>OY728123.1:738289663-748209278 GCA_963277665.1 Viscum album | reverse complement strand
TTGAGTTGACTGCAGACTATATCTTTAAGAGGGATCTATTATACAACCCCTTATTTGAGTTATCTCAAAATGGTATAACATGAACAGTTTATTAATGTGCAGCCTTTATGTCTTGGTAAATTCTCTCTTATTTTCTATGTTATCCCACATAGATATAATGTAGATTATCCAAAGTCTCTTGGGTAAGTTGTCTATGAAACATTCAATTCTCTCAAAAGTTGATGCAGGATGTAATTTTTAGTAAAATATGGACAAGAATGTATCATTTAGAGAAGTTAAATGAAATCATAAGATCCAAAGATATCATTTTTATTTATTATCAATAATGTGGAAAAAGATACAAACATGTTGGTATAATAGTTCTTTGATGGTATTGTAAAACAAATAAAAGGGGGACATTATTGTTAATATGGATTGGATTGTATTTTTTATCAATAATTTTGGCATGATACAGTGTTGAGGAGTGAAATAATCTATTGATATCAAGGGGGTGGGGCTGTCCAGGGGGTTGGTGGGGCTATCCATGGGGGTTGGTGATACCCAAGGTGTGGGGGGCTATCCAGGTGGTTGGGGTGGGTGTCCAAGGTGGTAGGGGTTTCTAGGGGTGGGCAGGCTATCCTCGGGGTTGGGGGGTTCTCTAAGGGGTTTGGGGATGTCTAGGGGATGGGGGTCATCATAGGGTTTGGGTGGGGGAGGTTTCCAATGTGGGGGCAGTCTAGTGGGGTGGGGGAATCCAAGGGGTTGGGGGGTGTCCAGGTGGTGGGGTGGTGTCCAGGGGGTGGGGTGTCTAGGAGTGGGGGTGTCCAAGTGGTTGGGTGGTTTTTAGGGGGTGGGGGTTGTCCAAGGGGGTGGGGGTGTCTAGGTGGTTGGGGGTTTTCCCTTGGGGTAGGGTGTCCAGGGGGTGGGTGGGCTGTCCACGAGGGTGGGGGGCTGTCCGCATGGGTAGGTTGTGTCCAAGGGATGGGCGGGCTGTCCACGAGGGTTGGGGTGTCCACAGGGGTGGGGTGTCCAGGGGGCGGTGGTTTTCCAGATGGTTGGGGGTTCTCAAAGGGGGTCGCGGTGTCCAGGGGGTGGGGGTGTCTAGGGGGTATGGTGGTCTTCGGGGGGAAGGGGGACTCTGGGGGTGGTTGGTGGGTGTCCAGTGGGTGGGTGGGTTGTCCATGGTGGTGGGGGTAGTCCAGGGGGTTCGGGGTGTCCACAGGGTGGGTGGGCTGTTCAGGGGTGGGTGGGTGGGGGGAGGGGCTATCCAGGGTGGTACGAGGTGTTCAGGGGGTGGGGTTGTCAAGGGGTGTATGTGGTGTCTGGGGGGATGGGCGGGCTGTCCCTTAGGGTGGTGGGGTTGTCCAGGGGGAAGGTGGTGTCTAGGGGTGGGCAGGCTATCCACGTGGGTGGGGGGCTGTCGAGGGGGTAGAGGGAGGGGGTAGGGGTGTCCATGGGGGTGGGAGGTCTATCCATGGGTGTGGTGGGGCTATCCAAAGGGGTAGGGGTGTCCACGAGGGTGGGCGGGCAGTCCACGGGGGTGGTGGGGCTGTCCAGGGTGGTACGGGGTGTCCAGGGGGTGGGTGAGCTATCCATGGGGGTGGGCGGGGCTGTCCAGGGTGGGTAAGAGGTGTATAGGGCATGGTCGGGTTGTCCACGGGGTTGGGGTATGTCTATTGGGTAGGGGGTGTCCATGGGGGTGGGAGGGATATCCACGGGGGTGGAGGGCTATCTAGGGGGTACGGTGTGGTTCAGGGGGTGGGTTGGCTTTCCATGGGGGATTTGGGCTATCCATGGGGGTACGGGGTGTTTAGGGAATGGGTGAGCTATCCACGCGGGTGGTGGTGCAGTCGAGGGGGTACGGTGTGTCTTGGGGGTGGTTGGGTTGTCCACTGGGGAGGTGGGGCTATTCAGGGGGGTATGGGGTGTCCAGGGGTGGGTGAGCTATCCATAGGGGTGGAAGGGATATCTAGGGGGAGAAGGGGGTGTCTAGGGGGTGGGCGCACTATCCAAGGGGTGGAGGGTCTCTCCAGGGGTACAGTGTGTCTAGGGGGTGGGCAGGCTATCCACAGGGGTGGCAAGGCTATACAGGGGGAACGAGGTGTCTAGGGGGTGGGTTAGCCGTCCACAGGGGTGGCGGGTCTGTCTAGGGGGGAAGGTTGTGTCCAAGGGGTGGGCGCGCTATCCATGGGGGTGGCGGGGTCTGTCCAAAGGTTCACGGGGGTGTCCAGGGGGTTATGGTGTGTCCAAGGGCAGTGGGTGGGCTGTCCATGGGGTGGTAGGGCTGTCCATGTGGGGGGGGGGGGGGTTCAAGCTGTCAAGGGGGGGTGGGTGCATTGTCCACGGGGGTGGCTGGGCTGTCCAAGGAGGTACGGGGTGTCCAGGGGTGGGCTGGATGTCCATGAGGATGGTGGGGCAGTCCATGGGGTACGGTGTGTCTAGGGGGTGGGCAGGCTTTCCACGGGGGTGATGGGGATGTCTAGGGGTATGGGGTGTCCAGGGGATGGGTGGGCTTTCCACGGGGGGGTGGGGGGTGGGGCTTTCTAAGGGGGTACGAGGTGTCTCGTGGTGGGAGGGTTGTCCACGATGTTGGGGTGGGCAGTCCAGGGGGCAGGGTGTGTCCCATGGGGGTGGGAGGCCTGTCCAAAGGGGGTGGCAGGGCTATCTAGAAGGGTGTGGGTGTGCATGGGGGAGGGTGGGAAGCCCATGGGGGTGGGGGGCTATCCAGGGAGAACAATGTGTCTAGGAGGTGGGCAGGCTATCCATGGGGGTGGCGGGGCTGCCTAGGTGTACGGGGTTTCCAGGGGTGGGCGAGCTGTAAATGGGGGTGGAGGGGCTGTCTATGGGGTTGGGGTTGTCCAGGGGGTGGGTTGTCCACCGGGGGTCTAGGGTGGTGTGGTGTGTCCTGGGGGTGGGTGGGCTACCCACAGGGGGGTGGCAGGGATCTCAAAGGGGTACGTGGTGTCCATGGGGGTGGTCGCACTATCCACGGGGTGGGTTGGTCTTACCAGGAGGGTAAGTGGTGTCCAGGGGGTCGGAAGTCTGTCCACAGTGGTGGCGGGGCTGTCCAGGGGGGTACCGTGATTCCAAGGGTGGGTGGGCTTTCCACGTGGATGTTGGGGCTGTCCAAGGGGGTACAGGGTCTCCAAGGGGGTGGGCGACCTGTCCACGGGGGTGGGAGGGAGCTGACCAAGGGGGTACATGGTGTCCAGGGGGGTCAGTGTGCTGCCCATTGGGGTGGCAGGGGCTGTTCTAGGGGTACAAGGTGTCCAGGGGGTGGGAAAGCTATAAAAGGAAGTGGTGGGGTTGTCCAAGGGGTATATGGTGTCTAGGGGGTGGGTATTATCCACGGCGGGGGTGTCTAAGGGGTAGGGGTGTCCAAGGGGTGGGCGGGCTGTCCACAGGGGTGGTGGGGCTGTCTAGGGGGGTAGGGGTGTCCAGGGTTGGGCGGGCTGTCCACAGGGGTGGGGGCTGTCCGGGGGGGGGGGGGGTCGGGGGTGTCTAGGGGGTGGCAGTTTTTTCACGGGGGTGGGTGCTCTCTAGGAGGGTAGGGAGCTCCTCGGGGGGTGGGCGGGGCTGTCCACGACGGTGGCAGGGCTGTCTAGGGGGATGGGGGTGTCCAGGGGTGGGGGTTGTCCCATGGGGGTGGGGGCTATCCAGGTGGTCGGGGTGTCAACGGGGGTGGCGGGGCTGTCCAGGGGGTAGGGGTGTCTAGGGGGTGAGGGAGTTGTCCATTGGGGTGGGGGCTATCCAGTGGGTGGCCGGCCTATCAATTGGAGTGGAAGGGCTGTCCAGGGGGTACAGGGTGTCCAGGGGGTGCACTAGCTATCCACATATAATTTAACTATCAATTGTCTTTGGTGTGTAGGAAAAGATATATAATGAATTCAATAAATCATACAATATGTAATAAAAACATTATTTTTAGTATGATGGTCATTTACTATGTTTCATCAGTGTATTAAAATCAGGATACACCGATTCTGCGAAAAAATTTCACTCAACAACCAAGAGACAGACCATCCCGAATTATGCATCTAGAAAATTCAGCAAGGTTTATATGGGCATCAAGAGTGAGAGCCCACTCACATTTCAGAGATCACATGATCATTAGAGTTACATTTTGTGCATGTGACTATGGTTTTTAGTTTTTTATTATGGAAATTGGTGGATGGGGATAATGTTTGATAAGTGAATTAAGAAATTCTGGTTAATATATGGGCATCAAGAGTGATGTAGGACATGAATGAGCATTGATTTTGATGTTTTGTTTTAATGGAATCATGTATGGTCTGATTATGAAATGTGAATATGATGGGATGTGGGAAATGATGATTTGTGATTCTTCCAATATGGGGTGTCATGGGATGATGGTTACTGGGGAACCACCAGGATATTGATACCTTCGGTCGGGAAGTGATGAGGTAGGTAATTAGTTTGGGGGGACTTCACACAGAAGGGATTGATTAATTATATTGAGTAGTTGGGGGTATTCTAGGAATGTGGGAATGATACATTTACATTCAATATCATATCAAATTTTTGGACAATTAAGATCTGGTAGTTGAGATAGAGGATAGTTTTGGTCTATGTATAGCCCAAATAGCATACCGATGAGCTATTTTATGTTCGGGATATGTCAAGGCACATGTATTTTTCATGGATTTAAATGATTTGAGGGTTGGGAGTGTACACCCCCGAATCCCACTGCACCCCCCTATATCCCCTATCTCCCACTTCATACCACCCTACAGCCCCCCCCCCCCCCCCCCCCCCCCCCCCCCGCTGCATGCAGTCCCCCTCCCCCATATCCCCCTATAGCCCCCACCACCCACATTACACACCCCTCACCCCTTGCATCCCCCACCCAGCACAGCCACCGCCCTACAGTCCGTCCCAAACTGCACAACAGATCTGCAGCCAACCCCCTCCAACTGCATAACCCCCCCCCCCCCCACTCCCACTACACACCCCATATAACCCCCTCCCACTGGACAACCCCCCTGCAGCCCCTCCCACTACATAGCCCCACCCTCCCACTACACATCCCTCATATCACCCAACAACCCCCTCCCACTCCACAACCCCCCCTCCAACCTTAAAACCCCATAAAGCCCCTCCTACCCTATATCCCCCTCTCCCACCTCCCCCCCACTACACATCCCCCCACTGTGCATCCCCTATAGCCAACCCCCTCCCAATGCACAACCCCCCCATTCCCACTGCACCCCCTGCCACAGCCCCCTCGCACTGCACAACCCCACCCATGAGCCAACCCCCCTCCAACTACACAACCCTCTCCCATTCGCTTGAACAATAAATTATGTAATAGAGACACATAGTATGTATCCCTACCATTTATGAACTCGCTACCGTGTTGGATAAATATAATAGGACATCACTAAAACATCACTATAAGACATGAACCATGGTTCTAATAAAATGGGTATCAATAGAACAACTAAAAGTAACTCTATGCAGTGGAATGATGTGAAAAGGAACTCTATGCAATGAAAAAACATTCTATAAACACAAATTTATGAACTGGAGGAACCATCATTTGAATAGATATTATACTTGAGGAATCATGTGTTATGTTAGTGGAAATAGGATACACCATGTTATCATCTATTAGAGTTGGAAGAATAAACACTTACTTGAATCAAGGATGGATCATAGGTTGGGAAGAAGGGTCTACAAAGAATGGAGGAGCAATAATTTAGGGAAAATCAAAACAAAAAACAAAAAACAACATAATATTCAAATAAATACGATTAAAAAATTTAATAAATGGAGGTAGAACATAAAACAAAGTTATAACATACAAATTTTATGTGGATGAACAAAAAATCATGTGCTGGGAAGAAGGGTTTGAATGCTAGAACAATGGAGCTCTAGTTTAGGGTACAATGTGGGCGGATCAAGATCAGAATGGGGTGCTGCATTTTTTACATTTTATCCCAACTATTTCTAAAAACCATTGGGAAATATTATCAAAGATATCCCAATATATTCAATGAACCATTGGAATAATGGGGTAAACTCTCCAATATCCCAACTTTTTCAAAATAAATTGGTACAACTATGTCTATCCCAACGGTTCATTAAACTGTTTGGAAAATAAAGTCTAAAACTTCTTATACCAATGGTTCTCAACAAACTTTTGGTATATGAATCCTATCCCAATAGTTTCTCTAAACCATTGTAATAGAGGAATTGGTATAGGATTAATTTACAGTAGTGTTATTCTATCATGTATAAAATAGTTTCATGGTGGGGTTAATTTTAACATCCTAATGTCATTATCATATGGGGTATAAATTAATTACGAGTCTTTTAGATCTTCTAGTGTTTAATTAAATTGATATAATGATTCAGGAAGTCCTAAAAAGTTGGAGGTATGTACTAAAGTAGTTCATTCTACAGAAAAGGGAGGCCTGAGGGTCTAATGTTTCTATCAAGGTTATTATTCTATGCCTTTGTTACATTTTACAAAGGTGATATCGACAAGATGAAATAAGGTGTGATGTGTGGTGGAAGTTGTCAGGGTATACACTATATGTCATTGAGAGGGGATTATTTTTTGTTGAAACCTAAGGCTTGTGGTTAGGGGTTCTCTACAGATGATAAAATATTATGAATCTAAGAAGTATTTTAATTTGTGGTTTTTTAGGTTGGGTCATTACATCATGGTGATTAGGACTAAATTTTAGGGTTGGTATTCTGGCATAATTGTTTTTGGATTCGTACTTTTAACAATGTAAAATTAGTGCATTTTGAGACTCCTATTTTCCCTCACTCTTCTATCGAGGCTTAGAAATCATGGGGAGTGAATATACTACCTTCATCCTAAGATTTGTTTCTTCTACTCCTTGATTCCAGTATTTTTTTTGAAGAAACTACATAATTTTATGGGGTTTTCTTCTCATATCTTCCCTTTCTCCTCTCTAATTGATTTTTATTTCATCCATGAACATTAATCATTATATATATTTGGTTTAAGGATTAGGATATTTATAATAATTGGGACATAGTTCATTAGATATTTTGTTGATCTTCTTCTGGAATGGTTTGGTTCTCTCCATGGAAGGAAAAATGTACCCTCATTATAGAGGTATTTCTTTTTTTGGAATTCCTTCCTTTTTTAATTTCATGAAATGTATAAGTGTTCTAAAAATATTAATTTTAAATTGTTTATCTATTTAAAATAATTTTTAGGGGATTATATATGGTTTTCATTCGTTTATATACCATAAAAATGGATTTTTCAGTGGACTCTTAGTAATTCACATTAGAATAATATTGTCTGTATGCCATGTGTTTATGAAAGTTCCCAATAGGATGTTGGAAATTATTTTAAGGATATGGGAAGGGTTTTTACCCTATTTTGATTTACAATATAAAATAACCCCTGTCTCTGTGTTGGATTAATTTATGTGATGTTTTGGTTTTTAAGAGACTCTTAAGGGAGGTAAATGAAATTTTAAAACTAAGAGAGGCTTAGTTTTTTTCAAAGATTTTTTTATAAAAAATTGGATTCATTTTTCATGTTTAGTTTTAAAGAATCAATTAAAACCGTATGAAAATAATTAATTTGATTAGTTTAGACCCTATTTTTTCCCATTGTTGTTTTTCATTATTTAATAAATTTCACTATCATGCAATATATAATCTTTATTATTATGATGTGATACTTGATTATTGAGAATGGTGTTGTTTTGTGGAAGGGTTTTGGAAGTGAGAAGAGGTATGTTGTTTTTTTATGTGTTTTAAGTTCCATGTTTCATATTTATATCTTTCCAGGATTTTTTAAAATTCATTAGAACATAGGATGTTATGTGAGAGATTATGTTTGTACCAAACTAACTTTGTTAATCTGGTTAGACTATGGGAGCTAGTTGATGTACCCAATCTGATTGTAGGTGATGATCTACACGAACCATTATGAATATAAGAGATTATAAATACAATTTTTATCATTATTATGTATAGTATTTCCTCACTTTAGTACATAGGTAGATCCCCATAATTCTTACTCAATGATTTAGGGAATTTTATTGGATTTTTTACTGCATACATTATTTGTAACCCATAGTTCCATTTTGGGTTTTTGCGGAACCTATGAAATTATTGATGCATGTTATCATAATTATTATTGGAATTAATGGTTCCAATAATTTAATTATTTATTTCATTTATTGAATTTCAATATTTTTATCTTTTTTGGGAAGAGGATTTGTGAAATGATTTAAAGAATGGAGGAAAAATGGTTGGTTTGAAATTTTTAACATAGAAAGCCTACCATCCTTAATGGTTCGAAGCGTTTTATATTTTAGAAGGTGGATTCAAATAAATTGTATAAATGTATTTTTGAGGAATATTTTATAATGGAAGTGAATTTTTTTGCCAGTCTAAAATAATTATTTTTAAATGTGAAACTGATTTATTTACTAATAAGGGTTTTTACTTATATTTTTGAATGTATATATTATTAATATTATTTTAGTGTGAATTCTATTTGTTAAAATATATTTTATAAATATTTTTAATTTTTTATTTCTTGTTTTTTTATGAAATTAACATCAAATATAGTTTTGTTAAATCTCATATGCCATGTTTACCTCACACCCCAAATCAACAGTTTTGTGTGTGTATGCAGTATTCATGTTTTTATTCAGTTTCCCATGATTTTAACTTGGTTTCTATCATTTGGATAGTCTGTCAATGGATATTGTGGTCTTTATTAGTGTCCATGAGTCACATGGTGATTGTCACATAGTGCAATGGGTTTTCAGTTTATTTTTGGGATGAGTATATGTTTTCCATTTTACCTATCTATAATGGATTTCCATTTCCATTTCTATTTTGTTTGTTTAATTATTTTATTATGGTTTATATTTAAAAGAGATATGGATCATTATTATTTTTCATGGACATTTAGATATTTATTATATCTTATGGAACTATTAGTTTTTATCTATTTTTATCTATTTATTTCATGTACATGGTATCCTAAGGTATGGACATGCCATTTATGATTGATGATAATTTCCAAACATTATTTTATATTATTGTTATTGTTGTTATTATTATTATCTAAGGGATAAATTATTCCCAAAATTTCCTTATCTACATTCACATTCAATTATTACCAACCTGTAGAGATTGATAATTTCTTTTAGGCCATGTGGTTGATCAGTATGTGTTCTACATTAGTGGCATGCTAGTTTGGTTCATTGGATTACACACCTATAGATAATTTGTCCTCATTTATGGAAATTTGAGCACAATTTAAAGAAGTATGTAATATTAAAATAGTTCCTAATTATTGGAAAGTAGAAGAAACTCACTCTTATGAACTTTATTTCTTAAAAGTTTTAGATGAAACTACCTTCATAGTGATACAAAAATATGTTCCTTCGATAGAAGAAATTCTTACTTCAAAATTTAATCAGCCACATTTTCCATCATAAAATTATGCTTAATATAATTGATATTTGATCATGAATGTTATTCTAGTTTCCTGGATATATTTATGGAAATTTGACTATCATAACATACAACTAGTGGACATACATCAATAACATTAATTTCAACAAGTTTAGTGTTCATCGTAATCATGTAAGTATCACC
Source organism: Viscum album (assembly GCA_963277665.1). Lineage (NCBI taxonomy): Eukaryota > Viridiplantae > Streptophyta > Magnoliopsida > Santalales > Viscaceae > Viscum > Viscum album. The sequence continues at coordinate 748,199,666 of OY728123.1, read as the reverse complement.
ATGGAAAATAGACACAAATTTAGATTCTATGGATCTCAAGGTGAAAAATTAGTTATTCTTAGAATGTAATTCTATTCATATTTCACTAATAAAAATTTACCCTCTTGATGTATACATTATATCATCAACACCACCTACCTAGTCTCAATATAAAAAACAATTCAATTGTATAAAAAATTAATTTTTTTTAAATAATAACTATTTAAAAGTGTTTGATACACATATCAAAATTCACTTAGTTTCTATAAAATGTGATTCTTTGGGATTAAATTGATATAAATAAATAATAGTAACTATATATGAAATGTTTACCCTAGATGAAATCAAGTAAAGTTGACTCCCAATTAACTTTTTAAATTCCTTTTCATTAATATATTTCTATTCATTGTCATTTCGCAATTTTATGCCTACTTGGATTTGTGTAAAGACTCATATTGATTAATACTGATAGAATATATTATGAATAATTTTATTTAGTGATTGAAATATGACCAACATCATGGGTTATTATCAATCCCAAGATGAATATAATCTCCCAAAGTATATAAATTTCAATTTTATTCTTTCATGTTTGAGGAAAATTCATCACAAAACATTTATTTATAACTAGTAAATATTATATCATAAATATATATATTCATTATGATTGATGGGGTGTTTTTCTTTTTCATTTTTAAAATTTATTCCACCATCCCATTCGTGAATTCCATGCTTCCCAGGTACTCATCTAGTTTAAAATAACAAGATCTTTAATTTTCATTCAATCTATTCAAAGCCATAACAAATTGACACACCTTTATTACAATTTTTCATGTATAAAATCCTTATATTTCTCGATATAAAATTCTTCTTTTAGGTCAACTTTCATAAATTTAATTTTTCCATCAATTTGGAACACAATTAATCTTCATTGACATTCAGTATAGAAGAAAACTCTAATGGATTCAATTTTGGAAGTAGGAGAAAATAGTACATGAAAATCAACTCGCCCAATTTTTGAGTACAACCATAATTCATGATACCTTAACATAATCAATTAATTTGTTCCTAAAAACCCATTACATTCCATTTAAGTTCATCTCTCTAGGTCGAGGTAAATTCTCCATTATATCAGTCCTTTAAATTTTATCTAATTCATCTTTCATGCATTGAATCCATCCTTTGTTGCAAAATGCTTTATCAATAGATACAGGTTCAATGTTTTAAAATAGACTAGTGTGACCAGTTGTAATAATTTGTAACATTATTTATACACCTTTATTTTAATTCCCTATTATATTTTTAGTTACTTTCGCCCTTTTTTGTCTTGATTTTATAACAATATTTTTCAATCTCACACCCTCGACAATAGTATACATTGTATCTACACCATCATCTTAGATTTTTGTAATTTTTTCATCTTTTAAAATCTACAAAATATTTTATATGATGACAATATCATACTCTATAGAATTTATAATATTTTTTCCTAGAAATTATAGATTCTAAAAGAGAACTACATTATCACATAACACTATCCATTTAGCTTTGTTATTATAATATTTATAAGAACTTCCATTTAGTTTCCAACTATGTAAAATCGTAGATTTCACTTTTTCATCAAATTTAACACTTATATCCATATTTTCATAAAACATAGACTCTCAAACACTCTAAAGTGTTTTATAATATATTTTTTATTGAATAAAATTTCATATTGAGACATGTCTAAATTTACCCCCAAGAAAATAAGTTTAAATTAACTTAGTATCTATAATAGATTTAAGATATATGTACCACGAGTTTTTATGCTTTGTTTTCATAGTTATCTCCATATCAACATGATGCATGTTCTTATCATAATATATTCATAGAAACATACATGTTTTTCATCTATCCTTCTGAAACTTTTAACCATAATTAAAAATTGATTTTATGATATCTAAACATGATAAATTTAATTTTAGTAATGTCATCAATAAAAAGTGATGAAAAATAAATCTCTAATTTTTTACTTCTTAGTCATTTGTTCATAAACATTAGAATAAACCAACTATGATAGTATTTTATTTGGTATGACAACACCCTTATGGATTCAACACACCATATTCCACTTTTATATGTTTTTTAGGTTTTTATTGTGTTTTCATTCAAAACTAGTACATTTATTTTATCCCTCTTTCTTAGTAAGTTTATTCATGTTTGTATACAAAATAATATTATATCATTTGTGACAAAAATTATTTCAAGATTACAAGAATAAGTAACAATGTTTTTTTTTCATCATCACCTTTTGAAAAACATTTCCATAGGTAGGTTATTAACAATGTTTTTTTATCACTAATACATAATTGATCATCTTCACGAAGAATCCATTATTTTATAAGATTAATTATTTAGAATCATCATATATTTTTGATACAATAATTGATTATTCTTAACCCTTCTGATAAAAAAACATCATTGGTAGTAATATGATTTTTCCCAATGTTGGCCTTTAGAAATACATTAATTTTTAATAATATATCATTACTAAAGGGGAAAAATACTCCATTGGATCTTTCAATAATCATTATATTTTTTAAATCGTCTATCATGCGAGACAAGAAACCATTGTCCATGATCCAAATTTCCTCAAATTTTAATGTTTTAATTGAATGTTCAACTAAATTATCATTTAGTTTGATTTGACGTCTATTATTATCATATATATTTTTATAATGGTAATATAAATTTTCTAATTTGGGATTTTTTTCTTAACCACACCTCCAAAATACTTCTTAAATATACACCGATCTATTTTCCACTTCAATACTCTCTTCAAGTTGTTTTGGGTTATTGATTTGTTCTCATGTACTACTATTATATCCCCATTGATTAATTCTCTTGTATTAGTCTTGGTAAAGTATTGTTATTCTAAAAATTATAAGCTCTATCATGAAACAAAAAAATACCAAACATAACCATAGAACCTCCTCCTTTAATATAAATTTTGTTTCTACATCAGTTTCTTTAATGACCCATTCTCAACCCTCCAATGAGTTTATTCCACCAAACATTTTTATAGTGATATTCATAGAACTTTTGGGATTTTAGGAATATTGTTTCAAAAAATTACTCATTCTAGATATAAGAATATGTTTTATTTCATAAATATTTTTTCTAAACCACATTGTACTATAACACTACATTCTTTTGAAATAAAGACATACTTCTGAGTTTAGACTCCAATAAATAACCTCTATTAAATTTTTACATCTACGAAAATTGAGGGACTTGATTATTTTTTCTGGGAACACATTTCTAGACTGTTTTATTAAAATATGAATTTCTTATTTTTTCCCTAGTTTCAATAATCTATATATTAACTCTGTCAACTTCCCTAATCACAAGAATTATTGTGGAATACATATTATTAATATTTTTTATTTTTTAGAATCCTAATGAAATAATCATTAAATTTATTTGATTAATTTTTAAATATGAATTTTACTTTTCTTTCTTATGTTGTTCTTAAGATTTAACTTTCCTTATCTAATTGTTTATATCTCCATTAATAACATGTTTATTTCCATTTCCATGGTATATTTTCTCTATTAAAGAAAAACCCAATTTTGACTGTATAATATTTAGTAGTAATTTGTGATTCATCCTATGATGAATAACTTAATTATTTATTTTATGTGATGAAAACATTATGATATCATTCCTTATAAATCTACTCACCATCAGATATTTATTCACTATCATAAAAAACATCTTAATCGGATGGAAAAATCCTTCAAAAAAACATTCGTGACACCATTTTCATTCATTTTCATTGAGTTTGAATTTTATTCAATGATACTCATTGGTAGAAGGGTATATCAATATGTTAATATTCGTAAAAATCATAACTAATCAATAAGGGAAACATGGATTAAAATGTTAAATCTTTCTAAAGTCAATACATTTAAATGGAAGATTTATTTGATGTTATCATTTACACTTTTTGATGCTTCTTGAAATCAGGGGAATGTTTTAACAAAATATTTTATATTTTATTATTTATCTAAGACCATGATATCATCATAAATATCTAATTTATTAATCTATTTAAAAGTTATTTATTTCCCTTTATTTCCCTATCTCCTGGTTTTATCATCCCTTCCTATTTTATAATACATGAGAACGTTGTGTAGATCATCAAGTGCTAAATCAGCCTAATATTTTTCTACAATAGATAACATACTAGCATTGAACACATATTTAAAAAATCTATTATGTTTGATTACAATAGTATATAATTAATGAGTATATAGGTATCTTACAATGGAGATACAAATCCCATTCAAAATGTTAAATAATTCATCAAAAGATTCCTTTTCATGCATTCTAACATCTTTAAATTAATTTCTTTAAATTCATATCTTACCTTCTATACCTTCTTATTAACTTTTGGAATACTATGTGTTTTTTGACCAAATTGATGTTTTTGTTTTTCATTCTATTAATTTTAAAATTTATTTCATTTATAATCAATAAAATCAATCATTTATAACATTTCCATCACTGTGAATATTCTATTTATTAAAAATAAACCATGTGGAAGTCTAATTAGGTATTTAGAAATCATGTTTAATAAAATCAATAACATCTAGGATAAGAGAGAGAAGAGAAGGTACCATTATCTCATTGGAAATACGTAAACCCTTTTATAAAATATTGTTATAGCCTTGTCATTTATTGAGGTATGGGGATGCATATCAGTCTTTTAGAAATAATTCCTAAATAAAAATTCTTCTCTCATCATAATTAAAATGCTCACATAAGATTAAAAACAATGGGAGTAAGGAAAATCATTTTTTGGTATTTTAAATCCATATTCCAACCAATATCCTTATTATTCATCAAAGATCCCTCTAATTCAAATAGGTGTGCACGATTTAGTTAATCAATAAAATTTTGTTAATAAGATTCTCTCCTATAATGGATGACTGCATCTGTAGTGTGTAGTAGTTTAATTACATGAGCAAATACTTCATCTTTTATTATCATAAAATTTCACATGTAAGAGTTTGACATTGATCTTGTAAAAATGATAACAGCATCCAATCCTTTATACAATAATTAACTCATAGTTACAAGAAAAATTGGTAACACATCATTGAATAATTATCACCACTGCTAGCACAAGATGAAAATGGAATTCCAAAATATTGATCTTAATCCATCTTTCCAATTAACATAATATATGGTAGTCATGCACAGGTAATTATTCAATACGTGGATTCTTCTTTTATAATTTCATACTAGGTCATTAAATATTAGTCTCTATTATCACTTAGTTTACTTATTTATGTTTAAAATAAAATAAAAATATATTTCCATATTTTAATATGTGAATATTTTATAAGTTTATAGTTATGTGATTTTACATTGTTTTAAAACTAACCAACTATATCCCCTTATATCAATTATCATTTAACAATTGTAAAATCTCAAATAACTCATGGAAATTTATTCTTCATCTAATATTGAAAAATATTTCAACTCTTATATACCAAATCCATAAGATCTTTAATTTCATCTATATCTTCATACTATCTGTTACTGTCTTGGTCATTACGTGAAGATTTTCTGTGACATTACACTTCATCTTTTACCATGGAATAATCGCATCCTTTAAGTGTGACCTTATACCATTTCACTTAAAAAAAGAATAAAATTATTCCTATTTCTTAGATTACATCATGACATGGTCTACTAATTCATATCCTGAGACCAATTTCAACATCGAGTAAATATATTAGAACTAGATTCTTCATCGATGGTATTTTTACTACACTATTGGACAATATAAATACCAATTGTATATTTTGGAAATCATTTATCTCATAAAATTAAACTAACTGGGAGACTCTTATGAATATTTTATTAGCCTTTACAATATATATTTTTTCACTTATATACCTCATGGTGCTACTAAAGAATGAATCTTACATTTTTCTCTAAGTAATTTTCATATCAATCGTCCATATTAGTTTAATAACTCATTGGCATTATAAAATAAGACTTATATAGCTCATTTATTTTAAAATCATCCACAATAGGATATTTCAATGACTCTTACACATAGAATAAATACCTAGTTTCCTTAAATAGATTGAAAATCAGATAAAGAATTATTTAATTACTATATAAACCTCTTATGTACATGTCAAGTAATCTCAAGTCACTATTTGAAAATATTTGAATATTACCAAATATATTCAATGTAATTTCTGAAGTGTTATAACAATTTGATACTCAATGTTAATTGTGATCATGATACCATAATTCCTTAAATATTGTACCTTGATCATTGGTCACCATCAATAATCATCCAAGTGACATTTATAGCAACACATCATAGAAATCATGTTAAATAATTTATAAATAGATCCTCATTATTTCATCCAATCTTACTCTTCTACATTTATGCTCAATCAAATATCTTAATGTATTTCAATATAATAATAATTTTCTTCGTCCTCTAAAACCCTATTGTTGGAAATGAATCAAAACATGTATTAAATTATTTATAAACATGAACATTAATAATTTGATGGAATAACTTCCACCTTGAATATTTTCAACCAAAATTCATTGAATAAAATATTTTTAATGACCAAATAAAACATCAACAATTCCCCAAGAACAACATAAGTCAACATAATCCTCATTTAAATGTACAGAAAACAAGCATAAAAATATCCTTAAGTGGTTGAACTATTCCTTTATAGTGTGTGGAACTAACTAATAATATATTTTTTCATGAAATTGTTGTCTTTGGAACCCTAAATTCAGTGATTTTCATTCCATTTTCTTCAAAAATATCTAGACAATTCATCATAATAAAGTAAGGATCTCGCCCTCATTGTTAGGTGAATATGATCCTTCCACATCCCATGGTGGAAATCAGGATCTTGCATCCTATTGCATCACTAGTTTATCCATAAGTGGAAAGTTAAACCTAAAAACCCTTTGGTTTACTATTTAATTTGGCACCAATGGTCTCCCAATCAGAAAATTATGAAAGATCCTAAATCCATGACATTGTACATTGATAGAATTATTATAGTGTACACCACACACTGAAATCCCTCTTTAAAACAAAAATTTCAACTTTGGTATCCCTTACATGTGAATTTGGATTCCTAAGGCTCCCGCTCTATCTTGAAATGTCCTCATGATAGGCAGAGGATCTCCCCATATTATCTAGTGAATAGTGACCCTCATATGCACCAATTTGGGGATCATGATTCAAAAACCCAATGAATACCTAAGATAACCATGAGAGGGTGGTTGATTCAATATCAAATATATTTTGGGAAATAATTGCATATGGTCCCAAAATATAGAATATGGGATCCTTTTGATGTATTACATTATTATGTGTATTTAATTTCATGTTCATATGTATGGTACATTGTGTAAACAAAATTGGTTGTTTTATCTATTTATAAGGTTTATTGTAACATCTTGAATGCTGGTGAAAACTATTTCTGTGATTAATTTGATGTGTTCATGTTTTTGTAATATAAATGAAGTCAACTACCATAAATTTTTATTTTCTTTGGATAACTACTTCTTTTATGGGTCAAAACTCCAAAAAAAATTATAAAAGACAAATAATCATTAGATAATGTGAGTTATACATTAAAAACTTTTTATAATATTTTTTAAATGGTTGATCATGTTAGAGTGATGTCCTAATATGAGTATATTAAGGGTTTATAAAGTTCCATATACAATATCATTAATGGATCTAGGGGTTTCACCATATTTTTTGGGAATACAAGACAAGAATATAAGCACCATAAATTTTCTTCTTGATGATTATTTTTTTAAGAAGAAATTATCAAAAGATGATAGGAATATAGGTGCCTTTGTTTAGTCTTAGAATGACTTTGATTAAGATCCTAATAAATAATCCACTTCTATTCTGTTAGATTTTAAATTCTATTATTTATTGAATTTTTATTTGATATTATTTATTTATGTTTTATAATTATTATGAAACAAAACTATAAATTTTAAAATTTTCATATAAATAAGGGAAGAATAATTATTTTAATAGAGTAAGTGATTCATAAAAAATTATGATAGTTTATTTTATCTCGTATTGTTTGTTTTCCTTTATATAGAAATTTAGCTCAAATGAAAAGTTTTTTTATTTATGGAACATTTATATAAATAATTAATTAATTAATTAAATGACACATTATATTTTTTAAATAAAATAATAATAACTATCCACCATAACCTTAAATTTTAATTTTCTCCAATGAAAGGTTTCTTAGGGAACAATTCTTCACTTATCTATGACAAATATGTTTCATTGTTTGGTATCATAATGAAACCATTCTAATTATTTTTCAATAAATAAGTATGATTCCTCCCATTTTTCATTATTAAATTTAAATTTAGAGGATTTATTACATAATAAGATCAAGGGACAGATGGGGGTGCCCCAAATGTTGGATTTTGAACCTCTTTTCTAACCTCTTGATAAAATACTATCATGTTTTATTAAATTAAGTTATATAGTTTTGCAGTAAATTAAAATATTTTTTTCTATTATTTAAATTAAATAACATATGAAATATTTTTTAATTATCCTTAATGAAAAATCTATAAGGATAAAGTCATATAATAACCTCACCACTTATTCCTCATGGCTATAGTATCTACATGATATGCTATCTACCAAGGAATCATTGTTACTATTTGATTATTTTCCATTAAACCATTAAACTTTTTATTAGTGAGCATTCCATCCATCAGAGGTCACTAATAACCCTTTATTATTTATTGTTATATAATTTTTTTTCCTGAATTTTCTTTAGGATGAGAGTATCCACCCTTATTTCTTAGTGGGGGAACACTATAGAAGGGTGGGTAGACAACAATCCAGGGATGATGAGAGTTAACAGGGAGTAGCAAGGGGTTTTTATGGCCTATAAAAGGATGTATGACATCGGTGTAACTCATCATATCAAGTAGTATTTATCTCACTCATTTGGATTATTATTATGTCATATTTTTTAGGTGTATTTCTCTACTTAACCCAGAGATAAATTAGGAGGTTATTATCTTCTCAATAGTGATAGTTAGTCTATACCCACATTTACACATATGGGTCCTTCTATTTTTACATGTCTTTTTACTCATAATTTTTTTTCCAGTTTTTCAACATTACACATATTGTATGTTATTTAAAAAAATCACATCCTTTTATCTCTATGGTATCATTTTACTTGGGGTTAAATCTATTTTTGGATACAACAAGTGGTATAAGGGTGGGGTTCTAATCTAGTGTTCTTCTCTTTTTAGGAATTTATAATTATCATAAATTGAGTACATTATTGTACTATTTTAATTAGTTTTTCAATAAAATAATAAAAAATATAACTGACATTATAAAACTTGTGATTAGGAAATATAAAAACTTTTTGAATAAAGATATTTCAAGATAACAATAGAATATATGATCAAAAAATCATTTGGAATACTTTTTCATTATGTAAAATAAACATAAATTTGTTTTTTATTGAAATATTCCCTTCTTCAATTTAAAAAAAGACTGACATGTGTGAAAAATTAAAAATGGAATAACATAGATGGGAATATTGTTTCCAATTTAAATTTTTTTCTAGATTATGGATTCCTATCTTCAATTGAAGATAAAATAATTGAGAAGTGAATTTGGGACAATCACCTGATTTTTTTTGATGGAAAGTAACTATAAAAAAATTCCTAAAAATAAAAGTATAAAATCTTCAAATTTGAGATTAATAATTAGTATCTGAACAAATTATTAACTTCAATACCTTTTTCACTTATCACCTAAAATCAGGATACAAAATTGATTATATTGGAGTTGAAAATATTCTATTCCAATGTTTTTCATAATTATATCATCAAATATTCCTCAACCGTGGAAAAAATATCTTAATGGATATATTTATCAACAATGATATCACATCAGTAATTGTTGAAGAAAAAATATGGTGACAGAACTAAGAGGATAGACAAACAACTCCACACATATTGGAAGCTCTATAAATGGAAAGAGGAATGATGTTTGATCATAGATCCATTGAGATTAAAATTCATTGCATTCCCAAATCAATGTTTAAGAATAATAATGTCACCTGATAGAATTATAAAAAAGGGTGTTGTTTGGAAGGGTTGTTTGAATAATTAGAGTAGTGGTAATATGTATAATGTAAGTATGGTGAGAAAATATATCAATTGAGACATTTTAGTTAGTGAACAAATGATGGATTCTAAATGAAGAATATATCATAAAACAATTGGATAATCAACATGGGTAAATATAGAACATAATGTACTGATAGCAATTTTTTTATCAGTATAAACCTTTACCAAATGATATTTTCTACATGTGGAATGCTCACAACATAAATATCATTAGATTTTATATCATCAAACTAAAGATTCATGATATTATATTTATAACCATCCATGGAGTATTCTATTTGATTGTCTCCATTGAGAACATATTTTATTTAAAGAATTTTTTGAAACAGGGTAGAAGAATCTCACAAAAAAATAAGCAATAAAATTAGAAAATGGAACACTTATGGTGATGTGGGTGGAGAATATCTCAAAGAACATGTACATACCATTCAATGAAATATATGATAAGTTTAAGATGGTTATAAAATAATATTCCTCAACAAAAGAATTTATGATTACATTGAATGAGAAGCTTCAAAATATGCCTATTCAAGGCCTAAATATTATTTATAATCCTAAGTAACCACATAGACTTATGATGGTTTCCTTACCAATATTTTAGAATTTTTTTGAGTAAAATAATTTTGTTGATATTCACGATTTCAATGGTGATGAGAAATGAGTATACCCATTATCTCTTTTGGAAAGTAATAGTTAAATCCCTAGGATGATAATGTTACATAGTATCATTAATTAATGATTATTTAAATATATGATATGTGTACCCAATCTAGAGGAATGTTTTTGTTTTTAAATTATTATAATCATTTAGAAAACATAACAATCATGAATATAGAGTACAGATCCTATGTTTGATGACCAATAGTGGTGGAGAACAAAAAATCTATAAGTTTGAAACATTAATCAGATGGAAGGCCTCAAGTGATAGTTTATAGTGGTATACACTTTTTAGTATAATATATTATTATAGAGGATGAATGTAACTTTATTAGAAATAAAATGGGAAATGATAATGATTTTAGGAGTTTCTAAGACATTATTAGAAAACATAGTTATTGATATCTATTATATCATTAATTGATCTCTGATTTTATTAATATTTTAATATCATTTTATATACTCCCTTAACTAATTTTATATTAAATGTTCATAATATGTGTGAAATATTAATGTATAAATATTAAATATAATTTTTGAGCACAATTTTAATTCATCTAGATTCTAGTTAGTTTAATATTTTAATAATAACTATGACCCTAATGATTCAAATTGTGTGATTCCAATTTTGTAGGATTCCATATTCAATTTCAAATATATCATTAGAATAAATTAGTGTCCAATTCATGCATATGAAGGGTCATTTGGTCCATACATGAGGGCCCAAAGAATTTGTGATGAAACCAAACCAGCTATGAAGATTTTATTACGGGGCTCAACCTATATTTCCAAATTCCTTTATTATCATCCAGTGTTTGGGGGACAATTCAAGGAGTCATGGATAAATATTATAGGTCCCAACTCTAGAAAAAGTGGCACAAATGATGCTTCCATGTCCATCCCAAAATTCATTCTATGAATTGAGATCAACACACCAAATTTGACTTTTCTCCTGATATAGACACCAATTGGAGCTGTTATTTTACAGTGTCAAATCCAATATATGGGCATCCAACATTGTCGAAAACATTGTTCCAATTTGAGGGAATAATATTATTCAAAAATACATTCAAATTTCAGCTATCGAAAACCTATAATTTTTATTGTGAAAATTCTGATGAAGAATGATTGTTTCAATTGGCAGAACTAGAGGACCTTCGACTAGATTCCTATGAGAATTCTAATCTGTACAATGAAAAGGCTAAAGCAATCCATGACAAACACATCCTGAGAATGGTATTACATAAAGGTGAAAAGGTATTTCTCTTTGACTCTCTATTTCTACTTCTCCCAGGTAAGCATAATTCTTTATGGGAAGGTCCTTTTCTTATTAATAATGTTTACCAATTTTCACTTCCAAGAACCCTCTTAAAAAATGAAATTCACAGTTAATGGACATCGGTTAAAGCATCACTATTATAGGAAACACAATCATAGAACCACATTTACTTCTATTGGATCCCTAACATCTGGAGATGACCCACCACTGGATGGATATGGGAACCCACCAAATCCTAAGCATGTGGAACCTCTTTCCCATTAACTCTATCTCTCTTCCTCTCTCTTCCAATTTCTTATTCTTCCTCCCTCTTATATTTTTGACCACTTTCGTCATCACACCCTTTCTTTTTTTGTTTCCCTTTTTTGTGGGTGTTTAATTTAAAAACAAAAAAAAAACTAAGTAAATAAATGTCAAAAACAAAACCAAAAGAGTGATACCAACTCACCATCCGATTTTGAAATTTTGTCCAATCATTTTTGGGAGTCAAAATACATTTTTTCATATCCAAAATTTTTTTTTCGTCATAATCTTTGATAAAAAATCTTGAGTCAAAACAAATAAATTTTGAATGCACAAATTTAGATTTGGAAAATGATCTTCCAAACCGTGAATAGAAAAATTAGTTTTCATTCCAAGGTCTCCTATGGCCATCTTTTCATTTTGTGTGTTTTCACCCTCTATTGTGGGTCTTGAGTTTGTGTACCTTCATTTTGAATTTCTAAATATTTTGTTATTTAATAAGTTAGAGTAATTTTCTAATCCTCATGAGAATCACAATAGCCAAATATCCACCCATTTCCCTTACAATAATCTTCATTTTTAAAGCCTCTTTGTGCCTATGAAAACCATTTAATTGATAGCCACATTATAATCTTGATACCTTATCCCACCCAACATCTACATCTATATAAATTTCACAATTTCATGAAATCTAGGTGTGGGGGGAATGGTCATCATTTTTGGTGCCCTTTTACTGATTTTCAATGTGTTATAATATACTTGAGTGAAATCATCCATTCTACTATCTGGAGATGTTTTTATTTAGTGTGTTTTGGGAATGTATATATGCTTATGACATATTGTTCAAATTTTATTGAAAAGTGTCAAAAAACCCTAAAAAATCAATAAAAATGCATTGTTTCCGGCCGATCAAAAATCATTGTTATTTATCCTTTGATATTGTTATAACTATTAATATTAGTGTCATGAGGAGATCAATCTTGGGTTTGGAGATGAGTGTGAGATCTATTAAAAGTTAAACTTTCAAAAAAAGAAAAAAATGGAAAAAAATTACGCTAATGTAATTGGGAGAAGTTTTTTGTTTTGTAAAAATTTCATCTTCTCATAACCATCAATTTTTCATCCTCCCTTTCATCATTCTTCACCCAATAATTCTCTTCTAAATGTTTTCTTACATTTCCTTCAATGTTTCTTTTCAAAAAACATTGTGCATTATTTTACCCAGGTTGATGTTTTAGCCCTCTTCTCCTCTCCTAGGGAAATTATATTCCTATCATCACACAGCCACAGAAAACCCCAATAAATTACCTATTGATTCTTGTTCACTTTATTATAGTGATTTGAAGCTGAGAGATCATTCAACCTCAATGATTTGCACCTTTTTTTGGTGAATTAGTGAACCTCAAAAAATAAATTCTATCATCTTAAGAGGTGTTAGTTTCGAGTGGCCACATTTTCCATTTCTAAATATAAGCATGAAAAAAATATTTTTTAATCATTATTTCTGTTATAATTTGATTTGGAATTCAATGTGGAAGGGTGAAATATCCTAATCCTCGCCTGAGTGGGGAAAAAATATTTATATTTTTTGGTGGGTTGAAATGATTTTGTAATTTTTTTATATTTGATGCACTTGAGGACATTAACATGAATAAGTGTGGGTAACTTGATTTTATTAATATTTTCATAAGTTTTTATATACACCATTTAATTATTTTATATTAAATATTCATAATTTATGTAAAATATTAATGTACAAATAGTAAATAAATTTTTTTAGCAGTATTTGAATTCATCCAGATTCAAGTATGTATAATTTATTAATAATAAATATCACCCTAAGGATCCAATTTGTTTGATCCCGATTCCTTAAGATTCCTTATTCAATTTACAACATATCATTACAAAGAATAAGTGGCCAATTGTTCCCTTTTAAGGGTCATAGGGTCCTTACAATAAGGCCCAAAGAATTTGTGATGAAAATGGACCATTGATGAAGATTGAATTACTGGGATCAATATAGAAGACCAAATTCATTTATTGTCCTCAAAATTTTGGGGAACAATGCAAGGAGTCATGGATAAAAATTTTAGGGCCCAAATCCAAGAACAAGGATCCCAAATGAATCTTTTAACTCTATCCCACTATTCTGTTCGGGAATTTAGATCAGCACAAAAAATTTGACATTTCTCATGATATATACATCAATTGGAGCTGAGATTTTACAGTATGAAAGACATGATATGAATGGAAAATATTACTGAATATGTGTTCATATTTTAGCACACCTTCCTATTCAAAAATCCATTCACACATCTACCATCAAAAAAGCGTGAAAAAATTCGACAACATATCATTGTTTGTAAAAACTGCCATAACATTTTATAAATAAGTCCCAATGCCTCCAAATATTGAGAGTAGACTGAAGAAATTGATATATAAAACTTATAAAAATAATATTTCTCTCAATTCTATTCTGTGAAATATCGAATTGGCGATTCAATTGGAGGTGCAATTTTGGAATGCAAACAGTCCACTTCCTAGGCTATAAATTCATCCACCTCATCTCCATGCAGGTGGATAGAATTTCAGAGAAAATGAGGATAATTTGGCATAAAAAATTCTCTTCTAAAAGCTTGGGAGGATCTTCTATACTCATGTTTTAGCTTGATATTCCATTCCTCTTTTATTCAATTAATTTACTTTTGTGTTCTTCTTCGTTTATAATCTTGTAAGTGTTTTTTTATAATTCTATTTTAATAAATGACTCTTTATCATTATATATTAATATAATCCACACCCTGTTTTTTAATATTAATGTTCTTAAAATAGTTTAAAACAAGTTAAAATCAAATTTCAATTTTTCTTCCTCATTCAATCAAAATTTTGTTTTTAATTCTCATCAACGTTCGGGTGTGTTTGTGTACGAAACAAGACTCTTTTCTTATACCTTAATTTTTCTTCTCTTATTAATTCATCATCATAAATATAATAAACCATATTACTATTAATATCAATGTACGAGTAAATGTATAATATTTCTGAGTCAAAATTTAGGGATATTTAGTTATTGAGAGTATTTTCTCGATGAATATTCTTCAAATTAACATTGTGTATGTTGGACATAACATGTCATGGATTAATGACTTGTTTTTTTAATGTGAAGTTTACAAGGATTATTGGAACCATAAATACACTTCCATCAACAATATATGATTAATATTAATACCCTATGTTATGTTAAATATTGGATTAAATACTTAACACATTTGAATTCTAATCAACATTATCTAGTGAAATGGGTGTTAATTTAAATGAAATATAGTGAAAAGCTCAATTATATCACAAGATTAACTGCATAATAATGAAATCACCCCTATATTTATCAAATTGTTAAATCAAACACCAGTCATTTATCACTTCATTTAATATCTACAAACAAACCCACCAATCCAAATACAATAAATTAAAAACCATAGAAAATAAAAAATTATCATCACTGAGGATTCGACCCGAGTGTTGCTATACACATTAGCAGAGCACCGGAACCTTGAACGGTAGATATGAGACAACCAGCCGTGATTTCAAATGGTGATTTTTCCATGGATGGTGAATTATGTATAAATTTGTTTTTTGTTATTGTAATAAAACAAAAATGAAAAATTTAAAAAAATGAAAAAAACACAAAGAAAACCCCACTTTATGATAAAAATCATAAACAAAAGACACAAAAAGAAAAACACATCTTCCTCTTTCTTCAAAAGTCTCTTTGAATGCCCAATAGAATCCACAAAAACCCTCAGATTTGTCTGACCATGAAATTGAGCAAACACATCACAAACTTCAGAGTAACATAATATATAATCAAATAATTCAAGAATGAGTCATTGTCCAACCAATTGAATTACAAATGGATAATCCTAGGGAAACCCTTGAAGGACACTTTCCCCTAATATGAATTACCAACCACATGGTATTCAATATCCAAAAATATAGGCTAACGTTAAATTAAAATCGGGCTTGATTAATCTTCTAACTCATTTCCACGGGCTAGCCAGTGAGGATCCACATCTACACCTTAAAGAGTTCCAATTGATGTGCTCTACCATGAATCTTCAAGTGGTTTCTAAGGAAAAAAAATCAAACCTTGAGCACTCACTTTCTCCCTAGATGGCACTGTTAATTCGTGTCTTTACTACCTCTCTTATGGTTCCATAACCACATGGAATGAGATAAATTGACACTTCTTAGATAAATTCTTTCCAGCTTCTCATACTGCTTCTATCATAAAATAAAATAACTGGTATTCATCAATTCCCAAATAAATCACTCCTTCAATACTAATAATGGTTCAAAAATATTGTGTAAACCTTCCCACACCACTAAATCCCTGACCAACTCATGATCCAATACATCTAAGAGGGGTTCTTGGCTTTGGATGGAATGGTCATTGATGTCGTAAGTGGTGGTATATTTTTGATAAAACTCCTACAACTATAGGAGATCTCATAAGAAACATGGATACAAACACACAAAAATTCCATAGTCGAGGAAATTCTCATGTAAAAAAATCCCAAGATAGTAAATCGATAGATCCAAACAAGATGACCGAGTGGATGAGTGAACATACAGGTTTTATGTGACAACTAACTGTGGCGTCTGAAGCCCCATCCTCATGTTCCCCACAATCTATGTTCCCTAGACCTATCAGGAATTGTGATATATGTAGCTCCCCATCTCATCCAACTGAAACATGTCCTAAATTCCCTCCTCAAAATCCAAACCATTTCTAATATGGCCAAGGTGTTGGTAACTTCAAACAACCATATGCTTTTGTTCCTCAACCTCGAAGGATCAATCGTCTGCTTCCTCCTCCTGGATTCCACTATAATAGTGAGCCTTCCCAACTCCTAACCCAATACAATGGCATTCCTAAGAACAAAAATCAAGGTAATTCCAATCTATTACAAGACTATTCATCCCAAGAAAATGGGAATGTTTACTGGAAGATCATTCCTCTTTCACCAATTCAAGCCTAAAAAACATTTAAACACAAATTAGTCAACTTGCATCCCACCTGATCCGTCAACAGCAATAAAATTCTTCCCAACTCCCATCTCCACCATTACCAAACCCCAAGGGTATTATATGTGTAATTTCACTTTAATCGGGAAATAAAATTTCTATTCTTCATAATGATCCTCCCACTCCCCTTTAAATGATGCCTAGAAAATGTAATGAAAAAAACATGAAAAGGAATCTGAATCCATTCCCTCACCTCCTTCCATTCCACTTAGGAACCAAATTCCATTTCCTCAATCCATTTCTATGCCAAAGAAGTCCTTTGAACTTGATCTTGAAATGCATGTCAAGTTTAGACGTGTAAAACTCAACATACCCCTCATAGATTCCATAAAAAATAATTAATTATGACAAGTTTGTTAAGGAATATTTCACCTACAAGAGGCAACATAGGACCTTCGAAAATGGTTCCACCTAAAAGTCTATTCCCATAAAGTGCAAATATCCAAGGACCTTTACGGTTCAAAGCCAAATTTGAAGTTCCTACTTCTATGATGCCCTCATAAACCTAGGATACTCAATTAATGTCATGACCAAATCCATATTCTCCATATTTGGTCTTGGTCCCTTACATCCAACGGGTGTTGTCCTTCAATTGGCAATTCGAAGCATGGCTAGTCCTGAGGGTATAATCCAGGATGTCCTTGTTCGTGTGAATGATCTTATCTTCCCTACTGTTTTCTATATCCCTATCATGGAAGGTGAGATGAAATCTTCTCAATATCCATTAATTCTAGGAAGACCATTCTTAATTACAGCTACAACCAAAATTGATTTCCATTCAGGCAACTTATCAATGGAATTTGGTGACCAACTAGTGAAGTTCATCATTTTTCAAGCAATGAGATACCCATCTGAGGATCACTCTGTATTCTCAATCCATGCTCTTGAGGACACATCTGAGAGTCAATTGAACCCCATTTCATCATGTTCGGCATGTTCTAGAAATAGAGGATCGGGTGAAATATGCACCATGATTAACCAAGTTATAAATGGTGAAGTTGATGTAGAACATTCATTCATAGACTCCATCAATCTAGAGGAGCTTGAAAACTATCTTGAATCCCACATCAACTTTGATCTCTACTGCTCTACCTTAAACAGTATTAAGGAAAATTAATCAAAAACAAATGTAGTCCCTTCCTCCTTCCTTGAGTTGTCTAACCCACAAATGAAATATGATACTGATCTTATACCTCTTCCGAAACACCTCAAATATGCATTCCTTTTTCATGGTCACTATTATCCTTTCATTTTCTCTTCTTCACTTACCGAAACTAAGGATTCCAAACTTTTTCATGTGTTAAAGGAAATCAAAAAGGACTTAGGCTGGACACTGGATGACATACCAGGAGTCAACCCTACTCTTTGAATACATAACATCCATCTTGAGGAATCATCTAAACCAATTACACAACCACAAAGAGCACTCAATTCACTCATACTTGAGTAAGTTAGGGAAGTGATCACCAAAATTCTTCAAGCTGGTATTATCTTCCCAATTTCTAACTGGGAATGGGTTATTACAATTCACATTGTACCTGAGAAGTGCTGGATAACAGTATTCACAAATGAACATGGTGAGGTAGTCACAACTCGAGTGAAGATGAAATGGAATGTGTGCATCTACTATATGAAATTGAATGTTGAAACAAGAAAAGATAACTACACTCTTCTATTCCTTGATCAGATGCTAGAATGATTAGCTGGAAAGTCACAATATTGCCTTCTTGATAGATACACTGACTACTTCCAAGTCAAAATTGCACTGTAGGACCAAGAAAAGACTACTTTCACTTTACCCTTTAAAACATATGCATATAAGAGAATGCCTTTTTGCCTTTACAATGCACCTGCAACATTCCAGAGGTGTATGATGAGTATCTATTATGAATTCATTGAACACTGTATGGAAGTATTTAGGCATTACTTTTCCATTTATGGTGGTTAATTTTAATCGTTCTTGATTCTCACGCTCTAGTCCTTCAAAAGTGTGTCAAGTGTAACCTTGTATTAAATTTTGAAAAATGTCACTTCATGGTTGCAAACAGTATTATTATAGGGTATATAGTTTCAAAAGAGGTTATTGGAGTTGATCTTGCCCAAATAGAACTGATGAAATCACTTCCTAAACCCACCTCTATTTGAGACATCCATTCATGTAACACCTGATACTTTTATGATAAATATTTTGTTTTTATGTTATATAAATCATCAAAGGAATCTTTCGCTACACACAATCGCGACCTTCCTCGATAGCGTGTGTAGTACGCAATACTGAGTTCCACTAAACAACGATATATTATTATAATATTATAAACTTGCCGTTATGAATAGTATTAACTGAATTTTAAATTTTAAATCATTATTATTCATCTTACACATTTTCTAGAACATGGTAAGAGAACAAAATAAATTTTTTGGGTAAAATAAGTATTTATCACAAAATGCAGTTTTGCCGCCTTTTAATGGCGCAACCACATTAAATCTTGTTTTGACACATTTATAAGTTCAATTTGACAAAATAAAATTCTTATTTTGAATCAGGATATAAAAATTTACTTTGGGTAAATTTTTGATATTTTTCTGATAACTTTCATATTTTGATGAATAGTAAAAATAGGCTAATTTTTAATTAAAAACAACTTTTTTCATTGAGATAATTTATATGGATAAATTATAATATTGAATGGTTTTAAAGTATATATAGAATATATTTTTACCATTTAATATAATTTATGTCATTACAATTAATTTTATATTGATTTCATAGATAAAAACATTTCAATCTTTGGAAATGTTTTAACTTCTAAAACCTGTTTTCTTAACAACGGGATTTATTTTAAATTAATTACTGCGACTTATGTGTTTTGAATTTTGAAAAATGGATTCCATATTTGTAATAAATGGGTCCAAATTATGTTAATAGGCTACTTTTTAAATTTGGGCATTATGAATAGTAACTACGGTAAATTTTATTTACCATAGTTAAAGGTATATCAGGTAATCAAGGATCAATAAAAGATTATAAAATTACCCTAACACCTGAAAATATCCTATTGGATGACTAAAAGTCGACCCATATCACCTAAGGGTCAGAATAGATTCATTTAATGGACTTTTTTCCAGGAAAATAATTTAATTATTATTAAAACCAAAGAATGTGACAACATGTCACTTTCTTAAATATTATAAGTATAATAATTTTCATTTAGTGATAAAATAAATGAAACATAGAAGATTAATAATCTCCAGAAATATAATACAATTATATAAAACATAGGAATTTATTTAGAATTTTTAGGGATTAAATAATTATCATTAATTGTGACACAATAGTGATGTTGATATTATTTTATTAATTAAAATATCAAATAAATGGTTTTAAAAAATTTTAAATAATTATTATATGCACTATTTAATGTGCTCCACTAATTTTATAGAAACATATGACATTTTATTAATCTATTAAAGCTTTTATTTAGAACCTATCCTCTGTATATATTTTATTTAAATTCAAATAAATGAATAGTGTCAAAATTGACACTATTGTTATTTTATAAAAACAACATATTATAAAATTGTTTAAAAATCACAAAAATATTTAAAAATTATAAATTAAATTTTCTATGGTCTACAATGTCATAAAGTGTAAAATTATGGAAAATTCACAACACATATGTAATTAATTATAATAATTTAAAATTTAGAATATTATTACCACAAATAAAATTAAATTGATAAATAATGATAAATCAACTTGATAATATTTAAAATAAATTCCTAACATGTCTAAATTTTATTGGTTGATGAGCTTACAACCCTATCTCATCTAATAATCAGATATGAGTCATTTTGGATGTTTTTATGTGGGGTTGGGATTTAATATAAACTAATATTTCTCATATTTCCAAAGGTGCCCCTCTCCTCCCATATAAAAGGGCACCTCCTCCCTCTCTTCTCACACCACTTTGAGCCTTCAAACTCTGCCAACCCCTGACAATATCTCCTCTACACTTCCCTAGAAATATCCTAGAGGTTCTCTTCTTCTTCAAAGACCAATTTTAGTGCCCTAAGAGGAGATCTCAAAGAGGCACTTCAAAAGAAAAGGTAATGTCTGTTACCGATTCTTTCAACTTTATTTCTTCTTCCACTTCTTCTTATTTAGTTTTTTCATTATGAATTAATAACATCAGTATCACTAATATACTTATATGTTATTATAATTATGAAACAGCCCTATTTCACCGTCTATCTATCCTACAGAAAACGAAATCACCGCGTGTGCGTACGTACGGAATACCGTCTCCACGCTGTGGTGTAATCTATTTTCCACCACCACCTTACTTGGATGGGTATAATGGTTTCAATAATGACTATATATGATTATTTTAAAGTGATATTGATTCTTAAATAGTATATATACACTCCAATACAATTCCACTATCATGGAAGCGATATCATCGCTCGTGCGTCCGTACGGAATACAGTCTCCACGATGTGATGCGACTCGTTCTACATGATCTTCATTGCATAATGATTATATAAATTAATTTAATGAATGAATATGATATATATTACACTAATACCATTCTGGAAATGCGGTATCTATAACCTAAAAAGAAAATTAAGAATTTATTCCACAAAACACGCATAGGAACAAAAAGTAATAAACACCCGAATAACAAGTAGTAATGAAATATTACTAATAAGAAGCTAATAATATGACCATATATGATATCATAAAATTAAATATGATTCTGGAATAAGTCAATAACATTATTTAAATCATTATACAGGAGGTTCGGACACTTACGAAGCAAATCAGACCTAAGGTAAGGGAAATATCACAATCTCATTTTTATCCGAGATTGTTTATACTTTGAAATTTACTGGGGTGTATTTTATTATCCACATCCATGTTTCCTCAATATGTAATATTATTTCCATCCACCTACAATTGTTTAAATCTAATTTTACCCTTTGGTGAGTTTTTAGTAAAAGATATGAAAGGAATCTTTTGTCGTTTTTCGTACGAGGTACTTTTTGACTTTTCCGAAAAAAGGACGAGAAGAATGTTTTTTTAACATATACGGAATGAAGGGATTTTTAAAAAATTATTTCCAAGAAGATTCCTTTACAAGTTTTCAATTTTATTTTTAATCAACTTCTTTTAGTTTAGAATTGTATGACATGTTAAGAAAGGAAAAGTGTTTTTGAAGTAGAAAGGATATTTTCCTCAAGAATGAAGTTCAAGTGTTTTATCAAAATTATTTTCCATCTAAGATAATATAGGGTTCTGTTTCTATCCCTATTATTACATTTATTTGATTATGTTGTGATGGAATTATTTTTATGAATTCCTTTATATTATATGAATTGTTTTATGATGTCATGTTATTTAATAATCCCATTTTTATTACATGGGTTATGCAATGATGTATGATTTATGATTTTATGGCACACATAAGAATGGTATAATTATGAGATGGGTGGGACCTATATCTCCCTCAAATTCATTGGATAAATATTTTATATCTCATGAGATAGACATGGATGGAACAGCAGGTTAAACCAGTTTAGTGGAACATGACTGAAACGAGGAGTGAACTCGGTTCAGAAATGGACTTTGTCTACTAAGATAGTCTTGGCAATGAGTTTTGACTAATACAAAATGATTCTCTATGATTATGTGTGTATGCCACAAAGTTTCATGTTTTAAGTTATGATTATTGGGATTACATTTCACTACTATGATTTATCCCATGTTATGAAATTATGATTTCTTTTGCAGGTTATGATTTCCAAAAGTTATGTTCTTATGATGTGATTGATATTTCTTTTGTTTACCCTTACTGAGAATTTGAGCTCACCCTTTTGTATTTTTTATTTCCCCAGGTCAGGAAGAAGGTTATTAAGTAGGATATTCCAAAAAGGGACTCTAGATATGATGAAATAAATGGGAGGAAAAGTAGATGCTTTATGAACTAGTTGTTTATGTTTCTGAGTTTCTAAAGACTCTATACCTATATGGTTCTTCCATGGTTTTGTTATATGTTGTAATAAGTATGCTTCAATTTTTAAGTATTAACAATGTATGTAAAGTATGGGTCATTATTGTTGGTATCAAATGAAAGGTATAGTCAACCTTTGGAAACTAGGATGTGAAAGCCTTAGTAAGAATATTAAGGATAAGTCTAAGCATAGAACACAATCTTAGTGTTTTAGAAATGGCCATGAACAACCTATTATAAGACCTTAAGTGTGAAATTTTATTCCTGATTATTTGGTTTTCTTATTATAATTTGTGTTTCTCACACTATTCTTCTTGGTTTTAGTCAATGGCTGGAACCCGAAGGAACCGTGTTAATGCGGAATGCGACGGGCAATGCAATGATTGTCTCCCTGAGAAACCAAACGTTATGGGAGCTGGAATGCAAAATCTTCTAGCCATGCTCACACAACTTTCTCACGCTATGAATCATGCAGGGCTTCCAAACGAGAAAAATAAGGAGAAACATTCTGTTGAATCCTTCATGAGGCAGCATCCACCTTCATTCAGAGGTTCTACTGATCCATTAGTTGCTGAACAATGGATTAGTACTACTTAAAAGATATTTTCAGTTCTTCAATGTTCTGAACATGATAAAGTCATCTTAGCAGTCTATCGTTTGGAAGGTGATGCTGATCAATGGTGGAATCTTATCAAGAATACGAGGCAAAGAGGTGAAATTGAGTCCATGGAATGGGACGAATTCAAGAACTTATTTTTCAATAAGTATTTACCTCATATTCTTCAAACAAAGATGGAGAAGGAGTTTCTTGAACTAAAGTAAAAGGATGATGAATCTATTGGTACCTTTGAAGAAAATTTTACAAAACTTGCAAGGTATGCTTCAGGTATTATAATCCAACCTGAGAGTAAAATCGATCGATTCTTTAGTGGCTTAAAACCAAGTCTTCGAAGGGCGTTATCCATAAGGGACTTCAATAGCTACGAGGAAATCGTTCGATGTGCTCTCAAAGTCAAGATGGAGATTGGAGTAACCCATCAGTCATATGGGTTTGATAAGAAGAGGAAAATGGAATTCAAAGGAAAATCTAAAGAATACACTGAAAAGAAGATGAGCATTCCCTTATTCTCAAAGTGTGGAAAGAAACATGGAGGGAGTTGTCTTAAAGGGACAAGTAAATGTTTCAAATGTGGAAAGGAAGGTCATCGGGAATTTGAATGCCACAATGATGGGAAGAAGATGTCTAATGATGCAAACAAAAGAAGGGATACACTGAATGAACATACTACACTTCAATGTTTCAAGTGCAAGGAGATGGGGCATTATGCCAATCAATGCCCAAATCCATGGGTTGATGATGATGGTTGATGTCAACAAACTCTTAAGGCTAAAGACAAAGGAAAGTCACATGGAATTTCTATCAGTGATGTGGAGTACGATATCGATGTGGTGAAAGGTACACTTACCATCCACTCTAAAGTAGAAAATATTTTATTTGATTCTGGATCCACCCACTCTTTTATTTCTGAATAATTCTCTAAGGATATCACTATATTACCTCAACAATTAGATGTTGAGTTAGCTGTGACAATCCCTAATGGCACAACAGTCGCATCAAAAGTTTATAATTCTTCTCCGATTGAAGTTTGTGGGAATGTGCTTCCTGAAAATCTTGTGATCCTTCCTATAGTGGAATTTGATGTGATTCTTGGCATGGATTGGATTTCTTTATATAGATCTCATATCAATTGCCAAAGAAGGGAAGTCACATTTCATATTCCAGATCAATCTATGATCGTCTATCGATGCAAGGATGAACATAACCTTCCAGTGGAAATTTCTTCCATCTTATGGGGATTGATTACACTAAATGAAGGTTATTTATCTCAAATGGTTGGTGAGAAATTCACGATTAAGAATATTCGAATTGTACGGGAGTTTGATGATGTCTTTACGGAGGAATTGCCAGATCTTCCACCAAATCGTGAAGTTGAATTTTCAATAGAACTCGTACCGGGTGCTTTACCTATTTTAAAGTCACCTTATAGAATGGCCCCAATTGAGTTGCAGGAATTGAAGAAGAAACTCCAAGAGAATCTTGATAAGACCATGCCGGTTTATCCATGATGAGGATCACAAAACCATGCCGGTTTATCCATTTCCACCCTAGGAAAGCAAACAAGGTAGAAGATGCATTAAGTCGACAAGACCATGCCAGTTTATCCATGATGAGGATCACAAAAGATCCAATATTTATGGAATTACAAAGGATGGATCTTGGAATTATAATGGAAGGGGGAAAATCGTATCTTTCTCAAATGAATGTTCAACCATCTATACATGTGAAGATTAAAGAGGCACAGAAAGAAGATATAGAGTTACAAAAGAAGCTGAGAAATATTCCTGAATTTGAAATTGATTTTGATGGGATAATAAAGTTCAGGAATCAGGTTTGTGTTCCTCCCATCCCCGAATTAAAGGAGCTGTTGGATGAGGCTCATAGTTCATCATTCTCTATTCATCCTGGAAGCACGAAGATGTATAGGGACCTGAAAGAGTACTTCTGGTGGGATGGAATGAAAAGAGATGTTGCTGAATATGTCTCTCGATGCTTGGTTTGTCAGCAAGTTAAAGCTGAGATACAGAAGTTTAAGTGGGTGTTACAACCATTACCCATACCTGAATGGAAATGAGAAAACATGACTATGCACTTTGTCACATGACATCCTAAAACATCCAAAGGAAATAATTCTATCTGTGTAAAAGTTGATCGTCTTACAAAGTCTGCACACTTCATTGCTATTATAGAGGATTTCTATCTGGATTAGCTTTCCAGGATATATGTAAAGGAAGTGGTAAGATTGTATGGAGTACCACTTTTTATTATATCTGATCGAGATCCAATATTTACCTCGAAGTTCTGGCAAAGTCTTTATCTTACTCTAGATACAGAGTTGAGTTTCAGCACTACTTATCATCCTCAGATAGACGGTCAGTCTGACAGAACAATTTAAACTCTAGAAGATATGTAGAGAGCTTTCTCTATGGATTTCAAAGGTGGTTGGGATCAACACATACATTTGGTGGAATTTTATTATAATAATAGCTTTCACTCGAGTATTCAGATGGCTCCTTATGAAGCTCTCTATGGAATGAAATGCAGGACTCCAACTTGCTGGGATGAAGTTGGGGAAAGAATGCTATTAGGACCTGATCTTGTTGATGAGATGGCAGAAAAGGTCCGATCTATTCTACAACACATAAGAGCTGCTCAGAGTCGACAGAAAAGTTATGCCGACAACCGAAGAAAAGACCTAGAGTTTGAAGTGGGTGATAAAGTGTTCTTACGAATATCTCCCTGGAAGAGGGTCATGAGATTTGGAAAGAAGGGGAAGTTGAGCCCTAGATATATCGGTCCTTTCGAAATACTGGATCGTGTTGGAAAGGTATCTTACCGATTGGTGCTTCCACCGAATCTCTCTCAAGTTCACGATGTGTTCCATGTATCTCTCCTGATAAAGTACATACTTGATCCTTCACATGTACTCAGCTTAGAAGTTGTACTTCTGGAGAAAGATCTTTCTTATGAAGAACAACTGATAGAGATTCTGGATCATAGCAAAAAAGTCCAACGAAACAAGACCACTCGCTTGGTGAAAGTTTTATAAAGGAACCACCAATTAGAAGAAGCAACATGGGAGCTTGAGGATATGATGAGGGAGAGGTATCCTCATCTGTTTGTTACAAAGTGACAAATTTTGAGGGCGAAATTCATTTTAAGGGGGGTAGAATGTAACACCCGAGACTTTTATGAGAAATATTTTGTTTTTATGTTATATAAATCACCAATGGAATCTTTCACTACACGCAATCGCGACCTTCCTCGATAGCGTGTGTAGTACGCAATACCGAGTTCCACTAAAAAATGATATATTATTATAATTTTATAAACTACCTGTTATGAATAGTATTAACTGATTTTTAAATTTTACAACATTATTATTCATCTTACACATTTTCTAGAATATATTAAGAGAAGAAAATAATTTTTTTTGGGTAAAATAAGTATTTATAAAAAAATGCAGTTTTGCCGCCTTTTGATGGAGCACCCACATTAAATCTAGTTTTGACACTTTTATAAGTTCAATTTGACAAATTAAAATTCTTGTTTTGAATCAGGATATAAAAATTTACTTTGGATAAAATTTTAATATTTTTCTGATAACTTTCATATTTTGATGAATAGTAAAAATACGCTAATTTTTAATTAAAAATAACTTTTTTCCTTGAGATACTTTATATGGTAAAATTATAATATTGAATGGTTTTAAAGTATATATAGAATATATTTTTACCATTTAATATAATGTATGTCATTACCATTAATTTCACATTGAATTCATAGGTAAAAACATTTCAATCTTTGGGAATGTTTTAACTTCTAAAACATGTTTTCTTAACAACAAGATTTATTTTAAATTAATTACTGCGACTTATGTGTTTTGAATTTTTAAAAATGGATTCCATATTTGTAATCAGTGGGTTCATATTATTTTAATAGGCTACTTTTTAAATTTGGGCATTATGAATAGTAACTACGGTAAATTTTATTTACCATAGTTAAAGATAAATCGGGTAATTATGGAAAAATATAAGATTATAAAATTGTCCTAACACCTGCCAAAATCCTATTGGATGACTAAAGGTAGACCCATATCACCTAAGGGTTGGATTAGATTCATTTAATGGACTTTTGTCCATGAAAAAAATATAATTATTATTAAAACCAAAGAATGTGACAACATGTCACTTTCTTAAATATTATAAGTATAATAATTTTCATTTAGTGATAAACTTAATCGAACTTAGAAACTGAATAATATCCAGAAATCTAATACAATTATCTACAACATAGGAATTTATTTAGAATTTTTAACGATTAAATAATTATCATTAATTATGACACAATTGTGATGTTGAAATTATTTTATTAATTAAAATATCAAATAAATGGTTTTAAAAATATTAAAATAATTATTATATGAACTATTTAATGTGCTCCAATAATTTTATAGATACATATGACATTTTATTAATCTATTAAAGCTTTTAGTTCGAACATATCCTATATATATAGTTTATTTATATTCAAATAAATGAATAGTGTCAAAATTGACACTATTGTAATTTTATAAAACTAACATATTATAAAATTATTTAAAAATCACAAAAACATTTAAAAATTATAAATTAAATTTTATATGTTCGAAAATGTCATATAGTGTCAAATTATGGAAAATTCACAACACATATGTAATTATTAATAATAATTTAAAATTTAGAATATTATTACCACAAATAAAATTAAATTGATAAATAAGGATTAATCAAGTTGATAATGTTTAAAATAAATTTATAACATGTCTAAATTTTATTGGTTGATTATATTACAAACCTAGCTCATCTAATATTCGGATATGAGTTATTTTGGATGTTTTTATGTGGGGTTGGGATTTAATATAAACCAATATTTCATATATTTCCAAAGGTGCCCCTCTCCTCCCTTATAAAAGGGAACCTCCTCCCTATCTTCATCACACCACATTGAGCCTTAAATATCAGAAACACCCTGCCAATATCTCCTCTACACATCCCTAGAAGCATCCTAGTGGTACTGGTCTTCTTCAAAGACCAATTTTAGTTCCCTAAGAAGAGATCTCAAAGAGGCGATTCAAAGAAGAGGTAATGTCCGTTACCGATTCTTTCAACTTTATTTCTTCTTCCACTTCTTCTTCTGTAGTTGTTTCATTATGAATTAATAGCATCACTACCAATAATATACTGATATGTTATTATAAGTATGAAGCAACCCTATTTCACCATCTATCCATGCTACGGAAAATGAAATCACCGCGGGTGCGTACGTACGGAATACCGTTTCCACGCCGTGGTGTAATCTATTTTCCACCACCACCTTACTTGGATGGGTATAATGGTGTAAATAATGACTATATATGATTATTTTAAATTGATATTGATTCTGAAATAGTATATATACACTCCAATACAATTCCACGATCATGGGAGCGATATCATCGCTCGTGCATACGTACGGAATACCGTCTCCACGATGTGATGCGACTCATTCTACATGATCTTCATTGCATAATGATTATATAAATGAATTTAATGAATTAATATGATATATATTACACTAATAACATTCTTTAAATGAGGTATCTATAACCTAAAAAGAATAATAAGAATTTATTCGACAAAACACGCATAAGAACAAAAAGTAATAAACACCCTAATAACAAGTAGTAATGAAATATTACTAATAAGAAGCTACCAATATGACCATATATGATATCATAAAAATAATTATGATTCTCGAATAAGTAAATAACATTATTCAAATCATTATACAGGAGGTTCGGACACTTACGAAGCAAATCGGACCTAAGGTAAGGGAAATATCACAATCTCATTTTTATCCGAGACTGTTTATAACTTGAAATTTACTAGGGTGTATTTTATCATCCACATCCATGTTTCCTCAATATGTAATATTATTTCCATCCACCTAAAATTTTTTAAATCCAATTTTACCCATCGGTGAGTTTTTAGTAAAAGATATGAAAGGAATCTTTTGTCGTTTTTCGTACGATGTACTTTTTGACTTTTCTGACAAAAGGACGAGAAGAATGTTTTTTTAACTTATACGGCATGAATGGATTTTTAAAACATTATTTCCAAGAAGCTTCCCTTACATGTTTTCAAGTTTATTTTTAATCAACTTCTTTTAGTTTATAATTGTATGACATGTTAAGAAAGGAATAGTGTTTTTGAAGTAGAAAGGATATTTTCCTCAAGAATGGGGTTCAAGTGTTTTATCAAAATTATTTTCCATATAAGATAATATAGGGTTCTGTTTATATACCTATTGTTACATTGATTTGATTATGTTGTGATGGAATTATTTTTATGAATTCCTTTATCTTATATGAATTGTTTTATGATGTCATGTTATTTAAGAATCCCATTTTTATTACATGGGTTATGGAATGATGTATGATTTCTGATTTTGTGGCACACATAAGAATGGTATCATTATGAGATGGGTGGGACCTGTATCTCCCTCCAATGCATTGGGTAAATAATTTATATCTCATGAGATAGACATGGCTGAAATGGCAGGTTAAACCGGTTCAGTGAAACAGGACTGAAACAAGGAGTGAACTCAGTTCAGAAATGGACTTTGTCCACTAAGATAGTCTTGGAAATGAGTCTTAACTAATAAGAAATTATTCTCTATGATTATGTCTGTATTCCACAAAGTATCATTTTTATGTTATGATTATTGGGATTACATTTCACTACTATGATTTATCCCATGTTATGAAAATATGATTTCTTTTTCAAGTTAAGATTTCCAAAAGTTATGTTCTTATGATGTGATTGATATTTCTTTTGTTTACCCTTACTGAGCATTTGAGCTCACCCTTTTGTATTTTTTATTTCCCCAGGTCAGGAAGAAGGTAATTAAGTAGGATATTCCAAAAAGGGACTCTAGATATGATGAAATAAATGGGAGGCAAAGTAGGTGCGTTATGAACCAGTTGTTTATGTTTCCCAGTTTATAAAGACTCTATACCTATATGGTCCTTAGATGGTTTTGTTATAAGTTGTAAAAAGTATTCTTCAATTTTGAAGTATTAACAATTTATGTAAAGTATGGGTCATTATAATTCATTCCTCGGTCATGACCATTTCTATCGGAATTTATTCCATAACTTCTGTAGGATTTCTCTGCCACTCCCTTGGTTGCTCCAAAATGATGTCACTTTCCATTTCAATGAGGATTTCAAGGGAGCCATCATTTAACTCAAAACTTCTCTTACATCTAACATGACAAAGAAACCCCTATATTGGTCTTTACCCTTTGGGTTGTTGTGTGATTCTTCTGATAGCTCCCTTGGGCCTGTTCTTGGTCACATTTCATCTATTATACCCCCAAAAACATTGGATTAAACTCAATCTTACTTCACTATCACTGAAGATGAACTTTTAGAAGTGGTTTTTTTCATAGATAGAATCTGTCCCTATATCATAGGTGCCAAAATTATCATCATAAAAAACCATTTTTCCATAATGTTCTTACTCATGAAAAGTGATTCCAAACAGAGGCTAATCAGATGAATCCTTTTTCTCCAAAAGTTTGACCTTGAAATTAAAGATATACTAGGAAAAGAGAACACTATGGTTGATCACCTAAGTAGATTTTTTAATTATTCTCATTCAGAACTCATTGAACCTAAATTCCCCATTGATCACATTTCATCTCTCACTCTAAAGTTACCATGGTATGCCCCAATATTAAACTACTTGGTTGCAGGTATTTACGCTAAAAAAATTAAAAAGATCAAAAACTAAAGCTGAAAAGTGATTCAAAATTCTATTTTTGGGAAGATAATAGACATTGGAAAACATGGGCCGACGTAGTAATTATGATATGTGTTTACGAAGATGAACATTCATCCATATTAGAATTATGTCACTCACTTCCTGGAGGTTTCCTCTTTGGACAACAAAGGACCTTCCAAGAGGTCCAAGACTATGAATTCTTCTAGCCTTCATTATTCAAGGACAAAAATGACTTCTATCAATCATGTCCCACTTTCCAAAAGTTTTTCACAGTTTCAAAGAGAAATGAAATTCCCTAAAAGCCTTTACTTTTCTTTTAGATCTTCACTGTTTGGGGAAACAATTTAATGGGACCATTTCCCACTTCCATTGGATTCTCAAATATTCTTCTTATAGTTGATTTTGTTTCTAGGTGGGTTTAGACCAAACCCACTAGAAAGGATGATTCACATTCTATTAGTGAGATACTAAAGACACACATCTTTTACCAATTTGGCACACCATGTACCTTGATAAGTGATATAGGAACCGATTTTTTGTTATAGAACAATGGAATGTATTTTGAAAAAGAATTGGGTTGTACATAAATATTCTACTACATATCAACCCAAAAAAATGGCATGGTTGAACTTTCTAATATATAAGTGAAAAGAGTGCTTGAGAGAATTGTAAAACTGTCCAAAAAAGACAGTCTGGATAGACTTGGTGGAGCAATTTGGTCTTAGCAAATTTCATATAAAACACCTATTGGGATGTACACTTTTAGGCTAGTTTTGGGTAAAGTATGTCATTTAATAATTGAAATCCAACATAAGTCTTTTTGGTCTGGGAAATACTGTAATTTTGATTGTGAAAAATCTGGTGAAGAAAGATAAATTCAATTGGCTGGACTGGAGGAGCTTTAACTTGATTCCTCTTATAATTCCAATCTGTACAGAGAAAATACTAAGGTATACCATGAAAAACACATCATGAGAAAGGTATTACATGAAGATGAAAAGGTATTTCTCTTCAACTCTTTATTTCGAATTCACCCAGGTTAGCCTAATTATCGATGGGAAGGTCCTTTTGTTATTACTAATGTATACCCATTTGGTGTAGTTCAAGTCTAATACACCTATTCTAAAAGTACATTCACAATTAATGGACATCGGTTAAAGCATCACCATGAGAGGTCACACAATCTTGGAACCACATCGTCTTCTATCAGATCCCCAACTTCTACAATTGACACAACACTAGATGGATATTCCAACCCACCAAATCCAAACCATGGGTAACCTCTTTCCATTAACTCTCTCTCCCTCTTCATCTCTCTAACTATTTCTTCATCTACCTCTCTCTTTCATTTTTTACATCTTTATTCATCATACCCTTTATTTTTATTTTATTCTTTTTTGTGGGTTTGTATTTTCAAAAACATAAAAAAACTAAAAAAATATATGTCAAAAAACCAAAAGAGTCATATACACTCACCATCCAGTATTGAAATTTTTTCCAACCATTTTGGGCAGTCAAAAAACATGTTTTCATCTCCAATTTTTTTTATTTTCATCTTAATTTTGGATAAAGAATCTTGTGTCAAAACCAACATATTTTCAATGCACAGTTTTATATTTTGAAAATGATTTTCCCCAATCATAAGGAGAAAAATTATCTATCATTCCAAGGACACCTGTGACCATAATTTCATTTTGTGCATTTGTCACCCCCGATAGTGAGTCTTACGATTATGGACCTTTGAGTTGAATTTACAACTTGGGTGTTCTTGAATTTTATAGAGGATGTTTCTAAACGTCATGATAATCACAATAGCCAAATATTCACTAATTACCCTTACATTAATCCTAATTTTGAAAGCCCATCTGAGCCTATGAAAACCTTTTCTTTGATCTCTATGTTACACAACTAATACCTGATCCAACCCAACACCAACATGTATTTAGATTTCTTAATTTCTTGAAATTTATGTGTGGGGGGAATAGATTTCATTTTGGGTTCCATTTTATGGATTTTCATTGTGTTATCATATGATTGAGGGAAAAAATCTATTTCACTATGTAGGAGATGTTTTCCTTATGTGTGTTTAGAGAATATATATATATTTATGACATATAGTTCAAATTTTATTGAAATGTTGCTCTAAAAAAACAAAAACAATCAATCAAAAAAATCAAAAAAAGGGTTGTTTCTTGGTCATGTCAAAAATCATTCTTATTCAACCATTAATCTTCTTATAACTATTACCATTAGTGTCATGGGGAGATAAATCATGGGTTGGGAGATTAGTGTGAGATCTGTTACAAGTTTTTTTAAGAGTTTGGGGCCAAAGGATCATTTATTATAAAATCAAATAAAATACCTCTTTTAATTGGGAAGAGGGAGTCACATTACATAGCCTGAAGGCATAGAGGGCATTTAGCCTATTACATGGCCCGTAGGCCAAAAGTTTTGGCCCAAAACCCATTCAGTGAATAGTAATGCTACAGTAATGCATTGGTACAGTACCGCACAATACCTGACACCTCTACAGTACCGTCGTTGCTACAATACCCTTCATTTCTATAGTACACTACAGTGCATGTTCCCCATGGGTTTTGAACCCCCATTTTTCATATAGCAATACGAGGGGCTTACCACTAAGCCAAACCCCAACTATAGAGATCTGTTACAAGTTCAAATTTTGAAAAAACAACAAACAAAAAAAGAAGATAAGAAAAGAAAAAACGAACACATATCTAATTGGGAGAAGTTTTGTGTTTTGTAAATATTTCAACTTCTCAAAAAAAATCAATTTTTCTTCCTCTATTTTATTTTTTCTTCACAAAATCATTCCATTGTAATTATGTGTTTACATTTCCTACCATGTTTCTTTTCAAGATAAATTGGGCATTATTTTACCCAAGCTGAAGTTTTACCCCTCTTCTCCTCCCTCTTGGACATTATATTCCTACCTTCACATGGCAATATATAACCCATAAAAATACCTCTTTATTCTTATGCACTTTATGATAGGTAATGGAAGCTGATATCTCTTTCAACATCTATGATTTTAACCTTTTGATGGAGAATTAGTGAACCTCTGTAAATTAATTCTATCATCTTGAGAGGTGTGAGATTGAGTGCCCATATTTTCCATTTCTAAATCTGAGCATTAATAAAATAGTTGTTTTTGTAACATTTTTTCTATAAAAATTTGAGGTGGAAATCAAAATGGATGAGTAAAATAATCTAATCCTCCGCTGAGTGGGGAAATTTTTTAATATTTGTTGGTGACTGAAAATGGTTTAGTAATCTTTGTTATATTTATAGCACATGAGGACATGAACAAGCCTAAGTGTAGGGGAGTTGATGTTATTAATATTTTCAAAACTTTTTATATACTCCCTTTAATTATTTTATATGAAATGTCTTTAATTTATATGAAATATTAATGTATAAATATTGAATATAATTTTTGAGCACTATTTAAATTTATCCAGATTCAATTATGTTTAATGTTTTAATAATACGTATCACGTTACTGATAAAAAATGTTTTCTTATTCTTTTTAAGGATTCCATATTCAATTTTCTACATATCATTGGAAGTCTTTAGTGCCCAATTATTCCATTTTAAGGGTCATATGGTTCTAAAAGGAAGTTACAAAAAATTTGTGATGTAACTAGACAAGATATAAAAATTGAATTACTGGGCTCAATCCAAATTCTCAAATTCAGTTTTAATCCTCCTATATTAGGGGGACAATGAAAGGAGTCTTGGATAAAAATTTCATGGCCCAACTCCAAAAACAAGAGGTCCAAATAAAGCCATGAAGTCTATCCCACCATTCTATCTAGGAATTGAGATCAGCACACCAAATTAGGATTTTCTCCTGATATAGACATCAATTGGAGCTGATAATTTATAGTGTGAAATAAAAGATAAGGGGGAAAACTTTTTTTAATAATTTTTTTAGATTTTAGGTCACATTCCTATTCAAAAATACATTCCCATTTCATCCATTGAAAAATTGTGGATAAAAATTGATAGTTTATCATTGTTTATAAAAACT
Organism: Viscum album; assembly: GCA_963277665.1. Taxonomy (NCBI): domain Eukaryota; kingdom Viridiplantae; phylum Streptophyta; class Magnoliopsida; order Santalales; family Viscaceae; genus Viscum; species Viscum album. The sequence continues at coordinate 748,163,683 of OY728123.1, read as the reverse complement.
GCCATAACATTGGATACATAAATCCAAATTCCTCCTAATTTTGAGATTCACCTTAAAATTTCAATATCTAAAACTTTGAAGAATAATATTTCTCCACATTCAGCTATCTGAAATATAAAATTGCCGATGAAAGTGGAGTTATAGTTTTGGAATGCAAACATTCCCCTTCCTTGGGCTACAAATTCAACCCCCTCTTCTCCTTGCAAGTGGTTGGCATTTCAAAGAAAATTATGATAGTATGGAACAAAAAAGTTTCTTCCAAAGGGATGGTATAATATGTTATACTCACATTTCTAATTGAGATACCATTCCTCCTTGATTCTTTTCATTTAATTTTGTGTTCTTCTTCATTTATAATCTTGTAACAGTTTTTTTGTAATTCTATTTTAGTAAATGCTTCATTATAATTATATCTTAATATAATCCACACCCCATTTTGTAATATAAATTTTATTAAAATAGTTTAAAACAAGTTAAAATCCATTTTCTATCTTTCTTCCACATTCAATCGAAATTTTGTTTTTAATTCTCATCATCGTCCGTTTGTGTGTGTGTGTTCGATGGAAAACTCTTTTATTGTCCCTTTTTTTCTTCGCTTATTAATTCCTCATCATAAATATAATAACCCAGATTACTATTAATCTCAATGTCTAAGTAAATTTATCATTGGGGTGAGTTAATATTTCGGGATGTTAAGTGATTGAGAGTATTTGCTCGATGATTATTCTTCAAATTGACATTGTGTATGTTGAACTTAACATGTCATTGATTAATGAATTTTTTTGATTAACGTGTGGTTTCCATGGATTATTGGATCCATAAATACACTACCATCAATAATATTTGATTGATATTTGAACCCTATTCTAGGTTAAGTCTTGGATTAAAGCCTTAACACTGAGGAATTCCAATCAACGTTATCTGGTTAAATGGGTGTTAATTTATATGCAATATAATGAAAATATCAAAGATATCACAATATTAACTCCCTAATAATGAAATCAACCCAATCTTTATCAAATTTCTAAACCAAACACCAACCATTGAAAACTTCATTTACGATATTCAAACACCCCCACCCCCAAATCAAAATACAATCAATTAAAAACAATTGACTATTAAAAAGTATCATCACTAAGGATTTGACCAGAGTGTTTCTATACACATTAGCATAGCACTAGAACCTTGAACGGTTGATAGGTGATAACTGTCCACACTTTAAATCTCTTTTAGTATTGATTGATCTAAGGAAATTGAAGGAGATGTTTATATGTAAACTCTATAACTCTTCTCAATGGCATCCCTTTTTAATTCCTCTATATTAATTGTTTAGTGATCATAAAATATCGAAATTGGAATTAAGATACCAGAAATGAATCTTGTTTAGATATGTTGTTAGTGTGGATGGGTATTATTTTTGGAACACCACCTCCCATAAACGTATCATTTATGTGAATTTTATTTCCATAAAATTGAAGGTTTAAATAAAAATTTATATATATGTAGAGAAAGAGAACAAGTAAATTAATATAGTTAATTTCTAGAATGAACCAATGGAATAAACAACTTACCAGGAATAATTAATAGAGAATGATAATCTTGAACCTATTAATTGTGGATTCTTATGTATGAAAAATTAAAAATATCATCTATATGGTACTCAAACTATTCCATTAATTTAATTATTGAATATCTTTTCTTGATAGAGAGTATCCATCGATATTCTTTTAGGGAGGTTTCCCAGACTCTAAATGTATCATCTTCGATGCAGGTGATGATTGAGAAACATCAATCCATATATAATAATAGGACTTGAGAACTTGTTCCATTTCTTCATGAAAAGAAGTATATCAATAAAAAATAGGTCTGTGTCATCAAATGGAATGGAAAATGATCAAGTAGACCGATATCATATTGGAATGGTGTTTGAAAGATATTCTTCGATGGATGGTATTAATACATATAAATTATTTTCTCATATTATTATTCTAAGGATAATTTTGGAAGATTCAAAAAAATTAACATATAGTTTTCATCTAGATATCTTGATATAAATACAAATTTTCTTCACTGTGATTGTAACAAATAAATATATATTCTCAAACTGAATGTTTTTGGAAAAGAGGGTAAATATTACTTTGTTTATTCATAGATCAAATCTATATATGATCTCATAATGGTTTTGATATGTTAAAAGATATTTTATTTTTATAACATGATCTTTGGATATATAAAAAATTAGATCCTTATAAATATCTAGTTTTTCAGATGGTAATGTTTTATAACTATTTTGTTGAATGTGAATAACATATTTGCAACCAGCCAGATCTAGGATATCAATGCACAATTGGATATAGAGTTTGATATGATGATGTTGTGGCCTAAAAATATGATTATTAGGAAATATATTTACAGATATAGATGTAATGGGAAGATTTGTCTATGGTAGAATAATTACAAATGGAATGCCTATAAATTATTTTACAAGAAAGTGTGTAATAATGTTTCTTCCCCTCTCTATGTTAATTTTAACTTATCATCTATATTGAGTCATAATAGTGAATAAAATAGGATTGATATGCACCAAGTAACATATTCTTTATTATTGGTGAGTTTGACATATACTATAGTTTTTACTTTAGCAAACATTTTACTTATAGTGGAAGTAGTCAATTGTATTAATAATCCAGGATGATAGAATTGGAATATAAAAAAAATTATTTTTTGATACATAAATAATACCTCAAATGATTCATTATTTTGATAAGGAAAATGTTTCACTATCAGAAGCTATGTCAATTTATATTTTTTAGGTAATTTTTATTGATAAAAATTCAAATACTAGCCTTATATTTATGCTTACAAGAGTATTTTTGAGTTAAATTTGAATGTTAAATTTATTTTTATATTTATCAATGGATTATTTTGAGTTTATGAATGATACATGGGATTAAAATTGGTTGATTTGAATTGGAATGTTTTTGGAAGATCATGGTCACATGTAGGAAGATTCCATTATTTTTATATAGTCAAGGTGACTTTCACTTTGTTATGAACAAATACTTCCCTTATATGTTCAAGTATATTTGGTTATTGTACAATGTTTTGAATATGTTAAGGACTAAGGAAGTGTAAACATTCATATAATTCTTTTTTAGGAAACCATAAAATATTTATAGACATTATAAATTGATTCTAATATGTTTTAATGGTGAAAATTATTAGTAATCCCTATAAATATTTCATAAAATTATTTGAAAGATATAAATGTGGTGTGGTAATGTGATTGGATCCTAATAAAATATTTATTTAGGATAAATATTAGAATTAACCATTTTTATTCCACATAATGGACTTAAACTACCTACTTTTTAATATTTGATGGAAGTAGCCCCGCTAATTTATAAGGGGGAAATCATGGTAGATGGGTTGGTGGAAAACCTCCCAAAAAAGAAAATAGGTAGTAGAAAACAATAAAGGGTTATTATATTTTATAAAATTAGTCATCCATATGGTTTAATTTATCATATCAAGAACCAACAATATACCTCATTTTGATTATTATTGCATGGTATTTTGAAGTGTAACTCACCACTTACTAAATATAAAAATTACAAAGCTATTCTCCTTGTATTAGAGGGTGAGGGTCAATACAAACTTTTAATTATATGATCCTTTTATTTTGCAATGGTTGTTTACCTGGATTTTTTAGGTTATTCCTTCCATGTTTCATATAGTGTTCGTTTTTCTCACATTTGTTCACTTTATTTTATCTTAATTTTTTTACCGCACAATTGGGTTAACCCATTTTCAATCCCTACCTCACATATAGCTATGTCGTCTCTGTGTAACCCTGCATATAATTTCCTAAACCAATCTCCATAAACCTAGGCCCGGATAGTCTACCATAGATCATGACGTCAGTGGGATTGGTTTCAATGTTAGGTATATCAAGAAACTATGTTGTGACTTGCAATGGTGAGATTTTATGAGCCATAGAATATATTGGGAACCTTTCTCTTTTGAATGGACTTTTTTTGTATATAGTGATAGTTTCAAGTGGTTTTGGAAGAGTGGGATTATATATGTTGTCATTACACTTCACTATAAGTGATTGTTATTGTGTAGTAGTGGTAAAAGGTTTAGGATGGATGTTTTATCAGTGGTTATTTCACATCACATTATACAGAGTAATGAAAGTGTTATGTGAGCCATGTACATAGATCTAAATACTAGGAAGAGCCATAGTGTATTAATGGAAATATAGTGAAGAATAAGGACTTAAATTTTTAGTTTTTTTAATCATTTTTTTAAATTAAATGAAAACAAATGTGGGATACTGATGGAACATTTTACATCAATCGTATAGAGGGTGGTTTCCCTTGATGTTTCACCCAAAGACATAAGCCCCAATATAATATTCAAATGATGATATTTTAATGATACATATATGAAATTTAGACCATGATATTAAAAATAATAATTCAAGACCCATATTTAATGGATATTTCTATTTTGGGGAATTTATTTTTGGACTAATCCATTCCCAATTCTTGTCCACGTTTTAGTAAAATACACTTTTTATCTAATATTTTTTTATATTAAATTCATATTTTACGCACTTTTTTATGTGTATTGAAATTTTTTGGTTTTCACGGACATTGGATAAAATTTATTGGATGTTTCAGGAAATATAAATTATCAAGCACTAAAATTTTTTACAACATAACCTAGAAAAATATTTACAGTGTCAGTTTTTTCATTCTCATGAGTACTAAAAAACAGTATATTTCATTGATTCATTTCATGATAATAAGAAATTTTTTTTGATAAAAGTGGATTTTGGATATGGATATGAACATGAGAAGTCTAGTGTTCTTTTTTATGGATATGTGAAGCATGGTACTTCTAATAAGACCCACACTCATGGAGATGGCTAATAGAATTAATTTAGATTATCAATTTAGCTGAATGATTATTTTTGATGAAATTTTTTATAATGTTGAGTAGAGGTGATTCTTTATTAATTTCCTTAATATATAATCTTTTATTGAGTGTTACAAGCTAAGGAATGATCATCAAAGAATTTCAAGATGCACAACTTGATGGAATGTGAATGTTGGGGTGTTAGGGTGAAATTTGATGTGACATCAGATTTTATGATATATATATATATATATATAAATCTTTGTTTCAATATTACATTTATGTAGGGTGATATGAGTAATGGTTTCTACTTGTTTAGAATTATCTAAAAATATTCTTACAACATGATTGAAGAACTAATTTTTGGAATAAAAAGATGAACATGTCATTTGATTAGCCAAATTTATAGATATTATGAGATAACATAGTGACTATAATATCTTAAGACATTCATTGTGATGGAGAGTTAGCTATTAACCTTTTAGAAAATCTATTTCATTATATTTGTAGAATTATTCAAATCTATGATTATGTAATAAATTTATGACATATTTTTCTTAGTTATAGATGATGTGGGATAACACTATGAGTTTATCTTCACTTATTATGATTTCTAAAATGTGATTGAATTTCATTATAGGAATTTTTTATTTTAGTAATAGAGTTACAATAGACCACCGCTGAAAAATTTCTCCCGAATGAAACCCTTTGCGATAGGATGGGGTGTTTACGTTGACATGATTATGATCCAAGTAGACATATGGGACCAGTTATTCCCTCATCTTACACCTTCCTCGATAGATCATAGGTCATATATATTATTTATGATATTGGGATTCTCCCAACTCAACACTATAATAGATGGGGAATGAGTCCCTAGTAGAGGGATGTGGTAGGTATATTCCCTATTAACACTATCATTAATGTGGTATGGGCACCCCACATAAGAGATTGCATAAGATATCCCCCGAATTTATCTTATTCCTTGATAGATCATGATGCTCCCCAATGTATTATTAATATGAATATACTTTTTATTCATGAAGATTGATTATTCCTCATGGATAATGATCTGGCCAGTGTTGGGGAATGGTTTTGGTTCCTGGCCTTTAAATTTTTTTTATTTGGGGAGGTATTCTTATGATGGGACTAAAACCCCATTGATATGATGAGTTATATTTTTAATTAATGATTAATATACTTATGAAATGAGTTGGACACATGTGTATTGCCTTAAAAGCCTTCTATTATAGAATATTATTTTGGATTTTTTACCACGATTATTCATGGGTGGTATTGATTTTTGAATAAGTGATTCTAAATTTTTATTTTTTAATATTTAATTATTATAAATCAGAATGATAAAATTTGGCGTTACTCAACACTTGGGATGTCATACTAGGTCATTTTACTCACCCTTTCAAAAGAAATTTTATATAAACATACTTTTCATTGAAAAGATGTTTCAAATTTTACAAGGTTATATGGTAATGTGGATTTATTGGAGTTATTCTGTAGGGTTGGATCATGTGATGATCAATAACGGTGTATTGATATAGGAGTTTTCATCTATTAACTGATGTGTTCCTTTTGGATAGAATTTGTAAAATGTTTTGTTCTATGTTTATTGATCTTCATTATATACGTTATTAAAAAAAGGTTTTTATATATTTGTGAATATTAAATTAATGTCTAATCACATCCTATATCATTGTAGCAGCACCAATAAATTAGAATATTTTCATTTTAGAATAAATATTATTTTTTCTCTCTTTATATGCAACAACATGTTAAGCTTACACTACACACCACACTAAGTTGGATTGCGATGCATGCAAGATTGGATTTTTCCACATTTAAATGGCAATTCTATTTTAGAACTAAATTATGAATTTTTTTTAATTTTTATTTTTAAAAATAAAAATTATATTTTGATTCAGAATCTACAAGTTATCTTAGGGTGAATTTTTTGTATTTTTTGAGAAGTCTCATTTTTTGATGAATAGTAAAAATACTACCTTTTAATTAAAAATATTCTTTTGGTTTAAATAATTATTAGTGATAAATTATATTTTAAATTGGTTCCTAAAGTCAAAATTGATAAATTATACATATATTAATCTAATTTAGGTCATTAGAATCATTTTTATATTAAAATCAGATACATACAATTATTGAACTTATGAAAGTTTTGACCTTAAAACCCTGCTTTCTCGCCACATCAATGAGACTAGAGCTAATCTTAATTTCCAAAATTCTGTAATTTCTATTTTTATAAAATGTAAATACATGGTTGTAATATGTAAAATTAAGTCTGATAGGATCAACTTATTTTTTTTACCAAAAATGTTAGTGAAATTGATTAAAATTAATAATAGTGATGAAGGTAAAACTATGCACAAAAAGAGACTACACCATAACATTAAAGAACCAAATGACTTGAAATCCAGTACAAAATCCACTAACTTCCAATAATTCATCTATATTCCCTCTTGGTTTGAATTTAATCAGTTATTGGGAAATTATTAAATTGATGTTCCATATATCAAGGTTATGTGCGAAAAAAAACCAAAAGGGGACATTCCTTACCTTTAACATTTACAAAATATTTATATATATATAAAATATCATATTTTATTTTATGGATATCATTATTTAATATAAATGAGTTATATATATAATAAATATTTTTAAATAATTTTTAGGGATGATTTAGTTACTTAAATTTCTTAAACAATGTCTACGCAGTGATTATTTTTCTAATCATTAACCCAAATAAATGATACTATAAATATTAAAAGATAAATATATTTATTGAATTATTGTCACTGATTATTTGTTTATAAAAATATATCTTGTTAAAAATCTTTAAAATAAATATATTTTATTTCCAATATTGTTTTTATATTTTATAATTAAAATTAAATAGATAATTTTAAAGTTGTTATTATTGTTATTTTACAACAAATAATATATTATTAAATGATATAAAATTAAAAAAAATTCTATATTCTACCAAGTGATTTTAAGTGTTGTTAAATATTAAATATGTTCTATTAATTTAACAACAAATATTTTATAATTTACACATGGACCCATATTTTGTAAGAACATTGTTAACACGTTTCGGTTTTAAGTAGTCTTTTTGTGCGTCACTAACGCTTATTTTAAAATTATTATCCATAATAATGTAATTTTTGATTTAAAAATTAATTACTATTTTAATAATTTAGTGGATATATATTTTCTAATAAATCTATATTTATTTTATTCTAAATGGTTAAATTACATCAGTTAGAATACTAAATTCATTAATAAAAACCATAGTGATAAAATTGGGAAAAAGTTGATGTTAAGGAACCAAAGTTTTAAAATAAGAATATTATAGTGTTCTAGAGGTTTACATCAACCATTATTCCCCTTTAATCCAGAATTGTTTCATTTTGTATGAACTTTAGTTATGTTTGACCTCCCATTAATGAATACCTTTTGGTATTTGAAAGAGTTCCAATCCACCTCCCTAATAAAAAGGAAAGCACTCTACCCATTACTCACACACCTCAAACTAAATAGGTTTTTATAATATCTGCCCAAATATATTCCCAACATCTATCCCCTTTACCTTTAAGCCTCCATTTTTCCATTATTTCTTCCAAGGAATCCCATTCGTATAAATCAAAGGGAGGTACCAGATTTTAAGGTAAAAGTTTCCAATGATCTCTTTTCTTTCTTTTCCTTATCCACTCCCAATACTATCCTTATTACATTATTACATAAAAACTGGTATCATAAATATACAATTAGGTTTTTATGTTATAATTTATATCTATACTTAAACACAACATCATTTAATGGGTAGCGAAAATATTGTTTCTGTGTATGGTGAACTTCTTGCTCACATAACGATGAATATTCATTTTTCCATCACCAGCTTTCACGGTGGCCACTATTATGTATACACAATTTATATATGATATATATAATATTAATTTTTTCTTTATACTTATTTAATCATTTTATAAAACTTACCTTTAAAACTTACCATTTTGCGTTAATATGATAACATCGTTTGAGGAATGGTGGATTACCGCCCCTCGAAGGGAGGTTATTTATTCATGATAAACATGGAATTTATTAAGGGTGATTATAATAAACGTATTTAACATATATATAGTAACACACCATGTTTACATTGGATGTTTACTTTTAAATAAATTTAATATCTTGTGTTTCACACAATACAAAGTTTGAGAGCACCTTGACCTTTCAAACTAGTAATTTGAAAAGTAGTAATCAATAGTAATAACCAAATTAAAAAATGTATAAATATTATTTTATAAAATAGACATTATTTATGAATTATTTATATAAAAATTATCTTATGGTTTATTTTTGGTATTTTTCTAAAAAATTTCATTTTTTGATCACTAGTGAAAAATAATACATTGTTGCTAAAAACCAAATTTTTAATTTAAATAATTATTTTACATGAAATTGATTTTAAAGTCAGAATTTATATATAATAAATTTTTGAACCCAATTTAGTTCATTGTAATCATTGTTATAATAGAGTTAGATATGAAAATTTATTGAACTTTTGAATGTCACTTTTACCCGCCTTTTAACCTCACCTGCTGATTAACATTAAACGTAATTTTACCGCTTCTGTTAATTGAATTTATAAAAATGGAAATACATGGTTTCAATCAGTATGAAAACTTTTGTATAATATGATAAACTAGGTTTTTGTGAATATTAAATTTTGAATTTTATTTACAACGGTTAAAGTTAAATATTTAATTAAAGTAAAAAATTATATTATAATAGAATAAAATTACCCTAACCCTTGTCCAAATTTCATATGATAATTTATTATCAACCAAAATAAAATTTAGGTAAAAAATATGATCCTTTTTAATCTAAATGTTTTATATTATTACATTTATTATATTTTATTTATATAAAAGTTAAAAACATCATATTCATGTTTTAAAAATATATTATTTTAAATATGAGGTTATATAAGTGATATGGTCGACTATAAATAGTATTTGGAAAGATAAAAATTTTATTTGCATAATCCTAATTTATTTTTAATTTTATAATGAACGTAATTAATTTAAATGGTGACACAATGATGATGAAATATTTGATTTAATAACGGTATAATAAATTAAATGATATTAATAATATTAAAATAAATATAATTTGAATTTTTTGATGCCATCCATAGTTTTTTTATGTTAAATTGACATTTTTGGGATGAGTTAATATAGTTTTTTAATAATAATAAATTTTCTATAATTTTAAAAAAAATCATGTATTAAATAGTGTCAAAATTGACCTAAATGAGATTTTAAAAGAAATACTAATTTATTAAATGATATAAAAATCATAAAAATCAATGGTTTGGTCAAATAACCTTTATAGTGTTAAATATGTCAACATTAATACAATTAGGGCTATTTTTTATTTTATTGTAATTATATTAACCATAGAGTATAAAAAGTCATGTAGACCTCGTAAGACTTAAACTATTGAAAAAATGGTCAAAACCAACAAATAAAGCTGTTTTGTGACCAATTCGAGACTAAAATTAATTGGTCAAGAGGATTTATACCCATTCTCATCTAATCCATGAAATAAATCATTTTGGAGATATTTTACAATAAAAAGTCCTTTTATAATAAATTAACTATTTTGGAGCTTCCAAAAGTGGTCATCCCCTCACTTATAAAAAGGAACATCTACTCCTCTTTTATTCGCACCTCAAAAGCCATATGGATCAGCTAAACCCTTCCCACATATCCAACCTTATACCTTCACTTCATCCTATATTTAATAATTTTCACATACATGACATATTTTAAAATTAAATTTCATTTAATTTCCATTCCTGCTTTGTTTTGGGGGTTTCCCAAGCTTTTAGGGAGAATGGGTGAGTTTTCATGAATTGGGCCACATCGTGAGCCTAATCCCAGATTTAAAAATAAATTTTTATTTCTTTATTACTACTTCATTTAAAAAAAATATATATCTATTCCAATTTATAATTTTCATCCCCAGACCTATGAACACGACAAAATTAATTTAGACCATTTAGAACTCTATAATCATGGTGGATTGTAGTTTTTATTTAAGGGATTCGGCCTCCCCGAAATCCCATTTCCTGCATTAAAAATAATTTTTATTTCATTTATATCTCATACTATGTTTATGTTTTTTCGGTGATTCCAAATCCAACCCGAGCCCACTTACCAAAGTCGTGCCCCGTTTCTCTTCTCCCCCAATTTGGAGCTCAATAGGATCGCGAAATTGGGTGAAACTTTTCTGGATTTTGACAAATCACCCAGATTTGAAGAGGTAAATTGATCCGTTCATAAATCCTTCTATTTTTACTCTTTTTCCCCCATACCAGTTCATGAATTATCTCCTCATCCTTTTTCGAATCTCTCATAAATATTAGCTGTTTTAAAATTCAGATTTTGGTGGATTATGGGTCGTTTGCTTCAAGATTTTTTTGGGTAAGTGTTTCTCACCCCAATTTATTCCTTCTCCTTAGGGTTTCCTCCCTATTTAATAAATTCTTAGAGTTTCTAGAAGATAGGGTTCATACTTATGGCTTGATTAGGGGTATTGTTGGAGAAATATTATGGTTTAGGGTTCATTTTCATTTCCTTGTGGTGCGGCGGAGGTTCGGTTGAGGTTTCACACCAAGATTCATTGGTTTTGATTCAAAAGGTATGTGGTTCCTTGTGTAAAAAATTATTGATGAGTTATCTTGATGTATTTACTCATTTTTCATATTCCTAATATGTTTGTTGTTGAACAAAAACTGTTTATGATTGATTTTCATAAGTGTTAAATTTTATAGTTTCTTTTAAACATGAAATTGGGTGTTTACATGTGTAACTCATGGGGTATTATTTAGGTGTATTTTATAACTTATGGAATTGTTTTACTAAATCTTTTTTGGCCTGAAAATTCAGGTTTTGTAATGTGTTAGTGTCATGTGGTCTTAAAAAATGTTTCTGAATATGTTTGATGTGTAAAACATTGTTATACTTCTTGATAGCATTTTATGAAAATGTGTGTTTTCATTTGTGTCTTTTGTGGTATTATTAAAGGTTATTTTATAACACTTTAATGTGGTTTTATAAATGTATATAGGGATTCCAATTCTATTTTGGATAGAAATTGGTATGGTTTTGGTCTTAAATAGGGGTTTTGAATTGGGATTTGTATGAAACACATAGTTACACCCCTTTAGTTTGTTTTTTGAAAATTGTGAATGTTTTTTTTTGGTTAAACAAATATTGTAAAAGGGTGTATATGTACTGTTTGGGGGGGTGTGTTCACCTAATATGTGTTTTGGAATGGTAAGGTGGTTATTTAAGATGTCAATTTTTTTACAATGTTTTATAAAGTGCTGAAATGTTTTAGAAAATGGAAAGAGAGCTGCAAAACATGGTTGTGGGATATTTTGTGTGAGTGTGTTGTGAAAAAATGAATTTTTTTGATGACAGATGTATTATATGATATTTTAGTGGGTTTTATGTTAGTTTTCATGTCTTTTAATGGTTTATAAAAAAATTAAAGGATTTTTCGAAGTGTTAAAGAAAGGTGAAATGTGTTGTGGGGTATTTTTGTGTGAGTCGGATTTCAAAATCAATTTGAATGAAAAGTGGAATTTTGTAACTTCTATGGTATACATGTGGGATATTTTGCGAATTTTTTATATGGAAATGATGTTTTCTTGGGAAAACATTATTTCTTGACTTGTTGAACTTGTTTGAGAACAAAGGGAAAACCTGGGTATCGAGGTGGGTGGACGTGTACTAGTATGCTAGTGAATCTGTCGGGTTTGGCCTCAGTTTCACTTAGAAATATTGACACTAACAACATTAACTAAACTATGATGATGATTATTGAGGACCACTATCTTATGGGTATGTTCTCTAATAGTGTCTTGTGCATGATAATAGATATTTGTGATTGTTATTCACACCAAGATACGAGGTACATGGGTCCCACAACGAGCTAGTTCCTATGGGTTATTTCTAATTGATTGTGCTCATTTGATCCTTTATACATACTATTAGCATACGGTATATTTGGATGGAAATTTCAGTATCTTTTTAATTTATTTAGAAGTGATGATTTTTTAAATTATCCCACTTGAAAACGGATTTTTTTAAGTTGCATCTTTTAGAAATTGTAACTAGAAATTACATGTTTTTTAAAACATTCATGCTTTTCATCATGAAAAGTTTATCGCATGGAATCTCTTTGTGGTGGTATCCTCTTGGGAATTGTCTTACACCCTACTTACACCCTTGGGAATAAGTAGACCTGGTAATTTTTGTTGTTGAAGGTTGGGTACAATTTTTTTGTTCCAGTGGTTCGGGTTTCTAGCAAGTCCTTGGTGGTGAAGTCTTGTGGAGATGGCTTGAGTGTGGTGCCCCTTTCCATGATAGTTCTTGGAATATTTCCTTTTGGTTTTGTATCTTTTTTATAGTCTTGTTGAGTTGTTTTAAAATATGTATTTCAGTTCTTAAGTTTTGTAAAATATTGTTTGGTTTGAAAAATAATGATTTGTTTTATTAGATTCTTTTGTTATTTTAATTTTATAAACTCAGGTAAATCATTACAACTTCTCAATTTATGATACCTGGTAACTTTTTATAGCTTGTGGGGATTGGGAAATATCTTATGACCTTGTTGTAGGATGGTTCAGGTGCCGCTTTTGATGGCGACCAGATTCAGTTCGTAACAAAATGGTATCAAAGGAGGTTCTCTCTCTTTGGGTCAAATTATTTGGGGAAAATATGGGATATTATGGGGTTAGGAATGTCAGGAGATGGAAATCTGGTTAGGAGTAGTGTGGCTGATCACCACACCTCCTGATGGGATTCAATTCTCCATGGAGTGTTAAGACTTTTCTGAGTCCTTTGGTTTTCTTCATTTGATGATGATAAGTGGAAATGATAAAAGAGTTTGGTTAATGGTCTCAGTGAGTTCGCAGGGTCTGGAAAGCCATGTGAAGTCAGGGATATTTCCCTAGAACACTCTCAGTGATGGTAAAGTGATTGTAATATGGACACCAACCATATGTCCAAGTCACCTGCTGAAAATAGTTTCCTCTCACATTGTCTTGTGTTCTTTAGTTTTGAAATCTTGGAACTTTTGTTTTAAACTAAATTCATTTTAATAAGCATAATGTTTTGTGAAATAATTATCTAATAAATAGGTAATGGTTAGAATTTTGAAAAATGAGAACTGAGTTTTCAGAATTTTATTGGAATTTAAAATGGTGTGTTTGCACCTCTTTTGAAACCATGAACTATGTCAAGGTTGGTTTTGAAAAACTGTTTCCAATAGAGTTTTCTAAACTATTGAACTGTGTTTTAATGGGATGAGATGTTTTGAAATTGATGTGAATAAATTTAAAGTGAGTTTTCATTGGAATTATTATGCCTTTATAAAAAGTTTTTTTAATACGGTAATTTTGGTTTGATTTAGTGGTTAGCGGTCTTGAGAAAAAAGAAGTATTGGTTGATTTTTTTGGTTTTGAAAAGTGGAATGAGTTTTTATATTAACCATTGGTATTTTCATGAGAGACCATATGAATGGGGTTATATGGGATTTTTTATGGTTAATGGTATGACTAGATGATTTTCAGGATGGATATGAGGAGGGTGCCCGGTGTGGCATAGAAACATGCATGTGTGAGGCCCATGGGGTACCAGTTTTGGATACGCTAACCGCTGAACCGGTTATTTTAATGAAGATGATTTTAAAGGAAAAACATGATGTCATGGTGACTAGTTTGGGATGGTGTATATTATGGTTTTTTGAAAATGTTGATGTTTGTGGGATTTTTTGAGTCTAAGAACCCCTCCTTTTTGAACTGTGTTTTGTGTTTGTGTTTGGTCAGTAATCTTTGTTAAATGGCTGGTTGGTGGTCTCTTATAAGAAATGTTTTAGGCTGCCTTTATAGTGGTTCCATTCATGTGTTTGGATATTCGTTGTGGTATAACGTGACTAATGGACTATCTTGGTTGGATCCTTGGGTTTAATCATTGGATATGTTACTCCCATTTAAGGTTTAGTGCTCAAATGAAGTGCATCCCGAATTTTTTCGTCGTTTGAATACCCCCCAATTGATCAAAATAAGGAGTCTTTTTCTTGATCTTTTTAGATTTAGTCTACATCCTTTCCTTTCCGGGTTTCGTGTATCATCCTGTAGTGGGAGAGTGATCATGGAATGTTAAAAGAGACCTTAGCTTCTTATGTTTCTTGATTTTCTGAAGGTGGATGTGGTCTGGGGTTGTTAGTATGGATGCGTATCTGGATGGTATCTAAGAGGTATTCTCAGTCCTTCGTAGTCTCTTAGAAGAAGGAGTTCACGTTAAACTACTAGTGTGGGAAATCTGGTCATGAGAGGATATTGTGCCCCCTTTCTAGAATTATTTGTTGTTTTGGGATGTTGTATAAGGTCCCTCTCCATGCATTGTTAATATCTGTCATAATGGTTATGTTCGGTGATTTCATGTGATGTCATGTGCTCGATTGACCGTAAACGTGAAATTTTTGCAATCCTCTGAGAGTATCTGTTATTTTGGGATAATTTAGCCCTAGGAAAAACATTAAAATATTCCATTTTATAGGAAGGTATAGGTGTTCTTTACTTCTATTTTTTGTCACCCTAAGAAACAAGGTGTGATGTGTGTGAATCTTCTAAGACCTTGTTTTGGGGAAATATTGGGTTAGGGTAAAGTGAGTTTGGAATGTGTTATGTCTAGGCAATCTTATCAAGGATTGCAGTGTAGTGGTTGGTTGCACAAAAAGAAGAATTCTCATTCACTGGGTTTCCAAAGCCTAACTGTGAGGCCGAAGCTGCTTTAATCATTGAGCTCTAGCCATAGGTCTCAGAGAGATGCCAGCTCATAGTCAGGAGAAATCCCAGGGTCGTTTAAAACCTTGTACAAAGTCCTATCTTAAATATAAAATATGGGAATAGTTTAATCCTTTGGTGTCTTCATGGTTGAGCACATATTTTGTGAATGATTATTAGTGGTCATGTTCTATGAAGCCATGTAGAAAAAATGAACTTCACAGTTAGTGCACAGTTTCCCAAACCGTGCGGACTAACCCTACGGCCTTCCCAAATCTATAATTTTTTTTGGGTCTTTCTGTGTCGGCCCATGCTGGTCGGTTAAGATGGTTGGTTATTATGGTGGGGAGAACCACTATTCCTCTCATGTACGTTCCTTCGTAAACTTTTAATGGAATTATACCCTTTGTACTAGGGAGTTCATTCATGCCTCCGCCTGTTAGTGTCCTAATTCTGTCTCGGAAAAATATAGGTTGTCTCTTATGGTGGGGTTCCTATTTGTGTTCCCTTATACCAATAGCTCATATTTATCC
Organism: Viscum album; assembly: GCA_963277665.1. Taxonomy (NCBI): domain Eukaryota; kingdom Viridiplantae; phylum Streptophyta; class Magnoliopsida; order Santalales; family Viscaceae; genus Viscum; species Viscum album. Next base: position 748,147,327 of record OY728123.1, on the reverse strand, counting down.
ACAGTATAAGTTTGTCAGTATTTTGTATCATTCGGAACTATCTATCTTCCAAAATTTTTCTTGAGTAAATGTTTGGATTAGAGATCACTCAATGGTTTTATTAAAGTAAGGTAAGTGTAACCTTGTTCGAAGTTGTCGTTCATTTGGGTGAATTGATTTAGTCTTATTCAGATATTGTATGAAGAATTTTCTTTTGGGATAAAGCATGAATGTGATTGATCATTTCAAGAAAGTCATGTATGTTTGGGTTGTGAGATTAATCCTTCTTTAATTTATCACTGGAAGTGGTTTGGCCCTTAGGGGCGAAGCATGGAAAAGAAGTACATATTGGTTTATCAGTTGGGTTTGGATTTGGTATCTGGTCTTACTGTGGATTTATAGGGATGGAAAGTTTTCATGGTGGGGATAATTTTCACATACATGAATTATTTTAAAATTAAATTTCCATTCATTTTTTGTTTTGGGGTTTTCCCAAGCTTTTAGGGAGAATGGGTGAGTTTTCATGAATAGGGTCAAACCGTGAGGCCAATCCAGATTTAAAAACTAAATATTTATTCCTTTATAAATCCTACATTTTTTAACATTTTTCATCAATTCCAATTCATAATTTTCATCCCCTAATCTATGAACACTATAAAATTAATTTGGACCATTTAGAAATATAAAATCATGGTGGATTATAGTTTTTATTTAAGGGATTGGTCCTTCCTGAAAACCCATTTCCTGCATTAAAAATAATTTTCAATTATTTTATAACTCATTCTATTTTTAAGTTGTTTCGGCGATTCCAACTCCCTCCAGAGACCAGTTATAGAAGGCACCCCCTTTCTCTCCACCCCCAATTTGGAACTCAATGGGATCACGAAATTGGGAAAAACATCCCTAGATTTCACAAATCGCCCAGATTTGAAGAGGTAAATTGATCCTTTCATAGCTCATATTTTCGCTCTTTTTCCCCCAATCCAGTTCCCGAATGATCTCCTAATATTTTTTCAAAACTCCCTTAAATTTTTAGCTATTTTAAAATTCAGATTCTAGTGGATTTTGGGTCGTTATCTTGAAGATTGTTTTGGGCAAGTGTTTCTCTCATCAATTCCTTCCTTCTCCTTAGGGTTTCCTACCTCTTTCATAAATTCATAGAGTTTCCAGAAGGTAGGGTTCATACTTAGGGATTTATTAGGGGTGTGTTTTGTGAAATATTCTAGTTTAGGGTTCATTTTCATTTTTTTGAGGTGCATCGAAGGTTTGGATGAGGTTTCACACTATGGTTCAATGGTTTTGATTCAAAAGGTAGGTGGTTCCTTGTGTAAAAAATTATTGATAAGTTATCGGTCTGTATTTACTCATTTTTCATATTCCTAATATGTTGGGTGTGTTACAAAAACAGTTTATGATTGATTTGGTTAAGTGCTAAATTTTATAGTTTCATTTTAACTTGAAATTGGGTGTTTCCATGTGTAACTCATGGGGTATTATTTGGGTGAATTTAATAACTCATGGAATTGATTTACTAAATCTTGATTGGCCTGAAAATTGTGGTTTGGTAATTTATTAGTGTAATGTGTTCTTAAAAAAGGTTTTTGAATAGGATTTATGTGTAAAACATTTTTATACTTCTTGAGAGCATTTTATGAAAATGTTTGTTTTCATTTGTATCTTGTGTTGTATTATTCAAGGTTATTTTATAACACTTTAATGTGGTTTTATAAATGTATCCAAGGAATCCAATTCTATTTTGGATATGAATTGGTACGATTTTGGTCTTAAATGGGGGTTTTGAAATGGGTTTTGTGTGCAAGACATAGTTAGGCCCCTTTAGTTTGTTTTATGAAAATTGTGAATGTTTTGTTTGGTTAAATAAAGTTGGTAAAAGTATGTATATGTACTGTTTAGGGGTTTTGTTCACCTAATATGGATTTTAGAATGGTAAGCTGGTTATTTAAGATGTCACTTTTTTTACAATGTTTTATAAAGTGTTGAAATGTTTTAGAAAATGGAAAGAGAGTTGCAAAACATGGTTGTGGGGTGTTTTGTGTGAGTGTGTTGTGAAAAAATGAATTTTCTTGATGAAATATGTATTATATGATATTTGAGTGGGATTTTATGTGTGTTTTAATCTCATATAATAGTTTATAAAAAAATTTAATGGATTTTTGGATGTGTTAAAGAAAGGTGAAAAGTGTTGTGGGTTATTTTGGTGTGAGTCATATTTCAAAATCAATTTGAATGAAAAGTGGAATTTTGTAACTTGTGTGGTATATATGTGGGATGTTTGGTGAATTTTTGATATGAAAGTGATATTTTCATGGGAAAAGTTAATTTCTTGACTTGTTGAACTTGTTTGAACACAAAGGGAAAACCTGGGTATCTAGGTGGGTGGACGTGTACTAGTATGCTAGTGAATCTGTCGGGTTTGGACTCGGTTTCACTTAGAAAGATTAATGCTAACAACTATAACTAAACTATGATGATGATGATGATAGAGGACCACTAGGTTATGGGTATGTTCCCTACTAGTGGATTTTTCATGAGAACAGATATTTGTGATGGTTATTCTCACCAAGATACAAGGTACATGGGTCCCACAACGAGCTTGTGCCTTTGGGTTATTTCTTATTTCGTATTCTCATTTGATACTTTATACTTACCTTTGGCATAGGTATATTTGGCTGGCAAATTCAGTAGCTTTATAATTTATTTTAAATGTGTTTATTCTATAAATTAGCCCACTTGAAAACTGAGTTTTTTAAGTTTCATCTTTTTGAAATTGTAACTAGAAATTACATGTTTTTGAAAACTTGCTTGCTTTTCATCGTTGAATGTTTATCGCATGTAATATCTTAGTTTTGGTGTCATGTTGGGCATTTTCTTACACCCTACATACACACTTGGGAGTAAGTATACTTGGTTATTATTTTTGTCGAAGGTTTGGTACAATGTTTTGTTCTAGTGGTTGGGTTTCTAGCAGGTCCTTGGTGGTAAAGTCTTATGGAGATGGCTTGAGGGTGGTTCCCCTTTCCATGAGGGTTCATGGGCTGTTTCCTTTTTGTTTTGTATCTTTGTTATAGTCTGGCTGAGTTGTTTTAAAATATGTAATTCAGTTCTGAATTTTTTTAAAATATTGTTTGGTTTGAAAAATCTCGATTCGTGTTATTGGATTCTTTTGTTGGTTTAAGTTTATAAACTTGGGTAAATCGTTCCCAATTCTCATTTTATGATACCCGGGAACTTGTCCCTGCCCGTGGGGATCAGGAATGACCTTCAGGTCTTCTTTCAGACTGGGTTAGGTGCCAGTTTTGATGGCGACCAGATTTAGTCCGTGACAATAATTTACGCATAAATTCATCTTAGGGAGTCCTTTGGGGCAAATCAAAAGAAGACACTCGAAGAAGAAGTAATCATTTTACCGATTCAATTAAATTTATTTTCTTCTTCAAATTCTCCTTCCTATGTTATTCCCATACTAAAGTAATAACTCCAGTATAATATACATTCTGATATATTATTTTTATTATGGTACAACCATTTTCCTCCTTTTATCCATCCTATGAATAACAATATCACCATGTGTGTAGACGTACGCCTTACCATTGCCACATCATGGTGTAATTTTACATTCAATACGACTTTATTCAGATGGATATAGTGATGAATATAATCAATATATATTGTTAATATGATATGATAATGATTCTGTATAATTAATATACCATCAAATTCTATACTGTTTAACCATTAAGGGAATTATATCATTGCTTGTGCATATGTATAGTTTACCGTCTCCATAACACATTAATATCCATTCTCCATGTTTCTATTCAAGAAATATATTAAAATTTATAATAGTTGTAAATATAATATATATGAAATTAATATCATTCTGGATATGAATAAAATATATAGTATTCGTAATAAACATGTCTTACACAATAAAACATGCATAGGAAAACAAAGTAGTTAACACCTAAAATAATGTTAATGCTAAAATATTATCAACAAAACAATATAAGAGAATAATATATGATATCATAAATATGTATATTCTCTTGATAACATTAAATAAAATGCTTTAACTGTTATACTGAAGGTTAAAACATCATATACTAAAGGATAATAGAAGCTAATGTCTAATTTCACAGTATCATTGTTATCTGAGGTTTTTTACAAGTTAGTATTTACTGAGACATATTTTCCATCCATGTCCATGTCTCATAAAACTATGTTTCAAAATATCATTACTATTCCTTAGAAATTTTCTAATTACATTTATTTCCATGTTTTACTTTTTAGAAAATATTTTGAACGGAATCTTCCTGTCATTTTCCATATGAGGTACTTTATGACCTTTTCGACAAATTAAAGATGGAATATTTTTTGTTACTTATGCGGTGTGAGAAATATTTTCCACCGTTATAACACCTTAATATTTTGATGATTCCCTTAAATAAATTCACAATTTTTTTAAAAAAGAAAATATTTTATAGTTGTATGACTTTTAAATGATTTTAAATTAAAATGTGATATTTTTCTCACTGTTTTTTTTAATTATTTATTTATATTAATTACATCTGTGTAAACATATTTTATTAGATTTTATGATTAATTTAGGATGATTTATTATGTTAAAATCTTCAATATTGTATTGAAGGGTTTATGGTCTGTTTGACTTTGGTTGTTATATTTTGATACCATTGATGATTTAGGGTTAAAGTATTAGAATTTTATATGTTAGTTTTAATAAAAAAAATATTTTATTTTTTAACCCTTTCATAAGAGGAATTCATTGGACTTATTAAGTTGCTGGTGGGGCCTGCTATAACCCCTCGATGTATCGTCAGGTCTCATGAGACAAACTAGTTTTATATTTTTTCTCATTTATGTATGGTATTCTCTTGAGGGCTTGACAGTGCTATTATGATGAATGGAATTATTCATTCCCTCCTTATGAGATTAGTTATTGATATTACATGTGATTGTTCAACTAGTAAAATATACATGTGAGTTGTTAAATGGAGTTATTTTATTTATTCCTTCCATATTATGTAGGAGATTTCGTTTAAATGGATTGTGCTTCAGTTTTATACATTCACTTAAAATCTTGTTCTTATTTATGATAGGTTCTACTATATTGTTTATCATTACTAGGAAACTATACGCACCCATTTCTTATGTTTGATTTTACCCTAGTATGTGAAGTAGTATATTATGATTGACCAGTAGGGATAATACAAGGGATATGATTGTTTTCAAATGAGGAACTATGTTGTTTTTCATTTCAACATGTAATGTAAAAATTATTTTCTTATCTAGTTTTTCATAGGCTACTAAACTGACTCGTCCTTCAGGATTTCATTTCATTTGATCATGCCTATTAGAAAAATAATGCACCAACTCTATGTACCTAGGGTTGGGTCGTTATAGTCGGTATCAAAGGATGTTTACTAAAAACCTAGGAAACTAGAATTAGAAAACATTGTTTAGAGAATAATACCCTAAGATTGAATTTGAGGATAAATATAGAAGAAAATCCTAAAATTAGGGGTAATGTGGAGATTCTGTGGGTATTCTGTGAAATATAACTCTGTATCGATACTATACGTAGATGTGGTTCTGGGGGAAATTCACTTACAAGTAACAACTCTTATAATGTGTTCGAGGCCTGACTTTTGGTAACCTACAACCCAATAAGGGGTCTTACTATGCACAAGTTTTGACAATATCTGGGGATATGCTTAGAATAATTCACATCATATTTGCAAACCATTATGAAGGAATGTTTATAAAATTTGTCCCCAAAGAAATCATTTTTATGATTATGGTTAGATATTCATAAATTTATAAATGTATTTCAAGTATTTTTACTAGTTTGGAATTATGCATTATAATTCATAACCAAATCTAGTGCATGACATTGTTTATAAATGACACCTACTGTAAGTAATCAAAACATGACCAACGAACGTACTCCATATAGGGATTTTTATGCTATGAAAGATAATGATATTGGATTTTTTGACACAACTGGTGTTGAACAGTTTATAACCATACTGGGATAGCTGACTTAGGAAATGAAAAATAACCTTACTCCTATGTTTAACCTTGATCTAAAATGAGGATGATCAATGTTAGACATCTTCATGAGAAAAAAACATCCAACACTAAATGGGACTAAAATCCATTTGTAGCTAAGAAGTTGATATGTTACTTAGAGAAAATATTTCTTTCTATGGGAAGTAATGAAAGGGAGAAAATTGACATGGTAGTTTATCATATATTAGGAGATCCAGATCAATAGTGGTCATTCATTCAAAAACCAAATGAATTTGAAGAAGTATAAAATATGTAATGGAACAATTTTAAATAACCTTTCAATGAAAAATACTTTCCTCGTAAATAGTGAGGTGATATGGAAATGATATTTCTGAGTCCGAGGAAATAAGAGGATGAGAATGTTATAATGTATAAGGGTTGTTGAATGCTCTGGAAATGTAAATGAGGCGAAGAAGGGAAAAGTTGACATTCCACCCTATAGTAATTATGGGAAGAAACACCCTGGTACATACCAAAAGTGGATGGGAGTTTGTTACAAGTGTGGATAAAAAGGCCATCTAGATCATGATTACATGGAGAAGAAAGAATTTTTCAATGTTAGATGTACAATTGTAAATAAATGGGACATTATGAAAATGATTGTTAGAGGAGTCAAGGAAATATTCCCCATAAAGGGTAAAGGGAGAAAGTCCAAGCTTATGTGAACAGAACTGCTAAGGGTGAAGTTCCCAATGATTTGGTGGTAGGTACTTTAATATTCCACTCCAATATAGCCAATTATTTATTTCATTCAAGATCATCATAATATTTAATATCTTCCTAGTTTGCTAATAATATTATACATTTCCCTTTTTATTTAACAAAGATGTTTTCAGTAAAAACTCCTCATGGAAGTATCATTATAATAATGATATATATGTAAATACCCCTTATGACTCATAAATGTACTTTAGTTTTCGACCTTGTCATCGTCCCTATAATTGACTTTTATATAATCATCAACATGGTCTCACATTCAAAATATGATGCGAATAATTATTGCATGAATAAAGAAATTTCAATCTCTGAGGAAAAAGAGGATCCATTATCATTAAAGAAGAATCTTTATCACCTAATTATTATCAAAATCGAACCCCATGTGCTTTACTAAATGATATTTTTGGGGAGGAAGATAAAATAACATCGAGGGATGAAAAGGTTATTATTCAAATTGATTATATACCTTTTTAAGGTAACACATTATTGTTTTTCATGAATAATTACCTGGGCAACCCCCCCCCCCAGAGAGTGGTTTTGGTTTTTTTTATTAACATAATCCTTGTTTCAAGACCAATATCAACGACTCCCAATAGAATGGTTATAGTTTTATTAGTGGATTTGATGAAAAAAATGAAGATTTTTGTAAAAAGTGATTAATTATCCCTTTCTTATATCCTTGGGGACCCCATGGTCTCTTTTTCATGATGAAATATGGATCCATGAGACTGGGTATTTATTATAGCCAAATCAATACTATTATAATGAAGAACAAGTATCATCCACCTCATATTGTAGATTTATTTGATCATCTTCAAGGAGATCAATGCTTTTATAATATTGATCATTATTTTAGATATCATCAATTGCGAGTGAATAAGGATGAAATTCCAAGAACATCTTTTCAGACGTGGTATGGTCATTACGAACTTATAGTAATTCCATTTGGATTAACTAATGGACCATATTTTTTTTATGAATCTCATGAATAGAGTGTTCAAGGAATATCGTGATGATTTTTTTGTTGTATTCATTAATGAAATATTGATATATTCTAAAAGATACAAATACCTTGACAATCCTTTGAAGATCATTATTGAGACCCTCATAAGGGATGAATTATATGATAAATTTAGGAAGTGTAAATTCTTTCTTCAAGAAATTTCTTTTCTTTGCTATATTTTCTCTATTGAAGGAATATCTATTTATCCTGAAAATATAAAGAAATCAAAGAATTTTCAGCACCAATGAGAAAAATTGAGGTAAGCAGTTTCATTGGTTTAGTAGGTTACTATTGTCCTTTCATCCATAATTTTTCTCTATTTGGAAAACCCATTAACCAAGATCACTTGTAAAGGGGTTAAATTCATTTGGACAAAAGAGTGTGAAGAATTGTTTGGAAAATTAAATAGAATATTATTCAATTATCTAATCTTGACATTACTATTTGGGAATAATGGGTTGGTGATTTACAGTGATGCATCAATGAAATGAATTGGTTGGGTTTTTCTATATAATTATAGGGTTGTTGAATATGAATCAAGGCTATTATTGATTCATAAAAAAACCACCCTCCTCGTGATCTTAAGATAGAAGTATTAATATTTTCTCTAAAAATATGAAGACACTGTCTCAATGGTGAAATATGTGAGATGCATACTGAACACGAGAGTTTAAAATATATTTTCTTAAAGAATGGACGCTACATGGGACAAAGGAGATGGCATGGGGTACTCAAGGATTATTATTGCACAATATGCTACCACCCAAATAAGGAAAATATAGTGGCAGATTAATTGAGCTGAAAGGACTGTTGAGTGTTAAACAAAATGAGAGTTTAAAAATAATCATATGTTTATGGAACTAGTAAAGTTGTATATGGGAATTATCATGGAAGGAGAAACATAACTAGATCCTTAATTTTCTTCCAAACAATATTTGTTGGAATGAATTAAAAGTTACCAGACTGATGATGGGGATTTTGAAAAGAAAATTAATATTGGGAATGATGGGAGATTAATTAACATTGTATATGAAGATGGTATTTTCATATTTGGGAAGAGGATTTGAGTTCCCACTATATCAGAGCTAAAAAAAATTATTGAATGATTCTCATAGCTCTAATTTCCCTCTACACCCTAGTATCACTAATGTGTATATTGATTTGAAGGAACATTTTTGGTGGGATAACTTGAATAGGGAGATTATTGATTACATGTTGAGATGTTCAGTTTGTCAATTGGTGAGAACTGGAAGACAACATCCTAGAGGATTCATGAAACCTCTTCCTATTCCTATTTGGAAATGGGATGATATCACTATGGGCATTATCATGGGGCTACTAAAGACTCCCATAAGGAATTATGTGATATGGGTTATTATTGATACTCTTACCAAATTCACAAATTTTCATGATATATTAGAATATATACACCTTTAATGTTTTTGAAATCTATATATTCATGGAGTTTTATGAATTTATGGTGTACCCCTATTGATGGATTTTGATTGTGATCCCTAATTTTCATCACAATTCGAGAAAAGTATGTAGAATGCCCGAGATATTGAGCTTCTTTTATGTACTACCTATAACAATCAAGTCGATGGAAAATTAGAAAGGAAAATTCAAACATTATAAGACATGTTTTTATCTTTGTCACATGACATTGAAGGTATGTGGGATCATTATTGACCTATAGTATAATTTTATTATAATAATAGATTCCATTCATGTATTCAGGTGACACCAAATGAAGCCTTATATGGAAATAGATGTCATACACCAACATGTTGGGTTGATGATGGTGAAAGAAAACTCGTAGGACTCGAAATTGTTGAGGAAATTTCTAAAAAGGAGAATACTATTAAAACCGATATCAAATTAGCTCAATGTAGGCAATAGAGATATGGTGATAATAGAATGAAGGATTTAGAATTACATGTGGGAGACCATGTTTTGTTGAATGTAACTCCATAGAAGGGTGTCATAATATTTGGTAATAAATGTAAATTAAGTCACTATTACATCAAAACTTTTGAAATTATAAAATTAATTGGAGTTTTAGCTTAACATTTAGCAATGCTGCCATGATTTTACAAAGTTCATGATGTTTTCCACGTATCACTGTTAAAGACATACATGCTAGACCATACGCATGTACTCACCTATAAATAAATATAACTAGAAAATGATCTATATTATTGTGAAGATCCTATACTTATTATTGATTCTATAGAACGAGTGTTGAAAAATTAGATCACTCGTATAATAACAGCTCTTTGGAGAAACCATAAAATGTAAGAGGCGATGTGGGAACCTGAAAAACTTATAATGAGGAACCACCTCAATATTATTATGTAGTGGTATTATAGAAATTATGAGCATGAAATTATTTGAAAGAGGGAAGAATGTAACAACCCAATATTCAACATTATTTTTCCTTTCAAATAAATTCAATAGCTTTTGCTGCATGCAACACTATGTTCGATCATAACATACCCAATCAAACTAGCTATTTCAAAAAGCAGTTATGAATAGTATTAACCAAATTATGAATTGTATAAATTTTATTTTTCAAAATAGACTACAGTTTTTATCTTTGAATATACAAATAATCTTATGGTAAATTTTTGTAATTTTTTTGAAAAGATTCAACTTTTGATGAATGGTGAAGAATACTGCATTTTTGTTAAAAACCAACTTTTTCATTTAAACAATTATTTTTCATTAAGATGATTTTATAGCCACAACAGATAAATAATACATTTATTATCCCAATGTGGTTCATTGGAATCATTTTTATAATAGATTTATATATAAAGCATTTTTGAACTTTTGAACATCACTTTTACCTACCTTCTGACCACATCAACAAATTAGCATTAAACGTAATTTTACTACTTTTGTATATTTAATTTTTAAAAAATGACATACATTGTTGTAATCAGTATGAAAAATTTGGTTTAATAGGCCAGAAAATTACTTTGGGTAAATAGTAACTTTTGAATTTTATTTACTAAAGTTAAAGGTAAATATTTTATTTAAAGGTAAAATTAATATTAAAATAATATAAACATTCACTAAATCATTTCAAAATTTCATTCGGTAATTTTTTTGACAAAATAAACAGTAGTTATGAAATATGATCCTTTTTGAGCAACTTTTCTAAGATAACGACATTTATTATATTTTATTTAAAGAAGAGTTAAAAATGTCATATTCAAATTTTAATAACAATATAATTTTTAAAATGAGTTTATATAAGTGATATGGTAGACTATAAATATTATTTAGAAATATAAAATGTTTCACTACATAATGGTAATTTAATTATTATTTTATGAAATAAATAATTAAATTAAATGGTGACACGATGATGAAATAATAATTTTTTATTAAAGGAAGAATGAATTAAATGAAATTAATAATATTAAAATAAATATAATTTAAATAATTATTTCCAGACACTAATATTTTAGATTAAATTGACATTTTTTGGATTATTTAATGTATTTTTTTAAGGAATCATGTCTTTATGACTTTACAAAAAAAATTATTAAATAGTGTCAAAATTGACACAAAATATTTTTTAAAATAAATACTCTTTTATTAAATGATATAAAAGTAACTGAAGTATATGTTTCAGTAAAGTAACGTTAATAGTGGTAAATATTTCATAAGTGTTCCAAATGGGGTTCATTTGGCATATAATGGAAACTATATTAACCCTATAGTATAAAACAACAAGTAGACATAGTAAGAGTTAAACTGTTTAACAATGTGTTAAACCTAAAAGATAAGGTTAATTTTGTAACCTATAAATTTCTAAAAATAATTTCAGATAAAATTTATACCCCTAATTACATTATACTCTAAATAAATAAATTTTGATTTATTAAAAATATAAAATCCATTTATAATAAATTACAATTTTTGGAGTTTCTCAAAGTGGCCTTCCCCTCTCTTATAAAAGGAAACCTCTCATTCTATTTTATTGAAACCTAAAAAGCCCTTTGTCTCTACCAAAACCCACCCAATTTAACTTCCAACATACCTCACTTAATCCTAGAGTCTATACATTTGGAATATATTCATCCTAATGCATCATTTTGTTCAAATCAAAAGAAGACACTCGGGGGAGGAGTAATGGTTTTACCAATTCAATTCAATTTATTTTATTCTTCTACGTCATATTACTATGTGGTTTTTCATAAAAAAGTAATAAATTAAGTTTCATATACATGTTGATATTTTATTATTATTATGGTACAATAATTTTCCACCTTTTATACATCAATATAAAAACAATATCACCATCCGTTCGTACGTAGAGCTTACCGTATCCACATCGTGGTGTAATTTTTTATTCAACACTAAGTTAAATGAATGGGTATAATTATGAATATAATGAACATAAATAATTAATATTTCAGGATAATTATTCTTTATAGTTAATATAATATTCAATTCCAAACCATTTAACCATTAAAGGAATGATATCGTCGCATGTGAGTACGTACCGTCTACCATCCCCAAGACACGATGTTGAGATTCCTTATCCACGTTAAATATTCAAGAATGTTTATAAAAATTATAATATAAGTAAAAATAATATTTATAAATTTAATATAGTTTTCTATATGAATAAAATATATCCTATGAATTATATATATGACTTACAGAACAAAAACATGCATTAGAAAACGAATCAGTTAACACACAAAAAATTGTAATGTTGAAATATTATAAACAGAATGATATAAGAGGATCATATATTATAACATAAATATGGATATGGTCCATGTATAATTTAATAAAATTATTTAACTATTATACATGAGTTTAACACAACATTAACTAAAGGAAATTACAATGTAATGGTTAATTTCAAAATATCAGTATTATTTGAGGTTGTTTATACGTAAGAATATACTAGGGAATATTTATCATCCATGTACATGGCTCATATAAATGCATTTCAAAATATTATTACTATTACTCAAAAAAAATAAATTCATTTATATCCATGTTTTAATTTTTATAAAATATATTGATAGGAATATTGCTATCATTTTCTAAATAATGTACGTTATGACCTTTTCAAAAAATTAATGAATGTTTTTTCAACTTATTTGGTGAGAGTGCATTTTTTTACCATTATGACACATTAATATTTTGATGATTCCCTTGAAATATTAAAATTATATTTTCAATATAAAGTTTTTCTTTTATAATTGTGTGGCTTTAAAAATATTTCAAATTAAAAAAAGGGGCATTTCTCTAAAAGTGCTTTAATGATTTTGTTAGATTATTTTAATCTATGTCAACATCTATTGATGGATTCTATGATTAATTGAGGTTGATTTATTATGATATAATATTATATATTGTATTTAAGGGTTTATGGTATGTTGGACTATGTATGTATATTTTTATACCATTCATGGTTTGTTGTTAAAGTATTAGTATTTCATATACTAGTTTAATACGAATGGTTATGTTATGTGTTACCCCTTTCATAAGAGGAATGCATTTTACTTAGTAAGTTATGGGTGGGGCCCTCTAAATCCACTCGATGAATTAGTAGGTCCCATGAGAAAAAACTCATTTGGGTTTTATCCATTTATATACGGTACTAGAAAGAGCGTTGAATGGTGTAGTTATGATGTTAACCATTATGAATTCACCAATTATGAGATTAATAATTGGTATTACATGTGATTATTTGACAACTAGAATATCCATGTGAATATTTCAATTAAATTTATTTATTTATTCTCTCCAAATTATGTTGATTATTATTTTAAAAAGGCTTGTGTTTTGTTTTTATAAATTGCCTTAAATGTTTATTATTATTTATGATAGATTTATGTATATTGTTTATCCTTGCTGAGTATCTGTTCTCACCCCTTCCTAATGGTTCATTTTATCAATAGTTGCAAAGATCTATATTATGACTAACCTACAGTGATAAACTGACGGATATTAGTGTTTTAAAACTATTTAATATGTCAATTTTCATTTAAATATGTATTGTAAAACATTTTTTATACATAGTTTTTTCTAGGATACTGAACTGGTCGGTCCTTCAGGATTCGATTTCTTGTGATCATTAAATATGTAAAAACATAATGCACCAAATATAGGTAAATGCAGTCAGGGTGTCACATATAACATAAATATGATACAGAAATTATAATATACATATGTATCATTTATTTTCCATTCATTTAAATATGAAAAACAAATAAAAGTAGCTTACATCCATATATATGGGCAACATTTTCTATGAATGGTGCACTTTATTTCTTATCATTAATGTTGTGAAATATTCTATATAAATATGTAATGAATATAAAATATAATTAATTCAATGATTAAATTCTAGATATGATTAAATCATGGTCTAATAAATGGGAACAACATTTAACAATCCAAAACATACTTGAAAAAACTTGGCAATTAACACCAAAAATAGTAAAAAAATTTGAAAGTGTGTTAACAGAAAGATAATAAAATATTGTACGAAGATAGTATATGATATAATAAAAATGATTATGGTTCTGGTATAATTTAGTAACATATATACCACAAAACATAAGGATGGTTAAGGTAAGGTATTTCGTCTCAATTTACATTTCACTGATACTCGTTTATTATTGTGCATATACTCACTCTCATATGGCATATATACGTCCCTTTTCATTTTATTCCATGAGTCTTCTTCTTCACACAAAATTATACGATTCAATTAATGAATGGGGAATTATGATTTATAATTTTTCATGTTGTATGGGAAACATTGGAATGTTTAGAGATTATTTATCATCAAAGATGTTTGAATACCAACAACCATTATTATTAATTAACCTCCTTTATGATATTACTGATAAATCCATATTCATTTTTTAATATGGATATTTGATAAGTTACATTTTTTATTTAATATATGATTATTTCTTTTGAAATGAAATACAATGGTTCAGGGCCATTTAATGATATCTCTATGGGTACGGTACTAGTTAATGGAATCCCCTCATTGCATCAGTAATCTCATGTGACGAATTTTTTGGAAAAAATTGAAAAAGTCTAAACTCTCTCTTCATGGTAAAGGTATCATGTTCCTTGAAAACATGACATATAATAATTAATAATTTCCTTTATTGATAATTTTATTACTATTACTTCTCTTTGATACTTTTCAACATTATATATATGGATGCATTTTATTTTCAATTCATTGATCAAATGGCAGTTTTTTTAAATTTTTACCTTGGCATTTTGATATTTACTTATTTATTTATTTTAATGTCATTGGTTATTAGTTATTTAATATACCATGTTAATTTATTATAGTTTATTAATTATAGATTCCTTTTTACATACCCTTACAAAGAATCTGAGAACACCCTTATTATGTTTCATTTCACCATATTATAAAGAAGAAATCATTGAATAAGATTTCAAGGATACTGTTTATTTTCTTTTTATATATACAGTTTTTAATTTCTATTTCCCAATGTGTTATGTGTATCATGTATGAAATATGTATTTCTAATAAGTCTAAAATTATCAATCCATCGATATTTGATTAATTATAATCATGAAAATGTAACAATATAATGCACCATCTTTGGGCTTTTTGGGTTAGGGCTTCATAGTTGGTAGTAGATGAATTTTAGAAACAACCTTGGAAATAGTATTTAAAAAATATAGATTAGGGGTAATAACCCTATCATATATATTGAGGATAAGTTTCCATGAACATCCACGAATTTTGGAAAGGTAGAAATTATGTTGGTATTTCTTGAAATGCATCTCTGTTTGGATACTAGAAGTGTATTTTGTTCTAAGAATGATGTACCTTGGAGTAATAAATCCAAATAGGTGTTACAGGCCTAACATGGGTAAACCTGATACACAATAATGGGCCTTATAGTTCACTCAGTTTGACACTCCAAGGGGACATGCTTAGAATAGTTTACATTTTCAATACCAATCATCATGAGGGATTTGAAAGAAAATATTTCCCCAAAGCATCCAATATTAATTATTCTAGGATTCGTGACTTATAGATTTATGTTATATTCCATACCATATTTGGAATTATATATTATGATTTTATTATCTAATATAGTATATTTCATTATTTAGAAATGTCTCATAGCTGAAGAAATGTTAACTCCACTAATTCGTGTGATCTACAGAGTAATAATGATAACATCTTTCATGGTCTTATGATAAAATTTCAATGGTAAATAGTCTCCCAAGTGTTATAATAATATGATTAAATAGTATCATGTGATAATACCATATTGAAATAGTTATCTTATGGATTTTAAGGGACTCAAGGGAATAATACGATGTCATAAAAAAATATGGACAAAGGAAAGAAGCAAATGAAGTATTTCCCCGCCTGTGATAACTGTGGAACGAATCACCCAGTGAAATGTTTGAAAAAATTGGAAATTTTTTATAATTGTGGATATAAGTGTCACAATACTAAATAATTAAAAGGGACAAATAAAAAGGGATACTTTTTTGTGTTACAACTGTAAGAATTTGGGACATTATGAAAATTGATGCCTCAAGCATCAAAGGAATATAACCCAAATGATGATATTGGATAATGATCAAGTTATGCTATTTCCGCAGATGAAGATGAATGATTAATATTCCTAATCAAAAATTATGTAATGTGAATATTTCTTCGACAATGTATTGATTATAAGTGTTATAGAATATATGAGTATTGTACTGTAGTACTTTTTCATTAAGGATTTGAGATCACATACTGAATGGTACCATGAAAAGTTTTTATGTAGAATATTAAAAAAATTGGACAACACGTGATTGAGGGAAAGAAAACCCTTAATATGTTCCTGATGTTGAGATAATGATGAGGAAAAGTTAAATTTTTACAAGCGGTGATTACCTTTGAACTGATTAACAATTTTTAAAAATGTGGTTCAAAAAACTCTTTTTGATTTATGGAATATATCCAATAACACAAGTCTTTCATAAGGGATAAGGAAGAATGCATGTTTATAATATGGTTTTATGGTGATTTGAGTAATTAAAATATTTTAAAAGGATACATGATGAATTTATTCACAAGTTTGGAATGTGAAAAGTTTAAGCTGCTTCATATTGATTAATGGTTAATGATAATTTCATTTTGAAAATTCATAGACCATATTTATAAAGGGTTCGATCATAATCTTTTGGAATGGAAAAAATTTATTAAATGGAGTAAGTTGAACTTCAGATGTGGTATTTAAAATTCATATATATTACATCATTATATGATGAATCATGTTCTAATATAAGAAGTATAATTAGTTCAAAGCGCAACCAAAGGATAATATTCTTCTTATAAAATTATACCAAGTATGTATATTTACTTATATTATTATAGAGTGAAATAATTCACTAACTATAGAAAAAAGGAGTTTGAAACAAAATTTATTTCCTAGTACCTTTATTTATAATGAATCAAATGGACCCTTAGATCATCACGGATTGAGGGCCATGTGAATGTTAACCCTATTCACGATGGGTGTTTTTCAGTAATAGTATTTTTAAAATATCAATCCCTAGATTAATTAGATCAAGTTCAAATTGTGGGGACATAATTTAATTAAGGTGGTAAGAATATAACACCAAAATAGATTAGAATATTTTATTGTTATAACAAAAATTATATTGTTTCTCATTATATTTAACACCATGTTAAACATATGATACACCCCACACTGAGTTAGCTTGTTTTACATGCCGGACTGGTTTTTACCACCTTCAAACGGCACACATATTTTAAAAATAAATTTGGAAAATTTTCTTCAATTTTTTTTCAAAAAAAACATCATTTTTTGATTCAAAATGTAGAAATTATATTAGGGTGAATTTTTGGTATTTTTCTGAGAAGTTTCTTGTTTTTATGATTAAAAAAATATTGCCTTTTAATTATAAATGGTGTTTTTTTAAATAATTGTTAGTGTTAAATTTTATTCCAATTTTTTTCTTAAAGTCAAAATAGTTCAGTTATAAAATTATTAGTCCAATTTAGATCATTTTACTCATTTTTATATTGAAATTATATATAAATACTTATTGATATTTTAAACATTTTCACTTTAAAAACTCACTTTCTCACCACATCTATAGGATTCACAATAATCTTAATTTCCCCACTTCTATGATTTCAATTGTGAAAAAAAGTCACACATGGTTTTAATAACTATAATATTTATGGTTTAATAACATAAACATAGTTTTTGACAAAAAATCTTTTTGAAATTGATTTAAATTAATTAGAGTGACTAAGGGAAAAATAAGCATAATAAGGGACTAAACCATAATCATAAGGACCAAAAAGATATGGAAACTTCTAAAAAAGCCATTTGATACGAATAATTCATCCATATTACCTCATGGTTCAAATTTTATTGCTTATTTGGATATTATCAAATGGATGTGCCCCATGTAAAGGTTAGGTAAGGATAAAGACAAAAAGGGAACTTTCCATACCATTAACAATTATAAAATATCGAGATATGTAAAAAAAATCTTCCTTTCATTTATACATATCCTTTTGAAATATAAATGGGTAATTGTAATCATAATAATTTATCGATAGTTTTACGATATGATTTAGTTACATAAAATGATTAAAAAATGCCAACGTAGTTATTATTTAGTAACTAATTAACTAAAATAAATAAAACTATAAATATTAAAAGTAAAATACAATGATTTAATTAATCTCATTAATTTCTTTAGCTGAATATTCCATGTTATAGATATTTAAATTTAATATATTATAATTCCAATAATTTTTTTCTATTTGATTTTTAGTGGATAATTAAAAATGTCAACATTAACATTATTTAAATTTTATAATTAATGATTTTTTATTAAATGTTTTAAAATTAATCAAAAACATATATTCTGGAAAGTTATTTGTAAGTATACATTAATATTAATGTGTCATATTAATGGTACAATTTACCTTTTATATTTATCTTATTGACCCATATAATTTTAAAACATTGGTAACATTGTCATAGTTTAAGTAGTGTTTTAGAACATCACAAACGCTTGTTTTAAAAATAATTTCAAAAAAACCTGGGATTTTTATTTTGTAAATTTGATATCAGATTAATAATTCATAAGATATATATTTAATAAAAAATAAAACCTTAGTTTATTATTAATGGTTAAATTACCTAGGTCATAAAACAAGATTCTTTAATAAAACACAAAATAAAAAACTTAGGGAATCATAGAAGTTAGGGAAACAATTATTAAAATGAAAAAAATTTATTTTTTATAGAGGTATAAATAAACCATTAATACCCTATAATACATTATCTTTCCATTTTTTAGTATATTTTGGTATGTTAGAACTAAAATTAATGACTACCTTTGGATATTTACAAGAGTATCACTCTTTTCCACTATAAAAAGGAAAGCACTCTACCCCTTACTCTCACCACTAAACAACTGAGGCTCTGCCAATATATGAAGAAATAGCTTCTATAAATCCCTCACCAATGCCTTTAATCCTCATTTTGGTAATAAATCTATACACATAATCCCTTAGGTATAAACCAAATTGTGTTACCTAATTTTAAACTAACATTTTCCAACGATCTCATTTATTTATTTTTCTTATATAATCCTTATACTCTTATTATTACTTGATTAAATTGAAAAACATTATCCTCGATTTACTAGGATATTTTTTTTTCTACCTACACATACACACACCTCCATTTAGTAGGTAACAAACCTACTATTTCTGTGTACGGTAAATTATTGCCTCACGAAACGATGATTTTTTGTTTTTCCTTTACAACCTATAATGGTGGACATTATGATAGAAATTATTTTTATATATTATATATATGATATATTTTTTGTATTTATACTTATTGAATCATTTTGTAACAAATACCTTTAATACATCCAATTTTGTGGTAATACGATAACATCGTTTGCGGAAATGTATATTATCACCCCTTTAAATAAATTTACTTAATTCATGCAATACATGAAACATATTAAGGTTAATTTTAATACAAATATTTAAAATATACATGATTATGTAATTATAATATGCATATATATAATTTATTTGTATTTATTTTAATACCACAATGAAATTAATGTAGTCTTCATGGGTATATACGACCTACCATCTCCATGAACAGTGCACTTCATTTGTTATCTTCAAATATTATAGACTATTATAAATACATATGTGCTTAATATATAAGATAATTTAGTCATGTATTAAATTATTTATATTATTAAGTCATGATATATTAAATAGGAACAGTAATTAATAAGTCAAATCATACTTGAGAGGACGAGGCAATTGACACCAGAAATAGTTAAAATAATAGAAGAGTGTTAACAAAGGGTAATAAAATATTATAAGAACTAAATATATTATATTTAAAAAGTTATTATGATTTGGTTATAACTTATTTACATATTTTAAATATCTATATATTAACATAAAGACTACATAATAAAAGGATAGTTAAGTTAAGGGATTTAGTCTCTATTTAAATTTCATTGATACTTTTTTGTTATTGTGCACCAATTTACTCTTACTTGGTGTATGTAATTCCCTTTTCATTTTATACCATGAATATTATTTTTATCATAATATGCCAATATTAATTTATTTTTTGTGCAATTACGATTTAATTATTTCAATGTGGTATGGGACACTTTGGAAAGCATAAAGATTAGTTATCCTCTAGAATGTTTAAATGAAAACAAGACTTTATGTTACTTATCCTCATTCAAGAAATTATTAATAAATATGTATTTTTTATACAATATAGATATTTGGTATGGAAATATTTTTACTTAACATATGACGAATTATTTTTACATTCAATACATCTGTTGGGGACCATTTAAATAAATCATAATGAGTTTGGGGAAAAGTAAACGAATTCCCCTTGATGCATTGGTAGTCCCTTGAGATGAATTAGTTATCCAGACTAAAAAAGTTCAAACTATCTCTGGCTAATAAAGGTATATTGTTCTTTTCAAAAATGATGTCTGATAATTAATAATTTCATCAATTGATAATTTTGTTATTATTATTATTTATCCATGATATTTTTCATCAAAATATCTATGGATTAATTTTATTGTCACTTAATTGATTAAAGTAATTTGTTTTAAGATTAATAAATCTCCATGTTGATATTACCTTGTTTATTTATTAGACTGTAATATGTTTTCAGTTATTTATCTTTCCATGATATTTTATTCTTATTGATTAATTATATATTTTTCTTTGCATACCCTTACTGAGCATTTGATCTCAACATTATTATGTTTCCTTTCCCCAAGTTATGAAGAATAAATATTTGAATTAGATTTCAAGGGGATTTTTATTTTATTTTTATGTATCATGTTTGTAATTTATATTTCCTGATGTATTATGGGAATCATGTATGCAATATGGATTTCCAATATTACTAAATTGATTGGTCATTGAGGATTTAATTACTTCTAATCTTCTCAATGTAAAAATAATAATGCACTAGCTCTGGGATTTTGGGGTTGGGGCGTTATAATCATAAACTTCAATTTATTTAGGGGAGTTTAGCTTATATATTGTTTTACATTAGTGGTGTAATGGTTTTCGTTAAAAATTTCAGTGTTGAATACCTCTCATAATGTGCATACATCCTCTATATTTTCGGAATCGATTGATGACCTATTAGAAGTGGACCTAAAGAGGAATAAATGACCATCCCACTAAAAACGGCATGGTCCTTATAGGGTTTGATCCTGTGATAATGTGTTATTTTTTCATAACATATTTTTAATAGTTCAAATGTGTTTAAAGAGTGTTTCAAAGTCATTATCTATTATTTTACACAATCTTCCCTTCAATAAAACGAAATACTTTTTTACATCTAAAAACACAAGATTAAGTGACATCTATTATGTAAATTTAAAGATATTTTTCCACATTCTATTAATAAATTATCAATTGATCATCAAGTTCAAATTTATTTTTGTGAATAAAAATATTTTCTGATATCAATATAATATAATGAATTTATCAAATTTTATCTTTTAACAAATATATGATAGTTATAGTGATACATGTATATATATTGAAATTATTAGATTTACTCAACAAAACATTATTAACAAAATATATTATATTAAATTAAATTCTTCTATAACAATTTTATTTCTTATTTTTTTTGTAATTATCTATTAATTGAAAAAATATATATTTTATCAATGAAATTTTTATTATTCTTTTGTCTTGTCCATGAAATAGTACAAAAATGGTATCCACATTAGAGTTTTATATCGTATAAACTAAATAAAATTTATGAATTTTCAAAATAAAATATTAAAGAGATTCGCAAATAAATTATTTCAATGTTATTATACTAGCGCATTATATTTTATTTCATTATAAAAAATAACAATAAAATATTTTATTGTATTGAGGACATAAACTAGTACTCTTTTTTGATATTTTTTTCAACTACTATTTTAATCTAGAAAATACAATTTTTTAGCCCGGTCTTAGTCTCTGATATAAAATATATTTCATTTAATGTAATTAAATTAAAATATTATGAGTTTATTATTTTATAAAAAAATAATTTAGATTATTGAAGCAAAAAACCAGACAAGATGTGACATGACAATAGTGTTATATTTTTTCCCATGTTACTTGATTATGAAAACATTTTTGGATGTTAATATAAAAAAATGTGGATTAATGTGGAGGATATTTATAAAATAGTCATAATATCATATATAATATACTTTATGGTTATTTTTCATTTTATTAACCATATCGACACCTTCAGGGTTTATAAAAAACAATTGATCTCAAAATCCAGTATACCAGCTTCACAATTCATGGATTGGTCTATAAAGATTGTTTCAACACATTTATCGTTCAATTTCATTAAACATTCATAAATATTAATAATTGTTTTGGTATATAGTGGTATTATTAATAGTTTTCTTTTATACCATACCAAAAGTATTTATTTTAAAAAATTGATTTTTTGTTCATTATTCAACAACTTCTAGATGTATTTTTTTCTTTTTTTCCTTCTTATACAAACCACAATGACTATTTATTATCAATCAAAAACACATTGACTATTACAATGAGAAGAGTATTTGTATTGTCATATAGTGTCACATTAACATCTAATAATATATTTGAGTGACCTGGTTGTGTCTCATGATTCTTCTTACCAATGATTCCAAAGGAATAAGTATGTTATCTCTTCGATGTATTTCAATAAATTGCTCTACATGTAAGACTGAGTTCGAGCGCACCACAACTTACCAAACTAGACATTCAAAAGTAGTTATGAATAGTATTAACCACATTTTAAATTATAAATATACTATATAATTTTATCATTCGTATTTTGTGTTTCTTAAACATAATATAAGAAAAATTCAATTTTTAAGATAAAGTATGTATTTTAAAAAAAATGCAGTTTTATGAATTTTAATGGAGAACCCTTTTTAAATCCAATATTTGAAACTTTTATATATTTAATTTAGTGAAATTAAAATCAACTTTTGGAAGAGTTAAATGAAAATTTAGTTTGGATAAATTTTTGTTACTTTTCTTATAACTTTCATATTTTGATGAATAGTGAAAAAAATACTACATTTTAATTAAAAAAACATTTTTAATTGAGATAATTTATAGTGTTAAATATTAAATTTGAATGATTTATAAGTATAATAATATTATATTTTTATCATTTAATATAATTTAGGTCATTGTATGTAATTTCACATTTAAATTTGACATAAACAAGTATCAATCTTTTGATTGTGATTATTTCTTAAAAACACACTTTTTTTAAAACGAGAATTTATTTTAAGTTAATTTTTGCCACTTCTATGTTATGAATTTGTAAAAATGGATTCCATATTTAGAATCAGGAGTTACAAATTGTGTGAATAGGTAACTTTTAATTTTAGTCATTATGAATAATTACTTCATTAAATATTTTATTTACTACGGTTAAAGGGTAAATCTTATAAATATAGTAAAGTAAGAATATGAAAATATATTTTAATAACCCTAAAACGTGTCTTAACCCTATTTTATGATACATATCTAATGATAGGAATCCTTGGGTCTATTGTGGGCCCCCATGGAGCCACTTGAGAGTGATAATGACATTTTATATTAATTAATCTAAACTAAATACAAAAATAAGAAAATCATGTATCTTTTAGTAAAACATATTTATATGGGGTTATATAGTTGATCTCTTAGAATATAAATATTCATTTGAAATATAAAAATATTTCCTACATGTTTATATTTTATTTATAACTTTTAGAAATGAGATTTATTTATTTATTTATGACACAATAATGATGTAGTATTTTCCTCATTAATAAAATAATCAAATAAATGATATTATAAATTTTAAAATAAATATCATTTGAAAGTTTTGATTCCATAAATGAATTTACAAGGTTAATATGACATGTTATAATTGATTAAATTAATTAATATAGATTTAATAACATTTTAATGAATTTCAAAAAAACCAAATACTAAATAGTGTCAAAATTGAAAAAAATAGTTTTAAAAAAATACTATATTATTAGTTGATATAATTTTTGAAAAAATATAAGGATCAGAAAAAGGGCATAAATAATATTCTATATGTTATTAATGAACCACTTTAGGTTCTATTGGATTTTTAGAGTTATTTTATTAACCATATATTTTAATAATACAAGAAGACACGGTATAAGTTAAACTATTTAACTACGAGTAAAATATAAAAGATAATGTTAAAATGGTAACCTAAACTTGTCTAAAACGTATTGGTGGAAAGTATTTCAACCCATAAAAACCTATTTCTGGAAATATATTCATTTTTATCCATTATAAACTATATATGAATGTATAGTAAATTAATATTTTAATCTTTTCTTAAAGTGACCCTCACCCCCGTTATAAAAGGGCACTTCCCCTTCTCTTAATTTCACACCTCCAAAGCATTTTGGCTCGGCCAACCCATACCCAAATACCTTCTCCACTATCCTCCCATAAACCTATAGGGATTAATTTGATCTGAAATCCAACCTAAGTAGCCCTTTTTATCAACTAAAAATAATTTGGTAAAGTCGAGATTTTTTGTATTTTACAAATAATACATCCATGTCTAGATAAGAACATGTAGAGGAGGATCTGGCACAGGTTTACCTAGGAGTAAAAACTCCGACAGGGAGTTTCGGGTAGGACATGTGGTATCTGGGTACACAACAATGGTCCTTTCAGCACTCTTGGTGACGACACTCGAGGGGGATAGGATTAGGACAATTCACATTTTCATTAAAATCCATTATGAAGCATTTAGAGGTAAATAATTCCTTAAAGAAAATATTTTATGATTACAGATTATATGCATAATATTTTCAATGTATGTTTTATATTTTAAAAGTTTTTAATTATGAATTTTGATTCATAAACTAACCTAGTGTATTCCATTATTTAGAAATGGCACTTAGTAGAAGGAACGAGAATTCCAGCAATACACATGATCGAAAGATTAGGATCATATCTTTCATGGTATTAAGCCAACATTTAAAAGTGAAATATTATCCCATGTATTCTAATCATATGAAGAAAAAGTATCATGTGTTAATAATATATGTAAATAATTCTCTGAGTCCTATGGCTTTGAAGGGAAGCCAGAGAAGAAAAGGATGGAAGAGAGAAAGATGGATAAAGGGTATTGGGGAAAGATGGATTTTCCCATATGTGAAAACTATGGAAATAATCACATAGGGAAATTCTTGAAGGGAATGAGAGTATGTTATAAGTGTGGAGAAAAAGGACACCATGTATGTGATTTAAAGGGTATGGAAAAGGTTTCAAATGTACAATGCTTCATCTGCAAGGAGTGGGGACACTAAGTGAAGCAATGTCCAAATCATCAGAGTATGCCACAAAAGATGCTATTGGTTAATAATTAAGTTATGATACTACCAAAGATGAAGGGGAATGATTATATTTCTTATTTTATTATTAAAATATTGGGTCATTTGATTATTTTATTAATTATGTACATGTTATAATAATTATAAAGTATAAAAGGATTGTACTACAGTACTATTTCATTTAGGATTTGAGATGGTGTAGAACCAAGAAAAGTGACTCAATAGTGGGGTATATTTTTTGGAAAATATATGGTTGAGAGAAATATAAACCATAATATGGTTCTGATACTGAGGTAGTGATTTAGGAAAAATATATGATTTATTTGGAAAAGGTCTATTGGATATTCTTGACTACCGAGAAACTGATTAATGATTTGTATATTCCATCATTGCTGGAGTTTACCACATTTTTGGATATAAGGAATATATATATTATTATAAAGGAATAACATAGCATTAATTTAATCAATATGGTTTTATTGTAATTTAGTGTGATACTGTGTTTTAAAAGAATACATGATGAAGGTATTCACATGTTATTAGGTGGAAAAAAGAATCTTCATTATATTTACCTTCCATATAAATTTTGCACTGTGAATTTTGAAAGAAGTGTTTTGGGTAATTCTAACGGTTGTAATGGATTAAGTTTGACATTGGATACTATTATTATTTTTAAATCATTTCTTAATATTTTTTTATAAAAAGGAAAACCAGGAGGTCGGGCGACAACCCATCGCATCCAAGAAGGTCGCGAGACTTAAACCCACAACTGAAGGGTGACAAGGGTGGATCACCTACCACTGGAATTTGGGACATCCCAGTTCGTATAATTTAGTTTTTTTAAATAGTATGAAAAATGAATTATAAATTCATTATTTTTGGAACCCTATATGATTAGGATAAATAGAATATTTTTGACTTCTACTATCTTTTGGAATGAAAGATGAGTTTGTGGTAGGAATTAGTTGATGGATGAAACACTACTTGTCCAGTATATTTTTTTCTCTTATTATATAAATAAATTAATTCTTAATCTTTTGGGAAGTGATCTTAAAACCAAAAATATTTTATCCTAATATCTTATGATTTGTTGAACCAACGATATTTTATATCACCATAGATTGATTCCTTTGAGACCCTCAATTTATACTTTTTTGTGATTGATGACCTCAATCACTACCTATAAATATTTATGTTTTTCATCCAATAATGTGTCTCTAATTTCCACCAATGTTCTTCAAATTGAGAAAATAATTTGGTGGTGACTTTTTCATTTCCCTTTCCCTCTTATTAAGACTATATATTTTTAACCCAATTTTCGATGTGAGTTTTCCACAAAGGTATTTTTATATTTTAGACTTTTATTTTCAAAACACAATTTCAAATTGTGAGGATGAAATTTACAGAAGTAGGGGATAATGTAACACCCCCAGATTTCATAGTATGTTTTCCCATAAAATTACTTCAATAACTTGTGCTACACACAACACTGAGTTCGAGCAAACAAAAAATTACCAAACTAGCCTTTCAAAAAGAGGTTATAAATAATATTAACCACAATTTAAATTTTATATATCCTATATAATTTTAACATTCATATTTTTAATGTTAGAAATAATATAATAAAAATTAAATTTTTAAGATAAAATAGGTATTTTTTAAAAAAGAGCAGTTTTATGCCTTTTAATGGCGAACCCTTTTTAAATCCAATATTTGAAACTTTTATATATTCAATATATTGAAATTAATTTCATCCTTATAATATGGACAAAAAAATTTAGTTTGGATAAATTTTTGGTACTTTTCTAATAACCTTAATATTTTGTTGAATAATGAAAAAATACTAAATTTTAATTAAAAACAACTTTTTTAATCATAATTATTTATAGTGTTAAATTATACATTGGAATGGGTTTTAAGTATCGTAAGATTATATTTTTATCTTTTAATATAATTTAGGTCATTTTATGTAATTTCACTTTTAAATTTGACATAATCAAATGTCAATCTTTTGATGGTTATTATTTCATAAAAGCATGGTTTTTGTTTTGAGAATTGTAATTAATTTTAAATTAATTTCTACCACTTCAGTGTTTTGAATTTAGAAAAAGGGATTACATATTTGGAATCAAGTGGTCCAAATTTTTTAAATTGGTACCTTTTATTTTTAGACATTATGAATAATTACATCGGTAATTATTTTATTTACCATGGTTAAATGGTAAATCAGGGAAATATGGGAAAATAAATAATATTAAAATAATATTAAATTACTCTAACATGTGTCTTAACCCTGTTTTATGACACATTTACGAACCTGGGCATCCTTAGGTCTATATTAGGGCCCCAAGGAGCCACTTGGGAGTGATAATGACATTTTATATTAATTAATATAAAGTAAAGACAAAAAAACAAAAGCCTGCTTTTATTAAAAAAAATAATTTGGAGTTATATAATTGATATCTTTGACTATAAATATTCATTTGAAAATTAAAAAAATTTCATACATGATGATATTTTATTTATATTTTTTGGACATAAAATAAATATATTTATTTATGACACAATAGGATGCAGTATTTTCGTTATTAATAAAAGAATCAAATAAATGATATTGTAAATATTAAAATAAATATAATTTAAATGTTTTGAAGCCATCCACTAATTTTATAGGTGAATATGAAATGTTAGTATTGATTCAATGTATTTAGTTTGAATTAATCAATTTATTATGACTTTTAAATGAACCAAATACTAAATAGTGTCAAAATTGACATAAATTAGTTTTTTAAACAAATACAATACTATTGGTTCATATAATATTAATAAATATATAAGAATCGTCCAATGGTCTTAAATAATATTATATATGTTATTAATGAACCACTTTAGGTTCTCATGGAAGTTAAGTGTAATTTTATTAACCATATAGTGCAAGAAAACAAGAAGACATGGTAAAAGTTAAACTATTTAACTACGATTTAAATCTAAAAGATAAGGTTAAAATGGTATCCTAAACTTGTCTATAACTTATTAGTTGAGAATAGTTAGACCCATAATAACCTAAGGATCAAAATAAATTCATTTTGATCCATTATAGAAGGAATATGATTGTATAATAAATTCATATTTTAATCTTTTCCTAAAGTGACCATCACCCACCTTTATAAAAGGGGACTTCCCCTTCTCATAATTTCACACCTACATTGTCATTTGGCTAGTAAAACCACTGCCAAAATACCTTCTCAATTGAACTACCTTCATCCTAGAGGCATTAATTTGATCATAAATCCAACCTAACGACCCCTTTTGATCAACTCAAAAGGAAACACCCGAAGAAGAAGTAATAATTTTACCACCCTCTTTCAAGTTCTTTTCCTCTTCCACTTCCTCCTTCGTTGTTGTTTCCATACTAAAATAATAACCCCAATACCATCTATTTATTTTGATTTTATTATAAAAATGGTACAACCATTTTCATTATTCTATCCATCATATAATGAAAAATTCACCAGATGTGCGTATGTACGGCTTACCGTCTCCATGTTGATGTGTAGTTTGTTATTAAAACACTTCATTATTTGGATGGGAATAATAATGAGTATAATTGATGTAAATAATAAATATAACATGTTAAGTATTATTTATATATTATATACCATCCAATTACATATGATTTCACTATCAATATAATGATATTTTCTGTCGTGCGTACGTACTGATTACCGTCTCCATGACGCGATGAGATTCATTTCCACGTTCACCATTCAATGATGATTGTAAAAATATATATTATTAAAAATTATGTAATATATAAAATAATAATTCTACTTTAGAGAGATATATATATATATATGAATATATTTACATATATCTTATTCACTAACATTTGTTCAATATGATATGAAAACGGAAACAACGTTTATGCTTACGTACGACCTACCGTCTCCATAAATGGTGCCCCCATTTCATATATACAACTATTATAAATATTTATATTCTAAATATATTTGATATATAAATCAAATTTTATATTCTAGAAGTGTTTAAATCTTGATCTAAATGATACGATCAAGAATAACCAGTTAAAACATGTATCATAAAGAAAGCGATTATTACCTGAAATATTAATTTAACATGGAAATCATTATTAAATGGGAAGTATAAAGTTATTAATGAATCATATATGATATAATAAATATGAATATGGTTTTGGTATAATTTAATAACATACTACAGTCTTTATACAACAGGTTAAACGTACCCTTGACCAAAGGAAAGTGCAAGGTAAGGGTTAATTCGGCAATCTCTTCATTATCCAAGGTAGTTTTTACATGAGTATCTACTGGGACCTCTTTATCATCCACATTCGTGTATCATAAAAAAATTATCAATCAGAATATTTTAAGCTTTTATGAAAGGGACTCTTTAACTAGATCATCATTTTAAATGGTTTAAATGCTTATTCTTCAAAATCATTCTCATTAATGTCCAGGTTTTAAAAATGGTTTTCTATGGATTTATTCTTATACACATGAATGTTTTTAAAATGATAATTCCTTTCAAATGTTTCAAAGTGGTATGGGAAAATTTGACTCAAAAATTTCTTTAAATGTCTTCCTTTTTAAATTTTCTGACTTCTAAATGTTTTCATGAAAAAGGTATATTTATCTTAAAGAGTTTTACAAATCATTTGCATCTATGTCAACATCATTTGATGGATTTTAAACATGTTTGAAGTTATATTATTATGATACAAATATTCAATATTGTATTGAATGTTTTTTTATATATTTGACTATGGGTGTGTTATTTTTATACCATTCATGGTTTATGGAAAATTATTGACATTTCATATGCTAGTTTTAATTTGAATGTCTAAGTTATGTTTAAACCTTTTCATATGAGGAATGCATTGGACTTAGAAATTGGCGGGTGGAGCCCACTATAGATCCTCGATGCATTGGTAGGTCTCGTATGACAAACTAGTGTCTTGGAACAAGGCCTTGACAAAATCTTATTTGTAGTCTTGGCACAAGTCCTTGACTATGTGGTTACGAAGTCTGGCATTATGCCTTCCAACATTATGAAATTGTATATTGATATTATATGTGATTATTCGACTAATATAATATCCTTGTTAATAAGTAAATGACATTATTATATTTATATTTTCCATTTTATACTGAAGATTAAGTTTAAAAGGCTTTTGTTTATTTCTTATACATTTCCTTAAATGTTTATGTTTATTTGTGAATGTTTCTGTTATATTGTTATCCTTACTGAGCATCTGAGCCCACCCCTTCCTATGTTATATTTTCCTAAGATTCTATGAAGTGTAATAGGATTGATAAGAAGGGATAAGCTATATGATATATGGCATTATAAAATGATCATTTATGTTGTGTTTTATTTTCTAATGTGTAATTTAACGTTCATGAATGTAATATATTTTCCAAGACTCCTAAACTGATCGGTCTTTCAAGACTTGATTCCTTGTAATCATGCCAATGTATTATAATAATTCACCGACTCTGGGCTTTTAGGGTTGGGGTGTTACAGTAGGTATTAGAGTAATTTTAGCAACTAACTTGGAAATAGATTTAGATAAACTCTAATTAGAGAAAATTACCCTAAGATAGACAATGAGGACTAGTATAATAGAACATTCTATAATTTTGGTAATGTAGAGATTTTTTGTATTTTCCAAGTAATAAATCCCTATCTAGATATGAACAGGTAGAGGTAGCTCTTGCACAGATGTACCTAGGAGTGAAAACTCTGACAAGGAGTTTCAGATTTGACCCGGGGTATCATGGTACACAACAAACGGCCTTGTAGCACTCTAGATTACAATACTCCCGTGGGATAAGTGCAAGATAATTCACATTTCCATTACAATCCATTATGAAGGATTTTGGAGTAAATACTTCTTCCAATAAAACATTTTATGATTATAGATTATATTCATAATATTTTCAATTTATGTAAGGTATTTAACCAATTTGGAATTATGCATTGTGATTCATAAACTAACCAAGTGTATTCCATTGTTTAGAAATGGAACCTAGTAGAAGGAATGAGAATTCCATCAATAGGCATGATCGAAAGATTAAGAAGGATCATATCTTTCATGGTGTTAAGCCATCATTTAAAAGGGAAATAGCCTCCCACTTATTATCATCATATGAAAAAATAGTATCATATGATTATAATATAAGTAAAGAACTATCTGAGTCTTATGGATTTAAAGGGAAGCAAGGGAAGAAAAAGGATGGATGAGAGAAAGATGGAAAAAGGGAAGATGGGAAAGAAGGATTTTTCAGTATTTGATAACAATGGAAAGATTCACCTTGGTAAATTCTTGAATAAAATGGGAGTTTTTTATAAGTGTGGAGAAAAAGGACACAAAGTACATTATTGTAAGTGTAAGAAAAAGTTTTCAATTTTACAATACTTCATCTGCCAGGAGTTGGGACACTACGCGAAGCAATGTCCAAATCAACAGAGTATACCCCAAATGCTGCTATTGGATAATAATCAAGTTATGATACTACCAAAGATGAAATGGAATGATTAGATTTATTATGTTGGTATTAAAGTATTGTGTCGTTTTAGTATTGTATTAATGATGTACATGTTATTATAATTATAGAGTATAAAAGAATTGTATTGCAGTACTATTTCATTAAAGATTTGAGATTGTGTGGAACCAATAAAAGTGGCTCAATAAAATGTAATGGTTTTTGGAAAATATATGGTTCAGAGGAAGATAAACCATAATATGGTTCCGATACAGAGGTAGTGATTTTGGAATAATATATGTTTAATTTGGATAAATTATATTGGATATTATTGACTACCTGGAAATAAATTAATGATTTGTATATTCCATCATTGTTGGAGTTTACAACATTTTTGGATATAAGGAGTATATCTAGTATTAAATAAGGAATAAGGAAGCATGAATGTAATCAATATGGTTTTATGGTAATTAGGGGTGTTATTGTGTGTTAAAATAATAATGATGAACGTATTCATATGTTATTACGTGGAAAAAATAATCTTCATTGTGTTTACCTTCCATATAAATTTTGGACTGTGAATTTGGAAAGAAGTGTTTTGGGTAAGAAATAAAGGTTGGAATGAATTAAGTTTGACATTGGATACTGTAATTAAGGTTAAATAATTTCATAAGGTTATTTTTGGATTTTTGTAAAAAGGATAACCTGAAGGTCGGGCGACAACCCATCACGCCAGGCAAGGTCGCGAGACTTCATCCCACAACTGAAGGGCGACAAGGGTGGATCACCTACCACTGGCATACATGATTTCATAGTTTTTATAATGTTGTTTTTTTAAATAGTCTGTCAAATAAATTATAATTTCATTTTTTTTAAACCCTATATGATTAGGATAAATAGAATATTTTTGAATCCTATCATCTTTTAGAGTGAAATATGAGATTGTGGTTGGAATTAGTTGAAGGATGAAACACTACATCTCAAGTATATTTTTTCCTCTTATTATATGAATAAATTTATTCTTAAACTTTAGGGAAGGGATATGAAAACCATAAATGTATTATCCTAAAACCTTATGTTTTGCTGAACCAACGATATTTTAAATCATCACAGATTGATGGCTCTGAGGCCCTCAATTTTACCATTGTTTGTAATTGATGTCCCAAATCACTCCCAATAAATAATTACAGTTTTACTCCAATTATGTGTCTCTAATTTCCACCAATGTTCTCTTAATCGAGATTATAATTTGGTGGTGACTTTTTCATTTCCCTTTCCCTCTTATTAAGTCTAAATTTTATTAACCCAATTTCTGATGTGGCTTTTCCACAAAATTATTTTTCTATTTTAGGATTTTATTTTCAAAAAACAATTTCATATTGCGAGGATATAATTTATTGAAGCAGGGGGAATTTAACACCCCAAGATTTCATAGTATGTTATCTCTTCAAAGTATTTCATTAACTTTCGCAACACGAAATACCGAGTTTGAGCTCACCACAACTTACCAAACTAGAAATTCCTAAAGAGGTTGGGAATTTTATTAACCATATTTTAAATTTTATGTATCGTAAACAATTTTAACATTCATATTTTGTGTTTCTTAGACATAATATAAGAAAAATTCAATTTTTAAGATAAAAGAAGTATTTTTCAAAAAAAGAAGTTTTATGCCTTTTAATGGAGAACCCTTTTTAAATCCAATATTTGAAACATTTATATATTAAATTTATTGAAATTAAATTCATATTTACAATAGGTACATAAAAATTTATATTTGATAAATTTTTGGCACTTTTCTGATAACTTTTATATTTTGATGAATAGTGAAACAATACTAAATTTTAATTAAAAACAAATTTTTTAATCGAAATAATTTACAGTGTTAAATTATACATTTTAATGGTTTTTAAGTATAATTATATTATATTTTTATCATTTAATATAATTTTGATGATTGTATGTAATTTCACATTTAAATTGGACATAAAAAAGTGTCAATCTTTTGATAGTTATATTTTCTTAAAAACACGCTTTTTGTTTTGAGAACATGAATTGATTTTAAATTAATTTCTACCACATCAGTGTTTAGAATTTGGAAAAATGGATTCCATATTTGAAATTAGGAATTACAAATTTTTTAAATAGGTAACTTTTATTTTTAGACATTATGAATAATTACATCAGTAAATATTTTATTTACCATGCTTAAAGGGTAAATTCAGTAAATATGAGAAAAGAAATAATATTAAAATTAAATTAAATTACCCTGACTGATGTCCTAACCCTATTTTCTGATACATGTCCGACCATGGTCATCCTTGGGTCAATTTTATGACTCCATGGTGCCACTTGGGGGTGATAAAGACATTTTATAATAATTAATATAATGTAAAGACCAAAATAACCAAAGCATGTATCTTTTATTAAAACAATTTTATATGGAGTTATATAATTGATCTCTTTGACTATAAAAATTAATTTGAAATCTAAAATTATTTCCTACCTGGTGATATTTTATTAATAAATTTTAGGCATAATATAAAAAAATTATTAATGACACAATAATAACGCAGTATTTTTCTTATTAAGAAAAGAATCAAATACATGATATTGTAAATATTAAAATAAATATAATGTGAAAGTTTTGATTCCCTAAAAAAATTTCTAGGTGCATATGACATGTTAGAATTGGTTCAATGTATTTCTTTCGATGTAATAAAGTTTCGATGACTTTCAAAAATTCCAGATACTAAATAGTGTCAAAATTGACATAAGTTAGTTTTTAAAACAAATACTATATTATTGGTTGATATAATATTCCAAAAAATATTAAGATCATCCAAAGAGGTTAAATAATATTATATATGTTATTAATTAACCACTTTAGTTTCTTTTGTAAGTTTAGAGTAGTTTTATTAACCATATAGTGTAATAATACAAGAAGACACACAAAAAGTTAAACTATTTAACTAAGAGTTAAATATAAAAGATACGGTTAAAATTTTAACCTAAACCTGTCTAAAACATATAGGTTGAACTTATTTCGACCGATAAACACCTAAGACTCGAATGAAATTAATTTTCATCCATTATAAATTGAATATGATTGTATAATAAATTAATATTTTAATCTTTTCCTAAAGTGACCATCACCCCCTTATAAAAAGGAACTTCACCTTCTCTTAATTTCACACCTCCATAGCCATTTGGCTCGGCCAACCCCTACCCAAATAACATCTCAACTATACTCCCTTAATCATATAGTTCTTCATTTGATCATAAATTCAACCTAATGATCCCTTTTGATCAACTCAAAAGTAAACACCCCAAAAAAGTGGTAATAATTTCACCACCCTCTTTCTAGTTCTTTTCTTCTTCCACTTACACTTTATTTTTTCCATACTAAAATAATAACTCCAGTACCTTCTGTATATTTTTATTTTATTATAAATATGGTACAACCATATTCGTAATTCTATCCATCCTATAATGACAAAGTCACCATACGTGCGTACGTACGGCTTACCCTCTTCACATCGTGGTGTAGTTAGTTTTTCAAACACTTCATTATTTGGATGGGAATAATAATGAGTACATATTATGTAAATAATAAATATTACCTATTAATGATTCAGTATATATGATATACCATCCAATTACATATGATTTCACCATATATATAATGATATTGTCACACATGTGAACGTAAGGATTACCGTCTCCACAACGCGATGAGATTCATTTCCATGTTCACCATTCGACGATGATTATAAAAATATATATTACTAATTAGTATATAATTTATGAAAAAATAATGGTACTGGAGATATATATATATACATATATATATCTTATTCACTTACTTCCATTCAATACGATATGAAAACTGAAATAGCATATATGCGTACGTACGACCTACCGTCTCCATAAACGGTGGCTCCCATTTCATATATATATCTATTAAAAATATTTATGTTCTATATATATATAATATATAAATCAAATTTTATATTTTCTAATTATTTACGTCTTGATCTAAATGACATGATCAAGAATAAAAAGTTTAAACATGTACGATAAGAAAGCGATTATTACCCAAAATGTTAATTTAACATGGAATTCATTATTAAATGGTTAGTATAAATTCATAAATGGATCATGTCTGATATAATAAATATGAATATGGTTCTGGTATAATTTAATAACATACTATAGTCTTTATACTGGAATTTAAATGTACCTACGACCAATGTAAAGTGCAAGGTAAGGGTTAATTCTGTAATCTATTCATTATCCGAGGTTGTTTTTACGTGAGTATCTAATGGGTCTTCTTTATCATCCACATCTGTGTTTCATAAAAATAATTCAAAATGAATATTTTAAGGTTTTATGGAATGTAATCTTTAACTATATCATCATTTTAATTTGTTTAAATATTTATTCTTATAAATCATTCTCATTAATGTCTATGTTTTCTAAATGGTTTTTAAGGATTTATTTATATCGACATAAATGTTTTTAAATTTTTAATTTGTTTCAAAAGTTTCAATGTGGTATGGGACACTTTGATTCAAAAATGTCATTAAATGTCTTCCTTTCTAAATTTTGTGATTTTTAAATGTTTTCATGAAAAGGGATATTTCTCTTAAAAAGTTTTACAAATCATTTTCATCTATGTCAACATCCTTTGATGGATTTTAAACATGTTTTAATTTGTTTTATTACAATACAAATCTTCGATATTGTATTTAATGTTTTGTGATATGTTTGACTGTGGATTTTTATTTTTATACCATTCATGGTTTATGGATAAATTATTGACATTTTGTATGCTAGTTTTAATACGAATTTTTAGGTAATGTTTAAACCTTTTCATAAGAGGAATGAATTGGACATAATAAGTGATGGGTGGAGCCCGCTATAACTTCTCGATGAATCAATTGGTATCATGTGAAAAACTACCTTCTTTTCACAAGGTCTTGACAAATTCTTATTTTCAGTCTTGACATAAGGCCTTGACTATGTGGTTATGAATTCTGCAATTATGCATTCCAACATAATGAAATTGGATATCTATATTACATGTGATTATTTGACTAGTATAATATCCATGTGAATTTGTAAATGAAATTATTTGATTTATCATTTCAATATTATACTGAAGTTAAAGTTTATATATATTTTGTTTTAGTCTTATACATTTCCTTAAATGGTTATGTTTATTTATGAAAGTTTATGCTATATAGTTATCCTTACTGAGAATTTGAGCTCACCCCTTTATATGTTTTATTTTTCCTAGGATTCCAAGAAGTGTATTATGATTGATAATCAGGGTTAATGTATGAGATTAATGGTGACATCAAAGGATCATTTATATCATGTTTTATTTCCTAATGTTTAATATAACATTCAAGTATGTAATCTATTTTCCAAGACTGCTAAACTGATCAGTCTTTCGGGACTTGATTCCTTGTAATCAAGATAATATATTAAAATAGTGCACCGACTTTGGGCTTCTGTGGTCGGGGAATTATAGTTTGTATAAAAGGAATGTTTGTGAAAAAATTATAAATGGATTTAGATAAACACTAATTATAGAACATTAACCTAAGATAATCATTGAGGATGAGTATAGAAGAAATTCCTAGAATTTGGGTAATGTAGATATTTTGTGTATTTTCCAAGCAATATATCCCTCTTTAGATACGAGCAGGTAGAGGCGGCTCAGGAATAGATGTACCTTGGAGTGAAAACTCCAACAAAGAGTTTTGAGATTTACCCAGGGTATCCTGGTACATGAAAACAGGACTTACAACACTCTTGGTTACGACACTCCAAGGGGATATGCATATGATAATTCACATTTTCATTACAATCCATTATGAAGGATTTATAAGTAAATACTACCTCAAAGAAAAATATTTATGATTATAGAATATATTCCTAATTATTTCAATTTACATTAGGTATTTTACAAGTTTGGAATTATGCATTTCTATTCATAAACCAACCAAGTGTATTGCATTGTTTAGAAATGGCTCCAAGTAGAAGGAATGAAAATTTAATCAATACACATGATCGAAAGATTAAGAAGGATCATTTCTTTCATGGTATTAAGCCAACATTGAAAAAGGAAATAGTCTCCCATGTATTCTCATCATGTGAAGAAATAGTATCATGTGTCAATAAGATAAGTAATGAATTCTCTGAGTCATATGGATTTGAAAGGATACAAGAGAAGAAAATGATCGAAGAGAGAAAGATGGATAAAGGGAAGAGGGGAAAGGAGGATTTTCCCATATGTGATAACTATGGAATGAATCACCTTGGTAAATTCTTGAAGGAAATGGGAGTTTGTTATAAGTTTGGAGAAAAAGGACACCAAATACGTGATTGCACGGGTAAGAAAAAGGTTTCAAATGTATAATTTTTTTATCTGCAAAGAGATGGGACACTACGGGAAGCAATGTCAAAATCATCAGAGTATTCCCCAAATGCTACTATTGGATAATAATCAATTAATGATACTAAAAAATATGAAGTGGAATGATTGAATTTCTTATGTTTTTATTAATTTATTATAACATTTGTGTATTATATTAATGATGTACATGTAATAATAATTATAGAGTATAAAAGGATTTTACTGTAGTAATATTTCATTAAGGATTTGAGATTGTGTGGAACCAAGAAATGTGATTCAATAGGAGGTTAATTGTTTTGGAAAATATATGTTTGAAAGAAATATTAACCATAATATGGTTTTGATAATGAGGTAGTGATTTTGGAATAACATATGATTAATTTGGATAAATTATATTGGATATTCCTGACCACCTTGAAACTGATTAATGATTTGTATACTCCATAATTGTTGGATTTTACAATATTTTTAAATAAAAGGAGTATATCCAGTATTCAATAATAAATAAGGCAGCATGAAGGTAATAAATACGGTTTAAGGTAATTTAGGGTGTTACCGTGTTTTAAAAGAATACATGATGAAAGTATTCACTTGTTATTATGTGGAAAAAAGAATCTTCATTGCGTTTACCTTCCATATAAATTTTGGACTGTGAATATGGACAGAATTCTTTTAGGTAAGTCAAAAGGTTGGAATGAATTAAGTTTCACATTGGATATTATTATTAAGGTTGAATCATTTCTTAAGATTATTTTTTGGATTGTTATAAAAAGGACAACCTAGTGGTCGTGCCACAACCCGTCAGGTCTTGCAAGGTTGCAAGACTTGATCCCGCAACCGATGGGCGACATGTGTGGACTACCAACCATTTGCATACATGATGTCCTAGTTTGTATAATGTAGCTTTTTTAAATAGTCAAACAAATTAATTAAAAATTCATTATTTTTTGAAACTTATTCAATTAGGATAAATAAAATATTTTTGAATTCTATTATCTATTGGAGTGAAAGACGAGTTTTTGGTAGGAATTTGGGGAAGTATGAAACTCTACTTGTCAAGTATATTTTTTTCCTCACATTCTATGAATAAATTAATTATTAATCTTTAGGGAAGGGATCTTTAAGCCAAAAATGTGTTATCCTAATACCTTATGTGTTATTGAACCAACGATATTTTAAATCATCATAGATTGACGGCTTTGAGGCCCTAAATTTTATACTTGGTTGTGATTGATGACCGTAATCACTCCCAATAAATATTTATTTTCTCCTCTAATTATGAATCTCTAATTTCCACCAATGCTCTCCAAATTGAGATCATAATTTAGGATTTATTTTTTCAATTCTCTTTCCCTCTTATTAAAACTAAATTTTATTAACCAAATTTATGATGTGGGTTTTCCACAAAGGTATTTTTCAATTTTAGCCTTTTATTTTCAAAAAACAATTTAAAATTGTGAGAACACAATTTATTTAAGGAGGGGAGAATGTAACACCCCAATATTTCATAATATTTTATCTCATCAATGTATTTTTATAACTTGCATTACAGACAACACCGAGTTTGAGAGCACCACAACTTACCAAACTAGCCCTTTAAAAAGAGGTTATGAATACTATTAACCACATTTTAAATTTTATATATCCAATATAATTTTAACATTAATTTTTTTTTCTTATACCTAATATAAGAATAATTCAATTTTTAAGATAAAAGATGTATTTTTAAAAAGATGCAGTTTTATGCCTTTTAATGGAGAACCATTTTTAAATAAAATATTTTAAACCTTCATATATTCAATTTAGTGAAGTTAAATTTATCGTTATAAGAGGGAAATAAAATTTTATTTTGGATAAATTTTTGGTACTTTTCTAATAACTTTCATATTTTGATGAATAGTGAAAAGATGCTAAATTTTAATTAAAAACTACTTTTTTAATCGAAATAATTTATAGTATTATATAATAAATTTGAATGGTTTTTAATTATAATTAGATTATATTTTTATCCTTTAATATAATTTAGGTCATTTTATGTTATTAAAAATTTTAATTGGACATAAACAAGTGTCAATCATTTGATAGTTATTATTTCATAAAAACATGCTTTTTTATTTGAGAACGGGAATTAATTTCAAATTAATTTCTTCCACTTCTGTGTTTTGAATTCAGAAAAATGGATTCCATATTTGGAATTAGGAGGTCCAAATTATGTAAATAGATAACTTTTATTTTTATACATTATGAATAATTACTTCGGTAAATATTTTATTTACCATGGTTAAAGGGTAAATCTGGTAAATATGGGTAATGAAATAATATTAAAATAATATTAAGTTTACCTAACACAATTCATAACCCTATTTTATAATACATATCCTACCATGGGAATCCTTATATATATTTTAGGACCCCATGGAGCTACGTCGTGGTGATAATGGCATTTTATATTAATTAATCTAAAGTAAAGACAAAATTAACAAAAGCATGTATCTATTAGTAAAACATTTTAATATGGAGTAATATAATTTATCTCATCAACTAGAAATATTAATTTGAAAGATAAAAATATTTCCTTCATTATTATACTTTATTTATAATTTTTAGACATAAAATAAATATAATTATTTATGACACAATAAAGATGATGTATTTTCCTTGTTAATAAATGATTCAAATAAATGATAATTTAAATATTCAAATAAATATAATTTGAATATTTTGATGCCATAAATTATTTTTAGAGGTTAATATGACATGTTAGTGTTGATTAAATTATTTTTGTTTGAATTAATAAAGTTGTGATGACTTTAAAAAACAGAATACTAAATAGTGTCAAAATTGACATAAATTAGTTTTTAAAACAAATATTATATTACTGGTTGATATAATAGTCCAAAAAATATAAGGATCGGACAAAGGGCTTCAAAAATATTATATATGTTATTAATCAACGACTTGAGGTTCTCTAGGAAGTTTAGAGTATGTTTGTTAACCATGTAGTGTATGAATACAAGAATACATGGTAAAAGTTTAACTATTTAACTAAGAGTTAAATCTAAAATATAAGGTTAAAATGGTAACCTAAACATGTCTAAAACCATTTTGTTGAGAATATTTAGACACATAACCACCTAATCCTCTAAATGAATTCATTTTGAGCCATTATAAACCGAATATGACTGTATAATAAATTAATATTTTAATCTTTTCCTAAAGTGACCCTCACCCCCTTATAAAAAGGCACTTCCCTTCTCTTAATTTCAAACCTCCAAAGCCATTTGGCTTGGCCAATCCCATACCAAATACCTTATAAACTATCCTACCTTCATCCTATAGTCATTATGTTGATCATAAATCCAACCGTAGGATACCTTTTGATCAACTCTGAAGGAAACACCCGAAGAAGAGGAAATAATTTCACCAACCTCATTCAAGTTCTTTTCTTCTTCCACTTAATATTTCATTGTTGTTTCCATAATAATATCATAACTCCATTATATTCTATATACTGTGATGTTATTATAAATATGGTACAACCATATTCATTATTCTATCCATCCTATAATGACAAATCCACCGTACGTGTGTACGTATGGAATACCGTCTCCACGTCGTGGTGTAGTTTGTTAGTCAAACACTTCATTATTTGGATGGGTATAAAAATGAGTATAACTGAAGTAAAAAATAAATATAACATGTTAATTATTTTTTATATTTTATATACCATCTGATTACATATGATTTCACATTAAATATAATGATATTGTCACTCGTGCGTACATACGGATAACCGTCCCCACGACGTGATGAGATTCATTTCCACGTTCACCATTCAACGATGATTATAAAAATATATATTATTAATAAGTATGTAATATATGAAATAATAATTATACTAGATATATATATATATGTATATACTTACATATATCCTATTCACTTACTTCGGTTCAATATGA
The DNA here is from genome assembly GCA_963277665.1 of Viscum album. Taxonomy (NCBI): domain Eukaryota; kingdom Viridiplantae; phylum Streptophyta; class Magnoliopsida; order Santalales; family Viscaceae; genus Viscum; species Viscum album. Next base: position 748,104,604 of record OY728123.1, on the reverse strand, counting down.
TATGAAAACAGAAACAACGTTTATGAGTACGTACGGCCTATCGTCTCTATAAACGGTGCCTCCCATTTCATATATATATATTATAAATATTTATATTATAAATATATATGATATATAAATTAAATTTCATATTATGGAAGTATTTAAATCATGATATAAATGATACTATGAAGAATAACAAGTTAAAACACGTATGATAAAGAAACTGATTATTACCCGAAATGTTAATTTAACATGGAAATCATTATTAAATAGGTTGTATAAAGTCATAAATGAATCATTTATGATATAATAAATATGAATATAGTTATGTTATAATTTAATAACATACTATGGTCCTTACATAGGAGGTTAAATGTACCCTCGACCAAAGGAAAGGGTAAGGTTAGGCTTAATTCAACAATCTTTTCATTATTCGAGGTTGTTTTTACGTGAGTATCTACTGGGACCTCTTTATCATCCACATCCATTTTTCCTAAAAATATTTTCAAAAGGAATATTTTAAGGTTTTATGGAAGAGTCTCTTTAACTAGATCATCATTTTAAATGGTTTAAATATTTATTCTTCTAAATCATTATCATTAATGTCAATGTTTTCAAAATGGTTTTTAGGGATTTTTTATATAGACCTGAATGTTTTTAAAATTATAATTTATTTCAAAAGAATAAAATTGGTAGTGGATAATTTGATTCAAAAATGTCTTTAAATGTATTCCTTTCAAAAAGAGTTGACTTTTAAATGTATTCATGAAAAAGGGATATTTCACTTTAAGAGTATTACAAATCATTTTCATTTATGTCAACATCCATTGATGGATTTTAAACTTGTTTGATGTTTATTTATTAAGATACAAATATTCCATATTGTATTGTATTTTTTGTGATATGTTTGACTGTGGATGTTTTATTTTTATCCCATTCATTGTTTATGGATAATGTATTGACTTTTTGAATGTTTTTTTTAATTCGAATGTTTATGTTATGTTTAATGCATTTCATATGAGAAATACATTGGACTTAGTATGTGACGGGTGTGGCCCGTTATAGCTCCTCGATGCATCGGTTGTTCTCATGAGACATACTAGTGTCCTGGCTCAAGGCCATGAAAAAATATTATTTTTAGTGTTGGCACAATACCTTGGCTATGTGGTTATGAAGTCTGGTATTATGCATTCCAACATTATGAAATTGGATATTGATATTACATGTGATTATTTGACTCGTATAATATCCTTGTGAATAAGTAAATGAATTTATTTGATTTATCATTGCAATATTATGATGATATTTATTTTTAAAAGGATTTTGTTTTAGTCTTATACATTGCCTTAAATGTTTATGTTTATTTATGAAAGTTTCCTCTATATTGTTATCATTACTGAGAATCTGAGGTAACCCCTTTCTATGATTTTTTTTCACCAAGATTACAAGAAGTGTATTATGATTGATATGAAGGGTTCAGATATGGGATTAATGGAGTTATCAAAGGATCATTTATGTTGTTTTTTATTTATAATTTGTAATGTAACATTCATGTATATAATGAAGTTTCCCTGACTACTAAACTGGTCTGTCTTTCGGGACATGATTACTTGTAATCAATGCAATGTATTAAAATAATGCACAAAATCTGGGCTTCTGGGGTCGGGGCCTTGCAGTTGGTATCAGTTGAAGTTTAGCAACACCCTTGGAAATAGATTTAGATAAACAAAGATTAAAGAACATTACCCTAAGATAGACGTTGAGGATTAGTATAGAAGAACATCCTAGAATTTGGGTAATGTTGAGATTTTGTATATTTTCCAAGAACTATATCCCTCCCTGGATAAGAGTGGGTAGAGGAGGCTCTGGAATAGATGTACCTAGGAGTTAAACCTCTAACAAGGAGTATCAGGCTTTACACAGGGTATCCTGGTATACAACAACGGTCCATGTAGCACTCTTGGTTATGACGCTCCTGGGTATATGCTTAGAATAATTCACATTTTCATTACAATCCATTATGAAGGATTTACGAGTAAATACTTCCTCAAAGAAAACATTTTATGATTATAGATTATATGGATAATTTTTTCAATTTACATAAGGTATTTTACAAGTTTGGAATTATTCATTGTGATTCATAAACAAACCTAGTGTATTCCATTGTTTATAAATGGTGCCTATTAGAATGAATGAGAATTCTAGAAATACGGATGATTGAAAGATTAAGAAATATCATAGCTTTCATTGTATTGAGCCAACATTTAAAAAGGAAATAGTCACCCAAATATTCTCATCATATGAAGAAAGAGTATGATGTGTTAATAAGATAAGTAAAGAATTCTTTGAGTCATATGGATTTGAAGGGAAGCAAGAGAAGAAAATGATGGAAGAGAGAAAGATAGATAAAGGGAATAGGGGAAAGAAGGATTTTCCCATATGTGATAACTATGGAAATAATCTCCTTTGTAACTACTTGAAGGTAATGGGAGTTTTTTATAAGCGTGGAGGAAAATGACACCAAGTATGTGACTTCAAGGGCAATAAATTTTTTCAAATTAACAATGATTCATCTGCAAAGAGTTGGGACACTATGCGAAAAAATGTTGAAAACATCAGATTATACCCCAAATGCTTCTATTATATAATAATCAAGTTATGACACTACCAAAGATTAAGGGGAATGATTAGATTTATTATGTTTTTATTAAATTGTTTTTTAATTTAATTATTGTATTAATGTTGTACATGTTATAATAATCATCAAGTATAAAAGGATTGTACATCCGTACTATTTAATTAAGGATTTGAGATTGTGTGGAACCAAGAAAAGTGACTCAATTGCAGGTTAAATTTTTTGGAAAATATATGGTTGAGAGAAAGATAAACCAACATATGGTTCTGATACTGGGGTAGTTATTTTTGAATGATATATTATTAATTTTGATAAATTATATTGGATATTCTTGACCACCTTAAAACTGATTAATGATTTGTATATTCCATCATTATTGTAGTTTACAGTATTTTTTGGATATAATGTGTATATACAGTATTAAATAAGGAATAAGGTTGCATTAATGTAATTAATATGGTTTTATGGTAATTTAGGGTGTTACCATGTTTTAAAATATTATATGATGAAGGAATTCACATGTTATTACGTGGAAAAAATAATCTTTGTTGTTTTTACCTTCCATATAAATTTTTGAATGTGTATTTGAATATAAGTATTTTGGTTAAGGCTTAAATTTGGAATGGATTAAGTTTGACATTGTATTCTATTATTAAGGTTAAATCATTTTATAAAATTATTTTTGGATTATTATAAAAAGGACCACCCAGAGGTCGGGCGATAACCCGTCGTCTCCGGCAAGGTAGGGAGACTTGAACCGGAAACCAAAGGGTGACAAGGGTGGATCACCTACCACTACTATACGTGATTTCCTTTTTTTATAATGTAGTATTTTTATATATTCTGACAAATGAATTATAAATTCATTATCTTTGGAACCCTATACGATTAGGTTAAATAGAATATTTCTGAATTCTATTATCTTTGGGAGTGAAAGATGAGTTTGTGATAGGAATTATTTGAAGGATGAAACTCTACTTGTCACGTATATTTTATTTCCTATTATTCTATTAATAAAAAAACTCTTAATCATTAGAGAAGGTATCTTAAATACAAAAATTTGTAATCCAAATACCTTTTGTTTTGTTGAACCAAAGATATTTTAAATCATCATAGATTGATGGCTTTGAGGCCATCAATTTTACACATGTTTGTGAATGATGACCTCAATCACTCCCTATAAATATTTATTTTTTCCTATAATTACTTTTCTCTAATTCCCTGCAATGTTCTCCTAATCAAGATCATAATTTGGTGGTGACATTTTCATTTCCCATTCCCTCTTATTAAGACTAAATTTTATTAACCCAATTTCCGATGTGGGTTTTCCGCAAAGGTATTTTTCTATTTTAGAAATTTATTTTTTTAAAAAAATTTCAAATTGCTAGGACGAAATTTATTTATACAGGGTATAATGTAACACCCCCAAGATTTCATAGTCTGTTATCACTTTAAAGTATTTTAATAACTTTCACTACACGCAACTCTGAGTTCGAGCGCACCACAACTTACCAAACTAGCAGTTCAAAAGGTGGTTATGAATAGTATTAACCACATTTTAAATTTTATATATCCTATATAATTTTAACATTCATCTTTTTTGTTTCTTAGACATAATATAATAATGATTCAGTTTTTAAGATAAAATATGTATTTTTCAATAAATATAGTTTTATGCCTTTTAATGGTGAACCCTTTTTAAATCCAATATTTCAAAATTTTATATATTCAATTTAATGAAATTAAATTCATCTTTAGAATGGGGACATAAAATTTTAGTTTTGATAAATTTTTCATACTTTTTTGATAACTTTCATATTTTAATGATTAGTGAGAAAAATACTAAATTTTAATTAAAAAAACTTTCTAAATTGAAATAGTTTAGAGTGTTAAAATATACATTTGAATGGTTTTTATGTATCCATAAATAATATTGTTATTATTTAATATAATTTAGGCCATTGTATGTAATTTGACATTTAAATTGGACATAAACAAGTGTCAATCTTTTGATAATTTTTGTTTCATAAAAACACTTCTTTGTTTTGAGAATGGGAATTAATTTTAAATTAATTCTGGCAACTTCTTTGTTTTGAATTTGGATAAATGGATTCCATATGTGGAATCAGATGGTTTATATTGTGTAAATAGTTAAATTTTATTTTTAGACATTATGAATAATTCCTTTGGTAAATATTTAATTTCCATGGTTAAAGCGTAAATTCGGTAAATATGGGTAAAGAAATAATATTAAAATAATATTAAATTACTCTAACACATGTAATAACCATATTGGATGATATGTTTCCAACCACGGTTTTCTTTGGGTCGATTCTAGGACCCAATGGATCAACTTGGGAGTGATAATGACATTTTTAATTAATTAATCTAAAGTAAAGACAGAAATAACAAAAGCATGTATCTTTTAGTAAGACATTTTTATATGGAGTTATATAATTGATCACTTAGACTATAAATATTAATTTGAAAGCTAATAATCTTTCCTAAATTATGATATATTAGTTATAATTTTTATACATACAATAAATATATTTATTTATGACACAATAATGATGTAGTATTTTCCTTGTTAACAAAAGAATCAAATAAACGATATTGTAAATATTAAAATTAATATAATTTGAATGTTATATGCCATAAAAAAATTTATAGGTTAATATGACATGTTAGTATTGATTAAATATATTTTTTTATAAGTAATAAATCTGTTATTAATTTCAAAAAAACCAAATACTAAATAGTGTCAAAATTGACATAAATTAGTTTTTAAAACAAATACTATTTTAGTGGTTGTTATAATTTTCCAAAAATTATAAGGGTCATCCAAAGGGATAAATAATATTAAATTTGGTATTAATTAACCACTTGATGTTCTCTTGTATTTTTATATTATGTTTATTAACCTGAGAGTGTAATAATACAAGAATACATGATAAAAGATAAACTATTTAACTATGAGTTAAATCTAAAAGATAACGTTAATATGGTAACCTAAACATGTCTAAAACCAATTGGTTGAGATTATTTAGACCCACAACCACCTTATTATATAAATAAATTCATTTTTAGCCATTATAAATTGAATATTATTGTATAATAAATTAATATTTTAATCTCTTCCTAAAGTGACTCTGACCCCCCTTATAAAAGGGCTCTTCCCCATCTCCTAATTTCACATCTCCAAAGACATTTAGTTTGGCCTAAACCTACCCAAATACCTTCTCAACTATCCTCCTTTAAACTTATAGTCCATACATTGATCATAAATCCAACCTATTGAGCCCTTTTGATCAACGCAAAAGGAAACACCCGAAAAAAGATTTAATAATTTAACCTCCCTCTTTCAAGTTCTTTCCTTCTTCCAGTTCCTCTTTCTTTTTTGTTTCCACACTAAAATAATAACACTAGAACCTTCTATATACTGTGATGTAATTACAAATATGGTACAAATATATTCATTATTCTTTTTGTCCTATAATTAAAAAGTCACCATACGGGCGTACGTACGGCTTATCGTCTCCACGTCCTGGTGTAGTTTGTAATTCAAACACTTCATTATTTGGATGGGTATAATAATGAGTATAACAGATGTAAATAATAAATATAAAATTATAATGAATATTTATATCTTATATAACATATAATTACATATTATTTCACCATCAATATAATGATATTGTCACTCGTGAGTACGTAGGATTACAGTCTCTACGATGTGATAAGATTCATTTACACGTTCCCCATTCAATGAGTATTATAAAAATATATATTATTAATAAGTATATAATATATGATATAATAACTCTAATGATATATATATATATATATTTGTGTGTGTGTGTCTACTTACATATATTTTTTTAACTTACTTCCATTCAGTACGATATGAAAATTGAAACAACATTTATGCGTGTGTACGACCTACTGTCTCCAAAAATGGTTCCTCCAATTTCATATATCTAACTATTATAAATATTGATATTATAAATATATATGATATATAAATAAAATTTTATATTATGTAAGTATTTAAATCATTATCTAAATGATACGATTAAGAATAAAAAGTTAAAATATGTACGATAAAGAAAACAATTATTACAGGAAATGTTAATTTAACAAGGAAATAATTATTAAATGAGTAGTATAAAGTCCTAAATGAATCATGTGTGATATAATAAATATGAATATGTTTCTGGTATAATTTAATAACATTCTATGGTTTTTATAAAGGAGGTTAAATATACCCTCAACCTAAGGAAAGTGCAAGGTAAGGGTTAATTCTACAATCTCTTCCTTATCCGAGGTTGATTTTATGTGAGTATCTACTTTAAACTCATTATCATCCAAATTTTTGTTTCATAAAAATATTTTCAGAAGTAATATTTTAATGTTTTATGGAAGGTAATATTTAACTATATCATCATTTTAAATAGTTTAAATGCTTATTCTTCTAAATCATTCTCATTAATTTCCATTCTTTCAACATGGGTTTAAAGGATTTATTTATATAGACATGAATGTTTTTAAAATGTTAAATCCATTAAATATTTTCAAAGTGGTACGGGAAAATTTTATTCCAATATTTATTTAAATGAATTCCTTTCTAAATTGTGTGACTTTTAAATTTTTTCATGAAATAAGGGATATTTCTCTTAAATAGTTTTACAAATAATTTTAATTTATGTCCACATACTTTGATGGATTTTAAACTTGTTTGAAGATGATTTGTTATGATAAAAATATTTCATATTGTATTGATGGTTTTGTGATATGTTTGAGTGTGGATGTGTTATTTTTATACCATTCATGGTTTATGGATAAAGTAATGACATTTCATATGCTAGTTTTAATACGAATGTTTGTGTTATGTTTAAAACTTTTTATATGAGGAATGCATTGGACTTAATAAGTGATGGGTGGAACCCACTATTGCTCATCGATGCATCGGTAGTTCTCATTAGACAAACTAGTGTCTTGGCACAAGGCCTTAACAAAATCTTATTTTTAGTCTTGGCACAAGGCCTTGACTATGTGGTTATAATGTCTGGAATTATGTATTCCAACATTATGAAATTGGATATTGATATTATATGTGATTATTCCACAAGTATAATATTCATGTGAATAATTAAATGACATTGTTTGATTTATCTTCGCCATATTAAGATGATTCTTATGTTTAAAAGGATTTTGTTTTAGTATTATACATTTTTTAAAATGTTTATGTTTATTTATGAAGGTTTCCGCTATATTTTTATCCTTACTGAGCATCTGATCTCACCCCTTTCTATGTTTTATTCTCCTGATGATTCTAATAAGTGTATTATGATTGATAAGTATGTTTAATATATAGGATTAATGGTGTTATCAAAGGATCATTTATGTTGTGTTTTATTTTCTAATGTGTAATGTAAAGTTCATGTATATAATATATTTTCCAAGTCTTATAAACTGATCGGTATTTTAGGACTTGATTCTGGGTAATCATGCCAATTAATTAAAATAATGCACTGAATGTGGGATTTTGAGGTCAGGTCCTTAAATTTAATGTTTATTTTTTTCCTACTAGTTATAAATAAATTTAAATTGATTCCTCAAATTTTCATTGGATTAAAAGTGTGTTTTGATATTTATAATCATCAAAGAGGACACATTTATTCATAAGTTTTAAAGTGAACCAGTTTATTATTTGATGTAACATGACTAAGGTGTTTGTTTCACACTCCAATCATTCCATTCGCTCACATATCTCTTAACTATTATTTTTTAATTTGATAAAAATTATTGTCTTTTTAAGGAGGTTTACACATATAGATAACATTATGGAATTAAAATAATATTTATATGATTTTTTCAAACAAATTGACCCCTTGGGTGTGTGAGAAAAACAAAATTCATTTCTAATTGGTAACAAATGGACCGATCAATTTTGGCCGAGAATTTTAAGGGGTTTTTAGAATATTATTTTATTTTTTATCATAAAAGTTGATGTGTCACCATAAATGAATTTAAATAATTACTCACAGTTCTATTGATTATATAAAAGTCTCATATCAAAAGTTAACATTTAAATATTTAATATACATCTCTGTATTTCCCATTTTATTTGTGGAATTATTTATTTCTACTTTCTATTTGAGTTAACTAACCGATTACTACTACTCATATATAGATTCATCAATGAATGATATTTATATCCAAAACAATGTAACTAATAATTATCTAAAATTTAAAAAAATGTCTAATTTGTATGTTTTATTGCATTAATAACTCATGATATAGTTTTTGGGGTACTATGATGTAAACTGTGTTGCTTCTCTAGCAATGTGATGACATTAGTATTCTATGAAATCAACTCCAATCATCCTTGATTCTACTAATATTTATCTTTCTCTACATGTTTAACCCTATCCATCTTTTTACCCTTCTCCTCAGTATATGCATGGGGTATACATTGTGACTCCTCTTCTCACCTAGTAACACCACATAAGGTGTAGATATCATATTATTGTTCATCTCTGTGGCCATTGTACCAGTTGATATTGTAAAACATTCATCATTCTTGGGAATTTGATCATTTTCCTTTCTGGGTTGCTTCTCCACCACTTTAATTTTTTTATTTTTTTTCTTCACTATAGTTGATAATGAAAACAATTCTAAATATTTTTTGTTACACTTTTAAACAACTGGACTATAAGAACCACTTATTGAAGGCCAACCACGAGAAAGTCAACCATTCAAGGACTAGAATCCCATTACACCAAATAGTTCATGATAGTTCCAACTTCAAGAATAATTATAAAATATATAGTACAATATATATATAACTATGAAATAATTTCAATAAAATTACAAATACCATACTTCATGTGGTATTGAAGATGTATTGTAAGACTATAGATTATGAGGACAACCTTGTAATACATGACTATTTTCTTGTCAAAAAACATTAACATAAAATAAATTTATATGTATTTAGATTAATAAATCTTGAAATATTTAAAATAAATTAAAAAACACTCACTATTACCTATTTAATCAACCACAAGGTCACTAATATTTCCCAAAGATCAGGTAAAATTACTTTTCAAACTTACTAAAAAATTCCAAGGGAATCCACAAAAAAATTATTTCTCCATGGTGACGTCCCAATTATAATCATTATATAATATATGAATCATTATGACACCAAATGTAAAAAATTTATCAAGTCATGATATAAAATTTTATGGTGTATATTTGAGAAAGATTAGTGTGTCAAGTATGTAATTCCAAAAGGAAATTTAATTTTTATCATAGAGTTCTCATAACATCCTATAAAAAATAATCAACTGTATCATGAGAAAAATAATCCCACTTTCATGAATTATAACATATAGGATTCCTGTAAAATTCTAATAATTTAGCTAAATAGGGGATATGAACCAACTACAATATGGTGGAGCGTATCATCAAATTGTATCTTTAAAAAGACTACAACAATTTAATAAATTATTCCCTCTTATTACTTCCCAACATATGATATAAGGTACACATGAACCTATGAAAACCATAGTTATGATAACTAAATAATTTTTGTTATTATGAAAAAATAGATGTATCAATGATTTTAAATGCTAACTTAAAATGTAGATTCTAATGCAGTTTCAGTCGATACTCGAGGTATATGGAGTGTTAAAATAGAAATATCGATAGGTTTTCCCATGGGTGAGGGTATAATGGGGGTGGTCTATTTCATCAGTGGTGATAAAACCTTGATCTAACTTATAGAAGGTAATGTGATACCTACAAGATATGAAGTAATTGAATATCTATTACAGAATAACTCATCAATAAGGTCTTATTTCTCTCACTTTATACATGGAATCATATAATAAATGGTATTTATATAAAAATAATAAATCTTGATATCTTAATAAACAAAATTATACATTATTTATGTGATCTGTAAAATAAAATATTAAAAACAAACATTTCACCAATCATTTACCTTGATGATATATTCATCAATAATTTCTCTATCACTATTAATATTCTCATAACATAGTATAACTACATTTTAAAAAGATTTATAAATGTGAATCCACTAATTTTTGGTTTTGTATATTCAATTACACACACACCCCTCTTTTCATTTTTACCAAGATTGTATAGTTTGGATATAATAGATTAATTGAAAGGTCAAATTTTATATATTTGGTGGAAAATATAAATTGTGCATTGGTTTCTCAACCAACATGACATTTTAAATTTTTTAAATTATCTAATTTATATTAAAAATTATCACTTTTATTCCCTTGAAGTAGATTGAGATAATCCAACAAAAAAATCATTAAATGGTTATATATTGTAGAAATATTGTCTCCTAGATTCCTGTAATAATATATAGCACATTTTATATTTGAATCCTCACATTATAAAATTTATTTTCTATAACTATAAATGTGGAACAAAGAAAAAACTGTTCTAAATAACCAAGAAACAGATAAATTAGTGCATCTAGAACAAGAATCCCTACACCCTAATCATGCACTGGTTTTGCCTTCATTTAAATAAGAAATTTTGAAAACCAACGAACATAAAAAAACAATGTACATGATAACAAAATTCATAAAAAAACCCATGAAATTTACCATGGTTAAAAACTAGTCATACTCCATGGGAAGAAGACTATAACATTTTATTAAGGAGATAATTACAAGAGATAAAACTAGATTTTTAGGGACCCTTTCATCAAGAAACCCACTCATAAATAGATGACGAATTTTATTCCTCAATAATAAGAACCTATCAAAAATGATTTTGTTAAGATGCCCTCCAATAAAGAACTGATGTTCTTTACTAATTTCCATACACAAGTGACCAACTCCCACATATTTTTAGGTTCTCATTCATTATAGCAAGCTGATTCTGTAATTTTCCATTATCTCATTTTTATGGAGAACCAATAGTTTATCATGTCCATACCTAGATTCATTTCAATTGCACCACCTAAACTTCACATCGTTAATGAATAGCGAAATCATCAAAAAACAAAACCTCCCACTTTCACACATCATTTTATAAAATTATTTTTCAACACAGTTACCTTGTAGATTTTAATAATTATATTTCTCTTCTTAACTAGATATATCATGTTAGTAAGTAGATCATTTAGAAATCACACATTTCATAATTTTAATCACATTCCCAAAAAATATTTATCATGGATAAATCTCAACAATATCTCATTTGGGAACTATTTTTATAGGGAATTTCAAAAAAGTCTCCTGCTTTAATAATGTTCTCAAGGCTCTTACTAGGTCCGTATACACTTCTAATTTTATCTTCAAGTCTCTATTCCCTATGTAATTTCAATATATAATTTCATAATACTTTGGGTCATCAAGGCCCTTATGAGATGTAATTATAAGGAAAAACCCACTAAAAAAGGATAATCCATTCCGTTTTCTCGGAATATACTTAAATTTTCCAGGATTTTCCCTCTAAAATAACCAATCTAAACAATAATAGAATTTTTTGATTACCCTAAACATGACATGTCATGTACCATTTTAGTTGTCTCAATCTATTCACACCAAACATATTTTAAACTCCACACTCAGTTTAAAAAATTCATGAGATTTATAATTCATCAATACATTTTATATCAAGAACTAGAAGAACATATTGTAATATAAAAATTTTAGGTAACTTTCAAAATTCTTTGAACATTGAACAATTCATCACCACCATACTTCCATACAAATAAATTTTGAAATGAATTGGATCTTTAATTAAAAATATATCATCTTCTTTATTCTAATCTCACCAAAAGATCCTCGTATTGAAGAGTGTATTATTTTATTCATTCAATATTCAGGGATTCATTATTTTAATGATATAATTCAATTTTTACATCACCATAACTGATAAATAAATATTTTTGGGTATTTAATATGTCCCAATTACTAACATTAGTGTGAAAATACCTATAACATCCAAATAATTTTTGGTGAGAGATATAAACCTATCTTATAGACTATATTTATTATTAAAAATCCTACCCTAAAAAATATAATGACATTTATTCCAAATATATACTAAAAATTTCACCGATTTGGCCCAAACACCAATGCGATTCTTAAACATAATCTCATGCAATGTTATTTCACATTCAAATTCCACCCCATCCATTCTTTGGAACTATTTTTATTTAGTGTTTTCAGTATAGTCCTTCTAACCCATATTAAATTCCTCTCTAAGAACCTATAAAACACACTATTTTAAAATCATTATCACCAAAATACCTCAAAAAATTTATCTTTCATATTGTATCCTGTTATATTATGTCCCTCTATCTGATCATGGTTTTGAAATCCTTATACTTGTCCTTGAGAAATAAAACTGACACATTGTGTGTCTCATTATAAACGAATGTATAAAATTATAATAATTCTTTGTGATAAAAAATCTATGTTTGGCCCAATACATTTGTATAAAACATCTCTACCTTTTGATTTACAAGTGTATTTCTATCTGAATATAGATAATTTCTTATACTTCCCAAGGTAGAACTCCTCAAATGTTTCCTGATCTATGTGTTTGATATCCCAAAAGAATTTAGAAAAAAAAAAGAGATTTATCTTATTCATAAACATGTGTCCAAGTCACCTGTGGCATAAGTTTATAAATCTAAATGTCATACTAACATGCATTTCCCTTTACTATAAGTCAATTGAAAAAATCTCATCACTAACACCTTTGGCCACCACCAAAGTTCCCCACATGATTCTCAAAATTCTAACCAAAAACCTTATAAGTATACCTATATCATTTATCTGACCAAGATATAAATGTTTTTGTAATCAATGTATCTATTTAATACCATAAAATTATAGATATCAAGTGTTACATGTCTGGATGTAACCATAAACTATTATAATGATATTGAGTGACTCGCCATCTAAAGGGAGAAAATTGTTTTATATTTTAGAAATATAATTTCACATGCTCCCTTTATCATATTTTGAGTGAATCAAAACCCCATTGTTAATAAACTAAAACTCAAAGAGGTTTTCATAACTCATATGTAATAAAAGAATTCTTTACAAAATGGATTTGTTCATCGTTCATAATCACACCATATAAAACCAACCTTTTACTCCGAATAGTTATTCAAGTTACCATTTATTTAGTGATTCAAACAGATGAGATCAACCTCATCTAAATCACATTAACATGTTTTCCTTTAAATAAAATTTATTTTATTTCCTATTGTCAACATAAAATCCATCAGAGATCATAAATTCAAAATTATAAAGTCCATGTTATAAGACAACATCTTCTAGAAAATTTACAATTCCTTCCAGTATAATATTTCCCATTCGTTAAATAATGCCATTTCTATCTTCTCTCTCATCAATTTTAAAATTAGGATCTCTCAAGAGTAGTAAATCATGTATAAATATTCACAAAAATAAAAAATATTTTCAAATACCATCCTTTTAAAATAGAAGTACTGCAAAAATGGAAAAGGATAAAAGGGCTACAATGGTCTTATAACTGTCTTCTACAAGTAAACAATTAAAATTAAATTCTAAAATGATCTTTGAACACTAAATATGGTTTTAAAACCTAATAGTATCAATCGAGATCTTATTTTGAGACTTAGTAACTTTCTCACCGGAAACATAAAACTAGATTTCACTCCAATTATTATGAAACAAATATCACATTATTGAATTAATATTCAATAACCTCAAATTTGGAAAAATTAACCTATGATTTATTAGATCACATGGAATAGAAAACTCAGTGTATTCGAAACATAGAATATTCTCACCCTATCCATGCATTGGACATCCATTCCATTAGATAGAATATCCTAGAAATAATGAACATGAAAATTATGGAACTCAACTTGAAAATATAAATAGTTACAAAAAATATTAACATGATTTGGAAATTGATTTTCTTAATCAAAGGATAAAAAATTTATAATAATGAGAGAATTACAAGGTATAAAATTTGAGCTACAAGGGACTTATTATCTGGAAACCTGCGTAAAAACTAAATAAGACATCAACACTTCCATATCAAACTTTTTTTGTACGTTATGTGATTGAGATTACAACAAATGGTAACTCAAATTTCTTTATTCCCATCCATGAATAAGTTACCATCTCCCACTTATTTATTAAAAACAATCCAGAGTAGTGGTCTAATTCCACTAATTTCAGGGTAATCTAATATTCAAAAATAACTTACACTTAATTGTGTACATTTCTAGCTTCCTTCCTAGCATTACACCTAAACATCCAATCCCTGGTGAATGGTATAGGAATCCATAAATATATACTCCTTCTCATTCACTTAATCTTTCTAATCCTTCTATCATCTCCACTCTTACCAACATATCCAACATTGGCTAGTTTTTTTAACTACATTTATCTTATTTTGATCAGAATTTTTCAATATCAATATAACAACAAAATCAAAAACATTCATAAAAAATATTTATCACATACATAACCTAATATAATCATCTAAATTTGGAATGATGGAATAATTTTTATTTATCATTTATTATCTATATCTATAATGATAAATTGAAACTAGTATTCATCATATGATGTGTAATGATGACCTTTTTTTAATGTCCTATTATCAAGTTAGTTGAATTCTTTTGGGAAATTATGTTAAATTTAATTTCATAGATTATAAACCTATAAAAATATCACAAATTCAAAAGTGAAATAAATTTATTAGAATATTTTTTATTCACATAACAAAATATTTGAAACTATATTCATAATTATTAAAACAATCATGAATTTTTTGTAATGGTTCTATAGAATCTAATGATCATTAAGATAGAGCATTTTTTCTTTAATCATAGTGATATTTGTTATAAAAAATACCATAAATATAAAATTAAACTAAAATATTGAAATGGTTAAAAATAAAAATAATTTTTTTTATCAAATAATATCTTTCATGGTCAATGCAGTACTCAATAACATTCCAAATAAAATGTATTTACACACTTGAAACTATTATAAATTGTCTAGATTAAATGATGTTACATAACCAATTTTTTCTTCAAAAATCTTTTTTTTGCATATATTATTTTCATCATAACCCAGATATGGACCACAAAAACATATACCCTAGTATATCAGTTATCCCAAGAAAATTAATTCATTTAGATTTCCTTTTCTCATATAAAAACCTATTAAATATGCTCCTATGACTCTTAAATAGGGACAACCACTTGAACTATACTTTTTGTGACCCTATTTCTTCCTTAATATTTTCTTTGATTTATTTTGATCTTTAAATCCTTGAATATATTAGAATTATTATATAGTAAATTCATAACGGTAATGATCCTTAAAGATATTTTTTGATGTTTTTATTAATCTCAAGATATGGTGATTACCCATTGTATGGTTTTGGTTACACGACCTAAAAAATCAGGACACCACCTTGGTTAGTAGTTATTAAAGTGTTCAACGCCTTTCCCACCACCAATATCTTAGTGGTTGTGGACAAGCACTGAGTATGCATATCACACATGATAGGGGGACTCCCAATCATAATGTAATTTTACACAACACACATATAAAAACAGGATATAGTAGTTCAAGAGAGAAAATATAATTGACTATAATAAAAAAATATGGAAATTTATAAGATCCATAATGGAATAACTAATGTATAATCCATAATATAAATGGGGGTATTCATGTAAAAACTCCTAAAAGAGACCCATATAAAATTATTATGTTGATGGGATCACCATAATTAACTAGAAACAAACAACAATTTTATATACTACAATAACCTTCAGGTGACACTATACTCCACCAACTTTAGATCAAACAAATTCACCCCCAAACTTTTCATTGTCTTCATAGTACATGTAATGTATAATAAAATCACCAATATAGGGGTGATTAAATATATTCCTTATATAATGCATTGAAATCACTATGGAAATATAAAAAGAGAAGAAATATAAAAAAAATAAAGGGTGGATAAAATGTTACCACGATATTATTTAAAAGTAGAGAAACCGAAGAAAATAAATAAATTCTAAATCTAAATAGCCCATCCATAGTTAAATAAACCCCAAGAAATAAACCCTTAAATCTAAAATTCTGATGTTAGAAACCCACGCCACCTCTCAAAAAAAATTAGTAAGGGACAAGAACCTCACAGATCAAACAATATGTCATAAAAGAGCACTAAACTATGTTTGATCACAAATTCATCATCAAGAAGTATGCCTTAGACTACAGAGTACCTAACTCCATGGATATAAGACCCACCCCTTGAGTATACCGAGGGATACATAACTCTATTTGTTATTTTTAGGGCCCACAACTTATCGAATCCAAGTCGATACTAGCCACTTGTTGGTCTAGAGGATTTGTACACAAAATAGGTTGGTAATTACATATTTGAGGAAGAATATAGGGGACTAATACCATCTCATCAACACCTAACCAAGAGAGATCCCTACCCTAAATCTAATTTTATCATCTCACCTAAAACCATTTGATGGACCTATATTTTTATGGAAAATTAATATTCCTAAATTACTATATAATTTTCAAAAAATGACAAATTAGGTTGTACTATAGATACCAGAATAGAATAATGATCATGATAGATTACTCGTGTTCCCAAATCTAATCTCAATGAAGTAGAGAAAAATGCACACTTTTGTAGGAAATGTATAAAACATGTATTATAGTGGTATATAGTGTGTTTTCTCAGAGTAGACATTTGGTTATTTACTACCACCTACATAGAATTTAGAGCTCAATATTTAGGGAGTGTGATATTTTATATACCACATGTATGATCCTTGGGGGTACATTCAATGTACCATTTTAGCTTAAGATGTGTAAGATATTGGGTACACTGCATGTTCTACAAGGGAACATGACCTGTCAGCATGGTTGGATTTCTTTATTAGTATTCATGGTGATCAGGACCTCTCTCTATCATCATACATGGAGGGTCTATGATATTACATGGTGGGTGAATATAGTAAGATTCCAAACCTAATCTGTAGAGACCTGAATCTTGACGTACATGGACATTACATTACTTTTGCGGAATACTTAGTACATAACAAAAACACACACACAAGGACCGTAATAGTTTAGTGTCTTTGGAAACTCAGAATATAATCTTCTAATCGTGGTGAAAGATCTTCAACATCTCCCATAAAGATCTTATTTTTTTTAACCTAAAACCTTTCTTTATATCCTGGGGAAAAGAAAACATAAAAGGGTGAGCTCAAATGATCAGTAAGGGTAAACAAAATAAATGTCATTCACATCATATACATAAGAACATAACTTTTGGAAATCTTAACCTGCAAAAGAAATCATAATTTCATAATATGGGATAAATCATAGTAGTGAAATGTAATCCCAATAATCATAACATAAAACATGAAACTTTGTGGCATACACACATAATCATAGAGAATCATATCGTATTAGTCAAGACTCATTTCCATGACTATCTTAGTGGACAAAGTCCATTTCTGAACCGAGTTACCCTCGTTTCAGTCCTGTTTCACTGAATCGGTATAACCTACCGTTCCATCCATTTCTATCTCATGAGATATAAAATCTTTACCCAATGCATTGGAGGGAGATATAGGTCACACCCATATCATAATGATTCCATTCTTATGTGTTCCACAAAATCAAAAACCATACATCATAGCATAACCCATGTAATAAAAATGGGAATCTTAAACATCGTGACATCATAAAACAATTCATATAAGATAAAGGAATTCATAAAAATAATTCCATCACAACATAATCAAATCAATGTAATAATAGGGATAGAAACATAACCATTTATTATCTTAGATGGAAAATAATTTTGATAAAAAACTTGAACTCCATTCTTGAGGAAAATATCCTTTCTATTTCAAAAACATTTTTCCTTTCTTAACATGTCATACAATTTTGAACTAAATGAATTTGATTAAAAATAAACTTGAAAACATGTAAAGGAAGCTTCTTGGAAATAATGTTTTAAAAATCTATTCATGCCATATAAGTTAAAAAAAATACTTCTCATACTTTTTTCGGAAAAGTCAAAAAGTACCTCGTACGAAAAACGACAACAGATTCCTTTTATATCTTTTACTAAAAACTCAACGAAGGGTAAAATTTGATTTAAACAATTGTAGGTGGATGGAAATAATATTACATATTGAGGAAATATTGATTTGGATGATAAAATACACCCCAGTAAATACTAAAGTATAAACAATCTCGGATAAAAATGAGATTGTGATATTTCCCTTAACTTAGGTCTGATTTGCTTCGTAAGTGTCTGAACCTCCTCTTCTTTGAAACGCCTCTTTGAGACCTCCTCTTAGGGAACTAAAATTGGTATTTGAAGAAGTCCAGAACCTCTAGGATGTTTCTATGGAAGTGGAGAGAATAAATTGGCAGGGGTTGGCTGAGCTTTAAGGCTCAAAGTGGTGTGAGGAAGAGAGGGAGAAAGTTCCCTTTTATAAGGGAGGAGAGTGGCACCTTTGGAATAACTAAAAATATTATTTTATTATAAAGCCAAATTCGGTTTTAAATAGCTCCAAATTGTTTTATTTCTAAGATAAGGTGGGGATGGGTCGAAATCCTCTCATCCAATTTAATTTAGACAAGTTTAGGTATCAATTTTAACCTTATCATTTATATTTAACTTTAAGTTAGATAATTTATCTTTTACTATGTCTTCTTTTTTTCTTGCACTATAAGGTTAATAAACTTACTATATCAAGACAAACGAACCACAAGTTCTTTATTATTAATATATATAACCTTATATAAGTCATTTGGCCGAACCTTAGATTTTTAAGAATAAAATAACAATTACTAATATAATATTTGTTTTAAAAACTATTTTATGTCAATTTTGACACTATTTAGTAATTGATTTTTTCTGAAAATCATAACAGAATTATTAGTTCGAAAAAAGTTAATTAAATCAATAATAACATGTCATATTAACCTATAAAATTAGTGGAATTCATAAAAAGCCTCAAATTATATTTATTTGGGTATTTATAATATCAATTATTGTAATTTTTCACTATTATGGTAATTACTGCATCATCATTATGTCATAAATAAATTAAATTATTTAATGTCTAAAAATTACAAATAAAATGCCATTATGTAGGAAATTGTTTTAGCTTTCTAATTAATATTTACAATCGAATTCATCTTATGTATAACCCTATATTAAAAATGTTTTAGTAAATAAACTTTAATTTTAACTCTTTTAACTCTTCTTTGAATTAAATAATAATAAATTTCCTAATCTAATCCAAGTGGGCCTAAATGGTCATATTTTATTCCTAAGGTTTTTTTTGGTCGAATTAAACTTATCCAATAGAATTAGTAAATGTTTTAGGGTAATAATAATATCATTTTTACCCTTAGTTACCCTATTTACTTTTAACCGTGGTAAAAAAAGGTCAAAAGTTACTATTCACCAAAAATTATTTTCATCTCATTGAACCACATTATAGTCCTTCATATTAACCATGTCTCTCGGATTTTCAAAATTTCAGTCACAGAAGCGGTAAAATTATGTTTTATGAAAAATTCAGTTTTTTAACTACCACTTAGTGGTTTCACTATTCATCAAAAAATGAACGTTTCCAGAGAAATACAAAAAATTAGTCCTAAGCTATATTTGATATTATGAATTCAAAAATGACGTCTATTTTACCAAATTCAAAACATATCAGTTACATTAATTAATTTAAAAATTAATTCCCGTCGTCAAAACAATTACCGTGTTTTTAAGAGATAATAACTATCAAAATATTGACACTGGTTTATGTCTAGTTTAAATGTGAAATTACATCCAGTGACCAACACTGTAATAAATTGTAAAAATATATTATAAATATACATTAAAACCACTCAAATTAATAATTTATCACTATTAATTATTTCTATTAAAAAAGTTGTTTTTAATTAAAATTTAGTAATTTTCACTATTCATGAGAATATGAAACTTATCCGAAAAGTACCAAAATTTCACCCTAAGCTAATTTCGATATTATGAATCCAAAAATGAAGTCCATTTTGAAAAATAAAATTTATAAAATTTAAAAATTTGATTATTACTATTCATAACGGCTAGTTTTAATAATATTTTAATGGCATATCGCTGTTTTAGTGAAACTCGGTATAGCGTACTACACACGCTAACGAGGAATGTCGCGATTGCGTGTAATTCAAGGCAAGTCAAGGATGCATGTTGAGCAAGCTTCTTTTGGTGTAATGTACAACACAAGACATTAATGAAATTAAAAAGAATATTTTTTATAAAATCTCGGGGCGTTACATTCTACCCCCCTTAAAATGAATTTCGCCCTCGAAATTCGTCAGGGTTATAAATGGTTTACTATTCAAAAGTTTCTTTAATATAATCCCACATCGTAAATGGAATACCAAAACCAATCTTATGAAACGTAAAAGTTACCCAAATAAACTAATCACTGGGTTTCCACATAGGTGAAAATATGGATATGGAAGAGAAATCTAACCATCATGTTCTGATGGATAGTGGTAGAGAACATGGCTATAGAAAAGCCAGCAATCACAAAGCCATAAATTTGTGACGATCTAAGGTACCATCTGATTTATCAGATATAAGAGCACTAGGACAACATTTTTGGTTTTCAAGATCATTTCCCTAAAGTTGATGAAATTGGAATTAGAAGAAATACTTTCGTGATTTTGCTATAGTCTCACTATTTGTCATTCTTTGGACAATTTCCACTTCATCTATTGCAGAAATGAAGTTGAATTTGTCATTCGTGATGTGTTAGCAGATCATGTGATAGAATGATGGGTCATTCCATCTGTCTCAAACAAAAGGTTAGAAAAGTTATCAAAAAAATACAGAAGTCCATCTATAGTGAGATTAATGATATATGGTTCCTAAAATGGACTTATACTTCATATATCATACTGATTAATATAATAAAACTAGTTTCTACTAAACAGGGACTTCCTGTAGGCCAGTGGTTGGTGATAAAGGCCAGTCGCACTTCAGTTGTGGGTTCGATTCCCACAGCCTTGTCCGACGCGATGGGTTGTCGCCCGTCCTGCAGGTTGTCCTTTTTCTAAACCTATATTACTATAACATCCCATCAATAATATCGAAAAATTTCTATCCTTAAACAATACTAACTTATGTCCAACATAATCCATTCCAATCTTTAGGCTTATCGAAAATACTTCAGTCCAAGCTCATAGCATAAAGAAAAATATTACTTGAAATGTCATCAATCAAGCATGTGAATACCATCATTTATCCCCCATATATCTTGTTGGTCACATTCCAATCCTGTGAATACCTTAATCATGTATTCTCTTGAAAAATGAATACCCATTAAACCATAGTGAAAACATGAATGCTGTCAAAAGTTAACTCTTTCATCATACCAAAATCCAAAAATTCTATATACTCAAACCATGATATAACCTTCTCCTTATATCAGTCATGAGATCATTAATACTATCAAACATTTAATTTTCTCATTATCCCTTCATTATGCACATATCATCTACATTCCAAAAATATCTGAATAAGCTTTCATGGTTACTGGTACCATTAATCATACACTTTCAAAACTCAAGGAAAGAAAACAGTGTAACAATCCTTAGATTTCTCATTATTCCATAGTACCATGAGATTACTTATACAACATTACACTTGATAAACATGTAATCATTCCACTACCTTCTTAAACCATTGACTGAGCTTCAACAATTCTTTCATCTCACATATCATCTGTAGACTCTTCATCATCATCAACATAAATACTACCCATACGACCGTATTGATTCTCTTCATGAGACTTTCCCTTAGGGCATTGGTTTGCATAATGCCTGTACATTCAACATTTAAAACATTTAACCATTGTTGATATCGTAGCAATACCATTATCCTCATCCCTGGTGTTAACTGAACCTTTTCCTTTGCACTTACTAGCTTTGTGTCTTTCTTTTCCACACCCAAAGCATCTTCCAGTTCCTTTGAAACATTCTCCTTGATGCCTCTTCCCACATGATTTACATAGGTGAAATTGAACTTTCTTTCCTCTATGATCATCATGAAACTCCATCTTTCTCTTATTAGCCGAGTCAGGAAACATAACAAATTTTATTTTATTGATCATATTATGAGATTGATGATTCGGCATAATAATGATGTTTGGACTTCCAAATCCCATTTCATTTGGTTTCTCATGAAGAATATCATTCCATTGTCCATCATATCCTCCATTATCGTGGATCATCTTGTTTCCAGCCATTTTATAAAACCCAAAAAGAATAGTGTGGGAGACAAAAATAATAATAAAGGGGGAGTATCTTCAATATCTGACATCTTTGGTTAAATTCTATGATCGTTACCATAGTTCTAGGACTGTATCCTATATGTATACTTATCCATAGAGACATCCCTAGACATACCTTAGAAATATCTCTAGGGATCTCACTAACGTTTAAGCATCCTAGTTTCCAAAGGTTGACTAAACCTTTCCTCTGATACCAACTGTAGAGACCTGAAGCATGATGTACATGGACATTACATTACTTTTGCGGAATACTTAGTACATAACAAAAACACACACACAAGGACTGTAATAGTTTAGTGTCTTTGGAAACTCGGAATATAATCTTCTAATAGTGGTGAAAGATCTTCAACATCTCCCATAAAGATCTTCTTTTTTTTAACCTAAATCCTTTCTTTATATCCTGGGGAAAAGAAAACATAAAAGGGTGAGCTCAAATGCTCAGTAAGGGTTAACAAAATAAATTTCATTCACATCATATACATAATAACATATCTTTTGGAAATCATAACCTGCAAAAGAAATCATAATTTCATAACATGTGATAAATCATAGTAGTGAAATGTAATCCCAATAATCATAACTTAAAACATGAAACTTTCTATCATACACACATAATAATAGAGAATCATATCTTATTAGTCAAGACTCATTTCCATGACTATCTTAGTGGAAAAATTCCATTTCTGTACCGAGTTACCCTCGTTTCAGTCCTGTTTCACTGAACCGGTATAACCTACCAGTCCAGCCATGTCTATCTCATGAGATATAAAATTTTTACCCAATTAATTGGAGAGAGATATAGGTCCTACCCATCTCATAATGATACCATTATTATGTGTGCCACATAATCATAAACCATACATCATATCATAACACATGTAATAAAAATGGGAATCTTAAACATCGTGACATCATAAAACAATTCATATAAGATAAAGGAATTCATAAAAATAATTCCATCACAACATAATAAAATCAATGTAAAAATAGGGATAGAAACATAACCCTTTATTATCTTAGATGGAAAATAATTTTGATAAAACACTTGAACTCCATTCTTGAGGAAAATATCCTTTCTATTTCAAAAACATTTTTCCTTTCTTAACATGTCATACAATTTTAAACTAAAAGAAGTTGATTAAAAATAAACTTGAAAACTTGTAAAGGAATATTCTTGGAAATAATGTTTTAAAAATCCATTCATGCCGTATAAGTTAAAGAAAATTCTTCTCGTACTTTTCTCGGAAATTTCAAAAATTACCTCGTACGAAAAACGACAACAGATTCCTTTCATATCTTTTACTAAAAACTCACCGAAAGGTAAAATTGGATTTAAACAATTGTAGGTGGATGGAAATAATATTAAATATTGAGGAAACATGGAATTGGATGATAAAATACACCCTAGTAAATAATAAAGTATAAAAAATCTCGGATAAAAATGAGATTGTGATATTTCCCTTACCTTAGGTCCGATTTGCTTTGTAAGTGTCCGAACCTCCTCTTCTTGGAAACGCCTCTTTGAGACCTCCTCTTAGGGAACTAAAATTGGTCTTTGAAGAAGACCAGAACCTCTAAGATGTTTCTAGGGAAGTGGAGAGAAGAACTTTTCAGGGGTTGGCCGAGCTTTAAGGCTCAAAGTGGTGTGAGGAAGAGAGGGAGGAAGTGCCCTTTTATAAGGGAGTAGAGGGGCACCTTTGGAATAACTAAAAATATTATTTTATTATAAAGCCAAATTCGGTTTTAAATAGCTCCAAATTAATTTATTTCGAAGCTATGGTGGGGATGGGTCGAAATCCTCTCATCCAATAAAATTTAGACAAGTTTAGGTATCAATTTTAACCATATCATTTAGATTTAACTTTAAGTTAGATAATTTAACTTTTACCGTGTCTTCTTGTTTTCTTACACTATAAGGTTAATAAACTTACTATATCAATCCAACGAACCCCAAGTTGTTTATTATTAATATATATAACCTTATCTATGTCATTTGGCCGAACCTTAGATTTTTAGGAATAAAATACCAATTACTAATATAATATTTGTTTTAAAAACTATTTTATGTCAATTTTGACACTATTTAGTAATTGATTTTTGTGAAAATCATAACAGAATGATTAGTTCAAACAAAGTAAATTAAATCAATAATAACATGTCATATTAACCTATAAAATTAGTGGAATTCATAAAAAGCCTCAAATTATATTTATTTGGGTATTTATAATATCAATTATTGTAATGTTTCACTATTATGGTAATTACTGCATCATCATTGTGTCAAAAAAATTAAATTATTTAATGTCTCAAAATTAAAAATAAAATACCATTATGTATGAAATATTTTTTTCTTTCTAATTAATATTTAAAATCGAATTTATCTTATGTATAACCCTATATTAAAAATGTTTTAGTAAATAAACTTTGATTTTAACTCTTTTAACTCTTCTTTGAATTAAATAATAATAAATATCCTAATCTAATCAAAGTGGGCCTAAATGGTCATAATTTATTCCTAAGGTTGTTTTTGGTCGAATTAAACTTATCCAATAGAATTAGGACATGTGTTAAGGTAATAATAATATCATTTTTACCCTTAGTTACCCTATTTACTTTTAACCGTGGTAAAAAAAAGTCAAAAGTTACTATTCACCAAAAATTTTTTTCATCTCATTGAACCACATTTTAGTCCTTGATATTAACCGTGTCTCTCGGATTTTTGAAATTCCACTCACAGAAGCAGTAAAATTATGTTTTATGAAAAATTCAGTTTTTTAACTACCACTTAGAGGTTTCACTATTCATCAAAAAATGAACGTTTCCAGAAAAATACAAAAAATTAGGCCTAAGCTATATTTGATATTATGAATTAAAAAATGACGTCTATTTTACCAAATTCAAAACATATAAGTTACATTAATTAATTTAAAAATTAATTCCCGTCGTCAAAACAAATAGCGTGTTTTTAAGAGATAATAACTATCAAAAGATAGACACTTGTTTATGTCTGGTTTAAATGTGAAATTACATCCAATGACCAAAATTGTATTAAATTGTAAAAATATATTCTAAATATACATTAAAACCACTCAAATTAATAATTTTTCACTATTAATTATTTCTAATAAAAAATTTGTTTTTAATTAAAATTTAGTAATTTTCACTATTCATCAGAATATGAAAGTTATCCGAAAAGTACCAAAATTTCACCCTAAGCTAATTTCGATATTCTGAATCCAAAAATGAAGTCCATTTTGAAAAATAAAATTTAAAAAATTTAAAAAATTGATTATTACTATTCATAACGGCTAGTTTTAATAATATTTTAATAGCATATCGTTGTTTTAGTGAAACTCGGTATTGCGTACTACACACGCTATCGAGGAAGGTCACGATTGCGTGTAATGAAAGGCAAGTCAAGGATGCATGTTGAGCAAGCTAATTTTGGTGTAGCGTACAACACAAGACATTAATGAAATTAAAAAATATATTTTTCATAAAATCTCGGGGTGTTACATAATCTCATTTATGTATAATTAACATTGATTTATTACTTTGTATATTGTTTTCCATGTGACACTATGTCACATGAAATGTGAATCTTATTTTTATATATCCCCATTTCCCTAAGGGGAAGTAAAAGATGTGTGTTTTATGGACTATATACAATGTGACCAAGTAAACTCAACCCATAAAATCTATTCTATTTGTTATCATGTTGTCATCACTATTCACATCCCTATTTGGACACAAATTACATCCAAAGGCCCCATTCATCAAAATTATTCCTTAAGTGGTAACTTTTTAGTCATCTTTTATTATAAACTGTGTTTTTTAATCACTTATCACACAACCATGATGCTCAATTCAGTAAATTCCAATGGGAAACCAAACCAACACACCTCTAATGATCCACCATCCCTCATTGTCGATCACAAATGTCATAATCCTTACCGTCTCACCCGAATACAATGATCAGAAGCCAAAATTTCATTCAATAATCAATATTACCCATGTATCATTGAACCACATACATTGGGGATTATTACATTGAGTGTGAAAAGTAGCGAGAGAGAAATATAGGGTAAATTCTTTTGATGCTTGAAAAGATTTCTCTGTAATCATTCATTGTGTGCTGTTAATGGTGGATACTGTAGGTAAAAAAATCTAATCAATGGTATCCATGAAAAATAAATGTCAAAAAATTACAGGGATCAGATTTTGGAATTTTAGAACTAAAAATAAATATTCCTTGCTCAAAAATTAACAAATAATAGACCCAGATAAATTAAATAAAAATCCATGATTCATGTTTTTAGCATTCATTTGTGACATTCTTATATTTATTAGGCTCTGTTAAAGATCCCATCAAGAACACATTAATTTTTAATATCATGATCTCTCATGATTTCCCTATCTTATTCTATCTCATGATAGGGTTCTTGGTGACTAACCTCAAATAAATAAGCTAATGTTGATTTAAAAGGGAGATTTTTTAGTCTAGCGATATACAAATTAATTATTTAATTTAATTAATTATTTCCACCCAGGTTGGTCTGATCCTAAGAACCCCATGTGTGAATTACAATTAAACTACTCCTAGGGAAATCCCTCTATTTCATATGCATCCATGGAATTATTTTACCCATATAACACTCCATTTAAAAGGAAATTTTAATACTCCTCAGATATGTGTGAATGAACATAAAATAATATTTTTTTAATATAATATTATCAAGATCTAAAATACTAAACATTCTAAGACGGATCTGAAAAAACAACTAAAATTATTATTTACAATATTTTATCAGTTTAAACTACAAAAATACATGTCACTACATCTTACCCAGCTTCAATTATTCTCATCCCAAGAATTAAAAGGTACTGAAAATGGGGAAGGTACTAAGCCCATATCATAATATTTCATTCCCAAAAATCTCCTGAATTTTCCCACACTACTGATAAAAATGAACTAATGGTATCAACCATCATAAAATAGTCCTCTCTTATCAGTACTCAATTTCTACAAGGTAGTCTTAGAATTTAATTGCATCCTTGATTTACATATCACCCAAATTATTAATGTGTGATTGATTGTGCATGTATCTCCTCAATTGTTACATGTGGAAGATACTAGGAACCTAATAAGAATTTTGACACATTTTTTGATGTTAACAAATCTTTAACAAATAAACAAAATTTTTAATATCTTGATGATCCTTATGGGTATCTTGAAACTCTAAAAAAACCTTTATAATCAATCTTTTAAGGGAACCTTTTGGAATATATGATCTCCCCCTATAATTACAATTCCATTCGTCCTCAATTTCCATAGAACATCTGAAGACATTATGGTTTCTTCATTCACTCAATGATCACATATACATTCTTAATCATTAATCATGCTATCTATATCCCCATTAGAAAATCTCACCAACCACCATCTGATAAATGGGTGACCTATATGGTCTAACATACAGGGAATTTAATGGAGTCATAAAAATTTTGTTGTGGTAAATATTGTTATATGCAAACACCACAATGGATAACATATACTCCCAAATATAAAAATATATATAACTCACCAGACCCCAGCATATCCCTGAAAACATGAAGGGTTCTATCTATATAAAAATAAATTTGAGTTTGAAGCAACATACTTAATAGCAACTAAGGCATAAATTCCTTCAAGAATAATCTATATGACATAGATGTAAATTGTATGTCTTAATTAAAAATGGTTATTGATGGTTCCCCATGCAATTTGATAACTTCTTCTATGTACAAGAATCACAACCTTTCCTCTCAACCCTACTCCGGAATAGGAGGGAAGTGGGATGATTTGTTCAATCATCCAATGATCTACTTGATTATAGTAGATCAGGCCTAAAACACAAAATTTTATGATTCTTAACATAATTTCCTAACAAATAAAACATAATTATTGAGATATCTAGTGTTATTGGATGATTACACAAATAAATTTAACATTTTAGTCATAAAAAACATCATCTTTATTTGAAACACAACATAGTGATCCTAACACACATAGATATTACAACAATATATAGGATACCATGGTAAAATATATAAGGAAAATTGTGAGCTAGATATACCAATAATGGAATAAATGTGGAAATAATGCCTAACATTGAGTCCAAAGGCATAAAATGATATCATAAAGAGGACGATCATAAGAATGGAAAAACTTCATAAGGAAATGATATCATACTATCATCGAATAACAAAATTATACAAATAAAATAAAATTTTACATCATATATGTAAGTCAAGGTCCACTCCCAAGACCATCATCATGTGGTGGACAAAGCCCCATGGTGGATAGGTTCATGACGTAACCACTTCCATAACATCTCATTAGATATAAAGATTTACCCAATGCATTATAGGGATATATAATTATAGTCCAACCAATAACATAAATTAAAATCATATATATGGAGTTGAAATGAGGAAAATAAATCATAGAGAAAACATATTTATGGTCAACCCCAAGAGAATGTAGTGGGTTTCATAAGTTTAATTTAAGATATATGTGAAGGATTAGAAATAGAATAAAGAATTAAATAATTTGGGATATTCATAATATAAATTTTATGTAGTTATTGAACATTTATTTCCAATTTATATATATATAGTTAGGGTTTCCTCATGGAGATTCCTCACTTCTTCGGGTTCGAACTCCTTCCTCCCGTTGGAAGCTCGGCTAATCTCTCTGACTCGTGGTGTCTCAACGGAGAGAAGGCCTTCTCTACCTCGCGGTGCCATGGCGGTTCAGCCACGGCGCCGACAGGACCCAGTTTCTCCTCGGCCTCAACTGTTCATGGATCTGGTGTCGTGGAGACCCATTCCACTGCAGATCAGATACCCCTTGTTGGATCAGTTGTTTCAGCAACTCAAAATCTTTTGGCTCCTCCATTTCTGGTGAGATCGGGTGTTGCGGGATCTGGAAAAATCATATCTTCATCCCTCAGTGGCTCTCATTTTTGTAGACAGAATTTGTTTCCTAGAGGTTATTTAGCTTCACCTAGGGGTAAGGTTTTGCATTCGCTATCTTACACTACTGCTTTAAAGAAATCAAATTCTGGTTTGCTGGTTGGTGGAACTCAGCCTTTGGCTCGGTTCAAGGATCCATGTCCTGGTAGAATCATTCGGAAAGGTTCATGTGCACATGTTGAAGCCAATCATGAAGACCTTATAGAGAGAATGATGCTTGGTAAAAATTCTCTGATTTAACGTATTGTTCTATCTAAGGGTGAGAAACCATGGATGATTAATGATTTGTTTCACAGAACCTCAATGTTATGGGGTTTTTCTAACTGGAAATGTGTCTCACTTAGTTGCCGATTCTTTCATTGTTTGTTCCCCTATGAGGAGTTGAAGTTGCAAGCATGGAGTAGTGGAACCCTGCTTTTGAATCCTGGCTGGCTTCTACTTCATGAATGGTCTTTGGACTTTAATGTTTCACGTGCAATAAATTTGTTTTCTCAGGTCTCGGTCCACCTTCATGGACTCAATTGGGTCCTTTGGCATTCGAATATCTTGCTTGATATCGGGAATGATATTGGAACTCCCATCCGCCTTGATAAGGAGACCGAAGATGTCTGTTATGGTCACTTATCTAGAATATTAGTATAGATAGATCTCACCTCTATGCTGATTGACAAGGTAATCCTCTCTAAAACTTCTGACAATATCCAAATTGATGTTGAATATGAAAAAGGCCACTTTTCTATAATCATTGTATGGATGTTGGGAATTAATTGGACTTATGTCAGAGGAACACCCCCTGTGATGAATGTGGAAGGACAGGCCACCCATAAAATCCTTGTCGAAGGAAAAAACAATTGAAAGATACTACTTTGGAAAAGGCCACCATTCATAATGGTGACTCAAGTAAAGAGACACCTCCTACTTCTTCTGATGTTCTGATTACTGGGAAGTCTGGTTACCAGTCGACTGAGGGTGGTGCTGCTCCCAGAGAGTCATCTCTGGTGGTTGGATAGAAATCTATCCCGCAATTCCCTCTTAAAGACAATGAAAAGCTAGTGGATGTGTCCCCCACAGGATACCTTAGTGGTCCTTCTTGTGTAAATTTGAACCAAGTACAGTTAACTGAGATTTCTATACATGTGCTGGTTGCTGGGAAACAGGTTGAAGATCGATAAGAACCCTTTACTGGTAAATGGGGGGATTTTTCAGATGTTGAGGGAGATAAGGCATGCTTCACTACTCCGAACAGTGGTGGATATCTCTCCTTCAAGGATATGGTCATTGCTGGGGAGGCAAGGATGACTGATGGTGAAGATTTTACTTCTGTTCCTACAAAGAGAAGACAATGCAAGGATTACTCTCAAATTCCTAAGACGGTGTTGACTAGATCAGCTTCAAAGGTCTCAAGAAAATTTGATGACAATTATTGGAAGGCATTTAACCATGATAAGTCTCAATCTGAATGGGAGCCTACGGGAGACTCTGATTATGGGAATGACATGTCGTATTATGATTTTTAGTGTTTGAGAATGAGGGCATTACTGATTGTGTGACCCCTTTCATCACCTACATGTTTTCTCTTTTCTTTATTGAATAAAGGGTCTGAAGTATTTTCTTATGACTTGACCCTTTTCAAAATATATATATATATAATTAGAAGATTCTAGTAGAAAAATTAATAAAAACAAACCACTTGGGGGATGAATTGTGAAATAAGTAAAGGATATCTTAAAAAAGGAAAGATATTATTAATTTCCATAAAACCATAAATCAACCAAGAGGTTTCACCATAAAATAAATATGATTTTTATAATATATCCATGCTTTAAAATCAATTTATATGTGATTCGCGACAAGATAATGAAATATGGAAGGTCTAGAAAGTCGGGCTTACTTAAAGGTAGGAATTATGAACAGAACTAAACCCCTGAATAACCCTAAAAATGAAAATGATATATAACTAGGTGTATATTTAGTGGAAATATTTAAAAAATATATAATAGTTAGAAGAGAATAATATTACCTAAAATGGAGATAAAAAAGAATTTATAACTAATAAGTCATGATGGAAGTGTGGGAGATTTCTTACCTTTGTTTCTGAATTTACTTTGTACATGCCCTTAACTTCTGGAATAAACAAGATTAGTTTTTTAAATAATTAAATTATAACATTATTAAATTATATTTTATATTATAATTTCCTTTAGTTGTAATTTATTATTTATTTATAATATAATTTTCCAACCAAGTTTGATTACGTGATGTTTTTCGGTCAAATTTTCGGTAAATCATTATATATGTTGAACATTGGGAAATTCATTGTAAAATAGTTTCATAATATTAAAAGTATTAGTAGTGTTATAGAAATAAATTATATATATAATTTTTTAAACCCATCCAAGATATGTGATGATGAAAAATCCAACTCATTGCTCGTAAAAGCGATAGTCCGCACGTACACATGATTAATTTTCCATTTCTTAGTAAATGAGAGGGGATAAAAGGTAAATGATTTTTTTTGACATTTTATAATTATAGTTATATTTTATATACCATAATTATTCATATTTTACATAGTTTTGTACATCCACAAATGGTGATAATGAATGTTTGAAGACGTTGCATTGTGGATGATGGAGTCTGCACAACGCATTAACGACACTTTTGTTTTTTATAGGGGTTGAAAAGCTATAAATATTAGCTATTAAATTTAAATTATATTATATAATTATAATAATGATATTTTTTTATTTATATTATTAAGGATATGATATATTTTTAAGAGAAATATTAAATAGAAAGTATTATGAAGATGGTAATACTTACGTTGGAGGATTGTTCCTCTTTAAGGGATCTCCTTAAAATTGAAGGAATTAATATACATTCATGAGATCAGGGTCATAAGGATGAGAAAATTATTACTTGGATATTTATTTTTTTATATGGTTCAAGGAAAATTATAACTTTAATTGTAACCATGTAAGTGCTCAATTTAACCCCTTTTATTAGTGAATAATATGACACTTTTTGGAATGCCCTTTACACTTCCAGTATATCATTACACCATTCATTGTTCAATGAATAAAAAAGATAATAAAAATCAACTGTGGGGAGTCATTAGGTGAAGAAATAATCAATAATTACATTCCACATATGTTTAAAACATGTTTCAAGTTATTTATGATGGGGTTTTGCATTTTTACATTTTGATTTTTTACCTTGCTGTAGCTTTTTAACTAACAAAAATATTTTTTAAAAAACCACATAATATGGCCTATATTATCGAATTTTGATATTTTGAACCAAAATTTAATTCTAAATTATTCTAATTAAATTTTTAAATATAATAAAATTAAAAATTAAAATAAATTATATTTATATAAAATAATTGCTAAAAACAGTTTTACTAGTATAAAGATAATTATCTTTACTATTACTACTATTATACTTATACATGTAAAAATAGTTTTTTGAGTAAAATACATCTTGAGTTCTCAAAATATTAAAATTGTGTTTTATAAATTAAAAATAGTATTATTTTTTTAATAATATTAATTATTAAATATAAATTTTTATATAAAAGGGTATTGTTATATTTTTTATTCATTCCTATATTTTAAAAGTGATTGTTTTTAGAAAAAAAATTTATTTTTAATATTCACCTAAAATGAATTATTTTTTAAATAATAAAAAAATATCATTAAATAATAATGATATAGAAAATTCAATAATCATGTTAATGTGGTAAAATTAAAATTCTAAATGTATAATAAATATAATAATTCATTAGATAGTTTTTTATATCTATTCCTACTAGTTTAATAGCTATAATATTAATCCATAATATTTTAATTTTATAAATGTATTTTGGTTTTATTATTTATTTAGTCCAGTATTACTTATAACAAAAGATCCTAAACAAAAAACTCATTAAGTGTAAATAAAAAGAAATTTTTTTCATTATATTCTTCCCCATTAAGAAATTTCACTGTTGGAATTTGATTTCATACACTAAGGTAAGAAAATGGGGTTATGTTTTTTCATGGATTCATCATGTTCCCACACTTCCTCTTCATATATATGGTTTCTTAAATGAATTTTTTCAATTTGAGTTTCCTTATTATATAGTAATTTTTCTCTTTCTTCTAATATCTTCATTGGCAACTCCTCGAAAGGGATATCATTCTCCAACTATCCCACCTCTCAATTTAGTACTTATGTGGTATCTGGTTGGTGATTCCTCAAGAGGGATAAATGTAACACATAATGTGCTCTGTATAGGTTTGGTGGTAGTGATAATTTATATTCTACATCTCCTTTGTGATCAACTATATGGAAGGAGCTAATACTTATATAAATTTTCTTATATTTCTCTTTAAATTTCATGACTATCATTCATGATGATATACAAATAAAAACTTTATCTGGATCATCAAACTTCAAGTTTCATCTATGGTTATCAATGTACCTCTAATATTAACTATGTGCTGATTTTATGTGTTCTTGAATGGTCTTGAACTTGAATATCATTTCTTTGACTATCTCAGTTCGTATCAGCATTACTTCACTTACATCATCAAAACACATAGGTGTCCTATATCCCTTCCCATATTGGGATTCGTATAGATTCATTTGGATGTCTCATTGGAATCTATTATTGTAAGAGAAATTGACTAGAGAAATATGTTGGTATCAGCATCCCTTAAGGAACATAGATTAATCTCAAAATATATACTCAGTTTTTTAGATAGTTTATTTAGATTAACCATCATTCTAGGGTTGATATGTTTTACTAAAGTATAACTCTATGTTTAGAGTGTGATAAAGTCTCGTCCATAACATTAATGTGAATATTTTATCTCAATAAGATAAAATATATAGTGGTATTCCATGTAGCTAAAAAAATTCCCTAATCTACATTCCTACAAAGGGATTGAGTAATAAGTCCATTAAAATGGAAATTAATTGATTACTATTTGTAAGATGGTCCATGAGAACCCATATATAATTTTTCTTTTTCTAAGTATTTTAGAACACCCATGAAAAAAT
Source organism: Viscum album (assembly GCA_963277665.1). Taxonomy (NCBI): domain Eukaryota; kingdom Viridiplantae; phylum Streptophyta; class Magnoliopsida; order Santalales; family Viscaceae; genus Viscum; species Viscum album. The sequence continues at coordinate 748,069,493 of OY728123.1, read as the reverse complement.
CTAGAGTGAGTTTTTCCCACTTCCATATAGGTATATGAAATTTTGGCATCATCCATTTGGACTTTTTATTATATTCATTCACCTACTGACACACTAGGATATTTAATATATATTCAACAATCTCTTTCTTCCTATCTGTTCCAACAATAGTGTCCTAAAACATTTATATACACTTGTTTTTTTCTAGTGTGGATGAAGAATGAAGACCATTGAGTATCATTCAGAAGCTCAATTATCTCAGGATTTTATAGAACAAAATATCATTCCCCAAATCTCACAAATATTTCTATATTAAAATTTACCTCATACTTTTCCCTTCCTCGGAGCATATACCTTCTTATGTATCAATATATCATCCCTTTCATCTTTATTAATATTGTAAAGTAGTAATGGATGAGTAATCATTTGATAATTATAGAATAATATTCATATCAACATGATCCCCCTATTTATCTGTTTCATGTCCATGAATAGTAAATCCTTCTCAATATTCATCAAATATAAGGTAGAATGATCTTTTCTTCTTAGAGAATCAACCACTTTATCCACCATCCCAATATGGTAGTGAATTGAGAAATCATAATCCTTGATTATCTATAATCATATTCAAAATATTATTTGAGATCATTATAAGTTAATATGTCTTTCAAGCTCTTATGGTCTCTATATATATCTAACATCCCTTTTTATAGATAATTAATACAAATTTTAAGTTTGAATATTACAATAAATAACATAAGATCATGCATCATATGGCTTTTTCATGAACCTTCAACTGTCTTGAGAAATAGTCTATCACTTTGTCATTTTACAAGAGTACAAAGCCCATAACCTTTTTATTCGTCATTGTATATCAAAAATCCATCCCCAATAATTGTAATGGCGTGTACAGGTGTTTTGGATAGCCTCTTATTCATCTCCATGAATCTCTGCTTCACACTCATCTATCTAGAAATATATCACTCACTTATATCTAAACCTTCTTCGTGTGCTTGATAAACCTGATAATTTTTTCATAAATAATTGATAGTACCCATCTAATCAAACAAAACTATGAACCTTTATTACATACAATGTCTTGGGTCAATCACTAATCACCTTAGTCTTCATATCATCCACAAAAATCCCCTAACATGTGATAAAACATCCCAAAGATACTATATTCTCAATCTAAAAATTTCATTCACTATAATTTGTATATAACTTCTCCTTTCTCAATTTATTAATTACTACATTTGAATTCTCATTGTGTTACTCCTTAATTTTTTAGTGTATAAGAGTTTCATATATATTTAATACCAAATATTTCATATGATAATCCCAAAATACTCTATTCATAAACACCATAAAGATCATTAGGGTGTTCCTGAGTCCAAAAGTCATGAATTTGAACTCGAACTTATTATACCTACTAAAAAATGTGGTCTTGGTAATATCCTTATTATTCACCTTTAAATGATAATATCCCATCCAAAATTCATTTTTGAGAAGTAATGTCAACAGTGTAATAGATCCAAAAATTCATGAATCTGTGGTAGTGTATTCTATTTCATTACCATTAACTTTTTGAGTCCTCTATAATTGATAAATATATGTCTATACCTATGCTTATACATAAAAATAGGTCATTTTCACCCCATAGTGAAGCACTAGTTCTTATGAAACCAATGCCTATATATTCTTGTAATTGTTTCTCTAGTTTATTCATTTCAATGAGGGATATTCTATTTGTTGTGTGGGATATTGATAGAGATATAGGTATATGTTCAATTGAGAACACAATGTCTCAATAATTAGGAAGTTAGAAAAATTCATCAATAAATATATCAATATGATCACATTCAATTGGAATTTCCTCATTAGTATTCCACTCTTCAATTTAATCATTTGAGAAAGATATTATTTCTGAAAAGTAAATGATATCAATTCATATAAGGAATATTCTAAAGAAAATTCGTCCAACTACCTAAACATGTATACAATTAGAGGGTAATTTGGAAGATACAAGATGAATTCTTTGTTATTGTAGTTGTTGTGGAATATATATAAATCCAAATAGTTATTTCTCAAAATAGAATCAACTTTCACTAAGGAGAATATGGAGGGGGTTTTTTGAGGATTCAAACCACATATATCTATTGGAGAAGTGTTACGTACTTATGATACAAAAATAAATCCACTAGATGTTTTCACTTATTACTTATCCACCATGTCTTTTGTGGTGTTTGAATAGTTCTTCTAAACATACATATTATAAAAGGGTGATTAGAACAGTAATAAAGTAGTATATTCTCTATTCCGGAGTGAATAACTCATGTACCTATCACCATATCATTTTATTAATCATTCTCTATTGTAGTAATATCATAACAAAACTGATCATCTTTCCCATGGAGGTTTTTTCATTGTTATCTTTTAAAAATGTTTCCTTTGTACATCGTTTTTCATAGTGTATGCATTATTTATAGTCGAAAACGGGACAAAAATATGAGTATTGATATTCATATTTATTTCATTGATCACATTAGTGGGATTCATCACCTCAATTTTACATTTTTAGTATTCATTTCACTCCATTACACACTTTAAACATCTCAAGTCCCCTTTCGATAGTACATAGGTTGAATAATACCACACTTTTGACATGTGGGATATTGAATTTTCTTAACACTGAGTGTTTTATCTCGTGATCTCCTAGAGTTAAACTCTATTACCATCTTTATATCTCCAATAACCCTAGACAAATGATAATCACCCATTTCTAACTCAAACTTTAGGGAACATCCGAAAAATAATTCATAACTATCTGTATTTTCCAAATGTTTTCAAAAACATGGCATTTTCACACTAAATAAGTGGTAGATTTAACTTTTTGGTGTTAATGATAAAACAAGCGGCATATCTTTCAAGACTTGTAATTTTTCCTCAATATATTCAGTAGATTCGACATTCTTTTTATTATGTAAATGGATCAATATATTTATTTTAATATTGGGAGTTTAAGGGAAATATTTATTGATAAATAACCACTTGAACTAATTATAATCCACTGTTTCTATATCATCCATGGGAATTGTATTCTTGATTAGTATCTAAAACTACCCAGCTTCACCCCCAAGGTGGTAAACAACTAGAATGACCTTCTTTTACCTATAGGACTGTGGGATAGAAAATATCATCTCAACAGAGTTAATCATTTATTCATAAAATGTCAGATTCGAAGATCCACTAAAAGCTTGAAGTCATAGATTCATAATGGGATCAACAAAAACTTTATTTATCATAGAAGATTCTATGCAATTCATAGTATTATTGATAACGTGAATAGTTTTTTTCCAGGACATTAATGAGGCTCTCAATTCCCACTCGCATCATATTAGGAATTTAATTAGGGAAGTCATCACATTTCCCATTGCACATGTTTTTAACTCGATTAATCTTATCTCCATTCATCATCTAAAATGAATAATAGTTATATAATTTAATACTTTGATAAATATATGTGTAAATAGTAAACCATAAAATTAAAATGGGTAACTCATACATGAGGAGAAGAACTTAAATTGTCAATCTACATGATTAAATAAATTTTATCTATGATCTCTTCCAATTTGGTACTCCATACTAATTAATTATATAAAAATTATCAAATCATTTATAATGGTTTGTAAAAAGGATGTGAGTTAACTAAATCAAATCCCCTATTTGTGTCTATCCAACTGTGAAATATTAGAAACACTCATCACGAATTAGCATATTGATTATGTCAAATCTCAACTAAACCTTTTCAAGGTGATTAACCATAGGTGAATCTATTCCACAACTACATCCACATACCTGTATCCAAACAGGGATATATTATTATTAAAACCACATAATCTCAATTTTTTTAAAAAATAGGAAGTTATCCTATGATTCATCTTATCTCTACTGTTTTCAAAAAAATTAGTCATCAAAAACGTAAAAATAATTATACCTTACTCGAATAACAACTATAGTGGCCAAATAAAAAACACATATTATTTCATGATCCACAACATAATTTTCCAACAAATATAGGCCTTAGATTGAGAGATATACTATATTTGGATGATTAGACACATAAATATATCGTATTATACATAAAAATATGAAATTTATTTAAAAATCCACATACTAATCCTAAATCACATTGGTCTTCTCAAACTATATAGGATATTGTAAGGAAAATATATAAGTAAAAGGGAAAACTATAAATACCATTAAGGTAATAAATATTCCAATAAAGATTAATATGAGAGTCAATTTGAATAACATGATATCATGAAGATGATGGTCATAAGCTTGGAAACGTGGTATAATAAAATCATATCATAATATCATGGAACCATAAACATGTGGTAAAAATATAAAACTTGTTATCATAAATATAAGTAAATGGTTACCAAAAAGATCATCATCATAAGGTAGATAAATTCTTCCAAAGGATTAGGTTCACTACTTAATTCCATACACAAGATATCAAGATATATAAATCATTAGAACATGAATTGAAATGTTATATTATTCTTGTCACAACCATCATAATATAAAATCATAAATATTTGTGCCAGAAGAGGAAAATAAATAAATTTAAATCATAATCATAATCAATCCCTTAAGAAAGAAGTGGGTCATTATTATTATTCAGGAAATAACCAAAGTCTTAATTGTATTGATTACTAAGATAACAAGTAAATAAATAATTTGGATCCTTAATATTGAAAAACAAAACTTATGAATTAAATATCAATTCCTCATATAGATAATTCATGAGGTGGATCTATTATAATAATGAATAAAAATGTAACACATAGGTGAAGCTTTGGAAAATTAGTAAAGGATATTTTAAAGTAGAAAAGAGATTATTTTTTTCTATGAACCATAATTGAATCAATTATATTATAAATAATATAATTATGGTTATTATAAGAAATAAATGACATCAATTCATTTAATGGTGGTGATTATCAACATGAGACAACAAATTGGAAATTTCCCTTAATTCGGGTTTTCATAAAAGAGAGAATTTATAAGTGTACTAAAAACATGTATAACCCCAACAATCAAAATGATATTTAACTATTTATACATTTAATGGATGTATAAAAAATAAAATAGGATAGTTCAAATAATAATACATAAAAAGGGGAAAGTTTAAAATAATTTTTAACATGTAAGTCAATAAGATATTATGAATGATCTCTTACCTTCGTGTTTGAAGTCACTCAACACATTCACTTCACATATTTAACAAAAAAATATATTTCTCAAATGAATAGTATATAAACTTATTAAAATATATTTTATATTATAAATTCCTTTAACTTTCATATATTATTAATTTTTATTATATTTTTCTTTCCTATGTTGATTATTTGGGGTTCTTCAAACAATTTTTCAGTAACTCATTATGTATATTAATCAGGGAGAAAAATTTTGTAAAATAGTTTTGTATTATAAACAATATTAATAGTGTTATGGAAATAAATTTATATATTAAATATATTTTTAATACTCTCCAAATGGGTGGTTATGGAAAAGGAAACTTGGTGCTCATGGAAGTGGTAGTCCACACATATGCATGATTAATGTTTCCAGTCTCAGTGAATGAAGGAAGTAAAAGTAAATGAAAATATTTAAATTTAAGAATTTTAATTATATTATAGATATCATATTTATACATCTATTTCATCCTTTTTACCATCTATGAATGTTAGTGATCAAAAGCGGAAGACTTCTCTTTATAGAGGCAGTAGTTCATGCAGCAGACAAACAATAGTTTTGTTTCCCATTGAGGATAGAGATGAATAAATCATTGTTATTAAATTAAAATAATAAAATATAAGAGTATTAATTATTCTACATTCAATATATTTCTTTGGATTCATGATATTTAGGAGAGAAATATTATACATAAAATATTATAAATAAGTTAATACTTATGTTGGAAACGTGATCTTATCGAAGAGATCTCCTTTGAATTAATGGTATTAGATTATACTATAGAGGAAATAAAAATTAATAATGATAAAATTACTTCTAATAGAGGTACATAGGGTATATTTTAAATATAAATTATAGTGTTTAGTGTAATAATGAGTGTTTGATGTGATCCCCCTTTATAAATAAAGGAAAGAGCACTTTTGGGAATAGCTTTTACACTTCCATTATATAATTTCACTAATCATTTGTTAATCACTTAAAATATTCATAATAATGGAGTTTTGGGTGGTATTTTATCAATAAATCATATAACCAATACTTTAATCTGAGTTTTGAAACATTATTCTCTTCATATAACATAAGTTTTTACATTGGTAAATTTTTATTTTTACCTCGGTAACTAGTTTACAACTAATTAATTTATATTTTATTTAATGATATAATGAAACCCTTTTTACCAAATATTTATGAATATGACCTAAATTAAAAATATATATTCTACTATCTATTCCCTCTATTTTAATGTTTATAACAACCATCATTAATAAATTAATTGTATTAATGTTTCATGGGGGTTTTTATTTCCGTATTTCACATATTATAAGATACTCAAAAAATATTAAGGGGAAAAATATTTAATATCTCATGTTTAAATACAAATAGATTCATGACCTCTCACTGATCATAGAATCCTTGTTAAAAAATATGTTTATAATTCATCCCATTTCCACTCTATAAACTATTTGGGTTGTTCCAAACCCAGTATGATCTAGTTCGTCACCTTATTATGTTCATAGGTAAGGCACCCTGAGATAAACCCAATAAAAATTTCATTCAAACCTAGCAAGCAGAACTAGCACCTATTGTCCGGATTCATCTTCATCACCCCCAGTTGTATTTCTATGGGTATATTATTAAACTCCCTTAATATTTTTCTCTTGATATGTAAACTTCAATAGGAGTGAATAATGGATTTTATAAACATAAATATTTACCCACTCTATGTAATAAGTAGTAAAGAGGTTTTACATTCTGAACTAAACTTTGTAAAACAATGTTAAAAACGATTTTAATTAACTAAATCAGATTTTGAAACATTTTAATGGAGAATTTACCAAAGGGAATGATAGAAAAAAATACAATAGAGTTATAGATGAAAATGTGTCAAATCCATTATAATATATTGTTAAATGATAAAATAATTTAGTTAAATGGTACCCTTCAATTTTAATGTAATGTTATAGGAGTTTCAATACTCATATCCAAAGGAACCGTGTTATAACACTCAAGAACCTCTAAATATGAAATATTAGATGCACAATTTCTATCCCCAGACTTCTTTGGGAGACATCAACAATAATAAGATCTGCCCATACGCTCCTCTTTGATCATATTATTGTTTGAAATTCCATTTACCAAATTTATTTGAACTAAAATTTTAGAATTGTAGATCCTTATCTTGATAATCTCTTTGTCCACATATGATCAAAAGATATATTTTAAAACATTGAATATTATTACTTTTACAATGAAATACCTCACTATTAGAAGCTCCTCGAACACTCAAAATATAATATAAGAATATAATACTTTAATCACTGAGGTAGAGCACAACACTCGAATGAATATTTATCACCAAAATATCCTCCAAAAATTTCATAATGTTTCCAACATAATTTATCATCACAATGTGTGATAACCTATCAGTAGTAAACATTGAGATCTTCAAGAATATGTGACACTCATAATAACATCATAATATCTGACTTGATATTTGTTTTTATTTAGTTCATGTAAACTAAATAAAATATAAATTAAATGGATCAAAATAATCTAATTGAAAATTTTGGATCATAACTTAAATAAAAAAAAGAACTAATGACCAAATGTTAGAATACGTGAAATATGAAGTGTGCAGTGATTTTAAAAACAAATGATATAGAATAAATCATTTATAAAATGAATCAATAGTCTCACAAATTTTTGAAAATCACAAGACACATAAAAAAGGTATGTTTAAATAAAATGAAAAACAAACCAACTAACAAAAATTCTAATAAACTCCTCATAAAAATATGATCAGGGAAAAAATTATCTTTCCCCTTAGTAGAACACTTATCATATTTCAGAAAAGATAACTTAAAACACACAATATTTCTCCCCATTTTTTTTGAACACTAATCATGTATAGAAAAAAGGTAATGATAAGTATTGATGTTAGAAGATAATATATATTTATTCATTAAATATAATTTAAAGTTATATATATATTTAAAATTGATTCTTTCTTTTGAGATTATTCAATATTTTCTTTACGTCACATAAAACATTGATCTTTAATTTTTAACGTCTAATTGTATTATTTTAAAATATTTTTCACTAATTTACTTCCTTTTTTGAAGAATTATTTCCTTTTTAATGTTTATAACTTTCAACAAATTATTCCTTTACATATTTCTTCATCCTAAAATTCTAGATATATTATTTCCAATTGTCTTTAATGATGAATAAAAAGGTAATTAAGTCATTCTAAAGATCAAAAATCTGATTATATAACCATGAAATCTGAAAATAAAAACTATTATCTTCGAAAATATTAATATTGGAAGTCATTTTTGTTCGAATATATTTCTTTTTTAAGATTTTCAACATGTGATCCATTAGTAAATTAAAATTATTCGAAATTAAATCTATCCTCAAACATTCTTTTGGATCAACACATTCCTTTTGAAAAATACTTATTCTAAGAATCCACACCCTCAGCTTCCAATTTATCTTCCAAATGAAATATCATAGTTCTTTTGATATTCAAAATAATAATTATATTATATTACTGTACTTATTGAAGATTTCCCTTTCTCTTTACTCCTTATCATTCATGTCTTCATTTACTAGTGACTTCTCTTCTGCAAATCTGGAAAAATATGCTAGCTAAAATGACAATGAATCTTCTTCTAATGTAGATTTATAAAATTTATATACATAATCATATGTTTAAGCAGTATTCCAAGTCTTACCTTCTGAGTAATGTTTATAAATAATTGTTTTATAATTTGATGTATTTAACATAAAAGTTGAAAATAATACTTCATTAAAGGTAAAATTATTACATGTAACATATTTGATATCCAATTTTTTATATGGACTGTATCCTTTATATAGATATTATGGTAGTGGGGATTCAAAGGAAGGTTGAACATCAACTTTTATAGATCTTCCATTAAATTAACTTGTAATAGAATTAAAATAAATTCAATTTCATTTTTGGTTTTATCTAAAATTATCGAATAGCTTCCTTAAATGTAACCAGTGGTAGAATTACCCTATATCATTATCATTTTTAAAGAAATGTTATTATGTTTCTCATCACTATTATGATTCCCTTCCTATTCTCTAAAATCCTTAGCTTCATATTAGGTTAATCTAAAATATTATTTCCATGTATTATAATCAGAATTATTTTCTAGGTATCTTAAAGTCCCTTTGTTAATTATTTGTTATTACTATATGCTAACAATATTTTTTAACCCTCTTGAGTTTCTAAAACATTCACCTTCTTCAAGTTTGGGGACTCTTCATCAATTATTTCTTCATAAATATTTCACTTATGTAGTTTTATAAACTTCTCAGATTTCTTCCTTTATAAAAAAATATTAACTTTCATTCCTTTCTCAATAAACATTTTCTCAAAATAATCATAGACACACTTCTTTCTCACAATGGTCTAATCATTCAATAAAAACTGCCTTTAACCTTTATAATGTTCCATTATATATCATCTCTAACATCTCTAAGGAATTAATTAAAATTATATTCAAGATCCTCCAATATGGAATTACCTTTAAATTCAAAAATATAGTTTTTATATAATAATATCCTTTCGAAGAATATATTTATATAATATGTACTGAATAAATCTTTAATCATCCATATAAACTCATATAAAATATAAATTCTTCCTGAATGAATTTAATCACAAAAAAATCCCCTTTATCAAGGAGTAATACAACATATGAAGCTAATTATATATATAATGAATATATTCAATGTTCAACTTATACACAATCATTAAAGGAATAGTCAATCATTCAAGGAACCCAAGTATTAATCACACATATCCATGTATCATTTTTATTAACGAATACTCAACCTTCTATCATGAAAAAAATGATATGAATTTAGTACACGAACATGATTGGGTCCTGAAACATTTGTTTAAAATACCTTCATAATCCACATCTACCGAACTCTATATTATGGAAAATTTGTTATTTCATTCAAAAAAAATATCTACTAGTACTAATTAATTATACTTTTTTAAGTAATAATCATTATTTTAATGTCCTTCCCTCTAATATTTAGTATAAATAGGTTCATTATTTATAAAAAAATAGTTATTTAGGGAATGTTATTTATGAAAATATATAAGACAAATTTCAAATGATGTCCAAGATAGTTTCAAATATCCATGAAAATCATTAAAATCCAAAATTCCAAAAGTAAAATTGGAGTTCAACTTCTTCATCCCTTAGAATTTGCATTCATAATTTACAACTTCATTCTGATTATTTAAAGTTGAAGAAAAAACTAGTTTTACAATCAACTCATAGTTAATAATAGGAATTTTTATTTTTTCTGTATAACTTTATTCCTTCATCTTTGTCTATTTATTTAAAAAAATTGAAATATAAATTACACATCTATATTATAATCCATTATTTCCTCATATGATAGAGAGATATTTTCCTCGTTATCCAAAGAATAAGGGTCAGAATAATCAATATGCAAATGGGTTAAAGATTTAGTGGATACATTAGCCTAAAAACATATCGCATTTCAAGGATATTTAACATAAAATAATGTAATCTTATAACCATAAAACATTCTAAAGAACTATGAAAAGCAGTAATTTCTCAATAAATTCAACTATAATACACCTTTTGAAAATATGTTTCTTTATTTTTAGTAAATATTTTAGATTACTTATATTTTCTATTTATAAATTGAAAATCTTGTATAATTTTCCCTAGATTCCGAAAATAATAACAAATCAAAAAATTATGATACTTTCTATCCAAATTTGTATGCTTATCACTTCAATTCCTTATGTTTTTAAATTAATTCAAGATTATTTCAAAACATCATTCTTACCAAAACTCTCATTCATTAAGTTACTCATCACTGTCATTTATAAAAATTTTATTATGATTTAAAGTATTCACTTTAGATATATTATAAATTAATTCATGTAAAAATATCGCCATTCATTTACATATATTTCTCAACATGTCATTTCAACAAAAAAAATAATACTATATCAATATTCTGATCAAATCATTATGGCTCAAATTAGTAAGATGCATAATATCATCAATAATTTTTCTCTTTAAATCCCACTCATTTATATGTAAATTGATTATTTTTTGAGTGAAATGATAATAATATTTTCTCTCTATCGAATATATTGTAAAATATTAAGAAAATCATAAATTGTTAATGAATATATTCAACTAACACTCCATGTATAAAATATAAAGTTTGATAGTTCTAAAAAATCATACGTCTCTTAGTGTGAAAAAACCATAATGTTTTAAACATTTGTGATTTCTATCTTCTTCCAAATACCACAAGTAGATATAAAATAAGATTATTTTTAGTTCATATTATGCTAAAAATCATATTAAATCATGTATTGGAATTTTATATTCAATTAAAACACATATTTTTCCTTATGAAAAAAATTGAATTTTATTTCTAGAATATTTTATTCATCAAATATTTTGAGATAGTTATCATATCTACTAAATATAATATAATATTCCATCTAATTTCCCAAATTTTAATAGTTATCACTATCAAATATGGGTATCTAATTCAAATTTATGATTTCTAATTAACTGGACAATAGAGTTCCTATCATAGAAAATCATTAACATACTTCACATTAGTATAAGGCAAAAATATAGTGAATAACTAAAAAACCAAAAGTAATATACATGTTCCAAAATGGGGAGAAATTATATAACACTAACTATTTTCCTAGAATGGTAGCTTCAATATGGGGAGTGAAGGGATGTTTTTTTAAAAATAACTATATCTCCCACTCTAGTTAAAAAGTTGTCCAAAATTTATATTTTATAAACTAATCAAAGGAAAACAATTGAAAAATTCATTATAAATAAGAAACGTGGAAGTTACCACTTAACCAAGGTAAATAAACAAAATTGAATAAAAATAGAAATATATTGAAAAAAATAGGTGTTTTAGATGAAAATATTTAAACTCCCTTGAAAGATATTTTTAAATGATATAATATCTTTAGTCAATTGAAATCTCAAATTTAATCCGAAGTATAAAAATGATATATATGTTGATCCAAATAAACTATGATTTAAAAATTCATAAATTAATCATACAAAAATATTAGAATCACAAGTACACTACAACAACTTATTTGAATTATGTTTGAAGTAGCAAACCCAATCCCTAATCTATTAATTTTTTCAAATAATAATAATAAAGTACAACACCAATTATTATTTAAACTAGTAGTTTAAAATCATATATTATTATCCTTTAAATATATTTTATCATATTTTATTGGAAGAAAATAATTACGATTAGAAATATTAGAGATCATATAATGAAAATTCTCATAATCCAAATCTCAAAAAAAACTCTGAAAAACAAATACCAAGGGATGAACTCTAGCACATAGGTATTTAAAATATGTCTAATGAATAAATCTCAGTAATATATCTAGACATCATTCCTTGAAGAATAAGCCTATATTTAATTGAATTAGGAGTAATAACATCACAACAGCATACTATGATCTCATTAAGAACATTCTAAACTTATAATGAACTCATAAGGTCAAAATTGATCATTTATTCAATGTATTTCAAGTGGATTTACAAAGTTTGATAAATGATATGGATCAAATTAAACACACTAGAACATGTTAATGCGAGGATAAATCTATATAAAAAGAATTAATAAAAACATCAAGTTAAAAAATAGAAATATAAAGTGAACTATGATTTTCTGAAAAATTAATTATAAGAAGTCATTTATTAAATAACCCAACCAGAACCTCGTCACATTTGAGGATTGGAACCACTATCCATCCTTCGAAAATTATGACATGCTCCCAACCTTTGGAAAATATATTTCTTACAATGCATGAGTACATTAAGTCAGGAAATATATTGTAATATTTGTCTCCCAACTGGACTAACTGACATGTTGAAGAAGAAATGGGGCCACTACCATCTACTAAAGAAAATAAAATTCTCCCCCATCTACTATAACTACTATAATGAGGATATTTTCTCAAAAACCTCCTCCAATATTTGACCATAAGAATTCCAAGTAATGGAGTCTTCCAACATGTTTCCCCATACAAACGTATAAAAAACACGATTCTATAGTCCTATTGGAACTATAATAAATGCATCTACCTCATGTTAAGTTCTATATGGGTGATGATATATTGTTGGATATTATGGATATTGTATACTATGAATGGGTCGTCAAGAAAGTAATGTCTCTACATCTTCTTTGAAACACTACCACTTCATGATCTATGTTTAGGGACACATAGTTATATGCATGAGTTATTAACAATCTAGACCAATAAGTAATCATTTATTCACACTACATAAACACATGGTCAATTCTCACTCAATATGTTAATTTGAACACCATGTAATCAACTCCTTCCACTATAATCCAAAAAATAAAAGACTTATCCATATCTAACAAAGAACATAAAAATGTATCTGAGGTCACCCAAAAAAAATAAAGTGATTCCCCTTTCATGTAAGTGATGTCATGGGATCATAGATCATACAAATTTCCACCTTGAAACACCAATAGTAGACCACCAACCAAAGTAAACTAGAAACCTACAACATTATATAAATGTTTCTCCGATTAAATTATTAACTTGATCATCCCTAGGTATATAGATACTCATCCCTATGAGACTGAATTCCCTAGGAAGTGGACCAACCAAATCAAAAACTGTAACATTGAGATCTTTATATATAATTGGTGCTCCAGAAGTTGGTAAAAATATCCATAAATTATTAACCTGCTTATAATTTTATGGTGAATGAAATATGATATAATTTACAAAATCCACTGAAAAAAATTCTATAAAGGTTGGAACGATATGGTTCATGAGGCCCAAGAACAAAATTGGGTAATTAATCATGTGAAATTGAATCAGAAAAAACTCATAATCTGTGTAGTGTAATCATATCAATATCTCCACGATACCTACCTCATGAACCCAAAGATCCTGATCATCGAATCAAAGATCATTCTTTGAGAACCACATCACCCACTCTGTTGGTCCTAGAGTTCACATATTCTTGAGTAAGGTTCATTGTTCATGGATATCATCTTATTCATAAAATGATATTTAGTAACAATACTCATGATCTCATCCTGCTTCTTGGAAACCCACATTTGAGCTTACCACGGTTGAAACTTGGGTGTGATGAAATCCATATCTGAAAAGACCTATAATTGTGGCTCCAACTATCTGATCTTGGTTTGACCCATCCAGTATGATGAAAAATATATAATAGTAGAATTGTCCATTAGATAAATATATATTTCAAAATCCTATGAAAGTTGAAACTCATGAAACTAGTTAAGAAATAATTCCATGTAGTCCTCCTAAATGTAAGGAATTTTATTATCATAATTATCTGCCACATATAGAGTGAAGCTCACCAACTATTGGGTGATCAATTTTAAATTTCAACTCTTGGGCCCTAAGAATATAGAATGAAGGTCCCACTCACCCATAAAAGAATATATCTATATAAATATAATTAAAATAATATAACCCATTCATGGTAGTAGTATATCAAGTAATGGATTGAGGATAGGTAGTCAATAGATCAGATGATTTCATAAGGTCTAATCATATCCAAGAAAGAAATTGGAACCATTAGAAAATGTGAGTGGGGATGTGATGTGTTCCAGTTGGATTCCATATATTCTTTGGTTATATGGAGGGATATAATAGAATATATAACTCATAAACTAGGTATATAGTAACAAAGTAATATCTCATTCTAGTATATTTTTGTATGGGTTCCTATGTAGAGTTTTCAAAAATAGTACCTTGGATCTTGTGAGATGCTTCTAGTCATAATACTTTATATCCTTAATATATATGTATACCTAGATAACAACTCCATGAGCCTCTTAGGGACCACCTGTGGGTGGTTGTGGAAGAATTGGAGTATAGGGATTTCCACCTCTAGCTTCTCATCCCTGGGAACCATCAGAACCTCTACCATATCCCCCTTCATGTGGGCCACTATCTCTTCACTAGGGAGGTCCCCAATAGAATCACTGCCTATGACAAAAGGATTCATCTAATATATAATGTTCATTAGATACACATTTTATAAAACATCAAGTTTTTATGAACATATTTTAATAAAAAAATCATTTATGACTTTAATTTCATGCAACACCAAATAAATAATGATCTATATGAAACAACATATTATATTTCAATACAACTGACATCGTGGTTCTACCAAAAAAACATTGTTAATATAATTATTTAAAAAATATTGTAGTAAAATACTCATTAAAATTAGTAATATTAATATTAATAACTAATTTTTTAGTATGAATTATTATTTTTTATATAAAGAAAACATTTTTATAATGATATATATAATTTTCGTTAAAGTCTTTATTTTCTTTAAAATTATATTTTCTCAATAGAACTAATTTTTATCACATTTTATGGAATATAAATTTACTATTTATTGAAACATTTCAATATCTAATTTTATAAAATAAAAAAAATTAATTAAGAATTTCAAAAATATATTTGGTTAAATCATTTGAATTTTTCAGAAATTTTTCATTTTTGAGTCAATATTTAAAAATACAGAATTTGAAATGAAACTCCATTTTATTTTAATTTATTTTTAATGTTAAATCAAATTTTATATTAGTATTAACTTATAATTAGTTTAATTATACATAAATAAATTCAATTAATGTCATTTTAATAAATTAATATTTGATATTGGATTTAAAAAACATTTCAATCTTTTGAACTTTTGAATTTTAAAGCTTTGTTGTCCCATTCCGTATGTGGGATTAACGATTAAATTAATTTATGTCAATTATATGAGTGGGATCTCGAAAAATAGATTCCGTATTTTAAATAATAATAACATATAATGTCTAATGATTCCAGCATAATTTTTTACTATAATTATTAGTGACGACATTTAAAATTAAACATGGTGATTAAGAGAAAAACGAGTTTACTCTGGGAGTAAACATTAGACATAAGGGGGGAAATGTCCTAGAATCTTTTCCTAAAAACCTTTTATGGAAAATTTTAGAACTTATCCCTTATATAATAAATATATTTATATTATTAGATCTAATTTACTTGGAAATAAAAAGGGTGGAATTCATTCTTTCAAATATTTATAAGTTTTCCACTCTCCATCCTTATAAATAGACACCCCATGTTACACTCTATTGACGCCTTAAAATGAACTGGTTCATCCTATACATACCAAAATAACTTATACAATTAACTCTTATCATTATTTAGTTAATTAAATGGTAATAAAACCAACCAAGGATGGTCTTTGGTGGAATCCCAAATGAGATATCCCAAGAAGAGATAATGTTCATCAACAAACATTTTTTTATTTCTCAGTCAAATCACTACAAAAAAATTATATCATTATTATATAATAACATAAGTATAGATAATATAAATAAAATTTTCATGTCAGGGTTATGACCTAAAACCACTCATACCATTATCAAATGTCATACGAAATTATTGTTCAAGTGTAAGGTGGACTACCACCTCACAAATCAATGTTGTTTATTTATTCATTACCACCTATCAAGGTTGGGAATAATGATGAACATACTATTTATATACAATATTTATGATATTTATGATTTTATTATGATTTTGGGATTTCTATACAACACCTACATTCATTCCTTCCATTTTGTGGGAATATGTAAGATCATTCATGCATACTGTAAACTACCTCCTTGTGAAGTGATGTGATTCATTCACCCATTACATGAAAAGTATTAAGGTTGGGTTTAATAAATATTTTAGATATATGTGAATTAAAAATTACTATCTAATCATAATATCTCCACTACTTTTATTACATTAAATTTTATTATAAAATGGAAGCAGTGTTCATGTGTTTGTATAGCCTATTGTCTCCATGAACGTTGTATTTCATTTACTATATCAATATTTTATGGAATTTTGAAAATTAATATTTACTATGAATATATATGAAATTTAAATAGTTTCTATAATTATATATATAATAAAATCATGATTAAATTAAGTGGAAAAAGTATAACAAATTAAAAAATATATCAAAAAAAGCTGTTATTACCTGTAACGAAACATTAACATGAAATTATTAATAAAATGGTAATATAAATTCTTTATGAAATAATTTATGGATTAATATATATTAATATATCTCTGTGATATATTTATAATAAAAATATATTTTTTACATTGGAGGTTTTAGCTAGTATGACTGAATATAATACTTAAGGTAATGGATTTTTGTCACCCTTTTTATTTTCTGTGAGACACAAGCCATGCTCACCACATATTTCATATATGTGGTGTGTATAATTCCCATGGATGTATTGTTTTAGTTTTCTAAATATAATATTTTTATTTACATATCCATGTTAGGATCTATCATTCATGGGGTATATTGTTAAAACATTAAAAATCATTAAGGGGGTTTTTTGTCTCAAGTTGTCTTCTTTGAGATGTATATTATGTTATAAACTCATAGTCCTTCATGATGTGTAAATATATCCCATTTGAGATATAATAACAACAAATTTTACATCCTAATGATATTTTATGTTTCATTTTATGTTATTACTTCATGGGTATTATGAATCAATGTTACCAAACTTGTTAAACTTTTATGTTACAATCTCATGAATTATAAAAAACTCCCAAAATTAACTATAAATTTATCTTCCAATTTATATTCACAATATATTAAATTTATAGTAACATTTTTACAGAATTTCATAAATAAAATTGTTGTGAAAATATTTATATGGAAATAAGACAGTATATATCTATTCGGTTGGAAATCTATTTTTGTTAAAAACAATGTTTTCTAAAAATATAAACCTATTTTATTAAGATTTTAGTTTTCATAAAAGAAAATTTTATCCGTGTATTAATTTTTTTAAAAAAAAATAAATGAGTTTTCATTTCCTTTTCCAAAACACTACTCATTTGTTTTTATAACAAAAATGTGAAAGGAACCTTCATTTCTACATGTATGGATTGAATGTAGTATTCCAATATCATGACCAATAATTTTATAAATACTTAATTAATATGTTTTCAAAGTAATTATCAAATAATAAAATTTATAAAATATTTTATGTATTAAAAAGCGTTTTTCAAACAGGAAAGGATATTCCTTCAAAAATGTTTCAAATGATCTTTCAAAATTATTTTCAATCTTGGATGACATCTATTATTGTTACTGAAAACTTACTGAGGATATTATCCATGGGTACCATTCATATTATTTCTTTGAATGGTTAATATTTTAATGGCCTGATGTTTATGCAACCCATTTCTCTCTCACGCGGTATATGCTTATAAAACATGTTTCTCTTCCATGGGATATATGATTAGGAAACCCAGTTACATACACGAGTTATTTTATAATGAAATGATTTTAAAACCTATCTTGTTTCTATTGGTTTTTCTTTGATGAAATTTTTCTGATATCCAATTCTTTTTACGGGGTATGATATAAAAAAATTTATAATCTTGTGAGACACATAAATATGGTATTCATTGTGTGATTGGTGGGAACTGCATCTCCTTAAATGTACTTAGTAATAATTTATATGTATCATGATATAGACATGGATATATTGGGGAGTGAACATGATATAGTAATTTAGAGCTAGAAAAAGGATTGGATTCGGTATAGTAATATAGGGCTAGAATGAGGAGTGAAGTGAGTGAAGCAATGGACTTTGACCACTAAGATGGCTATAGCAGGGAACCTTGACCAATATGGAAATGATTTTATTTTCATAAGTGTATGCAACAAATTCATGTCTCCTGCCAATTTTATGCTCTAATTTTTCATGTAAGTTTATTCTCGTACGATTCATGTTTTATGAACTACCAATCTATATTCCATGACTCATGATTAGGATATTTTATATACATGAAGTGTTTGTCAAATGTTATCATCATATTATCAGACCGATATGTTCATTTAATGCTTATATGTCTCCCTTATTTTCCCTTAGTGAGCATCTAAGCTCACTATTATTTATGTTTTCCTTCCCCATGCCATGAAGATATGTATTTTGTAATATCTTTCTAAAGAGAGTAATAGATATTATGAATGTAGTGAGAGATATTTTAATTCACTTATAGACCATTGTTTATGTTTCTATATTTCCAGAGGCACCAAACTAATATGGTATTTGGACATGTTTGTGTAATGTAATAAATATTCCAAAGAATGATGTTATTTTTATTTATGTTAAGATGAGTTCCAATTAATTAGTATTAGATATAGGTTTTAGTTATCCTTTGGACACTAACATATGAAAACCATTATGAGATCAGTAAGTAGATTTTTAAGGATAAGTATAAAGATGAGTCAAATTATAGGAATACTTCCTAAAATTTTGATAAAGGGTATGGTGAGTGGTATCCTAAAAATAAATCCACGAATGGTTACTATAATTATATGTCTCTCTGGCACAGATGTACCTAAAGGAAATTGAATAGAAACCCCCATATCGAGCAAGACTCAATTGAGAACTAGTTCATGAAAATGGGTCGTGTTGTACACCAGGGTTTACACTCCTAGGGGATACAATTTATACATTCCCAAACTCTTTATGAACCATCATCATGGATTTATATAGGATATTACTATGAATGACTTAGGATAAACCTAAGGATTCATAGATTAAAAATTAAGGTATCTTTATTTAGAAATCTTCTATATTTTTCAGGATTATGTGGTTCCCCACTATGATTATTGATTATTACACCATGATTTTTTATTTTAGTCAATGGATCGACGATGAAGGAAACAAGTTATTGTCTAGTGAGATAAAAAATGAAATGATTTACCTCATGAGAATCTATATGTTATGGGTGCGGGAATGTAAAATCTAATTTCTATGATCCCACAACATTCTCAAGATATGAAGTATGTTTTACTTCCAATTGAGAAAAGAAGGTAAAACATTAATTTGAATCCTTAATAAATAAATGTATCACTTATTTTAGTGGGTTTTCTAATCACCTAGTTGTTGAACAATTGATCACTACCACTAAAAATATATTTTCCATTCATTAGTGTTTGGAACTAGAAAATGTAATTTTCATTTTCTACTATTTGGAAGAAGAAGAAGATCAATGGTGGACTCTTATCAATAAAATGGGGAAACATGATGAAATTTATTCCCTTGATTGGGATGAGTTCAAGAACTACTTTTTCAATAATTATTTTCCTTGTGTTATCCATATGAAGTTGTGGAAGGGGTTCCTTGAGTCAAAGAAAATAGATGATAAATTCATTAGTATCTATGAGGATAATTTAAAAGAAACTTGTGAGGTGCACTTCTAATATTATCATCCAACCATAAATTAAGGTTGATTTATTCATAAGTGTCTTAAAATTATTTCTCTAAAGGGACTTATCCATAATAGGATGTAAAAGCAATGAAGAGATAGTGTGTTGTTCTATCAATATGGAAATAGATATTTGAGTTACATATCAATATCATAGTTTTGAAAAAAAATGAAGATAGAGTTCAAAGGAGAATATATAAACCATTAAGAGAAGAATAATATCATTACATTATGCTCAATGTGTATGAACAAGCATCATGGAAATTTTATTAAGGTAAATACTAAATGTTTTAAGTGTTAATGTGAAGGTTATCGAGAAATAGATTATTGATTTTATGACAAAAAGAAGGATAAAAAATTTAATAGAGAGAAAGATGGACATAATGATCCTCCCCCACTTTAGTTCTCCATGTGTAAGGAAAATGGCCATAATGTTAATCAATGCCAAAACACAAGGGTTAATGAAGATGATCGATGTTAGCAACATTCAAAGATGAGGGATAAAGAGAAATCTCAAATGATCCTTATTTATGATGATGGATGGGATAATGATGTGGTTAAAGGTACACTTAAAATCCAGTCTATAAATTAGGTTGTTTTATTTTAATTGGGACATAACCATTCTATCATATATAAATAATTTTCTAATGGTATCAAGATTCCACCCAACTAATTAGATGTCGATTTAGTTTTGCAAACCCCTAATGGTAAAACAATCATATCTCAAGAATTTGATTCCTCTTTAGTAGACACTAGTAGAAATGTGATCCCAACACATCATTTCATTCATAACAAAGTTGAATTTTATGTCATATTTGGAATGTATTGGCTTTATTTGTAAATATACCACATCAATTTTAGAGGAATGAAGTCACGTATGAAATTCCAAACAAACCTATGATCGTATATCAATGTAACGATAAGTATGAGGTTCTGATGGATATCACATCCAATGTATATGACATAGTTTCCATATATATGTTTTGATTTTTTCAAATGGTTTGGGAGAAACTTAGGATTGATGATATTCCTATTGTTCAGGAATATTTTGATCTATTTCTTGAAAAATTTACTATTCTTTAACAAAAAAAGTGAATTTGAGTTCTCAATATAACTCATACTTGGTTCCACACCTTTTTTGAGGAATCCATATATAATGTCCCTGATTAAGTTATAGAAATTAAATTAGAAACTCCAAGAAAACCCAGACAAAGGATTCATTCATCCATGAGTGTCACCTTACTTTGTACCTTTTTATTTTGTCAAGACGGATGATTGATCGGTGTAAATATTCATTGATTTTAGTGAGTTGAAAAATATCACGATAAAGAAACAGTATCCTCCTCCCCATATTGATGACTTGTTTGATGAATTATGGGGAGTTCAAAACCATACTAATGTATAACATCATTATGGCTATCATTAATTAAAGTTTAAGGAAGATAAACACAATATGAAATTACATACAAGGTATGGACACTATTACTATATAGTGAAGTCATTTGGTCTTACTATTTTCCATGATATCTTCGTGGATTTATTGAATAGGGTCTTTATTGATTGCCTTAATAATTTTTAGTATTCATTATAGATGATATTTGTTTTAATAGAGTATTTAAGAGTATGAGTATTGCTTTAGAATTGTACTAAAGATCCAATGGAAGGATAATCTATTTGAAAAATTTAAAAAGTGTGAATTGTGGCAGAAAAAAAGGTTTATTTTTAAGTAATATAATATCAAAAGAGGATATATCATAAGATCCATCAAAGATATGGGATATTAAATGTTGTACCATGCTAGCCTTGGTGACTGAGTTCTGTAGTTTTCTTGGTTTAGGTTGATATTGTTGACGGTTTGTAGATAATTTCTCACCACTATCTAGAACACTGACCATGTTAACATGGAATGGGGAAAAGATCCTATGTATATATTAATGTAAGGAAATTTTTTATGAATTAAATAGAATATTAGTCAGAAAAACTTTTCATACATTACACTATAGTTGAGAAGGCATTGTAATATATATTGATGCATCTATGAAGTGATTGAGATGGATTCTTTTGCAGAATAATATTGTTATAACTTATGCTTCACGATAATTGACGATTCATGAGAAAAATAACCCAACTCAATATTTTGAGTTGGCTATGGCACTGTTTTCATTAAATATATGGAGTCACTATCCTTAGGGATTAAAGTGTGATATATATACTGATCACAAAAGTTTAATATATTTATTCACACGAATTTAGTTGATAATTAACAAAATAAAATGGTTGGAGATGATTAAATATAATGATTTATCAATACATTACCACCCTATAAAAGAGAAAAAGGAGGCCAATGCTTTGATTCAAAAGGATCATGTTATATTATCAATGAAGATGATCATAAAATATCCAATATTTCATGTTTGGAAAATGATAGATCTAGAAATCTTGAAGGAAGGGTAGAATATAATTTTTCTCAATTGAATTTTCTTCCATCTATCCATGTGGATAATAATGAAATGTGGAATGAATATGTATATCTATAAGTTAAGGATGTAAATTATCCTGATTTTAACAATGATCATGGATGAATGATAAGGTTTAGGAAACATGTATACTTTCTGTCTATACCCGATATGTAAAAGGAGTTATTATTGGAATCTCAGAGTTCTTTATTCTATATTCATCTACGAAGTATGAAGATATATTGAAATTCTTATGAATACATACTGTGGGATGGAAATAAGATATATAGTATTGATTTTCTAACTATATGCTTGTTATGATATTACGTTAAGGATGAAAGACTAAATTTTATGGTGATATTGCATCCATTAACCAAACTATAGGGAAATGGAAGAATATTTCAATGGATTTTTTCAATGGAATACCCAAAAACACTAAATTCATAATGGTATATGGGTTTTATTCGATCACCATACTAGTTTATCACTCATCATCACAATCAGAGAATACATTTAACTAGAATAGCTTTTCTAGATATATGATAAGTAAGTGGTAATGTGATAAGGAGTACCACATTCCATTATATCTGATTAGGATCTGAAGATTACCTCAATGTTTTGGTGAAGTATTCAACAACCACATGATATAGATTTGAGTTTTAGTAATTCATATCATTCTTCAAAAACTATTCATTCGAAAAGAAAAATTCAAACCGTAGAGGATATGTTACGATCTTGTTCTTTGGGATTAAAATGTGGTAGGGGTATACACCTTCCTCTAATTGAGTTTTCTTACAAAAATTTCCTTCACTAAAGAATTCAGTTGCCTCTTTATGAAACCCTCTATGGAATGAAATGTCAATCTCCAACATGATAGGATGAAATTGGAGAAATAAATCTATTAGGACCATAAATTGTTTAAAATGGCCAAGAATATTAGACTAAATCATCATCATATCAAGGAATCAAAGATCCGGTAGAAAATTTGTTCTTATAACCATCAACATGATATCGAATTTCAACTTAGTGATATGGTGTTTCTAATAATTTCACTATAGAAGAAGGTTATGAGATTCCAAAAGAAAGGGTAACTAAGCACTTGGTATATCTGTCCCTTTAAAATTATTGGTGATATAAATATATCATACTATCACATTTCACTTCCAATAAAACTCTCTCAATTACATGATGTGTTCCACGTATCACTTTTGAGAAATTACATACCTAACACATCACATGTACTCAAATATGAGGTCCTATAGCTGGAGAAAAATCTTTCTTAAGAGGAACAACTAGTGGATATTTTGGTTCATATAGAGAATGTTATTCAAAATAAGGAAACTCCCCTACTTATAATTTGTGAAAAACCCCCAGTTATCGGTATCTATGTAGGAAATTTAGGGTTTTAAGAAGCATAATTATCAGTATTTTTTTGTATATGCGGAGATGAATTTCAAGGGAGAAATTCATCTTAAGGGGGGTAGAATGTAACACCCTGATATTTTTTTGAAGTTTTTTTCAAATAAATTAATCAATTAGATGTGTTATGTTTCACACGACATGAATAAAAACTATTACAACATGTAACACTATTTTATCATAAATTACAAGTGATATTTAGTTTCTAAGAATTTTTTTATTTATTATTTAAATTATATAAATAAGATTGTTATAAAATGTTAATTAAACCTATTAATAATAATAGTAATAACCAAAATTTTAAAAATGATTTAAAATGGATTTATATAAATAAAACATTCTGATATTGAAATATATAATTTTTTTAAACCCTTTACATGAATTGAAAATAATAATTTCTCAAAAGTGATGAGTACTGAATTAAAAAATAAAAAATACATTCTCATTTAATTTTTTTTATAATGAAAAATTATAATTTAGGTGGGTTTTAAATCATAATTATTTCAATTATAAGTTAATAAATCCAATTTAGGTCATTATAATCAATTTTACTTTGAAATTGGATATGAAAACATTTAAAACATATAAAATTTTTCACTTTAAAAAGACCTTGTCTCGTCACATCAGCAGGATTAAATTTTGGAATAATTTCTTCCACTTATGTGATTGAAATTTCTAAAAATGGATTCCATTTTTGGAGTTTCAATAATTTAAAATTTCTAATAATTCCAACATAGTTTTTCACGATAATATTTATTGATGATAGTTAGAATTAATCATAGTTACTAAGAGGAAAATGAGTTTATTAAGGGATTAGACATTAAAATTTAGGGTAAATGACATAAAAACAATTCCAAATACCATTTAATAGATATATTTTTAAAAATATTCCTTCTATTATAAAGATATTTACATTATTGGAGCCACTTAAAAGGAAAAGATGTGGGTGGAATTCACTCATTTAAAAATTTACAAGTTTACCACTCTCCTTCATAATAAAAGGCCACCCCCTCTTCCCCTCTAAAAACACCATTAAAAAAGGTTGTTCTTCAAATCACTTCCCAAATCACTTATATCCATCCCTTTTACCATCTTGGAGTCCTTACTTTAGAATTAAATACAGCTAATGAAGTACTTTGATGCAAAACAAATAGAGATACCTCAAGAAGAGGGAGCATTTTTGTTATTTCCTACTCAATAACTTTAAATTATTTTAATATCATGCTTATATAACCCCATATGTATCTTAAATATACTAATATGTTTTCGTGTTAATATAAGAACCTAAAATCAAAATCACTTCCATCAAATGGCTTGAAAATTCATCTTTCGTGTGTACATTGGACTACCACCTTGTGAACCGATATCCTTCATTTTCCCATTACCAGCAATCAAGGTTGAGAATAAGGAATTAAATTTTATTTATTTATAAATTTTATGATTTTTATGATTTTTTAATATGTAATTTTGAATATTTAGTTGTTATATCACACATAATTTCAAAATTTACATTTTTTGGGAATACGATAACATTGTCCGTGTGTACATAGAACTACTGTCTCATGAAGCGATGTGATTCAATCACACATTACATAGAATGTATTGATGATGGGTACAATAAAATTATTTTATTTTTGTGACATAAAAATTATTCTATAATGATAATATCTCATATAATTTAATTTCATTTAATCTGATAAGAATATAGAAGCAGTTTTCATCTATAAGTACGGACTACTGTCATCATGAACGATGTATTTCATTTCCTATTTCTGTATTTTATAGATTATATTAGATACATAAATATATATATACTGAATATAAATGATATTAATATCATGTTTATAATTCTATAAATTTGTAAATCATGATAAGTTTATAGGACCCAAAATATAACAAATAAAAACATATTCGAAAAACATAACAGTTATTACTGAACACGAAACTTTTACATGGAATTGTTAATAAACCGGAAATATAATGTCCTAAAAAATAATATGTGGTTATATATATATATATGAATACGGTTCAATTATCGATGAATAATAAAATAATATTTAACATTCAAAAGGTCTTAATGGTTATGATGGAATTCAAGATTTAAGGAAAGGGATTTTCATCTCTCATTTATTTTCTATGAGACACAAGCCGTTTTCACCACCTATTTCTAGTATGTGGTGTGTATACATCCCAGGAATATGTTTTATTATTTTTATACTATGAATTATTTCTATTTACTATCCTTTTAATAATATATCTTTCATGTGGATTACAGTTAAAACCTTACCAAAGCGGTAAGGGGATATTTGTCTCAATTTACCTTCTTTGAGACATATGTTATGTTATACACTTATATTCATTCATGAGGTGTATATACCACCCCATTGAATTTTAATATGATTAATTAGTTCATTCTAAATACATTTTTGGTTTCATTTCAGGTTATTCCAACATGGGGCTTATGATTCAATGTTAACAAACTCGTAAAACCTTTGTGTTACAATCTCATCAATTATTCGAATTAATTACAATTAAGACTCATATGTTAACATGTCATTAAATACATATCAATGATTATAATGAAATAATTTATACTATTATTATTCATTATATATTTATGTAAAAGAAAAAAAATCATACTATATTGCACTTAATATTATTAAGAAATGTTTTTATGAAAATATACCCTTACCTCTCTATTCATTAAGAAATATGCATTTCCTTCAAAACAATGTTTTATTAGAATGTATTATTATTCCCTTTTAGTTTTTAAGATAATATTTTATTAATTTTTTAGTTTTTAGAAAAAAATTTAAAGGAATATTCATTTCATTTTACATAATAATGCTCGTTTGAATTTTACCAAAAATATGAAGTGAACCTTAATTTATATGTGTACGACACCATTAAAATACACCAATATTGTGACAAATGTATTTCAAAAATATTCCTTAGTAAGTTTTCAAATTTACTTTCAAAGTAAAATGTTTTCAAAAAAATGTATTAAAAAGTGTTCTCCAATGAATAAATGATATTTTCCTCAAGACATGTTTTAAATATCATTTCGAATTTATTTTCAATGTAAGATAACATCTATTGGTGTTAATCATTCCTTATTGTGGATATAATCCAAAGTTACAATTCATATTCTTTCTATGAATGGTTTATTGTTTTATTGAATTATGATTTTGAAACCTGTTTCTCTTCAACAGGTTATATATTTATTAAACTGGTTTCTCTTCCATAGGTTATATTATTATAAAAACCACTTATTTTCATGATTTTTGATATGATGAAATGATTATGAAAACTATCTCTTAAGAAATGTTACAATATAATGAAATTATTATGATACTCATTCCATTTCATGAGTTATGATATGATGAATATTTATGATCTTTTGGAACACCTAAATATCGTCTTCTTTATGTGAGGGGTGGGACCTATATCTCCCTCTAATGAATTGGATAAATATTTATTTATATAATGAGATAGATATAGAAATAATTGGGAGTGAACCTATTTTAGTAGTACTGGGCTCGAACATATAGTGAACTCAGTATAGTAATATTCATTTATAATGCGAAGTAAACTAGGTATAGTAAAGTATTTTGTTCACTATGCTGGAATTAGTAGTGAGCCTTGAACAGTATTTAAATTATTTTCTATACTTATTTTAATACCACAAATTCATGTCTTACACAAATGTTATACTCTCACGGATCATGTTCTATTATTTCCTTATGATTTATGTCTTATGAAATACCATTATTTCTGACATGACTCGTGATTTTGATCTTTGATAGGTGGGGTATGTCTTTAATCTTTTATTCCCATATTCTTATACCTTTATGTTCATGTTATGCTTACATATATCTCATGTTTACCCTTATACAGGGTCTAATCTCAACATTTTTTATGTTTTCCTTCCCCATTTTTGAAGATATGTATGATGTATGATTTGGGTAAGTAGGGTTCTAGTTATGAAGAACATAGTGGGAGATGATATAGTTAACTTATGGAAAAGTGTTTGTGATTCCATGTTTCCAAAGGCCCTAAACTAATACAGTAATTGGTCATGTGTTTGTGAAATTTGATAAATATTAGGATAAAATGATGTAATCTCAATGTATGTTAATCAGAGGCCATTATATATTTGGTATAGTAGTAACATTATAAATTATTGTATCCACCAAATTCAAAGAAAATCATGTCTCTTAGTAGACTAGATCCTCTATTTGACTCTTTGGCTGATGATCCTAGGTTCTAAGATCATGTATTCATACACCTCCATCATTTTTATCATGAAACAATTATCCATTCCTCAAGGGTTTCTAAATTTATCCCTAATATTCCCCATGAGTTCCTACTACCTTCTATCCCTCTATAAATATGGTCTGGAACACCAAGGCTCACACAAAAACACTATTATAAGTGGGAATGTAGAGGTGGATGATGTTGATTTAGATTTCTCTATAGAGTCTAATGTCAAACATCCAAAATCAAAATAATCAATCAGGAATCATGTTGTGAAAGTACCTCATGAGTTCAGTAAACCCTAATGTTAACTCTAAAATATACATGATACACCACAATAGATTCAATAGATCCTGGATGCATAGATACATTAATTTAGATTGATAATACTCTAGGAAAAATTGGATCTCAACATAATACTATGGTAGAGTCACATCATCATGGGTCTGGATGATCACGATTCACAAACAATATGATACACCTCTAAGAAATCCATATACTATTACCACATTTTAATCATAGAGCATCTAATCTATGAAAAACACACATATTATATAATCAATCTAGTACTCAACCACTCAAGTAATTGGGTTCCCTTTGAACTGTGTGGCTCTCTACAACTCGAAAATGTGATGCACAGTTAACTTATGTGAATCCTCATCATGTTATATTGGAATACTATACAACTTTTTTGGTGGAGATATAGATATATAATCAATGGGAGGTGGGACTTTTTACTACACAAAGGGATTAGGTACTACACTTCACACTCCTGGTATGGTCATCTCATGATCTGGTCTATAAATAAAAGTCTCATCACTAATCTAGTTGATGGTATATTCTCAACAATAGTGACATGAACATCAAACCCCGTCCAAAAGACTCTAGCTGATTATCTACGTGGAATCATCTTATAGCTAACAATATTAAACATGGTAATTAAACTACATATAGGGAGATAAATATGGAATTACATAGAAATTAAATCCCAATTCATATTAAATTTAATAATTATTTACTTCATTCTGATAACTAGTTTCTTTGAGATCTGATTCAATATGAAAGTCATCAGAGTCTGAGTGAATGGATATATTTGCTTCGAAACCAATACAAGGTTCCCTTGAATGATATTCAAACACCAAACCACATGAAAATAATAGCTAAATTTTTAAACCTAAATTCATAAATTAAACTCATGTGACACTTAACTCCAAACTTTATCCTTTAGATTGACCGTCTTGGATACAGCTCTAACATTCCCAAACAAACTAGGACCCCACCAGTGTTGTTTTTATGTCATGTATACAACTAAAAATCCAACCTCCAATAGGACAAGGGTTAATAACAAACAGTGAGTAGGTATATCCCACATGATGGAAGGCTCTAGAAAACTATTCCTTTATAGAACAAACATCTCCATACTAGATATATGAATGAAAGATAGACAATATAACCAACTTAAATATAAAATTTATTTGAAAATATCTATGATCCAAAAAATGAACAATACATGTATAAAACATAACATAATGGTGGGAAATATACACCTATAAGCCTAAAGTAAACAATCATAAAGCTACTTATTATGTGTTCTCCATAATGAAATGGCTCTAAACATGAACTTTGTCAGCTACTACCAATTTTGGGTTTTATTAAGCTCTAATAAATCTAGGTCCACTAAATTCCATACCAAACTATATATCATCTTAGTAATACATGAGACATGTAGGAGAAAACCCCATGTTTTTGTAAGTATATACATACATATTGGAATTACTTAAAACCAAAAAAGTAAATATTGGAAGTCCAATACAATCAAAACCATGAAGGGGAGATAACAAGTAACCCAGTTTTTCTTTAATATTAGTGTAACCCAAGAAATCATCGAAATTATATCAATTCATTACTCATACGTAAAATAAGTATCCCCTAAATGTAACCCCAAAATATGAAGTACAAAATTTAGAGACCCATGATTCCAATTAGAATACATAAAAGGGGAATTCTTACTTGATGAGGTAAGCATGTCAGACAAGAGAGTACTAGACCCTAATGAAGGACCCATGAATAATCAAGTAATGTGAATTAGATGAGGGATTAACTTACTCCATTGATAGATGACCCATATCCTAATAATATAGAGGGTACCTAAGTCTATTGGTTGTGTATGATATCCACAACTTGTTGTCACTAAGGTCTTATTAACCCCATGAATATTAGGAGGACACACATCCTAAATATTTGGGGGTAATTACTCTAGGTAAAATATGGGGTCTCATTAAAGGTCATAAATACATCACTAGGGGAAATATTGACCTTATATCTTCTTTGATCATCCCTTCTTAGCATTGTTAAAAACCCTATAAAGATATAGAAAACTAATCTACTTAAATTACCTATCATTTAAATCACAATGTAGAGGATATGTGTACCATCACTACCTATGTAGAAAAATCATCAGGATGGACTACTAATGTGCCAAAATTTAAAATCCAATAAAGGATAAATGAATGAAAACTAAGGCAGGAATATTACATGGAATTAACTATAGTGGTATGCAATCTGTTTTCCATGATTTAATATTCGGTCATATATTATCTCATACATAGAAAGTATAGGTTGACATACATGTCATGTGAAATAGTCTAAATGGAATGGTGGAGTTGTTTCGGTATTTTTTGAATACCACCATAGCTCAAGTCTTGTAATGGCTAGGATAAATGGTATGTTTTGATAGTTTACACGATGTGTAGTCCTAGATGACTTATTTGTATTGTATCCCCAATACATGGGACTCAACAATCTCTTCATACATGATATGTCCATGATGGTATAAAATGTGTGAAACCAACATCATAAACAACTAAATATCATATATCTTGATGTTACATAGTGTTATTTTTATATACACTACATGGAATGTGACATAGAGTTACATGAAATGTGAATATTATTCTTACGTAGCACTGGTACCTATGAGGGAGGTGCACCGTGTGTGTTCTAAGGACTATAAACAGTGTGAACATTGAAAAAACTCCAAACCCCATAGCTTCTCATGATTCATGTTTTTTAACACAATATCAACTCTGATTGGACCTAAATCACATCAAAATTCTTCATTCTTCATTCTCATACCTCTAGTGGTCACTTTCTAGTTATCCTTTAAAGAAAAAAAATGCTTCGAAATCACATCACTCATAAACCTGATGAATGGTTTGCATCTTTTCATCACGAAATTACAAAAAAACCACCAATGATCAATCATTACCCTTGGTCATTCTCAGATACCCCAATCCTTTTTACAAGAATTATTCCATTATTTGTGAGCCCGAATTGTCTTTTTTCTTTGATCTGAGACAAGTTCCATTGATCCAAAATCATGAAAATGACCAACAAATAAAACTCAAAGAATGGGGAAAACAAATGGGAAAATTAATATTTTATTAATGACAAGCTAGTTCAAAAATTATATATTGTGAAACCGATAACAATAGGGAAGACCATGGATAAACAATAATAATCATAGGATTCTAGGTTAAAAAAAGTAAACAAAATTTAGGGACCAATTTTTTGAGATTAATAATAAATAAAATATCTAAATATATAATAGTAAATAATGAAAATGGGATGATACAGATAATATTAACCCATAATGTAAGTATAGATAATTTGATGTAAAATTTCATATTTGTACCAGGCTTGGTTTTTGATCTATAAATGATTAGATTTGTTGGAATATTTGGATGTTTCCTGATCTCCATCTCTTACACTATATCAATCTATGGTTCTTGTGACTAAACCTAGATAGAAAAGGTTATTGATTATTAGGTAGGGGTTTTAGGTCTAGAGACATAATAATCTATCAATATATTAATCTATTAACTGTTTAATTTAATTATTTCCACCAGGGACGATCCAATAACATTAACCCTGTGTGAAAAAAAGTATTATACCACTCCTGGGGTAACTCCTCTATTCCAAACACAACCCCAATGGTAATTTTTTATTCTATGACATTATTATAGAGGAAAAATTAATTTTTCCCAAATGCATACTCAAACTAATTATAGTATATTATTTTTAATATATTAATATCAATCTCTACCATTTGAAAAACATAGATGCAACTCAGTGACAACCTAAAAAATAATTTAGAATATTATAAAGTTTTAATATGTATAAAAAACAACTTCGTACATTATTAATGCTTTTGAAAAGGCTGATATTTAAGGGATATTGAATTTTTATCTAATTTATGTATCTTATTCCTTGAAAAATAACATTAAAACCACCTAAATGGAGCATAGGAAGTAGAATCTAAAATTTTATTTTTACTTATGAAGGGGGATTTATTCTTATTTGAGTTATAATTTACATAAGTTTCATGTCTTGGGATAGGACCATCTTAGGATTTCAATCAAAATCCTGGTTTATATAAATAATATCTATAAATTCAACCTCATTCCTATCATTTTGGATTCCACTTTAAATTTGATAAATATGGATGGAAATAGAAGACTATTGGATGAAACTTCTTTATTCATGGAATCAATAACAAAACCATGAGAAAATGAGAATCATGAGACATCAATGATCAAACTCTAAGGTAAATATTTTATATTTTTAATTTCTCCATTATTTGTATGAATTAATTTTTCATTACTAATTGTTGAATATTTTATCATAACACCAATCCATATAAATGTATATTTTTATCAATATTTATTAATGTTCAAATTATGTATCGGGATCCTAGGAAGAATAAAATTACCAGAAGAGATCTGGTGGTTGATGAAACCCAACCCACTATACATTCTCCATCCACATCATGTACATGCTTCACAATGAAGTATTATTTCAGCGAACATATTTTATGGTGGTATAAAAGTGTGAAAAAAATGTCATTTCCATCATCACAACTCTCTCTTGGTCTCTCCCTCTTGGGTATTCCATTATCCTAAGGTGGACTATGCATGGATATGGATCTCTAGGTGCTATCCTGGCAGAAGATAATGTGGGTGAGGAGGTTGTTCAAAGATATTCGAAATCAAATGAATCATCGTGGTATTACAAGGATGGTTTTTTGTGAATAGGTTGAAATTTGTGAAAATTATTGGGGTTGTGATGATGTTAGGCCAATGGTGGTGAACTGATAGCACTAGAACATATGGTTTCGTGATTAAAGAATATTTTTTGGTATTTTCCCAAACACGATTTCAGATTGGATCTAATTAATGAACACTCACCACATGGTATGCATAGATGGTGGTCTATAACCAACCAACAGTCCAAGATAGATATCCCCGATCAAGTTTAAGTGGCACAAGCTAACCATTTTGACCATCTGTATACATAAACCAATCATCCATAATGTTAGGTAACCAAATATGGTTAAGTGATCTAGCTCAATATAACTCAACGGTGTACTGTCCAGCCCCCATAGTACTACCACCCCCCCTATAAGAAGCCCAGCCTCATTGAAAAATTCATAAGTGGGGTCCTAGGTGGGTGAGATATCAACACAACCCAACCCTTGGATAGGGTGTGTATCGATTAACATGTCCAAACCTTCACTAAACATTTATATACATATATACAAATAAATATTATACTATGCCCTACCTCACATTGCAACATGGAATTCCATGAGGGTCTTCGCATGGCTTGATACGGGCCCTTTCTAGTATTGTTCAGAACATTTTACCTATGTGTCAAAATAAGATAAGTGAGTAGTCCATTATTTTAATTTCTTGTATGGAATATAATGTGTCATCCCATTCTCTATGATAGGTCACTTACAATATTTTTTTTCATATTTTGAGTTATTTGGATTCATAGGGTAAATAACAAAATTAGGGTGATATGATCAAGTTAAACATGGGTTCGGCACTCCACTAACAATATGAAGATAACAAGCCATGGTTCACCTATATAATATCTGGACTTCAATACTACCTCATAGTCCTGAGACATAGGTCCATCATACTAATCAAGAGGTTGGGTTCTCCATTGTTAATTACTTTAATGATAAAAAGTGAGTATGCCAATACAAATATAGATTGGTGAGTTGTTTTGAAAATTTGGAGAATATGAGTGTTTGGGTTCTAGTTATTTATTAGTCATTTACTTCTATCAATGTGATAGAAACTTCATTGAGAGTATTTATGATGATTATGAGTTCATATGTGTGCATCCCTTCCCATGTATCCCTTTGTTGGGATTTGTGCACATATCCTTGAAAAAGGAAAATGCTCAACATTGGTTCCCTATCTACACAATCAATTTAATTGATGTAGTATTTAAAGGATATAAAATTATCTAATATTCTATGAACATGGGAATTCCATGGGAATATGGGAGGGATTTAAACTCTTCCTTGTATTGGTTTTGACGTTATCTATTAATTGATTCAGAAGTGTCGTGACCACGATACTAGAAGCTGTTTGAATTCAATATTAATATTCCCTCATTAATTATATTAATAATGACGTGATTGTCTCCTTAGGTTGACAATGTTGTATCTTCAACACCATGTGACATAAAAGTTCTTTAATTCTAGGCCTATGATTTACCAACTCCCTTGGATATTAAACTACATATAGATATAGCATAATTTTCCCTTATGGTTAATAGGGTAGTTAATTTATTCATGTAATAGAGTGTGGGTCCTCCCTGTATGGTGTTTTTACTACCTCTATCAAATTATATATCTTTGGGGAGGTATAGATCCTTCACCATAGCCATTTATTCAATGTAGTTTTCCTGGAGTGATGTATTATAATGAGATATCATAGAATATTTATTTGGATATCGTGAATTATTGACTTGTGCAACTCAATGACTCTCTCATTTGGTGAGTGGTTCTTATAGTGATATTATTATAGTGCACAAATTTATATTTTTCATGGGTATGGGTTATATTCAATTGATTTCTCCAAATATTGATTTAGTTTCTCATGGTAGTGGTTTCTTTTTATATATTAGATTCTTTATACAGTTTCCTTTTCAAGAGTGAGTATACAAGTATATTTTTTCTCTTGAGTTTTTGGAATTTGGTTTGGATTCCTTTGTAGTAATATGGAATGTAGTCTACTAGGATTCATTCTTCCTCTACCTTAAAAAAATAATATTGTTTTTGGGAAGCTTAATAGTTTTTAAATAAAAGTTATTTTATTTTACCATTTATCTCAGTTTTCAAATGAAAATAACATTTTTGGTGATAGAATATATTGTTAGAGACATTACTTTGCCCCATGATTTTTTATTATTAATGAAAATTTCAATTTCCATGGAATTTTTCATTATTTTTTAGTTTCCATATCACTTGTTCCTTTCCTTCTTTTTGTAGAATTATGTTAGTTATATTTATAATCACCCTCTCTTAGGAAATATTTCAACATTTATCATGCTCTATAATGATGTTTTTTAGTTTGGGGATTATTATGGAGGATGTAGAAATTATGGAGCTATTTTTAATGGTGATTAGCCCAGATTGTTGTGGTTGGTTCTCATTTTAGGAGTTTTTGTCTAAGAAAGTCATATTTTTTCCTCTTGGTCCTATTTTACCACTGCAAAATTAGTATCATGTATTTTCATTTAATCTCAAATTTTTAATCTATTTCATTGTTATGTATTATAATCTTTCATATGCATTTTATTCTAGAGTTAGGATGTTTCATTTATAGTTCTTTGCATGATTTAGGATATGGAGATATATTTTTTTAATGGTTCATTAGGTAATTCCAATAAAAAATTTGTATTCCTATTTGGTGATATTAACTATCCAAAAGCCAATTGGATTCAGTCTTGCAGTGTCACAATCTACTTATCCTCCAACCTAAGTGTAGTCTATATGGTTCAAGTTAGGTTAGTGTAGTTTAAATGTTTAGTTTTTTCCTAATGATGGGTTTTAACTTTTTGATTATTATGAGTTATGGTTTGGGTAATTTTGGGAAATAATTTTTGATGTGTTGGAGTATAATCATCATACCGGATAGAAAAGGTAATGGATTTGGTCACTAACAAATTATTATATAATTACTGTATTCAAATGTTAAATGAATTTATTATTAAAGGAATTTTTTATATGGTATGGACATGTTGGTTCACACATCAAATAGAGGTAAATAATTAATGTTTTAATACTATGAATTCCTCTTATTTGTGATTTCACTAAGTGATGGTATGACAATCATCTCATTCAAAATATTCATTTAAAGTGTATTATGGATCCTATATGAATTTCATGAATATCAATAATAATCATAATAGTTTATGCTTTCAAAATTATTTTTTTATTAATATTCTAAAAACCCATTACTTATATAATTTTCTTGAAAAATCTATAGGACCTTGGAAAGAGGAATATATACTCCATCAGTAAGAGTGGGTACTCACCAGTTGAATGGGGTGTGATTTCTTCATTAGAAAGTGTAGGTACTCCCCTATAGAATTAGGTGTGAGTACTTTATCCTTCAATTAAGTAATCCCCCAAATATAGAGGTTTGGTTACTCTGATATAGGGGGAAATCAATACCTCAATCAAGGCTTATTTTCCTCAGTAAGGTGTGGGTCATACTAAAGGGTTTCGAAGGTCAATAAATCATACAACACTGGGAGGAAGAAAAAATAAAAACGCAAAAACGACTGTGATTAATAAATATTTTTGTATTCAATAATAAAATGAATCAAAAAAATTAATTTTCACCATTAAATCCAATATCATCCAAATGATTTTTATGTAGATGGATAAGGAGAAACTAACAGGTTCCTCCCACCTGTGGTGTTCATAGATTATGGGAAAATTCTAATGCTCAATAATAATATCTATAAATAAATAGTTAGCCTAAACCATTAGATTAAATACCTAATAGAATTATATCTTGGAAATATTTTTGGGGATAATTTCATACATTCAAACAAAAATGAATGAGGATTGAACACATTTATAATGTCCTTCAGAAATAAAACATGCAACCATTTATTGATTGAAACATTTTTCAAACCTTTCAAATCCTATGAAATGATCATATAAATTTTAATATTAAATGGTTGTCATATAAACATTCATATTATCTATTTAAATCTCCTTATAATAACTATCTTATGATGATCGATCATTTTTGATAGAATTTGAAGAAGAATAAGAAGGTGATTGTTCCATATATTATCATCAATCATGGTAATATAATCCAAAAGCACTAGGACATAGTTCTATAAAATTTATTTTTGTACATATTAGGGTTTACAACAATGTGATTTAAGTCCCCGTTATATTTTTTGGTCCCTCGGTTCACATATCCATAAAACTCTCACATTCACTAAACCCTACTAGACTTAGCACACATTCACATTATATAGCATCATATATGAAAACATGTGAAACCATATTCAAACCTCATTGTGGATATTTCCGAAACTCCATATGTAAAATATATTTTATATATTAAATATATGATAAATTATATTTATTAGTTTTTGGAAATCAATTAAGTATGACTTCTCAAATCTATAAACATAAGTAGAGGTATTACACTAGAAAAGTGGCAATGCTGCTCAATGTATAGGTGTATCTTTCAATGTTTTATGAACTTCATCCTTATTTGCATAACTAAAAATTATGACCCCAATAGCCATTATATAATTTAATAAAATTATGAGTTCTCACAATAATAAATATAAGAAAATAGATTCCTCATGAAAATTGGAAATCCTACTGAAGCAGTAAATTGATCTATCTTGATCTCTCTAAAAAAACATGTATCTCCATACCCATATCCACCAGTTATATCATATATATGTAAACATAATAATATGTTCCATTATTATTGTGTGACCATGAGACACCATGTTTTTCAATCCTATATAACTGACTCATATGTTCTCGATTATCATATAATAGACTAATCGGGTAGATGAATACATCACATGTCATTCAACTAAGAAAATGTGAACTTCACATGTCCTTTATATAGAGAGATAATAACATAAAATTAAAATTATATAGTTATATCCATATAATACCTTATTTTATCTCAATGAAGGGAATATATGTTATACTCATCATACAAGAAGAAAAAATCTAATCTTGGTTAAGCCTTAACTATTGATATAATCAATAATATAACTAACCAGCCCTAATTTTCATCGCCATAGGCCTGCAATAGAAAATTATACATTTATAAAGTTTATAATTCTAGGTATCATTTCAAAATGATCAATAGGAATTCAATATGAAAAAGACACCCATAAAATACCATGATATCTTGTATGAAACTCCATGTCATATACCTAGAGGATCATCTTGTATGAAATACTTTTTTTGTACCTCATGATTATATTTTTCATATATATATATATATATAAGTACCCACATTCATAAAAATAAAATTTTAAGATAACCTAAAATACTCTATGATCAAAATACCTAGGAATGACACAAATTCTTACTTTGAGAGGTTAATTATCATTACACATCACGTAATAAATAATATAGTAAACATGAAAAATGATAAAGTGGAAACAGAATTTTCATTAAAATGATATATTTTATATTCTTAAACCCTAATAATAATAATAATAAAACCATAAATAGGAACCTATTAAATCATATTCTATATAAAAACTACCTAAAAGTCCTTATGATTAGTTTAAATTTATGGTTTTGTATGACTCATTATATCTCTATATATTTCCAACCAAATCCCTATGTGACTATATGGAAAAAGCCACCTAATGAAATACTTATTGAGTAACATCTATAAATAAATATTTTTTTAATTACAGTGGCATTATGAATAATTTTCTAAAAACTCTATTATTTAACCATAATATTCAAATATTTTTCTTCACTACAAAATATTTAACAATTTTCATAATTTTTTTCATCATAAAAATAATTCTTTTTATATCAGAATAATCTTGTAAATTTTATATTACAACATGTCTTTTTGATATTATTTGACAACTAATACAACTTTATTTCTGAGGCCTCATTGAAACCATTATGATATAGAGTTGAAATCACTTTTTCATAATAACTAAATATAACTCTTTACATTTTCTTTTACATAAATACCCTAAACTATTTTATTATATTAGGTTATATTAAATTTTAATTTTACTAGTTTAATATTTTAATTAATACATTTTGACCTTTTATGAGACAAAACATACTCCCACAAGTCTCTTAGACACTATATTCTCTTTATAATATTGTCTTAAAATACACAAAATAATTTTTGAAGGGAAATAACACTTATCTATTTTAGTGGTAATATATATAAAATAATCTATTAAAATAAATATCACATGGTTTATTTTATGTTTTTGGGTAAATATTACTAAAAAAATACTTCATTATTTAATATATTTAACTACAAATTTTGGTAACCCTTTCGATTATATTTTAACCAGTATATTGGAAAAAATATTCTATACTATATTGAATACTTTTAACTTTATATATTTTTCAATAATGTTATTCAATTTAATTTATATGAAAAAATATTTATACGATTTACTATCTCATTTTTTCTAAAAAACATTTTGTTAGAAAAAAACATCTCATATCACATATAAAAAATACAATGAAAAAAACATCATTTAATATAATAAATATAAGCTTCAAATTTTAAATTGAATTAAATTATATGATTTAGAAACGTGTTAAATAATCACTTGACTAAAAAATTAAAGATCTATCAAACTATACCTTGATTTTCAACTCATTTATATATACAATATATGAAATATATATATTTGTTTTCTTAAAAAATACAAAATTGAGGAATATATATCTATAACACAAAAAACTAATTTATTATTTATAATGAGTTTAAAAAACCTTAAAATATTTTAGATAATTACATATCATATAGAAACATTTCTCATCCTTACTAATACCTCCATCCAATTTCAATGACTAGGTATGACTATTAGACAATCCAAGCATTTCTTTTTATATTAAATATTTTAATTTTTATACTATTGACACAAAATGAGAGCCTAGACATCTCATCTATATCTTATTTATCATCAACACTTTGAGATCACCATGTAAAAAATTTCAAATCATTTATATTATTATAACCATTCCAATATCGATTCAAGAATAAATTCCATAATCAAAACAAAACATGAAAAAAAACCTTCAATTTCTTCATTCCATTATTATACCTAATCATAGTTAATAAATAATATGAGAGTAGGATTCCTTAAGTTATCTCACATTTATACAAGGACCAAAATTCCATCAATTGAATCATTATATTGTTATAATAAGAATAACGTCAATTTTTCGAGAAACATCAATTTTTGGTTACTAGAAAAGAATTTCTACAACTTATATAATTTTCCATGATAAGGGAAATTCTCAAGTTCCCCTACCAATTTAGAATTTTACATCTAGTAAGCTTCGATTACACTAATATTTTCCTCTAATCCATGTTTTATGATGATTATTCCATTATAACTATAAAAAATTTATAAAATAAGAGTCATATTTAACATTATATTAATTAAGAAATTTATTTCATGTACTCCCACCAATATGATGACCCCTTTGAATATACATCATATCCATTAGTGGACTGAGATCCATATTTCACTAATTAATAATACCAATTTTTTTGAACCTCATCAATTCATCTATTTAGTTGGACATTATTTCAATCACATCATATATGACCTTTTTATAGTTTAATGAACAACACTTTACCCAAACCATCATATGTATAAAATCAATATTATTTTCCTAGTATCATTCCTAAGGGTTTACCAAATAAGTATAACCCAATATGAATGCCAAAAAGATTCACCGATCTCTGAAGGTTACCTTACTACTATATTTCCATACATAATATAATTTATATACACCCTTCTTTGGTATGAAACTGACCAATTGGATTAACTAGGATTTGAAAAGTGTTTAGTTTAAAATGAGTAAGAAACAAGGTATTTTTTCTGGGATTTAATCTAAATAAGTCATATCATGTATTCCCTTTACATTTGTTAATGTTTCAACATATTTAGTTTTTCATCGTTATCCCTTCCATAAAATTAATATATTCAATCCTTATTAATGTGTAACACTTTACACAACTCATAGATTATGTTATTAGATAAAATTTAAAGATAAATATAATTATTTATATCCAAATTATACTCAGGAAAAAGGTATATGATTCTATTTCATGAAATGTCAAAGAACTGTATGAAATTAAAATCCTAATAAGAGTAATGGAAAAATGGATAGGTAGTCAACCACACAATTTGGGAAAAACCCTAATGTCGTGGTATAAATTGAATTCTTAGCAAAGTTCCTCTACCCATGGTTCTTTACAATAGAAAAAACTCAATTCTATCACAATTTGAACACTTAACTTTTATAAATAATAAAAAATTTAATTCAATATCATAACCAAGAATAAATTAAAGTCAATTTAAAATAAAACTAAATCAATTATCACATCTAGCGTGTTACACATTAAATAATTATATGATAATTTAAAGAATCATTTTAACACATAAAACTAGAAAATATATCAACATTAATAATATAAAAATTATATTATTGAATAATGAGATGAATTAAACTAAATAAATG
This sequence comes from Viscum album, assembly GCA_963277665.1. Classification (NCBI taxonomy): domain Eukaryota; kingdom Viridiplantae; phylum Streptophyta; class Magnoliopsida; order Santalales; family Viscaceae; genus Viscum; species Viscum album. The sequence continues at coordinate 748,027,081 of OY728123.1, read as the reverse complement.
GTGATTTTATAAATGTATTCATCAGAATGAAATTTATGAACAATGAATAAATGAATTATAAATATTTTACAATTTAGGCATGGATAAACATGAAAAATTCATTTTCTCCAACATAAACTTTCAGTATTATTAATTACAATGTGTTAACATGAAATCCTTAATATTTCAAAATATATGATATTTAATATTCACTCTTGTTATATAATAATAAACATTTTACAATTTATGTAAAAAATTTACATAAATTAAAAAATATATATTTTTTCATGTAAAGAAACTAATATCAAAAAAAAATTCTACAAATTTGATAGAATCATAAATCAATAAATAAACATTTATATTTACATTATTTATACTATGTAAATTAAATTTAAACCTAGATCACGTCCACAAAAATATATTTGGTATATTTTCATGTCTTCCATTGAATTTTGGATGGAAAATCTAGACATACACATCCAATGTTTTTAAGAATTTTAACAAAGAATACTTTTCATTAAAATATTATAATTGTGTCTTGAACCATGGTATAATCTATACCATTTTGGTTCCTGGAATATTCTATATACCATAACCATTTTGGTATGTCACTTTAGGTTAGTCCAAACCATGTGGAAAAAGTGTTTCATTTTTGACTTGGCATTTTAGGTGAGAGGCCATTATAAGGAAGTCATTTCAAGTAGGTTATTTTATTCTTACTATTTTGATAAATTTCTAACCATTTTAGGGAAGTTATTTCTTTTTATAATCATGATATATGAAATAACTTTTCCAAATTTATTATGTTGTTTTATGTACCCATTAAAGAGTTACGTAAGGAGCATATTACAAGGCCCTCATTAAGAAACATTTTGAAACCTGGAATGTATCGCAGGGAAGACCTAGGCCATATCTCAAGATTTTGAGCATGTAGACTCATTATCCTATAATGTATAATTATATTTGATATTTTTTAAAATAAATGAAAAAATGGGGGTTTGATTAAATAAATAGAAAGGTAAATGAATACTCAAGACATAACAAATGTGAGAAAGGAGACTCGCATGGATTCAACCAATGTGACCGTTAATTATCTCAAAACATTGATTTTCTACCCAACCAAATATATCTTCCAACTTGCTATAAATTTCCTTATTGAATTAATAATGTGAATTTACATAACACTCAATGAATTTTCCAAGTGATCATTCAACTACTCTCTTAATTATCCCACAATCAGGAATCCATACACTATTGAAACCACTGATCCCAATCACACATCAATGACCGAGATTGTAATAGAGTAAATTATTTTAATAGTGAAAAAATGAAATAGGTGAATGAAAATCATGAGGTGAAATATTATCATCAAACCCTCAAAACCAAAAATTTTATAATCAAATACAAAATAAAAATTCATGTCTGTGGACTCTAGTTAACTAGTATGCATCTGATGGGTGATAATAAGGTTAACCTCCCATTAGGGTAGACTATTTCAGAGTCACTATGACTTCGTGGTGGTTTAAACATGAAACAAATTGGGGAGTAGAGAACAATAAGACTCATGAATGAATAGAAAATATACTAAAATTGAATATATATATATATATAAACCCAAAAGAAGTTAATATATATGAATTTGTTAGAGGTGAATCCTATTTATTGGGAGAGGATAAAAATATATGAATTAATTGAAGCATATTTTTTACAATATTCTGAAAAACAACACTGATTACTGATCTCTTCTTCTTCATCGGATGACTTCTACATGTTCAGGAAAAGGGTAAAGATTTCTTCTAGTGGGTATCACTCAAAACTTCTTACTGAAACCTTCCCTTCCTATGATCTTCATCATATTTATCTCATTTGATGATAACTATAAATATATAGTAGATAATTTATTATTAATTTTGGTAGATAAAATAAATAGATTTATATTTCTACCTAAGCTTGAACTTATGATAAATTATGGTTACATTTATAAACTAATTATATCCATAGATACACCTTTAGGGTGTTCCTATAACAATGGATTATACCCCTATACAACTATTTTATGGATATTATAAAGTAGAAAAACCATTGGGATGACCGTTTTTCAACTGCACCAACCATGAATAATATATTTACACAAGTTTTAATGAAATTTAAATAGACTAGTAAATTTCAATGGTCCCCTTTATAGTATTTGGATTACCTTAACATAGCATCTTTAGTATATGAAGGTACCTTTACATAGCCTTCAACTACATGAAATGACCATTACATAATTTTGTGTTGATGACCCTTGTGTGGATATATCTTACATAATAACTCCTAAATACCCTCAATAAAGTTCATGTTTCCCTTATATATTGTCTTCATAACCTTTATTTTGGTTTTTTAAATATTATATTTATGTATCATTCTAACCCACAAGAGTAGCTTTTTGGAGCTCCATGTTTTCTTTTATGTGCATCGTGGTGTGTATTGATGACCTTTATAAATCTCGTTAAATACATAGGTTAAAATCAAATGATTTGAATATAACCATTAAATAATGGATACATTATAAAATTTTATACTACAGCTCAAGAAAAAACAAACTTTAGTACAGTTTTATTAAATTTTATTTCCATAAAGAATTAACCAATGAAAAATCAAAATTAAATTCCCTTTAAATAATAAATATGAAGAATAATAGTCTATATTTACCAAAAATTACTTTAATTATTAAAATAATTAAAAATGATGATTTCATCCATTTAACCACTAAAATATATAACCAAAAAAGTAAAAAAAACAATCAAGTTACAGTGGTTTTAGATCAACCACTGTGTTAATTATTATTTAAAATATTTAAATTATTTTGAGGTATTATCTCTCATTACCCCCACCCCACACACACACTTATACTATTTTACTCTTGATCAATACAATGAATTCGACCTATTAAAAGAACAATCTTTTTCATCTAAAAAACAAAACTTGTTAAGAAAAATGAAAAAATCGATCTATGTTATGAAATTTTATGCTCCAAATGTGAATTTATATCATAGTCTCACATAAATTATTGTCAATGTTCCAATTATAAAGACATAAAATAGTTATTCTTTGTGAAATAAAAAAATTTAGAGGGGAATTTTCTTTTATCACTCTCACCTAGTACCTTGTACCAGAGATCCTTTTTCCACATCCCTGATAAAACATAGGTGACATTTTATAATTCATTTTCCCCATTATTTATTTGGGTTAAATATTAAACACACCTAAATCCATTTATTTTTTATAGTTATGAAATTATTAAATTTCTCATTGCCATTTTTTTGAACATTTCTTATTTAATTTAAATTGAAAATTATTACTCACACACGAAATGTCTAACTATATCAGAAAATTATTGTTGGATCACAATTTCTTATTTTAATATAAATGTAAAGGATACATGTGACTACCTTTTTGTTGGATAATAGAGGTTTCATATTTCAAAATGTATAGTTTACCATATTTCAAGTTCAAGAATCCAGTTTTTTTTGTTATAATTCAAATTCCACTCCAATTTTTTCTATCAAACTCATATTCCTACTTTCAAAAAACAAATATTCTTGAAAAATAGTTGATTTCCAGCTAGAATCATCTAAGTAAAATATTTTTTGCATCATTTCAATCTTAAAAACCTATATTAAATTCCTTCCTAATGGAATATGGAATTAAAACCTCACTTTCATAAGCAAAAAGCATACAAAAAATATAATATTGAAATGAAAAATATAGAATATTTTTTTAATAATTATAATAAATTTTCCAAAATTCGTCTTTATAGGTCCTAAACTAGTCCTAAATTGGGTTGGATCCCTTCCTGACACATATATAACACATTCCAGCAAATCTTAAGAAAATTCAAAAATAGTGGTGAATAAACCAATACAAAAGGATAGAAACAATCTTGTTGGTATTATCTTGCAAGGTAGAGTTAAGAGATCCCCTATATTCTCTATATATAGATTTCTTATATTTTTTTATACACATTAAATTATATATAATATATATTTTAATCATAATAAATTTTATTGAAAATAAATAGATTTAAAACATGCTTTCCCACCTATGTAGGTTCTGGATTTTTATCGCCTATAGTGATAAATTTCAATTATTAACCCTAATATGATTGTGGTTTTAGATTAATTGGTAGAAACCACAACATATTATTGTTTCCAATAACTATGAGTATAAATTTTTATTTGAGAACCCAATGATTTGTATAAATCATTCCCAACCCCACATTAAAGAAAAAATGAAAATTGGGTAGGAGTAGTATGCAATTGGAATCTCTTTCAGATGTTATCTCTTCCTTCATATGGTAAATAATTTAGATTTTAGGGAGTAACTACTTCACCACATGTCCTAGATCGTATTCCTCATCACAATTAAATTCCTTGATATACATGTTTTCACCATCTAAGGTTGATTGTTTAAATTTTTCTTAAAAATTATCAGGTTATAGTTTTATTTTGGCTTTTCCATCGTCTAGTATATCTTATTACATGAATTTTTTAGAGAATATTTGAGTATATTTTCAAAGTATGCTTTATTCAACTCAACTTATTCATTCTAGGTGTCCCTTTATTCAATATCTTTATCTATTTTTTCTTCATTTGTGGCTACATCAGGTTCATATTCAACAATGTATATTCCAAAATATTTCATGGACGAGCTTCAAAATTCAATATAGGGTGGTCTAGAACAAATTTCAAGATTTAAAGATTAAGAAATATTGGTTTAAAGGATAGTTCTTCTCCCTTGTGTAGCTCTACCGTAATATATTTATTCAAAATAAAGTCATGTATAATGGTTTCATTAGGAGAGGGTAATGGTTCCATCAACTCGTCTCCGAATCCCACCATCTCTACTTCCTGCTCCTATTTTATGGCATAACCCATAATCTATGAATATATATTTTCCAAGAAAGGGGTATAATTTTAAAATAAATTTGATAAAATATAATGATAGTAAATTGAAAGGTTAGTTAATTCCCCATTAACAGTTTAGTTAGAAGTAACTTTTTCTCTATGATTTCCTCAGGAATGTACTAAAAATGTGAGGCAGATAAGGTTCTTCAAATATGGATTCCACTTTTATGTTCAACATTATCAAGGGGACTAACCTCAAATTATTCTTATTTTATCAGCTTCCAATCCTATTCTTCATGTCATTATAGGACATTTCTTATATGTAGTTAGAGGGTGGTGGTTATCATGGCCATCATGTCCTTTAACTCTACCAAATTTAATGGTTACACATTAAATTGATAGTCTAGTAGCAAGTAGTTGGTTATGTAGTGTTGAATATCCTTTGGTGTTTATTCAACTTCAATTTTCTATTTTGGGGGTATTTTTAGTTAATATTTTCAGGGTTTTTAGTGTATTAGGCTCTATCCTCTCACCCATTACCATGTACCAAAGGTTTATCCAATTTTAGTCCTTGAATATTATCCTCGTCAGGCTCTTGTTGGAAGAGAAAATGATTTTTATTAAATATCTGGGAAAAGTACTATTTCAAATCCTCAACAGTGATTCTATAAATTATATTAAACAAGAATATATTTTAATAACCATTATTGAAGAATTATCATCCATTTAGACATTTCCCAGTCTAGTGAATATAAATAAATAATGAAACTTTGGAAAACAGAGAGCAATGAAATCAAATAAAGGAAAATTGAACAGAAATACTATTTAAAAATGTGTAAAATAGTGTATAACTCAACCAAAATCCCTAGAAGTTGTGAAATGTTATGGAAAGGAAACTATCATAGACATCTCATCAAAAAGAATTTTGAAACCTTGAGTACAGCACAGGGCTACCAATATCATCTCCCAATGATCTAGGCTTAGAGACTCAAAATCATCACATATTTGATAGATTTTGTTTTCTTATATGTATTTGAAAGAAATATATAAATGAATTTTGATAAATTCAACAATAAAGTAATGAAAATTTAACATATAATAAATGTAATAATGGAGACGCCACTGTATTCAACCATAGTGATCCTTCATTATCTTCCAACTTTGATTATCTACTACACTCTTTGTGTATTATAACCATATTTACACAAACTCACTATATCAATTGTGTGTACGGAAATCATACTCAGGTAATTACCCGAGTGATCATCCCACCACTCTCTCTATTATATCACAATAATTATTAAATCCTCTTCTCAAACCACTAATTTTAGTCTAACATCAATGACCCAAATAATAAAATGGGAAATAACTTTAATAGTGTGAAATAAAATGGGATATGGTGAAATATGAGGTACAATAATCCTTGCATCCCCTCAAACACCCAAATTCCTTGATACAATTTAAAAGTTTAATGTATGGTTTGTGGAATCTAGTTCATTGGTTTTCATATTGTGGGTGATCCTTTTTTATCCTCTCATCAGGGATGAGAGCTTGAGAATTACCATAACATCATAGTGGAAGAAACTTTATGAAAATATAGTAGAATAGAAAATAATAACATATTATTGAATTAAAAATAAATTAAAATTGAAAATATGAAAATCTATAGAAGCTATGAAATTAAAATTGGTTGATTTTGAATCCATTACATTGGGAGAGGAGGAAATTATTTATAGTAATCTAAGGACATTCTAATACATTATCCAATAACACAACATTGTGTTGTGAATTATTCTTTTTCCTTAGATGACTTCAATGTTTCATGGATGAGGGTATAGATTTATCTATGTGGATATCACACTAATATTCTTATTAAGACATTCCCTTACCATGATCTTTATCTTCTTTATCTTGTTGGATAATCACAACATGGTTATAGTGGATAAGTTCTTCTGGATTTGGTCAGACAAGAAGAATGGAATTTTATTTTTATCTAAGCCTAATATTTTTATGAATTTATAATTACAATTAATTACTAACTCATTCCACGAATATATCTCTATAATTCTACTGGAACCATAGGTTCTACCCGGAAGAACCTCCCTTGTGACCATTTCACAGAAGAGGAACCACATGGATAAACATTGTAAAATTACACTAGCCATAGGAATAACTTTATATAGGTCATTAATACCATAATAAAACTTTTTAAATTTCATTATTACCTTCACACATTAGATTTAGTACCTTTAAATAGAATCTATATTATGATAAGGTACCTTTATATAGCCTTAAACTATGAGGCATGACCTTTACATAGTGTTGTGTTGATGAACCTTATGTGGGCCATTATTCTAAAATGACCTTTATACTTCCACTGGAATGTTCATGTTACCCTTACATAGTATATTGTAACCATTATATAATGTATAGATGATATTATCTTTAAATATATTTTAGAACTACGTGAATGTATTTACCTATCTCTATAACTACCTGTTCATAATATGTGGTTATTGAAACTACATTTTACCTAGGGGATGGAAATAATATGAAGAGAACTTTAAATTTTTTAAATAAGGGAAGAATCATGAGAAGAGTAAGAGGGAATTACCCAAAACAAACCTATGTGAACACCTTGTGCCTCTAATGGCCAATGCATCCCCCCTATGTGTCACCAAAATATAGGCCACCTCAGTGCGGGACACCTTTACCGAAAATCTACACCCATGACCTACATCAGAAAAATCCTTTTAATAGGGTTCCATATATTCTTACCAATATGTCATCATGGATCCCCATTTGCAGCGCTGAAAAATCAGAAGAGGCCTCAAACCTCTCATCACATATCCCCTTTATCAGAGACTTTTAAATTACTCAGGTTGGTCTTGAAAACATGAAATAAAATATAATTAAATGAGATTAGTGGGAACAATGTCCCTTCAGGGTCTAGAACACAAGACACATACATGAGGAACCCTTATCTCCTTATAGAAAACCACATACGCAAGGCCCCTTCCCTTACTAGGGTCCTACAAGGACACATCAAATTACACCTGAGCAGACCCATAGTGAATCATCTAAATCATAGACTAATTTTTCTTACCCAGGTGGTCCATTTAGCAAGGCACACATAACTAGAGAAGGCCAAAACCACATGTGAAAATAAATTGCAGTTCCCCTTAGGCCCTGCATGAGGATCCTCTTCCCTCTTAAGAAGCACCTTCTCAATCCCCTATTTGTTCCCTTTTCAAAGCCGCCAATGGAATGGATCCTCTTACATTGGATCCCTTACCCAAGGGGGGATAATTTGAAACCTCCACCTACCCCTTCTCACTTTAAATAACATAATGAGGGAACACAATCATGTCTCCCATTTCTATTTTCATTACTATGGTTAGAGGTGTCATGAATTTTTCTTACTAGCACTATTAGGTTCCTCAGGGTTAATATGGATTTTCATCCCCACCATCACAAGGACCCTGACATTGGCGGTGGTTTTAGAAAACTCTTGGACTCAGACGTGAGTGTTTTGAAGATTTTTGTCCACTATAGTCTCTAAGACCTGGAGCATCTGGTTCCATGTGGGGAGGTTGAGGATCATGCTTGTATTTACTTTTGACATCGAAGAACCTCCTCCCCTCCTTCTATGAAATCAATTTTAGGGAAACCCTTCCAAGAGTAGGCCCTAGCCTTTCTAGTAGGAGGTTAAACTCTTTATCCTCTTCACTCTCTGAGGGACATATCTATATGGGTAGTCATACCTGTCTATAATAGATACAATATGGGATATGGAATGGGTTCATCTAACCCCTTTTTCTTCTATCGTTGCTCTATCCTATTTCACCAATAGAGGTGCAAAATTTTGTAGTTTTCTAGAACATCTACTTCTTCAAGTTTTTAACATTCAATAATAACTCATGATGAATTGCATAGGCTTAGGGGATATCCATGATCATGGAATCCACGTTATTGGATGAACTTTTTTCCAGAAAACCATTATTTGGATATTCCTTTATCCTTCCTTTAGATTTCCTCTATAATTGTGGGTCCTCAAGGACATGTATCCCACCCCACGGAAATGAGTATTGAGTGGTTTTATAGATCTTATGTTTACTATTGTTTCTCACACTAAGCATGACTCATGTGTTATTAGAGTTAGATGGTGTTCATGACATCAACATGATCCCCAACAACCTAATCCATTGGCCTCATACTTTGTATAATCTCCCAACATCTCACCAATGGGAATCATTCCAAGTGTATGTCCCAACCTAATCCATGGGCCTCCCACTTTGTATAATCCCCAGCATCCCTCCTATGTTATTCTTTCCAAGTGTATGTACTGTCCAAATTCATGAGCCTCCTACATGTTATAAGCCCCAACTTCTCACATATGGTAATTATTCCAAGGATAAGTCCCAACCAAATCTATAGTCCTCCTACTTGGTATAAGCACAAGCATATCACCTATGGGCATCATTCCTCGTGGAATTCCCAAATTAATAAATGGGCCTCGTACATGGTGTAATCCCCATTATCTTCCTAATGGTTATAATTCCTAGTGTAAATCCAAACCTAATACATGGTCCTCTAGTAACCCCTGTCAGTTTGTGAATTATTTGATTTTAAAATAATTTATCCTTTTTGATATTTTTCATTTCATACAACACTAAAAATAGAATGTTTTATGGTAAATCACTATGTTTTTCTTGCATCATATGAAAACCCATGTCAGTATTGCACTTTATGGAACATAAATTTTAGATTTTTCTACATGGAACGCTGAGGTTAGCCTATGGTACACACAGTAATGACTTTCCTCGATGGCCTGTGTAAAATGAAAGATTGACTTTTAGTGAATAATGATATATTATTTAACATAAACTTTTAGTTAAATTATATGTTTTGAAAACGTTTGACTAAATTCTGAAAATATCTGGTTTACAAAATTATAAAATTAATTAATTGGTTATGAATTAATTAAAAATGAATATGAAAACTGATTGAAAATAATGGAAAATATTATTCGACCCCAAAAGATTTTTACCCTAAAAATTATATTAATTAAAACTAGTTAGTGCAACTCATGTGATATATATTATATTATATTTAATCAAATATATTTTATATTCATCTTATATATTTTAAATGCTTAATATAGGAACAAATAAAATTTAACATTTAAGATCATATTATTATATAATGGAAATTTTAATGATTTTTAATGGGGAATCCATTTTAAATATAATTTTTGGATGTTTTATAGAAATTATATGTCAAAAAAATTCATATTTAAAATACAAACATAAATTTAGGTTAGTATAATTTTTCTAATTTTCTTTATCGTTTTCATTTTTTAATGAATATGTAAAAATACAGAATTTTAATTCCAAACTATTTTTAATATAATATATTTATAAGGATGTGATATGTTTTAAATTTATATAAAAGTTTAATTAGATCATATTTTTTTCAATTAATCAAATTTTGGTATTTATAATCAATTTCAATTTGAAATTGGGTATAAAAACATAACAAACTTTTGGATGTTTTTACTTTAAAACCCCACAGCGTCCTCCCATCAATATGAATAAATTTAAATTAATTTATTCCACTTTTGTGAATGTAAATTGGAAAAATGGATTAAATATTTTAATTATAATAATTTATAGTATATAATATTTTCAAATTAGTTTTTACCCAAAATATTACTGAATTCAATTAAAATTAATTACATTGATTGAGGTAAAATTAATCTTATCAAGGAAGTAAACCTTAAACATAAGGGACCAAATGAAATATAATCTTTTTGAAAACCCATTTTATCGAAATATTTCGTCTATTAACCTTCCATTTTTGACTTTTTTGTTTTTATGACTTTATGTAGGTAAAAAACACGGGTACACCTAACTAGTTTTCAAAAATTCCAACTGTGTCCTTTTCCTCCACTCCCTAATATACATTAATTCCTCCATGAAGCCTCCCTTTGTTTATAAATACTTCCATTTAATCCCCTTAGTTCAAACCAACTGGTGTTACCCGATTGAGATGAAACACCCTCCCCCAAACTCCTTTCATTTTTCCCATTATACACTCCCTAAAAACTTTTTATTACAATATTTTATAAAAGAAATATTATCCTAAAAATAATAAGAATTTGTTTTTAATTTTTTTACCTTAACTTACAAACACATCCATCTAATGGGTTACAAACATATTATTTACATGAACGGTGAACTACCGCCTCACGAGATGATAATTGTTCATTTTAATTTGACCGCCTCTCATGGTGTTGATTTAGATAGAAAAAACATTATATACATTATATATTATATTTATTATTAATTTAATCATATTTAATACTTTTATAACCGATATATTTAAACTTTCCATTTTCTTTAAATATGATAATTTCGTTTGAAGAAGTGTGGACCATGGAACCTCTCAAAGTGATGTGATTCATTCACATATGACATGGAATGTATTAAGAATTTGTTTAGTGAACTTTAATGATATACATAACATAATAATTATACATTAATGATATTATATATATACCTTTATTTCATTTTCTTTGTTTCTTTCAATATGACAATAAAAACAAAGACAACATTCATGCGTACATACGACCTACCATCTCCATGAATAATGTATTTCATTTTGTAAATATATATTATATAGATTATTATAAAAAAATATAATGAATATAAATGATATTAATTTCATGGTTTACATTATATAAATAATAATATAAGTCTAACGAGCAAATATATAACAAAGTAAGACACATGTGAAGAACAAAGTGGATATTACTCGATGTGAAACCATATAATTGTCAACAAATGGGTAATATAAATTTTTAAAAAACCATATATTGTATTAAATATAAGAATATGGTTATGTAATAGTTTTTTAATAAAAATATATTTATTATACAGGGTTTTTTATGAATATTATTAGAGGAAACACACAAGGTAAGGGAATTTCATCTCACTTTTGTTTCTGTGAGATACATGCTTTATTCACCACCTTTTGTATGGTGTGTATACTTCCCATGGATAAATTATATAATTCATATAATTAAATTTATGGGTATTTACATATCCATTTTATGATTATTATTTCATATGTTTTATGTTTCCATAGTTTCCAATTTGGAAATGTAATTTTGTCTTAATTTTATATCTTTGAGACACATGCCATGTTATACACCTATATTTTTTTTATGATGTCTCTATAATCCCTTTGAAATTTTCTATCATGAATCTCATTGTTTCATGATATTTTAAGAATCACGTAATTTAAATTTTTTTAAAGGGGTGTATGGTTCAATGTTAGAAATTTGTAAGAGTTTATTGAAACAATATGTTCGCTTTTCAATTTTGTTTATGATTGTGCATCTTTGTACAAAATATTAGGATCCATCTCTCAAGAACACTATTAAATTTTCTTATCCTTCATTTATTCATTTTATATTAATGTATTTCTAAAATTATTACACACTTACGTACGTAATATAGTTAGTAAATCATTTTTAATAAATCTGACATTACCCTATCATCAGTCATAAATCTATGTTCCTTCAAACACTGTTTTCCAAGAAGAATGTTTTCCAAAAATATACTAAAATCTTCCTATGATTGTTAATAAACATTTCTACCAATGTTTAACCTTTTAAATAAAATATTTTTCTTAATAAATTAATTTTATTGTCGTTTTTTGGTTAAGGATATTTTATATTCTTTTTATGGTGCAAAATGAATGTTCAGTTTATATGGATTTACCCACTATCATGACCGATATTCTCTTGATGCTTCTGTTAAAAGATTAAAAATTTATTCTATTTAAAATAAAATGTTTTCCTAAAATTAGGGATATTAATTATTTTATAGTGGTTTTAAGTGAAAGATTTTTTCCAAAACATTTTATGTTTATCAATGAATCATTTATGAGATTTTAAATCAATTTTTTTAGAAAAATGTTTTCAAAAATATTTTAACTATAAAATGGTAATTTTATCTTTTTAAATATTTAATTATATGTTTTCAAAAAAATTTCCAAGGAAATTGGTTTTTAAAAAATATTCAATGATTCCTTATATGTTTTCATGTTTACATTATTGAAAATGATTTTCAAAAGGATTTATGTTTTAAAAGAAATTCCCGAAAAGAAAAAATATTTTCCTCAAGAAAAGTTTTTAAGAGATACTTTGAAATTACTTTTATATATATTTGCAAATATATTTGTGTTACTCGAGCCTTTATTGAAAATTATCCAATGGTTCCATTTATATTTATTCTCTGTATGGTTTATGTTTTTATGGAATGATATTTATGAAAACACATTTCTCATTCCGGGGTTATATATTTATTAAACTTCTTCCTCTTCCATGGTTTATAAGATTAGGAAACCCATTTATCATCAATAGGTTATACGATGATGAATTCTTATGAAATCCACATCCTTTCGTGGGATTATCTAGGATTAAATAATTAAAAAATCTAAATATTTTTTATATATTATTATATAATTACATTTTTATGATACCCATTTAATTTCATGGGTTATGATATGATTTTTATGAAACCCATATCTTTTTATTGTTCATTTCATGATCCATGTTTAATTATCTTGTGGGAAGTTTATGTACGCTTTTATCTTACAATTGGTTAGACCTATATCTCCCTCCAATTTATTTGGTAATGGTAAAAAAATTTATGAGCTCAAATGGTACATGAGAGGACAACCCAATCCTGAAATAAGAGGCTTCATGGGTGTACATGACAACCTTAAAATAAGAGGGTACATGGGAGGACATCCAAAGACTAAAACATTAGGGTACATAGGAGTAATTTCCAAACCTGAAACAATAGGGTACATAAGCATATATCCCATGTGTGAAGATAGAGCGTACATGGGAGGACATCCCTAGCCCGGAAACAATATGGTACATGGGAAGAAAAACCATGATTTAAAAACGAGGGTACATGGGAGGTCATCCAAATACTGAAGTAGTTACACATGTGATTTTCCCAATCCTAACATGTTACGAAGTTATTAGTAAGTATCCTTGACATGGGTTTTTATATTCTTATGTGTCTACCACAATTCCATGTATTATTCATATATTATTCTTTCATTGATAATGTCCTTTATTTCATTATGATTCTTATCTTATGAAATCCAAATATTTATAACATTATTTATGTTAATGCTTTTTGGAATGCAGGGTATGATCATCTAATGATCATTATCATATTCTCATACCTTTATGTTCATGATATTCTTATGCATTTCCATTATTTATCCTTACTGAGCACTTCATCTCAATCCTTTATTATGTTTCTCTTTCCCATGTTATGAAGAATGTGTTTTAAAGTAGAAATATTAAGGGTGAATATCTTTGTGGGAAACATTGAACATAGTTCACTAAGTTATAATATTTTTGTTCTATGTTTCTAAGGTAAAAAAATTAATATGGACATTGGAATTTTTTTTTATGATGTCATAATTATTCCACAAAAGTTATGCAATGCTAATGTACATCAAGATTAGTTCATTATACCTCTTACTTGGTATAATCCAAAAAATATGACCTTTAGGATCTTCCTTAGGATTAATCCCCTTTCCAAACTAATTCATTGGCCTCCAAAATGGTATAAGCACTAGCATCTCACCTATGATCATAATTACAAGTATATGTCCCAACCTAATCCATGGGACTCATACTTGGTATAATCCTAAACAACTCACCTATGGGAATCCCCCTATGGAGTAATCCTCGAGCTGAACTAAACCATTTTCCTCCCTATTATTTGCCCCATAATCTCATATATGGAAACCCTTCTCAGGGGTAAGCCCTAATCACAACCCTTACATATCTAGGAATCATTTTATAGGGTAACATCCAATTATCTCAACATACCCATCCATGGGTATCTTCCACAAAATTAAGCCCTAAACCAAACCCCAAAATCTTTATGAGTAATGCCACTTCTCAAGGACCAAAACTCATTTATCAAGTCATACTTTTTGGGATTAATTACCACTGAATCATCTCAATGTGTCATACTCTCCTATAAGATAAATATTTATAGGCACACTATAGGCACGATTCCACATAAATAAATGTGAGGGATGTGATTCCTATCAAAATAGGATATGTAGTCAGCCTCTATATGGTTAAAACCCAATACCCAAAACCATCCCTATGTTCTCTAGGCCACATTCCCAGTAGGGACACATTCAACGTGGAAATAAAATACCTCTCTGGATTTCTTGAATGCTTCAGCATATGTCCAACATCAAGATGTGACTAGGAATATTCCGCATTGATTTACTCATTGAATGAAGTTAAATTACATGGTTTGGTCCTTATCACATTTCCCTCAAATGTATGATGTTCTCAATTATGTTCTAGAAAAATACATGGTTTATAATTCGTTTAAAATGTATTCAGATGAATCCCATCTCATGGGTCTGATTCCAGTATCAAAACAACTACCATCTCCTTGGATAATTATACACTCTAGAGCAACCCAATTTGTGGCTAAAAACCAACATAGTCCTAATAACAACTATAGAATATCAGGATGATACATTAGGGTATTCCATTTATGGAGAACATTAGATACATAAATATATCACCACTAATGAAAAACCAAAGATACATAGATAATATTTTTATGTTCTATGCATTCTAATAATTTATTTATAATTCAATGGTTACCCATGTCATACTTGGGAATTAATTAAGTATTCATGGAAATATTTAAATTTTTAATAGATTACTACTATAGGAAAGAATTCACCACATAAGGTTTTGATGTTCCCGACATCCCATCCTCTCGACCAATGTGATTTCATTAGAATTATTTTCCAAATCCACAAATGAGTGTCTACCTTTTGAAAGAAATTCAAAATGGATACAGTACCATTGGGTGTTTCCCTTTACAAAAAATACCATGTAGGAAACCATTTGGAAATAGTGATCTTAACATTAATGATTACACAAAACACAAAACCCTAAAATCAAACAATTAGTGGAAATGAGTAATTTTGGGAAAAAATGATGAACCCAAAGAAAATCCTTAAACAAGATGATAGTATCACCCACATGCCATTCCCATTTGGCTCCAAAAATAAATGAACGCCAAGCTATACAATCAATACTACAAGTTTTTAGTAAAATCAGATGTTATATTAATGGGGATTCCTTGATTCTATTTGTTATATATTCATGAAAATCCTCCCAAAACTCCTTTAGACCAAATGGAATCCTTCCAACTTCCTCAAACAAATTCCTAGACTATTGTTCTCACTATATCATCATCCAAGAAGAGGAAACTATCACTGACCTAGTGTCTTCAACACTGAGTCTCTAACACTATAGTTTGGGGGTAAATTCATCAAGGTACTATCCCAAACCTATAGGATTCCTAACAATTCCTCTGGATTTCCATCCACACAATGTTTCTGATCAGCAATGAACGGTGGTCCATATATAGACTCTAATGACCACCGTATTCCAGAATTTCATGATATTATTCAAGGAATGGGATAACTAGTACCAACATTATCATTGGTATTTAGGTCCATTGGACACATAAGGCATCATCCATAAGACATGGGAGTCCTCCCAATGGGATCCTATCAGAAATCTCTATTCCTAATGCAATGCGGTGGTGACTCTCCAACATGATGACGGTGTCACCCTCGACCGACTGGCACATGTCATCCGAACCCGGGCATGCATGATAGACCGTTAGGGGAAGCAACTAACCAACATGGAAAAGGTCCACACCACTCCCCTCTATATAGAATCCCCCCAATCCAATTTTTTGGAAATTGAAAGCGTACACATAAATAAGAATTCCTTAATTCAAGTAGCCAATAGACTCACTTGGCAGCATCCAAGGAAGCCCGCTTTTCAAATCTAGTGGTACACCATGATTAGGAATATAAACCTTCATGTAGTCACAAATCCTCACAATAAAATATTCTAGAAGAACAGAAATAATATTTCCAAACAAGTGTGGCGGCAAGCTAGAAGCAGGTGCACCCACCAACCTTCATTCATTAAACCTTCCAAAATGTTCTTCTATCATCACTTAGAGAAGTCAGTCAGAATTTCTGTAAAATGAACAAGGGGAAGACCCAACTCTCTTCCCCCACACATTATTACTATATGTATCCACAAAAAATGAAAATAGAGGATATAATAATGAAAATACCCCTAATATAGATACAAAATGGTCTTATATCTCTATTATAATCAATGAAGTCACCAAACATATCTCGAAAATGATGAACTGGCATATGAATATCTCGTAATCCATCCTACAAACCATTTATGAAATCATTAATATGACAACAGTAGTTCCAATGTGACAAAAACACCAGTCCATCCCAAAAAATGGGGTGGTTCCATAGCATTCCACCCCAAAGAATCCACATTTCTATGCTCCTATCCAGGAGGGTCATGGGGAAAACTCCCCCATGATATACATATAATTGAATCAGGAAAATAGACTTATACCAATAAGAAATAATCAGTCATTCCAAATGATCACTCCACGGTAGGAGAAAACCACAACCAAAGAAAATCATTTCCCCAGTAAGTGTTCCTTGCTGCTTTCAAGAAGGTATCTAAAAAGAAGCCTCACTAAAGACAACTTGAAAATTAAGAGCTGGTCTAAAATAATTCTCTACTCTCTATTTGAATTTAGGAAGCCCTTGAATTCTAATTTTTTAAAGCATAATATCATATTCCCCCATTAAAAACATATAGGAGTATTATCACTAAATCCAAATGTACTCTTTGGATACTTCTCCATGAAGACTTGCTTCATTACCGCAGTCAAATTGATCTTGAGATCCAATATCTTGATAATAGTCATAGAAACTTTCCTTATGTCAAAAAGATCAAGGAGAAATAGGGTTTTCCTCCTGTTGTAATCCACCATGGTAGTTATTCCCATGACTACAATTGCAATGAAATTCTTCAATGTCTTAGTATTTCACATTTTCAACAAAATCCTATAATTATAAATGTAGTGATGACAAATCCCTCATATCATTAGGCACTTGCAAAAATAAGAACATTAATGGATGATGCCTTGTCAATAAAAGGTGAAATCCTTTATTAATTAGAATACAATCCCAGTGAATAGTCATTCACCAGAACACCCTTAGAAAACCTACATCCCAGTGTAACAGAGGATGAACTTACCAATCATGTTGCTTATAATAAGACAGTAGGAAAGCATCCACTCTTTTCAGATCAGGTAGAGGAGACTCCAGAAAATAAAAATATGAAATGTTAAACATAAGGATATTGTTGGCTACAGATGGCATACCAGTCATGTTATATCCATTAACCACCCCATATTAAATCATTCCTGACACTTTGTTGGAATTTTGTGTGCATTAAATCCACCTCAATATATAGAAAAATTTTCATCACATGAAATAAAATGTATAATCATATAATGAGTATCAATGTAACATAAAGTTAATAGATGTGATGTAATAAAAAATTGACTCTATATCCATCCAATATACATGATATCAAAAATATGGAAACGATCCCTTTAATGTATATGACTAAATGCATTAAAAATATTGTGAAAACTGGTTATAGATTCCCCAACTGGTGATCATATCAAATGATGGTGTTCACATAGAGAATTAAATTTCACTACACTCCCTAACCATCAATGTCAATGGAATTGGTATCATGTAATGTCATAGATTCGGTCTAACTTCATCCAATGGACAATATTCACAACAAAAGATGTTCACAAAAAAATAGGCCCCTTCTGACTCTTATTGACATCAGATCAGAAGATAGTTAGCTATTAAGATACGTTTTCACCAAGCATCTGAAAATATCAATAAAACATCCCATTTGGGATAAGTTATCCATTATATATCGGAAATGTGGGAATTAGTGCAATATTATTTGGAAGTGGGTGATTCATATTTATACCAAATGATTCACCCAACCCATGATTGGATGAAACATCAATGAATTATAAGGGTGGCCATAGCATTAGTATCCATAGTAGTTCATCAGCAACCCCATCCCACAAGGTTGGGTTATTTTATAACACAACCATTGAGGTTAGAAAATATAGATTGAAGAGTTACAAAAGTGGAATGGGAACCACCACGTCCCTCAAGGTGGTGGGATTTTTCAACTCAAAAACCTCCCCTAAGTAGACATTAGTCTTATATTGATTATGGGAAACACCACAGAATGTGTCCTCTTAGTTTTTCCCATCCTGTGATCCGGTACCTTCTCTAGGGACACACATGACTAAATTGTCTGGAGATTCCCTTTGTATTATTGTCTTCCAAATAGCACGCAGATAACTATAAATTTATATGATGAGGCCTCATAGAGGGTGTATAAAAAGGAATACTCAAAGGGATACTAATATAATTCCTTACATGCATTATGTATTAGTGAATGTCATTAATACTACCCCTAGAGACCCTATAGAACATTACGCTAATTTTAAAAGGTGATTTGTAGGAGGATGTTCCAGTTCATAATGTGGAAAACACCAAAAACAATTGAAGGAGGCATGTGTACCAAGAACCAAAATATTTCTTTGAATTTAGGAATTCCTTTGAATAATACAGTATTACAACCATGAAAATAATCCAACAAGGAAAAGGGACCGGGTCAGATTGTTCAAGATTTACCCCCTAAGAGGTTAATCCTATTTCACTGGAGGAAATATTTTCTCAATATGATGAAGAGATAAAGAACTGAGGAGACTCCATACAGAACCACTCTGAGGAAATCTTCCTATAGAATATAATCTATAAGAAGATCCTCAACATGAACCCCCAACTGAAATACCTATGAAAAGAGGGTTCATTGTACTACATGAAGTGGATATATAACACCCGATCAATGTGGGATACCAACCACCAATATACTTTGATCCCATAGTAGTAGATCAGTAATTCACTTCATTAGGTTCACAACCAGAATTGGGTTAGGCACATACTTACTAGCCTGCCCCTATGGGATACCCATAGAAAATATTAGCATTTATACAACCTATTTCCCTTTCAATTGTTTCACCTTTTCCAGAACATTCCTAGCGAGACATTTCTCGAGGTATAATTGTTTCGTAGTTCCTTGAAACATGTGTTCTAGTTTTAAGAATCACTATTTCCAGGCGTTTTCGATTGGATTTATTTATGGAACTGAAAACTCCCAACAGTTCATTATCCAAAGGGGGCCAACATTACAAAGTCGGGCATTCGTTAAGTTTGAATTTTAATATGATTAAGAACATGCATTGGTCGAGAGGATGGGAAGTCAGACTCATCACACCCATTGTGGTGGGAATTATTTTCTACTCCGGGACTCGCATTGAAAATTTAAGATATTTTCATGAATCATTATTAATTCACCAATTATATCATAAGTATCCCTTGGAATTTACAATAAAATATTAACATGGATAAAATTTAGAATCATCAGTATGCATTCAAGGTTCTTCATAAATGGAAATATTTGTATGTATTCGAGGTTTTCCATCAATGGTATCCTTTAATATACCGATTAGATATTCTTTTAATCATTGTTGTGATGATACTGGTTTTTAATTCACTCAGTGGGGCACTATGGAATTTATTGTCATCTAGGGAAACGAATGTTTGTTTTGATCTTGGGATCATGCCCGTAAAATGGGATACCTACGTATGCTTATGAAAGGAATCAGAACACTCATAGTTGGGTGTTGTTTAATAGGACACATCATACCTTTTAAGGTCATGTGATAAGGACAACTAAGAAAAATGCGCTTAGTCAAAACTTAGTGTGGGACTTATACTGAAGCGGACCAAGGATATTTGGAAAGGATATAGGTTTCCAAGTATGATAAACCCTACTCAGAATATGGTCCAAGGAGAATAGGGTTAATTGTAAGTGTTGGGTTTGAAACTCATGGAGGATTTCTACGTATCCCATATTAATGGGAATCAAAGCCCACATAGTTCGATATATCTCATATGAGAGTATAGTCCTCTGAGAGAGATGAGTTTGGGATTACTTCTTGAAAAGGATTCCTTGATGAATTGAAGATTGGATTTGGGGCTTATTTCATAAGGAGGATTCCCAAATTGGGGGAATTATGGTTGGATTCCTGAGGAGGATATCTAGTGAGCTCAGGCCCTGAACGAGCTTCCTATGTATCCTGGTTTGAATAGGAATCTGAGTTCTTGTAGTTCTTTACAATGAGTGTTTTTGCACATGTTGTAACCATCATGTTTCTCTAAGACTGTGTGAGTCATGCTTGGTGTGAGAAACAAGAGGATGTGAAAGATTCAACAATGACACTTCACACTTTTCCTCCTCTGCTAATGTAAGAGGGTGTGTCGACCATGGAAGAGGGCGAGGCGACGAGCCTTCCCTCTATTCTTTTTTACATTGGAAAAGGGTCCAATGAAAGGAGGAAGGGATGAATGTGAGGGGCTTATACTTGGATGGATGCACGAAAATTAGTTGGGTCTTAATACTAAGGAGAATTCCCATTTGAGATTGGTAGGGTCTTACTTCTAAGGAGGATTCCAATTTGGAATTTAACCTGGCATAGGAGTCGTGTGATATGGTACGAGTAGTTTCTTGAGGACTGTATCAACTCAAGGTAATCGAGGAATCCATAAGGAGAGACCAAACTCGTAATATGTGAAAGGAACCAAGAGGAGTAAGTCGACATAAGGAACATTATTGAGTGTGATGGAGTGTCTCAAATCACGGTATTTGAAGGATGGAAGTTGGGCTACATAAAGGGCACAATGGAAAATGTCCTCAACCGGATCTAAAAAGATCATGGTGTGACTCTCCATTTTTCATGGGGCTCAGTGATGGAAGCGAGGGGACTGTCCTAATGGGCTTGGACCACAGCCAGACACTGACCCCGAGCAGAGGTGGAGGGGTGCACCCCCCCCCCCCCCACGGTATGGACCAGCAGGGTTGTGCAGGATCTCCGCCATGGTACATCTCGTAGGTGCTCTGCTAAGGGGAGTCGCGCATCTGTGTTGTTGTTTTCAATGCTTTTGTTGGGGCGTGCGCGTCCATCTCGTTCAGGGATGAGAGACGTGGATTTTTGTTTGCCCCACATTCCCTCTTTCCAAAGGCGGGCGGCATCTGCTCTTTATTCAGGTAGGTCTACTCCTTGATCGAAACAAAAAGATGGGATGTCAGTTCTTCCTTCTATGGATTCCTCCTCGGAACTCATCACCTTGTCTGGGTCTCCCTCATAGACTTATGATGTTGTTTTTGAAACTCTTCCTAGACCATATCTTCATGGACACTAGTTAATTACGATGCTTCTTTCAGGACATTCCAAGGGGTCCGTCCAGTTAAGCAACCTTCGGTTAGGGGATTAGTCACGCAGGGCATAAATGGCATGTCTGGATTCTCGGGATTGGTGTGTTTTTCTTCTATCCCTTATTATAGGGCTTCTTGATGGCGCAGAAACCCGAGGAGTCCCACATCGAACATGGGGAATCATATTCCATGGTCATATATCTGAGGTTTTCCTTAGCATCCTATATTTAACATAGGGTATACCACAAGTTTAACATCTAGTGGAGATGGATCGAGCTGATCAGAACACTGACTAGAGTGGATCAGATGGAGGAACCCCCTGGAGGGAACACCGCAATTGGGTTCATCACGTGGTTGGCCACCCAAATGTTGTCAAATGGAACGAGGAATGGAATGGGAAGATCCCACTGGGATGTGGCAGCCCTGGTAAGGATTAGGATGGATGACGGAGCGGTTGATATGGATGGTGAATGGGATGACACCGTCGTGAGGATGACGATGGTTTTGAGCTTGATCCTCGTTTAGACTTCCTACGTACCTTGCCTTGGCAATGATCAAAGACCATGTAGTTCAGGTGGTGAATACAGTTTCATGTCATGCTGGATGGGGTGAATCGACGTGAAGGAGGTCGGAACAACCAGGTGGTGGTGGGAATGAACCTCAGGGAGGCTTCGTATTTACCATTCCTTGACATGGATCAAAGCCCACATAGTTTAGGTGGTGGAAGTGTCGGTGAACTGATGTGAAGATGGACCTGGGGTCCGATGGGTGTTGGGATTGAACTTGGTGGAGGACTCCTACGTACCCTGCCTTGGAAAAGATCAAAGACAATGTAGTTTAGGTAGGGGGCATGGGGATTACACTCTAGGATGCCCATGGTCTTGGTGAACCAATGTGAATGGGGTCGGAACGGCTGGGCGGTGGTGGGCTTGAACCTCAGGGAGCCTTCCTACGTACCATTCCATGACATGGATCATAGTCCTCGTAGTTCGGGATGGCGGTGTAGGGCTTACACTCTAGGATACCCTGGGTTTTTGTGGTCGGAACGACTGGGTGATGGTGGGCTTGAACCTCAAGGAGGATTCATACATACCATTTCGTGACATGGATCAAAGTCCTAGTAGTTCTGGATGGTGGTGTGGGGCTTACAATCTAGGCTGCCCATGGTGTTGGGCTTGAACCTCATGAAGGCTTCCTACGTACCATGCCTTGACATGGATCAAAGTCCCCGTAGTTTGGCAAGGCGGTGTGGGGCATACACACTCAGTTGCCCAGGGTGTTGGTGAACTGACATTAATGGGGTCGGAATGACTGGATGGTGGTGGGATTGAACCTCAGGGAGGCATCCTACGTACCATGCCTTAACATGAATCAAAGTCCTCATAGACTGGGATGGCGGTGCAGGGATTACACTCTCGGCTTCCCAAGGTGTTGGTGGTCGGAACGATTGGGTGGTGGTGGGATTGATTCTCATGGAGGCTTCCTACATACCATGCCTTGACATGGATCAAATTCCCCGTGGTTAGGGATGGCGGTGTGGGGATTACACTCTAGGCTATCCAAGGTGTTGGGATTGAACCTAATGGAGGCTTCCAACGTACCATGCCTTGACATGGATCAAAGTCCCCGTAGTTCGGGAAGGCGGTGTGGGGCTTACACTCTAGGCTTCCCAAGGTGTTGGTGTCAGGGTCGGTGCTTACTCTAAGCCCACGTGAGTTGTGCTCGGTGTGAGAAATAAGAGGCAGCACAGACCTGACGATGACATCGCAAAAGGTGCATCCATGGGATGTCGAGTGGGTCTTACGCATGGAGTGGCCCAGGGAGAGAAATATTGGGACTTACTCCAGGATAGAGACCCATGGAGAAAAATCACAGTAGGAGAGGGATTTGGTACTGAAGATATGAGAACACTGTTTCCGACCATGCCCTTCGCTGGCCCCGGGGACTGAAGATGAAAGGAGTAGCAGGGATGCTGCCTCCGGAAAGAAAAGTTAGGGGCATATACCAGGGGTGTTTCCCTTTCCCCACGGACAAAAACCACTCTGATAAGGAGTATATCATCCCTTATTAGGGGTGATCCCTTCCCCGTGCAGATGAGTGGGTGTGGAGAATGTCCAAGGCGGGGGACCCTGCGTGCGAGGCACAGGGTGAGGTCGCAGTTGAACGTCATGTGTTGAGGATGAAGTTCGTTGGCAGTTTAATGTCCTACAGCTCAAACGTGGTGGATTTTCTCCACACCCCTAGGACATACATATCCAGTTACCTCTGCTCCTCGGTGCAGAGAGGGGCCAGGAAAAGCAATTGTGAGGGGGTGTCATGGAGCGAACCATAGAGGGGCCCACGTTTTCATGGCTATGAGAATAAAGAAATAGCCATTAGCATGCCTATGCGAAGAAGCATGAGGCATAGCAGTGCAACGGGTGGTGTCATCAAGGGGACTCTGAAATCACATCGTGCAAACCTAGATGGTTGAATTGGAGAAGGAATTACAAAGTAGAGGGGTTCATCGGCAGGGGCCTTGGGAAGCTCTATTGCTCCACGTGTCGGAGAGTTGTTGCGAAGGGGTGTGCCTCGCGAAATGAGGTGCCTCGGCCTAAGCATAGGGAAGAGCTGCATATAATAGGTTCTTTGCGAAGTGGATAGTCATTCGAGGAGCACTTCCTCGCAGAGCAAAGGTGCCTTCCAAAGCAAGGTTTCGTGAAGCAATGTGCTACGCAAAGTACAGTGACCCTACCTTAGAATGGGGATCTTGTGTACATGAAGGGTATTTCAGGAATCATAAACGCTCTACGATGACCCGGGTCCCCTTGGGGATCCCCTTACATCGCGAAGGCCCTAGGATTCGTGAAAGGCATCCCTCTCAGAAGAGGGGATCAAGACGATACAAGGGGGAGGCACATCATAGAGAAAAAGTACCTCACACAACTCATGCCTTATAGAGCAGAAGGATGCTTTTCAATTTGGGAGTTGGTAAGCTGAAAGGTTCGATTTTCCATTCTTTGTGCCGAGGGGGAGCCTGGTATTTATAGGCAAGAGGCTTCGTGAAGTGGAGCTTATGCGGCGTGAAGAGGGCCTTGGTTGCTTCACCGTGGGTCGCGAACGTCAAATGCAGTCGCGGAGCGTCCCACCTCCTTCCTTCTTAGCGGGCTCGCGAATGTCAAATGTGTTCGCAAAGAGACCCGCCTCCTTGCTTCACGGTGTGCTTGTGAATGTCAAATGTGTTCATGGAGTGGCCCACCTTCTTGCTTCGTAGCTGCTACGGGGCCAGGGGGCCTCCGTGAAGTGCCTTCACGAGGCAGTCATTGGGGCCTTCTTTGGGCTTCTTCTCTATCTTGAATTTTGGCACCAAAAAATTCCCCCCCTCAGACTTGGAGCTGCGGAGAGATCAAGGGTTGAATTCTAAGCGTAACCTCCAAAATCCTCAGCCGTTCGCGATGCTAGCTCGCAAAGAGGGCTCATGAGGTGGATCGGTGATACATGGGCCGAGTGCGCCGTGATTTCCAGCACCCAATGGATGTGCCGCGAAGCTCCGAAGGTCGTCGCCTATAAATAAGAGGTAGGCCGTCTCTTTTTTCCTTTACCTTCATTGAGAATTTCTATTTTTGCCCTCTTGATTCGCAAATCTCCGCGTACTCCGTGAGTGTTCTCTGTGGATCGAGTCTTCGCGGCGTACAATGAGTCCTCGACTCCATGTTTGTGCTCTGCGATCTGGCGCTTAAATGCCTATCTAGTGCTCTGTGAATAGTGTTTGTGAAGATTCATCGCGATCGCGCTCTGCGGATGAGATTCGCGAACTAGCCAGAAAATCGTCCAAGTCCTAGACCTGAATGGCCCACCAAGAAGCTACCCAGGGGGTGCTTGTAGATGTCGCCCAGAGGGATGAGATGGTGAATAGTCTGGTGATAGGAGAGTTTGTCTGTAGCCACTCGGACCATAGTTCTCTGGTGGAGCTACTATCGGAGACCCAGAAGAACTACCCGTTGTGTAGAGGTTTTCCTTATATGGCTTTGAGCTGAGGGATGATGTCTTCATCCCTGAAGCAGGTAGGGATGAGCCAACTTATTGGTTTAAGAGCACACTGTTCCAGTGCAGATGGTTTAGGGAAGCCGATGGTCATGCTCGGGAGGACTTTACGATCGTCATTGTCGACTTCTTATATAACCATATGAACAAAATTGATGGGATGGAATTGCAGCTGAAGATGTCTCCTCCTTTGTACCAAACTTTCCTCAAGGTGGCGCTGGGGAACCCGAAGAAGTGGTGGTCTAAGGAATGGGACCTATGCCAGGGTGGAAACTTCATGGATTGTTGGGTCTGGGCCTACTAGGTAGGTGCCTTGTGTGAGTAGTTTGGGACGGAGCTGAGAACAGTGGGACTATATGGGGAAGCTTTGGATTCCCTATTCCACATCTACCAGCCGATGAAGATAATGCTAGAGTTGTTGAGCCGATGGTCACCGGGGGCCAATACCTTGCACCTGCATCATGGGGAGGTCAGCATCAGCTTATGGGATGTGCATTATATCTCGGGGGTCCTGATACTGGGGGTGATGTATGATGAATTCCTCCCTACTATGGGTTCATGGGAGGATCTGGAGAAGATGTCGCGTCTGACAATGGCATTGATGGAGCTTGGGCTAGGGGAGGATAAGGAGGCGGTGAGGGATGTCCACTTCAAGCATTGGTTTAAAAAGTTTCTGAACATCCTGGTAGAGTGTCAGTTCCCGATGAGACCTAGATCCTACCCAAAGGGGGCCCATAGTAAGGAACACTCGTACTAGAGGTTGTTGTAGAATAGCCAGTGGAAGACCTAGGGGTTCAGTGTCAGCACTGAGAAACATCCAATAGTCAGGTCTGCGGAATTCATCGCAGCTCTCATTTGTGGTTGGATCCTGCCATTGAAGGATACCAACATGGGAGTACGACCAAGAACTTTCATCATGGTGTCCACATTGGCGACAGGAGGGTGGCTCAACCTAGGGATCTTGATGCTTGCCAAGATGTATAAAATGTTGTGGCACATCATCAAGGGGAAGAGACCACAGAGAGTATGTGGGTCGTTTCATCTACTGTATGGGAGGATATTGGTGCACATCAGGGGGATATATGAGTATCTGAACCCCATCTCACCTCCAGGGTCAAACTTCCGCTCATCGATCTTGAATGTCACCAGGATCTTTCTGACCAAGCATACCGCACCATTGCTTCTGAACCAGGTGTCGAGGGTGGAGGAATTCAATTTCCACCCATTTCTATTGCCGACCAGGGCATTTACTGATGACAGCTGGGTGATGTAAGATCACTGGTCCTACCTCCTAGCCTTTTGAGGTGGATTCTTGGTGTCCAGGGTGGACCCTGATCACCTCTCTGATCCATACACCCCACACCGGTTTCCATTGAAATTCTAGTGCCTACAGCGACTGACCCCACAGGTCTACCTGGAGGTGTGTTACGAGGAGCACCCATGTGTGATGCTTTATATGTGGCTCATGTTCACACGGGAAGATGTGAAGATGCGGAATGAACTACCTCCATCGACCGTTCTCTTCAGGATGATAATGGAATATGCCCAGAGCTGGGAGGCGGCCTACCCGGGGGAGATGCTGAAGTGTCAAACCACTCTAGTCGGTGATGGTGATCCTCCCCAACCTTGGGTTTGAGGATGGAAGGTGGAAAGGGCATCCTATAGTGGCGGGGCTGCTGTAGCTGTAACGCCCACACTAGTTGAGGGGGATATAGTGGCGGCGGATCCGGCAGCGGCAGCAGAGCCGGTGGTCCCAAGATAATAGAGTCATCTGGAGGGTCGGCCACCGAGAGGATTCTGTAGGATTTCTACTCAGGCCCTGGGGAAATGGTTGTGCCATATTGACATGTTGTAGAATGATATCTCCCCAAAGGCCTAGGATATATGGGATGTTAACTAGAAATTCCTCAGCCCATCTGAGTTTTGGAAGCACCTTACACGCCTCAGGGGTTGACTTTATAGGGATTGGCCCAATTAGATCCGGTTTTTCCGTATCCTAGGTGGAGGTGGATAAATACATAGCCGAGATGGAAAACATTATACACTCCCAGGGTGCCCTGCACCCGATGACAGACCGGGCCTGGGTGTTGTCGGCTCGTACGGTCCCTCTGCAACTATCATCTACTAACCTGAGGGAGTTCTTCCATCTGTCCTAATAATCAGACGAGTCCTCTTGGGGAGACAAGGCTAGTAGAGAGAGTCCACCTGGGGAGGGTGAAGTCAGAAATCAGTCCTCAGATTTCTAAGATTTCGCGGAGGCCCTCAAGGTAAAATCTGAATTCCCTTCCACAGGGTCTGCTCTTAGTTACTATGGATTCCTCATCAACATCTGCACTGTGTAGGAGAACCTTGTGCATAGACCACATTCTCGCCCCTCACTGGGTGCCAACACGGGATCTTTGGGATCGACGCTCGTGGCTGCATCAACTTCTGTGTCTGGTGGGACTAGGACATTCGAGGTGGCTCCCCCGGAGACACCAGACCTGCCAACCATATACGGGGGGCCACATCTTAGGGTTCCGACGATATCAACCCGAGAGCGAGACCAGGGATTTGACCTCTATAAGTTTTCTCTAACGAATTTACAACTTCCATCACCTAACCACGTTAACTGACATTCATGTCCCCATTGTGGCATGTACAGTCCTTCAATTGGCCTGAGCCGCTACGGCGAAGTTGGTCGGGACTTCTGGTATCACCCTTCCCTGGGGAACGCCAATGGACATGGAGGTGGACATCCAACCTGACCGAACTGCAGCGCTCCCGATCACTGGCGGGGACACCAATGGGACTGCGCTTGATGTTATCGAGGTGGGATCTGATGATGAGGATCAACCAAACAGTTCAAGCCCCCCCCCCCCCCCCCACGCTTGATTTAACACCGGACGTATACCCGGCTAAGGAGTTCCTGGGGGCATTCCCTATATACCAGCATGCCAATTGCGCCGACTGAGACGAGATAGCCTCTAACGAGGTGGAAAACAAAATAGTCTATTCCTGTTCATGGAATCTGATCATGCGCTTCATCAATGACTCCCCCAAAGACTATGGTTGGATTATATGGACAGACTTCACTCGCAATTGTACGAACTGTGCACCGGGGGAGTGGATACCCAGTGCCCTCACATTCTCATCTGAGATCTTATGGCAGAAAAGATTCGGGAGTATGACTGTGGCCTCAATGTAGGCTGGCAGTGGAGGAAGGAGGTGAACATCAAGAGGCACCGGGAGACTGAAAATGAGGTTGAATGGTTGAAGGCCCAGGAAGATGAGCATTCCACATCTCTTGATGGACAATCAGATCTTGTCTCACGACTAAAAGCCTAGCTATTGGAGGCCGAAGAGAGAATGAAGCGACCCACAGAGGAGAAGGCCGTTATCTGGACCGGTGTCGAGCGGGCTCGGGTTGTGGCCTGTGAACTGCACCCTCTCGTTGTCACGGAAGAGCGGGAGGTAAACAGGCGGTAGCATCTTCTGGACGCCACCAGCTAGTGGATGGCATAGCTACAACGTTCCTTTGACGAGGTCAATCCATCCATGGGGGGAGTCAACCATTGGGTACCATCATGATTACAAAACCATAAATTTACATTCATGCTTTGATTATTTTATGACATAGCATCCATGAGTTCTGTTGTTTACATTCGTTTATTAAATCCTTGTGATGTTCGCGGAGCATTCAACGATCATTCACTAAGCTTACGTGGGTCGTGCCCGATGTGAGAAACAAGGGATGGCCACCTTATCACCCCATCCAAACGTAGGAGTGAAAACCAAGATTCGGGCATCCAGGGTTTGAACAACTGTTCCAGATTTATGGGAGGAAATGGGAGAGACCTGACCAGAGAATGAAGCTCTCAAAACTGCCTAATTACTGTTTTCCTAGTGTGCTCTTGTGCACGAATGGGGTAATTCCAGGGGCACTGAAATCAATCCGAACAGATGGGAATTGGAGGTGTGAATCACGATACCCAAGATTAGGAGCATTGTGGGGGTGCCGTGACAATAGAGAATAATTTTTGACCACATTTGAAACACTGTATTCTTGTTGTATTTTCCTAGAGTAGGGACAAAAAATGAGGGCCGACCGCTGACCATGTTCGAAACATGGGGCCTGACACAAAATGTCATCTATTGGTCTTCTGGAACATTGGCCCAGGATAATAGGTGGGCCATAGGCCGGGCATCCATACAGTTAGGGGGATTCCCTAGACATGAAAGAGGACGAGGGTCCGAATAAGGGGCACGCAAAGTGTGGAATGTAGAGTGATGGTTTGATCAAACATAATCCAACACTCCTGAAATTATTCCACCGTGGTGGACACACATTATATGGATGCATCGGTTTGATCATGTATCATTCCTTCTTTCAGACAGGGCCTCTCCAGCGAGGGGGGTTGTCGCTTCCCAATGTCATCGTGGGGCATCCCGATCTTGTTCATGGCAAAATTGTTGTTACATGGTTCCCCACGAGGGGTCAGGCCAGGGGGCCGGAAAAGGGGAGGAACATGATTTATGATATCTGGGGCCGGAACCAAGGTGAAATTCCAGGGTGTCCCTACATATCCCATGAGGATGGTAATCAATCCATACGTAGTTCTGGAAGCACAGTTTAACGTCATGCTGGATGATGAGAAGCCTGGCTACGCCAGTACACATCCTACCAAAACTACTAATCCCATGTGAGTCATGCTCGATTTGGGAAACAAGAAGTAGTGGTGGGACTTTCCTGAAATAGGAAGGAACATGTTAGGGTGAAGGGACTCTCGGTGAATGTCGATCCCATGATGCTAACTCATCCATGTAGCACACCTATATGTGCGAAGAGGTAAAGTCGAGTATGTTAAAATTCCACTTGAACATGAGGAAGTGGATATGTGTGAATCATGATTCTTGAACTCTGAATCACAATGATGGTGGCGTGAAGATGGAGGATGACTATTGACCATGGCGGAAACACACCATCCATGTCACGTTATCCTGTAATGGCGACAGACAAATGAGGGTCGACTATTGACATTGTTCGAAACACGGTACCTGTCACAAATGTCGTCCGAGATCTTTAGGGACGTTGGCACAGAATGGTAGGTGAGACAATTCAGCATGGGACCAGGCCATTATGGGGTCCCTTCGGATGTGGAAGTGGATGAGGATCCAAATAGCGATCTCATGAAGCTTGGACACGGAATGAGGGGAATGTCCCCATAAAAATTATACACTTCATGCTCTTTGTCAAAATGCATCTGAATACGACAACGAGACGTATTAGATAGATGGAGTCGAGTGCCTTATCATAGGGAGATCTTATTTTAGGTTCATAGAACATAGACCATGGATGTTAGGAAACATGGGAGATACAGGGTGGGGTAATTATAAAAACACTATGTGAATGGGAACCGGGGGTTCCGACCACCATGTGTTCCTTGGAGAGGTTTTAGGTTGAGGGACCGAAAACAAGAGTTGAGTTAGGCCCAAGGCTAGGTGCACAGACGTTCCTACGTACCCCATGAGGTTGGGGATCAAGCTGCATGTAGTTCTAAGAGGTGTCACGGTAAGGTACCAGTGCCAGGGATAAAAGGGTCATGCGGGCATGGCCCTCACACCAAAAGAAGCGGTATTTGATAAATCTTGTTTGTCCTTTAAGATGATTGGTCTTTTGTGAAGCGACAGACCTAGGGTAGCAGGCCCTGGCATCGGCACAAGAATCAAGTCGTATCTGGTGTTGGCTAATGGTATGGCATGTGACCAGTACCCAACATGGTGTCCCCTTGAGCGAGGACATCACGATGTTTTTCTGTTTTTCATCACGTGGCCAGGACGATAATGTCACAGTTTAGGGTCCTCTGATAGGACCAGGTGTCATAGTTTAAAGTCATATGGGCCGGACAAGAAGGAATGTGCATGACGTTATACAACATACCCAATGTGAATGAGGACATAATCCCACACCACACCGTACGCAACTCCGATAAAGGATCCTCAGTCCAAGGGGCCTAAATATAGGTAATAGGGTAAGGGGGAGGAGAAACTAGATCCCAACTAAGATGGACGTGGAAACGAGATGTCCGGGTGTTCCTATGTATCCCATATGGATGGGAATCAAGCCGTATGTAGTTATGAATGAGATCATTGTTTATGGTCTTAGATCTTAGACCATAGATGAGACAAAACCCTCCAAGTAAGTGCAGACCTCAACCTGATCCTTAAGCCCACGTGAATCAAACTCATTATGGGAAATAATTGAGGAAGATGTTTATTGCAATACCGGGAATGCACGCCAAAGGGAAATCGGTGCGGAGCCCTGAATGACACCCTTATCGTGGATTGTTTCCTCCTAATGTGTGGATGCTCACTGAGGAATACTACCAAGAGTTTTCAAGTTCTAATTGGACATGATGAGGTGGAGAAGGATGTGAATCATGTAACCAACATTTTGGGCTTAATGGGGTTGGCGTGGAGATGGAGTATAACTGTTGACCGTGTTCGAAACACAGTATCCATATATCGTTAGCCTGAAATGGGAACAACAAATGAGCATCGACCGCTGAACATATTCGCAACGCGATATTTTTATCGGCTTGTTATCTGTGGCCCTCGAGGAAGATGGCATGTAATGGTAGGAGAGCCCTTAGGCGTAACATCCATGCCACTTGGGGGTCCCTTTGGGTGTGAAAGTAGATCGAAGCCCTGATGAAGGGGAACACAAAGGCTGAGAAATGGGTGGAAGCATGTCCGAGCAGAGTCCGACATTCTAGGTACTAAACCAGAGTATCCATAGGCACACTGGTGAACCACCGAAGAGGGTCGACGAGGGTTCTCTACTTGAGATTAACTGATTTGAAGGGATGAGTATAGAGTAAGTGGATAAAGAACTCCCAGGAGGGAGAGGTACATGGAATGGTTGTTACTAGCCCAATGTAAATGAGGACATAATCCCATGCCACTCCATATACTCCCCTCCCTGGGGAAGGGTAGGCCAAGGGGCCAAGGTGAAATGAAGATTTCTAGGAGATGGGGATGGACCCGAAGTCTAGATATTTGGGTAGTCCTATGTATCCTATGAGGATGGTAATCAAGCCACACATAGTTCTTGATGGCACACAGCGGTAAGATACACTAATGAGGGGGGTGTACGGCATGGTGAGTACCCCAACATGAATGAGGAAATAATCTCACACCACACCATACAACCCTAAACGAGAACTTGGGTCAAGGGCTCGAAAAGGCCAAGGGGCCTGAGGCTGGGCCTCGGTCGGGAAGGCCTGACCAGTCTGCATTTTAACTTCTTGAAGTGAGGAAGAAATAGAGCATAAGGTATCTCATTCGGGTATTTGTACGGCATAGTGAGAAACCCGAAGTGAATTCGGACATAATCCTATTCCACACCGTATAATCCCATAAGAGAGAACCTGGGCCGAGGGACTGAAAAGTACAAGGGGCCTGAGGCTGGGCCTCGGATAGAAGGCCATAGGACCTCTTGTATGGTTACCGCGTCATCACAGCTCATAAGCCCTCGTGGGCAGTGCTCGATGTGGGAAACAAGGAGCCTGTCTCAGCTCTCCCCGTAGTATGTGGGACTAAAACCAGGCTTTTCCCGAAGGGAGTTCGTCACTTGGAGATACAACAAGGCATAATAAACAACTACACTCAATGTTTGTAACATCGTGGGGTGGTTCCAATGTCACAGGATAGCTATTTACCAAGTTCAAAACACAATGTCCCTATAGTAACCTGAAAAGGGACAAACAAATGTGCATCGACCACTGACCATATTTGAAATGCGGGACCTGTATCGGCTTTTTGATCGACATCCTTGAGGTAGTTGGCCTGAAGTGGTAAGAGATCTCTTTGGCCTAGCATCCATACCATTAGGGGGCCCTTCTGTATGGGGAAGATGATGCAGTCCCAATCAAAGGAGTGGGTGAACCATAGTTTTACCCTTCTATGAAAGAGGCGAACATCTACAGGGAGCGGGGAGTACGGCCGGATCGAGGTTAGCTCAACGTGAATTGGGGAAAAATATTTCACCCCTTCCATATGTCTTGACCCGAGGGGAAGACTCTGGAATTTGGGTTGGGCCAACAGATGAAATGTCTGGGTTTTCCTACATATCCCATAAGGATGGGAATCAATCCGTACATAGTTCTTGAAGTCCATACAGTTTAACATCATGTTGTGAGGATGTGGGGGGGGGGGGATAGAAGAATAAGAAGTGGGCACATGGTGCGACCATTATAATCCCGGTATGAGTGGGGATAATAAATCCAACAAAATTTCATGCAATGATCGTCCAAGAGAACTATACACATGGGGAAAGTCAAAAAGAAGAGTTTGGGGGCTAGGCTCAAGACGAGGAATCTGAGTGTTCCTACGTATCCTATAAGGATGGGAATCAATCCATACGTAGTTCTCAAGATGATCTTTAATGTCATGCAGGAGGATGCACAATTTAGATTCATGTAGGACAAAATAATTTAAGGTCATGCAGGACCGACGTGCAGTTTAGGTTCATACAGGACCGAACAGTTTAAGGTCATGCAGGACCAGTAGGCTCAGGCAAAGTATTGCTTGATGAACATAGCATTGGTGGGAAGAGTTATACACTCACCATCCATGGTCACTAGGGAGTACGCTATATTGGGGTAAACCTTGTGGACTATGTAAGGTCCTTTCCATTTGGGTTCCAACTTGGGTGGTTTCCTACCGGGGATCATTGGTGCCCTGAGGGCCAATACCAAGTCTCCTTCTAGATAAGAGCGAAGGCGAACCTTCTTGTTGAAGGATCTAGCCATATTTTATTGATACCTTTTCATATCGTTCAGAGCAAAAAGACTATTCTCTTAAAGCGCTTCCAATTCAGCTAGACAAATTTCGGCTACCCAATTTAGAACCTTCGGGTCATAGAACACTGTGTGTAACGAGGGAAGCTGGATCTCGATGGGCAGGACGACCTCATCTCCATACACCAGGGAATAAATGGTCACTTAGGTGGAATTATGAGTCATCATCTGATACGCCCAGAGGGAGTTTGAGAGCTTGTCCGTCCAACTCTTCTTGTTCTGACCAACCACTTTCTATAGAATGTTACAGAGGGTTTTATTGAACGCCTCGATCTGCTGATTTTGTTGCCCGTGATAGTAGGAGGTATGGTTCGAACGGATGTTGTACATGGCGTACAATTGCTTTAGCTCGTCTAGTCAGAATTTGGTGTCGTTATTGGTGAGGACAACGTGAGGGTCTCCAAACCGGTGGATGACGTTGGATCTCATGAAGTCAACGATGGAACGGGCCTTTACCACCTTGAGCGGAACTTCTTATTCCCACTTAGAAAAGAAATCTGTGGAAGTTAGGATGAACCTACACTGGTGAGCTATCGCCAGTGGGAATCGTCCCACGACATTGAGTCCCCACACAACAAATGTCCAAGAGAACTTGGTTGAGTGGAGAGGTTCTAGCAGCCGATGCAGGAATATAGCATGAAATTGGCACGCATGACATATCTTGGAGAACTTGATAAAATCATGGATCATAGAGGGATATAAGTGCCATAGTCTCTGGATTTGATGGGACAGCTTCGACCCTGTCTGGTGAGTCCCATAGGAATCGGCATGAACCTCATGCATGACCTAAGAAATCTCAACTCCTTGGATGCAACGGAGGAGAACACCATCAAACCCGCGCTTGTAGAGGATCTTCTCAAGACTGGGTCCACTCTGGATGGTAAATTTCAGTGCACGATGTCAGATTCGCTCTCGGTCGGCCTGATCAGCTAGGAGGCAACCATTTTTTAGATACTCGACCAAAGGGTCTCTCCATTCAGGAGTCACTACAACCACTACATCCGGAGAACCTGGGGGTTCTATAGTGGAGGTGCCAACGGTAAGATGGCTTACTCTCAAGCCATTGTCATCCTATGGGGTGACATGGGAAATGACTCTCAATTGTGATACGTGTATAATCAGATCATCCTGCTCGGGTTCTGCAAAGGATGCAGCCAGGCCAGCCAGGGAATCAGCTTGACTGTTCGGAGATCAAGGGACATGAGTTACTTCCGGCTGGGGTTGAAACTGGGCCATTAGATGGAGGGTGCACTCCAAAAATGGTACGAGCTCTGGATTTCTGACAACATAGTTGTAACACCTAGACCCAAGTTACCCAGAATTGGTACATTATTTTAATACATTGTCATGATTACAACGAATCAAGTCCCAAATGACTGATCGGTTTAGAAGTCTTGGAAAATAGATTACATACATGAATGTTCCATTACACTTTATAACGTACAACACAACATAAATAATCCTCTATGAATTCCATTATTCCCTTAGCTTAACCCTCCATATCAATCACAATGCACTTCTTGGAATCCTAGGAAAATTAAAACATAGAAAGGGGTGAGCTCAAATGCCCAGTAAGGGTACAAAATACAGCGGAGGATAACATAAATATTAATCATGAAGAATAATTGAATCCACATGCCTTTACCAATAATAAACATAAATACTTTTATGGCAGGAATATGAGCTGGTTAAATAATTCCATAATAAAACATAATCATGGGTATTCTACAAGTCGAATGACCTCATAAACCATCAATATTATTTTCATAATGAGGGAATGTATAATACCAGACCTTAATATCTGTTTCAAGGCCTCTTTCCAGAACCTATGTGATAACTGTAACCGTACCCAAACTCGGAGATCCTCTGTAACCGGACTCCATCCTGGAAAGCCTCTATAACCGGACTCCAACCTGGAGAGCCTCTGTAACTGGACTCCATCCTAGAGAGCCTCTATAACCGGACTCCATCCCGGAGAGCCTCATTAACCAGACTCCAACCCGGAGGGTCTTCTATAACCGGTCCCCAACCCAGAGGGCTTATTTTTACCAGTCCCCAACCTGAAACATACTAGTCCAATACATTCATCATAAGAAAAGGTTGAAATATAATATAAACGTTCGTATTAGTACTCGTATATGAAATTTCAATACTTTAACCATAAACCATAAATGGTATATGAATAGAACATCCACAGTCAAATATATCACAAAACCATCCATATAATATGAAAATTTTGTATCATAATAAATCAACATCAAATAAACATAAAATCCATCAAAGGATGTTGTCATTGATGAAATCAAAACCTTTTTTAAGAAAAATATCTCTTTCTATTTTGAAATCATTTAAGTGTCACATAATTATAAGGAAAAGATTTATTTTGAAAATATTTTTATAAGATAGTAAGGGAAGTTTTAATGATGTTATAATGGTGGAAAATAGTTGCACCCACCGTATAAGTTAAAAAAATCATTCTTACCTTAATTTTTTCGAAAAGGTCATAAAGTACCTTGGTTGGAAAATAACGGAAAGATTCATTTCAAAACATATAAGGTAAAATAAGGTTATAAATGACTTTAACCCATTGTCTAGTAAATAGTAAAAATATTTTGAAATACATTTTTAAGAAACATTTATGTGTATGATAAAGAGGTCCCAGTAGATAATTAAGTATAAAGAACCTCGGATAATAAAGATATTGTGAAATTAACCCTTACCTCGATGTAATCAATAAATTCGTATGAAAAATAGTCAATAAACACCAAATGAATCACATAATATCATGAACATAAAAAGAATAATGATAATATATATCAAATAGCAGTACAAAATACACCACATGCAATAAATAAGTGGCGAAAAATAGAAATCTCACAGAATTAAAATTGAGATAAGAAACCCCTTACCTCGTGTCTGACTTATCCTATTCGTTATTTAATATACTGAATAAAAAAATAAATTTAATTTCTAAATGCTTAAGAACCTTTTTCAAGTTTTTTATTCCTTTTATATCACTTATTACCATGTTATAAACATTATGTAATCATTTAAGATAATAATGTTCATTTTGTCGATATTTGGCACTTGAGTCAAAAATGAACAGCTTATAGTTAAAAGTTGTTCACATTGTCAAAAGGTCATTATATCCAGAATGATATTCATTATTTATATATCATATATATCATATATATTTAGTATATAAATGTATTTATAGCAGTACATATCATTTTGGGGTAAGAAATGAAATGCACCATTCATGGAGACGGTAAGTCGTACGTACGCATGAACGCTACTTTCATTTATATTTATTATTTTAATGAAATTTAAACATAATTATACATAGGTATATTATAATTCCAGTATAATATCATATATAATTTTATTAAATCCATCCTTTATACATCCCCCACATGGTATTAATGAGTCATATCACTTTGTGGGGCGGTAGTCCTCACTTCCTCAAATGAAATTATCACGTTCACCCATAATGGAAACCATTAAGGTATGCAACAAAAGAAAAATACAGAAGAATGAAGAAAACATAAACATAATATACATCATATATAAATACATTTCCATCATAATGGCCACCATGAGAGGCGGTAGGAGGTAATAGAACAATCATCATTTCGTGAGGCGTCAGTTTTCCATCCATAGAAACAGTATGTTCTTCACCCATTAGATGGAGGTGTGTGTAAGTGTTGTTCGAATAATTCTCATAAAAAAATCCTAGTACATTTAGGATAATGTTTTTGTTATAAAAGAAAGTAATAAAAAGAGTTTAGGGGATGGAGAAGTAAAATAAAATAAAAGAAGTTAAGAGAAACTGTTACCTTTAATTTGGGTAACTTCCTTTGGTTTGAACCAAAAGGACTTCTTGAAGTGCCTTTTGACTACGGTAAGGCTTCTAGGAGGAGTAGAGGGATGTAGGGAGCTTAATTTTTCATAGTTTTTACGAGCCTCAAGGATTGAGAAGTGTGAGTAATTGGTTAGAAGTGGTCTCCTTTTATAAGGGGGGGGGAGGGGCTCTTTAGGAAAGTGTGAAAATATTATTTTATTATGTAATGATATTCGATTTATAAAGGTCCAAAAACCCTTAAGGTCGAATAAAATATGACTCATGATCGAAATAAAATTCAAAAATAAGAATTGGAAATGTTTTGGATATTATTTTAATATTTATAATATAATTTATTTAAATCATTTATTAATGAGGTAAATCCTGCATCATTATTCTGTCATAAATAATTTAATTTATTCGATGTCTAAAAATTAAAAAAAACTACCATGATTTAAGAAATATTTTTATCTTTCCAATTAATATTTATAGTCAAAATTATTAATTATATAACACCATATAAAAAATAATTACTAAAATATTTTTGTTTATTTCAATTTTGCCTTTACTTTAAATTAATTAATCTAAAGTGTCATTATCATTCATAAGTGGGTCCATGTGGTACCAAAATCTACCCAAAGATGACCATGGTCTTCCATTACTCATAAAATAAAGTTTGGACACGTATTAAGGTTACTTGGAATTATTACAATATTCTTTTTTCCATGAATTACCCTATTTACCTTTAATCGCGGTAAATAAAAGTCGCAAGTTACTATTCACCAAAAATTACTTTCATCTTATTGAACCAAATTATACTTACTGAGGTTAAACGTGTGTCTTGGATTTTTGAAATTCAACTCAAAGAAGCGGAAAAATTATGTTTTGTGCAAATTTCCAAATACTCCTATGAGGTGGGTAAAAGACGGTAAAAAGTTCAATAAAATTATTATATATCTAAACTTATTATAAAATGACCTCAGTGAATTATTTTGAACATTTATAAGTATTATGTATCTATTTTGACATAAAATAAATTTAAATAAACTAAATAATTTTTTAAATAAAAAGTCGTCTTTAACCAATAACTCATTGTTTTTCACTATTAATCAAAAATTGATGTTTCTCATAAAAATATCAAAAATTCAGCCTAAGATATATTTGATATTCTGAATTAAAAAATGATTTCTATTTTACCAAATTCAAAACCTATATGTTGCATTAATTAATTTAAAATTAATTCTTGTTGTCAAAATAAATAGTGTCTTTAAGCAACAATATCTATCAAAAGATTGACACTTGTTTATGACCAATTTTAAAGTGAAATTAATTATAATGACCTAAATTGTATTAAATGAAAAAAATATAATCCAATTATACTTAAAAACCTATAAAATGCATAATTTAACACTATAAATTATTTGGATTAAAAAAGTTGTTTTTATTTAAAATTTATTATTTTTCACTATTTACCAAAATATGAAAGTTATCAGAAAAATACCAAAAAATTATCAAAACTAAATTTTTATCTCCGGATTCTAAATAAGAAGTTTATTTAGTCAAATTTAATACATAAAAGTTTCAAATATTAGACTTAAAAAAGGTTCTCCCTCAAAAGGCGGTAAAATTGCATTTTCTGAAAAATACTTCTGTCATCTAAAAAATTGAATTTGTTCTTATATTATGTATAAGAAACACATAATATGTATTTTAAAATTATATGGAGTATATAAAATTCAAAATGAAATTAATACTATTCATAACCTCTTTTGAACGGCCAGATTTGTATGTCGGGGTGCGCTCAAACTCGGTGTTGCGTGTTGTGAAAGTTATTGAATTACTTGGAAGAAATAACATACTATTAAATCTTGGGGTGTTACATTATTCCCTCCTTCAATAAATTGCATCTTTTTCATTTGAAATTGTTCTTTGAAAATAAAATGTTGAAAATAGAAAAATACCATTGTGGTGAAATCACATCAGAAATTGGGTTAATAAAATTTAGTCTTAATAAGAGGGAATATATATTTATATATTTATATATATCTATACGTGATGGGTCGAGTTACATCATTTAACTAATTTCTACCACAAAATCATCTTCCAATCTAAAATATATTAGAACATAAAAAATATTCTATTTATTCTATTTGTATAGGGTTCCAAAAAATGAATTTATAATTCATCTACAAGACCTTTTAATAAAAACTACATTATTCAATCCAGGACATCATGTGGGCCAGTGGTAGGTGATACACCCTTGTCACCCTTCGGTTGCAGGTTCAAGTCTCATGACCTTGCCGGACATGACGGGTTTCCACCCGACCTCTAGGTTGTCCTTTTTATGCCAATCCAAAAATAATTTCAAACTAGACATCTCCAAAATACTTCTATCCAAACTCACAGACCAAAATTTGTAAGGAAGGTAACAACAATGAAGATCCTTTTTTCCACGTAATAACATGTGAACACCTTCATCAATTATCCTTTTAAAACAATGCAACATCCTAAATTACCATAATACCATATAGATTACATCCATGCTCCCTTATTCTTTATAGAATACTATATATAAACCTTCTATCCAAAAATGTTATAAACTCCAACAATGATGGAATATACAAATCATTAAATAGTATCAAGGTAGTCAATAATATTCAATATAATTTATCCAAATCAATCATCTCTTATTCCAAAATCACAACCTCATTATCAGGACCATATTAAGGATTACCTTTCCATCAACCATGTATTTTCCAAAAAGTGTAGCTTGCTATTAAATCACTTTTCTGATAACCATATAATCTCAAATCCTCAATTAAATAGTACTACAGTACAATATTTATTTATCTTTGTAATTCATATAACTAATATATT
Source organism: Viscum album (assembly GCA_963277665.1). Classification (NCBI taxonomy): domain Eukaryota; kingdom Viridiplantae; phylum Streptophyta; class Magnoliopsida; order Santalales; family Viscaceae; genus Viscum; species Viscum album. The sequence goes on along the minus strand of OY728123.1, from coordinate 747,985,273 downwards.
GTTGATACAACACTCTTAAGAACACTAGTCATTCAACTTCATCTAAGGTAGTATCATAACTTGATAATTATCCCATAGAATCATTAGTGATATACTGTGATGACTAGGTCATTGATTTGCATAGTGTCCCAATGCATTGCAGATGAAACATTTTACATTTGAAACCTTTTCTTACCCTTGCAATCACGTACTAGGGGTCCTTTTTCTCCACAATTATAACAAGCTCTCATTCCCTTCAAGCATTTACCGAGGTGATTCTTTCCACATTTATCACATATGGTAAAATCCTTCTTTTCCCTCTTCCCTTTATCTATCTTTCTCTCTTCCATCATTTTCTTCTCTTGCTTCCCTTCAAAGACATAGAACTCAGAGAATTATTTACTTATCTTATTAATATATGATATTATTTCTTCATATGTTGAGAATATATGGGAGACTATTTCCCTTCTAAATGTTGGCTTTATACCATGAATGATATGATCCTTCTTACTCTTTGGATCATACGTATTGCTGGAGTTCTCATTTCTTATACTGGGCACCATTTCTATACAATGGTATACACTAGGTCAGTTTATGAATCACAATTAATAATTCTAAATATGTAAAATACCTAACATAAATTGAACAGTTTATGGATATAATCCGTAATCAAAACAAGATTTTCTTTGATGAGTTATATACACATAAATCCTTCATAATGATTTGTAAAGAAAATGAGAATTATCCTAATCATATCCCCACGGGAGTGTTGAAACCAAGAGTGAAGCAAGTCCCATTGTTTTTTACCAGTTCTTATTCGAGTCTATCTCAAAGCGATGTTTTGGGTTATACCCCTAGGTACATCTATGCCAGAGCCGCCTCTACCTGCTCGTATCCAAACAGGGATGTATTGGTTGGAAAACTCACAAAATCTATACAATACCAAAATTCTAGGTAAAATCTTCTATACTAATTCTCAAATACTATCTTATGGTACTGAGCTCTAATTAGAGTTTATCTAAATCTGGTTTCCAATGTTACTACTAAACTTCCTCTAATACCAACTGTAACGCCCTGACCCTAGTTAACTAGAGTCAGTGCATTATTTTTATACATTGGAACGATTATAAGGAATCAAGTCCCGAAGGACCGATCGGTTTAGCGGTCATGGGAAATAGATTACATACATGAATGTTACATTGCACTTTATAACATAGAACACAACATAAATAGTCCTTTATGAATGCCATTATTCCCTTATCTTAACCCTTCATATCAATCACAATACACTTCTTGTAATCCTAGGAAAAATAAAGCATAGAAAGGGGTGTGCTCAAACGCTCAGTAAGGGTAATAAATATAGTGGAAGATAACATAAATAATAAGCATGGTGAATAATTGAAACCACATGCCTTTACCAATAATAAATATGATTACTTTTATGGCAGAAATATGAGCTGAGTAAATAATGCCATAATAAAACATAATCATGGGTATTCTAATAGTCGAATGACCACATGAACTATCCACATTATTTTCATAATGATTGAATGTATAATACCAGACAATAATTTATGGGTCAAGGCCTCGTGTCAGGACCTTTGGAAAAACTGTAACCGGACCCAAACCTGGAGATCCTCTGTAACCGGACTCCATCGCGGAGAGCCTCTGTAACCGGACTCCAACCCAGAGAGCCTCTGTAACCAGATGCCATCCCAGAGAGCCTCTGTAACTGGACCCCGTCCCGGAGAGCCTCTCTAAACGGACTCCAATCTGGAAGGTCTACTATAACCGGACCCCAACCCAGAGGGATTACATTTACCATTCCCCAACCTGGAATATACTTGTCCAATACATTCATCATAAGAAAAGGTTGAAATATAACATAAATATTTGTATTAAAATTAGCATAGAAAATTTCAATACTTTAACCATAAACCATGAATGGTATATGAATAGCACATCCACATTCAAACATATCACAAAACCTTAAATATAATATAGAAGTTTTGTATCATAATAAATCAAATTCAAAAAAACATAAAATCCATCAAAGGATGTTGACATAGATGAAATCAAAACCTTTTTTAGAGAAATATATCTTTCTATTTTGAAATCATTTAAGTGTCACATATTTATAAAGAAAACATTTATTTTGAAAAAAAAATTATAAGCTTGTAATGGAATCTTTGATGATGTTATAAGGGCGGAAAATAGCCGCACCCTCTGTATAAGTTAAAATAACATTCTCTCCTTAATGTTTTCAAAAAGGTCATAAAGTACCTTGTTTTGAAAAAGACAAAAAGATTCCTTTCAAAACATCTAAGTTCAAATAAGGGTATAAATGACTTTACCCCATTATCTAGTAAATAGTACAAATTTTTTGAAATACATTTTTAAGAAACATGGATGTGGATAATAAAGAGGTCCCAATAGATAATTATGTATAAACAATCTCGGATAATAAAGAGATTGTGGAATTAACCCTTACCTCATCATAATCAATCAAGTAGTATGAACAATAGTCAATAACCACCAAATGAATAACATAATATCCTGAATATAAAGGGAATCATGATAATATATATCAAATGGCTGTACAAAATACACCACATGCAATAAATAAATGGTGAACAATGGAAATATCACAGAATTAAAAGTGAGATAAGAAACCTTTGACCTCGTGTCCGACATGACCCGTTCGTTATTTAATATCATAAACAATAAACTAAAGTTAATTTCTAGTTTCTTAAGAACCTTTTTAATGTCTATTATTCCTTTTATATCACTTATTATCATGTGATAAGCATTATGTAATCATTTATGTTAATTACGTCTGTTTTGATGATATTTGGCACTTGATTCAAAAATAAACACATTATAGTTACAAGTTGTTCACATGGTCAAAATTTCATTATATCCAGAATGATATTCATGATTTAGATATCATATATATCATATATATCCAGTATATACATGTATTTATAACAGTACATATCCTTTTGGGGTAAGAAATGAAATGCACCGTTCATGGAGATGGTAAGCCATACGTACGCATAAACGCTACTTTCAATTCTATTTATTATTTTAATGGAATTAAAACATAATGATACATAGGTATATTATAATTCCAGTATAATAACATATACAATATCATTAACTCCATCCTTTATACGTCCCATATATGGTATTAACGAGTCATATCACTTTAAGAGGGTGGTAGTCTGCACTTCCTCAAATGAAATTATCGTGTTCACCCATAATGGAAACCATTAAGGTATTCTATAAAAGAAAAATACAGAAGAATGAAGAAAACATAAACATAATATATATCATATATAAATACAGTTCCATTATAATGGCCACGATGAGAGGCGATAGGAGTAAATTGAACAATCATCGTTTCGCGAGGAGTTAGTTTTCCCTCCACAGAAACATTATGTTCTCCACCCATTAGATGGAGGTGTGTGTAAGTGTAGTTTGAATCCTTCTCATAACAACATCCTTGAATTTTGGGGATATTGTTGTTGTTATAAAATAAAGTAATAAAAAGAGTGTAGTGGTTGGAGAAGTAAAATAAAAGAAAAAAAGTTAAGAGAAAATGTTACCTTTAATTTGGGTAACTTCCTTTGGTTTGAACCAAAAGGACTTCTCGAAGTGCCTTCTGCCTAAGGTAAGGATTCTAGGAGGAGGAGAGGGATGTAGGGAGCTTAATTTGGTGGAGTTTGGATGAGCCTAAAGGCTTTGGAGGAGTGAGTAATTGGTTATAAGTGATCTCCATTTATAAGGGGGAGGAGGGGCTCTTTAGGAAAGTGTGAAAATATTATTTTATTATATAATGATATTCAGTTTCTGTAGGTCAAAAAATCATTAGGGTTGAAGTTAAGATGACTCATGGTTCAAATAAAATCAGCCAATAATAATTGGACATGTTTTGGATATTATTTTAATCTTTATAATCTAATTTATTTAAATCATTTATTAATGAGGTAAATACTATATCATTATTGTGTCATAAATTTTTAATTTATTCTATGTCTAAAAATTATAAAAAAATACCATGATGTAGGGAACCTTTTTATATTTCCAATGAATATTTATAGTCAAAAATATTACTTGTATAACACCATATAAAAATTAATTACTAAAAGATTATTATTTATGTCAATTTTTCCTTTACTTTAAATCAAAAAAATAATTAAAGGTATTTGTGACGGGTTATTTACGATGGAATCCCGTCGCAAATATTCTTTAGAGACGGGGCCCCGTCGCAAATAGCCCATTGTAGAAAACGCCGTCGCAAAAAATATTATTCGCGACGGGCCCATCGCGAATAATATTTTTTGCGATGGGAAACTTCACTGTCGCAAATAAGTCTCTGATTATATACATTATATATATATATATAATCTCTTTTGCGATGGGACAGTCGGATATAATTTTTTGCGACGGTCCTGTAATCTCGTCACCGATGTTTTTTGAAAATATTTTTTTAAACTATTGGCGACGGGCCCCTCGCGAATACTATTTGCGACAGGCCCGTAATTCCGTCGCAAATAGCTTTTTTAAGAAAAGAATATTTAGACTATTTGCGATGGGATCCCATCGCAACGGATCCCATCGCAAATAATAAATAAATTTTAAAAAAAATAAAATTAATAAAATTATGATTATTGAAAAAATAATTTTAATATTATTAAAATAATAATAAAAATATAAAAATTCTCAATATACACAAAACAATATAAAAAAAATCATAAAATATTAATATGATTATTGAAAAATTAATTTTAATATTATTAAAATATTTAAAAAAATTAAAATTTTAAAATTTTCAATATTCACAAAAAAAAATAAAAAAATAAAAAAATATTATTATTATTATTAGTAGTAAAATAAACAAATATTAAAAAAATATAATACTGAAAAAATATATTTTATAAAATTAGGATTAATGAAACAATAATATTAATATTATTAAAATAATAAAAAATATTAAAATTCTCAATATTCACAAAAACAAATCATAAAAAATTTAAAATAAATTATGTAACAGTCGAATCGATATAAAAGACAGAAAATAAAAATATTTTATATTACAACAAATTCAAATTCAAATGTTTTTTACATAAAAAAAATCACTGGGGGGTCGTCTTCAGGAGGAGGTGGAGGAGCTGAAGGAGCTGGTGGAGGAAACACCATCCCTAAACAACGAGTCAGACGGTGCATGTACCCCATCTGCTCGTGATGCTGCTGCTACTATTGATGCATCTCCTCCTTGTGATGCTTCTGCAGCTGCTGCCATCGACGCATCTCCTCCTCATGTTGCTGCTACTGCTGCCGCTGAAAAAATCTCTTCTATTGCTTCTGAAAACTCTCTATATGGTCATTCTGAGCTCAGAACTGCTCCTGATACTACGAGCCAGAAGTTGATACCTCTCCACGAGCTCCTCTTTATTTGGACACCGACATCACATCAGTACCATAATAATTACCTGGAGTCATATGAGAGTCAATACCAACTACTCGGCCCTTCTCAAAGCCATACTGAGTCGCCTGCATCCATGTCGCCTCGTCAAAATGGTGGGCACTAGTCTAATCAGTCGTCTCATCCTGACCCTCAGCCTGTGTCTGAGAATTCACATCCTCATATGACACCTTCAATTCCAATTTGAAATTAAAATTGTGAAAATATTATATGCAGTTAATTGTCAAACTGAAAAAATTAAGACTAACCACAATCTGACGCTGGCGGTCACCTCTAATCTCTCTGATGGCTGGATCATTGTACATCCTCTGATAAACATCATACTTTGTAATATCATGATGCTTGACTGCCTATATGAATATAAAAATACTATTTATATTTGAAGTTATATAAAATATAAAAAAATACTTACCAGATGCTCTCTATGCGTACTGAATGTATGGCTACCAGCTCGATGTGTCACCTCCTGTCTCCCCTGGTTCTGCAGACCCAATAAAGACCTCCTCTGAAATCCACCACCCAACCAGTGTGCGCATAATCTATCCCAAACCTGAGATGAATTGTACTCTGGTCGGTGGGCTCTACGTGACTCATCAAATATTGTCGCTCCTGCATTCTTAATGGTTGTCTTTCTCAAATTTTGCAAAAAATGACGCAAACGCTCATGAATATCCACCTTTCATGCTGTATGGATATTTTCATGCATGCTATCATCGATGGGATACCATAAAACCTACAAATAATTTATAATATCAAGTTTTTAATAAAAAAAATTCAAAATAAATATTATTTATTTATGTACCAGCCAATGATTATACATGTCGCGCTACACATCAATGGGAATCTGTTCCCATGTGGTTCATGGCTGAGAAAAATAATTTCGCAAGATAGAGCTCCCCTATCCAATAGCTACATGCGCAAATCTATGAAAAAAGAATAAATAATCAAACAATTAGTACATATATAAATAAATTAATGAAATGTAAATAAAATATAGAGGTTACTATACCACTGTGTGTGTGGATCGAAGCCAAGACGTGTACATCGCTCGGGGATACGTTCAGGAATAATCAGTCGTGTAAGACCACACCCCCTCTGTATACCTCCTGAACCACTAGTTGGCTGAGGGTCAGATGATCCCACATCCCCCTCATCTAAAGATAGCTCAGCCTCCTCTAACTCACGCAATAGATCAGAGTCCATCTGAAGCACAATATGATTGTTGTTAGAAGATAGTTGAAAATAACTATTATATATATATATTAACTATGATCATAACCTGCATTTAACTATTCCAATGTTCACCTTCATCGTCTTCATATCTAATAATGTCAATGTCTTCATATTCCTCTTCGAAATCATCAATATCCATATGAGTTTAACTTTCATCATCCCTTGTCATTTCAATTTCATTTGTAACATCATTAACATCTTCGTCACCATAGACACTTAATTATGGGGTGTCCTCATTGATAATCCTGTTTCTTTGTGAAAAAAGATGGATTTTTAGTAGTCTCTTGAAAAATATCAATTTCTTACACTTCAGCGGAACCACATTCAGTTTGAGTAAATTGATTTTCCCGAGATTTCATTTTTATTATGCTCCACCAATCACTTTGGTCTCCTGAAGTAGCACAGTACTTTGAGTAATAAATTTTATGTTCCTGTTGAGCCAGTAAAATTAGTTCATTTACTGCAAAAAGACTTTTATATTTAGTATCGACAATTCCATGAGTCGGATGAACATGCAATCCTATCTCAGTATCCAAACACCGACATTTAAACATCATTATTTACTTTTGTCCAAGATAACATAGCTCAATAATTTCATCCAGAATGACGTAAAAGTCAAATTCAGTTTCTCTATGATGTGATCCTCTCAAACAAACTCCACTGTTCATTTTTTTTATTCCCCATATGCACATGTATGAAATCAAAAACCATTCACCACATATTCATTATAAGATTTAACCATTTTAGATGGGGGTTACTCAATATACACAGTCGCTTATCTGTTTTGTCATCATGTTGAGAAACCTGAAAATTTGAAATACAATTAACAATATAATAATTAGTAAACTGATTTGATATTAAACCATCAATAATTTATGTTACCAGCTTTTGAAACCATTGAGAAATTTTTTTTCTGCGTTCTTCATGAGCGGCTACTGTAATTTGTGGAACTTTTTTCTGGATATGATTATCATATAACCTACAAATAAAATAAGTTTACAAAATGTAACAGAAATTATAGAATAAGTGATAGAATAACTCACCATACAAATGATGTCATTTCATCATAGTTGAACAGAACATATGTATGATCTCTATGATGTTCATTGTCTGAAATCCATCATTCTTGAACTCCATCGATGCCAAGATTTGTATGATTAAAAACTAATAAATGATTATCCATTTAATCATTAACATTTCCCTCATTCCTTCCCATGCAGTTTTGTTTTGAGGGATTTTCAGATTCAAAATAGTGAGACCACATGCATTAATCTTCTGATAATTAAGGCCTAGATTACGAACCAACCTCTTGCTCTCATAGTAATTTGTAGGCAACACATTTCTTTCAGGTAACAGTGTTTTAACCAAAAAAAATATCTGATCAAAATAGTTGTTTGAAATTTCATTATCTGATTTAATAGCCATAAATTTTTCAACCACTTCTAATTTGATTATCTTGCAACCAGGATATAATTCATCCTCATCAGTCCTCAAAAACTCTTAAAATTTAGATGGTTCTAACCCAAGAGTTAAATCAATATCATCGTGAGTTTCGGTTTGTTGAACAAATGGACATGCAACATCATGTACTAAATTATGGAACTGGGATGGATCCGGAATCAAGTTATTAGTATCTTCTCCTGAACTTTGTTCACCATGTTGATACCAAAAAACATAATTTGGTTGAAAACCAAACCGCAAGAGATGTCCCCCAACCTTGTCAAATGTGTCAAAAGTTCTCAGAGAACATTTTTTACAAGGACACTTAATTGTTCCTTCTGAAACATATTCTAGTTTTGATGATGCAAATGCTAAGAAAGCTTCTACACCCTCAATATATGCAGGATTTAAACCAGAACCATTTGGATTTTTGCGCTGATTTATCCAAACACAATCATCTAATAATGACTGATGTCGACTTCCTTGTTCCATATTTTTCTACAAAATATAAAATCACCACTGTTTTTGAATAATTTTATATTCTAAAAAGACTATCAGGAAATAGAAGATAAATAATTACTCCTAATTCTTAATAATTACCATTAATTAAATTTGACACAATTTCCAGTGGATTGACGACAACTATTTTGTCAGACGGCTCATTTTCATGCATCTTTCTCAAACTGAAATCACAATAAAGAATCTGGTCAGAGGTACGCATATTAATTCTCATATACGAGAATGAATATGCGTACCTCCGATCAGATTCTTCAATGTGATTTCAGTGTGAGAAAGATGCAAGTAAATGAGCCGTCGGACAAACGAGCCTCCTTTTCGTCGATGAATCGTCTTCTTCCATCCATCACTGCCTGAAAACATTATAAAAAATATGATCCTACGAATTCATATCCAATCTCATGTATTAGAGATTGAATATGCCTATGTAGCAGCACATTTTTCATATTTTTTTGAGTCGGTGAGAGTTGAAAGGAGAATAGTCTTCAAGCAAAAGGAGTGTCGTCAATCCACTGGAAATTGTACCAGGTTCTTAGAATTTATTAGAATTTATTAAAATTTATTTCTAACTGTTCCTAACTAAATATTACTAAATATTACTATTTATTACTAATTATTACTAATTTAGAAATACATAGCAATACATAGAAAAATGAAAAGTGCTTGAATAATGAAAGGAAATTTGTTATTCATCATTGTGGGGTTGATTACAAATTTTCCCTTCATTATCCAAGCTGTTTTTGTTTACTAATTATAATTATATCTAATTATTAATAATAATAAAATTATATTATCAATATTTATGAAAAAAATATTAATATTATTAAAATAATAAAAAATATTTAAAATATTAAAATTATCAATATTCGTCACAGGATTTGCTCTATTCTTAACATGTTCAAATCTCAAAAGTTCGCCAATTTTCAGGTCACGTGTAATAAAAAGTTTGTGTCAGCCATGTCCAATGTAAACTCTTTAATTTTCCTTGCATGGTTGATCACCTCGCAAGTAGTGTTACAATAGGATGACCAAAGTAATATCGTTCACGTCTCTAAGAATCATCTTGCTCCTTATACATAGATCATTCTTCCTTAAAAAATTGAGGGTACATTAGTATCTTTCCCTTAAATTTTCAATGATGAATGGTCTATGTAAATGGTCATGTGAGATAATTCTTATAGATGAGAAGGGCATGACTTGGGTAGTCCTATTGCAACGCTACATGCAAGGTAATCAGCCAAGCAAGGACAATTATATCTAATTATATCTAATTATTACTAATTATGACTAATTATTACTAATTATGACCAATTATTACTAATTAGGACTAATTATGACTAATTATGACTAATTATTACTAATTATTACTAATTATTACTAATTATTACTAATTATATCTAAATATATCTAATTATATCTAACTATATCTAATTATTACTAATTATATCTAATTATATCTAATTATATCTAATTATATCTAATTATTAATAATTATATCTAATTATATCTACGTATATCTAATTATATCTAATTATATCTAATTATTATTAATTATATCAAATTATTACTAATTATTACTAATTATATCTAATTATTACTAATTATTGCTAATTATTAACAATTATTGCTAATTATTACTATTTATTTCTAATTATTGCTAATTCTTTCTAATTATTGCTAATTATTCTTAATTATTTCTATTTGTTGATAATTATTAGTAATTATTGCAAATTATTAGTATTTATTAGTAAGTATTAGTAATTATTAGTATTTATTACTAATTATTACAACTTATTACTAATTATTACAATTTATTACTAATTATTACAATTTATTACTAATTATTACAATTTATTACTAATTATTACGATTTATTACTATTTATTACAATTTATTACTATTTATTATTAATTATTGCTAACTATTGCTAATTATTACTAATTATTGCAAATTATTACTAATTATTGCTAATTATTCATAATTATTGCTAATTATTCCTAATTATTTCTAATTATTACTAATTATTAGTAAGTATTACTAATTATAAGTATTTATTCCTAATTATTCCTAATTATTCCTAATTATTCCTAATTATTACTAATGATTCTTAATTATTACTAATTATTCCTATTTATTAATATTTATTTCTATTTTTACTAATTATTGCTATTTATTACTAATTATTTCTATTTATTTCTATTTATTGCTAATTATTTCCAATTATTCCGAATTATTGCTATTTATTGCTATTTATTTCTATTTATTGCTAATTATTTTTAATTATTCATAATTATTGCTATTTATTAGTATTTATTAGTAATTATTAGTAATTATGAGTATTTATTACTAATTATTACAGCTTGTTACAAATTATTACAATTTATTACTAATTATTACAATTTATTACCAATTATTCAAATTTATTACAAATTTTTATTAATTGTTGCTAAATATTTCTAATTATTACTAATTATTACTAATTATTACTAATTATTGCTAATTATTCCTAATTATTGTTAATTATTCCTAATTATTGGTAAGTATTACTAATTATAAGTATTTAATCCTAATTATTCCTAATTATTTTTAATTATTACTAATTATTCCTAATTATTTCTTATTATTTCTATTTATTAAAATTTATTTTTATTTGTTACTAATTACTGCGGTTTATTTCTAATTATTGCTATTTTTTTCTATTTATTGTTAATTATTCCTAATTATTCATAATTATTGCTAATTATTGCTAATTATTAGTTTTTATTAATAATTATTTGTAATTATTAGTTTTTATTAATGATTATTACAATTTATTACTAGTTATTAGAAATTATTACTAACTGTTACAATTTATTACTAATAATTAATAATTATTCCTAATTATTATTAATTGTTACTAATTATTACTAATTATTCATATTTACAACTAATTATTCCTATTTTTAACTAATTATTCCTATTTATTACTAATTATTGCTCTTTATTGCTAATTATTGCTATTTATTTATCATTTTAGCTAATTATTGCTAATTATTGCTAATTATTTCTAATTATTCCTAATTATTTCTTATTATTGCAAATTATTCCTAATTATTGCTAATTATTCCTAATTATTTCTATTTATTTCTAATTATTGCAAATTATTTATAATTATTGCTAGTTATTCCTAATTATTGGTATTTATTGCTAATTATTAGTACTTATTAGTAATTATTAGTAATTATTAGTATTTATTACTAATTATTAGTATTTATTACCAATTATTACAATTTATTACTAATTACTATTAATTATTGCTATTTATTGCTAATTATTCAGAATTATTGCTAATTATTCCTAATTATTGCTAATTATTTCTAATTATTACTAATTATGACTAATTATTAATATTTATTCCGAATTATTCTTAATTATTACTAATTATTCCTAATTATTACTAATTATTCCTATTTATAACTATTTATTGATATTTATTACCAATTATTATTAATTACTACAAATTAATTATATACATGACTAATTTTCGTTAATAATTAATAATTACTACTAATTATTAAAAATTAATACAAAAAAAATTAATTTATTAGTACAAATAAATACTAATGAAAAAACAATTTAATTTTTATTTAATTACAACTAATCAACAATAAAAAAAATTAACATAAAAATGAATTAAATAATGAATTAAAAAAACATTAATACCTTTAAGACTGATTTTATATTGATGCAGATGGCTTCACAACTTCTTTGTGAACAAAAACCTTAACTTAAAAAAATTCTCTCTCAAAAACCTGAGTTTTGAGAGAAACAAGATCTAAAATTTGCGAGGAATGAGAGGAAAACGGATGGAGGTATATATAGGTTAGATTATTTGCGAAGGGATTGTTTGTGACGGGTATGTCGTTGCAAATAGTGCCTTTTGCGACGGGACCCGTCGCAAATACCTACACCCGCCTTAATTACTGTCGGCAGTTAAAAAGGTATTTGCGACGGGACCCGTCGCAAATAGTCACTTCCGACACACCTTTTGCGACGAGAAAACATCTCATCGCAAAAGGCTATAAACCGCCGCCGGTTATTTGCGACGAGCCTCGTCGCTAAAACATTTTAACCGACGACATTAATTAATGCGGGCGTAGGAATTTGCGATGGGTCCTATCGCAAATAGTCCCTGCCGGAACACCTTTTGCGACGGGACGTCATCCCTTCGTAAAAAACTATTAACCGCCGCTGGTTATTTGCGACGGGCCCCATTGCAAATAATTGACTATTTGCGACGGTGGGATCCCACCGTCGCAAATAACCTTCACGCGGTTTGGCACGCTATCCACGCCAAACTATTTGCAAAGGGAGATGAAATTCCGTCGCAAATAGTTGGTTATTTGCGATGGGTTGTTACCCCCGTCGCAAATAACCTCTTGGACGGACCTTTTGCAACGAGATTTATTCCAGTCGCAAAAATCCATTTTTCCCGTAGTGAATTAATTAATCTAATGTGTCATTATCATTAATAACTAGCTCCATGGGATCCCAAAATCGACCCAAGGATTCCCATGGTCGGCCATTACTCATCAAATAAGTTAAGGACATGTGTTAAGGTAATTTGTAATTATTACAATAATCTTTTTACCTTGAATTACCCTATTTACCTTTAACCACACTAAATAAAAGTCAAAAGTTACTATTCACCAAAAATTATTTTCATCTTATTGAACAGCATTTTACTTACTGAGGTTAACCTTGTCTCTCGGATTTTTGAAATTCAACTCATGGAAGCGGTTAAATTAAGCTTTATGCAAATTTGCAAATACTCTTAAGATGTGGGTAAAAGATGGTAAAAAGTTCAATAAAATTTTTATATATCTAAACTTGTTATAAAATGACTCCAATGAATTATTTTGGACATATATAGGTATTATGTATCTATTTTGACCTAAAATAAATTAAAATAAAATAAATAATTATTTAAATAAAAAGTCGGTTTTAACCAATAACTCATTGTTTTTCACTATTCATCAAAAATAGATTTTTCTCAGAAAAATACAAAAAATTCAGACTAAGCTATATGTGATATTCCGAATTCAAAAATGATGTCTATTTTACCAAATTCAAAACATATAAGTTTCATTAATTAATTTAAAATTAATTCCCGTTGTCAAAATTAATAGTGTGTCTTTAAGCAACAATATCTATCAAATGATTGACACTTGTTTATGTCCAATTTGAAAGTGAAATTAATTATAACAACCTAAATTATATTAAATGATAATAATATAATCAAATTATACTTCAAAACCAATCAAATGCATAATTTATCAATATAAATTATTTCAATAAAAAAAGTGGTTTTTAATTAAAATTTAGTATTTTTCACTATTTACCAAAATATAAAAGTTATCAGAAAATTACAAAAAATTTATCAAAACTAAATTTTTATCTCCTGATACTATAAAAGATGTTTATTTTGTCAAATTTAATACATAAAAGTGTCAAACATTGTATTTAAAAAGGGTTCTCCCTTAAAAGGCGGTAAAATTGCATTTTCTAAAAAATACTTCCTTTATCTAAAAAATTGAATTTGTTCTTATATTATGTCTAAGAAACACATAATATGGATGTTAAAATTATAATGAGTATATAAAATTCAAAATGGAGTTAATACTATTCATAACCTCTTTTGAACGGCTAGATTGGTAAGTCGGGGTGCGCTTGAACTCGGTGTTGCGTATAGTACAGGTTATTGAATTACTTTGAAGAAAATAACATACTATGAAATCTTGGGGTGTTAAATTCTTCCCTCCATCAATAAATTGCGTCCTTTTAATTTGAAATTTTTCTTCTAAAATAAAAGGTTAAAAATAAAAAAAATACCTTTGTGGAGAACTCACATCAGAAATTGGGTTAAAAAAATTTAGTCTTAATAAAAGGAAATATATATGTATATATATATATATACTTGACGGGTAGAGTTACATTATTTAACGAATTTCTATAACAAACTCATCTTTCACTCTAAAAGATAATAGAAAATAAAAATATATTCTATTTATCCTATTCATGTAGGGTTCCAAAAAAATGAATTTATAACTCATCTACAAGACCTTTTAATAAAAACTACATTATTCAATCCAAGACATCACGTGGGTTAGTGGTAGGTGACACACCCTTGTCACCCATCTGTTGCGGGTTCAAGTCTCGTGGTCTTACTGGACGTGACAGGTTACCGCCCAACCTCCAGGTTGTTCTTTTTATGGAAATCCAAAAATAATTTCAAACTAGACTTATCCAAAATACTTCTGTCTAAACTCATAGTAAAAAATATATAAAGAAGGTAAACACAATGAAGATCCCTTTTTCAACGTAATAACATATGAACACCTTCATCATGTATTCTTTTAAAACACTACAACATCCTGAATTACTATAAAACCATATTGATTATATTCATGCTCCCTTATTCCATATAGAATATTGGATATAATCCTTCTATTCCAAAATTTTTTAAACTCCAACAATGATGGAATATACAAATAATTAATTAGTTTCAAGGTAGTCAAGAATATCCGATATAATTTATCCAAATCAACTATCTCTTATTCCGAAATCACTACCTCATTATCAGGACCATATTAAGGATTACCTTTCCTTCAACCATGTAATTTCTAAAAAGTGTAACTTACTATTAAGTCACTTTTTTAGAACCATATAATCTCAAATACTCAATAAAATAGTACGACAATACAATACTTATTTACCTTTGTATTTCATATAAATAGTATATTGCTGATACAACACTCTTAAGAACATTAATCATTCCTCTTCATCTGAGGTAGTATCATAACATGATTATTATCAAATAGCATCATTTGCGGTATTCTCTGATGACTAGGTCATTGATTCACGTAGTTTATCAACAACTTACAGATGAAGAATTTTACATTTGAAACATTTTTCTTACACTTGCAATCACATACTTGGGTTCCTTTTTCACCACACTTATAAAAAACTCTCATTCCCTTCAATAATTTACCAAGGTGATTCTTTCCACATTTATCACATATGGGAAAATCCTTCTTTTCCATCTTCCCTTTATCCATCGTTCTCTCTTCCATCCTTTTCTTCTCTTGATTCCCTTCAAATCCAAAGGACTCAGAGAATTATTTACTTATCTAGTTAACACATGATATTTTTTCTTCATATGTTGAGAATACATGGGAGACTATTTCCCTTCAAAATGTTGGATTTATACCATGAATGATATGATCCTTCTTACTCTTTGGATCATACGTATTGCTGGAGTTCTCATTTCTTATACTGGGCACCATTTCTATAAAATGGAATACACTAGGTCAGTTTATGAAGCACAATGAATAATTATAAACTTGTAAAAGACCTAACGTAAATTGAATAGTTTATGGATATAATTTTTAATCATAAAAAAAATATTTTATTTGAGTAGGTATATACTCATAAATCCTTTATAATGATTTGTAAAGAAAATGAGAATTATTCTATGAATATACTCCCGGAGTGTCGAAACCAAGAGTGCAGCAAGGTCCGTTGTCGTGTACCAGTTCCCTTATGAGCCTAGCTCAAAGCGGTGTTTTTGGGTTTTACCCCTAGATACATCTGTTTTAGCGCCGCCTCGACATAATCGTATCCAGACGTGGATGTATTGCTTGTAAAACTCACAAAATCTCTACAATACCAAAATTCTAGGATGTTTTTCTATACTAATCCTCAAAGTCTATCTTAGGGTAATGTTCTCTAATTAGAGTTTATCTAAATATATTTTCCGAGTTTACTGCTAAACTTCCTCTGATACCAACTCTAACGCCCCGACCCCAGTTACCCAGAGTAAGTGAATTATTTTAATACATTGTCCTGATTACAAGGAATCAAGTCCCGAAGGACCGACCAGTTTAGCCATCTTGGAAGATAGATTACAAACATGAATGCTACATTACACTTTATAACATACAACACAACATAAATAATCCATTATGAATTCCATTATTCCCTTATCTTAACCCTGCTTATCAATAAAAATACACTTCTTAGAATCCTGGGAAAAATAAAAAATAGAAAGGGGTGAGATCCAATGCTCAGTAAGGGTAAGGAATACAGAGAAAGATAACATAAATATTAATCATCGTGAATAATTGAAACCACATGCCTTTACTAATAATATACATGAATACTTTTATATCAGGAATATGAGCTGAGTAAATAATTCCATAAAAAAACATAATCATTGGTATTCTACTAGTCGAATGACCACATGAACCATCAATATTATTTTCATAATGAGGGAATGTATAATACCAGACTTTAAAATCTATGTCAAGGCCTCATGCCATGACCTATGGCCAAACTGTAACTGGACCCAAACCCGGAGAGCCTATGTAACCGGACTCCATCTCGGAGAGCCTCTCTAACCGGACTCCAACCCGGATAGCCTCTGTAACCGGACACCATCCCAGAGAGCCTCTGTAACCAGACCCCATCTCGGAGAGCCTCTTTAACCGAACTCCAACCCGTAGGGTCTACTGTAACCATACCCCAACCTAGAGGGCTTAGTTTTACCGGTCCCCAACCTGGAACAAACTAGTCCAAAACATTCATCATAAGAAAAGGTTGAAATATAACATAACCATTCGTATTAAAACTATCATATGAAATGTCAATACTTTACCCATAAACCATGAATGGTATACAAATAGCACATCTATAGTCAAACATATCACAAAACCATAAATACTATATGGAAGTATTGTATCATAATAAATAAACTTCAGATACACTTAAAATCCATCAAAGGATGTTGACATAGATGAAATCAAATCCTTTTTTAGAGAAATATCTCTTTCTATTTTGAAATAATTTAAGAGTCTCATAATTATAAAGAAAACATTTATTTTGAAAATATTCATATAATCTTGTAAGGGAAGATTTGATGATGTTATGACGACAGAAAATAGCTGCACCCGCCATATAAGTTAAAAAAACATTCTTACGTTAATTTTGTCGAAAAGGTCATAAAGTACCTTGTTTGGAAAACGACAGAAAGATTCCTTTCAAAACATATAAGGTCAAATAAGGGTATAAATGACTTTACCCCATTGTCTAGTAAATAGTAAATTTTTTTGGAATATATTTTTAAGAAACATGGATGTGGATGATAAAGAGGTCCCAGTAGATAATTACGTATTAACAACCTTAGATAATAAAGAGATTGTGAAATTAACCCTTACCTCGTTGAAATCAATCAAGTCATATGAAAAATAGTCAATAACCAACAAATGAATAACAAAATATCATGAATATAAAGAGAATCATGATAATATATATCAAATGGCTGTAAAAAATTCACCAATGCCTCAAATAAGTGGTGAACAATTGAAATCTCGTGGAATTAAAATTGAGATAAAAAACCACTTACCTCGTGTCTGACTTGACCCGTTCGTTCTTTAATATCCTGAATTATAAACTAAAGTTAATTTATACTTTCATAATAACATTTTTCAAGTCTATTATTCCTTTTATATCACTTATTACCATGTTATAAACATTATGTAATCATTTAAGTTAATAATGTTCGTTCTGTGGATATTTGGCAATTGAGTAAAAAATGAACACCTTATAGTTACAAGTTGTTCACATGGTCAAATGTTCATTTTATCCCGAATTATATTCATGATTTAGATATTATATATATCATATATATCCAGTATAGACATGTATTTATTACAGTACATATTATTTTGGGGGTAAAAAATGAAATGCACCGTTCATGGAGATGGAAAGTCGTACTTACAGATGAACAATACATTCATTTATATTTCTTATTTTAATGGAATTAAAACATAATGATACATAGGTATATTTTACTTCCATTATAATATCATATATAATATCATTAAGTCCATCTTTTATACGTCTCACATATGGTATTAACGAGTCATATCACTTTGAGGGGGGGGGGGGGGTAATCAGCACTTCCTCTAATGAAATTATCCCGTTTACCCATAATGGATACCATTAAGGTATGATATAAAAGAAAAATAGAGAAAAATGAAGAAAAAATTAATATAATATATATAATATAGAAATATTGTGCCATTATAATGGCCAACATGAGAGGCAGTAGGAGGTAAATGAACAATCATCATTTCGTGAGGCGTCAGTTTTCCATCCACAGAAACATTATGTTCTTCACCCATTAGATGGAGGTGTGTGTAAGTGTAGATAGAATAATTCTCATAACAACATCCTAGTATATTTATTATACTGGTGTTGTTATAAAAGAAAGGAATAAAAGGAGTTTAGGGTTGGAGATGTAAAATAAAAGAAAAAGTTAAGGGAAACTGTTACCTTTAATTTGGGTAACTTCCTATGGTTTGAACCAAAAGGACTTCTTGAAGTGCCTTCTGCCTAAGGTATGGCTTCTAGGAGTAGGAGAGGGATGTAGAGAGATTAATTTGGCATAGTTTGGACGAGCCTAATGGCTTGAGAGGTGTGAGGAATTGGATAGAAGTGGTCTTACTTTATAAGGGGGGCTCTTTAGGAAAGTGTGAAGATATTATTTTATTATATAATGATATTCGGTTTTGGAAGGTCCAAAAATCATTAGGGTCGATGATAAGAGGACTCATGGTCGAAATAAAATCATCCAATAGGAATTTGACATGTTTTGGATATTATTTTAATATTTATAATCTAATTTATTTAAATCATTTTGTAATGAGTTAAATATTGCATCATTATTGTGTCATAAATAATTTAATTTATTAGATGTCTAAAAATTATAAAAAAACTACCATGATGTAGGAAATTGTTTTATCATTCCAATTAATTTTTATAGTTTAAAGGATTACTTATATAACACCATATAAAAATTATTTACTAAAATATTTTTGTTTGTGCCAATTTTTCCTTTACTTTAAATTAATTAATCTAAAGTGTCATTATCATTCACAAGTGGCTCAATGGGGTCCCAAAATCGACTCATGGATTCCCATGGTCCACAATTAATCATTAAATTAGGTTATAAAATGTGTTAAGGTAATTTTGAATTTTTAAAATATTGTTTTTACCTTGAATTACACTATATATCTTTAACCACGATAAATAAACGACAAACGTTACGATTCACCAAAAATTATTTTTATCTTATTGAACTGAATTCTACTCACTGAGGATTACCATGTATCTGTGTTTTTTAAAATTCAACTCATAGAAGTGGTAAAAAAAATTTTATGCAAATTTGAAAACACTCCTAGAAGGTGGGTAAAAGACGGTAAAAAGTTCAATAAACTTTTTATATATCTAAACTTCTTATAAAATGACTCCAATGCATTATTTTGGAAATATATACATTTTATCTATCTATTTTGAAATAAAATAAATTTAAAAAAAATAAATAATTATTTAACTAAAAATTTGGTTTTAACCAATAACTTAGTGTCTTCACTATTCATCAAAAATTGATGTTTCTCAGAAAAATACCAAAAATTCTGCCTAAGATATATTTGATATTATTAATTCAAAAACAATGTCTATTTTACAAAATTCAAAACAAATACATTGCATTAATTAATTTAAAATTAATTCCTGTTATCAAAATAAATAGTGTGTCTTTAAGCAACAATATCTATCAAAATATTGACACTTTATTATGTCCAATTTCAAAGTGAAATTAATTATAATGACCTAAATTGTATTAAATGATAAAAATATAATCTAATTATACTTCAAAACCAATAATATGCATAATTTAACACTATAAATTATTTCGATTAAAAAAGTTTTTTTAAATTAAAATTTTGCATTTTTCACTATTTACCAAAATATGAAAGTTATCAAAACAATACGAAAAATATCTCAAAACAAAATTTTTATCTCCCGATTCTAATGAAGAAGTTTATTTTGTCAAACTGAAAACATAAGAGTGGCAAATATTGGATTTAAAAAGGTTTTTCCCAAAAAAGGATGTAAAATTTCATTTTCTAAAAAATAATTCCTTTATCTAAAAAATTTATTTTGTTCTTATATTACTTCTATGAAATACATAATATGGATGTTAAAATTATATGGAGTATATAAAATTCAAAATGCAGTTAATACTATTCATAACCTATTTTTAACAGGTAGATTGGTAAGTCATCGTGCGCTCGAACTCGGTGTTACATGTAGTGCATGTTATTGAATTACTTTGAAGAAATAATACAGTATGAAATATTGGGGTGTTACAATAGTCACCATTGAATTTTATGACGACTAGTTTAGAATACCCGTTCACATGCAAATGGGGTACATCAATCTCGAGAGCCATCTCGAGGCCAGTGATTAGAGCCTGATACTCTGCCTCATTGTTGGTCCAGCCTTCTGACAACAGAAATTAGTATGGAAGAATGGCTTGTGTCGGGGTAATAAAGACAATACCCAGGCCCAATCTGTTGGGACTAGGATCATTGAGACTCCTACCGGTGGGGCTCTGAGAGGCGCCATAAAAGTGTATCTTCCGACATGGGATGGCAAGATCTACCGAGAGGATTTCCTAGTGAGGAAAATCCAAGTCTAGGGGCTGGTCCACGGAGGTTGGATGGGAAGCTAGAAGGTCTGCCAATGCCTATCTCTTGATAGCTTTCTATGGGACAAACCCAATGCTGAACTTCTAGAGGATTACCGCCCACCATGCTTGACAGCCGATCAACATGGGGCGGTTCAGAATGTACTTTAGCGGGTCTACCCAAGACACCGGCTATATCTCATGGTGTTGCAGGTAGTGTCACAATTTCGGTATTGCGAATACCAGTACAAGGAAGCTCTTCTCGATGGAGGAGTGTCTGGTCTCCATATCGATGAGCATAATAGTGAGGTAGTAGAGACTTTTTTCTGTCCGTTCATTGTTTTTCTGGGTGATAAGGGTGCCGAGAGATCATTCCAGGGAAGTCACGTACAGGATCAATGGCATTCTGGGGACGTGTGGAATCAATACTGGAGTCTGGAGAAGATACTACTTAATTTCAACGAATGCAGTATGGCACTCTTCATCCCATTCGTAGGCAGAGCCTTTCTTCATGATCTAGGAAAAGGGATTACACTTGCTGGCTAGATTTGCAATGAATCGGCCTATGTAGGCTATGTGGATTTGGAAACCTATAAGATCCCGAATATTTCTCAGGGGAGGCATTTGGCCGATGTCCTTGATCTTCTCTGCGTCAATCTCGATGCCTAGGTACCTGACAATAATGCCAAGAAACTTCCTAGAGGTGACCCGGGAGATACATTTTAGCGGTTTCATCTTCAGATAATGATAATGGAGGAAACCGAACACTTTACCATGTTCCTTGAGATAGTCATGGCGCTGGTGAGATTTGACAACTAGATTTTCCACATAGAATTCCACCAATTTCCCAAGGATTGGATTGAATATGTGGTGCATGGCCCACTGATAGATGGCACCTATATTCTTCAGGCCGAAGGGCATAACCTGGTAACAGAAAGTACTTTGGGGTGCCCTTAAAGCTGTAGGATCCTCATCCTCTGGGGCCATTCATATCTGGTTATATCTAGAGTAACCATCCGCGAAAGAGACGGCTTGGAACCCAGCTGTAGAATCGATCAACAATTCTGTCAGTGGAAGGGGAAAATCATCCTTCAAACAGTGACGGTTGAGATCTCGGAACTCGATGCAGACTCTGATCTGTCCTTTCGTCTTCCTGACTGGAACGATGTTGTATAGCATCGTGGGGTACTGGACCTCCTTGGTGAAGTTAGCTCTGATCATCTTGTCAACTTCGACCTCGACCATGGCACCGTGGGAAGGGTACATCTTCTTGGGAGGCTGCTTGAACATGCGATGACTTGTCAGGAGACCATGGCGGTGGATGACTACCTGAGGATCTAGTCCTATCATCTCATTATAACTCCAGGAGAACACATCACAGTGCTGTTTCAGGAAATCCATGTACCACTGTTGCTCCTCAAGGGACATGGCGGCACTAGTCAATGTGGGTCTCAGATCTGCCCCACTAACAAGGTTTACCTGTACCAGTTCATCGATTGTGGTAGAGATGCCTTCTTCAAAGGCAAGAGGAGAATCCTCCAAATCCTCTTCATCTCTTGCGGAGGAGGGATTCTCTACGGGAGGAGCTTCCTATGGGTCGACCGATCCCGACGGGAGGTTGGTACCAGCTTGGACAACATATCAAGGGATTCATGCGTTGCTGAGACTATAGCGACGAAGGAAGTCGATCCGATCTCATCTCATCTTCGGCCCAATGGGCCGCGCATGATGATATCAAAGCAATAATGGTGTTTCAGATTGAGCCAGTTAATCCTAGTCTGGCACAACAGACTTGTATGACATACTTCCTTGGCCATGGGGTGGAAATCCCTATACCATTCGTGGTAGGAGGACTCAGGATCACTGGATCCTGGTTTGTGTAGGAGTACGAGGTGATTTTCCATCGTCTCTTGGAATTGGGAATATACCTTCCTCTTTTACTGAATACAACAAAGCATTTCCCAATGTCGGGGGTCGTGTCCTCTAATCTATGGATCGGGAAGACGTAGGCATCATCCAGACCTACCCAGGGGTCAGTTATGACCGTGACGGGCTCAACCTCACTTTCTAAAATCTGCTTATCCTTGCTCTGGTAATAGTCAACATCCAGATAACAGGCTTCACAAGAGACGAAAGGAGATGCATCACCTCGGAGTACGCCTACTTGACCATTTAGGTAGTACTTGAGGAACTGGTGATATGATAAGGGGACATCTGTGTGCAGATGGAGCCATTGTCTTCCCATCAATGCATTGTACGCGGTGTCTTGGGAGATGACCATAAATTCAGTACTATCATCTAGGCCATCGAAATGGGTCTTTAGACGGATCTTGCCGACCAGGGTCTGCTATGTCATGTCATATCCCGGGATCCTTAAATCGGAGGGAGTAAGGTCATCCTTAGATAACCCTAGCCTTCGCAATGTCTATTTTGGGATAAGGTTGATCCTGGAGTTGGTGTCAACGAGACAATGGCGAACCTCCATGTCGTTAAATTTTCCGGTGATGTACAGTTGGTGGATGTGCCCTTGTATGGGAGAGCCTTCATCCTCTCCTGAGAACGAAATGATGGCCTGGCATTTGGCGTCCTCAGCTGCTTCATCATGAAAGGATTCTACAGTTGCTACCTCCGTCTCAAATTGGAGGGGGATTCTTAAAGCCTCAGTGAGAGCCTCACGCATATCTGATAATAGTTGAATGGCTTCAAGGATGGAAAGACTCATTGGGATGCCGACGAGGTGCTTGAGAACATCATACTTCCATGGCAGGAGTAAACTTCTACTTACAAAAGTCCAATCTGTGATTGGAGGCATGGCGGGGCCTATCGGCTGGACCGGCGACTAGCTGGTGCTGGGAACATCCTGCTGTTCACGAGTCGAAGCCTGATGAGTCACTATCGGATGAGGACCAGAAGATTGAGATCATCATGTAGCCGAGTGAGGCTGTCTGTGGCCTAGACGAGGTATCTCTACCTGATTTAGTAGCACAAATGGTGGTGGATGCGGTCCTGACGACACCGGATGAAAAGGCTATGAGTTCTAAGCTCTACACTAGGCCTACTGCCTAGTCTCAATGGCATGCACGGACTAGCTGGAGGTGCCAACTGATGCGCCTCAACGACCCATATGGTAGCGGCTCTGCCGATGTTGGCGTCGGCAGGGGACATTGGGGAGGTTCACCTGGAGCTCCCCCTCATCGGGAGTCATATAGGGGTTTACCAACTCAACGGTATTAATTGAAGTGTACTCTTGATTGTCACTTGAAGAGTCATGCACTATTGGAAGGATTCTGGGAGGGATCCCCATATCAGGGGGCATGAATTCGCTGAGAGTGTGGGACGAAGATGGAATTGGCAGGGAGCGTTGCTTTTTCTTGCGCCACTGATGGTTTCTCTTCTGAGAAGAGGTCAGTCGAGATGATGCAGAAGTGGTGGTCGCAGCTTCTAAAGGCTCTGGCTGATGTAGGCACGCTCGAATGATGCCATGGGAATGAGAAATCGTCTTGAGATGCATCCAGTCATCGTACTTCTGGGACCCGTGGTTGGAAACCTGTTTCCACTCGCCTTCGTTGTAGCTATCACTGCCATGCCTTACAAAGATACCCGCCACTTGTGCCGGTGTCGGGCCCAGCCTGACTATTTTGTTATCAACCTGGTCCGGGAGCCAGTCTTTAAACACATGGCACTACGTGAGGGTGTGCCCCAGAATCTGATGATAAGGGCAGTATTTGGGGCCATTATTGAGATTCACCTCTTCTGGCCTTCTACAATAAGGAAATTTTACAATACCCTATTCTAGAGAGCTACAGAAGTAACTGGGGACCTGATTCTCACTGAACAAGTAAGTTCGGTTTCATCTTTCCGGAAAGGGGGCTCTTGGTGCCTAGCCCTGATGAGGGGTCGGAGGATCCTGTCAAGGAGGTGGACCCTGATTGTCCCACTTGGGCGGTGGCAGCACATTATGCATGGCAGCTGCTAATTCTGAAGATGCTGTTGAGCCAGAGGATGTGCATGATGAGGAGGACCTCTGCGAGGCTGCAGGGCCGGTGCTGCTGATAGTAACTCGAGCTGTTTGGGGGCTTCTATTTGGGCCACCACGGCGGGCTTGGCTCTGGAATCTCTCCTTGATAAAATCAAAAGGGGAAACGGACGTACCAGGATGGCCTATTGGAGGGCTTCCTCAAGGTGTTGGGCCTTGTCAGAGAAGTCTCAAAATCATCCAGGGTATTTCTGGGTGTCAGATAAGAAACCAGTTCCATATTGACGTTCCCTATGCACATCGTCAGTAATTTCTCTTGGGTTAGTGGCATGTAAAGGGAGTATGTAAGCCCCTTCCATAAGGCGATAAAGTCAGTGACTCGCTCATCAGTATTTTTCTTGAACTTGAAGAGGTCTGTGATGATCATTTTCTAGGAGGTATAGCTGAACTGGTAGTGGAACTACTTGCGAAGTTCCTCCCAAATAGTCATGGATCCCACGGGGAGCTGGCTGTACCAAACGAATATCGGCCCATCCAGTGTATGAATAAAACAGCAGAGCTTGGCACCCTCCTGCTGCGCTGGAGTGCCTAACAAAGGCCCACACCTTGAGTTTAAGTGGGCCAGAAGCTGAGGTGGGCCCCAAATCCCATTAAAGGGGGAGAAGGTGGGATTCCTGAAACTTGGAGGCACTGGAATATTATCCACCCATGTTTGGTATGGCTTTCCATCAGGTGGGATTGTCACCTGTCGTATTTCCAAAGCCTCAAGTTGATCCATGCGTTCCGCCATAGGATCATCTAGGCGGGGGTCCCTGTCTTGATGGGGATCCCTAACCACGAGCACGTTGCTGGTTTCTTCAACACGCTAGACATTCTCAACAGCTCATGGAGTGGCTCGTGTAGTGGCCCTTTGGGATACTAGGGGATCCCTAGCGGGGTTCCTTGGATTGTCGTGTCGTTTTGGAGGGTTTGGAGAGACAAACCACTCCTTCTTTCCATGAGCTCCTACTTTATATCTTTCCACAAGAGCAGTATGATCAGGGTTTCTTGGGGGAATCTCGCCGAGGTGTAGTTGTTCCTGCCCCTGCTGCCCCTGCCTAGGATCACCATAGTCGGGTCGTCGCTCTGCAATGCATTTAGTCAGGAGTTTGTCGACCAACTTCTTCTTCTCAGCAAGTTGTTGGTGCACTGTGGCCTTCTCGGAGTCTTCCTTCATCTTCTGCACTGAGATGGATGGGTCAGAGTGCTTGACAGCTCTGACATGCTCTTTGCCCTTACTGGCATTCCTGCCAAGTACCAACACCTTGGCGGGCGTAGGGAGACCTAGGAGGTTCCTCTGCTGAAGATTAATATTCCCTGATGGGTCCAATAGTGGTGGAAAACCCTCAGGCGGCAAGTCTCCATAGAGAAACTCTATCTCATCCTCCTTGTCCACTATGTCTTCCATGTGGATCGTGACCCTCCCCGGGGGCATGTCCTCAGTATCCCATAGCAATTTGGGCTGCCATCAGATAGGACTGGAGAGGAGGGAAGCATACTGCCTCCATACATGGATTTTCACATGGGGGTATCCTCCCTGATGATTTTTCGGAGTACCTTGATACTCTGAACGCATTGCTGCTGGAGGGCCTCACGATAACCTAGTGACTCGAGGCGCTGGGCCATAGGGAGCGCGACCAGATCGACTAGACGACACTGCTTGCTGATGTCTTCGAAATGCACTTGGATCCTTGGATAAACCATGCACTGATGACGGATACTGAAATGTGTCACCAAGAGGGTGTAACAAAAACACTCAACTTCCTCTGGGGTGAGGGACTCGGGTATTTAGAAATATGGCGCTGCTACGGGCCAGAACTTCTCAGGGAAGTGGTCCGCTGCAAGGATGCTCCAGAAGCTCCTCGACTCAAATTTAGGGTCTAGCCCTTGATTTCCCCACTCGCCAACTAGGGGTGGCTGAGGAACTAGCAGCGGTACTGAGGCAGACCACTGGGATGATAGGTTGGCCGGTGGAGAATATGACGAATAGGATGACTGGCCACCGATTCTTGTGATGTCCTCTAAAGAGTGTAGCGACCTAGCCTCCACGTCGTGATAGGAGGGGCTAACGTTCGTCATTCTTGGCTCAGGGGCTAGGGCTACTGGCAGTGGGTCGTGCGGCTACTTTCCCACAATTTGTCCCCAGAATAGCTCTCCCTAATATCTTGTGGCGGTAGAGAGCGCTTCCGACATTGATGGTGGTGAATGCACGACCGTAACCTGCAGGGTCGCCAGATTTTCATCCTCCTGGATAAACCTTCTAATGGAGGCGGGAATCCTGTGGACCTCGCATTCTGGGAGCACTAGTCTAATGTGACTCATCCATGCCCCAGCCCTGGACTCAGGTGCGTGAGGGGAGGGTTCCTGAGCTGAGTCGTACTCTGCATCAGATTCTGAGAAGCGGGCTAGTTTGATCCCCATCTGGTCCTTTCTAGGATTCTCCTTGTGGTGGAGACAACCCGCCTTCCTACCCATGGGAGGCTCCTTTTGACAGGGCTGATTCCTAACATGGGGTCCTTCGGCCGCACTAGTGCTGGGGTGGAGAGGGTTTCCACCCGAGAAAACTGTGGTGCGAGGAGCATCGGGACAAATGTCGAAGGGGACATGGGGAAGACCTCCATGAATAATGCCAGAGTGGAAAAAACCTCCACTGGGAATACCATGAGCATGGGGGGGGGGGGATCTGTGCTTGGTGTAGGTGGAGTGAGGATGGCCTTCACCCCTCAGGTTTCCAAGGTTAGGAGGACCTTCACTAGCTATGGAGAGGACGTAGGGAGGATCCCCATGTTGAAAAGAGAGCGGATGTGAAATTTCCCCACATCGACAGTTGGGAGCAAGACGAACGACTCCATATTCGGTGTAATGGGCACGGGAGAGGGTTCTGTGCCGAGCATCACTGCCACAGGGAATACCTTAATTTGGATTTAGGGTATCACGGGGTGGACCTCCATGCCCGGCTTCAAAGTGGGATAAGGCCCACGCTCTGTGTGGTAGTGGTACGAGGAGGACCTTCGTACGGGGTGGCATCGCTGTAAGTTGGTTCGTGACAAACACTGATCGTGCCTGCGACTAGGAGAGTCGACCAAGCCTACCCATGGGGTGGTTGGGGCCTAAATACCGGTCGGGAATATAAGCGCCTCTTCTCAGTGTGTGCAGGGACCTGATGGTATGTGTCGGCAGTGGCTTGGGCCATAGTAGTCGTCGACGTTGACAGCCCTTGGCGGGCGTCCTCCTCAGCTCGTACCCGAGGCCAGCGTCGGGTCGGACGAGCTGAGTGTGGTGGTGCAGGTGCATAGCTTACCGGCTCCTGCTCAGGCAAGACCGGATGGCGGCGCTGATGTGGCTGAGTGGGATCCTTTTTTGGGATCCCCTAGATTGGGACTCTTACAGGGCTAGGACGAACATCACCTAACTCATCATCATAAGGAAGGGAGTCATCCAAGCGCTCTGGGGAAAGGCTCCTGAAGCGGTTGTATGTTAGGGTGGGGAGCAGTGGATACCTCTGTGGCCCTCGGGGGAGGTGTTGATGGTGAGGCACAGACACCTCTAAATCCAGGTAGGCTATATCCTGGGTTGGGATTATGACCTCCTCCTCGTAATGACATATGAGGTCATTAATTACCCTTTGTTGGATAACTTCTGATGGGGAGATGGGGCGTGGGCACCCCATGGTCATAGATGCAGATGCCATCACAGAAGCGGTGAAGCCACGCTGAGCGGCTGTCCTGGCATTGCCCCTTCCCCTGCGTAGACAGGCAGGTGGTGATCGCGTTCATATGCAACAACCTGATTCTTGAGAAGTAGAGAGATGAACTCGTCAGTGCTGAAAGAAAATGGAATTGATGACCAATTCCCTAGCACCATCCCCTCTTCCATGACCGGTAAGATGGATACACGCTGACAACGTCACAGGATGGTATGTCCAACGTTCTACTGCACCAACATCTGGAGAGTTTCATGCCATGTCCTCTATTTTCTTGGCTGGACCCGGTGCCCGATAGATGGATCCGGTGACACGTCAATCCATTGATGCCCTGAGCACTACTAATCTATATATTGAGGAGAATAAATTCACGTCGGGTTCACCATTTCTGTTTCCAATGCTTTCGTCGGGGCACACACATCCTTCTCATTCGGGGACGAGAGACGTGACTTTTTGGTTTCCCGCATTCCCACTTTCCAAAGGAGGGTGGCCCTGGCTCCTTATTCAAGGACGTCTGCTCCATGATCAAAACAGGATGATGGGATTTAAGTTCTTCCTTCCATGGATTCCTCCTCAGAACTCATCACCTAGTCTGGGTCTTCCTCATATACTTAAGACATTGTTCGTGAAACTCTTCTCGGTGCCATATCATCATGGACACCAGTTAATTACGCTGCTTCTTTCAGGAAATTCCAATGGGTCTGGCCAAGGTAGTAACCTTCGGTTAGGGGAGTAGGAACGCTGGGCATCACTGGCGTGGATGGACGCTAGGGATTGGTGTGTCTGTTTTCTACCCCTTATTATAGGGCTTCTTGAGGGCGCATAAGCCTAAGGTATCCCACATAGAACGCGGGGAATCGTATGGCATGGGCAGGTATCTGAGGTTTTCCTTAGCTTCCTAGGTTTAACATAGGGTATTCCGCAATTTTAACGTCTAGAAGAGAAAGATCATGCTGATCAGAACACTGAATAGAGTTGATCAAATGGAGGAACCCCGTATAGGGAACACCGCAATTGGGGACATCGCATGTGTGGCCTACCGAATGCTGTTAAACAGAACGGGGAATGGAGTGGTATGATCCTACCGGGATGTGGTGGCCCGGGAAAGGATCAGGATGGATGATGGAGCAGTTGGTGGGGATGATGAATGGGATGACACCCTCATGAGGATGATGATGGTTTTGGGCTTGATCCCCGAAGAGACTTCATACTTACCTCACCATGGAAAGGATAAACGACCACATAGTTCATGTGGAAGATACAGTTTCACATCATGCGGGATGGGGGTTAACCAACGTGAAGGGGGTCGAAATGACCTCGTGGTGGTGGGATTGAACCTCAGGGAGGCTTCCGACGTACCATGCCTTAACATGGATCAAAGACCACATAGTTCAGGTGGCGGTTCTGTCAGCGAACTAACGTGAAGATGGTCCTGGGGTTCGATCGGTTTCGGGCTTGAACCTCATGGAGGCTTCCTACGTACCCTTCCTTGGAAAAGATCAATGACCACATTGTTTAGGTAGGGAGTGTGGGGATTACACTTTAGGATTCCTAGGGTGTTGGTGAACCGATGTGAATGGGGTCAGAACGACTGGGCGGTGGTGGGATTTAACCTCATGGAGGCTTCCTACGTACCATTCCTTAACATGGATCAAAGTCCACGTAGTTCGGGATGGCAGTGTGGGGCTTACACTCTAGGTTTCCCAGGGTGTTTGCGGTTGGAACGAATGGGTGGTGGTGGGCTTGAACCTCAGGGAGGATTCCTACGTACCATGCATTGACATGGATCAATGTCCTCGTAGTTTGGGGTGGCGGTGTGGGGATTACAATCTAATATGACCATAGTGTTGGTCTTGAACCTTGTGGAGGCTTCCTACGTACCATGCCTTGACACAGATCAAAGTCCATGTAGTTCGGGAAGGCAGTGTGGTGCTTACACTCTAGGCTGCCCAGGGTGTTGGTGAACCGACATGAATGGGGTCAGAACGACCAGGTGGTGGTGGGATTGAACCTCAGGGAGGCTTATTACGTACCATGCCTTGACATGGATCAAACTCCTCGTAGTTTGGGATGGCGGTGTGGGGCTTACACTCTAGGATGCCCAAGGTGTTGGTGGTCGGAACGACTGGGTGGTGGTGGGATTGAACATCAGGGAGGCTTCCTACGTACTATGCCTTGACATGGATCTAAGTCCTCATAGTTCGGGATGGTGGTGTGGGGATTACACTCTAGGATTCCCAAGGTGTTGGGCTTGAACCTCATGGAGGCTTCTAATGTACCATGCCTTGACATGGATCAAAGTAACCGTAGATCGGGAAGGCGTTGCGGGGATTACACTCTAGGTTTCCCAAGGTGTTGGTGTCAGGGTCGGTGCATACTCTAAGCCCACGTGAGTCGTGATTGGTGTGAGAAACAAGAGGCAGTAGAGACCTGACGATCACGTCGCATAAGGTGCATCTGTGGGATGTGGAGGGGGGCTTATGCGTGGAGCGGCCTAGGGAGAGAAAGATTGGGACTTACTCCAGGATGCAGGCCCATGGCAACAAAGCATAGTGGGATAAAGATTTGGTACCGAAGAAAGGAGAGGAACCATTTCCCACCACACCCTTTGCTGGCCTCGGGGACCGAAGATGAAAGGAGGTGCAGGGATGCTGCCTCTGGTAAGAAAATCTAGGGGATTACACCGAGGTGGATTCCCTTTCCCTATGGACAAACACCACTCCGATAATGAGGATATCATCCCCTATGAGGGGTGATCCCTTTCCCATGTAGACGAGTGGGAGTGGAGAATGTCCAAGGTGGGGGACCCTGTGTGCGAGGCACGAGGTGAGGTCATAGTTTAAGGTCATGTGCTGAGGGTGAAGGTTCTTGGCAGTTTAACGTAATGCAGATCAGACATGGTGGGTTTTCCCCACACCCCTAGGAATTACAGAACCAGTACCCTCTTCTCCTTGGTTTAGAGAGGGGATGGGAAAATCCATGGTGAGGGGGTGTCATTGAGCGAACCATCAAGGGGCCCATGTTAGCGAGGCTATGCGAAGAAGCAATAGCCATTAGCGTGCCTATGTGAAGAAGCATGAGGCGAATCAATGAAATGGGTGGTGTCATCCAGGGGACTCTGAAATCACATCATTTAAACATGGAGGGTCGCACAGGAGAAGGAATTGCAAAGTAGAGGGGTTCATAGGGAGGGGCATTGTGAAGCTCTATTTCTCCACGTGGTGGAGAGCACATGCGAAGGGGTGTGCCTCACGAAGTGGTGTTCCATAGCTTAAGCATAGGGAAGATGTGCATATGAGAGGTGATTAGAAAAGTGGAAAGGAATTCATAGATCACTGCCTCGTGGAGCAAAGGTGCCTCGCGAAGCAAAGTGTCGTGAAGCAATGTGCTTCTCGAAGTACAGTAACCCTGCCTTAGCATGGGGATCTTGTGTACATGAAGGGTGTTTCGTGAAGCATAAACTCTCCACGACAACCTGGGTCCCCTTGGGGATCCCCTTCATTCGGGAAGGCCCTTATACTTCAAGAAAGGCATCCCTATCGAAAGAGGGGATCAAGACGAGACAAAGGGGTGGCACTTCACAGAGCATAAGTGCCTCACACAACTCATGGTTCGTAGAGGAGAAGGATGCTTCACGATTAGGGAGATAGGAAGTCGAAAGGTCTGATTGTCCATCATTTGGGATCAGGGTGAGCCTGATATTTATAGGCAAGAGGTGTCATGAAGCGGAGCATACATGATATGAAGAGGTCCTTGGTTGCTTCGCGGCGGGTCACGAATATCAAATGCAGTCACAGAGCATCCCGCCTCCTTCCATCGAGGCGGGCTCGCGAATGTCAAATGCGTTCATGGAGCGGCCCGACTCCTTGCTTCGCGGCGGCCATGTGGCTTAGGGGCCTATGCAAAGTGGCTTTGTGAGGAAGTCAATGGGGCCTTGTTTGGGCTTCTTCTCTGTCCTGAATTTTGGTGCCAACAGTTGTGCAGGTGCATCGCATGGGTGCGTCGTGCAGGTGCGTCACACAGGTCCTCCATGCAGATGTGGCACGCAGGTGCTTCATGCAGTTGTGCCGCACAGGTACTCCGCCAAGGTGTGTCGTGAAGGTTCTCCTCCAAGGTGTGTCACATAGGTGCTCGACATTGGTTCTCGGCATAGGTGCTTCACGCAACTCCATGTGTTCTTGACCATGATGGGACTTTGAACCATGTTTCCCCATTTAATTCTCTCTTCTCTCATGTTTTAGAGAGCTACCTGAGAAAAATTGTTGGATCTTGGTGAAATAGATATGCATTGTGAGCTTTGGGAAAACTTCCAACTTTTTTGCATCATAAAATGGGGAACCCAAGGGATCTATTTATAGGCACAGATTGGACCTGGTCGAATGGAGGTAGTTCACGTAGGACCTCCACATAGGTCCTTTGCGTAGGTCTTCCACATAGGGGTGTGAAAATTCATTAGTCGAGTAGGTCCACCGCATAGGTCTTCCACGTAGATCCTCCACATAGGTCATTTTATTAAATTTATCCATCTTCAATGTGCCATAACATTTGATTTGTAAGTCTGTTTAGGCTCTGCGACTAGTCAAATAGAAGGGATTGAAGATATATACACTACTTGAGATTGGAATTACACCAAGTCTTCTCTGAATAATCTTGGAAATTGAATTTAATGGGTCGAGAACATTTCATCATCATTTGGGGAAATCCAATGCCTAATCGTGGATGGGGGAATCAATCCACTTATACATTGGTATGGAGTAGTACTTTTTCACATAGAAATCCAGCATGCATCTCATTCTTTTTTGGTGAAAAAATATTTACTCGTACTTGAAATTTGTTTTCTATGCAAGAAACATATCATCACTCTACAGAAAAGTGCATTGAACACATTTCATGGTGTATACAGAAGTCCCCCCTTATAATATGATTCAATTGGAATGAAAAGAATTTTGTTCTAAGGAAAAATTAGGGCACTTTGTTGCATTCCAACATCATTTGTTTTGATTTGGAGCTACTTCATGTTTGGAAGGATGCTCAAATTTTTTCCTAATCCATGGGGCCTAGTGAGCATTGTTTGAATATTGATAGGGTCATATGGGAAACCCTACCTTATTAGCTAAACCATACTAAAATGTACGTTTAGTGAGCGGAGACTCAACTTTTTTCTAGATTTCCTTATGCGGGTTTCTAATCTGGTGAGTACCACATCTCTTGTTGTTAGCAGTTTAGAGTCATGAATATTGGACTATAAAGGACTGGTATTTATGGTTGAATAGCTATGACCATAAATTTTAAAATTATATCCCAAACAAGACTTTGTGGCTAATAATTGCTTTAATATTCTTTAAATATTTCCAATGGGAATCTTGAGCCATGATTTTTATGGCCAACAAATTTAAAACTTGTATCAACATAGTGGGATTCTATTCCAAGAATGAAGTTACCATTATTTGACCAACCCTTTATGGGGGTTGTGTTATGCAAGGCCAGTTGGGGCATATGCTGCATAGACAAATAGTGGCATCTTTTGGCTGACAGGCCTATTATGTAGGCAAGTTAGGAAATGCAACCTAAGGGCACGTACTACATTTTCAAGTAAAAGATATCTTTAGGAATTTAACATTTTACTGTTGATAGATTGGGGAAAATAATATTTGAGTGACTCAAGACCACAGTGGGTGGTTTTTCCAAGGAAATAAATTTAAAAATGAAAAAGGGCTATTTTAGACCAACATAAGTCATGAATAGGAAAACCGTTTCTATACAAATTTGGTGTATGAGTAATGGTTAATATTTATCAGAAAAGGGAATTTGTGATATCATAATTTGTAGTTTTAAGTCTTGCAGTAAGGACATTGTGATGTGTAGTTTTAAGTCATGTAGTGATGACATTGTGCTGTGCAGTTTTAAGTCATCCAGTTTTAAGTCATGTTGTGAGGATGTTGTATTGTGCAGTTTTAAGTCATGCAATGATGACGTTGTACTATGCAGTTTTATGTCATGTAGTGAGGATTTTGTACTATGAAATTTTAAGTCATGCAGTGAGGAAATTGGTACTGTGCTGTTTTAAGTCATGCAGGGAAGACATTGGTACGGTGCAGTTTTAAGTCATGTAGTGAGGACATTGGTAATGTGCAGTTTTAAGTCATTCTCTGAGGACATTGAGTAGATTTAATTTAATTTATTTAGCTCTGACAAAAGGTATGAGAAAACTCTCCCAATTTCTTGATAATTTGTTTGGGTACATACTATCATATTCAGGTATGGGAGGAAAAATGGTAAACTGTGATTTGGAAATTTCTGAAACTGAGGAATGATATAAGAAAAGTGCTAAAATCATTAGAGGAAGTCTTTTCCCAAAACAAAGTTACCATTATTTGAAAAACCTGTTATGGGGGATGTATTATGCAGGGTCAAATGGGGCATATTCTATATAGACAAATAGTGGAATCTTTTGACTGATAGACCTATTATGTAGGCAACTTATGAAAGGCCACCTAAGGGCATGTGCTGCATAATCAGACAAAGGATCTTTTTGAGGTTTAACGTTCTATTTCTAAAAGCTAAAGAATTTTTATGGAGATTCAGATTTTCCAAAGAACAAAGATTGATTTATGGAGAAAGGTGCCTGAATATAGAAGGGGTATTTCCAACCAAGAGTATCCAATGAATTGGAGGGGTAATTCTATTATGAATGTATGTCCCAAACTTAATAGGTATGGTGTTTTTAGTTTTAGGTCATAATATTTGGACGAGAATTGGAAGCAATATATAACATGTGGCCTAGTGATTAAAGGTTATTTCATAGTGAATCAAATACATGGTGAGGGAAATGCTTAAACCATGGTCTTGATGACTTTCAGATTGTGAGAAAGACATTGGGACAAGTATACTTAAATGACTATTTTAAAATACAGATTCTTGTATATTGTCATCCAAGATTAAAGGGGACAAATATACTATAACTATGAACAAGGTTACCATATTTTGGAAAACCCATTATGGGGGTTGTATTATGCAGGGCCAACTGGGGCATATGTTGAATTTCCAAATAATGGCATCTTTTGGATGATAGGCCTGTTATGTAGCCAACTTATACAAGGCCACCTAAGGGAACATGTTGTATAGTCAGGAAAAAGATCTCTTGGGTACTAGAAATCATGTCACTAGAAAATATGAGAAATATTATGAGGATATGGAAATATACAAGATTAAGAGTGTGAAATATGTACAAGGGTTTATGATCAATGTTTATGAGAAATATTTGAATTAATAATGACCATGAGTTTGATGTCCTTTACATAGATCTGACTCATATATAAAATGGAGACTTTTTTGTCTCCCTTGAATTGATATGGTGATGTGTAGTTTTATGTCATGAAATGAGAACATTATACTATGCAGTTTTAAGTCATGGAGTGAGGACATTATACTATGAATTTTTAAGTCATTCAGTGAGGACATTATACTATGCAGTTTTAAGTCAGGCGGTGAGGACACTATTAACCCCACAAAAAATTAAAACACTGTATATAAAGAAGCCATTTACCCAATTCCTAGGCTCATGTGAGCTATGCTCGGTGTGAGAAACAAGGACGAGTAAGGGTTTCTTTTATAATGAAAAGGTGATGAAAATGAAGAATAGGGGTACTAGATTTCCATGTAGTTTAACATCATGTGGTAAGGAAGAAGATGAACAGATGTGAAAAGAAAAGAGATATTGTAACTATGTTAAGTAATAACACCCAAGTGTCACTATATGTCTTTTTGGGGAAAGGATCAAGACACACATAATTCATAAAACATTTCTTAAGTATATTTGATTCTTATACAACAAATAAAGGGGGTTTTTTATCATGGTTGGGCGCAAGATTGGAGAACTAGGCCTCTCTACATATCTCAAAATAAATGAAAATCAAGTCATACATATTTCATTAAATAATCATTCATCTCACTAAGTTTGACATGAATAATGGGGGATTTTAACACGTTCTGAGAGAACAATAAATCTTTAAGACATAAAATGGTTTAAGGGCCAAATCATACACCTTAAGGAAACAATCTATACAGATATGATTCATACTCATGAGGATAAAAGAAAATAAGAATATTTAGTGACTGTGGCTGGTCCCAAAATTGGAGATTTAGGCATCTCTACTCATCTCATTGAAAATGAGATTCAAGCCATACATAGTTCTTGAAACATAGTCTCTATGTGGAATTGACTCCAACAAAGGAAAGAGAGGGATGCATGTACTACTAAAGAGTAGTGATGACGTCAATGAAATTTCCTTATGGAAACTTCTAATGACTTATAGAGAAAAATTTAGTTGTAAAAATGATGTCATGCAGTTTAACGTCATGTGACAAGGATGAAGATGCCACACACTTTAACGTCGTGCAGTATGGATACTTATTGTTGTTATATAGTTTAATATCTTGCAACTAGGACATGGGGTATGTGTAGTTTTTAGTATTACAACAAGTACTTGGGGATGTATAATTACACAAATTATTTCTTCAGGAATATCACCTTGGTTGGAGATGTAAAGAGCTCTCCATCCATTGAGATTAAAGTATAGGCTCCATTTGAATAGAACTTATGTATGGAATATGGTCCTTCCCACTTTGGTTCATGTTTTGGATGTTTCTTCCTTGGTATCATTGGAGTCCTAAGGACCAATAGAAATTCTCCTTGAAGGAATGAATGAAAGAGAAATTTATTATTAAAATCTCATGCTATTCAATTATGATAGATTTCTATATGATGCAAATTATGCAGTCTTTTCTAGTCTAATCTTTCCAACTCATTGAACCATTTCTGAGTCCTCTCATCTATAGAAAATTGATCACAGATTGCAACTCTAAGAGAAGGAAATTGTATTTCCAATGGAAGATTCAATTCCATATAGCAATTAATATGGAGTTTCTCGGGTAACAGTACAGGTTGTTGTCTGATAAGCCCATAAAGCATCCAAAAGTCTATCAGGCCATGATTTCTTATCTTTATCCACCATATTCTAGAGTATATTTTATAGAGTCTTATTGAATGACTCTATCACTCCATTGGACATTGCATGATAGTGATATGAGTGGTTGGACATGATATTATGTTCCTGATACAAATTTTTTACGTCAAGTGAACAAATTTTTTGGCACTTTTAGTCAAAATAGTATGAGGGATTCCAAATCTGGTGATGATATTATTTTTGATAAAGCTAACAATGATTTGGGTTCCAAATTCGTTGAGAGGTATTTCCTCATCCCATTTAGAGAATAAGTCAGTATTAGTCAGAATACACTTGAAATGCTTAGCCGTGGATGGAGGATAAGGCCCCACTATATCCATTCCCCATGTGGAAAATGGCCAGGAGTATTTAGCTGTATGTAGAAACTATGGGGGTTGATGAATGAAGTTGGCATGCACTTGACAGGGATGAATTTTTTTAGTGAAATCTATACAATCATTTGTCATTGAAGGCCAAAAGTATCTAGGACTTTCGATCTGATTAGAGAGTCTATGACCAGATTGATGGGCACCAAAAGATCTTGAATGTACTTCTTTCATGATAGTTTTAGTATCTTATCCATTAATACATCGGAAGAAAATTCCATCAAATCCTCGCTTTTAAATTATCTTTTTGTGGTCTAGACTATCATAAAGAGTAATATTGGCCACTCATCACCGGATCTGCTCCTTCTCAACCCTATTTGGTGGAAGTATCCCATTTTGAAGATATTCCATGATGGATGTTCTCCATCCTGTGGTATGACCATACGATTCAGAAATAGGGCTAATTTCATTAATTTCATCCCTTCTGGTTTGAACAAAATCTAAAACCACATTGTGATGGGTTATTCCAATAACTGTCTCATCCAAATATGGATCTGCCAAGGTTGTGGATGCATTATCCAGTGCATCTGCATGGGCATTTTGTGTTTCCAATGGAAAATTCAATTCCATCAATACCACGATGGCACGTTGGTATGTTGTGCATGTACTCTTTAAGCCAAAGGGAATTACCCGATAGAAAAACCCACATTGAGTGGTAGTAAAGTCTGTATGTTCTTCATAATTTAGGTCTATTTGGATTTAATTATACCCAGAGTATCCATCCATGAAGGAAAGATCTTCATAGCTAGATTTCTCATCAATTAGATGTTCTGTAATCGGGACTGGAAAATCATATTTAGTTCAATGCCCATTAAGATCTCTGAAATCAATGTAGACTCTAATTTTCCCATTATTATTTTTCACTGGGATAATATTGGCCATCCATTTTGGAAACTGAAATTCCCTGATGAAGTTATCCTTTATAAACTTATCAACTTCAGCTTCAATTTTGGAGGCATGAGTTGGGTGTGTCCTTCTTGCTGCTTGCATGAATCAATGATGTTCTTCTGGAAAACACAAATGATGGGTGGATATATCATGATTAAGACATAGAATTTCTATATAATTCATAGAAAATATATCTCAATGTTGTTTTAGAAGGTAAGCATACACTTCTTTCTCTTTAGAGTTCTGGGCCACACTAATTATATTGGGGCGTGGATCTTCTTCTGTACCCATATTTATTTCTCCGAGTTCATGCACAGTGGTAGAGACACCTTAATCAAATAATAGAGGATCATCCCCAAGATCTTTCTTTTATTCTTCATTATGTTTTACCTCTTCATTTTCCATTTTCATGGTATATGAAAAGGAAAAACTCTCATAGTTAGGGGAGGAATCAATATTTGATCATTTCCAAGAAGAGGCCACCATATCTAGACCTACTAATGACAAAGGGTATTCCTATGGTAGTAAAGAGGGATTGATGGATTTTGAATCAACATATTTCTATTCCCCTAGAATTGCTAAAATTTCTTATACTCTTATTGAAAAAGTAGAGGCTTGTTGTAGTTTAGTAGATGAAATGAAAACATCTTCATTAAGGCTTCTATTATTGCTTGGTGTATCAACAATTTCTCCCATGTTGTCAAGATTAATTGCCACAATTGACATTATGGAAGTTACTAGATAAGAGCATGGATTTGGTTTTACCCTTTCAATTCATTGATGGGTAGCACATAATTTGTACTCAAATGCATGAACGGATTTGCTCGAATCTTTTCCGGTCCATTTGGAGCATTAACTCTGGTTATTTCCTTCATCATGGGTTTTGTTCCATTTTTTGTGATAAAACTCTACCATAATGTATTGATATTAACATGTTCTTAATGGAGCCTTTTCACCATAAAATGTTCCTATTTGACCATTGAAACAGTATTTTAGACATTGGTGGTATGATGAAGGTATGGTTGCATGTTGATGCAAACAAGGCCTTCCAAGCAGAATATTAAGGGATGTGTCCTGACGAACAACCATGAAATCTAAATTATACACAAGATCTCTAAAATGAGTTCTGAGTACAATTTCACCCAGAGGTTCTTGTTCATTCTTGTCATATCCTTGCAACATTAAAGTCAAAAGATATAATTAAGATTCGGTCATGCCAAATCGATGAAGTGTACGAACGGGAATGAGGTTGACCCTGGAACCATTATCAATGAAATATCATCGGATATCTATGTCATTGACCTTTAAAGAGGGATAATAAGATCTTATATTCCCATGTACCAAATGGTCTTCATCGTCATCCATAAAATATATGATTGTGTGACATTCTTCTGGATCATTCTCTATACGGTCAATCTCAACAGCAGTAACTTCTGTTTCAAACTCTAGAGGACTTGACAAAGCCTCACTGAGTTCCTCACTAAGATCTTTTTATATATTTAATGCATCTATAATTGAAAAATTGTTTGGTACTTGGGAAAATTGTTTCAAGACTGCATACTTTCACTCCAAAGGTCAGCGTTTCCTGTAATGGAGATGCCATTTTGTAGGTGCTATGGAAGTTGAGGCTTCTGTTGTAGATGTACATTGTGTTGGAGCCAAAGCTATAAATATTTATGACCTTGGTAAATTATACTAACTACGTCTATTCATTTTCTATGAATAAGATGGTATGGATTCTAATTGGTCTTCCAAAATAATTTTTCCAGAACCGAGCCTGTATTTCATAGAAGAAACCCTTTTTTCCTATTGATCCCATTGAAGGGATCTTCCATGAGTTTCTGCTACAAATATGGTTCGAGTAGGTGTATAATTAAAATGGTGGTTTCTATAATTCCCACGTCTTCACCTTTATCCTCAACCTTGGCCCCTTCCTCTTGTTCCCCAATTAGGAACAAGGAATTCGGGCTCACTAAAATCAGAATTTTCATTGGCATAAGGATCCGTTAAATGGATAACATTAACAGAACCAAAGATTTATTCTTCATATGATGAAGATTCTTCTTGACAGGTGAGTTCTGGTTATACTGTTTGGCGGGGCAGTGCACATGATTTTGAAATAGATAGCATAAAATCTGTCAGGGTTAAAGACAACTTTGTCCATGACACATGCTCGTCTTCTTCTGACTGCTCTTCATCTTTATCATCAGTTTTCTTCTTTGAGGAATGAACTTTTTAGGAGGATGGTTTTAATGTGGTAGGAGTCGGATAAGACACAATTGTTTGTTCCAACTATGTTTGTAAAATATCATGAGTCCAATTGATCCTTTTCTTGATCATCCAATCATCATATTTTTTCACACTTTTACTTTTAACCACATTCCATTCTCCCTCTTACTCTAGATTGGTAGTAGTAACACATGCTACTTGAGATGATGAACTTTTCAATTTCACTTGTCTAAAGTCTACCAACTTTTTCAGAAGGTCTTTGAAAATAATTCATTCCTGAATGGGGTTTCCCAACATCTAATTAAAGGGACAATAATTCAGACGATCTTCATCTCCATATTTATTTGGACTCTTCGGCCCAGTAAACTGAACCCAATTGTTTTCTAAGGATAAGATGAAGTAGCAAGTAACTTTCTCATTCCATAAAGAATAAACATTATTCTTTAATTCCTCAAATTGTTTCCACTATTTATCTCTTTGATCATCCTGACGAGGTGGTCGTTGCTGTTGATGCTCTGGAAGCAGAGCCCTTTGGTATGATGAAGGTGTTGATGTAGAAGTAGGTACATGTGCCTGTTTGAGTGTGATTGTAGGTTCTTCTACCTTTCATATTCTACATCCTAAAACTGATCGAACTACACAAGTTTTAGCCGTAGTTTCTATAACAGAGTCTTATATCTTCTGAGTGATTGAAGTAAGGTCTTGAAACACTCTTTTGTATTTCACAGGGCTCAATGGTGTGCATAATTCATCATGAAGATCTACGACATAGATTTACAGAAACTCTTCTTGAGGGAGTTCTAAATATAAGGAATATGTTAATCCCTTCCATCGAGCAATGAAATCTTAAAATCTTTCATTCCCCATTTGTTTACAATTGGTAAGATCAATAAATGTTGTCTTTGGTAGTGTTGAGCTAAATTGAGGAATGAATTTTTGACAGAGATCTTCCCAACTAGTAATTGATTGATATTGGAAACTTGTATACCAGACAAAAGCTGGTCCTTGTAATGACTGCAAAAAATACCTAAGCTTAACTGCATCTTTTTGTTGAGAAGTTCCCATCATATGATCACAATGAGATATAAAATGTGTTAAGTGTTTTTCCGAAACTTCCGAACCATTAATTATTGGGAATGTGGTATTCACAAAATTTGGTGGGGGAGGAATTGCATCCACCCATTCAGGGTAAGCTCTCTTTTCTGGCTGAACTGGTGCACATCGTTCCTCTAAAACATCAAATAGAGTCATTAATGACTTAATTGTGTTCAAAAGCATTTGGGGAATATCCGGATGAGCTGGATTTTGTGTAGGTATAGAAACTAGAGCTTTAATTGGTGCAAAAACTGGTAAAACCATTAATGGTGGTACTGTTACCAACCTTGGTTGTATACCCAATGGAGGGAATTCATTATCTGCATCTGTAGTTACTACAAATCTTTTTTGCTGAGGATATCCTACAGGATTTTCAAGTTGAGGACTTTCCTGGGGATACCGTCTATCATAAATGTTGTTTCAAAGTAACTCTGTATTGAGTCTTTTCAACTCCTTCATTTTCTATTCTTTCTATTCAAATCACTCTTCAGGAAAAAGAGATTGACCATATCTAGTGGAAAATTGAGATACAATCTGACTTTTTTCCTTCCCCTTGTTAGATGCCTTTCGGAGAGGGGGAGTTGGTTATTTGAAGGCATACCTAAATTCTGGGTTGGTCTCTAATTCTGTATACACAAAACTTCTTAATTTCCCTCAGTGTGTACTATATTATGGACAATAACTTCATCTTCTGATTCCCCTAAACTAGACTTATTTTCTGGAGGATCTTTTGTAATGGTGTTAATAACATTCACTGATGCATAATGCATTGATGGAATTTTGTCTGTGTTTCTGTTAGATCATCTCCCTTTTTGTCTTTCATAGGACTATGTTCTCTTATGTGAAGAATTGCCTGGAACTGTTTGGCGGACAGTAACATGAAGGGAATCATTGTATAGTTCAGTTGTACGTTTTCCTTGTGTCTTCTTCCCTAATCGGGAGAATAATAACTTCCGTTGAGGAGGAAATTGTAGATGTAAAAAATCCTCCAGCCTTGTAGGCTGGGGTTTATCTTGTTCTTCTTCTTCAAATCGTTGTACATTATTTAATGAATTTGAAGGTTGAATTAAATGAGCCCCCATCCTAGCACGTAAGGGTAATTCTTGAACTGCTACCGCTGAAATTCATGTAACTTCTCTTCTGATTTTTCCAATTTTGGTTTGCAAATTAGTTGGGTGCATCATCCAAAAATCACTCAAATCATCTGTTTCAGAACATCATTGTGCTATTTC
Organism: Viscum album; assembly: GCA_963277665.1. Classification (NCBI taxonomy): domain Eukaryota; kingdom Viridiplantae; phylum Streptophyta; class Magnoliopsida; order Santalales; family Viscaceae; genus Viscum; species Viscum album. The sequence continues at coordinate 747,941,493 of OY728123.1, read as the reverse complement.
AGACATTTTCATCCTATGACGCCTGACATATTCTTAACGGGATGCCTGCTCAAGATTCTAAGAGGCTTGATGTAAAATTAGCTCAAAAAATTCTTTTCTTTGGGCCTGATTCTGATGAGAACTAGTTGAGTAATGTTCTTGAGCATACATTTGATTACATACAAAACCTATTGATTGTGGTCGGCCATGGGAAATAACATTGCATGAAACCACTTTTGGCGGACAATGATGATTTTGGAGTGCAGTGAAACGCAATCCTCCATATGCACCCCATCCTCTCATGCGAACACTAGATGGGGGATTAGAAATTAATTGGTTTATCCTCTTTAGAGAATTAAGACATGCGCGTTGAAGGGTTATCTGTTGTTTTTCATCCTTTGGATATTGAGAAACTGAGAGAGATGCCAACTCAATTTGGCACTGTAACCCTTTCATTATGTTTACATGATTTTGATATTTATCATATGGTAAGACATTAGTTTAGAAATGACAAAGAGTTTTCCATAAGTTGATATGAATTTCATGAACAAAATCTTCTTTCATCAATTCTGGAATATAAAACAGAGAATTTGTCGAAGGCCCGAACATGAAAGGGATTTCTCCTTTAGCTAATTGTTTCCTCATGCATAACACATCTTCATCATCTTTCGCAAGAGGTTTCTTCACTTGATTTGACCAGAGTGGATGCTCTGTATTATAAGATAAATGAACTAGAGGAGGTTTGGAGAATGACCATTCCCTTAAGCTGTCTTATGGTTGATAAAGTGTTTCACCCATAAATGACAATGCATCAGACATGACTGGCCTTGTGTTTTCAAGTGCCTCAAGGTAATAGGGATTTCTCATCACTACATTGTCAATTATGGAATCATTTTGATAATGATAAATACTACTACAGATAGGACTTTTGTAGTGAATGCCATCATGGGGAGGATCACAGTGGTGGATTACAACAAGGGATAAATATTCTTGCTCCGTGGTCTTCTGGACACACAGAGGGTTAACGCTGCTCTCATCTGGAGATAGACACTCTAGATTGACCAAATTTTCATGATGTAATCCATCATAATGAAGTTTCCAATGAGAAACTTCATAATTACAAATACCAATCCCAAAATTTAGTAAAAAGAGTGTTGTATCTTGAGCTGCAATAGATAAATGACTGAGGGCTTCAAGAACTATAGTATTCATAGGAACTAAATCATAGATTGACTCTTGATTTTCCAATGGTGTTTAGAGAGACTTATTTTTGGATGTTCTCTTATAATTAGTTAGGGACACCTGTTGGGAGAAGTGGTTATAACGGGAAAGTGTATGTTCCTGGCTTGGAGTAGTTACCAAAACGCACCGATTAACTCCAATTGGAAAGGGTTTATGTTCACGATCCTATTGTCTGTATGATATGGGGGAATGTACCACATGACCCTCCTGGACTAGAACAGAGGTGTGTATCTGCTCTTGGATGGCATGACGATGTGTCATCCCATGTGTGGGGACAAATTTATATGTCTGTTCCCCTGATACTGTTGAAGTAGTTGTTAAAATATCCTGGAATGCTTCCAGAATATGGATTGGGATATGCGTCTGCCCTTTCACCGTTGATAAGATGCGTTTGGTGACATCAGTGGTCGGAACAGGAATATATGTCAATTCTGTATTTGGAGTAGTTATATTTGCCCGCTCCTGTCCTCCTTTTCCAATCAATGGATTTTAACAGTACTCATGCATGGGGGTAGAGAGTTTCGTCTGCCCCAAATTTTTCATCGGATCCTTCCAAATGACTTCTCCAGGTGATACCAAATGATACTGTTGGTATCCTTGATGATCATTCATCGGTTTATGTTCCCTCTAGCTATTTTATACCAAGTATGGGTGACGTACTTCCTTCAATACTGGCAGATAAGACTGAAAATAGAATTGGTGATTGTAAACGGGTGTATGTTTCTATTTACCAGTTTCCACCATATTAAATTGGTGGGCCTCTTTAAATGCAGTCAAAAGAGTCTACTGACTAGATAATAACTTGTAAGCAGGTGTATGTTCCTGTTCATGATACTCCATCAGGTTTATCTGGTTGGATTGGTGGGTTTCTATCAAACATGCCTATTGAGCAGAAAAATTAGGACGAATGGGTGTATGTTCCCCCTCATTGTTTTCCATTAAATTTGGTCAATGGAATTATCCAGAAAATGAAAAATGTGAGAACCTTCTCCTTGTTGATCAAACATTGTCCTTGGCGATTCGTCTTGCATGCCTGAGTTTAAGAGACATGGTCCGAATGTCTAGAGGCAACACCCCCATCATGTTGGGGGTTCACTGCTGCACGATTCTATTGGCAGTGATTGCCTGTGGGAGTCCTCAAGAAAGACTCATGCATTCTTGAATCGAGGCCTTGAGTGACCTCTTGATCCACTTCCTTGTTGTATGGGAGGGGTTTATTGGTTTGTTATGGGGATAAAGACCTAAAATTATTGGAGACCGTGGTTGGAATAGTTTGATTCTTGATCATTTGTCATCAGTCGTTAGATGTCGAGGATTTTTGTTGACCTAGAGGGCATATCAAGCGGCATCCAAATTAGTGATTGTACCGTCCTGGCGATATTCCTTCACCAGCACATTAGAGAAAAAATGTTGAAGATACTGTGTTGGTGATAACTCCCTTCACGAGGATGAAGATCTAGCTTGTGTAGCGGTTGGGAAGTTCACAAATGTTGTCTTGGAGAAATCCATTCTTTGGATTGAAGGGAGTTCTGTGGAAAACTGAGTACAAAATATTAAAACAACATCCTTTTAGATGGATACATGAAAGATTAATTATATTTTCTTCCCTTCCTTTATCAATTGATAGGGGCCTAATAGGTGGGTAACATTATTAACATGGTTATGGATTCACGTCGGGTTCACCATTTTTGTTCTGTAGTTTCTTGAAACATGTGTTCTAGTTTTAAGAATCACTATTTTCAGGTGGTTTCCATTGGATTTATTTATGGAATCGAAAACTCTAAAAAGTTATTTATCCAAAGGGGACCTACTTTCGAAAGGTATACATTCGTTATGTTTGAACATTACGATATTTAAGAATGTGCATTGGTCGAGAGGATGGGAGGTCGGATTCATCATACCCTTTTGGGGGGAATTATTTTCTACTCCATGAATCTCTTTTTAAATTTAAAATATTTCCATGATTCCTTATTAATTCACCAAGTATATCATATGAATACCTTGGATTTTACAATCACTTATTAACACGTGTAAAATTTAGAATCATCATTATGCATTCAAGGTTCTTAATCAATGGAAACATTTGTATGTATTTGAAGTTTTCCATCAATGGTATCCTCTAATATAACAATTAGAGATTCTTTTAATCATCATTGTGATGATACTGGTTTTTAAGCCACTTAGTTGGGCACTTTGGAATTTATTGTCATCCATGGAAATGAAGGTTTGATTTGATATTGGGATCGTGCCCATAAAATGGGTTACATACGTATCCTTGTGAAATTAATCTGAACCCTCGTATTTTGGTGTCACTTAATTAGACACATCATACCTTTTAAGGTCATGTCATAAGGACCTTTAAGATGAAGGTCCTTAGTTAAGGCTTAGTGTGGGACTTATGCTGAAGTAGCCTAAGGAACTTTTGAATGGATATAGGTTTCCAAGTAGGATCAGATCCTATTGGAAATATAGCCCAAGGAGAACAGGGTTGATTTGAAGTGTTGGGTTTGAACTTCAAGGAGGCTTCCTACATATTCCACATTAATGGGAATCAAAGACCACATAGTTCGATAAATCTCAAAGGATAGTATATCCCTCTAAGAGAGATGATTTTGGCCTTACTTCCTAAAAAGGATGCCTTGATGATTTGAGGATTTAATTTGGTGATTACTTACTAAGGATGATTCCAAAATTGGGGGAATTAGGGTTGGATTCCTGAGGAGTATATCCAGTGATCTAGGGTCCTGAAAGAGTATCCTACATATCCTGGTTTGAACCGAAATTAGTGTTATTGTAGTTCCGTCTAGTGATTGTTTGTGAACATGTTGTTACCATCACGTATCTCTAAGCCCACATGATTCATGCTTGGTGTGAGAAACAAGAGGATGTGAAATATTCAACAATGAAACTTCACAATTTTCCTCTTCCACTGATCGAAGAGGGAGTGTCAAACATTGAAGAGGCCAAGGTGATGAGCTTACCATATGATCTCTTCACATTAGATAAGGGTCAAAATGTACGGAAGAAGGGGTGAAGGTGAGGGGCTTATATCAGGGGTGAAGGTGAGGGGCATATAATAGGGCTGCATAGGATCTCTGCCATGGTACATCGTGTCAGTGCTCCGCCGAGGTGCGTCAATTTTAAATGGGTGTCCTCCTTAGAAGTAAGCCCCAACCAATTCTCAAAAGGGGCAGAAATCCTGCTACAATCCCCTCACCTTCACCCCTTCTTCCTTCCATTTGGACCCTTTCCCTATCTGAAAAGAACAGAGGGAAAGCTCATTACCACACCCTCTTCCACGGTCGACGCACCCTCTTCCATTAGCGGAGAAGGAAAAGTGTGAATTGTCATTATTTGAATCTTTCACATCCACTTGTTTCTCACATCGATCATGACTCACATTCGCTTAGAGATATGTGAAGGTTACAACATGTGCACAAACACTCACTGTAAGGAACTACAAGAACTCTGATTCTTGTTCAAACCATGATACGTAGGAAGCTCTTTTAGGGCCCGAGCTCACTGGGCATCCACTTGGTGCAGGTGCTCTACCAAGGTGCGTCGTATAGGTGCATCACACAGCTGTGTCATGTAGGTGCTCCACAAAGCTTAGACGTGAAGGTGCTCTGTGCCATTGTGCTGCGTAGGAGCTCCGCCAGTGTGTGTCGTGAGGGTGCTCTGCCAAGCTGTGTCATGCAGGTGCTCTGCGCAGGTGTTCCATGTAGGTGCTTCGAGCAACACCATGTGTTCTAGACCGTGATGGGACTTTGAACCATGTTTCCACATGTAATTATCTCTTCTCCCATGTTTTAGAGAGCTACCTGAGAAGAATTGGTGGATATTGGCGAAAGAGATACACAATGGGAGCTTTGGGATGTCTTCCAACTTTTTTCTATCGTAAAATGGGGAACCCATGGGATCTATTTATAGGCACATATGGGACCTAGTCGAAGGGAAGTAGTCTGCGTAGGTCCTCAGCATAGGTCCTTCGCCTATGTCTCCCACATAAGGTTGTGAAAATTCATTTACCACGTAGGTCCACCACATAGGTCTTCTGCGTAGATCCTCTGTATAGGTCCTTTTTTGAAATTTATCCATCTTCTAAGTGACATAACCTTTGATCCGTAAGTCTATTTAGCCTCTGAGACCAGTCAAATCGAAGGTCTTGAAGATATCTACATTCTTGATATTTTAATTACACCATGTATTCTCAGAATAAACTTAGAAATTGAATTTAATATGTCGAGACATTTTCATCATCGTTCTGGTAAATAAACTTCCTACTCATGGTTGGGGGAATAAGTCCACTAATCCAATGGTATGGAGTAGTATTTTTTCACATAGAAATATAGCCTGAATCTTATTCTTTTCTGGAGAAAACATCTTTAATCATACTTGAATTTTTTGTCTATGTGAGAATCATATCTTTAATCTATGAAAAAGTGAATTGAACACATTTCATGGTGTCTACAATAATGAACACTCTTGATTCACTCACTGATTTATTGGAATACATTGTGGAATGTAGAGTAGTGAAACGACTAGAGAACAAGCCTTACCTAGAATGGGTATATCTGAATCTAACCCCATAAAATTTTGGGAATCAAACATTTTCCATTTTTAATGGATTGGGGGACCCATAGAATCATTTAATGTATTTCATCTCTAATTTTTATCCCCGGATAGGGACTTGTAAACAACATGAGGTAGTTAAAATCATGTTCTTTATGAAATCACCATAGGGGCCATCATGTTTATGGTACACAAGTTTATAGGATTGGTCAATTACGGGGTGTAAGATCTTAGTCAGAAGTTTCTCTTCCAATTTAGCTCGATGTTGTAGTAAAAAATAATATTATATCTTTCAAAAAAACAATGGTACAAGGAAAGGATATTAGATTTCATTACTAAGTGGAAAGGATTTACATACTCATTAAACCTATTGATCCCTCAAGAATAATTGTTTCCCATCTATATAGAGAATCTTTATGATGAGTTTTCCATTCCACTTATACCTATTAAATGTACATGATTGTTTTAGGACCTTTTTCTGATTTCTCTAAATGTATAGGAATCCATTGAAGAGAAAAATTAATGTCCCAAGTAATTCCATCAACTTGGGGAAAGATAATGTGAAAAGAAGTGGTTTCAACTATTAAACTTGATCATCCACATGTACATACCCCTACTAAAAATCTTGCACCATATCATGTGGTTCAACCTCTTGAGTGTCAACAACAAATGTGTCTTCTCCGGATAATCAAATAGAGAATAGGTGAAATCAATTTTAGGAGAAGAAAAACAAGGTCTATTCTTTTAGAAATGATAATTTAATTGACTACAACATATCCTCATTGGAAAAAAATATGATCAAGTTTACAAATCCAATTAATCCCTATAAAGATGGTGATGAAGATCTCCCAAATTATTTCCCATACCATCAAGTACTAGGGAACAATATCGATGACTGTTTCAATTTTAAATAAATCCTATAGAAGTTGCTATAATAACTGAAAGTGAAACTGAAAAATTCACCTTCATAAGTATCATTTGTCTCTACCACCGAGATGGAAAAAGATAATGAATGGTAGGATGTAAATATCAAGGTTACATGGATGTTCAATGAATGGATGGTTAGGAAAAATTATCAAAAAAACATGTGATATCCTTAGAGAATATTTGCAGTAGATGATTTTGCCCTGGGACACATCCTCTAAAATACAACTATATTCATCGACTAATTAGTCATCTAAAAGATAGATTTATAAAAATTAATATTAAGTGAATTTTAAGGATAAAACACCAGAAAATGTGCTCATGCAAAGACCAAATTTGGAAATGAATTTAAAAGATTTCATGTCTGTGGTCTCAAAGGCATGGCCAGCGCCCTTGAAAATGGTACAACAATGGTGTACCCATGAGAATAAATCTCTATTAGATGAGAAGTTAATATTCATCACCATTAACAATGTTTTTTTAATGGATCCCTGACTAGATGATGAAATTTATTATGAACCCAAATTCGATAAAAATTATTTGGGTACTGGGGAAGAATTCGTTTAATTTGAGGATATAGGTGAAGATGAATTCTCTATAGTAGTGACTACATTAAACATGCCCATGATCATGCTTTATACATAGTTGAAACACATGGAAGATATCTCCAACGAGATCGGTAAGGGAATGGATGTTCTCCCACACATTATGGGGCCTACACTGAAAAAAATAGAATATTAGTTATAGGATACATATCATCTAATCAACCCTAGAACATAGGAAGACCAAGCCGACCTAATCCACTATGCGTAGAAGCACCATCATCTCATGGTCCGAGGGATATTCTATTCACATAAAGTATTTATACTACAAAACCACATGAAAAAGTGCATCCCCATGCTGGGTAGAACAAAACTCTATAACAAAAGTATGATCTTATAAAGAAACTATACTTTTTTCTAGAAAAACACTCATATAGGGATGCCATGAGTCAATTAAAAGACCACATGGGGTACTTATAGAGGCTTCGTAAATACCTATGATGTTTGAAGTTGAAGGTTTTTCTGTTGAAGTATACCGTGTAGAGAATGATCATATATAATTTCATATGGTCATATCTTTCATAGAACATGATGATAAATCCATCATACATGAATCCATTTGACCCTTGTTTATATCAGGTTAGAAAAACCACATTGGTATATAAGAGTCCTTCCCAGAAAATAGCTCAGTATTCAATATCATCCCAATATGAAAAACTCATCAAATGTGTTTTAATAAATCTCATGTGTTCCCCAATACCCTAATGTTAAAGGGTTGTGAAAAGAATGAGAAAATACCTCTCAATGAAATAAACAATAGGAATCTATTTTGGAATGTCATGTTTGACACAAAATATACAATTATTAGATAGGAAACAACCTTCAATTTTCTTCTAGGAAGAACTTGGGGACATCATCATATGGTTTTCCAATCATTGTACCACAAATGCCTGAAATATTTTATCAATGGAAAAATTATAAAATTCAGGGAGAGACGGCCCCATTCAAATCCTACGAGTCACAATAAATTGATGCGGGATTCTATCATAAGGAATGGAATCATTCCATGGCAGATAATGTTACTCAGATCGATGACCCAAATGGTCTGGAGATGATCGATGCCAATCCTTTTAAGAATCTTAGTGCAGAGTATGTTCTCCACATCAAACAATCAAAGTGGTGGGTTCCAATTGAAGCACGCATCAAATGAATTTTGTGATGCCAATCATTAAAACTAAGCTCGATATAATTGGATAATATGTAATCCTTCCGAGAAATAATGAAAACCTTAATTAAAATAATTTTATACCATCCCCTAAGATTACAAAAATCATAGTTTCAATAGATGAGCTACAATAAGTTTTCATGTCAATGGGAGAAAATGAGGAGGCTCATTCTTTGTCCCTCATTTCCCCTTCTGATCTCCAAAAAGACATCATATAGGTTAGGGATCCTGACATGGTTTCTTCCTCTTCTATATGTCCAAATTTTAACTCCTCCCCAAACTCCGAGAAAGTCACTTCATCGCCCCCTTCCCATTCATAGGTGAAATAGGTAAATTATGAGGAAGAGGAATAAGAGTAAGTCCTCAGGGGTGACCCTCCAACATTTGAGGAATGTTTGTCCACCATGTTGGTGAGTTCAAAAGTTAAATATAGGTACATAAGAATATCCATGGACCAAATTGATTAGTGGGGACATCACTCTCGAGAAATAGAAGGTGTACGCTTCATTCTAAATCAACATCGGGACATGTTCACCTGGAATTACACATATATTACAGGCCTTGACCACTATATGGCCACCCATCACTTGGGTTTTCCATAAAAATCAAGGATACAATTAGGTAGTCAAAGGAAACACCTAAATCATGCATCCAAAATTGAGGATGAAGTGAAAATATCATTAAGGAAGACACCATATGAGAGGTAAAATATCCAAAATGTCTATTTGATATTCTCCCTATGATGAATAAAAATAGGAAAATCATATTTTTCATTGACATCAGAGATCTCAACTAAAATTGTCTGAAAATGAGTTCGTGATTCCAATCACAAAAATACTAATTAATACAATCGCTAGTTGTCAACCTCTATCCTTTATGGAAGTCTGTTCAGTCTATAGAAAATTCTAGTGGCCCAAGACGATGAAAAATCCACATCCTTCAGAGCTCTCCTGGGAGTATTCTTTTATCAGTGATTCCCTTTGGTATGAAGTATTCTTGTGAAACATAACAACATTCAATGAATTACATCTTCAAACCCTTCCTGGAGATGATTTTCAAATTTTATGTTGATGATCTAGTGGAAAGTACAGAAAATATCTTAAAAACATATCCAAATGGTATACCATCTTTAACAAACTTTGACAACATAGCCTTGGGAAGAACCCCTTAAAATCTTATTTCAGGGTAATATCTTTGAAATTTTCTAGTTTTATTGTACACCATCATGGCATCGATTTTTAACCTAATAGAAAAAATGTTATTCTAAGCATTCCACATCATTGAAACCATAATGAGTTGGGAAGAATTCAATTACACTTGGCTTTTATATCGTGATTCATAGAAAACCTTTCAAACAGGGGTTTTAACTTCACCATACTAATGAATAAAGGGGTCACATATCAATAGAAAATGGATTATCCGGAATCATTTAACACCCTCAATGAATAACTCTTATTTACACTAGTTTTAATTCCACCCATTGATGGAAGGGCACTAATATTATATGTGGAATCCTTGGAGTAATCTCATTGCACCATCCCTATCCCAAAGAACGATGCTAACAATAAAAAAAACCTCTATTATCTCAATAAAACCAAGCTATAAATTGGAAATAATTATTCAAATATCAAAAAGTGATTATGGTCATTAATATTTTGTGTCTATAAACTGAGTCACTGCATATAGCACCATAAATTAAAATAGGTCTCCTGTAATAACCCTCTCAAATATATTCTCAGTCATCCTATATTTACAGAACATCTTCCATAGTGGGTGGTTATTATATAGAAGATTAATATATAGTTTGTACCTCAAAAGGTAGTAAAAATCTTGGTCTTGGAAGATTTCCTTACAGAACAACCATATGCAAAAATAACGTCGTTGAATACATAGTATCCTGATTAAGATATTTTTTCTATTCATGGCAGCACCCAAATGTGGGAAATGTATTTTGACGATTCATCTATGATCCCAACAAGGAGGAGTATGGAATAAATTAAACTCAATGACTTTGGGTTATGGATCGTTCTCATTTCTCTATTGAATGTATTTTTACTTTACTCATTATTTTTATGAGAAGGATATACCTATAATGATTCATAATATCAAGACTTCATTATGGACCTAGAACTAGCCCTCCAAATACGGGTGGACCACCTGGATGTGAGTAGTGATTTAGATTTGGAAATAAAATAGATCAATGGGGATATCTCTAATAGGGAGGATGTGCTAATCACCCTTCTTAACTTTGTCTAAGGGTTGATGGAAAAATTCCCCTCATATCTGACATTGACTCACAACATGCGATCATATAACGCCCAGGAAGATGAATTGGAAGCTACAACTCTAGTAGATCAAAATCGCGATGAAATAGTCATCAACATTTACCATCAAAGAATGGTCTCACATTTTTTTCAAGTCAGAATAGAAGAGATCAATGAAGTCATCCCAATCCATGAACTGCATATTCCTACCATGGGGTGGATGATGACCATCATGAAATACCTCCAAAATGGATTAAATCCATTCGATAGAACTAGGAAGGAGTAAATTTGGTGGTGATCAGTCAATTTCACTCATTATGATTTCCCCAATCACAATAAATTCCCCTATAAACATTTATTTTATGGAATACTTATTATATGAATAAATGGATAAGAGATTATAGTTATCATGGAATAAATTAATGTAGGAGCCTGTAGTTTCCACTAGTCATGGTACATAATTTCAAATCAAATCTGACGTCTTGGATACTTATGGCCTTCGATGACATAGGATTTAATAAAATTCACCCAGAGATATCATTCCATCATGTTGCATTTCAACCTCATCCATCAACCCCTATAGTTTCTCCATACATGAGAATACTCCTAGACATTTTCCATATGGGGAATGGATATTATAGGTCCATACGCCCCATCTATGACCAAATAGTCCAAATATATCTTACCTAATACAAATGTCTTCTCAAAATGGGTTGTGGTGAATCCCCTCAAATAATTCGGGGCCAAAAGCATCATCATCTTCAAAAAATCCAAATTCATTAAAAGATTTGGTGTCCCTCATACAATAATAATAGACAATGGCACCAATTTCCATTCCGATGAAATGGAAAAGCTATAACAGGATTAAAATATTAAATCCAACCATTTATTCTTCTATCTGGAAGTGGCTAACAGAACCAGGGAGGCCTTCAACAAGACTCTGGAAAACATAATCCAGAAGAATGGTGGATAACTATAAGATTTCCTTTCATGAAAATCTTGTGCAATGCTTATGGGATTACCATACTATAACCCATACTACGGCACTGGTATCCCCATACTCACTGGTAAATGTAATAGAAGCATTCCTTCCCAATGAGGTCCAATTTTCCTCACTCTATGTTTCAATCTATATCCATATGTTAATAGAAGATAAGTCCTTGAAATGACTAGAAAAACTAGAGTGGATCGATGAGAAAAGATTGCAGACCTTGTATCACTTAGAATTATTTCAAAATTAGATATCCTAGGCTTTTTTCAATAAGGTCCTCCTCTGTTCATTCTTCCAAGTAGAACTGGTATTGGTCCGTAGGACCCTAGGGATACCAATAAATAATCCTATGAAACTAGAACCATAGTTGGATGGACCTTACTCCATACACAATGTCCACTATTATTAAGATTATTCGCTAATCTAAAGGGATGAAGATAATTTTACGACCATTAAAATTAAAAGGTCACTAAAGAAATGTTTTGTGTAATAACATGATCTAATTCCAAGAAATAAGATGTTAAAATTCATAGTTGGTCTTTTTTGCATGACATTAAATGGAAATAAATCATGTTTATGGTGTATGATGTTAAACATCACAACATCATCATCCTTATTGCATGATGATAAACTGCATGACACATGGTCTTACTCGTATGACCTAAAACTACAAGACACCATTTCTCCATTCCTCATGACATTAAACGGAATGTTTAACGTATCTCTCATTTGATGTTAAGAACCCTCAAAACACCATAAGTTGAGTCACACCTCATGATCCCCTCAATCCAGGCCTCCACCTCATTTTTTATGTCCCAATAAAGTCTATATAACCCTTCAAAAAATTAATATTCCCTCTTGGCCAGACATGAGGAATAAAGGAAAAGGATCTCCCATGCATAAGCCCCACTCACATCATTTCCATCCAGCTATGGGGATTGGTCCCCCATTATGGGTATATGTCCCATCACTATCACATCCTTATCATATGTTCATATACTATATGAGCCTATCAAAAACTTTGTGCCTCTTAATTATCATTCCAATGAGAAGATTATTGATACCCAGACCACCCAAATCCGGTCCAACCACTGTTACCAAAAAACCACCCTTTTTCACAACACATGAATCAGATCTACGTAAGGAAATTTTTCTAAACATTTGGCTAATTTTTCATCACAATAATATGTGTATTATGCATAGACCTCATGTATTGGGTCTAATAATCTTTTGAAAAAATATTAAATCCCCATTCCCCATGTCAAATATTGATTTATGTGGGGAACAACCTTTCAAAAAACTATGTGGGTTTGATTCCTTCTAAATCAAGACACCTAGTGACATATGGATCCTATATCCTAGTCTAGCAACAATATTAATTTCATATCAGGTGATTTGTGTCCTTACAACAAGACATTAAATTGTATATTCAACAACCCCTACATATGATTATATATAGCTTAATCCCTCAAGAAAAATGTATGTCCTGATTCTCATTCCCATGGGATATGTAGTGATGCCAAAATCCTGAATCTCAAGTCCATTCTCCATAAAAAAAGACCCCACTCCCTATGTACGAATCAAACCTGCATAAGGAACCTTCCCATAACTATTTATGGATTCATTATTCCTTCAACAAGATATATAGTGATTCTTGGGACCTATCCCCCAGTCCATCCACAATACCCCTTTTAACATCAGGAAGCCTAAATCCATGTTGAATGAAGTTAAATTCCACAGTTCTTGAAGAACTATTTTTGGCCTGATTCTCATTCCCATGAGATACATAGTGACACCTAGATTTCTATCCTTAGACCTATCCGAATCATTTTTGTTCTTTCATGTCGATTCATCTTTGTCCTCACTACATGATGTTAAAATTCATGGGATTTCAAGAACTACGTATGGGTTAATTCTCATTCCAATGAGATACGTAGTGATTCCTATGTCATATATCCAAGCCCATCCACCATAAAATCTAAATTCTCCTATCCTTCACTTTTTTTCATTTATGTTGTGGTAGAAACCTTTTACGCTCCTTATTTCTCACACCAACCATAGATCATGTGGGCTTAGATTTTTTGGTAAAATGATTCCCTACATAATTGAGGAAAATAAATACACATTGTGTTTACCATGGTCTTATATTAAATAACTTAAAAGGAACCCCATATTTCATCATCCCATGTTAATAAACTATACGATTTTCTTAATAACTATGTGTGGCTCGAGTCATATTCTAATGAGATGTGTAGTGATGTTTATATATTCAATCTCATGCCCAGTCACATCACAATATGTAGACATCCCACACTCTCTCATGTATGATCTTGATCTACATGAGGGGACCCAATATTGGTTCTCACCCTTTTTAAGATACCATATTAAAAAAACACATTTCCTCCACACATGAATTCAGTCAGTATAGGGGATCTTCACATTAGATCAACATGCGGCCTGATTCTCATTCTAATGAAATATGTAGTGAAACCTAGGCATCATGTCCTAGTCACACCCCTAGGTAAATAAGATCACCCCCTCTCCTATGTACAAACAAAGATATATGGAGGAGATCTTAATTTGGGACCATTCATTAGGGGTCCACTAGGAAAATAGATATATCCTCGTTCTACATATGAATTAGATCTTTATGATTGAATCAACACTTCATGGATGATATCGATCAGAACTCTTCATTTTTGCTAAGAAATATCCATTCCATATTATATACTCCTAATCATGGATACATTTAGATCTTCATAATCTTTCTCCAACTCTCGATGATAGAATTTCTGATACTCTAGGAATCCTTTTGAAGACAATACAGTGAAACACCCAAGAGGGATTTTAATAAATTATCCCACAAAATGGGTTTTTAGCCAATGGATTCCAATGTTTGACTATGTTATAATATTTCACAGTGGAATTTTCATAAAACATCCCACAAAAGAGGTTTTTAACCAATAGTAACTTCTCCCTTCTGATAATTCTCTTCTTTACTAGTAATTTTTGATGGAATTATGTTAGAACCCATGATTCAAATTATGTATGCAGTCATCCCTCACATATTTGTCCTATATCCTTTCTTCCGATCTGAAAACCCCTAAGACTATGCTTTATAATTTCCACCTTCATGTCTAAAGTATGTTGGGATGGTCTTGGTCTTGTAGGCCACCTATCACCCTTCATTTCAATAATTTTATTGTCCTAGTCATATGACCTAAAAATACGGGAATCATATTTCCCACACCTAGGTCAGGCTGACATAGGAATCCCTTTACCCAGATTCCTGGGTAATTTTGACATACAATTCTCCTCTATATTCAAGTACCCTCCTACAACAATCCATACTATGTTCTTAGGGAAATATGTATCCCTATAAACTTCTTTCGATAATCAGAAATAGAATGTCATAATTCCTATGAAATTCTTTTTCATACTATGTTGTAACACACCCTTGATGGATTTTCATAATGAAGCCTCGAAAATGGGTTTTTCAGCCAAAGGATTCCACTGTTGAATATGATATAACAAAACCCAAATATATTTTCTTAAAGTATCCCAAAAAATAGTTTTTACATTCTATGATAACTTCATCTTCAGGATATACCTACTCTATCACCATAATCCCTACCTTAATACTACTCCTCGGATTTGGATATCCCAAGTTAACTACTTATAAACATTCCCTTCCGAGTATGTAAATTTGATGGTATGTTCCCTGACAGATTACTTTGAATGGGAGAATCATTAACATTATGATCAATAATAAATACATTAAATTATATCCTCCAAAATGTCCTTTTTGTATGAATTTAAAATGTACATCATAATTTCCATAATGTATGAATTTTAATTGAATAGAATAATGTCCTTATTGTATGAATTTAAATTCCATAGTGTGAAATCTGAGCTTTATGATATTAAATTACATAGCACAATGTCTTAGTAAAAATAAATTACACAATATAACAAATTCCACTCCATAATACATTAAATTACATGGTCAGTGTCCTCATCACATGAAATTAAACTTTATGATGTTTCAATATTTTCCAAGAAGGTTCATTCCCCTTGACACCAATAATCTAATAAAATATATCCTCCTCTAAAAAAACCAAATTAGTGTAGGAGAGGTTTCTCATTCCATAATAGTTCTAATACAGATGATCACTTCATTCTCAAACATTTCCCCATGGAAAAACTACCCATCATTGTTTTGAGTAATTTGAACCTCCATAAACTCCCTTCATCTGCTAGTAATTGAATGTTGGAATTGTTGATAACTCGTCTACCTAACTATGTTATAACACACCAATGTTGACTTTGGATAAAGTATCCTGCAAAATGGGGTTTAAAGATGAAGGATGCCACTATTCACTATGCATTAACACACCTCAGTTGCATTTTTATAATGTACCCCACAAAATGGGGTTTTCAACCAATTGTAACTTTATCCTCTAGAGGGACTTCCTCCATTCCCAAATATCATGTTTTATATTGGAAACTAAAAAATCATATATCATGATCCCCTTGAGAGTATCTAAAGAATTTTGGAACATTCATGGCCAACAAATCCTCTCTAGGTTATCATTTCAAAACTTATGGTCAAATATTTTCAACATAAAATACCCATCTCATTAGTCTTGTATGCATGACTTTAAACTACCCAAAAGAAAAGAGACAATACTCTCTAGATTAAAATCCTGAAAATTTCACTCTATACCAAATATGAGTGTCAGATCACTAGTCCTACACATCATCTGTTTTAGGCAAAAAAAATTAAGAAAAAAAATGAAATAGGAAAAAAACTTGTTAGGATAGAAACCTAAAATGTTTGGTCTAAGAAAAATCCATTTCTAGCCCATTAAGTCTCCCTCAAGTTAGATATAGGTAAAAACAAAATTACAATGATTCCATAAAACGAAACAAAGGTTGTAATGTTTCTCATATATCCTTAAGATAAAATGAACTAATCTCACTCTCTCCCATGTCAAATTAAAAAAATTAGATAGATCTATCATCCTAATCATTGTGATAATTACATGATGGAATTTAATAAAATGTGCCATTTTTCAATGTGTATTCTGGATACACTAAGGACGGAATTCCAGGAATCATTGATTAGGAAAAAAATCATTTTCATCTATGTTTCAATGTGAAGGGGAGTTTCCTAATACTAGATCCCCTTTTCCAAATTTTTCTATTTACACTTGACATAGGCTTTGAGAAGTTGAATTGTAGCATGATAAATTTCTATAGCTTCCTATATCTTAGTCATTTGTGTATCAAAGTCCTCCTTGGTTTTATGGATATTCTCCTACTCAATGTGGATAGAATCTCTTCTTTCTTCCAAATCCCCATACAAGTAATAGTTAAGTTAGACTACCTCTTCAATTGTAGTATTTAATTAATCTTCATGGTTTATTATCAATGAGTACTTATCATCAAGGTGATCTTAGTACTCTTTCACCTTCTTGGAATGGCTCACTTTAGCATGGATTACATATGCTCTATGTTTATCAAATTTCACCCCCTAGAAGCACCTCATCCTACTATAATATCCATCTTTATTCCCCTTATTGAATGATTTTTTTCACCATATTATGTATCCCATGGTAATTGAATCCTCCATGTCCTAGTATGTAAAGCTTGAATAGAACTTAGTGAAGTTGTGATGGAATGAATTCAAGAGGTTTAACCTTGATTATATTATAGATATACCACTAGACTAAAAGAAGTGTGGTTAATAAATCCTCATGTGTCTCTAGATTAGACTCAGATATGCTCCTGTAAGTTGATACATAATCCTGAATTAGTTCACTCAATGAGATTCCTTACCCTACTCCCTCAATTATGGTTTCATCTTTACCTACCTATGTTGGTGGAACTAGCATGGAAACCCCCATATCAAGCCCAGTTACCAAAGTCAATATAAATGAATAGTAGGTTACACTTCTCATAAAAAACTGGGGTTAAAAAAGTAGAAAAGTTTGTGAAGTGACCAAAATAGTTGATGACACTCACACTTCACTAGGTTGATCATTAGGATTGATACCTATTCACTTCCCCCATCCTCAAATCACAGAGTGGTAACCTCTTAATGAGGAGCATCCTCTTGAGTTTTCTCCACAGTTGGGATCAAAGACTCTCAAAGATCCCCAACATTAGGATTCTCATCCATCACTCCCTCAGAAATATGAGTAGGGTGGACTTGTATGAAATTTTGGTGAAGTTCCTTGGAAACGTTCTCTTCATACAAAGTAGTACAATTTTGTCTCTGATATGAAACATTATGTGAGAGAAAATAAACTGTGTTTGGAAAATGAAAGAATGATAAAACACACGTCCATCAAATTCCCTATGGAATCCCTCACTCTCATTGAGGTTACATGGAATATCAGACTCTAGATTAAATTCTTCCAACATTTCATGATATGTATCCTAAAGTCTCACAGCATCCTCACTAGTAGCGGTATTTTTGGAGTGTTTCTAAAGATCCAAATTTCTCTTTTTTTCAATCCCCATTATTGATTTCTCAACAGGAATAGAATCGTGAGTCCCTGTGGAGTGAGGGTCAGCATTAACAACATTATAAGACAATATGATACCCCTATCAACCCCTTCAAGGGCCATAATGGGATCAATGTATACTTCTTCAAGGTTATATGGTGTAGGAAAATGATCTAAAATATCCAGAGGATAGGAATGTCAGAAACAACCCATGAAACCAAAGGGAGTGTGTCTTGCATTACCATAGCCCTCACCTCTCTCTGTATGAATGGGGGAATATACAACTTCATCTATTTATGATTCATCTATCAAAATAATGGATTTTTCTTCATGGATAATTTTCTACCCAAGGGTAACATCCTCAATCTTTGATGAATCTATGCCAGACCCCTTGTGGGAGGAATGTGAGGTGAAATTTATAAAATACAAGTATGTTTATAAATAGTCTGTAAAGAAAGTCATAATATCAAATTACAATATAATGACGTACTATGGTACATGCACCAAACCAACTTTATTTCCCTCTTTCACTTCCCCACTTGAGATGGAGAAGTCCCAATATCATACCTATTAGAAAAAAATACTTGTTGGGTCGAGCGAGGACTTCTCATCACCGTTTCCTCCATAATGGTCATCTAACATGGAGAATGTTCTACGGATTCAAGGGCCCCATCTGCTACCTCAATGGGGATTCCCATGGGACCATACCTTGGTGACACAAGAGATAATGTGGCTTATCTCTCTTTAAATAGTTTTTATTCGTCTTCTTCTCTTTAGAGGTAGAAAATAATATATTCAAGATTAATAAATTTGGAGAAATAGCAGAAAAGGGAATATAGAAAGGAGAAATACATCATCATGGTAAAATTAGTCATTCCATTCACCCTGAGGATGAACTTCTACCCCAAAAATCATTCCTCAATCTAGCATGTTAGATACTCTCTTTGTGATTGAGATATGATCATCATTTGCTTATATCAAATCCTTTATCTCCTAATATACCTCATCACCTCAGCTAAATCACTATCATGGTAGAGGTCAGAGGGTGATATGATATCTTCTAGCTCTTGGATTCATAGGCCAGCCCAAAAACATTCTATAAATATGACATCACATGTCATTCTTTCCCAATCTCAGATCACTAAGGGTCGCAGATAATTTGACTTTGATGTTTATTAATGTGAAAAATATAAAATTCATTTAAACATGGAATCCTTTTTATGCCTCCTTTACCTTATAGAAGAACAGGGGGATTGATCATAAGTCTCCTCTCGATGATTATCACAGGACCTCCTTGGCAAAAGAGGTGTGGTCTTCTCAATTGTAGAATGTCCTGTGGTCTTTGATCAAGATCACTTTTAAGCCTATGGAGCTTCATCATCATCATCCTTAGCTCGAGACTTTTAACCATGAAAGCCATGAAAATCCATCATCATGACATTGACCAAATAAAGAAAAACATCCCTCAATACCCCCTAAGGGTATGATGATATCCATGCCTTGGAATTCCCAGCCTATAACCCAACTGATGCGTTCGACGGAGGTAGCGTAATTAGCATTTCGGATACCTTCATGTCCAATAAGATCCAATGATTTTAGGCTACCATCAGATGTTTCTCACGACTTTTATACAAATGGGAAAATTTTGTTTGAAAATTAGAGACATTTAAACTAGTGATCATATCAATATGGAGCATACACCTCATATCTGATCTCACTATCAATATGACCCTCTAGTACGCTGTTACTAAACGCTATCATGTATGAACTCAACTCATAATTATTTTCCTTTATTTCATAATCAAATATTCATGTCTATGGGTCACCATACAGAAAGAAGTTAAATTATCCTAAACATCCATCATCCCTAGAACACCATCAGACAATAGGTTTTAATGTCATATTCTATAGACAACCTAAAAAAAATTGGTGGAATGGGTTTTAAGGGATTATAACTAGTCTAAGTGCCTCATATAAACTGAAGTGTGTTGTGATCCACCCATAAAACACTTGAAACAACCCTGTAATCCTAGAAGGGGATTCTTGTTGTATGTATGAAAAAAATGGTAAAATATTTCTTGGGTAGGGGTATCCAACCCAATGTACCTCCCCTTTACTATATTCGTCGCGATAACAAACGTTTTTGGACTCATACCACTGTGGGACTCATGAAATTAAAGCAGATAAATACATTGGCATATAGAAAGTAAGATAGCCAAGTGATTCATCACACCATCCTTGGATTGAATTTATGAACCCATATGGTTATATTAGCCCTTCTCCAGTATTGGATGGAATGTTCTAGGAGTGCCCCAATTCTATGAAGTGGGACATAGTGTGGGGTGCCTTCATATAATACCCTCTCCTAGAGGATCGAGGAATGAATTTTTCAATTTTCTAGCATGGATTTCACCCTTGGGATAAGACTCTTTGTTTTTTAATTTCTTCTCCATATATAAAATATCATGGGCCAACAATGGTGTCATTTGCATTTCATCCAACATTGTCATTAGTTTAATGAACTTTTCATACATCTTCGAAATAACTGAATATCAAAATATTCTAAATATTTCCCATAGGATAATGCCAAAATAACCATGCATCAGGTGGAATGAATTTGTCTACAGACTCCATCAACTTGGAAGTTCAGGGATGATGTCCAGGTTCTTATAGACATAGGTTTGTCCTGCCCAAAAATCCACATAGATATTGAAATCTTGTATCCCTTTTTTTAATTCTATTCTAGTTTAGAGCACCTAGTATTCCCACAACCACTTGAGCTAGAATCCCCATCTAGAATAGAAATTTCAATCCTCCTTCCAACCCTATGTTTGATCTATCTTTGAAGTGCATATGGTTGAGTGATAATAATGAGTCATCAATTCAAAGATATGTGGCTAAAGATACTGAGTTTAGCTACTTCGGTCATAATACATCCAATTTGAATTGTTCCTTTCTAAATGAAAGCACCCTTAGAGTAAATTTTGGAAATAGGGATGTTGATATGATTGAAAAACTAGGACGCCGGGATGTAACTTCAAAAACCTGGGGATAAAGGCATCCCATAAAATTCCATGATCATACAATTGTAGGTAATCACTTTTTGGGTACTCACATTCACAAAATTCCAAAAACTCTTCTATATCCGGAATAAAGGACATAACAACATCATAGTTTTTGGCCAAAAATCTTTGATCACATCCTAAGTACATGCAGTGGATTATTCAGTGGAACTCATCAAGGTGTTCATTGACAACCTTGAATAAATCACCATGTTATCCCATTAAATTAACATATAGAAATCAAAGAACTAGAAAACATTACTTGGAAGAATTTAAAATTTTTAGAAGGTTCAGAACTCACGCAGTCCCTTCAATAAGGTCCCCCATGCATCCTTCTTGACAAAGCCTCTCATTGATGCCCCTCAACCATATTCCTCTTCTAGACTCCTCATCGTGGTTGTTCTATACATCACCATAACCTAAGTGGTTGTAACATAGAAACTTACTTGGCATACATTCGTGAAAAGAGAAGTGTTGAATAACTGGGCAGATGACCAACATGGCGAGAGAAAAATATAAGAATCTAGAAGGCAAGAAAATGGAAAAGGGATAGTGGTGTTTATAGACCTTGTGGTCCTGCACAATGGGCCTGCACTGGAGGTTTGCATCGCTAGCCTACGAATTGGGCCTGTGTTAATGAACTACATGGATGACCTACAATGTTGGTCATCCCCCATTCATATTCATTTACCTAATCTATATCATGATGAGACCATCTTCTCTCGATCAAATATAATCCCTATGGGGGGGGGGTTGACACACCATTTTATCAAGGGGATAAAGTGATAATGAATAGAACATTAATCTTGTTAATGTAGTGTAGTATATCAAGAAGAATAAACAGTACATCACCAAAACCCACATGTGTCATCACCCTGTGCCTTAGAAGGCTGGAATTGCTCCCTAGCATGGCACTAAAGGACCAAACACCTTATTACGTGACACCTACTACATGGATCTATGCACAGGACATGCGCATAATAATTACTTCAACTATAGTTCCCTATTTTCCTATAAATAGGACCTTGAGTCTCTTAATTTGAAACAACTAAAAATCAGAATAATCCTTGAAGTTCACATCATGCAGCCTATTTTCTTGGGTCTTCATAATTCCTCTGGTAACTCCCCAAACCCAGACCTAAGAGGTAATTAAAGGGGATAAGTGAGATCAAAGTCACTTCAGGGTCTAAAATTCAAGAAACCCATATGGGGACCCCAAATATCCTAGTAGACAACCACCTATGTGAAGCCCCTTCCCTTACCAGGGGCCAATGTGGGACCCATCTAGAGAAAACTGAGGAGACTCATGGTTCCTAGACTAAAGACTTTCCAATGTGTTGTTACACTGGTAGTCCATTTCCCAAGGAATGCCTAGCTCGCATAGGCTTATACACCTGGTCTAAATCAATTCTAGTTCATCCCAGACCGGGTACGATGCACGTCCTCCCATTAATCTAGGACTTGTGCAACCCCTATTTGAGCCCTTTTACAAGCCACCAATGGAAGGGCTCCTCTTACTTTGGATCCCTCACCTAAGGGAGACTAATTTGAAACCTATACCAAATCCTCTAGAATTGAAATACCATGAAGAGGGTAAAACCTGCATGCCTCCCATTTGAATTATCATTCCTAAAGTCAATGGTTTCCCACACTTGTCCTACCAAATAGTTAGGGTCCT
The DNA here is from genome assembly GCA_963277665.1 of Viscum album. Classification (NCBI taxonomy): domain Eukaryota; kingdom Viridiplantae; phylum Streptophyta; class Magnoliopsida; order Santalales; family Viscaceae; genus Viscum; species Viscum album. The sequence goes on along the minus strand of OY728123.1, from coordinate 747,918,501 downwards.
CAGGAATCATATGGATTTTCAATACCAAGTTCATGAGGACCCCGACCTAGAGGAAGTATCATGGAACTCTCGGTCTCAGAAAATAGGGCTAGGACCATATCCTTACCTTTTTATATCTATGTCCTAGAACCTATGGATCTATGTGGGGATGGTGAGGATCACGCTTTAATTTTATTTTGACATGGAATGGCGTCTTCATCTCCCACTATAGAACTGATTTTATTGAATGCCTCTTAGAGTAATCCCCTAGGCTTTCTTATAAGAGTTTTCACTATTAATCATCCTCACTCCCTATGAGCCATATTCATAGTGGTAGTCAGACCTAACAATACTGTATAAGAAAAGGGAGATGTAATAGGTGTATCCAAGCCCCTTTTTCTTCTCCCATCACCAAATCCTCTTCCCCTAGTACAAGAGGAGATGTGTTTGGTTTTATAGATCATTTTCTTCCTCTTGTTTCTCATGTTCAATCATGTTTTATCATTAATTATGTGGGATTAGGGGACAACCCTCATCAAGGAAACCACAAATTCAAATACAGGATTGGGAAGAGAACCTTCCTTCAGATATTCTTCTTACCATTCGTCAGAGTGCCTCCATAAGTTTCAGTTCTCAAGGCCTTGTATCCAACCTTCGAGAAAAAAAGATTTGGTGCTTCCCCAAATCATCTATTACATCTTGTTTCTCACGACAAGTGTGACTCACATGATCCTAGGGGTAGATGGTGGTCATGAAATCTACATAATACCAAACAACATAATCCATGGTCCTCCGAAATGTTATTATCCCCATCATCTCACCAATCAGAATAATTATAGGTTTAAATCAAAACCTAATCCATGGGTATCCTACTTGGTATAAGCCCCAATATCTCAGTTATGGGCATCATTCCATGTATAATTCCCATCCTAATCTACTAGCCTTCTAATTGATATAATCCCCAGTATCTCACATATGGTCATCATTCCAAGTGTATGTCCCAACATAATCCATGGGCCTCCTACATGGTATAATCCCCAAAATCGTACCTATGGGTATAATTACTAGTGTAAGTACCAACCTAATCCATGGTCCTTCTACTTGGTATAAGCCCCATCATCTCATCTATTGGCATCCTCCTCAAGGGTAAACAATGAACCAAACTAATCCACGGTCCTTGTACTTTTTATAAGCCCCAGTGACTCACCTATGTGCATTATTTCAAGCATATGTCCCAACATAGTCCATGGGCCTCCTACTTGGTATAATCCCCAACATCTCACCTATGTGCATCCCCCTAAAGAGTAAGCCCATATCCAACCTAATACATGGGCCTCCAACTTGGTATAAGACATAACATCTCACTTATGGGTATCCTTTTCAAGAGTAAGCCCAAACTATAACCTCCAAACCTCTATGTATCTTTTTTAGAAGTAATCCCCAATAATATCAACATACCCATCCACAAGCATCATCCTTAGGTGTAAACCCTAAATAAAATCAACAAATCTCCTTGATTCAAGCAACTTATCATGAAAACAATTGTTTATTAGGTCATAATCATTAGGATAAATACCCATTTAATCCAATCAAATTCGATACTTCCCTAAGAGGAAAACCTTCATAGGGACACCATAAGAGTGGGTACTCATATCCTAACTATGAGGGGTTTGAATTTCATCCAAATGGGATACATAGGAAGCCTCCCTACGGTTCGAAACCAATACCCCAAACCAACCCTATTTTCATGGCGCAACATTCCAAGTAGGGTCTCATTCTACATGGGAATCCAAATCCCTATTAAGTACACTGAACTTCTTTGGAATAAGTCCAATATCATGCATTAACTTCGTATCTCCAGATTAGACATCCTCATTTTATAATTTTAAGCTACATGTTCTCGTCGTTATCACATGACCGTAAAATGTATCGTGTCCTCTATTAAGTGGAAATGAACTACATGGGTTCTAACTCTATTATCAAGGATATGTACGAAGTCCATATCATGTGTCTGATCCTGATATCAAAATAACTCTTATCTCCCTGGATGATGATACACTCTAGATCGCCCCAAATGTATGGATAAAAACACAGTATCGTCATAATAATGACAAAATAATATCTAGTCAACACATAAGGGGATGACATTGTTGGAGAACCTCTAATACATATAAATATCTCCATTGATGAAGAACCTTAGATATATAAAGATGATTATAAGTTCCAAGAAAGCTATTAATTTATTATTAATTTAAGGGCGACCCAAATCAAACATGGGAATTGATGAAGGCTTCACAAACATATCATAAATCTATACGAGAGTCCCATAGTAGGAAACAATTCCCCCCAAAAGGGTGTGTTTACCTTGAACTTGCATCCTCTTGAAAAATGTGGCTTCTTAAGCATCATTGTCTAAATAACCCAACAAGCACCAATCTTTGGAAAGGTGGTCCCCATGGATACTGAACCATTGTGTGTTTCTAATTCCACAAACAAACCCATTGAAAATGGTTTGGAAATTGTGAACATGAAGTGGATTATTACACTAATGTCAAACCCCTACAATAGTTCATTGGGTGTAGATGAGTCTCCAACAGAAATAGAGGTGCACATGAATGAAAATTATTCATCAAATTGAACATCAAGGTTACCCTTATGTGAATTTAATATGAATTTTACAGAGTGGATTAATTTTTTCATTTTATCATCTATAACTCTTGATAATAAAAAAATTAGTGTATCCTTACCAGAGTTCATTCGAAAAATTAATTAAAAAAGGAAAAATTATAATAAAAAGAATTTAGGTAGTAAATATTGAGAATCAATGTTTTTCATTACTATAACTTTGAGGAATGATTAAAACAATTAAAAGTCCTTATTTAATGCATTTGAAAATTGAAATACAGATTCAAAAAATTGATATAAATCAATTTTTTACATAGAACAATATCAACTAAATGATTAATTATAAATGAAAATTAGTTAATATTTTGGGAAACATCGGATCTCATTATAGATATCAACAACAACATTTTAAACACCTTACCAAGGAATACAAGTATAATTCTATGATATTATTTTATTTAAATTTATATTTCCTCACCCATAATGGAAATTTAAATGAATCTATATCAAGGTTTTTGAAACCATATGAATGAAACATGATGTTTTTTAAATACAATTTCATGGTTTCCTTATTTTAAAAACCAAAATTCCCATTTTACATGGGATATATCATATACCTTCTGAAGTCATATATTAATCTTATTTACTCATTTAAGGATCAATCTAAAAATTGATATAAATTTCTCTAAAAGATTATAAGGTTTTTTAGGTATTAAAATCATGAAAAAAATTGTGGTAGATAATTCCAAAAACCAAATAACAACTGTGATCATTATATGTGTTGGTAATGAATAATTAAATTAATAATTACAAAATAAATTACACTAATTTAATATAGATATTACATAAAATTTATATATATATCATAAAAATTAAACCAATGGGTTCCTCACACCTATGGTTCACCCAAATTTAGGGAGACTCCAAGAAGTAGAGAAGGGTATCTCTTGCAAAATATTATTATATAACCTTTATTATAAATATAAGATATAATGATATAATGATAATTTTATAACTAAAGAGTTATAACTATCTTACAAAAAATGACTAATGATCATATTGATTTTTATAATCCTCGTGAAATCAAATTTTAGCCTTGGATTTTTTAATACATTTACCAAATTTTAAAAAATTATAACCTCTTTGTAAAATTGAATTCAATTTTAATTTTTAATTTTTAATATATAATTCTTCATGTTACGCATCTGTAAGTATACATTGTAATTATCTTATAATGATCAACCATGTATAATATCATTTGGAGAATAATAAAGTTGATGTTCCACACATTATCCTAAAATACAATAATATCATGTATAGACTACATTTCGTAGTGAATTATTCTATGTGACAGCTCCCATTAGGGTAAACCATGGAAGAGTTTAAACCACCCCATTGTGGGAATCCTCTTAGTGAACATATCAATCACCACCTCCCTAACTAAATGGTTTGAAAGAGAATATAAAAACGTAGTAACTTTTTTATTATATCATTGATAAGGATATGGTCATAGGATTTCCATAGTTCGTATAAGTGTATATTATTAGGATATATTGTTTAAAAAGAAATTTTATGGTAGGCCAAATCCTAGGAAGGGTGGTATAGACCATATGGAACTGATTAGATGTTTTCCATCTGTTACGAATGGAACATTATTTCTTATTAATATTTTTACCTTATTGACAAAATAGTAATAAGTAATGATTGTTTAAAAAATTAGCACCCATAGATCATGATATATATTATTTTTCAACCCAATATTATTGACATGATTGTAATCCTATAAGATTTTTTATTCCTATTATATGAACATTGGAATGATGAAGTAGGGAAATACCAAAATTATAAGTTCTATTTGGACACAAAGGCATTTAGAAATGTATAATTATTTATACCCTGATCTCATGAAAACAAGATAGTCATGTGACCAGGTTATATTATCACATAACCCTCAATGATATATGTGATAAAATAATCTCAACCCATTCATGAGATCAACGTCAAGGTGCGTCTGTTCATGGTGGAAGTATATCATCCTTTCTATTCTTCATCTGATGCCCTGAAAATTCATGATCACATAATATAATGAGATTCATGTGACAAGTTAATAGGTGAGGATGTCAATAATGGGATGATTTTGTGGTCTATGTTCATCATGTGATTCCACTCGGTCCTATGTGATTGCATTTCCCCTAATGTATTTTGTGGTCTATCTTCCCCACTTACACTAACGATGCCCATTGACATATTACAATGTCAACCATTAGGGGGTCATATCCCTACTCTCCCATACCAAATATTCAAACATGTTCTTGTAGAAATAAAGGGTAATGTACATATTCCCTCCCAGTGCAAGAATCACATATACATATCCCAGTGGAAAATAGGGTAAATTGTGGGAGTATAGTCCAACATTAACTAAAGATGTATTCCAGTGTATCATATATATAGCAACAAATCATGTCCTTTTTCAAAATATTAAAATTCTAAAAAACCAAAAATATATTATTAGTAATAGAGTAAATCTTACATCATATTTCATAAATGATGTAAGAACAATAACATACCCATTTGCTAACCACCAGAGCGACATATCAACATAATCTATGTAACCGGATAGCTACACCAGAGAAAAGACATTTTTTTGTCTTATTTTGGAGAATGATCATCATATGGTGATATGTAATGAGTCATATTTTTATACCCATATCCTCAATCCAACCATGGTTTTCTGGAATGTCTCAATGGTCACATCAGGTGAGGCCCATGTCCCTAAAATAAATTCAAAAGCTTCTTAATATATTCCAACAACTGATAGGGGAAAACATTACTACTCTTTCCAATGAATTATTGTATTGTAATATATTATAGGCAATATTAGAGGAGTTATATATAATTTCTTATATTCTAGAGGTTTTTTGGAATATTCTAGAAAGTAATAACTATGAAAATCATTCTTATATTCTGGATTCAACTAGGGTTGGCTAGTATATTTTGACAGACACCCGATTGCAAACACATATTCTAGCCAACAATACAAAAACTTGATGGAATACTCCAAGAACATCTTATCGATGTTCCCATGTACCTTTTATAACCAAAGAAAATTGTCAGCATATTTTGATGACTACTACACAATATGAACACACATCTACTAGACCACAAATAGTGGGTCAACATATTCCAACCACAAAGTATGATGAGGCACATATTCATGCCCTTCATAATTATAGTATCCCAAAGGTCATACAACATATATCTATATCATCTCAATGATATACATACTCATCATAATAGGCATAAGAAGTACAAGAATAAAAAACCTACCACAACATTTATTTTTATAGTAGTATAATGATAGATTATAGGGATACTAACCAAGAAATATTTTGTAGATAACCTCACCTTGTTGAAATCTCACCTAGGAAAGGTCATCCTCACCTTTTCAATGACCCTTTATATAGATAGGTTCTCAAACCATTAGGTTCCACTGCATATGGTTCCCCAAAAATTTCCAAAAAACACTACCTTGTTTAGTGGGAAAACTATATTGCATACCACCATCCCTACCTTATATGGGTTGTGATTCATCGTCTATAGAGAAGAGGCCCATGTGGTCTAAATTGATGGAGGAATACACCAACAATAAAGAAGAAGATGGATTTTATATGTAGAAGAATTTATGTTAGATAAACCTTCCAACTATGTTTTTTCCATCACTACTAACATATGTGACATCCCTAGTGATCTATATGGGGAATTGATGCCTTAAATATTTCAGAACATTTGGTATACCCTTCCAAACAAAAATGATAAAAACCTTACTTATCAAGGATAATATGATCGTATCCAAGATGGGAATATAATATATTATAAAATAGACCTTTCTAATTTATATATTTCTCTAGACTCAAGTTTAGGAAATCATTACCTAGGAATATCACATGCTTGCTGATCGCACCAGGATTCCCATTTTTATTTCACCCCCAAAGTGCTGTATTAACCTGATTTTGTTTTGTAAATTACAAATATAATAACAAATTCAACTTCATGTTTGATTAAATAATTTAAAATTTCTCATCGTTAAAAATTCATATTTCATTTGTTTTTATGTTTTCATTGTATATGGAGGTGATTTGTAGGGCCCAGTATAAAGTTGAAGAAAAATGGGATAAACTAGGCATGATTCTAAGCACATAAGTGGACTAAAATGAACAATAAAGAAAATAAATGGATCCAAGTGTGCTCATATTTTGTGATTGGTTATAAAATTAAATGGGATATAACCCTTATTAAGACAATGAATCCTAATTCATTCATTAATGGTCCCAAAAAAACCGATCTATCCAAGAAACTGGATCTTCATGAATTAAGTTGTGTTCAATATTTCATTTGTATCCCAATATTTAAACCATAAAATTATAAAAAAACATTTAGGTGGAGGTATTAAAGATGTAGGGTAACAACTTTTTAGTTTTATAAAAAGTAATATAATACTGTATGAATACATAAAAAAATGGTCCAATTAGTTTTATGAAATATGTGGAACCAATACCACCTTCCACTTTGCCTGAAAATTGGATCCTTGGGAACCCCATTTATATTCTTGAACCAAGATAAAATATCATCCATTTTTAAGGCAAAAAATATTCCTCTCTTTATCTCATAAGTTATCAATGCCAGCAACCTCATATAGGGATCATTTATGAAGGTAATGTTACACATAAGCCTCCGGCTCCTCTCAATAGAAATCTAAATGGTGGACGATCATTTTGAGGAAGTAACACACACTTGGGAGGATGTTCAGGAACTTGTTTTTAAATTTTAATTTTGAAATTTTTTAGTGAAATATTACAATTATATTTTATCATAATATTTTTCTTCTTTTAATTCATTTTTTATTTAATCAGGTGAAATTTTTTTTATCTCATCACTGATTGTGATGATATTTTAATGAGGAATCTTGGGTTACTCTGATTGGACAAAAAAATAATCCTCTTTCTCTCACATATACATTAGATATCAGAATTCTTCTGAATCCCTCACACTATTATTGATGTCCAAACCAGGACAACATGATTTTTTTGTCAAGGGGAGGTCCTTTATGGCTAATTTTAAAAGGAAACAGGGGAATCAAGATCTTGAAATCCTTCAACCAAAGGATTCAACTAAACAATGGGTATTTTTTAGAATTATGAGCTAACCAAAATTTGTAGTCAAAATGAAATTACCTCCTTATATCATAATTCTAAAAATACCAGCATTATTTATTAATAAATAAACTCATTAGTTAATACATTTTATTTATAAAATTATTTTCAAACCCACCACTCTATTTTAGTAGTTTTTATTAAAAATAGACACATTTAACGTCCAATCCTCCTTATGAGATGACCTATGTTCTTACATAGACTAAAAAATCAACTTTAAATCATTTTAAAATTGATGTGTTATGATAACATGGCCAAATTCTTCCACAATTGTCGGGTATTGATTTGGTTTTAAGTGTGTGTTTAATATAAAAACATTGTGTATTTTTTAATTATTTGTTTTCTTATTTTACACATTCAATTTTTATAATTTTTTTATAAAAATTCCATTATTATGAACTTTTTATGATGTGACTCTTATTAGATGAACTATTTCCTTTTGAACATGAACTAGTTAGGATCTTGTGTCATCGGCATCAAGAAGCATTGAATGATCCCTTGAAGGAGGACACAAAAAAATAAATTCTTATTGAACCTTATTATTTTATGGAAACACACATCAAAAGTAATATAAAAATTTATAATTTGGTTGAAAATAATATAAAAATAATAGAACTAAACTTTTCTGATGTAAATATCCATCTTGTATACATTCAAATACAATCAAGGAACCCATTTTTGAACTTAAATCCTTTTTAATTCACTTATTACCAGGATTCCATGGAATTCCAGGAGAACATCCACATAAGAACAGAAAATAATTTCACACTCTATGTTAAACATTAAAACCAGACAATGTAGATGAGGAACATGTATGAATTAGGGAATTCCCCTTTTCATTTGAAGACACTATAACAGATTGGATATATTATGTTAATTTTCCAATTAGAGGTTCAGAATTAATGAAACACCTTTTCATCAACAAATACTTCACATACTATCTAAATTTAAATATAAGGAAATACATTTTTGGGATAATACAGTCACAAGGATAAACACTTCATGAATACCAGGAAAGATTTAAAAGGATTTATTCAAGTTTCCCACACCAACAAATAAGTGATCAAATTTTAATATTATATTTTTATAATGGTTTAATTCCTAATGATAGAAACATTATTGATGTTTCTATAGGTGGTGCACTGGTTTGTAAAGCCCTAATCATTACAAGGATCCGGATTGAGAACATGGCTTAGAAAACACAACAATTTGGTTCAAGGTCTAGTGTACGTATTCAAGGTTTCCATAATGTATAAATTTATGTGTTTGAGAAGAAGTTGGACACAAATTTTGAAGATGTAAGTACACTTTTAAAAAAAAAATGATTTCTCAAGGTAAATCCTAATCTCCCCCTACTATCCACTATGGTATCTATTATACAGACACCCATTTTTCAGACCAATTCCCTCAACTGAGAAAAAATTCTAAGAATTGTGATGTAATCTTTCAATTCCACCCCTATAAATAAATCAATAATATATAAACATACAACCCATAGAACATTTGGTGGAAATAAAACCAATCTTATAATCAAAAGGGTATTCAAACAATCCTCAAGACACATGGAACCAAACAGGTCAGAGAATTCATCTAACACCACCACCAAAAAATCCCCAACCAGAAAAAAGGCCCTTAAAAACCCCTATGATAAATGATTCTATCCTATAAGACATGATGGAAAAAATGGATGAAAATAATCTTCAATTCCAACAAATGACTAAATAATCCATATAAGACCTAAAAAATCAATTACTCCAACTCTGCAACTTGGTGGGGGAACTTCAAAGACAAGGGTCGGGTAGTCTACCGTCTTATCCATGTGTCGCCCATTGGGCTAATGGAAACTTTGGTTCCATCACCTATATTAGTGTAACACAGTAAAAAATACACATTACCTCTCCATTAAAATCATCCTATATTAAGGAAACTACTATCCTGACCACTAAGAAGGGTCCAAATTAGGAAAACCCTTTTCTTGAGAGAATACCTGAAAAAGGAAAGAGAGTTTCAATTGATCATCCAATAATCCAAACCATTCCACTTTCATTTCCCAAATGGTCCTCCAATCCATGTAAATAAAAAGAAACTCAAATTTATAAATAAATCATGGAAAATTCTAAAAAAATTGTATTTCATCATTCCCTTGATTGATATCGTAAAGCCAATTCCATGCTACGCCATGTTTCTAAAAGAGATGTGTACACACCGAATGAAAATTTATGGTGATCAAAATATGAGATTGGGTAGGAACATCTCATCATAAATAAATCCATAAATTCCAATAAAATTCAATGATCCTAGGATATTCTCAATTCCATGCACTTTCTGGGAGTATTTCTTTTCAAATGTTATGCTTGATTTGGGTACATATATAAATGTAATGCCTCAATCCATTTTATTTTTATTACATGTCAGGGAAATAAAGTCCACTATAATTTTTTTCAACTAGAAAACTACAGTACAACACACACCACCGGGGTCTAAGAGGATGTTATTGTAAGGGTAAAAATTTTAATTTTTTCCTATTGACAATTATGTGCTTAAAATTGAGGATGATAATATGAATAGACATGCCCTGATTATATTGGGGAGGCCTTTATTGAAAACCACCAAAACAAAAATTAATTTCCCCCTTTGGTACATTATCTATGGATTTTGGAGGTTAAATATTACACTTAAATCTCTTTTATGGCATTAATCACCCCTTAGAAGATTATTCACACTTTAAGTTAATTATATTGATGTATTCCATTTCCCTGAAAAAACTTATTTTCATTCCATTGACCCCCTTTCTGAGTTTTTATCCTTGATAGAAATTTTAGGAAATGAATCATGCATTGAATTTTTTAGTGTTCTATAAAAATATCATGCATGTTTGAAAATAGACGTTTTCTTGAGCACAAAGGATCCCATTACCATTTATGATATTTATATGCTTGTAAAAGTCCATTCCTTATCTAAGGGTGGTTCCAATGAGAAACTAGATGAGATCAATGACCTCTCACTTTCACATTCACTACCATAAATCCAAAATCACCCTTAATTAGAACTTAAAAAAATTCCAAATAATTATAAATATTCATATTTTGATAATATAAACATGAATCATGTTGTCATTGCTAGTTCACTTCATCTAGATCATGAATTAATACTACCTGGCCCTTTGATTGATTATAAACAAGCATTGGGGTGGATACTTGCTTGAATTCCTAGTATTATCCCATCAATTTTCACACAACAAATATTGTCAAATTATTATGATAAACTTGTGATGTAGGCAGACGCCGACTAAACCCAAAACTCCTTGATGTTGTAAAAATGGTGGTAACAAAATTATTGGCTGGTGGAATCATTTATCCCATCTTTAGTACATAATGGTTCAGTCCATTGTAGGTAGTTCCCAAGAAAAATGGTCTAAATGTAATAAAAAATAAAAATAAAGAATTGGTTCCAACCTGTGGCCAGAATGTTTGAAGTGTCAATATAGACTATCGCCGAATAAACCAACACAATATGAAGAACTATTTCCCATTATCGTTCATTGACTAGATGCTATAGAGGCTATCAGGGAAGTCCCAATAATATTTTCCTGATGGTAATTATAGATACATTCAAATCCAATTTCGCCTAAGGATTAGGAAAATAAAATCAGTACTTTCCACCTTGTCACATTTTCCTATAGAAGAATTAAATTTGGTCTGTGAAATACTCTGGTTACTTTCTAATGATACATGGTTAGTATTTTTTAGACTACTAGGATGATTGCATGGAAGTATTCCTAGATTATTTCACTATATATGGCTCCTAATTTTATCATTATCTGAGTAGTCTTGGTTCTTTCCTATATCATTTTGTTAAAATTATTATTTTATTAAATTATAAGAAATTCCATTTTAGGGTGAGGTAAGGTATATTACTAGGACATGACATTTCTAGGGGTGGTACCCAAGTTGATAAATTAAAATTGGATGTCATTTAGACCCTAACATTCCCCAAAATTTTGAGGGATGTGTGGTATTTATTTGGTCATACTGGATTTTTCTCTCATTTCATTCATGAATTTAGTAAAACTTCACTCCCCATCTCTCACTAACTCTAAAAATAAAATTCATTTTTTTTTTGATAAAAAAATCAAGAGGGTTTTAGTAAATTAAAATAGAGTCTCACATAGACCCTGATAATACTCCCCCTAAAGTGATTTAACATTTGAAATCATGTGTGATACGTCTAACTATATAGTCGGAGAAGCCTTATCACAAATGGTCAATTAATCTCCACATGTCATAGTCTATTCCTCACTCACACTAGACCATTACCAAGAAAACTACACCACAACCAAAAAATAATTTGTTTCCAATGTGTTTTCCTTGGATAAAATCAAGCCCAACATTTTTGGGTCTGTGTTCATTGTGTTCTCAGATCACGCAATCCACTAGTATCTCCTTAATAAACTAGAATCCAAACCACATTTCAGTCATTATATTCTTCTATATTAGGAATTTAATCTAGATATTGTGGATAAAAAGGGTGTATAGAATTTTTTGGATGAACATATCAGTTGGATCATACCATCTTTGAAAAATGACTCATCCTTCTATATACCCGTAAACTACATGATTCCTGAAGAGAAATTGTACATAATGTAAGATTTCATTCATTGGCATACTAAAATTGTTAATTATTATGTAGTATCTGGAAATAACGCTGATTTAACCAAAACCCGTGCTGATAATCTAAAACATGAGTCATGATTGAACATTTTATATTATACCCATAACTTTAGGGAACATGTAATGATAAAGTTATCTAGCATTGTGTTCCTGATAGATAGTCTTAGTCTATTCTTAGGTTTAGACACACTCTTGATTGTGGGGGGCCACTTTATTCCCCAACAGACTACTCTGAAGGTCCTTGATTCTACTCTCTTTTTTCCAACATTATTTTAGGATGCCCATGATTCCTATAAATATTTTCCTAACTTTCTATGAATAGGGAATGTCATTAAATGAAAGGAAATTACACAATAACATTTTCTATTATATTACATTTTTTATGTTTGGGGAATTGAATTTATGGGTCCATTTTCCAATTCCTTTGGAAACTTTTACATTCTTTTAGAATTTGATAAAATTTCATTGTTGGTAGAGCCACGATCGAGGAGGAAAGATGATTCAAAGACAGTTAAGGAATTTTTTAGAACCCAATTTTTTTGTAGGTTTGGATTACCTAGATCCATCATCAATAAATATGGTTCTCATTTTTTCAACTAAAAAATGAAATAATTTTTTCATCGGTACAGTGTCGGATATCATGTTTCTACTGTATATCTCCCACAAACCAATGGTTAAAATGATTTTTTCAATAGATCGGTAAAAAAAATTCTTAAAAAATGGTTCAACCCAACAAAAAAAATTGGAGTCTTAGTATAGATGATTCATTATGGGATTATCCTAATGCCTTAAAGAAACCCATTTGAATGTCGCCTTATAACCTAGTTTTTGAATGGATTTTTCACATTTTGGTTGAGATAAATAACACAGCCTACTATTCCATTAAAAAATGAAAATCTTATCTTTCTAGTTTGGGTGCTTAATATAAGCTTCAGATTCATGAGTTGGATGAAATTTTTTTAGATTCATATTGGAACTCACAGATTTATAAGGAGACAACCCAGGATACACCCAACAAACTCATACTTCATCATTAATTCCAAATTGGGCAGAAGGTCATCATTTTTGATGCAAGGATAAATTTTCTTCTATGTATGATTTGTTACCACTAGTTTTTCCCATATAATATTACCAATTTTTATCATTTGTTTTTTTCTAGGTTCAAAATGAATAAATAAAACAATACTTCACTTTCAATGGGAAGTAGTTGAATAACATTCATGAATCCATTCTTGAGTCCTCGATGGGAGAAATAGGAGTTCATGAGGCTACCTACAAATGAAACCAACTAGGTTTTCTCCTTCCTTCCCACATTAAATTTTATTATAGTGAGGGAGCTACATACTCTAGGTGTATAGGGTATATTCAAGGATTAGTAACAATTTTTCACTCTCTTTATTTTTTTATTTTTTTCTCTTACTATATGGCATTATTACCTTCCACCCTCCCCCCTCAATTTTGTATCATAATTTTCATATTTGATTCCCATTTCATCATTGATGTTACTGAAAATTCATGAATTATTTTCCTATTTCAATTTTTTAACATAAAAAGTTTCTCTTTCAATTATTGAATGTGTGTTTTTTCATGAATTTAACATTAAAGTGTGAGTTTTTCTAGAAATTTTATTGTTTCTAAATGATATAAATTTTTGTATCACTTTTAAACCTTTAATAATATAGGTACCCTTTGTGTGAGTAGTTTATAGGAAAACAATTTCACTTAATATATTCACATAACTTTACACATAACCATGAAGTGTAAATTTTTCTTACTCAATAGAAGATAAATATTGGTAAGGTTAATATTTATCATATAGAAAAAATTATTTTTTAATACGTTCATTCCTTACCTGATCACTTTCATTACTGTATCATATTGAACTATATATGCGTACATATTATCCAACTGTTGTATGCCCACAAAAAAACTAAAAAAAAAAAAAAACAAAAAATATATATGATTTTTGTCTTTTTAAGGTCAAAAACCACTCCTATTTGACCTTTTTTCTTGTTATAACTATTCCAATTAGTGTCGTGAGGAGATCAGACAAGGTTTGAGTGATGTGTGTGAGATTGTTTCCATGATAAACTTTTGAAAAAACTAAATAATGGGTGTTATGAAATGTTTATCATATGGTTATATCTAGTTTTGGATAATTATTTTACACTTTCAGGAATAATTAATTGAGTGGGTCAGGAAATTTTATTATAAAAGCTGTTGGGAATACTCGGTGGATAGAATATTTTAAGCAGACTTTTTTTAAATTAACCTATATTTACTGGCTAGAAAGTGGAATGAATAGCATGAAATGGTTGTCACATAAACACATGGAGAGTTATTATAGTGACCCTATACTTTTTCATATATCACTGAATGATTTTAAGTGTGATTAAACATCAAATTACAAGCCAAGGATCGTAAAGTCCAGTGACTTGGAAGACTAGCTACATAAAAATAAAAATAGAGGATAAAAACAATTTCATAATTTAATATTCATAAAGAGCTCTTAACTTCCATTGTGCTCAAACGCCTTCATAGGATAACATGAGGATAGAACCAACAAAGCTATTAGATAAAAATCCCAGTAAGGGAATAAGAATAAGAATAAATCTTTATCACAAGGGTTAGAAGAAATTTTGTAATGATATAAAAGGCATGAAATGATTAAACATATAGAATAAAAACATATAAAACATCGGATCATATAAACAAGGAATCATAATAATTTAGAAGTAATATAAAACATTACATTAGAATGATTCAAGGCTTGTTGAATATAGAGTATCCTAACCCAAGGATAACCACCATCATCATTGCACAAGGAGCACGAGTCAAGGCCAAACACCAAGACTGTTTCACATAACGTATAATGAGACTAAACATTACCCAATTCATTGGGGTGCTATCTATTTTCACCCATCATAACGTGTTGATGAATATGTGATCTACATGAAGAATCATACATAAGGAATCAATCATAAACATAAAGGTTTCCCATGGTATGAATTGGGTATCATAATCTTGTCAAAAGGAATCACATAAGGGAATATAACAATAGTGTACATAAAAGAATGGATTTAAATCATTATTGGATATTAATTATGGAATATAGGAATATATTATGATTTTATATGTCAAATTTAATTTAAAAAATGTAAAAATAGTATTTAATAAACTTTAGAATTAAAACATTTTAGTGTAGTTTAAAAAAACTATTAATGAGATTTCAAATAAGAAAATGGAACAATATTTTACATAAAACCAAATGATATAAAATAATTTCTACTAGGTAAAAAATGAGATTTTATTAAAATAATGGTGGCTTATAAACATATTTTTGAGTTCCCATGAAAATGGGTAAGAATTTTGGAAGAACCCTTAAAATGGTTGGCTTATCAGGAAGTATCGAGAAGGGAAACACATAAAAACATAAATATCTCTAAATAAAAATGATGAAAATATATTTATACATGGTTTTGGAAAATCTAAATATTATTTATAATATTTAAATAAAAATAAAATATAATTTCATTTGGGTAAAAATAGTGGAAGATAAACATGAAGAAATAATGGAGGTTTGAGTATAATCCCTTAACTTAAGTCTAAAGGTGTTCCAAACTTGATCTTATTGTCCTGGATAATCAACTTATATTAATTAATTAATAATTAAATAACTCTTTATACATGTATTTTATTTATTATGACTTTATTAAGTACATTTATGGCCTTTTTTATGAGTTATAGAGTTCAATTCCATTGTTCGTGAGTGCTTGTTTTCTTAATTTTAATTATCGGTTCTCTTATATAAGAGTGTGGAATTTCCTGTAAAATGGAAATTGAAAAAAATAAATAAATTTATGAGTTCTTAATGATCATAAAGATGGTTAAATGATAATATAAGTCATTTGGTTATTTTTTGTGAGGATAAATCATTAGATAAAATTTTGATGATAATCGCTTGGATTAATTTGAACGGTTTCTCTAACAACGAGCTTGTTTTTATTTATTATTTTACATCATTATTGAATGATGATTATAGAACACTAAATAATATTAAATAAATATATTATGATTTTGTTCAACCATAAAGTAGGTTTCATGACCAGCCATTATGATGGTAAATGATATTGAAAATTCATCAACCTTGAATGTTATAAATTAACACTTCTTAGATGGTGTTTTAATTTTTAGAATAAAAGAAGGGGGAAGGAAGTAGGATAATGAATTATTACATTAAAATAATATAATTTTATGATATTAATGTACTGGAGTTATCATACCATTTGGATGATGGGATGTGATGATATAAAAATAAAATAAATGAACTTGAAAATAAAATAAAAATAAACAAAATGAGATACTTACCTCTTGAATTTATTCTCCTTGAGATACACTTTGGGGAACATTTTTGGAAATTTTTATGATACTAAGAGATATTGGATGTGGGGGTTTTTGGGAAGATATTTTAGCATAATTTAAACAAGTCACAAGTCTTGAGTGGTGCGAGTAGAAGGGGTGGGGAGGTGTGGTTTTTATAGTGGATGAGAGGGGAGTTTTCTCAATATTTAATTCATTAGTTTATTATTTATCTCAAGACAAGAAATAGTGAAGATTCATGAGATTAAATACAGTAAAAATATCATGTTATTTGAACCAATGGTTCTTAAACTAGCCATGATTCAATAGATAGTGTATTTAACATATAATTTATATATATAATAAATTATCATATTTCACTATTCCCCAAAAATTCAAGCAATTCATAAAAATACCAGAACTTAAACCTAATAATCTGTCAACATTTAGAATTAAAAAATGAACTCCATTTATTGAAATTAATTTTCCAAATATTATTAATTTAATTTTTAGTTAAAATAATTATTTTCTTGGAAAATACAGATTTTAAAATTATAACAGATTTTGTAACAATTTGAAATTTACTTAAGGTCTCATAAAATTATCTTAAAACCATACGACACCAAAATATTAATTTATTAATAATTTTTTTGAAAATAAATGTTTTTAAATTTTATTAAATTAATCATTAAATTATATTCAAATATTCATGACATATAAAATACCAATACTTAATTAATTATATAATATTTTAATTTACAAGATAGATAAATTTAATTTATTCTACACTATTCACTTGATTGATTTAGTATTCATAAGGTTAATATTAATATTCATAAGGGTACCATTACTATTCATAGGAGTATGTTAATATTCAAAAAAACAAGTTTCCCAGTCTGACTCCAAATATCTTACTGATTACAAATACGTATGCTTGTTTTTTCGAAATTCAAATCATAGAAGCAGAAAAATTTAATTTAACAGTTTCATTATAACTATAGAAATAAAACAATGTGTTTTTCCATAGTGACTTACTATTTCATGCATTTCATTAAATTTATTTTTATATCCATGGGGTGTTACATTTTCTCCCTTATAAATTTCTCCTTCAAAATTTCATTTTACGTAATATGGTGAAAACATGTAATAGTTTTAATACTTTTCTAATAATCATATTTGAAGGAAAATTTAAACATAAAAGTATAAAAATGTAAAGGAAAATTATATCCAAAATTTTGATTCCCAAGGATTCAATCTAGGTTATCCATGATCTATTTACAAACATATATTCTTATGGGATTTTTCTATCCCCAAAATTATGGTTCATAATGATTATACAAATTTACCAAATCATATCCCCTTAGAGTGTCAAACCAGGTGCGTACTAATTTGCATTATCATGTACCAGGTTACCATGAGTCAGGCCTATAACACCTTTTTGGAGTTGATACTCTTAGGTACATCTATTCTAGAACCACATCCACATGAAGTATCCATATAGGGATCTATTTTCTTCATAAACCACTTACTCTGTACTTAAAAAAAATATAGCGATGTTTTCTTGGACTTACTCTAATCCTTAAGGTTATTTCTAAATTTCTCTATTCCAAATCTCCAAAAATAACTAAAAATTATCTATGATACCAACTATAGAGACCCTATCCTTTTACACATATCATTACACGATTTTAATCAAGATTAAATATCAAACTACAATCCTTGGATCATAATGTCTACTGTACTGAACGACTATATACATAAAAATGATAACATGGGGAAAATTTTCTTTATTTAATCTTCATAAAGAGATCCTACCACTAATTTAGATCATAAAAAATTATAGGATAACATAGGGATAACATGAACAAAGGGATGAGCTAAAAATCCTAATAATGGAATAAACATAAGAATAAAGTGTTAGCGCGTGGGTTAGAAAGCATGATGTAATGACATAAAAAGGCATAGAACATGATTGAACATATAGGATCATAACATATTAAACATGGGATCATATAAATATGTAATCATTATAATGTGTCAGAAACATAAAACTGAACTTTAGGATGAGTCATTGCTTGTTGCATATAGAGGAGTATGAATCATGGATAACCACCACGATTGTTGCACACGGAGCACATGTCTAGGAAAACTGCCGTAATTGTGGCACATAATGTCTCATGAGACTAAACATTACACAATGTATTGGAGTGTTATATGGGCTCAAACATCATAACAAGTTCATGAATATTTGTTCTAAGTGAAGAATCATACATAAGGAATCAACCATAAACCTAGGGGTTACCCATGGTAAGAATTGGGTATCATAGTCTTTTTGAAAGGCATAACATAAAATAATATCACAAAGGATTCCATGAAAGAAATGATTTAAATCATTCATGGACATTAATAAGGTAAAATAGGAATAGATTATGATTTCAGATGTCAAAGTTAAGTGACAACATGTAATCAGTGTTTTTAAGAAACATTAGTATTCAAACATTTTTGTTTCATTTAAGGAAAATATTAAAGATTTTTTTAAATAGAAAATGGCAGAGTATTTTACATAAAACCAGAAATGATACAAGAAGTTTTTAAAATTAAATTTTTTTTTATAATAATAATTGTTTCTTAAAATTATATTTTAGAGTGCAAATGAAAATGGGTAAGAATTCGAGATGTTCCCTTAAAATGGCTTGCATATCAGGAAGTATCGAGAGTGAAACCAATTATAAACATGTATATCCTTGAAGGATGAGTATGAAAAGATCTTGATACATTATTTTAAAACATTTACAAAGAATTTATAAAACTTAAATAAAAATAAAATAGAATTTTATTTGGGTATGAAGAGTGTAAGAGAAACTCAAAGAAATAATGGAGGTTCGGGTAGAATCTCCTTCCTTAAGTCCAAAAGTGTTCTTCACTTGATCTTAATATCCTGGATAATTAAAATAGATTAAATAATTAGTAATTACATAACTCATTATACCATTATTTAATTTATTATAGAATTATTAAGTCCATTTATGGTGTTCTTGATGAGTTATAGAGTTCAATTCCATCGTTCTTGAGTTCTCGTCTTCTTATTTCTCATGATCGAATCACTTATATATTAGTATGAAAATTATTTTAAAATGGAAATTGAAATATATAATTAAATTTATGAGTTATTGATTATTATATATAATATTAAATTATTATATAATTTATTTGGTTATTTTGGGTGAGGATGAATCATTAGATAAAATTTTAATGACAGTCACTTGGATTAATTTGAATGGTTTCACTCACAACAAGCTTATTTTGATTGATTATTATATATCATGTGTGTATGATGATTATAGAACATTAAATAAGATTAAATATATATATTATTATATCATTCATCCATAAAAATGGATTTAGGACCAGCCATGAATATGGAAAATTAAATTGATAACCCGTCTTCCTTGAACGTGATAAATTAACACATCTCGGATGGTGTTTTCATTTTTATTATAAAAGGAGGTAGAAGGAGGTAATATGATAAATTATTCCATTAACATAACCGAATTATAGTATATTTAAAGTAATTATGTTATAATACCATTTGTATGAGGGTATGTGAGGATAGAAAATAAAATAATGAAACATGAAAAGAAAAGAAAAAGAAACAAAAAGAGGAATTTTCCTAAGGAATTTATTCTCATTGAGTGCCTCTTTAGGAAAGATTCTTTTACCATTTTTATAAGACCAAGATATCCTATAATTGGGGTTGGGTCATGGTGAGAGTTTTTAGTATAATTTGAACAAGGTACATGACATGAGATGTCTGTGGAGAAGGGGTGGTGAGGGGTTGTTTTTTTGTAGTGGAGGAAAGGGGAGTTTTCTCAATAATTAATTCATTAGCTTATTATTTTTTCAAGACAAGAAATAGTGATGAATCTCGATACGATATATAGTAACTAGATAATTTTAGTTAGAAATATTGGTTCTTACATCTGGCATGACCAAATAAATAGTGTATTTAACTTATTATATATATAGCGTAAATTGTCATATTTCACAATTCACCAAAAATTCCACTAATTCTGAAAAATACCAAAAATTCACCAATACAATTTATCGACAGGTATAATTAAAAAATGAACTCAATTTAATGAAACTAATTTTGTAAATATGAATACTTTAATTTTAAATTAACATCATCATTTACTGGTAAAATATAGATTTTAAAATTATAATTGATTTTGTAATACTTTGAAAAATTATATAAGGTCTATTAAAATTATCATAAAACCTTAAGAAACCAAAATATTAATTTATTAATAAATTTTCTGAAAACACATCTACTTTAAAAATATTAAATTAATAAAAAAATTAATTAATTATTTATGAGTTATAAAATTCCAACACTTAATTAATTATATCATATTGTCACTTATAAGATGGATATATTTTATTTAAACTATCATTGGTACAATTACTATTCATTTGGCTGATTTACTATTCAAAAGGTTCATACTACTATTCATAAGGGTTACATTACTATTAATAAGGGTAGGTTACTATTAACAAAAAACAATGCATGTCATATCAGACTCCAAATATCTTACCGATTACTACCTTGTATGTACGTTTTTCGAAATTCAAATCATAGAAGTGGAAAATTTTAGTTTAACACCTAGGTTATAACTATCTCAAAAAACAAAGTGTTTTTTCATAGTGACATGGAATTTCAGGATTTTCATTAAATTTATTCTTAAATCCTTGGTTTGTCACATTCTTCCCCCTTATGAAATTATTCCCTTGAAATTTATTTTTACATATTAAGGTGAAAACATGTGAGGGTTTCAATATATAGCTAATAAGAATATAAAAAAGGAAAAGTTATACATAAAATGATAAACATGAAAAGGAAAATTATATCCTAAATTTTGATTCCCAAGATTTATATCTAGGTTATCCATGATCTATTTCCTAAAATATATTATTATTAGATTTTTATCCCCTTAATAATGGGTCATAATGAGCTAATTAATTTTCCAAATAATATCCCTAGGGGGTGTCAAAATAGGTTCACAATAAGGCCAGTTGTTGTGTACTAGGTTACCACGAGTCAAGCCCAGAGCACCTGGTCAGAGTTGTTACACATAGGTACATCTATTCCAAAACCCTGTCCAGCTGTAGTGTCCAGATAGGGATTTATTTTCTAGATAAACCACTTAATATTTACTTACCAAAATTTTGGGATGTTTCCTTGGACTTAGTCTTATCCCTGAGGTCGTTACTAAAGTTCTGTATTCTTAGTCTCCAAAAATAACTAAAATTATCTTCAAATACCTACTATAGAGACCCTATCCTTTTACAAATATCCTTACATGATTTTAAACATGATTAAACAACAAATCACAGTCAAAGGATTGTAAAGTCTTGTGTCTTGTAAGTCTAGATACCTAAAACTGAAAACATGAGACCAATAAACATTTATTTATTTAATCTTCATAAAGATATTATAACTTTATTTTTTCTCATATATCTTCAGTGGATATCATATGGATAAAATAAACAAAGTGATGATCTAATTATCCCAATAAGGTAATAAACATAAAAATAAAGCTTTAGCATGTGGGTTAGAAGACATGATTTAATGATATAAAAAGGAATGGAACATGTTTGAACATATGGAATCGTAACATATAAAACATGTGATAATATAAACATGGAATAATAGTAATTAATTAGCAATATAAAACATGAATTTATCAGTATTTTTTGATCATTTCACATATAGGACTACAAGTCAAGGCTAAACACTAAGACTATTTCACATAGACCATGAGTCAAGGCTAACAGCTAAGACCATTGCGCATAACGTCTCAGGAGACTATACCTTACCCAATTCATTGGAGAACTATTTCGGTGCAACGATAATAACATGTTCCTGAATATGAGTTCCACATAACGAATCATACATAAGGAATCAATCATAAACATGAGGGTTACCCTTGATAAGAATTGGGTATCATGATCTTATCAAAGGGCATAACATAAGAGAATATCACAACGGTCTCTATCAAATAAAATATTTAAATCATTAATGTACATTAATAAGAGAAAATATTCATATATAATTATTGGAGATGTCAAATTTACGTTAAAACATGCAAAAAGAGTATTTAATAATCATTAGAATTAAAAAAAATTACTGTGGTTTAAGGAAAATATTAAAGTTATTTTAAAATATAAAATGGAATAATGTTTTACATAAATACCAAAGAGATACAGGAGGGTTTAAATATTAACAAAGTTTTATTTTACCAAATAGGTTGTTGCTAAAATTGGATATTAGAGTGACCATAAAAATGGGTAATAATTTAGGAAATTCCCTTAAAACAGCTTGCTCATCGGGAAGCATCGAGAAGAGATCCACTTAAAAACATGTATATCTATGAAGAATGAGTATGAAAAGATCCGGATACATGATTTTTGAAAATTTACATAGTATTTAAAATATTTAAATAAAAATTAAAAATTTATTTTATTTGGGTAAAAAGAGAGGAAGGGAAACCTGAAGAAATAATGGAGGTTCGGGTTGAATCCCATACCTTATGTCCTAATGTATTCTTCACATGATATTAATGTCCTAGATAATAAAATTAGATTCATTAATTAATAATTACAGAACCCTATATACTTTTATTTTATTTATTATAGCTTTATTAATTCTATTTATGGTCTTTTTAATGTGTTATAGAGTTCAATTCCATCATTCGTGCGTGCTCTATTTCTTAATATTCAAGATCGACTCGCTTAAATAAGAGTATGAGGGTACTTGTAAAATGGAAATTGAAATCCAAAATTTATGGTATGAGTTATTAATGATCATACAGAAGTTTAAGTTATCATATAATTAATTTTTTATTTTGTGTGAGGATGAATCATAAAATAAAATTTTAATTATAATCTCTAGGATTAATTTGAACGGTTTCCCTCACAACGAGCTTGTTTTCATTTTTTATATTACATAATGTTTTTATAATGATTAAAGAACATTAATTAAGATAAAATAAATTAATTATGATCTATTTCAAACTTAAAAATGGTTTCATGACCCACCATGAATATGTTAAAGGAAATTGAAAATGTGTCATCCTTGAATGTAATAAATTGACACATCTCGGATAGTGTTTTCATTTTTAGTATAAAAGGAAGGTGAAGGAGGAAAAATGATGAATTATTCAATTTAAATTACAAAATCCTAGTATATTTAATTTAATGGAGTTTTCATACCATTTTTATGAGTTGATGTGAGAAGATAAAATAAAATAACGGAACTTGATAAGAAAATAATAAGAAACGAAAGGAGGAACCTACCTCTTGAATTTATTCACCTTGAGAGCCACATTAGGGATCATTTTGTTGATAAAAATAGCTCCTGGATATGAGGGTGGGTATTGGGAAGATATTTTATAAGAATTTGTACAAGTCACAAGGCTTGAGAGGTGTGAGGAGAAAAGGTGGGGATGGTTTTAAACTTGAGAAGAGGGGAGTTTTTTCATAATTTAATTCATCAGTTTATTATTTTCTCAAGCAAAGAAATAGTGCTAATTCTTGAGACTAATTACAATAAAAAAATAATGTGATTTTGAACCAATGGTGCTTACATCATCATTGACTTAATAAATAGTTTATTTAACTTATAATGTATATGTACTGTAAATTACAGTATTTCACTATTCACCAAAAATTCAATTAATTCAACAAAATAAAAAAAACGCCTTAACTATATTTTACCATGTAGAATTAAACAATGAACTCTATTTTATGGGAAAAATTACAAATATGATTAAATTAATTTTTTATTTCAATTATCATTTACATGGATAACACTGATTTTAATATTATAACTAATTTTATAAAACTATCAAAAATTACTTAAGGTCTAATTAAATTATTTTAAAAACATAAGAAACCCAAATGTTAATTTATGAATAAAATTTCTGAAAATACATTTTATTTCAAATTATTAAATTAATCCTTAAAATTTAATTAAATATTTATGAATATGAAAATACCAATAATTAATTAATTATATAATATTTTCACTTATAAGATGAAAAGAATTTATTTATATTATCATCAGTATGATTAATATACACATTACAGATTTACTATTCCTAAGGGTCATATTACTATTCATAAGGGTAATATTACTATTAATTATGGTAACTTAATATCCACCAAAAATTAATTTTTTCCTATTAGACTCCAAATATTTTACTGATTACAACCGTGTTTGTCTTTTTTTTTTGAAATTCAAATCAACGAAGTGATAAAAAAAATTTAATGGCTAGGTTATAACTATATCCCTAAAACAAAGTGTTCTTTCATAGTGACTTAGTGTTTCATTAATTTCAATAAATTTATTTGTAAAACTTTGTAGTGTAACATTCATCCCCCTTATGACAATTTTCCATTGAAATTTCATTTTACTTACTAAGGTGAAAACATGTGAGGGTTTTAATACTTCCCTAATAAGAATATAAAATAGAAACATTAAACATAAAAAGATGAACTGCTAAAGGAAAATTATATACTAAGTTGTGATTCCCAAGGATTTAATATAGGTTATCCATGATCAATTTACTAACATATATACTTATAGGATTTTTTATCCCCTTAATAATGGTTCATAATGAGCTTATTAATTTAACAATGAATATCCCAAATTTATGTCAAACCATGTGCATAGTAAGGATCATTGTCATGTACTAGGTTACCCTGAGTTAGGCCCAGAACACCTTATCCGAGCTATTACTTTTTGGTACATCTTTGGAAGAACCATTTTCACTTGTAGTATCCAAAGAGGGTTTTATATTCTTGATAAAAAACTTAATCTATACTTAAAAGAATTTAGGGATGTTTTCTTGGACATAGTCTTATCCCTAATTTTATTACTAAAGTAATCTTTTCCTAGTCTCCAAAACTAATAAATCATTTCATATGACACCATCTACAGAGACCCTAGCCTTTGAATCATAACATTACAAGATTTTAAGAATGATTAAACATCCAATTTCAATCCATGTATTATAAAGTCTAGTGTCCTAGAAGACATTGTACATAAAACTAAAAACATGGGAAAAATAATTTCATTATTGAATATTCATAAAGATATCCTATCATTCATTTTTCCTGTAAATCATCATTGGATAACCTGGGGATAACATGAATAAATTAATGAGCTAAAAATCCTAGTAATGTAACAAAAATAAGAATTGAGATTTAGCATGTGGGTTAGAAGGCATGATGTGATGATATAGAAAGGCATGGAACATGATTGAAAAAACTAAATAATGACATATAATAGATGGGATCATATAAAACTGGAATCATACAATTTTTTTTTGTAATATAAAACATGAATTTGGAGTGAGTAATGGCTCGTCACACATAGAGGAGCACGGGTCAAGGCTAACCCCCAAAACTGATGCACATGGAGCACGAGTCAAGGTTAACTGCCAAAACTATTCCACATAACGTATCATTAGAATAAACATTACCCATTTAATTAAGGAACTATCTGGGTTCACCCATCAAAACTTTTTCATTAATATGTGTTCCACATGAAGAATCATACATAATGAATAAATCATAAACATAAGGGTTACCCACGGTAAGAATTGGTTATCATAATCTTTTCAAAAGGTATAACAAAAGATAATATCACAACGGTGTCCATGAAAGAAAGGAATTAAATCAATCATGGAAATTCATAAGGTAAAATAGTACTTGATCATTATTTGAGATGTCAAATTCGAGTGACAACATGTAAAAAATATTATTTAGGAAACTTTAGAATTAAAACATTTTAGTGCAGTTTAAGGAAAATATTAAATAGATTTTAAAATAGAAAATGACAAAATATATTACATAAATCTAGATGTTATAAAAGAAATTTTTCATAGTAAAATATTTTATTTTTAAAAAATTATGGTGCCATAAAATCATATTTTAAAGTGCACGTAAAAATTGGTAGAATTTGAGAAGTTCCCTTAAAATGGCTTGCTTATCAAGAAGTATCGAGAAGGGAACCACTTAAAACATGTATATATTTAAATAAATAGGATTAAAATATATTAATATATTAATATAGATAATTTAAAAAGTATTTATAAGATTTAAATAAAAATTTGAATTTTATTAGGGTAAAAAGAGAGTAAGAGAAACCCGAAAAACCATGGAGGTTCTGGTAGAATGCATTACCTTATGTCTGATGGTGTTCTTCACATGATCTTACTATCCTGGATTATCAAATTGGATTCATTAATTAATAATTCCCTAACCATTTATACATTTAATGTATTTATTATATATTTATTAATCCATTTATGGTATTTTTGATGTGTTATACAGTTCAATTCCATCATTCATGAGTTCGCATTTTCTAAATTTTTATGATCGGCTCAGTTATGTAAGAGTATAGAAGTTCTTGAAAAATAGAAATTGAAATACAGAATTGAATTTATTATTTATTAATGATCATCCCTAATTTAAAATGGTCATATAAATCAATTGGTTATTTTTTTGAGGATGAAACATTAGATAAAATTTTAATGATAATAGCTTTGATTAATTTGAATGGTTTCACTCATAATAAGCTTGTCTTGATTTATTATTTTACATCATGTGTGTATGATGATTAAATAACATTACATAAGATAAAAAATATATATATATTATGATTTGGTTCAACCATAAAGATGGTTTCATGACTATCCATTAAGACCGTCAATGAAATTTAAAACTCAGCGTCCTTGAATGTGATAAATTAACACATCACGGATGGTGTTTTCATTTATAGTATAAAAGTAGGGGGAAGGTTGTTAGATTATGAATTATTATATTAGAAAAAAAATTCCATTATATTTAAATTATTGGATTTATCATACCAATTGGATGAGGGGAGATGAAGAGATAAAACAAAATAAAGGGAAATGAATAGTAAATAAAAGAAACGAAAAGAGGAATTTACATCTTGAATTTATTCTCTTTGGGAGCCTCTTTAAGGAAAGGATTTTGTCCTTTTGATGAGCCTAGGAGCTCCTGGATGTGGCGGTGGGGCTTAGGAAGAGAGTTTATTAGAATTTCAACAGTTCACATGGCTTGAGGGGTGTGAGGATTAGGGGTGGCGAGGGTGGTTTTTATAGTGGATGAGAGGGGATTTTTCTCAAAATGTAATTCAATAGTTTATTATTTTACTGAAGAAAAGAAATAGTGTTGCTTCTTGAGACTAAAAATAGTGACTTTAGTGGGTGAATTCGAACCAATTTTTATCACATCATACATGTGTCAAAAAATAGTGTATTTAACTTATAATGTATATATACCATAAATTAACATATTTCCCTACTCACCAAAATTCAACCAATTTAGAAAAATACCTAAAATTCACCAAAACCATTTTCAACAAGTATAATTCAAAAATAAACTCCATTTTATGAAAATAATTTTCTAAATATGGAGAATTTAATTTTTATTTTAAATAATCATTTTCTTGGAAAGTACAGATATTAAAATTATAACTGATTTGGTAACACTTTGAAAAATTACATACTGTGTCATAAAATTGTCTTAAAACCCTAATAAACCAAAATATTAATTTGCAAATAAATTTTGTAAAAATAAATTTTATTTCGAATTATTAAATTAAACATAAAATTTAAATTGAATATCTATGTCTTATAAAATACCAACACTTAATTAACTATATGATATTGTCACATATAAGATCGATAAATTTTATTTATACTATCATTGGTAGGATTACTATTCACATGGACAATTTACTATTCATAAGGGTAAAATTACTAATCATAAGGGTATGTTAAGATTCATGTAAAATTAATTTTCTCCCATAAGACTCCAAATATTTTACTAATTACAATTTTGTATGTCTGTTTTTTGAAATTCAAATCTTAAAAGCAGAAAAATTTTGTTTAACAGCTGTTTTATAACTATCACCTTAAAACAAGTTTTTTTTTCATAGTCACATAGTGTTTCATTCATTTCATAAAATTTATTCATAAATCCTTGTGATTTTATAGTTAGTGACATCATTTACTTTTGAATTATTTTCTTAATTTGGTATTATTCGTATCCTTTAATTTTGTTCCAATACAATTTATGAGACATCTTTTTTCATGGTCACTAAGAATAACTCCTTGGTTTGTTTCTTCAATGATCACGTTTCTATCAGGAATCAAATTGTCAATGTAAAATCTTTATAATGTTGTAAATATATCCATCTATAATTTTAGGACATGTGAATTTTCCTAGGAGTGAAAATGTTTAGATGTGAGGGTGTGATCGTACCGCGATTCAAAATTTTATTTCACCCTTACTCCAATGTATTAAATAGATTTTGTTTTTGAAAATTCCAAATATTATATAAAAAATAACATCATGTTTGATTCAAAAAATTAATTTTTAACAATGTTACAAATCATTATTTCACTTGTTTTTATGTTAACATTGTAGATGGGTGTGATTTGGAGAGCCCAAGATGAGGTTGAAGAAAAATTGTTTAACTGTGCAAGATTCTAAGAACACCAGCAGATTCAAATGAAAATTGAAGAAAATATGTTCATTTGGTCAGAAATATTGGTATATGATATAAAATTTAGTAGACTATAACTCTTCTGAAGACACCCAAACCCAATCTTCCCATTAAGGGGCCACAATGAACCAATTTTTCCAAGAAAATAGATCCTCATGAACTAAAACGTTTTGTTCTTTATTGTGTCCAAATCTTGAGATGTAGACCTAAAAATGATGCCAAATATTCATAGGATATGTTAAATAGGTGTCTTACCAACCATGAAGTTTGATAAAAATAATATAATACTTTATGGATGTCAAAAACTATGGTCTAATTAGTTTTACAAAATCTATTTTCCCTAAACCACCTTCCACTTTGACTATAAATTGGAAAATTAGTCACCCCATTTGTACGTTCTACCAAAGAAACAATATATACCATTTTGGAGACACCAATTTTCCTCTATTCATCTAATAATTTATGTAGGCCCCTATCCTCATATGGAGATCAAGGATGGTGATAAAGTTCAACCCTAGTGTCCTCCTCCTATCGATCGTGAGTTAAATGGTGGGAGATCATTTTGAGGAAGATATGAAAACATGGAAGGGAACTCTAGAATATGTTTTTCAAATGGATTTGTCTAATTTTTGTGCAAAATATTTCACTTCTATTTCATTTTAATATAATTCTTCTTTGAATTTTATTTTTTATTTAATCATGTAAAACACTTTTTATCTCAACATCTATTGGGTTGAAATTTCAAATGGTTTTTTTAATTTGTGTGTGAAATATTTCCTTCTATAATAATTCTAAAAAACTTTCATTATTTATTAACTATTAAACACTTTAGTTATGTAAATTTATTTTTAAAAATCTTTTCACCCCCCACCCAGGCACACACCTTTTTAAATTTTAATGAAGCATGAACACATTAAACATCCAAAGCTCATTAACAGAAAACCTAGGGTCTACCATAGACTATAAAATCATTCCTAAATCATAATCAATTTTATATGTCATGAAAACAAGGTCAAATTTTTGTGCCATTTTCATGGAGCTCTTTGGTTTTTAGTGTGCACTTTTTATAAAAACATTGTGTATTTTTTAAATATTTGGGTACTGATATTCTTCATTCATTCATTTTAATGAGTTTTTTTCTAAAAATTAAAATGTTAAAACATTTGAATGAAGTGATCTTAATCATAGGATCTACTTCCTTTAAAACAAGAACCAGAGGGGATCTTGCATCATCGACACTAATAAGTATCGAATGATCCCTTAAAGGAGGACATAAAAAGCATTGAATCTCTTATCAATCCTTCTTATTCTTATGAATCCCACATCAAAACTCAAATAAAATTTTATAATAAGGATTAAAATAAAATTAAATTTAAACAAATGACCTCTACATATGTAGAGACACATCCCACAAATATTAAAATACAGGGCAAGGAACCCAATTTTGATCTTAAATTTGGTTCAATTCACTAATTACCAAGATTCCACGAACTTGCATAAGAATATCCACCTAAGAACTTAAAATAATTTCACATAATGTTTTCAAAATTAAAACCTGGTAATGTGGATGGAGAACCGGTAAATCTTGGGGAATTCCATTTTCTCTTATAATGCATCGCAAAATATTGGTGATTTAGTTCTAATTCCACAATTAGTGGTTGGGTAGAGAACTAATGCCTTTTCTTGTAAAAATACTTCTTATCCTCTCAAACTATAACTATAAGGAGTGAAATTTGTTGGATATGAAAATAAAAAGGGTAAACACATCATGAATACTGGGGATGATTTAGATGACATTATTCAAGTTTCCCACACCACTAAATAAGTGATTAACTTTTAATACATTATTTGATTGATTTATTTAATTACTATTGATCAAAACATGATTGAGGTTGTTATATGAGGTTCACTATTTAATAAAACCCCAATCGTTATAAGGACCCTAATTGAGAAAATGGTGCATAACACATAACAATCCAGTTCAAGGTCTAGTGTACCCATTTGAGGTTCCCATGAGGTGAAAAGTTATGATTTTTATAAGAAGGATTACACTATGTTCGAAGAGTTAAGAACCCTTATTCAAAAAAATTCACTTTAATAAGGGAAATCCTAATATTTGTCACCCATCCATTGTGGTATGTTTTCTACTAACACCCATTATTCTAAACAGTACCCTCAATTGAGAGAAACTTCTAATATTTGTGAGGATATATTTCCAGACTGCACCTATAACCAACCCATTAGAAAAGAAACATATAATGCATCCAACACTAGGTGGAAATATAACTAATCCTATGTGAAAGGGGGTAATAAAAACAACCTTAATAACCATGTAACCAACCAGGAAAGAGTAGACATCCCCCACCACCACCTATAAATCCTCAACTACCAAAAAGGCCATTTCAACAACCCCCACAAAAAAATCCTATCCTAGAATACATAATGAAACAAATGGAAGTAAATAACCTTCAACACAAAATAACCTCCTAAAAATACACACAAGATATAAAAACCCAATTAGTCCAACTCACCAACTCAATGGGGGAAATCCAATTTAATTGGTTTGTTAAAATAACTTCTGAACCAATAATTAACCATATGGATAAGGGAAATGTCAGTTCCACCACCATTTTGAGTGGAACACAATTTAAAATCCAAATGCCCTCATCATTAGATTCATCCCCTCCTGAGGAAACCACCCTTATAACAATTGAGAAGCGTCCAAATGAGAAAAAACTTTGTCCTAAGAGAAGACATACTAAAGGAAATAGAGTTTAAAATAATGAAATATCATGCCAAACCATTCATCTTTCCTTTCCCAATATGTCCACCAAACCATAGAAAAAAATATACAAAATTTGATAAATAAATATTGGAAACTTTCAAAAAAGTGAATGTTAACATTCCCTTTGTAGATATCATAAAGAAACATCCAGGATATGCCATGTTTTTGAATGAGATGTGTACACATCGAAGGTGACTTCATGGTGAGGAAAAAGGTGAGTTTGGGGTGGAAAATCCCAGCATCGATATGTCCATCACTTCCCACTAAATGAAATGATCATGTAACATTATCAATTCCATGCACCATTGGGGACTATTTTGTTTCTAATTATATCCTTTATTTGGGTTCCTCTATAAATATGATTCCCCACTTCATTTTATTTTCAATGTATGTTGGTGAACTGAATCCTACTAGAATTTTTATCCAACTAGAAAACTATAATACATCACACCTCGTTGGTGTGTTAGAGGATGTTCTTATGAGTGTAAAATATATAATTTTTCCTTCTGATCTCTATGTGCCTAAAATGGAAGATTATAGAATTAATGGACATGCCCTCATTATATTGGGGAGTCTTTTTTTGGAAAACCTCTAAACCCATTATTAATGTTCACAATGCTGCATTATTGATTTCTTTTTGTGGTGATATTTTCCACTTCAAAATCCTTGATTCCATGAAGCACCCCTTGTAAGAGAATTCATCACTTTGAGTTAATTCAACTGATGTACTCCATTCCCTTAGAAAAACATATTTTATTTCCCCTGATTCCCTTTATAAGTTTTTATCATTGATAGAAATTCATATAATTGAATCAAGTATTGAATAATTTGTTTTTCTATAAAAATGTCATGCATGTTTGTTAATAGATTATTTATTGATAATTGAGGATCTAATGACCATAAATGATATTGATAAGCTTGTAAAAGTAAATTCCTCAATTAAAGATGTTTCTATTGAGAAGCTAGATGATATCAATGACCTCTCAATTTCACATTCACCCGTATAAGTTAAAAATCCCACTGAATTGGAACATTAACCACAATATAATTCTAAATATTCATATCTAGAGAATGGAAACAAGATTTTGATAATTATTTCTAGTTCACTCTCACAATATGATGAATTATTACTGATTAACTTTTGAGGAATTATAAACAAGAATTGGGATGGATAACTTCTAACAGTATGGGTATTATCCCATTAATTTTCACACATCATATATTGTTAAATGACGAGGAGAAACCAGTGAGACATGAACCATGTTGACTGAACCCAAACCTCCTAAATGTTTTAGAAAAGGTTGTTACCAAATTATTGGATACTAGAATCATTTACCCCATGTCTAATAGGTAATGGGCCAGTCCTTTATAGGTAGTTCCCATGAAAAATGGTATAACAATAATAAAAAATGAAAATAATGAATTGGTTCTAACCTATGTATAAAATAGTTGGAGTGACTGTATAAACTATCTCTGACTAAACAGACACACTGGTAAAGACCATTTCCCTTTTTTTTGACCATATGTTATAGAGGATAATAGATAAGTCCCACTACTTTTTTATGGTTATTATAGATACATTAAGATTCAATTTCCCCAGAGGATTGGGAAAAGAAAACCTTTTATTTCCCCCACATCATGTTTTCCTATTAGAGCATGTAATTTGGTTTATATAATTCTCTGAGTACTTTCCATGAAATAATGGTTATTATTTTTTCAGATTAGCTAGATGATTCCATGGAATTATTCACAGATGATTTCACAATATATGGATCCTCTTTTGATCAGTGTCTGAGTAGTATTGGTTATGTCTTACCACATTGTATTGAAAATAATATTTGATTAAATTAAAAAAATTCCATTTCATGGTGTAACAGGGTATATTACTTGGACTTGTCATTTCTAGGGGTGGTATCTGAGTTGATAAATTAAATTTGGATGTCATTTCTTCCATAAAATTCCCAAAAAATGTGCAGGTTGTGTGGTCTTTCATAGTTCATACTGAATTTTATCATTATCTCATTTGTGACATTAGTAATGTTTCAATAAAATTCTTCCACATACTCCAAAAATAAAAAGAATGTGTTTTGATAAAAAAATAAAAATCTTTTCTTAAATTAAAATGGAGTCTCAAAACACCCAAGTTAATCCATCCACCTTGATCTCTTGTGTGCCACCTCTGACTATGCAGTTGGGAAACACCTATCATAATGGGTCGCTATATATCTACATGTCCTTACCAATGCATCACACACACTGGATCATGCCAAAGAAAACTACACCTCAAACAAAAAAAATAATTCCTATCCATTTTGTTTTCCTTGGAAAAATTTAGGTCATACCATTTAGGTTCCAAAGAAATTTTGTTCTTAGATCAAGCAGTAATATGGTATCTATTTACGAAACTTGAAGCCAAACCACATCTCATTCATAGGATGCTCTTACATTTTGAATTTAATCTAGAAATTAGGGATAAAAAATCACAGAGAATGTGGTGTAAGACTGTATCTGTGGGGTCCTACCATCTTCAAACATTGAATCATGTCACTGTATTCCCATTAATGATAAGATTTTGGATGAGCAATTGTACTACATGTAATATTTTATTCCTCAATATGATGAAATATTAAATTACTTATTAGTATCCTGCATTCCTACTTATTTTCTATAAAAAAAGTTGGTCATCTAATAAATGGGTCTCTTTGGGGTATTTTGGATGACCCATACCGTTGGCACATATGTAGTGATCAACAACTCAGGTGGTGTGTTCCAGATATCGAGTTTCATTATGTCCTTTGGTTCCTCCAAAATTCTAATTGTGGGGGCCACATTGGTCTCTAATGAACTACTCTCCGGATCCTCAATTCTAGTCTCTTTTGGACAACATTATTTCGTTATGTCCGTTGTTTCATTAAATATTTTCCTCATTTTCAAAAAATGCAGAATGTCTCTAAAAGAAATAAAATGACACAAAAAACCCTACTTTTCCAATAAAATTTATTTGTTTGTCTAATTGAATTTATTAGTCTATTTACCAATTTCTTTGGCAACATGTACATTCTTATGGATGTTGATTACATGTCATAGTGGGTAGAGGTACGAGCCATGAGGACAGATGATTCCAATATAGTTGTGAAATTTTTGAGAACCCAACATTTTCTATAGGTTTGGATTACCTAAAATCATCATCAGTTATTAGAGTTCTCATTTCAACAAACAAACAATGAAATATATTTTGCATCGGTCTAGGTTCGGGCTTCGAGTTTTAGCTACATATCAGCCACATAGCAATAGTCATGCCATTTTTTAAAAATAGTGGTAAAAGAATACATGGAAAAACAATTAAAAAAACATAAAATATTAGAGTCTTAGACTTGATGATTTATTATCGGCATATCCTAAATCCTTTATGAATTCCATCAGAATGTCACCTTATCGACTGGTTTTTGAAAAGATTTTTCACCACCCTATTGAGATAAAGCACTATACCTATTGTGAAATTAAACAATGCAATTATAATATTTATGGTGTGGGTACTTAAAAGAATTATTATATTCAAGAGTTGAATGAAATTCATAGAGGTTCAAATGAAAACTAATGACTTTATAAAGAGATAACCAAGGCTTCCCATGACACCTCATCCTTCATCATCAATTCTAAATTTTCCAGAAGTTTCTTCTTTTCAATTCAATGATGAAGTTTCACCCAGGTAAGCATTATTCCCACTGG
The DNA here is from genome assembly GCA_963277665.1 of Viscum album. Taxonomy (NCBI): domain Eukaryota; kingdom Viridiplantae; phylum Streptophyta; class Magnoliopsida; order Santalales; family Viscaceae; genus Viscum; species Viscum album. Next base: position 747,882,543 of record OY728123.1, on the reverse strand, counting down.
TTTGGCCCATGCATTGTTAATAATGTTTATCCTTTTGGTGTTATCAAGGTTTAAAATAATGAAACAAAAATAATCCTTCTCTGTTAATGTCAAGTGGTGGAAGAACTTCTATAGAGCCATTCCAGAGTACCCGACGGAGGAAATCCATGTTCAAGAAGCAACCAACAAATGACACCCACCATGTTTTATCCTTACTTCCCACATTATCTTTTATTCTAGTGAGGGAACTACATATTCTAGGTGTAGGGGCTATATTAATAGGTTAGTTAAAAAAATTTCATCTTCACTTACTACATGGTATTGTTGCATTCCCCCCTCCCACTTCACTTTTATACTGAAATATTCATTTTTTATTCCCACTTTATCATGTAAGTTATTGAAAATTCAATAATAATTTCCTGATGACCATTTTTAAGGTAAAATTTATTCAATCAATTATTAAATGTGTGTTTTAGCATGAATTTAATATTAAGGTGTGCGTTTTTTTGAAAATTGGCTATTTTTTAGTGATATAAATTTTTTTATCACTTTAAAACTTTTGAGAAGAATGGTACCCCTTGTGTGAGTAGGTTATTTGAAAATTATGTCATCTAATATCTTCAGACATATTTAAACCCAACTAATAAGTGTGAATTTCTCTTAATCTATATAAGGTAAATATAATTTAGGTTAATATTTATCATCTTTCCAAAATTGGTTTTCTATACGTTCATTCCTTATCCTATATTTTTCTTTAATGTATTGGATTGAACTATGTGTGTGAACCAGTTATGAAACTTTTTTACGCCATTAAAGAAAATTAAAAAATACAAAAATATATATATATATATATGAGTTTTATATTTGTAATGTCAAAACCCACTCTTCATTGACCTTTGATCTTGATATGACTATTTCAATTAGAATCGGGAGGTGATCATACAAGATTTGAGTGATGAGTGTGAGATTTTTTCCAAGTTCAACATTTGAAAAAATAATAATATATGAAGGGATTGATGAAATGTATAACATATGGTTATATATGGGTTATGATATTTTTTTTTACTTATGGGAATAAATATTTTAGTGGGTTATGAAATTTTATTACAAAGGATTTATATCATGATTAGTGGGTATAATCATTTAAGTTAGAATTTTTTAACATAACCAATGTTTACTGGATAGAATGTGGAAAGAATAAAATAAAATAGTTTTCACTCAAAAACATGTAACATTATTGAAATTGTTTAATATTAAATTATTTTATTAAATTGGTATCATTCATACCCTTGGATTTCGTTCTAATACAATTTATGAGACATCTTTTTCCATGATAACTAATAATAACTCCTTGGTGTTATTTTTTCTTTGATCACTGTGATATCAAAAATACAATTTTCAATGTTGAATATTCATGATGTTTGGAATATAAAATGCATAATTTTTTGAAATATGAATTTTACTAAGAGTGAAAACGTTTGGATGTGGGTTTGTGATAACCCCACGATTCACAGTTTTATTTTACCCTTACCACATTGTATTATTCTGATTTTGTTTTGTAAATTCAAAATATTATAAAAAAATTCACTTCAATATTTGAATCAAAAATTTAATTTTAATGATAATTAATATTGGTTATTTCACTGGTTTTTATATTTTCATTGTAGTTCTAGGGGATTTGGATGAATCGAGAATGAAGTTGAAGAAAAATGGGGTAAACTGTGCAAGATTCCAAGCACAATAGTGGATGAAAATGAACACTAAAAATAATATGTGCATCCATTAGGTATTAAATTTTTGTATATGATCAGAAAATCAGTTTTATAAAACTATTTTAAATACACCCAAACCCTATTCATTCATTATGGGGGCCACTTAACAATTATTTCTATGAAACCGAATTTTCATAAAGTCAAAATTTTTGTTATATATAGTGTCCATATCCTAAGATATAGAACTCAAAATGATGCCAACATTTTGTAGGATATATTCAATAGGTGGAATAACAACCTTCTAGTTTTTAAAAAAAATAATATAATACATTATGGATACTGAAAACGATAGGCCAATTAGTTTTATGAAATATGAATTTCCAAAACCACCATCCACTTTTCCTATAAATTGGAACCAAGTCACCCCTTTTGTATGATCGACCCAAGAGAAATGATATACAATTTTGTGTTTCTAAAGGATTATAATCTTTATTTAATAGGTTCTAGAGGCCTCTATCTTCATATTGTAATCAAGAATGGATGAAATGTTCCACCCTAGCCTCATCCACTACTCGATGGTGAGCTAAACGGTGGATGGTCATTTTGAGTAAGCCATACACACATGGGAGAGAGTTATGGAAAAAGTTTTTCAAATGGTTTTTTGTTTTTTTTTTGAAAAATTTTACTTATTTTTTGTCTTAATATACTTATTCTTTTAATTCTTTTTTTATTTAATCTTGTAAAACACTATTTCTCTCAACACAAATTGGGTTGAGATTTCAAATGGGAATCTTGGGTTGTTCTAATTTTACAAAATAAGAATCCTATTTCTCTCACACACACATGAGATATTAAAATGTTTTGGAATCCCTCACTCTTGTATTGATTTCCACATATTAAAAACATGATTTTTGGGTCTAGGGTTGTTTCTTTGTGCATTATTTTAATGAAAATGAGGTGAATAGAGATCCTGACAACCCACACACAAAATATTCCATTAAACCATGTGTAGTTTTCTGAATGATGAACTAACCAATATGTGTGGTGAACTTGAAATGACCTCTCTATCTCATAAATCTAAAAACACCACCTTTATTTATAAAATATTAAATTCTTTAATGAATTCATATTATTTTTAAAACTATTTTTAAAACTGCCTCCCAACAATTTTAATTAAAATTACACACATTAAATATCTAACACTCCTTGAGAGCCAACCTAGGGTCTTCTATAGACTGTAAAATCATCTTTATATCATAATAAATTTGATGTTTCATGAAAACATGGTCAAATTTGGGTTCTATTTCCGGTGAGATCTTTTGTTTTTAGTGTGATATTTTAATAAAAACATTGTTCATTTTGTAAATATTTGTGTGCTTCTTTTATTCATTCAATTTTTTAAGTTGTTTTATAAAAAATTCCTTTTTTGGACTTTTCCATGATTTGATCTTCATCAATGGAACTGCTTCCTCCCAAATAAGAACCAGGGAGGGTCTTATGTAACGACCCAAACTTTTATCAATGAAAATTACCCTTGATCTAATTAAATGTCTTATTATGTAAAATGGTTATATAAAATATGCAGTTCCTTGGTTTTGTGTTTTCGGATTTCAAAATACCAATATAAATTTTTACCGTAGCTAATATAATTGTTGAATAGTGATCACATGATTAATACCAATATATGGTTTTCACCAATCAAGTTTACTCAGACAAATAATGTGGCGGCCTCATCTAGTAGAATTGGCCCATAAGAAGCCCATTTTTCAGATATCAGAAAGGAGGTGGTGTCACAAGGATTTAATCTTGACCAAGCCCAATCCAAGATTCAACACATTAAGCTCGAACATAACCAGCTATGGGAGATGTGGATGTTGATATATATTCCCACCCGAGTGATGTTATCTGAGCCACCCCAAGAGTATATCACCATCAGACACCTTACCTTTTGGTCATATGCAGGTTTTATAAGGGGTTTTGTAACAATACCCTATCACTATGAATATGTGCATTGTTTTTCTATATAATAAATAATATACATTCATTTTATTATTCTTACATTGTAAATAGTTTTTAATGCACAAATAGTATTTCCAGTTAATATTAAATTAAGAAATCTATTTTGACAAATTAATGGATTTTTGAATTAAATGATATTTTAATAAAATATTATTACTAAATTACTTTTTATTAAATATAAATGAACGTACAATTTTAATAAATAGAATTGTGATTTTTATTATGGTTTGAAAGTTGTTTTTAATTTAAAAGTAAAAACTCACATATTTAGAGAATTATTTAGTTAAATGGATATTATTTTTAGAATCTGGATGATTAAATTATCTAATGTTGAACTTTTAATAATTTTATGAGACAATCAAATTTTTGGGTAAAAATTAAATACCGTTTAATTATATAATGTGTTTTATGAAATCATAAGGACCCAATAGGTATGTAAGAAAATACTATAAATGGTATTTTTGGTCAAGATATGGTTTGCCATTAAAATAATGTGATTTTTGGTTTGTTTGATTTATTTTTGAAAGCATTAGTGAACACCGCAAGACTTATAAATTTTTTTACCAATTTAAAAGATTTCCTTGAGAGCGTGACTCACCTCTACAAAAGAAAGTCCACTAATTTAAAATTTTTGTCCATTTACCTTATAAAATTATGTTTTTCACTCCAATTTGGAAAATCCCATGGTCCAAAACAATGGGTTGGTTGCTTTTATTGATTAGTTTGTTGTGTAGTGGCCAAAACCAAAATAATAAAGAATTCCCTATATTTTTTTATATAAACCCACCCAAAATCTCTCTTCCTCTTCACTCAAAGCCTTTGGAGATTGACCAACTTATTCCTTACTCTATCTATAATCCTACCAAGGCACCTCAATCTCCCAATAATCCTCTCTCAAGTTTCCCCCAAGCCTTTGGGATCACACTTCCAAGTAAGGGATCTCTTCCTTTCTCATTGTTGTCCAAATTTTTTTATATTGAAATACCCTTGTATTTTCAATTACAAATGTTGGGGTATGATTTATAAACTCCCCCATACTGACCTATTTATGTTTTAATGATTATGGGACTCTTTATCTCCCATTAATTCGTCCCATTACACCTGTTATCGTGCCGAAATTCCATAAGGGGTTTCTCTATCCTCATTTACATTCAAGTAATTCTTTTTTTTAATATAAATTCCATTACATATATTGGGACATGTACCTATATAACCCCCTCTCTTTCCATTTCATGAAAATATTATGAGACACCTCTTTCTCACTCATCAACCATTTTTATGAATTCTTATGACACACCGTTATGCTGCTAAAATTGCACCACGATTTTCCATGCCAAAGTCATTACTTAGTGAATACCATACCCATTTCTCAATCAAGGTTATTCAACGTTATGAACATTTAATTATTGATTATAGAGTTTCATGTATGAATTCTACATTCCTTAATTGTGTAATAAATTATGATGTTTAATGAATCCACGTTATATGATCCATGTGGCACACTTATGCCTAAAATGAAATTTTTAAGAAGGGTGAGCCCTGATAGTGCTCAAATGCGTTGGGTAAATATTAGTATAATGGTATTTAAAGTGCAATGAGGGTTTACTCATTCTAATTCATGTGAAATCATGTTTCACTCATGCTCCAAGTGCAATTAGCCTTGGATCATGTTAAATATTGTTGGCACATATCTAAGTTATGATAATCATGTTATATCATTCCATTATGTTCATGTTTCTCTTATGATACATTGATATTATTATTTCATAAAATGTATTGTATTCTTTATTTTATGCCTTTTTTACCCCCTTACTGGGATTTATAGCCCACCCTTTTCTTATTCCTTCCCTCAGGTTATCCCATGAAATGCTAAGTACGAAGGAATATGTGTGGTCATGTAAAATACATTTTCAGTAAAGATGTGTATTTAATGTTTTAAGTCGTTATGTAATGCTCTTGAGCCCTAAATACACTAGACCTATCAATATTATATGTTGTATAATGTGAATGTTTTATGTAATAAATCATTATTAAGTGTGTAATAAAGATCTTGGTTTTTTATAGTTGGTATCATAGGATATATTTAATTATTTTTGGTATTATTATTAGAAAACCATATTTAAATACTTTGGGATAAGACTAAGTATAATAAAAACATCCATAAGTTTTGGTGACTATTGATTATGTGGTTTATCAAGGAAATACATCCCTATTCTGATATGAGTAGGTAGAGGCGGCTCTGGGAAAAATATATCCTGTGGTAAAACTAGAAAACACCGCTTTGAGCAAGACTCGAATGGGAACTGGTGCACAAAAACGGTCCTTGTTCTACTCTTTCCTATGAAACTCCAAGGGGATATGGCTTGCTATATTCATAAGCTTAGTATGAACCATTATTAAGGGAATAAAAATAAAATTCCCCAATGAATATATGTTGGGAAGTAGATCATGGATAACATAAATTTTAGCCTTGGAATCCACAAGTTAAGGAAATAAGTGTAATTTATTAGTTATATGTTTTTGTCTTTGGATTTCCCATTATGTGTTACCCCTAAAATTCCTTTTATTCTATCTAGTGTCTGGTAATAGGAGGAATTCGGCTAACAATCGACGTGAAAATCAATTTGATGACTGTTCTAATGAGATTCCCAATCCAATAGGAGTGGGAATCGTGAAATTCTATATGATACTCTCTTAATTAACTCATGTTTTGAATAGAAACATGGTTCAAGATAAACTTTAAACCCCCCCCCCCCCCCAAAGAAAGAAAAATTCACAATCAAGAGCTCTAAGAGACAAAGGCCTCATACTTTTAATGGATAATTCAATCCCCCAATTTCCGAACAATAGATCAAATCCTTTTAAAAGATCTTCTCTATAATTAAATGTTATGAACAAGAGAAGGTACATCTGGATGATAATCATATGGAGGGTGAACCTGATCGATGGTGGACATTGATAAAAAATAAGAAGCCTGAGGAAGAGATTGAGGTTTTGGAATGGAAGTATTTCTAGAAAATGTTTTCTGATAAATATTTTCGGCGCACCCTCCGACTTATGCTGGAAAGGGACTTTTTTCACCTCAAGAAAAAAAGATGACGAATCCATCGGAGCATACAAGTCAATCATCACATGTCTTGCACGATATGACTTCTGCACTGTCGTTACCCCCCGAATGTAAGGTTAACTACTTCTTTGGTGGGCTAAAACCAATCATTTAGAAAGCCCTTGTGATCCGTGACTTCTAGAGCTATGAGGAAATTTGATATTGTGCCCTCAAGGTTGAAATTAAGATTGGAGAATCTTAGGGGTATCCTAGGGATAATAAGAATATGGTGGACATTAATTCTAGTGGTCTGATGGATAAATCCAATACTTCTAAGAAAATCCATCACCCCACTTTCCAAAGGTGCGGAAAGAAGCACCCTAGAAATTTCCTAAAGGGGACGAGGAAATGATTTCCGTGAGGAAGAGAAGGGAACCTGCAAAATAACTGGTAACAAGAAAAATCTAAGACTGCGATAGAGAAGAGGAACAATCCATTTGACCCTTAATTAATTGTTCATTATTTCAGTTGCAAAGAACCAGTGCACTTTGAAAACTAGTTCCCTAAGACAAAGGTTATTGGAGACTACCAAAAACCTCTAATGAAGTAAGGGTGAACTTTTTCCATCACTACCACTGAAGTGAGCCCTGAAAACTAAGTGGTGACAAGTACCCAGGTTATTCCTTCAATAATAGTGAACATGCTTTTTGACTATGGTTCTACGCATTATTTTATATCCTGATATATTAGTAGAAAAATCCCAAAACCACCACAAATTATGGATGTAAAATGTCAATGAGGATGGAAAATGGTGAAATCATTCTATCCCTTGAATATAACTCCAAATTTGTCGCTATTTTTGTATTGAACTTCCCAGAAAAACATTTCAAACTCCCTTTGGGGTAATTTAATGCAATTATTTTCATGGATTGGATTTCTTTATACAGAGCCAAAATAAATTTACTTAAGAGGGAAATCACATTCCATATGGCGAATTAACCCCCAATTCTGTATAAGTGCAAGGAGGAGGATGAGTCTTTTTTATCACCATTATCTCTCGCATGGATATTACTTAACTATGAGAACATTTATCTTGATCAGATGATTGAGTCCAGGGAAGAAACCATCCTTGAAGACATGCCTATTGTGAGGGAATTCTCTGAAGAGTTTCCAAGTAATTTCATGGTCTTCCTCCTAGAATAGATGCTGAATTATCAATTGGTCATATACCTGGGGTGTTTCCAATATCCAAGATTCTATATAGAATGGATTTTATAGATCTTGAGGATAAAAAGAAACTACTACAGGAGAATCTATAAAAAGGTTTTATATGCCCAAGTGCTTCACCATGGGGTGTGTCGGTCCTCTTTACCATGAAAGGATGGATCATTGATCCTTTTCATTGATTATCATGAGCTCAAAAAATCATGATAAATAACAAGTATCCTCTACCCTGAATTGATGAATTGTTCGATTAGCTACATGGAGCACAATACTTATCCCTGGTGTATTTGTAGTTGGGATATTACCATGTAAGGGTAAAGATGGAGGATATCCCCAAGACTAATTTTCATACAAGATATGAGCACTATGAATTCATAGTAATTCCTTTAGGACTCCCTAATGATCCAGAAGTATTCATGGACTTGATGAATAGATTCTTTAGATATCAACTCAAAATTTGGTGGTATTATTTATAGATGATATTCTAATATACTCCAAAACCAAGGGGGCTCACGAGGAGCATCTAAGAACTGTACTAGAGACCTTGAGAAGGGAGAATCTCTATGAAAAGTAAAACAAGTGTGAGTTCTGGCTGAAGGAGATCCCATTCTTGGTTCATATCATCAAAACCAATGGGATGTCTGTAGATCCCTCCAAGATAGCTATAATTGATCGATGGCCAAGTCCAACATCTGTAGTGGATATTCGTAGCTTCCTAGGGTTAGTTTCATATTATCATCAATTTTGGAGAAATTTATCATGATTTTCAAACCCTCTTACATAGATAACTCGAAAGGGAGTCAAGTTTTCTAGGAGTGATGAATGCGAAGAGAGCTTCAAGGGGTTGAAAAGGAGTCTTATCATTGTGCTTGTTATCACATTACCAGAAAGTGGAGAACTTTTTGTGGTATTTGGTGATGTTTTGAAGAAGGGCATGGGCTTTGTGTTGATGCAAAATGACAAATTCTTTTCCTATAATTCAAGGAAATTGAATGTTCATGAGTAAAACTATCCAACACATGATATGGAGTTGGCTGTAGTGATATTATCTTTGAAAATTTTGTGACATTACCTCTTTGGGGAGAAGTTTGAAATATATAAGGATCACAAAATCCTCAAGTATATATTCACATAGAAAGAGTTGAATATGCACCAAAAAAGATTGTTATAGCTGATCAAAGACTATGACTGTTCAATCCATTACTACCCATGGAAAAGTGAATATGGTGGAAGATGATCTAAGTTGAAAGGTCCCAGAAATTCAGTCATTGATGAGAATTGAAAAGGATCCAATATTCTTAGATTTTGTGAATATTGACATGGGAATAATATAGAATTGAACATCATCAATCATTTACCAAATGATTGCGCAACTGTCTCTTTTTTAAAGGATAAAGGATGATCAAAAGGATGATGTGAGAATTCAGAAGAAGTTGGAAACAATCAGAAAATGGAAATCATCATAGTTCAATGTTAATGAAGAAGGAGTTGTGAGATTTTGTTGAAGACTATGTGTTCCATAAAATCCAGAGTAAAAAATGTTCTTTTGGATGATGCACATAGTTTAAATTTCTCTTTTCACCCAAGAAACCAAAAGATGTATCAATATCTTTAGGAGCTTTATTGGGGGGAAAACATGAAGAAGGATATTGTTGAGTATACATCAAGGTGCCTGGTATGTCAGCCAGTGAAGGTTGAGAGAAATATGTTTAAGGGGATGATGAAACCATTATCCATACTAGCATTGAAATGAGATAACATCACTATGGACTTCGTCACCAGACTTCCGAAGACATCCAAGGAAACTACGCTATTCGGGTTGTTATGGATCATCTTACCAATCCTACACAATTCATTTCAATTCGAGAGGATTTCTCATTGGATCCAAAGGAACAAATATATATCTAATAAATGGTTAGACTGCATGGAGTTCCACTATCTATTATATCCAATCGAGATCCAAAATTCACCACTATGTTTGAGAAAAGCCTTTAACATGTTCTGAATACTGATATGAACTTCAGTATGGCTTAACATCCTTAATCTAATATCCAATCTGAGCGGACTATCCAAACACTTGGGGACATGTTGAGATCATGCTCGACGGACTTCAAATGAGGATGGGATCAAAATATTCCTCTGGTTAAGTTCTCTTAAAATATTAGTTTCCAATCAAGAATCCAAATGGATTCTTTTGAAGCCTTTTATGGGAAGAGGTGCAGAACACCAGAATGTTGGGATGTTGTTGGGGAGATAAAACACATAGGTCCAAAATGGTCGAAGAAATGGTGGAGAATGATAAGACCATCCAGAAGCACATTAAATCTTCTTAGAGTCGAAAAACGATCTATGTTGATAACCATTGATGAGACCTAGATTTTGATGTCAGAGACATCGTATTCCTCCACATATCATTATGGAAGCGAGTTAATAGATTTTGGAAGAAGGGAAATCTTAGTACAATGTACATCGGCCCTTTTGAGATCATTGATTTCATTAGAGCAGTGGCTTATCGACTAGAACTCCCACCAATCCTATCACAAGTACATGATCTATTTCATGTATCAATCTTGGGGAAGTACATACCTGACACATTGCATGTACTCAATCCAGATGTGGTACCATTGGAGAATGACCTATCCTATGAAGAGAAGTCGGTGAAGATCTTGGATTGTAGGGAAAATTCTCTATGAAAGAAGACAATTCTCATCGTCAATGTGTTGTGTAGAAACCACAAGTTTGAAGAAGCAACATGGGAATCAGATGAAGTGATAAAGCATAGTTACCCTCATCTATTTTAGTGTGGTTAAAGGAAATTTCGAGGGAGAAATTTCTTAAGGGGGTAGATTGTAACGACACAAACATTTATCAAGGAAAATTCCTATTGATCTAATTAAATGACTTAGTATGTAACATTGTTATATAAAATATGCACTTCCTTTGTTTTATGTTTTTGGATTTCAAAACACCATTAAAAATTATTACCATTGATAATATAATCATTGAACAATGATCACATGATTAGTATAAATATAGTGCTGTAACAAATCCAATTTATTCAAAAAAAAGGAAGCGATGACCTCATCAACTAGAATTACTCCAAACGAAGCTCATTTTTCAAATCTCAGAAAGGTGGTGGCATCACTAGGATTCAATCTTGACTAGTCCCAAAGCAAGCTTCAACAAGTTAATCCCAAATGGAACTGCCTACAGGAGAAGAGGAAGTAGATAGAGACTACCACCTGAGCGATGTTATCCGAGCCACCCCAAGAGTCTGTCACCATCGTACACTGTAACCTTAGGTCATATGCAGGTGTTATAAGGGGTTATGTAATGATACCGTAGAACTATGATTATTGGAATTGTTTTTGTATATAAAAAATAATATACATTCTTTTTATTATTATTACTTTGTAAATAGTTTTAAAGAACAAATAGAATATTTAGTTATTATACAATTAAAAAATCTATTTATGATGAATTAAGGGATTTTTGAGTAAAATAATATTTTAATAAAATATTATTACTAAATTACTTTTAATTAAATATAAATGATCCTATAATTTTTATAAAGACAATTGTGACTTTTATTAAGGTTTGAAAGGTATTTTTATCAAAATAAATGAATTTTCAATAAATGTCAGTTTTAATTTTCAAAGTAAAAATTTACATATTTTGAAAATTATTTAGATAAAATGAATATTAGTTTTAGAATTAGGATATAAAAATTATCCAATGGTGAATTTTTCATAATTTTCTTAGACAGCCGAATATTTGGATAAAAATTAAATATTGTTTAATTATATAAAGTGTTTTATGACATCATAATAACCAAATAGGGATGTAATAAAATACCAAAAATCGGATTTTCAGAAAATATATTTTTTACCACTAAAATAAAATGATTTTATGTTTGTTCGATTAATATTACAAAGCATTAGTAGACCCTCAAACACTTATAAAACATTCTGACTTTTTAAATGATTTCTTTGAGAATGTGACTCGCCTCCACATATGAAAGATTGATATTTTAAGATGTTCGGCCACTTTACTTATAAAATAATGTTTTACACTCCCCTTGGTAAAAAAACAAGGCCAAAACCATGGTTTTGTATGGGGTTTTTGTTAGTTTAGGGTGTAGTGGCCAAAACCCTAATAATAAAGAATTCTCTCTCTCTCTTCCTATATAAACCCAACCAACATCCCACTCCCTCCTCACTCAAATCATTTGGAGCTTGACCAAACTCTGACCTACTCTCTCTATATTCCTCTCAAGGAGCCCCGAGCTCTCAATAATCCTCCCTCAATCCACTCCCAAGCCTTTGGGATCACACTTCCATGTAAGGGATCTCTTCCTTTCTCATTTTTTCCAAATTTGTTTATATTGTTATACCACTGTCTTTTAAATTAAAAATTTTTGGGTATGATTTCTCACCTCCCACATACTGCCCTCAATATGATTTAATGATTAAGGTACTCTTTCTCTCTCCTTAATGCCTCTGATGTACACCTATTGTCATGATGAAATTCTGTAAGAGATTTCTATCTCATCATTTATATTCAAGAAATTATTTAGTTTTATGAATATAAATTCCATTAAATATGTTGGGATATATATCTATATGACCCCATTACTTTCCATTTCATGTAAAAATGATAAGACACCCATTTATCTCTCATAAACCATTTTTATGAATTTTTTATGTCACATTGTAATGTTGCCGAAATTGCATTGTGATTTTCTAAGACAAAGTCATTGTGTAGTGAATACCATACCCATTTATCAATCCAGGGTATTCATCTTTATGCACATTTACTTATTGATTATAGTGTTTTCATTTATGAATTCCACATTCCTTTATCGTGGAATAAATGATTATGAGTAATGAATTCTTGTTATATGATCCTTGTGGCACACTTATGCATGAAATAAAATGCTTAAGAAAGGTGTGCCCTGATAGCGCTCCAATGCATTGGGTAAAAATTATTATCATGACAAGTCAAGTGCAATGAGGGTTTACTTATTCTAATTCAAGTTAAATTAGGGTTTACTCATGATCCATGTTAAATGAACCCGGTCTAATTCTAATATCATGTTAAATGTTGTTGCCACATTTCCAAGTTATCATAATCATGTTATATCATGCTATTATGTTCATGTTTCTCTTACACTCCATTAATATTACTATTTCCTAACATGTATTGTATTATTCATGTTAATCCTTGATTACTCGCTTACTGGGATTTATATCGCACCCTTTTCTGATGCATGTCCTCAGGTTATCCCATGAATTACTAACTACGAAGGAATGTGTGTGGTCTGGTAAAACAAGTTTTCAATAAATATGTGTATTTCATATTTTAAGTTGTTATGTAAGGTTATTAATCCCCAAAGAAACTAGACCTCTTAAAATTATATGTGGTATAAACAGAATATTTTATGTAATAAATCATGTTTAAGTGTGTAATAAAGAGAATGGTTGTTATATCTTATGTCATCGATACCAAGAAGCACCAAACGATCACTTGAAGGAGGACACAAAAAACATTGAATATATTACCGATCCCTATAATTCTACTAAAAATAAAATCAAAACTAAAATAAATTTGAATAATAGATATGAGAATAACCAAAAACTAAAATAAATAACCTCCCCTGATGTTGAGATCCATCCAACATATATTCAAATGCAAGGTGAGGAACCAAATTTTGATCTCAAATCCAGTTTTACTAACCTATTACAAACATTCAGTGGGATTGCATAATAATATCCACATAAGATCTTTAAGAAAATCAAACTATTTGTTCGACATTAAAACAAAGTAATGTGGATGAAAAACAAGTAAATCTTGGGGAATTCTGTTTTTCATTATAAGACACTGCAAAATATTGGATATATTATGTTAATTACCTAATTAGAGGAGGGGAAGAGATGAACCACCTTTTCTTGGAAAAATAATTTCCATCCTCATGAATTGAAACTATAAGGAATGAAATTTTTTGAATATGATAATCATAAGGGGAAAAAATTCATTAATATAGGTATATGTTTAAAATATTTTTTTCATGTTTCCCACACCACCAAATTAGTGATCATATTTTAATACAGTCTCCATATTAAGGTTTAATTATAATTGATCGAAACATGATTAAAACTACCTAGATTGAGAACATGGGGTAGAACACTTAACAATCTGGTTCAATGTCCACATTTCCTATTTGAGGATTCAATGAGTTGCAAAGATATGAGTTTTAGAAGACAGCGTACATGCTATATAAAGAGGTGAGTGCCCTTTATTGTCAACTTTCTATTTCAATATGTAAATCCCAATATTCGCCTCCCATCCATTGTATTATTTGTTCTACTAACACCCATTATTCTGAACAATACCCTCAACTAAGAGAAACTTCTGATATTTTTTTAGAAATATTTTCAGGACACCCCAATAACAAACCCATAATGCAAGAACTGTATTATCCATCCAACCCTAGGTGGAATGAAAACTATGAATAATATAAATGGTGCATTCAAAAAAGACTCAAAAACCATTGCACAAACTAGGCTAGAGTAGTCATCCACCACCACCACTAAGAAATCCCCAACCATCATAAAGGCCTCTCTAACGACAACCTCTAAAACCTAAGCAAAATCTAGATTAAATATTGATACAATTGGATGAAAATTATATTCAATTCCAATAAGCCACCCAAGAATCCATACAAGACCTAAAAACCCAATTAAACCAACTCTCTAAGTTGATGAGGGAAATCCAAAGTAATGGGTTGGGTAAACTACCCTCTCATTCACTAGTCAACCATAGAGATAAGGGAAATATTAGTTTCATAACCTATAAGTGTGGAACACAACATAAAATCCAAATGACCTCTATATTAGAGTTATCCCCTCCTGAGGAAACAACCATTACAAACATTGAGAATGGTCCAACTAAGGAAACAATTGACCTAATAGAAGCCATGCCAAAGAAAAGAGAGTTTCAATTGATGAAACCCTATTCTAAACCATTCATCTTCCATTTCCGAAAAGATCCAGCCTACTAAGAAAAAAAACTAAACTTGATAATTAAATCATAGAAACATTCCAAAAATAGTAGGTTAAAATTCCATTGATTGATGTCATAAAGAAAATTCCATGGTATGAGAAATATTTCAAGGAGATGTATTTACATTGAAGGTGACTACATGAGGATGAAAAGGAGAGTATGGGGAGGAACATCTCAATATGGATAGTTCCATCAGTTCCCACTAAATTAAATGTTCTTGGAACATTCTCATTTCCATACACCATTGGTGAATATTTCTTTTTCAATTATATTCTTGATTTGAGTACCTCTATAAATATGACTCATTAAATTTTTATCTTTTCACTACTGGTTAGGGAACCGAAGCCTACTATATTTTTTTCCCAATAAGAAAACTGCATTACAGCAAAACCCATTGTTGTGTTAGATGATGTTCTTATGAGGTTAAAAATTTTAATTTTCCCTTCTGAATTTTTTTCTTAAAATGGAAAATGAAAAAATGAATGGACGTGCCCCGATTATATTATGGAATCCATTCATGAAAACCCCCAAATTCATATTTAAATTAAACAATGGTACATTATCTATGGGGTTTGGTGGTGAAATTATCCACTTCAACCACCTCTATTCCATGAATCACTCATCTAAATAGAATTCCTCAATTCCAGTTAAACATATAGATGAACTCCCAAAAAAATATTTTATTTCCCCTGATCCCCTTTCTGAGTTTTCTTCCATGATAGAAATTTACGGAAATGAATCATTAATTGAATGTTGTAGTGGTATAGAAAAATATCATGAATTTTTGTTAATTGATTATTTCTGGAGCACTGAGGATCCCATGACCATAAAGGATATTGTTGATCTTTTAAAATATCATTACTCATCTAAGGATGTTTCAATTGAGGAGTTATATGAGATTAGTGACCTCTCACTTTCATATTCATCCCATTAAATTAAACATCCCATGTAATTGGAACTTAAACCACTACATTAAAATTTAAAATATTCATATCTTGAGAATGGAAAAAATTTTCCTATCATCATTGCTAGTTCACTCCCTCTAGAGCATGAATCATAACCACCTAACCTCCTAAGGGAGTATAAACCAGAATTGGGATGGATGATTTTTGAAATTTCTTGTAATATCCAATCTATTTTTACTTCTCATATATTTTTAAATGACGAGGCCAAAACAGTGAGGTGGGAACAATGTTGACTGAAACCAAACCTCCTTGATGTCGTTAAAAACGAGGTAACAAAATTATTGTCTATAGGAATAATTTATACCATCTCTGACATCCAATGGGTCAGTCTAATGTATGTAGTTCCCAAAAAAGCTGGTCTAACGGTAATAATAAATTAATATAATGAATTGGTTACCACCCATGTGAAGAATAGTTAGCATGTCTGTATAGACAATAATTTAATAAACCAACACATTTGGAAGGACGGTTTACAATTATCTTTCATTGACTAGATTCTAGAGAGTCTGGCTGTGAAGTCCCACTACAGTTTTCTTAATGGTCATTCTGAATACATCCAAATCCATATTTTGCCTAAAGACCTAGAAAATACAACCTTTACTTCCCCCTTTTTCATGTTAGCCTATATGAGGATAGAAATTGGTCTCGAAAATTCTCCAAGTACTTTATAGTGATGCATGGTTAGTATTTTCTCATATTACCCAGAGTATTTCATGGATTTATTCTTGGATTATTTCAATTTACCTGGATCCTATTTTGATTGGTGTTTGAGTAGTCTTGGTTCTATCCAACATCGCTGTATTAAAAATAATATTGAATTAAATGAGGGGAAATTCCATTTCATGGAGTGAAAAGGTAAAGTACATGTACATTACATTTCTAGGGATGGTATCCAACTTGATAAATCAAAAGTGGATGTCATTTATTCCATATCATTCCTAAAAAAATTTGGAATGTTTTGTATTCTTTAGTCATAATGAATTTTTCCATCATTTAATTTATTACATTAGTAAGATCGCACTCCCCCTTTACTACATACTCCAAAAAAATTGGTAAAAATTGTGAGGCATATTTTAATATATTAAAATGAAGTCTCACATAACCCCTATAAATCCAACCATCTTAGTGGTATTTACTATTTGAGCTCATGTGTGACACATCTAACTAAGCAGGTGGGGCAGTCTTATCATAATGGGTCAATTGATATCTACATGGAAAATCTTGTGCCTTATGCATACCAGAACCTACCCAATAAATCTACACCAAAATGGGAAAATAATTATTATCCATTTTGGTTTACATGGATAAATTTAGGTCATAACTTTTACTGTCCAAAGTCATTTTATTCTAAGATTATGCAGCACTCTGGTATCATCTTAAAAAATGAAAATCCAAACAACATATCATTTTTTGTATCCTCATACTTTAGGAATTTAATCTAGAAATTATGGGTTAAAGGAGTGGATAATGTGTTGGTTTTCCACATCTATATGATCCTCCCATCCTCATACATTGAATCATTCCCCTGTATTCCCATAAATTACCTATTTTATAATGAGAAGTTTTACTTCATGTAAGATGTTATTCCTTTGTATACTGAAATTGTAAATTATTAAGTAGAATTATTAATTCCTACAGATTTCACCAAAAACCATGTTGGTCGTTTAAAACATAAGTCCCATTGGTACATTTGGGATGGCCCCTACCTTTAGAACACACATAGTTATCAATTCCTTAGTGTTGTGTTCCTGATAGTGAGTTTCATTCTGTCGTAATCTTCTGTCACATGCTTTCTTATGGGCACCACGTTGGGCCCCAATGGACAACTCATAAGGTCCTTGATTCTGGTCTCTTTTTTCCAATAGAATTTTGGGATGCCCAAAATTTTTATACAACTTTTATATGATATCATAGAATGGGGAATGTCTCTAAAATAAATAAAATGTCACAACATCCCTTTATCTTCAATGAAATTATTGATGTTTTGGGCCTGGAATTTATGGGACCAATTCACAATTCCTTTAAAAACTTTTACATTATTCTGGAAGTTCATTATATATTAATTTGGGTATAGACACAAGCCCCAAGGAAAGATGATTCCAAGAATGTTGTGGAATTTTTGAGAACCCAATTTTTTTATTAGTTTGTATTACCTAGATTCATAATCAGAGACCGGGGTTCTCATTTATACAATTGAAAAATGCATTAACATTTAAATGTTTTTGTGGTCGGGCATTGATTTTTTACTACATATTAGAAACAGACCAGTGGTCAAGTTGCGGTGTTGATTAGAGAGGTAAAAAATTCTTGAACAAATGGTTCAACCCAAAACTAAAGATAGGATTTTTAGACTCAATGTTTCATTATGGTATTATCATAATTCCATTAATAATCCCATTAGAAAGTGATCTTATGATCTAGTTTGTGGATATATTTCTCACCTCACTGTTCAGAAAGAGCACTAGGCCTATTAAGCCCTTAAACAATGAAATTCTGTTATTTATGGAGCAGGTTCTCAAAAGAATCTATATAAAAAGGAGTTTAAGGAAATGTGTAGAGATTAATATGAGAACTACCAAATTCTTAAGAAGAGAACCAAGGATTTCCACGATGACTTAATCCTTCATTGTCAATTCCAACTTGGGAAGAAGGTACTCTTTTTCAAGGAAAAGATTAATTTTCAACAAAGAATCCTTTATTCCCACTGATTTGGCCTATAATAATTTACTAATGCTTATCCATTTGGTGTTCTCCTGGATCAAATTGAAGAAAAAAACCATCACTTCTAATGTTTAATGGTTGACACACTTTCATGAATCCATTCTGAAGTCTTTGGTAGAGGAACTCCAAGTTCATGAATCTTTCTACAAATGAAACCATCAGTATTTTATGCTTCATTACCACGTTATCTTTTATTATAGTGATTTAACTATATACTCTAGGTGTAAGGGTGTATATTCCCTACTTAGTGAGGAATTTTCACCATCTTTCTTATTTTTCACTTTTTCTCTTACTGTATAATATTGTTACATCCCCCCTCCCCCCTCACTTTTATGTCAGAATGTTCATTTTTTATTAAAACTTAATAATTGAAGTTATTTAAAATAAATGATTAATTTACATATTTCAATTTTTTTAATGTAAAATATTTTTTAATGATGGAATGTGTTTTTTGCATGAATTTAGAATTTAGGTGTTAATTTGTCTAGAAAAATAGATGTTTTAGATGATATAAATGATTGTATCACTTTGAATCCTTTGAGAAAAATGGTACCCTTTATGTGAGTAGTTTGTGTGAAAACAATGTCACTTAACATCTCCACACATCTTCACACCCAACCATGGAGTGTGAATTTTTCTTACTCAATAAAAGGTAAATATAAGTTATCTTAATATTTATTATCTTTGAAAAATGAATTATCTCTATGTTTGTTTCTTATCCAATCTTTTCATTATTGTACTGTATTGACCTATGTGTGCGCAACTATTATCTGGCTGTTTTGCACCCTCAAAAAGAACATAAAACCCAAAAAAAAGGGTTGTGTCTTGGGAAGTTCAAAAACCACTCTTCATTAACCTTTGATCTAGTTGTAACTATTACAATTGGTGTCATGAAGAAATCAAACAAAGGATTGAATGATGAGTGTGATATTATTTCCCATTTCAAATTTTGAAAAATCAAAAATAATAATAATAAATGTGGGGAGTGATTAAATGTCCAAATATGTGGATATATTTCCCAAGAGATTTTATTCTAACTTTTGGGAATGGTTTAGTTATTGGGTATTGAAATTTTATTACAAAGGATATAGGTCACGATTGGTGGATATAATAATTTAATCATAAACATATTAAAATAAGATATATTTTCTAGATATAAAGTGAAAAGAATAGCATGGAATTTTTTTCACACACACATGTAGAGATTTAGTGAAATTTTTGAATTTTGAATTATTTTCTCAAATTAGATTCATTCATATCCTTGAATTTAATTCTGATACAATTTAAAAGACAAATATTTCCATGATCATTGAGAATAACTACTTTGTGTGGTTTTTTCTTTGATCACATTCCTATAATTAATTAAATTGTGGATGTTAAATATTACATTAGTTGGGAATATCTCTATGAATTTTTTTGAAATGTGGCTTTCCCAGGAATGAAAATGTTTTTGTGTGGGTGTGTGATCACACCAGGATTTACAGTTTTATTTCTCCCTTAAACCACTATATTAAACTAATTTTGTTTTGTAAATTAAAAATATGGTAAAAAATTTTAATTCGAGTTTGATTCAATAATTTAATTTTTTTAAAAACTTTTATAACGGTTTAATTAACTTTTTTATTTTTTTATTTTATTTGTGGGTGATTTAGAGATCCTAAGATAAAGTTGATGACAAATGGGCCAAACTATGTCAGATTTCAAGCACAGTAGTGGACTCAAATGAAAAATTCATCAAATAATTTCATCCAATTGGTCAAATATTTGGTCATATGATCTAAATTTCAGTGGGATACAACTATTTTGAATTCACCTAATCCCAATTCGTACATTTAGGGGGCCAACTGAACTGATATATCAAAGAAAATAAACCTATAAGAAGTCAAAAGTTTTCTTCTGTATTTAAATCATATATCAAGCTCTGGCCCTCCAAAATATGTGAAATATTAAACTGTGATATTAAATATGTGTGGACATATCTTTTTATTTTTCTAAATTGTGTGATTAGATTGTATGAATTATAAAAACCATAGTTCAATTAGTTTTATGAAATCTTTTTCCCCAAAACCACCTTCCACTTTTCTAAAAAATTTGAACCTTGGGAACCCCATTTTTAAGTTCAACCAAGGAAAAAATATCTGATATTTTGGATACCTAAAAGAGTAATATCCTATTTTAAGAAGTTTTTGGTCCCCTATCCTCATGGTGGGGTCAAGGTTGAAGGTGATTTTTCACAAGAGCCTCCTCCTCCTCTTAATAGCGAGCTAAACAATAAAAAATCATTTCAAGGAAGCTACACAAACTTAAGAGGGAGTCCCTGAACATTTTTTCAACATGATTTTTGTAATATTTTTATGAAATATTTTACTTATGTTTTATCTTAATATGATTATTATTTTAATTATTTTTTTCTTTAATAAATTGAATGACTTTTTATCTAGACACTGATTAATTTTATATTTCCATTGGGAATCTTGGGTTGTACTGATTGGGAAACATAATGATACTCTTTCACTCAAACATATATGAGATATCTGTATTCATTGTCATCCCCCACTCTATTCTTGAGGCTCAAACCTTGAAAACACAATTTTTGTATCAAGGGGTGGTTTTTATGCATCATTTTATGTGTAAAGTGGGGAATTGAGATCTTGACCACCCTCAACCAAAGGATTCCACTAAACCTTGTTCACATTCAAGACTAATGAACTAACAAATATGTGTAGTGAAATTGAAATGACCTTCTTCTCCCATTATTCTAAAAGAACCACCTTATTAATCAACTATATAAATCTATTATTAATTCATTTAATTTTTAAAACTATTTTCAACCCCCCTACATTTAGATCATAATTAATTTGACATGTCATGAAAATGAAATCACTTTTCTCCACATCCTAGTATCCCTCTAGAAATTAATCCTTGAAGGCTCAATATATGAATGTATCTAGGGATGGAGTGAATATGAATTATTCCACCTCACCTCATCACCAAGTCAGCAGAGTACCCGAAATATGAAATCCTAAAATATCATAACCATAGGATATGTCATTAGTCTAGCCACCATGAACAAAAATTGGTCATTTCTACAAAATCCTCTTGTTTATAAGTTATGAAATAATTATGTGTGGGGAAAATGGTTTTTTGGTAGTATCTAGATCCATACCCCTATAAAATTTGAGAATTCAACTCATATGAGAGATAAAAAAATTTATGATATAAGAAAAATATCTTTATAAATAATCTCATATCCTAATCATCATCCACAAACAATTTTTTATTAAATAAATTTGAACCAAATTAAGAAGACCACATTGGCAGCTACTATAGAATTCATCTGGGAGAATCCATATCCTAAGGGGATGTGGGAATTTTTACCATCACATCGACCTTTGGGGTCATTAAATCCTAGGAATATCTATAAGATATCAATGATGAATCCAAATCAAAACTATCCAAGATTTATGCAGGGATTTCTACCTCGACCACCACTATGAGTGCCACTAAATCTAGAACATGTTCTGAAAGTAGAAGTGGTCCCTGTATAATCCAAAACTTTTGGGATTGGGATATTGTTAACATCTCCTCGAATGAGATATATTTTCTCCATAATGATATGTTGTTACAAATAAACAAAACCACTTATTTTCGTATTGCCTCATGATAATCCAATTTTATTTAAGGCATTTTTAGCAGGGGTGGTTAGAGACTCCATTTGTGTCACTATCCATAAACTACCACCCCAGAAACATCAAAAAAGGAAAATCATTCCTTGTAAACATTTAAATATAAAATTCCTAGTAAATTAAAGGCTCAGTAAAAAGTTCTCTTTTAAACATTAGAGGGAGAATTAGGAAGTGATGACTCAATCTCTTACTTATAGAAGGATGAAATAATCCATGTCACCTTGTGTGATTTTATGAGCACCATCATCATCAATATGGTTGATGATACTGTTGGAGAAAAGGACATTGAGGGATGCAATATGAAATCAATAACTTGTGAGAAAAATTACACTGATTCATAGTCCTCCGCCATATATTTTAGGAATTAGGGAAGGAACCATAATTTAAAACCTCTAATCAAAGGGTTACCACCCCCTCAATTCCATTCTGTAATGTATAAATGGAAAGGTGTGGTTCTGTTTGACTCACCGCCAAGAAAGACTAGAGACCCCTCCATGGAAGATAATTTAGAATATTATGAGGCCAATATATGTAATCTCAGAAAACTAAATGAGGAACTGCTAAAGGGAAATATTTCCATAGAGTATTATCTCTAAGGAGAAGTCACCACCTCTCCTCTCACCATCCAGGAGGGATTCAATCTACCAACAAGAGTGGAAACTAAATATGAGTTTTCAACTAAATCTAGGAAGAAGGTATGCTTGAATATGTATATTGTGGAAGATAATGTGTTTCCTCTTTTATAGAAGAAAACTCTCTATATCAGTATAATCACATATCTTAATATTAACTAGATATCACCAAGTGATGAATGTAGAGAAGTTGTTTCTATATTGTTCTATTACCTTCCCTTTGGAGGTGACTAAAACAATAGTTCCATTATAACTCCTCATCACTATCAAGATATTCACCACTCGAATGAAATTCAGGAAATATTAGTTATATCCATTGTATCCTCAAAGGAATATTTATTTCAAATGGGTAGATGCCACTCTACCCCACCCAATTTTGAGAATCCCACGTTCTCAATATTCAATATAATGAGGGATCTGCAGTAGAATTCCTCACACTTTTTTTCCCAATGTGTCCCCATGATGGGACCATGATCCTAGATGGAGGCATAAAAATGGAGGTTCTTTATACAAACTCGGGTAGGACTAGATTTTTTCTTGTTATAGTAGCCTTATGTGAGGGTACATCATAGTCTGGTAAGACCTTATCAATTAATTCCTCTACCAATTCAGCTCCATGCAAAGTAAGATGATGATCATCAACCTCAAAACCAAAAATAGTATAAAAATGAATTTTTCACTAACTTTATCATAGGATTGAGATCTCTAACACATCCCCTCAATATTACACTTTTATAGGATAAGCTACCATAAAATAGCGCATAAAACCTCTATTATGAACTTATGACATCCCTAATCCTGTTAAAATATCCAAGTTTATTCTAGGATTTTATAGACATAAACCAATGCATGGATGATTGTTTTCAGTGGACCAAGGAAAAATTTAGTTCCATCCCCCATAGAATAAGGGAAAATGATTATCAAGCCCAAAACTACCAGTGTCATACACAAGTTGATGTTAGTGACTATGAGGGAACCCAGGTCGTCTATGCATCACCTAGAACCCCAGTTGAAAAATAGAAACAAAAAAATTACCCCTTCTTGAGGAATGGAAGGGTCAAGGTCTCCAGGTATTTAAATAATATAAGAAAAAAAATCCATTCCATAAAAAAATAAATTTATTTCTAGTAATTTCTACACAAAAATGAAAAATAACCTCCTTGAGCAGGCTTTCCACATAAATATCGATAGGTTGGACTTAATGAGCATCCTAAATATTTCCATTTTTATTAGAGGTTGGGTCACAATATTCAAAACTTATATTTCTTCAATGACACCCTTTGAGATATGGTTGATTCAAGATTGGTGATAGTCGAAAAATACCAAGTGAAAGTTTCCCAATTGTCTACTAACCAATCAAAAGAAAAAATGTGACAGAAAAAAAGTTCCAGCAAGGTGTGACCAAAAGCTTGATGGTTGGATAATCGAGAAGGAAATCAATCAATATCACGTCATTCTTATAGAATAACTCTATTGACCAATAACCACATCAACATATAATGCATTATATAATGAGATATTGATAGACCCATCTTCTTTAGGTATTCATAACCATCAAAAATGGAATAAGGAGCATGAGGAAGAGTTTAATATAACACCTAATCTAGTTCTTACTCTTTCAGATTTCATTAATATCACATCTAGTTAATAGACACCAACACTCCAAATGAAATTTTCATTATACTGTGATCTTATATTTTATAATGTTAACATCATCAAATTTTTATACCCCCTATTTGATGATGAATACATATATTAACCTATGTCCCCTATACCTAACATTTTGGATTGAGGTAAAGGGAGTTGAAGATAAAGAAATATGAGATGAAATGGTCAAGTTAGATCCCAATATCCCATAAATTCCCCTTATAATTCCATATATGTGATAGATACCCATGTGAAATCCCTTCAGTCCGTCAGGAATGATCATATAGATACACTATAATCTTTCTAGAGTTGTCCATGCCCAATTATTTTGGATGGCTGGATGATGGGTGTGAAACTATATTATCATCTCAAATGAATGGTTAAACCATCCTGGATCAATCTATAAACAATAGTCATTCCCTGAACCTCCATCCGACTACAAGGCCTTTTTACCTTAAGCATCTCATCCCCTAAGACAAAATCCAAGGACAACCCTGATATGTGTAAGCATTGACCATAGATATAGAATTTTGATTTTTTGAAATAGTTGTAAGTTTTCTTAGTCAGGAACTTAATCATGGAATGCCACCATCTTTTAAAAGAAATCATGGTGGCTATGGTTGAGGCACTCTATTGTTTCTAGGAGATTGAGAAAAATTTCTCGTATTCTAGGTTTATCAATCGAAAATCACTTAATCAATACTTCATGCTACTATCTCATTCCTTGAGAATGTTTTAGAAGAATCAATTCAAGAAAATTTCATACCTTTGTATATTTCATGTAATCTGGGAATTTTCATTATTCAATGGTCTATGGGTGGAAATGGATTTTGGATTAATCTTATCTTGATCTGAACTCTTTGTAATTTTGGATACAATGAGGACGATTTATCTCCCACAAATATGACCATTCAAGGGTATGATAATAGTAAATAGAATCCATGAGAAAATATTAATCTCAAGGAAAATTTTTTGGAATTGGGTTCTTATAATGAGTTCATGGTTATCATATAGGGCATGTCGTATAATGTTCTTCTTCCGAGATCATGGATTTATATAAATGTGGATGTTCCATCAAAATTTCATCAATTCTTGAAATATCCCGTCAATATAAATTTTGGCATAACTTGTGGGGTTAATTCCCCCGTTTTAATTGCAGTCTGATGATACATGTTTATATAATAGAGAAGGAAAATAGTAGATGACATAGGGTGACATTCAGGTTTCCACTCTCAATGGCATGGGAACTACATCTCTAATCCCATAGAGATTCCTTAATAATGAGTATGTACTACCCATAAACCTGATCTAGGTATTAGGTCCATATATATATATATATATATATATCTCATGTCTGGGCTGAAAAACACTCAGAATAAATGAATTCATCTTCCATCCCAAACTAGATTAGAAAATTCCCTTATATTGTTGGTGGAAACTGAAAAGGCCAATATAATGTCCTTTACAATTCGAGATGTATTTGTTTTTTATAGTGACCACTTATACGTTATTAGAGATATATATGATCTTATAATATTTACTATTTTTAGTATTCTTCCATCAAATATTATATCTAATAAAAAGAGGATAATCTTAGAGACTCCCCTCAAACATTTGTGTACGGCATCTCAACCACCATTGATGGTCTTAGGAATGTAAATATGGGAGCTAAAAAGGACCCATGACCGAAATTGATCAATGTATCCATGACATAGGAATATATATATATATATATCATTCTTGAAATATCACCATTATGTGATTTCTAAGAACAAAAAAAAATTTATCATTCAAGACCCTGATGTGACTACCCGTCACCTAGGCCAACCAGATGACTATCAAGGTTTAAAACATAAATATTGTAGAATGTTCCTATCACATGATTCCAAAGTGGAATATAAGGATGATAATATTATTAAATATAACTTCATAAAATAAGTGAAATACAATAAATTTCCTCCCAATATCATCCCTATTAAGATAAATAATGTTCATATTCAGGTGTACATTGATTTGAGGGTTCCCAATTGTCATTTCTGAAAAAAAAAATATTTCAGTTCAGATCACTGAACTCTTGATCAATGAAACCTTAGGCCTTTAAGAACATTAACTTATGGATGAGTACTCAAAGTAAAATAAGATCAGGATTTTATCTAATGATGAGGAATCCAATTCTTTTAGGAAACCTTGAGGGATATTTTGGTACCATGTCATTCCCTTCAAACATTTTCTAGAAATAATCATGTAATTTTATATTGATATACTGGTGGTTAATTCTTGAATGTGTTGTGATCACAACACTGGCCTTCAAATATCTTTAGTATATTAGAGTAGTAAGGATTAAAGATGAATCCTTTCATGTGTATTTTTGGGGTAACATCAGGACAGTTCCTTATATTCATGGTATTCCAACACAGTATCAAGTTCTACCCAAATAAGACAAGTGAGAACCTCTCAATGTCACCTCCATGGAACATCAAATAGTTTTGAGGGATTCTTGTACTCAGTAGTTATATTATGTGTTTCACAGTTAACCAAGAAAAAAATACATCCCCATCAAAAATTTAATGATGAATGGGGTTTCATATCGTTTGGATGAATATTTCATGGAATCTTTAGATAATGTTATGAAATATCTTCTATACGAGTAATTATTAATGCATCTTGTGAAAAATAGACCACTAATATTATAATTGGTTGGTGTGAAATGGTTTCTTGGAATAGTCCTCACACAAAAAAATGATGAATTGACTAAAAATAATCTATATTATCTCAATAAAACTATGGTTGATAAAAAGACCCGATATTCTAATACAATGGAAAAAATTATTGCACTCATCTTCATGGAACAGAATTTCATACACTACTTTTAGCACCATGAAGTAAATTTTGTTCTCTATATAGAGGTGCTCAAGAACATCCTCATCTACTCCATACTTATTGGGTTTTTCCCCAATGGGTAGTCATCCTTCAATGATATGACTTTCAATTCATCTCATAAATTCAAATCAAGGGATAGGTGTTAGTAAAAACACTGAACTTCAAATAAAACAGATTTTTATTCCCATGAATCTCCCAAAATATGGGAGATTTATTTTGATAGAGCCTCTCTAATCCAAATTTTAAAAATAATGGAATGCTTGAAGATCAATAGGGATGGTATGAGTATTTTTTTCACCTCAATTAAGGATATTATGCCACACCATTTCCTCTTATCTCAAAGTTGTGCCAATAATGAGATAGAATATCAATCCCTTATTATAGGCATGGATTTATCCATAAACTGAATATATCTAATGTAAATGTACAAAATTGGTTCAGATCTAGTGATCATGACTATCAATGATGAATATTCCATCTAGAATGAAGATTTAACCCCACTCATCAACAATGTCAGGTTTGAAGGAAGAATTCCATTTTGATCCGATATTAAATAACAACCCTCAATTATAGAATACATGAGATGATGTGTTGTTTAATGAAACTGTGGCCCCAAAAAACCCTGAATATATGATAAAACCTTCTACATCACACACTAATGGGTAGTCTCTTTGGTCATCATCTTTAACTTAGAGGATATCAATTAGATTAGTGTTACCTCATGACATGATGAGCCTACAATTTTTATTGGTTATACGATCCCCATAATTGAATAACCCCAAATTGGGACCCTTCCATTGGATTGATCCAAATGGAATATGATTCGACATTGGGAAGAAAACTTCTCCCTTTATGCTGATCAAGATGAACAAAAATTCATCTATAAATGGGACATTGATGGAGTCTTCCACAGATGCATCACAGAAGGAGAGACCCTCACTGAAATACTAGCATTCCATACAATCTCTTGTGGTCTATTTAGTTAAGAAAAATATTATCCCACCAAATGAGGAGTATTGGTAATTTATAGACAATGATGTAACAAAGATATGTGTAATTCACCATGAAGTATCATTTCAATCGAATACATGAAAACATTTTCCACCAGCTTCATAGTTGTTGTATAGTTCCAAATAAATCATCCATTTTATTTGTGGGGAATTGATGTTAAGGGGTCATATCTCTCATCAATATAAAAATAGTTCAATTATGTTCATATTTTCACCGACTTATTTTCCAAAAATGAAGAGTATATACTTCTAAAGGAGTTCAGGATGAATAACATCATCAAATTCATGAAGTAAAATATCATCACCAGATTTGGTATCTGATTTTTCCTTTTATTATCTTATTTTTATTAAATATATATATATACTTAATTATGTTTTATTTTCTAAAATTACTTTTCTATTGGATAATTTAGATTTTTTGTTGAATTTAATAAAACTCTAAATGTTATGTTAAAATGTCTATTTAATTTATTAATTTAAATTTTTGGTAAACTATATTTAATTAATTTTATTTTATTTCATCCATATTTCTTTATTTTTATTTATTCTACTACACATATTCACTTTAAGATCATGGAAAATTCCTTTTAATAGCACTAAGAAATTGATGTTAAAAAAATTCCGATAAAGGGGGGTCCCCATTATTAGTGCTTTAAATAGAATTGAAAAAGGCCCAGCAAGCTGCAATGTATAGTTAATATATCAGCACACAAAGAAAAAACCTTCTAGTATATATAGAACACCTAGAAAACAATGATAAATAAATTTAACGGACATCATGAATACAAAAATATTCACCCATAGTATATTAAAAAAACAATACTATATATATTTCAAGAAATGTTTTATATAATTAAATTTATAATTACCCAACAAACTGTTAAAAACATTAATGTTGAATCTTTTGATGCTTGTGATCCCCTCTCAAAAATTTCAATCCATGGTATTAGTTTCCAAACAAACCATCCCAACCTGGGAGAAAGATACCACTGATATAAGAAAACAAATATTATGTTAGTAATATTATAATGAATTAAATTAAACATTAATATGAAATAAAACATTAATAAAATGTCAATTTTTATTAAAAAGACGCATTTGAAATTATATCAATTACACCATGCATTTTATTGAGGTGGGTCTGATTTATACATGTCAAAAATGAGTTATGGGTCATTTTCCTAAAATATAAAAAAATGTGAATGCGTTTTCTTGATTTTGAGAATGTCACTTCTACAATTAATAAAATTAATATAAAATTTAAATAATCACAAACATGGATATATACCGTCCATACCATGTCATATATTGGGGTGCATATGATTTCAAATTATCACAATTTACTAATGGATCATTTTTCTAAAGTATCAGAAAAATATAAATGTGTTTTTTTTTTGTTTTTAGTATGAGAGTTTAAAAAAAATGTAATTTCAAACTGGAAACATGAATTTTGAGTCACCCCGATTGAATCATGCATCGGTTTGACATGTGACTAATTTATACACATCAAAAATGACTTATGAACCATTATCCTAAATTATGAAGGCCTCAGAGGCACATTTTATTGGTTTTCAGTGACTTACAAATTTTGAGATAAATGGTAATTTTAAATAGATAACTCACAATTTTAGTTATACCGGTCACACTGTGAAGAAGATTGAGGTGTGGTTGATTCCTACACATTATAAATTACCCATGGATCTTTTTACTAATGTTTCAAAGCAATCTGAATGTGTTTTATTAGTTTTCATCCTTCTAGTTATGTTTTTTTTCTAAAATTTAATTTTAAATAGAAAACAAATTAACTCATAACGGTAGCATAATGCATCATTTTGATGTGATAACGCTTAATACATGTCAAAATGACTTATGAATATTTTTCCTAAATTAGGATGACAATCGAAGCACATTGTCTTTGTTTTTGGTGAGTGACACATTTTGAGCTAAGTTGACAATTTTAAATTGATATTGGATATATATTTTTCATAATTTTCACATGTTTCATTAGATTGAGGTGTGGTTAATTCTTATGTGTGAAAATGATTGATTTACCATTTTATTAATGTATCAAATAATATGAATTATTTTTCACTATTTTCAGTATGTCACATGTACTTTTTACATATATTAATGTCAATTTTAAATAAAAAGACATATTTGGGGTTATAATGGCCACATTGTGGATTTTATTGAGGTGGGGTTGATTTTTACATGAAAAAAATGACTCATTGATCATTTTTCCAAACTAACAAAATAATATTCAGGAGTTTTCATGATTTTTAGTATGTCACTTGTTCTTTTTACTAAAATTAATGTCGGTTTTAAATAAAAAGATAATCTTTGAGTTATACCAGCCACACTGTACATCATATTGAGGTTTTATTAATTACTATAGGTCCAAAATGACTTATAGATCATTTTTATAAAGTATCAATACAATCCAAATGTGTTCGCTCAGTTTTTAGTATGTCTGTTGTGTTTTTTTACTAAAATGTCCCTTAAAACTAGAGACATGTATTTTGAGTCATAACGGTAAAATTTTGTATTTGTTTTAGGTGACAATAATTCATACACATCCCAAAGGAAATATTATTTTCTATCCAATAATATGAATACAATCAGAGTTTCTTTTCTTGCCTTTCAGTGAGGGGCATATTTTGAGCTAAAATGTCAATTTTAAATTGATAATAAACACTATTATTCATATTGGTAATATTGTGCATTGGATTTATGTGTGGATCATTCTAAAACATCCAAAATTATTGAATGATAGTTTTCCTAAAGTATAAAAAAATATGAGTGTGTTTTCTATGTTTTCAATATGCCACTTGTTCTTTTTATTTAATTTAATTTCAATTTTAAATAAAAAAGAACATTTGGAGTTATAACAATCGAACTGTGTATTTTATTGAGGTGGGTTTTATTCCTACTCATCAAAAAATGTCAGGGATTGTTTCCCTAAATTATCAAAACAATCCTAATTTTTTTCTAGGTTTTCTGTATGTGACCTGTTCTTTTTACAAAAATTAATGTCAATTTTAAATAAAAAGAGACACTTTGAGTTATACTGACCACATCGTGCATCATTTTTGGGTGAGGAGGATTCATACATGTCAAAAATTACTTATATATAATTTTAATAAATTATTTAAATAATAGGATGTGTTTTCTGAATTCTTTGTATGCCAGTTGTTTTGTTTTTACTAAAATGTAATTTCAAACTAGAAACATGAATTTTGAGTCATACTGGTCGCATCCTGCATCAATTTGATAAGAGAATTATTTATAAAAATTAAAAATTAATTTTGAATCACTTCTATATATTATGAAGACAATATGAGTGTATTCTCTTGATTTCTAGTGAGTGGCACATTTTGAACTAAAATGTCAATTTTAATCTGCTAACTAACACTTTTAGCCACAATGGGAACACCGTGCATCGGATTGAGGTCTGGATAATTTTTGAAAATAAAAAAATGACAAATATATCATTATACTAAATTATCAAAACAATATGAATGAATTTTCTTAATTTTCAGAATGACATCTATTGTTTTTACTTAAATTAATGTAAATTTTAAATAGAAAGACACGCTTGGAGTCAAACCAATCACACTGTGCTTCATATTGTGGTGTGGATGATTTTTAAAGATTATAAATGACTTATAGA
Source organism: Viscum album (assembly GCA_963277665.1). Taxonomy (NCBI): domain Eukaryota; kingdom Viridiplantae; phylum Streptophyta; class Magnoliopsida; order Santalales; family Viscaceae; genus Viscum; species Viscum album. The sequence continues at coordinate 747,850,290 of OY728123.1, read as the reverse complement.
ATATTTTCCTAAATTATAAAAATAATCTAAATTCATTTTCTTGGTTTTTAGAATTCCTAATGTGTTTTTTGAACTAAAATTTCAATTTTAAACTGATAACAGACACTTTTAGTCATACTCACACCATGCATTGGATTGAGGTTTGGTTGATTCATACACATCCCAAATTACTCATGGATCATTTTTCTATAGTATAAAAATAATCCAAATTCATTTTCTCTTTTTTCAACATGTCACCTGTTCTTTTCGCTTAATTTAATGTAAATTTAATATAAAAATACACACTTGAAGTCACACTGGACACACCATGCATCAGATTAGGGTGTGATTGATTTATACACATCCCATATGATTTATTCATCATTTTTCTAAAGTATAAAAACAATATAAATTCTTTTTCTAGGTTTTAATTATGTCAGTTGTTGTTTTTACAAAAATTAATGTCAATTTTAAATAAAAAGAGACACTTTGAGTGATGTTGGTCACTTGTTCTTTTTTCTCAGTTTTGAATAGTTCATTTGTTCTAATATTAACTATATTTACCTAGAGATTTAATACATATATATATAACATCTTAAATGATTAATATTTCGTACATAACATATTGATCCATTTTAGAATAGTGTAGGTCTACTACATATGTAAATATGGAAGCATAAAGAACTAGTTCATAAGATTCTTTCATCAAGTTATTCTTTACTATAAACCTTCTAAGAAATATCATTTATAAAACCATTATTAATGACAAAAAGATATGAATCATAACAAAGGGTTATCATAGATTCTCAACAAGTGTAAACAAGGGAGATATCAATTATCATATAAGGATAACATGAGAATAATGATATTAGAAGGTGGTATTTACATTATAAATTCATACCCAACATATCATAGGTCATAATAATGAGTTAGGGATCAAAGCATGGTCGTTCCAAAGATAATAATTTTAAAGGATCACTGAATATTACAAACTGTAATCATATACTTCATGTCATTCCAAGAACATTGTGTATCAGATTCAGGTGTGAATGACTAAGCTGTGGCTGCTTACAACGCTGTTTAGGAGAATGTTCATGAGAGATATTTTGGGAAGTCATAATTTTCATTCAACTACTAAGAAATATCTTGTTAAATTCATCCTTACAATTCACTTTAAATTTCATGCAACATGGGGTTTCTTCTTCCAACGGAAAGGAACATGTCATCTATTTTATGGCTTATTGCAGATAGATTAATGGAATGTACGACTTCCTAAAAGATGTGTAAAAAAATATTAAATAAAAATGATAAATATATTAACTTAAAAATAATAGATAAAATGATGAAAACATTAAATAAGTAATTAAAAATACACACATTGATTCATACCAACTACATTGTTGGTTACTATGCTTTTATTTTCTTTCCTTTAAGAATTGGTAACTCTGCATTTTCAACATTTATCACTTTTTGTAAAACTCCCCCCATGGCCTTTGAAGGGAAGTGATAAATTTCGAGAATACATGGGTGATAAGGTTTCGAGCGAGAACAATTTTGCGAGAGGTATTGTTTGTATGAGTAGAAAAACATTCAATTTATATTAAATTAATGTAGTAGATAATAGAAAATAATATGAGTAAAAACATAGTATATTAAAACAACATTACCTTCTCATCAAATTTCGAGTTTTATCCAGGAAATCCAATCTCTCACAAATATGAGATTCTTTGAAAAAACCACCCCAACTTGAATAATGGAATCGACATGTATAAGAAAAAAAAATCTTAGGAATACTAAAAAGAAGTAAATTAACCATAAATATGAAACAGTCTACTACTTCTTTGGAAGTTGCATCTTTATGATATTTTTTTTACATTCTTTCACCTGGTATGATGACCATTCATTTCTAAGAACATCTATATCACCTTGTAAATATGCTTATTTTTTACAGTTATAGTAGTACTAGAAAAATATAAATAAAAAAATGATTAATAAATACTTTAAATGAAATAATAATTATCTTCGATAATAAAACATCAGTGATTCTAGGTTTATCATGGAATATAATCACTCGCATAAATTTTCAAACATAATAACTGAAATCTTTCCCATTGGTTTGTTTCATACACTGGAGAAACACTGAGAAGAATAATTAATTTTTTTTATATGTGTCTGGACAGTGAAATTTTATAATATTTACATTGACACTTGTCCAGTCGTAGAACATATATTCTTTCTCATGCTTAGCCCCTGTCCTCATTCCTTCTTTTTCATGATATTGATGCACCACCCTATGATAACAGAATCCTCATTAAAAGATAATATAAGTTTTATAACACGATGTTTAGTTCTAAAATCTTGGATGTATTATATTACTTATTGAAAAATTCTATCTTGTGTGGATGGTTTTTTGGATATCCATGAATTGAATCCTGGAAATAAAACTTTGGAGTATCTAAATTTATTGTAATGGGCATCCAATGCAACCTAAAAACAATGAAAAATGAATAAGTAATAAAAGAAATGGAAATATATTTTATATGAATAAATTTTAGAGTTGTACACCACCATTGTTGGTATTAATAGTGTAAATTATATGAATGTTTTCTATCAAATGATTTGATCAGACCTTCCAATATTTTGTCATTTTTTATTTATTTTTTTGTTATTCTATAGAGGTGATGTGAGGAGTAACGAGTCCAAATTTTATTTCATAAGAAAATCCATTCTATTTTTTTATATATACACCGACCAAAAATATGAAATTTATTTATCAATAATTAACATATTATATCATCTTTTGTAAAATAAAATCATGAAAAAATACCTTATGTGTATATTTACAGCTGAGCTGCCTAACCAATCATGTTTGAGTATTTCAATTACACTCTCAACATCAATGATGTATTTATATTTCTCTCCATAAATATTTTCTTCCAAATCAACTATGATATTATAACCGTATTTTAACATTCAATCCACTGGAACCAAAAATGATTGTAAATTTGACATGTTTTTTACAAGATGTGATGGTCATGCGATGAATGTTCCAATATCATTTTTTGACTATACGAATATCTTCCGCATCAATTGGAATAGGTAGATTAGTTCTCATCACTTGGGATATGCTGATTGGCACTCGTACATGACCTGTTGGAAGTGGTCTACTCTATAGCAATTAGTTTTGGCTGTTGAACATCGTTTCCCTCACAAAAAGGTGATGGGTGTGTGTTAAAAGATATAAATCACAGTCATTATCACCTGTATAATATCAGTATAGAAATGGTATCAGTGTCTGTCTTATTCAAATTTTAAATAATCATTTATTACAACATTGATAACCTCGGCTAAGACATATCTTTACGTGAATGACTCACCTCATAGCACGTGGGGGTGGGGTGGAATCTCCACGTGGGGGCTGTTATTGTGCATATTCTTCAATTTGATTCCCCCCATAAAAGTTTCCATCATATCTCTCTACCATTGGAATTCTTATTCTAGGGTATATATTATTTCTCTCGTATTTTTTGTTAATTCCCTTTGACCTTCTACTTTTTTTCTCAAAATATGTCTGGGGTGTCACCCCCAAACCCACACCTTTGATGTGGCCGCACTATTCTAGCCAATTCAAGGCCATAGATAGTATGTTTTCATCCTGTATAGGTGTTTCTAAATCCTATGACTTTGTCCAATATAAGATATATTAAAATAAGTTATCATTGTTGTGTAATAGCAATTTAAATAAAAAAGTTTACTATGTAATACTGAAACATGTTTCTACACTTTTTGTGTGTTTTCATCTATTAGTATCTTGACATTATTTATAGGTTCCTCATTCCATGGATCATGGTGTGGGATGGAAGTAGATTTAGATTTAGGGTCAAAAATCTATATATAAATAGAACAACATAATTATGATGTTGTTTCATGTCACAAAAAATTATTATGATAGATTTAAAATATGTACCAATTTTTGTTGAGGTGAAGTGTACCCATCCTTATGTTATAGTAGGCGTACACTTGTTTTACTACCCCTTTATTTCCATCACTTAATTTTCTCGTCATAAATAAATAAATTTCAATCAAAGTGATGAATAGATATTTCATTAAACAATGTATTATAACCCACAATGTACTTGAAAAGACACGTCTACATGACGGTCAATAAACTCATCCCACACTACATGGTTTATCAGGTCTGCATTGATAATCGGTGGGTGTGGGTTTATTTTCCCTTTAGAAACTTTAAGATGATTTCTTATTATAATTGTGTGAAATAATTTGTGAATCCTTCCATGAAGCATTAATACATATTTCTTGTGGGAGTAATCTACCATAAATGAACTATGCAATGGATGATGAGGATTAAATCAATGTTTCATTTATTATTTCTTTAGTAAAAAAATAAATTATATCATAATGTTACTATTATATCTTCCCACATCGGTTTCTTAAGCCCGAAGACAACATGTTTCCATAAATCTACATAAATAGGCATGTGTTGCTGAGTGAAAATTCCAATTTAAATACTAAACATGGCCTTGTTGGGGTTGACATGCTGGCCACATGCATTCCATCTATCCTAAAATTTTATGCCTTTGAATTTTTCATTAATGATTTATTTCTAACACTATCAAACTATAGAGATCCTATTTTTATGCATTTTTGTTCCTTCATTACTTACAATTTCCTCATATTCATCATTTTTAATTTTTTTTCTCTAGTGATGTAGCATTGAAATGTACAGATGGTCATTGTACCTCTGCACTGGGAGTAGTATAAGGTTAATAAAACTATTGTTCCACAAGAATGGAAGCATCAGCACATGAAGAAGGTCATCGCTCTACATTTCAAGAAGTAGTAGGTTGAGAGACCTACTGTGCCTTGGGATTGGGGTCACCATAATTTTCATAACTCATTATTTACCGAAGTGGCTTAACATTTAATTTAGATTACTTAAATGCAGTAGTGATTGGATAATAACACGAGGTAACACAATGCATATTACGAAAAAATATAACCAGATTACTAAGCGTTTTTTTAATTTTTAAAGCCTAAAGGGATTTGACACCTCTATTGACTATCCAAATCCCTTCATTGTGGTCTCCTATAATATAAAAAACCTTCTACATTGGGACTCTAGAAAAATGATTGTTATGGCCCAAGGAAAGGGCTATCCCCAATTGAATTTTCATCTGACCATTCCGTGGTTTTGGTCGATAACAGAACAATTGACAACTTTCGGTTTGTGGGATCTGGAATATAATATAATTTTACTACCTGTGACGACATTATAAATAGTTCATATTTGTTAACTTCCTTACAAAAATAATCTTTCATGAATCCCAATTCATCTATTTTGACATCACTCCTATTATCAACCCACGTGCATTGAAAAATCGGCACTTGAAATATTGTATAATCAAACTACCATTTTTGTTTGATGATGCAAAAGTATGACATATTCGCATAAATTGGACTTTTACTCTTAGTACTAGAAACATCCATCGCTTCATCCATAAGTGTAACTACACAATTTTTCATGATATTTTCTTCATCATGATCAATACTAAAGAATGTGAAACCATTAATCATATAACATTTGTACGATAATACATACACACTTGGTCCTCCAGCTATCCATAGAAGTCATTAGGAAATTGAATCCAAATTTTAGGCTTACCCCTTAAAAATATAGTCCTGAAACAATCCTATAAACTATTGATTATGTTTATTTGATATCTATCTTTCATCCCTTGATGGATTCAAATGCCTAATAGTTATTTTTTCGGTTTCAACAAATGAGGAAACCTCCAAACTGTCATAAAAACATAATGGTGGGCCTGCTCCCAATCTATACTATTGTTTGCGACAACTTTTCTAGAAATTCCATCACCCGCAAGGTACCCAGTGTGACAATAGTTTGGTAGAACAATGCTTTCCACACTGAATGGGTATTCAGAATATAATTCAGCAGCTTCCTTGACAATATATCTCTCTACAATATAGCCTTCTGGCCAAATTTGATTTTTAACATACCCATTCCAAATCATCATATACCATTCAATTGGGTACACCCACCTATAGTGTATGTGACCACATAGTCAAATATATATCACCAATTAAACCATCAAATTAACTATCATGTCAATTAATATTGGAAAGAAGAACATTTCTAACTCAAATAATATGATGGTAATTTCCCTTTCCATAGTCAGAAATTTTACCACGTTTATAACTATATGCATATAGCTCTGAAGAAGAAAAATATCTTGATTTATGTATGATAGAAATTATTAGGAAAAACTCAATTTAAAGATGTATGAATTTTATATTGAATAAATATAAGGCAGTCTTGTAATTTTAGACCATTTAAATTTAAATTATTCACTGACACGATGTTCTTGATATTCAATGAATACTCCCATGGATCCTTCACACCATTCAAAAAGTTCCAAACTAATTTCTCCCCTATCTGGAAGAGTATAAGTAGTTGGAGGAAGAAAATTTCACTTTTCACCCTTCACTGGCACTAACTCTTCTAATATTACCATGTCAACCATGTACAACCTAGCATTAATTCAATAATTTTTTTCTTGGTTCATTTAGCAATGCGCTGATGACACTATCACATTAATTTTTTTCTACATACATAACATCAAGATAATGCCTGGGAAACATATAATTATAGTATGGTAATTCAAAAAAACTAATCCCTTTTTCCAACCATATTTCATAAGGTATTTCAAAAATGTTATACCAAAATCTATTTCTAGATCATTTACTTTATCAAATAGTAGAACTCCTATTAATGTAGATGGTGTTATACATTCCTATGAACTTCCGTAGAATGATATCATCCAAGATTGGAACTTTTTCCATTAGGGTAGAAATATTTGATGTCTTGGAAACATATTTTTCAGTGAATGTTTCAACCTAACAGAATGTATACCTTCTTCACAAATGGGACACCCCTGAGTTCCATTAATGTTATATCCTAACAAATTACCATAAGTAGGAAATTCATTTATCATCCCATAAAACATGTATCTCAATGTGAAATCATCATTTCTCTAAGAATCAAACAATGTTACTCCTGAATCCCACAATAATTTCAAATCCCCGATCAATAGAGTCAAATAAACATCAATATCATTACCTAGTTTTCTTTATAATAATATAAGAATAGATAACATGATGTATTTTCATTTCTTAAATTACCATGGTGCCAAGATATAATTTACCAACATAATCATCCATATATTGTGAGTAATAATTTGAAAACCAATTGGATTCACTCTATCTATAGATAACTCGAGATGAAGGTTTCTCAGCTCATTTTTTAGTTCAGCATACAAAGGATAAGTTCTCTTCCACTAAAGAGAGTCTATTAGGTGATGTAGTTTTCCATGTTTAATTATAGTATATGAAATCAATTTTTCGTGCAGTCTCCTTACTTCCGTATATGCCGCATAACCTTGGAATGATTGTAAAGTACCAAAATATTTCACTGGACTGGATTAATCTTTATTTTATTGAGAATCTCCACACATTTTGTGCATTCTATAAGTATTTTTGGTCCTTGGTAAAAATATATACAATAATTTTAGTTTACATGTATTCTTTCAGAGATTATACCCATCGAGCATTGCATTCAATTGGTGGTTCATGTTTAGATTTGGAGCTCATTATATTTTGAGATCATGTCATTCAAGATAGAAAGTAGTTTTGTAAAACTGGCGTCACTCCATACATTGTATGATTTACAATTATATAACTTCAGTATGGATGACTATGCTATATATTTAGTCCCACCAGCATACAATGGAGTCTTTTCACAACTATTTAACATCTCAAACAATTTTGGGCAATCATGATGTTCAAATTCAATTGTCATTATCATTTTTTCAATACCATCTTAATCATCATTCACATCAGTAATCACATCCTCGATATGATCTTCTTCATTATCCACACTTGTAATAATGTTAGATGATTCATAAAACATAGTGTTATTCCATCCACTAGCTACATTCTCTTATTCCCCATGTTTGTTCCAATATTTGTTACTTTGATCTATTCTATGATAGATCAAGTGTTATTCCAACTCCTCTATACTAATTTGTCTTAAATAACAATATTTTAAACATGGACAAATGATTTGAGAACGGTTTTATGCATGATCTTTGGTAAACCCCGGGATCTCCTTCACTCTAACTTCATACTCTTTTTTATAACGATTGGAATCCATTCATTCTTTATTCATATCCATCCTATTTGATTTAGTAATATTAATATTTAAAAAAATAAATACACAAAATGGTGACATAAAAATTAACCAAGTCTAAAAATTTTTATAAAATTTATGTCATTTTCAATATTAATCCCCAAAAACCACTTTCCATGACAATGGTCCTTCATTTGGGATCTTCTAGATAAATCAATCATCCTCTCTTCCAGCTTTTCCTTTATTTTTCCAACTAAGAGAAATTCATCCACATAAATATGTAAAATGACAAATCTCTCATTATAATACACCTTCATAGAGTAGCATATTTTTACATTACATTGCATGAACATTAATTATACCATTAATGTATTGAAATTCCAATTATACTATCTTGGTGCCTACTTAAGCCTATAAAAATTCCATTTGAGAATGGATCTGAACATTTTATTCAATTTAGCATGAAACATTACAGTTGATCTATATAGATGTCTTCCTCCAAATATCCATGAAGATATAAAATCATAACATCCATTTGTTATAAAAATAAACCTTCAATGGAAACTAATCCAAGAACCATCTGAGTTATTATATGCTTAACATTAAGAGAGAAAATATAACTGAAATATAATCCTTCTAATTATTGAAATACATTTTCAACAAGAGACACCTTGCACTATTTATTATCATTAACATTATCCTTTAGATGATGAATATAATAATTCTATAGAACCCTATTTACTGGTTCTAATTTTATTATCATTAATGTATCGAAATCATAGATGAAATTAAATTATTCCTTCAATTTTTACTCACACTACAATGAGGATAATAGTCAGCATTTATTGTAACCTAAAAAATAGAAAATCCACCTGAATTACCCACACATTGTTGATCCTCTCAAGATGAAGATAAGAATCATTGGTGACATGCATGACCATTGGGGATGACTTCACCCAAATAAATTAAATCATAAACATACAAAAATAGAATATAATAAATATAAATTAATAATAAATTCCAACAAAGTCATTTCTAATAAATTAAAATTGTAAATTACATTAAAAAACCACATGTAATAAACTAAAAAATATCTAAAGTCTAATGATGTAGAAACATAACATAATCCAAGTTTTTCCCTGAAACTGAATGACCAACCTTCATCTCCATGTGACAATCGAGACAAAACCATCCATCCAATGTCCAACTTTTTTTAAAAAATAAGACATACAAGAGAACTATCTAATTCCCAAGTAAAATAGAACCAAATCAAACCCTAAGGCTAAGAATATATGAAACAGGAATAATACATGAATACTACATACCAACCAATGTAACTATATAGTACGTGAACCAAAGGCTAGTTGGATACCACCATGAGTCAAATTAATTCTTTTTATAAATGAAATGATAACCGATATTTTAGAAATAATATAAGAAAATCAGTTTTTATTACATATCTATGATAAAATAATGAGAAATTGGAGCCATTCAATTTCTCAAAGCACAACATTTATAAAATATTGTATAAATATATTTTCACAAAAATAATGATAATTAAAATCCCATTCTTATTCCTATAAGACGTATTTATTTTGAAAACAAACCCACATATGGTTTAAAACATTTCAAATGAATTTTTAATGAAGGCTAGAACAATTAAAACACATCACTATCCATTGAAGTCATTAACAAACCCAACAAAAAGGTAATAAAAGAAAAAGGTAAAATATAATTAAAACAAAACCAAAGGTATTCATGAATAATTTGACTAAATAGATGGAACAATACTTTTCAATACCAATGATAAATAACAAGACTGTCAATGCATCAAAGCATATGAATACAAGCCATAAACAACATAGATTATGATAAATATTTAATGGAATAATATATGATACATATCTTGAGACAAGACCTTACAGACTAATGGGATATGTAAAATAAATGAAATGGTATACCAACTACTAGTGGGTGAATGGTCACACATATCAACAGTATAATCACTCAAACATTATCTCATCAGTGACGCTCCCACTATCTATGTATTACGTAGAACTAGGGAGACTATCGAGCACATAATCACAATTGGACTAGAAATTTCCAATGACTTCCCACTATCTATCCTTTGATTACTCTTGAAATAACCAAAGTATTTCTATTACAAAAAAAACAATTCACAATGTTTAACATCACAATCACATCCATTAAACCACAGGAATTTCCCTTAGAAGGTTTCCTAACCCATAAACACAACATGAGTCACATCATGAAAATCCATCACAAAGATAAACATAAACATATTTAGTAGACATAATGGGGCTCAACAAAACAAAACCAACCAAAAATTTATCGATATATTAGGAATTCATAATAATGTGAAAAAATGGAATACCCCTCTAGCAGTGGTAGTAGGGTCTGATGGTGGTGGAGTCAGGTTAGTCCTTGGAGGCTGTGGAGGGGTGCATTGTAGAGGTGGTGTTTACAATGGAGGTGGGTTCGTTGCGGAGGAGGGTTTGTGGTGGAGGAGGGTTCACGGTGGAGGAGGGGTTGAATGAAGGAGGTGGGTTTCAGCATACGGAGGAGGTCGGTTGGAGGTGACGGAGGAGGGATATCTGATGGAAGAGGAGGGGCATGCAGCTCAGGAGTGGTCGGTGGTAGTAGAGGTGGGGTTCATGCAGAGGTCGTCTTCTGCAAGAGCTTGAGGTGTGTGAGAGAAGAAGCCGACTATTATGGTAAATTTATAAAATTAAGGGAAAATTTTATTAGCAATAGTTAAAAAATGCTAATTAAGGTATGTTTAATCAATGCTAAAATAAAAAGTATGGATAAAATATACCTTTATTAACGCCTTTTTAGCCCTGATAAATGCTCATATTTATATGTGCTAAAAATTGCCGATATAGATATAATGTGAATATTTTTTTTTATTATATATATTTAGAAAGTTATATATATGATAAATAAATATAATTATATTTATTTATAAATATAAAATTATAATAAATTTATTAATTAAATGTATTAATAAAACTATAAATATAATAAATTTACTTCTTATAATTTTGTAATTATTAAAATAATTAATTATATATATAGTTATAATTATACATAAGTATATATTTTCTGAATTAAATAATTATAAAATTCGTTGAAATATATATATTATATCTATAATCTTATAAATATATATAATTAATGTATTTGTTATAAATATTTCTAAGATTATAAATATAATATATATATTTCTTATAATTTTATAAATAACTATAAAATTATAGGAAATATACTTTTTACCATTATAATCTTAGAAATATATATAAGAAATATATTAATTATATATATTTATAATATTATGGAAATAATAATTATATTTCTTCTTATTTTATAATTATTTAAATGAATATATATTTATTTATAAATATAACTATATAACTATATATATATTTATATATTTATTTATTTAAATAATTATAAATTTTTAACAAATAAATTTATTATATTTAAAATTTTATTAACATGTATAATTAATATATTTATTACAATTTTATAATTGTTTAGATATATCTATATTTATTTATAATTAAAATTATAAATATTTGTATTTATTTATCAATATTTGTATATATTTATAAATATATCTGTTTAATTATATTATTTAGGTGGTGATGTAGACAATGACATTTGTAGGGGTGATGCAGGCATGACACGAGATTTGTGACGCATGTAGGATGATGCAGGCATGATGCTGCACTAGGCTTTCAGGCCATGTTATGGGCTTTATGCTTAATGGGTCTACGAGCCATTCATTGAATAAATAAGGCTTGATGGGTGGGTTATCTCCTTGAAGGGGCTATAATCTTCCTTCTAGTATGTGTATGTGGTGTATGTGTGTGTTTTAATGTAATTGTACACCTAAACCCTAATATATATAACATTATATAAGAATAATAATTATATTTTATTATAATTTTATAATAATTTAAATAAATATATATTTATTTATAATTATAACGATATATAAATATATATATATTTGTAATTAAAAATTATAATAAATATATAGTTATTTATAGTTATGATTATAAATATAAATAAAAATATATATATATTTAAATAATAATAAATTTACAACTAATATATTTATAGTTTTGTAAATATATATAATTAATATATTTATTATAATTTCATAATTATTTAAATATATAAATATTTATTTTGATTTATATTTATAACTCTATGTATTTATTTATAAATATTTGTATGTAAATATATATAATTAATATATTAATTATAATTTTATAATTATTTAAATATATTTATATTTATTTATAATTGTAATTATAACTATTTGTATTTATTTATCAATCTTTGTATATATTTATAAATGTATTTATTTAATTATATACGTTAATAACTTTATAAGTATAATAAATATATTTATTGTAGTTTTATAATTATTTATATTTATATATTTATATTTATTTATAATTATAACTAATAATTAACATATTTGTAAATATTTTATCTAATTATAAATATATATTTATTAATTTAATTATAAAATTATAATAGATTTATTTATTGTAATTATATGATTATTTAAATATATACATATTTAGTTATAATTATAATTAAATGTAAATATATTTAAAATTTATTTAAGTTTAATTAAAATTTTATAAATATAAGTAGAATAAATATATTTATTATTTAAATATACTTATTGTAATTTTATAAGTATTTTTTAGAACATAATATATTCATGGGTATAACATGAATGAATTATTTACCTAGTAAAGTATACATAATAAAAAATATATCCTCACATATAGGCAACATGAATGATAAAAAGGGTGTAATATATAAATGAACATTTGTAATGAATAGATAACATATATACACACCAATTATACTCACACATCATTATATTTATTTACCAAATTCAATGGAAATGTATATTTATTAATTTATTATATTTTATAATTATATATATATATATATATTATAGATAGTTAGGGGTAAAATTACAATGAAATTTAGAAATGCTATAACCCCCCCCCCCCCACCAACAAGGGATAACCCACCCATTTTTGGAAATTTATTATAATCTTATAATTAATTTAATATAAATTTATTTAATTATATTCATTGAAGTAATTTTTTTAAAACCATATATATATATATATGTGAATTATTAAAAAATATTAATTATAAAGTTGCATTTCCTATTTAATGTATACAAATAAACATTATTTCTTAATATAAATATAATAATTCTATATAATTTAATAATATTTTTTTGTGAAAATATTGTATCAGTTCTTTTAGTTAGCGCTGATAAACGCCCCCCTTTTATCAGTGCTTTAAATTTAGAGGTGATAAAATTTGACGCATCCCTTTCTCAGATATATGGTAGTGATTTAAATTATTTATTGTTTCACAATAAAATAAATTTAAATAGTTAAATTTATTTCTATAATTAATAAATTTGATGTTTAAATAATTTTAACCATGTTTTTATGAAGGAATTATGTAATTTCCTTTTTTTTCTTTATATATATTTATTTATTTAGGATTTGTTTTAGAATAATAATTATTTTTATTCTTTTATTTTAATATTTTATTTATCAAAAATAATTTTATTTTTCCCTTATTTTATTTTTTTTAATTGCGGTTTTACTTTCATTTTTCAATTATATTATTATTTTACATTTCTATTTTGCCATTATTTATTTTTCAAGACATTTATTTCACATTTCTGATTTATATAGAATATCCACATTCAAATAACAATTTTCTAGAAAGTAGATCCACAAAGTGGAATTGCCTGTAGATCCAAACAACCTTTTCTAGTGGATTCCATGTAGCTAATTTTCAATATTCACCAACACACATATATATTTATTCAAATATGTGAATATTCACATACCTAATTCTCCTTTAAAAGAATAAAGTGATAGTGAAGCCGAAAAAATATCCAGGGAGAAACTTGTGCCAACTGATGCAACATCACCTGAAGCCAACAACATTAATCAACCTTAGACCGAAAAAAATAAAGAAAAATATACTATTTGATATTTCTAATTGTGGAATATGATCCCTCTTTGAGTTCAAATGGTGGCCTGACATGCTTTTGAAGCAGAAAAATAATGAGCTTGAGGATGGGACGATAAGTTAAAGTCAACTGAGGCTAGAGTTTGGAGATCATTCAAGAACTAACTAAATTGATTTGGGTGTCACTAGAGAAGATGATGAAGCAAGTATGAACAAAGATCTTATAAGTAACACTTATCGATTTTGATTGACAAAGTTGATGATACCAAATCATCCATCATGAATGAAGAAGATGACTAACGCACAGATCAAGCTACCATTGATGTTGTAGGAGAAGTTAGAACTTGATTCTGGATATGGGTGTTTGATGTCTTACCTTCCTTGGGAACCTTGAAACTCAATTTTTTTGAAGTTAATGATCCGGAAGAATAAGATCTCGTTTGGTCAAATTCACCACTAGTAGATCTGACACAGAAAAATATTGACGGTGAAACCTTGAATTAGAGTTTACGAACGAGAGGATGTCATGATGCCAATGAACCCAAGTCTATGATAATTGAATGTTGATAGAGCCAAATGTTGAGGATATTATTCTGAGCTCATGCGAATAGATATGGTATTTTGATAAAGGGTTGTGATGATCTTTTTCTATAAGATTTTAGAAGAACCTAACCCACTCTAATATTCAAGATAATGAAGACAATTTGACTAGAGATTGATGAGTGGAGGTATATTTGTTGTTTATTATTGATTGTATGATGAATGCTCACATATTCAAACTAGAACCTTGTAGTATAATTTAGTGTGTTGAGTATTCAAGTAGTCAAATTGGAAATGTGTGAATGTTTTAAAATAATCGTGGACACCTAGAAGAATCAATTAATTTATATTATGGAGTGAGGTGATGAAAACTAAATGGTGATAGATGGAGAAATTTAGTGTCTATAAAAGTGGAAGTATATTGTTGGAGAGATTCTTTAGAGTTTAGGTGTAGTGAAAAAAATCAATTAAAATGAACACTATTGTGGATAACCGAATGGTGAAATTAGAAAATTAAGTCAGTAAAATTTTAGGGAAAATTTAAAAAAGACATTCTAGTGCTCAAAAGAGTGGGGATCGAAAACATTCAGTAGACATACATTACATGAGAAGTGAATAACTAGAATAATTTTTTTCTTGATCATATAAATGGGATAACTACTACTTCTTCTCATAGATATGAAAATCAAAGCTTCCATCTACACCATAACCATGTCTTAATAAATTCCTTATCATTGGAGCGGTTAGTTTAAAATGGTGATGCATTTATGAGTTTTTATTATCTTTAATTTTTTCAGTTGCAATTCTCTCTAGATATTTTAATATTGAAATTTGATTATGGATAAGTGTTGGATATTTATTTCAATTTATTTTTTTCTTCGTTTTTTGGAATGAGACATTTTTTTGGAGAGTTTCAGTCTATTAATACTTATTTTCAATTAAAACATGGGATTCTTTTGAGGATTTTATCTGCTAAAATTTCTTGTTTCTCGATTGCGGAATGTGAGAAAAATAGGGAGTCGACAACGTCAATATACTCAGTGATCATTGAGTAACATGATTGACCAATACTAAAATGAGTGATACCACTTCCATATTATTCTAAATTTAATAATAAAAAATGACATGCATGATTAGATATTTCAATCTATGTATGATAGAGTTATAAATATAAAATCATTTCAAAAAGATGAAGATAGATTGATTAATGACATTTACTAAATTTAACCACTATTTTCACACACAGATTCATTTATTTTTGTTTTGCTACAAAATTATTTCTTCTATTTCATTCTTGTGTTTATAAATTAGAAAGTCCCTAAAATAATATCAGAAATAATAAAAACCAGAAATTTTAATATAATAAAAAAACTTGATATAAGATCTCATAAAAGGTAACATAGTTGGGACAAACCCTTAGTTTCTACTGTATTGTAGTTGTCTGATTACAAAAATAATGTATATGGTTTAATAATGAAACAAAAAAATCTAAAATTCAATGGTTTTCATGGCAGGGAGCCTATAAGAGATAAAAATAAAAAAATATTCTGCACTTTTTTTGAAAAAAGTAAGTAATGAATTGTTAAAAAAATATAATGTATGTAACACCCGAGATTTTTATGATAAATATTTTTTTTATGTTATATAAATCATCAAAGGAATATTTCACTACACACAACACTATCTTGTCTTGCTTTTCACGCAATCACGACCTTCCTCGATAGCTTGCGTCGTACGCAATACCTAGTTTCACTAAACAACGATATGCTATTAAAATATTATTAAAACTAGTCGTTATGAATATAAATAACCACTTTTTGAAATTTTTTAAATTTAATCTTTCAAAAAGGAATTCATTTTTGGATTCGAAATATCGAAATTAGCCTAGGGTGAAATTTTGTTATTTTTCTGAAAACTTTCAATTTTTGATGAATAGTGAAAACACTGTGTTACTATTTAAAACCCGACTTTTTATTTAAATAATTATTTATTTTATTTAAATTTATTTTAGGTTAAAATTGATACATAATACCTATATAAGTTCAATGTAATTAATTGGAGTCATTTTATAATAATTTTAGATATATAAAAATTATATTGAACTTTTCACCACCTTTTACCCACCACCTAAATTCACGTCAAACTTAATTTTACCTCTTCTGTGAGTGGAATTTTGAAAATCAGAGAGACACGGTTAATATCAAGGACTAAAATGTGGTTCAATGAGATGAAAATAATTTTTGGTGAATAGTATCTTTTTACTTTTTTACCTCGGTTAAAGGTAAATAAGGTAATTAAGGGTAAGAATGATATTATTATTAGCCTAACACATGTCCTAATTCTATTTAATAAGTTTAATTAGACCAAAAACAACTTTAGGAATAAAATCTGACCATTTAGGCCCACTTGAATTAGATTAGGACATTTAATATTATTTTATTTAAAGAATAGTTAAAATAGTTAAAATCAATGTTTAATAAATAAAACATTTTTAATGTAGGGTTATACATAAGATAAATTAGACTATAAATATTCATTAGAAAGATAAAACGATTTCCTACAAAATGGTATTTTATTTATAATTTTTAAATATTAAATAATTTAATTTATTTATGACACAATGATGACGCAGTAATTATCTTATTAATGAAATATTAACATAATTGATGTTATAAATAATCCAAGAAATGTCATTTGAGACTTTTTATAAATTACACTAATTTTGTAGGTTAATATGACATGTTATTATTTATTTAATTAACTTTTTTGAACTAATCATTCTGTTATGATTTTCACAAAGATCAATTGAAAAATAGTGTCAAAATTGACATAAAATACCTTTTAAAACAAATATTATATTATTAATTATATTCTTATTCCTAAAAATCTATGGCTCGGCCACATTAATTACATAAGGTTATATATATTAATAATAAACAACTTGCGGTTCTTTTTTCTTCTTATAGTATGTTTATTAACCTTATAGTGTAAGAAAACAAGAAGACATGGTAAAAGGTAAATTATCTAACTTAAAGTTAAATCTAAATGATAAGGTTAAAATAGAAACCTAAACTTTTCTAAATTCTATTGGATGAGTGGATTTCGACCCATACCCACCTATGCTTTGAAATAAATCAATTTGGAGCTATTAACAACAAAATATGACTTTATAAT
Organism: Viscum album; assembly: GCA_963277665.1. Lineage (NCBI taxonomy): Eukaryota > Viridiplantae > Streptophyta > Magnoliopsida > Santalales > Viscaceae > Viscum > Viscum album. The sequence goes on along the minus strand of OY728123.1, from coordinate 747,832,313 downwards.
AAAATAATAATTTTAGTTTTTCCAAAGGTGCCCCTCTCCTCCCTTATAAAAGGGCACCTCCTCCCTCTCCTCCTCACACCACTTTGAGCCTTCATGGTCGGCCAAACCCTGAAAAATTATCTTCTACACTTCCATAGAAACATCCTAGAGGTACTGGTATTCTTCAAAGACCATCTTTAGTTCCCTAAGAGGAGGTTAAGAAGAGGCGCTTCAAAGAAGAGGTAATGTCCGTTACCGATTCTTTTAACTTTATTTCTTCTTCTACTTATTCTTCTTTAGTTGTTTCATTATGAAGTAATAACATCTGTATCACTCATATACTGATATGTTATTATAAATATGAAACAACCCTATTTCACCTTCTATCCATCCTACGAAAAACGAAAATCACCGTGCGTCCGTACGTACGGAATACCGTCTCCAGGCCATGGTATAATCTGTTTTCCACCACCAAATTACTTGGATGGGTATAATGGTGTAAATAATAACTATATATGATTATTTTAAAGTGATATTTATTCTTAAATAGTATACTTACACTTCAATACAATTCCACAATCATAGGAATGATATCATCACTTGTGCGTACGTACGGCCTACCGTCTCCACGATGTAATGTGACTCGTTCTACATGATCTTCATTGCATAATGATTATATAAATGCATTGAATGAATAAATATTATATATATTACACTAATACCATTCTAGAAATGAGTAATCAATAACCTAAAAGGAAGAATAAGAATTTATTCGACCAAACACACATAATAACATAAAGCAATAAACACCCGAATAACAAGTAGCAATGAAATATTACTAATAAGAAGATAAGAATCTAAGAATATGACCATATATGATATCATAACAATGGGTATGATTCTGGAATAAGTCAATAACATTATTTAAATCATTATATAGGAGGTTCGGACACATATGAAGAAAATCAGACCTAAGGTAAGGGAAAATCTCACAATCTCATTTTTATCGAAGATTGTTTATACTTCCGGATTTACTGGGGAATATTTATTATCCACATCCATGTTTCCTCAATATGTATTATTATTTCCATCCACCTACAATTGTTTAAATTCAATTATACCCATTTGTGAGTTTTTAGTAAAAGATATGAAAGGAATCTTTTGTCATTTTTAGTAAGAGGTACTTTTTGAATTTTCCAGCAAAAGTACGAGAAGAATGTTTTTTTAACTTATACGGACTAAATGGACTTTTAGGAAATTATTTCCATGAATCATCATTTACAAATTTTCAAGTATATTTTTAATCAACTTCTTTTAGTTTAAAACTGTATGACATGTTAAGAATTGAAAAAATGTTTTTTTAAAGTAGAAAGGATATTTTCCTCAAGAAGGAAGTTCAAGTGTTTTATCAAAATTGTTTTCCATTTAAGATAATATAGGGTTCTATTTCTACCCTTATTATTACATTGTTTTGATTATGTTGTGATGGAATTATTTTTATTAAGACCTTTATCTTATACGAATTTTTTTATGATGTCACGATGTTTAAGAATCCCATTTTTATTACATGGGTTATGCTATGATGTATGATTTATGATCTTGTGGAACACATAATAATGGTATCATTATGAGACAGGTGGGACCTATATCTCCCTCCAATGCATTGGGTAAATATTTATATCTCATGATATAGACATGGCTGGAACGGGAGGATAATCCGGTTCAGTGATACAGGACAGAAACGAGGAGTGAACTTAGTTCAGAAATGGACTTTTTCCCTAAGATAGTCTTGGAAATGAGTATTGACTACTAAGAAATGATTCTCTATGATTATGTGTGTATGACACAAAGTTTCATGTTTTATGTTATGATTATTTGGGATTACATTTCACCACTATGATTTATCCCATGTTATGATATTATGATCTCTTTTGAAGGTTATGTTTCCCAAAATGTTATGTTCTTAGGAATATGATGTGATTTATATTTTTTTGTTTACCCTTATAGAAAATTTTAACTCACCCTTTTGTATGTTTTATTTCCCCGGGTGAGTAATAAGGGTAATAAGTAGAAAATGCCAAAAGGGACTCTAGATATGACGAAATAAATGGGAGACAACGTAGATGATTTATGAACCAATTTTTTATGTTTCCCAGTTTCTAAAGAAACTATACCTATATGGTACTTTCATGGTTTTGTTATATGTTGTAATAAGTATTCATCAATTTTTAAGTATTAACAATTTACGTAAATTATGGGTCATTAAAGTTGGTATCAAAGGAAGGGTATAGTCAACCTTTGGAAACTAGGATGTGAAAGCCTTAGTAAGAACCCTAAGGATAAGTTTAAGCATAGTAAAAAACCTTAGTGTTTTAGAAATGTCCATGAATAACCTATGATAAGACCTAAATAGTGAAATTTTATTCTTGATTATGTGGTTTTCTTATTATAATTAGTGTTGCTCACACTATTCTTCTTGGTTTTAGTCAATGGTCGGAACCCGAAAGAACCGTGTTAATGCGGAATGTTATAGGGAATGCAATGATTGTCCCCCTGAGCGACCAAACGTTATTGGAGCTGGAATGAAAAATCTTGTAGCCAAGCTCACACAAAATTATCAAGCTATGAATCATGTATACTTATCCATTAGTTGATGAAAAATGGATCAGTACTACTGAAAATATATTTTCAGTTCTCCAATGCTCTGAACATGATAAAGTCATCTTAGTAGTGTATCGTTTGGAAGGTGATGCTGATCAACGGTGGAATCTTATCAAGAATACGATGCAAAGATATGAAATTGAGTACATGGAATGGGATGAGTTCAAGAACTTATTTTTCAATAAGTACTTCCCTCGTATTCTTCGAACAAATATGGAGAAGGAGTTTCTTGAATTGAAGCAAAAGGATGATGAATCTGTTGGTACCTACGAAGAAAATTTTACAAGACATTCAAGGTATGCTTCTGGGATTATTATCCAAAATGAGAGTAAGATTGATCTATTCATTAGTGGCTTAAAACCAAGTCTTCAAAGGGAGTTATCTATAAGGGACTTCAATAGCTATGAGGAAATTGTTCGATGTGCTCTCAAGGTTGAACTGCAGATTGGAGTAACCCATCAGTCATATGCGTTTGATAAGAATAGGAAAATGGAATTCAAAGGAAAATCTAAAGAGAACACTGAAAAAAAGTTGAGCTTTCCCTTATGCTCAAAGTGTGGAAAGAAACCTAGAGGGAGTTGTCTTAAAGGGACAAGTAAATGTTTCAAATGTGGAAACGAAGGTCATCGAGCATTTGAATGATGCAATGATGGGAAGAATATGGCTACTGATGTGAACAAAGAAAAGGGTACACATAGTAAACCTCCTACACTTCAATGTTACAAGTGCAAGGAAATGTGGCATTATGCCAATCAATGCCCTAATCCAAGTGTTGTTGATGATGATTGACGTCAACAAACTCTTAAGGCTAAAGACAAAGGAAAGTCACATGCAATTTCTATCATCGATGTGGAGTATGAGAACGAAGTGGTGAAAGATACACTTACCATCCACTCTAAAGTAGAAAATGTTTTATTTGATTCTGGATCCACCCACTCTTTTATTTCTGAAGAATTTTCTAAGGTTATCGACGTATTACCTCAACAATTAGATGTTGAGTTTGCTGTGACAACCCCTAATGGCACAACAGTCACGTCAAAAGTTTATAATTCTTCTCCGATTGAAGTATTTGGGAAAGTGCTTCCTAAAAATCTTGAGATCCTTCCTATAGTGGAATTTTATGTGATTCTTGGAATGGATTGGCTTTCTTTATATGGATCTCATATAAATTTACAAATATGGGAAGTCACATTTCATATTCTAGATCAATCTATGATCGTCTATCGATGCAAGGATGAAAATAACCTTCAAGTGGAAATTTCGTCCATATTATGGGTCTTGATTCCACTAAATATAGGTTATTTATCTCAAATGGTTGGTGAGAAAATCACGATTAAGAATATGCCCATTGTACGAGAGTTTGATGATGTCTTTCCGGAGCAATTTCCAGGTCTTCCACCGAATCGTGAAGTTGAGTTTTCAATAGAACTCATACCGGGTGATATGCCCATTTCAGAGACACCTTAGAGAATTTCCCCAATTGAGTTTCAGGAATTGAAGAAGAAAATCCAAGAGAATCTTGTTAAGGGATTCATATGCCCTAGTGCATCACCTTGGGGAGCACCTGTTCTGTTTCTTAAGAAGAAATATGGATCAATGAGACTCTGCAATGATTATCGAGAACTTAACAAAATCACTATAAAAAAATATCCTCTCCCACGCATTGATGACTTATTTGACCAACTACGCGGAGCTCAATACTTTTCCATGACCGATCTTCGTTAAGGGTATCATCAATTAAGGGTCAAAAGGGAGGATATACCAAAGACGTCTTTCCTTACAAGGTATGGACACTATGAATTTATAGTGATGCCATTTGGTCTTACTAATTCCCCTTCTATCTTCATGGATATAATGAATAGAGTCTTTATAGACTATCTTGATCACTTTGTGGTAGTCTTTATAGATGATATTTTTGTCTATTCAAAGAGCAAGGAAGAACATGAAGATGACTTGAGAATTGTATTGAAGACCCTGAGAAAGGAGAAGCTTTATGCCAAATTTACCATGTGTGAATTTTGGCTTCAAAAAGTTTCATTTTTGGGTCACATAATCTCAAAAGAGGGGATATATGTGGATCCCACAAAGATAGAGGTTATCGAAAGATGGACGAGACCAACAACAGTAACTGAGATCCGAAGTTTTCTTGTTTTGGCTGGATATTATCGATGTTTTGTGAAAGATGTTTCATGATTATCTAATCCACTCACCAGGTTGACTTGAAAAGGAGTTATGTTTTTTTTGACGGAGGAGTGTGAAGAGAATTTCAAGGAGTTGAAAATAATGATGTCCAGTGCACCTGTACTCACACTTCCTTGTAGTGGAGAATGGTTTGTGATCAACAGTGATGCATCCAAGAAGGGGTTGGGGTATGTTCTTATGAAAAATGATATGGTGATAGCTTATGCCTCATGACAGTTGAAAATCCATGAGCAAAATTACCCAACTCATGATTTGGAGTTAGCTGTGGTAATCTTTGTATTAAAGATTTTGAGGCATTATCTTTATAGAGAAAGGTGTGATATTTATATTGATTATAAAATTTTAAAGTATATTTTCACACAAAAGGATCTGAATATGCGCTAAAGAAGAGGGTTGGAGTTGATTAAGGATTATGACTGCTCAATTCGTTACCACCCTGGGAAAGCAAACAAGGTGGCAGATGCATTAAGTCAACAAGACCATGCTAGTTTATCCAGGATGAGGATCAAAAAAGATCCAATATTTATGGATTTACAAAGGATGGATATTGGAATAATAATGGAAGGGGAGAAATCTTATCTTTCTCAAATGAATGTTCAACCATCTATACATGTGAAGATTAAAGAGGCACAGAACCAAGATGTAGAGTTGCAAAAGAAGGTGAGAAATGTTACTGAAATCAATCTTGATTGTGATGGGATAATAATGTTCAGAAATTGGGTTTGTGTTCCTCCCATCCCAGAATTAAAAAAGGAGATGCTGGATGAGGCTCATAGTTCTTCATTCTCTATTCATCATGGAAGCACAAAGATGTACAGGGACATGAAAGAGTACTTTTTGTGGGATGGCATGAAAAGAGATATTGTTGAATATGTCCCTCGATGCTTGGTTTGTTAGCAAGTTAAATCTGAGAGACATAAGTCTAAGGGGATGTTACAACCATTACCCATACTCGAATGGAAATTGGAAAACATCACTATGTAATTTTTCACTGGACTTTCTAAAACATCCAAAGGCAATAATGCTATCTGGGACATAGTTGATCGTCTTACAAAGTCAAAACACTTCATTGCTATTAGAGAATATTTCTCTCTGGATCAGCTTGCCAAGATATATGTAAAGGAAGTGGTAAGATTTCATAGAGTGCCACTATCCATTATATCTGATCAGGATCCGAGGTTTACCTCAATGTTTTGGCGATGTCTTTAGCATAATATGGATACAGAGTTGAGTTTCATCACAACTTATCATCCTCAGACAGATGGTCAGTCTGAGAGAACAATTCAAACTCTAGAAGATATATTGAGAGCTTTCTCTATGGATTTCAAAGGAGGTTGGGATCAACACCTACCTTTGGTGGAATTTTCTTATAATAATAGCTTTCACTCCAGTATTCAGATGGCTCCTAATGAATCTCTCTATGAAAATAAATGCCGAACTCCAACTTGCTGGGATGAATATCGTGAAAGAAAGCTATTAGGACCTGATCTTGTTGATGAGATGGCAGAAAAAGGCAGATCTATTCAACAACACATAAGAGTAGATCAGAGTCAACAAAAAAGTTATGCCGATAACCAAAGAAAATTCTTAGAGTTTGAAGTGGGTGATAAAGTGTTCTTACAAATATATACTCGGAAGAGAGAAATGAGATTTGGAAAGAAGAGAAAGCTGAGCCCTAGGTATATCGGTCCTTTCGAAATACTGGATCGTGTTGGGAAGGTAGCTTACCGATTGGCTCTTCCACCGAATCTCTCCCAAGTTCATGATGTGTTCCATGTATCACTCCTGAGAAAGTACATACCCAATCCTTCACATTTACTAAGCTCAGAAGTTTTACCACTGGAGAAAGATCTTTCTTATGAAGAACAGCCGATACAGATTCTGGATCGTAGCGAAAAAGACCTATGGAACAAGACCACTCGCTTGGTGAAAGTTTTATAGAGGAACCACCAACTATAATAAGCTACATGTGAGCTTGAGGATATGATGAGGGAGAGGTATCCTCATCTTTTTGTTACCATGTGATGAATTTCGAGGGCGAAATTCATTTTAATGGGGGTAGAATGTAACACACGATATTTTAAGGAGAAATATTTTGTTTTTATGTTATATACATCATCAAAGGAATCTTTCACTACACACAACACCATATTGGCTTGCTTTACACGCAATCGCGACCTTCCTCGATAGCTTGCGTCGTACACAATACCAAGATTCACTAAACAATGATATGCTATTAAAATATTATTAAAACTAGCTGTTATGAAGAGTAATAACCACTTTTTGAAATTTTTTATATTTCATCTTTCAAAATGGACTTCATTTTTGGATTCGGAATATCGAAATTAGCCTATGGTGAAATTTTGGTATTTTTCTAAAAACATTCAATTTTTGATGAATAGTGAAAACACTAGGCTACTATTTAAAAACTGAATTTTAATTTAAATAATTATTTATTTTATTTAAATTAATTTTAGGTCAAAATTGATACATAATACGTATATAAGTTCAAAGTAATTCATTGGAGTCATTTTATAATAATTTTAGATATATAAAAATTTTATTGAACTTTTCACCGTCTTTTACCCACCTCCTAGGAGAATTTGGAAATTCACATAAAACATAATTTTACCGCTTCTGTGAGTGGAATTTTGAAAATCCGAGAGACACGGTCAATATCAAGGACTAATATGTGGTTCAATGAGATTAAAATAATTTTTTATGAATAGTAACTTTTTACTTTTTTTACCACGTTTAAAAGTAAATAGGGTAATTAAGGGTAAAATGATATTATTATTAACCTAACACATGTCCTAATTCTATTGGATTAATGTAATTTGACCAAAAACAACCTTAGAAATAAAATATGACCATTTAGGCCTATATGGATTAGATTAGGACATTTAATATTATTTTATTAAAAGAATAGTTAAACTGGTTAATTAAAATCAATGTTTAATCACTAAAACATTTTTTATATAGGGTTATACAAAAGATAAATTCGACTATATATATTCATTAGAAAGATAAAAAGATTTCCTACATAATGGTATTTTATTTAAAAATTTTAGACATAAAATAATTTAATTTATTTATGACACAATGATGATGCAGTAATTATCTTATTAATGAAATATTAACATAATTGATGTTATAAATACTCAAATAAATGTAATTTGAGACTTTTCATGAATTCCAAAAATTTAAATAGGTCGCTATGACATGTTAGTATTGATTTAATTAACGTTTTTTGAACTAATCATTCTGTTATGATTTTCACAAAAATCAATTACCAAATAGTTTCAAATTTGACATAAAATAGTTTTTAAAAAAATATTATATTATTAATTGTTATTTTATTCCTAAAAATCTATGGTTCAGCCAAATGACTTTGATAAGGTTATATATATTAATAATAAACAAATTGGGGTTCTTTTGTCTTGTTATAGTATGTTTATTAGCCTTATAGTGTAAGAAAACAAGAAGTCGTGATAAAAGTTAAATTATCTAACTTAAAGTTAAATATAAATGATAAGGTTAAAATAGAAACCTAATCATGTCTAAATTCTATTGGAAAAGATTATTTTGACCCATACCCACCTTAACATCTAAATAAATCAATTTGGAGCTATTAAAAACTGAATATGACTTTATAATAAAATAATATTTTTAGTTTTTACAAAGGAGCCCCTCTCCTTTCTTATAAAAGGGCACATACTCCCTCTCCTCCTCACAAAACATTGAGCCTTCATACTCGGACAAACCCTTCCAAATTTTCTTCTCCACTTCCATAGAAACATGCTAGATGTACTGGTCTTCTTCAAAGACCATCTTTAGTTCCCTAAGAGGAGGTTAAGAAGAGGCGCTTCAAAGAAGAGGTAATGTCTGTTACCGATTCTTTTAACTTTATTTCTTCTTATACTTTTTCTTATTTAGTTTTTTCATTATGAAGTAATAAAATAAGTATCACTAAATTACTGATATGTTATTATAATTATGAAACAACCTTATTTCACCATCTATCCATCCTACGGAAAACGAAAATCACCGCGCGTGCGTACATACGGAATACCGTCTCCACGTCGTGGTATAATCTGTTTTCCACCACCGCCTTACTTGGATGGGTATAATGGTGTAATTAATAACTATATATGATTATTTTAAAGTTATATTGATTCTGAAATAGTATACTTACACTTCAATACAATTCCACAATCATGGGAACGATATCATCGCTCGTGCGTACGTACGGCCTACCGTCTCTATGATGTGGTGCGACTCATTCTACATGATCTTCATTGCATAATGATTATATAAATGAATTTAATGAATAAATATGATATATATTACACTAATACCATTCTGGAAGTGAGGTATTTATAACCTAAAAACAAGAATATGAATTTATTCGACCAAACACACATAAGAACATAAAGAAATAAACTCCCGAATAACAAGTAACAATGAAATATTACTAATAAGATGCTAAGAATATAAGAATATGACCACATATGATATCATAAAAATGGGAATGATTCAGGAATAAGTCAATAACATTATTTAAATCATTATACAGAAGGTTCAGACACATACAAAGCAAATCGGACCTAAGGTAAGGGAAAATCTCACAATTTCATTTTTATTGGAGATTGTTTATACTTACGGATTTGCTAGGGCATATTTATCATCCACATCTATGTTTACTCAATATGTAATATTATTTCCATCCACCTACAATTTTTTAAATAAAATTTTAGCCATTGGTGAGTTTTTAGTAAACAATATGAAAGGAATATTTTATTTTTTATAGTACGAGGTACTTTTTGACTTTTCCGGCCAAAGTACGAGAAGAATGTTTTTTTACCTTATACGGCCTGAATGGAATTTTAGGAAATTATTTCCATGAATCTTATTTTAGGTGTTTTCAAGTTTATTTTTAAACAACTTCTTTTAGTTTAAAATTTTATGACATTTTAAGAATGGAAAAAAAATTTAATGTAGAAAGGATATTTTCCTCAAGAAGGGAGTTCAAGTGTTTTATCAAAATTATTTTCCATCTAAGATAATATAGGGTTATGTTTATATCACTATTAATACATTGATTTGATTATGTTGTGATGGAATTATTTTTATGAAGTCCTTTATCTTATATGAATTGTTTTATGATGTCACGATGTTTAAGAATCCCATTTTTATTACATGGGTTATGCTATGATGTATGATTTATGATCTTGTGCCACACATAATAATGGTGTCATTATGAGATGGGTGGGACCTATATCTACATCCCATTCATTTGGTAAAGATTTATATCTCATGAGATATACATGGCTAGAACGACAGGTTAATCCGGTTCAGTGATACAGGACTAAAACGAGGAGTGAACTCGATTCAGAAATGGACTTTTTCAGCTAAGATAGTCTTGGAAATGAGTCTTAAATACTATGAAATGATTCTCTATGATTATGTGTGAATGCCACAAAGTTTCATGTTTTAAGTTATGATTATTTGGGATTACGTTTCAACACTATGATTTATCCCCTGTTATGATATTATGATCTCTTTTGCAGGTTAATTTTTCAAAAATGTTATGTTCTTAAAAATAGATGTGATTGATATTTCTATTGTTTACCCTTACTGAGCATTTGATCACACCCTTTTGTATGTTTTCTTTCCCCAGGCCAAGAATAAGGGTAATAAGTAGAATATGCCAAAAGGAACTCTTGATGTGATGAAATAAATGGGAGACAACGTAGATGATTTATGAACCAGTTGTTTTGTTTACATGTTTCTAAAGACACTATACCTATACGGTCCTTTCATGGTTTTGTTATATTTTTTAATAAGTATGCTTAAATTTTGAAGTATTAACAATGTATGTAAAGTATGGGTCATTAAAATTTATGCCTAATAATAAACTTACAAATTATGAAACTGAAAATTATTGCAATCTGAGGAACATAAAAAAAAATCAAGTAATATAAATTGAAATTATATAAAAAACTAAAATATCACAAAAATAAACACTAGGAGAAAAGTTCCTAAAAACAAAAACCTTTCAAAATTTCAAAGACATCGATAACCAAAGAACACTGAAGGATCTCACTACACTTAATTATGAGAACCAATATAATATATTTGCATACTAAGAGAAAGACTTGGGTTTTAATTTAAGAATAGGAATGATCCATCACATAACAAAATTTTACGGTTCACTGAGTGAGGATCCACATAAATATTTACAACAATTTCACATGGTGTGTACCTCTATGAAACCATCAGGAGTGACTAAGGATCTTATCAAGAAGAGGTAATTTCCCTTTTTCTTGATGGTGTATCTAAGGAGTGGTTTAACTACTACCAATCCACCTCAATAGAGAGTTGGAACCAACATAATAATATGTTCCCTGAAAAAAATTTCCAACCTCTGGTCCTACCTCATTAAGAAAAGATATATGTGGTATTATGCTGTTATAGGATGACTTTACATGATTATTTGGATATATTTAAGAATTTATGTTTTATATTCCCTCACTTCAATATTTCCTACCATCTCCTTATCCAGTATCTTTATAACATCTTAGTTTTTATGGATAAGATCATGATATATACTGTATAAGGAGGAGAAATAGTTGATAATACCCTCTTTGATGCTAGGAATATCATTTAAAAAAGAATTAAAATTCATAATAATTTAGTAATCAGGAATTAATACATGTAAAAAAATATATGGAAGTATCAATTTCCAATTAAGATAATAGATAAATTGTGAGTCATATTAGTGATCTTACTTTCATGATGAGGCATATGATTACTAACTATGTCCCTTCACATATTCGACATAAACTAGTTTGTCCTATTTTGATGAAATGTATCATTTTTTTCATCTATTAAACATTTATCTCATCAATCTCCATAGTTTAATGATACTTATAAAACTTATAATATAGTATTACCAAGAAAAAACTTCTGGAACAACCTGAATAATAAATTCCCAGACAAGAACACTCTCTATAGGCCCTTTCAATATAATCAAAATTTCATCCAACACAATTATTACTAAAAAAACATGATGTTTAGGCATAATGATCAACCAAATAGGAATTTATAGCCCCCAAACTTCTAATAGTATCTGAGGTACAGTCAAAATCAATTTTAAAATCAAGATGGTTGGAATTTCACATGTTTTCATAATCATGATAATCAAAAACAAGAATTTAATCAAATAAATTTTTCACACTTTGAAGATATGGTTAAAAATGAAAAAAAACATAAGAAAAACTAGTGTTTTTAAGAAAACGCGGTAACTCAAATGCATCATATGGAAACTAAATTAGTGATTTCAAAATCAAAGGATCGGTGAATTTTCATCATAATATGAAGGGTACTTGAGAGGAAGATATAATGTTTGTATAATAATTGTGAGAATCAGAATTGAAATTAAAACCCACCAAAATATTAAATTATTCAATAAGAACATAAAAATCTCAATTACTCTTAAGAAACTAATGGAAACACACATGATGATTTCCTAAAACCACTTACTAAACCTATTTAACTACCATCTAAAACTGTTATTAAACATTCTACCCACAAGCATATTGAATAAAAAAATTAAAATAAAAATGAAGATATTAATATTAAAAAAACTCTATGGATTTTTTAAATCTAATTAGATCTTATAAAGGGGAAAATTAATGCTTTTCTAAAAATTTATAGAGATCCACCGCATTATCCTTTGGAAATTCCTCTTATCAAAAATAATATAGAAACATAAATGGGAAATGAAGTGCTAATAAATTTTAGGAATTAAAGTGTAATGTCCCTCTGTTAGATGTTGTGAATTAGATTCCGTGATATGCTAAATTTATTTTGGAGAAGTTTAATCACAAAAGGATGTTTAAGGAGATGATAAACTTGATTTGGGAAGAATTGTTTCTTTCATTATCAAAATTTCTATCCCTATGAAATTCGAGGTTCCCTGTATATTTGCAATATCATGTGTTATTGGAAACCGTAAATTTTAAGATACAAGGTTAGATTTAACGAGCTCTGTAAATGTTGTCCCTTATTTAATCATTTCATCTACACATTTTCGAGAACATAATGATTCTAGTATTTTCAACTAGTTATCGAATAGAAATTTATCTATGTTAGATAATGTCATTGAAGATGTGTTTGTATGGGTTAGAGACCTTATTTTCCTTACCGAGTTTTAAGTGTTATACATCTAGGATATTATATTTAGTTTATGTGACCCCTATATATTTGTAAGTCCATTCTTGAAAACTAATGAAGAAATAATTAATTTTCATGAAGGGACTTTTTCCATAGGGTTTTGAAGAAACATGTTAATTTTTTTTATCATTTAATAAATGAATCACCCTATTGAAGATCATCTTGTACACCAGGTTAATATGATTGACAATTTTTCCATATATTTGTTTCATAAACTTAATCAATATTATTTACCACAGTATTTTTTGGAAAATTAACTCTTGTCTGATAATGAGTATGACAGAATTAAAAATTTTGATGTCTATTATAGTGAGAAATCTGAAATTAAATCTATTTTTGGAAAATTTTCATACTATTTTGGAATTTATAAACATGATAAGGATGAAATGTTTACATAAAATGATACTAAAAATGATTTTGTTTTTATTAGTTTCTTAAAACATGTAAATCTGATGAAAATTCATAATTGTTCTGTGAAACTAGACCTAAAATGGAAGAAACTAAATTTAATTCATCTAAACATGAAAGAACTATGGATATTTAATTTTTCTATAATAAATTTTCTTATAAATACACTATTTTGAACATAAAATATTCTCAGAATTTCATTGAAGAGTGACCTCATTATTTTGAAATATAATATGAAATTCATTTTGTGGAATACACCTATTTTCTTCTTAAAATAGATTCACTACATGTATAGAAGTTTGTAATTATACTATTATTAAGAGTTATTTAGTGGCTAAAAAAGAATGTAAGGAAACCATAAAACCTATGTTTTCCAAAGAAGATAGACCACCAATACATAAACATAAAACCTTTCCTAGAAAATTGAAATATTCCAACATGGAATACAAATAAAAATTCCATATTATAATTGAAAGTGGGATATCCAGTGAGAAAGGGAGTAAAATTATAAAGGTCCATAAGATGAATATAAAGGTAATAGGCTGTTATTTATAGGATTTACCATGGATTGTTCCATCAGTGTGTATGCCTAGGAAACTCTTCAGGTAAAAATCTAGACCTATTTAAAAATCTCAGAGGATATTGAATCGTACCCTTATAGAAGTGGTTGAAAAGGGGTGACTACTTTATTGGTTATAGGTATTATTTACCCCATTTCAAAAATCCAATGGGTAAGTTTAGTACATCTATTTTCTAAAAATGGAGTCTTCGCAGTTGTTAAGAATTGATTTGAAGAATCCATTCCTTCATGTTTTTTCAATAAGTGTAGGATATGAATTTATTATAGGATGTTGAATCTACTAGCTAGTAAAGAACCACATTCCCTTACCTTTTCTTGATCAACTCCTTGAAATTTTCAGTAATCAATCCAAGTATTTATTCTGGGATGGTTATTATGAATAGTTATAGATTCATGTTGCTCTATATTACTAGGATAAAACAACTTTAACATGTTCTGTTGGAACCTTTTTTATCAAAGAATGCTATTTGAACTATGTAATGACCCTACCACCATCTCAAGATACAAGATTATCTATTTTATTGAATTTATTGAATAATTCATGGAGTTTTTCTGGATAATTTTAAAATTTATGTTTTATATTTTGAGATAGTTTTCAGGATTTTATGGGTTTTTATTTAGTGTATGTATTGAAATGAACTTCATTCTATATTTTTATAAATTACATTTTACGGTTGGTAGTATATTTGTGATTGGTTATAAAGTGTCCTAGAATATGATTTGGAAGGAAAAGTAAAATGTTTAAATTATTTTAATATTTCCTTTTACTAATAATGTGATGGATGGTATATTTTTTCTTATACATTCTAGTTTTTATAAGAGATACATAATTTCTTTTGAAAATTGATTTACCATTAACAATAATTCTACAAAAATAAATTCTTTTTTATGGGATGTGAAAATAAGAATTTAATAAACTCAAATAGAAACTTGTGTCCCCTATAATAGTTCAACCAACTAATTGACACTTGCCTTGGAATCTAACGACCGATGCATTAGAATTATATTTAAGGGATTTTCTTGGGAATTGGATAGATATGAAGTATGAAGTCATTGATTATGATTTTATAACAAAAAATATATCCCTATCCATTTACTTCTCAATAGAAAAGGAAGTCATTAATAATTTTAGAATACATATTTTGTTGTCTAAATTACTGGTTTTCACTAACGATTCTTGTATTAGATATCTCATGAAAAAACAATAATCAAAACCATTTTTGGTTTGATGGATCTTATTACTTCAGGTTTTTGACATAGATATCCAATATATAAAATGAATTAAGAAAACTTTGGACAATCATTTGAGTAGGATACCTACACTTTTTTATCTTGAAAAATGAATTTTTAAACCTGTTATAGAGTTTTTTTACTAGGGATATATTGTATTCTGTTATCATATACAAGTGACTATGGTTCTCAATCATTGTGAATTACATATCTACTGGAATGGTTCCCCATTAGATTTCCAGGAATTGTGTTTCTAAACTAATTTTTGATTCATGTAAATATGTCTTGGATGATCCTTACTTGTGAAATTTGGGATGTGATCTTATTTTGTGGAGATGTATCATAAATTAAGAGATTTATTTAGTGTTATTTTTTTCATAGTTTGAAATATAGAGGTCACTTTGGATCATTGAGGACTCCTAGGAATGTATTGGATGTTGGTCAATTCTTTCCTACCAAGTTCAAATATTATCATCCATTTTGTGTTACTTATAAATTTGGTCAATTATAAGGAAACATTTCTCAAATAAATTAGATTCCATAATAGACTTTATTGTTTTTTTATGTCTTTGATGTTTTCGGAATGTATTTTATCTGACATTTTCCAATTTCCTTTAGTTATTATTACATCCTTCTTGAAGTGGACTATATTTATAAGTGGAATGATGCTTTTCCCGCAAGGACTGATGGTCTAGCTTGGTGTCCCAAATTATCAAGGGAAATCTATAACACCCCAAGCTTCCACAGTACATTTCCCTTAAAATGATTCAATAGCTGAGATGTATGCATCCTTGAGATTCTAACACCCCACGACCAATCAAACTAACTATTATGAATAGTAATACCCACTTTTTGAAATTTTATAATTTTTTTAAAAAAAATGGAACTCGTTTTTGGAATCATAATATCAAAAATATAGTAGGGTTAATTTTTGGTACTTTTTGGAAAACTTTAAATTTTTGATCAATAGTAAAAAATACTAAATTGTAATTAAAAACAAGTTTTTTAGTCAAAATAATTTATTTTGTAAAATTATAAATTTGAATGGTTATTAAGTATCATTAGATTATATTTTTATCATTTAATATAATTTAGGTCATTTTATGTAATTTCACATTTAAACTAGACATAAACAAGTATTAATCCTTTGATAGTTATTATTTCTTAAAAACAAGATTTTTATTTTGACAATGGGAATTAATTTTAGATTTATTTCTGCCACTTTTGTGTTTCGGATTTGGAAAAATGGATTCCATATTTGGAATCAAGAGGTCTAAATTGTGTAAATAGGTAACTTTTATTATTATACATTATGAATATTTACTTTAGTAAATATTTTATTTACCACAGTTAAAGGGTAAATATGGAAAATAATGGAAAATAATTGTTATTAAAATAATATTAATTACCATAACATGGATCCTATTCCAATTGGGTGATACATATCTGACCATGGGATTCCTTGGGTCGCTTTTGGGATCCCATGGAGACACTTGAGAGTGATAATGACACTTTATATTAATTAATTTAATGTAAAGACAAAAATGACATAAACATATATCTTTTAGTAAAATGATATTTATATGGAATTATATAAGTTATATTTTAGAATAAAAAAATTAATTTCATATATAAGAAAATTTCATACATTAAGGTCTTTTTTTTATAATTTTAAGACATCAAATAAATAAAATTATTTACGACACAATAATGATGATGTGTTTACCTCAATAAAAAATGACTAAAATAAATGAGATTATGAAATGTAAATCAATATCCAAAACATATACAATTATTATTGGATGATTTTATTTCAAACATGAGTCATCTTATATTATACTTTAATGATTTGTGGACCTTTATAAACCGAAAATCCTTATATAATAAAATAATATTATCAAACATTCCTAAAGAGCCCCTCCTCCCCCTCATAAAAATTGATCAACTATAACCCATTTCTCATACTTCTCAATCCCCTTGGCTCATAAAAACTCTACCCAATTAATCTCCCTAAATCCCTATCTTCTTATTATAATCATTACCATATGTATAAGGTACTTCAAATAATCCTTTTGGTTAAAAAAACAAAATTACCCGATTTAAGGGTAACATCTCCTCTTATGTTCTTTTCTTTTATTTACTTCTCCAACCCCCAAAACTCTCTTTATTCATTTATTTTATACAAAAACCATTATCATTAATATACTAGGTTGTTTTTATGATATTTATTTTAACTAAACTTATAGAGACCTCCATCAAATGGTTATATAACATAATGTTTCAGTGGACGACGAACTACTGCCGCACGAAACGATGATTGTTCAATATTCTACTACCACCTCTTATGGTGGCCACTATGGTGGAACTATACTTATATGTGATATTTATGATATTTATTTTATCTATAATAGCCTGTAATTATCTTTTATAGAATAATTTTTTGTTTTCATGTTGTATATATATGATAATTTCATTTGAGGATGTGTGTACTACCGCCCCCTCAAAGTGATATGAATCGTTCATAACATACATGGAATGTATAAAGGATAGTGTTAATGAACTTACATATCACATATAAATTATTATATTATAATGGAATAATAATATACCTATGTATAATTTTTTCTTCATTCTTTTTAAAATAAAAAAATGAAATGGAAGTAGCGTTCGTGCATAGGTATGGATTACTGTCTCCCTGAATGCGATAAGATTCATTACCCATTGTAACCATTCACGAATAACTTTCATTTGATTATTAAAAAAATATTTAAGAACATTATATCATTATGTATATGAATCAAATACATCCTATCCATTACAAACATGACTTACGTAACAAAACATATAAATGAAAAGGAATCAGTTCACCCCCGAAATAATGATACTACTGAAATATTATTAACGAAGAAATATTAGATGATCATATATGATGTCATATTTATGTATATGGTTCCTGTGTCATTTAATAACAATTATTTAACTATTTTATAGGAGTTTAACTTACCCTCAAACAAGGCAAAGTACAAGGTAAGGGTTAATTTCACAATCTCTTTATTATCCGATATTTTTTTACATACGTTTCTACTGGGACCTCTTTATCATCCACATCCATCATTCTTAAAAATGTATTTCAAAACATTTTTACTATTTACTAATCTATGGGTTAAAGTCATTTATACACTTGTTTGACATTTTATAAATTGGTTTGAAAGGAATCTTTCTATTGTTTCCCAAACAAGGAACATTATGACATTTTGACAAATTAAGGTAAGAATGTTTTTTTAACTTATACTGTGGGTGAGGTTATTCTCTGCCATTATAACACCATTGAAGCTTCCATTACAATCTTATAAATATATTTTCAAAATAAATTTTTTATTCTAAAATTATATGACTTTAAAATTATTTCAAAATATAATGATATTTTTATCTCAAATAGTTTTGATTTCATCTATGTCAACATCCTTTGATAGATTTTATACTTATTTGAAGTTTATTTATTATAATACAAATCTTCCATATTAGATTGATGTTTTTGTTATATGTTTGACTATGGATGTGTTATTTTTATACCATTCATAGTTTATGGTTAATGTATTAACATTTTATATGCTAGTTTTAATATGAATGTATATGTTATGTTTCAACCTTTTCACATGAGGAATGCATTGGACTTAATATGTGTCAAATGGATACCGCTATAGCCCCTAGAAGCATCGGTAGGCAGCTTGAGACAAACTAGTTTCTTGGCATAAGGCCTTGAAAAAATCTTATTTTTAGTCTTGGAATGAGGCCTTTACTCTATGGTTAGGATGTCCGCCATTATGTATTCTATAATTATGAAATTAGTTGTTCATATTACATGTGATTATTCAAATAGTAGAATATCTATGTGAATAAGTAAATAGAATTTTTTGATTTATCTTTTCCATATTATGTTGAAGTTTAGGTTTAAATGGATTTGGTTTTAGTTTTATACATTTCCTTAAATATTTGTGCTTATTTATGAAGTTTTCACTATATTGTTATCCTTACGGAAAATATATGCTCCACAATTTTTATGTTTTATATTTTCCAGGATATGATAAAGTATTTTATGGTTGACCTACAGGGATAGGCTAGGATATATAAGTGTGTTCAATGGGAAATTTTTTTTGTTGTTTTTATCTCAAAATGTAATGTAAAACTTTTTTATATATCTAGTACATCCATGGCTACTAAAGTAATTGGTATTACGGGACATTATTTCTTGTATCATGATAGTGTTATGTAATAATGCACAGACTCTAGGTAACTAGGGTCAGGGAATTACAGTTGGTATCAGGGGAAGTTTAGTATAAACCTTGGAAACTAGATTTAGATAAACTATAATTAGAGAACATTAACCCAAGATAGAATTTGACGATTAGTATAGAATGACTTCATAGAATTTTGATAATGTTGATATTTTTGAGTTTTACAAGTAACACAGACCTTCCTGGATATGAGCAGGTAGAGGAAGCTCGGGCATAGATGTAACTAAGAGTGAAAACTCTGACAAGGAGTTTCGGGCTTGACCCGGGGTATCCTGGTACACGACAACAGGCCTTACTGCCCTATTGGTTACAACACTCCCAGGGGATATGCTTAGGATAATTCACATTTTCCTTAAAAACAATTATGAAGGATTTATGAGTATATACCTCATTAAATTTTTTTTTATTATGGATTGTATCCATAAACAATTCAACTTATGTTAAGTGTTTACTAGTTTGGAATTATGTATTGTGATTCGTAAATTAATCTAGTGTATGCCATTGTTTAGAAATGGCACCTAGTAGAAGGAATGGAAACCACATAAATGCATGCAATCCAAGTAGGTATTTCCCTCCCACTCAAAATAATTATAGTGGAGTTGGTGATGAAACTAGTGTTAATCATCTTATCACCATATTGGGACAACTCACACAGGTTATGAATAATAACCTTACCCGTATGGAGCACCCTAATCCACAACATGGAGGATCAATGTTAGACCGATTCATGAGGAAACAACCAACAATATTAAATGGGAAAAAATCATTTTTATCTAAGAAATGGAAAAGTTCCTTATAGAAAATATTTCATGCTTTGGGAGTAGAGAAAGGGAAAAAGTTGTCATGGAAGTTTATCGCCTCATGGGAGATGCAGATCAATGGTGGTCATTAATTCAAAACAAAAATGAGGATGAAGAAGTATCAAATATGGAATGGAGGGAGTTTAAAGATATTTTCATAGAAAAATACTTTCTTCTTGACCATAGTGTGGATATGGAAATACAATTTCTGAGTTTGAAGAAAAAAGAGGATGTGAATGTCACAAAGTATGAGACTTACTTTACAAGGTTAGCCAGGCAACCTGTAGATTATATACATAACCCAAGGAGTAAGATTGATCAATTATTTGTTGGGTTAGAACCATTGATCCTTCGAGCATTAGTCTCACATTCCTTGTCACCATATGAATATATTGTCTCTTATGCTATCAAGACAAAAATGAATTAAGTCTTACGACTTTAAACCAAACAAAGGGAAGAAGAGATCTGTCGAACACTCTGGAAGTCAAAATAAGGGGAATAAGGGAAAAGTTGAATATCCATCTTGTGGTAAATGTGGGAAGAAACACCTTGGTACTTGCCTAAAGGGAATGGGAGTCTATTACAAGTGTGGTGAAAAATGCCACCAAGCTCATGATTACAAGGGAAAGAAATAGGCTTTCAATGTTGAATGCTAAAATTGTAAATAAATGGGGCATTATGCAAATGAATTCCCTAAGCGCAAAGGAAACATATCTCAGAAAATTCCAATAGAGAAAGTCCAGGCTTATGCAATCACTACTATGGAGGTTGAAGCTCTGAAAGATGTGTTGGCATGTAATTTAATTTCTTCCTCAAGTTTAGTCAATGCTTTATTTGATTCTGGATCATTGAATTGTTTAATATATTCTCAGTTGGCTAAAGAAATTTGATATTTTCTATTTGATATATAAATGGAGTTATCAGTCAACACACCTAAGGGAAGTATCATTGCAACAATTTTTTGTGAATTAGTCACCATTAGGGAATATAAATGTTCTTTTTCTACTGATCTAATCATCATACCCATGATTAAATTTGATTTAATCCTCGGTAAGGATTGGCTTTCGGACCATGATGCAAACATTTATGATAATAAGAAGGAGGTTATAGTTTATGATGATGGTAAGGAATACCTTATCTTTAGAGCAGAAACATCACCATCTGATTCTTATATATATCCACCCCCGTAGCTCAAATAAATTCAATTATTGGGGAGGAAGAGAGTGAGATAACTATGGGTGAGGAAAGGAATGTTAAAATAGATTATGTACCTGTTGTACAAGAATATTTTTATGTATTTCTAGAAGATTTGCCTGGACATCCTCTATAATGAGAAATTGATTTTTTCGTTGATTTAATTCATGGTTCAAGGCCCATATCGAAGACCCCTTATAGAATTGCCGTTGTGCAATTAGTGGATCTAAAGAAACAACTAGATGAGTTGAGTAAGAAAGGATTTATTCACACTAGCGTTTCTCCATGGGGATCCCCTATTCTTTTTGTTAATAAGAATGATGGATCTATGAGTTTTTCATTAACTATAGGTAGATCAATGCAATAACAACAAACAACAAGTATCCCCTTCCTCACATTGATGATTTAGTTGATCAACATCATGGATCTCAATATTTCCCAAATATTGACCATCAATTTGGATATCTTCAGTTTTGTGTGAAGAAGGAATACATTCCCAAGATAGCATTTCGAACTAGGTATAGGCATTACGAGTTTACAATAATGACTTTTGGACAGACTAATTCTCCCTCTATCTTCATGGATCTAATGAACTGTGTTTTCAAGGAATATATTTATGAAATTTTAGTGGTATTTATTGATGATATATTTTTATACACCAGAAGATACGAAGATCATGAAAATCACTTGCGCACTATTTTAAAGACTCTTAGAAGAAATGAATTATATTGGAAGTTCAGCAAGCGTGAGTTCATGCTTCATGGGATTTCATTTCGTGGATATATTTTGTCTAAGGATGGAATCTCTGTTGATCCTTCAAATACCAAGGCAATCAAAGAATGCCCAGCACCGAAAAGTATAACTTTGATACACATTTTTATTGGTTTAGTAGGTTATTATCGGTGTTTCGTCCAAAATTTTTCCCGATTGGCTAACCCATTAACCATGCTCACACGTAAAGGGGTGAAATTTTTTTTGGAAAAAAGAGTGTGAATAATGCTTTAAATAACTGAAGAGAATATTATTCAACGCTCCTATATTGACTCTACCATTGGGGAATGATGGGTTTTTTGTTTATAGTGATGCTTTAAAGAAAGGACTTGGTTGTGACCTTGTGAAGAATTACAGGGTTATTGCCTATGAGTCACGACAGCAAAAAATTCATGAACAAAACTATCCCACTCATGATCTTGACTTTTCAGTTGCAATATTTTATCTAGAGATATAGAGACACTATCTCTATGGTGAAAATATGAAATTTATACTGATCACAAGATTTTGATGTTTATTTTCTCACCAAAATAACTGAACATGAGGAAAAGGAGATGGCTCGAACTACTCAAGGATTATGATTTCACCATACACTACCACCCAGGGAAGGAAAATAAGGTGGCAGATACTTTGAGTAGAAAGGATCATGGGGTTTTGAACAAGATGAGAGTTTAAAGGGATCCTATGTTTTTGGATATAGTAAAGATGGCTATGGGAATAATCATGGATGGTGAAACATCAATAATTTTTCAAATAGATTCTAACCAATCTTTACTGAAAAGAATAAAATGTTCTCAGACTGATGATGAGGAATTTACAAAGAAAATTAATGCAGTGAATGATGGGAGATTAATCTACTTCATATATGAATATGGGATTTGGAAATTTGGGAAGATACTATGTGTTACGGATATACCTGATCTGAAGAGGGAATTGTTGGATGATGCTCATAGCTCCAATTTCTCCATACACCCTTGTAGCACTAAGATGTATAGATATTTGATGGAACATTTTTGGGTGGACAACATGAAGAGAGAGATTGATGGTTATGTGTCCAAATATATGGTCTGTCAACAAGTGAAAGCGAAAGAAAACATCCTAGAAGAGTCATTCAACCTCTTACGATACCTGAGTGGAAATGGTATGATACTATGATGGACTCTGTCATGTGGCTACCAAAGACTCATAAAAGGAATGATGCAATATGGGTTATTATTTATCATCTTACCAAGTAATATCATTTTCCTCCTATAAGAGAATATTTACCACGTGAATGTTTAGCAAGGCTATATATTAATTAAATTTTAAGACATCATGTTTTACCCCTATCGATTGTTTCTGATCGTGATCCTCATTTTACATCAAGATTACCGAAAAGAATTTAGAAAGCCCTAGATACTAAACATCTTTTGAGAAATATATACCACCCTCAAACTGATGGACCATCAGAATGGACTATTAAAATATTTGAAGACATGTTGAGATCTTTCTCACTTGACTTTCAAGGTATGTGGGATCAATATTTTCCTCTGGTATAATTTTACTATAACAATAGTTTCCATTAAAGTATTTAGATGACACCATATGAAGCGTTATATGGAAAGATATTTCGCACACCAACTTATTGGGAGGATGTTAGTGAAAGAGAACTCATAGGGATAGAACATGTTGAGAAAATAATTGAAAAGGTGAAGGTTATCCAAACCTGCATCAAAGCATCTCTAAGTATAAAAAAGAGCTATATAGATAACTGAATGAAAGATTTGGAATTTCAAGTAGGAGATCATGTTTTCTTGATGGTCTCTCCAGGGAAGGGTGTTATACGATTTATTAATAAAGGAAAATTAAGTCCCGGGTACATCATATCTTTAGAAATTATAGAAATAATTGGTGTTCTATCGTATTGTTTGGAAATGCCTCCATGTCTCTCCAATGTTCTTAATGTGTTCGATGTATCACTATGGAGAAAATACATGCCTGGACCAACACATGTACTCACATATGAAGAAATATAACTGGAACCTGATCTGTCTTATTAAAAAGATCCTGTTAGATTTCCTGATACTAGAGAACAAGTGTTAAGAAACCGAACGACTGGTCTGGTGAATGTTTTATGGAGAAATCATAAGATGGATGAGGAAACGTGGGAACCCGAGGAACTTATGATGAAGAACCACCTGAATCTTTTTATATAGTAGTTTTCTAGAAATTTCGAGGACAAAATTATTTGAAGGATGGAATAATATAACACCTAAAGCTTCCACGGTACATTTCCCATTGAATAATGCAATAGCGTGCGTTGTACGCAACTTCAACATTGTAACACGTCAAGACCATTAAAACTTGATTTATGAAAAGTAATACCCTCTTTTTGAATTTTTATAAATTCTGTTTTTCAAAATGGACTTAATTTTTGGATTCGGAATCTAAAAATTATCTTAGGGTGAATTTTCGGTATATTTTGAAAACTTTTAATTTTTTATGAATAGTTAAAAATACTAAATTTTAATTAAAAAAATTTTTATCGAAATAATTTATAGTTTTAATTTATAAATTTTAATGGTTTTTAGGTATCATTATATTATATTTTTATCATTTAATATAAGTTATGTCATTGGATGTAATTCCAGATTTAAACTGGACATAAACAAGTTCCAATCTTTTGATAGTTATTATTTCATAAAAACATGCTTTTTGTTTTGTCATCGAGAATTAATTTAAAAATAATTTTTTCCAATTCTGGATTTTGAATTTGGAAAAATTGATTCCATATTTGGAATCACGTGGTTTAAATTGTGTAGACATGTAACTTTTATTTTTAGACTTTATGAATATACTTCAGTAAAAATTTATTTACCATGGTTAAAGGGTAAATCAGGTAAATAAGGGAAAAAATATTATTTTAATAATATTAAATTACCCTAAAATGTGTCACATTCTTATTATTTGATACATGTCAGGACATGGGAATCCTTGGGTCCATTTTAGGACCCCATGGATCCACATGAGAGTGGTAATCACACTTTATATTAATTAATTTAAAGTAAAGTCAAAAATTACAAAAACATATATCTTTTAGTAAAATAATTTTTATAATGGGTTATATAAATTATATTTTTGACTATAAATACTAATTCCAAATATATGAATAATTATTAAATCACGGTATTTTTTTATAATTCTTAGACATCAAAAATATAAAATTATTTATGACACAATAATGATGAAGTGTTTACCTCATTAAAGAATGATTTAAATAAATAAGATTATAAAAAATAAAATAATTTCCAAAACCTTTCCTATTCATATTGGATGATTTTATTTCAAAAATGAGTCATCTTATCTTTGACATTAATGAGTTTTGGACCTTTAGAAACCGAAAATCATTATATAATAAAATAATATTTTTGAACATTCCTAATGAGCCCCTCCTCCCCCTTATAAAAATCCCACACCTCTAACCTATTTCTCACACCTATAAAGCCCCTTGGCTCATCCAACCTCTTCCCAATTAAGCTCCCTAAATCCGTATATTCTTTTTATAAGCCTTACCTTAGGCATAAGTCACTTCAATGAATCCTTTTGTTACAATTCAAAGGGAGTTACCCGATTTACAGGTAACATCTATTCTTAAGTTGTTTTCTTTTATTTACTTCTCCAACCCCCCCCCCCCACAGAAACCTCCATTTATTCATTTATTTTATAAAAAAAATATAATAAATATACTAGTTTGTTGTTATTATAATTATTTTAACTACACTTACACACACCTCCATCTAATCTGTATAGAACATAATGTTTCTATGGACGGTGAACTACTCCCTCATGAAACGATGATTGTTCAATCCTCTTCTACCACCTCTTATGGTGGCCATAATGATGGAACTATAATTATATATTATATTTGAGATATTTATTTTATCTTTAATCTTCTGTAATTCTATTTTATAGCATACCTTTATTCTTTTCACGTTGTATATATACGATAATTTCATTTGAAGGAGTGCGGACTACCGCCCCCTCAAAGTGATAGGACTCATTCATACCACACAGGGAATGTATAAAGGATGGTGTTAATGAAATTAGGTAACATATATAAAATATTATATTATATTGGAATAATAATATACCTATGTATCAACTAGTCATCTTTCCTTTTAAAATAAAAAAAATGAAATGGAAGTAGGATTTGCGCGCACGTACGGATTACCATCTCCACAAACGCGTTGAGATTCATTCCCCATCATAAATATTCAATAATAATTTTCTTCTGATTAATAAAAATAATATTTTATAACATTATATCATTCTATAAATGAATCAAATACATCCTATCCATAACAAAGATGACTTACATAACAAAACATATAAAGGAAAACAAATCAGTTAACACATGAAACAATGATTCAACTAAAATATTATTAACAAAGAAATATTAGAAGATCATATATGATATCATATTTAAGTATGTGGTTCTTTTATAATTTAATAACAATGATTTAACTATACTGTAGGAGTTTAGTATACCCTCGATCAAGGAAAAGTACACGGAAAGGGTTAATTTCACAATCTCTTTATTAATAGAGGCTGTTTTTACGTAAGTGACTACTGAGACCTCTTTATCATCCACATATATGTTTTTAAAAAATTTATTCCAAAACAATTTAACTATTTACTAGAAAATGGGATAATTTCATTTATACCCTTGTTTGACATTTTATAAAATGGTTTGAAAGTAATCTTTCCATCTTTTTTCAAACAAGGTAATTTATGATCTCTTTGACAAATTAAGGTAAGAATGTTTTTTTAACTTATACGGTGGGTGAGGTTATTCTCCAATGTTATAACACCTTTGAAGCTTCCTATAAAATATTATAACAATATTTTCAAAATAAATATATTCTTTTATAATTACATGAATTTAAAGTGATTTCAAAATAGAATGAGATATTTCTCTCAAATAGTTTTGATTTCATCTATGTCAGTTTCCTTTAATGTATTTTAAACTTGTTTGAAGTTAATTTATTATGATACAAATCCTCCATATTGTATTCAATGTTTTGGGATATGTTTGACTGTGTATGTGTAATTTTTATACAATTCATGGTTTATAGTTAATGTATTAACATTTTTTATGCTAGTTTTAATATGAATGTTTATGTTATGTTTCAACCTTTTCATATGAGGAATTCATTAGACTTAATAAGTGATGGGTGGAGCCCACTATAGGTCCTCGATGAATTGGTGGGTCTCATGAGAAAAACTAGAGTCTTAAGACGAGGCCTTGAAAAAATCTTATTTATAGTCTTGGCACGAGGCCTTGACTATGTGGGTATGATGTCTGGCATTAGGGATTCAATCATTCTAAAATTAGATATTGATATTACATGTGATTATTCGACTAGTAGAATATCCATGTGAATAAGAAAATGAAATTATTTGATTTATCTTTTTCATATTATTCTGAATTTTATGTTTAAAAGGATTATGTTTTAGTTTTATACATTGCCTCAAATGTTTATGCTTATTTATGAAGTTTCCTCTATATTGTTATCCTTATTAAGCATCTGATCTCACCCCTTTATATGTTTCATTTTTTCCAGGATATGAAGACGTGTTTTATAGTTGGCCTATAGTGATTGGCTAGGGGATATAAGTGTGTTCAAAGGGAAAAAAATTTTGTTGTTGTTTTTATCTCATGATGTAATTTAAAACTTATTTATGTATCTAGAACTTTCAATGCTACTAAACTAATCGGTCTTTCAGGACAAGATTCCTTGTATCATGACAATGTTCGGTAATAATGCACCAACTCTGGGTATCTAGGGTTGTGGCTTTACAAAATCTCTTTTATAGATTTGGAATACAAATTTTTATTCTCACAGACCAAGGTACTCATTTTTTAAATATAACTTTGGACGCATTTTTTATTCGATATAGGGTTAGTCATAAAGTGTCTACACACTATCATCATCAAATGAAGTGGACGAATAAAGTGTATAATATATAAATCCATCATATTCATGATATAATAGATAACTATAATAGTAATGATTTGATATTAAGACTTAAGGATGCTTTGTTGGAATATAGAACTCCTTATAAGACAAAAATAAGAATGTTAAATTATAGAATATTTTTTGGGATATATATAACCATAGAGTTAGATCATAATAATTTTCGGGCTTCAATATAATGAAATTTAAATGTTTCTGAAGTTTTAATAAAGAGGAAATTTTTTCTAAAATGTTTGGAAGAAATAAGGATCAATTTTTATGAAAATGAAAGTATTGTTAAAGAGAAAAACGTTTTATCATGTTAAGATGACCTTGAAAAAAATAATTCTATATTAGAGAAAAAGTATTGTTGTACAACTCTAGGATTAACATTTTACCATGTAAAATTCATTCCAAAATGGATTGGACCTTTTATTATAACTCATTTTTTTCTTTTAGTGTTGTGAAGATTATATTTCCTTGGAAGGATGTTCCATTCAATGTTAATGGACATTGAATCAAACTGTGTAGATAATAGATTATGGAACCATAGGATGAAGATTTCATTTTTTTAATAGTTAAATATCACTATATAATCTATTATGTTTCCTCCCTAGAATTTTTTTGGTATTGAATAAGTTTATGGTAAGGTAAAAAACATTTGTAGTGTTATGATTTTTTTAGTGATTATTTATTGAGAACAAATTAATCTTTTCATGAATATTTATATCCCTATTATTAACCCAGAGAAATATGCTTAGGACAACTATCCAATTTATGGAGTAGATTCTTTACAATATACATTGAATATGATAATGAACAAGACTAATAATATCTAAAAATCCAACACACATTAAATAATATAGTTATATTTTACTTGATTTGATATTTTTGAGATCTAATGCTAATCATTTTTCATTTTTAAGATATTGGAAGATCACCTTAGGGTATTTATCAAAGTTAAGGGTGATTTAATTCAATTTAAATGCAATGTCGAAAATTTAGATCAGCGAATTCATTTTTTTTAATTCATCTCATTTTTTAATTATTTTAAAATATGCTCGCTTAATGTTGTTTATTTTGAAATCATTTGATTATAAAAGATGAAAAATAAGAGTAATATCATGAAAAATTTTGTTCTGAAAAATTCTACTTATTATTTTTAATTTATTTTTTTATTGTGTATTCTTAAAAATAATTCGATACTTTTTTGGAAATTATTTCTCACACTTCCTTGAATAATAACTATTATACAACTTATACTTTTGACCTAAATTATTTAAGTGGTAACCAATGGGAAATATTTTTGAATTATATTAGTTAATAATTGTTTGTTTGGTGTGTTAAAAAATTATTTTTTCTTTCTTCTGACCCTTTTTACATGATTTTAATCTACAAAATTTCTAAATATTTTCAAATTATAAATTTAATATTTATATCTTTCACCATCGATTAAACATTATGGGAAATGAGGAGTTTTAGGGTCGGGGAAAGGGTATTTCAAAGTGATAGAGTGTAAAACAAAGTAAACCCAATGAAAACCACTTATTTCTTTAAAATTTGAATATTTTTAATGTTTTAATTAATCATATTTAGTGGTTTGGAATTTTTCTTTAAGTTTTTATATAGTTTATTAACTTTGAAAAGGTTAATTATCAATTTTTTATTAGATTTAGTTGAGTAAAATATATTTCATTTCCCTATAGAAAATCATATGACAATAATTTAAAGAATTTATGGATGTTATTAAATTATCATTTCCCTTTAATTATTTTATTTTTATTTAAACTCATAAAATATGAATTCAAATGAATTATGAAATGAAAATCCAGATGTATTTCGAAATCATTCTTTTATTATTTAATCAATTGGATGCCTTATTTATGATTCCATGTTTATTATTAAGTTTCTCATCTAAATTGAGTGTCCAATTATTTTTATTTCAAATTATTTGAGTCCATTACCCTATATGAAAAGAAAACTTCTAAATTATGTTGAATTAAAATTGATAGGGTTTTATTTTTAAAAAAAAAATTAAGTTTGATTATATTTGAAAAATATATATGATAATTTTTCACCAAAAAATATTCACTTTTTTTAGGATAAATATACTAAGAACTTAAAGAAAATTCTTGGGGATAATCATTTTGAAAATTAAATTTTATTAGCCGTTAATTTTTTCAAACATGATATTAATATTATTCCACTAATTTAGACCCATTGATTACATAAGGATAAGAAAAAGCATAGTGTTGGGTAATTTGATGTGGTCATTAATTCTCTTAATTTCACTCATTATACCTTTTATTTAATTATGATTAAATTGCTAAAATTTTGTTTCTATTTAAAAATATATAATTATCGTTTAATTCAATAAAACAATAAATTTTATGTTAAAAATTTTATTTAATTTTTTAATTTTAGTTCTTCCATTTAATATATATATCAGTGACTATATATTTCAAACCAATATTTATTTTATTGATTTTATTTGATCAATATTTCTTTGTTTTTTTCTATTCATATCAATTTTTTATTGTTTCTTAATATAATATTTTTTATATGTTTTAAATTAGTTTGTAGTTAATAAATTTAATGAGTAAATCATTTTAACTTTGTTATTATGTGTAGATTATATAATTTCTTTATTTTCTTACTTATTCATTTAATTTTCGTTTGTTTTTTTAAATAATTACTTTATGTCCTTAGTTTTAATCATTTTTTCCGAAAATAATTTAATTTATCTTTTATTTTATTTTATTTTAATTATTATTTTTTATGCTTTTTAATTATGTTATTATTTTAATATTTAATTTTATTTTTATTTAATTTTCAGGACTTCCATTTAACAATTCTAATTTCTATAGAAGATCTGCATCCATGTAGAAACTTTTATATATAAGATCCAATTGGGAATTTGTCTATAGATCAACATAGCTTTTTTAGGGGGTTTTACATGGGAAATTTTCATTATGCACTAGCCCATGTAACCAAATGAATCTACATATATAATTATTCGATAACATGAATAATTATGTACCCGATTCTCCCCATAATGAATAAATAGAACAGGAAGCTGAAAAAATATTTTGACAGAAGTTTGAGCTAACTGGCGCATCACCACCTGATGCTGCCTCTGTGAATCCACCTAATGGAATCAATGATGATAATGAAGAACCTATCTTGGATAACCAATAATGGTAGCTAAAGCCTTCTTGAGTTTCATTTCTAGGATAAAAACCTTTTAAATAATACTTGTCTCAACCTTCATGATGGGATGAGAAAATGAAGCTAGTTGAGGTTGTGTTTTGAAGATCTTGCATAAACTGATAAACCATATCCATGTGTCCCTAGAGAAAATGAATAACGAGGTATGAAAATAGATCCTAGTAGGTATATTAATTGAGAACCAATGAAGTTGAAAATACCAAATTCACTTCCATGAATGTGTAATATTATCGGCGCACCCATTGAGCCACCATTCATGTTACTAGAGAAGATAAAGCTCAATAACAGTGTTAGGGAATCAATGTGGTAGCTTTTTGAGGAAGCATAAAAATTGACTTTTCAACAATAACGATCATGGAGGATGTGAAGTATTCTATTTTAATATGACACTAACACATTGGATTCCTATTTATATTGATTGTGAAGAATTGAATTTGAGTTTGTGTTGGACATGGTAATGAACCACCGAAGAACCCAACTTCACGACGACTGAAGGTTGATGAAGCTGGATGTTGAGGCAACAATTCCAAGTCCATGTAACTATAGATGATATTTTGAGATAGGATCATGATTATTTTGTGATGAAAGATCACGGAAGACATGATTCAAGATTATATATCAGATAATAAAGACAAGAAAACTATGGGTTGAGGAGTCATGGTATATTTAGTGTTGATTGTTGTTTCTAGGATGAAATTTCAAGAGATATATGTGGCGTGGACTTTAAATTCATTATGATAAGCATTAACATAGTAAAATTGGAAAGGATTTAATTTTTGAAGATAATTGTGGGAAATTAGTAGAATTATTTGATGTGTGTTGAGGAGTGATTTCATAAAAACAAATTGCTGATAGCTAGATCAGTTGAGGTTCAATGTGAGTGTCAGTAGTTTTTTGGGGTGATTTGATAGAGTCTAAGTGAAATAAAAAAAATTCATAGAAATTATACCACATGAAGGATGATCTAACGGTTAAATTAAAAAATTAATCCATTTCCATTTATTTAATAAAATAATAATAAGTAGTTTCGAATCCTCAAAATAATAGGGATCCAAAAAAATTCAGTAGACAGACATTGTTCAAGTAGAAAACAACAATAAAATTAAATATTTAGGAGTAGGGTGAGAGGATAACATACCAGAAGGTATTGTAGATATTTTTTACTTCTTCCAATAAAGATAAATATCGAACCTTCCATCTACAACATGATCATGTCTAACTAGATTTCTTATGGTCGGAACTAGTAGTTTATAAAGGTGACTTCTTTTTGATTTTTCATTTTATTAAATTTTATAACTATATTTCTCTCTAGAAAATTTAATATTCAAATATGATCAGTGATTTACGTTTGGTTTTTTTTCACTTCAATTTTATTTCTTTCTGAGAATGGCGCATATTAGATTAGTGTGTTCCATACTCTTAATGTGACCTTTTAATTCAAACTGAGGTGGAGTTTTAGTTTGATTCCATCTATTTAAATTTATTAGTCCTTTATGGAGGATAGTGATCACAAAGGGAGTCGACTATGTTGATGTACTCAGTGATCATTGAGAACTATGATCGACTCCTATTGAAATAATGACAACGGGCCAGGTCTTGGATGTTGTCCTACATTAAATAATCTATATGATATTCATTATTATTGATTTCAATCTAGGAAATTATAGAGTTATAATTGTGAAATCCATTTCAAATTATAAAAAAAAGATCCATCCATGAGATTTTTTAGCTCTTAACACTATTTTAGACACTATTTCATTTTTTTCTTTCACTATTATGTTAATTATTATATTTTTTCAAGGGTTTAGAAATTATAATAGTTCCTTTAAAATAAATATAATTCCCCTAAAATAATATTAGAAATAGTAAAATAATAAAGTATAAAACAATAAATATCTTGAAATAAGAACACTTAAAGGGTAACCTCATTGGGAGACAACCTCATGTATTGTTATACTGTAGTAGTTAGGTAAAAAATGTGAAGTATAAGGCTTAATAACAAAACTCAAAAACTACAAATTCAGTGTCCCGCATACAATATTGATGAGAAATGGAACCAACTTCTATTATTATAAGTTAAAAATGTTATAACAGGAGTAAAAAATGGAGTCTAACCATTCATCTTGTTATAAAAAATAGGTTACAATAGTGAAAGTGGCACACAACACAACAAATAAAAAAATTGTTGGCACATGGACTTTACCTTGTAACCCTACCCTAATACCCTTACCACCCTCACCACCCCAACCGAGAACGGGGGGCATTAATCTTATCATAATGTAGTGGTAAATAGGAAAATAGAGGATTTCAATAAGAATATAAAAAATATTCTCCAAAAAGTGGACTATAAATACATGTAATATTGTCTTAAAATAATCACACACAACATCTAAACCTTTAGTACCACAACCCAAACCACCACACATGTGATCCCATATTATCTTATCTTTGGAAAATTTGTATTTCTTATAATCAAATTACAATTACCCTCACTCTAAATTTCATTCAACTTTCAAGAACTCATAAGACAAAAAATCATAGAAGTGAATTGATGAGTTTGAATTGATTAATGATAAGAGATTATAAACATTGAAACATCTGGAGGTCCATCAGAATCAAATTTTGTGAGACTTCTTGAAGAAGGTTCACCTCTTCTCATTCTACTATGTAGATATTGTATTGGCTCTTAGGACCCCATTGATACAAATGAAGAAACCTCCAAAGATTTAACTAATGTGTGAAGGACCTTATATCATACATAAGGTCTATTCCAATGAATCCTACTACTTAGAAGCAACATATGGGGAACACATCATACCCCACACTAAATAAAGGTTTCTTAAGATTTTTTTTCTTAATTTTCACAATAGTATCCATGTTTGGGTGACATGAATTTAAATTATTTATCATTCACATCCTTTCCACATGATGTTAAACAACACAGTCACCATCCCCACTATATGACCTTAAATAGTGTGTTGCAAGTTCATCCAACATAACTCTAAACTGCATAGAGTATAACATTCTTTATGCCCTATTTCTCTAAAATATGAGAACTCGATCCATGTATAAGTCCTTGTCTTGTGGTCCGTCAGTGACCTAGATCATTAATTCCCCATATTCCTCATATATGACCTTGATCAATTCACGGAAACATCCTTCTAGATAACTATGTGGAATATTGATTCTAATAACTATGGGACACTTAGTAGCCCTAGGTACTCTACAATAATCCCAACCACAACCCTAAAAATAAAAATATGCCCCATACTATGTATGAACCAGATATGAACATGAGATTTTAACATAGTTATCTCATTTATGGACATGTTCTTGGAATAACCATGCTTATGAGTTAGATCCACGTAGGGGCCTTTATTTCCAACAACTATATTTCATTTTATTCTAGTCCATACAAGATCTGTCATGATGCCTAGATCCCTTACATGGGCCCAACCAATATCTTAAAAAATGTATCCTCCCTACACAAGAGTCAAATCTATACAAGGGACTTTCTTTATAAGAACTACATGTTATGTGATTCTTAAAATATCATGATATGTATAAAAGATTTGGTATATTTTCATGTTCCCAACTGCAGGTTTATTACTATCATAACCTTCCATGGTGATCAGTTTATATCCAAATTAATCACCAATTCTTTGACAAAAATTTGTTAAGATACCCCCATAAGTGAAAGCCTCATCCAATTTTGTGATGCTTTAATTTTATTAATATTTTTAGTATTTATGGATATTTATCCTGATTGATACTAGATAAAATAACTTTTTAGGAACTATATGCTTCTTCCCCAACATAAGAGCTATATATATAAAAGTGACCTTTTATTTAAGAAATAAATGTTGCTTGATTCCTATCCATACATGATACATAGTGCCACATGATTTTTCTATATTTTTCATTGTCTTAATCCTTGAAATAATAATACCAACATTCCACAAGCACATATGAGATAGATCTATAAAGGGGAGCTTGGATTGATTTCCATAATACTATATTCCATCATCAGAAAAAAAAATGTATGAAAATTTCCCCTTTCGACTTAATGTGTCGGAATCAATAACATTACTAAATGGTCATATGCTAATGTGAAACCCCTTTAAATTTCCCCTACATATGAGCCAAATATATCTAGGGGAAATTCCATTTGATAACCACATATGAGTTGATTCCTATTAGTGTAGGATATATAGTGACACTCAGACCTCCAATCCTAACCCAAGCCATAAATTTCAAACAAAAATCTCCATCTTCCTCAGTTTTTGAAAACACATTGTGATACTTCACATCCATGATGACATTATAATAATTTTGGTATTAATTCACATTCCATGGGTGAGAACTAAATAAGTGAAAAAGAAGCCTCATAAATATTTTGTACATCTTGACAAAAACTTCCTTCTCCATACAAATGATTTAAAACTATATAGGGACCATTACAGGAATTATGTGTCTCTTTATTCCTATTATCATTGGATATTCTATAATTCCAAGATTATTTATCCCTATTTTAGGCACAATGTCGAATTAAAATTCACTATTCCCCATAAAAACAAGACATATCTATATAGGGAACCAACCACACAAGAACTATGTGTGTCTTTATTCTTAACTCTATAGGATAAGTAGTGATTCAAGGATCTCTTATCCTAGTACAAGCCATAATTTCAAAATAAAAATGATGTATTTCCCTGTACATAAGATCTTGATTGAGAAAAGTGGTTTTATCTAAAAAAATATTTCAGTGGACTGATTCCAATATTTTAAGGATATGTACTGACACATAGATGGTCCCATCCATAAAAAGTATAAATTCCCCCAACTCATATTGGTTCCTGATAAAATCATGCTTCGTTCATGATGGGTCTCATCATTTTTCCATGCTAAGGTGAATTCACATTTACCACATGTGAAAATCAGATCTTTGAAAAATAGGAAACTAAAAAAGGGACCTCGACTATGTATATTTCAGAGCTATGTAGCAGTCCTCAACATGGGATCTCTAATATTTTGACCCATGTTGTGGTAGGATGGCCATAATTTTTATTTTCCCTCTTTATATGGTGCCATCATGACACACAGTTTGGTTTATTCTCCGGCCACCTGTTTTTCTCACATTAGTAATAACTAACATTATTGTCAAGGTTTGGGTAGATCAACCCATTTGGAATAACTAGGATCATCATGAATAAATATGAGAGCCAAAAATTGTCCATCTTATAAGACCTTAAACTACACAAGAACAGTCTATTCCTGGATACTTTCTTTACCTACATATGATTCCAATCTATGTGAGGAATCATAGAATGAAGTTATTTATCCATAACCATATAAAAGGATAATAATTCATCTCACATATCATCCTAGTTATATGATGTTAAACTACATGGCATAGAGTATTTATCACATGATGTTTAACTACATGGAAATTGCATCTCAGTTGCATAATATTGAAATGTGAAATACGTCATCCATTATCACTCCTTATCAAAGTATGATAACAATTTTACCATGATCAACCAAAATTTTGGATTCAAAAAACATATTTTCTAAATATCTCATTCCATAATTAAATATTCTTGTCATGAGTGATTCAAAATTCTAAAAGTCCTCCAAAACCCATGGAAGATAGAATATCTAGCTTCAAGGGACCCTCTGCTTGACTATTCATGCACACCCATATTGTCTCGAACATATGAGCCTTCGACCAAATAATTAGGGAATTATTCACCATGTAAAATGGGACTTCCAATCGCCATTTGTATTCACAACAAGAAAAAGGGATTTTTCACCTCAGAGTGATTCGCTATCATCCACAACATGCTTTTCCCATACCATTACTCCGGATTTGAAAACCTGGAGCCATAATTTACAATATTTTCATCCCCCATTAATTTTTTAAAAATATTATCATCTTTTTGAATCCTAATTGGGTTGATATGTGACGCATCTCTCATACATAGTTCATTATTCATGACCTTAAACTATGTGAACTTTGGTAAAAACTATATTACCTTAAACTCTTGGCCATGAAGGTCAAAATCAAAATATCTTGTACTACTTGTGAAAGAGAACAAAAACTTTTCCGGTTAAAAACTTAAAAAGGGAGTTCTGATCAAAACTCAATTCTTTACTTGTTGATACCATTTACCTCATATCTCATAAATAAGTTAGAGAACAAAAATATAAAAGAGGCAAAACTCTGGAAGGACCTATCTCATAACACTAGAAAATAATAATTTGATAAAATTTAACCCATATGATCTTGGAAAAATTTATATCAATGAACTAAAACATACCATATCCTTGATAACGTGTCCATTACATTGATACATAACTTTTAGGGTGTGAAAATCCTCCTCATATTTCCTTTACTATGTGATCTAATTCATTTATCAAGTGTCTAAATCTTCAAAAACCTTTCATGTCCTAAGGTAAGGACAATATCTGTATTCAATGTACCCTCTACTTGAATATACATATAATCCCATATTATATCATATATATGAACATCTAGCCAATAAAATAAAGTAATATTCACCTTGTAAACTGGTCCTTCAATCCATGTTAGCCCTAGTAACCTTATAACAGAACACATAACCATGGTGTGATTTGATAGCATCCCCAACAAGACATCGTAATATAATTATCTTTAGTGAAAACTCCTTGAGATTTTATTTACTTAACAAAAAATAAAAATATTCAAGTTGATTCATAATCCTTGATGTTCTATCACCAGATAACATTCTTATTCACAAACCCAAGATGTGGTACCTCATTTTCAATATGAGTGGCATTACCATAAACTGAATTCCCCTTCCTTCTTGTAAGGTAGTCTATATCAGAAATTAACCGTACAATCATGACAGGCCTAACCCATCCCATTCTATATGAACTGTCACCATACAACCATATCCCCCCTTGTATGGCCCTTTTCTCCATAACATACTTCATTACTCATGTTCTTGATTCTCTAAAATCCTTTCATTACCCTTTCATAGGATCATACCAAACTTTGAAGGACTTTATAATTGACAGTACATGTATGTAATATAATTGATCTTTCATTTGAGCCTCCATCCTATCAACCATATGTTTCATCACATTATAACATGAACCTCTGAACCCTATGAGACCTTACAACACTACACCAAAACTCATCATCCCATTGTGATTCATGATCATCCCTTACAAGTCTATCCCATATCATTACCCTTGGCTTAAACTCCTTGAGACATGATTTTAAAAATCTACAATCTATCATTTCAATTGGATTTGAAATCCCCTACATTACCTCTATGTATAGTGAACCCAATATCAAAGAAATTGTTTGTTACCCCATTCCCAGTTCATGCTTCATGACAATAAATGGAATTTTTCCCTTTTTCCAGGTTATTGTATACCAAAAATAAAACTTCAATTCATGATGTATTTTACTCATTTTTTATATGTAAAATATTCAAAAAGTTCCAAAACCCTTATTAAATGATCATTTACCATGTCTCACATCATAATTTGAGCATTTGAATAACCAAAAAATCTTTCATAGAAATTAGTAAGATGTGTTTCCTATATCAAGGGACTCTCTTTTTAACTATGAAGGCATGTCGATATTGGATCCAACATGTGAGCCTTGGAACAATCAACTAGATTAATATTAACCTTTTAAGAAGGTCCTATAATCCCTATGTTCCCTAAAAAAATTATAGTGGAACTCCTAACTCAAGTGGGATTTGTGAGTATCCTTAAAAAAATTTAACCATCTCATTATCCTCAATTCAATATTTCATGGCAACTAGTAGGGAGCATGTTCTTATTAGGGTGACTCAGTACTTGAATATGCATTTATTCTACTATTTTATTCTATATATGAGCTTATCGATTTCATCTATATGCATGTTCACCATGGAAAAAGTTCATAAGATCTTTGTGTGCCTCAAAAACATTGTAGTAGAACTTGTTTCTACAGTTTGATACATGATCATCAATGACATGTCTATCTTATCCTGTCATACTAATTCAATATCTTTTCAATGTCATTATATTTTTTTATGAGTCTAGTATTCAAAATGAGTATTTTAATCTGAGTAAATGTTCAAATATATACAACCTTAAAATATGAAAAAATATAGTTTTAGTTAAATGGCCATAAACATCAACATTATTGGGTTAAAGTTGTTTGACCAGAGTAATATGTGTTATTGCTCTAATTCAAACAACATTAAACTTCCTAAGGGAAAATATTTAGTACTTGCTAGGCAGAAAATGACAATGGATGGCC
The DNA here is from genome assembly GCA_963277665.1 of Viscum album. Taxonomy (NCBI): domain Eukaryota; kingdom Viridiplantae; phylum Streptophyta; class Magnoliopsida; order Santalales; family Viscaceae; genus Viscum; species Viscum album. The sequence continues at coordinate 747,792,429 of OY728123.1, read as the reverse complement.
GAAGTAAAAGTCAATCCACTACTCTCAATACCCGTACCTTGTGGGATCTTGTAAAATTTTAACATTTAAAATTTAAAAAATTTGTAAAACATGTTTGTTTGAGAACTCCCAAAAGGAGGCCTTAGAAAAATTTAATTCACATGACACTAATCTTTCCTTATAAAAATATTAGTTAAAAGTAAGGGGAAGAAAATAAAAAAACATTAAGCTTATAAGTTCCATTAAATGATTCCAAAAACATTTTTGTTATTATCTATAGGCCACTAGCATAGAGAACTCCCAATCTATGACACATTCGCACAATTCACTCCATTTAACTAGACAATCCATTATTATTCTGAGTGAACTATCTCTAGTGTGTTGAAAATTTGATTTACACTTATATCTATCTGTAAACCATGCCTAGGAGGAAGCTCTTTATGGACAAAGTATTTAAATATGGATTTAAGTTGGCTTAATATTTTAGGGGACCTAAACATGCCTCGATTATTTAAATGTTTTTGAGTCATCATGATATCACCAATAATAAAAAAATAAAAGGAGTCTTGATGGAAACATGTTGAGATAAAAAAAGAATTTATTGATAATTCGGATGGAAGTATGAATATATACATCTTGGAGTCTCTCCCATTATCCCAAAAATAATGAGGGGGTAAAATTTCAAACATTAAGAAAACATTATCTTATAAAAATATGTGAGATCAGACAAGCTATACTCCATAGTGGCTATCAATTTGTGATACTAATCTACCAATGTGGTATCTACCTCTATAGCCTATTGAAGTGCCTCTAACATAGAAACAACATATTTTCTGGACATTTAAAAAACATAAATAAGAATCAATTTTTCTTCCACCAACATCTACTCATCAATCAAAATGTATCACAATTGATACATGTCATGTTAGATCATGTCAACCTTATCCCTCCCAGTATTAACCAAATTTTAGTGATTTTCGTTTTTTTAACACTGGGAAGCTACATTTGAAGCCACATTTTGATGTTACATGGACAGAGCTGAGTCCATCACCAACGATACTCTTTGTTCATGGGCCCTCTTCTACTTCCTCATGGAAACCACTGCCTTCACCTTATAATGGAGTGATCAATAGTCACTACCATCTTATATGAGAGTCATGAACATATATTGGAGGTCTTATAGTTAGTCCTTGAGATCTTGAAATACTCCCTCTATGATTAAACTCTAGATATCCCCCCAAAAAATTCAACCATAGATATAGATTAAATGTTCCATATTCCAATACTTGACCAAGACCTATCCAATAAATAAGAATTTATTCTTGAATCATGTCACTATGGAAGGGACTTGTACTTCCATCCCTTGGTGGGAAGTATAAAAGACTGGATTATGATTTGGATATTTCTATTGGGTGAGATCTTGATGAATATGGATTAAGGATATCATAGCCCTGAGGTAGAGCTTAAATGAATAAATATTATTAGTCAATAGATAAAGAATTTTTTAAAATGATCAGTTGTTATGTTGACGATTGAGGATATACCATTTTTTACCATGAAAGTAGCTACTTTTTCTTCCACGACCATAACCTAAAAGGTTACACTAACATCACATATGTAAAATAACTCTACGATATTGTAGGGTCCTGAAAATTCTGAAAGGGAGAACTCCAATTACCCCAAGACTAGGAAAAGGACCGAACCGGTCCGCGCACCGGCTCCTAGCAACAGCACGCGGCCGGTTTAGGAGACTGCCCTCCCGCAATTCCGTGGACCGGCGTCGTCTGCGAAATAGAGGCGGGGACCCTCCACGGGGGCGAAGTAGGATGGGTGCTAGGCCGGTCCACCACCACGAGCCGCCCCCTCTGCAGACCATTGTCGTTCGCGGGATGGAGGCAGATTGATGTGCCTCCGCGGAGCAACCCCACATGCCTCGACTCCTCAAATACCCAGTTGACTGAGTCATCTGTGGGTGGGGATTAATTCATGGGATTCCACGGAAATTTACATGGGCACATCGATAAAACCACCTTTGTGACTCTATAAATAGTCACTGACGGGAACCAAAAAGAGGAGTGAGGTGAGAAGGAGAGGAAGGACGGTTGAAAACCCATGGGGAGATACTGGAGAAATCGCTCCCAGTGGTCCACGACCATCCGTGAACCCCATATCGTCTACGGATGCACTCTTCCGCAGAGAGTAGAAACCAAACCGCGAGCCAGCTCCTTCGAAGATGGCCATCTCCTTCACAGACGTCCATCTCCTCTGTGGACCAGTGTCATTCGTGAAATGAAGGCGGAAGCTCCTCCGCGGGCGCAGAGTAGGACGTGTGTCAGCCCCTTTGCATCATCCTTCGTGGATATCCTCTTTCGCGGCCATCATTTGTGGATAGCATCCTTCGCGGACATCCATATCCTCTGAGGAAATCTCCTCCGCAAACACCCTTCGAGGACAACTAAACTGTTAACCACACTCAACTCCCTCGTGACAAGTCATTCGCAGATAGCTCCTCCGCAGACAGTCCCTCGCAGCTGGCACCTTCGCGGCCATCCCCATGTGGAAAACCCCATGAACTCGCGGCCAGTCCCTCGCGGTCGGTCCCTTCGCTACCATCATTGACCCCCATGAAATATGGAGAGTCTCACTGCGAACTTTTCGGACCTGGATGTCAGGATTTTCCATTGCACCCTTGTGCCACCCCAACATCCATCCTATAAATTCCATGAGTCAAGATAATTCTCATGACTCTCATTTACCCTCATTTCCTATCTCCTTTTCCTAGGTTCATCCAGAATGGGCCGCCCTTTCGTAAGTCCCACACCAACCATTTCTGGGTATCTCAAACCTAGTCCTCCTGACCACATGACGTTAAACTGTATGGAAACAGTCCTTTCTACATGACTCTAAATTGTAGTGTAACCTATATTCAAATCATAGGATGCCTCTTGCTTCAAACAATAAATTTCTTATGCTCTAGGCATAAAATGCCTCATTCCATGTTTACAGTGGCGTAATTTCAAGAGCGTTGGAATCCATTCAAACATTCCATCACTCCACCTCATGCTTTGCATGTCCTTCATTCGGATCTTCATTCTCTTGCATATCTGAAGGGACCCCTAACGGCCTGGTCTCATGCTGCATCGGCTCACCTACCGTCCTTGGCCAACTCCCCAGAAGACTTTGGACAACACTTCGAGATAGGACATGTGTTTCGAACATGGTAAGCAGTCGACCCTCATTTGTTCATCCCCATTTCAGGCTAACGTGATATGGATATTATGTTTCGAACACAGTCAACAGTTATCCTCCATCTTCATTCCACCTTCACCATGTTCTGAATGTTGGGCATGTGACTCACACTTTTCATCTCCCTTTGTTTGGACTGATTCCAACGCCCTTGGCATTATCCCGCTTGTGCACTTGCACATAGGCGTTGGACCCCATTTTATTCCTCATCCCACCAATGGGTTGGGATGCCCTCATGGCCAGACATGAGGAAGACACCAGGGTTCTCTTCAGAGTATAAGCCCCAATCCATCACCATGGGCCTCCTCATATTGTAAGCCCCAATCCATCACCATGGGCCTCCTCAGAGTGTAAGCCCCAATCCACACTATGGGCGTCCACCTAGGAGTAAGCCCCGATCTTCTGGGCCTCCTTAGAGTGTAAGCCCCAATCCATCACCCTGGGCCTCCATCTCGGAGTAAGCCCCAACCTCATGAGCCACCCTCATGCGTAAGCCCCACTCCACTTCTCACGGGCGCACCTCTCGCGATGTGATCCTCTGGTCCCCACTGGCTCTTGTTTCTCACACTGAGCATGGCTCACATGGGCATAGAGTAAGCATCGACCATGACATCCTCTTATGGGCCTCCCCAGAGTGTAAGCCCCAATATATCATCTTGGACCTCCTCAAAGTGTAAGCCCCAATCCACATCTTGGGCTGCCCCAGAGTGTAAGCCCCGCATCCATCCGAACTACATGGACTTTGATCCCTGTCTCCTAGGCGGGGTACATAGGAAGCCTCTCTGAGGTTCAATCCCAATAACGTGTCATTCTGAACCCCCCCCCCCCCACCCACCTTTCACGTCGGTTTACCAACATCATGAGCCTCCTCAGAGTGCAATCCTCAATCCCCACTATGGGCCTCCTCAGAGTGTAAGTCCCAATCCATTATTTCGAGTTCCCTCAGAGTGTAAGTCCCAAGCCAATCCGAACTACGTGGACTTTGATCCCTGTCTCCTAGGAAGGGTACGTAGGAAGCCTCCAAGTGGTCCAATCCCGACCACCAATAGACCCCCGGGTCCACCTTTACGTCGGTTCTCTGATGCTCTCCATTCGAACTATGTGGACTTCGATCCATGTCCCCTAGGCAGGGTACGTAGGAAGCCTCCCTGAGGTTCAATCCCGACAACAGGTTGATCCGACAGTCCTCACATCGGTTCACCATGCCGATCCTAGTGCCGCCTCAAGCGAGTTCCGACTCCTCGAGGTCATTAATCCAATGAGGGATGGTAAACCTCGGGTATAAATGATTCTGAACCCCTGCGTCCAGTTGACCATTTCCCACCAAAGTTAAATTCTTGGATACTATTTTTGGGTATAAACCAAAGATTCCCGAACATATAATACGTCTTAAATCTATAAGAGAGTCCTAGAATAGGCAATAATTCCCCCCAAAAAAGGGTGCGATGAGCCCGACTTCCCATCCTCTAAACCAATGTGAGTTCTTAAGAGTCGCTGGTCAGACCATCCGGAAAACGCGTGCCTTTGGAAAGAAGGTCCATCAATCATTGGATACAGAGCTGTTGGGCGTTTCCAGGTCGAAGAAAGCAAGAACGAAACAGATATAAATGAAATCACTTATAAAAATTTATTCTCCTCATCACCCTGAAGGGATTCAAGAATAAAAAAGGATATCAAATATTATATTGGTTGGATGGTGTATTCAATTTCATAAAAAATGTTTACCCTCACCCAGTGAAGACACCATAATAGCTAGGTAGGTATAAGAATATTAAACTTTATTAAGATCATCCAAGAGTGCACTAACCTATTCCAGATCAGATGTAATGAGTTCTAGTGCATCCACATCCGACATCGGCTCTAACACTCCTATTTGACTGATGGAATTTATGTATTTATCATAAAAATATGCAAGTATTCTTAAATGGACCTAATGAGAACCTTTATTTATAAATGTGTAAGTATAATATATAGGATCAATTCAAAAGAAAACAAATCCAAAAAATAAAGCACATACTTGTTGACTCTAGGAGAGTTTTCTTCATTCACTGAATTTCCTATTATCATTCATTATTCCCCCATGATGAAGGATATCTAGAATATATTGACACTTTAGGTATAGTAGGTGTTACTAGTGAAGGCACAAATGATGTTTCCACTAAATCAATAATTATGGCCTCTAAGAGCTCCAGTTAACTAGAATATACCTATTCATTAGCCTATTTGTTTTCATTTAATCCAATAATGGTTCCTATTCCTCTAGGAGTGTATACCTAATAGGTATGTGGTGAAGATTTTTTTCATCTTCTTACAATATCCAAATGAAAAACAATAATCATAGTTCCGATAATAATAAAAAAACAAATTTGGGAAATAATGGAATTCATCATACCTATTCACTTTATCCATGTCGGTCGCCTTTATCTTTTCCATCTACTATTGTACTGGGAATAAATATTTTTAATGCATGGGTCATGTAGTAGAATTAACCTTTAAGAGAATGTATTATCACATTGAGGTCCTATAAGAATTATTGGACTTCAATGGATTTTTGTTTATAGGATATTTCTATTGGAGTAGTGACGTTCTCAAAACCCAACAACTTTATCTCCACCTGACATACCACCATCCATTAGAGACAAATGTATTCCTCATATAGTCATCCCACATAAAGAACACTATTATAAATGTCTCAATATCTAGGATAGGTTCACTTATAACTAGAACATCTCTTGTGTTCACCCCACCTACTATTTTCCTACATGTCAGTTCCCCACTCAATTATCGAGTTTTCATTAAGAACCTTATTTTCTTTTGGGGAATTTATGGATCCAAATATATTATAAAAGATTATTGTTTTCCAGTCCTTCATAGTTTTTATACCACCATAGACCTCACCACTACACCCTTGAAAATCATTGGTAACTCTGTGGATTTCATCATCAATGTGGCCAAATGACTGTTCAGATGCAGCTAGACCAAGGCATCAGTATAAACTTTGGGGAGAGCTACACCCACACTAATTGGTGGTAAGGTAACCTAAACATGTGTTTCATCCCTATTAAAAATCATCTATAATTACGGATCCACTATCATATTTTATTATAATTCTATTTAAGGATAAGTATGACATTTCATCTGGATAAAATTGAAATAGATGCCCAAATCGGCTGGTCGTGTTCCACTCATAGAATATCTTGTCATTTATATGAGTCGATAAGGAATCCTCATGGATAACTATTAGATTGTATCATGCATCCGAATATACATTTCCATTTTTAGTGACGACATAGGTTGGATCTCGATATGGAATGAATACAAACTAATCGTTCTGGTTTAGTATAATCTTTATCTCCTAATTCACTAGTTGGAAGTCATGACCCTACTAATACTTTGAAGCAACATCCTAAACCGAACACTATGACTGGAATAAGCATTGAGGAAATCATAGCCCCACTTTTTGGCCCCCTTCCAACCCTAAAATAATTAAAAGGCACCAAATATTCTATATAAGTAATTTCCCTTATAAATTTAAAAAATTAGGATATTTAATGTGTCCAATATCGGAATGAAAAAGACAATTTTTTATACACCTTTCATCACCACTACCATTATGAAGGTCGATACCCTCACTCAACCCTTTTCTAGAACTATGAATAGACACTCACTCGATTACATCACCAAGAATATGGACATCAGGGAAAGACAATGTGTCTGGGTGGTGTTTGACCATCCCCATTCATTGAGTTGACCATATTAAATTGTCATATAGTATGCACACTCTACTCAAAGTGATACTAGTGACGGGAAGGCCTTGGGATTCTTGGAAAGAGGTTAATTCCATATGTTCTTGATAAATAACTCAACCTACTTTTTGAATAGGATGTCAGTCCCTATGTATGGGTCCATCCTAAGGGCCTCCTTGGCCAGGTTGATAGCCTCCTTAATAATAGGTGGAGTTCATTTTGTATATTCCAAGGAAGACAAGGGTAGGAGAAACTCATTATACATGTCCCCTAGAATTGGTGCACCATAGATATTTTTGATGTCCCAAAGACTGATGTTGACCTCACCATGCTTTAGAAGGAACATATTTGGGTCTGAACCACAGCGGTTGATAATTTATACCATATGAACCTTATTATAGTAAGTGTGGGTTTTCCAAACCTAGATAGGTTTATATAAAATTTTTCCCCTCAATTCAACTAAAAACTATGATGGAGTACAATACACCAATAAGGGAAATCCTTAATCCATACTAATGGTGCTACCCGATTAGAGATTCCATCAATATATCCACAAAAACTTCTCATTTGATATATAATTTTTCATTATCAAGAAATAAACGTGGCTTTTAGGACTGAACTCAACACAGACCAATTTAAATTCCATAGAAATATTCTTACAAATAATCATTAGAGTGGTCCTCTTATGTGATGAAATAAACCATATATGAAATATTCACCCTAAATGTATTATGAGTCCTAAGGATCCAAGAGGGAGACATGATCCCCACACAGGATGGTGATATCATAGAATAATTCTAAAGGTTAAACCCATACAAGGGAAATTAATCAAAAAGAGGATACTCCAATATATTTAAACCAATTAAACTTGTAAGATGATCATGATTGGTCTGAATGACTATGCATGGGTCAACTTCTACACCACCAACCACAGAATTTTGATGGGATGTATCCTCCTCTACTTTTTCACTTGAATAAATATTCCTTATAAGAAATGGAAGATTCATATCAATTATGAAAATGGATGATTTTTTTAAAAAAAATGTGACTTAATAATAAAGGATCATGTGACTCGTAAAGCATAAAGTGAAGTGTATGGCCCATAAAAAGTTGTGCATCCACATGACCATAAAAGGGTAGCGTGGTCACATGATATAGGAAGCATCATGAGATTGTATGATAATTAATAATTCACCTGATTACATAAAAATATTTAATATATGTTATCCATGGTTTAAATAAATTTTCATAATTGGTTTGGTGATGGGTTTATTTGATTTTTTTGTGTGATGGGATTACAAGATTGATTCACAAAAAGAATTCACATGAAGGGGGATTATGAGAAGCATTCACATGAGATCACAAAAGTGAAAATATATGGAGATTTGAGAAAATTTAGAATACATCCCCTCACCTACCTACTTATAAAATAAAGTATACATTTTTCATGGATCACAAGACTACCTCACAGTCATCTGACCAGGTTAAGTGATTTAAAAACCTCAAAGCGTTATATAGTCACATAAAACTGACCCTTTGTATAATTGACTCCAGGGTGAGGTTGTATATGATGGAATGATCTTGAATTCTCTATTATTTATCTGATTCCTTAAATATACATGATCTCATAACATCATGAGCTCCATGAAACCACAATAAAGACAATTTCATCCATGATGGGATCATATTGTGGTATTACTTTTTCATGTTATGCCTATCGATCATGCAAGAGCACCTACCCCCAAATGGATCATGAAACCAATGTTTTTCAATGATAGGAAGATCTCATTGACTCCCTTTATTGCACAATACAATGAAGGATGTTATTAATGATATTTTTTCAAATCAGATGATGCAGAAGAGTTTATACTAATTTATGCATACATATTCCATTTCCTCAGACCTATGTACATGAATCAGATAACTTAATAATAGTATAACATATTGAGACTATAAAACAACCTGATAAAATATAAATAATAATAATTTACACATGAGAATAAATTGATTGATGGAGGTACATGGGTGGTGGAAGGAGAATCATGTGAATTTAAAGTATCTCATTTAGAAATTTAGTGTGTAGCCTTGAATGAATTTTTCAATATATGTGACCCTTAAAAAAGTGAGTAAACCACTCATTAGTGACCTATAAATGTGACAAATTTCACATGATCTTATCACTAGATGACCCCTCGATCTTGCGATCATTTCATGACCTACTGGTGACATGACTACATGATAATATCTTGTTCATGTGACCGTTTCATGTGATCACCTAACAAGATACTGGTTGCATGATCGTGTGACCATATTTCCTTCATATGGTCCCATGATCCCCCTTTGGTTATATGATCTTATAACAATATGACCTTCATGTGATTTTCTAACTCCCAAGAGTGCCACAAGAACCCTCATAAGTCTATCTAATTTTCCCTTAAGTCTATATACCACATGAGCATTCACTTTCATGTAAGTCCCTAGTACATTAAATTTTTATAACCTCTTTAGAAATAATACCTAGGAATTTAGTCATATTTCCTTACCCATAAGTGGGAGACATACATATGATCTTTGAGGACTTTGATTCCTACCATAAAGAGGACACGTATGATGCCTTTTCAAGGTATGAGCTTTATATCCACTATATTTCCAACTCTATATCCAATATATTTCAATCAGTATTTTTGGACATCTATATTACTCATGATGACTATAATTCCCCCAAATAGATTTTAAAATACAATACTCCTTATGAAAGTTCATGCTTTATTTCATAGAACCATGTTCTCCATGGGACTTAAAACCATATTTCTCTTAGGGAAACATTACTGTATAATGTTGGTCATTAAAAACATGAAGAAACAAGAGGTGGGAGAATTTGTTTCCTTTAAAAATGCATGGATAAATTAAAACGCATCCCCCTATTTAATATTACTTGTGATACAATTATTTTTTCATTAAATAGATAAAGCAGTGAAATAAAAAAGTTTGAAACAAAAAATTTTAACTGTTGTTTTGGAGAAAAAAGATACCCTAGTCTAATCCACCAATTCCCTCTCCACGGGGTTGGGGATATTTAAAAAATAGACACATTTATGGAGAACCTCTCCAACTATGTGATGGTAGTTGACACATTATCACGGTTCGAGTTTTGTTATAGGGTACATTGATAAACACAACTTTGTATGAGAGCCTTAAAATCTACCATAACCTAGTATGATAATTTGATTCCTCAAATGAATAATATATAATGAATATGTTTAATTGTAACACCCCGAAATTTTATGAAAAATATTCTTTTTAATTTCACTAATGTCTTGTGTTGTACGCTACACCAAAAGGAGCTTGCACAACACGCATCCTTGACTTGCCTTGCCTTACACGCAATCACGACCTTCCTCGATAGCGTGTGTAGTACGCAATACCGAGTTTCACTAAACAACGATATGCTATTAAAATAGTATTATAACTAGCCGTTATGAATAGTAATAACCACCTTTTAAAATTTTAGAAATTTTAGCTCTCAAAATGGACTTCATTTTTGGATTCGGAGTATCAAATTTAGCCTAAGGTGAAATTTTGGTACTTTTCGGATAACTTTCATATTCTGATGAATAGTGAAAATTACTAAATTATAATTAAAAACAACTTTTTTAATCAAAATAATTAATAGTGATAAATTATTAATTTGAGTTGTTTTAAAGTATATTTAGAATATATTTTTACAATTTAATACAATGTTGGTCATTGGATGTAATTTCACATTTAAACCAGACATAAACAAGTGTCAATCTTTTGATAGATATTGTTTCTTAAAAACACGCTATTTGTTTTAACAGCGGGATTTAATTATAAAATTAATTAATGCAACTTCTATGTTATGAATTTGGTAAAATAGACTTCATTTTTGAATTCGGAATATGAAATATAGCTTAGGATGAAATTTTGGTATTTTTCTGAAAACTTTCAATTTTTGATGAATAGTGAAACCACTAAGTGGTAGGTTAAAAACTGAATTTTGCATAAAACTTAATTTTACCGCTTCTGTGAATGGAATTTCGAAAATCCGACAGACACGGTTAATATCAAGGACTAAAATGTGGTTCAATGAGATGAAAATAATTTTTGTTGAATAGTAACTTTTTACTTTTATTTACCACGGTTAAAAGTAAATAGGGTAATTAAGGGTAGAAATGATATTATTATTACCCTAACACATGTCCTAATTATATTGGATAAGTGTAATTCGACCAAAAACAACCTTATGAATATAATATGACCATTTAGGTCCACTTGGATTAGATTATGACATTTAATATTATTTTATTTAATGAATAGTTAAAATAGTTAAAATCAATGTTTAATAACTAAAACATTTTTAATATGGGGTTATACATAATATAAATTCGACTATAAATATTAATTAAAAAGATAAAACGATTTCCTACATCATTATATTTTATTTATAATTTTTCAACTTTAAATAAATTATTTTATTTATGACACAACGATGATGCAGTAATTAACCTTTTAAGGAAATATTAACATAATTGATGTTATAAATTCTCAAATAAATTTAATTTGAGACTTTTTATAAATTCCACTAATTTTCTAGGTTACTATGATATATTAGTGTTGATTTAATCAACTTGGTTCCAACATATAATCCTGTTATGACTTTCACAAAAATCATATATCAAATAGTGTCAAAATTGACACAAAATAGTTTTTAAATCAAATATTATATTATTAATTGTTATTTTATTCCTAAAAATCTAAGGTTCGGCCAAATGACATAGATAAGGATATATATATTAATAATAAACAATTTGGGGTTCGTTTGGCATGTTATAGTAAGTTTATTAACCATATAGTGAAAGAAAACAAAAAGACACGGTAAAAGTTAAATTATTTAACATAGAGTTAAATCTAATTGAAAAGGTTAAAATAATACCCTAAACGTGTCCAAATCCTACTGGTTGATAGGATTTAGACCCATCCCCACTTTAGCTTCCAAATAAGACCCTTTGGAACCATTATAAACCGATTTTTACTTTAATATAAAATAATATTTTGAGATATTCCTAAGGTGCCCCTCTCCTCCCTTATAAAAGGGCACCTCCTTCCCCTCCTCCTCACACCAATTTGAGCACTCAAGCTCGGCCAACCCCTGCCCAAATCCCTTCTCCACTTCCCTAGAATAATCCTAGAGGTCCTGGTCTTCTTCAAAAACCAATCTTAGTTCCCTAAGTGGAGGATTCAAAGAGGCGTTCCAAAGAAGAGGTAATATCCATTACCGATCTTTTCAATTTCTTTCTTCTTCAACTTCTTCTTCTTTAGTTGTTTCATGATAAAGTAATAACATCAGTATTACTTACATACTGATATGTTATTATAAATATGAAACAACCCTAATTCACCTTCTATCCATCCTATGGAAAAATGAAATCACCGCGCGTGCGTACGTACGGAATACCGTCTCCACGCCGTGGTGTAATCTATTTTCCGCCACCACCTTAATTGTATGGGTATAAAGGTGTAATGAGTAACTATATATGATTATTATAAATTTATATTGATACTGAAATAGTATACATACACTTCAACACAATTCCACGACCATGGGAATGATATCATCGCTCGTGCGTACGTACGTACTACCGTCTCCACGACGCGATGAGATTCATTCTCAATGATTAACCATTCATGAATGATTATAAAGTATATATAATAAGTACTAATGAAATATATGACCTAATAATTATACTGGAATTATTTATATTTATATGTATGTCATCTACTTAATTCCATTCAATTCAATAAGGAAACGAAAACAGCGTTCATGCGAACGTACGGACTACCGTCTCCATGAACGGTGTATTTCATTCCATTTATCGATATTATATATATATATATTCTGAATATATATTATATATAAATCATGTTTTACATTCTGTATATAAGTAATCATGATCTAAGTAATTATATGAATAATTACAAGTTAAAAACACAAACGACAAATGAGACTATTTTACCCAAAACGCTACTTTAACATGAATTTACAAAAGAACGGGTAATATAAAGTCATAAGTGGACCATATATGATATAATAACAATGAATATGATTCTGGAATAAGTCAATAACATGATTTAAATCATTATATAGGAGGTTCAGACACTTACAAAGCAAGTCGGACCTACGGTAAGGGAAATATCACAATCTCATTTTTATCTGAGATTGTTTATTCGTAAGTATTTACTGGGGTGTATTTTATCATCCACATCCATGTTTCATCAATATGTAATATTATTTCCATCCCCCTAAAATTGTTTAAATCCATTTTTACCCTTCGGTGAGTTTTTAGTAATATGTATGAAAGGAATCTTTTGTTGTTTTTCGTACGAGGTACTTTTTGACTTTTCCGACAAAAGTACGAAGAATGTTTTTTTTAACTTATACGGGATGAATGGATTTTTAAAACATTATTTCCAAGAAACTTCCTTTACAAATTTTCAAGTTTATTTTTAATCAACTTCTTTTATTTTAAAGTCGTATGACATGTTATGAAAGGAAAAATGTTTTTGAAGTAGAAATGATATTTTCCTCAAGAATGGAGTTCAAGTATTTTATCAAAATTATTTTCCATCTAAGATAATAAAAGGGTTCTGTTTTTATCCCTATTATTACATTGGTTTGATTATGTTGTGATGGAAATATTTTTATGAATTCCTTTATCTTATATGAATTGTTTTATGATGTCATGTTGTTTAAGAATCCCATTTTTATTACATGGGTTACGCTATGATGTATGGTTTATGATTATGTGGCACACATAAGAAAGGATTCATTATAAGATGGGTGGGACCTATATCTCCCTCCAATTCATTGGGTAAAGATTTTATATCTCATGAGATAGACATGGCTGGAATGGTAGGTTATACCGGTTCAGTGAAACAGGACTGAAACGAGGGTTACTCGATTCAGAAAGGGACTTTGTCCACTAAGATAGTCTTGGCAATGAGTCTTGACTAACAAGAAATGATTCTCTATGATTATGTGTGAATGCCACAAAGTTTCATGTTTTAAGTTATGATTATTGTGATTACATTTCACTGCCATGATTTATCCCATGTTATGAAATTATTCTCTCTTTTGCAGGTTAAGATTTCCAAAATGTTATGTTCTTTTGAATATGATGTGATTGATATTTCTGTTGTTTACCCTTACTGAGCATTTGATCTCACCCTTTTATGTTTTATTTTCCCCAGGATATAAAGAAAGGTTTTAGGTAAAAAAAAAGAAGGAAGATCTTTATGGGAGATGTTGAAGATCTTTCACCATGATTAGAAGATTACGTTCCGAGTTTCCAAAGACACTAAACTATTACGATCCTTGTGTGTGTTTTTGTTATGTACTATGTATTCCGCAAAAGTAATGTAATGTTCATGTACGTCAGGCTTCGGGTCTCTACAGTTGGTATCAGAGGAAAGGTTTAGTCAACCTTTGGAAACTAGGATGCGAGAACTTTAGTGAGATCCCTATAGATATTTCTAAGGTATGTCTAGGGATGTCTCTAAGCTTATGTATACGTATAGGTTATAGTAATATAATTACGCTAACGATCATAGAATTAAACCTAAGATGTTAGATATTGACGTTACTCCCCCTTTATTATGATTTTTTCCTCTCACACTATTCTTTTTGGGTTTTAGAAAATGGCTGGAAATAATGTGATTCACGATAATGGAGGATATGATGGACAATGGAATGGTATTCTTCATGAGAAACCAAATGAAATGGGATTTGAAAGTCCAAACATCATAATTATGCCGAATCAGAAATCTCATAATATGATCAATAAAGTAAAATTTGGTAAGTTTCCTGACTCGGCTAATAAGAGAAAGATGGAGTTTCATGATGATCATAGAGGAAAGAAAGTTCAATTTCCCCTATGTAAATCATGTGGGAAGAGGCATCAAGGAGAATGTTTCAAAGGAACTGGAAGATGCTTTGGGTATGGAAAAGAAGGACACAAAGCCAGTAAGTGCAAAGGAAAAGGTTCAGTTGACACCAGGGATGAGGATAATGGTATTGCTACGACATCAACAATGGTTAAATGTTTTAAATGTGGAATGTACGGGCATTATGCAAACCAATGCCCTAAGGGAAAGTCTCATAAAGAAAATCAGTATGGTCGTATGGGTAGTATTTATGTGGATGATGATGATGAGACTACAAATGATATGTGAGATGAAAGAATTGTTGAAGCTCGGTCAATGGTTTAAGAATGTAGTGGAATGATTACATGTTTATCATGTGTAATGTTGTATAAGTAATCTCATGGTACTATGGAATAAAGAGACATCTAAGGATTGTTACACTGTTGTCATTCCTTGAGTTTTAAAAGTGTATGATTAATGTTACCAGTATCCATGAAAGGTTATTCAGATATTTTTGGAATGTAGATGATATGCACATAATGAAGGGATAAGACGATAATGAGATGTTTGATTGTATTCATGAGCTCATGATTGATATAAGGACTAAGTGATATCATGGTTTGAGTATATAGAATTTTGAGGATTTTGGTATGTGGAAGTGTTAACTTTTAACTACATTCATGTTTTCACTATGGTTCAATGGGTATTCAAGAGAATACATGATTAAGGACTTTGAATGTTTAGAATGTGACCAACAAGACATATCTTATGATATATGGGGATCAACGATGGTATTAAATCTCTGGTAATTGTTTTCACTATATTATGAGAGTGGACTGTAGTATTATGGGTAAGCCTAAAGATTGGAATGGATTATGTTGGACATAAGTTAGTATTGTTTAAGGATAGAAGTTTTTTTTCTCGATATTATTGATGGGATGTTATAGTAATATAGTTTTAGAAAAAGGACAACCTGCAGGACGGGCGAAAGCCCATCGCGTCGGACAAGGCTGTGGGAATCGAACCCACAACCGAAGTGCGACTGGCCTTTATCGCCTACCACTGGCCTACAGGAAGTCCCTGTTTAGTAGAAACTAGTTTTATTTTATTAAGCGGTATGATATATGAAGTATAAGTTGATTTTTGGACCATATACGATTAACCATAAGATGGACTTATAACTTTTGCTAACCTTCTGTTTGAAAGAGATGGAATGATCCGTCATTCAATCACATGATCTACTAACACTTCACGAATAACAAATTCAACGTCACTTATTTAAGAGATGAAGTGGAAATTGTTTAAGGCATGAACAACAGTGAGGTTGTACCAAAATAAAGTAAGTATTTATTCTAATTCAAATTCTTCAACTTTAGGGAAAAGATCTTGAAAACCAAAAATGTTGTCCTAGTGCTCTTATATCTGATTAATCAGATGGTACCTTAGATCGTCACAAATTTATGGATTTGTGATTGTTGGCTTTTCCATAGCCATGTTCTCTACCACTCTCCATCAGAACATGAAGGTTAGATTTTTCTTCCATATCCATATTTTCACCTATGTGGAAACCCAGTGATTAGTTTATTTGGGTCACCGTTATGTTTCATACTTTCGTTTTTAAAGATTGGTTTTGGTATTCCTTTTTTCGATGTGGGTTTCTATTAAAGAAACTTTCGAATAGTAAACCATTTATAACCCCGACGAATTTCGAGGGCGAAATTCATTTTAAGGGGGGTAGAATGTAACACCCCGAAATTTTATGAAAAATATTCTTTTTAATTTCATTAATGTCTTGTGTTGTACGCTACACAAAAAGGAGCTTGCACAACACACATCCTTGACTTGCCTTGCATTACACGCAATCACGACCTTCCTCGATAGCGTGTGTAGTACGCAATACCGAGTTTCACTAAACAACGATATGCTATTAAAATATTATTATAACTAGCCGTTATGAATAGTAATAACCACCTTTTAAAATTTTAGAAATTTTAGCTCTCAAAATGGACTTCATTTTTGGATTCGGAGTATCGAATTTAGCCTAAGGTGAAATTTTGGTACTTTTCGGATAACTTTCATATTCTGATGAATAGTGAAAATTACTAAATTATAATTAAAAACAACTTTTTTAATCAAAATAATTAGTAGTGATAAATTATTATTTTGAGTTGTTTTAAAGTATATTTAGAATATATTTTTAAAATTTAATACAATGTTGGTCATTGGATGTAATTTCACATTTAAACCAGACATAAACAAGTGTCAATCTTTTGATAGATATTGTTTCTTAAAAACACGCTATTTTTTTAACAGCGGGATTTAATTATAAAATTAATTAATGAAACTTCTATGTTATGAATTTGGTAAAATAGACTTCATTTTTGAATTCGGAATATGAAATATAGCTTAGGATGAAATTTTGGTATTTTTCTGAAAACTTTCAATTTTTGATGAATAGTGAAACAACTAAGTGGTAGGTTAAAAACTGAATTTTGCATAAAACTTAATTTTACCGCTTCTGTGAATGGAATTTCGAAAATCCGACAGACACGGTTAATATCAAAGACTAAAATGTGGTTCAATGAGATGAAAATAATTTTTGGTGAATAGTAACTTTTTACTTTTATTTACCACGGTTAAAAATAAATAGGGTAATTAAGGGTAGAAATGATATTATTATTACCCTAACACATGTCCTAATTATATTGGATAAGTGTAATTCGACCAAAAACAACCTTATGAATATAATATGACCATTTATGTCCACTTGGATTAGATTATGACATTTAATATTATTTTATTTAATGAATAGTTAAAATAGTTAAAATCAAAGTTTAATAACTAAAACATTTTTAATATGGGGTTATACATAAGATAAATTCGACTATAAATATTCATTAGAAAGATAAAACTATTTCCTACATAATTATATTTTATTTATAATTTTTAGACTTTAAATAAATTAATTTATTTATGACACAACGATGATGCAGTAATTACCCTTTTAAGGAAATATTAACATAATTGATGTTATAAATGCTCAAATAAATGTAATTTGAGACTTTTAATGAATTAAACTAATTTTCTAGGTTACTATGATATATTAGTGTTGATTTAATCAACTTGGTTCTAACATATAATTCTGTTATGACTTTCACAAAAATCATATATCAAATAGTGTCAAAATTGACACAAAATAGTTTTTAAATCAAATATTATATTATTAATTGTTATTTTATTCCTAAAAATCTATGGTTCGGCCAAATGACATAGATAAGGATATATATATTAATAATAAACAATTTGGGGTTCGTTTGGCATGTTATAGTAAGTGTATTAACCATATAGTGAAAGAAAACAAAAAGACACGGTAAAAGTTAAATTATTTAACTTAGAGTTAAATCTAATTGATAAGGTTAAAATAATACTCTAAACTTGTCCAAATCCTACTGGTTGATAGGATTTAGACCCATAACCACTTTAGCTTCGAAATAAGACCCTTTGGAACCATTATAAACCGATTTTGACTTTAATATAAAATAATATTTTGAGATATTCCTAAGGTGCCCCTCTCCTCCATTTTAAAAGGGCACCTCCTTCCCCTCCTCCTCACACCAATTTGAGCACTCAAGCTCGACCAACCCCTGCCGAAATCCCTTCTCCACTTCCATAGAATAATCCTAGAGGTCCTGTTCTTCTTCAATGACCAATCTTAGTTCCCTAAGTGGAGGATTCAAAGAGGTGTTCCAAAGAAGAGGTAATATCCATTACCGATCTTTTCAATTTCTTTCTTCTTCAACTTCTTCTTCTTTAGTTGTTTCATGATAAAGTAATAACATCAGTATTACTTACATACTGATATGTTATTATAAATATGAAACAAACCTAATTCACCTTCTATCCATCCTACGGAAAAATGAAATCACCGCGCGTGCGTATGTACGGAATACCGTCTCCACGCCGTGGTGTAATCTATTTTCCGCCACCACCTTAATTGGATGGGTATAAAGGTGTAATGAGTAACTATATATGATTATTATAAATTGATATTGATACTGAAATAGTATACATACACTTCAACACAATTCCACGACCATGGGAATGATATCATCGCTCGTGCGTGCGTACGGACTACCGTCTCCACGACGCGATGAGATTCATTCTCAACGATTAACCATTCATGAATGATTATAAAGTATATATAATAAGTACTAATGAAATATATGACCTAATAATGATACTGGAATTATTTATATTTATATGTATGTCATCTACTTAATTCCATTCAATTCAATAAGGAAACGAAAACAGCGTTCTTGCGTACGTACGGACTACCGTCTCCATGAACGGTGTATTTCATTCCATTTATCGATATTATATATATATATATATATTCTGAATATATATTATATATAAATTATGTTTTACATCCTGGATATAAGTAATCATGATCTAAGTAATCATATGAATAATTACAAGTTAAAAACACAAACGACAAATGAGACTATTTTACCCAAAATGCTACTTTAACATGAATTTACAAAAGAACGGGTAATATAAAGTCATAAGTGGACCATATATGATATAATAACAATGAATATGATTCTGGAATAAGTCAATAACATGATTTAAATCATTATACAGGAGGTTTGGACACTTACAAAGCAAGTCGGACCTACGGTAAGGGAAATATTACAATCTCATTTTTATCGGAGATTTTTTATTCGTAAGTATTTACTGGGGTGTATTTTATCATCCACATCCATGTTTCATCAATATGTAATATTATTTCCATACACCTACAATTTTTTAAATCCATTTTTACCCTTCGGTGAGTTTTTAGTAATATGTATGAAAGGAATCTTTTGTCGTTTTTCGTACGAGGTACTTTTTGACTTTTCCGACAAAAGTACGAAGAATGTTTTTTTAACTTATACGGCATGAATGGATTTTTAAAACATTATTTCCAAGAAACTTCCTTTACAAATTTTAAAGTTTATCTTTAATCAACTTCTTTTATTTTAAAGTCGTATGACATGTTATGAAAAGAAACATGTTTTTGAAGTAGAAAGGATATTTTCCTCAAGAATGGAGTTCAAGTATTTTATCAAAATTATTTTCCATCTAAGATAATAAAAGGGTTCTGTTTTTATCCATATTATTACATTGGTTTGATTATGTTGTGATGGAAATATTTTTATGAATTCCTTTATCTTATATGAATTGTTTTATGATGTCATGTTGTTTAAGAATCCCATTTTTATTACATGGGTTACGATATGATGTATGTTTTATGATTATGTGTCACACTTAAGAAAGGATTCATTATAAGATGGGTGGGACCTATATCTCCCTCCAATGCATTGGGTAAAGATTTTATATCTCATGAGATAGACATGGCTGGAATGGTAGGTTATACCGGTTCAGTGAAACAGGACTGAAACGAGGGTTACTCGATTCAGAAAGGGACTTTGTCCACTAAGATAGTCTTGGCCATGAGTCTTGACTAACAAGAAATGATTCTATATGATTATGTGTGAATGCCAAAAAGTTTCATGTTTTAAGTTATGATTATTGTGATTACATTTCACTGCCATGATTTATCCCATGTTATGAAATTATGCTCTCTTTTGCAGGTTAAGATTTCCAAAATGTTATGTTCTTTTGAATATGATGTGATTGATATTTCTGTTGTTTACCCTTACTGAGCATTTGAGCTCACCCTTTTATGTTTTATTTTCCCCAGGATAAAAGAAAGGTTTTAGGTAAAAAAAATAAGGAAGATCTTTATGGGAGATGTTGAAGATCTTTCACCATGATTAGAATATTACGTTCCAAGTTTCCAAAGACACTAAACTATTACGATCCTTGTGTGTGTTTTTGTTATGTACTAAGTATTCCTCAAAAGTAATGTAATGTTCATGTACGTCAGGCTTCGGGTCTCTACATTAATAATATTCAGCACATAGTTGTTGTAGCAACATAAAAATGATGTATCCTCTTATTTAAAGAATAATATCTTCATGTCCTTCTATATCCAAAGTGATACATGTTATATAGAATATTCAAGTAATTAAAAAATGAAGTAATAAAATTTTACAATATTATGAAAAATACACAATAGTAGATTATAAGAAATAAGTATCCAAAGTGTGGTCCTAAAAGATTTGACAAATGACTATAGATAGATAGGAATTTATAGAAGTAGCAGAAAAGAATAATTCTCTTTATTTAGATTTTTATTTATCATTTTTTTATCCAATTTGAGTGATACAACATTTTGTGAATAAATAAGAATATGTGTTGGATTTTGGTCAAACAAATCTTGAAATAACATCATATAAATTATGATGCTCAAATCAAATAGTGCATCTAAAATTTGAATTTATACATCGATTGAAAATCATAAAATCCCCTATAAATTGGAATGATTTCAAAAAAAATAGAAAATATCTTAAATTCAAATTCCATAGATTATTATTTCAATATAGTTATTTCTCAGCATATGGAATCTTTAAAAGTACATATCCCAATGTACCATTTATTTCAAATTTTGTGTGAACTAAAAATACATTACATACCCAAATGTATGGTTCTTCAATAAAATTAGGTTCTAAATCCTAATATTTAACTTAAAAATGGATACAAAAGTATCATTCATTATCAAGTCTTAGGTGTCAAAACCCAATATTCTCAATAATCTAGGGTTTAGAACAGTGATTTGAGACTCCCCAAAAACATCCAAAACATATGGAAAACTTTAACTCCATTACCCCTATACTTTCATTGGAAATAAAATAAATATTTCATCAGAAATAAAAAATATATTTCAAATAATATAATCCTGAATTTAAATTAAATAAACTTCATTAATAAAACCTATTAAATTTCTTTTTAGAATTAAAATCAACCTGAAAATAAATAAAAAATTTGATCAACATTCATATGCTTAAAAATCTGACATTTTTTGATGATCACAAAACCCATAGAAATATAAACACATAAATATAGGTTTTGAAGACTAATCAAATAAACATAGATGTGTTTAATTTAACAGAAGAATATTTATTAAATCAAATAGAATAACATGGATTTTATCAATATTTTCTCCTAAATTGTAAATATAAAAGGTAATTATTTTTTAAAACAAATAAGAATAGTAGTTAATAGTAATTTTTTTTATCCAAAATTTTCCCCTTTTTTGATATCAAAAATAAATAATATATATATTAAAACAAATTCTATGTTGCCTATAATTGTTTGTGAATTTTATATTTATCCTTGAATAAATGTATCATTAATACGAATAGGCTCTAGAACATAAAACATTATTAAATAGAAAATAATGATAACATAAAATAAACATAAAAAATATATACAGAAAAAATTCATTATTTAAAAAAAATTAGCACAAGGGTATCAATATGATAAGGGGTGTGATGGGAGAATGGTTCAGGCTCATGCACGTCTGAGGTTTAGGATTCAAGTGGTCAAGGAATCAAAAACCATCTAATACACTACTTTTAAAACATCCATCAACAACGAGACATTTTGATTCACTATACCAGCCTATTCCTTCATCAACAACCTCGATTATAGACACATATTTTGTGCCTCTACTAGATTCACTTTCATAAAATTCTGAATAGTCTAAGAATATTGAATGTATTTAAATATCATCTCACCAATATGTTCAAACAAAATACTAAAACCAATGTATCTAGAGGTTAACTTATCAATTATTATTTTCTTATATTTAACCAAAATGTAAACATGCACACACTACTACAAAAAAATAATTTAACAATTCTAAAAATGGCTTTTATTAGTGCTAGAGAAGCACTGACTACAAGAGTGAGATTAAAAGCCCCAGTCTTTTTTCAGTGCTAATAAATCATGGATAAAGGGTCATGTTGAAGTGTGTTGTAATAGCACATATAACGACTATAAGGCCACAGCCTTAAACCTTACTTAATCTTGAGTTATTACAAGATTACACAATGAGGATCTTTTCGGGTCTAGATTTTTATAGAATTAGATCATAAAACTTTCATTACATTCCACATATAAAAAAAGTGGTTACATAAAGATAGTATTCTTCATTACCATCAATGGAAACATATTTAAAATAAAACATGGATTATTTCTTGACACTTCCTTGACACTATCATCATATCATGTACCTTTCCCTTGACCTGTGAAAAACATTTCAAAAAAACATGGGATGAGCATAAAAAGCTCACTAAGGGATATAAAAATATGGAAAGGAAACATGGGTACATATATACAAAAGAATGAAATCATAAATTACCCATAAAACATATGCACCTTAACATACCTCATAAAATCATGAATAAATCATAGAAATAATAAGACATAAAGGTAACTTGAGGCATTCATAACATCCTTACGTAGGGAGTAGCCCTCTTGGTTACGTTTGGAATACCCATCACAGTATATTCCCTAAATCTCTTCGGAGAAACCTTAATTTTTTACTCCTTCATGTTACCCAATGCATTGGAGAGCTATATCGGGCTCACCTGCCCTTAGTTTATCACAGAACCACCCGTCTTCATAATAATTCCCAAGAACCTCAACATAATCGTATCACATAAAACATGCATAAAGGAAACATAACATTTCCACCTTTCAGTCACAAGATATCAATACAACACATTGATATAAAAACATTATGAAAACCATTTTCAATACCAAAATAAAAGAAAATTAAAACATGGTATTTATTTTTCATTTAGAAAAATTATGGCTTGTAGAGGAAGCCGAAACTCAAATAACGGTCACGACGGCGGAAAAGTCGTTGTCGCCGCATACGTACGACAAAAAAAATTCCCTTTTGTCATTTAGTAAAACTCTTCGTATAAAAAAGATTCCTTTTGGATAATCGTAAAAGTAAAAGGGGTTTATACACCGTATAAATGAAGGTTGTGTATAAAACAAAATATGCCTCAATGAAAGGAGATTGAGACGAAGTCCCATACCTCGGGTCCAACTTGACTCGGTCGTTCTTTAATTTCCTGAATAATAAACTTGAGTTAATTTATACTTGTTTAAGAACCTTTTTCAAGTTCATTATTCCTTTTAGATCACTTATTTCCATTTCATGAACACTATGTAATTATTTAAGTTAATAACAGTCGTTTTGACGATCTTTGGTACTTGAGTAAAAAAATAAGCCCTTTATAGTTACAAGTTGTTCATGTATCCATTATATCCAAAATGGTATTCATGATGTAGATATCATATATGTCATATATATCCAGAAAATTCATGCATTTATAATATTACATTATCATTTAGAGGTAAGAAATGAAATGCAACGTTCATGGATATGGTAAGCCGTACGTACGCGTGAACGCTACTTTCGTTTCTATTTCATATTTTATAGAATGGAATCATAATGATATAAAGGTATATTATAATTCCAGTATAATATCATATATAATATCATATTTCCATCCTTTATACGTCCCACATATGGTATATAACGAATCAAATCACTTTGAGGGGGCAGTAGTTCGTACTTCCTTAAATGAAGATATTGCGTTTACACATAATGGAAACCATAAAGGTATACCCAAAAAGAAAAAAACAGAAGATTAAGGAAAACATAAACATATTATATATCATATATAAATATAGTGACATCTTAATGGCCACATTTGAATGTGTTAAAAGAATGTTGAACAATCATAGTTTCGGGAGGCATAAATTCACCATCCACGGAAACAGTATGTTCGTTAACCATTAGATGTAGGTGTGTGTAAGTGTAGCTCGAATAATTATTATAACAACATCCTGGAATATTGAGGATACTGGAGTTTTTACAAAAGAAAAGAATAAAAAGAGTTTAGGGGGTTGGAGAAGCAAAATAAAACAAAAGGACTCAAAAGAAGACATTACCATAAAATCAGGTAACTCCCTTTGGATTGAGCTCAAAGGCTTCCTTGGGAAGACTTCTGCCCAAAGTGAGGCTTCAAGGAGTAAGAGAGGGAAGTGGAGAGACAAAATGAGCAGGGTTTGGCCGAGCCAAAGGCTTTGGGAGTGTGGGTAAGGAGGTAGAGGTGGGGGCCTTTTATAAGAGGAGAGGAGGGGCACTCTTGGAAAGTAAAGATAAGTTACTTTATTTTAAAATAAGTTTCAGATTCAAAAGGTACCACATGGATATAATTCTAGGATAAGGTGATAAGGGTTCTAAATCCACTCATCCAATTGGGTTTGTCCATGTCTAGGTCTTAGATTTTACATTATCTTTCCATTTTATTTAAATCGTTTAATAATTAGGTCATCGCTGCATCATCTTGATGTCATAAATAATATAATTTATTTAATGTCTAAAAATTATAAAAAAATACTATGATGTAGGAAATATTTTTAGATTTCTAATTAATATTTATAGTCAAAACTCTGACTTGTATAACCCCATATAAATTTTTTTAGTAACATAACTCATGTTTGTGTCATTTTTACTTTAACATTAAATAAAAAGTTATTTATGTCATTTCCCAACCAAAGTGGATATATGGGGTCCCCAAGTTGACCCATGGCTTGTATTGGTCGGCCATGACACAACCAATGATGGTAGGACATATGTCAAGCTCATCTCATACTATTAAAACATTATTTTTACCTTAAACTACACTAATTACCACTAATCGCGATTAAAAACTTAATAAGTTACTATTCACCAAAAAAATATTATAATCTCATTTAACCACTTTTTACTTCTTAATTAAAACCATGTATGTCAGATTTTTTAAAATAAAATCACAGAGGTGGTAAAATTTCATTTAAACGAAAAATCAGTTTCTTTAACCACCACTTAGTGGTTTCACTATTCATCAAAAATTGAAGTTTTTCTGAAAATTACCAAAAATTCACCCTAATCTATATTTGATATTCTGAATTCAAAAATGAAGTCTATTTTACAAAATTCAAATCATATAAGTCATATTAATAAATTTAATAATTAATTCCCGCTGTCATGACAAATAGCGTGTTTTTATAAAACAATAAGTATCAAAAGATTGACACCAGTTTAAGTCCAATTTCAAAGTGAAATTGATTTCAATGACCACCATTGGATTAAATGGTAAAAATTTATTCTAATTTCACTTCAAAACCAATTAAAAATATAATCTATTCATATAAATAAATTAGATTAAAAAGTGGTTTTGAATTAAAAGACAACATTTTTCATTATTCATTAAAAAATGAACTTTATCAGAAAAATACCAAAACTTCACACAAAGTAAATTTTGATGTCACAATAATAAATAATAATTTAATTTTGACAAACATAGCTTATAAAATTGTCAAAAGATATATTTAAAAAGGGTTTGCCATCAAAAGGTAGTAAAACAATCTTGTAAGAGTATTAGTGTATTCCATGCATAAGATTATATTTATTTTCATTTTAAGGCTCTAAAACACTATCTTAATCATTAATAGGCATAGATAAAAATATCTATTATTCATTACTTAATTGGTATGATACATCCTTCCCCCCTTTAGAAAATTGTGTCCCCGCAATTTATTTACTTATCAAATAAATGGGGGTACTTATCCCTCATTGCATTTTCATATTCCCATGTTGCCTCTTCCATCATGTGGTTTTTCCACAAAACCTTTACCTGATTAATCACCTTATTCTGTAACACTTTCTCCCTGTGGTCAAGAATTTGGACCTGTTGTTCCTCATATGATAGGTTCTCTTCCAACTGAACTACTTCTGGACTCAAAACATGAGATGGATCTGGCATATACTTTCTCAACATCGAAACGTGAAAAACATTGTGTACCTGAGATAAACTCGGAGGTAAAGCCACTCGGTATGCAACTGATCCAACTCTCTCCAGAATTTCATATGGTTCAATAAACCTTGGACTCAGCTTTCCTTTCTTACCAAATCTCATCACACTTTTCCAAGGAGAAACCTTGAGAAAAACATGATCACCTACCTCGAAAGATAGATCCTTCCTCCGGTTATCCGCATAACTCTTCTGCCTGCTCTGAGCTGTTCTCATGTGTTTCTGAATCAGCTGAACTTTTTCTACCATCTCTTCTACCAATTCAAGTCCCATCAACTTCCTTTCACCCACTTCATCCCAGAAAGCTGGAGTTCGACACCGCTTCCCATATAATGCCTGAAATGGTTCCATCTGTATACTGGAATGAAAACTGTTATTATATGAAAATTCAACTAAAGAAAGATGTTGGTCCCAACTTCCCTGATAATCCATAGAGCAAGAACGTAGCATATCCTCCAATGTCTGAAATGTTCGTTCTGACTGCCCATCTGATTGAGGATGAAAAGCTGTACTAAAATTTAATTCAGTACCCAACAACTTCTGAAGGCCTTTCCAAAAGTTAGAAGTGAACCTGGGATCACGATCAGATACAATGGAGAGAGGAACTCCATGTAACCTGACTATCTCTTTAAGATACAAACGGGAAAGGTGATCTAGGGAAAAATTATCTCGTATAGCATGGAAATGAGCAGATTTAGTCAAGCGATCAACAATAACCCAGATTGCATTATTAACTCGAGATGTATTCGGTAATCCCACAACGAAGTCCATGGATATATTCTCCCATTTCCACTCTGGCACTGGTAAAGGCTGAAGCATCCCTTTCAGTAACTGCCGCTCTGCTTTAACCTGCTAACAAGTCAAACACTTCACAGTAAAATCAGCAATATCTCTTTTCATTCCATCCCACCAGAAATACTCCCGCAGATCTCTATACATCTTAGTACTGCCAGGATGAACTGAAAACGGAGAACTATGAGCTTCACATAACAACTCTCTCTTAAACTGTGAATCACATGGCACAGACAATCTCTTCCCAAATCTCAAAACACAATCATTATCAGTGTTGAATTTAGGCAACTTACCTTTCTGAACCAGCTCTACCTTTTTCTGCAACTCACTGTCTTGCTTCTGTGCTTGCTTGATTCTGTCTGATAGAGATGATCTCACTGATACCTGAAACAAAACATAAGAACTTCGTGCACAAACAACTTCTATGCCAATGTTCATCAAATCCTTAACCAAAGGATCGCGTTCCAAATGCAACATTGCTAATGAATCATTACCTTTTCAACTCAAAGCATCAGCCACTTTATTTTCTTTTCTCGGATGGTAATGAATTGTACAATCATAATCCTTGATTAATTCCAGCCATCTCCTCTGTCTCATGTTTAACTCTTTCTGAGTGAATATATACTTTAAACTTTTGTGATCAGTATATATTTCACACATTACTCTATACAATTGATTCCTCCAAATTTTCAAAGCAAAAACAACAGCAGCTAATTCCAAATCATGTGTAGGGTAATTTACCTCATGAGTTCTCAACTGTCATGAAGCATAAGCAATTACCTGATCATTCTGCATTAGGACGTAACCAAGTCCTTTCAATAAGGCATCACTGTATATAACAAACTCACCATTCCTGGAAGGTAGTGCCAAAACTAGAGCATTCACCAATCTTCTTTTCAATTCCTGAAAACAATCATCACATTCTTTTGTCCAGATAAACGTAACACCCTTCCGAGTTAGCTTATTCATTGGACTAGATAACCATGACAAATTTCTAACAAACCTTCGGTAATAGCCTTCCAAACCAACGAAGCTACGAATCTCGGTTACATTTGTGGGTCTTGGCCAGTCTTCCAAGAATTTCTTTTCCATCCTAAGTCGAACAGCCTTAGGAAAATACTTCTCATGAAACATACCTTTGAATTCATCCCAGTCAAGAGCATCAATCTCATCGGTGTCCCTGATATTTTTAACCATAGATCACCACTGATCTGCCTCACCCTCCAAACGGTAAATAGAAAGACTAACCTTTTGATTGTCTGAATACCCCATGACATCAAAAATCTTCTCCAGTGCTTTAATCCACCCTTCAGCTAACACAGGTTCAGATGATCCTCTGAATGATGGGGGATGTTGCCTCATGAAATGTTCCACCACTGACATGTTCCTCTGCGGTTGATCTGGATGATCTCGTGTATGGATACCACCACCATTTATCGCTTGAGTCAACTGCGCAATTACTACAAAAAACTGTTCAGTTCCAATTCCGACCATCTCAGGATGCTGATTCGGAAGGTTATTTCCTTCTGTATGCCTTCCTGGCACTGCTTCCATGTTTCCTCTGCGGAAAACCATTCTGAACAAACATGTCTTAGATGAAGCAACATGGTAATCTTCAAATGCTATATCATTTCAAAAATAAATTGGATAATCATTTAATATAATTCTAACTCCTAAAGTTATCTAAACTGACCTCTGATACCAACTATAAGGCCCCAGCCTTAAACCTTACTTAATCTTGAGTTATTACAAAATTACACATTGGGGATCTTTTCGGGTTTATATTTTTAGAGAATTAGATCATAAAACTTGCATTACATTCCACATATAAACAAAGTGGTTACATAAAGATAGTATTCTTCATTCCCATCAATGGAAACATATTTAAAATAAAACATGGATTATTTCTTGACACTTCCTTGACACTATCATCATATCATGTACCTTTCCCTTGACCTGTTAAAAACATTTCAAAAAAACTTGGGATGAGCATAAAAAGCTCAGTAAGGGATATAAAAATATGGAAAGGAAACATGGGTACATATATACATAAGAATAAAATCATACTTTACCCATAAAACATATGCACTTTAACATACCTCATCAAATCATGAATAAATCATAGAAATCATAAGACATAAAGGTAACTTGAGGCATTCATAAGATCCTTACGTAGGGAGTAACCCTCTTGGTTACGTTTGGAATACCCATCACAGTATATTCCCTAAATCTCTTCGGAGAAACCTTAACGTTTCACTCCTTCGAGTTACCCAATGCATTGGAGAGCTATATCAAGCTCACCTGCCCTTAGTTTATCACAGAACCACCCATCATCATAATAATTCCCAAGAACCTCAACATAATCATATCACATAAAACATGCATAAAAGAAACATAACATTTCCCCCTTTCAATCACAAGATATGAATACAAAAAATTGATATAAAAACATTATGAAAACCATTTTCAATACCAAAATAAATGAAAATTAAAACATGGTATTTATTTTTCATTAAAAAAAAGTGTGTCTTGTAGAGGAACCCGAAACTCAAATAACGGTCACGGCGGCGGAGAAGTCGTTGTCGCCGCATACGTACGACAAAAACATTCCCTTTTGTCGTTTAGTAAAATGCTTCGTATAAAAAATATTCCTTTTGGATAATCGTAAAAGTCAAAGGGGTTTATACACCGTATAAAATAAGGTTGTGTATAAAACAAAATATGCCTCAATGAAAGGAGATTGAGACTAAGTCCCATACCTCGGGTCCGACTTGACTCGGTCGTTCTTTAATCTCATGAATAATAAACTTGAGTTAATTTTTACTTGTTTAAGAACCTTTTTCAAGTTCATTATTCCTTTTATATCACTTATTTCCATTTCATGAACACTATGTAATTATTTAAGTTAATAACGGTCGTTTTGACGATCATTGGTACTTGAGTAAAAAAATAAGCCCTTTATAATTACAAGTATTTCATGTATCCATTATATCCAGAATGGTATTCATGATGTAGATATCATATATGTCATATATATCCATTACATGCATGAATTTATAATATTACATAATCATTTAGAGGTAAGAAATGAAATGCACCGTTCATGGAGATGGTAAGTCGTACGTACGCATGAACGCTACTTTCATTTCTATTTCGTATTTTATAGAATAGAATCATAATGATATACAGGTATATTATAATTAAATTATAATATCATATATAATATCGTATTTCCATCCTTTATACGTCCCACATATGGTATTTAACGAATCAAATCACTTTGAGGGGGCAGTAGTCCGCATTTCATTAAATGAAGATATCGCGTTTACCCATAATGGAAATGATAAAGGTATACCCAAAAAGAAAAAAAACAGAAGTTTAAGGAAAACATAAACATATTATATATCATATATAAATATAGTGACAATCTTAATGGCCACCTTTTAATGTGTTAAAAGAATGTTGAACAATCATCGTTTCGGGAGGCATAAATTCACTATCCATGGAAACAGTATGTTCGTTATCCATTAGATGTATGTGTGTGTAAGTGTAGCTCGAATCCTTATTATAACAACATCCTAGTATATTTAGGATACAGGATTTGTTACAAAAGAAAATAATAAAAAGAGTTTAGGGGGTTGGAGAAGCAAAATAAAACAAAAGGACTCAAAAGAAGACATTACCTTAAAATCGGGTAACTCCCTTTCGTTTGAGCTCAAAGGCTTCCTTGGGAAGACTTCTGCCCAAAGTGAGGCTTCAAGTAGTAAGAGAGGGAAGTGGAGAGACAAAATGGGCAGGGGTTGGCCGAGCCAAAGGCTTTGGGAGTGTGGGTAAGGAGGTAGAGGTGGGGGCCTTTTATAAGAGGAGAGGAGGGCCACTCTTGGAAAGTAAAGATAAGTTACGTTATTTTAAAATGCGTATCGGATTAAAAAGGTCCCAAATTGATGTAATTCTAGGATAATGTGATAAGGGTTCGAAATCCACTCATCCAATTTGGTTTTTCCATGTGTAGGTCTTAGATTTTACATTATCTTTCCATTTTATTTAAATCGTTAAATAATGAGGTCATCGCTGCATCATCATGATGTCATAAATAATTTAATTTATTTAATGTATAAAAATTATAAAAAACTACTATGATTTAGGAAATCCTTTTATATTACTAATGAATATTTATAGTAAAAAATCTGACTTGTATAACCCCATATAAAAATTGTTTTAGTAACATAACTCATGTTTGTGTCATTTTTACTTTAACATTAAATAAAAAGTTATTTATGTCATTTCCCAACCAAAGTGGATCCATGGGGTCCCAAAGTTGACCCATGGATTGTCTTGGTCTCCCATGACACAACCAATGAGGGTAGGACATGTGTCAAGCTCATCTCATACTATTAAAACATTATTTTTACCTTAAACTACACTAATTACCACTAATTGCGATTAAAAACATAATAAGTTACTATTCACCAAAAAATTATTATAATCTCATTGAACCACATTTTACTTCTTAATGAAAACCATGTATGTCGGTTTTTCTAAAATAAAATCACAGAGGTGGTAAATTTTCATTTAAATGAAAAATCAGTTTCTTTAACTACCAGTTAGTGGTTTCACTATTCATCAAATATTGAAGTTTTTCAGAAAATTACCAAAAATTCACCCTAAGCTCTATTTGATATTCCAAATTAAAAAATGAAGTCTATTTTAAAAAATTCAAAACATATAAGTCACATTAATTAATTTAATAATTAATTCCCGCTGTCATGACAAATAGCGTGTTTTTCTGAAATAATAAGTATCAAAAGATTGACACCAATTTAAGTCCAATTTCAAAGTGAAATTGATTCCAATGACCACCATTGGATTAAATGGTAAAAATATATTCTAATTTCACTTCAAAACCAATTCAAAAGATAATATAATCATATAAATAAATTAGATTAAAAAGAGGTTTTGAATTAAAATACACCATTTTCACTATTCATTAAAAAATGAACTTTATCGGAAAAATACCAAAAATTCACACAAAGTAAATTTTGATGTCCCAATCATAAATAATAATTTTATTTTGACAAACATATATTATAAAATTTTCAAAAGATAGATTTAAAAAGTGTTTTCCATCAAAAGGCAGTAAAACAATCTTTTAAGAATATTAGTGTATTCCATGCATAAGATTGTATTTATTTTCATTTTAAGCCTCTAAAAACACTATCATAATCATTAATATACATAGATAAAAATATCTATTATTCATTACTTACTTGGGATGTTACAACGACACATAATTTACATACATTTTTAATACTTCAAAATTGATGTACACTTATTACAACATATAACAAAACCATGAAAGGACCATATAGGTATAGTGTCTTTAGAAACTGGGAAACATAAACAACTGGTTCATAAAGCATCTAAATTGTCTCCCATTTATTTCATAATATCTAGAGTCCCTTTTGGAATATCCTACTTAATAACCTTCTTCCTGACCTGGGTAATGAATACATACAAAAGGGTGAGATCAAATGTTCAGTAAGGGTAAACAAAAGAAATATCAATCACATCATATTCATAAGAACATAACATTTTGGAAATCATAACCTGCAAAAGAGATCATAATTTCATAACATGGGATAAATCATAGTAGTGAAATGTAATCCCAATAATCATAACTTAAAATATGAAACTTTTTTTCATACACACATAATCATAGAGAATCATTTCTTATTAGTCAAGACTCGTTGCGAAGACTATCTTAGCGGACAAAGTCCATTTCTGAACCGAGTTTACACCTCGTTTCGGTCTTGTTTCACTGAACCGGATTAACCTGCCATTCCAGCCATATCAATCTCATGAGATATAAATCTTTACCCAATTCATTAGATGGAGATATAGGTCCCACCCATCTCATAATGATACCATTCTTATGTGTGCCACAAAATCAAAAAATCATACATCATTTCATAACCCATGTAATAATAATGGGATTCTTAAACATCATGACATCATAAAACAATTCATATAAGATAAAGGAATTCAAAAAAATAATTCCCTCACAACATAATCAAATCAATGTAATAATAGGGATATAAACAGAACCCTATATTATCGTAGATGCAAAATAATTTTCATAAAACACTTGAACTCCATTCTTGAGGAAAATATCCTTTCTACTTCAAAAACATTTTTCCTTTCTTAACATGTCATAAAATTTTAAACTAAAAGAAGTTGATTAAAAATAAACTTGAAATATTTTAATGGAAGCTTCATGTAAATAATGTTCTATGAATCCATTCATGCCGTATAAGTTAAAAAAACATTCTTCCTATACTTTGGCCGGAAAAGTCAAAAAGTACCTCATACGAAAAATGACAAAAGATTACTTTCATATCTTTTACTAAAAACTCACCAAAGGGTAAAATTGGATTTAAAAAATTTTAGGTGGATGGAAATAATATTACATATTGAGGAAACATGGATGTTGATGATAAATATTCCCCAGTAAATTCTAAAGTATAAACAATCTCGGATAAAAACGAGATTGTGAGATTTTCCCTTACCTTAGGTCAAATGTTCCTCGTAAGTGTCTGATCCTCCTGTATAATGATTCAAATAATGTCATTGACTTATTCCAGAATCATAATTATTTTTATGATATCATATATGGTCATATTATTAGCTTCTTATTAGTAATATTTCATTGCTACTTGTTATTCGGGTGTTTATTGCTTTATGTTCGTATGTGTGTTTTGTCGAATAAATTCTTATTGCTATTTTTAGATTATAAAATCCTCATTTCCAGAATTTTATTAGTGTAACATATATAATATTCATTCATTAAATTAATTTATATAATCATTATGAAATGAAGATCATGTAGAACGAGTCGCATCACATCATGGAGACGGTATTCTGTACGTACGCACGAGCGAAGATATCATTCTCATGATTGTGGAATTGTATTGGAGTGTATGTATAATATTTCAGAATGAATATAAATTTACAATAATCATATATAGTAATTATTTACACCATTATACCCATCCAAGTAAGGTGGTGGTGGAAAATAGATTACACCACGGCGTGGAGACGGTATTTCGTGCGTACGCACGCGTGGGGATTTCGTTTTCCGTAGGATGGATAGATGGTGAAATAGGGTTTTTTCATACTTATAATAACATATCAGTATATTATTGATACTGATTTTATTAATTCATAATTAAAAAACTAAATAAGAAGAAGTAGAAGAAGAAATAAAGTTGGAAGAATCGGTAACGAACATTACCTCTTCTTTGAAGCGCCTCTTTGAGACCTCCTCTTAGGGCACTAAAATTTGTCTTTGAAGAAGACCAGGACCTCTAGTATGTTTCTAGGGAAGTGGAGAAGAGAATTGGGTAGGTTTTGGCCGAGCATGAAGGCTCAAAGTGGTGTGAGGAAAAGAGGGAGGAGGTGCCCTTTTATAAAGGAGGAGAGGGGCACCATTGGAAAAAATAAAAATATTATTTTATTATAAAGTCAAATTTGGTTTTTAATAGCTCCAAATTTATTTATTTAGAATCTGAGGTGGGGATGGGTCGAAATCCTCTCATACAATAGAATTTATACAAGTTTAGGTATCTATTTTAACCTTATCATTTAGATTTAACATTAAGTTAAATAATTTTACTTTTACCGTGTCTTCTTGTTTTCTTACGCTATAAGGTTAATAAACATAATATAACAAGCCAAACGAACCCCAAGTTGTTTATTATTAATATATATAACCTTATATAAGTCATTTTGCCGAACCATAGATTTTTAGGAACAAAATAACAATTAATAATAAAATATTTGTTTTAAAAACTATTTTATGTCAGTTTTGACACTATTTGGTAATTGATTTTTGTGAAAATCATAACAGAAATATTAGTTCAAAAAACGTTAATTAAAGCAATACTAAAATGTGATATTAACATATAAAGTTATTGGAATTCAGAAAAAGTCTCAAATTATATTTATTTTTGTATTTATAACATCAATTATATAAATATTTCATTAATGGGATAATTACTTCATCATCATTGTGTCATAAATAAATTAAATTTATATAATGTCTAAAAATTATAAATAAAATACCATTACGTAGGAAAGATTTTTAGCTTTCTAATGAATTTTTATAGTAGAATTTATCTTATCTATAACCCTATATTAAAAAAGATTTACTTATTAAACATTGATTTTAACTATTTTAACCTTTCTTTAAATAAATTAATATTAAAAGTCCTAATATAATCCAAGTGGGCCTAAATGGTCATCGTTTATTCCTAAGGTTGTTTTTGGTCCAATTAGACTTATCCAATAGAATTAGGACATGTGTTAGGGTAATAAAAATATCATTTTTACCGTTAATTACCCTATTTACTTTTAATCGTGGTAAAAAAAGTAAAAGTTACTATTCACCAAAAATTATTTTCTTCTCTTTGAACCACATTTTAGTCCTTGATATTAACTGTGTCTCTTGGATTTTCGAAATTCCATTCACAGAAGTGGTAAAATTATGTTTTATGTAAATTTGCAAATTCTCCTCGGAGATGGGTAAAAGATGGTGAAAAGTTCAATAAATTTTTTTATATCTAAAATTATTATAAAATGACTCCAATGAATTGCATTGAACTTATATAGGTATTATGTGTCAATTTTGACCTAAAATAAATTTAAATAAAATAATTAATTATTTAAATAAAAAGTTGGATTTTAAATAGTAACCCAATGTTTTCACTACTCATCAAAAATTGAAAGTTTTCAGAAAAATACCAAAATTTCACCCTAAGATAATTTACATATTCTGAATCCAAAAATAAAGTTTGTTTTGAAAAATAAAAATAAAAAAATTTCAAAAAGTGGGTATTACTATTCATAACAGCTAGTTTTAATAATATTTTAATAGCATATCGTTGTTTAGTGAAACTCGATATTGTGTACGACGCAAGCTATCGAGGAAGGCCGCGGTTATGTGTAAAGCAATACAAGCTAGTGTTGTGTGTATTGAAAGATTACTTTGATGATTTATATAACATAAAAATAAAATATTTCTCATAAAAATCTGGGGTGTTACATTCTACCCCCCTTAAAATGAATTTCTCCCTTGAAATTTGTCACTTTGTAGAAAAAAAGATGAGGATGCATCTCCCTCATCACATCCTAAAGCACCCATGTAGCTTCTTCTAATTGGTGGTTCCTCCATAAAACTTTCACCAAGAGAGTGGTCTTGTTTCGTAGGACTTTTTCGCTACGATCCAGAATCTCTATTGGTTGTTCTTTATAAGAAAGATCTTTCTCCAGCGGTACAACTTCTGAGCTGAGTACATGTGAAGGATCAGGTATGTACATTCTCAAGAGAGATACATGGAACACATAGTGAACTTGAGAGAGATTTGGTAGAAGCGTCAATCGATAAGCTACCTTCCCAACACGATCCAGTATTTCGAAAGGACTGATATACCTAGGGCTCATCTTTCCATTCTTTCAAAATCTCATTACTCTCTTCCAAGGAGATATTCGTAAGAACACTTTATCACCCACTTCAAACTCTAGGTCTTTTCTTCGGTTGTCGGCATAAATTTTTTGTCGACTCTAAGCGGATCTTATGTGTTGTTGAATAGATCGGATCTTTTCTGTCATCTCATCAACAAGATCAGGTCCTAATAGCTTTCTTTCCCCAACTTCATCCCAACAAGTTGGAGTCCTGCAATTCTTTCCACAGAGATATTCATAAGGAGCCATTTGAATACTGGAGTGAAAGCTATTATTATAAGAAAATTCTACCAAAGGTAGGTGTTGATCCCAATCACCTTTGAAATCAATAGAGAAAGATCTCAACATGTCTTCTAGAGTTTGAATTATCCTCTTAGACTGACCGTCTATCTGAGGATGGTAAGCAGTGCTGAAACTAAACTCTGTATCTAGAGCATGCTGAAGACTTTTCCAGAACTTTGAGGTAAACCTTGGATCCCGATCAGATATAAGAGAAAGTGGTACTCCATGCAATCTTACCACTTCCCTTACATATATCATGGCAACTTGATCCAGAGAGAAATCCTCTCTAATAGAAAATAAGTGTGCTGACTTTGTAAGATGATCAAATATGACCCAGATAGCATTATTTCCTTTGGATGTTTTAGGACGTCTGGTGACAAAGTCCACAGTGATGTTTTCACATTTCCATTCGGGTATGGGTAATGGTTGTAACATCCCCTTCGACTTCTGTCTCTTAGCTTTAACTTGCTGACAAACCAAGCATCGAGAGACATATTCAGCAACATCTATTTTCATGCCATCCCACCAGAAGTACTCTTTCATGTCCCTATACATCTTCATGCTTCCAGGATGAATAGATAATGAAGAACTATGACCCTCATCCAGCAACTCCTTCTATAATTATGGGATGCGAGGAACACAAACCCGATTCCTGAACTTTATTATCCCATCACAATCAAGGTTGAATTCCGGAGCATTTATCACCTTCTTTTGTAACTCGACATCCTCTTTTTGTGCCTCTTTAATCTTCACATGTATAGATAGTTGAACATTCATTTGAGAAAGATACGATTTTCCCCCTTCCATTATAATTCCATGATCCATCCTTTGTAAATCCATAAATATTGGATCTTTTGTTATCCTCAACATGGATAAGCTAGCATGGTCTTGTCGACTTAATTCATATGCCACCTTGTTTGCTTTCCCAGGGTGGTAATGAATTGAGCAGTCGTAATCCTTAATCACCTCCAACCATCTTCTTTGGTGTATATTCATCTCCTTTTGTCTCAAAATATACTTTAAACTTTTATGATTAATATAAATATCACACATTTCTCTATAAAGATAATGCCTCCAAATCTTTAATGCAATGATTACCACAACTAAATCCAAATCATGAGTTGGGTAATTTTTCTCAAGGATTATCAACTTTCATGAGTCATAAGCTATCACCATATCATTTTGCATAAGAACACACCCCAACCCCTTCTTGGATGCATCACTGTAGATCACAAACCTTTCTCCACTACAAGTATGAGTACAGGTTCACTAGATAACCTTCTTTTCAACTCCTTGAAATTATCTTCACATTCCACTTTCCAAACAAAATTAACTCCTTTTAGAGTCAACCTGGTTAGTGGATTAGATAATCATGAAATATCTTTCACAAAACGTTGATAATATCCAGCCAAACCAAGAAAACATTGGATCTTGGTTATTGTTGTCGGTCTCAACCATCTTTCGATAACCTCTGTTTTTTATGGATCCACAGATATCCCCTCTTTTGGGATTATGTGACCCAAAAATGAAACTTTTTGAAGCCAAAATTCACACTTGGTAGATTTGGCATAAAGATTCTCTTTTCTCAGGGTCTTCAATATAATTCTCAAATGATCTTCATGTTCTTAATTTCTCATTGAATAGATAAGAATATCATCTATAAATACTACCAAAAACTTATCAAGATAGTCTCTAAAGACACTATTCAGAAGATCCTTGAAGATAGTAGGCGCATTAGTAAGACCAAATGGCATCACTATAAATTCATAGTATCCATACCATGTACGGAAAGTCGTCTTTGGTATATCCTCTCTTTTGAAACTTAATTGATGATACCCTGAATGAAGATAAATCTTGTAAAAGTATTGAGCTACTCATAGTTGGTCAAATATGTCATCAATGAGTGGGAGATGATATTTTTTCTTGATAGTGATCTTGTTAAGTTCTCGATAATCAATTCAGAGTCTCATGGATCCATCTTTCTTCTTAACAAACAGAACTAGTGCTCCCCAAGGTGACGTACTTGGGCGTATGAATCCCTTATCAAGATTCTCTTGGAGTTGCTTCATCAATTATTGCAACTCAATTGGGGCCATTCTATAAGGTGTCTTTGAAATAGGCAAATCACCCGGTTCGAGTTCTATTGAAAACTCAACTTCACGATTTGGTGGAAGACCCGTAAATTCCTCCAGAAAGACATCGTCAAACTCCCGTACAATGGTCATATTCTTAATCGTGAGTTTCTCACCAACCATTTGAGATAAATAACCTTCATTTAGTGGAATCAAGACCCATAAGATGGAAGAAATTTCCACTGGAAGGTTATGTTCATCCTTGCATCAATAGATGATCATAGATTGATATGGAATATGAAATGTGACTTCCCTTCTTTGTCAATTGATATGAGCTAAATATAAATAAAGCCAATCCATGCCAAGAATCATATCAAATTACACTATATGAAGGATCACAATATTTTCAGGAAGCACTTTCCCTCAAACTTCAATCAGAGAAGAATTATAAACTTTTGATGCGACTATTGTGCCATTAGGGGTTGTCACAGCTAACTCAACAACTAATTGTTGAGGTAATACGGCGATACCCTTAGAAAATTCTGTAGAAATAAAATAGTGGGTGGATCCATAATCAAATAAAACATTTGATACTTTATATTGGATGGTATGTGTACCTTTCACCACATCGTTATCGTACTCCACATCGCTGATAGAAATTTCATGTGACATTCCTTTGTCTTTAGCCTTAAGAGTTTGTTGACATAGATGATAATCATCAACCATTGGATTTGTGCCATGATTTTCATAATGCCCCATCTCTTTGCACTTGAAACATTGAAGTGTAGTAGGTTCATTCTGTGTATCCCTTCCTTTGTTTTCATGATTAGACATTTTGTTCCCATTATTTCAACATACAATTGCCTGCTTACCTTCTTTTCCACACTTATAACATTTTCTTGTCCCCTTAAGACAATTTCCTCCATGTTTCTTTCCACACATTGAGAATAAGGGAAAACTCATCTTCTTTTCCATGTGGTCTTTAGATTTTCCTTTGAATTCTATTTTCCACTTATTATCAAACCCATGTGACTAATGGGTTACACCAATCTCCATCTCAACCTTGAGAGCACATCGAACAATTTCCTCATAGGTATTGAAGTCCCTTATGGGTAACTCCCTTTGAAGACTTGGTTTTAAGCCACAAAAGAATTGATCTATTTTACTCTCAGTTTGGATAATAATTCCGGAAGCGTACCTTGCAAGTCTTGTAAAATTTTCTTTGTAGGTACCAACAGATCAATCATCCTTTTTCTTCAGTTCAATAAACTCCTTCTCTATTTTTGTTCAAAGAATACGAGGGAAATACATATTGAAAAATAATTTCATGAACTCATCCCATTCAATGGACTCAATTTCATCCCTTTGCCTCGTATTCTTAATAAGATTCCACCATTGATCAGCATCACCCTCAAAACGATACACTGCTAAGATGACTTTATCATGTTCAGAACATTGAAGAACTGAAAATATTTTTTCAGTGGTACTGATCCATTTTTCATCCACTAATGGATCAGTAGACCTGCTAAATAAAGGTGGACGCTACCTCATGAAGGATTCAACAAAATGTTGCTCCTTAATTTTCTCATTTGGAATTCCTGCATAATTCATAGCTTGAGAAAGTTGTGTGAGCATGGCTACAAGATTTTTCATTCCATCTCCCAAAACGTTTGGTTGCTCAGGGGGACAATCATTGGATTTCCCGCCTCATTCCGCATTAACACGGTTCCTTCGAGTTCCAGCCATTGACTAAAACCAAGAAGAATAGTGTGAGAAACACTAATTATAATAGGAAAACCACATAATCAAGAATAAAATTTTACACTTAAGGTCTTATCATAGGTTATTCATGCCACTTCTAAAACACTAATATTGTGTTCTATGCTTAGACGTATCCTTAAGTTTCTTACTAAGGCTTTCACATCCTAGTTTCCAAAAGTTGACTAACCTCTCTCTGATACCAACTATAATGAACCATACATTACATAAATTTTTAATACTTCAAAATTTAAGTACACTTATTACAACATATAACAAAACCATGAAAGGACCGTATAAGTATAGTGTCTTTAGAAACTGGGAAACATAAACAACTGGTTCATAAAGAATCTACATTATCTCCCATTTATTTCATCAAATCTAGAGTCCCTTTTGGCATATCCTACTTAATAACCTTCTTCCTGCCCTGGGAAAAGAAAACATACAAAAGGGTGAGCTCAAATGCTCAGTAAGGGTAAACAAAATAAATATAAATCACATCCTATTCATAACAATATAACATTTTGGAAATCATAACCAGCAAAAGAGATCATAATATCATAACATGGGATAAATCATAGTAGTGAAATGTAATCCCAATAATCATAACTTAATATATGAAACATTGTGGCATACACACATAATCATATAGAATCATTTCTTATTAGTCAAGACTCATTGCCAAGACTATCTTAGC
Source organism: Viscum album (assembly GCA_963277665.1). Taxonomy (NCBI): domain Eukaryota; kingdom Viridiplantae; phylum Streptophyta; class Magnoliopsida; order Santalales; family Viscaceae; genus Viscum; species Viscum album. Next base: position 747,750,569 of record OY728123.1, on the reverse strand, counting down.
AGACAAATTCCATTTCTGAACCGAGTTCACTCCTCGTTTCAGTCCTGTTTCACTGAACCGGTTTAACCTGCCGTTCCATCCATGTCTATCTCATGAGATATAAATCTTTACCCAATGCATTGGAGGGAGAGATAGGTCCCACCCATCTCATAATGATACCATTATTAAGTGTGCCACAAAATCCAAAAATCATACATCATTTCATAACCCATGTAATAAAAATGGGATTCTTAAACATCGTGACATCATAAAACAATTCATATAAGATAAAGGAATTCATAAAAATAATTCCATCACAACATTATCAAATAAATGTAATAATATGGATAGAAACGAAACCCTATATTATCTTAGATGGAAAATAATTTTGATAAAACACTTGAACTCCATTCTTGAGGAAAATATCCTTTCTACTTCAAAAACATTTTTCTTTTCTTAACATGTCATACAATTTTAAACTAAAAGAAGTTGATTAAAAATAAACTTGAAAAATTTTAAAGGAAGCTTCATGTAAATAATGTTCTATGAATCTATTCATGTCCTATAAGTTAAAAAACATTCTTCTCGTACTTTGACTGGAAAAGTCAAAAAGTACCTCGTATGAAAAAAGACAAAAGATTCCTTTCATATCTTTTACTAAAAACTCACCGAAGGGTAAAATTGGATTTAAAAAATTTTAGTTGGATGGAAATAATATTACATATTGAGGAAACAAGGTTTTTGATGATAAATATTCCCCAGTAAATTCTGAAGTATAAACAATCTCAGATAAAAATGAGATTGTGAGATTTTCCCTTACCTTAGGTCCGATTTGCTTCATAAGTGTTCGAACCTCCTGTATAATGATTTAAATAATGTCATTGACTTATTCCATAGTCATAATTATTTTTATGATATCATATATGGTCATATTCTTAGCTTCTTATTAGTAATATTTCATTGCTACTTGTTATTCGGGTGTTTATTTCTTTATGTTCGTATGTGTGTTTTGTCGAATAAATTTTTATTCCTCTTTTTAGGTTATAGAAACCTCATTTACAGAATGGTATTAGTGTAATATATATCATATTCATTCATTAAATTAATTTATACAATCATTATTCAATGAAGATCATGTAGAACGAGTCGCATCACATCGTGGAGACGGTATTCTGTACGTACGCACGAGCGATGATATCGTTCCCATGATTGAGGAATTGTATTAGAGTGTACGTATAATATTTCAAAATCAATATCACTTTACAATAATAATATATAGTCATTATTTACACCATTATACCCATCCAAGTAAGGTGGTGGTGGAAAATAGATTACACCATGGCGTGGAGACAGTACTCCGTACGTATGCACGCGCGGTGATTTCATTTTCCGTAGGATGGATAGATGGTGAAAATGGGTTGTTTCATACTTATAATAACATATCAGTATATGAGTGATACTTATTTTATTACTTCATAATGAAACAACTAATGAAGAAGAATTAGAAGAAGAAATAAAGTTGAAATAATCGGTAACGAACATTACCACTTCTTTAAAGCGCCTCTTTGAGACCTCCTCTTAGGGCACTAAAATTGGTCTTTGAAGAAGACCAGGACCACTAGGATGTTTCTAGGGAAGTGGAGAAGAGAATTTTTCAGGGTTTGTCTGAGCTTGGAAGATGAATGTGGTGTGAGGAATAGAGGGAGGAGGTTCCCTTTTATAAGGGAGGAGAGGGGCACCTTTGGAAAAACCAAAAATATTATTTTATTATAAAGCCATATTCGGTTTTTAATAGCTAAAAATTAATTTATTTAGAAGCTAAGGTGGGTATGGGTCGAAATCCTCTCATCAAATAGAATTTAGACATGTTTAGGTATCTATTTTAAACTTATCATTTAGATGTAACTTTATGTTAAATAATTTTACTTTTACCATGTCTTCTTGTTTTCTTACACTATAAGGTTAATAAACGTACTATAACAAGCCAAAAGAACCCCAAGTTGTTTATTATTAACATATATAACCGTATCTAAGTCATTTGTCAGATCCTTAGATTCTTAGGAATAAAATAACAATTAATAATATAATATTTGTTTTAAAAACTATTTTATGTCAATTTTGACACTATTTGGTAATTGATTTTTGTGAAAATCATAACAGAAATATTAGTTCAAACAAAGTTAATTAAATCAATACTAACATGTCATATTAACATAGAAAATTATTGTAATTCATAAAAAGTCTCAAATTACATTTATTTGGGTATTTATAACATCAATTATGTCAATATTTCATTAATAAGATAATTACTGCATCATCATTGTGTCATAAATAAATTAAATTATGTAATGTCTAAAAATTATAAATAAAATACCATTATGTATGAAATATTTTTATCTTTCTAATGAATATTTATAGTCGAATTTATCTTATGTATGACCCTATATTAAAAATGATTTACTTATTAAACATCGATTTTAACTATTTTAACACTTCTTTAAATAAATTAATATTAAATGTCCTAATCTAATACAAGTGGGCCTAAATGGTCATATTTTATTCCTAAGGTTGTTTTTGGTCGAATTAAACTTATCCAATAGAAATAGGACTTGTGTTAGGGTAATAATAATATCATTTTTACCCTTAATTACCTTGTTTACTTTAAACCGTGAGGAAAAAAAGTAAAAAGTTACTATTCACCAAAAATTATTTTAATATCATAGAACCACATTTTAGTCCTTGATATTAACTGTGTATTTCAGATTTTCGAAATTCCACTTACAGAAGCGGTAAAATTAAGTTTTATGTAAATTTGAAAATTCTCCTTGGAGGTGGGTCAAAGACGGTGGAAAGTTCAATAAAATTTTTATATATCTAAAATTACTATAAAATGAATCCAATGAATTGCATTGAACTTAATTAGATATTATGTATCAATTTTGACATAAAATAAATTTAAATAAAATAAATTATTATTTAAAATAAAAGTCGGTTTTTAAATAGTAACCCAGTGTTTTCACTATTCATCAAAAATTGAAAGTTTTCATAAAAATACCAGAATTTCTCCCTAGGCTTATTTCGATATTCCGAATCCAAAAAATGAAGTCCGTTTTGAAAAATAAAAATTAAAAATTTTCAAAAAGTGGGTATTACTATTCATAAAGGGACGTTTTAATAATATTTTAATAACATATCGTTGTTTAGTGAATCTCGGTATTGCGTACGACGCAAGCTATTGAGGAAGGCTGTGGTTGTGTGTAAGGAAAGCCAAGCTAGTGTTGTGTGTAGTGAAAGATATCTTTGATGATTTATATAACATAAAAACTAAATATTTCTCATAAAAATATCATGTGTTATAGCACACCACAACACCAAAAACACCACGAAATCAACAAATTCAATAACCAATACAAAATTTAAATGAAATAAAATTTACTACAAAAAATCATGAAAAAAACACTATATTATTGAAATTTTAAACATTGGTCTATACAATTACATAAGTAAAAATTGTTACATACATTCAACAGAATCTGTGTTTCTTTGTCTTTTGATCCGAAACCCTACTCGATAAAAAACACCTCTATAAGAAAAAAAATTATGTCAATAATAATATAAATAAACATATTAACAACAAAATGTTGATTTTGAACAAAAATTTGAATCATTCCAGGAACATTATGTATCCGATTGAGTTATGGTCGATTCATATAAGTCACACCATTTATTATTCATCATCAACAATTATAACTATCAAAAATTAAATAAATAAGTATAAGATAATAATGATAGGTAAATTAATTAATTAATAGTATATAGAATGATGATAACACAATTTTGGATCCTTTTCTCAGTTTCAGTGATGATATGTGTGTTATAAACTAGAATAATGCTTATATATTAAAAATAACCACATGGATTCATACCAGTCTTAGAATGAATCTGATTGAGGTGATTTTAATTCCTACACATCTCAAATGACATAATGATCTTTTCCATTAATTATCAAAATAATCTAAATAGGTTTTCCTGGTTTTCAGTATGTCGCTTGTGTTTTTTTCTAAAATGCATTTTAATCTGGAAACACACACTTTGACTCATACGAGTCACATAATATTTTGGTTTGACATTATACTGATTTATACATGTCAAAAATTACTTATGAATAGTTTTCCTCAATTATCAACATAATCCAACTGTGTTTTCTCAATTTTTAATGAGTTATAATATTTTAACTAAAATTCCAATTTTAAAATGATAATGGAAACATTGAGTCATAATAAAAAATCATGTATTAGATTGAGGTTTTGTTCATTCCTAAATTTCAAAATTAAATTATGTATAATTTTACAGAAGTATCAAAATAGTTTGAATATGTTTTCTTCGTTTTGAGTAGGTCAGATGTCTTTTTTACTAAAATTGATGTTAATTTTAAATGAAAAGATTCCCATGGAGTCATATCTATAAAAATGTGTGTAAAAATTAAATGATTCTAATTACTATACATCCCAAATGAGTTATGGATCATTTTCCTAAAGTATCGAAAAAATTTAAATGCATTTTCTCAGTTTTGAGTACATCACTTTTCCTTTTTACTAAAATGTAATTTTAAATTTGAAACATGCACTTTGACTCATATAGATCACCTCCTGATTTGGTTTTATATGAGAATAATCCCTATAAATAAAAAATTATTGGTGAATAAATGTCATAAATTTTCATGAAAATCTGAGTATGTTTTCTCAATTTTCAATCAGTGACAATTTTTAAACCAAAATGTCGATTTTAAACTGATAATGGAAACATTGAGTCATATTGGGCACATAGTTTATTTGATTGAGGTGAGTCTAATTCTTAAACATCAAAAATGACATTTGTATCATTTCCCTAATATATCAAAACAATCTGAATGTTTTTTCTTGGTTTTGAGAAGGTCAGTTGTCCTTTTTACTAAAAATGAAGTCAATTTTAAATAAAAAGAAACACATTGAGTTATAACATCACATCATGCATCTAATTAAGGTTAAGATTATTCCTACACATCCAAAATGACTTATGGATATTTTTACTAAAGTATAAAAACAATCAGAATATTATTTCCCAATTTTGAGAATGTCAATTTTCCTTTTTACTAAAATTAATGTCAATTTTAAATAAAAAGAATCACATTGAGACATAATGGTTATATTGTGTGTCAGACTGAGGTTTGAAAGATCCATACACATCCTAAATGGGCTACGGATTATTTTTCTTAATAATAAAAACAATATAAATGTGTTTGATTGGTTTTGAGTATGTCACTTATCTTTTTTACTGAAATGTCATTTTAAACTAAAAACATTCACATTAACACATATAGATACATCATGTGTCAGAATGATCTGATACTAATAACTATACATCAAAAATTATTTAGGACTTTACATCGTAAATTTTCAAGAAAACTTGAGATCATCTTCTTAGTTTTCAATGAATGACACTTTTTGATCTAACATATCAATTTAAAATAGATAACAGACACTTTGAGTCATATCAAGCAGATTGTCTATTGAATTGAGGTGTATCTAATATTTACATGACCAAAATGACTTAGGTAAAATTTTATTAAATTATCAAAACAATCAGAATATGTTTTATCATTTTTGAGTATGATAGTTGTCTTTTTTACGAAATTTAATGTCAATTTAAAATAGAAAAAAGTACTTGAAGTCATACTGGTCACATCATGTATCAGATTGAGGTTCAGAGGATTAAATCACATCCCAAAGACTAAAAAAAATCATAACTATCAATGTTACCATGATTTCTATTTCATTTCATTTTCAACTGCCAACACAACATATGAGTCATTGTTTTTAGCAAAAAACCATTTCTTGTTGTTGAAAGGCAAAAGAAAATAGGAATATCATGTTCACATTATATCATGAGAGTACACCATAAATGGAACATAATCTTCCTCTACTCTTTATTAATTCAACAATGTGAAATTTTTATCATCTATGAACATCCAATAAATATATAGTATAGGTTGTTCGACAATGAATGGAAATTGAAATGGAAATCATGGTAACATTTGCAGAAAGAAACACTTTATCAATTTTTTGGATTGTTATAAATAGTTGGATGAAAAATATGAATTCCAAAAATATCTATGAGAAAAAATATATGAGTATTAGATAAAAATGATAAGGAAATTAACATACAAATATTAGATAAAATGATGAAAAATTAATTAAATATATTGTAGGAATTCACCTTTTCATTTTGGTAGTATGTTCTCTATATTAATTCTTTAGTTTTCAATATCCCAATTGTGGGATCTAAGTCTAATATCTTATGAGATTGAGAATCATTGAACAAACCACCCTAATTCGAACAAAAGGGTCGACCTATATATATATGAAAACAATTATTTTATAAGAAATGCTAAAAAGGGATAAATTAAACCTTTATATGAAACAATACAATAATTATATGGAAAATGATATTACTATGAAAACCTCAAGATTACTACTATGATTGAGAAATGGATGAAAATTGACATAAAGTGATAAGAAAACAATTTATATGTTAGTAATGCATGAGAGATGGATTGACCACCCCAACTCGAACAAAATAATACACCTGTATAAGAAAACAATTTTTCTGTTATTAATAATTAAAATAAATATATTAAACATAAATATGAAAAAATACATTGATTCTAGGGAAAATAATTTAACAATTAAAACATCAAGATTACCATTATTATTTAGCAGAGTCAGTTTTATTTATCTTCCTAAAAAGGCAGTGGGGGAACCCGAAGGAAAGTGATAAATGCAACACTAGAAGGGTGGAAAGGTTTTGAGGGAGAAGAAGTATATTTATTTTTTTGGTGAACAAATGCCTGAAATATGGAAATAAATATTCTAAAATAAATGTAATATATAAGAAATAATGAAAATAAAATCAATTTTCCATTATATAATTGTTCGGTAAATAGAGGAAGCATATCATAACATTAACCTTATATCTTATTAAAGGGAATATGTCATTATAGTTTTTTATTTAGATGGATTAGTAACAAAAAACGTTCATATTATATTTTTTGAATGAGTAGTCAAACTTTTAATTTAGATGGTGTTAATACAGTGGAGAATATTTATTATTATGGGAAAAACATAGTATACTTAAAAACACTTTTATCTTCTTATGTGAAATAAATTTCTTTTTCTAAAGGTTTTATGGATTTGGTTCCTATATCGAGAATCCAAATCCCCACTTTTTGGTCCCCTCTAATGTACAATACATTTTCTAAATTAAGACCAGCATGAACTGATTGTGATTTCCCAACGAAAGGGAAATCCTTGATTGCAATTCATTCAATGATGAAAGTTATAGACAGCTGTCACCCTCATAAACTCATCTACCAAACATTTATCGTTGAATTTTTTAATTTGACACAAATCCTTTATCTCTTATGGACATGCACTTATGTTTCATGAAATACTCTAATTAGTAGTCATACATGGGATGCCTAATGCTCAGATTAGAAAAAAATACAAAAGAGTTGCGGGATGAGTCTAAAAGAAACAAAATGAAATAATAGATGTTTGAGAGATGAAGCTGATGAGGATGAAAATTATACTACATTATGTCCTCTAAAATGGGTACTGCTTATCATTTTTGAGAATTACACCATTGGTACTAGTCATTTTCTTGTGTCTTATTAGAGAGGAGATTTGCGGAGAATAAACATTCTAGTATGTGATTAAAGGGGTCTCAGAGGGGACCTATTATGATTTATGAATCTTTGGGGCTTCTAAATATTTATATTTATAGGAGAATCCCATTTTTAATACTTTTAATCCATTAACTAATACTAGTCCATTATCTATTAAAGTGAGGCATCATGTTTTCTTAAATCCCTTAAACAAATGATAACATAATATAAGAAATTAAGGAGTAATAAGAAACCTAAATATGATAAAAAAGAATAATAAACTATTATTTGATCATCAATAAGATATAAAAATATAATGATAAAAAAAATAATAAATAAAGAGTTATTTTATATACATGGATGGTAGTGAGAGATTCCTAGGTGTGGAACAAATACATGTAGACCTAAAATGATAAATACCTAAAAATAATTTATAATAATTATTCCAACATATATAGAATTTGATAACCTATATTCTATTTTTTGGAATAAGTGATGTTACAACCAAAGAAATTGTTACATTTAATATTAATGGTATATCAAATATTTGAAAACATCTCAAAATTATAATTTCCATTAAAAATCGATAAGAAATTGATAAAATAATTTTAGGAAAAGAATATACCTATTAATGATAAGGGTTTTAAACATCTCAAAATTCATAGTTGATAAATTCATTCAATAATTGTCTCTAGATAGGATGAAAACAATAAATGTTTTCAAGCACACGAAGAGTAGGCTTTATAAGAAAATTTTATTTTCAGGTCCATTATGGGTTCTATGGTGATTTTCAGAATATATTATAAAATTTAAATCATAATTAATTAAATAATAGTAATTATGGAAGTTATTGTGGTTTTAAGTTAAATGGGAGATGACCTACTCTTCCAAAAATAGTTTCTATGTGAGAAGAATCTTCATAATAAATTTGTTTTTTTAATTGTATAAATATAAATTTTTTAAATATATTTCTATAACATTTTTGTATAATATATTTTTTTATAAAATAATTTTATAATATATTTATACATTATATATTAATAATATATATATATAGTATATTTTCTTAATATATTGGAATAATATATTTTTATAATATATATTTTTATTTGTATAATATATATATTTTCATAATGTATTTCTATCTTATATATCTATATTATATCTATATTTATTTATTTATATATTTATTCTTAAAATATTAATATGTGCCTGTATATATATATATAAGTATAATATATAAATATTTAATATTTAATATATATATGTGTGTGTGTATTTTTAAATATTTTTATTTTAAAAAAATTATACACATACATATCTAAATATTCAACATATTTATACACATAATGCGTTAAATCCATTTAATAGAAAATCCTAAAAAATAATATATATATATATATATATGTATATATAACACACACACACACTCACACACACACACACACACACACATAGATATATATATATATTGACATACATAAATATAAATCTTTTTACAAAAATGGGTGTGGGTATGTTTGTGTATGTAAATATAATTGTATCAAAAATTTACCATTATATATATATATATATATTTAAATATATAAATATGTTCTCGGTGAGGTGGACATGCACCTAGCTCTCATTCTATAGACCCTATGGTCGAGTCTAAGAGGAATAAAATTTCTGGTTTGATGTTGCCTACGTGTAGAAGGGTGGTAGTGGTCTCATGTGCTGGTAGGAGTGAGGACATGAGGGGGGTGGTCATGTGTTGAAAGAGGATACGGTGAAAATGCAATTTCTTCTATTTTTAAAATATGAAAAACTTTATGGTTTGACAATATCATTAAACAGGAGTTAGTAGTGTTGGGGTGAGAGGCTTGCAAGGAATTAGCAAGCAGTGAGATTGGGGAGTGTATGAAAAAATATACCTATCTCATTTCAACCAAACATCCCTAGTGAAAATTGTTTACCATACGTATATGTTGATGGTAAAGAAATAATTATGATAAAAAATCGCAAATAGATCCATCCAAACATAAAATCCACGAGTGAGGAGGATGTGAAGGAAATAAGATACCTTGGATTGAAACTTTGAATCATATGAGAGAAAGTGGGGATATTGAAAACATATAAAACATTTGATCTTTGTATTTGTTCAACCCTTGAATCATTTGAGCCTTTGATGTGAACCTTGGAATTGTTCTAGCTTTGGATTTGAGCTTCGATTCACCGAGTAGTGCCGATAGAGGATGGATTCCACATAAAGCTACAGTATCACAATGAGTTCATGACAATTTAGGTTTATTTAAATATATAGGGACATTGTTATCATTGCAAAATTAATTAGTGTTGATAAAGGATTTATCATTATAATTATAAATAAAAAATTATATATATATATTTCAATATATATATATAATATATATATATATATATGTGAATTTAAATAAAATAAATAATTAAATTATTTAAATATATTTATTATAATTTTATAAATATTTAATTACAATCACCTTTATACTTTTTTAACAACAATATTCAAATCATTAGATGTATATAATTATATATATATATAATAAATATATATAAATGTAAATGTAGTAAAAATATTCATTACTTAAATAAAAAAATTCTAATTTTATAATTATTTATTTATAATTATATAAATATTTTTTATAAAATAATATTTATTTCTTTATATTTACATATTTATAAATATAATAACATAAAACTACATCTATAAATATTTTTTTATAAATATTTTTTTCAACTATATTTTTAAAAATATTACTAAATATGTAATCTTAAGTGTGTCCAAGTTTAAAATTAGTGAAATTGAATAATTAAAAATGAGTACAAATTATTAATTTTGAAAAAGGGACCAATTTTATTAATTAAATATAAATTATTAGAAAAAAATGGATGCATACTGAAAGAAAGATGAATACATTTTGAAATTATTAAAACATAGTAAATAAATAATATAAATTTATTAAATTCGAAAAAATATATTCGTGTGTTTACATTGTATGTAAAAATTCATTAATTACATACATGTGAAATCAATATAAAACATGTTATATATATATTAAATTGAAAAATGAATTGAAATTTAATTATGTCCATTGCTAAATTATGTCCATTGCTCGATGCAATTTGTTAGTATTTTTAATTAATGTTAATTTTTAATTATAAACCATAATTAAATTAATATTTTACTATTTAATGTAAATCATAAATATTTTTCTATTATATAAATCATATTTTAATACATTCATATATATCTATATATTTAATATATAGTATTTTTTAAGGTTATCAATAATTATTTAATTAAAAAAATGTTTAATATTTTTCTTAATTTACTTATTTTTAATTTTTTTCATTAATTTTCATTTTACATATATCTATATATTTAATATATACTACTTATAATTATTTATAATATATATATATATTACAATAAATTTATTCATTTTATCTATAACTAATTAATTAATAATTTTTTAAATATATTTTCAACAAACAAATTTTAATTTTTTATTTATTTCATTTTTTCATTTTTTACATTCCATTATGAGTGCTAATATTTTCTTAAAAAGGATCCCTTAATGTGCGCTAAAAATAAAGTGCTTATAATGGGTTCCTTTATCCGTTCTTTTTTCTAGCGCTCATAAACATCGGTGTTGTTTAATGCCTTTTTCTGTAGTGACACTTTCACATTAATGTCTTTTAATTCTTTCATACATAGTGGATAAATTATCATAAATAAGTTTCAACCTTATAAAAACATCTATAGGTAATTTACCTCTAGAATATAAGCTCTTTCCTCAATGGAACTAGTTTTTATAGATTCAAACTGAAAAGAAACAAATAAATTCTCCAAATTATGATTTTGTAATAGTCTCACTTCTAATATACAAAAATTGATTAACAATATCACTATTAAAAGAATCAAAATATCTCTTTTATATTTATCTTTACTGAAAACTCTGATATTAAACTAGAAGAGATTCAAATTCTTTTTTAGCAATATAATAATTTTTAAAATCCTTAAAATAATTTCTTGAATTCTAAGGTTCCTCTTGTAACATAACTACTTCATCCATCAATTAATTAAACATTGACACCATAGGAAAACAAAATTTGTCTGTGCTCCATATTTGATGAAATTTTCTCTGTCTATATTAAAGGAGCACTATGTTCAACCAATTAAAGCGATTGGACTTCTAATTCATCACTAGATGCTCCATCATGAACTTTTGTACCTTTAGAAACATCCTCAGATATCCTCTCCAAAGACATTTCTATAATAGAAACCAACTGATATTTAATCATATCAATAAATGAAACAAAAGGAGTAGATACTTTCTCATCAGAATGAGCTATTTCATCATGAAATTATGAAGTTCATTGAGACCTGAGGAATGGACATTTTCTTGAACTTGTTATTATTGAAATTGAAGAACCTATTAACGTTTGTTTTGAACATGATAAACATGATCAATTTATCCCACAACCACAGTATCATAGTGCTAAAAAACCCTCTATATCTCTTTCTTTAACAAAAACACAAGGAGTTTTAATGACATCTTTAACACTGGACACACCAAATTGATCAGTAGGAAGAGGTTATTCCCCTTTTCTTACAATCTAGAAAATACTATAAATACTTTCTGTTTCATAAGGGTCTTAAAAACATATAATAAAATTAAGTGCTAACCCTATCCTAGTATGGATATTCTCTTCCACTATTTTCCTTCTTATTTTATTAACAAGAATATTGGTGGCACCAAAGGATGTGTCTTCTAGATCACCAGCCACATGATCTCCTCCATCCCCTTCAATATGGGACTCCCAAAATTCTCCAGCACCTATTCTACAAAAACAGACCAACTAAAGGTCCTTTTCAACCCCTGATCATGAGATCTAGACTGTTCGTCATCCTTATTACCAAAGAGTATCAAATTACCCTTGGTTTTGATCGATTAAAATCAAAACATACTAACAATTCAAACATATAAATTTATTTTATGCCATATGTAGCCTGTTTAGATGTCACTGATCATTTTTTTCTACTATAGAATAAGAGAAGATAGACTCCAATAAGGATTTAATGATATCCTTTCATCATTCTATAAAAGTTGATTCTTGTACCTCAGTATAAACCTACTGAAATTTAGTTTGATGTCAATCCATATAAAATCAGCGAATAGATGTCCAGAAAGATAATTTTCAAAAACTGAGCTATACCCACTACTATTTCATTTCGAATAATACTACGAAAAATATTTTGTTACACCTCTAAATATTTCTCAAATTTCTACATGATGTGGGAGGTCCCTAGAAGGAATGACATCATGTCCTCTTACTTGTGAAAATTGTCCCCAATTGACCATAAAATGAAGAGAGGCTCACATTGATAGTGGTTGTTGAAAACCCAATCCATTTAAACTATATAAAATTAAAATTATTTATTTTTTATATCACCACCCAGCCAACCTATTTTTGTCCCATGACTTCACCAATCCCTCCTCTAATAGGCTAGGATATTACGATCAATGTTGGGTTGGAATTTCCCACAAATGGGAGGCAATAGCCTAAGGTACATGTAAAAATGCACACATCTAGTGTCCCACACAATGATGAAATGTAAAGTAGTTAAAAATATTCATGTATACATCTAAGATCTGTCAACATTGTTTGAAATAAAAAGTACTAAAAATGATAAAGGGTCCAAATTAAAGCCCAACCAAAATTGTAAATAGTCTAACCTGCTCCATATGTGATGACTAAAGTTGAATATAAGATTATGGTAAAACGTTTTCATCTGAAAAGATCCAACTTTGATCCACACACTCCTTTTCCTCTTAGGAAACCATAGAATGGGTTATCATCTTCATAAGACATGGTACCTGTGGGTAATGCTCGTGAATGGGTGAGAATAACAATACCCAATATGACAACCTAAAAACACTCAATTTGAATCACCAAGTGTAGTCCGATAAATAAGACATATAAAAATAAATGTGTAAAAGAAACACCTAAATATTCTCAAGAAAGGTACCACACCACCATGAGGTCATAACCAACTTATAGTTATAGGATTCTACTCGAGACAACACTCAGTCCATTAGAATAAATTCTATGAGTCAAGCTATCATAGGACACACTTGATAAAGAGGTATAGTTCATTTCTTCATTCCTAATGAAACTTAAGTGGTCCAAAAAGACCCTGAAGCTCATATAGGGGGTCATGTCCAAAACTGTTGGGTGATACTATTAACCAATCTAGATCAATCCGCTATGTTGTGGGTCTTATTGCATTGATACTGAAAAACCTACTGATACGGGAGGATATATGGAGGATAAATGACCTACTTGAGGAAATAAAATCGATACAATAGTCCCTATATATGAAAAAATGTGATATAGGATCTCACTATAATCTCATAGAGGGATAACATAACTCAATCTAAGACTTGTCCTCTATAGGGGATCACAATACAGTGATGTGGATGTAATGTCACATTGTACCCTTGAGGGAATGGAATTGGGGATCAAACTCAATATATACTCGTCCAGACTAAGAAAACAAAGAGTTGAAAACACTCTTGAAGGAGCTACATAGTGTGTACTAGGGGGAACATGGTGGGTCAAGCTATCTACATTCCTGACAAAATGGAAGAGTTCCCTTGACATGTAATTCTCCATATACACGACATGTAGAAGGAGTTCATGGAATGTAGGGACACACAGTATCCTGCTTGTGACACCTTGTCATGTCTATGCACCAAGGCCATGTATGTGTATCGGCCTATGTATGGAAAGATATATTTGTTTCCAAGTACCTGGAATGCCATCTCACATTGTAATTTTCCCCATTTCTATATACTCTGAGAAGTACACATCAAGACACATGGAATGGTCGCACTCCATGTGGAAGGGTTCACATTCCGTGTGATCCTTATCTACATCGCAAAACCCTAGATTCCACTAAATGGGGCCCACATGTTGTGTAATGCTGGTTTACATGACATGTTGCTCAGGATTTTAAAGAACATGATGTTTCAGCCTCATTCCTCCCTGCATGCCACTTACTCCATTATTTCGACCTGAAATCACTTCATAGATCCTAGATCTACATCAACGGAACATTATCATCAATATCTTATTGGAATATGACCATGAAATTAACCTAGAAAACCCACCTCTAACATTTTTTCCCACATACCTCTCTAGGAAGATGAGGATCCCTTGATCGGGTCTCATTCTCCCTTGATCTACCCACTATCATCATCGATCCTCGATCCGCAACCACTGTCGCATCCTATACTTGTGGTTTTGATACCCTGCACTAAAGAATCATCACATAAGGATTAGGAACTTTGTATTTGAAATACTTTTGGCCAAAAGTAATAATAATGATGATCGCATGAAGAAATATGGGGAGAAATCCATAAACAAAAAAAAGTGAGGAACAAACCTCAACCATTGTTCATTTGGCCCCAATTAATTATTGTAGAGAAATATTAATGAAGAGGGATAATCAAGACCAAAAAATAAACAATTACATCAAATTAAATCTACCAACGATGTGTGTATCAATTCTATTCATAAAATTGATCTAATTGTCCCAATATTGAAGAATGGGATAGAAATAAAAAAGGAAAACAGACAACCTAGAGTTTGGATCAATCATTGAGGAAGAACGATTGCATTATCGTCATTGATGAGATCCTCAAACTCTGTTGGAAAAATGATCCATGATCTGGTCAAGATCTATCATTATTCACAATGAAAGCTCTCTAACGGCTATCTGAATCTCCAATGTTTGAGTGGCTAACCCAAAAGATATTATATAACTATACATTTAAATTATAAAAAAAATAAATAAATTTATTTATTTAATTACACCCAGGATGAATTTGTTTCACAAACATCCTACACTGACAAAAGTTATGTCACACCTAGGGTAAGACTGAAATTCTAAAATCAATAATGGCCTCATATTTCTGATTCAGATATCCAACCTGGATTTATTTAACTTTTCAAGGGAAATTTCTTGCATGTGTTATTTAATTTATTTAATATATTTCAAAAATTTATTATGTTCACCAAGGGCCTTAAAATCATATTCTTTCAAAGATTCCTATCTCAAAAATAATGTATATAATATCCTAAAATAATACAAAAAAAATATGAGTCATTACATTCTCCCTGACTTAGGTATTTATGTCTCAAAATATAAGAAATAAGGTATACACAAATATATGTGGGTACTAAGCATGAATCTAATCCTATAACTCCCATGTACTCTCCTAAATATTTCCATGATTCCACTAGACACAAACAAGTGGAATTTATTTCCCATAAAAGATCCTCTCCAACAGATCCTAGATCTCTAGTGATTACTCTACAATTGTAGCACCAACCTTGATTTCCATCTTTCCCCAATTGATAACATACGATGGGTCATGCACGTACATCCTTAGTTATAACACATTGAAGATGTATTTTTCCTAGTCCAACTATGGCGGTAGAGCTAAGTAGTATGCCACATCGCTCTATCTATATAGTTTCTGGAATTGACCAACAAATCTCAGAGATAACTTACCATTGCGGCCAAACCTCCTCAATACACATTAAGGTGAGACCCTTAGGAATTCATGGAATCCTTCCTAAATTTATATAGGTCTCCATTTTTGGTCCCCATAAGACTTCTAATGGCTTTTTTCAATCCTCATCTGCTCCCGGATGTGTCTATAAAAGTGGTGACCAACAGGGTCACCCATAAAAAAACCTCAAATGGTTCCATACCATTGGGGGAATGATAGCTATGATTTTATGAAAACACCACTAAGGGTAGGTGATCCTGGTCAAAGTCCAACATGAAATCCCGCTGCATATCCTCCAAGACCTAAATGGTCCACTCTATATGGTCGTCAGTTGGGGGGTGAAATGTTGTTCTCAAGCACAGTTGAGTCCCAAACGCCACATGTAATCCACTATATAATTGACATGTGAAATGATCATCATGATCAGAGAAAATCATTGATAGAACCCCATGTAATCAGATTATCTCTTTCACATAGAGGTGTCACAAGATCTCTATTGAAATCTTCTCTCAAATATGTAGGAAGTGTGTTTACTTGGTGAATCGATATATGATCACCCAAATAGTATCATGTCCCTTGGAAGTATGTGGTGATATCATCATTAATTCCATGGATATCCTATCCCACTTCCACTCTGGAACCCCAATGTGTTGATTTAAACCTCTCATAACCTGGTTTTAAGCCTTTACCTACTGAGAAGTGAGGTAATGAAAGGAAAACTCCACAAATCCACTCATTATACCTAGCCACCAAAACTAGCATCATTGTACCTTGTGCATATTTTTCACACCTAGATGTACCTACAAATAGTGTGTATCAAACTCCCACAAAAACTCCTCCCACAATGTCAAAGGTACCATCATCAGTCCTTTAAAAATCATAGTGTGCTCTCCTCCTATATAATTTACATCAAGAGCTTGTTTAATGGATATCTGAGTATGTAAGGTCTCAAATTTAATATCTCCACTTTAAGAATCCTTGAAATGATTTCAACATGGGGGGGTAACAACCATTGACTAATTATATAACTTACTATCCATGTCCACTAATGGAAAATACAAGAAGGCTAATTGCTCTGATTCCTTGCCTAATAATTGAGAATAATATCTCTTTCTAAGAGTGTGTACCACTGCGTTCCCCTTCTCAAAAGTGTAGATATTCTGAAATTCATAGTTCTGGAGGAACTCTAGCCATCTACTCTATCTCAAGTTAATATCCTTCTATGAAAATTTCCACATTAGACTCTTATGTTCATAGTAAATGATAAACTACTTGCCCATTAGTTAGTGTCACCACTTCCTCAAAGAGAATAGTACCACTATTAACACAAAATTATGGGTCACGTAATTATACTCATGTGGTCTCAACTAGCATGATCCGTAAGAAATAAATATTTTCTCATAAATCAGAACTCAATTATTTCTGGTCCATGATGCATCACAGAACACTATGAACTTGACACCCTCCTCTAGAAATATCAAGATGAGAGCACTCATCAACCTCTATCTCAGCTCCTGAAAGCACTTCCGGAACCATTCCTTCTATATGAAACGTTTCCCATTCTGATTCAAAGATATCAAGGGTGCTTCTATTCTAGAGAAGTTTTTCATAAACCTCCAATATTACCCTACCAACACAAGGAAAATCCACATATCAATAAAAATCATGGGTGTCTCCCAAGAATGAACTACCATGACCTTTAAGGGATCCACTGCATCTCCAGCCTCTAAGATGTTGTGTCCCATAAATTAAAACTCTCAAATAAAAAAACTAACACTTTTAGAGCTTCCCATAAATTTTGTGCTCTTATAGTGTGTCCATGACCATGCTCAAATGTCTTGAACGCTCCACCTCAGGAACCAAATACACAAGCATGTCATTGATGAAGACTACTATGAATTGGTCTACGACATTCTGAAATATCTAGTTCATGAGCCCCATGAATACTTCTGGGGCATTCATCATGACGAATGAAATCACCAAGTACTCATAGTGACTATAATGACAAATGAAGTCCTTCTTCTATATATCCACTTCCCATAATCAGAATTGGTGATATCCTAATCTAAGGTCAATCTTCGAGAACCATCATGTCCCACTCAACTAATCATAAAGGTTGTAGATCTTTTCTATTAGATACTTATTCTCCACTGTCGCCGAATTCAAGTGTCAATAATTCACACATAACTTCAAGATCACATCCGTCTTCTTGCAAAATTGCATTGGGGATGCCTAGGAGAAACTTTGGGCCTCATAAAGACAGTCTACCACATTTCCTCCAACTATATCCTCAACCCTTGAAGATCTATGGGATCCTTCCGATATACTTGTGTAGATATCTATGTCATCCAGGGATATAAGTTGATGCAGATGTCTGTCTTTGGGTGCGGAGGAAAACCTAGTACTAGTTTAGAAAATACATCCGCATACTCTTCCAAGACCATACAAAACTAATAGAATAAAGTATGCACTACTCCAAGAGTCATTCCAGAAAATTGGTGAGTAATCAGTTCCACCCTCCTTTTCATGATCTCATCCTACTCCACTAAGGTCTTTTTTCCATCCATAAAGGAAAACCTCATTCTATCACTATGGTCACACCATATCCCTTGAAAGAAATAGTCAATATGGGAATTAATTATTGATAACAAGTCTATAACTAAGATGATTTCATAAGGCCTCATTGCTATAGTGAAGAGATCCTATACAAAAATCTCAACTCCAAGAATCAGATTGCACTATCAACACAAGTTCACAATCATTGAGTCACCATCGGTTAGTATCTCCAACAACAAGGGTCAATTAAATAGCTCAAACGTGATCTATAAATATTGAACCATATAAGTGTAACGGAAGGAATGACTCAAACCAATGTCTACCAACAGAGTAGCTAAAATATAAAAGACACATTTTGTACGTAGGTTCACCCCTAGAGCCCCAGGGTCATAGGACTCCATTTTTTGAAGCTGGCCTCATCCCTTCCCAACAACTCTGTGAGCTTGGCATGGAGCACCAAGGGGTGGTGGTGCTAATAGGATGAACCTCAAACCACCTCCTATTACCCTATTGGTACCCCTTCCATGTTTGTTTCCCTATAGACCACATTGAATTTACTTCTGTCTCTATCTCAGAAGACTCTTGCCCATATAACAATCAACTGTATGACATATCCTACAATCTAAAACAACATTTCACCAACCATCATAAGAGAATCACTACTTATCCCTCAGATGATTCGACCCACCCTGAGAGTATTTCACCATTATCACTAAGTCTGAGAATTGCCTCCTAAAGCATCTAATGTTCTTGAATCACTATGATTATTATCATATTTTTACATAAAATTTCTCGTCGACTGGTTTCCCACTACTCTGTCCTGCTACCGATGTCATCTCATCTAGAAATCTCTCAACCTATAGGGCTCTTTCGAGCACCCCAGCATAGGTGGGAATGCATAGGAATATGACCGAAGATCGAATTTTCTTGCACGAGATGTACTCAAAGGTCTGATATCTAAGGAAATAGACATGATCCATATCTAAGGAGTAACATGAGAGATTAAAGAAACTCAATTAGTACTCTTCTAGGGTCATAAAACCCTAATAAAGATGGAGAATCCCATGAAGTCATATTGATCTTAATGTAGCTGGCTAGAACCCCTCCTCAGAGAGATGCTCAAATTCTGACCATGTGAGTGATGTCTCGTCTTGTGACTCAGTCACCAATCTCCACCATCCCCCAGTAAATCCCTAAATAAAACACACCATGAGTAATTTCATCTGATTACAAGGTGTCCTCACAAAGAAGAAAACATGATTGACTACCTCTATCCCGTCCTCCATCACCTAGGAGTCCATCTCACCCTGAAACCTGGGAGGCTGGTGCCTCTAAATCTTATGAAATCTAATCAACCTGCGTGCATACTTAGATGGTAAGGAAATCTATAGATTCTATTCAATGGGTGGTGGTATATAAGGTAAAACATCCATAGTTTCTATCTATAGTATAGGATCTTGTGATGATGCCTCGTCACTAGATAGATCATCCTCGTGATCATGTAGTGGAATCTTGTTCAGATGGATACAATGAGGCACCTAAAATAAAACAAGATATACCATGGTCAATAGAGTATAAATGGAGAACTGACACAAGAAGTAAATGTAATACTCAACAAATAAAATATAATTCATGTACCAAAAGAATTTCCTTGAAGCCAATGTTTACATGTACTAAGTCGAAATGCTGATGATCAGAGTCATGGTATTTGGATACATTGGACGTTGCACTAACACTGGTGTCCATGGCCTGAAATCCAAACTCAAAACACTAAACATTTTTTCCCAAAGCCAAACACATTTACTCCATTCCTAAGGTAGAACCGATTTTTTTATAAGACTCTATTATGACCTGACCTACTTAGGTCAGACCCGTGACTACCCCAATCCCACTTCCAATAGGCCAGGGGCTGGGGACCATATCTGAGTAAAAATTTCCCAAAAATGGTAGGCATTATCCTAAGTTACCTATACACAAAAACACACACACACACATCTCCTAGCCCAAAAAATGATGAAATGTAAAAAAAATGAAACATTGCATGCATAAATCTAAGATCCCAAAATAGAGTACGACAAAAAAAATACTAAAAACCAAAAAGGATCCAAAGAGAAACCCAACCAAAACTATAAATAGTCCAACATAATCCAAGGGTGAGGAATAAAGTCAGATGAAATATTATGATAAATAAAAAGATCCAACTATGTTCCACCTACTCCCTATCTTCCCAGAACACCGTCAAATAGGCCATCATCTTCCTAAGACATGACACATGTAGGAAAATCCCATGATGGAGTGAGTATAAATATACTCAATAGGACACCCCCAAAACACTCAAACCGAAGCACCGAGTATCCTTAGATCAATAAAATATATAAAAATTAATTTAAAATAGAAACGCCCAAATATACTGAGGAAAGACACCACGCCACCAGTTGGCCACAACTAACTTCCACCCACATGATTCTTCTTGGAGAAATTATCATTTCAAGAAAATATACTCCAAGATACATGCTATCATTGAAGACCATTATTGAATATGTCGAGTTCATTGGGTCCCTTCCAATGAGGGATAATTTCATTGATAAAACCCTAATACTCAGATATGGGGTAACACAAAGAACAACTGCGGGACACCATAAACATAATCTAAATCAATTCACTGCGTAGGGGATCTTATGTCAATGATATATAAAACCCTACCCATATGGCCTTCTAGTTGTAGAATCAAATCCCTACTAATGGATTTCATGTTGATTCCACAAACCTCATCTAGGGAAAGGACCAAGGAAACACACTCAACATTTACTAATCTAAACAAATAAAATGAAGGGCTACAAATACTCTTTAAGGGAGTACACAGAGTGCAACCGGGGTACACAGCATGTCCAACTATCCCCATGAATGACCTTGTAAATTATTCACACAGAAAAGGTAATTCTATATATATCTGATATCAATAAGGAGTACACAGTTAGTAGAGATACATGGTATCCTTCCCTTGTTTCCAATCCATTTCTGTGTACCAAGGTCGTGTTTGTATATTGGATTGTGCATGGAAAGTCATATTTGTGTCCAAGTACATCACATTACATCTGGTCGTGTAATTTTTCATGTGTTTATGCACTCTATAATGTACACTCCAAGCCACACATAAGGGTTCAAATTCCATGTGATAAAATTCACAAACCATGTGATCCTAATCTACATCATGGAACCCTAGTTATTGCTAAATGGTCCCCACATTGCATGTAATCTTAGTTTACACATTCTGATGTCCAGGATTCTCTAGACCCATAGTTTTCTCTTCCATTTCTCCTTCTGTGCCACTTCCTCCATGATTTCCACATGAAATCACACTATAGATCCTAGATCTTTTTCAACCATGCCCTTCTACCACTATCTCTCTAGAATCCAACCTCCAAACGTGCTAGTAAAAAATACCTGGGATGTCCATTTTTTGTGTGCCACCCTGAGAGGATGAAAAATCCCCACAATATTGTCTCATTATCCCCTAATATACCCACTATCATAATTTATCCTCAATATGTAACTACCATCACATTCTGTACCCATGGTTTTGATCCATTTCACTAAATAATGGTTACACGATGATTAGAAAATATGAATTGGTCTAACTGTTGGAAAATGAAATACCAATGATGATCATAAGAAGAAATTTGGTGATAAGTAAATAAACCATAAAAGTGAGGAATGAAAATCAATCATTTTTCATTTTGCCTCAATTTGATATCATAAAAAAGATTAATAAAGAGGGATAATCAAGACAAACCAATAAACAATTCCATCAAATTAAATATACTGCTAATATGTGAATTGATTATGTTCAAGTAATTAATTTACATTCACCCAAGATTGAAGAAAGGGATTAAAGTCAAAATGCACAACATCTTACCTAGAGTTTTGATCCATCGTTGATGAAGAAAAAGTGTGTTTCTGTCTCTAACAAGATCCTCTAACTTTGTTGGTGAAACAATCCATGATCTGGTCTGGATCCATCATTGTTTGGCTAGAACGATCTCCAAATGTTGTATGAATCTCCAGGGTCTTATTGGGAAACCCTTAAGAAACACTTTAACTATAAATTTAAAGAATAAATAGTTATTGTGTCATAAACTATACTAAAAAAATTAATTAATTAAATTTCCTTATTTCATTACAGCTGTGATGAATTTTTTTGATAAACAACACACGCAGACAATGGTTATATCCCAACTAGTGTAAATCCAAAATTATATACTCAATGAGGCCATTGGATTTCAAATTTGGGCATCTATGTGATAATTATTCTAGTTTTACATGATAACTGTGCACGTGTGAATTTAATATATTTAATATTTTTCAAAAATTTATTTCAAGAAATCCAAGCCTCGAAATCTCACACCGTCTCAGTGCATAGTTATGAAAATAATTCATATAATATCCAAAAATAATACACATAATGTATGAGATATTAAAATTTACCATTAAATAAAAAACATCTTTGATATCTCTGAAAGTGAACTGCGTGTTCTTGTAAAATTATTTTACATTATTTTATAAAATAAATATTTTATTTTATCCATTAATCATATACTCAAGTCTTTGAAAGATTATGGATTGGATTAGAAATAGCTTCATCTAGAACATTCATTCGATGTCTACTACATTCCCTTGTACATATTTTCTTTATAAACCATATGACATTTTCCTTTTCATGCTACTCAGACTAGCCACATCAGTTCTCTTTTTATTTTTCTTCATGAAAATAAAATGTTTTAGGGTATAAAGATTAGGTTTTGAGATAGATTTAGACATTAGAATATTAAAACTACATTATATCTAAGGTGTGAGAGATAATGGTTTTACTCCAATAGTTGTTGAATATATGTTTCTGTTTCTTGAGCCAAATTTTCAGCATAATCATTTGGTATTTTCTGAAAAAAAAAATAGAAAGTATAATTTCATAAAATAAATTACGTAAATAATTTCTAAATCAAAAAAATCAAATAAAAAAATAAAGATCATAAATAAAACTATACTGATAAATTTTCAAATAAAATAAATTTGAAGAATAAACAGTCAATTAAATAAAAAATTAAAATATTTATGTAAAATTTAATAAACCTGACTCCCCCTTAATTAAATCAAAACTAGAATTGGGGTTTAGTTTTTTAAAACCGTCATCAATTTTATACACATTATTTAGAAATTATAAATAAATTTCGCCCTTCTTGGCATGATCTCTTAGAAAATAATGTCTAAGATAAATATAAATCAGCCAAGTGTGACTTATAGTATTTTTCAAAATATTAATAGAACTATTATTATCATATAAAATTGAAATATGATTTAATTTAAGTCCAAATTCAAAATGTATAAAAATATGTTCTAGATTCTCTAAAATTAAGTAGTGTATATTTAAAAATAGAACTTACTTTATTAGAAAAATGAAATAAAAATCCATCATTAAATATTTGATAAATTATTATTAAATTTTTCTCTCCCTTGAAAAAATAGTACATTATTGATTAGTATTGTTTTTATATCTCCAAATAATGTGACTCATATGATCTTTCCTTTCATCATTATCCCCAAAGGTAACCAATCCTTCATCTACATTTGATAGCACATAGAAATTTGAGAAGTATCCATTCAATTGTCTTGAGAATCCATTATCTATATTCCATATTTTACATTTCCCCAATGAATATTCACTTAAAAAATATAAAATAAAATCGTATTTTGGTACCCAATGGATATTTAGTTTACCAATGTTAGAAGTTTAAAATATGGCTAATCATATCTTTATAATTTTCTAGAATTTATAGAATTAAATTTAGATAAATTTCTAGAAATAATGACTCTCATTAAAACACTAATTTTATATTTTTAATATAATATTTATTATAATAATGACATTATATTCCATATAAAAAACAAGTAACAAAAGAAAATTTAATGATCTTAAAGCTAGGAATATAATATTTTCTATATAACTTATGTTTTTTCCATTACTAACTATGAAATACTTTTCTCTTCAATGAAATTTTTTTCCAATTATCTAATTTAAATATTATTATCCCTTGGTAAATATGAAAGATGCACTTTTAAAGGATTATACTTCATCCTGAAATTTGTTAATTTTAGTTTCATAAATTGTACATGTTGAACGATATTTTGTTAATTTTTATTATTGACTCAAGGTATTGTATTTGAATGGAATATTTTTCACTTCATATATCATTATGTATACTCTTTTATGATTTATACTTTTAAAATTTGGATTCTTATATCTATTCAATTGAAGAACCCTATTAACATAATTTAGAACTTGAGATTACATTAGAATAAGAAGAAGGAGATTACATCTTCTTTTTTTGTAAATCATATGTATGATTTTAGATTTGATTACACATTTTTTGAATAAGAACTTGAAGAGATGTTAGAGTCTTTAGAAACACTCCATATAGACTTTATATCTTTCCTTCATTTTTTCTCATTATCAGCTTTCATTTGGTACTTTTTTTATACCTATCCATTCTCCATTTATCCTATTCAATTTGTGAGCATTCAAGTGTAATATGTTCCATTTATTTGAATTCATATCATTGAACCTATTTTAATTTGTGATCATTACTTCTAAAATAGTTATAAGACTTCTTAGAGCCATTTTTATTTTTATAGAGAATACAAAATCATTTGGCTAGGTTATCCAGTTCTTCTCTAGAGAGTGAAAAAATATAATCATTTGAGGATATAACATCATCCTTAATTTTCCTTTATCCTTTTGGAATAGTGACTTTAACAGTGATATTATCCCTCTTGATCAACTTGTGATCTTATAATTCAGCTTGAATTTCATCTTCAAACCTATTTAATATACTAATTTATTCCTTTTTTTAAAAAAAATTGAAGTGTTTTTATTGTTTTATAACATTAGAAACTACATTACACATATAGGGTAAAACTCTAAAATCATTGAAATCCTGGTATTGTTCTAAATCAAACTTCTCCATGAAGCAACACCATTTACTATTTATACAAATATTCCATTCATTTGAGTTATGATTTCACCATAATACATCAGAGAGGTATCAAACCACAATTTTTCATAGTTTTACCTTAGTTTTATAACATTATTAGTTCCTTTATAAGGAATAGTCATTGTCTTACACATTGAATTGATAGTAGCACATTGATAAACTTGATTAAATTCATAAGGACTAATTCCACAAAATCATTACATTCATAGCACTGGAATTTTAATCAAATTTATCATCGTTTATAGCATACAACATTTTTTATTCTCTAGAGATTTTATAAGGCTTAGTAGTAATCATATAAACTTTAAAGAGTATATAATTCAAGTATATATCCATTGATGATTTCAATGACCATATTTTTCTCCATTAAAATATCAAATTTTAGTTCTTGACATTCCTTCTTTGAGTTCTTCTAGATACATATTTTCTTTGTAGATATCTTAAACTCCATACTGCATGATCGTAATACAATTTTCACATATCACTCATCTAATACCAATTGTTGTTAAGAATAAACTTGAAGAAACCATAGGGGGTGAACTATTTCCTTTTAAAACACTTTGAAATATTAAAATGTATCCCCCTCATTAATATTTCTCGTAATGTTATTCCATTTCCATAAATAGATAAAATTTTAGAATAATAAATATATAATTGTAGTATATTTTATAGTTTTTTGGTGAAAAAATAGATCATAGTCCACTCCACCAATGCTCTCTTGATGAGATTTTAAATCTTTAATAAATAGGTCCTTTTAT
This sequence comes from Viscum album, assembly GCA_963277665.1. NCBI lineage: Eukaryota > Viridiplantae > Streptophyta > Magnoliopsida > Santalales > Viscaceae > Viscum > Viscum album. The sequence continues at coordinate 747,723,925 of OY728123.1, read as the reverse complement.
GAGGGACCTCTACAACTAAGTGCATGAATTGACACCTTACAAAATGCCAATTACATTTACAAAGATACTTAACATGAACATATTAGTCTAAGTAGTTAACAAACCACCATGACTAAGAATGAGTAGTAAACACTTAAAATTAATATGATTGGATTCCGAAGATAATGAAGTTTCATCCTTCACTTGTAGTAGAAAATCAAAAAATTTGGATCTTATTTTTCAGAGAATAATATCAACAAGTAATTATAAATATGAGGTGATCCTTGTTGCAGGATATATTTAAAGAATTACATTAACAAAAAAATAACCTTTTATATCTATAATAAAACCATAGAATAATAGATTATAACATGTATGTCTCTAAAGTGTAGTCCTGAAACCTTCAAAAAATAACTAAATTTTAGAATACCAGTTTCATATAATAATTTTCATTTTCAGCTTGTTATTTTTTACTTTTTATCTTATTTAGATGATACAAATTGTGGATAATAAATAAGAACATGGGTTTGATATTTGTAAAAAATCCAAAAAATATCAATAGATAAATCATGAAATTAAAATCATACAACATGTTTGAAATTTAAATTTAAACACCCGTTCAAAATCACAAATTTTCTCATAAACATGAATTAATCAATATATAGTTTAACCTCCATTTAATTTTTCTATAGAAATATTTTAATGAGATATATATTCCTGTGAAAATGTTTCTAAAATCTCAAAAAATATCTCAAATTTAAATTCTATAGGCAACTGCATCAATATAGGGATTTATTTTTGTATAGACTCTTTAGAGGTATGGTTCATATTCCTTCATTAATTCCATATGTAGGGTTAACTAACCATACAGTAGATACTCGAATATAGGGCTCTTCACAGATGTTAAGTTCCCAATCCTAAAATTCAACTTAAATTAATGACAAAAAATTAGCATTCCTTATCAAAACATAGGTTCCCAAACTTAATGTTCTCTAAAAATGGTGGTTTCAATGTAATGATTCCATACTCCATAGAAACATTTAATATGCATAGAAAAACATTAACCTAATTACTTCTATAATTTAATTGGAAATAAAATAAATATAATCATGAGATTAAATTAAAGTAAATTCATTAGTATAATATTTAAGTCTGTTCTTGAGCATCAAAATGAATAAAAAACATAGTTCATTCAACATCTGTATTCCCAAAATTTAAGACCCATATAAATCCAATATTACACTCACATGAAATTTGTCTGATCTTCTGGTATCTCTTGTTTCTCATGCAGAGCACAACTCAAATGGACTTATAGATCTACATTGATCATGACATTATCATAATGGAAATGACTCCGTTATTGGCCACTTAATTAGTTGTATTTCGCGATTACATCTTCTTTTCCTTCAAAGTGATACACTCCCAATGGAACATCCCAGGGAAACCTTTTATGTATAATCCCCACTCAATCCTCTATTAGCACACATTTTATGACATATATGTACCCAATATCAAAACTATGTAGACCATCATTCCTTCCTTCATAAGATATATAGAATGTCTCACTAAGGTTCAATCACCCATAAAAATATTGAAATGTCCAGAAAAACATAGTTACCACATGGAAATAAATTTCATGGAATAGTCCAATCAAATTTACAAAACATTTTGACATTCAAACTATGTTTGATTTGATTCTAATCCTAACAGGATATATAGGATGCTGCCCCCAGGAAAACACATAACATTATTAACCTTCCATGTAAAACCTATGTGATTCCTTATTCTATATTCCTCATGAGATTACTTATTTCCTTCCCACACCAGACTATACTCCCATGAGTCTTGACATATCATCAATTGGGTCATTTCCCCTACATCCCATTTTTATTAGGTCATATTCTAGATAGAATCATGCCTCCATTGAGAGGTATATATTCCTTCTAGGTCTCATAATACAATACTCATTGGTCCATTACCTATATGAGGTCAATTTCCATAGGTCCATATTCCATGTAACATCAACCCATCCTCATTAGACCATATTCTTTATGAGTTAAACGAGAAAGGGTCTGTCATGTGTGTATACCACACCAACTATTTCTAGGCATCTTTTACCTAGTCTTACTTACTACATGATGTAAAAATAGACAGATCAGTCCTTGGAAAATGACAATATATGGAACGAACAATCCTGGTAAGTGAAAAAAACTACATGGGATGTGATTTATTTCAATAGGATATATAGGAATCCCATTCATGGGATCATTCATGACATAATAAACACCTACTTCTTTCTTACACTGTAACAAGCTCTAAATCACCCACCTATTCAACTTTAAAACATAAAATCTTCCAAAAAATTATCACTAAGTAGAAATGGGAAATAATATAGATAAATAATGATAAATATATAAGGGATTATTAGTGGAGAACCTCTGATACATACAAATGTTCATGTCAATGGTATACAACCTGATATTTTTAAATAATCACATTAGTATCCCATAACCACTAACAAATGTTAGGGTAACTAGTCTTATATTTGGATCTAGGAAATATTAATGGACATGAATTTAATATATAAGATAGGCCTATAGTAAGAAATGATTTACCCATGATAGGGTGTGATGAGTATGACCTGTTATCCTCTCAGCCAATTTTAGTTTCTATGTATCATTGGAAATGAACCCCAATGGTCGCCTTCCTTTAGAAAGAGTCCTATAACTAATTATAGATGTGGGAACTATTTGGTGTTTCGGGTTCCATGAGTATACCTCCTTGTAAAAGATCAACTATAGGTTCAATGAGGAAAAAGTTAGGCCACCTCATCCTAATTCAAAATAAAGAATATGAAATTTTCATATTTATCCACATTTGTGAATAAAATATTAATAATACTTTAAAGGGAATTCTATGCTTGATGGCATACCCAATACGCAACAACGAGTTTCTTTGAAATCTTACGTTGCACTCTAATAATAAAATAATATTATTTTAAATGTTAGTAAACGCCTAGCCATTGTAATGGCGGGAATGAACGGAACTAACTAAAAAATGATTATATTTGTTTGTAAAATATTTTTACTTTTATCCAATAAATGTTAGAGTCTTAAAATGAAAATGAATCCAATTTTAAGCATAAATCTTCTAATATTCTTTAAAAGGTCGATTAACCGCCTTTTGATGGAGAACCCTTTTTAAATATACTTTTGAAAATTTTATATGTTTTATTTGAAAAAATAAAATCTTTCTTTAGAATCTGGACATCAAAATTTACTTTGTGTAAATTTTTGTTGTTTTTCTGATAAAGATCATTTTTAGTGAAAATGTTGCATTTTAATTCAAAACCTCCTTTTAATCTGATTTATTTATATGTATATATTATATTTTTAATTTATATTAAAGTGTATTTAGAATATATTTTTACCATTTAATCCAATTGTGGTCATTGGAATTAATTTCACTTTGAAATTGGACTTAAACTAGTATCAATCTGTTAATAAATATTGTTTCTTAAAAAATGCTATTTGTTTTGATAGCTAGAATTAATTATTAAATTAATTAATGAAACTTATATTTTTTGAATTTTTCAACATATAAATTATTTTTGAATTCGGAATATCAAATATTTCTTAGGGTGAATTTTTGATATTTTTCTGAAAAACTTCAATTTTGATGAATAGTAAAACCACTAAGTGGTACTTAAAGAAACTAATTTTTCAATTAAATGAAACATTACCACTTCTGTGATTTTATTTTCAAAAATCCGACATACATGGTTGTCATTAGGAAGTACAATGTGGTTCAATGAGATTAAAATAATTTTTTGGTGAATAATAACATTTAAGTTTTATTAATCGCAATTAAAGGTAATTAGTGTAATTTAAGATAAAGATAACATTATAATAATATGAAATGACCTTGACACATGTCCTACCCTTATTGGATGAGTCATGGACGACCAAGACAATCCATGGGTCAACTTAGGGACCCCATGGAGCCACTTTGGTTGGAAAATGACATTAATAACTTTTTATTTAAAGTTAAAATTAAAATGTCACAACATGTATTGTTTTACTAATACAATTTTTACATGGGGTTATAAAAGTAATATTTTTGACTATAAATATTAATTAGAAAGCTAAAACGATTTCCTACATCATGATTTTTTTTATAATTTTTAGACATTAAATAAATTAATTTATTTATGACACTGTGAGGATGCGGTGATTACCTCATAAATGAACGATTTAAATAAAATGAGAAGATAGGGTAAAATCGAAGTCGTACACTTGTAAAAAACCTATTGGATGGGTGTATTTCGAAACCTTATCACCTTATCCTCGCAATATATCCTTTTGGGTCTTTCAAAATCAGAAAAAACATTTTATAATAAAGTAATATTTTATAACTTTCCAAGAGTGCCCCTCCTCTTCTCTTATAAAAGGCCCCCACCTCTACCACCTTACCCACACCTCTCAAGCCTTTTTATCGTCCAACCCCTACCCATTGCATCTCTCCACATCCCTCTATTCATCATTGAAGCCTCACCTCTGGCAGAATGATCTTCAAGAAACCATTTTGGTTCAAACAAAGAGGAGTTACCCGATTTAAAGATAATGTATTCACTTGTGTTATTTTGTTTTATTTTGCTTCTCCAAACCCCTAAACTCTTTTTATTCCTGTCTTTTGTAACAACACCAGTATATTCAATATAATAGGATCTTTATATGTCAAGTATTTGAGCTACACTTACACATAACTTCGTATAATGGTTAAAGAACATACTATTTCTGTGGATGGCGAATTACTACCTCACGAAACGATGATTGTTCAATCTTCTCTTAACAACTTTCCTGGTGGCCATTAGTATGTCATCGTATTTTATATATGATATATATGGTATTTATGTTTTCCATATACTTCTGTATTTTATATTTAAAACATTACTTTATTCTTTGCATGTTGTACAAATGCGATAATTTCATATGAGGAAGTATGAACTACCACCCCCTCAAGTGATGTGACTCATTCATGCAATACATGGGATGTATAAAGAATGAAATTAATGAACTTTTGTGACTTATAAAACATATATATTATACTGGAATAATAATATATATCTCTAAATTATTTTTAATTCCATTAATATGACAAAGAAATGAAAGTAGCGTTCATGCGTACGTACGACATACCGTCTCCATGAATGGTGCATTTCATTTCTTTTTTATCTCCAAATGTTATGTAATAGTATAAAATGAATATTTACTTGATATATATAATATTTAAATCATTAATTATAGTATAAATATGATTTACTTATAACTACATGGACAATCATTTTCAAACAAGTTCATTTTTGACTCATGTACCAAACATCAAAAACAACGTCTGATATGAACCCACATTATTAACCAATTATTATAACATTATAATATGTGATATGAACTGAATAATAATATTTAAAGTAGGACCTTAATAAATTATAAATTTACCAAAGTTTATTATTCAGTAATATAAATAAATGAACAAGACAATTCAGACTTGAGGTAAGGGATCCTACCTCTCTCTTTCGTTTCAAGTACTCTCTTTTATGTCATTTCTTTTATGCTCCATGTTCATATGTTGGAGGATGTTATTTTATATTCCTATTGAGGTAACTTTTATGTTCATGTTATTAGAGAACATATTTGATCTCATCAACCCATTTTTGGACGTTTTATGTGGCGTCGTTAGGCTGCCGAATTTTCATAAGGGGATTTTCATCTCACTTTTTATTCCCGTGAGATTCATGCTACATTTTCCACTATTTCCTTTTGTGTGGGGTATGTACTGCCCATTATTTTACTATTTGTATAATATTATCTCATTTATGGGTATTTACATCTTCATTGTATGACCCTTCTTTTATGGGGTGAACATTTCGAAAGTTGCCCAAATCAGTAAGGGAACCTTTCACACTCCTCTTTTTAAAAGACTTATTTTGTTATGAATTTAAATTTACATCTTTTTATATTGGGATATGTTCTTCTATATCCTTATTGATGTAAATTTTATGTTCAAGTGATGAGATACCATTTTCTCTCTCATCAACTAATTTTATGATTTTTAATGTGACACAGTTAGGTTGTCGAATTTTACCAAGGGAACTTCTTAACCCAATTTAGATTTCTTTGGGTTCAGCATGTAGTTTTTGAATATGTCATCTTTGAATATGTTTTAAGGAAAATTTATTGTCTTACACTTAATATCCACTTATATTAGGTGTATTTATATTTTTCACACATAATTATGAGATTGATTTATCTTTAATTTAAGGATACCTTTTTTATAAAGGATTTCATCTCATTTTACATTTCTGTTGAGACTTCATTGTTGTTATGCACCAATTCACTCTTATATGGTGTATATACTGTCCTTTGGAATATTATATGATGAATCCCTTTATTCTCATGATATTATAAGGTTATGATTAAATTTTATTCCTCAATTATTGTATTCAAGTGTCTCTCATTTTGTCAAAAAACCCTTTAACTAAAATATCATTTTAAATGTTTTATTGATTTATTCTTATAAATATTTCTCATTAATATCCATGTTTTAAAAATTGTTTTAAGGATTTATTTATATGGATATTAATGGTTTAAAATGTTAAAATCTTCAAAGTGGTATGGGACACTTTGATTCAAAAATCACTTTATTAAATGTTTTAAATGGTTTTGAAAATGGTTTTTAGAATGGATTCATTATTTCAATATCTTAAAATGTTATATTGTTATTGAAATGTGGGAATGTTATCTTTCATTTATGCTTAAGTTGTGTGCTATGATTATTTTATGGTTCTTCGGAATTGATTATGAAGACGGGTGGTTCCATGATAAACTAAGGGCGGGTGAGCCCGTGATAGCTCTCCAATGCATTGGGTAACGCGAAGGAGTTAAACATTAAGGTTTCTCTGAATAGATTTAAGGAATATACTGTGATGGGTATTCCAAACATAACGATGAGGGTTACTCTCTACATAAGAATGTTATGAATGCCTCAAGTTACCATTATGTATTATGATTTCTATGAGTTATTCATAAATCTTATGATTTCATGAGGTATGTTAACGTACTAATGTTTTATGAGTAATGTATGATTTCATTGATTCTTAAGTATAGATGGACTTATGTTTTCTTTCTGTATTATTATAACCCTTACTGAGCTTTTTATGCTCATCCCAAGTTTTTTTGAAATGTTTTTCACGGGAAATTAAGTTGAATAGGGTCAAGGATTGGATCAAGGAAATGTCAGGCTGTCTAAAACAAGGAACTAGACATGACTCTTTTGTTCAAGAGTTTTTATTTTGTGAAAAAATGGAAGCTGAGTAGATGTGTCTACTTTGTAATCTTTGATATTTAATAGTTATGTCCTAATTCTCTAAAACTCTAAACCTGAAAGATCCTCAATGTGAATTATTCATGTAATTCAATAATAAGTAATGTTTAAGTTCGGGTCCTTATAGTTGGTATCAGAGGTCGGTTTAGATGACTTTAGAGGTTAGGGTATTCTTTAAGAATAAGTGACATTACCATAATGGCTTGGATTTCAGAAAGAGTCATAGTTTTTAGACAAAGTAAATGAGTAAGTATATCTTAGTGTTTATCTTCCTAATTAGTACATGATGATTTTTTTGATATACTCACACTGACATTTTTGGTTTTAGTAAATGGATGGATCTAGCAGGCACCAAAGTGGCAATGGGTTTGAAGGAAACTGTGGTGGTTCTCTGATTAAGAGACTGGATGAAAAGGGGGATTCAACGAGAAATCTCGTGGTTATTCTAAACCAACTATCAGGAGTCATGATCAACCACTTTATCCTTGGTGAGTTCTCTAATGCATCATGTACGAGAGAACCAACTTGACGTGGAAGTTTAGGTAATAATTATAAAGGTAACCATTAGGTTTTATATGATCCTTACTTTTGAGGTAATTATGGGTTACTATATGTTATGATGGAATATAAATGACATGAGATAAACTTGAGGTTAAATTATGTTATGGTTATTTTTGAATATTTTATCACTTTTTGGGGAATTTTATAATAATTATGTAGTTTTGGAAAAAGGAAAACACGTAGACCATGTGAAAACATGTCGCGTCTAATGAAGATACGGGAATCGAACACACAACCAAAGTGTGACCGGTATTTATTGCCTACCACTGGACTACGTGAACTCCCTAGTTAGTTTGACTAATTCTATTTAGTTATATGATCTTATGAATCTAGAATAAGTTTATTTTGGTTTATCTATGGAAATTATTAACCTATCATGGAGGATATGTGATTAGTTTAATTACTTTTTAGTATGATACTTTAAGAGTAACTGATGTTATTTGGAGATAACTGTTAAGGTTTATCTTGGAAGACTATGTAATTAAATCCTTCAAGGATTTTGGTTTCTGTCTTAGTTTTTATTACTTTGAAGAATTTTATGGATATATGTTTATTGAATGGTCTTTGTTGAACTTTGGATATTGTTTGACAAATTTTGGAGATTAAGAATAGATTTTTTTATAAAGGATTTTCCTTTTTGGGTATTATTTGATCTCATACTAACCTTTTTGGTTTTATTATTGGTTAAGGTCTAAAGACACGGGAAGTATATAGTTCTCTTTTGTGGATTAGGTGATTCTCTATAAGTTGATTATAGCTCTCTTAATGTGAACAAGTGATCCAAAATACTCGTCTTTTGGAGAAAATATGAGGTCATGTAAGAAATCTAGTAAAAGTTGAAAGTCAACATGACAAGTAAGTATGTTTCCTTATGTTTTAGTTAATCTCATAAATAAATTCATCAATGACAAGTATCTTAAAACAAAAATGTTGTCTATTAATTTTTCCAACTGGGGAATCATATATCATTTAACCCATCACCAGTTTGTGATTTTCTGGTGGTTAACTTTCTCCTAAACAAGTTTTCTATCACTCTCCCTCAGAAAATGACCCTTTGTTTTCTCCTACATGTCCTCGTTTTCCTACATGGAATCCTAGAATGGGATAACTCAAGTGACCTTTGTACTTATCTTTCTTTATTTTAATGTGATATTTTTACTAACTCTTGTTCCGATGTGGGATTTTCAATGAAGTTTCCAAGCCAAATTTTAAAATTGCGAGGACGCAATTCCCAAAAGGGGGGAAAGATGTAACACCCCAGGTAAATAAAGAATATGAAATTTTTATATTTATCTATATTTGTGAATAAAATATTAATATTACTTTAAAGGGAACTCTATGCTCTATGGTGTACCCAATACGCAACAATGAGTTTCTTTGAAATCTTACATTGCACTCTAATAATAAAATTATATTATTTTAAATTGTAGTTAACACCTAGACATTGTAATGGCGGGAATGAACGGAAATAACTACAAAATTATTATATATTTTTGTCAAATATTTTTAATTTTATCCAATAAATGTTAGAGTCTTATAATGCAAATGAATCCAATTTTATGCATAAATCTTCTAAAATTATTTAAAAGGTAGATTAACCGCCTTTTGATGGAGAACCCTTTTTAAATATACTTTTGACAATTTTATATTTTGTATTTTACAAAAAAAAATCCTTCTTTAAAATCTGGACATCAAAATTTCATTGTGTAAATTTTTGTTGTTTTTCCGATAAAGATCATTTTTAGGGAAAATGTTGCTTTTTAATTCGAAACCTCCTTTTAATCTGATTTATTTATATGGATAGATTATATTTTTAATTGATATTAAAGTGTATTTAGAATATATTTTTATCATTTAATCCAATCATGTTCATTGGAATTAATTTCACTTTGAAATTGGACTTAAACTAGTATCAATATTTTAATAGATATTGTTTCTTAAAAAACGGTATTTATTTTGACAGCGGGAATTAATTATTAAATTAATTATTCTAACTTATATTTTTTTTAATTTTTTAAAATAGACATCATTTTTTAATTCAGAATATCAAATACAGCTTAGGGTGAATTTTTGGTATTTTTCTGAAAAACTTTAAATTTTTATGAATAGTGAAACCACAAAGTGGTAGTTAAAGAAACTGATTTTTCCTTTAAATGAAACTTTACCACTTCTGTGATTTTATTTTCAAAACTCCTACATACATTTTTTTCATTATTAAGTAAAATGTGGTTCAATGAGATTAAAATATTTTTTTTGGCGAATAGTAACATTTAAGTTTTATTAATCGCGATTAAAGGTAATTAGTGTAATTTAAGGTAATGATAACGTTATAATAATATGAAATGACCTTGAAACATGTCATACCATTATTGGATGAGTCATGGACGACCAAGAAAATCCATGGGTCAACTTGGGGACCCCATGGAGCCACTTTGGTTGGAAAATGACATTAATAACATTTTATTTAAAGTTAAAATTAAAATGTCACAAACATGTATTATTTTACTAGAAGATTTTTTACATTGGGTTATACAAGTCATATTTTTGACTATAAATATTCTTTAGAAAGATATAAAGATTTTATACATCATTATATATTTTTTATAATTTTTTGACATTAAATTAATTAATTTATTTATGACACCGTGATGATACAGTGATTACCTCATAAATGAGCGATTTAAATAAAATGAGACGATAGGGTAAAATATAAGTCTTAAACATTTCACAAACCTATTGGATGGGTGGATTTAAAAACCTTATCACCTTAGACTCGAAATATATCCTTTTGGGTCCTTTAAAATCCGAAAAAACATTTTATAATAATGTAATATTTTATAACATTCCAAGAGTGCCCCTCCTCTTCTTTTATAAAAGGCCCCCACCTCTACCACCTTACCCACACCTCTCAAGCCATTTTCTTGGCCAAACCCTTCCCATTTCATCTCTCCACATTCCTCTATTCATCATTGAAGCCTCACCTTTGGCATAATGATCTTCAAAAAACCTTTTTGGTTCAAACCAAGAGGAGTTAGCCGATTTAAAGGTAATGTCTTCACTTGTGTTATTTTGTTTTATTTTGCTTCTACAAACCCCTAAACTCTTTTTATTCCTGTATTTTGTAACAACAACAGTATATTAAATATACTAGTATGTTGTTATGTGAAGGATTCGAGCTACACTTACACACACCTTCGTCTAATGGTTAAAGAACATATTGTTTCTGTGGATGGGAAATTACTCCCTCACGAAACGATGATTGTTCAATCTTCTCTAACACCTTTCATGGTGGCCATTATGATGTCACTATATTTTATATATTATATATATGTTATTTATGTTTTCCATATTCTTATGTATTTTATATTTAAAACATACCTTTATGCTTTTCATGTTGTGCAAATGCGTTAATTTCATACGAGGAAGTGTGGACTACCGCCCCCTCAAGTGATGTGACTCGTTCATGCAATACATGGAATGTATAAAGAATGAAATTATTGAACTTATGTGACCTATAAAACATATATATTATAGTGGAATAATAATATATATATCTCTAAATTATTTTTAATTTCATTAATATGACAAAGAAATGAAAGTAGCGTTCATGCGTACGTACGATCTAACGTCTCCCTGAACGGTGCATTTCATTTTTTTTATCTCCAAATGTTATGGAATAGTATAAAATGAATATTTACTGGATATATATGATATTTAAATCATTAATACTATTCTGGGGATTATTTACTTATAACTACATGGAAAATCAATTTCAAACAAGTTTATTTTTGACTCATGTACCAAACATCGCCAAAAATGTCTGATATGAACCCATATTATTAACCAATTATTATAACATTATAATATGTGATATGAACTGAATAATAATATTTAAAGGAGTACCTTAAGAAATTATAAATTTACCAATGTTTATTATTCGGGAATATAAAGAAACGAACAAGACAAGTCAGACTTGAGGTAAGGGATCATTCCTCTCTCTTTCGTTTCAAGTACTCTCTTTTATGTCATTTCTTTTATGCTCCATGTTATTATGTTGGAGGATGTTATTTTATATTCATATGGCTGTAATTTTTATGTTCATGTTATTAGAGAACATATTTGATCTCATCGAGCCATTTTTGGAAGTTTTATCTGGCGTCGTTAGGCTGCCGAATTTTCATAAGGGGGTTTTCATCTCACTTTTTATTCCCGTGAGATTCATGATACATTTGCCACTATTTCTTTTTTTGTGGTGTATGTACTGCACATTATTTTACTATTTTTATAATATTATCTCATTTATGGGTATTTACATTTTCATTGTATGACCGTTCTTTCATGGGGTGTACGTTTCGAAAGTTGCCCAAATCGGTAAGGGAACCTTTCACACTCCTCTTTTTAAAAGACTTATTTTGTTATGTCTTTTAATTTACATATTTTTATGTTGGGATATGTTATTCTATATCCTTATTTATGTAAATTTTATTTCCAAGTGATGATATACCATTTTCACTCTCATAAAATAATTTTATGATTTCTAAAGTGACGTCGTTAGGCTGTCGAATTTTACCAAGGGAACATCCTAACCCAATTTCGATTTCTTTGGGTTCAACATGTAGTTATTGAATATGGCATCCTTTGAGTTTGTGTTAATAACCTTTGATTATTTTACACTTAATATCCACTTATATTATGTGTATTTATATTTTTCACACATAATTATGAGATTGATTTATCCTTAATTTAAGGATACCTTCTTTATAAAGGATTTCATCTCATTTTACATTTCTATTGAGACTTCATTGTTGTTATGCACCAATTCACTCTTATATGGTGTATATGTTATCCTTTGGAATATTATATCATGAATCCCTCTATTCTCATGATATTATAAAGTTCTGATTAAATGTTATTCCTCAATTATTGTTTTCAAGTGTCTCTCATTTTGTCAAAAACCCTTTAACTAAAATATTGTTTTAAATATTTTAATGATTTATTCTTATAAATATTTCTCCTTAATATCCATGTTTTCAAAATGGTTTTAAGGATTTATTTATATGAATATTAATGGTTTAAAATTTTAAAATCATCAAAGTGGTATGGGACACTTTGATTCAAAAATATCTTTATTAAATGTTTTAAATGGTTTTAAAAATGGTTTTTAGAATGTTTTCATTATTTCAATATCTAAAAATGTTATATTGTTATTGCAATGTGGAAATTTTATCTTTCCTTTATCCTTAAGTTATGTGCTATGATTATTTTATGGTTCTTGGGCATTGTTTATGAAGACCGTTGGTTCCGTGATAAACTAAGGGTGGTTGAGCTTGTGATAGCTCTCCAATGCATTGGGTAACGCGAAGGAGTTAAACGTTAAGGTTTATCCGAAGAGATTTAGAGAATATACTGTGATGGGTATTCCAAATGTAACCATGAGTGTTACTCTCTATGTAATAATGTTATGAATGCATCAAGTTACCTTAATGTTTTATTATTTCTATGAGTTATTCATAAATACTATGATTTCATGAGGTATGATAATGTGATTATGTTTTATGAGTAATGTATGATTTCATTGATTCTTATGTATACATGGACTAATGTTTTCATTCCGTATTGTTATAACCCTTACTGAGCATTTTATGCTCATCCCAAGTTTTTTTGAAATGTTTTTCACAGGACATAAAGTTGAATAAGGTCAAGGATGGGATCAAGGAAATGGCAGGCTGTCTAAAGCAAGGAACTAGGCGTGACTCTTTTGTTCAAGAGTTTTTATTTTGTGAAAAAAAAATTGAAGCTGAGTAGATGTGTCAACTTTGTAATCTTTGAGATTTAATAGTTATGTCCTAATTCTCTAAAACTCTAAACCTGAAAAGATCCTCAATGTGAATTATTCATTTAATTCAACAATAAGTAATGTTTAAGTCCGGGTCCATATACTTTTGATAATATAGATATTGAGGAAGATTTTGTATTTTTATATTAGTTTAGAAAAGGAATCTATAATAGATCTAGAAATATTTTTGAATTTTTTTTGTTTTCATGTCATCCCTTCTACTTTTTCACATAATATTTTTGTGTATCTTGAAAATTATTTAGTAAAATAGCATATTCATCTTGATAGGTGGTGTGATGACCATTCTTTTCCTATTCAGTGCATGTTTTAATGATAGTGATATTCTCTTGTAACATAGTCTAGGTTATCCAAAAAGGTGATTTTATTTGAAATCATTTCAATAAATGATTATTTTATGGAACTATGTAATGAACAGAGTAGTCATTCATAACCATTATACACCAACTCTAGCTATATAGTCAGATAATTCAATGGGATGTTCTTCTTTAATATCTCAAGAAGTTTTCTAAGTTATGGCCCATGAATAAACATAAATAATTGTATATCATTTTATTTTTCAAATTAATAAACTATGATGTATATCCCTTATAAATAGAAATATAATTAGGTATGTAGTTTTATAAGTTGTGGTTAAAATTTCTTGATTTGTGGATGGTGTTATCCCAGTCTCTCGATCTAATAAATCGAGGTTACCAGAATTAATAAAGACTATCATCCTTAGAATATGGTGGAATGGGTCACTAATTAGATAAGATATAAATGAATGGTTTTTATCAGAGTGGAACCATAAAAGTGTGGAATTTTCAATTGGATGAGTGTTTTCCTGAAGTTCTCTCCATTTTCCTTCACAAGGGGGAGGCAATGGATAGACACTACAAAAAAGGGACCTTTACCAATAGAAATAAACTAATATATAATATATCTATGTGAAAAAATATTAACTCAAATAGATATTAATATCACTAACTACATTTATTTTTACCAAAAAATATATATGTTTAAATTATTAGTTCAATACCAATATATCTTTTATGAACATGTAAATTTTTTCAGTTATTATAATGATACCAACAATTTATTTACTAAAAAATGAATCTGTTGTTATTAATTATTGTTACCTAAAAATATTTTGTCATTATAAAAATAATGTGAAATTAATTAGTCAATAAAATAAAATATTTCATCCAAAATTGAACATATATATATATATTACCCATTACAAACATATCAATTTTATAACTAAAATATGAAATTAATTAAAATATCCATAACTTAATAATTTTTGTATTGCATATATAAACATATACACACAAAATCCATATAAAATATATGTTTTTATACAAATTAATAACTTTATTTTGAGACAAACTACCAATTGGAATTACTCACTCTCTCTCAGGATGACATAGTCATCCGGTCCAGGATCGATAGCCCCCCCCCATAGAGGAGGGGAATCCTTCCCCTTTAACATTCATTTTCAACTTCCAGGATTGGATATTATATTTTCAAGACATTGTTGTTAGTCTTAAGGTCGCTAGACTTGGGGGTGCATGCACATTTGTAGATATTTCACCTCATGAATTATTGAATGCTTTAGATCTTAATGGATCATTATTGGTTTTTCATTTTGAGTACAGGAATCAATCAATTCAAGATTTCTATTATCATGTGAATGGAGATTTCAGATTTAAGAGTCATATACCTATATGTTTTCACAAATAAAAAATCTTCCATAGTCACTTATCATTGGATTAATTCCGGAATTCACAGTTGATATCATTAAAATTCATTGGTTTATTATATAATTTTTATATTAGATGGTCTATCCATTTTTACATGGGTTGAGATACTATTATTTACATAGTTTAGTTAAGACTATTTAGTATTACCTTAAATTTATTCAATTTTGTGGTCTTTATGAATGGTGGAAATGATCATGGAATATTTCTATACTCATATACTCATTATTTTTATTTGTTTTCTTCTAGGTTATGCTCTTGTTTCATGGAAGTGGATTTATGGAAATATTTTCTTGATATCATTTGTATTGTTATTTCTAGTGATTATTGTTTCAATAAATATGTAAACTTTGAATTGTATAATATCTTTTTTTTTATGTGTAAAATATCTGTTACTCTCAGATCCCCTAAGAATCCCTATTCTTTAGAGGCCACTCTAATTGTTCAGGGAATAATTGATAAATCTCTACAGGGGAATGAATCTTGTTTTGAGTTGGATATCAATAATTATATTTAAAAAATATATGTTGTCTCTCTAGATAATGGATCCCTCACATGATAGTTTACTAGATCCCCCTAAGAGTCTAATATAGTAGAGGGTTTGTAAAATCAAATAGTTGTGTGGTTGGTATTATATTCGTTGATCTTAAAGCATGTCATATACCGAATAGTGTTGGGAGGATGTAATTTTTCTAATATTCAGCTTTTATATAGAAATAGTAATGCTTAGAAGAGCCTATGATTCCTAAATTGTGGGTGTAGAGGTCCCTAGTATGAGTTATTATTGGGATACCATAGTCTACAATAGTTTTTATATTACTGGGGAAGACGACCAAGTTGGCTTCTTTGATGATTTGAATAAGGTCTCATGATTTCACATCTATAATCAAATCATGTGGAAATATTTATATATTTATTAAAAGATTCGTATGGAAATCAAGTAGCTGGAAAGGTAAACCCTGGTATTGGTATGGAGAATCCAATAAAGGCAGAATAGGTTTTAGTCAAATTAAGGACTACCACTCATAAAAAGGAAGCAGATCCTAGATCTTCTAATGTGGAATTCAATCCATATAATATGTAAAGGGGGAAAGGACTGGGTAATCACTTAATAGAAGAAAATAAGAGCTCTAAATAAGTAAAACCAATCAATTAAAATCAAAATTCCATGTTAAAGATTCATGCTCTGATATCCTCACCATTGGGATCAATTTAAAGGTTGTATGGATTGTGTAGATATAATCCCTATGAGGATATGGTTATGATTATACCCAAGGGTGGTTTAGTTGAGGACCACAATTAATATCATTGATATAATGACTTTACACCTAGTCCTTCTATAATTTTTCATTTATAAGTGCTTTTTTCATTATAATGTTAATCATGTTTGAAGTTGATGCTTCATGAGTTCGGGTACCACTATTCAAGTGTCTTTTTCAGTTTTTTTTCTATTTGTTTGGATCATATCATTTCTTATTTTATACATACTACATTATAGTTTTCTATTTTAGATATTTTTGTTTGTGGAATACTTAAATAATGGTAATTCCAAGGAAGGTTAGTTGTAGCACACTGCATTGTCAATGAATGACTTAGAAACAAATAGGAGAATAACTCATTTTCATTCTTCCTTACATGACCAATTGAAACTAGGATCGAAAAATCTCAGTCAAGTCCAATATTCATCATAGTACTACCCCAATTAAAATGATACCATAACATATATTACCAAGGAGGGACACATGGAAACCTATTATAGAGAGATAAGGTGTTAGAAGTTCATTTCTGGCCCCTGGGTTAGCTAGACCAAAGGGTACTAAGTTTTATTCAGTTTTTCAGCCTATAAATTACATTGAAGTTACTATAATTTAGACCATTCATAGAGGTTGTATTTGGGTTACCACTATTTTGTGGTTTTTATTAATTGTGTTGTCAACATCAAAATAGATTTGGTTGTATTATTGCATTTCCATACTCTGGTTTTCGCTATCCCAATGGATGTTAGAAGTGTTAGATGTTTTTTGAAACATGATAGATGCATGATGGATTGAATTGATATATGAAGGTGTAGAATATTATTATTCAATAAACATGTTTATCACACCTGATAATGGGTTACTTCTCATTATGAAGCCTCTAATCATGTTATAGTATGATGTTGAACATGTATTTTTTCTTGATGGTCCATATTTTTTAATGTTTGTTTCTTCATTTTGAAGATGGTAATTTTTATTTTTAAAGGTTCTCTCAAAATCCATAAACAAGGTAAATCTAGATAAACAAATATTTAATTTGAAGTTTATCTTTGGTTAATATTTCCACCATAGAATATGAATTATAAATTGAAAAGTAGGGCCATTATAAATTGAAAGTAGATTTTCTGGATTATATCATGCATTTTTTGACATGATATATCATGAAATATTATTTTTTATATCATGTATATAAATTAAAACTATTTTATAATTATTGCGTATGTGTGATTTGAATGTTTTTTTTGATAGTTCATATCAAAAGTAGAGGGAGTAGGGTCAGGTGATACTTCAAACAGAATGCTGGTCCAATATAATCCATGGGATGATGGTGAATCTGTGCATGTTGAGATCCACTAAATTAGATAATTGGTCATCTTGATTGATGGGGATTATACAATAGTGATGTTTGATGATATCAGGAAATATATTGGAGAAATTATTTCATTGAGTTCCATGTAAAGTCTCTCAGTGTTTGAACATGATTAAACATTTTTGAAATATCCATCATGGTGACTATTGTCTTTTCTTCATCTTTGGAGAGGTATTAAAATTATATTTGAATATGTTTTTTCAAATAATGTCTTGGTTTTTTGGTGTTTCATATAAGTTATTTTTAAAAAATTATATAAAAAATTTAATAATTTGTTTCATATAATTATATTAATAAATATCATATAAAATTTTTCAATAAATATTGGAATATTAACAAGTAATATTTTATTTAAAATATAATTTACAATCATATATTAATTATTTGTATTATTTGTAAATATTGATAATATTCACAATAGATATATTAGTCGTATTAATTTTTTATTAAAACATTTTCCAATATATATTATCTCTTAGTGTTATTATAATTACAACATAGTAATTTTATCTTCCATAATAATACTTATTGAAAAAAATTACCAAAAATTTAGTGATAGGGACATATGTGATGGTAAAATTATTTACCAAAATAAAATCTGTTTTTTCCAATAGATATTCCCCTATATGAAAAAGAAAAGTATTTTTTAGTAAGACCAGGCCATATAAGGGGGTTTCGCTAAGAAAAAATAATGTGAATTTTTTTCCATCCAAATGTTATAATAAGGAAAAGATGAATATATCGGTGTTATCCTCAGGTTTTGATCAAGAGATATGGATTAGAAAAATATATTTGATAGGTGAAACTCAGAAATATAGAAGTATAAGAATTTAGACTGACTTGAATATCTTAGGAGTATGGTGTAGTTTATTCATTAATTCATAGATGTCTACGTGTGAATTCACAATATGTGGTTTTCTGTTATATTTCTAAATAATGGTGAAGAGAATAAATATATCACCAAAATATCCCTTTTTTAAAAAATCATTTCAATGTTGATGTTGGCCGACCATGTTTATTCTCTTTGTTACATGAATAAATGTCTTTTGAAAAGGAAAAATATTGGGAGAAAGGACACTAATTAGTCTCATGAAACATAGATATTATATGTGTGTCATGTAATTATTATGTAGTGAGGAAAATATAATTTACGGTTCGTGGTTATGGGGTCCAAAAAATGAAAGCATAAATGAAATTCATATATAGGGGATGGTTTATTGTATAACAAGATGTTGTGGTTACATTTAAGTATCTGGTAGTGAGTGTCTCATGTATAAAGGTTTTTTTTCTTTAACATGATCATAGATTATAGGCTTGTTGAGTTCAATGGTATGATGTTTTGAATGATTCAAGGCTCGTTGAGATCAATGGTATATTTAATATTTATTAAATAAATATATTTTATACTACATATACAAATTTTGAGATCTTTTAATGTGATCCTTAGACATAAAATCCTTCATCACAGTTTGACTAGAAATAGGTGGTTTTATAGTGCCTCAAACCAAAAGGACCCCTAGGGTTGAATAAATGGTCATTTTTTTTTAAATTATTCCATTTTAAATTCAACTTATTGAACCATTTAAGGTTCATGATCCACTCTGTAATAACTCATATCCTCACTTTGTGTGAAATCGTAAAACGGAAATCTTAGGAAAAAAATATAAAAGGATTTGATACAATAGCCTACTACTTTTATGTTAGTTAGACTCTCCCCCCAATTAAGATTATCTACAATTAGACAAGTGATTCTAAACATAGACAATATTTGTTTGATAAATATAGTTCTACTATCTTCATTCATTTCAAGAGTCCACTAAAATATATAGTTCTCTTTCTGAAATGAGGATCCTACATAGAAAGACATTCTTCCTTTATAACTTCTTTTCTTGAGACTCTTCGTTGGATCTAGATTTATCAGAGTTCTTCTCTTTCCTATCTCACCTTGATATAGATATTGTATGAGATCTATAAATTTAGCTTTAATTCTAGCCAATAAATCCTAAATTATTTCATCATAAGTCATATAAATTAATTCATGTGTAATATACCAGAATTTATCCTCATCAACTATTACAAGAAACCAAATAACATTGTCATGATATCATGTTTATGAAAGGTTAACTTAATTTTACCATCACACTATAATACCTAAAAGGCTATGGTCTTCTTCTATTTCTCACACAGTTTGAAAATAACAATGATCTTATTTATCCTCTACATAATTATCACACATAATAAATAAATTTTTTCGATATATGTATAAATATAGATAAAACTCTAAAATAATTATCCTTATTATTCTACAAATGTAGTATGTGTAATTCTCAAAGTCATGTGTTCTTTTAAATTCATGAAGGAGATGTGATCTCATAATTTATTTTTTATATAAGATTTTATATACTATGATTCATTATAACACCCTAGGTTTTTATGAACTATTTTTATTGTGAATAAATTAAATATATTTTTTATTTTTTATTTCAAGGAACACCAATATAAACATAAATTACATCAAACAACAAGGTAACCATATGCTACACAAAACATTTGGTAATATTGCATTACACATGGCACTACGTTTTAACCAAACCTCAATATATTGTTAATATAGTTATTTTACACGATGGTAGGAACCTAGATATTAAACATAGCAATTTGAATAGTAATAACTTATTTTTAAATATTAATTTTCATTATTTTATATAAATAAAACAAATTGTTAAAAAGTACTTAATTTTCTATAAAATCGTTATATGTTTTTAAAATACTATGTTGACAAAAAATATTGTTTATTTATTTTGAGAAATTTAATAAAATTGATTTCTCACATTTTTTTAAAAAATTAATTTTATTTAATAATCATTATATTAAAAAATATCATGCCAAATTTAGTTCTGGATAAAGTTTTTGGATGTTTTTGAATATTATCATTTTTTGATGAATGGTGAAAAAAAGAATTTTAACGGAAAACTTTATTTTTTTAATATATTTAAATGTTAAATTATATTTCAAATTGGTTTTTAAGTAAAATTAGTTCAATTGTACATAAATTAATCCAATTTATGTCACTGAAATCAATTTCATATTGATTTTCAATATAAAAACTTTGTAAACTTTTGATCATTTTCCATTAAAACCCATATTTCTAGTCACATCCCTATAATTAATTTTAAAATAAATTTTCATTATTATTTAAATTAAATTTATAAAACGTATTAAATATTTTAAATAAACATAATTAAAATTATTTAATAATGTAAAATTATTTTTTACCAAAATTAATAGTAAAAACAATAAAAAATATTTACAGTCGTTAAGGTAAAAATGGTTTTACTCGGGGTTAAACTAAAAAGAAAATGGTAAAAAATTAACCAAACCTAATAAAAGATCCATTTTCTGGCCATATTTGGACCTTTTCCCTTATATTATTGTGAATTATCTACTATTGGATCCTTACGGCATGAAAAAAACCTAGGTGGAATTCTCCAATTTCAAAAAAAAATGTATGTGTGTCATTCACCTGACATATAAAATTACACCCCATATCATATCCAATTCATAGCTTAAAACCCCTTTAGTTTAGGTAATTTATCCAAAAATAACTTCCAAAATTATTTCCCCTTATTATAGAATCCTTAGTTCGAACATAAATTCAAACTATGGAGTCTTTTGGTGAAAACCTAATGAGGATACCCGAAGAAGTGGTGACGTCCATCGACAAGAATTTTGGTTTTATTTCATCATCCACCTATTTAAATTATTATTATACCATGAAGATAAAATAACCATAGTATATTACATGTACATATATGTTTTTATTTTACTTTTATTACCTACAACCATCTCTACTTCAATCAAATGGATTACAAAATCATCGTTCGTGTGTACGTCGGACTACCGCCTCACAAACTAATGTCAATCATTTTGAAATTACCACTACTAATAGTCAGTTATAATGATAGTTAAAATGTATAAATATTATATTTATGATATTATTATACTTATGGTAAAATTATATCACAGATAACTTCAGCCTCTCTATTATTTTGCAACCCGATAATGTCGCTCAAGTGTAAGATGGACTACTGGCTCGCGAAGCGATTTTATTTATTCGTGATTTAAAAGTTTATAAAGTTATTTTTAATGAAAATATGTGATATATATGAAATAAAAATAATTATATAATAAAAATGTATCATTTATCTTTCATTATCTCAAACTAATAGTAAAACGGAAATAATGTTCAAGCGTACGTATGGCCTACCATCCATATGAACAGTGTATTTCATTTTATTTCACTAAATTCTATGGATTAATATAAATATATAAATATATATTTATATAATGGATAAAATTTAATATCTTATTATACCATGATCAAATTAAGAGGACCAAAAATAAAAAAATCAAAGAATACATGAAAAACAAAGTGGTTATTACCCAAAACATAACTTTATCATTGAATTGTTAAAAAAAATGTAAAAAAAGATCAAAAGAAAATAATATATGGTATTATATTTATAAATATTATTCCATAATATTTTTATAATTAACTTATATTCATTATACTTGAGGATTTAATTTGTATAAAGGAATTCAATACTTAAGGTAAGTGGTTTTTTACTCACTTTTTACATTTGTGAGACACATGAAATATTCACCACCAATTTATTTTATGTGGTGTATATACTAACCATGAATGTTTATTATGATGATTATATTGAAAATTATTAGTATTTTCATATCCATTTTAGGTTATCTATTTTATGGGGTCAAATCTTCAAATTTAAACAAATTGAGAGGGGATTCTTTGTCTTAGTTTTCATTACTTGAGATGTACGTTATGACATGCACCTATATTATTTAATGGGAATTATATAAATCCCCCTTTAAATTTAATACCATGACTTTATTTATCCTCATGATATTTTGGGTTTTATATTATTTTATTCCTTCATGTGGATTATGATTCGAAGTTACCAAATTGGTAATGATTTAATGTTACAATCTCAACATTTATTCGGATTATTTATTATTACATGTCATATGATAAAATATTATAATCCATATTTCAAGAAAATAATGCATTTTATTCTCATATTGATATTAATTAAATTTTTTAGGTAATAATATCATTTTTCCACTCTTTGGTACTTAATATAATTGAGATTTTGTTTAGGAAAACATGATTTAATTTCTCTCTTTAATTAGAATTGTTTTCCTCCAAAAACATATTCTCTAACTATGTTTTCAAAAATGTATTATTATATTAAGAATTTTCAAATAAATTTTTAAAAATGTTTGAATATTTAAAAACAGGTTTTTAATGGAATGTCAATGTCATTTTCCAAACAATTCATGTTTGTATTTTACCAAAACAGTGAAAGGAATTTATTTTTAACATGTATGGCATAAATGAATCATCCTATCATCATGACCATTATTTTCCTAGAAAATAAAATTATAATATTTCAATGTTATTATATATGAAAAAAATTTAAATTTGGTTTTAAAAAAATATTTTTTTTAAATTAGAAAGGATAGTTTCCATAATAAATGTTTTAATTGATTATTCAAAATAATTTTCTATTGAAGATGACATCCTTTGATGTTACTTATGCCTTAATGGGGATATGATATAAGTATATTATTCTTATTATTTCTATAAATTTCTTATATTTAATATGACAAGATGTTTACCAAACCCATTTCTCATTCATGGGCTATACAATGATAAAATTATTATAAAACCCGCTTCTTTTTCCACAGGCTATACTATGATGAAATTATTATTAAACATATATCTTTTCCACAGGTTTGGATGTGATGAAATGTTAATGAAACCCATTACATTTAATGGGTTAGGATATAATGAATTTTTTTATTATCTTATGAAACACATAAATATGGTTTTCATTATGATATGGATGGGACCTATATTTTCCTCCAATGAATTGGGTAAATATTTATATCTCATTTGATAGACAGTATTATAATTGTGATTGAATGTCATTCAGTAAGTGAATTTTTATACTATGATTGTCTAGAGATCGAAAATTTACTACTACTATGGTTTGGGGAGAGAACTCATTCCACTATTATAGCCTTGTAAATGAACCACGACTAATATATAAATGACTCTTTTTGTTAATGTGTACACCAAAAATCAATGTCTCATGCCAATGTTATGTACCCACGGCTCATGTTCATTTATTCCCTTATCATTCATGTTTTTTGAATTTCAAATATTTATTCCATGACTCAAGATTATGATATTTTATGTTCATGGTATGGTTTCCAAATTTTATGCTCATGTTCTCATACCCTTATGTTCATGTTATGATTATGTACCTCCCTTTTTTATCCATAAAGAGAATAAAATATCACCCTTTCTTATGTTTCATTTCCCTATGTTATGCCAAAAATTATTAAGTATTATATTTTTATGAAGGGTGATATTTATTTATATCATAGTGGGAGAGGATGTAGTCTACCTATGGACCAGTTTTTTGTGTTTCAATGTTTCCAAATACAAAAAACTATTACGTTAATCTTGTGTGTGTTTGTGTAATAAAATTAATATTCATAGAAAATGATGTAATATCTAAGTATGATAAGAATAGGCCTCTACCATTGGTATTAGAGGATAGGTTTAGTTAACCTTTGTAATTTAGGATGTGAAAACCTCAATGATATCCCTAAGGACATGTCTAAGGATAATTCTAAGGATGAGTCAAAGTATAGGAAAATGTCGTGGAATTTTTTTAATGGATAGAGAGAGTGGTTTTTCAGAAATTGCAGCCTTGTCTCGATACTGTAAGTTGATGTGGCTCTAGCACAGAGGTAAATAGGGGTAATAAATCCAAAAATTGTGCATTGATCTTGACTCGGTCATCACCTAGTGCATTAAAATAGACCTTTCTACACACCTATTTTGACAATTATAGGGGATATTCTCTTTATGTTGATAAAATCATTATGAGTCATCTTGAAGGATTTAAATATATGATGACTATAAAAATCCTTGTATAAACATGATGGTTCATATATTAAAAATAACGGGTCATGATTTAGACATCTTATAAGTTATTTTTCATGATTATGTGGTCCCCATCATGATTATTATTTCTTAGACTATGATTGTATGTTTTTGTAAATGGATAGAACCCAACTAAACCATGTTAATAATAAGTGTGATAGATATTGAAATGATATTACTCCTGATCACCCAAAAATTATGGGAGATTTAATGATTAATATAATTACTATTCTCAAACAAAATTTCCAATCTATGAATTGTTTTGGACTTCTAAATAGATATTGGATGGAACAACATTTTGATAAGTCCTTAATGATGTATCTTACACTTTCATTTAGCGGGTATTCTAATCCACTAGTTTTTGAATAGTGGATCATCACACCTGAGAAGATAGTTTCCACTCCCCAGTACTCAGAACATGAAAACGTAAATTTGGGTTTCTACCATATGGAAGGTGAAGTAGATTAATGGTGGACCCTTATCAAGAATACAATTCAACATGATAAAATGGAATCTGTGGATTTGGATGATTTAGAGAACTTATTTTTTAATAAGTTAATTCCATGTATTATTTTAATAAATATAGAGAATTAATTACTTGAGTAAAAGAAAGATTTTGATGAATCATTTTGTTCCTATGAGACAAATTTTGCAATACTTGCATGGTATGATTTGGGTACTATGATCTAACATGAAGGTAAGGTTGATTGATTATTCTGCAGCTTAAATCCAAGTTTCCAAATGGTGTTATATATAAGAGACATCATTGTATATAAATAGATTATTTTATGTGTTCTCATGGTGTAAATGGAGGTTTTGATACATATAAATCTCTTGGTTTTAATAATAAAAGAAAAATGGAATACAAAGGAAAATATAAAAACTATAGAGAGAAGAATATGAGGTTTACATGATGATCAAAGTGTGAGGAGAATCATGGAGGAAATTTTCTTAAGGGTACTCATAAATGTTTTATGTTTCTAAGGTAATTCCATCGATCAGTTTAATTCCGAAATGTTTCGAAGAAGTTATCTAATGATTCAAATAATGAAAAAGATCTACATTATGTGTAACACCCTAAGATTTAATGAGATAAATTTTTTTTAAATTCATTGATGTCTTGTGTTGTAGGATACACCAAGATTAGCTTATTCTATATGCAACACCTTATTAGCTTGAATTATATGCAACACTATTATTGTCTTGTGATACACATAATTTCAAGTTATTTTGATAGAATTCATTTTATATAACACTGAGTTGGTGTAAGATACAAGCAACATAGAGTATCGATTTTTTTAAATGTATAAATGAACTAAGTCTGGATTATTTTATATGCAAAACCAAATAAATCTTAGACTACACACAACACTGACATGTCTTCCCTTACACACAAGAGAAACTTTACTCGATATCTTCCGTTGTACTAAATAGCGCGTTTCTGTAAACAATGATATATTATTAAAATGTTATTATTTAATTGGATATAAACTAGCTATTATGAATGATATTAATCACATTATGAATTTTATATAAAATTAACATTCATCATATGTATTTTCTAGAACATGATATTAGAAAAAATTCAATTTCGTCAGATAAAAGAAGTATTTTTTTAATAAAAATGCATTTTTACTGCCTTTTGATGTGTAACCAATTTTAAAAATAGTTTTTGACACTTTCATAAGTTCAATTTGAAAAAATAAACTTCTATTTTATAATAAGTATTTATAATTTTACTTTGGATTAATTTTTGATTTTTTTTGATAACTTTTATATTTTGATGAATAGTAAAAATAAGTTAAATTTTAATTGATGACATCTCTTTTCATTGAAAACATTTATAGGGTTAAATTATACTATTGAATGAGTTTAAAGTATAAATAGAATATATTTTTATAATTTAACACAATTTAAGTCATTGTTAAAAATTATACATTAAATTATTATGTAAAAACATTTCAATATTTTGCAATGTTTTAACTTTTAAACAAAACCCCACTTTTTGGTTATTGACAATGAGAATTAATTCAAAATAAATTTCTTCTAATTATATTTTTTTAGTTATGTAAAATGGATTCCATATTCTAAATCAGGGGTTCCATGTTTTGTAAATAGATTACTTTTATTTCTTTGGATATTTTGAATATTAACTACCATAATTTTTATTTACCATTGTAAATGTTAAATTGGGTAAATAAGTTTAACAAAGGATTTGATAAGGACAATAAAATTATCCTAAAACCATAAAAAATCACATTTTATGAATAAATTATTACCCTTAACATATTTGGTTGAGAATATAGTTTTTTAATGGCCACTTGACAATGAAAATGATATAGATATTAATGAAACCATTGAAAGTGACATAATGTAAAACTCCCATTTCATATAAGTATGATAATTTAAATATAGGGATAACAAGGTGATATCTTAAAACATAAATAGTCCATGTAAATATAAAGAAATTACCTAAATCATGGTAATTTATTTCTAATTTTTAGGAAATAAATAATTACATTAAATTATTATACATTAATTATGTTAAAATTTATTAATTGATGAGAAATAAATGAAGCAATTTTTATTAAAATCTTTATAACTATAAAATGTCCAAACACATGAAAAAAACTTATGGGCAAGTATATAGTGACCATAATCATCTAAAGGATAATCTAGTGACCATTTAGAGCCTTATAGAGTAGATTATGATCTTTATATTATTTTATTTAATGTAATCTTAAACTTTTCACATTCATACTTTAATAATTATAACATTATTAATGTTTGATTTTATTGAAGATAAAATAGACTAAATATATTCACATAAAATATATTAAATGTATCTTCATTATAGTATTTTATTATATATTTTTAATTGAAAAATAAATATATTAAATAATTACCCAAAATCATTGTAGTAATCATTTTATTAGTGGAGATATCAAAAAAATGTTAATAAATATTAAAATAAATACATGTTGGGATAATTAATATGTCCAAAAACTTATATAAGTATACTTGTCCTATTATTAATATAATAAAATATTTGGTTCGAAGTTAACTTGTTATCTTAATATTTTTTAAAATCAATAAATTGAATAGTGTCAAAATTGAAACTATTGATTGTTTATCAAAATTCTGTTTTATTAACTTATTTAAAAATAATAAAACATTTTTTAAAAATAAATTTACTATTAAAATTTAAAAAATGTTCTAAATTTTTTTTTATGATCTAATTTACATTAAATATTAAATATTTTACCCTTTTAATATTGAAATATTTTTTACCCCAATTAAAATTAAATAGAATAACTAAGTGTAAAATTGAAAAGAGAAGGTTATAGTGGACATAGAAAATTGTCTAAAATGTATTAGTTGATGATATTTCAATCTTATCATATATTATCTTCAAATATATCTCATTTTGGAGGTATTTGGATTTATTTTCAAATTATTATAAATTAATAATTTTGATGTTTCCCAAAGTGCCTCTCACCTCTATTATAAAAAGGCACCTCCTCCCTCAATTCTCCATAACTCATTAAGCCTTAATGTTCATCCTTCCCCTACCCATTTCGAATATCAAATTACCTAGTTACATTCTAGAGGTTATGGTTTTTTCAAAAGACCAACCCTAGTTCCAGAAAGAGGAGATCCAAAGAGAGCACGTCAAAGAATAGGAGGTTCAGACGCATATGGAGCATATCGTACCTAAGGTAAGGGATAAGTTTTCAATATCATTTATATCTGAGATTGTTTATATGTAATTATTTACTAGGGATATATTTATCATCCATGTATATGTTTTCTTAAAAAAATCATAATTTTTTTCTATTCTTTGATGTTTTTTAAAGTCATTTTTACCCATTTTTGACTTTTTACTACATGGTATGGAAGGAATCTTTCTTTTTCATACCATATGAGGTACTTTTTTACATTTTTAGAAAAACTACTAGAAGATTGTTTTTTAAAATTATATGGCATGAACATATTTTTACATCTTCATAATGCCTTATTTCCACCAACCTTCATTAACACGGTTTCATGTTTATTTTCAACTAAATTCTTTTCATTTAAAATTTCATGAATTTTTTAGAAAAGAAAAAAATTTTGAAGAAGAAAGGATATGTTTCTCAAGAATTAAGTTCAAGTGTTTTATCAAAATCACTTTATATCTAAGATGAAATTATTTGTATAAGGTTATGTTTTTATCCCTATTATCACTACGATTTGAGTTGTGTTTAATATGGAATGGTATTTATGAACTCCATTTTTTATATATGGATTATGATGGAATGATGTTTAAGAAACCCATTTTATTCCATGGGTTATTCTATGAGGGATAATTTATGTTTTTGTATCACAAGTATGAATGATTTCATTATGATATGTGTGGGACATATATCTCCCTATAGTTCATTGAGTGAAGATTTTTATCTAATGAGATATACATGACTGGAACATCAAGTAAATTTGGTTCAGTAAAACATGGCTAGAATGGAATGTAAATTCAGTTCAGTAATACATGGGTAGAACAGAAAGTAAACCAAGTTTAGTACAAGAATTTTTCCACTATGGTGGTCTTGGAATCAATTCCATGGATACTATGGAAATAATATTATGTTCTTATTTATTTTCCACAATCCCATTTTTACTCTATTTTATCCTGGGTAATGTTCTTTTATGATCCACAATGACAACCCTTCTTTTATTACAAACTTAAACATTATTTATTACATAAAACTTCACTTGATACAATAATAAGATCGAGCGGTTTATTATCTTTGGGGATTATGATCATTACATAAAAACTTGAAACATGAAATACAACATCTTTATTGAAAACGTCCTTTACATGACCACTACATTCCCTCATACTTAGCATTGCATGGGATAACCTGAGGACATGCATAAGTAAAGGGTGAGCTATAAAGCTCACTAAGGTAGTACAATGGAATAAAATGAGGAGTACAACACATGTTAGACAATAGTTAAATCAATAGATCATAAAAGAAACATGAACATAAAGGCATGATAAAGCATGATAACCATAACATTGAAATGTGGCAGCAACACTTAACATTGAATTAGCATTAGCCAAGGCACATTGCACATGGAGCATTAGTAAATCCTCATTGCACATAAAGCACGAGTAAACCCTCGTTGCACTTGAATTAGCATGACTCAACACTCATTGCACATGACGTATCATGATACTGTACATTACTCAATGCATTGGAGTGCTATAAGGGCGCACCCTTCTTAAACATTACCTTTCATGCATAAGTGTGCCACATGGATCATAAAACATGGATTTATAAAACATAATCATTTATTCCATGATAAAGGAATGTGGAATTCATAAATGAAAAATTATAATCAATAAGTAATGGTGCATAAATGTGGATACCCTTGATGGAGAAATGGGCATGGTATCCACTACACAATGGCACTGACTTAGAAAATCGGTGCGATTTCGGCAGCGTAATAGTGTGACATAAGAATTCATAAAAATTGTTGATGAGAGAGAAAGGGGTTACTCGTCATATTTAGATGTAATGGACAGTATGTAGGTCATATAGATAGATTTCCCAACAATTTTAATGGAATTTAGATTCATGATACAAAAGTATTGCTTGATTGTAAAAGAGGAGAGAGAAGTTCCTTTCGGAATTTCGGCATAGTAACGGGTGTCCATGGGAGAAATTTAATGAGAGAGAAAGGGGTCCGCCATCATTCAAACATAAATAGGGAAGTATGAGGGAGGTTTGAAACCATACCCCAACATTCATAATTGAAATTAAAATGCAAAACAACTTAAAGAAAATTGGACAAAAAATGAGAACGGAAGAAAATACCCTTACTTGGAAGTGTGCTTCCAAAGGCTATAGAGAGGCTTGTGAGAGGCTTATTTGGAGCTTGGGGAACCATGTGAGGATTCTAGAGAGAGTATGGAAGAGGTTGGATGAACAAAAAGGGATTTGAGTGAGGAGGAAGTGGGAGCTTGGGTGGGTTTATATAGGAAAGGTGAGGGAATTCTTTATTATTTAGGTTTGGGTCACCTTACATTAAATTAACCCAAACCACAAACCATTCCATGGTTTTTGCACATGTTTTTTGGAAAAGGGAAGAGGAAAACAATATTTTATAAGTCCAAAGTCCTAAATTCTTAAAATATTAGGGTTTCTTATGTGGAGTTGAGTCACACTCCCATGAAAATTAATTTAAAAAGTTAAGGTGTTGAATATGTCTTGAGGGGTCCATTAATGCTTTAAAAAGTAAGTCGAACAAAACAAAAATCACATTATTTTAATGGTAACCCATATATTGGCCGAACATAAAGATTATAGTATTTTATTACATCACTATTGGGTCATTATGATGTCATAAAACACATTATATATTCAAACGATATTTAATTTTTACCCAAAAATTTGAATGTCTCATAAAATTATGAAAAATTCACCATTGGATAATTTTGACATCCTGATTCCAGAAATGAAATTTATTTTATCTAAATTTTTTTTCTAAATATGTTAATTTTCACTTTTAAAATAAAAACCGACATTTATCGAAAATTCAAGGGTTTTGACAGAAATGGATTTCAAACCTTAATAAAAAATTTAATTGCATTCATAAAATTATAAGATCATTTATATTTAATAAAAAAAATTTAATAATAATATTATTTTATTAAAATATTATTTAATTCAAAAATCCCTTAATTTAATAAAATATATTTCTTAATTAAATAATAACTAAAAACAACATTTCTACTTTAAAAACTATTTACAATGTATCACAAATGACTACAAATTATATTCATTATTATATAAAAAAATAATGTACATGAACATAGTACTAATTATTTGTTACATAACCCCTTAAAACAGCCACATAAGACCTAAGGGTAAGGTATGCGATGGTGACAGACTCTTGGGGTGGCTCGGATAACATCGCTCGAGTGGTAATTTCAATCAACATCCACTTTTCCCGTAGACGGTCACGTAAGAGTTTCAAATGATGAAGCTCAGATTGGGATTGGTCAAGGACGAAGCCCAAAGACGCAACCTCTTTTCCGAGCTCCGACAAATGGGCTTTGTATGGGGAAATTCTACTGGATGAGGCCATCACTTCCTTTGTCTGAGTAAATTGGATTTGTTATGGTCCTATATTTATACTAATCATGTGATCACTGTTCAATGCCTATATTCGTAATGGTAAAAACTTCCTTAACATAAATCCAAAGAAGTTTAAATTCGATATAAACATAAAGAGACATTTAATTAGATCAAGAGGGATTTCCATTAATGAAACTTTGGGTCATTACAATATTCCCCCTTAAGAATTTTCTCCCTCGAAATTTTCCTTTTCCCACACTAAAACAAATTTGGGTAACTCACCTTCATCATATCCTCCAATTCCAAAGTTGCTTCTTCAAACTTGTGGTTTCTCAACAACACATTGACGAGGGGCATTGTCTTATTTCATAGAACTTTTTCTCTAGGATCTAAGATATTCACTGGTTGCTCCTCATAAGAAAGATCATCTTCCAGTTGTACCACCTCGGAAGAGAGTACATGTGAAGGGTCCGGTATGTAATTCATTAAGAGGGATACATGAAAGACATCATATACATTGGCCCTGGCAGGTGGAAGTGCTAGTCGATATACCACAACCCTGACATGATCAAGAATCTCAAAGGGGTCGATACACCTTGGACTTAACTTCCCTTTCCTTCCAAACCTCATGACCTTATTCCACGGAGATATGCGTAGAAAAACCATATCCCATCTTTAAACTCAAGGTCTCGTCAACGATTATCTGCATAACTCTTCTGTCGACTCTGGGCTGCCTTGATATGATACTGAATGGTTTTCACCTTCTCCACTATTTCCTCGACCATTTCTACTCCAAGCAGCTTACGTTCACCGACCTCATCCCAACATGCCAGTGTTATGCACCTTTTCCCATACAGGGCTTCATATGGTTCCATTTGGATGCTCGAGTGGAAACTGTTATTATAAGAGAACTCAACAAGAGGAAGATGTTGATTTCGTCCTCCTTTAAAGTCCATTGAGCACGCTCTCAACATATCCTCAAGTGTTTGGATAGTCTGCTCGGATAGGCCATCAGTTTGAGGATGATAGTCCGTACTGAAGTTCAGTTCAGTATTCAGAGCATGTTGAAGACTCTTCCAAAACATAGAGGTGAATCTTGGATCTCGGTCAGACACAATAGATAGTGGTACTCCATGAAACCTTACCACCTCCCTGATATATGTCTATGCCAGTTGATCTAATGAGAAATCCTCCCGAATAGCAATAAAGTTTGCAGTCTTTGTAAGATGATCCACAACAACCCATATTTCATTGTTGCCTTTGGATTTCCGTGGAAGTCCGGTGACAAAGTTCATGGTGATGTTCTCCCATTTCCATTTTGGTATGGGAAATGGTTGTGTCATCCCTTTAGACTTCTGCCTCTCTGCCTTCAATTGCTGACACACCATGCACTTTGATGTATATTCAATGATCTCCTTCTTCATATTATCCCACCAAAAGTTATCTCGGAGATCTCGATACATCTTTGTGCTCCCTGGGTGAATAGAGAAATTCGAACTATGTGCATCATCCAAAAGTTCCTTCTTCAGCTCCGGACTTGATGGAAGACATAGTCTTTTCCCAAACCGAACAATACCTTCTTCATTAACATTAAACTCTGAGGATTTCCCTTTTTTAATAGCTTCCACTTTTTCTTGAATTACCACATCTTCCTTTTGAGCATCATTTAACTTTTTCAAAAGAGACGGTTGAGCAATCATTTGTGAAAGGATTGATGATGTTCCCATCTCTATAATTCCCATGTCCATCTTCATCAAGTCTAAGAAGATTGGATCCCTCTAAATTCTCATCATTGATAGAATCATTGGATCCTTTCTACTTAGGGCGTCTTCCACCTTGTTCGCTTTCCCAGGGTGGTAATGTATTGAACAGTCATAATTCTTGATGAGCACTATCCATCTTCTCTAGCGCATATTAAGCTCTTTCTATGTGAATATATATTTACGACTCTTGTGGTCTGTATATATCTCACATTTCTCTCCATAGAGATAATGTCGCCATATTTTCAAGGCAAAGATCATAGCCGCCAACTCTAGATCATGCGTTGGATAGTTTCGCTCATAGATTTTCAATTGCCATTCGGCATAGGATATCACTTTATTATTCTGCATCAGCACACAGCCTAAGCCCTTCTTCGAAGAATCACTGAATACCACAAAAAGTTCCCCACTTGTGGGTATAGTGAGCACGGGCGCAGTGATAAGCCTCCTTTTCAACTCCTTAAAGCTTTCTTCGCATTCATCACACCAAGAAAACTTTACTCCCTTTTGAGTTAGCTTGGCAAGAGGGTTGGACAATCATGAGAAATTCCTCACAAATCATCGATGATATCCAGCTAACCCCAAGAAGCTATGGATATCCGTTACTGATGTTGGCCGCGGCCATCCCTCAATTGCATCTGTTTTGGAGGGGTCCATAGATATTCCATTGCTTGTGATGATAAGGCCTAAGAATGAGACCTACTTCAACCAGAACTCATACTTGCTATAATTTTCATAGAGTTTCTCCTTGTGCAAAGTCTCCAGTATAGTTTTTAAATTCTCCTCGTGATCCTCCTTGGTTTTGGAGTATATTAGAATATCATCAATAAAGACTACCACAAATTTTTCTAGGTAATCTCTAAAGACTCAATTCATCAAGTCCATGAAGATTTCTGGAGCATTTCTGACTCCGAAAGGCATTACTATGAATTCATAGTTCCCTTATCTTGTACGAAAAACAGTCTTGGGGACATCTCCCTTCTTCACCCTTACTTGATAATATCCCGACCACAAATCCACCTTGGAGAAGTACTGTGCTCCACGCAGCTGATCAAACAAGTCATCGATTCTTGGGATAGGATACATGTTATTTATCATGATTTTGTTAAGTTCACGATAATCGAAGCAAAGCCGCATTGACCTATCCTTCTTCTTGACGAAGAGGACTGGTGCACCCCATGGTGAAGCACTTGGGTGTATAAACCCTTTATCCAGATTCTCCTGTAGTTATTTCTTCAGCTCTTCAAGCTCAAAAACAACCATTCTATATGGAGTCTTGTATATTGGTAGTGCCCCAGGTATAAGTTCAATTGAGAACTCAACATCTCTTCTTGGAGGAAGACCAGGCAGTTCCTCGAGAAACACTTCAGCGAATTCCCTCACAATAGGAATTTCTTCAAGGATGGTTTCTTCCTTGGAATCAATCATCTGAGCCAGATACACGTGCTCATAATGCAGTAATATCTATGCTTGAGATGATGGAGCTAAAGGAGATTCATCTTCCTCCTAACACTTGTAATGAATCGGGGGTCGATTCTCCATATGGAGTGTGATTTACCTCTCCCGACAATTTATGTTGGCTCTATAAAAAGAAAGCCAATCCATGTCAAGAATTACATCAAATTCCACCAGAGGGAGTATGATGAGGTTCACCGGGAAATTTAATCCACATATTATAACAGGGGAGGACTTATACTCATGGGATGAAATGATTTCCCCATATTCCGTACTCACCGACATCTTTACTTCCATGATTTTTGGCAGTGGTGGGATTGTTCTACTAAGATTTCGAGATATAAAAGAATGTGTAGAACCTGAATCAAAAAGTACATTCGCTATTCTTGAATAAATAACTATCGCACATGTCACCACTTCGTTGTCGGTGTTCACTTCAGCAGAAGTGATGGCAAAAGCTCATCCTTTCTGCCTTGGAGGTTGTTGTTTGTCTCTGAAAACCCTTGGATTAGGGCACTGATTTTCAAAATGACCTGGTTCTTTGCATTGATAGCATTGAACAACGCCTTGTGGTTCAAACCGAGCGTTCCCCTCCTATGTCGCAGCTGTGGGTATTTCTTTCCAACAGTTAATAGATAGGTTCCCTTCTCTTCCGCACCTGAAGCATTTTCTCGTCCCCTTAAGGAAATTTCCAGGGTGCTTCTTTCCATACTTTTGGCAAGTGGGGTGCTGGATCTTCTTAGCACCGTTGGATTTATCCATCAGACCACCAGCATTGAAGTCCACCTTACGCTTCTTGTCCCCATGATACCCCTGTGATTCCCTGATCTCCATTTCAAACCTGAGGTCACATAAACAATTTCCTCAGAGCTGTCGAAGTCACAAATCACTAATGCTTTTCGCAAGCCAGACTTCAGCCCACCAAAGAAGCGTTCAACCTTGCATTTGGGGGTAACGATAATGCTGGAAGCGTATCGTGCAAGCCTCGTGAAGTTTTCCTCGTACGCCCCCACATATTCTTAATCTTTTTTCTTGAGGGAATGGAAGTCCCATTCCATCTTAAGCTGGAGGGTGCGCGGAAAATATTTATCGAAAAAGATCTTCCAGAAATCCTTCCATTCCAACGCCTCGATCTCCTCCTCAGGCTTCGTATTTTTGATCAATGTACACCATTGATCAGCTTAACCCTCCATATGATAAGAATCCAGGAGAACCTTATCTTGTTCAGAACATTAATGGATGGAGAATATCTTTTCAATGGAGTTGATCCATTGTTCAGCGATCGTGGGATCGGATGATCCACTAAAAGTAGGAGGCCTTTGTCTCATGAAGCTCTCGATAGCGACTTGTTCTTTCTTAGGGGGGGGGGGGGGTTGAACGTTCCTCTTGACCTATGTTTCTATTCAAAACTTGAGTTATCTGAGAGAGAAGCGTGACAAAGTTCGTGATTCCCGCTCCCATTGGATTGGGAATCTCATTAGTACAGTCATCACACTGATCTTCACAACGGTTGTTAGCCCGAGTCCTCCTATTACTGGCCATTGGCTGGAATAAAAGGAAATTTAGGGGTAACACATAAAGGGTAATCCAAAGACAAAAGTTGATGACTTATAAATAAACTTTTATTTCCTTAACTCATGAGTATATAGGCTTCAATCTAGGCTTTTCATGATCTACTTTCTAACATATATTCGTAGAGGAATTTTTTTTAATTCCCTTAATAAGGGTTCATACTAAGCTTATGAATTTATCAAAACATATCCCCTGGGAGTGTCGTAACCAAGAGTGAAGAAAGGCCCATTGTCGTGAACTAGTTCCCGTTCGAGTCTAGCTGAAAGCAGTGTTTTCGAGTTTTACCCCTAGGATACATCTATGCTAGAGCCACCTCTACCTGCTCGTATCCAGAAAAGGATGTATTTGTTTGATAAACCACTTACTCAGTACTTACCAAAACTTAGGGATGTTTTTATTATACCTAGTCTTGTATCTATGGATTTACTAGGGTTTCCTAATCCCAAAAATAACTAAACCTATCATATGATACCAACTATGACAACCCTTATTTTATTACAAACTTAAACATGATTTATTACATAAAACTTCACTTGATAAAACAAGGAGATCGAGATTTTTAGTGTCTTTGGGGCTTAGGATCATTACATAAAAACTTAAAACATTAAATACAACATCCTTATTGAAAACTTCCTTTACATGACCACTACATTCCCTCGTAATTAGCATTACATGGGATAACCTGAGCACATGCATAAGAAAAGGGTGAGCTATAAAGCCTAGTAAGGGAGTATAATGGAATAACATGAGGAGTACAATACATGTTAGACAATAGGCATATCAATAGAGCATAGAAGAAACATGAACATAAAGGAATGATAAATCATGATAATCATAACATTGAAATGTGGCAACAACACTTAACATGGAATTAGCATGAGCCACAGCTCATTGCACATGGAGCATGAGTAAATTCTCATTGCACATGAAGCACGAGTAAACCCTCATTACACTTGAATTATCATGAGTCAACACTCATTTCACATGATGTATCATGATACTATACTTTACCCAATTCATTGGAGCGCTATAAGGGCGCACCCTTCTTAAACATTTCATTTCATGCATAAGTGTGTGACATGGATCATAAAACATGGATTCATAAAACATAATCATTTATTCCACAATAAGGGAATGTGGAATTCATACATGAAAATTTTTAATCAATAAGTAAAGGTGAATAAATGTGGATACCCTTAATGGAGAAATGGGCATGGTATCCACTAAAGAATGGCATTTTCTTAGAAAATCGGTGCGATTTCGGCAGCGTAACGACGTGACATAAGAATTCATAAAAATGGTCTATGAGAGAGAAAGGGGTTCCTCATCATATTTACATGTAATGGAAAGTAATGAGGTCATATAGATACATGTCCCATCAATTTTAATGGAATTTAGATTCATGATACAAAATTATTGCTTGATTGTAAAAGAGGAGAGAGAAGTTCCTTTCGGAATTTCGGCATAGTAATGGGTGTCCATGGGAGGCATTTAATGAGAGAGAAAGGGGTATCCCATCATTCAAACATAAATAGGGAAGTATGGGGGAGGTTCAAAACCATACCCCAACATTCATAATTGAAATTAAAAGGCAAAACAACTTAAAAAAATTGGACAAAAAAATAAGAAAGGAAGAAAAAACCCTTACTTGGAAGTGTGCTTCCAAATGCTAGAGAGAGGCTTGTGAGATGCTTTTTGGGAGCTCGGGGCACATTGGGAGGATTATAGAGAGAGTAGGGCAGAGGTTGGATTAACTCCAAGGGCTTTGAGTGAGGAGGAAGTGGGATCTTGGGTGGGTTTATATAGGAAAGGTGAGGGAATTCTTTATTATTTAAGTTTGGGTCCCCTTACATTAAATTAAACCAAACC
This sequence comes from Viscum album, assembly GCA_963277665.1. Classification (NCBI taxonomy): domain Eukaryota; kingdom Viridiplantae; phylum Streptophyta; class Magnoliopsida; order Santalales; family Viscaceae; genus Viscum; species Viscum album. The sequence goes on along the minus strand of OY728123.1, from coordinate 747,684,959 downwards.
ACAAACCATCCCAAGGTTTTGGAACATGGTTTTTGGAAAAGGAAAGAGGAAAAAAATATTTTATAAGGCCAAAGTCCGAACATCTTAAAATATTAGGGTTTCATATGTGGAGGTTAGTCACACTCCCATGAAAAATAATTTAAAAAGGCAAGGTGTTGAATATGTCTTGAGGGGTCCATTAATGCTTTGAAAAGTAAGTCAAACAAACCCAAAATCACATTATTTTAATGGTAAAAAATATATTGGCCGAACATAAAGATTATAGTTTTTTATTACATCACTATTGGGTCATTATGATATCATAAAACACATTATATATTTAAACGGTATTTAATTTTTACCCAAAAATTTGACTGTCAGAAAATTATGAAAAATTCACCATTGGATAATTTCGACGTCCTGATTCCAGAAATGGAATTTATTTTATCTAATTTTTTTTCTAAATATGTTAATTTTCAATTTTAAAATAAAAACCGATATTTATCGAAAATTCACGGGTTTTGATAGAAATGGCTTTCAAACCTTAATAAAAAATTTAATTGCATTCCTAAAATTATAAGATCATTTATATTTAATAAAAAACAATTTAATAATAATAATAATATTTTATTAAAATATTATTTAATTCAAAAATCCATTCATTTGATAAAATAGATTTCTTAATTAAATAATAACTAAAAACACTATTTGTACATTAAGAACTATTTACAATGTATCAAAAATAACTAGAAATTATATTCATTATTATATACGAAAATAATTTACATGAACATAGTACTACTTATTTGTTACATAACCCCATAAAAAAGCTGCTAAGACCTAAGGGTATGGTGTGCGATGGTGACAGACTCTTGGGGTGGCTCGAATAACGTCACTCGAGTGGTAATTTCAATCAACTTCCACTTTTCCCATAGACGGTCACGTTTGAGCTTCAAATGGTGAAGCTCAGCTTGGGCTTGGTCAAGGGCGAAGCCCAAAGATGCCACCTCTTTTCCGAGCTCCGACAAATGGTCTTCGTATGGGGATGAGGCCATCGCTTCCTTTTTCTGAGTATATTGGATTTGTTAAGGTCCTATATTTATACTAATCATGTGATCACTATTCAACGGCTATATTAGAAACAGTCAAAACTTCTTAACATAAATCCAAATAAGTTGAAATTTTATATAAACATAAAGAGACATTTAGTTAGATCAAGAGGGATTTCCATTAATGAAACTTTGGGTCGTTGCATCTACTCCTCACGTACTGCCTTGATTTATTTCCTGACTCATGATTTTGATATTCCAAATTTATGTTAATGTTTTCACATTCTTATGTTTATATTTTGTATGATGTTCTTCATGTTTACCCTTACTGAGCATTTGAGATCACCCTTTTTATGTTTTTTTTCATAGGATTTTAAGAAAGGTTTTAGGTAGGAAAACTAAAATTGGAATATCTTTATGTGAGATGTTTAATATCTTTTACCAAGTTAGAAGATTATGTTCCATGTTTCAAAAGACACTAAGCTAATACAGTCTTTGGGAGTTTGTTTCTATCATTTATTGATTCTTCTAAAAAAATTAATCTCTATGTAAATTAATCATGGTTCATTAGAGTTGGTATCAGTGCGAAGTTTTAGTTAACCTTTGAAAACTAGATTGAGAAATGTTTAGTGAGATCCCTAGATATATTTTTAAGGAAAGTTCTAGGGATATCCAAAGGATAAGTCTAAGTATAGGTTACAACCCTTGTGTTTGTGAGATAAACATGACTAACCTAGGGTTAAATTGATGATATCACATATTGAAAAATTCTAATTAATTGCCTTACTTATGTGTTTCTAATCTATGATATATATTTCTCAAACTTTTCATTCTGGTCCTAGTAAATAACCAGAACTACATAGATCATAGTTAACCACTGAATTTTTCAGATTTTTAAATTATGGGAATTATGAAGTTTAATTTCATAAGTTGAAATATCATGAAGATAATCATGATGATGGTACAAGTATTGGTCATAATGCTGAGGATAAAGAGATTGTAAACTACATTTGAATGGTATGTGATGTTCGCCTAGTATTTTTTACATTAATCCTAAGAATCTTGTGGTTTAGAATCCTTAAGACTAGATTCGTATTTTACAAAATATGGAGATGATGGATCTTGGGCAATGGTTTAAGATTAAAGTTTGATTATTGAGGTGTAGATGTTTCATAATTCAAAGATTATGTTACAAAAATCCTGAAATATATAACTATTTTTAGTGTAGTTTTTTCATTAAGGATATGAAAGGATAGGTTGAATATTTATAAGGATCAAAAAAATGATTTAAGGGTATGGTAATATACTTGGGGAACACATGATTAAGGGAAAGATAACCTTTAATATTTTCCTTATGTTAAGATAATGATGTTTCAATAAAGATATGTTAGATTTGAAAAATTAAATTCGATGATGGTATTTTCTTTGGAACTAATTATGGAATGGTTGACAATAGGGTTATGCTATCATGGATGAATTATACTACATTTTGAGAATTATGGAATATATCTAATAAGTTTTTTAATAAGGAAATATTCATTTTTTCAATAATGAGAAATGGTAATTTAGGTTATTACCATACCTCAAGAGAATACATGATGAAGGTGTTCACACTTTTTGGAATGTGATCAACTAGAGATACCCTGTCATATATGGGGGATAAATGTTAAGCTGGGTGAGTGGACCTTTTTTATAGTTTTAGATTTTTTTTCTTTTATATGGATTTTATGGTAATAAATTTATAGAATTTTTAACTTAAACATCATATGACATTAGTTAGAATAAATCCTTATCTCACCATAGGTGGACTTATGCATATTTGATTACCTGTGCTAACTTTTTTATTATGACAGATGGAATGACCTGTCAATCTATCACATGATCTACTAACACTTAACGAATGAAAAATTCAACATAATTTCTTTAAATAAGATAGGAATTTGAAATTGTTAAAGGCATGAAGAACGGAAATATAGTAACAAAATAAATTATGTATTTATTCTCAGGAAAAAATCCATCAACATTAGGAAAAGTATCTTGAAACCAAAAATGTTATCCTAGTACGTTCTTATCTCATGAATTAGATAGTCCCTTAAATCATCACATATTAATGCAATTTTGGTAGTTAACTTTCTCCAAACCTTATTATCTATCACTATCCATCATAACTTGATGGTTACATTTCTCTTATATGACCCAGTTTTCACTTCCCAAATATGTTCTCTAATGTGTAAACCCAGTGATGAGTTACTTTGGGTAACCTTTATATTTCTAACTTTTCATATTAATATGAAGTTTTATTATTCCTTTTTACGATGTGGGTTTCTATTAAAGAAACTATTATGTAGTAAAACTTTTATAACCCCAACGAATTTTGAGGGTAGAATTCAATTTAACGGGGTAGAATGTAACACCAAGATATTTTATGAGATAGATTATTATTAATTTCATTGATATATTGTGTTTTAAACCACAATAAGATTATCTTATGATATACGCAACACTTTATTATCTTTTAGTATACACAACACTATTCATTTCTTGTGATACACACAATTTCAAGTTCTTTAGATAAAATTCATTTCACGCATCATTGGGTTGGTGTAAGATATAGGCAACACTAAGTATAGATTTCTTTCAATGTATAAATAAAAAAAGTTTGGATTATGTTATATGCAACCCCAAAGGAATATTTCACTACACGTAACACTGACATGGCTTGTGTTACACACAAGAGTGACTTTCCTTGAAAGATTGTTTTTTACGCAATACCGAGTTTCACTAAACAATGATATATTATTAAAATTTTATTATTTAATGGGATATAGACTAGCCGTTATGAATATAATTAACCACATTTTTTAATTTTATATAACATAAACATTTATATTATGTATTTTCTAGAACATGATATAAGAAAAAAATCATTTTTTCAGAAAAAATAAGTATTTGTAAAAAATGTAGTTTTACAACATTTTGATGGTGCACCAATTTTAAATCTAGTTTCTGACAATTTTATAAGTTCAATTTGAAAGAATAAACTTCTTGTTTGGAATAGAGATATAAAAATTTAATTTGGATTAATTTTTGATATTTTTCTGTTAACTTTAATATTTTGAGGAATAGTAAAAATACTCTAAATTTTAATTGATAACAACTATTTCCATTGAAATAATTTAGATTGTTAAATTATATTATTTAATGGTTTTAATGTATAAATAGAATATATTTTTATATGTTAATACAATTTAATTCATTTTCATTAATTTTATATTGAATTCAAATGTAAAAACATTTCAATCTTTTGCAATGTTTTATCTTTTAACCAAAAAGCCGCTTTTTTGTTATTGACAATGAGAATTAATTTTAAATTAATTTATTAGAATATTATATTTGAATTTGTAAAAATGAATTTAATATTTGGAATCAGTTTTTCCTAATTATGTTAATAGGTTGCTTTTATTTTTTTGGATACTATGAATAATAACTATGGTAATTTTTATTTACCGGAGTTAATGGTAAATTGGGAAAATTAGTGTAAATGTGATATGATAAGGACAATAAAATTATCCTAAACCTTTAAAAAATCCCATTTTATGAATAAAATTTTATCCTTAACATCTTTGGTTCTAGTAATTTAATGGCCACTTAATAATGGAAATGGCATAGATATTAATAAAACCAAGGAAAGTGACAAAATGTCAAACTCACATTTCATATAAGTATGAGAATTTTAATATAGCGATAACCAGGAGATATCTTAGATCATAAATATTCAATAGAAATATAAAGGAATTAATTAATTTATGACAAATCAATGATTTTTTTATTAAAATCCTAATAACCATAAAAAGGTCTAAACAAATGAAAAAATATTACTGTTCAAGTATATCTCGACCATAATCATACAAAGGTCAATCCAATAATCATTTAAATCCTTATAGAATAGATTATGACCTTTATATTTTTTTATTTACAGTAATGTTAAAGTTGTCACATTTATACTTTAATAAGTATAACATTTTTAATGTTTCATTTTATAGAAGATAAATTTTACTACATATATTCAAATGAAATATATTAAATTCATCTTTATTAGAGTATTTTATTTTAAATTTTTACTCAGAAAATAATTTTATTAAATAATTACCCAAAATCATTATAGTTATCATATTATTAATGGTCATATCAAAAAATGTTATTAAAAATATTAAAATAAATATATTTTGGGATTTTTAATATTTCCAATGAATTTTCTAGATAACCTTGACTTTTTATTAATATAATAAAATAGTTTTTTCGATGTAAACTTGTTATCTTAATATTTTGAAAAAATAAATAAATTTAATAGTGTCAAAATTGACATTATTTATTTTTTATCAAAATAGTGGTTTATTAAATAATTTAAAAATAATAAAACATTTTTAAAAATATAAGATAATTATTATAATTTCTAAAATGATCGAAATTATTTACTCATGATCTAATTTACATCAAATAAGTAAATATTTTACCCTTTTAATATTGAAATATTTGTTACCCCAGTTACAATGAAATAGATTAACTAAGTGTTAAATTGAAAGATAAGGTTTGAATGGACATAGAATCTTCTCTAAAATGTGTTGGGTTAGGATATTTAAATCTTATCATATCTTATATTATAATATATCTCATTTTTAAGGTATTTGGATTTATTTTAAAATTATTATAAATTAATAATTTTGAGTATTCCATAAGTGCCCCTCACCTCAATTATAAAATGGCACATCCTCCCTCATTCCTCCACCAATAATTTAGCCATAAAGTTTTCCCATACCCTACCTATTTCTCTTCTCAACTTCCCTAATAGTATTCTTGAGGTTTTGGTTTTCTCAAAAGACCAACCCTAGTTTGATTAAGTGTATATATAAAGAGAGCACATTAAAGAAGTGGAGGTTCAGACACATATGTAGCATATTTGACCTAAGGTAAGGGATAATTTTTCAATATCATTTTTATCTGATATTGTTTATACATAATTATTTACTGGGTATATATTTATAATCCATGTCCATATTTTTTAAAAATTATTTTAAAAAAATTTTACAATTATTCTGTGAATGTTTAAAGTCATTTTTACCCATTTTTGACTTTTTATTACATGGTATGGAAGGAATATTTCTTTTGTTTACCATATATGGTACTTTTGGACTTTTCCAGAAAAACTATTAGGAGAATTATTTTTAAATTAAATGGCATGAATGGATTTTTACATCTTCATAATGACGTATTTCCATGAAGCTTCATTTACACATTTTGACGTTTATTTTTAACTAAATTATTTTCTTTTAAAATTGTGTGGCTTTTCGAGAAACAAAAACATTTTTTAAGAAGAATGGATATTTTCCTCAAGAAATAAGTTCAAGTGTTTTATCAAAATTACTTTTCATCTAATATTACATTCTTTGAAAATGGTTTTTTTATCCCTATTATCACTATGATTTGAGTTGGTTTTATTACGGCATGCTACTTATGAACTCCATTTTTTATATATGGGTTATGATGGAATGATGTTTGAGAAACCCCTTTTATTTCATGTGTTATGCTATGATGGATGATTTATGTTTTTGTGGAATATGTAATAATGATTTCATTATGATATGGGTGGGACCTATATATCCCTCCAAGGCATTGGTTAAAGATTAATATCTCATTATATAGACATGAATAGAATGGTAAGTAAATATGGTTTATTAAAACATGGATGAAAAGGCAAGAAAACCCGGTTCAATAATACAAGGCTGGAATGGAATGTAAACTCAGTTCAATGAAGGACTTTGTCAACTATAATGGTCTCGGAAGCAAGTCCTTGGCTACTATTGAAATCTTATTATGTTCTTATTTATTTTCCACAATCCCATGCTTTATGCCAATGCTATTTTATCATGGTTAATGTTCCTTTGTGATCTATGAGTTACTAACTATGATGATTTATTTAATGACTCAAGATTTCTTTGTGAAGAATTTATTTTTATGTTTGGAAATTCTTATATTTATGTTATTTTTTAATCTTCTTCATGTTTACCCTTATGGAGAATTTGAGATAACCCTTTTTATGTTTTCTTTTCCCCAGGAAATTAAGAAAGGTATTAGGTAGAAAAAATAAAGGGGAAGATAATTATGTGAGATATTGAAGATCTTTCACCAAGTTATTAGATTATGTTTTATGTTTCCAAAGACACAAAACTAATAAGTTAATTGGGAATCAGTTTGTTTCATGCATTCGGTCTTCTGCCAAAGAAATGTAATATCTATGTAAATCAAGCCTAGGTCATTATATGATTCACCACTCATGCTCTGATGTTTCAAATTCAAGGGGAATGGGAATTATTCTAACCAATTCCCAAGTATATGTGTTAATGATGAGGATCAAAATTTGCAACGTTTTAAGCTGAGAGAAATAGGGAAATCTCATGAGATCACAATTTCCAATTAGGGGTGAGATGAAATCATGGTGAAAGGTACACATATCATCCAATATAGCACTTTAAATGACTTATTTGACTCAATATCTACAAATTATTTCATTTCTAAATATTTATTTAGGGTATCTATATTCCAACTAAATGATTAGATGTATAATTATCAGGTAAAACCCCTAATGGTATGATGCTTAAATCTTAAGTCTATTATTCTTATCTAGTAGACATTGGTTATAATTTACTTCCAAAAAATATTTTCATTCTTCCTCTTTTTGAATTTGATGTTATCTTGGGAACATATTTTATTAATATAAATAAATCCAAAATCAGTTATATAGTAAGGTAAGTTACATTTTATATTTAAAACCAACATATTATTTTCTATCAATGTGATGATAAGATTGAAATTTTGATGAAGATCACATCCATTTTATGGGTATTAATTCCCATTCAGAAGGGGTATTTATCTACGATTTTTGGGGGAGAAACTTTACATCCATGATATTCCTATTATAAAGGAATTTTTTTGATGTCTTTACAAAAGAGTTTCCTAGCATTCCACTAAAATGTGAAGTTGAGTTCATAATATAACTCATACCTGGTTCCACATTAATTTCACAGACACCCTATAGAATGGAATTGATTGAGTTGCTGAAATTAGAGAAGCATCTCTAGTATAACCTTGAAAGTTGATTCATTCATTGAAGTGTGTCACAATTGTTTGAAAATTTTCTTTTTGATGAAAATAAAGAAATAGATATTAATCTAAATTAATTATTAGGAGTTGGACATGATCACAATAAATAACATAGATACTCTTTCCTGTAATGAGGAGTAGTTTGATCAATTAATTGGACATCGATACTTTTCTGATACTGAAATGGATTCTTGATATCCGAAATTAGGTGTTAGAAGGAGTACATACCCAAGAAAACATTATATGTAATGTATGGACACAATGAATATATAGTTATTCCATTTTTTTAAAACAGTTTTTTATTTTATTAACAGTAGTCATACAAGTGTCGCATCATCCCTGTCTCATAGTGGATGGAAATGATGTAGTATTAGTGAATCTTTTTAAATAATATTATTGAAATCATATTATAAATCTCCCAAGGTGGTGAATAATATTGTTCTCTAATCTAGAATACCTTTCTTTTCGAAAGAATCTGTCGTATAGTTCCCTTCTCTCTAGGTGTTTCTGACAGTAATCCCCTAATTGATGAAATTCCAAGATATTTTAAGAATATATGATAACTCCCAAGGGACGGCATCCTTATTTTTAAGAATGTCAACCAACAATATAGGTTCCGATTCTACTTCATCAATTTGGATATTATGAATGTCTCATAGCACGAGTCTTGTGTCCAGAGCATATACCTCCACCATAATAGAATTACCTGGATCATAATAGGAACTCAGACCTATTAGGAATTTTAGAGACCCAAGGCTTGATGTACATGGACATTACATTAATTTTGCGGAATAATTAATACATAACAAAAACAGACACACAAGGACCGTAATAGTTTAGTGTCTTTGGAAACTCGGAATATAATCTTCTAATCATGGTGAAAGATCATCAACATCTCCCATAAAAATCTTCCCCTTTTTTTCTTACCTAAAACCTTTCTTTATATCATGGGGAAAAGAAAACATAAAAGGGGTGAGCTCAAATTCTCAGTAAGGGTAAGCATAGAGAACATAAAACAATCCTTAGACATTTGAATGTAAAAAAAACATGAGCATAAAATCTAAACATCAAAATCTTGAGCAATGACATAAAACTTGGCAGTACGTAAGGCATAGATCATGAAGAAAAATTAATCATGATAAATTAGAATGGGAATAAAACATGTAATTGTGGAAACCATTAAGCACGTGATATGATTTCCATAGAAGCCAAGGCATTGCTGCCAGGACCATCTTAGTGGACAAAGTCCCTTTCTGAATCGAGTTCACTCCTCGTTTCAGTCCTGTATTACTGAACCGGTTTAACTTGTTGTTCCAGCCATGTCTATCTAATGAGATATAAATTTTTACCCAATTCATTCTAGGGAGATATAGGTCCCACCCATCTCATATTGAAATCATTCTTTTGTGTTCCACAATATGAACCTAAATCATTCATCATAACCCAAGAATAAAATGGGTTTCATAAACATCATCCCATTATAACGTAATCCATAAAAAAAATTGGATATCATTTCATCATTATAAAATTGAAACCATGTAAATAATCAAGACATGACACTTGAAACATACACATGTGAAATAATGTCATCTTAGATGAAAATGGTTTTGATAAAACACGTGAAATGAATTCTTGAGGAAAATATCTTTTTCTCTTCAAAATCATTTTCTTTTCACAAAATGTCATGAAATTTTAAATGAAAATGATTTTGTTGAAAATAGTCATGAAATATTTTGGAGAAAGCTTCATGAAAATAAGGCTTTATAAAACCTTAAAAATCATTTCATGCCATATGAGTTAAAAAAACATTCTTCTCATACTTATGTCGGAAAAGTCAAAAAGTACCTTATAGGGTAACTAAAAGAAAGATTCCTTCCATACCATGGGGTAAAAGTCAAAATGAGTAAAAATAACTTTAAACATACATGAATACACTTTTATAGAACATGGACATGGATTATTGCAATAACCCCAGTAAATACTTACGAATAAGCAATCTCGGATAAAAATGAGATTTGAAAAATTATCCCTTACCTTATGTCTGATATGTTTCATACTTATCCGAACCACTTGTATAATGATTTAAATAATGTCATTGACTTATTAAATAATCATATTCATTGTTATGAAATCATATATGTTTCACTTATGACTTTATATTACCCGTTCTTTTGTAAATTCCATGTTAAAGCAGCGTTTTGGGTAAAACCATTTCATTTATCGTATGTGTTTCGACTTGTCGTTATTGATATTATTACTTATATCCTGATTTAAATAATTCCCGAATGTAAAACATGATTTATATATAATATATATTCATCATATACATATATATATTATAGATCTATAAAAGGAATGAAATACACCGTTCATGGAGACGGTAGGCCGTACGTACGCATGGACGCTATTTTCGTTTCCTTATTGAATTGAATGAAACTAAATAGTTGACATAAATATATATATAAATAAATCTAGTAGAATTATTATTTCATATATTTCATTATTATTCATTATATAAACATTATGATCATTCATGTATCGTTAACATGGAGAATGAATCTCATCGCGTCGTGGAGACGGTAGTCCGTACGTACGTACGAGCGATGATATCGTTCCCATAATTATTGAATAGAATTGGAGTGGATGGTATAATATATTAGAATCAGTATGATGTTATAATAAACATAGATTGTTATTATTTACACCATTATACCCATCCATGTAAGGTGTTTGTGGAAAAACAGATTTCACCACGGCGTGGATACGGTATTCCGTACGTACGCACGCGTGGTGATTTCGTTTTCCGTAGGATGGATAGATGGTGAAATAGGGTTTTTTCAAACATATAATAAAATATCAGTATATGAGTTATACTGATGTTATTAATTCATAATGAAACAACTAAATAAGAAGAATTGGAAGAAGAAATAAAGTTGAATGAATCGGTAATGGACATTACCTCTTCTTTGAAGCGCCTCTTTGAGACCTCCTCTTAGGGGACTAAAATTGGTCTTTGAAGAAGACCAGGACCTCTAGGATGTTTCTAGGGAAGTGTAGAAAAGACTTTGTCAGGGGTTGCCCGATCTTGAAGGCTCAAAGTGGTGTGAGGAAGTGAGGTAGGAGGTTCCCTTTTATAAGAGAGGAGAGGGGCACCTTTGGAATAACTAAAAATATTATTTTATTATAAAGTCATATTCAGTTTTTAATAGCTCCAAAATAATTTATTTCTAAGCTAAGGTGGGGGTGGGTCTAAATCCTCTCATCCAATAGAATTTAGACAAGTTTAGGTATCTATTTTAACCTAATCATTTAGATTTAACTTTATGTTAAATAATTTTACTTTTACCGTGTCTTCTTGTTTTCGTACACTATAAGGTTAATAAACTTACTATAACAAGCCAAACGAACCCCAAGTTGTTTATTATTAATATATATAACCGTATCTATGTCATTTGGCTGAATCTTATATTTTTAGGAATAAAATAACAATTAATAATATAATATTTGTTTTAAAAACTATTTTATGTCAATTTTGACACTATTTGGTAATTGATTTTTGTGAAAATCATTACAGAATTATTTCTTCACAAAACATTAATTAAATCAATACTAACATGTCATATTAACATAGAAAATTATTTTAATTCAAAAAAAGTCTCAAATTACATTTATTTGGGTATTTATAACATCAATTATGTCAATATTTCATTAATAAGATAATTACTGCATCATCATTGTGTCATAAATAAATTAAATTATTTAATGTCTAAAAATTACAAATAAAATACCATTATGTAGGGAATCTTTTTATCTTTGTAATTAATATTTATAGTCAAATTTATCTTATGTATAACCCTATATTAAAAATTATTTAGTTATTAAATATTGATTTTAACTATTTTAACCCTTCTTTAAATAAATTAATAATAAATGTCCTAATCTAATCCAAGTGGGCCTAAATGGTCATATATTATTCCTATGGTTGTTTTTGGTCGAATTAAACTTATCCAAAAAGTTTAGGACATGTGTTAGGGTAATAATAATATCATTTTTACCCTTAATTATCCTATTTACTTTTAACTGTGGTGAATCAAAGTAAAAAAAAGTCATTATTCACCAAAAATTATTTTCATCTCATTGAACCACATTTTAGTTCATGATATTAACCGTGTCGCTCAGATTTTTGAAATTCAATTCAAAGAAGTGGTAAAATTTAATTTAAATTAAAAAAAGTCAGTTTTTTAACTACTACTAAGCGGTTTCACTATTCATCGAAAATTGAAGTTTTTCACAAAAATACCAAAAATTCAGCCTCAGCATTATTTGATATTCTGAATTCAAAATTGATTTCTATTTTTCCAAATTCAAAACATATAAGTGGAATTAATTAAATTTAAAATTAATTCCCATTATCAAAACAAATAGTGTGTTTTTAAGAGAGAAAAACAATCAAAAGATTGATACTTGTTTATATCCAATTTCAAAGTAAAATTAATTCCAATGAACAACATTGGATTAAATGGTAAAAATATACTGTAATTACACATTAAAACCAATTAAAAAGATAATCTAACCATATAAATTATTGGGATGAAAAAAGTTGTTTTTAATTAAAATATAGCGTGTTTTTACTATTCATTAAAATATGAAAGTTATCAGAATAATATGAAAATTTTATCCAAAGTAAAGTTTTATATCCTGATTCCAAAGAAGAATTTTATTTTGTCAAATTGAACTTATAGACATGTCAAAAACAATATTTAATGTGGGTGCGTCATCAAAAGGTGGGAAAACTGCAATTTTTGAAAAATACATATTTTACACGAAATATTTATTTTGTTCTCATACCATATTATAGAAAATCTGTAAGACGAATAATAATGTTATAAAATTCAAAATTTAGTTAATACTATTCATAAAGGCTAGTCTATAATAATATTATTACAATATATCATTGTTTAGTGAAACCTGGTATTGCGTACAACACACGCTATCAAGGAAGGTCACGATTGCGTGTAATGCAAGACAAGTCAGGGTTGCGTGTTGTGAAAGACTCCTCTGTTGTTTCATATAATAGAATCCAACCATATTTCATTTATACATTGAATATATATATATACACTCAATGTTTCGTAGAATAATTACTATCAAAATTGTGTGTAACATGATCCAAGAATAGTGTTGTGTATACTGCAAGCTCATACGGTGTTGCGTATAGCGCAAGGTAATCTTGTTGTAGCTTAAAACAAAAGACAACAATGAAATTAAAAGAATATTTTTCATAAAATTTGGGGTGTTACATTCTACCCCCCTTAAAATGAATTTCACCCTCGAAATTCGTCGGGGTTATAAATCGTTTACTATTTATAGAAACCCACTTCGTAAAAAGGAATAATAAAACTTAATTTTAAAAACTAAAGTATGAAATGTAACAATTACCCAAAGAAACTCATCACTGGGTTTCCATATAGGATAACATAGGTGAAAATATGGATATGGAAGAAAAATCTAACCTTCATGTTCTGATGGAGAGTGGTAGAGAACATGGCTATGAAAAATCCAACAATCACAAAGCCATAGATTTGTGATGATCTAAGGTACCGTCTGATTCATCAGATATAAGGTCACTAGGACAACATTTTTGGTTTTCAAGATCATTTCCCAAAAGTTAATGAAATTGGAATTAGAAGAAATACTTTCATGATTTTGGTACAGTCTCATCGTTGGTCGTTCATTGGACAATTTCCACGTCATCTCCTGAAGAAATGAAGTTGAATTTGTAATTCATGAAGTGTTAGTAGATCATGTGATAGAATTATGGGTAATTCCATCTGCTCAAACAAAAGGTTAGAAAAGTTATCAAAAATACATAAGTCCATCTATAGTGAGATTAATCATATATGGTTCCTAAAATGGACTTATACATCTTATATCATACTGCTTAATATAATAAAACTAGTTTCTATTAAAGAGGGACTTCCTGTAGGAGAGTAATAGGCGATAAAGGCTAGTCGCACTTTGGTTGTGGGTTCGATTCCCAGAGCCTTGTCCAACCCGATGGGTTGTCGCCCGTCCTGCAGGTTTTCCTTTTTCTAAAACTACATTAATATAACATCCCATCAATAATATCGAAAAAAGTTATGTCCTTAAACAATACTAACTTATGTCCAACATAATACATTCCAATATTTATCTAGAATACTTCGGTCCAAGGTCATAGTATAAAGAAAACGATTACTTGAAATGTCATCAACCAAGCATGTGAATACCAACATTTATCCCCCATATATCTTGTTGGTCACATTTCAATCATGTGAATACCTTAATCATGTATTCTCTTGAAAAATGAATACACATTAAACCTTAGTGAAAACATGAATGTTGTAAAAAGTTAACTCTTTCCACATACCAAAATCCAAAAATTCTATGTACTCAAACTATGATATAACCTTCTCCTTATATCAGTCATGAACTCATAAATATTATCAAACATTTAATTTTCTCCTTGTCCCTTCATTATGCGCATATCATCTACTTTCAAAAAATATCTGAATAACCTTTCATGGTTACTGGTACCATTCATCAATCACTTTCAAAACTTAAGGAAAGACAACAGTGTAACAATCCTTAGATGTCTCTTTATTCCATAGTACCATGAGATTACTTATATAATATTACACTTGATAAACATGTAATCATTCCACTACCTTCTTAAACCATTGACCGAGCTTCAACAATTCTTTCATCTCACATATCATTCGTAGTCTCTTCATCGTCATCAACATAAATACTACCCATACGACCATACTGATTCTCTTCATGAGACTTTCCCTTAGGTCATTGGTTTTCATAATGCCTGTACATTCCACATTTAAAACATTTAACCATTGTTGATGTCGCAGCAATACCATTATCCTCATCCATGGTGTTAACTAAACCTTTTCCTTTGCACTTACTAGCTTTGTGTCCTTCTTTTCCACACCCAAAGCATCTTCCAGGTTCCTTTGAAACATTCTCCTTGATGCCTCTTCCCACATGATTTATATAGGGGAAATTGAACATTCTTTCCTCTATGATCATCATGAAATTCCATCTTTCTCTTATTATCCGAGTCAGGAAACATACCAAATTTGAGTTTATTGATCATATTATGAGATTTCTGATTTGGTATAATAATGATTTTTGGACTTCCAAATCCCATTTAATTTAGTTTCTCTTGAAGAATATCATTCCATTGTCCATCATATCCTCTATTATCGTGAATCTTCCTGATTCTAGCCATTTTCTAAAACCCAAAAAGAATAGTGCGAGAGGAAAAAATCATGCTAGGGAAAACAACATAATAAAGGGGGAGTACCGTCAATATCTAAAATCTTAGGTTAAAATCTATGATCGTTACCGTAGTTCTAGGACTATATCCTATACGTATACTTATCCTTAGGGATATCCCTAGAAATACCTTAGAAATATCTCTAGGGATCTCACTAACGTTTTTGCATCCTAGTTTCCAAAGGTTAACTAAACCTTTCCTCTGATACCAACTGTAGAGACCCAAAGTTTGGTGTATATGGACATTACATTACTTTTGAATAATAATTAATACATAACAAAAACAGACACACAAGGACTGTAATAGTTTAGTGTCTTTGGAAACTCGGAATATAATCTTCTAATCGTGGTGAAAGATCTTCAACATCTCCCATAAAAATATTCCCCTTTTGTTTTCTTACCTAAAACCTTTATTTATATCTTGGGGAAAAGAAAACATAAAATGGGTGAGCCCAAATGCTCAGTAAAGGTAATCATAGAAAACATAAAAAAATTCTTAGACATTTGAATGTAAAAAAACATGAGAATAAAATATAAACATCAAAATCTTGAGCAAGGACATAAAACTTGGCAGTACGTAAGGCATATATCATGAAGAAACATTAATCACGGTAAATTATCATGGGATTAAAACATGTAATTGTGGAAACCATTAATCATATGATATTATTTCCATAGTAGCCAAGGCATTGCTTACAATACCATCTTAGTGGAAAAAGTCCCTTTCTGAATCGAGTTCACTCCTCGTTTCAGTCCTGTATTACTGAACCGGTTTAACTTGCCGTTCCAACCATGTCTATATCATGAGATATAATCTTTACCCAATGCATTGGAGGGAGATATAGGTCCCACCCATCTCATATTGAAATCATTATTTCGTGTTCCACAATATAAACATAAATCATTCATCATAACCCAAGAATAAAATGAGTTTCATAAACATCATCCCATTATAACGTAATCCATACAAAAAAATTGGATATCAATTCATCATTAGAAAAGTGAAACCATATAAATCATGGAGACATGATACTTGAAACATACACATGTGAAATAATGTCATCTTAGAAGAAAATGGTTTTGATAAAACACTTGAAATGATTTCTTGAGGAAAATATCCTTTCTTCTTCAAAATCAATTTCTTTTCACAAAATGTCATGCAATTTTAAAAGAAAAGTATTTTTTTGAAAATAGTCATGAAATCTTTTGGAGGAAGCTTCATGAAAATAAGGCTTTATAAAACTGTAAAAATCCTTTCATGTCGTATACGTTAAAAAAACATTCTTCTCATACTTTTGTCAGAAAAGTCAAAAAGTACCTTGTAGGGTAAATAAAAGAAAGATTCATTCCATACCATGGGGTAAAAGTAAAAATGAGTAAAAAGGACTTTAAACATACTTGAATACACTTTTATAAAACATGGACATGGATGATTGCAATAACCCCAGTAAATACTTATGAATAAGCAATCTCGGATAAAAATGAGATTTGTAAAATTATCCCTTACCTTAGGTCCGATATGCTTTGTACGTATCCGAACCTCCTGTATAATGATTTAAATAATTTCATTGAATTATTAAAAATTCATACTCATTGTTATGATATCATATATTTTTCACTTATGACTTTATATTAACTGTTCTTTTGTAAATTCCATGTTAAAGCAGCGTTTTGGGTAAAATCATTTCGTTTATCGTGTGTGTTTCGACTTTTCGTTATTGATATTATTACTTATTTCCTGATTTACATAATTCCAGAATGTAATACATTATTTATATAAAATATTTATTCATCATATACATATATATATTATATATCGATAAAAGGAATGAAATACACCGTTCATGGAGACGGTAGGTCGTGCGTACACATGAATGCTATTTTCGTTTCCTTATTGAATTAAATGAAACTAAATAGATGAAATAAATATATATATACATAAATCTAATAGAATTATTATTTCATATATTTCATTATAATTCATTATATAAACTTTATGATCATTCATGTATGGTTATCATGGAGAATGAATCTCATCGCGTCGTGGAGACGGTAGTCCGTACGTACGCACGAGCGATAATATCGTTCCCATAATTATTGAATAGAATTGGATTGGATGGTATAATATATCATAATCATTATGATGTTATAATAACCATATATAGTTATTCTTTACACCATTATACCCATCCATGTAAGGTGTTGGTGGAAAAACAGATTTCACCACGGCGTGGAGACGGTATTCCGTACGTACGCACGCGTGGAGATTTCGTTTTCCGTATGATGGATAGATGGTGAAATAGGGGGTTTCATACATATAATAACATATCAGTATATGAGTTATACTGATTTTATTACTTCATAATGAAACAACTAAAGATGAAGAAGTGGAAGAAGAAATAAAGTTGAAAGAATCGGTAACGGATATTACCTCTTCTTTGAAGCGCCTCTTTAAGACCACCTCATAGGGCACTAAAATTGGTCTTTGAGTAGGACCAGGACCACTAGGATGTTTATATGGAAGTGGAGAAGAGAATTTGGCCAGGGTTGGCCGAGCGTGATGGCTCAATGTAGTGTGAGGAAGTGAGGGAGGAGGTGCCCTTTTATAAGGGAGGAGAGGGGCACCTTTGGAATAACTAAAAATATTATTTTATTATAAAGTCATATTCGGTTTTTAATAGCTCAAAATTGATTTATTTAGATGATAAGGTGGGTATGGGTCTAAATACTCTCATCAAATATAATTTAGACAAGTTTAGGTATCTATTTTAACCTTATCATTTATATTAAACTTTAAGTTAAATAATATTACTTTTACCGTGTCTTCTTGTTTTCTTACACTATAAGGTTAATAAACTTACTATAACAAGACAAACGAACCCCAAGTTGTTTATTATTAATAAATAAAACTTTATCTAAGTCATTTGTAAAAACCATAGATTTTTAGGAATAAAATAAAAATTAATAATATAATATATGTTTTAAAAACTATTTTATGTCAATTTTGACACTATTTGGTGATTGATTTTTGTGAAAATCATAACAGAATGAATAGTTAAAAAAAGTTAATTACATCAATAATAACATATCATATTAACATATAAAATTATTGGAATTCATAAAAAGTCTCAAATTTAATTTATTTGGGTATTTATAACATCAATTATGTCAATATTTTATTAATAAGATAATTACTGCATCATCATTGTGTCATAAATACGTTAACTTATTTAATGTCTAAAAATTACAAATAAAATACCATTATGTAGGAACTCTTTCCATATTTCTAATGAATATTTATTGTCGAATTTATCTTATGTATAACCCTATATTAAAAATGATTAAATTATTAAACATTGATTTTAACTATTTTAAACCTTCTTTAAATAAATTAATAATAAATTTCCTAATCTAATCCATGTGGGCCTAAATGCTCGTATTTTATTCCTAAGGTTGTTTTTGGTATAATTACACTTATCCAATAGAATTAGGACACGTGTTAGGGTAATAATAATATCATTTTTACCCTTAATTATCCTATTTACTTTTAACCGTGGTAATAAAAGTAAAAAGTTACTATTCACCAAAAATTATTTTCATCTCATTAAACCACATTTTAGTCCTTGATATTAACCGTGTCTCTAGGAATTTTTAAATTAAATTTACAGATGTGGTAAAATTTAAATTAAATTAAAAAAGTCAGTTTTTTAACTACCACTAAGTGGTTTCACTATTCATCGAAAATTGAAGTTTTTCAGAAAAATACCAAAAATTCAGCCTAAGTGTTATTTGATATTCCGAATTAAAAATTGATGCCTATTTTTCCAAATTCAAAACATAGAAGTGGCATTAATTAATTTTAAAATTAATTCTCGTAATCAAAACAAATAGTGTGTTTTTAAGAGACAAAAACAATCAAAAGATTGATACTTGTTTATATCCAATTTCAAAGTGAAATTAATTAAAATGAACAACATTGGATTAAATGGTAAAAATATATTATAATTACACTTTAAAACCAATTAAAAAGATAATATACCCATATAAATTATTACGATGAAAAAAGTTGTTTTTAATTAAAATATAGAGTGTTTTTACTATTCATTATAATATGAAAGTTATCAGAATAACATGAAAATTTTATACAAAGTAAATTTTTATATCCTGATTCCAAAGAAGAATTTTTTTTTCAAATTGAACTTATAGACATTTCAAAAACAAGATTTAAGGTGGGTGCGTCCTCAAAATGCGGGAAAACTGCAATTTTTTAAAAATACATATTTTACACGAAAAAATTATTTTGTTCCCATACCATATTCTAGAAAATGTGTAGGATGAATAATAATGTTATAAAATTAAAAATGTAGTTAATAATATTCATAACGACTAGTCCATAATAATATTATAACAATATATCGTTGTTTAGTGAAACCTGGTATTGTGTACAACACACGCTATCGAGACAGGTCGTGATTTCCTGTAATGCAATCCAAGTCAGGGTTGCGTGTTGTGCAAGACTCCTCCGTTGTTTCGTATAACAGAATCCAACCATATTTCATTTATACATTTAATATATATATACACTCAATGTTTTAGAATAACTACTGTCAAAATTGTGTGTAACATGATCCAAGAATAGTGTTTTTTATACTGCAAGCTCATATGGTGTTGCGTATAGCGCAAGGTAATCTTATTGTAGCTTACAACAAAAGACATCAATGAAATTAAAAGAATATTTTTCATAAAATATCAGGGTGTTACAGGAATGATAACTTGTTATCTCTTACTAGACCACCTCGTTTCATCATTCTGTCTGTACAAGATTCATCAACATTCAACATATATCCCATGTCCAGTGTCTTCCATCTTTACCACAAGACCTAAAAATATTTCCTAATATCTCCTGAGTTTCTACATGCTATTGGGAGTATCCTATTAATAAATTAATAATTCTCACCACCCATATTAGGGACCCTATCTTAAAAATTAACATCTTAATAGGGACATGTAAGAAAACCAACTAATGTTTCCTCCATTCACTCTCCAAGTTCCATTCCTCCAACATAATCTATCATGCTGACACAAAATCCATGGATTAGAACATAATCTATGCACCTTGTTGTTTTATTCCATTAAACCATTTTTCCAGAATCCCCAGGACCAGTAATCCATTATCTTGTATGTTCATGCCCTACCTCAAAAAATTCTAAACATCCTTTTCCTAATCACCCAGGAAGAATATGTGTCGTGCCATTTCCTAGTTTGATTGGATACAATATTTCCATCAAAAGGCCAATTTCACCCCTTTCTTCTATACATGATCATTTACTGGTAGGTCATTGTTCCTTATTCTCCATACTAGAAAACTCATCTTACCAAGAATTTATTTTCACCATAGTTTGGTATCCCAATTATCCAACTCACCTATTGCATGTATCATCTTCCTATACTCCCTTCCACTAAAATTACCTAAGGTTAGTTTCATAAACTCATATCTTTGTAGATCCTCATAGATAATAATAATTTCATTAAAATTCCTCCTTGGATGGAAGACCATCAACACCACTTGAAAAATTAACTAAATACCCTAGGGAGAAACTATATGAAAAATTTAAAAATGGTAAACTTTTTTCATAAAAGGTTTCAATTTTTGGGTTATGTAATCTCAATATAGGTTATATCAATAGATTCATCAAAGATGAAGGCTATTTAATTTTTTCCAAGACCAACTATAGTGATTGAAATCTATATTTTTCTTGGTTGATTTGGATATTATAGATGGTTTAAGTTGAATTTCTAACAACTGTATAACCATCTGATCAAGTTAACTAAGAAGGGATCCATGTTTCTCTGGACAGATGAATATGAGAAAAACATCAAGGAACTGAATAGAATATTAGTAAGTGAACATTTATGATACCATGTACTAGATAAGGGTTCCTCATCTATAGTAACATATCTAAGAAAGCATTAGAATGTGATCTTATACAAAATGAAATGGTGTATCTTATTCCTCGTGATAATTGAATATTCTTGTATAAAATTACCCAATTCATGATTTTGTGTTAGGTTTGGTAATTTTATAATTAAATATATAGGGGAATAATATTTATGGAGAAAAGTATTAGATATATACAAATAAATAATGTTTATGGAATATATTCAAAAATAAGGAGTTGAATATGTGCCAAAGAAGATAGTCAGAGCTGATTAAAGATTGTGACTGCTTAATACATTACCAATGAGGGAAATCGAACATGGTGGTCGATTATTTGAGTTGAAAGTAACATGATATATTATCAATGATAGGGTTTAAAAAATATCTAATATTTCTATATTTCAAAAGGATGGATCTAGAAATCCTGAAAGAAGGTGGAAATATTATCTTTCTTAACGGAATATTCATCCATCTATCCTAGTAAATATTAAAGTGGAAAATAAGGAAAATGTAGACCTACACAAAAATGTTAGAAATGTTTATGAGTTAAAAATTGGTCATAATATAATGATAAGTTTACGGAACCATTTATGCATTATTTCTATACTAGATTGGAATAATGAGTTATTATAAGAGGCTCATAGTTCTTCATTCCCTATTCATTCAGGGTGTATGAAGTTGTATAGTGATTTGAAAGAGTATTTCTCATAGGATATCATGAGAATACATATCACATTGTTTTTATTTCGGTGCTTGGTATTACAACAAGTTATGGTTGAGAGAAAAAATTCTATGGGTATGTTATACGCATTATGAATACAAAAAGAGAAAGCAGAGAACATCACCATGGATTTTATTATTATACTCCCCAAAACATCTAAAGTTAAAAATGATTTATGGGTTGTATTTTATTTACTTGAAAATTCATCACACATCATTAATATTAGTGAAGACTTATCTCTAGATCATCTTGTAAAGATATACATTAAGGAACTGGAAAGGTAATATAGAGTACCATATTCCATTATGTCTGGTTGGGATATGATATTTACCTCAATGTTTTAGTGAATTCTTTAGAATGATATTGATACAAACCTGAGTTTTAGAAATTCATATCATCATCATATGAATGGCCAGTCTAAGAGAAAACATTAAACCCTAAAGGATGCATTTATATCATGTTCATTGGATATAAAAGGTGATTGGGATCAACACCTTACTCATGGTTATTTTTCTTAGAATAATATCATTCACTAAATAATTAAGATTCATCTTTATGAAGCCCATTATTTAATAAAATTTAGAGCTCCAATGTGGTAGAGTTAAATTGGAGGAAGAAATATATTGGGTCCTGAGATCGTAGAAGAAATGTAAGATAAGGTTCAATCTAGTCAGCAACACATATAGGTATCTCAAATTTAGTAGAAATGTTATGAACATAAACTTTGGAATGACACATAATTTAAATTTTGTGACAAGGTGTCTCTGATAATTTATCCCTAGAAAAAGTTTCTCAGATTCAGGAAGAAAGGGAAAATGTGCCCTACGTATATCAGTGCCTTTGAAAATCTTGATTGTAATAGGATGTTAACCTAAAAATTGGTGCTTCCACTTGACCTATCTCAATTCCGTGATTTTTGAAATGTATTTTTTCTAAGGAATAACATACCTAACCCTTCACATGTATTGAACTCTGGGGTTATTCCACTTGAGTAATATCATTATTATGAGGAACAACCAATAGAGATTTTGGATCATACAAATAATGTTCTATAAAACAATGCCACTCACGTGGTTAAAGGTATACGGAAAAAACTACCAATTTTTATAATTCAAATTGGATCTTGGGAATGTGAAGAATCTGAGGAGTTTTAATTTTTTGTATTTGAGTGAAAAATTTTGAAGGAGAAATTCATTTTAGGGGGTAGAATGTAACCCCCCGAGATTTTAAGATATACTTTTTCAAATAAAATAAATTTCTTTAGAACATATGTTACATGAAACCCCAAGTGAATCTTTCATTACACACAACACCAAGTTATTCTTGTGCCTCAAGAAAAACTATGTTGGCATACATTACACATGACACTCAGTTTTAAAAAAACCCTGATATATTATTAATACATTTATTTAAACATTACCATTATAACCAAGTCGTTGAAATGGAGATTTGAATAGTAATTTACTAATTTTATAAATATTAATTATAATCTTTTTATATAAATAAAACATATCGAAAAAAAGTGTTGAATTTTTTGAAAAGTCATTATATGGTTCAAAAATACTATTTTCTCAGAAAACTTATTATTTTCTGAAAATTAATAAAATTAATTTTCACATTTTTAGAAAATTATAATGATTAAATAAACTTTTTTATTCAAATCATCACATAAAAATTAGTTTTTGATGATGTTTTTGGATTTTCTTGAAAAGATTCATTTTTTATGAATAATGAAAAATACTTAATTTTAATTGAAAAATAACTTTTTGTTTAATTTATTTATCAAGTAAAATTATATTATAAATTTTTCTCTAATCAAAATTAGTTATAATTTATAACCGTTAATCCAATTTAGGTCAGTATCATCAATTTCATAATGAATTTCAATATAAAAGCTTTATAAACTTTTAAAAAATTTCTCTTTAAAAACTCACTCTCTCGTCACTCCTGTGGAATTATTTTAAAATAAAAAATATCAATTTATGTTATTGAAATTTTGAAAATGGGATAAATATTTTAAATCATCATAATTTATTTTATTTTATAATTTCAACTCAATTTTTTACCAAAATAAATATTAAAAATTGTAAAAATTATTTACCGCGGTTATGTTAAAAATGGTCTTAAGGGGGTTAAATAGAAAATCCCAGGGTTAAAAATAACCCAAAAATGTTCCAATACACATTTTATGGAAATTTTTCTACCTTATACCATCAATTATTTATAATTTTCTATTATTGGAACCATGTTACATTAAAAACATGGGCGGAATTCTCCCTTTTAAGAAAATTACAAGTGTGTCACTCACCTCACTTTGAAAAGGACGTCGTCTATCCTTTCTTATTAACACCTTAAATACCATTTGTATTAGATAATTACTATCTAAATAACTGCTCAACATTAAAATCTCATGCAATAAGAATAATTTAGATATAAATCCAACCTAGTAAGGGTTTTGGTGCAAACCTATAGAGGGTACCCTAAGAAGAGGTAACGTTTTTCTCCACCTATATAAATGGTTATTATACAATGATCATATAATAAAATCATTATCTTCAATATAATTAAATTTTTATATTTTAATGTAAAGACCGTCAACCATCCCCACTTCCATCAAATGGTTTATGAAACCATCATTCATATGCACAGAGGAATACTGAATCACAAACTGCTGTCATTCTTTTTTCCATTAACACCTATCACGGTTGGTTATAATAACATATAAAATTTTATATATTATATTTATGGTATTATTATATTTATGGAATTTTATATCACACATACCTTCATACTCTTTGTTTTTTGAAATACAATAACATCGCTCGTGTGTACGTCAGACTACAGCCTTGTGAAGTGATGTGATTCATTCACACTTTACATGGAAGGTAATAAGGATGGTTTTAATGATCATATGTGATATATATGAAATAAAAATTAATATATAATTATAATATATCATTAAACTCTCTTTATTTAAATCTGAAGCAAAATTGGAAACATCATTCATGCGTTAGTATAAACTACCTCTTCTTTGAGCAATTTATTCCACTCTCTTACACTACATTTTATTGATTAATTGAAATTAATATATATTAAATATATATATACATATATTTATATATTGTGGTTAAAATTATATATATTATAAAACCATTATAAATTTAATAGGATCAAAAATAACAAATCAAAACATATACAAAAAACAAAGCGGTTATTAACTGAAACGTAAATTTAACATTGAATTGTTAACCAACTGGTAATAAATAGTCATAATAAAATCATATATTTTAAAATATATAAATATATATCTATCAAATAAGTTTAATAAAATTTTATTTATTATATAGGTGGTTTTAACACATTCAATGGATGTCAAGACTTAAATTAGGGGATTTCTGTCTCACTTTTTACTTCAACGAGACATAAGAAACATTCACCACCTATTTATTTTATATGGTGTATATAATTCCAAGGAATGTTTCTCATAATTATTATAATAAAAATTATTTGGCTTTACATATCCATTTTAGGAAATATCTTTGATGGTTTTTATTGTTCAAATGTCAACAAATTGATACAGTATTTTTTGTCTCAATTTTCCGTCTTGGAGATATACATAATATTATGTGCCTATATTATTTCATGAGTTTTATATAAATCCCCGTTGACATGTAATATCATGAATATATTTTTCCTCATTGTATTTTATGTTTTGTTTTATGAAATTCCTTCATGGGTATTTTGATTCAAAGTTACCAAATTGAGAATGATTTTATGTTACAACCTCATCGTTTATCGATAATTTTTATGGTTATGTCTTAAGTGATAAAATATTATGATGCATCACTCAATAAACCCATGAATTTTATTATAATAAATTTATTAATTATATTTTCATGTAACAGTACTATTTTTCAAGACTTTTGTACTTAAAACCATTGATACATTTTAAAGAAAAACTGATTTTATTTCTCTCCTCTATTAGAAATATGTTTTCTTACAATTGCAAGATTTATATAATGTTTTTCAAAAACTATTTATTATTATCCTAATATTTTTAAATTTCATTTTTATCCATGTTTTAATTTTTACAAAAAACATAAATTGAAATGAATCTCCATGTCATTTTACAAACAATAACCATATGGATTTTACTAAAAATTTGAAAGGAATATTTATTTTAAAATATACAACAAGAATAAAACATCCCATTGTCATAACCATTATTTTCCTTGAATATTAATTTATAATTTTCAAGGTTATCTTCAATGAAAAATATTTTCCAAAAGTGTTAAATTTAAAAAAATCAAAGAGGAAAGGATTTTTTCCCAAGAAATGTTTTAAGTAATCATTCAAAATCAATTCCCATCTAAGATAACATATATTGATGTTACCTATGCCTTATTAGGGATATGACCTAAGGATACCATTCTTATTATTTATTTGAATAGTTTTTGTTTATAATGATGTAATTTTTATGAATCCTATTTCACTTACATCTGTAATACCATGATAAAATTCTAATTAAATCCACTTCTTTTTACATGGGGCATGTGATGACGAAATGATGAAATGATAATGTAAAATGTCTCATTTCCAAAGGTTAAAATTTTATAAAATGTTTATGAAAACCATTTCATTTCACGGGTAATGATATGATAAATTTTTTATGATCTTTTGTTACACATAAATAAGGTTTTCATTATGATATGGGTGGAACCTATATCTCCATATAGTGCATTGAGTAAATATTTATATCTCATGAGATAAATAAGACTTTAATGAGGAGTGGACCTGGTTTGGTAAGATACTTTTCTACCATGATTGTTTGTGGAGTGAACCTTGTATACTATAATAGTTTGGGGAGTGAACCCATTCCAATATAGTAGCCTTTTCAATGTTATTTGATTGGTATGGAAGTGATTTTTTATGCATATTTGTATGCCACAAATCAATGTCTTATTCCAATATTATTCTCTCATGGATCATGTTATTTTATTCCCTTATGATTCATTTCTTATGAACTGCCAATATTTATTCCCTCACTCAAGATTAGGATCTTTGATATGCAGGGTTTGGTTTTAAAATTTTATTCTCATTCTCTCACACACGTATATTCATGTTATTCTTACATATCTCACTTATTTAACTTTACTAAGATTATGATGTCACCCTTTATTATGTTTTTTTAACCTAGTTATGAAGAAATGTATTAATCATGATATGATTATGAGTGGTTCTTGTTATTAAGATCATTGTTTGAGAGGACGTAGTGTACCATTGAACCAATTGTTTGTGTTTCCTTGTTTCCAAAGATAATAAACTATTATGGTTATCATGCATGTTTTTGTGTAATGCAATAAATATTCCTTAAAAATGAGGTAATATATATGTATGGAAATGTTTTGTCTCCATATTTTTCCCCTTAAATTTCTCTCTGAAAAAAACATGACATCTCCATGTGCATGGAATCATTCCTCTTTTCAACATCGAACTTCAAATTTATATATTTTTATATTATGGTAATCTTCCCATTATGTGAGTATATAATCCCTTACATCATTCTAAAATTCCTATGTTATTTTAAAACGTTTCTTGATACTTTCTATTTGGTTCACACAATCTACATAATGGAATTTAGATACACATATTTCCCTATGTTGTTGGATTTTATTATGTAGATGGATTTCCACATGTTTCAAGATTATCTACATTGGAAATTCATCCCATTACAGAGCGAGATATGATAAAAATTCAGCTACATTGTAGAATCATCTACCTTATAAATTTCTCTATGTTATATAATTGTCTATGATAGAAATTAATATATGTTTTAGAATTAGCAAAAATATAAATTTAGTTACTTTCCAGAATCAACTATGTTTGAAATTCATATATACTGAATCTTCATAGGAGATGGAAGTCCCTTACTTGACTCTTTAAAATTATTAACATCACATCAATAGACTAAGATCAAATTCATCATAACTCCATACTTTCTCAATCACATAAACACTTCTATAAAAAATATTATACATTTCCCTTAAATCCATTAACACTTTTCATTAAATATTTTCAATACCCATTTAAATGATGATAATTAATGAATTCTATTGTGTCTTAAACTTTACCTATCTATATTTTTCATGTTTTAACCAAATTAATAATTTAACATAGATTACGGATGTGCCCCAATGATGATTTTTTACTTACATGGATTATTTTTCAATCCTAACACCCGTCATCTTTTTATGAATCCATAACAGTCCTCCAATCATCATAACATCATACCTGCTCACCGATCACATATTTTCTCATTTAAAACAAATTCAAAAGTTGGGTTTAACAATATTCCCATTTTTATATTGGTGTCATTATATCTTAACATCATTAATCTCAATAGGTGTGATCAAATATTTATCCCCCTTATTAGTAATAAAATGAAAAGGTTAATGAATGGGTCATCTATATTCATTTCTCTTTTCAAAAACTCACATGCTCCTCACTTTCAACATCTTTTCTTAATAAATTTTAAATTGAGGGAAGATATCACATATTTCTCTTTGTAATGAGCCTTTATATAGTATAATATCAGTGTTTGTTAGCTAAACCGGCATATAAAACACGATAGATATAATCAATTTTGTCTATGATGACCACAAACTATCATGAATGTGATACCATGCTCATAAAATTTCTTAATTCCCAATAATGTGCTATATATATTTATCAAGAAACATGTAATCCTATATACTTCATTAAACACATCATAATGTTTAGTTAAAATATATAAAAATCCCATTTTCCCTATAATTTAAGAATCCAACACTTCCTTTTATTAAATATATTTGAAAAATACAAAGTAAATATTGCAAGGGTGATTGGTACACATTTATCCTCATGTTTTAAAATCAATCAAAATTTTATGGATTTAATAGAATTTAGAACAATTATAGATTTTATAAAAGTCCCCCCCAAGGATGCACTCAACTTCTTCCACTTCATGTTTTTTAGTAGTCTCCATGAAATACAATCTATTCTTATTGGCTACTAGTGACAACCTCAAAAATCTCCTTAAATTCCCTCAATGTTATTTCAAAACACATAAAATAATATTGAATAATAAGGGACCTATTTTTTTGTTATAAAACATCATTTATGTTGATATATTCTACTTTACTTTTCAGTTATTTTATTTTAATATCAATATAAGAAGATTTATTTGGACTCTACATTCTATTTGGAGTCTCATATGTTTTATTTTGTTTTTTATTACATTCAACTTCTTCTTTGTGTGCACTTCCTTTTTCATCCTCATCTTTCTAAATATGCATGATTCTATGTTTATTCCATTTCTCATCAATTTTGAACTCATATTCTAAACCATATTTTTTTCTTATATCATCTACAAGTTTATAATCTTTCTCAAATTGTTTACCCAATTTCAATTGACACATCCTAATGTTACATTTAAGTAATTTAATTCACTGGTTTTGATGAAAAATTGTTTATAGATACTATCTAGAAGTTTTAGGTGAGTTTTTTTATGTTTCTTGTGAATTTTTAGGATTAGAACATGGTTAAATAACTTGTGTACTTTTCCCAATGAAACTATGTGGGTAATCATGGTGTCTTATGTGAGGGAACAAGTTTGGGACATTGTTGGGAAAAATACACTGGCATAGTTTATAAATAGACTGTCAAGGGACAAACTCATCTCACACATTTTGGACGTGGTTATTTTAACCATGTGACCAAACCATGTGGCCTCTTTAATATATTAGAATTGTTTCAGGGTTGGCACAAAGTATTCCAAATCATTTGGCTAAACCATGGGATGTAAATTTATTATTCTAAATTTTCATTAATGACCCTAAATTCACCCATTTTCCCCTTTATTTCTCATGTCATCTGGGGAATCAAACCATATCCTCGCCATTATCGGTTTTTATAAATTATTTCCTCTCTAATATTATTTCTGATTCATATTGAGGCATTGGATCAGGATAATTCAATGTAAGATCTCATTCATTATCAATATTCATCTTCCTTATATATATTCTCTATTTTCTTGAAAGGATATTTATTTTGTATTTGCTACGATTGGAACTATGGTTATTATCATGATCTAATAGAGAATATTTTTTCAACTGTTTTTTAGATCTCTTCTCTCTTGATTTGGTGTTCACCTACGAGGGAACCACATTTCCTATTCATTGTGGTTGGATTCTAGACATTACATGGTAATTGTTTCTATTCCATTTCCCCTTATTATGATTCATGTGTTTCTTGAATTATTATTACTTCCATTTGGAATTATTCGAGTATGTTTTATTCATTTTGATGTATAAATGAACCATTTTTGGTGAAAATGGTATTTGATATGGATGGCTTCATATTTAGAATTAATCCTTTGATTTGTAATGAAATTATATTGTCTGCTAATCTTGGTAAATTTAGTTTTAAAAATAAAAAACCTAATTTTTATGAAAGTACACTAATTCCCTAAATCTAATTACAAATGGTTTAATGTTTGTGTTTCATGTAAATTGTTTTTGATTGATTTAATCAATAAGTTAAAATTAACTGTTTTTTAACAGTTGATTATAATAATATTTCCAAATCTTAAAATGATGGATTGTATTTTTCATATTCTTTTCTTAAATAACCTATTTTAAATTAAAAATGGTTTCTAAAGGAAATGTGTGTGAATGGAATCTTTTAAAAGGAAGGATAAAATAATTTTATTTATTTAAATTATAAAGGCTTATTTTTTCAATTTGGTTTTCCTTAAAGTCCCCTTTGGAACTTTATGATGTAAATTCTCTTATTATGAAAATTATTAGTGAACCCCTTGTGTAAACTCTTCATTGATTAATGATTATTGAAGCTCCTGGTGACGGGTGTTGAAATAGGATTTCTATAATTTGAGGGGGCTTAGGGGTGAGGGTGATTTGGGGTCCATGTATCTTATGGTATGTTGATTTTGTATATTGATTTCATTTTGGATATATATTTTGATCCCTATTTCTTAATATCTTACTCACCAATTTTGTTGGTTATAGGAAACCTAGGTATCTAGATAAAATACCATATATATATATATATATATATATATATATCTGTGTTACACTTTTGTGAACACACACCACGACTACTTCCCCCTTAGAGAATGTGAATTTTGGCTGGGGATGTGTACTAAGGAGTTGAGTGTGTGAGAAGTTGGTAATCATGGGCACTTAGTAGATTAAACATTTGAATTTAGTCAATCATGGATTTATTTTCTTGTCTTTGGGGTTCCCACTAACATATCTAGAACTTCCCCATGACATTGACCTCGACACTTGAAATTGATATGTGATATATGACTCAGATCGCTTGATCATTACTATGTATTGGATTTTCCACATTTTAATTCATTTATTATATATGTTTACTATAATGAGATACTTTATTTACCCATCTGTATTCTATTATTATGTTTATTATAATGTGATACATTATACCAACTCATATCTTCCATATGCACTGTCGAATTTTCATTGTGAAATTATTTTAAAAGATTTCTAAAAAGGGTAGTTTGATTCAAATTGTTTGGTCATATTTTACCTCTTGATATTTCTAAATTGATTTTAAATAGAAAATGAAATTGTTTGAATTTCATATTTCTCATAAAAGTACTCTATGGAATTTTATTTTCTTTTATAAAATGTGGACTGATTTGCCTTATTTAATAGTGAGCGGAAAATAATACTTTCTCGTTATTTTATTTTAAACTAGAATATCATAATTATTTAGTATATAAATTTTATAAAGTACTCATCTGATTTGTACTATGATTTTTTTTCAAAAACCCTACTTGTACCTCCTGGTGTATATAAAAATTATGTTTTAATAGTAGGTGTTTAGGTTCTCTTTATTTTATTTTTGTGGGTTCATTCTTGTTTTTATGAGGAAATGTGACTTGGGACATGGTGAATGATCATGGAACACCATGAGATGAGTAGTGGTAGTCTTTTTGTTTCTTAATATTATTCATTATCTAAAAATTATCTCGTTATATAACAGTCTAGTTGTGTTGTTTTATTTAATTATTGATGTCTCTGCTATCCTATTTGATTTATTTTATCTCTTTTTTGGTGAAATTGTTCCCAAAAGTTGTATCTTGGGGCCCATGTGCTTGTATCAATCCCAAAATGATCAAGAAATAACTTTAGGACAATGGTGCATTATTTTGGAAATTGGGTCAAATGGTATTCTAAGTCGATTTATGACATCAATCTATTTTAAAAACAACTAGGAACTATTTCTTGAAAAAAAATTCTTCTTAAAATCTTCACAAGACCTGCCATTATTTTTATAATGGTGTATCTTCACTTTCAAAACATAGGGAAATTCTAATTCCAAACTTGTCATATATACCCAAACCTTGTGAGTTTATGAACCACATTAGCCACATAATTCTTCCAGAATATGAAATATATTTTATGTATCTTTTGTGCAGGTTTGTCAAGGGTTTATTTAATATGATATTTTTACATGGATGATTATAAAAATCCCATTTTTTATGATCTCAATTTTGGTAGAGACATAATAAATCAGTAAGAATATGTTTTTTCCAAAAATACCACAACACCAGTAATACCCTTTAAACTGAGATTTTATAGGTTCATTACAGTTCAATCTAGATTCATATTGATATTGTTATTCTAAAGTATTTATCTTATTTTTAATATGGGGTAATGGTTTTCTTGGTTTCCCAACTTTTTTTAATGTGAAAGATTGTCTCTCAAAAAATTTCTTGATCTAAAATTTTACAAGTTTGTTTTTGGGACCTACATAGTTTGTTATAAAAAATTTTAATTTAGAATAAAAAAGTACCAAATTAAACTGATCATTAGAACAAATTATCTTGCCAGTATGATAATATTATTCATTAACCTATACTTTTTTTTTAATGTTTTATTTTTCCTTATTCAACTCATGTTGAAATATGACACATATGTCTTTTGTTTCAAAACACTCTTTTTCCATTGCACTATATTTCTCAGTGATTTCAATTAAAATATTTTCTTATTATGATTATCTAATATAATGATGCATTATCAAATAATGTTTTGAAATAACCTTCATTAAATGATATTTTATCTAATCATCCACCCTTTTATTCTTTATGAATATTTTTCTTTCCTTTCTTGAGATATTTTATTTATCCCATGAAGAATTATAATTTATATTTCATCTCCCAATCAAGTTCTGTTATTTCTTCTCCATCATCACTGTAACTTGATGAATCATATATTTTATTCAAATGAGAATCTAAACCAACTTAATCGTCTCAAGAA
The DNA here is from genome assembly GCA_963277665.1 of Viscum album. NCBI lineage: Eukaryota > Viridiplantae > Streptophyta > Magnoliopsida > Santalales > Viscaceae > Viscum > Viscum album. Next base: position 747,651,440 of record OY728123.1, on the reverse strand, counting down.
ATACATAATGATGAATCTTTCTTTTTTTTGGATGATAAAATTAAAATTTATTATTGAAGTGGTTATTTTTTTTACATACCCCATTTTTTTTTGTGGGTTCTCTCATCATTTAATTATCATTTTTATTCCTTATTCCTTGGAAGTGCTGTTGGAAAAAATTACTAGAGTAACAGTAGTTGTATCATTTTAGTGGTTTCTTAATCTTATTATTCTATTTACCATTTTAGAATCCTTTTTATATAAATAAATTTGATTGAAGTTTTTTTCATCTTCATCACTATATGAATCACCTAATTCCATAATATTTTCTTATTTAACTTTTCCTTATCTCATTTATTCAAATTCTGTATCAAATTTTTCTTTCTTCTTGAAATATAGTGTTTTCATCATCTTGTTCAGTGTGAGTATTTTTTATAGGTCATCAAGAAAAAAATCCTTAATTTCTTTCTCAGATAAAAATTTTAAAACAAAATGGTATGTAAAATTCCTCATCAATTTTTTTACAATCATAGAATCTTCAATATTCTCACTAACACCCTGAATGTTTTTAAAAATCTCATGGCCCTTATAAAGTATTCAATTATATTCTCAACATCTGTTATTTTTTTTTCTTAGAATTGGAACCTCCAAACATGTATCTTGGCATCTTTGACTTTGAAATTACCATTATATCTTCAATTTAATTTTTTCAAGATTTCATGTATGGCTTCAATACCCATGACAATGGCATAAATCTTATCTGATGTAAAAACTCTTTTATAATTTTGAGCTTTACCATCAAAACTAACATTCCTATTATTAGCTTCATTCCTAGCTACATCTTCATAAATGGTTAAAACCCCAACTATAACATTATCTCTCACTCTCAAGATAAGTGATAGGAGATTGGGAAACATCATGTTCTTAGATATATGATAATTATTTCCATTAAATGTGGGAAAAAATCACTTGTTTACTAAATTAATATTCCATATCTCAAGAATACTTTTAGGGACTTTAGTGTGAAACTTCACTCAGATTCTCCTGAACCCTTGACCTGATGGACCACTGAGGATGGTTAATTAGTAGTCTTTGTTTTATGAAATCATATTTCAAATTAAAACACTTGAACCAGTTATGGTTCACGATCCACTGAAAAATAACTCCCAACCTCCCTTCATGTGTAGTAGTAAAAGATAGATCTTGGAAAAAAATTATCTATAAGGCTCAAATAGAACAACCTACTTCTTAAACTATTTTTCATTCCCATGTAAAATATTATCTACTATGAACCAATTTATTAAAACCATAGACAATCCTATTTTTATAAAAATAGATTCCAATGTGTTCCTCCACTTCCAAATTCCACTAAAAGATAAAATTATATTTTTATAAAGAGGATCTATTAATAAATGATATTCTTCCTCCCCTTGGTTTCATATCCTCCTTTTAGAAGTATGATATTCCTCCATGAGTATATGGCTAAGAATATATGAAAGTGAACTTCTTCATGATCTTTATAACAACTAGGTTTGAAACTCCTCACCAAATCTTGAGTAATCTAAGATGATCTTTATATTTTCTATCCTCGATATGTATGTTTTATCATATCTATAAATTCATTCCAAATATTCTCATTTTCAAACATTTATCATCATCTTCGACTATTGGAATACATAAATATTCAATATATCATGTAATTAAAATATATTAAAACCAAAATAAAATAGTTAAAAAATTCCAATTAAATCCTAGAATATTTTCATCAAGTCTCCCACAATTTCCTAATCATAACTATATGTAACTACAAGTATTTATTTCACCTTTATTTCAAGAAAATAGATACTTAATTATTTCTTAATAAATTAGGTATATTAATTCGTGTAATATCTGAGAATTTATCCTCATCAAATTCATTCAGAATAATGATACTTGTCGAGTGGCATCATGCCCTTGAAATCATGGATTAATTCCATCATCAAATTGTAATACCCAAAAGTATATGGTAATTTTATATTTCATTCATATTTTTGAAATAAACATGATCCAATTAATCCTATACATAATTATATTAATCACACATTAAGTTTCATATAAATATCTGGATGAAAATAAAAAATATTAATAAGTCTCTTTATTATTCCTCATTAGTACAACAAGGAATTCCTCAAACCATGCATGATGTTAAAAACAAGAAGGAATCAGGGTCTCATAATTTTTTCCTCAATAATTATCTAATTTACTAGTGATTAGTCTTCTCAAATATATCTTTTAAAAAATCATCCAACATCTCCATGTATATGGCCTCATTTATATTTTCCAAGTGTAGTTTCCTATTTACATAATTTCATATTCAAAAAGTCTTCCTCAATAGGGGTGGATATAATCCCTTATGTCATTATCAAATTCTTATGTGAATTCCATTCATATCCCAAATTATCCTATATTATTCTCTTCAACTATACTTTAGAATTTAGATATGCATATTTTCCTATGTTACTATATTTTCCTACATAACTGGATTTTCGTGCATCACTAGATGTGATATGATAGAAGTACTGAAATATTATAGAATTATCTACGATATAAATATAGTTACTAGGGAAAAAAATACTCTATAAATTCAGATACATTTTAAATTCAGATACATGGTCCAATATGCTACATTGAAAATTTGAGAACAATAAATATATATACATACTAAAACATTCATCCCTTGATATGCATAATTCCTATCTTTATTCAAATAAACTCATCCCCTCATATCCAGAGTTCTAGGAATTCTAAATCACTTAAAAATTTATACAAATAATTGAATGAATTGATCCTTCACCCAAAAACAATTTTCTTATAATCTTTTTGATGATATGAAAATAAAACATCATAATTAATGAGTTACATTATGTCTTGAATTTCTCTACTAGAGTTCTTCAAGTTCTAGCCTCTTGATTCCATTACCATATATCATGGAAGTACCTAAATCATGTTATGGACTTGCATTGATGTTATATCAATCATGACACCCAATGTCTTTTTATGAATTCATAACAATCCTATAATCATCCTCACATCATCTTCACTAACCAAATGTATATTGAATAATTGAAAACTAACGCAACACTTGGGATCAATAATATTCCGCTTTGGATTTTGGTGTCATTATCTATTTATATCGTTAAATTCAATATATGTGCTCAAATATTTCTCCACCTTATTGATAGTAAAATGAAAAGGGTAATGAAAGGTTCATCTCAATTCATTCTTCTTTTCAAAAACTCACATAATCCAACCTTTCATCATCATTGCTTGATCCATTTTAAATTGATAGATGATATAACATGTTTCTCTTAGAAATGATCCTTTTTTGGTCTACTATAAGTCTAAGTGGGAAAACCATAGTGTAAATAACAACAGTTATACAATATAGGTTTTATATTTAATCCATAAACTATCATATATGTGATATAATACTCAGAAACTTTCTTATTTCTTAATAAGGGGATGTATACGTTTATCAATAAACATGTAATCCTACACACTTTAGTAAACACATAATAATGTTCAAGTTAAATATTTTTAACTCCGCCTTTTTCTCATATTTTTATCAGACAAAAAACCCTTTTATAAAATATATTCAAATAATAAATAGTAATTATTGTGAGTATGATTTTAATACCTCTTTACTTCAGTCAAGAAATCTGTAAAGAATTTCTTTATTCACTAGAATTCAACACAATGACATATTCTTCTCAAAGTTACTTCTATAAAAGTTTTCACATCTATTCTTCAATTTAATGGTAGTTATTAGACTCCATGAAGGAAAATAATTATGATAGTTAAAGCCTAAAACTATATCAATTCCCAAAAAGTTATCCCAAAAAATATAAAATAATAGGGAATAAGGAGAGGAATATTTTTTCTCAAAAAAAACATTTAACCTAAGAGATTCCTCTCAACTTGTGATATTATCTTCTTCAAATATTATCATGGGAATATTAATTTGGAATATTATTTATATTTTTAGTCCCATCTATTTTATTAATATCATTTTTAATCCCAGACTTCTAAATCTTCAAGTGTATAGTTCTAGTTGACTTATCATCAATTTTTACCTCATCTTCCAAATCCACTTGATAGCCTTTATCCTTATAAAGTTTCTCATATTTCTCCTATAATTTATATAATTTCAAATAATTTAACTAGAAAACTAACCAATATTTCTTCAAATTATTTTCCTTTTAAAAAATTTCAAATGGTATACCACTATTTTTCTTTTGTAGTCTATTATCAGTAATAATATATGGGACTTCTCCTTAAAACCTTCCCATGAATACTTCGTCATTGTATCATTACAAATTAAATCAATCATATAATTTTTCCATAATATTAAATATATTTATTTTAGGAATCATCAAGGTAGACCTGGTCATAGGTCTTTCCCACTCAGATTTTTGTCCTTATATTCTCAAATAAATTACGACTTTATTCATACATCCTTCATATTAGATACACATTGAACCTCCAATATTAGGATTTGGGTATATTATTACATGAAATCCAAAAAACCCTTAAAATATATATTTTATAAGTTGATTCTAGTTCTATATAGATTCTTATTTATGTTTTTGTGCAAAAAAGTTGGACTTATGTTTCCTAAGGGGAAATGGTTTTCTTGGTTTTACCACTTACTTTTATAGGGAAGAGTGTCTCTTAATAACTTTATTATTAAAACCTTCTATAGGTCTATTTTTTGACTTATATTGTTAGTTAAAATAGTTTTTTCTTAGGAATCAAAAGTACTATATTTTTTCAGATAGTTGGAACATTTCATCTCCCCAGCTTGATAATATTATCCTTTAAGATCCACTTATTTTTTGAAGTCTTCTCTAACCTTAGTCAACTCAAGTTATATTATATTAAAAACATATCATCTTCTGTCATGCCCTATTTTTCTTTAAGTACAGGGATAATATTTTCATGTTCATCTTCTCTAACCTTATGCTTCTTGAGATCATAAATTTATGTCATATACTTATTGATATACACTTATTTCTTAGTAACCACCGTTTAGTTTTCTTTCTCATGATTATTCTTTTCATTATTGAGTTATTTTATTTGTCCCATGAATAATTCTTATTTTAATTTCAACTCCCACTCATGTTTTGTAGTCTCTTCCCTACCATCACTACCTCTTGATGAATAAGATCATTTCCTTAAATGAGAAAAGAAACCAATTTAATTATATTAAGTGAAAATTGATGATAAATCTTGTTTTTGATTAATCATAAAACTAAACTTCTTCATACAGAAGTGATTCTTCTTATTTTAACCACATTTTTGTTTATAGGGTCTCTCATGATCTGATTTTGAATCCTTTTTTCATCTTTACTCAGATTTTTTTTTGAAAAAATTAATAGAGTCACAATAGATATACAATTTTAATGTTTTATTATTATTTACCTTCTATTTCCCTTTTTAATAATTTTTATAGAAGAGAATCAATTTTAATAATGTCTTCAACAACCTTTCCACTATCTAAATCACCTGAGTCCGTAATATCTTCTTATTTACCTTTTCATTTTCTCATTACTTCAAAGTTTATCTCAAATCTTCTTCATACTTTAATCTATGAATATGTTGTGTGGTTCATCAAGAGTTAAATATTATCTTTCTTACTGGGATGAAATTTTTGAATCAAAATGATCTAGAAAATTACTCATAAACTTTTTTAAAATGATAGAATCTTAAATATTCTCACCAAAACCCCAAATATTACTTACAATCTCATTCACCCTTGTTAAGTAGTCATCAAGAGTGTCATCATAATTATTCTTTACATCTTCAAATATGATCCTCCAAACTAGTATCTTGGTTTATTTTAAATTAACATAACCTCTAGAACTTGTTTTAATTTTTTCTAAAATTTCATGTGTATTTTTAAGAACCATTACCTTATTATAGAGACATTTGGATACATTTGGTTCTTTACCATCTAACTCTATATTCCTCTTATAAGCTCAAGTAATAATAAAATCTTTAGTAATGGGTGTAAAATCCCTTATTATAGCATCTATCACTTCCAAGAAAAGTTATAGGAGATAGTGTAGCATCCTATTTCTATATTTATCATAATTATTCTTATTGAATGTGGTAAGACATAAATATTTTTCTAAATTATTATCCTATCAATCTCAATAATTATTTTAGGGTATTTACTGTGAATTGTGCCTATGATACCACTTAAAGTGCCCCATTAAAAAAGTATCCATAAGTGGGATGGGCTATTTAGTGGAATTTCATTTAAAAATCCTTCCATTTTAAATTCAACCCCTTTAACCAGTTAAATTTCATGATCAACTCTATAAAAAATAACCACATCATAATGTGTGTAGTCGGAAAAGAGAGATGTCAGCAAACAATTTTTACAAGGTTTGGCCAGAATAGCCTAACCCGTATTGTGTTGGTTAGAACCCCCAACATAGATTCTCCACTATAAAACAAGTTCATTCAACCATTCATAATTCCATTATGATCGACACATAACCCCACATTGTTCCTCTACTTCTAGATTCCACTATAAGATAAATTTATCATTATACAATGATGATTTTATATAGAAAGATCTTTTTCATCTCTTTCATTTCTTTGGTACCACATGGATGTATAATATTCCTCTATAATAATATGGATCAATAGTCTTGTTAGTGTACTTACTCAGGAGATTTAGTACTGCTTTTCATGATACTATTCAATGTATCTTGGTTAATATCGGTTATTCTCTTTCTTATCTATTCTTGAAACAAATTTTTTTCGTCACTATAAATTCTCTCAAAATATTCTCATGTTTAAAACATTTCCATTATTCTTCACTTATAGAAACATATAAATATCCTATATATATTGTTATCAAAATCTTATAAAACTATTTAAAAAATTTTATAAATTTTGGAATTAAATCCCATAATATTTAATAAGGTCTCCCATGATTTCCTCGTCATAAATTCATATAAATGTAAGTATTTATTTCACTTTTGATTAAATCTGATTAATATTGAATTATTTCATCATAAATACTGGATATTAATTCATGTGTGGCATCTTATAATTTCTCTTCACCAAATATTGAAAGAATCAAAATATATGTATTGTGATATCATGTCCTCAAAATATTGGTTTAATTGCATCGGTACACTATAATACTCAAAATGAATAGTATTTGTCTCTTTCTCATTAGGTTTATAAATTACCATGATCTCATTTATCTACTACATAATTAAAACGTTGTTGTCATGAATATTTAATTCATATGTTTAGACATGGATAAAACTCATGAATTAGTCTCTATTATTACTCAATTATAGTACATGGAATTCCAAAAGTCATGAATGATTTTAATTATAGAGAGGAATCAGGCTCTAATAATTTATTATTTACATAGTATTTGATTTACCGCTGCATCTTATCTTAAAATATCACTTTCAAAAATTCATCTAAGATCACCATGTTCATGGACTTAGGAATATTTTCTACATAGACCTTTTTGTTTCCATAATTTAAAATACTAAAAAACTTTCCCAGAAAATTGAGATATAATCTATTTTCTCATTGTCAAATGCCTATGTGAATTCAATATATTGATTAAATTCTTCTTTGTGGTTCACTTTAGCCTTACCATTGAATTTGGATGTGAGAACTTATCTACATAATTGGATTTTTATATGTATTTATATTTCCCTACAACACTCGATCAGCTACACAATAAATATAGAAATTTTGTAGAATCAACTACATTGTAAATTCAACAATATTATATAGTTATATATGTCGGAAATTCAACTATGTTGCAGAATTTTATACAATGAAACTTTGGATACATTATAGAATTGGTAGGCTAGAAATTTGCAAACAATACAGGATCATTTATGCTAGAAATTAAACTATGTTGAATCTACGTATGTGTTGGAATTACGTTATATGAATCTATGTAATTCATGCATAAACTCAAACAAACATAGATCCTCATCACAAAACTTCTAGATCTTCTCAATAAGTTTAACACTAATAAAAAAATTTGTCTTCATTTATCCTTTATCCGTAAACACTTGTCTTTGAATCTTTTTAAGATATGAAAAACAATCATCATAATTAATTAATTTCAATGTGTATTGAACTTCTACACTCAAGTAATTAAATTTGTAGCCTCATGATTCCTTTACCATAGAACATGGACCGGCCTCAATCATCTAATGTAGTTACATGGATACTATATCAAGTAATAAACCCAATGTTTTTTATGAGTCCATGATAATACTTCAAGAATAATCACTTCATATCCACTAACCAAACACATGGAGACTCAATAAAAACAAATTGAACACTTGGTCTCAATAGTTTTTTCATATAGTGACATAATTTATATTTGGGTTTTGGTCATTGGATTATTTTAATCATTGGATTTTAATTTAAATACCAATTAACTTAAAAAATCTCTATAAATTCATTCATAATCCCGTCATTTTAGGATTGGTACTAAATTTTATAAATACCCTATGTGATAGGATATTAGAGGTTTATTTACTATTCCTTAAGGAATCAACAATGAAACTCATAGAAAACAAAGATCATAATATATCGATGATAAAACCATGAGTTACTAATTTTATATTTTTAATTGAGTTTTTATGTATATAAATTAAATTTAAATTACATGTTATTGAATTTTTCTTCATTTTTTCAATCCTCATGAATGTATATTTTTATCATTATTCATTAACGTTCAAATCACATGTAATGATCATTCCATGAATGAGGTCTTCAGTAAAGATCGAGTGATCATTCCAACCCCAGATACCATACCACCCCCTTCACTCTTTCTTTTCACACCTCATAACATGGAATAGTTATAATGGCCACTAATAGTGGAAATTATGGAGGGTGGTTGGATCCCCCAGTAACAATATCTTATCCCCCTCACCCCCTCTAATCTTTCACATTTTAGGGGATGGTTTTTGACAAAGGATCCCTTTACAATTCCAAAATAGAATAAGTAGTGAGGCTAATTCATGATGATGATGGTGTGAGTCCATTAAATGATATAGTGATGATAGTGGATGGTATCTAGATGGAAAGTAGTTATGAATACAAGGGTGTTGGAAATAACATACATATAATGGTGGCTCCTGCATCATAGTCGGATAGGGTTCCATGAAGGAGGATAACTATTTGGTTTCTTAGTAGACATTAAACTTACCAAGATTAGATTAACCCCCACCCAAAACATTTAATATGGGTTTAGTGTATTAGACCTACTAGAAAGATGAACTGAATTGACCTAGAGAAGTTTGGGAAATATGAGATGAGCTTGAACTATAACCCATAGAAAAGAAAGGTTGGGTGACCAGAGCAGGTCAAGAGAGTGATCCTAACCTAGCCCAAGGTTGAATAGGTTGGTTAATCAAACATCATCCTCCTTGGTATCCCTGAGGTTTGTGAAAGCCTACCCCTAGGGATAATCTCCCCCTCCAGGAAACTAATCCTTATAATTGGGTAGGGTAGCATGATTATGAGTCAGGATTACATTGACCCAACCCTTAGGTAGGTCATATATGAAAAACAATGACCACACCTTCCCAACGCATGTTTTGAAAGATACACACCCTAAGGACTCATTGTCCCCCACCTCGCAGTACCACATGTCATACCATGGGGGTTTCCACATGGCCGGATACAATCCCTCACAGATGTTTTCACACCATTATCCATAATGTTAGAATAATACAAGTGAGTAATAAATTTAATTATTCCAACTCCATAATATAACATAGTATAATTTTCATTGAGGAAAATCTTATTAACAAGGTAATAGTGATGCATACCCTACCAAGATACAAAAAATTAGTAGAAATAGAAATAGATCCAAAAACATCATTCTACACACAACCACTACTTAGTGAATTATCCAATGGGGAAGGATGATACCTCATAATATTATAAATAAAATCTCACTCAATCTCATCTAATATAATAAGTGATATCAAATCCTCTATTTATAAAAATGCATTCCAACTACCATCTGGTTCAACTAGTTACACTATCTTCTAACCTTCACAAGAATCCCTTTATTTAATCAAGGAAACTAGATAAGTTTCGACACCTCCACTAACACTTCTAGTGAATAGAGAAAGCTCTATAATATGCATCTCTCTTCTCATATTCATTTTCCCACTTTCAGATCCATTTCCTTCAGCTTGTACAATATATAATAACATCCATGTAATTCTAGACTTACAAGATTTTTCATCTAAATCCATTACGATTAATTCAATGTAACCCTATAAACCTTGAGGCTACTCTTATGAATGATTGGTTTAATCCAAATTATCCCCAACCACCAGAATCAATTTTCTTCTAAAAAATCCACTTCCTTAAAAACTTTTATTCAATATCCATAGCATTCATTCCTTCTATGTCACTCTTCCTCTAAAAATTATATGTTATTTATTTTTCGTCGACTATAGAATATCCCAACTTCCCTTTAGAAAATTTTAGTTATTACATAATTTATATGTAAGTTTACTTATTGAAATAAAAGTTCCTCATGTCCAAAAACTTAATAAGAAAAAAATTATTCAAAAAAAATAAAAAAATCTCTCACATGAGGCTATTTTTTCTTATTAAGACAAAAACCTACTTAAATTATTTTATTAAGGATTTCACTAAAGTCCAACTGGGAAAATTGTTATGGACATATTCCATTATTCCTTAATTTCTAATGTCTACATGGTCCTTCACCATGTTGATATCATCCAATCCCCACTGAGACAAAATCACCCTAGAATTTACAAACATAAAAAACCCATTTTGTTCTCAATAGATCCACCTAAATACCTCCATGTAATTTAAAAAAATAAGAATAGCATGATAGATGTCCAATTTTATTGAATTCCTCATCATAAATCTATGAAAAGTACTATGTCTTTGGACTCTCTCCATCTGGTACTTCTGCATCAAAACATTTCCACCAAGATGCCCTGATTAAAGAGATTCTTATATCAATCCCTAATTAGACTGATGGAATCAATCTGAATTCAAAATATAACTTTTATAATGTCTAGTATCATTAAACTATCAAAATATCACCGAAAAAATATAGAATAAAATTTCTATTTCTTAGTGAAACCATGGAATATATTGTCCTTTGAAACCACAGTATCTCATCTTGGATTAAAACCATCAAAGGTTCCCCTTATTATATAGGTCAATATGAAAACATTAATTACCTTATATAATCCACCATTTTATATATGGAAACACACAATTTTTCATCATCTCCCCTTTTTAAAGAAACACACCTTTGACTTGGGGTTATTTATCTGTTAGAATATATGTGGTCATGGTCAACTTCACAAAGTCTTTCTAGGTGAGTGAATGAAAACATATCTTCCAAGAATCAAGTAAATCCCCAAAAATCATACCCCAAATGAAGAATCATCCACTCCATGACACAAATATATTTTGATCTAGGTAAAATCTACTCAAAATCCTAGACAATCCACTTTAATATATTTTATATCTAAAATTAATTCTAATCTCTCAACCATTAGGCAATAATTTTTTCTCCTTTATTCCATTATGTTTCTTCATAAATGAAGGTTTCAAAACACATAAAACTTTTCCTTGAGTGAAAAACACTCATATTATTATTCCATATATTCAATGCAGCTGATAAGTATAATGTCCATGTGAGAACAACCAGATAAATGTATACTTTTGATTCACCAGTGACTCTCCATATATATTAATAAAACCTCTTTCCTTCTCACATCATTATGAATGAGATTTTTACACAACAACTTCTTATGTTATTGATTTTTTTTCACCCACATAGATGATCCTTTCTAAAACCAATCAGGATGAAAACTTTAATCTTCAACATTTTACAAAAAAATTATCCCCCTCTAATTGAATCATGATCCATCTTCAAATCTTCATCCACATATTCAGTTTATCATCATAATAAACTTAAGAAATAACAAAACCATGTCACATACATTTTATTTTTTCAAGACTCCATTGTAAAAACAACATTAACCACCACCATTAAAAATGGTCATGAGTTATCATAGAAAAAATAATATAGAAAAAAATACAAGACTCCCTTATCTAATATTATGTGACAAAATTCTAGAAACAACAAACTATGACTCAAGTAGGTTGGTGAAAAAATTAAATAAAAATACAAACTTTTTATTTATCTATAATATTTTTGAAACTTCCACAAATTTAGTTTTTTAAACTAAACATTCAATACCAATAGTTTCCTTCCACCACTTTCCTTCCATAAATCTTGATGTGGTATTCGAGAACAAACTAAATCACAAGAACTCATTCTTATATCTCTTTAAATAGATCACAGTGATTTATATCTTCCTCCTAGATTATGAACTATATATCCTAGCTATAAATTTTAAAACAATAAACTATGTAATTTATAACAATGTTTTATCATAATGAAAAACACATCTTTTTTGTTTATTCTCCATCAATAGAACTTTTGGAATCTCTAAGTGTAACGACCCAAACATTTTTAAATTAAGTTCCCCTTGTGATTTAATTAAATTCATTATTATTTATTATGGATATATAAAACATATGACCTTTTTTGGTTTCATTATATCCTATCGTATTTGAAAATAAGTTAATCATAATTACCATTGATAATATAGTCTTTGAATAGTGATCATATTATTAGTATAAATATTGGGTTTTGAAAAATCCAATTGGCATAGAAAAATGTATTGATGGCCTTATCTAGTTGTAGCATACCCTGTGAAGCCCATTTATTTGAGATTCTATAGGAGATATAATAATTATAAATTTCTCTTGACAAACCCAAGCTTATAACCAACAAATTAAGTATGACTGAAATAATTTATAGGAGAAGTTCAAGATCACTGAGATCATGACACAAACCATGTATGTTAAACCACCCATAAAAGTATCACAATCACACAAATTACTCTTAAAGAAATTATTGGTGTATTTTCGATAGAATTTTTGTTATATTTACTTCATATTTTTATCTAATAAATGTTTTCTATTTTAATACAATAAAATATATATTTTATTTTTGGTTAATATTAAATTTCAATTAAGATATTCATTTTGATGAATTAATGGATTTTTTAAAATAAATAATATTTTAAAAATTTATTATTATTAAATAACTTTTCTTAAATATAAATGATCATATATTTTTTATGAAGTCAAATGTAATTTTTATATGGGTTCGAAAAATGTTACTGTATAAAAACCCAGTATTTCTTAATAAATTTTGATTGTCATTTTAAATGTGACAATTCACATATTTAGAAAATTATTTGGGTAAAATAAATATTATTTTTGGAATCAAAACATTTGAAATTATATAATAGTGAATATTTCATAATTTTAAGAGATAGTCATATTTTTAGGAACAAATTTAAAATGGTGTAAATACAAGGTGTGTATCACGACATCATAATGAAAAAATATGATGTAATTGATATAAAAAATGGTATCCAAGAAAAAATATGTGTTTACCCATTAAAATTATTCGATTTTAGGTTTATTGTATTAATTTTATAAAGCCTTTAGGAATCCTCTAAAACATATAATATATCTTGAGGTTTTAAAATCATCTCTTTGTGGTCATGAATCACTTCAACATCAGTAAGGGTATTATTTTAATAGGTTAAAAACATATCCATATAAAATAATGTAAAAATCCCTATTTTTTAGAAACCATGGTCAAAGCCATGATATGTTTTTTGTTTCTTATTACTTTATTATATGGAGTCCAAAACCTAAGTTTGGGAAATAATAATGAATTCCCCCAATAATTTTATATAATAACCCACCAATTCTACCATTTCTCTTCCATAAAAAATCTTGGAGCGCATCCACACTCTACATTACACTCTCTAGATTCCACACAATGTTCCCACAGGCTCTCAAGAATCTACTCCCAAGCTTTTAGAATCACTATCTCAAGGTAATGGGTCTTCCACTCTTCTATTAATTCAAGAACTACTTTTATGTTATTCCTATAAAGTACTATTAGTTATTGTTTTGGGTATGTTGTTCTACAAAACTCTTTAGTATTTATTTAAATTAGATAAGGAACATCATTCACTATCATTAATATCTCCCATGAACCTTTATCTACATTCTTACCATGCTGAAATTTAATATGTGATCCAATTATTCTCCTCTTTATTCAAGTGTCTTATTATATTATGTATTTAATATCCATTTCATAATGTTGATATATATTATTAAATAACCCATAATTTTCCGTTTTATATATAAATGATAGCATACCCCTTTCACTCTCACAAATCCCTCCCCTGAACATTCATACGCCCCTATTATGCAGCAAAATTTCATCACAATTATTCATGACAAACAATTGTGTATTGAATACTCGTACCCATTTACTGTCAAAGGTGTTAGAATTTATGAACTAATAATTATTTTATTAGGGAATTATATGTATTTATTTTATAATCCTTAATCATGGAATAAAATTTGTTGATAAATTATTCATTTTGTATGATCTATGTGGCTAACTTGTGCATGATAATGAAATGAAAGTGATAGGTGTCCCCAAAATTATATAGCAATTCAATGAATTGGGTTATATATTAGTCTCATGATATGTTATGAAAGGGATTAGGGAGTAAAACTTATCCATCATTGGAACTTTACCATAATTATTTACTGGAATTTAGCCTCGAACTATGTTTATAATGCAGTGTTTTAAATGTTTCTACATTTCTCATGTTTCCTTTATGTTATCAGGCTATATCATGCCTAATTGTTTGTTTTTACTATTATAAATAATTTTATTACCTATTGATATACCTATTTTATAAAATTTCTTTATTTCATCATGTTATAAAAAAAATTCTCCCTTACTCGGGTTTATATCTCACCCATTCCTTATGTATGTCCCCTGGTTATACCATGTTGTTTTAAGTACTAATGAATAAGATTATCATGTTAAGAATGTTTTTAATAAAGAATATGTATTCCATGTTTTATGTTTTTATGTAATGTAACTATTTATCAAAGATAGTAGACTTTTAAATCTTAATGGTTTTATTATGTGTAATATTATGTAATAAATCATTAATTAATAGTAGGGTTGTTATAGTTTCTATAAAAGGAATGATTAGTTATTTGGGGATTCAGATTAGAAAAAAAATTCAAAATACTTATGAATATTACTAAACATAAGAATAAATCCATTATTTTTCTTAAATTATAGATTAAGTGGTTTATCAATATAATATATCCATGTATGGATACTACAAGTGGATCTGGCTAGGTCACAAGTGTACATACAGGTAAAACCCAAAAACATCACATTGGGAAAGACTCGACCAAGAACTAGTGCACAAAAACGGCCATTGATATAAACCAAGTTTGACACTCATGGGGGATATTGTTTTATAATTTACAATATCATTATGAAAAATCATTAAGGGAACAAAAATTTTCATATGATAGGAAATAAATCAATGATAACATAAATTGAAGCCTAGAAGTCCATAATTTAAGAGATAAATGAAAGTTAAAATTTATCCCTTTTTAACTAGAATCCATTTTATATATTTAATAGTTAAAAAATTATCATCAATAATTTTCCCTTTATTCTATACAATGTTTGTAAATAAGAGGAATATGGTAAACAACCAATGTTAAGGGGAATGTGATGACTTCCCAAACGAGATACCAAGCCCAATGTGAGTTGGAATAGGGAAATTTTGAATGATACACTATTAGATATCTTTGGTTCTAAATAGAAACCTATATTAAGAGGATAGTCCAAACCTCCATAAAAAATAACATGCTGTAATTGAAAAATTTATGTGAAAAATTCCCCTCACTTTCAATGGATCATTTGATACCTTAATCACAGAAAAATGGATCAACTCCATTGAGAATAACTTCTCCATCCTTCAATTTCTATATCAAGAGAGGACAATACTTGTTTTTTATCATATGGATGGATAATGTAACCATTAGTTAAAATTGAATAAAAATAAAAATCCTAAGGTTGATATCAAAGAAATGGGGAGTAAGGAATTCTAGAAAAATATTTTGGATAAATATTTTCCTCGCACTCTTCGTCTAAAAAACTAAATGGGTTTCCTTGACCTCAAAAAAGAATATGAATCTATCAAGGATAATAAGGAAAAATTCACAATACTTGTATGATATACCTTGGTCTTTGTCATTACCCCTGAATTCAAGGTTTAACACTTCTTTGGTGGGATGAAACTTAGTCTATGAAATTCCATAATGGTCAAAGAATTTGATATCTATTGGAAATTTTTTTGATGTTCCCTCAAAGTCAAAATGGGGAGCATAGAAACTAAAGGGTATCAAAAGTACTAGAAGAAGAATATAGAGTTTTATTATGAAGTTTTGGTGGATAAATATAATGGTGATAAGAAATTTCAACATCCCACATTTCAATTATGGATAAAGAAGCACCCCGAAAATTGACTAAGGGTGGCAAGGAAATGCTTAAGGTGTATGAAGGAAGGACACATAACTAGCAATTTATGATGGGATAATCCCACTAATGAGATAGAGGAAAATATTATATAGTCAACCCTTAGTGCATTGTTTATTTTTTCTAATATAAGTAACGTGTTCACTTTGCAAACTCATTCACTAAGACATGGGTTTTTAGAGACAACCAAAAACATATAAGGAAGAAAGGGTGATCTTATGCCATCAAAACCATGGAGTTGGATTTAGAAAATGAAATGGTGATAGGTATGCTAGTTATTAATTCAATAATAGTGACCATATTTTTTTATTATGGTTTTACACATTTAATCATATCTTTTATGTTTAGTAGATCTATTCAAACACCACCACAAATCATGGAGGAAGAGTTTTTGATGAAAACATAAAATGGGGGAATTATTGCATCTTGTGATTATAACTCCTCCACTATAAAAATTTGTGGGATGAATTTCCTAGAAAACCTTGTGATATTCCACTTAGTGTAATTTTATGTTATCATGGACATGGGTTGGCTTTCCCTATATACTTCCAACATAGATTTCCAAGACAATTAAATCACTCTATATATCCTAATTCATCCCCTGATTCTATACAACTTCAAGGAGTGGGATGAATCTTCTATAGCACCAACATTTAAAGAATTGATATTATTTCCCTTTGAGAAAGAATATTGAGCTCAAATGATTGAGACTATGTAAAGTTTTATCCTTCAATACAAGCAAATTTTGAGGGAATACGCTTATGTGTTTCTTATAGAATTATTTGGTATTCCTCCTAGCTGAGAGGTTGAATTTTAAATTTTTCTTATACCAAGGGTGTTATTAATATCCAAGGATCCATATAGAATAGTTTTTTTGGAACACAAGAAGTTGAACAAATAATAATAAGAGATTATTCATAAATGGTTCATACGGCCATGTGCTTCACCTTGGGGTGCACCAGTCCTCTTTATTGGGAAAAAGGATGGGAAAATGTGCTTCTGAATTGATTATCATGAGATTAATAAGATCATGAAAAATAATATTACCATATTACATAGATTAGTGAATATTTTGGTAATATATTTGGAGTAAAATACTACTCCAAGGAGGATCTTCAGTCAGGATATTATCAAGTAATGGTGAAGGAGGATGATATCCCTAAGACTACTTTTCAAATGAGTTATAAGGATTATAATCTCATAATAATTCCACTAGGACTCCCTAATTCTCTAAAAACATTCATGGAATTGATGAATAGTGTCTTTAGAGATTACCTTGATAAATATTTGGTAGTATTTTTTTATTATATTCTAATATAATCCAAAAGAAAGGGGGGCATGAGGAGCATTTCAGAAATGTGCTAAAAAATTAAATGAGAAGGTTTATGTAATATCAACCAATGTTAGTTATAGTTTAATTATGTCTCATTATTGGGAAATATTATCACAAGAAACGGTATATATGTGGAAACTTAAATGAGATAATAAATTGAAGGACTGTTAAGGACAACATATGTGATAGATATTCCTAGTTTACTTGGATTAGATGGGTATTATTGACATGTAGGGAGATATTTCAAACTATTTTCAAGCCCTCTAACCAATATAAAACATAGAGTTATGTTTTTTTGTAATTATGAATATGAATAATGCATCTAATATTTTAAAATGAGTCTTATCACTACACATGTACTCACTCTATCCCAAAGTGGAGAAATTTGCATGGCATTAAAAGTTGTTTCAAAGAAGGGATTGGGATTTGTGTTAATGAAAAATGACGAAGTGATAACCTATGATTCAAGGAAACTAATGTTTTATAAGTAGGACTACCCAACACATGATCTGGAGTTGGTTTAAGTGGTATTTTCCTTGAAAATATAGTGGAATTATTTTTTTTGGAGAAGTGTGAAAAATATAAGGTTCAAAAAAGCCTCAATTATATATTCATAGATAAATAGATGAATATATGCCAATAAATATTGTTAGTGCTAATCAAATACTATTAATTCTCAATCCACTACCATGCTAAGAAATAAAATAAAGTTGATGATTATCTAAGTAGAAAGTTTCCATAAAATTTATCAATTTTTAGAATTGAGAAGGATTTGATATTCTTAGACTTGAAAAGGATGGATATAGGAATTATAAAGTAAGTAAAATTATCAATACATTAAAAAATTATTTACCAACTATCCCATCTGGAGAGGAAAAATGATGCTCAAAGAAATGATGTGGGAATTCAGAAGAAACTTGAATCTATAAGAAAAAGGAAAATCCTATGATTTCAATGACAATGAATAAAGAGTTTTAATATTTGGGTCAAGACTATGTGTACAATCAAATATTGAGTTAAATAAGGACCTATTTAATTATTCACATAGTTAGACCTTCTTCATACATCCAGGAACACAAAGATGTATTGAGATATATAATAGAATTTTTGTGCCATAATATGAATAATGATATCAGATAATATACATCAATATGTCTTGTATGTCATCATGTGAATTCATGAAGGAAAAAAACAAGGGTATGATGAAATTATTACCCATACCTACATGGAAATGGGAAAACATCACCATGGAATTTTTTACTGTTCTTCCGAAGTCATCAAGAAGAAATAATGATATATTGGTTGTGGTGGGTCACCTTACAAATACTAGTCACTTCATTGGAATTCGAGAGGACTTATCACTCTATCAGCTTTCAAGGATATACATTACATAAGTGGTAAGGCTTCTTGGAACACCACTATAGATTTTATCTAATCAAGGTACATTATTTTCCTTGATTTTGTGGAAGAGTCTCAAATATACTCAAAATACTAATTTGACCATCAATAAGACTTATCACCACCAAAATGATGGCCAATCTGGGCGGACTATCTATACACTCGAAGAAATATTGTTAAAATGCTCAATTGACTTCAAAGTAGAATGGGGTCAATATATTCCTCTAGTCATGTTCACATACAATAAAAGTATACACTCAATAATTAAAAGGAGCCCTATGAATCCCTTTATGAGAAGAGGTGTAGAACACATTCATGTTGGGATGATGTTGGTGAACCCAAAGTACTAGGCTCTAAAATGGTCAAGGAATGAAGGAAAGGTTCAATACCATTTAGTAACACATCAAGGATAATAAAAGTCTACAAAAAATCTAATAATACAATCATAGAAAAGACCTATACTTTTATGTTATAGAAAATGTATTACTCTGTATATCTATTTGTAAGAAATTCATGAGAATTGGAAAGAAGGGAAATCTTAGTCCAAGATATATCAGTCACTTTGAGATCCTGGATCGCATTAGAGAAGTGGAATATTAAATATATCACCCACCTAACCTATAACAATTACATGATTTGTTTCATGAATCCCTATTGAGAAAGTACATACCATACCCCATACATGTACTCAATCCATAGGTTGTACCATTAGAGGATGAACATTCCTATGAGGAGCATGCAATGAAGATCATAGATCACAGAGACAAAATTATATGGAATAAGACAATGCACCTAGTCAAAGTGTTGTCGAGAAACCACAAGTTTGAAGAAGTGATGAGTGAACCAGATGAGGTAATGAAATAGAGTTACTCTCATCTTTTTTATTGTGTGAAATGAAAATTTCTAGGATAATGTTTTTGAATGTGGGAATATTGTAATGACCCAAATTTTTATAAATAAAATTCCCCATGTGATCTAACTAAATGAATTATTATATATTATGAATATATAAAGAACATGAAATTATTTTGTTTAATTATATCCTATAATATTTAAGCCTCCTTTAAGAAAAATTACCATTTATAATATAGTCATTAAACAGTGATCAAGTGATTTGTAAAAATTTTGGGTTTTGAAAAATCCAATTGACACAAACAAAGGAAGTGATGGCCTCAACAAGTTGATCATACTCTATCGAGCCCATTTATCAGAGCTTCTAAGTAAGATTGCATCACTAGGATTTTCCATTCACCAATCCCAACCTAATATCCAACAACCTAGGCATGAGTGACACCATTTACAGCAGAAGTTCAAGTTCATTGAGATTAAGAACCAAACCATGTACGAAGAAACACACCATTAAATTCTTATCGTCGTTCACCTTAGTCTTAGGAAATTTTCTTGTGTATTAAAGGGATATGTATCAATATCTAGATAATATGAATATGTATATATTATATTCAATAGAATAATGGTTAAATTTACTTTTAATTGTTATTTTATAAATGATTTAGATTTTGATACAATAAAACACAATTTATATTTTTTTAGTAATATTAAATTTCAATTAATGCATTTATTTTAGTGAATTAAAGGATTTTTCAAATAAATAATATTTTAAATAAATATTATTATTAAATAATTTTTATTAAATAAAAAAAATAATATATTTTTTATTAATTTAAATTCATTTTTATAAGGGTTTGAAAACTCTTACTGTGAAAAAAACCTAATTTCTAAATAAAATTCATTTATTATTTTAAAAGTGAAGAATCACATATTTATAAAATTATTTGGATAAAATAAATATTATTTTTTGAATCATAACATTTGAAATTATCCAATGGAAATTTTTTCATAATTTCAGGAGAAAGTCTAATTTTTAACAAAAAATAAAATTCGGAATAAGTATACCGTGTCTTTTACGACATCATAGTGACCTCAATATAATATAATAGATACTAAAATGTGTATAAAAGATAAAATATATGTTTTTACTTTAAAATAATTTGATTTTAAGTTTATTTTATTAATTTTATAAATCATTTATGAAAACTCTAAAACAAATAAAATATTTTGAGGTTTTAAAATCATTTCTTTAAAGAATGACTCACTTCCATGTCACTGAGGGTATTATTTTAATTATATTGAACATTGGACAAATAAAATAATGAAAAAAAATCCCCTATTTGGTAGAAACCATGGGAAAACCAAGGTAATTTTTGTGTTTTTTATTACAATATTATATAGAATCCAAAAACTAGGTTTGAGATATAATAAATAATTCCCCACTCATTTCCTATATAAGCACACCCAAGATCTCATTTATATTCACCCAAAAACCTTGGATCACATTTTAAATCTTTCCTAACCTCTCTATAGTCCTCCAAATATTCCCCCAAAATCTGAAAAAGATCATCCCAATCTTTTGTAATCACACTCTCATGTTAAGGGATATTCCACTCTACTTTTTATTCAATAACCAATTTTATTTTTTAGAAAATATTAAGTACAGAGGTATTTCATTAAAAAGTAAATAAATTATACATTATCTTGAAATTAGAAACCTTACATTGATTCATTTGAGAAAAGAGAAGATATTATTAATAATAGTGTGACAATAAATGAAATACACCTCATGTACTCCTTTGTTTTGCAATCGTGTACACAAGTGTGTTGCCTTCATGATAAACATGTATAATGATGTAGTTCATTGGTGAGATAAAATCAATAGATTTTCACCATTTTGTTGTCAACATCCAAGAGAGATGAACTTTCCCACTCTTAATGTCTTCGAAAATAATTTTTTAGTCACACTCAGTCCATATGATGGTCATGTTCCTTTGATGAGAAAAGTCAACGGCACTTATAAGGCCCTCTATCTATTCTTATAAAGCTGAAGAAATGCCACAATGTCCATACTGAAAGTCAATTATCTCCCCAACTGAGTCTCTGAAAATAAATACAAAACCTGCTAATCCTGGGTTCCCTTTTGAGGCCCCATCCATACTACATTTTATCTAGCTAGAATAATGAGGTGTCCAACAAACCTCAATCATGTAGAGTGCAGGAGGAAATAGGCCATGTACCTTCAAGCACCACAAAAATGAGAAGTCCGACAAC
This sequence comes from Viscum album, assembly GCA_963277665.1. NCBI lineage: Eukaryota > Viridiplantae > Streptophyta > Magnoliopsida > Santalales > Viscaceae > Viscum > Viscum album. The sequence continues at coordinate 747,629,043 of OY728123.1, read as the reverse complement.
AAGTTTTCTAATTTATAAGAGTGAATTGAGTTAGAATGTTGAAATTCAAGAAGGATTTCACATGTTAGAGATTTCACATTGAAGTGGGTCTGTTCATGATGAGCCTTATTTAGTCCTCTCGAAATGACATGTACCAGTTGAGCACTGGCTACCTGGAAAAGAACATGAGAAAATTCAACATAGAGATGTTGAGCATAGAATAAAAAAACACATTTATTTTAGTCTATTGTGATTACTAAACCTCATTGATATCGAATATGGTTTTCCAGAGTGTTAAAGATGTTTTACAGTAGAGGAAAAGGTGATCCACATCTTCATGGTGTTGGTGATGGAGTACACCATTAGATTAAATAGAAATAATGATCTTTGGTGTAATTTTTTATACATATATCTAACTATATTATTTATTTACATGATATAACGTAGCCCTTCCACTCTTATTAATACCTCCCATGTACATTTATGTACACCTATTACCATGTCAAAATTTAGTAAGTGATCTTCTTCTTCTCGTCTTCATTATAGTATCCTCTTTATCTTATGTCTTTTATCTCTATTTAATATTATTGGGATATGTTTTTACATATCCCCCTTACTATCCATATTATTTATAAATTATGAAATACCCCTTTAACTCCCATCAATCCCTACCTTGAACATTCATACACCCCTGATATGCTGCCAAAATTTCACCATGATTTTCTATGCTAAACAATTGTGTAGTGAATACTTATTCCCCTTTCCAATCAAAGGTGTTTACCTTTATGCACATAAAATTATATAATTTGGGACTTATGTATATGAATTTTCACACTCCTTAATCATGGAATAAAATTTGATGATAAATGATTCTATATTGTATGATCTATGTGGAACAATTATGAATGGGAATGAAATGAAAGTCATGGGCATTCCTGAAATTATGTAGCACTCCAATGCATTGGGAAATGTTTTAGTCTCATGAGAGGTCATGAAATGGATTTTGGGGTGAATCGAATCCATAAAAATACTTTTCCCTCATGATTTCTTGGAATGTATCCTTGACCTATTTTTATGATTCTGTGTTTTATGTTGTTTTCACACTTCCCATGTTTCCTTTATGTTGTCATGTTATATCATGCCTCAGTGTTCAAGTTTTTTATTATCACTCCTTTTATTTCCCATTGATATGACAATTTTATAACATGTATTTCCTTCATCAAGTTATTCCATGTTTATTTCCATAATGGGATTTATAGATCAACCCATTATTATGTATGTCCCCATGTTAACCCATGTATTTTTAAGTATGAAATAATAATATGATCATGTTATGGATGTTTTCAATAAAGTTGACATGTTCTATGTTTTAAGTTGTTATTTAATGTACGTAATTCCCAAAAAAACTATACTTATTGACCTTATAGGTTTTATTATGTGTATTGTCATGTAATAAATCATTAATTAATGTGTAATTAGAGAAATTTTTCATACTTGGAATAGAAAAATTGGCCTTCTCCAAAATCCAAAATCATCCACATAAAACATCAATATAGACCTTACCCATTTGAAACACCATCCTCCAATAAAATAGAATCTCACTATATCTGAAAAAGTGTAAGGTATAAATACTATGTTCAAGAAATCTCAAGTACTCTTCCATAAATGCCCTAAATGACACCTCAATAACAAAACACACCCCCATACAAAAGGTCATTGGAGCTTTTCTATAAACCCATACTCTTTAGTACCATCGCTATCTTATCGGTGAAATTCTTCCAGACCCAATAAATTACTCACCAAAAACACTAGGAAGTTATGCTAACTTGTATCTGAAATCATTGGTTTAAGATATTTTCCTTAATGCATGCATTAAAAATACACCTAGCATACCAAAAAACATTCAGGGAATTTAAAACTGATAAATCAGAATAAGAAAACTTTCTACTTCTAGAAGTTTATTCCAGAACTCAAACATTAGAAAAATGAACCCAAAAGGGTATAAAGTTCCACAACACACCCTAGTGGATTAAAAATTCCAAACAAGGAAGACCAAGGACCCTAGATGCCTTATTGATCCTCTCTTAACTTTTATTCTAGTAACTTCATGTTCTTCTTACAGATATTCCATAAACAACAAGAAATAAAAAACAAAAACATACACAAATATAACATGTAAAACCCATAGGGATAACATTGTTAGAACATAGTCCTACTCCATGAGAGAACACACTACAACTTTCATAAAATAAACTCTAAGTTATAAGGGAATCATATTTTAGAGCATTCCTAGAGAAAAGTGAAGGAGAAATAGTTTCACCTCGAGTAACCTCATTCTGGCCATAGGCACTCCTTGGTTAAGTCCCCCATTGTAAAAAAACATTATCCCATGCTATTATGGGTTGACTCTCAAAAAATCCCATCACAGTAAAAAAGTGTGAATGTGCCCTCTATTTATAATGGTGCACAGAAAGTATAAGCATTTCCACCAGTTTTACTGACTTCTGAATATTATGTTCAAACATCTTTTTTGGTAAAGGAAACTTATTGAGAATCACTACCTCAAATAGACCTTCTAGTTAAAAGAATCATGTCAAAAAAAATTCCACACTTTCCATATTCATATTTCTACTTATGGAACATCATCATTTAGATTTACTCTCCAAGATAACATCCATACCATTCTCAACTTCCTATATAAATCATAATAATCCCTTAAATTTAATCCACTTTAAAAAAACACGGTATATATAGCATTCGTTTTATCTGTTCTAGAAAAAAAAGCTTACCAAGGGTACCTTAATCAGTGCTTTATTTTGGGAACTAATAAACAATACACTTTAAAAATGTTTTTAAGCATTGATAAAGTTCCAGATCCCACGCACTAGTCCCACGTCGAAATAGCACAAGGGAGGATACTTCTTTATATATCATTCCACTACATTCCAAGATCAAAAGCTTGATTTGGTAGTGGATTATAAAATACACTACACACACATATATGGGCCCATTAATGGGTCCATGTGGGATTTTTCCCACCCTCTTCTCTCTGAGGTCTTGACCAACTTCATACACACAACCATGCTCTACAAGACCCAGCTCACCCATCTGAGCAATTGCACAACCCAACCAGGTTCATGGCCCAGTTTTTTTGTATAATCCAATAAAAAAATACAAGTACAAGAAATATTAAAAAATGAAATAATTAAATAAATTTTAATTAAAAATGAATAAATTTTAAAAAATATATTATTTTTTAACAATAAATAATTATAAATAAATTAAATATATATATTTTAAATATTAATAAATAGTATATATTAAATATTGATATATAAAATGAATAAATGGAAATAAAAAATCAAATAAAAATTTAAAATGATTAAATTAAAGAAAATATTAATATTTTATAATAGAAATGAATAAATTTAATATGTATATATATACATTATAAATATTAATAAATATTATATACTAAATATAGATATATAAAATTACTAAATTATAATAATTAAATAAAAAATTATAAATGAATAAATTAAAAAATTATTCAAAAATTTATTAATGAGGAAATTATTAATAGACATGTAATATATATTAAATATAAATGTATAAAATGAATAAAAAGTAATAATTAAAACCGTAATAATGTATTACCCATTTCTAATGGATTTTATACAAAATTATTCATTATATAATTAATATTTTTATTATAGAAATATATACATATATATTTATTTATATATATATCAATATATATTATTCCTATAATATGATATATATAACAAAAATATTTATGATTGCATTAAATAAGTCATATATTTTGTGAAAATGGTTTATAATTAAAAAAATATTAATAAAAAATATTGACTAATTGTATCTAGTAATTGAAATTTAATTGAATGTCATTGAATTTTTCAATTTAAAATATATCAAATGTTTTATTAATTGATTACACTCATATATACACAAAATTAATATTTTTTATATACAACTCACAAACACGTAATATTTCCATTATTTATTCAATTTTAAATATTCATTTTAGAATTTTATTTATTAACATAATATATTTAATATATATTATGTTTCTAGTAAGTAAATTTTATCATTTTTTATATTTTTTATTCAATGGATAAAACATATTATTTTTTATTATTTTTTCAAAATTTGGTCATTTTTCAAAAAAAAATTATTCATTAATAAACTTTATTGTTTTTTTAGGTTTTTGAAATTTAATAATTTTAATTTTTCATTGGTCAAAATGTTTGTTATTTTATTCATTTTTAATTTTTATTTATTAATTTTTATTCATTAACATTTAATTTTTGTAGCATGGTTTTATTTAATATAATTAATATGTATTCATTAACATATATAAATATTCATTTTTACCTTTTTTTAATTATCTATATAATTAATAACATTTATTCTTTTCAAAAAGTTGTTCATTCATGTTATAATTTATTTTATTAATAAACATTGCATATTATATGAAATCATTGTTCAATTCAATTTATATCAAACTTTTATATATATATATATACACACATTAATTCTACAAAAAAAATATCTATGTAATTAATGAAATCTTATATAGAAACACATACACCTAATATTTATATATCCTATTCAAATTTTAATATTCACGTCATAATTTCATTGAGTAAGATATAATATTTAATGTTTTATTTATTTTTTTTATTTATTTTTTTTTAATTTTAATATTATTACAGTTTGTATTACTTCTTCATTTTTAATATTTTCTAATTTTTTTTGGAATTTAATCATATTATATTATTTATTTAGAAATATTTAATTACTATGTTTTAAAACTTTCAATATGCATTCATCTTAATTTCAATATATATCCATATTTTTGTTTTTTTAATAATAAGTATAATTAATAAAACATATCCATTTTTCAATATTTATAAGGTCTACTCATTTTAAATTATTCTGGTCCACTCATTTATAACATTCACATATTTAAGATTATATATTCATTAATAATGTTAAAAATGTATTTTTTAAATAAATATGAAAAATTTATATATTTATAAATTTATATTTACTATATTTATAAATTTATATTTACTATATTTATAAAATTACTTATTTATAAATATAAATAATAAATATATTTTTTAAAAGTATATAGATACTAATAAATGAATAATTTTATATTTAAATAATTATAAATTTATAATAAATATATTTAAATGTGGAATATATTTACTCTATTTATATTTATATTTATATTTATTCATTAAATATATATATAATTATTTAAATATATAATGAAATAAATATATTTTTAATTATAAAATTATAATAAATTTATTTAAATAATGAATATATTTACAATATTTATATTTATATTTATATTTATATTTATATTTATATTTATTAAATATGTATAATTATATAAATATATTTATAATTATAAATAGATAATTATAAATATATTTACAAATATATTTATAAAATTGTATATTTATAATTATATATAAATAATTACAGTTTTAAGTAATTATAAAATAATATTAAATATATATAAATAATGAATATATAAAAAATATCTATATTTATATTTATATATTTTTAATAAATACATATAGAATTGTATAAATATATATTATGATATAAATATATTTACAATTTTATACAAGTATTTATAAATATACTTACAAATGTATTAATTTATAAACATAATTATAAATATTTATTGAAAATCCATCTTTATCAACTCTAATGTTTTAGCGTTGATAAAGAAGGATTTTATCAATGCTTGTTTAGTAATGATAATGGTATATCTTTATCAGTGCATAAAAATAACTAATAAAAATGACATCTATCAACACTTATTTTTCTTTGATAAAGAGGGCTACTGTCACTACAGATTAATTTAGTGCATATAAAACCCATCTTTATCAGTTATTTTTTCATAGCATGGATAAAATGTTACCTTTTCTTTTTAAAATTTCCCTAACCAAAACTTTTTTTCACGCCTCTTAAGCTCTCATTAATTTCCTATGATGTCATCACTCCATCTCGACCTTCTCTCAAAAGAATTAATCTTCAAATCTAAGGTATGTTATTTTTTTCTCCTCCTCTCACTTTGCTTACTTGTTTAGGTTCTGCGATGTGCATTAGTATGGGGTTTTATTGGATTGGTTCACTAATGGGATCTATGGTTTTCTTCTCATTGATTTTATCCTCCATCCATGTTCTTTTAATCTTCTACCTCACTACTTCATGTTATTGTCTAGACCATTATCATGTTCTGGTTCAAAATTTTTACGTATCGATCCATAGGGTTTCTAGGTTCTATTTGTGTATATGTTTGATTAATATTTATTGGTTTGTATTTATTTTATTTATCTTTATTGCGGTTTTATGGTTATTGATTCTAGAATTTGGTTGCATTTAAAAGGAATGTTTTGGATGTCCAAATTTTGTGGTATTTTTTTATTTGGGTCAGTTATGGGGGTTATGAATTTGAAATATTATTACTAATTTGTGTCATAAATCATGGTTTGTTTTTATCTATATATTGGAAATTTGGTTATGGGTTGAATATTTGGGATTGGGGATTGGATGGATTTTTGGACATGTGATCAATTTGAATGTGTGTGTCATAGGTTTAGTAGTTGCTTCAGTGTATGGATTTCAGACTTAGTGATTGTATAAATTCATGAAAATATCTACTTTAAATTTTAAGGGATTATAAGTCATACAATGGGGATGATAAAATATTTATTCCATGTATTCCTTGATTAGTTATTAATTAAGATATTATGTATGGAATTTAGATATAAATTGTGGTTTCAATGGTAAATTTTTATCATCAATATTAGTAGATTTTTTAATATGGTTTCGTTTGTTATAAAATTATATTTCTATGGTTTAAGGGGCTCTTTATGATAATTTATAATTTTAAAATATCTCTATTAATATTGGTCAATGGTTTCAAATCACCATGTGATTCTCAAGCTATGTCGATAACATGTTTTCCATCTATTTTCAAACTATTTTTAGAAAAATCATATTATATTTTAAAAATATCATTGTATGGTTTCCAATAATATTTTTATATTAAGCACTAAATTCATTCAGTGGTTACGCATTATTTTATATAGAGATCATCACTCTTAGTTTATATTTGGGGTGAAATTTACTTTACAAATTCACCTTTAGTTATTTCCTACAAACCTATATCATAAATTGTCAGAATATTTCTTGAAATTAAAATCTAGTGACCCATATTACATCTTTTCACATAACCCCATACTCTTAAAGTATCAAACACTTTCTCTTCACTTATACTTGTGTTAAAATAGAACCATTGGGTATGTTTCAGAGTCATCATATTTTATAGAAAACCTATAGATAATGGAAACCACTTGACTTATCACCATGGTTAATTTTCATATAACTAGATTAGGCTTATTTTAACCACAACCAAATTCTATAATTGGAGTCTCTTATTACCACTTAAACTTAAATAATATCACAATAAAAAAACTAAACATTCCATATGGTAAAGCGTAATTCAATTGTGATTTATAAGCATAGTTTAATACGGGAGATGAACTGATTTACTATGTAAAACAAAAAAATAATATATATATCCAAACATCACACTTAACATCTATAATGGTTTTAGGAGAGTTAATTAGAGGAAATATTTATGACAAACTTACTATAGAAATGGTTTCTCTTAGTATAGGCTTTATATTTTTTCTAATTTCAATCTTTATTTATTATGAAAATGTTTGTATATAATTTTTTTTAGTAACTACTCACATTTACCATCTACAACGTGGCTACATAAATTAAATTCGGTTATATCTAGTGTCAATTTTAAGAATTTTGTTCATTTTTTCGTTAATAAGTGTTATATAAAACCTAAAAACCAAAAAAAAATAATGATGGTAAATTATAGACTTATAATTTTTTTGGAATTTATGCATTACCATTTCATCCCAATGACTACCACTATAATTCCCAAGTTTAAAACTGTAGTAATTTATGTAATCCTTACCAGATAAATTGTATGAAACTCAATATTGCCTCATAAAGTATTCTATTACTGTTTCATGGGAGTCAATTCTAACACACCTTAGTGCTACAATTGGGATGGGAGAATCTTGATTGATATATTTAATGTCACACTATAACATTTGAAGCACTTTTTTCTTTTCTTCATTATTGTATATTTATTGGTTATTTCCAAACATGTGTGATTATATAGTTGAGAAAACAAATCCGGAATAAATATTTGTATTATGAAATGAACGTTATTTTCATAAACTATAATGTCCATTTTTTCTTGGATTTATAATTATTACGTGTACAACTTCGGTGATTCCCGTGTAACTTTTGTATTTTTTAGTACTAGTGAATTTGATGACAAATTTGAAATTTTTGATCATTTTTTTTCTTTTATTAAAATACGATATCCCAAATTTCATATATGTTATATAGAGAATTCGTAAAATTATTCTTCCATATAATTCAACTTTGTGTTCCCAAAAGACCATTAAATTCTAATTGATGAATTGTAAGTATATTTGAAAGGTATATTTGTCTTATATGTATGTATTTCAAGAAAGCAGAGAAAATGTTTTAGTATAATGGACTTTATTGGATAGAAGCTCTCTTTCAAGGTATACCCCTCCCCCTGTCCCAAAATTTGGGTTGATTCCTCATTTTGGTATATCCCATTCCATTCCAACAAGTTGGTGTTAAGACTAGACACTATATATATATACCTTAATGGGACAGAATACTTATTTTCCCTACCTCCAGCTGGACATAAATGTTGGGATACTCTCAATGGATGTAAAAGAAGGTGAGTACCCTTAGCAGGTTATTTATATGTGTTATATAAGAGGTATCAGTTCCAACATTATAGTATGGGCTACTAGAGGTTATCCATGATACTATTTGGATCTTCTCTAATTCCTCATATTTTTCCTTATTATTAGGAAAATTTTGTTTTTAATCAGATTTTATAGTTGCTTTGTATAGGATATCACCTACAACCAGTCAAGTAATTAGTTTCTTAAATTAAATTACCAATTTCCTTCAAATCATACTGAAATTACTTGAAACATTGAAATGTTAAGTTCACCTTATTACATTCATCAATAACATTCTCCTCTAATTAATAATATATTATTGGTATTTATTTGTTTTTTATAAAAAATGAATCTTTTATTAACCTAATAGGATGGGTATTAATCGACAATGGATGCATGCTAATCATATGACAAATGATTATGATGATGGAGATAAATATTTCATCCTGTTTGAAATAGATAAAGCATGCATCCATTCTCAAATACTTTTTCTATGTTTATACGGTTTTTATTCAAGACAAATTAATCTAGATGATTTGGAAGAACGTTTAATTTTTCATAAATATATTAGAGCTATAAATATTTGATGAAACATAAGGAAGAAATTAACATGTTCAATAATTAGGATGATACTATGGTTTATGAATTATTTGATATGAATACCAGTGTAAACAATGATGGAAATCTTATTTAATAAATGGGGTTTGTAATTGAAGGTAACCATTTTGATTGTACAAAGTTATTTTATTGGTTAAATTTTTATTCTCTGTGACTGTTGTATACCATTTGTACTAAATAAACTACAATGACATCTGTATTGAAGTTATATTATTTGAGATTTGGTAGTAGATGGAGTGACACTAGCCTTACAGAACAACTTGGTCTCCTAAATGATATGATACCAAAATAAAATGAACATCCTTTTTGAAAATATGATATTAATATAATTCCAAATTCACTGGGAAGGATCTATAAAACAATATATTCGTTTCCAAAAGATTTTATATACTTTCATAAGGATGATTAATTTCTTATAAAATACCTTAAGAGTGGCATGGATCGATATAAGAATGATTAATCAAGTCCTTCAAAATTTATATGAAAATTTTCAATCATTACATATTTTACAAGACTATATAGATGTTAGAAAACCTCAATACAAATGACATAGCTTACAGAAATAAGAATTAAATATAGGAAACTATGTCATGTATCAAATTCTTCTCAGTAAAATAAAATTGATTATGTGTATCCAAAATTTGGAAATTATCTGAGAAACCACCATATTTCATTATTTATATATAGAATTAATAATTTTATTGTATAGATTAGTACTCACTATACGTGGACTGTCAAGTTAGTAAATTACAAATTTCCTCCTTGGTAATGCCTGAAACACAAATACATTATGTTATCTATACTTATATCTAGACCAAAAACAGCCTCAAAATGATATTGATGTCTATTCGGCTCCATTGATCAAGGATCTGAAATTGATGGGGGATACATGTGTTACAATGTATGATACTCATAGAAAAGAATAATTCAAATTAATGACCATGTTGTATGAGATAAAAAATGACTTCCTTGATTATGTAAATTTTTCTCAATATAAAATTAATGGAATCTTGGTGTGTCACATTGGTGAAGAATGAACACACTTAGTTTGATTGAAACATTCCTTGAAGACTATTTTTTTAGGAAATCAAAAAAAATTACCTCGATGAAATAAATACCAATCTGGGGTGAAAATATAATATGGGAATACCAAACAAGGTACAAAATTATCTCCACAAATTAGTGATTAATTGTTAAATAAAGTAAAATATATTGACACTATTTTCGGTAAACCTTTATAAAAAAACCTTAGTAAATAAGGTTGGAAAAGGAGATCAATTTTAATAGAATTACCATATTGGAATGGTTTTTACATAAGAAATTTTCTTGATGTCAAGCATGTAGAAATAATATATATTTGATAGTGTTATTGGCACGTTACTAAATTTTCCTAGAAAAACATAATATGGAATCAATGATGGGTTGGACATGAATTACATGGAGATTAGGGATGACTTGGAATCGGTGAAGAGTAAAGGGTGGAATTTTCTTCCTCTGGTATATTACACTATATCCAGATAATAAATATTAAACTTTTCCCTTTTTCTAAATAGTGTAAAATTTCTAGAGCAGTATTCATCAAATATCAAGATTGTGGTGGAAATAACTAATTTTAAGAAACATGGACTAAAATCTTTTTTATCTATTAAGGAAATATTTTATTATCAATTCTTTGATTTTAATTCCCCATAAAAATTTACAACATACATTAACTAGAATCTCCTTCTTTTTCAAATCCATGTATAAAAAATGTATAGACATCGTAAAGTTTTTAATCATGAATATGGAGGTTTGATTCATATTATGTGAATTAGAGATGTTATTCACACCATCATTAATTTATATAATGTCCCATATAAAGTTTCACATTTTTAGAGATGTTTGACTATGTGGTCTTATCTATTACATATGTACGTACCACATTGAATGATATTTGATGATTTTGAAAGGTTATTTAAAGAATCAAAGTCATCCAGAAGGTTTTATTGCAGAATGATATATTGTTGAAAAATATATTAAATCATGTAGTGATTACCTATTAGATGTTGATAGAATAGTTCTCCCAAAGTATCATCATAAAAAATTCCTTATAGGTAAAGGGATTTATAGAATATTTGTCCTTATAATTACCATCATAGATCAGGAGAAAGAAAACCTTTACACTTTATGTAATAGTGTAGATGATGATCCATACTTTGAATCCCACAAATAAATTATTGGAGATTTGAATCCATTAAGGGATGAAGGATGGATATCAAATATAAATATTCAATAGTTTAGAGGATGATTATGAGATCATATTTAAGGATTTATCTGAAAATAAAAATTCCATTATCGAATGACTTATATGCTAACGAGGGGAAAAATGAAAATGTTATATCCTACACTAGTTTTTTAGTTAGTGGTTATATATTCTATACAAAAAACATGATGACTACAACACGATGCAAAATAGTGAGTTACACGTGTGGAAGACCTGATTTACATATATGGTTCCAAGTTTACAAGTACAATTTATGTGAATATGTAATATTTCATTATTATTAAATAGGTATACGTGTCGGATAATAAACAATTTCAAGCCTAGATTTTCAATTGCAAATGGTTTGAAAAAAGTACTGTCATAAAATATTATTTAATAGGCTTCATGAAGTTGAATTTTAGTTTGTGATGGACAAATGATTATTGGTTCATATTTGAATCACAATTAGTACAAGTAGTTTATGTCTCAGATCCAGCAAATAGGAATTGTTCTATTGTTTAATAAGGGACTAAATCAACTGTAGGGTCAAATGATAATTCAATCAAGGATAACCATTTCATTAGAAGATAACTATTATTTCTTGGTGGTCCCAATGTAGATAATGTATTGTACATTATATGGAACCAAAAATAAGATATTTGGTTGAAAATGTCTTTTTTTATTTTCGAATATTCCGCTTTATGGTTGTGTGGTAACCCAAACTTCAAGAATGGGTTACAGATTCAAAGCAGGTAAAAAGAAAAATTCAAAATTCAAAATTCAAAAATTCACAACATCCAAGGAGACCTCGAGTCATGAGTACACAAAAATTGTTATGTCTCATCCGGTTGCTAGCCATAATCATCACCATCAATGACTGCACCGTTATTTCACCAACTTCATCACAAACATCACACCAGTCACAAGAGGTATCACCTCAAAACAACCTATTAGACCACCAACCATCAATAGAACCAAAATACATCATCTCTATAGTCATGGACAAAATATCACCACACTAGTTTTCCAAAGAAAACCATAAGTCATATTCCAACATTTCCACCAAAATAAAAATAAAAATAGACCATCATAGAACGAGTTAATATCCATCATAATTGGAACATACCTTCCTCTAGTACCACCACTATATGAGACAAACCAGAACTATTGATGATTTTCACTAGATTGCAAACACACCCTCCAACATCACACCAAAAAGGATACTAGAGGTCTTGCTTACTGGTTACTAACGACCGCTTGAGTTCCACATCCCAAAGATCTGGAGAAAAATCGCACTTGACCATCCAGGAGAGGACATGTGGAATGTGAAACTATGGAAGAGATAATCTCCAAGATACCACCACAGAGGGATGAACCATCCGAAAAAAAATTCAATCAAATATAAACAAAAAAGACAAATATAGAACCAAATGATAATTGAACCCCATCATAGAATGAAAATCCAAAATTGATGAAGTTGAAATAACCAAGCTGAGGAGAAAATGAGTCCATTGTCAAAAAGGAAGAGGCTAAGACCATTTTAAGCCACCCTAAAACACCATCCCAATATAACTTGAATCCTATGTCGTGTTCGACCAAGATGGTGTTTATCATGTTGGGTTGTCCATCAAGAGTACAGGATGAAAAAAACATAGGATTCCCCAACTCACACTGACCCAATCTGTCTGAAGAAACTACAACAAAACCCAAAGTCGATGTTTGAAGCATATGTGTAATGGATAAAGAGGTCGATGAGAGAAGAACGATGTCCAAACCATCAATGGTTCCAGGCAAGTAGGATGAAGGGGATTGTGAGACTAGGAAGAGACAATAAAATTATTTCATGATAAATAGCATGTTTATGAAAAAAACAAGCGCGAAACAGCATCAAAATGTTTACTAAATTATTAATACAAGAATTAATAGTATAATATTTTAGTTTGTATGGAATTAATGTATCCAACCTATTGACCCCAACAAGAAAATGTCCATTAGCTATGTTGGGGTCACAACAATGATGATTGCGATGATTAATATAGATTCATGGAGCCATGTATATCATGTAATAAAGGAAACCCTCTGCAAAGATATAAAGGTAATTTTATGATATACTATCTCAATTTTATAGAAAAAATATATAATGAAACATTGATTTAATTTTAATTATTCTATGCAGAGTTAATTTATTTTTTATTATTTCCATAATAAATATGTCTAAATGGCCACTGGAAAGTCCCATAAAGACTTATATATTATTCTAAACAAGTTTTATCTTAGGTATACTAAGGGGAAAGTAATTCCCCCACCCACTAGATACTTATGAACACATTATAAATCATGAAAAATGGGATGTTTTCACCATTCATCATAATGAGAAATCATTTTAGGTTTATTTTACTAGATAAAATATTATTTGGAAATATTTATTTTATCCAATTTTATTCAAAAATGTTAATTTATGAATCAATAATGGAGTGATGAAAATAAATAGAAAGAAACAAAACCAATGTACCCCTTTCATAAATAATGTATGGGGTAAACTTCACTATAGAAGAAATTAGTTTCTATATTAAATAAATAATAAAAGTTTAATATAATATGAAACAACATATTTTCATTTGTTTATATGGAGATTGATGAATAAATATATGAATCCACTTCCTTCCCACATATTGTCCTATGGAAGGAGTCTCACGTAAATAAGGTGGGTAAACTAGTTGATAAAAACTCAAAACCAGTATGGGAAGCATGTATAAGTATGAAATAATAGTAATTCATTATGATTTATAATATTATTACATAAAAATATTTATTTCTATTCATATTATTATACGGTTTAGAAATAAGAATCAGAAATGACTGTCTTGAAAGAAAAACTACTTTCAGTAGCTTTGAAGCGGTTGGAACAATATCTTTTCATTAGAGATGTATGTTTTGGAGTGTCTCCTTGAACATATTTCAAGAAGAGGAAACCATAAGAATATACATATAATATAATTAAACGATTTCATATGCAAAGATATTCTTTTCAAGATATTATTATTTAGTGTGGTTGGGAATACCAATATATGTGAAACGATCAAATAAAACCAGTGGTGGAACAAATATCATCCCACGAAAAAAATGACCATGTTAGCTTTATGGATATTCATTCCCCTCAACTACCACCCTACTTGAGGTAGTAAATTTTTTCATTACTCTTCACTTAAATGTGAATCAAAAAACTTATCATAATTTATACTACTAAAATTAAATTGGGTAAAGCTGTATGTTATTTCTATCATTCAAACCCCATTCAAATCCTTTTTTTGAGGTGTATTGTGTATAATATCCCAGGAGACATGCTACACAAAAGACAACTCCCAAAATATCACATGGGAGTGGGTATTTAGGTATATAAGGGTATGGATACTCAGTTTATTATTCCACTTAATGATCTAGATATTAAAATTTTCAATAATGCTATTCAAAATTTTATTTTGTGGTCATCTAATATTATAATGATATATGTGATATGTATTTAATAAAAAAAATACAAATGAAAAACCTATAATAGTTGATGAAAAAAATGTCTTAAGTGAGGTATGGTGTTAAATATGGATATATCGACATTGAAAATGGAGGTTGGATCAAGAAAACCTTGTAAATCAAGCAAGAAAACAAGAGGACCTTCTAGGAGTACCCAATCCCTTCCAGTTCTAATGAAACAAATATTATCATTATAACCTCATGCATAGACCAAATTCAATGATGGAGATAGGTTCTATATTTTATATGAAGAAGAAATATTTGGAACTTTAAAAAGAGACATAGTTGGTCTCTAGAGTATAAATGAAACTCTCAAGTTTGAAGGGATGGGAGTCTTAGTTGTGAATAAATATATAAGGTACATTTTGATAATATATGTACCCAAAAAATCATTTAATATGTTATGTAAATTAAATAAATACTCATTTTTTCTTGATGTTTCAATATTACTACTATGAAAAATAAAAACCCTATGAATCAAAAAAATTTATTCAATATCCATGTATCATTTCTACATAACAAATTAAAATTGAGTTAAAATAAATTGTTATGAGAAAATATCTTCAAAATGATTTATTTGACAAGAAAATAACAAATTAAATATACATTTTAATTCCTATAATGTACAGGAAAAACTCTTCAATCTAACCATATAAAATTTATGTTTAATTTTCTCATTAATTTTTTTTAGAAAGCACTGGATGTTAATTGAAATCAAATTGGATAGTGAAATTATTTATTTTTTGGATCCAACGCATGGATATCCCTCAAACCAAAAACACATGATGCTTATTGTGAATTTTTAATGCACTAAAATAAATATTTTATAGATAATATTATAATTATATATTTCATTATATGTTTTAACATGAATTATTTTATGATAGGGAGGTATCTCAATATAGGCTAAATCATGGTATGAAGTAAGTGACTGTATATAAGAAGACTATATATTAGTTTAAATGGAAATGGATTAAGGTATATATAGAAATATTTACCTATTAAAACATATTTCAAAACAATCCATTTATTTTGGTCACTTTTTTTGCAGTGTCGGAAGAAATATAAGAAAAATGTGAATAGATATTAGGTTTTAAAATTTATGAAAGATTTAGTATACCATCATAAGACTAGCATACTCGAATAGGTAATTTCTGAAGGTAATTACAATTTAATTTAAAATATTTCTTAATAATTTTTTAGTATATATTTTCTCAATACTACAAAAATTTATGAAAATATACACACTAAAAATATGTATAAAATTTGTTTAGAGATGAGAAGGTAGAATATATAGTGTTCAAATGTTTTCCGACATAGAATTTTGGTTATTACCAACAATGTTTATTATCTAGTATAGTCTATAATCCTATGAATATATATGGGGGTAAATCATAAGTATTAGAATTCATATATATTATTTTTTATATGTTTCTCATGGATAAGTATAATGGAGGAAATCAATTTGACCAGAAATAAATGGGAAGAATATATGGTATCAGAATATATACATACATCATGAAGCGTGGACTTCATACTACTTATTTAATTAATTTTATCATCATTTTATCTACATATTTAATTAATTTTCTTATCAATTTTCCCTGATACTTATTTGTTAATTTTAAAAATTAGTTCAATACACTTATAAGATACTAAAAATAGATAAAACAAGATCGTTTTGTTTTTAAACATTAGGAAATTTATCTTTATTTATTTTTCATGTGTAGGAATTGACCACATGTAAATCTAAATCCTGATGTGGTTGATATGACTCGAATTACATGTTTTGAATACAAAAGTTTCATTTTATTATTAAAAATATATAAAATAGTGAAAACTAGTAAAATGAGTTTTTATTATAATCAAACGCTTCAAAAAAATACATAATTCAATTTTTACTTATAAGAAGTAACTGCACATCAATCTGACACTCAATGTGGTCAGTATGACTCAAAGTATGCGTTTTCAATACAAAAGTTTTATTTTAGTTTAAAAAAATATAATATTCAAAACCATGAAAATTATATAGGTGTGTTTTCAAACTTTTGGAAAATTATCTATAATTAATTTTTCACATGTAAGAATTGATTGTACATTAATTTGAGACATGATGTGATTGATATGACCTAGAGTAATTTTATTCAATAGAAATGTGCCATTTTAGTTTAAAATGAATTTTAAATATCCACAACCAATAAATTGATCCCCGATTATTTAAAAACATTGGTAAAATGATCCATAATTCATTTTTCATGTTTAGGAATTGAATTAACATAAATATGATGCATAGTGTGACCTATATTAATCAAATTTTTTTTGATGTTTAAGATTTAAAGTTTATAAAAAAAGAAAAGTGACATACTTAGAACTGAGTAAATGAATTCATATTGTCTTGATATGTTAGGGAAATAATCCCCCATTAACTTGTAATATGTAGTAATTATCTAAACCTCGATCTGATACATGTGTTCCTGGTATGACTCAAATGGATCATTATTAGTTTAAAATTTTCTTTTTAGTTCAAAATTTGTGTCGCTCACAGAAAACTAAGAAAAAAATTCTTAGATTGTCTTGAAAATATAATAGAGTTATTTATAATTAATTTGTAACATTTAGGAATTAGAGTCATTTCAAACTGACATGTTATGTTACCGGTATGAACCAAAATGTGTTTTTCAGTTTAAAAACACAAGTGACATTATAAAAACAAAGATAAACCATTCATATTGTTTTTATACTTTATGAAATTATAAATATGTAATTTTTATGTGTATGAATCAACCATACCTCAATATGATATACAACGTACCATGTATGACTCAAATTGTGTGGTCTCCATTTAAATTTGACATTATATTAATGTATTGTTTTATATTTATGTTTAATTTGAATCTTTTTTATATTACTAACATGTGGATTGTTTTATTATATAGGTGGAATGTTTTTCTATATTTTCGGTGGCTTGTTCAAATCTTCTCAATCTTGTGTGGGATTGGACTTTGATACTACAACTAAGATAATAACAATAAAGAAATGGTTCCAGAATGTATACAGACATCATGAAATAGTGAATTCCTACTACATATTTTGTTAATATTGTCATCATTTTATATGTTATTTTGCAGTCTATATCCTTATAATTTTTATCAAATACTTATTTAGTTTTTTCATAGATATTTTGGGATGTCATATTTTTCTTTAACTATCTAAATCAAGCTGGAAAAGAGAAAACATGTTCTTTTTTAATGGAAGAGGAAAACCAAGGCTACCTGAAATGGGATGTGTTTATGAAAGCATAGGGTTTCATATTACATCCAAATAGAACATATTCTATATTTTATATCATTATATAGAGAGTTTGAAGAAAAAAACACATCAGATACTCAATTAGCCACAAGTAAATCTGATACATAGTGTACTCTGTATGACTCAAACTATATGTTTTTAGTTTTTAGTTTTAATTTTGGTTCAAAACATGAATCACATACTCAAAACTAATAAAACACATTCATATTGTTTTTTTAAATTATTAAAATGATCTGTGGATCATTTTTTATGTTTATGAATCAGTCAGACATCAATTTGACGCACAATGTGACCAATATAACTCCAAGTGATTCCTTTTATTTAAAATTGATATTAATTTTAGTAAAAACACAAGTGAAATACTAAAACCCATGTAAAATTAGTTGGAATGTTTTGATACCTTATTTAAATGATTTTTTAGACTTTTTTATGTGTATAAATCAGTCACACCTCAATTTGATACATGGTGTTCCCAATATGACTCAAAGTGTTCATTAAGAGTTTAAAATTAAAATTTTAGTTCAAAACATGTGTCCCTCACAAAAACTGAGAAAACACATTTGTATTATATTGATAATTTTTAAAAATGACTCATAAGTCATTTTTAACAAACAGGATTCGGTATCATCTCAACCTAACATGGGATGTGACATGTATTATTCAAAGTACGTGTTTCCAATTTAAAATTTAATTTTAGGAAAAAACACAAATGACATTCTCAAAACTGATAAAAACACATTCAGGTCAATTTGATACATTAGTAAAATGATCCATAGATCATTTTTTGAGGTGTAAAAATCATCCACACCTCAATTTGATGCATGGTGTAACTGCAATGACTCAAAGTGTGTCT
The DNA here is from genome assembly GCA_963277665.1 of Viscum album. Lineage (NCBI taxonomy): Eukaryota > Viridiplantae > Streptophyta > Magnoliopsida > Santalales > Viscaceae > Viscum > Viscum album. Next base: position 747,609,647 of record OY728123.1, on the reverse strand, counting down.
TTTTATTTAAATTTTACATTAATATTAGTATAAAAGACAAATGACATACTCAAAACTAATAAAACGCATTTGGATTACTTTGATAATTTATGAAAATGATCCAAAAATAATTTTTGATGCATATAAATCATCTTCAAGTCAATCTGATACATGGTGTGTGAGGTATGACTCGAAGCTTCTCTTATCTATTTAAAAATGACCTTTTAGTTCAAAGCATATTTCCATATCTTAAAACCAAATAAGCACACTTGGATTTCCTTAATAATTTATTAAAATAGTTCATAAGTAATGTTTGACATATATGAGTCATTATCCCATAAAATTGACACACGATGTGATTTTTATGACTCAAAGTTCATGTTTTTAGTTTAAAATAACATTTTAGTCAAAAAAGTAAGTGACATTCTCAAAACCAATCAAGAACATTAGGATTGTTTTCATACATTAGTTAAATTATTTATAAGTCATTTTTGATGTTTTGAAACTGTCTTTACCTCAACCCAATGCACGGTGTGATCGGTATGAATCCAAGTGTTTCTTTTTATTTAAAAATGATATTTTAGTAAAAAAACATAAGTAACAAACTCAAAATAAAAAAAAATGTATTTTAATTGTTTTGATACATTAGGAAAACTATCCATAAGTTATTGGTGATGTGAATGAATCATTATCACATGAATATGATACATGGTGTTCCCAATGTGACTCAATGTATATATTTTTAGCTTAAAATTTTCACTTTGTGTTTAATTTATTTCTTTATATTATTACTAACATAATAATTGTTTTCTTATACAAGCGAATTATTTTTCTCGATATGGGGTGGTTTGTTCAGAAACTAATATAATTATCCAGGATTAGGGTCCAAAGGCAAATGAACGTTGATCTTTTTGAATGTAAATGATAATTTTTACTTACTCATGTAATTGTAGAAACCAATGTTTGAAATGTCTATAATACAATGTTTTTTTCTTATATTTTTGTTATAAATTTTAAATCAATTAAACTCTATATTTTATCCTCTATTTTTTTGTATTTATATTCCTTCTTATATATTATGATATGTTTTTAATTTATAGGGTTCATGCATGGATGTTGTAGGGATGTAGCTGTGTAGCAGCTCGAATGGCCATTATCGTCACTTCATGTAGTTCTGATAAAGGGTCCCATTTTCAGTGCTTAATCTAAAACTGATAAAGGTACCCATTATCAGCACTAAATAAAATTATTTTATAATGATATCCTTCATTATAGCTTCCAAAAAGTGATCATAAAATACACCATTATCATCACTTTTTAGAAGAGATGATAAAGGGTTCCTTTATCATAGGTTTTTTATAGAACTCATAAAGGTTGAGGGATTTTTATATATCTTAGGCCATTATCACTTTTAAGTGTTGAAAAATATCATTTTTATCATTTTATAAGCTCTTAATGTATTAGTGATAACAAAACATTTAAATTCCCTTTTATACCTCGATATAATATTGATTTCATCCTATATAGCCCAAATCTTAAGAATAAGTTAACATTTGAAAATTCTGCTCCCTATGGAGCTTCTATGCCAGCTCCATCACAACCCTTCCTTTTATTTGACACTTCTATTAGAACAAGGATTCTATTTTTACTACTTCCAAGGGCCTAGATCTATAATTAACTTTGTTGAATATGAACTAATCCAAATTGTTTATGTAAGATCCATTAAAAAAGACATATTTAAAAAATCCAAAAACATAACCAAAAAATTGTTTATACAACAAAACTCAATATTCACCCACCTAATTACTAATTATATATTTTAATACTAACACATTATGAGCTTTTATCCACATATAACATGATGGTTCAATCCTTTTCCTTGTAAAAATTTGTATATGTGATATTTTGGGTAGTTTCTATTGTTTAAATTGATAGGGTTAGGGATTGGGTTCTTGTGAGAACATCAGAGCTAGAACAAGATTTCATAATATAAAAAAATTATTAAGTTGAAATGGTGTGGGTAACCTATATATTTTATAAACATTATTACTCTCACATGGATCTAGGGTGTGGATCATCCACACTTAGCAAGGGGTTAGGTACTCCCATCATCACTACTTATATGAAATTGTATGAGTCACCAACCATGGATTCGGAGAGGTGGTGTAGTTTCATAATGTTGTAAAATATGAATGGTTCAAGTCTATTTATTTAAAAGTAATTTCTTTCTACATATGGGATATGATATTCATATATTGAATTTATAAATATTTTGAGCACATATGTGTATATTTCTCCCCTTGCAACCCTTATTTGGCATTTGTGCACTTATATAAGTGAAGTAAAATTGTTATACGTTGATTCTATATGTTCTCTATCTTAGTGTAAATGTAAATAGATAAAGATAATAAAACTCTCTAATTTTCACTGAACAAGGGGATATTAAATGTGTAAGGGGAGAACAACTATCTAAGAGTAGTCTCAGTGTTATCCTTTCACTGAATCCAAGGATTTGGTGTCCATGATGTAGGGATTAGTATTAATTAAAAATTAGGTAAACCAATAATCATTTTTTCTTTGATGTGGTGTAGGCCCCCCATATGTTGATGATGTTGGATCTTTCTCACAGGGTGATGTTCAGTCCTTCAATGTTTGGCCTTAGCTTTTGTAAATTTCTTGGTTGTTAAACTATCAATAGGAAAATGTTTTCCATAACATGTCATGGGGTATGGAATTCTATCGTGGGGTACATTTCAGGTCACACATGTTTATATTTGATACTCCCTTAAATTATATTTGACTCCATAATGAAACATGGGTCATAAACTACTGTCATAGATTTAGTTTATGTTTCTTGTTGTGAATTTTTAAGATTGGATCTCATAAGATGTTTTATTGGGTATAGAAATGCATTGGAATATCTGAATTAATAACCCTTACATCAAGAGAGAGGTGGTTCTGGTAATATTTTTATAGTTCCTAGATTTCAAGATTTCATGAGTATGGGTTTTACTTTATCGATTACATATAGTATTGATATAAATGTTTTGGGTTGTGGTTTTATCATATGGGTGTGACACTTTATACCCTTACCTTTCCAAGGGTGATCATAAAAGTATTTTTTCCCTTTATTTTGGGGAATTTAGTTTTGGGTCCCTTTTTGTGATGAATCGGGTATTCTATATGGTTTATCTTTTAGTTTTCCTCCAGAAATATGGAAAAGTTTTTAGAAAGTTAGGTAGTTAAGATATTTCATATCTTTCATTTTATCTAATATCTGAGGTTCTTAATGAATACAACCTTTATAGAACTCAGCTATAAAGATTATTATATTCTTCTATATCAGGGTTCTTTATCTTAAAAGGTGCTATGGTTTTCCATATCATTTTCATTTAGTTTTGTGTTGACATGTCATTCATTACTATCTGTTTTTAGACAACCTACTGGGTATGAAAATACTTATCTATCCAAGGTAGATCTTACAAAAATGTTTTGTGTTCTATATAGATGATGTGCAATTTAGGGATGTTTTTAGAATACATCGAGATGGTGGAGCTGGTACATAATCATTATTAGTTGATATGGTTGTGGTTGGTGATCAATAAGAAACATAATTTAACATCATGTTACCATATTTTAGACAATTCCCCTCTCTTTATTGGTTTTCATCTTTAATTGGGTGTGTCCTGAACTCCTAAGGATGAAGAACATTTTATGGGGAAAATTATCTAATGTCCAGGGATATATGTTTATTTTGAATTAATGGAGTCCTATTATAAACATGTAATGTTTTAGTGTCTTTCTCCACTTGTTTATAGATTTCCTAAGGTTGTTTGGGTTTGCAAGTATGAATCTACTATTTTTTGTCTACTATGAATTTACATGTCATGTAATGGGAGTACACAATGAGTAATGTTCACGAGGCACATGTCATATTTCATGTACATAACATGAATGAATACACATTATGTAATAATAAAAATAAAAATTTTTATATAAAGGAAATGTTTTTTACACTGTATGTGGACCTCGTGGATTACAATACATGTAAATGGATCACCCTCCATGTAAGTCTCATGAGGTTAGATTTTGGGGTTCTGTTTGGATGATTTTCTTTATTATTTAGCCGCATCTTTCATTTTTTCTCATCCTAGATCTATTCTCTTCCAATTTTGGGAACCATAATTTATTCTAGATCGATTCGTTCATTGTTATATCATTGGGGTAGTTTTGTTACATCTCTCAAGTTAAGAGACCCTTTCTTCTTCATTTTTTCCTTTCATTTCAATAGAATTACTTCATTTTGTTATCATATTCTTTGATCTAACATGATGTTTCTTCTTTTTTCCTTCTATATACATCATCTTATCTTGTTCTAGGGGTTGTTCCTTTATTTATTTTGGTGCAGTAGGTGTATGTTCTTGAGATATGTTGTGATCATTCCACTTCACAAGCCTTTTTGTTAAATTAAATTAAATCTAAGAGGTGTATATTGGTTCTAGGGTCCCCGTTATCATAGTTGTGTTCTTTATAGCTAGTGGATCCTATATTGGGCATGTGAAACTAGGGTTTTAAGGTGGGTGGTTCCATATCTAGCTTTTGTTGGCGAACTACAATGTGTCAGTTTTTGGTAAATTGTTTTATAAATGAATGGAATGGTTAACTAATTTGATTTATGTGTTTGGAAATGTTTTTCTGATAAAATACGATTTTCCTTTTGGTTTGGTAAACGAAAAGGGTTTTTTAATCATTGTAAAATGGTTTTATGAAATATTTTTCAAATAATGATCTGATAAAAAAATTATGAAGTGATTTCAAAAATATTGAACATGGGAAGCTTTGGGTACTTCAGTGAATGTTGTATTAATATTTGTCATCCACTATTTGGGAATTATTTCAGGGTTATTTCATCTACTTATTAGGCCTATTTTTTATGGAATTGTTAGACCTATTGGGGGGTTCACTTTCAATGGTGTTCCTCTTCTCTATAAACTTGATTAATATGTCTAGAGACTTCATACCCATGTGGTTTCCTATGTTTAGGTAAGAGTGTCCTAGCTAACCTGCCCTAGTGTGATCCTTGGAATGATGTTACCTACAATTTTTACTGATTTGGGATATTTTTTACTATATTATTTTGATTATAATACCATGGATTTATATCATATGTGATGTATGATTTGGTTTGATTTGATATATCTATTTTTATATGTGCAAATGATATTATTTGAAACCAGTTTACCTTATTTATTTGAAAATGTGTAAAGGGGGAAAATTAAATGTGTTTCTATTATTTTTTGACCAAAACTACTAAAATGTATATCATTCCTTATTTTCATTAAAGTTGGGAATGCTTGGATTATTGTAAATAGAGTTTTTTTTGGAAAACATTGGTGGGTTCCTACTGAGCATATTATTCCATGCCCTATATACCCCTATGGTGGTGCGTAGACCTTGTTATGTCTTCTGATGGTGGGAAAAGAAAGGTTTTGAAGTGAGGAAAAAAGGTTTTTTACCATCTAGGTTTTGGTTAGTTGGACGGTGAGATGGTGGGAGTTTCCCCATTCTATCAAATGGAGATTATTAGAGTATCTGTTTATCTTTTTCATCCTTTTAAATTGGACTTGTCTCTTAGATATTTTTTTGTCGTGTAACAATTTTATGTTTCTATTATTATCTTTCTATTATGACATATATATTCACGTTTTCTTCCTCTTTTTATTTATTATATATATATATATATTTCTGTATGTTTCATTTTTCTACTTCTGGTTGGGTGAAATCATTCCCAATATTTTTTGTTGATGCCCGGGTGCTAGTTTCAAGCCCATGGGGATCAAGAACAGCCTTCGAGTATGTTCCAGTTTTGGTCAGTTACAATTTTGAGAGGGTATTCTGGTCGATTTCATCAAAGTTTGGTATTATAGGAGGTCCTTTATCAAGGGTATTTTTCTTGGGATGTTTGGTAGACTGGAGATAAAAATTTTGGAACTTAAGAGGAAGGTTACGGTGACTGTCTGGCCAGATCTTGTCATGAAGAGACCTAGGTAACCATGGGATGTTGGAATGTGTGTATCATATTTTGAGTTCTCAACCTAAATATCATTTTTTTATTACGGTTTTCTTCTTTGAACTAATATTATTCTATTATTTGATCATTAATGTTTTATAATATGCAATAGTAAGCTTCCTAGATGTGTTTGGTGAGTTGCTCTGAACGGTGAATCTAATTTTTCTTAAGTGAATCCTCCTATGGATTAGAATGTTCTCAAGGCTGTCATGTGAGAACTTCATTTCATAGATTGTAATGTACCACAAACTTAGAATGTGGTTTTTTAGCTACAACCAAAAGATTTGCAGACAAGGATTGATCATGGTAGTTCATGCATGAGAAGCCACCATCCTTTAAAGGTAATATTTAACCTCATGAATCAGAGTATTAGATTGAATATATTGGTATAATTTTTAATTTTTTTTTGGATAAACATGAGAGTATCAAGGTGAAGTTCATGATGTTCATACTTGAGGGTCCCAACAGGATATGGTGGAATTCCATAGTATAAGTGTATAGGCATGTGGTGTTGGATTGGAAGGGTTTCAAGACTATTATTCCAGTAGTTTTGTCTAGATTCACTAATGATGGAGAATTATCTTAAGTTACTATATTTAAAGTAGGGATATTGTTCAGTGTCAATGTATACCAAACTGTTTTCGGATCTGGTTTGTTTTCCACCAGAGGTTGTAAAGAAGGACTAGCTGAAAGATCATATGTACATGTCGGGTTTTCGATTGGATTTTATATCATAGGTATTCATACTGAATATTTCTACCTATAAATAGTCTATGGATAGGGATATGATGGAAATATTAGATATGGTGGGAAATGATGGATATTAGGTACCTTCACTTAAACCTAGTGGCAACTTTAGTTGTGTGATAGGTAAAAATAGAAGTTGTAATATCATTATAGGAGTGGAGGGGGTGGTTCTTAGCAGTTGGCATCTTCAACACCTCCATTGGAAACAAGTGGTGTGCATATATCATACTATAAGTTTGGAAAGGATATAAAAACATGACATTCTTTTCCTTCACCTTCAAATTTGAGCACTGGTTATGGGCTTTATGGTCATTTGTAGCATTTCAATCAGGCTATGTCCATTCCTCATTATGGTCATCAATCATTAGATCCAAAGGCTACTGTTTCACAGTTAGATTCTTTAAAGACTACAAGGATGTATCCAAAAGGCATAGGAGTGAATCGCCTTCAAATAAAAGATGATTTTCTAGAAGAGGTATATGTGGGTCCAGTGATAGGGAGTGGTACCATCTTTATTGCATCTTAAATTGTGATTTATTTATTTGATACTGGTTCCCCCACCCATTTATATGTAGAAAATTTATTGATATGATTAAACATTCAAATTATCTCATTTCCTTTATCATGGAGTTATAAAAATCTATTGGATGGTGGAAATGATAGGGGTTTCAGTGCCCTTATTATACGCTATCGATAGCTAATGCATTGTTAGTCAAGGATTTTCTCATTCTTGGCCTACTTTTATTTTAATTCATCATAGGGGCATATTAGTTTTTTTATCATCATTTTGAGGATGATTTTTATCATCAGCATGATTCTTTTATTATGGTTTATGGGTGATCACAAGTGTTTCAGGGATAGTGGGATCTATGGTCTGTTCGTGCAGGACCTTCCAGTCCATAGCTCATTATTTCTTTATCAACTGTAGAAATTGATCTTGATTAAGTTCTTTATATTTCTAATATTCCCATAGTTTTCATGATTTTCATAATGTTTTCCTATAAGATTTCACCAAACTTCTTCTAAATAGGTAAGTGTGGTTTATGATTAACCTAGTTCAAAGCCCAAATCTAGTTTTGATATATTCTTATCATACAGAACTAGTGGATATCAAATATCACAATATTTAGTTAGATGATCTGATTGAAAATTGTTGTGTTCTCGATATTGTTTTTCTTTGGGTATCCCCAGTGCTCTGTTTCAATGAGTCAGATAGTTCAATTCAATTGTGTATGGAATATAAAACGTTGAGTTAGTTAATGGTTAAGATTAATTATCCTTTTCCTTATGTAGATAATTTCTTTGATAAGTTAAAGGGGGAGAATTATTTTTCATTGATCAATCATCAGTCGGTTTATCATCAGCTTATATTTTTGTGGTTTTATATTTCGAATATAGATTTCAGAACTAGGTATTTCCATTATGAATATCATATGGTGTCATTTTTTATGACTAACACTCCTTCTATGTGTATGGATTTGATTAATAAAAAATTCCATCAGTATATCAATTCTTATGTAGTAGTTTTCATGGATGAAATTTTTGTTTATTCGGGATCAGAGCATATTAATGAGAACCATTTGGTTTTGGTTATGGAAATCATAAAGATTCTCTATCTCTATGGAAATAGAAAAAAATAAAACATCATGATCTAAGAACTGAAGTTATAGGGTCACATGATTTCTGGGCATGGCTTATCAGTTGATCCTAACAAGGTGAAGGTTGTCTTGTTAAGCTAAGAACCATGGAATGTCTTTTAGACCCAAAATAATCCTTGGTATTCCTAGATATTATCGATGACTCATCAAGGATTTGTCAAAGTGTGCATCACCTTTTACTAATATTACTAGGAAATAGGTAATTATGGGATACAAGGTGTCATTATTCTTTCAATGAGATGAAAAAACTTATTACATCAGCACCTATTCTGATCTTACCAAATCCTGGTAAGGGGTATGTGGTTTTATGTGATGTTTCTATCTCTGGTTTGGGTTGTCTTCTCATGCAGGAAGATTATATGGTGGATTATGGCTCCGTTCATCTTTGAAAAATGAGAACAATCGTTCCAAACATGAATCAGATATTTTCATAATTATGTATATGCTAATTATTGGTGGCACTGTCTTTTGGGGAGAGGTTCACAATATTTTCAGTCTATAACAGTTTGAGCTATATATTTTATAAAAAATACATGAATCTCAGAAAGAGTCAGCGGGTGTAATACCTTAATAAGTTAAAATTTGATATCACCTACACCCCATGGAAGAGAATTGTCAATGCAGACACTCCCGATAGGAGAGTACCATCGTAGCCTATTCAGGAATCGAAGGAAGAGTGGAACCTTATGGGGATTTTTGCTCAATTGCATCTAGATGCTCAAAAGGATTTATTAGATATGGTTATGGACATTGTTTAGATATCATCATCGTTGCTTGACTCAATTATATTGGTTCAGTATCAAGATGACAAGTTCAAAGAAATTTGAGAAACCCAATATAGTGGGGAGATTATTTCTACACAGTCTCTCTCTTCAGAGAGTATTCTCAGTTTTACAGAATTTTTTTCCATCCTAACATTTGAAAGAAACTTGGTTTTTTAAATTTTCATAGTGCTTTGTTTTTTTCATTCCATCACTATGAAAATGTATTATGCCATGAGATAGTGATTCTAGTGGATGGGTATGAAGTGTAACATTGTTGATTATGTGTTCTGTTGTTACATCTTCCAAGAAATAAATTCATAGCATCTAAAAACTTTTGGTTGAAACTTGCCAATTTTTTATCTATTTTGGAAATGGGATGAGGTATCTATCATTTTTATTTTGGAATACCATGGAATCCATAAGGGATGAATTCTTCCTTGGTGGTGATTAATCAATTCAAAAATCCGGCTCATTTCATTTTGATCAAGGACACTACAAATGTTTAAAAACTATGTTATATTTTTATATAGGAGTTAATGAAGTTTCATGGGGTTCCCTATACCAATGCTTCATACATGGATCAAAGGTTTACTTAAAGGTTCTAGAGGAGTATCCAAGATTTTATGGAAACTCATGTAAGATTGAGTACATCTTATCATCCATGTAATGATAGTCAGACAAAGCATGGTATTCAAATCCTAGAGGATATGTTCCATGCTTGTGTCTTGGATTTTGGTGGATCTTGAGATAGCCATATGGGACCAATTAAGTTAGATTATAAAAATATTTATCAATCAATGATTAGAATGGATCATTTCATGTCTATTAATATTCACAAGTGTCGGTCACCTCTTGGTTGGACAGAGGTGGGAAAAGATTCTTTGGTGGGACTGAGGTCGGTTTAGTAGACGTCAGCAAGGAATTAAGATATAATTCAGTGTCTCATTATAGTGGAGGGTCCAAATAATATTGTGTGGATCAATGATGTTTTCCAATTAATTTTTTCATAGGTGACCAAGATTTGTTGAATGTATTCTCCTTGGTTAAGTCACCATCATCTTGGAAAATAGGGAAAGTTCTCTTCTAGATGTGTTGATCCAATTTAGGTCATTGGTCAAATTGTGAATATTTATTATTTGTTGGAATTGATAATATAGTTGAAAATAAATTGTAATAATTTACACATATCATGGCTCAGAAAATACCTTCTTGATCCATCTCACGTTCTGAGATGTGAAGAGATTGATTTAGATCTAGATGTTTTGGTTGTGAGGAATTAAGTAGAGATCATTTACTCTCGAGTGAAATTATTTAATGTGAAGTAAATTATGTTTGTCGGACTATTATGGTGTAAGGGATTAGATTCTCACAAGACATGGAAGTTCTACTCATTTATTAGTGTTTAGTGGCCTCACCTCTTTACCAAACTACATTCTTAAACATCACTTCCCATGGATTAAAATTCTTATAGTGGGGAGTTTGTAACATCTTATTACTATATTTCATTTAATTTTCCTCTATTTACTTTTTTTCTACATAATTTTGTGAGTCATGGACTCCATAGAATGGAGAACATTTTCTAAGGAAAATGGTAAAAAGATCAAGGATGTATGTTTATTTTAATTAATGTATTAATTAGGTTCTCCCTGAGTTTAGAGAATGCTTAATGTGGTTTGGGTTTTCATGTATTAATATTATATTTTTTGTAGTCTTTTGGGAATTTACATAACATTTAATTTTATTACATGATATGTAATATTATCGAATCTCACATCATGAGATGAGTACATAGCATGAAATAATACATAGGGTCTGAGGATTACATTCCATGTAATGTTTAAAATTTGGTTTTAAATAAAAAAACAATTGGTTTCTGGGTATGTGTAACTCATGGATTATATGAAATGTAATGGTATTAAATTCCATGTAAGTCTCAAAAGGTTTTATTTTAGGGTTCTACTCATCCAATTTGTTTTATTATTCAGCTACATCCCTCCTTGTTTTCAACCTAGAGCTCTTATTTGGTGATTTTGGGAAACTCGGTTCATCTCGTATTGATTGGATCGATGTTGGATCATTATGAAAAAAATTTCCATCTATCTAGGTAAAATAACCATTCTACTTCTTCATTTCTGTTGATCTTGGTAGCATTGTTGACTTGTGTTATCAAATTCAATTATCAGAGATCATGTTTTTTCTTGTTTTCTTCTAGAACTGTTGTGTCTTCTTATTCTGAGGAGTGATACTTTATTGGTTGTGGTGAAAAGGGTGTGTGTTTTTTAGGTATGTTATGATCTTTTCTATTTTTCAAACATTTTTGTTAAATTTAAGAAATTATAATATGTATAGATTTATTCTAGGTACTTTGTTTCATTGTTGGGTTGTTTCTATTTTTTGGATCCCATTATGGGCATGTGTGACCAGGGTTTTGAGGTAGGTGGTTTCGTTTATAGATTCTTTTGGTGAACTACATTGATCCAGTTTTTGATAAATTTTTTTATAAATGAATTTCATGATGGAATGATTTGATTTGTGTTTGTGGAAATTGGTTTTTCTTAGAATATATGTTTCCCTTGGTTTTGGTTAATAAAAAAGTTTTTTAAAGCATTAAAAAATGGTTTTTTCGAATTGTTTTCAAATAATGATATGATGAAATGGATTTATGAAATGGTTTTGAAAATAGAGAACATTGGAATCATTGGGTACTTATATGGAAGGTTTAGTAATATTCCTCGTCCACCTTTGGGGGTAATTTATGGGGTGTACCTCTTCTCATAAGGCCTCTTGTTCTAGAGACTTGTAAGACCTATTGGGGGTTCACTTTCTTTGGTGTTTTTATACTGTCAAGATTTTATTCATATGTCTAGAGGCTTGACGTATTCTTGATTGCCTATGTTTAGGTATTATTTTTCTAGTTTTCCTAACCTAGTGTGATATTTGGTGTGATGTTGCCTATTCTTTTGGCCAATTTGGGCTGTTTGGGATTATACTATTTTGATTGTACTCCCTTGGGTTTGATATGATATATGATGCATTCTTTGAATTGACATGATATATATTTTTTACATATGTATATGAAATTATTTAAAATTGGTTTACATGATTTATTTGGAAATGTGGAAAAGGGAAAAATTAAATGTTTCTCCACGCCTTTGAGATAATAATTTTTAAACTATATATTGTGCCTTGTTTTCATTAAAGTCATGAATTCATGGATTATTGTACAAATACTTATTATGGAACACCTAGTTTGGACCCTACTGAACATTCTCACTCATACCTTGTGTACCCCTTCAGTGATATATAGACCGTATTATATTGAATGTATGTCTATCATAGGGTGTGGAAAAAAATTATTTCTCTAATGAAACACAGAGGCCGACTAGGGTCATCCCACTTGATAATTTCTCTCAGTCATTCGCCTATATAATATAATTCACCTCAACTAATCATTTTTCTTTGTTTTTTATTATTTTATGAAAAAAAATGGAATTGAAAAGATACATTAAATGCTAAAATTTATACTAACATGTAATTCCAGAATATGTTTAGAAAATAAAGAACATGGACTTTGTGGTTTGGATTATGGGTTTTGTCAATCTCCTCATTAGTGTTTCAATTTAGTTTATACTATAATTCGTATATTTCAAGCATGAATTGATATTATTTTATTTAGTGTTGTGAAATCTTGAATTCCTTTATAAATATTAATTCCACCTACATCAATAATCGAGGTTAATGGCCCACCTTAATCAATAGTGTGATATTTTCCAGGACCTAGGAACATTATATGCCATTTTATCCACTGGATGGCTCAAATCCATCATTTGAAGAGCCTATATCTAGTAAAATGGAGGGAAATTATTTAACAAAAATATAGAAATTATTTTGAGTTCAGTGTACTTGATGTAAATATTCTCACTCATGTACTTCACGTGTACTCACCAAAAATGAAATAAAGCCTATAAAGTTATGTGCAGAATGAAATGGAAAGACCACTTACACCAAGCCTTGGGTTATCCCCTAATTTGTTTGGGTATGTGGTCACAGTGGTAAGATAATAATAGAAGAGAATAAAATAAAATTAATATAAAATATAGAGTAATATAGGGAGATAATGAGATAAACTAAGACAATAAAGAGAGAGAAAAATGGACAGATTGTTAAAATTGGATGAAGAAGAACAAAAACATGAATTGTAAAAATGGAGCAGAAGTGAAGAAGAAGACGTTTTGGTGGAAAATACACAATTGAAAAAAGGCATGAATGAATTATTAAAAAATAAATTAATATTACATAACAAAAAAACTAACTATATTAAAATAAATAAGAAAATAAAGAAGAAAGAAATAAGGGAAGCAGCATGAGCCTTCGGTTATGGCATTCGCCTCTTTATGGGTGCAGCCTCTCCTTTGGTGGGAAACAAGGTCATTAATTTATAGACTGAGGGAGAGGACCTCAGAATCCTTCACAAAATCCCTAAAATCACATTTAAAAGTTCAGATACATTTTTTAAAAAACTTATCCGGAGACTTAGCAATATGAGTTTTGAAACACCAATAGATTTTTGCTGTTCAAACCATTGAAGCATGGACTGAATTATTTGTCAGGGATTCAAATTGTTGTGTTGTAATTGATTCTAGTCTTGGATTGGTGGTGACCTATATGGGTCACAGGGAATAGTGGACATAGAAGGAGTAATGGAGAAGCTGGTGCATGGAATGGGGGGTAGCGCTGGCTCCCTCTAATTCATCTTACCTTATAAGTGTCTAGATGAAACTCAAAATAGCTTCACGGGTATCATCATAGAGTCTCGAGATGATCAGTGGTGGTCCCTGGTGGTGATAGTGGAGGGAAAGCTCAATCCCAAGCTTCCTGATAGAGCAGATAGTGGACTTTGATAATCGTAGTGGCAGTCGATTTTTGAGAACAAGGGGTAAGCGTTGGAGGATGGTGGTTCTTGGTGTATGAGGGAGAGTGAGGCATGGTCAAGGTAGGATTGCATTGTATCAGAAAATGATGAAAATTAACCACTTAAACTCCTCCCTGCATTGAAATGGAGAATTTATGTGCGAGCATTAATAAGAAAAGGTCTCTCATCCCAAGATCATAAGCTAACAATGGGGATAAGCTCCCATACTAACACATGAACGCCATGGGCCACATGCACTGCACAGACTATGCAGGCCACTATGCCTACTATGATCCTCTATTATGGGTTTGATATCCCATATTCCACCATTAATGGGCCTCATACCCCAATACATATACTGGCTAGCTCGAGCTTTCTCTCCCATGTGGCTTGTCTAGTTATGCCTCTTGGGCATGGCTATATGGAGAGCTACCTAATTGATGGCACATCATAAGTTGAAAACATATTTTTTTGGTTAACTACATAAAATATAAAATAACCAATGTTAAAAATTTAAAATAATAATATTTCAATTATAAATTAATATTTTAAATTTGAAAATCAACACCATTTATTCCATTTAAATCAACTTTCACACTTAATTTTTTAATCTGGTTTTTAATTAAAAATTGAATTATATGATTTCATTCCATAAACCCCACTAAAAATATTTATAAAATGTTCAAAAATATTCATGGAATATCATTGTGTCAAATACCTCCAGATCCAAACTATCCTTCTATTAAAGAATAAAATCTCAAGTAATAATTCAAAGGGAACCCATGTTACAAATATTTAAATTCAAAAACAATAATATCAAAATGATTAATAATGTTAAATAATGTTTTAAAATTTACACATAAAATATCAATATAAATTATCATTTTTTAAATAAACAAAAAAATTAATAATTTTACATTCTACTTTGAAAAATGATGGAACTTCCCCTTTCATTCATTTAAGTTCTGTAATTCACCACTATTAAAAATGCCATATCTTGATCTACCTCACAATGGATACTTTTTTCTCATCACCCATGATAAAATTCAAGTAGAGTTATGCTCATATCATGATGAAAAGATTCTTATCCATAGGCTTGTAAAGGAACTCTTGTCTCTACTTTATAAAGTCAAAAGGCACACAAAATCAGGAGTACTTCCATTAATGTTTCAAATTACTCTAGGCCATAATGTTTATAGGAATTGATGTTTTTAAAATTAAGGATCGAAGAGGATGTTTCTCTCTTAAAGAATAAATTTTTATATCAGATGTAATAGTTTCATTAAATTATCCCCTTAAAAAATAACAACTCCCAATTTCCAAAAACTCAATATAAATGTCATGATGAAAATAAATCATAATGTATTATTTCTATACCTTCTTCAAATTTTTCATGCATTTTATACCTTTTCATTTTTCAAATAAATTTTTCATTTTTTTATTTTTTAAAAGTTATGATTAGAATAAATCTCATATCCACCACCTAATGACATATGATAATAATCATTAGTATAGTGATGGTGATTTTTCATTCTTCTAAGTCACAACTCGTTCCTATTTTTTTATTTTTTTCAAGAAGGTAAAAAAATAAAATTACAATGTATGAATAAAATAACATTTCTAATTACCCAAAGTACCACCCCTATAATTTTTCATTACAATTCATTTCATCCATTACTTCATTACTTCCTTCACCCCAACACTTCTACTTTAAATTAAGATGAAATTACAAAGAATAGGGTAAGAGTAGGAAAAAATGTCTTGAAACATGAATCGTTATTAAAAGGAAGATTCCTAGTATCTATGGGTTAAAAAAAATTATGTAAAGGTAGTATTTAATGATAAGGTATTTTAAAAAGTTTCATAAATAATTTTAAATGTGTTTCTGTATAGTCACATATTTTACAAGTTCAAATGAAAGTTCTAGCAGGTGGCATGTCCCAAAATCACTCAAGAAATATGATCAAGAATAAATAGAAATTATTTGGTCTAAAAATCCTCTCAGGTATGGGATATTTGATTTAGGATAATCACTCAAGGCATGATCAATATTAAAAAATCAATTCAGTTGAATTTAAAAAAATTAAAGCATGAAAAATGTATTTGTATTTTTTATTTACTTGAATCAACTAATTCCCTCAAATAGTGATTATTTAGTTTAGAATACATGCTTCCATTTAATAAACAAATTATCTATTTTACTCATTCAATTTCATTAACATTTAAATCTAGAACATGTAATCACAAGATTCTTAAGAAACTCTTATCTCCTAGATAATTCAATTAAAGAATAAATCCAGGTACGGTCATACAATTTCTAGTTGAAAGATCAAAGATTGTTTTCAGAAAAACAATGTAGGAGGTCTAAACATAAACATTAAAAGTGAACTCACTTTACCATGAATATTACTCATTTTCTTCCATTTTTTTGGGGATTCCTTTTTCCTTCATGAACCTATAAAAATTAACAATTAAGTAAAAGGATCATTTCATTTATGCTCTAAAATATTGAGGGAGTGGGCTATATATTAAACTGACTAAAATGTAAATTCCAGGAAGAAGGTAAAGATAAATCTTGGTATGATCCACCATGTGGACCCAAAAATATTACTACCTATAGAGGTATGTGTCATTTGTTATCCATATTGTATTGGTGGGTGGTTATTATTCTACTTGAATCACCCCATGTGGATTTTAACAGTATATACTTATTCCTTTGAAGTGAGGAATGATCCATGGATATAGTATAAGAGATCCATCCCCTTCAAAATTAGGTACATCCTGAATGGTGGTAGTATGATAAAATATGAATCATCCACTTTCTTTGTTTCTACTTGTATAGCTTCCTCATACTTTTACAATGTTGTCTCAACATGGGATGCATGAATTGAATGATCATAGGAAAAGTAAGAAGGTATTTTAACTAGAATAAAATTTAAATTTAAATTATTATATAAATTTTCCCTTTTAACCTGAGCATACTTTATCTTCATTTCCCCCAGATCATAAATTTTTACTTCCTAATGGGATTCATCTAATTCATCTTTGATAAAGTTTTGGAGCTCTATGTGTTCCCCAATAACTACAAGTCTAGATTCTTCATATTCTTATAAGGTAAAATATGGATTGACCAAGTCTGAAAATTCAAATCATTGGGGAGTGATACTCAAATCAGATTGAATAAAATCATAAAATAAATAATTAAAAATAATATCATATCCTTGACTTGTATCAGGTTCACTAAATTCATCATTAGTGAGTGTCTCTCAATGATTGGTCTTTTTGGATAGAGGTAGGTAGTTAGGCTGCTCCATCTTTTCATCAAATCCCCCCACATGGATGGTGTATTTGTTTAATGTTTCTGGATCTTATTCCTTGGGGAGATCAAGTTTCCCTCATAATCATTTAAAAACTCATTCAAATATTTTTTTTCTCCCACTTATAGCATAGGTTCTAGTTGCTACATCAATGCTCAAACATATTCAAATGATCTCTCCAATTTTCCTTCTATTCATTCAATGCTTAAGATTTTTCATAACTAATTTTTTCTTCTTATTTCTCCTACACATGTGAGTGATTGTTTCATGAACAAATATATGGTATTTTTTGAAACATAATGAAAAGAAATTAATCAATGAAATATATCTAAGATGTTAAAATAGTAAATGAAAATAAATTATTGATTAGATACCCAGAAATGGACCTAGTATTGAACGCACATCAATTATATGGCATGGAAAAAAGAAAATTTAGTTTTTGTAAGGAAACATAGAGGTTGATGAGGTCTGTCACATTTGAGTAGATTTCTCATTCGTTAACCAACATAATCTAATTCACTAAAAATACTTCAGTTTTTTTGTTTTTATTATTTTATGAAAATAATGGAATTTAAAAGATAAATGAAATGATAAATTTATACTAACATGAAATAAAATAATGTATTTATAAAAAACAATAACTTGGCCTTTGTAGTTTGGTTTATGGGTTCCATTATTTTACTTGTTGGTGTTTAAATTTATTTTTATAGTTCAATTTTGATATATTATTCTTAAATTACTGTTGTTTTATTTAGTGGTTTTAAATCTATAATTCCTTTAGTAATATTAATTCCACCACCTCCTATAATAACAATTAATGTCACAACTCAATCAAGAGTGTGAAATCTTCCAGAACCTGGTTCCGTAGTATGCCATTTCATCCACTGTATGCCTCTACTACATCATATAAAGAGCTTGTATCTTGTATAAGGGAGGGAAAATAATTAATAAAAGTATAAAAAGAGTTTTATTGTAGTTTCATGTTGGGAAATCACCACACTCATGCACTTTAATATTTCCCACTAAAAACGTAATCAAACTTATGAGTTTATGTGAATAATTAAATGGAAACACTACTTACCTCCCCTAGTCTAAGCCCTGAGTTATCCAATCATCTTTTAGGGTAAATGGTCATAATGGTTAGATGAGAATTGAAGAGAATAAATTTTTTTCTAAAAACTAATATAAGTGAGAGAGATAGAGAGAGAAAATAAAATAAAATAAAAAATGAAAATAAAATAAAAAAATAAAATGATTATTAAAATTTAAAAAAGAAGAAAAAATAAAACAATAAGAAAAATGGAGAATAAGGGAAGAAGTAGTAGTTTGGGTGGAAGCAACGCAATTGAAAAAATGTGTGAATGAATTATTTTAAAATAAATTTAATATTAAATAATAAAAAACATAAAAAATTAAAATAAAAATAAAATAAATAAATAAAAAATACGGGAAATAGAAATATCCTTTAGTCATGGACTTCTCTTACACATGGGTGAAACCTACCCCTCTAGGGAGAATAAAGGGACTCCATTTAAAAACCAAGGGAGAGTCCCTAGGACTCCATCAATTAATTCATAAGATTTTATTTACAAGTGTAGAAACATATTTTCTAAATATTTTCACAAGACTCCATAATATGAGGTTTGAAACAACTAATGATTTTGGGTGTTCAAAAACATAAAGCATGGATTTAATTACTTGGCATTGATTCAAATTTTTGAGGTGTCTTTGGTGCTTATCTTGATGTGGATGCCACTTATATGGGTTATAGGGCATGATGGACATGGAAGTAACAGAAAAGTAGGTGGTTCATGGAATGGGTGGTAGTGGTGGCTACCTCGACTTTATCTAGCATTCACAGTGGTTGGATGAAGCTCAAAATATCTTTTTAGCGATCTTTTAGGGGTCCATATATGACCAGCGGTGGTCCCTAGTTGTGATAGTGGCATGCGATATTGTGACTAAGATTCCCAGTGGGGGGAGATGGAAGTCTCTAGTGATCATATTAGCATCCACCAAATGAGAAAAAGGGGTGAGTGGTAGAGGAAGGCGAAGCTAGGTGTCTGAGGGTGATCCAGTTATGGACGAGCTTGGATGATGTCCTCCCAGTAAATTGTGAATAGTAGACACTTAAAACTTATCACATATCAAAATGGAGTGGGGATTCATGAGTGTTTATAAGAAAATTACCCCCATCCCTAGCTCATAATATCATATCAGGGATGGGCTGTCATACCCAGAGGCACACACCACGGGCCACACACATAGTATAGCCCATGTGGGACTATAGGCCAACTATGCTCCTCCCCCATGGGATTGATCTCCTATGGTTCATCTATGAACAGTATTAATTCCGCCCATGCATATGTCGGCCATTTTGAGATATCTCTCCCAGGTATCTTGGTCGGCTAGCCCTCTTTGGATTGGATATCCGGAGATGTACATATTTGATGGCATGGATTAATTTGGTACCTTGTTTTTTGGGTAAATTACTTAAAATATATAATAAATAAAGTTAGGAATTTTAAATAATAGTCATTCAAATCCAAATTTAAATTTTAAATTCAAAAAACATCACCATTTAATCAATTTAATTAAACATTAAAATTAATTTCTGATTCCACACTTTTAAACAAAACATTTAATTATATGGATTTACTCATTAAAACACACAAAATCCATATAAAAATGTTTAAAAATATGCATGGAATATCAGTGTGTCATATGTATTTCCATGCAGGGAATGGAAAGGAATAGTAGTGAAATAATGAGGTTTTCTTTCATTTGGGTTTTGGGTATCTAGATGGTGAGATGGTGGGAGTTTTCTTAGGCTATCACATAGAGATTTTTGGAGTAGTTTTTTAGCTTTGTCATACTTTGTAGATGGAATTTTCCCTTAGAGATTGTTTTCAAACTCTTTCAATTGTTTTTATTATGTCGTTATTATTCGGTTATGACATATATACTCATGTTTTCTTATACTATTTATATATATTTATGTGTGGGGGCATGTTTTCTGCTCCAGGTTGACAAA
The DNA here is from genome assembly GCA_963277665.1 of Viscum album. NCBI lineage: Eukaryota > Viridiplantae > Streptophyta > Magnoliopsida > Santalales > Viscaceae > Viscum > Viscum album. The sequence continues at coordinate 747,589,166 of OY728123.1, read as the reverse complement.
AATTGTTTCCTCTATTTATTTTTAATGCATGGGTTCTAGTTTACATCTCATAGGGATCATGAATACACTTTCTGTATATGTTAATTACTATTTTAAGAGGTTATATGGGTGGTCTTTTCCACATATAAGGCCTCATAGAAGCTAAAATTTCCTTAAGATCATAAAAGGTTTGAACTTTATCTTCAAACGGTTTTTCTAGCAACTAAACACTGGTCATTGATTTTTTTGGTGGACCATATTCTCATGAACCGTCAAATTACAGTTTATAATTTCAAAAAATATATTATTTAGAATGAAAATATCTATGACTAATGTATTCCCACTTTTTAAAAAAATTTATCTTAATTTATTTCTTACGTTTAATGTAGAAAGGGAATAGAAATTCTCCTTTTATAATCCACTCAATAAAAATAAAAACCAAAAAGGTATTAATTATTTAAATCAAATAAAATTTAATACTAAGCATCTCATTAGATTCAACATTAAAATTCAGAATATCTTTTTTCCCTTAATTCATTGAATTCATCAATCAGAGGTTTTGAGTACACATAAATATTATCATCAGATACTCTTAGACTATCAATAAGATATGATAATATAAAAAATAGTTATTTGATATCTTACCAAGGAAAATAATTTTATTGGTCTAAAATCATGGACCATTTACTAATATTTTTTATGATTATATACTTTAATGTGATAAAATAATTATTTTCCAAACCAATAAAAACATTACAAAATTCATTAGATAATTCTTGGTTTCTCTTATATAAATCCATATATGTCAGGGAGTATGACTGTTGGGTTGGTTTATCAATACTATTGTAATTATTTTCATTTCATCTTATCAATTCTATAATTTTATAGGATATAAAATATCTCATCAATTTTTTATAATAGAATATCAATTTGTTTTACCATGATAGTATTCTCAGTTTTTGGCTTTATTTGATTAATTTTGATGAGTTCTTTTTCTTTTGTCTTCATCATTTCACTTTGAAGCATTAAAGACTACAAAACTATTTATATGAACCTTATAATTTAGTAAAAAAGAGTTTTTTTGAAAATAATCAATGTTCTCATATATTAAACCAATATTTTTAGTCAAATTTTGAGCATTGCATTAAAATATTTGAATATTAACACAAACCGGAAGGACTTTACATAACAACTATAGTAACATATCAAAAGATTTGTCTGTACATTGATTAATAGTATTCAATTTTCAAAATTAAATGATAAATGATAACTTATAGAAATTATTACATAAACAGTGTAATCTAGTATATATGTCATCAAGCATTTTTTTAAAATAGTACTCCCTATCTTTACCTCAATAAGGGTTAGTTCCATATATCCCATCGATTCACATTTCATTTTATTCGAGTGAAAAATCTTCACTAATATTATTTAACATTATAATCATATGATATTTCAATTTAATGTGTACCTCTCCATCAATGGTACCATGTCAGAGACATGATTCATAGTATTCTCTATGTTAAGTATAGATCATATAATACTTTAAAAAATCATTAAAAAATAAAATGACCCCATTTTGTATATCATGTGAATTATTCCATATTTTCTAATTTTCAACTTATAAAACCAATATATTCAACATAAATTCTTAATTTAAAGGGGATGATATGGTTTATCCCATCCATATATTCCTTTAAAAATTTATTTTACAAATAAATCCAACTCTTTTTTGTATCTTTCATTAAATCATTTAAAAATTGTTTTTATGGAAAATAAGTAAGATAAATATATAAATAATATAAAACTATAAAATTATACACCAAATAAATAAATAATAATTAAAATAATAAAAATTTACTAAAAATACAATTTTATAGTTGTGATTCCTATATTAGAAAAAACGTTACCAATATATCATAATTCTTTACACGATATAAAAAAATTATCAAAATTGACCAAAATTATATAATATTCAAGTGTACATAAATTTTGACTTAAAACATGGTCAATAAAAATTATATTATTTAAGAATAATCAAAAATTATTATAATGATATTAATTTTCTATAAATTTCCTAATATAATCACAAGAATAGTAGGTAGTTATAAATGAAAAAGAATTTTATAAGAAAAAATATTTATTTATAAACAATGATATACAAACACTACATAAAATAAATCTATATAGTTTAATGAACATATACATTAAAAAAATATCACTTAAGAAATAAAAAATATCGCTAAAATATAATTATTAAATTGGAATAATATATGGTGTCATGGGGAGGAATTTTTTAAATAATTCAATACCAATATGAAATAGTTTTAAAATTTTGTAATCATCCCAAAAGATAATAAATATTTTATTTAGGAATTAAAAATGCATCTAATAATTAAATACATTAAATAATTCTCAATTCAAAATTATTAACTAGAGTAATAATCTACTTTTAAAATCATTAATGGAAATTTAGTTCAAAATATGATGGAATAAAAATCTATTTAATTTAATAGAGAAAATGAATCTCATGAAGTGAGTGTTTGTGTCTAATGGTTCAACATCTACCAATTAACACCACTATGTAATTAATATAAAATAATTATATATAACATATATAGGTTTTTTTACTAGAAAACAAGATATGATAAAAATATTTAGGGTTACAACCAGAAGTCATATTGTTTCAATTATTTTCAATAGAAAGTTTTATGAAAGTAATGTAAAAGAGCTTAAACTTTGTTAAATTTATATAGAGTTGAGTTGATATTGATGAATGGGGATTGGGATGTATTAATAAAAAGACACATGATACTATGATCTCATTTATCACACTGTTAATGGAGATGGATCTCAAAAAATGGAAGTCATTAATTTTATATATGATTCATTGGGATTTTCATAAGAGTCTTCGACACCATGACATAATAGTTCACATTATGAAGGATGATAGGGAGAAATTTAGTGGGTTTAAGTTTATTATTTCATACTGTGACACACTAGTCCATGTTGTAATGGATGTTGGGGTAGATTTCAGTGACACTTGAATTATGGCACCCAAACAAGAAAAGAAATACCACTTTGCAATCAGTTCAACTAAAGAAATCAATTTAATGGTTTATACCATGATAGTCTGCCATGAAAAAATCTATATGATCATGATTTTTAATCTTTAGGATAATTATCAATGGAATATAGTATCTGATGCAAATCCACATGTTGTTTCATGACTCAAATGAAAGTTTCAAATACTTATAGGAGAAACTGATATGCAATGACACAACAGAGAATATCAATCTATGATTAATGTTATTTGGATGATTCTAATGGAACATAATATGTGGTATTATTATGATTATTTGGTGATAATTTAAGAAACTAATATCTTCCTATTCAAATTTCTATGGTAGAGAATCTAATCACCAGGGTTTTACATGAGTAAAACATAAAATGGATTTTAGTTTTGAATTCTTCAGTCCTTCTCTAGAGTAAAATGGTTAATTTACATTTGAAGATTACCAAAGAAAATTTTATGGCAGTTCCAATGGTTCCAAAATATTGAATTTACCAATTGGATGAGCTAGCACAAAATAAATAGTTTCTTGGGGCCTTGAACTTAATATAACAAAAATATTATATTATTTTTGGTTCACCAAATAATTTTTTTTAGAAATGGTTATAGCTCTTAAAAAGAAAATTGGAGGGACAATCTGAGACCATGGATGAATCCTGAATTTTCATTTTAGAAATATGATGATGTAATTTTTGTTCAAATTGGGTCACATGACAGTTCAGATTAACAGGAGGATTCTTTAATTTAATTAATTAATTAATTAATTAATTAATTTAACATTGGAAAATTCATAATTCGTGCATATTATTTTTATGTGTTTTATGGAGAAAAGAGTCAATTTATAAAATATTGTTGTTTATTTATTGTCAAAATGATTCATTTTTTTATATTTGGATTATTCTAAATATTTTATAGTTTAATGTAAGGATTGAGGAAATTCTGAAGAAAACTTGAAGAATACATATTCAATAATTAATAAGAACATGATGTGTACATTTAGAAGAGGCGTGACTTGATAAGTTGGAGTACACACCCATGATTCAGTCCAGATATAGTGTAAATCAATCCAAAAATCATATATTCTAAATCAATAAGCAGTCATAGGATAATATTATAGTACATTCCATGTATTTCAACTCCACACAGTGTGTAATTTCATCTACCAATAGCCATCACATGATATTTTAAAGTGGTGATACAGTTATTTACCTATTAATGGAGAATGTGAAAAAATGATGAGTTAGTAGAGTAGATATTTTTCATTTTATATACATGTTTTTTAATCTATTTTCCTATAATTACAAAGGTTTTATTCTAGTTTAATGGTTGGCTATTCTAGTTGGAGGTACTACCACTCTTTCAAATTAATCCCCCCCCCCAAATCCAATTGGTATTCTACTTTCATTTCCATTATAATTTTCTTCATTTTCTCTCTTTCCCCCTTGTTTTCCCCTTGTGTTCTTGGGTATGATTTAGTTTCTTCTAAAAACTAGAACATATTTCAACTTTTCATAAATTCCAAATCCATTTATGATTTACCTTACCCAAAAAAAATTCACTCATCACTCAAGATAATTGAATCAGATCTATACTCAATATCAATATATGAATTTGATTTATATTATTATAGATAATATAAATCTATACTTTTAACTTAAACTAAAAAAATCAATAGGATATTGTAATTAGGTTTAAATGAATATGAGGATGATGGTTGGTGGTTAATTATATGAAAATTCAACTCATATACAAAAAAATTGAGAAAAGGATTTTAAATGTAAGTCATCATATTCAATATAAATATCAATGTGAAGATATACCCTATTAGGTTCCCTAAAAATAAAACATGTTCCCTTTTTTATTTTATTTCTCAAGTTTGTAAACAAACATTATGTATAATAAAATACATTGGTCTACTTATCATTTTTCTTGAATATATACAACTGATAACCATATAAGCACAATGAATGATTCTTCTTGAATATTTTATACCAAATTAACAAAATAATTCTCCCACAAACTTATTTCATGGTAATCTAACTAAATTATACCATGAATCACCTAACTCCCTGTTTAAGGCTCAAACTAAATAATCATGAAATAGTACTAAAAATTAGGGTTGAATGGATAGTTGGGATTCTAATGTTGCTTCATGTTAAGTATGTTAATGGTTTTATGTATTTCACAAAAGATCAAGTTGAAGGTAGATCTCAAGGTTAAATAGGGTAAAAACATATCAATTGAATGCGTCAACAATTTTAGTTTAGTCCAAAATCATCATGTTTTTATACGAAAAACATGCAAGTTGTAGTAGCCATGCATATCATGATAATATATCAACAATGAGGGTATACGAAATATTATTTAAAAATGGATTAGAATACCTCTTGGGAAAGGGAATAAAAAAGAATTATTTAACCAGGTTAGGGCATGTATAAAGATAATCATTCTACTCAATGAAAATTTCCAATAATTAAAATAAAAAATAAAAATTATATAAAAAATAAATTTAAAATATTTGAAAATGAAAATAATAATGAAACTATCAAAATATTAATCTATATATTTATTATTTATAATAATAATTAATTAAATATTATCAAAATTCTAAAATATTTCCTCTAATGAATGATTTATCGCAGATTATACGGAGGTAAAATGACCAGTGTGGTGTTGATATACCCTCCCCAAGAATATTTTTGAACATTTTCATTTATGTGTAACATTAATTAGTATAAATGAGATATAAAAAGACACTGGATGGACCAAATTATGATTTTTATGAAAAAATTGTTTTATTAAATTAAAAAAATAGATTTAAGAATGGGAATAATAGTCTCATTAAGTGGAGAAGGTCTCAAATGTGGAATATAGTGTATAAGAGGATGCCCTCAAGTGGTATAAAAAATATAATGGGAAGAACACTCTAAAAAAATATTATTCTCAATAAAAACATAAAGTAAGTCTTCATGAAATAAAATGGTCACATTGAGAAACCAAAACAAAGATATAATAAAGCGTAGGTGGTAGAAATAGTCATTATTTGGCCTCATGAGAGGCAATGTCTAGAATCATGGGGTCCTCAACTTGGTGACTATCCATAGGAGGAGATTCATGAGTAGGAACTGGGCTTGAGTGTCTTCACCATATTTCACTTTCAATGTGGATCTATTATGGTGTGTAATATCTATATTATCTTCGGAATCATCCAATTTCACAAGGAAATCCTCAGTGGTGGGAGCGTAAGGGGTGTCCTGGGAAGCCAGTGATGTCAGATCTATCCGAGTGGCAGAGGGTAGAGAAATAATACAGTGAAAATATAGAAAAATGATAACCAAATATTTCCAGAGATATTCAATATAAGTCCCCAAATTATAAAATAAGTTATTGAAAAACACCTAGATCTCAAGAGCTAGTCCTCTATATTAACCATGTAGGGATATAAAGTTAAGAGACTACTTGAGGGTCAGCTGAGGGTGTAGAAGGTGGTGGTGCTTTGGATGGGTGTGAAGTGGAATGGTTTTTGTGGGTTGTGGGATTGTGGTAGAATAATAGGGATCAACATAAGAGGGGGAAATAGTTGGAGGTGATGGTGTCCCAAGTAGAGTTAGTGGAGGTACTAGAGTAGCAGTAACCACAAGGCTATCAATGTCCAATCCCACTTTGGTGGGTGTTGGGAGTTTTGTATGATCACAGAGGTGATCATCTACTTCGAGACCATATTCATGTGAATTAGCATAAGATAATCCATTTATTGGAGAGATCCATAGAGATCATCTAGAAGGGAGGGATCAAAAACCCCTAACTGGGGGAACAAATGGTGGAATAGATTCCATTATTCAGGATACCTTGACAACCTATAAAAATGGAATTGATGTATGAGGTAGTGAAGTAGGGTAGTTAGCATAGTCATTTTTGTGCATTCATATAGGAATCTTGATTTCTATCTTAAACACAACTCCCTTATCCTCATGATGTGGAAATAGGATGGAGATAAAACATCAATTAATGAAAGAGAAGGGAGGGGTGATTAGAGTAATATTCTGGGGAGTAAGATTGTACTGGATATAGAGTTTAGTAATCTCTAACTACATAGTGAGTAGGTTAGGTTGGCCAAGTTGGGTATGGTTGAAAATGGGGCTTGGTTGAAAAATATGGGTAAAAGCCATACCCTTGACCAAACTCACTCATCATGGGTGAAAAATATATTCCTCCAAGGATGAATCATATAATTATTTAGATGTCACTTAGTGTCTCCAAATATACTGACCCATAAAACTCAAATGTCACTACAAAATCCAAAAATAAATCTTTATATGTGGGAGTGCTAACCTGGAGAACTATGAATAGATATTTGTGGATCAGAAAATCCATGATTTCTTCCATGAGTCCAAGAAACTTCAGAATTACAATTCCTAGGAACATACATCTAAAATATATCTCCAATCAAGAGAATTGATTCATCTGTCCACTAGCAGGTTGTCACTCATCAAAAATCGTTCATGGTTGTAGATGAGGTTCTAGATCTATTGGTTTTGGTTGGGGTTGACCCCAACTACCAAAGTGGATGGCTCTGATGGAATGAAAGCTAATAGAGGTTGAGGTTCTTCTGTGGTAGTGGTATCTAGTTCCTTAGAAGATGTTGTTGATAGAATGTATAATGATGTCGACATGTGAAGAAGCACCATCACCAGTTCCAACAGCTTGGATGTTGGTAGGTCCACTGTAAGATTCTCTTATAGTGTCTCAACAGGGACTCTTCATGGGGTGGGTCAATTCAATATAGATAATATAGAAGGGATATTCCCATGTTATTGGTCCCCATATTCCATAATCTTAAAAAAGTAGAGTAAATAAAATAAAGGAAAAAATAACTAAAATGAAAGAAAAATATATTTTAAAATGTACATGATGTGTTCTTAAGAGTACACAATTTGTAGTATATTCTTGGAAGAAACCCATGTGCTACAAAAATATTTTTTTTGATACCCATGTGTCAGAATTTTAATTTTACATGGTGTGTGATGAACGCATATGAAATGTGTTAGAAAATGGTCACCTGAGTCATGTGGGGTATTGAACATGGCCTCTCTCCATCCGGTCTAGGTAAAATGTAATTTTAATGTGTTGAATACACACCTCTTATGTTTTTAAAATATATTTTAGTGCATCATCTACCTATGAAAAAACATGATAGGTGTGTGTTATTCAGTGAGTGCCCATGTATAGATATTTTCAGCTAAAAACCCACAAAATCCCCTAAAATTATTTGAAATCACTGAAAAATATGAAATAAGGTCCATATAACATAAACATCAATCTAATAATGAGACTGGGAATAAATCTAGTGGAAAACACCCAGAAAAATGGAATAATTGAGGTTCAAAGGTAGAGCCCTCTAGAATACATAAGAATATGGGAGAATATGTTATGGCCATATTTATGGTTCTTGTCTTTTAAATTCATATGACATGAAGTATATTCCAAGTTTAGACTCTGTGTCACGACCTATCCCCTAGGGCCCATTTCATCACTGCCCCAAGCCCGTCTCAAAAAGGCTAGGGGATAGAGACAAGCACGGAAGGCATTATCCCACAAGTGGGAGGCATTTTCCTGAGTACCTGTAGCACGGACACACACAACCACCTCCCAAATAGCTGGAAAGGAAAACATGCATGCCACTAAACAACCACTGAGTAAATGTATAAACTGTAAGTAAAATGGTCCAGAATACAAATCAAACAAAAGACGAAATGAAAACAGTAAAGTAAAAAAAAGATATTTTAAAGATGTCCATAGAACACCCCATTTGAAGGGTGGGAAAGGAGTGGTTGTCAGATGCTTTGAAAGTACGTATTGTCTATCCTTTCTCACTAGGAACCACCTGGTCCCAACACACTGGGGTTTCTCTCTAAGCACTTGTTGTCTGTATCAGACAGAACATGTGCGGGCGAAGCCCATGTAGGGGTGATTAAAAAATACTCAGTAGGGGACCCCAAAGCCACATAGATAAATCAAAAGTGGAAAACCGTGAACAAATTCATAGTAAAAACTACTCAATTATATCCCCATACATATACCATGATCATCCATATTTACTCATCTCAACCACTAAGAAACATGGGGCCTCAACCTCATAGCTAGCATCAGGATTCTCACTGAAGGCTCAAGTCATAACACAGAACCTAGGAGATCACACTCTATTAGCCCAACCATCTCTGGTATCACCCATTCAAGAGATACACTCCATCATGAACATTATACTAGGTCTAAATCTAGTTCCTGACACTAGAGGTATAGTCATCACAGTCTTCCACCCAATGTAAGACTAAAGAAACCCAAGTGAAGAGGCCCACCCCTCGCAAATGTGCAGAGTTGAGGGAGCACACCTCCAGACTATCCTGTAATACCCCAGTCGCTATTGTAAGGAGTGTCTCACACCCCAGTCTCATCGAGGAAACACCTTATCCTCCTTAAGTATCGGTCTCTTCAACTGGAGGGGCCCTCTCCTCATAGTAGTGTCCTATAGTCCAGAGAGCTCCAAATCCGATGGAGGAACCACTCCCTATCACTACTAGGTATGGGGTGTACTACCCCATAAGTGAGGACTTGCACCCTAGTTCCATCCAGGGATTACTAATCATGAAAGACATGCACCCTATTGTGATAGGGGAGTACTACTTCGTATATCGAGGACCTGCACCCTACCCGGTAGGGGAGTAATACTCAGTGACTAGAGGACCTTCACCATGGTACTAAAGGAGTACCGACACGGTCAGTTTATTGGCTATGGGGGACCCGTACCCTAGTACGTTAGGGGAGTACTGACCCTAGGCTAGACGACCTGGTCCTTGGAAAAATAGGGGAATACTGACTCTTCCATAAAAATACATAATAAGGACCCGCACCCAAGAACGACTAGGGTGTAAAGACTCCAAACTTAGAGAACATGTTCTCTAGTCCTATAATGGAGTATCTACTCTTCCTTCACAAACATCTCTAAGAACCCAAGACCTAGTCCTTCAAGGGAGTAACACACCCAGAGAAAACTACCTGAATGAAATGAACCCACACCCATCATGTGGGGAGTCCCATATCTACCTAACAATAGGGATGAAGATTACATGTTCCCTGAGTCATCAACGGAGTAACTTTCCTACCATCTCTTCAAGAGAACTGCCCCGACTATTCTTAGAGTCTTCTTATATCGGGAAGGCCTAGTCATCACATCAATAGTCCATTCTCCAACATCCTCAAAAACTATCATAGATTATCTCAAAATTACTATCTCATCTCAAGGGTCCCATCAATATAGGTGGCTCGTTAAATGAACACCATGTTTGAATGTTACGGTCATTTTAACGAAACACTGTCTGGGTCTGGTTTGACTCGGTCAGACTGACCTAACCAGGGTGTAACCCGCCCAATTAGGACAAGTCTGAACTAGCTTGGTTGGGCCCACTAAAGGCCCAGCCGGCTTGGTTGGGCACGGCTCACCAGGACCTACCTGGCCCGCCTTTGAATGGTCTGTATCACCCCACATAGTGCCAGCTGGCGCCGCCTCTTGGTCAACAAGTCCACTGACTCGAACCGGGTTTGTCAGTGTGACCAGAAGCTTATTGCAGGTCAAGGTCATGCCACAACTACTTCATGCAGGCCACCACATAGTGTGGCTACCACCACCACTGCCCTACCATCTGGCATGCAGTAGCTATCGTCGGCACCTGTGTGCCCACAGAACTTCCACGGACCACCGAACATGCTCTGGTAGTTCGTTCTTTTATACGGAGGGTGTTCTAAATCCCTCAGGCTGCATTCTTCATCACCTCATGTTTAAATCTCTGTTGCGATCCCTTCCTCGAAAAAGCGTTTGATCGGTTATATCTCCTGCACTTCCTTGATCTGTCTGTCATCATCGACGTTGCTTCTTCGTTATGTGGTATCCATTCGGGGTCCTAGATGTCAGATTATTGCACTAAGAATGTTTGTGAAATGACCGACTATTCTTCAACCCATAAATAATGCGAAGAACATCGGGTAAAAGAGGAGAATAATTCCACATCCACCAAATTGAGGAATAAACCTTTGTCGTCTTTCGTCACAGTGTTCATCCACTCCTGTTATACGGATTAAAAGGATAAAATAAAATATAATTAAAACATGAATAGACCAATTTCCCAAATATAAACCCAATAGAAATTCATTCTATAAGAATGAACAATTCCTAGGTTAACCTATCTATGGGTTCATCCTCATTCATCATTTAAAACCAAGAATGGGGAAAGAACATAATTAAATAACAACCCCTGCCTGGTGAAGGCCCATTCATTGGTAGGATCCATCACTGAAGGAAAACCATATGCAAAGTTCCTTGATCTATCATTGAGCAAGCGATCTAATGAAGAGGAGTAGGAATGCTTAAGGTCATTAGTGACTACCATTTTTAGTTCGTCAATAGTGATACTCTATAGGTTATGAGGGTTTCTCCCAACATTCCAATGACGCCCCCCCCCCCACCCCGTCAAAAAATTAAAGGTGGAAACTCCTTTTTGTTAATGATGAATTGTAGCATCGTTAAACAGTTTCATTAATGAAATAGAATTATCGGTTTTTTTGTGTAACAAATCCATTTCACCTAAATAATTTAAAAACTCAAAATAAAATAAAACATGAAGTTCATTTTATTTTAAATTTCCTTAAAAAGTCCAAAAATTAACTTTTCAGTCAACCCGTGCCGATCAAGGTTAGCTAAATTCCTAGGTAATTTCATCATCTTCAATGAAATGGTGCCCTATAATTTTCAATCTAGGCAACCATTTAAATGTTTTCGAAACCGCACATGCGCAAAATTTTAATTTGCTTAAAAAAAGTTCAAAAACTTTCTTTCACCCTTGACCCATGCTAGTCAAGGATAAGCTTCGCCTAAGTGAAACACACCCTTACGAGCTCAACGGTATACTCAGATTTCTATTCTGAGTTACCATTTAGGATTTATAAGGATTTGAATATAAAATAATTGTTACTTAATTATTTTATTTACAGCCAAAAAATAACTTCCACTATTGGCCCATGCCAGACAATGTTAGTCCCTTTCTAGGTGAATCCCAACACTCTGAGTTCAACGGTGCCCTTAGATTTTTGATCTGGTCACTGATTTAATAGATCGAAAACCTCTCTCGAATGATTATTTAATAAACTTTATAAGAAGTTATAAAATCCATTCCGGCCACTCCAGGCCCCAGGTTTACATTCCTTCTTAGATCTTGGCCTTGAAATAATCACATTTAATTTAAAAAAATCCATGGACTTCCTGGCCATCACCATCTCCCCACTTTAAGAATTTGTCTCCCCAAATAGAAAAGGCCTACACTCAGGTGGAGAAACTAAGTTCACCAAGGGTCTATGAACTAATTACAAGCATGCACCTTGAGGATCCCCTAAGATTTACCACTCTCATGTCCAGATTCTTCTAGGTCAACATCGTGAAATAATGGGCATGTGTCTCATTAACTGTGATGATTAGGGAAGCACCAAGCACTATGGTTCATCTGTAGTTATGGGGTCTTGCGGCTCACCTCCATGCTAACCATGCGTAGATACAAGAAGAAAACCCCACAATTCACATCCACACTTGGATTAAATGTTATAATACTTCAAATTGTGTTGCATATTTAAGGTTAACGCTGAACATACAGGGGTATTTATGAGTGAAACAGGGCTTCTCAAGCGAGAATATTGGGTCCTACTATGACCTCTATCTACAACCTCCCATAGCCACACAACATTCCAAAATAGGAACATTTCCACACTCACTAGTGGAATACCTACTGATTATGGATGGTAAGCAACCATTCCACTCTACAGAAACATCATGGGGACTAACTCTCTACCACCACAGGACGATTCCAATCATGTCTCTTTTCGAGATTCCACCATGTGCTACCTGAGTTTCCCTTTCACTGGAAAGGGAATCTTGTTTACATCATCATAGACACACCACACCCTCTTCCTAATACAGTCAATCCGTGTATTAATAGTAGTATCTCATACCAAGAATGACGTCCTAAGTCCATGACCCCATGAATAAGATATTCCAACCACAACTCTCACCTCTAAGAGTCAAGTCACACTATCAGCGCTGGTGTGTGATCAACGGGTCTCCTCTAGCAGGAGTATCTAAGCATGAAGATCAAGTACATGGTCCAACTGGAACCTCGAAGACTCAAACAAAACTCACTGGAAAAGGAGAACAACTAGCACCTATATCTATTTAAAATTGACGCCAAAAGAAAAGACATACATCATACCTTGAATATCTCCTATAGCTTCTTGGTTATAATCCATGACTGCATACAGCTGCCCTCGCCCACGTCCTCTGGCTCCCTGATCTTGGCAAAGACCACCTGGGGGTGGTGGTGGAAATGCTACAAATAGTCTACAACCCACTTCCACTTTTCCAGCACCTTTGCCCCACCCACCATCTTACGGAACTCCATTCTCCTAGTGTTGTCTCTCCCAAGGCAGCTTGCCAACCAGTTCCCTCTAGGAGGCACTGTGGGCCATAAAATCCCTAGAGATATGTCCTCAACCGTTACAAGCATAACACCTCCTCTCCAGTGGCTAGTCTTCTCATTGGAACTCCTCCTGCACCATCAACCCACGTGTTTGTGCTCAGGCATGTTTGTGCCTCATACTCCTAGATATTGTCGACTATCGTCTGCAAGCTCTAGTAGATGCCTCTATCTCATGACCACTATCATTGGTCACATCAATCAGATCCTCTTCCAGGAAACTCTCAACCACTAGGGCTCGCTCCAGCACCCTAGAAAATGTACAAATGCTAAGGGGTATTGTTGATTCCCTAATCTCCCATTTTAGTACCTACTCGAAGGTCTAGGACCTGAAGTATGGGTCACATACCATATCCATAGAGTAGAGAGAATGATCTGTCAATCTCGCTGAGTACTTAGCTACCATCAGGCGGCACTACTATAGGTGTATCAGCTCTTGTATACGCACAGAGCATAACGTCTCCAGAAATATCTCCTCCCTAAAGAAGTGTTCAAAGTCTGTCTAGGCGAGGGTCACCTCATTGTGCTTCTGGATCTTCAATATCCACCATCTCTCCACTGAGCCCTGAAGAAGGATCGCGTCCAAGATCACAATCTGCTCGAGAGGCTTCCTCACTAGAAGGAAGACTCGAATAGTTGTCTCGAACCAATCCTCATCCACCTCAGGGTTAGTCTCACCCCTAAACATAGGAGTTCTCTGCCTCTAGAAATCATGTAGCACACTTAGCCTACTCTCATCCTCTACTAGTAGCGCTGGTATCAACTAATGATCGATGGGTGGTGGTATCACTGGTGCACCACCCAGTAGGTCTATCTCCGGTACTGGTCCCTGTACTGATTCCTCATCACTCAGTGGACCATCCTCGTGGTCTTGTATTGGAATCCTAACTGGAAATATTTGTGGTGGCATCCTGAAATAGGTCAAGATGAACCATGGTTAAAAGAGTATATAAAGAGATATGACTCAAGATGGACATGTAAATCAAAAGTATTCTTATATGATGCATGTACCATTAAAGTAATGACCAACTAATTCACATTTTATTGAGAGTACAAGGAGTCATTACCGGGCCTTAAGTGACATCCCCAAGATTCCAAAGGATGGAAGTAAATGCAGAAGGTTTTCAAATAAAGTGGGGGATTATTTAACATTTAATGTCGGAAAACAAAAACATAACAAACCATCCCAAAATATCTCACTATATGATGCATAAAATAAACCAAGACATTTCAAATCATTCTATTTAAAACAACCAACCATGGTACGCTACAGTGGAATACAAACCAACATCAAAGTAAATAGTTGAAAGATAATGAATAAACTACAAGAAAACAACAAGAATCAATGCTCTAAAAGGTCCATGCACTAACATCACCAATTAGTACAAATTATCACAACATGGTGCTAAAGAAGTGTGACACTTTACCTTTTCCCATGTCCTAGAAGGTATCATCTGCAGAAGCACCAATGTGCCTAAGTAGGGTTGAGTATATAACTCAGTAGGTTTTCCCAATGACTTCCCTACTCATGACAATATGATATAATGTTTAGAACATTATATAAAATAGTTTATATAAATCAATTTACCAAAATAGTTTATAACCAAATATAAAAAAGGTCACAAACCAATGATAACCATGTGCAAACAAAAGTAAATGAAACTAATCTTCTTCAAGTTATTTTACAAAAATAACAAATCAAATCTTATAACCAAATTATGATTATTATTTTGATATATCCATTCTATATTTCACAACACACCCACACATGCATGATTTGTTCAACAGTTCCATAGTCCTGAGCGGTCCCTTGTCCAATCACTTTATGCCATAATGGCACATGCCCTCAATCAAGGGATACACACCTTGTACCCCAATGGTACTCTTCCCATATTCAGGTGAAAATCTAACATGAACTCACACAACCCCATGTATGCCAAACCATTTCATGTCACCAAAACAGATTGTTTCAATAAAATTTCATTTTTATTGAAAACCAAAGAACAACCAAATTTAAAAGAAGAATTTTCATTTCAATAAAAAATTCCCTTTTATTGAAAACATATAATCCAAACCATGCGCCAAAATTCTATAAAATCCCCATTTTAAAATATCTATTTTGAACTTTAGAACATAATCACTTTATTCAAATACACAAATTTTCCATATTTCCCCAATTTGCCAAACCATCACAAAGATGGGTTTCCAACGATTACTAAACTTCCAAATCACGACCAATTAAACAGAAGATATTCAATTTTAAATAATTTTCATCTGTTCTACTAATTGGAGTTGAGAGATAAGTCACTTACCTCAAAGTTTTTTATGAAACTAGACAACGGATGAAGAACAGTTAAGAAAACCAGGTCGATTTTTCACAGAACCTCCTTGGATCTCTTCTCCCTGAAAGATCAAGGCTAAATCTGAACTTATTTGGAATACACACTCATATATCTACCCATAACGGGTGTATATATTAGAAACCAAGAAGTGAGGAGAAGTAGATATAAGAAACGAATCAAGAATGATGAAGAACGATCACATACCTCAAGAATCTGGATTTAAAACACCAAGGGAAGCCTTTGGATTGACTCAAAATTGTTTGGGAGAGGTTCTTCAACTTTCATGGAAGAGAAATCCTGAGTTATGGTTTCTTAGGAGAAAAAATAAGCAATATAGTGGAAAAACATGTGAGATCCACTTTTTTAGGATCTCGTTTAAACCATGTGCATGGTTAGTTTGCACGGTTAGACAAACCATGTGCTAACCATGAATTAGATATTTCCTATAAAGATCCTCAAACAGTCTCCTCTCACTATCTCCCTAACCATGTGCACACCATGTTGATGCTCTCTACCTCAAATATGCTATTTTTCACGGTTTCTACTAGGATTTTCGCACAGTTTGGATGAACCAGGAGCGTCACGTGCACCTATCCTTTTGTCCCGAAAACATAGTGAATGAACACAAAACTCTCCCAACTTTACCTCTTTCAATTTATATCCTTAAAACCATAAATAAAGGGTTACATACCAGAAACTAGAGGTACTACATTCTCCCCACGATCTATCTTTCCATCCCCAAAAAAGTAGAAAAGTGTTGATGATTTGAAAGAGTTTTGGACATTTCTTTTTCATTTATTTATCTGGTTCCCAAGTCTCTTACTAAATATGACCATTCTACCAAAAAATATGCACCGGACTGATTCTTCTTCCACATAAGAATTTATCTTTCCTATCCGCAATATGTACCAGGATATGTGTCAAAGAAGAATCCAGATCTCCATCAACGTGATCCCATCTGATCACATTGTCAGGATCCGACTGATACTTTTTCAACTAAGATATGTGGAACACCTTATCAACCAAACTGAACTATGGTGGTAATGCCAACCGATATTCCCCCTCCCTGACAAGTTCTAGTATGTTTAAAGGGACTATTTATTAAGGAGATAACATACCTTGTTTCAAGAAACAATGACGTCCACATCTTGGATAGATCCTCGAGAACACTTGATCACCTACGAGAATTGACAACAGCCTTCGATGATGATCCGCATAATATTTCTGATTACTCTGATCCATCTCCATCCTCTTTCTCATTAACTGATCTTCTCCATTGTTTCCTTGATAAGGCTCAACCTAACTAGTGTTGTTTCACCTATTTCCACCCAACATAGTGGATAATTACAAGGACACCCATACAATGGTTCAAACATATCCATATGTATCAAGGCATGATAAGAGACCCATATTTCTATGTTCTTGGATGAAAATCCTATCTCGAATGGTTGTAAGAATGAATAAGTTCTTTTTGAAAATCCATAGGTACAACTATCTGATCTCTAAAACACAAAACTGAACACCCATCAAGTTTCTAGCCCTCAATGGTCTCCCCACCATTGAGTTTTGAACTCATAACAAGACATTCGACATCAGATGTTTGTGCCTCATTGAATATATTTACCAAATCAAGAACAAGCATAGGTGAAAATAAAACTGAAAAATCTCCTCATTCTTCACATTCCACATGCATGTCAGCTAGGACCGACATAAACATGCATTCATTTGAAGCTTATTTTTTCAACTGAGCATATGACTTTATACTCAATGCATCCGCCACTGAATTCCCTTTTCCTGGTGTATACATCAAGTCAAAGTCAAACATGTGGAGACACTCCATCAATATCTATTTTTGTAGATTAAAATCTCATTGTGAGAAAATATGTTTCAAGATTTTATGATCTGTAAACATAGTGGATTTCTTACCAAAGAGATAGTGTGTCCATGTTTTCAAAGCATGAACGATTGTAGCGAACTCTAAATCATGTGTTCGGTATTTCTTTCCATGCACCCTCAACCACCTTGAACCATAAGCAACCACATGGTCTCCTTGCATGGGAACACAGGCCAACCCTGATCCTGAAGCATCACAGTACACCAAATACCCCTATATTGATTCTGGAAAAATCAAGATTGATGCTGATATAAGTCTAACTTTTAGTTCCTAGAAAGACTTATGGAATTCCTTTATCCATTAGAATGGATCATTCTTCTTTGTCAGAGCTGTCATTGGAGAAGCTAGTCATGAGAAATCAAAAAAGAAGTATTGGAAGTAACTAGTTATACTAAGAAAACATTGTACCTCTAAGACATTCTTTGGTGGTTTCCATGAGATAACATCTTCTATCTTTTTAGGATCAACCAGAAATCCTTTCTCCGAAATGACATGGCCAAGAAAATGTACTTCCTATAAATAAAAAATACACTTTGATAATTTGGCATACCAACAGTATTCTCACAAAAATTTTAACACTATTCCAAGGTGTTCCTCATAGTTATCCCTTGTCTTTTAATACACTAAAATTTCATCCACAAATAGCACATCAAAAGAATCCAACAATTTCTGAAATTTCTAATTTGTCAAAACCATGAAGACCATTGGTGAATTCGTCTGACCAAAAGGCATGACAACATATTCTTAGTGTCCTTATCTGATTCTAAAAGCTGTCTTTGGAATATCTTCCTTCTGAACTCATAATTGTTGATATCCTAATTGCAAGTCAATTTTAGATAACCACTGAGATCTCCTTAATTAATTGAATATATCATAAATGCATGGATGTGGATACCATTTTTATCATAACTTAGTTCACCTTATGATAATCAACACATAGTCAAAGAGTTCCATATTCTTTCTTCACAAACAAGAATGGTGTTTCCCATGGAGATATAATTGGCCAAATGAAACCCTTTCTTTCTATCTCCTCCAACTACACATTCAACTCTCATAAATCTTTTGGTGACATCATATAAGATGAAAGGGAAATAGGACTAGTTTCGGGATGGAGATCAATCAAAAACTCCACTTCTCTTATATGTGGTAACCTTTAGAATTTATTGGGAAATACATATGGAAATCAATCCACAACTACTGGAAACCTATTTTCCTCGATCACTTCCATTGAAGACAAAGTCAACGCTACCATCCACTCCCCTCTGAAGAGATGCATGATGTCATCCTCATTAATGAAACTAATTGTTCTCCTATAACAGTCGATGTGATCATTAAACATTTTCAACCAATCCATACCCCGGATTATGTCATATACATCCCTATCCAACACTGTTAAGTCCCATTTCAGCTCAACTCCAAAAATAGTTACAACACATTCTCTACCCATAATATCTTGACATTCTCTTTCCCTGATAAGAGTTTGCAGTTTTAAAACAAAAGGCATAATTTACAACTTTAAACATTGAAATTCAATAACATGAGAAGAAATGAAATAATTTGATGCGCTAGTATCAATGGCCCCTTGCATAAGGGAATAACTCAAAAGAATTGTACCTCTCACCATTGATTTTAAAGACCCGAAAAATTCAAGGAAATTTCTTTCTTAATTTCCTTGGGAAATTTACAAGAATGCAGTTTTTGACAGCACCTGATTCTAAGGCCCGGTGTGCCCGGAATCATTTTCTGAAGTTTAGCTCTGGTACGTTCAGTGAACGAACGAGCGGGTTTTTCTAACTTTTGAACCGGTGCTCGGAATCGAATTCGGAGGGCACCAATGGAATCACAGCACCGTTAATTTCTTAGAAACACCTTTTTCGGAGTTTCGTTTGCTCGGGTGTGGTTTTTTTGGGGGTTAAGTTAAGGAATAAAATAAAAGTGGCGCGACAATTTATTTTATTTTTACCTAAAGCGGCTTAACCTAAGTTAAGTGGATAAGGTGGGACCCACAATATCCTACCCACTTGGTAGGATATTTGTGAGGTGGGTCCCGCATGAGCCCCACCGTTTCATTCCTTCTAAGTAACGCACCCGCACCCCCTTATTTTTTAATGAAGTCAAAATGTTTGTTTATTCTTGTTAAGATTCGCCTCATTAATGTGGCAGTTTAAGTGTTGCAATTAAATTCACTTAACTGTTTCTTTCGTTTTTGAATTTTAAAATGCAAGTATTGTGAAATAAAAATAAGACAACTCTTATTTTTTTTAGGCTGGTGGTGTTGAGAGGCTAGGGAGAATTCTCAGGCTCTTGAAGTTCTTCCTCTTCGATGAAGAACGCGAAGAACGCGGAGAATGCGAAGAATGCGAAGAACGCGAAGAACGCCGGATCCTCGGAAATCAACGAAGCCCCTTATGCGACGCTTCTTCCGCGACGCTCCTTCCGTGATGCGACGATCCCCCTTCAGCGACTCTACTTCCGCGATGTACTTTCCCATGACGAACCCTCGCTGGACGATGCTTGAGGTAGGGGTTTTGATTCAATTAAATCTTTGTGATTTATACCCATGGCTTATGTTTAAAGTTTTTAGGAAACCATTTTAAACCACTAACACGGTGGGTGGGGACCAACGAACAAGTCTGAACCCACCGTCCCTTTGTTCTTGGTGTGAGGATCGGTGAGCGACGATGAAGTAGGCCGCACGGGCGTTGTGAGGTCTTCACAGTGAAGAACATGTCCCAGGAGGGCCGATGGCGAAGACGACAGGAAAATCTGACCACCGGAGCTCGTCCGGTGGTCCGCGGAGCAACCCGTCGGCGGGCCACGCCAGCATGGAGGTGCTGGCGGTAGGAGGCGGCGGCCGGCACTGGCCGGTCGCCAGGAGA
Organism: Viscum album; assembly: GCA_963277665.1. NCBI lineage: Eukaryota > Viridiplantae > Streptophyta > Magnoliopsida > Santalales > Viscaceae > Viscum > Viscum album. The sequence continues at coordinate 747,568,428 of OY728123.1, read as the reverse complement.
AGGCGGCGCCCGGTGCGCCGCCGAGAAGAGCCGTCGCGGCTGAAGCCGCGGCAACAGGCCTTCAGTCCCGCGACCACGCACGACCGGAGGAGGCGGGACGCGGCAACCAGCCGCGTCCGTTGGAAAGAGGTGGCCCCCACGCGGGGTCGCGGTTTCGTACAGGGGGGCAGTTCCACCCTCCTGTGTGGCCACTTGGCCAGCGCCAGCGCGCCGGGCCGAGCCGCCCGGCCGGACCGCCAGGCCGGGCCGTGCCCAAGCCGGGCCGGGCCACGCCCAAAAGTGCTGGACCCGGACCCGGGTCGGGTCGACCTGGTTCGGGCCGACCCTGGGGGTATCGGGCCAGGTCCGACCCGGCCCGAACCCCCTAGTACTGAATCTCTTTCGGTCTGTTTCTCATAACTTGAGTTGCGGACCTCTGATCAATGAACCTTCAGTTGCGTAGCGATCCTTGAATCGAGGCGGTCGTTTCGGTATATTACACACAAGGTTTTGGAGTACTTTGGGTTCGGTCGGGTTGGTTCGTACACGAAACCAACCGGGACCTCGGAGCGGAAACGCTTATAACTTGAGCTCCGGACGTCCGATTGATGTGTCGTCGACTTTATTGGACTCTTATTATTGAGACAGACCTTTTGGCTTACTCCGCTCGAGATTTGGATGTAGGTGGAGTATGGTCGGGTTGGTTTTGACTTATATACCAACAGGGCCCCTGGGACGAAAAATCCAATAACTCTCAGACCAGGCGTTCGATTGATGTGTCTTCTATGACGTTGAGTTCCTGTTGACGATACATAACTTTTGGATACATCAAATCCGGACTATGTGTCAGTTGATGTACCAGCCCCTCGGCTCGTGGAGCGGACCCTCCCGAACGAGCTTGCTATGTGCGGGAACCCTAGAGCTGGCTGTGACTACAACGACGATGACGAATGTATAGAAATCTTCCGTGGATTCGACGACGATGACTACAACACTCAGCGATCCGACGTGGATCATTGCTACTGATCCGGTGTGGGTCAGATCCTATGTGGTTCAGTGCTCAGTGGTAATGTGTGGGCCAGCGCCTACAAATCCTGTGTGGGTCTGATCCTGTGTGGGTCATTGCGGGGGTTAGTTCCCTATCGACCCTGTGTTGGTCAGATCCTTTGTGGTTCATTGCGGTGGTTAGTACCTATCGATCCATTGTGGGTCCGACGGCTTAGATGAATCAGTGTCTATATCTGATCATCTCTACCGTCATACGAAGAAGTATACCTATGTGAGCTGAATCTTGTTTTGCTTTCCTATGTGGATTGTGGTGTGCTATCCTGTGTTGATGTGATCGAACTCAGGCTCGGATGTTGGAGCTGAACTGGAATTGATGACTTAGGTATATGTATGGGCACATACCTAAGTAGTGTTGGATGTAACTTCGTGATTGTATATTTCCTTTGTGGATTATGCTTTGTGGATTCTAGGATACCTTCTGGGGTATCGGGGTCCCTAATGAGTAGCTTATACTCACCCCTACACGAGCTATGCCCGCACTACGTTGTGTTGGTTACAGACGATGGACAACACTGATCGTGGTTGAGGCTTGCGGAGCAGGTCGGTACCCGGAGGTGGACCACTGGGTGGGACGTACTCGGAGCAGACGGATGGACCCGTGGAGCTGTGGAGGCTATCTATACTCACCCTTCATGTGGTACTTCCAGTGGACGGCTCGACGTTGCGGCTTTACCATTCAGTTGATGTTTTCCCTTTCCAGTTGTACTTTACTTTCAGTTTGGGTTTGTATACTGGCCCACTTACATTTCTGCACTTACTTTTGTATCGGTTTTTACTTAGTGTTTAATTCTACTGCTTTCTTGTTCTGTGGTGTTTTTTTACTTTACAAAGGCAATGCCTTCCCTTTTTATCAGGAATTACGCCTTGGTGCTAGTCGCCAACCCCTGGCCTATGGAAGGCAGGCTTGGGGTAGTCACGGCATGGGCCCAGAAGACGGGTCATGACAAATTGGTATCAATGGAGTTCGGTTCTACCGCAGAACTCAGGACTCTGATCTTTTTTTATGTGAAGAAATAGTGTTAAGGGTATTGAGTGTGGTTATCAGTCCAGCGAGTCCAGTGTTGGTGCGGCGGCTGACGTATCCGTACACCAGGACCCTGACTTCTGATTTCTGACTTAATGCATGAAAACATTGATTACATGTGTGTTTCAAGTTTTCTTTATGATTACTTTATGTCAGCTCACCAGGTATACTGTTTGACCTTGGTGCACCTGTTTCTTTTCAGGATGGCCCCACGACGGCAGCCAGCTCGGGTTCCGAGAGTTGTGCGTGATGACAGCCCACTGAGCGACGAGGCCTCGGTACAGGGCCCTTTGACAGCAGAGGCACTGGCGGTACCTCTACCCGCCGAGCCACCGATGCTACCAGCCCCAGTCACTGACGATGCACGTCGCCTTAGTGCACTGTACGAGTTTCAGTGCCAGCGACCGCCCAAGTTCCACAGGGAGATAGACCCCCAGGCAGCCGAGGATTGGCTGGAGGCAGTTGTACGGGTTTTCAGCTTAGTGAGGACACCATCAGACCTCGTGGTGATCCTCGCAGCGAGCCTACTACACGCGGAAGCAGGCAGATGGTGGAGCTTGATGCTCCAGGTGCACGACGAGGGATCTCTTCTCTGGATGGACTTTGAGAGCCTCTTCTGTTCAGAGTTCGTCCCAGCTACCCTCCGTGCGGTGTGCATCCAAGAGTTTCTACAGCTCGGCAGGGCATCCTGAGGGTCTCCCAGTACTCGGCGAGATTTACCGATCTCTCGCGCTACTCGACAGACATGGTACGGGACCCATTCTTCTGGTCCCAGACATTTGAGCAGGGATTAAGGCATGAGATCAGGGCATCGCTGATCTACCTCAGCATTCCTACTCAGGAAGGAGTACTGGAGCGAGCCCTTTTGATCGAGATCTTCCCTGCTGAGCCTTCATCAGCAGTGAGACCTACCGCAGGGTGGCACGTAGTAGATTCTTCAGCAGAAGGTAGTCGACGGATGACTCATGGGTCCAGGCAGACTAGACCCTCTGGAAAACGACCTCAGGACACTGGCTCAGCAGTGCGGGGCACACAGCGCGGAGCCAGTCCTTCGAGAGGCAGACAGTGCTACGCATGCGGCGGGCAGGGCCACATGGCTCATGACTGAACGACCTGCCGTACTGAGGAGTAGAAGATGGTTGAGGGGCCACCCAGGCAGAGGCAGAGGGTCGACTGTGGTGGTCTGCATGGAGCAAGCAGATGAGGCATAGGAGCTGGCCGAGCAGTAGGTGGTGGGCGACGCTTTCAGGCTCTACCACCACCACCACCAGGAGGTCCACCCCGACCACAGGGAGCTGGAGGGCAGAGACAGGCATAGCTCCAGGCAGTGGAGGCCTATGACCACAGCGCGCCCGAGATGATTCAAGTTACTATCTCTGTCTATTACACCCTTTCTGCAGTTCTTTTAGACACAGGATCGAGTCATTCATTCATAGTCACTTCCCTTGTTCGGAGTTCGGAGATTCCGACAGAGTCGTTGGCTCGATCCTTACAGCTAGAGACTCCTACGGGAGCAGACTCGACGATTACGCACTGGTGCCGGCAGTGTGAGCTTACTCTAGGAGGCGAGAGCTTTGGCTGGGATCCTCTTGTAGCGGCGTCGAGGCCTTACGACGTCATCTTGGGCATGGATTGGTTATCTACAGTCCATGCTCAGATTGACTGTATTAGGCGCAAGGTGCGATGTGTACGCACCGACGGGAGCAGGTTCACCTTCACCGGCGAGAAGGGAGCCTTCGCAGCACAGGATGGACTCCCGCAGAGGAGAGGGCATCCCATCACTCACCAGTTGGCTAGCCTCATCCTTGGAGTAGTTGACGTGCGAAGTCCTAGTTTTCCTGCAGTGGTGGATCAGTATGCGGACGTTTTTCCCGACGACATTCCAGGACTACCTCCTCATAGAGAGGTAGACTTTTATATTGATATGTACCCCGGGACAACCCCGATATCCACCCCAGCATATCGTATGGTTCCCGCCGAGCTTCGAGAGCTACGGGTACAGTTGGAGGACTTGCAGGGCAAGGGATTCATCCAAAACAGTGTTTCACCCTGGGCTTCCCCGATATTGTTCGCCAAGACGGCGGACGGGAGCTCGTGAATTTGTGTCGACTATTGTCGCCTGAACCAGGTGATAGTGAGGTACAAGTATCCGCTACCGAGGATTGATGACTTCTTCTATCAGCTCAAGGGAGCATGGTGGTTCTAAAAGATAGACCTCAGGTCAGGCTATCATCAACTCAGAGTTCGGGATGAGGATGTGCAGAAGACAACCTTCAAATGTCGGTATGGCCACTATGAGTTCTTGTTTATGCCCTTCAGTGTAACCAATGCTCCTGCAGTGTTCATGGACCTCATGAATAGGATCTTTCAGTGATACCTCGATTGATTTTTCGTGGTCTTCATTGATGACATTTTGATATACTTGACCACTGAGGAGGAGCACGCCTTCCACTTGCGGGTGGTACTTGACACACTCCGAGAGCACCAGCTTTATGGAAAGCTCTCGAAGTGTCAGTTCTGGATACATGGGGTCCACTTCTTGCTACACGTCATCTCTGAGGTGGGAGTTGCGGTGGATCCTGCAAAGATCGAGGCAGTGCTAGTTTGTGAGCCACCCAGGAGCGTGAAAGAGGTGTGGAGTTTCTTGGGACTAGATGGATACTATCGGAGATTTGTTCCAGACTTCTCCAGAGTTGCATCACCACTCTCAACTTTTAAGAAGAAGGGGAAACCATTTTTGTGGTTAGACAGATTTCAGAAGAGCTTCCGGAAGCTAAGACAGATATTGAACAGCGCCCCTATCTTGAGGCTACAGGAGGAGGGAGTTGGGTACGTAGTCTACTGTGACGCATCAGGGACTGGACTCGGATGTGTCCTGATGCAGGAGCGGGCAGTGATCACCTATGGATCACTCCAGTTGAGGCCACATGAGCAGAACTACGCTACCCATGACCTGAAGTTAGCAGCAGTGGTCTTCACTCTAAAGACATGGGGACACTATCTGATGGGCGAGCGCTTTACAGTCTTTTCTGACCATCAGAGTCTCAGGTACATCTTCTCTCAGAAGGACCTGAACCTGAGACAGCGGTGATGGATCGAGTTCCTCCAGGACTATGACTTTGAGATATTCTATACTCTTGGGAAGGGGAACATGGTATTCGATGCTCTCAGCAGGAGGACGTGCATTCAGCTACTTGGGGAGGCGACAGAGTAGCTAGACACTTTTCATATATCCTTCGTGGATAGAGACGGAGCAGCCTTCCTTCAGCCACTCACAGTCACTCCTCCACTACTACAGCAGGTCAGAGTGGCACAGTGTGGGGACGCCGACTGTGAGACGCGGCGTGCGCAGATATCCTCAGGACAGGCACCTGATTGTTTCTCCTTAGGAGGAGAGCACGACTCCCTTTTCAGAGGACGAACCATGGTACCAGTTTCTTTTCGGGAGGAGGTACTGAGAGAGTTTCACACTTCCCCTTTGGCGATACATCCTGGAGTAGCGAAGATGTACCAGGATCTCAGGCAATAGCACTGGTGGCCGGGCATGAAGAAGGTTGTGGCAGAGTTCGTTTCTCGATGCCTCACCTACTAGTAGGTGATGTTAGAGCATCAGGTACCAGCATGCATGGTACAGCCCTTGGAGGTCCCAGAGTGGAAGTGGGACGGGTTATCTATGGACTTTATGACTGGAATTCCACACACTTCCAGAGGTTATGACTCCATTTGGGTGACTGTCGACCGACTCACCAGGTCGGCTCACTTCTTACCCATCAGAGAGCAGGGCTCAGTGGAGAGCTTGGGGCGTCTCTACGTTCAAGAGTTTGTGCAGCTTCATGGTGTGCCATCATCTATCGTCTCAGATCGAGATGCTCACTTTACTTCCCGGCTTTTGAAGGGGTTAGAGGAGGCATTCGGGACGCAGCTACGTCTGAGTACCGCCTTTCACCCTCAGACAGATGGTCAGACGGAGAGGACCATACAGACTCTCGCGGACATGCTCCACGCATGTGTCCTCGACCTTGGTCGCAGCTGGGAGGACCACCTACCCTTGGTGAAGTTCACGTACAACAACAGTTACCACTCCACCATCGGGATGGCACCATACGAGGTGTTGTATGGCCGACCTTGCAGATCACCGTTGTGCTGGACAGACCCTGGGGAGTCAGCACTTGTGGGACCAGAGATGGTCCAGGCCACGACAGAGAAGGTCCAGATCATCCAGGAGTGGATGAGGACAGATCAGAGCCGGCAGAACTCTTATGCTGACAGGAGGAGGAGGCCACTGGAGTTCGAGGATGGCGACCACGTCTTCTTTCGGGTCTCACCTCGACGTGGATTACGGAGATTTGGCCGAGGCGGCAAGTTATCTCCTCGCTTCATTGAACCATTCCAGGTCCTCAACAGGATTGGAGAGTTGGCTTATCTCCTGGCTCTACCACCTCAGTTGCACCGAGTGCACAACATCTTCCACGTATCTCATTTGAGGAGATATGTGCACGACCAGACGCATATCATTGACCATGGGTAGCTGGACGTTGATGATGGGGAGACTTTTGCGGAGGTCCCGATGGAGATTGAGGATCGAGAGGAGCGGGTCCTATGTGGACGGTCGATTCCTCTAGTTCACATCAGATGGCAGCATGGGAACTTCTAGGAGAGCACTTGGGAGCGGGAGGCTCAGATGCATGCTCAGTACCCACATTTGTTTCCCTAGTTTTTGATGTATCTTTACAGGGACGTAAATCCCTAAGGTGTGAGTGATGTAAAGACCCAAAAAATTCAAGGAAATTTTTTTCTTAATTTTCTTGGGAATTTTACAAGAATTCAGTTTCTGACGGCACCTGATTCTGAGGCCCGGTGTGCCCGGAATCAATTTCCGAAGTTTAGCTCGGGTACGTTCAGTGAACGAACGAGTGGGTTTTTCTAACTTTTGAACCGGTGCTCGGAATTGAATTCGGAGGGCACCAATGGAATCGCAGCGCCGGTAATTTCTTAGAAACACCTTTTCTGAAGTTGCATTTTCTTGGGTGTGGTTTTTTTTTTGGGTTAAGTTACGGAATAAAATAAAAGTGGTGCGATAATTTATTTTATTTTTACCTAAAGTGGCTTAACCTAAGTTGAGTGGATAAGGTGGGACCCACAATATCCTACTCACTTGGTAGGATATTTGTGAGGTGGGTCCTGCATGAGCCCCACCATTTCTTTCCTTCTAAGTAACGCACCCGCACCCTCCTTTTTTTAAATGAAGTCAAACCATGTGTTTATTCTAGTTAAGAAACGCCTCATTAATGTGGTGGTTTAAGCGTTGCAATTAAATTCACTTAACTGTTTCTTTCATTTTTGAATTTTAAAATGCAAGGCTTGTGATATAAAAATAAGACAACTCTTATTTTTATTAGGCTGGTGGTGTTGAGAGGCTAGGGAGAATTCTCAGGCTCTTGAAGTTCTTCCTCCTCGACGAAGAATGCGAAGAAGGCGAAGAACGCGAAGAATGCGAAGAACGCGAAGAATGCCGGATCCTCAGAAATCAACGACGCCCCTTTCGTGATGCTTCTTCCGCGATTCTCCTTCCGCGACGCGACGATCCCCCTTCCGTGATGCTTCTTCCACGACGTGCTTTTCCGCGAAGAACCCTCGCTCGACGACGCTTGGGGTAGGTGTTTTGATTAAATTAAATCTTTTTGATTTATACCCGCGGCATATGTTTACAGTTTGTTGGAAACCTTTTTAAACCGCTAACGTAGTGGGTGCAGATCAACAAACAAGTCCGAACCCACCGTCCCTTCGTTCTTGGTGTGCGGATCGGCGGGCGATGATGAAGCAGGCCGCACGGGCATTGTGAGGTCTTCGCAGTGAAGAACCGGTCCTAGGATGGCTGATGGCAAAGACGGCAGGCAAATTCGGCCACCGGAGCTCATCCGGTGGTCCGCGGAGCAACCCGCCGGTGCGCCCAACCGTCACAGCAGCGCTGGTGGCAGCAGGCGGCGGTCGGCACCGTCCGACCGCCAGGAGACAGCGACGCCCGGAGCGCCGCCGCGGCTTCAGTCGTGGCGGCAATCTCTCAGTCCCGTGACTGCGTGGGACCGGAGGATGCGGGACGCGGCAACCGACCGCTTCCGTTGGCAAGAGGCGGCCCCCACGCGGGACCACGGTTTCGTCCAAGGCGGGGTTCCCCCTTCTGCGCGGCCGCTTGGCCAGCGCCAGCGCGCCGGGACGAGCTACCCGGCCGGACCGCCAGGCCGGGCCGGACCGCGCCCAAGCGGGCCGGACCCGGACCCGGGTCGGGTCGACCCGATTTTGGGCCGACCCTAGGGGTATCGGACCGAGTCGACCGGGCCCGAACCCCCAAGTACTGAATCTCTTTTGGTCTGTTGCCCATAACATGAGTTGCGGACCTCCGATCGCCGCACCGTTAGTTGCGTAGTGATCCTTGGATTGAGGCGGTTGTTTCGGTATATTACACTCAAGTATCGAAGTACTTTGTTTTCGGTCGGGTTGGTTCATACACGAAACCAACCGAGCCCTCGGAGCGGAAACACTTATAACTTGAGCTTCGGACGTCCGATTGACGTTCCATCGACTTTGTTGGATTCCTCTTAGTGAGACGGACCTTTTGGCTTACTCCGCTCGAGGTTTGGATGCAGGAGGAGTACGGTCGGGTTGGTTTTGACTTAAAACCCAACCGGGCCCTGCTAAGAAAAAGCCAATAACTCTCAAATCGGGCGTCCGATTGACGCGTTGTCTGTGACGTTGAGTTCCTGTTGACGATACAGAACTTTTGGATACATCAACTCTGGAATATGTCTCAGTTGATGTATCAGACCCTCGGCTCGTGGAGCGGACCCTCCCGAACGAGCTTGCTGTGTGCGGGAACCCTAGAGCTGGCTGCGACTACGACGATGATGACGACTGTATAGAAATCCTCCGTGGATTCGACGGCGACGACTACATCACTCAGCGATCCTACGTGGATCAGTGCTACTGATCCTGTGTGGGTCAGATCCTCTGTGGGTCAGCGCTCAGCGGTCCTGTGTGGGCCAGCGCCTACAGATCCTGTGTCAGTCTGATCCTGTGTGGGTCATTGTGGGGGTTAGTTACCTATCGACCCTGTGTGGGTCAGATCCTTTGTGGGTCATTGCGGAGGTTAGAACCTATCGATCCTTTGTGGGTCCGACGGCTTAGATGAATCAGTGGCTATATCTGATCATCTCTACCATCATACGAAGAAGTATACCTGTGTGAGCTGAATCTTGTTTTGCTTTCCTATGTGGATTGTGTTGTGTTATCCTGTGTGGATGTGATCGAACTCGTGCTCGGATGTTGGAGCCGAACTGGAATTGATGACTTAGGTATATGTATGGGAATATACCTAAGTAGTGTTGGATGTTACTTTGTGATTGTATCTTTCCTTTATGGATGATCCTTTGTGGATTCTGGGAGACCATCGGGGGTCTTGAGGTCCCTACTGAGTAGCTTATACTCACCCCAACACGGGATATGCCCGCACTACGTTGTGTTGGTTGAAGACGACAGAAAGTGTTGATCGCAGTTGAGGCTTGCGGAGTAGGTTGGTACACGGAGGTGGACCACTGGGCGGGATGTACTCGGAGCGGACGGCCGGACCCGTGGAGCTGTGGAGGCTATCTGTACTCACCCTTCAGGTGGGACTTCCAGTGGACGGCTCGATGCTGTGGATTTACCTTTTAGTTGTTGTTTTCCATTTCCAGTTGTACTTTACTTTCAGTTTGGGTTTGTATACTAGCCCACTTCATTTTCTGCACTTACTTTTCTATCAGTTTTTAATTAGTGTTTACTTCTACTGCTTTCTTGCTCTGTGGTGTTTGTTTGATTTACAAAGGCAATGCCTTCCCTTTTATCGGGAATTACACATTGGTGCTAGTGGCCATCCCCTGGCCTATGGAAGGCGAGCTTGGGGTAGTCATGGCACGGGCCCCGAGGACAGGTCGTGACATTGATGGTCCAACCTGATCATTGAAAATCATATGTTCAGCTCCATATAATTGCTTCATTGCTACACTATTATCCATATTTCCTTGCTGATATTTCCTTTCTTGAGGAGTCAAGGTATTTATAGAATCACCATGTCTTGCTCTGCTCTTCAAATGAGACTGATTCTGTTTTCATCTCCCTGTCGATGCATACGATGCTTACGAATCCTAATAAGTGTCTCCAACACATGAACCTAGAGCATTGTAACAATAGGGCTTAATATACCCCATATTATTGTAGTTATGGTATGCTCTAGGTTGTGTTATACACTCTCTCTTTATGTAGTCAAATGAACCACATTGAAAACAACCTACTTTTCTCTTGCGTTGTGGAGGAAGGTGCATTGATCTAGTAGTCTGATTCTAATTTCCACGTCCACCTTGGAAATATGTTTCCCTTTTTCAATTGCTCCCAGGGTTTGAGTTCACACAATTCTCTATAGGTATCATCATACATCTTCCTATAGATCCCGAGATATCACATTCAGCCACAGTCGCTCTGTTCACCATCTTTGTTAATTAGTAATATAGAGCACTATAATGTTCGATCAAATCTCCTACCATACCCCGATTTGAATATGTATTCCTTTAAAGATGCACTTGCCACTACTTTTAGTATAAATCACAGTAAATTCATGAATTTTAGCTTCATATTCTGTGATAGATAGATTATATTTCTTCAACATAAATAAGTCCGTCATTTTTTAGATTTTGAACGTTTGAGGATATAATTGTTTATTAAACAATTCCTCAAAATCCTCCCAAGTACACCCTTCATCCCCTTTATCATGTAGTAACAGTTCCCCCCACTAACGTGCAAGATCCTCGATTATGTACATGGCTAGCTTTACCTTGAGCTCTTTCAGTGTGATAATGAATTTGAAGATGTGATTCATCCTTCTCAGCCACACCTCCTCCTTTTTAGGTTCAAAATCACCCTTGAAGATGGGTGGAACCTGGTTCATGAAATAGATGGAGTGATCTATGAGTCCTGGATCATCTCATCAGTTCCCAATGTTGACAGTTTGGAATTCTTGTATGATGCTCTGGACCAGCTCTTGGTTCACCTATGTCTCAGGTCCAACCACATTCTCAGCATCTTCCTCCGGTTGGTTCCTATGACGCCTACTGGGTTCCATTTTCTAAACAAAATACAAACTCTGTAAGTCTCACATTCAAGTAACTCATGGCCTATAATTTCAAATTCTATCACATAAACTATCACAACATTGATTTCCAGAAACAATCTTTTTCCATGTTCAACCATTTTTGAAAACATCTAACTTTCTTTTTAAAATTAAACCATTTTTAAAATACCATAAGCATTTCCTTTTTCAAAATCTTTCATTAGAAAAACAATTTCATACTTTTTCAAAAATCAACACTTTTCAAAACATGAATCATTACTCGAAATTTTTTATGCACTCCTGGTGGGAATTAATTCCTATATAATTTATTTCATACTCGTCTCATTGAATAAACTAGTGACAATGAGGTTTCAAAATCCTAGAAGTGTCTCTGAACACTTATGTACCCAAATTTCTAGTAACATGGAGTTCAGCATAAATGGGTTAGTTACATCCTTTTTTTCTTTAAATTTCAAGTCCCGACAATCATAATACTTTCTAAGACTCCAAACCAAGGAATAGACAAGAAAGAATTCAAAATCCAAGTCTAATAACATTGATGACTACTTGTTAGTAAAATACTGAACAAGCTGATACCATTTGTAATGACCCTCTAATTCCCATTGGCTTGAGAGTACAACGAGTCATTACTAGTCATTAAGAAACATCACCAATATTCCAAATGCTGCAAATAAATTCATAAGGGGTTCAAATAATGTGGGGATGATTTAACCTTTAATTTCAGAAAACAAATACCTCAAAAACCATCCACAAATAGCTCACTATATGATTCATAAAATAAACTAAGACATTTCAAATCATTCTTTTTAAAACAACCAACCAATGTATGTTACAGTAGAAGACAAACCAACGTCAAATAAAATATCATAAAAATGAATAAAATCCAAGACAATAACAAGACCCCATGATCCACAAGCTCCATTCTCCAACATCACTAAGTAAACCAAAGTATCATGACATGTTTGTAAAGAAGTGTGATACTTTACCTTTTCCCATGTCCTGAAAGGTAGCATCTCCAAAAGCACCAATGTTCCAAAACAGGGTTGAGTATATTACTCAATAGGTTTTCCTAATGAATTCCCTACTCATGATGCTAGGATAGTACAGTTAGCACTTTATATAAAATAGTTTATATAAAAAATTTTCCAAAATAGTTTATAACCAAATATAAACATGTTCGAAAACCAATGATAACCATGTGCAAACAAATGTAAATGAAAATATTTTTCAAAAACCTATTTTCCATAAATAAAAAATCTAATCTTATAAACAAATTATGATTATTATTTTGGCATACCCATTCCATAGTTCACAACACACCCACATATATATGCTCTGTTCGACAGTTCTATACTCATGAGCGGTCCTTGTCTAATCACTTTGTGTCCTAATGACACACGCCCCTGATCCAGGGTCACTCACCTTGTACCCCAATGGTACTCCTCCCTTTTTTAGGGGCACGTTGAACGTGAACTCACACAACCCCTTGTATTCCAAACCATTTCATATCACCAAAACTAATTATTTCAATAAAAATACATTTTTATTGAAAACCAAAGAACAACCTAATTTCAAAGAAGTCTTTTCATTTAAGTAAAACATTCCCTTTTATTGGAAACATATAATCCAAACCATGTTCAAAAATTCCATTAAATACCCATTTTAACATATCTATTTTAAGCTTTAGAACATAAGCGCATTATTCAAATACCCAATTTTCTAGATTTCCCCAATTTACCAAACCATCACAAAGAAGGGATTACAATGATTTCTAAACAGCCAAATCACAACCAATTCAGCATAAGTTATTCAATTTGAAATAATTCCCATTAGTTTTACTAAGTGGAGTCAAGATAAAATCCACCTACCTCAAAGGTTTTTATGAAACTAGAAAACAAACGAAGAATGCTTAAAAAAAATGTGTTGATTCTTCATAGAACCAACATAGATCTCTTCTCCTAGAAAGATCAAGACCAAATATCAAGTTCTTCGGAATCCACACTCATATATATACCCATAACGAGTGAATATCTGAGAAACCAAGAATATGGGAGAAGTAGATCTAAGTAGGTCTAAAAAATCGATTAGGAACAATGAAGAACGATCACCTACCTCAAGAATCTAGGTTCTAAACACCAAGGTAATCCTTCACATTGACTCCAAAACACTTGGGAGAGGTTATTATACCTTTAAGGAAGAGAAAACCAGAGTTATTTCTGCTTAAGAGAAAAAAACAACATAGAGGCCAAAATGTGTGAGATCCACTTTTTAGGATCACATTTAAACCTTGTGATTGATTAGTTTACACGGTTATAAAGATTGTATTCTAACCATGTGTTAGATAATTCAAAGATATACCCTCACATGGACTCATCACATTGTCTCCCTAACCGTGCACACATCATGTCTAAGATCTCTACCTCAAATCTTCTCTTTCACACATTTTCTTCTACAATTTCCGCACTATTTGGATGAACTGTGTGCAGCCTGTGTGCCTCTTCTTTTGTCCCCAAAACATAGTGAAAGATCACTAATCTCACCCAATGTTCCCTCTTTTACTTTATATCCCTAAAAACACAAAGAAAGGGTTACGTACCAGAAATCGGGGGTACTACAATTCATTTCCAGTAGACCAATGTCCTGATGTACAGAATCAAAAAAGAAGGTTATCTGAGTGTCGGTGAATAGAAAAGTCGGCCGCTACACAAACACTAAAACTTTTGGCCTGTGATTCAAAATAGAAACATCTTAAGAGTATCACTATGTGACTCAACCCAAAATCACAACTCTCAATCCAATGGTGGAACTGAACCTCCTTTAATAAAACATTTTCACGACCTATCCTCTAGGCCCTATGTCGTGAGTACCGTAATCGAGCCTCTCAAAGGCTGTGAGTTGGTGACTAACACCGAAGGAATTATCCTATGAGTTGTATGCATTATTCAGAGTACTTGTACGCATGAAATCACATGAAACCACCTACCAAACAGCTGGAAATGAAAACATGTATGCCACTAAAAAACCACTGAGCAAAGGTAAAAGTTGTAAGTCAAGTAGGCCAGAATACAAACCCAAAATGAGATGAACTAAAAACTGTAACGTACAAAATATCTCTATAATACATCTATAGAAGATCCCACCAAAGGGTAGGCATGGAGTGGTAATTGGAAACTCTGGAAGTAATTCTTCCATGTTTTATCTCACCAAGCATCTCCTGGTCCTGGCCCACCGAGGTTTCTGTCGAAGTACCTATCATGTGCACCAGACACAACACGTGCAGGTGAAGCCCATGCAAAGGTGAGTAAAACAATACTCAGTAGGGGACCTCAAAACCACAAAGTTAAATCAAAATAGGAAATCCAGGAAAAAATTCATTGTAAACTCTACTCAATTATATTCCCATACATATACCATGAACATCTATGTATACTCATCTCCGCCACTAAGAAACATGAGGCCTCAACCTCATAGCCAGCATCAGGATTATCACCCAAAGGCTCAAGTTGTAACACAAAAACTAGGAGATCACACTCCACGAGCTAAGCCATCATTGGTGGCACCCATCCGAGAGATACAAACCATTATGAACATTTTACTAGGTCAAACTCTAGTGCCTGACACTTGAGGTCTAGTCATCAGAGTCTTTCACCCTATGCAAGACTAAGGAAACCCTAGTGAAGAGGCCCATCCCTCGTCACTGCGTAGAGTTGAGGTAAAACTAATGTATACTATCATGTGATACCTCAGTCACTCCTATAAAGAGTGTCCCACACCTCAATCTCATAGAGGGAGCACTTGATCCTTCTTAAGTATCGATCTATTCAAGTGGAGGGGTCCACTCTTCGTAGTTGTTTCCTATAGTTTAGGGAGCTATAACTCCAATGGAGGACCTGATCCCCGTCGCTACTAGGAGACGGGGGAGGACTACTCCTTAAGTGAGGACCTGCACCCTGGTTCCAATAGGGCAGTACTACTCATGAAGGACATGCACCCTGTTGTCATAGGGTAGTACTACTTTTTATATCGAGTACACACACCCTACCATGTAGGGGAGTAGTATTGAGTGACTAGAGGACCCACACCCTAGTACTAGGGGAGTACTGACACTATCAGTCTATTATATCTTGGGGACTTGAACCCTAGTATGTTAGGGGATTACTGACCCTATGCTAGAGAACTTGATCCCTGGCATGAAAGGGGAGTAACAACTCTACCGAAACAATGTGTAAGGAGAAATCTCACCCTGGAATAGCAGGGGAGTAACGACTCCAAAGTTATAGAACCTCTTCCCAGGTTCCATAGGGGAGTATCTACTCTTCCCTTACGAAAGTCTCTGAGAACTCGTGCCCTAGACCTTTAGGGGAGTAACACCCCTAGAGGAAACAAACCCACACCCAATACGTGGGGAGTCATATCTCAACCTAAGCATAGGGATAAGAAGTACCCACGCCATGTATTGTGAATGTGGTAACTTTCCAAGCATCTCTTCAAGAGAGATAACCCAACTCTCCTCAGAGTCTTCTTGTATCAGGAGGGCCTACTCTTCAAATAAATAGTCTATCCTTAAACTTCCTCAAAAAAACTCTTAAAGTATCTCAAAAGGGTTGTATGATATCAAGGGTCTCAACACCATAGATGGCTTGTCAAACAGACGCTCTGTTTGAATGTTGCAGGCATTTTAGCAAAATGGGGGCCGGTTGGGTCCGGGTCTAGCCCGACCCGGCCCATTGGGCCCGACCTAGACTGGATGGTCCTAGCACATCCTGCTTCGCTATGTATAACCCTCCAGAACTAGCCCGGCCCACTTGGTTGGGCACGGCCCGCCAAAACCATCCCATCCCGTCTTTGAGAAAGTTGGCTCCTCCAGCTCGGACGCGGTAGAGCCATGTCCGTCTCACACCACACGATTCCAGCTGGCACCACCTCCTGGTCAAGAGGTCTTCTCAAAGGAACTAGGTTTACTGATGTGACCTTATTCTTTCCATGGGTCCAGGTCACGCTGCGACTCCTTCACGTGGGAAGCCGCATAGCGTGGCTTCCGCTGCCACTGCAGCGCATCAGTAGAACTTCTGCAGACCACTGAACAAGCTCTGGTGGTCCGTTCTTTGATCCAGAGGGTGTTACGGAGCCCTTGGGCCTCATTATTCATCATCTGGAGTTCAAATCTCCATTTTTATCCCTTCCTCTAGAAAGTGTTCAATCATCGGTATCTCTCACACTTCCTCAATCCATCTGTCGTCATCATCGTCGCTCCTTCATCATTCCATATCCATTCTAGATCCAAAATGTTGGATCATTGCGCCAAGAATGGTTCCAAAACAACTGACCATTCGTCAACACTTGAATAATGAGAAGTAACCTGGGTAGAAGAGGAGAAGATATCCAAATCAACCAAAGTGAGGAATGAACATTCACCGCCATTCATCATGGCATTGATCCACTCCCTTTAGAAGGATTAAACTGACAAAATCAAATATAATTAAAACACGAATGGATCAATTCCACAAATATAAACCCGATAGGAATCCATCATGGAAGTAAAAAATGATCTGCATGTCAACCTATTCATGGGTTGATCAGTGTTCTTCTTTTAAAACCAAGAACAGGGAAAGAAAGAAATTAAACAAAACTCCCTACCCTGTGAAGGTCTATTCATATGAAGGATACTTCGTTGAAGGTGATCCATCCATGATGTTCCTTGATCTATCACTGAGGAATCAATCTTATGAATAGGAGGAGGAATGCTCAAGGTCGTGGGTGATCTCCATTCATCATTTTTCATCCATCAACGGCGATCCTCTAGGGGTTATGAGGGTTTCTCCCAACGTGTCCATGACGCACCCCCTATTCAAAACATTAAAGGTGGAAACTCCTTTCTGTTTTCGCGTATTTGTTGCGTTGTTATGATGATTCATTAATGAAATAGAATTATTGGTTTCTCTGCAATACAAAGATGTTTCGGTGCAACAATTTGAAATCTCAAAATAAAATAAAACAACAAGTTTATTTTATTTTAACATTCCTTAAAAAGTATGAAAATTAACTTTTCTTGTCAACCTGTACTAGTCAAGGTCAGGTCAATTCATAGGTAATGTCTCCATCTTGGACGCAATGGTTCCCTCAGATTTTCAATATGAGTACCTATTTAGAGGTTTCGAAAACCTCACACGTGCACCATGTTAATTCTCATAAAAAAAGTTCAAAAACTATCCTTCATGCTCGACCTACGTAGGTCGAGGTTAAGCTCTGCCTAAGGGAACCACACCCTCATGAGCTCAACGGTACTCTTGGATTTCCAATCCGAGTTACCCTTTTTAATTTATAAGGATTTGAAAATAAAATAATTCTTACATAATTATTTTATTTATGACTGAAAACTAACTTCCAATTATGGCCTATGCTGGACAACGTTAGGTCCTTTCTAGGCAAATCCTGATAATCTAAGTTCAACTGTGCCCTCGTTTTTTTATTAAGGCACCAGTTTAAAGGGTAGAAATACCCGCTCACATAATTATTTAATAAACATTAAAAAAAGTTTGAAAATCCATTCCGACCACTCCAAGCCATTGATTTACATACAGTCTCAGGGCCTGGTGTTGAAATAATCCAATTTAATTTATAAAATAAATTACATCTAATTCGGGTCCATTGGACACTGTAACTTTATATTTTCATTTTTTAATTATTATAAATATATATTGTTATACCCATGGACATGTTTTAATTATAGATTCAAGTTGGTTGCTCTGAAAAATGAAAAATAGATGAACAATATTTTCCCAAGTGCAAAGGGTGGGGTTTAAATTGGTGACCAAGTTAATCCCATTGATCAACCTTAACCACTAGAGAAAATTTTTATATCATGTAATATTGTTATATTTCAAATATTTTATTAGTTATAAAAACATAACACAATTAAATAAGTTATGCATGTCATGTTTTTTTATTTTTGAAAATATAGAAGATGTTGGCAAGATTAGAATGACTTGAACACTGGACTTTTGGACTCTGGGAAGAGACACTTACAGTCATCCCAAAACCACCATCAATTGTAAGCCTATTTATATATTATTTTCAATTTTATGAATATAGTAACACACATGGGACATAATGTATAGATACATACTTGATGTGCCAATTTATTTTAGAGACAAAGGATGAAATTCGGTCAGCTAGAAATAATTGATACCACATATTTTGGACCCTGGTTTATGACCCTACGAGCCGAGCCAACCCCATCAAGGGTTTTAATTTGGTTTTATATAATAGTTATATATAATAAAAAACCACATGATTATAATACAATAAGTATCATAAAATAAAAAATGTGTGGTTTTATTTAAAATAAAAATATAATGTTGTGGTCAGTTGGGAGGATTCGAAAACTGGTCTTTTGGACCCTAGATTGTGATACTACCAACTGGACAATCCTCATCATTGGTTTTTATTTTTATTTTTATTTTTATTTTAATATCTAATAAAATAAGGCTTTTCATTTATCAAAAACATATGGGAAAAAGAATTAGTTGTGTACTAATAGAGTGTATGGAAGTATTGGAAATAGTGATGAATCTAATACCATTGTGGGACCTTTCCATCAGTATAGGCTTCATTTCTATTTATTCAACTAATGTTTATTTACTTATATTAAAAAAATTATAATACATAGATTAAACACATACACTATTTATTATTAATACACATCATAAATTATTATTTCAATCATGAGATAAATGTGTCAGGAAGGAAACAGGGAGAAAATAATAAAATAAAGGTAAATGGTGTGTAAAGAAGAATTATATGCCATGTGTTTATTTAAAAAAAGATAAAAAGAGAGATCATGGGTTACCTCTAAACAAGTTAATTTATTTAGAGTATTTGGATTAGCCTAGTGTCTAAGAAACTATTTCTAAATAGGAGGGTGGCTGTGGCTTCCATTCTATGAACCAACATATGTGTTTAATTCCTTCCTCCTATAAGTGAATACTTTTATATTCAGGATATTGAGAGGTTTCTTTTATAATACCTAATCTATGGCTACATGATTCGATAGTTGGGTATGTGTCAATAATAAAAAACGTATTTATCAGGTTGGCATTTTTTACATGTGTTATTTATAACTGACATGAGAAGCCTCGTGTATTGATTTCTCATGTCGGTTATATGATAACCAATGTCAAAAATGAATTTTTTTTCTCTATCATGTCAGTTATTTTATAAAGGATGTGATAAATATAATTATTTTATGTCGTTTATTACATAACCTACATGATAAATATTTTTATCACATTGGTTATAGAATAACATACATGATAAGGCCAATTTTTTTACGTCGGTTATATAATAACTGACATGATAAAGAAAACGTCATTGATTAATCAGATCGGTTTCTATATAACTGAAGTTATAAATAATTTTATCACATCAGTTATAAAATAACCAAGATGAAAACTCTTTTTCATGTCGGCTATTAAATAACTGACATGATAAACCATTTAATAATTTTTTGAACTCTTATTTCAAGTCAATCTGTTATTTTTCTTTTGGGTGACAGTGAATTTGTCTCTCTGGTACAGAAGCCCTAGAATCAAATCTTCGATTCCATGGCCTCCAAAATCTTTTTTCCCATTTCTTTCATCATGTTTTTCATCAGCGTTTCTATCTTCTCAACTTGAAACCATCATGTAATCCTCATACAATTTGATTTTAGTCATTATAAGATGCCCTAAATCTACTTTTTGTGATTTTGTTCGTCGGGTATTTCATTATTAATTGTTGAATGTGGTTTAATATCTTAATATTGTTTTATCATTGGTTGTTCGCGGATTCTAAATCTTCTTTTTTTGATTTCATTCATTGTGACTTTAACAATTAATTGTTGAAGGTTGTTTAGTATCCTGATATTGTTTTATCATTGGTATCTTGGAATTTTTTTCAACGAGGTGTTATTTTTAGTTACTTACCTTATTTTCAATGAGTATTATTGGGAAATAAAATTAAATATGGATTTTCATTTAGATAAGCATACCATGTCACCAAATCTACATTTTTATGTATCTGGATATTTTATAAATTGATGAGACGATCATTGGGATACTAGATGATACTTGTACATCTTGATAATGAAGTCATTAGAACTTATTATACATAAAGGGTATATATGGATGATATCATTTGTTCATTGATTAACAATTTATTATTATATCTTAGCTATTTTTACATTACACTACTTTTTATTTACTATTTTTATACTATATTTAGTATTGTTCCAGTGTGTAAATTCCTCTAACCATAAAACCATTAAATTTTCACTTCTAGTCACTAACCTCTAGAATATGGGGAGGTTATCTTGAGACATTACTGCTAACTTGTCTAGTTTCTATATATAATGTGAACCGGATCGAGGAATTCCGTGTTTTCTAAGTAGCCCCCAAATCAACGTTTCAACATACCTTGAATAGGATATGTGTACCACCTTCCCAAGACAATCTTGGTTCCTCTCAAGGCATGTACACAAGACCATTTTCGACAATACCATTCCACAACAAACTCAATAAGATTATTAAATCCCATAAATGTAACCATCACAATTACATGAAATAAAGAAAATATTTCAATTCACTAAAATCTTAAGAACTGTTAGGTTAATATTTTAGATAATTAAGATAAACAATTATGTAGAAAAACTCATGTTGTGGTGGGTTAATAATACATCACACTAGGGAGTAGTTTTTTATTTTTATATAGTGGGTTTCTATCTTATTTCTTAAAAACAGTATCATTATAATTTGAAAATAGGCATATAATTATTTTTTCTTTCAAAATTGTGTTACTTTCATATTATGGCATATTTTATTTAAATATAAAATTAGTTTACCTAACTAAATTTTCTTTTTAAAATTATTTCCATGCTTATATTTTTATGATTTATCATTTATATTTAAACTTATCATCCAATATTGTG
This sequence comes from Viscum album, assembly GCA_963277665.1. Lineage (NCBI taxonomy): Eukaryota > Viridiplantae > Streptophyta > Magnoliopsida > Santalales > Viscaceae > Viscum > Viscum album. Next base: position 747,547,236 of record OY728123.1, on the reverse strand, counting down.
TAGAATTTGTAATTATATTTTTCAAATATGCATATATTTGTTTTATATTTAAAAATTGTGTTACTTTCAAATTATTACATATTTCATATTAATAAAAAAATTCTTATCTTAACAATATGTATAATTTTGATATTTTTTATATGTAATAATGAGTCAAAGTTGTATTATGGCACATTAAATGAGGGTTTAATATAAAGAAGGTGCTGATACGTTTTTGGAATTTTCAAAACAAAATGTTTCAAAAAACAACATGGTAAAATTGGGAAATATTTCAGATCTAAGGATGATGATACATTTCTAGATGATAAATCTGATGAAATTGATGAAATTATTCATGATATTGAAGAAGAAAAAATTGAGAGATAACATACATTTGAGTGTCAATATGTTGATGCTAAAAAACTATTATATTTGGGTTGTATCTATTTTACAGTTTTATCATCGGTGTTAAGATTTATTAACCTAAATGAAAAACATGGATGGAGTGAGAAGAGTTTTATAGAGCTACTACAATTGTTGAAATACATTCTTCCTAAAGATAGTTCTCTTATATATTCACATTCTAAGGCTAAGAAAATATTATGCCCGATGGGATTGGGAAAAAAGAAAATACATGCACGTTCAAATGATTGTGTGATATATTGGAAAGAATACAATTTTCTTTCGGAGTGTCCTAAATGTGGGACATCACAGTTTAAGTTAAAAGAAAAATCATAGGCTGATGTAGAGGTTACAGAGATCCATGCCCAGTTATTTTGGTATCTTCTGAAAATTCCTCATTTGAAATGTTTATTTTCTAATTCACACAATGCAAAAATGTTAATATGGCATGCTGATGAGTGGATATGTGATTGAAAAATATATCATCTAGCTGATTGACCATAGTAAACTAAAATTGATAAGTATTATCCTAATTCTAAAATGAAGTTATAAATATCATACTTGGGTTGTGTATATATGGAATGAATCCATATCAAATCCTTAATAGAACACATTGTTCATGGCTTGTTTTATTAGTCATTTACAACTTATCTCTTGAATATTGAATGAAGTTCAAATATATCATGTTGAAATTAATGATCTATAGAAAAAAGATATCCAGAAATGATATTGATGTTTTCTTGTCACCATTAATTTATGATTTGAATCTCTTATGGGAGGATGGTATTAGGGTGTATGATTCTTATAAAATGGAATATATTAAACTGCATGTAATGATTATGTTCACTATAAATGACTTCCTAGTGTATAGAAATTTTTCTAGATATATTTTTAAGGGGTATAAAGCATGTACAATTTTCAAACAATTGACTTCATATTATTAATTGCATCATGGGAGGAAAAAAATATACAAGGGTCATTGATAGTTTTTGCCTATGGGTCACTCTTATAAAATATTAAAAAAGGAATTCAATGGCATAACAGAATTTTATTTACTCCAAAACATTTATCTACTGATGATTATTATGGGAGGGTGAAAACCCGTGATGAGACATTGGGAAAGACACATAAATTTGGTAATGATAGACATATTTTGATGAAATAGTCAATAATTGTTAAGCTACCATATTGGATATATCATGTAGTAAAATGTAACATTGATATAATGCATGTGGAGAAGAGTATATGTAACAGTTTTATTGGAAAATTGTTAGATATTAATGGAAAAACTAAAGATGGATTGAATGAGATGTTGGACTACTATCAGTGGGAATACATTTGGAGTTAGTTCCCACTCTTGATGGAAGGTGAACATTTCTTCCCCCATCTTGTCATACATTATCCAAGAGGAATAAAATTATCGTTTCTATGTGTCTTCATGATATCAATGTACCATAGAGTTATTCTTTAAATGTAAAAAAATTTATCTCTTTATAGTATTTGAGGACAACAGATACGAAATCTCATGATTTTTTTTCATTATGAAACAACTTCTACTAGTTTCATTGCATTGAACACTTCCAATCTGTGTCAGAAAGACTAATGTTAAGGTGTGATAATTTTTCAATTCAATTTGTAATAAGGTGATTGATATGGATGCTTTGGAAATTTGGGAAAAAAGTGAAATTTCTATACTTTGTTAATTGGAAATGTATTTTCCTTCATATTTTTTTGATATAACGGTGCATTTAATGGTTCATCTGGTTTGAGAAATAAATATTTATAGACATATATATATGTGTGTTAGATATATCCTTTTGAAAGTTATATGAAGATATTAAAGGGTTATGTTAAAAATCCATATCGATATAAATCCTCCATTGTTCAAAATTATACTTCTAAGGAGGTTATAGAGTTTTTTATGAGCTAGTTGTCTGCGGCAGAGCACATTGGTTTGCCTCCATCTCACCATGAATGAGTTAATAATGGGTAAAATGGGATTCATGGTTTGAAATCCAAATCATTGTTAGGTGAACAGATAAAGAAGGTATATATATTCATCTTGAATAACATAGATGATGCTCTACCATATATAACTTTTCATATTAATTAGTTGAAACAATTTCATCTAATGAATATAGAAATATGGATTTTGAATGAGCATAACAAAACTTTTTTTGCATGGTTTAAATAGACCATTATTAAAAGATTAGTTATATCAGATACATTAACATGGTTAAGGGGTGGTCCAATTTTAAATGTGATAACATGGTTTGGGTATGACATAAATGGGTATACATTTCATATGAAATCTCAAGACAACAGAAGTGTAGTTCATAATAGTGGTGTATTGGTGTTCATAGAAGCAATGCGTTTTTCAAGTTCTAAAGACCAAAACCCACTTTCTGCATCAATTTCATATTATAGAGTCATTACAGAAATATGGGAGGTTAATTTCATTAAATTTAAAGTTCCAGTGTTTAACTACAAATGGTTTATTGATAAAAATAGTTTCAGATTTGATGAATTTGGAATGACACTTGTTAATATGAATAGATTGTAAGACAAAGTTGATTATTTTATAATGGAAACACATGAAAAACAAATTTTATTTTTTCTTGATAAATTTTATATGTTGTGGTATATTTTTTTTCAAGGAAATAAACAATATGTCGGTGATGATCACCTTGATGAAGATACTGATTTATGTGAGATCCCTACTTCCATGGAAAGATTAACATATAATAATGATGAGCGTGTTGTAGACTTGGTTTGTACCATAAGGAATGATCATGATGAAGTAATTTGGGAAAACAATCCATTATTACATTTATAATATGATAGGTAACATATGTTTATTTATCGTTTACTTTTATCAATTTCATAAAATGTTGTATATTGTAATTTTTTTATTTATTAAGACATGTATTAAAACTAATAAGTAGAAATTTTTATTTATTTTACTTTAGTTTTTTTCTGTTTAACATGTTCACCATTACATAACTTATATATTTATAGATATTGTTTAATGGAAATTATTTTAAATCAAATATGTCAAAAAAATAATCTTTTTTTGTGTAAAAAATATTTATTAGGTTGGACCATTTTTAATATTCCTACACCAATTTTGGATTTTTTTTCAATCATATACATGAAATTTCATATATAATTACCATTTTTATCATTTTAGTTGATTATAACAAATATGAATAATAATGTGTTAAGATTTAGTTTACTTTTTTGTTTCATAATTTTCTATTTTTTGTTTACATTAGAATTGTAATATGTGAATTTGTATATTTGTGTACTAAATCTTTGTTTCTTTTATTTGAAGGATAATAACAGTTCGATCATCTGATCAACCACATACTTTAGGGGATGAGCTTCATGGTCATACCTCTGGGGAGGAACATCCACATGATCTTCTTGAGGTTCCCCAATCTTCTTCATGTACTCCCACAATGGAAAACAAGAGTTCAAGGGTTTGTAAACATGGATTCACATGTTTACCAAAATTATCCCTTTCTCATATCCAAAATTATATGATATTGGTATACTTTGATGAGAATGATATTCAAAGATATCCTAATGATAAAAAATTCAAGGGTTTTTTATCAACTCGGGGTAAAAAAAAGTCGGCATTATGTTTAATGATTTGAGAAGTGTTGATAGAACAACACTAGCTCAGTTTTGGGAGACCATTTTTTGTAAGATATTTTGATATGGTTTGACTAATCTTGATATGTTTATAGCATAATATGTTTTTATACTTATTTATTAGATGAAATTTGATATACCAAACACTAGAGGACTCAATACTAAATTTTTATTGATGGCTGCTATGAGATAGATGAATTTCAAATCAACCCACACATTGGATTTAATTTTTGGGCATAGTCAATGGGAAAATCCATGTTATATAAATCCTATTATAGAAAATGACAAATGGAAAAAAAATTGAATGTAGATTACAAAAATCATTTTTTGTAAGTGAAATGTAACATTTTAGAAGTTATTTTATATTAATGATCTTATTAATTACTTATTAATGATTTATTATTCTTAATTTATAGTAATCAAGGATATATCATCAGCAGATCCAATCTAGAAATTTATACCCACTTAGTTTATCTTAGGGAGGGTATACTTTATTGGATGAACAAATAATTGCTGAAAATTTATATAAACTTAGAGCTGAGTCATCAATATCTTGATAGATTTTCCCTTTATCCCCTCTATCTAGACATGTAAAATGGAAGAGGTCATAGATGAGAAAAAATAGTAAATATCTTATGGACCAATTGAGGTTCGTAGCTGAGAGGATTGTAAGAAGTTTATTTTCATTATTTAATTTAATTCAATTCATTATATACTTTAAATCATTATGGAGTTTTTAAAATAATTCTTTCTAGATTTTATTGAAAAGAAGAGTACACAGGGGTTATTTCAAGTTTATGGGAGGAAATATATTTTATCTATAGCATATGGAAATTCCGAACATCCAAGTTCTTTACAAGAATACCCATCAAGTGTATCATTGAAAAAAGTGTAATCACATTCTTCAAATTCTTCCATAGAGGGGTTTTATAAAATAAAATAGAATCTTTGGAGGATGAAGATCAAAATACTAATTTGATGATGGAGGAAAAGATCATAGCATCGGTACAGTCTATGTTTGCAAACATGAAAAAGACAATTTCAGATTGCAACTCCCGCTCCTCCACCTCCTCCAGCAACTCTCACTCCCCCACATCCACCTACAAACCCCATTATTTATCCTCCACCTCCACATATAGACCCCATTTTTATCCAATTAATACACCCCTCCTCCACATATTCTTAGTTATTCTGAGTTCTATGTTGATGATCATCACTATCATATAGTTTCATATGGGATGATATATTATATTGGAGATATTGTTCTTCAAAAATAGTTATAGGTAGAGATGAATAAGGTCACTATATAGGATATTATAGATATATCAGCTGGAGTACCATTACCAACAGATGAGGTGAGGACATTCGGAAAAAGTATCGACCACTTTTTAGTTTGGCCATCTCGACTTCTGTGACACATTACCATGGAGGTATGTGTATATTGTATCATTTATTTTATTTTTTATTAATATTTTTAAGATTTGAAAGTTAATATATTTATCTATTTATTTATAAGAGTAGTTTAAAGGTAAATAAATATTTTATAGGAAACAACAAAGACAGAGGGCCTTGAAGTCAGATATAGATTGTAGTAGTCTTGAAGGATTGTCAAGATATTCAAATTTTTTGGTGGTTCATTATATGTTTTCAATTGAAGCTCGTGTTTGTGGGAATGAAATAGATGTGGGGATTTTGAAAAATGATACCATTGATCTTGTTACTACAGATAATTTGGGTATCAATTTGATTCAAGTTTTTTCCATGTAAGTCTTAACAAAAATATTTTTCTACATTAAATTTAATGAAAATTTATACTTATGTATGTTTTGTATTAGGTATCTTTATATAATGCTAAAGAAGAATGAAAATACATATGTATATGAATTTATAGACCTGAAATTGATTTCAACTGAAGCACACACATTGACTGAGGAAGAAAGAACAATTTATATTGCTAAAATATTTGAATAGAATGTAATTACATAGTTCTAGACGTATCCTTATGTTGAGAGGTATGGAACATGTATCTTAGAAAGTTTTATTTATCATTTAACATAGTAACCAATAATATTAAATATTATTTATATTAGTGACCATTGGATGTTAGGTGTTTTTTGTCCGAGGGAGAAGACACTTTAATAGATATTCTCTATCCATGGTGATGTGTGAGGAAATTTTAAGAACATGTTGGAAAAGAAAGTTTTAATTTCATAATAGTTTATATTATAATTAATTTTAAATTTTTCGCATTCATATTATTTTATAAAAGGGTATGGTATTTCATTCAAAAATACACAGAGAAAAAGAGTTCCAAGCTCAAATATGTAAAAGTAAAGGTGAATAACCATTTTTAATTTTTACATTTTAGATATATTACATAAAAATTATATTTTGAATTGACAAGCTCATTTAAAAAGAATTGGAATACACAACTAGGCATCATCGATTGCGGATATTTTGTTTTAAGATTTATGTATGAAATAATTACAACTAGAACAGTTATGAAGTTTGATAAGGTTATATTTCTTTATAAACTATTCCTTAATATTTTATTTGTTTTATTCATTATACATGTTATCTACTTCCCTTTTAATTTGTATCTATTTGATAACCCTCAACCTTATAGTGCACAAGAGGTTTCACACTTATAAGTGGAATAGTCAAAACATTTTATAGGATTCAATGGATTTTAGTTTATTTTTAGTGAATATAGTAATTTTGAATGTTTTAAATGTAAATGTGTATTTTTTTGGTTGTTTTGGTTGGATTTAGGTTTTTTTAGTTAATATTTTAATTTTTCAATGTTGTATCTGTGAATGTGTAATTTTTCTTCTTGTTCTTCTTATTTTTGTTTCCTTAATTTTTTTATTATTTTGCTGCTAGTTCTTCTTGTTTCTAGTTTGGTCCTTAGTAGAGAGGAAGGGTGATGTAAATTATATAAAAAATTAGTTTTTAAATCTTTTATTTTATAAACAACGTTAAAAATATATTATATGGGTTTTTTACATCAGTTATAAAATAACTGATCTTGTATAGGTTTTTTTACATTGGTTTTTTTATAAAAAACGTAAAAAATATTCATCATGATGACCTTTCACATCAGTTATTTAATAACTGATGTAAAAAATAATATATTATGTCGATTATTAAATAACTGATGTGAAATTTATTCACAATGAAGGTTTTTTACATCTTTTATTAAATAACTGACGTTAAAAACCATCATCCGTATTGTTTTTCACATAGGTTATATAATAACCAACATAAAAACCTTTATTTGAAGCATTTTTAACATTAGTTATTAAATAAACAACATGAAAAACACTTTGGGTGAAGATTTTTTACATCGGTTATTAAATAACTGATGGGAAAAACATGTTCCATTATTGATTTACAATGTTTGTTTTTTAAATCAATTTTAATGACAATATTTATAATTTCTCTATTATTAACAGTGGCTAAAAGGAGATGTAAAAACTATAAAAAATGACATTAATAAGGCTTGTAACTAGTGTGTGTTTGTTGGTCTCTTTACATAATCCACCTCTTCTAGTTTCTTCTCCTTGAGACTAAATACCATAAGAAAAAAAATCAAAAAACAATTCTAGATAAAGTAAGGTATCAACTGAGTAATCAGAATCAAATAAATTTTGAACTTCAATACTATCATGGTGTGATATGTCCTCTATTTGAAATAAAATTCATAAAAAATAAATTCTAGATAAATTAAATTTAACATTATCTAGTTCTACATCACAACACAATTCCATGGTTAAATTTAGAAAAAATGGTTCATTTTTATTATCAATGGAAATTTCCTAATTATTTATCATCTCCATGATCATTAAAATGAAGATTCAAATTCTTTATAGCCATTAAAATTGGTCAGAATAAAACTCAATGAAATCTAGAATCGTCACTAATAATTTTGAATTTAAATTATAATTTTAAATAGGAGACTGAGAAATAGGGGATGGGAGATTGAAGAATATACATGGGTATTTCTTACACTGAATATCATCCATATATGGGTAGTATTCAAATAGATATGAGTACCTAATTTTTAGATCATAAAAACTAAAATCCTCTCTATATGAGGCATATCTACCTCCAGTTGAATAAATATTCCTTTTAAAGTTAGATGTGGTACCTAAGAAAAGGGAGAAGAAAAAAATGAATCCGAATTTATCAGTTTTGACTCAAAACTCATATTGTTTCTTATCCTCAGTAATGGCTCTAGAATTATTATCACTACCATAATGTGGTGTAGCTTAATTACCATAGGGATTCAATTTTACCATCGCATCATGGTTTGATAATGATTTGTCACATTATTTAAGACTTAATACCTGATCCAATGATAAAATTATTTAACAGAATATTTTCAACAAAAACCCCAAATAAATAGTGGCAATAGAGTCTCTTAATGGTCATGGGGTCACTTGTTGAAATTCATTTGATTATCCCTAATTGTGTTGTTCTTGGTATAACACAAAACAACTGCTAACTTTTAGAATTAAAATCCAAAAAATATTTATAAAATAGAAATCAAAATAATTGAAAACATTCTAGAATTTCAATTACAGCACACCCACACTCTCATTACAACCCCAAAACAGAACACTTACCCTCTCATAACTATGGTAAGGGAGAAAGGATTAAGAAGAAACTCAATCCATCCTATGAATACAAGTAGAAATAAGGTGGTAAAGAGATAATGCTTAGAAGAAAAAAATGAAAGTGAAAAGAAAATACCAACTGGATTTAGGGTAGGATTGATTCAGTAAAGTGGTAGAACCTACCCCTGGAATATCCAACCCTTAATTTTGAGTCTTGAAAATGTATTTTAACAAAATATATTACATTTATTGTACTTAAAATACAAATAATACACCTAGGTCAACTCATGTATTCCTCATATTCTTCATTGATAGATGAACAACCATATCACCCCTTTGAATTCTCACAAGGCTGTTACTGATAAGTGAAATTACATGGCATGTGGCATAAATGTACATAATGTATAGCATAAAATTATCCACCAATTTCTTTTAGATTGGGCTACACAGGTTTTGGATTTGTGTGCATGTTGTGTAATATATGATTCATTTCATTGGTATGTACTCTAGAATATAGATTTGTGAACATTCCAAATGTACACATAGTGTTCTTATTAATTACACACCAACTGGTCTTTAAGTTTGCTTTAAAAGTTCCCTAATCCTGGTATTTGTCTATAAAAACATGACAATCAAACAAATATACTTAAATAAATCATTTTGACTATAAATAAACATAAATCTGGTATAAATTGACTCTTTACTCAATAAAATAGATCAAAAAACAATGAATGAATCGGTCACATCATAATACACTAAGAATATATCAATAATACATACCATGGATCCTCCCCAAGGTTTTCTATTGTTGAATACATGAATCATATAGAGATTAAGAGATTGGTTGTGTAAGGACCCAACATTAAACATTGCATATTCTTGAATTAATTTAATAATTCACATTGAGGATATTTTCAGGTTTAGAGCTTTAGAGAATTAGGTTATAACATATACATAGAAACTAGAATATTACATATATTCACATATACCCAGTTTCCATTTTTTTCACAAAATAAAAATTCATTAAATTTTTTTTTCATGTCTAGTTCCATATTTTAGACAGCATGACTTTTCCTTGATCCCATCTTTGACCCTATTCCACTTTATATATTGTGAAAAAAATTTGATGATCATAAAACGCTTTGTAAGGGATTCAAAAAAAAGGAAAACTATCAGTTTTTTTCATACAACAAGTAAACCATGAATACTTTAACATAAGTAATAATTTTTACCTTTATGAAGTAGTAAATACTCTTCAATGAATAAAATATCATTGCTTACCATTTTTGTAACAAAAATATTACCGTAAAACACATATAAAGAACACATAACATATAAAGGAAACTTGGGACATAAACATAATTAAATGGAATAACCATATGGTCAACTTACACACATATCACTAAATGGAATAGCCATATGGCTGACTTCCATAGCCAATTCATTGGAGGTTATAACGTAACCACCCTTCCTAGTTTATCATGGAACCACCCATTATTTGGTTTATCACGTAACAACCCATAAAATATACAAGTACCATTATAGAATCATAACATATAAAATATTGTAAATATAAACATTTCACTAATAACATTTCCACATTTCAATTATAATATATCATTTCAAGATATTTACATAATCAATGCTTAGTCAAACCATTTTCAAGACCATTTAAAACATTTAATAAAGTTATTTTTGAATCAAAGTGTCCAATACCACATTGAAGCTTTTAAAGAAATTAATGTTTTAAAACAATAATTTCCATATAAATAAATACTAAAAACCATTTTTAAAACATGGACTTTAATGAGAAATATTTAGAATAATAATTCTTTAAAGCTTTGAAAATGATGTTTTAGTTAAACAGTCTCGTAACACTTGAGAAGCACTTGAATAAAAACAATTCAAGAGTATTATAAAAAAACATATAATATCATGAGAATAAGGATATTAATGATATAATATTCCAAAGGGTAGTATATAAATCAAAAAAATTGAATCGGTGCATAACAACAATGAACTTTCAAGGGAATTTAATTTGAGACAAAATCACTTATAAAGACAGTATCCTTAGATTAAAGATAAATCAATTGCAAAAATTATTTATGGAAAATAAGAATACACTAAATATAAGTGGATATTAAGTTTGAAACAATCAGAGTTAATTCACACATATTTATAACACGACATAATCAAGTAGTATAAGTTTAACCCAAAGAATTGAAATCGGGTTAAGAAGTTCCCTTACAGAAATTCGACAGCCTAATGACGTCACTTTAAAATTCAGAAAAATAATTTGATGAGAGAGAAAAGGTTATCTCATCACATGGACATAAAATTTAAATCATTATGGATAAATAATAACTTATCCCAATATTAGAATATGAAAATTAAAATACATAACAAAAATAAGTCTTTAAAAAAGAGGAGGGTGAAAGGTTCCCTTAACGATTTGGTAACTTATGAAATATTCACCATACGAAAGAAGTATCATAAAATAAAGATTTAATTACCCATAAATTAATTTATATTTCACAGTGAATACAATCATGGGTAGTACACAGACCACACGAAATGAAATAGTGGCAATATAGCACGAATCTGACAGGAATAAGAAGTGAGATGAAAACCACTGACCACATTGTAATCAAACGAGTCGTATGAAAAAAAGTTTATAAACACCAATTTAGTCACATAATACCATGAATATAAAGAGAATCATGATAATATATATCAAATGACAGTACACAATACTCCACATTCAATAAATAAATGGTGAACAATGGAAATCTCACGGAATTAAAAGTGAGATAAGAAACCCCTTACTACAACGTAATCAAATGATTCGTATGAAAAAAAGTTAATAAACACCAATAAAATAAAAGAATACCATGAATATAAATAGAATAATGATAATATATATCAAATTATAGTACACAACACACCACATTCAATAAATAAGTGGTGAGCAATGGAAATCTCACGGAATTGAATGTGAGATAAGAAACCCCTTACCACATTGTAATCAAACAAGTCGTATAAAAAAAGTTAATAAACACCAATTGAATCACAGAATACCATGAATATAAATAGAATCATGATAATATATATCAAATAATAGTACACAACACACCACATTCAATAAATAAGTGGCAAACAATGGAAATCTCGCAGAATTAAAATTGCGATAAGAAACCCCTTACCTCGTGTCGGACTTGACCCATTTGTTCTCTAATCTCCTGAATAGTAAACTAAGGTTAATTTATACTTTCTTAAGAACCCTTTTAAAGTTTATAGTTCATTTTAAATCACTTATTACCCAATTATAAACATTATGTAATCATTTAAGTTAATAATGGTCGTTTTGTGGATATTTGGTACGATAGTCAAAAATGTACTTTTTATAATAACAAGTTTCTCATGTGGTCAAAATTTCATTATATCCAGAATTAAATTCATGATTTAGATATCATATATATAATATATATCCATTATATACATGTATTTATAATAGTACATAATATTTGGAGATAAGAAATGAAATGCACCGTTCATGGAGACGATAAGTCATACGTACGCATTAACGCTACTTCCATTTCTATTTAGTATTTTAATGGAATGGAAACTTAATGATACATAAGTATATAATAATTAAAGTATAATATAATATATAATTTCATTAACTCTACCCTTTATACTTTCCACATAATGCATGAATGAGTCATATCACTTTGAGGGGGCGGTAGTCCGCACTTCCTCAATTGAGATTATCGTATTTACCGACTATGGAAACCATAAAGGTATTATATAAATGAAAAATACAGAATCAAAGAAAAAATATAAATATAATATATGTTATATATAAATACAGTTCCAAAATAATGGCCACCCTTAGAGGATGTTGGAGATATTTGAACAATCATCATTTCGTGAGCCAGTAGTTCGCCATCCACAAAAACAGTTTGTTATTTACCAATTAAATGGAGGTGTGTAAGTGTAGGTAGAATAATTCTCATAAAAACAACCTTGTATGTTGATTATACTAGTGTTGTTATAAAATAAATTAATAAAAATATTTTAGGGGGTTGGGGAAGTAAAATAAAAGAAAACAATTTAAGAGAAACTGTTATCTTTAATTCTGGTAACTCCCGTTGGTTTGAACCAAAAGGACTTATTGAAGTGCCATCTACCTAATTTAAGGCTTCTAGGAGGAATATATGGATATTGAGAGCTTATTTGGGTAAGATTTGGATGAGAAAAGGTGCTTGAGAAGTGTGAGTAATGGGTTGGAGGTGAGGTTTTTTTATAAGGGGGGAGGTGTTCTTTACGAAAGTGTGAAAATATTATTTTATTATATACTGATTATTGGTTTCTAAAGGTCAATAACTATTTAAAGTCAAAGATAATATGACTCATGGTCTAAATAAATTCATCCAATAAAAATTGGACTGGTTCTGGAAGTTATTTTAATATTTATAATATTATTTATTTAAATCATTTATTAATGAGGTAAATACTGCATCATTTTTGTGTCATAATTAATTTTATTTATTTGATGTCTAAAAAATATAAAAAAATACGATGATTTTGGAAATCATTTTATCTCTCTAATTAATATTTATAGTCTAAAATATAAATTATATAACCCCATGTAAAAATTACTTTACTAAAAAATATTTGTTTGTGTCATTTTTGTCTTTACTTTAAATTAATTAATCTAAAGTGTCATTATCACTCTCAAGTGGCTCCATGGCGTCCCAAAATAGACCCAAGGATTCCCATGGTTGGTCATGACTCATAAAATTAGTTTAGGACAAGTTTTAGGGTAATTTCTTCTTATTATAATATTCTTTTTACCTTGAATTACCCTATTTACCTTTAACAGCGGTAAATAAAAGTCAAAAGTTACTATTCAAAAAAAATTATTTTCATCATATTGAACCACTTTTTACTTAATAATAACAAACATGTATGTAAAATTTTCTAAATTCAATTCACATAAGTGTTAAAATTTCATTTAAATGAAAAATTCAGTTTTTTAACAACTACTTAGTGGCTTCACCATTCATCAAAAATTGTTGTTTTTTTTCAAAAATACCAAAACATCAGCCTAATCTATATTTGATATTCCAAATTCAAAAATGATGTCTATTTTACAAATTTCAAAACATAGAATTTTCATTAATTAATGTAAAATTAAATCCCGATGTCAAAACAAATATCGTTTTTTTAAGAAACGATATCTATCAAAAGTTTAGCACTTGTTTATGTGCAATTTCAATGTGAAATTAATTCCAATGACCACCATTGGATTAAATGGAAAAAATATAATCTAATTAAACTTTAAAACCAATTAAAAATAAAATCTGACCATAGAAATTAATTATATTAAAAATAAAATTTGAATTATAATATAGTATTTTTCACTCTTCATTAAAAAAATGAATTTTATCATAAAAAACAAAAAATTACCAAAAGTAAATTTTTTTATGTCCCGATTATAAATAAGTATTTTATTTTTCCAAATAAAACATAAAAAAGTGACCAAAACATGATTTAAATAGGGTTCTGCATTAAAAGGCAGTAAACAAACCATTTAGAGTTAATTATGCTTAATATAAGATTCATTCACATTTTAAGCCTGTAAATTTTATTATATAAATGTAAAAACATTTAAAAAATGTGAATAATCATATAGTAGTTAGTTCTATTCATTACCTCCAATACAATGGCTAGGCGTTAACTACCATTTAAAATAATAATATTATATTGTTAGTATGCAATGTAAGATTTCAAAGAAAGTCGTTGTTGCGTATCAGGTACGTCATCGAACCTAGAAACCCCTTTAATGTAAAATTAATATTTAATTCAAAAATATTAATAAATATGAAAGTGTTATATTATTTATTTATCTGGGATGTTACATCCTTCCCCCCTTTGGGGAATTACGTCCTCGTAATTATAAAATTGGGCTTGGAAACTTCATTGAAAGTCCCACATTGAAAGACAAGTAAATAAAACTATCACTATAATATAAAGAAAGATATGTAAAAAAGTCACCCAAGATAAACTATACGAGGATTCAATGAAAAAATGTGTATGGAAGAGAAACAAAGTGTCAAGATCTGATGTAGTATGATAAAAAACATGATTAAGAGAAAGTTAATAACAAGAAAACCACTAATTATTGATGGGTTAAATGGTCATTGGTTTCCCAGTAGGAAAAGTAAATGGATAAATTTTTTGTTTTAAGTTCCTTTTTATAAAGTTGAGGAATTTATTTATGAGCCTGATTAAGAACATAAGGACATATACTTACTTGTCATGTAGACTTTCATCCTTTACTAAATTTCTACCACAAACTCTTCTTTTCTGAAAATGATTAGTATTCAAGTTGACATGGACACATCAAAAGCACAAAATCAAGTTATAGAGAATAAAATGATCCACAAAATATAAACAATATATTTTACCTATCTTTATATATTAACAAAAACCAAAATTGGTTAGTACGAGATCAGATAATCCCTAAAAGGGAAGTCCTTTATAAAAAGAAATACTACTCTTAATCTCCAAAATCCAACAAAAGTACCCAAAGATAAAGAAAGACCATTCAATATAAAATTGTCTTTAAATTTATTAAAAATAATCAAAACTAAAATTGAAACCCGAAACTCAGAAGGATTTAAATCACATACTCTTCCACAATTAATCTTAACATTTATCTCCAAAAATATCATCTACTCTTAAAGTCATATACTGAAGTGTAATTTACCTTATCACATATTCTCTATGATAGGTTAATCACTTACATAAATAACCCAAATCACCATATGTCCATCATAAAATCATAGATTCTTAAAAAATAAAATTTCAATCATTATTCCACAGATGAGATCTCATAGTATTATATTTTCATTAAGCATATAGTGTTCCCAAAAGAGAGAACATATTACAAAATAACTTGTATCACTTAATCACCAAATCATTTTCCTATACTAATGATATCCATTTGATAAAACATAAGGTCAACTTATTATTGATCCATTAAATCATTTAACTAAAAATAATTAGTCATACTAACCAGGGACTTCACGTAGGCTAGTGGTAGGTGATAAATCCCAATCGCACTTTGGTTGTGGCTTTGATTCCTACAGCTTTGTCCGACGCGACGGGTTATCACACGGTCTGCATTTTGTCCTTCTTAAAAAACTATAAAATTTCATAACATTACAAAAAATGGACAAATTCCTCAAAAATAACCATAACATAATTTATCCTCAAAGGTTATCTAATACCTTTCATTTTACACCCCAAAATGTAATAACCATTTATCACCTCTAAAATAACAATGACTCTTTCTAATATTCTAACCATTATGGTTCTGTCACTCATGCTTAAATTACACCCTAACCTCTAAAGTTTTCAAAACTGACCTCTGATACCAACTATAAGGACCCATCCTTAAACATTGCATATTCTTCTATTAATTTAATAATTCACATTGAGGATCTTTTCAGGTTTAGAGATTTACAGAATTATGTCATAACATATACTTAGCAACTTGAATATTACATGTAGACACATCTACCCAATTCCCTTTTTTTCACAAAAGAAAAATTCTTGAAAAAAATATTCATGTCTAGTTCCATGTTTTAGACATCATGACTTTTCCATGATCCCATCCTTGACCGAATTACAACTTATGTCCTGTAAAAAACATTTCAAAAAATTGTGATGAGCATAAAAATCTCAGTAAGGGATACACAAAAAAGGAAAAATGTTATTTTTTTTCAAAACAATAAGTAAACCATGAATACTTTTTCATAACTAATACTTTTCACCTTTATGAAGTAGTAAGTACACTATAATGAATAAAATATCATTGCTTACCCTTTTATAACCAAAATATTACCACAAACCCCATATAAATAACACATAATATATAAATTTAACTTAGTACATAAACATACTTAAATGGAATAACCATATGTTCGACTTCCAAACATATCACAAAATGGAATATCCATATGACTAACTTCCATACCCAATGCATTGGAGGTTATAATGTAACCATCTGTCTTGGTTTATCACGGCACCACCCGCCATTTGGTTTATCACGTAACCACCCATAAAATGTCCAAGTACCCTTATAAAATCACATCCCATAAAATATTGTAAATATAATCATTTCAATAATAATATTTCCACATTGCAATTACGATATATCATTTCATGATATTGACATAAACAATGCTTAATCAAACCATTTTCGAAACCATTTAAAACATTTAATAAAGAGATTATTGAATCAAAGTGTCCCATACCACTTTGATGATTTTAAAGGAATTGAAGTTTTAAAAAATTAATGTCCTTATAAATAAATACTAAAAACCATTTTGAAAACATGTACATTAATGAAAAAATTTCGATGAATAATTCTTTTATAGCTTTTAAAATGATGTTTTAGTTAAAGAGTCTTGTAACACTTGAGAAACACTTGACTAAACATAATTCAATAATAGTTTAGAACAAAACTTATAATATCATGAGAATAAGGATATTCATGATATAATATTCCAAATGGTATTATATACACCATATAAAAGGGAATTGTCACATAACAACAATGAAGTCTCTAGGGAATGTAAATTGAGACAAAATCCCTTATAAAGATGGTATCCTTAGATTAAGGATCATTCAATTACATAATTATGTGTGAAAAATAATAATACACTAAATATAAGTGGATATTATGTTTGAAACAATCATAGGTCATTCACACATATTTATAACATGGCATAATCAAGAAGTATAAGTTTAACCCGAAGAATTGATATTGGGTTAAGAAGTTCCCTTACATAAATTCGACAGCCTAACGACGTCACTTTAAAATTTAGAAAAATCATTTTATGAGAGAGAAAATGGTATCTCATCACTTGGACATAAAATTTACATAATTAAGGATATATAATAACATATACCAACATTATAAGATGTAAATTAAAAGACATAACAAAAATAAGTCTTCAAAAAAGATGAGGTTGAAAGGTTCCCTTAATGATTTGGTAACATATGAAACATTCACCATATGAAATAAGGATCATAAAATGAAGATTTTGTTAACCATAAATTAATTTATATTACATAATTAAAACAATGATGTGAAGTACATACACCACATAAAAGGAAATAGGGGCAATATAGCACGAATCTCACGGGATTAAGAAGTAGAATGAAAACCCCTTTCCACATTGTAATCAAACGATTCGTATGAACAAAAGTTAATAAACACCAATTGAATAACATAATACCATTAAAATAAAGATGATAATTATAATATATATCAAATTAAAATAAAAAATATACCACATTCAAGAAATAAGTGGAGAACAATGGAAATCTCACGGAATTAAAAGTGAGATAAGAAACCCCTTGCCACATTGTAATCAAACGAGTCGTATGAACAAAAGTTAATAAACACCAATTGAATCACAGAATACCATGAATATAAAAAAATAATGATAACATATATAAAATGAAAGTACACAATACACCACATTCAATAAATAAGGGGCGAACAATAGAAATCTCATAGAATTAATAGTGGGATAAGAAAACCCTTACCACATTGTAATCAAACGAGTCATACGAACAAAAGTTAATAAACACCAATTGAATCAAAGAATTACGTGAATATAAATATAATTATTATAATATATATCAAATTATAGTACACAATACACCACATTCAATAAATAAGTGGAGAACAATAGAAATCTCCCAGAATTAAAAGTGAGATAAGAAACCCCTTACCTCGTGTGTGACTTGACCCGTTCGTTCTTTAATCTCATGAATAATAAACTAAAGCTAGTTTATACTAGCTTAAGAACATTTTTCAAGTTTATAATTCCTTTTAAATCACTTATTGACATGTTATAAACATTATATAATCATTTAAGTTAATAATGTCCATTTTGTGGATATTTGGTACTTGAGTTAAAAATGGACTTCTTATAATTACAAGTTGTTCATGTGGTCAAAATTTCATTATATCCAGAATTATATTCATGATTTAGATATCATATATATAATATATATCCATTATATACATGTATTTATAATAGTAAATAATATTTGGAGATATGAAATGAAATGCACCGTTCATGGAGAGGGTAAACTGTACGTACTCATGAACTCCACTTCCATTTCTATTTAGTATGGTAGTGGAATTGAAACATAATGATACATAATTATATTTTAATTCCAGTATAATATCATATATAATTTCATTAACTCTACCCTTTATACTTTACAAATAAGTTATGAATGAGCCATATCACTTTGAGGGGGCGGAAGTCTGCACTTCCTCAAATGACTTTATCATATTTACCCGCTATGGAAACCATAAAGGTATTCTATAAATTAAAAATTAATAAGAATATAAAAAATATAAATATAATATATATTATATATAAATACATTTTCATCATAATTTCCACCATGAGAGGCGGTTAGATATATTTGAACAATCATCGTTTCATGAGGCAGTAGTTCGTTGTCCACATAAATAGTATTTTCCTTACCCATTAGATGGAGGTGTGTGTAAGTGAAGTTAGAATACTTATCATGAAAACAACCTATTATATTTAGGATACTGGTTTTGTTATAAAAAAAAGTAATAAAAATATTTTAGGGGGTTGGAGAAGTAAAATAAAAGAAAAGAATTTAAGAGAAACAGTTAACTTTAATTCGGGTAACTTCCTTTGGATTAAACCAAAAGGACTTCTTGAAGTGCCTTCTTCCTAAGGTATGGCCTCTAGAAGTAAGATAGGGATATTTAGATCTTATTTGGTCAGGTTTTGGACTAGTAAAGGGGCTCGATAAGTGTGAGGAATGGGTTAGAGTTGAGGGATTTTTATAAGGGCGAGGAGGGGTTCTTTAGAAAAGTGTGAAAATATTATTTTATTATATAATGATTTTCGGTATCTAAAGGTAAAAAACTAATTAAATCCAAAGATAATATGATTCATAGTATAAATAAATTCATCAAATAATAATTGTACAGGTTTTGGATGTTATTTTAATATTTATAATCTTATTTTTTTAAATCATTTATTAATGAGGTAAATACTGCATCATTTTTGTGTCATAATTAATTTTACTTATTTGGTATCTAATAATTATAATAAAAATCAATGATGTAGGAAATTGTTCTATATTTCCAATTAATATTTATAGTCGAAAATATAACTTATATAACCCAATGTAAAAATTAATTTACTAAAAGATATATGTTTATGTCATTTTTGTCTTCACTTTAAATCAATTAATCTAAAGTGTCATTATCACTCTCAAGTGGCTCCATGGGGTCCCAAAATAGACCCAAGGATTCCCATGGTCGGTCATGACTCATACAATAATTTTAGGACAAGTGTTAAGGAATTGTTTCTTATTATAATATTCTTTTTACATTGAATTACCCTATTTACCTTTAACCACGGTAAATAAAAGTCAAAAATTACTATTCATAAAAAATTAATTTCATCTTATTAAACCAAATTTTACTTACTAATAAAAACCATGTATGTCATATTTTTTAAATTCAATTCACAGAAGTTGTATATTTTCATTTAAATGGAACAGTGAGTTTTTTAACTACTACTTAGTGGTTTCACTATTCATAAAAAATTGATGTTTTTTAGAGAAATACCATAAATTTTTCCTTAGATATATTGCATATTCCAAATTCAAAAAAAATTTCTATTTTATATAATTAAAAACATAGAAGTTTCATTAATTAATTTAAAATTAATTCTCGTTGTCAAAACATATAGCGTGTTTTTATGAAACAATATCTATGAAAAGATTGGTACTTTTTTATGTCCAATTTCAAAGTGAAATTAATTCCAATGACCACAGTTGTATTAATTGGTAATAATATAATCTAATTACACTTTAAAACTAATTAAAATGATAATATGACCATATAAATAAATTATATTAGAAAGCATATTTGAATTTAAATATAGTATTTTTCACTCTTAAAAAATGAATTTTTTCAGAAAAATAAAAAAAATTACCCAAAGTAAATTTGGATTTTCCGATTCTAAAAAAATTATTTTTTCAAATAAAACATATAAAAGTGACAAAAACTTTATTTAAATAGGGTTCTCCATTAATAGGCGGTAAATCAACCTTTTAAAGTAATTTATTCTTAAAATTAGATTCATTCACATTTTAAGCCCCTAAAGTTTATTGGGTAAATGTAAAAACATTAAACAAACATAAATAATCATATTGTATTTAGTTCTGTTCATTTCTTCCAATACAATGACTATGCATTAACTACCATTTAAAATAATAATATTATATTGTTAGTGTGCAACGTAAGATTTCAAAGAAACATGTTGTTGCGTATCGGGTACGTCATTGAACATAGCAACCCCATTAAAGTACAATTAATATTTAATTCAAAAATATTAATAAATATGATAATTTTATATTCTTTATTTATTTGGGATGTTACAGGTAGATGTGATGTTGGATCAAGGAACCATAAATGGAAGATCAAAGAGATGGATTAAATCCACTAAAGCAGTAATGATCGGATTGTGTGATGGAAACAAATTAAAACCATGGTTGTGGGAATGAGTCAAAGCTACAACCATTATTCCACAAGGTAGTGATTTTTATTTATGGATTTTACCCAATTATTTATGATTATTTCAAACATGTATTTGTCCCTCTTTAGTTGAATCTATGTTCAAATATTGCATAACCCGTTAATTGAGGATTTATATCAGCATTTATGTTTTGATATATAATCATTCTTGGAATTTGTTAATATATTTTTCATTATATTATTCTTATCCCATGATTTTTTAGAGTATTGTACACCTCCATCAGTTATTATTTAATTTTTTTGTTTTATGGTTTCCCCCTATGTCCATCATGCTTTCACAACCGATATTTTATTTGTTCAGCGGTTCAACTATTGAAAGGTCTGATTCCCATTGTGATTAAATATTATAACCATGTTCATATATTTGAAATATATATCAAGAATGTTAATGTGATTATATAATCTTGAATGATGATATTTTATATGATGAAGGGAATGGGTTACTTCAAAGTTGTTGGAGATTTGTGTGGTGATGAGGTATCAATAGAAGATCATGATTGAGGTGATCGGTGTCCAAAAGAAAATCTCTAATGGAGGTGGATCCATGGATGACATATTTCAAAGCCATATTTCTAGGATTTATGGAGAAAATAATTGATGTGAAAGAGTTTGAGGGAGACGATAGAGAATCTTAAAATTATTTGACAACCCAACTAGTAGTTCAGAAGAACACACACCACATATTCTGGGATATTTGTCACTAGGGTTTCTAGAGAAAGTAAAATATCACACACCATATAGGATATACAACGCATGATGTATCCCTATCCATCCAAATCGTTTTGTACAAGGAGTACATGTATAGGTAATCATACTAGTCAACACATCATCTCTTTTTCACTACATGTCATGTACCCTCGAGGGGAGTACATGACTCAAGCAGCTGAGGTACATATCGAGTATGAAAAATGGTCCTAAAATCCTTATAATTCTACACATATCATGAATTTGAACATTTACAAGCCATGGTGGGGGTTGGTACAAGGGAAGGTGGTGGATTTTGTTCTATATTCCCTATACCCCAGGCAGTTGACTCCTTGATTAGTCACATTTTTTGACCCACACATAGTCCTTTTTAAGAATCTTACCACATGGATCATGAGGATGGTATTACCATGGAGAGTGGAGATCAGGTAATAAGATGTGAAGTATTTTTTAGGATAAGAAACACTCCCTTATTCAACGAGTGTTTAAAGAAATAATTTTCTCTCATTACTCGTAAGTATGGTTGGTATTCCTCTAATGAAGTTGTTATTTAACAGATATAGGTATGAGGCCTATATTCTATACCTATGGGATCAAAGAGATTCTCTATTTCACCCAAATACTTGGGAATATGATCCTCTATCAGCAGATACAACTATTAATACTCAGTTTCCCTGATATTTCTGTTGTTTGAACATATCTAGTTTATTATTTCATGATATTATAATTGTTTCACATCAGTTTTGGGAGCCTTGACCTAAATTCGTGTTATATTTTTCATCTCTATCTTCCTCATTATAACCATACATACTTGGAGTTGAGTATACCTTTTACTTTGTGGTTTATTTAAGAATTTTTGGGGAATCCTACTGAGTATGTTTAAACTCACCCTTGCACAATCCTTGAGCCCACATGTGTTTTTTCAGTGAAAGTGAAGCACAAGTTTTTGGATGGTTTGAGTGGATGTGGGGACTGTCATGTCTTGTTCATAGTTTCCACCCAGCGGTGTTTGGTGATTCATTGTGGTGTGTGGAGAATATAGAAGATTCATGATGGAAGCATCTACCATTGTTCCTAGAGAATGATCCCACAGTACGTGTAGAAGGGTTTCTCAAATTATTTGGGTTCAAATTCTTTTCAGATGTAATTTATTTCCCTTTTTTAATCATGTGGGATATTCCCCTACTGGTTGTCTAATGTTTTTCATTGTTTAAATTTTAATTTATTATGTATATGTATTCTTATAGTATTTTGGATCATCGTGTTTATTAGATATATGTATTTGATTCATGTTGGTATTGGATGAGGAAGTCCATATTGTGAAATATTTCTATTTAAAACTAGCCACCAACCCCTGATCTATTGATGGTTGGATTGGGGTTGTACTCTTGGCTTACCATTGGCCTGGGGGGCCCATTAGTTCATGTCATGTCATAGTGCTATCAATGCAGTGCTTTCTTAGGGATGGAGTTTGAATTTAGTAGTCATGTGAGGATTTGGTTTGGTAACATAGAGAAATGAGGTTATAGGGGTTTAGAGTTTGGTTATTTAACCAAAGAAACCACCATAGGTGTGGTGGCTAACATACTGTATTTCATGGTATCTAAAAACCTATTAGTCAACACATATCTCTAAGAGATCATTGCAAGGAATAACTATGAATGGTTCAAGTATCATATAGGATTCATTTATGGTATTCCTTGTTTCTTTTAGGTAATCTCATCCATATATTCCCAAAACCCTTATGTTTTCACCCTATCAAGTGAAGTGTGTTACCCTTTGATAGCAAGTGTGTTCAGTTGAGGTAGGTTCGCAATGAAATTGTGCTTGGTCTTTGTATTTTTTACTACTATTTAATGATTGGTGTGGAAGTTTTTAGAAATTTGGTTGAGATTTGGAATTTCCTTATGATATGATATTGTTTCTATTACATTTGTTCTTAGTGAAGGCATCTTGTAGGGTAGATGATTATTTCAGGAAAGTGAGATGATCTATAAGTGAGTGGAAACGGTGTGTAGTTTAATGTTCATGGAAATCCTGATCTTTGAGTGATTATATATCATCTCTAATCTCAAACTCATGTTTCTGTTTGGCTCAGATGTATACTGACCAAATGTTTATTCTTTCTTAGGTACCACTATACAACATTTATAGATATTATAAAGGGATGAATATTTATTTCTCAGACTCAAGATGTAACTTATATACCATGGTTAATGTTTGGTCCATTCATAGAGATGAAATTTTTAGAAGAGGATGTTGGACTTACCCACAGAGTGGAATGACCCTGATTGACTATGAGATGACGTTTGTGGGATTTTGAGGTAAACTTCAATGCATGTTATTTTATATAAATTTTTGACCATAGGGTTTCAGCTAAAGAATTTGGATGAAAGAATTTATTAGACATAGTTGTGGTTTCCTACAAAACTACAGGTGTTTAGGTCATCCAAGCGATACTTGGAAAAGATGTACCTTGGATGGGGTAGTAATTTGGATTTTCACCTAATGATATCCCAAGAAATTCTATAGATATACCTATAAATTTTATTATTGTTGAGGCCAAGAATCTCTATAATGTGGGCCCTATTAATTTATAGTGTATTATTTGGAAAAATATATGGTGATGGTAGATGGATAATACATCAAACCTCTCCCCTAATTCAACATATTCAATGGGTCCATCCTTTTCAAATATTGATGACTATCAGTGATATGGGATGGAATGCACATAAGATGCCTAAAATTATGGGAAAACATGTATAAAATGGATTACAACTCATGTTTTTTCTTTAAGAACCATTATATAAATAGATACAGGGGTGAGATATTCACCATACACCCTATTTTTGGGAGTCGGAGTTTCTAGTGAAACTTTATGATAAACATGGTCAACTCGAGAACTTTTCACTAATAGTGAACATAATTCACTCTCCCATTTGGTGAAGTGATTTTTAACCTAGTTGTAGACAGAGATTCTTTCTAAAGTTTCATTGTGGTAAAAAACTGGTGTGGTGGTAACCATCCTATTATGAATTTTTTATACACTATATATGTCATTATAAGATGGTGATGGTGTTAATGAAGTGAGTTTTCTCTATGAAAATGATTAAGACTCCTCAAGTGCCTCAAGAAGAACGAACCCCCACAATAGTAATTATTTATCCTTATAATGTTGGTTGGGTATTTGTTCTCTATTCTCATGAAGAATACATTCTATTCTAATTAGTATAAAGGAAGGTGTAGAATAGTTTATAGGGTGACTAATTGTATAACCTTAACTTGAAGATGGTGTATTCATATGCCTTTTTTCTATGGATTATGAGCACCAAGTGGAATTGTGTCATATCAGACCAAATCTCTCCTTCAGGTGATTCATGGTAAATTCTATCAAGAATTTAGGGTCTCTTATTATGAACACTAGATTTATAGAATGACGCTAATATTTATAATTTTCAGTTATGTTCCACTAAGAATATTATATTAAAATGGTAGAGTTATGGTGGATAGTGTTTTATAGTAGAGGACCTTATGTCTAAAAAATAGTTGATTTACATGAGCAATTATCTCTGGGTGGATGATCCTAATGTGGAAAGGGAGAAATTTCTCACCTTTTATGCACATTAATATCCTTACACATTTATTTTCTATAATGGATGTTATGGGAGTGATATTTAATTAGTTCTCATGGGTGATCGAATGTTCCCTGATGGTGAGAAATTCTTCCAGTTACTTGGGTAGATAGTGAATCTTCCCTCATGATTTCAATGGAAATCAAGATGGAAATCCTGAATGAAGACCACTCTAGTATGTCATGGTCCTTAGTGTTCATTGACCAGTGGATTTTTCTGGGTGTACCCATCTCAGGGTAAAACTTATTATGTGATATAGAGGGATATTTTCATGGGAATTTATTGATATTGGTCACTCATGAAGGTTATTTCTTATGGTATGGAGATAAAATAGAAGGATCATCTAATCAATAAGTACTATCCTCCTTGGAATGTAGAAAATTTGGTCAACATATGAGTAGTGGTGTGGAATTTATCAGTTTTATGAGTTTGTTAATATTATTTATTTTCTTCTCAATAGAATTTGTAAATGAGTGATAGAAACTCTATTGGGTAATCTTCAGCAGCAGGAGTAAGATGATGTTTCGCTCTTTCTATAAACTAGAGTCAATGGATCATGTTCTTTGTAATCATGTGGAGGAAGATGTTTTGAATGAAAATTCAAAAAATAATATATCCTTATATATTTTTCTAGTGTTAGTATAGAAAACCATTAAAGTACCCAGTGTGGTGGTGTGGTGTAGATGGATTTATCTCATTCATCAACCATATATAATTCTCTTTAAAATGTGGGTACCGAGTCACTCCAACAAAAGTTAGTATTATCGTTGAACCATCTTGGGGTGATAATCAGAAGGTTATGGGGATTTATCTCATCATTTGAATTAATAGATCTCCCAAGAGAAGATATATATTGATTGTAAAGGTTGAGTAACATGTTCTTAGGGTGGATTTATATTTAAATTTCTTTATTGCTTCAAGATAAGATAGAGTCTCTGTCTTCATGGATGAAATAAGGTATTATCATTTATAAATAGAGATGTATTGTGTTCTCATAGAACTTGTATCTACAAAAGTGGTTGAATTTCACAATATGGTATAATGTGTTCTGTATAGAGTTATTCATAATAATTTTTGTGATGTAGTTACATTTATTTTCTTTTTGAGGATAAAAAGTTTTAAGGTGGTGAGGAAGTATTGACCGAGGTCCTACCTGAGTGAGACTCTGTTCCTTTTTAGGTTTTGAAGTATTTATACCTTATCATGTGTAAAACGGTAAATTTATCCTATCATACAACCTAGAAAAGTTTTTCAAAGTATTTGGTTGGTTCTAGAGTATGTGATATAGCTCCAACTTAAACTATATTCCAAGTGAAATTTATTATAGTACCTCAGAAATAATATAAACAAAAATTATATTATTGTTATTCTGTTAATTAGTATTTTTAGACAAATGATTATATATCTTTAATGGTATCTAACATGGATAATTTGATATTGTGGTTGAGTCCAAAAAGGTGGGTTTTCCAAAAGGAGGGTGTAGTTTTAGTTCTCATTGGGTCCACCAAAGTTTAAAGTCATGGGAGTATTAATTAATTAAACTAAAATAAATGAAATTAATTTTATTAATGTTATAAACCCCTAGAAATATACCTATATAATACATACCCTAGATCATCCCCATGGTTATCCATTGTTGAAAATGTGAACCCTAGATAGTAGAAAAGAGATAGAGTTTATGTCAGATCATGGTGGCATCGACGGTGGATATAGGAGAGGGATGTGATCCAGGGTTTAAAGCCTCCCTAATCCATTGATCAGGACCATTTATCAAAAAGAACCATGTATTCTATAAATGATCAAATCAACATTGATTGTTCTATGAGGTAAGGATTTTTTATTTTTTTTATTTTACCTCATTATTAATGGTTTTTTGGAACATGGATCAATTCCTCCAAATTTGAGTCCATGTTCAAATATTTCATAACCTATCAATTCAAGATTTATATATTCATTTACCTGTTTAGATATAGTTGTTCTTAAATTTTTTAGATTGTTTTGACCCATAACAGGGTTGCCCGGTGCTTGGTTGTCAAGGGATACATGTGGAAGCCGAATATTTTTGTTAGGTCACTACTCTCATTTCAGATGTTTACCAAAGGGGGTTATTCATGGAACTAGAAATTCCCAATGGCTTCTAGATCTATGAAGAGTGGTGTCTCTTAAAATTTGTTATCCAAAGGTAGATGTTCATTAGGGTTTCCTACCAATGACCCTTTGGACCTTAAATTAGTCTATAAGATGAAGGGTTTGGATCATCACACCCTTTTATGGAGAATTATACCCTACTCTATGACTTACATATATATTTAAGTCATTTTTGTGAATACTTTTCAAATCTGATTATGGGATTAGTTACCCTTCATTTTGAAAATCAATTCTTAGAACATATAGATGTAAATATCTATAAATATAAGAGGTATCTCGGAAATAAATATTTAAATGTATTAAAGGACCTCAATAAGTGGAACCATCTGTATATATTAGGGTTTCATCATATTTATCATATTTTTACTTAGCGATGTTGGTCTAGAGGTAACTATGTTATAAAGTCACACAATTGGGTTCTCTAGAGTTTATATCCATCCAGAAAGGTGGTGGGTATGTATAGTGTGAGGATCAGTCCCATAAAACAGGATTCCTATCTATCCTTTTGAAATGAATCATAACCTATGTAGTTCAGTTCTAATTAAAGGGACATTTACTGCCTTTTTATGGTTGTGTGAAAAGCATCATACCATATAGTTTAACATCATGTAGTAAATATGAATAGGTAAGAGATTTCGAGTGAATCTTAGTGTGGGTATTTTGCATGAGTGGACCTTTCAAGTTGACCATGAAGGCAATATAACTGAATGGGGACATGTTGATTCCACAAGGGATGTCTCCCTGTGAGAATGGTCCATGTCAGGAATATATACCAATGAGGGTGAAGATGTCCCAAAAGGAGTATAGTCCAAGACATAGGTTTCGTACAAGCTTAAGCGAATATGGTTAGGTGAGCATGAACGTGATTTTTATCTTAAGGAGTATGGAATCATGGGAAATTAAGATTGATGATGTTGGGTTTGAACATCTAATAGTATTCCTACATATCTTTTCGAATAGAAATCAAATCCCATGAAGTTTGAGTGACATAGTTTAAGGTTGTGTGAAAAGACCACATATTGTATTTTAATATAAAATGGTTAGGTAATTTCCATGATGTTTATCTTCATGTGATTATGAAATTTCTACCGTGACCAGTGTGATAATAGAGGAACATGTGGTGCATATACATATAAGGTTGTTGTGAAAGGATTAATTAGGAATATATCCTTTTAGGAGGAAGAAAATATGTTTATTGGGGCTTACACCTAGGAAGGAGGCCCAAGAATCCATTTTAGTAATGTTAATGGTGTGATCAATTAATATCTCTACGCCTAAATGATTCATACCCTATGTGAGAAACAATATTTATCCAGAGGTAAAACACATTATATGATAATACCTGATTAAATTTGAATGAGTTTCACTCACTGAGGCTTCCCAAAGATATTTCTCTCTTCTTAGATCATTGATGATTCATGATTGATGAAATCATCAACGGGTACCATATTTGTTCTTATATTCAAAACAAAAACCCATACTTATATCTTCCTATATATTTTTAAGGTAGTATGGGGTATGGAATATAAATGCTGGAGAAGTATTGCACCCATCAAGGTAGACTATGGGATGACTCCATGAGGGACTCCTTATCCCGCCCAGTAAGTGGGATGAAGAAAAAATACACCATTGATCTAGGAAAAACTTCTCCAATGTCTTCTATATAAAGGCCCCATTATCTATGAGATAAATGATTGTGACCCACTAAGTGTTTTACCTTCCTAGGTTAACAAACCTAAGCCTCCTTTTATTAATGAAATCTATGATCCAAGGGTTTTACACTAGTGTGTAATCCTGAATTATATGGGCTTGGGGCCTTGGGGTAGGCTTAAAACATGGAATTTTAGGGTTTTTAATTTGGAAACATAGAACTATGAAGGTCATTTGGGTTTCCCTCATTCAGATACATAGCTGGGATAATGGAAGTGACACCTGGAAATCATATGTCCCATTTTGAAGATTGAAAATGGAACCAATGTTTGTTTCTTTATTTTTATTAATTAGATGGGGTATCTTGGTAATATACCATACATAGTTCTTATTTAATGTGTGTTGTAAGGAATAATCATTCAACGGCAGGGGTTGAGGTATGTGGGTAAGGTGACCACACTTTTAGGAGGGGATTAATTAATTCACCGATCTTAGTTATCCTACCTTAGTCCACCTAAAAAGATATTATGTCTGGATCTCTTTTGAGGTGGTAGGTTTGATTCCTTGGTCCCTTCCTCCCCCATGCTCCTTCCATACATTTATGTTAAAGGAAGATTATTCCAAATATTTATAGAAAATTTTTAGGGTCTATATACCATATGGTTGGAGGACACACTTAGATATTTTATTTGAATGGAGTATGAAATGTTTAGTCAAAATAAGAATGAGAGTTAAACATCGACACATAGGTCCATCCATCAATGTATCACACACCACGAATCCAAGTCCATTTAATTACTTCACACAAGGAATATAAGAGGGTCTAGTTTTCTCACATGAGGGATCATATCACCATTCCACATACCCCATGCTTAATTGAAATCTTAATCAAGAAGGCATGCATAAGACTTAATAATAAATTGGAAAGCGTTGAAGTAATAGGAAAATTACTAGATTGATAGTGATACACTTTAGGAATTAAATCAATGTATCATGTACTGATATCTGATCACATGCCTAGTAATGCTGGATATTCTAGGGAATGGAAAATGATGTTGGGGTTTATGATGTATCTAGATAGTGTGCTTGCATGGTTAATTATGCTAATAAATGAGATGGTGTGGTTATCTGGGCATTTGATCACTAAGGTCTCTACCACAACACCATAGAATATTCTACATGGAGGGAGGATTTAATGTACTGAATTACATGGAGAGAGGGGTGGTGTAGTGTAACTTTGTATCTTCTATTAGTCTATATCTCAAATACCCATCATGCACTACTTGTTGGGATTCCAATGGTAGAGGCTTCTACCTTGTTCTTTGGAATAGGGGACACATATATAGTGTACGCCAATGGGATTTGATGGTGAGGCCTTTCATATATTTCCCACATAATCTTTCATCATGTGTCATGATCTATTCATGGTTTATTGACCTTGAAACATCATAATCTATATACTTCAACCTCATTTGTGTATTCTCAAGGTCTATTTATGAAAAAAAATTGTTATGTACACTACAAGTCCATGACATCCACGATTTATTTTTCATACATGAACAATGAAGTATCTTCATGTACCCACTAGCCTCATGTACACACCCACACCACATTATCTATTTATTTCCACTCATTTTTCATATATATATATATATATAAGAAGATCCATCATTGTATACGTATACATCACTTTCACCTCATGAAATAGGTCCCATTTGAGAACAAACCAACCTAATATCTGTTTTCTCACAATTACATCCATCCTTTCTTCATCAAGGTCCCTGTTATTTGTAGGTGATCATCCTCCACTTCATTTTATCTATTATAAATATCACATCAAAGTGTATTTTTAATGACCTAAAGAATTTTACCAATCACAAGGAATTAAAAACACTATGATTAAGCAAATTTTAAGGCTTTGAAACTCTGTGTAATTGGATTCCCCCTTCACGGTGAGTACTCATTTGAATGTGATTAAAAATACATTTATCATGTTATTTTAATATCCTAGTCTCACAAGAACACAAAAATCACTGAATATCATGTTGTGATTCTAGTCACATGTGAGGAAATTGTAATATCCTAAGTTGATGATCTCCTTCCAAGAGATGAATTCATGAATTAAGGTTCATGGAATAGTCTAATCATTATTTCAGGTTCTGAATTTCAGCTCAATATATGGGTATCATAGCTTGTAAAAAACTCAAGAATATTCATGAAAGTATGGTTTTGACTGTTTAAATTCATACAACCATTTTTTTTGAATGGTAATAGAAGATCTAATTTAAAGTCTCATATTATTTTCATAACATTTTACGAATATATTATCAACTCCATAATTTTCACAAGTGTCTGTCCAGGAAAAATTGTGTGGCACAGATCTTGGAGTGATAACAAAATTCCCCCAACCTCTTTAATTTTATTCTTTTGAAATGAAAATATTATGATTATAAGGTATTATTAAACAATTGGTGGTATTTGGGAGATAACTAACCAGTGGGATGATACTTGTCATGGGAAAGATTTTAACTCAAGGATTATAGATCAAGATAATTGTGATGTTTTAATAATAATTATATCCTCATAGATCACAAATATATAAACCTCATGAAAAAAATATTGGTAATGTCTCATATATGAGTATTTGTATAAATACTATTACCATTTCACTAAAGTTAGTATATTTCAATGGAGGTCTTTTTGGACATGGTTCCCAGATGGTTATAGGCACAAATATCATTACAGTGAACCTATATTTAGTCCATTCAGATGAATATATGAGGTTATTAATATTTTTATAAATTTTTATATACTCCCTTTACTGATTTTATATGAAATGTGCATAATTTGGGTGAAATATTAGTGTTTAAATATTAAATATAATTTTAGTGAACTCTTTGAATTCATTCATATTCAAGTATGTTTAATGTTTTAGTAGTACCTATCACCCTAATTATCCAAATTTCAAGATTCTTGTTTTTTAGGGTTCATTACTTAAATTTAAACATTTCATTTGAAAGAACCTTTGGCCAAATCGTCCATTTGGAGGGTCCTATAGTCCATGAAAGAAGACCCAAAGAATCTGTGAAGAAACTGGACCAGGCATGATGATTGATTTACTGGTCTAAATCCCTAATTCCAAATTTTATGAAAATCCACCATATGTTTTTTATTATAAAAAATAATCATGGATTAAAATATTAGGTCCCAACTCCAAATCGAATGTTCCCAAAAGAAGTTTTTAAGTGTTTCTCACCATTCTGTCTGGGAAATGAAATCAGCACACCAAAATTTACTTTTCTCATGATCTACTCAAAAAAATAAAGCTAAGAATTTGTATTTTGAAATAGTAGATATATGCGGCTGACTATTTTGAGGAAATCATTCGGATTGGAAGGCATCTTCCTATTAAAAAATCCTTTCAAATTTTGGCCATTGAAAAAGCATGGATAGAAATGGACAGTTTATCATTGTTAATGAAAACTGTCATAACTTTAGCTCCATGAGTAAAAATGGAACCAAATTTTGGGATTAGTTGGAGAAAATTATTATCTAAAACTGTGAAGAATAAGATATATCTATATTAAGCTATCTGGGTGTCCAAATAGGCTATGCAAGTGGAGGGATATATTTGGAATGAAAACAGTCCACGCCTTTGGGCTATAAATACAACCACCTCTTCTCCTTGCATGGGGTTGGAATTTTAGAAGAAAGGGGCATATATTGGATTGAAAAAAGCCTTGAAAAATTATTGGGAGGACCTTCCACACTCAATTTTTAACTTGAGAGACCTTTCCTCCTCTCTTTGTTTTCAATTACTTTTGTGTTCTTCATTATTGTAATCTTGTAGGTTTTTTTGTAATTCTGTTTTAATTCAAGTTTCTTCATCAATATCTCTTATTTTCATCCACTTTATGCAGTTTAATATTAATTTTCTTAAAATAGTTTAAATAAAGTAAAAACCACTTCCCTTATTTTTCTTCCTTGTTCAATCGAAAATCTTTTTTTAACTCTCTTCAACGATCGTGTGTGTGTTCGACGCAATACTCATTTCTTATCCCATTATATTAAATTTCTTTAAAATTAATCACCTTAAATATAATTAACTATATTAATAAAAATTTCAATGGATTAGTAAATTTACCACTGTGGTGAGTTATAATTTGTGGATATTAAGTGATTGAGAGCTTTTTCCCGATAAGTATTCTTTGAGTTTATATTGTGTATGTTGAACTTTATATGTCATGGATTAATGATATGTTTTGTTTAATATGTGGATTCCATGGATTATTGGAACCATAAATACACTACCATAAATAAGTAATGGTAATTATTAGAAACCTGAGTTATGTTATGGCTTGGATTAAAGCTTTAACACTTGGGAATTCCAATCAAAGTCATCTTGTTAAGTGGGTATTAATTTAATGCAATATAAAGAAAATTTCAAGGATATTATAAGCTTAAATCCCCAATAATAAACTCAAACCAATATTTATAAATTTTTTAAATAAAAAATCATCCAAAAATTATTTCATAATCTCTAAAAAACCCCAATCAAAATAAAATCAACTAAAAACAATCAACTATTAAAAAGTATTATCGTTGAGGATTCGACCCGAGTACTGCTATACACATTAGTAGAGCACTGGAACCTTGAACTATTGATAGGAGAAAATTGACCACACATTAAAATGGTGTAATTGCTGAGGATGGTGCAATTATATAGTCTTTAGTTTCTTGTTATTGTATAAAAAACCATAAAAACTAAATTTTAAAAAAAATTAAAAAAACACAAAGAAAAACCTACCATATCATAAAAATCATAAAAGGAAAAAACACCAAAAAACAATCTTCTACTTTCTTCCAAAATCTCTCTAAATGCCCTATTGTCTCCAAAATAATCCCTCAGATTTTTTTGACCCTGAAATTGAGCAAACACTTCACCAACTTAGGAGGAACATAAGATATAATCAACTCATTCAAGAACATGTCCTTATCCAATCAATTGAATTACATATGGCCAATCCTAGGGAACAAACCCTTAAAGAACTCACTACCCCTAATACGAATTATCAACCCCTTGGTATTCAATATCCAAACATAGAGGCTGACTTCAAACTCAAATTGGGTTTTATTCATCTTCTACCTCATTTTCGTGGGCTAGCGAGTGAGGATCCACATCTCCACCTAAAAGAGTTCCAAGTGGTGTGCTCTACCATGAAGCCTCAAGATGTTTGTGAGGAACAAATAAAACTCTAAGAATTACCTTTCTCCCTATATGACACTTCTAAGTCATGGATCTACTACCTTCCTCCTGGTTCCATAAACTCGTGGATTAATATGAAGCGACTATTCTTAGAGAAATTCTTTCCTGCTTCTCGTACTGCTTCCATCTAAAATGAAATTAGTTGTATCCTTCAATTCCCCCAATGAATCACTCCAGGAATATTGGGAGAGGTTCAAAAAGATTTTGTAAACCTTCTCACACCACCAAATCCATGACCAGCTCTTGGTCCAATACTTCTATGAGGGGTTATTGGCTATAGAGAGAATCTTCATTGATGCCTCAAGTGGCAGTTCTCTTGTTGATAAAACTCTCGTTGCTAAAAGAGACCTCATAAGAAACATGGATGCAAACAAATAGAAATTCCATAATTGAGCACATGCTAAAGTAAAACAAGTCCAAGACAATCAATCCATAAAACCGAACAAGATGACCGAGTGGATGAGTGAAATTACAGGTCTTGTGCGACAACTAGCTGTGGCGACCAAAACCCCAACATCATCTTCTCCACAATCTTTGTTCCCTAAACCTATAAAGTTCTGTGGAATCTGTATCTCCCCATCTCATTCAACTGACACATGTCTACAACTTCAAGTAGATATATCTGATTTATCTGTACCAATGGAGCTCAAATCTTCATATGTTCTGTGGAACCACAACACTCAACAATTAGGTCAGTTTGTTAAAAACTTCAAAAAACCCCAATATGAGCCCTTCTCTTCTACCTTAAACCAAGGCTTGAGGTATCATAATCCCATTTCTCATCCCACTCAATTCCTTCCTCAAAACCAAAACCAATTCCAATATGGTAAAAGTGTTTGTAACTTCCAACAACCTTACCCTTTTGTTCCTCAACCTCAAAGGATCAATCCTCATATTCCTCCTCCTAGATTCCACTGTCCTAGTGAGCCTTCCCAATTCCCAAACCAATAAAATCACATTCCCAAGAACCAAAATCAAGGTATTCCCAATCCAAGACGAGCCTCTTCTTCCAATAAAATATAGGGATTTTGAGTGGGGGCTCTTGCCTCTTTCACCCATTCTAGCCTCAAAAACATTGAAACCCAAATTTGTTAACTTGAATCCCACCTGAGCCTGCAAAAAAAATAACATTATTCCCAACTCCTAGCTCAACCATTACCCAACACCAAGGGTAACAAAAGTGAAATTTCACTTATATTAGGGAAGAAAATTGTTATTCCTCAAGATAAGTCCCCCAACCCCCCCCCCCTTTCAATTTTGACCTAGAAAATGAAAAGAAACATGAAACATGAAAAATAATCTAAATCCATTCCCTCACCTCATTCCATTCCACTTAGGAACCCAATTCCTTTTCATCAAGCCATTTCTATTCCAAAGAAGTCCTTTTATACCAATCCTAAAATGCTTGACATGTTTATATGTGTTGAAGTCAACATACCCCTCTTAGATGCCATAAAACAGATCCCTAAGTATGCCAAGTTTCTTAATGAATTGTGCACCCACAAGAGGAAACATACAAACTTCAAATAAATTTCCAACCAATATTATATTCCCATAAAGTGAAAAGATCCAAGGACTTTTTTGGTTCTATGCCAACTCGGAATTTTCAACTTCAATGATGCACTCAAAGACCTAGGAGCCTCAATTAATTTCATGCCCAAATCCAGCTTCTCCCAACATGGTCTAGGTTCCTTAAATACAAAGGGTTTTGTCATTCAATTAGCCAATGGAAGCACTGCCAATCTTGAGGGAATAATCGAGGATGTACTTATTCGTGTGAAGGATCTTATATTACCTACTGATTTCTATGTCCTTTACATGGAAGGTGAGACTAAATCTTCTCAATCTCCCCTAATTCTAGGAAGACCATTCCTAATGATAGTGATAACCAATATTGATATCCATTTAGTCATCTTATTCATGGAATTTGGTGACCAATTGGTTAAGTTCAACATTTTCCAATCCATGTGATACCCATCTGAGGATCACTCTGCATTATCAATCCAAGCTTCTGAGGGCACTTTTAAGAGTCAATTAAACCCCATTCCATAATGTTCATAATTTTATAAAGAGAGAGGATATTGTGAAATATGCACCATGATTAACCAAATCATAAATGGTGAAGTTGATGTGGACCTTTTATTTATAGACTCCATCACTCTAGAGTCAAAACTCCCTTGAATCCCACATAAACTATGATATCTACTACTCCACCTTAGATAGTGTTAAGGAAAATAAATTTGAAGAAACTAAAGTCCCTTCCTCCATTCCCAAGTTGTCTAACCCACAAATGAAAGATGAGACTGATCTAAAACCTCTTCCTGAACACCTGAAATATGCGTTCCTTTTCCATGATCACTCTTATCCTATCATTATCTCCACTTCACTTTCTGAAATTGAAAATTTAAAACTTTTTCAGGTGTTATAGGAAAACAAAAAAGGCCTTAGGATGGACCCTAGATGACATACCAAGAATCAACCTTTCTCTTTGCATGCATCGCATCCATCTTGAGGAATCATCCAAACCAATTATACAACCACAAATAAGACTCAATCCACTCATACTTGAGGTATTTAGGGACTAGATCACCAATATATTTTAATATGGTATTATCTACCCAATTTCCAATAGTGAAGGGGTTAGTCCAATTCATGTTGTACCTAAGAATGGTGGGATAACTATTGTCACAAATGAACATGCAGAGGTAGTCAGAACTCAAGTGAAGAAAAAATGGCGTGTCTGCATTGATTACCAAAAATTAAATGTTAAAACACAAAAAGATCACTACCCTCTTCTATTCCTTTATCATATGCTAGAACTATTAGCCAGAAAGTCACAATATTGATTTCTTGATGGATACACCGGCTACTTCCAAATCCCAATCGCACCTCAGGACCAAGAAATGACTACTTTAACTTTCCCATTTGGAACATATGTATATAGGTGAATTCTATTTGGCTTTGCAATGATCCTGCAACATCCCAAAGGTGTATGATGAGTATCTTTTCTGAGTTCATTAAACACTGCATGGAAGTCTTCATGTATGACTTTACCATTTATGGTGGGTTATTTGAATCTTGCTTAAATTCACACTCTCTAGTCCTTCAAAAGTGTGTCATGTGTAACCTTGTGGTAAATATTGAAAAATTTCACTTCATGGTTACGAATGGGATTATTCTAGGTAAAATAGTTTCAAAAGATGGTATTTATGTTGATCCTACAAAAACTGAAGTGATCCAATCACTTCCAGAACCCAAAACTATTCGAGACATCCATTCATTCCTAGATTATTCCGGTTTCTATCGGCAATTCGTCAATAACTTCAGTAGGATTTCCCTCCCACTCACTCAGCTACTCTAAAATGATGTTGCATTCAATTTTGACGAGACTTTCAAGACAGCCTTCATTGAACCCATAGCTGCTCATACATATTCCCCAATAATCTAACCCCTAGATTGGTCCTTACCAATTGAATTGATGTGTGATGATTCTAATAGGTCCATTGGGGTTGTTCTTGGTCAAAGAAGAGAAAAATTTACTCATGTAATCTTTTACACCTCAAAAACTTTGTATGAAACTCAAACACACTATAGTATGACTGAAAAGGATCAATTAGCAGTGGTTTTGCCATAGATAAATTCCAGACATATCTCTTATGTTCCAAAATCATCATCTTCACAAACCATTCTGCTATAAAGTTATTACTCAAGAAAAAGGATTTCAAACCAAGTCTAATAATATGGATCCTAATTCTCCGTGATTTTGACCATGAAATCAAATATAGACCATGAAAATAAAACCATATAGCTGATCACTTGAGTAGAATTTTTAATTCTTATCATTCTAAAATAATTGATCCATAATTTTCAACTGAGCACATTTCATCTCTCACTCCAAAAATACCATGGTATGCCCCAATTTTAAATTACTTATTTGCTGGTATTTTTCTAGAAAACTTTTCAAAAGAACAAAAAATTAAGTTGAAAATTGATTCAAAATACTATTTTGGGAAGATAATAAACTTTGGAAAACTAGGAATGACATGGTAATTAGAAGATGTGTTGATGAAAATGAACATTCTTCCATCTTATAATTGTGACACTCAATGCCTAGTGGTGGCCACTTTGGACCAAAAAGGACCTCTAGAAAGGTCCTAGACCTTGGACTCTTCTAGCTTTCACTCTTCAAGGACTCACATGAGTTCTATCAATCATGTCACACTTTCCAAAAGTTTTTCACAATTTCTAAAATAAGTTAAATGCCCCAAAATACATTAATTTTCTATGAGATATTCAATGTTTGGGGCATCGATTTCCTGGAACCATTATCCACTTACAATGGATTTTCATACATTATTCTTGTGTTTGATTATGTATCTAGGTGGGTCGAGGACTAACCCACTAAAAAGGATGATTCACATACTGTTAGTAAGTTCTTAAAGACAAACATTTTCCACCAATTTGGCACACCACGTACCTTGATAAGTGACATAATAACCAATTTTTGTAATAAAACCATGGAATCTATTTTGAAAAAAATGGTGTTGTTCATAAAACATCAACTTCATATCACCACCAAAAAAATGGAATGGCTGAACATTATAATAGATAAGTGAAAAGAGTGCTTGAGATAATTTTAAAACCCACCAGAAAAGACTGAATTCAAAAAATTGGTGAGGCGGGTTGGGCTAATCGAAATTCCTATAAAACACCCATTGGGATGTCTCCTATTAGGCTAGTTTTTTGTAAATCATTTCAGTTTCCATTTGAAATCCATCATATGTCTTTTTGGGAAGTGAAACCCTATAATTTTTAATGTGAAAAATATAGTGAAGAAATATTGATTGAATTTTCTAAACTGGAGGAGCATTTACTTTAATCCTATGAGAATTCCAATCTATACAAAGAAAAGGATAAGGTACTCCATGAAAACCACATCCTGAGAAAGGTACTCCATCAACGTTAAAAGCTATTTCTCTTCATTTATTGATTTATTCTTCACCCAAGTAATCTTAATTCTTGTTGGGAATTCCCTTTTATTATTACTAATTTTTACCCATTTGGTGCAGTACAAGTCCAAGACCCCTCTTCAAAAAGGAAATTCACAGTTAATGGACATTGATTAAAGGATCACCATGAGAGGTCACACAATCCTAGATCCACATTGACTTCCATTAAATCCTCAAATTATTTATTTGACCCACCACTAGATGGATATGGAAACCCCCCAAATCCAAACTAGGGGGCACCACTTTCCCTTTAGCTCTCTCTCTCTCTCTTCATCTCTCTACCTCTTTCTTCTTCTTCCTCTCTCTTTCATTTTTTACCACTTTCTTCATCAAACCCTTTATATTTCTCTTTATCTTTTGGGTGGGTTTGTATTTTAAAAGTAAAAAAACAAAAAATTAAATAAATGTAAAAAAACCAAAAGAGTCATATTTATTCACCATCTGATTTTTAAATTTTGTCCAACCATTTTAGGGAGTCAAAAAACATGTTTTCATCTCAAATTTTTTTATTTCAATCATAATTTTGGACAAATTATCATGTATCAAAACCAAAAAAAATTGAATGCTCAGTTTTATATTTTTAAAATGATTTCCCCCACCCATGTGGAGAAAAATTTTATTTCATGCTAAGCCCGCCTATGGACATCGTTTCAAAATCTGTGTTTTTCACCCCCATTTGTGATCCTTGAGTTTGTGGAACTTCGTGTTGAATTTCATACTTTAGTGTGCATTAATATGTTAGGGGAATTTCCCAAACCACATAAGAATTATAATAGCCAAATATACTCCCATTAACCATAAATTAATCCTCCTTTTGAAATCCCCTTGGAGCCTATGAAAAACATTTCTTTGACCACAACATTATAAGACCAATACCTTATCCCACCCAATATCAATATAAATTTTCATTTCATAATTTTTTTAAATTTAAGTGTAGGGGATTGGATTTCATTTTGGGTACCCTTTTGTTCATTTTTACCGTGTTATTATATGATTGAGGGAAGGCATCAATTTAAGTGTGGGGGAGAGGTTGTCCTTCAGCAGGGTTTGGGAATGTATATATGTTTCTCTTGTACAAATGATATTTAAAAGTGTTCAAAAAATCAAAAAAAAATTAAAATTAAAATGAAAATTAAAATGGGTTCTGTCTTGGGTGGGTCAGAAATCACCCTTCCTCAACCTTTGATCTGGTTATAACAGCAACAATTAGTATCGTGGGGAGATCAAATATGTGTTAGGAGATGAGTGTGAGATATGGTTTAAATTCAAATTCCGAAAAAATATAAAAAAAAGAAAAAAATTGAACACTTATGTCATTGGGAGAAGTTTCATGGTTTGTAAATATTTATTCTTCTCATCCACTTAAAATTCACTTCCTCTTTTGTGTCTTATTTCACATTTTCATTCCCTCATAAATATGTGTTTCCATTTCCTTTCATGTCTAATTTCAAAAAACATTACAAAGGTTTTTTCATGTTGGTTGTTTACCCCCTTTTTCTTATCTATTGGATATAATCTTCCTACCATCCCATATCCCTAGAAAAACCTCTAAAAATACCTCTTGATTTTTTATAACATTAGGTCAGGGAATGAATTTTCAGAGTGCTTTCAAACTCTAAGATTTTTCATTTTTGTTGGTGAATGAGTGAACCTCTAGAAATAAATTTTTATCATCTTCAGAGGAGTATGTTTCAAGTTCCCACATATTCCATTTCTAAATTGTGCATGAAAAAAATAGTCGTCTTTGGAACATTTTTTATGTAACTAATGGAGGTGGAATTAAACATGGATTAATGAAATAGTCTAAACCTCCCCTGAGTGGGGAAAACAAAATTTTAATAATTTCTGGTGAGTAAAAATGATTTTGTTATGTTTTTATATTTATTGCACATGAGGAAATGCACAAGAATAAGTGTGGGGGAGTTTATTCTATTAATATTTCCATAACTTTTTATATACTCCCTTTAAGGATTTTATATGAAATCTGTATAATTTTTCTGAAAGATTAGTGTTTAAATATTAATATAATTTAGAGCAGTATTTGAATTCATCCATATTCAAGTTAGTATAATTTTTTAAAAATAAATCTCACCATAATTATCCAAATTACATTATTCTTTTTTTATGGTTCCTTACTCTAATTAAAACATTTCACTAGAAATAACCTTTGGTCAAAACTTCCATTTGGAGGGTTATATAGTCCACAAAAGAAGACTCAAGGAATCTATGAAGAAACTGGACTTGGCATGATGATTGAGTTACTGGTATAAATACTAATGAAAAAAATTTATGAAACTACACCATATGTTCTTGACTATCCAAAAGAATCATGGATATAAACTTTTGGGCCCAAACCCAAAAACAAGGGGCCCAAATGAAGATTTAAATTCCATCCCACCATTCTGTCTCAGAAATGAAATCATCACACTAAAATAGACTTTTCTCCGGATATAGTCATCAAATCAAGCTGAGAATTTGTAGTGTGAAATAGAATATATAGGCGGCCAACTTTTTTGAGTAAATAATTCATATTTTAAGGCATCTTTCTATTAAAAAATCCTTTCACATTTCGGCCTTTGAAAAAGTATGGATAGAAATGGACAATTTAACATTGTTTATGAAAACCACCATAACTTTGGATCCATAAGTTCAAATGCCTCAACAGTTTGAGAGAATTTGGT
Organism: Viscum album; assembly: GCA_963277665.1. NCBI lineage: Eukaryota > Viridiplantae > Streptophyta > Magnoliopsida > Santalales > Viscaceae > Viscum > Viscum album. The sequence continues at coordinate 747,504,803 of OY728123.1, read as the reverse complement.
CAAAATTATTATATACAACTTTAAAAATAACATATCTCTATATTATGTGGTCTGCATGGCCAAATTACTGATGCAAGTGGAGGCACATATATGGAATGCAAACAGTCCACCTCCTTTCGCTATAAATACAACCCCCACTTCTCCTTGCATGGGGTTGGAATTTCAGAAGAGAGTATAATATATTTTAACTTCCAAATCCTTGAAAAAGGCTTGCGAGGACCTTACGTACTCAATTTTTCACTTGAGAGACCTTTCCTCCTCTCTTTGTTTTCATTTACTTTTGCGTTCTTCATTATTGTAATCTCGTAGGTTTTTTTGTAATTCTGTTTTAATTCAAGTTTCTTCTTCAATATCTCTTATTTTCATCCAATTTCTATATTTTAATATTAATTTTCTTAAAATAGTTTAAATCAAGTTAAAACCACTTCCCTTATTTTTCTTCCTTGTTCAATCGAAAATATTTTTTTTAACTCTCTTCAACGATCATGTGTGTGTTCGACACACTACTCATTTCTTATCCCATTATTTAAAATTTCTTTAAAATTCATCACCTTAAACATATTTAACTATATTAATAAAAATTTCAATGGATTAGTAAATCTACCACTGTGGTGAGTTATAATTTGTGGATATTAAGTGATTGAGAGCTTTTTTCTGATAAGTATTCTTTGAGTTTATATTGTATATGTTGAACTTTATATGTCTTGGATTAATGACATGTTTTGTTTAATATGTGGATTCCATGGATTATTGGAACCATAAATACACTACCATAAACAATTAATGGTAATTATTAGAACCCTAAGTTAATTTATGGCTTGGATTAAAGCTTTAAAACTTGTGAATTCCGATCAAAGTCATCTTATAAAGTGGGTATTAATTTAATGAAATATAAAGAAAAGATGAAGGATCTCATAAGCTTAAATCCAAAATAATAAACTCACCATAATATTTATCAATTTTCTAAATCAAACATCATAAATAAATTATTTTATAAGATCTATAATCAACCCCCCCCCCCAATCAAAATAAAATCAACTAAAAACAACCGACTATTAAAAAGTATCATCACCAAGGATTCGACTAGAGTGTTGCAATACACATTAGCAGAGCACCAAAACCTTGGAAGGTCGATAGGTGAAAATAATCCATGCTTTCAATATCCTTCTATATGTTCCCTATGGATGGGTATAGTCACAAATACCATCATTTGAACACTATAGTTGGTATATTCAAATTGATGTCGATATCGATGTGGCTCATGAATGGATTTAATTTAGAATATCCTTCCTTGGTATCATTGGGGTTCTGAGAACCAAAACCATATCTCATTGAAGGAATGATTTGAGGTGAACCTTATTATTTTATTATCACACAATCCAGTTCTAATGGACTTTTTAATGGTTCATTGTATAGAACCTCCTCTTTTGGATTCATTATAATTCAGTAGGTCTCTCTTTTGATTGTTTTTTCAAAGATAAGACCATAGATAGTGATTATAATTGAGGGAAATAGAAATTATATGGTTAGAACTCACTCCATTTTATAGACGAGATAATATGTGGTTTTTTGTGTGGTTATATAGGTTATTTTATGATAGTCCCATAAGGCATACAAGAGAATGTCTGGGTAATGTTTCTGGTATTTATCTATAATTTTCAATATTATATTTGGAATTATTTTTTTTAAATACTCTATTTTCACATTTTTTACTATATGACAATGGGATGAATAGTTGTACTCGATAGTGTACTCATGATGTAGATTTTTTAAAATTGAATAATATAAATTGGTGTTATAGCCGATTAAAATTTTATGAGGGATAACAAATATTGTGATGATGTTAGACTTTATGAATTTGGTGGTATTCTTTTTCCTAAATTCATTAAGGGTTATATCCTCATACCATTTAGAAATATATTTTTGAAAATAATGATACAGTTAAACTACCTACCTATGGATGACCTATATGGCCACGTGAAATCTAGACCCCATAATATAAATATCCAGGATTTTTTGTCATTATGAAACTACTATGGGGGATGATGGATGAAAATAGAATGTATTTGATAGGAATGAATCTTCCGATTGAATTCCACAAAATATTGTATCATAATTGGATAGAAATATACAATCCTTATAATTTGGTGGGATAGAATGATTCATAACTAAAGAGTTCCATGGGAAAATGCATGGACCTCTTCTATGATGGAAAGGATATATCATTATTCAGTAAATATAAGGATTACTATATAAAAAACTATATTTATATATAACTTTTTATTCATTTGGGTCATCAAAGAGGTTAATGTTTTTTCTCTATGTCTTATCTATTCTTTTTTGGATCGGTCTGAAAGGAGGATCTCATTTTTTTGGTGCTTCATTATGGGAAACATCTATCCAGTAATGTTATCAATTGTAAAGGATATAGGTTCATCACCCCACATGGAAGTTCTAATCTATTTGATTTTTTACTTGTCATGGATGATGAGTAAGGAGACTACACTATAGTGTGTAACATAGAAAAAAATATTTTCTTTGTCTAGTTTGGTCTGGTCTGTGGATAACTTATCCAGCGCATCAACACGAGAATTCTTAGAGTGAGAGATTTTATAGAGTGTTGGATAAAAAGGTAACTATTTCATAAGTCTCCCTAAGTATCCAACGAGTGGGTCCAACTCTTCCTTAATAATGGATTATTCACCATTGACCTCCTAAATTAGTAGCTATGAATTTACCTTAACATTCATATCATATATCTTTAGCTGTAGAGGTAGTTCTAAAGATATTCTAAGATTCTATTACTCTACTTCATTATTGGTGAAAACATTGAATTCTTGCAAAGAGTAATGTTGAATCACTTTGGCTAGTGAGATAAACAAAATCCCAAGACCAACTCAATTTTGATTTAGTATTTACATTATTTTCTTGATTTGTATTCAAGAGGATCCATCAAAATAAATATCCCATGTTTGGGGAGTTTCATGGTAATAGAAAACCTATTCTTCTAAAAACATGGCATTTACTGGAATGCACTCCAGGGAATAATATTTTGTGATAAAATTACCTAACGCATGAGATTTTATTTCCTTATATGATCAGAATTGGATGTTTTGTTATTTCAAGGTAACTTATAAATGATCCAAATGCCTAGTCAGTATAGGTGGGTTGAGTATGTAGTTGATTTGGTCAATAAAAGAGACCAAGTAGACCTTATGGTTCTATAAGAAATGCCTGATAATTTTCACCTCAAAAATGAGTGAAAGGAAGCTATTTTTGACATTATAATACCAGTTCTTAGTATATATAATTTTTTATGAGATGTAAGAGTCTATTTTATCTCTATGTATCATTTTTTATACAATACGGGTGTTGAGTGATCATAATAATCCAACCAAATATAAGATAAAGAACATCCATTATAATGGAAAAATTATAACTAATAGGTGCATTAGATATCACTTGAGGTTTTTGAATGGTTCTTCAAATATTTATTCCATCGATGAGTGCCTCCCTCCTTCATCAACTTCATAATGGGGATTCATTTACTGGACAAATTTTCAATGAAATGCCTAAGGTAGGTGAGGTGTACCTGAATCCATCTCAACTATTTAAGGTTTAAAGGAGGTGTCATTGTGAGGATTGCACTAGTATTCTAATCATCGACCTCAATGTTGTTTAATCTTAAGAAAAAACAAAATAATTTCCCTATCATTATCTAAAAATCAAACTTTATCGAGTTCATCTTCAAGTTATGCTAGAGTAATTTTCCAAAAAAATAGACCTCGATAAAATGATCACAGTACGCTTTAGTGATTTAACCACCAGTTCATATACATAGTATTTCATAATTCATTCCAAAAAGGATTTAATATGGGATTAATAGTATATTAGTAGGTGGTTTCGGCATTGTTCAAATAGAATGGAATAATCTAGTAGTATAATAACCATTGGGGAGCTCAAAAAAAGTGGATTCCATATCTTTTGGAGCCATCCTGATTTGATATTACCTTGAATACCCATTCATAAATTAAAGGGGTTAGAAGCATTCAATCACATTAATCAAGAGTTATATAATTGAAAATGGGAAATCATCCTTTAGGAAGTGTCCATTTAGATCCCTGAAATAAATTAAAATTCTAATTCAAGAGTTATTTTTCATAAATAAGATAATATGGGCAATTCATTATAGTTATTATAGATCTTAGATGAAGTTGGATTTAATAATATTATGAAATTTAGACTCTATATCAAAATAATTTAATGGATAAATTCTCTAACCACCTTCTTGATACCTCAATGATTATATAAAAGGACCATGTGATAGGTTTCCACATCTGAATCCATCCTTGAAATATCTATGTAATTATAGGTAAACACATAATGGTACTATTTCAAGAATTAGATATACATATTTTACCTATCCAAATTCATAGTGGAACTGATCAATGTGGTCCATGAGTCCTCTTCTATACCCATATTTACGAGTATGATATTATAATCATGGTAGAGACACCTTCCTCAAATGGTGGAGGAGTATCACTAAGGCTATCCTCCTCCCCTTCCATCTCAATATAGAAGTACTTTTTCTCATGATGGGTAGATATTATGTGTATATACCTATCCTTTTTGGTGGATGGGGGTTCTTCTTAGGCCCGAGGAGTGTAAATACATGGGCATTATGATCAAGATAACTTCAATGGTTATCACTTTCTTCTACACTATCATTGAAGGTAGAAGAAGCATTAACACCTTAAGATTTAAGATACATAAATGGGTCATTTTAAATTTATACAAATGATATAGGAATGTTTTCTAATCTATATGGTGTAATAATGGTCTCTAGGGGTTTTAATAAAGAAAAAGAATCACTCTCGTTTGGGAAATTGTCACCAGCAAGGATTCCAAAGGGATTGTGTTGTATTTTTTAACAATATGTAAGAAAAACTTAATGATAAGGAAGAATATGTACAAGGATATGTTTAGAAGTAATTTAAAATTATCTTGATTACTAGATGTTTAATTTTTTGATAAGTAATTTTGAAGGTTGTTGTGTTGGACTCATTATCCTCACAAGAGAATGGATTTCAGTGGATAACAAAAACTGAAAAGGAATTATACAAGGTTCAAACATGATCAAGAGTAGGTAATGTTTCTACAGAATCTTGGATAAAGGAAAAGGGAACCATGGTAAATACCACACTATTTCCAGTGTACATGGTGAAGATAAAGAAGAATACATTTGAAACCATGCCATGACTTATGGTCATGTTATAGTGGAATATGTTCATCATGGGAAAGCTATAATGATCCATGTTTTGGTGGCCCCACTAGGAATAGTCCCCTATACTAGTTATGTGAAATAACAAGTTAGGAGTTACTACTCCCTCAACAAAGATGGGATCTGGCCACCCCATATAGGAGCAACATAGGTTTTGCATGTTAGTTCGGAGCTAATACTCCCTAGACTAGAGGGAAGTGGTGAGGTCCAGGTCCCTATATTCTCTCTCATTAGAGAGGAAGCATTGAGTACATAGTATAACAACCCAAGATTAACATACCTATGCATTACATCATTTTTTCAGAAATATTAATACATTTAAAAAAAATTCAGAGACCGTATTAATTTAGTTCCTTTTGAAACTTGGAACAAAAATATTCTAACTCATTGAAATATATTCAATGTCTCTAAAAAATATATTCCACTTTAATAAATATAATTAAAAACCTTACTTTATAAACTATGGAAATGAAACATAATAAATGGGATATATCAAATGCTCAATAATGGTAAATAAAGGAAATATGTAATCAGAACATGAACATAATGGTACATGAACATGAACATAACATTCAGAGACCATACCCTTCATATAAAAGATAGAAAAACATGATACATGGAATAAATACTAGTACTTCATAATACATGAATCATAATATAATCAACAACATGAACCATGTGATCATATCCCAAGCATATGACATAGAATTTGTGGCAAACACATAAACATGTAATATCTTTCCCTATAATTCAATGCCCATTACAAAAAAACATATTAGGGAACTTCATTTGGACTACACATACTAGGAGGGACACACCAATATCCCCAAAAACATTCCATTCCTAGTAAGGGAATGGGTATCCCCATGTTCCCATAGTGGATTGGATTTTCCCATCTTCTTGTAGTGGATCGAGTTTCCCCATCTTCCCATAAGGGATCAGGTTTCCCCATATTCCCATAGTGGATCAAGATTCCCCATATTCCCATAGTTAATCAATACCATCAACTTTATTATTATCATTACCTCATAGGAATTAAATCTTTACCCAATGCATTGGTGGGAGATATAGGTCCCACCCATCACATAATAAAATCATACATACTTGTTCCAAAAGTTAATAAAACTCGCATCATATCATGAACCATAAATAGATATGGATTTCATACACATAATATCATAACCCATGAAATTATATAGTTATATTAAACATTTAATTACACCATAACCTATGTAAATATATAAGTTTCAAAATCAATTCATCCTATAATAACCCATGAAAGGAAGTGGATTTCATAATAATTTATCATTGCATAGCCCATTGATAATAAAAGGGTTTCACAAGAATTTATCATGGTATAACCAATTAAATAGAAATGGGTTTCAAAAAAATAAATCCATAAAAACAAAGAACATTTATAGAAATAATATGAATATTATCCTTAGATTATATCCTGAGTAAATTATGAACTATAACAAAAGGTGTCAGCTTAGTTGGAGATATATTTTGAAAGATCGCATATAACATAAATTTTTAAAGAACATAAAATTTTGAAAATAATTTTCATTAAAAAAACTTTGGAAATATATAAAGGAATATTTAAATTTCATTTAAAACATTTATTGAGGAAAATATCTTTTTTTCTCTAAAAATGCTATTTAAAACATAAATACTTTTGAAAAAACAAATCTCTGAACATAGCTTTGGAAACATATGTTGGAAAATTAAAAACATTTTGAATTTTTTTAAAAAATATAATTTCAAAACCTATAAAATAAGTTTTGAAATCATTGAAATAATTTTCTTTTAAAACAATATTTCAAAAACATATTATTTAATCTTTTAAAATCATTTCAAACACTTTTTAAAAATAAAACTTTTTTTTGAAATCAATTTTTTTTAACCCATTTTAAAATAAAACAATTTATTGAATATTAGGAAAACAAATCTTCAAAAAAAAACCTTGTAAACTTAAAAAATAATCATCAATGAAATGATGGTCATGACAGCGGGTTAGTCCATACATGCCAAACATTCCTTTTGAACCTTAAAAGTTTAAAAAGTTCATTGATTGGAAAATGAAAAGAATATTCCTTTTAAAACCATTTTATAAAAATATAATAAATGGGTACAAATTTCCATTAACCAGAATAGGATAATAGTAATAAATATTTGAAAAAAATTTCAGAAAACATGGTTTTGAAAGAACATGGATTTCTAACCGAAAGCAGAAATAATGTTTGATTTTCATAAAAACTTTTTTATAATTACCTTAAGAACCAAAGAGTGGGAAAATGGTATCATTAATTGGATTTAACAATAATATATAGATTTTAATAAATTTTAGTAGATTTACTGACATATATATCATAATATTTTATCAATGGAAGTATAATCATAAATAATCTCACTAAATTATGAGATTAAAGATATAAACCTTTACAACTTTGGTAACATTAAATCATAATAATATGGGAATAATAAATTTATATGAAGATTAAAATATCATAAAAATAAGTATATTCATGATTTAAAGTTTAAAATAGCATTATATTCACCTCATAGAAAAATATATGTGCATAACATGACATGTGAAGATGGAAAATTGAGACAAAATTACTTTACCGATTTGGTAACTTTTGAAACATAACCCCCATGAAATAAATATCATAAAATGGATAAATAAATACCCCTAAATTTAATTTTAATAATAATTGAATAAATTCATTGGAAGTATACACACCACGCAAATCAAATGAGTGGTGAATAAGGCATGTATCTCATGAAAGTAATAAGTGAGATGAAATTCCCTTACCTAAAGTCTAGACTTTAATCATAAACATTAAAACCTCTTGTATATTTAATATAATTTTATTATTAATCTAATAAAGAACCATATTATTATATCTAATACCATATATTATTTTTTTATGACTTTATATTACCCATTTATAAACAACATTGTGTTAATATTATGTTCCGGGTAATATTGGATTAATTTTTTGTATATGTTGTGGTTTTTATTCTTGATCCTATTACATATATCATTATTTACATATTTAAAAAATTATAACATGGAATAAATATCATATATATTCATTATAAATTTATTTATAATAATATATATAAGATATAAGTATGAAATGGAATACACCATTCCGGGAGAGGATAGGTCGTACTAATGCATGAACGATGTTTCTGTTTTATTTTCATATTCAAAGAATTAATGTAATTGAAATATATGTATGTATATAAATATATATATATATATTATAATTCCAAGAGAATTATTATTTCATATATATCATATAAATTCACTAAACCAATCTTTAATATATTCCATGTAAGGTGTTAATGAATCACATCGCTTTGAGGGTGTGGTAGTCCACACTTCCCAAAACGAAGTTATCGTACTTACACAAAATGGAAAGAAAGAAGGTATTATTATATAATCATTATAGAATAATAAATAAATAATAAATATCATATATAACATATAAAAATACAGTTTCCATCATAATTACCCACCGTGAGAGTAGGTAAAGAAAAAATGAACAACATCATTCTGAGAGGCGGTAGTCTGTCGTACACAAGAACAGTAAGTTTCTTACCCATTAGATGGAAGTGTGTGTATGTTCTAAAAACCCCATTATAATAAAAACATATAAGTATATTTATGATAATATTTTATTATATAAACATGTAATAATAAGAATTTATGTTGTGTACAAATAAAATAAAATAAAGGAGCTTGATGAAGGATGTTACCTCTTCTTTGGATAACTCATTTTTATTTTCACAAAAGGGCTTCCTTGGTTGGATTTATTCCCTAATGCAGGACTCATGGAGGAAAATAAAGAATTTTTTAGATTATTTTAGTATATTTTGGGAGATCCAAATGGCTTGATATGTGTGAATAAATGGTAAGGGTGAGTGCCTTTTTATAGTGGATGGGGAGTGGCATTCTTGTAAATTTTGGAAAAGGGAATCCCACCATGATTTTACAATGAAAAGTGATAAAATAAAGGAAAACATTTGATCCAATGGATGATATAATCAAAACATGTCCATAAAATGGATTTTGGACAAGTTTCTAGTTCATTTTGGCCCTTAAGTGTAAGGTTTAGTCCCTTGTTATGGTAATTTTCCTCGTAATCGTTGTAATTATTTTTAATTACATTCACTAATATTTTTATCAGAAACAAATTTTAAAATATTTGAAATTATAAATTTTTATTATTCCAAATATCTAATAAAATATTTTGACATAAATTAATTCAAATTTAATCCTACAGATAGGACAAAAAACAGGGTTTTTAAAGTAAAAATGTTCAAAATTTTGGTAAGCTTTTATACCTAATTTCAAAGTGGAATTGATTCCAATGTTCTAAATTGTATCATTTTTTATAAAATTTATCTAATTATACTTTAAAACCAATGATAAATATATTTTATCCTTATAAATAAATTATAGGATTAAATAGGTTTGAATTAAAATCTAGTATTTTTCAATGTTCATCAAAAAATGAAACTTCACCGAAAAATTTCAAAAATTCACCCTTAGCTAATTTTTATTTTCCCCTTTGAAAGATAAATTTTATTCTGACATATAAAATCTATAAAACTTCTAAAATTTTATTTAAAATAGGTTCTCTATTAAAAGGCGTTAAAATTACTTTTTATAAGAAGATATCTTTAATTCCTAAATTTTGATTTGTTATTACCAAATAACTATCAAATATATTGGATAAGTTTCAAAAATAATAATTTAATTATATATATAATTTATTGAAAAAAATTAATAAAAATTTTATTGTTTAATTTATTAAGATAAAATTGTGTTTGTACATAGAATAATAGCTTTTTTATAAAATTAATTTGTTTATTTTCAAATAGTTATTACATTTACTTCTACTAATTAATAAACAAATGATTGATTTTATATACATGTGTAAATAATATTTTGAAAATTTATTTAATCATATTCATAACATTAATTCCAACATCTAGGTGGTAGATATAATAATATTAATAGTATATTGTTGTTTGGTAAAAACTCAACCTTGCATGTTACACAAGCTATATAAGGAACTCGACATTATGTGTAACACAAGACAAACATAGTGTTGTGTGTACTAAAAGATAATCTAAGTCTTTTCTATAGTGAACACAAGACAAACTTAGACCCTTAATATATAAAATCACTATATTTAGTTTTTCATCAAATGAAAATATCAAAAATATAAAACTAATTTGAGAATATATATTTCACAAAAATCTAGAGGTGTTATATTTTACACCCCTTAAAATTAATTTCTCCCCCGAAATTCATCTCTGTTGTCAAAGGTTTAATACTTTAAAGCTCCATTAATAGAAACCCATATCATAAAAAGTAATAGTAACACTTCCTTTAAAAAAATTGGAAATATAAATATTACCAAAAGTAATAGGTAACAAGGTCTCCACAAAGAAGAACATAAGTGGAAAGTGAAAACATGTACTTAGAGGAAAAGCATAAATATTTTCACGTATTTATTGAGGTCATAAATCCGAAATAATTCAATGGTCAATGGAAAGTTGTGGGCTTCAAAGTCATAAATATGTAATGATTTAAAAGGATATCAGTTCAATAGAAATTCGGGTACTAGGACAACATTTTATTTCTATTTCATCTTCCTAAATTTGAAGGACTTTCATGAAAATATATACTTACATGATTTCAGAAAAACCTTACCCTTTAGTGCCTTGATGAACTCAAAATTCAAATATCATTCCAAGAAATTAAGGAGAATTGTTTTATTCTGAAATAATTAATATATCATGAGATCCATGAATAAAAATACAGGTCATTCCATCTATTTTTATCACAAAAAAAGGTTAGAACAAGTTGTCCAATATGAATAAATCCTTATATGGTGAGATAATATTTTAATATATAAAAATTTATCCGAAGTTAAACATAAAAAATTCCATAAATGGTTATCCTTATAACCCCTTCAAGTGGTGAAATTATAAAACTCTAGAAAGAAAGGTCATTAAATTTCTAAAAAATATATTTACATTAATCCCACATATATCATAAAGTATCTCTTGGTTGTCGAATACCAAACATGTAAATAACTTTATCATATAATCCCTTGAAACATGGTAATAACATTAATTACCATAATTCTTTATTTAAAACATGCATATCTATTTATTCCAATGTATATTAGATATATTCTTTAAATCCAAAAATGTTGTAAATTTAATCAATGATAGCATAGCCACTTGTTAAAAAGTTCTTAATTAGTTTCAAGGTAATCAGTATCATCCAATTATCTTATTCATATCCAACATATCTTTATACAAATAAAATTATATTAAAATAAGGAACATATTAAGGGTTATTTTACCTTAGTCAAAATGTCAACTTTCCATTAAATCACTTTTCCAATCCATTAGAAACATTCAATATAAAATTGTAAATCTTGATTAAAAAAATAAACTGAACAATCCTTGTATATTTCACCATTTATATAACATAATTATTAAATCCAAATACATAAAAAAATTAATATTCCAGATCATACATAATACATAATAATTTTGCCACATCATATTACTAAATACCTCTTTCCCTTTCCATATCATATTTAGTCTCATAATCAGCAGCAATATAACCATTACTCATACCACCTTGCTAATTCTCTATTTGATATTTTCACTTGTGAGATCAATTTTCATTATATAACGGAAACTGAATCTTCTTTCCACATTCATGATACAAAGGAAACTGAATCTTCTTTCCACTATTTTCTATGTTACCTAAACTCTCAGAAAACACCTTTATTCTCTTCCTTAGTGAGCCCAAGGATGGTTAAGGTACATATTTTTAATTATGTTCCATGAAAAATCAATATGAATGATCATAAAATCCCTCACTTCGGTGACCATCCCATTTGATTGCTCATCAGAAAATTTTTTCTCACATTCAATGTTAACCCAGTTCCGTCTAGTTCTCACCACTAACTAAAACAAAAAATTATTTATTAAGAAACAATTATCTTGGTGAGGAACCACATAATAATGAAAAACCACTTATATAATTTATAAATTATAACACCTTCCTTAATATATGAAACCTTATATTTATCCAAGGTTCTTCATAGAAAATTTCCATTTAAATCCATTATTATGGTTTATAAAGAGTTCTTTAATTTCGGAAGAATATCCCCCAGGAGTTTCAAACTATGTGTTTGGTAAGGACCGTTGTTGTGTAACAAGTTACGCTCGATTCAGTCCCAACATAACTTTTCAAGGTTATTCCCTCTAGGTACATCTGTTCCAGAGCCACATACACTTTTTGTATCCATACAAGGATTTAATTTTAGAAAACAAATCTCTTTATCCATTACCAAAATTCAAGGACATTTTCCTAAACATTAACTCATCCTTAAACTTCTCCTTAGAGACACCCCTATACATATCCTTAGAAATATCCCTAGGGATATCACTAAAGTTTTCTCATCATTGTTTCTAATGGCTGAAAAAACATTCACTCTGAAACCAACTATAACAACCTAAGTATAATATATATGTACATTACATAATTTCTATAGAATACTTATCACATTAAAAAAATAGACACCCAAAGACTGTATTATTTTAGTACCTCTGTAAACTTGGAACAAAAAACTTCTAACTCTGTGAGAGATCTTAAATGTTTCCCATAATGATCTGCCCCATTAGTAATTATACTAAAAATAATTTATTCATAACATGGATAAAGGAAACATAATTAAGGGGTGATATTGAATGCCCAATAAGAGTAAATAAGGAAATATGTATGCATAACATGAATATAAGGGTATGATAACTTGAGCATAACATTTGAAGATTATACCCTGAATATAAAAGATCATAAAAATGAGGCATGGAATAAATATTGGTAATTCATAAGACATGAATCCTAAGATAATAAATAACATGGACCATGTGATCATATCCTAGGAATAAGACATATAATTTGTTTAAAACACATAAACAGGAAATATATTTATGTATAAGTCAAGTCTCATTGACAAAAATTTATCAGGGAGCCTCATGGGGACTATACCTACTGGGTGAGACACACCGCTCTCCCCAGTCACAGTCTTTTCCTTTTAAGGGATTGATTTTCCACATCTTACCATAGTGGATCAGGTTTCCCCATCTTCCCATTGCAGATCAAGCCCATATATTTACTGCCCATAATTATCTAATGTCATATAAATGTTGACTCAATTAATTTGAGTAAGATATAGGTCCCACCCATCACATAATAAAATCATACATACTTGTTCAACAAGATAATAAAACTTGCATCATATCATGGCCCACAAAAAGAGATTGGTTTCATAAACATCACATCATACCCCATGAAATGAAATGGGTATCATAAACATTTAAACATATTATAACCTATGTAAAATATATTGGTTTCAAAATCATTTCATCCTAGAATAACCGGTGAATGGAAGTGGTTTTCATAATAATTTATCATGGTATGACCTATTGAATATAAATGGGTTTCATAATCCTTTATCATGGAATAACCTACTAAAGGGAAATGAGTTTCATAAACATAAATCCTTAAAATCATAGAACATCTAGATCAATGATATTAATGGTATCATTTTATCATATCCCTAGTAAAGCATGAACTATAACCAAGGATGTAATCTTAGATGGAGAACGATTTTTAAAGATCACTTAGAAAATAACTTTTTAAAAACATATAAATTTTTGAAAATAATTTTATTTTAAAAAACTTTGAAAAAATATAAAGGAATCATGGAAAATATTTTAAAACACTTCTTTAGTAAAATAACATTTCAACATTGAAAATTTATCTTTAAGACACAAATAATTTTTAAAACATTTTTATTTGAAATTATCTTTGAAAACTTATAAAGGAATATTGAAAACTTTTTGAAAATATTTTTTTTAATTATTTGAAAACTAATAAAATAAACATTTAATTAATTCAAATACTTTTCTTTGAAAACATACTTTTGAAATCATATATAGGAAGATTTTAAAATCATTTAAAACACATTTTAAAAATAAAACATTATTTTAAAAGGAATATTCTTGTCTTTTTTTGATCATGTAACTTTTCTAAACTTTTAAGGTATTATAAGAATGTTCAGCATGTAAGGACTTACCCACCATCATGACCATCATTTCCTCGATGATTATTTTGAAATTTTACAAGATTATTTTTTCAAATATTTTGTTTCTAAATAAGGAAAGTATTTCACAGAAATAAAAAGTAAAATTAAAGTCCCTTACCTTAAGTATGGACTTTCATCATACATGTTCAACAATACTGTATAATAAATATACGTTTATTATAAATCTATTAAATTGAAATATTATTATATCTAATACCATATATTATTTTTTTACGACTTTATATTACGCATATATTAAAAACTCCATGTTATTGTTACGTTTCGGGTTATATTCGCTTTATTTTTCATATATGTTTTGACTTGTTATTCTTGATCCTCTTAATTAGCTCATGATTTACTTATTTAAATGATGTAAAAAATGGTATAAATATGATATATTTATTTAGAATAATCTATATAAGATAAAAGAATGAAATGGAATACACCATTCATGGAGACGACAGGTCGTATGTACGCATGAATGTTGTTTCTTTTTTATTTTTGGAATGAAAGAAAGTACGTAAATGGAATATATATGTGTGTATATAAATATTATAATTATACTATAATTATTATTTTATATATATCATATATTTTTTACTAAACACATCCTTAATAAATTCCATGTAAGGTTAGAACGAATAACACTGTTTTTAGGAGGCAGTAGTCCACACTTCCGCAAATGCAATTATCATACTTACAAGAAATGGAAATCATGAATTTATCTGTTATATAATAATTATAGAAGCGTAAATAAATCATAAAAATCATATATAAGATATAAAAATATGATATCCTTCATAATTACCAACCATGAATGTTGGTAAATGAAAAAAAACAACATTGTTTCGTGAGGCAGTAGTTCGGCATACTTAAGAATGGAAAGTTAATTACCCATTAGATGGAAGAGTGTGTAAGTTAAGGTAAAAAACATATAATAAAAAAATATTATAATATTTAGTATACTATTTTTATTATATAATCATGTAATAATAATAATTGAGGTGGTGGAGAAAGAAAATAAAATAAAGGAGCTTGAGGAAGGATGTTACCTCTTCTTTGGGAAAATCCTTTTGATTTGCACCAAAGGTATTCCTTGGATGGATTTATGCACAATTGGAAGATTCAAGTAGGAATTTAGGAATTTTAGGAGCTTATTTGAGTAGATTTTTTGTGATACATAGGGCTTGAGTGGTGTGAATAAGTGGGAGGGGCGACTACCATTTTATAGTGGACGAGTGGAATTCTTAAAAAACTTTTGAAAAGGGAATTACACACACATTTGTCCTATCAAAATTGGATCAAATAATGGGATAAATTCTATAACAAACGAGTATTGGGTCAAAATACGGTCATACAATGAATTTTGGACCATTTTCTAGGCCATTTTGACCCTTAAATGTTAGGCTTAGTCCCTTGATAAGCTAATTTTCTGATTAATTGTTGCAATTAAGTTTAATTACTTTCACTAATATTTTTCTAAAAGACTATTTTATAATTATTTTAAAATATATTTTATGATTATTCCAAATATAAAATTCATTTTTTTTAAATTCCAATCACAGAAGTGGCAGAAAATAATTCAAATTTAATCTCGCGGACAGTATGAAAAAGTGTGTTTTTAAAGTAAAAAAGTTCGCAATTTTGGTAATATTATATATATAATTTCAATGTGAAATTGATTCCAATGACCTAAATTTGATTAATTTATGTAAAATTTATTTAATTAAACATTAAAAATAATTAATAATATATTTTAACATTGAAAATAAATTATATAAAAAAGTAGTTCTGAATTAAAATTTATTATTTTACAATATTTATCAAAAAATGAAATATCACAAAAAAATATCAAAAAATAACCCTAAGAGAAATTAAATGTTATTATTTCAAATATAAAGTTTATTTTGACATATATAATTAATAAAATATCTACGAATTTGGTTAAAAATGGGTTCTCCATAAAAAGGTGGTAAAATTACCTTTTAGAAGAATATATCTTTTTATTCATAAAATTGGATATATTGTTATCTTATACCTATAAAATATATGGGATAAGTATCAAAAATATTAATTGAATTATAAATTAATTTTATTGAAAACGTTAATCAAAAGTGGTTTGTATAATTTATTGAGATAAAATTGGGTTTGTCCCTAGAAAAATAGTTTTTTTAGAAAAGTAATTTCTTTATTTTCAAATTTCTATTACATTTAATTATAATAATTGATAATAAAAGGATTAATTTTATATAAAATTGTAAATATAATTTTTAAAATTTAGTTAATGATATTTATAACTTCCATTCCAATGGCTAGGTGGAAGATATAATAATATTAATAGTATATTTTAGTTTAACAAAAAATCATCCTTGAATCTTACACAAGTTATCGAAGGAACTCAGAATTGTGTGTAAAACAGGCCAAACTTAGTGTTGTGTGTGTTGAAAGATACTCTAATTCTTGAGTATAATGAATTCAATCCAAACATAGTGAATTAATATATAAAAAATTATATTCAACATTTCATGAAATAAAAATATCAAAAACATTAAAATAATTTGAAATATATATTTTTCCCAAAATATCAGGGCATTACACGTAGTCTGGAGTAGTTCTCCCTCAACTGTGTGTATTGGTGAGGGGAGGGCCTCTCTACTTGGGTTTCTTTTATATTATGTTGGGTGAAAGGTAGTGATGATATGACCTATGGTGAATGGCACTGGATTTTGACCTAGTGAGTTGTTCTAGATAGAGTGTATCTCTTAGAGGAGTGCCATCTTGGATGGATGAGATGATGGAGTGTGTTATTTTGGTTGTGTGATGACTTCAAACCTTGAGTAGAATCTTTTATTTGGATATGAGTTCGGAACCTCATGAGACATGGAGTCTGAGATGAGTATATCTGGGTTATTATAGAATTCCTTACAGTGTTTTCATGTTTCTAGGTTGAAACCCCTTGTGGACTAATCTAACTAGTCATGAATAGCTGAGGATTATTTTAGATGTAGTTTCTCTATCATTTGGGTTCCATCTGGCTGGTTTGAGCAGACTGATGCCTTTTAGTTTATCTCTTTTCTTTTAGATTTTTGGGGTGTTTACTAATTATTTTTATACACACCCCTGAATGGGTTTTCCCACATGTGTTTTGTATTATAGAGACCATATTTCTTTTGAAAGAGTCCCTAAATGACCTGAGGTAGGCATATCATACTGAGCTAGACTGACCAAAGTGTTTAATGTAGCTAGTATTATGAGGCTTCATATAGTTGCATTTGACATTGATCCCCTCTTTATAAGTAGGTTGGAAACTTTTACAATGTTTGGTGTACAATTTTTCCTTTTTACCCTTTCAGTACTTCTATTGTGCACTAGTTTGGGATAGATGTTTGCATGCATTTTTTGCATCTTTTCATATCTTTGAACTATTTTATGGCAGAGTTTGTGGGTGTGCGTGTACCAATTCCATAGGTAATGGACTCCCATATATATGATATTCCTACTTATAACTAGTCACTAGCCTCTAGTGTATTGGGGGAAGGCTTTTGGAGTTGCGGCCCCGACCCCATTGAGTTAGGTCATGGTAGAGTGGAATCAGACTTGGTTCCACATTGGGACTATAGTGTTCATAGCTTGGTTTGTATTTCATAGCAATATTGTTAGAGTATTTTGAGTTCATATCTTATGACAGAGGTTCTGGTGTTGGTGTTGTGTCCAACATATCCATTCACTAGGACTCTAACAAGATTCTCTTTAGCACGGTACATTCGAACACTAGTCGTAGAGAAATAATGGTCCATACACCATATATCTAGGTTATGGGTCAATTCTACATCTAGAGGTAGCTTCCTAGATATAATCTTTGAAAGTGGTGTATATTGATTCTATTTTAGGATTCCACCATGATAAATCCAGACTGGGTTCCAAGGTGGGATTTTGATGAATATCGGCCCTATGATGAGGATTTAGTGTAGGGCACAAGTTTTGAGGAGGCACCTCTAGGATGTCCGTCATTTAAGTCACCGCCTATTGAGAGTCATGTTGTATCATAATTTCAAGATGAGGATACACGCAGGCTGAGTGCGCTATATGAGTTCTATAGTTAGCAACCTTTGAGGTATTGGGGTGATCCATACCCCTAGGTAGTAAATGACTAGATTGAGGTAGTCACAAATGTTTTAAACCTTGTGAGGACACCTCAAGATCAGATGGTGGTCCTAATGGTGAGCCTTGTGTAGGGTTCAATTGAGTGATGGTCGATTCTGATGACGTAGACCCACGATGTGGGGATGCTCACTTGGGTGGATGAGTACTCGGCGAGGTTCATGTCATAGTAAAATAACTCCATGGATATGGTTTGATACTCGTTCTTCATAGATCAATCCTTTGATTAGGTCCTCTACAGATGCATTTGAGAAGGTGTGGTCGCTTTATTCCTTCCCTCTTATTCGGTACTACTTGAGAGAGATTTAGTATTATAGATCTTCTTGGTGGCGGGATGGTTAAATTTGGCCTGTAGTGGTGGTTATGAGTAAGAGGTGTCTACAACATCTGTCAGAAGCTAGATGTCCAGATCACGGCACCAGAGAAAAACCTATCCTCATATTCAGGAACGTGGGTGTGTAGAGCACAAGCCGCACTGGGGATCAGGTCATCCATAGGAGAGGCAGAGTTACACTTATAATGGTTGGTAAAATATTGATATATATTTTCCAACATGTCATTTAATTCAGAGGGTGAAAGTCAATGGACCACCTTAGTAGAGATAGCATTTGGATCAGAGAGTTTCTCATGGTTGTCAATGATGTAGAGGAGTGGATAAATCAACATGAGGTAGTAAGTGGTTTGAGGTGTTGTCGCAAACCCCCACGTGGTCTGTGCCAAGCTCAAGGATTTAGAGGAAGAGGTAGAGGATAGTTGTATGTCGTAGAGGCCTTATACCCAGAATCTCTGAGGAGGAATAGTGTAGCACTCTATGTCCTTTATACTATGTACGAAGGAAGGACACATAACTAGCAATTTATGATGGTATAATCCCACTAATGCAATGGAGGAAAAGATTATATAGTCAACCTATATGCATTTTTAATTTTTTCTAATATAAGGAACGTGTTCACTTTGCAAACTAATTCACTAAGACATGGGTTTTTAGAGACAACCAAAAACCTATAAGGAAGAAAGGGTGCACTTATGCCATCAAAACCATGGAGTTGGATTTAGAAAATGAAATGGTGATAGGTATGCTAGTTATTAATTCAATAATAGTGAACATATTTTTTGATTCTGGTTCTACACATTCATTCATATCTTTCATGTTTAGTAGACTTGTTCAAACACCACCACAAATCATGGAGGAAGAGTTTTTTATGAAAACATAAAATGGGGAAATTATTGCATCTTGAGAATATAACTCCTCCACTATCAAAATTTGTGGGCTGAATTTCCTAGAAAACCTTGTGATATTCCATTTAGTGTAATTTTATGTAATCATGGCCATGGGTTGGCTTTCCATATATACTTCCAACATAGATTTCCATGACAATTAAATCACTATCGGTATCATGATTCATGCTCTGATTCTATACAATTTCAAGGAGGGTCATGAATCTTCTATAGCACCAACATTTCAAGAATTGATATTATTTCCCTTTGAGAAATAATATTGAGCTCAAATGATTGAGACTAAGTAAATGATTATCCTTGAATACATACCCATTTTGAGGGAATACGCTTATGTGTTTCTTATGGAATTGTTTGGTATTCCTCCTAACTGAGAGGTTGAATTTTAAATTTATCTTATACCAGGGGCGTTCTCATTATCGAAGGATCCATATAGAATGGTTTTTGTGGAACATAAGAATTTGAACAAATAATAATAGGATATTCTTCATAAATGGTTCATACTGTCAAGTGATTCACCTTGGGGTGCACCAGTCCTCTTCATCAGGAAAAAGGATGGGCCAATGGGATTTTGAATTGATTATCATGAGATCAATAAGATCCGGATAAATAATAGTACGATATTACATGGATTGGTGAATTTTTTGGTAATATATTTGGAGTAAAATACTACTCCAAGGAGGATCTTTGGTCAGGATGTTATCAAGTAAGGGTGAAGGAGGATGATATCCCCAAGACTACTTTTCAAATGAGGTATGAGGATTATAATCTCATAATAATTCCATTATTACTTCCTAATTCTCCAAAAACATTCATGGAATTTATGAATAGTGTCTTTAGAGATTACCTTGATAAATATTTGGTAGTATTTTTTGATTATATTCTAATATATTCCAAAAGAAGGGGGGCATGAGGAGCATTTCAGCAATGTGATAAAAAAATGAAATGAGAAGTTTTATGCAATGTACAACCAATGTTAGTTCTAGTTGAATGAAGTCTCATTATTGGCGAATATTATCACGAGAAACGGTATATATGTGGAACCTTAAATGAGATAATAAATTGAATGATTGTTAAGGACAACATCTATGATATATATTCCTACTTTCCTTAGATTATATGGGTATTATCGACATGTAGGGAGAAATTTCTCATTATTTTCGAGCCCTCTAACCAAGATAACACAAAGAGTTAAGTTTTTTTGTAATTATGAATATGAATAATGCATCAAATATTTTAAAACGAGTCTTATCACTGCACATGTACTCACTCTATCCCAAAGTGGAGAAATTTTCATGGCATTCAATGTTGCTTCAAAGAAGGGATTGAGTTGTGTGTTAATGCAAAATGATGAAGTGATAACCTATGATTAAAGGAAACTAAAGGTTCATAAATAGGATTATCCAACACATGATCTAGAGTTGGTTTAAGTGGTATTTTCATTGAAAATATGGTGGAATTAGTTCTTTTGGGAGAAGTGTGAAAAATATAAGGTTCAAAAAAAGACTCAATTATATATTCACAGATAAATAGATGAATATATGCCAATGAAAATAGTTAGTGCTAATTAAGGACTATTACTGCTCAATCCACTACCATGATAAGAAATAAAATAAAGTGGAATATTATCTACGTAGAAAGTTTCCATAAAATTTATCATTTTATATAATTGAGAAGTATTTGATATTTTTAGACTTGAAAAGGATGGATATAGGAATTATAAAGTAAAGAACATCATCAATAATTTAAAAAATTATTTATCAACTATCCCATCTGGAGAGGATAAAGGCTGCTTAAAGAAATGATGTGGGAATTCAGAAGAAAGTGGAATCTATAAGAAAAATAAAATCCTATGATTTCAATGACAATGAATAAGGAGTTTTAATATTTGGGTCAAGACTATGCGTACTATCAAACACTGAGTTAAATAAGGACCTATGGGATTATTCACATAGATATTCCTTCTCTATCCATCCATGAACACAAAGACGTATTGAGATATATAATATAATTTTTTTCCACAATATGAATAATGATATCACAGAATATACATCAATATGTCTTCTATGTCAACATGTGAATTCATGAAGGAAAAATACAAGGGTATAATGAAATCATTACCTATACCTACATGGAAATGGGAAAACATCACCATGGAATTTTTTATTGTTCTTATGAAGTCATCAAAAATAAATAATGATATACTGGTTATGGTGGGTCACCTTACAAAGACTAGTCACTTCATTGGAATTCGAGAGGACTTATCACTCTATCATATTTCACGGATATACATTATAGAAGTGGTGGGGCTACTTGGAACACCACTATAGATTTTATCTAATCGAGGTACAATATTTTCCTTGATTTTATGGAAGAGTCCCCAAAATACTCAAAATACTAAGTTGAACATCAATATGACTTATCACCCCCAAATTGATGGCCAATCTGAGCGGACTATCTATACACTCGAGGAAATATTGATAAAATTCTCAATTGACATCAAAGTAGGATGGGGTCAATATATTCCTCTAGTTGAGTTCTCCTACAATAAAAGTATACACTCAATCATTAAAATGGCTCCCTATGAATCCCTTTATGGGAAGAGGTGTAGAACACATTCATGTTGGGATGATGTTGGTGAACCCAAAGTATTAGACTCGAAAATGGTCAAGGAATGGAGGAAAAGTTAAAGATAATTTAGTAAAACTTCAATGATATTAAAAGTATACAAAAAATATAAGAATAAAATCACAGAAAAGACCAATAGTTTGAAGTTATATAAAAGGTATTACTCTGTATATCTATATGGAAGAAATTCATGAGAATTGGAAAGAAGGGAAATCTTAGTCCAAGATATATCAGTCACTTTCAGATCCTTGATCGCATCAGAGAAGTGGACTATTAAATAGCATGCCCACCTAACCTATACCAATTACATGATTTTTTCCATGAATCCCTCTTGATGAATTACATACCATACCCCTTACATGTAATCAGTCCATATGTTGTACCATTGGTGGATGAACTTTCCTATGAGGATCAGCCAATGAAGATCATAGATCACAAGGACAAAATTATATGGAATAATATAATGAACCTGGTCAAAGTGTTGTCAAGAAACCAAAATTTTGAAGAAGTGATGAGTGAACCAGAGGAGGTAATGAAATAGAGTTACTCTCATCTTTTTTATTGTGTGAAATGAAAATTTCTAGGACAAAATTTCTGAATGGGGGAAGATTGTAAAGACCAAAATTTTTATAAATAAAATTCCCCATGTGATCTAATTAGATGAATTATTATATATTATGGAATAGAAAGAACATGAAATTATTTTCTTTAATTATATCCTATAATATTTAAGCTACCTTTAAGAAACATTACCATTTATAATATAGTTGTTAAACAATGATCAAATGATTGGTAAAAATTTTGGGTTTTGAAAAATCCAATTGACACAAACAAAGGTAGCGATGGCCTCAGGCAATTGATCATACTCTATCAATCCCATTTATCAGAGCTTCTGAGTGAGATAGCATCACTAGGATTTTCCATTGACCAATCCCAAGCTAATATCCAACAGCTTAGGCCTGACCGACACCATTTACGGGGGAAGTTCAAGTTCATTGAGATCACAAACCAAACCATGTACGAAGAACCACCCCATTAAATTCTTATCGTCGTGCACCTTAGTCTTAGGCCATTTTCTAGTGTATTAAAGGAATATTTATTAAGATCTAGATAATATGAATATGTATATATTATTTTTAATAGAATAATGGTTAAATTTACTTCTAATCTTTATTTTATAAATTATTTTGATTTTGATACAATAAAACATAAATTATATTTTTTAGTAATATTCAATTTCAATTAATGCATTTATTTTAGTGAATTAAAGGATTTTTGAAATAAATATTATTTTAATAAAATATTATTATTAAAAAAAATATAAAATATAAAAATTCATATAATTTTTATGAATTTAAATACGTTTTTATAAGGGTTCGAAAACTCTTACTGTGAAAAAAACATAATTTCTAAATAAAAGTCATTTATTATTTTAAAAGTGAAGAATCACATATTTATAAAATTATTTGGATAAAATAAATATTTTTTTGGAATCATAACATTTGAAATTATCCAACGGAAATTTTTTCATAATCTAATGAGATAATCTAATTTATAACAAAAAAATAAACTTTGGAATAAGTATACAGTGTTTATTACGACATTATAGAGACCTCAATATAATATAATAAATACTATAATGTGTATCAAAGATAAAATATAAGTTTTCCCTTTAAAATAATTTTATTTTAAGTTAATTTTATTAATTTTATGAAAACTCCAAAACAAATAATATATTTTTAGGTTTTAAAATCATTTCTTTAAGGAATGACTAACTTCCATGTTAGTGAGGGTATTATTTTAATTATATTGAACATTGGCCTAATAAAATAATGAAAAAAATCCTCTATTTGGTGGAAACAAAAGGAAAACCAAGGTATGTTTTGTGTTTTTTATTAAAATATTATAGATTCCAAAACCTATGTTTGAGATATAATAATGAATTCCCCACTCATTTCCTATATAAACACACCCAAGATCCCATTTATATTCACCCAAAAACCTTGGTTCAAATTTTTAATCTTACCTAACCTCTCTATTGTCCCCCAAATATTCCCCCAAAATCTGAAGAAGATCCTCCCAAGCTTTTTTAATCACACACTCATGTTAAGGGATCTTTCACTCTACTTTTTATTTAATAACCTATTTTATTTTTTTGAAAAAATTAAGTACCGAGGTATTTCATTAAAAAGTAAAGAAAGTATACATTATCTTCAAATTAGAAACCTTACATTAATTAATTTGAGCAAAGAGAAGAGATTATTAAGAAGAGTGTGGGAATAAATGAAAGACACCTCATGCACTCCTTTGTTTTGAAATCGTGTACATGAGTGTGTTGCCTTAATGATAAACATGTATAATGATGTAGTTCATTGGTGAGAGATAATCAAGATATTTTCACCATTTTTTTGTAAGAATCCAAGAGATATGAAGTTTCCCACTCTTAATGTGTTCGAAAATAATTTTTTCGTCACACTCAATCCATATGTTGGTCATGTTCCTTTGATGAGAAAAGTCAACGGCATTTATAAGGCCCTCTATCTCTTCTTATAAAGCTGAAGCAATGCCACAATGTCCATAATGAAAGTCAATTATCTCCCTAGCTGAGTCTCGGAAAATAAATACAAAACCTGCTAATCCTAGGTTCCCTTTTGAGGCCCCTTCCGTATTACATTTAATCTATCTAGAAAAAGGAGGTTCCCAACTAACCTCAATCATGTAGAGTGGAGGAGGAAATCTTCCATGTACCTTCAAGCACCACAAAAATGAGAAGTCCTACACTAAATTATTTTATTTATAAGAGTTCATTGAGTTAGAATGTTGAAATTCAATAAGGATTTCAGTAGTTAGATATTTCACATTGAAGCGGGTCTGTTTAGGATGAGCCATATTTAGTCCTCTCGAAATGACATGTACCAGTTGAGCACTGGCTACCTGGAACAGAACATTGAGCAGCTTCAACATAGAGATGTTGAGAATAGAATAAAGAAACACATTTATTTTATTCTATTGTGATTATTAAACCTCAATGATATCAAAGATGGTTTTCCACAGTGTTAAAGAAGTTTTACAGTAGAGGAAAAGGTGATCCACATCTTCATGGTGTTGGTGATGGAGCACATGGTTAGATCATATAGAAATAATGATCTTTGGGGTAATTTTGTATAAATATATCTAACTATATTATTTATTTACTTGATATAAGGTACCCCTTCCACTCTTATTAATACCTCACATGAACAGTTATGTACACCTATTACCATGTCGAAATTTAGTAAGGGATCTTATTCTTCTCATCTTTATTCTAGTATCCTATTTATCTTATGTCTTTAATATCTATTTAATATTATTGGGATATGTTTTTCCATATCCCCCTTACTATCCATTTTATTTATAAATGATGATATTCCCCTTTGACTCACATCAATCCTTCCATTGAACATTCATACACCCCTGATATGTTGCCAAATTTCACCACAATTTTCCATGCTAAACAATTGTGTAGTGAATACTTATTCCTATTTCCAATAAAAGGTGTTTACCTTTATACACATAAACATATCTAATTTTGGACTTGTGTATATGAATTTCCCACTCCTTAATCATGGAATAAAATGTGTTGATAAATGATTCCATATTATATGATCTATGTGGAACACTTGTGAATGAGAATGAAATGAAAGTGATGGGAATTCCTGAAATTATGTAGCACTCCAATGCATTGGGAAATGTTTTAGACTCATGAGAGGTAAAGAAATGGATTTGGGAGTGAATATAATCCATAAAAAGACTTTTCCCTCAATATTTCTTGGAATGTATCCTTGATATATTTTTATGATTCAGGGTTTTAAGTTGTTTTCACACTTCCCTAGTTTCCTTTATGTTGTCATGTTATATCATGCCTCAGTGTTCATGTTTTTTATTATCACTCCTATTATTTCCCATTGATATGCCAATTTTATAACATGTATTTCCTTCATCATGTTATTCCATGTTTATTTCCTTAATGGGATTTATAGATCAACCCATTATTAGGTATGTCCCTAAGTTATCCCATGTAGTTTTAAGTATGAAGGAATAACATGAGAATGTTATGGAAGTTTTCAATAAATTTGACATATTCCATGTTTTAAGTTGTTATTTAATGTACCTAATTCCCAAAAAACTAGACTTCTTGACCTTATAGGTTTTATTATGTGTATTTTTTTGTAATAAATCATTATTTAATCTAAAATAAAGATAAATTGTTCATACTTGGAGTAGAAAAATTATCCTACTCCAAAATCCAAAATCATTCCCATAAAACTTCAACATAGACCTTAACCATTTGTAACACCATCCTCTAGAAAAAATAGAATCTCACTATATCTGAAAAAGTGTAAGGTATAAAGACTATGTTCAAGAAATCTAAAGTAGTCTTCCATCAATTCTCTGAATGACACCACAATAACAAAACACACCCCCATACTAAAGGCCATTGGAGCTTTTCTATAAACCCATAATCATTAGTACCATCACTATATTATCGATGAAATTCTTCCAGACTCAATATATTTCTCACTAAAAACAAAACGAAGTTATGATAACATGTATATGAAATCACTAGTTTAAGAAATTTTCCTTAATGCATGCATTAAAAAACTCCTAGCATACCAAACAACATTCAGGGAATTTAAAACTGATAAATCGGAATAAGAAAACTTTCTACTTCTAGAAGTTTATTCTAGTACTCAAACTTAAGAACAATGAACCCAAAAGCATATAAAGTTCAACAACACACCCTAGTGGATTAAAAATTCAAAACAAGGAAGACCAGGGACCCTAGATACCTTATTGATCCTCTCTTCACTTTTATTCTAGTAACTTCATGTTCTTCTTACAGATATTCAATAAACAACAAGAAATAAAAAACAAAAACACACACAAATATAACAAGTAAGACCCATAGGGATAACACTGTTATAACATAGTCCTACACCATGAGAGAACACACTACAAATTTCATCAAATAAACTCTAAGTTATAAGGGAATCATGTTTTAGAGCGTTCCTAGAGAAAAGTGAAAGGAGAAATAGTTTCACCTCGAGTAACCTCATTCTGTCCATAGGAACTCCTTGGTTAAGTCCCCCATTGTAAAAACACTATCCCATGCTCTTATGGGTTGACTCTCACAAAATCCCATGACATTAAAAAAGTGTGAATGTGCCCTCTATTTGTAATGGTGCACCGCAACTATAATCAGTTCACCCAGTTTTACTGACTTCTGAACATTCTGTTCAAACATCTTTTTTGGTAAAGGAAACTTATTGAGAATCACTACCTAAAATAGACCTTTTAGTTAAAATAATCTGATCAAAAATTTATGCCACACCTTCCACATTCATATTCCCACTTATGGAACATCATCATTTAGATTTACACTCCTAGATAACATCCATAACATTCTCAACTTCCTATATAAAACATAAGAATACCTTAAAATTAATCCACATTACAAAAAAACACGCTATATACAGCATTTGTTTTATCAGTTCTAGAAACAATCGCTGACCAAGGGTACCTTAATCAGTGCTTTATTTTGGGAACTGATAAACAATACACTATAAAAATGATTTTTAAGCATTGATAAAGTTCCAGAACCCACACACTAGTCCCACATTGAAATATCACAAGAGAGGATCCTTCTTTATATATCATTCCACTACATTCCAAGATCAAAAGCCTGCTTTGGGAATGGATTATAAAATACACTACACACACATATACGGGCCCATTAATGGGTCCATGTGGGATTTTCCCCACCCTCTTCTCTCTGTAGGTCTTGACCAACCTTCATACACCCAACCATTCCTTACAAGACCCAACTCATCTATCTGAGCAATTACACTAACCAACTAGGTTCATGGCCCAATTTTTTTATATAATCTAATAAAAAAATACAAGTATGAGAAATATTAAAAATTGAAATAATTAAGGAAATTAAAATTGAAAATGAATAAATTTAAAAAATATATATATTATTTTTTAAACATAAATAATTATAAATAAATTTAATATATATATTTTAAATATTAATAAATAGTATATATAAAATATTGATATATAAAATGAATAAATGGAAATACAAAATCAAATAAAAATTTAAAGTGAGTAAATTAAATAAAATATTAAAATTTGATAATAAAAATGAATAAATTTAATATATATATATACATTATAAATATTAATAAATAGTATATACTTAATATAGATATATAAAATTACTAAATTATAATAATTAAAGAAAAATTAAAAATGAATAAATTACAAAATTATTCAAAAATTTATTAATGACGCAATTATTAAAAGACATGTAATATATATTAAATATAAATGTAGAAAATTAATAAAATGTAATAATTAAAACCATAATAATGTCTTACCCATTTCTAATGGATTTTATACAAAATAATTCATTATATAATTAATATTTTTATTATGGAAATATATACATATATATATATTTATATTTATATCAATATATATTATTCCCTAGAATATGATATATATAACAAAAATATTTATGATTACATTAAATAAGTCATATATTTAGTGAAAATGGTTTATAATTAAAAAAATATTAATTAAAAATATTGACTAATTGTATCTAGTAATGGACATTTAATTGAATGTCAATAAATTTTTCAGTTTAACATATATCAAATGTGTTTTCCATTGATTTCACACATATATATACAAAATTAATTTGTTTTTATATACAACTCACACACATATAATATTTCCATAATTTATTCAATTTTTAATATTCATTTTAGAATTTTATTTATTAATATAATATATTTAATATATATTATGTTTCTAGTAAGTAAATTTTATCATTTTTTATATTTTTTATTCAATGGATAATACTTATTAATTTCTAATATTTTTTTCGAAATTTGGTTATTTTTCAAAAAAACCTATTCATTAATAATCTTAATAGTTTTTTATGTTTTTTTAATTTAATAATTTTAATTTTTCATTGGTCAAAATATTTGTAATTTTATCCATTTTTATCTTTTATTTATAAATTTTTATTCATTAACATTTTGTAACTTGGTTTTATTTAATATAATTAATATGTATTCATTAACATATATAAATATTCATTTTTAGATTTTTTAATTATCTATATAATTAAAAACATTTATTCTTTTCAAAAAGTTGTTCATTCTTATTATAATTTATTTTATTAATAAAAATTGCATATTATATCACATCATTGTTCAATTCAATATATATCAAGCTTTTATATATATATACACACATTAATTCCACACACAAAAATATTCATGTAATTAATGAAATCTTATATAGGAATAGATACACCTAATATTTATACATCCTTTTCAAATTTTTATATTGACGTCATAATTTTATTTAGTAAGATACAATATTTAATGTTTTATTTCTTTAATTGGTATTTTCTATTTTTTTATTTTTAATATTATTACAGTTTGTATTATTTATTCATTTTCAATATTTTTTAATTTTTTTTGGAATTTAATAATATTATAATATTTACTTACTGTGTTTTAAAATTTTCAATATGCGTTCATCTTAATTTCAATATATATCCATATTTTTGTTTTTTTAATAATAGGTATAATTAATAAAACTTATCCATTTATTCAATATTTATAAAGTCTACTCATTTTAATTATTCTGGTTCACTCATTTATAACATTCAGATATTTAAGATTATATATTCATTAATAATGTCAAAAATGTATTTTTTAAATAAATATAAAAAATTAATATATTTATAAATTTATATTTACTATATTTATAAAATTACATATTTATAAATATAAATAATAAATATATTTTTTAAAAGTATATACATACTAATAAATGAATAATTTTATATTTAAATAATTATAAAATTATAATAAATATATTTAAATGAAGAATATATTTGATCTATTTATATTTATATTTATATAAATTCATTAAATATATATATAATTATTTAAATATATAATGAAATAAATATATTTTTAATTATAAAATTATAATAAATATATTTACATAATGAATATATTTACTATATTTATATTAATATTTATATTAATATTTATTTATGAAATATGTATAATGATATAAATATATTTATAATTATAAATAGATAATTATAAATAAATTTACTTATATATTTATAAAATTGTATATTTATAGTTATAAATAAACAATTACAATTTTAAATAATTATAAAATAATATTAAATATATATATAAATAATGAATATATAAAATATATTTATATTTATATTTATATATTTTTAATAAATACATATATAATTTTATAAATATATATTATGATATAAATATATTTACAATTTTATACAAGTATATATAAATATATTTACAAACGTATTAATTTATAAACATAATTATAAATATTTATTGAAAATCCATCTTTATCAACTCTAATGTTTTAGCGTTGATAAATTATGATTTTATCAATGCTTTTTTAGTGATGATAAAGTTATATCTTTATCAGTGCATAAAAATCATTGATAAAAATGACATTTATCAGCACTTATTTAGCTTTGATAAAAAGGTCTAGTGTCACTGCTGATTAATTTAGTGCATATAAAACCCCTCTTTATCAGTTATTTTTTTATAGCACGAATAAAATTTTCCCTTTTATTTTTAAAATTACCCTAACCAAAACTTTTTTTTCACGCCTCTTAAGCTCTTAAAAAAATCCTATGATGTCATCACTCCCTCTCGACCTTCTCTCAAAAGAATTAATCCTCAAATCTAAGATATGTTATTTTTTATCCTCCTCTCACTTTGCATAAATTTTTGGGTTCCGTGATGTGCATTAGTATGGGGTTTTATTGGATTGGTTCACTAATGGGATCTATGGTTTTCATCTCACTGATTTTATCCTCCATCTATGTTCTTTTAATCTTCTCCCTCACTACTCCAAGCTATTGTCTGAACCATTATCAGGTTTTGGTTCAAAATTTTTTATGTATCAATCCATAGGGTTTCCAGGTTCTATTTGTGGATATGTTTGATTTTTATTTATTGGTTTTTATTTATTTTATTTTTATTTATTGTGGTTTTATGCTTATTGATTCTAGAATTTGGTTGCATTTAAAAGGAATGTTTTGGATGTCCAAATTTGGTGGTATTTTTTATTTGGGTCAGTTCTGGGGGTTATGAATTTGAAATTTTATGACTAATTTGTTTCATAATTCATGGTGTGTTTTTATCTATATATTGGAAATATGGTTATGGGTTGAATATTTGTGATTTGGGATTGGATGTATTTTTTGGACATGTGATCAATTTGAATGTGTGTGTGTCGTAGGTTTAGTAGTTGCTTCAGTGTATGGATTTTAGACTCAGTGATTTTCTAAATTCATGAAAATATCTACTTGAAATTATAAGGGATTATAAGTTATATAATGAGGATGATAAAATAGTTATTCCATGTATTCCTTGATTAGTTATCTATTAAGGTATTATGTATGGAATTTATATAGAAATTGTGTGGTTTCAATGGTGATTTTTTATCATAAATATTAGTAGTTTTTGTTATATGGTTTCGTTTATTATAAAATTATATTTCTATGGTTTAAGGGGCTCTTGATGATAATTTATATTTTTAAAATATCTCTATTAATATTGGTCAATGGTCTCAAATCACCATGTGATTCTCAAGCTATGTCGATAACATGTTTTCCTTCTACTTTCAAAATATTTCAAGAAAACTCATATTATATTTTAAAAATGTCATTGTATGGTTTCCAATTATATTTTTATATAAATAACTAAATTAATTCAGTTGTTACGCATTATTTTATATAGAGATCATCACTCTTAGTTTTTATTTGGGGTGAAATTTACTTTACAAATTAAACTTTTGTGATCCCCTACAAACATATGCATAAATTGTCAGACTATTTCTTGAAATTAAAATCTAGTGACCCACATTACATCCAGTCACATAACCCAATACTCTTAAAGTATCACACACTTTCTATTCACTTATACTTGTGTTAAAATAGAACTATTGGGTATGTTTGAGAGTCATTATATTTTATAGAAAATCTATAGCTAAGGGCCTCCACTTGACTTATCACCATGGTTAATTTTCATATAACTAGATTAGGATTATTTTAACCACAACCAAATTATATAATTGAAGTCTCTTATTCCCACTTAAACTTAAATAATCTGACAATAAATAAACTAAACATTCTATATGGTAAAGAGTAATTCAATTGTGATTTAGAAGCATAGTTTAATATGGGAGATGAACTGATTTACTATGAAAAATATATATATATATATATATATATCCAAACATTACATTTAAAAACTATAATGGTTTTATGAGAGGTAATTTGAGGAAATATTTAAGATAACCTTACTATAGAAATGGTTTCTCTTAGTATATGCTTTATATTTTTTCTCATTTCAATCTTTAATTATTCTGAAAATGTTTTTATATAATTTTTTTCAGTAACTACTCACATTTACCTTCTAAAACGTGGCAACATAAATTAAATTCGGTTATATCTACTGTCAATTTTTTTATTTTGTTCATTTTTTGGTTAATAAGTGTAATATTAAACCTAAAAACCAAAAAAAAATAACGATGGTCAATTATAAACTTATAAATTTTTTTGAATTTATGCATTACCATTTCATCCCAATGACTAACACTATAATTCCCATGTTTAAAACTATGGTAATTTATATAATCCTTACCAGATAAATTGTATGAAACTAAATATTTCCTCATATAGTATTCTCTTACTATTTCTTCAGATTCAATTCTAATACACCTTAGTGCTACAATTGGGAAGGGAGAAGCTTGATTGATATATTTAATGTCACACTATAACATTTTAAGCACTTTTTTATTTTCTTCATGATTCTATCTTTATTGGTTAATTCCAAACATGTCTGATTTTATAGTTGAGAAAAAAAATATGGAATAAATATTTGTATTACGAAATAAAAGTTATTATCATAAACTATAATGTCTATTTTTTCTTGGATTTATAATTTTTACAGGTACAACTTCGGTGATTCTCGTGTAACTTTTTTATTTTTTAGTACTAATGAATTTGATGAAAAATTTGAAATTTTTCATCATTATATTTTTTTATTAAAATAGGGTATCCCACATTTCATATATGTTTTATAGAGAATTCATAAAATTATTCTTCCATATAATTCATCTTTGTTTTCCCAAAAGACCATTATATTCTACATGATGAATTGTAAGTATATTAGAAAGATATATTTGTATTATATTTATGTCTTTCAATAATGTATAGAAGCATTTTTAGTATAATGGAATTTATTGGATAGAATCTCTCTTTCATGGTATACCCCTTCCCCTGTCCCAAAATTTTGGTTGAGTCCTCATCTTGGTATACCCCTTTCCTTTCCAACAAGTTGGGATTAAGACTATAAATTATATATATATATATACCTTAATGGGATAGAATACTTATTTTCCCTACCTCCAACTAGATATAAATTTTGGGATAATCCCAATGGATTTAAATGAAGGTGAGAACCCTCAGTAGATTATTTATATTTGTTATGTATGAGGTATCAGTTCCTACATTAGAGTATGGGATACTGGTGGTTATCCATGATACTATTTGGATCTTCTCTAATTCCTCATATTTTTCCTTATTATTAGGAAAATTTTGGTTTGAATTAGATTTTATAGTTCCTTTATATAACGTGTTTCATGTTTTTAGTTGTGTTTTTATCTATAGAGAGTTTTATGGGCAGTTTATATTCATTTTCTTTACTCATATTGTATTTTTTTAAGGTTTTATTCTTGGAAGATTTGACCTACTGATGAGTCATTATGAATTTTATATAAAGGTTAAACATGATATATCTCTATATAAGAATGTAAAAATCATTACCCAACATTAAGTTGAGACCCTGTAACACTAGACACCAGTTGTTGGGGACTAAGAAGCACTCTTGGGGTAGTAGTGAACAGAAATCAAGTTTCATCTAGGTATTAAAGTCATGGAAAATACATGAAGAGTAATTTTTTTACTTATATGAATATTATTAATATAATGGATTGAAATTCATAATAAGTTAATGGTAAGGATAACTATATTGAAGTGAAAAAATTGAGTAAAAATGTAAATATTAATAAAAATAAAATGGTTCGTTGTACTTTCTCATTCCTTTAATTCTCCAATAAAATTATCAATGAAACACCACCTGGACCACAAAAAACCAAAGGGAATAAATAAATAAACATCAATTACTCCAACTTATTGGACTCCCACCTAAAAAGGTTACAAAAACCTTCCTAGAATTGCCTCCATTTTTCATTGGAAGATAAGCACTTTGAAATTTAGTCCTCATACCAAAGGCCTTTTCTTTTTTATGGAATAATTAATGGATTTCATTGGATTTTGAAACTAAAATTATTGTATCAGTATGAGTGTATATATGACCATACATTTGAGCCTTCTCACAGTCACACAAATCATGGATCCCCTTTTTGGGATTAGACTATTGTTTATTCTTTTTTTATATTTTGGAAACAAACTAAGAAATGTTGTTTGGTGCTTCACTCACCCCCAACCTAGGAACTTTTGGATTTAAGGAGGAAACTATATCCTCGTCAAATTCATATCCCAAACAATTTTTATTACATTTTGTTTCTTGGGACTCATCTTACCATCTCTTTTGGATATGCACCTATGTTACATGAACTACTTTGAGAAGTAGTCGTCCCATACTAGGTACCAGTTATCATTTTAGATTAATTCATAGGATAACACCTACAACTAGTCGAGTAATTAGTTTCATAAATTAAATTACCAATTTCCTTCAAAGCATACTGAAATTACTTGAAACATTCAACTGTTAGGTTCCCCTTATTAGATTTATCTATAACTTTCTCCTTTAATTAATAATATATTATGGGTATTTATTTATTTTTTATAAAAAATGATTATTTTATGAATCTAATAGGATGAATATTAATCGATAATGGATTCAAACTAGTCATATGAAAATGTATTATGACTGAAAATTCTCTTTTTTTGGATTTTTAATAAACCCACTTTATGGGTAAGTGGTAACCAAAACAGCTCAATTCAAAATGAAAATTACAGGACCCGAGGAAACCTCGATCCACGAGAACCCTCATCATTCAATCCCATCACCATCCGCCATCACGCATTCTGGAGCACCTCGTCTGCTGGACCGACGTCCCCATCCCGCTATTCACCATCATCACCAAACCCTCGAGTCGTGAGCCTGCACCGCCTCGAGCACCACATCACCGGAGCGCCGGCGAGCTTCACCGGAGTGCCGGTGAGCTTCACCAGTGTCCGTCGTCACCAAATCAACCAGAAAACATGGAAAATAACAGAGATTTCACCAACATCTTAGAACCACCGAAAAATGAACCAGAAAATCCAAAGTATTCAACCTAATCGCTGGGAAATGTCACTTATGATCCTCAAACGACTCAACCACAGTGGGATAGTGGCAACCAGCAGAAGCTGAGACCTCCCCATAGGACCAACGAAACTGCTGAGAACAAATCTGAAGCGCTCCAGAGAGTATGCCGGCGAAAACACGGTCTTACACCCGCAGCTCTGAATCAGCAACCACAGAAGCCCATAGCGAAAATCCACAGCAGGAGAGGAAGCCACGGTACCACCGCAGGGAGCACAGATGGGTCCGAAGCAAAAACCACCACTAGAGGGAGAAACCCTAGAGCATCCATCACAGAGATGGAACCTTCAACCATTAAGAAAAATAAAAAAACCAGGATGCGAAGACCTCCCCTCCCCAAACCAAACTGGCTCCATCGTCAAACTTCAAAGAGTCGTTGTCGTCGTCGCGTTGAGATCAGCCGCGTAGCACCTCCAAAGCGCTGAGGCGAACCTGATGAAGAGGGCTCGGGATTCGGTGGCAGCCGAAGAGGGAAGGAGCGCGATGATGGGGAAAACCCTAGTTGCCCCGGAATGGGAAGGAGACGCCGCTCAGAGGCCCCGTTCAAAAACCATATGAAAATGTATTATGATGATGGAGATAAATATTTCATCCTATTTGAAATAGTGCATGCATGCGTCCATTCTCAAATACTTTTTCTGTGTTTATATTGTTTTTATTCAAGAAATATTAATCTAGATGAGTTGGAAGAATTATTAATTTTTCATAAAATATATTAGAGCTATAATTTTTGGATGAAACATAAGGAATAAATGAACATGTTCAATAATTAGGATGATACTATGGTTTATAAATTATTTGATATGAACACAAGTGTAAACAATGATGGAAATATTATCGAATAAATGGAATTTGTAATTGAAGGTAACCATTTTGATTGTACAAATTTATTTGATAGGTTAAATATCTATTCTAAGTGACCATTATATACCAGTTGTACTAAATAAACTACAATGTAATCTGTATTAAAGTTATATAATTTGAGAGTTGGTAGCAGATGAAGTGACACTAGCTTTACAGAAGAACTTGGTCTCCTGAATGATATGATAATAAAAATAAAATGAACTTCCTTTTTGAAAATATGATATTAATATAATGCTAAATTCAATGGGAATGATCTATAAAACAATATATTTTTTTCCAAATGATTTCATATTCTTTCATAAGGACAATGAATTGCTCATAAAATACCTTAAGTGTGGCATGTATCGATATAAGAATGATGAATCAAGTCCTTCAAAATTTGTATGAAAATTTTCAATCATTATATAGTTTACAAGACTATATGGATGTTAGGAAACCTGATTAAAAATGATATGGGTTACAGAAATAAGAATTAAATATATTAAACTATGTCATATGTCAAATTCTGCTCAGTAAAATAAAATTGATTATGTGTATCCAAAATTAGGAAATTATCTGAGAAACAACCATATTTCATTATTTATATATAAAATTAATCCTTTTAGTGTATAGAGTAGTACTCACTATACATGGACTATCATGTCATTAAATTACAAATTTCCTCTATGGTAATTCTTGAAAAACAAATACATTATGTATCTCTACTTATATCTTGACCAAAAACAACCTTGTAATGATATTGATTTCTATTCGGCTCCATTGATCAAGGATCTGAAATTGATGGGGGATACACGTGTTACAATGTTTGATACTCATAGAAAGGAAGAATTCACATTAATGACCATGTTTTATGAGATGATAAATGACTTTCTTACTTATGCAAATTTTTCTCTATATAAAATTAATAGAATCTTGATGTGTCACATTAGTGAAGAATGCACATATTTGTTTGATTGAAACATTCCTTGAAGACTATATTTTTAGGAAATCAAAAAAATTTACCTCGATGACATAAATTCCAATCTGGGATGAAAATATACTATGGGAATACCAAACAAGGTACAACAATGTCACCACAAATTAGTGATCAATTATTCTATTAAGTAAAATAAATTGACACTATTTTCGGTAAACCTTTTTCAAAAAACCTTATAAAATAAGGTTGGAAAAAGAGATCAAGTTTAATAGAATTTCCATATTGGAATGGTTTGTACATAAAAAGTTTTCTTGATGTCAAGCATGTAGAAAGAATATATATTTGATAGTGTTATTGTCATGTTACTAAATTTTCCTAGAAAAACAAAATATGGAATCAATGATGGTTTGGACATGAATTACATAGGGATTAGGGATGATTTGGAATCTGTGAAGAGTAAAGGGTGGAATTTTCTTCCTTTGGTAGATCACACTATATCCAGAAAAGAAATATTAAACTTTTAAATTTTTATAAATGGTGTAAAATTTCCATAGCGGTATTCATCAAATATAAAGATTGTGGTGGACATAACTAATTTTAAGAAACAAGGAGTAAAATATTTTTTATCTTTTGAGGAAATATTTTATTATCAATTATTTGTTTTGAATTCCCCAAAAAAAAGTTACAACATATATTAACTAGACTCTTTTTCTTTTTCAAATCCATGTATAATAAATGTATAGACCCCGTAATTTTTGTAATCATGAATATGGAGGTTTAATTGATATTATGTGAATTAGAGATGTTATTCACAGCATCATTAATTTATATAATGTCCCACCTAATGGTTCACATGGTTATAGATGTTTGACTACGTGGTCTTATCTATTACATATGGACGTACCCCATTTAATGATATATGAATATTTTGAAAGGGTATTTAAAGAATCAATGTCGTCCAGAAGGTTGTATTGCAGAAAGATATATAGTTGAAAAATATATTAAACTCTACAGTGATTTCCTATCAGATGTTGATAGAATAGGTCTCTCAAAGTCTCATAATAGAAAATGAATTATAGGAAAAGGTATTTCAAGAATATATGTCGTTATAATTACCATCATAGATCAGGAGCAAGAAAACCTTTACACTTTATGTAATAGTGTAGATGTTGATCCATACTTTTAATCCCACAAATAAATTATTGGAGATTTGAATCCATTAAGGAATGAAAGATGGATATCAAATATATATATTCAATAGTTTATAAGATGGTTATGAGATCATATTTATAAGGAGTTATATGAAAATAAAATTTCAA
The DNA here is from genome assembly GCA_963277665.1 of Viscum album. Taxonomy (NCBI): domain Eukaryota; kingdom Viridiplantae; phylum Streptophyta; class Magnoliopsida; order Santalales; family Viscaceae; genus Viscum; species Viscum album. The sequence goes on along the minus strand of OY728123.1, from coordinate 747,465,681 downwards.
TTATCCAATGACTTATATACTATCCAGGGGAACAAATGAAAATGTTATATCACGCACTAGTTTTTTAGTTAGTGGTTATATATTCTATACAAAATAACATGATGAATACAACACGATGCAAAATAGTGGAGTTACACTTGTGGAAGAATTTGTGTACGTATATGGTTCCAAGTTTACAAGTCCATTTTATGTGAATATATAATATTTCATCATTATCAAATAGGTATACGAGTTGGATAATACAAAATTTCAAGTCCAAATTTTCAATTGCAAATGGATTGACAAAATTACTGTCATAAAAGATTATTCAATAGGCTTCATGAAGTTGACTTTTATTTTGTGATGGAAAAATGATGATCAGTTCAAAATGGAATCACAATTAGTACAATTACTTTATGTCTCAGATCCAGCAAACAGGAATCGGTATATTTTTTAATAAGGGACTAAATCAATTGTAGGGTCAAATGATAATTCAATCAAGGAAAACCATTTCATTAGAATATAACTATTATTTCATTGTGGTCCCAAGGTAGAAAATGTATTGTACATTATATGGGACCACAAATCAGATATTTGATTGAAAATGTATTTTTTATTATTTTTGAATAGTCAACTTTATGGTTTTGTGGTAACCCAAACATCAACAATGGGTTACAGATTCAAAGCAGCTAAAAAGAAAAATTCAAAATTCAAAAATTCCCAACATCCAAGGAGACCTCAAGTCGTGAGTACCCAAAAATTGCTACGTCACATCCGATTGCTATCCATCATCATCACCATCAATGAAATCAACGTTATTTCATCAACTTCATTGCAAATGTCACACCAGTCGCAGGAGGTATCACCTCAAAACAACAGATTAGACCACCAGCCATCAATATAACCAAAATAAATCATCACTGTAGTCATCGTCAAAATATCACCACACCAGTTTTCCAAAGAAAACCATAAGTCATATTCCATAATTGCCACCAAAATAGAAAAATAAAAGACCATCACAAAAAGAGTGAATAACCATCCTAATTAGAATGTACCTTCCTCTAGGACAACCACTATATGAGACAAACCAGAACTATTGATGATTTTCACTAGACTGTAAAGACACCCTCCAACATCACACCAATAAGGATAATATAGGTCTTGCTTACTGGTGACTAACGACTTCTTGAGTGCCACATCCCAAAGATTCTAAGAAATATCGCACTTGACCGGCCTGGAGAAGACAAGTGGAATGTGAAACTATGGAACAGATAATCTCCAAGATACCTAAAAAAGGGATGAACCATCCAAAAAAAATTCAATCAAATAGAAACAAAAATAAAAAAAATATAGAACCAAATGGTAATTGAACCCCATCATAGTATGAAAATCCAAAATTGATGAAGATTAAATAACCAAGCTGAGGAGAAAATGAGTCCATTATCGAAAAGGCAAAGGCTGAGACCACTTCAAGCCCCCCTGAAACACCATCCCAATCTAACCTGAATCCTATGTCGTGTTCGACCAAGATGGGGTTGATCATGATGGGTTGTCCATCAATAGTAGAGGATGAGAAAAACATAGGATTCCCCAACTAACGATGACCCAATCTGTCTGAAAAAACTACACCCAAGCCCAAAGTGGATGTTTGAAGCACAGGTGTAAGGGGGAAGAGGTCAATGAGAGAAGAATGATGTAAAAACCATATATGGTTTTAGGTAAGTAGGATGAAAGGGAATACGAGACTAGGAAGAGACAATAAAATTATTTCGTGATCAATAGCATGTTTATGAAAAAAAAGAGTGAAACAACATCAAAATGTTGACTAAAATATTGAGACAAGAATTAACGGTATAAAATTTTATTTTCTATGGAATTAATGTAGCCAACCTATTGACCCAAATAATAAAATGTTCATCAGTTATGTTGGGGTCACAACAATGATGAATGTGATGATTAATATAGATTCATGGAGCCCTTTATATCATCTAATAAAGGAAACCCTTTGGGAAGATATAAAGGTAATTTTATGATATACTATCTATATTTTATAGAAAAAATATCTATTGAAACATTGATTTAATTTTCATTATTCCATGCAGAGTTCATTTATTTTTTATTACTTCCATACTAAATATGTCTAAATGGCCACTGGAAAGTCCCATAAAGGCTTCTAGATTCTTATAACCAAGTTTTATCTTAGGAATACTGAGGGGAATGTAATTCCCCCACCCACTATTTACTTGTGAAGACATTATAAATCATGAAACATGGGATGTTTTCACCATTCATCACAATGAGAAATCATTTTAGGTGCATTTTACTAGATAAAATATTATTTGAAAATATTTATTTTATCCAATTTTATTCAAAAAAATTAATTTATGAAACAATAAAGGAGTGATGAAAATAAATATCAAGAAACAAAACCAATGTACCCCTTTCATAAATAATGAATGGGATACACTTCACTATAGAAGAAATTAGTTTCTATATTAAATAAATAATAAAAGTTCTATGTAATATGAAACAACATATTTTCCTTTTTTTATATGGAGATTGATGAATAAATATATGAATCCACATCCTTCCCACATGTTGTCCTATGGAAGGAGTCTCACATAAGTAAGGTGGGTAAAATAGTTGATAAATACTCAAAACCAGAATGGGAAGCATGTATAAGTATGAAATAATAGTAATTCATTATGATTTATAAAAGTATTACATAAAAATATTTATTTCTGATCATATTTTTTTTATATGGTTTAGACATAAGAATCAGAAATGACTGTCTTGAAAGAAAAACTACTTTCAGTAGCTTTGAAGCAGTTGGAACAATATGTTCGCATTAGAGGTGTATGTTTTGGAGTGTCTCCTTGAACATATTTCAAGAAGAAGAAACCATAATAATATAAATATAATATAATTAAATTATTTCATGTGCAAAGAGATTCTTTTCAAGATATTATTATTTAGTGTGGTTGGGAAGACCAATATATGTGAAACGATCAAAGAAAACCAGTGGTGGAACAAATATCATCCCACAAAAAAACAAATGACCAAGCTAGCTTTATGGATATTCATTCCCCTCAACTACATACCTTACTCAAGGTAGTCAATTTTTTCATTACTCTTCACATAAATGTGAATCAAAATACTTCTCATAATTTATATTACTAAAATTATATATGGAAAATTTGTATGTTATTTCTATATTTCAAACCCCATGCACATCCTAATTTTGAGGTGTATAGTGTATAATATCCCAAGAGACAAGCTACACAAAAGACAACTCCCAAAATATCACATGAGAGTGGGTATTTAGGTATATCAAGGGATGGATACTCAGTTTGTTATTCAAATTAATGATCTGGATATTATAATTATCAATAATTATATTTGAAATTTTATTGTGTGGTCATCTAATATTATAATGATATATGTGATATGTATTTAATAAAAAAATTCAAATGAAAAACCTACAACAGTTGATGAAAAAAGGTCTGAAGTGAGGTATGGTATTATAGATGGATATATCGATATTGAAACTGGAGGTTGGATCAAGACAACCTTGTAAATCGACCAAGCAAATAAGAGGACCTTCAAGGAGTACCCACTACCTTCCAATTATAATGAAACATATATTATCATTATAACCTCATATATAGACCACATTCAATGATGGAGATATTTTCTATATTTTATATGAATAATAAATATTTGGAACTTTAAAAAGAGACATAGTTGGTCTCTGGAGTATAAATGAAACTCTCAAGTTTGAAGGTCTGGGAGTCTCACTTGTGAATAAATATATAAGGCACATTTTCATAATACATCTACCCAAAAAATCATTTAATATGTTATGTAAATTAAATGAATACTCATTCTTTTCCTGAGGTTTCAATATTAATACTATGAAAAATTAAAACCCTGTGAATCAAAAATTTATATTCGATAATCCCTGTATCATTTCTACTGAAGAAATTAAAACTGAGTTAAAAAAATCGTTATGAAAAAATATCTTCAAAATGATTTATTTGAGAAGAAAATAAAAAATGAAAAATACATTTTAATTCCTACAATGTACGGGTAAAACTCTACAATCTAACCATATAAAATATGTGTTTATTTTTCTAATTAAATTTTTTTAGAGAGCACTGGATGTTAATTGTAATCAATTTGGATAGTGCAATTATTTATTTTTTGGATCCAACCCATGGATATCCATCAAACCAAAAACACATGATGTTTATTGTGAATTTTTAATGCACTAAAACAAATATTTTATAAATAATATTATAATTATATATTTCATTATATGTTTTAACATGAATTATTTTATGATAGGGAGGTATCTCAATATAGGCTAAATCATGGTATGCTGTAAGTGACTGTATATAAAAAGCCTATATATAAGTTAAAATGGAAACAGATTAATGTATATATAGAAATATTTAACTATAAAAACATATTTCAAAACAATTAATTTATTTTAGTCAATGTTTTCGTAGTGTCAGAAGATAGATAACAAAAATGAGTATGGATATTAGGTTTTAAAATTTATGAATGATTTTGTATACCATCAGAAGACTATCATACTCGAATAGGTAATTTCTGAAGGTAATTACAATTTAATTTAAAATATTTCTTAATGATTTTTTAGTATATATTTTCTCAATATTACCAATATTTCTGACTATATACATACTAAAAATATGTATAAAATCTATTTAGAGATGAGAAGGAAGAATATATAGTGTTCAAATGTTTTCTGGCATAAAATTTTGGTGATTACCTACAATGTTTATTATCTAGTATAGTCTATAACCCTATGAATATATATGGGGGTAAATCATAAGTATTAGAATTCATATATATTATTTTTTATATTTCTCATGGATAATTATAATGGAGGAAATCAATTTGACCAAAAATAAATGGGAGGAATATATGGTATCAGAATGTATACATACATCATGAAGCAGTGACTTCATACTACTTATTTAGTAAATTTTATCATCATTTTATCTACATTTTTAGTTAATTTTCTTATCATTTATAACTGATAATTATTTGTTAACTTTACAAATTAGTTCAAAACACATGTCAGATGATAAAAATCGATAAAACAAGATCGTATAGTTTTCATATATTAGGAAATTTATCTTTAATTCATTTTTAATGTGTAGTAATTGAGCACATGTTAATCTAATGCCTAATGTGGTTGGTTTTACTCGAATTACATGTTTTGAATACAAAAGTTTCATTTTATTTTTAAACATATATAAAATAGTGAAAACTAATAAAATGAGTTTTTATTATATTTGACCTTTTTGAAAAAATACATAATTCAATTTTGACTTATAGGAATTGACTGCACATCAATCTGACACTCAACGTGGTTAGTATGACTCGAAGTATGTGTTTTTAATACAAAAGTTTTATTTTAGTTTAAAAATAAATATAATATTCAAAACCAAGAAAATTAAATAGGTTTGTTTTCAAACTCTTGGAAAATCATCTATAATTAATTGTTCACATGTAGGAATTGATTGTACATTAATTTGAGACATGATGTGATTGATATGACCTAGAGTAAATTTATTCAATAAAAATGATCCATTTTAGTCTAAAATGAATTTTAAATATCCAAAACCAATAAAATGATCCCTGATTGTTTAAAAACTTTGGTAAAATGATCCATAATTCATCTTTCATGTATAGGAATTGACTTAACATAAATCTGATGCATAGTGTGACGTATATTAATCAAATTTTTTGTTTTATGTTTAAAACTTAAATTTTATAAAAAAAAAGAAAAGTAACATACTAAGAACTGAGTAAATGCATTCATATTGTCTTGATATGTTAGGGAAATAATCCCCCATTAATTTTGGACAAGTAGTAACGATCTAAACCTCGATCTGATACATGTGTGCCTGTTATGACTCAAATGGATCATTATTAGTTTAAAATTTTCATTTTAGTACAAAATTTGTGTCACTCACTGAAAACTAAGAAAAAATTATTAGATTTTCTTGATAATATAAAATAGTTATCCATATGTAATTTTTAACATTTAGGAATTAGTATCATGTTAAACTGACATTTTATGTTACCGGAATGAATGAAAATGTTTTTTTCAGTTTAAAAACAGAAGTGACATTATAAAATCGTGATAAAATATTTATATTGTTTTAATACTTTAAGGAAATTATAAATATGTAATTTTATATGTGTATGAATCAACCATACCTCAATATGATACACAATGTACCATGTATGACTCTAATTGTGTGGTGTCCGTTTAAAATTGACATTTTATTAATGTATTGTTTTATATTTATGTTTAATTTTATTCTTTTTCATATTACTAACATGTGGATTGTTTTATTATATAGGTGGAATTTTTTTCTCAAGTTTGGGTTGCTTGTTCAAATCTTCTCAATCTTCTGTGATATTGTACTTTGATACTACAACTACGATAATAGCGATAAGGAAATTGTTCAAGAATGTATACAGACATCATGAAATGGTTAATTCCTACTACATATTTAGTTAATATTGTCATCATTTTATATACTATTTTGATTTCTATATCCTTATAATTTTTATCAAATACTTATTTAGTTTTTGCATGGATATTTTGGGAAGTCATATTTTTCTTTTAACTATCTACAGTAAGCTGGAAATGAGAAAACATGTTCCTTTTGAATGGAAGAGGAAACCCAATGCTACCTGAAATGGGATGTGTTTCTGAAAGCATAGGGTTTCCTATTACATCCAAATATAAAATATTATATATTTTATAGCTTTATGTAGAGAGTTTAAAGAAATAAATACATTAGATACTCAATTAGCCACATCTAAATCTGATTCATAGTGTACTCTGTAGGACTCAAACTATATGTTTTTGGTTTTTAGTTTACATTTTGGTTCAAAACATGCATCACGTACTCAAAACAAATAAAACACATTCATAGTGTTTTTTTAAATTATTAAAATGATCTATGGATCATTTTTTATTTTTATGAATCAATCAATCATCAATTTAACACACAGTGTGACCAATATAACTCCAAGTGATTCTTTTTATTTAAAATTGATTTTAATTTTAGTAAAAACACAAGTGAAATACACAAAATGATGTAGAATTAGTTGGAATGTTTTGATACCATATTTAAATGACTTGTAAGAATTTTTTATGTGTATAAATCAGTCACACCTCAATTTGATACATGGTGTTCCAAATATGAATCAAAGTGTTCATTAAGAGTTTAAAATTAAGATTTTAGTTCAAAAAATGTGTCCCTCACAAAAACTAAGAAAACACATTTGGATTATATTGATAATTTTTAAAAATGAATAATAAGTCATTTCTAACATATAAGATTCAGTCTCATCTCAACCTAACATGGTATGTGACATCTATGACTCAAAGTATGTGTTTCCAATTTAAAATAAAATTTTAGTAAAAAACACAAATGACATTCTCAAAACTAATAAAAACATATTTAGATTAATTTGATACTTTATTAAAATGATCCATAGATCATTTTTTGATGTGTAAAAATCATCCATACCTCAATTTGATGCATGGTGTAACTGTTCTGACTCCAAGTTTGTCTTTTTATTTAAATTTTACATTAATTTTAGTATAAAAGAAAAATGACATAATCAAAACTGATAAAATGCATTTGGATTATTTTGATAATTTATGGAAATGATCCAAAAATAATTTTTGATGTATATAAATCATATTCTAGTCAATCTGATACATGGTGTGCATGGAATGACTCAAAGTTTCTCTTATCTATTTAAAATTGACATTTTACTTCAAATCATATGTCCCTAACTTAAAACCAAATAAACACACTTGGATTGTCTTAATAATTTATTAAAATAGTTCATAAGTAATTTGTGACCGGTATGAGTCTTTCTCCCATCAAATTGACACACGATGTGATCGGTATGACTCAAAGTGCATGTTTTTTGTTTAAAATGAAATTTTCATCAAAAAAGTAAGCGACATTATAAAAACCAATCAAACACATTAGGATTGTTTTCATATTTAGTTAAATTATTTATAAGTAATTTTTGATGTGTTGAAACTATCTGTACCTAAACCCAATGTACGGTGTGATCTTTATGAATCCAAGTGTTTCTTTTTATTTAAAAATAATATTTTTGTAAAAAACATAAGTAACAAACTCAAAATAAAAAAATGTATTTTGATTGTTTTGATACATTAGGAAAACTATCTGTAAGTCATTGGTGATGTGAAGGAATTATTATCACATGAATCTGATACATGGTGTTCCCAATGTGACTCAATGTATATATTTTTAGCTTAAAATTTTCACTTTGTGTTTAATTTATTTCTTTATATTATTACTAACATAATAATTTTTTTCTTATACAAGTGAATTATTTTGCTCGAGATGGGGTGGTTGCTCGAAAACTAATAGCATTATCCAGGATTAGGGTCCAATGTGAAATGAACATTGATGTTTTTGAATGTAAATGATAATTTTTACTTACTCATGTAACTGTACAAACCAATGTTTGAAATGTCTATAATACAATGTTTTTTTCTTATATTTTTGTTATAAATTTTAAATCAATTAAACTCTATATTTTATCCTCTATTTTTTGTATATTTCTATTCTTTGTTATGTATTCTGATATGTTTTTAATTTATAGGGTTGATGCATGTATGTTGGTGGTATGTAGTTGTGTAGTAGCTCGAGTGGCCTTTATCATCACTTCATGTAATTCTGATAAAGGGTCCCTTTATCAGTTCATAATCTAGAACTGATAAAGGTACCCATTATCAGTACTAAATAAAATTATTTGACAAAGATATCCTTCATTAGAGCTTCCAAAAAGTGATGATAGAATACGCCTTTATCAGTACTTTTTAGAAGAGCTGATAAAGGGTACCTTTATCTATGTTTTTTTATAGAACTTATAAAGGTTGAGGTATTTTTATATCTCTTAGGCCGTTATCACTTTTAAGTGTTTAAAAATATCATCTTCATAATTTTTATAAGCTCTTATTGTATTAGTGATAACAAAACATTTAAATTCCCTTTTATACTTCGATATAATATTGATTTCATCCTATATAGCCCAAATCTTAAGAATAAGTTAATATTTGAAAACTCTGTTCCCTAAGGAGCTTCTATTCCAACTCCATAACTACCCTTGCTTTTATTTCACACTTATCATAGAACAAGGATTCTATTTTTACTACCTCCAAGGGCCTAGATCTATAATTACCTTTGTTGAATATAAACTAATCCAAATTGTTTATGTAAAGTCCATTAAAAAGGGAACATTTAAAAAATCCAAAAACATAACCAAAAAATTGTTTCTACAACAAAACCCAATATTCACCCACCTAAATACTATTTTTAAATTTTAATACTAACACATTCTGAGTCTTTATCCATGTATAACATGATGGTTCAATCCTTTTCCTTGTAAAAATATGTATATGGGATATTTTGGGTAGTTTCTGTTGTTTAAATTTATAGGGTTAGGGACTAGGTTTTGGTGATAACATCAGAGCTAGAACAAGATGTAATAATATAATAAAATTATTAAGTTGAAACGGTGTGGGTAACCTATATATTTTATAAATATTAGTACTCTCCCATGGATCTAGGGTGTGGATCTTCCACACTTATCATGGGGTCAGGTACTCCCATTATCAATACTTATATGAAATGGTATGAGTCGCCAACCATGGATTCGGAGAGGTGGTGTAGTTTCATAAAGTTGTAAAATATGAATGATTCAAGTCTATTTATTTATAGGTAATTTCTTCCTACATATGGGATATGATATTCATATATTGAATTTATAATGATTTTGAGCACATATGTGTATATTTCCCCCCTTGCAACCCTTATGTGGCATTTGTGCACTTATACAAGAGAAGTAAAAATGTTATACCTTGATTATATATGTTCTCTCTCTTAGTGCTAAAGTAAATAGATAAAGATAATAAAACTCTCTAATTTTCCATGAACATGGGAATACTAAAGGAGTAAGGGGAGAACATCTTTCTAAGAGTAGTCTCAGTGTTATCCTTTCACTAAATCCTAGGATTTGGTGTCCATGATGTAGAGATTAGTATTAATTAAAAATTAGGTACACCAATAATAATTTTTTCTTTGATGTGGTGTAGGACCCCCATATGTTGATGATTTTGGATCTTTCTCATAGGGTGAGGTTCAGTCCTTCAATGTTTGGCCTTATCTTCTGCAAATGTTTTGGTTATTAAACTATCAATTGGAAAATGTTTTCCCTAATATGTAATGGGGTTTGGAATTCTACCATGGGGTAGATTTCAGGTCACATATGTTTATATTTGAAACTCTCTTAACTTATATTTGACTCCATAATGAAACATGGGTCCTCCACTATAGTCATACATTCAATTTATGTTTCTTGGTGTGAATTGTTAAGATTGGATCTCATAAGATGTTTTCTTGGGTATAGATATGCATTGGAATATCCGAATTAATAACCCTTACATCAAGAGAGATGTTGTTCTCGTAATATTTTTATAGTTCCTAGATTTTAAGATTTCATGAGTATGGGTTTTACATTATCGATTACATATATTATTTATATAAAGGTTTTGGGTTGTGGTTTTTTCATATGGGTGTGACACTTTATACCCTTACCTTTACAAGGGTGATCATAAAAGTATTTTTTTTCCTTTATGTTCGGTAATTTAGTTTTGGGTCCATTTTTGTGATGATTCAAATATTCTATGTGGTTTATCTTTTAGTCTTCCTCCAGAAATATGGAAATGTTTTTAGAAAGTTAGGTAGTTAAGATATTTCATGTCTTTCATTTTATCTAATATCTTAAGTTCCTAATGGATACAACCTTTATAGAACTCATCTATAAAGATTATTATATTCTTTCATATCAGGGTTCTTTATCCTAAAAGATGATATGGTTTTCCATGTCATTTTCATTTAGTTTTGTGTTGACATGTCATTCATTCATATCTTTTTTTGGACAACCTAATGGGTATGATAATACTTATCTATCCATTGTAGAAATTCCAAAATGTTTTGTGTTCTATATAGATGATGTGAAATTTAGGGATGTTTGTAGAATACATTGAGATGGTGGAGCTGGAACTTAATCGTTATTAGTTGATATGGTTGTGGTTGGTGATCAATAAGAAACATAATTTAACATCATGTTACCATATTTTAGGCAATTCCCCTCTCTTTATTAGTTTTCATATTTAATTTGGTGTGTCTTGGACTCCTAAGGAAGGAGAACATTTTAAGGGGAAAATTATCTAATGTCCAGGGATATATTTTTATTTTGAATTAATGGAGTCTGAGTATAAACATGTAATGTTTTAGTGTCTTTCTCAACTTTTTTGAAGATTTCATAAGGTTGTTTGGGTTTTCACGTATTAATCTACTATTTTTTGTCTACTATGAATTTACATGTTGTGTGATGGGAGTATACGATGAGTAATGTTTACCAGGCTCATGTCATATTTCATGTACACAACATGAAAGAATACACATTATGTAAGGCTAAAAATCAAATTTTTTATATAAAGAAAATATGTTTTACAATTTATATGGACCTCGTGGATTATAATACATGTAAAGGGATTACCCTCCACATAAGTCTCATGAGGTTCGATTTTGGGGTTCTTCTTGGATGATTTGTTTTATTATTCAGCCGCATCGCCATTTTTTCTCAACTTAGAGCTATTCTATGCAAATTTTGGGAACCACAATTAATTCTGGATTGATTCGTTCATTTTTATATCATTGGGGTAGTTTTTTTACATCTCTCTAGGTAAGAGACCCTTTCTTCTTCTTTGTTTCCTTTGATTTCAACAGAATTACTACATTTTTTTATCATATTCCTTGATCTAACATGATGTTTCTTCTTTGTTTCCTTCTATATAAATCATCTTATCTTGTTCTAGGGGTTAATACTTTATTGATTTTGGTGAATTAGGCGTATTTTCTTGAGATATTTTGTGAGAATTCCTCTTCACAATCCTTTTTGTTAAATTAAATTAAATCTAAGAGGTTTATATTTGTTCTAGGGACCCCATTATCATAGTTGTGTTCTTTACAGCCAGTGGATCCTATTGTGGGCATGTGCAACCAGGGTTTTAAGGTTGGTGGTTCTGTATCTAGCTTTTTTTAGTTAACTACAATGTTTCGGTTTTTGATAATTGTTTTATAAATGAATGAAATAATTAACTAATTTGATTTATGTGTTTGGAAATGTTTTTCTGATAAAATATGGTTTTCCCTTGGGTTTGGTAAACGAAAAGGTTTTTAAATCATTGTGAAATGGTTTTATGAAATATTTTTCAAATAATGATCTGATAAAAAACATTTATGAAGTGATTTCAAAAATAGTGAACATGGGAAGCTTTGGGTACTTCAGTGAATGTTGTATTAATGGTCTTCATCCACTATTTGGGGGTTCTTTCATGGTTTTTCCCTCTTCTTACTAGGCCTATTTTTTGTGGAATTGTTAGACCAATTGGGGGGTTCACTTTCGTGGGTGTTCCTCTTCTCTATAAACATTATTAATATGTCTAGAGACTTGATACCCATGAGGTTTTCTATATTTAGGTAAGAGTGTCCTAGATAACCTGCACTAGTGTGATCCTTGGCGTGATGTTACCTACACTTTTAGCTGATTTGGGATATTTTTTAATGTATTATTTTGATTATAATACCATGGATTTATATCATATGTGCGGTATGATTTGGTTTGATTGGATATATCTACTTTTATATGTGAAAATGAAATTATTTGAAACCAGTTTACCGTATTTATTTGAAAATGTGTAAAGGGGGGAAATTAAAAGTGTTTCCATTATTTTTTGACCAAAACTACTAAAATTTATATCATTCCTTATTTTCATTAAAGTTGGGAATGCTTGGATTATTTTAAACAGAGTTATTTTGGAAAACATGGGTGGGATCTTATTGAGCCTATTAGTCCATGCCTCATATACCCCTATGGTGGTGCGTAGACCTTTTTATTTCTTTTGATGGTGGGAAAGGAAAGGTTTTTAAGTAAGGCAGAACGGTTTTTTATCATCTAGGTTTTGGTTAGTTGGATGGTGAGATGGTGGGAGTTTCTCAATTCTATCAAGTGGATATTATTATAGTATCTGTTTATCTTGTTCATCCTTTTCAATTGGACTTGCCTCTTAGATATTTTTTTCTCATGTTATAGTTTTATTGTTTCCATTATTATCTTTCTATTATTACATATATATTCATGTTTTCTTCTAGTTTATATATATATATATATATATATATATTTGTATGTTCCATTTTTCTACTTCGGGTTGGGTGAAATTATTCCCTCTATTTTTTGTTGATGCCCGAGTGCTAGTTTCCAGCCTATGGGGATCAATAACTGACTTCGAGTATGTTCCAGTTTTGGTCAGTTACCATTTTGAGAGGGTATTATGGTCGAGTTCGTCAAAGTTTGTTATTAGATGAGGTCATTCATCAATGGTATTTTTCTTGGGATGTTTGGTAGACTGAAGATACGATTTTAGGAACTTGAGAGGTAGGTTATGGTGACTGTCTGGCCAAATCTTGTCATGAAGATACCCAGGTAACCATGGGATGTTGGGATATGTGTATCATATTTGGAGTTCTTAACCTAAATATAAGTTTTTTATTATGTTTTTTCTTCTTTTAAATGATATTATTCTATTATTTGATCATTAATATTTTAAAATATGCAATATTATGCTTCCAAGATGTGTTTGGCGAGTTCCTATGAAGGGTGATTCTAATTCTACTTAAGTTAATCCTCCTATGGATCAGAATGTTGTCAAGGCTATCATGTGGGAACTTCATTCTGTATATCAGAATGTACCACAAACTTAGAATGTGGTTTTTTACCTACAACCAAGATATGTAGGTGATAATGATCGATCATGGTAGTTCTAGCATGAGAAGCCACCATCCTTTAAAGGTAATATTTAACCTCGTGAATCAGAGTATTAGATTAAATATATTGGTCTAATTTTTTATTTTTATTTTTATACACATGAGAGTATCAAGGTGAAGTGCATGATGTTCATACTTGAGGGTCCCAACAAGATATGGTGGAATTTCATAGTATAGGTGTATAGGCATGTGGTATTGGATTGGAAGGGTTTCAAGACTATTATTCCTATAGTTTTTTCCAGATTCACTAATGATGGAGAATTATATTAAGTTTATCTATTTAAAGTAGGGATATTGTTCAGTGTCAATGTATACCAAACGGTTTTCTGATCTGGTTTGTTTTCCACCAGAGATTGTAAAGAAGGACTAGCTAAAAAATCATAAGTACATGCAAGGTTTTTGATTGGATTTCAGATCATAGGTATTCATACTGAATAATTATACCTATAATATTTTATGGATAGGGATATGATGCAAATATTAGATATGGAGGGAAATGATGGATATTAGGTACCTTCACTTCAACCTAGTGGCATCTTTAGTGGTGTGATTGGTAAAAATAGAAGTTGTGGTATAATTATTGGAGTGGAGGGGGTGGTTCTTAGTAGTTGGAATCTTTAACACCTCCATTTGAAACAAGTGGTGTGCATATATCTTGCTGTCGGTTTGGAAAGGTTAGAAAAACATGACACTCTTTTCCTTCACCTAGAAATTTGTGCACTTGTTATGGGCTTTATGGTCATTTGTAGAATTTCTAGCAGGCTATGTCCATTTCTCATTATGGTCATGAATCATTAGATCAAAAGGTTGTTGTTTCATAGTTAGATTCTTTAAATACTACAAGGATGTAGCCATAGGACATAGGAGTGAATCACCTTCACGAAATAGATGATTTTCTAGAAGAGGTAGATGTGGGTCCATTGATAGGGAGTGGTACCATATTTATTGCATCTTCAATTGCAATTTATTTATTTGATACTGGTTCCCCCACCCATTTCTATGTAGCCAATTTATTGATATGATTAAACTTTAAAATTATCTCATTTCCTTTATCATGGAGTTATAAAAATCTATTTGAAAGTGGAAATAATAGGGGTTTTAGTGCCCTTATTATACGCTATCGATAGATAATGCATTGTTAGTCTAGGATTTTCTCATTCTTGATCTAGTTTTATTTTAATTCATCATATGAACATATTAGTTTTTTTTCTCATCATTTTGAGGATGTTTTTTATCATCAACATGCTTCGTTTCTTATGGTTGATGGGTGATCAAAAATGTTTTAGGGAGAGTGGGATCTAAGGTCTCTTCATGCAGGACCTTCCAGTACATAGCTCATGATTTCTTTATCAATTGTAGAAATTGATCTTGGTTATGTTCCTTGTGTTTCTAATCTTACCATAGTTTTCAAGATTTTAATGATGTTTTCCTCTAAAATTTCACTAAACTTCTTCTAAATAGGTAATTTTGGTTTATGATTAACCTAGTTCAAAGCACAAATACAGTTTTGATATATTCTTATCATACAGAACTAGTGGAGATAAAATATCCAAATATTTAGTTAGATAATCTGATTAAAAATTGTTGTGTTCTCGATAGTGTTTTTCATTACGCAGCCCCAGTGCTCTGTTTCAATGAGTCTGATAGTTCAATTCAATTGTGTGTGGAAAATAAAAAAGCTGAGTTATTAAATGGTTAAGATTAATTATCCTTTTACTTATGTGGATAATTTCTTTGATAATTTAAAGGGGGAAAATTAGTTTTCATTGATCAATCATCAGTCGGTTTATCACCAGTTGAGATTTTTGTGGTTTTATATATCGAATACAGATTTCAGAACCAGGTATGGACATTATCAATATCTTCTGATGTCATTTATTATGACTAACACTCCTTCTGTGTTTATGTATTTGATTAATAAAAAATTCCATCAGTATATCAATTCTTATGTAGTAGTGTTCATGGATGAAATTTTTGTTTTTTCGGGATCAGATCATGTTAATGAGAACCATTTGGCTTTGGTTATGGAAATCATAAGGATTCTCCATCTCTGTGGAAATAGTAAAAAATAAAACTTCATGATTCAAGAACTAAAGTTATAGGGGAACATGACTTCTGGGAATGGATTATCAGTTGATCCTAAGAAGGTGAAGTTTTTCTTGTTAAGGTAAGAACCGTGAAATGCCTTTTAGATCCAAAAATTCCTTGTTCTTCTTGGATATTATCGACTATTCGTCAAGGATTTCTCAAAGTGTGCGTCACCTTTTAGTAATATTACTTGGAAAGAGGTAAATATGGGATAAAAGGTTTCATTATTCTTTCAATGAGCTGAAAAAACGTATTACATCAGCACCTATTTTGATCTTACCAAATCGTGGTAAGGGGTATGTGGTTTTATGTGATGTTTTAGGCTCTGGTTTGGGTTGTGTGCTCATGAAAGAAGATTATATGGTGGATTATGGCTCTATTCATCTATGAAAAAATGAGAACAATTACCCCAAACATGAATCATATCTTTTCATAATTATGTATATGATAAGTATTGGTGGCACTGTCTTTTAGGGAGAGGTTCACAATATTTTCAGTCTATAAGAGTTTGAGCTATATATTTTATAAAAAGTATGTGAATCTCAGAAAGAGGCAGAGGGTGTAATACCTTAATAAGTTAAACTTTAATATCTCCTACACCCCATGGAAGGGAAATGTTATTGCAGACACTCTAGATAGGGGAGTACCATCGTAGGATATTTAGTAATCGAAGGAAGAGTGGAACCTTATAGAGATTTATTCTCAATTTCATCTAGATACTCAAGAGGATGTATTAGATATGTTTATAGACATTGTTTAGATATCATCATCTCTCCTTCATTCAAATATACTGGTTCAGTGGAAATATGACAAGTTCAAAGAAATTTGAGAAACCCAATATAGTGGGGAGATTGTTTCTGTATAGTCTCTATCTTCAGTGAGTATTCTCAATTTTACGGAATTTTTTTCCATCCTAATATCTGAAAGGAACCTGGTTTTTTTTAATTTTCATAGTTCTTGGTTTTTTTTCATTCCATCACTATGAAAATTTATTATGACATGAGATAGTGATTCTAGTGGATGGGTGTGAAGTGTAACATTGATGATTATGTGTTCTGTTGTTACATCTTCCAAAAAATAAAGTCATAGAATCTAAAAACATTTGGTTGAAACTAGCCTATTTTGGCTCTATTTTGGTAATGGGATGTGGTATCGATAATTTTTTTTTGATTTCCATGTAATCCAAAATGGATGAATGCTTCCTTGGTGGTGATTAATCGGTTCAAACATTAGGCTCATTTCATTTTGATCAAGGACACTACAAAGGTTTAAAAACTATGTTAGATTTTTATATAGGAGTTCATGAAGTTTCATGGGGTTCCCTATACCAATGCTTCAAACATGGATCCATGGTTTACTTGAAGGTTATAGAGGAGTATCCATGATTTTATGGAAACTCATGTCAGATTGTGTACATAATATCATCCAAGGAATGATAGTCATGCGAAGCATGCTATTCAAATCCTAGAGGATATGTTCCATGCTTGTGCCTTGGATTTTGGTGGATCTTGGGATAGCCATATGGGACCAATTTTTTTGATTATAAAAATATTTATCAATCAATGATTAGAATGGATCCTTTAAAGGTTATGTATATTCACTAGTGTCGGTAACCTCTTTGTTGAAAAAAGGTGGGAAAAGATTCTTTGGTGGGATTGAGGTTGGTTCAGTAGACGTCCGTAAGGAATTAGGATATACTTCAGTGTCTCATTATATTGTAGAGTCAAAATAATATTATGTAGATCAATGGTGTTTTCCTATTTATTTTTTCATAGGTGACCAAGATTTGTTGAATGTTTTCTCCTCGTTTATTTCACCATCATCTTGGAAAATATGGAAAGTTCTCTTCTAGATGTGTTGATCCATTTTAGGTCATTGGTCAAATTGTGAATATTTATTATTGGTTGGAATTGATAATATAATTGAAAATAATTAGTAATAAATTCCACATATCATGGCTCCGAAAATACCTTCTTGATCCATCTCCCGTTCTGAGATGTGAAGAGATTGAGTTAGATCCAGATATTTTTGTTGTGGGGCATTCAGTAGAGATCATTTACTCTCGAGTGAAATTATTTTATGGGAAGTCAATTATGCTGGTCAGACTATTATGGTGTAAGGTATTAGATTCTCATAATACTGGGAAGTTATACTCGTTTATGAGTGTTTAGTGGCCACACCTATTGACCAAACTACATTCTTCAACATCACTTCCCATGGATAAAAATTCTAATGGTGGGGAGTTGGTAACATCTTATTACTATATTTCATTTAATTTTCCTCTATTAACTTTTTTTCTACTTAATTTTTTGAGTCTTGGACTCACGAGAATGGAAAAATATTTCTAAGGAAAATGGTAAAAACTTCAAGGATGTATGTTTATTTTAATTAATGGATTAATTAGGTTCTCCCTAAGTTTAGAGAATTCCTAATGTGGTTTAGGTTTTCATGTATTAATATTCTATTTTATTTAGTCTTATGGGAATTTAAATAACATTTAATGTGAGTACATAATATATAATATTATCTAATCTCACATCATGAGATGAGTACATAGCATGAAATAATACATAGGGTCTGATGATTACATTCCATGTAATGTTAAAAATCGGGTTTTAAATAAAAAAACAATGGGTTTTTGGGTATGTGGACCTCATGGATTATATGAAATGTAATGGGATTACATTCCATGTAACTCTCAAAAGGTTTTATTTTAGGGTTATAATCATCTAATTTGTTTTATTATTTCGTTGTATCCCTCCTTGTTGTCAACCTAGAGCACTTATTTGGGGATTTTGGGAAACTCAATTCATCTCGTATTGATTCGATCGATGTTGGATCATCATTGAAATTTTTTCCATCTGTATAGGTAAAATATCCATTCTACTTCTTCATTTCTCTTGATCTTGGTAGCATCGTTGACTTGTTTTATCAAATTAAATTATCTGAGATCGTGTTTCTTCATGTTTTCTTCTAGATCTGTTGTGTCTTCTTATTCTGAGGACTGATACATTGTGGGTTGTGGTGAAAAGGGTGTGTGTTTTTTATTTATGTTATGATCTTTTCTATTTTTCAACCATTTTTGTTAAATTTAATAAATTATAATATGTATAGATTTATTCTAGGGCCTTTTTTGTCATTGTTGAGTTGTTTCTTGTTTTGGATCCCATTATGGGCAAGTGTGACCCGGGTTTTGAGGTAGGTGGTTTCGTCTATAGATTTTTTTGGTGAACTACATTGATCTAGTTTTTGATAAATTGTTTTATAAATGAATTTCATGATTGAATGATTTTATTTTTGTTTGTGGAAATTTTTTTTTCTTATAATATAGTTTTCCTTTGGTTTTGGTAAATAAAAAGGTTTTTTCACCCCATTACAAAATGGTTTTTCCAATTGTTTTCAAAAAATGATATGATGAAATGGATTTATGAAATGGTTTTGAAAATAGAGAACATGGGAATCATTGGGTACTTATATGGAAGGTTTAGTAATAGTCCTCATCCACCTTTGGGGGTCATTTATGGGGTGTACCTCTTCTCACAAGGCCTCTTGTTCTAGAGACTTGTAAGACCTATTGGGGGTTCACTTTCTTTGGTGTTTTTATACTCTCAAGATTTTATGCATATGTATAGAGGCTTGACGCATTCATGATAACCTATGTTTAGGTATGAGTTTTCTAGTTATCCTAACCTAGTGTGATATTTGGTGTGATGTTGCCTATTCTTTTGGCTGATTTGGGTTGTTTGGGATTATACTATTTTGATTTTACTACCATAGATTTGATATGATATATGATGAATTCTTTGATTGGACTTGATATATATTTTTTATATATGTATGTGAAATTATTTAAAACTGGTTTACATGATTTATTTGGAAATTTGGAAAAGGGGGAAATTAAATGTTTCTCCATGCCTTTGAGATAATAATTGTTAAAATATATATGTGCCTTGTTTTCATTAAAGTCACGAATGCTTGGATTATTGTAAAAATACTTATTATGGAACACCTAGTTCGGACCCTATGGAACATTCTCACTCATACCTTGTGTATCCCTTCAGTGGTGTATAGACCTTATTATATTGAATGTATGTCTATCATAGGGTGCGGAAAAAGAGAATTTATTTCTCTAATGCAGTAGAGAGGCCTACTAGGGTTATCCACCTTGATAATTTCTCTCAATCATTCGCCTACTTAATCTAATTCTCCTCAACTAATCCTTTTTCTTTGTTTTTTATTATTTTTTGAAAAAAATTGGAATTGAAAAGATACATTAAATGCTAAAATTTATACTAACATGTAATTCCAGAATGTGTTTATAAAATAAAGAACATAGACTTTTTGGTTTTGATTATGGGTTTTGTCAATCTCCTCATTGGTGTTTAAATTTATTTTTATACTATAATTCTTATATTTCAAGTATGAATTGGTATTATTTTATTTAGTGTTATGAAATCTTGAATTCCTTTAGAAATATTAATTCCACCTACTTCAATAATCGAGGTTAATGGCACACCTTAATCGAGAGTGTGACATCTTCCAGGACCTAGCTACATTATATGCCATTTTATCCACTAGATGGATCAACTCTATCATTTGAAGAGCCTGTATCCAGTAAAATGGAGGGAAATTATTTAACCAAAATTGAGAAATGATTTTGAGTTCAGTGTGCTGGCTGGAAATATTCTCACTCATGTACTTCACTCGTACTCACCAAAAATAAAATAAAGCCTATAAATTTATGTGCAGAATGAAATGGAAATACCACTTAAACCAAGCCTCGAGTTATCCCCTAATTTTTTTGGGTATGTGGTCACTGTGGTAAGATAATAATAGAAGATAATAAAATAAAATTTATATAAAATATAGCGTGATATAGAGAAATAATAAAATAAAATAAGACAATAAAGAGAGAAAAAAATGGACAGATTGTTAAAATTGGATGAATAAGAACAAAAAAATGAAGTGTAAAAATGGTGAAGAAGAGAAGAAGAATAAGTTTTAGTGGAAGAGGAATAATTGAAAAAATTCATGAATGAATTATTATAAAATAAATTAATATTACATAACAAAAAAACTAACTAAATTCAAATAAATAAGAAAATAAAGAAGAATGAAACAAGGGAAGTAGCATGAGCCTTCAGTCATGGCATTCACCTATTTGTGGGTGCAGCCACCCCTTTGGTGGGAAACATGGTTTTTCATTTATAGACTAAGGGAGAGGATCTCGGACTCCTTCACAAAGTCCCTAAAATCACATTTCAAAGCTTAGATACATTTTTTTAAAAACTTATCCGGAGACTCAGAAATATGAGTTTTGAAACACCGAAGGATTTTTGGTCTTAAAACCATTGAAGCATGGACTGGATTCTTTTTCATGGATTAAAATTATTGTGCTGGAATTGATTCTTGTCTTGGAGTGGTAGCGACCTATATGGGTCAGAGGGAATAGTGTACATGGAAGTGGTAATGGAGAAACCGGTGCATGGAATGGGCGGTAGCGGTGGAACCCTCTAATTCATCTTACCTTATAAGGGTCTAGATGAAACACAAAATAGCTTCATGGGGATCATCATAGAGTCTCGAGATGATCATTGGTGGTCCCTGGTGGTGACAGTGGAGGGTGAGCTCAATCCTAAGCTTCCTAATGGAGGAGATGGCAGTATTTAATAATCGTAGTGGCAGTCGATTGCTGAAAACCAGGGGTAAGTGTTGGAGGATGGGGGAGTTGGTGTATGAGGGAGAGTGAGGCATGGTCAAGGTAGGATTACATTGTCTCAGAAAATGATGAACATTAACCACTTAAACTTCTCCACACATTGAAATGGAGAAGGTATGTGCGAGCATTTATAAGAAAAGGTCTCTCATCCCCAGATCATAAGCTAACAATGGGGATGAGCTCCAATACTAAAACATGAACACTGTGGGCCACATGCACCACACAGACCATGCAGGCCACTATGCCTACTATGCTCCTCCCTTGCGGGTTTGATACCCCGTATTCCACCTATGCATGGGCCTCATGCCCCCATCTACATACTAGCTAGCTTGAGCTTGCTCTCCCATGTGGCTTGGCAAGCTATCCCTCTTGGGCTTAGCTATATGGAGAGCTACCTGGTTGATGGAACAGCATAATTTAGAGCCTTATTTTGTTGGTTAAATGCATAAAATATAAAATAACCAATGTTAAAAATTTCAAATAATAATATTTCAATTACAAATGAATATTTTAAATTTTAAAATCAACACCATTTAATCCATTTAAATCAACAGTCACACTTAATATTTGAATCTCGTATTTAATTAAACATTGAATTATATGGTTTTATTCATTAAACCTCACTAAAAATATTTACAAACAGTTCAAAAATATTCATAGAATATAATTGTGTCAAATACCTCCACATCCAAATGATCCTTCTATTCAAGCATAAAATCTCAGGAAATAATTCAAATGGAACCCATGTTACAAATATTTAAATTCAAAAACAATAATATCAAAATGATTAATAATGTTAAATAATGTTTTAAAATTTACACATAAAATATCAATTTAAAATATCATTTATTAAATAAACAATAATTTTAATAATTTTACTTTACACTTTGAAAAATGATTGAACTTCCCCTTTCATTCATTTAAGTTTTGAAATTCATCACTATTAAATATGCCAAATATTGATGTACCTCACAATGGATACTTTTTTCTCATCACTCATGATATAATTCAAGTAGAGTTATGCTCATATCATGATGAAAAGATACTTATCCATAGTCTTGTAAAGGAACTATTATCTCTACTTTGTAAAGCCAAAAGACACACAAAATCCTGAGGACTTCCATTAAAGGTTCAAATTACTCTAGTTCATAATGTTTGTAGGAATTTATGTTTTAAAAATTAAGGATCAAAGAGGAGGTTTCTCTCTTAAATTATAAATAATGATATCA
This sequence comes from Viscum album, assembly GCA_963277665.1. Taxonomy (NCBI): domain Eukaryota; kingdom Viridiplantae; phylum Streptophyta; class Magnoliopsida; order Santalales; family Viscaceae; genus Viscum; species Viscum album. Next base: position 747,442,675 of record OY728123.1, on the reverse strand, counting down.
TATTTAATAGTTTCATTAAATTATCCCCTTAAAAAATAACAACTCCCAATTTCCAAAAACTCAGTATAAATGTCATGATCAAAATAAAGCATAATGTATTATTTCTACACCTTCTTCAAACTTTTCAGTAATTTTATACTTTTTCATTTTTCAAATAAATTTTTCATTTTTTTATTTTTAAAAAGTTGTGATTAGAATAAATCCCACATCCACCACCTAACGACATATGATGATAATCATTAGTACAGTGATAGTCATTTTTTATTATTCTACGTCACAACTCATTCCTATTTTTTCATTTTTTTCAAGAAGGTAAAAAAATTACAATGTATGAATAAAATAACCTTTCTCATTTCCCAAAGTACCACCCCGAAAAATTCTACTTTAAATTACGATGAAATTACTAAGAATAGGTTATGAGTAGGTAAAAATGACTTGAAACAAGACTCGTTACTAAAAAGAACATTCATAGTATCTATGGGTTAAAAAATATTGATGTAAAGGTGGTATTTAATGATAAGGTATTTTAAAAAGTTTCATAAATCATTTTAAATGTGTTTCTGTATAGTCACAGATTTTACAAGTTCAAATGAAAGTTCTAGTAGGTGGAATGTCCCAAGATCGCTCAAGAAATATGATCAATAATAAATAGAAATTATTTGGTCTAAAAATCCTCTCAGGTATGGGATATTTGATTTAGGATAATCACTCAATGCATGATCAATATTAACAAATCAATTCACTTGAATTTAAAAAAAATAAAGCATGAAAAATGTTTTTGTATTTTTTATTTACTTGAATCAACTAATTCCCTCAAATAGTGAGTCTTTAGTTTAGAATCCATACTTCCATTTAATCAAAAAATTCTCTATTTTACTCATTCAATTTCATTAAAATTTAAATATGAAACATGTAATCACAAGATTCTTAAGAAACTCTTATCTCCTAGATAATTCAATAAAAGAATAAATCCAGGTATGGTCATACAATTTCTATTTGAAAGATCAAATCTTGTTTTCAGAAAAAAAAAATGTAGGGGGTTTAAACATAAACATTAAAAGTTAACTCACTTTACCATGAATATTACTCATTTTCTTCCATTTTTTGGGGATTATTTTTTCCTTCATGAACCTATAAAAATTATCAATTAAGTAAAAGGATCATTTTATTTAAGCTCTAAAATATTGAGGGAGTTGGTAACATGTTGAACAGACTAAAATGTAAATTCTAGGAATAAAGTATAGATAAATCTTGGTATGATCCACCATGTGGACCCAGAAATTTTACTACCTCTAGAGGGATGTATCATTTTTTTATCCACAGTCAAATGGTGGGTGGTTCTTCTTCTACTTGAACCACCACATGTGGATTTTCCTAGTATATACGTATTCCATTATAGTGAGGAATGATCCATGGATTTAGTATAATAGATCCATCCCCTTCACAATTAGGTACATCTGGAATGGTGGAAGTATGATAAAATATAGATCATCCACTTTCTTGATTGCTACATGTATAGCTTCCTCTTAATTTTCCAATGTTGTCTCAACATTGGATGCATGAATTGAATGATCATAGGAAAAGTAAGAAGGTATTTTAACTATAATAAAATTTAAATTTAAATTATTATGAAAAATTTTCCTTTTAACACGAGCATCCTCTATCTTCATTTCCCCAAGATCATAAATTTGGACTTCCTCATGGGATTCCTCAAATTCATTTTTTGATAAGGTTTTGGAGCTCTATGTGTTCCCCAATAGTTGCATGTCCAATTTCTTTATATTCCACAAAGGTAAAATATGGATTGAACAAGTCTGAAAATTCATATCATTGGGGAGTGATACTCAAATAATATTGAATAAAATCATAAAATAAATAATTAAAAATAATATCATATCCTTGACTTGTATAGGGTTCAATAAATTCATCATTAGTTAGTGTCTCTTAAAGTTGGGTCTTTGTGGATAGAGGTAGGTAGCCAGGATGCTCCATCTTTTCATCAAATCCCCCCACATGGGTGTTGTCTTCCTTTAATGTTTCTAGATCTTATACCCTGTGGAGATTATTTTGTCCCTCATAATCATTCAAAAATTCATTAAAATATTTTTTTTCAACCACTTGTAGCATAGGTTCTAATTCCTCCATCAATACTCAGACATATTCAAATGCTCTCTCCATTTTTTCCACTATTCATTCAATGCTTAAGATTTTTCGTAACCAATTTTTACTTCTTATTTCTCCTACACATGTGAGTAATTTTTTCATGAACATATATATGGTATTTTTTGATACATAATTAAAAAAATAGAGCAATGAAATATATCTAAAATGTAAAAATTGGAAATGACAATAAATTATTGAATAGTTCCACAGAAATTGACCCAGTATTGAATGCACATCAATTATAGGGCATGGAAAAAAGAAAATTTATTTTTTTAATTAAACATAGAGGTTGATGAGGGTTGTTATATTTGAGTATATTTCTCATTCATTAACCAACATAATCTAATTCACTAAAAATACTTCATTTTGTTTGTTTTTATTATTATATGAAAATAATGGAATTTAAAAGATAAATGAAATGATAAAATTTATACTAACATGAAATAAAATAATTTATTTAGAAAATAAAGAACTTGTCATTTGTAGTTTGGTTTATGGGTTCCATTATTTTACTTGTTGGTGTTTAAATTTAGTTTTATAGTTCAATTTTGATATATTATTCTTAAATTACTATTTTTTTATTTAGTGGTGTGAAATCTTGAATTCCTTTAGTAATATTAATTCCACCACCTCCTATAATAACTATTAATGTCACAACTCAATCAAGAGTGTGACATCTTCCAAAACCTGGTTCCATGGTATGCCATTTCATACACTGTATGCCTCTATTACATCATATAAAGAGCTTCTATCTTGTATAAGGGAGGGAAAATAATTAATAAAAGTATAGAAATATTTTAATATAGGTTCATGTTGGGAAATCACCACACTCATGAACTTTAATATTTCCCACTAAAAACTTAATCAAACTTGTGAATTTATGTGCATAATTAAATGGAAACACTACTTACCTCCCCTAGTATTATCCCTAAGTTATCCTGTCATCTTTTAGGTTAAATGGTCATAATGGTAAGATTAGAATAGAAGAGAATAAAATTTAAAAAAAAGAATATAAGTGAGAGAGATAGAGAGAGAAAATAAAATAAAATAAAAAATTAAAATAAAATAAAAAATTAAAATGATTGTTAAAATTTAAAAAAGAAGAAAAATTAAAATAATAAAAAAATGGAGAATAAGGGAAGAAGTAGTAGTTTGGGTGGAAGCAACACAATTGATAAAATGCATGAATGAATTATTATACAATAAATTTAATATTACATAAGAAAAAACATACTAAATTAAATTAAAAAAAATAAAAAAAAAATAAATAAGGGAAATAGAAAGATCCTTTAGTCGTGGCCTTCACTTACACATGGGTGAAACCTACCCCTTTGGGGAGAAGCAAGGGACTCCATTTAAAAACCAAGGTAGAGTCCCTCGGACTCAATCAATTAATTCCTAAGATTTTATTTACAAGTTTAGCTACATATTTTCTAAGTATTTTCACAAAACTCCATAATATGAGGTTCGAAACAACTGATGATTTTGGGTGTTCAAAAACATAAAGTATGGATTGAATTACTTGGCATTGATTCAAATTGTTTTGTTGTCTTTGGTGCTTGTCTTGATGTGGATTCCACTTGTATGGGTTACAGGGAATAGTGGACATGGTTGTAACAGTGAAGTAGGTGGTTCATGGAATGGGTGTTATTGGTGGCTCCCTCTACTTTATCTGGCATTCAAAGTGGTTGGATAATGCTAAAAATAGCTTCTTATGAATCATATGGGGGTCTAGATATGATCAGCGGTGGTCCCTAGTTGTGATAGTGGCATGTGATCTTGAGACTAAGATTCCCAGTGGGCGAGATGTAAGTCTCTAGTGATCATATTGGCATCCACAAAATGAGAAAAAGGGGTGAGTGGTAGAGGAAGGCGAAGCTTGGTGTCTGAGGGTGAGCTAGTCATGGACGATATTGGATGGTGTCCTCCCAGTAAATTTTGAATGGTAGACCCTTCGAACGTATCACATATCAAAATGGGGTGGGTATTAATGAGTTTTTATAAAAAAAGTCCCCCCATCCCCAGCTCATAATCTCATATCAGGGATGGGCTCTCATACCCACAGACACAAACTAGGGGCCACACACATTGTATATCCCATGTGGGACTCTGGGCCAACTATAATCCTCCCCCATGGGATTGATCTCCTATGGTCCATCTATGAACAGTCTTGATTCCCCTCCCCCATGCATATTTCTTCCATTTTGATCTATCTCTCCCAAGTAGCTTGGTCAGCTAGCCCTCTTGGGCTTGGATATAGGGAGACTTACATATTTGATGGGATGGATTGAGTTGGTACCTTGTTTTTTGGGTAAATTCCTTAAAATATATAAGAACTAAAGTTATAAATTTCCAATAATAATCATTCAAGTCCAAATTTAAATTTTAAATTCAAAAAACATCACTATTTAATTGATTTAATTCAACTTTAAAATTAATTGTTGATTCCAAACTTTTAAACAAAACATTTAATTATATGGATTTATTCATTAAAACACTCAAAATCCATATAAAAATGTTAAAAAATATGCATGTAATATCAGTGTTTCATATGTATTTTGATGCAGGGAAAGGAAAGGAATAGTAGTGAAATGGTGAGGTTTTCTTTCATTTGGGTTTTGGGTATCTAGATCATGAGATGGTGGTATTTTTCTTATGCTACCACATAGAGATTTTTGGAGTTGTTTTTTAGCTTTGTCATACTTTGTAGATGGACTTGTCCCGTAGATATTTTTTTCCTACTATTTCAATTTCTTTTATTGTGTTTTTATAATTCGGTTATGACATATATACTCATGTTTTCTAATACAATTAATCTATATTTTTGTATGGGGGCATGTTTTCTACTCCAAGTTGATAGAAATCGTTCCCTCTATTTTTTTTAATGTCTGGGTGCTAGTTTACATCTCATGGGGATCGTGAATGCACTTTATGTATATGTTAATTACTATTTTAAGAGTGTATATGGGTCTTCTTCGCCACATATAAGGCCTCATAGAAGCGAAAATGTCCTTAAGATCATAAATGGTTTGAATTTTATCCTCATGGGGTTTTTCTAGAAACTAAACACCAGTCATTGATTTTTTTGGTGGACCTTATTCTCATGAACCATCAAATTACAATTTATCTTTTCAAAAAATATTTTATGTTGAATGAAAATATATATGACCAATGTATTCCCACTTTTTAAAATGTTTTATCTTAATTTATTTCTTATGTTTAATGTAGAAAGGTCATGGAAATTATCCCTTTGTAATCCACCCAATAAAAATCATAACCAAAAAGGTATTAATTATTTAAATCAAATAAAATTTAATACTAATAATCTCATTATATTCAACATTAAAATTAAGAATATCTTTTTTCCCTTAATTCATTAAATTCATCAATCAGATGTTGTTAGTACACATCAATATTATCATCATATACTCTTAGTCTATCAATAAGATATGATAATATAAAAAATAGTTATTTGATATGTTACCAAGGAAAGGGATTTTGTTGTTCTAGCACCATAGACCATGAACTAATATTTTTTATGATTATATACTTTAATGTGATAAAATAATTATTTACCAAACAAATAAAAACATTATGAAATTCCTTGGAAAACTCTAGGTTTCTCATATATAAATCCATATATGTCAGATAGTCTAACTATTGGGTTGGTTTATCAATTCCATTGTTCTTATTTTCATTTCATCTTATCAATTCTATAATTTTATAGGTTATAAAATATATCATCAATTTTTTATAATAGAATATCAAATTTTTTTCACCATGATAGTCTTCACATTTTTTTTCTTTAGTTGAATAATTTTGATGAGTTCTTTTTTTTGTCTTCATCCTTTCACTTTGAAGACTTAACGACTACACAACTATTTATATTAACATTATAATTTAGTAAAAAAGAGTGTTTTTGGAAAATAATCAATGTTATCAACTATTAAACCAATATTTTTAGTCAAATTTTGAGCATTGTATTAAAATTTGAGAATATTAACAAAAAACGGAAGGACTTTACGTAAAAACTATAGTAACATATCAAAAGATTTGTCTGTACATTGATTAATAGTATTGAATTCTCAAAATGTATGATAAATGATAACTTATAGAAATTATTACATAAATTGTGTAATCTAGTATATATGTCATCAAGAATTTTTTAAAAATACTACTTCCCTATCTTTACCTGAATAAGGGTTAGTTCCATATATCCCATCGATTCGCATTTCATTTTATTTGAGTGAAAACTCTTCACTAATATTATTTAACATTATAATCATATGATATTTCATTTTAATATGTACCTCACCATCAATGGTACCTTGTCAGAGACATGATTCATAGTATTCTCTATGTTAAGTATAGTTCATATAATACTTTAAAAAATCATTAAAAATAAAATGACCCCTTGTTGTATATCATGTGAATTATTCTATATTTTCTAATTATATACTTATAAAACAAACATATTCAACATAAATCCTTCATTTAAAGGGGGTGATATGGTTTATCCCATCCATATATTCCTTTAAAAATGTATTTGAAAAAAAAAATCCAACTCTTTTTTCTATCTTTCATTAAATCATTAAAAATCTATTTTTATGCAAAATAAGTAAGATAACTATATAAAGAATATAAAACTATGACATTATACACCAACTAAATAAATATTAATTAAAATAAACAAAATTATACTAAAAACCAATTTTATTGTTGTGATTCCTATATTAGAAAAAATGTTACCAATATATCATAATTATTTACACGATATAAAAAAATTATCTAAATTGACCAAAATTATATAATATTTAATTGTACATATATTTTGACTTAAAACATGGTCAATAAAAATCATATTATTTAAGAATAATAAAAAACTATTAATATGATATTAATTTTCTATAAATGAACTAATATAATCACAGGAATAGTAGGTCGTTATTAGTGAAAAAGACTTTTATAGGAAAAAAATATTTATTTATAAACAATGATATACAAACACTGCATAAAATAAATCTATATAGTTTAATGAACAAGTACATTAAAAAATATCACTTAAGAAATCTAAAAATATTGTTAAAATATAATTATTAAATTGAAATAATATATGGTGTCATGGGGAGGAGTATTTTAAATAATTCAATACCAATATGAAATTGTTTTAAAAATTTGTAATCATCCCAAAAGATAATAAATATTTTATTTACGAATTAAAAATGAGTCTAAAAATTAAATACATTAAAAAATTCTCAATTAAAAATTATTAAGTAGAATAATAATCAACTTTTAAAATAATTAATGGAATTTTAGTTCAAAATATGATTTAATAAAAAATCAATTTGAATTTAATAGAATAAATGGATCTCATGAAGAGTGCGTTTGTATCTGATGGTTCAACATCTACCAATTAACTACACTATGTAATTAATATAAAATAATTATATAAAACATATACAGGTTTTTTGAATAGAAAACAGGATCTGATAAAAATATTTGGGGTTACAACCAGAAGTTGTATTGTTGCAATTATTGTCAATATTATGTTTTGTGAAGGTAATGTAAAAGAGCTTGAACTTTTTTGAATTTATATAGATTTGAGTTGATATTGATGAATGGGGATTGCGATGTATTAATAAAAATCCACATGTTACTGTGATCTCATTTATCACATTGTGAATGGAGATGGATCCTGAAAAAGGGAAGTAATTAATTTTATATATGATTCATTGGGATTTTTATAAGATTCATCCACACCATGACATAATATCTCACACTGTGAAGGATTATAGGGTGAAATTTAGTGGTTTTAAGTTTATTATTTCATACTGTAACACACTAGGCCATGTTTTAATGGATGTTCAGGCAAATTTCAGTGACACTAGAATTATGGCACCAAAAACAAGAGAAGAAATACAACTTTTCAATCAGTTCAACTAAAATATCAATTGAATGGTTTGTACCATGATATTATATCATGAAAAAATCTATCTGATCATAATTTTTAATCATTACGGTAATCATCAATGGAATAGAGTATGTGATGCAAAGCCACATGTTGTTTCATGACTCAACCGAAAGTTACAGATACTTATAGGAGAAACTAATATGTCATGACACAACATATTATATCACTCTATGATTAATGTTATTTGGATGATTCTAATGGAACATAATATGTGGTAGTATTATGATTTTTTGGTGATAATTTAAGAAAATAATATCATCCTATTCAAATTTCTATGGTAGAGAATCTAATGACCAGGGTTTTACATGAGTTAAACATAACATGGATTTTAGTATTGAAGTCTTGAGACCTTCTCTAGAGTAAAATGGTTAATTTACATTTGTATATAACTAAAAAAATTTATGAGAGTTCCAATGGTTCCAAAATATTTAATTTACAAATTTTTTGAGCTAATAGAAAATATAGAGTTTCTTGGTGCCTTGAAAATAATATAATTAAAATATTATATTATTTTTTTTCACAAAAGAATTTTTTTTAGAAAAGGTTATAGATCTTAAAAAGAAAATTGGAGGGACATTCTGAGACCATGGTTGAATCCTGAATTTTCATTTTAGACCAAGGATGATGTAATTTTTGTTCAAATTGGGTCACACGAGAGTTCAGAGTTACAGGAGAATTTTTTAATTTTATTAATTAATTAATTAATTAATTAATTAATTTAATGTTGTAAAATACCTAATTCGCGCATAGTATTTTTATGTGTTTTATTGAGAAAATAGTCAATTTATATAAAAAAAATTTTCTTTATTGTCAAAATGCTTCATTTTTTTATATTTTGATGATTTTACAGATTTTATAGTTGTATTTAAGGATCGAGGAAATTCTGAAGAAAACTTGAAGAATACATATTCAACAATTAATAAGAACACGATATGTACATTTAGAAGAGGCATGACATGACAAGTTGGAGTACACACCCATGATTTAGTCCAGATATAGTGTAAATCAATCCAAAAATCATGTATTCCCAATCAATAAGTGGTCATAGGATAATATTTTAGTACATTCCTTGTATTTCAACTCCACACAGTGTGTACTTTCATCTACCAATAGCCATCACATGATATTTCAAAGTGGTGATACAGTTATTTACCTATTAATGGAGAATGTGAATAAATGATGAGTTAGTAGAGTAGATGTTTTGTATTTTATATACATGTTGTGTAATCTATTTTCCTATGGTTACAATGGTTGTATTCCACTTTAATGGTTGGCTATTCTAGTTGGAGGAACTGCCACTCTTTCAAATTGAACCCCCCCTAAATCCAATAGGTATTCTAATTTCATTTCCATTCTAATTTTCTTCATTCTCTCTCTTTCCCCCTTATTTTCCTCTTGTGTTCTTGGGTATGATTTAGTTTATTCTAAAACATAGAACATATTTCAACTTTTCATAAATTCCAAATCCATTTATGATTTATCTTACCCAAAAAAAATCACTCATCACTCAAGATAATTGAATTAGAGCTATACTCAATATCAATATATGAATTTTATTTATATTATTGTATATAATCTAAATATATACTTATAAATTAAACTAAAAAATCAATATGATGTTTTAATTAGGTTCAAATGAATATGAGGATGGTGGTTGGTGGTTAATTATGTGAAAATTTAACTCATATACATAAAAATTGATAAAAGGTCTTTAAATTTAAGTCATCATATTCAATATATATATTATTGAGAAGATATACCCTATTTGGTTCCCTCAATATAAAACATGTTCCCTTTCTTATTTTGTTTCTCAAGTTTGTAAACAAACATTATGTACAATAAAATACATTGGTCCACTTATCATTTTTCTTGAATATATACAAATGATAACCATATTGTCACAATGAATGATTCTTATTGAATATTTTATTACAAATTAAAAAAATAATTCTCCCCCAAACTTATTACATGGTAATCTCAATAAATTATATCATGAATCACCTAACTCCCTATTTAAGGATCAAACTAAATAATCGTGAAATAGTACTAAGAATTAGTGTTGAATGGATAATTGGGATTCTAATGTTGCTTCATATTAAGTATGTTCATGGTTTTATGTATTTCACAAAAGATCAAGTTGAAGGTAGGTCTTAAGATCAAATAGGCTAAAAACATATCAATTGATTTCATCAATCATTTTAGTTTGGTCAAAAATCATCATATTTTGATATGAAAAACATACAAGTTATAGTAGCCATGCATATCATGAGAATATATCAAGAATGAGGGTATACGAAATATTATTTAAAAATGGATTAGAATACCTCTTGATAAAGGAAATAAAAATGAATTATTCAACTAGGTTAGGGCATGTATAAATATAATAATTCTACTCAATGAAAATTTCCAAGAATTAAAGTAAAAAATAAAAATTATATAAACAATAATATTAAAATATTTGAAAATGAAAATAAGAATGAAACTATCAAAATATTAATCTATATCTTTATTATTTATAATCATAATTAATTAAATATTTTCAAAATTCTAAAATATTTCCTCTAATGAATGATTTATCATAGATTATATGAAGGTAAAATGACCAGTGTGGTGTTGATATACCCTCCCCAAGAATAATTTTGAACATTATCATTTATGTGTAACATTAATTAGTAGAAATGAGATATAAAAAGACACTATATGGACCAAATTATGAATGTTATGAAAAAAAATTATTAAATTAAAAAAATAGATTTAGGAATGGGAATAATAGTCCCATTAAGTGGAGAAGGTCTCAAATGTGGAGTATAGTGTACAAGAGGATTCCCTCAAGTGTTATGAAAAATATAATAGGAAGAACACTCTAAAAAAACTATGACTGTCAATAAAAATATAAAGTACGTCTGAATGAAATAAAATGGTCACATTGGGGAACCAATACAAAGACATAATAAAGCATAGGTAGTAGAAATAGTCATTATTCGGCCTTATGAGAGGCAATGTGTAAAATCATGGGGTCCTAAACTTGGTGACTATCCATAGGAGGTGATTCGTCAATAGGAACTGGGCTTGAGGATCTTCACCATATTTCTCTTTCAATGTGGATTTATCATAGTGCGTAATATCTATAGTATCCTTGGAATCATCCAATTTCACAAGGAAACCCTAAGTGGTGGAGGGGTGTCCTGGGAAGCCGGTGATGTCAGATCTGTCCGAGTGGCAGAGGGTAGTGAAAAAATACAGTGAAAATATAGATAAATGATAACCAAATATGTCCAGATATATTCAATATAAGTCCCCAAATTATAAAATAAGTTACTAAAAAACATCTAGATCTCAAGACCTAGTCCTCTATAGTAACCATGTAGGGATCTAAAGTATCCATCTAGGAGACTACCTGAAGGTCAGCTGAGGGTACAGAAGGTGGTGGGGATTTGTATGGGTGTGAAGTGGAATGATTTTTGTGGGTTGTGGGATTGTGATAGAAGAAGAGGGATCAACATAAGAGGGGGAAATAGTTGGAGGTGTTGGTGTCCCAAGTAGATTTGGTGGGGGTACTAGAGTAGCAGCAACCACAAGGGTATCAATGTCCAATACCACTTTAGTGGGTGTTTGGAGTTCTGTATGATCACATAGGTTATAATATACTTCGAGACCATATTCATATGAATTATCATAAGATAGTCCATTTATTAGAGAGAGACATAGAGTTCATCTAGAAGAGAGGGATCAAAAACCCCTAACTGGTGCACCAAATGCGGGAATAGATGCCATTATTCGGGATACCTTGACGACCTATAAAAATGGAATTTAAGTATGAGGTAGTGAACTAGGGTAGTTAGCATAGTCATTTTTGTACATTCATTTAGGGATTTTGATTTCCATCCTAAACACAACTCCCTTATCCCCATGATGTGGAAATAGGATGGAGATAAAGCATCAGTTAATGAAAGAGAAGGGAGGGGTGATCAGAGTGTTCTTCTAGGGAGTAGGATTGTATTGTATATAGAGTTTAGTAATCTCCAACTACATAGTGAGTATGTTAGGTTGGCTAAGTTGGGTATGGGTGACAATGGGGATTGGTTGATAAATATGGGTAAAAGCCATACCCTTGAACAAACTCACTCATCATGGGTGACAAATATCTTCCTCCAAGGATGAATCATATAATGATTTAGATGTCACTTAGTGTCTCCCAATATTCTGACCCATAAAACTCAAATTTCACTACAAAATACAAAAATAAATCTTTATATGTGGGAGTGCTAACCTGGAAAACTGTGAACTAATATTTGTGAATCAGAAAATCCCTGATTTCTTCCATGAGTACAAGTAACTTAAAAATTATAATTCCTAGGAATTTGAATCTAAAATATATCATTTATCAAGAGAATTGATTCATCTGGCCACTAGAAGGGTCTCACTCATCAAAAATATTTTATGGTTTTGGATGAGGTTCTAGATCTGTTGGTTTTTGTTGGCGTTGAGCCCGAACTATTGAAGTGGATGGCTCTGGCGGAATGGATGCTGATAGAGGTGAAGGTTCTTTGGTGGCAGTGGTATCTAGTTCACTAGAAGAGGTTGTTGATAGAATGTATGATGATGTCGACATGTGAAGAAGCACCATCACCAGTTCCAATGGCTTGGAGGTCGGGAGTTCCACTGTATGATTCTCTTATAGTGTCTCAACAGGGACTCATCATGGGGTGGTTCAATTCTATATAGATAATATGGAAGGGATCTTCCCATGTTATTGGTCCCTGTATTCCATAATCTTAAAAAGTATTGTAATTAAAATAAAGGAAAAAATAAATAAAATTAAAGAAAAATAGATTTTAAAATGTACACAATGTGTTCTTAAGAGTACACAATGTCTAGTATATTCTTGGAAGAAACTCATGTTCTATGGACATATTTTTTGGATACCCATGTGTCAGAATTGTAATTTTACATGGTGTGTGATGAATGCATATGACATGTGTTAGAAAATGGTCAGCTGAGTCATGTGGGGTATTGAACATGGCCTCTCTCCATCTGGTCTAGGTAAAATGTAAATTTAATGTGTTTAATACACACCTCTTATGTTTTTTAAATTTATTATAGTTCATCATCTATCTATGAAAAAAATTGATAGGTGTGCGTTCTTTAGTGAGTGACCATGTAGAGATATTTTTTAGCTAAAAACCCACATAATCCCCTAAAATTCCTTGAAATCATTGAAAAATATTAAATTAAGGGCCATATAATAAAAAACATAAATCTAATAATGAGACTGGGAATAAATCTAGTGGAAAACCACCTAGAAAAATTGAATAATTGAGGTTAAAAGGTAGAGTCCTCTAGAATACATAAGAATATGGGAGCATATGTTATGGACATATTTATGGCTCTTGTATTTTAAATTCATATGACATGACGTATATGCCATGTTTAGACTCTGTGTAATGACCTATCCCCTAGGGCCCATGTCGTGACTACCCCAAGCCTACCTCCAAAAGGCCAGGGGCTAGAGACTAGCATGGAAGGTATTATCCCATGAGTGGGAGGCATTTTCATGAGTACCTGTATGCACGCACACACACAACCACCTCCCAAATAGATGGAAAGGAAAACATGCATGCCACTAAAGAACCACTGAGTCAAGGTATAACCTGTAAGTAAAATGGGCTAGAATAAAAATCCAACAAAAGATGAAATGAAAACAGTAAAGTAAAAAAAGATATTTGAAGTATGTCCGTAGAACACCCCACATGAAGGGTGGGCAAGGAGTAGTTTTCGGAAGCATTGAAAGTATGTACTGTCTGTCCTATCTCATTGGGCACCACCTGGTCCCGGTTCTCTGGGTTTTCTGTCTAAGCACTTGTTGTATGCATCATACAGAACTTGTGCGGGCGAATCCCATGTAGGGGTGAGTAAAAAAATACTCATTAGGGGACCCCAAAACCACAAAGATAAATCAAAAGAGGAAAACCACGAACAAATGAATAGTAAACTCCACTCAATTATATTCCCATACATATACCATGGACATCCATATATACTCATCTCATACACTAAAAAACATGGTGCCTCAACCTCATAGCCAGTATCTGGATTCTCGCCGAAGGCTCAAGTTGTAACATAGAACCTAGGCGATCACACTCAATTAGCCTAACCATCTCTGGTGGAACCCATTCAAGAGATACACTCCATCAGGAACATTCTACTAGGTCCAACTCTTGTGCCTGACACTACAGGTATAGTCATCATAATCTTCCACCCAATGTAATACTAAAGAAGCCAAACTGAAGAGGCCCACACCTCGCTACTATGTAGAGTTGAGGGAGCACTATACAAGCCTATACTACGATACCCCAGTCACTCATGTAAGGAGTGGCCCGCACCCCAGTCTCATCGAGGGAGCACTTTCTCCTACTTAAGTATCGGTCTCTTCAACTGGAGGGGCCTGCTCCTCATAGTAGTGTCCTATAGTCCAGAGAGCTCCAAATCTGATGGAGGACCCACTCCCGGTCACTACTAGGGATGTTGGTGTACTACTCCATAAGTGAGGACCTGCGCCATGGTTCCTACTGGGGATTACTACTCATGAAGTACCTGCACCCTATTATGATAGTGTAGTACTACACCGTATATCTAGGACCTACACCCTACTTGGTAGGGGAGTAATACTTAGTGACTAGAGGACCTTCACCCTGGTACTAAACGAGTACTGACATAGTCAGTTTATTGGATATGGGGGACCCGTACCCTAGTATGTTATGGGATTACTGACCCTAGTCTAGACGACCTGCTCCTTGGCACAATAGGGGAATACTGACTCTTCTAGAAAATTGCATAATAAGGACCCGCACCCAAGAATGGTTGGGGTGTAAAGACTCCAAACTTATAGAACGTTTTCCCTAGTCCTATAATGGAGTATCTACTCTTCCTTCACAAACATCTCTAAGAACCCATGCCCTATTCCTTCTAGGGAGTAACACAGCCAGAGAAAAATACCCAAATGAAATGAACCCACACCCATTATGTGGGGAGTCCCATATCTACCTAAGAATAGGGATAAAGAGTACATGTGCCCTAAGTCGTCAAGGGAGTAAATTTCATAGCATCTCTTCAAGAGAACTACCCCGACTCTTATTAGAGTCTTCTTATATCGAGAAGCCCTAGTCATCAAATCAATAGTCCATTCTCCAAAATCCTCAAAAAGTATCATAGATTATCTCAAAATTACTATCTCATCTCATGGGTCTCATCGATACTGGTGGCTTGTTAAATGATCACCTTGTTTGAATGTTACGAGGGTTTTAGCAAAACGTTGTTTGGGTCTCGTTTGACTCGGTCAGACCAACCCGACCTGGGTGCAACCCGGCCAATTAGGACAAGTCTAAACAAGCTTGGTCAGGCCCACTAAAGGCCCAACCTTCTTGGTTGGGAGCGGCTCGCCAGAACCTGTCTGGACAGCCTTTGAACGGTCTGTATCGCCCCACGCAGTGCCATCTGGTACCGCCTCTTGGTCAACTAGTACACTCATTCGAATCGGTTTGTCAGTGTGACCGGAAGCTTATTGTGGGTCAAGGATACACCACGGCTACTTCATGTAGGCCACCATGTAGTGAGGCTGCCACCACCACTACCCTGCCATCTGGAACGTAGTAGCTACCGTCGGTACTTGTGTGCCAATATAACTTTCGTGGACCACCGAACGAGCTCTGGTACTTCGTTCTTTTATACGAAGTGTGTTTTGAAGCCCTCAGGCTGCATTCTTCATCACCTCATGTTCAAATCTCTATTGCAATCCCTTCCTCCAAAAATCATTCGATCGGTGGTATCTCCCGCACTTCCTTGATCTGTCCGTCATCATCATCGTTGCTCCTCCATTATGTCTTATCCATTCCGGATCCTAGATTTCATATTATTTCACTAAGCATGGTTGTGAAATGACCGACCATTCTTCACCCCATGAAGAATGTAATGAACTTCGGGTAAAAGAGGAGAATAAATCCACATCCGCCAAATTGAGGAATGAACCTTTTTCGTCTTTTGTCACAGCATTCATCCACTCCTGTTATAAGGATTCAAAGGATAAAATAAAATATAATTAAAAAATGAATAGAACAATTTCCCAAAGATAAACCCAATAGAAATCCATCCTATAAGAATGAATGATTCCTAGGTCAAACTATCTGTGGGTCCATCCTCATTTATCATTTATAACCAAGAATGGGGAAAGAACATAATTAAATAACAACCCCTACCTGGTGAAGGCCCGTTCATTGGTAGGATCTGTCGATGAAGGCGAACCATCTGCAAAGTTCCTCAATCTATCATCGAGGAAGCGATCTAATGAAGATGAGTAAAAATGCATAAGGTCATTGGAGAATATCATTTTTAGTTCATCAACAGTGATCCTCCAGAGGTTATGAGGGTTTCTCCCAACATTCCAATGACGCACCCCCAAGTCAAAACATTAAAGGTGGAAACGCATTTTTGTTACTGATGTGTTGTAGCATCGTTAAAAAGTTTCATTAATGAAACAGCATTATCTGTTTTTTTTTGCGTTACAAATCCATTTCACCTCAATAATTTTAAAACTCAAAATAAAATAAAAAATCAAGTTCATTTTATTTTAACTTTCCTTAAAAAGTCCAAAAATTAACTTTTTCGGTCAACCTGTGCCGATCAAGGTTAGGTATATTCCAAGGTAGTTTCATCATCTCCAATGCAATGGTTCCCTCAAATTTTCAATCTAGGAATCCATTTAAATGATTTCAAAACTGTATATTTGCACCATTTTAATTTTCTTAAAAAAAGTTCAAAAACTCTCTTTCACCCTTGACCCATTCTAGTCAAGGTTAAGCTTAGCCTAAGTGAAACACGCCCTTATGAGCTCAACGGTATACTTAGATTTCCAATCTATGTTACCATTTAGGAGTTATAAGGATTTGAATATAAAATAATTGTTAATTAATTATTTTATTTGCAGCCAAAAACTAACTTCCACTATTGGCCCATGCCAGCCAATGTTAGGCCCTTTCTAGGTGAATCCCAACACTCTGGGTTCAATAGTTCCCTCAGATATTTGATCCGGTCACTGGTTTAATTGATCGAAAACCTCTCTTGAATGATTATTTAATAAACTTTAAAAAAAGGTTTTAAAATCCATTCCGGCCAATCCAGGCCCCAGATTTACGTTCCTTCTCAGAGCTTGGCCTTTAAATAATCCCATTTAATTTAAAAAAAATATATGGACTTCCAGGCCATTACCATATCCCAACTTTAAGCCTTTATCTCCCTAAAAAGAAAAGGAATACACTCAAGGGGAGAAAACTGAGTTCACCAAGGGTCCATGAACTACTTACAAGCACGCACCTTGAGGAGCCACTGAGCTTGACGACTCTCATGTCCAGATTCTTCTAGGTCAACATCGTACAATAATGGCCATGTGTTTCCTTAACTGTGATGAATGGGGAAGCACCAAGCAATATGGTTCATCTGTAGTCATGGGGTCTTGCGACTCACCTCCATGCTAACCAGACGTAGATACAGACAGAACCCCACAATTCACATCCACCCTAGGATGAAATGTGCTAAAACTTCAACTTGTGTTGCAAATTTAAGGTCAACGCTGAGCATGCAAGGGTATTTATGAGTGAGATAGGGATTCCGAAGAGAGAATATTGGGTCTTACTAGGACCTCTATCTACAACCTCCCAGAGCCACACAACTTTTTCAAATGGGAACATTTCCACACTCACTAGTGGAATCCCTACTGATTATGGATGGTAAGCAACCATTCCACTCTGTAGAAACATCATGGGGACTAACTCTCTACCACCACAGGATGATTCCAAGCATGTATATTTTCGAGAGTCCACCATGTGCTACCTGAGATTACCTTTCACTAGAAGGGAAACCTGTTTACATCATCGTAGACACACCACACCCTCTTCCTAATACAGTCAATCCGTGTATGAACAGTAGTATTTCATACCAAGAATGATGTCGTAAGGCCATGACCCCGTGACTAAGAGATCCCTACCGCAACTATCACCTCCAAGAGTCAAGTCACACTATCAGCACTGGTGTGTGATCAATAGGTATCCTCTAGCAGGAGTATCTAAGCATGAGGATCAAGTCCATGGTCCAACCGGAACCTCAAAGTATCAAACAGAACTCATGGGAAAAGGAGAACAACTAGAACCTCTATCTATTTAAAACGGAAGCCAAAAGAAAAGACATACATCATACCTTGAATATCTCCTAGAGATTTTTAGTTATAATCCATGACTGCATACAGCTGTCCTCACCCACATCCTTTGGCTCCCTGAGCTTGGCGCAGACCACCTGGGGGTGGTGGTGGCAATACTGCAAACAGTCTGCCACCCACTTCCACTTTTCCATCTCCTTTACCTCACCCTCCATCTTACAGAACTCCATTCTCCAAGCGTTGTCTCTCCCAAGGTAGCTTCATAGTCGGTTCCCTCTAGGAGGCACTGTGGGCCGTAAAATCCCTAGGTATATGTCCTCAACTATTGCAAGAATAACACAGCCTCTTCGGTGGCTGGTCTTCTCCTTGGAACTCCTCCTGCACCATCAACCCACATGTTTGTGCTCAGGTATGTTTATGCCTCCTACTCCTAGATCTTGTCGCATGTCATCTGCTAGCTCAAGTAGATGCCTCTATCTCATGACCACTATCATTGGTCACATCCATCAGCACCTCTGTCAGGACACTCTCAACCACTAGGGCTCGCTCCATCACCCCAGCAAATGTCAAAATGCTAAGGGGTATCACGGGTGCCCTAATCTACCAGCGTAGTACCTGCTTGAAGGTTTGGGCCCTGAAGTATGTGTCTCGTACTATATCCATAGAGTAGAGATAAAGATCTGTGAATGTCGTTGAGTACTTAGCTACCATCATGATACCCTGCGATAGGTGTCACGGATCTTGTATACGCACAGAGCATAATGTAGCCAGAAATAACTCCTCCCTATAGAAGTGTTCAATGTCTATCTTGGTGAGGGTTGCCTCAATTTTCTTCTAGATCTTCAATCTCCACCATCTCCCCGCTAAGCCCTGAAGAAGGCTCACGGCCAAGATCGCAATCTTCTCGAGAGGCTTCCTCACTAGAAGGAAGACTCACATAATTGTCTCGAGGTAATCATTATCCACTTAGGGGTTAGTCTCACCCCTAAACATAGGATTTCTATGCCTCTAAACTCATGTAGCACACTTAGCTTATGCTTATCCTCTACTAGTAGCGCGGGTAGCAACTGATGATTGATGGGTGGTGGTATCACTAGTGCACCTCCCGGTAGGGCTATCTCTGGTATTGTTCCCTATACTGATGCCTCATCACTCAGTAGACCATCCTCATGGTCTCGTATTGGAATCATAAGTGGAAATCTATGTGGTGGCATCCTAAAATGGGTCAAGATGAACCATGGTTAAAAGAGTATGTAAAGAGATATGACTCAAGATGGACATGTAAATCAAAACTATTCTTATATGATGCATTTACCATTCATGTAATGACCCAGTAATTCACATTGTCTTGAGAGTACAATGAGTCATTACCGGGCCTTAAGAGACATCACCAAGATGCCAAAGGCTGGAAATAAATGCAATAGGTTTTCAAAGAAATTGGGGGATGATTTAACATTTAATGTCTGAATACAAAAACCTAACAAGTCATCCCAAAATAGCACACTATATGATGCATAATATAAACCAAGACATTTAAAATCATTCTCTTTAAAACAAACAACGAAGGTATGCTACAGTAGAAGACAAACCAACATCAAAGTAAATAGTTGAAAGATAATGAATAAACTCCAATATAACAACAAGAATCTATGCTCCACAAGATCCATGCACCAACGTCACCAAGTAGTCCAAAGTATCACAACATGGTGCTAAAGAAGTGTGATACTTTACCTTTTCCCATGTCCCAGAAGGTAGCATCTACAGAAGCACCATTGGGCCAAATTAGGGTTGAGTATATAGCTCAGTAGGTTTTCACAATGACTTCCATACTCATGCCACTTGGATAGAATGTTTAGAACATTATATAAAATAGTTTATATAAAACAATTTACCAAAATAGTTTATAACCAAATATAAAAAATTTGAAAACCAATGATAACCATGTGCAAACAAAAGTAAATGAAACTAATTTTCATCAAGTTATTTTCCATAAATAACAAATCAAATCTTATAAACAAATTCTGATTATTATTTTTGACATATCCATTCTATATTTCACAACACACCCACACATTCATGCTTTGTTCAATAGTTCCATAGTCATGAGTGGTCCCTTGTCCAATCACTTTGTGCCATAATCACGCACACCCTCAATCTAGCGATACACACCTTGTACCCCCATGGTACTCTTCCCTTATCCAAGGGAACGTTGAACATGAACTCACACAACCCCATGTATGCCAAACCATTTCATATCACCAAAACAAATTGTTTTAATAAAATTTCGTTTTTATTGAAAACCAAAGAACAACCAAATTTCAAAGAAACCTTTTCATTTCAATAAAACATTCCCTTTTATTGAAAACATCTAATCCAAACCATGTGCCAAAATTCCAGAAAATCCCCATTTTAAAATCTCTATTTTAAACTTTAGAACATAATCACTTTATTCAAATACACAAATTTTCCATATTTCCCCAATTTTCCAAATCATCACAAATAAGGGTTTCCAATGACTACTAAACTACCAAATCACAAGAAATTAAACACAAGATATTAAATTTTTAATAATTCCCATCAGCTCTACTATGTGGATTTGAGAGATAAGTCACCTACCTCAAATTTTTTGACAAAACTAGACAACGGATGTAGAACAGTTAAGAAAACCTAGTTGATTTTTCACAGAACCTCTTTAGATCTCTTCTCCCTAAAAGATCAAGGATAAATATCAACTTATTTGGAATCCACACTCATATATCTACCCATAACGGGTGTATATCTTATAAACCAAGAAGTGAGGAGAATTAGATCAAAGAAACCAATCAATAATGATGAAGAATGATCACATACCTCAAGAATCTGGATTTAAAACACCAAGGGAAGCCTTTGGAATGACTCCAAATTGCTTGGGATAGGTTCTTCAACCTTCATATAAGATAAATCCTGAGTTATGGTTTCTTAAGAGTAAAAATAAGCAATATAGTGGAAAAAACGTGTGAGATCCACTTTTTTAGGATCTTGTTTAAACCATGTGCATGGTTTGTTCACACAGTTAGAAAAACTGTGTGCTAACCATGCATTAGATACTGCCTAAAAAATCCTCACACAGTCTCCTCTCACTATTTTCCTAACCATGTGCACACCATGTTGAAGATCTCTGCCTCAAATATGCTCTTGTGCACGGTTTCTTCTAGGATTTCCGCACAGTTTGGATGAACCAGGTGCAGCCCGTGCACCTCTCCTTTTGTCCCCAAAACATAGTGAATGAACAAAAAACTCTCCCAACTTTACCTCTTACACTATATAACCTTAAAAACATTAAGAAAAGGTTACGTACCAGAAACTTGAGGTACTACATTCTCCCCCCCCCATCTATCTTTCCATCCCCAGAAAGTAGAGAACTGTTGATGATTTGAAAGAGTTTTGTACATTTATTTTTCATTTATTTATCAGGTTCCCAAGTCTCTTACTAAATATGACCATTCTACCATAAAACATGCATCAGAACCATTCTTTTTCCACATAAGAATTTATCTTGCCTATCCACAATCTGTACTAGGATATGTATCAAATAAGCATCCAACTCTACGTCAACGTGATCCCATCTGATCACATTGTCAGGATCCGGCTGATAATTTTTCAACTAAGATATGTGGAACAACTTATAAACCAAACTGAACTGTGGTGGTAATGCCAACTGATATGCCCCGTCTCCGAAAAGTTCTGTTATATTGAAAGGGACTATTTATCAAGGAGATAACTTAGCTTGTTTCATGAAATGACGACGTCCACATCTTGGATAGATCCTCAAGAACACTTGATCACCCATGAGAAAAGACAACAGCCTTCGATGATGATCCGTATAATATTTTCGATTACACTGATCCATCTCCATTCTCTTTCTCATTAACTGAATCTTCTCCATTGTTTCCTTGACAAGGCTCAACCTAACTAGTGAAGTTTCACATATTTTCACCCAACATAGTGGATAATGACAAGGACACCCATACAATGGTTAAAACAGATCCATATGTATGGAGGCCTGATAAGAGACCCATATTTCTATGTTCTTGGATGTACATCCCATCTCGAATAGTGGTAATAATGAAGAATTTGTTCCTGACAAGCCATAGGTACAACCATTTGATCTCTAAAACACAAAACCGAACACCCATCATGTTTCTAGCCCTCAATATTCTCCCAAACATTGAGTTTTGAACTCATAAAAAGACATTCTATATCAGATTTTTGTGCCTCTTTGACCATATTTACCAAATCAAGAACAAGCATAGGTAAAAATAAAAATGCAAAATCACCTCAGTCCTCACATTCCACATGCATGTCAGCAAGGACCGATATAAATAGGCATTCATCTGAAGCTTATTTTTTCAACTGAGCATATGACTTTCAACTCAATGCATCCACCACTGAATTCCCTTTTCTTGGTGTATTCATCAAGTCAAAGTCAAACATATGGAGATACTCCATCCATCTCCATTTCTGTATATTCGAATCTCATTGTGAGAAAATATTTTTCAAGATTTTATGATCTGTAAACATAATGAATTTCTCACCAAAGAGATAGTGTGTCCATGTTTTCAAAGAATGGACGATTGTAGATAACTCTAAATCATGTGTTCGGTAATTCTTCCCATGCACCCTCAACCACCTTGAACCATAAGAAACCACATGGTCTCCCTGTATAGAAACATAGCCCAACCCTGATCCTAAAGCATCACAGTACACCAAATACCCCTGTATTGATTCTAGAAAAATCAAGATTGGTGCTGATATAAGTAAAACTTTCAGTTCCTATAAAGACTTATGGCATTTCTCTATCCATTATAATGGAGCATTATTATTTGTCAGAGCTGTCATAGGTGAAGCTAGTCATGAGAAATTACACACAAAGAATTGGTAGTAACCAGTTATACCAAGAAAACTTTGTATCTCTAAGACATTATTTGGTGGTTTCCCTTAGATAACATCTTCTATATTTTTAGGATCAACTGAAACACCTTTCTCTGAAATGACATGGCCAAGAAAATGTACTTCCTATATCTAAGAAACACTTTAATAATTTGGAATACCAACAGTGATCTCAGAAAATTTTTAACACTATTCCCAAGTGTTACTCATAGTTAGACCTTGTCTTTTAATACACTAAGATGTCATCCACAAACACCACAACAAAAGAATCTAAATATTTCTTAAATATATAATTCATCAAAACCATGAAGACCGTTGGTGCATTCGTCAGACCAAAAGGCATGACTACATATTCGTAGTGTCCATATCGGATTCTAAAAGCTGTGTTTGAAATATCTTCCTTCCGAACTCATAATTGTTGATATCCTGATTGCAAGTCAATTTTAGATAACCACTTAGATCCCCTTAATTAATTGAATTGATCATCAATGCATGGAAGTGGATACCTTTTTTTATCATAACTTAGTTCAGCTTATGATAATCAACACACAGTCAAAGAGTTCCATCTTCTTTCTTCACGAACAAGATTGGTGTTTCCCATGGAGATATACTTGTCCAAATGAAACCCTTGCTTTCTATCTCCTCCAAATTCACTTTCAATTCTCATAACTCTTTTGGTTCCATCCTATAAGATGAAAGGGAAATAGGACTGGTTCCAGGATGGAGATCAATCGAAAACTCCACTTCTCTTATAGGCAGTAACCTTGAGAATTTATTGGGAAATACATATGGAAATCAATCCACAACTACTGGAAAAATATTTTCCTCAATCTCTTCCATTGAAGAAAAATTCAATGCTACCAACTGATATGAGATCATTCCCACCGTCAGTGCCTACAAGCTCTTTTCACCTTTCTTTACCATCCTCTCTCCTCTGAAGAGATGCATGATGTCATCCTCTGTCATGAAACTAATTGTTCTCCTATAACAGTCGATGTGATCCTTAAACATTTTCAACCAATCCATTCCCCAGATTACATCATATACATCCCTATCCAACACCGTTAAGTCCCATTTCAGCCCAACTCCAAAAATAGTTATAACACATGCTCTACCCATAATGTCTTGACATTCTCTTTCCTTGATTAGAGTTTTTAGTTTTAAAACAAAATGCATATTTTATAACTTTAAACATAGAAAATCAACAACATGAGAAGAAATTAAATGATTTGATGCACCAGTATCAAATATCCCTTGCACAAGGGTATAATTCAAAGTAATTGTACCTCTCACGGTAGATGGTCCAACCTGATAATTGACAATCATATGTTCAGCTCCATATAATTTCTTCATTGCTACACTATTATCCATATTTCCTTGCTGAGATTGCCTTGTTTGGGAATTCAAGGTATTTATATAATCACCATGTCTAGCTCTACTCTTCAAATGAGACTGATTCTGTTTTTATCTCCCTGTCGAAGCATATGATGCTTACGAAGCCTAAGAAGTGTCTCCAACACCTGAACCTACAGCACTGTAACAATAGAACTTAATATACCCCCATCTTATTGTAGTTATGGTATGATCTAGGTTGTGTTGTACACTCTCTCTTTATGTGGTCAAATGAACCACATTGAAAACAACCAACTTTTCTCTTGCTTCATGGAGGAAGGTGCACTAATCTTGTAGTCTGATTCTGATTTCCACTTCCACCTTAGAAATAGGTGTCCCTTTTTCACTTGCTCCCAAGGTTTGAGTTCACACCATTCCCTGTAGGTATCATCATACCTCTTCCTGTAGATCCTGAGATATCACATTCATCCACAGTGGCCATGTTCACCATCTTTGTTAATCAGTAATAGAGAGCACTACAATATTCGATCAAATCTCTTGCCTTAGCCCTGATTTGAAGATGTATTCCTTTAAAGATGCACTTTCCCCACTTCTAGTATAAATCACACTAAATTCATGAATTTAGCATCATATTCAATGATAGATAGATTATATTGCTTCAAGATAAATAATTCCTTCATTTTCTAGATTTTGAACATATGAGGTTATGATTTTTTATTAAACAATTCCTCAAAATCCTCCCAAGTACACCCTTCATCCCCTTTAGGATGCAGTACCAGTTCCCACCACTAATGTGCAAGATCCTCGATCATGTACACGGCCAGCTTTACCTTGAGCTCTGTCAGTGTTCTAATGAATTCAAATATGTAATTCATCCTACTCAGCCACACCTCCGCCTTTTTAGGTTCAAAATCACCCTTGAAGATGGGTGGATTCTGCTTCATGAACTAGATGGAGTGATCTATGTGCCTTTGATCATCTCATCAGTTCCCAATGTTGATAGTTTTGAATTCTTGGATGATTATCTGGACCAGATCTTGGTTCACCTATGTCTTAGGTGCAACCACATTCTCAGCATCTTCCTCCAGTTGGTTCCTACGACGCCTATCGGGTTCCATTTTATAAAAAAAATACAAACTCTGTAAGTCTCACTTTCTAGTAACTAATGGCCTAGAATTTCAAATTCTATCACATAAACTATCACAACATTGTTTTCCAGAAAGAACCTTTTTCCATGTTCAACCATTTTTGAAAACATCTAATTTCTTTTTTAAAATTAAACCATTTTTAAAATACCATAAGCATTTCCTTTTTCAAAATCTTTCATTTGAAAAACAATTTCATACGTTTTCAAAAATCAACACTTTTCAAAACATGAATCCTTACTCGAAATGATGTATGCACTCCTAGTGGGAATTCATTCCTCTATAATTTATTTCATGCTCTTCTCATTGGATAAACTCGTGATAATGAGGTTTCAAAATCCTAGAAGTGTCTCTAAACACTTTTGTGCCCAAATTTCTCGTAACATGGAGTTCAGCATAAATGGGTTGGTTACATCCTTTTTTCTTTAAAATTAAAGTCCCCACAATCCTACTACTTTCTAAGACTCCAACCCAAGGCATAGATAAGAAAGAATTCAAAATACAAGACCAAGAACATTTATGACTACTTGATAGTAAAAGACTTAACAAGCTAATACCATTTTTAAGGACCCTATAATTCCCATTGGATTGAGAGTACAACGAGTCATTACTAGTCATTAAGATACATCCCCAAGATGCCAAAGTCTAGAAATAAATTCATAAGGGTTTCAAATCTGGGTGATGATTTAACCTTTAATTTCATAAAACAAAAACCTCAAAAACCATCCACAAATAGCTGACTATATGATGCATAAAATAAACTAAGACATTTCAAATCATTCTCTTTAAAACAACCAACCAAGGTATGTTACATCAGAAGACAAACCAATATCAAATCAAATAGCATAAAAATGAATAAACTCCAAGAAAATAACAAGACTCCATACTTGACAAGCTCCATGCTCCAATATCACTAAGTATCCCAAAGTATCATGACATGTTGGTAAAGAAGTGTGATACTTTACATTTACCCAAGTCCAAAAAGGTAGCATCTGCAAAAGAACCAATGTTCCAAATCTAGGATGATTATATTAATCAGTAGGTTTTCCCAATGAATTCCCTACTCATGCTGCTAGGATAGAATAGTTTTTATATTTATAAAAAATAGTTTATATAAAACAATTTTCCAAAACAGTTTATAACCAAATATAAACAAGTTCGAAAACCAATGATAACCACATTCAAAAAAATGTAAATGAAATTAATTTTCAAAAAGTTATTTTCCATAAATAACAAATAAAATATTATAAAAAAATTATTATTATTATTTTTGAATACCCATTCCATAGTTCACAACACACCCACACATACATGCTTTGTTCGACAGTTCCATACTCATGAGCGGTCCTTGTCCAATCACATTGTGTCCTAATGACACACGCCCATGATCCAGGGTCACACACCTTGTACCCCAATGGTACTCCTCCCTTATTCAGCGGCACGTCGAACATGAACTCACAAAACCCCTTATATGCCAAACCATTTCATATCACCAAAACTAATTATTTCAACAAAACTACATTTTTATTGAAAACTAAAGAACAACCTAATTTCAAAGAAGAATTTTCATTTTAGTAAAACATTCCCTTTTATTGGAAACATATAATCCAAAGCATTTTCAAAAATTCCATAAAATCCCCATTTTAAAATCTCTATTTTAAGCTTTAGAACACAAGTGCATTATTCAAATACCCAATTTTCCAGATTTCCCCTATTTACCAAACCATCACAAAGAAGGGATTACAATGATTGTTAAACATCCAAATCACAACCAATTAAACTCAAGATATTAAATTTGAAAGCATTCCCATTAGTTTACCTAAGTAGAGTCAAGATAGAATCCACCTACCTCAAGGGTTTTGACGAAACTAGACAACAAACGAAGAATGTTTAAAAAATTGTGTTGATTCTTCATAGAACCTCCATAGATCTCTTCTCCTAGAAATATCAAGACAAAATATAAACTTATTTGGAATCCACACTCATATATAATCCCATAATGAGTGAAGATCTGAGAAACCAAGAATATAGGAGAAGTAGATCTAAGTAGGTCTAAGAAATCGATCAAGAACGATGAAGAACAATCACCTACCTCAAGAATCTAGGTTCGAGACACCAAGGGAATCCTTCATATTGACTCCAAATAACTTGGGAGAGGTTCTTATAACTTTAAGGAAGAGAAATCCTGAGTTATGTCTGCTTAGGAGGAAAAAAAGCAACATAGAGGCAAAAACATGTGAGATCCACTTTTTTAGGATCACATTTAAACCATGTGCTTGATTAGTTTGCATGGTTATACAGATTGTGCGCTAACCCTGTGTTAGATAATTCAAATATAGACCCTCTCATGGCCTAATCACATTGTCTCCCTAACCATGTGAACATCGTGTCGAAGCTCTCTACCTCAAATCTTCTCTTTCACACAGTTTCTACTATGATTTCTGTACTGTTTGGATGAACTGTGTGCAGCCTGTGTGCCATTCCTTTTGTCCCCAAAACTTAGTGAAAGATCACCAAACTCTCCCAAAATTCCCTCTTGTACTTTATATCATTAAATTCAATGAAAGGGTTTTGTACCTGAAACCGGGCGTACTACAATTCATTTCCTTGATACCAATGTCCTGATGTACCGATTCAAAAAAGAAGGTTATCTGAGTGCAAGTGAATAGATACGTCGACCTCTACACAAACACTAAAACTTTTTTCCTGAGATTCAAACTCGAAACATCTTAGGAGTATCACTATGTGACTCAACTCAAAATCAGAAATCTCAATCCAAAGGTGGAACTGAACCTCCTTTTATAAAAAAAAATTCATGACCTGTCCTCTAGGGCCTATGTTGTGAGTACCCCAATCCAGCCTCTCAAAGGTTGTGGGTTCGTGACTAGAACCGAAGGCATTATCCCACAAGTGGGATGCATTTTTCATAGTACTTGAACGCATTTAATCACACGCAACCACCTACCAAATAGCTGGAAAGGAAAAAATGCATGCCACTAAACAACCACTGAGTAAAGGTAAAAGATGTAAGTCAAGTGGGCCAGATTACAGAACCAACAAAAGATGAACTAAAAACAATAAAGTAAAAAAGATCTCTATAAGACATTTGTAGACGACCCCACCAAAGCATAGGAAAGGAGTGGTCATCGGAAACTATGGAAGTAAGTCTTCCATGTTGTATCTCACCAAGCATCTCCTGGTCCTGGGCCACTGAGGTTTCTTTCAAAGTGCCTATCCTCTGCACCAGACACAACACATGCGGGTGAAGCCCATACAAAGGTGAGTAAAACAATACTTAGTAGGGGACCCCAAAACCACAAAGATAAATCAAAAGAGGAAAACCAGGAAAAAATTAATAGTAAACTCTACTCAATTATATGCCCATGAAAATATATATATACTCATCTCAGCCACTAAGAAACATGAGGCCTCAACCTAATATCCAGCATCAGGATTCTCACCAAAGCCTCAAGTTTTAACACAAAAACTAGGAGATCACATTACACGAGCTAAGCCATCATTGGTGGAACCCATCCAAGAGATACACACCACTGGGAAAATTCTACTAGGTCCAACTCTAGTGCCTGACACTAGAGGTCTAGTCATTAGCGCCTTGCACCCTACGCAAGACTATGGAAACCCCAGTGAAGAGGCCCATCCCTCATCACCGCATAGAGTTGAGGGAAAACTAATGCATACTATCCTGTGAAAGCTCAGTCTCTCCTATAAGGAGTGTCCCACGCCTCCATATCATCGAGGGAGCACTTTATTCTTCTTAAGTATCGATCTCTTCAAATGGAGGGGTCCACTCATCGTAGTTTTTTCCTATAGTTGAGGGAGGTACAACTCCAATGGAGGACCTGCTCCTCGTCGCTACTAGGATATGGGGGAGTACTACTCCTTAAGTGAGGACCTGGACCCTAGTTCCAATAGGGCAGTACTACTCATGAAGGACATGCACCCTATTGTCATAGGGGAGTACAACTTTGTATATCGAGTACACAGACCCTACCATGTATGGGAGTAGTACTGAGTGACTAGAGGACCCACACCCAAGTACTAGGGGAGTACCGACACTATCGGTTTAATATATATTGGGGACTTCAACCCTAGTATGTTAGGGGAGTGCTGACCCTATGCTAGGGAACCTGATCCCTGGCATGACAGGGGAGTAACAACTCTACAAAAACAATATGTAAAGAGGAATCGTACCCTGTAATAGCAGAGGAGTAATGACTCCAATGATAGGGAACCTCTTCCCAGGTTCCATAGGGGAGTATCTACTCTTCCTTTATGAAAATATCTGAGAACTCATGCCCTATTCCTTTAGGGGAGTAACACCCCTAGAGGAAAAAAAACCCACACCCATGATGTGGGGAGTCCCGTCTCAACATAATCATAGGGATAAGAAGTACCCGCGCCATGTATTTTCAATTTAGTAATTGTCCTAGAATCTCTTCAATAGAACTACCCGGACTCTCCTCAGAGTCTGCTTGTATCGGGAGGTCCTAATATTAAAATAAATAGTATATCCTTCAACTTCCTCAAAAAAACTCTTAGATTATCTCAAAAGGACTGTATGATCTCAAGGGTCTCAACACCACTGACGGCTTGTCAAACAGATGCTCTGTTTGAATGTTACGGGAGTTTTAGGGAATTGGGGGTCGGTTGGGTTCGGGTCTGGTCCAACCCGGCCCATTGGGTCCGGCCCAGACTTACTAGTCCCGACACATCCTTCTTCGCTATGTATAACCCTCTAGAACTAGCCTGGCCCGCTTGGTTGGGCGTGGCCCGCCAGAACCAGCCCATCCCATCTTTGAGAAAGTTGGCTCCTCCAGCTCGAACGCGATAGAGCCACGTATGTCTCACACCACACGATGCTAGCTGGTACCACCTCCTAGTAAATAGGTCTTCTCAAAGGGACTAGTTTTACTGATGTGACTTTCTTCTTTCCGTGGGTCCAGGTCACCCTGCGACTCCTTCACATGGGCATCCGCATAGCGTGGCTGCCGCTGCCACTATGACGCATCAGGATAACTTCTTCGGACCACCGAACATGCTCTGGTGGTCCGTTCTTCGATCCAGAGGGCGTTACGGAGCCCTTGGGCCTCATTCTTCATCACCCAGAGTTCAAATCTCCATTTTGATCCCTTCCTATATAAAGCGTTCAATCATCGGTATCTCTCGCACTGCCTCGATCCATCTGTCATCATCGTCGTCACTCCTTCATCGTTTCATATCCATTCTAGATCCAAGATGTTGGATCATCGGGCCAAAAATGGTTCCAAAAAAACTGAACATTCTTCAACCCATGAAGAATGATAAGAACCCTGGGTAAAAGAGGAGA
Source organism: Viscum album (assembly GCA_963277665.1). Classification (NCBI taxonomy): domain Eukaryota; kingdom Viridiplantae; phylum Streptophyta; class Magnoliopsida; order Santalales; family Viscaceae; genus Viscum; species Viscum album. The sequence goes on along the minus strand of OY728123.1, from coordinate 747,411,563 downwards.
AGAATCCAAATCAACCAAATTGAGGAACGAACCTTCATCGCTATTCTTCGCGGCGTTGATCCACTCCCTTTAGAAGGATTAAACTGAGAAAATCAAATATAATTAAAACATGAATGGATCAATTCCAAAAATATAAACCCAATATGAATCCATCCTGGAAGAAAAAATGATCTGCAAGTCAACCTATTCGTGGGTTGATCAGTGTTCATCATTTAAAACCAAAAATAGGGAAAGAACTAAATTAAATAAAACTCCCTACCTTGTGAAGGTCCATTCGTTTGAAGGATCCTTCGTTGAAGGTGATCCATCCATGATGTTCCTTGATCTATAATTGTGGAATCAATCTTATGAATAGGTGGAGGAATGGTCAAGGTCGTGGGTGATCTCCATTCATCATTTTTCATCTGTCAACGGTCATACTCTAGGGGTTATGAGGGTTTCTCCCAACGTGTCCACGACACACACCCTATTCAAAACATTAAAGGTGGAAACACCTTTCTATTTTCATGGATTTGTTGTGTTGTTATTATGTTTCATTAATGAAATAGCATTATTGGTTTCTCCGCGTTACAAAGATGTTTTGGTGTAACAATTTTAAATCTCAAAATAAAATAAAACATCAAGTTTATTTTATTTTAACATTCCTTAAAAAGTATGAAAATTAACGTTTCTTGTCAACCTATACGATTCAAGGTTAGGTTAATTCATAGGTAATTTCTCCATCTCGGATGCAATGGTTCCCTCATATTTTCAATATGAGTACCTATTTAGAGGTTTCCAAAACCTCACACGCGCACCATATTAATTCTCTTAAAAAACGTTCAAAAACTATCTTTCATGCTCGACCTGCACAGGTCGAAGTTATGCTCTGCCTAAGGGAAACATGCCCTCATTAGCTCAACGGTACTCTTGGATTTCCAATCCGAGTTACCATTTTGAATTTACAAGGATTTCAAAATAAAATAATTCTTACTTAAGTTTTTTATTTATGGCTAAAAACTAACTTCTACTGATGGCCTTTGCTGGCCAATGTTAGGTCCTTTCTAGGGAAATCCTGATGATCTAAGTTCAACAGTGCCCTCGTTTTTTTTATCCAGGCACCAGTTTAAAGGATATAAAAACCAGATCACATGATTATTTAATAAACATTAAAAAAGATTGAAAATCTATTCCGACGACTCCAAGCCTTGGATTTATGTACTATCTCAGGGTTTGGTCCTAAAATAATCCCATTTAATTTTTAAAATAAATTACATGTAATTCTGACCCACTACACACTATAACTTTATATTTTGATTTTTTAATTATTATAAAAATATATGTATATAGATTGTTATACTCATGCACATGTTGTAATTATAGATTCATGTCGTGTGCTCTGAAAAATGGAAAATAGATGAACAATATTTTCCCTAGTGCAATGGGTGGGGTTTAAATTTGTGGCCAAGTTAATCCCATTGATCACCCTTAACCACTAGAGAAAATTTTTATGTCATGAAATATTGTTATATATATAATATTTTATTAGTTATAAAAACATAACTCAATTAAATAAGATATACATGTCATGTGTTTTTATTTTTAAAAATATAGAAGATGTTGGAAAGATTTGAATGACTTGACCACTAGACTTTTGGACTCTGGGAAGAGACACTTACAGTCATCCAAAAACCACCTTCAATTGTAAACCTATTTATATATTATTTTCAATTTTATGAATATAATAACACACATGGCACATAATGTATAGAGACCTACATGATGCGACCATTTATTTTAGAGAAAAAAGATGGAATTCTGTCGGTAAGAAATAATTGATACCATATATTTTAGACCCTGGGATATGACCCTACCAGCCGAGCCAACCCCATCAAGGGTTTTAATTTTGTTTTATATAATAGTTATATATAATAAAATACCACATGATTATAATACAATAAGTATTATAAAATAAAAAATGTGCGGTTTTATTTAAAAGAAAAATCTAAAGTTGTGGTCAATTGGGAGGATTCGAACATAGGTCATTTGGACCCTAGATTGTGATACTACCAACTGGATAATCCTCATCATTGGTTTTTATTTTTATTTTTATTTTATTTTAATATCTAATAAAATAACAATTTTCATTTATCAAAAACATATGGGAAAAATAATTAGTTGTGTACTAACAGAGTGTATGAAAGTATTGCAACTTGTAATGAATCGAATACCATTGTGAGACCTTTCCATCAGTATAGGCTTCATTTCTATTTATTCAACTAACGTTTATTTACTTATATTAAAAATTTTAATATAATAAATAGATAAAAAAACATACACTATTTATTATTAATACACATCATGAATTTCAATTAAAGCACACCCACACTCTCATTACAACCCCAAAACAAAACACTTACCCTCTCATAACTATGGTAAGGTAGAAAAGATTAAGAATAAAATCAATCCATCCTATGTATACAAGAGGAAATAAGGTGGGAAAGAGATAATGTTTAGAAGAAAAAAATGAAAGTGAAAAGAAAATGACAACAGGATCAAGGGGAGGATTGAGTCAGTAAAGTGGTAGAACCTACCCATGGAATATCCAACCCTTAATTTTGAGTCTTGACTTTGTATTTTAACAAAATATATTAAATTTATTGTATTTAAAATACACATAATACATTTAGGTCAACTAATTTATTCCTCATATTCTTCATCAATAGATGAACAACCATATCACCCCTTTGAATTATCACATGGTTGCTACTGATAAGTGAAATTACATGGCATGTGGCATCAATGTACATATTGTATAGGATAAATTATCCACCAATTTCTTTTAGATTGGGCTATACAGCTTTTGGATTTATGTGCATGGTGTGTAATATCTGATTAATTTCATTATTATGTACTCTAGAAGATAGATTTGTTCCCATTCCAAATGTACACATCGTGTTCTTATTAATTACACACCATCTGGTCTTTAAGTTTTCTTTAAAATTTCCCTAATATATTTATTTGTCCATAAAAACATGAAAATCAAAAAAAATAAACTTAAATAAAGCATTTGGACTATAAATAAACAAAAATATGGTATAAATTGACTCTTTACTCAATAAAATCCTTCAGAAAACAATGAATTAATTGGTCACATCATAAAACACCTAGAATATATCTATAATTCATACCATGGATCCTCCCCAAGGTTATCTATTATTGAATACATGAATCATATAGAGATGAAGAGAGTGGTAGTGTAAGGACCTTACATTAAACATTACATATTCTTGAATTAATTTAATAATTCACATTGAGGATCTTTTCAGTTTTAGAGCTTTAGAGAATTAGGTCATAACATATACATAGAAACTTTAATATTACATATAGACACATCTTCCCAGTTTCCATTTTTTTCACAAAATAAAAATTCTTAAAAAAAAGAGTCATTTCTAGTTACATGTTTTAGACAGCATGACTTTTCCTTGATCCAATATTTGACCCTATTCCACTATATATCCTGTGAAAAACATTTCAAAAACATGGGATTAGTATAAAAATCTCAGTAAGGGATTCACAAAAAAGGAAAACTTTTAGTTTTTTCTCAAACAGCAAGTAAAACATGAATACTTTATCATAAGTAATAACTTTCACCTTTATGAAGTAGTAAATACTCTTCAATGAATAAAATATCATTGCTTACCCTTTTGTAACAAAAATATTACCATAAAACCCGTATAAAGAACACATAACATATAAAGGAAACTTAGGACATAAACATACTTAAATGGAATAACCATACGGTCAACTTCCACACAATCAATAAATGGAATAGCCATACAGCCGACTTCCATAGCCAATGCATTGGAGGTTATAACGTAACCACCCATCCTGGTTTATCATGGCACCACCCTTCATTTGGTTTATCACGTAACAACCCATAAAATTTCCAAGTACCATTATAAAATCAAAACATATAAAATATTGAAAATAAAAAAATTTCGCTAATAACAGTTCCACATTGCAATTATAATATATCATTTCAAGATATTGACTTAATCAATTCTTACTCAAACCATTTTCAAGACAATTTAAAACATTTAATAAAGAGATTTTTGAATCAAAGTGTCCCATACCACTTTGAATCTTTTAAAGGAATTAAAGTTTTATGAAATTAATGTCCATATAAATAAATACTAAAAACCAGTTTGAAAACATGGACATTAATGAAAAATATTTAGAAGAATAATTCTTTAAATCTTTTAAAATGATGTTTTAGTTAAAGATTCTCGTAACACTTGAGAAACACTTGACTAAACATAATTGAAGAATAGTATAAAACAAAAGTTATAATAGCATGAGAATAAGGATATTCGTGATATAATATTCCAAAGGGCAATATATACACCATATAAAAGTGAATCGGTGCATAACAACAATGAAGTTTCAAGGGAATGTAAATTAAGATGAAATCACTTATACAGACGGTATCCTTTGATTAAGGATAAATCAATTACAAAATTATGTGTGAAAAATAAGAATACACTCAATATAAGTGGATATTTAGTATGAAACAATCAGAGGTAATTCACACATATTAATAACATGGCATAATCAAGAAGTATAAGTTTAACCCAAATAATTGAAATTGGGTTAAGAAGTTCCCTTACAGAAATTCAACAGCCTAACGACGTCTCTTTAAAATTCAAAAAAAAATTGATGAGAGAGAAAAGGTTATCTCATCACATGGACATAAAATTTACATCATTAAGGATATAGAAGAACTTATCCCAATATTATAATATGTAAATTAAAATACATAACAAAAATAAGTCTTTAAAAAAGAGGAGGTTGAAAGGTTCCCTTAACGATTTGGTAACTTATAAAACATTCACCATATGAAAGAAGGATCATAAAATAAAGATTTAATTACCCATAAATTAATATATATTACACAATGAATACAATAATGGGTAGTACACACACCACACAAAAGGAAATAGTGGCAAAATATCATGAATCTCACGGGAATAAGAAGTGAGATGAAAACTCCTAACCACATTGTAATCAAATGAGTCGTATGAAAAAAAGTTAATAAACACCAATTGAATCTCATAATACAATTAATATAAAGAGAATCATGATAATATATATCAAATGACAGCACACAGTACTCCACATTAAATAAATAAGTGGTGAACAATGGAAATCTCACGAAATTAAAATTGAGATAAGAAACCCCTTAACACATTGTAATCAGACGAGTCGTATGAACAAAAGTTAATATACACCAATTGAATCACAGAATACCATGAATATAAATAGAATAATGATAATATATATCAAATTATAGTACAAAATACACCACATTCAATAAATAAGTGGTGAACAATGGAAATCTCATGGAATTAAAAGTCAGATAAGAAACCCCTTACCACATTGTAATCAAATGAGTCGTATGAACAACATTTAATAAACACCAATTGAATCACATAATACTAGGAATATAAATAGAATCATGATAATGTATATCAAATTATAGTACAAAATACACCACATTCAATAAATAAGTGGAAAAAAATTGAAATCTTGCGGAATTAAAAGTGAGATAAGAAACCCCTTATCTCGTGTCTGACTTGACCCGTTCGTTCATTAATATCATGAATAATAAACTAAAGTTAATTTATACTTGATTAAGAACATTTTTCAAGTTTATCATTCCTTTTAAATCACTTATTACCATGTTATAAACATTATGTAATCATTTAAGTAAATAATGGTCATTTGTGGATATTTGGTACAATAGTCAAAAATGGACTTTTTATAATAACAAGTTGTTCATGTGGTAAAAATTTCATTATATCCAGAATTACATTAATTATTTAGTTATCATATATATAATATATATCCAGTATATACATGTATTTATAATAGTATATAACATTTGGAGATAAGAAATAAAATGTAGCGTTCATGGACACGGTAAGACGTACGTATGCATGAACGCTACTTCCATTTCTATTTAGTGTTGTAATGGAATGGAAACTTAATGATACATAAGTATATAATAATTATAGTATAATATAATATATAATTTCATTAACTCTACCCTTTATACTTCCCACATAAGGTATGAACGTGTCATAACACTTTGAGGGGGCGGTAGTCCGCACTTTCTCAAATGAGATTATCATAATTACCCAGTATGGAACCCATAAAGGTATTCTATAAATGAAAAATACAGAAGAAAATAAACAATATAAATATAATACATGTTATATATAAATAAATTTCCAAAATAATGGCCACCCTGAGAGGATGTTGGAGATATTTGAACAATCATCGTTTCGTGAGCCAGTAGTTCGCCATCCACAGAAACAGTTTGTTCTTTACCCATTAGATGGAAGTGTGTGTAACTGTAGGTCGAATACTTCTCATAAAAACAACCTAGTATGTTGAGGATAATTTTTTTGTTATAAAATAAATTATTAAAAAGATTTTAGGGGGTTGGGGAAGTAAAATAAAAGAAAATAACTTAAGAGAAACTTTTATCTTTAATTCAGGTAACTCCCGTTGGATTGAACCAAAAGGACTTATTGAAGTGCCTTATGCCTAATTTAAGGCTTCTAAGAAGAATATAGGGATATTTAGAGCTTATTTGGGCAGGTTTTGGATGAGAAAAAGGGCTTGATATGTGTGAGTAATGGTTTATAAGTGAGGTCTTTTATAAGGGGGAGGGTTCTTTAATAAAGTGTGAAATTATTATTTTATTATATAATGATTTTTGGTTTCTAAAGGTCAGAAACTAATTAACCTCGAAGATAATATGACTCATGGTCTAAATAAATTTATCCAATAATAATTGGACTGGTTTTGGATGTTATTTTAATATTTATAATCTTATTTATTTAAATCGTTTATTAAAGAGGTAAATATTGCATCATTATTGTGTCATAATTAATTTTATTTATATGAGGTCTAAAAATTATTAAAAAAATACCATGATTTAGGAAATATTTTTGGCTTTGAAATTAATATTTATAGTCTAAAATATAACTTATATAACCCCATGTGAAAATTACTTTACTAAAAAATATTTGTTTCTGTCATTTTTGTCTTTGCTTTAAATTAATTAGTCTAAAGTGTCATTATCACTCCCAAGTGGCCCCATGGGGTCCCAAAATCTACCCAAGGATGCCCATGATCATCCATGATTAATCCAATAATTTTTGTAACACCCCGAGCTTCCACGATACGCTTCTCATTCAATAATGCAATAGCTTGCATTGAACGCAACTTCGAGTTCTAAAACACCGCGACTAATCAAAGTAGCCGTTATGAATAGTAATACCTACTTTTTGAAATATTATAAATTTTATTTATCAAAATGGACTTCATTTTTGGATTCGGAATATTGAAATTAGCCTATGTTGAATTTTTGGTATTTTTCTGAGAACTTCTAAATTTTTATGAATAGTGAAAAATACTTAAAACAACTTTTTTAATCAAAATAATTCATAGTGATAAATTATACTATTGAGTGGTTTTAGAGTATAATTAGAATATATTTTTACCATTTTATCCAATGGTGGTCATTAGAATTAATTTAACATTGAAATTGGACATAAACAATTGCCAATCTTTTGATATAAATTGTTTCTTAAAAACACGCTATTTGTTGTAACAGCGGGAATTAATTATAAAATTAATTAATGCAACTTATATGTTTGTAATTTTGTAAAATAGGCATCATTTTTGAATTCGGAATATCAATTATAGCTTAGGGTGAAATTTTAGCATTGTTCTGAAAAACTTCAATTTTTGATGAATAGTGAAACCACTAAGTGGTAGTTAAATAACTGATTTTTCGTTTAAATGAAATATTACCACTTCTGTGATTTGATTTTCAAAAATCCGACATACATGGTTGTCATTAATAAGTAAAATGTGGTTCAATGAGATCAAAATAATTTTTTGGTGAATAGTAACTTTTAAGTTCTTAATCGCGATTAGAGGTAATTAGTGTAGTTTAAGGTAAAAACAATGTTTTATTAATATGATATGAGCTTGACACTTGTCCTACTCCTATTGGATGAGTCATGGCCGACCAAGAAAACCCATGGGTCAACTTGGGGACCCCATGGAGCCACTTTAGTTGGAAAATGACATTAATATATATTTATTTAATGTTAAAATTAAATTGACACAAACATGAGTTGTTTTACTAAAACAGTTTTTAAGTGGGGTTACACAAGTCCAAATTTTGATTATAAATATTCATTAGAAAGCTAAAAAGATTTCCTACATCATAGTATTTTATTTATAATTTTTAGACATTAAATAAATTAAATTATTTATGACATCATGATGATGTAGTGATGACCTCATTATTTAACGATTTAAATAAAATGGGAAGATAATGCAAAATCCAAGGCTTACACTTGTCCAAAGCCTATTGGATGAAGAGATTTCGAAACCTTATCACCTTATCCTCGAATTATATAAGTGTGGGACCTTTAGAATCCGAAAAGCATTGTGAAATAATGTAACATTTCAATCTTTCCAAAAGTGCCCCTCCTCTCCACTTATAAAAGGCCCCCACCTCTCCCACCTCATTTACACTTTAAAGCCATTTTGCTCGGCCAACCTCTGCCCAAATACTCTCCCAACATTCCTCCCTTACTCCTAGAAACCTCACTTTGGGCAGAACGCTTCCCAAGGAAGCCTTTAGCTCAAATCAAAAAGAGTTACCCGATTTAGAGGTAATGTCTTTTATAATGTTGTTTTGTTTTATTTTTCTTCTCCAACCCCCTAAACTCTTTTTATTCATTTCTTTTGTAACAACACCAGTATCCTCAATATACTAGGATGTTTTTATAAGAAGGATTCGAGCTACACTTACACACACCTACATCTAATGGTTAAAGAACATACGGTTTCTGGGGATGGCGAATTTCTGCATCACGAAACGATGATTGTTCAACACTCATATAACACCTTCAAAGGTGGCCATTAAGATGACACTATTTTTATATATGATATATAATATGTTTATGTTTTACTTATGCTTCTGTATTTCTCATTTATGGCATACTTTATGATTTCCATTATGGGTAAAACGCGATAATTTCATTTTAGGAAGTGCGGACTACCGCCCCCTCAAAGTGATTTGAATCGTTAATGCCATATGTGGGATGTATAAAGGATGGAGTAAATGGTATTATACACTATATTATACTGGAATTATATTATACATTTATATCATTATGATTTAGTTCCATTAAATATGAAATTGAAATGAAAGTAGCGTTCATGCGTACGTACGGCTTACCGTCTCCATGAACGGTGCATTTCATTTCTTACCTCTAAATGTTACGTAATATTATAAATGAATGTATATACTGGATATACAAGATATATATGACATATAAATCATGAATATAATTCTGGATATAATGGATATTTCACCACATAAACAACTTGTAATTATAAGAAGCTTATTGTTGACTCAAGTACCAAAGATCGACAAAACGACCATTATTAACTTAAATAATTACATAATGTTCATATCATTGTAATAAGTGATATAATAAGGATAATAAAGTTGAAAATGGTTCTTAATAAGGTATATATTAACTCTAGTTTATTATTCAGGAGGTTAAAGAACGGTTGAGTCAAGTCAGACACGAGGTAAGGGAACTTCTTAACCCAATTTTCGTTCTTTGGGTTAATATCCTACTTTCAAATTATGTCATGATATTATTATGTCATATCCTGTATTTGTACATTATTTATGTGTACTTGTAGTGAATACACATAATAGATCTATTTTATTTTAAAAATGCTCTTTGTAAGGGAACTTCTTAACCCAATTTTCGTTCTTTGGGTTAATATCCTACTTTCAAATTATGTCATGATATTATTATGTCATATCCTGTATTTGTACATTATTTATGTGTACTTGTAGTGAATACACATAATAGATCTATTTTATTTTAAAAATGCTCTTTGTAAGGGAATTTCATAACCCAACTTCCATTCTTTGGGTTAATCTCCTACTTTCAAATTATGTGATGATATTATTATGTTGTATATTGTATTTATACTTTCTTTATGTGTACATATAGTGAATACACATAATAGATATATTTTATTTAAAAATGATCTTTTTAAGGGACTTCGTCTCAATCTCCATTCATTGAGGCATATTTTGTTTTATACACAAATTTCATTTGTACAGGGTATAAACCCCTTTGACATTTACGTTTATTCAAAAGGAATCTTTTTATACGAAGCGTTTTACTAAACGACAAAAAGAGAATGTTTTTCTTTCCGTACATATGCGGCGACAACGACTTCTCCGCCGCCGTGACCATTATTTGAGTTTCGGCTTCCTCTACAAGCCATCATTTTTTTAATGAAAAATAAATACAAAGTTTTAACTTTCTTTTATTTTGGTATTGAAAATGGTTTTGAAAGAATTTTTATTATATCAATGTGTTGTATTGATATCTTGTGATTGGAATGTGGAAATTTAATGTTTCCTTTATGCATATTTTATGTGATACGATAATGTTATGGTTTATGATATGTTTAAACCTATTCATATGAGGAATGTATTGGACTTAATAAGTGACGGGTGGAGCCCACTATAGCTCCTCGATGCATCGGTAGGTCTCATGAGACAACTAGACGTGGAATTGGCCGAGGCCCTTTCCCAATTTGATTTATGGTTTTGGCCGAGGCCTTAATCATTTTAGACGTCTTGGCCGAGGCCTTGACAAAATGTTTCAGAATGTCCGGCATTATACATTCCCTCATTATGAAAGTGGTTATTGATATTTCATGTGATTATTCGACCAGTAGAATATCCATGTGAAGAAGTAAATGGCATTATCTCATTTTACTTTTGCCATATTATGTTGATGTTCAAGTTTAAAAAGGCTTTTGTTTTAGTTATACATTGCCTTAAATGTTTATGTTTATTTATGAAAGCTTCCGCAATATTGTTATCCTTACTGAGCATCTGAGCTCACCCCTTTCAATGTTTTAATATTTTCCAGGATGTGAAGAAGTATTTTATGAATGACCTGCAGGGATAGTCAGAAGAGGATATGAGTGTGGACTATGGAGACTTTGTTATTGTAGTTTTTCAATTTATGATGTAATGTAACGTTTACGAATGTATCTAGTGTTTCCAAGGCTACTAAACTAATCGGTCTTTCGAGACTTGATCTTTTGTGATCATGCCAATGTTACGAAGTAATGCACCGACTCTGGGTAGCTGGGGTCGGGGCGTTACAGTTGGTATCAGAGGCAGTTTAGTACTAACCTTGGAAGCTAGATTTAGATAAACTCTGATTAGAGCACATAGCCCAAAGATAGACTTTGAGGATTAGTATAGAACAACTTCCTAGAATTTTGGTATTATAGAGATGTTATGACTTTTCCGAGCAATACATCCATGTCTGGATACGAGTAGGTAGAGGCGGCTCTGGCACAGATGTACCTAGGGGTAACACCCGAAAACACCGCTTTGAGCTAGACTCGAACGGGAACTGGTGCACGACAACGGGCCTTGCTGCACTCTTGGTTACGACACTCCCGGGGGATATGCTTAGGATAATTCTCATTTTATTTACAAACCACTATGAAGGGTTATGAGTATATACTTTCTCAAAGAAAACATTTCTTTTTATGATTATGGATTATATCCATAAATAGTTCAATTTATGTTAAGTGTTTTATAAGTATGGAATTATGTATTTTGATTCATAAACTAATCTAGTTTATGCCATTGTTTAGAAATGGCGCCCAGTGGAAGGAATGGAAACTGTATCAATGCACGAACTCCGTGTAGGGATTGCCCTCCTGATCAAGATAATTATTGTGGATCTGGAGATACAACTGGTGCTGATCAACTTATTACCATACTGGGACAACTCACTCAGGTTATGAATAATAACCTTACTCGTATGGAGCACCCTGATCCGCAACGTGGAGGATCAATGCTAGATCGTTTCATGAGGCAACAACCACCAACCTTTAATGGGAGTACAAATCCTATAGTAGCTGAGCAATGGATAAATTCCTTAGAGAAAATATTCCATGCCTTGGGGAGTAGTGAAAGGGAGAAGGTTGTCATGGCAGTTTACCGCCTCACTGGAGATGCCGATCAGTGGTGGTCGCTGATTCAAAACACAAAGGAAGATGATGACGTATCGAATATGGAATGGAGGGAGTTCAAAGAGCTTTTCTTAGAAAAATACTTTCCTCGTAACCATCGAGCAGATATGGAAAGGAAATTTCTGAGTCTGAGGCAGAAGGAGGATGAGAATGTCGCAAAGTATGAGGCTAACTTTACAAGGTTAGCAAGGTATGCTGCAGATTACATACGTAACCCAAGGAGTAAGATTGATCGTTTCTTTGATGGGTTAAAACCATTTCTCCGTCGAGCTTTGGTATCACAATCCTTCTCATCATACGAAGATATTGTCTCGTGTGCTATCAAGACAGAAAAGGAATTCTCTAAGTCTTATGACAACAAAGTAAAGCAAGAGAAGAAGAGAACGGTGGAACAAGAGACAGATAAAGGGAAAAAGGGAAAGAAGGATTTTCCATTATGTGATAATTGTGGGAAGAATCACCCTGGTACTTGCCTAAAAGGAATGGGAGTTTGTTATAAATGTGGAGAAAAGGGTCACCAGGCTCGTGATTGCAAGGGAAAGAAAGAGGCTGTCAAAGTTGAATGCTACAATTGTAGAGAAATGGGTCATTATGCAAATGAATTTCCTAAGCGTCAAGGAAACTTACCTCAGAAAAGGCCAAGGGATCAAGGCCAATCTTATGCTGTGACTACAGTTAAAGCGGAATAACTAATGTATTGGTGCTTTTGGACTCATGGATTATATTCTGGTTTTTAGAATAATGTGATATATATATAAGGATTGTACTGCAGTACTTGTTGATTTCAGTAAGGTTTTAATATGATTAAGGTAATCATATTTTTAGTATGTGACAATAAGAGAAACTTTTCTTTGTTTGGGGAATCTGATGTTACAATTGATTTTGGAATTTAGAGACCTTTTAGAGAAAGTCTGGATGGAGGTATTTTGGATAACTATTAAGGTTGGAATGGATTAAGTTGAACCATGGATAGTATTGTTTAAGGTTAAAGAATTTCTGAAGATTATTTTTGGAATATTATAATACTATAGTTTTAGGAAAAAGGAAAACCTGTAGGGTGGGGAATAACCCGTCACGTCGGACAAAGCTGCAGGAATCGAACCCACAACCATAGTGCGACAAGCCTTTATTTCCTACCACTAGCCTACAGGAAGTCCCTGGTTATTACAAAATAGTTTTACTAATCTAAATGTTATGTGTTAATATTTGGAACCTTATACAATTAGGATAAAAAGAATATTTTTGAGTTCCGTTACCATTTGGAGTAAAAGATGGGTTTGTGGCAAAAATTTATTAACGAATGAAAGTATACATAACAAGTATGTAAATTCCATTACGTTCTTAGTAAATCTCCTAAATAAATTCCTCAACATAATAAAAGGTAACTTAAAACAAAAATGTTGTCGGTTAACTTTTCCAACTGGGGATTCAATGACCGTTTAACCAATCACAAGTTTGTGATTTTCTTATGGTTAAACATTCTCCTAATCCTGTTTTCTATAACTCTCCATCAGACCTTGATGGTTTGTTTCTCCTCCATATCCATATTTTTATATAATCCTAGAATGGGCTATATCGGGAGACCTTTGTAATTATCCTTCTTTCTTTTAATGTTATATATTTATTAACCTTATTTCCGATGTGGGTTTTCCCCAAAGGTATTTTCTATTTTCAACCTTTTATTATCAAAGAAAAATTTCAAATTGCGAGGACGCAATTTATTGAAGCAGGGGAGAATGTAACACCCCGAGCTTCCACGATACGCTTCTCATTCAATAATGCAATAGCTTGCATTGAACGCAACTTCGAGTTCTAAAACACCGCGACTAATCAAAGTAGCCGTTATGAATAGTAATACCTACTTTTTGAAATATTATAAATTTTATTTATCAAAATGGACTTCATTTTTGGATTCGGAATATTGAAATTATCCTATGTTGAATTTTTGGTATTTTTCTGAGAACTTCTAAATTTTTATGAATAGTGAAAAATACTTAAAACAACTTTTTTAATCAAAACAATTCATAGTGATAAATTATACTATTGAGTGGTTTTAGAGTATAATTAGAATATATTTTTACCATTTTATCCAATGGTGGTCATTAGAATTAATTTAACATTGAAATTGGACATAAACAATTGCCAATCTTTTGATATAAATTGTTTCTTAAAAACACGCTATTTGTTGTAACAGTGGGAATTAATTATAAAATTAATTAATGCAACTTATATGTTTGGAATTTTATAAAATAGGCATCATTTTTGAATTCGGAATATCAATTATAGCTTAGGGTGAAATTTTGGCATTGTTCTGAAAAACTTCAATTTTTGATGAATAGTGAAACCACTAAGTGGTAGTTAAATAACTGATTTTTCGTTTAAATGAAATATTACCACTTCTGTGATTTGATTTTCAAAAATCCGACATACATGGTTGTCATTAAGAAGTAAAATGTGGTTCAATGAGATCAAAATAATTTTTTGGTGAATAGTAACTTTTAAGTTCTTAATCGCGATTAGAGGTAATTAGTGTAGTTTAAGGTAAAAACAATGTTTTATTAATATGATATGAGCTTGACACTTGTCCTACTCCTATTGGATGAGTCATGGCCGACCAAGACAACCCATGGGTCAACTTGGGGACCCCATGGAGCCACTTTAGTTGGAAAATGACATTAATATATATTTATTTAATGTTAAAATTAAATTGACACAAACATGAGTTGTTTTACTAAAACAGTTTTTAAGTGGGGTTACACAAATCCAAATTTTGATTATAAATATTTATTAGAAAGCTAAAAATATTTCCTACATCATAGTATTTTATTTATAATTTTTAGACATTAAATAAATTAAATTATTTATGACATAATGATGATGTAGTGATGACCTCATTATTTAACGATTTAAATAAAATGGGAAGATAATGCAAAATCCAAGTCTTACACTTGTCCAAAGCCTATTGGATGAAGAGATTTCGAAACCATATCACCTTATCCTAGAATTATATAAGTGTGGGACCTTTAGAATCCGAAAAGCATTGTGAAATAATGTAACATTTCAATCTTTCCAAAAGTGCCCCTCCTCTCCACTTATAAAAGGCCCCCACCTCTCCCACCTCATTTACACTTTCAAGCCATTTGGCTCGGCCAACCTCTGCCCAAATACTCTCCCAACATTCCTCCCTTACTCCTAGAAACCTCACTTTGGGCAGAACTCTTCCCAAGGAAGCCTTTAGCTCAAATCAAAAAGAGTTACCCGATTTTGAGGTAATGTCTTTTATAATGTTGTTTTGTTTTATTTTTCTTCTCCAACCCCCTAAACTCTTTTTATTCATTTCTTTTGTAACAACACCAGTATCCTCAATATACTAGGATGTTGTTATAAGAAGGATTCGAGCTACACTTACACACACCTACATCTAATGGTTAAAGAACATACGGTTTCTGGGGATGGCGAATTTCTGCATCACGAAACGATGATTGTTCAACACTCATATAACACCTTCAAAGGTGGCCATTAAGATGTCAATATTTTTATATATGATATATAATATGTTTATGTTTTACTTATGCTTCTGTATTTCTCATTTATGGCATACTTTATGATTTCCATTATGGGTAAAACGCGATAATTTCATTTTAGGAAGTGCGGACTACCGCCCCCTCAAAGTGATTTGAATCGTTAATGCCATATGTGGGATGTATAAAGGATGAAGTAAATGGTATTATACACTATATTATACTGGAATTATATTATACATTTATATCATTATGATTTAGTTCCATTAAATTTGAAATTGAAATGAAAGTAGCGTTCATGCGTACGTACGGCTTACCGTCTCCATGAACGGTGCATTTCATTTCTTACCTCTAAATGTTACGTAATATTATAAATGAATGTATATACTGGATATACAAGATATATATGACATATAAATCATGAATATAATTCTGGATATAATGGATATTTCACCACATAAACAACTTGTAATTATAAGAAGCTTATTGTTGACTCAAGTACCAAAGATCGACAAAACGACCGTTATTAACTTAAATAATTACATAATGTTCATATCATTGTAATAAGTGATATAATAAGGATAATAAAGTTGAAAATGGTTCTTAATAAGGTATATATTAACTCTAGTTTATTATTCGGGAGGTTAAAGAACGGTTGAGTCAAGTCAGACACGAGGTAAGGGAACTTCTTAACCCAATTTTCGTTCTTTGGGTTAATATCCTACTTTCAAATTATGTCATGATATTATTATGTCATATCCTGTATTTGTACATTATTTATGTGTACTTGTAGTGAATACACATAATAGATCTATTTTATTTTAAAAATGCTCTTTGTAAGGGAACTTCTTAACCCAATTTTCGTTCTTTGGGTTAATATCCTACTTTCAAATTATGTCATGATATTATTATGTCATATCCTGTATTTGTACATTATTTATGTGTACTTGTAGTGAATACACATAATAGATCTATTTTATTTTAAAAATGCTCTTTGTAAGGGAATTTCATAACCCAACTTCCATTCTTTGGGTTAATCTCCTACTTTCAAATTATGTGATGATATTATTATGTTGTATATTGTATTTATACTTTCTTTATGTGTACATATAGTGAATACACATAATAGATATATTTTATTTAAAAATGATCTTTTTAAGGGACTTCGTCTCAATCTCCATTCATTGAGGCATATTTTGTTTTATACACAAATTTCATTTGTACAGGGTATAAACCCCTTTGACATTTACGTTTATTCAAAAGGAATCTTTTTATACGAAGAGTTTTACTAGACGACAAAAAGAGAATGTTTTTCTTTCCGTACATATGCGGCGACAACGACTTCTCCGCCGCCGTGACCATTATTTGAGTTTCGGCTTCCTCTTCAAGCCATCATTTTTTTAATGAAAAATAAATACAAAGTTTTAACTTTCTTTTATTTTGGTATTGAAAATGGTTTTGAAAGAATTTTTATTATATCAATGTGTTGTATTGATATCTTGTGATTGGAATGTGGAAATTTAATGTTTCCTTTATGCATATTTTATGTGATACGATAATGTTATGGTTTATGATATGTTTAAACCTATTCATATGAGGAATGTATTGGACTTAATAAGTGACGGGTGGAGCCCACTATAGCTCCTCGATGCATCGGTAGGTCTCATGAGACAACTAGACGTGGAATTCGTCGAGGCCCTTTCCCAATTTGATTTATGGTTTTGGCCGAGGCCTTAATCATTTTAGACGTCTTGGCCGAGGCCTTGACAAAATGTTTCAGAATGTCCGGCATTATACATTCCCTCATTATGAAAGTGGTTATTGATATTGCATGTGATTATTCGACCAGTAGAATATCCATGTGAAGAAGTAAATGGCATTATCTCATTTTACTTTTGCCATATTATGTTGATGTTCAAGTTTAAAAAGGCTTTTGTTTTAGTTATACATTGCCTTAAATGTTTATGTTTATTTATGAAAGCTTCCGCAATATTGTTATCCTTACTGAGCATCTGAGCTCACCCCTTTCAATGTTTTAATATTTTCCAGGATGTGAAGAAGTATTTTATGAATGACCTGCAGGGATAGTCAGAAGAGGATATGAGTGTGGACTATGGAGACTTTGTTATTGTAGTTTTTCACTTTATGATGTAATGTAACGTTTACGAATGTATCTAGTGTTTCCAAGGCTACTAAACTAATCGGTCTTTCGAGACTTGATCTTTTGTGATCATGCCAATGTTACGAAGTAATACACCGACTCTGGGTAGCTGGGGTCGGGGCGTTACAATTTTAGTACAAGTTTTAAGGTAATTTGGTATTATTATAATATTTTTTTACCTTGAATTACCCTATTTTCCTTTAACCGCGGTAAATAAAAGTCAAAAGTTACTATTCACCAAAAATTATTTTCATAGTATTGAACCACTTTTTACTTAAAAATAACAACCATGTATGTCAAATTTTCTAAATTCAATTCACATAAGTGGTAAAATTTCATTTAAATGAAAAAGTCAATTTTTTAACAACTACTTAGTGGCTTCACTATTCATCAAAAATTGTTGTTTTTCAGAAAAATACCAAAAATTATGCCTAACCTATATTTGATATTCCAAATTAAAAAATGATATCTATTTTACAAAATTCAAAACATAGAAGTGTCATTAATTAATTTGAAATTAATTCTCGTTGTCAAAACAAATAACGTGTTTTTCAGAAACGATATCTTTCAAAAGATTATCACTTGTTTATGTTCAATTTCAATGTGAGATTAATTTCAATGACCACCATTGGATTAAATGGTAAAAATATAATCTATTTAACTTTAAAACCAATTAAAAAGACAATATTACCATATAAATATATTATATTAAAAAAGAAAATTTGAATTTAAATATAGTATTTTTCACTCTTCATTAAAAAAATGAATTTGATCATAAAAAAAACAAAAAATAACCCAAAGTAAACTTTTTATATCCCTATTCTAAAGAATAATTTTATTTTTCCAAATAAAACATATAAACGTGACCAAAACATGATTTAATGAGGGTTTTCCATTGAAATGCGGTAAATCAACCTTTTAAAGTAAATTATTCTTAAAATAAGATTCATTCACATTTTAAGCCTATAATTTTTATTAGATAAATGTAAAAAAAATTATCAAATGTGAATAATTATATAGTAGTTATTTTTGTTCATTCAAACCAATACAATGGGTAGACGTTAACAACCATTTAAAATAATAATATTATATTGTTAGTGTGCAATTTAAGATTTCAAAGAAACCCGTTGTTGCGTATCGGGTACGTCATAGAACATAGAAACACCTTTAAAGTAAAATTTGTTAGGCCCAATAGGGGCCTATATACCCTGAGAGGGGGTGTGAATCAGGGTATGGATATTCTTTTTCAAAGTTCTTCCTGCCCCACTGGATCTTGACCTCTTTGTTACAAGGGTCAATTTGTTTTCACTTTTGTGGTTACTGTGATCACTTATCTCCTTTACCTGATGATGATGCTTTGAATGCAATGCAGGAAAGTAAGCAGGCAGACACAGAGATTTTTTACTTGGTTCACCGCTAAGGGCTACGTCCAAGGAGCATACGCCGACAAGTTTCCGGTTCGTACCAAATTCCACTAGACTTCACTAGCTGTGGATTACAATGTTCGGGCTAGATCATTTCTATGCCCAGGCTCACTGCCTATACAAGGTTTAGTGTCAGCTCACTGCTTTCCCAAGGGTCACTCCCTGTTTCTCTCTCTCTGGCTCACTGCCGGTGGAAAGGATCACCTTCTTCCTCTTCCTAAGCTCACTGCTCCAGAAGGGAATCCAATCACAGTTTATAGACCTGTAGGTCTCTTCATTTCCATGAATTAATGCATCTTCTCTTGTATGTAGATGCTCTGTTGAAGTACAACTTTCACCCGCAGATGAATCTAACTTTGCACCGGATGTACCGGGCAACCTCAATTTTTACGCGCAACCCTTACGGTGTGTTGCGCGCAATTTCTATGATTTGCGCGAAATTCCTTTTTCGTGCAACCTCCAAATATTATGCGCAGCCTGGAAACTGCCTTGCGCGCAATTCTCTTCTTTTGCGCGATATCCACTTTCCGCGCAACCTTCCTTTTACGCGCCAACACCAACTTTCTGCGCAGCCTTAGCTTTTCGCGCAACAGCTGATTTTACGCGCAAACTTTAAGTTTACGCGCAACACCCTTTCTAACTTCAATTTCGCGCACCAGAGCTCGGGTATTTTCTATGTTTTGAACTCTCTTGAATGGAGGAGGGTCACTTCATATTTATAGGCAAAATCGACCCCGCGCGAAAAACCCTCCTTGAGCGCGTAATCCTCTTTGATCGCGAAAGACAAATCTTCCGCGCACAACCATTTTCCGCGCACTGCTCCATAATTTCGCGCACCTCATGCCTTTTCCATTTTCCGAGCTTCGGACCTCGAAACACCTCTTGCGTGAAAAACTTCATCCCTTTATTTCACGCAATCCGCACGAATTTCGCGCACCACGTAATTATTTCGCGCAGGTCTCCAAAATTGCGCGCGCCTAATGCCTTTGCCGATTTTCAAGCTTCCGGCCTTGAAACATCTTTTGCGCGAAATACAATTTCGCGCAACCCGCTGTTTTGCACGCCACACTTCAAGATTTCGCGCAACCCGCTAATTTTGCGCGCCACGCTTAATTTTTCCGCACACCTCTTTCATTTCTCTCTCCTCAACCTTTGCCAAAAACATATAACTCCATTTTCCATTGGCGATTTTCAGGCCCATAAATTTGGAAAACACTGTAAAACGGCGCCACCTTGTATCTGCTCTTTTTGTACCACCTCCAGATCATCCATTCCTTTGTCAAGGTTCTTCAATCAATCATGGATTGTTGAAAGCATCCCTTGAACCCGACAAACCACCATTTAAACCCCCTTTGTCAACACACTCATTCACCATGGTTTTCTTTTTCAACAAACATAACATAGATGTCTGCTTTGTCAACAAACATAATCACCTCAAAAATGATTCAATGATACCTTGAGGGATTTTTTCCCAACAATCTCCCCCTTTGGGTTTGTTGACAACTCTTCTATGGAAAGATACATCATTAATTCTTCATCCACCATTCACCTCATTGCGATTCTGATAGCGATCAAGGATTTACTCAACACATACTCTAAGCCCACATGAGCAATGCTCGTCGTGAGAAACAAGAGTAAATGAGAAGTTCATCAATGAATCACTTCATCTCTGACATCCACTATTGACACCACACTGATACCAATTTGTACTAAACTGATACCAATTGTCGATGGACTTGTTTGAAGACCAATGTTTGGTTTGGAAGTATTCTTACCACTTTCCAACACCTCTCTTCTTCTTTTATCACGATCCTCAGCTATCGTGATATCTATTCTTTTATCGATCACTTCTAGCATCGTCAGATTTAATACACTCCCCCTTTCTCATTGCTCCCCCTTTCTGGCTACTGCACCTGTCAGCTTCTCCCCGTATCAATTAGGATATATCAAATCTCCACACTGTCTCCCCCTTGAACAATCACTATTTTATCCTCCTTTAACAAATTAACAAACACTTTTCTCCCCCTTTGTCAACGAACCCAAAGGACACTCCTTTGTAGTCTGTAACATAGTAGAGAACACATATCAGCATATTAGGGAAAACACATCATACCTCGAGGAGAGGGGGGGGATTCCACATCCACACTATTTCAAGTGCGGGGAATCGACTGAACTCCCAGAGCCAGTCGATGCCTCTCAAAAGCTTCCTTGGGTAAGGCCTTTGTCAGAATGTCTGCAACCTGTAGCTCTGTAGGCAGATACTCCAACTTCACGATTCCCTGCTCAACCTTCTCCTTGATGAAATAATAATTGATCTCAATGTGCTTTTTCCTTGAGTGATGGATGGGATTTTTGCTGAGATTTATAGCACATGAGTTATCACACTGGATTCTGATCGGAGACTTCACTTCAACTCCCATATCTTCAAGCTGCTGCTTCATCCACAATAACTGTGTGCATGCTTGAGTGGCCGCAATATACTTAGCTTCTGCGGTGCTCAATGAAATGCAATCTTGTTTCTTGCTTATCCAAGAAACACACAATCCACTAAGATAGAATGCACCACCTGACGTTGATTTTCTATCATCTGCTGAACCGGCCCAGTCTGCATCAGTATATCCCAATAACTCTGTCTGAGATTTGTCGTTGTATGTCAAGCCGAAGTCCATCATGCCCTTGATATACCGAAGTATTCTTTTCACTGCAAGCATGTGACTTTACTTGGGATTACTTTGATATCTCGCTGCTTGGCATGTGGCGAAAACAATATCAGGCCTTGTCGCGGTCAAGTACAACAGACTTCTGATAATTTGCCTATATTCTGTGATATTAACTGCCTTTCCATCCTCATCTTTTGATTATCTCATCCGGGTAGCAACCGGAGTCTTCATCTCCTTGGAATTATCCATTCCAAACCTTCTTAGAACCTCCTTAGAATATTTGGATTGGGAAATAAAAGTGCCATTACTTCCTTGTGTCACCTGTAGACCAAGGAAAAACGTTAGCTCTCCAATCAATGACATTTCAAACTCATTTTTCATGAATTCGGAAAACTGTCTGCACTGAGCTTCATCTGATCCGCCAAAAATTATGTCATCGACATACACTAGCACCATCATCCTTTGATTATTGTCATTGCTGAAATAGAGGTTGTAGTCAACTCCTCCACGCTGGAAACCAAGCTTCTTCAAGTACTGATCAAGCCTTGAGTACCATGCCCCTGGTGCTTGTTTCAGCCCATACAACGCCTTCTTCAGCCTGCAAACTTTGTTCTCATCCTCATGAATGAGAAAACCATCTGGCTGCTCAATATACACCTCTTCTTCCAGAACCCCATTCAAGAATGCGGATTTGACATCCATCTGGAACACTTTGAACTTTCTTTGCACTGCTATGGCCAAAAATAATCTGATTGTCTCCAGTCTTGCAACCGGTGCAAATGTCTCATCAACATCTATTCCCTCTATCTGGGAGTATCCCTTGTACACTAGTCGTGCTTTGTTCCGAATCACTATGCCATCTTCATTCATCTTGTTGTGATAGACCCATTTATTCCCGATGACATTCTTGTCTGATGGCCTCGAAACAATCTCCCATGTCTGGTTCTTCTCAATCTGATCAAGATCTTCGTTCATAGCCTGAACCCAGTTTTCATCTTCAGCTGCATCGGAAAAACCTTTCGGCTCCACTTGAGACAAAAACGATGTTTGCTATGAAGATTTCATTCTTTGAGTCTGAACTGGAGCTATTTGATCACCAATGATATTCTGTCTATCAATTTCAGCTCATCTCTTTGGCATCCTTGTAGACAGACACTTGAAACATTCATGTTCATTATCAGTGTCTTCTTCTTAATCAGCATCATCCACTTCTTCTCCCCATGTGTTGCTTTCTTCCTCAACACATTCATCATGAAATTGTTAACTTGGATTTTCTCTTGCAGCTTCTTGGTATCCTGAAAGTAGTCAGGTGATACCACATTGTTAGAACAAAATAGATAATCATGAAAACCTGTGTGTTTTTGCTTTTACACCAATCATTCTTCATGAGCATAAACATTCATCCTTCATATCATATTGAAATCATGCATCTGATTAGGATATAGAATTCTCCCCCTGTGTTATGCAACTCTTCAAGTTGTTAGGCCCAACAGTTTAGACCCATAACATGTCTTTTTCTCCTGCATCATTTGTTCTCATCTTCCACTCAGATTTGAGTCATTAACAAAATCTCTAAGCCTACTGAGTTGAAACTCAGTGTAGGAAACAAGATACAAAGTTAACAACACAATCACATTCTGTTGTGCTCTGTTGCTCCCTTTCTTCTTCAACTCTCGTACGTGATTTGAATCAATTGAAACTGTAGAGCATATCACATATCCACTTTGCATCCTTAGATGCCACTTCCCCATGGATTGTATCTCCCTAAAACCTGAAACATATTAATCATCAGTCAATAGCATTTATATACATAGGGAGAGGGGTTTCTTCTGGACTCCTCAAGATGAGGATTGTGGTTGATCCTGATGGGTCAACCCTTTGATTCTTTCTTGGAGAGCATCACACTCCTTTCTTGCTTCCTCCAACTGCCTAGCCAACTTCAATTGTTATGGCCATATGACTAGGCATTCATTGCCTACAGTCTGATCCTTTTTCTGATATGTAGATTTTGTAGGCTCAGCCTTTCTCACCGCTTGGGGTATAAGCCCGCTGGTACACATTTCCTTCTTTGAGGTTCTACCAAAATTCCACTTTCCTTGATTATTTCTCTGAGTAGAAACCTCTCTATTTGGCATCTTCCATTTCTTCTTCTCCCATCTTAGGGGTCTTCCTCTTTCCTTCACTTCTCGCTGAGAAACACGACATGTGGATTTTTCGATGCATTCTTTTCTTATCTGCCTTTTATCAGATTTATGGGTCACCACCCTATTTTTCATTGGTGGTGGGTCCTCCATTGAACGTCCATTCTTCTTTATCACCACTGGAGTAGATCTCCCCTTAATCTTCCAGGTTTTCTCACATTCTCTCCTTGAGAGCTGTTGTGAGTATGACATAGGAGGTGACTGATACACCTTTCGTTCAGCTCCATGTGATTTCCCCGAGGCTCGAAGCCTATTCTTCTCCTTACCACTTTGTCTCCCAGTACAGGCTTCTTTATTGTACACTTCCTGTGGTGGAGATCTCTTTTCTTGTTCCTTTCCCTTTCCTGCTTTCTTCTTACTGCAATGTCTCGCCATGTTCCCATAGTGAGAACATATAAAACATTTTCCCTCAAAGGCATACCTCATTTTATCATCTCTCTGCTGAGATGTTGATGCACCTTGAGTTCTTCCTCTGATATTGTTCTCCTGAGCTTCCTGACACATGCTCATGGTGTGTCCCATTCTTCCGCAGTAATAGCATCTAATATATGCTTTCCTCTGAGAAGCTCTTCTTTCTAATTTCTCATGATGCTTCTTCCTATTCTCAGATTTATTAATGTTTCTCTTTTCACAGCCTGAAATGTACTCCAGAGCCTCTGTACAGAAGCTTGATGTGTGGCCATGAACTCCAAAGAAATAGCACACATCATCACTCCTTGAAACTATCCTCATAGGCCTATCTCCAGCACCTACAGGATTTTTCTTACCTTTGTAAATTTTCACTGCATTTTTCTTATCATCCATAGGAGTGGGATTATCATATCCAATACCAGCATTTCCAAAACTTGCTGGTCTTTGAGATGAGAAAATATTATGTTGTTTCTCTTCAGAAACAGCATATCTATTCTTCATTTTATCATCACTTGTCGAAGGATGATCAAATAGCAAGTGCAGTGCATCCTTCAACTTGGGCTTATCTTTGGATTAGACTTCTCTATTTCCTGCTTGACTGATTCGAGCTCTTCTACCAACTTTTGAATCTTCATATCCCTTGATTCAAGTTGGACATCATGTTTTTCCTTGAGAAGCTTCCCTCTACTTACCTCATCTTCCAGTTCATGCTTCAGCT
Organism: Viscum album; assembly: GCA_963277665.1. NCBI lineage: Eukaryota > Viridiplantae > Streptophyta > Magnoliopsida > Santalales > Viscaceae > Viscum > Viscum album. The sequence continues at coordinate 747,386,302 of OY728123.1, read as the reverse complement.
TATCAACCATGTCATTTTTCTCCTTTACCTTCAATTTTTCTTGAGCAACAGAGTCAGAGCAACATGCATTCTCTTGTTGTAGCCTTTTATTTTTCTGAACTTCTGCAGACAACTGTGCTGCTAGATCATTATTTCTGGCTTTAAGATTCTGTGCTTCATCTGACATTTGACTCTCTTCATAATCACCAGCCTTTTGTTTTCCTTTCATTCTGGCCATCTTCTGCAACTCTTCAGCACGTGAATCATTCTTCTCTGTTATGTCAGTAACTATATCAATAAGCCTTTGATTTAAGAATTTTAGCTTGTTGACCTCAATATCCAATCCCTTGATCCGGATATCTTTAGATTTTGCTTCTTCAGTGTTTCCAACGTCACTTGGAATATTCGGTTCTTCGATGCTTTTGAATTGATCTTTCACTTTTCTATTCAAGCCATCGATCTCCCTTTTCTGTTCTTCAATCTTAATCTTATACTCACTAACTGATTCTGAGTTCTCTCATGTGGATAACTTGAGTTTCTTAATTTCTTCCATCAACTCAAACTTCTCTTCTTCTTGCTGCTGCATATAGGGTTTGGCATCGCGAACAATTTTGTTATCTTTCTTGGTTTTGGCCCTCCAAACATCTATCTCTTCAAGAGCAGCCTCCAACTCAGCTCGCATATCAATTCTTCCTTCAATTTCTTCTTCTTCACCGTCAGTGGTTCCAACGTCACTTGGAAAGTCAGGTTCTTCACTCATTCCATCAGCATCATTGACTGAGTAAGTATTTTTGTGGTATGATTTATCCAAATCATTTTTCTGTTCACTGCATGATTCCTTCAGTAAGTTGTTTGATTCTTTTAGTTGAATCACACTTTTTTCCAAAAACACTTCCACACTGAGGGATACCACCTGACTTCTGATTCTTCTTTGAAGATTTTCTTTTTCCCATGGTGGACCGAGATAAGCACAAACAATATCTTCAACTACACAGATCGACTACACCAAGTTGAAGCAAACAAATCTGATAAAAGCAACCAGTCCCTCTGATACCAATTGTTAGGGCCAATAGGGGCCTATATACCCTGAGAGGGGGGGTGAATCAGGGTATGGATATTCTTTTTCAAAGTTCTTCCTGCCCCACTGGATCTTGACCTCTTTGTTACAAGGGTCAATTTGTTTGCACTTTTGTGGTTACTGTGATCACTTGTCTCCTTTACCTGATGATGATGCTTTGAATGCAATGCAGGAAAGTAAGCAGGCAGACACCGAGATTTTTTACTTGGTTCACCGCTAAGGGCTACGTCCAAGGAGCATACGCTGACAAGTTGCCGGTTCGTACCAAATTCCACTAGACTTCACTAGATGTGGATTACAATGTTCGGGCTAGATCATTTCTATGCCCAGGCTCACTGCCTATACAAGGTTTAGGGTCAGCTCACTGCTTTCCCAAGGGTCACTCCCTGTTTCTCTCTCTCTGGCTCACTGCCGGTGGAAAGGATCACCTTCTTCCTCTTCCTAAGCTCACTGCTCCAGAAGGGAATCCAATCACAGTTTATAGACCTGTAGGTCTCTTCATTTCCATGAATGAATGCATCTTCTCTTGTATGTAGATACTCTATTGAAGTACAACTTTCACCCGCAGATGAATCTCACTTTGCACCGGATGTACCGGGCAACCTCAATTTTTACGCGCAACCCTTACGGTGTGTTGCGCGCAATTTCTATGATTAGCGCGAAATTCCTTTTTCGCGCAACCTCCAAATATTATGTGCAGCCTGGAAACTGCCTTGCGCGCAATTCTCTGCTTTTGCGCGATATCCACTTTCCGCGCAACCTTCCTTTTACGCGCCAACACCAACTTTCTGCGCAGCCTTAGCTTTTCGCGCAACAGCTGATTTTACGCGCAAACTTTAAGTTTACGCGCAACACCCTTTCTAACTTCAATTTCGCGCACCAGAGCTCGGGTATTTTCTATGTTTTTAACTCTCTTGAATGGAGGAGGGTCACTTCATATTTATAGGCAAAATCGACCCCGCGCGAAAAACCCTCCTTGAGCGCGTAATCCTCTTTGATCGCGAAAGACAAATCTTCCGCGCACAACCATTTTCCGCGCACTGCTCCATAATTTCGCGCACCTCATGCCTTTGCCATTTTCCGAGCTTCGGACCTCGAAACACCTCTTGCGTGAAAAACTTCATCCCTTTATTTCGCGCAATCCGCATGAATTTCGCGCACCGCGTAATTATTTCGCGCAGGTCTCCAAAATTGCGCGCGCCTAATGCCTTTGTCGATTTTCAAACTTCCGGCCTTGAAACATCTTTTGCGCGAAATACAATTTTGCGCAACCCGCTGTTTTGCATGGCACACTTCAAGATTTCGCGCAACCCGCTAATTTTGCGCGCCACGCTTAATTTTTCCGCGCACCTCTTTCATTTCTCTATCATCAACCTTTGCCAAAAACATATCACTCCATTTTCCATTGGCGATTTTCAGGCCCATAAATTTGGCAAACACTGGAAAACAGCGCCACCTTGTATCCGCTCTTTTTGTACCGCCTCCAGATCATCCATTCCTTTGTCAAGGTTCTTCAATCAATCATGGATTGTTGAAAGCATCCCTTGAACCCGACAAACCACCATTTAAACCCCCTTTGTCAACACACTCATTCACCATGGTTTGCTTTGTCAACAAACACAACATAGATGTCTGCTTTGTCAACAAACACAATCACCTCAAAAATGATTCAATGATACCTTGAGGGATTTTTTCCCAACAAAATTAATATTTAATTAAAAAATATTAAAAAATATTAAAGTGTTATATTATTTATTTATCTAGGATGTTACATCCTTCCCCGCTTTTGGGAATTCTGTCCTCGTAATTTTAAAATTGGGCTTGGAAACTTCATTGAAAGTCCCACATCGAAAGATGAGTAAATAAAACTATCACTTTAAAAGAAAGAGAGATATTTAAAATAGTCACCCAAGATAAATTATACTAATATTCCAAGAAAAATGGATATGTAAGAGAAACTAAGTGTCAAGTTCTGATGTAGTGTGATAGAAAACATGATTAGGAGAAAGTTAACAACAAGAAACCACTAATTTTTGATGGGTTAAATGGTCATTGGTTTCCCAGTAGGAAAATTAAATGGATAAAGTTTTTGTATTAAGTTCCTTTTTATAAACTTGAGGAATTTATTTATTATCCTGATTAAGAACATAAGTACATATACTTACTTTTCATTTAGACTTTCATACTTTACTAAATTTACACTGCAAACTCTTATTTTCTCAAAATGATGAGTATTCAAGTTGACATGGACACATAAAAAGTGAAAAATCAAGTTCTATAGAATAACATGATCCACAAAATATAAACCATATATTTCCCCTATCTTTATATATTAACCAAAACCACAATTGGTTAGTACGAGAATAGATAATCCATAAAAGGGTAATCCTTTGTAAAAAGAAATACTACTCTTAATCTCCAAAATCCAACAAAAGTACCAAAATTTCAAGAAATACCATTCAATATACAATTGTCTTCCAAATTATTCAAAATAATAAAAACTAAAATTGAAACCCAAAACTCAGAAGGATTTAAATCACATAGTCTTACACAATTAATCTTAACATTTATCTCCAAAAATATCGTCTACTCTTAAAGTCAAATACTGAAGTGTAATTAACCTAATCACATATTCTCTATGATAGGTTAATCACTTCCCTAAATAACCCAAATCACCATATGTCCATAAGAAAAGCATAGATTCATAAAAAATATGATTTCAACAATTATTCCACAAATTAGATCCCATAGTATTGTATTTTCCTTAAGCATATAGTGTTCCCAAAAGAGAGAACATCTTCCGAAATAACTTGTATCACTTAATCATAAAAATACTTTTCCTATACTAATGATATCCATTTGATAAAACATAAGGTCAACTTATTATTGACCCATAAAATCATTTAACTAAAAATAATTAGTCATACTAACCAAGGACATCACATAGGCCGGTAGTAGGTGATAAATCATAAACTCACTTTGGTTGTGGGTTCGATTCTTGCAGCTTTTTATGACGTGACGGGGTGTCACACGGTCTGCGTTTTATCCTTCTTAAAAAACTATACAATTTCATAACATTACAAAAAAAAAGACAAATTCCTCAAAAATAACCATAACATAATTTATCCTCAAAAGTTATCTAATACCTTTCATTTTACACCCCAAAATGTAATAACTATTTATCACCTCTAAAATAACTATTACACTTTCTAATATGATAACCATTATGGTTATGTCACTCATGCTTAAATTACACCCCAACCTCTAAAGTTATCAAAACTGACCTCTGATACCAACTATAAGGACCCATCCTTAAACATTGCATATTCTTGTATTAATTTAATAATTCACATTGAGGATATTTTCAGGTTTAGAGCTTTAGAGAATTATTTCATAACATATTCTTAGAAACTTGAATATTACATGTAGACACATCTACCCAATTTTCTTTTTTTCACAAAATAAAAATTCTTTAAAAAAAAGAGTCATGTCTAGTTCCATGTTTTAGATAGCATGACTTTTCCATGATCCCATCCTTGACCCTATTCCAACTTATGTCCTGTGAAAAACATTTCAAAAACATGGGATGAGCATAAAAATCTCAGTAAGGGATACACAAAAAAGGAAAAATGTTAGTTTTTTTCAAAAACAACAAGTAAACCATGAATACTCTTTCATAAGTAATAATTTTATCCTTTAGGAAGTAAAAAATACTCATTAATGAATAAAATATCATTGCTTACCCTTTTCTAACCAAAATATTACCATAAACCCCATATAAAGAACACATAACATATAAAAATAACTTTGTACATAAACATACTTAAATGGAATAACCATACGGTCTACTTCCACACATATCACTAAATGGAATATCCATATGAATGACTTCCATACCCAATGAATTGGAGGTTATAATGTAACCACCTATCCTGGTTTATCACGACACCACCTGCTATTTGGTTTATCACGTAACCACCCATCAAATATCCAAGTACCCTTATAAAATCATAACACATAAAATATTGTAAATATAATCATTTCACTAATAACATTTCAACATTGAAATTACGATATATCATTTCATGATATTGACATAAACAATGCTTAATCAAACCATTTACCAAAGCATTAAAATCAATTAATAAAGAGATTATTGAATCAAAGTGTCCCATACCACTTTGAAGCTTTTAAAGGAATTAAAGTTTTAAAAAATTAATGTCCTTATAAATAAATACTAAAAATCATTTTGAAAACATGGACATTAATGAGAAATATTTCAAAGAATAATTCTTTAAATCTTTTAAAATGATGTTTTAGTTAAAGAGTCTCGTAACACATGAGAAGAACTTGACTAAACTTAATTGAAGAATAGTATAGAAAAAAACTTATAATATAATAAGAATAAGTATATTCATGATATAATATTCCAAAGGGTAGTATATACACCATATAAAAGTGAATTGTCACACAATAATAATGAAGTCTCCATGGAATGTAAATTGAGACGAAATCCCTTATAATGATGGTATCCTTAGATTAAGGATCAATAAATTACATAATTATGTGTGAAAAATAATAATACACTAAATATAAGTGGATATTAAGTTTGTAACAATCAGAGTTCATTCACACATATTTATAACACGGCATAATCAAGAAGTATAAGTTTAACCCAAAGAATTGAAATTCGGTTAAGAAGTTCCCTTACAGAAATTTGACAGCCTAACGACGTCACTTTAAAATTAAAAAAAAATAATTTGGTGAGAGAGAAAAGGGTTTCTCATCACTTGAGATAAAATTTAAATAATTAAGGATATAGAAGAACATATCCCAACATTATAAGATGTAAATTGAAAAACATAACAAAAAGAAGTCTTTAAAAAAGAGGAGGGTGAAAGGTTCCCTTAATGATTTGGTAACATATGAAACATTAACCATATGAATGAAGGATCATAAAATGAATATTTTATTACCAATAAATAAATGTATATTACGCAATGAAAACAATCATGGGCAGTAAATACACCACCCAAAAGGAAATAGGGGCAATATAGCATGAATCTCACGGGAATAAGAAGTGAGATGAAAACCCCTTTCCACATTGTAATCAAACGAGTCATATAAAAAAAAGTTAATAAACACTAATTGAATCACATAATACCATGAAAATAAATATAATAATTATAGTTATATCAAATGACAACACACAATACACCACATTCAATAAATAAGTGGAGAATAATGGAAATCTCATGGAATTAAAAGTGAGATAAGAAACTGTAACACCCCGAGATTTTATGAAAAATATTCTTTTAATTTCATTGATGTCTTCTATTATACACCACACCAAGTTTAGATTGTACTATACGCAACACCGTATTAGCTTTCAGTATACGCAACGCTGTTCTTGGATCCTGTTACACACAATTTCAAGTTCGTTTTATAATAGTCATTCTACGCAACATTGAGTGTGTTTATATATATATATATATATTCAATGTATAAATACAATATGTTTGAATTCTGTTATACAAAACAACGAAAGATTCTTGCACAACACGGAACCCTGACTTGGCTTGCATTACACGCAATCATGACCTTCCTCGATAGTGTGTGTTGTACGCAATACCGAGTTCTACTAAACAACGATATATTATTATAATATTATTATGAACTAACCGTTATGGATAGTATTAACTAAATTTTGAATTTTATAACATTATTATTCATCTTATAAATTTTCTAAAACATTTTATGTGAACAAAATAAATTTTTCGGGTGAAATAAGTATTTTTCAAAAAATGCAGTTTTGCCGCCTTTTGATGGAACACCCACTTTAAATCTAGTTTTTGACAAGTTTATAAGTTCAATTTTATAAAATAAAATTATTCTTTGGAATCAGGATATAAAATTTTACCTTGGATAAATTTTTCATATTATTCTGATAACTTTCATATTTTAATGAATAGTAAAAACACGCTATATTTTAATTAAAAACAACTTTTCTCATCGTAATATCTTATGTGGTTAAATTATAATATTTAATGGTTTTAAAGTATAAATATAATATATTTTTACCTTTTAATATAATGTATGTCATTAGCATTGATTTTACATTGAATTCGAAGGTTAAATCAATTCAATCTTTTGCAATGTTTTAAACAAAAACTCGTTTTCATTCGACAACGGGATTAATTTTAATTTAATTTCTGCAACTTCTGTATACTGAATTTGAAAAAATGGATTCCATATTAGGAATCAGTGGGTCCAAATTATATTAATAGGCTACTATTTATTTTTGGGAATTATTAATAGTAACTACGGTAAATTTTATTTACTATAGTTAAAGGTAAATCGAGTAATTAAGGGTGAATATAATATTATACAATTACCCTAACACATGCCAAAATTCTATTGGATGACTAAAACTAGACCCATATCACCTAAGGGTCGGATTAGATTCATTTTATGGACTTTTGACCATGAAAATAATTTAATTATTATTAAAACCAAAGAAAGTGACAACATGTCACTCTCTTAAATCTTATAAGTATAATAATTTTAATTTGGTGATAAACATCATAAAACTTCGAACATGAATAGTATCCAGAAATATAATAAAACTATCTACATCGTGAAAATTTATTTAGATTTTTTAGGGATTAAATAATTATCATTAATGGTGATACATTAATGATGGAGAAATTATTTATTAAGTGAAAAATCAGTAATATAGTTTTTATTGAAATAATAATACCCATTAAAAGGCCCACAAACATGACAAAAACTTTTTTTAGTGTATATATATACCATAAGCATCTAATTATCTAATATATAACCGTTTGGAGTCTTATAAAAGTGATTATGACACTTATATTATTTTATTTTAAATAATGGCAAAGTTGTCACCTTCATAATATAATAAATATAACAATTTAAATATTGTCATTTTAAGATGATAAATTCGAGTAAAAGTATTATTATGAAAGGTAATAGATTTATCTTTATCATAGGATTTTATTTATAATTTTTATGCAACAAATAAGTATATTAAATAATTATACAGAAATGTTGTAGTAATTATTTTATTAAGAGATAAACCAAATAAATGGTTTTAAAAATAATAAAATAAATATTATATGGACTATTTAATGTGATACAATAATTTTATAGATACATATGACCTTATATGAATCTATTAAAGCTTTTATTTCGAACATATCATCTGTATATATTTTATTTAAATTCAAATAAATGAATAGTGTCAAAATTGACACTATTGTTATTTTATAAAAATAACATATTATAAAATTGTTTAAAAATCACAAAAATATTTAAAAATTATAAATTTAACTTTATATGGTCTATAATGTTATAAAGTAACCAATTATGGAATATTCACAACAAATAAGTAATTATTTGTTATAATTTAAAATTTATAATTTTATTACCACAAATAAACATAAATAGATTAAATAAGGATAAATCAAATTGATAAGGTTTAAAATAAGATCCAAACATGTCTAAATTTGATTGGTTGATGATATTTCAACCCTATATCATCTAATATTAGAATATGAGTCATTTTTGGAGGTTTTTATGTGGTTTTAGATTTATTATAAATTAATATTTTTAAGATTTCCAAAGGTGCCCCTCTCCTCCCTTATAAAAGGGCACCTCCTCCCTCTCTTCCTCACACCATTTTGAGCCCTCGCGCTCGGCCAACCCCTGACCATTTCACTTCTCCACTTCCCTAGAAACATCCTAGAGGTTCTGGTCTTATTCAAAGTCCAATCTTAGTGCCCTAAGAGGAGGTTTCAAAAAGGCGTGTCGAAAGAAGAGGTAATATCTGTTACCGATTCTTTCAACTTTATTTCTTCTTCTACTTATTCTTCTTTAGTTGTTTCATTATGAAGTAATAACATCAGTATCACTCATATACTGATATGTTATTATAAGTATGAAACAACCCTATTTCACCATCTATCCATCCTACGAAAAACGAAATCACTGCGCGTGCGTATGTACGGAATACCGTCTCCACGCCGTGGTGTAATCTATTTTCCACCACCACCTTACATGGATGGGTATAATGGTGAAAGTAATGAATATATATGATTATTGTAAAGTGATATTGATTCTGTAATATTATACATACACTTTAATACAATTCCTCAATCATGGGAATGATATCATTGCTCGTGCGTACGTACGGAATACCGTCTCCACGACGTGATGGGATTCACTCTCCATGATAACCATTCAAGAATGATTATAAAGTATATATAATAAGTAATCATGAAATATATGACATAATAATGCTACTGGATTTTTGTATATATTTATTTATTTCATCTAATTAATTCCATTCAATTCAATAAGGATACGAAAATAGCGTTCATCCGTACGTACGGCCTACCGTCTCCATGAACGGTGTATTTCTTTCCATTTATCAATCTATTATATATATGTATATTCTGAATATATATTATATATAAATCATGTTTTATATTCTGGAATTAAGAAATCATGATCTAAGTAATCATATGAATAATTACAAGTCAAAACACGGACGACAAATGAAATGATTTTACCCAAAACGCTCTTTAACATGGAATTTACAAAAGAACGGGTAATATAAAGTCATAAGTGAACCATATATGATATCATAACAATGAATGTGATTATGTAATAAGTCAATAACATTATTTAAATCATTATACATGAGGTTTGGACACTTACGAAGCAAATCAGACCTAAGGTAAGGGATAATTTTGCAAATCTCATTTTTATCCGAGATTGCTTATTCGTAAGTATTTACTGGGGTTATCATTATCATCCATGTACATGTTTCCTAAAAGTGGTTTCATGTATGTTTAAAGTCATTTTTACCCATATTGAATTTTACCCAATGGTATGGAAGGAATCATTCTTTTATTTACCCTACAAGGTACTTTTTGACTTTTTCAACAAAAGTACGAGAAGAATGTTTTTTTTAACGTATGCGGCATGAAAGGATTTTTACGGTTTTATAAAGCCTTGTTTTCATGAAGATTCCTCCAAAATATTTCATGAATATTTTCAAAAAAATCCTTTTCTTTTAAAATTGCATGAAATTTTTTGAAAAGAAAATGATTCTGATGAAAAAAGGATATTTTCCTCAATAATTCATTTCAAGTGTTTATCAAAACCTTTTTTCATCTAAGATGAAATTATTTCATATGTGTATGCTTCAAGTATAATGTCTCTATGATTTACATGGTTTCACTTCACTTATTATGAAATGATATCCATTTATTTTATATGGATTATGTGATGATGAGATGATGTTTATGAAACCCATTTTATTTATTGGGTTTTTATGAATGATGTATGTTTATTTTGTGGCACAAGTAAGAATTATTTCATTATGAGATGGGTGGGATCTATATCTCCCTCAAATACATTGGGTAAAGATTTTATATCTCATGAGATAGACATGGCCGGAATGGTATGTTAATCCAGTTCAGTGTTATATGACTGAAACGAGGAGTGAACTCGATTCCGAATGGGACTTTCTCCACTAAGATGGTCTTGGCAGCAATGCCTTGGCTACTATGGAAATCATTACATGTGCTTAATGGATTCCACAATTACATGTTTTATTCCCATTCTATTTTATCATGGTTTATATCCCATTATGATCTATGCCTTATGTACTTCCATGTTTTATGTCGTTGCTCAAGATTTTGATGTTTAAACATTATGTTCATGTTTTTAAGTTCAAATGTATATGGTATGTTTTATTTTATCCATGCTTACCCTTACTGAGCATTTGAGCTCACCCTTTTTATGTTTTCTCTTCCCCCAGGATTAAAAGAATGATTTTAGGTAAGGAAACAAAAATGAGAAGATCTTTATGGGAGATGTTGAAGATCTTTCACCACGATTAGAAGATTACGTTCCATGTTTCCAAAGATACTAAACTATTACGGTCCTTGTGTGTCTGTTTTTGTTATGTACTATGTATTCCGCAAAAGTAATGTAATTTATATGTACTTCAAGCTTCGGGTCTCTACAGTTGGTATCAGAGGAAAGGTTTAGTCAACCTTTGGAAACTAGGATGCGAGAACTTTAGTGAGATCCCTAGAGATATTTCTAAGGTATGTCTAGGGATGTCCCTAAGGTTAAGTATAAGTATAGGTTATAGTATTATGGTAACCCAAGATGTTAGATATTGAGGGTGCTCCCCCTTTACTATGTTCTTTTCCCTAGCATGATTTTTTCCTCTCACACTATTCTTTTTGGGTTTTAGAAAATGGCTGGAAAATTGATGATTCATGATAATGGAGGATATGACGGACAATGGAATGATATTCTTCATGAGAAACCAAATGAAACAGGATTTGGAAGTCCAAACATCGTTATTATTCCTAATCATCAATCTCATTATATGATCAATAATATCAACTTTGGTATGTCTCCCGACTCAAATAATAAGAGAAAGATGGAGTTTCATGATGATCATAGAGGAAAAAAGTTCAATTTCCCTCATGTAAATCATGTGGGAAGAGGCATCGGGGAGATTGTTTCAAAGGAACTGGAACATGATTTGGGTGTGGAAATAAAGGACACAAAGCCAGTAAGTGCAAAGGAAAAGGTTCAGTTAACACCATGGACAAGGATAATGGTATTTCTACGACATCAACAATGATTAGATGTTTTAAATGTTGAATGTACGGGCATTATGCAAACCAATGACCTAATGGAAAATCTCATGAAGAGAATCAGCATGGTCATATGGGTAGTATTTATGTGGATGATGATGAGGAGACTACAAATGATATATGAGCTGAAAGAAGTGTTGAAGCTCAGTCAGTTGTTTTAGAAGGTAGTGGAATGATTGTATGTTTATCGAGAGTTATGTTGTATAGTTAATGGTACTATGGAATAAAGAATCATCTAAGGATTGTTACACTATTGTTTTTCCTAAAAGTATTTGAAAGTATATATTGAATGGTACCAGTAACCATGGAAGTTTATTCAGATATTTTTCTAAAGTAGATGATATGCGCATAATGAAGGAATAAGAAGATAATGAGATGTTTGATTGTATTCATGAGCTCAGGATTGATATAAGGACTAAGTGATATCATGGTTTGAGTATATATAATTTTGAGGATTTTGGTATGTGGAAAGAGGTAACTTTTAACAGCATTCATGTTTTCACTAAGGTTCAATGGGTATTCATTTTTCAAGATAATACATGATTAAGGCCTTCGAATGTTTGGAATGTAACCAACAAGACATATCTTATGATATATGGGGATCAACGATGGTATTAAATCTCTGGTAATAGTTTTCACTATATTATGAGAGTGGACTGCAGTATTATGGATAAGCCTAAAGATTGGAATGGATTATGTTGGACATAAGTTATTATTGTTTAAGGATAGAATATTTTTCGATATTATTGATGGGATGTTATAGTAATATAGTTTTAGAAAACGGACAACCTGAAGGACAGGCGACAACCCATCGCATCGGACAAGTCTGTGGGAATCGAAACCACAATCGAAGTGTGAATGGCCTTTATCGCCTACCACTGGCCTACAGAAAGTCCCTGTTTAGTATAAACTAGTTTTATTATATTAAGAAGTATGATATATGAAGTATAAGTCCATTTTAGGAACCATATATGATTAATCTCACTATAGATGGACATATGTATTTTTTGATAACTTTTCTAACCTTTTGTTTGAGACAGATGGAATGACCCATCATTCTATCACATGATCTGCTAACACATCACTAATGACAAATTCAACTTAATTTCTTTAATAGATGAAGTGGAAATTGTCCAAAGAACTACCAACAGTGAGACTGTACCAAAATCACGAAAGTATTTCTTCTAATTCCAATTTCATCAACTTTAGGGAAATGATCTTGAAAACAAAAAATGTTGTCCTAGTGCTCTTATATCTGATGAATCAGATGGTACCTTAGATCATCACAATTTTATGGCTTTGTGATTGATGTCTTTTTCATAGCCATGTTCTCTACCACTCTTCATCAGAACTTCATGGTTAGATTTTTCTTCCATATCCATATTTTCACCAATGTTCTCCTACGTGGAAACCCAGTGATGAGTTAATTTGGGTAACCGTTACATTTCAGACTTTAGTTTATAAAGATACTTTTTGGTATTCCTTTTTACGATGTGGGTTTCTATTAAAGAAATTTTCAAGTAGAAAACCATTTATAACCCCGACTAATTTCGAGGGAGAAATTCATTTTAAGGGGGGTAGAATGTAACACCCCGAGATTTTATGAAAAATATTCTTTTAATTTCATTGATGTCTTCTATTATACACCACACCAAGTTTAGCTTGTACTATATGCAACACCGTATTATCTTTCAGTATACGCAACGCTATTCTTGGATCGTGTTACACACAATTTCAAGTTCGTTTTATAATAGTCATTCTATGCAACATTGATTGTGTTTATATATATATATATATTCAATGTATAAATAAAATATGGTTGGATTCTGTTATACGAAACAACGAAGGATTCTTGTACAACACAGAACCCTGACTTGGCTTGCGTTACACGCAATCACGACCTTCCTCGATAGCGTGTGTTGTACACAATACCGAGTTTTACTAAACAACGATATATTATTATAATATTATTATGAACTAGCCGTTATAAATATTATTAACTAAATTTTGAATTTTATAACATTATTATTCATCTTATAAATTTTCTAAAACATTTTATGTGAACAAAATAAATTTTTTGGGTAAAATAAGTATTTTTTAAAAAATGCAGTTTTACTACCTTTTGATGGCGCACCCACTTTAAATCTAGTTTTTGACATGTTTATAAGTTCAATTTTACAAAATAAAATTATTCTTTGGAATTCGGATATAAAATTTTACCTTGGATAAATTTTTCAATTATTCTGATGACTTTCATATTTTAATGAATAGTAAAAACACGCTATATTTTAATTAAAAACAACTTTTTTCATCATAATATCTTATGGGGTTAAATTATAATATTTAATGGTTTTAAAGTATAAATAGAATTTATTTTTACCATTTAATATAATGTATGTCATTAGCATTGATTTTACATTGAATTCGTGGGTTAAATCAATTCAATCTTTTGCAATGTTTTAAACAAAAACCCATTTTCATTGGACAACAGGGTTAATATTAATTTAATTTCTGCATCTTCTGTGTACTGAATTTGAAAAAATTGATTCCATATTTGGAATCATTGGGTCCAAATTATGTTAATAGGCAAATTTTTATTTTTGGGAATTATGAATAGTAACTACGGTAAATTTTATTTACCATAGTTAAAGGTAAATTGGGTAATTAAGGGTGAATATAATATTATAAAATTACCCTAACACATGCCAAAATTCTATTGGATGACTAAAAATAGACGCATATCACCTAAGGGTCGGATTAGATTGATTTTCTGGACTTTTGACCATGAAAATAATTTAATTATTATTAAAACCAAAGAAAGTGACAACATGTCACTCTCTTAAATCTTATAAGTATAATAATTTTAATTTAGTGATAAACATCATAAAATTCAAACATGAATAGTCTCCAGAAATCTAATAAAATTATCTACATCATGAAAATTTATTTAGATTTTTTAGGGATTAAATAATTATCATTAATGGGGATAAATTAATGATGCAGAAATTATTTATTAAGTGAAAAATCAGTAATATAGTTTTTATTGAAATAATAATACCCATTAAAAGGCCCAAAAACCTGAAAAAACTTCTTTTTAGTGTATATATATACCATAATCATATAATTATCTAATATATAACCGTTTGGAGTCTTATAAAAGTGATTATGACACTTATATTATTTTATTTTAAATGATGCCAAAGTTGTCACATTCATAATATAATAAATATAACAATTTAAATATTGTGATTTTAAGATGATAAATTCGAGTAAAAGTATTATTATGAAAGTTAATAGATTTATCTTCATCATAGGATTTTATTTATAATTTTTATGCAACAAATAAGTATATTAAATAATTATACAGTAATGTTGTAGTAATTATTTTATTAAGAGATAAACCAAATAAATGGTTTTAAAAATAATGAAATAAATATTATATGGACTATTTAATGTGATAAAATAATTTTATAGATACATATGACCTTATATGAATATATTAAATCTTTTAGTTCGAAAATATCTTCTGTATATATATTTTATTTAAATTCAAATAAATGAATAGTGTCAAAATTGACACTATTGTGATGTTATAAAAATAACATATTATAAAATTGTTTAAAAATCACAAAAATATTTAAAAATTATAAATTTAAATTTATATGGTCTATAATGTTATAAATTAACCAATTATGGAATATTCACAACAAATAAGTAATTATTTGTTATAATTTAAAATTTAGAATTTTATTAACACAAATAAACTTAAATAGATTAAATAAGGATAAATCAAAATGATAAGGTTTAAAATAAGATCCAAACATGTCTACATTTGATTGGTTGATGGGATTTCAACCCTATATCATTTAATCTTCGAATATGAGTCATTTTGGAGGTTTTTAAGTGGGGTTATATTTATTATAAATTAATATTTTTAAGATTTCCAACGGTGCCCTCTCCTCCCTTATAAAAGGGAACCTCCTCCCTCTCTTCCTCACACCATTTTGAGCCTTCAAGCTCGGCCAACCCCTGACCATTTCACTTCTACACTTCCCTAGAAACATCCTAGAGGTTCTGGTCTTCTTCAAAGACCAATCTTAGTGCCCTAAGAGGAGGTTTCAAAAAGGCGTGTCGAAAAAAGAGGTAATATCTGTTACCGATTCTTTCAAATTTATTTCTTATTCTACTTCTTCTTCTTTAGTTGTTTCATTATGAATTAATAACATCAGTATCACTCATATACTGATATGTTATTATAAGTATTAAACAACCCTATTTCACCATCTATACATCCTACGGAAAACGAAATCACCGCGCGTGCGTATGTACGGAATACCGTCTCCACGCCGTGGTGTAATCTATTTTCCACCACCACCTTACATGGATGGGTATAATGGTGAAAGTAATGAATATATATGATTATTGTAAAGTTATATTGATTCTGTAATATTATACATACACTTTAATACAATTCCACAATCATGGGAATGATATCATCGATCGTGCGTACGTACGGAATACCGTCTCCACGACGCGATGAGATTCACTCTCCATGATAACCATTCAAGAATGATTATAAAGTATATATAATAAGTAATAATAAAATATATGACATAATAATGCTACTTGATTTATGTCTATATATATTTATTTCATCTACTTAATTCCATTCAATTCAATAAGGATACGAAAACAACGTTCATGTGTACGTACGGCCTACTGTCTCCATGAACGGTGTATTTTTTTCTATTTATCGATCTATTATATATATGTATATTCTGAATATATATTATATATAAATCATGTTTTATATTCTTGAATTAATAAATCATGATCTAAGTAATCATATGAATAATTACAAGTCAAAACACGGACGACAGATGAAACGATTTTACCCAAAACGCTCTTTAACATGGAATTTACAAAAGAACGGGTAATATAAAGTCATAAGTGAACCATATATGATATCATAACAATGAATATGATTCTTTAATAAGTCAATAACATTATTTAAATCATTATACAGGAGTTTCGGACACATAAGAAGTAAATCGGACCTAAGGTAAGGGATAATTTTGCAAATCTCATTTTTATCCGAGATTGCTTATTCGTAAGTATTTACTGGGGTTATCATTATCATCCATGTCCATGTTTCCTAAAAATGGTTTCATGTATGTTTAAAGTCATTTTTACCAATTTTTACTTTTACCCAATGGTATGGAAAGAATCCTTCTTTTATTTACCCTACAAGGTACTTTTTGACTTTTTCGACAAAAGTACGAGAAGAATGTTTTTTTAACGTATGAGGCATGAAAGGATTTTTACGGTTTTATAAAGCCTTGTTTTCATGAAGATTCCTCCAAAATATTTCATGACTATTTTCAACAAAATCCTTTTCTTTTAAAATTTCATGAAATTTTGTGAAAAGAAAATGATTCTGAAGAAAAAAGGATATTTTCCTCAAGAATTCATTTCAAGTGTTTTATCAAAACCATTTTTCATCTAAGATGAAATTATTTCATATGTGTATGTTTCAAGTATAATGTCTCTTTGACTTACATGGTTTCACTTAACTTATTATGAAATGATATCCATTTCTTTTATATGGATTATGTGATGATGAGATGATGTTTATGAAACCCATTTTATTTATTGGGTTTTTATGAGTGATGTATGTTTATTTTGTGTCACAAGTAAGAATGATTTCATTATGAGATGGGTGGGACCTATATCTACCTCCAATGCATTGGCTAAAGATTTTATATCTCATGAGATAGACATGGCTGGAATGGTAAGTTAATCCAGTTTAGTGTTACAGGATTGAAACGAGGTGTGAACTCAATTCAGAATGGGACTTTGTCCACTAAGATGGTCTTGGCAGCAATACCTTGGCTACTATGGAAATCATTACATGTGGTTAATGGATTCCATAATTACATGTTTTATTCCCATGCTATTTTATCATGGTTTATGTCCCATTATGATCTATGCCTTATGTACTTCCATGTTTTATGTCGTTGCTCAAGATTTTGATGTTTAAACATTATGTTCATGTTTTTAAGTTAAAATGTATATGGTATGTTTTATTTTATCCATTCTTACCCTTACTGAGCATTTGATCTCACCCTTTTTATGTTTTCTTTTCCCCCAGGATTAAAAGAAAGATTTTAGGTAAGGAAACAAAAATGAGAAGATATTTATGGGAGATGTTGAAGATCTTTCACCACAATTAGAAGATTACGTTCCAAGTTTCCAAAGACACTAAACTATTACGGTCCTTGTGTGTCTATTTTTGTTATATACTAAGTATTCCACAAAAGTAATGTAATGTATATGTACGTCAAGCTTCGGGTCTCTACAGAAACCCCTTCCCACATTGTAATAAAATGAGTCACATGAACAAAAGTTAATAAACACCAATTGAATCACAGAATACCATGAATATAAAGAAAATAATAATAAAATATATCAAATGAAAGTACACAATACACCACATTCAATAAATAAGGGGAAAACAGTGGAAATATCACGGAATTAATAGTGGGATAAGAAACCCCTTACCACATTGTAATCAAACGAGTCATACGAAAAAAAGTTAATAAACACCAATTGAATAAAATAATACAATGAATATAAAGAGAATAATGATAATATATATCAAATGACAGTACACAATACACCACATTCAATAAATAAGTGGAGAATAAATGAAATCTCCTAGAATTAAAAGTGAGATAAGAAACCCCTTACCTCGTGTCTGACTTGACCCGTTCGATCTTTAATCTCATGAATAATAAACTAAAGTTAATTTAAACTAGCTTAAGAACGTTTTTAAATTTTATAATTCCTATTAAATAACTTATCACCATGTTATAAACATTATATAATCATTTGAGTTTATAATATCCATTTTGTGGATATTTGGTACTTGAGTCAAAAAATGACTTCTTATAATTACAAGTTGTTCATGTGGTCAAAATTTCATTATATCCAGAATTATATTCATGATTTAGATATCATATATATAATATATATCCATTATATACATGTATTTATAATAGTAAATAATATTTGAAGATAAGAAATGAAATGCACCATTCATGGAGAGGGTAAGTCGTACGTACTCATGAACTCCACTTCCATTTCTTTTTCGTATGGAAATGGAATGGAAACATAATGATACATAATTATATTATAATTCCAGTATAATATCATATATAATTTCATTAACTCTACCCTTTATACTTTCCACATAAGTTATGAACGAGTCATATCACTTTGAGGGGGCGGAAGTCCGCACTTCCTCAAATGGAATTATCGTATTTACCCACTATGGAAACCATAAAGGTATTATATAAATTAAAACTTCATAAGAATATAAACAATATAAACATAATATATATTATATATAAATACAGTGTCATCATAATGTCCACCATGAGAGGCGTTTGGAGATATTTGAACAATCATTGTTTCATGAGGCAGTAGTTCGTTGTCCACATAAATAGTATGTTCTTTACCCATTAGATGGAGGTGTGTGTTAGTGTAGTTAGAATACTTATCATAAAAAAAATAGTATATTGAGGATACTGGTTTTATTATAAAATAATGTAATAAGAAGAATTTAGGGTGTTGGAGAAGTAAAATAAAATAAAACAATTTAAGAGAAACTGTTACCTTTAATTTGGGTAACTTCCATTGGTTTAAACCAAAAGGACTTCTTGAAGTGCCTTCTTCCTAAGGTATGGCATCTAGGAGTAATATAGGGATATATAGTGCTTATTTGGGTAGGTTTTGTACTAGTCAATGGGATTGAGAAGTGTGAGGAATGAGTTAGAGGTGAGGGCTTTTTATAAGGGGGAGGAGGGGTTCTTTAGGAAAGAGTGAAAATATTATTTTTATTATATAATAATTTTCGTTTCTAAAGGTCAAAAACTAATTAAAGAAATATATAATATGATTCATAGTCTAAATAAATTCATCTAATAATTATTTTATAGGTTTTGGATGTTATTTTAATATTTATAATCTTATTTCTTTAAATCATTTATTAATGAGGTAAATACTGCATCATTTTTTTGTCATAATTAATTTTATTTATTAGGTACCTAAAAATTATAATAAAAATAAATGATGTAGTAAATTTCTCTATCTTTCCAATTAATATTTATAGTATAAAATATAACTTATATAACCTCATGTAAAAATTAATTTACTAAAAGATATCTGTTTCTGTCATTTTTGTCTTCACTTTAAATTAATTAATCTAATGTGTAATTATCACTCTCAAGTGGCTCCATGGGGTACCAAAATAGACCCAAGGATTCCCATGGTCAGTCATTACTCATAAAATAAGATTATGACAATTGTTAAGGTAATTTGTCATATTATAATATTCTTTTTACCTTGAATTTCCCTATTTACCTTTAACTGCGGTAAATAAAAGTCAAAAGTTACTATTCACCAAAAATTAATTTCATCTTATTGAACCAAATTTTACTTACTAATAACAACCATGATTGTTGTATTTTCTAAATTCAATTCACAGAAGTGGTAAATTTTTATTTAAATAGAAAAGTGAATTTTTTAACTACTACTTAGTGGTATCACTATTCATAAAAAATTGATGTTTTTCAGAGAAATACCATAAATTTTACCTTATCTATATTGGATATTCCAAATTAAAAAATGATTTCTATTTTAAAAAATTCAAAACATAGAAGTTTCATTAATTAATTCTCGTTGTAAAAACATATAGCGTGTTTTTAAGAAACAATATCTACGAAAAGATTGGCACTTGTTTATCTCCAATTTCAAATGAAATTAATTCCAATGACCACCGGTGTATTAAATGGTAAAAAAATATAATCTAATTACACTTAAAACCCAATTAAAATTATAATATCACCATTTAAATAAATTATATTAGAAAGCATATTTGAATTTAAATATAGTATTTTTCACCCTTCCTTAAAAAAAGAATTTTATCAGAAAAATACCAAAAAATTACACAAAGTAAATTTTGATGTCCCAATTATAAAGAAGAATTTTATTTTTTCGAATAAAACATATAAAAGTGACCAAAACTTGATTTAAATAGGGTTCTCCATTAAAAGGCGGTAAATCAACCTTTTAGATTAATTTATTGTTAAAATTAGATTCATTCACATTTTAAGCCTCTAACTTTTATTGGATAAATGTAAAAACATTTAAAAATGTGAATAGTCATATTGTATTTAGTTCTATTAATTACCTCTAATACAATGACTAGGCGTTAAATACCATTTAAAATGATAATATTATATTGTTAGTGTGCAACGTAAGATTTCAAATAAACATGTTGTTGTGTATCGGGTACGTCATTGAAAATAGCAACCCCATTAAAGTAAAATTAATATTTAATTAAAAAATATTAATAAATATGAAAATTTTAAATTCTTAATTTATCTGGGATGTTACAGGTAGAGGTGATGTTGGATAAAGGAAGCATCAATGGAAGATCAAAGAGCTAGATTAAATCCACTAAGGTAGTAATGATCAGATTGTGTGATGGAAACAGAAAAACCCATGGTTGTGTGAATGAGTCAAAGAAACAACCATTATTCTATAAGGTAGCAATTTTTATTTATGGATTTTACCTAATTATTTATGATTATTTCAAACATGTATTTTTCCCTCCTTAGTTGAATCTATGTTCAAATATTGCATGACCCATTAATTCAGGATTTATATCAGCATTTATTCTTTGATATATAATCATTCTTGGAATTTGTTAATATATTTTTCAATATATGATTCTCATCCCGTGATTTATTGTAGTATTGTACACATCCATCTGCTATTATTTAATTTTTTTGTTTTATGGTTTCCCCATATGTCCATCATGCTTTCACAATCAATATTTTATTTGGTCAGCGGTTCAACTATTGAAAGGTATGATTCCCATTGTGATTAAATATTACAACCATGTTAATAGATTTTAAAATATATATCAAGAATGGTAATGTGAGCATAAAATCTATAATGATGATATTTGATATGATGAAGGGAATGGGTTACTTAAAAGTTGTTAGAGATTTGTGTGGTGATGAGGAATCAATAGATGATCATGATTGAGGTGATCAGTGTCTAGAAGAAACTCTCTAATGGAGTTGGATCCATGGATGACATATTTCAAAGACATATTTCTAGGATTTATGGAAAAAATAATAGATGTGAAGGGGTTTGAGGGAGACGATGGAGAATCTTAAAATTACTTGACAACACAACTTGTAGTTTGGAAGAACACACACCACATATTCTAGGATATTTGTTACTAGGGTTTCTAGAAAAAGTAAAATATCACACACTATATAGGATAGACAACGCATGATGTATCGCTATCCATAAAAATTGTTGTGTACAAGGAGTACATGTATAGGGAATCCTACTAGTCCACACATCGTCTCTTTTTCACGGCATGTCATGTACCCTTGAGGGGAGTACATGACTCAAGGAGCTGAGGTACATATAGAGTACAAAAATGGTCCTAAAATCCTTATAATTATACACACATCATGAATTCGAACATTTAAAAGCCATGGTGGGTGTTGGTATAAGGGAAGGGGGTGGATTTTGTTCTATATTCCCTATACCCCGGGCAGCTGACTCCTTGTTTAGTCGCATTTTTTGACCCACACATAGTCCTTTTTAAGAATCTTACCACATGGATCATGAGGATGGTATTACCATGGATAGTTGAGATCAGGTCATAGGATGTGAAGTATTTTTTAGGATGAGCAACACTCCCCTAGACAATGATTGTGTAAAGACATAATTTTCTCTCATCACTCGTAAGTATGGTTGGTATTCCTCCAATGAAGTTGATATTTCACCCATATAGGTATGAGGACAATATTCTATACCTATGGGATCAAATAGATTTTGTATTTAACCCAAATACTTGGGACTATGATCCTATATCATCAGATAAAACTATTAATACTAGGTGTCCATGATATTTCTACTGTTTGAACATATCTAGTTTATTATTTCCTGACATTATCCTTGTTTCACTTCAGTTTTGGGAGCCTTGACCTAAATTAGTGTTATATTTTTAGTCTTTATCTTTCTCATTAGATTCATACATACTTGGAGTTGATTATACCTTTTCCTTTGTGGTTTATTTAAGAATTTTTGGGGCATCCTACTGAATATTTTTAAACTCACCCATGCACAATCCTAGGGTCCACATGTGTTTTTTCTGTGAAAGTGAAGCACAAGTTTTTGGATGGTTTGAGTGGATGTGGAGACTATCATGTATTATTCAGAGTTTCTACCCAGAGGTTCTTGGTGATTCATCGTGGTGTGTGGAGGATCTAGATGATTCATGATTTAAGCATCTACCATTATTCCTAGAGAGTGATCCCATAGTACGTATGGAAGACTTTCCCAAATTATTTGGGTTCAAATTCTTTTCAGATGTAATTTATTTCCCTTGTTTAATCATGTGGGATATTCCCCTACTAGTTGTCTCATGTGCTTCATTGTTTAAATTTTAGTTTATTATGTATATGTATTCTTCTAGTATTTTGGATCATCGTGTGTATTAGATATATGTATTTGATTCATGTTGGTATTGGATGAGGAAGTCCATATTGTGAAATATTCCTATTTAAAACTAGCCACCAACACCTGATCCATTGATGGTAGGATTGGGGTTGTACTATTGGCTTACCATTGGCCTGGGAGGGGCCCATTAGTTCATGTCATGTCATAGTTCTATCAATGCAGTGATTTCTTAGGGATGGAGTATGAAGTTAGTAGTCATGTGAGGATTTGGTTTGGTAACGTAGAGAAATGGTGTTATAGGGGTTTAGAGTTTGTTTCTTTGACCAAAGAAACCAGAATAGGTGTGGTGGCCGACATACTATAGTTCATGGTCTCTAAAAACCTAGTAGTCAAAACATATCTCTAAGAGATCATTCCAGGGTATAACTAGGAATGGTGCAAGTATCATATAGAATTCAGTTATGGTATTCCTTGTTTCTTTTAGGTAATCTCATCCATAAATTCCCAAACCCCTTATGTTTTCACCCTATCAAGTGAAGTGTGTTACCCTTTGATAGCTAGTGTGTTCAGTTGAGGTAGGTTCGCAATGAAATGGTGCTTGGTCTTGGTATTTTTTACTACTAGTTTATGGTTGATGTGGAATTTTTTAGAAATTTGGTTGAGATTTGGAATTTCCTTACGATATGATGTAGTTTCTCTTCCATTTTTTCTTAGTGAAGGCATCTTGTTGGGTAGATGATTATTTCAAGCAAGTTAGATGATCTATAAGTGAGTGGAAAAGGTGTGTAGTTTAATGTTCATGGAAATCCTGATATTTGGGTGATTATATATGAGCTCTAATCTCAAACTCATGTTTCTGTTTGGCTCAGATGTATAATGACCAAATGTTTATTCTTTCTTAGGGATCACTATACAACATTTAGAGATATTATAAATGGATTAATATGCATTTATCAAACTCATGATGGAACTTATATACCATGGTTAAAGTTTGGTCCATTCACAGATATGAAATTTTTATAAGAGGATGTTGGACTTACCCACATAGTGGAATGACCATGTTTGGTTATGAGATGAGGTTTGTGGGATTTCGAGGTAAACTTCTATGCATGTTTTTTTATAGAAATTTATGACCATAGGGGTTCCGCTAAAGACTTTGGATGAAAGGATTTATGGTACATGGTTGTGGTTTCCTACAAAACTACACGTGTTGAGGTCATCCAAGCGAGAGTTGGAAAAGATATACCTTGGATGGTGTAGCAAGTTGGATTTTCACCTAATGATATCCCAAGAAATTCTGTAGATATACCTATAAATTTTATTATTATTGAGGCCAAGAATCTCTATAATGTGGGCCCTATTAATTTATAGTGGAGTATTTGGAAAAAGATATGGTGATGGTAGATGGATAATACATCAAACCTCTCCCCTAATTCAACATATTCAATGGTTCCATCCTTTTCAAAGATTGATGACTATCAATGATGTGGGATGGAATACACATCGGATGCCTAAAATTATGAGAAAACATGTATAAAATGGATTGAAACTCATGTTTTTTCTTTAATAACCATTATAAAAATAGATACAGGGGTGATCTATTCACCATACACCATATGTTTGGGAGTTGGAGTTTCTAGTGAAACTTTAGGATAAACCATGGTCAACTCGAGAACTTTTCACTAATGGTGAAGATAATTCACTCTCCCATTTGGTGAAGTGGGTTTTAACCTTGGTGTAGAAATAGATGATTTCTAAAGTTTCATTATGGTACAAAAGTGGTGTGGTGGTAACCATCCTATTATGAATTTTTTATCCACTATATATGTCATTATAAGTTAGTGATGGTGTTGATGAATTTATTTTTCTCTATGAAAATTATTAAGACTCCTAATGTTCCTCAAGAAGAACCAACCCCCACAATAGTAATTGTTTATCCTTAGAATGTTGGTTGGGTATTTGTTCTCTATTCTCATGAAGAATACATTCTATTACAATGAGTATAAAGGAGGGTGTATAATATTCTATAGGGTGACTGATGGTATACCCTTAACTAGAAGATGGTGTATTCATATGCCTTTTTTCTATGGATGATGATCACTAAGTGGAATTGTGTCATATCAGACCAAATCTCTCCTTCAGATGATTCATGGTAAATTCTATCAGGAATTTAGGGTCTCTTAGTATGAACACTAGATTTATAGAGTGACACAAATATTTATAAAGTTGAATTACGTTCCACTAAGAATATTATATTAAAATGGTAGAGTTATGGTGGATAGTGTTTTATAGTAGAGGACCTTATGTCTGAAAATAGTTGAATTACATAAGAAATTATCTCTGGGTGGATGATCCTCATGTTGAAAGGGATAAATTTCTCACCTTTTATGCACATTCATATCCTTACACCTTTATTTCCTACAATGGAAGTTAAGGGAGTGATATTGAATTAGTTCTCATGGGTGACCGAATGTTCCCTGATGGTGAGAAAGTCATCCAGTTACATGGGTAGATAGTGAATATTCCCTCATGGTTTCAATGGAAATCAAGATGGACATCTTGAATGAAGACCCCTCTAGTAAGTCATGGTCCTTAGTGTTCATTGACCAGTGGATTTTTCTGGGTGTACCCATCTCGTGGTAAAACTTATTATGTGATGTATGAGGATATTTTCATGGGAATTTATTGATATTGGTCACTCATGAAGGTTATTTCTTAGGGTATGGAGATAAAATAGAAGGATTATCTAATGAATCAGTACTATCCTCTTTGAAATGTGGAAAATTTGGACAACATATGAGTAGTGGTGTGGAATTTATCAGTTGTATGAGTTTGTTTCTATTATTGATGTGCTTATCAATAGAATTTGTAAATGAGTGATATAAACTCTATCAGGTAATCTTTAGCAACAGGAGTAAGCTTAAGTATCGCTTTTTCTATAAACTATAGACAATGGATCATGTTCTTTGTAATCATGTGGTGGAAGATGTTTTGAATGAAAATTCAAAAAGTAATATAACCTTACATATTTTTCTAGTGTTAGTATAGAAAACCATTAAAGTACCCATTGTGGTGGTGTGGTGTAGATGGATTTCTCTCATTCATCAACCATATATAATTCTCTTTAAAAGGTGGGTACTGAGTCACTCCAAAAAAAGTTAGTATTATCGATGAACCATCTTGGGGTGATAATCAGAAGGTTATGTGGATTTATCTCATCTTTTGAATTAATAGATCTCTTGAGAGGAGATGTATATTGATTGTAAAGTTGAGTAAGATACGCTTAGGGTGGATTTATATTTAAATTTCTTTCTTGCTTCAAGATAGGATAGAGTCTCTTTCTACATGGATGAAATAAGGTATTATCATTTATAAATAAAGATATATTGTGTTCTCATAGAACTTGTATCTACAAAAGTGATTGAATTGTACGATATGGTATAATGTGTTCTGTATAGAGTTATTAATAATCTTGGTTTTGGTGAAGTTCCATTTATTTTCTTTTTGAGGATAAAAAGTTTTAAGGTGGGGAGGATGTAGTGACCTGGGTCCTACCTCAGTGACACTCAGTTCCTTTTTAGGTTTTTAATTCTTTATAACTTATCATGTGTAAAATGGTAAATTTATCCTAGTAGACAACCAAGAAAAGTTTTTCTAAATATTTGGTTGGTTCTAGAGTATGTGATATAGCTCCAAATTAAACTATCATTCAAGTCAAATGTATTATAGTACCTCAGAAATAATATAATAAAAACAGTATATTATTGTTATTCTGGTAATTAGTGTTTTTAGAAAAATGATTATATATCTAAAATGGTATCTCACGTGGATAATTTGATATTGTATTTGAGTCCAAAAAGGTGGGTTTTCCCCAAGGAGGGTATAGTTTTGGTTCTCATTGGGTCACCCTGAGGTTTACAGTCATGGGAGGATTAATTAATTAAATTAAAATAAACGAAATTAATTTTATTAATGTTATAAAACCCTAGTAATATAACTATATAATACATACCCTAGGTCCTTCCCATGGTTATCCACTATTCAAAATGTCAACCCTATATAGAAGAAAAGATATAGAGTTTATGTCAGATCATGGTGGCATCGACGGTGGATATAGGAGAGGGATGTGATCCAGAGTTTAAAGCCTTCATAATCCATTGATCAGGGCCCTTGATCAAATAGAACCATGTATTCAATAAATTATCAAATCAAAAGTGATTGTTCTATGAGGTTTGAATTTTTTATTTTTTTATTTTACCTCATTATTAATGGTTTTTTTAACATGGGTCAATTCCTCCAAATTTGAATCCATGTTCAAATAATTTGTAACCTATCAATTCAAGATTTATATATTCATTTATGTTTTGAGATACAATTGTTCTTAATTTTTTTTTGATTGTTTTGAACCATAATAGGGTTGCCCGGTGCTTGGTTGTGACGGGATACATGTGGAAGCAGAATATTTTTGTTAGTTCACTACTCTCATTTCAGATGTTTACCAAAGGGGGTTATTCATGGAACTAGAAATGCCCAACAGCTCATAGATCTATGAGGAGTGGTGTCTCTAAACATTTGTTATATAATGGTAGATGGTCATTGGGGTTTCCTACCAATGACCCTTTGGACCTTACATTAGTCGATAAGATGAGAGGTTGGGATCATCACACCCTTTTATGGAGAATTATAGCCTACTCTAGGAACTACATATAGATTTAAGTCATGTTTTTGAATATTTCCCAAATCTAATTAAGGGATTAGTTACCCTTCATTCTAGAAATCAATTATTAGAACATATAGATGTGAATATCTATAAATATAAGAGGTATCTCATAGAAATAAATATTTAAATGTATTAAAGGCCCCCTATAAATGGAACCATCTGTATATTTCAGGGTTTCATAATATTTATCATATTTTTACTTATCGATGTTGGTCTAGAGGTAACTATTTTATTAAGTCACGCAATTGGGCTCTCTAGATTTTATATCCACCCCGAAAGGTGTTGGGTATGTATAGTGTGAGGATCGTTCCCATAAAAGGGGATTCCTGTATATCCTTATGAAATGAATCATAACCTATGTAGTTCAGTTATAATTAAAGGGACGTGTACTTCCTTTTTATGGTTGTGTGAAAAGGATTATACCATACAGTTTAACATCATTTAGTAAATATGAATAGGTAATAGATTCCTAGTGAATGTTAGTGTGGGACTTTTGCATGAGTGTCCCTTTCTAGTTGACCATGAAGGGAATATAACAGACTGGGGACATGTTGATTCCACAAGGGATGTGTCCCAGTGAGAATGGTCCATGTCATGAATATATACCAATGAGGGTGAAGGTTTCCCAAAGGGAGTATAGTCCAAGACATAGGTATCATACAAGATTTAGCGAATATGGTTAGGTGAGGATGAACGTGATTTTTATCTTAAGGAGTATGGAATCATGGGAATTTAAGATAGGCGATGTTGGGTTTGAACATCTAATAGTATTCCTACATATCCTTCCGAATAGAAATCAAATCCCGTGAAGTTTAAGGGACATAGTTTAAGGTTGTGTGACAAGACCACATATTGTATTTTAATATCATATGGTTAGGTAATTTCCATGAAGTTTATATTCATGTGATTATGAAATTTCTACCATGACCAGTGTGATAATAGAGGAACATGTGGTGTATATACATATAAGGTTGTTGTGAAAGGCTTCATTAGGAATATATCCTTTTAGGAGGAAGAAAATATGGTTATTGGGGCTTACACCTAAGAAGGAGGCCCAAGGATCCATTTTGGTAATGTTAATGGTGTGATCAACTAATATCTCTAAGCTCAAATGATTCATACCCTATGTGAGAAAAAATATTTATCCAAAGGTCAAACACATTATATGATAATACCTGATTAAATTTTAATGAGTTTCACTCACTGAGGCTTCCCAAGGATATTTCTCTCTTATTAGATCATTGATGATTCATGATTGATGAAATCATCAATGGGTACCATATTTGGTCTTATATTCAAAAGAAAAACACATCCTTATATCTTCCTATATATTTTTAAGGTAGTATGGGGTATGGAATGTAAATGCTGGGGAAGTATGGTATCAAGCAAGGTAGACTATGGGATTACTCCATGAGGGATTCCTTATCCTGCCCAGCAAGTGGGATGGAGAAAAAATCCACCATAGATCTTGAAAAAACATCTCCAATGTCTTCTCTATAAGGGCCCCATTATCTAGGAGATAAATTATTGTGACCCACTAAGTGTTTTGCCTTCCTAGGCTAACAAACCTGAGCCTCCTTTTATCAATAAAATCTATGATCTAAGGGTTGTACACTAGTGTGTAATCCTGAATTATATGGGCCTTGGGGCCTTAGGGTAGGCTTCAAACATGAGATTTTAGGTTTCTTAATTTTGAAACAGATAACTATGAAGGTAATTTGGGTTTCCCTCATTCAGATACATATTTGGGACAATGGAAGTGACATATGGAAATCATATGTCTCATTTTGAAGATCGTAAATGGAACCAATGTTTGTTGCTTTATTTTTATTAATCAAATGGGGTGTCTAGGTAATATACCATAAATAATTCTTATTTAACATATCTTGTATTGAAAAATCATTCAACAACAAGGGTTGAGGTATGTGGATAAGGTGACCACACTTTTGGGAGGGGATTAATTCATTAACCAATCTTAGTTCTCCTACCTTAGTCCACCTAAAAAGATACTATGTTTTGATCTCTTTTTAGGGGGGAGGTTCGATTCCTTGGTACCTTCCTCCCCCATGCTCCTTCCTTACATTTATGTTAAAGGAAGAGTAGCCCAAATATTTATAGAAAATTTTTAGGTTCTCTATACCCTATGGGTGGAGGACACACTTAGATTGTCACGAACCGTCCCAGTGGGGCCCAAGCCGCAACTCCCCAAGCTCGCCTCCAATAGACCAGGGGCTGGTGACTAGCACCGAGTAGGCATGATACTAACATGGGAGGCATTTCCTATAAACCTGTACACGCGCACACACATCTCCAAGACCACAAAGCTGAAAATTAAAACTACAAAATAGAAAAGGATGCATGCATACACTAAAACCCAACCACAGAGTACGACAGGAATGTAAAGTGAAAGAAAGTAAAACTCTGGGCCAAAAGTAGAAGCCCTCCAAAAGATAGTCTGTAACAGAGTCCAACCTATAAAGAAAGGTACTGGGACTGGAATATGTAGCCGTAAGAACACACCTCGGCCCACCTGATCTCACTGAGAACCGTTCGGTCCGAGTCTACCTAGAATCATGTCAAAGGCTCCCTCATATGCACAAGACACGACACATGCGGGCAAAGACCATGCAGTGGTTAGTATAGCAATACCCAGTAGGACACCCCGAAACAACAAAGGAAATACAACAAAGGAAAATACCAAAAAGGAAAGATACAGTCAGCTCTGCACAGTATATGTCTACAGAACATATAACAAGAATATCCAGATATACTCATACAAAAACGACCATCGTGATACCGCCACTAGGATCCAGCTCGAAGATTCCACTAAGAATGTAACAAGAAGAACACACTCCTAGGTATGAGGAGAGATAGATACGGAGTAATTGTTCCGGGAGAACACACTCCACAAGTACCTTGAGAACTTGATGCTCAGATGAGGATCACCGCCATGTCATGGGGTGATTCAGACAACTCAGTCTGAGCTAATCCGCTAAGTAGAGGATCGGTGCCCAGGTAAAGTTGGTCACGTCAATACCAATAAATCTACCTAGGGTTCCAAGAATGAATAGAGGATCTGGCTCCAAATATCACAAAGGGGATTCCAAAAACTCTATTCGGGGATTTCTGCAGAAGGGATCATACTCTTGTGTAAAGGAAAATGATACTAGAAACCTTCAGGAGAAAGACTAAGAGGATGAAACCTAAGGAAACTAGCCCAAGTCACATAATGAAACTGGATCAAGCCTTGAATAATTTATTACACGGCCTGTAGTATGATTACATGCCGTGTTCCTTGACACCGGGTACTGCCTGTGTAAACGGCTCATTTCATCCGTTCAGGCTGTGTAGAACCAAAATACACGGCGTGTAGAAAAAAGTACCTGTCGTGTTCCTTGACCCCGGGTACTGCCCGTGTAAACGGCCCATGTCATTCGGCTTGTCAGATAGAAGAAACTACACTGCGTGTAGAAGAATCACACGCCGTGTCCGAGCATCTGGGGCTCACTCCATATACGCTGGCCATGTGCCCGTACACGGTCTCTTCTTGTGTCTGTGTCGCCTGCTCGTGTACCAGTACACGAGGTATCACATGTATCTGGCCGGGTCTGGCTGGGGAGGGGTATACACGGCGTGTCCTTGGCCATGTACCCTGCCTATGTCCGTGTACTTCCGAAGTACACGCTAGGTGGTCCGCCGACGAACACACGCCGTATAGCCCATACTACAGGGCGTGTAGTCGGGATTTTTTCAGAAACGTCGTCTTCTTCCTCTCACTTCGGCTGATCCTCCGGATCACGTTCCTCTAGTTTGTTTTCCTTGAAACTCAAGATCAAGAGTCTCCTCGACGTTATGATGTAGAATCTGTGGATTTCGGGCCTTTGATCGGCTCCAAAATCCGATTCCGGTCACCCGTGCGGAAATTGTTCGAAGAACGATATCTTCCAATCCGCTTCGATTCGTCCGTCGCCACTGCAGTTGCACCTTCGTAGGGTTGTACCGACACCAGATCATCAATTTGGGATCGTTGCATCGCACAAATCTTGCGCAATGATTCTTTGTTCATATCCCCGTGAAGAACGCGTAGAACGCAACGAAGAACGTGACAATTTGGGGAAGAAGAACACAAAAAAATCGAGAGGGATGAACCTCGATCAATGTTCATGTAGATCTTGGTCCTTCACCGTTAAGAGGTTGAACGAAACCAATACAATTCCAAGAATAAATTCCCACAATTCCCGAAAAATCCTATACAGAAAGAACGATCGATCCGCGGGCTAATCTGTTCGTCGATTAGTCCGCGTTCGTCGTGAGAATCAAAAACGGGGAAGAAAAATCAAAGCAAAACATCCTTCCTGGATCCGCGGAGTTTGCTGGCAATTATCCGGTTGTAGTTTCCTCGTTGCTAGTGAAAATCGTCAAGAACGTCGCCGCCGCATCGGGAGGCTTTCTCCAGAGCTCTCCAGAGCCTCCAGGGGAATTCAGGGTTATGAGAAAAGTAACCTTGATCCCATGCGAAATCTTTTTTTTAAAGGAAAAGAGATATTTTGCTGCAAAAATGATTTAAATAAAATATTTTAAATAAATATTTCATTACGGTTGCGTCCAAAAACCAGATTTCACCATCGACCTGCACCGGTCGATGTTAGGTCTCTTCTAGGGTAAACCCGCTGCTTTGAACGCAACGGTGCCATCGGATTTTTGTTCTGAGCACACATTTAGTAGTTATTCCACTTTTTCAATAAAACCACACGCGCGAAAAATTTTATTATTAAATTAAATTCAAACATTCGTTCCGGGCTCACCGGGCCTAGGAACTGAACGTCGTCTCATAGTCTGGTCTCGAATTAATTCCCATATAATATTAAAATAATACATTAAAAACTCTGGTACATTACATCACACCCAACTTAGGGCTTTTACGTCCCTGAAAAGCCAAAACAAGGGCTACTAAAAAAGGTGTGGGTACTACACGCGAATCTTAGCATCCCGCTCCCACATGCTCTCCTGGAGATTCTCATGCTTCTAACAGACACGCACTAAGGGAATAGCTCACCCATGAAATAACTTCTCCTGCCGATCCTCGATCTCCACTGGGTACTCTGCAAAGGTCGATCAATCATCGATTTCTAGCTCGCCCCAGTCGATAATGTGTGATGGATCATGCACGTACCTCTGTAGCTGCGACACATGGAAGACGTTGTGTACCCGGTCCATCTGAGGAGTTAGATCCAACCGATACGCCACCTCACAAACTCTACTCAGAATCTGAAAAGGGCCAATGAACCTCGGAGATATCTTGCCGCCTCAGCCAAATCTCTGCAATCCCCGTCGAGGTGAGACCCGAAGGAACACATGGTCTCCCTCCTCGACCTCCAAGGGCCTCCTCCTCCTATTGTCATATGATTTTTTCCGACTCTGTGCAGTCTTCATCCGCTCCTAGATGACCTACACCTTCTCTATTGTAGCTCTCACCATATATGGGCCCATGAGTGCTGACTCTCCCAGGTCAGTCCAGCAAAGCGGTGACCTGCATGGTCGCCCGTACAGAGCCTTGAACGGTGCCATACCAATAGTGGAATGATAACTGTTGTTATAAGAAAATTCCACCAGTGCTAGGTGATCCTCCCAGCTATGACTGAAGTCAAGTATGAAAGCTCGAAGCATATCCTCCAGGACCTGGATGGTCCGCTCTGTCTGATGATCAGTCTGGGGATGAAACGATGTGCTCAAGCGCAACTAAGTCCCAAAAGCTTCCTGCAATCCTTTCCACAACCGGGATATGAAATGATCATCACGATCTGAGAAGATCATGGATGGAACTCCTTGAATTCGAACTATCTCCTGCATGTAGAGGCGTCTCAGGCTTTATACAGAACTCTGTTCCCGTATGGCTAGGATGTGGGCCGACTTGGTCAGTCGATCAACAATCACCCAGATGGTATCGTGTCCCCTAGACGTATGTGGTAAACCCATCATGAAGTCCATGGATATCCCGTCCCACTTCCACTATATCACCTCAAGGGGCTGGGTCAAACCTGCTGGGACCTAGTGCTCAGCCTTTACTTGCTGACAAGTAAGGCACCGAGAAACAAACTCTGCCACACCCTTCTTCATTCATGGCCACCAGAACTGATGTCGGAGGTCCGGATACACCTTTTCCATGCCTGGATGCACTGCCAAAGGAGATGTATGGAACTCCTTCATAACCTCCTCCCACAATTTCGCAGGTACTACCGTGCGCCCTCTGAAAATAACAACATGTTATCCACCTTCTGAATATCCATCATCTGCAACACCTGTGGATATCTGTGCACACAGAGTCTCACAGCTAGCATCCTCGCACTGTGCTTCCCTGAATCGCAGTAAGAGTGGAGGGGTAACAACCATCGACTGAAGGTAAGCTCCCTCATCCCTATCCACAAAGGAAAATTGTAAAGATGCCAACTACCATGTCGCCTCATCCAGCAACTGCGAACTGGATTTTCTACTGAGAGCATCTGCCACGACGTTCCCCTTCCCAGGTGTGTAAACGATATCAAAGTCGTAATCCTGGAGGAACTCAAGCCATCTCCTCTATCTCAAATTCAGATCCTTCTGAGAAAAGATATATCTGAGACTCTTGTGATTAGAGTAGACGGTAAACTATTCTCCCATCAGGTAGTGCCGCCAAATCTTAAATGTGAAGACTACTGCTTCCAACTCAAGATCACGGGTCGCGTAGTTCTTCTCGTGTGACCACAACCGACGTGAGCCATAGGCAATCACCGCTTTCCTCTGCATCAGGACACAACCAAGCCCAGTTCCTGATGCGATGCAGAACACTACGTACTCGACACCCTCCTACGGTAATCTCAAGATCGGGGCGCTCGTCAAACTCTCTCTGAACTACCGGAAATCCTACTGGCATCTCTCGGTCCACACGAAAGGATTCCCCTTTAGGGTCAAAGCTGTCATGGGTGCTGCAATTCTGGAGAAATCAAGGATCAATCTCCGATAGTAGCCTACCAACCCAAGGAAACTCCGCACCTCTGTCACGCTCCGGGGTGGCTCCCATGCTAGCACTGCCTCCACCTAGGCTGGGTCCACTACTACACCATCTGCCTAGAAAATGTGCCCTAGAAAGTGGACCTCTTGTACCCAGAACTAACACATCTAGAGTTTTCCATACAAATGGTGCTCTCGGAGTGTGTCCAGAACCATCCCTAGGTGTCTCAGGTGATCCTCCTCAGACGCAGAGTGCACAAGGATATCATCGATAAAGACCACAACAAACCGGTCTAGGTAGGGCTGAACGATCTGGTTAATGTGTCCCATGAACACCACTGGGGCATTCGTCACGCCGAAGGGCATCACCAAGTACTTATAGTGACCGTAGAGGCATCTGAAAGTAGTCTTCGATATATCCTCATCCCGTACTCGCAACTGGTGATAGCCTGATCGTAGATCAACCTTCGATAAGCATTGTGCCCCTCTCAACTAGTCTAAGAGGTCATCGATCCTCGGTAGTGGATACCGGTTTTTCACGGTTACCTGATTCAAGCGCCGGTAATCCACACATAGCCTCAAGATCCCATCTTTCTTCTTGCAAAACAGCACTGGGGCCGCCTAGGGTGAAACAATGGGTCTCACAAAGCCCTTCCTCTACAAGTCGTCCAGCTGCACCCTCAGCTCACGAAGCTCTTCAGGATCCATCCGATATGCTGATGCTGATATCGGTGTCGTCTTGGGTTGCAACTCAATGCAGAAATCTATCTCCCGACAGGGAGGTAGCCCAGGGACATCCTCTGGAAAGACATCCTCGTACTCATCTACCACTACTGGAAACTGGAAAATTGTAACATCTGCTGCGCCAAGGGCTAGGCTAGCCAACTGATGTGAAATCGGTTGTGCCCTCCTATGCGCGAGTCCATCCTGCGCTGCCTGGGTCTCTCTTCCACCGACAAAATAAAACCTCATTCCATCACTACGGACACACCGCACCCTTCTCCTAAAATAGTCGATATGGGCATGAACTATGGATAGCCAATCCATACCAAGAATGACATCGTAAGGCCTCGACGCTACAACCAAGAGGTTCCAACCGAAACTCTCGCCTCCAAGGGTCAGGTCACTCTCTCTACAGAGGTGTGTGATCTCTGAGTCTTCTTCAGTTGGTGTTTCTAAATGTAAGGGTCGAGTCAATGGCTCAACTGGAATCTCAAGGTCTTGAACAAGATAAGAAGCCAGAAAGGAATGACTAGCACCTGTGTCTATCAGTACTGTAGCCAAAGTAGAAAAGACACAGATAGTACCTATAATCATTCCGGGAGTACCTGGGTCATAAGCCTCTTCCACCTGCAGTTGTCCCTGCCTCTGTCCACCACCTCCATGAGCCTGGGGTGGACCTCCTGAGGGAGGTGGTGGAAAAGGGTCAAAACGCCGACCACCTCCAACTACACTCCTGACTCCTCTACCACGTCCGTCACCCCACGGATATGTCTTCTCCACACGTTGCCTCTGCCTCAGTGGTCCATCCACTGCTCCCGCGTCAGTAGTACGGCGGGTCGTACAATCTCGAGCGAGATATCCCCAGCCATCACATGAGTAGCATTGCCTCTCTTGAGGCTAGCTGGATGCGCCCTGTGAACCCTGTACGGAAGATCCCCTATCCAGGGATCTCCTCTGAAAATGTCTCCCATGCCTGGGTCCCTGACATCGGCCCCCAGCTGCCGAGGTCTCTGCTCCAGCTCGCCCACTACTGCCATCATCCGTCTCTCTCAGCTCTTCCAAGAAGCTCTCGACCACCAGAGCCCGCTCGAGCACCCCATCATAAGTAGGAATGCTCATAGGGATGATTCTAGCTCAGATATCTCTGCACAAGACCCGCTCAAAAGTCCGAGCTCTGAAGTACTGATCTCTGGCCATATCCATCATGTACCGCAAGAGGTCGGTAAATCTCAATGAATAGTCATCCACTGTCATAGTCCCCTGCTGGAGCTGAAGAAGATCGTGTATGCGTACTACTCTCAGGGTAACCGGTGAAAACTCCTCTCTGAAGAGACACTCAAACTCCGACCATGCAAGAGTCGCCTCGTCGTGAGTCTGGATAACCAAACTCCACCATCGTCCTGTCAAGCCCTGCAGAATGCTCGCTGCCAGGATCACCATCTGGTCTGCTAGTGTCCTGACTAGATGGAAGACTCTAGCCACTACCTCAAGCCAGTCCTCTACTGCCTGAGGGTCAGGCTCGCCTCGAAACCTGAGGGGTCTCTGTCTCTGAAACTCGTGGAGCGCGCTCAGCCTGCGCTCCTCATCCACTGGTACAGCAGGCACTAAACACTGCACCACAGGTCGCGGAATAACTGGCACACCACCTGGTGGTAAAACTGGGGGATCTGGTCCCTGTATCGAGGCTTCATCACTGAGGGGATCTTCCTCATGATTGAGCTGCTGGATCCTAGAGGGTGCACATCGCGGAGGCATCCTGTTAAAGAAACAAGATGTATCTCATTCAGTGAGTATATCTGGAGAGCTGAATCAAAAAGTACATGGAAACCACAACCCATTCCTATATGATGCATGTACCATTATTTTTCCCCTGAAACTATTGTTCTCATGCTCTGAGTTGAAAAGCAGGTTATCAGAGTCCTCTTGTATGGATACGTCGGCCGCCCGCACCAACACTGAGATCCCTGGCCTGAAATCCAAACTCGAAACACTTAATATTGTTGCCCCAAACCAACTCACAGACTCTCGGTCCTAAGGTAGAACCGACCACCTCTGATACCACTCTGTCATGACCCGTCCCAATGGGGCTCGAGCCGCAACTCCCCAAGCCTGCCTCCAATAGGCCAGGGGCTGGTGACTAGCACAGAGTAGGCATCCTACTAACATGGGAGGCATTGACTATAAACCTGTACACGCGCACACACATCTCCAAGCCCACAAAGATGAAAGGAAAAAACTACAAAAAAGAAAAGGATGCATGCATACACTAAAACCCAACCACAGAGTACGACAGGAATGTAAAGTGAAAGAAAGTAAAACTCTGGGCCAAAAGTACAAGCCCCCCAAAAGAAAGTCTGTAACAAAGTCAAACTTGTAAAGAAAGGTACTGGGACTGCAATCTGTAGCTGTAGAAACACACCTCGGCCCGCCTCATCTCACTGAGAACTGTCTGGTCCTGGTCTACCTAGAATCCTGTCAAAGGCTCGCTCGTCTACACAAGACACGACACGTGCAGGAAAAGCCTGTGCAGGGGTGAGTATAACAATACCCAGTAGGACACCCCGTAACCACAAAGGAAATACATCAAGGTAAAATACCACAAAGGAAAGATACAGTCAGCTCCACACAGTATATTTCTACAGAACATATAATAAGAATATTCAGATATACTCATACAAAAACGACCATCGCGATTCCACCATAAGGATCCAGCTCGAAGATTCCACTAAGCACGTAACAAGGAGAACACACTCCTAGGTCTGAGGAGAGAGAGAGACGAAGTACTCGTTCCGAGAGAACACACTCCACAAGTACCTTGAGAACCTGATGCTCATATGAGGATCACTGCCAAGTCATGGGGTGATTCCGACAACTCAGTCTGAGCTAATCCGCTAAGCAGAGGATCGACACCCGGGTAAAGTGGGTCACGTCGAGAGTAAGAACTCTACCTAGGGTTATAGGAATGAATAGAGGATCCAGCTCCAAATCTCACAGAGGGGATTCCAACAACTCTATTCAGGGTGTTCTGCTGAAGGGATCATACTCCTGTGTAAAGGAAAATGATACCAGAAACCTTCAGGAGAAAGACTAAGGGGAAGAACCATAAGGAAACTAGCCCAAGTAACAGAAGGCAACTAGATCAAGACTTGTAGAATTTATTACACGGCGTGTACTATGGTTACACATCGTGTTCCTTGACCCCGGGTACTACCCGTGTAAATGGATCGTGTCATCTATTCAGGCTGTGAAGAAACAAAATACACGGTGTGTAGAAAAAATTACATGTCATGTTCCTTAACCCTGGGTACTGCCCGTATAAACGGCATGTGTCATTCGACTAGTCTGATAGAAGCAACTGCACAGCGTCTAAAAGAATCACACACCATGTCCGAGCATCTGGGGCTCGCTCCATGTATTCTGGCCATGTGGTCGTACACCGTCTCTGCCCGTGTCCGTGTTGCCTGTCCGTGTACCAGTACACGGGGTATCCCGTGTATCTGGTCGGGTTTGGCCGGGAAGGGGTATACACGATGTGTCCTTGGCCGTGTACCATGCCCATGTCCGTGTACTTCCGAAGTACATTCCAGGTGGTCCACCAATGAACACATGCCATTTAGCCCATACTACACGGCCTGTAGTCGGGATTTTTCCAGAAACGGCGTCTTCTTCCTCACGCTTCGGCCGATCCTCTGGATCACGTTCCTCTGGTCCGTTTTCCACAAACCTCAAGATCAAGAGTCGCCTCAATGTCATGATGCCAAATCTGTGGGTTTCATGCCTTCAATAGGCTCCAAAATCCAATTCTGGTCACCCGTGCGGAAATTGTTCGAAGAATGGTATCTTCCAATCTGCTTCAATCCGTCCGTCGCCACCGTAGCCGAACCTCCGTAGGGTTGTACCGATGCCAGATCTTCAATTTGGGATTGTTTCATTGAACAAGGGTTGCGCAACAATCCGTCGTTCATATCCCCACGAAGAACGCATAGAATGTAGCGAAGAATGCGAGAATTTGGGGAAGAAGAACACAACAAAATCGAGAGGGATGAACCTCGATCGATGTTCATGTCGATCAAGGTCTGTCACCCTTAGGAGGTTGAATGAAACCAAAACAATTCCAAGAATCAAATCCCCACAATTCCCGAAAAATCACATTCTGCAAGAACGATCGATCTGCGGGCTAATCTGTTTGTGGATTAGTCCGCGTTCATCATGAGAATCAAAAACGGGGAAGAAAAATCAATGCAAAACAACCTACCTAGATCCGCGGTGTTCGCTGGCAATGATCCAGTTGTCGTGTCGTCGTCGCCGGTGAAAATCGTCAAGAACGTCGTCGCCCTTTCGGGAGGCTTCCTCCAGAGCTCTCCAGAGCCTCCAGGGGAATTCAGGGTTATGAGAAAAGTAAACATGATCCCCTGCGAAATCTTTTTTATTTTAATGAAAAGAGATATTTTGCTGCAACGAAGATTTAAATAAAATATTTTAAATAAATATTTTATTACAGTTGCGTCCAAAAACCAGATTTCACCACCGACCTGTACTGGCCAATGTTAGGTATCTTCTAGGGTAAACCCGCTTCTCTGAACGCAACGGTGCCATCGGATTTTTGATTTGAGCACCTATTCAGGAGTTATTCCACTTTTTCAGGAAAACCACATGCGCGCAAAATTTAATTATTAAATTAAATTCAAACATTGGTTCCAGGATCACCGGGCCTCAGAACTGCACGTCGTCTCAGAGCCTGGCCTCAAATTAATTCCCATATAATATTAAAATAATACATGGAAAAATTCGGGACATTACATAGATATTGTATTTCAATGGAGCATGAACGTTTTAGTCAAAATAAGCATGATAGTTAAACATAAACACGTAGGTCCATCCATCAACGTATCACACACCACCATTAAAAGTCCATTTAATTACGTCACACATGGAATATAAGAGGGTCTAGTTTTCTCACATGAGGGATCATATCACCATTCCACATACCCCATGCTTAATTGAAATCCTAATCAAGAATCCATGCATAAGACCTAATAAGTAATTGGAAAGCGTTTAAGTAGTAGGAAAATTACTTGATTGATAGGGATACACTTGAGGAATTAAATTATTGTATCATGTACCCATGCCTGATCACATACCTAGTAATGCTGGATCTTATGGGGCATAAGAAAATGATGTTGGGGTTTATGAGGTAGCCAGATAGTGTGCTCGTATGGATAATTATGCTAAGGGATGATATGGTGTGGTTATCTGGGAATTTGATCACCAAGGTCTCTACCACAGCACCATAGAATATTCTACATGGAGGGAGGATTTCAAGTTCTGACTTACATGGAGAGAGGGGTGGTGTAGGGTAACTTTGTATCTTCCCTTAGTCTATATCTCAAATATCCATCATGCACTACTTGTTGGGATTCCAATGGTAGAGGCTTCTTCCTTGTTCCTTGGAATAGTATACACATATATAGTGTACGCTAATGGGATTTGATGGTGAGGCCTTCCATATCTTTCCCACATAATCTTTCATCATGTGTTATGATCTGTTCATGGTGTATCGACCTTGAAACATCATAATCTATATAATTTAACCTCATATGTGTATCCTCAAAGTCTATTTATGAAAATAAAATTATGTACACTACAATTCTATGATGTCCATCATTTATTCTTCATACATGAACAATGATGTATCTTTATGTACCCACTAGACTCATGTACACACCCACACCACATTATCTATTTATTTCCACTCATTTTTCATATATATATATATATATATAAGACGATCCATCATTTTATACGCATACAGCACTTTCACTTCATGAATGATCTTTGTATACTATGTTTTTGTGAGCTTTATTCATGGAATATATTTCATAGGAAGTTTGTGGAATAGGTCCCATATGAGAACAAAGCAACCTAAGATCTGTTTTCTCACAATTCCATCCATCTTTTCTTCATCAAGGTCCCTGTTATTTATAGGTGAGCATCCTCCACCAAATTTTATCTATTTTAAATATCACATCAAAGTGTATTTTTAATGATCTAAAGAATTCGACCAATCTCAAGGAATTAAAAACACTATGATTAAGAAAATTTTAAGGCTTTGAAACTCTGTGTAATTGGATTCCTCTTTCATGGTGAGTACTCATTTGAATGTGATTAAAAATACATTTATCATGTTATTTTAATATCTTAGTCTCACATGAACACACAAATGACTGAATATCATGTTTTGATTCTAGTCACATGTGAGGAAATGATAATATCCTATGTTGATGATCTCATTACAAGAGATGAATTCATGAATTACAGTTCATGGAATAGTCTAATCATTATTTCATGTTCTGAATTTCAACTCAATATATGGGTATCTTAGACTGTAAAAAATCTCAAGAACAGTCAAGAAAGTATGGTTTTTACTGGTTAAATTCATACAACCATTTTGATTGAATGGTTATATAAGATCTAATATAAAGTCTCATATTATTTTAATAACATTTTACAAATATATTATCAACACCATAATTTTCACAAGTGTCCGTCCATGAAAAACTGTGTGACACAGATCTTGGAGTGATAAAAAAATTCCCCCAACCCCTTTAATTTGATTCTTTTGAAATGAAAATATTATGATTCTAAGGTATTACTGAAAAATTGGTGGGATTTCGAAGATAACTTACCAGTGGGAGGATACTTTTCATGCGGAAGATTTTAACTCAAGGATTACAAATCAAGATAAATGTGGATCTAAAATTCTTTAATAATAATTATATCCTCATAAATCACAAATATATAAACATCAAAAAAACAATATTGGGAATGTCTCATAGATGAGTATTTGTATAAATATTATTACCATTTCACTAAAGTTGGTCTATTTGGATGGATGTCTCTTTGGACATGGCTCACAGATGGTTATAGGCACAAATATCATTACAGTGACCCTATATTTAGTCCATTCAGATGAATATATGATGTTATTAATATTTTCATAAATTTTTATATACTCCCATTACTGAGTTTATATGAAATGTACATAATTTGGGTGAAATATTAATGTTTAAATATTAAATATAATTTTAGAGCACTATTTGAATTCATCCATATTCAAGTCTGTTTAATGTTTTAATAGTACCTATCACCCTAATTATCAAAATTTAAATATTCTTGTTTTTTCAGGTTCATTACTCAAATTAAAACATTTCATTAGAATTAACCTTTGGTCAAATCGTCCATTTGGAGGGACCAATAGTCTATGCAAGAAGACCCAAATAATCTGTGAAGAAACTGGACTAGTCATGATGATTGAGTTACTGGTCTAAATTCCTAATTCCAATTTTTATGAAAATCCAACATATGTTCTTTATTATAAAAAATAATTATGGATAAAAATTTAGGTCCCAACTCCAAAACCAATGGTCCCAAAGGAATATTTTAAGTCTTGCCCACCATTCTGTCTGGGAAATGAAATCAGCACACCAAAATTGACTTTTCTCATGATCTACTCAAACAATAAAGCTAAAACTTTGTGTTGTGAAATAGTAGATATAGGCGGCCAACTATTTTGAGAAAATCATTCAGATTGGAAGGCATATTCCTATAAAAAATCGATTCAAATTTTGGACATTGAAAAAGTATGGATAGAAATGGACTGTTTAACATTGTTTATGAAAACTATCATAACTTTGTCTCCAGGAGTAAAAATGCCACCAAATTTTGAGATTAGTCGGAGAACATTATTATCTACAATTGTTAAGGAGAAGATATCTCTATATTAATCTATCTGGGTGTCTAAATAGGCTATGCAAGTGGAGGGACAG
Organism: Viscum album; assembly: GCA_963277665.1. NCBI lineage: Eukaryota > Viridiplantae > Streptophyta > Magnoliopsida > Santalales > Viscaceae > Viscum > Viscum album. The sequence continues at coordinate 747,342,730 of OY728123.1, read as the reverse complement.
ATTTGGAATGAAAACAGTCCACGTCTTTGGGATATAAATACAACCCCCTCTTCTCCTTGCATGGGGTTGGCATTTAAGAAGAGAGGAGCATATATTGTCATGAAAAAATTCTTGAAAAATTATTTTGAGGACATTAAATACTCATGTTTTCACTTGATATACCTTTCCTCCTCTCATTGTTTTCATTTACTTTTGTGTTCTTCATTGTTGTAATCCTATGTGTTTTTTATTGTAATTCTGTTTTAATGAAAGTTTCTTATTGAAAATATCTTATAATAATCCACCTTATATAGTTTAATATTAATTCTCTTAAAATACTTTAAATCAAGTTAAAACCCATTCCCTTCTTTTTCTTCCTCATTCAATCGAAAGCCTTTTTTATATTGTCTTCAATGATCGTATGTGCCTTCGACGCACTACTCTTTTCTTGTCCCGTTCTTTTCACTTTATTTATAATTCATCACCTTAAAAATATTTAACTAGATTAATAATAATTTCATTGGCTGAGTAAATCTACCATTGGGGTGAGATATAATTTGGGGATATTAATTGATTGAGAGATTTTACTCGATGAGTATTCTTTGAGTTAATATTGTGTATGTTGAACTTTATGTGTCATGGATTAATAACATGTTTTGTTGAATATGTGTTTTCCATGGATTATTGGATCCATAAATACACTACCATAAATAATTAATGGCAATGATTAGAACCCAAAGTTATGTTATGGCATGGATTAAAGCTTTAACACTTGGGAATTCTGATAAATTCATCTTTTGAAGTGGGTATTAATTTAATGAAATATAAAGAAAATATCAAGGATATCATAAGCTTAAATCCCCAATAATAAACTAACACCAATATTTATAAATTTTTTAAATCAAACATCATCCAAAAATTATTTCATAATCTCTACAACAAACCCCAATCAAAATAAAATCAACTAAAAACAATCGACTATTAAAAAGTATCATCATCGAGGATTCAACCCGAGTGCTGCTATACACATTAGTAGAGAACTGGAACCTTGAACTATTGATAGGCGAAAATTGACTGCACTTTAAAATGGTGTAATTGTCAAGGATGGTGCAATTATATAGTCTTTAGTTTTTGGTTATTGTATAAAAAACCAGAAAAACAAAATTTAAAAAAAAATAAAAAAACACAAAGAAAAACCTACCATATCATAAAAATTATAAAAAGAAAAAAACACAAAAAAAACATCTTTTACTTTCTTCAAAAATCTCTCTGAATGCCCTATAGTCTCCCAAATAATCCCTCAGATTTGTTTGACCTTGAAATTGAGAAAACACTTCACCAACTTAGGAGGAACATAAGATATAATCAACTAATTCAAGAACCTTTCCTTATCCAATCAATTGAATTATATATAGACAATCCTAGGGAACAAACCCTTAAAGAAATCACTAACCCTAATATGAATTACCAACCCCTTGGTATTCAATATCCAAACATAGTGGCTGACTTCGAACTCAAATCGGGTTTGATTTATCTTCTACCTCATTTCTACGGGCTAGCCAGTGAGGATCCACATCTCTACCTAAAAGAGTTACAAGTGGTGTACTCTACCATGAAGCCTCAAGGGGTTTGTGAGGAACAAATAAAACTTTGATCATTCCTTTTCTCCCTAGATGACACTTCTACGTCATGGCTCTACTACCTTCCTCCTGGTTTCACAAACTCGTGTATTAACATAAAGAGACTTTTCTTAGAGAAATTCTTTCCTGCTTCTCGTATTGCTTCCATCCAAAATGAAATTAGTGGTATCCTTAAATTCCCCCAATGAATCACTCCATGAGTATTGGGAGAGGTTCAAAAAGATTTTTGAAACCTTCCCACACCACCAAATCCATGACCAACTCGTGATCCAATACTTCTATGAGGGGTTATTGACTATGGAGAGAACCCTCATTAATGTCTCAAGTGGCAGTTCTCTTGTTGATAAAACTCTCATAGTTGAAAGAGACCTCATAAGAAACATGGATGAAAACACATAGAAAATCTATACTTGAGCACATGCTCAAGTAAAACAAGTCGAAGACAATCAATCCATAAAGCCGAACAAGATGACCGAGTGGATGAGTGAACTTACACGTCTTGTGTGACAACTTTTTGTGGCTACAAAAACCCCAACATCATCTTCTCCACAATCTTTGTTCCCAAGACCTATCAAGTACCGTGGAATATGCAGCTCCCCATCTCATTCAACTGATACACATCTACAACATCAAGTGGATACATCTAATTCATCCACACCAATGGAGCTCAAATCTTCATATGTTCTGTGGAACCCCCACACTCAAAAATTATGTCAGTTGGTTAAAAACTTCAACAAACCCCACTCTGAGCCCTTCTCTTCTACCTTAAACCATGGCTTGAGGTATCGTAATCCCATTTCTCATACCACTCAATTCCTTCCTCAAAACCAAAACCAATTCCAATATGGTTAAAGTGTTTGTAACTTCCAGCAACCTTACCCTTTTGTTCCTCAACCTCAAAGGATCAATCCTCTTATTCCTCCTCACAGATTCCACTATCCTAGTGAGCCTTCCCAATTCCCAAACCAATACAATCACTTTCCCTAGAACCAAAATCAAGGTAATCCCAATCTAGGACACACCTCTTATTCCAAGAAAATATAGGGAAGTGCAATGGAAGATCTTTCCTCCTTCACCCATTCCAGCCTCAAAAACATTAAAACCCAAATTTGTTAACTTGCATCCCACCCGAGCCATCAACAACAATAAAATTATTCCCAACTTTTAACTCAACCATTACCCAACCCCAAGGGTAATATAAGTTAAATTGCACTTATATTGGGGACTAAAATTGTTATGCCTCAAGATAAGTCCCCAAACCCCCCTTTGAATGATGACCTAGAAAATGAAAAGAAACATGAAACATGAAAAAGAATCTAAATCCATTCCCTCACCTCCTTTCATTCCACTTAGGAACCCAATTCCTTTTCATCAATCCATTTCTAATCCAAAGAAGTCATTTCATCCCAATCCTAAAATGCTTGACATGTTTAGATGTGTTCAAGTCAACATACCCCTCTCAGATTCCATAAAACAAATCCCTAAGTATGCCAAGTTTCTTAATGAATTGTGCACCCACAAGAGGCAACTTAGGACCTTTGAAAATGTTTCCACCCAACATTCTATTCCCATAAAGTGAAAAGGTCCAAAGAATTTTATGTTTCTATTCCAAATTGGAAGTTCCAACTTCAATGATGCACTCATAGACCTAGGAGCCTCAATTAATTTAATGCCCAAATACATCTTCTCCAAACATGGTCTAGGTTCCTTGAATACAAAGGGTGTTGTCATTCAATTGGCCAATCGAAGAACTGCCAATCCTGAGGGAATAATCAAGGATGTCCTTATTCGTGTGAAGGATCTTATATTACCTACTGATTTCTATGTCCTTTACATGGAAGGTGAGACTAAATCTTCTCGATCTCCCCTAATTCTAGGAAGACCATTCCTAATGATAGTGATATCCAAAATTGTTATCCATTTAGTCATCTTATTCATGGAATTTTATGACCAATTGGTTAAGTTCAACATTTTCCAATCCATGTGATACCCATCTGAGGATCACTCTGAATTATCAATACATACTTTTGAGGAAACTTCTAAGAGTCAATTGAACCCCTTTCCATCATTTTCATCATGTTCTAAAGAGAGAGGATCTTGTGAAATATGCACCATGATTAACCAAGTCATAAATGGTGAAGCTGATGTGGACCTTTCATTTATAGAATCCATCACTCTAGAAGAACTTAAAAACTCTCTTGAATACCACATCAACTATGATATCTACTGACCCACCTTGTACAGTGTCAAGGAAACTGAATCTGAAGCAACTGAAGTCCCTTCCTCCATTCCTGAGTTGTCTAACCCACAAATGAAAGATGTGACTGATCTGAAACCTCTTCCTGAACACCTGAAATATGCATTCCTTTTCCCTGATCACTCTTATATTTTCATTATCTCCACTTAACTTACTGAAATGGAGGATTTAAAACTTTTTTAGGTGTTATAGGAAAACAAAAAAGGCCTTAGGATGGACCCTAGATGACATACCAGGAATCAACCCTGCTCTTTTCATGCATCACATCCATCTTGAGGAATCATCCAAACCAACTATACAACCACAAAGAAGACTCAATCCACTCATACTTGAGGTACTTAGGGAAGAGATCACCAGTCTTTTTTAATATGGTATTATCTACCCAATTTCCAATAGTGAAGGGGTTAGTCCAATTCATGTTGTACCTAAGAAAGGTGGTATAACTATTGTCACAAATAAACATGGAGAGGTAGTCACAACTCGAGTGAAGAAAAAATGGAATGTGTGCATTGATTACCAAAAATTGAATGTTGAAACACAAAAATATCACTACCCTCTTTTATTCCTTTATCAAATTCTAGAATGATTAGACATAAATTCACACTATTGATTTCTTGATGGATACACCGGCTACTTCCAAATTCCAATCGCACCTTAGGACCAAGAAATGACTACTTTCACTTGACCCTTTGGAACATATGCATATAGTAGAATGACATTTGGATTTTCAATGATCTTGAAACATTACAAAGTTGTATGATGAGTATCTTTTCTGAATTCATTAAACACTGCATGCAAGTCTTCATGGATGACTTTACCATTTATGGTGAGTCATTTGAATCTTTCTTAAATTCACTCTCTCCAGTCCTTCAAAATTGTGTCAAGTGTAACCTTGTGTTAAATTTTAAAATATTTCACTTCATGGTTATAAATGGAATTATTCTAGGGAACATAGTTTCAAAAGAGGGTATTGAAGTTGATCCTAAAAAAATTGAAGTGATCCAATCACTTCTAGAACCCGTAACTATTCGAGACATCCGTTCATTCCTAGATCATTCTGGTTTCTATCGGCAATTCATTAATAACCTCAGTAGGATTTCCCTCCAACTCACTCAGCTACTCCAAAATGATGTTACATTCCATTTTGACAAGGCTTTCAGGAGAGCCTTCATTGAACTCAAAGATTCTCTTACATATTCACCAATAATCCAACCCCCAGATTGGTCCTTACCCTTTGAATTCATGTGTGATGCTTCTCATAGGGTCATTGGGGTTGTTCTTGGTCAAAGAAGAGAAAGAATTACTCATGTCATCTTTTACACCTCAAAAACTTTGGATGAAACTCAAACTAACTATACTATGACTGAAAAGGAACTTTTAGCAGTGGTTTTTCCATAGATTAATTCTAGACCTGTCTCTTAGGTTCCAAAATCATCATCTTCACAGACCATTCTACTATAAAGTTATTACACAAGAAAAGTGATGCCAAACCAAGTCTAATAAAATGGATCCTAATGCTTCAATATTTTGACCATGAAATAAAATATAGACCATGAATAGAAAACCATGTAGATGATAACTTGAGTAAAATTTGTAATTCTTATCATTTTGAAATAATTGATCCATAATTTTCAACTGATCACATTTCATCTCTCACTCCAAAAATACCATGGTATGCCCCAATTGTAAATTACTTGATTGCTGGTATTTTTCTTGAAAAGTTTTCAAAATAACAAAAACTGAAGTTTAAAATTGATTCAAAATACTATTTTGGGAAGATAATAAACTTTGGAAAACTAGGGATGACATGGTAATTAGGAGATGTGTTGATGAAAATGAACATTCTTCCATCTTAGAATTATGTCACTCAATGTCTAGTGGTGGCTACTTTGGACCAAAAAGGAACTCTCGAAAGGTCTTAGACTCTGGATTCTTCTGGCCTTCACTATTCAAGGACTCACATGAGTTCTGTCAATCATGACACACTTTCCTAAAGTTTTTCACAATTTCTATAATAAGTGAAATTCCCCAAAATACATTAATTTTCTATGAGATATTCATTGTTTGGGGCATCGATTTCATGGAACCATTCTCCCCTTCCAATGGATTTTCATACATTCTTCTTGTGATTGATTATGTATCTAGGTGGGTCGAGGCCAAATCCACTAGAAAGGATGATTCACATACTATTAGTGAGTTCCTAAAGACAAACATCGTCCATCAATTTTCCACACCAAGTACCATGATAAGTGACTTAGGAACCAATTTTTGTAATAAAACCATGGAATCTATTTTGAGACATAATGGTGTTGTTCATAAAACTTCAACTTCATATCACCCCCAAACAAATGGAATGGCTTAAAATTCTAATAGATAAGTGAAAAGAGTTCTTGATAGAATTTAAAAACCCACCAGAAAAGACTGGCTTCAAAAAATTGGGGAAGCACTTTGGGCTGATTGAACTTCCTATAAATCACCCATTGGGATGTCTCCTTTTAGGCTAGTTTTTGGTAAATCGTGTAATTTTCCATTTGAAATACAACATAAGTCTTTTTGGGCTGTGAAAACCTATAATTTTGATTGTGAAAAATATAGTGAAGAAAGATTTTTGCAATTGGCTAAACTGGAGGAGCTTTGACTTGAAGCCTATGAGAATTCCAATCTGTACAAAGAAAAGGATAAGGTACTCCATGACAACCACATTTTGAGAAAGGTATTCCATCAAGGTTAAAAGGTATTGCTATTCAATTCTAGATTTCTTCTTCACCCAGGTAAGCTTAATTATTGTTGGGAAGTCCCTTTTGTTATTACTAATGTTTACCCATTTGGTGCAGTACAAGTCCAAGACCCCTCTCCAAAAAGGAAATTCACAGTATATGGAAATTGATTAAAGAATCACCATGAGAGGACACACAATCCAGGAACCACATCGACTTCCATTGAATCCTCAAATTCTTTAGTTGACCCACCACTAGATGGAGATGGCAACCCCCCAAATCAAAACCAGGGGGCACCACTTTCCATTTAACTCTCTCCCTCTCTCTCCAACTCTCTACCTCTTTCTTCTTCCTCCTATCTCTTTAATTTTATTACCACTTTCTTCATCAAACCCATTATTTTTCACTTTATCTTTTGGGTGGGTGTGTATTTTAAAAGCACAAAAAAACAAAAAAAATTGAATAAATGTAAAAAAACCAAAAGAGTCATATTTATTCACCATCTGATTTTGAAATTTTGTCCAACCATTTTGGGGAGTCAAAAAACATGTTTTCATCTCAGTTTTTTTTATTTTAATCATAATTTTGGATAAATTATCATGTATCAAAACCAAAAAAAATTGAATTCTCGGTTTTATATTTGGAAAATGATTTCCCCCACCCATGAGGAGAAACATTTTATTTCATGATAAGTCCACCTATGGCCATATTTTCCAAATGTGTGATTTTCACCCCCATTTGTGAGTCTTGAGTTTGTGGACCTTCAAGTTGAATTTCATACTTTTGTGTGCATTAATATGTTAGAGGCATTTCCTAAACCACATGAGAATAATAATATCCAAATAGACTCCCATTAACCATAAATTAATCCTCCTTTTGAAATCCCCTTAGAGCCTATAAAAAATGTTTCTTTGAAAACCACATTATAAGACCAATACCGTATCACACCCAATATCAACATGGATTTTCATTGCATAATTTTTTGAAATTTAAGTGTAGGGGAATAGATTTCATTTTGGGGACCCTTTTGTTTATTTTTACCATGTTATTATATTCTTGAGGGAAGGCTTAAATTTAAGTCTGGGGGAGAGGTAGTCCTTCAGCGGGGTGTGGGAATGTATATATGTTTATATTGTACAAATGATATTGAAAAGTGTTCAAAAAATTTAAAAAAATAAAAAAAATGAAAACTAAAATGGGTTGTGTCTTGGGTGGGTCAGAAATCATCATTTCTCAACCTTTTATCAGGTTATATCTACTACAATTAGTATCATGGGGAGATCAAATATGTGTTGGGATATGAGTGTGAGATATGTTTCAAATTCAAATTTCAAAAAAATAAAAAAAAATGAAAAAAAATGAACACTTATGTCATTGGGAGAAGTTTCATGGTTTGTAAATATCTCTTCTTCTCATCCACTTCAAATTCCCTTCCTCTTTTCTGTCTTATTTCACATTTTCATTCCCTCATAAATATGTTTTTCCATTTCCTTTCATGTCTAATTTCAAAAAAAATGTGCATAGAATTTTCCTTGTTGGTGTTTTACCCCCTTTTTCTTATCTGTTGGATATCATATTCCTACCGTCCCATAGCCATAGAAAAACCTCTAAAAAGACCTCTTAATTTTTGATAACTTTAGGTTAGGGAATAAAAGGTGAGAGTGCTGCCAAACACTAATATTTTTCATTTTGGTTGGTAAATGACTAAACCTCTAGAAATAAATTTTTGTCATCTTCAGAGGAGTATGTTTCAAGTGCCCATATTTTCCATTTCTAAATTGGGCATGAAAAAAAGATTTGTTTTTGGAAAATTGTTTCTATAACAAATTGAGGTGGAATTCAACATGGATTAATGAAATAGTCTGAACCTCCCCTGAGTGGGGAAAACAAAATTTTAATATTTTTTGGTGCGTAAAAATGATTTTGTTATGTTTTTATATTTATTGCACATGAGGAAATGCACAAGAATAATTGTGGGGGAGTTTCTGCTATTAATATTTTCATAAATTATTATATACTCCCTTTAAGGATTTTATATTAAATGTGCATAATTTGTGTGAAATATTAGTGTTTAAATATTAATATAATTTAGAGCACTATTTGAATTCATCCAGATTCAAGTCCATTTAATTTTTTAATAATAACTCTCATCGTACTTATCCCAATTACATTATTCTTGTTTATTGTGGTTCCTTACTCAAATTAAAACATTTAACTAGAACGAACCTTTGGTCAAAACTTCCATTTGTAGGTTCATATAGTCCACACATGAAGAACTAAGGAATTTGTGAAGAAACTGGACAAGGCATGATGATTGAGTTATTGGAATAAATACTGAAGCCCAAATTTTATGAAACTCCACCATATGTTCATGATTATCCAAAAGAATCATGGATAAAAAAATTTGGGCCCAAAACCAAAAACAAGGGGCCCAAATGAAGCTTTGAAGTCCAGCCCACCACTCTGTTTAGGAAATGAAATCAGCACACTAAAATAGACTTTTCTCGTGATATAGTCATAAAATCAAGCTGAGAATTTGTAGTATGAAATAGAATAAATATCTGGACAAATTTTTTGAATAAATAATTCGTATTTTGAGAAATATTTTTATTAAAAAATCCTTTCACATTTCGGCCTTTGAAAAAGTATGGATAGAATTGGACAGTTTAACATTGTTTATGAAAACTGCCATAACTTTGGATCCATAAGTTCAAATTCCTCAAAAGTTTGAGAGAATTTGGTAAAAATTATTATATAAAACTTTTAAGAAAAATACATCTCTATATTTGGCGGTCTGTATGGAAAAATTGGTGATGAAAGTGGAGGAACATATATGGAATACAAACAGTCCACCTTCTTGGGCTATAAATACAACCCCCTCTTCTCCTTTCATGGGGTTGGCATTTCATAAGAGAGTAGAATATATTATAACTACAAAATCCTTGAAAAATACTTGGGAGGACCTTCCATACTTAATTTTTAACTTGAGAGACCTTTCCTCCACTCTTTGCTTTCATTTACTTTTGTGTTCTTCATTATTGTACTCTTGTAGGTTTTTTTGTAATTCTGTTTGAATTCAAGTTTCTTGTTCAATATCTCTTGTTCTCATCCACCTTCTATAGTTTAATATTAATTTTCTTAAAATAGTTTAAATCAAGTTAAAACCCCATCCCTTATTTTTCTTCCTTGTTCAATTGAAAATCTTTTTTTAACTCTCTTCAACGAACGTGTGTGTGTTCGACGCACTACTCATTTCTTATCCCATTATTTTAACATTATTTAAAATTCATCACCTTAAATATATTTAACTATATTAAAAGAAATTTCAATGTATTAGTAAATCTACCACTGTGGTGAGTTATAATTTGTGGATATTAAGTGATTGAGAGATTTTCCCCGATAAGTATTCTTTGAGTTTATATTGTGTATGTTGAACTTTATATGTCATGGATTAATGACATGTTTTGTTTAATATTTGGATTCCATGGATTATTGGAACCATAAATACACTACCATAAATAATTAATGGTAATTATTAGAACCCTAAGTTAAGTTACGGCTTGGATTAAAGCTTTAAAACTTGTGAATTCCGATCACAGTCATCTTATGAAGGGGGTATTAATTTATTGAAATATAAAGAAAAGCTCAAGGATATCATAAGATTAAATCAAAAATAATAAACTCACCCCAATATTTATCAATTTTTTAAATCAAAAATCATCCATAAATTATTTTATAAGCTCTATAAACAACCCCCCCCCCCCCCCCGCCCAATCAAAATAAAATCAACTAAAAACAACTGACTATTAAAAGGTGTCATTACCGAGGATTCGACCTAAGTTCTGCTATACACATTAGCAGAGAACTAGAACCTTGAACGGTCGATTGGTGAAAATCATACATGCTTTCAATATCCTTCTACATGTTCCCTATGGATGGGTATCGGCACAAATACCTTCATTTAAACACTAGATTTGGTATATTCAAATGGATGTCTATATTGATGTGGCTCATGAAAGGATTAATTTTATAATATACTTCCCTGGTATCATTGGGGTTCTAAGAACCGAAAAAATATCTCATTGAAGGAATGATTTGAGGTGAACCTTATTATTTAATTATCACACAATCCAGTTCTACTGGACTTGTTAATGGTTCATTGTATATAACCTCTTCTTTTGGATTCAATATAATTCAGTGGGTCTCTCTTTTGATTATTTTTTTCAAAGAGAAGATCGTAGATAGTGATTCTAATTGAGGGAAATAGAAATTATATAGGTAGAACTGACTCCATTTTATAGACAATATAATATGTGGCTTTTGTGTGGTTATATAGGTTATTTTATGATAGTCCCATAAGGCATACAAGAGAATTTATGGATAATGTTTTTGGTAATTATCCATAATTTTCTATATTATATTTGGAATTATTTTTTTGAAATACTCTATTTTCACATTTTTTTACTATATTAAAATGGGATGAACAGTTGGACTCGATGGTGTACTCCTGGTATATATTTTTTAAAATTGAATAATATAAATTGGTGTTATAGCCTATTAAAATTTTATGAGGGATACCAAATATGGTGATGATGTTCGACTTTATGAATTTGGTGGTATTATTTTTCCTGAATTCCTTAAGGGGTATATCCTCATACCATTTAGAAATATATTATTGGAAATAATGATACACTTAAACTACCTACCTATGGATGACCTATATGGCCATGTGAAATCTAGATCCCATAATATAAATATTCAGTATTTTTTGGCATTATGAAACAACTGTGGGGGACGATGGATGAAATTAGAATGTATTTGATCGGACTGAAACTTCATATTGAATTCCACAAACTATTGTATCATCATTGGATAGAAATATACAATCCTTCTAATTTTGTGGGATAGAATGATTCATAAGAAATTAGTTCCATGGGAACATGCTTGGACCTCTTCTATGATGGAAAGGATATATCATTATTTAGTAAATATAAGTATTACTCTATAAAACCCATATTTATATAAAACTTTTTATTCATTTGGGTCATCACAGAGGTTAAAGTTTATTTCTCTATGTCTTGTCTATTATTTTTTTGGATCGGTCTGAAAGGAGGATCTAATTTTTTTAGGTGCTTCATTGTGGGACACATCTATCCTGTAATGGAATCAATTATAAAGGATGTTGGATCATCACACCACATGGAAGTGCTAATCTATTTGATTTTTTACTTGTCATGTATGATGAGTAGGGAGACTACACTATAGTGTGTAACATAGAAACAGTCTTTTCTTGGTCTAGTTTAGTCTAGTCTATGGATATCTTATCCAACGTATCAGAACGATCATTCTCAGAGTGAGGGATTTTATAGAGTGTTGGATAAAAAGGAAATTATTTCATAAGTCTCTCTATATATCCAACGAGTGGTTCCAACTCTTCCTTAATAATGGATTATTCACCATTGACCTCCTATATTAGTAGCTATGAATTTCCCTTAACATTCATATCAGATATCTTTAGCTACAGGTGTAGTTCTAAAGATAGTATAAGATTATATTACTCTACCTCATTATTGGTGAAAACATTGAATTCTAGGAAAGGGTAATATTGAATCACTTTGGCTAGTGAGATAAATAAAATCCTGAGACCAACTCAATTTTGCTTTAGGATTTACATTATTTTCCTGATTTGGATTCAAGAGGATCCATCAAAATAAATATCCCATGTTTGGGGAGTTTCATGGGAATAGAAAACCTATTCTTCTAAAAACTTGGCATTTACTGGAATGCTCTCCAGGGAAGAATATTCTGTGATAAAATTCCCTAAAGCATGAGATTTTATTTCCTTCTATTATAATAATTGGATGTTGTATTATTTCAAGGTAACTGCTCAATGAGCGAGATTCCTAGTCAGTACAGGTTAGTTGAGTGTATAGTTGAGTTGGTCAATGAAAGAGACCAGGTAGACCTTATGGTTCTATAAGTAATGTCTTATATTTTTCACCTCAAAAATCAGTTCCAGGAAGCAATTTTAGACATTATAATGTCATTTCTTAGTATATATAATTTTGGTATGATATGTAAGAGACTATTTTCTCTCCATGTATCATTTTTTATACAATAAGGGTATTGAGTGATCATAATAAACCAGCCATATATAAGATAAAGAACATACATTATAATGGAATCATTAGAACTAATAGGTGCATTAAATATCACTTGAGGTTTTTGAATGGTTCTTCGAATATTTATTCCATCTATGAGTGCCTCCATCCTTCATCAACTTCATTAAGGGGATTCATTTGTTGGAAAAAAATTTAATGAAATGTCTGAGGTTGGTGAGGTGTACCTGAATCCATCTCAAATCTTTAAGGTTTAAAAGAGGTTTCATTGTGAGTATTGCACTGGTATTCTCATCATCAACCTCAATGTTGTTCAATATTATGAAAAAACCAAATAATTTCCCTATCATTATCAAAAAATCACACTCTAGAGAGTTCATCTTAAAGTTGTGCTAGAGTACTTTTCCAAAAACAATAGACCTCGATAAAATGATCACTGTACTCTTTAGTGATTTAACCACCAGTTCATATACATAGAATTTCATAATTCATTCAAAAAATGATTTAATATGTGATTTATGGTACATTAGTAGGTGGCGTCGCCATTGTTCAAATAGAATGGTATAATCTAGTAGTATAATAACCCATGGGGAGCTCAAAAAAAGTGGATTCAATATCTTTAGGAGCCATCTTGATCTGATTTTACCATGAATACCCATTCATAAATTAAAGGGTTTGGAAGAATTAAATCACATTAATCAAGAGTTCTATAATCAAAAATGGGAAATCATCCTTCAGGAATTGTCGATTGAGATCACTGAAATAAATTAAAATTCTAATTCAAGCGTTATTTTTCATAAATAAGATGATATAGGAAATCCATTTTAGTTATTATAGATCTTAGATGAAATTGGATTAAATATTATTCTGAAATTTAGACTCTATATTGAAAGCATTTAATTAATAAATTCTCCTAGCCACCTTCTTGAGACCTAAATGATTATATGGATGGACCATGTGATTGGTTTCTACATCTGAATCCATCCTTGAAATATCTATGTAATTATAGGTAAAGACATAATTGTACTATTTCAAGAATTAGATATACATATTGTACCCATCCAAATTCACAGTGGAACTGATCAATGTGGTCCATGAGTCCACTTCTATACCAATATTTACGGGTATGATCTTATAATGATGGTAGAGACACCATCCTCAAATAGTGGAGGAGTATCACTAAGGTTATCCTCCTCCCCTTCCATCTCAATATAGAAGTAAGTTTTCTCATGATGGGTAGATATTATGTGTATATACCTATCCTTTTTGGTGGATTGGGGGTTCTTTTTAGACCATAGGAGTGTAAATACATGGGCATTATGATCAAGAGAACTTCAATGGTTATCACTTTTTCTACACTATCATCGAAGGTAGAAGAAGCATTAACACCTTTAGATTTAAGAGACATAAATGTGTCATTTTAAATTTATACAAATGATATAGGAAATATTTCTAATCCATATGGTGTAATAAGGGTCTCTGGGGGTTTTTATAAAGAAAAAGAATCATTCTCGTTTGGGAAATTGTCACCAACAAGGATTCCAAAAGGATTGTGTTGTATTTTTTAACAACAAGTAAGAAAACCTTAATGATAAGGAATAATATGTTCAAGGATATGTTTAGAATTAATTTAAAATTATATTTATTACTAGATGTATAATTTTTTGATAAGTAATTTTGAAGGTTGTTGTGTTGGACTCATTGTCCTCACAAGAGAACGGATTCTAGTGGACAACCAAAAGTGAAAAGGAATTATACAAGGTTAAAACATGATCAATATTAAGGAATTTTTCTACAGAATCTTGGAGAAAGGAAAAGGGAACCATTGTAAATACCACACTATTTCCAGTGTATATGGTGAATATAAAGAAGAATACAGGTGAAACCATGCCATGACTTATGGTCATGTTATAGTGGAATATGTTCAACATGGTAAATCTATAATGATCCATATTGTGGTGTCCCCACTAGGAGTAGTCCCCTCCACTAGTTATGTGAAATAACAAGTTAGGAGTTACTACTCCCTCAACAAAGATAGGTTCTGGCCACCCCATACAGGAGCAACATAGGTTTCACAGGTTAGTTTGAAGCTAATACTCCCTAGACTACATGGAAGTGGTAAGGTGTGGGTCCCTATATTCTCTCTAATTAGAGAGGAAGCATTTGGTTCATAGTAAAACAACCCAAGATTAACATACCTATACATTACATCGTTTTTCAGATAAATTAATACATTTAAAAAAAATGCCTAGAGACCGTATTAATTTAGTTCATTTTGAAACTTGGAACAAAAATATTCTAACTCAGTGAAATAAATTCAATGTCTCCAAAAAAGATATTCCCCTTTAATAATTATACTTAAAAATCTTACTTTATAAACTGGGGAAATGAAACATAATAAATGGGTTAGATCAAATGCTCAATAATGGTAAATAAATGAAATATTTAATCATAACATGAACATAATGGTACAAGAACATGAACATAACATTCGAAGACCATACCCTTCATATAAAAGATAAAAAAACACGATGCATGGCATAAATATTGGTACATTATAATACATTAATCATAATATAATCAACAACATGAACCATGTGATCATATCACAAGCATATGACATAGAATTTGTGGCAAACACAAAAACATGTAATATCTTTCCCTATAATTCAATTCCCATTATAAAAAAACTTATTAGGGAACTTCATGAGGACTACACATACTGGGAGTGACACACCACCATCCCCAACATCATTCCATTCCTAGTAAGGGATTGGTTATCCCCATGTTCCCATAATGGATTGGATTACCCCATCTTCCCGTAGTGGATCGAGTTTCCCCATCTTCCCATATGGGATCAGGTTTCCCCATCTTCCCATAGTGGATCAAGATTCCCCATATTCCCATAGTGAATCAATACCATCAACTTTATTATTATCATTACCTCATGGGAATTAAATCTTTACCCAATGCATTGGTGGGAGATATAGGTCCCACCCATCACATTATAAAATCATACATGCTTGTTCCACATGTTAATAAAACTTGTATCATATCATGAACTGTAAAAAGATATGGATTTCATAAACATCATATCATAACCCATGAAATTAAATAGTTATCATAAATATTTAATCACACCATAACCTATGTAAATATATAAGTTTCAAAATAAATTCATCCTATAATAACCCATGAAAGGAAGTGGATTTCATAATAATTTATCATTGCATAACCCATTGATAATAAAAGGGTTTCACAAGAATTTATTATGGTATAACCAATTAAATAGAAATAGTTTTCAAAAAAATAAATCCATAAAAACAAACAACATTTATAGAAATAATATGAATAGTATCCTTAGATCACATCCCGAGTAAATTATGAACTATGACAAAAGGTTCCAGATTAGATGGAGAAATATTTTGAAAGATCACATAGAACATAACTTTTTAAAGCACATAAAATTTTAAAAATAATTTTCATTAAAAAACTTTGGAAAAATATAAAAGAATATTGAAATTTCATTTAAATCATTTATTGAGGAAAATAGCTTTTTTTCTTTAAAAATTTCTATTTAAAACATAAATAATTTTGAAAAAAAATATTTGAACATAGATTTGAAAACTTATATTGGAAAATTAAAAACATATTGAATTTTTTTTAAAAAAATATAATTTCAAAACCTATAAAATAAGTTTTGAAAACATTTAAATAATTTTCTTTTAAAACAATATTTCAAAAATATATCATGTAATCTTTGAAAATCATTTCAAAAACTTTTTAAAAATAAAACTTTTTTTTGAAAGCACTTTTTCATTTAAACACATTTTAAAATAAAACAATTTCTTGAATATTTGGAAGAAAAATATTCAAAAAAATAACTTGTAAACATGAAAAATAATCATCAATGAAATGATGGTGATGACAGCGGGTTAGTCCATGCATGCCAAACATTCCTTTTCTACCCTAAAAGTTTAGAAAAGTTCATTGATTGGAAAAAGAAAATAATATTCCTTTTAAAACCATTTTATAAATAGGTAATAAATGGGTACAAATTTCTATTATATAGAATAATATAATAGTAATAAATTTTTGAAATTTTTTTCATAAAACCCGGTTTTGAAAGAACATGGACTTTCGACCGAAAGGAGAAATAATGTTTGATTTTCATAAAAATATTTTCATAATTCACTACGGGAAAAATGGGTTTTTGCGACGGTTTATTTGCGATGGGAATAAATCCCATCGCAAATAAACTTATTTGCGACGGGGGTATTTTCCCGTCGCAAATAACCACTTATTTGCGACGGGGAAATCTCACCCGTCGCAAAAGGCTTGGCGCGCAAAGCGCGCCAAACCGCGGGAATGTTATTTGCGACGGGTGGTTACCACCCGTCACAAATAACTGGTGGTAGTAAAAACTATTTGTGACGGGAATAGACCCCGTCTCAAATACCCGACGGCGGTAAAAACTATTTGCGATGAGAATATATCTCCCGTCGCAAATATTATGTCGGCAGGTTAATATTTGCGACGGGTCCCGTCACAAATAACTATTTAACCGTTGACCGTGATAAATGCGGGCTCAAGTATTTGCGATGGGTCCTGTCACAAATAATACTATTTGTGACGGGTATCCCGTCGCAAATACTCCCGTCGCAAATAATCTAACCTATAAATACCCCCGCCCATTTTTTTCCATTCATTCTCAACTTCTCTCAAAACTCTATTTTTAGAGTTCACAGTTTCTTAAGTTTAATTTTTATTTCCAGATTTGATATTGATGTCTTTAACAATTATCGGAGATCAACCTCAGATCAATTTTAAAGGTATTTATTTTATTTTTAATTTAATATTTAATTTAAATTTTTTATTAGTTTTATTTATTTTTAATTAGTTGTAATTTAATTGTATTTATATTGTTTTGTTATTTAATAAATTTAAATTATTAGTATTAATTGTTCATAGTTAATGGTAATTAGTAGTAATTAATAAAAATTAGAAATAATTAATTATAAAAAGGAATAATTAATAATAAATAGGAATAAACCTCCCCCATGCGCGCATTAACCTTTACAACTAAGCCATTTCATTTTTTTATACATTTAATGATCTATCTATATATATATATTTATATTTATTCGTATATTAATATAGATTTATATTAATATAAATATATTTGGATATATAAATATATATACATATATTTATTCGTATATTAATATATATTTATTCAATATATATATATATGTAGTTATAAGTTTTTATTCATATATTTATTTGTATATTAATTAATATATATTTATAATCTTAGTTTTAAATAAATTTATAAAATATGGGTTTTTATGTATATGTATAAATAAATAAATAAATACATATATACAATAGATACACACACACACACACATATATATATATAGTTATGAATGAATACATAGGAATGAGGGGGTGAAAATCCACCGAGAATGTTAAAACGGCTATAACATCTAATATGTAAGTCTGTTACAACTCCACAACTAGTCAAATCGAAGAACATGAAACGATCTTCGATATGATATGTGGTACAGGCCAAACGGACATCCGGATCGGATGTTATAGCCATTTGAATGTTTAAACGACCATAACTTCTAATCCAGAAGTCCGTTTCAGCTCCACAATCAGTCAAATCTAAGAACATGAAACGATCTTCGATATGATATATGGTAGAGATTTATCGGATATCGGGAGCAGAAGTTATAGCTGTTTAAACGGTGAAAAACCGGGGTACCCCGACTAAAAACTCAGTTTTGGAGGCCTTCTGGGCCTTTTTTGTCCTTGAAACAACCTTGGACGGGTTCCACCGGTCCATGGCGCTATAGAGCTCATCGCAGGCTTCGATTTGATATGCTGTGGAGCTCAAACGGAGTCCCGGATCAAAAGTTATGGCCGTTTGAAGTTTGGGTTTCATTTTTAACTTATTTTCCATCTTTCATTAATTTTTTTATTTTTTTTTATATTCAAAGAGTTATTAAATGACTATTAATTGATAAAAATTACATAATTACTAATTAAAAATATTTTTTAATTTATTTTATATGCCTCTTTTACTGAACATCTTATACATTCATATTTGATTTTCATTCTTCCTTTCTAAAACATATTTAAAAAATAAATATTATATTTATATCAATATAAATAGGTTTATTGATTTATATAATAATAAATAATTTTTTAAATTTTTTTTAATTTTTTTATTATTAGTTGCGACGGGAGTATATTCCCGTCGCAAATACTTATTTGCGACGGGCCCGTCGGAAATACCCGCTTCGAAGCAACCATTTGCGACGGGAATATGGCCCGTCGCAAATACTTTTTGCGACGGGCCCGTCGCAAAAGATTTTTTAAAATAAACCAGAAACCTATTTGCGACAGGCCAATTTCCCGTTGCAAATACGTGTTTTTGCGACGGGCCCGTCGGAAAAAAAAATTAGTTGCGACGGCATTTTCTGCAACGGGCGATTTGCGACGGGTCCCCGTCGCAAAAGGCTATTTGCGACGGGATCCCGTCGCAAATATCTATATTTCCCGTAGTGATTATCTTAAGTACCAAAGAGTGGGAAATGGTATCATTAATCGGATATAACACTAATATATAGATTTTAATAAAATTTATTAGATTTATTGACATAGGGGTCATAATATTTTATCAATGGAATCATAATCATAAATAATCTCACTAAATTTTGAGATTAAAGATATAAACCTTTACCACTTTGGTAACTTTAAATCATAATAATATGGGAATAATAACATTATATGAATATTAAAATATCATAAAAATAAGGATATTAATGATTTCAAATTTAAAATGGCATTATATTCACCTCATAGAAAAATATAGATGCATAACATGACATGTGTCTCAAAGAAGGAAAATTGAGACAAAATTACTTTACCGATTTGGTAACTTTTGAAACATAACCCCCATGAAATAAATATCATAAAATGGATAAATAAATACCCCTAAATTTAATTTTAATAATAATTTAATAAATTCATTGGAATTATACACACCACGCAAATGAAATGAGTGGTGAATAAGGCATGTATCTCATGAAAATAATAAGTGAGATGAAATTCCATTACCTAAAGTCTAGACTTTCATCGTACACATTAAAACCTCTTGTATATTAAATATAATTTTGTTATAAATATAATAAAGAACCATATTATTAAATATAATACCATCTATTATTTTTTTATGACTTTATATTACCCATTTATAAACAACACTGTGTTAATATTATGTTTCGGGTAATATTCTCTTTATTTTTTGTATGTGGTTTGAATTTTTTTCTTGATCATATTACATAGATAATTATTTACTTATTTAAAAAATGATAACATGGCATAAATTTCATAAATATTCTTTATACATTTATTTATAATAATATATATATAAGATATAAGTATGAAATGGAATACACCGTTCATGGAGACGATAGGTCGTACTTATGCATGAACGTTGTTTCTGTTTTATTTTGGTATTAAACGAATTAAAGTAATTGAAATATATGTGTGTGTATATATATATATTATAATTCCAATAGAATTATTATTTCATATATATCATATAAATTCACTAAACCAATCCTTAATATATTCCATGTAAGGTGTTAATGAATCACATCGCTTTGAGGATGTGGTAGTCCACACTTCCCCAAACGAAATTGTCGTACTTACAAAAAATGGAAAGAAAGAATGTATTATTATATAACAATTATAGAAGAATAAATAAATAATAAATATCATATATAACATATATAAATACAATTTCCATCATAATTACCAACCATGAAAGCTGGTAAAGGAAAAATGAACAACATCATTCTGAGAGGCGGTAGTCTGTCGTACGCAAGAACAGTAAGTTCGTTACCCATTAGATGGAAGTTTGTGTAAGTTCTCAAAAAACCCTTATAATAAAAACATATAAGTATATTTATGATAATTTTTTATTATATAAACATTTAATAATAATAATTTAGGTTGTGTAGAAATAAAATAAAAGGAAGGAGCTTGATGAAGGATGTTACCTCTTCTTTGGATAACTTCTTTTTATTTTCACAAAAGGGCTTCCTTGGTTGGATTTATTCCCAAATTCAGGACTCAAGGAGAAAAATAGGGAATTTTTTATATTATTTTAGTATATTTTGGGTGATCCAAATGGATTGAGATGTGTGAATAAATGGTAGGGGTGAGTGTCTTTTTATAGTAGATGGGGAGTGGCATTCTTGTAAATTTTGGAAAAGGGAATCCCACCATGATTTTACTATGAAACGTGATCCAATAATGAAACAAAGTTGATCAAATGGATTATCCAATCATAATATGTCCAGCCAATTCATTTTGGACAAGTTTCTATGTCATTTTGGCCCTTAAGTGTAAGGTTTAGTCCCTTGTTATGCTAATGTTCCTTGTAATCGTTGTAATTAATTTTAATTTCATTCACAAATATTTTTATCAAAAAAAATTTAAAATATTTGAAATTATTTATTTTTATTATTCAAAATATCAAATAAATTTTTTTGACATAAATTAATTCAAATTTAATCCTACATAGAGGACAAAAAAGAGGGTTTTTAAAGTAAAAATGTTCAAAATTTTGGTAAGTTTTTAAACCTAATTTCAAAGTGGAATTGATTCCAATGAACTAAATTGTAATAATTTTTATAAAATTTATCCAATTATACTTTAAAAAAGATGATAAATATATTTTATCCTTATAACTAAATTATAGGATTAAATAGTTTTGTATTAAAATCCAGCATTTTTCATTGTTCATCAAAAAATGAAACTTCACAGAAAAATGTCAAAAATTCACCCTTAGCTAATTTTTATTTTCCACTTTAAAAGATAAATTTTATTTTGACATATAAAATCTATAAAACTTATAAAGTTGTATTTTAAATGGGTTCTCCATTAAAAGGTGTTAAAA
This sequence comes from Viscum album, assembly GCA_963277665.1. Classification (NCBI taxonomy): domain Eukaryota; kingdom Viridiplantae; phylum Streptophyta; class Magnoliopsida; order Santalales; family Viscaceae; genus Viscum; species Viscum album. The sequence goes on along the minus strand of OY728123.1, from coordinate 747,321,041 downwards.
TTACTTTTTAGAAGAATATGTCTTCAATTCCTAAAATTTGATTTATTATTACATAATACCTATCAAATATATAGGATAAGTATCAAAAAAAAATTAATTATATATATAATTTATCGAAAAAAATTAATCAAAATATTATTGTTGAATTTATTAAGATAAAATTGTGTTTGTACATAGAAAAATAGTTTTCTTATAAAATTAATTTGTTTATTTTCAAATAGTTATTACATTTACTTCTACTAATTAATAAACAAGTGATTGATTTTATTTACATGTGTAAATAATATTTTCACAATTTATTTAATCATATTCATAACATTAATTCCAACATATAGGTGGTAGATATAATAATATAAATAGTATATTGTAGTTCGGTAACAACTCAACCTTCCATGTTACACAAGCTATCGAAGGAACTCGACATTATGTGTAACACAAGACAAACATAGTGTTGTGTGTACTACAAGATAATATAAGTCTTTTCTATAGTGAACACAAGACAAACTTAGACCCTTAATATATAAAAGAACTATATTCCGTTTTTCATTAAATGAAAATATCAAAAATATTAAATTAATTTGAGAATATATATATTTCACAAATATAGGTGTGTTATATTTTACCCCCTTAAAATTAATTTCTCCCTTGAAATTCATCTATGTTATCAAAGGTTTATTACTTTTAAGCTCCATTAATAGAAACCCATATCATAAAATTTAATACTGAAACTTCCTTTAAAAAATTTTGGAAACATAACGATTACCAAAAGTAATAGGTAACAAGGTCTCCACATAGAATAACATAAGTGGAAAGTAAAAACATGTACTTAAAGGAAAAGCATAAATATTTGCATGGATTGATTGAGGTCATAAATCCCAAATAATTCAATGGTAAATGGAAAGTTGTGGGCTTCAAATTCATAAATATATAATTATTTTAAAGGACATCCATTCAATAGAAATTAAGGTACTATGACAACATTTTATTTCTATTTCATCTTCCTAAAGTTGAATAATTTTCATGAAAATATATACTTACATGATTTCAGAAAACCCTTACCCTTTTGTGCCTTGATAAACTCCAACTTCATCTATCATTCCAAGAAATTAAGGAGAATTGTTTTATTCCTAAAAAATTAATATATCATGAGATCCATTAATAAAAATACAGGTCATTCCATCTATTTTTATCACAAAAAAAGGTTAGAACAAGTTATCCAATATGAATAAATCCTTATATGGTGAGATAATATTTTAACCTATAAAAATTTATCCAAAGTTAAATATAAACAATTCCATAAATGGTTAACCTTATAACCCTTTCAGAAGATGAAATTATAAAACTCTAGAAAAAAAGGTCATTAAATTTCTCAAAAATAGATTTACATTATTCCCCTATATATCATAAAGTATATCTTGGTTGTTGAATACTAAACATGTAAATACCTTTATCATATATTCCCTTAAAACATGGTAATAACATTAATTACCATAATTCCTTATTTAAAACATGCATATCAATTTATTCCAATGTATATTATATATATTCTTTAAGTCCAAAAATGTTGTAAATTTCATCAATGATAGCATTACCACTTGTTAAAAAGTCCTTAATTAGTATCAAGGTAATTAGTATCATCCAATTAACTTATTCATGTCCAACATATCTTTATACAAACTAAATTATATTAAAATAAGGAATATATTAAGGGTTATTTTACCTTATTCAAAATGTCACCTTTCCATTAAATCATTTTTCCAATCCATCAGAAACATTCAATATAAAATTGTAAATCTTGATCAAAAAAATAAATTGAACAATACTTGTATATTTTTCCATTAATATAACATAATTATTAAATCCAAATACATAAAAAAATTATTATTCCACATCATACATAATACATAAGAATTTTACCACATCATATTACTAAATACCTATTTCCTTTTACATATCATATGTAGTCTCATAATCAACAACAATATAACCATTACTCATATCACCTTGCTAATTCTCTTTTTGATATTTTCACTTGTGAGTCAATTTTCCTAATGACCATTTATTCCATACTTAAATCATTTAACCATTGATTATGTCTTAGGGAAGCTAATATTCCCATCAATTTCATTAATCAAACCCTTCATTTTTCCTTTTTAGTTACTTGCTTTGTGTCTTTCTTTTCCACAGTCAAAACATATTCTTATTCCTCTAAGACATTCGCATAAGTTATCCTTTCCACATTCATGATACAAAGGAAACTGAATCTTCTTCCCACTATGGTCTCCATTACCTAAACTCTCATCAAACTCCTTTATTCTCTTCCTTAGTGAGCACGAGGATGGTTAAGGTACATATTTTTAATCATGTTCCATGAAAACTCACTATAAATGATCATAAAATTCTTCACTTCAGTGACCATCCCATTTGATTGCTCATCAGAAAAATTTCTCTAACATTCAATGTTAACCCAGTTTCTTCTGGTTCTCACCACTAACTAAAACCAAAAATTATTGATTAAGAAACAATTATCTTGGTGAGGAACCACATAATAATGAAAAACCACTTATATAATTTATAAATTATATCACCTTCCTTAATATATGAACCCTTATATTTATCTTAGGTTCTTCATAGACAATTTCCATTTAAATCCTTTATTACGGTTTATAAAGTGTTCTTTAATTTCAAAAGCATATCCCCCAGGAGTTTCAAACTAGGTGTTCTGTAAGGACCGTTGTTGTGTAATAGGTTACGCTCAACTCAATCCCAACACACCTTGTCAATGTTATTCCCCCTAGGTACATCTATTACAGAGCAACAAACACTTTTTATATCCATACAAGGATTTAATTCTAGAAAACAACTCGCTTTATCCATTACCAAAATTCAAGGACATTTTCCTATACATTAACTCATCCTTAAACGTATCCTTAGAGACACCCCTAGACATATCCTTAGAAATATACCTAGTGATATCATTAAAGTTTTCTCATCCTTGTTTCTAATGGTTGACTAAACATTCACTCTGAAACCAACTATAAAAACCCAAGTATAATATATATGGACATAACATCATTTATATGGAAAAATTATCACATTAAAAAATATACACCCAAAGACCATATTAGTTTAGTACCTCTGTAAACTTGGAACAAAAATATTCTAACTCTGTGAGAGATCTAAAATGTTTCCAACAAAGATCTTCCCCATTAGTAATTATACTAAAAAGTATTTATTTATAACTTGGATAAAGGAAACATAATAAAGTGGTGATATTGAATGACCAGTAAGAGTAAATAAAGGAAATATGTATGCATAACATGAATATAAGGGTATGAGAACTTGAGCATAACATTTAAATATTATACCCTGTATATAAAAGATCATAAAAATGATACATGGAATAAATATTGGTAATTCATAAGACATAAATCATAAGACAATCAATAACGTGGACCATGTGATCATATCCTAGGCATAAGACATATAATTTTTCTAAAACACATAAACATGATATATCTTTCTCTATAAGTCAATGATCATTGCCAAAAATTTATTAGGGAGCCTCATGGGGACTATACCTATTGGGCAAGACACACTGTTATCCCCAGTCACAGTCTTTTCCTTTTAAGGGATGGATTTTCCAAATCTAACCATAGTGGATCTGGTTTCCCCATCTTCCCATTGGGGATCAAGCCCATATATTTTATTCCCATCATTATCTAACGTCATATAAATGTTGACATAATTAATTTAAGGAAGATATAGGTCCCACCCATCACATAATAAAATAATACATACTTGTTCAATAAGAAAATAAAACTTGCATCATACCATTCACCACAAAAAGAGATTGGTATCGTAAACATCACATCATACCCCATGAAATGAAATGGGTATCTTAAATATTTAATCATATTATAACCTATGTAAAATATATTGGTTTCAAAATCATTTCATCCTAGAATAACCGGTGAATAGAAGCGGGTTTCATAGAAATTTATCATGGTATAACCTATTGAAGATAAATGGGGTTCATAAGCATTTATCATGGTATAACCTGCTAAAGGGAAATGATTTTCATAAACATAAATCCATAAAAACATAGAACATTTATATAAATGATATAAATGGTATCCTTTTATCATATCCCTAGTAAAGCATGAACTATAACCAAGGATGTAATCTTAGATGGAGAAATATTTTAAAATATCAATTAGAAAATAATTTTTAAAAAACATATAAATTTTTGAATATAATTTTATTTGAAACAACTTTGAAAAAATATAAAGGAATCACAGAAAATATTTTAAAACATTTCTTTAGGAAAATAACATTTCAACTATGAAAAATTATCATTAAGGCACAAATCATTTTTAAAACATTTTTCTTTGAAAGTATCTTTGAAAACTTATTAAGGAATATTGAAAACTTTTTTAAAAACTTTTTTTATATTATTTGAAAACTTATAAAATAAAAATTTAATTCATTCAAATCATTTTCTTTGAAAACATACTTTTGAAATCATATAAAGGAAGGTTTGAAAATCATTTAAAACACTTTTTAAACATAAATCATTTTTTTGAAAACCCTTTTCCATTGAAAACCATTTTAAAATCAAAAAAAAATCCAGAATACTAGGAAACAAAATATTTGAAAAAATAATCTTATAAACATTCAAAACAATCATCAAGGAAATGATGGTTATGATGGTGGGTAAGTCCTTACAAGACGAACATTATTTTAATACCTTAAAAGTTCAGAAATGTTACTTGATCAAAAAAAGACAAGAATATTCCATTAAAAATAATTTTTTAAAAATTTAATACATAGTTAAAATGATGTTTAAAAATAATCGGATAATAGTAAAACTTTTTTAAAACATTTTTAGAAAACTTGGTTTTGGAATAAAATAGATTTCTGAACGAAATGAAAAATAAAGTATGATTTTAATAAAAACATTGTATTAACTATATTAAGTAACAATGAGTGGAAAAATGGTAGAATTATATGGATATAACATACATATCCATAGGTTAAAAACATTAATGAGAGTTCTTGAGAGATGAATCATAAGATTACATCAATGGAAGCGTAATCATAAACAATATCGATAAACAATGAGATTGAGGATATAATCCTTTACCACTTTGGTAGATTTAAATTATAATAAAATGGAAAGAATAAAATTAAATGAAACTTAAACTATCATTAAAATAAGGATATTCATGATATGAAATTTCAAAAGTTAGTATATACACCACATAGAAAATTTTAGGTGCATAACTTGGCATGTGTCTCAAAGAAGGAAAATTGAGACAAAATTTCTTTACCAATTTTGTAACATTTGAAACATATCCCCCATGAAATAAAGATAATAAAATAGATATGTAAATACACATAAATTTAATTATAATAACCGTAAAATACATCCATGGGAAATATACACACCCTAAAAACTAAATGATTGGTGAATAAGTCATGTATCTCACAGAAATAAAAATTGAAATTAAATTCCCTTACCTTAAGTATAGAATTTCCTCATATATGTTCAAAAATAATGTATAATAAATATAAGTTTATTATTAATATATTAAATATACATATTATTATATATAATTCCATTTTTTATGACTTTATATTACTCATATATTAACTACTCCATGTTATTGTTACGTTTCGGGTAATATCCACTTTATTTTTCATATATGTTTTGACTTGTTATTCTTGATCCTCTTACTTAGATCATGATTTACTTATATAAATGATGTAAAACATGGGATAAATATTATATATTTATTTAAAATAATCTATATAAGATAAAATTATGAAATGGAATACACCATTCATGGAGATGATAGGTCGTACGTACGCATGAATGTTGTTTGTTTTTTATTTTTGTATTGAAAGAATGTACATAAATGGAATATATATGTGTATATATATATATATATTATAATTTCAATATAATTATAATTTTATATATATCAAATATTTTTACTAAACACATCCTTAATACATTCCATGTATGGTTTGAACGAATAACATTATTTTGAGGAGGCAGTAGTCCACACTTCCCCAAATGCAATTATCATACTTACAAGAAATGGAAAGCACGGATTTATGTGTTATATAATAATTATATAAGCATAAATAAATCATAAAAATCATATATAAGATATAAAAATATGATATCCTTCATAATTACCAACCATGAAAGTTGGTAAAAGAAAAACAAACAACATCATTTCGTGAGGTGGTAGTTCGGTATACTTAAGAATAGATAGTTAAATTCCAATTAGATGGAAGTGTGTGTAAGTTAAGGTAAAAACCATATAATAACAAAATATTACAATATTTAGTATACTATTTTTATTATATAATCATGTAATAATAATAATAATTGAGGTGGTGGATAAAGAAAATAAAATAAAGTAGCTTGAGGAAGAATGCTACCTCTTCTTTGGAAAACTCCTTTTTCTTTGAACCAAAGGTATTCCTTGGTTGGATTTATGCACAAAAAGAAGATTCAAGTAGGAATTTAGGAATTTTAGGTGCTTATTTGAGTATATTTTTTGGGAGACAAAGGGTTTGAGTGGTGTGAATAAGTGGGAGGGGCGACTACCATTTTATAGTGGATGAGTGGCATTCATAAAAAAATTTGAAAAGGTAATTACACACACATTTTTTCTATTAAATAAATCCCATAATGGACTAAATTTTATAACAAATGAGTATTGGGTCAAAATATGTTCATCCAATGGATTTTGGACAATTTTCTAGGCCATTTTGACCCTTAAATGTAAGGCTTAGACCCTTGTTAAGATAATTTTCCACTTAATTGTTGCAATTAATTTTAATTACTTTCACAAATATTTTTATAAAAACTATTTTATACTTATTAGAAAATATATATTATTATTACAAATATAAAAGTCATTTTTTAAAATTCCAATCACAGAAGCGGCAAAAATTAATTTAAATTTAATCCCACGGACAGGACGACAATGTGAGTTTTTAAAGTAAAAAGGTTCACAATTTTGGTAATATTTTATACGTAATTTCAATGTGAAATTGATTCCAATGACATAAATTTGATTAATTTAAGTAAAATTTATTTAATTAAACATTAAAACCAATTAAAAATATATTTTAACCTTGAAAATAAATTAGATTAAAAAGTAGTTCTGAATTAAAATTTAGTATTTTTCAATATTCATCAAAGAATGAAATATCACAAAACAAATACCAAAAAATAACCCTAAGCGAAATTATATGTTATTATTTAAAATATAAAGTTTATTTTGACATATAAAATTAATAAAATATCTAATAATTTGGTTTAAAATGGGCTCTCCATTAAAAGGTGGTAAAATTACTTTTTAGTAGAATATATCTTTTTATTCATAAAATTGGATATATTATTATCTTATACCTATAAAATATATTGGATAAGTATCAAAAATATTAATTTAACTATATATGAATTTTATTGAAAACATTAATCAAAATTCGTTTGTATAATTTATTGAGATAAAATTGTGTTTGTCCATAGAAAAATAGTTTTGTTAGAAAAGTAATTTCTTTATTTTAAAATTCCTATTACATTTACTTATAATAATTTATAATAAAAGGATTATTTTTATATAAAATTGTAAATATAATTTTCAAAATTTTGTTAATGATATTTCTAACTTCCATTCCAATGGCTAGGTGGAAGCTATAATAATATTAATAGTATATTGTAGTTTAACAAAAACTCGTCCTTGCGTGCTACAAAATTTATCGAAAGAACTCGTAATTGTGTGTAACACAAGCCAAACATAGTGTTGTGTGTATTGAAAGATATTCTAATTCTTGAGTGTAATGAATACAATCCAAACATAGTGATTTAATATATAAAAAACTATATTCAACATTTCATGAAATAAAAATATCAAAAACATTAAAATAATTTGAAATATATTATAAGGCCCCGACCTTAAACCTTACTTAATATTGAATTAAATGAATAATTCACATTGAGTATCATTACAGTTTAGAGTTTTAGAGAATTAGGTCAAAACTATTACATCTCAAAAGATTGCATAGTAGACACTTCTACTAAGTTTCCATAACATAAAAAACATAAAAAGAAACATGTCTAGTTCCATGTTTTAGATAGCATGTCTTTCCTTGATCCCATCCTTGACCCTATTCATCTTTAAGTCCTGTGGAAAACATTTCAAAAACATGGGATGAGCATAAAAAGCCCAGTAAAGGATACACAAAGAAGGAAAACTGTTAGTTTTTCAAAAACAACAAGTAAACCATGAGTACTTTACCAAAGTAATACTTTTCACCTTTAAGAAGTAGTAAAAACTCTTCACTGAATAAAAGATCATTACTTACCCTTTTGTAACCAAAATATTACCATAAAACCCATATAAAGAACACATAACATATAAAGGTAACTTGTGACATAAACATACTTAAATGGAATAACCATACGGTCAACTTCCACACATACTTAATGGAATAGCCATACGGCCGACTTCCATACCCAATGCATTGGAGGTTATAATGTAACCACCCGTCCTGGTATTCACAGCACCACTCATCATATGGTTTATCACGTAACCACCTGTAAAATGTCCAAGTACCATCATTACACATAAAATATTGAAAATATAAACATTTCAATAACAACATTTCATTTGCAATCACAGTAAGTAATTCCAAGATATTGAATTAATCAATCCATTTTCAAAAATCATTTAAAAGATATTTTTGAATCAAAGTGTCCCATACCACTTTGAAGCTTTTATTGGAATTATAATTTTAAAACCTTAATGTCCATATAAATAAATACTTAAAACCATTTTGAAAACATGGAAATTAAAGATAAAGATTTAGAATAATAAATCTTTAAAACATTTAAAACGATATTTTTGTTAAAGAGTTTTTAACAAAATGAGAGACTCTTGAATACAAATAATTGCGGAATAACATTTAATCCAAACTTTATAATATCATGAGAATAAAGGTATTCATGATATAATATGTCAAAGGATAGTATACACACCATATAATAGTGAATTGGTGCATAACAACAATGAAGTCTAAATAGAAATGTAAAATGAGATTAAATCCATTATAAAGAAGGTATCCTTAAATTAAGGATAAATCAATCTCATAATTATGTGTGAAAAATATAAATACACCCAATATAAGTGGATATTAAGTGTAAAACAATCAAATTTCATTCACAAATATTCAAAGCATGACATATTCAATAACTACATGTTGAACCCAAAGAAATCGAAATTGGGTTAAGAAGTTCCCATCGTAAAATTCGACATCCTAACGACGTCACATAAAATTTTACAAAAAGGGTTGATGAGAGAGATAAAGGGTATCTCATCACTTGGACATAAAATTTACATAAATAAGGATATATAAGAACATATCCCAACATAATAGTATGTGAATTGAAAGACATAACAAAATAAGTCTTTTAAAAAGAGGAGGGTGAAAGGTCCCCTTACCGAGTTGGGTAACTTTCGAAAAGTACACCCCATGGAAGAAGGGTCATAAAATGAAGATGTAAATACCCATAAATGAAATTATACTACACAAAGTTTATAATAATGGGAAGTACATACACCAATCAAAGGAAATAGTGGAAAACGTAGCATAAATTTCACGGGAATAAAAGTAAGATGAAAAATCCCTTACGAAAACTCGGCAGCCTAACGGCACCTCTTAAAACTTCCAAAAATGGATTTATGAGATCAAATAGGGTATCTCATAATATGAACATAAAAATTACAGTATGAGGAATATAAAATAACATCCCCAAACATAAGAAAGATGAGCTTAAAAGGAATGACATAAAAGAGTGTACTTAAAAAGAAAGAGAGGGGTAGGATCCCATACCTCAAGTCTGACTTGTCCAGTTCGTTTCTTTATATTCATAAATAATAAACTTTGGTCAATTTATAATTTCTTAAGGACCTCTTTTAAAGATTATTATTCAGTTTATAGGACATATTATAATGTTATAATAATTGGTTAATAATGTGAGTTCATATCAGACGTTTTTGTCGATGTTTGGTACATGAGTCAAAAATGAACTTGTTTGAAAATGATTGTCCATGTAGTTATGAGTAAATCATCTACAGAATAGTATTAATTATTTAAATATCATATATATACAGTACATATTCATTTTATACTACTTCATAACATTTGGAGATAATAAATGAAATGTACCATTCATGGAGACGGTAAGCTGTACGTACGAATGAACGCTACTTTCATTTCTTTGGCACATTAATGGAATTAAAATAGATGAGATATATATATTATAATTACAGTATAATATATATGTTATATAGATCACATAATTTCATCAATTTCATTCTTTATACATTCCATGTATTGCATGAATGAGTCACATCACTTGAGGGGGCGGTAGTCCACACTTACTAAAATGAAATTATCGTATTTGCACAACATGAAAAGCATAAAGGTATGTATTAAATATAAAATACAGAAACATATATAAAACCTAAATACCATATATATCATATATAAAATATAGTGACATTATAATGGACACCATGAAAGGTGTTAAGAGAATATTGAACAATCATCGTTTCGTGAGGCAGAAATTCTCCATCCACAGAAACAGTATGTTCTTTAACCATTAGATGACGGTGTGTGTAAGTGTAGATCGAATCCTTCACATAACAACATCCTAGTATATTTACAATACTGGTTTTGTAACAAAATAAAGGAATAAAAAGTGTTTATAGGGTTGGAGAAACAAAATAAAACAAAAGAACACAAGGGAAGACATTACCTTTAAATCGGGTAACTCTCTTTGATTTGAGATCAAAGGCTTCCTTGGAAAGTATTCTTCCAAACGTAAGGCTTCAATGATGAAGATAGGGATGTGGAGAGATGAAATGGGCAGGTTTTGTCCGATAAAAATTCTTGAGAGGTTTGTTTAAGGTGGTAGAGGTGGGGGCCTTTTATAAGAGGAGAGGAGGGGCACTCTTAAAAAGTTATAAAATATTACTTTATTATAAAATGATATTCGGAATTAAAAGGTACCAAAAGGATATATTTCTAGGATAAGATGATAATGTTTCGAAATCCACCCATAAAATTGGTTTGTGACAAGTTTAAGACTTATATTTCACGCTATCTTCTTATTTTATTTAAATCGTTCATTTATGAGGTAATCACTACATCATCACGGTGTCATAAATAAATTAATTAATTTAATGTCTAAAAATTATAAAACAAATATCATGATGTAGGAAATATTTTTAGCTTTCTAATGAATAATTATAGTTAAAAATATAATTTGTATAACCCCATATAAAAATTGTTTTAGTAAAACAACACATGTTTGTGACATTTTAATTTTAACATTAAATAAAAAGGTATTAATGTCATTTTCCAACCAAAGTGGCTCCATGGGGTCCCCAAGTTGACCCATGGATTGTCTTGGTCGGCCATGACACATCCAATGAGGGTAGGACATGTGTCTGGGTCATTTCATATTATTAAAATATTATTTTTACCTTAAATTACACTAATTACCTCTAATCGCGATTAATAAACATAAAAGTTACTATTCACCAAAAAAAATATTTTAATCCCATTGAACCACATTTTACTTCTTAATGACAACCATGTATGTCGGATTTTCGAAATTCAAAATCACAGAAGTGGTAAAGTTTCATTTAAATGAAAAATCAGTTTCTTTAACTACCACTTAGTGGTTTCACTATTCATCAAAAATTGAAGTTTTTCAGAAAATTACCAAAAATTCACCCTAGGATATATTTGATATTCCGAATTCAAAAATGATTTCTATTTTACAAAATTCAAAACATATAATTTACATTAATTAATTTAATTATTAATTCCCACTGTCAGAGCAAATAGCCTGTTTTTATGAAACAATAAGTATCAAAAGATTGACACTATTGTAAGTCCAATTTCAAGATGAAATTAATTCCAACGACCACTATTGGATTAAATGGTAAAAATATATTATAATTTCACTTTTAAACTAATTCAAAAGATAATCTAATCATATAAATAAATTAGATTAAAAAGTGGTTTTGAATTAAAATACAACATTTTTCACTATTCATTAAAAATGAACATTATCGGAAAAATACCAAAAATTTACACAAAGTAAATTTTGTTGTCCCGATTATAAATAATAATTTTATTTTGTCAAATATAACACATAAAATTGTCAAAAAGTGGATTTAAAAGAGTTTCGTCATCAAAAGGCGGTTAATCGACCTTTTAAATAATATTAGAATGTTTACGCTTAAAATTAGATTCATTCGCATTTTTAATCCTCTAACATTTATTGTAAAAAGTAAAAATATTTGACAAACATATATAATCATTTTGTAGTTAGTTCTGTTCATTCCCGCCATTACAATGGCTAGGCATTAACTACAATTTAAAATAATATTATTTTATTATTAGAGTGCAACGTAAGATTCCTAAGAAACTCGTTGTTGCGTATTGGGTACGACATCGAGCATAGTGTCCCCTTTAAAGTTATATAAATATTTTATTCACAAATATGGATAAATGTGAAAATTTCGTATTCTTTATTTACCTGGGGTGTTACATCCTTCCCCCCTTTTGGGAATTGCGTCCTCGCAATTTTAAAATTGGGCTTGGAAACTTCATTGAAAATCCCACATTGAAACAAGAGTCAATAAAACAATCACTTTAAAATAAAGAATGAGAAGTACAAAGGTCACCCGAGTTAACCCATACTAGGATTCCAAGAATGAAAATATGGATATGGAGGAAAAAACAAAGGGTCATGTTCTGATGGAGAGTGATAGTAAACATGTATAGGAGAAAGTTAACCATAAGAAAATCACAAACTTGTGATGGGTTAAACGGTATTCGATTCCCCAGTAGGAAATGTTAACAGACAACAATTTTGGTTTTAATTTACTCTTCATTGAGGAATTTATTTTTTTGAGCTTAACTAAATTATAATGAAACATACTTACTTTTCACGTAGACTTTCAACTTTTACTAGATTCCTTAATCAAACTCATATTTTCTCCAAAAGACGAGTATTTAGGAGGACTTGTTCGCATTAAGAGTACTATAATAAACTTCTTGAGAATCACCTAATCCAGAAAAGAGAACTATATACTTCCCATGTCTTTAGACTTTAACCAAAACCAAAACCAAAAAGGTTAGTACAAGATCAGATAATCTAGAAAAGGATAACCCTTTACAAAAAGAAAATCTATTCTTAATCTCCAAAATTTTTCCAACAAAACCCAAAGTTCAACGAATACCATAAGTAAACCAAACTAATATTGAAACCCGAATATTTGAAGGATTTAATCACATAGTCTTCCAAGTTAAATCGTATCATTTATCTCCAAACAACATCAGTTTCTCTTAAAGTCTCGTATTGAAATGTAATTAACATAATCACATATCCTACAGGATAGGTTAATAATTTCCATAGATGACCCAAAATCAACTTACTCTTAATTCATAAAATCATATAACTAAAAATAAGTAGTCATACTAACCAGGAACTTCACGTAGTCCAGTGGTAGGCGATAAATACCAGTCACACTTTGGTTGTGGGTTTGATTCCCGCAGCTTTGTCCGACGCGACGGGTCGTCACATGGTCTGCATGTTGTCCTTTTTCCTAACTATATAATTCTCAAATCATTCCACAAAAAGAGATAAAATCATCAAAAATAACCATAACATAATTTAACCTCAATTTTATCTCATGTCTTTCACTTTCCATCATAACATATGGTAACCCATAATTACCTCAAAAGTAAGGATCATATAAACCCAAATTGTTCTTTATAACTATGTCCACCAAAGAACAAATAACTATTCCTTGAATAAAATTTTCATATATCAAACATCAGGGTTACACATACTATGAAAAGTCTTCTAATGTAACCCCATCATCAAAAGAGACTTAATACTCTTAAGAATTTCACCATAACTCTTGAATCTCTTATATGCTGACTTCTTACTCATTCAACATTCTTCATGATCCATTAACCATTCCTTTCCAACTTATTCTGAAATACTTATTTCCTACAAACAAAATCATGAATCATATCCTAAGATTCCAAAATATAAAAACAAATGTTATGAAATAATCCATACTTTGATTGGTCATTGTTAGTTTCTTCATCCTCAATCGGAATGGCATTAGGTATTGGTAAACGAATATTTGTACGATCTTGGTGATCCCATTCACAAAACCTCTTTATAGGACATGTGGTTGCATAATGACCATGCACACCACATTTAAAACATTCAATTGATCCCTCATAAAGAACTTCTTTCCCTTTCCTCGAGTCAACTGGATGCTTCCTTTTTCTATGGTATGTTCTTGCTTTATGACCTTCATTTCCACATCTATAGCATATTTTTGTCCCTTTGAAACATTTTCCTAGGTGTTTCATTCCACATCTTTGACACATAGGTTTTTGAAGACACTTACCTTTATGATTATTACCTGTAGTTCTGTAGGGATTTGTTTCTCGCATATATGAGGCCCTATAGAAATCACCAAGGTTTAGGTGGTCATTCATGACTCCAGATAGTTGGTTAAGGATAAACACAAGAGTTTTCATTGTCGCTCCCATATCATTCAGTTTCTCGCTCAGAAAACTATCACAGTTTCCTTCACATCCACTGTTACTTTGGTTCCTGCTAGATCCATCCATTTACTAAAAAAAAGGTCAGTGTGAGTATATCAACAAAACCATCATGTACTAATGAGTAAGATAAACACTAAGATTTACTTACTCATTCACTTTATCTAAAACAAGGACTCTTTCTGAAATCCTAACCATTATGTTAATGTAACTTATGCTTAGATAATACCCTAACCTTTAAAGTTATCTAAACCGACCTCTGATACCAACTATAAGGCCTCGGCCTTAAACCTTACTTAATATTGAATTAAATGAATAATTCACATTGAGGATCATTTCCGGTTTCGAGTTTTAGAGAATTAGGTCAAAACTATTACATCTCAAAAGATTGCATAGTAGACCCTTCTACTAAGTTTCCATAACATAAAAAAACTTAAAAAGAAACATGTCCAGTTCAATGTTTTAGATAGCATGTCTTTCCTTGATCACATCCTTGACCCTATTCATCTTTAAGTCATGTAGAAAACATTTCAAAAACTTGGGATGAGCATAAAAAGCCCAGTAAAGGATACAAAAAGAATGAAAACTGTTAGTTTTTCAAAAACAACAAGTAAACCATGAGTACTTTACCAAAGTAATACTTTTCACCTTTATGAAGTAGTAAAAACTCTTCACTGAATAAAATATCATTACTTACCCTTTTGTAACCAAAAGATTACCATAAAACCCATATAAAGAACACATAACATATAACGGTAAATTGGGACGTAAACATACTTAAATTGAATTACCATACGGTCGACTTCCACACATACTTAATGTAATAGCCATACAGCCGACTTCCATACCCAATGCATTGGAGGTTATAACGTAACCACCCGTCCTGGTATTCACGGCACCACCCGTCATATGGTTTATCACGTAACCACCCGTAAAATCTTCAAGTACCATCACTACACATAAAATTTTGAAAATATAAACATTTCAACAACAACATTTCATTTGAAATCACAATAATTAATTCCAAGATATTGAATTAATCAATCCATTTTCAAAAATCATTTAAAAGAGATTGTTGAATCAAAGTGTCACATACCACTTTGAAGATTTTATTGGAATTATAATTTTAAAACATTAATGTCCATATAAATAAATACTGAAAACCATTTTGAAAACATGGACATTAAAGATAAAGATTTATAATAATAAATCTTTAAAACATTTAAAATGATATTTTTGTTAAAGATTTTTTAACAAAATGAGAGACTCTTGAATACAAATAATTGTGGAATAACATTTAATCCAAACTTTATAATATCATGAGAATAAAGGGATTAATGATATAATATGTCAAATGACAGTATACACATCATATAAGAGTGAATTGGTGCATAACAACAATGAAGTCTCAATAGAAATGTAAAATGAGATTAAATCCATTATAAAGAAGGTATCCTTAAATTAAGGATAAATCAATCTCATAATTATGTGTGAAAAATATAAATACACCCAATATAAGTGGATATTAAGTGTAAAACAATCAAATTTAATTCACACATATTCAAAGGATGACATATTCAATAACTACATGTTGAACCCAAAGAAATCGAAATTGGGTTAAGAAGTTCCCTTGGTAAAATTCGACAGCCTAACGGCGTCACATAAAATTTTACAAAAAGGGTTGATGAGAGAGATAAAGGGTATCTCATCACTTGGACATAAAATTTACATAAATAAGGATATATAAGAACATATCCCAACATAATATTATGTGAATTAAAATACATAACAAAATAAGTCTTTTAAAAAGAGGAGGGTGAAAGGTCCCCTTACCGAGTTGGGTAACTATCGAAAAGTACACCCCATGGAAGAAGGGGCATACAATGAAGATTTAAATACCCATAAATGAAATTATACTACACAAAGTTTATAATAATGGTCAGTACATACACCACTCAAAGTAAATAGTGGAAAACGTAGCAAAAATGTCACGGGAATAAAAGTGAGATGAAAAATCCCTTACGAAAACTCGGCAGCCTAACAGCGCCACTTAAAACTTCCAAAAATGGATTTATGATATAAAATAGGGTCTCTCATAATATGAACATAAAAATTACAGTATGAGGAATATAAAATAACATCCCCAAACATAATAAAGTTGAGCTTAAAATGAATGACATAAAAGAGTGTACTTAAAAAGAAAGAGAGGGGTAGGATCCCTTACCTCAAGTCTGACTTGTCTTGTTCGTTTCTTTATATTCCTGAATAATAAACTTTGGTCAATTTATAATTGCATAAGGACCTCTTTTAAAGATTATTATTCAGTTTATATCACATATTATAATGTTATAATAATTGGTTAATAATGTGAGTTCATATCAGACGTTTTTGTCGATGTTTGGTACATGAGTCAAAAATGAACTTGTTTGAAAATGATTGTCCATGTAGTTATGAGTAAATAATCTCCAGAATTGTATTAA
Source organism: Viscum album (assembly GCA_963277665.1). Lineage (NCBI taxonomy): Eukaryota > Viridiplantae > Streptophyta > Magnoliopsida > Santalales > Viscaceae > Viscum > Viscum album. The sequence continues at coordinate 747,303,870 of OY728123.1, read as the reverse complement.
TGATTTAAATATCATATTTATCCAGCACATATTCATTTTATACTACTCCATAACATTTGGAGATAAGAAATGAAATGTACCGTTCATGGAGACGGTAAGCCGTACGTACGCATGAACGCTACTTTCATTTCTTTGGAACATTAATTGAATTAAAATAGATGCGATATATATATATTATAATTACAGTATAATATATATGTTATATAGATCACATAAGTTCATAAATTTCATTATTTATACATTCCATGTGTTGCATGAACGAGTCACATCACTTGAGGGGGCGGTAGTCCACACTTCCTCAAATGAAATTATCGCATTTTCACAACATGCAAAGAATAAAGGTATGTATTAATTATAAAATACATAAACATATAGAAAATATAAATACCATATATATCATATATAAATTATAGTGACATCATAATGGCCACCATTAAAGGTGTTAAGAGAATATTGAACAATCATCGTTTCGTGAGGCAGAAATTCGCCATCCACAGAAACAGTATGTTCTTTAACCATTATATGAAGGTGTGTGTAAGTGTAGCTAGAATAATTCACATAAAAACATCCTAGTATATTTAAGATACTGGTGTTGTTACAAAATAAAGGGATAAAAAGAGTTTAGAGTGTTGAGAAGCAAAATAAAACAAAAAAACACAAGGGAAGACATTACTTTTAAATCGGGTAACACTCTATGATTTGAGCTCAAAGGCTTCCTTGGAAAGGATTCTGCCCAAAGTGAGGCTTCAATGATGATGATAGAGATGTGGAGAGATTAAATGGGCAGTGGTGGCCGAGCCAAAGGCTTGAGATGTGTGTGTAAGGTGGTAGAGGTGGGGGCCTTTTATAAGAGGAGGGGAGGGGAACTCTTGGAATGTTATAAAATATTACTTTATTATAAAATTCTTTTCGGATTTAAAAGGTCCCAAAAGGATATATTTCGAGGATAAGGTGATACGGTTTCGAAATCCACCCATCCAATAGGTTTTTGACAAGTTTAAGACTTATATTTCACCCTATCTTCTTATTTTATTTAAATCGTTCATTTATGAGGTAATCACTACATCATCACGGTGTCATCAATAAATAAATTTATTTAATGTATAAAAATTATAAAAAACATATCCTGATATAGGAAATAGTTTTATATTTATAATGAATATTTATAGTAAAAAATATGACTTTATAACCCTATATAAAAATTGTTTTAGTAAAACAACACATGTTTGTGACATTTTAATTTTAACATTAAATAAAAAGGTATTAATGTCATTTTCCAACCAAAGTGGCTCCATGGGGTCCCCAAGTTGACCCATGGGTTGTCTTGGTCAGCCATGACACATCCAATGAGGGTAGGACATGTGTCTAGGTCATTTCATATTATTAAAACATTATTTTTACCTTAAATTACACTAATTACCTCTAATCGCGATTAATAAACATAAAAGTTACTATTCAACAAAAAAATATTTTAATCTCATTGAACCACATTGTACTTCTTAATGACAACCATGTATGTCGGATTTTCGAAATTCAAATCAAAGAAGTGGTAAAGTTTCATTTAAATGAAAAATCAGTTTCTTTAACTACCACTTAGTGGTTTCACTATTCATCAAAAATTGAAGTTTTTCAGAAAATTACCAAAAAATCACCCTAGGCTATATTTGATATTCTGAATTCAAAAATTATATCTATTTTACAAAATTCAAAACATATAAGTTACATTAATTAATTTAATTATTAATTCCCGTTGTCAGAGCAAATAGCATGTTTTTATGAAACAATAAGTATCAAAAGATTGACACTAGTTTAAGTCCAATTTCAAGATGAAATTAATTCCAACGACCACTATTGGATTAAATGGTAAAAATATATTATAATTTCACTTTGAAACCAATTCAAAAGAAATCTAATCATATAAATAAATTAGATTAAAAAGAGGTTTTGAATTAAAATACAACATTTTCACTATTCATTAAAAAATGAACATTATCAGAAAAATACCAAAAATTTACACAAAGTAAATTTTGATGTCCCAATTATAAAGAAGAATTTTATTTTGTCAAATATAACACATAAAATTGTCAAAAATTGGATTTAAAAGAGGTTCATCATCAAAAGGCGGTTAATCGACCTTTTAAAGAATATTAGAATGTTTACGCTTAAAATTGGATTCATTTGCATTTTTAATCCTCTAACATTTATTGTAAAAAATAAAAATATTTGACAAACATATATAATCATTTTGTAGTTAGTTCTGTTCATTCCATCCATTACAACGGCTAGGCGTTAACTACAATTTAAAATAATATTATTTTATTATTAGAGTGCAACGTAAGATTCCCAAGAAACTCGTTGTTGCGTATTGGGTATGCCATCGAGCATAGCGTCCCCTTTAAAGTTATATAAATATTTTATTCACAAATATGGATAACTGTGAAAATGTCATATTCTTTATTTACCTGGGGTGTTACATATATATTTCCCAAAATATCAGGGCATTACACATAGTCTGAAGTAGTTCTCCCTCAACTGTGTGTATTGGTGAAGGGAGGGCCTCTCCACTTGGGTTTCTTTTATCTTGTGTTGGGTGAAATGTAGTGATGATAGGACCTGTGGTGAATGGCACTAGATTTTGACCTAGTGATCTGTTCTAGATGGATTGTATCTCTTAGACGAGTGCCATCTAGGATGGATGAGATGCTAGAGTGTGTTATTTTGGTTGTGTGATGACTTCAAGCCTTGAGTAGAATCTTGTATCTGGATATGAGTTCGAAACCTCATGAGACATGGAGTCTGAGATGAGTATATCTGGGTTATTATAGGATTCCTTGCAGTGTTTTCATGTTTCTAGGTTGAAACCCCTTGTGGACTAATCTAACTTGTCATGTATAGCTGAGGATTGTTTTAGATGGAGTTTCTCTCTCATTTGGGTTCCATCTGGCTGGTTCTAGCAGACTGATGCCTTTTAGTTTATCCCTTTTCTTTTAGATTTTTGGGGTGTTTACTAATTATTTTCATACTCACCCCTGCATGGGTTTTCCCACATGTGTTGTGTATTATAGAGACCATAGGTCTTTTGGCAGAGTCCCTGAATGACCTAAGGTAGGCATATCATACTGAGCTAGACTGACCAAAGTTTTTAATATAGCTAGTATGAGGAGGCTTATTATAGTTTCATTTTACATTTATACCCTCTTTCTAAGTAGGTTGGAAACTTTTACAATTTTTTGGGTGAATTTTTTCCTTTTTACCCTTTCAGTACTTCTATTGTGCACTAGTTTGGGATAGATGTTTGCATGAATTTGTTGCATCTTTTCATATCTTTGAACTATTTTAGGGTGGAGTTTGTGGGTGTGAATGTACCAATTACATAGGCAAAGGACTCCCATATATATGATATTCCTACTTATAAATAGTCACTAACCCCTGGTCTATTGGGGGAAGGCTTGGGGAGTTGCGGCCCAGGCCCCATTAGGTCATGTCATGGCAGAGTGGAATCAGACTGGGTTCCACTTTGGGATTATAGTTTTCAGACCTTGGTTTGTGTTTCATAGCGATAGTGTTAGAGTATTTTGAGTTAATATCTTAGGCCAGAGGTTCTGGTGTTGGTGTTGTGTCCAACATATCCATTCACCAGGACTCTAATAACCCGCTTTTCAAATCGGTACATTCGAACACCAGTCATAGAGAAATAATGGTCAATTCACCATATAGCTAGGTTATGGGTTAATTGTGCATCTAGAGTTAGCTTCCTATATATTATCTTTCAAAGTGGTGTATCTTGATTCTATTTTAGGATTCCACCATGATAAATCCAGACTGGGTTCCAAGGTGGGATTTTGATGAATATCGGTCATGTGATGGGGATTTATTATAAGGAACTAGTTTTGAGGCGGCACCTCTAGGAAGTCCTTCATTTGAGCCACCGCCTATTGAGAGTCATGTTGTATCATAATTTCAAGTTGAGGATACATGCAGGCTGAGTGCGCTACTTGAGTTCCAGAGTTAGCAACCTTTGAGGTATTGGGGTGATCCATACCCCTAGGTAGTAAATGACTGGATTGAGGTAGTCAGAAATGTTTTGAACCTTGTGAGGACACCTCAAGATCAGACGGTGGTCCTAATGGCGATCCTTATGTAGGGTTCAATTGAGTGATGGTCGATTCTGATGATGTAGACCCACGATGAGGGGACGTTCACTTGGGTGGAGTTTGAGAAGCACTTTAAGGAATAATTTTACCCATACACATTGAGATAAATGTGTATCCAAGAGATCTTTTGGCTTGGGGATGGTAGTATCACCATGGAGGAGTAATCGGTGAGGTTTATGTCATAGTAAAACTACTCCATGTATATGGTTTGATACTCGTTCTTCATATATCAGGACTTTGATTAGGTCCTCTACAGATGCATTTGAGAAGGTGCGGTCTCCGTATTCCTTCCCTCTTATTCAGGACTACTTGAGAGAGCTCTGGTAGTATAGATCTTCTTGGAGGAGGGATGGTTAAATGTGTCCTGTAGTGGTGGTTATGAGGCTGAGGTGTCTGCAATATCTGTCAGATGTCAGATGTCCGGATCACAGCACCAGAGAAAAACCTATTCTCATATTCAGGGACATGGGTGTGTAGTGCACAAGCCGTACTGGGGATCAGTTCAGCCATAGGAGAGGAAGAGTTACACTTATAATGGCCGAGGAAATATTGATATATATTTTTCAACCTGTCATTCCATTCAGAGGGTGAAAGTTGATGGACCACCTTAGCAGAGATAGCATTTCGATCAGGGAGGTTCTCATGATGGTCGATGATGTAGAGGAGTGGGTAAATCAGCCTGAGGTAGGAAGTGGATTGAGGTGTTGGCACCAACCCCCAGGTGGTCTGTGCCATGCTCTAGGATTTGGAGGAATAGGTAAAGGATAGTTGTATGTCGTAGAGGCCTTATACCTAGAAGCTCTGAGGATGAGTAGAGTTCCACTCTATGTCCTTTCTACTATTTTCAGTAGTATTGATAGACACTTTTATGAGGTATGCTTTTCTTATCACTTCTTTCTCGGGGTCTATTTGGGGTGACATGGGGCATCAGTATAACCTTGTGTTGGTTTATTTTAATGAATATTCAAATGCACAAAGAAGAGGTATGCTTCCCTCATCGAGACACGTTTTTTTACATGAGTAAAACCATGCGGGCGAGTCAGCGCTTCCCAAAGTGGATAGTGTCGAGGTGTAGTGGATGAGCCTCTATACTTGTGTATTCTAGGCCAGGTGATGTGGTTGTGGGTTTTTGGTTGTAGGGATCAGTAATACCCAATGAGAGTGTTTTTATATCCCTTTTTTTTCATCAATACCCTCGTGTACTTGGCGTCATCTTTGTATTAAAGATGCTTGGGGAGGACGTTTTGTGTTTTGATATGACTTTGGACTCACAAGAATTATGGAGGCTTCCCCCAATAAGAATCATTCTTAATACGTGATAGAAAACCATATGGGTGAATCAATGTCATCCAAAGAAGATAGTATTGAGGTACGATGGATGATTTCCTTTGAATTTTGTGTTCGGGGTAGGATTATGTTGGTATCTATGTCAGGTTAGTGGGGTGGTGTACCGCTAGACCCTATGACTATAGATGGATTGGGTGCATGGTTATTTCACCTATCATGGCTATGAATAGATATGGAATTGGTTTATGATGTCAACCTACTTTGATTTGGACTTGGGTGTGGTGGCCTCTGTGGTTCCCTTGAATGCATGCTTGTGGGCATCACTGGAACCCTTTGGGATCTTTCTAGCATGGGACTCCCAGTGGAGAGGTTATTTTTTGCTCCTTCCACCTAGGCTATCACTTTTTTAGAATAAAATGACTTAATATAGGGAGGATTTAGTGACTCAGGTTTTGACATGTAATACTTTGGTTTGGTTTTAAGAATATATTTAAAGATAGGTGATGATTCAGCATGGGATTCTCGGGCCGGGTGAGCCTTTACATGATGATATTAAAAATATTTAAAAAAAATCATGCAAGCAGATTTTCTCTCCAAGCATGGAATTACATCTGATCAAAGTCTTGCATCAGAATTGTAAGACTTTTGTTGAGTTCATAACATCATTTTTACCCTAGGCATGAGATAAAATTGTTTAGCGTTAGGTTTTCAGTTGAGTTCGAGTTGGTGGGGGTTTTAAAAGGGATTTTAATTAGTTTAATAATATTAAACCAATTAAACACTACCTCCCCCAAAAACATGGTGCACATGAAGTAGGAGAGGTGATCCACTCCCTCATCCCACTTTGGATCGATGGTGATCCGAGGATGAATCGAATCGACAAAGTGTTACCTATCTCTATTTCTGATGTTGATCGTCATCAGATTGAGGAGAGACATGATATGGGTGTCTTTTTGGATCTGAAGATTCGAAATTTCCCCATAAGGTAGGAAGATTTTGGTTTTAGTCTCGATCCCCTTAGTTATGTGTTGTTTTTAAGGTTTTAGATCCATATAACAATTTCTATAAATCCAATCTAGACTAGTCCTTATGTTTTCGGAGTAACTGGGGTGATTCAGATGACTCGTAGTGAAATTCCCATTGGAATTCCCATTTACATGGCATGTAAACTAGTGGGACACACTGTGTCTTCTTCCCATTCAGGGAAGATGATTTTTGGGAACTCCGTGTTGTGTACCAGGGTTACATGTCATATATTGACCCCAGGTCCTATGTCTATAGGACATGGTTAGGTATTTCATGTTATAGGACATGGCTATGTAGAACTACATATCCAAAGTACACAGGCATGGGGTTTTGAATATGGGAACAGGAAAGAGACATGGCCAAGTGGATGGGTCATTTGGACACATCGTGTACCAAGAGTGCACTCTTTCTATAAGACACGGCTAGCTATGTCGTGTGAGGGAAGACACAGCTCGCGGTTCGGGGTGAGGCAGGACACATTGTGTATGTCCTATTGACGCCAGGTACACCTACATGGACATCCAAGCCATGAAAAAAGAGGATATTATCGTTTCTTGGGTGTTTTCACACGTTTTGTGGACCCAAGGCGTGTTTTGAACTTATTTGAGATCTTTTTAGGATCTTATGTCTTGCTTATCTCCTTCTCCAGTGCTTTAATTTAGGATCATGAGTAGCCTTTCCTGATAATCTTTTTGCGTAGAATGTTATGGTAGCCTAAATTTTGGCTTGAAAGATATGATGTGTCATTTTTTGATCATGATGTTGTGTTGGTGGTGTCAAACCTTATGTAGTGATCAGGATGGATCACAAGGTTAACATCAGGGTTGGCACCCCAGCCTATCATCTCAGGATATGGGTACCATAGACCTTCTAGGTCAATAGAGTGGTGTTCCCCTATTGTATTAGGTAATGGGTCCCCAACCTATGGTATTGTTGAGTAATTAGATATAACATGTGTGATCCTCCTTTTAGTGGAACTTAACTGATTCTGGAAATCAATGTGATTCTTAGAGAGTAATGATAGGACTAGTACTCCCCTCTGGCATCAGGGTACAAGTTTCTCTTACCTATATTCTTTTGAAGATATGGGACTATACCCATCATGGGTGTGTGTTATCTACCCTATGGGTAGTTCTTCCAAGGATGGTACTCCCCAATCGAAAAAGGGTGTGGGTTCCCCATATAGTTTGTGTAGTTGGATATAGCACTCCCCTACCATGTTAGGGTCCATTCCCTCCATACTCTTTGGCCGAATAGAGTAGGTACTCCACTATTGTACTAGAGTACAGATCCTCTAGCTTGGGGTCAGTACTCCCCTTTCGTGTTATAGTGGGGGTCCCCTATCGTGATTTTACTAGTAGAGTGGTACCCCCTGTCATGCCAGGGTGTGGGTCTTTTATCCATATAATGGTACTCCCTAGTCATTCCAGGGTTTTTTTCCTCTATCTATTGAGTGTTTCACCCTTGTTTTATAGGGCGTAGGTTTTCATATAAGGAGTATCACTCCCCTGCCATGTCTGGGTGTGGGTTCTATATCTATAGCGTCATACTCTCCCATATTCAAGTAGATATGAGAATCATGTCTTCCATTAGAGTCAGATATCCCTCGGCTGTGGAGCATAGTCAATAGAAGTAGGACCCTCCACTAGTTATGTGAGATACTTGGTTAGGAATTAATTCCCCCTCGATAGAGACAGGTGTGGGCCACTCCATAAAATATTGACAGAGGTTTCTCTAGTTAGTTGGTAGCTTGTACTCCCATGAATATAGGGAAGTGGTCAGTTTTGGGTCCCACTATTATCTCTCATTGTAGAGGATGCACGTGTTGCAGAGTCTAGAGTAGTTCTCCCTCAACTGTGTACATTGGTGAGGGTAGGTCCTCTCCACTTGTGATTATTTTATCTTTCACTGGGTGATAATTATAGATGACAGGACCTCTGGTGTAGGGAACTAGAGTTTGACCTAGTGAACTATTCATAATAGATTCTATCTTCTATAGGGGTTCAATATCGTACGACTGAGCTCATGGAGTGTGTTCTCTTTGTTTTTTGTTAACTTCAAGCCCTGAGTAGAATCCAGTAACTATCTATGAGGTCAGAATCTGATGAGACATAGAGTCCAAGATAAGTATATATGGTGATTATGGGAGTCCTTTCGGTGTTTTTAAGTGTCTAGGTTGACACCACTAGTGTACAATGTTGACTAGTCATGTATAGTCAAGGATTGTTCTAGATGTATTTTATCTCTCGTTTGGGTTCCCTCTAGATGGGTCGAGTGGACTTATGCCTTTTAGTTTCCCCCTTTTTTTAGGTTTCCTAGTGATTATTGTAATACTCACCCATGCATGAGATTTTATTTTACGTGTTGTGTCTTATCTTAACAATAGGCCTTTCGACAGAGTACCCGGAGGACCTATGGTAGGCAGAGCTTAGTGAGATAGACCAATAAAGGTGTTTAATGAAGTTGGGATGAGGATATTTTTGGAAGTAACATTTGACAACAATCCCATCATTCTAGGAAGTTTAGATACTTTTATAGCTTTCTTAGGCGTGGGTTTTTTCCCTTTTACTCTTTTAGTAATTTCTTTGTACTCTAGTTTGGGATAGATGTACGCATGCATTTTTTCAGATTTTTATATCTCTAAACTATTTTATGCAGGTGTTTGTGGGTGCATGCATATTGGTTCCTTAAGAAAAGGCCTCCCATCTATGTGATATGCCTACTCAGCACTAGTATCAAAACCTTGGTCTATTAGAGGCAGACCTGTGAAGTTGTGTCTTGGGCCCCATTGGGTCAGGTCATGACATAAATCATCATAATAATCTATCCCTAGATTAATTAAAGAATGAAATAAAGTATGGATTTTAAATCATTATTAAAGGTGAATATTGAATAGTCCAAAAAGAAATATGAAAACATAATAGAACTTAAGGAGATGATAAATGCCTCAATGAGAAGATAACAGTCCCTCCAAAGTTAGGCCCAACAGGAAGAAAGAGTCAAGATATGAAATTTGGGATAAAATAGAATTTCCATGCACAATAAAGAATATATTATTCAAAAAAAACTCCAACATTCTACTTATGTAGAAGACTTGGTAGAATTATGATCACACCTTCTGAATCAAAAAAGGCGAAGGATGAGAGATTTACTCTAGGAGTTCCAATATCTCAATCAAGGATAGACCACATAAGGTTTTATTCTTATAGTAAATGCTTATTTCTTCTAACATCAATCACATTGAAAGATATTTAAATTAGAGTAATTTGTGAAATGGTAAATATTTCATATTCATATAGTCCACTCCAATTACATACAAAGAAATATTCTATCCAAGGAAAAGGAATGTCAGGTTGGAAAACATATTCAATGTTTCCAAAAATAAAGTTAAGCCTTAATAAATGGTATATAATGCGCCAATATATGGAAACTTACACAAACTCTTTTTCAAGAAAATAAGACAAATATGGATGAAATAAATCAAGGAAATTTTTCAGTAATGAAATAAGTGTAAATAAAGAAAACCCACTTAGTAAGGATTACAAGATAGAACTCATGGACATCAACGAAGAGAGATTCCTAAGTGGAATTTCAAAAACCCCTAAAAGTAAAAAATATGAAGATATAATGGAGAATAAATCCAAATGTGATATCCAATATTGATGAAACCCAATAATATACTTGTCTAAGTGTGATCGATTCCACAACTTTTAAAAATCTAGAGCCAAATGATAGAAATTGATTCCCACATCTTTGAAAATAAGTGTGTAATAGGTTTTATAATAAGTATATATTTTGTAATGAGTTTGAGAAGGATAGATAAAAAATATGATGAATAGGTTGAAGAGATGATTAAATTATTCTCCAAAAATATAAAATGGGGAAAGAAAAGATGAAATTAAAAGGGTTTGTCCAATATAGTCAACCCTAATCCTCTACTTGAGGAAGTTTGACATACCCCTCTCCCATTTTTATTTATTATTTCTATCTATTTTATAAGGGGTTTATAATTAAGGGGGAGATACAATCCATGGGGTTTTTCTATTATAAAATCTCATGAAAGTAGAAAGAAATTACACATGGATTTCATATTAATATATGTTTTCTAACATTTGGTATTAGAAATGGTGATATAATGGATGCCAAAAATTTTTTGATATAAAAAATGTGTACCCATAACTGGTGTCTAAAAATTTGATCATTGACAATTGGTATCAAGAGATAAATTCTCTAGGGGAGTTTTTATAAACTTTAACAGTTATTAAGCCTCATTATAGTTTTTAAAATCCCATAAATAGATAAAGAATATTACAGTTCAAATGGTATCAATTTTTCTCAATAAGTGGTATCAAGTGACTCTTAAAGTGGTATGATCCTTGCAACCAAGTTCTTTACTATTTATTTCAAACTATTTTGTGTGAAAGTGATGGAGATCATGGGTTTTTTAGAAGTGAAATGGACACAATTTCAATGAATTGTATTGTTATTCATGAGTGACATATATAACCTTGGTTTTGTCTATAAAAAATATGGTTTCCTATACAATTCTCAATATCAATAGGATTATATGATTTTTTGACATCCCAAATACTATGTTGGAGTCAGACCAAATGGATTATTTAATGATTTCAGCTATTATTGAGGTTATCTTATGTGAGTATTCGAGAGTTGGGAATTCTAAACAGAAATTAATTTCAATTGGTTTCATAGAATTTGTCCTATTAAAAGGCAGTTGAAACCAATGTATTGAGGTATGTTAATTGGGGGAGAAGACATAATATGATGAATTATTCCCTATCCTAAAAGGGGTATTTGATTCCCATAAGGATGAAATATTGGAATTTGAAGATAAAGTGGGAAATTATTCTTGTTTTATTTTCTTCCCATGCATAAAAAATAGAGAATGGATTGAATATGAAAGGAGATAAATAGATTCAAAGTGGGAGAATAATATTAAAAAAAGATTTACCATATTTTATGGAAGATTATGTTTCATTTTTATTTTATTTGCAATAAATGAGAGAAATAAATATTGGAGAAAATAGTGATTTATATTGTTAGAAAAATAAAAATAGGGGTACTTTTAGGATTCCTAAATAACTATGTTAGATTTATTGATAATAAGAAATATGACCATGATGATAAGGAATAAGATGATCAAGGTGATTCATTAAGGTTTGTTAACAATGAGCTTTATTTCTTGATGTTTTATTTTTATCAACCAATCGTAACGGTTTTTTTTGTTAGGTTTGTTATCTATAATAATATAGTGAAGTCTATAGGCAATATGGAAGTGAAAAGAAAGTCAAAAATGAGAGTATATGGTCAAGATAAGGGTTGAAAATATGCTTAGGTAGTATTGGATAAATTTAGAGGAGTACCATGGGAAAAATCACACCATTGTTAGTGTGTGTGGTGATGATGAATAAAAATATTGGTATGACCATTCAAGGGCTTATAGCCATGGTAGAAAAAGAAAATTTCAACATGTCCAAGATAGAATTGTCCATATCCTAGTGTCCCTATGATATAATTCTAAAGAACCTATGCAATATGGTGAATTAAAAACTTAGTGTAAAATTTTTTCAATATTTGTGGGATTAATAGAAGAACTGGTTGATAAATGTGGTCAGGTAAAGGTTGACCACATAATGTAATATGTCGTGGTGAGTGAAACATGGGAAAAATTTCATACTATGTGATGGATTATTCATTGTATTCAAGTGTTTGTGATTCATTTTAAATCAAAATATTGAAGTTTCCAACACATACAAGGGATATTGACCATATTGTGGTGTTGTGCTTGTTTTTTGAAGAGTCTACCCATGAGCCATAGGAAATACCATTACAGTTGTGGTGGTGGTTGAGGTATTATGGTTTTCATAGATTATATAAGTAGAAGATAATATTTATAAAGGAGAATTAAATGTTTAATTGGTCGTGAAGCTGGGTGTGTTTAATGGTATTTTATCCTTGTGATACAAATACCACTATTTGGTGCTCAAAGGAAAGATGTATTGGTGTGTGTTTCGGCTATAGACACACCAAAACATAAGATATTGAAACTGAAAATACATGAATAGTTCTTAACTAGATTAATAATCATGTTAATAAAATCTTAGTTTTATTCAAGTTGATTCAAAATAAGTTTTTAACATTCATATAGTGAGTTAATTCATATTGTAATGGGGAGATAAATAGATCCATGACATAGTTATATAATGACTATAGTAATGGAAATCTTGGAAGAAAATTATGGATGAGTTATGGGTGGTTTTTTAAGGCCCATAATGTTGTGACCAGTAGCCAATTTATTTGGATGATGATCTCCTATTAGAAAATTAGAATTGGTACTTACAAAAGATAGAGACTTGAGTATTCTATATATCTAAACTTGAAGAATAAAAGAGGTATTCTAGTAAAGGGTATGGAAGGAATATGAAGGTATATAAACCCATTGAATAATCTTCCAAAGGAAGAAGAGATATATCATTTTCGTTTAGTGAATGTGGAATTTCATAATTTTCTTCAAAATTAGGATGAAAAATGTTTGAGAGGAGATCAAAATAATTTTTTAAATATTATTAAGATGAATTAAATGAAACCAATTAACACCCAATGACACCAAAAAAGTGATTATGGTGAATTGACCTGATTATCCATAAACCGTATAGAGATACTACCTTAATGTTGTGAGAAATGGAGGAGGAATAAGGTAGTGATTTGGTGGTGAGCCTTTGGTTATAGTGATTCAACCCTAAAAAGTGTAATTTAGTGAGATTGGGTAAGGAGTATCCTAGACTAAACCTCAATTAAATAGAATTTCACTTTATACTTATTTGGTGCATGGAACATTATTAATATATGCTCCTTGGTGTATCCTAATGAGGATGAACCAAGTAAATAATCATGTACCTATTTACTATTTTCATGAAATACAAAATAAATTAACATAATAAACACATGATATCTGGTAAAAGGGATGGTCAACTGAATTGAATCAGATCAAAATCTAAGAAAAATAGAATAACTAGTGACCCTCAAGGTTGAGAAGACTAGATTCATTTATGGTAGTGAGAGTTAAAGGAAAAGGTGACAAATTTCATAAGACATTACATAACCTAATTCCCCCCTAGGGTAATCTCACTCTAAGAAACTATTTATGGAATAACATCACCTCGGAAATTAATCATCCCAGGTGTGACCAATCCGCCTATTGATGGGCCTACTTGAACTATCATGACTGTTATTATATGGAGGCAACCAAGTGAAGCTTATGAACTCCCGAGGCATGCTAGTGTAAGATATTTTTTCTTTATAAATATGATAGGAAATACATAAACATTACTAAGAAATATTATAGGGTTTAGAGGGGTGGTTCCCTAAGTTTTGGAAGCAACAACCCATATATTGGCCGTTATCATCAGTTTATTTCCTTCTCTCTTATCCAAAACCACCTCAATGTGTTGGGTTCAAAATATTCAGGGGGCACTATCATCACATAGCACTCCAACCTTCCAATTGATAGAGTAATTTATGAATTGGAGGTATAAAAATGGAACCACCACATAACTATGAATCCATGGTCATTCAAGGAGATTTTTATATACTATGTCTCATTGGATAACCATGAACTCATAATTCGACACCAAGTCTCTAAACTAGGCTTTGGGTTTGATCTCTTTAAGGGGATTTTTTTTGCACTTTTTTCACCCCTAAATGGTTAGATTCAATGGGGACATATCAACCTCATTGTAACGAAAATGTTAGATAGTTCGAACCAAGATAATATTAATCCCAAATCTATTGTCAAATAGATCCCATATAATTCCAACACTAATAAACATACTTGAAATGTAAATGGGTCTGACATGCCCCTGAATTGTGTCCTCTCAATCTGTATCTATGAATGAAATATCGGCATAATATTTTACTAAAACTGTTTCTTCTTGATACAAATCAACAATGTTTACTTCTATATCAAACTCTAAGGGACTCTGGATTTCCTCAACAACTACGTCCTCGGTTTCCTTTGAAAGTTGAAGAGAGTCCAGAATTGATATCTTATAAAATAATCCATTATCTATTTCAATCTATTATACTTATATACTAGAGATATACACTTACCAATGGGGGGATTATCCTTTAAATGTGAATTAGAGTTTTTAATGCTTGAATTTGATAGAAATGGTGCTTGGATAGAAGTTGAAGGAATACATACCACTGACGAGTTCATCTAATCTAGTCTACCGATTTTTTTGGGATGATCAATCAGGTATATCCCCACTAACCAATATTCTAAGACAACTGGTTTTGGATGAATATTGAGGGATTCATGGGTGTATTCATGCTCCTATTGAAATAACTAAATTTTTTTCCAATTGTTTTCATACACATCTATGTATTTGGTAGAGGTATGTCATGAATACTAATCTCATCCATGATTTTTCCTCCCCCTTATTCTCTTATCTTATACAAATTATACCTATATAACCCCAGTTAGTTACAAGGAACTTAAGTTAATATGATTATTCATCATCATAAAATGGGTCTACTAATTGAATGAAATTAAAAAAATCAAAAATCATCTCTTTATTAAATAAATATTCTATTTTATGGGGCAGTTCCCATGATCAGAATGATGAGAGTAGGAAATCTACAATATTCTAGGATAGTTTGGGAGTCAAGTGGGAATCTTATTCTTATGCCATATTATTCTTTAATTGGTTGTATCCACCTCTGTAGGATGGGTTTGATGGTATGATTTTGAATCATTCATAAGGTTATAAAAACATAATTGGTTTAAAAAGTTGTTCCATGAGAATGGCATGATCCCAATAAATTTCATTTCAGGTTATCTAGTCATTGAACCTTTTCTCATGGCTAATTGAGACATCTTTCCAATAACATTTTTCCTTTAATTATATAGTAGACACATGGGCCACTGGCACTTGTGATTTTCCAAATATTATCTATCAAGAATTAACCATGTTCTTGAAGATGTTTTTAAACCAGAATTTGTCTTGGATAGTGTTGCTCAGGCTCCCATGAAAAGGGGATACATTAGGATGATCATTGAGGCCAGGTTCCTTGGGTATCATGGGATCGTGAATATTGTGGAGGTTGTTTTCCATGGTTGAGATGAAGTTACCATGAACCTATTATTTCCAAAAATGAATTGGTTTATTTTTTTCCTCATATTATAGGAGGAATTGGTCTTACTTTTCCCCAGATATGGGAGGTTTTGTTGTTGTTGCTACTCGATGGGTGGTGTCGGGTGATGTGGAGATTACCTATGTGTTTTAAAATTTTATAGTGATGATTTGATTATAATAAAAGTATTTTCTTTCATTACCATGCCTTTTATTATGTGTTGTGAATGTGGGTTGAGATTTAACCCTATTTCTTTGAATAGAATCCTCTAAATGTTTTGTCTTGTCTGTAAACTAACAAAATCCACCTAGATATTTCAATGGGATAAATAGTGTTTATAGTTCAACATGTTGGTATTCTAAAAAATGTTTTAATATAGAGCTACCACTAATGTCTTTTAAACCTATTGAGGATCTGATGTCCCCAGGGGTGGTGGTGGGGGTAAAAATACCCCAATTCTAAGGTTTTGTTGTTTATGTGGATCAGATACCAATATATTTTTAACACACTGATGATTTGATGACCCTAGTGGTAGCAGTGGTGGTAAAAATGCATCCAACGTTGTAGGTTCTGGATTCTACAGGATATCTTACATGGTATTTTTCAATTCAATTTTCTTAATTTGGAGCATCTTCACTTAATCATGATCTGGGTGTATTATCTATTCAGAGTGTGAGATATTTTCCATAGGAATTTTCTCATAAATAAGGGATTTTTTCTGATTTGAGATACTTTTCATCCGGTAGGGAAGCCAAACTCAATATCCTACCAATGTAAAACTCTATCAAGTTATACAATTTTTGTGCCTTAGTGTAGAGACCCAAAGCCTGACGTACATCGACATTACATTACTTTTACAGAATACTTAGTACATAACAAAAACAGACACACAAGGACCGTAATAGTTTAGTGTCTTTGGAAACTTGGAACATAATCTTCTAATCATGGTGAAAGATCTTCAACATCTCCCATAAAGAACTTCCCCTTTTCTTTTCTTACCTAAAACCTTTATTTATATCCTGGGGAAAAGAAAACATATAAAGGGTGATCTCAAATGCTCGGTATGGGTAAGAATGGATAAAATAAAACAAATCATATACATTTGAACTTAAAAACATGAACATAATGTTTAAACATCAAAATCTTGAGCAATGACATAAAACATGGGAGTACATAAGGCATAGATCATAAAGAAACATTAATCATGATAAAATAGCATGGGAATCAAACATGTAATTGTGGAAAAACATTAAGCACGTGATATGATTTCCATAGTAGCCAAGGAATTGCTACCAAGACCATCTCTGTGGACAAAGTCCCTTTCTGAATCGAGTCCACTCCTCGTTCCAGTCCTGTATTACTGAACCAGATTAACTTACCGTTCCATCCATGTCTATCTCATGAGATATAAATCTTTACCCAATGCATTTGAGGGAGATATAGGTCCCACCCATCTCATATTGAAATAATTCTTTCGTGTACCACAATATAAACATAAATCATTCATCATAACCCAATAATAAAATGAGTTTCATAAATATCATTCCATCATAACATAATCCATACAAAAAAATTGGATATCATTTCATCATAAGAAAAGTGAAACCATGTAAATCATAGAGACATGATACTTGAAACATACACATATGAAATAATGTCATCTTAGATTAAAAAAATGGTTTTGATAAAACATTTGAAATGAATTCTTGAGGAAAATATCCTTTTCTTCTTCAAAATAATTTTCTTTTCACAAAATGCCATGCACTGTTAAAATAAAAGTATTTTGTTGAAAATTGTCATAAAATCTTGTAGAGTAAGCCTCATGAAAATAAGGTGTTATGAAACCGTAAAAATCTATTCATGCCGTATAAGTTAAAAAATAACATTCTTCTCATAATTTTGTTAGAAAAGTCAAAAAGAACCTCGTATGGTAATAAAAAAGATTCCTTACATACCATGTAGTAAAATTCAAAAATGGGAAAAAGTACATTAAACATACTTGAAAATATTTTAATAAAACTTGGACATGGATGATAAATATTACCCCAGTAAATACTTACGTATAAGCAATCTCGGATAGAAAACAATTGAGATTGCAACATTATCCCTTACCTAAGGTCCGATATGCTTTGTACGTATCTAAACCTCCTATATAATGATTTAAATAATGTCATTGACTTATTATAGAATCATATTCATTGTTATTATATCATATATGGTTCACTAATGACTTTATATTACCTGTTCTTTTGTAAATTCCATGTTAAAGAGTGTTTTGGGTAAAATCATTTCATTTGTCGTCTGTGTTTTGACTTGTAATTATTCATCTGATTACTTAATTACAGAATATAAAACATGATTTATATATAATATATATTAAGAATATATATATATAAATAATATATCAATAAATGGAAAGAAATACACCATTCATGGAGACGGAATGTCGTACATACGCATGAACGTTGTTTTCGTTTCCTTATTGAATTGAATGAAATTAAGTGGATGACATACATATATATATATATATATAAATAAATCCAGTATCATTATTATGTCATATATTTCATTATTACTTATTATATATACTTTATAATCATTTATGAATGATTAATCATTGATAATGAATCTCATCGCATCGTGGAGACGGTAGTCCATACGTACGCACGAGCGATGATATCATTCCCATAATTATTGAATTGAATTGGAGTGGATGATAAAATATATAAGAATCAGTATGATTTTATAATAACTATGTATAGTTATTCTTTACACCATTATACCCATCCAAGTAAGGTGGTGTTCGAAAAACAGATTACCCCACGGCGTGGAGACGGTATTCCGTACGTACGCACGCGCGGTGATTTCGTTTTCCGTAGGATGGATAGATGGTGAAATAGGGTTGTTTCATACTTATAATAACATATTATTATATGAGTGATACTTATGTTATCACTTAATAATTAAACAACTAAAGAAGAAGAAGTGGAAGAAGAAATAAAGTTGAAAGAATCGGTAACGGACATTACCTCTTCTTTGAAGCGCCTCTTTGAGACCTCCTCTTAGGGCACTAAAATTGGTCTTTGAAGAAGACCAGGACCTCTATGATGTTTCTATAGAAGTGGAGAAGAGAATTTGGTAGGGTTTTTCCGAGCTTGAAGGCTCAAAGTGATGTGAGGAAGAGAGGGATGAGGTGCCCTTTTACATGGGAGGAGAGGGGCACCTTTGGAAAACTAAAAATATTATTTTATTATAAAGTCATATTCGGTTTTTAATAGCTCCAAATTGATTTATTTATAAGATAAGGTGGGGATGGGTCTAAATACTCTCATCCAATAGAATTTAGACAAGTTTAGGTTTCTATTTTAACCTTATCGTTTTGATTTAACTCTAAGTTAAATAATTTAACTTTTACCGTGTCTTCTTGTTATCTTACACTATAAGGTTAATAAACATACTATAACAAGCCAAAAGAACCCCAAGTTGTTTATTATTAATATATATAACCTTATATAAGTCATTTTTCCTAACCTTATATTTTTAGGAATAAAATAACAATTAATAATATAATATTTGTTTTAAAAGCTATTTTATGTCAATTTCGACACTATTTGGTAATTGATTTTTTTGAAAATAATAACAGAATGATTAGTTCGAAAAAAGTTACTTAAATCAGTACTAATATATAATATTAACCTGTAAAATTATTTTAATTCATAAAAATTCTCAAATTACATTTATTTGGGTATTTATAACATCAATTATGTCAATATTTCATTAATAAGATAATTACTGCATCATCTTTGTGTCATAAATATATTAAATTATTTAATGTCTAAAAATTATAAATAAAATACCATTATGTAGGAAATCTTTATATATTTATAATTAATATTTATAGTCTAATTTATCCTATGTATAACCCTATATTAAAAATGATTTTCTTATTAAACATTGATTTTAACTATTTTAACCCTTCTTTAAATAAATTAATATTAAATGTCCTAATCTAATCCATGTGGGCCTAAATGGTCATATTTTATTCCTAAGGTTGATTTTGGTCGAATTACACTTATCCAATATAATTAGGACATGTTTTAGGCTAATAATAATAACATTTTTATCCTTAATTAGCCTATTTACTTTTAACCGTGGTAAAAAAAAGTAAAAAGTTACTATTCACTAAAAATTATTTTCATCTCATTGAACCACATTTTAGTCCTTGATATTAACCGTGTCTCTCGGATTTTCGAAATTACACTCACAGAAGTGGTAAAATTAGGTTTTATGTGAATTTGGAAATTCTCCTAGGAGGTGGGTAAAAGACGGTGAAAAGTTCAATAAAATTTTTATATATCTATAATTATTATAAAATGTCTCCAATGAATTGCATTGAACTTATATAGGTTTTATGTATCAATTTTGACCTAAAACAATTTAAATAAACTAAATAATTATTTCAATAAAAAGTCGGTTTTTAAATAGTAACCCAGTGTTTTCACTATTCATCAAAAATTGAAAGTTTTCAGAAAAATGCCAAAAATTCACCCTAGGATAATTTTGATATTATGAATCCAAAAATGAAGTCTAATTTGAAAGATAAAATTTATAAAATTTCAAAAAGTGGGTATTTATATTCATAACGGCTAGTTTATATAACATATCGTTGTTTAGCAAAACTCGGTATTGCGTACAACACAGGCTATTGTGGAAGGTCGCGATTGCGTGTAATGAAAGCCAAGTCAAGGGTGCATGTTGTGAAATCTCCTTTTGGTGTAGTGTACAACACAAGAAATCAATAAAATTAAAAAGAATATTTTTCATAAAATCTCGGGGTGTTACATTCTACCCCCCTTAAAATGAATTTCGCCCTCGAAATTCATCGGGGTTATAAATGGTTTACTACTCGAAAGTTTATGACAACCCTGATTTTATTACAAACATAAACATGATTTATTACATAAAACTTCACTTGATACAAAAAATAAGATCGGGAGGTTTAGTGTCTTTGGGGCTTAGGGTCATTACATAAAAACTTAAAACATGAAATACAACATCTTTATTGAAAACATCCTTTACATTACCACTACATTCCCTCGTACTTAGCATTGCATGGGATAACCTGAGGACATGCATAAGAAAAGGGTGAGCTATAAAGCCCGATAAGGGAGTACACATGGAATAACATGAGGAGTAAAACACATGTTATACAATAGGCATATCAATAGAGAATAAAAGAAACATGAGCATAAAGGCATGATAAAGAATGATAATCATAACATGGAAATGTGGCAACAACACTTAACATGGAATTAGCATGATCCAAGGCTCATTGCACATAGAGCGTTAGTATATCCTCATTGCACATAAAGCACGAGTAAACCATCGTTTCACTTGAATTAGCATGAGACAACACTCAATGCACATGACGTATAATGATACTATACTTTACCCAATGCATTGGAGCGCTATAAGGGAGCACCCTTCTTAAACATTTCATTTCATGCATAAGTGTGCCACATGGATCATAAAACATGGATTCATAAAACATAATCATTTATTCCACGATAAAGGAATGTGGAATTCATACAAGAAACTTTGTAATCAATATGTAAAGGTTCATAAAGGTGGATACCCTTGATGGAGAAATGGGCATGGTATCCACTACTCAATGGCATTGGCTTAGAAAATCGGTGCGATTTCGGCAGTGTAACGGCGTGACATAAGAATTCATAAAAAAAATAGTTGATGAGAGAGAAAGGGGTTCCTCATCATATTTACATGTAATGGACAGTAAGGAGGTCATATAGATACATGTCCCAACAATTGTAATGGAATTTATATTCATGATACAAAATTATTGCTTGAATGTAAAAGAAGAGAGAGAAGTTCCTTTCGGAATTTCGGCATAGTAACGGGTGTACATGGGAGAAATTTAATGAGAGATAAAGGGGTATCCCATCATTCAAACAATAATAGTGTAGTATGTGGGAGGTGGTAAATCATACCCCAACATTCATAATTGAAATTAAAAGGGCAATACAACTTAAAGAAAATTGACAAAAATGAGAAAGGAAGAAAAAACTCTTACTTGGAAGTGTGCTTCCAAAGGCTAGAGAGAGGATTTTGAGAGGCTTATTGGGATCTTGGGGAAACTTGGGAGGATTATAGTGATAGTAGGTCAGATTTTGGACTTACTCCAAGGGCTTTGAGTGAGGAGGAAGTGGGAGCTTGGGTGGGTTTATATAAGAAAGGTGAGGGAATTCTTTATTATTTAGGTTTGGGTCCCCTTCCATTAAATTGATCCAAACCACAAACCATCCCATGGTTTTTGCCCATGGTTTTTGGAAAATGGAATAGGAAAACAATATTTTGTAAGGCCAAAGTCCGAACTTAAAATATTTGGGTTTCTTATGTGGAGGTGAGTCACACTCCCATGGAAATTAATTTAAAAGGGCAAGGTGTAGAATAAGTCTTGAGGGGTCCATTAATGCTTTGAAAAGTAAGTCAAACAAACCCAAAATCACATTATTTTAATGGTAAAACATATATTGGTCGAACATAAGGATTATAGTATTTCATTACATCACTATTGGGTCATTATGATGTCATAAAACACATTATATATTTAAACAGTATTTAATTTTTACCCAAAAATTTAACTGTCTCAGAAAATTATGAAAAATTCACCGTTGGATAATTTCGACGTCCTAATTCTAGAAATAACATTTATTTTATCTAAATAATTTTCTAAATATGTTAATTTTCACTTTTAAAATAAAAACAGACATTTATCGAAAATTCACGGGTTTTGACAAAAATGGCTTTCAAACCTTAATAAAAATTTTAATTGCATTCATAAAATTATAAGATCATTTATATTTAATAAAAATTAATTTAATAACAATAATATTATTTTATTAAAATATTATTTATTTCAAAAAATACCTTAATTTAATAAAATAGATTTCTTAAATAAATAATATCTAAAAACACCATTTGTACTTTAAAAACTATTTACAATGTATCAAAAATGACTAGAAATTATATTCATTATTATATAAAAAAATAATGTACATGAACATAGTACTACTTATTTGTTACATAACCCTTTAAAACAGCCGCATAAGACCTAAGGGTAAGGTGTACGATGGTGACAGACTCTTGGGGTGGCTCGGATAACATCGCTCGAGTGGTAATCTCTATCAACTTCCACTTTTCTCGTAGATGGTCTCGTTCGAGTTTGACATGGTGAAGCTCATCTTGGGATTGGTCAAGAGAGAATCCCAAATATGCTACCTCTTTTCCGAGCCCCGAAAAATGGGCTTCGTATGGGGAAATTCTACTGGATGAGGACATCGCTTCTTTTGTATGATTAAATTGGATTTGTTAAAGTCCTATATTTATTCTAATCATGTGATCATTGTTCAAAAGTTCCTTGTTCAGCTCTCGACTTGATGGAACACATAGCCTTTTCCCAAACCGCACAATTCCTTCTTCATTAACATTAAACTCTGAGGATTTCCCTTTTTTGATAGCTTCAACTTTTTCCTGAATTCCCACATCATCCTTTTGAGCATCCTTTAACCTTTCCAAAAGAGATGGTTGAGAAATCATTTGTGAAAGGATTGATGATTTTCCTTTATTTATGATTCCCACATCCATCTTCATCAAGTCTAAGAAGATTATATCCTTATCAATTCTCATCATTGATAGAATTGCTGGGTCCTTTCTACTTAGGGCATCTGCCACCTTGTTCACTTTCCCAGGGTGGTAATGTATTGAACAGTCATAATCCTTGATGATCTCTATCCATATTCTCTGGTTCATATTAAGCTCTTTCTGTGTGAATATATATTTAAGACTCTTGTGGTCAGTATATATCTCACATTTCTCTCCATAGAGACAATGCCGCCAGATTTTCAAGGCAAAGATCACCACCGCCAACTCCAGATCTTGATTTGGATAGTTTTGCTCATGGATTTTTAAATTCCTTGAGGCATAGGATATGACTTTATCATTCCGCATTAGCACATAGCCTAAGACCTTCATTGAAGCATCAATGAATACCACAAAAATTTCTCCACTCGTGGGTAAAGTGAGCACAGGCGCAGTGATAATCCTCCTTTTCAACTCCTTAAAGCTTTCTTCGCATTCATCACTCCAAGAAAACTTTACTCCCTTTCGAGTTAGCTTGGTAAGACGGTTGGACAATCGTGAGAAATTCCTCACAAATAGTTGATAATATCCAGCTAACCCCAAGAAGCTACAGATATCTGTTACCGATGTTGGCCTCAGCCATCCCTCAATTGCATCTGTTTTGGAGGGGTCCACAGATATTCCATTGCTTGTGAGGATATGTCCCAAGAATGAGACATCCTTAAACCAGAACTCACACTTGATATACATTTCATAGAGCTTCTCCTTGTGCAAAGTCTCTAGTATAGTTTTTAAATGCTCCTCATGATCCTCCTTGGTTTTGGATTATATTAGAATATCATCTATAAAGACTACCACAAATTTGTCAAGGTAATCTCTAAAGACTCTATTCATCAAGTCCGTGAATATTGCTGGAGAATTGGTGATTCTGAAAGGAATTACTATGAATTCATAGTGCCTGTACCTTGTACGAAAAGCAGTCTTGGGGACATCTTCCTTCTTCACCCTTACTTGATAATATCCCGACCACAAATCCACCTTGGAGAAGTATTGTGCTCCACGCAGCTGATCAAACAAGTCATTGATTCTTGGGAGAGGATACTTGTTCTTTCTCGTGATTTTTTTAAGTTCACGATAATCGATGCAAAGCCGCATTGACCCATCCTTCTTCTTGACGAAGAGGACTGGTGCACCCCATGGTGAAGCACTTGGGTATATAAACCCTTTCTCTAGATTCTCCTATAGTTTTTTCTTCAGCTCTTCAAGCTCAAAAACAGCCATTCAATATGGAGTCTTGGATATTGGTAGCGCCCCAGGTATAAGTTCAATTGAGAAATTAACATCTCTTCTTGGAGGAAGACCAGGCAGTTCCTTGGGAAACACTTCAGCGAATTCCCTCACAATAGGCATTTCTTCAAGGATGATTTCTTCCTTCGACTCAATCATCTGATCCAGATACGTGTGCTCATAAGGCAGTAACATCCATGCTTGAGATGATGGAGCTAAAGGAGATTCATCTTCCTCCTGTCACTTGTAAAGAATCGGGGGTCGATTCTCCATATAGAGTGTGATTTCCCTCTCTCGACAATTTATGTTGGCTCTATATAAGGAAAGTCAATCCATGCCAAGAATTGCATCAAATTCCACCAGAGGGAGTATGACGAGGTTCTCCAGGAAATTCAATCCACAGATTATAACAGGGGAGGACTTATATTCATGGGATGCAATGATTTCCCCATTTTCCGTACTCACTGGAATCTTTAATTCTATGATTTGTGGTGGTTCTGGGATTGTTCTACTAAACTTTAGAGATATAAAAGAATGCGTAGAACCTGAATCAAAAAGTGCGTTCGCTATTCTTGAATGAATAACTAGCGTACCTGTCACCACTTCATTTTCGGGGTTCACTTCGGCAGAAGTGATGGAAAAAGCTCTTCCTTGCTGCCTTGGAGGTTGTTGGTTGTCTCCGAAAACCCTTGGATTAGGGCACTAATTTACAAAATGACCCGGTTATTTGCATTTGTAGCATTGAACAATGCGTTGAGGTTCGAACGGAGCATTCCTCTCCTCTGTCGCACCCATGGGTCTTTCTTTCCAATAGTTAACAGATAGGTACCCTTCTCTTCCACACCTAAAGCATTTTTTCATCCCCTTAAGGCAATTTCCAAGGTGCTTCTTTCTGTACTTTTGGCAAGTGGGGTGCTGGATCTTCTTAGCACCGTTGGATTTATCCATCAGACCACCAGATTTCATGTCCACCTTATGCTTCTTTTCCCCATGATACCCATGTGATTACCTGATCTCCTTTTCGACCTTTAGGCCACATTGGACAATTTCCTCGTAGCTGTCGAAGTCACAGATCACTAATGCTTTCCGCAAGCTAGGCTTCATCCCACCAAAGAAGCGGTCAACCTTGAATTCGGGGGTAACGACAAAGCCGGAAGCGTATCGTGCAAGCCTCGTGAAGTTTTCCTTGTACGCTCCAATAGATTCTTCATCTTTTTTCTTGAGGGAAAGGAAGTCCCTTTCCATCTTAATCTAGAGGGTGCGCAGAAAAAATTTATCGAAAAACATCTTCCAGAAATCCTTCCATTCCAACGCCTCGATCTCCTCCTCAGGCTTCGTATTTTTTATCAACGTCCACCATTGATCAGCTTCACCCTCCATACGATAAGCCTCCATGAGAACCTTCTCTTGTTCAGAACATTGTAGGATGGAGAATATCTTTTCAATAGAGTTGATCCATTGTTCAGCGATCGTGGGATCAGATGATCCACTAAAAGTAGGAGGCCTTTGTCTCATGAAGCTCTCGATAGCGACTTCTTCTTTCTTAGAGGGGGTTGAATGTTCCTCTTGACCCGTGTTTCTATTAAAAACTTGAGTTATCTGAGAGAGAAGCGTGACAAAGTTCGCGATTCCCGCTCCCATTGGATTGGGCATCTCATTAGTACAGTCATCACATTGATCTTCAAAACGGTTATAAGCCCGAGTCCTCCTATTACCGGCCATAGGTTGGAATAAAAGGAAAGTTAGGGGTAACACATAAATGGTAATCCAAAGACAAAAGTTGATGACTTATAAATAAACTTTTATTTCCTTAACTCATGAGTCTATGGGCTTCAATCTAAGCTTTTCATGATCTACTTTCTAACATATATTCTTAGGGGCATTTTTTTTAATTCCCTTAATAAGGGTCCATACTAAGCTTGCGAATTTATCAAAACATATCCCCTGGGAGTGTCGTAACCAAGAGTGCAGCAAGGCCCATTTTCGTGCACTAGTTCCCGTTCGAGTCTAGCTCAAAGCGGTGTTTTCAGGTTTTACCCCGAGGATACATCTCTGCCAGAGCCGCCTCTACCTACTCGTATCCAGACAGGGATGTATTTTCTTGATAACCCACTTAGTCAATACTCACCAAAACTTAGGGACGTTTTTATTATACTTAGTCTTGTATCTAAGGATTTACTAGGGTTTTCTAATCCTAATCCAAAAAATAAACAAACCTATCCTCTGATACCAACTATGACAACCCTACTTTTATTACAAATTTAAACATGATTTATTACATAAAACATCACTTGATACAACAAAGAAGATCGAGATGTTTAGTGTATTTGGGGCTTAGGATCATTATATAGAAACTTAAAACATGAAATACAACATCTTTATTGAAAACATCCTTTATAGGACCAGTACATTCCCTCGTACTTAGCATTGCATGGGATAACCTGAGGACATGCATAAGAAAAGGGTGAGCTATAAAGCCTAGTAAAGGAGTACACATGGAATAACATGAGGAGTAAAAAACATGTTAGAAAATAGGCATATTAATAGAGCATAAAAGAAACATGATCATAAAGGAATGATAAAGCATGATAATCATAACATGGAAATGTAGCAACAACACTTAACATGGAATTAGCATGAGCCAAGGCTCATTGCACATAGAGCATGAGTATATCCTCATTGCACATCAAGCACGAGTGAACCCTCGTTGCACTTGAATTAGCATGATTCAACACTCATTTCACATTATGTATCATGATATTATACTTTACCCAATGCATTGGAGTGCTATAAGGGCGCACCCTTCTTAAACATTTCATTTCATGCATAAGTGTGCCACATGGATCATAAAACATGGATTCATAAAACATAATCATTTATTCCATGATAAAAGAATGTGGAATTCATACATGAAACTTTGTAATCAATATGTAAAGGTTCATAAAGGTGGATACCCTTGATGGATAAATGGGCATGGTATCCACTACTCAATGGCATTGTCTTAGAAAATCGGTGCGATTTCGGCAGCGTAACGGCGTGACATAAGAATTCATAAAAAAGATGATTGATGAGAGAGAAAGGGGTTCCTCATCATATTTACATGTAATGGAAAGTAAGGAGGTCATATAGATACATTTCCCAACAAGTTTAATGGAATTTATATTCATGATACAAAATTATTGCTTGAATGTAAAAGAAGAGAGTGAAGTTCCTTATGGAATTTCGGCATAGTAAGGGGTGTACATGGGAGGCATTTAATGAGAGAGAAAGGGGTCTCCCATCATTCAAAAAATAATAGGGTAGTATGGGGGAGGTTAGAAACCATACCCCAACATTCATAAATGAAATTAAAAGGGAAATACAACTTAAAGAAAATTGACAAAAATGAGAAACGAAGAAAAAACCCTTACTTGGAAGTGTACTTCCAAAGGCTAGAGAGAGGCTTGTGAGAGGCTTCTTGGGAGCTTGGGGAAACATGGGAGGATTCTAGAGAGAGTAGGTCAGAGATTGGACGAACTCCAAGGGCTTTTAGTGAGGAGTAAGTGGGAGCTTGGGTGGGTTTATATAGGAGAGGTGAGGGAATTCTTTATTATTTAGGTTTGGGTCCCCTTACATTAAATTGATCCAAACCACATAATATCCCATGGTTTTTGCCCATGGTTTTTGGAAAATGTAAGAGTAAAAAGATATTTTATAAGTCCAAAGTCTGAACTTCTTAAAATATTTGGGTTGCTTATGTGGAGGTGAGTCACACTTCTATGGCAATTAATTTAAAATGGCAAGGTGTTGAATAAGTCTTGAGGGGTCCATTATTGCTTTGAAAAGTAAGTAAAAAAACCCAAAATCAAATTATTTTAATGGTAAAACATATATTGGCCGAACATAAAGATTATAGTATTTTATTACATCACTATTGGGTCATTATGATGTCATAAAACACATTATATATTTAAACGGTATTTAATTTTCACCCAAAAATTTAACTGTCTCAGAAAATTATGAAAAATTCACCGTTGGATAATTTCGATGTCCTGATTCCAGAAATAACATTTATCTTATCTAAATAATTTTCTAAATATGTTAATTTTCAATTTTAAAATAAAAACCGACATTTATCGAAAATTCATGGGTTTTGACAAAAATGGCTTTCAAACCCTAATAAAAATTTTAATTGCATTCATAAAATTATAAGATCATTTATATTTAATAAAAAATAATTTAATAACAATAATATTATTTTATTAAAATATTATTTAATTCAAAAAATCCCTTAATTTAATGAAATATATTTCTTAATTAAATAATAACAAAAAACACCATTTGTACTTTAAAAACTATTTACAATGTATCAAAAATGACTAGATATTATATTCATTATTATATACAAAAATAATTTACATGAACATAGTACTACTTATTTGTTACATAACCCCTTAAAACAGCCGCATAATACCTAAAGGAAATGTGTGCGATGGTGACAGACTCTTGGGGTGGCTCGGATAACATCGCTCGAGTGGTAATCTCTATCAACTTCCACTTTTATCATAGACGGTCTCGTTAGAGTTTGACATGGTGAAGCTCATCTTGGGCTTGGTCAAGAGCGAATCCCCAGGATGCCACCTCTTTTCCGAGATCCAACAAATGGGCTTCGTATGGGGCAATTCTACTGGATGAGGCCATCACTTCTTTTGTCTTAGTTAATTGGATTTGTTAAAGTCCAATATTTATACTAATAATGTTATCATTGTTCAACGACTATATTAACAACGGTCAAAATTCTTAACATAAAACCAATGAATTTGACACTTTATATAAACATAAAGATACATTTAATTAGATCAAGAGGGATTTCCATTAATGAAAATTTGGGTCGTTACAAAGCTTCTTTAATAGAAACCCACATCGTAAAAAGAAATACCAAAACCAATATTTCAAAACTAAAGTACAAAACTTAATGGTTACCCAAATAAACTAATCATTGGGTTTCCACATAGGTGAAAATATGGATATGGAAGAGAAATCTAACAATCATTTCTGATGGAGAGTGGTAGAGAACATGGCTATGGAAAAGCCAGCAATCACAAATCCACATATTTGTGATGATCTAAGGTACCATCTGATTCATCGGAAATAAGGGCACTAGGACAACATTTTTGGTTTTCAAGATTATTTCCCTAAAGTTGAAGAAATTGGAATTAGAATAAATACTTTCTTGATTATGGTAAAGTCTCACCATTTGTCGTTCCTTGGACAATTTCCACTTCATCTCTTAAAGAAATGAGGTTGAATTTGTCATTCGTGAAGTGTTAGCAGATCATGAGATAGAATGATGAGTCATTCCTTCTGTCTCAAACAAAAGGATAGAAAAAATATATAAGTCCATATATAGTGAGATTAATCATATATGGTTCCTAAAATGGACTTATACTTCTTATATAATACTGCTTAATATGATAAAATTGGTTTCTACTAAACAGGGACTTCATGTAGTCTAGTGGTAGGTGATAAAGGCCTGTCGCACTTCAGTTGTGGGTTCGATTCCCACAGCCTTGTCCGACGCGATGGGTTGTCGCCCATCCTGCAGGTTGTCCTTTTTATAAAACTACATTACTACAACATCCCATCAATAATATCGAAAAAATTTCTATCCTTAAAATAAACTAACTTATGTCCAACATAATCCATTCCAATCTTTTGGATTTTCTAAAGTACTTCGGTCCAAGCTCATAGTATAAAGAAAAAAATTACTCGAAAGGTTATCTACCAAGGATGTGAATACAAGAATTTATCCCACATATATCATAAGATATATCTTGTTGGTTGCATTCCAAACACATGAATACCTTAGTCATATATTCTATTGAAACATAAATTACCATAGAACCTTAGTGAAAACATGAATACTGTCAAAAGGTTACTCTTTCCACATACCAAAATCCCAAAAAAAAAAAATATGATCAAACCATAATATCCTTTAGTCCTTATATCAGTCATGAGCTCAGGAATACAATCAAACATCTCATTATCTTCTTATCCCTTCATTATGCGCATATCATCTACTTTCCAAAAATATCTGAAGAACCTTCCATGGTTACCGATACCATTAAACATATACTTTCAAATACTTTAGGAAAAACAATAGTGTAACAATCCTTAGATGATTCATTATTCCATAGTACCATACATTATTCTTTATAAACAAACAATCATTCCACTAACTTCTTAAACCACTGACTGAGCTTCATCATTTCTTTCATCTAATATTTCATTTGTAGTCTCTTCATCATCATCCACATAAATACTACTCATATGACCATGCTGATTCTCCCCATGAGATTTTCCCTTAGGGCATTGGTTTGCATAATGCTCATACATTCCACATTTAAAACATCTAATCATTGTTGATGTCGTAGCAATACCATTATCGGTGTCCATGGTGTTAACTGAACCTTTTCCTTTTCACTTAATGGCTTTGTGTCCTTCTTTTCCACACCCAAATCATCTTCTAGGTCCTTTGAAACAATTTCCCTGATGCCTCTTCCCACATTATTTACATGAGGGAAATTGAACTTTCTTTCCTCTATGATCATCATGAAACTCCATCTTTCTCTTATTATCTGAGTCAGGAAACTTACCAAAGTTGAGATTATTGATCATATTATGAGATTGATGATTAGGAATAATAACGATGTTTAGACTTCCAAATCCCGTTTCATTTGGTTTCCCATGAAGAATATCATTCCTTTGTCCGTCATATCCTCCATTATCGTGAATCTTCCTGTTTCCAGCCATTTTCTAAAACCCAACAAGAATAGTGTGAGAGGCAAAAATCATGCTAGGGAAAACAACATATTAAAGGGGGAGTACCCTCAATATCTAACATCTTAGGTTAAATTCTAATATCGTTACCATAGTTCTAGGACTATATCCTATACGTGTACTTATCCTTAGGGACATCCCTAGACATACCTTAGAAATACCTCTAGGGATCTCACTAACGTTTCTGCATCCTAGTTTCCAAAGGTTTAATAAACCTTTCCTCTGATACCAACTTTAGAGACCCGAATCCTGACGTACATGGACATTAAATTACTTTTGCGGAATACTTAGTACATAAAAAAAGCAGACACACAAGGACCGTAATAGTTTAGTGTCTTTGGAAACTTAGAACGTAATCTTCTAATCGTGGTGAAAGATCTTCAACATATCCCATAAAGATCTTCCCCTTTTCTTTTCTTACCTAAAACCTTTCTTTATATCCTGGGGAAAAGAAAACATATAAAGGGTGAGCTCAAATGATCAGTAAGGGTAAACATGGATAAAATAAAACAAATCATATACATTTGAACTTAAAAACATGAACATAATGTTTAAACATCAAAATATTGAGCAATGAAATAAAACATGGTAGTACATAAGGCATAGATCATAAAAAAACATTAATCATGATAAAATAGCATGGGAATAAAACATGTAATTGTGGAAAAAAATTAAGCACATGATATGATTTCCATAGTAGCCAAGGCATTGCTGCCAAGACAATCTTAGTGGACAAAGTCCCTTTCGGAATCGAGTTCACTCCTCGTTCCAGTCCTGTATTACTGAACCAGATTAACTTACCCTTCCATCCATGTCTATCTCATGAGATATAAATCTTTACCCAATTCATTGGAGGGAGATATAGGTTCCACCCATCTCATATTGAAATCATTCTTTCGTGTGCCACAATATAAACATAAATCATTCATCATAACCCAAGAATAAAATAGCTTTCATAAACATCATTCCATCATAACATAATCCATAAAAAAAATTGGATATCATTTCATCATAAGAAAAGTGAAACCATGTAAATCATAGAGACATGATACTTGAAACATACACATATGAAATAATGTCATCTTAGATTAAAAAATGGTTTTGATAAAACATTTGAAATGAATTCTTGAGGAAAATATCTTTTCTTCTTCAAAATCATTTTCTTTTCACAAAATTCCATGCACTTTTAAAATAAAATTATTTTGTTGAAAATTTTCATAAAATCTTGTAGAGTAAGCTTCATGAAAATGAGGCGTTATGAAACTGTAAAAATCCGTTCATGTCGTATAAGTTAAAAAATAAAATTCTTCTCGTACTTTTGTTGGAAAAGTCAAAAAGCACCTCGTATGGTAATAAAAAAAATTCATTACATACCATGTAGTAAAAGTCAAAAATGGGAAAAAATGACTTCAAACATACTTGAAAATATTTTTATAAAACTTGGACGTGGATGATAAATATTACCCCAGTAAATACTTACGTATAAGCAATCTCGGATAGAAAACAATTGAGATTGCAACATTATCCCTTACCTTAGGTCTGATATGCTTCGTACATATCCAAACCTCTTGTATAATGATTTCAATAATGTCATTGACTTATTATAGAATCATATTCATTGTTATGATATCATATATGGTTCACTTATGACTTTATATTACCCGTTCTTTTGTAAATTCCATGTTAAAGAGTGTTTTGGGTAAAATCGTTTCATTTGTCGTCCGTGTTTTGACTTGTAATTATTCATATGATTACTTAGATCATGATTAACTAATTATAGAATATAAAACATGATTTATATATACTATATATTCATAATGTACATATATATAATAGATCGATAAATGGAAAGAAATACATCGTTCATGGAGACGGTAGGTCGTACGTATGCATTAACGCTGTTTTTGTTTCCTTATTGAATTGAATGGAATTAAGTGGATGACATAACTATATATATATATATATATATAAATATAAATAAATCCAGTATCATTATTATTTCATATATTTCATGATTACTTATTATATATACTTTATAATCATTTATGAATGATTAATCATTGAGAATGAATCTCATCGCGTCGTGGAGACGGTAGACCGTACGTACGCACGAGCGATGATATTATTCCCATAATTATTGAATTTAATTGGAGTGGATGATAAAATATATCAGAATCAGTATGATGTTATAATATCTATGTATAGTTATTATTTACACCATTATACCCATCCAAGTAAGGTGGTGTTGGAAAAACATATTACACCACGGCGTGGAGACGGTATTCCGTACGTACGCACGTTTGGTGATTTCGTTTTCCATAGGATGGATAGATGGTGAAATAGGGTTTTTTAATACTTATAATAAAAAATCATTATATGAGTGATACTGATGTTATTACTTCATAATGAAACAACTAAAGAAGAAGAAGTGGAAGAAGAAATAAAGTTGAAAGAATCGGTAACGGACATTACCTCTTCTTTGAAGCGCCTCTTTGAGACCTCCTCTTAGGGCACTAAAATTGGTCTTTGAAGAAGACCAGGACCTCTAGGATGTTTCTAGGGAAGTGTAGAAGATAATTTTTCAGGGTTTGGCCGATCTTGAAGGCTCAAAGTGATGTGAGGAAGAGAGGGATGAGGTGCCCTTTTATAAGGGAGGAGAGGGGCACCTTTGGAAAAACTAAAAATATTATTTTATTATAAAGTCATATTCGGTTTTTAATAGCTCCAAATTCATTTATTTAGAAGCTAAGGTGGGGATGGGTCTAAATCCTCTCATAAAATAGAATTTAGACAAGTTTAGGTTTCTATTTTAACCTCATCATTTTGATTTAACTCTAAGTTAAATAATTTAACTTTTACCGTGTCTTCTTGTTTTCTTACACTATAAGGTTAATAAACTTACTATAACAAACCAAACTAACCCCAAGTTGTTTATTATTAATATATATAACCTTATCTAAGTAATTTGGCCGAAACGTATATTTCTAGGAATAAAATAACAACTAATAATATAATATTAGTTTTAAAAACTATTTTATGCCAATTTTGACACTATTAGGTAATTGATTTTTGTGAAAATCATAACAGAAAGTTTGTTCTAAAAAAGTTACTAAAATAAGTACTAATATGTAATATTAACCTATAAAATTATTTTAATTCATAAAAAGTCTCAAATTACATTTATTTGGGTATTTATAACATCAATTATGTCAATATTTCATTAATAAGATAATTACTGCATCATCTTTGTGTCAAAAATATATTAAATTTTTTAATGTCTAAAAATTATAAATAAAATACCATTATGTAGGAACTATATTTATATTTATAATGAATATTTATAGTCTAATTTATCCTATCTATAACCCTATATTAAAAATGATTTACTTATTAAACTTTGATATTAACTATTTTAACCCTTCTTTAAAAAAATTAATATTAAATGTCCTAATCTAATCCATGTGGGCCTAAATGGTCATATTTTATTCCTAAGGTTGTTTTTGGTCGAATTACGCTTATCCAATATAATTCGTACATGTGTTAGGGTAATAATAATAACATTTTTACCCTTAATTACCCTATTTACTTTTAACTGTGGTAAAAAAAAGTAAAAAATTACTATTCACCAAAAATTATTTTCATCTCATTGAACCACATTTTAGTCCTTGATATTAACCATGTCTCTCAGATTTTTGAAATTCCACTCATAGAAGCGGTAAAATTAGGTTTTATGTGAATTTGGAAATTCTCCTAGGAGGTGGGTAAAAGATGGTGAAAAGTTCAATAAAATTTTTATATATTTATAATTATTATAAAATGACTCCAATGAATTGCATTGAACATATATAGGTGTTATTTATCAATTTTGACCTAAAATAAATTTAAATAAAATAAATAATTATTTAAATAAAAATTCGGGTTTTAAATAGTAACCCAGTGTTTTCACTATTCATCAAAAATTGAAAGTTTTCATAAAAATACCAAAAATTCACCCTAGGATAATTTCGATATTCTGAATCCAAAATTGAAGTCCATTTTTAAAGATAAAATTTATAAAATTTCAAAAAGTGGGTATTAATATTCATAATGGGTAGTTTATATAACATATCGTTGTTTAGCGAAACTCGGTATTGCGTACAACACACGCTATCGTGGAAGGTCGTGATTGCGTGTAATGCAAGCCAAGTCAGGGATGTGTGTTGTGAAAACTCCTTTTGGTGTAGTGTAAAACACAAGGCATCAATAAAAATAAAAAGAATATTTTCCATAAAATCTCGGGGTGTTACACTTAGAGATGGGAGGGTTTTTTAGATCATCCAAATAGTGTGGTAGTATTAGTGACCCAAGATAAACACATTTTTTTAACATTTATATAAGATAAAAATTCCATCTCACAATCCCAAGAATGTAAGGTTAAGTGTCTTTGAGTGCCAGTTATATAGGAAACTCTTTTTTCAAAACATGTAACCATTTACCCATAATCAAAACATACAAGACACCCTTCTAGAGTTATTATAATATATACCCATATTCATAATCTGGGGAAGGGAAAGATTAGAAAGGGTTGCACTAAAACACTAAGTAAGGAAAATCATATTAACATATCATCAAGGGTTAGAACATAATTTTATGAGAAAACATGATAATGGGATAAATATCTTATTAAAAGAACATGGAAAATAAGAGTTATCTATAAACCAAGACAGAAGGGCACATAATCTCGAAGGAACAATATATACCATGGAAAAAGAGTGAAAAATATGATATAAAAAACATGTTCTATGGAGTATAGAATAAGTATATAACATAGAATTATGGAATAGTAATAAGTATATTTATTTATAACATTGTGAATATGGTTAACCACATCGGGTTCCCACTCATTCTTGTAGATGTGGCTAATTTTCATCATGTTCATTCTTAATCTTGTGAATTTAGCTAATCAAAAATGTGTTCATTCTAAATATTATGAATGTAGTAATTTTTTATCATGTTCGTGATTAATATTGGGACAATTCCTAATCTTCATCATGTACATGCTCAACATCATTACCTCATGAAGCACAAAATCTTAACCAATTCAATGAAGGGAGATATAGGAACCCATACATAATTTTCTATACATATGTTTTCCATAAGAAATAAATCATTCAATATATCATGAAAACCCATGATAATAAATTTGTCTTCATTCAATACATCATAAATAACCCATGGAAAAGAAAAATAGTTTTCACAAAACATTAATTTTATCACTAACATTGACCACAAACATATACATGGTTAATACCCAAAACTAAATCATCCAAATATATTATTTTATAAGAAAATTTAGAAGGTGATTAAGTGAAAATAATTTCTAATTAAATAAATCCACTAGACATAAAGAGGAAAATATTTTTGAAATCTAAAAATATTTTTAGAATAATAAATTATCTTTGGAAAAAACTAAGAAGTTACAGTCACTTTGAAAAGTCATTTTTACAAAAAAATTGAAGTTAAATAACATTAAAAACTTTTACTTTTAAAAATAAACCTCAATAATATAGGTTCAAAAAGGCATAAAGATTATCAAAAAGGAATTTTTATTGAAAGATAACAGCTTTTATTTTTAAATAATGGAAAAAACTTTTGAAAATTTGGGAATAACATTTTTGAAAACCCACATCATATAAAGAGTAACCAAAACATCCTTTTAAAAAGATAAGAAGGAAAATATAAAAGTCAAAAGGGATAAAACATTATTAGGTTTCCAATTATAAAGGGGAACATTGGAAATAATTAAAATTATGGATAAGGAGGGGAAACATTGGTTTAATAATATGGTAATTATTCTTAAACATGATATACTTTTTGAGAAAGAAATTTTTCAAGGTAATAATTTAAATCAATGATTTAATTTTCCCTAGAGAGATTCATTATTATATCATAATAAAATATAAGAATAACATATTTTAAAAACAAGGTCAAAAATTAAAAAGAATGAATAAATAAATAAGTTGAGTAAATAAAAAACCTTATGTATTTTAAAAAAAATTATTCAAAATCCCATCAGATAAGGAAATTCTTCCTGATTCGTTATGTGCATGCTCTTATCTTCTATAGTACATTGATATTTTTCTTGGATTTCTCCTTATAAATAAAAGGATGAAGATAAATCATGGTGACCATGGGATTATGAACATGATATATGATTCTAGGAGGAGAAAATTTTCATAGTTTCAAGAAGAAATTCAATGTAATGTATATGGTAGGAAGTAAACAAAGTTTCCCCTTTTATAAGTTAAGAAAAAGGAAATTTAGTGAATAAAATTTTCTTTTAAATGATATCATACACTATTAGAGAGTAAATGACTCCAAAATATTGAAATAATGGATTTTGGGGAGACCTTGGTTTAATAAATCCTCGAATATATATCTCCACACATGTTTTAAACATGTTGTAATTCATTTGTTCTTAAATTTTCACTTTTACCTATTTTAATTTTTATTGGGGTAACTAGTTTTACCCAAGTAACATATATTCTAATAAGCATATAAAATAACCAATCCTACCAAATTTGAATGTGGTTAACATAAATTTAATCTCTATTTAATCTCATTCAATTTGTAAATAAGATAAAATTAACTTTAAAATTAAAATATTTTATATATATATAGTTTTTTGTAGAAAATAGCAATTTAACCATTATGAATTATTAATATTATTTATAATTGGTTACCAATTAAGTGTGTATTAATTTATTTAAAAATATTTTTAACATTTATATTAAATTTACTATTGAAAATTCATTGGTTTATTATATTATATAAAAATACATAATATTAATAAAACAAATTTTAATAATAAAAGTTTTATCATTATCATGGTCATTAACTTTAATCATAGTAATTATAATTGTATGCCCAAAATGAAATTTTCCTTATTAAATAATATGATCATTTTGATATAAAATGTTAAATTAATTTTTTATTTAATTTCTATAATTGATGAAATAAAATTTTTTAATATAAGAAGATAAATCTGTTTTTAGTGTAAAATATTACTTATGTTTCCAAAATGATAAACATGGGCTTTATAAATATAAAATTTTAAATTTGAATGATTTAAATCACTTATATATATATATATATTATATAAAAATTTTCTAAAGTGTTTAAGTTATTCTTGTATTATGATAATGTCCTGATATTGATAGTTTGAAGAAAAATTAGTATTTCTATCATTGTTTAACTAAAAACCAATTATTTCTAAAAAATGCCAAAAAATATATTAGGATATTATTTATATACTAAATAAAAAAATCACGTTCATTTTAAAAAATTAAAATTCAAATATTTATAAATTAATTTTTGAGTAAAATCATAAAATATAATTAAAACTATTTTTATTGGAAAATGACATTTCCAAATATTATCTTTTATTATTCTTATGTTATATCATTTTATATCTAAATTAGTGTTAACGAATTATTAATATCAGAAAAAAAAATTATAATAATTAATTATATGTTTCTTTAAGTGGAAGGACATGTCACATAAAAAGAAAGATTTTATAAAAATACATTTTTAAATAATAAATGATCTTATTAGTAATTTTAGGTAAACTAATTGAATATCATTCATATTAAAATTATACTTTATTTTGTTATACATATATTTCATAAATAAGTTATGCATATGCATTCCATCTAATTCAAAACTTGCGTTTTAATGTTCATATAACGTTTTGTGGTTTGTTTTGATTCAATGTTGAATGTGAAAAATTTTATTGAACAAATTTTATTTTAATAGAAAAAAATAAATAGTAAAATATCAGGGCATTAAATCCCCCTGCTAAATAAATTTATTCCTCCCAATTTTAATTATCATCTACTAATGGAAATATATAAGGGTAAATAAAATATACACATTAATCAAGTTTCAATTTTTAGAGAGATATCAGCCTTTAAAACCTAGTAAATATTTCATATTCTTCGGAATAGGATTATCCCTAACATTGAGTTTTTCTCTAATATTTTTGACAAGATTCTTTCATTATTTGGTATCAAGACCCATATTATATAACTTTCTCTTAAAGGGAGTTCATTATCATCCTTTCATTGATAGAATTCAAGTGGTATACGTTATTTTAATTTTTCAAATTATTTTTTCATCTAAGTAGATAGAATCAATACATTATCAAATTCATCTAAAGTAAGGATAATAATATTTTCACTAGTCATATTCCCATAAAATTAAAGTTGGGATACAAAAAAAGGGAAATTTTCTCCAAAAATCAAATCTTAAAGTTAGCAATTTTTTTATCTTGGAAACCATCCTAGATATACTATAGTTCTTAAAAACAAAAACCAATAAGATTTCAACAATTTCGGAGTGGGGGAAATTTTTTTCTGAATTATCATGATCCACGTCTGAAGTAGCAATTGCATAGTTTCTTATTTATTTTTTTATTATTAGAGACATCTAATTTATATTATCCTCATTAACCTTTAGGTTAGGGAATCTATTTTCATAATTCCATATCTCCTTGAATTTA
Source organism: Viscum album (assembly GCA_963277665.1). Classification (NCBI taxonomy): domain Eukaryota; kingdom Viridiplantae; phylum Streptophyta; class Magnoliopsida; order Santalales; family Viscaceae; genus Viscum; species Viscum album. The sequence goes on along the minus strand of OY728123.1, from coordinate 747,263,946 downwards.
AAGATCTGGAAATTGTTTTCCTTAGTTTCGTTATCTGGCCTCTTCACTTATGATCGATAATCTTGAGCATGATGGCCACCCTTTCCACAATTGACAAAATTTATCAGTCTATTCAAGAGACTTTTTAAGGGATTTAACCCACATTTTAGCCTCTTTTAATCCTTATATTATGTTTTTTTATCCTTTTAAATGTTTATAGTCTATATAAATATTGTGGAAACCATGTTGATTGGTCCAGTATATGTTCATAAAGAGAGTCATGGTATGTTTATGTTATTATCAATTATTTTATATATTTCCTATTATTAGATTTTATTTTTGAGACATGTGATATATGGATTAGTCGTGATGTTTTTTATATAGAATTAGGCTATGAATTATTTATACAACCAGAGTGGTTAAATCATTCTCCAACTATATATGGGAACATGTAGTGCTAATCACATCCCCTGGGGATCAGGGAGAACTCTTGGGGTAGTGACATCCTGCCTCAGGTACTATTCGAGTATTTTGGTTAAGGCCTCTATAAGTGATATCTGATAGTATTTGGGTCACTAGGATTCTTACTCTTATTATAAATATCTAATACAATTGGTACATGAGAATAAACCCACACAAATGTATCGTAAACCCCTTTATGGTATAATATCAAGTTACTTATGTCTGAGTGCTTGGTAAAAACCATAGGATTGAGTGAGGATTATTTTTACTTATCTCAATTATGATAGAATGGAACTTGAGAAGTGTATATAGGGATAAACCAGGAACCAACCATAGTATTGGAATGTATAAAAATAAGAACTATAAAGTATCATGACAAACTGTGTTCCTTCCTGGGTTTGTTTATCTTATAACTAGAATAAATTGGAGGTTTTTATTAAGTAAAACATCAACAATAAATAAATAGGATTTTCTTATTTGAATATTGGTCATGATTATGTTTGTATAAATAAAAATTTAATTTCTTTTATTGAGATATATTTTCTTATTATTATTAATAGTGAGCATTTTTTATTTAATGTTTCACTAATGAGAATGCACTTTATTTTCTATTTATATTTTTTTATTGATAATTCCACATTATTTCATCTTAGATATTTTATTATTGGGAATGATGCAAGTTTTCTATTTAGTAATTTCTCTGGATCATTCTTATTGTTTTTTAATTAACTTTTGTTATTGAGAATTTAATTTTTGAATTTGTTAATATCCTACTTATAAGCATGTTGTTATACTCTTATTAGTGATAAAATATTTTAACTTTTTTAAAATAATCACCCAAGAATATTAGTCACTACTTTTGGTTCTACCCAAAAAGAACTTGTATCAACATGTGTGAGTAATTATGAGGAGTCATTTATATCCTCAAGTAAAGGAAATTGTTTTATAAATTTATGTTTTATAAATTCAAGAGAATGAATTAATCAAAATGTGTTTAAAATATAAATATATTTTAGAGAGTTTTTTGAAAATGGGGTTGTGTTCCTTTAAAATAAGTATTTTTTATCGTCCAATGTTGGGAGAAACTTGGTGTTTTAAAAATGAAATTCAATTTTACGTCTCAAACTAAAATAGAGATTAGTGAAAAACATTTATCCATAATTAATGTTTCAATGAAGGATGATTTTAAAATGTGATAATATTTAGTAAAATATTAGATTTTTTAAAATATATTGGGAAATATATTTTGAAATGTAATAATGTTTTCATTTTGAAATGAAATAGAATTCAATGTACAATTATTTTATAATATATCTTTTAAATTATAAGAGTCTGTAAATGGTAAACTATGAAGTATTAACAATTACATAATTTTTATAATGAATTGGTTATGTTGAGCCAAAAGTATTATTTTGACTTTTATATCTTGTTTTGGAAATCACAAATGTCTTTTTCCATGCTGATCGTACTAACCATGCTGATCGTACTAACCATACAGATCGTACTGACCATGTTGATCGTACTGATCATGTTGATCGTACTGATCATGTTGATCATACTCATCATGCTTATCGTACTAATCATATTGATCATACTGACCATGATGATCGTACTGATCATGCTGATCGTACTGACCATGCTGATCGTCCCGACCATGCTGATTTTACTGACCATACTAATCGTAAAGACTATAATTTTCATACTGACTCTGTCAATTTTATCGTACTAACTCTGTCAATTGTACTCACTTTTGTGTATCTTACTTTGTATCATATCAATACATTACATTTAGTAATACTTATAATACTCATACTTTCATTACTTTCTTGTTTTGGTACTTAATCAAAAACACATGTTTTATATTAATCGTACTCTTGTTTATCATCTTTATATATCTTTTGTTTTAACCAATATGATGTCGTTGAGTTAGTTACAAACTAAACAAAACGATGTCATGCTTTCTGTTTCAATATGACCGTTAAATTCCATGTGTCCAAGTCCCTCCAAGTTTTTCGGAGAAATAAGACCGTTGGAGTAAATGTGACCGTTGGAACCTGAGACCTATAAATAGGAGGTCATTTGAAGCTGAGAAATAATAACTGAGATACTTTTCTTCTTTCAAGTTCTAGAGAAAGACGTTGTGACTTCTCTCATGCTTTGTGCCTTGTGCGACCGATCTTCATATTGAGGGCTTTCAAGTGATTGAAATAAAGAGGTGTCGATTACCTACAAAATTGAGGATTGTCGGGGATAGGCAGAGAGACGAACCGATCATCGTATCGAGGGCTGCCGGGGATAGACATACAGACGAACCGATCATCATATTGAGGGCTGTTGGGGATAGGCATATATACGAACCAATCATCATATCGAAGGCTGCCGGGGATAGGAAGATAGACGAACTGATCATCGTATCGAGGGCTTACCAAGGTGGTGGTAAGACAGACCTCTTATCCTTGGTGAAAGGATAACCCTTCTCTTTGGGTCAAAAGAATTGTAACACTTTTACATTTCTGTTGCTGCTTGTATTAGAAAGGAATTTGTATTGTTTCCTTTATTTATTACACTTTCAATTGTAATTATTTCAATTAAAATTATTCTATTACATATTGTATTAATAGATTCTATGCACTTTATGGTAGAATCTCTCACACTTATATTATTGTGATTATTGTATTCATCTTGAATAAAATTACCTTAATTTTCTAATAGTATTACATTACATCATACCTTTATATTCAATAAAATTTTGGTTGTTTGAATTATATTAGTTTAAGATCTTTTAAACTAATCTCTTAAGTTTTTAAACACAAAGTTTTTAAACCTACAATTCACCCCCCCCCCCCCTCTTGTATTTTCCCATATAATATACATATAAATCTACATATTCAATCCAACAGGTTATGTAAAATTTTGTATCTTTAAAAATGATTTGATATGTGACTTCTAAAATAGAGATTTGTTCTTCGTAAAACATTTTATATGCAATTAATTTTGATAAACTAGAATACAGTAACCTAGGATCAAGGTAGAGTCTTATTTCTAGGGTGTTGTAGTAGTATTATAACAGTGATTTAGTAGTACAGTAGCAGGTACTGTAGTAGGTACTGTAGTGAGAACTGTAACAGGTACAGTTTGGCACTATATCAACTAGGACTATTCCTCCGTTTGGGCCTTTGTGCCACTGATTTTGTCCCTGAGTCCTGTAAGGCCCTCGGGCCACCCAGGCCTTCAGGTCAGTAAGGCCTTCGGGCCACCTCAAGGCATTTGCGCCACCTTAAGTGCAGATTTAAACCAGACAACCTATAGTGAACAAGCTCTAAAATGAGGATGAGCAAGGAGCTTTCACCCTAGCATAAGCTAAATGGATTTCAATAATGAGAGGGTATGATACCTACCATCTTGATAAGCTTGTGCATGAATGGGAAATCCAAGCCGAACAGACTTGTGAAGGTGGAGAGTTGATTTCATGATGAAGATGTTAGGGAGGAGCAGTTCCAAGTAGTTAGTTTGGGTTATATGTAATGTTTGAAGACTATGGTCAATGAATTCCTCTAAGGCCAATGGTACATGTAATAATTACACCTACAGGCCTTGTAAGGGTTCCACCTCACCCCTTGAAAGATGGATTATCAAAATCAATAATAAATGAAGGCCTTTAGGCCATTGGAGGAAAGGTTAGGCATAGGTATTCCCCGATATTTTACTATATTGGGGATCACCTTATCTTGTTTTCTAATTAGTTGGTGGAATTTAGGGAATCATATGGCTGTTATTATAACCATTGGAATCAAAACCTTATGGTTATTATTTATTTTTTATTGGTTTTAAGAGTTATATATCAAGATAATGATGAGTAATTTCAGATATTTATTGGTGTATTAACAGTTAGTATACCATGTGGGTATTAGGAATTATTTTTATTGTGAGTTTTTTTGTGAATTGGGGTATCTTATATGAGGAATGTAGTAGAATATTTGGTGAATGTATTAGAGTATTGGTTATGAATTGAGTATTTAGTGAAGTAGTGAATCATGGATGACTGTCTCCATGGACTTCTTTGGGATGATAAGTCAACTGGTAAGATTTGGATTTTATTTTTAGTAATTTAGGGTTATATTCGATTAAATGGTTTCTAATTAATGATAGATGATCATGGGAAATGGAGAATCTCATTGGTGTTTATATTAGGTAGTCTCAACCCTCAGAGTGATTCTTGGGCTCTATTCATGGAATTTTTTCTTAGGTTTTCCAAAATTATTAATGAAGATTATCTTATATGATGGAAATATAAACAGGTTAATTTCAAATGATATTTTGGTATAAGAATTTTAAAATCTTTCAATGAGTATATATGTTACTATATAGGTCCATTAATTCTACCTTTTTTGTTTTAAGGACTTCTTTATAATGATTTTTATTGATTGATCCCTTGAAAACCTTTATCTTTCTTGTTAAGGTTCATCTAAATGTGAAACTTGGGTATACTGTGTTTGAGTTAATCCATTCAATACTATTATAACAATATGTTACAAAAAAAATTTAATATTAATATTGAGATGAAATGGAAACCTCTGGTGTGTCTTGTATCTCAAACCATCTTGTTGACTACTTGAAAACATGGAATGGGTTCTTCATCTAAACATTATGGGTTTGTTTATATGTAAATATTGTTCGTCATTATGAGTCTTACTTGTAACATACCAAGTAAATAATCTCTTTATACGTGAACTTTAATGAATTATATGTCAATAAACTGTACCTAACCTTCAGTTAAGAGGGTGCTTGGGTGGAAATGTAATGGTTGGGTTGACTAAGTTAGAAGGAGTGAGTTTTCAAAGATATCTTGATAGTTTCCAAATAAATAAAAATTTTAAAATATAATAGACACAATGGTTTTTATAGAAAGTAAAACATGGTAAATATTTTTATGTAAACAACTATGTGTTCTAAATGGTTAATTTTAGACACATTATTGAGTGCATTTCAATCCTTTCCCAAATCATTTGATCTAAATATGATTCCAAAAATAATTTTATCACCCTATCTTACTCTTTTAAATTATGGTTTTATAATATAAAACTATAAATGTTTTATAAAATGGTAATAATGGGAATGGTTTTAAGTTTTCTTTCAATTATTGGAATTATGAATTAGTAATTATTCTCATAAATTATTGACTACCAAGTGACTTTTTCTTTCAAAACAAGACCTTTGATTATATTAATAGAGGTTTTTATGTCAATAAATAATATTTTTTTGATAAAAATGGTTCTTATGAGAAACTTGTTTGTAAAAATTAATTAGTTTATAATATTATCACCCTAATTAATGTATTTGTATATCCCAAATTCTTCTAAGAACTACTATTAGTGTTCCCTCAATAGTTACTTGCTTGGATTGTTGAAACTATGCCTAAAATTTTTATATATTTCCTCTTTACTATCTTGTTTTTTATTCTACTAGTATTGTAATAGATGAATATTTTATATTATATTTTTATTTTAAACCAAATGTGTTTGATAACTTTCTTCACATGAAACACTGAACCAAAATAAACCATGGAACGTTATATAAACATTAAAATGTAGCCATATAATTGTTGGGTAAAAATATATTTAACCAAATTATGATATATATATATATATATAAATAAATGTCACTATTAATAATAAGGCATTGATGAAAATTTAATTAGTATAGCTAAGTAACTAACAAGACTAATTTATACTCTAAAATGTATCCTTTCTTAAAATTTTCTTTTTATGTGTTTTATCTTACTAAATATATTATAGATAAAATATATTGTGGATAATAATAATATATTGACAAGAAATTGTTTATTAATTGATAAGAAATAATAATAATAATGGTTAATATTATTTAAAAGTTATTTTCCTATTAAAATAGTTTTCATTGTATTTTTATGTAAAAAGTTAAGTTACCAAGGAAAATATTATTTACCTCGGTAAAATAGTTATTTTCAAGGAAATATATTTTCTTAAATATTATGATTTTAAACAAATTTTTCTATTATAAAATAAAAACTACAATATGATTTTTAAACATACATAAAAATAAATTAAAACTTATTTAACTTTTATTCAATTTTAAATAATTTTAATAACACATAATTATTAAAATGAAATTTTTCAATAAATTTTTTTTTACAAATTATGTGTTTTAATTTAAAAGTTACATATCAATAATTTATAAATTAAATTAGATTAAATGGATTACAAATTTGGATATAGCATGTGGAAATTAGGTGAAAAAAATATCTTATATTTTTAGAAATAAAATAATTACCATGGTTAAATTTTAATGAGGATTAATTAGTGTCAAAGTGGGTAATCTATTATTTCTTGAATTTTACTAAATCAATTTGACACTTAGACCATATAGAATACATTTTTAGATTTTAAAGTCATACCAAAATGTCTCAATAGAATTTATCCACCTACCTCTCAGGATATTCCATTCTTACCCCCTACCTAACATTATTTTCCAAATATTTGGGTAACACCCTGAGATTTTTATGAAATGAATCTTTAAATAATGTTATTTCTTTGATAGAATGTGTACCATGAACCACAAATAATTATATTTCTCTTATAACCCATCAATTAAATGGTTGAGAAAAAATATGAATAACTAATTTATAAAATAAATACAAAGTTCCAACTCAATATTAATTTATTGGTAATCTCTTAGAAAATAATTAGATAATTTTTAATAAAGCCTTTTTATTTTTTTTTAAATATTTTTTCTTCAATAAATGAGTTTTTATTATTTTTATTAGTGAATATTTACTTATATAAGTTCTAGAAAATTTATTTGAAAAATTAACTTTATTTTTGAATTTTTCAGGTCAAAATTATCTTAAAATTATTTTCTTGTCATTTTATGAAAATATTTATTTTCATGGAATAGTAAAAATACTGATTTTTATTGAAAAAATGTGCTTCCTTTTAACATCTTTACAATGTAGAATACTGATTCGATTTTTATTTTTTAAATTTTAATTAGTTTATTATTATTTAAAATAAACTAATTATTTTTTTCAAAAATGATTTTATACACTAATTTATTATAGAATCATTTTAGCTTTAAAAAGGGAATTTTTCCGCAAAAAACTCTTTCCATGGCATTTTACCAGTTCTATTTTATATTAAATTCTAAAAATTCTATGTTTTGAATTATTAAAAATGTATGTAAAATTTTGATTTATAGGGACCAAATTTATTTAATAGGTCAATTTTTTTTACCAATATGAGTAGTAACCTTGGTAAGTTTTGTTACCACGGTAAAGGGTAAATTAGGTAATTTAGGTTAAAAATAGAATTATAAAGACTATAAACTGACCATAAAACTTCCCCAAATATTATTGAATGAATATAATTTAACCCCTAACACGTAAGAATATAAAATAAGTTGTTTAATTGACACTTTTCTAGAAAATATTACTCATATAATATTTAAATCAAAGAAAGTCACAAAATGTCACATTCTTTGTCTTAAATATCCATTATGTTTCCACGTGGAGAAAAAGTTAGGTTATGAATGAATCTAAATGGCCATTTTTAAATTAATAAACATATTTTAATGATATAGTTTTTTTTCATTTTTTGTGCCACATCAATGGGATTATGATATTTAAAATATTTTATTTAATAAAAATTCAAAGATGTCATATTCATGTTTTAAATATTATATCATTTTTAATATAAATTAAACCAAGACATATATTTGATAATAAATATTATTTTTAAAAATAAATTATTTATATACGTCATGGAAATTTATTTATAATTTTTTTGTGTATAAATAATTACCTTACATGCTTACATAATGCTAGTACAATAATTATTTTATAAATAGAAATATCAAATAAATGTTATTAAGAATAATACAATAAATATAATTTGAGATAATTAAGGTGATCAATGAATTTTATAGAATAAATTGAACTCTTAGGGAAGTAATAAAATATTTTTTTTAAATTAACTTGTTATATCTATATTTTTAATATTTCAAGTAATGAATAATATCAAAATTGACTCTAATGACATTTTATCAAAATAATATTTTGTTAAATTTTTTGAAAATAATAAGACATTATTAAAAAAATTATAATATGGTCAAAATATCATAAATTATTCATTTATTATCCAATTTAAATTAGATAATTAAAAGTTACAACCTTTTAATATTAAAATATTTTTTATTGTAGTTATAATTAAAAATTGGTTAACGTAGGGTTAATCAAAATGATAATTTTTAAAATAATACCAAAACCTATCTAATATCTATTATTTTATGAGATTAAAACATTTTTTCATATCATATTTGGATCTATGTCCTTTTTGAGGTATTTGTATTGATGTTGAATTTATTATAAATTAATATTTTGATAAATTCCAAAAGTACCCCTCACCTCAATTATAAAAAAAACACCTCCTTCCCCAGTTTTTCATATAACTATGAACCTTAAATCTATACAGTACCCTTAAAATTTATCTTCTAAACTTATCTATACACATTCACTAGGTTCTTGTATACTCAAAATACCAACCCTAGATACCATTTGAGGCTATCCAAAGGTGATGTTTCGAAGAAGAGGTAATCACTCTAACCGGTCACTTTCTTTTTATACTCTTCCTTAAATCCTCTTAATGTATGATTTTTATCAAAAAAATAGTAAATTAATTATAATTAATATTATAAAATTTTATTATAATTATTAAAAAATAGTTAAACACACTCTTTCACATCAAACAAGAAGTGAGGTATTGCTCTTGTGTACGTACAACTTATCGTCTCCAAGTAGCAATACAATTCATTTTTCATCATCATCTTATATGGATGGGTAATGTTATAATATTAGTGATTATATGTGATATTTATAATAAATTTATACTTATTAAATGATAATATTATTCCTACAATATCATCATATAATATTTTGAGAAATGATAGCGTTGCCCGTGCATATGTATGGACTACCATCACTATGATGTGATGTGATTTATTTTTCACTTATATTTCACATGGATGGTAATAAGGATAAATATTAGGAAAATATATAATATATATATATAACATAAAAATATTATTTTTATTTTTATTTTTATTTACCTTTCTTTCATTCCATTAGATGAAAAATGGATGTTCATTCATATGTGCGGCCAACCATCTCTATGAACGGTGTAATTCAATTTTCTATCCCTTATTTATTTGAATGATTATATATATATATGTAGTGAATATATAATTTTATACCCTTATTAATAATCTTGAAATGATAAGACCAAGATCAGAGTATAAGGACTAAGTCTACTGAACCAAAACATGCTTAGAAATTAAAGCTACTATCACCCAGAATAGTAATTTTAATAAAAAATTATAAATAAATGGGTGATGAGATGTCACAAATAAATAATAGATTGTATGATAATTTATTGTAATAAATTTACAATTAATCCATATTTTTTATATAGTATGTTTTAACATTAAAAAAATAAAAGGCTTGAGGTAAGGGAATTATTCACTCAATTTTTTATTCATTCGGTTAAACTACTATTTTATTGATTGTGTCATTATAATATTATGTGTGAAATAAATTTTAATTTTATTTTATTTTATTTCCACTTTTTTCATGTTTATTTATAGTGAATACACATAATTTAATCATTTTATTAATGATCACTTCAATGATATTATTTTTGTAAGTTATTTTTCTCACTTTTATTTCTGTGGGACACATTCCTTGTACACTACTTATTTATTTTGTGTGGTTTATATACTACCCATGAATTTATTTTATGAGTATTATCCTGATAAATTTTTTATTTTCATATCTATATAATTTTATTTCTTCCATGGGGCATACAATTCAATAGATTACAAAGTGGTAAGGGATAATTTGACAATCTCATTTTTTGGGATTTTTTATAAATAAGTATCTACTGGGGAATATTATTCTTCTATGTCCATATTTCTAAAAAATGTTTTAAAAATATTTTTAATATTATTCTAAAAAAATCTAAAGTCATTTTCACACATGTGAAAATTTTTACTAAACGATTTTAAAAGAATATTTTTATCATTTTCCAAATGAGGTACTTTGTGAATTTTCCAAAAAAAATACAAAAAAGAATGTTTTTTTAACTTATAAGTCATGAATGGATTTTTCAAATTCCATAAAAAATTAATTAATTAAATATTACTTTATAATATTATAAGGTTATTTTTAAATAAAATTTCTTATTTTATAATTGTGCGCCTCCAAAAATAATGTTTTCAAAATGGAAATGATATTTCCTCCAGAATTATTCCAAGTGGTATTTTAAAATAATTTTCTATATAAGACAACATTATTTGGTGTTATTTATTCTTTATTGGGGATATTATACAACGATACCATTATTATTATTACTATAAATGTTTTATTATTATGATTGAATGAAGTTTATGAATTCATTTTCTTTTTCATAAGTTATGTTATGATGAAATTTTTATGAAACTCATTTCTTTTATGGGTTCTCAATCTAGTACAATATAACTGGGTTCATTTATTTGTATGATTTTCATTATGTGACTTTAGGGACCTATATCTCCCTCTAATTCATTAGGTAAATATTTATATCTCGTAAGATAGATAGGACTGAAATGAGGGATGAACTTGGTTCAATTAAATAGGGATGAAATGGGAAGTAAACCATGTTTGATAATACAAGGATGAAATAAGGAATGAACCTGGTTCAGTAAAGTACTTTTTAAACTATGATGGTCTTGGAAATGAACTTTGACTAATATGGAAATGATTTTATATGCTTTTACACAATTTCTTGTCTTATGTTATGCTCTCATGGAATATGTTCATGGATTATTTTTTAACTTCTTTGATTTATTCTGTGACTCAATATCATGATTCTTGATATGTAGGATATAATTTTTAAAAGTAATGTTCATATTATTATTCCCTTACACTTATGTTATCTCCCTTTATTGCCCTTACTAATCATCTAAGATCACATTTTCCCTATGTTTCTTTTCCTAGGTTTATAATGAATGGATTTAGTATTAGTAATAAAGGGAAAGATTTTTGGGGGAAACATTGAAGATCTTTCATCATGAAATAAGTTTTTGTTCCAAGATTTCAAAGGTAGTAAACTATTATGGTCCTCAGGCATGTGTTTTGTAATGTAACGAATATGAATCTAAAAAATGTACTATCCATTTATTAGAAGATTATGTCATTATATTTGGTATCAGAACAAAGGTTTAGTCAACCTATAGAAACTGGAATGATAAATCCTCAGTAAGATCACTAAGGATAAGTCTACATATATGTTATAATCATATAATTTTGGTAACAATCATGGATAAATTAATATTATAAATAGGATATTACATGTTGAAATTACTTTCCATTTATTATGTGGTTTTTTCATTAGGATTAGTGTTACTCAAACTATACTTTTTGTTTTAGTAAATGGATGGAACTCAAAGAAACTGTGTTAATGCTGAATGAAATGGTAAATGAAATGATTATCCACCTAATAAAATGAATTTTATGGGAGAGGGAATGAAAAATATTGTTACTATTATTAAACAAATTTCTCAATATATTAATCATGCAAGACTTACAAATGAACTAAGGAGGGAAAAACATTTCATTGAGTCCTTTGTGAGGTTATGTCAACCTTCTTACATTGGGTCTTATGATCCACTAGTTGTTGAAAAATGGATCACTTCCACAAAAAATTCATTTTCAGTTCTCCCATGTTAAGAACATTAGAATTTCATTTTGTTGGTCTATGTTTTGGAAGATTAATAATATCAATTATGAATATTATCAAGGATATGAGGCAATGAGATGAAATTGATTCCATATAATGGGACGAGTTCAAGAAATTATTTTTCAATAAGTTTTTCCCTCGTTTTCTTCCTACGAAGATAGATAAGATGGTACTTGATATGAAGAAAAATGATGATGAATATGTTGGTACCAATAAGGGAAATTTTAAAAGAATTTTGAGGCATTCTTCTAACATTATCATCAAATCTAAAATTAAGGTTGAAAAATTAATTAGTGGTTTAAAACCAAGTCTCTAAAGGGTATTATCCATAAGGGACTTCAGAAGCTATGAAGAAATATTCTAATGTACCATCAAGGTGGAAATTAAGGTTGGAGTTATGTATCAATATCATTTTTTTGATAATATAATAAAGATGGATTTTAATAGAAAATATAAAACCATGGTGAAAATAAGATGAACTTTCCTTTATGCTCAAAGTGTGGAAATAAACATGGAGTAAACTATATTAAGGGGACTAGTGAGTGTTTTAAGTTTGGGAAAAAAATTCATCATGAAATTTATTACTGAAGTTATGGGAAAAATATATCTAATGATGCAAGTTTAAAAAGGTGTTATAGAATGAACCTACCACACTTCAACTCTACAGGTACTGGGAAAATGGGCATTATGAAAACAAATGCCCAAATATATGGGCTAATAATGATGATCTATGTTTGTAGCCAATGAAGTCTAAAGAAAAGCGTAAATATCATGTGATCACCATTGGTGATGTAGAGTATGACAATAAATTTGTGAAATTATTGAGTTTTTATATATTGTAATTCAGGAATAATTTTGTATAAAAACTGTTATAGTATTATAGAATAATGAAACATATAAGGAGTGGTTCACTATTGTTTTTCCTTAAGAATTTGAAAGAATATGTTTAATTGTACTGGTAAACATGAAAAGTGATTTAGGTGGTAAGGAAATATTGGAAGGGAAGGATAAACTTTAATATATACATGATGTTGGGATAATGAGAAAAGGATTTGTTTTATTGTGATAAAATAAATGGGATAGTATTGATGAAGTTGAAACTGGTTAGTAATATGATAACAAAGTGGTTATGATATCATGGATTGAGTTTACAGAATTGTTGAATTTATGGTATGAGGGAAAAAGTAAATTTTTTAAATAATTCATGTTTTCACTATAGTTTTAAGGTAATTTAATTTATTACCATTATTCAAGAGAATTCATGATAATGGTATTCCCATGTGGGGTATATGTCAATTAAGAACTACGTTAATATTTTTGGATAATAAATGACAACTTGATTTTTTAAATTTCATGACTATTTTTCAAAAGTTTTTGTATTTTCATACATTGGATGGTTCATAAGGGTGAAAATATATTATTTTGAATTTTGTATGAGGTTTTAAATATTAATGTATTACTTTACCATATAAAGATTTATGCATATTGGATAACCTGTGTTAACCATTTTTCTATAAAAATAACTATAGACAGAAGGAATGAGTTATCATCCCATTATGAATCTTATGATCCACTAGTTCTTCATGCATTACAATTTCAATGTCATTTATTAGGGTAAGATATTAAGTGTGAATTGATCAAGTTAAAACCAAGGAGTAATATTGTACTTATGAAATGAAATCAAGTAATCATATCTTCTTAAAGTATTTTGAAATAAAATATTATCTTATTATCATCAGTTTTTAGGATATCAATGATCTTTTTAAAATCTATCTTTTCTATGGTTTTGTGGTCAGTAACCTTGTAAAATTCAGTTTCATTATAATTATCCATCAGAACATGATGGTTATATTTCTCTTCAATGTCTAGGTTTTCACTTCCCAGTAATGTTGTCCAATTAGAAAGCCTAATTTTTTGGTAACATTCACATTTCCCTTTCCCTATTATTAATAGGATGTTTTATTAACCTCGTTTATGATTTGGAATTCCCAAAAAGGAATTACAAAATATTCATATTTTATTTTTTAAGTTCAATTTCAAATATCTTGGACACAAATTTTTTATGTTCTTGGTCATATCATTATGGTGTCTTATCGATTGTTTCTTCTATCAAATTTATCTAAAGTTCATGATTTATTGCATGTAAATCTCTTGAGGAAGTAAATACCTGGTCCTTTACATGTACTAAACTTATATGTCTTTCCAATGGATTATGATATTTCTTCTGAAGATAAACTAATTGAGTTTCTAAATATTAGAGAAAAATGTCTACGAGACATGACCACTCACATGATTAAAGATTTTTGGAAAAATAACCAATTTGAGAAAGCAAAATGGGAACTTGGGGATATAATGAGGAATAATTATCCTTAGTTTTTTATACAAAAGTGATGAATTTTAAGGGATAAATTCATTTTAATGGGGGTATAATGTAACACCTTGATATTTTTATGAAATGGATCTTCAAATAATCTGATTTCTTTGATAGCTTAAGTTGCATGGATCGTGAAATATTAAAATTCCATTATAACCTTGCCATTAAATTGGATGGAATAAATAAAAATAAATAATTTAAGAAATACATAAAGTTACAAATCAATATTAATATACAGGTAAGTTCTTATAAAATGATGACATGGTTTTTGGTAGTCACTTTATTTTTTTTAAAATACATTTTCTTCAAAAATGTATTTTTCTTCTTTTTATGAGTGAATATTAATTTCTAAAATTTTAAAATTAATTTTATTTTTTTAATTATTCATGTCAAATTGATCTTAAAATTATTTTTTAATAATTTTCTAAAAAGATTTAATTTTAATGAATAGTGAAATAATGGTTTTTATTAAAAATTATAATTTATTTATTTACAAGGTAAAATTATATTTTGGATTTGTTTTCAATTTTAATTTGTTAATTTTCCTTTCAGTTAATCTAATTATGTTTTTATTAAATTATTTAATACACTAATTTATGATAAAAAACATGTTATGTTTAAAAAGGAGATTTTTTCAAAAAAAAATTATTTCAACGCGACATTACTATTTTAATTTAAAATTAAATGCTACAAATTATATGTTTTTAATTTTTGAAAATTGAATTAAATTTGTATTTAGATGTTTGAAAAAATATTAATAGGTCCTGATTATTTTTTCCAATATGAATAGCAACTTTGATAAATTTGTTTACCATGATAAAGGGTAAATTGGGTAATTTTGGTTAAAAATTAAATGATAAGGACTATAAAATGACCCTAAAACTTTACCAAATATTATGTTATAAATATAATTATACCCTTAACACCAAATTATCTAAATTAAGTTGTTTAATAGAAAATATTCCATGAAATTGATTTATATAATATTTAAATCAAAGAAAGTCACAAAATGTCACTTTCTTTGTCTTAAATATCCTTTATGTGTCCATGTGGTAAAAAAGGTAGATTATGAAAGAATATAAATGTCCATTTTTAAATTAATAAACTTATTTTCATGATATAAATTTATTTTTTACTTTTTGGGCCACATGGATGATATTATGATATTTATAATATTTTATTTAATAAAAATTCAAAGATGTCACATTCATGTTTTAAATATTATATCATTATTAATATATGTTTAACCTTGATATATCTTCAAAAATAAATATTATTTTTAAGATTTACCTAAATAATGGTAATTTATTTATATGTTTTGTGAAAAAATAATTACCTTCAATTCCTATAGAACCCTAATGGAGTAGTTATTTTATTAATGGAAATATAAAATAAATTTTGTTATAAATATTAAAATAAATACAATTTGACACAATTAATAAAATAAATGAGTTTTCTATATTATCTTAAACTCTTATATATATAATAAAAAATCTAGGTTAACTTGTTATCTATATATTTTTAAAAGACTAAGTAATTAATAGTGTCAAACTTAACATTAATGATATTTCATGAAAATAATATTTTATAAAATTATTTAAAAATCTTAAAACATATTTAAAAATATAATAATATATAATATGTTATAAAATTTTATAAATTATTCATTTTTTTGTCCAATTTACATCACATAAGTAAAAATTATAACCTGTTAATATTGAAAAAAAAATTACCGTAGTTAAAATTAAAGAGGTTAACTAAGGGTTGATCAAAATAATAAGGTTTAAAATAATATAAAAACATATCTAAAATATATGGGTTGGTGAGATTAAAACCTTATATAATATTATATTCAAATGAATTTTAATTTTTGAGGTATTTTTATTGATATTTAATTTATTATAAATTAATATTTTGATAAATTTTAAAAAGTGTCCCTCACCTCAATTATTAAAGGACACCTCATCCATCACTTGTTCACATCATTTTCAGCTTTCATGATCAACCATACACTACAAAATTATATTCTAAAATCCCTTATTAGCATTATAAAGGTTATTATATTCACAAAATACCAACCCTAGATCCCATTAGAGGAGATCCGAAGGAGACATTTTGAGGAAGAGATAATCGCTCTAATCAGTCACTTTATTTTTCTACTATTCCTTGCCTCCTATAAATATATTATTTTTATCATAAAAAAAATCAGTATCCTAATTATACATATATTTTATTATGATTATTCAAACACCATTATACACCCTCTTTCTCATCAAACAATAAGTAAATGTGTCTCTCGTGCCTACGTACAGTTTATCATCTCCACGTAGAAATACAACTCATTTTTCATCACCATATTATATGAATGGGTATTATGATGGTATTATGTGTTATATATGATATTTATAATATAATTATACCTTTTTAATTATAATATTAAGTTTTCATTATCATTATTCAATCTTTTGAGAAGCGATAATGTCGATCGTGCATTAGCATGGACTACTATCTCCACGGTGCGATGTGATTTTTTCACTTATATTTCACATGGATATTAAAAAGGGAGATTTTTATGATAATATATAATATATATAACATAATAATTTTTCTATAAAGTTATACTATTATTTAACTTTCATTCATGTCATTATATGCAATATGGAAACATCATTCATGTGTATTTACGGTCTACCGTCACTGTGAATGGAATAATTTATTTTTCTATATATACTTTCTATTAATGATTATAAATATGTATATACTGAATATATATGATTTTTATACCATTATTAACAATATTTAAATGATTATACTATGATCAAATTATAAATACCAAGAGGGACAAACAAAAACATGGTTGGAAAATGAAGCAGTTATCAGACAGAACAGTCATTTTCATAAAAAATTATTAATACATGGGTGATGCGATGTTATAAATAAATAATACATGGTATGATAATTATATTAAATAGATTTATAATAAATCCATATTTATTATACATTAGGTTTTAATGTAAAAAAATAAATAAAATACTTGAGGTAAGGGAATTCTAAACTCAATTTTTGATTCATTGGGTTAAACTACTATTTCATTGACTATGTCATTCGTAGATTATGTGTGAAATTAATTTTGACTATATTATTTTTTATTTACCTTTGTATCATGTGTATTTAAATTTAATACACATATTTTATTCATTTTATTGATCACTTTAATGATATTATAATTGTAAGGGAGTTTTGTCACCTTTATATCTATGGGACACATTCCTTATACACTACTTGTTTCTTTTGTGTGGTGTATATACCGACTATGAATGTCTTTTATGAGTATTATCCTAAATATTATTATATTTTTATATCCTTATAATTAACTTTCATTCATGAGGAATATTATTCAATTTATTATAAAGTGGTAAGGGTTTATTTCTAAATCTCATTTTATTCGGGATTGTTTATATGTAAGTATCTTCTAGGGAATATTTCAATTCCATGTCTTTGTTTCTTAAAAATATTTTCGAAAATATTTTTACCACAACTATAAAAAAATAAATTCATTTTTAGCCATGTGTGAATTTTTACGAAACAATTTGAAAGGAATCTTTTTTTGTTTTCCAAATGAGGTGATTTGTGACTTTTCTAGAAAAAATATGAAAATAATGTTTTTTTAATTATATGACATAAAAATATTTTTTTGCTTTCATAATTCCTTAATGACTTGAATCATCCTTTATAATCTTATATTTTTATTTTTAAATAAAATTTTTTATTTTATAATTTTGTAGTTTTAAAAACTATCAAAATGGAAAGGATGTTTTCATCAATGATTATTTCACGTGATGTTTTAAAATAATTTTCCATCTAAGACCACATCATTTGAATTTATTTATGATTTATTGGAGATATGATACAAGGATACCATTATAATTATTTCTTTGAATTGTTTATTTTTATGATGGAATAAATTTTTTTAATTCTGTTTCTTTTCCATAATTTATGTTATGATGAAATTTTTTTGAAACCCATTTCTTTTTATGGGTTTCGATATAATGACTGAATTATGTTCTTGTGGTACACATATGTACGGTTTTCATTATGTTATGGGTGGGAAATTTATATCCCTATAATTAATTGGTTAAATATTTATATCTCATAAGATAGACAGGACTGGAACTCGATTCAATAATATAGGGTTCGAACAGGAACTAAACCCATTTCAATAATACATGGATGGAACAGGTAAAGAACCTAGTTCAAAAAAAGAATTCTTCTGTTATGATAGTCCTGAAAATTAACCTTGAATAATATGGAAATTACTATATTTTCTTATGTGTATGCCGAAATTCCATTTCTTTTGTTATTCTCTCATGGAATATGTTCTTTGACTCTTTTTGAACTTCTATGATTTATTCAATGACTCAATATCATGATTCTTAATATACATGATATAATTTTCAAAATTTATGTTCTTATTCTTATAAAATTATACTTATGTTATATCCTTTGATTATCCTTAATGATCATCTGATCTCTCCTTTTTCTTAGGATTATTTTCCCTATGTTATAAAAAAGGTTTTAGGTAGGAGTAATAAAGGGGAATATCTTTATGAGAAACATTAATGATCTTTCACCAGACTAGAAATTTGTGTTCCAATTTTTCAAAGGCACTAAACTATTATGTTCCACATTCACGTGTTTTTGAAATGTAATGAATATTCATATAAAAGACATAATATCCATGTATAATAATCCAGAGTTGTTATAATTTTTCACTCTTTTTCAATTATAAAAGGTTCTCACTTACAATCTTTCATATCACACCCATTCCTTTGAATTTATTCCTAAAACTCTACCACATTTCTTATAATAAACCATATCATTACATGTTTTATATTTTATAGTTAATTTGAAATTTTTCATTTTTTGGATGGATCTTTCAGAGAATTATAAATTAAATCAAGATTATTCATTTTTAAACTTCTTTAAGAGGTGTTCCAATGTTGAAAGGACACTTGGTGGGTGACTAAAATATTAGGGGAATACTGGAGGAATGGATGGGGTCTGGTGAGTTATAGTAGTATCACCAAATGGGTGATGGACTGGGATGTATCTTAGGGTGGGTAGCTATAGGAACCTGACTTGCTAGTTGATGGGGCACACTGGGTTGTATTTAAGTGGGGGCATTTTTTCTATTTTGGTAATTGATCCACCAATGGAATTTATCTTACTTACTCAAATTTTAGAGATAAATTTCACTATGTTTTCCATTTATCCTCCACCGATGATTTTCCCTTGGTCTAGGGTGGATCTAGATGCAAACTGTTGGTGAATCCGGGTGAGATCCTATATTCTTTGATCTTGAATCCCTCTCCCAATTGTGGTGGTATATTGTAGTGTTGGTCATAAAAAATTATTAAAATTGTTATTTCATACAGTTTAGGATCCCATGATATCCCAATAATCTTAAAATTATCTTCCTCCTTGATCATCTTGATAAAATATTGATCTTTGGCATAATATTTATTATATAATGGATGACAATTCTACTACTACATTATAAAATTGTCTGATAATGATGGGGCTTTGGATTTAAATGGAAAGAGGATGTAATTTGATGATTGACAACTATCTTGGATTTCATTTTTGTTAAAGATACATCCCTTGGTTTAATTTTTTATGTTTTTTCTACGAATTGAGTTGGACAAGCCATTTTATCATTTAATTGAATTTTGGATTTTTTGTGTCTTATATTCAAGAGTGTGTTGGGAGTGGCCCAAACTCTATTGGATGATGTTGTGTCCAAGGTACACTGTCCAATTAATTTATTATAGTTATATTTAATTTAATTATATTAGATTTTCCTTTGTTTTATTATTGAATGATAGGGATTTTTCCCATTTGATGTTGTGAAAATTTTTGGTCCTTCCATGGGTGGTAGTTCGTGGTTTTAGTTAAGCAGTGATACCCAATGAGCCTTTCAAAAAGTATTAATTTCATCTTTATTTGTTATTTTTCTTGTTAAAATTTAATTAATTATAATTTTGTTATAATTAATTAAATTTTTATTCTTAGGCATTATTTAGTATCTCTGGGTGATTGATGGATGTTGAATAGACTTAGACAGCCTTGTACAAAGTTGATGGGATTTTCTTGGATAGGAGTTGACTCCATTGAGGTAGGTGATCTTTTGTACTCTACTCTATGGTTTTATAAATGGTTTACTATCATGTGATATGATTTTTTATATATTAGTAAAATGACTCATAAATCATAAATGTGTTATGAACAATATGATTGTTAAGTTAGTTTAATGATATTTAAGTATTAAATAATTAAAGTATTTATTCCCAATGTAACTGAACAAAGTGCCAAGGGACATATGGGACCCCTATGCATAAGCTTAATGTTGAACGTTGGTGGATGAAGATTAATCACTAGTGTATGATATTTATCACATGTGTGTGTGTGTATCTCATGAGACCCGTCATTGATATTGATTATATGGGTGGGTGTATACTATGAGACCCATGTTTGATGTTGATCACATGTGTGTGTGTGCAGCTACATATACCTGTGATTGATATGATTTTTTGGTTATGTTTTATGTTTTCCTTTATATTTCATTTATTACATGGTTAAAATTTCATAGCCTATGTAATTACATTTTATTAAATAATGTTTCTTTCTATGTTATTTCATATACATGTATTGTTCGTATCCGGTGGAATCTATGTTTTAGTTTTTAGGTTGAAAAGTGGCCCTTAAAGACTTAGTTGGATCCTTAAAGGTGGATCATAGAGTAAATGATTCATTCATGATGGATTTTCATATGATATTTAGCACCATAGCTTTGAATTTCACATCAGAAATCTATATCTTCTTTCGAAGAGTGTCCATCTGTGTTTGTATAGTCTATGGATGTGGAACATCATTGTGTATGATAGAGATTCCATTCTATTGGTGTATAAAGAAGGCATACCATCATAGAAAAACTGGTAACCATGAGTCATGGGTAAGGGTTTCCCTTAATGGAAATTTTGGATTTATTCCATAAAGGTGGAACATATTTTTCCTTAAATGTATATAGATACAGTTATCAAGATTTGAGCCTTGTGATTGACTATATATGAAATTATTCTATCATGGTGTCGAAATAATTATGGTTTAGGTTTTTGGTACCTTGGTCATTTCATTAAATCTTAGCATATGGTTAATTATTTCTTACTTATGTATTGGTGATTATTTGTTATGCTTGTATAGTTTATGTATTTATTATTTACATTCTACTAAGATTATCACATTCAAACACATTTTTTTACCAGTTATACATTTTACATCATTAGTAGTTCCCTAAAAAGTTGTACTCACACCCTACTTCATAGGCCATGGTACTTGGGTACCCAATAATCCCTCGCTTGTTGTAGGTACAGGTTGGTATGAGGCCTGAATTTGATCGTTAAGTAAGATATCTGGCTATGAGTATGGAGATTTATAGGAGTTAAGTCTATGAGTTAGGTGTACAACCACTCTTGTATTTTTGTTCTTTTTTGTCTACTATATATGGACGTCCAAGTGGGTGATTAGGATCCTTTTATTCATGAATGAACATTCAAGTATATTATTTTCACATCTATTCATGCAAGTATTTTTGTATTGCATGTAATTTAATTATCACTGTTACATGTTTGTTTATTTAACAGTTTTTATATACTTGTATTAAGGATATAGTTTCCCCTAAATTTCATATAGACCCTTGATTCTAGTTATGAACCTCTATCTTATGGGTAGGTTCACCTAAGGTCATGTGGAACTTTCACTCAAACCTAGTGATTTGAGTTTGGATGTTGCAAAATGATATCAAATGAGTTGTCTTATTTTCATAATTTTGGGATTTGGAATATAGGTGACATATGAATGATTCAGATCTTATGATGAAACTCGGTATAGTGTGTCATGAACACCTTTCTGGAGGGAATTCTAGTTTATCAAGGAATGGAATTGGTGATATTGATTTTTAATTTTATGGTAATTTAATTCCACCTCATGTGATGCACAAGGATTTTTGAGGTTTATGGTTTCATATGGATTTGACTCTCATCTATATCAACAAGAGGCCTCACATGCATCATATTCAGCAAGCAGGATTCACATGACATATATGTTGTTTGTGTGTAATTGTCCTGATGACAGAGAACTCAACTCACCTAAAACTCTATGCACGTCAGAATTATATGGTTAGTTATGTGGTACT
The DNA here is from genome assembly GCA_963277665.1 of Viscum album. NCBI lineage: Eukaryota > Viridiplantae > Streptophyta > Magnoliopsida > Santalales > Viscaceae > Viscum > Viscum album. Next base: position 747,241,076 of record OY728123.1, on the reverse strand, counting down.
ATGATGTGGTGCACCTAGGTAGTGGAAAGGATGATGAAGTCTCTCTATACATAGGCGATGTAGTAAACTTTCTTAGGTCATTGTGAGGCATTAATTTATATAGTGAAGAATCTTGTGAGAGTGGTTATAAGATGGATTCTATTAAATATGGTGCCAACTATAGCCTATTTGTAAATTTCCATGTAGCTTCTACTGGTATTTTATTTAACCATACCAAGACTCTTTGTCCCTCGATGTGGATGGTCTAGGTTATTTTTTCATGAGATATCTATAGAGATTTACCAAGAGGTAATTCTATGAGTTATTACCCATAGTGATACCATGATGATTTGTAAGACATTGTGGCCTTTGGGACTGGCTTTGGTTACTATTGAGTAAGTATCTCATGATTCTTTGGGGGGAGGGTAACTGAGTGGGGATATATCATATGAAGGGATGTTCAGGGTTACTAGTACCATAAGTTCATGTTTCATTTATGAAATCTCTATTTACATGTGAGTAACTTTTGCAAGGCCAATATAAAATCTATTAAGTTGCCTTGTAACCTTAGAGTGTAGAGTACCATGAGTGCTGGTACTCATGAGAAGAATTTTGGGTGGGGAGGCAGGATATTTTGGGTACCTGACCCTGTTATTTCTCAGAGTGCCTTCAAAATAATAATTAGTGTGAGAATACACTTATGGTTCTATATAGAAAAAGTGTGGTGATATAATTTTTGATAATGATTTAGGTTCTATAAATGAACCTGAAATAGGTAGTGGCGGTAGGTCACTTTTGATTTCGGTTTAGGGCCACCCTTTGAGTTAGCAACTAGCATCTTCTTTGGGAAGCTCGTAGGCTAGCAAGAATGGAGGTTGGTGTATTCATGGATTTCTTTGTGGAAGGATATAGAATCCACAAGGGATTGGGGTATCCTTGTGTGGTGAAACCAAGTTTATCATTGATGTAGATTTCATGGTTCTAAGTAGCATATTTTTTAGGGGAAAAGACACATCTTCATCAAAGGTTGTAACTATAAATAGTTTGATGGAGGATGTATCCCACATTAATATTGGGTCATTGAATGTAGTAAACTATATTTTGGGTAATTCAGGGGTGTTAAATGCATGGTGTAACTCTTAGAAATTGGGTGTGAACAAATTATCATGATTAGTCAATGCGTCTAGTGATGAACTCGTTAGTGGTTGGGTAGACCGATGTAATAATTTCAAGGAAACAATAAGGATATTCCTTTGGTGTAGAGGATTGATCTAATCATGAGTGGATGAACCATTATGGGAAAGGTCATAGTTTTGTGTTTGACTAACTGTTGGACAGTTGTGGGGAATCTAGAATATCAATATATAATAGACCTGAGACTATATGGTTCTATGATGAATGATCTATGTATGATTTATATGTGTTGCAGGATAAAGACTATATGTGGGAATCATAAATGGACAATAGTTCTTCAAATCCAAGGGTGGGTCAGATCAGTGGTGGGTTAGTGCATAGTTGATAGATTTATGGATAGTGTGTATAGTCGGTGAAACAACCTAGAAAATTACTTCAAAGTTAGTTTGGATTTTGGTAAGGATTTGGGATTGATTTAAAAATTTATTTGAGGCTTATGGAATCATGATCATTAATCCATGGAGTGACAGTTGTTAAGGTTGGGAAACTATAAGATCTTAACCTTTTCTAGAGTTATCTCAGGCTTGAATTTAGGTACTTTTCGTTCTTATTTAAATACCTTTTATTGAACTTATGACTTGGGGTGTGCTTGGGTGGATTAATTAAGAAACTATGAGAAAATGGTTTTGTACATGGTTGGTGCATGGTTAGGGTAAACCATGCACCTATCCCAGCTAACCATGGGAACCTAGGAATATAGGTTCGCATTTTTGGCGAATGGTTTTACAAACTATGTGCCAAAACCCAGGAAAGCGTGCAAACCAAGATAGTGAGGTCTGCATGGTTGGCGCACGGTTTAGCCTAACCGTGTGCCCCTGCCTAGGAAACCATATTCATGGTTTCGTTTCACCTATAAATTTGTATTAAAATCCGAATAACCCTCGAAACACCTTTTATTTTACCTTGCGTCATAAATTGATGAATTTGGGTGATCCCAAAGCTCTACAGAGGGGTTCTAAGGCTATCTGAGCTCTGTACTTCAAGATTCAAAGCCCGAATCAAAGATTCACTCTTCTCCCTATGAGTGGATCTCATCCTAATTCTTATCCTCTCTCTTCCCTTGATCTTTTAGAGGATTTTATCCTCTCTTTCTTTAGATCTAAACCTATTTAGAGAGATTTAGATCTAATATTTTAGATCTAAATCAAGATTTATAAAATCTTGATATTTTTTATCTTGATTTAGGGATTTAGATCTAGAACTTTGATCTACATCATTGTGATTCTCAGATTTTGGGAATTTTCATAGAGTGAACATCCATAAAAGAATTGAGGTAGGTGGTCTAAAATCAAATTCCCATATTCATAGATTTGGTAAATATATTAAAAATTGTAAAAAATTTAGCTTTATTTAGAAATTAATTTTCTTAAATTAGGTTAATAAGGTTGACCAATTGATTTATCAAAGTATTTTTGAAATAATTAATTAGTTGAGGAATTTTTCATGAGACTAAGGGGCTTCCCTATTAGATAATTAATTTGGGAAATTGATTATGAGATTTAGGGATTATAATATTGATAATTAATCAAGAGATTAATTATGATATATCTAATTGGTAAAGTTGATATAATTAATTGTGAATTAATTATGTGCTTTGACATTATGATCTAGATAATTAACTCTAGGGTTAATTATGAAGAGTTGATATTTATAATGAGAAAATTAATTCTAGAAAATTAATTATGTAATATGAATTTTTCTATTGGTTAATTAATTATTGAATTAATTAATGGGATTCAGGCATTTAGTTAATTGTTGTGTTAACTAATGGGTTTTATTTATTCAACTAATTGTTAAATTAGTAATGGGATTGATGTGAATAATTAATTATTAATTAATTATGTGTAAATGAATGGGAACATGTTTATTCTAAATTGTGAGGTATACATGGTAACATGGTCATTATACTTATGAGTGAAGAAAATGGGAACACAGTCATTCTATTGCGGAGTAAGCATGTTAACATGGTCATCTTAATTATGAGTAAAGAGAATGGGAACATGGTCATTCTATTTCGGAGTAATCATGGAAACATGGTCATCTTACTTATGTTTGTGATATTGGTATCTTTGGAAATGAGGCCTGTAAATTTGAAATTAAAGAATTGAAATAATGGAACTCCAAGTTATGGCCTCACACAAGAATATTTCGAACTCCTGCATGAGTAGATTCAGGTACTGAGATATCATAGCACCTTTTAATACTTCATGCTTTGGAAAGAATCGGGTATTAATATATGATATTACCTAGGTAACACTTCAGTTGTGGGCATTAGACGAATCTAGTATTGGGGTACAGGTCTCCTTGGGAACCCTATAGTTAATATATTTATATAAGAATAAATGATAATATAATAACTGGTTATTTTAGCATTTTACATATTTCTTATAGAATTTCATACACTACCTTTTGACTGGACTTGTTTTAGATACCTTTGGTGGTGGCTTACTAAGTTGTACTCACACCCTATTCAGGCACCTTGATCGGCACCTGAATAGATTATATTTTTGTAGGATAGTATAAGGGAAAATATCTTGGATGGATTGCTGATTTGATATGGAGCTTGGATGAGGGGACCAGACATGGTTCAGAACCCTCTTAGAGATTCATAGTGTCTTTACATTCCATTTAATTATAGACACATGAATCTTATATTAGCATAGCATGTTTTCCATTTTAGTTGAGTATTGTATTTCCTATTTGGTTATCTTATTACATGAGTATTTTTCTTGTTATATATGATTCCATGTTTGTTTGTTTGTTTGTTTTGTTATTTTACTCTGATAAATGAGGGTATAGTCTCCCCGTGAATGACTTACCTGACCCTAGCTGCTACTCGGCAGCCTCTAGCATATGGGGAGGTGCACTTAACATCATGTAGCAAACCGGATCGGGGAACCATCGTGTGGTTCCCATTTTGGGATGTTATAAATTAGTATTAGAGGTCTGGTTTTCTTTCTTATTCTTTTTTAATACTATTTTAAGAAATATAGACAGGATACTAGGAAGAGTCGGGGCTTGGTTATGAGTACTTGCATGGGAGTCAAAAACCCATGTATGGATGAAAACCCAAGTAATCAAGGTGGAATTGTTGTTATTACTATTTGATATTATAGTTGAATATTATTTCACCATGGGTGATGTAATTGTGGTGTGATGTGATTATTTTTTGGGAATTAATTAGTATTGATTCGTGGCCTAGAATGGCATGAGAGTTGATTCTGCATGCATCATTCTTGGCACTCGGGGTTATTGTGACATGCATCATTTTAAGCATGCACGAGAAACCAGGTTTTGGGTAAGTTGTTAAAATTGAACTATTTTTCTTGTTTGTGAGATTAAAATGAAAAAAAAGTACCAAATATGAATTGAAATGGTTGTAAAAATGATGCAAAATGAGAATAAATGGGTTTCTAAATAAGAAACTTGATTATGATAGTGTGTTTACCCTTATTAACCAAAAACTAAAAGTAGGATAGTTAAGGGTAGTGATAGAGTCTCGGTTTGAACATGTGGAGAGATTTGGGGGTAAAGACATGTTCTGACCTATTGTGATTATTTCCTCTTATTTAAATGTTATAAGGTCTTGATATAATACCTGAGACATGTTTTTGGCATTATAGAGAGTATACCTCCACGATTATTGTTGATGAGGAGACCGAGGGGCATTCCTATTAATGATTTTCCAGTTATGGAACTTGAGGCACCGATCAAGCCAGTTGAAGATGAAGGGGATCAGTTTCAGGAGAAATTCTCTAAATTTATGAAATTCATTTAAAGATACCTCGGGTGAGTCTTAAAAAGTATGTCTGAGTTGACAAGGGTGTTTCACTTGTATCACCCTCCAACTTTTACTAGAGATGGTGAACCTGAGGGAGTTTAATTCTAGGTTGAGTCAATAGAGAAAATACTTGACAATTTGGAGACTCCAGCTAAGAGGAGGCTCATGTTGGATGCTTATATGCTATGGGGATCAGCAAAGTGCTGGCGGGACATTCTGGTGCGAACTGGAGAGACTGGTGGTATGTTATGGAAGGAATTCTTGGAGAGGTTCTTAGAGAACATTTATCCATATATTCTGAGACAAGAGAAATATATTGAGTTCATGCATCTGACATTGGGGAGAATATCAGTGATGGACTACGCTGGACACTACATAGATCTGCAATTCTTTGCTCCAACATTAGTATGAGATGAGGTAGCTATGGAGAAACGTTTTTAGGATGGATGTAAGTGTAAGATTAACTCCTAGGTGAATATCTTCAAGTTGAAGAAGTTTATGGAAGTGGTGGATTATGATCTCATAGTTGAAGGGAACCTGAGGGAGGCTTCTAGTTTTGGATAGGTAGTTGTTATTGGAATATCATGATGTGGAACTTCTAGAAGAAAGAAGTGTCATTATGATAATGTTAGCCAAGGTAGTGGAAAATAGATTATGAAAATAGGAGGTTGAGTAGTATAGGACCATACTGGGGTGATCTTTCATTAGTGTGGTAGGTTAGGATACTATCATCCACACTATTCCTGACCACCAGTAGAGTGTCTATATTTCACCAAGATGGGACATCTATAGAATTTTTGCAGGTTTTAGTGAAAGAATAGTACTGAAGGAGCAGCTAGTCACAGTCAAATTATGGGACAAGGATCTTCTACACCATATTGGGATGGTAGTTATCATTCTACTAGTCGAGGTGGTAAAGGTAGTGGACATGATGCTTTTGGGAATGAGTTCCTATATTAGTAGAGTTATGAAACTCATGGGAGTCAGACAACATTATAGGGGAGATGGAAAACATGGTTACATGAAATACAACCTACACTTTTGGATAGTGAGGCTAGACCACAGATAGTCAGAGGTACTATTCTAGTATATTCTACTTTATATAGTGCCTTGTTTGGTACTAGTTCCTCTCATTACTTTATATCCACAAAATTTGTTGATGGTTTGATCCTGATGGTGGAGTTTGTGAGTGGCGTAAGGAGTATAAATACACCATTGGGATTCCGGTCTAGAGATATCTATCTACGCAAGCAATGTTCACTAGAGATCAGGGAATATCATTTTCTATAGGATCTCTATATTCTCGATATGACGGCCTGTGACCTGATTATAGAGATGGACTAGCTAGTTGCCAACCGATCCCACAATGATTTTTACCATAGTAGAGTGACCTTTGTGTCTAATAAGGGTGGTCAATATATTCATCATGGAGAGTTATATATTCAGGTAGGCCGACTAGGTCCAATTACATAGCAACTAGGAGAGCTCACTACCCACGTTTCTAGTTTATTGTTGGATGAAGGGGGTGTTAGGTAATATTTCCTTCTGTTGTCTTGTGAATATACTGAATTTTCTAACTGAGTTGTTGTCATTTTCATCACTAACTCCATCAAAAAATCCAAAAACTCAGTTGTAAAATTAAGAAGATTCACCATATGGGCATAGATAAAATAAAAATAAGAACTAGTATGAAAACGAATGATTTTAATAGAATATGAAATAAAAATGGTACCTCAAACTATCAAAAGACTAGCATCTAATCCCGCTGGTGTCTGGTCCATAGCATAAAGATGTCTGGTCTCTGGATGAGAACAACTGCTCACATTTATCTTATCCATAAACTAAATATTCCCCAAATATGATCTAATCCTTCCTCCGTGACCAGTAAACCAATATCTCACTATCCTATTCGGCTTCAACTGAACTGACACTCTCATGGAATCCACAGATCCCACCGCACTCTAGTATTGTGTGTCACTCTGCAAAATCACTACACGTGACCCATTACTCCACATTGATAACAACGCCTAGGAGGGGAGGTACAATCAGGGAAGATGTGCCTCGCCTTCCAGCATTGATAGCACACCAAAGGCCTTGTGTCAGAAGCTACAGATGAAGACTACCTAGAAGGATGGCCTGAACAGCCACCTCCTTTCATCCCCTACTCATCTTGTTTCCTCTTTTTCTCAAAGGATTGACCTCTTCCATTAGAAAACACCACTCTAGAAAACCCTAACTTTCCTTTTTGATCAATCTCAACCATGCAAGCATTATCAACCACCTCAGCATAGGTTCTCATCTTGAACAAGAAGACCTGAGAGTAAAATTCTAGTCACATCCCCTTCTCAAACTTACAAGATTTCATAGATTCATTAGAAACAATATCAAGCATGTATCGTGCTTGATCAAAAAAAAGTTAGCATATTCCATCACTAATTGATCTCCCTAAAAAATATCTATAAAATCCCAAGATCTGGAATAAGCTATGACCTCGAGATAATATTGCTCGTTGAATATGGTCTTGAAATCCTTCAAGCTCATCTTCTCATGCTTCCCAGCATGAAGAACTAACTACCAACACATTTGAATAGGACCCTAAATCAATAACTAAGAACATTTCACCCTGATCACCTAAGGTGTATTAAGGAACTCGAACATGCACTAGATCTTCTCAAGACACTCCTTTTCTTCCTAGGGTTCCGTATTTCCCCAAAAAGTAGGACGCATGTTCTTGAGAAACCCCTAAGCATTATCCTTCCTAGAACCAAAATCATCTTCTATATCTAGAGAAGAAGTAGGAACTACTCCCTACCCCAGAGCCTAGATAGATTAGACCATGGCTTCTATCAACCTCTGATCAAGCGGTGAGAGAGAACTCTCTCCAGCTTCCTCCCATGGGTGAATGGGAGCTTTCTGGGGAGGCATATTACTACAAAAAGAAATATTCATAAGATAAATCATTAGTATAAAAGTTATCAAAAATTTGATCAATAAAATAAAATATAAATAAATCAAACTTATCATAGTAATGAAATAAACAACTACTTCATGCCCACCCAATGTCCACGTGCAGTCTGCAGCCAGCGCGACCCATCTGAAAGAGAAGTCAAACAAAAATCCAAACATCCCATGGAGACTCGAGGTCTGTCACGAGAGGTGTCAACTAGTAACCCTACTCACATCTAAAACTCTGATCTCTAATAGTCCTATCTCTTGTCTAACCGGACTTATCCCAAAAAATATGACCCAAAGAGTTTAACCAGCCACTAATACCATTTTTTCACAAACCAAGCCAGGTCTCCAACCAAACCAACACCCAAACTATTCTATGGTAAGGCAAGAAGGGTGTTACCTATCCCCAAAAGTTGGTACAAGTGCATGGGTATCATAAAAAAAGGTTTTGGAATGATTTACTAGACTTTAGAGACATTAAACAACCAACAATAATAGATAAAATGAATCTGAAAATTTACACCAAACAAGTCTTAACTAAAATTCAGAACTAAATTACATAGTTTAAACAGAACCCAAGAGGGCCATAACTAAAATATAGTGTGAATTATAACTCAAAAACCACCACACTGCAAGTGGGAATCTCCCTCAATCCATCTCCACAACACTGCTCCAAGGAAGGAAGCTAACAACCTGAACCGCCATCTCCAAAGACCATGCCCTTACCTGTGTCAAACATTACCAAATCTACTTACACGCAAAAGAGTAAGTAGGATGTGAGCCTAATACCAATAGGATGTCACCCAAGAAAATATTCCATGATATAAACATTATAAGACAAAAATCTTGCAAGTTTTCATAAACAGGAAATGCTAGTAAAAATTTTAAAGGGATGAAACTTTAAATAAAAACAGTTTTCAAGAGGGAAACTTTAAAGAAAGAAAAATGTTAAACAAAACACACATGATTATGAAATTACCAACCAAACACACCATATTTTGTCAGCAATTACAATATAACCAATGATATCTATTCATGGTAAATACCCCTACGCACTAGATAACAATGGGACACTATGTACATTATATCTTAGTGAAATGTGGCATATGAACCTTATTGAACTACATTCTCATGAACGATCCACTAGTAGGGTACACACCCACAACCTAGTGGTCTCTAATCAATAATAATTATTTAGTTAGTGTTGTTATCATCAATCTTTCTAAGTGAAATTGGGACAAGTCCACTTCTGAATCACTTGAATACTAGTCCAAGTCTTCTTACCTAGATACTCGGGCTTCCCATTTGTGCTCAATCAAGATCCACATGTTATAAAATAACATTTTCACATAAAAAATTATTTATAAATCATAAACACAGAGAAAAATACTCCAATCAAGTTTCTCACCCTCAATGTAGTTAATTAAACCCAATAAAAAATTTATAAAACAACTTCAAGAGGTTTTACAAGGATTTACAAACAAAACTCATTCAAAAATCCTATTTTAAGGCCAAACGCCCAACAATATCATAAAAACCAGAATTAACAACCCTAAAACCATTTAATAAATCAATTTCATGAATCATAAAATAACCCCAAATTATACAACATGGAATACACACTAAAAACACCCATTTTCATGTCAAAATGAAACGTTAAAATTTAACACTTTATCAATGCTACAAAAAAATGGTTTTTTTACCACAAAAAATAGATGAGAAAAATTATAAATAGGTTAATAATGCAATAAAAATTCATCAAATATTTCTTACACATGGAACCACATACCTTTAAGGACAAAACCCCAAATATTTGTGTCAAACTTCACTCACTCCACAACTACACCACAAGCGAGTGAAAACGAAACCTAATAAAGAATATTGAACTAAGAAACACAATATTAAACCCTAGGGATGAAACCCTAGCTACTAAAATTTTATAACTTCAAGAAGGAGAGAAGAAACCCTATAGATAAGGAAGAAAACAATGAAATATTCTCTTACTTCAAGAATCTTGAAGTTTCCCCACCAAAAACCCCTTCAAAATGGGTTCCAAGGGAGCTTGAGGCAGCATGGAATCCTTTTATGGATTAAATGGTTAAATGGGGGAAGAAAGGGGTGCATTATGTTGAATTATGAAAGAGAAAAATGGGAATAACAATTTTTATGACTTGGAAACTGTGCATAGTTTGTCTACACGATTTAGTAAATTGTGAAGCCTAACCGTACACCCAGTTCTGTCCACCTAAAAATTAAATTTTCTATCCAAAATTCAAGGGGGTCATAGGGGAAAATATAGTCCAAGAATAGAAGATAAAATATCTAGAAATAAGTATATAGATGTGACAATTCCCCCCACCAGGAAAATTGTCCACCCTTGAAAGTCAACCCAAAGCTTGATCAGAAAACAAGAATGGGTACTCTTTCCCAACCCATGACTTCCACTCCCAAGTCTCATGCACATCATTCTTGTGCTGCCGAAGGACCTGGACCAGTTGAATAGAATTTCCCTGAATCACCTTCTCTCGGTAATCCACTATCCACCTCGTCTGTTCACACATTGACAAATTAGGCTCTATTTCCAACTCTTGCCAATTAAACAAATGGGATGAATCTAGGTTGTACTTATTAAATTGGGATACATGGAATATGTCATGAATAGATGTTAACTGAGAAGTAAAATCCAACTTGTATTACACCTTTCCAATACACTCAGTGATCTCAAAAGGTCTGACTTGCCTCGGTGTTAGCTTTCCCTGCTTTCCCAAATGAAGATGGCCCAAGTGAGGGGACACCTTCAAGAATACCTGGTCACCCATAGAGAACTCAATATCTTGACATCTCTAATCAACATAATATTTGTGGTGACTTTGACCTATCAATAACCATTTTATGATCAACTTTTCCTTCTAAAATATCTCTTACACAAGGCTCGGCCCCAACAATGAGGTCTCACCTGCCTCATCCCAACACAGGGGGCTGACAAGGCAAACCATAGAGATCCTAAAAAGTATCCATTCAAATAGAGGATTGATATGTGTTATTATAAGAAAATTCAACCAATCCAAAATGGATATCCCCATATCCTCCAAAATCCAATACACATGTATGAAGCATGTCCTCTAAAATCTGATTTTCCCACTCTTTCTGACCACCCATTTGAGGATGGAATGTCATGATTATCTTAATTTGAAACCCCAAGCCCTTCTTAAGTCCTTCCCAAAACAGAGAGGTAAAATAGGGGTCTCTATTTGAGATGACTTTTGATGGCACACCATGAAGCCTTACCACATCCTGAATATACAATTGGCCTTGCTCATCCACTTTAGATGCATCTCTGATCAGAATGAAGTGAAATGATATGGTCAGAAGATCAATCACTACCCTAATATCATTTTTATTCCAAGTTGTACAAGGTAATCCAACAATGAAATCCTTGGAAACATCATCCCACTTCCAAGTAGGAATTTGTAATGGATGAAGAAAATCAGATGATTTTTTATGCTCTCATTCAACCTAATGACATGTATAGCATCTCGACACAAAATAAGCTATGTCTCGTCTCGTAACTAGGCACTAGAACTTCCTAATTATGTCATAACACATTTTAGTAGCTCTATAATGAATGTACCACTGAGATTGGTGACTATCCTACATCACCACCTTCCTCGAAGACAATTTAAGCACCGAACGATCCTTGAAGCACAAGGTAACCTTTGGAGATGAAGACTAGTCAGAAGATATTACCACCATGAATAAACTACATATACCGCTAACACATCTCATCAATGGGATTCTCTCACTGAATAAACTCTAAAAAAGATAGAGTCAACTAAAAGCTTTCCAATAACACACCTCAATTGTTCTCCTTGGTCTCTATGTGCATCTGATAAAAGATCCTCATCAGATTCCAACCATCATTAGACTTCCCAAAGCTTACACTGGTACTTTTATACTCAAGGAATCATCAACCACATTACCCTTTACTAGGGTATAGAATATATAAAAGTCGAACCCCTACAAATACTCAATCCAACAGTGCTAACTAAGATTATAATCTTTCTATGAGAAGATGTAGGATAAGCTATTAAGATTAGAGTAGACCAAAAACTTCTCCCTGAAGAGGTAGTGATGCCAAGTCTTCAAAGCATTCATCTCCACTGCTAAATTCAATTTGTCGATCGGGTAATTATTTTCATGTGGTTGGAGTTGGCGAGAACCATTCACCACCACATGGTCATCTTGTTTAAGAACACACTTGAGACCCATACCTAAAGCATTGAAATACACCACATATCCCTTTCCGGAATCTGGAAAGATCAAAAAGGGGGCGGTATTCAATAGCCTTGTCAGCTCCTCAAAGGATTTCTGACATTTTATGCCCTATTAAAACATCACCCCTTTCTGGGAGAGCATGGTCATGGGTGAAGAAAGCTGAGAGAAATCCCAAAAAAACTTCTTATAATAACCTTCCAGGCCTTGGAAACCCTTCATCTCAAAAACATTCTTTTGCTGCTCCCATGACATTAGTACAATGATCTTCTTGAGGTCCACTGAAACCCCCTCTTTCGAGATGACATAACCCAAAAACTTCACTTACCAGATCCAGAAAGTTCACTTATAAAACTTTTCATAAAGGTGACAATATCAGAGAGTTCCCAATATGATCAGAAAATAATTTTCATGCTCTTCCTTAGATCCACAGTGAAACAGGATGTCATCCATGAATACCATGAAGAAAGAGTTGACATACTGGTGGAACACCCTATTCATGAGATCCATAAAAACCATTCGATAATTGGTCAATCCTAAAGGCATGACCAAATAATCAAAGTGTTCATACCTAATTTGGAAAGCTATCTTTTGGATATCTACCTAACTCACCCCGACTTGGTGGTAACCAGAACACAAATATACTTTGGAAAAACCACTTTCCCCACCTCATCTGAACAAACAAGTCATCGATTAAGGGAAAAGTATATTTTTTCTTGATGCTTTCCTTATTCAGCTTCCGATAATCTATCCAAAACCATAGGGATCAATCGGCCTTCTTTGCAAAAAGTACATGAGTGGCCCGGGGAGAGCCGCTCGGATGAATGAATCCTTTTGGATTCCAAATCAACCAGTTTTATCTTTAATTCCCAAAAATCATTGGGTTCTATACGATATGAGGTAGGAGATATCGGTAGTGTTACAAATGAAAAATCAATAAATAACTCCATGTCTCGTTCTGAGGGAAAGACTGAAAAATCATCTATAAATAACTCTGGGAACTCATCCACTACATGAGGTAATCCGCCCTCAAGGGAACTACCATCATCCTCTAGTGTTAGTAATGATAAATGAAAGACAATACTTCCCAACCCTGGGAGTTTAGGTCCCACATGACCTGATCGATGATCCCATTCTCCAAGAAAAACTTAAGGACTCGCATCAGGTGCCATGAAATTCACCCATCGCCTATAGCAATAAGTATTCTCTTGAAAGTGCACAATCCAATACATGCTAAGGATTAAATCAAAAAGGTCCATATCCAAGACCAAGATATCCCATTCCATCTCAAATACTGAAACTGAAAGTGCACATGATGGGAACCTGAGACCTTGCTTCTTCCTCTTACCCAATGGTGTCAGAAACTTCCTTGAAAAACACAAAAACTTAGTTGTAAAATTCAGAATATTCCCCAAAAATGAATACATAGAAGAAAAAAAATAACTGGTATCAAAAATAATGGTTTCCATAGAAGATATAATCAAAATGGTACCTATAACTATCGAAGTTCCTACATCCGATCTCGCTGGTGTCTGGTCCACAACATGAAGATTTCTGGTTTCTGCCTGAGAACAACTACTCGGATGTGGCTCAGCCCTGAACTGGATCTACCCCAATGATCTGGTCCTTCCTCCATGACCACCAAACCAGTTTCCCATAATCCTTGTCAGCTCTGACTGAACTGACACACCCCTCGAAGCCACAGATTCTTCCCCACTCTAGTATGGGTGCATCACTCTGCAAAAGATTTTCACTTTCCCCATAACTCCACATCGATAATAAGGCCTAGGAATAGAGGTAAATGTAGGCCAGATGTTCCCTACCTTCCCACACCGATGATATACCATAGACCCTATTTCATAATCTACAGATGAATACTACCTTGAAGGATTGCTGGAACTACCACCTCCTTTCTTCCCCTACTTGTCTTGCTTCCTCTTTTTATCTTAGGAGTTACCACTTCCCATAGTATACACCACTCTAGAGAAACCAAACATTCCTTTTCGATCAATCTCAACCATTCAATCATGATCAACTACCTCAACATAGGTTTCCATCTTGAACAAGAAGATCTGAGAGTAAATTTCTAGTCGCAACTCCTTCTCAAACTTTTGGCCTTTCATTGATTCATTAAAAAAATATTAGGAGTGTACCACTCTAGATCATATAAATGGTTAGAATATTACATCACTAACTAATCTCTCTAGGAAATATCCCTAAACTCCCAAGATCTGGAATAGGCCAGGACCTCAAGACAATACTTCACGTTGAAGATGTTCTTGAAGTTCTTCCATCCCATCTACTCATGCTTCCCATCTTGAAGCACTAACTCCCAAAACCTTTGGCTGGGAACCTCTAGAAAGAATGAAGCACATTTCTCCCTGACCCCCTTATGTGTTTAAAGGAACTCTAACATGCCCTCGATCTTCTCAATCCACTCCTCTACTTCCTGGGGTTCCGCACTTCCCCGAAAAGTAGTAGGCTTGTTCTTGGGAAACTCTTGAGCTTTATCCTTCCTAGGACGAGACTCATCTTCATTAAATAGAGTAGGAGAAGGATGCACTCCATTCCCCAGATCCTGGATTTCATGGACCATGGCTTCTACCAACCACTGATCAATCAGTGCGGTAGAACTCTCTCTGGCTTACTCATGTGGGTGCATGGGAGCTTTCTGGGGAGGCATGTTGCTACAAAGAGAAACAGTCACAAGAGAAATCATTATTACGATAGTTTTGAAAAAAATTATCAATAAAATCAAATATAAATAAATCAAACTCATAATAACAATGAAGTAAACAACTACTTCATCCCCACCCAATGTCCACGTGGAGTCTGCAGCCTGCATGTCCCACCTGGAAGAGAATTCAAACAAAAATCCCAACATCCCATGGAGACTCGAGCTCTATCATGAGAGGTGTTGTCCAATCATCCTACTCACATCTAGAACTCCTTGCCTAGACATTTCTCACTCCAATATAACTAAACTCATCCCAAATAATATAACCAAAATTGTTTAATTAGCCTTTGATTCCATTTTGACACGATCGAAGTCGGGTGACCAACCAAACTGGTGCCAGAACAAGTCAATGGAAAGTCCCAAAGGGCATTCCCTATCCCCAAGAGCTAGAAAAAGTTTCTTGGGTATCATAAAAAATTTTTGGGAATGATTTACCAAAGTTTAGAAACATTAAACAACCAACAATAATAGAAAAACTGAATCTGAAAATTTACACCAAACAAGTCTTAAAAAAAATAAGAATTGAATTAATTTTCTTTAAAAAAACCCAAGAGGTACATAACTAAAAAGTATCAGTAATTATAACTCAGAAACCACCACATGGAAAAGGGTCATCACCCTCAAGACATCTCCAGAACACCATAATAAGGAAGGAAGCTAAAAACCTGAACTGTCGTCTCTAAAGACAATGTCCTTACCTATGTCAAACATTACCAAATCTACATACACCCAAATTTGTAAGCAGGGTGTGATCCTAAGCCCAATATGATGCCTCCGAGTAAAATATTCCATGATTAAAAAATTATAAGACAAGATGCTTGCAATATTTCATAAATAGGATACTCTAGTAATAATTTTAAAGGAATGAAACTTTAAATAAAAAAGGTTTTCAAGAGGGGAACCTTAAAGAATGAAACTTTTAAAATAAAATACACAAGATTCTGAAATTACCAACCAAAACCACCATATTCCAAGTTTAATTAAAATATAACCAATGATCCCTAATCATGGGAAATACCCCTAGGCACTATATAATAGTGGGACACTAGGTATATTGTATCTCCATGAAATGTAGCGTAGGAACCACAAAAAACTATGTTCTCATGAATGAGCCACTATTAAGGTACACACCCATAACCTAATGGTCTCAAATAAATCATCATAATTTATTTAGTGTTGTCATCATCAATCTTTCTATGTGAAATCGAGATAAGGCCACTTCTGAATCACTAGAAAACTAGTCTTAGTCCACCCACATAGATACTTGAGCTTCCCATTTGTTCTCAATAAAGTTCCACATGTTATAAAATACCATTTTCATATAAAAAATCCATTTCTAAATCGTACACACAAAAAATAGTACCCCAAAAATGTTCTACACCCTCAATGTAGTTCATTAAACCCAATAACATTTTTATAAAACAACTTCAAGAGTTGTTATAAGGCTCTGCACACAAAACTCATTCAAAAATACTATTTTAAGGCCAAATTCCCAACAATACCATACCAAACTAAAATTGAAATCCCTAACGCCATTTTATAAATCAATTTTATGAATCATAAAATAACCCCAAATGATACAACATGGAATACACATGAAAAACACCCAATTCCATGTAAAAAATGCAACTTTAAAATTTAACACTTAATCAATGCAAAAAAAATGGTTTTTTTACCACATAAAATAGATGAAAAACATGATAAATAGGTTAATAATGTAAGAAAAAAACATTAAATAATGTTTACACATGGAACAATCTACCTTGAATGTCAAAAAACCCAAAAAAAATTGTGTGAAACTTCACCTGCACCACAACCGCACCACAAGCGAGTGAAAACAAACCCTAATCAAGACGATTGGACTAAGAAATTAAATATTAATCCCTAGGGAAGAAACCATAGTTTCTATACTTTTATAACTTCAAGGAGGGAAGAATACCTATATATGAGGAAGGAAACAAAGAAAGACTGACTTGAAGAATCTTCATGTTTCCCCACCAAAAACCCTTCTAAAATGGGTTCCAATGGATCTTGGGGGAGATTAGAATACTTATATGGTTGAAATGGTGAAATGGAGGAAGAAATGGGAAAAATAGGTTTAATTCCAAAAGGTAAATTGGGGATAAAAAAATTATGACATTGACTGTATGCAAGGTTTTTTTCGCACAATTTAGTTAACTGTGCGGCCTAACCGTGCGCCAAATTCTGTCAACCCAAAAATTACCATTTCTCTCCAAAATTCAAGGTGGATCCTAGGGGGAAAATATAGGCTAATAATAGAAGATAAAATACCTGGAAATAAGGACATGGATATTACAAAAAACAAAGGGATAGAATTTTACTAGACGGTTTCATGTGAGAAGGTTGTCAAGGAGTTAAAGAATACCTTAACATCTATACCAATTTTGATCCTACCTAAGTCAGGTGAGGATTATATGGTTTATTATAATTCTTATAGGATTTGACTTGGAGCTGTGTTGATGTAGGGAGATCTAGTTGTGGCATAAGGGTCTCATTAGTTGAGGCATCATGAACAAAATTACCCTATGCACGACCTCGAGTTGGCAGTAGTGGTTTATGATCTTAAGTGTTAGAAACACTATTTTTTGGGAGAGAAATTTATAGTTTATACAGATCATGAGAGGTTGAATTATATATTTTCACAGTTTGATTTGAATCTTATGTAGTGGATATGGGTTGAGTATATTAATTCTTTCGATTTTGAACTGGCATATATGCTCTAGAAGGGAAATAGTGTGGCTGATTCCTTGAGTAGAAAAACTCAGGCTCAAATAGTTTAGGAGTCGAGTGTATAGTGGAAGATGATGACCTTGCTGGGTGAAATGCATGTGGTGGTTCAGGAGAGTCAGGAGCAGATGACTCTGGTTTCAGTTGCAGTGGTGTCTACTCTTTTGAGATGGATCATGGATAGACAATATGAGGATCTGGAATTCTTATACTTCAGGAAAATATTTGAAGGTGGGGAGACATCTTCAAACTGGTTGATAGATGAGGATGATATCATCTCTATAAAGAATCAAGTTGTGGTACCTACATGCATTTGAGAGGATCTTATATGGGAATTTCATGCCCTGAGTTGGGTGTTACATCCTTGTGAAACCAAAATGTACAGTGACCTATGATGATAATTCTGGTGGGCAGGCATGAAAAAGAAGATAGCAAGGTTTGTGACAAGATGCTTCTCCTGTCATCAGCTGAAGATAGAGAATAAATAGCTTCGAGGTTTGCTATAGTCATTTACCATCCCTAAATGGAAGTGCGATGACATGACCATGGATTTTGTGGTGGGTATCTCGAAGATTCTTAGGAATAATGATGCTATTTGGGTCATTATGGATCAACTAAAAAAGATGATGCATTTCTTTCCAATAAGGGAAACCTTTATAGTAGAACTATTTGGAGAACTGTACATTCGAAAGATAGTTTGTCTGCATGGAGTGCCATGGTATATAGTTTCAGATCACGATTCATTCTTTACTTCATGCTTCTAGAAGGTATTTCAAAAAGCTCTTGGCACACATGTATTATTGAGTACAACTTTCCACCTATAGACATATGGGCAGTCAGAATTTCCTCCAAATATTTTTTTTTTGTATTTTTTCAAAACCAATTTATGGCCAAGGGGGAATCGTACAATTTTAAATATCTAATTCAAACACCACAAAAACACTAGATAGAATTCAAAAAATTCATAAGCAGGTCGGGTTAAACCAAATTAAAAATTCAAACGAAAAGAGGCATGCCAAAGCCTTGGGCCCTGTGAGCTGTCAGAATCAACATGCCATCATCTTGGGCCAAAGACCCGGATGCACCCAACCACCCATCATCATCGACTGCGCCATCGGGAACATTTCGCCAGAGACCGTCCACCTCTTTTCCAGAACTACTGCATCTATGCCCGCAAAAACAAAATCTTCACAGACAACAAAGTCAGCCTCAACCATCACAAACTGAATCAAAGAAACTGTCATTGCTTTACCCTTTTCATCACCATCGATTTCAACTCCAATGCCACACCAGAAATAAAAGCACACTAAGCAGAACAACTTCACTAATCAAGAACAAAACAAGCACTCGAAAAATACCACAAATACCCTCACCGATATTTTAGAAGATGAAACACCGAGTAGATATGACATACCAGTAACCAACTTCACAATAAAAAAACCGGCTTAGGTCACGCCTGTAACCCTGATGGTCACCGCACCAAAAATCCCAAAACTTAACAGATTCCACTACACATAATCCTACTAGGAGAGGCGCCGAGGAACGAGAGGCCAGAGAAGGGCTTTGAACATAGGGCTCCTAGTCAGAATGTACTATACAGGTTCTTGATGATATGATACGTGGATGTGTTCTTGAATTTGGTGGATCTAGGTAAAATCACTTGGCTTTAGTGGATTTTTTCAATAGAAACAGTTAGCAGGAAACCATACAGATGGCATAATACAAAGCTCTTAATGGTAGTCCATGTAGATCACTACAATGTTGGATCGAGGCTAGTGATTCATATTTTTTTGGATTGATTCTCATGTAGGATACATCAGAGCAGGTATAATTGATTTGGAAACATATGACTGCGGCTCAAAGTACATAAAAGTCTTATTTTGACAGATAGAGATTAACCCTAGAGTTTACAAAGGGTGATCGTGTATTCCTTCAGGTGTCACCTAGGTTGGGTCACCACAGGATATGGATACAAAACAAGTTGGTTCCCATGATTGTTGGACCATTTGAGATAGTGGAGATAATCAGGTCGGTGGCGTACAGATTATCTCTTCCACAGAGATACTACACTATGCATAATGTTTTCCATGTATCATGACTTCGGCTGTATCACCCTAAAATTTATCATGTGGTCGATATGGATGAGGTTGAACTTAAGATAAATTCATCCTTTGAGGAGCATCTGATACGTGTGTTGGATCATAGTGAGAAATTGTTGTGGGGAAATACCATGATGATAGTTCATATATTATGGTAACATGGTCATGTACAAGAGGAAACATGGAAAATATAATCAGATATGAGGGATCAATGGACCAATATTTTTAGATCATAATCTCATAAAGGCCCTGGGATGGATTGTTGATTTGGTATGGATCTTGGATGAGGGGACCAGACATGGTTCGCAACCCACTTGGGAATTCATAGTGTCATTAATTTTAGTTAAATTATAGAAACTTAACACTTATATTGGCATAGCATTTTTTCCCTTTCAGTTGAGTATTGAATTTCAAATTTGGTTATCTTATGACATGAGTATTGTTATGGTTATATACGCTTCTGCATTTTTTTATTTATTTTCGCTGGTGTTTTACTCTGCTAAATGAAGGTATAGTCTCCCCATGAATTACTTACTAGACCCTCGCTACTGGTCGGTAGCCTCTAGAATATGGGGAGGTGTGCTTGTGGTTATGTAGAGAACTAGCTCGGGGCACCATTTCTTGTTTCCTGGGTCGGAATGTTTCAAATTGGTATAAGGTGTAGCTCGAGGATGAGCTATTATAAAATGGGGAGATTCTAAGATACTAACCTTTTTTGGAATTATCTCGGGCTTGAATTCAGGTGTGTTTTGTTATTATTTGAGTACATTTTATTAGAGTAATGACATGGGGTGTTCTTGGGTGTATTATTTAAGAAAATTTTAGAAAATGGTTATGTGCATGGTTGGCACACTGTTAGGGTAAATTGTGTTCCCATCCCATCTAGTCATGTGAACCCATGTAGAGAGGTTCACATGGTTGGTGCATGGTTTTAAAAATTGTGTCCCCAACCCTAGGAAAGTATATAAATCCGAACAGTGAGGTCTACATAGTCAGCACACAGTTTGGCCTAACTATGTTCACTTACCCAAGAAATTATGCACACAGTTTCTTTTCTCCTAAAAATTATTCTTAAATCCCTCGAACCACCAACATGCATCCTATTCAACCATGTCTTGGTACTTTATGGTTTTGCGTGATCCCAAAGCTCTTCAGAGGGGATCCAAGGATGTATGACCTCCGTTCTTCAAGATTCAAACCCCAAATCAATGATCCAATATTCTCCCGATAAGTGGATCTCATCCTGATGCCTATCCTCTCTCTTTCCTTGATCTTTTGGAGAAGTGTATCCTCTATTTCTTTATATCTAAACCTATTTGGTGACATATAGATCTAATATTGTAGATCTATTTTTATATTGATAAGATCTTGATATCTTTGATCTTGATTTAGGGATTTATATCTGAAGCTCAGATCTATGTTGTTGTACTGCTCAGATTTTAGTGACTTCCATTGAGCGAACGTCCATCAAGGAATTAAGGTGGGAGGTCTAAAATCTAATTACCATAGTTGTGGATTTGGTACATATATGTAAAATTGTAGAATTTCCATCTTCCTTTAGTAATTGCTTTTCTTAAATTGTGTTAATTAGGTTGACTAATTTATTTATTGAAGCACTGTTGAATTAAATGATTTGTTGAGGAATTAGTCATGTGATTAAGGGTCTTCCTTATTAGATAATAAATTTGTGAAATTGATTACAAGATTTAGGGATAGTGATCAATAAAATTAATCAGGGGATTAATTACGAGATATAGAACTGGTAAAATTGAGATAATTAATTGTGAATTAATTATGTTCTTTTAGATTATGATTTATATAATTAATTTTGGGATTAATTATAAAGAGTTGATACTCAGAATGAGATAATTAATTCAGGAAAATTAATTGTGGAATATGAATTGTGATCTTGGTAAAGTAATTAATAAATTCATGAATGGGATTGAGTCATTTAGTTAATTGTTGTGTTAACTAATATTTTTGATGTATTTAACTAATTGTTGGATTAGTAATGGAAATTTTGTGGATAATTAATTATGAATTAATTATGAGGATAATAATTGGAACATGGTCATTATAAATTGATAGGTATACATGGTAACATGGTCATTATACTTATGATTGAAGAGAATGGAAACATGGTCATTATATTGAGGAGTAATCATGGTAACATGGTCATCTTACTTATGAGTAAATTGAATAGGAACATGGTCATTCTATTGAGGAGTAAGCATGGTATCATGGTCATATTACTTATGTTTATGATATTGGTAACTTTGGAAATGTGTCTTGTAAATGTGAAATTAAAGAATGGAAATAACGGAACTTAAAGTTATGTCTCCACATGAGAATATTTGGAACTCTGGCATGAGGCAAATCCATTACTAATATATTATAGCACCTTTGAATACTTCTAACTCTAGTAAAAAGTAGGTATTAATATATGATATTACCTAGGGAACACATCGGGCTCCAACATGAGATGAATCTAGTATTCGGTTACGGGTCTCTTTTGGGACCCTGGAGTTAATGTAGTTAGATAAGAATAAATGATAATATAATAACTAGTTATTTATGCATTGTACATATTTATTATAGAACTGCATACACTACCTTTTAACTGGACTTGTTTTAGACACCATTGGTGGTGGCCTATTGAGTTTTACTCACACCCTATTTGGGCTGCCTGATCAGTACCTGAATAGATTATGTTATTATAGGATAGGATAAGGGAAAAGGCCCTATGATGGATTTCTGATTTGGGATAGAGCTGGTATGAGGTGACCAGACATGGTTCGGAACCCACTTGGGGAGTATTAGTGTCTTTACATTCAGTTTCATTATAGACACTTGACACTTATATTGGTATAGATTTTTTTCCCTTTTAGTTGAGTATTTTATTTCTTGTTTGGTTATCTTGTGACATGAGTATTGTTCTAGTTATATATTCTTCCTCATTTGTTTATTTATTTCAACTGGTGTTTTACTCTGATAAATGAGGGTATAGTCTCCCCATGAATGACTTACCAAACCCTCTCTACTAGTCATAATCCTATAGCATATAGGTAGACATGCTTGAGGTCATGTTGGGGACCAGCTTAGGGAACCATCGCGTGGTTCCAAGGTTAGGACGTTATAGTACCATTGTAGGAAGTTGGGTGGAAAGTAACCAACTAGTGTTTCCTTATGAACCTGAATGTTATGGTCGAAACTGCATAGATCCAATAATATTTTTTATAACATAGGTATTTAATGATAATCTAGGGGATTCTATAAAAGGTTAGAATTTTTGGGTTTCCTTGGTCAATTTAAACACGTCCATTCACTTCAAAATTAGAGCTAAGTGTCGGTATCAACTTTTAACTTGTGTCGCATGTATGATTATGAGTGATGGAAATGAACTAAAATTATAGTGTGATTGGACTATCAGAATATTATTCTATATAGTGATTCCTATAGTGGGGATCTCCATGATTCTTTAAAAGGAATTTGTGTAAGACACCCTGATGTTTCGATTTAGACATATGTGGTGATCATGCTCTCGATGTTCAATGATAGTAAGTGTATGGCTCAATTTCTTGGGGTTATTCTAGGAATTATGCCACAATATCATGATGGGTATTCATTTATGATCACGAATGTTCAGAGATGAGTTTAGAATTTGGAAATGGAACATAGATAACTCCTTGTGGATGATAATTGAGGTAGATCTGGAGATTTCATTTTCATTCTACCAAAAATTCTTGAGGTTGAGAAGCGCTATTAGTGGGGGCTTATAATAACTTGTGTAATTATGGGTTGTTAATTTCAGAGGAACTTTGAACTTTTTCATTTAGTGGATAATTATTTTGGACAAAATTGTATTGAACAGAGATTATTCATGTTTAAATATCTTTAAGAGGAAGTTTTAGTCTTGAAATAAATCTTGGTGAGCGACTTAAAGCTCAAGAGGAGGCTCGAGGCATGGTTGAGGCCTATTAGGCTGCAAAAAAATCATGGAATCACTGATAGCACCAGCTATCTAGTGTTTGATATAGTATCCTATGTTTCTTACTAATCTCACCGGCCACCTAGTGTTCCTTGGGTGGCTAGATGATGGGTAACACTGGACAGAGTTTAAGTGGGGTCCTTTTGGTCATTTTGGGAATTGATCCTCCCTCAGTATTTATCTCCCTTTCTCATAATTCATAGATCCATTCCTCTAATATTCCATATTATCCTTACTTCATGGGTTCCCCTTGATCTGGGTTGTATCTAGATGTAAATAATTAGTGAATCTAGGTGACATCCTATATTCTTCTTTGATCGTAACTCCCTCTTCCTTGTGTGGTGGAGTATCATTGATTTGTTCATCATGGATGATTCATCTTGGTAAGTATTAGGCTATACAATATCATGATGTATCAATTATCTCTGAATTATTTTCCTCCTTGATCATCTTTATCATCTATTGATATTTTTCATGCACTTGATTAGATAATAGATGACAATTCCACTATACCATAGTGGAATTGTCTGAGAATTATGGGGCATTGGATAAGCATAGTTGGAGGATGTCCTGTGATGATGAACACGTGACATTGGTTGGTTTTTTATTTAAGGTATATCCCTTACTGTTTTCATATATGTTTTTTTATTGAATTAAGTTATATCGTCCATCGTGTCATAGAATTGAATTGGGTATTTTTCATGCCTTAGATTTTGGAGTGTATTGGGAATGGCCCAAACTCCTTTGGTTGATGTTATAGCTAAGTTGTGTTTCCCGGTTGAATTATCCTAGAGATTTCCAATTTAATTATATTAAATCGTCCTATGTTATTACCAAATGATAGGGATTTTGACTGGTTTTATATAATGAAAATTTTGAGGGGCTTCGATGGGTGGTTGGTAATGGTTCAGACTAGGTAGAGATACCCAGTGAGTCTTTCATCATGTATGTCATTCAATTTGGTAATAAGTTTTCTTACAATCATTTAATTATTATAATTTAGTTGTAATTAATTAAATGTTAATGCACTACCATGAGTTAGGATATTGTGGAGATTGATGGAGGGTGAATGGACTTGGATGGATTTGGATAAAGATGTTGGGATATACTTGAATTGGAGTTGACTTTGTTGAGGTAGGCAGTCCTATGTTCTCTACCGTATGGTATTATTCATGATTTACTGGCATGTGATATAAGATTTTCCATATTAATTGAATGACCCATAACTCATAAATGTGTCATGAACAACATGAATACTTAATTAGTATCATGATATTTATTTATTAACTAATTAAATTATTTATACCCAATGTAACTAAATAATGTGCTAAGGGCCACGATAGACTCTTATTCACTGGCTTTATGTCAGTATCCAATGGTTGAGGCTTGATCACTAGTGTGTGCTATTGATCACATGTTTGTGCATGTGTATCCCATGATACTCATGTTTGATATTGATTATATTTGTTTGTTAGTGTGTAGCCTATGAGACCCATGTTTGATATTGATCACGTGTGTGTGGGTGTGGCTACTGATACTTGTGATTGATTTGATTTTTTGGTTGTGGCTTGTTTTTTCCTTTCAATATCATTTATTACATGTGTAATATTTTATAGAATATGTAATTACTTATTGTGATATAATTTTACTTACTATTTTAATCCTTATATATGGTTTGTGTATAGATTTTGGAAAAAAAATTAGTGTTCAATTTGAAAGGTGGAATTGATGGACTTAATCAAATCCCCGAAGTTGGAGCATAAAAGAAATGAATCATTGGTGATGGCTCTGCATAGGATGGTTAGTGCCTTGTCATGGAATTTCCTATGAGAATTTCATATCACCTTTAGTAAATTTTTAATATATGTTGGTATGATCTACTAATTGGGAACATCCCTACATATGATACATAGTCAATTGATCAAGTACGTCAAGCGTGCATACCGTCACAAGCGAGTAGGTAACCATGAGTCATGGGTTAGACTTTCCCTTGAAGGAGGGCGTGGAGTTATTCTATCAAGATGGAGCCTGATTGTCCCTAAAAGGGAACAAATACACTTATTATGATCTGATTAATGTGATCAACTACATATAACATTCTTCCTACATAATGCTAAATCTGGAACGTTCAGGGTTTATAGAAGCATGTTTGGCGCTTAAACTCTCGGTATATGGTTGATTATTACTTACTTGCGCATTGGTGATTATTTTTTATGATTTAATAGTTTACATATTTCTTATTTAATTTCTTCTAATATTATCACGTGAACATATACTATGTTATTCTGGTTAGGTACTAGACCACATTGTTGGTTCTCTATAGGGTTGTACTCACAGCCTACTTGGGCGGCCATGAAACTTGGGTACCTAAGTAACCCCCACTTATTATAGGTATAGGTTAGGATAAGGTATGGGTTTGATAATTTATAGGGATAGCTCACTATGATTCCAGAGACTGGGGGAGGTGAGGCTAGGGGTCTGGTGAAGAGACTCTATTTTATTTCTTGTTCTTTTTCTATCTTTTATATGTGTTCAGCTCGAGGGTTGATCTGATTCCTTGAATTTAGGCATGACTGTTTGAGTATTTTTCTTTCTGAATTAATTCATATATATATGTTTCGATTCCATGTTCTCTAGTTATTATTATTTTATCTTTGGTTATTTATCTACTATTGTGAACTCTCATTGGGGGTATAGCCTCCCCATGATTTCCCATAGACCCTCACTAATAGTCGGAAGCCTATTGCAAATTAGGAGGCGCGCCTGAGCTCATTTGAAAATTTGGATCAAATATGATGATTTAGTTTAGGTTGTTTCATTTATCCTCCTAGAATGCTATCTAAATTTCAAAAACCTATAGTCTCACTTAGTTATCCTAATTAATACACTTCTAAGGATACGTCAAATATAAAGTTGAAGGTCCCAAAGTGAGTGTTACTTAATCCTTATCATTTCCTTCTTATTTTATCACTTCCAAATCTATCCTAGAAATAGTTATATAATTAACTAAATTTCATTAGTATACTGAATTGTTATTATATTAATGTTACAATCCATATTTATTCCTTTCCATCCACTTATAAAACAATTATTTTGATCATGCATCATGAGGACAACCACCTCCACAAAGAAACATCTTCCCTTTTTCACCATTACCTCTATTAACTAGATATAAGGGTGAAATTTAAGATTAAATATGAAATATATATTATAATTATGATTATGAAAATAAAAATTATAATCAACCTTTTCCCCTCTCATTATTCTAGATATTATAACGTTAAAAAAGTGTTTTGAGGACTATCATATCAATGAGGTAATGTATTTAATTTTTCATTTAGTTTATTTATTATTTATTAATAAATCATAAAAATTGATTCAACACCTTAAAATTACCTTAATAATATCATTATTCTACTATTATGATGATATTATTCCCAAAATAAATCACTTTCACAATCTTAATCATCCATTAATTATAGTATGTTCATTTTTAGGTTATTCTATCCACCTACTTGAAAAATGCTATAAAATAATACAACAGATAACTATAAGAAATTAATTATAGATAATGTATTACATAAATAATAAACTATGTTTTTTGGTTTTGGTTTTTTATTGGTAACATTAATTTTAAACTCTTGAATTAAGATACCAATGTTTGTTCATAAAAAATCATTGAAACATGATCATCATTGATTTTATCTTTAAGGATCTTAACCAAAACTCTCATAGAATGAAAATATAAAATTATAAATAATTATAAAATATCAATTAAATGCCTTATATAATATGGTAAGGATTAAATTTGGGGTAATAATGAAGAACAACATCACTATTATGAAACTAGTTCAAAATGATCAGGATAAACCACATCCAATATTGAAAATAGATAATAACTAACTAATATACATGTGGAGAATAATTATAAATGGGTTTTATGAAAGTTTGTATATATAAATAATGTTTTTAAATATTTTATTAATATTTTTATATTTTTATATAGGATATTGAGGTGCCTTAACAGAATTCAAGAATAAAGGTAAGGGTTTTCTTTGTATCAATTCTAATTATTTGAAACATGTTACATGTTTTGCACCATGTTTCCTTAATATGTTGTTACATTGATTTAAAACCCCATGAATTTTATATCCTTTATTTTCTTTCAAGTAATGGTATATACTAATCCAAAAAAACTTATTTTCTATAAATGGATTTTGACTCAAGTGTAACCCCATTCGAAAGAGTTTTTGGTAACTCAATATTCATTCATTGAGTTATAATCATTATATTGGAATTATTTTATGAAATTTGAGTGCATTATACTAATTTATTTTATAATTTGGAATCCAATAATTGTTTACATTTTTACCACATAACCCCTTTTTCAAATATTTCATGTTGCATGGAGTATGTTACTCGTAAGAGATATTGATAACACATATCATTTTTATTTGAGTTATAATGTTTTAACTTGAACTTATATTTTCCATGATTGGGTTTTCCCACACTAATATATTTATATTTGGTAATTTTTCTTCATATATGGGTAAAATGACCTTTTGATCTAAATATTTTACATAGATAAATTCCTTCCCCAAAAAATATTTCATTGTTAAGAACAATTATATCCATTTTCACAATAGTTTTCCCTCCTTGTCCATATTTTCCTTTCCCAACTAATGTTCACCATTATAATTAGAAACCTAATTATTTATTATCTAAAGGGACCTCTATATTTCCTTTCACCTATTTTAAAAAGGAATCTTTTTTACTCTTTTTATGTTGTGTGTTTTAAATTCCTTTCATTATCAAATATGTTTTCTTCAAAACCACATTTACTTGGATACCATAATCTATTTTTCAAGGATTCATTATTGGAGATTATTTTTAAAGGTAAGTTTTTTCAAAATTTTCACTTCACCTTTTTTAAAATGACTTTTTAAAGTGACCCATAACATCACCATTATTAAAACATTGAAATTCTTTTATAAAAACACTATTATATTTTCACTTACATTTTTATTTTCATATTTAAAAGGATTTAATCTAATAAAAAATATTTTTCATGATATACCCTATATTTTATATTATTATACTTATATTTTTATGGGATTGAACTCCTGGAATCAAATAATCCAATTCTTGATCCCTTCTAGTGTGGTTCCATTCGAGGCATTTTTCCTTTAATGGTGTTTTCAATCTATTCCAATATCAATATAAGTTTCTTTTGTTACACTAGTGATATTATCCTTTGAAACCATCCACTATATTTCTTGGGATGTATTATCATAATGTAATTACATTTATCTACTAAGAAAATTTTCTACATTCCATATATTTTTTATCTCCCTAAAAATGATTATTGACTGTTAAGTTAAGTGGATTATATTTTGGTCTCCCATAAATTTTTTATTATGATATAGATTATTATTTCACAAGTTTATTATATATTTTTCATTCTTTTCCCCATATGATGAATGCATTGGATTTAATTAGTGAAGGTTGGGGCTGGGTTATAGATACACTACTATAAATTGGACCTTTACCAGTAGTTTGGCCAAAACCATTGGTATATGTACCTTAGAGAGAACCTATACCAAAGGTTTTGGAAAACCCATTAATATAGGTACCATAGATAGACCTTATACTAATAGTTTGTCCAAAACCATTTTTATTGGTACCATGTAGACCTTATACCAACAGTTTGGGAAAACCAATGGCATAGGTCAAATGGAGAGATCTTATACCAAAGGTTTGGATAAAACTATTGTTATAGGTACCATGTAGAGACCCTATTCTAATGGTTTTTTCAAAACAGTTGGTATAGGTCCCATGGAGCGACCATATACCAATGGTTTTTCAAAAAATATTGGTATATGTCCAAAACATTTGGGTT
Source organism: Viscum album (assembly GCA_963277665.1). Lineage (NCBI taxonomy): Eukaryota > Viridiplantae > Streptophyta > Magnoliopsida > Santalales > Viscaceae > Viscum > Viscum album. The sequence continues at coordinate 747,211,427 of OY728123.1, read as the reverse complement.
CTTATACCAACGTTACTCAAAATCGTTGGTAGAGACCTATACCAACGGTTTTCAAAATCGTTGGTATAGGCACCTGAATTTTTTATGAATTATTTTTTCAAATAATATTAAATATAATAAAATTTAAATTACTTATAAATATAATTATATTTATTTATCAAATTATATTCAGAATAGTCATTATAACTTAGTGGTTAGGTTATTCGAATATAAATGGGTGGTTTTGGGATCAAAACTACGAAATCTTTTTTTTACATTACCTATACCAATGGTTTTGAAACAAAATTGGTATATATATTTCATATGACCTATACCAACAGTTCCGAAACCAATTTTATAGACCACCAATACCAAAGGTTTTTTCAAAACCATTGGTATAGGTCTATAATAATACCAAGCAAGCTAACATCCCTCAAAACGATTGGTATAGGCTATACCAACAGTTTGGAGACCTATAATAATGATTCCCAACTATTGGTATTGGATATTTTTATAGTGGTGATAGCATCATGATGCATCTATAGGTCCAATGAGACAACATTTATTGGGTATTATGGTGTATTCTAACCTAGAACAAATATTTACTAGACACTTGGCATTGACGATAAGATCATGATGTCTAGGATCATGATGTCTTGGCTTTGGGGAATGAATTAGTTGGTCGGAATTATGCATTTAATCTCTAAGGAATCAGTTATTTTTATCCATTTAGTCTTTTCATTTCCCTTGTTATCCATTTATATTTTATTATTTCGGTTTCATTATATTATGGAATTATTTTTTTATCTATCCCTGTCATATTATTTATGCCCATGGTAAGCTATGATCTTTGATTGTTATCACTTAGGCTTGCCCTTACTTAGTGTTTTATTTCTCCCATATTGTGTTTTTATTTACTTAGGTTATGAATAAAATTATTATAAATGATATGCTAAGAAGAATATAATGTGGAGAGAAGTTTTTGGGAGATTTTGAAGACTTATTATAAATTAATTAGTTTCTTATATATAGTAAAAAATGTCCATTTGATAAGAAATACATGGGATTTGTTAGTTAAAATTTTTTATAAACTTTCTTAAATTATAAACCTAAAATTTCCTTCAAATTTAAATGACTCAATATTTTTTTAGTGATATTTAATTTATTCAAAGTTAGAATTGGGTTGGTTCAGTTAATTTCAGAGTTTTTATGTAACGTATGAGTTTATAACCACTATATTTTGGGATTTTGGGTCTGAGGAACTATAATTTGTATCAAAGGAGGGTTTAGAAAACTTTAGTGGTTAAGATATTAGTTTAGGATTATTTAAGGGTGGATAATTTAAGGTTTATCATAATATTAAAGTTATAGATATCCCTTTAAGTCAGTTTAAATAATATTGAATATTTTAGGGATTATCATAATATATCTCTTGGGAAAACACTAGGGATTACTATAATGGATAGGTCTAAGTATAGGATAACAACTCAAAGTTCCCAAAAAAAGAGGATATTGTGTGACTCTCCTATCAATTACATCCCCATATAGATACTATAAAGTATATGAGGCTTTGAAATAGATGTTCCAATGGGTAATCACCCCCAAAAAGGGTATTTGATCATTGACTCAATCTTTACTCTGGTTTATGATGTGTGGGACTAAGACTACACACTTGGATAGACAATTATGAAGGATATTCTTTAGTTAATAACATTCACTTTACAAGCCATTATGAAGGATTTATTTCCTAATTACTTTATAGATTAGGTTAATAAGTATGAGAGAACAAAACTTAAAGTAACCTAGGTTGAACCAATAGAGTTATAGGATGAACCAAGTATTACATAGTATTATAGTTTTAAATAATGGTTTCATGGGAGAATTAAACATAGGATTGAGATTTTATCATTATATTATCATTTAGTTTGATTTTATTGATAACCATTTTGGGTTTTAGTATTTGGTTGAAATGGTATCATGGTAATGAAGCTGAATAAGTTATGTATCTAAAAACTACTATGTGAACCTACTAAAATGGGTGATAATATTAGTATATTCCAATTATAATAGAAAAGGTGAGTTTTATAGTCTTACCAAAGTTAGTTTGGTTGATATAATAATATAAATTAAATCTTGATACTCTTAGATATTTTCATTAGTGTGTGATATTTATGAAATATGTTCAGGTATATTCTAAAAGTTATAAGTATTATGTGAAACATTTAAAGGATATTTATTCGTAGTATTTATTTAAAGTTTTGGAAACATATATTAAATGTAATCAATAACCTTTAAAACATATTTTTTTGAAAAAGTTATCTTTTTAGGGATAAATATTTAAGAACACATGGTTAAGGAATGGATAACTCTTACGTTTAATATATGCTTAATTTTATGATATTAAAGGGATTATTAATTTTTTTAAAATAAGTTATATAGTATTATTAACCCTAGGATTGATAATTTTTTCATGATACTTTTGGGGAGGTTCATCACATTTTTTGGATTGTGGTATATATTGGGTGGTGTGTGATTTTAGGACCTAGTGATTAATACTATTTGAGATTTAAAATAGTTTTAATTTTTTGAAGAATATATGGTTTTTTGGGGTTTAATGTATTGGAGATTTATATGGTTTAGAAAATGTTTGTTTTTTTGAATGTATGATTAGGGTATATAAATAATTTATTTTATGATTTTATGAGAGATTGGTGTTGTTTGAGGAATGATAAGAAACTTAATATAGACCAAGAGAGTATGGTTTATTTCAAATTAGAAGTTATATCCCAAATGATAAATATTTTAAGAATACTATCACCAACTTTCATCAATGATTAACAATTAAAATTTTGAGGATGTAATTTATTTAAGGGGGATAATGTGAGACCCTGAGATTTTATATTATATTTTCCTTTAAAAACTAATGTGTTGGACAACTTTATTCACATCCAACACTAAACCAAAACTAAATATAGAACATTATATAACCATTAAAATTTAGTCATATAATTGGTGAGAAGGAATAGATGTAACCGAATTTTGAAATATATATATATAAATAAAAATAAATTTTATTATTAATACTAATGCATTAATGAAAATTCAATTAGTATAGTTAAGTAACTAAAAAGACTCATAATTCTTTGAAATGTAGCCTTTATAAAAATTAGTTTTTATATGTTGTATTTTACTAAATATAATATGGATAAAATATATTTTTGATACCAGTAATATATTAAGACCAATTTTATTGTTAATTGATAACAAATAATAAAAATAATAATACTTAGTGTTTTTTAAAATATATTTTCTTGTGAAAATAGATTTAATTATATTCTTATTTTTTTATATAATAAATAATTTTTTCCAATTTTATAAATTGAATCAAATAATAATAATTTAAAACTTTTAATTTGTATTTTAAAATTAATTAATTGGTTCAATTTCATTTTTAGGAATAAAATTAAGTTATCAAGGTAAATGTTAGTTATGACGGTAAAATAGTTATTTTTTAAGGGATGGTACCTTTATAAATATTATGACTTTAAATTAAATTTATAAATATTAAAATAAAGATTAAAATATTATTTCTAAATATATATATATATATATTAACACTCATTTAATTGGTGATAAATGTTAAATAATATTAATAACACTTAATTACTAAAATGACATTTTTTTATAAAAATAGTTTTTCAACACATTAAATGATTTAATTTAAAAGATAAGTTTTTCATATTAAAAACCTGAATTAATTAAAATGGAGTACAAATATGGATTCAAAAATTTTAAATTTGGTGAAAAGTTTCATATTATATTTTTATTAATAAAATAATTACCATAGTTAAATTTTAATCAATATTAATAAGTGCTCAAATGGGTAATCTAATGTTTCATGAATTTTACTAAATCAATTTGACACATAGGACTTCTATAATACCTTTTTGAGGTTGTAAATTCATACCTATATGTCTCACCCACATTTTCCCACATAAATCACCTTAATCTCATGCAATTCCATTCTTACCCCTTACTTAAACATTCTTTTCCAAATGTTTTTTCCACTTTTTCACCTATAAAATGAGCTCACTTCCTCCCCTTCATTCCAACCCCATTCCTTCGAGTTTTTTCTTGACAATTGTTTTTGTATTATACTCCTACAAACCTCCGTAAAATTAATAATCCTCTTGTCTCAATTAGTTTTCTTAATCCCTTCACTTCTAAGAAGACTTCCAAGAGAAATTTCAAGGCCCCAAAATGAGGATTACTTCATCCTTATATTTTTATTATAATTATTTACTTACAAAATTATACTAATGATAGTTATATAATGACCTAGGTATCATTAGTAGTCTTAATTTTTATTAAATTAATGTAAAAACCCAAATTTATTCATTTTTATCCACTTATAAAAACAAAATAATGTCAATCGTGCATTGTGTAGACCACCACCACCACGATATGAAATCTTTTGTTTTTTACCACCACCACTATTAAATAGCTATAAGGATGGAATTAAAGAAGAAATGTGACATATATAACATAATAACTATTATTAATATAAAAATAATAATCGACAATCATTCCCTCTTATTCTTTATGAAATGAAAATATTAATTGTGTGTTATATGAACTATCATCTCTATGAAGTAACATATCTCATTTTTCATTAATTTTATTATTATTTATTAATAAATTTTAAAATTTTATTCACCAACATAAAATTATCTAAAAATATCATTATTCTTCTATAATAATGAAATTATTCCCAAAATAAACTACTTTTATAATAATAATCATCCTATAATTATTGTATGTTCAAGTTAGGGATGATTTAACCACTTACTTGAACAATGATATAAATTAATATCATGGATGACTATGATTACCTAATTATATATAATATATTATATAAATACGAAAATAATTTGGTTTTTTAGTTTTTTAATGGTAAAAATATTTTTAAACTCACGAATTAAGATACCAACGTCCATTCGTGGAAAAACACTGAAACATGTTCATCATAGATTTCACCTTTAAGGATCATAACCAAAACTCACATAGAATGAAATTATAACATTATAAATAACTATAAAACATCTATTCTAGTACATTATAGTATTTTTTAATGATTAAATTTTGGATAATGATGAATAAAAATACATCCATTATGAAACTACTTTAAAACGATCAAGTTAACACACACCAGGTATTGAAAATAGATTATAAATAACTAATATAAATGTAGAGAATAATTACAAATAAAGTTTATAAAATTTTATAATTATGAATAATTTTATTAAATAGATGATTAATATAGATATTTTTGTTATATATAATATTCAATCACTTTAGTGGAAGTTGGGAATTAACGTAAGGGTTTTCTTAGCCTCAATTATGATTTTTTGAGACATATAACATGTTATGCACCATTTTTCCTTTTTATGGTGTTATATTGATTTATTTTACTATAAATGTTCTATAAATGTTTTAGTTGTAATTAATGGGATATACTAATCCAAATCAATTTCATTTCTTAAAATCTATTTTGACTCAAGTGTTACCCCATTCATAAGAATTTTTGGTAACTCAATTTTTTTCATTGAGTTATTATTATTCTCTTGAACTTATTAAATATAATTTGGGAGAATTATATTCTTTGATTGTATTATATGGTATTCTCTAATTTTAAACAATTTTACCACATAAACCCCATTTTCAAATACTTTATGCTTCATGGAGAATGTTTATTTTAAGGGATATTAATAACTCAAATCCCATTTCTTTGAGTTATAATGTTTCATATTAAGCTTTTATTTTACATGCTTGTGACCTCCCACCATAAGATTTTGTTATATGGTAATTTCTATTACTCTATGAGAATAATGACCTTTTAATCTAATAGTTTTACCTTAATAAATACCTTCCCTAAAAATTATATCATTATTAAGAATAATTCACATCCTCTTTAATGGTAGTTTCACCTCCTTGTCCATATTTTACTTTTCCGCTAATTTTAACCTTTATAATTGGAAACTAAATTATTTATTATCTCATGTGACTGATATATTTCCCTTATCCTATTTTAAAACATAATATTTTGTAATATTTTTATAATGCGGGTTTCAACAAATGTACTTTAAAAAAATAAAAAAAAATTTCCTTTGATGATCAAATGTTTTATCTTCTATACCACATTTCCTTGGATAAATTTATGCATTTTTAAAGGAACCATTATTGGAGATTATTTTTAAAATTAAATATTTTCAAAAAAAAATTCTTTACCTTTTCAAAAACGACTTTTAAAAGTGATGTATAACTGTGTTTTTAGGATAACTTTGAAATTTTTTTCTAAAAACTCTGTTAAATTTTCACTTCCATTTTACATTTCATATTAAAAATAATTTACCCTAACAGGATTTGTTTGTTATAATATAAAATATATTTTATATAATTATATTCATATTTTGGGTGGATCCAACTCACATTATCAAACAATCTAATTCTCAATACCTTCTTATCTGGTATCATTTGAACCTTTCTTCTTTCAAGGGTGTTTTCCATATATCTCAATATCCTTCTTTGTTTATTTTAGTACAATGGGGATATTATATTTTGTAACCATCCACCATGTTTCTCTGGATAGGTTATGATCATGTGATTCTATTTATCTACCAGGTAATATTTTAACATTCCATATATTTTTTAGCTCTATTAATATGATTATTATCTATTATGAAAGTTTATTAGGTATTGGAATCCCATATATTTGTTATTCCAATATGGATGATTATTGGAAAAGTTTATTATGTGTTATTTATTCATTTTTTCATATGATTAATTCATTTTAATTAATTAATAATTTGTGGTCCCAATTATAGATAGCCCCTTGATGCATTGTTAGGTCTCATGAGACAAACTATCTTGGGTATTCTAGTTTGTTTCTTCACAAAAAAATATTTCCTAGACATAGTTATTTTAAGGTAAGATCATGATATCTAAGATCATAAAGTCTTATATTTTATCATGTAATTATCTATCTAGAATTATGTATTTAATTCCAAAGTAACCATTAATTGTTATTTATATGATATTTTCATTTCCAATGTTATCCATAGATATATTATGCTTTAAATTTCATTCTATTCTAGCATTATTTTTGTTTATCTATTCATTCAATATTATTTATACTCATTCCTAGTTATTATCTTTTATTTTTATTACTTATGTTTACCCTTACAGATAATTTAATCTCATCCTTCTTATGTTTATATTTCAACAGGTTATGAAGAAAAGTATTTCACATGATATGTCTAAAATAATAGAATGTGTGGAGAAATATTTAGGAGATTTTTAATACTTATTATGGATTAAATATTTCTTATATAGTATAAAAATTGTCCATTTGATGAAAAAATAGTTTTTTTAGTTAAATTTTTTTCCTAACTCTTTAAAAAAATCTAAAATATCCTTCAAATTCAAGTGATTCGATATTTGTTTGTGATATTGTATTTATTGATGATAAAAATTGGGAAAATTCAGTTATTTTTAAATTATGTATATAAATTAGGAGTTTATGAACTCTGGATTCTAGAAGAGTAAATATGGGTCACTACAAGTATGCCTTGAGGGATTGATATGTAATACCACATTATTAATTATGTTAGAACTAGCATGCTTTAATTGAAAATTATTTTTATTTGAATTGTAAGTAGCATGTTAGTTTTTCCATGCTTACATATTATGTTAGTTTTTATCTTGATAATATGGTACTATGATAGTGTATTTTGAACATGTGTTTTATGTTTTTTATAGAGAATTTTTGTTCCTTCAATATAGAGCAAAACATCTACTTTTTTATAGAGCATCTATATTTATTTTTCGAATAGGGAATTGTTATTACTTTGATATTGAGAATGTATATTATCTTGAAATGAATCATGTCTATTATTTTGTTATGGCCTATTATTGTAATAGATTGAAAAATTATGTTTTCTATCAAATGATTTATAGGGTTGAATAGGATGGGTGTCACACCCAAATTAATATAAACACATTTTCCCAACTCTTGGGGTGATAATAATCTAATGCATTAACTCTGGTATACACCTTACCTTTTCCATAAGATAGAAATTTTCACCAAATTCCATGATCTGAATTTTCATCTAATTATTTTTTAGGGATGGGATACCAATTGGAGATTCCCTACTTATCTTATGAGATTCATAGGGGATTGATGGACCATTTATAGGGGAGGGTTGAATCGATGTTCACTTAAATATTTTAGAAATTATTTTCTTTTCAATTCTATCTACTAAACTTATTTAGTTTTGGTCCACTTTTTTTTATCTCACAGCCTTACCCAGATAATGTAGTAAATATGCCACAATAATGCAAGGATTTTCAAGGTTTGGTAAAAATATATACTCCTTTTTTATTGGTTATGCACCCCAATCAAGTATTCTCTACTATAATCAATGTCATTAAATTATAAATAGAGGGTAATTCACACACCATAACTAAATTAGAGTCTCACTGATCTTCTCTTAGCTAGAGTCACACCCAACACTTACATGAATCTCACAATAATTCACTTTCCATATTCCCATCGGACATCTTAAATAGTTTCACATTATAGTCACTAATTATCATAGTGATATTCTTTCATACCGAGAAGTCATACAGGTTCTATGAAGTCCCACCAAAAATATAAAAGTTTTTCTTTACTATACCTTCTTAGAAGTATATAGTCAACTTCTCGTAGGATGTATCTATATTAATAAAACTGGTCTTATTTACCTCATATTATTTTCTTTTAATGCCAAAAAAACTTCATGATACACTATATGCAACTCATTATCCACTTACAACATACATTCGCAACTGATCAATAGCTCTACTCACTTGGATCTCTCACTCTACATCATCTCTCCCTAACTGATATCAGAATTATGGTTGGATCCTTCTTCTTATTCACTATATCACACAATATATTTTTCTTATTCAAGATATATTTTTTTCTCATGGATTATATTTATTCTCACACTACTTCTCTTATAATATTTGTCTTTTTATACATAAGTCACTTGTATTTATTTATTTATTTGAGTGTAGAAAATCCATTAAATTTAGCACCCCAGGTTTTCTAAAATCTCAATATATTATATATGAGATTATCCCACATTCTATATTTTGGTCTATATGGCTATGTTCCTTTGGTGGGTGTCTCCTCATATTTGTAAGAATGTAAATATTACAGTAAATGCATGCAAGTAAAGTTCATGGATAGGTGACTCTCATCAATTATCATGATCTCTATTTTTCTTTTTGAATGGATTTTTTCATATAAATGATATCTTTTCCCTTATCTTTATTTTCTTCTCATTATTTTTTGGATCATCAGAATATATCATTAGATAATATCACTAAAATTTATAACATATTATTCATTAAAATATCTTCCACAAAATCTATAGCTTCCTTTTTACACAATTGTATAAATTATAAAAAAACATTCAATGGTGGAAAACCCATTTCAGGATTTGTTAAATTTTAGTCTTTCCTTAAATTTTATTTGTAAACATTTAAACTTCCTCAGATCATAGTGATGCAAGCTTTAACAAATAGTAGCAGCCTTCCATTTGATTTAACATCATCTGCATTATTATTGAAAACCATATAAACTCATTTTCACCATCATGAAATTTATATAGTGGTTATTATCCTTCTATTAATTAAAAAATCATAGATGATGAATTAAATAAGCTATATGTTGTTTCTATATTGAGATCAAGACATAAGAATCAAATAATTTGAATTTTCATCACAATATGAATTCAGATATTTTTGAAATTTTTCACATAGGAAGTAAGGGAAATTTGGTTACATGAATTTCCATTTCACATGCGTCGACTTGTTTTCATGATGGATTACCTTCTATCAGATCAAATTCACTTACATGGTCCAAATTTTCATCCATGTGTTCAGATACATCTATGAATTTAGTTATGTTAGGATTTATTTAAGTATACAGATCCTGAATTCATATATATAACAAAACGTGGATATGAGGTCATTTAATTGTGTTTATTTAATTCTTGCATATCGATGTTCACATATGAAAATATTTTTATATGTGTTGAATTATACTACATGGATTCGCCTATATACTATAATTCTCTTAGGAGGCTATTTCACACGTGGAATCTGAACTTATTTATTTTTCCAAAATTCTTTTATTTTAAAAGTGTCATCTCTTAGTCCATATCTAACCATTATCAACCACTCATGTATAGTTAAAAACACCATTTGGAATTTATGAATCTTTTTTAGACACTTAAAAATGAATCCCAAGAAATTTTATGTAACAAAAGTCTGAACTTTGATTTCTACATCATCGCACACTGCACTTATTATTTTATCTTCAATTCATCCTTTATCTAAGTGTTTTCATTTATTAATTTTAGTATCCTTTATGCATATAGCTATGGATTATCCAAATCCAAGATAGACTCCTCTATAAACATTAAACCTATTTTACACACAATATTCACAGTTATCCAAGTTGTCTAGTATAGGTGAACCATCCATCCCAATCTTCTTATTTCTCCACTTCTTGAACTATTACATACAACACTCAACCAATTTAGTAGTTTTCAAAAACATGAATACTAGAACAACAATTTCCTGATTATATGAGCTACCCACTTGAATATATCGAGCCAGGTATTCAAGGGAATCCAGCTTCTTTCTTCCTCTTCGCCCAATATATGGGTAAACTTTTGTCTTTTTGATGGTTGGATACTCATTCCATAACTGTATTCATCACCTTTTGATATATTACATTAAAAGTACTAATTGTTAAAAAATAAAACCAAAAAACTTTTGGTACTTCAATCTCCCCCTTTGTGTTTTTTGTCAAATCCAACTCTCCAGATAGTCTTTATTATCCATAAGTGTTATTACACTCCCCCTAATTGATGGTAAATTAATAGGAGTAATCTTATCCCCCTAATTAACATTATAGTGTAGGTTTATCCTTGAAATTTAGCCTCCTCAAAGTAGTTATTAATACCACTAGAGATATGATATTATTTTAAAAGATGATACCACTTGAAATATTAGTTGAGATTACAACTGATACTAATTGAAATGCATGGGGTGGTTCTCATATTATAAATGTTCCATTAATAAATCAACTCTAAATCTACATGGGATAACCCTTTTTGGAAAAAAAAGAGTGAAAAGTTTAGACGATAAAGTTTTCCATATTTTTTAACCACTATGTGATACCAACCCAAAATCCCAATTCTTTACGATTTACAAATAGATTTTCATAAATGTATAAACATGCACTCAATTTCACAAAACACATCAAAATATTCATTTTAAAGTCCCCCCCCCCCATTGTGTTAGATAACCACTCCCCCTTGATAGTATATCCAGTATAAATAAAAAACAACGTTATCGGAGTGAAGATAATACAAAAATATATATTTATATAAAACCTATTAAGAATTATAGATTTATAAAATATAAATATATATCTATAATATTGGTTTCTTTCATTGGATCCCCCTCATGGGATGCTTCCCATACAACTTTACATTTAACTCCCCAACATTCAAGAACCTTCAGATTCATTTTGTAATAAGGTAACTCTTTAATATATTTTCATCATGAGTAAGAGAATTTAGATATATTTCTAAACACATAATATTAACTCCATTTTTCTTTATTATTCATCATTGTACTTCCAATATTATTTTTCTTTGGTCAATATGGTCATATCACTTTCTTTGAGTTTAGTTATCTTCTTTTCAGTGGCATTTTTTTAACTTCGTCTCATGAGTGCCTTCTCTTTCTCTCTAATTGTTTCAAAAAAAATCATATATCTAAAATATTCATATCCAACCTATTTTCCCCTTAAATACACCTCTTTATTATAATTATATTTTACTTTATTTTGCAGCTTCTCAAATTCTTCCCAAAGAGTGTCAGCTACTAATCCAATCCTTAAATCACTATCTTAGATGGATTCTTCTCTTGTCTTCAACTTTCCCCAATTTTATTTTAGATTCATGGACAAGTTGAATTTATGAATAATCTAGAAACTCTTACCAGAATAAATTCATTCATTTCTAGTAGGTTTTACCTCCCCATAATTTGTCTTATTTATTTATTCGGAGTAAATGACTCAGCTTTCCTCTTCACAAATTTTACTCCCAAGGAAAATTCTCTTTATTTGTTCACCTACTTCTCAAAATTCTATGGTATATTCTTTTCATAGATAAGTTTTTGATATGTATAAGAATTTTAGTAGTATCCATCACAGTTTTGGCCACCAATAATTAACATCACATTGAAATTCTTTAATATTTCAAATATCTTTTTCAAAAGATGATTCTTCCCTTTCTATAAATCCTAATTCATTATAATAAGAGGTTATTTAGTTTTTACAGCATTTCTCACCCTTGATTTAGGATGTATATAATTTCCACCTACTAAAATATTGTTCCCAAAAACAATATCCCCGTGCCTAAATCTCTAATAGCACTAATAACTTCTAATAAGTCTTTTTATTTTCACTTCAGGTGTAGGATGTAGAACATGAAATTCTTTCTATTTTTTGGCTAGAACCCCAATATTTTATGCTTATTTTAGGAAACATTTTCTCAAAAAAAATATCGACTTCCTTCCTTGACATAATTTTGTAATTACCAAAAAACTTTATCTTCCATTTTTGTTAGAAGTTTTCTTTTTTCCAACACTTCTAGAAATATTAGATTTAGTGTAGGCCACTTTATCTGCACTTTGTATTACATTTCACTACTGGAAATCTAACCTTTCCCAATGCTTCTATACCAAAGGTTTGTAAAACCCATTAGTATAGGTACCCTTTCCCAACGGTTTGGAAAAACCATTGGGAAATCCCACTTTGAGGTCACTTTTCCCAATGGTTTCCCAAAACCATTGGGAAAGGGTATGGCTTTCCCCACGGTTTGCCACTTTTCCCAACGGTTTGGCCAAACCGTTGGGAAATGGTATGGCTTTCCAAATGGTTTGGCCAAACTGTTGAGAAAGGGTGGGTACCTATCCCAAAGGATTGGCCAAACCATTTTTATAGGTCCCCCATATACCAACGTTTCTCCCAAGATCAAGATACTTATACCAACGGTTTTCAAAACTGTTGGTATAGGTCATTTGATTTTTTATCAAATATTCTTACCGAGAACATTATATAAATCAAAATTTAAAATAATTATGATAATAAATATATATATTTATGAAATTCTGTTCACAAAAGTCATGTTAGGTTAGTGGTTAGGCCGTTCAATGATAAACTAGAGGTTATGGGTCAAATCCCACCGAATGTTTTTTTTTGAAATACATATACCAACGGTTTTATGGAACCATTGGTATAGATTTTCATATTACTTATACCAACAGTTTTCAAAACCGTTGGTATAGGTCTATACCAATGGTTTTCGAAAAACCGTTGGTATAGACCTATCCCCATGGCTTACTTTACAACGGTCCTCCAAACCGTTGGTATAGGCTATACCAACGGTTTGGAGGCCTATACCAACGGTTCCAACCCATTGGCATAGGTTAGTTTTCCAGTAGTGTTTATTCATGAGAAAGAGGTGGATACTTCTCTACATGATCCCTATCATTTTTATCCACCATTGTGAGCCTCCATTGATATAAGACTCACTTTTGAATTTTGGGTGGCATCACATTTTTTCTCAGTTCTTTAGGGAGGCTTACTTTTGTTTATTTCTTAGCTCTCTTCTCAAGAAACTATAGGTTGAGTGACTTATTTTCATCTTTAAAAAATATCAACCTGACTTCCCATACACTATTAATCTTCTCATTCTTTACATCATCCATCTTTATTATTTTACTAATTTAACTTTCAAGTTCTTTTACCTTGTTATATTTAAACACTATTCGTGCATCCTTGAAATTCACTATGACTATATGTGGCTTATTAATAGAATGGAGTACCTTAGTAATAGTAACCATGAATACTTCCTTCTCAATAATAGTTACTTAAAAAAATTTATCCATCAGAGACATTTTTCATTTCAATGTGAGGTTGTTTCTCCCTTATATTTCACTAGTTTTGAGAGGGTGATGCATCTTCTGATTAGTTTTTCTAATGAATCCCTTATAAAATCATCTTATTTATTTTTCAATTATTTTTTAGAAAATATTTATTTGATGAAACCAAGTATATATGCAATAAATTAATCAAGAACTTTATTCTGATAAATTCCAATAAGAGAATAAAATTCCTTCACTTTTTTGATCTATTTGTGTTTTTCATAGCTTGAATTACCATTAGAAAAATAAAAATCAATAGATTTAACAACTATATCCTTACCACTCTGGTTACCTTCATCTAATGGTGTTTTATCTTCATTATTTTTTATTTTTATCATCTTACATTCCTTTTAATTCATATTTTTTTAGTTTATTTGAAGAGACCTATGTGCCAAGACTGATAGGGATAGGAACCAGTCCCAATATTTTTAGAGGGAGCCTTAGTTTTCTCTTATACTACTCAGTGGACTGACAGACCACTAAAAGAGGAGGGTTGAAACTCATGTTACTTAAAACTTTTATAAGATATTTTCTCTTCAATTAAACCCCCTAGAATTATTTAGTATCAATCCACTCCTTCTTGGCTCTTATCCATACTAGGATAATGAAATAAATAAAGGAATAAGAACATAAGGATTTTCAATGCTCTATATAACAACTTAATCCTTTCCTTGATTGGTTATGCACCCAAAAAAAGGATTATACACTATAATCAATATCATTAAATTACTATTGGAGGATTCTTTACACACCATGAGGAGATTTGAGTCTCACTGATCTTCTCTCATCTGGATTCACCCCAAAGAATTCCCTGTTTCTTATAGGAATTTTCTTGTTAGCTTCACACAATACTTCTTTAATAGTTTCACACTATATCTATTGAACGTCATTTTTATATCCTTTAATACCCAAAGTATCATAAGATCTATATATTCCCACAATATATATATGAAAGTGTTACTTTATAGTACCTTATTAGAAGTTGATCAGAAAATTCTCATAGTATGTCTCTACATCAATAAAACTTATTTTCTTCAACTCATAATAGAGTCTAAAAATGCTAACAGATCTTGATGATAGACTTTATACAACTTGGTATCAACTTTCAGTACATATTCAAAAATCTTCATTATCTTTTCTCACTTGGATTCCTCACTATACTTCAGCTATCTTAAAAATAACTCAAAATTATGGCTAGTTCCTTTATCTTCATTTTTACTACATTCTATGGTTTATTTTTCTTATTATTGTAGATATTATTTTCTCTAGAATACTCTCTATTCTCACACTATTTCTCACAAAAAAAATATTTATATACATAGTTCACTATCATTTAATTTCTATATGCAAATATAGAAAATCTCTTCAAATTGGTGTCCTATGTTTTCTCAAATATTAATAGCTTGCATGTGGTTTTATCCCACATTATCCATTTTAGTCCATATGGCTATGAGATTTTTTTTGGGTGTCACCTAATATTTCCAATAATAGAAATGTTATAGAAAATTCAAGCAAGAAAATTTCATGTATAGGTGACTCCCATCGATTCTCACAAACTCCTTTCTTTTCTTTTTTAATGAATACACTAATCTAAATGATAGCCTAACCCTTGAATTTATTTTCATTCCATTATTCATAGCTCAAATGAATATATCTACATATAATATCTGAAGCATGTTTGGACTCTTCTTCCTCAAAATACCTTCCAAAAAATCTACATATTCTATTTTCCATAGTTGTATAAATTATACGACAAACACTTTGTGGTTTGGAACTCATTGTAGGCTTGGGTAAATTCCAAGCCTTATTCTATTTTCTTCTCAAACATTAAAACATCTTCATTCCATAATGATGTATGATATAACAAACAAAATCATTTTGATTATCAATGTAACTTCATCTGCATTATTCTTAAAACCCAGATAAACTCATTTTCACCATCAATATATATATAAATACAGTGGTTTTTCTCCTTTAATATCACTTAAAATAAGTTTGGATTGTGACTTAAACAATCTTATTGATGTTTTAATATTTAAATCTTACCATTATCATCAAATAATTCTAATTTCTCCTTGGAATAACCATTTCAAAAATTCTAGAATTTTCACCCAAGACATAAGGGAAATTTGGTTACGTGAATTTCCACTTCCCATATATATAATTGGATAGATGATATATTACCTTAAATTATCTCAAATTCACTTACATGGTTTTAGTTTTAATACATGATTTTGGCTACATGGTATTTGGATACGTCTCTAGATTTGGCTATGTAGAGCTTCATTTCAGTATGTGGATCCTGAATTCAGATACATAGTAGAATTTTTATATGTGACCATTCGGCTACATTTTCTAAATTCATGCAAATCAATCTTCCTATGTGAAAATTTTTTTATACGTGGTGAATTTTTCTATGCAGATCCACCTACGTAACTAAATTCAATTATGTGGCTAGACACATGCATAGAATCTAGAAATAACCATTTTTCTAGAATTCCATAATTTTTAACCATCCCTCTTTTAGTCTATCTCTATCCATTATACATCACTCAAAAAACCTAAAAACACCTTTGGGAATTTATGAATCTTTCTCAGACACTTAAAAATGATTCCCATGAAATTTTTAGCAACTATAATCACCTATTTGAGTTCTTCATCATCATGCATTACACTTCTAATTTCATCTTTAATTCAACATCCATCCAAACATGTTCCTTCAAAAAAATTAGAAAGCTTCATGAATAGTTATATAGGGATTGATTCTCC
Organism: Viscum album; assembly: GCA_963277665.1. NCBI lineage: Eukaryota > Viridiplantae > Streptophyta > Magnoliopsida > Santalales > Viscaceae > Viscum > Viscum album. The sequence continues at coordinate 747,194,567 of OY728123.1, read as the reverse complement.
AACTACAAGCTAGATTCCTCTCTATAAATTGAACTTTCACTACACTCGGTATTCACATATATAAAAAATATTCAGTATAGGTGCAGCAGCCAGATCATTCTTTCTATTTATCCACTTTCTGAACTATTATATATAACACTCAACTACTTCCACACTTTTCATAAAAATGAATACTGAAAAACAATCCTCTAATTATAGGATGCCCACTAAAATCTATCTAGTTAGGAATTCAAGGGACGCTAGCTTATTGCATACTATTTTCTCAATATGTGGGTGTAACTCTTCTTCAGTGTTTAGTGGATACTCAATACATCACTGAGTTCATTACCTTTCCATTTATTAGATTGTAAAAACTAATTAACAATAAATATAATAAAACATCTTTGGGAAGTTATTCTTAAATTCTACTCATTCTCATGAAGCAAGTAATATGGGTATGGATCCTCATAGTATATAGAGTTACTTGTTGTAGTTGTTATAGACTCATGATTTAACTCACTTTTGATATAATTATATACTTTTATTTTTGACCACCAAAACTATTTTTTTATACATATATAAATGTTTATACAAGTTCTTACATGCACCGATTTATTCATTGTGTGAGTTGAGAAACCATTGGTGGTGACCTACTAAGAATTTATTCTCACACCCTTCATGAAAACTTGGGTATACATGCATTTTAACCTACTATATTTTTTTCATATACATGTATGTAAGTATCTTTGTATGTCTACGGATTTTTGGTTATTTGTTTAATGGGGTAGGTTAGAACCCATTATCATGTGGGAGCTGATAGTGAGATAGTCGGAGATTTTGTTTGGAACATCACTAATTCTTCATCGTTTCCCTTGTCTTAGGCCTTGTTTAGAATTTTCATTATTTATGAACTATATGTATATTGTGGGATGAATTTTGATTGGTACATTGAGTATAAATATATAGAGTTTTGGAATGTTTATGTTCTTGTATAATCTTGTAAGGTCTATTTGGTATTAGAATTTACTTTTGGAATATTCGTCTTATGGATAATTCATTCTATGTATTCTATAGAATATCTCCATGACTTATTTATATAACCAGATTGGGTAAATCATTCTCCAACTATATATAAACACCAAAATAACTATTTTTCTTATCTTGTGGATTGATTAGTGATCCTGATGTAGTGGAATCCTTCCTCAAGAGCCATTTGGGTATCCAAGTCAGGGTTGCTATATGACATGCCTCCAAAACTTGTTGAGAATATTAAATCAATAAATAATCTTGAGTAAAATTATTATTCATAATTTGATCATTCCTTTATTCCCAAATAATCCATTTATGAACATAATAATTCTTAAAATTATCATCAATTAAAGGCTTCTTCCAGTACACTAGAAGGGAAAGAGGGGGTGAATACCCAGGTAAAAGAGACAAATGAAATTGATGAATCCTATATAAAATAAAACTAGAACACTCACTACATAAAATAGAATAAATATTTTACTCCTTAACTCCATGAAATATTTGAAATATTCTAATTTAAATAAAATGTATTTGACAATGGATATCACCTGAAGGAAGACAATTTTAACAAATACATCACCAAAAAAACTTTCACCCTTAGATGAGTATTTGATTTACAAATAATATAACACTTTATTAAGAATAAATTATCTATATATGAAATTAATAAATGATAACTATAACATAATTAATAATTTCCATCTCCTGTACAGAACCAAAATTGAGAATCTGGTGTAGAAGTTGAACCTAAAGGAATTTACAAAATAAGGTGCATGTCTCTACAATTAAAAAAATCTAAGAGTTTTTTAAAATTCCACACATTATCATTTTATGTTATAAGTTAACTAACTCACATATCTTATGAATAATTTAGACATAGGGTTAAATTGACATAATATTAGTTATTTAAAATCTATTCATCTAACTAAATAGTAACTTGAGACCCTGTAATAACTCATCCTGGATACCCAAATAGAGTCAATCTAGTATACTATAAGACCTAAGATGCACCTCTCAATTCCAATTCCAAGAGTAAACATAGACGGATATATGATTTATTATAAGGTTATTATTTACCCTCTTTGAGTGTGAATAAATAGATAGATAAATAAATAGAGGGTCTAGATGAAATTTTGGAACGACCCTTGCAGACAACAGACTTGAGAGACCAAAACATAAGTATTCACCGATGGAACACCTATTTATCAAGTTACCTAGTCAATAAAAATATCATAACTATATGAACATACATATATTTTAAATCATGGTCAAATACACCTATAAAGTATACATAAAGTGTGAAACTAGGAAAAACCCACTTTACACATATAAACCAATCCAAACATGGCCCAAGGGGGGAAAATAAAAATTTCATGTGAGAATGACCTAATGGAGAACACAAAGTATAACCCTATTATACCTAATCTACATGTCCTCTAAAACATAAAAAGGTTTTATCCCAACTCTATACACCATGTTTTGTGACCACTCATACTCAGGTACCCTCATACCTCATTTGTAAGAGCTTTAACTATAATTGGATCATAAAAAATAAGGTTTACATGATTTATGATAGAACATATATAGGGTGTGAATAAAATGTAACCCATGGAATTCACCACCAGATTCAACCAATTTTTCATAAATCCAAGTATACAAAGCTAGAATAGAAAGTAGAAGGGTATCAAGAAATCATTTCCAATTTATCATATAATATATTGGATAAATAAATTTTAAATATGGTTGTTTGTTAATAAAGTAAATAGATATCATGATTTAATATAAAACTAATAATTTTTAGGGGAATCTTCCAAACCAACTTTGATCCATGCTCAAAATCCAAGTAGTTTACCGGTCTACCATAATGAAATTTTCCACCGAGCATGTCTGACTAAACCCATCTTCAATAGGAGGTACTGTACACACACATATATATATACATATATACATATATATATGTATATATATGTGTATGTATGTATGTATGTGCATAGATCTATTTATTTCTTTGTATGTATGTATATGTATTTATAATCATCCTCCTTAGGGGGTACTCTCTATTCATATGGGGAATTTCACATGAACATTTTCTTCATCCTCACCTAGGAGTCCACTCATCTTCTCATGGAATATAACATATACATATATATCCATTATAATATACATATACATAACCCTCCTATATATGAGGCCTCTCTAATTATATGTATGAAGATATCATATACATATAAAAATTCCCATGTGTTTTCAGTGAACATGTATTGATCTAAAACATGAATAACATGGTTCAACGCCTACGTATGAAATAAACTAAAAAAAGGCTATACATATGTGGTATTAAGCAAAGTAATTGTAGTGGTATCACATGTTAGAAACATAAAATATGGGTTCTAGATCCAAATCCTTCCTATAAAGCATCAAATAATCAAGCTTGTGTAATAATACAACAACAACCATGTATAAAGAATTTATAAAGAAACAACCCAAAAATATGTTATGAATAAATATAAAATAATAAAAAACTCACATCAAGTTTTACTCATAACTACAACATAAGATCATGATCAAGTAATAACATTTATGGTATAATACTTCAAGAACCAATAATGGATAATCAATCCCATCTTTTCTTATAATTAAAACATTTTATTAAAAAAATTAATAAAACACGTCATTTTTTGATCCATCACTCTGTTCCATGACCTTAAAATAGAAACATTATGTCTATATCAGAGAAAAATAATAGGTTATACACCTTTTATTACACATATATGATTCCCTAAGTCTTTAAAATCAAGATATCCCACAACACACTAATTGAAGAATCCTCAAGATCGATGACTATATCCACCTACTCCCAGCCAAAGAAAGAATAATCTAAATAGGATCTTAGATTCAAAACCTTAAGTTTGAAAATGATGGATTTCCATGGAAACTTGGTGATGAACCCTGGTATAGGAAAAAATTTATCTTGAATGGGATTTGAAGAGATTCATGGGAGGGCTCAAAAATGAATCTTTATATTGAAATGGGGGTGAATATCCTTAGTGGAAGGAGTAACATGATTTAATTAAAGATATGAAAATATTAAAAAAACATAAAAAATAGGCATTCATTATTACTAGGTAACTAGTCCAGGTCCATTTGGTACCCAGTTGATCTAGTAGTGGCTCTATAGCCACTATATTTCCACTAGGTACCTAGTGACTACCCAACAAGTACTCAATGTAGCTCAAACTCCTAGGTCCCTTCTCTTTTCATTTTTTTCATTATTCAAATACCTCTCAAAGTCCCCCAACTCAAGATTATAGATAAAATGTAATTAAGAGTCTAAAATAAAAAAGGATACTTTTAACATAGAATGATGAGGGTATTTACACCCTCACCACCATAATTTTATTATCCCATAGTATAATTCCCCAGCCATAAACATCACTTAATCTTGAGTTATTTCAAGAATATACATTGAGGATCTTTTCAGGTTTAGAGTTTTAGAGAATTAGATCATAAATCATGCATTACATCCCACATTTCAATAAGGTGGTTACATAAAAGACATTATTCTTTTTTCCTATCAAAGGAGACATATTTAAAATAAAACATGGATTCTTTCTTGACACTTCCTCGACACTATAATCACATCATGTACCTTTCCCTTGACCTGTGAAAAACATTTCAGAAACTTTGGATGAGCATAAAAATCTCATTAAGGGATATAAAAGTACGGAATAAAAACATTAGTCCATGTATACATAAGAACCAATGAAATTATACTTTACTCATAAAACATAAGCACTTCATAATTCCTCATTAAATAATAAGATTTATGAATAACTCATAGAAAACATAAGACATAAAGCTAACTTGAGGCATTCATAACATTATTATGTAGGGATTAACCCTCATGGTTATGTTTGGATTACCCATCACAGTATATTCCCTAAATATCTTCGGAGAAACCTTAGCGTTTAACTTCTTTGTATTACCCAATGCATTGGAGAGATATCATGGGATCCCCTGCCCTTATTTTATAACTAAACCAGCCTTCTTCATAAACAATGCCGAAGAACCATAACATAATCGTATCACACAAAACATGCATAAAGGAAACATAACATTTCCACATTTCAATCACAAGATATCAATACAACATATTGATATAATAAAAACATTATCAAAACTATTTCCAATACCAAAATAAAAGAAAATTAAAACATGGTATTTATTTTTCATTTAACAAAAAGTTATGGCTTTTATAGGAAGCCGAAACTCAAATAATGGTCACGACGGCGGAGAAGTCATTGTCGCCGCATACGTACGACAAAAACATTCCCTTTTGTCGTTTAGTAAAACGCTTCGTATAAAAAATATTCCTTTTGAATAAAAGTAAAAGTAAAAGGGGTTTATACACTGTATAAAAGAAAGTTATGTATAAAGATAAAATATGCCTCAATGAAAGGATATTGAGACGAAGTCCCATACCTCATGTCCGACTTGACTCGATCATTCTTTAATCTCCTTTAAATCGGGTAACTCCTCTTGGTTTGAACCAAAAGGGTTTCTTGAAGAGCTTTCTGCCTAAGGTAAGGCTTCTAAGAAGAAGATAGTGATGTGGAGAGATAAAATGAGCAGATCTTGGCCGATCCAATGGCTTGAGAGGTGTGGATAAGGTGGTAGAGGTGGTGGCTTTTATAAGAGGGAGTAGGGGCACTCTTGGAAAGTCAAGAAATGTTTCTTTATTATATAATGATTTTCGGATTTTAAAGGTCCCAAAATTATATATTTCAAGGATAAGGAGATAATTTTTCGAAATCCACCCATAAAATAGGTCTTTGACATGTGTAATTCTTATATTTTACATTATCTTTTCATTTTATTTAAATCGTTCATTAATGAGGTAATTGTTGCATCATCATGGTGTCATAAAAAAATTAATTTATTTAATGTCTAAAAATTATAAAAAAAAATATAATGATGTAGGAAATATTTTTATCTTTCCAATGAATATTTATAGTCTAAGATATCATTTACATAGACAAAACTAAAATTGTTTTACTTGGGTGATACATACTTTGGTTATACTTTCCCTTTAAAAAAATAATATAATAAAATGTCACTATCACCCAAAAGTGACTCCATGGGGTCTCTAAGTTGGAACAAGGCATCCCATGGTCGGCCATGACAAAACCAGTAGCATTAGGACACATTTTGGGGTCATTTGTTATTATTATGATATTATTTTATTACCCTTAACTACCCGATTACTAATTAATCACGATAATTAAAGATAATTACCATTGTTACTATTCATAATGTCCAAAAACAAAAGAGTATTAATTACATAATTTGGACCTTCTAATTCCAAATATGGAATCCATTTTACCAAATTCCAAACACCGAAATTTTAGTAATTAATTTAAAAATAATTCATGTTGTCAAAACAAATAGCGGGTTTTTTAGAAACAATATCTATCAAAAGTTTGACAATTGGTTATGACCAATTTCAAAGTGAAATTAATTACAATGACCACCATTGGATGAAATTGTAAAAATATATTCTAATTAATCTTTAAAACCAAATTAAAAAGATAATATAACCATATAATTAAATTATATGAAAAAGTAGTTTTGAAGTAAAATGCAGTATTTTTCACTATTCCCTAAAAAATAAACATTGTCAGAAAAATACCAAAAAATTATCCAAAGTAAATTTCAATGTACCAATACTAAATAATAAGTTTATTTTGACCAATAGAGATTATAAAATTTTCAAAATATATATTTAAAAATGGTTCTCCATCAAAAGGCGGTAAAACAATCTTTTAAAAATATTAAAGAATTCTATGCTTACGATTGGATTTATTCACATTTTAAGCCTCTAAAACACTATCTAATTCATAAGTAGAAATAGATATGAAAATCCATAATTCTTTACTTACTTGGGATGTTACATACTTCCCCCTTTTAGAAAATTGTGTCCCCGTAATTTATTTACTTATCGAATAAGTGGGGGTATTTACCCCTCATTTCATTTTCAGATTTCCTTGTTACCTCTTCAATCATGTGGTTTTTCCACAAAACCTTTACTTGATGAATCACCTTATTTCGCAATACTTGCTCCTTTTGGTCAAGAATCTGGACTGGTTGTTCCACATAAGATAGGTTTTCTTCCAGCTGAACTACCTCTGGACTCAAAACATGAGATCGATCTGGCATGTACTTCCTTAACATTGAAACATGAAAAACATTGTGTACCTAAGATAAACTCGGAGGTAAAGCCACTCGGTAAGCAACTGATCCAAATCTCTCCAGAATTTCATATGGTTCAGTGAACCTTGGACTCAGCTTTCCTTTCTTACCAAATCGCATCACACTTTTTCATGGTGAAATTTTGACAAAAACATGATCACCTACCTCAAAAGAGAGATCCTTCCTCCTGTTTCCTGATTAACTTTTTTGCCTGCTATGAGCTGTTCTCATGTGTTTCAGTATCATCTGAACTTTTTCTGCCAACTCTTCTACCAATTCTGGTCCCATAAACTTCCTTTCACCCACTTAATCCAAAAAAGATTGAGTTCGACTCCTTTCACCCACTTCATCCCAAAAAGCTGGAGTTCGACACCGCTTCCCATATAATGCCTCAAATGGTGTCATCTGTATACTGGAATGAAAACTATTATTATAAAAAAACTCAACCAAAAAAGCTGTTGGTCCCAACTTCCCTGATAATCCATCGAATAAGCACGTAGCATATCCTACAAATTCTGAATTGTTCGTTCTGACTTCCCATCTGATTGAGGATGAAAAGCTGTACTAAAATTTAATTCAGTACCCAATGACTTCTGAAGGCCTTTCCAAAAGTTAGAGGTAAACCTGGGATCACGATCAGATACAATGGAGAGGTTAACTCCATGAAACCTGACTATCTCTTTAATATACAAACGAGAAAGTTGATCTAGGGAAAACGTATGTCGTATAGCAAGGAAATGAGCAGATTTAGTCAAGCGATCAACAATAACCCAGATTGCATTATTACGTCGAGGTGTCTTCGACAATCCCACAATGAAGTCCATGGATATATTCTCTCATTTCCACTCTGGCACTGGTAAAGGCTGAAGCATCCCCTTCAGTAACTGCCGCTCTGCTTTAACCTATTGACAAGTCAAACACTTCACAGTAAAATCAACAATATCTCTTTTCATTCCATCCCACTAGTAATACTCCTGAAGATCTCTATTCTTCTTAGTACTGCCTGGATAAACTGAAAATGGAGAACTATGAGCTTCATGTAACAACTCTCTCCTCAACTTTGAATCAAAAGGCACACACAATCTCTTCCCAAATCTCAAAACACAATCATTATAAATGTTGAATTTAGGAAACTTACCCTTCTGAAGCAGCTCTACCTTTTCCTGCAACTCACTGTCTTGCTTCTGAGCTTTCTTAATTCTGTCTGATAGAGAAGATTTCACTGATACCTGAAACAAAATAGAAGAACTTCCTACACCAACAACTTTTATGCCAAGGTTCATCAAATACTTAACTAAAGGATCATGTTCCAAATGTAACATGGTTAATGAAGCATTACTTTTTCGACTCAAAGCATTATCCACTTTATTTTCCTTTCCCGGATGGTAATAAATTGTACAATCATAATCCTTGATTAATTCTAGCCATCTCCTCTGTCTCATGTTCAATTATTTCTGAGTGAATATATAATCTAAACTTTTGTGATCAGTATATATTTCACACTTTACACCATACAAATGATGCCTCCAAATTTTTAAAGCGAAAACAACAACAGCTAATTCCAAATCATGTGTAGGGTAATTTATCTCATGAGTTTTCAAATGACGTGAAGCATAAGAAATTACCTGATCCTTATGCATTAGGACGCAACCAAGTCCTTTCAATGAATCATCACTATAGATGACAAAATCATCATTCCTGGATGATAGTTCCAAAACTGGAGCATTCACCAATCTTCTTTTCAAGTCCTGAAAACAATCATCGCATTATTTTGTCTAGATAAACTTAACACCCTTACGAGTTAGCTTAGTAATTGGACTAGATAACCATGAAATATTTCTAACAAACCTTCAGTAATAGCCTACCAAACCAAGAAAACTACGAATCTCAGTTACATTTGTGGGTCGTGGTCATTCTTCAACAACCTTTGTTTTTGCAGGATCAACAATTATTCCATCTTTAGAAACAATGTGACCAAGGAATGAAATTTTTTGCAACCAAAATTCTCACTTGCTAAATTTCCCAAACAATTTATTTTCATTTGAGTTTTGTAAAACAACCCTTAAATGACTTCCATGATCCTCTTTACTTTTAGAAAACACAAAAATATCATCAATGAAAACAACCACAAACTTATCCAAGATCTCATGGAAAATTCTATTCATAAGGTTCATGAATATAGAAGGTGCATTGGTTATCCCAAAAGGAATTACTACAAATTCATAATGGCCATATTTGTATGAAACGCAATCTTCAGAATATCTGCTTCCTTTACCTTCAACTGATGGTACCCCAATATCAAGTCAATCTTTGAAAAATACTGAGCTCCCTGGAGCTGATCAAACAAATCATCGATATGAGGAAACAGATATTTGTTCTTAACAGTGATGTTATTCAAGGATCTATAATCAATGCAAAGTCTCAGAGAACCATCTTTCTTTTAAACAAATAAGACAGGAGCACCCCATGGTGATGTTCTAGGTCAAATGAAACCTTTCTCTAATAAATCTTACAATTGCTCCTTCAACTCTAAAATTTCAATTTGATCCATTCGATAAGGGGGTTTTGAAATTGGCTTAGCATCAGGAACTAAGTCAACAGTAAATTAAACTTCTCGATCTGGTATTATTCCAGGAAACTCATCAGGAAAAACATTAGGATACTCATTTACCACTGGCACGTCATTAATCTAAACGGTTCCTTTTTTTTCAACAATATGTTCAAGGTAACATTCATTTACATCTTTAACAAGTTTCTCGGCCTCTTGATATGTTATCAACAGTAAGGGTTCATTCTTGTACACAAACTGAAAGTATTTTTGAAAAGAAACTTCTTTAGCTCTACAATCAATCTTAGCATGGTAAACAGAGAGCCAATCCATACCCAAAATAACATCAAACTCGACTAAAGGTAAAACAATAAGGTTTTCAAGTAGGTTCTTTCCACGGATAAGGATAGGAATATTCTTATAAATTCTTTTTGCCTCAGAATTTCCCCCAGGTGTTTTTACCACAAGTTCAGAAGTTATTTCTTGAGATGTAATTCCGAATTTACTAGAAAATTTTTCAGAGATGAAAGAATGTGTATACTCCGAATCAAACAACACATTGGAATAATCTGAAAAAACAAACAAAGTACCTGATACCACTTCATTTGATGGCCCAACATCTACTAAAGTAGTTGCAAAGGAATTCACCAAACCATTCTTGTAGAGACCCGAAGCTTGACGTACATGGACATTACATTACTTTTGTGGAATACTTAGTACATAACAAAAACACACACACAAGGATCGTAATAGTTTAGTGTCTTTGGAAACTCGAAATATAATCTTCTAATCGTGGTGAAAGATCTTTAACATCTCCCATAAAGATCTTCCATTTTTTACCTAAAACCTTTCTTTATATCCTGGGGAAAAGAAAACATAAAAGGGTGAGCTCAAATGCTCAGTAAGGGTAAACAAAAGAAATATCAATCACATCATATTCATAAGAACATAACATTTTGGAAATCTTAACCTGCAAAAGAGAGCATAATTTCATAACATGGGATAAATCATAGTAGTGAAATGAAATCCCAATAATCATAACTTAAAACATGAAACTTTGTGGCATACACACATAATCATAGAGAATCATTTCTTATTAGTCAAGACTCATTGCCAAGACTATCTTAGTGGACAAAGTCCATTTCTGAACCGAGTCACCCTCGTTTCAGTCCTGTTTCACTGAACCGGTATAACCTACCATTCTAGCCATGTCTATCTCATGAGATATAAAATCTTTACCCAATGCATTGGAGGGAGATATAGGTCCCACCCATCTCATAATGATACCATTCTTATGTGTGCCACAAAATCATAAACCATACATCATAGCATAACACATATAATAAAAATGGGAATCTTAAACATCATGACATCATAAAAAAAATCATATAAGATAAAGGAATTCATAAAAATATAATTCCATCACAACATAATCAAATCAATGTAATAATAGGGATAAAAACAGAACCCTTTATTATCTTAGATGGAAAATAATTTTGATAAAACACTTGAACTCCATTCTTGAGGAAAATATCCTTTCTACTTCAAAAATACTTTTCCTTTCTTAAAATGTCATACAATTCTAAACTAAAAGAAGTTGATTAAAAATAAACTTGAAAACTTGTAAAGGAAGCTTCTTGTAAATAATGTTTTAAAAATACATTCATGCCGTATAAGTTAAAAAAACATTTTTCTCGTACTTTTGTCGGAAAAGTCAAAAAGTACCTCGTACGAAAAACGAAAAAAGATTCCTTTCATATCTTTTACTAAAAACTCACCAAAGGGTAAAATTGGATTTAAAAAATTTTAGGTGGATGGAAATAATATTATATATTGCGGAAACATGGATGTGGATGATAAAATACACCCCAATAAATTTCAAAGTATAAACAATCTCGGATAAAAATGAGATTGTGATATTTCCCTTACCTTAGGTCCGATATGCTTTGTAGGTGTACGAACCTCCTGTATAATGATTTAAATAATGTTATTGACTTATTACAGAATCATACTTATTTTTATTATATAATATATGGTCATATTCTTAGCTTCTTAGTAGTAATATTTCATTGCTACTTGTTATTCAGGTGTTTATAACTTTTTCTTCTTATGCGTGTTTTGTCGAATAAATTCTTATTCTTCTCTTTAGGTTATAGATACCTCATTTCCAGAATAATATTAGTGTAATATATATCATATTCATTCATTCAATTTATTTATATAATCATTATGAAATTAATATCATGTAGAATGAGTCGCATCACATCGTGGAGACGGTATTCCGTACGTACGCACGAGTGATGATATCTTTCCTATGATCGTGGAATTGTATTGGAGTGTATGTATACTATTTCAGAATCAGTATAACTTTATAATAGTCATATATAGTCATTATTTACACCATTATACCCATCCAAGTAAGGTGGTGGTGGAAAATAGATTACACCACGGCGTGGAGACGGTATTCCGTACGTACGCACGCACCGTGATTTCTTTTTCCGTAGGATGGATAGATAGTGAAATAGGGTTGTTTCATACTTATAATAACATATCAGTATATAAGAAATACTGATGTTATTACTTTATCATGAAACAACTAAAGAAGAAGAATTTGAAGAAGAAAGAAATTGAAAAAGATCAGTAATGGATATTACCTCTTTTTGACGTGCCTTCACTTAACCTCCACTTAAAGAACTAAGGATGGTCTTTGAAGAATCCCAGGACCTCTAGGATGATACTAGAGAAGTGTAGAAGAGATTTTGGCAGGTTTTGGCCGAGCTTTAATGCTCAAATTGGTGTGAGGAGGAGAGGGAGGAGGTGCCCTTTTATAAGGGAGTAGGGGGGCACCTTAGGAAAATCTCAAAATATTATTTTATATTAAGGTCAAATTCGATTTATAATGGTTACAAAGGGTCTTATTTCTAAGATAAATTGGATATGGGTCTAAATACTCTCATCCAATAGGATTTAGATAAGTTTAGGTTATTATTTTAACCTTGTCAGTTAGATTTAACTCTACGTTAAATAATTTAACTTTTACCGTGTCTTTTTGTTTTCTTACACTATATAGTTAATAAACTTACCATAACAAGCCAAACTAATACCAAGTTGTTTATTATTAATATATCTATCCTTATCTATGTCATTTGGCCTAACCTTATATTTTTAGGTATTAAATAACAATTAATAATATAATATTTTTTTAAAAAACTAATTTATGTCAATTTTGACACTATTTGGTACATGATTTTTATGAAATTCATAACAGAATGATAAGTTCGAAAAAAGTTACTTAAATAAACAATAACATGTCATATTAACCTATAAAATTAGTGTAAGTCATAAAAATTCTCAAATTACATTTATTTGGGCATTTATAACATCAATTATGTCAATATTTCATTAATAAGACAATTACTGCATCATCATTGTGTCATAAATAAATTAAATTATTTAATGTCTAAAAATTACAAATAAAATACCATTATGTAGGAAATCATTTTATCTTTCTAATTAGTACTTATAGTCTAATTTATATTATGTATAACCCTATATTAAAATTGATTTACTTATTAAACTTTGATTTTAACTATTTTAACCCTTCTTTAAATAAATTAATAATAAATGTCCTAATCTAATCCAAGTGGGCCTAAATGATCATATTTTATTCCTAAGGTTTCTTTTGGTCGAATTACACTTATCCAATAGAATTAGGACATGTGTTAGGGTAATTATAATAAAATTGTTACCCTTAATTACCCTATTTACTTTTAATCGTGGTAAAAAAAAGTAAAAAGTTACTATTCACCAAAAATTATTTTCATCTCATTGAACCACATTTTACTTACTAACATCAACAGTGACTCTCGGATTTTTGAAATTCCACTCATAGAAGCGGTAAAATTAAGTTTTATGAAAAATTCATTTTTTTTAACTATCACTTAGCGGTTTCACTATTCATCAAAAAATGAAAGTTTCCAGAAAAATACCAAAAATTAGGCCTAAGATATATTTGATATTATGAACTCAAAAATGATGTCTATTTTACCAAATTAAAAACATATTATTTACATTAACTAATTTAAAAATTAATTCCTGTCGTCAACACAAATGGCGTGTTTTTAAGAGATAATAACTATCAAAAGATTGACACTTGTTTATAACTGGTTTAAATGTGAAATTGCATCCAATGACCAACATTGTATTAAATTGTAAAAATATATTCTAAATATACTTTAAAACCACTCAAATTAATAATTTATCACTATTAATTATTTCGATTAAAAAAGTTGTTTTTAATTAAAATTTAGTAATTTTCACTATTCATCAGAATATGAAAGTTATCCGAAAAGTACCAAAATTTCATCTTAGGCTAAATTCGATACTCCGAATCCAAAAATAAAGTCCATTTTGAGAGATAAAATTTCTAAAATTTTAAAAGGTGGTTATTACTATTCATAACGGCTAGTTTTAATAATATTTTTATAGCATATCGTTGTTTAGTGAAACTCGGCATTGCGTACTACACACGCTATCGAGGAAGGTCGCGATTGTGTGTAATGCAAGGAAAGTCAAGGATGCGTGTTGAGCAAGATCCTTTTGGTGTAGAATACAACACAAGACATTAATGAAATTAAAAGGAATATTTTTCATAAAATATCGGGGTGTTACATTCTACCCCCCTTAAAATGAATTTCGCCCTCGAAATTCGTTGGGGTTATAAATGGTTTACTATTAAAAAGTTTCTTTAATAGAAACCCACATCATAAAAAGGAATACCAAAACCAATCTTTAAAAACAAAAGTATGAAATTTAACGGTTACCCAAATAAACTAATCACTGGGTTTCCACATAGGTGAAAATATGGATATGGAAGAGAAATCTAACCATCATGTTCTGACGGAGAGTGGTAGAGAACATGGCTATGGAAAAGCCAGCAATCACAAATCCATAAATTTGTGACGATATAAGGTACCATCTGATTCATCAGATATAAGAGCACTAGGACAACATTTTTGGTTTTCAAGATTGTTTCCTTAAAGTTGATGAAATTCAAATTAGAAGAAACACTTTAGTGATTTTGGTATAGTCTCACCGTTGGTCATTCTTTGGACAATTTCCACTTCATCTCTTAAAGAAATGTAGTTGAATTTGTCATTTGTGGTGTGTTAGCAGATCATGTGATAGAATTATGGGTCATTCCATCTGTCTCAAACAAAAGGTTAGAAAAGTTATCAAAAAATACATAAGTCCATCTATAGTGACATTAATGATATATGGTTCCTAAAATGGACTTATACTTCATATATCATACTGCTTAATATAATAAAACTATTTTCTACTAAACAGGGACTTCTTGTAGGCCATTGGTAGGCGATAAAGGCCAGTCGCACTTCAGTTGTGGGTTCGATTCCCACGGCCTTGTCCAACGTGATGGGTTGTCTCCCGTCCTGCAGGTTGTCCTTTTTCTAAAACTACATTACATAAATAATATCAAAAAAAGTTCTATCCTTTAACAATACTAACTTATGGTTAACATAATCCATTCCAATCTTTAGGCTTATCTAAAATACTTCGGTCCAAGCTCATAGTATAAAGAAAACGATTACTTGAAATATCGTTAACCAAGCATGTGAATACCATCATTTATCCCCCATATATCTTGTTGGTCACATTCCAATCATGTGAATACCTTAATCATGTATTCTCTTGAAAAATGAATACCCATTAAACCTTAGTGAAAACATGAATGCTGAAAAAAGTTAACTCTTTCCACATACCAAAATCCAAAAATTCTATATACTCAAACCATGATATAACCTTCTCCTTATATCAGTCATGAGATCATGAATACTATCAAACATTTAATTTTCTCCTTATCCCTTCATTATGCGCATATCATCTACATTCCAAAAATATCTGAATAACCTTTCATGGATACTGGTACCATTAATCATACACTTTCAAAACTCAAGGAAAGACAACAGTGTAACAATCCTTAGATGTCTCTTTATTCCATAGTACCATGAGATTACTTATACAACATTACACATGATAAACATGTAATCATTCCACTATATTCTTAAACCATTGACTGAGCTTCAACAATTCTTTCATCTCACATATCATTTGTAGTCTCTTCATCATCATCAACATAAATACTACCCATATGACCATACTGATTCTCTTCATGAGACTTTACCTTAGGGCATTGGTTTGCATAATGCTCGTACATTCCACATTTAAAAAATTTAACCATTGTTGATGTCGTAGCAATACCATTATCCTCATCCCTGGTGTTAATTGAACCTTTTCCTTTGCACTTACTGGATTTGTGTCCTTCTTTTCCACACCCAAAGCATCTTCCAGTTCCTTTGAAACATTCTCCTTGATGCCTCTTCCCACATGATTTACATAGGGGAAATTGAACTTTCTTTCCTCTATGATCATCATGAAACTCCATCTTTCTCTTATTAGCCGAGTCAGGAAACTTACCAAATTTTACTTTATTGATCATATTATGAGATTTCTGATTCGGAATAATAATGATGTTTGGACTTCCAAATCCCATTTCATTTGGTTTCTCATGAAGAATATCATTCCATTGCCCATCATATCCTCCATTATCGTGAATCATCTTGTTTCCAGCCATTTTCTAAAACCCAAAAAGAATAGTGTCAGAGGAAAAAATCATAATAAAGGGGGAGTAACTTCAATATCTAACATATTTGGTTTAATCTAATATCGTTAACATAGTTCTAGGACTATATCTTATACGTATACTTATCCTTATAGACATCCCTAGACATACCTTAGAAATATCTCTAGGGATCTCACTAACGTTCTCACATCCTAGTTTCCAAAGGTTGACTAAACCTTTCCTCTGATACCAACTGTAGAGACCCGAAGCTTGACGTATATGGACATTACATTACTTTTGCGGAATACTTAGTACATAACAAAAACACACACACAAGGATCGTAATAGTTTAGTGTCTTTGGAAACTCGGAATATAATCTTCTAATCGTGGTGAAAGATCTTCAACATCTCCTCTAAAGATCTTCCTTTTTTTATCTAAAACCTTTCTTTATATCCTGGGGAAAAGAAAACATAAAAGGGTGAGCTCAAATGCTCAGTAAGGGTAAACAAAATAAATATCAATCACATCATATTCATAAGAACATAACATTTTGGAAATCTTAACCTACAAAAGAGAGCATAATTTCATAACATGGGATAAATCATAGTAGTGAAATGAAATCCCAATAATCATAACTTAAAACATGAAACTTTATGGCATACACACGTAATCATAGAGAATCATTTCTTATTAGTCAAGACTCATTGCCAAAACTATCTTAGTGGACAAAGTCCATTTCTGAACTGAGTCACCCTCGTTTCAGTCCTGTTTCACTGAACCGGTATAACCTACTGTTCTAGCCATGTCTATTTCATGAGATATAAAATCTTTACCCAATGCATTGGAGGGAGATATAGGTCCCACCCATATCATAATGATACCATTCTTATGTGTGCCACAAAATCATAAACCATACATCATAGCATAACCCATATAATAAAAACGGGAATCTTAAACATCATGACATCATAAAACAATTCATATAAGATAAAGTAATTCATAAAAATATAATTCCATCACAACATAATAAAATCAATGTAATAATAGGGATAAAAACAGAACCCTTTATTATCTTAGATGGAAAATAATTTTGATAAAACACTTGAACTCCATTCTTGAGGAAAATATCCTTTCTACTTCAAAAATACTTTTCCTTTCTTAACATGTCATACAATTATAAACTAAAAGAAGTTGATTAAAAATAATCTTGAAAACTTGTAAAGGAATCTTCTTTGAAATAATTTTTTAAAAATCCATTCATTTCGTATAAGTTAAAAAAACATGTTTCTCGTACTTTTGTCGGAAAAGTCCAAAAGTACCTCGTACGAAAAACAAAAAAAGATTCCTTTCATATCTTTTACTAAATACTCACCGAAGGGTAAAATTGGATTTAAACAATTGTAGGTGGATGGAAATAATATTACATATTGAGGAAACATGGATGTGGATGATAAAATACACCCCAGTAAATTTCAAAGTATAAACAATCTTGGATAAAAATGAGATTGTGATATTTCCCTTACCTTAGGTCCGATATGGTTTGTATGTGTCCGAAACTCCTGTATAATGATTTAAATAGTGTTATTGACTTATTACAGAATCATACTTATTTCTATGATATCATATATGGTAATATTCTTGTCTTCTTAGTATTAATATTTCATTGCTACTTGTTATTCAGGTGTTTATAACTTTTTGTTCTTATGCGTGTTTTGTCGAATAAATTATTATTCTTCCCTTTAGGTTATAGATACCTCATTTCCAGAATGGTATTAGTGTAATATATATCATATTCATTCATTAAATTCATTTATATAATCATTATGAAATGAATATCATGTAGAACGAGTCGCATCACATCGTGGAGACGGTATTCCATACGTACGCACGAGTGATGATATCATTCTTATGATCGTGGAATTGTATTGGAGTGTATGTATACTATTTCAGAATTAGTATCACTTTATAATAGTCATATATAGTCATTATTTACACCATTATACCCATCCAATTAAGGTGGTGGTGGAAAATAGATTACACCATGGCGTGGAGACGGTATTCCGTACGTACGCACGCGCGATGATTTCTTTTTCCGTAGGATGGATAGATGGTGAAATAGGGTTGTTTCATACTTATAATAATATATCAGTATATAAGAAATACTGATGTTATTACTTTATCATGAAACAACTAAAGAAGAAGAATTTGAAGAAGAAAGAAATTGAAAAAGATCGGTAATGGATATTACCTCTTTTTGACGCGCCTTCACTTAACCTCCACTTAAAGAACTAAGGATGGTCTTTGAAGAAGACCAGGACCTCTAGGATGATACTAGGGAAGTGGAGAAGAGATTTTGGCAGGGATTGGCCGAGCTTAAATGCTCAAATTGGTGTGAGGAGGAGAGGGAGGAGGTGCCCTTTTATAAGGGAGGAGAGGGGCACCTTAGGAAAATATCAAAATATTATTTTATATTAAGGTCAAATTCGGTTTATAATGGTTCCAAAGGGTCTTATTTCGAAGATAAAGTGGAGATGGGTCAAAATCCTCTCATCCAATAGGATTTAGACAAGTTTAGGTTATTATTTTAACCTTATCAATTAGATTTAACTCTAAGTTAAATAATTTAACTTTTACCGTGTCTTTTTGTTTTCTTACACTATATGGTTAATAAACTTACCATAACAAGCCAAACGAACCTCAAGTTGTTTAGTATTAATATATATATCCTTATATATGTCATTTGGACGAACCTTATATTTTTAAGAATTAAATAACAATTAATAATATAATATTTGTTTTAAAAACTAATTTATGTCAATTTTGACACTATTTGGTACATGATTTTTATGAAATTTATAACAGAATGATAAGTTCGAACAAAGTTACTTAAATAAACTATAACTTGTCATATTAACCTATAAAATTAGTTTAAGTCATAAAAAGTCTCAAATTACATTTATTTGGGCATTTATAACATCAATTATGTCAATATTTCATTAATAATACAATTACTGCATCATCATTGTGTCATAAATAAATTAAATTATTTAATGTCTAAAAATTACAAATAAAATACCATTATGTAGGAAATCGTTTTATCTTTCTAATGAGTATTTATAGTCGAATTTATCTTATGTATAACCCTATATTAAAAATGATTTACTTATTAAACTTTGATTTTAACTATTTTAACCCTTCTTTAAATAAATTAATAATAAATGTCCTAATCTAATCCAAGTGGCCCTAAATGATCATATTTTATTCCTAAGGTTTATTTTGGTCGAATTACACTTATCCAATAGAATTAGGACATGTTTTAGGGTAATAATAATAACATTTTTACCCTTAATTACCCTATTTACTTTTAACCGTGGTAAAAAAAGTAAAAAGTTACTATTCACCAAAAATTATTTTCATCTCATTGAACCACATTTTACTTACTAACATCAACCGTGTCTCTCGGATTTCTGAAATTCCACTCATAGAAGCGGTAAAATTAAGTTTTTAATTACATTAATGTCTTGTGTTGTACGCTACACCAAAAGGATCTCGCTCAACACACATCCTTCACTTGCCTTGCATTACACGCAATAGTGACCTTCCTCGATAGCACTTTCCAGAATTCAGAAGACATTCCCCAGTATTCCTTTTACCACATTTATCACAAACTGAAAACTTAGTTTTCTTACCATCAGACCTCTTTGAAGGATTCTTACCTTTCTCCTGCCACCTCGATCTCTGCTTCTGTTGGTTGTTATAGAACACTTGATCATCGGAAAACTCCATTTCCACCTTCTCAGCACATCGAACAAGATTTTCATAACTTTTAAACTCACAAGAATCTAAATCCCTTTGATATTTTGGCTTTAATCCTAGGTAAAAACGATTGATTTTACTATCAATGTTGCGGATAAAATTTGGAGCATATCTTTTCAATCGAGTAAACATTTCTTCCTAAGAAGCCACTGATTTGTCCTCTTGCCTGAATTCCAAGAATTTTTTTTCTATCCTAAGTCGAACAGCCCTAGGAAAATATTTCTCAAGAAACATACCTTTGAATTCATCCCAATCAAGAGCATCAATCTCATCAGTGTCCCTGATATTTTTAACCATTGACCACCACTGATCGGATTCACCCTCCAAACGATAAACAAC
Organism: Viscum album; assembly: GCA_963277665.1. Taxonomy (NCBI): domain Eukaryota; kingdom Viridiplantae; phylum Streptophyta; class Magnoliopsida; order Santalales; family Viscaceae; genus Viscum; species Viscum album. Next base: position 747,173,966 of record OY728123.1, on the reverse strand, counting down.
AAGACTATCCTTTTGATTATCTGAACACCCCATGACATCGAAAATCTTCTCCATTGCTTTAATCCACTCTTCAGTTATCACAGGGTCAGATGATCCTCTGAATGATGGGGGATGTTTCCTCATGAAATGTTCCACCACTAACATGTTCCTCTGCGGTTGATCTGGCAGATCTCGTGCATGGATACCACCACCATTTATCACTTGAGTCAACTTTTCCATTACTACAAAAAGCTGTTCAGTTCCAATTCCGACCATCTCAGGATGCTGATTCGGAAGGTCATTTCCTTCTGTATGCCTTTTTAGCACTGCTTTCCTGTTTCCCCTACGGAAAACCATTCTGAACAAACATGTCTTAGATGAAGCAATATGGTAATCTTTAAATGCTATATCATTTCAATTTGACCATAAAAAAATATTTTTGGATAATCATTTAATAGAATTCTAACTCCTAAAGTTATCTAAACCAACCTCTGATACTAACTATAAGGCCCCAGCCTTAAACATAACTTAATCTTGAGTTATTTCAAGAATAAAAATTGAGGATCTTTTCAGGTTTAGAGTTTTAGAGAATTAGATCATAAATCATGCATTACATTCCACATTTCAAGAATGTGGTTACATAAAAGATAGTACTCTTTTTTCCCATCAAAGGAGACATATTTAAAATAAAACATGCATTCTTTCTTGACACTTCCTCGACACTATCATCACATCATGTACCTTTCCCTTGACCTGTGAAAAACATTACAAAAACTTGGGATAAGCATAAAAATCTCAGTAAGGGATATAAAAGTACATAATAAAAACATTATTCCATGTATACATAAGAACCAATGAAATCATACTTTACTCATTAAACATAAGCACTCTATCATACCTCATGAAATCATAATATTTATGAATAACACATAGAAAACATAAGACATAAAGTTAACTTGAGGGATTCATAACATTCTTACGTAGGGAGTAACCCTCATGGCTATGTTTGGAATACCCATCACAGTATATTCCCTAAATCTCTTCGGATAAACCTTAGCGGTTAACTCCTTCGCGTTACCCAATGCATTGGAGAGCTATCACGGGCTCACCCGCCCTTAGTTTATCACGGAACCACCCATATTCATAAACAATTCCCAAGAACCATAACATAATCGTATCACATAAAACATGCATAAAAGAAACATAACATTTCCACATTTCAATCACAAGATATCAATACAACACATTGATATAATAAAAACCTTATCAAAACCATTTTCAATGCCAAAATAAAAGAAAAGTAAAACATGGTATTTATTTTTCATTTTAAAAAAAGTTAAGTCTTTTAGAGGAAGCTGAAACTCAAATAATGGTCACAGTGGCGGAGAAGTCGTTGTCACCACAAACATACGACAAAAACATTCCCTTTTGTCGTTTAGTAAAACGCTTCGTATAAAAAATATTCCTTTTGAATAAAAGTAAAATTCAAAGGGGTTTATACACTGTATAAAATAAAGTTGTGTATAAAACAAAATATGCCATAATGAAAGTAGATTGAGACGAAGTCCCATACCTCGTGTCCGACTTGACTCGATCGTTCTTTAATCTCCTTTAAATCGGGTAACTCCTCTTGGTTTGAACCCAAAGGGTTTCTTGAAGAGATTTCTGCCTAAGGTAAGTATTATAGGATTAAGAGAGTTATGTGGAGAGATAAAATGAGCAAAGATTTTCCGATCCAATGTCTTGAGAGGTGTGGGTAAGGTGGTAGAGGGGGGGCCTTTTATAAGAGGGAGGAGGGGTACTCTTGGAAAGTCAAGAAATGTTACTTTATTATATAATGAGTTTTGGATTTTAAAGATCCCACAATTATATATTTCAAGGATAAGGTGATAAGGGTTCTAAATCCACCAATCCAATAGGTCTTTGACATGTGTAAGTCTTATATTTTACATTATCTTTTCATTTTATTTAAATCGTTCATTAATGAGGTAATCGCTGCATCATCATGGTATCATTAAAAATTTAATTTATTTAATGTCTAAAAATTATAAAAAATATATCATGATGTAGGAAATATTTTTAGCTTTCTAATTAATATTTATAGTCTAATATATAATTTACAAAAACAAAACTAAAATGGTTTTACTTGGGTGATACATACTTTGGTTATACTTTCCCTTTAAAAAAATAATATAATAAAATGTCACTATCACCCAAAAGTGATTCCATGGGGTCCCTAAGTTTGTACAAGGCATCCCATGGTCGGACATGACAGAACCAGTATCATTAGGACACATGTTTGGGTCATTTGTTATTATTATGATATTATTTTATTACCCATAACTACCCAATTACTAATTAATCACGATAATTAAAGATAATTACCATCGTTACTATTCATAATGTCCAAAAAAAGAGTATTACTTATATAATTTGGACCTTCTGATTCCAAATATGGAATCCATTTTACCAAATTCCAAACACATAAACTGTAGTAATTAATTCAAAAATAATTCTCGTTGTCAAAACAAAGAGCGGGTTTTTTAGAAATAATATCTATCAAAAGATTGACAATTGGTTATGACCAATTTCAAAGTGAAATTAGTTCCAATGACCACCATTGGATTAAATGGTAAAAATATATTCTAATTAAGATTTAAAACCAATTAAAAGGACAACACAACCATATAATTAAATTATATGAAAAGGCGGTTTTGAAGTAAAATGCAGTATTTTTCACTATTCATTAAAAAATGAACATTGTCATAAAAATACCAAAAGTTTATCCAAAGTAAATTTAAATGTCCCAATACTAAATAATAAGTTTATTTTGACCAATAGAGATTATAAAATTGTCAAAAGATAGATTTAAAAATGGTTCGCCATCAAAAGGCGGTAAAACAATCTTTTAAAAATATTAGAGAATTCTATGCTTAAGATTGGATTTATTCACATTTTAAGCCTCTAAAACACTATCTAACTCATAAATAGACATAGATATGAAAATCCATAATTCTTTACTTACTTGGGATGTTACACATATAATCTTTAACTAGATTCCTGATGGAATTTCCACATCCATTGGATGCTCATTTCAGTTTCACACTCCCAAGTCTCGTCCTTGTGTTAAACATGTTATCATCATTCCCGTAAAAAATGGGTGATCCTTTGTATTAGTATTTTCTCAATATAATAAATAGTATAACATATTTCTATATAAAATAATCATACACTTATAACTCCACATTATAATATCAAAAAAAATATGGGTAGGTTTGGGAATGTACTTCCTTAGCTATGAGACTTGCAATGAATCATGCATTCCATTAAACCAAGGAGGTAAAGTCAAACTTTAAAACAATTATCTTATATGGTATAATATATCAAAGGGTCCAATAAATCAAGGGTAAATATTCCCATACTTTCCCATTCACTAATGACCCAATTTAGGGGGTCTCAGAGAAATACATGATAGCTGACCCAAAATTCCAAGGGTCACTATCTACAATCAACATATGGTTTTTATCAACTTATTGTGGTTATCAACCATTTATAGAATAAAGACATACATTAAATAGTCTCTTGAACTATTTAGGACCAATAAATGAAGAATTTGTAATCTCTATCCATCATAATGAATAACAACATGGTTTACTATAGAGTTCCTCAATTGGATCCATCTAAATGGATGCTTGATAGTTGTTATTATAGGAAAACTCTATAATTGGTAAATGATCCTATAAAGATCCAATAAAAATGATTAAATCACCTAACATTTATTATATAATTTTAATAATCCTTTTATATTTACCATCCATATAAGGGTGATAAGTTGTACTTAGTTTTACCTAAGTCCCGAGAGTTATTTATGATACTTTACAAAATAGAGATGTGAATATGAGGTCCTTGTGAGAGAAAATACTAGTTGGTACACATGGATTTTCACAATATCTAAAAAAATTATCTTTCCCAAATAATTAAATAAGGATTTATATTGAATATGTATAAATTTAGAGGTCTGTTTTTGCTGGTCTATAATTACTTGTACCATGTCTCTACCCTTTAGGGTGCATAATAACCTCATTATGAAATTTATAGTGATTTCATCCCATTTACACTCAGGTATATAAAGTTTCTATAACACACCAAACATTTATTAATGTTATAAACAAACTAATTTATAGGTAAGGAATTAATACATGAATTCATTTATCTCTATCTTAATTCTAGGCCACCAAAACTACTTACGCATGTCACAATGTGTCTTAAAAATTCTTAGGTGAAAACCCCAATGAGAGGAGTGATAGTCACTTCATAATCTATTATTAAATAATGTTGGGAACCACTTTATTTACAAGGATATATATAATGGAACAAAATATTAATAATTCCCCTTTAGTATCTCCCCGCCATCTAGTCTCTCTCAAATGGTGATACGACCTTGCTCTGATATATGAGAATCCTTCACCTGTTTCACCATTATTGATTAAAGATTAATAGAATGAAATCATATCACATTTTTATCCAATTAGATGTATATTTTTATATTAGATATAATATATATAATCCTCTACTCTTATTTAACGTCTCACGCCTTTTGATGTATAGACTTCCTATCGAGGGTTCCAACTACAATGTTTCCTTTTACAAGAGAATATATAAACTCAAAATCAAATAATGTAAAATATTTAACCCATATAAATTTCCTCAAATTAATAAACCTTAGATAAAATATTCACTTGAGTCTCTTATGTTCATTATAAACCAAAAATCACCCACCAAATAAGTTGTGCATCCAGTACTTTAGAGAATGCACTATAGTAACTAGATCTAAATAATGGGTTGGATAATTCCTCTATTATTTTCATAGATTATTAGAAGCATAATACACCACCCAATATTATTTAATCATCACACATATAATACCCATATAAGATGAATAGTATTATACCACAAAACGCTTATTAGAATCAAGAAATATCATGATAGGAGCAGTTCTAAGCCTCTTCTTTAGCTCCTAAAAATCCTTCCCACATCATTATGATCAAATAAATTTATCTCCATTGTTTTTAAAAGAATTCATAGGTTTAGTTATAGTATAAAAATACAAAATGAAGTGATGATAATATCTGGTAATTCCTAAAAATTCTAAACCAAAAATACATTATTAATTAATTCTGAATACATCACTGCTTCCACTTTTTCAAGATTAGCAGCAATTCTATGTTATGAAACTACATGGTCCAATAACTTGACATATAAAATCTAAAGGTAACACACAAAAAGTTTCATATAAATATTATGACACTTAATGTTCCTAGAACCACCTGAATATTCCTTGTGTTATCTTCCTAAGGTAGTCAATACATAAGGATTTCATCAACATAGTCTAAAAAATGATTAAAACTTGGATGTAAATTATATTTATTAAATCAATGAATACAGTGATCTCATTATTAAAATAAAAATAAGTGAGTTTATATTCTAAATTACCATACCAAATTTAGAAATTTGTCTTAAAAATATACTTAGGTCCTACCAAAAGCTGATGATACACTAATGTTAAATTTACCGTTGAAAACTATTTAACCCCTTTCAATTAGTTGAAAATTTTATCAATTCAAGGAAATAGGTATCGATTATTTACAGTTACCTAATTCGAATTCTGATAGAATACATAGAGATGTAGACTCCCATTGTATTTCTTAGTGAAAATAACTTAAGATCCCTAAAGAGAAGTAAAAAAATTAGATAAAACCCTTGGACTATATCTCTTAAAGATTATTTTTTGAGTCTCTCAACTCTTTAAGTTATTTACGGTATAGAAGAATCAAAATCATCTTGGTTCTAAGAACTAACTCGTTTGAGAACTCCACCTCATGTTTAGAATAAAATATAGAAAAATATTTGATAAATACATCAATAAAGAAGCATAACATAGGAGGAAATAATTTTGATCTCCATGTTTCAACTTCTCTAAAAACCAAACATTTCATAAAATAGTTAATCACCCCAAATTTCTCTAGATCATACCTAGATTTTATCACCTAATAATCCCATTCTACAAAAATGGTGTATTGTGTTCCACTAAGGTATAAGAAAGAGACTCACTATATATAGCAATCAATAAGAGATCTAAACTTATTTAACCTATCCATACCCAAGATATGATCAAATATATTCATATCAAGAGTATAAAAGTCCTAGATTTGTTGTAAAAATTCTACCACAAGAGGAAATTATAGAATCCTCTTATACTTTTCTAATAGTTTACCTAATGGGGTATCAATAATAATATGGTTCTAAGAAATTTCCACTTTTAAACCCAAGTGAGACACCAGATTCTCAAAAATAAAATAATGGGAAGCTTGGATGTCAAATAGAGAAGAAACAAGGTTAAGAGATACGATAACAATACAGATCGCCATAAAAATACCTTTATCAGTATCATCCATTAACTTATAAATTTAAAATACTCTACAAGAGTTATCATGCTGACCTTGTGGCTATGATACCTACCCTGGTAAAGGATCTATGGACCACTAACTATGAACTACTCACATATTTCTCTATCTTGATCTACTAGAAAGAGGTTACTTATCCATAGAATAATTTACACCAGTCTGAACATATGAGGTATAATTTTTGGGGGTCACCATATAAGAATCTAAAATGGTGTAGACTTTGAAAACATCTGAATATGACCATACCTAACTCACAGATGGAACTACTTCAGCTCATAAGGATAATAAGGTATAGTGTTTCATAAAAACCGCACTAGAAGAAAAAAATCTCGGACCCCCCAAAACTAAGAGGATGAACACTCCCACCATTACTAAATTTCCTAGATCCCCCTCAACTTAGTTCTTACCAACACCTATTTGAACCACTATAAGAACTACCAACTCTAATGCTCCTCAAATTCCAATCTCATCCAACACCCCCTTCTTCACTACCCCAAAGAAGGTTGAGAATTTTAACTTCACTAGTTTTATCTGCAATGGTTCACTCAATCCCATCTCAAACCGTTTGGTTTTAACTTCTCATCCCCACTCATATAATGATCCCGGTTGATTAATCCATTGATCCTTGAATCATATTTCATCATGTACATTGACTCATGATTAAGCTATATGAACTCTTAATATTATACTTTGTGAAGAGTATCTAGGAAGAACTACTTGAAAAAATTCGTAAAACCCCTTCTAGTGAATTCCCAAGTAATTTTTATCCTCAACCATTTCATCTCACCAATGAAAATATACTCCTTATAACATAAATGTGGATATAAAAAAACAATGTTTCTTTATAACCTAGATACTATAAAATATATAGAGAATAAAATCAACCCACACCTCTTCTTATTGAGGGATACTTTTACCCAAAAGTTAGAATGATGTTAAAATTGGAAATCCCACATAACAACAAGGAAATATATATATATATATAATATAATTATGTAATGGTGGTAGTTATGTAATATTAATTTTTTGGTTAGTAATAGATCACACCCAATTATAAAGGGTTGTGTCATGATGAGAGTTGGGGTGAGATGAACTGTGTTGAGAGGGGTAGGATCGTGTCATGAGAAGGAGATTTGGTTTTTCTAGTATTTCCTAGGTGAAGTGAATTGCATCATGGTGGGGTGGACCACACTATAATGTGAGCCGAGGAAAAAACATTTCATAGTGATACCTATTAGGAATGTTATAATGTGTCTATTGGGAAAATATTTCTAAGTTTAATTAATTAATTTAAATTAAATTTTAAAATCAGTAGAAGCCTTATTTAGCGCTATTTCATCCAATTAGTCACCCAAAACTTATTATCTCATTCAATTCTCCTTCTCTAGGGGATTTTTTTTATCTCTATTCTTATTGAAAATTATCGTGTTGGAACATCGATGGTTAAGCTATCATTTCTTGGATGTCTATTTATAGTCACTCTCATTTTTTCATTTTCCATCAATTTCTCCCCTTATTTTAAGTTTTTATTTTAAATTTATGTTTATTATTTGATATTTTATTGTTTCAATTATATTATGATGGTAATTTCTCCCCATTATCACCCCTTAGACCCTCACTGCTAGTTGGAATCCTTTGGTGTTTGGGGAGGTGCACCTGAGGCCAATAGGTCTCCAGATCTGGTGTTGTTTTGGGATATCTGGGTTAGGATGCTAAAAAGTGGTATCAAATTAGGTAGGTACAAAGTGCAATAGAGAAATGTTTTTTGATGTTTGGGTTGTGGTATGATGAAGGATTAGTAATTTGGAATAACTTGGGATATCTTTCATGTTATGTTCTCAGTTGTCACAAGTATGGACTTAAGTCAAAGTTACCATGTAAATTGGAATTATTTTTTTATTTTGTGTGGATCTAGTTTAGTTAATTCATTTAGATAAATTAGTATTTATGTTATTGATTTTTTTTAAAATATTGACCCTGAGAGGTAAGAGGTGGTACTCATGTATCCTTATAGGAACATTGGGCTCACATGACAAGTGTGTGTCTGCTTATGGATTCCATTGTGGTTATATTTATATAAAGGAAAGTTATTTTGATAATTAAGGTTCCAATAATAACCCATATGTGGTTTTACCATATGGATTCTTGGTGGAATTTCACTCAGTCAGACTCGGTATGTGGTTCCTAGTATGACCGGATATGTGGATCCTATGTGTGTATGGTGTGGGTAGTACATGACCCAAAAACTAGTGGGAAAGCCCATGGGAAAAATTGGTATAGGACATGGGTGTGGTAAGGAAGGATAAAGTCTAGTGGGATTCATTTCATGTTATTTATTTCTTTATTTGTAATATTTGTATTATTATATGTACACTAATCATGGTATTCGGTTCTTAGTGATATGCTACCTAGACAGCCTTCATCGGAGGATCAGAAGAGAAGAGATATTGTACCTCCAAGGAAATAGAAAGTTGAGGCCCCTCAGTTTATAGGTATGCATGAGCCATAGGTATAGGTCCCAAGGTAGGTAGGTCAACTACAAAAAATAGTGGAGTTGGGGAAGTGGTTTTACAAACAGATCAGGGTGAGTTTAGTGAAAAAATTAGATCATTGATTGGGGATATTGGGGAGTCGAGTTTTACATGGAATACCTGACATGGAGGTTGTAGAAAATAATACTAAATTGCTCTAGGAGAACTAGAAACTAAGGTATTTTTGACAGGATAATCATGACGAGATATCGTTGTAAATAGTCAATGGTGATGGGATCTCATCACGATTGATATGGGGATGAAAATGGCATCAAAAAGACATGTTTTTATGATATAAACATTCCCCATCACAAGTATTTTGTTACTCCGCGAATAGGATAAATTATCATTAGTGACAGAATTTTATTTCCATCGTAATAGGTTATTAGTGATGAAAATCCTTATCTATTTCTAATAACCTATTACGATTGAAATATAATTTCTCCACAAAAAAATAAAAATAATAATAACATCACAAAAATCTAAAAAATATATATATAACATTATAAATATAAATTAGTTAACATATTACACATAATATGTCTAGACAAAACTTATCATAACATTTTTATCAAAAAAAAAATATCAACATTCATGGTAAAGGTGGTGGATCATATGAAAGACCAGGTAAATGGAACTCCATACCTATACCCTATGAAATTCATCAGATTCACTACAACATCTATTGGTGTTGCTGCTCCTTCCATCATTGTTGTGTCCCCTCTTGCTTCTAGTGGTTTTCAAGAATCTCCCCCTTCTCTCTATGGATTTTCTCTATATCCTCATTCTGAACACATAAATTCTCCTCATACTACTTTAAGGATGATGATGTTTCTGTATGAGCTCCCCTTGAGCTGGTGATGACCACATAGAAATTCCATAATAACAAGAATGTGTTAATTAAGAATTGATTCCAACCACTCATCCCTTTTCAATATTATACAAATTTTCCAACATCCAAGCTACCTCATGGAATCCTAACTCACAAATATCTTAAACCTCAATATCATCCTGACTCTAATCATGTTTTTGATTAATCATGACCTCATATTCCTCCATCAAATTCATTTTCAAATAAAAATAGTTAAAATATTGATTTTACTTAATATTAAAAATAAAAAAAAAATATACTAACTGCAATATAACATTTCCAGTCACCAGTAATCTATTAAACGGTAGGATAAGTGTATATCTTCTTAAAAACATCAAATTCATAACATCAAGATAATAAAATTCCTATATGATTATAAAATTAAAATTTCACATTTAAAGTGTATGTAAATTATTAAATAAAATTAATTATCATAGATTTTTTATGAATACTAAGGGTATGACTACCAGCTATATGTGTGACCAACTGTCTCCTCAGGTTCGATCAGCTTGATGAAGATCTACTCTAAAAACTATCTATTTCCTAGTCGAATCATAATCTACCCCAAACATTGGTTGTTATGTAATTAGGTTGATGACTAGAACAAGGCCAGTCAAAATTGTGGCTCGAGCTCTCTTCGTAACTCTATTTCTCAAATTGTGCAAAAACTAATGACAAAACTCATGCATACAGATCTACCATGAATCCCAGATAGTAGATATCATGATATCATCAATGTGATACCATAAACCCTAAAAATAAATAATAATATCTTATTAATAATTAAATACATTTAAAAAATATATTATTTATTTATATACCATCAATGATCAAACATGTGATGATGAACATCAATGGGAATCTAATCCCACATCACCCATGGTCTAGTGAAATAAATATGTAGAATCTCACAAACTATCCAATGGTTATATGTGAAAAAATATGTGAAAAAATAAAAAATAATCAAACAATTAGTACATAAATAAATTAATGATAATTAATAAAAATTAAATAAAATACACAACTAAACATACCTACTCATGTGTGGATTAAAATAAATATACAGACATCATTCAAGAATAAGTTTGTGAATCATCAACCTAGCTAGGACACAAACCATCTAAGTCGATGATGTAGTGGCTGCAACTTGTGGGTTGAATGATGAGTCATCGAGTTGATCACTAGGAAGAACAATATCTATGAGGGTAGGAAACATCTCATCGATATCATCACCAACCATCTAAAACATGAAAATAATGTTATCTAAAAATAATTTAAAATGGGTATTATATATTAATTATGACAATATCCATCATTTAATTGCATAATTATTCAACTTCATCCTCATCTTCATATTCAACAATGTAAATATCTTCGTCTTCCTCCTCAACATCCTTACTTTACATAGGAGCTTCAACTTTATCATCCCTAACTATTTCAAAGTCATTGGTTACATAATTAATATTATCAACACTATAATCCCAAAAGTGTGGGGTTTCACCATCAATTTATGTTTTTCTAAAATATGTATTTGGTGTTATCTCTTGAAAATATTCAATTTATTTCACTTCAAAAGAATCACTTTCACCTTTCATGAACTGGTTTTCAGGAGATTTATTTTTTATTACAATCCACCAATCAATTAAATATATTTAATCATCATAATAATTTTCATAAAAAATATTATATTATTGATGAGTGAGTATAAATAGTTCATTTATTATAATAATACTTTTATATTGAACTTTAACAATTCCATGGAATGAAGGAATGTCTAACCCTTTATCAGTATCAGAAAATGAAATTTAAACATTATTATATAATTCTAACCTAGATAACATAACTCAATTATTTTATCTAACATTATATAAAACATAACTTCAAATTTTTTATGATGAGTTCCTTTCAATAAACTGTGGATATTAATTGTTGTTTTTATTCACCATATGCATGTGTATGAAATCGAAATCCATTAACCGTATATTCATTATAAATTTAACCAATGTTTATGGTGGGTTACTAAATACACATAATCAATTATCAATTTTATGAAAACTTGGTGATGCTTTGAAATTTAAAAAATTGTTAATAATATAAAAAATAATAAATTGATTTCGCATATTCAACCATAAACAATTTACTTTACCAGTCATTGAAACCAGTAGGGAAAATTATGTTGTTGCCATTCTTCAAGACTAGTTGGTGTAGTTTGTGTGAACTGTTTCTTGACATAATCATTATATAATATACTAATGAATTAATATTGATTTAATTTTACAAAATATATAAATAATAGGTGAAATTATAACTCACTTTAAAAATCATGTCATTTATTCACATTTGAATAGAACATATATATAAGCTTTGTGTTGTTCATCTTCTGAAATCCATTGTTCATGAACTCTGCCAAATCCAAGTTCAAATGGATTAAAAACTAATAATTGATGTTTTATTTAATTTTCAACATTTACCTCAATACAACCCTTTTGATTATGTTTTTTTTAAGGATATTTAGGTTGAAAATAATGAAAGCATAAAATGATATTTCCTATTGAAAATAAACTTCTGCAATAGAACCTTCAATAGATTCTTTTTTACGTGTCTTTTTATTCAATTTTTGTATGCATCTATCATATGGGTGTATCTATTATAAATGTACTGGTCCTCTACATTTTTCTTCTTGTATAAAATGTAACATTAAATGTTCCATCAAATCAAACAAAGCCAGTGAATTTTTTTTCCCAATTTAGATAAAATTAAAGCAACATCTTATTGCAACCTACTCAATGCATCATAGTCTATTATCATTTCACAAATGTATTGTAAAAAATATAACATTTATATCATCACATCCAAAATAAAAGAATTTAATAAAACTCTAATTCTAATTGGTAGTGTAATTTCCATTATGACATGATAATCGTGAAATTTTAATCAGGTAATATGACTATTTCTGACACATCAATCCAAATCGGAGACATAAACCTCTGGTAACTTAAAATATGAAATCTGGTAATATAATATTAAACAATTTTCTTTAGAAGATTTATATTCTTCTTTTACATTCATTAAATTATATGATATGTAATTTTCAAATAAATCAAGTTCTGGATTCTAGTAAATTTGGTTAAGTTCTAATCATTCCATTAAATTATATTTAGTATTACAATGCATGTCCAAAATTTTATAGAATATGTTATTAGAAAATTTATTCTCAATATTCATGACATCTAACAAGCGATGGGCCAAAAAAACTCATTTTTATACAATTTTATCATTCCAAAATCCATATATCTTTTTTTGGTTTATAGTCAGTCCAAAGATAATAGGATATAATGAAGAGATAATATATTTTAAATCAATACTTGAGATTACAACTGGTGGTCCATCTCTTTTAATTATACCTTTTTTAAAATTATTTATGTTCCTTTAAAAAGGATGGCCTGCAAGAAGAAATCTACAATGAAAGTAAAAAAACAAGGTTTTATTACATTGAAAAGAACAAACACTTTGTCTTCAATCATGCAGTAAGAACATGATTTTGGACCATGTATACTTCATCTAGACAACATGTCATATGCTGAGAAGTCTCTAATTTTATACATTAATGCAGCTTTTATTATGAAATTATATATTATAACAACATCATAAGTAATGAAACCATTACTCCTCAATAAATTTTACTCATCAATCAATGGCTTCAAATACATAGCAATATTATTTTGATGTCATGGAATTAGTAATTTCAAAAATATATATGGTTTATTCATCAACATCCAAGGAGGTAATTTATACAAAGTTAAAAAGATATTCTAATAAGAATATTAACTGTTGTAAGAACTAAATGGAAAAAACCCATTAATAAAAATACCTAATCACACATTATGAGCGTCTTAAAAAATATTGATGAACCTAATCAAAATGTTTTTATGAATTTTTTAGATCGTAAGATTTTATAATGTCGATAAGAGGGGGTTGAATTGTAGTTTAAAAAATTAAGCTAAAAAACACAATACCTCTTTAGTTATAAATGATCAGACTCAGATGTGGTCTGATAATCAGAATAATGAAATAGAATCCAGTAGTTGTCTGATTATATCACAGTTATTTATTAGTACCACAATTAGTCTTATAAAACTAATAATATAAATTCAAGTAAAAACTTACTTTCTAATGTAAATGCACAGCAGAAAGTAAAACTTATACAAAAAATAAATCCAAAATATTATAATAGTAAGAATGACTTAAAGGATTAATAAAATAAATTACTCTTTAACCTTAAGAGCTAAGGAAGAAGAAAATCCTTACTTAGGTATCCTTAGTTTTAGTACCTACTATAAAGGTCTATCTTTCCTTACTAAAAAAATACCTCAATATGATAATTGGTATAGATCTATCTCTTTATCCTAAAAATACCTTGATACGATGATCAGTATATGTCTTCTTATCCACATAAGACATCAATCTAATGGATCAAATTCATCATCTTACAATCCCTGTAATCCATTGATCAGTACCATGATTGAATAAAAAATACAAAATAAAATGTTTTCTAGGTAATTAATAATCCTCATTTGGATTCCTCATAACTTTAAATGTCTAAAAATTTATAAAGCATAGAGAATGAGATGTTTAATAAGAGAAAAACTTAGAAGACTTGAGTTGAAAATGCTTTAACTACAATCTCTTCAAATGACCTTATATTTATAGGCAAAGCTCCAATGGTAATTTTTAATAGTTGGTTACAATAGCCTCGGATAGATTGCACTTTGAAATCTCACAATGATATGGATCTTCAACTTGATAGCTAAGCAATTCAATGTCCGACATCATTTTTTTAGAACCATTACAATGTTATTGTGGATTATGTCTGATAGAAACAAATCTACATACTCCAATTATAAACTTTGGATATTCCAATGGCCTTTCTTATTGTTGGATAGTCCTATGGACTTCCTTAATGTTTACCAATATGATAAACTGAAAAAAGGTCATTCTGAGGTATCGGTACTAATTTTAGCTTGATGGTCATGAATTTTTTCAATCTAAAAGATAGGAAATAAGTCTAACCACTGGTCAGAAAAAAAAATTGTTCTAATGTACCAGATGTACCTTCAATTGGATGGATCAGAATGAATAATAAAATTATATATTTTTTATATTAGAACTATTTCTTCATTTAGTATAAAATAATGTTTTCTAAAAAAATACTAAAACACTTGGGATATATAAAGTTAGAAAAATGTGTTTGAATAAACTGTTTATGATTTCCAAAAATAATGGAAGGAAAATTAGAAATTAAAACTTTTGACTCAATAATATCCCCCTTTTTAGAAGGCACAAAACATAGCACTTAAGATGAAAAATTAATAACTTTGAAATATTTACAATCCATTTACTTTTAAGAACCTAAAATATATAATTCATATCTTAACTCCCCCTGAGTTTGTGAATTATTTATAATCTGATGAAAATTATTATTTCATATTCTCCCTTTTAACTAAATCTCCTTAAAACTTCTCCCCAAAAATTTCTTAAATACTTCTCCCCCTTTTTTGAAATCTCCCCCTTAAACATATCTCCCTAAAACTTCTCTCACTTTATGATATTAAAAACAAATAGAGAAAGAACTATAGTTTCTTAAAAAATTAGAAAATTAATAACATATGAAACAATTTTATGTGAAATAAATAATCATCCAAGGTATAAAAGAAATAAAATACATCCAAAATTATTATAAGGCATTCATACATAAAAAAAATTGGATTAAAAGTCATCTAAATTCATCATTCATTCAAAAAATCAAAAAATTATATCAAGAGTGAAAATGAAAAAAATTATTCTTTCTTTAGAAACTTTTTCATGATCCCTTTAATCTTATTAACATCCACATGATACTTTTGATCTTCTGCAACTGTTGACTAAGGCTTTAAAATCTTTTCCTTCATGGATTCTTTCTTCCATACTTTTGGTTTCAATATTTCAAATTCTTCATTGATTTTTTTGTTCTCTTCCTTTACAAGTAATAGATCATATTCACATATTTAGAGTTTAATATTTTATAACATCAAGTTGTGAACCTTTTATTTTAGAACATTCAATTCCTCATTATGGTCATTAGTCTTGTATATAAATAATTCCAAAAACATAATTCTATCAAAGAAATCAATTGATAATTTATCAAAGGATCTGGACATTTCAAGAGAAAGTTTCTTCACTTATATGAACCGGTTATCATGGTATTTGATATTAATATTAACTTAGTTTGACCATTTTACAATCTTATTATAAGATATTTTTTATGCCTTGGTATTTTCATTTAAATATTTCAAGTCATATTCAATCTGTATAACTGATTCTGTCAAAACATTTAGTGATTCTGATTTTTCATTCAGGCTATTCTGAATCAGTTTACACCTTTTCCTCTATGTTAGGAAGTTATGGTATTGAGTTAGAGTACCTTTTAAAAGTTTAGAAAATATAATCAAATCCTTTCTTTTCTATTATTTCTTTATATTTCAATGACTCTAATAATGTTTTGGGATCTTCTGGGTGACTTGGTCCAATATCTGACTTCTTTATTTCCCCATGTTTTTCTTGCTCCGAGACTTCTATAATATCAATATCCTTATTAGATTAAACTTTTTATAATACTTTTTCATGATATTTTTTATCTTCTTCCTCTAATTTTTAATATGAATTATCTTCTACTTTAGATGATGATTTTTCTTCTTTTGATTCTTCTAAATCTAGATCCTTATCTCACTAAAAAGTTAAATGATTTGAAGATGATGATGAATCTGATATTTTCTTTTCCTTTTTCTCTTCCTCAATATCAGTTTCTTATTCTTCTTATTATTTTTCCTATTCCCATTCCTCTTCTTATTCCCCTTCTTATACCTCTTCTTACTTTTCTAATTCCTTCTCTAGCTATTATTTAATTTTGAGAGTTCCATTTCCAAATTCTTAAGCAGATTTCTATTTTTCCTTTTGAAATACTATTTTCACTTAAACTAGGACTAATTATTAAAAAATTTCTTTCCATTTATCCATATCATCAACTAATCGTACTACCTAAGGGACAAATGAAGTTTTAAAAAACTCCAGGCTAGAATCAGAAAAATACATTTTAGTATGGACTTCCTGTACTAATGAAAAAGGAGAAACTAATAAGACTTGATTCTCTAAATCTTTTTCCACACCTTTCATTAAACTTTCAACAATTTTTTTTATTTTAATATTTTATTTTGTTTCCTTTTATTTTTTACTTCCTTCAACTAATGTTTAGTGTGAATCTTCAATGTTAATGCCTTATTCATATCAAGCCCAAACTTAGGGTCTCTGAGTTTCTTCTGAGTCTTATGGGCCTTGAGTTTCTTGAACTCATAATCTATAATTTTACCACTTTATTTTTCTTTTTGGGAGGATATGATTCAACCTGTATGTTTTTTCTCTCAATGTATTCCTCTTTTACTAGTCTTACTTTGGTCATGGTTCTTTTAACTTTTTCAACAAACTTTTTTAACTTTGAATCAAAAACTAATTTCATTCTTGATATTGTTTCTTCGCCGATCAAGGAAATATTTTCCATCATAGGATAAGTATAATTATTAATCTTTAAAAGTTCCATACATTTTACTAACAACTTGTTTATAATGAATGGAAACATCAAGATCTTGGATTTCATTGAATCTTTCTTCATAGACTCAATTATAATGAAAAAAAAAACTTCACCAAGTTGATTTTCCTCATATTCATCAACAAATCTAAAACAAAGATATATGATACTTTGAGGGTATCCCTATCTCACTTTATTGGAATGAGATATAATTTCATCCACAATATGATGACTCTTGCATCTGGTGTTAGGTGAAAACCCATTCTGACTTTTTCATAAGTATTGAATAAAGAAGCCTTAGCCTTTGACTTAACATAGCATACAAGATTATTAGGAAACTTGTGAGATAAAAGATATGTTTCATCCTCAAAGGTTAGACCTAAAAGTTCTGTGACTTGTTAGCATGAAAGATTATAATTTTCAGAAAACATAGTAAAATACACTTCTTTCTTATCATCTTATGATAGAAACTCAAATGAAGCATAAAAGAATCTTACAATTTCAGGGTAATGTATATTGAACTCCTTATTTTGTTTTTCAAAACAATTTTTTTCCCAGCCCTAGAAAATAACAATATTATTAAGAATATAATCATGTTTTCCATACCACTCCATTTCAATAAACCTTTCCCTGATGAATTCTATTTGAATTATAGATGATGATTTAGTTATTTATGATAGTTTGAGTTTGCTTTGTTTGGAGTGCAAGGCCATTGTTCAAGTGGATTCCCCTGGACTGCATCATTTTCATCCCCCTTGAGGGTGCTTTGTTGTATTCTGGGGGTGTTAGTACACATTAACTTTCATAATAAATAATCAATTTTCAGTAACTAATTCTATTTTAATTAAATCTTCAGTAGTTTCCATCATACTAAGGCTTGAACTGGTGATCCTACGAATGGTAAAACTTCTAAGTGAGCACTAAAATAATTGGAGAGAGTTAGGGATGAAATATCTAGAGATAGATGTGCGAAACCAAGTGACCCACCCTTATATAGTCATGAGAGGTGACAAAAATATTCCAAAAGTTTGAAGGGTTAATATTAAATATCATTATCTGATCTGACAATCAAGATTTAATTGAATAATTTTTTTAAAATTAAAAATGATCACTTAAAGTTTTTTTAAGAAAAAATTTTATCAAAGTATGGAATAGTTTGACAAAACATTTTATTTTTGTAATAAAACAAATTTAATAAGAATAAAATAATATGTAAAACAACATTTATAATCTAAAGTAATGAACAAGTGAAAAAAAAAATAAGAGTACCTTTCATAGTATAAAAATTTTATATGTATGAGTAACCTATTATTCTTGGTATTTTTAAAAGAAATAGATTATGATAATGTTTATAACGTCCTTTTGTCTAAAAAAAATTTTTAACTAATTTTAAGTTAGGAAAAATTTTATTTTAGAAATACTTTTATAAAAAAAATTATTCCAGGTAATTTTAAAAACAAATATGACTTTGAAGATGTTCATAAAAGTTTTGAGTCCAAAAAATAATTATGATAAAACATTTTAGGAAGCTAAAAACATTTATAGATCAGAATATTTTTAGAAAATAGAAAAAAATTTAAAACTAAAAGTTTTAGAGAACTAAAAAATATATATACTCTACCTTTGATAAAGATTTCAATAATGTAAGGAAATTGGTAAAAAATAAGTTTATATGAATAATCACTTTATATTGATCATTCCTAGATTCTATTTAATATATTCAAATTAATCAGAACTAAGTGGTTTTTTGAAAATATCAAAAATTATTTCTTGTGTTAGGATGAATTGTAAAATTATATCTTCTTTTTGTGGGTGGTCCTGAAGGAAATGGTGTCTTATATTTATGTTCTTAGTATGTGAGTTATGTTCTAGGTTTTTAATTAAGTCCATGGAACTTGTTTTATAACACAATATTTGAGTTTTAGTCCAACTAATGTCATTTTCAGTGAGTGTATGTTGTATCCACAAAATTTGAGTACAAAAACATAGAGCTTCCAGGTATTCTGATTTAGAAGTGAAAAGTTATAGTGAGTGTTGTTTCTTATATGAACAATAAGCTAAATATTCTCTTAAGAAAAGAAAATTTATGGATGTACTTTTCTTATCCATTCTATATCAACCAAAATCAACATCCAAAAAACATTTTAGTTAAAAATAATTTCCATAATAATAGAATAAGACTAAATCCATAGTTCCCTTAAGGTAACAAAAAAATTGTTTTACAAATTTTAGATGTGATCCTTTTGGATTGGATTGATATCTAGCACATAGAAATACTGAAAACATTAAATTTGGATAACTATAAATTAAGTAAAGTAAAATTCCAATCATACCTCTAAAAGACTTTTGATCAACTAGTTTCCCTACTTCATCAAGATCTAAATTATTTTAGGTTCCAATATAAGTACTAATAATATTAGTATTATCAAATTCGAATTTATAAAGAAGTTATTTTATATACTTTTTTTGAGATATAAAATTTCCTTCTTCTTTTTGTGAAATTTGAAAACCTAAATGTATGTTAACTCACCCATCATACTAATAAAAAACTCAAAATTCATAAGATCCACAAAGGAATCTATTAAATATTTTTTATTTGAACCAAATATAATGTCATCAATATATATTTGTACAATAATAATATTTTTATTAACTTTTTTACAAAAAGATTTAGATCTGCAGCTCTGTTAGAAAAATTGTTTTGTAACAAAAAACCATTTACCTATCATACCAAGATCTAGGGGCTTTTTTAAGTCTATAAATTTCCTTGTTAAGTATATAAAAATGTTTTGGATGTTTTGAATTTAAAAAAATAGGTGGTTTATCAACATAAACTTCTTCCGGATCATAACCATTAAGGAAACACACTTGACATCCGTTTAAAATAGTTTGAAATTTAAGAATATTGCATAGGCTTGAAGTATTTGAATAGATTCCAGTCTTGTTACCAGAGCATAGGTTTCTTCATAGTCTATGTATTTTTGTTAATTATTACCCTTAGAAAAAATTCTATATTTATTTCTAACTATTATATCATTTTCATCACATTTATTATGAAAAAACCCCATTTTACTTTAGTTACAGAAGTATCTTTAGGTCGTTCAAATAAAGTCCAAACTTTGTTCCTTTCTAACTCATTGAGTTCATGTTTCAAAGATTCTATCCAATCCTCATCACAAAAAGCCTCATCTTGATTATTATGTTCGAATTGAGATAAAAATACTAGATGTTCACTTTCATTTCTCAAATAACTTCAAGTCCTAACTAGTTGATCTACATCATCAATGATATTAATACTTGGATGATTTATAAGAAACAAATGATTTCTTGGGTTTTAGAAAACTCTATTCTAAAACAATAGGTTGAAAATATTCTTGAGGAATAACTTTAGAAACATATTCTTGAGTTATTTTATCATAAGAATAACTTTTTAACATAGGTTGAAAATAAATTTTAGAAATAACATTCAAAGATGTAGATTAGGTTTTTTTGAAAACAAAGGGATCGGTTTCTTCAAATTTAACATGTAAAATTTCCTCAACAGAACTTTTATTTTTATTAAAAATGTTATAAGCCTTACTAGTAATGGAATAACCTAAAACTATTCCTTCATCAAATTTTGGAGAAAATTTATGTAAGTTATCTTTAGTATTAATAATGAATATTGTGTATCCAAAATCTTTTTAAGTAAGAAACTTTTGGTTTTATTACCATACATAAATCATAAGGAGTTTTATTTATAAATGGTTTAATTAAAACTTGATTTATAGTATAACAGGAATTAATAACTGCTTCATCCCAAAAAAAAATTAAGTAACTCATTATTCACTCATCATGGTTCTAGTATGCTCCTGAAGAGCTCTATTTCTTCTTTCAACTATACCAATTTTCTATAGTGTTCTAGGTGTTGAAAAGTTATGTATAATACCTTTATTACTAAAAAAAGTTTCAAAATAATAATTTAAAAATTCTCCACCATGATCACTATGAATAGTTATCAAGGAAAGGTTCTTCTCGTTTTTAACTCTAGCTATAAAAGTTTTTAAATAACTAAATGCTTCATATTTTCTTGCTATAAAAAAAACCCAAGTGTATCTAGTATATTTATAAACTAGAACATATACATAGTATTTAACACCAATACTTATAGTTTTTCTAGGACTTAATAAGTTCATGTGAACTAACTATAAATCATTAAAATTTAAGACTTCACTAATAGATTTAAAACTTTACTTATGTTTCCTACCAAATCGACAAGGATAAAAAAACATTTTAAGAATCAATCCTAAGTTCTGGTAGATCCTTAAATAGTCCTTTATTAGTCAACTTAGCTAAATTTATAAGGTTACATTGTCCTAACCTTCTTTTTCATAACCAATATTTATCTTCTATTTTACTAAGATAAGGTAGATCTTGGCTTCTAAGGTCTTTTAAGTTTAAAGTGTAACCATTCTCATTCTAAATGGAAAAAGAAATAACCTTATCTTTTAAACTATGTAAAGTACATTTTTCATTCCTAAAGTTCACAAGATAAATTTCATCACATAATTTAATTATTATTTTAAGTTTTTTATTAAGTCCTTCAACAAATAAAAATTTTTAAATTAAATATTTTCCAAGAAAAATAATAATACCTATACCGATAATCTCTCCTTGATCATTATCTCTGAAAGTGACTTTGACACCTTTAAGATTTATGATCTTCATAAATAAGTATTTGTTCTCTCTAATGTGTCTGAAGAAACCACTATACATGTACCAAATGTATTTTTGTTGGTAATTTCTTTATTTTCCAGAAAAAAAAATATTAGTTTTTTAAAACCTAAACCTTCAGGGGTCTGGTATTATTAGAAAATAGAATCTTAGGTAACCACATTTGTCCACCATTACTATGTTGAGAACATTTCATTTCCTTTGACAAATATTATTTATAAATACCTAAATAATAAACTCTATTTAAATAAAATGTCCCGTACCAATGTCCACCACTTTGAAATTTTGTGCAAAATGGATCACTTCTTAGAATAAAATAGTTATTAACAAAAATAGTTTTAGGTTAATAAAACCCATTCCGGAAATATCAGTATATGGTATAATTTTTTATACATTTTATCAAAGTTTTTTATTTATAGTGTTAAACCTAGATAAAATTTTCTTTAAGCTAGAAATATCATACTTTAGTTTTACAAATAAATTCTTATCCTCAGTAGTATAATATTTTTAAACTAAGTTTTTCAAAAGCAGTTTTTAAACTTTTTTTATTTGAAATAATTTTCTCAAGGTATTTAGAAAGATTTTGTTTTTAAAAATTATATTTATAAAGATATTTATAAAAATATGATATTTTGGTAGCTAAAATAGTTATCCTTGATTTTTCCTTCACAATATTTTCTTTGGCATTATCATGTTTTTGAGAAAATTTAGAATTTTAATTTTCACGAATTTTAGAAAACCTAGATACTTATTAATAACTAGGAAGAGTATTATCCTCTAAAGATGAATAATATTATTTATCATCAGATATATAATTTTTTATCATCCTTATAATATGGGTAATTTTCATTTAAAGTAAGTTTTGTATAAGATTCATCACTTTTTCCTTTTCCATAAAACATTTATTCACTATAGTTATTTCAATAAACAAACCGATATTCCTTTTTCTGGTACTTTCACTATCCAAAGAATAATATGAAGAACTATCTCCACCACTGGCACTTCAAGTGTTAGAAGATTTCAAACACTTCTTGCTCTTATGCTTAAAATACTTCTATTCATTTCTATCTAAATTTATTTTTTTATTTTCCTTCATTCTAGATTAGGAGAATCTTGTTGAATGTGTCTTGCCTTCTTACATTAATAACATATAACTTCATAATATTCTTTCTTATAATTCTCACCCTTATTGATTTTCTTGTACCTTTATTGGAAATATTTATTTCCAACAATATTATTCATCCTTCTAGAAAGATTTTCTAATTCATTTTCAAACTTTTCAGATGAACTATTATCATACTGAACAACAACTTTTTTCTTTCTAGAAAAATTTTCAACTTTCCCATATGATTTAAATATAATAGGGATATTATAAGTAGCTTCAAAAGAAAAACCTCCATTATTCTTTTTCATACTTTAAACATATCTTTTTATACTTTCTTTATATTTCATGATCATACCAATAAGATCATCTAGAGTTATATTTGTTATCTTCCTTGTATCATCCAAGGATTTCCTTTCGGATTCCCACTCATTTTTCATGATCTTGATAATTTTATAAAATAAAATATTAACTTAAATACCTTTTTATCCAAGATATTTTACACTATTTATAACAGTCATAAACCTTTGGTATATCTTGGAAACTAACTCTCCAGGTAGAAAATCAAAGACTTGATAATCAGCATAAAGAATAGCTCTTCTTGTTTTGATAACTTTAGAAGTTCCTAAATGTGTTACTTCTAACTTCTTCCAAATATTTTTAGCAACATCACATGAATAAATCTAACTATGTATATTTTTAATCATATAACATAAAATAGTATTCCTTAATCTATAATTTAGTTGATATTATAGCATTTATTGATTTTTAAAGGTAGAAACTTTCTTATTGGGAATCTTATAATTACTAGTAAGCATGAAAATTTTTCCAAAGCCATGATTAATAATCAAAGTCTTTATCTGATCTCTCCAGTATTCATAATCATTAACATAAATTATGTGTGTTCTACTCTAATTCAAATTTTCAAGGGTTCCAACATTTAACCCTACCATCTTATCAAAAACAGGAACAGTTTTATAAAAACCATGTTAGTGTAAAAATGTTTATAAACAATTATTTATAAAAAAAACTTAATAAACTTGTAGTTAATAATGAATGTAAAAAATCAGTAATTACAGTAGTAAAACCTCCTATAATACCAATTTTGGATCGTAATATTTTACAATGACTAAAATATGGGGGGTGAATTATAGTTTAAAAAATTAAACAAAAACAAAACACAATACCTATTTAGTTATAAAATATTAGACTCAGATAATTTGTGATAATTAAAGTAATGAAATAAGATCCAATATTTGTCCAATTATATCATAATTATTTATCAATATCACAATTAGGCTGATAAAACTAATATTATAAAGTTAATTATAGAATTACTTTCTAAAGTATATGCATAGTGAAAATTAAAATTTGTATAAACAAGAAATAAAAAATCTTATAATAGTAAGAATGACTTGCATGCTTAATAAAAGAAATTTCTCTTTAAACTTAAATGTTAATGAAGTCAGAAACCCCGACATTGGTATTAATAGTTTTAGTACCTACAAAAAAGGTATGTCTTTCCTTACTAGGAAAACCCTTGATATGATTATAGATATATCTCTATATTCCTATCCTCATATGCCCTCTATATGATTATTGGTCTTTATTTTCCTAGCCATAGATTCCATTGATCTAATGTATCAGATTCCCTGTCTTCCTATCCTTGGAATCCCTCACTTAGTACCACAATAAGATAATGAATAAAAAAGAAATTTTTTTTTAAGGAATTTACAATCCTCACTCAAATTATTTAGAAATTAAACTCTTTAATAAATTACAAAGTGTAGAGAACAATATGTTCAAGAAGAGAAAAAACTTAGAAAAATTTGAGTTATGAATGAATGAACACCCAGCTATTCAAATGACCTCCTATTTATATCAATGCTTCAATGGTCATATTTCATAGTTGGTTGCAACGACCTTAGATAGATTTCATTTTGAAAACTCACAATTATCTGTATCATCAAATTGATAGATAATAATTTCATTGTCCAATGTCATTTTGTTTAGAATAATTATAATTCTATTATAGATTTTGTCTGATGGAAACAAATCTATATACTTCATTTAAGAACTTTGGATAGTCTGATGTACTTCCTTATTGTTTTTCAATCCGATAAACCAAAAAACGTTCAATATTATATATCAGTGCCGATGTTAGTCTGGTGGTCAAGACTGTGGTCAGTCTAATAGATGAGACAAAATTCTAGCAATTGGTCAGAACAAAATATTTTCTGATGAACTAGATGCACCTTCAATCCAATGGATCATATTGAATGAAAAATTTATATATTCGTTTTATGTTAGAAATGTTTCTTTATTCGGTATAAAAGAATATTTTCTAGAAAAACATACTAAAACACTTGGGATATATAAATTTAGTAAAATATTATTTCAGGAAAGTGTTTTTGATTTCAAAAACTAAGGAAAGGAAAATTAGAAAGTAAAAAAATTCGACTCAACATGAATCGCTATCACAATGATGATTTAATATTTTATAAATATAAATGTTGTATTTGTGCAATGTCATCAATGATATTGTGTTTTGAGACATAAATAAATGCTCTTATTTATCTATTCATGGGAAATAACTCAAATATTTAATAGGAACAAATTTGGACTTTCTTTGGTGTTCTACTTTATACCTTTATTTTCCACATGTTGGACAATTAAAAAATGACGCATATTCACAAGAATATAGGATAAAATCATTTGAAAAAACATGGATCTTTTGATAACCAAGAACCAAATTATGGACCAAACTCTTTCTTTCCTAGAAATTTATAGGAAACACATTTCCCTCAGGTAATAATGATTTAATAGAATAAAATATTTGATCAAAGAAACTATTTTAAAATTCCATTATCTGATTTAAAATCCATATATTTAGTAACAAATTCAAATTTTCTTATCTTGCAACAAGGATATAAGGCATCCTCAAAAAACATCAAAAACTCATAATATTGAGATGGTTCTAACTCATGAGTTGAATTATAATTATGAGTTTTTGTTTATTGAAAAGATGGGTTAGTAGCCTCATATACTAAATTTTGAAATAGTGATGGATCAAGAAACAAATTATTTATATCTTCACTCAAATTTAATTCACCATCTTGATAACTAAAAGGATGATCATTCAAAAAACCAAAACACAATAAATGAACCCCACCTTTGTTAAATGTTTCAAATCTCCTCATATCACATTTCTTTTATATACACATAACTGGTACCTTCTGAAAAAAATTCTATTTTCGATGATGCAAATGAAAAAAAATGATTCAGCACCCTCAATATATAAAGGATTTATACCAAAATTGTTTGGATTTCTATAATGATTTATCCAATCATGATATCATAATAAAAATTATTATATGCTTCCTTATTCCATAAATCTCTAAAAAATAGAAAATATAAATGTTTGTTAAGATTAATCTGATAGAAGTATGTGATGATTTGAAAAAAATAAAAAAATCATAAAATTACTAATTACTTCTAATTATTACAAATTATCGATAATTATGGATAATTACATCTATATTTTAGAAATTATTACTAACTAAAACAATAATAGTGAATAGAAGTATTTCATACTAATTATTAAAAATTATTAAAAATTATTATAAATTATTACTAATTATTACTAATTATCATTACTTATTACTAATTATTAGTAATATTACTAATTATCGGTAATTATTAAAAAAAAAATTGGTAACTACTACTCATAATTTCTTATTATCAGTAATAATTTACTTTTTATTGGTAATTTTTACTATTTATTAGAAAATATTAATAATTATTATGATCTATCAATAATTATTACCAATCGTTACTAATTATCGGTAATTAAGACTAATTATATACTATTTATTGGTCATTATTACTATTTTTCAACATTTATTACTATTTATTGGTGATTATTACTATTTATTACAAATTATTTTTGATTATTTTTAATTATTACTAATTATAACTAATTATTTAAAATTATAACTAATTATTTCTAATTATAACTCATTATTAGTAATTATATACTATTTATTGGAAATCATTACAAATTACCTCTAATTACATCTAATTAAATCTAATTATTACTAATCAGTACGATTTATTAGTAATTATTACAAATTATTACTCATTGTAACTTATTATTACTAATTATAACTAATTATAAATAATTATTTACTATTTATCAACAATTATTACTATTTAATACTAATTATTACTGATTATTACTAATTATAACTAATTATTTTTTATTTATCGATAATTATTACTATTTATTACTAATTATTACTAATTATAACTGATTATGTGTAATTATTTTCTATTTATTGGTAATTATTACTAATTACTTCCAATTACTGCTTATTACTAATTATTTATTATTTATCAATAATTATTACTAATTATTTCTAACAATTAGTAATTATTACTATTAATTACAAATAATTACCAATTATTACTATTTATCATTAATTATAACTAATTATTACAAATTATCTATAATTATTTGTAATCAATTTTTATTTATCAATAATTATTAATATTTATCATGAATTATTACTAATTATTTATAATTATTGGTAATTAATACTAATTATTTAAAATTATTGGTAATTATTACTACTTAATGATAATTTGTACTAATTCTTACTAATTATCAATGATTGTTACTAATTAATACTAATTATTGGTAATTATTTATAATTATTGATGATTATTATCAATTATTACAAATTATTGGTAATTATTTACTATTTATTGGTAATTATAACTATTTATTACTAATTACTACTAATTATAGCTAATTTTCTTTAATTGTTTACTATTTATCATTAATTATTAATAATTACTACCAATTACTACTAATTACTACTAATTATTGTTGATTATTACTAATAATCCGTAATTATTTACTATATATAAATAATTATTTATAATTTTTTTATTTATCAGAAATTATTTTCTATTTATCTTCAATTATTACTAATTATTTACTATTTATCAGTAATTATTACTAATTATCGGTGAGTATTAACTATTTATCGATTGTTTTTACTAATTATTACAAACTAATGGAAATTATTACAAATTATTACTATTTATTTACAATTTATCATTAACTATTACTAATTAATACTAATTATTACTATTATTTATGATTTATAGGTAATTATTACTAATTATTACTAATTATTGGTAATTATTACTAAATATAACTAATTATTGTTAATTATTATAAATTATTGACAATTTTTTCTAATTATTACTAATTATCAATAACTATTATTAATCGATACTAATTACTCTTAATTGTTAATAATTATTGACGATTATTACTATTAATTACTAATTATTGATATTATTTATATTTATTGGTAGTTATTACTATTTATTACTAATTATTACTAATTATTGGTAATTATCGCTAATTATTGGTAACTTTTACTAATTATTACTAATTACTAGTGAATATTAATAATTATTAAAAATTATTACTAATTATTACTAATTATTTTTAATTATATATAATTAATATCAATTACTACTAATTACTATTAATTACTACTAATTATTATTAATTACTGCTAGTTACAGCTAATTACAACAAATTAATACATCTAAATATTGTTAATTATTACTAATTATTTATAATTATTGTAAATTAATAATAATTATTCATTATTATTACTAATTATTAATATTTACTCCTAATTTAAAATAAAGAAAATAAATTAACAATGAAAAAAGTTTCAAATAAATACCTTAAAAGTGAAACTTTACCAAACCCAAATTAGTGATGTGGTCCTTAAAATGTTCCTATAAAAATTAAAATTTATACATAGAAAAATCAGAAATAAATGAGAAGAGGAATTCAAAAAGTTTGATGGAAAAATGTTGTTGGAGGGACTTATTAGTTGCGATGAAATATTTGCGTTGAAAATTCCATCACAAAGACTATTGTTTGCAGCGGAATCCATTGCAAATAATGCCAACTATAAATAGTTATGGAGGTGAATGAAAAAACATTTGCGACGAGTGACCAAATCCCTCACAAATGATGCTTACCCAAAATAGCCTTTTTCTTAACTGGTTGGGGTCGAGGCCCCTTTTATTAGGAATTAAAGCCCACTTTTTAACAAGGTCAAGAGGTAACCCTTACATGACCTGCAGGCCCAGTGGCACATAGGCCCATTACAACATGGCCGGAAGGCCCAACAGACCGAAGTCTTATACATGGTCCATAGACCCTGAGTGTGCATTCTGCATCACGCCATGTCGACAGTCATATGTTACACCATAAATAGCCTTTATTTACTCTACTGATTGAGTATTTACGATTGAAGTCCTTATTTCATCGAAAATAGTATCATTTGCAATGGATGGGTGTTTATTTTTTTTTTTACAAGTATTTGCGATGGAATAGGATCTCATCGCAAATAAATTTATTTGCTACAAAAATCCAAATTCTGTCACAAATAGCCCTTTCCCACGATATGGAATGTGTTTCTGTCAAAATTATTTACAACATGAATCATATCCCATCGTAAATAGCTCTATGTTATTAATTATTTGTGATGGGTTCCTACTCTTTCAAAAATGAAACATTATAAAAACTATTTTTCCTGTAGTATGGAGGGTGTATCCCAAGAAGTTGGGTATTGGATTGAGTCATTGCATACAATCTTTGATTAGATCAAGATTCCACTAGGGAATAGGGAGAATCCAGTGATATATATGTTTAGGAGGTTCGGAAAACGATGATAGTACATACAAGTTTAGGCTTCTAGGAATGATGGGATGACATGGAAGGACTTCGAGGCATAATTCTTTAATCACTTTTTCCCTGATATACTGAGGGTAAACCAAGCCCATGAGTTTATGCACTTGACATAGGGGAGACATCGATTATGGATTAAATTGTGAGGTTTACATATTTGATTTGAATTGAATCAATGTTAGTGGGAGATGAGGCCTTTATAGTGTGGTGATTTGAAGATGGTTTATGGCATGCCATCAGGGTACATGTGAATATCTTTAGGTTGATCTCATTTTTAGAGATGATTAATCAGGAACTGATAGAATAGTGGTTCCTGGTGGATGGGAGCTTATCAAGTTGGATAGTGGTGTTAGGTGAGACTGGTAGTGTAGCTTCGAGTATCCGAAAGCGGGGACATTAGGGGACCTGACAAGGCAGTCATAGTAGAGAATCGATGTTACCACCACAGAGTAGGCTATCAGTGAGGTGTTTCCATTATGGATAGATAGGGCATGTTTGATCCCAATGTGATCGAATTCCAAAGGAGTGTCATAAATATGTACATATGGTACATTTGGAGAAATTCTACTGAATGACCTCACATTCAACTAGAGGTCATGAATTGGGTAAGACTCATATATTTGAGGTACGTTCGGGAGTGGTTCTTTGGAACATTGGAAGGGATTTATTTTCATGCTCAAATCATCAAAGTGGATAGCATACCCAGCAGTGGTGAAATGGACAAAAATGAGTGTGACTCCATAGGGAGTATGTTTATTAGTTTTTTAATCTTTGGGATAGCTATACCTAATCAATATGATATATTTTGAGCAATTTAGATAGCTATTTAGAGTCATAGGTATGTCGTGAGCATGTTAGTTCTGATTTAGTATGATTAGTGTGGGTGCACGGTGTGCATACATGATAAGTGAATTGATCAGATGATGGTTGAGGTATGGGCATCGGGTATGATATGGGATGATAGTGGGCATCATTATGAAATAAGATAATGATGCAAGACGGTGGAACATGTGAATTTCAAACTGATGGATAGGTATTATACTATCATCGTACTAGGTAATTTTTTGTGATGTGGCCTGGTGGGTGATTCCTATGGTGGGAAGTTCCCATAGAATAAATCAATTTTTGAGTTGGTTATCAGTGATATTTATGGATATATAGATGTTTTTTATATCATCTCAGTCATTTGAGAGTGTGGTGAGTGAGGCATTATGGTTTTGGTTAGGATTGGTTAGTGTTTGGGCCCAAGACTTATTGGGTAAGTTGTAATAGCCCATGTATTCAGGATAGATAATTTATTAAAGATCATGGATAAATCATGTGTGTGTAGAGCATGTTGATGTCCTAGGGGTGTCGGCATAGGCTAGTAATTGAGTTATGGTATGTTGTCCTGGACTCGAGGATGAAATTCTATATTAGGCAGAAAACCATGTCGAAGTGTTGGGGATCAAAGCATGGTGAGGGGTTGTGTCATATTAAATTTTCTGTATTGGATTATGGTCATGTTTCAATACAAAGGGGTTGTTTCATGACTAATAATAAGTAATAATATGTTTTTCCTTACATGAGATTAAAATTTAAATTTTTGGTTGATGTTCACCTCGCATCCAAGGGGAGCCGGGGCAGGATGAGTGCTGTTTAGGAATGAATTTTTGGGGCTGGTTGAGGACCACACTATAGCCAAGGGCATTGCAGTTGGGTCGGAGTTTTATAAGATTAATTTATGGTTTGGACATAGATCACTCCATGATGTATAGGGTTACGACATGATGAAGGTTTCGGGCCACCGATTTGGTCCCAAAGTCCTTTAAGGCCTTCGGGCCACCCATGCCTTCGGGTCAGTAAGGCCTTCGGGCCACCTCAAGGCTTTTGGGCCACCTTAAAGTGCAGCTGAAAACTAGACAACCTATAAGGAACAAGCTTCAGAAGGAGGAGGAGCAAGGAGCTTTCACCATAGCAGAAGCTAAACGGATTGAAAGAATGAGAGGGTATGGCACCTGCCATCGGGACAAGCCTGTGCATGCATGGGAAAGCCTAGTCGAACAGCCATGCAAAGGTGGAGAGTTGATTTCACGATGAAGATGCTGGGGAGGAGCAGTTCCAAGTAGTTAGTCTGGGTTGTATGTAATGTTTGAAGCCTGTGGGCAATGAATTCCTCTAAGGCTATGGGCCATGTACTGCTTACGCCTACGGGCCTTGTAAGGGTTCCACCTCACCCCTTGAAAGGTGTATTATCAAAAATCAATAAAAAATGAAGGCCTTCGGGCCATTTGAGGGCACCTTTAGGATGGGAGTCAAGTTTTCTGGTTTTTCCTTGGTGAGGTGTGTTTCACCATAGCTAGGTGGGCTACACCACGATGTGACCTAGGGTTGGGGCATTATGCCATGAACATTTTTTGGTCATTCTATAATGTTTCTTTTGGATTTTTTTAAGTTAAATTTATTTATTTATTTATTTTTCTCAATGAGTAGAAGCTCATTTGGTTCCATTTAGGCTAGGGAGTTTCCATAACCTTAATCTCTAATTCTATTCTCTTTTCCAAGGGTATTTCACCCATTTGATCTTTTTTCGTCATGCCAATCATCATTTTGGACCACCATGGTAAGGCTAGCGATCCTTGGGTGTCTATTTATAGTCTCTATCATCACTTCTTCATTTTTTTTGTTATACCTCTGATCTTATGTCATGTTTCTTTGTTTTTGTTTAGATTTCTGATGTTTCTTTTTGTGTATTATATTCATAGGGTATACTACACTTCCTGGGTTTGATAGTATTATATTCTTACAACTCTCAATGTCATACCCAAGAGCCCTTTATTTTAAATATTTCCATTTTTTAATGACCTGAACCAAATACCATAGAATACCCAAGTCAATTCATCATAAGACCTTAGGTGCTCCGAATCACCAAAATATATCATAAACAATAAGGGATAAATTTCTTATAGGTAGAATGTTATTTACCCTCTTTTAGAATGAATAAATATATAATTAAATAAATATATGGTTTAACCAAATTTATTGAATGGATCTTAGAGACAATGGGTTCAGGAGAGGAAGAAATAATTATTTACAAGTGGAACACCTGTTTTTCAAGTTACCTAGTCAATAAAATATACCAAAATTATATGAACATCAATATACATCTAACCTTGGTTAAATTCATTCATACAGTGTACAAAAAGTGTGAAACTAGACAAAAACCATTTTACACATATGTGACCCATCTATCACAAATAAAATCTATGATAGACCCACTGTACTTACTCTACATGTCCTCCAAAAAATCCAAAAGGATCAATCTCATCTTCAAAAACCATTTTCACTAACCAATCATACTATGGTACCCTCATCGCTTATGTGCAGGCATTATACTTTCACCTGGGTTACGTAAAACAAGGTCTACACATATTTTAATAGAATAAATATTGGGTTTTAAAATACTATACCTCATTGAATTCATGACCTATCCACTATTGTTATATCATAAATTAAAGTATATAAAGTAGTAATATAAATTATGTGGGTATCAAGCGGTGGTAGGAAGCCTATCTTATAGGCTACTCTCTAAAAAAATTAGATATTCTTATTTATAAATCAAGTAAATATATTTCATGCTTTAATAGAACACTAATAATTTTAAATGTCATCACCAAACATTATTTTATCCATTCTTTAAATCCAAGTAATGTATCGATCCACCATAAGGGCTTGTCTATTGAGGAGGTATAACTAAACCCATCCTCTATTAGAGATAACACACGCACACACACAAAAATAATCACCCTCCCTAGGATGCCACTTTCTTCTCATAATAAGGAATGTAATGTACATATATTCTTCATTTTCTCCTAGTAATCTATTTATATTATCATAATAATAAATATATACATATATATAGACATAACCATATATATTATAAAGAATACCCTTGGTGTATTTTAGGGTTTTGTTTATTGACAATTTTGTTGAAGAGTTACAAGTTCATAAAGAAGAAACCAAATATTTTATATGAAGTGTTGGAGATTTTATGGAAATAAAAATGGTTGGTTGAGTCCAAAAGTATCATGCTTTATGATGGTTTAGAATTAGGTTGGTTCAGAAGAAGCATTCTAGAAGTTAAGTGTGGTTCCTAAGAAAATTTAGATGTAAAGAGGAAGTATAAAAGATAATTTATAATTTAAATATACCAAAATCATGAATATAACTTTATAATTAATATTCTATGGGATGATATGTAATATATTTGGGTCAATTAATAATATATTAATGAAGGTGGTTTTGAAAATCATGAGTTTCTCTAAGAGTTGAATAGTTAGATTTCTATTTTTTTTTTTTGAACAATTAGATGGTCCATAAGTTGTTATTAAAGTGTAAGTTCTAGTATTCATGATTTATTTCATAATTAAAGAAGTTTTAGAAATTGTTATGAAATTTTTATTGATTTAAGGTAAAATGGAAAGGTTCTCAATATGTAATATATTTAGAGTTTTATATATAAGGTTTTTTTCATACATGAGATTTTTTGGTGATGCTTAATATATTTTGGTGAATATGTAATATATTTAGTTGGTATATAATATTTTTCTAGGATACTGAAATATGATAAAGTCAATACATAATATTTCCCATCATATGTAATGTTTTTTTTGGGGTTGAACTGATGATATGTGTAAAATTAAATAATGATCTTAAGGTTTAATACTTTTCCAATTTGATGATTTTGATCAAGTATATATGTAAAGATTATTATTAGTTGTAAAGAATGATTTATAATTGAGTAAAACCAAGGTTTATGATACAAATCATATCATAGGATATGATTGACAATGCGACTTTTTGTTGATGTTTTCATGTTATGGGAAGAAATTCATGTCATGATTAAAGGAGGATCACACTATGATATTTTAGTGATTTATATACAATATATTATCTTGATTTCATGGATATAGTTTTTTACTAAGCATCATATTGTGGTAAATAAAATCATTCCATGGTCTGATTATTTCTAGATTCATTAGAATTTAAAATTCGTAAGTACTGTGTGAAGTTTGGGGAGCTTACTCAACCTAATTAGAAGACATTATACAAAAACTAATCAGAACAGTTCTAAATAAAATAAGGAGATAAGAATCCTAAATATATTGATACATCCTTCCTCAAAAATAATAAGTAATATTATAGATTAGTAGAGAAAATATTATGAGAGGAATTCCAAGATAGTACTGGAAATTTAGAAAATAAAAGAAGGGATATCCATAAGGACATATCACTCTAATTTTTTAGATTTCATCAAGTGGATTAAAATGGTATTGATTGATGCACCATTATTGGTGTGAAATCATTCTTGGTTTGTGGGGATTGAGACTTTTTCTATTATATAATTAGTGAGTTGTCTAAGTGATTGAGAGTAGTGATTTTTTAGTTTGTGGAAGTTGTAAACAAAGGGAGATAGTGTGGCTTCACCAAAAATTCCAAAAAACTGGAGTTAATAGTGATTTGGGAATATCATCACATCATTGTTGTATACTCCTATGATTATCCTAGTTTGGATGAATCAAGTGAAATTTATTTTTTCCCTTTTTGTTTTCTTTATCGCCTCGCATCTACTATTAGGGAGAGAAATTTTCCTTCTAATGATCAAACAATATTTTTATTAAGGTTCATTTAAAATATATTTACATACCTTGATTCACCCCACCCCCTTTAGGGTATTAACCTTTCTTACGGCCAAAAAGTGGTATCATAACTGAAGTGGTATTGAATTTGAAGGTCCTTAATGGAGTATTCTCTCTTTTAATTAATGGAAGTGTTCACTAAACTTAAAGGAATTATAATATTTGGATAAAACTAATTTCAGATATGGAAGAATCAGATGAAACTCTATTTCTGCTTTTTAGGAATAAATGTCTATATGGATTCATGGTCAGCATAGAGAGTGTATCATTATTATAAAAAAAAATAGAGTATTATGTAAATGATAAATTAGTCAACGTTTTATGAGGATATTTACCCAATGAAATATTCATGAAGTTAAACTCATATAAATACTCACATTCCATGTGGGAGAAATTCAACCAGATCTTTTGAAGGTTATTCCATGGTACGTGAAGAAAAATTTTAGGTATTATGGAACAAATAAGAGGACTTGAGAATAAACCATAACGATTCCATTGATTCATTATTTTACCTATAGGACATTATATTTTATGACATGTATGAACTCAATGAAATCCCTAACAATATTAAAATTGTGAAAAGGGTCCTAATAATATTACCCCCACATTTCAACATGAATGTATTAGTGATTGAATACAAATACCCATGGATAGTGATGTTAGATAGTATTCAAAAAACTCTCGTTGTATAATGGATAAGGAAAAATGACCATAAGTCATTAGAAAAGGAAAATTATCAAACATTGGAGTTCAAAATAATGAATAAACTCATATTGGAGTATGATTCATAATATAGGGAAGTTTATGAGGTGATGTATTTCCTTTCCTCAAATTTCAAAATTGGAAAAGGAAGATTAAAATTAAATCTTCCCCTATTTTGATTTTTTTCTAGAAAATTAAGGTATATTTCTTCATTATGTCTAAATATATAATGAGATAATGATAAATATGAAGAACCCGTGAATAATTCATTGAAGGGTTTGAAAGAAAAAATAAGTTCATAGAATGAAATGTTTAAAACTAAAAACTTTATTTGACATGAAATTATTGGATTGGAATAAATGGAAGTGGAAGAAATTAAGGGTTATAAGGAAATCAATTAGAAAGTATGTATGACTATCATAGATAGATTATAATCCAATTATAGTGATCATGAAAGGATAGGAGTTGAGGGAAGAGTAGACCTCAAGGTTGAACTAGAAGATTATCGTGAAGAAATTGATGTTTGGAGGTCCAAAAAGAATAAATTAAATGGATTGGTATTTGATTAAAAACTATTTATGTAGTATTAATAATATTATATATATATTTTGAAGGATAAAATTAAATGACTCAAGTATAAATTCATTTAATATGGAAGAAGGAAATAGTGAACAAAATCAAAATTGAAGAGAAGGCCAAGATTATTGATGGATTGACCGATTAAGTGAAATATCATATCTAAAGGATCGAGGAGCTATAAGTTGATGTCATAAATATGTGATTAAATATTTATGGTCAAGTGAGGCTCATATCTCTCGACATGACATTGCAAAGTTAGAGTTCATGGGCTATCAAATAATCTAATAATGAATACAAGGAATCGATGAGTGTAGTGTCTAAAACATAAAGGTAATATATTTAGTTTCTTAATAATGAGAAAAAAAATAGTGGTGGTTGATGAAAAACTAAAAACACCCCACCCCAAGAGAAGGTGTATTTACATGATGCACAAAACAAAATTCATCAAATAACACATCTTGAATACGAATTTATTTTCAATTTTCAACCTTGAAATATGAGGATGTATCTATAGAACTGGAGGTGGAAAAAACCTATTAACCACCAAATTAATACAATAAATAAACATGGATCAATAAATGAAATGATGATAAGGATAATATTGATGATATTTATTTGAAATAAAAATATTGGGATAGAGTGTGGATATGTGGTATTGGATACACTTCCCATATGATGGAAAACCAAAATATTTTCATAGGGATCAAGTATGAAAATTAATGTTTCATTCTCTTAGGTATTGATGAATTTTTTAAGAACGCTGGATTTGAAAAATCCAAAATCAAATGAAAATACTTGAGGTGCATGGATTTTATTCTGTTTTATTACCTTGGTTATTATCTTATGAGTGTGAATAAATTATTTGAAATGTGTAATGACATAAATTTCTACAAAATTCTTGTGTTGAAAAGTAATATATGCTTAAATTATCATTAAAATAAAGTGAAAAAAAGGTAATTTCATCCACATTGGTGGAGAAAATGACGTGTGTTTTTTATCTATGGAAAAATATAATATGTTGTGGAATAAAAGTTTTAGCCACTTAATCTAAAATTAATTCAAAGATTTGGTGAATAATGAAGGATATCATGATATCCCTAATTCTCACATGATCACACACACATGTGATACTTTTCAAAAATGGAAAATCATTTGAAAGACTTACAATATAAAGTATAAGAAGTTGATAAAATTGATTGAGTTATTTTATGTTGATGTTTATGGGTCAATATCCCTCAAATTAAGGGATGGAAAGAGGTATTATGATATATTTATTGATTATTACAATAGAATGGAATGGATGATGGTGATCTCTCACAAATATTAAGTGATCAAGTGTATTTTACATTATTAAATATAGTGAAAAAGAAACTCATGATGAAAATTTTTAAATTTCATACTAATAATGGAACAAAAGTCACTAAAAATTAGGTGGAATAATATCTTGAGAAACATGGGATAAGAAACTGAGTTTTGGTTGTGAGTAATCCCTAAAAAAGTGGTTTCA
Source organism: Viscum album (assembly GCA_963277665.1). Lineage (NCBI taxonomy): Eukaryota > Viridiplantae > Streptophyta > Magnoliopsida > Santalales > Viscaceae > Viscum > Viscum album. The sequence goes on along the minus strand of OY728123.1, from coordinate 747,135,435 downwards.
TTGAGAGTAAAAATTATATTTTCAACAATATGGCCGAAACAATTCTCATTGATAAAGATATACTATAGATGTATTAGAATCAAATATTTCTTACATTGGTCTATGTATCTAGTTGAGATTTTTTATGTTAAAATAAATAAAATAAACCCTATGATATATTGTAAGGGAAGAATCCTGTAAAATAATACTTTCAAATTTTTAGAAGAAAGTGCTTTATTCACAATGAGGAGAAGAACCACAAGTTCAGATATCATAGGGATGAAGTTATTTTTCTTGGATACTCATCCAAAATCAAGGCATAAAAATGATAAAATAAAAGTATATGAAAAAAACATTGAAAGTAAATACACCATTGTTATGTAAAATAAGCAGAATTCTCATTCCAATGAGCATTTCTCACAACAAAATTGGGAAGAAAATTTAGAAAAATGTTATACTAAAGTGATGATCCTATAGGGAGAACATGTGTTAAAGAAGATTTATAATAATTCACTAATGATAATAAAATTGAATTAGTTTAAGAAATTATATAAAAGTAAGAATCAAGGAAAAAAATAATTAGGGAAATATCATGGGTGATTAGAGAGATCTGGCATAAACACTGAGGATGAAGACTCTAGTAAAAACATCTATTTTGTCACAAGTAGAGATTAATTATTTTGAAGAGGCTATAAAATATACAATTTTGAGTCAAAGAGATGCAGTAAGATCTTAAACAAATTGATAAGAACCAAACATAGGAAATTTTCATAAGGCTAAATGATAAAAATGTCATTAGAACCAAGTTGGTGTTTCATAAAAAACTCAATAAATATGAAAATGTGAATTGAATAAAATCATGGGGCTTGTGAAATGTATATTCCCAAATCAAAGGAATTGATGTTGATGAAACAATTTTTTGAGTTTGTTTTATAAAACCAATTGTTTTCACTTTAGATTGCATGTGTATTTAAAGAGTTGAATATCAATTAAATATATTATTGCATATTATTCATTGTTCTATGTGAATTTAATGTAATAAGGACCTAGAGTATCTATTGTATTGAAAAATAAACAACAGTTCCCTCCAATGTTGAGAACCATGAAATTCACCATCATAAGAAAGTACCCAAAAACATATGAGACTTCATCTGATGAAGTTTTCACTTGGTAATATCCAATACAAGTGATTATGAAAATAGACCCACCTTTAAGAAATCCAAATGTTTATGTGTTATTAGATATTCCTATATGTGATCATGTATAGTTTTCATTACACTTTAAGATTATTATTATTATTAGTGCATTTCATGACTCATGAACTTTGATGTACATTAGTAAACCATAATGACATATAATCATGGTGAAGTTGTATATATTGGGTGATTTGAAAATTATATGTTATTAATAAATAAGAAGAGGAATTATTTGTCCCTTACATCTTTATGGAAGTTGATATCATAGCCTTTTGATTTAAATGGTACTACCTTATTAAATTCCTTATCTATGGTGTAAAGATGATTTCATTTTGGTTGGTCAAAGAAATATTTATCAATCGTATAGGTTAATAACATGGGTGTGCATCTGACTTGATGATATATTTTGAAAAAGGTATTATATTACAAAGTGATTATTCATATGTGGTTTTTTTAATTCAAATATATCTTCTTACTTTGTGGGTGATTTGACCCATTACTAGATACTAATCTTGGAATTTATCCAAGCCCTCCTAATTCCACTAAGGAGGAGGCCTAAAGGGTCACACAAAAAAATTTTATTTGATCTCAGTTAAATATTATTTATATTTAAAAATAGGAATAAATATTATTCTCTAGACCAATAAGTAATATTTATTTAATATTTATGAAATGATCAAAAATATTAAATAAATATTTTTTCACAAGGTAATTATGTAGTTACATGAATATAAAATTTCTATTTATCTCTTTTTATTCATCTGTTAATAAATAATTATGTATTTATAGAATAAATAATTTATTTAGTTATGTAAATATTAAATAAATATTTATTCTATATACTATGAATAGAATATTTATTTATTGAATGAATGAATAGTATTTATTTAAATATTTATACTAGAAATCAATAAATATTGAGGATGATGAGTGGACCAAAAAATATTTGTTGATGAATTTTTATTTACCAAATTGTAAAATGAATATTTATTAATGTTTGGGTTATAATGCACCTTAAAATAAAATTATATTACTATTTTATTACCTGGAATGAGGTTCCTTTTGGGTTTAATATATTATTAAGGGACTTTGTGAAATTAGTTAAATATCAAACCCTAACCCTAGGTCTATAAATAAATTATTCTGTCAATTGGAGAAAGGTTAATCATTGTTCACAACAATTTCCTCTCAATATTTATCCCCTCCTATATTTCACTCAAGAACAACAAAAATAAGATAAATTCATTTAAGATTAAAGGAACATGGAATGATCAAGGAAAATAATGAAAGATGAGCGATCGTTCGTGCTACCAATTAGTAGTTCATTAGTTTTGTTTATATATAAAAGGATCACATGTGGTTCCTTGCTAGAGGGCATATGCTTTGGGTCCTTGCAACATAATTAAAATACATCAATCAGTTTATAGTGATTGACACCATAAATGAGGAAATATTTCGAGATTAATGTACTATTTCTTCTTTTTTTAAAATTAATTAAAAATTAACATGAAAATATCCTCTCTCTTGGTATCGATGAATTATATTTTTCTATATTCTTCAGAAAAAAAAATTATTGGTCATGGAATTCATGTCATGTACATTGTAAATGATCCATTGAATATGAAATAATAAAAGTTGGTCATTGGTCCAATAGGCAATTCTAATTCATCCAGATCCATCAAGTGTTATCATATTTTCCATGTTCAATTTATAATTATTTATCGATTATTAATTTTTTACACACTTAAGGATATTTTTCATTTCATGCAATTAGTTTTTCAATACAATATTCAAGATATCTTCTTCCTCCCAAAATTACTCTCTCATTTAATCCATATCTAATTAAATATTAATTAATAACATTTTAAAAAATCATACAAAGGTACTGAGAATTTTAACAAGAAAACATGGGATTACATATCATATAGTTGGTGTACACATCATGTACCCTAGTTCATTGCAATGGGATATAGTGGGAATTAATTCATGACATCATGTAATGAATGGAAAAAATGCATTAAATTATCCACATGTTGACCAATCTATGATGCCATATGGTGTACGGTACTATATGTTGTGTAACTATGTTGAATTTCATGTAGTACACATGTTTTTACGATGGAAAATATAAGGTCTAATCTATTTCATTAATTTATTGCATGACATAGAGACTAACAATCATGTAAAAAAGAGGTCATGCAACATGTACCAGCTGCATAATCCATGTACCTCACACATGCCTATGAAGTAATACATTATGAGTCCCAAGGCATGTATCAAGAACATATAGTGAGAAAGGTACACAGCATGCAGCTGTATGTACACACTATGTACCAAATTTTTTTACACAAAATTTAATTTATTGCTCCTTCAAACCCCAACAAAATGTGTTATTTTCATCATTTATATGCTCATACACACCATGTTAGAGGTTATATATATATATATATTATGATTAATTAATTTATATATATAATTATAAACTATATATCATGTATAGTTGTATTGCGTCGACTACTCCACAAGCATTAAAATCATTATATGAAATATTAATTGACATGTGTTTCATGAGTCATTTATTAACTCATACATTTCATGTAATTATTTAACAAAATGTATATTCTATAATCCAAATGAATAAACTATATATCATCAAAATATATGGCGATTAGTTCAGATAGGTACTCTCTAAGTTGCTTCCAAGTAAAAGTTATGAACATATATTATTAAATTTTAAATGAAATTAATTTATTTAATTTTTTAAAATCATGGTGGATGGGTATATCCTGGGATCTTAGGAGCTCTATTATCTCAAGAGGGGTCCAGGTTCCTCTGTATGGATTTCTATTCTATAGTCCTTTGTTGATATTGATTTTTCCTCTTTTTCTTACTTCCTCCCCTCCACGCCTTCCGTTTTGGATTATCTTCTTCAAGGTTTATCATTTAAATATCTTTGGGTATACCTCAGTTGCCTCGAAGACCTTCTTCATATCTAGAAGCATCGGTCACCGATGGTGATGCACAGTACCAATTACTCTTTGGATTTTTTCTATGAACCTTCATTCTACGATGGATTGGGGTCGCACACACGACAGTTGTTCTTCTCTCTAGATTTGGTCATTGGTGGATACGGCTGGTGTTGAAGGTAGTCGACAGTGCTCCCCCATGATCATTTTTTACTCTGCGATTGTCATCAATGGTTTTTGTAGGTCCTTATTCTTTGTATATTTTTACTGGTGGATTTGTTTTGGAGTCCAAGTTTTTCGATGGTGATGTGCAGATCCTCCCTAGATCTATCTAGACCTTTAGGTGGAAACATCTCAGGGTCATGTGGGTGGTGGTCAAAAACGTTCTGGATCATTGGGAAGTGACGACTCGAGGAGGAATGGTTGGTTCTTGGTAGTATTTTTTAATGGGAAACTCTAGATGTTTGATGCTATTCTTAGGGCAGCAGTCATCGGCAACGATGGCTATGGGGGTTAATAGACATTTTCACTTTTGGGGAATTATGGATTGGTTATATTAGGGTTTTGAATATGAGTAAGTGGAGGATCCTCCATTTTGGTTTTTTGTGAATTCTATAATTTCAGTCCTCCATCTAGGTCTTCAGGCCTTGGGACCTCTGAACAATGTTTTGTTTCTTGTTACGGGGTTTGTACAACTGGGCTCTTAGGCCACTGAAATCTAGTCTTGGTTCCTCTAGGACTTTAGTCTTGTAATGGGTTTTACCTTAACCCAATTTAAAATAGGATTCTCTTTTTCTTTTCTTGATAAAGGTATTATTACCCAACCTATTTAAACAGTGTAGGGGTATCTCTAGGATAGATCGAATGGGGATTAAGATAAATTGAATTAATCTATTAATATAATAAATAATCAGATTAATTTTCATATGTTTATCTTAATATAAGAACTAATCAAAATGAATATTATCTAGTTATTTTAAATTACTATTCATGGTACTAGTGGATGGTCATGATCTTAAGATGACCTATGTATGTTTAAGGTTTCTTTAATTTAATTATTAAATGGTTTTTTTAATTATTTTATTAAATTAAATTAATTGATTGTGAGTTGTCCCTCCATCCTCATTATGTATGGGCCTATGTGACAATTTTTTATTTTATGTAAATCCCATTTTTTCTCCTTTGACCTATGAGTGAAGTAAATTCATTTTAAGGATAGATCTCCCATGAAAATAGAGTTGGTTTAAGACAAAGTCGGGGTGAAACCAAACTAAGAAGATACACAAGATAGAGGTGGAAAGTTGTCAACTAGATCCCAGACCGTCTCAAGGATTTTTTTTCCACTAGTGTCAATGGTTGGTTTATTTTACTCTCAATAAGAAAACTTCTAGTGAAGGCTTATGATATTGACACATTTTTTTATTTTATTTTTATCTATTTCATGATTAATTGTATAGATAAAAGTACATGATCACATAAATAAATAGATTAATATACAGATATTTATTTGAAATAAAATAATTTTGCGTATATATTTTATCGATACATGGTTAATCACCTAAGTAAAATCCACTTAATATTAACTGCACATGCAAAAGATAAAATAAAGAAATTTATTCATAATAAACAAAACCCCTCAAGTTAATATCATGTCATTACACCAACCATTATCTAAGTTTAGATGGACCCATAGTTAACGTTTCAGTTTAGGAATTATTTAGGGGAACTTTTAATTATTGTGAAATATAAAAAAAAGATGGGGATTTGAATTAAGTAAACTTGTATTGGATTTAATGGCCTTTTTCAGTTAAATATAAATTTTTGAGGCAATTGTTGAGGAAATTTGAGTTAAGATTTCAAAATCCAGGAGTCCACTCAACAAAACATGGAGTTTCAATCCCATCGTTGGAAATACCGTGTACCTAAAAACCATTTCATAATGTTCATGTCTTTGTTTAGACTATAAGAAGAGAAATAAGGATCCCTTCTACTATAATAACTAAAGTGATGGGATTTTTTGTGTTCAATGGTAAGGGTCATTGAAACTTGATAAAATAGTGGGAGTCTTAATAAAATTAATTTTTTTATCTCATATAATTTATTATCAAATAATGAGTGATAATGTGTTTGTTGCCTATGAAAATCACTTGAATGATGTTCTAGATGCTCAGTTTTTTATGCTTTTATCCATTTCTAGTGAAATCATGAAATCACATGAGAACATGGATTCCTAGAGCATGCTTTAGCATCCCTATGATATTTATTATGATAGATTCAGGTAGGAATTGTGTAAGATCTTCAAGGTTTTATTCATAATAAATCTTAGAGAAGGTGAGTCATTTAGGCCTTGTTTTTTCAAACATATTGGAGACATTGAGTGCCTAGAGGTTCAACGGTTTGAAATACCTGATGAATTGTGAACCAATATCATTCTTTCATCACTCTGTCATATATTCTATAATTGTTTCGTAAATTTCAATATAAAAAACTTAGATAAGTCTCTCCAAGATCTTATCACTCTAATTTTCTAATTTGATAAGGATATAAAGCATGAAAATATTTCACTATTTATGGTGAATAAGAGGAAAGTTCTAAGAAAAGAGATCCAAGAATAAATCCATGTATAAATATATTTTTAAATTCCCTTAAAAGAAGAGGAGTATCAAGGGGTAATAAAGGGAAAGGAAACATTATATTTTACATGTGAAATAAGTGTTATTGGAAGAAAAAATTCACCCAAGAAAATAAGTAAGGAGAAGCTTCTGGTGGGTTTGTTATCAAATGAAATATATCTATTTCTCCAATTTTATTATTAAATTTAACATGCAGTGCTCACATATATATTTAAATATAGGAACCAAGTAGACTCTATAATATTTCCCTTGGTAAGGTGAATTTAAGATTATCCAACAAATACAGACTTGAAGTTGTGGCTATTAGAGATTACCCCCTCATGTTCCTAACTATAATTATCTTGGTTTTGAAATATTTATATTATATGTTTTAGTCACCAAAAAATATTATTTATTTGTATAGAATTGATAAGAATGGATTTATTTTTAAATTTTGGAATAGGTTTTTCTTGTTTAAAAAATAAATCATACTTTATGGTAAGGAATATTTAAATAACAGTCTTTACATGTTGTATTACATGAACCAAGGGATGGAAATTGATAATGAAAATAATTCACATGAGTCATACCACACCCAACTATGGAATCACTATTTAGGTCTTGTAAATGAAAAAAACTTGACTATAATACAGTAAGATTGATATTTGGATTCATTTTAAATAAAACCACTTAGTGTATATCAGGAATTTTTTCAATGAAAAATGGCGAAATCCATATTTAGTAAAAAGGTGAAAGGGCCGTAGATATTATTTAATTGTTTCATACTGATGTTTTTGGACCATTTCTAGTTGAATCCATGGGTAGGTACTCATACTTGATAACTTTTATTGATAAATTTGGAAAATATAGATATGTTTACTTAATTCAAATTATTTTAATATATTCAAGTAATGTAAGAACGAATTTGAGAACCACATTGGTAAGAATATTAAGAAAATTTTCTCAAACTATGGTAGAGAATATCTTAATCAAGGATTCATTAATTATTTATGGGAGTTTAATATTCTATCCCAACTCACTCCTCCTTACACTTCATAATGTAATGGTGTAAGAAAAAGTAATAATCACACCCTATTATACATGGTGATATCAATGATGAGTTATACGAGTCTTCCATTATCTTTTTGGGGATATGAATTATAGACCGTGACACACATACTAAACCAAGTTCTAACTAATGTAACAAATGGTATTCCATATGAATTTTGGTGTGGAAAGAAACCCTCATTGTCAAAATTATGAGTGTGGGGTTGTGAAGTATTTTTTATAGATATTTCTTCCAATAAGATTTCACATTGAGGAACTAAGTGTATATTTATAGGTTATCCTAAATAAACTAGAGGATATCTCCTATAAGATCCTTCATAAAAGAAAATTTTGGTTAAAAAACATCCCATATTTATAGAAATGGATAACATATCCAAAAGAGATAGTGGGAGTGACACAAACTTCAATGGAGTCTAGGCTCAAGATATATAAGAGTTAGCACATGAAAAGATTCCACAAAGTCTCATGGATATAGAATTATTAGATACATTAGTACTTCATAGGAGTAAAATTGATATTAGAGAACCTCAATGATATGGTTTTCTAGTTCCTAAGGAGGTGACTCATTATTAGTTGATAATAATGATCATGTGATCTACAAGAAAATAGTAAGTGGATCAAAAGCTGCCAAATGGAAAGAAGATATGAATTTTTAATTGGATTCTATGTACCAAAAAAAGTTTGGGTTTCATTATATCTTTTAGTATATGTAAATTCTGTTGGATTTAAATGGGTATTCAAGAAGAAACTAGACATGGATGTACAAGTCAGTACATATAAGGAATGACTAGTTATGAAAGGTTTTAAATGAAGTTAAGTAATAAACTATGATGAAACTATTTCACTAGTTTCTATACTAAAATCCATCATAATTTTACTTTCCATGGTAGCTTAAAATGACTATTATATTTGGAATATGGATTTAAAAATATATTTATTTAATGTGAACCTTTAGTAAGATGTCTATATGACACAACCAAAAGGGTTTGTGACTCCAAAATATTCCAAAAATGTATTCAAGATGGAGATATCCATTTATGGATTAAATAAAGCATCCATGTCATAGAACATTCAATTTGAAGAAACCATATTGTAATTTGGTATCATGAATAATGAATATGATCATTGTTTCTATAATCTATTTAGTGTGAGTGAAATCATTTTCTTAAAAGTTTATGTTAATAACATAATACTTATTACAAATAAAATACCAGTTTTATAATCTCTTAAGGTCTAGGTAGAAACATGCTTATCCATGAAGTAATTAGGTAAAGTAACATATATTCTTAGGATCAAGATCCATTATGATATATCTAATAGGTTTCTAAGACTAATTCAAATTATGTACATTGACAAGATACTAAAGATATTTAGTATAGAACAATCTAAGAGGGGATTGTTTCCAGTGTCACATAGAATTTATCTCTCTAGTAAAATGTTTCTTTAGATGCATAAGAAGAGAAATATGATGTAAAAGACTCTTTATGAATCAAAATTTGGGTTAGTTGTGTATGTTATGCTATGTACCAAGCTATATGTCATCGACACCTTAAGTATAGTATGAAGATATCAACCTGAACCAAGTGAACACCATTGGATGCATTTAAGACTATCCTTAAGTATCTAAGGCACAATGAGGATGTGTTCGTAGTCTATGGGAAGATGAGTAACTAGTCATCAGGGGATATGTAGATGATAGTTTCCAAATAGATCAATACAACCTAAAATCACAGTCATGATATATCTTCCCTCTCAATAGAGGTGTTATGATCTAGAAAAGATCAAATAAATTCTTCGTAACTAATTATAAAGTGTTGTTTGAGTATATTGTAGCTTGTGTAGTTGTTAAAGAATCAATTTTTATATGAAACTTCATCCAATATCTTAATGTGGTTCCTATAAATAAATAACTTATCACACTCTATTGTGATAATACTATAGTAGTGGATCTTAGAAAAGAGCTAAGGTCACATTAGTGGACAAAGCATATAATTCAGAAATATCATCTCTTGAGGGATGTTTCCCAGATAGGTCACATCGTGATGAGTATAGTTTCTATGAAATAAAATATGGTGGACCCCTTAACTAAAGCCTTAACTCAGCAGAAGCATGATCATCATGTGATAGCTATAAAACAAAAAGTCATTAGCAATTATCTCTGGTCCATGTGGGAGTCTGTTGGAGTTGGTGTCCTATAACCAATTTTTTGTACTTTAGATTTCATGTATAATCAAAGAGGTGAATATTAATTAAATATATTATTATATACTATTAAATTATCTATATTACTTTAATGTAATAATGTCCAAGAGTATCTATCACATTGAAAATGGCATAGCAGTTCCTCACTATGATGAGAACCTTGAAATACCATGAAAATATTTTTAAGCCTTATTATATGGTTAGATAATATTCTATTATGGTATACATAATATGTTTACTATCAGGTGTAAATACTTATAAGAATATGAGACTTCATCTCATTAAGTTTTCAGTTGGTATGGGAGATTACAAGAATAGACCTGTCTGTAGGAGATCCACATTTTTATGTGTCATTGGATATTCTTATCTATGAGCATGTGTAATGATCCATAGACTTTAATATTATTATTAACAAATTTAATGACTCCTTCACTTTGATGTATTTCCATAAACCATGATGACATATGATCACGGTGAAGTTAGGTATGTTAGTTGTATCACAAATGATATATTATTAATGAATAAGTTGAAGGATGATTAGTCCTATCCATATTTATGAAAGTTGATATCTTATCCCTTTTATTAATATGTAATGGTTATATTGAATTCCATGGTCATTATTTATATATGAGTTCATTTTAGATAGTTGAAGAAAGACATATCAAGCATATAGGTTGATGAAACAGGTGTGCAACCCGCTTGATGAGATATCATGGCAGTAGGGATTAAATTATATAGTTAACATTCATATGTTGTTGGTGTTGTTGTTGTGTTATATTTTCTTCCTCTTTGGGTGTCTTTACTCGTTTCTAGATAGTAATCTTGGAATTTAGACAAGCACATCTAATGTTATTAAGTAAGAGGCCTAGAGGGTCACACACAATGTGTTTCCTTTAATCATAACTAAATATTATTTATATTTAACAATTGGAATAAATATTATTCTCTAGACCGAGAAGTAATATTTATTCAAGATTTATTAAATGATTTAAAATATTAAATAAATATTTATTCATAAGGTAATTGTTTAATTATTCAAATATAAAATATTTGTTTTACTCTTATTATTCACATGATAATAAATTAATATTTATTTATTGAATAAATAATTTATTTAGTAACATAGATATTAAATTAGTTTTCATTCACTGTATTGTGTATAAAATATTTATTTATTGAAAAAATGAATAATATTTATTTAAATATTTATTATATAATTCAATAAATGTTGAGGAGGATGAGGGGAACAGATTTTTTCTATTGATGAATATTTATTTACTAGATTGTATGATAAATATTTATCATTGAGTGGGTTATTTCACACCTTAAAATAAAATTAAGATATTATTTAATTACATGGAATGAATTTACTTTTGAATTTAATATATTATTATGGGCCTTATTGAAAATAATTAAATATTAAACCCAAACCCTAACTCTATAAATAGAAAGTTATGTCAATATGAGAATGGTTAATCCTTGTGAATAACAATTTCCTCTCAATATCTCCCTCCTCTCTTCCTCTCAAGATCAAGAAGAATAATAGAAATTCCTTCAAGTCTAAAGGAATTTGAATCAATCAAGGTGAACAAAGAAATATGATTAATCAGCTTCACTGGAACTTTCTTGTTCATCGATGTTGTTCAGATATCTAAGGATCACATTTAAATCATCTCTAGAGGGGAAATATTTGGTTCCTTATGATATAATGATTATACACTAATCAGGTTTGATAAATCAACACCATCAACAAACATATATTTAAATACTAAGGTAATTTCTTCTTAAGTTTCAAATTAATTATAAATTAATGTGAATAGATCCTTTATCTTGGTTCAAGAGAATTATATTTTTCAATATTCTTCAAAAAAAATTGTTCATGGAATTAACATCATGTAGTTTGTGAATGACCCATTTAATCCAAAAAAATATGAGTTATCTATAGGCCAGATAGGTACTTTCGTTATGTTTGGAACCATCAAAAATTAAACCCCTATCCCAATTGGAAGCTATTAAACTATTCATTGTGATGTCAGTGAAAATAAAGTTCAAGTTATACCAAATATACATTAACTTTTAATTCCTTAAAAGAAATATTGATGATGAAGTACACATAAAACAACCATATGGTTTTCATGTAGATGAAGATGAAAGTCAAGTATTCTAGTTTAAGTTGGCATTGTCCGAACTGAAGCAAGAACCAAGAGATTGATATTCTTGGATTGATCAATACTTGAAAAATTATGGATTCTAGCAAGGTGGATTTGATCACAAAATCTACATCAAGAATATAATGATCAAATGATTTTGGTGATTATTTATGTGGATGATATAATTTTTGGAGGATTGAAATAAGTGCAATGCAAGATATTTATGAAATGTACGAAGTGTGAGTTAGATATATATGTGATTGGAGAGTGAAAATTTTTACCAAGTTTATAGCTGACTCAAGGAAGTCATGGAATGTTTATTTCCCAATTAAAATGTGCTAAAGATATAATAAATAGATTTTGAAAAGCTGATTCTAGTAAAATTTCAACACCGATGGCTACCCGGATGAAGTTATCAAGAGATGTTGATGAAAAGAAGTTTTATGTAATAAAATATAGGAATATAATTGGAAGATTATTATACCTAACTGTGACATGACCCAACATTTTTTTTACACTTGTAAATCCACATGGTACTAAAGTTTTCCCAATGAAAGTCACTTGTTAAAAGTGAAGAAGATTATTTATTATGTCAATAACATAGTAAATTTAAAACTTTTCTATCTTGAAACACTATAACATGAGTTATTAGGATACACAAATGAGGATTTGGAGGTTACAATGGATAATCACAAGTTGAGATTGAGTGGTTAATTCTATATTGGAGTTTTGTGTGTTATTGGTTGAGAACAAAGAAGGATTCATTTCACTAATCACTGTGAAAGTTGATTATATTATGGATACTCAAGTTTTCACCAAATTTTTATGGATGAATAAATATCTTGAGGATATTCTATTTGATATGAAATCTTCTATTGAAAATTAGGTGTAACAACTCTATTTTTATCAATATTATCCAAAGTCTTATCCATTATTCAAAGAAAAAGAACATTATGATAAAGTATCATTTCATCAAGGAGAATTTTAATAAGGGCTAGTGAAGTTGGATAATGTGTTGACAAAAAATTAGGTTACATATTTCATGAAAAATTCACCACCCAGTTAATATTTTTAGAGACATAGGTTATCTCTTGGAGTATAGCCGTCTCCATCCAACTAAATGGATTAGAGAAGAGACCCCCACTCCCCCATGGGATTTCTTATATATGGAAAGTTATCACTAATATAAATTTTACCTATACCCAAAATTCTATATCCATGGTCAAAAAATATTGTGTCTATAAAGGGAACGAAATAGCATATAGACATAGTCAAACCAAATTGTTACTATAGGTTTTTTTGTGTCGGTGTGAGAAAAAAAATTCCCATAGGAAGGGCACTGAAAAGCCACTATAGCCATATTAAGGTATGAAATAATAATATAATATATTTATAAATTATTTCATGTGTGTGTGTGTGTTATATATATATAAATATGATATGATTGTGTTAGTGGATTGGTAAAGTAAGTTTAGTTGAAGAGGGGAGATATAGGTTCAAATATCACTAGTATAATTTTTTTATCCTATATTCATTGGTATAGTTCCCATGGATATAGTTTCCCTTAGTAATAGAGGCTATAGACATAGGAATTACCCATGGTTACATCTTATTCACACATGGTTATAGCTCATAGTCCATAAAAAGGGTGATAATTCCCACGAGCAGACCGATTGTGGCTATAACCTATAGCCACAGTCAATTGGGGTATATCCATGGTCATAGACCATGGATATAGCCTAATTTTACACTAGTTTATGGTGACTCTATGATATAAAATGTTTGTATTTATAACCCTCTCTTTTGAACTTTCAGATAATTTCTCTTTGGGTTCATTGATAGAGAGAGAGACAGTTTTCCCATGTCCATGAGTTTCTCCAGAGAAGCTGATTTGAGTTGAAGAGGGATTATAGTGTTCATTCCTATTGATAAAGTGGGATTTATCCCTATTAGGTCCAGAATGATTGATGAAAATGGAATAGTGGGGTGAATTTTCCTTCTATTAAAAAATTAATCCGAGTGTAAACTTTATAAGTGGAAGATGATTATTCTAACTATTAAACAATTAAATCATGATAATATAATAAAATAAAGAGAAAATAAAATGAAAGAAAATAGAAGATGAATATAATAATTTTATAGTAGTTCAGGTCCAAATGATCATACATATACTCTTCACACACTAACCTGGTTTATGCCACCCACTATGGTATATCACTTTTTAAGGAGAGTGAAAACTCTTTACATCCACCTTTTTCACACTTAGAGGATTAACCCAATTCCCTTATCTTTTAAAGGTTCAAAAAAAGACTCATCCTTTTATAGGAGAAGACTCAACCTAGACTTTTATAGGCTCAATCCTAGCCTATTATTTTTTTATTGATTTTAGATAGAACCTAGTATTTTATATGTGAAAACATAACCTAGTATTTTATAGGTTCAGAACCAACCTAAATTTCAGAGGAAAATTCCTAACCTCTTCTATGTTACGGGTCAATAGAAGCTCAATATTCTAAGGAGTCATAATAAATCAATATTATTACATTATTTATACTTTACAGTATTATTTTCTAGGTTAAGAGGAACCCAATATTATAAGGGGATAGACTAAACCCAAGCATAACATTTGTTATGGTAGTATAACCCATGCAAGAAGTAGTAAGTGTGCTGATAGAGTAAGGATGGTAAAAACACAAATAAAGTATAAAAAATTTTCACCCAGTGATTAATTATCTATGAAGATGTTGGTGTTTGGATCAGGTAGTGCTCTGGCCATTCGAGATGTTAAAATAATGAATCTCGGGTAACTAGCAATTTACTCCACCAATTACCTTGTATTTTCTTTCTTTATTTTATGGCAATTTCAATCATCATAAAATACTCTTTCATATAGACTTAATTGTTCCTATAAGGATCCAAGGATAGAATCTCACTACCAGAGATCCAAATGTGCTCCTATAATATCCATGCGGTGCCAAACAATCTCTGGGTGCTAGCATGGGGAATCAAATGTCATTCATTGTTTGTTATTAATCACTAATTCTTCAATCTTGAAGAAATATATCTAGCATTTCTCATTATTGAGAGAGAGAGAATGATGAGTCGAAATAGAATTCATTGTATGCAATGATTCTCTATTTTTAACTACCTACACAATAGTCATAGTGTACTATTTATAGAGTTAGGGTTTAGGTTAAGATATTTTTTAACTATATTTCAGACCTTAAACAATATTAAAACCTTTAATAAACACCATTCTATATAATAATAATATAATTATTATCTTTTAGCATGTTCCATCTTGAGAAAATGATAAACAATATTTTCGGACTTGTAAATAATTATTTATCACTAGATGCAGTCTTGGTCCGTTCAAAATCCCCAGTATTTATTGAATACCTGAATAAATATTTTATTTATAAAAAAATATTTTATTCATAAATAAATATTTCATTCACATACTGAAGAATAAAAATTTATTAAATATTCAATAAAATAAATGTATTTTTATTCACATGCTAATGAATAAATATTTATTTAATGTATGTGATCAATATAAATTGAATAAGATTATTCCTCAATCATGTGAATAACATTTATTTCATTAATTAAATTAAAATATAATTTAATCTAGATTAATAGAAACCCTTAGCGTGTGAACCTCTAGGATTCATTCTCATTTTCATTAAACAGGATTTCTTAAAGTACAAGATTATTTTCTAGCAATGGATCAATGAACCCAAGAGAAATAACTTAATATCAAAACATTGAAAACCACATATGAATTCTCACTGTGTAATGTAATACCTTTTTCATAATATCACATAAATAGGGTTGTACATCTATCTCACCAACCTATATGATCAATACGTCTTTCATTGACTATCTGAAATAAACATGTTGTTACACTGTGGACATAGAATTTAGGGAAATTATTGTATTCCAATCAAAGGTTTTAGATATATTTTTCCATAATTATGTATGGGGAAAATACTTCCTTGAATTATCCATTAATGACATGTCACTTGTGATACACCCAACATGTCTAACTTCTCTATGAACTATTATTATCATGGTTTACAAAATACATCTAAGCATGTGATTCATAACACGCATTAATAATAATAATAAAGTATAAGGAATATTATATATTCTCATAGATAGAAATATTCAATGACACAAAAACATGAAGATTTCCTACTGGTGATTCTTCTCTCATAATCTTCTATTTTGGATATTAAAAAGTGTGAACTTAATAAGAACAATCCTCATATGCTTATGAATACTCATATCAGATAGTATATGTGATATGTGTACCATAATAGTATGTTATACAACCATATAATGTTATTTAAGAATATCATCATAGAACTTTAAGGTTTTCATTATAGCAGATGACTTCTAAGACCCTATCTCTGCGACTTATACTCTAGAACATTATCACATAAGAGTATTGTAGAATAATGAGAAATATGCTATAAGAAGTTTTATTAATATTCAATACATATAATATACATGTAATCAAAGTAAAAATATTTGGTCCTAGGAAAAAAACTCCAACAAACTCCAAATTAGACTAGAGCCAGCCGCTTATGACTTTCAGTTCACTAGACATCACATGATAATCATGTTTCTACTGAGTTAAATCTTTATTCAAGGGGTCCACCATGTTGTCCTCCATGAAAATACTTATCACTGCAACCTCACCCATCTGAGAAAAATACCTCAAGATATGATACTTCTAAATTATTTGGTTTATCTATTGTTGTGACCTTGGCTCTTTTGAGAGATCCACCACTATAGTATTATCATAGTAGAGTGTGATAGGATCTTTACTATTAGGTATCATATCAATCTACTGAACAAAGTTTTACATCTATTATACTTCTTTATCTACCTCAAAAGTCATAATATACTCAAAATCTAGTGTAGAAT
This sequence comes from Viscum album, assembly GCA_963277665.1. Classification (NCBI taxonomy): domain Eukaryota; kingdom Viridiplantae; phylum Streptophyta; class Magnoliopsida; order Santalales; family Viscaceae; genus Viscum; species Viscum album. The sequence goes on along the minus strand of OY728123.1, from coordinate 747,118,327 downwards.
ATGTGACCAAAGCCTACTTTGATCTCTTCTAGCTCTCAGAACCTCCATTCGAAGTGAAGATGTATCCCCTTTGTGGATTCATGTCATCTTGATCAGTTTGGAAACGAGAATCTGCATATCCTTTTAGTACTAGTTTCTTATCTCCTTAATAAACTAATAACATAACCTTAGTATTTCTAAGATACTTAAGGATATTCTTGAACTACATCCAATGGAGGTCACCTAGGTTGGATTTATATCTTCCTACCACCCTTAATGTGTAGCTGAAATCTATCATTTTACATAATATATCATAAATGACTGACCCAATCACTGATGTATATGGAATCCTTATCATCCTATTTCTTTCCTCATGTGTATCAGGACACATTTTCCTAAAAATTAGAATCACATGTGAAATTAGCAAAAACCCCCCCTTGTACTTTTTCATACTGAATCTATTCAATATCTTGTAAAAGTGTGTACTTTGACTTAGGTCGAGCAACCTATTTGATCTATCATGATGGATCATGATCCCAATAATATATGCTTTCTCATCTAATTATTTCGTATAAAATAATTTATTCAACCACATCTTAAAAAACTGTAAGGGTATTATTTCATTCCCAATTAGTAATATTTTATCACCATATACTATTAAGAAAATGAATTCACTCCCACTAAACCGTTTTTAGACACAAGGCTCACACTCATTCTCTATGAAACCAAATTTCATTATAGCTTCATCAAAATGAATGTTCCAAGACCTTGATGCTTTATTTAATCCATAAATAGATTTTTTTTCCATTTTCATATCTTATTGGAATCTTTTAGAGTCATAAAATCTTTGGGTTGTTTCATATATACATCTTCTTGAAGGTTCCTGTTAAGGAATGATTTTTTGAGTTGGTGGTCTAGAACCAACTACTTTGTACTTTATTCATTAATAAAGTCCTTATCACATCTTGATTGTTCTTCTACGTGACAATGCATGTGATAATGTCCTAAGGACAGCTGTTTCATTGATGGGTCATAGCGGATCCCTGCTATAATGAGAACCCGGAAGTGCCATAACACAGTTCTTGAATATATATTCTATGCCCAGATGATATTATTTGAGGGACACAAATAATACAGTTCATTAGGGATCATGACTCATAAAACTTTGAGGCACCTTCGCATGGTGTGCGCCCTTGGTAATATCTATGAGGATATTATGAGAACGAGACCCGCCAGTAGGAAATCCACATTTCATAGTGTCATTGGATGTTCCTATCTATGGATGTGTGTATTGTTCCTTAGAATTTAAGATTATTATTAATGGGTATTACAACTCGTGCACTTAGATGTATTGATGAAAACTGTGACGACACACTATTCGCAATGAGGTAGGATACGTTGGGTGCGTCACGAGTAATACTACATTAATAGATAATGCGAGAAAGGATTTGTCCCTTATGTTCCATAAAGGAAGTAGATATCTCAGGCCCTTTGATGGAATTGATATAGCCTAAATAAATCCATGGCCATGGTAAGGTATGGGCAAGTTCAATTCCGGGAAGTCAAAGAAATAATAATCGAGCACAGGAGTTGATGGCACTAGCATGCAACCCGCTTGATTAGAGATATCGAGACAAAGGGATTATATTACATGGTAAGTGTTCGTAGGAGGGGACACGTCATTGCGGCGTTAACTTATTTATCTATGGGTGCCTTCGCGTGTTGCTAGATGCTAACCTTGGACTTTAGGCAGGCTCCGCCTAATGCCACTGAGAAAGAGGTCTAGAGGGTCACACACTAAGTGTGTCCATGTATCTCAGTTAAATATTAATTTAAGAAGTTAGATAAATATTATTCCCGACTGTGGTTTAATAATTATTTAAGTATGCCTGATCGCATTTATTTCGACACTAGTTATTCGAGAGAATATATTGCGGTCGAAATAATATATATATTTATTAGAAAGTAATGCAGTTACATTTATTTAAGAAATAAATAGCCATTACTCAAGGTCTAATAAATATGGTGGAGGAAATAAATAAAATGAAAAATAAAAGTACACTCCGTGTAGTTTGTTTTTCGGGATTCGTGAGAAAATATTGTTTATTTAATTAAATGATATTAAATGTAATACGTTGGGTGCATGTCAAGTAATAATGACGGTCAACTATCATTATTAAGACATGGGGTATTACTAAGAGTTAAATGAAATGATTAAATGATTTTGGGCAATTCACTACAACAGAACCGCTGTTTAGTGGCGGTTTGTTTGGCGTTTCGCGGTGGTTTAAACCTCCGCGGCATGGTTTAGCGGCGGTTTACAGAAACCACCGCCTAATACGGCGTCGGCAATCTATTTGCGACGGTTTTTTCTGTTTGGCGGCGGTTTTAGGAAAGCGTCGTAGCTACCTCATTTAGCGGCGGTTTTCCTGAATTTAGCGGTGGTTTTTACGATCCCTGGATATCAATTTATTCACGGCGGTTATAACCGCCGTGAATAAACTCAAATTCAGCGGCCGTAAAACGGTTGCCGAAGTCATGGGAACCGCTGCGGAACGAGGTAGCAACGAATTAGCTAAGTCATGGCAGTTAAAACCGCCGCTAGATATAAGAAAAAATTTACGTTTAGTGGCGATTTTCACAGTTTAGTGGTGGTTTAAACCGCCGCCCCTATAAATGTCGCGGCGGTTTAAACCACCGCTAAAAGTTGTCCAGAAAAAAAATCTGCTTCCGCTGCACCGCTGCCCTGAAAAACAAATCAAACCAGAAATATAAACCAACTGAGATACATTATATCCCTCCTACCATGCATAACCCACATCATGTATCATCATCACTATACCTCCTCCTTCATTACATCACATTCCCACAATCACTTCCTCAATATCAAAAATAACAACATGACAATCACACACCAAAAGCTGGGTCAAGGTCAAGTTCCTTGGTTGTAATACCTTGGATCATGATTTTTTAGAAGCCATGGACTTTACTCCCATGGAACATGTTTGTGGTAGTCGATTCCTTGATCTTGTTTTCTCCTTTGGTCTTGATTCTATAGGATGATTTGGGTCGTGATACCCATTGTATATGGATTTCTTGGGCTTGAACTGGACATGGATCATTGAAACACTCCTTGGACCCCACCCATGTTACTAAGTTTCCATCGAGATGCTCCTATGACTCGACATGGATTCCTTGGACTTATATACCTTAGATCCAAACCTTTATGGTCTAACACTTATGATTACACAAAATAACCATTGTGGATGTGATACACACTTGATTATCTGGTGTTTCTATGATGGGTATTATTCACTAGAAAACATTGTGTGGCTATGGTAGTTTTTTACACTAGATTATATGGTGTGGCTGTGACGGATGTTTTCTTGTACAATACAGATAGTGTCGTTGTGGTTATTTTCCTACAGTGCGTAGACATGATAGTGTTATTCTGGTATTTCTATTTATATATTCACTTATATATAGTATCGTGACTATTTATTATAGGGATCCTTGTCTGTATGGATAGTATCACTTATGCCTTGTGAAATTTTCGTTCAGTACATTAACATGTGTGATATATTGAACACAATTTTTTTTATATCACACAAATTGGAATTTTTATAGATGCTATTTTTTAGGTCCAACTGAGTGTTATGTCACACCATTTTTGGGTCATTGGGTACCTATATATACTTCTTGGATGCATGTAGGTACATTGTAAAGTTTCAACAATTCAATTCATGACATTCTTATTTTGTAGGAGCAGGAGAGAACGTGATCATGCAGGGTTGTGATGCTAGGTGGGATAGTACATTTTGGTATTTTGGGTATTTTCAAACATTTACTGTACTAGAATTTTGTATACCTATTATCTTACATTATAGATGCATGAAATGACATATCATTTTTTATGATATTTCCTTTGATACTGTTTATTTATTACTATCTTTTATGTTTTACCTCTATTTGGATGATCAAATGCTTCCACTATTGACGACATTGTTTATTAATACTATTGTACACTCTAACATGATGGAATAGTCTCTGCACAAAGTCACTATAGGTCCTCAATGCTAGTCGATAGCCTCTGGGATATGGGGAGGTGTGCTTAAGGCCATGCGACCCAGCAGATCGGGGCACCGCATAGTGGAATCCAAGTTTGGATGTTATAACATGGCACCATAGAATTCATTTTATTATTTTATTACTATTGTGAGAAAAATATTTAGGTATTTGTAAGGTAATTAAATAAGGTAATAGGTGGAACCTAGGATTATCAATCCCACAAACCAGACAAATCAAAATTTCTTGGAATGAAACACGTTCCCCTAGATTTTTCCTATTACAATTGATTTCATTCCACTGTTTGGTGATTCAGTTATAGCTTGATGTTCCTTTATATTATGGATTTCATGGATTCACAATGGAATAATGAGTCATGGACCATTGGTCACATGAAATAGAATGTGTTATGGTATGGATTAAGTGGATGCCATATTTCAGTCCATGAGGTGAATGGGACCATATGGGTAAGAATTTATGACCCATTTGGTTCAACCATTCAAATATAATTATGATATAAATATGCAATTAAATGAAATTTAAATTGGGAATCAGAGAACTTGACCTTGACCCATCTTTTGAGTGGGTAGTAGGCAGTTTCTCTTGTGATGTTTATGACTATTTATATTTACTATGTTCTAGATTTTGGAGTAGGTAGAGGGGTGATTGAAGACCATGATAAAACTAAACTATGTGCTAGGGAACAAATAGAAGATTGTGTACTGGCCTGATTCCTCGGTCCTTAAAGGATGAGGCATTGAACTTAGAGATCTCAAGTGACTTCCTGACCCCTTCATTGGGGGGGGACCTTTTGAGATGTCTTTTCCCTAGAGGATGATCCTTTTATACCTTTTTATGGAGGTGTTTTGTGGCATAAGATGACCATCCAATGTGGGCTAGCTAAGACCCTTGAGACACCTCCAACAATTAAGTAATGATTGACTTAGAAACCATGGCCTATCTATTCTGGAATGTGTCTTGGGTATACCATCAAGTTATGAAATCATATTAATTGTTTGTATTGACCAAACCCTTTTCCTGGAAAACCCATTATTTGGTTTCTGCATTGAGGCCGAGATGTTATTTTATATATTGACAGTGCTAGAAATTGTGATTTTGTCAAATGAAAAGTACCAGATTGAGATATATGTGCATGAACAAGGATCTCAAGAGAGATTACTCTACATACATACAAACCTAGAGGACCCATGTGGGTTCCTAGTAGATAGACCAACCTCGAACAGGTGCATGTGTTTCTTTAGATATGGTTACAGGTGTCACTATAGAACCTGAACCAATGTGGATGCCTAATGGAGCTAAGATGATAATTATGGGAATGGGTGTTCGGTTGACCATGGTTTTATGTATATTTATATTTAGTCTTGATTCATGATATTTAACAAGATTCATTAGAATCTCTTATTGGGCATGACACAATTTTTATTACTTAGGACACCTGTGAATTACTTGTTGGGGTGGATGAGACCCTTTGATTCTTATTGTGTTTCTAATCTATTATCATGACATATTTTGGGTGGACACTTAGTACAACTATCATCAATCATATATGATAGATGTATGTGTGAGTAACTAATTGAGGTACCTTTTTGCAAAAAAAATCCATCGGGTCCTGTGTGCTAGATATATTCTAGTAATTCATATATCTTCTCACTAGAGTGTTAGTTTGGGACATATGAGTAGTCCATTCTAATAATTTTTCTATATAGAACATGATGCTACACATGAATTCATAATTTGGGGTTTATATTGATAACATACAAGTAGATGGTGCTTTATAGCTTTGTAGGGATTATGATAGGTGTGGGTGGACAATTGGAGCATCCATCGGGTCGATAACCCTCCTAGTAGCATAATGGATCCAAGGAATGAGTCCTCTATTTATTTTTTGGATTATGTAACCCTATAATAGTGATAGTACATGGGTCCTCCATTCATAGAGTTGGTAACCCTCTCAGTTGATGCACACAATGCACATTGAGGCATAGATCATTCATTGCATCTAGTAACCCTCTTGAATAACAAAGTATTTAGTGTTTAATGAGTCCATTATTACTTCTACTATTGAGGGAGGATGTAGAATTGATTGATGTGTGATAGTATGGGTGAAATTTAGGACATGAAAATGTGTGGTGGAAACTACCAATTCAAACACAAGCCTAAATGAAATGATGTATACCACACTCGAGAAATCAAGACATAAAAAGAAACATCAGAAATCAATAAAATGCATAAAAAGAAACATGAGAAATCAAGGAAATTTTAGGACATGAAAATGTGTGGTGGAAACTATGTGCCACAAATGTTACATCTACAAATCAACTATTCCCATATTTGTTCAACATATCAACAATACAACTACTCAGGGTCCGATGATGCATCGTCACCCTCTCCACCTTCATCTCCACTTTCTGCTATCACCTATAAGAACATTATATTGAAAATTAAATATGGTTGCATATTTATATTAAAACTTAAAACCAATGAAAGTTAGAAAATTAAATGAATTTTATTTTTGTGATTTACCTGAATATCACCAGTCGATGCACTACCACCGGGGGTATATCTGCTCATCTGCTGATGTATTTCAGTCAAAACTTTCTGCAAAGCAGATATCTGATCCCCCTGCTGGTGAACTGTGTTTCGTAAAGAAACTATCTCTTTCTTAGCATCTCTGGATATGGGCTGAGTAAAGTCAGGAGTAGATGCAGCTACCATCCAAGGTGGCCTGCTAAAAACATCAGATGGTACAGGTCTCAAACCCATCCCGTGCACTCTCCCAGGATGCTCCTTCCCAAGGACTTTAGCAACCAGGTCGTCCAGGGAGACTGAGTAGGACTGCGCAGGATTGGAATCCCATAGTTCTTTAATTTTTACCTATAAATCAAATATCAATATATATTAACACATTAAAAACTGATAATAAGTTATTATGATAAAAAATTGACCTCATACCCCAACTTCTTTAGCAGACTCATTAACAAAGATTCCATCTGATTTCTTGTAAACATCCAACCACAGTTCAGTTCTGGATGCTTCATGCCCTAAACTATGGGACTACATTAATCAAAGATAAATCAATAATTCAATATATTAAAAATATAATATTGTCTTATAAATATTTATACTAATTAAAAGATTACCAATGTCGTTCGGCTTCTAGAAAAACTTTTTGAGCCCGTAGTGTGCGGGATGACTTTCTTAGCCCGGTTTGATGCATTCTATCTTGTGAGATCCTGAAATAAATAAAATGCAATTTAATACTAATGTATTGAATTTCATGTCCATTTCAAATAAAAGTATAAATGTAAAATGAGGATAATATAATAATATATATTTCAATACCATCCGCTTCTGATCACGATGTCTGTCAACAAACACTTTCCATTGTTCTTTCGGTACCCCACTGGGTAGCTTCTCATACATTTGCTGAGCAGTTAACGAATTATCGTTGACATCACACCATAATCTCCATTTGAAATCTTTCAACTTCTTACCTAGATTTTTCAACGTCCACTTCTGTGCTATCACATCAGCAATGGTAAAGTGGAAGAACATCTGTATACAAAAATTCATTTTGAACATATTAGTAACATGACATTCAATTAAACCATAATGTAATAAATTTACCTTTATTTGAGAATCATAAACTTCGTTTTTCCAGCTTGGAGGCATATGTCTCCAATCGTCATATGAAATGGGAAGGGAAACAGGCTCCGCTGCCAGCTGGCCTAAAATTTGGCCAAGTAACCCCGCGGCGTCAGCCGTAGGGACCCCATAAGAATAAAATGGCATGACTATCTTCTCTTCAGTCATATTCGAAACATATTCATTTTTTATGTTTTTCTCCATAGTTGCATTTTTGTCATCTTAAATGAGAAAACAATTAGTATAAACAAAATGCAATAAATTTATTTAATTAAAATTTGTACATGTGACAGTGACACTCTAGTATGCCCGGAATGAACTGGAAGGGGCGTGTCGCTGCCCCACTGCTGAGGCTCCTGAAGGGGGAGTCCAAGACTCACCCTCTAATGGGACATCCACAGATGGTGTGAGAGATGGTGTAGGGGGAGATGGTGTAGGGGTGTCGGCAGCTGGTGCCTCAGATGTCATGGGGAGGGAGCCAGATGGATCTCCATCTGTCGGAGAACTAGATTAAATAGTGTACCGCTTCCTCCTTGTCATTCATGTCATTTAATAAAATAAAATTAAGTTCAAAATATATATTTCAAAAAAATTATGAAGAAAAAAAAATTAAAAATGGTAATAATGCCCAGTACTAACAGACAAAATATATATAACAATGATAATGAATGACTACAGAAATGAAACAAGTGGTTGCTTAATAAATAAATAATTGTACATACAATCATTTTCCCCTTCAATCATGTCGGTTTCCTGCTCTATTGCTTCATCCACTTCATTCATCTTTGCTAGACTAATATTTTCAATATCATGATGGACAAATAATCCTGCTTCCTGTTGCTCATTAACTTCAATTTCAGAGGTCAAATTTTCCACTTAATCACCTATCACATACATAACTTATTTTAAATGTATTTTAATTTTAATTTCCATAAATTCTTTGTTTTGGGGGTTTCCAAAGGTTTTATGGAGAATAGATGAGTTTTCATGAATTAGGCCAAAAAGTGAGCCCAATTCCAGATTTAAAAATAAATTTTTTTTCTTTTATAACTTATTCATTGTTTAATATTTTTCACTCATTACAACTCCTAAATATCCTCCCCTGAAATATTAACACCAAAACTAAAATTTGGATCCTTTATAAATCCATAACCAAGGTGTATATGGGTTTTTATTTTATGGATTGGGCCTGCCCGAAAGCCCAAATCCAGTTTTGAAAATAAAATTTGATTAATTAATAACTTTTTCATTTTTAAGGATTTTTCATTGATTCTATGCCTAAAACGCGCCCCTTGAACCTAGTAGCACGCCCAATCTCTCTCTCCCCTCTTTGGATCTCTTCTACATCGCGATTGAGAGCTAAACTTATTAGGGTTTATAAAATCGGGAAGATTTGAAGAGGTAAATTCATTCCTTCATAACTCCTTCTATTCTTACTCTTTTCCCCCATTCCAATTCCTACATGACCTTATCATTCTTTTTCAAATATCCATTAAATTTTTATCTGTTTTAAAATTCATGTTCTGGTCGATTTTGGGTCGTTTTCTTCAGGATTGTTTTGGGTAAGTGATTCCTTCTTGGTTTCTTCCTTTTCCCTTAGGGTTTCCTATCTCTTTCATTATGTTATAAAATTTTCAGAAGTTAGGGTTTGATCCTAGGGTTTCATTTGGTGTATTTGTGGTCAAATATTGTGATCTAAGTCTGAATTTATCTTCCATGTGGTGCGGCGGTTGTGCGGTTGACGTTTCGAACCAAGTTTTGAGGGATTTGACACTTCCGGTAGGTGATTCCGTGTGTAATCATTTCTAGATGATTTAGTTTGCTTGAATTACTTATTATGCATTATCATAATATGTTGTGTGTGGTGAAAAATTGTTTATGTTGGATTTGGTTAAGCATTTATTTTTATAGTTTCATTTTAGCTTAAAATTTGGTGTTTTTCATGTGTAACCCTTTGGGTATTGTTTGGGATTGTTTTATAACATATAAATTTGGTTTAATAAATCTTGTTTGGGATGAAAATTCTGATTTGGTGGGATATTGGTGTGCCACTAGGTCTTAATGAGTTTTTTTATGGGTTTAAGGTGTAAACCTTTATTGTACTTCTTGAAAGTGATTTTCAAAACGTGTGTGTTTCATGTGGATCTTTTGTGCTATTGTTTGAGGTGTTTGTATAACACATGGGGTTTTTTAATAAATGTTTTTAGGGATTCCAATTATATTTTGAATTTTTATTGGTGTGATTTTGTCCTTGAAATATGGTTTTGAAATGAGTTTTATTTGAAAATCTTTGGTACACTATTTAGAATTCTTTTATGAAAGTTTTGAGTGGTTTAATGATTTATGTAAGAGGTGAAACCATATTGGAAAAATATTTTGGATTGTTTATACTTTCAAATGAGCCATTTTAAATGTGAATAGTTCTGTTATGTGATGTTTATCATATTTTTAGGGACTTCATAAAATTTTTAAAGGATGTGTTGGATTGTGAAAGTTATGAAAAAAAATGTTGTGGGCTATTTTGGTGTGAGTTTGATTTCAAAATGCATTTGAATGAAAAGTGGAATTTGTGACTTATGTGATGTACATGGGGTTGTTTGGTTAATGTGTTATGTGGAAGTGTTATCTATATGTGAAAACTATATTTCGTGGCTTGTTGAACATGTTTGAGCACAAAGGGAAAACTCGGGTATCTAGGTGGGTGGACGTGTACTAGTATGCTAGTGAATCCGTGAGGTTTGCCCTCAGTTTCACTTAGAATGATTGACGCTTACAACTCTAACTAAACTATGATGATGATGATTGGGGACCACTAGGTTATGGGTATGTTCCCTACTAGTGGCCCGTGCACGAGAATGGAAATTTGTGATGGTTACTCTCACCGAGATATGAGGTACCTAGGACCCACAGCTAGCTAGTGTCTAGGGGTTATTTCCTATTGCTTGTGCTCATTAGTTACTTTATACTTACCATAGGCATATGGTACATTTGGCTGGAAAATTCAGTAGCTTTGGTGTTTATTTAAAAATTGTTAACCTGTTAAAATAGCCCACTTGAAAACTGTTTTTATTCAAAGTTGCATCTTTTAGAAATATTAACTAGCTTTTCATGTTTTTGAAAAGTTGCATGCTTTTCGTCTTTAAATGTTTATCACATGGAATCTCTTAGTGGTGGTATCCTAATGGGCTTTCGCTCACATCCTACTTACACCTTTGGGTGTAAGTAGACTTTCTTATTTTATGTCACAGGATTGGGTACAGGTTTTATGCCTTTGGTTCGGGTTTTTAGCGGTCCATCGTGATACAGTGTCGTGGAGATGGCTTGAGGGCGGTGCCTCTTTCTATGTGGAGGTTCATGGGATGTCTTTTCTTGGGTTTTTACCTTTGTAATGGTGTTCAAACATTGTTTAATATTGTGTAATTCAGTTCTGAATTTTTATTAAAAGATGTTTTGGTTTGAAAAATCCAGATTTTGTTTCTTGGATTCATTTGTTGTTTTAAGTATAAAAAAATTTGGGTAAATCGTTCCCAATTATTATTTTATGATACCCGGACACTTGTGCCAACCCGTAGGGCTCGGGAACTCCCTTTGGGCCTTGGAAAAGGCCGGGTTTGGTGCTGGTTTGATGGTGACCAGATCTGGTTCGTGACAAAATGGTATCAGAGGAGGTTCTCTCTCTTTGGGTCATGTTATTTAGGGAAGAGTCAGGATAGTATGGAGATCAGATTGTAGGGACTTGGTATTCTAGTTATGGGTAGTGTTCCTGATCACCACACCTCATGGTAGGATTCAAGTTTCCAGGGGAATTCGGGACCTTTCAGAGTCATTTGGTTTTCTTGGTTTAATAATGATTATGGGAAATGAAAAGAGAGTTGGGTTAATGGTCTCAGTAATCTCGCAGGGTCTGGCACACCATGTGGAGCAGGGGATATTCCCTATAACACTCTCTGTGACAGTGAATTGATTGGAATATGGCCTCCAACCATATGTCCAAGTCACCCACTGAAACTAGTTTCCTCTCGCATTTTCTTGTGTTCTTTAGTTTTGAAATCTTGGAACTTTGATTTTAAACTGACTTGGTTTTAAGTAGTGTAAAGTTTTTGTGAAATGATTTTCAAATAAATATGGAATGTTTTGATTTATGAAATTGTGGAACTGAATTTTCATAATTGTTTTGAAATGGAAAATAGTATGCTTACACCTCTTTTGAAGGTTGGAACCATATTGAAGTTGGTTTTCAAAAGTGTTTCCAATATAGTTTTCTAAACGATTAAAGGGTGTTTTAATGGGATGAGATGTTTTTAAATTGATGTGAATTGTAACACCCGAGATTTTTATGAGTAATATTTTGTTTTATATATATCATCAAAGGAATATTTCACTACATACTAGCTTGGCTTACTTTACACGCAACCGCGACCTTCCTCGATAGCTTGCGTCGTACGCAATACTGAGTTTCACAAAACAACGATATGCTATTAAAATATTATTAAAAACTAGCCGTTATGAATAGTAATAACCACTTTTTGAAATTTAATAAATTTTATCTTTCAAAATGGACTTCATTTTTGGATTCGGAATACCGAAATTAGCCTAGGGTGAAATTTTGGTATTTTTCTGAAAACTTTCAATTTTTGATGAATAGTGAAACCACTAAGTGGTAGGTTAAAAACTGAATTTTGCATAAAACTTAATTTTACCGCTTCTGTGAATGGAATTTAGAAAATCCGACAGACACGGTTAATATCAAGGACTAAAATGTGGTTCAATGAGATGAAAATAATTTTTGGTGAATAGTAACTTTTTACTTTTTTTTACCACGGTTAATAGTAAATAGGGTAACTAAGGGTAAATATGATATTACTATTACCCTAACACATGTCCTAATTCTATTGGATAAGTGTAGTTCGACCCAAAACAACCTTATGAATATAATATGACCATTTAGGCCCACTTGGATTAGATTAGGACATTTATTATTAATTTATTTAAAGAAGGGTTAAAAGAGTTAAAATCAAAGTTTATTTACTAAAACATTTTTAATATGGTGTTATACATAAGATAAATTGGACTATAAATATTCATTAGAAATCTAAAAAGATTTCCTACATAATGATATTTTATTTATAATTTTTGGACTTTAAATAAATTAATTTATTTATGACACAACGATGATGCATTAATTACCCTTTTAAGGAAATGTTAACATAATTGATGTTATAAATGCTCAAATAAATGTAATTTGAGACTTTTTATGAATTACACTAATTTTCTAGGTTACTATGATATATTAGTGTTGATTTAATCAACTTGGTTCGAACATATAATTCTGTTATGACTTTCACAAAAATCATATATCAAATAGTGTCAAAATTGACACAAAATAGTTTTTAAATCAAATATTATATTATTAATTGTTATTTTATTCCTAAAAATCTAAGGTTCGGACAAATGACTTAGATAAGGATATATATATTAATAATAAACAATTTGGGGTTCGTTTGGCATGTTATAGTAAGTGTATTAACCATATAGTGTAAGAAAACAAAAAGACACGGTAAAAGTTAAATTATTTAACTTAGAGTTAAATCTAATTGATAAGGTTAAAATAATAACCTAAACTTGTATAAATCCTATTGGTTGATAGGATTTCGACCCATCCCCACTTTAGCTTCGAAATAAGACCCTTTGGAACCATTATAAACCGATTTTGACTTTAATATAAAATAATATTTTGAGATATTCCTAAGGTGCCCCTCTCCTCCCTTATAAAAGGGCACCTCCTCCCCCTCCTCCTCACACCAATTTGAGCACTCAAGCTCGGCCAACCCCTGCCATTTTCTCCTCTCCACTTCCCTATAATAATCCTAGAGGTCCTGGTCTTCTTAAAAGACCAATCTTAGTTCCCTAAGTGGAGGATTCAAAGAAGCGTTCCAAAGAAGAGGTAATATCCATTACCGATCTTTTCAATTTCTTTCTTCTTCAACTTCTTCTTCTTTAGTTGTTTCATGATAAAGTAATAAGATCAGTATTACTTACATACTGATATGTTATTATAAATATGAAACAACCCTAATTCACCTTCTATCCATCCTACGGAAAAATGAAATCACCGCGCGTGCGTACGTACGGAATACCGTCTCCACGCCGTGGTGTAATCTATTTTCCACCATCACCTTACAAGGATGGGTATAATGGTGTAATGAGTAACTATTTATGATTATTATAAAGTAATATTGATACTGAAATAATATACATATACTCCAATACAATTCCATGATCATAGGAACGATATCATCACTCGTGTGTACGTACGGAATACCGTCTCCACGATGTGATGCGACTCGTTCTACATGATCATCATTACATAGTAATTATATAAATGAATTGAATGAATAAATATGATATATGTTACACTAATACCATTATGGATATAAGTTATCTATAACCTTAAAAGAAGAATAAGAATTTATTCGGCAAAACACGCATAAGAACAAAAGGCAATAAAGACCCGAGTAACAAGTAACAATGAAATATTACTAACAAGAAGCTAAGAATATGACCATATATGATATCATATCAATATGTATGATTCTGGAATAAGTCAATAACATTATTTAAACCATTATACAGGAGCTTCGGACACGTACAAAGAAAATCGGACCTAAGGTAAGGGAAATATCACAATCTCATTTTTATCCGAGATTGTTTATTCGTAAGTATTTACTGGGGTGTATTTTATCATCCAAATCCATGTTTAATCAATATGTAATATTATTTCCATCCACGTACAATTGTTTAAATCCATTTTTACCCTTCGGTGAGTTTTTAGTAATATGTATGAAAGGAATCTTTTGTCGTTTTTCGTACGAGGTACTTTTTGACTTTTTCGACAAAAGTACGAGAAGAATGTTTTTTTTTAACTTATACGGCATGAATGGATTTTTAAAACATTTTTTTCCAAGAAGATTCCTTTATAAGTTTTCAAGTTTATTTTTAATCAACTTAGTTTAGTTTATAATTGTATGACATGTCAAGAAAAGAAAAGTGTTTTTGAAGAAGAAAGGATATTTTCCTCAAGAATGGAGTTCAAGTGTTTTATCAAAATTATTTTCCATCTAAGATAATAAAGGGTTCTGTTTTTATCCCTATTATTACATGGATTTGATTATTTTGTGATGGAAATATTTTTATGAATTCCTTTATCTTATATGAATTGTTTTATGATGTCATGTTGTTTAAGAATCCCATTTTTATTACATGGGTTACGCTATGATGTATGGTTTATGATTATGTGTCACACATAAGAAAGGATTCATTATAAGATGGGTGGGACCTATATCTCCCTCCAATGCATTGGGTAAAGATTTTATATCTCATGAGATAGACATGGCTGGAACGGTAGGTTATATCGGTTCAGTGAAACAGGACTGGAACGAGGGTGACTCGGTTCAGAAAGGGACTTTGTCCACTAAGATAGTCTTGGCAATGAGTCATGACTAACAAGAAATGATTTTCCCTGATTATGTGTGCATGCCACAAAGTTTCAAGTTTCATGTTATGATTATGGGGATCTCATTTTCACTTCTATGATTTATTCCATGTTAAGATATTATGATCTCTTTTGCAGGTTATGATTTTCAAAAAGATATGATATGATTTTTATTTCCTTTATTTTTCCTTGCTGAGCATTTGAGCTCACCCTTTTATGTTTTCTTTTCCCCAGGTCAGGAAGATGGATATTAAGTAGAATATGCTAAAAGGGACCCTAGATATGATGAAATAAATGGGAGACACTGTAGAAGATTTATGAACCAGTTGTTTATGTTTCCCAGTTTCTAAAGACACTATACCTATACGGTCCTTTGTGGTTTTGTCATATGTTGTAATAAGTGTACTTCAATTTTGAAGTATTAACAATGTATGTAAAGTATGGGTCGTTATAGTTGGTATCAGAGGAAAGGTATAGTCAACCTTTGGAAACTAGGATGTGAAAGCCTTAGTAAGAACCCTAAGGATAAGTCTAAGCATAGAACACAATCTTAGTGTTTTAGAAATGGCCATGAATAAACTAGGATAAGACCTTAAGCGTGAAAATTTTATTCTTGAATTATGTGGTTTTCCTATTATAATTAGTGTTGCTCACACTATTCTTTTTGGTTTTAGTCAATGGCTGGAACCCGAAGGAACCGTGTTAATGCGGAATGCATTGGGCAATGCAATGATTGTCCCCCTGAGCAACCAAACGATATGGGAGCTGGAATGCAAAATCTTGTAGCCATGCTCACACAACTTTCTCAAGCTATGAATCATGCAGGACTTCCAAACGAGCAAAGGAAGGAGCAACATTCTGTTGAATCCTTCATGAGGCAGCGTCCACCTTCTTTCAGTGGGTCTACTGATCCATTAGTTGCTGAACAATGGATTAGTACTACTGAAAAGATATTTTCAGTTCTTCAATGTTCTGAACATGATAAAGTCATCCTAGCAGTGTATCGTTTGGAAGGAGATGTTGATCAATCGTGGAATCTTATTAAGAATACGAGGCAAAGGGATGAAATTGAGTCTATGGAATGGGACGAGTTCAAGAACTTATTTTTTAATAAGTACTTCCCTCTTATTCTCTGAACAAAGATGGAGAAAGAGTTTCTTGAACTGAAGCAAAGGGATGATGAATCTGTTGGTACCTATGAAGAAAATTTTACAAGACTTGCAAGGTACGCTTCTGGTATTATTATCCAACCTGAGAGTAAGATCGATCGATTCTTTAGTGGCTTAAAACCAAGTCTTCGAAGGGCGTTAGCCATAAGGGACTTCAATAGCTACGAGGAAATCGTTCGATGTGCTCTCAAAGTCGAGATGGTGATTGGAGTAACCCATCAGTCATATGGGTTTGATAAGAAGAGGAAAATGGAATTTAAAGGAAAATCTAAAGAGCACACTGAAAAGAAGATGAGCTTTCCCTTATGCTCAAAGTGTGGAAAGAAACATGGAGGGAGTTGTCTTAAAGGGACAAGTAAATGTTTCAAATGTGGAAAGGAAGGTCATCGGGCATTTGAATGCCGCAATGATGGGAAGAAGATGTCTAATGATGCAAACAAATGAAGGGATACACAGAATGATCCTACTACACTTCAATGTTTCAAGTGCAAGGAGATGGGGCATTATGCCAATCAATGCCCAAATCCAAGGGTTGATGATGATGGTCGACGTCAACAAACTCTTAAGGCTAAAGACAAAGGAAAGTCACATGCAATTTCTATCAGCGATGTGGAGTACGATAACGATGTGGTGAAAGGTACACTTACCATCCACTCTAAAGTAGCAAATGTTTTATTTGATTCTGGATCCACCCACTCTTTTATTTCTGAAGACTTTTCTAAGGGTATCACCGTATTACCTCAACAATTAGATGTTGAGTTAGCTGTGACAACACCTAATGGCACATCAATCGCATCAAAAGTTTATAATTCTTCTCCGATCGAAGTTTGTGGGAAAGTGCTTCCTGCAAATCTTGTGATCCTTCCTATAGTGGAATTTGATGTGATTCTTGGCATGGATTGGATTTCTTTATACGGAGCTCATATCAATTTCCAAAGAAGGGAAGTCACATTTCATATTCCAGATCAATCTACGATCGTCTATCGATGCAAGGATGAATATAACCTTCCAGTGGAAATTTCTTCCATCTTATGGGTCTTGATTCCACTAAATGAAGGTTATTTATCTCAAATGGTTGGTGAGAAACTCACAATTAAGAATATGCCCATAGTACGGGAGTTTGATGATGTCTTTCCGGAGGAATTACCGGGTCTTCCACCAAATCGTGAAGTTGAGTTTTCAATAGAACTCGTACCGGGTGCTTTGCCTATTTCAAAGACACCTTATAGAATGGCCCCAATTGAGTTGTAGGAATTGAAGAAGCAACTCCAAGAGAGTCTTCATAAGGGATTCATACGCCCTAGTGCGTCACCTTGTGGAGCACCTGTTCTATTTGTTAAGAAGAAAGATGGATCAATGAGACTCTGCATTGATTATCGAGAACTTAACAAGATCACTATCAAGAACAAATATCCTCTCCCACGCATTGATGACTTATTTGACCAACTACGCGGAGCTCAATACTTTTCCAAGATTGATCTTCGTTCAGGGTATCATCAATTAAGGGTCAAAAGGGAGGATATACCAAAGACGGCTTTCCGTACAAGGTATGGACACTATGAATTTATAGTGATGCCATTTGGTCTTACTAATGCCCCTGCTATCTTCATGGATCTAATGAATAGAGTCTTTAGAGACTATCTTGATCAATTTGTGGTAGTCTTTATAGATGATATTCTTGTCTATTCAAAGTGCAAGGAAGAGCATGAAGATCACTTGAGAATTATATTGAAGACCCTGAGAAAGGAGAAGTTTTATGCCAAATTTACCAAGTGTGAATTTTGGCTTCAAAAAGTGGCATTTTTGGGTCACATAATCTCAAAAGAGGGGATATCTGTGGATCCAGCAAAAACAGAGGTTATCGAAAGATGGTCAAGACCAACAACAGTAACTGAGATCTGAAGTTTTCTTGGTTTGGCTGGATATTATCGACGTTTTGTAAAAGATTTTTCACGATTATCTAATCCACTCACCAAGTTGACTCGGAAAGGAGTTAAGTTTGTTTGGACAGAGGAATGTGAAGAGAATTTCAAGGAGTTGAAAAGAAGGTTATCCAGTGCACCTGTGCTCACACTGCCTTGTAGTGGAGAAAGGTTTGTGATCTACAGTGATGCATCCAAGAAGGGATTGGGGTGTGTTCTTATGCAAAATGATATGGTGATAGCTTATGCCTCACGACAGTTGAAAATCCATGAGAAAAATTACCCAACACATGATTTGGAGTTGGCTGCGGTAATCTTTGCATTAAATATTTGGAGGCATTACCTTTATGGTGAAAGGTGTGATATTTATACTGATCATAAAAGTTTAAAGTATATT
The DNA here is from genome assembly GCA_963277665.1 of Viscum album. NCBI lineage: Eukaryota > Viridiplantae > Streptophyta > Magnoliopsida > Santalales > Viscaceae > Viscum > Viscum album. The sequence goes on along the minus strand of OY728123.1, from coordinate 747,099,637 downwards.
TTCACACAAAAGGAGCTGAATATGCGTCAAAGAAGATGGTTGGAGCTGATTAAGGATTATGACTGCTCAATCCATTACCACCCTGGGAAAGCAAACAAGGTGGCAGATGCATTAAGTCGACAAGACCATGCTAGTTTATCCGTGATGAGGATCACAAAAGATCCAATATTTATGGATTTACAAAGGATGGATCTTGGAATTATAATGGAAAAATCTTATCTTTCTCAAATGAATGTTCAACCATTTATACATGTGAAGATTAAAGAGGCACAGAAAGAAGATGTCGAGTTACAAAAGAAGGTGAGAAATGTTCCTGAATTCAACCTTGATTGTGATGGGATAATAAAGTTCAGGAATCGGGTTTGTGTTCCTCTCATCCCCGAATTAAAGAAGGAGCTGTTGGATGAGGCTCATAGTTCTTCATTCTCTATTCATCCTTGAAGCACGAAGATGTATAGGGACCTGAAAGAGTACTTCTGGTGGGATGGCATGAAAAGAGATGTTGCTGAATATGTCTCTCGATGCTTGGTTTGTCAACAAGTAAAAGCTGAGAGACAGAAGTCTAAGGGGATGTTACAACCATTACCCATACCCGAATGGAAATGGGAAAACATCACTATGGACTTTGTCACTGGACTTCCTAAAACATCCAAAGGCAATAATGCTATCTGGGTCATAGTTGATCGTCTTACAAAGTCTGCACACTTCATTGCTATTAGAGAGGATTTCTCTCTGGATCAGCTTGCCAGGATATATGTAAAGGAAGTGGTAAGATTGCATGGAGTACCACTTTCTATTATATCTGATCGGGATCCGATATTTACCTCTAAGTTCTGGCGAAGTCTTCAGCATACTCTGGATACAGAGTTGAGTTTCAGCACTGCTTATCATCCTCAGACAGACGGTCAGTCTGAGAGAACAATTCAAACCCTAGAAGATATGTTGAGAACTTGCTCTATGGATTTCAAAGGAGGTTGGGATCAACACCTACCCTTGGTGGAATTTTCTTATAATAATAGCTTTCACTCCAGTATTCAGATGGCTCCTTATGAAGCTCTCTATGGAAAGAAATGCAGGACTCCAACTTGCTGGGATGAAGTTGGGGAAAGAAAGCTATTAGGACCTGATCTCGTAGATGAAATGGCAGAAAAGGTCAGATCTATTCAACAACACATAAGAGCAGCTCAGAGTCGACAGAAAAGTTATGCCGACAACCGAAGAAAAGACCTAGAGTTTGAATTGGGTGATAAAGTGTTCTTACGAATATCTCCCTGGAAGAGGGTTATGAGATTTGGAAAGAAGGGGAAGTTGAGCCCTTGATATATCGGTCCTTTCGAAATATTGGATCGTGCTGGAAAGGTAGCTTACCGATTGGCGCTTCCACCGAATCTCTCTCAAGTTCACGATGTGTTCCATGTATCTCTCCTGAGAAAGTACATACCTGATCCTTCACATGTACTCTGCTCAGAAGTTGTACCGCTGGAGCAAGATCTTTCTTATGAAGAACAACCGATAGAGATTCTGGATCGTAGCGAAAAAGTCCTACGAAACAAGACCACTCGATTGGTGAAAGTTTTATGGAGGAACCACCAATTAGAAGAAGCTACGTGGGAGCTTGAGGATATGTTGAGGGAGAAGTATCCTCATCTGTTTGTTACAAAGTGATAAATTTCGAGGGCGAAATTCTTTTTAAGGGGGGTAGAATGTAACACCCGAGATTTTTATGAGTAATATTTTGTTTTATATATATCATCAAAGGAATCTTTCACTACATACTAGCTTGGCTTACTTTACACGCAACCGCGACCTTCCTCGATAGCTTGCGTCGTACGCAATACTGAGTTTCACTAAACAACGATATGCTATTAAAATATTATTAAAAACTAGCCGTTATGAATAGTAATAACCACTTTTTGAAATTTTATAAATTTTATCTTTCAAAATGGACTTCATTTTTGGATTCGGAATACCGAAATTAGCCTAGGGTGAAATTTTGGTATTTTTCTGAAAACTTTCAATTTTTGATGAATAGTGAAACCACTAAGTGGTAGGTTAAAAACTGAATTTTGCATAAAACTTAATTTTACCGCTTCTGTGAATGGAATTTCGAAAATCCGACAGACACGGTTAATATCAAGGACTAAAATGTGGTTCAATGAGATGAAAATAATTTTTGGTGAATAGTAACTTTTTACTTTTTTTTACCACGGTTAATAGTAAATAGGGTAACTAAGGGTAAATATGATATTACTATTACCCTAACACATGTCCTAATTCTATTGGATAAGTTTAGTTCGACCAAAAACAACCTTATTAATATAATATGACCATTTAGGCCCACTTGGATTAGATTAGGACATTTATTATTAATTTATTTAAAGAAGGGTTAAAAGAGTTAAAATCAAAGTTTATTTACTAAAACATTTTTAATATGGTGTTATACATAAGATAAATTGGACTATAAATATTAATTAGAAAGCTAAAAAGATTTCCTACATAATTATATTTTATTTATAATTTTTAGACTTTAAATAAATTAATTTATTTATGACACAACGATGATGCAGTAATTACCCTTTTAAGGAAATGTTAACATAATTGATGTTATAAATGCTCAAATAAATGTAATTTGAGACTTTTTATGAATTAAACTAATTTTCTAGGTTACTATGATATATTAGTGTTGATTTAATCAACTTGGTTCGAACATATAATTCTGTTATGACTTTCACAAAAATCATATATCAAATAGTGTCAAAATTGACACAAAATAGTTTTTAAATCAAATATTATATTATTAATTGTTATTTTATTCCTAAAAATCTAAGGTTCGGCCAAATTACTTAGATAAGGATATATATATTAATAATAAACAATTTGGGGTTCGTTTGGCATGTTATAGTAAGTGTATTAACCATATAGTGTAAGAAAACAAAAAGACACGGTAAAAGTTAAATTATTTAACTTAGAGTTAAATCTAATTGATAAGGTTAAAATAATAACCTAAACTTGTCTAAATCCTATTGGTTGATAGGATTTCGACCCATCCCCACTTTAGCTTCGAAATAAGACCCTTTGGAACCATTATAAACCGATTTTGACTTTAATATAAAATAATATTTTGAGATATTCCTAAGGTGCCCCTCTCCTCCCTTATAAAAGGGCACCTCCTCCCCCTCCTCCTCACACCAATTTGAGCACTCAAGCTCGACCAAACCCTGCCATTTTCTCCTCTCCACTTCCCTAGAATAATCCTAGAGGTCCTGGTCTTCTTAAAAGACCAATCTTAGTTCCCTAAGTGGAGGATTCAAAGAAGCGTTCCAAAGAAGAGGTAATATCCATTACCGATCTTTTCAATTTCTTTCTTCTTCAACTTCTTCTTCTTTAGTTGTTTCATGATAAAGTAATAACATAAGTATTAATTACATACTGATATGTTATTATAAATATGAAACAACCCTAATTCACCTTCTATCCATCCTACGGAAAAATGAAATCACCGCGCGTGCGTACGTACGGAATACCGTCTCCACGCCGTGGTGTAATCTATTTTCCACCATCACCTTACAAGGATGGGTATAATGGTGTAATGAGTAACTATTTATGATTATTATAAAGTAATATTGATACTGAAATAATATAAATATACTCCAATACAATTCCATGATCATAGGAACGATATCATCACTCGTGCGTACGTACGGAATACCGTCTCCACGATGTGATGCGACTCGTTCTACATGATCATCATTACATAGTAATTATATAAATGAATTGAATGAATAAATATGATATATGTTACACTAATACCATTCTGGATATAAGGTATCTATAACCTTAAAAGAATAATAAGAATTTATTCGGCAAAACACGCATAAGAACAAAAGGCAATAAAGACCCGAGTAACAAGTAACAATGAAATATTACTAACAAGAAGCTAAGAATATGACCATATATGATATCATATCAATATGTATGATTCTGGAATAAGTCAATAACATTATTTAAACCATTATACAGGAGCTTCGGACACGTACAAAGAAAATCAGACCTAAGGTAAGGGAAATATCACAATCTCATTTTTATCCGAGATTGTTTATTCGTAAGTATTTACTGGGGTGTATTTTATCATCCACATCCATGTTTCATCAATATGTAATATTATTTCCATCCACCTACAATTGTTTAAATCCATTTTTACCCTTCGGTGAGTTTTTAGTAATATGTATGAAAGGAATCTTTTGTCGTTTTTCGTACGAGGTACTTTTTGACTTTTTCGACAAAAGTACGAGAAGAATGTTTTTTTTAACTTATACGGCATGAATGGATTTTTAAAACATTTTTTCCAAGAAGCTTCCTTTATAAGTTTTCAAGTTTATTTTTAATCAACTTAGTTTAGTTTATAATTGTATGACATGTCAAGAAAAGAAAAGTGTTTTTGAAGAAGAAAGGATATTTTCCTCAAGAATGGAGTTCAAGTGTTTTATCAAAATTATTTTCCATCTAAGATAATAAAGGGTTCTGTTTTTATCCCTATTATTACATGGATTTGATTATGTTGTGATGGAAATATTTTTATGAATTCCTTTATCTTATATGAATTGTTTTATGATGTCCTGTTGTTTAAGAATCTCATTTTTATTACATGGGTTACGCTATGATGTATGGTTTATGATTATGTGTCACACATAAGAAAGGATTCATTATAAGATGTGTGGGACCTATATCTCCCTCCAATGCATTGGGTAAAGATTTTATATCTCATGAGATAGACATGGCTGGAACGGTAGGTTATACCGGTTCAGTGAAACAGGACTGGAATGAGGGTGACTCGGTTCAGAAAGGGACTTTGTCCACTAAGATAGTCTTGGCAATGAGTCATGACTAACAAGAAATGATTTTCCATGATTATTTGTTCATGCCACAAAGTTTCAAGTTTCATGTTATGATTATGGGGATCTCATTTTCACTTCTATGATTTATTCCATGTTAAGATATTATGATCTCTTTTGCAGGTTATGATTTTCAAAAAGATATGATATGATTTTTATTTCCTTTATTTTTCCTTGCTGAGCATTTGAGCTCACCCTTTTATGTTTTCTTTTCCCCAGGTCAGGAAGATGGATATTAAGTAGAATATGCTAAAAGGGACCCTAGATATGATGAAATAAATGGGAGACACTGTAGAAGATTTATGAACCAGTTGTTTATGTTTCCCAGTTTCTAAAGACACTATACCTATACGGTCCTTTTTGGTTTTGTCATATGTTGTAATAAGTGTACTTCAATTTTGAAGTATTAAAAATGTATGTAAAGTATGGGTCGTTATATGAATAACTTGAAAGTGAGTTCTTTTTTAAATGTATGTGTCCTTATGAAAAGTTTTGTAAGATGTGAATTGGGATTTTGATCTCATTGTTAGCAGTTTTGAGAAAATGGTTGGGTTGGTTGACCATTTTGTTTTTGAAAAGTGGAAGGAATTTTTGTTTTAACCTTTGGTATTTCCATGAGTGACCACATGCATGGGGTTATATGGGATGATGGATGGTTGATTCCATGACTGGATGAGTGTTGGGATGGTTATGAGGAGGGTGCCTGGTGTGGCACAAAAACATGCATGTGTGAGGCCCATGGGGTACCATTGGTGGATACGCTTACTGCAAAACCGTTTGTTTTAAAAGAATTGGTTTTAAAGAAAAACATGATGTCTTGATTAATATTTTGGTATGGTTTGTATTATGGGTTTTTTAAAATGTTGATGTTGTGGGATGTTTTGATTCCAAGAACCCCTTCTGTTTGAACTGTGTTTTGGGTTTGTGTTTGGTCGGTAAGTTGTGTCGTAGGGACGGTTAGTGGTCTCTTTTGAAAAATGTTTTGGGATGCCTTTACGGTGGTTCCCTTCATGTTTTTGGATCTGGTTTGTGGCAAGTTTTGACCAATGTACCAGCTTGGTTGGGTCCTTGGGTTCTCTCATTGGATAAGGTATGCCCCCATTAAGGGTTAATGCACAACTGAAGTGCAGCCCGTATTGTTTCTCCATTGGAAAATTCTCCAGTTGATCAATATAAGGAATATTTTATAGATAATTGTTGATTGAGTCTACAACCATTCATTTAGTGGATTTTTGGATCCTCTTGTAGTGGGATGGTGCTTGTGGAAGGTTGAAAGAGGCCTTAGTTTCTTATGTTTCATGATTCATCGAAGGTGGAAGTGTTCTTTGGTTGTTAGTGTGGATGAGTTTCATGATGTTGTCTAAGAGGGCCTCTGGGTTCTTCATAGTTTCTTTGAAGCAAGAGTTATTATTAAACCACCAATTTTGATATTTTGGTCATGATAGGATATTGTGTCCACTTTTTGGACTTGTCTATTGTTTAGGGACTTGGAATATGGTCATGTTCCATGTATTGTTTCTATCAATCACAAGGGTCATGTTCGGTGATGCATTGTAATGTTGTGTGCTCTTTTGACCATAAAGGTGAAGGTCACACAATCCTCTGAGGTTATATGTTATGTTGGGAGTATGTCTCCCTTGTAAAAAACATAAAATCCTCTATCTTAGAGGAATGTGTTTATACGTGTCTTTCCCTTCTGTTGTTTCTCACCCAAAGAAACAAGGTGTGATGTGTGTGCTTATTTTGATCCCTTGTTTTAGTGAAATTTCTGGTTTTGGTAAAGTGAGTTATGGAGTGTGTTATGTCTTGATGAACCCATCAGGGTATGAGGTGTTGTTGTTTGTGGCATATAATGAAGAAGATCCATATAGGGGTTTCCACAACCTAACTGCGAGGCCGAAGATACTTTAATATTTTGAGCTCCAGCCATAGGTCCTGGAGAGAAGCTGGCGCGTAGTCAGGGGAAACCCCAGTGTCGTTTAAACCCTTGTACAAAGTCCAATCCTCAGTATGAAAGATATGAAGAGTTTAAACCTATGGTGTCATCATATTTCTTCTATTTTTCCCGTTCGGTGGAAATAGGTGGAGGGTCTTGTACCAATGTCATCACACAATGTTATTCCCTCCCCCTTTGGTTTCCTTTGAGTCTTTGGAGAATGGTTGGAAATTTGGCTAGACAAGTTGAGCACACGGTTTTCACATGGTTAGTTCTAACCATGAACAAAAAAAACCATGCAGATATAAGGATCCACATAGTTATCACACAGTTTCTCAAACTGTGCAGACTAACCGTGTGACCGTCCCAACTCCTTAATTTTGGGGTCTTTTCATGTCAACTCACGCCGGTCAGTTAAGATGGTTGGTTCTTGTGGTGGGAAGACCCACCATGGGTATCATGCATATTATTTTGTAAATTTCTAATGGATGTATACCCCTTGTACTAGGGAGTCTGTTTGGGCCTCCCCCTATTAGTGTCTTGATTCTGTCTAGGGAAAAAAATTAAGTTGTCTCTTATGGTGGGGAGCCCATTTGTGTCTCTTCATACGAGTAACTCATATTTTTCCTTGGTCTTGTATGGGAAGTAGGTATTATCATTCAGAGATATCTAACTACCTACATCTTTCTTGGGTAAACATTGATATTGGAGAGTGCCCAATGGGTTAGTTATAGTAGGGTACGTGTAAACTTGTTCGATGTTGTTGTTTATTTAGGTAAATTGGTTGAGTATTGTTCAGATTGTGTTTGAGGAGTTTTCATTTGGGATAAAGCCTGAATGTACTTGATTGTTTCAGTAAATTGGTGTATGTTAGGTTTGTGAGATTATTCCTTCCTTCATTGATCACTGGAGGTGTTTTGGCCTTTGGGGGAGAAACCTGGCAAGGGAGTGCCTCTTGGTTTCTTAGTTGGGTTTGGTTGTTGCTTTGGCCTTACTGTGACTTTCTAGGGCGGAAAGTTTTTATGGAGAGGATAATTTTCACATACATAGCTTATTTTAAATTTATTTTTATTTTAATTTCCATAAATTCTTTGTTTTGGGGGTTTCCAAAGGTTTTATGGAGAATAGATGAGTGTTCATGAATTGGGTCAAACAGTGAGTCCAATTCCAGATTTAAAAATAAATTTTTTTCTTTTATAACTTATTCATTTTTTAATATTTTTAACTCATTCCAACTCCTAAATGTCCTCCCCTGATATATTAACACCACAATAAAAATTTGGATCCTTTGGAAATCCATAACCAAGGTGTATATGGGTTTTTATTTTATGGATTGGGCCTTCCTGAAAGCCCAAATCCAGTTTTGAAAATAAATTTTGATTAATTAATAACTTATTAATTTTTAAGGCTTTTCAGTGATTCCAAGCCTCAAACGTGCCCCTTGAACCCCTTAGCGTTCCCAAGCTCTCTCTCCCCTCTTTGGAGCTCTTATACATCTCGATGGAGAGCTAAACTTATTAGGGTTTCTAAAATCGGGCAGATTTGAAGAGGTAAATTCATTCCTTCATAACTCCTTCTATTCTTACTCTTTTTCCCCCATTCCAATTCCTACATGACCTTCTCATTCTTGTTCGAATATCCATTAAATTTGTAACTATTTTAAAATTCAGATTCCGGTCGATTTTGGGTCGTTTTCTTCATGATTGTTTTGGGTAAGTGATTCCTTCTTGGTTTCTTCCTTTTCCCTTAGGGTTACCTCTCTATTTCATTATGTTATAAAATTTCCAGAAGTTAGGGTTTGATCCTAGGGTTTCATTTGGTGTATTTTTGGTAAAATATTGTGATCTAGGTCTGAATTTATCTTCTTTGTGGTGCGGCGGTTGTGCGGTTGACGTTTCGAACCAAGTTTTGCGGGATTTGACACTTCCAGTAGGTGATTCCGTGTGTAATAATTTCTAGATTATTTAGTTAGCTTGAATTACTTATTATGCATTCTCATAATATGCTATGTGTGGTGAAAAAAAATTTATGTTGGATTTGGTTAAGCATTTATTTTTATAGTTTCATTTTAGTTTAAAATTTGGTGTTTTTCATGTGTAACCCTTTGGGTATTGTTTGGGATTGTTTTATAACATATGAATTTGGTTTAATAAATCTTGTTTGGGATGAAAATTCTGATTTGGTGGGATATTGGTGTGCCACTAGGTCTTAAAGAGTTTTTTTAAGGGTTTAAGGTGTAAAACATTATTGTACTTCTTGAAAGTGATTTTCAAAACGTGTGTGTTTCATGTGGATCTTTTGTGCTATTGTTTGAGGTGTTTGTATAACACATGGGGTTGTTTAATAAATGTTTTTGGGGCTTCCAATTCTGTTTTGAATTTTTATTGGTGTGATTTTGTCCTTGAAATATGGTTTTGAAATGGGTTTTATTTGAAAAGCTTTGGTACACTATTTAGAATTGTTTTGTGAAAGTTTTGAGTGGTTTAATGATTTATGTAAGAGGTGAAACCATATTGGAAAACTATTTTGGATTGTTTATAATTTCAAATAAGCCATTTTAAAAGTGAATAGATCTGTTATGTGATGTTTATCATATTTTTAGGGACTTCATAAAATTTTTAAAGGATGTGTTGGATTGTGAAAGTTATGAAAAAAAGTGTTGTGGGCTATTTTGGTGTGAGTTTGATTTCAAAATGCATTTGAATGAAAAGTGGAATTTGTGACTTATGTGATGTACATGGGGCTTTTCGGTTAATGTGTGATGTGGAAGTGTTATCTACATGTGAAAACTATATTTCTTGGCTTGTTGAACATGATTGAGCACAAAGGGAAAACCCGGGTATCTTGGTGGGTGGACGTGTACTAGTATGCTAGTGAATCTGTGGGGTTTGGACTCAGTTTCACTTAGCAAGATTGACGCTTACAACTCTAACTAAACTATGATGATTATGATTAGGGACCACTAGATTATGGGTATGTTCCCTACTAGTGGCTTGTGCACGAAAATGGATATTTGTGATGGTTACTCTCACCAAGATACGAGGTACCTGGGACCCACATCTAGCTAGTGCCTAGGGGTTATTTCCTATTGCTTGTGCTCATTAGTTCGTTTATACTTACCATCAGCATATGGTACATTTGGCTGGAAAATTTAGTAGCTTTTGTGTTTATTTAAAAATTGTTAACCCGTTAAAATAGCCCACTTGAAAACTGTTTTTATTCAAAGTTGCTTCTTTTAGAAATTGTAACTAGCTTTTCATGTTTTTGAAAACTTGCATGCTTTTCGTCTTTAAATGTTTATCACATGGAATATCTTAGTGGTGGTATCCTACTGGGATTTATCTCACACCCTACTTACACCTTTGGGTGTAAGTAGACTTTCTTATTTTATGTCACAAGATTGGGTACAGGTTTTATGCCTTTGGTTCGGGTTTTTAGCGGTCCATCGTGATACAGTGTCGTGGAGATGGCTTGAGGGCAGTGCCTCTTTCCATGTGGAGGTTCATGGGCTGTCTTTTCTTGGGTTTGTACCTTTGTAATGGTGTTCAAACATTGTTTAATATTGTGTAATTCAGTTCTTAATTTTTATTAAAAGATGTTTTGGTTTGAAAAAACCAGATTTTATTTCTTGGATTCATTTGTTGTTTTAAGTATAAAAAAATTTGGGTAAATCATTCCCAATTATCATTTTATGATACTCAGGCACTTGTGCCAACCCGTGGGGATCGGGAACGCCCTTTGGGCCTTGGTACGGGCTGGGTTTTGTGCTGGTTTGATGGTGACCAGATCTGGTTCGTGACATCACCCATATCATACAAATCTCTTTGTATTACGTGAGAAACTACACTCCACCCTTCATCGACAACATCATTCACATAATATACCATTTTTGATTGTGATGCTAAGATATATGGATCATGCAGTTCACAATCACCAATATCCATCAAGAGAGAGAAGTTCATAGAAGTAAATTACAAGGAATCTCTTTTAACACCTCTGATAAAATCGGCCAATTTTCATTTGAATAAAACAACCAAAAAATGTATGTGGTAGTTTAATTCAATAATATCATGCAACTTTCCATAGTATTTCACTTCAGCAAATGTAAATAAACCACTATTCTGTGTTTTCAAACCCACTTCTCGATCGAAATTACGAAATCTAAATCCATTCACATTATAATCATCGAACTTTCTAACTTGTTTTAGAGGACCTCTAGCAAGAAACATCATATCTTCTGACACCTCTACTTGAGTATCAGTATTCATGATCTGAAAAATAAATATACTTTATTAGATTTACAAAATGTATGTGTCAAACTAATATTCATATTTATTGCAGTATTTATGAACTTACACGTCGTGCAAACCATTTTACAAGATCTTTATTAACAGATTTCGTTATATCTTTCTCATTTCGTGTCTAGCCTCTCATTCGTCTCTTTGTTTGTATCCTCAACTCTTCAATAAATGGATCTGCAATTTCACTATTCATAAGCACATATCTATGTGCCTGTAAGAATTCCAATTCAGTCAATGTTACATTTGAGGTCCTCCCAACTGATCAGCCAATAGCAGGAAAAATTTTGGATTTCTGATGTATTTGAGATTGAGTCGATGTGTCGTCAACACGTCCAACTCGATTAAATATTGTCTCAATATCATACAAGTATCGAGAACAAAAGGTTAGACACTCCTCAGGCAAATAGCCTTCAGGAATAGAGCCTTCTGGTTGAGCTTTATTTCTCACGTATGATTTCAAATGCCCAAGATATCTGTGAAATAAAATAAACATAATTATGCATTTAATTAAGTACCGAAAATTGTTTACTTAACTGGAAAACATATAAATAAATTACCTCTCAATTGGATACATCCATCGATAATGAACAGGGCCTCCTAATTTAGATTCCTCAACCAAATGCACAGTTAAATGCATCATTACAGTAAAAAATGACGGAGGAAAGATCATCTCCATTGCACAAAGGGTCAATACAAACCTCTCCTAGAGGTTGTCAAGCTGAAATAGATGTAGATATTTCTCACATAGTTGTCTGAAAAATGTGCAGAACTGGAGTACAATAGCAGTAATTTTTTCAGGTAATAATGTACGCAATGCCAATGGTAGTAACTACTGTAACAAAATATGTGAATCGTGACTTTTCAATCCATGTAACTTACGATTCTTCAAGTCAACACACATCGAGATGTTACTTGAATACCCATCAGATACCATAAAAATCTTTAACATTCTAAGGAATGTATCTTTATCCCTATTTTTCATTGCAAAAATTGTCGAAGGATACTTTTCATTCTCATCTGGCCAGAGATCATGTTTTATGTTCATTGCTTGTAAGTCTTTGCAAGCATTGAGATGATCCTTCGACTTTCCATGCTCATTAAGAAATTTGAATATCAAATTGTCACAGACATTCTTCTAAATATGAATCACATCAAGATTATTCCGCAACAAATTAAATTCCCAATACGGAGGTTTGAATAATATACTTTTTTTCTTCCATTGTTGCATTTCAGTTTCGCTTGACGATGCACTTCAGACCCATTTTCCACTCTCATTCAAAATTTGAACCTTCCCAAATTCTGTTTCAACATTTTCAAGCTGTGACAATATTTTAGAACTATTTAACAACTTTGCAGGTGTTCTATGATCAATGGAACCATTAAATTTTGTTCTGTTCAGTCGAAATCTATGAGATGCATCAAGAAATATTTGATGACACAAAAAGAACCATTTTCTACTATGAGGTATCTATTTGGGCTCAAAATAAAAGTTACAAACGGGACAATCCAAACCCATGTAAGTGTTCCAACCAGATAAATTCCCAAGACCTGGGAAGTCACTAATGGTCCACATTAAAGCAACATGCATTTTGAACATTGTTTTAGAAGAAGCATCAAATTTCTCAACACCGTTGCTCCATAACTCCTACAATCCGTCAATCAAAGGCTGCAAGTATACATCAATATCATTTCCAGGCATTTTTTTTCTAGGAATAATCATCGAAAGGATAAAATATTTTTGTTGCATACACATCCAAGGAGGCAAATTATAAGGGATCAAAACAACTGGCCAAATTCTATAACTAGTACTCAAAGTCCCAAATGGGTTGAATCCATCGGCAGCCAATCCCAATCGAACATTCCTAGGATCAGCTGAGAAATCGATATGTTATGAATCAAATGTCTTCCACGATTGAGAATCTCGTGGATGTCTCATTAACCCATTATTGTTATTATCTACAGAATTCCACTTCATGTATTCAACGGTTTTTGATGACATGAATAATCTTTGCAATCGAGGCTTCAAAGGAAAGTAATGCAAAACCTTTTCAAGTGTGTTACTTTTATTATTCTTCATGAAATTATGTTCATTCATACTTCCAACATCACCCTTTTCCTGCCATCTAGAAGAAGAAAATTTCTTTCAATTCTATCTACTTGAATCCTCTCCCCAATAAAGTAGACAATCATTGGGACACGCATGTATTTTTGTATAATTCAGACCAAGCTTGTTAACAACTTTTTTCATATCATAAAAAGATTCTGGGATTTTTTATTTAGGAAAGTCATCACGAATCAATTCCAATATCATGGACATTTACTTATTTGTAATTCCACATCGAGATTTGATATGGTACAACATCAGTAGAAATGAAATCTTTGAATATTTCAAACACCCATTATACAACTCTTGATTTCCATTTTCAACTAAATCATGAAACACATTTTCCTCAGTGAAGTTTTCTCTTACATTTGGATCCACAGAATCAATAGGTGGATCCAATGATATGTTACAATCTTGATCTACCTGTGTTACAGTCACAAAAACATCACTTGTCACGTTGCAATTTGTAGCACCCTCTTCTGGTTGTTCTGATATGTTTTGATGCTGATAGTGGTGTCTTGCAGTGCCGAATGCATCATTTATGAGGTTTTGCATTTCATTTTCCATTTTCAACGAACTTGGGACCTCATTCTACATATTAACATTAGTGATCAATCCTTTTGTAACATTCGATTCTCTATGCCAAATCCAACACAAATATTGATCAGGGAATTGCTTCAGTATTAAATGTTCATAAACCTCATCTCTCTTCAACCATATTCTAAATTTACATTTAGGACATGGACATTTTATTCTCCCTTCAACGGATCGATTAGAAATTGAAAAATCTAAAAACTCATTCAAACCCTTAACATGCCGAGGTGTGTTCCTCGGTAATGTGATCCAACTTTTATCCATGTAAATCACAATGTGGCTACACAATAATAAAAATAATTAAAATACATAGTTACTACTACATGGAGAAATAGATTCATATATACGATAGTGTAACATTAAAGAAACATAATATAATAAAGATGAGCCCCTGAGTTAGATATGAACCCTCCAGTGTTTGGGATAGGGGAAGTTTCTTTGGTAAATAGAAACAGTGTGCTAACAACGTGGTAGCTACTTTACCATGAAAACCAAAGCATATTGTTAATTTGGAATAACACCAACCTAATTTCTCTATAGAGTCTTCATATAAAACTCTAATATCAAATAAATCTATTATAAATAATGTTTAGGGAAAATCTTATGATGCTTACAAAATGTGTGAGGAGGAGTAGAGGAAGTGATCCAATGGAGGTAGTTAATTATCAATAAATTAATTTTAAATACAGTTCACCTTGAATGGAGTGACCATGGATGAACATTTATAATATAAAAAATTTATTGAAGAGTAGTAGAATCTGGTATGACTAACACATCATCAATGAATGACATATGGACTATCCCTTAGTGTTGAACCAATTAAAATTTTTGGGTTCCATTTTATATCTACATTCTCATGTTTGGTAAATGTGTGTTCCTTTAGATAGGTTTAATGTGTTTCTATAAATTTGGTGACAAGATCTTTTAACCAAAAATAATTATTTGATGCCCTGATTAACCCCACCCCTCTCAAGGAATCCTATGGTATAGAAAAAAGTGTTTTTGAATAATCATCCTTCCCATAAACAATTAAATGAAACTCATAATAATGGGGGTTTCTTATTATAATTATTCTCCTTAAATATTATGTTTTCACTATTTATGGCACAATCAAACACTTCTATTCGAGCCATGAAGATTTCTATCACACCATACTATTGAATTCCAATATATTTTGGTGAATTTATTTCTATCACAATCTCACTAGAACATGTTTGTCTACTCAGAGAAGTATGATATTTCCTTTATTTAATATATTTCAATTCATTTTCCTTCCCTTTCCTTGGTTATCACACACTTCCCAAAAGATCTTATTCAATTCCCATTTAGTGGAAGGATGTGATGATTACATTAGGGGTGATCAATGTTCTTTGATCACATATTTTTTTAAGTGTATAGAGTGAGGTGATCATTACATATGTTTGTTTGAATCAAACGTTCTAAGTGAGGGTGATAAGTTGTGGTCGTAGAAAATTAGTGAGAGAACATGAGTGTTATAATTGAGTGAATTATGATTCAGAATGTTAGGTCGGGTAATATCCAATGTGAGGGATTGTTCTATCATCATATTTTCAACTCTAATTTACATACACTGACACACTTGGTTCTCTATTTTAACCTACCACACAACCCCCCCCCCCCCCCAACACACACACACACACAAAAGCACATAGAATTATCTTTGTGATAAATAGTGATTCACACTACTAATTAAATTTCTCTCAGGTTTATATTTGTATATCTTGACACATTAATGGTAGCTGTATAAAGAATTTTCCAATATTGTGGGTAGTCAATCCATATTCATTATTTTATTTTATTTTATTTATTTTAAATGGTTCCATTGAATGACTATATCTAGTTCTAGTAGCCCTTTTGGTTTTGATCCAATGGTTCATAAAACTATCTTGGAATGTTATAGACTGCTAAGGATCATCGATAATTTTGGATATAGATCATATTACTATTAATTTAATAGCCTTAATAACTATATAATTATTCTATAGATTCATTAAATATTCATAATATTCATAATATAGAGGAGAATCATATAAAATTAATTAGAATACATAGAGATTTTTCTGTACTAAATTTTAACTATCAGAATAATCAACCATTGTTTCTAAATAATCAACTAGAATTTTAGTTAGATCATAGAACAATTCAACATCTTCCAATGTTTCATGGTTTTTATGGTGATGAACCCAATAATAATTTTATGAATTTTTGTATTATATGTATTACCTTTAATACTAGAGCTGTTTCATGAGCTCAAATCATGTGGAAGGAATCAACATTGTCTCTAAAGGGATCATAAAAGGAATATATATATATATAACCTATAACTTGGAGGGGTCACAAACGTGGATGATCTCTAAAGAGACATTCTTCATAACTTTATCCCCACTTCAAAGAAAACACGTCTAAAAAATAGGATTTATAGAATAAATAAATATATTAGAGAAACTATTTATGAGTACTAGAAAAGGTTAAAGAAGTTGATTGTTATTTTCCATAGCAACCCATTAAAGATCGTTATTTATTGCTTTTTTAGTAAGGCCTGGTGGATAGTGAACAGAACATGCTAGATACTTCTTAACATGTGTCAATCATCACTATCACATCATCATATTAGCTAGAAAATAGGTTATCACAACTCTCAACCTATTTCAATCATCTCATCATCATCACATCAGCATAACAAGAAAGTCCAACTCTTAACCAGTGTTAACCATCCCAACATACACTAAATTTCCACATCAATACCTGACACATGTTATAACCTCGAGCCATCACAACCAAAAACATGACATAGCCTTAAAGCCATCACAACCTAGGGAAATGTGTACATGTTATACCTTAATCCATTATAACCCATAATATAAGTATGTATTGTAACCATGAGCCATCACAACCCATGAGTATAGTATCAAACAACCACAAACAATCAAGCAGATATAAAAACAATCACTTAAGAATAAAAACTAACAAACACATATAAAAAATCACATGCAATATGTAGAAAAACAAATAATCATAAACGAAAACATCTGCATACAATACAATAAATACAACATTACAATTTATTATAAGAAACAATAATAATAAAGAAAAAACTATTATCAAAACAACAACAAAAATTAGAAATCAAACCCTAGGGTTTGTATCGGTCACCGGGGAAGCAGGGTCGCCGGGGTCGCGGGGTTGTCGGGGTCACGGGGGGCCGGGGTCGCTGAGGTCGTGGGGTCGCCAGGGTCGTGGGGTTGCCGGGATCGTCGGGGTCACGGGGGGCCGGGGTAGCGGGGGAAGCGGAGGATCGGGCGAATCGGGGGCGCTGGTTGAGAAGGGTCGGGGTGGGGGGGAAGGTTCGGGGCTGTTAAAAAAAAGGTTTCATGGCAGTTTATTATAAACCGACGGGAAACCATTTTTAAAAAAGATTTAGCGGCAGTTTTACGAACTGCCGCTACAAAACCACCACTAAACGGTGATTTTGTTGTAGTGATTAATTCATTTTATTATTCTAAGTATTATAATACCAATTACATTATTCTCAAAGAATTAGATCCATTGTTGTGCAAAACGGATTTGAAAATACTCTCAAGCTAAGAGAGAATTCCCTTTCCACCAAGAACGCTTTCAAGTTACGAGAGAGAGATCCTCCACCGGATCAAGGTGGTAGAAGGCGGACATTGCAAGTGAATATTCTTCAATGCTAGCACCTAGAGATCCCTTCGGCGACGTCTAGAGATATGTGGAGCATGTGTGGATCACCGCTAGAGAAATCCTGTACTTGGATTCTATGATGCAACGACGGATCACAGGATCGTGAACGGAGACTCCAACGAAGAAATAATTCCATTGAGGTAATTATTATGAATTAATTAAATTAATTATAACCAACATATGATGATCCTATCTCAAGGGTTCCGGGACTCTTCTTTTCTTTTTCGTTCTTCGTTCTATTCTGAAGATTCGTCATTTTAAATAGTGACGGATCTCGGATTGAACATTGTTTAACGTTAAAATTAAAGTTGGACAAACCCACCAACACTCTTCCGCTGCACCCGGAACCTACAAGTGGTATCAGAGCAGTCATATCGTTGGTTATAATTATTTAGTTTTTTTCATTGGTGATTTACGCATTTAATAATTTAGTTATTTCAATTCATGTTTAATAATTCTGGAAATCTGAATCTCGAGATCTGTTCCTCCTCCCTCGTTTCTCATTCACCTCACAGAAACAAATTTTTATTTTAATTTTGATTAAAATAAAATAGATAAACTCATCCGGAGGATCCAAACGTTTCTGGCCGTACAACACCAGAATACACGACGTGTATTCGGAAGTACACGTCGTGTAGTCTAGGTTCAATGCATTGACTGATCCTCCAAATCAGGCCGTGTATTGGATTCTTTTTAAGAATTTAAGGCATCGTGTGTTGACCAAAAACAGGTGGTACATGGTTTCTGGATTACACGCTGTGTGGTCCAATGAACACGGCGTGTAGTCCCTTCGGGTTAGGGTTGGGCCGTGTACCCCGTACACGGCTTTCCCGGATGGAAACTGTGTAACGCGGAAACTACACGGCGTGTGTCCCACAGAACACACCGTGTACTCCGAAAATTTCCGAAGTACATAAACACGCCATGTCCCTGGGCGTGTACTTCGGATGGATGGTGAAGAAAAGTACACGCCATGTAGTCGGAACTACACGCCGTGTACTCACCTAAATTACGTAGATTTATTAAAATTTATTATTATATTATACAAACCCTTAAGACATGTACCATGGTGCAGGTGTAAAGTTGAGGCACAACACGTGATAGTTGTTTTATATATATGTGTTTAATTTAACATCTGTGTAATAAATGGGAATTCACCGGGTTGCCTCCAAGGTACAAGCTACATACAAGGATAATTTTAAATGAATTTATTTGTTTAAAATTATGATGGATGAGAATCTCAAGAAATTCAGAAAAAATATTTAAGCCAAAAGGATTGATTAATTAAAGATAATTAATTAATTCGAGTGTGATTTATCATAAACAAGAACGATTAACGAATTGAATGATAGTTTTATTTATGCGTAAATATCGTTTCATGTATGGATGATCGTGAGCTAGACCGAGACCTTTGTATGTGAATGGTTTCTTTTAATTTATTTATTTAAATTAAATTTGTTGGCCTGCGAGCCATCTCCTCATTAATATGTAGGGCATCGCGCCCAAGGATTATTTTATGTAAAAACCCCTTTTTACCCCTTACCTACATGTGAGATAAATGCATATGTAATGGATGGATCTCCCAAGCTAGTGGAGGCAGCTCAAGTCAGGATCCAAGGTGAAACCAATCCAAGGAGATACAAAGGGGGAAAGGTGGAAAGCTGTAAACACAAACCTGAAAGGTTCAAGGTGTTTCTCCCCTAGGTCTTGGGTTAGTTTATCAACCACTAGATAAACTAACCAATAGAAAAGTCTCATTATCATACCATTTATTTTATTTCTGTCAGTTGCATGGTTTATTTATTTTGGGTGTGTTGTCGCGATCACACAATTAATGAATTAAACAAGCATGCAAGATGGAACTAAAATAAAACCGGCTTATATGTAAATATTATCTTAGACATGGTTAATCACTTAAGTAAATAAAACTTAATATTAACAAGCATGTAATAAAATATAATAAAATGGCAATTTACGTATAAGGATAAAATCCCTCAAAAGAAATATAAAGTCGGTATAGCCTTCCACAATCTTGGTTAGAATCAAACCATAGTTCAAAGTGCTTGACCAACCCTAGTTGGGGTGCTTTCAATTATCGGGGAATTCTAATTCAAGGTTTTGGGTTGACTTGACTTGGTTCGCATCAAGGATTGACTGCCATAGCAGGACTTGGTGTGACCAAGAGGCAAAGTTTGAGAAAATCCAAAAAAAAAAGATTTCAGGATTGGGGAGTCCACTCAGCGGATCAAGGAGCTGCGAGTTAATGCAGTTGGCATTTGGAATGCCTACCTAAAACCCTTCAAGTTTCTTGACCAACCCTAGTTGGGGTAATTCGAAGGGCAATATGGATCCTTTCCACTAGAATATTCAGGCAACAGAATATTCCGAAATCAATGGTGAGGCCTATTGGATTTTGATAAAATAGTGGGAGACTAATAAGTATTAATTTATTTATTTGTCTCGGTTTTTGTAATAAAGTACTAAACCTTTGCTCATCTTAATTTGTAGAAACGACAAGAAAATGACTTCAAACATATCATTGCGCACCATACTCGAGAAGGAAAACCTTCTCACCGGCACCAATTTCCAAGAGTGGCAGAGGCATTTACGCATCGTCCTTCACCACAAAAGGAAATTGTATGTACTGGAAGATCCTATTCTAGTTGCGCCTGGGAAAGAGGCTAGTGATGAGGAATTATCTCTCTACATGAAACACATGGATGATTCCATAGATGTCCAGTGTTTCATGCTATCAGCCATATCTAATGAGCTCTTGAAGCAACATGAAAACATGGACACGTATAGAATGATGTCTCACCTTAAAGATATATACCAAGAGAAGGCGAGACAGGAGAGGTATGATATCTCCAATGCTTTTTTTACCATGAATATTGGAGCGTCTTCGCCAGCTGGGCCTCATGTAGTCAAGATTATTGGCTACATTGAACGCCTGGACATCTTAGGGATTAAATTCCTGGATGAGTTGCGTACAGATCTCATCCTATCATCACTGCCCAAGACCTTCTCTAGATTCATTGTCAACTATAACATGAGTGGAAATGAGAAGAGTCTGTCGGAGCTTCTGACCTTGATTTGCCATGTAGACAAGGACATGGGGAATGACAAACCCGCAGTCCTTATGGTGAACAAGAAAAGGAAGGACAAGGCAAAGGGTCCAAAGACTTATAAACGGTCTGAAGCCCCCGAGCACCATCCTTCCAAGAAGGGGAAGATCCATAGTTAGGGCAAGGAACGGGAGGCGGTGTGTTTTGCATGTGGCAAGCAGGGCCACTGGAAGAGGAACTACACCCAGAAGCATGGGGATGCTAAAGGTTTGTTCGTTATCGAGTGAAATATTTCTATTTCTACACATTGGGTATTAGATATAGCTTGTGGGTCTCACATCTGTATTCAAATGCAGGAACCAAGTAGATTTAGAAAGATCACCAGAGGAGAGGTGGATCTTTGAGCTTCCAATGGCGCAAGGCTGCCTGCATTGGCTATTGGAAACTATCACCTCTCATTGCCAACTGGCATGATTTTGGTTTTACAAAACTTTTATTTTGTGCCTAGTGTTACCGAGAACATAATTTATGTATCTTGTTTGGATATGGATGGATTTGTTTTCAAGTTCAGAAATAAGGTTTGTCTCTTTTATAAGAACAACGTATGTTATGGTATGGCACATTTGAATAATGATTTGTATGTATTAAATTACGAAAACCAAGTGTTGGAAATCGATAACGAAACAAACTCACATGACTCATACATCACCCAGTTGTGGCATCACCGCCTTGGTCATGTGAACGAGAAGCGCTTGACAAAGCTCTGCCAAGATGGATATTTAGACTCTACTGAGCTAAAACCACTTGATATATGTCACACTTGTTTACAAGGAAAAATGATCAAACCGCCTTTTGGTGGACAAGGTGAAAGGTCCACAGAGCTTCTAGGATTAGTACACACGGATGTGTGTAGACCATTTCCAGTAGAATTTAGAGGTGGGTATTATTACTTCATTACTTTTACTGATGATTTGAGTAGATATGGATATGTCTACTTAATGAGGTATAAGTCAGAGTCCTTAGAGAAATTTAAGGAATTCAAGAATGAAGTAGAGAATCAGCTTGGTAAGAAGATAAAGAAGCTTCGATCAGATCGAGGTGGACAATATCTCAACCAAGAGTTCATCGATCTTCTACGGGAGTCTGGGATTCTATCTCAGCTCACTCCTCCTTATACACCACAGTGGAATGGTGTTAGTGAAAGGAGGAACCACACCTTTTTGGACATGGTGAGGTCGATGATGATTCATGAGGATCTTCCATTATCCTTTTGGGGATATACATTACAAACCATAGTATACACATTAAACCGAGTACCAACTAAGGCGACAAATGGAATTCCATCCGAGTTATGGAATGGAAGGAAACCCACTTTGTCGCACACACGTGTATGGGGATGTGAGGCGTTTGTTAAGGCATTCTCAGGCAACAAACTAGCACCCTGAGGCACGAGGTGTATCTTTATAGTATATCCCAAGGAAACAAAAGGATATTACCTATATAACCCTTCATACAAGAAAGTGATTGTCACCAGACATGCCGTCTTTCTTGAGAGGGAGCACATCCTCAAGAAGGATAGTGGTATCAAGATTGAATTTGATGAAGCTGATGCTCAAGATACACAGGAGTTGGTACAGGAACAAGTTCCACAGGTCCCCGTGGAAGAGGTTCTAGAAACACAAGTACTGTGTAGGAGATCAAGAGAGGTAAGGGAACCAGGGAGATTTGGTTTCCTAGTCACTGAGGATGGTGAATCATTTTTGTGGGACAATGATGAACCTCTTACCTAAAAGGAAGAAGTATAAAGCTCAGAAGCTTCAAGATGGCTAGAATCTATGAATTCTGATATGGATTCCATGTATCAGAACCAATTCTGGGTTCTGGTCGATGAGCCAGTTGATGTAAGCCTATTGGATGAAAATGGGTATTCAAGAGAAAACTAGACATGGAAGGTCAAGTTAGCACCTATAAAGCAAGGATAGTGGCTAAAGGATTCAGACAGCGTCAAGGAATTGACTATGATGAAACCTTATCGCCAGTTACCATGTTTAAATCCATAATAATCATACATTCCATAACAGCTTACCATGACTATGAGATTTGGAAAATGGATGTCAAAACAGCATTCCTTAATGGTAACCTTCAGGAAGATGTATATATGACACAACCAGAAGGGTTTGTGACACCAGGTGAAGCCAAACGGGTTTGCAAGTTGCAGAAATCCATTTATGGATTAAAGCAAGCATCCAGGTCATGTAACATTCGATTTGATGAAGCTATAATGGAATTTGGTTTCATTAAGAACGAATGTGAGCCATGTGTTTATAAGCGGTTTAATGGGAATGAGATCGTTATCCTAGTAGTATATGTTGACGACATATTACTTATTGGAAACGATGTACCAGTCTTACAGTCAGTTAAGGACTGGTTGAACAAGTGTTTCTCCTTGAAGGAATTGGGAGAAGCAGCCTACATTCTGGGGATCAAGATCATTCGTGATAGATCCAAGAGGCTACTTGGACTAACTCAGGGTACATACATTGACCAGATACTAAAGAGATTTAGTATGGAACAATCCAAGTGGGGATTGGTTCCAGTGTCATATGGATTACATCTTTCTAAGAAAATGTATCCCCAGACACATCAGGAGAAAGATAGAATGAGTAAGATCACATACGCTTCGGCTATAGGATCCATCATGTATGCCATGTTATGTACCAGGCTTGATGTTGCCTATGCACTGAGCATGGTAGGCAGATATCAAGAAGATCCAGGAGAACAGCATTGGATTGTTGTTAAGAAAATCCTTAAGTATCTGAGAAGAACTAATGATATGTTCTTGGTGTATGGAGGAGACGAGGAGCTTGTCATCAGAGGGTATGCTGATGCTGGTTTTCAAACAGATCAGAATGATCTGAAGTCGCAATCTGGATATGTTTTCTGTCTCAATGGAGGAGCTGTGAGCTGGAAGAGTTCAAAGCAACCAGTTGCCGCGATTCTACAGTGGAGTCTGAGTATATAGTGGATTCTAATGCAGCCAAGGAAGCCATCTAGATTCGGAAATTTTTCTAGGAGCTTGATGTGGTTCCTATCAGTAAAGATCCCATCACATTGTATTGTGATAATACTCCAGCAGTGGCTCTTGCAAAAGAACGGATGTCACATCAACGGACAAAGCACATACTCCGGAAGTTTCACCTCTTGAGGGATTTCTATCAAAGGTGTGAAGTTGCAGTGAGCAGAGTGTCCATGGAAGAGAACGTGGTAGACCCCATGACTAAAGGCCTATCTTAGCAGAAGCATGAATATCATGTGAGAGATAGCGGGTTAAAGGTTTTTAGTAGTTAGCTCTAGTCCAAGTGGGAGTCTGTTGGAGTTGGTGGTCTAGAACCAACTAATGTGTACTTTATTCATTAATAAATTCCTTATCACATCTTGATTGTTCTTCTGCGTGACAATGCATGTGATAATGTCCTAAGGATAGCTGTTGCATTGATGGGTCATAGCGGATCCCTGCTATGATGAGAACCTGGAAGTTCCATAACATAGTTCTCTAATATATGTTATAGGGTTGGATGATATTATTTGAGGGACACAAATAATATATGTCATTAGGGGTGAGGACTCATAAAACTTTAAGGCACCTTCTCATGGTGTGCGCCCTTGGTAATATCCAGGAGGATATTATGAGAACGAGACCCGCCAGTAGGAAATCCACATTTCATAGTGTCATTGGATGTTCCTATCTACGGACGTGTGTATTGATCCTTAGACTTTAAGATTATTATTAATGGGTATTACAACTCGCGCACTTAGATGTATTGACGAAAACTGTGACGACACACTATTCGCAACGAGGTAGGATACGTTGGGTGCGTCATGGGTAATACTGCATTAATAGATAATGCAAGAAAGGATCTGTCCCTTCTGTTCCATAACGGAAGTAGATATCTCAGGTCCTTTGATGGAATTGATATAGCCTAAATAAATCCATGGCCATGGTAAGGTATGGGCGAGTTCAATTTCAGGAAGTCAATGAAAGAATAATCGAGCACATGGGTTGATGGCACTAGCTTGCAACCCTCTTGATTAGAGATATCGAGACAAAGGGATTATATTACACGGTAAGCGTTCATATGAGGTGACACATCATTGCGGCGTTAACTTCTTTCTCTATGGGTGCCTTGGCGTGTTGCTAGACGCTAACCTTGGACTTTAGGCAGGCTCTGCCTAATGCCACTGAGAAAGAGGCCTAGAGTGTCACACACTAAGTGTGTCCATGTATCTCAGTTAAATATTAATTTAAAAATTCAGATAAATATTATTCCCAACTGTGGTTTAATAATTATTTAAGGATGACTGATCGCATTTATTTCGATACTAGTTATTCGAGATAATATATTGTGGGAGAAATAATATATATATTTATTAGCGAGTAATGCAGTTACATTTCTTTAATAAATAAATAGCCATTACTCAAGGTCTAATAAATATGGTGGAGGAAATAAATAAAATGAAAAATAAAAGTACATGTTGTGTATATTTATATACACGCCGTGTAGTTTGTTTTTTGGGATTTGTGAGAAAATATTGTTTATTTAATTAAATGATTTTAAATGTAATATGTTGGGCGCATGTCAAGTAATAATGATGGTCAACTGTCATTATTAAGACATGGGGTATTACTAAGTGTTAAATGAAATGATTAAATGCTTTCGGGCAATTAATTCATTTTATTATTCTAAGTATTATAATCTCAATTACATTATTCTCATAGAATTAGAGCCACTGTTGTGCTCAACGGATTTGAAAAAACTCTCAAGCCAAGAGAGAATTCCCTTTCCACCAAGAACGCTTTCAATTTACGAGATCGAGATCCTCCACTGGATCAAGGCGGTAGAAGGCGAACATCGCAAGAGAAGGTTCTTCCGCGCTAGCACCCGGAGATCCCTTCGGCGGCGTCCAAAGATACGTGGCGCACGTGTGGATCACCACTAGAGGAATCCTGTACTTGGATTCTACGACGTAACGACGGATCACAGGATTGTGACCGGAGACTCCAACGAAGAAATAATTCCATCGAGGTAATTCTTATGAATTAATTAAATTAATTATAACCAACATATGATGATCATGTCTCAAGGGTTCCGGGACTCTTCTTTTCTTTTTTATTCTTTGTTCTATTCCGAAGATTCGGAGTTTTAAATCTTGATGGATCTCAGATTGAACGTTGTTTAACTTTAAAATTAAAGTTGGAAAAACCCACCAACACGCTTCCATTGCGCCCGGAACCTACAAGGATGTTTTGACATCCATTTTACAAATCACATAGTCATAGTAAGCAACAATGGTATGTATAATTATGATGGATTTCATCATTGAAACTCGTGAAAAGTTTTTTTTATTGTCAATTCCTTGATGTTGTTAAAACCCTTTTGCAACCAGTCATGCCTTATTTGCATTAAATTTTCCTTCCATGTCTAGTTTCTTATTTAAAATCCATTTGTAACCTATAATATTTATATCCACGAGACGATATATGAAAATCTATACTTTGTTTTGGTATAGGGAATCCATTTTAGAATTAATTTCTTTTTTCCACTTGAAAAAATATATGCCACTTACTAATTTCTTATAGGTTATAGGATCATTATTATCTAATAATTAGGAGTCACCATCCTTGGTGAATATAAAACCATACCATTCTTATTCTCTAAACTCTCTAATACTCCTATGTAGTGCTTGTGTTTCTGGAACAATTTCTTATTCTATGGGGATTTTTTGAATTGTTTCTTATGCCAACTCTTGTGTATCTTGAGCCTAGACTTCATCGATGTCTATCTCACTCCAACTATCTCTTTTAGAGATAATATCATTATCAATAAATGAGGGATGTTTGTAGACAATCAAATTTTTATCTAAAATATTTCATAGGTAATATCCACTCTTTATTTGGGATATCCTATTAATGTACACTTTTTTCATCAAGTTGAAATCTTGTTTCTGAAATAGGCTTTAACAAACACTTCGCAACCCCACACATGTATGTATGATAACACTAGTTTCTTTCCATTCCAAAATTGGTATGGTATGTCATTTTTCTCTTTATTAGTCACTTGGTTTAGTACATATGATAATATTTGTAATGCATATCCTCAAAAGGATAATAGAAGACTTGCATGACTCATCATTGATCTCACCATGTCTAACAAGGTTTGGTTACCCCTTTTACTTACACCATTTCACTAAGGTGTATAAGGATGAGTGAGTTGAGATAAAATCTCAAACTCCCATATGTAATCAATGAAGTCTTGATTAAGATATTCTCTACCATAGTCTGAGAGGAGTTTCTTAATCTTCTTACCAAGTTGTTTCTCAACTTCATTATTGTATTCCTTAAAACTTTTAAAGGAATTTTACTTAAACCTCATTAAGTAGACATGTCCATATCAAGTAAAATCGTCATTAAAATTTATGAAGTATAAGTACCCCCCCCCCCCCTCCTCAATAGGAAAAGGTCTCCACACATTTGTATGAATTAACTCCAAAATCTCTTTGTCCCTTTCACATTTTCCATTATTGGGGATTCAATCATTTTTCCTTGTAAACATGCATAAAATACACCAAGTGGTTTTAGTTCAAAAGAATATAAATATCCATATTTTTGTAATTTAGTCAAATGATTTTTTGTTTACATGACCTAGCCAGTGATACCAAATTTGGGTGTGTTTTGAGTAATGTGAAGATGTTTTTTTATCGATTTCTATTACTTGATTTGTGTATTCCAACACATAAAGATCGTTATTTAATTGTTCCATACCATAAAAAATATCTTTATAAAAGCAACCACATTTATTTCTAAAATTCAAAATAAAACCATTAATATCTATACTAGATGTAGAAATATTGTATCTGGTAACTAAAGACACTTAATAACAACCCTATAAAACCAAGGTCATTCTAGTTGGAAACGTGATGTTATAGTCCCCGATAGATACATCAGCAAGTTTAACTTTGTTGGATTCTCACAGATCTATCACCTCTTGGTCAATTATTCTAAATCTACTTGGTTACTATATTTTAATACATATTTGATAACCAAAATTTGTATCTAATACCAAAGTTTTATAAATAGATAAATTACACTCAATAACAAATGTACCTGAAGCTTACCCTTACTTCTTCTGGGTACAATTTTTATTCCAGCAGTCATTATTTCCATATATAAAATAAATATAATCTTTTTTCCCTTAATTACTCCTTGATATTCCTCTTATTAGAAGGGATTTGTGAAGAAGTATTGGATTTTAATCTTTTCTCTTGGACTTTCTATTTGTTCACCATAAGGACCGAAGGATTTTCATGCTTCTTCTCCTTATTCACTTTGTGAATAAGAGTGAGAAGATCTAGAAGATACTTCTTGATTTTGTTAGAATTAAAATTCATAATAAAACTAGAGAATATCTGAGGGAGTTATGTCAAAATGAGATCAGTTCCCAATTATTGGGAGATTTTAAACCCTATAACCTCTAGGCACTCAATGTAGCCAATGATCTTGACTGCAAGAGGCCCACCTGGGGCACCCTCACCAATATTTCTCTAAAGGAGTGCCTTGGAAATATAAAATTGTTCCTATTTATCTCTCTCCTGATATATTACATATAGATTCTTGATCATTCTATATGAATCCATGTTTTCATGAGACTTCATGATCTCATTAGACATAAATGAAAGCATCAAATATCTAATGTTAACCAGGTCGTTCATATGTTTCTCATAGACTATGAACTCTTCATCACTCACCTCATTGGTAGGATGATTAGGAAGTGAGGATTCTAGAATGTATGATTTCTGTTCATGGAACAAAACAACCTAAAGGCTTCTGTACCATTCTTGGAAGTTACTACCAGTTCAGATTTTGTCTTTATCCAATATTAATTATAGGGATATTGTGGACGATAATCTTTCCATTTTATTATAAAATTAAAAAGATCTGATTATTAGTAATTTATTAATTATAAATTATATGAGACCATTCTTGATATTATGTAACACCCTTATATTTTTATGAGATAATTTTTATTTATTACTTTGATGTCTTGTGTTGTACACTACACCAAGATAAGCTTGCGCTATACGCAACACCTAATTAGCTTGCGGTATACGCAACACTATGCTTGGTTTGTGTTAGACACAATTTCAATTTATTTTGATAAAATTAATTTCATACAATACTGGGTATAAGTGCACAACTATATATTATAACCTATTCAATATAATGGTAGGTATGAATAGTATTAACTTGCTTCTGAAAAACTATTTAAATGAAAATAAGCGAGTCTATAAAATAATAAAATGAATATTAATGGATTTTATTAATGAAAAATATTTTTAATATATTAAATATAATGTTTAAAATTCATCTTAAATGTTTTTTAGACATGATATAAGAACATGTTCAATTTTTTAAATAAAAGAAGTATTTTTCAAAAAAATGTAGTTTTGTTGCCTTTTGATTGTGCACCCATTTTAATTATAGTTTTTGAAAAAATTTATATTAAATTTTAAAAAATAAACTTATTATTTTAGTGTGTAATATAAAAATTTATTTTGGTTGAATTTTTGGTATTTTTTTGATAAGTTTCATTTTTTTATGAATAGTGAAAATACTGATTTTTATTGAAAACTCTATTTTCTTTTAAATTCATTACATAGTATAATTATGTTTTGATTTAGTTTTAAATTTTAATTAGTTAATTTTTATCCAATTATGGTATTTTTGAAATTATTTTATACATGAATTTATTATAAAAAAAAAATCCATTAAAAAGGGATATTTTTCCAAAAAACTGTTTTTCGTAACATTTTACCAGTTTTATTTTAAATTTAATTCTGAAACTTTTATGTTTTGAATTTGGAAAAATGGATTTAAAATTTTTATTCATAAGATAAAAATCTGGTAAGTAGTTCCCTTTTATCATTGACCAATATGAATAGTAACTGTGGTAAATTTTGTTACCATGGTAAAGGGTAAATTAGGTAATTTAGGTTAAATAAATTATAATGACAATAAAATGACCCGAAAAATAAAAAAAGTTTATTTGATGAATTTAATTAAACACTTAATACTTAAGTATCTAAATTATGTCATTTAATGGACACTTGTCCATGAAGATGAATTAAATAATATTTAAATCAAAGAAAGACATGAAGTGTCATTTTCTTTGTCTTTAATATCTATTATGTATGCACATATGTAAAATGGATGATATTAATGAATCTAAATGGTAATTTTTAACTTAATAAACATATTTCCCTAATATAAATTTATTTTTGACATTTTGGGTCCATTTGGGAGATATTATGGTATTTATAATATTTTATTTAATGAAAATTTAAAGATGTCACATTTGTGTTTTAAATAATATATCATTTTTAAAATAAAGTAATACAGAAGATATATTCAACTATAAATACTCATTTGAAAGGTAAAATTTTTTCATTATCATGGAAATTTATTTTTAATTTTTAGAAAATAAATAATTACCTTATATGCTTATAAATTGATGATGAAGAAATTATTTAATTGATGAAAAATAAATAAAATAATTTTATTAAAATGATAATAAATATTAAAAGACTAAAACACTTGCCCCTATATTATTGGTTGATTATATATAAACCATAATCATCCAATTTCCAAGTTATTGACCATTTGGATCCATAAGGAAAATATTGTGACACTTATAATATTTTATTTAAAGTGATGTTAATGTTGTCACATTCAAGTTTTAATAAATATAATATTATTTAATGTAGGATTTCTAGGAGATATATTAAACTAAAAGTATTATACCTTAATATAGTAGATTTATCTTCATCATATTTTTTTTAATTTTTACCCAACAAATAAGTATATTAAATAATTACACAAAACAGATGTAGTAATTATTTTATTAATGGAAATATCAACTTAATGTTATTAAAAATATTAAGATAAATATAATTTTAGATAATTTATATGTATAATTATTTTTATATATTACATAGACCCCATATGGATATAATAAAATATATTTTTTTGAGGATAAAATCTTATCTTTATATTTTTAAAAATTCAAGAATTGAATAGTGTCAAAATTAACATTATTGTTGTTTTTTCAAAACCATGTTTTATTAAATTATTTAAAAATTAAAAAAATATATTTAATAATTATTATATGGTCTAAAATGATATAAATTATTTATTTATGATTTAATTTATATTAGATAATTAAATATTTGACCCTTTTAATATTGAAATAATTGTTACCCAAGTTAAAATGAAATAGAATAACTAAGTGTTAAATTAAAATGATAAGGTTTAAATTGGCATAAAAACTTGTCCAAAATTTATTTTTTGATGATATTACAACCCTATATCATATAATATTATAAATTGGGAAATTTTGGACGTTTTTAGTAGGTTTTGAGTATATTATAAATTAATATTTTTGAGATTTTCAAAAGTTCCCCTCACCTCAATTATAAAAGGGAACCTCCTCCCTCGGTTCTTAGCATCAATTTGAGCCTTTAATCTTGGTCATACCATTCCAATTTCTCTTATCAACTTCATTATTCCCATTCTATAGGTTATTTTATTCTCAAAAGACCAAATCTAGTGCATTTAAGAGGAGAACTAGAGGGAGATCATAAAAGAAGAGGTAATCTCCTCTACTGATTATTTCAAATTATTTCTTCTTATACTTCATCTTCATGAGTTTTTTCCATTATAAATTTATTAATCTAGTATAAATTTTATACTTATATGTTATTAATATTATTTAACAACCATATTCTTCCACTTTCTGTCCATCCTACGAAAAATAAAATCACCATGCGTGCGTACGTACATCTTGTCATATCCAAATCGTGGAGTAATCTGTTTTTCACCACCACTTGAGTTGGATGGGTATAATTATGGAAATAATAACTATTTATGATTATTATAACAATTTATTTATTCTGGAACAATATATATACCATCCACTCCGATACCATTTCATAATTTAAGGAGTGATATCATCGCTCGTGCGTACGTACGGCCTACCATCTCCGCAATGCAATGCGATTCATTCTACATGATATCCATTAAAGCATGATTATATAACTGTATAGAATTAATAAATATGGTATATATTATGTTCATATCATTTTTTAATGATATAATTATGACCTAATAAGGATAACTATAGCTTATTCGACAAAATGTGCATAATAAAAAAAAGTAGTTAATAACTGAATAACGAGTAACAATGAAATGTTACTAACCAACAGATGATAATATTTCTAGAGTTAGTTTCCTAGAAACAACTATTTGTACATTTATTACAATGAAATTTTAATGTATTTAAATATTAAACATCTTATTACATATTGTTCATTGTTCTCCATGACTATAATGTAATAATTTCCTAGAGTATTTGTCACATTAATAAGGTCATAGCAGTTCCCCACTATGATGAGAACCTTGAAGTTCTATGACAATATTCTTAAATATAGTTCTATGGTCGGATGATGTACTATAATGGGAAACATATTATATAGACCGTCGGGTGAGATTACTCATAAGAAGATGAGACTTCTTCTCATAAAGTTAGCACTTGGTAATCTCCAACACGGGAGATTATGAAAATAGACCCGCCAGTATGAATTCTGCATGTTTTGGTGTCATCAGATATTCCAATATATGAGCATGTGTAATGGTCCTTAGACTTTAATATTATCAGTAATGCATTTCACGGATCACACACTTTGATTTACTGACAAAAACTATCACACCATATGTTGGTGGGAAGTAGGGTATGTTGGGTGCACCACGAATGACATGTTATTAATGGATAAGTCGAGGAAGTATTTTTACCTTCCATTTATAGAAGTTGATATCTCATCCCTTTGATTTAAATAGGACCTTCGCCCTAAATTCCATGGACACGGTGTATCAACAAGTTTATTTCAGGTAGTCAAAGAAAGACGTATCAAGAAAACAGGTTGATGAAACTATCACGAAACCTTCTTGATGAGATATTGAGACAAAGGGATTGTATTACACTGTGAGCATTCTTATGTGGATGTCATCTTTGTGACTTTAAGTTCTTTCTCTTGTGTGTCTTGACCCATTTCTAGATAGTACTCTTGTACTTTATGCAAGCCCGCCTAATTCCAAGGAGAAAGAATCCTAGAGGGTCACACACTAAGTGTTTCTTGTGGTCTTGATTAAATTCTATTTGAATTTAATTAATGGAATAAATATTATTCTCAAGATCATGGAAAAATTATATTCAAGTTAAAATGATCTCATAAATTAAATAAAATATATTTATTTTATTGAACATTTAATAGATATTTATTTACTATTTTGTAAATAAAATATTTGTTTAAAATAATAAATTATTTATTTATTCGAGTGTTCAATACATGGAAGTGGATATTGAGTGGACCAAAGCCAATTTAGAAGTAAAATAATTATTTAACTAGTTGGCACAAGACAAAATAATAAATAACGTTGTTATCATTATGAGTCATGGGATTTTATTTATGATTCTATTTTTCACAAGTTGGCTCACCATGAATAATGGTGTTGTTATTATTATTATGTACCATGGGTTTTCTCTAAGGTTGTCAATGTGTTTAATTATTGTTATGCAATTATATATTGTAACTGAAACCCCATTTCGTTAACTAGACAGGTACGTCTATTGTTCCATAATGCCCAGTGAACCGAATTGCCAGTGGTGAGAGAATTATAGAGCCAAAATAATTTCTCTCTTGAATCCTCTCCTCTACCCTCTCAAAAATGTGATATATTCTTCAAGACTGAATAATAGGTGATCAAGAACGACTAACGTAAGACACTCACTTCACTGCGCTAGCACCCAGAGAATGAGTGGTGTCGATTGGAGGCCATCAGAGCATGTGTGGATCACTACTAGATGGATTCTGATTTTGATCCTTTCAAGTTCAATGAGACAATCTAGAAGGGTCATTCTAGATGATCAACATCATCAATGAAGAAAGTACCGAAGATCCAAGTATTTAATTTCTTCATAAATTATTTAAATTAATTATAAACATGATACGCAAGATCCTCTCTCTTGGATTCGGCACCCTTTTTCTTATTTTGTCTAGATATTTGATCTTAATCTATGGATACTGGTGTTTATTTTCATATTGATCATGTATTCATCATCGATTATGACAAAATAAAAGTTGGTCCCTTCCAACTACCACACTTTCACTGTATATGGATCCTTCAAGTGGTATGAGAGGGTTCACATCATTGTTTATAATTATTTAAATAATTCGTTGATGAGTTAAAATTTAATAATTTAGTTTATCAATTCAAGGTTATTCATTCTTGTAATATGGATTTTGAGATATGTTCTTCCTCTCTCATTTCATTTATATCTAACAGAAACAAATAATTTTTTGATTAAAATTAAAGTGAGGAACTCATCAGGAGGCACCGATGATTCTTTCTAGGTGACATGAAAGTATACGTCATTTGTTCAGACTTTCACATTATTTTCTCTACCATACATGCCATGTAATTGGAATTACACACTATTTAGTTGTGTTTAGTGCATCAGGAGTAATTCATCAATTAATCAAGCCATGTGCATTAATGACATGGGGTGTAGTTTATTCTTACACTGCATGTTGAACAAGACATATTGGTGCATGTTCAGCCATATTACACGTCATGTGGACCGCTAGACATGACGTGTAGTCCCTTCGGTTCAAGGGCCAAACCCTGTATCTCATACACAGCTAAGTCGGCCGGTAACCGTGTAACCTAGAGACAACACGGTGTGTGGCCCACTGACACGTCGTGTACTCCAAGATTTTAGAAGTATACCTCACACATCGAGTCCCTAGGTGTGTACTTCGAATAATATGGTGAAGTAGTACACTGTGTAGTCGAAACTACACACCATGTACTTTATCAAATTACACATAATTAAAACTTTAATGTTTGTGTAATGTTCGGAGTTAAATATCATGTAGATTCTAATGGGTGTTGACTGTGTTACCTCCAAGGTTATGCATGATAATCTCAAGGAAATTCAGAAAAGGATTAAGATAAAAGGATTGATTAATTAAAGATAATAATTAATTAATTCGAGCATGATTTATCTTAATAATAATGATTAAAGAATTTAATTCTAGTTTTATTAAATTTTTAATTCATTTCATGTATGTGGATGATCATGAGCTAGACCATACCTTTGTATGTGATTGGTTTTCTTTTAATTTATTTTAAATTAAATTATTGGTATGCATGTCATCTCTCCTCATTATTATATTGGTCTTGCATGAACATGGTTTCTTTTATGTAAACCACCTTTTTACCCCTCACTTGTGTGTGAATTAAAAAAACATATGTAAAGGATGGACCTCCCAAGCTAGTAGATGTGGTTCAAGCTGGAGCTGAGATGAAACCAATCTCAGGAGATACAAAGGTGGATAGGTGGAAATCTATAAACATGAACCCAAAAGGTTTAAGGAATTTCTAACCTAGGTCAGGGTTAGTTTATCAACCTCTAGATAAACTAACCATTGAAAATCTCATGAGCATTCCCTTTACTTTATTTTATTTTTGTCAGTTACATGGTTTATCATTATGGATGTGTTTTCGTGATCACATAATTAATGAATTAAACAAGCATACAAGATGGAACTAAAATAAACTAGGCTTATTCATAAATATTATCAATACATGGTTAATCACTTAAGTAAGTTCCACTTAATATTAAAAATCATGTGATAAAGATAATAAGTAATTTATGCATAAGAGATAAAAATCCCTCAATAAAATATTAAGTCACACTGAGCCTTTCGTTACTTGATTAAGGGAAAGACTCAATAAAACTATGTTTTTAACCAACCCTTGTTGGGACACTAACTTCTATACATGAAGACCTTATGAAATTTTTGGGTTAACTTAACCATATTACATCAAGAGGGGTAGCCTTTTCTAGACATGATGTAATATTGGAGGCAAGTGTTGAGGAAATCCAAGTCAGTATTTTAGGATTTGGGAGTCCACTCAATGGATCTAGGAGCTGGAATCCCACAGTTAGAAAAGACCTTCCTACCTAAATACCTTCAAGTAGCTTGACCAACCCTTTTTGGGGTTATGCAAAGGGGAATATGGATCCCTTCCACTATAATTTCAAAGAAACTAGACATTATGATTTCAATGGTGAGGTCCATTGGTACTTGATAAAATAGTGGGAGACCTAATAAAATTAATTTATTATTTATCATAAAATTTAATCAATAAAGTAAAAATTATATGGTCTTTTAATTTTAGAATAAAAATTAAAAACTTTTTAACCACACTATCCCTATGATCAATACTAGATAAAGAAAACATCCTCACAGGTAGTAACTTCCAAGAATTGTTTAAAAACATTCAGGTCATTCTACACCATGAATGGAAATCTTACACGCTGGAGTCCCCATTAACTGATCTTCCTACCCAAGAGATGGACAATGAAGAGTTCATGTTCTACAAGAAACATATGAACGACGTGGTCTACGTTCAATGTTTGATGTTATCATCAATGTCTAGTGAACTCATGAAGTATCATGAAAACTTGGATGCCTATAGCATGCTTGAGAACCTATATGGTTTTTACCATGAGATATCAAGATAGGAATGTTTTGAGATCTCGAAGGCACTCTTTCAGAGTAATCTTGGAGAGGGATCCCCAGCTGAGCCTCATTTAGTCAAGCTCATTGGCTACATTGAGAGTCTAGAGGTTCTAGGGTTTAAACTCTCAGAAGAACTGGGTACCAATATCATTATCGCATCACTCCCTTAGATATTCTCCATTTTTGCGGTGAGTTTGAATATGAAAAAAATTGAGAAGTCTCTACCAGATCTTCTTATCCTCCTTCCCCAAGTGCAAAAAATACATAAAGCATGAAAAGCCTTATGTCCTTATGGTGAATAAGAGGAAATGGAAGGATAAGATATTTAATCCCAAAGCTTCTTCATACCCTTACAAGAAAAGGAATATCAAAGGGGAGAAAAGGGAATAAGAATTTGTTTGTTGTGCATATGGCAAGAAGGGCCATTAGAAGAAAAACTGCACCCAGCTAAAGAATCAAGGGGAAGATTCAGGTGAATTTTCTATCGAGTTTAATTTATCTATTTCTAAAATTGGGTATTATATATAGTCGTTGGTTCTCACATATGTATCCAAATATATGAACAAAGTATATTCAATAAAATTGACTGAGGGGAGCTAGATATACAAGTATCCAATGAAGCTTGACTTGATACTATAGTTATCAGAGACTTCCACCTCACATTGCCGACTGAGATGATCTTGGTATTAAAAGGTTGTTATTATGTGCCTTCTGTAACAAAAAACATTATTTATATATCTATACTAGATATAGATAGATTTATTTTCAATTTTGGAAATGAATTTTTCTTCTTTTATAAAGATAAAATTAGTTTTGGTAAGGCACATTTATATAATGGTCTTTACTTATTGGATTACATGAACTAAGTAATGGAAATTGATAACAAAACTACTTCACATGACTCATACCGTAACCAACTTTGGCATCACCAACTAGGTAATGTAAATGAGATATTATTGAAAAAGTTAAATCAATATAGATATTTAGATTATTTCAAAGTAAAACCACTTAGTGTATGTCATGCATATTTACAAGGAAAAATGACCAAATCCCCATTTAGTGGGAAAGGTGAAAGAGCCAAAGAGATTCTTGAATTGGTTCATACCGATGTGTGTGGACCATTTCCAGTTGAAGCAAGGGGTGGGTACTCATACTTCATAACTTTTACTGATGATTTTAGTAGATATGGATATATCTACTTAATGAGGTATAAGTCGAATTATTTTGATAAGTTCAAGCAATACAAGAATGAATTTGAGAACCATATTAGTCGGAAGATTAAGAAACTCTACTTAGACTGAGGTGGATAATATCTTAATCAAGACTTCATTGATTACTTACAGGAGTTTGGGATCCTATCAAAACTCACTCCTCCTTACACACCCCAGTGGAATGGTGTAAGCGAAAGGAGGAACTGCACCTTGTTGGACATAGTGAGATCAATGATGAGTCATGCAAGTCTTCCATTATCCTTTTGAGGATATGTGTTATAAAAAATGGCACAAATACTAAACCAAGTACCAACTAAATTGATAATTGGTATTATATATGAGCTTTGGAGTGAAAGAAAATCCATGTTATCAAATTTACATGTGTAGGGTATCGAATCTTTTGTTAAGGAATCTTTAGGTAACAAACTTGCACCCCGAGGCATAAGGTGTACCTTTATAGGATAGCCCAAGGAAATAAGAGGATATTACCTATACGAACCCTTAGACAAAAAGGTTATAGTGGAAAGAAACACCATATTCCTTGAGAGAGATCACATCTCCAAAACATATCATGGGATCAAGATAGACTTCAATTAAGTCGAGGCTCAAGGTTCACAATAGTTGGTACAGGAGTAGATTCCACAAATCCCCATGGAAGAAATATCTATTCCAAAGAAACAAGTACTACATAGGAGTATTAGAGAGTTTAGAGAACTAGAATGGTATGGTTTTCTAGTTATCGAGGATGGTGACTCATTATTAGTTGATAATAATGATCCTCTAACCTAAATGGAAGTATTAAGTGGAACAGATGTTTCCAAGTGGTAAGAAGCCATGAATTCTAAAATGGATTCCACATACCAAAACCAAGTGTGGATTTTGTTAGATCCTTCAGTTGATGTATATCATATTAGTTGCAAATGGGTATTCAATAAGAAACTAGACATGGAGGGACAAGTCAGTACCTATATGGCACAACTGGTTGCAAAATGGTTCAAATAGCGTCAAGGCATTGACTACGATGAAACCTTTTCACCAATTGCAATGTTAAAATAAATCATAATTTTATTGGCCATTACTGTTTAAAATGACTATGATATTTGTAAAATGGATTTCAAAACAGCCTTCCTTAATGGGAACCTTCAGAAAGATGTCTATATGAAACAACCTGAAGGGTTTATGAATCCAAAGGATGCCAATAAGATATGAAAGTTTAAAAAAACCATTTATGGATTAAATAAAGCATCCAGGTCATAGAACATTCATTTTTATAAAGTTATAATGGAATTTAGTTTTATAAAGAATGAATGTGAGCCTTATGTCTAAAAACAGTTTAGTGGGAGTGCAGTCATTTTCCTAATAGTATATGTTGATGACATATTACTTATTGGAAATGAAATACCAGTCTTATAGTCTGTTAAGGAAGGGTTGAATAAATGATTCTCTATGAAGGACATGGTAGAGGCATCATATATTCTTGGGATAAAGATCCATCATGATAGATCCAAGATATTTCTAGGCCTAATTAAAAGTATATACATTGACAAGATTATAAAGATATTCAGTATGGAACCATCCAAGTGGGGATTATTACCAGTGTCAAATGGAATTCATCTTTCAAAGAAAATGTTTCCTCAGACACAT
The DNA here is from genome assembly GCA_963277665.1 of Viscum album. Taxonomy (NCBI): domain Eukaryota; kingdom Viridiplantae; phylum Streptophyta; class Magnoliopsida; order Santalales; family Viscaceae; genus Viscum; species Viscum album. Next base: position 747,060,468 of record OY728123.1, on the reverse strand, counting down.
GAGGAAATAAAAATAATGGCAAGGATTCTATATTCATTAGCGATTGGGTTAGTAAAGTATGATATGCTATGTACTAGGATAGATGTTTCCTATGAATTTAGTGTGGTAAGAAGATATCAAGTTGATCCTGGTGACCACCATTGGATGGCAGTCAAGACTATCCTTAAGTATCTAAGGCGTACTAAGGATATGTTCTTAGTTTATGGAGTTGATGAGGAACTAGTCATCGTAAGATATACAAATTCTAGTTCCTAGACTGATCAAGATGACATAAAGTCACAAATGGGATACATCTTCATTTTGAATGGAGATGTTGTGAGCTGGAAGAGTTCAAAGAAAGTTGTAGTCTAAGTTTCTATAGTAGAGTCTGAGTATATCACAGCTTCTGAGGTAGCTAAAGAAGCATTTTATATGTGTAGATTTTTCCTAGAGTTGGATGTGGTACCTAGCAATAAATATCCCATCACACTTTATTGTGATAATAATGTAGTGGTGGATCTTGAAAAAAATATAAGGTCACATCAGTGGACGAAGCACATGCTATGGAAGTATCATCTCTTGATGTATTTTTCTCAGAGACGTGAAGTTACAGTGAGCAGTATTTCCATAGAAGACAACATGGAGGACCCCTTGACTAAAGAATTGACTCAGCAGAAACATGATCATCATGTGAGGTCTAGAAGACTCAAAGTCATAGGCAGTTGGATCTAGTATAAGTGGGAGTTTGTTGGAGTTGGTGTCCTGAAACCAACTATTTTTACATCGATTACAAGAATAGTTAATGTATTTAAATATTAAAAATATTATTAAATATTGTTCATTATTATACATGACTATAATGTAATAATTTCCTAGAGTATTTGTCTCATTAATAAGGTCATATAAGTTCCCTGCTATGATGATAACCTTGAATTTCTATGAAAGTATTCTTAAATATAGTTCTGTGGTTGGATGAAATACTATGATGGGACACATAGTATACAGACCGTCAGGTGTGAGTACTTGTAAGTAGATGAAACTTCTTCTTATGAAGTTCTCACTAGGTAATATCCAAGATGAGAGATTAAGAGAACAGTCATGCCAGTAGGAATTCCTCATGTTTTTATGTCATCAGATATTCTTATTTGCAAGCATGTCTAATGGTCCTTAGACTTTAAGATTATAATTAATGCATTCCACAACTCACACAATTTGTTTTACTGATGAAAATAATCATGCCATGTGTTGGTGGGAATTAGGGTACATTGAGTGCATCAAGAATGACATGTTATTAATGGATAAGTCAAGGAAGGATTTATAACTTCCATTTATGGAAGTTGACATCTCATCCCTTTGATTGAAATGGAACTTTTTCCCTAAATTCCATGGCTATGATGTATCAATGAGTTTATTTCAAGTAGTCAAATAAAGACATATCAAGAAAATAGGTTGATGACACTATCATGAAACCTACCTGATGAGATATTGAGACAAAGGGATTGTATTACACAGTGAGTATTCATATGCGGAAGTTTTCATTGAAAATTTAAGTACTTTCTCTTGGGTGCCTTGACCCGTTGCTAGATAGTACTTTTGGACTTTAGGCAATCCCACCTAATTCCAATGAGAAATAATCCTAGAGGGTCACACACTAAGTGTATCTTGTGGTCTCGATTAAATTATATTTGAATTTAATTAATGGAATAAATATTAATATCAAGACTATGGAATAATTTTATTCAAGTTAAAATGATTGCATAAATTAAATAAAATATATTTATTTTATTAAAAATTTAATAAATATTTATTTACTAGTTTGTAAATAAAATATTTATTTAAGGGAATAAATTATTTATTTATTTCAGAGTTCAATAAATGTAATTGGAGTTCAAGCAGACCACGGCTGGCCCGGTAGTAAAATAATTATTTTCAAGATAGTAAATAATTATTTAACTAGTTGGAACAAGACAAAATAATAAATAACACTGTCATCATTATGTGGAATAATATTTCATTTATGATTCCATTTTTCTCAAGTTGGTGCACCAAGAATAATGGTGTTGTTATTGTTATTATGTAGCATGGGTTTTCTTTAAGGTTATGAATGTATTTAATTGCTATTATGCAATTAAATATTGTAACTAAAACCCTATTTTGTTAAATAGATAGGTACTTCTATTATTCCATAACACCTAGTAAACTGAATTGTCGGTGGTGATAAAATTGTTGATCCAAAACAATTTCTCTCTCAAATCCTCTCTTCTCCCCTATCAAGAATGAGATACATTCTTCAAGACCGAAGAATAGGTGATTAAGAACGGCTGATGCAAGATACTCGCTTCATTGTGCTAGAACCTTTAGAATGAGTAGTGTTGATTGGATGTCATCGAAGAACATGTGGATCACCACTAGAGGGATTCTGATTGGATCCTCACTATTGAAATGTGACAATCTTAAAGGGTCATTCTGGGTAATCAACATCATCAATGAAGAAAGTATCGAAAATCCAGGTATTTAATTTCTACCAAAATTATTTAAATTAATTATAAACATGATGTGCAAGATCCTCTCTCTAGAATCTAGATCCCTTTTTCTTATTATGTCTAGATCTTTGATCTTAATCTGTGTATACTAGCATTTATCATCATATTGATCCCAAATTGGTCATAGATTACAGAAAAATCAAAGTTGGGCCCTCCCAACTGCCCCACTTCCACTGCATCTGGATCCTTAAAATATGATCATATATGATATCATAAAAATGACTATGATTCTATAATAAGTCAATGACAACATTTAAATCATTATACAGGAATCTCGGATACATATAAAGGATAACGGACCTAAGGTAGGGAATAATTTCGCAATCTCATTATTATCCGAGATTGTTTATACTTAAGTATTTATTGGGGTATATTTATCATCCACATCCATGTTTACTAAATATATAATATTATTTATATTATTATACTATTTTTTAAATTCAATTTTACCCATTGGTGAATTTTTTTAAACTGTATGGAAGGAATATTTATTTCATTTTCCATAAAAGGTACTTTTTGACTTTTCTAAAAAAAGTACAAGAAGAATATTTTTTTAACTTATAAGGCATGAATAGAATTTTTACATAGTGCCTTACTTCCATGAAGCTTCCCTTACAATTTTTCAAGGTTATTTTCAAATAAATTCTTTTATCTTAAAATTGTACAGTATTTTAAGAAAAAAAATGTTTTCGAAGAAGAAAAGATATTTTCCTCAAGAATTAATTACAAGTGTTTTATAAAAATTATTTTTTATCTAATATGGCATTATTTGAATAGGTTAATGTTTCCACCCTTATTATTACTATTATTTGGCTACATTTATTATGGAATGTTATTTATGAAATCCATTTGTTTTACATGGATTATGTTATGGTGGAATGAAGTTTAAGAAACTCATTTTATTCCTTGGGTTATGTTATGATGAATGATTTATGTTTTTATGGAACACATATTTATGGTTTTCATTATGTCATGGGTGTTACCTATATATCCCTCAAATGAATTGGGTAAATATTTATATCTCATTGGATAGACATGACTAGAATGGAAAGTAAATCTGGTTCAGTAATACAGGGCTAAAATGGTAATTGAATCTGGGTCAGTAATATAGGGCTAGAATGAGGATTGAACTGAGTTTAGTAATGGAATTTTTCCACTATGATGGTATTAGTAATGATCCTTGGCTAATATAGAAATTATTTTATATGATTATGTTTTTTCAATGATTCCATGTTTTATGCCAATGTTATTTTATCATGGTTTATGTTCCTTTATGATTTATGCCTTATGTACTGTTAAGATTTATTTCATGACTCAAGATTTTGATATTAAAAATTTATGTTCATGTTTTTACACTCTTATGTATATTTTTTGTTTGATGTTCTCCATTTTTACCCTTACTGAGTATTTGAGATCACCCTTTTTATGTTTTTTTAGGATATAAGGAAAGGTTTTAGGTAAGAAAACTAAAGGGGAAGATTTTTATGGGAGATGTTGGAGATATTTCACCAAGTTAGCAGAATGTGTTCCCATTTTCCAAAGACACTAAACTAATATGGTATTTGGGTATCTATTTTTTTAATGTATTAAGTATTCCACAAAATAAATGTAATGTTCATGTACTTCAAGATTGGTTCATTAGATATTGGTTTAGTAGTCAGTCAGGTTGGTATGTTACAAAGTTGTATAAAATATTCTTTTCCTTTATCTTACTATTTTGGGACAGTAGACAGGATAATATGAATGTTTCAACACTTGGTAAATAGTTTTTTCTGGTACTGATCAACCCATTCATGGGGAAAAGTCAAAGTGGCTAGGGATGGGATTGTTGTTCATGTTGTTTACTATTCAAATTGATTATGATTCCACCTTGAGTGATTGGTTTACTTTCTTCTATTTACTGATTTATGATATTTAAATATTTACCCTTATCCTAATAAGAAAAGGAAGTATTATTACATGAATTGTCTTAGGTACATATATATTCACATTCCATTCATATTCCATTCCATACATATTGCATTTCTAGGATGTTTCAAATTTATTGATGTGTCTTGCATGTTTATTAGCATGCCTTTTATAACCAAGTTAGGTGAAACATTCTTAGTTTTATATCTTCTTAGGGATTTCATCATCATGCTTTTTTGTATAACATGATGCATGAATTATTTATTATGTTTTCTACATATCATGTATTTGTGATTACTATCATGCTTTATATATATTCCATTCTTGGGTTCTTTCCCTACTTATGTAGTATCTATCCATGTTTAATTATCTTGCTTTTGTGTTTATTAGAAATGTGTCCTATATTTATTTATTGTGATAGCATGCATAATCATAATTTTAATATATAATTGGCTATTAAAGTGTTAACATTAACCTAAATGGTGTTTCTCACATAGATTGATGGTGACACCTTAACTAACCAATCCTTATTTGTTCGAGTCGTGTACCATTGAGTGCATGGGAACAAACATAATGGTTGCAATTAAAATGGATCCAATTTGTAATCTATGAAGTGTATGGACACTTTATATATTAGAAAATGGTAACTAGTATAATAAAACCATCTCTATGATCTTTATATACCTTGATACCATTCTAAAAACATAAAATCTATTAAATTTTGAAAAAAAAATTGATTATGAACCTCATCCTTGGTTTGACACAATTAGGTCAACCTCAGCTTTTTATTATTATGTGACAGAACCTACTAAGGGTGTGTTAAATCTTAATGTTAAACATGTTTTTGGTTTCATTTTGATGAACCCAGAATGACTTTATAGTAACCTTATAGGTCATCTTCTTTCCTACATGATTGGGACCTTTGGGGTCACCTTTCTTTTTCTATGACTTAGTATTTTAACCCCAAGGGTGTATGTTTATATTATATAGGGATGGTCATTTAAAGTGTCTATAGCCGCATGTATGGGTTCTCATATAGATTTATGGTGGAATTTACTTGACTAGTCCCCTCCTTAACTAATATTGATATGTTCTCTACTTTTGAATTTTATTATTTATGAGGCTTCTATTAATTAAAATCCCAATTACAACCTAAAGGGTGTTTTCCTCTATATATTTCAATTTAAATTTTATTTAAATAATCCTAATTGAGAGAAACTTGTGGATAAATAAAATGGATAAAAGGAATTTATATGATAAATTTCCTAAATATGATGGGATTTTAGTTCAATAATTGATGTTTAAAAGGGATTTTAACATAACTTGCCTATGTTTCCTTGTGGATTTCGCTAAATAAAGTACCAAATCATGTTTTCCATATAACTGATACTATGTGATTAAAATGGGATTTAAATTTTGAATATAAAATGTAAATAAATTTATCAACTTAAATAAAACCTTAAGGATGTGTTTATCTTTAACCCTTGTGTAAGGGTAGTTTTGGTGTTCCTTGAGTTTTCCTTAGAACAGGAGCATGAGTGTTACCCATAGGCATCTTCTTTCATAGATTGAAACTAAAAGATAGGTGGTGGATCCTATTGACCTTTTTAGATTGACCCATCTATAGGTTATATGCTTTCTACTTTTTTAATGGGCTAGCCCAAGGTAGATAGTACCCTCAAAACCTTTAAAACCTTGGTAAATTATTGTGAATCTTTTTAGGTGTGTGGTACTGTTTAGATGTTTTAGTCCCATGTAGGACACTTAGTTTCTAAAATTATACCCAGGTTATATGGGTGGTTTTGCAGTGTTATGAACCTCTTTATGGGTGTGAGAATCATGAAATACTTAGTTTTAGCGGGTTAGACATGCCAAGGGCATGGTTGACTGCTTAGTAGGTTGTGTGACCCTTATTCTTCCTCCTCTTTAGTGTTGGATGACTCAGGAGGTTTTCATCATGTTTTATAGTCATGTGGGACAATACAAAATTGGGATAATTCTTTTTACTAAACATTAGATATGGGATTAATATGGTCGATATGCCTATGGATAGTATCAAGGATGTTCTGTTTTGTGGGTGAAACCTCAAGGAAGTTTGCATTGATATACATGGTACCCGTCAAATTACTAAAATGGTATAGTGAACCCTGTGATTTTGGTGATAATAGTTTGATCCTTGAGAAGTTAGTGTTGAACCATAGGTTATTTCCAAATTAGAGAGACCTTAGTGTTAAATAAATAAAAATCATCACAATTATCAAGATAATGTTCTAAGAGGATCAGGTGTTTTGACACATTGGTTAGTTGTTTTGTCTTTTACACCAAATATTAGGGCGTTCATGGACATAACTTGGGAGTAGTGTCATGCGTACATATAAATTAAATCTATCCTTTTTCTCTTGTAAGTGACTATTTTATCTCTCCTTATAGTTTAAGGCTTTTAAAAATAATTTTGGCCATGTCCCAAACCTATAGTCTATGGTTAACGGATTATGTGTCATGGGATGAGTTTCTTGTATAAATAAACCATGACTAGGACACTCCTTAGGTGGAGAGCATCATGTCAAATGTGTCATATCATGTCCTATAAGTAGAGGAAGCACAAATGTGAAAGGATCATTTGGAAATGGTCAGTATTTATTTAGATTTCCTTGAGTTTAGAGAGTTTTGAATCATGTTGGTTCTTTCAAGGAAGTTTGAAAATAAAGTGGTTGGTTGAGTACACAGCCCTTGGAAAAATATCATTGGTCAGGTATGGACTTCAGTGGTTGTGCTTGAGTGATCATGGGGTGCCTCAAGTAGTAAAATCATCATGGTCGGTAAGTGAAGATGCATCAGAAGTTTCAACTAATCTCTTTAAAAAAGAAGTAGATTGGTAGTGGTTCAACTCCACTTCCTTCCATTAGATGGATATAGTGGGTTCGGATCCATGCCAAGCACTTCATTATGATGTAGCGGGAGTGTCTCAGATCATTTTTTGAAATCATTTGAATCCTCTTGGTGAACTCTTTCCTTAGTGGTGATCATGTCCCTTATCTTGACATTATCTCAAATACATTGAGGGAGTGTTGGTTTTACACCATGCTAAATTTAAAATTCCCTTCTGAGTTGGTAAATAGACTCCATCTGAGTTTCACACTGGAAGCATGGTTGTTATAGAGGAATAGTTAGTCTTGAGTGATACTTGGATTCCCAAGTAGGAACACCTTGGATGGACTCATGGAAACCAGTCATACCTTTGACCTAACTTCCTAGTGGATGCTGTTTTGGACTTAGTCAGTGTTCTTGATATGTGGACATTCGTCCTTGTACTGATATCTCACTTGTAAACACTATAATATGGACTACCTCGGATAAGCTCCTTGGACTCTAATTCATGATTCTTTGGTTACCCTGAACATCATTTAGGCTCAGATGGGATGTTTAAGGGTGGTGATCCAAGTTTTTTGAATTGGGTATGCACCCGTGTTCATTTCGAGGCATGACATCTCAAATGAATTTTTGGTATGGAACATCTCTAGAAGTAGGTTAGGGTCTTCAGTTGATGTGATCAAAGTAAATGTGAAGTGCATTGGGAGAAGGTGTCATGTGTTGGGTTTTGAGACATGGGTTTTCTAATTTGAGAGTTCTTGAGAATGGTCAGTCAGAAGTGGCTCAAACCATTTCCTTTGGTTTTGATGAATACGGTCAGTGAGGAACCATTTCAAGCATGTCTCCAGGTTAAGGTGGGTGAAATGGACATGTCAATTGAGTCTTTCCATGAAAATACAACTTTACCTGATTAAATGTGTTTGATTGGGAATCAAATGTTCATTTAATTTGAGAATCGTGTCGTGAGAATTTTTAGAATGCTACAAGCACTCCTAAAGATACAATTCTGATGGTGTTGATATGGTGACACAGAGTTGGAAATTAAATATTAGAACCTATGGTGTGGATCACCATAGGTTGGATGGTTAAAGAGATGGTTTGGAGATCATTTCTTCAGTTATATGGACTTGGGTAATCATTGCATCAACGTTTAGTATGGAAAATGAGTGTTGTCTTAAGTTTTAAAGGCCCATGTACCGTACGCTTGAAGTGATGTTGGAAGTGTGTTGGTCATTTGGAAACACAATGCAGTTGCTTGTATGAAACTTCATAACGTGGGTAGGTTGGGTTTTTTTTCATCAAGGATTCTCAAGGATGATAATTTCTAAGGTGGGGAGATTTTAGCGTCCTATGTTTTCAGACCGGATGAAAATTTCCACAGGAACTTGAATTTTTAGTTTGGTGGATGGACCAAATTGTAAACTGAACTTAGAAATGGAATTATGAGGGTTTGATCACTAAAATTTATTTTTTTTAGACTTTATTTTTGGCCTAAGAGGTGCCTCAGGTGTTCTGTTGAGTTTTGGGAATGTCAGAACCCAAAACCTCAAATTGGAGAAGGCTGGTAGGGGTGAGCAATTTGTCTAAAACCATACGAACCTCCAGGAGAAACTGTGTGGCTAATCCAATGGAGCTGGAGGTATCACACAATTTGGTATAACTATGTGAGAGGAATATTACAGCAATTTTGGTTGTTACAGATCTTTGATAGGGCTCTTTTTCATGGGCTACACATAGTTATCCAAACTGTGCGGCCAACCTGTGTGAGTGGGTTCCTTGGGTAGTGGCTTAAACACGATTAGTGCACGGTTTGACTAACCATGTTGCCAAACCATATGCCTTTTTTATGGGGTTAAATTTACATTTTTTTCCCTATATCCTTATTTTATTTTCTCCTCCTCTTCTTCTCCTCTTACACACACACAACAACTCTAGCGTATCTATCCTTCCTCTACTCTAGGTATGATGAAGATCTCCCTCATACGACCTTCATTTTGAGTTCTGTCAAGTGTGTTGGATAGTCCCAAATGATTCTATAACTTCTCTTCTATATAATATTGTTTTCTTTTTTTCATCTGAGATGATATCTTGGATTGATCTAGTTCTCCCTATTTTTAGGGTGAATATCTATTTCATCGATTTCTCTCGAGTTGGCTCGATTCAAGCCTCAATATTCGATGATTAGAGATTCCTAAGTACGAGGTAGGTGGTCTATAGCTTTCCATTAAAGTTTCATTTATTTATAAAGTAGGTTTTTTTTGTGCACTAGTATTTCTATGTGACTCATCTTAAATGGGATGTTTAAATTGTAGAACCTAACTCATTAAACCTATTGGATTTTGAATATTAAATTTTCATTACCATTGGACATGAACCCCAAGTTTAAACCACACTTAATTATTTTCACCTAGAATGATTTTAATTAATTATTTATTTTTTTATAATAAAACCCCACTTTGAGGTGCATTGTCTTATAAAATATGACACTCTACTGTGTTATCCCTTGTTACCAAACCATCTCCTAAATGGTTATTATCTATCTCTTATGAAACAACATAATGTTTCGATATGGCATGCATGTTAGCATAGCCTACCTTATACAATTGCATGTATAGTGTTATCTTCTATGGGAAGTCTACCTAGCCCTATTACTTTTATTCGATGCTTAGTATTACCTAATAATGGAAAGGACCAATTAATGAATTAAATGTAATGTTTATGGTAATTGTCCTCTTTTGGTTTCCATGTCATGGGTTATGGAATTATTAAGTACATGGACCTTATTATTATTTATTTGAATTTGTAGATGGGCTTAAACCTCTTAAAATACATGACTAGTGGTGTGGCATGTTTATAAACACAGCCTTCTCCCTTATTAATTAATATTATTAACTGAATTGTGGCATGCCTTGAGTGAGACTCCAATTTTTGTTATGGAATTCCTTAGACGGGCTCATAGGTTGTTAAAGATCATATGTACCTTGGGTGATACTTGGGTTTCCTCTTTATAGAATTCCAAGGATGGTCTCATAGGTTACTTGAGTTGTATTATACCAGGAGCGATACATGGTATTCCATGGACGGGCTCACCATGCGGATTGTCTACATCCATATGAGTGATATTGGTTCCCTAGGGAAGAACCTGTGGATGAGCTTGGTGTAGAGATGGTTACACCATTCCACAAGCGATACTAGGACCCCTATGTGAGATACTAAGGATAGACTAAGAGGTTCTTTTCTTCACACCATGCTGGGGGTGACACTTGGAATTCTATTCATGGATCACCTTAGATAAACTCTACGGTGTTGGGTGTTATTGTTCCCCTAGAGTTATAGTTAGAATTCCATCTAAGGATCACCTTCGATGGGCTTAGGGTGCCTCTTAATAAATTATATTGATGAATTAAATGTTGAATACTATGATTTCATTAATCCAGGGAAGCATCTGCTAGGACAAATCATATATTCCTAAGATTTTTACTTTCTTGCTACTTATTTTATGATGATCCATATCATATATGTACAGGTTCAACCTAGTAAAATACATTCCATCTTTAGCTGAAGCGGGTGTGGTTCATCAGGCATCCTTGAGGAACCTAAGCCTAACTTTTTGCAATTAATTATTCATTTATTTTCTTTCTTTTCATTATACTCTGGACACAGATGTATTATATACTCATGGAATAGTTTATGCTTTAAAACCCATTTGTAATGGCCTACTGAGTATATCTCACACCTTTCTCAGACTAATATTAAACTGGGGTGCCTGATAAAATCTTCATGCTTTCAGGCCCATAGTTTATTGATTTTGATTTTCATTTTACATGGGAGATTAGGATAGCGGGACTAAGTAAGTACTTAGGATGCTCATGGAGATCCCCATTGGGGATTTTATTTTATTTTTTCTTATTTATGTATTGTATTATACCACCTTCTATAGTTTACTGCCTTACTTACTGTAGCATTATTCAGACATGCATGTATTGTTATATTATTGGTTGTTTCTATATTTATTCAGTTGGTGTATTTCCCTTCCATATATTTTTCCTTCATTTATATTGATTATGTTGTAGGTTTATTATTTTTTATCGCTTATATAGTTGTGCTTCTCTAATCATGAGGGTATAGTATCCCCATTGTACCATCATTAGACCCTCACTACTAGTCAGTATCCTATGGAATATGGGGAGGCATTCATGAGGCCATGTAGAGACTGGTACAGCTGTTGGTTTAGTAGTCATTTAGGCTGGGATGTTATATATGGATTTTAATTTATTATGAAAAAAAATTATCTTGTTTTATCCTTTACATGTTTGTTAATATTTAAGTGGAATTTACTTAATTAATTAACCATGTTGGAAAAAACATTTATGTATATTCCATTTATTTAAATTATTTCATTGCATATTAAATCATTTAATTATGTGATTTTAGTCTTACATACATAAAATAAATAATGCATATACAGAAATAAATTAATAAAGTAAATTACTTGATCATTATCTTATCTAATGGTTTATTTAATGAGCAGACATTAAATCAACCTATGACCTAGGGAAATAACTCCATTTTCTAGACTTTGCATGAGTTACAATATTCCACCTATACACCTGTGTATCACCTGAGTCAGCATCATAATGGTTCCGTCTTGGACTGTCTCCACATGCCTTGGGATACTATATTAATTACAAGTATTTATAACTCACATGCAGGTGAGAGGAACCAAAGGATTGTTTTAAATGGGATTACATAAATAACCATGGACACATAAGTCCTACATAATAATGGAGGGAGGGATGAATCACAGACCATCATTTTAATTTCAAATAATTATAAACCCATGTAATAAATCAAATTAAATAAATTTTAACACATACATAGGTCTTGGTCAAGCTCAATATTGGTCATACATGCAAAAAATATGTAAAAGTAACCAGATATAATTCATTTCTTTATTGATTCTTTATTATTAAGATAAAAACACTTTAATTAATTAATTAATTAATTCCATTTCATCTTAATGACCATCTAAAATTAATTGGAGATACTCATCATTTATGGTATTCATGGAAAATAAATGGTAGAACTAAAAATGACATATATATTATAATAAATTAATTGAGTATTTAAAATTATTTAAAACCATTATTAAATTTTCAAACAAAAATTGGTGCTCCAATCAACAAAATAAGGTTTTAATGCTGAAATTTTTAATTTAATGTAATTCTTAATTCTATCCTTTAATGGGAGACTACACAACATGCACAAACTAGCTACGCACCTTGTATCTTGATTTCCATGTATCCAAGGTACATGCTTGGGTTTTCAGAGTGTACCTCTCTTGGACTACATGGCATGTAAAGACCAATTACACATCATGTGTTCTAATTTTTGTGTGTTTGGGAAGCATGTCTGGGTGTTTGGCATGTGTTTCGGACACAAGAATTGATAAACTATAGTCTTTTTACACTACATACACATCTTGTATATCATAAATACTTCAAGTTGTTAGTATTATGTGATTTGATTGTGTATTATAACCACATGGATTTGAGATTTACATTGCTAAGCCATGTAGACTACACGATGTGTATGCTGATACATGTTGTGTAATCTGAAAACCATGTTCTGGGTTGTCCAAACAATAGGGGGTGTACACCATGTGTCATTACCAAGTGATGCGCAGTGTATCCCTTAAAAAATATAGATGTAGTTCACTAGGTTACACGGTGTTTACATTCGAGTACATGCCTTGTAACTCTGTCTTACCTGCCAAAAATTTGGCGGTTCTCGATAGCATGTCAAATCATTCTTCATCTATTCTTGGAAATTTAAGATAACGAAACACTGAAAAAACATGATTAATATGGTGAATCATGTCAATTAAAATCAGATTAAATAATTAATAACATGAAATGAAAATCTAACCACAATTTCACATAGATCAATAATCAAATAAATAATTATAAATTTAAACATGACCCCTATGATAATACTTGTTGGTTTTGGGTGAAGTGGAAGTGTGTGGTGGTGGGTGATATATTAAAATTTATTTTAATATTTCTATACCTGAAACCATGGGCAAGGATCTTGCACGTAAAATTTATAACTAATTTATTTAGATTAGAAGAAATAAATTACCTTGACTTAGGTTTCTTTCTTCAATGTAGATTTCGGTCATATGAAAAGTCTCTTTCAGATCGCCTTCATTGAACTTGTGGTGATCCAAGGATAGAATACCTCTAAAGGTTATTCACACATAATCTTATGATCTCCAAGAAATTCCAAATGATCTCCTGATGCTAGCATGAGGAATCGAATGTCTTGAGTTTTTCATTCTTGATTGATCGTTCTTTAGTATTTAATAAATCTCTATAGCAGTTCTCATTCTTTAGAGAGAGATAGAAGGAGGAGTCAAAAGAGAATTCATTGTGTGAAATAATTATCTATTTTTGATTACCTACAAAATAGTCATAACTATCTATTTATAGAGGTGGGGTTTAAGTTATAATATTTTTTAATTGCATGTCATCCCTTAAAAAATATTAAAAACTTTAATAAACCCTAGGACACATAATAATAATATAATTATTATTTTTCATCATGGTCCATCTTGTGTAAATGATAAGTTATATTTACCAGCTTGTAAATAATTATTTACCACCAGATGCGGTCTTGGTCCATTTGAACTTCTCGGTATTTATTGAATACTCGAATAAATATTTTATTCAAAAATAAATATTTCATTCACATAACGGAAAATAAAAATTCATTAAATATTCAATAAAATAAATAAATAAATTTTTATTCACATGCTGATGAATAAATATTTTTTTAATTTATGAGATCGATATAACTTGAATAAAATTAGTCCTCTATCTTGAGAATAATATTTATTCCATTAATTAAATTCAAATATAATTTATTCTAGATCAACAGAAACACTTAGTCTGTGTCCCTATAGGATTATTTCTCATTGTAATTAGACAGGATTGGATAAAGCCCAAGATTACTATCTAGAAAGGGTCAAAGACTCCCAATAGAAATAAGTTAATATCACAGCATTGAAAACCACTTATGAATGATCAATATGTAACATAATCCCTTTGTTTCAATATATCATCAATCTGGTTTCACATCTTTGTCACTAACACATATGCTCGATACATCTTTCTTTGACTATCTGAAATAAACATGTGGTTACACCATGTCCATGGAATTTAGTGTGATAATTCTATTACAATCAAAGGGTTAAGATATCTACTTCAATAAAGATTTAAGGGACAAATCCTTCCTCGACTTATCCATTAATGACATGTCACTCATGATTCACCCAATATATCCAAATTCCCCATGAATTTTTATCATCGTGGTTTTCGAAATACATCTAAGTATGTGAGTCATAACATGCATTAATAATAATCTTAAATTCAAAGGACCATTATAGATTCTCGTAGATAGTAATATCTAATGACACAAAAATATATGGAATTACTATTGGTGAGTCTATTATCATAATCTCCTGTATTGGAGATTCTAAAGTGTGACCTTCATGAGAATAAGCCTCATATTCTTATGTGTACTTGTACCTGATAGTCTATGTGCAATGTGTCCCATTATAGTAAGTTATCCAACCATAGAAAATTATTTAAGATGATCATCATAACACTTTAATGTTATCATCATAGAGAAGAACTGATTTGACTTTATCAATGTGACATATACTCTGGGAAATTATTACATTAGAGTCATTTATAATAGTGAAAAATATGTAATAATAATTTTTATTAATATTAAATACATTGAATATACAAGTAATCAAAGTACAAAAAGTTGGTCCTAGGATAATAACTCCAATATGCAGTACATAAGAGTAAAGAAGAGTCACATCTATGTATCTTCACTATATGCATCGATATTTTTATACACATAATAGCAATAGCTATTTTGTTTACTTTAAAATCTATAATTCCCCTTAATAAATTCCAAAAATGAAATATTCACATGGAAACAGATTTTAATTAACTTATATATGCTATAAAAATGAAAACCATACTCTATACATAAAAATATTATAAAAATAAAAATTAATATATAAGTAAATACATCCATAAATAGTTGATAATTAATTCCTTAGAATACTCCCATAATTCTTGTGATGCTAACTTCTCATATTCCAAACCAATTTCAATTTGAACATTTCTCCCATACATTATTACTTCTCATGTTTATTTTCTAGATAAACTCTTCACTTGTATTTTTCATAAAGGATAGATAACTAATATCCATGTGATCTCTCTCAATATTTTATAAAATAAACTATTCAATGGAAACTAGTAGACATTTAATACTATATTAAATACTTTCATAATATTGAGTATTAATTTTATTGGAAAAATCCCTAAAAATAAACAATCCTAGCTCTTTATATTTCAACTTGTTTGAATTTGAATATCTTAAGTTCCAAAATTTCAGCATGAATATCCATACCCACTTAATCCCATTTGGATCTCATTTAATTCATCATGAAATAATATAAAAACCTATTCACATGGATTTTAAATAATTAATGGATAATTTTAGAACAAATAAAACACTAGGAATATTAAAATTAAACTTACAGTAAATTGAAATATGAAATAATATGAAAAACATAGAACAATTACAAGGTTTAAGAACAACTTGTAGAAATTCTCATAAACATATAAGAGTTATCAATGTAATAAATTTTTCAATATTCACACAAGAATATATATCATGTATGTAAAAATATCATGTAATAAAATTTATGTATGAGCTTTCTATATATATTTTAATTAGTTCACATAACCGAATCTATGTAGTTGAATTCTACGTAAGTGAATTTCACCATGTAAGTGAATCTATCTACATAGATGAATCTACATAACGAAAGTTATTATGTAGATTAATTCATGTATCCAAACCATTCACCTATCTAAACTCACATAAGTGAATTGATCATGTAGTTGAATTCACTTAAGCGAATTAATCGCATAGTTGAATTCATTTAGCCAAAATAATGAAATCTATTGTAAAGACCCATAAATTTCAAGGAAAGTTTTTCTTTCTTAATTTATTTGGGATTTTATGAGTATGCAGTTTCTGACGGCACCTGATTCCGAGGCCCAGTGTGCCCATAATCAATTTCTGAAGTTTAGATTGGGTACGTTCAGTGAACGAAGGAGCGGGTTTTTCTAACTTTTTAACCGGTGCTCAGAATCGAAATCTGAGGGCACCAATGAAACCATAGCCCCGGTAATTGCTTAGGAAGACCTTTTCTGGAGTTGCGTTTTCTCGGGTGTTATTGTTAAATAAATGGGTTAACTGAAGAGTGAAATAAAAAATTTGTACTACAATTTTTATTTTTATTATAAGTAGTTAAAACCTATGCATGGAAGTTAGAGTGGGACCCACTAAATCCTAACTCCACTTGGTAGGATATTAGTGAGGTGGGGCCCATATGAGCCCCACCCCTTCAATTCCATTAAACATCCCCCTTGCAATTTAATTTTGTAACTCACCCACTCCCCCACTTAAATTGCAAGTCAACTCTCACATTAATTAGATTGATTAAGGCTATTCAATTAAATTAATTAAGAGTTTGAATTTTGAATATTTGGAATTCATGGCATGTGTTAATAAAATAAGACTTCCTTATTTTATTTGGGGGATTTAGTTGTGTGAGGATATTGGGAGAAAATACACAAAGCCTTGGGGATCTTCATCTTCTTCGTTGGAGAACGCGAGGAACACCAAGTCTTCGATGAAGAACGTCATCGCCGCAAGGAGAGATCGACGTGCCATCTCATCTCCTCTCTACAGCCGGTGTGTGACACCTTCCCCGAAGAACAACGACGCGCCTTATTTCATTTTTCATCTCACGTTGAAGGAAGGGAGACGTCGTTCCTCCTCGGACGATCTCCGTCAACGTGTACGGAGCCTCACCCCACGACGCTCATCGATCGTCAAATCATTATCGAGGTGGGGGTTTGATTTTATGTTCATGAATATTTTTGGAGTCCATCGTTAATCCTTTAGCCGCTTGTTATCAATTTAACGAGAGGGGGCCGGACCGCACGAACACGGCCGACCCTCCTCCCCCTTTTGTTGTTGTACTCGTTGTGGCTCAAATGAAGGTGGCACGGTGCCGATGCACCATGCGGGAACGAAAAGAGCTACGGAGGTGGTGTGCGGCGTCGTCGCGCCGCGCTGAAGAACTCGAGGGAAAGCCATGGCCAAAGCGGGATGCGAAGGAGGGGTGCGGCACTGACGCGTCGCGCCAGTCAAATAAGGGTCGCGGCCTAAGGCGGTGGCGGTCACCAACAGGGGGCGGCCGGACTCCCCGGCTGCCGGAGCATCAAGAGCCATGGCCCTTTGGCCGCAGCGGAAGACCTGGTGGTGGCCGGATAAACCGGCCGCCGGCGCTTGGAAGGCGGGACTTGCGAAGGGGGTCCCACGGCGGCACACCGGTCGGCCAACCGGGTCGCCCGTTTGAAATTCCAGGGGTCGAAACCCCCGGTGGCAGACAGGGCGGTCCCCCATGTGGGGGCCGCCGTTACAAAGTGAGGGGGTAGTCCCCCCCCCCCCTTCACGCCGCTCAGTCACGGATCGAGCGCCCAGTCGAGCTGGGCCGCTCGCGCTGGGCCGGGGAACCCAGCCGCTGGGCCAAGCCACGCCCAAGTGGGCTGGACCCGGACCCGGGTCGGGTCGACCCAGTTTGGGCCGACCTAGGGGGTCTCGGGTCGGGTCGGTCCGGGCCCAAAACACCCTAAAATCAGACAGCTACGTTCAAAGGCCCATAACTTGGGATACGGGCCTTCTATTGGCACATCGTCAGTTGTGATATGATCCTTGGATCGAGATGGTCGTTTCAGTATATTACACTCAAGGTTTCGAAGAACTTTGGGTTTGGCCAGGTTGGGTCGAACACGAAACCAACCGGGCTATCGGAGCGGAAACGCTTATAACTTGAGCTCTGGACGTCCGATTGACGTGTCGTCAACTTTGTTGGATTCCTCTTAGTGATACGGTCCTTTTGGATTACTCCGATCGAGGTTTGGACGTAGTTGGAGTATGGTCGGGTTGGTTTTGACTTAAAAACCAACCGGGCCCCTGGAACAAAAACGCCAATAACACTCAGACCGGGCATCCGATTGACGCACCGTATGTCGCGTTCAGTTCCTATAGACGTGATGAAACTTTGCGATACATCAACTCTGTTCTATGTGACAGTTGATGTATGGACCCCTTGGCTCGTGGAGCGGACCCTCCCGGAACGAGCGTGTTGTGTGCAGGAACCCTAGAGCTGGCTGCGACTGCGATGATGATGACGACTGTACTGGGATCCTCCGTGGGTTCGATGACAACCACTGTACTGGGATCCTCTGTGGGTTCAACGAGAACGACTGTAATGGGATCCTCCGTGGGTTCGATGAGAACGAATTTACGGGGATCCTCCGTGGGTTAGACGAGAACGACTATACTGGGATCCTCTGTGGGTTCGAGGAGGACGACTACCGTACTGGGATCCTCTGTGGGTTCGACGAGGACGACTACCGTACTGGGATCCTCCGTGGGTTCGATGAGGATGACTATTGTACTAGAATCCTCCGTGGGTTCGACTACCGTGCTGGGATCCTCCGTGGGTTCAATGACGATGACTACTTTACTTGGATCCCCCGTGGGTTCGGCAGTGAGGACTACTAAACTTGGATCCTACGTGGGTTTGGCAGAGGAGATAATTCAGAGGCTACATCTAATCATCTCCACCCCTCTTCGATAATGAAAATACTAGTGTGATCTGAGTCTTGACTTTAAATCATTATCTTCGATGTGATTGACTTGATATCTGGTGTGCATTGGATTATGCTTTCCTGTGTGGATTGGGTCATACTTTCCTGTGTGGATTAAGTTTTACTTTCCGGAGTGGACTAGATTGTACTAGAGCTCGTGAGTTGGAGTTGAACTGGATTTGATGACTTAGGTATGTGTATGGGCATATACCTAAGTAGTGTTGGATGATACTTCATGATTGTATCTTTCTTTGTGGTTTATCCTTTGTGGATTCAGGGAGACCTTCGGGGGTCTCAGGGTCCCTACTGAGTATCGTATACTCACCCCTACACGGGCTTCGCCCGCACTACGTTGTGTTGGTTGGAGATGATGGACATCACTGATCTTGGTTGAGGCTTATAGAGTTGGACGGTACCCAGAGGAGGATCTCACGACGATTCGGTGCCCGGAGGTGGATATCATGTCGTGTCGGTACCCGGAGGAGACGGACGGACATGGAGTGCTGAGGAGGAGATTTGTACCAACCCTTCAGGTAGGAAGCCGGAGGATGATCCAGGAGCGTCTTGTCACCTTTCATCTATTGTCCTAGAGTTGTACTTTACTTTCAGTTGTACTGCACCTTTATTTGGGTTTATATTCTGGCCCATTTACTTTTCAGCACTTACTTCTGTTTTTAGTTTACTTAGTGTTTACTTTAGTTTGCGTACTCTGTGGTGTTTGTTTTCTTTTATAAAGGCAATGCCTTCCCATTTTATCGGGATTTATGCCTTTGGTGCTAGTCGCCGGCCCCTGGCCTGTGGAGGGCGGGCTTGGGGTAGTCACGACACGGGCCCCGAGGACGGGTCGTGACAAATTGGTATCAAAGGAGTTCGGTTCTACCGCAGAACTCAGGACTCTGATCCTTCTTCTATGTGAAGCAATAGTGTTAAGGGTATTGAGTGTTGTTATCAGTCCAGGGAGTCCAGTGTTGGTGCAGCAGCCGACATATCCATACACTAGGACCCTAACTTCTGATTTCCGACTCAGTGCACGAAAACATTGATTGCATGTGTGTTTCAAAAGTTTTCTTTGTGATTACTTTGTGTCGGCTCATCAGGTATACTCTATTGACCATGGTGCACCTGTTTCTTTTCAGGATGGCCCCAAAACGGCAGCCAGCTAGGGTTCTGAGCTTTGTGCGAGACGATAGCCCACCGAGTGACGAGGCCTCGGTGCAGGGCCCTATTACAACGGGGGCACCGGCGGTACCTCTACCCGCCGAGCCACCGATGCCACCAGCCCCAACCGCTGAGAGTGCACGTTGCCTTAGTGCACTACACGAGTTTCAGCATCAGAGACCGCTCAGGTTCCATGGGGAGACGGACCCTCAGGCAGCCGAGGATTGGCTGGAGGCTGTTGTATTAGTTTTCAGGTTAGTGGGGACACCAGCTGACCTCATAGTGATCCTTGTAGCGAGTCTCCTGCACGCGGAAGCAAGTAGATGGTGGAGCTTGATGCTCCAGGTGAATGATGAGGCATCTTTACTTTGGAAGGACTTCGAGATCCTCTTCCTATTGGAGTTCGTTCCAGCCACCCTCCGTGCGGTGCGCATTCATGAGTTACTACAACTGCGGCAGGGCATCATGATCGTGGCCCAGTACTCGGAGAGGTTTACAGATCTCTCGTGCTACTCCACAGATATGGTACGGGACCCGTTCTTCAGGGCCCGAACCTTCGAGCAGGGACTGAGGCTTGAGATCAGGGCTTCGATGATCTCCCTCAACATCCTGACACAAGAGGGGGTGTTGGAGATATCCCTTCTAGTGGAGAGTTTTATTGCCGAGTAGTCACTAGCAGTGAGACCCTCTGTAGGACGACCCATAGCGGAGTCTTCTGAAGCTGGCAGTAGACAGATGATGTAGAGGTACAAGTAGTCCAGACCATCGGATGAGCAATCTCAGGATGCAGATTCGATTGTACGGGGCACACGAAGGAGAGCCATCCACATGAGGAGCAGGCAGTGCTATGCATGCGGCGGGCAGGGTCACATGGATCGAGACTGCCTGACTCGTCCTGCAGATGAGCAGCAGGTGGTAGAGGGACCTCCTAGGCAGAGGTTTGACCATGGCGGTCTGCAGGAAGCGGGTGGACAAGGCAGAGGATCTGGCCAAGCAGCGGGTGGTGGGTGACGCTTTGAGGCCCTACGACCACCACCACCAGGGATACCACCCTGACCGCAGGGAATGAGTGGACAGGGGAGAGCTCAGCTTCAGGCCACTGAGGCTTACAACCATGGAGCTCTGGGAGCATATGGATAGGAGCGGGACTAGCTCCTGACATGGGGACTTTTGTTCATGTTGCTTCTAACTTTGTTGATGTTTTGTGTCTTTGTACCTTGGGCTGCAGTAATAAAAGACACTGTTCTTGTGACGTTTTGTTCCCTGTCCTTTTTATGTAGTTGATACTAAGAGGTTTCGGTTTAAAACTATTGACTTGACCCTCACTTTTGTGATACCTACTGGAGGAGACCCAGTGACCACACACTAATGCCGACAATGTGACTCAACCCTTGGAGGTGAGAGTAATGGTTGGATCTCTTGGTAGTAGCGTCGAGGCCTTACGACGTCATCCTTGGTATGGATTAGTATCATCCATGTCGGGATTGACTATATTAGGCAAATAACACGGTTCATCCAGGGGATGAGACCGGATTTCTCTTATCGGAAAAGAAGAAATATTAGAAGCTCTTGTAGGACCAGAGAAGGTTTAGGTCATCCAGGAGCGGATGAGGACAGCTCAGAGCCGGCAAAAGTCTTATGCCTACAGGAGGCGGAGACCACTAGAGTTCGAGGATGGTGACCACGTTTTCTTACGGGTCTCACCTCGATGTGGATTTTGAAGATTTGGTCGGGGCGGCAAGTTATCTCCACGCTTCTTTGGACCCTTCTAGGTCCTCAACAGGGTAGGCGAGGTGGTTTACCACTTGAACCATCCACCTCAGTTTCACCAGGTGCACGACGCTTTCCACGTATCTCAGCTGAGGAGATACGTGCACGACCCGACGCATATCATCGACCATGGGGGGCTGGACATTGATGACGGGGAGACTTTTGTGGAGGTCCCAGTGCAGATTGAGGATCGACCGGAGCGGGTCCTACGTGGGTGGTCGATTCCTCTAGTGCGCATCAGGTGGTAGCACGGGAACCTCTAGGAGAGAACTTGGGAGCGGGAGGCTCATATGCATGCTCAGTACCCTCATTTGTTTCCCTAGTTTGTAATGTATCTTTATGGGGACGTAAAGCCCTGAGTTGGGAGTAATGTAAAGACCCATAAATTTCAAGGAAATTTTTTTTTCTTAATTTCTTTGGGATTTTACGAGTATGCAGTTTTTGGCGGCACTAGATTCTGATGCCCGGTGTTCCCGGAATCAATTTCCGAAGTTTAGCTCGGGTACGTTCAGTGAACGAACGAGCGGGTTTTTCTAACTTTTGAACTGGTGCTCGGAATCGAAATCTGGGGGCACCGATGAAACTGTAGCGCCGTTAATTTCTTAGGAAGACCTTTTCTGGAGTTTCATTTGATCAGGTGTTGTTGTTAAATAAATGGGTTAACTGAAGAGTGACATAAAAAATTTGTACTACAATTTTTATTTCTATTCTAAGTAGTTATAACCTATGCATGGAAGTTATAGTGGGACCCACTAAATCCTAACTCCACTTGGTAGGAAATTAGTGAGGTGGGGCCCACACGAGACTCACCCCTTCAATTCCATTAAACCTCCCTCTTGCAATTTAATTTTTTAACTCACCTGCTCCCCCACTTAAATTGCAAGTCAACTCTAACATTAATTAGATTGATTAAGGCTATTCAATTAAATTAATTAAGAGTTTGAATTTTGAATATTTGGAATTCATGGCATGTGTTAATAAAATAATCCTTCCTTATTTTATTTGGGGGATTTAGTTGTGTGAGGAGATTTGGAGAAAATACACAAAGCCTTGGGGATATTCATCTTCTTCATTGGAGAACGCGAGGAACACCAAGTCTTCGACGAAGAACATCGTCGCCACAAAGAGAGATCGATGTGCCGTCTCAACTCCTCTCCATAGCCGGTGTGTGACGCCTTCCCCGAATAACGACGACGCGCCTTCCTTCATTCTTCATCTCACGTCGAAGGAAGGGAGATGTTGTTCCTCCTCGGATGATCTCCATCAACGTGTATGGAGCCTCACCCCGCGACGCTGCTTTCCATGACGCTCATCGATCGTCAACTCGTTATCGAGGTAGGGGTTTGATTTTATGTTCGTGAATATTTTTGGAATCCATCATTAATCCTTTAGCCGCTTGTTATCGATTTAACGGGAGGGGCCGGACGGCACAAACACGGCCGACCCTCCCCCCCCCCCATTTTGTTGTTGTACTCATTGTGGCTCGAACGAAGGTGGCACGGTGCCGATGCACCGCGCGGGAACAAAAAGAGCTGCGTAGGTGGTGCGTGGCGCCATCACGTCGTGCCGAAGAACTCGAGGGAAAGCCACGGCCGAAGCGGGCCGCGACGGAGGGGCGCGGTGCCGACGGGTCGCGTCGGTCGAAGAAGGGCCGCGGCGGTCACCAACAGGGGGCGGCCGGACTCCCCGACCGCCAGAGCATCAAGAGTCGCGACCCTTTGTCCGCAGCGGAAGACCTTGAGGCGGCCGGATAAACAGGTCGTCGGTGCTTGGAAGGCGGGACCCACGAAGGGGGTCCCGCAGCGGCACACTGGCAGGCCAACCGGGCAGGCCGTTTGAAATTCCGGGGGTCGAAACCCCCGGTGGCAGACAGGGCGGTCCCCCACGTGGGGGGACTCCATTACAAAGCGAGGGGGTAATGCCCCCCATTTGCGCCGCTCGGTCATGGACCGGGCGCCCAGCAGAGTCGGGCCGCTCGCGCTGGGTCGGGGCGCCCCGCCGTTGGGTCGGGCCGCCCGCTGGGCCGGGCCGCACAGCTGGGTCGGGCCGCGCCCAAGTGGGCTGGACCCGGACCCAGGTCGGGTCGACCCTATTCGGGCCGACCCAGGGGGTCTCAGGCCTGGTGGGTCCGGGCCCAAAACCCCCTAAAATCGGACAGCTACGTTCAAAGGCCCATAACATGGGCTACGGGCCTCTGATTGGCACACCGTCAGTTGCGATACAATCCTTGGATCAAGACGGTCATGTCGGTATATTAAACTCAATGTTTCAGAGAACTTTGGGTTTAGCTAGGTTGGTTCGAACATGAAACCAACCGGGCCCTCGGAGCGGAAATGCTTGTAACTTGAGCTCCGGACGTCTGATTGACGTGTCGTCGACTTTGTTGGATTTCTCTTAGTGAGACGGTCCTTTTGCCTTACTCCACTCGAGGTTTGGATGCAGTTGGAGTATGGTCAGGTTGGTTTTGACTTAAAAATCAACCGTGCCTCTAGAACGAAAAGGCCAATAACACTCAGACCGAGCATCCGATTGACGCACCGTCTGTCGCGTTCAGTTCCTATAGTAATGACAGAACTTTGTGATACATCAACTCTGGTCTACATGACAGTCGATGTATCAAACCCTTGGATCGTGGAGTGGACCCTCCCAGAACGAGCGTGCTGTGTGCGGGAACCCTAGAGATGGCTGCGACTGTGACGACGATGACGACTGTACTGGGATCCTCGGTGGGTTCGACAAGAACAACTGTACTGGGATCCTCCGTGGGTTCGACGAGAACGAATGTACTGGGATCCTCCGTGGGTTCGACAAGAACGACTGTACGGGGATCCTCCGTGGGTTCGACAAGAACGACTGTACTAGGATCCTATGTGGGTTCGACGAGGACGACTACCGTACTAGGATCCTCTGTGGGTTCGAAGAGGACGACTACCGTACTGGGATCCTCTGTGGGTTCTATGAGGATGACTATTGTACTGGAATCCTCTATGGGTTCGACTACCGTGCTGGGATCCTCTGTGGGTTCAACGACGATGACTACTTTACTTGGATCCTCCGTGGATTCGGCAGTGAGGACTACTAAACTTGGATCCTATGTGGGTTCGGCAGAGGAAATGATTCAGAGGCTATATCTAATCATCTCCACCCCTCTTCGATAATGAAAATCCTGGTGTGAGCTGAGTCTTGACTTTCAATCATTATCTTCGATGTGATTGACTTGATATCCTGCCTGGATTGGATTATGCTTTCCTATGTGGATTGGGTCGTACTTTCTTGTATGGATTAAGTTTTACTTTCCTGAGTGGACTAGATTGTACTAGAGCTCGTGAGTTGGAGCTAAACTGGATTTGATGACTTAGGTATGTGAATGGGAATATACCTAAGTAGTGTTGGATGATACTTCGTGATTATATCTTTCTTTGTGGTTTATCCTTTGTGGATTTAGGGAGACCGTCTAGGGTCTCGGGGTCCCTACTGAGTATCGTATACTCACCCCTACATGGGCTTCGCCCGCACTACGTTGTGTTGGTTGTAGACGATAGACATAATTGATCATGGTTGAGGCTTGTAGAGCTGTACAATACCCAGAGGAGGATCTCACGATGAGTCGGTGCCCATAGGTGGATATCACGCCGCGTCGGTACCCGGAGGAGACGGACGGACGTGGAGTACTGAGGAGGAGATCTGTACCGACCCTTCAGGTAGGAAGCCAGAGGACGATCTAGGAGTGTCTTGTCACCTTTTAGTTGTTGTCCTTGAGTTGTACTTTACTTTCAGTTGTACTGCACCTTTAGTTGGGTTTGTATTCTGGCCCATTTACTTTTCAGCACTTACTTCTGTTTTCAGTTTACTTAGTGTTTACTTCAGTTTGTGCACTCTGTGGTGTTTGTTTTCTTTTATAAAGGCAATACCTTCCCTTTTTATCGGGATTTATGCCTTTGTTTCTAGTCTCCAGCCCCTGTCCTATGGAGGGCGGGCTTGGGGTAGTCATGGCACGGGCCCCGAGGATGGGTCGTGACATCTATAAACAGATTAACTTATCAAATTTCAGACCTAAATAAGACCTTATAAATAAAATATTAAGATTTTGATCCAGTTGTCTTGTGATTATATATTTTTATTATCTTTATAAATAATTAATAATAACCTTAATTTGACTTCTATAGATCGAGTTATCATTAAAATACTATAGAAAAATAGTGCTGAAAACTACAAAATTCAGAATGAAAACATTTAGTGAATTATAACAAAATTTCCAACATTATAAAGAAAGATTCATAATCATATATCATATAATTAAGTGTATATAATTTTCTTAAAATTATAACATATTAAGAATCACTCAATTTATATTTTTTTAGACCAAGTTATGATAGAAATACAGAAGGTGACTATATATAGAAATTTGGCGACATGGTTTGGCTATGTGGGAGAATTGGCTACATAGTTTGGCTACATGGGAGAATTGGATACATGTTTTGGATATCTAAGAATAGTAAAAACATGTGTAAATGATATTTAAGGTCAAAAATGACATATTTATCATGGTAAATCAATATGAAACCTGTAGGATGTGTTATGAATGATCAAAACATGAAATCTAAAGATTTTTTAAACAAATAAATATTATGATATAATCAAGGCTAAACAAATATCTAATCAATAAATAATAAATAGTATGATAAAAAAATAAATCTTTATAATTATCAAAACATAAGGTGGTTCAATGAGAGAATAAAACAAATAAAACTTTGTAATTATTAAACCATAAAGCAGTTCAAGAAGTCTCTAAATATTCTCCCCCTTTTTGATAATTACAAAACTAAGTATAATTTCAAAACATCACCCCATTTTTGAAATTATAAAAAATATAAAGTTTCAATAAAAAAATTATCTATTTTAAATGATAATGGTTCTCCCCCTTTTTATTTAACATCGTGTTACACTCCCTCGGGTTGATAGTCAAAAATTAACTCTCCATAAATTTAAGTATGTTTAAAAGGTGAAAACACATTTTATTTTATAAGAATATTTTTCATGATAAAATGACATAAAAATGAATATAAATATTGTATAAAACTTTACAAAAGATTCATGTTTTAAAACACATTTCAAGGAGCCACTATAAATCCTTATATTGTTAGAACATCGAATTGTATACTGTGAGCTGATTTTAAAAGATGTTTGTGATAAATAATAATAATCCCTTCATAAAATAACATTTTATGAAAAAATAAAGTTTAAATAGTAATTATACATTAACTAGTATGTATGATAAGACTTAAAACATTAAAATAATAATCAAATGTGTACATAAATAAAAAATAGTAAACTAAAATTGAAGCATACGTTTAAAAATTTCAGCATATAAGCACATTCAAACTTCCCCTTAATCGATGTATTTTTTATATCAATTAAAACAATATTAATTTCAAATAGAAAGATCTAAATTAATTCTATCTAACTTATATTGAATAAATGGATGAATTTATATATAAATTTAATTCCAAATTAGAATAAAAATAGTGAAGACATATTTTAAGCACAAGTTTAACATGATAAATTAGATTTATAATTTAAAAATTATACATATTTTAATCTTGAAAACAAATTCTATAGTTTTAAAGAATTAATAATTAAACTAAATAGATTTTAAAATTTTAATTAAAAAACTTTAAAATAAATTTTTAAAAACTTCTAAAGTGAGAAATAAATTTAAAAATATGAAACAAGTATTTCTTACCCTTTAATTTTAGTTTACTTCTTTTCAAAATTATATAACAAGTCATGCATATTTTATGAATTCAAAAATAAAATAAACATATATTTTTTGATTAAATAAGATTTAATGTTTTGAAAACTACACATATAAAACTATTTATAATAGATTCAATAACTAAAATATATAAGGAGAATTAATAATTAAGAACAAGAGTAACTCCCAGTAGATTTATGCTTTCCTTTCAAAATGAAAATGTTAAAGAAGTACAATAATAATTTTAATTTCCACAATGAACACTCATACAAAAAAATAATTCAATATCATAAGGGACCATGAAACATGTTATAAGATATTTGAAAAAAATTTAAAGTAACCAAATGATAATATCATACAGGTAAACCTAAATTTACAACTAAAATAAGATATTCACTGGACACATGAAAATGAAAATTCATGATCATAAAATATAAAAACAATTTAAATCATATTTATTGACCAAAAAAAGTTAGATGTTAAAGTACATGGTAACATCCCAAAATTATACAAGGTATTCAAGCTTAGACAAAATTAAATACTAAAGCCTCTAATGCTCATTCCAACATTCCAAAGATAAAACTATAATCACAAGCATGCTGGAAAAAAGAATATTAAATCAAATAGATATTACCTAGGTATAAATAATGCTTTAATTTCACATGAATTATAATACATACCTTTAGGTATTGAAGTTATATACGGTTTAGACATTTTTTCCATGAAATCATATTTATACATAAAAGTCCTTTTATGACCAAAATATTGATTACAATTTAAAGAAAAATCACAAGCATAATGACCATAAGATCTAAATCTAAGAAATTAATTAAATAAATTCCAACAGACTTTACTTTTACAAAATTATTTCTAAACATGGAATAAATAAAATAATCACAACCAATTTTATCCTCTTTATAATCAAATTTCTTGAAATAATAAATCTTTCCAATATTGAAATTTTAAATACATCTATTATAAATTTTCCTTTTCAAGGGAATATTTTCATTTTTAACTTTATTTAATTCATTATCCAGACTTTCATTTTCTTTTTAAACAAATTACAAATCATTATAAACCTTATCATGTGTGGAAGAAGTATTGTTTCTAATCTTTTCATTTAACATATCATTTTCTTCCTTAAGCATTAAAACTTCTGATTCAACATTATTTATTTTAAGATATAATTTTTTTTTCTTTGCAAGAACCCTTTTATATTTCTCTTTGAGTGACACATGTATAGAAGTCATTTCTTTTATTTGATCTTAATATGAATCACACATTTCCTCCATATCTTCAATACCTAGCTCATTGTTTTTATAATTGGTAGAAGCATGTGAATCAGGATTAAAATCATTATTTATAATTGTCACATATATATTTCCTTTTTTCTATAATATGAACCAAGATTGCTTGAAAAAGAATGTGGAGGTGAATGTGTTACCTTAGAATATATTACTATTAATGCAACATTACCAGTTTATTTTGGACTTTAAACCTTATTGAATGAGCTTTTAGAATCACTTCATGTTTTTATATATTTCTTTTCATTCTTCTTTTCCTTAATTTGATTTTTGAGCTTTGAACAATTTGGTTTAATATTTCCTTTCTTATTACAATAAAAAAATAATATTTGAATAATCTAAATTCAATTGTGAATTACCTTGAGTGATGTATCCTTAATAAAAATGTCATTTTACCTTTTTCTTGTATGGACAATCCATTTTCATATGTCCAGACTTTCTATAATTAAAGTGAATATTATTTATTGAAATATCCTTCTTCAAGGGTAGTTGTTTTAGGCTGTTTCCAAATTTCATGAGCAGTGATGCAACTAAAAATTTTGTTAAAAATATTTCCAACAATGTAACAATAAATAATATTCATGATATATAATTAAGTTCATATTTACCATCATATTCTCCATTCAAATCAGTAAAATCATATTTAGGTAAAACATAATATTTAATCACAATATCCCAAAATAGAATATCAATGCTCTTTATGTAAGCTTCAATATAGATCTTCCATTAATTATACTTTCTACCATTGAAATATGGTGGAAATGACATATTCAAGTCATTTTTATTCCTTAAATCAATCTTCATTGAAAAATATATTTACCTTAGTCTTGTTAAGGACTATGATAAAAAAAAGTTATCATAATTAATATAAACAATAAAATGAAGCATAATATATCCTAAAATAGATAACATCTGATATCAATTTTGAGGTATCAAACAAAGATAAAAACTAACTTACCCTCAAAAGGTCAGGCTCTGATACCAATTGTTAGGTCTCAAAGGAGTGATATCAATAGAAAATAGGGGTGAATTATCTTTATTTTAAAAAATTAATCAGAGTATAAACTTTATGAATGGAAAATTATTGGACCAAATGTTAACAAATTCAACCACACTGATATAATAAAAGAAAGATAAAATAGAATGCATGAAAATAAAAGATGAACATAAGAATTTTATATTAGTTCTTTTCTAAATAATCCTATGTCTAATCTTCACACCCTAACTCAGTGTATGAAACCCATAGTGGTATATCACTTTTGAAGGATATTTATAACACTTTACATATTTCATTTTCACACCTGTATTTTTAACCCAATTACCATATCTTTTATGGGTTCATACAATAAACCAATATTTTATAGGATAATACCCAACCTAGAGTTTTACAGGCTCAATTATAACCTATTTTATTTTTTGGGTTTAGAAGGAACCCAGTCTTTTATGAGTGAAAACCTAACACAGTCTTTTATAGGTGTAGAACTAAACTAGACATTCATAGGTAAAGCCATAACCTCTTCTATGTTATGGTTCAATAGAAAAACATTCTTCTAAAGGGGAATACTAAACCCATACTCTTACAATAGTAGTCTTTTCCTCTTCTATTTTATGAGTTAAATGGAAAATTGTCTTGTAAGGGTACATACTAAACCCATATGTGCCTTTTGTTAGGGTATTATAACCCCATAAAAGACGCATTAACTGTGAAAATACAACATATATAGTTACTACACAAATAAAGGATAAAAAAAAGTTCACCCAGTGTAATGAATCGAACCGAGTTGCCCTAAAAGCTGTCACCTGACCTAATCCACAACATACATGAAGGGAGTTTTCGATCCCCACGGGCTCGTGACAAGCACCTGGGCATCGAATGACAAAACCGAGGGAAATATTTTTCCCAATATGAACAACCACACATAATATATATAGAGAGAGAGAGAGAGATAAAGAAGGAACAACAGAAGACTAACAAATATATATATGCCAAAAATGTAAGGAAAACAGTGGAAACAGAACAATTGTAACAGCAACTAAAAGCTCCAAAGACAAGTCTGACTACAAAAGACTCTAAACCAAATAGTTACTCCAATGATGGAATGGATGAACTCCAACCATATCACCACCAGCTACCCATCCCAGTTGACACGAACCTCACTACCTTACTGTGGCGCCTTGCCTTTCCCTGCACTAGAAGACAAACAAAGGTCTACGTACTACCGTAGCAGTGCACAGGGTGTGAGGTAACAGGCTCATTAGGATCCCACCTAGGTGTTCCATAACTAGTCTTTGTATAAAAATTATGTATGCTCATTTTAAAATAAAACATGGCATGATAAGAAGTAAAGCAGTTTTATAGAAAACATGGTAAATTTCCCTTTTCCACATTTCCAAACAAAATCAGGTATAAGCATTTCAAGAAAAGTTTATATATAATATTTTACAAGAATCAACATGAATATCAAGGCTAAATCATAAATCCAAGAAGTATAAAATAGAAGCACAGGAATCACACACCAAGGAATACTACAGATCTAGGCAATAGACTACTCGTACCAAAATAATCAAGTGCACAAAAACTGATCCAAGAACAATGGGCCTAGGAAGAAAAGGAATACCACATGAATAACCCCCTCCCCCCCAAGTCACTATTGGTACCCTAGAACAACGGGCCTAGGAAACATAGTAAAGACCCAAGAAAAACCTCCTTGATAATCACAAAGTAATGGAAAATGGCCTCAAGCTAACCTTCCACCTAAGTACCCAAGGTAACCCAAGTTCTCAATTTCACAAACCAATTTAAATTATTTTGAAACCATTCAAAACCATTTCAAAATCCATTTATCAAAAGCCAGGGAAAACCCATTTTCTTTAAATACCCCCTTTCAACACACAAAAACAATCTTTCCAATTTCATAAATCAATTTTTAAAGCGATAGCAATTAGGCTCATTATCATAGGCTTAGAGATGGAACCACATACCTCCAATTCTAGGTTACACATGCCCGCAACAGAATCCAAAACCAAGAACAAAACCCAACAACGCCAATGGAGAACCTAGAATCTAATTCATGATAATATTGATTTAAATCTAAACACAAAAGGTCGGTGGAAGAGGTGAAACCCACATTCCATGAAGAAGAACATCCGCCGCACCACAACCAACAAAGGGAAAAGGCCTCCAAAACGAGATCTCACAATGTATCTAGAATAAGATAAAGATCAGCCAACTTAGATCAAAGGATCTGATAATGCAAGGCAAGGGCACTACCGCGATCAATCACAATGAAGAACCGAAAAGAATACTTACCCAGAGAGACACACTATATAAGAAATGATGAAATAGAGCTGATCGGATTGATCCATAAGGTGAGAAACCTCTGAAAATATCTTAGGAGAAGTTTAGGGTCGAAAACCAAGAGGTTCGGGAGAAAATGGCTGAGCAAAATTAAAAAATGTGTGACTTAAACCTAGGTGCGGTCCGAGTCACAATGTATACCACTTGGTCATGACATGTATGCCTCGCTGAAAAAGTTACGCCGAACAAACCATTACCTCAGGTTGAAAAAACAATATTCGTCCACTACATGACGTGTACCTCAGGTACACGACATGTACCAGCTCATGGAATGATCCCCCAATTCACAACGTGATCTCCCAGTCCTCGACAGGCAATCAGCACCAAGTACACATCGTATACTTTAGGTACAGTGTGTGTACCTATTCAGCAGTCTACAATAAACCCAAAAAAATATATAAAAGGATTTTTAAAATGCTGAGGGAACTTAGAAAAAGTAAACTTACCCAAGTAAGGTAATGGGATGTTATAAACTCCCCACCATAAAGACTTTCCGTCCACAGAAAATCATGTGGAAGATGTAATCCCTGGAAAAAGATGAGGTCATTGCTCCCTCATCAACGACTCGCATTCCCAAGTCTCATGAGAATCTGATCCTTATTTCCATAGAACTCTGACCAACAGAATCAACTTCCCATGGAAGACTTTCACTTTAGAATCAACAATCTCAACTGGTTTCTCTAGAACGTAAGCATTTGTCTCTAACTCAATTTCTTCCCATCTCGAAATGTGAGTAGGATCAGGGTGATACTTCCTCATCTGAGATATATAGAAAACATCATGAATTCCCGTCAACTGAATTGACAATTCTAACTGATAAGAAACTTTCCTAAACCGTTCAATGATCTCAAATGGTCCAACATATCTTGGAGCCAAATTTCCCTGTTTTCAAAGCTGATGGTGACCCAATCATGGAGAAACTTTCAAGAAAACCCAGCCACCAATAGAAAACTCCAAAGGAAGATATTTCCAATTTGCATGCGATTTTTTTCAACTTTGGGCTATAACCATATGTCGTCGCACCTCCTGAATCTTTGTCGACATCTCCTAAACTGGACTTTGTCCAACCAATGCTACTTCGCCCACCACTTCCCAACAAAGAGGTGATCTGCACGGGCGAACATACAATGCTTTGAAGGGATCCATTCTGATCAACGACTGATAACTTTTGTTGTAAACAAACTCAACCAGTCCTAGATGGCTATCCCACAATCCACTGAAATCTAAGACACAAGCACGAAGCATATCTTCCAGGATCTGAATCACATGCTCTGTCTGTCCATCTATCTGTGGATGGTAAGTTGTTCTCAAATTGACCTGAGTCCCAAATACCTATTGAACACTCCAATGGAACCTTGAGGTAAACCTAGGATCCCAATACGAAACAATGGAAGAAGGACTCCCATACAACCTCACAATCTCCTGCACATACAGCTTACCCAGATCTTCAACTTTAGTGGTGCCTTTGATCAGAATGAAATGATCAGACTTCGTCAGCCGATCAACAACCACCCACATAGAATTTTTCCCTCAGGTCATCCACAGAAAACCAATGACAAAATCCATGGACACCTCATCCCATTTCCAAACTAGTACTGGAAGAGGCTAAAGAAAACTAGAGGGTTTCAAGTGCTCTGCCTTTATCTGTTGGTAGGTGTAACAGTGGGACACATAATATATAATGTCATCCTTCATATCTGGCCACCAGAACTACCATCTCATGTCATAATGCATCTAATAGCACATGGATGAATGACCCATGAAGACATATGACAATAAAACAACACTTAACTCCTCATAAATGATGGGACGACAACTCACTTTCCAAAGTGAAGTATTCCATCTGAAGAAAGAGACCAAATAAGAATGGTCTCCCTACCATAAAGTCTTTCCTGAGTCTTCTGAAACTCATCATCCTGCTGCTGATTTTTCAAAATAGGCTCCAAAAGAGATGATGATAACTAAAAATTTTTGCGAACCATACCTAAATCATCCTACTAAGCATCCAAGTGCAACTAAGCGAAAATCCCCATAATATTCCACTCCTCCCTCGACTCCAGAACAGCTTGTGATGGTACCTTCCTTCTTAGAGCACCTGCAACAACATTCCCTTTCCCCGGGGTGTAGGAAATGTCGAAGTAAAATTTCTTGTGGTATTCCACCCATCATCTCTATCTAAGATTAAATTCTTTCTAAGAAAAGATATAGATCAGACTCTTATGATCAGAGAACATCGTGAACTTTTCCCCAAAGAGGTAGTGCCACCAACACTTAAGCGCATGCATCACCACAGAAAGCTCTAAATCATGAGTGTGGTATTTCTTATCATGCGGTTGGAGCTGACAAGATCCGTAAGCTACCACATGACCATCCAACATTAGCACACATCCCAAACTAGTGCCAGATGTATCAAAAAACACCATATAACCCTTACTGGGCTTAGGTAAGATCAAAACAGCTGCCAATGTTAGAATTCATTTCAGTTCATCAAAAGAAGACTGACACTTTTCATCCCATGATAATCTCACCGACTTCTTCGTAAGAGTAGTTAGAGGTGATGCCAACTTAGATAAATTCTTGAAGAACTGTCGGTAGTATCCCGCAAGACCAAGGAATATTTCTATCTCAAATACATTTTGTGGTTTCTTCCAAGAAAAAACAACTTTTACATTCTGTAGATCAACTGGAAATCCATGATCAGAAATTTTGTGCCCCAATAATTTCACTTCTCGAATCCAGAAACTACACTTCGAAATCTTTCTATACAAACAGTTATTTCACATAAATTCCATAACCAAACTCAGATGGTGATCGTGCTCATGCTTGGATTTTGAATAAATCATAATATCATCCACAAACACTACCACAAAAGTGTCTAGATACTAATGGAATATCTGATTCATCAAATCCATAAAAACTGCAGGAGCATTAGTCAGACTAAAAGGCATCCTAAGATATTCATAATGTCCATACATATTCCTGAAGGATGTCTTTGGTATATCAGACTCTCAGACTCTGAGTTGATGATAACTAGACTGAATTTCAATCTTTGAGAATCACTTTTCTCTATTAACTGATCAAACAAATCATCCACACGAGGCAAAGGGTATTTGTTCTAAACCGTTACTCGGTTCAACTTCTGATAGTCCACACACAACTGAAGTGAACCATCTACTTTCTTGGAAAATATACCAAGGGATTCCAAAGGAGAAACACTGGGTAAAATAAAACCTTTCTCTAACAGGTCTTCCAACTGAATCTTGAGCCCTTTCAACTCCACTAGTTCCATACGATAAGAAGGCATCGATATCGGTTGCATACCTGGCATCAGGTCAATCGTAAAATCTACCTCTCTCTCTAGAGGAAGACCGAAGAATTCTTCTGAGAAAATTTTAGGAAAGTCTCTAACAACAATAGGAATATCACCAATAGAATAAACGTCATCAGGATCAAATGCAATAGTAACCAACAAACTTTAAAGATCAGGGTGGGAAGGTCCTATATGAACTGAAATCATGTCCCACTCTTCCTGAATCACATGAGAGATCCCATCAGTAGAAAGAAACAAAATACACTTATGATAACAATCAACCTCAGCTCAATGAGAGACAATCCAATCCATACTGATGATGACATCAAACAGATCTAGATCAAGAATGAGAAAATCCCAGACCAACTCTGTATCAGCCATCGTCAATGAACAAGAAGGAAACTAAAACCCCTGCTCTTTCCTATTTCCAATAGGTATTTCTAACTCCATTAAAAAGGGAATAAGTTCCATTGTAAGTTTAAGCATATGAACAAAACATGCAAATATAAATGAGTGTGAGGCACCAGTATCAAACAAAGAAATTTCTATTGAAGTTGCAATAAGGAGCGTACCTCTCACTGTTGTCGGACCTGCATCAACTTCCATTGGATACTCATCTACTTCATGTAAATGGTTCACTCTTGAGGCATGTGTCTAGATCCATGTATTTTTTGAATCTTATGAATGTACTACATTATCCTTTGGAGCCGACGAACCCTGACCATAATGAGGTGTATTCATCACCTAGAAGAAATGCTACAGATGACCAACACGTCCACAGTTATTTCACATCTTTGTAGGAATAGGACAATAATTTCTAGTGTTTCCTCCCTTTCCACACTGATATCAATTCATAGGCACACTTTCAACTGCAACGGATGGTGCTAAGGGGGCTCGCTATTGAGAACCACCTCCACCACTTCTGTGGCGGTCCAGCCACTTTCTATTCTTCCCATGCATACCAGTGAAGTTATCACCTGTTGTAAAAAAAGAGGTGGTAAAGCCTACTTTTACTGAAATGTTCATCTCTTCCATCATTTCTCTATCTAACATCTCCTCATAGGTAAAAAGCTTCAACATGAACACCTGCCATCGGATGTTTGGTCACAAACCCTGCAAGTAATTCTACGCCTTCATCTCTTCATTATTTACCACGTCTAGAGAAAAATGGACAAGATTAGAAAAATAGTTGGTGTATACCGACACTGAATGCTCTCCTTACTGAAATGAAAGTAACTCTAGATATTTTTTCAACATCAGAGACTCTGGACAAAACAGATGAAAGAACAGGGTCTTGAAACCTTTCCAATCCAAGCCCATGTGTCTGTCTTCCTGGACCATAGAGTCCCACCAACTCTTTCTAGAACCCTTGAGTCTGAACACTGCACACTTCACCCTAATATTCTCAGGTGTCTCTAGGAAGTAAAATATTTGATTGATCCTATCCATCCAATCCTCCACCTCTTGAGGTTCAGTCATCCCTTTAAAAGATGGTGGATTCTCATGAAAGAACTCCTGCAATCGGTCTCTTTCTCCTCTAACTTCTGGATGTACCTCAACCACTATGTTCTGAACTCATGGAACATACTAATCAATAGGATAGACTGATCATACAATATTCTCGATAAGATTATGGTCCATAGGTGGATTTACTTGAGGAGCATCAGTTTCACCCTCCTGAGGAACCTGTGGAAGACGTCTTAGAGGAATACTACTACACACTGAAACATTAGAACGATTAGACACAGACAAAATCTCAATTCAAACTAGAAACCCATAAGTGGAAACTGATATTTTAAAATCAAAAACCAACACTAGAGAAACATATACCAGCATCCCATGGTAACTTGAGTCTCGTTATTACAAGAGTTGGTCAGGCACTTATCGCAACATACCTCCAAAGTCCTGACAATCCTATTTCCAGTCTAACAGAAGTCCCAAGAAAAAGATTCTTGAGGATAGTCCGCCCTCTGATACTAAACTTCAATGAACCAAACCAGGTTTCCCTGAAACCCAAAACCCGACCCGATCTGCCACATACCCGAAGGGAGTTCCTCATCCCCATGGGCTGGCGACAAGCACTAGGGCATCAAAAAAAACTGAGGGAACAATTTATCCCAACCTGAACAACCACGCAGAATATATATATAGATAAATAAGGAAAAATATAAGACTAAAAAATATATATATTCCAAAACTGTAAGGAAAACAGCGGAAACAGAACAACTTTAATATAAACTAAAATCTCCAAAGACAAGTCTGACTACAAAGGACTCAAAACCAAACAGTTACTCCAATGATGGCATGGATGAACTCCAACCATCTCACCACCATCTACCCATCACAGCTAACATGAATATCACTGCCTCACTGCATCGCCTTTCCATTCCCTGTACTAGAATATAGACAAAGGTCTACGTACCACCATAGCAGTGCACAGGGTGTGAGCTAATAGGCTCAGTAGAATCCCACCCAAGTGTTCTATAACAAGTATCTATATAACAATCTTGTATGCTCATTTTAAAATAAAATATGGCATGATAAGTAGTAAAGAAGTTTCATAGAAAACATGGTAAATTTCCATTTTCCCATAGTTCTAAATAAAATTAGGTATAACAGTTTCAAGAAAAGTTTCCATATAATATTTCACAAGCATCAACATGCATATCAAGGCTAACTCATAAATCCAAGCAATATAAAAGAGAAGCACAGGTATCACACACCAAGGAATACTACAAGTCTAGGCAAAAGACTACTTGTACCAAAATAATCAAGTTCACAAAAAATGATCCTAGAACAACGGGCCGAGGAAGGAGAGGAATACCCCATGAGTAAACCCCACAAAAGTCACTATCATTCCCCTAGAATATTGTGCCTAGGAAATAGAGGAAATCCCCAAGACAAACCTCCTTGATAATCACAAAGAAATGGACAATGGACTCAAGCTATCCTTCTACCTAAGTACCCAAAGTAACCCATGTTCTCAATTTCACAAAATAATTTAAATGATTTGAAACCCACTCAAAACCATTTCACAATCCATTTATCAAAAGCTAGGGAAAAACCATTTTCTTTGAAAACCCCCCTTTCAACACACAGAAACAATCATTACAATTTCATAAATCAATTTATAAATAAATAGAAATTAGGCTCGCTATCATAGGCTTAGAGACGGAACCACCTACCTCCAAGTCTAGGTCGCACACACCCGTACCAAAATCCAAAACCAAGAATGAAACCCAACAACACCAACGGAGACCCTAGAATCCAATACATGATAAGATTAATTTAAATCTAAACACAAATGGTTGGTAGAAGGGGTGAAACCCACATACCTCGAAGAAGAGTGTCTATTGCACCACAACCAATAAAGGTAAAAGGCCTTCAGAAAGAGATCTCTCAACGGATCTAAAAGATGATGATAAATATCAACCAACTTAGATCAAAGGATCTTATAATGAAAGGAATTAGCACTACCCTGATCAACTGCAAGGAAAAACCGGAAATAATACGTACCTGGAGAGATTCACCGTAGAAGAAACAATGAAATGAAGTCGATCAGATTGATCCAGAAGGTGAGACGCCTCTAAAAATCACCTAGGAGAAGTTTAGGGTCGAGAACCAAGAGGTTCGGGAGAAAAAGGCCAAGTGAAACTGAAAAACATGTGACTTAAACCTAGGCACATGATGGGTCATGATGTGTACCCGTTGTTCATGATGTGTATGCCTTTCTAGATAAGTTACACCAAAAAACATGTCACCTCGGGTTGAAAAATAGATATTTATCCCCTACATGATGTATACCTCAAGTATACTATGTGTACTATCTCACGGCATGATCCCCTAGTTCACGACGTGATCTATCAGTCCTTGACATGTAACCAGCACCAAGTACACGTCATTTACTTCAGGTACACGGCGTATACCTGTTCAGAAGTCTGCAGTAAACCTAGAAAAAACACATAAAAGGATTTTTAAAACCAGGAGAGAAATTATAAAAAGGAAAGTTACCCGACCAAGGTAATGGAATGTTACACCCATTGAATGATTTTCGATGAAGATTTTTTCATTTTTATTAGGTAGTTCTCAGGCCCTTTAAGATGTTGAAATAATGAATCTTAGGAAACCAGCGATTTACTTTAGTAGGTATTTTAATGATGAAGCTCTAATAATCCATGCGAGACTAACTTTTTATATTCCAAAAAAATTATAATTTGAACATTTTCTCCCTCCATACATTTGTACTACTCATGCATATATCCCATATAAATGTTCCATATGTATTATTAATAAAAGAGTGGTAATTAATATTTATGTGAACTTTTTCTCAATGTTTTATAAAACAAAATATATAGTGGAAATTGTTATATATTTAATACTATAGTAAATACTTTCATAATACTTGAGTATTAATGTTTTTGGAAAAATATCTAAAAATATATGAGATTATATCTACTTATTTCAACCTATTTGAATTTGAAAATCTCAAGTTCCAAAATTTCAGTGTCAATATTCAAACATGTTTAATCCCATGTGGGAATATCATTTAATTCTTTGTAAAATAATCTAAAAACTATTCACAAGGATTTTAAATAATTAATGACTAATTTTAAAATAAATAAAACACTAATAATTTTTAAAATAAACTTATAGAAAATTTAAATATGAAATAATATGAAAAACATATCATAATTCCAATCTTAAGAACAACCTATAGAAATTTTCATAACCATATAAGGGTTATCCATGTAAGATGTTTTTAAATATTCATGTAATCATATATATCACGTATGAATAAGTATAACATTGGTAAATTTATGTATAATATTTTTATATGTATTTGAATTAGTTCACCTAACTTAATCTACATAGTTGAATTCTATGTAAGTGAATTACGCAAGGTAAGTGAATCTGCCTACATAGTCGGATCTATATAACCAAAGTTCTCACACAGCTAAATTCACATATTCAAACCATTCACATATCTTGATTCACATAAGTTAATTTATTACATATCTGAATTCATGGAAGCAAATCAATCACATAGCTAAATTCATGTATCCAAAATTTTGAAAACTATAAATAGATTGACTTATCAAATTTTAGACCTAAATAAAACCTTTTAACTGATAGAATCATATTTTGATCCATTTGAATTATATATATATATATATTAATTATATTTATAAATTATAAATTATAACCTTAATTGTAATTTTATATATCAATTTATCATTAAAATACAATAGAAAAATAGTTCTGAAAAACTATAGAATTCATGCTGAAAAATATGCATTGACTTATAACCTAGTTTAGTATATTATAAATATATAATAATAATTTTATTTATTACAATAAAATATAGATAATTTTCTTATCTTTTCCATTCAATAAGAATAACTCAATTTGGATTTCTTTAAACCAACTTATAACTAAACTACATAAGGTAACCGAAATTGGAAATTTGGCTATTGGGAAAATTGGACACATGGTTTGGCTACATGGAAATAGTAAAAAATTTGTATAAATGATATTTAAAGGTCCAAAATGACATATTTATCCTAGTAACTCAATATTAAACTTGTATAAAATGTTATGAACAATCAAAACATGAAATATAATGATATTTTAAGAAATTAAATATTATGATATAAGCAAGGTTAATCAATGAAATATTATGATATAATAAGGCTTTGTAATTATCAAAAAATAAAGTATTTCAATGAGAGAATAAAACAAATAAATATTTTAAATTATCATAACAAAAAGTGTTTCAAATATCCACTCAACAATATCATGTTGAAACATTGGAAAGGGGGAAAGTACTTTAATGTTTATTCAGGGGGATAAAGAAATATCCAAGAGAATAAAGATCAAGGAAGTGTTTTCATGAGGAAACTTTCATTTAACTCTTATTTCTCATAATGATTTTAACTCATGTGGGTAGAGAGTTGATGATTATTAAATCATTAATAGACTATCAGGTTAGTTCCAAAGTTTTAAGGCACGGTTTTGTTGGTTAGTTTTGAGGTTTTCAAATGTATATGTGTTGCATCAGTTTTTCAGGAGTTGTTAACAAACTAAAAGGGGAATATTGATAGTAAAAATCCCCTTGGAAAATTTTTAGTTTATTTTTGTTGAAAATTTCATTTAATGTAATTTAAAATTCATAAAGTGAAAGCCTGATATTTTGGGATAATTGATGGAGATGTTTCGGAAAAATGAAGGTTAGTTTAGTTCAGAAACAACAATCTGGAAGATAGTTCGGAAGTAGGAAGGTCTGAAAGCAGAATTTTGTAAGTTAACCATTGTTATCAAAGATGCTCCATAAGTAAATAACAAGTTTGAAAGATGATATAGACATTAAATATGATAAAGACATGAATCTCCCTTTATACATAATATCCTTAGGGAGGATACGTGATATATTTGAGTTGATATGTAATATATTTTGGAATGTGTTTCCAAAAATCATTATTTTCTCTAGAATATGAATAGTTATAAGTTAAAAAGTTCTTAAATAATTAGATGGTTAATAATTTTATATTGAAGTGTAAGTTATAGAAATTATGAGTTATTCTATCAGTAAATAAGTTTTGGAATTTGTTTTTAAAGCGTGAGAAGATTTCCAGCAAAATTGAAATGTCCTCTATACATAATATATTTAGAGCTTTATATGTATGGTTTTTTTCATACCTAATATTTTTATGTGATATGTAATATCTTCTAGTATATTCATAATATATTTGGATGTTATGTAATATTTTTTAGGATATTGAATTATAGAAAAGGTAATATGTAATATTTTTCATCATACATTAGGGTTTTGTTTGGGGTTGCACTGTTGATATGTACAAAATTAGAGAACATCAGTAAGATTTTATAATTTTACATTGGGAGGATTTCAACCAAGTTGATATGTGAGGATTATTATCAATCAAAAATATGATTGATAAATGAGGTTATATTAGGTTTAAGATATAAATCATATCTTAGGATATGATTGATAATGCAACATATTGTGGATGTTGTCAAATCGTGGGGAGAATTCCATTTTTTGATTAAAGGAGGATTAAACCATGATATTTCAATTATTTAAATATAAGATATTATGTGGATTTTTTTTATTCAATTATTGAATAATCATCACAACATAAAGAAGAAATCCACTCCATGATCTAGTTATTTTTAGATTCTCTTAGAATTTAAAATAAGTAGGTATGGTCTGAATTTTAGGGAGTTGACTCAGCCTAATTAGAAGATCTTACATAAAAGCTTCTCATAGAAGTTTTGAATTAAAAAAAAGGAGAGAATGATCTAGGATATATTTTGACGTCCTTCTTCAAAAAGAAGAAGAAAGATCATGGATTGGTAGAGAAAATAGTAGAAGAGGAATTCTAGACCAGTGTTGGAAATTCAAAAAAGAAAATAAGGGAAATCTAGGAGGAGATCTCACTATAAATATATGGATTTCATATAGTGGATGAAGGTGGAGCTAATTGATACACCATTTTTTGTGTAAATTTATTCTTGGTTCTTGGAGATCAAGTTTGGTTTCTTAGAGAAGCAGTGAGTCATCTAAGTGATTGATACCAATGAGTTATTTTTTATGAATTTTGTAAACCACGGGGGTAGTTTTTTTACTATGAACATTATAAACAAGCAGTGATCTTATTGATTCAGGTAAATCGGTGCATCATCATTGTATACTCCTTGGATAATCCCAATTTGAGTGAACTAAGTAAAATTTCTTGTGTCCTGCTTTGTTTGATTCATCGCTTCATGTCTAATGTTTGGGAGAGAGATGATTCTACTAATAGTAGAATACGATTATTGAAAAGGATTATTTGAAAGATAT
The DNA here is from genome assembly GCA_963277665.1 of Viscum album. NCBI lineage: Eukaryota > Viridiplantae > Streptophyta > Magnoliopsida > Santalales > Viscaceae > Viscum > Viscum album. The sequence goes on along the minus strand of OY728123.1, from coordinate 747,016,841 downwards.
TGGCACGCCCTGATTCACCCCCCCCCCCCCCAGGGAATTAACCTCGCTTGGGACTAATAATACATATGTGTGTGTGTGTGCGTGTGTAAACATAACCCTCCTCTAAATGAGGTATCTATCTTCATAAGGATGGTTAGATTTTATATATATATATATATATATTCATATATTTTCAGATGTCTCTAATTATAACCTTTGAAAAAAGGTTTGACACCTACATATAAAGTGAAAAGTAATAAAAGTTCATACACACGTAATATTATGAAATGAAATTCTTAATCATGGTAAAAGTTATTGTATCACATGTTAGTAACATAACATATAGGTTCCAGATCCATATCCTACTCAAGAACCATCAAACAATCATGCTTATGAATTTAATACAGTAATTACCACGTTTGAGGAATTTACCATGAAGCAGCCCAAAACTATATTATGAATCAATGTAAAAGAAACAAGGAAACTAATATCAAGTTTTACTTATAAATAAAACCTAATGAAAAAATAAATGGATCACATTTAACGTATAATTCTTCAAAAACCAATAAGGGGTATCAAATTCCACTTTGTCTTATAAAGAAAACATTATATTAAAATTGTTTTTTAATAAGAACCATTATCTGGTCATCCTTTACTCTACCCCATACCCCCCCACTGTAGAACCACTATGATAGTATATAATAAATTGAAGAGGTTACCCACCTTTACCTATGTAGATTCAAATATTTATGCCCATAAAATCAAGATATGCCACTACTCACTGATTGGAGAAGCCTCAATATCAATGATTATGATCTCTTACTAAAATCCAAAGGAATATCAATCCAAAAAAGGATCTTAGATCCAAAACCGTAGGCTAACCAACTATTAACTTCCATGGCTACTCTGTGAAAAAACTAGGTGAAGAATCAAGGATGGGTTAAATGGGATTTGAGTAGATCCATGGGAGATCTCTTAAATGGGTCTTAGAGAAAAAATGGGGAAGGTAATCCTAAGTTAAAGGAGAAGTGAATGTTAATTAAAATGTGAAAATATAAAAAGAAACCATATAAAGAAAACCACATATAGGCTTACCAGGTTCCTAGTCTATGTCCATTGGGTACCCATTAGGATTGGATGTTCGGTGCCTTTCCACTTGGTACTTAGTGTTTCTCCACCACCAATTTCCCTTCTATTTTCATTTTATTCAATTTTCAAAATTCCTTTCATTTTCCCCTAACTCAAAATTATAGGTAAAAATAAATTTAGTCGTTAAAATAATATGATAGCTCTAACTCATAATGATGAGGGTCTTTACATATTAAAATGCCTGGATCATTTGTGATCACTGAGAGGGGAGGGGTGAATCAGTGATAACTTTTTATTTTTAATAATTGTTCCCTTGGAATGATCAATTCAACCTTTGTGGCTGGTTAAGGCCTAGATCTACTCTTTTGGTGATGTAGTGATAATGAAATCACAAAACACAGAGATTTACAAGGTTCAGTACAAAGACCTACTCCTTGTCGTGTTGGTTACACTCCCCAACACAGATTCTTCACTATGCCAAAAGATGTTCACACGGTAATTGGTTATACCCCCCAATTACAAGTTGGTTAAACCCCCCAACTTCACTGCATCTTATTCTTCACAACTTCGCTTCTCTTATTCAAATGTGTTGTTCAATTCTTCAAGTAGCTTAAACAGACTTCAGAAGAACTTGTTGGTCTTTCTCACCAATATTTTCTATTCAACATGCATGAATGTACATACATGTAATTCTTCCTTATTAACTTCTGCACACACCCTCACAACCCAAATAATTGGGTGTGGACTTCCTCGTTTGCACACACACTCACAAGGTGTGTGGCCTTCACTTCACCCAAACACACTTAAAAGGAGGGCGCGCAAGTGTGCGGACTACTCATTTCTTATACCGCGCAGGGTGCTTGGGTGCAACAGGCGCGCAGGGTGAGGGAGCAGTGGGAGCATAGGGTGGCGGCAGCTCCTTCTTCCGTGCAAGTGGCATGGCAGCTTCCTCCTACCACGCAAGTTTGCGGGCACAGAGGGCGCACAGGTGTCGCGCGGCTCAGCCTCTTCCTACCGCGCAAAGGGAGCACGCAGGGTGGCCCTGTCCTCCTTATTTTTCACAGGGGTTGCGCAAATGGTTCCCTCAGAGCCTCAGGTGGCTCCGTACTTTACTGTCGCACTCGGGCACAAGAATTCTTCCTTCGCATTGCACGGAGATTCGCGGGACCTCTTCACAAGCAATCAGCAGCATCTTCATGGTTTGGGATCCTTCTTTTATAGGCGAGGAGTGTGTTCAAAATCCGTGAATCATACATGAATATAGGGCTTTGAATTCCCGAGATCTACGGCTTCAAAATTTGGAACATGGGATAAAAGATATGCTTAAATCTTGGTTTTTTCCTTTTCAAAGGATGACTTATTCATTATAGCATGATCCTCATGTGAATTAGTTTAAGAACGCATGCGTATTATTTCCCCGAAGGCTTCGAGCATTCTGACATTGCCTCTCAACTCTGTTTGCTTCGGCCATGTTCAAATTTTTATCTCATTGCATGCATACGACTTTTAACACATGCATGTGTTCATGAAGAGGAGACGAACACAATGGAGGTCATATCTTCATCAGAGGTGGTCGGGAGCTCCATCTCCCTTGCTCGGGTGGCTCTGGTTCGCGGGAGGTGTCGCGGGATGTCCCTCAGCTGGCAGGAGGTTGAAGACAACCACTACACTGTTGGATCTGCATTTAATGAACGTGTACGGCCATGATTATATCGTGGCGCGGCGGATGAGATGAACGGGCGTGATTACACACGGATCGGATGGACGGCGCAGATCGGATTCACGTTATTAAAAATTCATCCCACATTGAAGTGAGCTACAGTTTTATCATGGTTTAACAAACAACTTGCACCTCCCTTGCACCAGATTACTCCTCTCCCCCCTCTGGTGTCACCCCACACCGGTTCTCCTGCGGGCGCGCTTATGCGCCCACTCTACCTCTTGTCCTCGGGCACGCCATTGGCGCCCACGCTGCGCGGGATTCACCACCACGTTGCTCAGTCTTATACACAGCCCGACCTCATTGGGATAGCCCATGAGGTTTCCCCATGGTCGTGGTGACCTCAGTCCCACATGTGCCTTGGTTTGAGGCCCTAATGCTGGCCCAATGGTTGGATTTCTTTTTAGTACTTGGTTTGAACCAAGTAAGAACAAGTAATATAACCAACCAATCTTCAAATCCTCTTTATCTTCTTTACTTAATCTTCTTAAGAACTCCATATATCTTCTTCAACATCTCTTCTTCTTATTCTATTAGGAGATGTAATTCCCAATAATCTTCATCAATTATTAATCACAAATCACTTGATTGTAAATGTACTTCTTTGATCCAATCATAGATGAGGTTGGATCATCTTTCAATTTCCTCATGCATTAAGAGTAAAGCATGGACTTCATAAAATGTTGTAACATCGTATTCTGTTTATAAAAGGTCTTTGAACTAAATATCAGTTCTCCAATCATCTGATTTAATGATGTTGCAATCATCATTCTTCAAGCTTCATCATTCTTCAAGCTCTACTTCATAAGTTGGCACACATTGACAGATTATTGACAACAAATTCAATCACTTGGGAACAACAATCTCCCCCTTTGTATTTGGTTTTCAATACTCCTAAGCACACTTTGAGAATTTCACAATGTGTGTGCTAATGATTTCTCCCCCTTATTGTCCAACAAATGCAAAGGGATGAATGGTAAGTCATACCCAAAATGAATAATCGCTTGACCCTGCACAACTTCAACAACCAATGTTCCCCCTCAAGGGATGCAATCATCTCCTTCAATTACCTGCACATTAGTACAAAAACATATAAATTTAGGGAATAAGGAGGGACCTTTTTCTTCCTCAAGTGGGAGGAGAAGGCTGAACATGAAGTTTCAGCCTTAGCTCAACAAATATTTCTGTAGGCATAGCTTTAGTGAAAATATCTGCCACCTGATCTTGAGTAGAAATGTAGTCTAGCTTGATGTCTCCAATGGAGACCCTTTCTTTGATGAAATCATATTTTATATCAATTTTCTTGTATATGGAGTGTTTTATAGGATTTTTAGACAATCCAATCACACTTTGATTATCACATAAGATCCTTAATGGTTTTTCAGTTTTAATTCTCAAATCTGCTAGCTGCACCTGCATCCAAATCATCTGTGTACATGCATGTGTAGCTGCCACATATTTTTCTTCGGTTGTGCTCAACATTACAGAATTTTATTTCTTGTTGTACCAACTAACACATCCTTTTCCCAGAAAGAAGGTTCCACCAGATGTGGATCTTCTATCAGTACAATCACCAGCCCAATCAGAATCTGTGAATCCCAACAACTTTATGTTTGTACTGTGTTTGTATAGGAGCCCATAGTTGAGGGTTTCTTTCACATATCTCAAAATTCTTTTAGCTACTGATAAGTGAGATTCTTTTGGGTTACTTTGAAATCTGGCACACAAAGTCACTGAATATGTTATATCTGGCCTTGAAGCTGTGAGATAAAGGAGACTGCCAATAATTCTCCTGAACTCTTTCTGATCAACATTATTATCGTCTTCATCCTTGCATAACTTGGTTCCAACAAAAATGGGTGTTGAGACCTCTTTTTCATTATCCATTCCGAACCTTTTCACTAAGTCCCTTGCATACTTTTCTTGTGAAAGAAATATGGAGTTTTGTCTTTGTTCCACCTGAAATCCTAGAAAATATGTCATTTGACCAAGCATGGACATTTCAAAGGTTCTCTTCATCTGATCAGCAAATTCTTCACATAGTCCTTCCTTGTCACCAGCAAAAATGATATCATCCACATAGATAATGACTATGAGAGTACCAGTGGGCATTTCTCTGACATAGAGATTACTGTCAATTGTTCCTTTGACAAACTTCATGTTCTTAAGACAACCAACCAATTTGGAGTACCAGGATCTAGGGTCCTGCTTCAATCCATACAAAGCTTTTCCTAATCAACATACCATACTACCATCTTTTCCCAGCACGAATCCCTCTGGTTGTTCTATATACACCTCTTCTTCAAGATCTCCATTTAGGAATGTAGATTTCATATCCATCTGATAGACCTTGTACTGCTTGTGTGCTGCAGCTGCTAAAAACATTCTGATAGTTTCTAGTCTTGCAACTATTGTAAAGGTTTCTTCAAAGTCGATTCCTTCCATTTGTGAATACCCTTTTCATACGAGTCTGGCCTTATTTCTGGAAACTTCCCCCTTTTCATTGAGTTTGTTTCTAAAAACCCACTTTGTCCCAATAACATTTTTATTTTTGGTCCTTGGTACAATATCCCAAGTGGAGTTATTTTCTATTTTATTGAGTTCGTCATGTATAGCTTGTATCCATTCCTTATGTTCAACTGCTTCAGCCATTGTATGAGGTTCAACTTGAGAAACTAGTGCAGTCTGATCTTCCAATCTTAATCTTCTTCTGGTTCTTACTGAGGACTGTAGGTCACCAAGGACATTTTCTGTGTCGACATGTTTCTTCAATTTATTGTATCTACTTCTTCTATTTTCATTACCTTCCTCTTCATCATGGGTGTGTTCAGAGTTGATCTCACCAGCAGTTGGTATTGGCTCAGTTAATTCATCATTCTTCTGTTCCGAGGTTGTGTCATTCTTTGAGTCATCATTATCTACAGTGTCTGGTTTGGTGTTGTTTTCAATTATTCTGACATCACTACAGTCAATCATTTTGTTCAACCTCTTATTCCAGCATCTGTAGCCTTTTCCATCAGGTAGGTAACCCATGAAGATTCCTTCTTCTTCTATTTCCTCAAACTTTCCATGTTGCTAAGAATTTTTGTATCACCAGTCATGTGTGATGAGCATCCACTATCAAGAATCCATGACTTGGTTTTACTGCTGGATTTTAGAGCAACTTCAGCAAAGCATGTGATTTCTTCATTGGGTTCCTGAATGCCTTTTCCTTTTATGTATTTAACTCTTTGTTCAGGAAGAACAGTTATACATTTATCAGCTCTATGACCTTGTTGGTCACATCTTTCATAAGCTTCACCCAGGCAGTCAGATTTGTTCTGAATTGGAAGTTTTGATGCTTTCTGTAATACACTCTTGGTTTCAATATATCTCCCCCTTGACTCATGCCTCATATTTGGAAGAGACATGTTATACCAGCATGCATAGGCTTTGTGTCCAAACACTCCACAACACCAGCAGTAGCCTCTAAACCTTGACCTTCTCCACTGATAGGAGTCACATTGTAATTCTCTGTCTAATATTTGAGTAGTCCTTCCTGGAGATTTCCTTTCTTCCATTGAAGATGATTTTTCACAAGTTTTTGTATTCCCTGTTTGTCTCAATTTTATCTTTGAACCTGCATTGTTAGAGATAACAGATGTATTTTGAGATTTAATTAGTGGTGAGTTAACCTGCCTCTGAGCACCAGTATGAGATGATTCTGCCTTGACCTCAACAGCCTTGTTAAAGTCTTCTCTCATATTTGTCAATCTATTTTGTGCTTCAATCCACTTGGATTGTGTCACTGATTGCTCTTCTTCTTTGAGGTGAAGTTTCTCTTCAAGAACTTTTTCTATCTTGTCGAGCTCATCTATCTTTATTTTGTGTCTCTTGATTTCATCAATGTACAGTGTCTATTTCTTCATACATTCTTCTAACTCCTCAGTCATCCTTTTTGTTTCCTTTTGAAATAGTTTCTTCTCTTTCTTGAGTTTATTTTTTTGCTCAAGGAAATCCTCTAATTCATCTTTCAACATGTGTTCAATCTCTGTTCGTTCACTATCATCATCTTCACTGCTGCAGGTGTCAAACCCTTTTTCCACATGAGCCATAAAATTCATTTCTTCTTCTGATTGATTGGCCGATGCGGAGTTTGATTTTTCCTCTTTTCTCACATAGCTTCTTCTTTCACCTGGAATGAACCTTTTTTTCTTTCACCAAATCTGATTCCTTCTCTTGGGTTTCTACTCCATTTCTTCTTTTGTGATTTTTCTTCTTCAATTTCTAGAGCACTAAATCTCTTCTTGGGACAGTTAACAACAAAGTGTCTGATGTTACTGCAATTGAAACACCTCGGTGGTAATTTCCCTTTTCCCTTGAATTTATCTTTTCTAAACCTTTTTGATAAAAGAGAAATAATTTTGTTGAAATCTTCATCCTTTTCTTTATTTTAAGATTCACTTGATTCTAAGACTTCGTCATCTCTTATCTTGAGTTGTCTCATGGACTCAAAATCCATCTCATCTTTGATCTTATTCTTGAATATTGGGATCTTCCTCATTTCATATGCAATGAGAATGTTGTGTAGTTCATCAAGAGATAGATCATCTTTATCCTCTAATGCTGATACTTTGGGGTCAAACCTGTCAGGAAAGTTTCTCATTAGTTTTTTAACAATAGTTGAGTCCTCCAACTTTTCTCCAAAGCCCCGAATGTTACTGACAATTTCATTGACTCTTGTAAAATAATCATCAATATTTTCTTCTTCTCCCATATTGATATCTTCAAACTTACTTCTCCAAATTTGTAATTTGGATTCCTTGACTTTCATGTTGCCTTCATAACTGCTTTCCAATTTGTCCCAAATTTCTTTAGCATTATTGAGTCCCATGACTTTTGTATATACCTTTTCTAAGAGTGACATAAGGATGGAATTTTGAGCTTTACCATCAACTTCCATATTTCTTTTCTCAGCAAGTGTCATAGCAGCTTCATTAGAAAGAGGAGGGAATCCAAATAAGGTTGCATCTCTAACTTCAAGGCTGAGATATAGAAGGTAGGGTAACATATGATTCTTCCAGTTGTGGTAATTCTTTCCATCGAATGTAGGAACACCCCTACTATTAATAGAATTCAGATTTTCCATCTTCCCAGAAGTAGATCCTAACAGAGGGAACCTGCCTCTGATACCAATTGAAATGCCTGGATCAGTTGTGATCACTGAGAGGGGAGGGGTGAATCAGTGATAACTTTTTCTTTTTAATAATTTTTCCCTTTGAATGATCAATTCAACCTCTGTGGCTAGTTAAGGCCTAGATATACTCTTTTGGTGATGCAGTGATAATGAAATCACAAAACACAGAGATTTACAAGGTTCGGTACAAATACCTACTTCTTGCCATGTTGTTTACACTCCCCAACACGGATTCTTCACTATGCCAAACGATGTTCACACGGTAATTGGTTATACCCCCCAATTACAAGTTGGTTAAACCCCCCAACTTCACTACATCTTATTCTTCACAACTCCACTTCTCTTCTTCAACTGTGTTGTTCAATTCTTCAAGTAGCTTCAACAGACTTCAGGAGAACTTGTTGGTCTTACTCACCAATATTTTTTATTCAACATGCATGCATGTACATACATGAAATTCTTCCTTCTTCACTTGTGAACACACCCTCACAACCCAAATAATTAGGTGTGGACTTCCTCATTTCCACACACACTCACAAGGTGTGTGGCATTCACTTCACCCAAACACACTTCAAAGGAGGGTGTGCAAGTGTGAGCCCTTCTCCTGTCTTCTACCACGCAGGGTGCTTGGGTGCAACAGGCGTGCAGGGTGCGGGAGCAGCGGGTGCGCAAGGTGGAAGAAGCTCCTTCTTCCGTGCAAGTGGCACGACGGCTTCCTCCTACCGCACAAGTTTGCGGGCACAGAGGGCACGCAGGTGTCGTGCGTATCGGCCTCTTCCTGCCGCGCAAAGGGGGCGCGCAGGGTGTCCTTGTCCTCCTTCTTTCGCGCAGGGGTTGCGCGAACAGTTCCCTCGGAGCCTCGGGTGGCTTCGGACTTTACTTTCGTGCTCGGGAGTGAGAATTCTTCCTTCGTGTTGCACGGATCTTCGCGGGACCTCTTCTCAAGTGATCAGCATCATCTTCACGGTTTGGGATCCTTCTTTTATAGGCGAGGAGTGCGTTCAAAATCCGTGAATCAAACATGAATATCGGGCTTTGAATGCCCAAGATCTACGACTTCAAAATTTGGAACGTGGGATAAAAGATATGCTTAAATCTTGGTTGTTTTCTTTTCAACAGATGACTTATTTATTATAGCATGATCCTCACGAGCATTCATTTAAGAACGCATGCGTATTATTTCCCCAAAGGCTTCGAGCATTCTGACGTTACCTCGCAACTCCGTTTTCATCGGCCACGTTCGAATTTTTATCTCGTTTCATGCATGCGACTTTTAACGCATGCATGTGCTCGTGATGAGGAGACGAACACAATGGAGGTCCTATCTTCATCAGAGGTGGTCGGGAGCTCCATCTCCCTTGCTCGAGTTCCTTTGGTTCGTGGGAGCTGTCGCGGGATGTCCCTCAGCCGGCGGGAGGTTGAAGACAACCCCTACGCCATTGGATCCACGTTTAATGAACGTGGATGACCACGATTATATCGTGGCGCGGCGGATGAGATGAACGGGCGCGATTACACACGGATCGGATGGACGGCACAGATCGGCTCCGCGTTATTAAAATGTCGTCCCACATCGAATCGAGCTGCGGTTTTCTCGCGGTTTAACAAACAACTTGCACCGCCCTTACACCAGATTACTCCTCTCCCCCCTCCGGTTCCACCCCGCACCGGTTCTCCTGCAGGCGCGCTTATGCACCCACTCTGCCTCTTTTCCTCGGGCGCACCATTGGCGCCCATGCTGCGTGGGATTCACCACCGCATTGCTTGGGCTTATACACGGCCTGGCCTCATTGGGCTGGCCCATGAGGTTTCCCCACGGGCATGGTGACCTCGGTCCCACTTGTGCCTTGGGTTGAGGCCCTAAGGCTGGCCCAATGGTTGGATTTATTTTTAGTATTTTGTTTGAACCAAGTAAGAACAAGTAATGTAACCAACCAATCTTTATCTCCTCTTCATATTCTCCTCTTCATCTTCTTAAGAACTCCATATATCTTCTTCAACGTCTCTTATTCTTCTTCTATTAGGAGATGGAATTCCCAAGAATCTTCATCAACTATTAATCACAAATCACTTGATCTTCAATGTACTTCTATGATCCAATCATAGATGAGGTTGTATAATCTTTCAATTTCCTCATGCATTAAGAGTAAAGCATGGACTTCATAAAATGTTGTGACGTCATATTCCATTGATACAAGGTCTTTGAACTAAAGATCAGTTCTCCAATCATCTGATTTAATGATGCTTCAATCATCATTCTTCAAGATTTATCATTATTAAAGCTCTACTTCATCAGTTGGCACACATTGACAGATTATTGACAACAAATGAAATCACTTGGGCACAACACATATCCATTTCTAATATTCCAAAAATGTCCCTCCAACAGAAAATGTTTTGAACTCCAAAGACTCCATCAAATAAAACTTATTCAGGGGCCTAATCAAGATCGAAGAACATCATCTTGTGGAAAATATTTAGTTTTAATAATTTTTGAAATAAAGTGAACCAAGAGATTCATGTAAGCATCAAATCATCTTATCCAAGAGATCCATATTAAAACAATCCAAATTCTTAAATCCCAATTCGCTTAAATTTTTAGGTATATAAATTTTATCCCATGAATGCAAGTGAATCCTATTACAATCACCTAACTTACCACATCAGAAGTTTTCCAATAACATATTAATATCATGTAAGAGTGTTCTAGTAAGCTTAAAAAGTTTAATCACATATTGATTGGGAAATTAATTGAATAATAAATACTTCCATTTTTCATGAAATATTTGTATAATTCTAATTGATCACTCTTTTCCAAACCCTCTCATTGATAGTATATAAACCACCTTCTTCAATCATATAGAAAGGTGGGCAGACCCAAATGTTTATCATGATTCAATAATTGGTTCATACCAATGAGATTACAATAATAATCCCATTTGCCACCATTAAACCCTCTACTGAATAATACTTCCGATTTATGTAAATTAACTTTTTACCTGGATGATTTTTGATAATTCTCAAGAATTTTGAAAATAGAATGTCCTTTTTCATGGGTTAACCTATGGAACATAAGATAATCATTAACATAAAATAGGTGAGAAATCATAGAACCATTTCTAATTTCCTTAGCTCTATGGATTTGACCCTTAGAAATCACTTGTGAGATAATCTGAGAAAGATTCAGTAACCATGATAAATAGGTAGGGTGAAATAAGATCATGTTGTTGGGGGATTCCCCTACAAGAGAGATGGTCCCCACGCATTATCTAGGAACTATTAGGTGTTTTGATTCATCAAAGTCCAAAATATGAAAACAATGTTTATATTCAATTTATTACATACAAATTGGTAAAGAGAAACCATGTTTGAGTTTGAATTCCATAACATCAAGTGAATACATTCAAAATAATTCAACCAGTGAACAATATAAGGCATTAGACAATTACAAAAATAATTCAAACTTGAAATTTATTCTCATTAATAGCATAAATGAGATAGAGTAATGATCTAGTAGTGTTTTCATGCTCTTTTCCACATCCCTTTTCATATGTTTGTTTACTTTTTAATATCAAACCATTGTATTTTGTGTAATATTTAGCAATTGTTGTATTTTGTAAATTGCATTATAAAACAATATGTTTGTGTATTAAAATTTTGTTTTTGTTATTATTTATTATTGTTTTTTAATAATAAAATTAAGTTGTTATTTTAATTTCATTTAATTAATTCCTTTTTTTATTAGTTTCAATAATTTTTAATTAATTAATTTAATTAATTAATTCTTTATTATTAAATTGTAAATAAATAAACTTCACATGTCACTTTTTAAGTCTTTAAATAATTTAATTAGTTTTAAAAATTTAATCTTATTCAATTAATATTTTTATTCTTTAATCTAATTAATTCTTTAATTAATTGTTTAATTAATTTAAGAAAGTAATTGTAACTATTTTAATAAGTTATAGAATTAATTTGTTTATAATACAAATATATTTATTCTTTTTAATAAATCATAATTAATTTTATTATTTAACTTTGTTTTATTTATTTATTTTTTAATTCAATTCTATTGAATTTAATTTATTAATTGATTAATCTATTTTTTTAGCTTTATTTATTTAATTTTAGTTTTGTATTTTTTGTAGGTGTTTCGGTAGCACTCTCTTACGGTGCCACCATTTCCATCAGGGTCTCACCGTGAGCATCACTCATGGTTCCACCGCTACCCACAGTCACTGCTTCCTACTATCCCACCGGTTCCCCCACACACCATATCTCTTTACTGTCTCACCATTCCCACCCCCTTCATTGCTGCCACTATTTCTTTCATGGTGCCTCTGTTGCTTTACCATTGTTTCATCCCCTCACAATGGCACCACTTTCTCTATTCCTTCACAGTGCCACCGTTTCTTCTATTACTTCATGGTGACACAGTCTCCCCATCATTTTCACCATGCTTCCATCCTGTACTTCCAAGACCCACCGTTCCTCTTCCATCGTACCACTGTGCCACCACAAATCACAGCAGCAAGAAAATATAAAAATAACAACAACAACATTCCAACAGAATCGAACCGTAATCAAAAAGCAACAACAATATCTGAACCAAAATCACAGCAGCATAAAATAAAAATTTCAGCATTTTCGGAACAAATTTGCACACAAGAAATGCAAGATTTAAGAACAATAAATCAAACTTTCCTTATTAACATGTCCCCTCTCCCTTGTCTGTGCAGCACTCGCCTCATTCACACCTACACTGACCGGCCAAACCCACTGAAACCCACAACCTTACCTTGAGCCAGCTTTTCCGCTCTCCACCGACCCAATTCATGTGCCACCTACCCTTCTTCCATGCGTGACCTCCATCACGGCTAAACCCTTATGTTGTCTGTACCGCCTTGAGATCGAACCTTTTGAGGTCCCACTTTCCTTATTTCGAGCCTCCTCCCACAAGAACCAAACCGCAATCCCGACCGATCTTCACCCTTGCCCTGCTCGCACCAGCCCCCCTTTTCCCTTCCAATAGTGCTGAGGCCCCTGCCGCACTCCTCTATCCACACCGCAGGAAGACCCCCCCCCCCTCCCCCTTTTTTGTGTTTTCTTTCTTCTTTTCTTTTAGTTTTTTATTCTATTTTATTATAACATATAATATAACATAATATATTATAATATCTATATCATATACTATACAATAATAATTGTAGTTATATTAATAATTGTATATAAGCTTATATATAATATTAGTATATCATAATAATAAATATAATAATTATATTTACAAATAATAGTAATAATAATATTAAGTATTATACATATATATTAATAAGTATTTATATTAACTAATCTAAGTAATAATATTAATATATAGTTATTTTAACTTCATTTTATTTGTTTAACTTGTTTTGGTTTTTCTGTTGTTCTGTGCAGGGGGAGATACTCTTAGAAGCAGTGATAAAGGAAGTTGTTCATGGAAAAGGTGCAAGAATATTCACGAGATCATTGCAAGGGGTTATGTGAACTTACATGGAGTTCACTTAAAAGCTGGTGACGTGCACATAAAAGTGTGTCGCGTGGATCTGCTGATTTATAGAGGGAAGATTGTAGCTCCCACACGTGCATCATTTTCATTCAGTTAGTAGCAACTGCTCCGGTGACAAGTGTGGAGGAAGCAACACAGTGAAAGCTCCACATGGAGGCCAGGGAATACCTCGAGTGTGATTCCAGAGACTTCTACTGGTCATTAGCATTTGTGAAGGGCATGAGATCATTTAGACACTGGAGAGAAAAGTGCGGTCAAGGGACCTGGGGGAGGCATCGATCCAGACTGAGGGAGGAGAGTAAGAGGAACATACAGCATCATCCATCACGAGCAGATTGGAGTACCAAGAGAAGTGGATCAGAGCATTTCATTCCTCAATTCCTAGGGTGGGACATCGAGTGGATTTCAGCATTGAATCCACCATCAAGCAGCAGAAGTTAGAACTTTCAGAAGCTCGAGCAGGGAGACAAAATTCCTTATTTGTCTTGTGCTCTATTTTTCTGCATCTCATTTCAATATGAAGTTCTTTGATTCTAACTCTATGTTTTCACTAAAGCCTATCGTTATGTCCAGCTAAATTTCCTTCAAGGGGGATATGCTGGTTGATTAGATTTGCTTATTCTGATTCATGCAGTGCGTCATTTTATGGATGTCTCTCTCACTGTTTGTGGAATGGATTTATTTTCAAAACAACAAGGTCGAGTGAAAGCCGATCTTGATTGAATCTTAATGAAAACTGTTTAAATCTAAGGGAACTCATTGAAAAATAAGTTATTCTCAAATGAGAGAGACACACTAGACTCAACTGACAAGTTGAATCCAGTGACATCTGACTTGTTATCGCCATTGGATGTAATGACTTTTACAGTCGAAGGACTGTAAGAGTTATTTAATCACAAACTAACCAGATGAAAAATCTTTACAGTTACTTTAAGTCAGATCCATATTTCTAAAACTTAATTGCGTGAATAAGGCTAAGAAATATCAAATTGTCCATTGGACTTTCTCCCCTTACTCATCTATTGGCTTCTCTCACCACAATTTCCCTTGCTTCTCTCTCTACCTTCCTTGCACTTACCAGTTCACCTTTACTCCCTCACACACTGAATCTCACTCACTCCACTTCACCATCACCAACTATTTTTTCTTGTTCTTGTGTGTGTATTTCTTTTTAGTTTATTTTTTTTAGATCACCAAACACAACATGAGGCCTCCCTGTGGTTCAATCATGTCTTTCCACTGTCCTAAGTAGTAAGTAGGTTATAAATTTAAGTTTTTCACTCATTCCCAATGATGTGTGGCCGTGAAAACTTTGACGTCATTACAGGGGAGGCTTGGTGTGATATTAAAAAAAACAAAAATTCACATATAAAAAAATCAAAAAAAAAGACTAAAAAAACACTTAAAAATATGCAAAAAGAAAATTGAAATTCAAAAAAAATAGTGTGAACCTGGTGCATGCAAACCAGGTCTAAGTCTGAATACTTAGTACCTGGTAATGTGGAAATTGATAAACACCTCAGGGAAGTGAAAAATAACAAAGACAAGTTCAAAATGGAAGATAACAGAAATGAAAACTTGAACAACCCACTTCCTGAGAATTTGAACTAACCTGGAATGATGAACCCACCTGAGGATGAGATAGATAAGAGGCACAGTTTGAGAGATTTCTTGCTACATTTAGTGTCTAGTAACCCTTAATTCATTAGACTCTCTCCTAGTTCCATGAATTATGAGATCAAGCAATCTATGCTTAGTCAGCTGCCTAACTTTAATGGAATTCCTAGTGAAGACTCTCTTGACTTCATTAGATCCTTATACTATAGTGTCCAGTAGATACCGCTTAGGGGTCTCACAGAGGAAGAGATTAAATTGAGAGTGTTCCCCATATGCCTTAAGGTCAATGCTAGGTATTGGTTCTAATATTTAGAAGAAGAAAATTTTGTCACCTGGGATCAAGTTTACAATAGTTTCACAAGGAAATTCTATCCTAGGAGGTTGAAATCTGAAATTAGGCAAAAAATAATTAGATTCCTTCAGTATGAAGTAGAATTGTTTCATGAAGCTTAGGATAGTTTTAGAGGTTTTATTTGGTAGTGTCCAAACCATCAATTTTACACCCCAATTCCTCTTGGACACCTTCTACAATAGTCTCACCCCTTACCACAAAACCTTGGTGGATCAGTCTTCTGGAGGAGACTTTAGTGATAGGACTACTGAGGAGCTCAAACAAATCTTTAATACATTAGCTCAAA
Organism: Viscum album; assembly: GCA_963277665.1. Taxonomy (NCBI): domain Eukaryota; kingdom Viridiplantae; phylum Streptophyta; class Magnoliopsida; order Santalales; family Viscaceae; genus Viscum; species Viscum album. The sequence goes on along the minus strand of OY728123.1, from coordinate 747,001,077 downwards.
ATTCCCATCACAAATTCTCTAGGAGAAGAACCATTGTGAGAAAGGAAATCACCCCTACTACTCAAGCTGAAGCCTAAGATGTGGGCTTCTTTAATGAGAACCCACATCAAACCCTTATGGAGCAGTGCCACCACTGTGGCATGTATGGCCATTCTCAAACCTATTTTCCAAACTTTGATATTCCTATCCAGCCTCATGAGAGTGTCATCTTTTCTGGCTATGGACCTCGGATGCAGCCTAGGGATTATCCTTTTTACAACACCTACAATCAGGGGTATAGGAACCATCTGAACCTGTCATGGAGGGAGTAGGGATTCCTTCGACCTACTACCCCTCCTGGATTCCATCAACCACCTAGGCAACAATTCCAACCCCAACCCCAACCTAAGGCTGAGTCATCCAACTCAAAAGATGAGGTTAGAGACATGTTCCATCAGTTGATAGAGAGGTTTTATGAACGAAAGACCAAAAATAATTATGATAAAGTTCAAATGGATGCTAGAATGAAGAACTTGGAAATTTAAATGGGGCAGTTGGCTAGGGATGCAAGTAATAAAGAAAAGGGTAGGCTGCCCAGCACCACTAAGGCCAATACTAGGGATAATTACATGGTTTTTACCACCAGAAGTGGTCTCCAAAATCAGCTATATCCTAGGAAAGAACCCCAAAATGCTGAAAATGAGAAACTGGATGAAGCTGGAACCTAAAATCTAAAAGAACCTGAATCTGGAAAACTGGACAGCACCACTGGAATCCCTCAAGTTCCTATTGTTCCATCTCTAAAACCCAAAGAAAATGGCTTGAAAAACAAAGACAATAAAGGGAAGAAAATTTTTGAAGAAGAATCTGTAGAGATGCCCTCAATTTTGAGGAATTTTTCCCCTGCAATCCCTTTCCCACAAAGAATTAAGAATCCAATTCATGATTCTGAACTGTTGAAATTTTTAAAAGTGGTTAAAAAGTTGAACATTGATATCCCACTCTTGTAATCCTTGATTCAAATCCCATAATATCTAAAATCACTCAAGAAAATCTGTTCATACAAAAAGACATTGGAAGAATTTTCCGCTTGTAGTTTAACAGAGGAGTGTAGTGCAGTCTTGCATAATAGGATACCTCCTAAGCTTCAAGACCCAGGAAGAATTTTCATCCCTTGAAGTTTTGGGGATAGAGGTGGTAAGTTCAACTGTTTGTGTGATCTGGGGGCTAGTATTAATCTGATTCAACTATCACTTTTTCAGCAGTTGAGATTATGAGTTCCCCAACCCACCACTGTTGTGTTACAGCTTGCTGATAGGTCCATTACTCATCCAGTGGGTAGGTTCGATGATCTATTAGTGGGAGTAGGTAAACTCTTTTTTCCCACTAACTTTCTTATCCTTGATATGGAGTGTGACCAAGAGGTTCCTATCATTCTCGGTAGGCCCTTCTTGGCTACAGGGGGAGCTATGATAGATGTTTCCAAGGGGAAACTGATTTTCAATTTGGTTGAACAAAAAGAAGAATTCAATGTGTTTAAGAAAATCCAAGAACCCACCCACCCAATTTTACCAAAATATGAGATGTTAGTTGCTGAGAGTAGTGCTGATAAGGAGGAAGAGGAGTTTCTGATAATGATAGCCAAAATCAATAGTGAACCTGAGATCCCTGCTACCGCTTTCATGGGGATCATATCAAGTAAGGAAATAGAATTTTTTTTATGAGAATGAGGGAGATTTTTTGGAGAACTTAGATGAGTTTGTTTTGGAGCACATTATTACCCCAATAGAGGACTCTAAGTTTGAGGATATATCTTTTGGAAGCTCTAGAACTAAGGAAAAATCCTTCTTTATTGCCTTCTTCAAGAGGCAGTATGAAGACCTTGGGCCACCTAGGCCCAAGTGTCTTCCCTCAATCCATTCACCACCCACCCTTGAACTCAAGTCTCTCCCTTACCACCTCAAATATTCCTTTTTAGGAGACAGTTCCACCCTCCCTATGATCATTTCATCCAACCTAGAGGTGAGTCAATTTCAAAATCTGCTTAGTGTTTTGAAGAAATAAAAGTCAGTCATAGGTTGGTCGATTGATGATATCAAGGAGATAAGTCCAGCTTTTTCATGCATAAAATTCCCATGGAACCTAAGTGTAAGCCTAGAGTAGAATCCAAAATAAGACTCAACCCCATCATGAAGGAATTTGTGAGAGAAGAATTGATTAGGTTGCTTGATGCTGGAATAATTTTTCCAATTTCTGATAGCCCATGGGTCAGTCATGTCCAGGTGGTACCCAAGAAGAGTGGAGTGATAGTGGTCACTAGTGAAAGGAATGAGAAAATCTAGACAAGATCAGTGAATAAATGGAGAGTCTGTATGGACTATAGAAAATTGAATGCTTCCACAAGAAAGGATCACTTTCCCATGCCATTTTTGGATCAAATGTTAGAGAAATTGGCAGGCAATGAATTCTTCTGCTTTCTTGATGGTTATTTTGGTTACAACTATATTTCCATTACACCTAAGGACCAAGATAAAACCACATTCACATGTCCATTTGGGACATTTTCTTACCGGTAGATTCCCTTTGGATTGTGTGGTGCTTCTGCCACTTTTCATAGGTGCATGATGGCAATTTTTTCAGACATGATTGAGAGGATAATTGAAGTATTCATGGATGATTTTTATGTTGTGGGAAATAACTTTGAGAACTATCTGAAAAATCTGGAATTAGTGTTAGAAAGGTTCCAAGAGACCAACTTAGTCTTAAACTGGGAAAAGTGTCAATTCATGACCACTGAAGGCATAGTTTTGGGACACAAAGTTTCTAAGAAGGGGCTGGAGGTTGATAATGCTAAAATTGAGATCATACAAATGTTTCCCCAACCTGAAAATGTTAAAGGAATCAGAAGTTTCTTGGGACATGCTGGGTTCTACAGGAGGTTCATTAAGAACTTTTCTAAGATTACTAGACCCCTATGCCCCCTAATGGTTAAGGACACACCCTTTGTCTTCGATGAGACATGTCTAGAGGCCTTTAATCTGATTAAGGAGAAGTTGACTACCTCACCTGTAATCACTACTCCTGATTGGCAGCTTACTTTTTAGGTTATGTGTGTTGCTAGTGACTTTACAGTAGGATCTGTGTTGGGGTAGAGAAAGGATAGGAAACTTCATGTTATTTACTCTGCAAGAAAGCTATTGGATGATTCTCATAATAATTACTCTACCACTAAAAAGTAGTTGGCTGCTGTGATGTTTTCTTTGGAAAAGTTTAGGCAGTACTTGATAGGATCAAGGATAATAATATTCACATATCATTCATCCCTAAAGTATTTGCGGGCTAAAAAGGACTCAAATCCCAGACTCATGAGGTGGACCTTGTAGTTATAGGAGTTTGATTTAGTGATTAAGGACAAGAAAGGGGCTGCGAATGTAGTTGTAGATCACTTATCTGAATTTCCCCATTCCCCAAGTAAGGAAACAAAAGAGATCAACACTTATTTCCCTGATGAACAATTATTTGTTGCCTCTGTGCAGCAGTCTTCTTGGTTTGAAGACTATGCCAACTTTCTGGAAGCTGGAGTCATGCCCAAGGATCTCTCACACAACCATAGAAAGAGGTTTATATCTGGACCAAAATATTATTTTTGGGATGACCCTCTTCTCTTTATGAGGTGTGCTGATGGGATTTTGAGAAGATGTGTGGTTGAGGATGATATTTTTCCCATACTTGTGATCTGTCATTCATCACCTTGGGGTGGCCACAATGGAGGAGAAAGGACTACTCAAAAGGTCCTACAGGCTGGCTTCTACTGCCCAACATTGTTTACAGATGCTAGGAGTCTGGTTATTGGCTGTGAAAAATGTCAAATGTTGGGAAATGTTGGAAGAAGGTAGGAACTACCCCAAAAAGTTATTCTAGAGGTTGAAATATTTGATGTGTGGGGCTTGGACTTCATGGGACCATTCCCATCCTCTTATGGGAATGAGTACATTTTGGTTTTTGTGTACTACGTGTCCAAGTGGGTTGAGGCAAAAGCTCTACCCAACAATTCAGCTACTAGTGTTGTGAAATTCATCAAGAAAAACATCTTTTCCAGATTTAGTGTACCTCGAGAATTCATCACTGATAATGGGACTCATTTCAATAATTTTAAGTTCAAATGTTTAATGGGGAATTATGGGTGCTCATATAGGACATTCACTACTTACCACCCACAGTCCAGTGGGCAAGCAGAAGTTTCAAACAGAGAGATCAAATAGATTTTAGAGAAAATAGTGTCTAGCTCTAAAAAGGACTGGTCAAGGAAGTTGGATGAGGCCCTTTGGGCCTACAGAACTACTTATAAGAATCTTATAGGGATGTCACCTTATAGTCTACTCTTTGGGAAAACATGTCATCTACCTGTCGAGTTATAGCAGAGATCTTATTGGGCAGTGAAGGCACTTAACTTTGATTTTAAGTCTGATGGTGAGTGGAGACTGTTAGAGCTGAGTGAGCTGGAGGAGATTCGAAGAGAGTCCTATGAGAATGATGAAATTTAAAAAGAAATAACAAAGGCTTTTCATGACTCAATCATTAAAAATAGGAATTTCAAGTTTGGTGAGAGAGTCCTGCTTTTCAATTCAAGATTGAATCTATTTCCAGGAAAGTTGAAGTCTAAGTGGTCAGGACCCTTTACCATTGTTAGAGTTTTGGTTAATGGAGCTTTTGAGCTAGTTGGAGAAGATAATAGACCTTTCTTAGTCAATGGTCAAAGGATAAAGCACTTCTTTGAGGGGAATCCAAAGGACTTGGCAGCCATATCTCTGTTGTAAGAATGAGCTGTTTCAAGTCTAACTGAGGACTATAAACTCAGTGTTGCATGGGAACTAACACATGGTTTCTTATTTGTTTTATTTTTATTTTTGTTCTTCAATAAAGTAATCCCCACTGCTTTTTCTCCAGTTTAATTTCTTAACTTTTTTATGGTACCTCATGATCTGTTGTTATTTTAGAGAGAGAGAGTTGTTACTTCCAGAAACTTGGCCAAGAAACCCCAAGGGAGAAATCCACTTCATCATATGGATAACATTTCTCTCTACTCACTCCCTTGGGTTACTTATCTTGAACTTAAAACTCTGGAATCTTATTTTACTTATTTGAACTTGCAGGTTAATGAAGAGGAGTAATAACCCAATGCTACTGACGAGGATCTGTCTGTGGAAGCCACTGTTAAAGGTCCAATAATTCAGGGAAGTGTTGTTCTGCCCTTTTTCACTTTTAATTACTTGCTTAATTTCACTATGAATTAAGTGTGGGGGTAATTACCCCTAATCTATGAAAAATGACTATGTTTTCTTACATGGGTGTTTATAAGCTAATATCTACTCAGTTGAAAAAAAAATTGAGCTGATTTGTTGAAACATGCTTCCAGCCATTGCTTTCAATTTCATTATGTTGTTGTTGCACATCACTGCTAATCATGAAAGTATTTGAAGTAAATTGATACAATATTTTTTCTGCTCTTTAAAAATTCAAAGCATGAACATTTTAGGAATAGAAATACACTTGGTTACTGGTGATGGTTGGTGGGGTTGGGATCTTCTGTTTTTATTTGAAGTTTTCTTTTCTCTCCTTTTGTGTGGAAAAGAAAATTTTTGAACCTCATTGCTACCCCTCCATACACTTTTTCAACTGAAATTTCCATATGTTTTGAACATAAACTGTCTCCCACCTTGAGAGTCAACATTGGGGACAATTTTGGGTTTTAATTGTGGGGGAGAGGGGTCATTCTAGTGTCATGTAGAATTCCCCCTTCTTGAACATGAGTTTGTTTAAAAAATGGTCAAAGTTTTCAAATATTTTTCAGAATCTTTCAAACAATTTCAAATTATTTCATCATTTTATGGTCATTGGAGGTTCACTATTACTTCAATTATGTCATGTTGGTGGATAACTTCTCACTAGATGTTGAGAGTGGCACTTAGTCGGAAATTGTTAAGCATGAGTGATTGCTAAGTGGAATTATTCTCTTTCTCTATGAACCTTTCTATTTAGGAACTGGGGATGGGAGTGTGATGGGATAGGTTTTGTGGTATGAGGATCATGAATTATATTAACTATAAGTTCTCACTATAACCTAGGGGACTCCCATTTTTAAATAATAATATTCAATCACTTTAGGAAGTCAACTCTATTGATTATTAATTAATTCCTTTGTAATTAGAGTAAAATAGGAAAATGGGATCCCACGGTGAGTATCTGAGGCAAGGCACAATGGGTGCATTTTTGTGAATAAATAAAGCCAATTTCAATCTTAATAAGTCCTATGAATAGTGCTCTGCATATGTAATATGGTTGGGAAAGATTAAAATAAAGCGCCCTTGTCAAAAATGAACTCATTAAGGTGAGGGGAATTTTGAACCCATATGAAGACGGGAGCAATTTCCTTGGTTAATTTTCATTTGAGTTGAATCAATAAAGTGATCAAATTAATGGAATTTAATTTTTGCAACCCAAGGGAAGGTGAGAATGGAAGGTTCCCTTGGTTAAGTTTTTTATTCCACTTCATCTAACCTGTCAACACTCCTTGAATTAGAACATGAATTGGAAGGTGAATTAGGACAGTTAATGAGTACACATAGGAGGCATAACATACTTGACAGTGTATGAACCTGTGACACTTTTGACTTCCAGTGGGTATTTGAAGCTAGGCAGGATACTATTTTTGAATACCTTTGGATAGCATGACTCACTGTTGATTTTGATCCTCTGGGTATTAAAGTTTAATCATGCACTTTTTAAACTAAAATTCACAAATCATCTTTCTGTTTTAAAGTCAAAGTCATATATTTGTTTGAGGACAAACAAAGTTTTAAGTGTGGGGGAGTTTGATGTGGCAGTGTTTTCATGCCCTTTTCCACATCCCTTTTCATATTTTTTTTTAATTTTTAATATCAAACCATTGTATTTTGTGTAATATTTAGCAATTGTTATATTTTGTAAATTACATTATAAAAAAATGTGTTTATGTGTTAAAAGTGTGTTTTTGTTATTGTTTTTTATTGTTTTTTAATAATAAAATTAATTTGTTATTTTAATTTCATTTAATTAATTCTTTTTTTTATTAGTTTCAATAATTTTTAATTCATTAATTAAATTAATTAATTTTTTATTCTTAAATTGTAAATAAATAAACTTCACATGTCACTTTTTAAGTCTTTAAATAATTTAATTAGTTTTAACAATTTAATCTTATTCAATTAATATTTTTATTCTTTAATTTAATTAATTCTTTCATTAATTGGTTAATTAATTTAAGCAAGTAATTGTAACTATTTTAATAAGTTATAGAATTAATTTCTTTATAATAAAAATATATTTATTCTTTTTAATAAATCATAATTAGCTTTATTATTTAAATTTGTTTTATTTATTTATTTTTTAATTCCATTATATTTAATTTAATTTATTAATTGATTAATCTATTTTTTTAGTTTTATTTATTTAATTTTAGTTTTGTATTTTTTCCGGTGTTTCGGTATCACTCTCTTACGGTGCCACCGTTTCCATCACGGTCTCACCGTGAACATCACTCACGGTGCCACCGCTACCCACAGTCACCGCTTCCTACTGTCCCACTGGTTCCCCCACACACCGTATCTCTTTGTTGTCTCACTATTCCCACCCCCTTTATTGTTGCCACCGTTTCTTCCATGGTGCCTCTGTTGCTTTCACATTGTTTCATCCCCTCACGGTGGCACCACCTTCTCTATTCCTTCACGGTGCCACCGTTTCTTCTATTACTTCATGGTGACACAGTCTCCCCATCATTTTCACCGTGCCTCCATCCTGCACTGCCAAGACCCACCGTTCCTCTTCCATCTTACCATTTTTCCACCACAAATCATAGCAACAAGAAAATATAAAAACAACAACAACAACATTCCAACGGAATTGTGCTGTAATCAAACAGCAACAGCAATATCTGAACCTAAATCACAGCAGCATAAAATCAAAATTTCATCATTTTCGGAACAAATATTCACAAGAAATGAAAGATTTAAGAACAATGAATCAAACTTTCCTTATTCACATGTCCCCTCTCCCTTGTCCACGTAGCACCCGCCTCATTCACACCTACGCTGGTCAGCCGAACCCGCTGAAACCCACGACCTTACCCTGAGCCAGCTCTGCCGCTCTCCACCGACCCAAGCCGCGTGCCGCCTGCCCTACTTCCCTGCATGACCTCTATCACATAGAAATCCTTATGTTGTTTGTTCCGCCTTGAGATCGAACCTTTCGAGGTCCCACCTTCCTAATTTCGAGCCTCCTCCCACAAGAACCAAACCGCAATCCCAACCAATCTCCACCCTTTCCCTACTCGGACCAGCCCCTCTTCTCCCTTCCAACAGCGCTGAGGCCCCTGCCACACTCCTCTTTCCACTCCGCACGAAGACCCCCCCCCTTTGTGTTTTCTTTCTTCATTTCTTTTATTTTTCTATTCTATTTTATTATAACATATAATGTAACATAATATATTATAATATATATATATCATATACTATAAAATAACAATTATAGTTATATTAATAATTGTATATAAGCTTATATATAATATTAGTATATCATAATAATAAATATAATAATTATATTTACATATAATAGTAATAATAATATTAAGTATTATACATATATATTAATAAGTATTTATATTAAATAATAAAAGTAATAATATTAATATATAGTTATTTTAACTTCATTTTATTTGTTTAACTTGTTTTGGTTTTTATGTTGTTCTGTAGAGGGGGAGATACTCGTAGAAGCAGTGATAAAGGAAGTTGTTTGTGGGAAAGGTTCATGAATATTCACGAGATCATTGCAAGGGGGTTGTATGCACTTATAGGGAGTTCACTTAAAAGCTGGTGATGTGCACATAAAAGTGTGCCATGTGGATCTGATGATTTGTAGAGGAAAGATTGTAGTTCACCGCGCATGCATCATTTTCATTCAGTTAGGAGAAACTGCTCCGGTGACAAGTGTAGAGGAAGTGGCACAGTGAAAGCTCCATGTAAAGGCCAGGGAATACCTTGGGCGAGATTCCAGAGACTTCTACTAGTTATTAGCATTCGTGACGGGCATGAGATCATTTAGACACCGGAGAGAAAAGTACGGGCAAGGGACCTGGGGGGAGGCATCGATCCATACTGAGGGAGGAGAGTAAGAGGAACATATAGCATCTTCCATCACGAGCAGATTGGAGTACCAATAGCAGTGGATTAGAGCATTTCATTCCTAGATTCCTAGGGCGAGACATCGAGCAGATTCCATCATTGAATCCACCATCAAGCAGCATGATTTAGAACTTTCGAGAGCTCAAGTAGGGAGACGAAATTCCTTATTTGTCTTGTGCTCTATTTTTCTGCATCTCATTTCAATATGAACTTATTTGATTCTAACTCTATGTTTTCACTGAAGCCTATCGTTATGTCCAGCTAAATTTCCTTCAGGGGGGATAAGCTGGTTGATTAGATTTTCTTATTCTGATTCATGCAGTGCGTCATTTTCTGGATGTCTCTCTCACTGTTTGCGAAATGGATTTATTTTTAAAACAAGGTCGAGTGAAAGCCAATATTTATTGAATCTTAATGAAAACTGTTTAAATCTGAGGGAACTCATTGACAAATGAGTTTTTTTTAATACATAATCATTAATGTCGAAGATCAGTGGACATACAAACACCAAGCCATGAAGGGAAATGATCTAGCCAGAGCTGGTTAACATCATAGGGGCCTGAGGCTGCCAAATGAGAGAGACGCACTGAACTCAACTGACAAGTTGAGTCCAGTGACATCTGACTTGTTATCACCATTAGATGTAATGACTTTTACAGTTGAAGGAATGCAAGATTTATTTCATCACAAACTGACTAGAAGACAAATCTGGCCAGTTACTTTAAGTCAGATCCATATTTCTAAAACTTTAGTGCATGAATGTGGCTAAGCAATATCGAATCGGCTAGTGGACTTTCTCCCCCTACTCATTTATTGGTTGTTATCACCACAATTTTCCTTGCTGCTCTGTCTACCTTCCTTTCACTTACCGGATCACCTTTACTCCCTCACACACTGATTCTCACTCACTCCACTTCACCATCACCAACTATTTTTGTTTGTTCTTGTGTGTGTGTTTTTATTTAGTTTATTTTTTTAGATCACCAAACACAACATGAGGCCTCCCTATGGTTCGACTCTGTCTTGCCACTATCCTAATTAGTAAGTAGGTTATAAATGTTAGTTTGTCACCTGTGCCCAATGACGTGCGGTTGTGCAAGTAAAATAATTCTAGATTGACATACATATCTAGAAACAAACAGCAAGCAGGAATAAAAAATAATCATCTATATAACCGGGCCAACACAAAAGCCCAAAAAAATTATAATAAACCATTTAAATTCAAAATCAAAATTTAAATTAATATTCAAGAAGAGGTGAATCGATCAGCGATTTATAGGTCGAATAAAAGGAAAGGAAAGCAGTAAAAGGGAAACTGATATTTATGTGCTTTTTCCATATGGCCTATGTACACAGGGTAGGATCATCACTGGTGTTTCACTATGAAAAATAAAGGAATAAAATGAGAATTCATAGACATGAACAAGGCTAGAAAATTAGTCTAATAAACAACACATACCATTATAGAATAAGAAGAAAGAATGATATCCTAAAAATGATAAAGGAAAAAATGAATTGATTGAACTAAGGCCCCCTTACCCGGGGCTCAGTCAAACCTTTCAATACGACAAATATAACTTTTATCAGCGCTAAAAACGGCCATTAACAACGCTAGAAAAAGCGTTATTAATGCTGGCGAAGATAAAGGGGGGTCCCCTTTATCAGCGCTCCAAAAAGCGCTGATAAAGACCCCTTTTATCAGCGCTTTTTTAGCGCTGATAAAAATAAAAAAATAAAAAAATAAAAAAAATAAAAAAAATGTTGCCAATCTCAGGGGGGCTTTTTACAGCGCTTGAACCCCCCTTTATCAGCGCTTTCCCGCACCTCCAACGCCTGCCCGCACCGCCTACACCCTTTATCAGTGCTATCCCTTTAAATTACCCTTGCGCGCGCACCCATGCCTCCACCCAGATTTGATCTTGAGACCTCTGCCCTACGCACCTAAAGTCTTTGCCACTAACCTATATTGATTTGTTCTCTTATTCATGATATATCTATTTATTTATATATATATTTAGTTATATTTATTCTTATAGTAATATATATTTATATTAATATATATAGTTATATTAATATATATATATATATATAGTTATATTAATATATATATATATATATAGTTATATTAATATATACATATATTTATATTAATATATATATATATAGTTATATTAATATATCTATAGTTATATTAATATATAGTAGTTATATAAATATTAATATATTGGTATTTTAAATAAAATGGATATTAGTTATTATTTTGATAAAGCTAATATATTTTATATGTAAATATGTTTAATTATTTATTTAAAAAACTTAATATTTAGGTGTGAATATATAAAAAATATGTACATATAGTTATATATTTGATTATAAATAGCAGTGCATTATAAAAAAGGATGAAATTTCAAAGACATAATATCAATATTAATGTAATACCTTGGAATAAATTCAGTCCCCACCAAAAAAAGCCAATAATACCCCCTTAAACGAGGCTGAAAATCCACAAAATGTTAAAAAAATCTGGGTACCCCGACCAAAAACTCAGTTTTGGAGGCCTTCTGGGCCTCTTTTGGCCTCGAAAAACGCTTGACCAGGGTTCCCCATAATCATTAGTGCGTAGATCTCGTCGCTGGCTTCGATTTGATATGTGGTAGAGCTCAAACGGACACCCGGATCAAAAGTTATGGCCATTTGAAGTTCGAGTTGCGTTTTCAACATATTTTGGATCTTTTTTTAATTTTTTTTATTTTTTAGTCTTCAAATTGTTATTAAATGACTATTACTCCATAATAATTAGAAAATTATTAATTAAAAATATTTTTTTTTAATTTTTTTTATAATCCATTTTCACTAAATATCTTATATATTAAGTATAATAAGTGTAAATGTACATTTATACTTATCTAAAATATATTAAAAAATAATATGTTATATTTTTATCAATATAACTATATAACTATATTTATATATTAATATATTTTTTTAATTTTTTTTTTTGAAGTCGACCATTTATAAGCGCTTTTAAAAAAAGCACTCATAAAGGCCCCCCCTTTATCAGCGCTACTAAACAAGTGCTGATAAAGGGGGTCCCTTTATCAGCGCTAAAAAAAGCGCTGATAAAGGGGGGCCTTTATCAGAGCTAAAAAAAGCGCTGATAAAGGGGTACTTTTATCAGCGCTTTTTTGAGCGCTGATAAAGGCCCCCCCTTTATCAGCGCTTTTTCGTTAGCGCTGATAAAGGGGTGGCGCTGGCCTTGTCCACTTTTGTGGTATTGTTTTCCAAATAAGAGGGATGATTCAAGGTGTTGAAGTTATCATTAATTAATCTTTAAGGCTCAATGTCCACAAGATTGTGGCTGTTTTATAGGTTTGTTACTGCTATCTGAGTCTGTTATAAGCTAGACTTGTCGTCCTCTAGGTTCCAAAACAAGAACCTGAATCTATGTCTACAACCATGATGTCTTTATTTCTTGAAAAGGAATGAGTGAAATAGATTATTCTTGTTGTGGAAGTTTTTAACTCCCTGGTTGAACCTCACTATCTAATAATAAAGGACACTGAACCAAGAGGCTGGTGGAACATGCATATAAAAACCTGTTATAGGATTAAAGCTGGAGATACCTTCCAGATCCAAGATCGACCATTATTGTTTGGGTTCTAATTGATCTCCCTCTAGGACACTGCAGTCCATATTTTTCATTCTCCAGAATCAAGAACGAGCACTTCTATCCCTTCGCATGATGTAAACTCTTGCAGATTCAAAGTCAATCAAGATCCATCACTAGATCTGAGTCATCTTGCATCAACTGAAAAAGAATATTCGTTGTTGAAGACCTGATATATGCCCTATTCAAAAAAGAGATCTCGATCCTCCAAGGATGATGAACCCAGAATCCCTCATGCACTGCTACCTAACCGGTGAAAATTGGGCTCTTTGAATCCCTAAATCTGAAGAGGCGCATGTCAAAATAAGGAAACAACGAGACCTGTGCTGGAAGGGACACATGGTCGGTGGAGGATCTATGGGCCGTTCAATGCTTAACACACTCAACATGTATATTAAAATACATTTAATTAATAAAATATATAAAAAGGGAAATCTAGATTTCATAATTATCCACCTTGGGAATTAAATGAATTAACAATTTTAATATGCAACAGCATCACACTCTCCACCTTGAAAATTAAAAACTAAATCACATGATGATTCTGCACCACCAACATCATCAACTTGGGCATATCCTAAATAGGAAAAAACCTACGGGTTATAACCCAAATAGTCCCCCTACCATTTATCAACTGTGAAACATGTCTCCTGAAGTTGAATGATATTTAAAAAAATGATAAACATGATCAGAATTAAACAATTCTAAACAACTACATGATAAAGGTCATACCTACACTTACCTGATTTACACTTTGAGATGATGCCAACAAGGAAGACAGGACGAAAAAATCACATGCTAACATAAGTCCTCGGAACAGCTCACCAATGCCTGCAGAACACCAACAAAACAGATCAGTATCCATCCTCACACAAAACATGGAAAAAAAATATAGAATTCACATAGAATTGAAACTTAGAAATGAAACAGTGAAATCATGAAAAATAGCAGAGGAAACATCATAGAGAGATAAGTAGAGAGAAATCATGCATAGGAAAGGAAACAACTAAAATAGGTATCCACCTGAACCCATAAAAACACAAGAGGACCAAAGCACCAAGCACTGTTGGCTTTAAAACTGAGACACACTTCCTGAAAACCCTAATAGGAAGAATCTTGATGCAAGGCACCAGAAGATCCTTAAAAGATAGATTCAAAATCTCCACACAAGGATTCGATCTCCTAAATAGAAGGAAAAAATGAGATATCCTCAAATAAAAGGGAAACTGTAAGGACACATGAAAGCAATCCTGACATCCTAGGATAGCTCTAAAATGTGAGAACAAAAGCTAGGAGATAGATAAAAACAATGGGAAAATAAACCACTAAATGGCCACACATCCTAGTCTAAACTTACTAATGGTACAAGGTTCCTAGGAAACCAAACATAGCTGGTAAACAGGGTCGAATAAAAAACAAAGAAACTTGTTGATTATCCAAGCGACAAACAAGATCACTACACCAACAAACTACCCAATCCCAAACACTGAACTCGCTACAGGTCCATACCCAAAGAAAAAAGTCCTAAATGATGCAAAGGAATACGATGGAGATAACATAAGCTCGCCTCCTAGGAAAAAGACTGACACTAGAGACAATATCCTTCCAAACCTTACTGCTAACTAGATCTTAAAAATATGTGAACCTCACATATAACCCATTCCTACCCCAACACCATAGACACACATAGGTAGCAACTACCAAGAGGAATCTTTGAGGATCAAAAAGGAAAAGAAAAAATAGGGAAAGGTAAGGAAACAAACAATCAGCAACAGATTGAAATTATAGCCTAAGAGAGAATACGACCAATCTGAACAAATGAAAAATAACATGCTATAATGTAAAATACACTAGAAAAAATTTGAAAGTAAAGAAAAGACAATTTAAAATTTTAATAAATCAAAACACAAACCCAATTAGACTCTGATACCACTTGTTGTGGGGGTACTCCCCTATGTGATATATGGTCCCCATGCATTAGCTAGGGATTATTGGGTGTTTTGAATCATCAAAATCTGAAATATAAAAACAATGTTTATATTCAATTTATTACATACAAATTGATAAAGAGAAACCATGTTCAAGTTGAAATTCTATAACATCAAGTGAATACGTTCAAAATAATTCAAATAGTGAACAATATAAGTCAATGGAAAATTACATCAATAATTCAAACTTGCAATTTATTCTCATTAACAATAGAAATGAGATATAGTAAAACAATTCCAGATTGACATACATGTCCAGAATCAAAAAACAAGTAGGAATAACAAAGTAGAAGTTATGTAACCTGGACAACATAAAATCCCAAAAAAAACTTCTAATAAACCATTTAAATTCAAAATCAGAATTAGAATTAATATTCAAGAAGCTGTCAATAAATCAACAATTTACTGGTCGAATAAAATAGGAAAAGGAAATGAAAGTAGTAAAAGGGACACCAAGATTTATGTGCTTTGGCCATATTACCTACATGCATGGGGTAGGATCATCACTGGTTTTTAACTATGAAAAATAAAGGAATACAATGAGCAGTTAGAGACACAAACAAGGATGGACAAGTAATCTGATACACAACACATACCATTATAGAAAAAGCGCAAGAATGAGTCCCTAAAATATGACAAAGGAAAAGATGAAATGATTGGACTGAGACCCCCTTACCCAGGGCTCGGTCAAACCTTTTCTAAAGAAGAGGCCTAATGCAAGGTTATAAATTTGTCATTATTGAATCTTTAAGGCTCAATGTCCACAAGATTGTGGGTGTTGTCCAGGTCTATTTCCACTGTCTGAGTCCACTATAATCCTAAATCGTCATTCTCTAGGTTCCAGAACAAGAACCTTAATCTCCATGTATAACCATGATGTCTTCATTTCTTAAAAAGGAATGGTCAAACCAGATCGTTCTCACTATGGAAGTACCGAACTCCAGGGGCGCACCTCACTATCACAGAAGTAAGGAATCTAAACTAGGAGGGAGGTAGAACATGTACAGAAAAATGCATTGTAGGATCGAAGATGGAGATTCCCTCCAGATCCAAGATTGACCATCGTTTTCTGAGTTCTACATGATCACCCTCTAGGATGCTATTGTCCATATTTTTCATTCTCTAGGATCAAGAACAAGCACCACCAGCCCTTTACTTGATGAAAACTCTCATAGGTCCAAAGTCAACTAATATCCACCACTAGATCCATGCCATATTACGTCAACTAAAAAATAATCTACGTTGTAGAAGACCCAAGATTTTCCCTATTCAAAAAAAATCCTGATCTGCCAAGGATTAGGAACCCCGAAGCCCTCATGTGCTGCTACCTAACTAGTGAAAACTGGGCTTTCGAATCCCTAAATCTAAAGAGGATCCTATCAAAATGAGGAAATGACAAGACCTAGGCTAGAAGGGAAACATGGTCGGTAGAGGATCCATGGTCCGTTCAATGCCTAACACACTCAAGCAGCATATTAAAATAAATTTAATTAATAAAAATAGAAAAAGGGAAATTAGGATTTCATATATCACTCAGACTTATTCCTCTTTAAGGTCTAGCCACATCTAAAAGATCTTCATTTATAATAACTCTATATGAAATTGATGAAACACAATTCATAATCATAGAAATTCACTTCTCAAACCCCAAATGTTGAATAAATAACTTCAAAAAATATTATTTCACCTTATTATAAGTTTTCATCATATCCAACTTTTTCAAAGCCTACCCTTTACAAGAAGATGAATTTGTTTTAATAGAATAAAAAATCTCATGAACAATAATCAAATTATCTATAATAAGTATTTTTGGACTAAAATCACTTTGATTTTGACTAATAATATATGGAGGGATTTTACTTGGATTATTTTCAAAAGGATTTGAAAATATTTTAAAAATGAAATTATAGTGGTTGATGGGACAAAACTCAGAAAACCTTGATGGAGAAGACGTATTTAGAATAAGATCAATAAGGATATTATTGAATTCGGGCACATAAAATTCTTTGATATTCTACTGATTTAAAAGTTTCAAAATATCATATTTAATATAATCGCAATACATCTGAAAGAAAATTGAATGTAATCCATCTAGACCAGGTGCTTTGGTAGGATTCATTCCTTCAACAGCCTTTGAAATTCCAAACTCTAACATAGGCTAATCTAAAATATCATTCATTTCATTCAAAACTAATTTAGGAACACTATTAATAAATTTTACATCCACCTAATAAGAATCAAAAGTAAATAGTTTGTTATGGAAATCAAAAACAAGATTTCCAGTGGCCTTTTACCTATATCCCAACAATTTGAATCATTGAGTAATTTAATAATGTTTTTCATCTTCCTTGAAGATTATATTTGATTAAAAAATGTTGTATTTGAATCACCTTACCAAATATCATTTTCTTATGAAGGAAGATTCTAATGTGTTTCATGTTTTTGTAACATATCATCTAGCTCAGTTTCTAGGTGTTGAATATCTATACCAATTACTATACTCTAAGGTTTTTTATAAAGATACAAGTCATTGTTTCACCTTGTTAATTTATTTTTTTCTAATATATCACTTTTTTTTACTATAATACATGAGATCAGTAATTGATCTTCTAATTTTTTAACTAACAGGGTCCATATTACTATAAACTCAGGCTCTATGAACAACATATCCACATTTTTCATCCCTAAGTCATTTTATTTCAAAACAAAACTAAACAATTATTCATTACTACCAACTATCCATAAAAGTATTCAAGAAAATGGATGAATGATCATATTTAAAAGGAAATGGATTTTGTACCTGGTGATGTCAAAATATGCCAGTCTAAGTAATAGATCTCAAAAACTTATCAAGTAATTTACAAAATATGTTCCTTGGATCTCTCCCCCATAGAAATTTAAACTCATATCCATAGAAACACCAATAATTAAGGCTAGATTCAGAAAGAACCCGTTGAATTCCATCCATCATTTGTTGAAATCGATAAGCACCACCCTCTTTTTTAGAAGTATCCAAAAACTCATTAAAATCACCCCCAAAAGAATAGTTCTATGGCCTTAAAAGATAATTCTCTTGATTAGATCCCATGTTTTCCACTTTTCATCAATGTGTGTCCACCCATGCACGTCTCTAAATGTATAAACATCTCCCTGATTCCCATGAATCTAACTATAACATCCCTCCCCTCCTCATTGGCTTGAGAAGTTAGAGGAACATTACATGACCTTAAGAGACATCCCCAAGATGCTAAAGGCTAGAAATAAATGTTGACTGGCTTTAATATATGTGGTGGATGATTTTCCCTTGAAAATAAAACAACCGACCAAACAATCCATAACCAAATAACCCACTACATGATGCATGATATCAATGAAAGACAACTCAAATCAAACCCTTGATATTAAAATCAAACTAAAACCAAGTAATACAGTGGAAGGCAATAATATCAAAGTACACAACGGAAGATAAAGTTATCAAAACTCAAGAATCTAAAGACACAAACACCAAGATCCAACTCCAACTCCATTCCAAGTATCACGAAGCACCACTAGAGAAGTGTGATACTTTACATTTTCCCATGTCCCGATAAACAACATCTAAAAAAGTGACAAAGGGGTGAGTAATGAAACTTATTATATTTTCCCCAATGAATTCCCTACTCACACCACTAGGATATGACATGTTATCACATTTATATAAAATAGTTTATATAAAACAATTTCTAAAATAGTTTATATCAGAATATAAAAAAATTTCATATCAAACGGTTTTCCAAAAAAAAGCTATTTTTCCATGGAAAGAAACCAAAAAATGATTTAAAACCATTTCAAAAGTTAAATTTGGAATAATATATTCAATTACACATATCTACATAACCTACCATGCATGCAACCTATAACTCCCTATAATCATGAGTGGTGAATCATCCTTTCACTAAGTCATCACTAAATGAACCATTTGACAGGGGGAGTCATGAACCTTATCTATCCCACTAATGATGGGGGAGACTCCTTACCCTTATCTATCCTAAATTCACATGAACACACACAACCATTATGTTAAAACCTAATGTCATAAAAACAATTTCAATAAAACCAACATTTATTGAAACCACTTTTTCAACAAACCAATTCAATACATTTCAATAAAACCATATTTTTATTAAAAAAAACTCAATTAAACCATATTACCAAAATCCATAAAATCTACCTTTTAAAATCTAGATTTTAAAATAAATAAATAAAGGCACATTGCATAATTAATTTTACACAATTCCACCAAAAACTCACAAAACATCACTAAAGAGGGTTCTACCATGATTTGCACAATAATCTCATAGACAAATCCAATAAAAACAAAAAAAATTAAACTAAGCCTTCCAGTTCTAAATAGAGGAGTCGATATTGAAGCCACCTACCTCAGATTTTATGGTGACAACGAAGAATGGCACTTAAACACCAATGAAAATGGGTTGAATCCCCAAAAACCCACCTTAGATCTCTTCCTCTATACATAACAAGACCAAAACTAATCATATATGGAATAAAATATCTTAGATCTGTCTACAGTGGACATATATCTAAGAAACCAAGATAGAGGGAGAAGTAGATCTAAGGAAAACTAAGGAAAACCACCAATAACAGCCAAGAACTATCACTTACCGTGATAATTCGGCTTCAAATCACCAAGACAGGCCTTCAGATCACCTATGGGTCTATGGGAGAAGATTCCTTAGCCTTTGGGAAGATAGAATCTCATGTTAGGGCCACATAGGAGGAAAAATTAGGGCCTTAGAGGTCAAAACATGTGAGATCCACAATTTTATGATCTCACTTTTAACCCATACACAGTTAGTCACACGGTTATGAAAATTGTGCACTAACCGTTCACCAGCCACTATCTCAAAGATAAACCTCACACAGTTGTCTCACATAGTTTCCAAAATCTGCAATAATCATTCCAAAGACCATTTTCCAATATAGCATGGTTTCTCCTAGGCTTCTGTATGATTTAGAAAAACCGTGCGCCACCCGTGCACCTTCCCTTTAGCCTCTATCTAATTGTGCACAGTTTCCTATAGGTTTTTCACTATTTCTAAAAAACATACACCAACCATGAACCCTTAGAAAATCCCTAAAAACATTTCAAAAGTTCTCCAAACTCTCCCAAACTTCACCCATAAACTTTACATAATTAAAAATCAAAAAGAAAGGGTTACTTACTTGAAACTGAGGGTGCTACATTCTCCCCACCATTTCCCTTCCCATCCCCAAAAAGTAAAAAACCAATGTTTCCCTGAAAGAGTTACGACCATTTATCTTTCATTTTTTTCTCTCATTACCAAGGCTCTTCTTGAATCTAACCATGTTTCCAGAAAACTGGAACTATACTGATGTTTTTTCCATGCAAGACTTTCTCTTGCCAATCCACAATCTGCTCCATGATATGTACCAATGAAGCATCTAGATCTAGTTCAACATGATTACATTGAATCACATGGTCAATAGTAGGATGATACTTTTTCAACTCAGATACATGAAATACATTATGCATTGAATTGAATCGTGTTGGAAATGCAAACCGAAATTCCACCTCAACAACCCATTCCAGTATCTCAAAAGGGCATATGTATCTAGGAGATAACTTTCTTTGATTTCCAAAATTTCTATGACCAACCCTTAGATAGATCCTCAAGAAAACATGATCACTCACCTTGAACAACCACATTTTTTGAAGATAATCCACATAATATTTCTGACAGCTCTGAGCCATCTCCATTTGTTTCCTAGTCAACTGAATCATCTCCATTGTTTTTTGGACACGGCTCGACCCAACTAGTGAAGTCTTTCCTATTTCCACCCAACAAAGTACAGAATGAAAAGGACGCTCATAAAATGCTTCAAAAGTATCCATGTGGACTTCTAGAAAAACGACATATACCCATGGTTTTGAACCGTGGGTATAGCCCCCAAAACTGTGTGTATAGGCTATACCCACGGTTTTGGGAACTGTGGGCTACCTATTCGTTAGTATATCTTTCTACCACCCTGTAATAGCCTTATACCTATGGTTTTAAAACTATGGGTATAAATATTAAATAACATCCTATGCCCACAGTTACCCATAGTTCCATAACCATGGGTATAAATTTAATGAAAAACGTAGGTTGTTGGTTTCAATCCCATGACCTGCTTCACTTATATCGAGCATCTACCCAACTGATCTGTCAAAGTTATTAATAAATATATGTACATTTACTTATATATATTAATTTTGAAGGTCTTTATTATAAAAAAAAACCAACAAGGTTTGATCCCATGACCTCCCTTGGAAAAACCCAGCGCCTCGCCAATCAATCTAGCGCACTTACGTGTATATATTACCCCATTTATTATATATATTAATATAAAAGTTGATAATAGAAAAAAAAATGCCAGTGAGTATCGATCCATCAACCTCCTATAAACAAAAACAGCGCCTCACCAATGAAACTAAGTAATTTATGTTTATATGTATGTAAACATTTACTAAAATATATTAATTCCAAATGTTCATATAGAAAAAAATCGTTAGCGAGTTTAGAACCGGCGACCAGCCCTTCCAACACGAAGCACCTAACCACCCAAGCTACTTGACTTTAGTTATTATGCATTTATATTTATTTAAATATATTTTTTCACATGAAAAACATAAGGGACCCTATACCCACAGTTTAGTACAATCATGGGTATAGTTCTTCCCTGAAAAATATTTTGTGTCCCGTGGAAAAAAAATCCCCCTAAAACGCGGGAAAGTTATACCCACAATTTTTGAAAACTATGGGTATAGGTCCCAAAAAAACAACCCTATACCCATGGTTCTATGAAAACCATGGGTATAGGTCTCAAAAATCAACCTTATACCCACGATTTAGTCAGAACTATGGGTATAGGTCTTTATAAGAAACCTATACCCACGGTTAAGGAAAAACTGTGGGTATAGGGGAGTCTATACCCATGGTTTGGCCCAAACTGTGGGTATAGACTCCCATAATATACCTATACCCATGGTTTTGTGGAAACCATGGGTATAGGGGGTTCCTATACCTATAGTTTTGGGAAACACTGTGGGTATAGGCCCATTTTCCAGTAGTGGTGTATCAAGGCTTGATAACTATTATTATATGAGAACTCCACTAATGGAACATGATCTTCCCATGAGCCACCAAAATCCATTACACAAGCCTACAACATGTCTTCCAACATTTGTACCATCCTTTCGGATTTCCCATTCATCTGAGGGTAATACACCGTACTCATGGTCAATTGAGTCCCAATAGATTTATATAAGGATTTCCAGAAATGAGATATAAACCTTGGATCTATGTCTCACACTATCAAAATGGGTACACCAAGCATTTTTACCAATTATCATATGTATATTTTTGATAAGTCCTCCACCATATGAGATTCAAAAATTGGAATGAAATGAGCTGAATTGGTAATCTGATCCACTATCACCCATATGAAATCGTGTTTTCAAACCATTCTTGGGAGACCTATTATAAAATCCATCATTATTTGTTCCTATTTCTACATAGGATTAAGTAAAGATCGCAGCATACATGTTGTTTATTGATGCTCTTCCTTAACCTGCTGACATGTTAAGCATCTCGAAACGAACTCAGACAATTTCATTTTCATACCAACCCACCAAAACTCTGCTTTCAAATCCTTATACATATTCTGTATTCTAGGGTGAACAACCCATCTTGAATGGTGGTAAGCATGAAGAATATGTTCTTGAAAATCCATAGGTATGACCATCTGATTTCTGAACCACAACATTGAACTCCCATCTAGTATTCATCCCTTAATAGTCTCCCCGCTATTATGTTTTGACCTCATCGCCACACATTCTAAATCGGACGCTTGTGCTTCTTTAACTATCTTTACTAGATCATGAATTAATGAAATGTGAAATAAAACTACAACATCACCTTGGTCTTCACATTTTAAGTGTGTGTCGGCTAGGACTGACATCAACTGCCACTCATCTGAAGCTTCTTTTTCCAAATGATCATATGACCTTCTGCTTAATGCATATGCCACTAAATTAACCTTTCCTGGTGTATAGATCAAGTCAAAGTCAAAATTTTGGAGATACTCCATCCATATTCTTTTTCTTAAATTCAAATATAATTGTGAGATAACATTCTTCAAGCTCTTATGATGTGTGAACATAGTGAATTTCACACCAAATCTTCAAAGCATGGACTACAGTAGCTAACTCCAAATCATGTGTTGGGTAGTTCTTATCATGAAATCATAACTAGATTGATCTATAAGAAAAAACATGATCTTCCTACATGATAACACATCCTAACCCTAATCCCAAAGTATCACAATACAACACGTACCCTTATCCTGATTCCAGCAAAATCAAGATTGGTGCTGATGTAAGGAAAACCTTAAGCTCTTGAAAAGACTTCTGGAATTCCTCATTCAATTGGAATATAAAATTATTCTTTTTAAAAGATTTCATATGTGAATCTAGTCATGAAAAATCATGAATAAAGTTTCATTAATAACCAGTTAGACCAAGGAAACTTTGTATCTCAATGACATTCTTTGGCGGTTTCTAAGAGATAACGACCTCTATCTTTTCTAGATCTATAGAAACACCTTTTACAGAAATTACATGGCCAAGAAAGTGTACCTCCTGTACCCAAAAATCACACTTTGATAATTTTTCATACAACTGATGATCCCTCAAGATTCCCAACACTGTCTCCAAGTGTTGCTCAGGCTCAACCCTTGTTCTTGAATACACCAATATGTCATCCAAAAACGCCACCATAAAATAATCTAGATATCTTTGAAATATCTACTTCATCAATTCCATAAATACTATTGGTGAATTTGTAAGACTAAAAAGCATAACCACATATTCATAATGGTCATATCTACTTCTGAAAGTTGTCTTCGAAATATCCTCCTTATGAACCTGTAATTGGTGATATCCTGATCACAAGTCAATTTTGGAGAACCACTAATCTCCCCTCAATTGATCAAACAGATCATCAGTGCATGGAAGTGGATATCAATTTTTTATCATAACTTGGTTAAGCTTATGATAATCCACACACAACCAAATAGTTCCATCTGCATTTTTGACAAACAATATTGGAGCTGCCCATGAAGACGTACTCGGCCAAATGAAACCTTTTATTTCCATATCTTCCAACTGAAGTTTCAATTACCTTAATTCTATTTGCTTCATTCCATAAGACGTAAGTTAAATAATACTAGTCCTCAGAATGAGATCAATCGTAAACTCTACTTCCCTTACAGGTGGGAACCCTAAGAAATTTTTGGGGAACACATCTGAAAACTGATCCACAACTATAGGAAATATGATATTCTCGATCTCTTCCATCAATTAAAAATACAACATTTCAAACTAGTATTAGATCATTCCAACTATTAGTGTGAACAATCCCATTACAAAAGAGATGCTTGATTCTATATTCAGTCGTGAAACTGACCCGTTGGGTATAACAGTCGATGTGAGCCTTGAACATCGTCAACCAATCCATACTTAGGATTATATCAAAAAATCCATCTCAAGAACATAGAAATATCATTTCAACACTGCTCCATCAATAGTTATAGAACATTCTCTACACATGAAGGTTTGAAACTCTCTTTGACCAAGAAGAGTTTGAAGTTGTATCACAAAAGGCATCATCACAACTTTTAAACTCAACAAATCAACAATGCAAGAAGAAATAAATAAATGGGAAGAACCTTTATCAAACAACACTTGGATAAGTTTATAATTCAAAAGAACTATACCTATCACAGTCGATGGTCTAGACTGATCATCTACCACAACCTTCTCAGCTTTATATAATTTCTTTGTCACTGCAGTTTGTTCCTTATTGCCCTATTGAGATTTCTCTTATTCAGGAGTCATGGTATTCCTATAATCAGCATGGATATATCTATTCTAATGATGAGAGTTATTACACTGCCTTCATCCCGTCAAAGCATACGATGCCTGCAACACCTGAGAAGTGTCTTCAACAGGTGACCTTGGAGCACTGTGACAATAGCACTAAATATGCCCCATATGATTGTAGTTGTGGCATGCTCTTAGTGGTATTGTACACTTCTGCTTCATGTATTCGAATAAACCACATTGAAAAAATCTAGGTTTCCTATTTGGTTTTGGAGGAATATTCATTGATCCATTCATCTGATTTTGAGTTTTACTCCCACCTCAGAAATAGGTGTCCCTATTTTGTTTTCTCCAAAAAATAGAGTTCCCACCGTTTCCTGTGGGTATCAACATACTTCCTCCTCCCATTGATCCTGAGATGTCTCTTTCTTTCATCTTCACTCTATTTACCATATCTATATAATTCTTAATATAGATCACAAAAATCTTTGAGTGAATCTCTTACCTCATCCCCGATTCAAAGATATGTTCCTTCAAGGATGCACTAGCATCAACCTTGGGTAAAAAGCGTAATAAATTCATGAATTTATCCACATACTCCAAGAAAAAAATATTTTTTTACTTCAAGATGAAGTAGTCCATCCTTCTTTTAATTCTAAATGTATGAGGATAGAATTTTTTGTTAAACAATTTCTCAAAATCCTCCCATGCCCAGCCTTGGTCTAATTTAGCCTGAACCGCTAAATCCCACCACTGGCATGTAATATCTTCTAGAATGTAAGTCACTAGCTTGACTTTCAACTCTACTGGTGTGTAAATGAAATCAAAGATATGATTCATCCTATTCATCCACACCTCTACCTTCTTTATTTCCGAATCAACCCGAAAATTGGTGAATTATACTTCTGGAATTGGATGAAATGATCCACTTGCCTTGGTCCATCCATCTTGTTCCCTCTATCCACAGTCTGAAAGGCTTGGATGATACTTTGAACCGGCTCTGAGTTAACCTATTGCTCAGGTGTAACCACATTCTCAAAGCTTCTTTTGGTTGGTTTCTATGACACCTAATGGGTGTCGCTATCTTGAAACACAACAATGTCATAAGTCTCACTCTCTAGCAACTGAATACTTAGAAAATTTCAAATTATACCACATCATACTATCACAACATTACTTTCCAAAATCAATATTTTCTAGGTTCAACAATTTTTGAAAAATCTATACTTTCTTTGAAAATCAATCCATTTTCAAAATATTACAACCATGCTCTTTTTCAAAATATCACATTTGAAAAAAAAATCAACATTTTTCAAAAATTCACATTTGAAAACCAAAATAATAAATCATTACTATAAATGAAATATGTAGTCCTAATGGGAAGTCATTCCTCTAATGTGTGTCATGCTCGTCTCATTCCTATAAGTGTATCCAAAACACTTATGTACCCAACTCTCTGGTAACTTGAAGTTCAGCATTAAAATTTTATTTATGTCTTTTTATGATCTACATTTCAAGTATTGACAATCCTACTCGTTTTTATGATCCCAACTCAAGGAATAGACTAGAATGAATTCAACTCCAAGACCAACAACCAATACCAAGTCAAATACCAACCAAGACTTAGACCACTTGTTCCCCAAAGGAAATATCAAGTTGATACCACCCCTCTCAAACATATTTTTTTTCGACCGAACAAAACTAATACCACTTGTAACATCCCTCCCCTCCTCATTGTCTTGAGAAGGTGGAGGAACATTACTTGGCCTTAAGCAACATCCCCAAGATGCCAAAGGCTGGAAATAAATGCTGAAGGGCTTCAATATATGTGGGGAATTATTTTACATTGAAAATAAAACAACCAACCAAATAATCCATAACCAAATAAACCACTACAAGATGCATGATATCAATAAAAGACAACTCAAATCAAACCATTGATATTAAAGTGAAGCTAAAACCAAGTACTATAGCATAAGACAATAATATCAAAGTACACATCGGAAGATAAATATATCAAAGCTCAACACTCTAAATACACCAACTCCAAGATCCAACTCCAACTCCATGCTAAGTATCAAGAAGCACCACTAGAGAAGTGTGACACTTTACCTTTTCCCATTTCCCAATAAACAAAATCTGTAAAATCACCAAAGTTCCAAAGCAGGGTTGAGTAATGAAACTCATTAGATTTTCCCCAATGACTTCCCTACTCATGCCACTAGGATATAACATGTTATCACATTTACATAATAGTTTATATAAAATAATTTATAAAATAGTTTATATCAGAATATAAATAATTTTTATATCAAAAAATTTTCCAAAAAAAGTCTTTTTATCAAGGAAAGCAACCAAAAAATTCTTTAAAAACATTTCACATTTTCTATTTGTCATAATCCATTTCATTCAACATATCCACACAACCAACCATGCATGCAACCTGTACCTCCCTATACTCACGAGTGGTGATCCATCCTTTCACTAAATCATCACTTAATGAACCATTTGTCAGGGGAGATCCCTGACCCTTATCCATACCACTAATGATGGGGGAGACTCCTTACCCTTATCTCTCCTAATGCACATAAACATGTATAAAAATTATGCCAAAACCCAATGCCAAAACAACCATTTCAATAAAACCACCTTTTATTGAAACCAATTTTTCAAAAAAAAAACAATTCAATACATTTCAATAAAACCATATTTTTATTGAAAACATATCAATTAAACCATATTAGAAAAATCTAGCAAATCCATATTTTAAAATCAAGAAGGCAAGGCACATTGCGCGACCAATTTTACACAATTCCACAATTCCACCAAAAACTCACAAACTATCACTAAAGAGGGTTCTACCATGATTTTCACAATAATTTCATTGCCAAATCCAATCAAAATAAACAATTTTAAATTGAGCCTTCAAGTTTTAAATAAAGGAGTCAAGAGTGAAGCCACTTACCTCGGGTTTTATGACGATAACGAAGAATGGCACTTAAACGCCAATGGAAACTGGTTGAATCTCCACAAACCTACCTTAGATCTCTTCCCCTGATAACAAGACCAAAACTAATCATATATGGAATCATTTATATTATATCTATCCACAACGAACATAAATCTAAGAAAATGAGAGGGGGAAAAGTAGATCTAAGGAAAACCAAGCAAAACCACCAAAAATGACAAAAAATGATCACTTTCTAGGAGAATCCAACTTCAAAACACCAAGAGAAGCCTTTAGATTGCCTCTGAATCGATGGTAAAAGATTCCTTAGCCTTTGGGAAGAGATAATTTCGAATTAGGGCCGCATATGAGGAAAAATGAGGGCTTTGGAGGTCAAAATGTGTGAGATCCACAATTTTAGTATCTCACTTTTAACCCATGCATGGTTAGTCGCACGGTTAGGCAAACCATGAGATAAACGTGCATTAGTCACTACCTCAAAGATGAACCTCACATGGTTGTCTCACACAGTTTCAAAATCGTTTTTCAATTGTGCCAAAACCCACTGTCGAACATAGCACAGTTTCTCCTAGGCTTCTGCACGGTTTGGATAAAAGCGTGCACCGCTCTTACGCCTTCCCTTTAGCCCCTATCTCATTGTGCATGGTTTTCTGTAGATGTTGCACGGTTTTCACAAACCATGCATCCATAGAAAATCCCCAAAAACATTTCAAAAGTTCTCCAAACTCACCCAAACTTCACTCATAAACTTTACATACTTAAAAACCAAAAATAAAGGGTTAGTTGAAGTCGGGGCTGCTACACTAACCAAGAATGTGGTTATTATAAAAATAGGTAATTCTACAACAAATATCATCCTTTCAAAAAATACCAACACCACTAGATTGTCTGCGTCTGCTAACTCCAAATGTATAAGAAAATTGCAATTTAAATTTTAAAGAAACTAATTCCTCACCTTCCAAAAGTGTATTGAACAAGAAAATGATAGTAGACCCCGGTTTCCAACACCATCTTTGGAGCGCTTGAACAGTCCAGGGATTGTCAATCCTCAGCTGCCTGAGGATTTGTCTCACCTTGAAACCTCGAAGGTCTCTGTCTCTAAAACTCGTGCAGCGCACTCAGTCGGTGTGCAGTGTCCGCTGGTGGGGCTGGTAGCAACTGCTGCTCCTCGGGTGGTGGTGGTGGTGGTATACCACCCGAAGGTGTTATCACTGTAAGTGGCTCCTACATTAATGCCTCATCGCTCGGTGGGCCATCATCATGATCCCTCACTAGAATCCTGACCAGTTGTCTTTGTGGAGGCATCCTGTAAAGAAACAGATGCATCACGGTCAATAAGTTATACCTCACTACCACAAAACTGGGCATTCCTGGCGCCACCCTTTATCAGCGCTAACGAAAAAGCGCTGATAAAGGGGGGTACCTTTATCAGCGCTAAAAAAGTACTAATAAATGTATCCCTTTATCAGCGCTTTTTTTTAGCACTGATAAAGGTACCCCCTTTAATAGTGCTTTTTAAGCACTTTTAAAGGGTACCCCTTTATCAGCGCTTTTTTAGTAGTGCTGATAAAGGGGGGTCTTTATCAGAGCTTTTTTTGAAAGCGCTGATAAAGGGTCTGCTTCAAAAAAATCATTAAAAAATATATTAATATTTAAATATATAGATATAGTTATATTGATATAAATATAATATATATTTTTTAAATATAATTTGAAATATATTTTAGATAAGTGTAAATATACAGTTACACTAAATATATAAGATATTTAGTGAAAATGGATTATAAAAAAATTAAAAAAATATTTTTAATTAATAATTTTCTAATTATTATGGAGTAATAGTAATTTAATAACAATTTTAAGACTAAAAAAATTAAAAAAAATTAAAAAAGATCCAAAATGTGTTGAAAACGCAACTCGAACTTCAAACGACCATAAATTTTGATCCGGGTGTCCGTTTGAGCTCTACAGCATATCAAATCGAAGTCTGCGATGAGATCTATGCGCTAGTGACCCAAGAAAAGCCTCAGTCACATTTTTCGAGGCCAAAAAAGGCCTATAAGGTCTCCAAAAATGAGTTTTTAGTTTGGATACCCCGATTTTTTAACATTTTGTGGATTTTCAGCCTCGTTTAAGGGGGTATTATTGGATTTTTTTGGTGGGGACTGAATTTATTCCAAGGTATTACATTCATATTGATATTATGTCTTTGAAATTTTATCTTTTTTTATAATAAACTACTATTTATAATCAAATATATAACAATATATACATATTTTTTATATATTCACACATAAAAATTAATTTTTTAAATAAATAATTAAACATATTTACATATAAAATATATTAGATTTATCTAAATAATAACTAATATCCATTTTATTTAATATACCAATATTTAAATATTTATATACCTATATATTAATCTAACTATATATGTACCTATATAATGTGTGTGTGTCTATTTGTGTGTGTCTATATATTAACAAACTTATATTATATATATATATATATATATATTATAACATATGTATATGCATATATATTTATATATATATATATATAAATATGTATAATTATACTTATAGAAACATACACATATATATATATGTGTGTGTGTGTGTGCGTTGTATATATGTATTTATTTATACACACACAAAACAAAACATATTTTATAATTGTATTGAAAACTAATCTTATAAATATATATTAATATACGAATAAATATATGGATAAAAAATATAACTAAATATATATAAAAATAAATAGATATAACTTAATATTAATATACGAATAAATATATAAATATATGCATATATACATATATAAATATAACTAACTATATATATATTAATATACAAATAAATATATAAATATAACTATATATGTATATATATATATATTAATACAACTATATAAATTTATATTAATACATGAATAAATATAACTATATATATATATATCACTAGTTGGAGAACAAATCAAATTAGAGTGGTAAAGGCTTAGCGCGCATAGGGGGAGGTCTTGAGTTCAAAACCTGGTAGAGGCGGGCAGGGGCGCGCGCATGGGTGAATTTTGGGGGGGGGGATATAATGCTATTAAAGGGGTCTACAAAGTGCTGATAAAACTTGGGGCGTCGTGGCGGGGGTGGAGGCACTGATAAATGGGGGGCAAGCGCTGTTAAAAGCCCCCTCCGATTTACAGATTTTTTTTAATTTTTTTTAATTTTTTTAATTTTTTTTAATTTTTTTAATTTTTTTTAATTTTTTTAACTATTATCAGCGCTTTTTTTAGCGCTGATAAAAGGGTTCTTTATCAGCGCTTTTTGGAGCGTTGATAAATTGGACCCCCCCCCCCATCTTCACTGGCATTAATAGCGCTTTTTTAGCGCTGTTAAAGGCCTTTTTTAGCGCTGTTAAAATCCGTATTTGTAGTAGTGCATGGTGATCTGACTCAAAAGAGATCAAGAGAAAAAACATTTTCAAAACACATGCAACTAGTGTTTTCATGTACTAAGTCGGAAAATAGAATTTAGGGTCCTGGTGTATGGATACGTCAGCCACTGCACCAACACTGGACTCTCTAGACTGAAAGCTGAACTCAAGACACTTAACACTATTTCCCCCATTGAAAATATAGACTCTTAGTTCTTCTGGTAGAACCGACCTCCCCTTTGATACCACTTTGTTATGATTTGTCCCTCGGGGCCCGTTTTGTGACTACCCCAAGTCTGCCTTCCATAGGCTATGGGCTGATGACTAGCACCGGAAAGGCATATCCCAAAAAGGGAAGGCATTGCCTTTAAACCTGTACACACACAGACAAGGCATACTGCACAAAACAAACCACAAAGGAAAGAAAAATAGTAAAACCACCAAAAAGTACATCCATTGAGAGTAAAAGGTGTAAACTAAAAGTAAAGGGGCCAGAATACAAGCCCAACTGAAAGGAAAGTATAGTAAAAGAAATACAATATCTGGAGGTCATCCGTCAAGGATCCTAGCTGAAGGGTAGGTACAGTTCATTATCGAATGTCACTACAGAACGCCACATCTATTGATCCACCTCTGAGAACCGTCTAGCCCTAGCTCCCCAAAGTCATGGTCAAAGCTGTCTGTCATCTTCACAAGACACAATAGGAGTAGACGAATCCCGTGTATATAACACCCCGACCCCTTTAGACTGGAGTCGGTGCATTACTTGTTATATTATAATGGTTATAAGGAATGATCAGTTTAGTAGTCTTGAAGAAACTAGATACATAAATGTAACTCAAATTACATTGGAAAAGGTTACAAAATACAATACATAACAAAAACTAAAGATTGCATCCACAAGAACTCAATAAATGATCTCCTATTCGTCACCTGATGAAAGTAATCAACGAAAGGGGTGAGCTCAAATGCTCATTAAGGGTTAAAAATGGAAGAATCATGAGTCAATAATAACTTAATTGTAAATAATTAGACATAATCAATATGGCATGGTGAATAAATGAAAAACTCGCGCCATTAATAAACTAAGAATGGAACTGCATCCATATATTTTGTCATAGTGAAAACCTCATAGATAGTAATAAATGATAATGAATAAATAGAATTATTATTAATTGGATGTCATGTATTTGTAACATGATACCATAATACCATAAAAATGGTTTAGTTCTGTTGGTAGAAACCCGTCTGATTTTTTGAAACAAACTCGAAGGCTTTGTCGCCAACTGATTTGTCTCATGAGACCTATCGATGTATGAAGGGGATATAGTGGGCCCCACATGCCAATTAATGTCCAAATCATTATTTATACATTTATTAAATACAATATAAATATTCCTTTTCAATATCCCTATAGAGTAGAGTATACGGATTCATCAATATTTCCATAATTAAAATAACTTTCCAAATAAACACCGTATGTAAAATGGTATACGGTTTAGAAAACAAACATATCCATGATATGAGATTATGGATATTTAATATAAATATAATTTAAAATGAAAATTGATCTCGAATGGGTATTAGTTACACCACATAAGGATTTTTAGGTGCACCACGCAAAGTTAGTCACAACAAAATAGTAGTTGAGACAAAGTCTCTTACCACAATGTAATCGGTCAAATCATATGACCAGAACTTAATAACCCTAAAATGAATCATTTAATAACATGAATATAAAGAGAATAATGTTATTATATTTCAAATTTCAGTACACATATACCACATATAAGAAATAGGTGGCGAACAATGAAAATCTCACAGAGATGAAAGTGAGATGAGAAAATCCTTACCTTTTGCTCGAGTGTGTTCTTCGTTTGTTTTAATGACCTGAATAATAAAATTTAGCTTCATTAATTAATAACTCAAGAACCTAATATACATTTAATTGATTTATTATAACCTTATTAGGTTCATTCATGGCCCTTTTATGGGTTTAAGAGGTTTAATTTTGTTACTTGGAAGCATTTTATTCCTTGGTTTTCATGATTCGTTTATTTGTTTTCATGAATGGAAGTTCATTTGAAATGTGGTTAAACATCTATAATTGTTAATATATCTTATTAATGAAATTAAGTATATATAAATGATCTTATAATTATTTTGGGTTATATACCATGATGATGATTCATTAGTTAAAAGTTTATTACAAATATCCGTATTAACTTGGTTGTTTTGTTCATAATGAACTTGTTTTGTATTGTTATTTTATATTATGAGTGTTTAATGATTATAGAACATTAATGTGATAAAATAAATATATTATTATCTGTTTCAACCATTAAAATGGTTTCATGACTAGTAATGAAGTAGAAAGTGAAGAACAAAACTCCTCCGTCTACAAAGGTTATAAATTGGAACCTCATGGACGTTGATTTCATTTATAAAAATAAAAAGGGGGAGTAAGAATATTGATGATGTTTATTCCATTAACATGATATAATTACATTATATAGATGATACTAGGGTTTATCATGGTCATTTGGGCATAGGAGGTGAGGAGAGAAAAAGAAAAGAGATGAACTTGAAAATAAAAGAAAACTTGAGAGATCCCTTATGAAAATTCAGCAGCCTAACGGCATCGCTTAAAAGTTAATAAAATGAAATGATGAGAACAAAAAGGTATCTCATAATATTGAAATCAAAAGTACAGTAATAATAATACATAAAATCAAACCCCAACATATGATAATGTAAATTCAAATAGATAACATAAAAGAAGTGTCGACTAAAAGAAGAGAATGAAGGATTCCCTTACCTTGTAGAGTAACTCCTAGATCTTGAAGGATGGGACCTTGGGGGATTAATGACACCTTGGGAGGACTTCTAGAGAGGTAAAAACACCATATCTTCGAGGATGAGTTATTTGGAATGAAATAAAATGAATGTATGAGTGGGTATTTATAGAAAAATAGAGGTAGTTTTTTAATAATTTAAAAGGGACACCACATTAGTGGTTTTTTCCAAACCATGGGCTTGCCCATGGTATTTACCCATATTTTTAGCCACTTGGGACACCTAATGTCATAATTTATTGTAAAAAAGTCTACCATACTTTTATATTTAATTATTACATCATTATGATGTCATTAAACTACCGAAAACTCAAAAGTGTATTTTTATTATTCATAAAAAATTCATGCATTTTAGAAAAATCCCAAAACTTTACCCTAATCATTTTTCGACGTGTAGAATTAAAAAATGAATTCCATTTTTTGAAAATAATTTTCTAAGTATTTTTAATTTAATTTTTAAATAAAATCATAGTTAATTCGAAAAATAACAACTTTAAAGGTATAATTAGTTCTACATCACATTGAAAATTTTAATTAAGATCTCATTATCTTATTACCTTAAGAAAATAAAATATTGTCATTATTTAGTATTTATAAGGATCATATTACTATTCATAAGGGTATGTTACTATTCATCAAAAACTCAAGTTGGTTCTATTAGACTCCAAATGACTTACTGGACACAACTCTAGATGACCGTTTTTAAAAATTCCAAAACATAGAAGTGGAAAATTTATGTTTAATGGCTTGGTTTTTACTATCTCCTAAATAACCAAGTGTTGTTTCAAAGGAACACAGTGCTTTATGAAATATAGGCTATAAAAAGAAGGTATTTAATAGAATCATACCATAAAATGTTTGGGGTGTTATAGTGTAGGGGTGGGTATAACAATACTCACTAGGGACCCCGAGACCCCTGAAGGTCTCTCAGAAATCCACGAAGGAAATACCACAAAGCAAGATCTCAATGTAAAGCACAAAGAAAAAGACACAGTTTACATTAGGTATAACTTAAGTACAGAAGTAAACATGATTAGTCGTAAAGTTAGATCATCTTATTCTATTGAGAGGATCTGATGCTGATCCACACAGGGTCGCTAGGTGTCGATCCACACAGGGTTGCTAGGTGCTGATCCACACAGAGTCGCTAGCTTCTGATCCACACAGTGTCGTAAGGAGCTGATACACACAGGGTTGTTAGGTGTTGATCCATACAAGGTCTCTAGGTGCTGATCCACACAGGGTCTCTCGATGCTGATCCACACAGGTTCGCTGGGAGCTGATCCACACAGGGTCGTTATTCATTATTCACGTCACAGTTAGCCACTGGATTCCCACACTTAGCATGCTTGATTTCGGGAGGATCTTCTCCTCAAGCCATCGGTCATACCTCAACCACCACGAATTATCACATAGAGTAACCCAAAGGACCATCTCATTGTAAGGGTCTGAACGCAATAAATGGTGCGTCAAACAAACGCCTGGTCTGTAAGATATGGGCCTTTTGTAAAAAGGGTCTGGTTGAATTCGAGTTTGATCCAACTTATCCATACTCCAACCTCTTCCAAAACTCACGTAGAGTATCTCAAAAGTACCGCATCATCTCAAGGGTCCCAACGCCACTGACGGCACGTTAATCGGATGCTCAGTTTGAGAGATACGGGCGTTTTAGTGAAACGAGGGCCGATTGGGTCCGGGGTCCGATCTGACCCGACTCGACCTGGATTCGGACCGGCCTGGGACCGACCCATTGGGCTGTGGGTTTGTCTTACTGTAGCAGGTCGGTTTCTCCATCTGGACGCGGCACAACTGTTGGAGTTGGTGGCCTAGAACCAACTACTGTGTACTTTATTCATTAATAAATGTCTTATCACATCTTGATTGTTCTTCTGCGTGACAATGCATGTGATAATGTCCTAAGGATGGCTGTTGCATTAATGGTTCATAGTGGATCCCTACTATGATGAGAACCCGAAAGTGCCATAACACTATTCTTGAATATATGTTCTATGGCCAGATGATATTATTTGAGGGACACAAATAATACAGGTCATTAGGGGTGAGGACTCATAAAACATTGAGGCACCTTCTCATGGTGTGTGCCCTTGGTAATATCCAGGAGGATATTATGAGAA
Organism: Viscum album; assembly: GCA_963277665.1. Lineage (NCBI taxonomy): Eukaryota > Viridiplantae > Streptophyta > Magnoliopsida > Santalales > Viscaceae > Viscum > Viscum album. The sequence goes on along the minus strand of OY728123.1, from coordinate 746,964,893 downwards.
CAAGACCCGCCAGTAGGAAATCCACATTTCACAGTGTCGTTGGATGTTCCTATCTGCGGATGTGTGTATTGGTCCTTAGACTTTAAGATTATTATTAATAGGTATTACAACTCACGCGCTTAGATGTATTGACGAAAACTATGACGACACACTGTTCGCAGCGAGGTAGGATACGTTGGGTGCATCATGAGTAATACTGCATTAATAGATAATGCGAGAAAGGATTTGTCCCTTCTGTTCCATAATGGAAGTAGATATCTCAGGCCCTTTGATGGAATTGATATAGCCTAAATAAATCCATGGCCATGGTAAGGTATGGGTGAGTTCAATTACGGGAAGTCAAAGAAAGAATAATAGAGCACATGGGTTGATGGCACTAGCATGCAACCCGCTTGATTGGAGATATCGATACAAAGGGATTATATTACACGGTAAGTGTTCGTAGGAGGTGACACGTCATTGCGGTGTTAACTTCTTTCTCTATGGGTGCCTTGGCGTGTTGCTAGACGCTAACCTTGGACTTTAGGCAGGCTCCGCCTAATGCCACTGAGAAAGAGGCCTAGAGGGTCACACACTAAGTGTGTCCATGTATCTCAGTTAAATAAATATTATTCCCGAATGTGGTTTAATAATTATTTAAGGATTCCTGACCGCATTTATTTCGACACTAGTTATTCGAGAGAATATATTGTGGGAGAAATAATATATATATTTATTAGCAAGTAATGCAGTTACATTTATTTAAGAAATAAATAGCCATTACTCAAGGTCTAATAAATATGGTGGAAGAAATAAATAAAATGGAAAAATAAAAGTACACACCGTGTATATTTATATACACGCCGTGTAGTTGGTTTTTTTGGGATTCGTGAGAAAATATTGTTTATTTAATTAAATGATATTAAATGTAATATGTTGGGCGCATGTCAAGTAATAATGATGGTCAACTGTCATTATTAAGACATGGGGTATTACTAAGAATTAAATGAAATGATTAAATGTTTTCGGGCAATTAATTCATTTTATTATTCTAAGTATTATAATCCCAAATTACATTATTCTCATTGAGGAAGAGCCATTGTTGTGCACAACGGATTAGGAAATACTCTCAAGCCAAGAGAGAATTCCTCTTTCCACCAAGAATGCCTTCAAGTTACGAAAGCGAGATCCTCCACCGGATCAAGGCGGTTGAAGGCGGGCATAGCAAGCGAAGGCTCTTCTGCACTAGCACTCGGAGATCCCTTCGGTGACGTCCAGAGATATGTGGAGCATGTGTGGATCACCGCTAGAGGAATCCTGTACTTGGATTCTACAACGCAACGACGGATCACAGGATCGTGACCGGAGACTCTAACGAAGAAAGAATTCCATCAAGTTTATTCTTATGAATTAATTAAATTAATAATAACCAACATATTATGATCCTATCTCAATGGTTCTGGGACTCTTCTTTTCTTTTTTGTTCTTCGTTCTAATCTGAAGATTCGGCGTTTTATATCGTGACGGATCTCGGATTGAACGTCATTTAACACTAAAATTAAAGTTGGGAAAACCCTACAACGCGCTTCCGCTGCGCCCGGAACCTAAAAGTGGTATCAGAGCGAGGTTATATCGTTGGTTATAATTATTTAGTTTTTCATTGTTAATTTACGCATTTAATAATTTAGTTATTTAAATTCAAGTTTAATCGTTCTGGAAATCTGAATATCGAGATCTGTTTCTCCTCCCTCATTTCTCGTTCACCTCACAGAAACGATTTTTTCTTTTAATTTTGATTAAAATAAAATAGAGGAACTCATCTGGAGGATCCAAACGTTTTTGTCCGTACAACACCAGAATACACGGCGTGTATTAGGAAGTACATGTCGTGTAGTCTAGGTTCAATGCATTGACTGATCCGCCAAATCAGGCCGTGTATTGGATTCTTTCTAAGAATTTAAGACACTGTGTGTTGACCAGAAATAGGTGGCAAACGGTTTTCAGAATACACGTCGTGTGGTCCAATGAACACGGCGTGTAGTCCCTTCGGGTTAGGGTTGGGCCGTATACTCCGTACACGGCCTGCCCGGCTGGAAACCGTGTAACACGGAAACTACACGGTGTGTGTCCCACTGTATACGCCGTGTACTCTGAAAATTTCCGAAGTACATAAACACTCCATGTCCTTGGGCGTGTACTTCGGATGGACGGTGAAGAAAAGTACACACCGTGTAGTCGGAACTACACGTCGTGTACTCACCCAAATTACGCAGATTTATTAAAATTTATTATTATATTATACAAACCCTTGAGACGTGTACCATAGTGCAAGCGTAAAGCTAAGGCACAACACGTGATAGGTGTTTTATATATATATGTTTAATTTAACATCTGCGTAATAAATGGGAATTCACCGGGTTGCCTCCAAGGTACAAGTTACGTACAAGGATAATTTTAAATGAATTTATTTGTTTAAAATTATGATGGATGAGAATATCAAGGAAATTCAGAAAAAGGATTTAAGATAAAAGGATTAATTAATTAAATATAATTAATTGATTCGAGCGTGATTTATCTTAAACAAGAATGATTAAAGAATTGAATGCTAGTTTTATTTATGCGTAAATATTGTTGCATGTATGGATGATCATGAGCAAGACCGAGACCTTTGTATGTGAATGGTTTCTTTTAATTTATTTATTTAAATTAAATTTGTTGGTCTGCAAGCCATCTCCTCATTAATATGTAAGGCTTGCGCGCCCAAGGATTCTTTTATGTAAAAACCCCTTTTACCCCTCACCTGTGTGTGAGATAAATGCATATGTAATGGATGGAGCTCCCAAGCTAGTGGAGGCAGCTCAATTCAGGATCCAAGGTGAAACCAATCCAAGGAGATACAAAGGTGGACAGGTGGAAAGCTGTAAACACGAAACCGAAAGGTTCAAGGTGTTTCTCCCCTAGGTCTTGGGTTAGTTTATCAATTGCTAGATAAACTAACCAATAGAAAAGCTCATGATCATACCATTTATTTTATTTCTGTCAGTTTCATGGTTTATTTATTGTGGGTGTGTTGTCACGATCACACAATTAATGAATTAAACGAGCATGCAAGATGGAACTAAAATAAAACCGGCTTATACGTAAATATTATCTTAGACATGGTTAATCACTTAAGTATATCCCAATTAATATTAACAAGCATGTAATCAAAGATAATAAAATGGAAATTTACGTATAAGGATAAAATCCATCAAAATAAATATTAAGTCGGCATAGCCTTCCATAATATTGGTTAGAATCGAACCATAGTTCAAATTACTTGACCAACCTTAGTTGGGGTGCTTTCAATTGTCGGGGAATTCTAATTCAAGGTTTTGGGTTGACTTGACTTGGTTCGCATCAAGGGTTGACTGCCACAGTAGGACTTGGTGTGACCAAGAGGCAAAGGTTGAGGAAATCCAAAAAGGATTTCAGGATTGGGGAGTCCACTCAGCGGATCAAGGAGCTCCGAGTTAATGTAGTTGGCATTTGGAATGCCTACCTAAAACCCTTCAAGTTGCTTGACCAACCCTAGTTAGGGTAATGTGAAGGGAAATATGGATCCTTTCCACTAGAATATTCATGCAACATAATATTCCGAAGTCAATGGTGAGGGCTATTGGATTTCGATAAAATAGTTGGAGACTAATAAGTATTAATTTATTTATTTGTCTCAATTTTTGTAATAAAGTACTAAACCTTTGATCATCTTAATTTGTAGAAACGGCAAGAAAATGACTTCAAACATATCATTACGCACCATACTCCAAAAAGAAAACCTTCTCACCGGCACCAATTTCCCAGAGTGGCAGAGGCGTTTACACATCGTCCTTCGCCACGAAAGGAAATTGTATGTGCTGGAAGAGCCTATTCCAGTTGCGCCTGGGAAAGAGTCTAGTGATGAGGAATTATCTATCTACATGAAACACATGGATGATGCCATAGATGTCCAGTGTTTCATGCTATCGGCCATGTCTAATGATCTCTTGAAGCAACATGAAAACATGGACGCGTATAGCATGATGTCTCACCTTAAATATCTCTACCGAGAGAAGGCGAGACAGGAGAGGTATGAGATCTCCAATGCTTTGTTTACCACGAAGCTTGGAGAGTCTGCACCAGCTGGGCCTCATGTAGTCAAGCTTATTGGCTACATTGAATGCCTGGACATCTTAGGGATTAAATTCCCGGATGAGTTGCGTATAGATCTCATCCTATCATCACTGCCCAAGACCTTCTCTAACTTTATTGTCAACTATAACATGAGCAGCAATGAGAAGAGTCTATCGGAGCTTCTGACCTTGATTCACCAGGTAGATAAGGACATGGGGTGTGAAAAACTCGCGGTCCTTATGGTGAATAAGAAAAGGAAGGACAAGGAAAAGGGGACAAAGACTTATAAACGGTCTGAAGCCCCCGAGCATCGTCCCTCCAAGAAGGGGAAGATCCAGAGGCAGGGCAAGGAACGGGAGGCAGTGTGTTTTTCATGTGTCAAGCAGGGCCACTGGAAGAGGAACTGCACCCAGAAGCGTGGGGACGCTAAAGGTGCGTTTGTTATCGAGTGAAATCTTTCTATTTCTACACATTGGGTATTAGATACAGCTTGTGGGGCTCATATCTGTATTCAAATGCAGGAACCAAGTAGCTTTAGAAAGATCGCCAAAGGAGAGGTGGATCTTCGAGCTGCCAATGGCGCAAGGATGGCTACATTGGCTATTGGAGACTACCACCTCTCATTGCCGACTGGGATGATTTTGGTTTTACAAAACTGTTATTTTGTGCCTAGTGTTACCAAGAACATAATTTCTGTATCTTGTTTGGATATGGATGGATTTATTTTCAAGTTCGGAAATAAGGGTTGTCTCTTTTATAAGAACAACGTATGTTATGGTATGACACATTTGAATAATGGTTTGTATGTACTAAATTACGAAAACCAAGTGTTGGAAATCGATAACGAAACAAACTCACATGACTCATACATCACCCAATTATGGCATCACCACCTTGGTCATGTGAACGAGAAGCGCTTGACAAAGCTCTGCCAAGATGGCTATTTAGACTCTACTGAGCTAAAACCACTTGATAGATGTCACGCTTGTTTACAAGGAAAAATGACCAAGCCGCCTTTTGGTGGACAAGGTGAAAGGGCCACAGAGCTTCTAGGATTGGTACACACAGATGTGTGTGGACCATTTCCAGTAGAAGCTAGAGGTGGATATTCTTACTTCATTACTTTTACTGATGATTTTGGTAGATATGGCTATTTCTACTTAATGAGGTATAAGTAATAGTCCTTAGAGAAATTTAAGGAATTCAAGAATGAAGTATAGAATTAGCTTGGTAAGAAGATAAAGAAGCTTCGATCTGATCGAGGTGGAGAATATCTGAACCAAGAGTTCATCGATCTTCTACGGGAGTCTGGGATTCTATCTCAGCTCACTCCTCATTATACACCACAGTGGAATGCTGTTAGTGAAAGGAGGAACCACACCTTGTTGGACATGGTGAGGTCGATGATGAGTCATACGGATCTTCCATTATCCTTTTGGGGATATGCATTTCAAACTGCAGCATACACATTAAACCGAGTACCAACTAAGGCGGAAAATGGAATTCCATCCGAGTTATGGAATGGAAGGAAACCCACTTTGTCGCACACACATGTATGGGGATGCGAGGCGTTTGTTAAGGCCTTCTCATGCAACAAACTAGCACCCCAGGGCATGAAGTGTATCTTTATAGGATATCCCAAGGAAACGAAAGGATATTACCTATATAACCCCCAAGACAAGAAAGTGATTGTCGCTAGACAAGCCGTCTTTCTTTAGAAGGAGCACATCCTCAAGAAGGATAGTGGGAGCAAGATTGACTTCGACGAAGTTGATGCTCAAGATACACAGGAGTTGGTACAGGAACAAGTTCCACAGGTCCCCGTGGAAGAGGTTCTAGAAACACAAGTACTGCATAGGAGCTCAAGAGAGGTAAGGGAACCAGAGAGATTTGGTTTCCTAGTCACCGAGGATGGTGAATCATTATTGTTGGACAATGATGAACCTCTCTCCTACAAGGAAGTAGTAGAAAGCTCAGAAGTTACAAGATGTCTAGAAGCTATGAATTCTGAGATGGATTCCATGTATCAGAACCAAGTATGGGTTCTGGTCGATGAGCCAGTTGATGTAAAGCTTGTTGGATGCAAATGGGTATTCAAGAGAAAGTTGGACATGGAAGGTCAAGTTAGCACCTATAAAGCAAGGCTAGTGGCTAAAGGATTCAGACAACGTAAAGGAATTGACTATGATGAAACCTTCTCGCCAGTTTCCATGTTTAAATCCATAAGAATCACACTTGCCATAGCAGCTTACCATGACTTTGAGATTTGGCAAATGGATGTCAAAACAGGATTCCTTAATAGGAATCTTCATGAAGATGTCTATATGAAAAAACCAGAAGGGTTTGTGACACCAGGTGAAGCCAAACGGGTTTTCAAGTTGCAGAAATCCATTTATGGATTGAAGAAAGTATCCAGGTCATGGAACATTCGATTTGATGAAGCCATAAAGGAATTTGGTTTCATTAAGAAAGAATGTGAGCCATGTGTTTATAGGCAGTTTAATGGGAATGTGGCCGTTATCCTAGTAGTATATGTTGATGACATATTGCTTATTGGAAATGGCGTACCAGCCTTACAGTCAGTTAAGGACTGGTTGAACAAGTGCTTCTCCATGAAAGACTTAGGTGAAGCAGCCTACATTCTAGGGATCAAGATCATTCGTGATAGATCCAAGAGGCTGCTTGGACTAAGTCAGGGTATGTACATTGACCAGATACTAAAGAGATTTAGTATGGAACAATCCAAGAGGGGATTGGTTCCAGTGTCACATGGCTTACATATTTCTAAGAAAATGTGTCCTCAGACACAACAAGAGAAAGATAGAATGAGTAAGATCTCATACTCTTCGGCTATAGGATCCATCATGTATGCCATGTTATGTACCAGGCTTGATGTTGCCTATGCACTGAGCATGGTAGGTAGATATCAAGCAGATCCAGGTGAACAGCATTGGAATGCTATTAAGACTATACTTAAGTATCTGAGAAGAACTAAGGATATGTTCCTGGTGTATGGAGGAGACGAGGAGCTTGTCATCAGAGGGTATGTTGATGCTGGTTTTCAAACAGATCAGAATGATCTGAAGTCACAATCTAGATATGTTTTCTGTCTCAATGGAGGAGCTGTGAGCTGGAAGAGTTCAAAGCAGCCAGTTGTCACCGATTCTACAGCAGAGTCCTAGTATATAGCGGCTTCTGATACAGCCAAGGAAGCCGTATGGATTCTGAACTTTGTCTAGGAGCTTGATGTGGTGCCTAGCAGTAAAGATCCCATTACATTATATTATGATAATACTGTAGCGGTGGCTCTTGCAAAAGAACCAAGGTCACATCAACGGACAAAGCACGTACTCCGGAAGTATCACCTCTTGAGGGATTTCTATCAAAGGGGTGAAGTTTCAGTGAGTAGAGTGTCCACGGAAGAGAATGTGGTGAACCCCATGACTAAAGGCCTATCTCAGCAGAAGCATGAATATCATGTGAGAGCTAGCGGGTTAAAGGTTGTTAGTAGTTGGCTCTAGCCCAAGTGGGAGTCTGTTGGAGTTGGTGGCCTAGAACCAACTACTTTGTACTTTATTCATTAATAAATGCCTTATCACATCTTGATTGTTCTTTTGTGTGACAATGCATGTGATAATGTCCTAAGGATAGCTGTTGCATTAATGGGTCATAGCGGATCCCTGCTATGATGAGAACCCGGAAGTGTCATAACAATGTTCTTGAATATATGTTCTATGGACGGATGATATTATTTGAGGGACACAAATAATACAGGTCATTAGGGATGAGGACTCATAAAATTTTGAGGCACCTTCTCATGGTGTGCGCCCTTGGTAATATCCAGGAGGATATTATGAGAACGAGACCAGCCAGTAGGAAATCCACATTTCATAGTGTCATTGGATGTTCCTATCTGCGGACGTTTGTATTGGTCCTTAGAATTTAAGATTATTATTAATGGGTATTACAACTCACGCACTTATATGTATTAAAGAAAACTGTGACGACACACTGTTCGCAGCGAGGTAGGATACGTTGGGTGCGTCACGAGTAATACTGCATTAATAGATAATGCGAGAAAGGATTTTTCCCTTCCGTTCCATAACGAAAGTAGATATCTCAGGCCCTTTGATGGAATTGATATAGCCTAAATAAATCCATGGCCAGGTTAAGGTATGGGCGAGTTCAATTCCGGGAAGTCAAAGAAAGAATAATCGAGCACATGGGTTGATGACACTAGCATGCAACCCGCTTGATTGGAGATATCGAGACAAAGGGATTATATTACACGGTAAGCATTCGTAGGAGGTGACACGTCATTGCGGTGTTAACTTCTTTCTCTATGGGTGTCTTGGCATGTTTCTAGATGCTAACCTTGGACTTTAGGCAGGCTCCGCCTAATGACACTGAGAAAGAGGCCTAGAGGGTCACACACTAAGTGTGTCCATGTATCTCAGTTAAATATTAATTTGACAAGTTAAATAAATATTATTCCCGACTGTGGTTTAATAATTATTTAAGGATGGCTGATCGCATTTATTTCGACACTAGTTATTCAAGAGAATATTTTGTGGGCGAAATAATATATATATTTATTAGCGAGTAATACATTTACATTTATTTAAAAAATAAATAGCCATTACTCAAGGTCTGATAAATATGGTGGAGGAAATAAATAAAATGGAAAAATAAAAGTACACACCGTGTATATTTATATACATGCCGTGTAGTTTGTTTTTTCGGGATTCGTGAGAAAATATTGTTTATTTAATTAAATGATATTAAATGTAATATGTTGGGTGCATGTCAAGTAATAATGATGGTCAACTGTCATTATTAAGACATGGGGTATTACAAAGAATTAAATTAAATGATTAAATACTTTCGGGCAATTAATTCATTTTATTATTCTAAGTATTATAATCCCAAATTACATTATTCTCATTGAGGAAGAGCCATTGTTGTGCACAACGGATTGGGAAATACTCTCAAGCCAAGAGAGAATTCCTTTTTCCACCAAGAATGCCTTCAAGTTACGAAAGCGAGATCCTCCACCGGATCAAGGCGGTTGAAGGCAGACATCGCAAGCGAAGGCTCTTTCGCGCTAGCACCCAGAGATCCCTTCGGCGATGTCCAGAGATGCGTGGAGCACATGTGGATCACTGGTAGAGGAATCCTGTACTTGGATTCTACAACGCAACGACGGATCACAGGATCGTGACCGGAGACTCCAACGAAGAAAGAATTTCATCGAGGTAATTCTTATGAATTAATTAATTTAATTATAACCAACATATGATGATCATATCTCAATGGTTTCGGGACTCTTCTTTTCTTTTTCGATCTTCATTCTAATCCGAAGATTTGGCGTTTTATATCGTGACGGATCTCGGATTGAACGTCGTTTAATGCTAAAATTAAAGTTGGGAAAACCCTCCAATGCGCTTCCGCTGTGCCCGGAACCTACAACAACTGCGTCTGGTCTTCAGCACACGCTGTCGGTGAAACCAGCCACGCCCTCCATGTCACCCGCAGACTGAGTGTGCGGGTTGACCTGGTCAACGCAGCGCCAGGGTGGCGTCGTGAGTCTCCAGCACTGCGACCGCGGTGGCCGCGACCTCCGTCTTTCTCCCGGGCAGCCTGAACGTGGGCCGCCACCTCCACGTGGTGCCTGTTGGCATCATACCTCCACGCTGTCGCGGCAGGCCGCCTCCCTCTGCCCTCGACCGCCGCTGCCGTCGCCGGCCCACCGCCGGTTGCTTTTGCGGGCCACCGGAGTTGTTCCAGTGGTCCGTTTCTCGATCTGTCTGCACCCACAGGATCGTAAGGTTGTCACCTTCACTGCGACAGCATCAAACTTGCCTTGTCACCATTTGGAGAATTCATCCACAAAGAACACACATGTGGGGGGGGGTTGGGCCTTATTTGTGTTGCCCCGTGCCCTCCGCGTTAGAAGTTTGAAAACATGGGGAGGTCTGGGGATTGTAGTTCAATCAATACAAGTGATCATTTCATCCTAGATAGATGAATCCCAAAAGAAGTCACCCTCCCACAAGAACGCACGATCTGCGGATCAACTTGTCTGCGGGATAATTTGTGTTCGTCATTTTTAGAAAAGAATGGGGAAACATTAAATAGTTCAAACCCCTACCTCGTTTGATGTTCATTGTCGTGGAATTCCGTCCTTGAGGGTTCAAGAGGTTGACGTCATTCGTTGCTTCCCGGTTTTGTTCTTCGAGGCACGTCGAAGTCGATGACGTTTCGCTGGCATTCGTCATTCTTCATTGGAGAGGAAACTCACTGAAGGTTCATCAAGGAATTGTCTATGATTTAATTCTCAACTCTCTAACACGTTAGCTTTTTAAAAAGGGAACACATCGCAGCGTTTCTATTACGCTGCGACGTTGCGTCGTTACTCGTCGCTGCACCGCAGCGTCATCGTCCACCGCTCAACAGTTGAGAAAAGAAATAAAATAACTTTTAAAAGTTGTTTTATTATTTTCCGAAAAGTCCAAAAAAACTTTTCTATCCGACTCTTGTCGGTCAAAGTTAAGTCTTTTCTATGCGAATCTCGGCATTCCGAGTTCAGCGGTGCTCTCAGATTTTCGATCTGAGCACCAATTCAAAAGTTAGAAAAATTTGCTCACATTTTTACTGAATGTATTTTAAAATAAGTTCAAAAATTACATTCCGGGCATTCTGGGCCTCGGAATCACGTATCATCAAAGCGTGCGATCTCAAAATAATTCCATATAATTTAAAAAAAATTACACAAAAATTCCGAGACATTACAAAAAAATGTTCATTTAGTTAATTTTAAACTTTGACATTGCAAAATAGTTAGATGAATCAAAATAAACATGACATATTGGAATCCAAACCACTGGTCAAAATGATACATCAAAATATAACATCTATCGGGATATTCAGAAAAGTCATACAAAAACACTAATATAGTTGATGCACACAAATGAATCAGATGACGTTGACCATGACGAAAACAGCGGCACTGAGACAATCAAACGACAACCACTTGAGGTCAATAGATGCGGATGACCAAGTGAAGCCGCCAAGATGATCAAATGACAACACCGATCAATATTTAAATGTGAACCAGTCGAAGCCGAACCAGACAAACCAATTGAAGTCGATCCAAATAACAATAACCCAAATGAGTTCGACCCAGACCAAAACAGCCGAAACAAAGATGAAACAACTGAATCTGCTGATTTGAACAAATGAACTAACGAGACTATCAGATGATCAACTTAGTCCACTGGCCTAGACAGATCAACCACCAATACAGATATATAAGTTGATTAGTTGAATCTGGATCCAGATGAAGCACTCATACAGACATATGATCCCACTGATCCCAACATATGAGCCAATCAAAATAAATAAACGAGACAATCATGTTGAAGCCGAACCCATTGAAAAGAAATGAACATATGAAATAGATGAACCAAACAGACAATAAATCGAACCCACCACAAGGTGGACAAATCTAGGAAAACCTAGAGAACTCTCAATGAGAGGTCACTTTTATTAATGTTTTTGTGATGCATTTCGTGATGCTTGATTTGATGACCATTTTATGCAAGTTTTTTGTTTTAGAAGTTTCCAACAAGTGATTTCAAATCAAATGTATTTTTTTAAGTGTGTTATAACTTGAGTTTTTTTTAAATAAGTTTTTTAAAAAAATATTTTTTTTAAACATGCTAGGTTAATTTTTTTTTGAAAATACACCACAAAGGCGGCATCCACGATGCCGCCTTTGGGCCCGGGTGAAAGGCGGCATCCGAGATGCCGCCTTTCCCCTAAAAGAGAAAAAAAATTAATTTTTTTGTTTTGTTTTGTTTATGTGTATATATAAAAAAACAAAACAAAAAATAAAAATAATTTTTTCAGCAGAATTTATCCGCTATTTAAAATCCAGCAGTACTGTCATTACAGCAGCCTGGATTCTGACAGAAGCTCTCACCCAGAGCTCTCTTTTATAAGAGAGCTTACCCTGGAAATCATTCTGCATTTTCGATGTGTGATTCTGGTTCTCCATTTCCTGCACAGAACATTCTGCATTTTCAATGTGGAATTTTGTTTTAAGTACGTGACTTTGAAAGACTAAAATATAAACTATAAGGCCAATATAAATGAAACTTAAAACATGGATTAAACATATAAAAATAGTTGAAAACAAAAATAATTTCATAAAAAATGATGATAAAAAGTAATTTATAAGCTTTCAAAACCACTTACTTGAAACTTAAGAAGTTTCAAGTACATGCCTTTGAAAGCTTATAAAATATAAATTACAAGATCAATATAAATGAAACTTAATACATGGATTAAACATATAACAAATAGTTGAAAATAAAAGGAATTTCATAAAAAATGTTGATGAAAAATAATTTATAAGGTTTCAAAACCAACAGCTTGAAACTTAAAAATGTTTCAAGCACGTGAATTTGAAAGCCTATAAAATATAAACTATAAGACCGATATAAATGAAACTTAAAACACGGATTAAACATATACCAAATAGTCGAAAATAAAAAGAATTTCGTAAAAAATGTTCATGAAAAATAATTTATAAGCATTCAAAACCACCTACTTGAAACTTAAAAATGATTAAAGTACGTGGCTTTGAAAGACTATAAAATATAAATTATAAGACCGATATCATTTAATGTTAAAATATGGATTAAACATATAATAAATTATTAAATTATTAAATTAATATTATTAATAATTAATTATATAGTAATTAATTAATTAATTAGAAATTATTAATAATTAATTAAATAATAATTAACCAATTAATTAGTAATATAATGACTTTTAATAATTACAATTTAATAATTATAATGAAAAATTATAATTTGTAATTATATTACTAATTAACTAATTGTTTATTATATAATTAATGATTAATAATTACTAATTAACTTACTTCAAATTATATAATTAATAATTATATTACTAATTAACTAATTAATTATTATATAATCAATAATTATATTACTAAGCAACTAATTAATTATTAAATAATTAATAATTATATTAGTAAATAAATAATTATATTTCTAATTAACTATTTAATTATTATATAATTAATTATTAATAATTACTAATTAACTAACTAATTATTATACAATTAATAGTTGTATAATTGATAATTATATTACTAATTAACTAATTAATAATTAATAATTAATAATTAATAGTTATAATGAATAATTATAATGAATAATTATATTACTAATTAACTACTTAATTATTATATAATAATTCTTAATAATTACTAATTAATAATTATAATGAATAATTATATTACTAATTAACTATTATATAATTAATAATTATATTACCAATTAACTAATTAATTATTATATAATAATTTTTAATAAATACTAATTAATAATTATAATGAATAATTACAATTTATAATTATATTACTAATTAACGAATTATAAAAAGGGTCTCGACTCTATCTTTCTCAAAAAATTAACTAATTAATTATTATATAATTAATAATTATATTACTAATTAACTAATTAGTTATTATATAATTAATGATTAATAAATACTAATTAACTAATTACAAATTATATAGTTGATAATTATATTACTAATTAACTAATTAATTATTATATAATTAATAATTATATTTCTAAGTAACTAATTAATTATTAAATAATTAATAATTATATTATTAATTTTCTAATTATATTAATAATTTACTAATTATTTATTATATAGTTCATTATTAATAATTACTAATTAACTAACTAATTATTATACAATTAATAGTTATATAATTAATAATTATATTATTAATTAAAAAATTAATAATTAATAATTATAATTGGTAATTATAATGAATAATTATAATTATTAATTATAATGAATAATTATAATTAGTAATTATAATGAATAATTATAATGAATAATTTTAATGAATAATTTTAATTTATAATTATATTACGAATTAACTAATTAACTATTATATAATTAATAATTATATTACCAATTAACTAATTAATTATTATATAATAATTTTGAATAATTACTAATTATTAATTATAATGGATAAATATAATTTATAATTATATTACTAATTAACTATTAACTATTATATACTGAATAATTATATTACTAATTAATTGGTTAATTATTATATAATTAATTATTAATAATTTCTAATTAACTAATTAATTACTATATAATTAATTATTAATAATATTAATTTAATAATTTAATAATTTATTATATGTTTAATCCATGTTTTAACTTTAAATTATATCGGTTTTATAGTTTGCATTTTATAGTCTTTCAAAGCCACATACTTTAATCATTTTTAAGTTTCAAGTAGGTGGTTTTGAAAGCTTATAAATTATTTTTCATGAACATTTTTTACGAAAATATTTTTATTTTCGACTATTTGTTATATGTTTAATCCGTGTTTTAATTTTCATTTATATCGGTCTTATAGTTTATATTTTATAGGCTTTCAAAGTCACGTGCTTGAAACATTTTTAAGTTTTAAGCTGGTGGTTTTGAAATCTTATAAATTATTTTTCATCAACATTTTTTACGAATTTCTTTTTATTTTCAACTATTTGTTATATATTTAATTCATGTAATGAGTTTCATTTATATTGGTCTTGTAGTTTATATTTTATAAGCTTTCAAAGTCACGTGCTTGAAACTTCTTAAGTTTCAAGTAAGTGCTTTTGAAAACTTATAAATTATTTTTTATCATCATTTTTTATGATTTTTTTTTGTTTTCAACTAATTTTTATATGTTTAATTCATGTTTTAAGTTTCATTTATATTGGTCTTATAATTTATATTTTATAGTATTTCAAAGTCACGTACTTGAAACAGAATCTCAAATCAGAAATGCAGAATGTTTTGTGCAGGAAATGGAGAACCAGAATCTCACATCGGAAATGAGGAATGATTTTTAGGGTGAGCTTTCTTATAAAAGGGAGCTATGTGTGAGAGCTTCTGTCAGAATCCAGACTGCTGTAATGGTAGTACTGCTGGATTTTAAATAGCGGATAAATTCTGCTGAAAAAATTAGTTTTATATATTGTTTTGTTTTGTTTATATATAAAAAATAATAATTTTAAAAATAATTTTTTTAAAAAAAATATATTATTTTTTAGTAGAAAGGCGGCAACTTAGTGCGTCCTTTCGAGTTAACCCGCCTTTAGATCTTATTTTTTTTTTTAAAAAATAACTAACGTTTTTTGTAAACTAATTTTTTTTTAAAACGTATTTTAAAAAAAAAATCGATTATAACTTATAATGAGTTAAGTATACTTTAATCTTGTTTTAATTTTTTAAAATTTAAAAATTTAAATGATATATATTATATAAAAAGCCCCCAAAAAGGATCCATGTCAAGCCGTGAAACGAGCGTCGTTTTGACCTGCGGGGCATCCGCTGGTACCCATGACAACGTGGCGTTAACCGTATGATCTGCAGCAGCGAAGCCATTTGGAAATCCCCGGTCGACTTTGGATGAGGTGGTCAGTTTCCACTCTAACCAAATTTAATATTTGTTCAATCAAAATCAATCTAATCCAATCAATTGGCAGTTTTTAATTCGTTTTTTGATTATCCAACGCATTAGCCATTCAATCTGATGAACTAATTTTATTAATGCCGTACGAATGTCACACATCCATGCAAGAATAATTCTATCTATTTTTACCTGAGTAATAACTGTAATCAACCAATCGTGCACTCAAATCAGACCCTAAACCTCATGCAAAGAATGGCCAATAAGGGTGAAAAACTGTGAGCAGAGATAAAACACAAGTGTCGAGTATAATTGGCTAGCGAAAGGCAGCCCCCGGTGAAAGTCCGCGATGCAGGAGATCGTGAGCGATCCGATCCCTGTCCCTGGTCGTCTTCTCCGATCTCACTCCATTTCCGGCCACCATCTCATCGTCAAACACCGCGAAATTCAGCTCCGGATCCATCTCCTCGTTCATCATCTCGCAGATATTGTGCAGCACGCAGCAGGCGCCCAGGAGCACCGGCAGATCCTGCAGCTTCACCTCCGTCCTCTTCTGCAAGCAACCCCACCGCCCCTTCAGTCTGCCGAACGCTTCCTTCGCCACGCCCGTCGCCGCCCCGATGCTCTGGTTGAAAGCGTGCTGCGTCCACTTCAGGTTCTGGTGGGAGTAAGGAACCATGAGCCAGTCCAGAAACGGATATCCAGAGCCCCCCGCGATCCACGCGTCGTTCAGGAGCCCCCTGCCGGCGCGCAAGTGCAGAGCCGAATTCTGGAGCACCTGGTCGTCGCTCAAGGACCCCGGCCACCCGATGCACACGTCCGTGAAGATTCCCCGGTGATCCACCACGCCCTGGACAGTCATGGAGTATGAGGTCTTCTGGTGGCGCTCCGTGTGCCGCCGGTTGAAGTAGGCGGCGACGTTGTTCTTGGGGGCGATGATGGGGACGTGGGTGGTGTACATCGCGCCGCAGAGGTTAGGGATCCCGGAGGCGGACTCGAAGGCGTCCCGGATTTCGGCCACCTCCGCCGGCCACTTCAGGAACCTGGGCATGAGCACGGTGCTGATGGCGGCGCAGACCTCGATGACGAGCTTGTGGCAGGTGGAGATGCCCAGGCCGAACTGCTTGGAGACGAGGCGGAGGGGCTCCCCGGTGGCCAGCCGCCAGAGGCAGACGGCGACGCGCTGGCGGACGGGGATGGCGGTGCGGAGCATCGTGTCCTTCTTCGTCACCGCGGGCTCCAGCTGCTCGCAGATCATGTCGAACGTCGCCCTGCTCATCCGGAAGGCCCGCTTGAACTCCGCCTCGGGGAAGTCCGGGCGGCTGCACCGGTCCCACCACGCCCTGGACCGGTCCTTCACCCACAGCCGCCGCTGGGGCCCTCCTGCGCCACCGACACCGGCCCTGTTCTCCGTCGGCTCGTCGGAGGAGGCGCGTCGGGGGCGTTTGGCAGCTCGGGAGAAATCGGGTGTGTCCGAATCGGGGAACTGGCGGCGATTCATCACGGCAGCCTCCGCGCCTCGATCCCAGCAGTGAATATCAGGCTCGTCCCATGAAAAAATAGAGGCGAAGATCTCCTTCAGGTCGCCGTCGGGGTCGGCGGCGAAATCCCTCCTGCCGACGTCCTGAAACACGGCGTTGGAGTTATAGGGGTGGGGGAAGTTGTCTTGGGCGAGGCAGGGGAACGATGTGATTTCCATGAACGGAGGGGGGAGGGGGCGGCGGCGGTTTTTATTGTGTCTGAAAGGGGCGAACTGGAGAGGGCCTGTGGGGTTTGATGGTCCGTCGCGGCGTGTGAACGGAATTAGAAGGATGGGATTGGGAAAGGGAGGGAAGGTTTTATATATGTTCCGACGAACCGCGGCTACGGTGGGACGCGGTGGCGGAAGATTGGGGCATTGATTTTGATAATTGTTTACTGTGCGCGTGTGTGTTTCTTGGCGTGGGGGCCGTACTCGGAGTTCGTTTCTGATGTTCACGGAATCCCATCTTAACGCGGCGGGGATTTTAGCTGCTGCTGGTTTCAGCGAAGGTTCCGCCCACCCTCGAGGCAGTCGGCAGAACCGCGTCGATTAAAATAATTATAAGTTGATATTAAGAATGAAAATCTCCAACTAAAGTCTAACTATCATAATTTTAAAGAGTGAATGTCCTACTTTGTTGCCATTAAGTTTCATGCATGAAACAAAATAATTAAGTGAATAAATATCAAACTATAAGAGGATTTAAGTTAATTATAGAATAATAGATCCTTGCGTATATTTTCTATTATATCTATTTTTATAATTTTGTGGCATGGGCTTGCCGTGGGGAAGTGAGAGCCAGGGGAAACCGAGTGTAATGTTTGAAATTTCATTAATTTTTTGCCAGATGGCATTGACAGACAGCCGTACAGTCCTTTTTGGCTTTATCTTGACACCAAGGACGTTTGACGTTTAGTTATGTTTTTTTTTTAAAATTTAAAAAGACAATCCAATCGTATTTATGCATGTGAAGAATGAATAAATAAATAAAAGTTAATCCCGAGATCAACCTGTTTGCTTAGTCTTTAAGCTATACATTTCTTTATTTGTAACCAACGGCGTTGCTTCATGTACTAAGATCGGCTTCCATTCCTTAAACAAGAATATTAAAAAAAAAATACTAAAAAATATGAGGACAGATGTTGAGCAACATGAATATCAAACATGTCTAATTTTTCAAATTTGATTTCAAATTTAACGAATACATGATATGTCAAATATTTATGAATGGATATCTAGATAAACAAGGGATTAAATAAATTGATTTGGATTAAACGAAATGTTATTATATAGAAATTTTGTATTTTGTGGGTATGAGCTCGTGGAACTTTAAACATTTTCATCTCATAAAATAGACTTTAGATGGAAAAATCACTAAAAACAAATAACAAGTATCATTGTTTTGTAATTTTAGAATTTTAAAAGTTTAGCGAGAGCATTGTGTGTGTATGTAACATCCCGAAGCCTGATTTCATGTACTTTTATCACTTAGTTTTGATAATCTATTATCTTTTTTGGATTGTTTTGAGTAACTTTTGGAAGTTTCTGGGCCACTGCACTTGACACACGGTTACAAAAAATCGTGTGGGTCAACCCATCAAACCACGCATCTTGTTTTGGAGTTCCACAGGAGGGCACATGTTGGCACCTGGTTAGCGCAAACCATGTGACCTACCCCTCAAATAGTGCAACATGAGATAGTGAGGGCACACAGTTGGCACACAAACTGTACAACCTCTTCTAGTGGCCCAAACTGGGGTGCACAGTTTGTCAAACTATGCATCCAAATCATGCATGTTGGTCAGAGTAGATTATTCAAGAGTAGAGGGGGGTGAATTGAGTAACTATAAAAATTTCTGTAAAAAATATTTCCAAAAAGGTTTTTCCAAAGATTAAATACACCCCAGTTAATCAAGGTTATACTGTTATAAGAGTTTGACTGTTTAAGTAACTTCTTAGAAGATTGATTAATTCTCAGTAATCTTAATTTGTGTTATTAAGATTATTTTTGAAGTTATTCTACTAAGACAAGTCTGTTATAACTTCTTTCCAAGACTAACTATCAAAGTGAAATTAGTGACTTCTGGATTATACAGTAAAACAATAAAACAGAGAAAATTAAATTAAGCAGCACAGCGGATATGAAACAAGTGGTTCAGTCTCAAGCCCAGACCTAATCCACTCCACTTGGTGATCACCTACCACCAAATAGCTTATATAAATAAACTTTGATCCTCACCCTAGATCGGGGGTTAACAATAGTACACAGACTGTCCAAGTCACACAGGGACCTCTTCAACAGTTTTCATGGGGACAAAATATCAGGCCACACAGGGAGCTCTTCTACAGTTCTTCGTGGGTACAAACTACCGGGCCACACAGGGACCTCTTCCACACTTATCAATGGGTATACACAAGGGTAAAAGAATGGTTGAGTAAGGATGTCTTGTATCCTTCAGTTTGATGCAGGAGACAGAGTGTGTTGTTCTACAGGTACACACTCTGCTCGAAAGGTAATAAACAGATACACAGCAGAGCAGAAATATAGAGATGGGTTTAAAAGTGCTCTGAGTGTTAGTCTTTGCAGCTTTGGACTTCTTGAGATGTAGCAGATGCAGATCTCGAGTCCCCGTCTATAAAACAAAGTGTCACGATTCAGCTTGTGTTCGTCGTGAGGTTCAACAGAGCAAAGATGTTCTCTAAGCTTCAAATATGCTTCGTGTGTTCTTCAACAGTGTCGAGTTGCATGCAGTAGACCTTTCTTTTTGAAACTTACTCTAAGTGTGTTCTTCGTTATAGTGCTCACGACCTTGCTTTTTTGTTTTGTATCGCACTCTTTGATTCTTGGCCACACTAAGCTTTTATCTTGGAATACATGTGTTGGAACCGACATGTTGCATGTATTTTGCACCTCGTACCTCGTACTGTCCGATGATATGTCTACAAAGAAACATTAATTATGTCAGTACATTAAAATCTTCAAATATGACCGTTAGAAATTAAATTGAAAGACGACAAAATAGTTTAAGAAACTGTGTCACAGTAAGTCATGGAAACAATGTCTCCTTCACACGGTGTCAAGATTGATCACGGTGTCTGAGTGTCACGGTGTCTCATGGTCATGGTGTCTCGCGGTCACAGTGTCTCGCGGTCACAGTGTCTTGTTCACGATGTCTGCTTCACGGTGTCTCGTGGTCACGGTGTCTGTTTCACGGTGTCTTGCTTCATGGTGTCTGCTTCACGGTGTCTTGCTTCACGGTGTCTGCTTCACGGTGTCTTGTGGTCACGGTGTCTGCTTCACGGTGCCAGAAAGACATAGCCAGTGGCAAACTCACGGTGTCTCGGACTTTTCAAAGTAACTGTGTTCAGACTTAAGCAATGATGATAATAGAATGGATCAGACTTAAGCATTTTTCAAAGAAGGTATTTTGAGAGTAAATCAAAGATAGTATAAAATAATTAAACTGAATGTAGAGCAATTAAGATCTTGAATGACTCTTCTTAAAGCATGAAAATACTTTAAACATTAATACACATGATTTGATATAATTTACAGGAGTTAACTAGGTTGAATATGATTTGTGAGCATTAAAACATGATTAATACATGAGGAGTCCAACAATCTCCCCCTTTTTGATGGTCACAAATCATGTAAAGTTAAAGTGTATATTGGATCCAACTGTAGAGATAGATGACTCACATAACATATAGAAATTTCTCCCCCTTTTGGGATTATAAAAAAGATGGAATAAGAGAAGTCAAAAATGCACATTCCATTAATAGAAAATAAGGTTCAGTACAAAAAAAGAGCAATACAAAAGCAATAACATCCCTATAAAAAAAGGAGTAATCACTGTTCTTCTTCATGGGTTGACCTTCTCTTTGCCTTTAGCTGCAGTGGCAGAAGAGGAAGCCATAGGGGCAGAGGTCGAGGTAGAAGAAGGGAGTGAGGTGGTTGATAAAGAGGGTAAAGGAAGGCCTTCAAAGACTGATAGAGCCAAAGTAGGAGCAGTAGAAGATCTAGACAGTTGTTGATCGAGAATCACAGACCTGATATGACTTAGTGCTTGGTCAACATACATAGTGGTTGAGGCTAAGGAAGAGGTGAAGGTAGGCAGCCCAGGTCTGAGAGGTGCAACTGCTGGAGCAACAATGGCTGTACTCTGGACATGAACATAGGGCCTTAGGAGTTTGATGAAATCTGTAATGATCTCTCCACCATACTGCATGGATTTCTCAAAATCATCTTTGTTCTCCATAAACTTGTCCAACAATCGAGTAAACACTATGAGCTTTTGGACTTGGGTCTTGAAAGCTAGAGTCACAGGAGGAATCCACAGATTTTCTACAAGATACTTGAAATGGTTTGTCATATCGGTCTTGGAGAAGATTCTGTTGAATTAGAAATCCACTTTCTTGGCAATCTCTTACTGAGCATCATTAGCAATTTTGGAGTGGATTTGTACTAGGTCAAGAACTCTATCACTGTTCTTGACAACTTCAGATAGAGAAGCCGCATTGAAACCACTGAGTACATTCTGAAGCTCTTCTTTGACTACAGTTCTGAGCAGATCACTATCCAAGGAGGGTTTAGAGGATTGACCAGATGCTTTAGAGGCATTGACAACTGTGGTTAGAGATTTCAGTTGATTTAGCACCTTCTAAAGACACCCGGTATACTCATCAGTGAGTTTATTAAGATTGACAACAAGATCTCTCATTTCCTTCACAATTTGTTTGTTCCTTTCAGCGACATTTTCATCTAAGGAAGCTAGATAAGGTTGAATCTGAGACACAACAACCTATGGGATTTGAGGAGCAACATGTTCTACAGGAGGAGCAACAAGCTCAGATCTCAAATGCAGCTCTCTCTGCATGTCTTCAACCATACTTCTTAGGGTCTTCACTTCATTACTGAGAAACTTATTTTCAACTCTTACTTCCTGAATCTCATGAAGCATCTTAGGTTGTATTTTCCAAAAAAATTTCTCCAATAATAGTGAGGCATCTCTCTCACTTAAATTGGTCACAGGAAGAGGTTGGGTATTCAGGAGTTTCTCAACTCCAGACAAGATGGTAGCACCAAATTCCTTCAGATCATCCTTACTCACAAAAGATGGTTGTTCAGATAAAGGTTCGGGACTAGGGACTAGTACAGGCTCAGGTTCCTTCTCAGGTGCAATATTGGAGACTGATTTCAACTGGAATATAGAGGAAAGATCAAGTCCGGTTGCTGTAACCTGCTGAGAGTCATCCACATCATAGAAACTGGGGAACTTATACCGAGTGTCTATAGGACTTGACTCAGTTGGATGTGAAGCTTCAATAGACTCAAGATTTGGGGTTTTCTCCCCCTCGACAGGTGCCTCCTTCTTATGACTAAGAGGCTTAGGATCTCAGTCTAATTACACATACTCAGCTCTAAGTTCCTCACTCATTTCCTGTCTAGCCAGCTGCAAAGCTCTCTCTATTCGTTCTTCAGCTGAAGGGATGATTTCAGGAACAGATTGTTCCACTAAGAGTTCCTCAAGATTGACCTCTTGCAAAACAGATGGCTCTTCCATTATAGGCACTTCCACTATAGGCTCTTCCATGGCATGCTTTTCAGATTCTTTGACAACTGATTCTGTTTCAGCCTCGGGTTGATCTTATGCCCATTTTTCATAAGGTGAATCAGAAACACATCTTGATATTTCAAAATAGAAAAATCACCTTTTCTGAGACTAAAAAAATTCTGTATAAAATTGAACAGAAGCCTTGAGTCTCCATCTAATTCTGCAGTATTGGCTCTCCTCGGGGTGCCATTTCCAATTAAGGTTTTCAAGGCATCTTCTAAATCAAATAATTCGATTGAAGGTGGAGGTCCTCTCTGATAATCCTCACATATGCCTTCATGAGGTATCCTAAGGCATGCATCCCATAACCTCGAAGAGAATGAGCATCTCTGGCTGTTGACCCAACTTCTTACTACATAACTATCACCAGAATCAAACGAGAACTGTACGTACTGGTAAAACTGAGCCACTAACCTAGGATCAATGGGTCTATCTTCATTCGAGAACCACTCTAACCAACCTTGCTGTTCTAACACTTTTAAAAACAGAGACTTACTAGACAGAAGCCATTTGGGACAAATCTCTTTCTCAGGTACAACAATGCGGTTTACCAGATTCAGATTTAAAGGTCCTTCGGGTGTTAGCTTAGGTGCAATCTTCTTCTTCTTCGAGTTGCACTTCTCAGGTGTCGACGATGACAGACGTTTAATTCTTGGCATTCACTGAAGGTTCGAGAGAGAGAAGGGTTGCAGAGATGAAGAAGGGTTCGAAATGAGTAAGTATAAGAAACCACAAGTGAAGAATCGAGTGGTACTTTCTTTATTTTATCATTTAGGAATACCAAACATCACAAAAATAAAAATGCAGGAAAAATGCATGATTTTCCATCTTTTGAACCGGTGCTCGGATTAAAAATCCAAAGGCACCGTTGAATTTGGAATGCTGAGATTTTTCTAGAAATGACTTAACTTCATCCGATAAGGGCTGAGCAAAAAAGTTATTTTTTGGACTTTTCAAAAAAATAAAAAAATAATTTAAAATAATTATTTTATTTCTTTTCTCACCTTTGAGTGGTGGACGTCGACGCTACGGGGCAGCGACGAGGCGACAATGATGCGCATTAATGAGCTCATTAATGGCTCATTAACCTGCAACGTAACAACGCTTTAATGATGCGTAACATCGACATTGTTTCTTAAATAAAACAGCATAACGATGTGACGTCGCATCATAATAGAGACGTGGCGACGTTCTCCTATTTATAGTTCAACGCGCTGGGGAAATAAGGATTAAAAATTTGGAGGATTCTCTAGAGAACCACTAATGGACTTGCACCCTAGCGAAGAACAATAAACGCCGGTGGAAATTCATCATCTTCGACACCTTTCGAAGAACAGAGTTGGGAAGCGACATCGACGTCTTAATCCCTTGAGGACGAACGCCGTAGCATCGAACTCCATAAGAGGTAGGAGTTTTTGATTTAATGTTCTTCCCCGTCCTTTTCTAAAAACGACGAACACAGATCAACCCACAAACAGGTTGATCCGCGATTCGTGCATTATGCGGGAGGGTGTTTTATTCTTGGGGTTATTTTATTCGGGGTCCAAATCTTGGCATGGAAAGATTGAAAGAAAACTCCTCAAACCTCCCCCGTCTTTAAATCTCTAACACGAAGGCCCTGAGCCAACATGAACAAAGCCCGAGCGCCTCCGCATGTGCGTTCTTGGTGGCCATACCCTCGAAATGGCAGTAAGGCAGGTTTGGGATCCTCGCGTTGAAGAGGGCGCTACCCAGAGGCCACAGACGCAGACGACTCGGAGGACGGATCACCAGAGCGCGTCCAGTGGTCCACTAAACATTCTGTCGGCGCCGACGACGACAGAAGTGGCGGCCGACCACGATGACCGTGTGGAGGAGGCGGCCCCCACTAATGGACCGCGTTGATTGGGAGACTGCAGCTTGTCAGCCGCAACAGCGCGCTAGAGGACGCAGTGCCAGGCGGGGCACTGCGTGGAGGGAAGGTCTACGTTCGGGCCGTCTGGACGAGCTGGAAGCCGCAGTCCTTGACTGCAACAAACTGAGGAGCCCCGCACATTTGCAGGGAAGGCAGGAGGCCATGACCCATCAGTTGCGACAGGAGTTGGATGCGGCGCCAGGCGGGCGCCGCACAGGAGGTGTGACTTGCCTCTTGCGGGTCGCATTTGGACAGGGCAGGGATGCGACTGGCTGCCGTGTCCCAGGTTCTCACACTGACCGCACCGCGCGGTAGGTCCCCAGCTGGCGGGCCGGACCTGGGCCCAGCGGGCTGGACAACGCCAGCGGGTCGGACCCACGTCGGCGGGTCGGACCCGCACCCAGCGGTCCAGACCCGCACTGACAGACCGAATCCGTGCCCCCCTTCGGGCTGGGCCATACTAGATCGGGTCGCCGGGCGACCCGGTGGGCTGGACCCTCGGCCAACTGGGTGGGGTCCAGTGAGACCTATTGGGCCTGTCCCACTGGCCAGGCCGGACCAGACCGACCTCCACCAACACCGGGTCGAGTCGAGTCCGTCTTAATGAACCGGGGTATGTGGGACCCCCCGGGCCGGGTTGGTTGGGTCGGTCCGACCGGGTCGGACCGAGCCCCGCCGCAACCGGTCCCCTAGTTATAAAACGCCTGTATTTTGCAAACTGCGCGTCCGATTGATGAGCCGTTTGCGGCGTTGAGACCCTCTCGATAAGGAAGATCTTTTGGAATGATCTATGGTGACTTTCGTGATAGTTGAGATGCGATGAAGGGCTTGAGGAGTGGTTCTCCTAAGCGCACTACGTACAAAACCCTGCGACTGGCTGGGACCTAAAGACTGCTGACTTTTGGCGCAACGGGAAGCACCTCTCTGTGACTTGGCATACCCACTATGAGAATCACCTCTCTATGACTTTGTAGGTCCACGGTACATGATTAGGATGAGTACCTCAGTTGGCCATGACTAGTAGGAAGCACCTCTATATGATTTTGTAGGCCCATGGTACGCGATGGGGGATGAGTACCTAAGAAGTCCAAGGTTAGTGGGAAGCACCTTTTAATGACTTGGCAGGCCCACTGTACTCCTTAGATGAGGATTTCGCCAGCAGCCAAGGTGTTCGATGATGTGACTGATGATGCTACTGTTACTACCCTATGATATACCTAGTGTGAGCTATCTTGTGTTTCGTGCTTTAATTTGCGAATTGTTGAGTGGTCTTTTCCTTTTGTTTTGGGGTCCCTACTGAGTACTGTGTTACTCACCCCTGCACGGGCTTCACCCACACATGTTGTGTCTGGTAAGAATGACCGACGTTTCAATAGAGGTGCTCAGGGAGATGGGACTGATGGACGCTACGACAGTGGACTTGGTGGCCCAGGACCAGGCGGGCCCCAGTAGGGCGGGGCAGACATGACATATTACTTCATCTTCTAGTAGCTTCACTACTCTCACGATCAGGTGGGGTTTTCTGCGGGTGACCATCAGAGTTTCCTTTTTTGTACTTGCTGTTTACAGTTCTTTGTTGGATTTTTATTCTGGCCCACTTACTTTCAGTTATACTTGCCCTCAACCTTGTTTTAGTGGTACTGGTTTTCCACTTTCAGTGTTTTGGGATGTGGTTGGGTGTGTGTGTGCATATAGGTACTCAGGAAAATGCCTCCCACTTGCAGGATGACACCTTCGACGATAGTCGCCAGCCCCTGGCCTTCGGGAGGCAGGCTTGGGGTAGTCATGGCACGGGCCCCAGGGGACGCGTTGTGACACACGAAACATGTTGGGAAAATCCTATACAAGGGTGATTATATACATACCCAGTAGAACACTCCGAAAAGGTGAGGGGGGGGGGGGGCAGTAAGAGATACAATTGAAGAGGGAAGTAGTAGATAGAACAAGGTACAATAAAAGAGCACAACTTAACCCAATAAAAGAGTAAAAGTGAACTCGTCTAAACTCAAGGTGCTCGACACAGTGAGAAGATGAACTTCTCATCGAGTCTTTTCTACCTATAGCAGGAGAGTGGACTCATCTAACCACGAGAAGATAAACACAGAATGGACATGACATACCCCACATGTCTTTACCTCTCCTAGAAGGAGAGTAGCTATACCCAAGGTGTGAGTACTGAAATAGGATTTATATATATGCTCAGTCAAAGAATCCCAAACGAGAGAATAAGGGGATCTCCATCTCACAACTCTACCCAAGAAGAAGAGTCGCCAATAGTTCCAAGGTAAGTCCATTTATGATGCCTAGCACCCCATGCGCCTGCCCATGACACACAAGTCTAAGAGACTCAATCGCCACACCTTGATACTATCCGTTTTGGGAGGCACTGACTCGCCCACACAGTTTTAAGTCGCATTACAAGAACGCATCTCAGTGGGGGAAATCATCCCTCTTTCTTTTGAGTCTAAAGCTACGTCAACCACACCTCATCACTGTGCCACACAGTCGAGGGGTTACCAATTTTAGGAAAAGGATCTTGTGTCCTGATACACCAGGAGGGTCTGAGGAACGCTACAACCCAGCACAATTGGAGGGCACCACTCGGGAAGGTCATCAGGGAACGCCACTACCCAATCATATTGGACGGTAATCTCAATGAGTTGTCAAGGAAATATCATTGCCCAGCCCGGCTAGAGGGTTACACCTGAAATATGTCATCGGGGAATGCCACTACCCAACCCAGCTGGAGGGTAAGCCCGGAACGTTGAGGAACTCCCCTACCCTGTCATACTGGAGGGTAACTTAGAAAGATCATTGGGGAACACCACTACCCAACCCAGTTAGAGGGTAAGCCTGAAACTACCATCGGGGAACACCACTGCCCAACTCAGTAGGAGGGTAAGTCCAGTACTACTCTGGTGATTCTATATGATCAGTGTCATCATAGAATGTTGGCTTAGGGCGTGCCAACCTTGGAACATTTAACATAGTATCTCAACATTTGATTTCTAGGGAACTATCACATTCTACGTGAAAAAACACTTAGGATAGGCATCTCGTGGAAAAAAATCCAAGTTCAAATGAAGGAGATACGAGCATTCGAAGATTTCTTGGAAGAGCTCAAGTAGTACACAACGTGTGATGGGACCCACACAGTGTGTGGTCCATCTTGACTGCCTATCCATGTCTATGGTCAGCACATGGGTCCCATTCGTGTAGGGGTACACGCCATGTAGGTGGACTACACGACGTGTCCCACCAATCCAGGGGACCGGGCCGTGTCCTGTGGCCGTGCTTGTGTACTCGGACCATGTGTCCATGTAATTTGGTACACAACATGTTGCTCCACATGGGATGTCTCCCATGTGGTCAATGTAATGCCCCGACCCTAGTTACCCAGAGTCGGTGCATTATTACATAACATTGGCATGATCACAAGGAAATCATGTCTCGAAAGACCGATCAGTTTAGTATTATTGGAAACAAGATTCATACATAAGTTCAACTTTACAGCTTGAAGAGAAATACAACACAAATATATTTCATTAGAAACATCCAAGCCTCCTAGATTATGCCTGCGGGTCACTCATAACTAACTTCTTCATATCCTGGGAAAATGAAACATAAGAAAGGGGTGAGCTCAAATGCTCAGTAAGGGTAAGTAATACAGCAGAAAATGACATAAATATTAAGCATGGTAAATAATTGAAACCACATGCATTTACCAATAATAAACATGAATACTTTTATGGCAAGAATACGAGCTGAGTAAATAATTCCATAATAAAAAATAATCATGGGTATTCTACTAGTCGAATGAACACATGAACCATCAATATTATTTCCATAATGAGGGAATGTATAATGCCGGAAATTCTGAAACATTTTGTCAAGGCCTCAGACAAGATGTCCAAAAATGATTAAGGCCTCAGCCAAAACCATAAATCAAATTGGGAAAGGGCCTCGACCAATTCCACGTCTAGTTGTCTCATGAGACCTACCGATGCATCGAGGATCTATAGCAGGCTCCAATCGTCACTTACTAAGTCCAATACATTCCTCATATGAAAAGTTTTAAACATATCATAAACATTCATATTAAAACTAGCATACGAAATGTCAATACTTTAACCATAAACCATGAATGGCATAAAAATAGCACATCCATAGTCAAAAATATCACAAAACCTTCAATACAGTATGAAAGTTTTGTATCATAATAAATCAATTTCAAATAAACTTAAAATCCATCAAAGGATTTTGACATAGATGAAATCAAAACCCTTTTTAGAGAAATATCTCTTTCTATTTTGAAATCATTTAAGAGTCACATAATTATAAAATAAAACATTTACTTTGAAAATATTCTTATAAGATTGTAAGGGAAGCTTTGAAGAGTTTATAACGGTAGAAAATAGCCACAGCTTCTGTATAAGTTAAAAAAGACATTCTTACCTTAATTTTGTCGAAAAGGTTAAAAAGGACCTTTTTTGGAAAACGACGGAAAGATTCCTTTATAAACATCTTATAAAAAGTAAACAAGGGTATAAATGACTTTAACCCATAGTCTATAAAATAGTAAGAATTTTTTGAAATACATTTTTAAGAAACATGGATGTGGATGATAAAGAGGTCCCAATAGATAATTACGTATAAAGAACCTCATATAATGAAGAGATTGTGAAATAAACCCTTACCTTATACTTTTCCTTGGTTGAGGGTAGTTTAAAATCCTGTATAATGGTGAAATAGTTTTTATTAAATTATAAAATAATCATATACATTAATATGATATCATATATGATCTTTTAACATTGCTTTGTTAATAATATCTTAGTATTATCGTCGTTTCAGGTGTTAACTTACTCATATTCTTTTATATGTTTTGTTACATAAGCCATGTTTGTTATGGATAGGTTGTATCTTATTCATATCTAGAATGATATCAAGTCCTTAAAAAATATTTTTAATCATAAAATGATAATTATACTTTAATGGATACGATGAGGAATGAATCTCATCGCGTTCGTGGAGACGGTAGTCCGTACGTATGCACGAGTGACAATATCATTATTTAGATATTAAAATAATATATAATTGGATGGTATATCATATATACAGAATCATTATCATGTTATATTTATTATTTACATCAATTACACATCATTATCATACCCATCCAAATAATAATGTTTTGAATAACAATTACACCACGACGTGGAGATGGTAAGCCGTACGTACGCACGTATGGTGGCATGCCATTCAAAGGATGGATAGAATACTGAATATGGTTGTACCATATTTATAATAACATAAAAGTATATATAATATACTGGAGTTATTATTTTAGAATGGAAATAACAAAGAAAGAATTAGTTGAAGAAGAAAGGAACTTGAAAGAGGGTGGTGAAAACATTACCTCTTCTTCGGGTTCTTCCTTTTGATTTGATCAAAAGGGATCCTTAGGTTGGATTTATGATCAAAATAATGACTCTAGGTTTAATTGAGGGAAGTTGAGAGAATATTTGGTTAGGGGTTGGACGAGCCAAAAGGCTTTGAAGGTGTGAATTAGAGAGAAGGGGGAGTGCCCTTTTATAAGAGGGGTGAGGGGCACCTTAGGAAAAGGTAGAAATATTATTTTATAATAAATTCATATTCAGTTTCTAATGTATCCAAAGTGGATTATTTAATGTTTAAGGTGGTGATAGGTCTAAAAACACTCAACCAATAGGTTTTAGATAGGTTTGGGTCACTATATTAACTTTATCTTTTTGATTTAACTCTTAGTTAAATAGTTTGACATTTACCATGTCTCTTTGTATTTTTATATTATATAGTCAATAAACTTACTATAAACTTCCAAGTGACCCCCAAGTGGTCCATTAATAATACACCTATCATTATATAAGTCCTTTGGCCTAACCTTATATTTTTAGGAATATAATATCAATTAATAATATAATATTTGTTTTAAAAACTCATTTATGTCAATTTTGAAAATATTTAATAATTGATTTTTTTAAAGTCTTAAAAACTTTATCAATTCGAACCGAATTCATTTAAGCAATACTAACATGTCAATCAATAAAATTCTTGTATGACATAAAAACTTTCAAATTATATTTATTTTAACATTTATAATACTAATTATTTGATTCTTTCATTAATAAGGAAAATACTGCATCATTATTGTGTCACAAATAAATTTAATTATTCAATGTCTAAAAATTATAAATAAAATACGATTATGTAAGTAATTGTTTTATCTTTCTAATTAATATTTATAGTCGAAAATATAACATATATAACCCTATGTAAAAATTGTTTTTCTAAACGATATATGCTTATGTCATTTTTGTATTTACTTTAACTTAATTAATATAAAGTGTCATTATCACTTACAAGTGAATCCATGGGGTCCCAAAATCGACCCAAAGATGCCCATGGTCGGATATGTATCAACCAATAGGGTTAGGACATGTTTTAGGTCAATTTATTATTATTATAATATTATTTTTTACCCTTATTTACCGGATTTACCCTTTAACCATGGTAAATAAAATATTTACCGAAGTAATTATTCAAAATATCTAAAAATAAAAGTTACCTATTTACATAATTTGGACCTCCTGATTCTAAATATGGAATCCATTTTTCTAAATTCAAAACACAGAAGTGGTAGAAATTAATTTAAAATTAATTCCCGCTGTCAAAACAAAAAGCGTGTTTTTAAGAAATAATAACTATCAAAAGATTGACACTTGTTTATGTCCAGTTTAAATGTGAAATTAATTCCAATGACCAAAATTTTATTAAATGTTAAAAATATATTCTAAATATACTTTAAAACCAATCAAATTCATAATTTATCACTATTAATTATTTCGATTAAAAAAGTTATTTTTAATTAAAATTTAGCGATTTTCACTATTCATCAAAAATTGAAATTTTCAGAAAAATACAAAAAATTCACCCTAAGCTAATTTTGATATTACGAATCCAAAAATGAAGTCCATTTTGAAATATAAAATGTATAAAATTTCAAAAAGTGGGTATTACTATTCATAACGGCTAGTTTTATTGGTTGTGGTGTGTGTTAGAACTCGAAGTTGCGTACAACACACACTACTGTATTATTCAAAGAGAAGCATACCGTGGAAGCTTGGGGTGTTACATTATCCCCTCCTTCAAATAATTTCATCCTCAAAATTTCTAGAATACTACTGCGTAAAAAGACTTGGGTGGTTCTTCATCATAAGTTCCCCGGTTTCCCACGTTGCCTCTTCCATCTTATGGTTCTCCATAGAACTTTTACTAGACGAGTCGTCCGGTTTCTCAACACTTGTTATCTCATATCAAGAATCTTGACAGGATATTCACAATAAGACAGATCAGGTTCCATTTCTAATTCCTCATAGGTGAGTACATACATTGGTTCAGGCATGTATTTTCTCAACAGTGATATGTGGAACACATCGTGAACTTTGGAGAGATGTGGCGGCATTGCCAAATGGTAAGCTAGTGCCCCAATTCGTTCTAGAATTTCAAATGGTCCGATGTACCTGGGAATCAATTTTCCCTTCTTACCGAAACGTATAACACCCTTCCATGGGGATACCTTCAAGAAAACATGACCCCCTACCTAAAATTCAAAATCCTTCCTTCGGTTGTCAGCATGGATTTTCTGCCTACTTTGAACTGCTTTGATGTAGTTTTGGATTACCTTCACATTTTCCATAATTTCCTCCACCAGTTCTGGGACTATGAGTTTTCTTTCAGCAACGTCATCCCAACAGGTTGGTGTGCGACATCTCTTTCCGTATAACGCTTCATATGGTGCCATCCGAATACTTGAATGGAAGCTATTGTTATAGGAAAATTCTACCAGAGGTAAATATTGATCCCATATACTGTGAAAGTCAAGTGAGCATGATCTCAACATGTCTTATAAGGTTTGAATAGTCCGTTCTGATTGTCCATCAGTTTGGGGGTGGTAAGCAGTGCTCAAACGAAGTTTAGTATCCAGGGATTTCTGAAGACTTTTCCAGAATCTTGATGTAAAACGGGGATAATGATCTGAAACAATTGATAGGGGTACTCCATGAAGCCTCACAACTTCATTAATATATAGTGTTGCTAGACTTTCAAGTAGTAAATCTTCCCTTATAGCAATAAAATGTGCTGACTTGGTAAGACGATCAATAATAACCCATATTGCATCGTTCCTTCTAGGAGTCTTTGGTAGTTCCATGACAAAGTCCATCGTGATATTATCCCATTTCCACTCAGGTATGGGAAGAGGTTGCATGACTCCTCCAGGATGTTGCCTTCCAGCTTTCACTTGTTGACAAACCATACATCTTGACACAAAATCAGCAATCTCCCTCTTCATATTGTCCCACAAAAAATGTTCCTTTAAATCTCTATACATTTTGGTTCTCCCAGGGTGTATAGAGAAATTGAAACTATGAGCATCATCCAACAATTCAATTTTTAGATCAGGTATATCAGGAACACAAAGTCTCTTCCCAAATTTCAAAATTCCATCTTCATACACAAAGTCACTCAATCTCCCATCATTTACAGCTTTAATCTTCTTTTGAAACTCTTCATCATCGGTCTGAGAACTCTTTATCCTTTCCAGTAAAGATGGTTTTGCAAACATTTTAAAAAGCATTGATGTTTCACCTTCCATGGTGATTCCCATATCCATCTTTACTAGATCCATGTATATAGGATCCTTTTCAACTCTCATCTTGTTCAAAACTCCATGATCCTTTCTACTCAAAGCATCTGCCACCATATTTTCCTTCCCTAGGTGGTAGTGTATCATGCAATCATAATCCTTGAGTAGTTCAAGCCATCTCCTTTGCCTCATGTTGAGTTTTTTCTATGAGAAAATATACTTCAAACTCTTGTGATCAGTATAAATCACACATTTTCACCATAGAGATAATGTCTCCATATTTTCAAAGCAAATATTACAGCAGCTAACTCAAGATCATCAGTAGGATAGTTTTTCTCATGAATTTTCAGCTATCGTGATGCATAGACAATAACTCTATCATTCTGCATAAGGACACAACCAAGTCCTTTCTTCGATGCATCACTATAAATAACAAACCCATCATTCCCCGATGATAGAGTCAATATAGGAGCATTGACTAATCTTCTCTTCAGTTCTTCAAAACATTCTTCACACTCTTTTTTCCAAACAAATTTAACCCCTTTACGTGTGATCTTCGTTAATGGGTTAGCCAATCGGGAAAAATTCTGGACGAAACGCCGATAATAACCTACTAAACCAATAAAATTGCGTACCTCAGTTATACTCATTGTTTCTGGCCATTCTTGGATTGCTCTTGTCTTATAAGGATCAACATAGATTACATATTTAGAGATGATATGGTCAAGAAAAGAAATCTCCTGAATCCAGAATTCACACTTGCTAAACTTCTCATATAATTCTTCTCTTCTAAGAGTCTTCAGGATAATGCACAAGTGATTTTCACAATCTTCGTAGCTTTTGGATTATACCAAGATATCATCAATAAATACCAATACAAAATCATTGAGATATTCCTTGAAAACTCTGTTCATTAGATCCATAAAAATAGAGGGTGCATTAGTCATCCCAAAAGGCATTACTGTAAACTCGTAATGCCCATACCTGGTTCGAAATGCTTTCTTCGGAATGTCTTCCTTCTTCACACACAACTGATGGTATCCAGATCGAAGGCCAATCTTTAAAAAGTATTTATCTCCATGCAGTTGGTCAAATAAATCATCAATGCGAGGTAGGGGATACTTGTTCTTTATTGTTATAGCATTGATTTCCCTGTAGTCAATACATAACCTCATAGATCCATCTTTCTTCTTAACAAAAAGGACATGGGCTCCCCATGGATAAAAACTAGGGAGAATAGATCCATTATTACACAATTCATCTAGTTTTTTCTTTAGTTCAACTAATTCCACAGTGGCCATTCTATAAGGGGTCTTCGATATAGGCCTTGAACCAGGAATTAAATCAATGAAAAACTCAATTTCTCGTTCTGGAGAATGTCCAGAAAAATCTTCCGGAAACACATCAACATATTCTCTCACAATAGACACATCCTCTATTTGATCATTCCTTTCCTCACCCACAGTTATTTCATTCTCTTCCTCCTCGATAATTGAATTTAGTTGAGCTACTGGGGGTGGATCTAGATAAGAATCAGGAGGTGACGATTCTACTCTAAAGATAAGGTGTTCTTTATCATCATCATCAAGAATTGTAACCTCCTTCTTATTACAATAAATTTTCGCATCATGGTCTGAAATCCAATCCATACTGAGGATTATATCAAATTCAGTCATGGGTATGATGATGATATTAGCAGATAAAGAACATTTATATGCCCTAATGGGAACAGATCCACAGAACTTTGTAGCAATGATACTTCCCTTAGGAGTTTTAACTGACAACTCCCTTGTTAAATCAAATTGGAAATATCTAATTTTCTTAGAAAACTGGGAAGATATGAAACAATTTGATGATCCAGAATCAAATAAAGAATTTTCTAAACTTGAGGAAACCATTAAATTACCCACCACTACGTCTTTCGGGGCTTCAAACTCAGCAGTATTGATTGCATAAGCTTGGCCTTGATCCCTTGACCTTTTCTGAGGTAAGTTTCCCTGACGCTTAGGACATTCATTTGCATAATGTCCCATCTCTCTGCAATTGTATCATTGAACATTGATAGCATATTTCTTTCCTTTACAATCACCAGCTATATGACCTTTCTGTCCACATTTGTAGCATACTCCTTTTCCTTTTAGACAGGCACCAGGGTGCTTCCTTCCACAATTATCACAGGGTGGAAATTCAATTCTTCCCTTCTTCCCTGATTCCTTATTTCCTTTCCCAGAGTGTTCAATAGATCTCTTATTCTCTTGCTTTGATTTAAAGTCATAAGACTTAGAGAATTCCTTTTCTGTCTTGATATCACACGAGAAAATATCTTCATATGATGAGAAGGATTGTGATACTAATGCTCAATAGAGAAATGGTTTTAACCCATCAAAGAAATGATCAGTCTTACTTCTTGGGTAACGTATATAATCTGCAGCATGCCTCGCTAACATTGTAAAGTTAGCCTCATACTTTGCGATATTCTCATCCTCCTTTTTCCTCAGACTCAGAAATTGTCTTTCCATATCAGCTTGATGGTCACGAGGAAATTATTTTTCTAAGAAAATCTCTTTGAACTCCCTCCATTCCATATTTGATACTTCATCATCTTACTTTGTGTTTTGAATCAATGACCGCCATTGATCAGCATCTCTAGTGAGGTGGTAAACTGCCATGATAACTTTTTCCCTTTCACTACTCCCCAAGGCATGGAATATTTTCTCTATGGAATTTATCCATTGCTCAGCAAATAATGGATTTGTATTCCCATTGAATGTCGGTGGTTGTTACCTCATGAAGCGATCTAACATTGATCCTCCACGCTGTGGATCTGGGTGCTCCATACGGGTAAGGTTATTATTCATAACCTGAGTGAGTCGTCTCAGTATGGTGATTAGCTGATCAGCACCAGTTGCATCACTAGCTCCACTATAATTATCTTGAGCAGGAGGGAAATCCCTACATGGAGTGTGTGCATTGATATGGTTTCCATTCTTTCCACTAGGCTCCATTTATAAACAGTGGCATAAACTATATTAGTTTATGAATCAAAATATATAATTCTAAACTTCTAAAACTCTTAACATAAATTCAACAATTTATGGATATAATCCATAATCATAAAAAAATGTTTTCTTTGAGGAATTATATACTCATAAACCCTTCATAATGGGTTGTAAAGAAAATTAGAATTATCCTAATCATATCCCCCAGGAGTGTCGTAACCAAGAGTGCGGAAAGTCCTGTTTTCGTGCACCAGTTCCCGTTCGAGTCCAGCTCAAAGCGGTGTTTTCGGGTTTTACCCCTAGGTACATCTGTGCCAGAGCCACCTCTACCTTCTTGTATTCAGACAGGGATGTATTGATTAGAAAACTCACAAAATCTCTACAATACCAAAATTTTAGGAAGTTCTTCTATACTAATCCACAAAGTCTATCCTAGGGCTATGTGCTCTAATCAGAGTTTATCTAAATCTAGTTTCCAATGTTTTTACTAAAATTCCTCTGATACCAACTGTAACACCCCAACCCTAGTTACCAAGATTCGGTGCATTATTACATAACATTGGCATGATCACAAGGAAATAATGTCTCAGAAGACCGATCAATTTAGTATTATTGGAAACAAGATTCATACATAAGTTCAACTTTACATCTTGAAGAGAAATACAACACAAATATATTTCATTAGAAACATCCAAGCATCCTAGATTATTCCTGCTGGTCACTTATAACTAACTTCTTAATATCCTGGGAAAATGAAACATAAGAAAGGGGTGAGCTCAAACGCTCAGTAAGGGTAAGTAATACAGCAGGAAATGACATAAATATTAAGCATGGTAAATAATTGAAACCACATGCCTTTACCAATAATAAACAAGAATAATTTTATGGAAAGAATATGAGATGAGTAAATAATTCCATAATAAAACGTAATCATGAGTATTCTACTAGTCGAATGACCACATGAACCATCAATATTATTTCCATAATGAGGGAATGTATAATGCCGGACATTCTGAAACATTCTGTCAAGGCCTCGACAAAGACGTCTAAAAATGGTTAGGGCCTCATCCAAAACCATAAATCAAATTGGGAAAGGGCCTCGACCAATTCCACATCTAGTTGTCTCATGAGACCTACCGATGCATCGAGGAGCTATAGCGGGCTCCACCCGTCACTTACTAAGTCCAATACATTCCTCATATGAAAAGGTTTAAACATATCATAAACATTCGTATTAAAACTAGCATAAGAAATGTAAATACTTTAACCATAAACCATGAATGGTATAAAAATATCACATCCATAGTCAAACATATCACAAAACCTTCAATAAAATTTGGAAGTTTTGTATCATAATAAATCAACTTCAAAAAAACTTAAAATCCATCAAAGGATGGTGACATAGATGAAATCAAAACCCTTTTTAGAGAAATATATCTTTCTATTTTGAAATCATTTAAGAGTCACATAATTATAAAAATAAAACATTTACTTTTAAAATATTCTTATAAGATTGTAAGGGAAGCTTTGACAAGTTTATAATGGTAGAAAATAGCTGCACCTGCCATATAAGTTAAAAAAGACATTCTTACCTTAATTTTGTTGAAAAGGTTAAAAAGGACCTTGTTTGGAAAACGACGGAAAGATTACTTTAAAAAAATCTTATAAAAAATCAACAAGGGTATAAATGACTTTAACCCATAGTCTATAAAATAGTAAGAATGTTTTGAAATACATTTTTAAGAAACATGGATGTAGATGATAAAGAGGTTATAGTAGATAATTACATATAAACAACCTCGAATAATGAAGAGATTATGAAATAAACCCTTACCTTGTACTTTACCTTGGTTGATGGTAGTTTAACAGCCTGTATAATGTTGAAATAGTTGTTATTAAATTATACAAGAATCATATACATTAATATGATATCATATATGATCTTTTAACATTGCTTTGTTAATAATATCTTAGTATTATTGTCGTTTCGGGTGTTAACTTACTCGTATTATTTTATATGTTTTGTTAAATAAGCCGTGTTTGTTATGGATAGGTTGTATCTTATTCATATCCATAATGATATCAAGTCCTTAAACATTATTTTTAATCATCAAATGAGAATTATACTTGCATGGATACGATGGGGAATGAATCTCATCGCGTTCGTGGAGACGGCAGTCCGTACATACGCACGAGCGACAATATCATTCTTTTG
Source organism: Viscum album (assembly GCA_963277665.1). NCBI lineage: Eukaryota > Viridiplantae > Streptophyta > Magnoliopsida > Santalales > Viscaceae > Viscum > Viscum album. The sequence goes on along the minus strand of OY728123.1, from coordinate 746,926,298 downwards.
ATATTAAAATAATATATAATTGGATGGTATATCATATATACAGAATCATTATCATGTTATATTTATTATTTACATCAGTTACACATCATTATCATACCCATCAAAATAATAATGTTTTGAATAACAATTACACCACGACGTGGAGACGGTAAGCCGTACGTACACACGTATGGTGACATGTCATTCAAAGGATGGATAGAATACTGAATATGGTTGTACCATATTTATAATAACATCACAATATATAGAAGATACTGGAGTTATTATTTTATAATGGAAATAACAAAGAAAGAAGAAGTTGAAGAAGAAAGGAACTTGAAAGAGGGTGGTGAAAACATTACCTCTTCTTCGGGATCTTCCTTTTGATTTGATCAAAAGGGCTCCTTAAGTTGGATTTATGATCAAAATAAGGCCTCTAGGTTGAAGTGAGGGAAGTTGAGAGAATATTTGGGCAGGGGTTGGCTGAGCCAAAAGGCTTTGAAGGTGTGAATTAGAGAGAAGGGGGAGTTCCTTTTTATAAGAGGGGTGAGAGGAACCTTAGGAAAAGCTAGAAATATTATTTTATAATAAATTCATATTCAGTTTATAATGGCTCCAAAGTTGATTATTTAAAGGTTAAGGTGGGTATAGGTCGAAAAAAACTCAACCAATATGTTTTAGACAGGTTTGGGTCACTATATTAACTTTATCTTTTTGATTTAACTCTTAGTTAAATAGTTTGACATTTACCAGGTCTCTTTTTATTTTTATATTATATAGTCAATAAACTTACTATAAACTTACAAGAGACTCCCAAGTGGTCCATTAATAATAAAAATATAATTATATAAGTACTTTGGCCGAACCTTAGATTTTTTAGGACTAGAATATCAATTAATAATACAATATTTGTTTTAAAAACTCATTTATGTCAATTTTAAAAATATTTAATAATTGATTTTTTTAAAGTCTTAAAAACTTTATTAATTAGAAAAAAATTCATTTAAGAAATAATAAATTTTCATATTAACCAATAAAATTCATGGATGGCATAAAAAATTTCAAATTATATTTATTTTAACATTTATAATACTAATTATTTGATTCTTTCATTAATAAGGAAAATAATGCATCATTATTGTGTCATAAATAAATTTAATTATTCAATGTCTAAAAATTATAAATAAAATAATATTATGTAGGAAATCATTTTATCTTTCTAATGAATATTTATAGTCAAAAATATAAAATATATAACCCTATGTAATTTTTTTTTCTAAACGATATATGCTTATGTCATTTTTGTATTTACTTTAACTTAATTAATATAAAGTGTCATTATCACTTACAAGTGGATCCATGGGGTCCCAAAATTGACCCAAAGATGCCCATGGTCAGACATGTATCAAGAAATAGTGTTAGGACACATTTTAGGGTAATTTATTATTATTATAATATTATTTTTTACCCTTATTTACCAGATTTACCCTTTAACCATGGTAAATAAAATATTTACCGAAGTAATTATTCAAAATGTCTAAAAATAAAAGTTACCCATTTACAAAATTTGGACCTCCTGATTCTAAATATGGATTCCATTTTTTTAAATTCAAAACACAGAAGTGGAAGAAATTAATTTAAAATTAATTCCCGCTGTCAAAACAAAAAGCGTGTTTTTAAGAAATAATAACTATCAAAAGATTAACACTTGTTTATGTCCGATTTAAATGTGAAATTACGTCCAATGACCAAAATTGTATTAAATGTTAAAAATATATTCTAAATATACTTTAAAACCACTCAAATTAATAATTTATCACTATTAATTATTTCGATTAAAAAAGTTGTTTTTAATTAAAATTTAGTGATTTTCACTATTCATCAAAAATTGGAAGTTTTCAGAAAAATACCAAAAATTTACCCTAAGCTAATTTCGATATTCCGAATCCAAAAATGAAGTCCATTTTGAAATATAAAATGTATAAAATTTCAAAAAGTGGGTATTACTATTCATAACGGCTAGTTTGATTGGTTGCGGTGTGTGTTAGAACTCGAAGTTGCGTACAATACACGCTACTGTATTATTCAAAGAGAAGCGTACCATGGAAGCTTGGGGTGTTACAGTCAACCCATGTTTTTGTTCTCTTACACGAAGTCCCCTCCCATGTGACCCATCACACGGGTTGTCCAACCAGGGGAGGGGTACACGATGTGTGAGGAAGTGGTACATGCCATGTTACCCTTAATTTCTTCAAAGATGTAGCACCGCCACTGAGGGGGATGCACACTGTGTGTTCTTTATCCCACACGGCGTATAGTTAAGATTTTTCTAGAATCAATGAATTTCTCCCAATCTTCAACCGTGCTTCAAATCTGGTCAAACCGCTTTAGATCCTACCAGGATTCCTTTTGAAATATTCAGATCTAGTCGCGAATCATTCTTGCTAGCCATCATTCGCCGGAAATCGATCTCCGGAATGAATGAGGTCTTCATTATTCGTTATGAACGCCACCATTCATTCATCGCTTGGTAATCCAGCTTCAAATCACCATACCCAACTTCCTTTCATTGCAACAAATCTAGATCTATGCTCTTCTCAAATAACCATCACCGTTTTGTTGATCCGCCACAGATCTGAGCACCCGATCAAGCTGAGGATGCCCGACACTGTCGAACCAGGAACCGCATGGTTCCAATGATGAATAATGCAAAGAACAAAGAGAGTAATGCATAAGAAAAAAGGTCTTACAATCATTGGCCAAGAATTCTTGGACAACTTCAAGAATGTGCAATCGGGATTAGAAACAATTGATAAAGAAACATTTCAATACTTAGGCTCATGAAAAGGTTCGCAACAGGGGAATAGATCAAAGAATAACATTTGATCTGCTCAAAAATTTAACCAAAGGGATAAAATACCAATTAAAGATCCCTACCTCTTTTTTCGATCATTCCTTGTTAAAGAACGTGCTCTCCAACTAATTTGGGGGGGGGGGGAGTCGCTGCATTCATTGCGCTTCGATCCGCCTTGATCCAAAGGTTTTTCGTTCATCATCAATGGAGGGGAGGAGCTCTCACTGGTGGATGGGAGAATTATGTTCCAACCCTGGAAAAACTCCCTTAGTGACATATTTAAAACCAAAAATAGGTCAAAAGAAATTAAGAAATTAATTAATTTATTAATTAATTTAACCACTTAGATGCTGCGCCAACAAGCGAGGGGTCCGAACGTCTCGTTCTGACTCATTTTATGTTGTGCCTAGGGTAAACACCATGTTCCAGACCCAACCATGGTCTCAGATTTCCGATCTAATCAACTATTTAAGAGTTATACCATTTTCTTTAATTAACCATGCATGCAATATAAAATATATTTAATATTTTTATAAGATTAATTCTGAGCACATCAGGCCTCAGAATCACATGCTGTATTAGCACCTAGATCTGGAAATATATTTAGAAATATTTCAAAGTCTTATAAGGGAAAAAGCCCAGGTCTCTACATCATTACCTCCTTCAATATTTTCATCCCCCAAAAGAAAAACTAAGAAAACAACTCGGGATACTGAGCCCACATCTGACTCTCCCACACCCAGGAACTCTCTTGTACATTTTTGTGTTACCACAACATGTGAACCAAAGGGATGGTCCATCCTCTCAAGTTTTTTTCCTATCAGTCCTTAATCGCCACTGAGTGATCTTCAAAGGGGGATCCATCCCTGATGTTCAGCTCACCCAAGTCAATGATGTGCATAGGCTCATGCACGTATCTACTCAGATACGACACATGGAAGACATCATGCACTCGCTCCAACTGTGGGGGTAGGGCGAGGTGGTAGGCAACCTCACAAACTCACTGCATGATCTCAAACGACCCAATGAACCTCAGGGATTTTTTGCATCCCCAGCCAAACCTTTGTGGGGAGACACACAAGAAAACATGGTCTCCCTGCTCGAACTACAAAGGCCTATGACAGTGATCTGTGTAGGATTTTTGTCTGCTCTGGGCCATCTTCATCCATTCATGAATGACCTACACTTTCTCCATTGTTGCCTGAACCAACTCTGAGCCCATAAGAGATGACTATCTAATCTCTATCCATCACAAGAGTGATTTTTAGGGTCTCCCGTATAGGGACTCAAAAGATTCCATTCCAATGGTAGAGTGGTGTCTTTTTTCATACACAGACTCTACAAAGGTCAGGTGATCCTCCCAGCTCTGGACTAAATCTAACATGCAATCCCTCAGCATATCCTCTTCCACATGGATAGTGTGCTCATTCTTCCCATCAGTATGGGGGTGAAAGGATGTACTCATCCAAAAATGGGTCCCAAATTCCTCATGTAGGCCTCTCTACAATCATGACGTAAAGCACACATCACGATCAGAGACAATCGTCGAGACTACCCCATGAAGGAATACGATCTACCGTACATACAACTGCCCCAAACTCTCCACAAAAATATGCTCCCTAATAGAAAGGAAGTTTTTCAAATTCATGAGTTGGTCTACTATCACCCAGATGGTGTCATGACCCTTTGCAGTGCATGGAATCTCTGTGACGATGTCCATGGCTATGCCATCCCATTTACACTCTGGGATCACAAGAGGCTGCAACAAACCTACTGAAACTTGGTGATCAACTTTCACCTATTGAGAGCTGAGGAACCATGAGAAAAACTTAGATACACTTCATATCATATCAGACCACCAAAACATCCACTGAAGGTATCTATACATCTTCCCCACATAGGGATGTACAACTAAGGGAGAAGCGTGGAACTCCTGCATCACCTCTTCCCACATAGCGACTGAAACCACCATTCACCCCTATAATAATATCTCATGATTACCTCCTTTAGAATATCTATATAGTGCATCACCTATGGATATATAATCACAGAAAACCTCATATTTGATATATCCCAACTGGGACTCTCTCACATGCTCAATGATTGAAGGAGTTAACACCATCGACTGAAGAAAATTTGTACCCTCCTGCTCCACCAGGGCCAGTTATAGGGAAACTAACTGCTCTGAAGCTTCTTGCAGTAAGTTAACCTAAGACTTCCTAATAAGGACATCTACTACCATGTTTCCCTCTCATGTATTATAGAATATCTCGAATTTATAGTCCTGTATGAACTCTAACCAGCATCGCTGTCTCAGGTTCAGGTCTCTCTGAGTGAAGTTGTACTTGAGACTCTGGTGGTCTGAGTATACCAAATAGCACTCTCCCAAAAGGTAGTGTCTCCACATCCTTAGGGTGAAGACCAACACTGCCAGCTATAGGTCACGAGTCATATAGTTCTTCTCATGGGGTCTCAACTGGCTCGACCCATATCCGATTACTGCCTGTCATTGCATCAACACAACTATGCCCAAATCCCGAGGCATCACAATACACTAAGAACTCAACGCCTTCCTCTAGTAGCCTCAACACTAGAGCGCTCTTCAGCTTCTGCCTCAACTCCTCAAAGGTGTTTTGGAACTGCTCATACCATATAAACGGCTGTCCCTTCCATGTCATGGCAGTCAAAGGGGCCACAATTTTGGAGAAGTTTGCCATAAATATCCTATAGTACCCTACCAAGCTAAGGAAACTCTGCACCTCTGATACATTCATGGGTGGTTCCCAAGAAATCAATACCTCAATCTTTTCTAGATCCATGTCTAAAACTTATTTTGAAATGACATTCCCTAGAAAGTGAACCTCTTGTATCCAGAACTGGAACTTCAAGAGCTTTCCATAAAGCTGGTGCTCTCGAAGTAAATTAAGAACCATCCTCAACTGCTCTGCATGATCCTCCTCTGTTGTAGAGTAAACAAGCATGTTGTCGATGAAGACAATAACAAACTGTTCCAAGTATGGCTGGATGATCTGGTTCATCAAATCCATAAAGATGGCGGGGACATTTGTCACACCAAAGGGAATCACTAAGAACTTGTAGTGTCCATAGCGACATCAGAAAGCCAACTTTGGAATATCAACCTTGTAAACCCACAACTAGTGGTAGCCATACCTAAGATCGATGTAACAACCCAGGTATTTATAGAATAATTTGTTTATTAGTATTCTTGATTTAAATAGTAATTCTTAAAATAAATAATTTATTATATAGTTATTTATTTTAAAGCATTAATTTTTCAATTATATAATTTTAATTTAACAAAAATAATTTCATTTTTGAGTTCAGAATATTGAAATTATCTTTTTATGAATTTTTGAGAATTTTCTGAAAAAGTTTAATTTTTGGCGAATAGCAAAAAATATGTTTTTTTATAAAATACGGTATTTATTTATGAAATCATAAAGACATAATTGTGATATAAAATTTATTAAATTTGTTGAATAAATAAATTATGATTTTATAAGAGTAATATTGTATATAAATAATTCAGAACATGTATGTTATATTTTATTTCATGATAAGTATAAAAAATATTGTCAGTGCCGATGCAGTGCTTGCGCAACATTGAAAATGTAAAATTTGGTTCTTTTTAAATAATAATTGACTACTAAAAATTATTTTCAATACCTATTTATTAATTATTATTAATTATTGATTTTTTTAGAAGTTAATTTTTAAATTTATAGTTATATTACATTAATCTTGTCCAAATTCCCGTGTAATGCTTGCGCAGGGCAAGAAAAGACAAAATAACAAATTTAAGATGTTATCTTGACATGTATATGAATAAATATAAATAATTAATGAATCTAGAGTTTTATTTTGAACTTAATTAACCTTTTTTTAATTATTTTAATTTATTTTTAATTTTTATATATGAAATAATTAACATTAATGCCCGTGAAACACTGATGCAGTGCTTGTGAAAGCATAATAAAAATAAATAAAATGTTTTTATTAAAATTATAAGAATTATTAAATGGCCTAGATTTTGGCTAAAATTTTTATATAATAAATTATTGACCATTATATTAATTTTATTCAGATTAGAGACATTTTGGATGCACATGGATCACATTTGTCCCTTTATATTATTTTATTAAAAATAAAGACAACTTGTTCACACTACAATGTTCAATAAGTATAACATTTTAATACGAGGTTTTCCAGAAGTATTTTTTGAAAAAAAGTATTTGGAAAGCTAATAAAATTATATTATTCATTATTTTTTTTTAATTTTTAGGTAATAAATAATTACTTTAATAGCTTGAACAATTATGATGCAGTAAATATTTAATTAATGAATACATCAAATTAATGATTTTAGAAATAGTAAAATAAATATGATTTGATGTTTTTAGTCAATTCAAGATTTATATATGTAATTATAATATGTATAATATATAATAAAAAATTTAATTTGAATCGGAAACTTTGTTTTGAAGTGTTTAAAGTCCTGATTGTGAATAGTTTTTATTTTGAAAAAATTATTTTTCCATGAATAAAATATTTTATTAAATTATTTAAAAATAAAAAAATCATGCACAAGGATAAAAATGACAAAATTCCTTTGAAAATTAGATATACTATGATTTTGAGTCCTTTTTGAAGTCTTAAACCCTATAATAAATTTATTACATTTTAATAATTTGAGGAATTTCTCTGTTACCCCTCACCTCAATTATAAAAGGAGGCTCCCTACTTCACAAATTTTCATCACCTTATGACTTATTTGTCATCTAAACTCTACCAAATTACCTCATACTCATCCCTTTACACATTCTTGAGATTCAGTTCTCACAAAAATATCACTTCTAAGAGACTTAAAGCAGTTCTTAAGGAGGAATTTTCAAGAAGTAAAATTCCTTTTTCTTCTCTTTTGAATTAGTTTTCATTTCTCCCTTATCCCCACCTCTTAACCAATGTTTCATGAAAACTAAAATATCACATATATACTATAGTGTTTTTGTGTTTATGGTATATGCATCATAAAATATGTCATCTTCTCCTTTTACTCTTAAATAATGAAATCACCGTCCGTGGTGCGTCAATTCACCACTTTCATGGACGATGATTTTTTGTTTCCATTTTACCAAAATAATGGAAAGTTTAAATTCACATGTAATTATTTAAAATGACCTAAATAAATATATGTTATCACTTTTGTATTATTATTTCATTTTTACAAGGAGTACCATAAATAAATCGAACTTGGAAACCATGAAAAGAACACACCCGAAACAATGAAAATAATAAAATATTATTAATAAATGGGTGGAAAATGTTATGAGAAGATAGTGTAAGGAATTATAAACATGATTTTAGTTCTTTAATATATTAATAAAACTCTTAAAACTATTATACATGAGTTTTGAACACTTTTGAAGGAATTTTAACCCAAGGTAAGTGACTCTTTAACTAAAACATTGTTCTAATTTTTTTAAAGATAAATTCTTCTAAATCTTTCTATTTTATACTTATATCTTCAAAATGGTTTTTATAAATGTATCTATATGGTTATTAATATTTTAATTTATTTTATGTTTTTTGAAAATTGATCTTTCTCATGTGTTATTTATGGGACTTTCCTTTTAAAATCCTTTTAAAATATATCTTCTACAAAATTAAAAAATATATTTATTTATACAGTATGGGCAGTTTATCCCATTTTAATGATTATTTATTACTATAATGTTTCCCTTATAAGTTTTCATAGTTATTTTTTAGAATATTATTTCATTATTATGTGAGTGGTTTTTATGTTTTTTAAAAATTGGTTTTTATGAAAAAAGGGTATTTTAATATGTGAATGTGTTTTGCTCATGGGTTTAAATGATTTATCAAGAGTTTTATTCATGATATGCTCCTTGTACATTGTTTATGTTGGTTTTATACCATTATAGATCAAGATATAATGGGTCGACCCCCATTATAGCTCAATATATGATAGGTTTATCCCCATTATAGCTCAAGATATGTTGGGTTGAGCCTATTATAGCTCAAGATATGACGGTTGAGCCCCATTATAGCTCTCTAATGCATTGGGTACCATGTAGATTGAAGTTTAATGAATGGTTATTCCATGTGTAAGGGTTAATGTAAGAGTGATATGGTAAATATGTCCTAAGAAAACTACATGATGTTTCTATGCATTCTTATGAGTTTTTGAGAAAAATATTTTTAATGGGTTTTCATGTTTTCACTAGACTAAAATTTTTTCTTTCTTTATGTCCCTTGGATACTGTTTTAGTAGTATCCTCTTTATATGAATGTGGTTTGTTATGTATATATTATGTCCTAATTCTCTAAATCTATAAACCTGAAAATATCCTTAGTGTTAAAGAAAGTAATTTTTTGACTAAAACTCAAGATTATGTAATGTTTTAAGGTTGAGTTCTTATAGTTGGTATCAGAGGATGTTTTAGATAACCTTAGGGGTTAAGATGATGTTAATAGAATACCAAAAATGATTTTTAATGGTATAGAATTTTAATATTACCATATTGATTTGTCTAATATATTTATGTTCAGAATGGTTTTCCATAGAAGAAATAGGGAAGTTGGAGTTGGAAGGCACCGAGAGGATAATATTTTTTTGAATCCACAACCTAAAATGGTGGGAATTGGAATAGAATAGTTTGTGATAGTAATGGACTAGTTAACTCAGGTGATAAATGGTTCTGACACTCATTCGAGAGAGGAGCCTGATCTGCCATGAAGAAACATGTCTTTTGTGGATCATTTTATGAGGTAACATCCTTAAGATTTCAGTGGGACCTCAGATCCATTAGAAACCAAAGGATGGACCAATGCTCTAGAAAAGATATTTTATGTCATGGGATATTTAGAACATCAAAAGGTAACCCTTTTTGTTTATTATTTTGAAGGTGGAGCAGATCAATGGTGGTATCAGGTTAAGAATACAAGAGAAAAAGATGATCTTGACAGTCTAAAATGGGATAAATTTAAGAGTATTTTTCTAGAAAAATATTTTCCTAAAACTGTTCAACTTAGAATAGAGAAAAAATTCTTGGAACTCAAGTAGAATGATGTTGATTCTATAGCAGCGTATGAATCCAATTTTATGAGACTGTCTAGGTACATAGAGGATTTTACTTGGGAATTTGATAGTAAAATTAATAGATTTTACTCTGATTTGAAACCATTTTTATGAAGATATTTGGATTCACAAGAGTTTAAAAGCTATGATAAATTTTTTAATTATGCTGAAAATTTTGAGATGGAGTTTGCTGAAATGTATGTGTCTCATGATGACAAGAATTAAGAAGTGTCCAAGTTGGCAGGCATTGGGGAAGAATACATCAAAGAAATCTAGAGGTAAGAAAATCAATTTCCCTTCTTGTGAAAAGTGTGGTAAAAAGCATCCTAGAGAATGTCTCATAAATTATGGGAAATGCTACCAAAGTGGAAAGTTTGGGAACATGTCTCGTGAGTGCAAGGAAAATGATATGAAAATTAATGAGAAATTGATGGTGAGATGCTTTAACTATAAGGAATTGGGTTATTTTTCTAATGTGTGTCTAAAGTTAGTTACTTAGGTAGGAAATTGGAAATATTGGAAGCATAAGGGTATGGAAAAATCCTTTGTAACCACTTGAACAAATGTTGAGCCATCAAGTGAAGTGGTATCAGGTACATTTCTTGTTTTTACAAATTTTACAAATGTGTTGTTTGATTCATGGTCTACACATTCCTTTATTTATTCTAAATTGGAAATTACACATCAATAAATGAATCCATAAATCATGGTATAAATACATGAAGGAAATATTGAGGTAAAAAAAAAATTATAAGAACCCACCTATCTTTGTCTATGGAAAGAGTTTTCCTACAAACCTTGGTTTATTACCTCTAGTAGAGTTTGATGTTATCCTGGCTATGGAATGACTTTATTTTTATCATGCTAAGATATATTTTAGAGAAAAATAAGTTTTTTTTATAAATAGTTTTAGTTTGTGTACAAGAACGAAATAATATCATTAATAACATATCAGGAATCTAATAAACTGTTAAAATATATAAATGAATCTTATCTTGCATATATTATTGAAAATAAGGGAACTGTTTAGATTAATGATGCGCTGGTGGTAAATGAGTATCTTGATATTTTTCCTGATGATTTTCCCATTGTTGTTCTTGATCGAGAGGTTTAGTTTACTATTTACTTAGTCCCTGATGCTAAGACAATTTCTAAAACCCCTTATCAAATAACTGAAATGGAACTTTTAGAGTTGAAAAAGTAGTTGCATGAATTATTAGATAAAGGCTTCATCCGACCTAGCACTTCACCATGGGGTGCTCCTATCTTGTTTGTTAAAAATAAAGATAGTTCAATGAGACTTTACATTGATTATAGATCCTTGAATAACATCACTATTAAGAACAAGTACCCTTTTACTCATATCAATGATTTGTTTGATCAGCTCTAGGGAGCATGGTATTTTTCGAAGGTTGACCTGAGGTTGGGGTACCATTAGTTGAAAGTAAAGGAAGTATATATTATGAATATTTCATTCCATACTAGATATGAGCATTATGAGTTTGTTGTTATGCTATTTGGGTTAACTAAGGAACTTATTGTATTCATAGATCTTATGAATAAAATATTTCATGAGTTCTTAGATAAGTTTGTGTTTGTCTTTATTTATGACATTTTGGTATATTATAAAAGTAAATAGGAGCATGAAAAACATATAAGGGTTGTTTTTAAAACATTAAAATAAAATAAATAGTATGGAAAATTCAGAAAGTGTAAATTTTGGTTGCAAAAAATTTCTTTCCTTGTTCACATTGTTTTTAAAGATGACATAACTGGTGATCTTGCTAAAACAAAAGTTGTTCAAGAATGGTCAAGATCCACAAATACAACCAAGATTCATAGTTTCCTTGGTTTAGAAGGATATTACTAGAGGGTTTTTAAAAAAATTTCATGGTTATCTAGACCACTGAAAAAGTTAACTCAAAAAGGTGTTAAGTTTATATGGACAAAAGAATGTGATGATTGTTTTTAAGAATTGAAATGAAGATTGGTGAATGGTTCAGTTCTGACCCAACCTTCCAGAAGTGGTGAATTTTTAATCTATAGTGATGCTTCATTGAAAGGACTTGGTTGTGTCCTAATGTAGAATGATCAGGTAATTTATTATGCTTTACGTTAGTTAAAACCTCATGAGTTAAATTACCCTACACATGATTTGGAATTAGCTACTATTGTTTTTTCATTAGAAATTTGATGGCATCATTTTTATGGAGTAAAATGTGAAATATATTCTTACCATAAAAGTTTTAAGTATATATTTACTCAGAAGGAATTGAACATGATACAAAGAAGATGGCTGTAACTAATCAAGGATTATGATTACATGATTCATTACCATCCTGGAAAATAAAATAGAGTGTTCAATGTATTGAGTCAGAAAAGTAATGTTTCATTAACCATGATGTGTTTATAACATGACCCTTTGGTTAATTATTTGATGATTTGTTTCTTGGAAGTTGTTAGTGTAGGAAATTCCTCTGTTTTGTTTCAGGTTTTAGTGCAACCGACTTTGTCAAAAAGAATAAGGAATGCTTATAAGGAAGACCGTGAGCTACAGAAAAAGTTAGAATTGGTTCAAAAGGGTAAGTTTCCCAAGTTTAACATTGATAAAGATTGTGTTTTGAGGTTTTTTAAGAGATTACGTGTTCCTTGTGATTCTCAGTTGAAGAAATAATTGTTATGTGAAGCTCACAGTTCTCCATTTTCATTTCATCCTGCTAGCACAAAGATATACAGAGACCTTCAAGAGTATTACTGATGGGATGGAATGAAAAGAGATATTGGTGATTTTACCATGAAATGTTTGACATGTCAATAGGTTAAAGAAGAAGAACAGTTATCGAAGGGGATGATTCAACCTTTTCCAGTGCTAGAGTGAAAATGAGAAAATATATCCATGGAATTTGTAGTGGTACTACCAAATACATATTAAGGTAACAATGTAATCTGGTTTATTGTTGATCGTTTGACTAAATATTCTCATTTTATTACTATTCCAGATACTAAGTCTTTAGATCAATTTTCTAAAATGTACCTTAAATATATTGTTAGTCTACATTAAGTGCCTCTCTCCATTGTATCAGATCATGTTCTCAAGTTTACTTCTAACTTTTGGAAAGGTCTTCAGAAGTCATTGGGCACTGAATTAAATTTCAGCATATCCTTTCATCCTTAATATAATGGATAGTTAGGGTGAACAGTTCAGAAATTGAAGTATATGCTTCGATCTTATTCAATGGATTACCAAGGAATTTGGGATCAATATCTTTCTTTAGTTGAGTTTTCTTATAATAACAATTTTCATTACAGTATACAAATGGAACCTTATGAAGCATTATATAGAAATTAGTGCTGAATTTCAGAATTTTGGGATGAATTAGGGGAAAAGAAGTTTATAGGACCATAATTAGTATAGGAAGTGGTAGAAAAAGTTTAGTTTATTCAATGACACATTAGAGTAGCTCAGATAATTAAGAAAAATTATGTAGATAATAAGAGGAAAGACCTTTAATTCAAGGTAAGTGAGCATGTTTTACTTAAAATATCTCATTGGAAAAGTGTTATGTGCTTTGGTAAGAAAGTAAAGTTAAGTCCACGGTTCATTAGAACTTTCAAAATCTTGGATAAAGTTGGACCAGTTGCCTACCGAGTAGATTTACTTCTAAGTTTATCTCAGGCACACAATGTTTTTCATGTTTTGATGTTAAGAAAGTATGTTCCAGATCCATATCATGTTTTGTGCCTAGAAGTAGTCCAATTGGAAGAGAACCTTTCTTATGAAGAGAAACTAGTTAGATTCTTTATTGAAGAGAGTAAGTTTTGCGGAACAAGGTAATTTTCCAAGTTAAGGTTTTATGGAGAAACCACATGGTAGAAGAATCAATATGAGAATTTAAAAATACTACGAGGTTAAAGTATCCCTACTTGTTTAATAAGTGAATACAAATTACAAGGACACAATTTCAAAAGGGTGAGAATGTAACAACCCAGGTATTTATAGACTAATTTGTTTATTAGTATTCTTGATTTAAATACTAATTCTTAAAATAAATAATTTATTCTATGGTTATTTATTTTAAATAATTAATATTTCAATTATAGAATTTTAATTTAACAAAAATAATTTCATTTTTGAATTCAAAATGTTGAAATTTTCTTTATATGAATTTTTGAGAATTTTCTGAAAAAGTTTAAATTTTGGTGAATAGTAAAAAATACGTTTTTTATAAAATACGGTATTTATTTATGATATCATGAAGTCATAATTGTGATATAAAATTTATTAAATTTATTTAATAAATAAATTGTGATATAAAATTTATTAAATTTATTTAATAACTAAATTATGATTTTATAAGAGTAATATTGTAAAGAAATAATTCAGAACATGTATGTTATATTTTATTTCATGATAAGTATAAAAAATATTGCCAGTGCTGATGTAGTGCCTACGCAACATTGACAATGTCAAATTTTGTTATTTTTAAATAATAATTGAGTGTTAAAAATTATTTTCAAGACTCATTTATTAATTATTATGTATTATTGATATTTTTGGATGTTAATTTAAAATTTTATAGTTATATAACATTAATCTTGTCCAAATGCTTGTGCAATGCATGTACAGGGCAAGAAAATACAAAATAAAAAATTTAAGATGTTATCTTGACATGTATATGAGTGAATATAAGTAATGAATGAATCTAGAATTTTATTTTAAACTTAATTAACATTTTTTTATGATAGTAATTTATTTTTAATTTATATATATAAAATAATTAACATCAATGCCTATTCAACACTGATGCAGTGCTTGTGAAAGCATAAGAAAAGTAAATAAAATGTTTTTATTAAACTTATAAGAATTATTAAATGACCTAAATTGTGGATAAATTTTTTTATATAATAAAATTTTGACTATTATATTAATTTGATTTAGATTTGGGACATTTTGGACCCGTATGGATCACATTAGTCCCTTTATATTATTTTATTAAAAAGAAAGACAACTTGTTCACACTATAATGTTTAATAAGTTTAACATTTTAGTATGAGGTTTTCTAGAAGTGTTTTTCAAAAAATAATAGTCTCTAGATATCTAATAAAATCATCTTCATTATTTTTTTTAAATTTTTTGGTAATAAATAATTACCTTAATGGATTGAACAATTATGATGTAGTAAATATTTAATTAATGAATAAATAAAATTAATGATTTTATAAATAGTAAAGTAAATATAATTTGATGTTTTTAAGTCAATTCAATATTTCTATAGGTAATTATAATATGTATAATATATAATAAAAAATTTAATTCGAATTGAAAACTTTGTTTTGATGTGTTTTAATTCATGATTGTGAATAGTTTTTATTTTGAAAAAATCATTTTTCCATGAATAAAATATTTTATTAAATTATTTAAAAATAAAAAAAATCATATTCATAGAAAAAATGATAATATTCCTTCTAAAATTGGATATACTATTATTTTTATCCCTTTTTAGGTCATAAACCCTATAATAAATTTATTATATTTTAATAATTTGAGTAATTCCTAAGTTACCCCTCACCTCAATTATAAAAGGAGGATCCCTCCTTTACAAATTTTCATCACATTAAGCCTTATTTCTTAGATAACCTCTGAAAAATTACCTCCTAATCATCCCTTTACACATTATTGAGCTTCTGGTATCACAAAAATACCACTTCCAAGAGCCTTAAGGAGGTTCTCAAGGAGAAATTTTCAAGAAGTAAGATCCCTTTTTCTTCTCTTTAGAATTATTTTTCATTTCTACCTTATCCCCACCTCTTATCCAATGTTTCATGGAAACTATAGTATCACATATATACTTTATTTTTGTTGTGTTTATGGTATATACATCATAAAATACTTCATCTTCTCCTTTTACTCTTAAATAACGAAATCGTCGTCCGTGCTGTGTCAATTCACCGCTTTCGTGGATGATGATTTTTTTACCTTTTTCCAAAGTCAGGGAAAGTTTAAATTCACATGTAATTGTTTAAAATGACCTAAATATATGTATTTTATCACTTTTGGATTATTATTTCATTTTTCTAGGGAAGACCATAAATAAACCGACCTTGGAAACCATGAAAAGAACGCACCGAAACAATGAAAATAACAAAATATTATGAATAAATGGGTGGAAAATATTATAATAATATAATGTAAGGAATTATAAACATGAGTTTAGTTCTATAATATATTAATAACACTCTTTAAACTATTATATATTAGGTTTCAACACTTTTTAGTAAAGTTTAACCCGAGGTAAGAAACTCTTTAACTGAAACATTGTTTTAATTTTTCTAAAGATTTATTATTCTAAATATTTCTATTTTATGCCTATGAATTTAAAATGGGGTTTATGAATGTATATATATGGTTATTAATGTTTTAATTTCTTTTATTTTTTTTGAAAATGGATCATTTTCATGTGTTATGTAAGGAACTTTCATTTTAGAATCCTTTTAAAATATCTCTTTTATAAAATTCAAAAAAATATTGTTTTTTATATGGTATGAGTGGTTTATCCAATTTTTATGATTCTTAATCACAATAATGTTTCATTTATAAGTTTTCATAGTTATTTTTGAATTATATTATTTCATTATTATGTGCATGTTTTTTATGTTTTTTTTCCAAAAAGCGATTTTTATGAAAAATGGTATTTTGATATGTGAATGTGTTTTTCTCAGGTGTTTAAATGAGTTATCAGGAATTTTATTCATGATATGTTCCTTGGAAATTTTTCATGTTGGGTTTATCCAATAATAGCTCAATATATGATGGTTTGAGCCCCATTATAGCTCAAGATATGATGGGTGATCCCCACTATATCTCTCCAATGCATTAGGTAATCTAGAGATGGAAGTTGAATAAATAGTTATTTCATGTGTAAGTATGAATGTAAGAGTGATATGGTAAATATGTCCCAAGGAAACTATATGATGTTTCTATGCATGCTTGTGAGTTTTTGAAAAAAGGGTTTTTATGTTTTTACTGGACTAATGATTTTTCTTTATTTATGTACCTTAATATGTTTTTTGTGCTCATATCATGTTTTTAAATGTTTTTTTACATGTTATAAGGATGTGTAATAGAAGTAAGTAAGTCAAGTTAAATGTTATGAAGATTTTTCAAATAAATCATGTTTTATTTAAAAAAAATTATATTATGAAAAAATGGATATTTTTTTAATAGTATCCTCTTTATATGAATATGGTTTGTTATGTATGTATTATGTCCTAATTATTTAAATCTCTAAACCTAAAAATATCATCAGTGTTAAATAAAGTAAATTTTTGACTAAAACTCAAGATTATGTAATGTTTTAAGGTTGGGACCTTATAATTGATCTTGGAGAACCATATTTCACCTCACAACTGATCAAATAGGTTGTTGACTCATGGAAAGGGGTACTTGTTCTTCATCGTGGCTTGGTTCTAGAGACGATAATCCACGCAAAGTCACAAGCTCCCATCTACCTTCTTCATGAACTAAACTAGATATTCCCAAGGGGAAACACTGGGTTTGATGAAACATTTCTTATAAAGGTCCTCCAATTGTAACCATAGCTCTAGGAACTCGGTAGGTTCCATCCGATATGCTGAAGAATATATCAGGGCAGTCCTAGGATGCGAGTCTATGAAAAACTCCATCTCCTGTCTCAGAGGTAGTCTTAGAACGTCTTTGGGGAAGATGTCCATATAGTCTTCCAAAACTGAAGGAACCCAGATTCCTGAAGTGTCTGTTGCACCAAGGGTAACAATTTCCAACTAATGGGTAATTCGCTGAAACCTCTTTCTCACAACACCCGCTTGTCATGCTATGAGGTCTATATCACCGAAAAAGGAAAACCTCATCCCATCAGTACGTTGGCATCTGACTAGTCTGTGGTGACAGTCGATATGGTCTCAAACCATGGAAATCCAATCCATGCATAAGATGACACCATAAGGTTCTATAGGGATGAAAAATAGGTCCCATGTGAACCTCTCTCCACCAAGTGATAGCTCGCATTACCGACAGATGAAAGAAACAGAAGGATATTTCCTTGTAGGAACCACAAGACAAAGTTTATGTGCTAGCATCTCTAATAGGAGATCCAATTCCCGCACCAAGATTAGAGAGATAAAATAATGATTAGAATATTTTCTACTAATATCGAGTCTAGAGTAGAATAAACTCATATCATACCTCTAATCATCTCATGCACCGCAGGATCATAAATGTCTAAAGCTTGAACCTATCTGCAGCCCTAGCCACCAGATCCCTATGACTGACATGGTCCACCTAGTGGTGGTGGTTGGAGGAAATCATAGCGTCGTCCCCCACATATAGCTCCTCCTACTCCTCTGCCAGCTTCACCTCCCTGGGGACCACCCTGTCCACTCTTGGGAGATCCCTGATCATGACACTGTCTCTACCATGACGGTCCATTAGCTATCTTCCTAGGATGCTCAATATGTCTGGTCAGGAAATCTCATGCCATGTGATCTCACCCATCACAAGCATAGCACTAGCCCTCCCCGGGCTGCCCTGGTGTCCTGTGTTTCCCCTACACTATACGACCATGTCCCTAAGCCTGCTCACAGAAGGACCTCCTATTATGAGATATTTGGCACCTTCCTGCTGTTGTAGATGACTCAGCCCTATCACACCCACTTCCAGATCCAGCTATTTGGAATCCCTATGACAGAAATCTCTCAGTCACTAGTGCTCTCTCCAATACCTCGATATAGGTGGATATGTACAAGGTCACTACGCTGGCTCAGATCTCTCTACGAATCCCCTACTCAAACTTCCATGCTCAGAAGTAGCCATCTATTATTATGTTGAGAGAGTAGTATGTAAGGTCTGTGAAACTAGATGCATACTCTACCCCTAACATCCCTCCATGCTAAATCTCTAGAATATCTTGAATCTAAACGGAGCGTAAGAAGGGGGTGGGGGGGTGGGGTGGGTAGTACTCCTCATGAAACAACTGCTGGAAGTCATCCCATGAGAGTGCCAACTCATCATGTATCTGGGTAACTAGGCTCCACCAATCCCCAACTACTAAGTGGAAAATACTAGATTCCAAATCTACCATCTGATCTATCAGGGTCTGAACAAGCTTGAAGATATGGACTACCAACTCTATCCAATCCTCTACTGCCTGGGGATTTGGATCGTCGTGGAACCTTAGTAGTTTATAATACTGGAACTCTCAAAGTACACTCAGCCTATGAACATCCTCAACCTAATCTACTGGGATGATCTATTTCTCAAAAGGTGAATGTACTGCTACCTACCCACCTAGAGGAAGGGGATCACATGATGGACCCTAAACTGAGGCCTAATCGCTCATAGGTTTTTCGTCACAAATCAGAGTTGGTATCATAGTTGGCTGCTGTCGAGGAGGCATCCTCAACGTAATTGAGGAGTAACATAGTCAGATGAGAATGTATATGCATATATATATATATATCAACAGTAGTGGGGAACCCTCCTACTCTATCAAGGCATGGGTCCTCTACCTATAGAGTGGACCCCTAATGGATTTGGAAATGGTTCCTCTATCCACCTACAGAGTGGAACCCTAATATTGTACTAGGGAATGGGTCCTATATCTATATATCATCCCACCTCTAATGTGTGGTATAATGGCGAGGTGTGGCTCCACACGGTTACTCTTCGGACAGACATGCGAGATTTTGGGTATCATTGATGGACCTTTGGAACTATTATAAGACTCTTTCCCTAGGTTGTTATGTGAGATGAATATCCCCTTTATCTCTCCTAATAGGTTTCTTTTATGATTATTTGTATATATATTTTCCATGGGCTTTATTTTCCCTCTTACTTTGGGGTTGAGCTGATCACTTCTATCATGTCTCCTATTGTAACTCCTTAAAATTTCATGGAGTCCATTTTGGGTATGTATATACATACCCCTACATGGGCTTCAACCACACATGTCATGTCTTATGCAGAAGAAAAATAGATTGACGATGATTTTAGAGGAGCATAGGGATACTTGAGTGAATTTGACCGTGTACGGTGTTAGGGGCTTGGAGATTTGGAGCTAGGCTCTCTTAGTATTTAATTTTCCAATTATTTTCAGGTTGGGATATCTTTTTTGGATGGGCATGCATTTTCCCCTTTACTTTTCATATTATACTATCATACTCTTTTATATTCCCTAGAGGTTGTTACATGCATGATTATTACTCCAGATGTTACTGTTTTTTCTTTTTATTCCTCTACACTTCTGTATGGATATGGTTGGGTGTGTGTGTAAATTTACTTTAAGAAAAGGCCTCCCATATTAGTTATGTATTTTTATTCTTTTTTTCCAGTCTCTGGTTTATGAAGGCAGGCTTGGGGTAGTTATAGCTCGACCATTCACCAGCCAGGCGGGCCTCGATGGGTCGGGTCGTGAAGATATATATTTATTTAAATATCATATTTGAATATATATATATATATATATATATTTTATATTCATATTGAATACTTTAAATATACGTGTATGTGATTGTATGTATGTGTATGTTTATATTTGTGTATACATGTGTATATGCATGTATATGTATGTATGTGTAGGTATGTGTATGTACGTGAATATGTATGTGTATGTGTATATTTATGTGTATGTGTATGTGTATGTGTATGTATGTGTACATGTATGTGTATGCATATGTATATATGTATGTATATGTATCCAATGTGTACTGTTTATATATATATATATATGAATATATCATTATATGATAAGAAAAGTCATTTTTTGTTTCAATTTGACATATCTCATTATAGTATGTGTACACACACACACATACATACACACAATCATACGAAAGTCATTTTCTTTTTAAAATGTAATTAATACAATTATATATATATATTTTTTCAATTCTTAATATTTATTTATACTTTTTAATATATTTTCAATTTATAAAATTAATATTTATTCCTTTTTATTTTAGTACTTTTTATATTTATAACTTTATACAATTATTAATTATTCATTTTGAATTAGTAATTTATTTTGAATCTCTTATATTTTAATGAAATTTTAAATATGTTTTCATTTTTATTTTAATGTTTATTTTTTTTAATATTTTTGTAATTAATAAAATTAATATTATTTATTAATTTTTTAATATTTTATATAATTTATTTAATTTTAATTATTAAATTTTATTCAATTTTATCATTTATTAATTTTATATTATCTATTCATTTGTAATATTTCTCCTTTTTTAATATTTTCTATAATTTATTCATTTAATATTTTTAGTGTATTTATTTTGATTGTTATTTATACAATTTTAAATATTAATATTAATTACTTAATATGAATGTAATTTATATAATTAATATTTATTCATTTTTATTTTAATATATTCGTATTTAAATCCTTGTACAATTATTATTTATCCATTAATAAATAGTAATTTATTAAAAATCTCTTGTTTTTAAATTTATTTTTTAATATCTTTATTTTTATTTTAATATTTATTCATTTTTATATAATTATTAATTTATTTTAAATTTTAAATTTAAATTTTAATCTTTATTTTCAACTATTATTTATCAACCCTATATTAAGCACTGATAAAAAGATACATTTATTTTCACTTATTAGTTAACACTAATAAAGGTAGGATTTATTAGTGTTTTTTTAGTACTGATAAATCCTTGGCTTTATTAGTGCTAAAAAAGAAATGGCAAATCATAACTTTATCACCACTTTCCATTTTAGCATTGAAGCATATTTATTTTATCAGTGTTTTTTTCAAGTGTTGACAAAACACCTTCCCCTATCTTAAAAGAACCCTAACCGAGATCACCTATGCTCACATCGTTCAAGATCTCATGGAAGCTGAATCTTGTTGTCACCTCCTATGAACCTTTCAGAAAGATCCCTCCCCCTTAAATAAAATGTATGTTATTCCTTACTCGTTTTAATTGATCCTTTATCTTTTTAATCAATATTTTATCATTTTATTTGTGTTTTTTAGTTCTGATCGAATAATTTTGATCAATTTTCTAGTTCAAAAAACCTACAACTCTGTAATTTCTATATCCTTATCAACCTCACTCCAAACAACCTCATCCACTTTAAATCGATTCAAAATAATTCATATAACCTCAAAAATTTATTAGAACTCCTAAAAAACACTTCAGTATAATTTTCATGGCATATGTTTTCTATCGTAGTAGATTAGTTGTCACATATATTTTTCTGTACTAGTTTTTGTGGGCAGTTTGTTTCACCATGATGAAAGTAGTTGTGCATAAATGAAATCTATTTTTTTTGAATAAAACTCAAAAAATATTTATAACATATTTATATTTTTAAATTCTCCACAAATATCTTGAAGCATGTGTTAATTTATTTTCCAGTATTTATTTCAAATAAAAATAAAATCTTCAATTATTTTTAAAGTGCCTTAGCTTCCTTGATCTCTTCTTTAAACTCAATGAATGATTCAATGATGTTTCCAATCAATGTATCATCAATATCAACTTATTCTCTTCAATATTCCTAATTTTCTATGAATTTCCTCTATTTCATGCACATTTCAAGAACACTTAGGATGAATTATTTCTTATATACACAAATCTCTTTTCATTTTTATAGATATAACTGATTTAATCTAGAAAACTCCTTCAATAAATAAACAACCTGGAATATTCATCATCCATTGTTAACTAATGTATACATCAACCTCCTTGATAACCATATCACTTAATCATCTCATTTTCATCCTTAAACCCTCTAAAAAACTTAATAAAAAAAATCGAACCATGATTTTCATAACATCCCCTTTTTTACCCAAGAAATATTTAAACCACTTAACATAAACAAAACAAAATGAAAAGCATCACATAATTTCAACCCAAATAAAGAAAAATACCACAAATAACTCTATTTAACCCATGTCTAACAAGTGAAGACTCACTTTAGGAGTGATTCAAAATTAAGAGGGTTTAAAAAACCCCAAAAGAACATAAAACTACTCACAAGTTTAGTGGAGTCACTAAAAAAATCTGAATGAGCCTCACACAGTTGGCCATACCCCATGAGCTACTCGGGCGACTATAGTCTATCCCCACCTTCACCCAACCCTAGGTGAATTATCTCCTATGATGAATCCATTTAAAAAAAAGATTTTGAATATGTTTCTTCATGTAATAAAAACTTAAGTGTTATTTTACTTTATATTCATATAATTCTACATATCTATCTATTCTAACAAGTTATTGATGCAATGAAAATTTATATCAAATATGATGACTATATGTATGTGTATATAAAGAATAAACTTTTTGGATTCTAAGATCATACCTTATATTTTTTTTTTAAATATGAATATTACTGAATCAATTATGATGGATATGAATAAAAAATGGATGGATTTCAATCATATGAAAAAATAGTACGAGGATGGGGTTGAAGTGTTCATCAAGTTTTCAAAATATTATGTACATAACCCTTTTCAAATCTTTTGTTCATGTTACATTGTTGTTATTCAAGACTAATTAGTATAGAGGAGTTATAAGTACACTTGATATGTCACAAAATATATCAAAGTTTTAAATTTTTGACTAAAAATGAGGAAGAAATGAATGTTTCTAGTGATTTGTATAACACTACATTCATTGGATAATCTGATATGATTATAAGTGTGAATGATGATAAATATCATACTGAGGGTATCATTACAAGTATAAATAATGATGAAGATCATAATAAGGAGATGATAATGATAGTTGAACATGAACATCTAATTGTCCAAATATGTTATAGAAGTTAAATATATATGAAAAGACACCATTGTATGTTGGTTTTGCTAAATATACAACATTATCATCCAAACTGAAGCTATTTAATGTAAAAATTGGCAACAAATGGAGTGACACTAGAATTACTAAACAACTTGATCTCTTTAATAATATGCTACATGAAGATAATGAGCTTCCTTTATGAATATATGATGCTAAACGAATTCTATGTTCAATGAGTATGATCTAAAATAGAATACATGTTTGTCCAAATGATAGTATATTTTTTCAAAAAGAACAAGAATCACTTAAAAAAATACACAAAGTGTGGTGTGTCTAGATATAATAAAGATGAATAATGTCCTTAAAAATTTGTATGGTTCCTTCAAATCATTCAAAGGTTTAGGTGCCTATATAGAAGTGGGGAGACTTCAAGAAAATTTACGTAGTATTCAGATACAAGAAATAAATATGGGAAACTTCATCACCTAATAAACTATCCTTAGTGGATGAAAATTTATTATGAGTATCTTGAATTTAGAAATGAGCCAAGAAAATTTTATCTTGCGCTATCTACAGATGGAGTGAATCATTTTGGTGTAAAAATTAACACTCATAGTACATGGCTACTTATGTTGGTAAATTATAACTTGTCACCATGGTTATGCATGAAGGGAAAATACATTATGTTTCCAATGCTTATATTAGGACTAAAACAACTGGGTAATGATATTGATGTTTATTTGGATCAATTGATTGAATATATGAAATTTATGTGGAATTCAGGTTTTACATTGTATGATGCCAATAGAAATTAAAATTTCATGTCAAGATC
Organism: Viscum album; assembly: GCA_963277665.1. Classification (NCBI taxonomy): domain Eukaryota; kingdom Viridiplantae; phylum Streptophyta; class Magnoliopsida; order Santalales; family Viscaceae; genus Viscum; species Viscum album. The sequence continues at coordinate 746,901,709 of OY728123.1, read as the reverse complement.
CCTGTTATAGGAGATGATAAACAACTTTCATGATTATGAAAATTTGTTAAGATATAACATTAAAGGAATTATAGTGTGTCCCATTTGTGAACAAGGTGCACACTCAACTAGGTTGAAACATTCCTTGAAGACTATGTTTCTAGGAAATCAGAAAATTTTACTCCAATGACATAAATACTGATATTGTATGAACTCATTTGATGGTAATTTAAAAGACGTTATGTAACATACTAGATTTTAAGGTACATAATTTTTATTTTTAACGATGTTTTTCAGGTTCAAAGGGATTATGACCTATTTTTGGATGTTTCTATAGAACCCGAGGTGCAAACTGCTTGCTGGACACTTTTATGTCGTAATTTATAGCTTACGGTGTATGTATTTCACTAGGCACCAAATGTAGGATGATTTACAACACAATAATCTTTCAATCCATAAAATCCTTTTTACATCATAAATTATATTTATGCCATAATACCAACTTTTATGCCATAAAATTATCAATCAGAATAATTTAATTTGAGGCGATGTATTTTTCGATATAAATGCATTATGGTGAGTTTATGCTATAAGTATATTATTTATACCATAAATACTTTGTCTTGGTAGGTTCTTATTATGATGAACAAATAATGTTTCTTCATTCAGTATGAAAATCCTCTCTCAAACCCTAGGTATTCATATAGGCAATTTTGGGTGTCTCCTATCCTTCTTGAGCATTTAATTTGGTGTTTGATCTCTACAGAGGTTGCATTGCTTCTCCCTAGTAAGAATCCTTTCTGCATCTTTCTTGACATTGATTATGGTAGTGGTGTGGAACTACGTTTCATCAACCCTATAATGTTTTTTTTTCTCATTTCTAGATCCATTTTGTGATCTTCTTCTAGGGGTCAGTTCTCTATTGGTTGTGGTGCAGCGGGTGTGTATTCTTTGAGTTATGTTGTAATATACCCTCTCTGCTGTCTATTTTTTACATAATGTGATTCTAAGATACGATAATCAATTCTAGGGCCTCCGTTGTTTTCTTTTAATTCCTTCTTGTGTTGGTAGATCCCATTGCGGGTTTGTATGACCCGAGTTTGAGGTAGGTGGTTCCGTCTCTAGCCTTTGTTGAATGAACATTAATTGATCCCATTTTATAAAATATTTAATAAAAAAATTTTATGATTGTTTTATGTGTGTAAATGGATTTGAAATAAAATATGATTCTCCCTTGGTTTTGGTAAAGGAAAATGGGTGTTCTCAAAGTATTTTGAAATAGGTTTTTAAAGTAGGGTTGATAAAAGAAAAGGGTTGTTTGAAATTAATTGTGAAAAGACCTTGTGAAATTATTTGGGAAATGAAACACATGGGAATATTTGGGTACTTAGGCAGATAGTGTATGTTAGGTCCATAATCCATTTACTTGTTGGGGGGGGGTTCACTCATGGGTTGTTCTTATGCTCCCTAGGCCTATTGTTCTAGTGACATGATGTTGACATTGTTAGGGGGTTCACTCATGGGGTGTTCCTATGCTCCTTAGGTCTGTGTTCTAAATACTTGATTATACAGTAGTTATTAATTGTGGTATGAGTAATCTACTAGCCTAACCTATTGTGATCCTTGACATGTTTTAGTTATGTCTTGAATTTTTATTGTTATGGATTTGATATACCTGATTTGACTTTGATAAATTTTTATGGAAATTAAGTTTTCAAACTATTTTTCCTACCTTGTTTTATGAAATGTGGGAAAAGGGTAATATTTACCATACTTTTGATATAAAATGATTTATAATTTATTATAACATGTTTTCTTAAAATGATAATACTTGTATTATTCATGTAGAGACTTGATATGAAACACTTGGGTGAGATCTTACTGAGCGTGTTTATCTCACACCCTATACACCCCTTCATTAATGTGTAGAAATGGTTATGTATTTTGATGAGGGAAACAACATGCTGTTGCAGTGAGGTAGTGAGGTTTTCAATTAGCTGGGTATGATTAATTTGTGGTGAGATAGTGGTACATTTCCCATGTTATAACATGGAGTAGTAAGTTTTTTATCTTTCCTTCACCGTTAGACTTTTACTTTGGTTTTGTTTAGACTATTTTGAGTATTATTGCTTTGGATTCCCCCTTTAAGTTATGGAATATATTTTCTTCTAATTTTTCTTCCATTGTTTCTTTCTACTATGTATATATATTCCATTTCATCTACCTTAGTTTGGGTGAAGTCATTCCCTTTGGTTGTTTTTTATGCTCGGGTGCTGGTCTCTAGACCGTGGGGATCGAGAACACCCTTCATATATGTGGTGGATCAGACCAGGTTTTAGTTTGTGAGGGTATCTCGGGTCTAGTCATTATAAGTTATAACAATGTCTCCATTAATAGTTGGTCAACTTTTTAAAAAATTAAATTATTTGGTTACCACTTTTGGTAAACATTCTTCGAAAAACATTATGAAAACTGGTTGAAAAAATAGATCTATTTTTTTAATTATCATATTGGAATTTTTTGTGCATCAGAAATTTTATTGATGTCATGCATATAGAAAAAATGTATGTGATAGTGTAATTGACATGTTACTAAATTCACCTAGAAAAACAAAGGATTACATTAAGGCTTGGTTGGACATGATTGACATGGGGATATGGGAAGATTTGGTGCCAATTAAGCACGAAAGGTAGATTTTTCTTCCTCTAATTGCTTACACTCTTTCCAAGTAAGAAACATATCAGTTTTGTAAATTATTGAATAATGTAAACGTTCTAGATAGGTATTCATAAAATATCAATAATATCATATCAGTGACTGATTTAAAGTTAAAGATCCCAAAATCACATTACTATCATGTTTTGATGTAAGATTTAATTCATGTAGCTTTACATTGTATTTTTCCTAAAAATATCCATCATATATTTACCAAGAATTATTTATTTTTCAAATCTATATGCATTAAAGTTATAGAACTGAAGAATTTTCCAACTATGGAAAAGGAAATTGATATCATATTATATGAATGGGAGATGTTCTTCCCACTATCATTCTCTGATATGATAGTTAACTTGATGGTTCACTCAGTTAGTGAGATATGGATACGTGGTTCTGTAAATTATAGATAGACGCACCCCATTGAATGGTATATAAAGATTTTGAAAGGGTATGTCAAAAATAGATTTTTTTCAATAAGGTTGTATTATAGAGTGATATATTATTAAATACTTTTTTTAATTCTATACTGACTACCTTTAATGACCTAGAGTTTATAAGTGATATTTTTTCCTAAATAAATGCGTGTTATATTATATTATACAATACTATACACAAAAAAAAAACATAGAGAAACCAACAACACTTTATTTCATTAATTAAGATTGTTACATTAGTTATAAAATAAATCTATGAAAATGAAAAAAACTATAATGGGAAAATAATAGAAAATAATAAAAGTAGAATGGTGAAATTTAGATCATTCCAATATACTAGAATCATCACCCCATGAACAACACTATAGAAAAGAAACATAATATTAGTAAACCAATCGAAATCTTAGAGTATAAAAATATAGAACCTTTGGAGTAATTTTAGTGAATGTTGAATGAAATAATTAATATGTATTTATAGGAGGTAATATGACTATTGGAATAGTAACATGATCATTGGAATAATAACATGACCATTGGAATAGTAACATGACCGTTACTAATAGTAATCTGACCATTGGGAATAGTAACTTGACCTCAAAAATAATAAAATGTAATATAAATAATATTTATCTTGAGTAATTTAAGAAAATATAAATATTATAATTCCATAAAATAAATATCAAGATTAAAAACTCATATAAAATATATGCATATTTTTAATAAACTATATTTTAATGTATTTCGTAAAAATAATAATATTTATATTAAAAAATAAAATTACCGATGTTAGAAAATTATTTTGATAAAATTAGCATCATTTTTATAATAAACTTGTTGAAATTTCCCGAGGGCCATTTTTTAGGTAATTTTTTGAAAACATTCAATTTTTTACATGTATAGTAAAAATACTATTTTTCAAATACCGCATGTTTTATAACATAACAATGATGAAATAATGACTTAATAAATGATAAATTGTTTATTTCATCCTAAAACCAACTTAAAATATAAATAGGGCATTTAAAAACAATAAAGTTAATTTATAAACCTAAAAAGTATTTTCCAAAGTTTAAAGTAAAAAATATTCCATTAAAATATTTTTTCCTTTTTTCCACTTTCCATTTTAAGAAACAAGTTAATTTAGTTTTTAAAGGGATTTAAAGTCCTAAATACATTTTATTTTATTTATATGTGATTCATAATTCCAAACATATCACTATTACAAGGTTTACCTTTCATATAGTATTTTTTTTCAATATTTTATCCTTAAAATACCCTCTCCTCAAGTATAAGTACTCTATCTTGATCCCCTTGGAAAACTACTCCTCCCTCACTTACAAATAAAAATATATGTCCAAATCCCCTCTCTAAATACCCTTAAAATCCTTAGGGATATTTTTTAGTAAAAAAACTCCAAGCATCGATGGATTTTAGTGTCGTAGAAAAGAAGCAACATCAAGAAGAGGGTATGATTTCATCAACTTTTCTTTTATTTTTATCTTCTCCTTTTCTTTGTATCTATTACTTAAAAACAAAAATATTATAAAAATTAACTGAATACTGTGTTAACATTATATTATTTATTTAACATACTATAATGATCATTTTTATGATATATATATATATATATATATATATTATACTCCCGTTCCTCCTCTTTTGACAATGCCCTGTTAACGGTCGATTAAACATCCATGAGGAAGTTGAAAAATCTCTAATTATAATTACCATTATAGATGATCATAATAAATTATTTATAATATATAAATTTTAAAATATAAGTATTTAATAGATTCATGATTTTATCATAATAATGTATAAATAAAAATTATGTAAGATCATTAAATCGAAGAATGATGGGATATTTAAAGGAAAATATTATATCAAAACGTTTCACCTTTAGAAAAGGGAATTAAGGTATATAATACAATGATTATAATTGTTCAAGTGTGAAAAAAATTAAAATAATTCGATTCTAGTTCCATGTTTTAATAAACCTAAGATTATTATTCAAGAGACAAAAGTGTGTAAAATAAAAATAAAGCATGATTTAAGGTAAGGGATTATCAAAACCAGCTCCCTCTCTTTTGTGTTGTGGCCTATTTCACATAATATACAGTATGGATATTCCTCTAATATCCTAAACATGGAATTTCAATATTATTTACCTTTTATTTTTTTGGATATACATGTTTCTACCTTGTCAAAATGATTCTTAATCTAATTTAAAATATTTTTCAAAAAGGACATTATTTTTCCAAAACATCTCTTAACTCCTCTCTAGTTATTTTTTATTTAAATGAAAACGATATTTTATTACAAAATTTTATTTCCCATATTCATTTGGGAACCCTAAATGTTACTCATGAAATAAATCTTTAAAAATCCACTATTAAACCCATTCCTTTCTATGGGTTTATTTTATGACTACGATCATTGTATGTTATCTTTCCATGTGGAATGCATAATTATGATCATTTTATGATATGATGGGTGTGACCAAAATTATACATACCTATGATTAAATGGATAATGTGATATATCTCATGATATTATGTGTAATATGTGCAAATATTATGCTATATTTTTCAAAATTATGCTGTTATGATTTGTGCACATATGCTATGCGTGAACATGATAATAGCTTTGTTCACAACTATGTATGGAATTCAAAAACCAAGTTATGATGTTTTATTATTATTCATATGACACATTACATGAATTTATGAAATGTCTCCCTCATGATTTTGATTATTATTCTATTCTTATGAAATGATGATGTTGATTATGCTCACCCATGTACTATTGATTAATGTCCCTTATTCCTCCCCTTATTGGGATTTTAGCTCACCTGATTCTTTGATGTATATCCTCAGGTGATTATATATACTAAAGAGAATGTGAGATATTTTATAAGGATAAATAATAAGGATTTGAATAATATTTAAGTTTTATTATGTACAAGTGATGTATTAGCCTAATTTCCCCAAGATACTAAACCTTTGGATCCCAAATTGTATCACTATTATATTGTTTATATTAAAAATGATTTAATAGTCATATAAGAAAAATTTGAGTTCCTATAGTTGGTATCAGATCATGGTTTAGCTAATTTAGGATTTAGGATTAGAAAATGTTAGTAAAAACCATAAGGAAAAGTGTAATTATAGGTAAATATATTAATTTATGGTAAAGTATAATAGTGCATGGTTTTAGAGGAATGAAATACTTGTCTGGATACAAAAAGTGGATGTTTCTCTGACACAATTTTACCTAGGGTTAATAACCCTAAAAGGGACAGATTGGGTATTAACTCAATTGTCAACTAGTGCATAAAAAATTATCCTTACTGTACACCTGATTTGAAACTCCTAGGGGATATGATTTGGTTAATCATAAACTCTATACACACTCTTATGAAGGACATATAACTAAAAGTAATTATTTATTTTAAATATAGAAAGGATTAAAATACATGATCCTAGAAGCACCATTTTAGAAAAAGGATATACATAGGGATCCCATAAGATAAAAATTTAGAATTGATTTTCACAAAAGGATAAATTATTTATTCACGATTTGTTGAGTTATTCTTGTTCAAAACTAGTCTATTTTCGAAAATTATGGGAACCAAGAGAAACCATACAAACAACCCATGTTAGGGACAGTGTAATAGTTTTCTGAATGACATTCCCAATTCCGTGCGAGGTGGAGTTCAAAACTTCATGGCGATGCTTACCCAACTATTTTAGGATATGAACAATAACCATAATCATGTTTAATGTTCAACTTTTCCTATGAAGGATCAACTATCCATTGATCCCTTTATGTGGCAATGACCACTGACATTTAGTAGATCTTTTAATCCACTTTTCATGGAATAGTGAGTTAGATCAATAGTGAATATCTTTTCTATGCTCCATTTTCTTGAGAATGTGAAAGTTACCTTGGATGTCTATCATTTATATGGGGAGGTTGATCAGTGGTGGGTGTTGATTAAGAATACCAAGATGAAAGATGAAATAAAAGAAACAAAGTGAAAATACTTTAAGAAGTTAATTTTAATAAGAATTTCTCTTAAAATCTTCAAAAAAAGTTGGAGAGAGAATCATAGATCTTATAAAAAGGTGGTAAAATATATCTTGATTGATAAGAAAAATTTCACAAGGTGTGCAAGATATTCCTTGGGGTTTGTTATAAATTATAATATAAAAATAGATAGGTTATTTAGTGGTTTAAAATCACAACCCTGAAAGGATATATCTATAAAATACTTTTGGAGTTATAAAGAAGTATTTCAATGTGATATAAAAGTAGATATGGAATTTGTATAATGGGCCTATTATTATGGAGATAAGAAAAGAAAGATAGAATTTCAATCTATCTAATCAAATGATAAACGAGGAAAGAAGATCCATCCATCAAAATGTCAAAAATGTGGGAAAAAGCATCATGGGAAATGAATCAAAGGGATAAATAAATACTTTAAGTGTGGGAGATAAGGCCACTAAGCTTATATATGTTGAAGATATACGAATAAATCAGCCAATATGTTATTAAAAAGGAAGAAACCTCAAAATGAACTACCCATAGTACAATGCTTCAACTGTAAGGAACAAGGGAACTATGTAAGGAAATACACTAAAATATGTGCCTTTGAAGGAAATCATCATAAGTAACCACCAAATCCAAGGGATAAAGGGAAAGGTTATTCATTCACCACTGCTAAATTAGAGCATGAATATGAATCCATACAAGGTATACTTCTTGTTCAATCAAGAATATGAAAAGTTTTATTTGATTTTGGATCTAAAAATTCCTTTATATCCTACAAGGTTTCTAGAAATATTGAATCATAACCCCTATAACATAAAGTAGAGATATTAGTAAAACACCTAGTTGTGAGATCAATTCAAACCAAGTGTTATACTCTTCTCTCCTGTTAGCGTATGTGGGAAGATTCATCTAGGGAATCTCGTAATCTTTTCCTCAGTGGAATTTGATGCTATATTGGGTATGTATTTTCTCTTATTATATAGAGATCACATCAAATTTCAAAAAAAGGAAATCTCTTTCTATATTTAAAACCATCATATAATCCTGTAAAAATACATGGAAGATGATGAATCTCCTTTGGAATATCCATCTACGGTGTGGGTTTTGATACCCAGAAAAGAAGCACACCTTTCCTAAATGATTTAGGTGAATGAAGATATCAACCTTGATGAAATTACCATTATAAGTAAATATAATGATGTATTTTAAAAATATTTACCTGAACTTCCCCTAGATTTTGAGGTAGAGTTATCAATAAAACTCATACTTGGATCCACTCCTATCTCAAAATTCCCCTATAGGATAGCCCTGATCGAACCAGAGGAGTTAAAGAAGAAGCTATAAGAGAATTTTGATAAAGGGTATATACTCCCTAATGCATATGATTAGGGTGAATTGGTTCTATTTGTCAAGAAAAAGGATGGATCAATGCAGTCATGTATCAATTAATAGGATCTCAACAAGATCACCATAAAGAATAAGTATCCCATTACAAGGATTGATGAATTGTTTAATCAACTAAGAGAAGTTTAGTACTTCTAAATGGCGGATCTTAATTCTAGATATCATCAAATAAATGTGAAGAAGGAATATATTCATAAGACATCCATTTATACAAGGTATGGACACTATGAGTTCATAGTGATTCCCTTTAAACTTACTAATGCCCCTTAAATCTTTTTGGATTTGAAGAATAGAGTACTTAGAGAATACCTTGGAAAATTTGTGGTAGTTTTTATTGAATATATTCTCATTTAATATAAGAATAAGTAGGAAAATGAAAAATATATAAGGATTGTTTAGGAGACATTAAGAAAGGATAAAATGCATGCTAAGTTCAATAAGTGTGACTTTTAAATGTTTCAAGTCACATTCTTTGGGTATGTGATCATAAGAGATTGAATTTTTTAGACCCTTAAAAGAAAATGTAAATTTAGGAATGACCTAGACCCTCAAGTGTCAAGAAAATATGTAGTTTTATTATCTTAGCTGGGTACTATCGCCATTTTTGAGAAATTTGTATGATTTTCTAGCAAGTTTACACATAAATAAGTAAAGTATGTCTGGATAGAAGAATGTGAGGAAAGATTTAAGAAGCTTAAGAAGAGGCTAATCAATAAAAATATACCCAAAATACCATCAAGTGGAGAAGTTTTTGTGATATAATGTGATGCTTTAAAAAAGGATTTGGTTGTACATTTACAAAGAATGATAAAGTGATATCCTATGAATTATGAAAATTGAATATCCACGAGCATAAAAACCCAACACATGATCTGGAGTTATTATCTATGATATTCACCTTGAATATTTTAAAACACTACCTCTATGGTGATAAGTGTGACATATATATTGATCAAAAGAGTCTAAATTAAATATTCACATTGAAATTTCTCAACATGCATCAACAATGATGGTTAGAGCTGACCAAGAACTATGATTACTTTTTTCACTACCATCCTAGAAAGGAAAAAAGGAAGCTGAATCTCTTACTAGAAAAGAACCTAATACTCTCTCTATGATGTGGATTGAGAAAGATTCTATCATCATGGATATTAAATATATAGAAATATAAATCATAATGGTATAGAATACATACTACCTTGATTAAATGATTTTCTAACCATTTATCCAAGAGAAGACCAAAGAAGAATAATGGGATGATATGGAGATTCAATAGAAGGTATAAATAGTAATATAGGGGAATATTCATGAATTTCACATAAATTAATACCATGTTATTCATTTTATAACTAAATCTTATGTGTCTTTATCACCTGAGATAAAGAAAGAGTTGTTGGATAATGCATATAGCTCATCCTTATCCGTCCATCCTAGAATTACCAAGATGTACTGTGATATTTGAGAGAACTTCTAGTGGGAAAATATGAGTAAGGAGATCACCAATTACATGTCAAAATGATTGGCATGTCAGCAAGTAAAGAAGAGCGATAAAAATCTAAGTAGATAATGAAACCATTGCCTATACCCACATAGAAATTGCAGAACATCACTATGGAATTTTTCACTAGTCTTCCAAATACATCCAAAGAAATAAATGAGATATGGGTTTTCATAGATCAACTCACCAAGAATTCAAACTTCACCTCTATTTGTGAAGATTTCATTCTTGAAAAACTTATAATGACACATGTAAAGGAAGGTGTGAGGCTATATGCAGAATCACTTTCCATTGAATCTAATCATGATCCAAGGTTCACATCTAAATTCTATAGAAGTATTCAATATGATCCAAATATTTAATTGAATTTCAGTATGGCCTATCACCTCCATACTGATAGAAAATCTAAAAGGACCATTTAGACACTCAAGTACATGCTGAGAGATTTCTCAATGGAATTAAAAGGTGGATATAATTAATATCTCCCATTATTTTATTTCTCATACAACAACACATTCTACTTGAGTATTCAAAATGGATCCATATGAATCTCTATATGGGAAGCTATGTATAACTTATACTTGTTGGGATGAGATTGGTGAACGAATGATACTTGGAAACGATCTTATGAAATAGATGATAGAAAAGGTTCAATCCATCCAACAATATATAAAAGTTTCTTAGGGTTGGAAAAAGATATATACTGAAAACTATTGAAGGGACTTGGAGTTTAATGTTAGAGACAAAGTTTTTCTTCAAATATCACCATAGAGGAGATTTATGTGCTTTGGAAATAAATTGAAGCTTAGAATTTGGTACATTATCCCATTTGATATCCCTGATTTCATAAGAATAGTAACCTTTCAACTATAACATCCACCAAACATGGATCACATTCATTATGTGTTCCATGTATCTCGTATAAGAAAATACATACCTAATCGCTCACATGTACTAAATCCTAAGGTTTTACAATTGGACTATGACCTCTCTTATGAGGAGAATCTGATGAAGATCTTGGACTATAGAGACAAAGTTTTATGCAACAAGATAACTCACCTTGTCAAATTTCTATGGTGGAACCATAAATATGAAGAGGTGACCTAGGAACCCAGGGAAACAATGAAACAAAAGTACCCTCATATATTCTAAACTAATAATATGATTTGAAATTTTAGGCATAAAATTTATAAAGGGGGTAATCATGTAACGAACCATAGTTTATAAGTGATATTTTTCCCAATTAAATGCATCTTATATTATATTATATTATATAGTATTATACACATACAACACATAAAGAAACAAAATAAAATTTATTTCCTTAATAAATATTGTTACATTAGTTAGAAAATAAACCCATGAAAATTTAAAACATTATAATGGGACAAAAAAACAAAATAATAAAATTAGAATGAGAAAATTTGGATCATTCTAATCTAAAAGAATTATCACCCTCATAAAAAACATTATAGAAAAGAAAAATATATTATTAAACCAATCGATATATTAGAAAATGAAAATATAGAACCTTGGAGTAATTTTAGTGAATGTTGAATGAAATAATGAAGAGGTATTTATAGGAGGTAATATGACCATTGGAATAATAATATGACCATTGGAATAGTATCCTGACTATTGGAATAAGATGGCCATTAGGAATAGTAATATGACTATTTGGAATAGTAATTTGACCTAAAAATAATAAAATTAACTATAAATCATATTTATCATGATATATTTAAGAAAATATAAATATTTTAATTCCATAAAATAAATATCAAGAATAAAAAAAACAAACAAAATATAAGCTCATTTGTAATAAACTGTATTTTAATATATTTCATAAAAATATTATTTTTTATATTAAAAACTAAAATTATGTATATTAGAAAATTATTTTGATAGAATGAATGTAATATTTTTTAATAATCATGTAGAAAATTTTCAATGGTGATTTCTTGATAATTTTCTGAAATACTTCAAATTTTATATGAATAGTAAAAATAATGGTTTTCAAATATCACATGTTTTATGGTATAAGGATGATGAAATGATGAATTAAAAAATTATAATTTTTCATTTTAGAATAAAAACAATATTATAATATAAATGGTTCATTTTAAAAAATAAACTTAATTTTGAAACCTAAAAAGTATTTTTCAAAGTCAAAAGTAAAAAATATTCTATTAAAATTATGAATTTTCATTTTTTTTGCTTCCCTATTTAATAAACTAGTGAATCTGGGTTATAAAGGAGAATAAGTCCTAAATCCTTTATATTTTATTTATATATGATTCATAATTTCAAAAAATATCACTATTTCAAGGTTTACCATGGATATAGTATTTATTCAATATTTTATCCTTAAAATACCCATCTCCTCAAGTATAAATACTCCCTATCCCTACCCTTGAAAAACCAATTCTCCCTCAATTAAAAAATCCAAATATCTTCCAAAATTCCCTCTCTCAATCGCATTATAATTATTATGGATGTTCAAGAGTAAACTAACTCCAACCATTAAAGGGGTTCAGTGCCGTAGAAAAGAAGTAACACTGAGAAGTGGGTAAGTCTTCATCAAGTTTTCTCATCCTTTTCTCTTATCTTCTTATTTGTATCCTTTACTTCCAAAACTAAATCTTAAAAAATTAATCGATTATTATTATTTCACTATATTAATTATTTTAACCAAATAAAATGATTATGTTTATGATATATTTACATTTTATACTTCTCTTCCTCTTTTTTTGATAATGCCCCATCAACAGTTTGTTAACTACCCATGAGGACCTTTACAACACTCTAATTACCACAAAAATTATGGATGATGATAATAAATTATTTATAATATATAAATATATAAATATAATTATTTCTAATCTTATATAGTTATTCTTATTAATTTATAGATAGAAATTAAGAAAAATCATTAAATCGGAGAAAGACAAGATATTTTAAGGAAAATATCATATCAAAACGTTTCAACTTTTACCAAGAAAATTATAGTATATAATAAAATGATTATAATTGATCAATAGTGAAAAAAATTAACATAATTCCCTTCTGGTTCCATGTTTTAATAAATCTATGTTTATTATTCCAAATGTGGAAAATTGATGAAATAAAGAGGGATTTAAGGTAAGGGGTTTCTCAAACCCAACTCCATATATTTTGGGTTATGACCACATTCATATAATATTTAGTATGAACATTCTTCTAATTTCCTAAAAATTTCATTTAAATATTATTTCCCCTTTATTTTTAGGGATATAAATGTTTTCACCTTATCAAAATGATTTCTAAACTAATTTTAAATATTTTTCAAAATGGAATTTATTTTTCAAAAACATCTCTTAACTCCTCCCAAGTTGTTTATTCTTCAATGAAAAATAATGTTTATTCCAAAGTTTTTATTTAAATTATTCATTTGGGAACCATAAAGGTTACTCATGAAAGCAAACTTTACAAACCCTTTATGAAATCCATTCCCTTTCAAGAGTTTATTTCTTATCTACAATCAATATATGTTTTATTTCCATGTGGAATGCATGATTATGAGGATTTTATGATGTGACTGTATCCCTATAATACATTGGGTAATGTGATATATCTCATGAGTTTATATGTATTATGCATGAACATGATGCAATATTTTTTTACAATTAGGATGTTATAATTTATGCACACATATTATGCGTGGACATGATGTTAGATTTGTTTAAAAATATGTGTGGTATTCAAGAACTATGTTATGATGTTTAATTATTATACATATTCCACATTCCATGAATTTATCAAATTTCTCCCTCATGATTATGATGATTTTTCAATGCTTATTATGTGATGATGTTGATTATACTCACCCATGTACTATTGATTCATGCCCGTTATTCTTCCAGCTACTAGGATTTTAGCTCATCACTTTCTTTGTTGTATATCCTTTAGTGATTACATGTACTAAAGATAATGTGAGAGATTTTATGAGGACAAAGAATAAGGATTTAAATAATGTTTAATTTTTATTATGTACAAGTGATGTATGAGCCTAAATTTCCAAAGACACTAAACCTTTGAATTTTGGATTTTATCACTATTATATTGTTTATCTTAAAAATGATATAAAAACCATGTAAGAAAAATTTATATCACTATAATACCTCTTCCATGTGGAGATAATTGGTTTACCAAAATCTCATCACATAAGGTGACTTGTAGGTGAAGGAATTTCTGGAATAGATGTTATCACAATTGCTATTATAGAGTGAGAGTAGGCTCAAATTTATGTTTTATATAATAGTTTAGAGGTTGAACCATATATTGAAACCCAAAAAGTAATTATTAGTCATTTTAACCCATCAAGGTTTGAAATATGAAAATCAAATACACATAATTAATAGTTTATAGAATGGTTTTAAGACCAAATATTTAAGGAGTCAGTTGTAAATCTAAATTCAATTTCAGAACAAATTCAATGGATAGCTATGGGACCAAGTGTGCATGTATTATCTTATAATGGTTATGTAATTAATGTTTATATGTTCTATAAAAAGTAACATGAAAAATACACTACCATGAAAAATAGTAGAGTTACTCTTGTGGTGGAAGAGATGTATGTATTTGATGCCAAGGAAAAAAGAATACAATTTATGCGAATATGTAATACTTTGGAATCATAAAAAAAATATGGAAGTTGGATCATAAAACATTCCAAGTGATTATTTTTAAAGGATATTGGGTTGATAACATGAGAATAATTAAAATTATTGAATTTGGATTTGTGAAAGTGGATTTCAATAAGGAAAGGTACATGAATGAATTGTTCATAATGGAATTATCATGTGATAACCTGGACCCGGATTCTACTTAATGGGTGACCCGAGCTCAATGGGCCACATGGCATCAAGCGCATCTTCCCAAATGCTAGAGTCTGCTGACTAGCAGCGAGGGCCCAGTGTGTGTCTGAGGGAAGACTATGCCCTCATTAGCAGAGTGTAGCACAACGGAAGGGATACAAATGAGTAGTAAATAATGTAAGCAATATAAATAAATAATGGAAGCAAACTGATACAATAGACAATCAAGAATAACAATAACTATATCAACTGGAACAATGACGACGTAATGTCATGTCACTAGAAAGATGGAAATCATGGATACAAGACAATAAGCATAAAATGTTCCACTAGGTAAAAGAAAACAAAGACTACTCCAAGAATCCCAAGATCCTACTCAGTCATCTGCTATCAAGCTCCATCCTATCAACACACAATAAAGTATTGGAAGCTTCATGCTTACCTTTTTCAATACCTGCACCTACGTAATCTACTCCAGGTACCAAACGGTTCCCGGAGAGTGTGTGAGATAAATATCAGTGGTCCACCACCAACAGTGTCTATAACATTTGGCTTGTGAAATGGAATATAGCAGTGTGCATGTATATATGTAAAGAAAAGAAAGTAGTAAAAAAAAACTAAATAACCAAGTAACTGCTTCTGCCCTTGGTTGGTGTCTGAACATGTAACCAATTCATTAATTAATCAATTACCATTTAATATTAATAGGTCACGTGAGGCATAGCCAACACTGACATCATCTCGTGATAGTATATGTAGTGAATGTCCCAAGACGTAACAAGGAAACCAAACAATGATATACAATGAGGGAGTTCCAATGTAAAAACCAAGGTAACATAAACTCATGGAAAGATAACTCACTAGTATCTGAGTCTAGATAAGGGTAAGAGTGTAATCTAAGAATAATAATCCAAGGAATTCCACAATAAGGTTCCTACCGAGTCTAAGGTGATCGACCAAGGTAAAACAGGGCTAAGAAGAAACATGGGCCCAATGGGCTTTCACTATACCACTTACTAGTCAATGATAGATCCAAAGAGTGTATCTAAGGTGTCCTTTAATAAATAAAGGGACCCAATGGTAGTATACTAGGCATTCAAGTAATAGACAAGAACTGGAGTCTAGGTGGGTATCAACCAAACCAAACCATATCCTTGAATCAGAATGGGGTTCCTGAGACCCAAGGTATTATCCTATTAGAATCCAAGGCGAGCTCGAGTCAGTCTATTCCTATTTTATATTGAAATCATGTAATAATTCATTTGTTTCAAGTCTTTCATTACATTAGTGTGGATAGTCCAAGTAGCATTGCAACCATTTAATCAAGTATTATTTATCCATTAAGGAATAATCAATTAATGAGGTTCACTACCCTACCCTCCATCAACATGGAAATGGGCGCTATGAACATGTAACCTTTATTCAATCTCTTTAAATAAGTTCACGTTATATACTTAGTATACTTGCCATTTTACATTTCACTTTTCACTTTTTAATAACCATTTAGAAGCACTTACCTTAGGTGGGTCAAGTGGTGAGCATACATGGTACATGACATTATGTAATTATTAATAACAACAAACCATTTATTATAAGGAGTCTCACCTTTATAAAGGTTAATAAAAGGAACACCCGAATGACAGTTCAAACATGCCAAAACACTAAAACCCAATTATGGCATAACCTTTGACATGAGGTGGATTGAGTTGTGGGTGAAACCACTAAAAACTAATCATATATTTGGAAAGAGCATAACCATACGATTATAACAAGTATAATCATGGAATGTTAATTTAAGAAATGGTTCCTAATGAAACTGGTGGGACCCACATGAATATCCCAAAATCAACGAACTTTAGGGATGAGTTATAGAACACCTACATTAGGGTTGTATGAGCCTATTCCTCCTTTATTGGCCCTTGATTTTCCTTGGATTGGATTAGATCTAAGAAAAGGTGAAAAACACTGACATGGTTATAACTAGGTCGAGAGTGAAATAGAAGAAGAACGGCTAAAGTGAACTCGAGTGCTTACCGTTGTGCATCCAATGTGATGAACGAAAGCTCAATCAGATGCCGGACGAAGGAGATCTATTGATTCCAAGTTTGGATCTTCAAAATGATCCAAAATGAGAGAGAACTAGGTCAATTCCACATAAAATCGTATTAGGGAGGAAAGGGAATGATTAATAGATCATTAAAGGGAATTTTAGTCATTTTACATATGTTTTTATCCCGCGCACAGTTTGTCAAATTGTGCGCAAACCGTGCGAGACGGTTCCGCCCGAAAAATATTCCTCCTCACGGTTTGATCAAACCGTGTGCCACCCATGCACGGTTACCTGGAAAAAAGGGGAGTTTGCACAGTTTCGATGTATAGCTGTGTTCCAACCATGTGAGGTGACGCTGTTCGAAAAAACACAATTTTTATGGTTAGGAAAACCGTGCGCTAATCGTGCGCCAACCGTGTAACTTGGCATGTTTTCCCAAAAAGTGGTGTTCCAAGCTCCAAACAAGCCCCAAACACCCTTAGAACCTTTTCTAACTCATTAGGAATCTATATTAGGTCCAATGTAAATATTTAGAATGAAAATTAAAGGATCCATACCTGAGTAAAAAACTGGGTTGTTACAGTCTTCCCCCATTAAAAGAACTCACCCCCTAGTTCCCCTTCCAAGGTTAAGGAAACACTACCTGAGAACAACTCTGGCCATTGAGCATGTACATAGGATTCTATCTACCAAGTCTCATACTATAATCAGATGTGGTACCAAATCACCGATATAAGAGGGATAAACTTTCCTTGGAGAACCTTTGTGCTTTAGTCAACGATGCGTACTGGATACTCCTCAAAGGTAGCATAAAAATTTAACTTAATTTCCTTGGGATCAAAGGTATGAGACATGTCGGCATGATATTGGCGAAGCTCTGAGACATGAAAGACATTGTGCATTGTATGATACCTCTATGGTAGTAGCAATTGATAAGCTACTGGGCCGACTCTCTCTAGAATCTCAAATGGACCGATGTAACGAGGTGATAACTTACCCTATTTCCGTAATCGTCTATACCCTAGCCTGAGTGATACCCGAAGAAAAACATGATCCAAAACCTCAAACTCAATAGGCTGTCGACAGAGATCAACATAAGATTTTTTGTCTAGACTGAGAAGTAGTCATACACTTTCTGATCAGCTGGACCTGTTCTGAAGTCTCCTAAACGAGAAGAGTACCTAGTAGGGCTGCCTCACCCGCCACTAGCTAGCACAAAGGTGAATGGAATGGCCTATCATATAAGACCTCAAAGGGAGACATCTGGATCGTCACCTAAAATTTTTTATTATAGCCAATCTCGACGAGAGGGATATGCTTCTCCCAAGAATCACTGAAATCAAGGATGCATGCTCGGAGCATATCCTCTAAAACTTTTATTGTTCGTTCCGATTGTTCGTTCCGATTGTTCGTTCCGATTGTTCATTGTTCTGAGGGTGAAAATCTATGCTTAAAATCACCTGATTCCCCATATATTTCTGCAAACCCCGCTAGAACCATGAAGTGAAACAAGCATCCCTATCCGAAATTATAGTATGTGGAACCCTATGTAGTCGTACGATCTCATGGACATACAGTCTTCCCAGCTCAACAACTGAGAAAGTCTCCTGAATAGGATTGAAGTGGGATGATTTCATTAGTCAGTCAATGACTACCAAGATATCATCGCTACCAATCGTTGACCTAGGTAATTTGACTACAAAATCAATAGCAACATCTTCCCATTTCCATTTCAGGACTGGAAGTGTCTTAAACAAGCCTACAGGTCTCTAGTTCTCCGCCTTCACTTGCTGATAGGTGGAACACCAAGTGATAAATCCTACAATCTGACATTTCATTCCAGACCACCAATACTGGTATTGCATATCTCGATACATCTTCGATATGCCTTGATGAACTGCCCACTGGGAAGCATGGGACTCTTTCATCAACTCCTCTCTCAAATATGTAGGAACCCAAATACATCCACGTAGACGCAGAATGTCATCTCTGTCCACAGACCAATCCGAAGGTGGGTTTTCACCTAATATACTCTCATGGATAACAAAACCTTCAAGATCCTAAAACTGCCAACTTTTCACTTTCTCAAGGAGGGAAGAGGTAAATATTAAGGCTGAGAGGTAAGACTACTCATGACTATCATGAAACTCGAGATGAAGTTCAGAAAAGAGGGCCATTAACTTCCACTCATCACTGGTTTCCTTTACAGCATGCATTTGAGTTTTTCAACTCAGTGCATCTGTAACAACATTGCCTTTTCCAAGCATATAGGCAAGATCAAAATCCAAGGATTGTAGGTATTCAACCCATATTCATTTTCGGAGGTTCAATTCACACTGAGAAAAGATATACTTGATGCTTTTGTGATCTATATAAACCACAAAGCACTCACCCAATAGATAGTGTCTCCAACAATGTAAGGCATGGACAACTGCTGCTATCTCGAGGTCGTGCATTGGGTAATTTATCTCATGAGGCCTCAACTTCTGAGATCTGTACGCAACGAATTTTTCTTCCTACATCAAAAATTCTCCTAGGAAAATGACTAATGCATCATAGAAGATGATATAACCTTTACCAGGTTTTAGAATAGTCATAATAGGTGCCGAGACAAGCCTCCCTTTAAGCTTATGAAAGTATTTCTCTTATTCTTATGACCATAGGAACTTAAAAAATTTCTTTGTAAGACTAGTAATAGGTGCAAGAAGATGATAAAATTCTTGTATGAAACTCTTGTAATATCCATCCATCCCTAAGAAGCTCCTGATATCAAAAATGTTCTTGTGATGCTCCTAGGAAACTACAACAATAACCCTTTTAGGGTAAAAATATACTCTTTATTCTAAAATAATATGACCCAAGAAGTGGACCATATCAATGAAGAAGTCACATTTAGCAAGATTGACATAAAGATGATGCTCTCTCAGTGTACTCAGAACGATCTCAAGATATTTGGCATGGTCGTTACGAGTGAGTGAATAAACCAAGGTGTCATCCACAAAGACCATGAAAAAAGAGTCCAAATAGGGATGGAAAACCCTATTTATCAAAGCCATGAAAACGGAAGGCGTGTTCGTAAGACCGAACGACATAACAAGATACTCATACAGACCATACATTCTATAGAAAGTTGTACGAGGTATGTTTGATGGTCTAACTTGCACCTGATGATAACCTAATCTCATGTCAATCTTAGAGAACACATTTTCTCCTCGGATCTAGTTAAAGATATCATCTATTCGAGGAAGTGGATACCAGTTCTTGACCGTAAGTTGGTTCAACCTTTAGTAATCTACGCACAAATGGAGAGTTCCATCCGCATTCTTAGAAAAAATAATGGGTGAACCCCAAGAATATGTACTAGGCCGTATAAACCCTTTGGACTCTAAGTCCTCTATCTACCGCTTGATCTCCTGAAGCTCAGTAGGTGCCATCTTTTATGGAGGAATGGACACTGGAGATGCTCCCAGAACAAGATCAATTGTAAAATCTACATCCCTCTTTGGAGGTAAGCTAGAAAAGTCATCCAGAAAGACTTCCCTGAAACGATCAACTACTGGAGGGAAATAAGTTTTAAGAAAAACATGATCCTCTATGAAAAGATTTTCAATCTGGGTGGTCACTTCACCTAGACCATGATGCTTCAGTCCCGCTCTCCCTTCTTGGACATCCCACTCACATTCGAAAAGATAACTGTTGCCTTCTAGTGATGTAAAATAAACCCTTCGGCAATAAAAGTATAAAAAGGTGTGATAGTGGACAAACCAGACCATCCCAAGAATGACATAGAATCCCATCATCTCAAGAAAAAAAGATATTCCACAAGAAAGGGTAACTGCCAACCTCAAGGGGACAGTTCCTGCATTGGTGTATGCCCTCCTTCCGTATTCCCAACGGTGTATCGAGGGTCATTACACCATATTGATACTGTATCTCTAGTATGATACTTTCCACAATAGATACAGAAATAAAAGATTTTGAAGCACTTGTATCAAACAAATCAGAGACAATAGTAGAGGCTACTAGAATAGTACCTCATACTGTAGATGGTCTTGTATCCTGATCCTCAGGTATCGACTGTAAGGCATGCAACTGACCTAATCCACAGACCTGTGCAATAGATGGAGTACCACGATCATAACTTCTCTACTGGCACTGATGATGATCAAGGTTCGAACTACCATGACCATGAACTCCTACTCGACTAGACCTTCCTGTGATACTCCAACTTCTCGCCTAATGTGGTGAAAAATAACTCACTCCTAAAGGTGGAGCTGAAGCTGATACTTTTAAACTCGAAACTGGTGGAAAGGTCCTTCAAAAGCACTGAAGATGAACCATATAACCACAAGCCTGACACTCTATAGGGTCTCTATCACCCCGAGGATTCTTATGACCTAGTTTCCCACACTGATGACACATACAGATCTATCAAACTGGATACTCTGGCTGCCATTACCCTAACAAAAACCCTCAAGGGAACGTTTCCTTCCATTGAAAGAACTACAAGCCTAACATGACACTGATCCTTTAAACCCGGTACTTACTCCATCCCTTAGGTTACGCTCAGTGATAAGGGCCTGATCAACTATTTCAGAGAAGGTAGGAAGGTGAAATACATTCACCTAAGTTTGGATGGCATATTTAAGCCCATCCGTAAAACATCTAGCACGTGAAAGCTCATCACCGACTAGATACGGTGAAAATCACTATAAATCAGTAAACCGTGATAAATATTCCATAACTGACATAGAACCATGCTCAAGATTCATGAACTCTCTGGATCTATTAGCTCTCAATGACTGAGGAAAGAATTGATCATAGAAGACAGTCAGGAAGTCAACCCATAACATGCCCTGATGACGTCTGGATTGGGTAACGACATCCGAACAACGCTTGGCCGAACCCCAAAGCATGTATGTAGAAATATTGAATCTCCACTATGCAGGAATTTCCAGATGCTCAAAGATAGACAAAATTTCCACTAGCTAAGACTCATCAGCCTAAGATCCGCCATCCCCTGAAAAAGTAGAAGGATGATGCTGCTGAAACTTGCGGGTCAGATCATCCATCGTAGGTGCAACCCGTAGAGCACCAATCATGGACTACATCAGACATATGTAGCTATCACGGACTTCAGAATCATTGCTCATATTAGGTACAATAGGTGGTTCTTCAATTGGCACTCCTGGAAGTAAGACTGGCAGCTCAGGGCCCACCCTGTCTGGAGTATAGTCGTCACCACTCTTTGGGAGAACGACATGAGTACATCATGGCGGCAGTGGTCTATAAATTCCAAGAACACACCTTATAAAAATCATAGTATCAAGGAGGTAGCATCACTAACAGAATATAAATGTAATAAAACTCCCTACCCATGATATAATACCCAAACTAGCTACTTAGACAGATAGGTATCAGTAAGTGCTCAAGTATAAGTTTAATGTCATTTCACAGTTAATTCTTAGGTTCACTCTTTTCCCTTTCATAAACATGACAAGGAGGGATAGGGATGTGAAACCAATTCATTTTTTATTTTAGGATTCACTTTATAATGGATATTCATTTATGATGAATCAATGCCCATATACCTATCACCAAAAATGACACCCATTTACTTATAGCATAATGGATTGACTTGGTAAATTACTCATTCCAATCCATGAGGGGCCATAAACCTAATGAATTGAGACAATAAATCACTCAATCGAAGAAAAATTAATACAAGTACAAGCAACTATCACAACATAACTCAACAATCACAGGAATATCATGTAATACAAAGTAGTGAAATGCACCTATATGGCATGGAAATATGCATGACATGTGAATTTTAGGTTCCTATAATGATGCATGTAGAAATAATAATTTCCCTCATATCATCGGGATAAGGATGAAATAAATTACCAAATAGTAATAATAAAAAACACCACACAACATGTGAGTCACCCAACAATGAAATAATATCAACTTTAATAGGCAAAATAGAACAACAACTACATTATGGGTAACTTGGATATACCCCGAACATGGGTTCGCGATGCCCAAGCACAGATTATGAACAAGTAACAAATTTTCCTATTATCTAATATATTGTCTCCAAATAGTCAATAAAAAAATAAACCACCTTTGATACCACTTTGTGATAACCCGGACTCGGATGCCACTTAACGGGTGCCTCGAACCTGATGGGCCACATGGCCTCAAGCGCATCTTCCCGAATTCCATAGGCTGCCGACTAGCAACGAGGACCTAGGGTGTGTCCTTGGAAAGACTATGCCCTCATTAGAAGAGTTTATCACAACGTAAGGGATATAAATGAGTAGTAAAAAATGTAAGGAATATGAATAAATAGCATAAGTAAACTGATATAATAGATAAACAATAATAAAAATAACCGTATAAACTGGAATAATGATGATGTAATGTCATGCCACTAAAAATATAAAAATCATGGATAGAAGATAATAGGAATAACATGTTCCACAAGTTAAAAGAAAACAAATACTAATCCAAGAATCCCAAGATCCTACTCGGTCATCAGCTATCAAGCTCCATCCTATCAGTACACAATCATGTATTGGAAGCTTCATGCTTCCCTTTGTCAATACCTACAACCATGTAATCTACTCTGGGTACCAAATGGATCTCAGAGAGGGTGTGAGATAAATATCATTGGGCGACCACCAAAGGTGTCTATAACATTTGGCCCATGAAATGGAATATAGTAGTGTGCATGCATATACGTAAATTAAAGAAAGAAGTACAAAATAACCAAATAACCAAGTACCTTCTTCAGCCCTCGGCTGGTGTCTGAACATGTAACCAATTAATTAATTAACCAATTACCATTTAATGTTAATAGGTCACATGAGGCATTTCCAACACTGAAATAATCTCATGATAGTATAAGTAGTGAAGGTCCCAAGATGTAACAAGACAACCAAACAATGATATCTAGTGAGGGAGTTCCAGGGTAAAAAACAAGGTAATGTAAACTCATGGAAAGATAACTCAGTAGTATCTGAGTCTAGATGAGGGGTAAGAGTGTAATCCAAGTATCATAATCCAAGGAATTCCCCAATAATGTGCCTATCGAGTCTAAGGTGATCGACCAAGGTAAAATGGGGCTAATCAAAGACATGGGCCCAATGGGATTTCACCATGAAACCTACTAGCCAATGATGGATTCAAGGAGTGTATATAAGGTATCCTATAATAAATAAAGGTACCCAATAGTAGTATACTATTCATCTAATGAATATAAAAGAATTGTAGTCTAGGTGGGTATCAACCTAAGAAAACCATATCCTTGAATCAGAATGGGGTTATCGAGACCCAAGGTATTCTCCTCTCAGAATCCAAGGCGAGATCGAGTCAGTCCATTCCTATTTTATATTGAAATCATGTAATAATTAATTTAGTTCAAGTATTTCCTTAAATTAGTGTGGATATGTCCAATAGAGTTGAAACCATTGGTCCAAGACTTGTCTTCCATTAGTGTGGATAGGCCATGTAGCATTACAACCATTTAATCAAGTATTATTTATCCATTAAGGCATAATAAATTATTGAGGTTCACTCCACTACCTTCCATCAACATGGAAAGGGGTGCTACAGACATGTAACCTTTATTAAATCTTGTTAAATAAGGTCAAGTTATATACTAAGTATACTTTCCATTTTACATTTCACATTTCACCTTTTAATAACCATTTGGAAGCAATTACCTTAGGCAGGTCAAGTGGTGAGCATACATGGTACATGACATTTTTCAATTATCAATAACAACAAGACATTTATTATAAGTATCCTCACCTTTAGAAAGGTCAAGAAATGGCACACCCGAACGGTGGCTCAAACGTGCCGAAACACTAAAACCCAATTATGACATAACCTTTGACATGAGTCGGATTGTGTTGTGGGTGAAACCACTAATAACTGATCACATATTTGGAAATAGCATAACCATATGATTATAATAAGTATAATCATGGAATTTTTATTTAAGAAATTATTCCCAATGAAACCGGTGGGCCCCACAAAAATATTCCAAAATTAACGAACTTTAGGGATGATTCATAGAACACCCACCATAGGGTTGTACGAGCCTTATCCTCTGGTATCAGCCCTTGATTTTCCTTGGATCAGAGTAGATCAAAGAAAAGGTGAAAAATGCGCACATGGAGATAACTAGGTCAATAGTGAAATATAAGAAGAACAGCTAAGGAGAACTCGTGTACTTACCCTTGTGAATCCAATATGATGAATGTAAGCTTGATTAGATTCCGGACGAAGGATATCTCTTGATTCCATGTTTGGATCTTCAAAATGCTCCAAAATGAGAGAGAACTAGGTCAATCACACATAAACTCAGATTAGGGAGGAAGGTGAAGGATTAATAGATCATTAAGGGAATTTTAGTAATTTTACATAGGTTTTTAGCCTGCGCACGGTTTTTCCACATAGTTTGTCAAACCATGCACAAACCGTGCGAGACAGTTCTCCACAAAAATTCTTCCTCCGCATAGTTTGATCAAACCTTGCGCCACCCATGCATGGTTACCTAAGAAAAAGGGGAGTTCATACAGTTTGGCTGCATGGCCATGCGCCAACCATGAGTGGTTCCACTGTACAAAAAAACACAATCTGTACAGTTTGGAAAACCGTGTGCAAACTGTGAAACTAGGCCTTTTTCCCCAAAAAGTGGTGTTCCGAGATCCAAACAAGCCCCAGAAACCCTCAGAACCTTTTCTAACTCATTAAGAATCTATATTAGGTCTAAATTAAAGATTTAGACTAAAAATTAAAGATCTATACCTGAGTGAAAATCTGGGTTCTTACATATCGGTAGTACAAGTATTTTATGCCCTGAATCCTGAAAATAGAAAATGGTTAATTATTCTGTTATCGACCAAAACCACTATAGGGTCAGATGTCAATTCAACTGAGGATGTCCCTTTCATTAGTAGATAAAAATTATTTCGCGGTGGTCCCTATATAGATGGGGTCTTGTATGTCAGAGGATTCTACAACGAGGGGATTTAGATACTCGATAGAGGGGTCAAATCCCTTCAAACTTTAAAGAAAAAAAGTGAGTTCAATAATCAATTTATAGTTTTTTAATATACATTATGTTACCTCATATTATTATGTGTTCACTACTATATTTACATAATATAAACAAAAATTTCAAAAATGTTTGCAGATAATGGTTTCTCCACATGCTGATGCTACCAATTCTGAGGAGTAATAGGTTTCTCTACATCCTGATTCTCCCAATCCTAAGGAACAACAGGTTTCTCCACATTCCTATGATACCAATATTAAGAAACAATATATTTATATTTTTGAAACCAAGGAAATAGTATAAGGTGAATAACCTATGTCTGAGAAAAAATAGTAGCATCATAGCATGATGGTCTTAACAAAAATTATTAAGGTGATAAGAAAAGGCATAAAATTAGAGGTTAAATAGAATGAAAAAGGTTATCATGTTGACACCAACAGTTCCATTTTAATTAGCTATGTTGGGGTCCGAACTCTAACGCATGTGCTAATTTATATAGATACATGGAACAATGTTGTGACTATAATGAATGCCCTAATTTGGGAAGAGATAGGGTAAAATTATGATATAAATTCTCTATTTCACTAAAAAATAAAATAATGAAACATTGATTTAGTCTTCATTATCCCTTAAATTGTGAATTTATACCAGATGATTATTGAATGAAATTTGTATTAATGGTCATTGTAAATGCTAATAGATCCTTTCAGACAATTATTATAAAGAATTATCTTAGGGATACTGAAGGTAACGTAAAATCACACCCACTACAGATATATACATAATTGATAAACCAAGAAACATGGAATGTTTTTATTGGTCATTGTGAGAAGGAAGCATTTTATACACATTGTGATTGGTAATATTTTACTTTTAAAAACATGTATTAATCACTTTTTTTAAATAATTTTTTATTTATAAAATAGAAATCTATTGCTTAAAATAATAAGTGTGCATCAAAACTGACATACCCCTACCATAAATCAAGGATGAGACACGATTCACTTGAAAAAAATGGTATGTATTTTAACTATATAGTGATAGTTTTATGTGGAGTGAAACAAAAACATAATTATGTTCCTTTATTTATATATAGATCGATGAATCAAAATCCAAAGTCACTTCCATCCCATGTGATGTGTTGTGGAATAAAGATTATATAAATGATGATAAAATACTAGTAGTTGAAAACACATAAAGAGAATGAAAATCATGTGTAAGTATGAAATAATAAAAATTTTAAAGCTTTAAATTAGTATTACATAACAATGAATACTAATTTTATAATAATTTTTTATCTATTTTAGACACATTAATCATCATTTGATGTATCTGCTGAATTAATAATTTTAATGGTCTTGAAGTAACTGGAACAATATGGCCACGTTAGAGGTGTGGGTTTTGGAGGGTCACCTAGAATATATTTTGAGTAAGTAAATGCACACGTAGATAAATATAAGAAAATAAATGATATTCAAGCATGAATAAATGGTCTATAAAAAACATAATTGGTAGAATGTTATTTCAGAGACTGTTATGGGAAAGAATCAAAGATAATAAATAACACAACAACAATCACTACATGAAGATAAAAACCCCCACCCACTTTCTTTATAGCCATTTCACTCAAAGGACCACCTTACTAGAGGTAATAAATTTTATTATAACTGTTACTGTGAAATTTAAATTAGTTATATACTAAAAACTTTCCTATACTAATATTATAAAATGTGAAATAGATTGTGATTTATATCTATCACCACCCATCTATAAAATTTTTGTGAGGGGTATAGTGTACAATATACAAGGAGTTATTCTACATAAAAAAAATCAAAAAGATCATATTAGAGTAGGGATTCACATAGATTATGATTTAAGCATTGAGATATATATTCCCATTGTTGATTGGATGTTCACATGGTATAACTTACTATTGGAACTTCCATAACATGGTTGTTTGATCTTGTAAAAAAATTTTCAATAATGAGCTATGCACTTTCTTTTTTTAGGAAAACCATTAAAAATTAGTGAAAAAATTCCTAAACCAAGGAATGTTATTATAGATGGAGAAAAGGAAGGGGAATTAGAAAGTTGAATAAAACCAATCTAAAGGATAAACCGATCAATTGAAAATAACTTCAGAGAGAAGCTTTACCCCACTTGTTCAACTGTCATATTTACTAATATTATAAGTTAATATAGATACAAAATTTAAATAAAGTAATATATTATTTATTGATTTTCTAGAAAAATTGTATGGATATTCCATTACAGACTATATTGTTCTTGATAATTTATACGAAATACTAAATCATGTATGACTATGGGTCTCAATTGTAAATGTATACATGAGGTGGATTTTCATAATTATTTTTTTTAATTTCTGATATACTATGTTAATTACAGGTAAATATTATTCATATTTATTATAGGCATATATATCAGTACTATGTGAATGGAAAAACCCACGAATAAAAAGTTAGAATCATTCTTCCTCACATCATTTCTACACAGAAAATATCATTAAGAAAGATGAATAATTAAAAATAGTGGTCCGACTAGCTTTAATGTTTGAAAAAAAATACAGATGAAAAACTCTTATTAATACCAATGATGCATGGGTAAAACTCTATAATATAACAATATAAAATATATTTAAATTTATTTAATTCCATATTCCTTTTTAGTTTTTTAGGAGCATTGGTTTCTCATTATAGTCAATTTGGATACTCTAAATTTTTATTTTTTAGATTCAATGTATGAATTTCCAAAAAACCAACCATACATGATGATGTTAATAAATTATAAACATAATAAATTCAATATTTTATAAATAAACTTCAAGTTACATATCTTATATTATTTTTTAATGGCTTTTTATGATAGGGTGATGTTTAAATATTGTCAAAATCACAGTATGAGGATGGTATATGAGCACAATAAGCCTATTTATTTTTAAATCTAGATAAGTATTAGGGTATATATAATAAGATTTCACTATCAAAAAATATATCAAAAAAAAATTACTTATTTTTCTCAATATTTCCATTATTTCTGAAGTAAACTAACAACAAATATTGTGGTTATTATGTATAAAAATTTATAAAATATATCTTATTCCATAAAAACAATAGCTTCCCTAAAGGGGTATTTTTGATGATAATTGAAATTTCATTTAAAATATCTATTAATAATTTGTTTATTTATATTTTTCAGTACTAGCATGAAAATCCACATATTCAAAAGAAGAAATAGATTTTTTTAGAAATGAGTGGGTAGAATACATGGTGGTAAAATGTTTGTAGATATCATTAAGTTGTGACTTCTAATCGAGTTTTTTTTTCATTTCATATATATCATGAAGAATTGATTTATCTAATTATTATTTATTATAATTTATTATTATTTTATCTACTACTTATTTAGTTAATTCTCTCATCATTTTTTCCTACTTATTATTTAATTAATTTTTATAGATATGAGGAAGAGTTGATTTAGAATTTATTTTTATAAGAATTTTGTGCCTATAAAGAGCATAAAAGTCCTCCATACAGAGTTCATGGTCCTTCATGAAGGCTAAAATGGGATTTTAACTTTCAAGAGGGACCATGAACTAGGTATAGAGTCCTTTTGTTCTCTTTATAGGCATAAAATGTTTACAAATAAATAAATAAATTCTTTATAAAGGCTTTGACAAGGATGATGCATTGAGGTATATTTTTAGTGTTTTCTCCATAGACCTGTTAGTCATTTATTTGATTTGTTTATGTTCAGTTGTGATGAAATGTAATATCTTTTTAATACAAGAAATTATAATAATGTTCCAGTGAAAAAAAATTAAGAAAATAATCCATAATTAATTTGTGATGTGTAGGAATTAACCACACATCAATCCAATACACAGTATGCTTGGTATGACTCAAAGTGGGTGTTTTTAGTTTAAAAGAGAAATTATAGTTAAAAAGGTTAATAAATCACTAAAAAACTATAAAACACCCTCATATTGACTTTATAATTTAAGGAAAATATTCATAATTCATTTTTGATGTGCATGAATTAACAAGATATCAATCTAAAACATAACATTTCTGTTATGATTGAAAGTGTGTGTTTTGATTTAAAATCCAAAGTTTAATTCAAAACATGAATCACATACTTAAAAAAAATATAAAATTATATTATTGTCTTTATACTTTAGGAAAATGATCCATAAATTAATTTTTACATATAAGAATTAACAATACATCAATCTAACACACGGTGTTACCGATATGTCCCAAATATGTGTTTTCAGTTTAAAAGTAACATTTTAGTTCAAAACGCACCTCACTTACTAAAAAATAGAGAAGAAACTCATATAATATTAATAATTTTGAAATATAGGAATCATTTTCAAATAAATCTAACACACGGTGAGGCATGCATGACTAAAAGTGCATGTTTTTATTTAAAATAAACATTTTAGTACAAAACATACTTCATATTATCTATACTAAGAAGACCCAGTTGGATTTTCTATATAGTTTTGGTAATTATTCATAAGATATTAGTTCTATTTAGGAATCATCCTCACATTAAACTAACACATGGTGTTCCCAAAATGTCTCCAAGTTTATGTTTTTAGTTTTAAAGTATTTTTTTGTTCAAAACACATGTCACTAACTGAAAACCATTAAAAACACTCTTATTATCTTGATATTTTTTAAAAATGATCCATAAGTAATTTTTAATTTATAATAATAATTTTCACATCAATTTGACACACAATGTTTTTGGTATGACTGAAAGTATGTGTTTTTATTTAAAATTAACATTTTAGTACAAAATACACTTCACATACTCAAAACTGATAGAACAAACTTGTATTATATTTATAATTTAGGAAGATGATTCATAAATTATTTTTGATGTGTATAAACTAGGAACACGCCAATCCAACACACTGTTTGCCTAGTATGACTTAAAGTGTGTGTTTTTAGTTTAAAAGTGACATTTTAGTTTAAAACATGCATTTCCCACTGAAAACCAATAAAATCCAATCATATTGTCTTGATAATTTAATAAAATGTTCCATAAATAATATTTTATGTGTAGGAATTAATCATACATCAATCCAATATAATGTGTGCCTGATATGATGTAAATTACATGTTTTCAGTTTAAAAGTAACTTTTTAGTTCAAAAAATGCATTAATTACTGAAAAATGATAAAAAAATGAATTTATAATTTATTAAAATTATCCATAATTCATTTGTGACATATAGGAATTGACCTTACATCAATCTGACACACAGTGTGGTTGGCATGATTGAAAGTGTATTTTTTTATTTCAAAATTAAAATTTTAGTACAAAAAACACTTCATATAATCATAACTAAGAAAATGGGATCAGATTGTCTTGATACATTATGAAAATGATACATAAGTCATTTTTTATGTATAGGAGTTATTTGTACATCATTCTGACATAGTGTACCCGACATGACTCGAAGTGCATGTTTGTTGTTTAAAAGTAGTATTTTATTTCAAAAAACATGTTAATAACTGAAAATAGAGGAAACATATTTGATTGTATTGAAAATTTAGGGAAAAAATCATAAGTTATTTTGGAAATATTGGAATCAGCCTCACATCCATATGATATACAATGTTTCTGGTATGGATAAAAGTGTGTGTTTTTATTTAAAATTTACATTTTAGTACAAAACAAACTTCACATACTCAAAAATGTGAAAATACACTCAAATTGTCTGGATAACTTAATAAAATGATTAATAAGTCATTTTTCACATGTAGGAATAAAACACACGCCAATCCAACACACAATGTTCCTGATATAACTCACAGTGCATGTTTCAGTTTAAAAGTGACATTTTAATTTAAAAAATTTATCACTGACTATAAAATAATAAAACACACTATTTTTATCTTTATAATTAAGTAAATTAATCCATAAGTCATTTTTGATGTATAGGAATCAACCACACATCAATATGATACAAGGTGTGCCCGACATGACTCAATGTTCCTGTTTTCAAAACGCACGTCACTAACTGAAAGCCATGAAAACATACTCGGATTGTATTAATAATTTTGGAAGATGATTCATAATTAATTTTTAAAATATATGAATTTTCCACACATCAATCTGACCTATGTTGTGGCCAGTATGAATGAAAGTGTATGTTTTTATTTAAAATCAACATTTTGTTACAAAACATACTTCACATACTCAAATATGATAAAACACACTTATAATAGCTTGATACTTTAATAAAATGACTCATAATTCATTTGTTAAATGTATGAATCATCCACACATCAATCCAACACATGATGTTCTCAAAATGACTCAAATTGTGTATTTTCAGTTTAAAAGTAAGATTTTAGTTCAAAACACACATCACTGAATAAAAACCAAGAAAATTCACACTAACTGTCTTGAAAATTTAGGAAAATGTTCTGTAAGTCATTTATGATGTATAAGAATCATCTATATATCAATAAAACACATGGAGCATCCAGTATGACTGAAAGTGTGTGTTTTTATTTAAAATTTATATTTTAGTATAAAACACACTTCACATACTCAAAACTGAGAAAATGAAATTTTATTATCTTGATACATTAGGAAAATGATCTATATTTCATTTTGACATGTATGAATCTGGAACATGTCAATCTAACAGATGATGTTCCTGGTATAACTCAAATTCCATGTTTTTAGTTTAAAAGTGTCATTTTAGTTCAAAACATGCATCAATCACTAAATACTAATCAAACAAACATAGATAGTCTTGATAATTTAGGACATTGATCAATAATTCATTTGTGATATGTAGGAGTCATCCAAGACATAATATTCTCGGTATGAATCAAAGAGCATGTTTTCTATTTAAAAGTAACACTTTAGTTCAAAATGCATGCCACTCACTAAAAACTAATAAAAAACACTCATATTGTCTTGATAATTTAGGATAATGATCTATAAATAATTTATGAAATATACAATTTACCATACACTAATATGATACATGATGTGGATGGTATGACCGAAAGTGCATGTTTTTATTTGAAATGAACATTTTTGTACAAAACACACTACACATACTCAAAATTGATCAAGCATGCTCTAATTTTATTGATGCTTTAGGAAAATGATCCTTATGTAATTTTTTATGTGTAAGAATAAGCCTCACATCAATCCGACACTTGGTATGTCTGATATGACTTAAAGTGATTGTTTTAAGTTTAAAAGTAATAATTTAGTTAAAAATGCATATCAAATATTCAAAACCAAGAAAAAATGTATGGATTTCCTTGATACTTTAGTAAAATAATCCATAAAACATTTTTGATGTGTAAGAATCATCCTCACATGAATCTGAAAAATAGTGCACTCGATATGACTCAAAGTGCGTTTTTCTAGTTTTAAAGTGAAAATTTATGAATTAATTGTATCATATTTATGTTACATTTATTTCTTTATAGTATTACTAACATAAGAATTGTTTTTATTTTAGGTACACTACTTTTTTATCGATCTTAGGAAAAGTGTTTAGAAACAGGTAACACGATTGAGATTTTTGAAATGGGGTCCCAAAGAAAGCGGAACCCATAGTGCCTTTGAATTAGTTTAAAAATGTTCTCCTTATAATAAATTGTTCCAAATAATGTGATTTTAGTGCATTGTAATGTCTGTAATGTATATTTTTTTTTATAATTTTAATTTATTGTTGATTTGAAATTAAATTATAATTTTATTTTGAATGGGTTGCTGCAATGTGGTGTAAATGTATCAACACATTACAATAACCCGTGTATTTTATTAGCGCTATTATTAATGTTGATAAAATTATCTTCTAGAAGTTCTATTATTAGCAATAAAAAAATTATCTTTTATTAGTGTTAAAATAGCTTGGATACAAGTACCGTTTATTAGTACTAAAATAAGAAATGATAAAGGTTGTACTTTGTTAGTGTGTTTTTAGCACCGATAAGGGGGTATTTTATAATATCTATTTATTGTGATGATAAATGATCCAGTATTTTAAAGTAATTTATAATATTAGTGATTTTTAGCACTGAAAATGAACTTTTTGCACACTGATAAAGCTCGTATCTATAGTAGTGACTATCACACTTCCCATATATAAAAACCCATTAAATAATGGAACCGATTTCAAATTGAAATGCCACAAGTCTTCAGTGTTCTCACTCGATCTTTGAAGGCTGGTGAATTGTTTTAAGAGTTAATATAAATCACATGGGAATAATTTTTAACTTCTTATTATAGTATATATTTGTTCCTAATAAACATACAACTTGACCTTTCCTTATTTTAGACGAATCCAAAATATACTCTTTAACAAAATATTTTATGGTTTTCTAAAATTTATAATCAATGAAAACTTGTAATTTTCTATGTCAAGAAATGGATTAGGATTTTTATAATGTCTTACCATAATTAAAACCATGATTTTATCAGTCAAAAAAATTCCATAACGAATAAAATGTTATTTTTGTTAACATAGTACACTACTATAAACCATAACATGAATAAATGAAATAGATTTGAATATAAAATATAATTAAAAAACCACAAAGTTTTGTTATACCAATTTTTTTTGGTCAGATTAGGACACTCAAGAGGGTGGGGGGGGGGGTGAATTGAGTTCCTATAAAAATTTATGTTCAAAAATTTATTTTAAAGAATCCACCAATTTAAAAATAAAACAAGCTAGTTAATCAAAGTAGTAAATTTATAATAGTTTGAGTATTCATTTAATTTCTCAAGAGATTAATTACTTCTCAGTTATATCAACCTGAAAGATTGAAATAACTTTTGAAACCAATTTACTAAACCAAAACAGTTACAGATACTATCCAAGACTAACTATTAAATTGAAACTTAGTTTTCTAAAATATGTGTTAAAACAGAGTAAACTAAATTTAAAAACACAGTGGATTAATACAATAGGTTTATTCTCAAGCCAAGACTTAGTCCTCTCCACTTGGTGATCACCTAACACCAAGAAATATATATATAAATCTTTGATCCACACCCTGGATCAGGGTTTACATAATAGTATACAAACTATCCAGGTCATAAGGACTCTACCACAGTTCTATGTGGGAACTAAAATAGCCCGGTCACATAGTACATATTCCACAGTTCTATGTGGGATACAACAAGTATAAAAAGATGTTTTTATGAGTATATCTTGTATCCTTTAGTTCAGTGCAGGAGATAGTGTGTGTTTAATAGGCATATGCACACACTGCTCGAAATGTAGTAAAAATACACAAAAAAGAGTAATAAATAAAGATATAGAATTTAGAATT
Organism: Viscum album; assembly: GCA_963277665.1. Taxonomy (NCBI): domain Eukaryota; kingdom Viridiplantae; phylum Streptophyta; class Magnoliopsida; order Santalales; family Viscaceae; genus Viscum; species Viscum album. The sequence continues at coordinate 746,866,298 of OY728123.1, read as the reverse complement.
CTATGAGTGTTGGGAAATGTAGATATGGCCTCTTTAGATGTATCAGATGTGAATATTGAGTCCTCTTCTAGAAATAGACACTGAAAACGGAGTGTCGTGAAGCTTTGTGTTCTAGTTTTCTAGGTAGATGGGATTCTCCTCCTTAGTTTTTTTTGCTACAAGGATGATTGAAGTTTTGATTTACAACAATTCTCCTTTAGTTCACAGTTAGCAGGAATTAGAGTTCTTCATGTGTTCTTCCACTTGGTCTAGTATCTATGCTCTTGTATTATTTTATGTTGTTCTCTAATTCTATATAGCTCATGTGCTGAACTTTAATTTTATTTCAGGTGTCTTATATTGGACGAAAAAGAGAATGTAGAGGTACCTCCTACCTCATACTATCCAATGAAATAGTCATTAATTTTGTCTGCAAAAAAATCATTAATTTAATCATTAGCATGAAAACACTCAAATATGACTGTTAGAGATAATTTTAAATAAAATAAAATTTAAACAGTCTGTTGGTAACTCCTCTATTGGTGAGTCATTCTATCAGTGACTCCTTCTATCGGTTAGTCCTTCTATTGGTATCAGTGACTTATTCTATCAGTGAGTCATTCTATTGATATATCCATACGTCAGTGGATCAATGCATCAGTGACTCATTTTGTTCTGTCAGTGATTCATTCCTTCTATCAGTGTCTCATTTGTACTTTCAGTGAGTTGTCTATTATTGAGTTAGTTTGTACTGTCGGTGAGACATTCTTTTTGTCGGTGTCTCAGTTGAACTATCAGTGAGACATTCCTTTTGTTGGTGTCTCAGTTTAACTATCGGTAAGACATTTACTTTGTCGGTATTGGTGAGTCAGTTTGTTCTGTCAGTGTCACACTTGTTCTGTCGGTGTTAGTGACTCGTACATAGCCAATTGTTCTATTATAACTATTTTATAACCTAAATATAAACAGAATGTGTTAAATATATTTTTGATCATAGATAATCATAATTAAACATATTTAAACTTAAATAAATAGTATTAAAATTATTGATCATGATTTGATAGGATTTGTGATTATTAAAACCATTAAAACCAGAGAGGGGCCAACAATCTCCCCTTTTGTGATGATAAAAAATTATAGAGTTAGAAAATACTATTAGTTGATGAATAATATAATCATTCTACTTTTTATTCCCATTTAATATTACCATAGATAAAGTTCATACATAATCAAAGGTAAAAGTAATAATTCCTTGTATTTTTCTCCCCCTTTTGGGATTATCAATAATAGTAAATATATTAAAGAGGTAGAGCAAAAATAAGGGAAAAAAAGATAATTGAATTTCATAATGAATGTATAATATAGTTTAGTGGAATAAAAATAAAATAAAATCAAGCATCCCTATCAAAAAGTGATCCAAACTACTCCTTGGGATCTAGTTTTTCCTTTCCTTTTTCAGAATGATCAGTGATAGGTTCAGTGGATGGAGTATGAGATACTGGAGGATATGAGTGAATTCTCAAGGGAGTAAGATGTTGGGTCGAAACAAACGAGGAAGATGGCAAGAGGGGGGGTGAATTGCCTTTTAAAAAATTGATTAACAAATTAAAAATCAATGTTGAAATGCAGCAGAAATAAAGAAGGAAAGACACAAAATTGATAACGGAGTTCGGCCAAAAACCCGGCCTACGTCTCCGCTCCCAACTCAACTGTTGAGAGATTCCTACCGCTTGCTTTTCAATGGTTTTAGCAAGAAACCCACTAGGCTTTGAGGTAGCACTAGGACCTATTACAGCTTGCTTTTATTGGTTAAGCAAGAACCCACTTACTTTTAATGGTTAAGTAAGAACCCACTAGCCTTTTTAACGGGTGAAGGCTAGCTCACCGAAACACAAGCCTTTTAAAAGGAAAGGCTTGAAGAAACCTCTTCACACCTTAATGGTGGTGTGAGAACCCAAAGAAAGAGGGGATGAGAAAAGTTTGGGGTTTGTAGGCACAAACCCAAAATGAAGCTCAAAATAAATAAATAATGAAAAACCGTAATGGAGGAAGTCTTGGGCGCCTTTGATTGATTGGAGATGTTGAAGGCCGCTTCCAAGCTTCTTTGAAGGAGCTCCTTGGATGTGGAATTGGATGGAGCTAGGTGGGTTCCTTTGAGGAAGTCCGCCGGAGGTACGCCAAATGATCAACAAGGTGTCCGTAGGCTTCACAAATGTTCCGGGTAGTGTCCGGGGCTTCCTTGGCCTTTATTTAAAGGCATGGAACCCATTGGGGGCCTTCGGAGCCGTTGGAGAAGTCCTCGGAGCCGTTGGAGGCCAAAAGAAGGTTGACTGGTCAAAGCCAACGGCTAGTTTGACTGGGCTACCGGCTGACCGGTACAGGGCCACCGGCTGGCCGGTGCCTTGGCAGAGAAGAGGAGATTTGGTCCAGGCTCTACCGGTCGACCGGTGAGGAGCCACCGGCTGGCCGGTGGCAAGACAGTAGCAAACACTATTTGGGCTGGATGCCACAGGTCGACCGGTGACAGAGCCACCGGTCGACCGGTGGAACCTGGCAGTGGGCAATCCCTCTGCCAGTTCCACCGGCTGGCCGGTACAGCTCCACCGGCTGGCCGGTGGACTGAATTTCAGTCCATTTCTTGTCCATTCTTGGGCCAATCCTTTGGCAATCTTTTGCCTATCATCCACAACACTTAAAAAACAAAGTTAAACATATATGAAAGTGATTGTGATCATGAAAATCAAAGAGTGTGGGGTACAACAATCTCCCCCTATTTTGATGATCACAATCACTTATCTAAGCAATGTAAAAACTTAAATGAAAGGCATGCTTTAAATGAAAAATTGAAAATAAATACTAAGCATGAGAGAAAAGATTCTCCCCCAATCAATCAAGAAATTTCTCCCCCTTTGTGATTATCAAAATAGAATGGGGCACAAAACTTGATTGAGGGATATGAGAGATTTTAAACCAATTGAAATTTTTGAAAATTGAATTGAAGGTTTGAATAAAAAATTGAAATGAAAAATTTTGAATTGAATACTTTGAAATGAAAATTTTGATACCAAGTGTTGAAATTGAAAGTTTTGAAATTCAAATTAAAAGGGCTTAAACGATCCTAACTCCCCCTAAATAAAAACAACAAATCACCGGGGAGAGGGATTTTGAAAAGAGATGATTTTAGGCCCGGAGAGACTCGCTAGAAGGGATTTTTCAATCCAAACTTGTCTCATAGCGGGTCTTCTCCTATAAAATTCGTCCGAAAAGAAAATACTTTTGGGTTGACCATACCGGGCGTTTTTACAATTACATTCATAAATGAGGTGCCCGGGTTTTTTACAATAATTACAAAATTTATAACTAGAGCTCCCCCTTACAAAAACAGTGGGTGCATGGGAGGAGGAAGCTTGGTTGGTATAGCCAAGTCCATTGGTGGTTCTAGATACCCTTTGAGAACCTAAGAGTTTGGACAAATTTTGTTCACCTTGGGTGAACTTGGCTAAGGATTCCCTTAGGTCTTTAATGGTTGATTCCAAAGAATCAACATTTGGAAAATTTTGGATTTTTAGGGAGAGTTCCTCCTTCTCTTTGAGAAGTTGGTCTTTTTCGGAGGAAAGCTTTTTGAAATTCTTTTTTAAAGAGACAAATTTTGAAGAAAGTTTATGAAAACCATTTTCTAATTGATCTCTAGCAAATTGGAGATCCTCATAAGACAAATGATTTAAAGAATTTGAATTTGAATAACATGAGGAAGAGGAATCGGAAGAAGTTACCTCATGGAATGCCATTAGGCATTTTGTACCTTGGTTGCTCGAGGAGGAGGAGGAGGAGGATGATGAGGTGTCACTCCATGTCGCCTTGAGGACCTTTTTCTTTCCTTTCTCCTTAGCCCGTTTCTTGTTGAGTGGGCAATCGGGCTTGTAATGGCCCTTTTCACCGCACCCGTAGCATTTTACCTTCGGCTCGGATCTTGCGGTGGGTTCTTGCTTTCGCGCCTTGCGAGATTTCTTTTTCTTCTTGTGCTTCTTCATAAACTTGTGCATTTGGGGGAGAAATTTCTTGATTGATTGGGGGAGAATCTTTTCTCTCATGCTTAGTATTTATTTTCAATTTTTCATTTAAAGCATGCCTTTCATTTAAGTTTTTACATTGCTTAGATAAGTGATTGTGATCATCAAAATAGGGGGAGATTGTTGTACCCCACACTCTTTGATTTTCATGATCACAATCACTTTCATATATGTTTAACTTTGTTTTTTAAGTGTTGTGGATGATAGGCAAAAGATTGCCAAAGGATTGGCCCAAGAATGGACAAGAAATGGACTGAAATTCAGTCCACCGGCCAGCCGGTGGAGCTGTACTGGCCAGCCGGTGGAACTGGCAGAGGGATTGCCCACTGCCAGGTTCCACCGGTCGACCGGTGGCTCTGTCACCGGTCGACCTGTGGCATCCAGCCCAAATAGTGTTTGCTACTGTCTTGCCACCGGCCAGCCGGTGGCTCCTCACCGGTCGACCGGTAGAGCCTGGACCAAATCTCCTCTTCTCTGCCAAGGCACCGGCCAGCCGGTGGCCCTGTACCGGTCAGCCGGTAGCCCAGTCAAACTAGCCGTTGGCTTTGACCAGTCAACCTTCTTTTGGCCTCCAACGGCTCCGAGGACTTCTCCAACGGCTCCGAAGGCCCCCAATGGGTTCCATGCCTTTAAATAAAGGCCAAGGAAGCCCCGGACACTACCCGGAACATTTGTGAAGCCTACGGACACCTTGTTGATCATTTGGCGTACCTCCGGCGGACTTCCTCAAAGGAACCCACCTAGCTCCATCCAATTCCACATCCAAGGAGCTCCTTCAAAGAAGCTTGGAAGTGGCCTTCAACATCTCCAATCAATCAAAGGCGCCCAAGACTTCCTCCATTACGGTTTTTCATTATTTATTTATTTTGAGCTTCATTTTGGGTTTGTGCCTACAAACCCCAAACTTTTCTCATCCCCTCTTTCTTTGGGTTCTCACACCACCATTAAGGTGTGAAGAGGTTTCTTCAAGCCTTTCCTTTTAAAAGGCTTGTGTTTCGGTGAGCTAGCCTTCACCCGTTAAAAAGGCTAGTGGGTTCTTACTTAACCATTAAAAGTAAGTGGGTTCTTGCTTAACCAATAAAAGCAAGCTGTAATAGGTCCTAGTGCTACCTCAAAGCCTAGTGGGTTTCTTGCTAAAACCATTGAAAAGCAAGCAGTAGGAATCTCTCAACGGTTGAGTTGGGAGCGGAGACGTAGGCCGGGTTTTTGGCCGAACTCCGTTATCAATTTTGTGTCTTGCCTTCTTTATTTCCGCTGCATTTCAACATTGAAATTCTTTTTTAAAGAGACAAATTTTGAAGAAAGTTTATGAAAACCATTTTCTAATTGATCTCTAGCAAATTGGAGATCCTCATAAGACAAATGATTTAAAGAATTTGAATTTGAAGAACATGAGGAAGAGGAATCGGAAGAAGTTACCTCATGGAATGCCATTAGGCATTTTGTACCTTGGTTGCTCGAGGAGGAGGAGGAGGAGGATGATGAGGTGTCACTCCATGTCGCCTTGAGGACCTTTTTCTTTCCTTTCTCCTTAGCCCGTTTCTTGTTGAGTGGGAAATCGGGCTTTTAATGGCCCTTTTCACCGCACCCGTAGCATTTTACCTTGGGCTCGGATCTTGCGGTGGGTTCTTGCTTTCGCGCCTTGCGAGATTTCTTTTTCTTCTTGTGCTTCTTCATAAACTTGTGCATTTGGCGGGCGAGATTCTCCATTTCCGAGTCGCCGCTTGATGATGAGGAAGATGAGGAAGGAGATGAGGAAGAGGATGAGGAGGAGCTTACTTCCTTTTGTAAGTTGAGGGCGATGTTCTTTGGAGTTTTGATAGGGGTGACCTCCTTTTGTGCTTGCCTCCTCATGGTGATCTCGTACGTCATTAGAGATCCAATGAGCTCCTCTACCGGCATATTTTTGACGTCCTTAGCTTCTTGGATCGCCGTCACTTTAGGTGCCCATGAGCTCGGAAGGACCCATAAGATCTTCTTGACCATCGTCTCAGCTGAAACATCATCACCAAGGGACTTTCTCCCATTGCACACGTCAGTAAATCTAGTAAACATTTCAGAAATAGATTCATTTGGATGCATAGAAAAAGACTCAAAATCCTGACGGTACATGTCCAATCGAGTATCCTTTACTTTGTTGGCCCCCTCATGGGTAACCTCCAAAAGTTTCCAGATTTCATGTGCGGAGGTGCATGTAGACACTCGATTGAACTCATTTCTATCTAAGCCGCAATGGAGAGCGTTCATGGCTTTGCCATCAAGCTCAAAATTCTTAATATCGGCGGGGGTCCATTTGGATTCGTCGGGGGTAGACAAAGTGTAACCTTTCATGACTATTTTGTAGATGGGATATCCTATACTTCTCAAAAAAGTGGTCATGCGGGTTTTCCAATAATTATAGTCGGTCCCATCAAAAAATGGAGCCCGACCCAATGAGTAGCCCTCGGGGGCGAAAGAGGTAGATGCCATAAAAAAAAAATAGGATCTTTAATTTGAAACCGTTTAGGGAATTATTCAAATACTCCCTTTGATACCAATTGTTGGGTCGGAACAAACGAGGAAGATGGCAAGAGGGGGGGTGAATTGCCTTTTAAAAAATTGATTAACAAATTAAAAATCAATGTTGAAATGCAGCGGAAATAAAGAAGGCAAGACACAAAATTGATAACGGAGTTCGGCCAAAAACCCGGCCTACGTCTCCGCTCCCAACTCAACCGTTGAGAGATTCCTACCGCTTGCTTTTCAATGGTTTTAGCAATAAACCCACTAGGCTTTGAGGTAGCACTAGGACCTATTACAGCTTGCTTTTATTGGTTAAGCAAGAACCCACTTACTTTTAATGGTTAAGTAAGAACCCACTAGCCTTTTTAACGGGTGAAGGCTAGCTCACCGAAACACAAGCCTTTTAAAAGGAAAGGCTTGAAGAAACCTCTTCACACCTTAATGGTGGTGTGAGAACCCAAAGAAAGAGGGGATGAGAAAAGTTTGGGGTTTGTAGGCACAAACCCAAAATGAAGCTCAAAATAAATAAATAATGAAAAACCGTAATGGAGGAAGTCTTGGGCGCCTTTGATTGATTGGAGATGTTGAAGGCCGCTTCCAAGCTTCTTTGAAGGAGCTCCTTGGATGTGGAATTGGATGGAGCTAGGTGGGTTCCTTTGAGGAAGTCCGCCGGAGGTACGCCAAATGATCAACAAGGTGTCCGTAGGCTTCACAAATGTTCCGGGTAGTGTCCGGGGCTTCCTTGGACTTTATTTAAAGGCATGGAACCCATTGGGGTCCTTCGGAGCCGTTGGAGAAGTCCTCGGAGCCGTTGGAGGCCAAAAGAAGGTTGACTGGTCAAAGCCAACGGCTAGTTTGACTGGGCTACCGGCTGACCGGTACAGGGCCACCGGCTGGCCGGTGCCTTGGCAGAGAAGAGGAGATTTGGTCCAGGCTCTACCGGTCGACCGGTGAGGAGCCACCGGCTGGCCGGTGGCAAGACAGTAGCAAACACTATTTGGGCTGGATGCCACAGGTCGACCGGTGACAGAGCCACCGGTCGACCGGTGGAACCTGGCAGTGGGCAATCCCTCTGCCAGTTCCACCGGCTGGCCGGTACAGCTCCACCGGCTGGACGGTGGACTGAATTTCAGTCCATTTCTTGTCCATTCTTGGGCCAATCCTTTGGCAATCTTTTGCCTATCATCCACAACACTTAAAAAACAAAGTTAAACATATATGAAAGTGATTGTGATCATGAAAATCAAAGAGTGTGGGGTACAACATAAGAGGCCCTAATTTAGTAATAGAAGGTAAAAGGGTAGGTTTGGAGGAGGAATGAGGTAGGGTCTACTATGTGATAATCAGTTAGATCTAGCTCAGCGCCTGAGAAACAGATATGGACTGAGGATGAAGTGGAAAAGAGGTTCCAGGAGAGGATGAAGAGGTTAGAGGTGGTCTAAGAAGTTCATCAGTTGGAACCACTATGGCTTCACTCTGAACTTATAGATATGGATTCAAGAGATTAATGAAATCTGTGATTATCTCCCCACCATATTTCATGGCCTTCTCAAAATAATCCATGTTATCTATAAACTTTTCCAGAGTAGGCGTGAAGTCCTTTAGTTTACTAACTTGTTCCTTAAATGCCTGAGTAACTGGAGACAACTTGAGATTCTTCACCAAATATTTAAAGTTACTTGTCTTCTATTTTTTGGTATAAATCCTATTGAAGTAATAACCCACTTTCTCTATGATTTGATCATTAGAAATTTCATCAATATTGGAGTAGAACCTAACCATATCGTGAATATGGTCATTATTTTTCATAATATTTGCAAGTGTATCTTGATCTGTTCCACCCAAAAAATCTTGCAACTATTCTCTAATCACATTCCTCACTACCTCAACATCTGGTGAGAGCGAGATAGGAGCTACTAAGCTAGTTGACCCTTGTATAATGTCTCTAACATCTTGTATCAACTGGGTAAAATCAGGAACTTGAAAGTGTAAAATAATATCCTCAAGTCCTTTCATGATTTTGTCAAAGGTTGTCCTATTCTCAAAGGTCAAAATATTGACAGTGGAAACCAGTCCATTCAACCCATTTCTCAAATTTTGATTATCTGTCACAATAGCTTCAATGAGTGAATTTAACCTAGGTCCCACTTGAGCAATAATAGTGTGAGAGAGAATATTTTCACCACTTTAAATCAATATTAATATGGGAATAGGTAAGGAAAAATTCTTAATAGTGGAGAAAAGTTCTTCCTAAAACTATCAAAATCAGCTCTAGTGACATAGTCACTAGGAGGGATATGAGTCACTGATTCTCTTACAATTGGTACAAACACCACATCATCTGAATCTTCATAGTCCAAACCAAGATCTACATATCTAGGATTTCTTTCCCATTCATACATAACATCCTCATCTAAATGGGTGAGAGTGTCAAGTCTCACTCTTCCAATTTGATGATCCCCCCAGCTTGATCTCTTCTATATTGAAGCTCCCCCTTAACTGGATCTATTCTCACTTTCTTCTCACCCTTATCTTGAGATCTTATTCCAGCATAAAAAAACTAAGGAACTGGGATTATTTGAGATTTAACTTCTCTTTGAACTTAAAAAACTACCACTTCTACAGTATCAACTATTAAAGAACCATGAGGGTCTATATTGGGTTCCTAATTCATAGTACCAGTCAGCTCTACCATAGCATCTTGATCATCACCAATATGGTCTGAATCACTATCACTCCCACTTCTTACATCCTCTCCATCATTTTAATCTTCTTTACTTCTATCATCATGTTATTCATTTCCTTCATCCTCACTTCCATAGCTACTACCACTTTCCTATTATTCTTCTTTTTCTACTTCTTCTTCTACTCCATATTCTCCTTCAGAATCATTGGATCTACTCACATACTCAATACTTCTAGACACTTCCGTCTCCTCAACACCATTGTCACCAAGAGTTGGTTCATCTGAAGGTAAGGCCATAGGTGGACTAAGAGGCCTATAATTCATTATCCTTTGGCTTTTAGAAATGTCTCGGTCTCTCCTATCATCTATAGAAGATCCTTCCTCTCTAGTAGGTCCATCTTCCTCTTCTTAATCCTTATCATCAGAATATTTATCTTCTTCATCTTTTCCTAGACTAGGATCACCTAAATCTCTTGGACTAGATGGATGATCAACATGATAAAAACTTTTCATAAAGTTTATTCTCATCTCCAACCCATTCCCTCTTTTAGGGATTCCAATTAATCTTCATTATTTTTCAAATTTCATTATTCAAGAAGATTCCATTATAAGTAGATACAGTCTCTTCATCTCCACTAACACATATTTTCTCCTTTAACATGGCGGAAATCATCCCTGGATATAACAAGGAATTTGTTTTGCGGTAGGACTTTACTATCTCACTGATGTGAACAATCAGGTATCTACATAGATTCACCTTGTTCCCTTTCTTCAGAAAATATAACAAGTATACATCTTGATAATTTAAAGATGTAAATTGACCATTCCTGGGAAAAAGATGGTGTTGGATGAACTTAAACAACAATCTTCTTTCACCATCTAACTCTGTTGCTTTTGGTATTCAATGGTCTTAATTTTCAGTCATCTACTTCAAAGCTGTAGCATAACAAAAGATGTCACTTTTAGGTGGACTACTTTCCTGATAGTCTTCAAATATTCCTTCATATGGAACCTTGAGGCATTCTTCCAAATGCCTAGAAGAAAATGAAATTATCCTCCCTTTAACTACAGATTTGATCCAACATACCTCACTACCTCCCAAAAGAAATTCATAATTTATGTAAAACTCATACATAATATTTGGGTAATAAGGCCTCTCATTATTGGAAAACCAGTCCATCCAAACTTGGTTTTACAATATGTTTAATAAGGGAGGCTTACTCTCTAACAACCATTATTTGAAAACTTCCTTCTCTGGTGTTACCACATGGTTTTCAAGTCTAGGATTGAGAGGCCTAGACTTATTAGATTCTCCCTTCTGCTTCTTAGTAGTTTATGACTCATCTTCATATCCTCCTTTGAGCGTGAAATTCATCCTCACCAGTCTAACAGATCAGTTTGAAGGTTGGAAGGTGAAAGGTAGAGGGTAGAAAGCAATGGCAGGAGTGTAAGGGTTAAAGTGAAAGGGTAGGTATTAGAGTCGATCAACTCAAATTTACACCATTTAGGGCTTATAGATCATAAATTCGTGAACTAGGTTCAAAGAAATAAATAAAACAATATTTTTTTGGTTAAAACAAAAAACAGATAAAACATCGAGTTCTATCGGTGTCAGCATGATAGTATTGACATGAAATTATCGGTTTCTGCATGAAAAAGTGTCTATTTTAGCTTGACAAAGTATCAGCAAGTGTCGGTGTCAGCATGACTAAGTGTTGGTGTTGGCATGAAAAAGTGTCAGTGAGACATCACCATTATGTTTATCCTAACGATGTGAAAAATACACTTGGTTTAAACAAATAATCATCAATATAGGGTCCTTATAAATTAATCATCCCTAATTCATGTTTGATGTAATTCATTCTTTCAAATTTCAATGGATTTGTGAATATGTCAACAATATAATGCTTTGTACCAATAAACTCTAGTGTTATATCACCTTTTTGATAATGATCTCTCAAAAAGTGATGTCTTACATCAATATGATTTGTTTTAGAATGAGAAATTGGATTCTTTGAGATATTAATAGCACTTGTATTATCATAGTTTATAGGGAAATTTCTGAATTGATATCTATAGTCTAGTAAATTATGTTTCATCCAAAAAATATGAGCACAAAAACTACCAGTATCTATGTATTCAACTTAGATAATAGATAATTCAACAAAATTTTGCTTCTTACTACACCATGAAACTAATGACTTGCCCAAAAAGTGACATGTTCTAGAGGTTCTCTTTCTATCTAAATTACAACCACCAAAATTAGTATTAGAATAACTAACTAAATCAGAAGGTTTTTTTCTAGGATAGAACAATAATTAGTAGGTAGTATTTTTAGGTATTTGAAAATTCTTTTAACAACAGTTAAATGAGACTCTAGGATTATCATGAAAATGAAAACACACACACACACACTAATCATAATATCAGACCAAATATCAGTTAAGTAGAGTGAACTTCCAATAATTTCTCTATAAGTGGTTTGATCAGCAACTTTACCATTTTCATTAAGATCCAACTTATAGGTGGTACTCATTAGAGTATCACTAATTTTTTACCATCAAAGCCAAAACTTTTTAAAAGATCTTTAGTATATTTAGTTTGATTTAAAATAATAACTTCTTTATTTTGAAAGATTTTAAACTGAAGAAATAATTTGAGTTCCCCCATTAAACTCATTTCAAATTCACTCTACATCATTTTTGAAAACTCAACAAATAAATAATTTTTTTAAGATCCAAAAATAATATCAGCTACATAGATTTGAACAGCTAAAAAATCTTTAGAAATTATTTTTATAAAGAGATTAGGATCGACTATATCTTTTGTAAAACATTTGGAAATAAGAAAACTACTTAGCCTATCATACCAAGCTCTTGGATCTTGCTTTAAACCATATAAATCCTTTGTTAATTTAAAAAAATGATTTGAAAAATGAGGGTTGGTAAAATCAGGGGGTTGTTCAATGAAAACATCCTCAAATATATACCAATTTAGGAATACACTCTTAACATACATTTGATATAGCTTGAAATTTAGATGTGTTGTATATGCATGCAAGACTCTAATGACCTCAAGTCTAGAAACTAGCGCAAAAGTTTCGTCATAGTTAATCCCTTCTTCTTGACTATAAACTTATGCAACCAATCTAGCTTTATTTATTACTATATTACCAGATCCATATACTTTATTTCTAAATACCAATTTACTGCCTATAAACAAGATGTCTTTAGGTATGTCTACAAGTTTCCAGAATTTATTTCTTTCAAACTGATTCAATTCTTCTTTCATAACCATTACCCAAAATTCATCATTTATTACATCATTAATTCTATTAGGTTAAATCTATAAAAAAAGTTTTGATGTTAAACCTAATTTCTAAGAGAATATCTAGTCTATGTCCCTTTATATATGTCTCTAACTACAACATCTAAACGATAGTTCTTTAGGGTTTAACAGGTCTAGAAAAAGAAGGGCTAGAAATTTCACCTTCTTCAACAGGTTTGGGTTCATCATGACTAGATTCTAGAGAATTTCCAGAATTGGATGATTTAATAGGTTTCTTAACATCTGGGTCAAAATATTTAGCATTTTTGTTTAGATTTGAAAGATCATCCTCAAGAATTTCTATAGGGGTCTTGGGTTCATGTGAGTCTATTTCATCAAATTTGACATGTACAGATTCTTCCACAAACTTAGTTATTTTATTAAACACTCTATAGGCTTTACTAGAGATTGAATAACCTAGAAAGATTCCTTTATCACTTTTGGTTGAAAAATTTTCAAGATCATCCTTTGTATTAAGGATATAAACTTTGAAACCAAATAATTTGAAGTAAGTAACTTTGAGTTTTCTATTTTTCCACAACTCATAGGGATTTTTCTTAATGATTGTTCTAATTAAGACTTTGTTAATTATATAACAAGCTGTATTGACAGATTCTGCCCAAAAATAGATAGGTAAGTCATATTCATTAATCATAGTTCGGTCTGTCTCTTATAAGGTTCTATTTCTTATTTATACAACACCATTCTGTTGAGTTTTCCTAAGAGCATAGAAGTTATGACTATACCCATTTTGTGAGAAAAAATATTCAAACTCTTAAATTTTAAACTCATGACCATGGTCACTTCTTAAGGATTTAATTCTTATAAGACTTAGTTTTTTTACTATTCTAGTATACTTGGTGAAACAAGAACAAGATTCACTTTTTTGATCAAGAAAGAAAGTCCATGTATATTTAGAATAGTCATCTACCAGAATATAGACACAATGATTCCCATCAAGACTAGAAACCTTAGATGGTCCAAAACAAAAATCCATGTGAACCAACTCAAGAGGTTGATAAGTTTAAAATTATTTCTTTGGTTTGAAAGATATTTTAAGCTATTTACCCTTTTGACAAGTATTAAGGACTTTGTCATTTGGAAACTCAAGTTTGGGTAGATCCTTAACTAGTCCTTTCCCAGTAAGATTTATAAGTGAATGAATATTAAAATGTCTTAATATACTATGCCAGAGCTAAGAATCTTTATGAAATTCACTTAAGCATGAAGCATTTTTAGAAAATAAGGAATCTAAGTTTACAATATAAGCATTTTAATTTCTATGAGCAGTTAATACTAACTCATTTTTAGAATTAAAGACATTACATGAATCATTTTTAAATTTTTTAAACCATCATCACATAACTGAGAGATAATAAGAAAATTGTACTTTAATATATCAACAAAAAGTACTTTGGAAATTAAAACTAAATTATAATTACCAATTTGGATAGGGCCAATTATTTTTCCTTTATCATTGTCACCAAAAGTGAAATGTCCACCATCAATATTTATTAGATTCATGAAGTATGAATAATATCCTATCATAGGTCTTGAACATCCACGATCCAAGTACCGTATACTTCTATAGGATATCTTCAAACATCTTTCTTACAAAAACAGATGAGACAAGAAAATATTTTAGTACCTATATTTTTTTAGGTCCAGTAACATTAATAATAATATATTTGGGAACCCAAATTTGTTTCATGGGTTTCCTATACACAGTTTATAAATTATTGGAGAAATAAACTTTATTTTTTCTAGAAGAACTTGAAACAATAGAAGATGTTTCATGGCTGGTACTTGATTTTTTTTCAGAACTATAAATAAAACTATATTTTCTATATTTATATATAAAATTGGTTTTGAAAATATTTATTTTACTTGGTTGTTATCCAACACCACTAGTGTATTTCGGTGCAACTTTTTTACCAAGAATTTTAACCAAGATATCCTTACCATTGGAAAAACTTTCTAAATCCTTTTTCAATTGATCATTGGAAAATTTAAGCTCATTTTCTTCATTAAGAAATTCAGAATTCTTTTCCTTTTATATGGTAATATTAGATTTAATAGTAGAGGTAAGATCATGATGTTTCTTTAAATCTTTATATTTATCTTTTAAGTCATTGCATTTATCTTCAAGCATTTGTAAGTATTGAAACATTTCCTCATGAGTAATATTTTCAGAATTGATTTAATATCTAGAATAATAATAATTATGTATAGGAGACTCAAGGGTTACCTCAGATGTGTTTTTCATGAAACACATGTTTTACTTATCACCTTTCTCATCATGTATTGATTTTGACTCACTTGAGCTGTCCTTAGAGGCACTCATGGTGGCCTTCATTTCCTTTTTGTATCTTTTATCTTTGTACTCATATTTATATTTGTATTTTAACTTAGAAAAGTCATCCTTTACATTTACTCTTATCTTACATTCATAACAAAATATATCATTTTAGTTATCATTCCTTTTCCAATACTTTTTATAATTTCCCTCATTATTATACTTACCTTTGTAGCTTGGATTCCTAAAGAATTTATTTATTCTATCAAAATTCTTAATCCTTCTGGATAACTAATCCATTTCCTTATCACATTTAGAGGTTTAATCTTTATCACTTATACTTTTAGAATGAGTCTGCATCCTTTCCTTTTATTTATGTTTGGAAGTAGTGGTTTTGAAAGCCACTGACTTTTTCTTTGGTTCATCATCTTCTTTATTGTTGACCTTTAATTCTTCCTCATACATCATCAACTTACCTATAATCTCTTTTACTAGAAACTTACTGATATCACAAGATTCTCTAATTGAAAATGAGGATCCTCTCCACCATTCGGGTAAAAATCTAAGTATCTACATGATTTGTTCTTTGGAACCCACTGGATTTCCAAGAGTACTCATTATATTGAATATCTTGTTGAACCTAAGATACATATCAGAAATGGGTTCATCAATATTCTTATTAAAGTTATCATACTTAATAGTATATGTATTAAGTCTCATTTATTTAACATTATTGGTTCCTTCATATGAAACAGATGAGTTTTCCCAAATTTCATAGGTAGATTTACAAGCATATATTCTATTAAATTCTTCATCCCCTAAGGCAAAAAACAAGGTATTAATAGCTTTATAATTATTATTGTAAACAGTTTTTGTGGAATCACTCTATATAGTTATTAGAGTGTCTAGTATATCATATTTATCTTCTCTTACAATCCAAATATCAAACCCCATGCTTTCTAAGAGCATTTTCATCTTTATTTTCCATTGGGAATAATTTTTACCATTAAAGTAGGGAGGTCTATTGGTAGTAATAACTTTCGGTATATTATCCATATTAAGGAATAAAGAATATATCTTTAAAGATCTAAAAATTTAGAACTAATAAAAATTTAGAGATCTTTAGGACATAACTAAAATCAAAGTTGAAAAGATTTAAAAATATTTTAAAAAACCTATGATATTTAATGTTGGTCGGAGTAGGACACTCAAGAGGGGGGGGGGGTGAATTGAGTTCCTATAAAAATTTATGTTAAAAACTTTATTTGAAATAATCCCCCAATTTAAAAACAAAACATGCAAGTTAATCAATGCGGTAAATTTATAATAGTTTCACTGTTCAATTAATTTATCAAGAGATTGATTAATTCTCAGTTATATCTACCTGAAATATTGAAATAAATTTTAAATCCAATTTAATAAACCAAAACAGTCACAAATACTATCCAAAACTAACTATCAAAGTTAAACTTATTTTTTTGAAATATAAGTTAAAATAGAGTAAACTAAATTTGAAAACACATCAGATTAAAAAAAGAGGTTCAATCTTAAGTTGATACTTAGTCCTATCCACTTGGTGATCACCTTCCACCAAACAATATATATATATATATATATATATATATATAAAGATTTTATCCACACCCTGGATCGGGGTTTACACAACAGTATACAAACTGTCTAGGTCACAATACCTCTACTACAGTTCTATGTGGGAACTAAATTAGCTAGGTCACATTGGACCTATTCCATAGTTCTATGTAGGATACAATAGGTGTAAAAAGATGTTTGTATGAGGATATATTTTATCCTTCATTTCAGTGTAGTAGACAGTGTGTGTTTAATAGGAAGATGCACACACTACTCAGAATGTAGAAAAAATGCACACAACAGATCAAGAAATAAGGATATAGAGTTTAGAATGCTCCAAGTGTTGTGAAATACATCTCTAGACTCTTTGGATGTAGCAGATACGAATATTGAGTCCTCTTCTGGAAACAAACATTAAAAACAGAGTGTCGTGAATCTTTGTGCTTTAGTTTTCCCGGAAGATGGGATTCTCCTACTTAGTGTTTGTTTGATGCAAGGATGATTGAAGCATTGATTCACAATAATACTCCTTTAGTTCATAGCTATAAGGAATGATTGTTCTATGTGTTTTCTTCCACTTGATCTAGTATCTCTTCTCTTGTATTCTTTTCTATTATTCTATACTTCTATATAGCTCATGCGCCAAACATTCATTTTATTTCAGGTGTCTTGTGTTGGATGAAAAGGATCATGTAGAGGTAACTCATACCTAGTACTATCCACTAAAATAGTCATTAATGTTGTCTACAAAAAATAATTAATTTAATAAGTAGCATTAAAACACTCAAATGTGACTGTTAGAGATAATTTTAAATAAAAGAAAATTTAAACAGTCTTTCAGTGACTCCTCTGTCAGTGAGTCATTATATCAGGGACTCCTATCGGTGAGTCCTTCTGTTAGTATCAGTGACTTATTCTATCGGCAAGTCATTCTGTCAGTATCTCCATAAGTCAGTGACTAAATGCATTGGTGACTCATTTTGTTTTGTCAGTGAGTTATCCCTTCTACCACTGTCTCATTTTTATTATCGATGATTCATTTTGTACTTTCATTGAGACATTCCTTCTATCAGTGTCTTAGTTGAATTTCCAGTGAGACATTTACTCTGTCGGTATCGGTGAGTCAGTTTGTGCTCTCGGTGTCACACTTGTTCTATCGATGTCAGCGACTCATACTTAGCCAATTTTTCTATTTTAACTATCTTATAACATGAATATACAAAGAATGTGTTAAATACATATTTGATCATAGACAATCATAATTAAACATATATAAACTTAAATAAGAAATATTGAAATGATTGGACATGATTTGGTAGGATTTGTGATTATTAAAACCATTAAAACCAGAGAGGGGCCAACAAAATTAATTAATGAAAAAATTATTTTCACACCATGACTTTTAAACAATCCATGATGTAATTTGGGAAATTGAATATGAAAACCATGCCATTTGTTTATACCATGACATGGATAATAAGTCTTCTATGTCACACTATTTTTTATAACTATTTAAAAATCATTGTTCATGAACCAAGAAAAAGAAATAAATAAACCGAAATTTTAATCTTAAACCATGTTGTGATTTCAAAGGAATAAAAAAACCATGATGCTATACTTAAACCACATCATTTTTTTATGCAATCCAATTACATGCCTTCTTAGATTCATAATTATCTTTATCCAGCTAATTATTTTTCGATTGGTATTGATACTATTGGTTATTTTGTTTCTATATATAATATAATTCACATGTAGTGGAATAATAACCAAACCCAATCCATAAGAATGACCAAGAGTGAAAAAATAATAATAAATAAAAACCATAATGAATATAAAATATTTTCAGTTAATCCATGTATTCTCCTATAATATGATCAATGTAAACAACTAAGTGTTCTCTTAAGTACCCAATATCTAAATGGGATACAATGAATATAAAAATCATGGATCAAATTTGTAATCTTCCCATGACCTATTAAAACCTCCCCAGTAAAGGTAAAAAATACGTTAATATAACTTCGGTTTTATGGATATCACCATGATCATATCACATTGAAACCATGAGGTTGTGTGTTTGATTTTTTGATAATAATTTCCATATTTGTTGGTAAGTACATGGAAATGGAGCTAGAGGATGACAATTTCATATCTGTTTAGGAAGTGATGAAGCTACAATAGTGGTTATATTAAATATATTTTTGAAAAAAGACGCCTTAATACTTCTATATATCAAGATAAAGTCATAAGTGTTATAGTTAGTTCCCTAGAACCAACTTATATGTATTTTATGATAACCTATATTCATTGTTTTGAATATTAATAAACACTTTATCACATCATGATTGTTCTTTTTTATGAAATAGTATGTGATAATGTCCTAAGAGTAGTTATAACACTGAAATATCATAGTAGTTACATGCTATGATGAGAACCCATAAGTGACATAATGTTATTCTTTAATATATGTTCTATAGCTGGATGAAATCATTTTATTGATATAAATGATATAGGCTATCAGGGGTGGAAACTGATAGGACTTTGAGGCACTTTATCATGGTGTACACCCTTGATAATATCTAGTATAGGATAATATGAAAATGAGACCCTCTAGTAGGAAATATACATTTATATATGTCATTAGATATTCCTATTTGTGGATGTGTGTATTGTAACAGACCATATTTTATAAATGATGTTTTTCACTTGAAATAAAGGTTTTTTATAGTATACTATGTAGTATTATACATATAAAGAAACCAAAAAAATTATTTCATTAATAAATATTTTTACATTAATTATAAATGAAACCAATTAAAATTACAAAACAACACAATTGGGTAAAAAACATAAAATAGAAACAAAATAACAGTATTTATCACCCCCACTACCAATATAACAGAAAAGAAAAAAAAATACTAGTAAACCAATCAAAATTATAGAAAATAGAAATAGAGAACCTAGAGAGGAATTGAGTTGAGTAATTAATAAAGGAAAGTAGAGGTATTTATAGGGGTAATGTGACCGTTGGAATAGTAATTTGACTATTGGAATACTAACCTGACGGTTGTGAATACTAACCTAACCATTGGGAATTGTAACATGATCGTTGGGAATAGTAACTTGACTGTTGTATTAGTAATTTTACCTCAAAATAATAAATTATGATGCAAATAATATTTATCATAATTAAATTAAATATAAATATTATAATTCCAAAAAAATAAATACAATTATTAAAAAACTTGAAGAAAATATAAGCACATTTTTAATAAACTGTATTTTAAATAATTTCATAAAAATCATAATTTTTATATTAATAATTAAAACTACCTATGTTATAAATTTATTTTGGTAAAATTAATCTCATTTTTGAAATCAGTACATTGAAATTTTATATGGATGATTTTTCAGTAATTTTCTGATGTAATTGAATTTTCAGTGAATAGTAAAAATATATTTTTTCACGTAATTGGTGCATCTCAAATTACATCATCCATTTTGTAATAATGAACTAATAATTTATATAACTTTAGGTTTAGACATGGTATATTTAATTTCATAAATGATTCATTAAAATAAAATAAACTCAATTTCCAAACCTAGAATGCACTTTCCAAAATTAATAAAAATAATTAATTTGAATTATAATGAGTTTCAAAGTCTTAAAACCCATTATATTATACTTTTATATGATTTATAATGTCAAAAATTTAATGTTACATTTTTTAACTTTGATAAATTATTTTATTTAATATTTTATTCTAAAAATACCCATCTCCTAAAGTATAAATAACCCTTCTCCCTCCCCTTGGAAAACCACTTATCCCCCAATTTCCAAATCCCAAACTCTACAAGAATACTTCCTCTTAATACCATTTTTATACTTAGGTACATCCTATAGAAATAAAACTCCAAACATCAAGGGAGTTTTAGTGTCATACAAGTGAAGCTACACCGAAGATTAAGTAAGTATTGATCAACTCTTCTCTTTTTTCTTCTTCTTCACTTTCTTTTTTCACCAAATATTTCACAAACAAACCTTATTTGACTAATTATGTAGTAATTTAACATTATATTAATGATTTTTACCTTTTGGAAGTACCATATTAATTATACATATAAATTTCAAAATTCTCTTTCCCACTCTTTCGATAATGTCCCATCAAAGGTTGGTTAACCACCTATAGAGACATTTCCAAGTTAATGATTATAACCAAATTTCTAGATGGAAAGTATGAATTATATATAATATATAAATATTAAATTACATTTATTCTATGATTTTTTAATTAATTATACTAATTTATAAATTACATTGAATAAAATAGTGAATTCGAAACAAATCATGAAAATTTAATGAAAACATGATATCGAAACAATTAATTTTTAACAAAGAGTGTTATAAAATATAATACAATAATTATAATGGATAAATATTAGACCAAATGAAAATAATTAACTTCTTTAAATATGTTATAATAATCCTATGTTTATTATTTAGGAGGCAGAAAAGTGACAAAATAAAGCAGGATTTAAGGTAAGGGGATTCTCAAACCCATCTCATTTTCTTTGGGTTTTACCTCTTTCACATCAATTTCAGTATGTATATTCCTTTATTCTTCCTTAAATATCATATAATTATTATCCCCTTTTTATTTTGGGGATATACATGTTATAACCTTGAATTATAATCCAAATAAAATGATTTTATAAAAAGACTTTTCTTTATAAAACACAACTTTTACTCCTCTTGATTTGTTTCTTCTTCACTCAAGAATGATGATGGTTATGCCAAATATGTTTTCAATTTTTCATTTGGGAACCCCAAATATTATTCATGAATGTATTATTGATGAAATATTTATAAAACCCTTTCTCTTCCTTGAGATTATTTCATGAAAATTATTGTTATACGTTCTATGTGGCATGCATGATTATGTAAATATTATGATGTGACGAGTGGGACTAGAATTATATAGCCCTCCAACGCATTAGGTAATTTTATGTATCTCATGAGATAAGATGTAATATTCATGAACATTATTATAGCATTGTTCACAATGATGACGTTATGATTATGCACATATGTTATGCGTGAAAATGATGCTAGTTTTGTTCAAAACTATTTGTGGTATTTGACCAATATGAAATGATGTTTAATTTTTATGCATTGACACATTCCATGCATTTTTCACATGTTTCCTCATAATTTTGATGACGATCCCATGCTTATTATATGATAATGATGATTATTATCACCCATGTTATATTGATTTATTTCCCTTATTCATCCTCTTACTAGACTTTCAGATCACCCCTTTATTTGATGCATATCCTAAAGTGATTAAATGTAATAAGTAGAACACAAGATTTTATAAGGATAAATAAGAAATATTTAAATAAATTTTATGTTTTATTATGTACAAGTTACTTATGAGCCTAATTTTCCCAAGACACTAAACCTTTTGATCATGGATTTGTATCTCTATTACGTTGTTTATATTAAAGATGATGTAATAGTCATGTAAAAAAATGTAGGGTCACTATTGTTGGTATTAGAGATATGATTTAGTTAATTTGGGAATTAGGATAAACATCCAATAAACTATTTTTTAAAAAGGATAAACATAGGGATCCCATAAGATATTCATTTAATGTTAATTACACAAAAGAATAAATTATTTATTCATGATTTTCTGGCTTATGTCTTGTTCAAATATTTTATATTTTAGAAAATGGCGGGAACTAGGAGAAACCATGACAAAAACCCATATGGGGGACAATGCGGTGATTTCCTGAATGACATCACCAATTCCATGAGAGGTCGAGTTCAAAAATTCACAGTGATGATTATCTAGTTGTCTTAGGCTATGAATAATAACCTGAACCATGTAGAATATCCGCCTTCAATCAAGAAGAATAAACTATCCCTTGAGTCCTTTATGTGGCAACAACCTTCGACATTTAGTGGATCCTTTGATCCACTCATCTCAGAATAGTGGGTTAATTCAATGGAGATGATCTTTTCTGTGCTCCACTATTCTGAGAAGGATAAGGTAACTCTATCCATGTATCATTTATATGTAGAATCCAATAAACAGTGGAAATTGATAAAGAACACCAAGCCAAAGGGTGAAATGGAATATATGGAGTGGGTAGACTTGAAGAAATTTTTTCTTACCAAGTATTTCCCTTGAACTCTTTGAACATAGATGGAGATAGAATTCATAGAGTTTAAGAAAAATGAAGGTGAATCTATCGTGACTTATGATGAAAAATTTACAAGGATTTGAAGATACACCTCAGGCTTTGTTATCAACAATGATAGAAAAATAGATGGATTATTTACTATTTTAAAACCACTCCTTAAAAAGGATCTAGATTTCTGAGACTTCAGGAGTTATAAATAAGTGGTTCTATGTGATCTCAAAGTAGAGATGAAGTTAAGAGAATGGTCCCATGGTTATGGAGATAAGAATAGAAGAATGTAGTTTCGAGCTGGTGGGTTAAATGACAAAAAAAGAAAGAGGATCCAACTATCCACATGTCAAAAATGTGGGAATAAGCATCACGGGAATTATCTCAATGGGATGAGGAAATGAATAAAGTGTAGGAGAGAAGGATACAACTCATGAATGTCAAAGAGACCTGAAGAATATGGCTGACATAATAGAGGAAAGGAAGGAACAACCTATTGCGCCACCCATTGTTTAATGATTCAACTGTAGGGGGAAAGGGAACTATGAAATACATTGTAGTAAACCATGGTTCCTTGAGGGTAATAAGAATCAGTAACCACCAAATCTAGATGATAAATGGAAAGATTAGACCATCATTACTACTAAAGTGGAGCATGAAAATGAATTCATACAAGTTACACTTCCTATTCACTCAAGAATGGAATTGTTTTTATTTGATTATATTTTTTACACATTACTTTATATCCTATAGATTTTCTAGAACTATTGAATCAAAGACTTGATACATTGAAGTAGATATATCTATAAAAACAATTAGTGGTGAAGTATTTGCAACCGAAGTGCTGGACTCTTCTCCTATTAGCGTATGTGGGAATACTCTTCCAATTAATCTTGTAATGCTTGACTTGGTGGAATTCGATGCTATGCTGGGCATGGATTTTCCATCATTATATGGAAAACACCTAAACTATCAAGAAAAGGAAATCTCTTTTCATATTTTGAACCGTATAATGCTCCTCAACTAATGCAAGGAATATCATGAATCTACTTTTGAAAATAAATCAATGGTGTGGATATTGATAACCTGTAAAGAATAATAACTTGCCCAAATTATTGAGATAAAGGAAGGTATCAACCTGAATGAAATTCCCATTCTGAGGGAATATAGTGATGTATTTCTTAAAGAGTTACCCGAAATTCCCCCATATCATGTGGTTGAGTTCTCAATAGAAATTATAAACTGTTCAACTCTAATCTCTAAATTCTCATATAGGATAGCCCTGATCTAACTTGAGGAGTTAAATAAGAAGCTATATGATCATTGGGACAAAGGTTTTATACACCCTAGTTCATCTCATTGGGGCACACTGGTGCTCTTTTTCAAGAAGAATGATGGATCAATGTGGATGTGCATCGATTACTGGGATCTCAACAAGATCACTATAAAGAGAATGTATCATCTTCCAAGGATTGATGATTTGTTCGATCAACTTTGAGGAGATCAATACTTATTAATGGTGGATCTTTGTTTTGGATTCATCAACTAAAGGTGAATAAGGAAGATATTTAGAAGACTACTTTCCCTAAAAGGTATGGGCACTATGAGTTCATAGTGATGCACTCTAGACTTACTAATTCCACATAAATATTCATGAATTTGATGAATAGAGTATTTATATAGTACCTTTATAAATTTTTGGTAGTGTTTATCAAATATATTCTCATTTACTCCAATAGGTAGGGGGAACATGAAGATCATATAAGGATTTTTATGGTGACATTAAGGAAGGAGAAAATGTATTCAAATTTCAAAAAGTGTGACTTTTAGATACAATAAGTTACATTTTGTGGCACATGATAACAAGTGAGGGAATATTTGTAGACCCTTCCAAGAAAAATGAAATTTAGGAATGACCTAGACCCACTAGTTTCATGAAAATCCATATTTTTTTAGCTTACTAGGGTGCTGACAAAATTTTGTGATAAATTTCTCCTGACTGTCTATCCCACTAACTAAGTTAACATGGAAAGGGGTAAAGTATATCTGAATAGAAGAATGTGAGGAATGATTTAAGGAGATTAATAATAGGCTAATCATTATGGCTGTACTCACACTACCAATAAGTGGAGAAGTTTTTGCGATTTGAAACAATGCTTCAAAGAAGGGCTTGGGTTTCAAACTCATGTAGAATGAAAAATTGATAGCCTATGCCTCATGAAAATTGAAGATCCATGATCTAAACTATTTGGAACATCATCTGGAGTTAGAAGCTGTGATATTCACTCTAAATATTTAGCAGAACTACCTCTATGGTGAAAATTGTGATATATATACTGATCACAAGAGTATAAAGTATATATTCACATATTAGGAGATCAAAATGCATCAAAGAAGATAATTATAGATAATCAAGGACTATAATTTCTCTATTCACTACCATCCTAGAATGGTGAAGAAGGTATCTAATACTCTTAGTAGAAAATAACCTATTACTCTATCTATAATTTAGATCGATAAATACCCTATCCTTAGGGATATTAAAAGGAGGGATTTGAAAATAATAAAGGTCAAGAAAACATCCTACCTTGTAGAAATGATTTCCCAACCATATATAAAATATAAGATAAAGGAGGAAAAAGGGATGATCTAAAGCAACAAACAAAGGTGAAAATAGTAAACCACGGTAAGAGACCTAAGTTCCATATCGATGATGATAGTGTGATTTAGTTTGTAACTAAGATTTTAGTTCCTTAATCACATGATATAAATAAGGATTTATTGTATAATGAAAATAAATCACCATTTTCTACCCATATTAGAAGTACCAAGATGTACTATAATTTCTAAGAGCACATCTGGTGGGGAAACATGAAGATTGAGATTTTAGAGTAAATATCATAGTGTTTGGTATGTCATCAAGTTAAATTAGATATATAGAAGTCCAAATGGATAATGAAACCACTGCCTATAACCACATGTAAATGGTAGAATATCACTATGGACTCCATCACTGGTCTCCCAAATTCATGCAAACGAAACAATGCGATATGAGTTTTAGTGTATCAACTCACTAAAAATGTCCGATTTATAACTTGAAAAACTTTCTAAGATATATGTGAAAGAAGTGGAGTGACTACATTTGTTTCTACATTCGATCGTCTCTAATTGTGATCCAAGGTTCACATCAAAATTCTAGATAAGTCTTCAACATTCTTTGAGTACTGAATTAAATTTTAGCACAGACTATCACCCACAATATGATGGAAAATATGAAAAGAATATTCAGAAACTCAATGAAATTATAAGAACAAGTTAAATGGGATTCAAAGGTGGATGGGATCAATATATCCAATTGGTTGAGTTATCATATAAAAATAGCTTCCACTAAAGAATTTAAATGGCTCCATATGAAGCTTTGTATGGAAAGAGGTTTAGAAATCTAAATTTTTTGGATAAAGTTAGGGAATGAAATTTATTTGGAACTGACCTTGTGCAAGAGATAATAGAGAAGGATAAACCCATCCAAAAACATATAAAAGATGATCAAAGTTGAGAAAATATCTATACTGACAATCATCAAAGGGACTCTAAGTTTGATGTGGGGGAAAAAGTTTTCCTTCAAATACCACTTTGGAAGAGAGTCATGTAGTTTTGAAAGAAATTAAATCTTAGACCAAGGTATATCATACCCTTTGATGTCCTTGAGCACTTAGAAGAAGTGACCTATCAACTTTCACTTCCATTAAGTATGGATCATGTTCACTAAGTGTTCCACATATCATTACTAAGGAAGTACATGCCTGATCCCTCACATGTACTAAATCCAACGGTGGTATAACCAAAGAAGGAAATATCATATGAAGAGCATCCCATGAAGATCATGGACTGTAGAGACAATTTTCTATGCAACTGGATAACCTACACTGTCTAAGTGTTGCAGAAGAATAATAAATATGAATAAGTGACTTATTAACTAGATAAAACAATGAAATCGAAGTACCATCACCAATTCTCAACCAATAATATGAGTTGAAATTTCGAGGATGAAATTTTTAAAAGGGGGAATAATGTAATAACCCAGAGTTTATAAATTATATTTTTCTCTTGAAATGAATGTGTGTTATAATATACTATATAGTATTATACACATAAAGAAACCAAAAAAAATATTTCATTAATAACTAATTTTGATTATCCAATAAAAACACATATTTTTATTACATTTTAAGGGTATTAAATGTTCATTTTGTATCTTATGGGCATGAGTTAGAGGATTTTAATTTTGAACATCCATTCTCATCATTTGTGCACTTCATGCCTAATATGCACCAAATGAGGCCCAATGTTTCATATGATTTTAAAGAAAGTAATTATCCATATTTTAATTTTATATTTTGGAAAATAGATATAAACATAAATATGAACATTTTTCATTCAGGGATCAATGGAGGATTCATAAATTATGATTGAGATATTTGGTGATAAAAGGAAACAATTCTGAAGAAGGCAGATTGGATATCATCCCACTGATGGGAATGTGGGGCCCAAAATACAGTCCCAATGAATCCTAAATGGTAGTGATTAATGTGGACTAAGTTGACGATGCAATTCTAGTCCAGATTCTGCGGCCTAGAAAAACAGCCCAGTATTTATATCATATCTCTCTAACGGATTATTATTTTGGGATTAAATTTTACAGGATGTTAGGGGATATTAGGGGATTAATTTAAGGCTTCTAGGGACCACTAAAATTCTGCCTTCTAGAATGTCCTTTAGGCTCGTCTTTCCGGTGGATACAAGCTGACTGCAACTTCGGGGCAAGAAGTGGAAAAGTCTCTCTACATTAATTTTCCACCCACCTTTCCCCAACAAAATTAATTAAAGGCACATGGGATGTTGTTGGCTCGTCCAAGGATTCATTTATTCCTATTTAAGGCAGTAGTGGTTGAGGATTTAGGGATCTTGGGTGATTTGTTTCATTATAATTTTATGCTGTCCATTTGATATTGTAATCGTTCTTCATTCTCATGTAGGTTTTTTTGAATCACATTAGTTATTAATAAAAGTTCTTCATTTCCTCTTTTTATTTTCTTCTTCTTATCACTTTTATACCGTTTCTTTAAGGTGTGAATTTATTTACACCAGCACTTGTGAATTTATTCACACAACAGTGGAGTAATCATTTTTGTTGTTGTTGTTTTTGCTTCTTCAATTCCGCCCCTATGATTCTACTTTCCACTTCCTTTGAGATCATAGAATCAATGGAGGGATAAACCCTTATGGGTTGGTTCTAGGGATTTTCATGGGGAAGATTAGATGTTATTTTATAATCTTAATTTATATAATCATTTCATTATTTTAAGATTTCTATTTGATGATTTATTTTCTTCTTCGTCTTCGCCAACTTTAACAATGACACATTTTGAGTGCTAGTACGATCCAATTCCTTGGAGTGATCATTAAATTGATCCTCTAAGTTCATTGGTGATTATCCTTGGAATTGTGTATGGATTAAATTGGTGAATGATGTTGAGGAATTATATCATTTTTTTGGATACATCTTGAATTAGTGAAAAAATGTTATAAGAAAATAAATGCATCCAATCTAACCCTAGTAACAAATTAGGATCAACTCATATCCATTAATTGTTTTAGACTAAGTAATTATATGTTTTAATTTATTTTATTTTGTTTAAATCAGTAGTTATTAAAATCAAATCAATCCAAATATTTGGCCACTCCATAGCCAAATCCTTCCAAAATCAGAGTGTCTCTCAGTTTCTTCTTCGGTCCCTGTGGATTTGACCCGTACCTGTACTACAACGACCACATAACTGTAGGGTAAATATGGGCGCAACCAAATTTTTGCACCATTTCCGGGGACCCAAGTAAGTTACCTTAGACACTATCATCATTTTCTCACCCCACTTTCTCTATTCTCACCCCCATCTATCTTATCTTTTCCTCCTTTCTGTTTGTGTGTATCCTGAGAATCTAGAATCAAACTTTCTATCTTCTCTAATGGAGTATCTTCAAAATCACCATGTCACAAACTCATGATGGAATCAATGTGAAATTCAATATTGGGAAGCCCCTAAATTAGAAAATTTCTTTGATCAACCCTTGAATTATTACCCCACACCCGATGAGATGTACAATCAATGGGATAATGAATTTTTAAATGATTAGTTTCCTTCCCTCTCAAGGATGATTGAAGAGTCCAATCTTAGTGAAGTCCATAATGTTCAACATCCCATCCTATTTGTTCCTCAATCATTTCTTGAAAAATTGTGTAATCAAATGGATATAATGAGTTCCGAGGTATCATCTTTGAGATTAGAACTACAACGCATTAATACTTCCGAGGAACTCATCCCTACACCAATTGTACCTTTCAAAACCTTATGTGGACTGTCTAGTTTCCCAAAAACCTCTCATGAATTAATTGAAGAACCGACCTTTGGATTTGGGGTAGGGGAAGTCAATCAAGAAATTGTTGAAGGGTCTTTAAATCATGAGGAAATTGATTTCATGTATTTACAAGAGGGGAATTTGACATCGTGGATTGAGTCTCCTAAGTGTAACTCTGTTGATGATTTTTCAAAAACACCAATCACTGAACTACTGAGAGAAATAAAAAACATTGAGTATATGCCCATTCCTAACATTATTCATTCCAATTTTTTGGTTGAATCTTCTGTTCAAAATGAAACAATTTTGTCAAGAAATTTGGAAAATGAAACTGAGTTGGATTTAAATTCTCAACCTGTGTCTAAATTTCCTATCCAAACCGAGCTCAAAATCATTGTCCTTCCTTCCCCACTCGAGTACCCTATCATTTGTGTTAAGCAAGAGATTGGGGGTTTCATTAATTTATCTCATGAAACCCAAAAGGGGGGGGGGGTTGATCTTTGATTTATTAGGAAAGACTATAGAAGAAAAAATATCAACCATTTCTGATATTCCTTGGATTTTCCCATTAATTTTAGAAAATAGGATTGTTCATGAATCAAATTCCAAATCTTCTTACTAACCAAAAGTGATACGCATTCTCAATCATCTTGAAGTGGAGAAAGATGAGGTCATTAAAATTTTTAAAGTTGGAATTGGCTAAGTTGGGGGGTTCAAGTCGAGCTAAAGACGTTAAATTAAGCGCTGCACGGGAGGCAACCCGTGGTTTTCAAGTTTCCAATCATTTTGTTGTTTTAATCAACTTTATATTTCAAATAGAATTAATAGATCATTTTGATATAATTTTATTCTACAGTAGACTGTTGACCTATTCTTCTTTTATGAGTATGGATGAGTATGAAAGGGGAGCACCGTATTCATCCGTGTCACGCGGTGTGATCCCTGAGTAATACCTTACCCAGAAAATATTAAGAAGACAATGTATCATCAGTTTATTCTTATTTTATGTTTTTGTAGGTATTTAAAAAAAAATAGATTGTTGACCTGTTCTTATTTTATGAGTAAGGATGAGTATGAAAGGGGAGCACCATATTCATTCATGTCACGCGGTGTGATCCATGAGTAATACCTTACCCATAAATTTATTAGAAGACAATGTATCATCAGTTTATGTTATTTGTTCGTATTTTTAGGTTAAAAAAATACAAAAAAATATATATATTAAAATGTGTGGAAGGAAAAATGACATTAACCTTGAACATGATAACACACATTCCAAAATTTGAAATTGGATATCAAATAATTTTTCATGCCTTGATTCTGATTTTA
Organism: Viscum album; assembly: GCA_963277665.1. Taxonomy (NCBI): domain Eukaryota; kingdom Viridiplantae; phylum Streptophyta; class Magnoliopsida; order Santalales; family Viscaceae; genus Viscum; species Viscum album. Next base: position 746,835,904 of record OY728123.1, on the reverse strand, counting down.
ATGCAAGTTTATGTTCATGTGCATAGATATTGGAAAGTGCGGTTGTCCGATGTGATTTTTCACTGTTATATTTTCATCTATTTTAAAAAAAACACAATGCATGTCCTCTATATTGTGGGGTTTTAGTTTGAGTTATTGGGGACCCATAATAAATATCATAGGATTGGAGATAATTTTAATTTTAATATAAGTATTCAAGAAAAAATCAATTGCACATAGAGCAATGAATTGACCTAATGTGTGGCTTTCGGCACTTGGGGATCATGACTCCATAGTTTTCTGGCCCAGAGTTGGGCATTTTATCTCTATTTTTGGTAATTTGAATTTGTTTTTGATTGAGTTAACTCGAGATGAGGCCCAAGTATGTGAGTTTCACTTGGTTCCCTAAGGTCTTTGAGCCTCGGAGTCATCGGCAAAGTCTTGCTACATGGGTTGACTCAATTGAGTTCAATTTCAATTACCATGGAAAAATTAAAAAAAAATCCAAAAAATCCAAAAAAAAACAAATAAAATTAAAAAACGAGTACTAATCTTATTATTAAAATTTTATTTCTCCTAGCGCTTCTATCTTTTCTCCCACGAATGAAAATAAACTCCCATGTCTATTGTGAGGCACAACAATTCATCATGCTTAATTGAATTTGGATGAAATATGGTGATGAATTTGAACAAAGGAATGGGCTTGGGATTGAGATATGACTGTGGAAATAGCTTGTTTTAAATGATTTTGATGGGTTTCATAATTTTTTGGTATGAGATCTTTGGGTGAAAAATGTGTATTAAAATGTTTTTTGGAAAGGGTATTCGAATTTCTTTTTTGTGAGATATATTTTTCTTGGGACTAGAAAAACTCAAGTTGGGGGGTGTGATTAGCCAATAAAAACACATATTTTGATTACATTTTAAGGGTATTAAATGTTCATTTTTGATATTATGGGCCTAAGTTAGTGGATTTTAATTTTGAATATCCATTCTCACCATTTGTGCACTTCATGCCTAATATGCACTAATTGAGGTCCAATGTTTCATCTGATTTTAAGGAATGTAATTATCTATATTTTAATTTGATATTTTGGGAAATATATATAAACATAAATATGAACATTTTTCATCCAGGGATTAATGGAGGATTCATAAAGGATGATGGATATATTTGGCGATGAAAGGAAACAATTCTGAAGAAGGTAAATTGGATATCATCCCACTTATGGGAATGTGGGGCCCAAACTACAGGCCCAATGAATCCCAAAATTCATGGTAGGCTATAAGACATACATAGGAACAAATAATTCTGCTGGATACAGTGCTAATTCGTCCTAAATGGTGGTGATTAAGGTGGCACAAGTTGAAGATGCAATTCTGGGCCAGATTCTTCGGCCCAGAAAAACAGCTCACTATTTATATCATATCTCTCGAAAGGATTATTATTTTGTGCTGAAATTTTATAGGATGTTAGGGGACATCCGGGTATTCATTTAAGTCTTCTAGGTCCCACTAAAATTTTCCTTCTAAAAGGTCCTTTCGGTGCGTCTTTCCGGTGGATGCAAGCTGGCTGCAACTTCGGGGCAAAAAGTGGAGAAGTCTCTCTACATTAATGTTCCACCCACCTTTCCCCAAAACAATTAATTAAAGGCACATGGGATGTTGGGGGCTCGTACAAGGATTCATTTTTTCCTATTTAACGCAGTAGTGGTGGAGGATTTAGGGATCTTTGGTTCTTTGTTTCATTATAATGTTATGCTATCCATTTGATGTTGTAATCGTTCTTCATTCTCATGTAAGTTTTTTGAATCACATTAGTTCTTAATAAACGTTCTTCATTTACTCTTTTTCTTTTCTTCTTCTTATCACTTTGATACTGTTTCTTTAAGGTGTGAATTTATTCACTCCAGAACTTGTGAATTTATTCACAAAATGGTGTAGTGATCATTTTGGTTGTTGTTTTTTCTTCTTCAATTCCGCCCCTATGAGTCTACTTTCCACTTCCTTTGAGATCATAGAATCAATGGAGGGATAAATCCTTATGGGTTGGTCCTAGGGATTTGCATTGGGAAGATTGGATGTTATTTTATGATCTTAATTTCTATAATCATTTCATTATTTTAAGATTTCTATTTGATGATTTATTTTCTTCTTCGTCTTCGCCAACTTTAACAATGAAAAATTTTGAGTGCTAGTACGATCCAATTCCTTGGAGTGATCATTAAATTGATCCTCTGAGTGCATTGGCGATTAGCCTTGAAATTTTTTAGGGATTAAATTTGTGAATTATGTTGAGGAATTATATAATTTTTTGGATACATCTTGAATTAGTGAAAAAAATGTTATAGGAAAATAAATGCATCCAATCTAACCCTAGTAACAACTTAGGATCAACTCATCTCAATTAATTGTTTTAGACTAAGTAATTATATGTTTTAATTTATTTTCTTTAGTTTAAATCAGTAGTTATTAAAATCAAATAAATCCAAATATTTGGCCACTCCATAGCCAAATCCTTCCAAAATCAGTGTGTCTCTCAGTTTCTTCTTCGATCCCTGTGGATTCAACCCCTACCTGTACTACAATGACCGCATACCTGTAGGGTAAATTTGGGCACAACCAACTATTAAATTACTTAATAATGAAACCAACTAAAATTCCAAATATTAAAATTGAAAAAAATATAAAATATAAAATATAAAATGGGAAAATATGTATCAACCAAATCTACTAGAATCATCATCCCCACTAGAAACACTATAGAAAAGAAAATAAATATTAGTAAACTAATCAACATTATAGAAAATGGAAATATAAAACCCTGAGAGGAATTAAGTTTAATAATTAATTAATGAAATTAGAGGTATTTATAAGAGGTAATGTGGAAATTAGAATAGTAATGTGACCGTTGGATTAGTAACATGATTGTTGGGAATAATAACCTGACCTGACCGTTTGAATAGAAATTTTACCTAAAAATAATAAATTATGATATAAATAATATTTACTATTATTAATTTAATTAAGTATAAATATTATAATTCCAACAAATAAATATCATTATTAAAAAAATTGAAGAAAATGTAAGCGCATTTTTAATAAACTGTATTTTAAATTATTTCATAAAAACCATAATTTTTATATTAATAATTAAAATTACCTATATTACAAATTTATTTTGATAAAATTAATATCATTTTTGAAATAAAAACATTTTAATTTTCTAAGTTTTATTATTTAGTAATTTTTTAAAGGACTTCAATTTTTCAGTGAATAGGGAAAATATAGTTTTTCATGAAACCAATGTATCTCAAATTAAATAATTCATGAAACCTAAAAAGCACTTTCCAAACCTAAAAATCACTTTCCATAACCAAAATTCAAAAGTGATCCCTTAATATCATAATTTTTATTTTTTTTCCAATTTTATTTTTAATAAAATAATGAATTTGAATTATAAATAGGTTTAATGTATTAAAACCAATTATATTATATTTATATATGATTTATAATTTCATAAATTTACTATTACATGTTTTATGTTTGATATGTTATTTTATTTAATACTTTATTCTAAAAATTCCCCTCTCCTGAAGTATAAATAACCCCTCTCCCTCCCCTTGGAAAACCACCCCAACTTTCCAAATAATAAAAAATGAAAAAATATTTACAATAAATACACTTATAATCCTTATGGATGTTATTGAGTAATCCTACTCCAAACATCAAGGGATTTTTAGTGTCTTATAAGAAAAGATACACTAAGGATTAAGTATTGATCGTCACTTCTCATTTTCTTCTTATTATCTTTTTTTCACCAACCCTTCACAAAACCCCTATAAGATTAATTATTGAGTAATTTAAAATTATATTAATGATAACCTACTGTAAGTATCATATTTACAGTACATATAAATTTCAAAATTCTATTTTCTTGTCTTTCGATAATGTCCCGTCAAAGGTTAGTTAACCACCTATAAAGACATATCTAAGTAAATGCTTATAACCACCTTCATGGATGGGTATTATGAATTATATATAATATATAAATATTTAATTTCATGTATTATATGATTTTTTAAATACTTATACTAATTTATAAATTACATCGAACAAAATATTTAAATCAAAACAAAATAGGAAAATTCAATGAAAACATGATATTGAAACAATTCACATTTAACAAGGATTATTATAAAATATAATAGAATAATTGTAATGTATAAATAGTATAAAAAATGAACATAATTCAATTATGGAACTATGTTTTAATAATCCTAAGTTTATTATTTAGGAGGCAGAAAAGTGAAAAAATAAATCGAGATTTAAGGTAAGGGGAATCTCGAACCCAACTCCTTTTCTTTGGGGTTTCCCTCTTTCACATAAATTTAACTTTCTATATTCTTTAATTGTTCCTTAAATATAATTTAATTATAATTAAATTTTTCTTTAGGGGATTTACATGTTACCATCTTTATTTATAATCCAAATACAATGATTTTGTGAAAAAAACTTTCCTTTCAAAACACGCCTTTTACTCCTCTTGAGTTGTTTCTTCTTCACTCAGAATGATGATAGTTTTGAAAAATATGTTTTACCTTTTTCATTTGGGAAGCCTAAATATTATTAATGAATTTATTGTCAATTAAATCCTTATGAAACCCTTTACCGTCCTTGGATTTATTTCATGAATATGATTGTTATATGTTCTTTGTGGCATGCATGATTATGTAAATATTTTGATGTGATGGGTGGGACTAAAATTACATAGACCTCCAATGCATTGGATAATGTAGTGTATCACATGAGATAATGTGTAATATGCATGAAAATGATTCGAAATTTGTTCACAATGATGATTTTATGATTATGAACATATGTTTGCGTGAACATAATGCTAGCTTTGTTCACAATTATGTGTAGTATTTGACCATAATGACACGATGTTTCATTTTTATACATTGACACATTACATGAATTTATAACATGTTTCCCTCATGATTTTTATAATGATCCCATGATTATGATATTATTATTGTGATTATGGACACCCATGTTATATTGATTCATGTCCCATATTCATCTACTTACTATGGTTTTAGTTCACACCTTTCTTTGATGTATACCATCAAGTGATTACATGTACTAAGGAGAATGAAATATTTTAGAGGGATCAATAATATGTATTTAAATTAATGTTTATATTTTATTATTTATAAGTTATGTATGAGTCTAATTTTCCCAAGTCACTAAACCTTTTGATCTTGGATTTGTATATCTATTATGTTGTTTATCTTAAAGATGATGTAATAGTCATGTAAGAAAAAGTAGGGTCTCTATATGTATTGATCCTTATACTTTATGATTATTATTGAGTATTGTAAGACATTTACTTTAATATATTTAAGAAAAATGTGATGTAATATGTTTGCGTTGAGGTAAGATATGTTGGGTGTGTCATGGAAATTTTTTCATTAATGACTAATGTGAGAAATGATTTTCCCTTATGTTTTTAATGGAGTTTTATATATCAGGCCCTTTGATAGAAATGATATATCCTAAATAAATCTATAACCATGGTGTTACAAATGAAAGTTTGATTTTTATAAAGTCAAATAAAGGGACATTGAGAACATAGGTTGATGGAACCGACATGCTACATGCCAGATTAAAGATATTGTGATAATGGGATTATATTATATAGAAATAGTTAATATAAGGTATTATGTCATTTCATTATTAAATTATTTCTATATGGGTGCGTTGGTGTGTTGATAGATGATAACCTTAGAATTTAGGATTCTTTTCCCAATGGCACTAAGAAAGAGGACTTGAGGGTCACACACAAAGTATATTTAGAATCTTAGTTAAATAATAATATTATTGATTATTTAACAAGTTTCATAAATTTTATTCCCACAAATTATTTAATACATACTCATGTTTTATTGATTTATTATATTACATGATCAATTATTCGATAGAATATTATGTGAGTGGAATATTTAATAAATATTTATTTTCTATTTAGTGAATATAATATTTATTTATTTATTGGTGAATAATGATGTGATATTTATTTATTAAATAAGCAGTCATTGTTCAAGGCTTGATAAATATTTTGGTGGAATGGAGGACTGATTATAATGGTCCAGTAAGGAATAATATATCTTTAATTTTATTTGAATAAATAATATCTAATTTAAATCATGAGTTTAGTGAATGTTAATAAATAATAACAATAATAATAATATTATTATTATAGATATGGGGTTCTATAGGGATTAAAAAATAATAAGGTTTTATGTGAAATTATTATTTTCTAACCCCAGGAGTATATAAACCCAATTATATTATTTTCTTAAGAGATCCAATTCATTTGTGTTTTTCACAAAGAGATCTAGAGAGAATCCTCTTAATTCTATAGAGATCCCCCTCTCTAAGAATGCACTGAATAATGGAGATTGATCCTCCTCCACCACCACCCTCAAGTATAGAGAGACAAAAAAGATCCCTTCATTGAAGTTATTCTTAAGGTGATGAAAGGTGAACAATGAAAGTGTTAGTAGCTTCCATTATAGAACTTGGAGATTACTATGATTATGTTCATAGGTTCATGGAACACATGTGGATCACTATTGGAGGGAATAGATTATTGATTCCTACAATAAAACGAAGGTACGACGTATGGACATTGTCATATCCATCAACGAAGAAATAATTTATCACAAGGTAATTATTTAATCACTTAAATTAATTATAAATAATATATGATGATACTGCACTTGGGTTTCAGAATATTATCTATTTTCTATATTATTTGATTCAATTATATTGATCACAAAATTTATAATCATGTAAATATCTAGTTAATAATTGATCATGATAAAAAGTTGAGTTGGGAATGGCCCATATGATGCTTCCACTAAGACCAAAACATTCAAGTGGTATCACAGGGTTGCATAATTATTTATACTTATTTAAATATCATTCATTTAATTATGTGTTTGTAATTAGTTTTAAATTCCATATTATCCTTTATTTAATCCAAATTGTGAGATCTATTTTCATCCTATTTGTTTCTAAAAAATATAGGCCAATCAATTAATTTTATAAATGTAATAAATTTGATGATCTCATCTGGAGGTTTTGAGGAGTCTACCCGGACAGTAAAAGAGTACACACTGTGTAACCCAGAGGTAGTCATCATGTACTAGTGTTTAATGAACCTTGAATTAATTTGGAATTAATTCAAGTCATGTGTATTTATTACGTGTAGTGAATTTAATTACACACCACATGTTGACTGATCCATCCTAGTGTATAGTGTGTTAGAGTACATGATGTGTAACTTTTTTACATAACATGTAGTCCTTTATCCATATATGGTCTATGTATCTTCTTACATAGCCTATATTACTGGCGACCATTTAACTCGGGGACCGCATACCGTGTATCCCATGTACATACCACGTACTCTAACATTTTCCATGTAATGTTAACATGTTTAGTCTCTAAGAGTGTTTCATGGATAGATGGTGAGAATAATAAATGCTATGTTTATTTAATGTAAATTCCATAAACGTTTACCAAATTATACAGAATTGAAAATTAATTTATTATACTATTAAAACCTTATCAATATGTGTTCCGTACAGTCATTAAATTGACAATACACTCCATGTGATGGGTTATATATATATAAATGTCTAATTAATTTCTACATAATGTTTGGATCTATATATCATATATAAGTTGTATTATAGTTATTAATCTACATACATTGAAGAATAACATGATACATAAATACCTTGTGTTTTTTGTGTTCATTATGTTTATTGTACATTACATGAAATTACATGAAAGTCATGTATGAAACAGTTCACAAAAGTAAATAGTATACGAGTACAATACATGTTGGGTAGTTCAGACAGGTACTCACCAAGTTACCTCCAAGGTAGATTTTTTGTACATAGTTAATTTTAAAATAAATTTATTTAATTTGTTAAAAATTATGATGGATGAGAATATCAAGGGAACTCAAATGAGAAATAATATAACAAAATTATTAATTAAAGAAGATAATTAATTGATTTTAGCACGATTTATCTTAAATAAGAATGATTATAATTGAATGATAATTTTATTAAATGAATAATTCATTTCATGCACTTGGATGATCATGATCCTAGACCAGACCTTTGTATGTGATTGTTTTCGTTTAATTTACTATTAAATTAAATTTTTATCTTGGGTGTCATCCCTCCTTTCATTATGTAAGGTCCTGTATGCCCAGGATTTCTTTTATGTAAACCCCTTATCCAATCTTTGGTTCCCCACACCTATATATGAGTAAAAGCATATGTATTGGATGAAGCTACCAAGCTAGTGGAGGTAGTTCAATTTTGATGTCGTGGTGAAACCAATCCAATATAGATACTATAGTGACCTAGTCTTGACATACATAGATATTATATCATTTTTGATTAATATTCTATACATTACAAAAATACATGCCTCAGGACAGTAATAGTTTAGTGTCTTTGGAAACTTTGAAACAAAATCTTTTATCCTAGTGAAAGATCTTCAACATCTCCCACAAATATCTACACTTTTAGTACTCATACATAAAACCTTTCTTCATAACTTGGGGAAAGTAAATATAAGAAATAGGTGAGCTCAAATTCTCAATAAGGTTAAATAAGGGAGATATGTGAGCATAATTATGAGAATAATAGTATGAGAACATGATAATGAAAATAGAAGATCATATGATACATAAAAAAGATCATATACATAAATCATGGCATAAATCTTGGGGGTTCATAAGACATTAATCATAAGGAAATATAGAACATAAGCGATGAAAGCATAACATAAGAAAAAAACATGGGATTGTGGTAGACACATAAGCATATAATATAATTTCCATAGTAGCTAAGGCATTGCTACTAAGACCATCTTGGTATTATGGGTTCACTCCCCATACCATCTTGGTAGTCAATTTTCACTCCCATAGTGTAACACCCCAAGATTTCATAGTATGTTATATCTTCAAAGTAATTCAATAACTTTCACTACATGCAACACCGGGTTCGAGCGCACCACGACTTACCAAACCAGCCGTTCAAAAAGTGGTTATGAATAGTATTTACTAAATTTTGAATTTTATATACTTAATATAATTTTAGAATCCATATTTTGTGTTTCTTAGACATAATATAATAACAAATTCATTTTTTCAGATAAAAGACGTATTTTTCAAAAAATGAAATTTTACCACCTTTTAATGGCAGACCTATTTTTAAAACCAATATTTGACACTTTTATTTATTCAATTTAATGAAATTAAATTCTTCTCTATAATCGGGACATAAATATTTAGTTTGGATAAAGTTTTGGTACTTTTCTGATAACTTTCATATTTTGATGAATAATGAAAAATACTAAATTTTAATTGAAAACAACTATTTTAATAAAAATAATTTATAGTGTTAAATAATGAATTTTAAAGGTTTGGAAGTATAATTAGATTATATTTTTATCATTTAATACATTTTAGTTCATTATAAGTAATTTCACATTTAAATTTGACATAAACACATGTCAATCTTTTGATAGTTTTTACTTTTTAAAAAATCCGCTTTTTGGTTTTGACAACAGGAATTAATTTTAAATTAATTAATGAAACTTATATATTTTTAATTTGGTAAAATATAATTCATTTTTAAATTTGGAATATCAAAATTATATTAGGGTGATTTTTTGGTATTTTTCTGAAAACTTTCAATTTTTGATGAATAGTGAAAAACACTGTGTTATTGTTTAAACCGACTATTTTATTTAAATAATTATTTATTTTATTGAAATTTATTTTAAGTAAAAATAGATATATAATACCAATATAAGTTCAATTTAATTCATTGGAGTCATTTTATAATAAAATTAGATGTATAAAATTTTATTGAACATTTTAACGTCTTTTACCCGCCTTATAGGCACATTTGCAAATTTGCATAAAACATAATTTTAAAGCTTCTGTGAATTGAATTTAAAAAATACAAGAGACATGGTTGAAATTATTAAGTAAAATTTGGTTCAATAAGATGAAAATAATTTTTTATGAATAATAACTTTTGACTTTTATTTACCACGGTTAAAAGTAAATGGGGTAATTAAAGGTAAAAAATGATTTTATAATTACACTAAAACATGTACTAATTCTATTGGATAAGTTTATTTCGACAAAAATATACCTTAGGAATAAAATATGATCCTTTTGGTCCACTTTTATTTGATTAGGGAATTTATAATTATTTTATTTAAAGAAGAGTTAAAAGTGTTAAATTCAAAGTTTAATAACTAAACTATTTTTAATATAGGGTTATAACTAGGATAAATTAGACTATAAATATTAATTAAAAAGATAAAAATATTTCCTAAATAATGGTATTTTATTTATAATTTTTATACCTTAAATAAATAAATTTATTTATGACACAGTGATGATGAAATAATTACCTTATTAATTAAAGGTTAAAATAATCGATATTATAAATATCCAAATAAATGTAAATTGAGAATTTTGATGCATTTAACTAATTTTATAGGTTAATAAGAAATTTTAGGGTTGATTCATTGAATTTTTTTTGAAATAATCATGCTTTCATGACTTTCACAAAATCAAAATGCCAAATAGTGTCAAAATTGACACAAATGAGTTTTTAAAACGAATACTATATTATTAAATTATATAATAGTCCTAAAAATATAAGGGTAGGCCAAATGACTATTTTAATGATATATATGTCATTAATGAACCACTTGGGGTTTTCTTTTCATTTTATAGTAAGTTTATTAAGCATGTAATATAAAAATACAAGAAGACATTGTAAAAGTTAAATTATTTAACTAAGAGTTAAATCTAAAAGATAAGGTTAAAATGGTAACCTAAACTTGTCTAAAACCTATTTTTTGAGATTATTTAGACCAATAACCACCTAATTATCTAAATAAATTCATTTGGAGCCAGTATAAAATGAAAATGATTTTATAATTAAATAATATTTCAAGCTTTTCCTAAAGTGACCCTCACCTCTCTTATAAAAAGGTACTTCCTCATCTCTCAAAATCACCCCTCCAAATCCATTTTTATTGGCCAAACCCTGCCCAAATCTCCTCCCAACTTCCCTAAATTTAATATAGAGGCATTACTTTGAGAATAAAGCCAACCTAATGGGCCATTTTGTTCAAATCAAAAGGAAACACCCAAAGAAGAGGTAATTATTTTATCACCCCTTTCAAAGTTCTTTTCTTCTTCCACTTTCTATTTATTTGTTATTTCCATAAAAAAATAATAACTCTAGTACCTCATACACACTATGATGTTGTAATAAATATGGTATAACCATATTCATTATTCTATCGATCCTATGAATGATAAAGTCACCATGCATGCATACGTATGGATTACCGTCTCCACGCTGTGGTGTAAATTGTTATTCAAAACTATGTTATTTGGATGGATATAATGACAAGTAATATGTATGTAAATAATGAAAATAACAAGCTAATTTTTCTTTATAATTAATATACCATCCAATTCCACACCTTTTAATCATTATGGAAATTATATCGTCACTCGCGTGTATGTATGACTTACCATCTCCACGACATGATGAGATTCATTTTCACGTTCACCATGCAATGATGATTATAAAAATACATATTATAAATAATCATGTAATATATGAAATAATAATTCTACTGGATATGTATATATATATATTTATTTATATTTATCTCGTTCAATTACTTCCATTCAATACGATATGAAAACATAAATTGCGTTTATGCATATGTACAACCTACCGTCTCCATAAACGGTGATTTCCATTTAATATATATATATCTATTATACATATTTATATTCTAAATATATATTATATATAAATCATGTTTTATATTATGGAAGTATTTAAATAATGATCTAAATGACATGATCAAGAATAACAAGTTAAAACACATACGATAAAGAAAACGATTATTACCCGAAATGTTAATTTAACATGGAAATAATTATTAAATAGGTAGTATAAAGTCATAAATGAAAAATTTATGATATAATAAATATTAATATGTATATGGTATAATTTAATAACATACTATGGTCATTATATAGGAGGTTAAACATACCCTCGACCAAAGGAAAGTGCAAGGTAAGGGTTAATTCCTCAATCTCATTATTATCTGAGATTGTTTTTGTGTAAGTATTTTATGGGATATATTTATTTTACATGTCCATGTTTCATAAAAGACTTTTAAAAATTATTATTTTAAGGTACTCTTTAACTAAAACTTCATTTTAAATGTTTTAAATATTTATTCTTCTAAATCTTTCTCATTAATGTCCATGTTTTCAAAATGGTTTTAAGGATTTATTTATATTGACATGAATGTTTTAAAATGTTAATTAATTTAAAAAGCTTAAAAGTGGTATGTGACACTTTGATTAAAAAATATGTTTTAAACTTCTTCCTTTATAAATTGTGATACTTTTAAATGATTTCATGAATAAAAATATCTTTCTCTCAATGGATTTTACAGATTATTTTCAACTATGTCAACGTCCTTTTGGATATTATTCTTGATTGAGGTTGATTAATTATAAATACAATATTCTATATTTTATTTAATGAGTTATGATATTTTTGACTATGAATGTGCCACTTTTATACCATTCATGGTTTATGGTTAAAGTATTGAAATTTCATATTCTAGTTTTAATATGATTGTTTATGTTATGTTTCAACATTTTCATATGAGGAATGTAGTGGACATAATAAGTGATGGGTTGGGCCCACTATATCCCCTCGATGCATCAGTAAGTATAATGAGACAAACTAGTGTCTTGGAACAAGGCCTTGAAATTTTTTTATCTATAGTCTTGGCATGAGGCCTTGACTATGTGGTTATGAAATCTAGCGTTAGACATTTCCTCATTATGAAATTAATTATTAAATGTGATTATTCGACTAGTATAATATGTGCATATTTATATGGTAATGTTTGATTTATTTTATACATATTATGTTCAAGTTTATGTTTAAAAGGCTGTTGTTTTTATTACACATCTTTCCTTAAAAAGTTTATAGCTTCGGCTAAATTATTTACCCTTAATGAGCATCTGAGCTCACCCCTTTCTTATGTTTTATTTTCCCAGGATTCCAAGAAGTTTATTATGATTGATATTTAGGGTTAAGATAAAGGTAATAATGGAATTCTAAAAGGATTATTTATTATTTATTTTATGTTATAAATTTTAATTTAAAGTTCATGTATGTAATCTATTTTCCAAGACTGGTAAACGGATCGGTATTTCGGGACTTAATTCCTTATAATCATGCCAATGTATTAAAATAATGCACCGACTCTGGGGTTCTAGGGTCAGGGTATTACAAATAGACATATTAGTGTTATGAGTTCACTCATCATACCATCTTGGTAGTCATGGTTCACTCCCATGGCTATCTTAGTAGTCAAGGTTTACTACCAAGACCATCATAGTCTATCTCATGAGATATAAATATTTACCCAATGAATTGAAGGGATATATAGGTCCCACCCATCTCATAATGAAATCGTACATACATGTTCCACAAGATCATATATAATCATATCATAACCCATTAAATTAAATGGGTACTATAAATATGTATCTTTATCATAACCTGTTGAAAAAGATATAGGTTTCATAATCATTTCATCAAAATCATGACTTGTGAAAGATAAATGGACTCCATAAACATATTACCCATGAAAGAGAAATAGATTTCATAAACATAAAACCCATAAATAAAAAATGAGTTTCATAAAGACCATGACATTAAGTATAATCCATTCATATAAAGGATATGAATGGAACCTATAAATCATTTCCTAGAAGGGAATGAGTAAAATCAATAGATGTCATCTTATATAGAAAATAATTTTGAAATATCTTTCAAAAACATTTCTTAAGGAAAATATCATTTTTCTTTGAAAAATGATTTTTAATACATAAAATCACCAGATAATAATTTTCATAGAAAGTACCTTTAACACTTATAAAGAATACTTGAAATAATTTGAAAACATTTTCCCTTTAAAAAATGTAAAATAAGATTCAAAACATTTTAAAAACATTTTTCTTTGTAAACACTTTTAAAACTTATAAAGAATGTTTGAAAACGTTTAGAAAATCATTTCTTGTAAAATAATTTGAAAACTTATAAATAGTACATTAAAATGTTTTGAAAAATATTTTCCTTGAAAATAATTTGAAAACTCATAAATAAATCTTGAAAACATTTTTAAAACCATTTTCCTTGAAAATACTTTGAAAACTTATAAATAATGCTTGAAAACATTTTGAAAGACGTTTTCCTTGAAAAATTATAAAAGAATCTTGAAAAAGTTTTGAAAACCATTTCTCTTGAAAATATTTTTTAAAATTTTTTTTCTAAAAAATATATTTAAACATAAAAATAAATCATCAAAGTATCTATGGTGGATAAATCCATACATGTCATACATGGTAAAAAGAACATTCCATTTTCATGGTAAAAAGGATAGAAAATTGCAAAATTTAGAAAGCAACAAAAAGATTCCTTTGAATATATTAGTAAAATAAAAAAAAGGTAAAAATGTATTTTACTGATCATAATATATTATTAGAATATTCTTGTAAACCCTTTTTATAAAACATGGTTTTGAATAAATATAGATTTCCGACCAAAGAGAGGGTAAAATCGGGATTTCTTAAAAACACTTTCTTAACTATATTATGTTCCAAAGAGTAAAAAATGGTACGAATACATGAATATAGCATTAATAACTAGAGGATAATACAATTAATGAATTTATTTAGATATGTAACATAATAATCCATCAAATAAATCATAAACGTAAACAATCTCGAAAAGTGATGAGATTGTATCAATAAACTCTTATAACTTGGTAACTTGGGATCATACTCTCCATAAAAGAAATATAAATTAAATGAAGCTTAAAATATCATTAAAATAATTATATTCATTATAGAACATGTAATATTAAAGTATATACACCTTGAAAAATATTTTAGGTGCATAAAAAACATGAGTCTCAAAGAAGGAAAAATGAGATAAAACCTTTTTACTGATTTAATAACTTTTTAAAATTAAACCCCATGAATGAATGTTCATAAAAAATAATATGTTAATAGACATAAATTTAGGTATAAAATACATATAATAGAATCATTTTCAGTACTTACACCACACAAAAGGAAAGAGTGGTGAACATATCATGTATCTAATGAGAATAAAAAGTGAGATGAAACACCCTTACATTATGTGTTGACTCTCATCGTACGCGTTCAAACCACCTGTATAATAAATATAAATTTATTATAAATATTTTAAATAAACATATTATTTTATTTAATACTATATATGGTTTTATTACTACCTTATATTACCCTCTTGTTAACAATCAAATGTTATGGTTTCACTTCGGGTAATATTTGCTTTATTATTCGCATGTGTCTTAATTTTGTTATATATTTGGTATTTATACTTTATATCATGATTTACATAATGTAAAAAAGAATATAAATATAATTTATATACATTATATCTGTAATATAATAATCCATATAATATATAAGTATGAAATGAAATACACCGTTCATGGTGATGGTAGGCGATACGTACGCATGAACACTATTTCCATTTAATTGTTGTGTTGATATAATGAAAGTAAAAGATATATATGTAAATACATGAATCTATATATAATTATTAAAGTAGATTTATTATATAATATATATCTTATATATTCATAAAAACCATCCTTAATACAATCAATGTGGTGTATGAACGAATCATATTGCCTTGAGTGGGTAGTAGTCCACACTTCCTCAAACGAAATTATCGTACTAACAAAAAATGGAAAGTAAAAAGATATGTGTTGTAAAAAGGAATAAAGAAGATTAAATAAATAATAAATTTAATATATAAAATATATAAACATATTTTATATCATAATTCCCACCATGGTAGGTGATAATGGAAAAATGAACAATCATCGTTTTGTGAGGAAGTAGTTCACTGTACACAGAAACAATATGTTTGTTACCCATTAGATGGGGGAGTGTGTAAGTTTAGGTCAAAAAATTTACATAAAAACACAATAGTATATTGGGGATAATTTATTTATATAATCATATAATAAAGGTAGTTTTAGGGGGTGGAGATGGAAAATAAAAGGAAGGACTTGATAGAAGACATTACCTCTTAATCGGGTAACTCCTTTTGGTTTGTTCCCAAAGGCTTCGTTAGATTGCCTTCTTCACAAGGTAAGGATTATATAAGGAAGGTAGGATTTTTTGGAAGTATTTTGGGAAGTAATTTTCCTAACTTAATAGGTTTGAGTTGTGTGAAGAAGATGGATAGGTGGTGGCCTTTTATAGGGAAAGAAAAGGACTCACTTGGATTTTTTGAAAACAAGTTAGGCGTACACATGTACTTACCTAAAAAAAGTCATAAAAAACAACATAAATAAACAATGGAAGTTATTTTTATTATATATGTACAGAAAATGGGTGTTTTACAAGTGGATATGTCATTTGGGACCTTCATTTTAAGTTTTAGTCCCTAATTAAGCTTAATTTGACCTTAATCACTTTGATTAATTTTAATCACTTTTACTAATTTTTTTGGTCAAAAATTAAGTTTCTTCTATTATAATCTTAATATTATAATTAATAAAATGGTTTATTTAAATTTTTATAAATTAAAATAAAAAAATAGGAAAAATTAAGATTAATGCTAACCCCACAGACGAGACGAAATAACGAGTTTTTAAAGTAGAGAAATGTTCAAAAGTTTGTTAAGATTTTATACTCAATTTCAAAGTGAAATTGATTATAATGAATTAAATTGTATTAATATACTTAATATTTATCTAATTTTTCCTTGAAAAAATATATAATATCTTTAAACATTAATAATTAATTAAAAATGCTGTTTTTAACTAAAAAATAGTATTTTTAACTATTCATTAAAAATGAAGTTCATCAGAAAAATCCCAAAAATTAACCCTAGGATAATTTAGAAATTATTAATTCAAAAATAAATTTTATTTTATCAAATTAAATTTCTAAATTTTTCTAAAATTATTTTTTTTGTTAAAAGTGGTTTATTCAGGAAAATGACATTTTTAAACACAAAAGGACTTTACCAAAAATCATACATTTCATTATCAATACGTTTTATTTATATAAAAAAATTTAAAAGATATTTTAAAATTAGTTATTAAAATTCCTATAACTATGTTTAACATCTAGGTTATAATTATCTCTTTTAAATAAATATATAAAAAAATTTGTTTCATAGAAACTCAGTGTTGTGTGCATCATACGACAAGTCTGTGTTGCATGTAACATACACCAAGTAGGTGTTATGTGTAACATATTCCTAGTCAGTTTAATGTGAAATGAATGTTTGAATTAGTGTATTGAAATACATAAATGAAAATTTAATTTATTATGGGGAAATAGCTTTTTTGACCATAATAATATTTTCTTTTGTATTCAATCAATTTTCATATTCATTTATAATTAATTGGTAACCGATGAATTCATATTATATTGCATAAAACGTATATTTTTACAAATTAGTTAATAATATTAATAAAATTTAATTTATCTTTATGGTTTTATCTTATTATATTCAATAATCATTTTTTAATAATATATTATTGTTTGGTAAAACTTGGTCTTTCGTGTCACGCAAGTCCTTGAGGAATGTCTTTGTTGCTTATAATGAAAGTGAAACTCAGTGTTCCATGTAGATTGGTCCATAGTTTATGTTGCGTATAGTGCATGATTAACTTGTTATTGCATATAATTCAAGCCAAACACAGTTCTTTGATATAAAATTAACTATCTTCAGTGTTGTATGAAATGAAAAATATCAAAAAGGTTAAATTAATTCGAAAAAATTTTCACAAAATCTCAGGGTGATACATTCTACCCTCCTTAAAATGAATTTCTACCTCAAATATTTTATGGGTTATCAAAGGTTTAATACTTTAAAGTTTCATTATTTGAAACCCACATCATAAAAATGAATACTAACTCTTCCTTTAAAAAGAGAAAGTTGGAACCCTAATAGTTACCCAAAGTAACATATAACCAGGTTTCCACATAGGAGAACATTGGTTGGGTGTGAATATTGGACATGGAGTAGAATCATAAATATTTATAGGGAGTGATTGAGGTAATAAATCACAAACAATCGAATGATCAAATAAAAGTTGAGGGCCTCAAAGTCATAAATATTTGATGGTTTAAAATGCCATCAGTTCAACAAAAATTAAGGTCTTAGGACAACACATTTTCATTTTTGATCATTATCCTATCATCAATTAATTATTTTATTAACCAAGGATGCAATTTTTTTTCATTATTTGGGTCATGTATTGCGGGTCATGTCGGGCCTGGTGCTTTGGGCCTACGGGTCATGTATGGGTTCCCCTTCAACCCTTAAAAGGGGGATTATCTATAATAAAATAAAAAAGAAGGCCTTCGATCCATTCGGGCTTTTATGTATTTACAATTCATCTATTACTTCAAGAAATTAACTTTGATGCTCGAAGCACTAAAATACACTTTTAGATGATATTAATGCCCCTAAAAGAATGAAAACTACAACTATTAATATATAAATATTCTTAAATATAAATATGGTTAATATATTAATCTATAAACATAAAAATTAACACTACCATTCCATTATAAATAATTCTTCATCAAAAATAATTATACATAAACCAGGAAATTTCCAAGGCCAATGGTAGGTGTGAAACCCTTTTCATCCTTTGGTCATGGGTTTAAGACCCGCAAACTTTCCATACTTGATTGGTTATTACATGATATACATGATGTAATTTTATAAAACCACCCTAATATAATTTCTAAAATAAATATGATGGAAATACTTAAAATAAGGTTAATCACTCATAACATTTTATCCATGTTTTTTAATAACAAATCAATACATAAATACCTCCTCCAAAGTTTAAGTTAAAATTTTCATGAATGGTTAAGATTATAACCCTTCTGAAAGATAGAAATCCAAATATTTAGAAATAAAGTCACGAAATCAGTTTAATATTAGTCCCCCATATATCACAAAGTACCACTTGTTTTTTCTTATTACAAACATGTGAATACACTTATCGTATATTCCCTTGAAACATGGTAATAAACCTAATTAGCACAAATACTTTTGTATAACTTTCATTATTACTTATTCTGAGGTATACTGAATATATTCCTTAAATCCAAAAATCCTGTAAACTTTATCAATGATAGCATAACCCACCTATTAAAAAGTCCTTACTTGTACCTTAGAAATCAGTACTGTCCAATTTACTTATTCATAACAACATTATCTTAACATAAAGAAAATATTAAGGGTTACCTCCCCTTAGTCAAAATATCACCTTGTCATTAAATCACTCCACTAGTCAATCGATAACATTTAAAATAAACTTTTAAATACTAAACTAAAAACATAAGTAGAACAACCCTTGTATATTTCATCATTCATATAACTACATTTTTGAATCCAAACACATATAAAATTTTATTAGTCCACTTCATATTTATTCCATTAACAAGGCTACCCCATCCTATTAGAAAATACCTCTCTCCTTTTACATTTCATCTATAGTCACATCATCATCACCAATGTAACCATTACTTACACCACCTTACTGATCCTCTTCAAGATATTTCCTATTGGGTCATTAAGTTTCATAATGACCATTTATTCTATATTTAAAAAACTTAACCTACAATTATGTCTTAGGGAGACTGATATTCTCATCCATTCCATTAACTAAACTCTTCATTTTCCCTTACAGTCACTTGCTTTGCGTCCTTCTTTTCCACAGTCAAAACATTTTTGTGTTCCTCTAAGACATTAACTTTGGTGATTCTTTCAATATTCTTGAAATAAATAAAACTAAATCTTCTTTCTTGAATGGTCTCCATTACATGATCTCTTAGAAAACTCCTTCATTCTCTTCCTTGTTGAGTCCAAGAGTTGGTTAAGGTATACCTTTTCAATCACATTCCTCAGAAACTGATTAGGCATGATCACAATATCTTTCACTCTAGTGATCATCCCACTTTATGGATAATCTGAAAATCATCCATAACATTCAACATTAATCTAGTTCCTTCTGGTTCCTACCATTGACTAAAACGAGAATCATAGTGAGAGTATTACTTATCATATTAGAAAACCACATAGTCATGAAAATATTTACTTAAGGTTTTTTTAAATCATGAAAACTTCATTAATATATAACACCATAGGTTCATCCTAAGTTATTAATAGCCAACTTATTTCTAAATCCTTCATGATGGTTCATGAATTGTTTTTGAATTTCCAAAGCATATCCCTTGGGAGTTTCAACCGAAGTGTGCAGCAAGACCCATTTTTGTGTTCCATATTACACCGATTCAATCCCAGAACATCTTGTTGGAGTTGCTACCCTAGGTTAATTGGTGTTATAGAGACATCCACTTGTATCATCCAAAAAAATATGTATTTATAGGAAACCACTCTCTTTACCCTTTACCAAATTTCTAAGAAATTTTCCTAATTGTTGACTCATCCTTAAAATTATCTTTAAAAACATCCCTAAACATATCCTTAGAAATATACCAAGGTATCTCATTAAATTTTCCTCATACTAGTTTACAATGGTTGAATAAACCTTTCTTTTGATACTAACTATAGCCACCTAGGCTTAATATACATGGATATTACATATTTTTTTTATGAATATTCTATACATTACAAAAATACATGCCCAAGGACCGTAATAGTTTAGTGACTTTGGAAACTTGGAAAAAAATATCCTATCATGATGAAAGATCTTCAACATCTCAAATAAATATCTCCAACTTTATTACACCTACATAAAACCATTCTTTATAACCTAGGGAAAGGAAACATAAGAAAGAGGTGAGCTCAAATGATCAGTAAGGGTAAATAAGGGAGATATGAAAGCATAAGTAGGATAATAAGGGTATGAAAATATGATCATTAAAATAGAAGATCATACCCTACATATCAAATATCATATACATGAATCATGGCATAAAAAATTAAATTTCATAAGACATGAATCATAAGGAAATAAAAAACATAATTCGTGAAAGCATAATATAGGAAGAAAACATGGGAATGTGGAAGACATATAAGCAAATAATATGATTTACATAGTAGACAATATATTGTTTCCAAGACCATCTTGGCAGTATGGGTTCACTCCCCATACCATCTTGGTAGTCAGGTTTCACTCCCATGTCCATATTAGTAGCATGAGTTCACTCCTCATACCATCTTGGTAGTCATGGTTTACTCCCATGTCCATATTAGTAGTCAAGGTTTACTCTCAAGACCATATTTTTCTATCTCATGAGATATAAATCTTTACCCAATGCATTGAAGGGAGATATTAGTCCCACACATATTATAATGAAATTATACATACATGTTCCACAATATCATAAATAATATTATCATAACCCATAAGATGAAATGGGTATTATAAACATGTAATATTATTATAAACTATGTAAAAAGATACAGGTTTAATAATGATTTCATCAAAAACATGATTGGTGAAAGAGAAAAAAATTTCATAAACATATAACCCATGAAAGAGAAACAAATTTCATAAAAATTAAAAATCATGAAAGAAAAAAGGGTTTAATAAAGGCCATGACATTAAGCATAACCCATTCATAGAAATGATATGAATGGAACCTTTAGATAATTTCCTATAAGGGCATGAGTAATATCAATTAATGCCACCGTAGAGGGAAAATAATTTTGAAATATCTTTCAAAATCATTTATTGAAGAGAATATCCTTTCTTCTTTGAAAAATTATTTTTAATACATAAAACCATTTGATAATAATTTTCATATAAAATACCTTTAAAACATATAAAGAAGACATGAAATAATTTGAAAACCTTTATCCTTGAGAACTTGTATAATAATCTTCAATAATTTTAAAACCATTTTTCTTCAAAAACACTTTGAAAACTTATAAAGAAAGTTTGAAAATGTTTTGAAAATAATTTCTTTGAAAATATTTTGAAAACTTATATATAGTTCTTGAAAAAGTTTTTAAAACTACTTTCCTTGAAAATACTTTTAAAAATTATAAATAAATATTGAAATCTTTTTGAGAACCATTTTCCCTGAAAATACTCTAAAAACTTATAAATAAAGCTTGAAAACCATTTGAAATAGATTTTCCTTGAATACTTATAAATGAAGATTGAAAAAGTTTTGAAAACCGTTTTCCTTGAAAATCTCTTTTAAAAACATTTTCTTATATAAATAACCTTTAAAAATAAAAATAAATCTTCAAAGGATTTATGGTGGATAAATCCGTACATGTCGTATGAGGTAAAATAATATTCCTTTTACATGGTAAAAAGGATAGAAAATTGCCTCGTTCGGAAGGCGATAAGAAGATTCCTTTGAAAAAATTGGTAAAATAATAAAGGGTAAAAATTTATTTTAATTATCATAGGATATTATTAGATTATTTTTGGAAATACTTTTTATAAAACATGGTTTTTAGGGAATATATATTTCCAACCTAAGAGAGGGTTATGTTGGGATTTATTAATAACAATATTTTAACTATATGATGTACCAAAGAGTAAAAAATGGAACCACTACATTAATATATCATGAATAACCATAGGATAATAAAATTCATGAATGTATTGAGATATTTAACATAATAATTCATCAAAGGAATCATAAATGTAAACAATCTCGAATAACGATGAGATTGTTTAAATAAAATCTTATAACATGGTAACTTGGGATCATACTCTCCATGTAAGAAAATGAAATTAAATGAAGCCTAAAATATTATGAAAATAGTGATATTAGTTATAGAACATGTAATATATAAGTATATACACTATGAAAAAGATTTTAGGTGGATAATAAAACATGAGTCTCAAAGATAGAAAATTGAGACAATTTTTTTTACCAATTTGGTAACTTTTGAAATTTAAACCCCATGAATAAAAGTTCATAAAAAGGATATGTTAATACAGTTAAATTTAGGTATAATAACCAGAAAGATGTAGGCCCAGGCCGAATGCCTGGTCCCATGAGAATCTATTAAAGAAAAATCAGTACAAAGTACAAAGAAAATGAAATGATATGAAAACACCCCCAACAACAGTGCCAGTCAAAATGTGTCAAAATCTCCAACATCTCCATCCTCCGAATCATCTGGATCCGCCGATTCCCACTCAGATGGAGCATATTGATTGAGCATGTTGAGGTATTGCTCCCTAAGACATAACTCTCTTTCAGTCATAGATGTCCTGATCACTGCCTTATTCTGTCCCTTCTTTGAGTTTACTTCTTTCCCTTTTCCATTCTTGGAAGAGGACCTAGTAGACACCGTCCTCGGCATGTTGGAGTAGTCTTTTCTTGGCTTCTTCTTTTTTGGATCAGTTCCTGCCCCCATACTCTCAATCCCATTATCAAGGGTTTCCTTCCTTTCTCCTCGAACCATGTCACTATAAGAGGCTTTGAGCACCTCCCTCTCATTTTCTCTCTCTCCATTGGAAACATCTCCCCCCTTCTTAGGAGCTTCTCCCAATCCCTTGAAGCAATCATTCCTTCCTGACTCCACTGTTCCAGCCCGCAAGGAAGTTTGATTTAAGTCGATAAGGGTTAAACACCGATTCTTCAAACCTGGAAATTCCACATCCTCAACCACTGAAACCTCCACAGGCTTCAGGTGATCTGTTTCAAAGTTAGAGGTCTCCTCCTCCATCAGTTTTCCACCCAGCAAGCTTGTCCCATTATCTGCTTGCTGTGGATCAAGCCGATCAGCTTCCCCCACTCCTAGACCATCATCAGGTTCTTCCACCCCATACCTTATGTCTTGAATTTCGTCATACGCATTCAAACCACCTGTATAATAAATATAAATTTATTATAAATATTTTAAAGAACCATATTATTATATCAAATACCATATATGGTTTGATTACAACCGTATATCACCCCTTTATTAACAATCCCATGTTATGGTTTCACTTTGGGTAATATTCACTTTTTTATTCACATGTGTCTTAATTTGTTATATCTTTGGTACTAATAATTTATATCATGATTTATACAATGTAAAACATGAGATAAATATCATTTATATACAGTATATGTGTATTATAATAATCTATATAATATATAAGTATGTAATGGAATACACCGTTCATGGAGACGTTAGGCCGTACATACGTGTGAATGCTATTTCCGTTTAATTGTTGTGTTGATAGAATGCAAGTAAAAAGAATATATATATATATAATTGTTAAATTAGATTTATTATATCATATATATATTATATATTCACTAAAACTATCCTTAATACAATCTATGTGGTGTATGAAGGAATCATATTGCTTTGAGGGGGCGACAGTCCACACATCCTTAAAGGAAATTATCGTATTAACAAAAAATGGAAAGTAAAAAGAAATGTGTTGTAAAAAGGAATAAATAATCTTAAATACATAATAAATTTAATAAATTACAAATATAAACATCGTTTTTATCATAATGACCACCATGTGAACAATCGTCGTTTCGTGAGGCAATAGTTCGTCGTACACAGAAACAGTATGGTCATTACCATTAGATGGAAGTGTGTTTAAGTTTAGGTAGAAACATTTAATTAAAAAAAATCCTAGTATATTGGGGATAATGGTGTTATTATATAATCATATAATAAAGGTAGTTTTAAGGGTTGGATAAGGAAAAGAAAAGAAAGGACTTGAGAGAATACTTTACCTTATAATCGAGTAACTCCTTTTGGTTTAGGCCAAAAGGCTTCCTTGGATTGTCTTCTGCCAAAGGAAAGGATTATAGGAGGAATGGAAGATTTTTGGGTAGGTATTAGCCCAATTTAATAGGTTTTATAGGTTTCAAGAAGAGGGAGAGGCGGTGTCCTTTTATAGGGAAAGAAAAGGATTCACTTGGAATTTTTGAAAACAAGTTTGGCGTACACATGTCCTTACCTAAAAAAACTCATAAAAAATGAACATAAATCAAAAATTTAAGGTTTTTTTTTCCCGAAATATGTATATCCAATGGTTGTTGGAAAAGTGTATAGGTCATTTGGGACTTCAATTTTATAGTTTAGTCCCAAATTTAGCTTAATTTGACCTTAATCACTTTTACTAATATTTTTGGCCAAATATTAAGTTGATATTATTAGAATATAAATATTATAAAGAATAAAATGGTTTATGTCTATTTTTATAATTTAAAATCATATAAGAGTAAAAATTAAGATTAATTCTAATCCTGCAGACAGGACAAAATAACGGGTTTTAAAGTAGAAAAATGTTCAAAAGCTTGTTAAGATTTTATACTAAATTTCAAAGTGAAATTGATTATAATGAATTAAATTATATTAATATATGTAATATTTGTCTAATTTTACCTTAAAAATAATTTATAATACCATTTTACATGAATATTTAATAAAATAAAAATGTATTTTTTAACTAAAAACTAGTATTTTTCATTATTCATCAAAAAATGAAGTTTGTTAGAAAAATACCAAAAACTAACCCTAGGATAATTTCAAGATTATAAATTAAAAGACGGAGTTTATTTTATAAAATTAAATTTCTAAATATGTCTAAAATTAATTTTATTTACTAAAAGCGGTTCATTTGAGAAAACTGTATTTTTAATCATAAAAGGACTTTACCAAAAATCATATCTTTCATTATCAATATGTTTTATTCAAATAAAAAAAATTATAATTTTTTTTGAAAAGTAGTTATTACTATTACTATAAATAAGTTTAATATCCAAGTTATAATTATATCATTTAAACAATTATATAAAAAAATATGTTTCACAGAAACTCTGTATTGCGTGCACCGTAAACCAAGTCGGTGTTGTGTGTGACACACACCAAGTCAGTGTTCCTTGTAACGTATACCAATTCAGTCACATCTGAAAGGATTTTTTTTGACTTTATTCATTTTAATATATAAATAAAAATTTATTTTATTAAGGTAAGACATCTTTGTGGCCATAATAATATTTTATTTTATATTTGATAGGTTTTCATATTCATATACAATTAATTGGTAACCTATGAATTTATATCATACTCCATAAACCATATATTTTCATAAATTAGTTAATAATATTCCTAAAATATAATTTAACATCAAATTTTTATATTATTATATCAAATAATCATATTTTAATGATATATTATTGTTCGGAAAACCTCAGTCTTGTGTGTTATGCAAGTCATCAAGGAAAGTCATTATTGTGTATAATGCAAGTGATCCTCGATGTTCCGTGTAGAGCAAGCCAAAGTTTATATTTCATGTAGTGCATGATTAACTGGATGTTTCATATAATTCATGCCAAACATAGTGCTTTAATTTAAAATAAACTATCTTCTGTGTTGCATGAAATGAAAAATATCAAAAAGGTTAAATTAATTCAAATAAAATTCACAAAAATCTCACGGTGTTACATTCTACCCTCCTTAAAATGAATTTCTACCTAGAAAGTTATCTAGGTTATCAAAGGTTTAATACTTGAAAGTTTCATTTATATAAACCCACATCATAAAAATTAATACTAACTATTCCCTTTAAAATGGAAAGTTTGAACCATAACAGTTACCCAAAGTAACATATAACTAGGTTTCCACATAGGAGAACATAGGTTTATTGTGCATATTGGACATGAAGGATAAGAGTAAATATTTATAGAGAGTGATTTAGGTCATCAATCACCAACTATTTAATGATCAAAGAAAACATGTGGGACTCAATGTCATTAATCTGTGATGATTTAAATGGCCATCAATTCAAAAAAAATTAAGGTATTAGGACAACATATTTTCATTTTTGATCATTTATCCTATCATTAAGTAATTCTTTTATTGACCAAGAATGCAGAAATTTTTTTCGTTCTTTGGTTGTGATTTTATCTATTCCCAATTCATCCATTACTTTAAGAAATGGATGTACATAAATTAACTTTGAATCCCGAAGCACTAAAATACACTTTTAACTGATATTAAGGCCCATAAAATAATGAAAAGTATAACTATTTATCTATAACTATTCTTAAAAATAAATATAGTTAATAAATTAATATATAAATATAAAAAGTTACATTACCATTCCATCATATATAATTATTCATTAAAAATAATTATACATAAACGAGGACACTACCTAGGCCAGTGGTACGTGTGAAACCCTTATTATCCTTCAGTCATGGGTTTAAGACATTTGGACATACCAAACATGATTTTTTGTCACCTAATATACATGATTTCATTTTCTAAAACCACACTAATATAATTTCCAAAATAATTATGATGTACATCCTTGAAATAAGGTTAACTACTAAATAAACTTTTATCCATGGTTTTTAATAAAACTCAATACATAAATAACTCCTTTGAAGTTTAACTTAAATTCTTCATGAATGGTTAACCTTATAACCCTTCCAAAAGATATAAATACAAAGATTTAGAAATAAAGTCATAAAATAAGCTTAGCGTTGAACCCCCATATATCAAAAAGTACCACTTTTTTGTCATATCCCAAACATGTGAATACCCTTGTCGTATATTCCCTTGAAACATGGTAATAACCTTAATTACAATAAATCCTTTTGGAAAACAAGAATTTTTATTTATTATAAAGTATACTGGATATGTTACTTAAATCCAAAAATCCTGTAAACTTTATTAATGACAGAATAACCCACCTATTAACAATTCCTTACATAGTTCCAAGGTAATCGGTACTATCCAATTTACATATTCAAAATACCATTAACTTAACATAAAGAACATATTAAGGGTTACCTTCCCGTAGTCAAAATATCACCTTATCATTAAATCACTCCACCAATCCATCGAGAACATTTAACATAAACTTGTAAATAATGATCCAAAAACACAAGTATAACAACCCTTGTATATTTTATTATTCATATAACTTAATTTTTGAATCCAAATACATATAAAATTTGATTATTCCACTTCATCCTTATGCCATTAATAAGGATACCTTATCCTATTACACAATACCTCTTTCCTTTTACATTTCATCTATAGTCTCTTCATCATCGATAATGTTACCATTAATCGAACTACCTTTCTCATCCTCTTTATAAGTTTTCCTCTTCGGAAATTGAGTTTCATAATGACCATTTATTCCAAATTTAAAACACTTAACCTTCAATTATGTCTTAGGGAGCCCAGTATTATCATCCAACCCATTAAATGGACTCTTTATTTTTACCTCAAATAACATGCTTTGTGTCCTTATTTTCAACATTCAAAACATCTTACCATTCCTCTAATACATTCACTTAGGTGACTATTTCCACATTCTTGACATAAAGGAAACTGAATCTTATTTCCTCCTTGGTCTCCAATACCCAAACTCTCAGTGAACCTCTTATTTATCTTCCTTGGTGAGTATGAGAGTTGGTTAAGATACAAGTTGTTAATAATGTTCCTTGAAAACCTATTAGGCATGATCACAATGTCTTTCACTCTAGTGATCATACCACTTGAATGCTCATAAAAAAATCATCCATCACATTCTACATTAATCGAGTTCCTTCCAGTTACTTTTATTGACTAAAACCCTAAGTATAGTGTGAGAATTACTTATCATAGTAGAAAACCACATATTCATGAAAATATTTACTAATGGGATTTATAAATCATGTTACCTTACTTAATATATGACACCCTAGGTTCATCCTAGGTTATTCATAGAAAACTAATAAATAAATCCTTCATGATGATTCGTGAATATTTTTTGAATTTCCAAATCATATCCCTCAGGAGTGTCAAACGAGGTGTGAATCAAGGCCCATTGTCGTGTACCATATTACCCTTAATCAAGATCAGAATATCTTGTCAGTGTTTTTACCCCTAGTTACATATATTCCAGATCCACATCCACTTATAGTATCTAGACATGGATGTATTACTGGGAAACCACTTGCTCTACCCTTTACCAGAATTTCAAGAAATTTTCCTAAATGTTGACTCATCCTTATACTTATCCTTAGAGACATCCCTAGACATATCCTTAGAAATATACCTAGGGATATCACTAAAATTTTCTCATCCTAGTTTAGAAATGTTGACTAAACCTTTCCTTTGATACCAACTATAGCGACCCATGCTTAACATACATGGATATTACATTATTTTAGATGAATATTCTATACATTACAAAAATACATGCATGAGGACTTTAATATTTTAGTGTTTTTGGAAACCTGGAAACAAAATCTTCTATCCCGGTGAAATATATTCAACATCTCCCATAAATATCTCAACCTTTATTACTCCTACAAAAAATATTTCTTCATAACCTGGGTAAAGGAAACATAAGAAAGGGGTGAGATCAAATGAACTGTAAGGGTAAATAAGAGAGATACGTAAGAATATTTATGATCACGAGGTTATGAGAACATGATCATGAAAATATAAGATCATACCTTGCATATCAAATATCATATTCATGAATCATGGCACAAATAATGACAATTCATAAGACATGAATCATAAGGAAATAAAGAACATAAGCCATGAAATCACAATAGAGGAATAAAACATGGGATTGTGGTGGAAAAATAAGTATATAATATAATTTCCATAGTAGCCAAGGAATTTCTTACAAGACCATATTGGTAGTCTGGGTTTACCCCATACCATCTTGGTAGTCATTGTTTATTCCCATGGCCATCTTAGTAGCATCAGTTCACTACTCATACCATGTTGGAGTCATGGTTCACTATAATGGCCATCTTAGTAGTCAAGGTTTACTCTCAATACCATCTTAGTATATCTTATGAGATATAAATATTTACCTAATTCATTGGAGGAAGATATAGGTCCAACCCATCTCATAATTAAATCATACATTCATGTTCTAGAAGATCATAAATAATCATATCATAACCCATGAAATGAAATGGGTATTATAAAATTGTAATCTTATCACAACCCATGGAAAGAGATACAGGTTTCATAATCATTTCTTCAAAATCATGGCTTGTAAAAGAGAAATAGATTTCATAAACATATAACTAGTCAAAGAGAAATGTATTTCATAAATATAATACCCATGAAAGAAAAATGACTTTCATAAAGACCATGACATTAAGAATAAACCATTCATAGAAAGGATATGAATGGAACATTTAGATCATTTCCTAGAAGGGCATGAGTAACATAAATAGATGTCATCTTATATGGAAAATAATTTTGAAATATCTTTCAATTTTTTTTAGGAAAATATCTTTTATTATTTGTAAAAGGTTTTTTAATATATAAAACCATTTGATAATCATTTTCATAGAAAATACCTTTAAAAATTATAAAGAAAACTTGAAACCATTTGAAAATATTTTCCCTTGAAAACATGTAAAATAATATTCACAACATTTTAAAAACTGTTTTCTTTGAAAACAATTTTAAAACTTATAAAGAAAGTTCTAAAATGTTTTGGAAATCATTTATTTGAAAATACTTTAAAACATATAAATAGTTCTTGAAAAAGTTTTGAAAAATATTATCCTTGAAAATACTTTGAAAACCTATTAATAAAGCTTTAAAATGTTTTGAAAACCATTTTCCTTGAAAATAATTTGAAAAATTAAAAATAAATATTTAAAACGTTTTGAAAAACATTTTTCTTTAAAATACCATGAAAATATATAAATAAAACTTGAAAATATTTTGAAATTCATTTTCCTTGAAATTTTTTAAAAGAATCTTGAAAATGTTTTGAAAAACATTTTCCTTGACAATATATTTTAAAAAAAATTTCTTAAAAAAATTACCTTTAAACATGAAAATAAATCTTCAAAGTATTGTCGATAGATAAATCTGTACATGTCGTTTGAGGTAAAAAGAACATTCTTTTTTCATGGTAAAAATTATATAAATTTTCCTCGTTTGGAAAGTGAAAAGGGTATTCCTTTAAAAAAATTGGTAAAATAAAAAAATGGTAAAAATTTATTTTAATTATCATAGAATATTATTAAAATATTCTAATAAACCCTTTTTAGAAAATATGGTTTTGAAGGAACACAGATTTCCGACCAAAGAGAGGGTAAAGCTAGGCTTTCTTAAAAACACTTTATTAAATATCTTATGTACCAAAGAGTAAAAAATGGTACCACTACATGAATATATAATTAATAACCCTATAATAATAAAATTCACGAATTTATTGATATATGTAACATTATAATTAATCAAGAATCATAAACCTAAACAATCTTGAAAAGTGATGAGATTGTCTCAATAAACTCTTATAACTTGGTAACTTGGGATTATACTCTCCAAGTAAGAAAAGGAAATTAAATGAAGCTAAAAATATCATTAAAATAATTATATTAATTATAGAACATTTAATATGGAAGTATATTATCCTTGAGAAAGAGTTTAGGTGCATAATAAAACATGAGTCTCAAATAAGGCAAATTGAGACAATTTTTTTTTACCGATTTTTTAAATTTTGAAACTTAAACCCCATGAATTAAATTTAATAAAAAGGAAATGTTAATACCCATTAATTTATTTATATGACACATATAATACAATCATGTTAATTACTTACACCACAAAAAAGGAATGGGTGGAGAACAAAGCATGTATCTCACCAGAATTAAAAGTGAGATGAAATTCCCTTACCTTGTGTCTTGAATCTCTTCATACGCATTAAAACCACCTATATAATAAATATAAATTTACTATAAATATTTTAAAAAAACCATATTATTATATGCAATACCATATATTTTTTGATTATGACCTTATATTACCCCTTGTTAATAATACAATGTTAAGGTTTGACTTTTGGTAATATTCGCTTTATTATTCACATGTGTCTTAATTTGTTATATCTTGGGTATTTATCCTTTATATCATTATTTAAATAATTTAAAACATGATATAAATATATGTATATAAATTATATGTGTATTATAATAATCCATTGAATATATAATTATGAAACAGAATACACCGTTCATGGAGACGGTAGGCCTTACTTACGCATTAACACTATTTCTGTTTAATTGTCATGTTGATAGAATAAAAGTAAAATACATAAATGTATATATATTTATATATATCATCATTAAATTAGATTTATTATATAATATATACTTTATATATTCACTAAAACCATCCTTAATACAATCCATGTGGTGTTTGAATGAATCATATCGCTTTGAGGGGGCGGTAGTGCACACTTCCTCAAACAAAATTATCGTATTAATACAAAATGGGAAGTAAAAAGTCATGTGTTATAAAAAGGAATATTGAAGATTAAATAAATAATAAATTTAATATATTAAATATATAAATAGGGTGTAAATAATAATTACCAGCATGGTAGATGTTAAGGAAAAAATGAACAATCATCGTTTTAGGAGGAAGTAGTTTGCTGTACACAGAAACAATATGTTCGTTACCAATTATATGGAGGTGTGTGAAAGTGTAGGTAAAAAAATTTACATAATAAAATATTAGTATATTGGGTATAATATTTTTGTTATATAATCATATAATAAAAGGAGTTGGAGGGGGTAGAGAAGGAAAATAAAAGAATGGACTTGAGGGAAGACATTACCTCTTAATCAGGTAACTCCTTTTGGTTTGTTCCAAAAGGCTTCCTTGGATTGCCTTCTGCAAAAGGGAAGGATTTTAAGAGGAAGGGAGGATTTATGGGAATTGTATTGGGAAGGGCTAATCCAATATAAAGAGGTTTTACAGCTGTGAATAAGAGGTAGAGGTGGTGGCCTTTTATAGGGAAGGCAAAGGACTCACATATAATTTTTGAAAACAAGCTAGGTGTACACAGGTCTTTAACTAAGAAAAGTAATACCAAAACAACATAAATAAATAATGGAAGGTTATTTAATGAAATATGGACAACCAATGTGTTTTTTACAAATAGATAGGTCATTTGGACCATTAATTTTAAGGTTTAGTACCCAATTAAGCATAATTTGACCTTAATCAATGTGATTAATTTTAATCACTTTTACTAATTTTTTTGGTCAAAAATTTGGTTGATATTATTAGACACAAAATATTATAATAATAAAATGGTTTATTTAGGTTTTTTTTAAATTTAAATCATAGAATAGGTAAAATTAAGATTAATTCTAATCCCTCAGACGAGAAGAAATAATAGAGTTTTAAAGTATAAAAATGTTCAAAAGTTTATTAGGATTTTATTTTAAATTTCAAATTGAAATTGGTTATAATGAATTAAATTGTATTAATATATGTATCATTTATCTAATGGGGCCTTAAAAAAATTTCATATCATCTAACATTAATAATTAATTAAAAAATGCAGTTTTTAACTAAAAAGTTGCATTTTTCACTATTCCTCAAAAAAATGAAGTTTCTTAGAAAGATCCCAAAAATTCAACCTAGGATAATTTTTACATTATGAATTCAAAAATTATGTTTATTTTTTAAAATTAAATTTTTAAATTTTTCTAAAATTAATTTTATTATTAAATGTGGTTCATTCGAGAAAACTATATTTTTAAACATAAAAGGACTTTACTGAAAATCTCATCTTTAATCATCAATATGTTTTATTTATATAACAAAATTATAAAAAATATTTTAAAATAAGTTATTACTATTACAATAAATAAGTTTAATATATAGGTTATAATTATCTCATTTAAAAAATTATATAAAAAAGTATGTTTCGTAGAAACTCAGTGTTGTGTGCATCATACACCAAGTGGGTGTTGCATGTAACATACACCAAGTAGGTGTTGCATGTAACGTATGCCAAGTTGGTTCCATGTGAAATGAATGTTTGAATCAGTGAATTGAAATACATTAATGAAAATTTAATTTATTAGGGTAAAATAGCTTTGTGACCATAATAATATATCCTTTTATATTCAATCATTTTTCATATTCATTTATAATTAATTGGTAACCTGTGAATTCATTTTATATTGTATAAAACATATATATATTTTTTAAATTATTTAATAATATTCATAAAATATAATTTATTATTAAGGTTTTTTCTTATTTTATTAAATACTCATATTTTAATAAAATATTATTTTTTGGTAAACCTCGATCTTGTGTGTTACGCAAGTCATTGTGGAAAGTAATTGCTATGCATAATTCAAGTGAACCTCGGTGTTCCCTGTAGAGAGGGACAAATTTTATGTTGCCTGTAGTGTACAATTAAATTGTTGTTACATATAACACAATCCAAATACATTTCTTTAATATAAAATAAACTATCTTTAGTGTTTAATGAAATGAAAAATAACAAGAAGGTTAAATTAATTGAAAAAAATCCACAAAATCTCAGGGTGTTACAGGTACATAGGTGTTCAAGTGGAAAACTGCAACACAAACCATAAATGTTTCATGGTGTTTCCCTAAGGTTGATGGTTATTTTATCACATGCTATATAAACTAAATATTAGTATAATATCATGATCATACCACTTTATTGTTTGATTTATATCAAGTTTCATGGATATTTCATTATAGGTTTTTTTTCTAAATAACATGAGTTATTGAATTAAAAATCATGAAAGATAGAACTAAAATGAATTGAATTATGTGTAAAAATTATCTAAGACATGGTTATTCACTTAACTAAATACACTTAATGTTAAAATGTATTTAATAAAGATAATAATTGGAAATTTATGTATAAAAGATAAAATCCCTCAATTATATATAATAAGTCATTATAGACTTCTAATACTTCAGTTAAAATAAAACCATAGTTCAAAGCACTTGAAAATTATTGGGAAATTCTAGCTTGAGTTTTTGTGTTGAATTAACTTAGTTCACATAAAGGGTTGACTTCCAAATTAGGGCTTGGTTTGACCGAGAGGTAAAGGTTGAGGAAATCCAATTTAAGGATTCTAGGACTATGGATTCCACTGTACAGATAAAGAAACCATGAGTTATGTAAATACCAGACCATAGTTACTCAGAGTCGGTGCCTTATTTGATTAAATTAGCATTATTACAAGAAAGTTGTATCCCAATATAATTAATAGTTTAGTAGTTTTGAAAAAACAAATACATACATAAGTTTAAGATTACAACTTGAAAAGAAAACAATTTAGAAACTCCTTTGACAACATCCATAATTATTAGGTTATTTCTACATGTCATTCATAATATACTTCTTCATGTCCTGGGAAAATGAAACATAAAAAAGGGGTGATCTTAAATACTCAGTAAGGGTAATAAATACAATGGAAGATATTATAAACATAAAAATTAGGCATGGTGAATAATTAAAGACACATTCCTTTAAAAATGAACTTGAACACATTATAGAAGGAATAAGAGTTGAATAAATATTTCCATAATAAAGCATAATAATGGTTATTATACTAGTTGAATAACCTTATGATATTTTAATTACTAGTTTCATAATGAGTGAATGCATAATACCAGACATCATAACCATACCGTCAAGGCCTCATGCCAAGACCATAAATAATCATTTTGTCAAGGCCTTATTCTAAGACCATAATTTGTCTCATGAGACCTATAAATGCATCTATGGGATACAATGGGCCCCACATGTCACATAAAAATAACAATTAATTCCTCATATGAATGGGGATAAACATAAACAACATATACATTCATATTGAAACTAATATATGACATGTAAATATCTTTCCCCGAATATTAAGTATAAGCACTAACCATTCAGAGTAAATTGGTGAATGGTTTTAAGATATCACTTCCATAGTCCAACTAATAATAAAACATTAAATTAAAAATGGTAGACGATATAACAAAATATTAATTTCAATAATACATAAGAATTAATAAGAGTGTTGAAATAGATGAAGATACTTTTATAAAATCATTGAGTAATTCTTGAGTTAAATACTCTTTTACTTTGAAAATAAGAGTTATTTTGGAAAATTATTTGTATAAAACCATAAGTGAAGTAAGATGTTATTTCCATAATAAAATGAGCAATTTTTAAAGATAATGGTTGCTAAAATATATTATAGAGTGCCCTTGATAATAGGTAATATTTTGAGAAACCCTTAATTTAAGTCCGAAGGAGTTCCTAACTTGTTCTTAAGAACATGAATAATCAAATTTAGGTTCATAATTTAATAATTATATAACCTCATTTACATTTAATTTATTTATTACAACCTTATTAGGTTCATTCATGTCCTTTTGATGGGTTAAGAGATTCAATTTCATTGTTTGGGAGTGTTTTCTTCCTTGGTTTTCATGATTGGTTTACTTATATTCATGTATGGATAAACTTATAGAATGAGAATGGTTGTCCAGAATATAAGTTTTAAATTATTAGTGAACAAACATAATATTACATGGTTATAAAATTCATTTGGTTATTGGGAGTTGAGATGAATAATTATATAAAACTTTAATGATAATTGTTTGGGTTAATTGGTGGGTTTTGATCACAACGAACTCATTTTGATTTATAAATTAATATCATGTGTGAAAAAGGATTATAGAACCTTAAATAAGTTATAATATATATATATTTTGGTCTATTTAAACCATCAAAATGGTTTCATGACCATAATTGAATAAGGTATTAGAAATTTAAAACCCATCGTCCTTGAATGTGATAAATTAACACAACTCGGATGGTGTTTTTATTTCTAGCATAAAATAAGGGGAACGTAGAGATAATGATGAATTATTAAATTATCACAACAAAATTATAGTTCATGTAAGGTACTAGGGTTATCATAACATTTGGTTTAAATGATGTCATGAAATAAAAATAAAATAAACAAACTTAAAATTGAAGAAATGAAAAGAGGAATTTACCTCTTGAAGTTATCTTCCTTGAGAGCCTCTTTAGGGTAGAGGTTTTGGTCTTTTTATGAAACTAAGGACTTATGGACATAGGGGAGGATCTTGGGATGATACTTTGTTAGAATTTATACAGGGAACAAGGTTTGAGAGGAGTGAAGGGAATAGAGAGTGGGGGGAGGGGGGGGGGGGGGTTATAGTGGAGGAGAGGAGTGATTTTTGATTATCTTATTCATTATTTTATTATTTCCCACAAGACAACCAATAGTATTGATTCTTGTGACCCAAAATAGTAATAATTGTATGTGTGTTCTAACCAAGTTTTTTTACATCATCCATGATTCTAGTAATAGTGAATTTTACTGATAATCTATAAATACAGTTAATTACCTTATTTTACTATTCATAAAAAAATTGAGTATTTCAGAAAAATCCAAAATATTTACCATAACCATTTTTAGATGTGTATAATTAAAAAATGAAATCAATTTTTTGAAAATAATTTTCTAAATATTATTAACTTAATTTTTAAATAAAATCATAATTTATTAAAAAAATAACAATTTTAAAACTATAATTCGTTTTATATCACCTTGAAAAATTAATCAAGATCTCATTATCTTATAAACTTAAGACAATAAAATAATAATATGATTTACTATTCATAAGGGTCATATTAATATTCATATTTATATTCATAAGGGTATGTTACTATTCAACAAAAAATTAATTTTGTCTTATTATAATCTAAATATCTTACTAAACGCAACCGTGTATGTTGGTTTTTCAAAATTCAATTAAAAAAAGTGAAAAAATTGTATTTACTGGCTAGGTTATAAAAAAATGGTGTTTTTTGGAGACTGTTGTTTCATGTATTCAATTTATTTATAAATACTTGGGGTGTTACAAGTTAATACAATTGGTATTTGGGATTCCTACCTAAAACCCTTCAAATTTTTTGACCGACCAAATTTTGGGTGATGAGAAGGGGAATATGGATCCTTTCTACTAGAATATCCAAGAAACATGTCGTTCCAAATCCAATGGTTAGGACTATTGGGTTTTGATAAAATAGAGGGAGATTAATAAATAAAATATTTATTTAATTGTATAAATTTCATCATATAAAGTAATAAAAAAATATTTTTAGATTATTTGTTGAAACAATAATTAAAATTAATTCAAACATATCACCGTGATCCATAATTGGGAAGGATAACCTTTTCACTAGCACAAATTTCAAAGAGTATAAAATGCACTTATGTGTTATCCTATGCCATGAAATGAAATTGTATATATTGGAAGAACATATTCTTGATGCACCTAGTCAAGAGGCTAGTAAGGAAGAGTTATCTCTCTATGATAAACATTTTAATGATTCCACATATGTTCAACATTTTATGCTATCATCCATGAATAATGAGAATTTTAAGTAACATAATGACATGGGTGTGTATAGAATGATGTATCACCTTCAAGATTTATATCAAGATAAGGTGATACAAGAGAGATACAATATCCAATGATCTATTTATAACTAATCATGGATATTTGGCACTAAATGGGCCTCATGTTGGAATGATTATTGGCAGTATTGAATGATTAGACAACTTAGGGATTAAATTCCCAGATGAGTTGCACAAAAATCTCATACTTCACATACCAAGTACTTATCCATTTATATTTTTAATTATAACATGATAAATAATGATAATTTTCTTTCAAAAATTCTTACTCTAATTCACTAAGTGGACAAGTAAATGGGATGGACAAACCCTTAGTCCTTATGGTGAATAAGAAAAGGAAGAAAAGGTGAAGGGGAACAATACTCATAAGAAGGATAAATCTCCCAAGCACCATCCTTCCAAGAAGAGTAAAATCCATAGGCAAGTAAAGGAAAAGGAATAATTATATTTGTCATGTGTAAATAAAAGGCCCCTGGAAGAGGAACTACACCCATAAGCAAGGGGAAGCTAAATGTGCATTTTTTTATCGAATCTGATATTTCAATATCTACAAATTGGATATTATATATTGATTATGGGGATCACATATGTATCTAAATATAGGAACCAAGTAGATTCTTAAAGATTTCTAGAATATAGGTGGATTTTCAAGATGCAAATTGTGTGAGGATGGCTGCTCTAGGCATTGGAGACTACTAACTTTCATTGCTAATAAGAATGATATTGGTTTTAAGTGGTTTTTATTAGATACCAACGATTACCAAGAATATAATTTCTATATCCTTCATATATAAATATGGTTTTATTTTGAATTTGGAAATAATTTTTTTTTATAAATAAAACATATGTTATGGTATGACACATTTAAATAATGGTATTTATATATTAAATTATGGAAACCAAGTATTATAAATTGATAATGAATCATGTTCACACTACTTATATAACACTGAACTGTGGAATAAAATTCTTGGTTATGTAAATGAGAAGAATTTGATAGATCTATATCAAGATTGTTATCTAGACTCTTTTGAGAAAAAACCACTTGAAAGATGCCATGCTTGTTTATAAGGAAAAATGAAAGAACTGACATTTTTTGGATATGGTGAAAGGAGAAAAAATATTTTAGGATTGATACAAACTGGTGTGTGTGGATCATTTCTAGTATAAGCTAGAGGAGTTTATTCTTACATCATAACTTTTACACATGACTTGAGTAGATGTGAATATATCTACTTGATGAGGTATAAGTTTGAGTCCTTTGATAAATTCAAGGAATTCAAGAATAAATTAGAGATTAAAATTAGAAATAAGATGAAGATTATTTTATCTGATCGAGGTAGTGAATATATTAACCAATAGTTTATTGACTTTGTTTGGGAGTTTGGGATTCTATCTCAACTCACTCCAACTTACACACCATAGTGGAATAATATTAGTTAAAAGAGGAACAATACCTTATCATACATGGTAAGTTCAATGATGATTCATGTTAATCTTCCATTATCAATTTGGGGATATTCATTATAGACTGTGAAATACACACTAAATAGAGTACCAACTAAAATGGTAAAAAAATTCCATTCAAGTTATGGAGTGAAAAGAAACCTGTTTTGTCCCATACATGTGTATGGGATGACAAGGAATTTTTAAGTCCTTTTTAGGGAACAAAACAGCACCCCAAGACATAATTTTTATCTTTATTGGATATCCTAAGGAAATAAAGGGATAATACCTATAAAATCTCTCAGATAAGAAAGTGATTTTCACCAGACAAGTTGTCTTCCTTAATAGGGAGAACATATTAAAAAAGAAAAGTGGGAGCATGATTGAATTTGATAAAGTTGATTCTTGAGATATACAAGTTTTAGTATTGGAATAGATTCCACAAGACACCATGGGTACTCCATAGGAGCACTAGATAGGTAAGATTACCAGATAGATATGGTTTTATATTCATCGAATATAGTGGCTCATTATTGGTTGAAAATGATGAACCTCTCTCTTAAAAAGAGTTAATTATAATAATAAAAGCTACAAGATGGAAATAATCCATAAATTCTGAAATGGATTCCATGTATTAAAACCATGTTTGGGTTCTGGTCGATGCGCCAGTTTATGTAAATCATGTAGGGTGAAGATGGGTATTCATGAGAAAAGTAGACATAGAAGGTAAAGTAAATACCTATAAAGCAATGCTAGTGGATAAAGGGTTTAAACAGTGTCAAGTAATTGACTACAATGAAAATTTTTCACCAGTTTCCATATTTAAATTCATCATAATTCTAATTGATATAAAATATTACCATGACTATAAAACTTGGAATATGGATGTTAAAATAACATTCCTTAATGGTAACCTTCAATAAGATGTCTACATGACCCAAACAGAAGGGTTTGTGACTTTAAGTGATGCTAAAATAATATTCAAGTTGCATAGATCCATTTATATATTGAAGAAATCATCTTGGTCCTAAAACATTCAATTATATGAAGTTATAAAAGAATTTTATTTCATTAAGAAAGAATGTGGTCCATGTGTTTATATGAAGTTTCTTGAGAATGTGGTAATTATCCTAGTAGTATATGTTGATGACATATTAATTATTACAAATTATATTGAAATCTTATAGTTTATTAAGGACTGGTTAAACAAGTGTTTTTCCATGAAGGACATATGTGAAGCTTCCTATATTCTTGGGATCAAGATCAATCCTGATAGATCCGAGAGGATTATTTTACTAAGTAAAAGTACATACATTGACTATATACAAAATAGATTTAGTATAGAACAATAAAATAGAGTATTGGTTCCAATTTCACATGGTATACATATTTATAGGAAAATGTGTCCCTAGACATAATAACATAAAGAAAGAATGAGTAAGATCCTATATGCTTTAGTGATAGGATCAATCTTGTATGTCATGTTATGTACTAGAATTGATGCTGCCCATGCATTCATCATGGTAGTCAGATATAAAGTTGATCTCGAAGAACACTGTTGGTCTACTGTTAAGGATATCCTTAAGTATCTAAGAGGAATTAAGGATATATTATTAGTGTATAGTGGATATGAGGTGCTATCCATCAAGGTATACTGATGTTAGCTTTCAAACAAATCCCAATGATCAAAAGTTTTAGTACATATATTTGTTCTATCTCAATAGCAGAGTAGTGAGCTGGAATAGTTCAAAGAAGCTTTATTTCATTGATTCTATAGTGGAGTATGAGTATATAGTGGCTTCTAATGCCACCAAGGAATCTATTTCGATATGAAAATTCATCCAGGAGATTGATTTTATTCCTAGAAGTAAAGACCCAATCACATTGTATTGTGATAATACTACAGTGGTGTCTCTTGTAAAAGAGCCAAGGTCACACCAATGAATAAAGAACATACTTCAAAAGTATCACCATTTGTGGGATTTTACTAAAAGGGGTGAAGTTTTTGTAAGTAGAGTTCCCACAAAAGAAAACACGATAGACCCCTTGACTAAAGGCCTATCATAGCATAATCATGAGTATCATGCGAGATCTAGAGGAATGAAGGTTGTTAGCAGTTGGTTATAATAAAAGTGGAATTTTGTTGGAGTTGGTGAGATAGAACCAAATTCTATGTAATTTATGATAAACTATATTAACTATTTTAAATATTAATAAACTCTTTATCATATCATGATTGTTCTTCTGCGTGACATAGTCTGTGATAATGTCCTAAAAGTAATTGTGATGCTGAAAGTTCATAGTAGTTCCCTGCTATGATGAGAACCCAGAAGTGACACGATAGTATTCTTAAATATATTTTATATATATAGATGAAATAATTTGAGGGAAAAAATGATATACGTTATTAAGGGTGGATACTCATAGGACTTTTAGGTACCTTCTTAGGGTGTACACACTTAGTAATATCCAATGTAGGATATTATGAGAGTGATCCCCGCCAATAGGAAATACATATTTATATGAATAATTGGATGTTCATGTCTACGATCATGTTTATTGATCCTTATACTTTAAGATTATTATTATTAATGAGTATTATAAGTTTTGTAATTTGATGTATTGATGAAAAATGCGATTTCATATGTTCATAGTGAGGTAGGATACGTTGGGTGTGTGATGAGTAATATTTCATTAATGAATAACGTGATAAAGTATTTTTTCATTATATTCTTGAATAGTAGGGGACATATCAAGCTGTTTGATGGAAATTATATAGCCTAAATAAATCCTTGCCCATGGTGTTCTATAGGCAAGTTCAATTGTTTGAAAGTCAAAAAAAGAGACATCAAGCAGTAGGTTAATGACACAAACATTCAAACTTTTTATTAGAGATATAATGATAAATGGATTATTTTACACTATAAGAATCTATGTAAAAACCTGGAACTTCTTTTTAGGCATCTTTTCCTTTTCTGGTCGTTTTTGAGAAAAAGAGGTTTTTTCGGGAGGTTGTGTAGGGGCGCACAGTTGGCGCACGGTTTGAACAAACTGTACGGCCAACCCAGGAAACTGTGCACCCTTGACAGTAGGCTCTGCACGGGCTATGAATGGTTTTTCAGACCATGCAGGAAAGCCATACAAATTCACTTGATGAGACAGTTGCAATAGAATGGTTGGCGCACGATTTTGCAAACCGTGCGGCCACTTAAAGTTAGGATTTTTAAGTCCCGAGCCACTTGGGATTTCCCATTCCTCCACCATTCTTCCTCCCACTCATAGCTCACACGGGAGTTGAGATTTTTAAAGGTTGGGGGAGCTCCTTGGCTTATTTTGGAGGAAAATCGAAGGGGTTTCTTGGCGTATCAAAGGCGGTTCTCCTCAGGTAAGTCCCTCTTTTGGTTCTTTGAGGTTTTGGTTAGGGTTATCCCTCTTCCTCTCTTAGTTTCCTAGATCTACAACGATTTCATGTAGATCTAGGATTTTTTTTCCTTTTTGTGTTAAAGGTTTACCTTGTTGATGTTAGGGAAGAGTTTTTGAGGTGGTTTCGGGGAGTCGTTCACCCAGTTGGGAGCGCGTTTGGGCGAAGAGGTTGATTTTTCCAAACCCTAAGAGGTAGGTGGTTTGTGCCTTTCGGTTTAAGTTCTTTGAATTGTATGTGTAAAATCGCCAATACCCATGAATGGGGTATTGTGTGTTTACCATTTTTAACCCTATTAATTCCTAATTTTCTAGTGTGTGAGAGTAGAGTTTATTTGTTTGTGAATAGGGTTGATTGCTATGCTTTGGAGGTGTTTCCCATGCATGTTCTATTTATGACCGTTTGGTTCTGCTTAGCCTGTTAGGCTGCTTTGTTTATTTCCCATGCCAAGTATTGTAAGATGGAGTGATCTTATTTATCTAACATGCTGATACATTGTAGACTGCTCTCCAAGTAGTTCTTGAGGTTTACTTTGGCTGATACACGTTGCTATACTTGTTTGACTTACACAGGGCCATGAGAACCTGGTGTAGTAGACCATAGGGATAACGGAGGTAAGGGCTTCTCCAAAGTGTCTTTATAATTTAAGATGTGAGATCACAGGGGGAATTGACGTTGA
Organism: Viscum album; assembly: GCA_963277665.1. NCBI lineage: Eukaryota > Viridiplantae > Streptophyta > Magnoliopsida > Santalales > Viscaceae > Viscum > Viscum album. The sequence goes on along the minus strand of OY728123.1, from coordinate 746,791,885 downwards.
GTGCTTCCCCAGAGAGTCTGTAGTTCCTCGATGCGGGCCACAAAGGGAATGTGACGTAGGTGCTTCCCTAGAGAGCCTTCAGATATGATACGAGACTATAGGGGGAATTGACGGCAAGTGCTTCCTTAGAGAGTCTATGATTAAGCTGAACCAGATGGGTTAGACTAAGTTTACTTCCTAGAGTGTTTATTGTACATGATATGTAGAACCAGTGGGGATAGGCTGTGGGCACTTCCCAGAGGGTTACCTGTTTGTTAGCTGCTTGCTTGTACTTGATAGGTAGGACCAGAGTGGATAGGCTATTGACACTTCCTAGAGGGTTAACTATTTATTAGCTGCTTGCTTTTATCTATTAGGTAGGACTTGAGGAGATAAGCTCTGAGTAATAGGGTTACCTGTTGTGATTATCTGCTTTTTTAGTTATTGCTTGATATCTGAAACCATGGATTGTTACTGTTGAGTACTTCCTTGTTTACTGGTTTCTTCACTTTTACCTGCCATATATTCACTGACTGTTAGACATAGATATTGTGGTGTTTCCCTACTGGGATTCATCTCACACCATGTTTGGGCCATGATTTTGGGCCCAAACATATTATATTTTTGCAGGTATAGACAAGGGAAAGTGACCTTTTACTTCAGGTACTTGATTTACTGTGGAGCTGGAGAGCATGGGACCAAGCTTAGGCTTGTGATGCTGAGGAGTAGTTTATCTATTTCTTTTTTTACTTTGGTTTAGTACTGGCTGTATTCATCATTGTGACTTGTTTGGCTGATTTCCTCTATATATATTTATCATGCATCATTCATATATATATATATATATATGCTTCAGTTGTTTCTTTATCAGTCTTCCGCTGTTACTATTGTTTGGTGTTATTACTAATTCCACTATCGTATATTTATTTCTATTCTACTGTGTTACTCTTCCAATGAGGGCTTAGTTTCCCCACTATCACACCCAAGACCCTCACTACTAGTCGGAAGCCTCTGGCGTTTGGGGAAATGCGCTTGAGGCCATGTGACTAACCAGGTTCAGGGTGCCTCTGGGTGGATTCCAGAACTAGGACGTTACAAAGTGGAATCAAAGGAATTATTTTCTTATTGAATTATTGTTTGGAGCCTTTATCAAGGGATAGGAAGGAATAGGTACTTGGTAATAAACTGTGCCCGAGAGTAGCTAACCTGTGTACAGGGAAAAGCCAATCTACCTCATTTATTGAAATTTTTCTAGTTTGAAATTTTATAGTTGATTTGATTTCACTTTTGGGTGATTCACATGTTTTGTGCTGTTATTGTTGATGTTATTGAGGTTCTATTTCTGTATCAACCTGATGAGATGAGGGTCTTCCATCTCTTGCATCATATAGGCACTTGTTAGAAATCACATGTCATGCATTCTTACCATTCCATTTAGGGTGCATTATCAATTGCATGTTGTTGTGATAGATGTTTTGTAGAATATGCATTCTATTGTGATAGATTCCTTGATAAAAATACCTACTGTTTGATAAGGTATTTTTTGAGTAAGGTTTTTTTTGGAATGAACACCAAATTTTGGTTCTGAGGTGTTATAGGCCCTCATGGACTGGAACTTGGTGGATAATCACCTTGTATTTGCTTGTTTATAACACATGTAAGATTCCAAGATTTGATTTTTGGGGTGTATGGGCCCTTGCAGATCAGAATTTGGCACTTTCAATGTTCGTTTCAGTATTTTCTTTGTCCCGGAGTAGTTTCTGAGGCTTACTATCTAGAAAAACGCAAAATACATGCTGTGTAGTTTTGACTACACGCCATGTGTTCTTCTATTCAGGAAGAAACTGTTTTTCTTAAGTACATGTTGTGTACTTTATGTACACTCTGTGTAGTCTCTAACCGTGTCATAGACCGTGTGTGAAGAGACATGAGATGAGAATTTTCTTGTGAGAACACGCCGTGTACCAGTTGAGCATGCCGTGTAGTGTAATCCTAGGAACCCAGCAGCGTCACTAACAACACGGGTCTGTGTTATCTTTCCTATTACATGCTAATCCCATCTAGAAAACACCATGTAGTGTGAGCCATGTGTTAATTCGTGTCACTAAAAACACGATCCAGGTGTAGCTTGTCTCGTACACGCTGTGTCTACCTTGAACATGCCATGTAGTCTTGTCTTAGGAGAGTCGTGTGGCTTAACTATGTAAAAGAAATCAGAGAGGGGAAGAGGATTCAAGTATACGCCCTATGTTAGGAGAACACGCTGTGTGTTTGGGGTGTTACATGACCAGTTTAGGTAGGAGTACACGCCCATGTAAATGACTTAAGGGAACATGCCATGTAGGAAAAGTACACGTCGTGTAGTCATGTTTTGTGAAACTTGAATGTTTTATTTCTCCTGTTCCCTTCTTACAATTCCTTGTTTCAGTCCCTGTTAATCTTTATCTAAGGTGTGTGCTTGACCTTGCAATATGGGTCAGCTTCAGCATTTCTGTCAGATCTTTTCACCAGCAGCTGGTGACAAGGGTTCTTCTATGACTCCGCGTTTAGAAGCAGCGCCACCAGTTTATCACCATTATGGGAACTGGAGTTCTTCTAGCCGTTTGGGATGAGGTGGAGATCACGACTATGGTGGTCAGTCACCAGGATACTAGCGACATCAGGGAGGATCAGCTCCGAACGGTTAGGTAGGGTTACAGGGCTATGGCATAGGGCGGAATTTTGTAGTGGAGAAGACCCAACAGGAGAAGGATCCCGAACCTTCTACAGTTCGAGGAGCGATCCTAGTTGCCTCAGTTTTATCTTCATATCTTTTTGATAAAGGGGCTTCCCATAGCTTTATCTCTATTGTTGTCGTGGAGAGCCTTGGGCTCTGTATCTTTTCTTCTGCTGATATCTTGGCGCTAGACACTCCGTTAGGAACTAGGATGATGAGTGTACGTTAGTGAAAGGAGTGCCCCTAGAGGTTGGTGGGTGTCACTTATTATGAGACCTCTATATCCTACAGATGAAAGGCTATAATTGCATTCTCAGAATGGACTGGTTAGTTCCCTTCCAGACAGTCATCGATTGCTATCATCAGAGGCTGAGTTTCATATCACCAGAGGGTGGATCGTTTTTTCATAGGGGCGAATGGGATGTCCAGGAAAGTGGAGCGGGTTGATAAAACACTATTTTATTGAATATTTTATTTATAATAAATGATATAATTTCCTCATATTATGTTAAATATGTTTAATTAGAATGTATTTGGGATTAGACCATTCATTTGAATATTTGATGAAAATTCCAGTTTTACCCTTTATAGTTCACTGTAGTATTTCGAAGATAAATATTTTAATATTTATTATTTGAATTTTAAATTTTGTAACCGTATTCCTAACTTCATTATATACAACTTTTATTCAGGACACTAGAGCTAAAGAATTCATTTGGTTGTTGAAAATGGGCCATGAAGTCAAAGTTGGGCTGGACTCTCCAGAATGGAGAAGCTTCTGTATTTAGGCCATATCTCCTTAATCTAGGCCTGGATTAAGCCCAAATTTTAGAGGAGATAGATAACCCATATCTTCAAATATTATACTTCTGGAAGGTCGGCCAATTCACGCGTTTTGGTGGTCAAATGGGCGGTTCAAGTTGGAATAAAATATTTGGCCGAATTTCCACATTCAGACTTGAAACCACTTGTAACCTCTCCTCCCATCCCCTCTATAAATTGGAGTTTTTATCATTATGAGGGGTTGGGACGTGCATTAGGAGATTGGAGGAATAGGATAATTGGTTTCACCCAAATTACCCAACCATTGTAAGAGGGGTAGCTCTTGAAGCAAGGATCCCCTCATCGAAGCCTCCTTCTCTTCTTCATTTTGTAATGTTTTCATTTGTGTAATAAAATTATTTGTTCTTCTTTTATTCCTCATATTTTCTTATGTTTTGTTTAAATTTATTCTTCTCTTAATATTACTAATTGGGTTTTAATTCTTGAGTAGAAGTGTTATTGGGTTATACCCAATATAAACCTTTGCACATGAAAAACGCTTCTTTGATGATTACGCCACCCATGGAAGAGTAGTTATTTTTAGTAATCGATCTACCTCTCACCTTATTCAATAATTTATTTTGAATCAATGATATACTGTAATTCACTAAACATGATCCATTAATTGAGTTTTTAAATTATAAGAAACTAAGTGATCAATTGAACAATTAACACAAAACGCGCGAGGTCAGGATTTGTGTGAATTGTGAGAGCGCGATCTTAATCGGTAATACATGACCACACGAGATCAATTTGTAGAGTTAAAATAAAATCCATAAACTCAATTAATCCTCATTTCCAGAGTGGTTATGTTCCTTAATTTACCACTGACCAGAAGCTATCCTTAGAACATCAATCAAAGTAGGGTTCTACGATAGTATGTTCCGAAGCTAGCCTAGGGTTTAATTAATTTCATCTTTGTGGTAAGGTTAATTCTCGTAGGGTTCAGGGGTTAACAAATTAAGGGATCATAATTAAGTGAATATTAATTTAAATGATAATGATTAATAAATGATTGAAGAGGTAGAGTTAGATCGATTATGTCTTTTAAATATTGTCTAAAAAACATCTTTTTGTTGTGTCATTTTAATCTAACTTCATTTCAAAACTAAAAAAAAATACAATCTTATTCCAGCAAAATTATTCTAGATTAATAAACTATAACAAACCCCGATCCTATAAAGTAGTGTTTTTATTCTATTATATTTTATTTTATTTATAATACCTTTAATAAGTTGTTAAATTCACTTCCTCCTTTGAGATACGACCTTGGTCAGCCACTCTGTTGCACCTAAGTACCCCAAAAATCACACTAATCATTTGAGGGAGCCCACGACAACGCTCTTTCAAATTGGAACAATTTCCCGGGAGGCAAGTAATTTATTAAACCATTTAAAGGTATTTATTTTATTTTTCATTTTATTATTTTCTTCACCTCTCTCTTTCATCTTTCCCCTTTCTCAAGTTTTCATTTTTTTTCATCCTCTTCTTTTCTTTTTGGACCATCAACTCAAACTTCTCATTTTTATTTTAATATGGTCCACTTTCTTTCTTTTCATATTTTTTTGATTTATGACACGAACTAATCCCGAAGATCTCTTAGATCTTTACCCTGAGATTGAACGTAGCCTTAGGGATCGAATCAGACATTCTCAGTCTATGGGAAGTTTCAATATTCAACCAATTGGTGAATTGAATTGGTGAATTCCTCTCTTCTAGAAACATTGAAATTGTAAGCAATTCAAATTCCAACATAAAAGAGGAACCATTGGCTGGAAATAATGGAAATGAACTTAATAGAACTATTCAAGAATTGGCTGCACCAGATATTAACTATCAACCAAATTGTATTGTATACCCAAACCTCGAATCAGACTTTGAATTGAAATCTGGATTAATTCACCTTCTTCCAAAGTTTCATGGCTTATCTGGTGAGGATCCCAACAAACACGTTAAGGAATTTAATGTGGTTTTCTCAAACCTTAAACCAAGAAATGTTTCTGAAGATCAAATCAAATTACGAGGATTCCCATTCTCACTTGATGGAGCTGCAAAAGATTGGATGTATTATTTGCAACCAGAAGATGTAACATGTTGGAATGATTTGAAACATCTTTTCTTGCAAATATTTTTTCCAGAATCAAGGACCACATCCATTAGAAAGGAGATATCGGGGATCAAGCAAGCCCAAGGAGAGTCAATGTATGAGTACTAGGAGCGATTCAAGAAGTTGTGCGCAAGCTGTCCGCATCACCAAATCAGTGAGCAACTCCTCATCCAATACTTCTACGAAGGACACACACCCATGGAGAGGAGCATGGTGGATGCTGCAGCAGGAGGGGAATTGGTGGACAAGACACCAGTAGATGCATGAGCATTGATCAACAAAATGGCCCAAAACTCCCAACAATTTGGCGATAGAGGTACACCACATGTCAGGGGAGTACATCAGGTAAGTCCTTCTTCTATTGAAAGTCATTTGATTGATACAAAGTTGGAATAATTGACCACTATGGTGAGGCAGGTTTCTTTGGCTCAAAAGACATCCCAACCCACTCCTTCAAGGCCTTGTGGCATTTTCACTGAGACAAGCCATCTAACTGACTGTTTCCCACAACTACAAGAGATAGAGGATTGTGCAGCAGTATTCCCTGGGAGACCATTTCAGCAGCAACAACAACCATATCCCCAAAAGAAGTTTGATTCATTTTCTTAAACATACAACCAAGGGTGAAAGGATCAATCAGACATGAGGTATGGATCTGGACAACAACAAAGGACCCCTTTTCAACAAAACTTCCAGCAGCCTCCACCTTACCAGCAGGGTTTCCAACAACCCCAAAGGAGATTTGAAGCTCAAACATCAAAAAGACAACAACAAGGGAATCCCCCACCCAAGGTATATTCTAACACTGATGATCTTTTGAATCAAATTGTTCTTAATCAACAAAATGAACTGAAGAGTCAAGGTTTGGAGTTAAGGGATTTGAAGACTCAAATGAGCCAGATTGCCACCGCTCTCCATGAACTTGTGAGTAAGAATTCTGGAAATCTAAATTCCCAACCCACTCCAAATCCGAAGGGGAATGTCAGTGCCATCACATTGAGAAGTGGGAAGCAAATGAATGATACATCTGTACCTACCATTCCACCAAGATTCACCTCTACTCCAGAGAAGCTGCATTCCAAACCAACTGATGAGAAATCCAAGGAGAAATATAAAGGTAAGAAAAAGATTGATGATGTTCCTCCTAAACCCCTTCCTTTTCCCAACAGGGTTGTTCAAACCAAGAAGATGGCTGAAGAAGAAATGAAAAAGGAGGTTTTGGACACATTCAAGCGTGTGGAGATTAACATTCCTCTACTTGAAGCCATTAAGAAAATCCTAAGGTATGTCAAATTCTTAAAAGAACTCTACACTAATAGAAGAGGGCTCAAGGGAAATGAGAGGATCAAACTTGGAAGGAATGTCTCAACACTCATTACCCCAACTCTAGCAATGCCAACAAAGTGAAAGGATCCCGAGACATTCACCATCCCATGTACTATAAGGGAGTTTCACTTCTCTGATGCTCTTTGGGATTTAAGAGCTTCAATAAGTGTGATTCCTCACTCTGTATTCTCTTCATTGAAGGTTGGTGAGTTAAAGCCAACAAGAGTAGTGGTGCAGTTGGAAAATAGAGCTACGAAATATCCAGCGGGAGTTCTTGAGGATGTACTTGTCTGAGTAAGAGACATGATCTTTCCAGTAGACTTCTATGTGCTTAACATGGAGGATGATCAGGTAAGTTATCATGCCCCCATTATCTTAGGTAGGCCCTACTTCAAGACTGCAAAAACTATCATAAATTTCAATGAGGGTACACTTTCCATGGAGTTTGGAGATGAATTTGTGATATTTAATGTTATGGATTCCATGACGTACCCCTGAGAGGACCATTCTGCTTTTGTTATATCCCATTTTGAACCACCAAATAAAAACTCCATAGAATTTGATTGTCCTATGATTAGGGAGATTATGAGTATTGGTTTGAGTTTGATATCTAAGAGAACTTCCACACATGTTTCTGATACACAATCCTCTCTTGGATTTGATTTTTATGTGGATTCATATTCTGATTTTGATCATGTTCACTCTGATTATGACATGGATGTTGAGTATGCTGATGGATTTTATGCTTTATTCTCTAATTTTGATGATGTATATTATGACACTGATGCTCTTTGTGAACATATTTCAGTTCCTTCAATGTCTCCATCCATACTACACCCTCATTCATTAGAACTCAAGCCATTACCACCAAATCTGAAATACTCATACTTGTTGAGTGGTGAGAGATTAACGGTTATCATTTCTAACAATATCCCTTTTGAACATGAAGAAAATCTTTTGAATATTTTGAGGGAGAACATCAGGGCCTTGGCTGACATATCAGGTATTAGCCCCTCCATTTTCATGCATAGGATTCTCTTGGAGGATGGGGCTAAACCGGTGAGACAACCATAAAGGAGACTCAATCCCACCCTCTTGGAAGTTGTTAAAAAAGAAGTTGAGAAATTTCTCGAGGCAGGTATAATATTTCCCATTTCAGATTCTCAGTGGGTAAGTCCTATTCAGGTTGTGCCTAAGAAGAGTGGTGTTACTGTTGTTAAAAATGAGAAAGATGAGTTAGTTCTAATGAGGGTGAAAAACAGTTGGCATGTGTGTATTGATTATAGGAAACTAAATCAGTCCACTCGCAAGGACCATTTCCCCCTCCCGTTTATTGATCAGATGCTTGAGAGACTAGCTGGGAAGACACACTATTGTTTCTTGGATGTATTTTCTGGATATTTTCAGGTTCCTATAGCTCCAGAGGATCAGGAGAAGACTACATTCACATGCACCTTTGGCACATTTGCCTACCGGAGGATGCCATTTGGACTTTGCAACGCCCCAGGTACCTTTCAGAGATGCATGGTGAGTATTTTTTATGATTTTATTGAGACCTGAATGGAGGTATTTATGGATGATTTTACAGTGTATGGATCCTCATTTGATGAACGTTTAAAGAGTTTGGGAAAGGTATTGAATCATTTTATTGAGAAGAATCTGGTCTTGAACTTTGAAAAGTGTCATTTCATGGTAGAGCATGGGATTGTCTTAGGGAATGCAGTGTCAAAACATGGGATAGAGTTTGATAGATCTAAGGTAGACATTATTTCATCTTTACCATATCATTCATGTGTGTGTGATGTTAGATCTTTCCTAGGGCATGTAGGATTTTATCGGTCATCAATGATTTTAGTAAGATTGCTCTTCCTATGTCACGATTACTCCAAAAGGATTCTGATTTTGTGTTTGATGATTCTTGCAGGACTTACTTTGATGAGATAAAGAAATGTCTGACCACACTCCACCTATCATACAGCCCCCACGGTGGGAGATTCCTTTTGAGATTATGTGTGACGCCTCCAACTTTGCGGTTGGAGCTGTCTTATCTCAGAGGGTGGAAGGACGTTCACATGTGATTTCCTATGCATCAAGGACATTGGATTCAGCCTAATCAAACTACACTACCACAAAAAAGGAGTTTCTTGCTGTCATATTTGCTTTAGATAATTCCGTTCATATTTATTGGGCTCTAAAGTAGTTGTTTTTTCTGACCATGCAGCTTTGAGGTACCTTCTAAAGAAGCCAGATGCAAAGCCATGACTTATCCACTGAATGCTCCTTCTTCAAGAGTTTGAAATAGAGATAAAGGACAAGAAGGGGTCAGAGAATTTGGTGGCAGACCACATGAGTAGGCTTAATCACACACTAGAGGATGACACCTTGGACCAGGTACCACTTCGTGACGCTTTCCCCGATGAGAATCTTTATTCCATCTCAGGTATGCATCCTTGGTATGCAGATTTAGTTAACTACATTGTTTCCTCTGAAATCCATGCAAATTTAAAGAAACATCAAGTCCAAAAATTAAAAAGTGAGTCTAGGTTTTATGTGTGGGATGATACTTACCTCTGGCGCATGTGTAGTGACCAAGTCATTAGGAGGTGTGTTCCCGATCATGAGTTTGAGTCTGTTTTGCATTTCTGTCATAAACTTGCTTGTGGTGTACACTTTGGACCCCAACGGATAGCTTGTAAGTTTTTGGACTCTGGATTATATTGGCCTAGCTTTTTCCATGATGCCCATATGTTTTGTAAGTCATGCTCTCATTGCCAACACACTGGGAACATTTCTAGGAGACATGATATGCCCCAACAACCCATACTATTCTTTGAGATTTTTGATGTATGGGGCATTGATTTTATGGGTCCTTTTCCTAGTTCATTTTGATTTTTGTTTATTTTGGTTGCTGTTGATTATGTAAGTAAATGGGTGGAGGCCAAGGCCACCAGGACTGACGATTCTCATGTTGTAGTGAATTTTGTCAAGGCTTAAATTTTCTGCAGGTTTGGAGTACCAAAGGCCATCATCAGTGACCAAGGGACTCACCTTTTCAATAGGAATTTTTCTTCCCTCCTTCGAAATTATGGGGTGACACACAAAACATCAACACCATACCACCCCCAAACAAATGGCCAAGCTGAGGTTTCAAATCGTGAGTTGAAACAAATATTGGAGAAAACCGTGCAGCCAAATAGGAAGGATTGGAGAAAGTGCTTGGATAATGCATTTTGGTCTTATAGGACCTCATACAAGACACCCATTGTTATGTCCCCATTTTGGATTGTTTTTGGGAAAGCATGTCATCTCTTAGTGGAAGTCGAGCATCGGGCATATTGGGCTATAAAGAAATGCAACATGGAATTGGCCCAAGATGGAATTCAAAGGAAGTTGCAAATTCAAGAGCTTGAGGAGATTAAACTATCATCATATGATAACTCAAGGCTCTACAGGGAAAGATCAAAAGCATTTCATGATAAAATGATCCAGAAAAGGGAGTTTCATGTTGGAGAGAAAGTCATACTCTACAGTTCACGACTGAAGTTGATGCCTGGTAAGTTGCGTTCCAGATGGTTAGGTCCTTATATTGTATCTAATGTTTTTCCTTATGGTGCAGTGGAGATCACACAAGAGGACACTAGAAGGAGATTTACAGTCAATGGGAAACGTTTGAAGAGATACATTGAGGGACTTCCTACTGATGCAGTGGATTTTATCACACTGCATGACCCCATCATCACTTGAGCAAATCAGGTTGTTCCTAACCCTTTCACTTTTATATTATTTGTCATATTTAAAAATTCTGCATTTCATGTGCATATATCATCTCATGGGTTCACATTGAGGACAATGCAATATTTTAAGTGTGGGGGAGGAAACCTTTTAGTTTAGTAATTTCAATTGTTTTCCTATTTAAAAAAACCAAAAAAAATTGTGTGTTTTTCAAATTTTGTGTGTTTATTTTACAATTTTCTGTGTTTTTTTGAAACTTTTGAGCTAAAATGATTCTCATCACCATTTTTAAATCCATATCAATAAGTGAAACAATTTACCCCTTGAAACTAAGCTTAAATTAATGCTGAAATGACTTTCTTTCAAGTTCAAATATTTAGTAATTTCTTGAAAAGTACACTGAATTTTGAATCCCATGCCACATCTCACTGTCTTTATATTTGAAATCACTTTCCTGTGAGGCTTCTAAACCATTATTTTCATATTCTTTACATTCACCTCACTTCTTGCGAGAACCAAGCCATGCTTTATTTAACCATAATTTGATCTATTCCTGTCAAAACTTGAGGGTTTGAGGTACTTATGTTTAAATGATTGAGGCATTTGTTCAGTATTAAAGCCCCTATTTCAAAGAATACTTTTTTATAATGGCCTAACTTGAATTTTTAATCCTTGTATCCATTAGAAGCCATGAACAACCTGTTAGGTTAGCAACATTACAAGCCAATTTTCCCTATCCAACCAACTCTTGAAATGAAATTGCATAATCTAGTTGAGCTTAAGTGTGGGGGAAGCTGTCTTGTGTTGTGCTACCACATTTTGTGATACTTTGGGTGGAAAATTAAATTCGGAGGAGATGTTTTTGATGATGAAGAACGTAATTATATTGAAAACTGTGCCTTTTCTGGAGCTTTCATGACAAGTGAAGATGTGCCTTTTCTGGAGCTTCTAATTGAGGTGGAAAGCTGTGCCTATCTGGAGCTTTCAAGAAAATCATGTTTGAGAAGATTGAAAATTTTTATGCTGAAATGATGAATGGTGTAAAAATTTCATGACTTTTTATGATGATGTAGCTGAATTGATACTTTGGGGATTGAGGAGAAGACCATATTTAAGTGAAAATTAGATTAATGCAATTTTTCTTCAAAAAGAGTCAAGCCCTCCTCATTCAGCCTCCGAATTTTTCACATCTAAATCCTACCAACCGAAAGCCACAGAAAAACCCTGAAGATTCCTCATGATAAACATATGTCCTTGACTCACACCGGGTACCGATGTAGGAATCTATCAAGCCTATAGTGACCCTTGTATGAGTTTGGATGAGAAAGACATTTCAAAAAATTGACATTTGCGTAATAAGAGAAAATTCAAGTGAGGTAAGTGTTTTGTTCATGGGAGGATAAATAAAGTGGAAATATATTGAATGATATAAAAGAAGAACTTTAAATATTGGTTTTTTATGAGGCATGATATCTTTTGTTTCTTGGTGTGTAATTATTTGATCTCAAGGATATGTGTTTTAAAATTGGTTTTGATTTGATATCGATGTTTACTTGATATGAGGTTTTGCTCAGGAGTGCAAAAGGGTAAGTGTGGGGGAGTTGATAAAACACTATTTTATTTATAATAAATTATATAATTTCCTCACATTGTGTTAAATATGTTTAATTAGAAAGTATTTGGGATTAGATCATTCATTTTAATATTTGATGAAAATTCCAGTTTTACCCTTTATAGTTCACTGTAGTATTTCGAAGATAAATATTTTTATATTTATTATTTGAATTTTCAATTTTGTAACAGTGTTCCTAGATTAATTATCTACAACTTTTATTCAAGACACTAGAGCTAAAGAGTGCATTTGGCTGTCGAAAATGGGCCATAAATTCAAAGTTGGGCTGGACTCTCCAGAATGGAGAAGCTTCTGTATTTCGGCCATAACTCCTTCATCTGGGCCCAGATTAAGCCCAAATTTTAGAGGAGATAGAGTAACCATATACACACATATTATACTTCTTGAAGGCTGGAAAATTCACACGTTTTAGTGGTCAAATTGGCGGTTAAAGTTGGAATAAAATATTTGGACGAATTTCCACATTCACACTTGAAACCACTTATAACCTCTCCTCCCTTCCCCTATATAAATTGGAGTTTTTCTCATTTGGAGGGGGTGGGACGTGAATTAGGAGATTGGAGGCAGAGGAGAATTGGTTTCACCCAAATTACGCAACCATTGTAAGAGGGGTAGCTCTTGAAGCAAGGATCCCCTCATCGAAGCCTCCTTCTCTTCTTCATTTTGTAATGTTTTTATTTGTGTAATAAACTTCTTTGTTCTTCTTTTATTCCTAATATTTTCTTCTGTTTTTTTAAATTTCTTCTTCTCTTAATATTCCTAATTGGGTTGGAATTCTTGAGTAGAAGCTTTATTGGGTTATACCCAATATAAACCTTTGCACATGAAAAACGCTTCTACGATGATTACGCCACCCATGAAAGAGTAGTTATTTTTAGTAATCGATCTAACTCTCACCTTATTCGTTAATTTATTTTGAATCAATGATATACTGTAATTCACTAAAAATGATCCATTAATTGAGTTTTTAAATAATAAGAAACTATGTGACAATTGAACAATTAACACAAAACGCGTGAGGTCGGGATTTGTGTAAATTGTGAGAGCGCGATCTTAATCGGTAATAAAAGACCACACATGATCAATTTGTAGAGTTCAAATACAATACATAAACTCAATTAATCCTCATTTCCAGAGTGGTTATGTGCCTTAATTTACCACTGACCACAAGCTATCCTTATAACATCAATCAAAGCAGGGTGCTACGATAGCATGTTCCGAAGCTAGCCTAGGGTTTAATTAATTTCATCTTTGTGGTAAGGTTAATTCTCATAGGGTTCAGGGGTTAACAAATTAAGGGATCATAATTAAGTGAATATTAATTTAAATTACAATGATTAATAAATTATTGAATAGGTAGAGTTAGATCGATTACGTCTTTTAAATATTGTCTAAAAAAACATGTTTTTGTTGTGTCATTTTAATCGAACTTCATTTCAAAACTAAAAAAAAATACAATCTTCTTCAAGTAAAATTATTCTAGATTAATAAAATATAACAAACCCCAATCCTATAAAGTAGTGTTTTTATTCTATTTTATTTTATTTTTTTAGAATACCTTTAATAAGTTGTTAAATTCACTTCCTCCATTGAGAGGCGACCTTGGTCAGCCACTCTGCTGCACCTAAGTACCCCAAAAATTACACTAATCATTTGAGGGCGCCCACGACAGCGCTCTTTCATGGGTCTAGAGAATCATGGGATATGAGGAGTTACTTCCCAGATTTCTAGTCTGTAACTTGATGACCTGGGGACTTCACAGATGGACTTTACTCCAATGGTGGATTGTTTCATAGATGTCTTTCTAGAGTACTTTTCAGGTTTACCTCCAGAGCGTGATGTAGAATTTTCTTTTGAGTTTGTGCCAAGAATGGAATTAGTGTCCATTCCTCCTTATAGGATGGCTACTCTCGAGTTGTAGGTGCTCAAGAAATAGTTAGAGGAGTTGAAGACAAAGGGTTTCATCTGACCCAGTACTTCTCCTTGGGGTTTGCCTGTCTTGTTTGCAAAGAAGGTGAACGATACCCTCCGACTTTGTGTGGATTATCGGAAGTTGAACCAGTTTACGGTCAAGAACCGATATCCCTTTCCCAGGATTGATGATATCTTTGATAATATTCGAGGACCTCGAGTGTTCTTGAAGATTGACTTGAGATTCTATTATGATCATTTGCACATTAGACCATCTGATATACCTCTTATATCCTTCTGGAGTAGGTATGGTCTATACGAGTATATGGTTATGCAGTTCGGTATCACAAATGTGCCAAAATTTTTCATGGAACTAATGAACCGAGTGTTCTATCCATAATTGGATTCCTTCATGGTTGTTTTCATGGATGAAATATTGGTTTACTCTCACACTCGAAATGAACATGCTACCCATTTACACTGAGAGATAATCAGTTATATGCTAAGCTCTAAAAATGACACTTTTGGATGGACTAGATACACTTCTTGGGTCATGTTATCTCAGAGACATGAGTATCAGTAGACCCAGAGAAAGTGAGAGATGTAGTTTACTAGGAGCATCCGAAGAACATATTTGAGGTGCAAAGTTTTCTAGGGTTGGATGGATACTACAAACATTTCATTCAGGACTTCTCACACTTAGCAGCACCGCTGACAGGTCTGAATAAGAAGGGTGAAAAGTTCTCATGGTACGATTCTTGTGAGGCAGCCTTTCAGGAGCTGAAAGGGAGGTTGACTTCAGCACTGATACTAGTCTTGATTGAGTCAGGAAAGAGATATTCTGTTTACTACGATGCATCAGGTATTGAGCTGGGAGCTGTAATTATGCAGGGAAATAGAGTTTTTGCATATGGGTCTCGGCAGTTGAGGCCACATGAGAGGAATTACTCAACGCACAATCTGGTGTTGGTAGCTATTGTTAATTCCCTATGTTGTTGGAGAAATTATCTTCTAGGAGATCACTTTGTGGTTTTCACTGACCACAAAACCCTCAAGTACATCTTCAATCAGCAGGATCTGAATTCGAGACAACGAAAGTGGGTTGAGTACCTACAATCCTTTGACTTTGAGCTTGCCTATTTGCTTGGGAAAGACAAAAAAGTGGCTGATGCATTGAGAAGGAGGACTCAAATACAGGCAATTCAGGAGGCCAACAGTGAGTGGAAGCTTATGTCTCTATTCTCTGAGATGCATTTTGAGGTGCATGATAGACATAGGTGGAATTTTCTTTCTTCTATAGTTGTTACCTCTACTCTTCTTGATCGAGTGTGAATGAGTTAGCTATCAGATTCTAATGTCATAGTCCTAAGGTAGAGCGTGTCTGGAGAGGACCCTTTTCCTGGATGAACCATAGGCATGGATGAGATCTTGTGTTTCCAGGGGAGTGTATGGGTGCCAGAAGGCATACGCGAGGAGCTGATGCGGGGCTTCCATTCCTCAGTTTGGGCAGTTCATCCTGGCATCACCAATATGTATCATGATGTACACCATCATTATTGGTGGCCAGGAATGAAGAGAGACGTTGCTGGTTTTGTCATGAGGTGTTCCACCTGTCAGCAGGTGAAGGTGGAGCACCAGCAACCAACAGGGCTTTTGCAGCTGTTACCCATTCCCAAGTGGAAGTGTAACAACTCCACGATGGATTTCGTGACTAGTTTGATGGGGTTTACTTGAGGGAATAATGCAGTATGGGTTGTCATTGACAGGCTTATGAAGGTTGCTCACTTCTTTCCGATCAAGGAGACCTTCAATGTTGATGAGCTGGGACGGTTTTACATCTGAGAGATTGTATGTCTGCATGGAGTTCCACACTCCATCGTTTCATACAGGGATACATGTTTTACTTCTCGGGTCTAGTATAGGCTACATAAAGCTTTGGGTACATAGGTGATTTTGAGTACAACTTACTATCCCCAGACAGATGTCCTATACGAGCGTATGATTCAGGTGCTTGAGGACATGCTCCAAGCATGCATTCTGGATTTTGGAGGCTCTTCGGAAAATCATATATCTCTTGTGGAGTTTGCCTACAAGAATAGTTTTCAAGAAACTATACAGATGGAACTTTATGAGGCTTTTTACGGTAAGCCATTCCGATCAACCTTATGTTGGTTGGAGGCAGGAGAGGAAACTTTACTGGGACCTAAACTTGTTTAGGAGACCAAAAAATAGATAGAGTTGATTCGGAAGAGGATGGATACTTCATAGTCTTGACAAAAGTCTTATGATGATCAGTGGAGACAACCTCTGAAGTTTGAGGTCGGGGATCATGTTTTTCTACGTGTCACACTGAGGTTGAGGCACATAAGGATTAGGTGACAGGGTCAGTTTCGCTGAGGTATGTCAGGCCATTTAAGGTGTTAGAGAGAGTTGGGACAGTTTCCTATCGGTTGTAGTTACCTCATAGGTACCGGTCTATGCACAACGTCTTCCACGTTTCACAACTTCAATGTTACTTTTCAGACCCATCTCATGTATTTCAACTTGAGGAGGTTGAGCTCAAAGTGGATGCGTCATTCGAGGAGCATCCTATCCGGATTGTTGATCACAATACAAAGGTTCTCTATGGCTGGTCTGTTCCTCTGGTATGAGTGCTATGGCAGCATGGGAAAGTACAAGACGAGACATGGGAGAGGGAGGCCGATGTACGTGCGCAGTGGCCAGAGTTGTTCAGGGTTTCTTATTCTATGCCATGCTAGAAAAATTCAGGGATGGATTTCTTTAAGGGGGGAAGTTTGTAAGAACCCGAACCTTCTTTTCAGGTATGTATTCCTTTTCTAGTAATTTTTGAGAAAAAGAGTTTTTTCAGAAGGTTGTGTAGGGGCACACGGTTGGCACACGGTCTGAACAAAGCTTGCGACCATCCCAGGAAACCGTGTAACCTAGACAGTCTGATCTGCATGGGCTGTGCACGATTTGTTAGACCATGCAGTAAATCCTTGCGAAGTCCCTAGATGAGACAGTAGCAACTGCACGGTTGGCGCACGGTTTTCCAAACCATGCGGGGTAATCGTGTGGCCACTTAAAGTTAGGGTTTTTAAGTCCCAGGCCACACTGTATTTTCCATTCCTCCACCATTCTTCCTCCCACTCACAGATCACATGGGTGTTGTGATTTTCAGAGGTTGGGGGAGCTCCTTGGCTCGTTTTAGAGGCAAATTGAAGGGGGTTTTTGGCGGATTGAAGGCGGTTCTCCTCAGGTAAGTCTTTATTTTGGTTATTTGAGGTTTTGGTTAGGGTTATCCCTCTTCCTCTCTTATTTTCCCAGATATACAATGGTTTCATGTAGATCTAGGCTTGTGTTGCCTTTATGTGTTAAAGGTTGAACTTGTGGATGTTAGAGAAGAGGTTTTGAGGTGTTTTCAAGGAGGCATTCACCCGGTTGGGAGTGTATTTGGCCGAACAGGTCAATTTTTCCAAACCCTAAGAGGTAGGTGGTTTGTGATTTTCAGTTTAAGGTCTTTGAATTGTATGTTCAAAATCGCCAATAACCATGAATAGGGTATTGTGAATTTACCGTTTTTAACCCTGTTAATTTCCTGATTTGCTAGTGTGTGCGAGTAGAGGTTATTTTTTTGTGAATAGGGTTGATTGCTATGCTTTGGAGGTGTTTCCCATGCATGTTCTGTTTATGACTGTTTGGTTCTGCTTAGCGTGTTAGGCTGATTTGTTTGTTTCCCATGCCTAGTATTGTAGGATGGAGTGATCTTGTTTATATGACATGATGATATGTTGTAGACTGCAGGCTAAGTAGTTCTTGAGGTTTACTTTGGCTGATACGCGTTGCTATACTTTTTTGGCACAGACAGGGCCGTGAGAACCTGGTGGAGTAGACCATAGGGATAATGTACGTAAAGGATTCTCTAGAGTGTATTTATAATTTACGATGCATGATCACAGGGGGAATTGACATTGAGTACTTCCCCAGAGAGTCTGTAGTTCCCCAATGCGAGCCACAGAGGGAATGCGATGTAAGTGCTTCCCTAGAGCGCCTTTAGATATGATGCGAGACTATAGGGGGAATTGACGGTGAGTGCTTCCTCAGAGAGTATGCTTAAGCTAAACTAGAGGGGTTATACTGAGTGTACTGCCTAGAGGGTTTCTTGTACTTGATAGGTAGAACCAGGGGGGATAGGATGTGGGTACTTCCTAGAGGGTTACCTATTTGTTAGATGCTTGCTTGTACTTGATAGGTACGACCAGAGGGGATAGGATGTGGGCAGTTCCCAGTGGGTTACCTGTTTGTTAGCTTCTTGATTGTATCTATTAGGTAGGACCAGAGGGGATTGGTTTTGAGTACTTCCCATAGGGTTACCTGTTGTGATTATCTGCTTTGTTTAGTTGTTGCTTGATATCTGAAACTGTGGATTGTTACTATTGAGTACTTCCTTATTTTATGCTTTTTTCACTTTTACCTGCCATATATTCACTGATTATTAGGAACATATCTTGTGGTGGTTTCCTACTGGGATTTGTCTCACACCCTATTTGGGCCATGATTTTGGGCCCAAATATATTATATTGTTGCAGGTATAGAAAAGGGAAATAACCCTTCTACTTCAGGTACTTGATTTTCTATGGAGCTGGAGAGCATGAGACCAAGCTTAGGCTTGAGATGTTGAGGAGCTGTTTATCTCTTTCTTTTGTACTTTGGTTTAGTACTAGTTGTATTCAGCATTGTGACTTGTTTGGATACTTTCCTCGACATATATGTATCATGAATCATTCATATATATATATATATATATATGCTCCAGTTGTTTCTTTATCAGTCTTCCGTTGTTACTATTGTTTGGTGTTATTAATGCTTCTGCTATTGTATATTTGTTTCTCTTCCGCTGTGTTACTCTACCAATGAGGGCATAGTTTCCCCACTATAACTCCCAAGGCCCTCATTTCTAGTTGGTAGCCTCTAGCATTTGGGGAAATGCGCTTGAGGCCATGTGACCAATCGGGTACGGGGCGCCTCTGGGTGGCTTTCGGAACCGGGACGTTACAATCTGCATGAGGTATTATTTCATTATGACATTAACTTATTTCTTCATAGGTAACTTGGTGTGTTTCTAGATTCTAACCTTGGACTTTAGGCTGCTATGCCTAATGCCACTGAGGAAGAGGCACAGAGGGTCACACACTAAGTCTATCCCAAATCTCAGTTAAATAATAATATTATTTATTATTTAATAAGTTGAAAAAATATTGTTCCGACATTTGGTTTAATAATTATTCATGTTTTATTGATCGCCTATATTCTAGAGGTTATTATGTTAGTAGAATATTTAATAAATATTTATTTTCTATTTAGTGAATATAATATTTATTTATTTATTGGATAACAATGTAGTGATATTTAATTATTAAAAAAATAGTCATTATTCAAGGCCTGATAAATATTGTGGTGGAATCATGGATAAAGTTTAATGTTCCAGTGAGAAATAATATTTATTGAATATTATTTGAATAAATAATATTTATTTTAATTTGAAAATTTAGGGAATGTCAAGAAATAATAATTATATTATTATTATTATATACATGGGGTTTTTTAGGGATTATAAAAATAATAATGTTTCATGTGAAATTATTATTTTTTGATGCTAGAAGTATATAAACCTGATTATATTATATTCTTAAGAGATCCAATTCATTTGTGTTGTGCACAATGAGATCTAGAGAGAATCATCTAAAATACTTATAGATATCTCTCTACAATAAAATTCTCAATAATGGAAAGAGATCCTCCTCCCCCATGACTATCAATTCTAAAGTGATCTAAGATAACCCTTCCTTGAAGTTATTATAGGGGCGACCAAAGAATAATGACTCAAGAATTAGGATCTGTTGTGCTAGCACCTATAGATTCTTATAGTTATGTTTGGAGGTTCATGGAACATGTTTTGATCATTTATATAGGGAATATAATGTTTATTCCTATAATTCAATGATTATATGACATATAGATCTTGTCAGATTTATAAAAAAAGAATTTCTCACAAGGTAATTATTTAATTTGTGAAATTAATTTTAAATAATATGTGATGATACAATTCTATGGTTTCAGTATTTTATCTATTTTTTATATTATTTGATTCAATTTTGTTGATAAAAACATTCATCATCATATAAATATCATATTAATCATCAATCATGACAAAAAGATGAGTTGGGCATGCCCCATACGTCACTTTTCCTATGCCTAGAACCTTTAATAAGGAGGTTATGAGTTCAAGTGTGGAGATAAATATGGTATTGATATAAGGTATGTTTTTTATAACACTATTCATTATAACCTAATATGGTTATGGGATAAGTGTTATCTTTCATAAAGGGATTTGGTAGTGGCTAGAATAAGTTTTAGTGAAAAAAACCAATCACACCACAATGGTAGTGAATACACAAAAAATGATAGATACGTCAGATTAATCCATGATGACTAAAGGAGATACGTAGGATCAACTTGGGAATATAGATTCTATGTATGATTACACCAGATTCAATTATAACATGATACTATACACTACATCATGAAGTGAGTTGTGAATGATTAAACAAAAAAGGAGTTGAAAGAGTATTGCACCATAGAAAAGAAGACCACACCACATTATAGGCTACATGTGATTAAGTAGAATATATATATATATATATATAAGATTTATCAAAAATTGTATATTATTAATTGAATCAAGCAATTAGAGAATTTCCAAACTGCAATGATGATTATCACACTATGAGGGTTATCATGGGAGATTAAACAAATATGGAGTTGGAAGAAAATTGCATCATGGAGTAGTAAACCACATCAAAATCCATGCTATTTGAGAATAAATATTTCATGGATAGAGGTTTGCAGGGATAGTATCATGGAACATCTCTTGTCCATGAGAATAATGGTCAATTCTATTTTGTGCCTGATGAATGGATTATGCCATAGTAAGGATGTTTACATTATAACCGATCAAGTTATGAGAAAGATTATGTTGTGATATAATAACTACATTGTGTGAGGTTCTTACATGGAAGAATTCCATGGATCTAGATTTGATGAGGATATAGGTCTTTGTGTAGTGAAATATTAGACCATAATATAATATGTTTGAAGATTAGGAATATTTAGAGTATCATGATGCGATCTTCTGAGATTTTAAAATGAGATATTATACCAGAATTTATGGATGTAGTAGTTGATTGGGAACTATTCCACAATGGTAAACTTAATTCCATAGGATGAATGGAGTCGAGTCATGCTATGCTGCAATGCATATAATCATGCACTGATCTTGTTATTCTTAGAATATCTGTAATATTCAGATAGAATTTAAAATGAGGAGATATGGAATGGAAATTAGTGGGTCGACTCAAATAAATTGGAATAATTTTACCACCCTTAAACTTGTGGAACAAATGGAATGATCTTGGAGAATTAGAAGGGAAGTATTTATCACAACCATTTATGTAAGGGTTGTATACTTGAATAGATTTATAAAAAGTACTTGTTGTAGTTCAAGAAGAAGTAAAAAATATTGAATATTTGGATTAATAGGAGATCAGATTGAATGATACATGTAGTTTCAAGAAATAATAATAAGATAACACCATAAAAGAAATACCACATGTCATATTTTGTTCAAATAAGTCTTGAAGGAGAATAGAGCTCTATTTCTGCATCCATATATTAGAAAAAGAACATAACAAGAAAATATCTATGTTGGATTATTGTTCATATGGACGAAGAAGTGATGATTTTGTGTTCATATGGAAGAAAAATGATTGAAACTCATATAAAGTTGTCAATCTCCTCAGGCCTTGGAGGATTAGAAGAGTAAAAAAATGGAATACAAAAAAACATAAATTATAGAGTTATGATGTATGAAAAATTACATACTAATATAGAATAGATCACTGTAACACCCAAGCCTAGACTGCTTAAACAACAACCACATGGGGGTCACTACGTGAGGCCAGACATGCCACTTCATTTGATAGAGGCTTCTGACCAGTGTACAGGGCCTAACATAAACATAGGGGGACTATTCCCTCTAAAAAAAGTCTAAGGGGAATTCCTGAATCTATTTAAATTTAGTTATGACCCGTATGTTTATCGGACATACAAAAAACCATTATACATAAAACGGGGAACCAACAGGGACCCCATAGTCTAGAAAATAAATTTTTAAATTTATCCACATGATGAAACAATATATTAAAAACTTGTGACATAAGAATAACTATAAATTTGGCATCATATGTAAATAAAAAATAACACATCGTTTAGTATACATGATGAAAGATAACAAAAAATAAACTACGTTGGTCTCCAGTCAAACTCACATAATATTCCTACTGAATCCTTGAAGTCCATAACCTGCTAGACTGGTACCATGTGTCAAGATTCAAGTAGTACTTATCCTTAGAGAGATGACACAAAGGTATAACCACATACATTTAAACCCATGCTGAGTACACATGAAATCCCCAATGACTCAACAATATTGAGTGATACTATGACTAAGTGTTTGTGCATTCAATACTTATATAACATAAAATCATTATTGTGAAATAAACCCACCTATAAACTTGACTCACAAATAACATCACTATATGTGTAGAATCATCAAGTGTTTACCAAACCACCTCGAACCTCAACCAAACTTACTTTGACTAGTGATAGAGTGTAACTGAACATGTAAAACCAACCACCCAAGGGGACTAAGTCTTGCCCTGGAACTAGTAGCTAAACACCAAACTTTCTTCTATTAGTGTCAGGGCATCTCTAAGAACAAGTAGTAACCTAGGGAAACTAAATAAATCCTCAGAACAAAAGGATCCACCCAGGGGAAATATAACCATTCTTAAAGCAATGAGTAACTAGTTGGAAATATACCCATCCTAAAAAATAAAACATATATAGAAATAGAGAACACATATTCTTGGGGCCACAAATCACCCCATAACCAAGTACTGCATGAACCTTGGGAATACCACCTTAAAACCTTAGTTATATCATATATATATACACACACACACACACACACACATATATATATATCTCTCTCTGTGTGTGTGAACGTGTATGTGTAAATGCACCCATGAAACACTCTCTTCCCAGAAACTAATAAAGCATTCACCCGTGGTTTTCCACCTCAGAACCACAAATGTATATAAACAAACATAATAATGCACACTCTATTCCCATAACCTCTTATCATATAACACTTGTGTTGTCCATCCACCCAAAACCATCTCACACAATCATGTATATACTCTCAATAACACAATGTATCATCACCACAATAACCATATTATGATCTCCCAAACAATTCAAGTTCTAAGGTGGAACCTAAAATCCTTACTTCTCATACCCCTCATCAACCCTCTCCAGGGTCACCATGACACTGGAGCACTCACCAGGGTTTCCTAGGTCACACCATAACACAAACACCTTTCATGGGACCCTTTATCACATTTTTATATCTTGAACTCAACCTATATTTATGGTATTATCATCCCTCAACATCTTCTAGTGCCCTCTAGACCCATATCTACCCTCTAAGGGGTCATTCACAACTATCTAGATCAACCCTCTATTTTTATACCAAAAAATCCATCATTGAACAACATGAAAAAAATGAATCATCATGAAAAAATAAATACATAGGTCTATCAAAATAAGGGTCACATAAAAAAGAACTCATGCTTTATAAAACAAGTAATCTCTCTCATGAGGTCAAATAGACTATAACAACTCAGATAATACCTTTTGACTTTTATTTGGAAAACAAGTCAAAATCCCCCTTTTAAAACCATTTAGAAATGGAATCACATTCCATATTACTCACACTAGGTCCTTGAAAAAAATCCATAAAAAATTATATATAAAAACTCAATTTAATTTGAAATTACAATTTAAAAACCCATCCTTCAAAAAACAACTTTCACTTTGAAATTCATTTAATCCAAACTACTTACAAAAATATATTTTAAAAGGAAACCTTTTTCTATTTGAAATTGAACACACACTATTAGAAAATCCATAAAAGGGCCATCAATGCTCATTCAACTATGGATTCACCATCAAAGTATTTAGTAAGCTATGTAGTCCATGTTGACTATTAAGTCAATGTGATCCCACCCTAATTTATATTCAAGATCACCCAAGTCATGAGACTTGATGAAAAATATAATAATTTTGGCACATGCACATAAAATCAACAAATGAGAAAGATACTCAAATAAAGTCAAGGAAACATACCTGAAACGATGATCCATAATCTATCGCAATCTAATAATTACCTCCTCTAAGCCCAAGATCACCAATCTCATAAATAAATATCAATAAATTAATAAATTAAACACTTAAAACTAAATTAAAAAATTTGTACAATCAATGAACAAATCATATGTTCAAACTCACAATGTCAATCCTATAAGAAACGATATGAGTTTCACTGTTGAAACACACTTGGACCTAATTTACACAAATTCCATAAATTAACAACCTAAATTGATGACCAATTTCACCCAAATTCACCAAGAACCCTAAAAAAACCACAAAGAAATATAAATTAATGAAAATGTTGAATGAAAACTTGAATAACTACTACCAAGAAATAATCTACAAGATAAAAGTAAAATACCCATCAAGTTGGATGATTTTACCATACTATAGTGATATCATCTCCCTAAATACCTAGATGATGGACCAAAAAATATAAAAGAAAGGGAAAGAACAAGGATAGAAAGGAGAGAAACTTACCTCAAATCCATGCAGAAAAACTCCCAAGAATGGTCTAGATAAAAGGTATAAAAAAATAAAGAAAACAGGACAGGAGTTTGATATCCCCTATATGATCACGCGACCACCAAAAGGAAATCTTGAGGTGTTTCTATAAAAGAAACCCCTAAAAGGATACCCAAACCCTAAAGAAACTACATAATAGTCTAATCGCATCACAACCCCCTGGGTCATGGTGTGGAACACCCTATATAAAATCACTAATAAGTTCTTAAAACTTCATATCATGACATATTGTGTGTCACTATATGGTTCACATAGATGAATAAGATATCATGATGTGACCTAGGTGTCACGATGCGACCTACTCTAGCTGCTGAATTTCAACATCTTGGTCACCCTAACCCTAGATATGATGCTCCCCCAAGTACCCAAACACCAACCATGCCTAAATAATTTTCCAAAAACTTTTCCTTGATATTTTAAAAATCTCATAATTCTAACTTGATTCCCAATTCTCAAAATGAACTCCTTTACAAAACAAAAATTAAAATTCTTTCTGAATTTCATAACTCACGAAGGACACGAGGTTTTACAATCTCTCCACAATAACACTTATTATCCTTGATAATCCATGGTTGTCCTAAAATAAACATTATCAGCCTACCGTGGTAATATATTCTCTTCCAACACACTATATTACATCACCAAATTCCCAAAAAACTTCCACCGTGAAATTACAAACACTAATCCCAAATACACTAAATTTTCTCCAAAAACATTATTTGATTCTAAAACCAACACAGCTGCATTAAAAATGATGATATTGATATTTTTTTTACCTCACCACCTCAATTTACATTTTCAAGAACAAGTTTGTCCTCCCCAAGTTGAATTTTCCATGAAAACACTCGACCTCACCCGTCGATGCACTAATACATTTCCTGATTACAATTCCCTAACACCTGAAGGAATTAATGATCCAACTGAACACCCATATAAAAATTTGAATATGAATTTAAGTGTAACATTCATGGATGTATCCTAAACCAACCCATTTAACCATCAAACTCTTCCCATGAGCACATACGTTCCTTTATTCCCACTCACCTTCAAATCATGATACCACTATCTTGAGTCCATCACCAACACAAGAACTCTATCAAACATTGCAATCAAATTCCAAATAACTAGGAATAACTTCTCATGAAGATCCTTATTTTTTCAAAACCATCCCCCAACCAGTTTTACCACTATTATGGCCTTTCCGACACAATAGTTATATTCCCACTACCAATAAGATTCCCCCACCTTGGATTATCCTCATTTTCACCTCATTAAACCAAAAAATACAATATCTACCACCCATATCATATCCATTACCAAGAATAACAATTTTCCATGATCATGCTACTCACACCCGAGCAATAACATGATACACCCCTCACCTAGTACTAATATGGTGCTAAAAACACTCATCGATATCAAAACACTAAAGTGTCAATAGTCAATTTGTATTGAGTTTATGGAACTTCCCACCATAAGACTCCACAAAATGAGGATTATTTCATTTGATGGTGCTCCCCAATAAAGGAATTTCCTAAAAAAACACACAACAACTGGTCCAACCCATGAATTCATCAAAAAACACATCAAGTGGTTCAATACTAATCCCACCACTCACATCCTGCTACTCAATCCCCAAATCCATATCCATCCATGAGTCCTTTATATAGAAATATCTTAAAAACACAATGGTACACCCACAGAGCACATAAATCAATCACCCAGGACACTCTCGATCAAAAATTGAAAATAAAGAAAACTGGTTTACACAGGCACCAATTTATTTATGTTCACCACATCACCTAATCCAATACACCCACCAACATCACTTAAAAGTTCCCAAAAAACATTGAACACAAGCCAAGAACATAATTCAAACATCCATTTCATCCCCAACCAAAAACACCAAAAATCAAACTAATCCATTTATCACAGATAATGGATTCTATTTTCAAATACATACTCAAATCACTCCTTTTCACATAAGGGTTTTCACCAAAACATGAATTCACAAAGATCTCATGCCTTTCATATCCTTTACACAAAACTGATCTCATTTCCAAAATCCTTTTCTGAAACTCAATTCCAAGACATTTAATATCAAATTTCCAAAACACTTTTCCTATCATTTTCTCAAAATTATATAATTCCTAACCATTACAAAAACACTGGTTCTATGAACCATTTTGAGTAAAAATGACTTATAAAAACATCCCACACACACATTATTCTACAACATGTGTTTTATTTTTAAAATATTTTTTCCCTTTTAAAATAGATATTTTCTGAAATAGCAATCATCCTAAAAACCATTTCCCTATGGAAGTGAAATAATAAAATCATTATTAAAGAGACAAGCCCCTCAATTCTATATTAAAATAATCACCACTTATAATATATTTGATAAAATATCAATTATATTAAAGTTTTATATAATTAATAATGGATTTAGATGTCAAAATATGTCAAAAAACTCCACCATTAGGCATATGCATCATGCCCTAAGCATTACACTATCAGGATGCATAAACAAATCATTGGATCCCTAACTAATATTGATGACTCATCCTGATTATCATTCATAAAACATTTGGATTATCAGTCTAAACAAACACCTCACTCATCCTAGAGTTTCAAGTCCAATCATAGGACGTCCCTTGGAAATTTAGGCCTTAATTGATGTCATGCTGGCTAGGCATGAAATTGATCTATCACCTATGTTTTGATAACCTAACTTCACTTATAACTATACAACATAGTCGCAAAAGATTATCTAATACCACTTTGTGACACCCCAACCTGAATAACCTAAAAAAAACCTATATGGGGGTCTCTATATGACCTTAGTAATTCCTCCCTATACATTGAAGGGTGATGATTAGTGTCGAGGGACTAACATAGTCATGAGGAGACTACACAGTATAAAAAACACCCAAGTTACATATATGAATATACCAAAATTTAGGAATGAATCGTCCATATAACATGCATCCCAAAAACCTATAGACATAAAAATGGAATCCCAAAAGCCCCTAAAATCAAGAATAGAAAGTAGTAAATATATCTAATAATGTATCAAAACATAATAGAGTTACAAAAGAAAAAGAAAAATAAATTATGAATCATATATAAATAAATAATGGCACACTGACTAGTAAACATGTTGAATAATAACAAAAACAACTACACTCACCTCTAACCCAAATCACATAATCATCATGCCACATCCTCGACCTCTATATCCTAATTTACCAACACCATGAATCCATCTATAAGAATTACCTATTCCTAGAGGGAAGACATGAAAGTCTACCCATGTACAACAAAACCCATGCCATATATGTGGGTAGGTGTGATTTAATGAACTAATATAAAATCTATAATTCATAAAAAATATTGAGTGATACTATGACTGTGTATAGAGAATGCCTCTAAGAGGATCAATATAACATTCAACAAGTTTTTGGTTTATTTTGGTGTTGTACTCGGGTGAACTTTGGGTTTCTCACTTTTCCCTAAAAGTGTTTTGATAATAAAAATTTAACTTTCAAGTCCAGTGTATATTCATTAAATACATATATAAGTTGAAATCTTTCTCATGAAACACACTCACTAAAAAAATGAAACACAAATAACTTCACCATACTTTTCATGCCATCAAGTGTCAATCAAACCACCATGAACCTTGACCATACCAACTTTGGCCAGTTCCAAAGTATCTCTGAACTTGTTAAACCAACCACCCAAGTGGTCCAAGTCCAACCCCAAAACATGTATCCGAACATTATATTTTCTTTGGCCCGTGTCGGGGTCTCTTTTAGTATAAGTAACCACAAAGGGTAAATGTACCCATCCTTGGAACACAAGGATCCATATATGGGAAATATACCCATACTTGAAAAGTAAAATACACTATAGGGGAAATATATGCATCCCTTGAATATAAGAAGTACCCTGGGGAAATATAACCATTCCCATAACCATGTAATCATACACCCCTGGGGGGGGGGTCACATCCCCACCTAGAACCATGTATCAAGACTCCATCCCCAAGGGTTATATCCTACCCCAACACCTAAAACCTCAATTCAAAAAACACACATACATATACATAGAGCACACATATATCTATGGGACACAACTTTCCCCTAAATTAGGTTCCACATGAACCTAGAGAATCCCACCCTACAACCTTAGTTATATCATATATATATATATATATGTGTGTGTGTGTGTGTGTGTGTGTGTATCTAAATGCACTTAGGGAACACTCTATTCTTGGAAAATTGTAAAGTATGTACAAAGGATATTACACTATAGAACCACCAATGTATATAATTAAAAACACATGTTCATACTCTCTTCCTAGAACCTCTCATCACATACCACAAGGGTTTTCTATCCACCTAAACCCATCTCACATAATCTTGATCAGAATCTTAAGCACACGATCTATCCTCTACACTATAGACACATCATACCCAGAAGAAATAATTTAGGTTCTAAGGTGACACCTAAAATACTCATGCCCCATTCCCCAAACCAAACCTCTTTAGGGTTATTATGATAATGGGGAACCCATCTAGGTCCCCTAGGCCACACCATAGTTCAAACACCCTACTTGGGTTCCTCTATCACATTTCCATCTATCAGATCCAACTTATCTTTCCAATCCTAAAAACCCTCACATACTATAAGGTCCTTTGGACTGATATCTACCCTCTTAGGGGTTTGTCACATATATGCAGATCAACCCAATACTTTTATACCAAAATAAACCATCATTTTACAACACACATAACATGAATCATTATTTAATAGGAAACACACAAAAAATCCTAACTAGGGGAATATAAAAATTCATTCATGATTTAGAAAATAGGGTGTCACCCTCATGAGATCAAATAAACCAAAACAACTTAACTAAAACCTTTTGGATTTTCTTTGGAAACCAAGTCAAAATCCTATTTTTAAAACCATTTAGAAATGTAACTACATGGTGTCTTATCCACACTATTCCATTGTACAGAATCTATCAAACATTATTTTTAAAACCCCACTTTTGTTTTCAATTACCATTTCAAAACCCACCCTTAAAATCACAACTTTTACATTTAATTTAATTTAATCCAAAAATGTTTCAAAACACATTTTAAAAGGAAACTATTTTCCATTTAAAATAAAAAACATGCCACCAGTAAATTAATAAAAAATACTATCAATGATCATTCAAAAAAGGAGCCACCATCGAAATGTTTAGAAATCCTTTATGTCCTTGTTGACTATTGGGTTGATGTGAGCCCACCCCAATTTATGGATGAGATTACACAAGCCCAAAATTTTTAAGAAATATATAATATTGATAGAACATGAACATAAAATCCCCATATGATCAAGATACTAAAATAATGTTAAGGACAATTTACTTAACCAATGATCTATAGTCCATTCCAAGTTCACACCGACCTCCTCTGAGCCCAAGAATTACTATATCATAAATAAACACCCACAAATTAATAGATTAACCACTTAAAACTAAAATCCCAAATTGGAATAATCAATGTCTATTAAAATAGGAGACACTCTGAGATGGGAGGGGCAAAGAAGGGTGTCAAAATTTTCTTTTGTTATGTTGGATTTTGTCCCCACATTAGTAGGAATCCGTTAAACTTGAATAATTAAATCACACATACAAAAATATAAATATAGGAATTAAAACACAGAGCGTAATGATTTTTACTTGGTTCACTACAATGGTTTAATCCAAGGAGGATACAATCATAATTAACTATTATAAAAGAATCCACTAAGCTTAACTATATTTTTTTGATTATATATGTTCAACTATCATCACTCCATACTAGGTACAATGCATTTGAAATGAATTTAAAGATAGCACACTTCCTTCCTCATATTACTTCTGCTGACCCCTCATTATGCACTGATATAGATTAATTCTACCTAAGTTTATCAACTTGAAGGTCACATACACATTTTCAAGAGTTTATTCTTTGATATACATCATGAAAATAATAATTTGATTCTCTAATGTTCTCTTTTGTATTTAAGAATAACCACCTGCAATATTCATGTGAAAAACCTACTTGAATATTACATACTTGAAGTAACCATGTGGAACCTAGTTTATTGCATACTCAACCTCTCAGACCACATACTTACCTTTATAGACCATAATCTGCACTTAACAGATCTCCCTTGAAATATTCCTATGTCCACTGCATATGAAACTCATATACCATAAAATCCCCTTCATGGAATACCCACTCCATAGATCTCCTGCATACTCCACTTCGTAGATATCCACTCATGGACTTCCTTCTCACACACCACCTCCATGCACTGGCTTCAAAAACTGACTTTGGGATACTTACTTCAGCTCCTGAATTCTATGATTTTCTCTCAAGTCCTCAGAACCCTCTTTAACATATAATAAATACTAATGCAAAGGATAGTGAGTTATTTATTAGAAAATCCCCCCATGAAACTCACTAATCCGTTTGAATTACTATTCAACCATGGAAAATCACCCTTTGTGACTCTAAAACCCCCCCATCTTGTGACTATGTACTCCCTCTATGAACTGAGTAGTTGAATTTGTGGTCAACCAAAAAAAATCTATTTTGAAACTATTAATTTCACTATAGAAGACACAATTTACTTATAATTCAATACAAAATCTCAGTTCTGACACCATGTACTCCATTTCCCCAGTCAAATGGTTCATTGGAAATCCATGTACTTTCCATTACGGGGCGTGTGATTTCTATGAAAGAAAATTTTCCATGAACTCTTTTCACATGTCACATAGTTAAATATGTGTACCACATACATGACTAAATGAATGAAATTCCTTCACCATAAAAAGTTCATGGAACTTCACTAGAAACTCTAGATTTTTGAGCAAAAAAATTGGAAAACACTGGAAAACAACTTCATTGAATAAACTTATTCAATTATTACACTATTATTATATAATATTTAAACCATATTTAAAGATCTAAAAATTATTTTTATTAACCTAGAAATTAATTTTAAACAAACACTACATCATCATAAAAAATCATCCTAGACCATGTTGGTTCTAACACTCTCCCGCATTGGGTTTGTTTGTAATACAAACTGAAATTAAATGCTACAAAATCACCATAAGGAACCAAAATAACATATCCATCACTCTAAGACTATGTGAGAAAATATTAGTATAGAAAAAAATAGTTTAAGAGAGTATCCTTGACCTCATTTCTGAAAAAAAAATCCATTATCTTCAAACCATTTACTCCCCCTCAATTTGAGAGTCTCAACACTATCACAACATGTGGAAAAACAAAACACATCTACCATTGAAATGACTGTATTGATTTTCACCAGGCTTTATCCCCCATTTCTAGTAAATTCAAAGTGAAAGGTTCATCTAATTTTCTTTTTGTACAACACATCTGGGAAAACATATCTCTCCCATAAACCCACATCACTTTTAAAATAGTTAGAAATAATTAAGTTCACGAGGATAAGGGTAACTCAAAACCCCCTCAATCTATGAGGGCTTGTTTAACTTTGAAGTTTAACTAATGCTTCTCAAAAAATGAATGGCCAATAGTTAAGTCATGGTATCATCTACTTAGTTCCAACATCCTTCATCTTGATGATTCTTTGATCAACCTTTTACTTGATCAACCTTTCACCAATATATTCTAGTTGTTCTTTTATACCTAGGAGATAATTTCATGACTTGGTAACTATGATATATTATGATTACACTATACTTATTGATGTTATTTACCACTTATTATTCAACCATATCACACATTTTCATCAAAATAAAAGCACCACCTCTAGTGGTATTATAGTCAACCACATCATTGGCCCAATTCACATTAGAAAATGTAGAAAAATAATGATATTTTCCTATATAGAAAAGTATGGTGTAATTGAGAGTACCTTTGATGTATCTATTGATTAATTTAATTAATATGAGATACTCTTAGTTTTGGTTAATTTTAAAGAAGTCCACTAAGACAGTTGAAAAATCAATATTTGGTTGAGTTATAGTATAATATAATAGCCATATAATAATTATTTTATATAAGGTATAATCCATAGACTTCCTATCCTTTTGCCTTCTATGTTTGGTTCCAACCTAAATTAGTATTGAAATTGGTTTATAATCATGCATGAAAAATTTATTCAGTAGAAATATCTCATTATTAGTATTATAAAAATGCATATCCCATATTCTAAACTACTTGTATCCCTAGTAAGTAAGTGAGTTCACCTATCATAAACATCTCAAATTTGTGCTTAATAACTTAGGAAATTCTTCCACATAATCCATCTTGCTTTAACAAAATATGATATCATCAATGTCAAAAATGACCATGAATTGTTTTTCTTTATATTTTTTCATATAAATATTATGGTTAAAACCAAAAATTTTGAATTATAACTTCCCTATTTATGAATCCAGTAAATCATACCCTGCATGAGGTACCAGCTTCAGACTATAAATGGTTTTTTTAACATGCAAGCCTTTATTTCATTGGCACCAATCAGGAATCCCACTGTAAATTTAATATATAATTCTTCCTGGATAACACCATTAAAAAAATTATATTTTAACATTCATTTGATAAATATTTAAACCTCTATGGATATCCATGGAAAATAAGTGTATGATTAACTCAAGTCAAGCCACCAGTACAAATATTTCATCAATATAAAGACCTTTTATTTTTTGTATCCCTTAGAAACCAATCTTGTTTCATTTTAGATAACATTACCATTTTTATACAATTTTTTTAAAGATATTCTTGGTTTTAATCAAATTGTGATGGTCAGGATTATTCACAAGCTCCCAAGTTTAATTTTTATCAATATGACCATGATCTTAATTCATGGATCTAACCCCTGAATTATATTTCACAACATATTAAAATGATATTGGTTCCATAATTAATAAGTGTACATAATTCTATACATTACTCATTCTACATGTCTTTATAGGTGATAAATAATCTTTAATAATATTTGATTGATCTACTTCCCATATTCTATTTATCCTCTTAGATTCTGGTTGAGTTTATTGAATAATGGGTTCCCCTAGTTATTCCACATCTAAATCATTTTCATTTATAGAACCTTGAATGTTAGGAAAAACCTTCACCACTTATATATTTACCATCTTCTTTTTTTACCTTACTCTTCATCATCAAACACATGATCATTTGAGCTCCTAGAGTTTTTTATAATTTTATCCACAATGATCTTAACATTATTTCTCTCCATAATTTTTCAAAGACTATTATTGTAATATTTATATGAATTTCTCTTTATTTAGTATCCATGGTATACTCCATCATCTATAGAATATCCATTCTTGATTAATTTATTTGTTTTAGATCTAATATTTACTTCTAAAGACTCAAAAATGATTTAGTGAAGGATTCCTTCCATGATGAATTTCATAGGCTATCCTTTATTCTCATAGACTTAATACTACCTGGTTTTGAGTATATATCAAAACTTGAACAAAATTATTATAATATTGAAGAGAAAAACCAATATTAATTAGAACATTTTTGGCCATATTGTTCACCTGTCAATTTATTCATTTAACAACCCCATTTTATTAAGGTGTTATCACAAATGAAACCTCATGATTGATCCTTTATTTTTGTGGAAATTTTCAAATTTGATGGATGTGTATTTCATTAAATTGTAACACATTAATATTTTTATTTCCCAACTAGTTTTATTCTCAACTCTTTGGAGGTATCACTTCATGAAATCAATAAATTATAATTTTTTCAGCATTAACATCACACAGGTCCTTCAACTGTAATAATCAATGAAAATAACAAATTACCTCTCTCAATGAATTCTATATATATTAACTAAACCTCATATAATAATGTGGAATAGATTGAGTAGATTATATACCCTTTTTTCTTTGGATGATAAGGATTTTAGAACATTTTTCCTAACATGAAAGTATCACATTTATTTTCTTGATCACACTTTAGGATGGAAATTTCCAATACAACCATAAACTTGGGTAAGTTTTCCATGATCTATTGATTAATGTTACATAATATCTGATTCCATAATTTATTTTCATATTTAACTATTAAGATTAATGTGTTTTCTTTACTATCCACTTAGTATTGATTACTATTCATCCTCCATCATTTCATGAGACAATGCCTAACCTTTAAATTAATGGATCATCCTTTTTGATTAAATTTCACCACCAATAATGATTTTGTAGAGTTAAATCACACTTAAGAAGTTGTGACATAAACCATCCACATAGATCACTTCCACTTTCTTCATCTTGTCACCCACCAAACATTAATTTATACTGAATTTGATATTTAAGTAACCATAATTTCTTAAACACATTATTATATTAAATATTTCCTTAAAATTTTACAATAAATTCACATTTCTAGTAATTTTGGATGACCACCCACTACCAAGACTCCAGGTACTGCTTTTATTTGTTTCTTTGAGGAAAATCTGGACCAAGTTGGGCTTCCCAATGTTATTTTTTCCCTTCCATGAGATACTTGGTTGAGTAGAGGTATATGATGGAATCTTCACATTATATTTATAATGCATGGTGAAATCATGATAATATTCTTCTTCTAATAAAGAGTATCTATTTTTAGAGGCATTTTTCTATGTTGACCCATATTCATTAGTATCCAAACTCTAGTTACTTTTTCCACTTCCATTTTTCTTGCACTCAAAGGATTTATGCCCAAATTTAGAACAATGAAGAATATATATATAAGTTATTTATTCTATATGATTACAGATATTCTCCCATTATACTTTTCAGAATTCTTGGTGTTTCCCTATTCAAAAATCTCAGAGGCACATTACATTAGGACACAATGTTTCCAAGATATCTATAAAATTGTGATTTTATATGAGGAAACCTCTTCTATCTTTTGTTCCTCTTCATTCCCCCACCATTAGAGTTACATATCAGTTGAATAAAAACCATAATAAATTGAGGATTTTTTAAAAACACATGTTTCCCTTTGTTCGGTGCACTCAGAGTTCAGGATTCCAAAGTTTTAGTTTTTAATCCAGAATCAACAAAATTACGATTTCCTTTATTCTATTCCAAAATTGTTCCTACTTTGAATGAATCAAGATCACATCCAACTCTAATTTTTCCCATATATTTAGGCCTTTGACAAGTCAAAACATTCTCAAAACCTTCATATCCTTATTTGGTTCTTTCAAATATTTCTTCATATGATAACTTTATAGACTATAGTCTCTTATTCTATTTTATTAATTTTTTTAAGATTCTAGTTTATTTTTTAGGGTGGCGAATTCTTATTAAATATCTTCAACTTTCTTAGCTGTCTCAACTAGATTGGTGATACTTACATTTAATGCATACATTTTTTGATATCAAATTCAATATTTTTTATGATTTATTTGATTAGTCTTTCCTGAATATTAATGGAAATATTGATTTTTTTATTTACGATAGGATTTAAAAAATATTTGAAAATGAGAAAAATAATGATGAATTCATGATTAAAATAAAGTCTTATGAGATAAGAAAAGATAAGGACCAATTCTAGAGTCTAGATATGAAGAAAAAAACTGAAATAAAGGTTAAAATGCTTGAAAATATCCATTCATCATGTCCAAAGAACTCATGATGTGGATGAAGTTTGTGAGATAGCTCACCCAAATGAAAGTCATGAAAATTCACATCATAAGACATGTGTCATGATGTTAAACATCCTTAGATGAGCCAATAAATGATAGTTCTAGAAAATATGTGATGGAGACCTGCACTTTTTTGACCCAGAACATCATACACCATAGATATTGATTCATTAAGATTTTAAAGACCAAATTAATGGTCAATTAAATATAACCTGAGGATTTATACGACTATAAATAAAGAGCTATGGTTCTACTATAGAGGATTCATTTAGAGGCAAATGGGAACTATGGTCATAAATAACCTTTTCTCTTCTTCTATCCCAAGTTTAAATTACACAACTCTAAATATTTCATGGATGGATGAATTATTATCTAACTCTTATTATAGTATATTATGTTTATCTTCAAGATGACCCACACATTAAAATATTATTTTAGTGAGTAATTTATTATAAAATCACCCCATGGAACATTCTAATCCTTTGGAATTAATGTTAAATCCCTATAAAGTACTTTTCATGACACTTAAAAAAATCAATTTTATGACTATGTAATACCTCAATAGTCTATATTATTGAATTCATGGTCAATAAAAAACTCTATTATGACACTTTGTATTCCACTATATTCCATGAACTTGATTTTACGACCAATAAAAAATATCTGTTTCAACACAATGTACTTAGCCACCCCATCCATGTGATTTCCTAGAAAGGAAATATACATTGAAGAGAAGGTGTATTATATATGAGAAATCTTCCATGTACTCATTATGAATTCTATGTAGTTTAATTTGTGTTCTATATACATGACTATACATATGACTTTCCTTCTCCTTGAAAACATCACAGAATATCACCAAAAACTCCAGATTGTTAGGCCCAATTTTTTTGGAAAAAATAGGAAAACAATGCTGTTGAAAAACATCATCAATATATCCAATAAGATTAAATAATATATAAAATATCTTATAATATCACTAAAATAATTTTATAAACAATAAACTAATTTTCAACAAACACACCATCATCATCGAACACCATCCTAGAACACCTTGGTTCCAACAATGCCAAACTTACTCAGGTGGCCTCACAAAACTAATCCCACATGAAATAGGGTGAGATATACACCTAACACTCACTAGGTCATAAGATAAGAAAACTAACTCAATTATGAAACTAAATTGATGTCCTATTTCACTAAGATTCATCAAAAATGTTAAACAAACCATGGGGTAACATACCTTAAGGAAAATGACGAGTGGAGGCTTTAATACCTCCTCTTGGGATATCCTTTACACGCTTCATTGGAATTTCCCATAAAATTGGTTGATTTAACCACAATGTGGTGTAATTTTATCCCTACACCCCTATATTAAGAAACAAAAATTAGAAAAATCAAGTGGAATGAATAAGAAGAGGAAAGAGAGAAACCTACCTCAAATCTGTGTGATGAAACTCCCTCAAACAGTCAAGATCAAAGGGATGTAAGGAGAAAAAAAGAGGGAAGGAAGTTCAACCACCCATTATACTCAAGTTACCACCATATGGAAAATTTAAGGGATTTTTAAATTATATACCCTTGAAAAGACCACCCAACCCTTAAAAATATTACACAAAAGTCTCATCACTACTTAACCAGGAGGGTCAGAGTGGGACCACTATATAAGGAGAGGGATAACCTCTTAAATCAAAATTGTTGTGTCATTGACCCTCTAAGTCAATGTGTATATAAACCTAGATAAAAAAACTTCTTAGATATTATACCTTCCTGGTGTGTCACACATATACACAATATCTGTTATGATACTACCTTGGAGTCATAACATGACTTGCTGTGGCTACTGAATTTTAGCAGTTAGGTCACCTCAAACCCATATTTGATGCTTCATTGGGAACCTAAATATGAAAAAATCCTCAATTTTTATCCAAAAAATTTCCCTTATTTGTTCTAAATCATTGGATTTTTATCTGATTCCTAACTCTAAAAATGAACCCCTCACTAAAATAAAAATTTGATTTATTTTTTAATTTCATAACTCATAAAGGACAAAGGGTTTTATATTTCTCATGTCTATACACAATTTATGTGACCCTAAAATCTATAAACTAACTTATATTTCACTAAATTAGTGCTCAAAGGAGAATAATAGGGAGTGGGCCTTGGATCAATAATGATTCCTTACAACACATTATAAGGGAAGAGTATCTTAGTGTTCTTACATTTAGTTTTTTCCTAACAAGTGGTATCATAGCCTAAATGTTTTTTTTTAGGTTTAATCTATATATCTATTTATGGATTTGTTGTGCACATGGAATCTATGATGAAGCCTCTATTTTTCAGTGGTACTAAATTTTATGGTTAGTTAAAGTAGATACTTATCTTCCTATATACTTGTGTAAAGTATATCATGGAATACATATGATGTGATGATGAATTCACTAAGAATATTGAAATAATTGTTGATTCATGGACACAAATATCTTGACTTGATCATTTTCCAATGAGGTATATAGGAATACCACTAATTGTGCTAGTGCATTCAAGATTTCAAAAATTATAGAAATTATTTATGAAAAATAGTTGGATTAAAGGAGATAAAGGTATCATCCTTAAATGATAATTAATATTTCCTTATGTTTGATGTAAAAAAAGGGAGTAATAGGGATAAGTATCTTGAGAATAAGAATAATCCTATTGAATTAAGTGAGTTTGAGATCAATGTTAAATTTGTGTCTAAAATTATTTTAGAAGATACTTGAGAATTTGGAAATTTATATTCCCCCATGAATAATAAAATGTAAAATTATTTAATGGAATAAGTGGAGACAATGTCTAGTTATTAATCTGAATAATGTTCATGAAATGATCAAGAGAATATAAAATCCCAATATAAGAATGGGGATCCAATAGAAATAATTCATCTAGTGGAGAATGAATTAATAAAAGATATGTCCATGGATAATAATATATTAAAGAAAGTGGAAGTGGCTATGAATAAATTAATTATGAGAATGGGTGGAAAATAAAGGGACTAAGTGAATTATTAAAGAACTTTCACCTGAAGTAAGAAAAAAATG
The DNA here is from genome assembly GCA_963277665.1 of Viscum album. Classification (NCBI taxonomy): domain Eukaryota; kingdom Viridiplantae; phylum Streptophyta; class Magnoliopsida; order Santalales; family Viscaceae; genus Viscum; species Viscum album. The sequence continues at coordinate 746,752,007 of OY728123.1, read as the reverse complement.
GCCATGTATAAGAAGTTTAAAGTAAGAGTTATCCCTATAGAAATAAAACTTGAAGAGAGTATAAAATATGGAAAAGAAGATAGATCTAAGGAGAAGGAAATGGTTTCTCAGTTGAAAGAGAAGGATGATACTATAAAGAAGCTTAATTAAAGGTTGAAGACCTATAATGAAAAAATAATATCCCCCTCATGGAAGCATTTATAAGTGAAGTATGAAAAATTAAAAAAACTGGAATTCATAAGTAAATTGAATGTTATTTCTAAATTAGGACATGAAAACTCAAAATTAAAGGTGTTTTTAAAATTCTATTACTATGGAATCATGGGACACACCATGGGTGTGTGTCTAGAAACCCAATGGAAAAAAGGTTGAAGAAAATTACCATATTAATATCCTAATCAATAAATTACTATAAGAGGTAAGAATTTAATTTTTTTTATAACCATAGAAAAAAAGTTAGAAATTTCTACAAGATAGATGGTAAATGTGTAATAATAAATATTTCCATTCATATAAAAAATGAGAAGATTGTTTTTATTAAAAGAAAATTTGTTGCTATGGAATTTGTTTTTACTATATTGGAGGAATAAAATGATGGAGTTCAATGAAAGTTTCACCAAGATCCATTGCTGATATACTCATAACATCCCTATAAGAAAGAAAAAAACAAAATTTGAAGAAAAAGAGGGAAGATTCCCCATATGTGATAAATATGGATGACTATGTAAAGAATGATCCACTAAGGATGAAAATTTACAAGGTGGACTTAATGGATATCAAAGAGGACAAAAAAAAACTCTTATGTGGTTTAAAAAATTATACCACATGGAAATAAGTGAGGGTTTGTCGAAGGGATCTTCTATGATAGAGGAATCATGATAAATGATACAAAGATAAGGAATAAAAAGAAGAAACATGCAAAAATGGGATTACTCTCACAATAGAGGTGAAACCAAAGCCAAATAATATAGAGATCTCTATTGTAAATATTTGGAATAAAGTTTTTATAATTAATGACAAAAAAATGAGAACCACTACAAAGTCTTGGGATAAAATTAAAATCAAAGAGTTTTTTACCAAGACCAACCACATTCCTCAACTTGATAATGTCAAATAAAAATACTTATACCTTTGTAATTTATTTTTTTGAATAATTGTTGTAAATGATATAATCTTAATGGGGAGATACAATCCTTGGAGTGATTATACCAAAATAAAAAATAATTTTGTAGAAAGAGAATTCATGGGATTAATGGTGTCGAGAAACCATTTTGAATTTAAAAATCAAATATTGAGTTATATACTATGATTAATAAGTTCATATGAAGGATAAAATAATATGAAATTAATGTAGTTTAAATCCTTATAAAAAATTTATAATGTTACCAAGGAAAATTTAGTGATCAATAAAATCCATCAGGACACACATTGAGTGGTATCATACCATGAAGGATAAGAAAACTCAAAATAAGAAGTAACAAAATTCATGAAAACAAAGTGTTATTTGCTTATAAACTTACAAATATGGTATCAAATGATAGTTTTTTAGGAAAAAAATCTAATGTTAAGAAAGTGTCATAACCGACATGTGGTTTCCCTATGATGAAAAGTATCATTATACTTGGAGTTAAAAACTAAAGGCATTTAATGGGATCTTGTGTTGATAATTCCAATGTTTTTTATCCTTACCCAAAAAATTAGAATACCTTTGAAAAAAAATGAACATGGATATCAAGTGGCATCAAAATTTCATCATGAATAGGTGGAATCAATTTGGTCCAACATTTTGTATAACTCACACACCAAGTTATTTACTATTTATTTATTGATGACCTTTTATAAGATTGATTGATATGACATGTGAAAAATGTTGATGGAACTAAAATATTAATATGTAAGTGTTTATAGAAGTTAGTGTGTGAAAATTTTTATGTTATTAACTTTGGTTTTGGTTTCTTACATTGATTTTTCATATTTTTAATGTTATATAATGTGTTAAGGACTCATTTCTTAGTGGAAAATTCACTCATATTTGAGAAAATACAATTGATATTGGGAATGGTTCAAATCATGAAAGATAAAAATACATATTTTTTTTCAAAAAATTGTATGAAACCTAAAGTAAAAAATTTGGAGTTTTAATAGTGTTAAATAAATATAAAAGGTTCAATCAACAACTGGTTTGTCATGAACCAGCCCAGGTCGACCCTGAATCAGCTACATAGGCCGCTCCACAACAAGTCCTGAGAGGCATTCCCGATCCTTCTGAGATGGAGACAAGCACAAAAGGCACTAATAGAGTGATAAGGGAACGATTTATCCCAAATATAATCAAGATCTAAGCAGCGGAAAGAAATGGATAGACCAACATGAATTTGTATAAAATTGAATTGAACTTTATTTATATAAGAAACTGAAAGTACAACTAAAAAATACTATAAACCGACCAATCCTGATGACCAAACTAACACCATGTGACCCCACTAGTTACTCTCTAACACAACGAATCCTCTTCTCCCAAATTAACTTTACTCAATCTAAAACCTGCACAAGGGCTAAAAATATAAGAAAACTATAGGAATAAGTATTGAAACATAGTAGGTTATCCCAATATTCTATTCCTAATGAAGATCATTTAAAATAAAATAAACTTCAATTTCAATTATGAGATACAATATATAAAAATATGTTTTCCAAATGAGGTTCCATGCTATACAAATTACCAGACAAAAACTTTCTTGTTTTATAAACAATAATGTTAGTAAATTTTTTTCGAAGAGGTGAAACTTCAAAATGAAAATAGTTTTCAAGAGAATTGATATAAATAATTTATAATTTTAAATAAAACACACATGCTGCTGAATTTACCAACTAAAAACACCATATTCGGATTTTGTGTACAAAATAGCCAATGATCACACGTTACGAGAACACCCCTAAGCACTAGTTCATTGTGGGCCCCAGGTACCTCTTATCTCGGTGTAAAAGTAACCATAAAAAATATCTGTTCTTGTGAACATGAGACACAAGTGGTATAATTATCCATAAACTAGTGGTCCCCAACATCATTATAAAAATATTTTAGTTAGTGTTGTCATCTTCAAACTTGCTATGTGAAATAGGGAAAAAACCACTTCGGATCACTAGCATACTAGTAGACGTCTGCCCACCTAGATACCTGAGTTTCCATCTTTGTGCTTAGACAAGTTTCAAATGATATCAAATGAAATTTACACATAAAAACACCAGTTCTGGTCACACACACCCCAAATAGTATCTAAACATTCTTTTCACCCTTTGTGTAACTCAATAAACCATCTAAAATTTTCTTAAAATAATTTCAAGACGTTTAACAAAACTTTTCACATGAATTCTTTTTGAAAATGCACTTTTTTTCTAAATGACCTACAATACCATACCAAACCAGATTTGGCAGCCCCAAAACCATTTACAAAATATATTTCATAAATATTAAAATTAACTCAAATTGTACAACATGGAATACACTCAAAAACCAGTTTTATAAGAAAAATGCCAAACGAGCCTTTAATCATTCATCACAAAAACAACATTTATCAAAAGAACCAATTACAATATTCATAAAGAGGTGTAAAAAAACCATTTTAAGCAGAAAAAATTTTACATAAACCACTTAAAAATTCAGGTTACACATTCAAAACCCATCCATTTCTATATAGATTCCAACCGTGCCATTTATTGGGAACACATGGCAAAACACCGTAAAAATCTATACTCATTTCATTATAAAACCCAAAACCAGATTGAAACCCACAAAAGGAACCCAAAAACATTTATTAACATGATTACAATACTTAATCCAAACCAATAATTCTATATCAACTTGGGCACACAAAATCCAACTGGGTACTTTCCCAAAAACGTGCAATGCAACATTTAATGAAACTGATTATATTTTACACTAAAAAGTTCATAAAACAAAATTTGCATGATTTTTTTAAATGGATAAAACAGTTTCTAAATAACATGAAACAGGTTCTAAATATAACATTACATTTAATCAAACACGCAGTGTTCACTTTTATAACAAAACAAAAATATTTTTCACAAAACAAGGCATAAACACCACATTGCACACATAATAAAATTATTGAAGGATTATAAGAAAATATTCAGAATGTTAAGAGGGTAAAAATACCATGAAAAAGATGAATCTTAAATAAATATGACAAGTTAAATGGTAAAACTACCTCAAAACCCTGGAAAAATGGAGACGCACACCCGAAAACACCCGTCGCGGGTTCCAAAATCCTAGATCTATGAAGACCAGACCTTTGGTGAGAAATATCCCAACAAGAGGGAAAAAATGAAGTAGAATGAAGGGGGGGGGTGGTGTGGCACCTATGGTATATATCCAACATTTAGGGCTCCTTTTGGGAGGTTTAATTACTGAGAAACATTAAAAAATGAATAATATATAAAAGAAAAAAAATATTTTTTTAAAACTAGAAATGGGCTCATAGCTGGACCAAAACCTGAATAAATCTCCCAAATAAACCATGATTATATGTTATTAAGGGTTCCAAATGGATATGGTGGTTTTAATAGGACAGGGGAGGCCATGTAGAAAGTGGAATGGGTGAAAAATGTTGAAAAATGAAGGAGTTATAAAAGGAACACAATTTGTTTTTAAATCTAGAAATGGGCTCACGGTTGGAACAAATCTTGAAATACCAACCTTTTCTACAAAAACTCCCAAAAACGATATGGTGAAATCATGGTGGGATGAATAGAAATATATGGAAGTTCAAAACTCAACATTAAACTCACCCAAAAACCAATAAAATCATTTGTATTTTCAATGAACCTAATCAAAACGGTGACATGAATAACCGGGTGTGACAATTCTCCCCACCATTAAAACATTCCAACCTCGGAAAACTAGAACAATTTCAAGGTGAAATATCAAAATCTAAGGATTAATTATCAATATGGTCCAAAATCTAAATATAATGGCACCACATCTTCCATTTACAAAACTTAAGTCTCTTACCTCAACCAAAATACCAACTCCCAACCACTTACTGAGAATCAACTTAAAGATCGTGTCACTACTTCCTCAACCAAAACAAGAACCAGATTGTTGAGACTTCTACCAAGGAACCCAAAGATCACCCAAACCAAAGAGAACTCATTAAAACCAAAGATTATAGTGGATTTTGGAATGGACTCCCCACCATTAATAAATAACTATCACTCGACAAATTTTTAGGAGGAAACTCTGTGAGACCCATGGTGGTTCTTCCCACCATTATGAACCAATGACCAATGAAAAAATGAGAATTAAACATGAACTAGGAATGGTTATCTCCCACAAATGCCCACCAAAACTCTCCCACAACAATCTACCAACCCATGTTAATTGGAACACAACATGAACATTTAAACCCCCCACTCTCGAATGGAGGGGGCAAGAACTGGGCTAACACTCTCTGCACGAATCCAAACCCCAACCACTTGGGGAGGGGAGGGAATGGGACCCAATTTTTGGGACAATGAAACCAAAAAATATAAAGATTAACCACCCAACACTATCGAACTATGAACAAATAAAAATAAGAGCACACCTAATTCACATTGGCTATCTACACAGGGACATTGATTGGAAAACCACACATGAGAAGGTGTAACCATAGACACCACATGAGGGGTTTTTCAACCACTCTCTTTGTGAAAATAAAATTAAAATCACAGTGATGAGAAGACATAATAAAAACATAGAAACTAACTTACCATAATAGTGAAGGTAGGATCTTAGTTGTTCTCCACACACCTTTGACGATTTATTGACTGCGTGAAAAGATTCACTCTAAGAACTATGGCTGGAGCCCTGATGTTTGAAGCATTTTATGCACCACATCTAGGAGCTATGGATCACAACACCCCATGAAAATAACTTTATCAACAACACACCTTTATCTGAATAAGAACTCAAAGATATATAGAACCATTCTCTCTCACCCCGAACAAGGAGAAGAATGGAAAAGGAATACTAGGAAACATATCAACGTCACCGAACACAACTTCTATGTCCAAAAGATTTATCATAATAGGAAACCAATTTAAATAAATCAAAAACATCTCTCTATTCAATCAAATGAGTTGATGCATCATCCGAAGAGATGGATTTAATGTTTGAAAAGAATCCTTAGGTTGATCAACTGTAAGTCTTACCAATGAAAAACCATCAGTGGCCACATCACAAAATACAACATATCCTTAGAAACCCACTGAAAATTGCTCCAAAACCAAGCCACCAATGAGATCCCATCACAAGACACACAAGGATTATCACTTCAAGATCATGAAGAAGCATTCCAAACAAAAAACAATTCTAAAACATGAAAAAGCAACCCACATAAACACCAGTTTACCAAAAACACAACAAATTTTCAGCTTAAAACACTTTTTAAAAACAAACTAACTTGGTGGATTTTCACATTCACCATTGGTGTTTCATCAAGTCTCACTCACATGCACATTCCCATGCTTCCTCAGGTACCCAACCACTATTCCATACCGGGAATCCATCAACATATCTATACAAAACCTTGTATGTGAGAACCAATGAAAAAACCAAATGCTAAAACAAACATCCTCATTTTAAAAGACAAAAAAATTCAACCCATCTCCAAAATCATGTACCTTATAAAGGCACATAACCACCAAATAAAAAACCATTTTCATATTTCATAAAACAAACCACACTTTATCAAGAAACATTTGATTAAAAAACCAATTCATTTCATTTAATAGTAATTCCAAAAACAAATATTCTATTCCAAATAGCCCTTTCCCATTTTTAAAAATTCAGCAAGGTCTCTTTTCATAATCTGAAAACCATAAAGGCCAAAACACCTTTCCAGAAAAACACCGGCCGCACAAAACCAAATTTCCAAAACCAAATCATCAGATCAACAAAATTTCAAACGCCCAGAATACCCCATTTAAAACAAAGTTCAGAATCAATTTAAATCATCCAAGCTTTCCAAAAATTTCATTTTATGAAACCATAAGTTTAGATTAAGGTTATTCAATCCTATTAAATCATTTCCTCTTTATCCCCAAGAGTTTTTTTCACAAAACCCAATATTCCAAAACCTTTCTCATATTAAATTTTGAAAACCCATTTTCCACTTTTCGACAACTAACCATTCCTTTAAAACCCATTTTTACAATTATCACACAATGATTTTCAAAACAATATTCCGAATTCAAGAAAAGTTCAAGAGACCCACAAAAGGGAACTAGTGTCAGAGGGTGACTTGATCATAAGGTTGGTGGCCATATGTCAAACACACCACCAACATAGAGAGCCTTATTAGAACTATGTACAAGATCCACATGGCTTTCCAGGACCTGCGAGCTCATTTAGAACATTATTCCAACTCTCCTCATAGTATCCCAACACCAAAAAATCAAATAAACCAAAGACACAAATAAAACCGAGCTTCCTATGGACACCTGAGGGTCAGAATGAGAAAGAGTTCACGACGCTCTTCCCGAACATACCCCTAAAATCCCAAAAATCCTACTCCATATACCTTGACATACCCAAATAACTATGGTTTCTCTAAAAGGAATGGTCCTCTAGGAGCTAACCCGCTCTGATACCATTTGGTCACGAACCAGCCCGAGTCGACCCTGAACCGGTCACACAGGCCGCTCTGCGACAAGTCCCGAGAGGGATTCCTGATCCTCCTGGGATGATGATAAACACCAACGGAATTAGTAAAGTGATAAAAAAATAATTTCACCCAAATATAATCAAGAACTAATTAGCAGAAAGAAACAGACAACCCAACATACATTTATATAAAACTAAACTAAACATTATTTATATAAGAAACTCAAAGTACAACTAAAAAATACAAAAAACCAACCAAACCGGATGACCAATATAACATAATGTGACCCCACTGGTCACCCTCTAACACAATGAATACTCATTTCCCAAAGCAACCGAACTCAATCTAAAACCTGCACAAAGGTTAAAAATAGAAGAAAAATATAGGTGTGAGTATTAAAACTCAGTAGGTTAGCCTGAAATTCTATTTACAATGTACATCCTTTAAAATCAAAGAAACATCAATTTCAAGTTTTAGATACTCTATATAAAAATATTTTTTCCAATGAGTTTCCATGCAATAAGAATTACAAGACACAAAATTTTGAGTTTTATAAACAAAAATGCTAGTAAGAATTTTTCAAAGAGGTGAAACTTCAAAATGAAAATAGTTTTCAACAGAGATACTTTATAGAATGTATACTTTTAAATGAAACACACATGCTTATGAATTTATCCACTAAACATATCTTATGCTAATGGTGAGTACAAAATAGCCAGTGAGCTCAAGTCATGGGAACACCCCTAGGCACTAGTTCGTTGTCAACCCTTGGTAACTTGTATCACGGTGTAAAAGTAACCATAAAAAATATCTATTCTTGTGCACACAAGCCACTAATAGAATAATCATTTATAACCTATTGTTCCCTAACATCATCATCAACATAGTTTAGTTAGTGTTGTCATTATCAAACTTGCTACGTGAATAGGGACAAAACCCTTCAGATCACTAGCATACTAGTACACGTCCACCCACCTAGATACCCAAGTTTCCCTCATTGTGATAAAATAAGTTGCACATGATATCAAATTACATTTACACATAAAAACACCAGTTCTTGTCACACACACTCCAAAAAGAATCCAAATATGTTTTCACCCATTGTGTAACTCAATAAACGATCTAAAATTTTTATAAAACAATTTCAAGAAGTTTAACAAAATATTGCACATAAATTTCATTTGAAAATACACTTTTTTTTGGCCAAACGCCACCAATGCCATACTAAAACAGATTTGGTAGCCTCAAAACGATTTACTAAATCAATTTCATGAATCTTAAAATGACCCCCAAATGGTAAAACATGGAATACACATAAAAAAAAGTTTTTTAAGAAAAATGCCAAACATGCCTTTTAGCATTCTTTACAAAAACAAAATTTATCAAAAGAACCAATTTCACTATTCATAAAGATTTGTAAACACAAAATTGAAAGAAAAAACATTTACATAAACCCCTTAAAAATTATGGTTACATATCCAAAATCCATCCATTTCTATAGAGATTCCAAATGTGCCATTTATCGGAAACACATGCCAAAACCCAGTAAAAACCCATACTCATTTCATTATAAAACCCAAAACCAGATTGGAACACACATAAAGAGTCCAAAAAAATTTATTCACACGTTCCCAATACTTAAGTAAAACCAATCATTTTATATCAACTTGAGCACACAAAATCCAAACGGGCACTTTCCCAAAAATGTGGCATGAATCATTTAATGAAACCAACTATATTTAACACTAAAAAGGTCGTAAAACAAAATTTGCATGCCAAAAATTTATTTAAATGGATAAAATAGGTTCTAAAGAAGATGAAACAGGTGCTAAAGATAACATAACATTTAAGCAAACACTTGGTGTGTAATTTTATAATAAAACAACAATATTTTTCACCAAACAAGGCACAAACACCACATTGCACACAAAATAAAATTATTGAAGGATTATAAAAAAATAATCAGAATGTGTAGAGGGTTAAAATACCATGAAAAATATAAATCTTAAATAAAAATTAAAAATTAAATGGGAAAGCTACCTCAAAACCATGGATAAATGGAGACTCATACCCGAAAACACACACTGCAGGTTCCAAAACCCTAGATCTACGAAGTCCAGCCCTTTGGTGATAAATCAACCAAAAGAGGTAAAAAATAAGGATAATTAAGGGAGAGGCGCCTTTGGTTGATAGAAAATAGTTAGATATCTGTTTTGGGAGGTGTAATCACCAAAAAATATTATAAAATTGATTATATATAAAAGAAACTATATTTTTTTTAAAACTAGGAATGGGCTCATGGGATAGCCAAATACTTGAATACATCTCCCTAATAAACCAGGATTATGAGTTATTATGGGGTCCAAATGGATATTTTGGTTTGAATAGGTCAGTTTAGGACATGTGGGAGGTGGAATGGGTGAAAAATGTAAAAAAATTAAGGAGTTATAAATGAAACAATTTTTTTTTTTAAATATGGAAATGGACTCACGGTTGGCCCAAATCTTGAAATAACCACTATTTTCTCAAAACACTACTAAAAATCTATGGGTAACCCATGGTGGGATGAATATACATATATGGAAGTACAAAACTCAACATTAACCTTACCCAAAAACCATGAAAAAGATTGGTATTTCCAATGAACCTGATCAAAACCATGACATGAAAAACTAGGTGTGACATGATTAATAGAGTTTAAAGGTTTGAATGTGTTAAAAAAAGTGAGAAGCTCAAGAGAAAATATTTTTTGGAATAGAATATAAAAAATCAATATCAAATTGTTTATAAGAAAATTTCATGAAAAATGGAAATAAAAATCTATAAAAATATATATATTTTTGAATTTTAGGTAAAAAATATTTTTCCTAATAAGACCTTTTTTGGAGAATATAGAGAGTATCAAGTGAACATTTTTTACTGATAAAGGTGGAGTAGAGACGAGAAAATATACCCATGTATTTAAGTGAGAAAGGGATAAAAAATAAAAAATGAATCTAGGAGGGTGAATACCCTTTTACTTTTATATATAAAGGGTGAGTGAGAATAACACACTCTAAATTTATACATTGTTTTTTAGAATTTAGAGTAGGATTTCTGGTATATTTTCAACAAAATGCAAAGGGTGAGATTATTGAAACCATAATATTCGGTGTTATATTTTTCTACAATAACTATTGGATTTTTTGATAAGTATATGGAAATAGATTTTAAGGATGATACTTTCATATTTTGTGAGGAATAATTGAATCCACAACCATGGTTATATAACGTAAACTTTGAATGAATACACCTTTATACTTTTATAGATCAAGGTCAAAATATTAGGAATGAATGAGTTATAGTGTGATGGTAAATCTGGAATTTATGGAATAAATAATGTGCATAACATTATTTATTTTGGAATATTATTTTTGCAGAAGAAGTGGGAGCTTAAATGAAGGCATTTGGTAGTTTGGAAGAATTTTTAGTTAAAGAATACAGTCACATTGTAATGGTAGTTGTTACAATGAAAAATAGAGCTATGTCACATTCTAAATATCCATTGGATGATGATAATGAAATTATTTTATGTTTTTAATAGATTATGTAAAATTTAATGAGTTAATTGAAGAAATTTTATATGGGGTTTCTACAATGTTTCACAAGGAGTTTCCTATGAAGTTTCCCAAGGAGTTTCCTATGGTGTTTCTTATGGAGATTCCTATGGTTTTTAGATGAATATGTTCAATTATTTAATGTTTTTAACACAATTATTACTAAATTTTATCATGGTTCAAGTTGATTTTTTATGAAGTTTCTGGAGGGAGAAAGTTACAAATTTATACTAGATGGATAATGATACAAAGTTGCAACAAACAAAGAAATATATGAAGTTATTATCAGAAGAATAAATATATAATGTTTTTATTGGATAGAGGAATTTATAAAGTTATGATCAGATAGATAAATATTTGAAATTTTGATCAGATAGATAAATCTCTAAAGTTTTGATCAAATAGAGAAATATTTGAAGTTGTTATTAGATAGAGAATCTGTGAAGTTGTGATTAGATAGTGAAATATCTAAATTTGTAATAAGATATAGAAATATTTAAAGTTACTTTAGATGGAGAAATCTATAAATTTATACCAAACATAGAAATATCTAAATTTATATTGGACGATGAAGTCTAGGAAGTTTTATTGAAGATATAAATTTTTGTAGTTACATCGAATGTATAAAAATTTTAAGTTATATCCTATAAAGAAATATATGAAGTTATACCAGACAAAGAAATATTTGATGTTATACCAGGAAGATAATTATTAAAAGTTTACTAGATTGATAAATGTGAGCATACCAGATATAGACTGTTTACGAGAGTAATAAAAAGTTCACCAGTAGAAGTTGAGGAATCTTGTATCAATGATTTACAAAGATCACTAGATGAAGTTGAAGAATATTGTATTTTAGTTTTACAAAGTTCAAGTTGTGATGTTGTTGCTGTAAAAATTTGTATTTATGATGTTGCAGCAATATAAAGTTAAGTTATAAAGTTTTTTCTATACAAATTTCATATTATGAAGTTAAATCTATACAAAATTCAAGTTATGAAGGTGAAACTATATAAAGTTAAAGTTATAAAGTTATATTTGTACAAATTTAAAGTTAAAAAGTTGTAGCTATAAAAAGTTCAAGTTATGAAGTTATATCTATAAAAATTTCTTGTTAAGAAGTTGAAACTATACAATGTTATAGTTATAAAGTTGATATGTACAAAGCCTAAGTTACCAATTTGAGTTGTATGAAGTTTTAGTTATAAAGTTGAGTTATACGAAGTTTGAGTTATAAAGTTAAGATGTACGAATTTCAAGTTATAAATTTGAGTACAAAAATATTTTAGTTATAAAGATGAACTATACAAAGATCAATTTATGAAGTCTTAAAGAATATTTATTCACTAGACAGAGGTTTGAGGAGATTTATGAAAACAATGTAAAGTCAAACATTGCAATGAAACTTCTAAAAAACAGACCTTTAACAGTGCTGATAAAGGAAACCTTTATCTGGGAAAAAAAGCACCGATAAATTGTACCTTTTATTAGTGTTGTTAAAGGGTACCTTTATTAGCATTGATAAAAGGTTACCTTTGTTAGCACTGATAAAGGGTTACCTTTATCATCGCTTTATTTGTTGTGCTAATAAAGGGTACCCTTTATCAGTGGTTTATAGTTATCATTGATAAAATGTACCCTTTAAGAGCGATTCATTTTTAGCATTGATAAAGGGTACCATTTATCAGTTATTTTTAGCACAAATAAAGGTCCGAATAAAATGAAATAATGAAATAAATAAAAAATAAAAAAGAGTTTATTAAAAAAATTATTACAAATTTTATTAATTAAATAATTATTGATAAAAATAAATAAATTGATTATACTATATATAAATTATAAACAATAATAAATAGTATGTATTAAATATATCGATACATGAAAATTGAAAAATTAAAAAATAAAAAATAAAAGAAAGTAAATTGAAAAAAATACTAAACTTTTATTAATAAGATAATTATTGATTATGTTAATAAATAGTTCATATTAAATATATAGATATATATGAATATATATAAATATGATTTATATAATAAAAAATATTTATACTTTACACTAAATAGTTATATATTTGGTGAAATGGTTTATAATTAAAAATTAACATGAATTAAAAATACCAACTAATTATATAGGTAGTGGATATAATTGAATGTCATTTCATTTTTCAATTTAACATAGATCAAACATGTATTTTATTGATTTCACATATTCATAATTAATGCATTTTTATATAAAACACACACACAGAAAAAATTTATCCATTTTTTCAATATTTTTAAAGTGTACTTATTTTTAATTTTTTTCAATTTCACTTATTTTTAACATCCATGCACTTAATATTAGAAATTAATTAATAATGTTAAAAATATATTTATGAAAAAATAGTTATATACAAATATATCTGTAAAAAAATATTTATAAATAAGTATTTTTTAAAAAATATTTATAAATAAATATATTTATAAATGTATAATTACTATAAAAAATATTTGTATATTTGTAATTATAAATAAATAAATATTTTTTTAAATATATTTACATAATTATCAATAAATATTTATATATATTTAAATTATTATTATATTTATATTAAATTTATTTAGATAATATATATAGATACTATATTTATATATATTTATTAAATATATATGTATATATAATTATTTAAATATATATAGTGATATAAATATTATTTTTTAAAAATATTTATATAATTATATATAATTAATTATATATTTAAATAATTATAAAATTATAATAAATATATTTAAATAATGAATATATTTACAACATCTATATTTATATATATTTATTAAATATATATATATACATACAATTTTTTTATTTATAATTATAATTATAAATCCTTTATCAGTGCTTAAGTAATAAGAGTTGATAAAAGTGTCTTGATCTATTTAAAAAATCTTAACCGATAGTGAACTCATCACGATATCAGATGATTTTTGTGGAGTCAACCCACTTTCGGCACTCCTCTATGGATTGAAGCTCAAATCAAGGCTTAAACAAATTCAAGGCTCAAATTCAAGGCTCGAGTTATTTAAGGGTCTAATGAATCCAAGGCTCAACTATAGGTCTTTCTCTATATTCTTTCAAATGTATGTCTTTCTCTATTTTCTCTTGTGGAACTTGGGGAGTAAAACATTAATGGTTATAGCTGTGTTGGATGATGTTTTGAAATTGTGAGTGTGGTGGGTTATGCGTTTTGGAGTTTTAGATGTGGAGATCGTCCATTTTGATGGTTGTAATTTTTTTAGTGTGAAACACCTATATTGTGATCCTTCTTAGCTTCACTCCCAGGACATATGAGCATCTCGTTCCTTCTCAATTGTAGCTGTGAATTTGTGAGATACGCTTTTATTTATACAAAAGTGTGGATGAATCATGATTTATTTTCATTAGATAATAATAAACCATATAGTTGAAGTCCCATCACATTTTACATCTTCTATATAATGTTGTATGTATCAATTTCCATGATGATGGTTGGGTAGCCTATGATATTTCTTCCTGGAATATTTATCTGACTAGTTATTTTCATATTTGTGTAGTAGAGACTTTAGATGGGAAGTAATGCTTTATAGATATGTTAATTTTATGATTCCACTTAGATTTCAAAGATAAGTATGGGTATTACACAGAGAAAATGAGACCTTATGGGAGTAATTTCATCTTGGTAGAGGTTAGTGTATATGGGATAGATGTTAAAATTATTGGTGCATTTTTTTTCATTGTTTGTGATATATCTTGAGGATGTGTATTATTTCTTTATGCCAAATTGTTTATGGACCTCCCTAGAATCTCAATTATATGGGTCAATGTGTATTAGATGGCCTCCCTTTCTTCAGATGGGTAGATCTAATGTGATGACCTCCCTAGAATCCTAGGTATTGGTCAGTGTGGTTATATGATATCCCAAGAGTGTTGAGATGTTTTGAAATATATGATATACCATTAATATTAAATGTAATAATTCCTTAGGTTGTTACATCACTTGTTCCAAAAAATATAATTAAGTTTATCCAATTATATATATTGGAAATTATTTTTAGTTATTCATCATTTTAGGTCTACATGTATTGGTTCCACCCTCAAGAATATTTGATTACCATCCATGTATATGAAATAACTCGTTATTTATTAAAATGTTTTATAAATACATTTTTATATCTTGTAGTTGATTGATTGAGATTTTATTATTCTTTTTTATCATACATGGGTTTCTTATTACTTTTTAATTTCCTATTTTATATTTTTATTTTTATGGTATTTAATAAAGGATTTATGCGTGTCAAAAAATAGTTATTATTGAAAAAATTTCCCTGATACTCATCACCCATCTCTTTTATAGAAAGTTTTCATCATAATCAACTTCATCTCTCAAACATTTATTATTGAATTTTTTTTCTTGAGACTCATCCTCCATCTATTTTATATTGATTGTACTACTATGAGCATTAGTCATCCAATGGATGACTTCTTATTAGATTATTTCAAGCAGCATAGGTGCATGTTTACAAGAGATGGAGGATGTGTATAAAAAAAAAATGAAGTGATAAATGTTTAAGATATGAGTTGACGAGGATGATAGTTTTCTATAATTATCACCTTTTAATTAATTAATAGGATAACACCTACCATAGTTGATTATTTATTTTCTTAAATTCAATTACTCATTTTCTTCAAAGAATAGTGAAATTCATTAAAAAAATAAAATGGTGGGGTTCCCTTATTATAATTTTATATAGATTTCACCTTTGATAATAAATATATTATGTGTATTTATTTATTTATTGTAAAAAATAAATATTTTATAAACCCAATATGATGGATATGAATTGAAAATGGATTCACCTGAATTGTTTGAGAAAAGAGTATGAAGATAGAGTTAAAGAGTTCATCATGTTTCCAGGAGAGCATGCAAATGAACCTTCTCAAATCCTTTTTCTATGTTTAAATTGTTTTGATTCAAGACATATTAGTCTAGAAGAGTTTGAAGTACATTTGATTTGTTACCAAATAGATCAAAACTATAAATATTGTAGTAAACATGAAAAAAACTGAATGTGGACACCAGTTGGGATGGTACTATTGTTTGTGGATCATTTGATATGAATACTAGTGTAAATGATGATAGTGATCACATGGAAGAAATCAAAATTAAAATTTAAGGTGAACTTCATGATTGTAAAAATTTGTTTGAAAAGTTAAACTGATATTCCAAGAGACCATTTTATTCCGATTGTAATTAATACACAACATTGTCAGCTATATTGAATTTATATAATTTGAAAGTTCCCAATGGATGGAGTGAAAGTATATTTATAGAAATACTTGGTTTCCTAAATGTTATACTAGCAGAATAAAATGAACTAACATGTCAAACATATGATTCTAAACAAATTTTACGCTCAATGGACATGATCTCTAAAAAATACAGTCTTTTCTAAATGATTTCATACTATTTTTCAAGGATCACGAATCAATTATAAAATACCCTATATGTGTCACATATCGGTACAAGAAAAATGAATCAAGTCCATTGAAATCTGTACGGTAATTTCCTATCATTATGTGATTTAGAAGTCTATATGGAAGTCAGGAAACCATGAGACAGTTGATATGGCATGCATATACAAGAATTAAATATAGAGACTTATGTCATCCTGAAAATTATCCTTAGTGAAATAAAATTGATTATGAGTATCCTAAATTTGGAAATGTTTTGAGAAACATTCATCTTACGTTATCTATAGATAGAATAAGTCATTTTGGTGTATAGAGTTTTACTCATAGTACATGGAACAACATGTTGGTAAATTATAACTTTCCACCATTTTTATGCATGAAGTGAAAATACATTATGTTGTCTTTGCTTATATCTTGACCAAATAATCCTGATAATGATATTGAAGTCTGTTTGGATCTATTGACCGAAGATCTAAAATTGATGTGGGATACATGTGTTATAATGTACGATTCTCATATAAGTGAAGAATTCACATTAAGGTCCATGTTTTATGGGATGATATATAACTTACCTACTTATGGAAATTTATCAGGATGTAGCATAAAAGGAATGTTGAGGTGTCCCATTTGTGAAAAAACACACAAACTCAATTCAGTTGAAACATTCATAGAAGACTGTGTTTTTAGGAAATAATAGATTTTTACCTGTATGACATAAATACTAATCCTATATGACAACATTATATGGGAATATAGAACAAGGTATAACACTATCTCCAGTAATGAGTGATCAACTATACAATAAAGTAAAATATTTTTACACCATTTTTAGAAAAACATTTTTGAAAAACCTTAAAAATTAGGTTGGAAGAAGAGATTAATTTTCTTTGAATTACCATATTGGAATTGTTTGTATGTTAGATATTTTCTTGATGTCATGCATGTGAAAAAAGTTGTATTTTATAGTGTTATTGGAACATTACTAAATGTTCCTAAAAAAATGAAAGATGGAATCAAGGCTAGGTTGGGATTGATTGAAATGGGGATAAGGTAAGAGTTGGCACCAGTGAAGGGTAAAAAGGGTAATTTTCTTCCTCTAGCAGCTTAAACTCTTTCTAGACAAGAAAAATTTCAATTTTTATTTTTCATTAATAGTGTAAAAGTTTCAAAGGGGTATTCATAAAATATCAAGAATGTCAAGTCAGTGAATAATTTTAATTTACAAAAACTAAAATCACACGACTATCATGTTTTGATGAAATATTTGATTCCTGTTGCTTTTTGTTGCATTCTGCCTCAAAATTCATGACATATATTAACAAAAATACACTTATTTTTAAAATTCATATGCAATAAATTTATAGAAGCAATGAAGTTTCCCATAAAAAATAAAGAGGTTGTAGTCATATTATGTGAATTAGAGTTGTTCTTACCACCATCATTTTTTGATATAATGATCCACCTAATTTTTCACTTAATTAGAGAGGTTCAACTATGTGGTACTATCCATTACAAATGGATGTACCCTATTGAATGATATATGGATATTTTGAAAGGGTATGTCACGAATTGAAGTTGGATTGTATAATGATATATTATTGAAGAAGCTATTGAATTATATACCAATTACCTATCAAATATTAATAGCATCTGTCTCCCAAAGTATCATCATAGTGAACTCCTTATAAGTGAAGGGATTTTCAAAAGAGATGTTGTTACAATTTCCTTGATAGTGAAGAAGTAGGAAAAAATTTACCTTTTCCATAATAGTGAAGATGTTGATCCATACAATGAATCCCACAAAGAAATTAATATAGATTTGAACCCATCAAGTGTTGAAGTATAGATAGAAAATACACATAATAAATAGTTCATAGGATGGTTCACAAATAAAATTTATAAGGATTTATCCAAAATTATGAATTAAATTACCGAATTAATTCAATGGATATCTGGGGGACTGAATGGAAATGTTATATCTTAAAATAGTTTTGTAATCAATGTTCATACGTTCAATAAAAAAGAACACGATGAAAACCTTATGATGTAAAATAGTAGTGTAACGATTGTGGATGAAGTGATGAACATAACTAGTTCCAAGGATAGAAAAGCAATTTATGAAAATTTGTCACATTTTGGCATTATCAAATAGATATACGAGTTGTATTATATAAAATTTCAAGTGATAATTTTTAGTTTCAAATGGGTTGACAATATTAGTGTAGTGAAAGTTGATGAAATGGGATTTGTGAAGGTTAATTTCAGTGTGGAAGGGAATAAAGATGATCCATTTATAATGGAATCACGTGTAGTGCAAGTATTTTATGTCTCAGGTTCAATAAAAGAGAATTAGATGATTGTACTGCTGGTGACTAAAACAAATGTCTAGTTAGAAGAAAATCCAATCAAGCATGACCATTTCATTGGGATATCACGATCAGTTCATGTCATTACTAATGTAGAAAATGTATTAGATGTTATAGGGGAATAAAAAGTGGTGATTTGAATTATTAATAGAGGAACAAAATCCCTAAAACCTTTAAAAAAAGAGAGTTCATTGAGAAGGTAAATGTATTTTTTAATATAATATTCTTTTACTCATACTTTTATAAGTTCTCTAGTATATTAACTTAATGTAAATTAAATGTTTGACTATTCATGCAGACAATGTTTTTTTTCACATGATGATGTTTCAAATCCCTTGGATGAAAAAACTATAATGAAGAAAGACGTTTGGAATGATTTAAAGGTAATATTATGATATAATTTCTATATTTTACCAAAAAATTATATAACAGAACATTGATTTAATTTTCATTATTCCTTGAAGATTTTGTAAATTTTAGAATATTTCAATCCTTCTGTCATTCCATTGTATATATAGAAATGATGTTGACTTTACTCAATAACATAGGTAATCTTGTTGTTTTCACTATAAATTAATCGTCCATAGAATTAATGTATTGTTTCATATTTATGTTTAATTTTTTTAGTATTAATCAAATAATAATTATTTTATTATGCAGGTGGATTCTTGTGTTCGATTTGGGGTGGTCTGTCCATATTTCACACCTTTAAACAAAAAAATTCAAAAAAAAAGGTCCCCCACAAAACCTTTTGACCCCTATAGTGTTTCATTTATCACTTTCCTTCATGTTCCCCCCACTTTCTTTATAGGAAGAGAAATGATGCTTCCTTTTCTCAGTTATAGAGTTAATATTGATTTTTTCAATATAAAATCATTATATATAGAATGTGTTGTTTCATATTTATGCTTAATTTGTTTCTTTTTTTATTAATCACATAATAATTATTTTCTTATACTGGTTGTTCATTTGTTTGATTTGGGGTGTTCTATCCATTTTTCATGCCTTTCTTCTCCAAAACTTCTATAGACTTATTCTCTCTCAAAAACTTTTCACCCCTAAAGTGTTTCATTTACCACTTTCCATCAAGTTACTCAAATTCCTCTACTCAATCACAGAGGTAATCTCAATGTTTTCATAATAAATTATTTTCTGTATAAATAATGTATTATTTCATATTAATGTATTATTTATTTAATTTTAAAATTATTCATATAATAATTTTTTTCTTATATAGGTGGATTCTTTTGTTCGAGTTGGGGTGATTTGTTCTAAGCTGCTCATGCTCGCGAGAGATTGTATTTCGAGCCTACAATTGAGATAATGAACACAAGGAAATGTGCCAGGAATGCATACAAACATCATGAAAAGGTGAATTCCTCCTACTTAATTAATTAAAAGTTTCATCATTTTATCTACTATTTGTAATTTAATTTACTTACCATTTTTATCTAATACTTATTTAATTTTTTTCACAGATCTTTTGTAAAGTCATATTGATTCATTTTTCTTAGAATAAAAACCTTTCTCAATGATATTCAAAAGAGTACAAGAAGCTCATGTGGTCCTTTTGGTGACTTCTCATTATATAATGGGAACATTATCTTCCTATACTCTTCTAGATTTCAAAAAAAAGAAAGGATTTTTAGCTAAGAACTTCAAGTCAATAAACATTTTTGACAGTTAGATAAGGAAAGGAAATTAAAATCATTATAACATTGAAAGTTAGGATTTTTTTAAAACTTTGGGATGTGTACAAATCAGTTGTACCTCAATCTGACACACAGTGTGACCATTACGACTCAAAGTGCTTCTTTTTATTTAAAATTGACATTAATTTTAGTAAAAAAGACAAATAACATACTCAAAACAAATAAAAAAGTTCATATTGTTTTGATACTTTATAAAAATAATCTAAAAGTAATTTTTGATGTGTAGGAATCATCCGCACCTCAATCCAATTTATGATGTGACCAGTATGATTCAAAGCATCCGTTATCAGTTTAAAATTGATATTTCCGTTCAAAAACTATCACTCACTAAAAACCAGTCAAATAAACTTATATTTTCTAGATAATTTAGTATAATTATTTATAATTCACTTGTGATATGTAGTATTTAGTCTCATTTCAAACTGATACATGATGTGATCAATATGATTCAAAGTGCGTGTTTCCAGTTTAAAATGAAATTTTAGTTAAAAATAAAAGATAAAGACCCAAAATTGAGAAAAAACATTCATATTTATTTGATACTTTACAAAAAATATTTGTAAGTCAGTTTTTACATGTAGGAATCAGCTGCACCTCATTCCGATACACATTGTTCCTGATATGACTCAAAGTGTCCATTATCATTTTAAAATTGAAATTTTAGTTCAAAACTATCACTCCATAAAAACTAATCAAACACAATCAAATTTTCTTGATAATTTAGGAAAACTATTCATAAGTCATTTGTGACATGTATGAATCAGTCTCATTTCAAACTTATACACAATGTGATCGGTATGAGTCAAAGTGTGTGTTTCTAGTTTAAAATGATATTTTAGTCAAAAAGATAATTGATGTACTAAAAAATGAGAAAATTTATTTATATGGTTTTTATAATTTAGGGAAAATATCAAAAAGTCATTTGATATGTGTAGGAATCATCTTAAACTCAAATCAAAACATGATGTGACTAGTATGAGTCCCAATACGTCTTTTTATTTAAAATTGATATCAATTTTAGTAAAATGGAAAACTGACCTACTCAAAACTGATCCAAAACATTTGGATTATTCTGATAATTTTGGAAAATGATCAATAAGTAATTTAATACATGTATGAATATTCCTCATCTCAATCTAATGTATGATGCGACCAATATGACTTCAAGTGCATATTTTTATTTACAACTGAAATCAATTTTCGTAAAATTGGAAACTGACATTCTTAGAACTGATTAAATGCATTAAGAATGTTTTTATACTTTATGAAAATTATACACAAGTCATTTTGATTCATATTAATCATCCATACCTTAATCTAATACATGATAAGCCTTTTATTACTCAAAGTGTGCATTATGATTTTAAAATCAGCATTTTAGTTTAAAAAATTCCACTCATTGAAAACTGATAAAACATACTTGAATGTTATTGATAATTTATTAAATTGAATCATTTTTTATTTTTGACATGTAGGAATTTGTCTCACATAAAAACTTTACATTCTGTTATTGGTATGAGTCAAAGTGCATGTTTCCAGTTTAGAATGACATTTTAGTAAAAAAGAAAAGTGACATACTCAAAACTAATAAAACACATTTGGATTGTTTTAATACTTTAGAAAAATTATACGTAATTCTTTTGAGATGTATATTAATTATAATCACCTCAATTTGACACATGGTGTGACATGTATGATTCAAAGTGAGTCTTTTTATTTAAAATTGACATCAATTTTAGTAAAATGGACAACTATCCAACTCAAAACTGATCAAATTTATTTAGATTGTTTTGATACAGAAGTAAAATGATCCATAAGTCATTTGCGACATGTAGGAATCATCCAAATATCAATTTGATGCATACTGTGACCGATATGACTTCAAGTGTGTCTTTTTATTGAAAATTGACATCAATTTTAGTAAAATGGACAACTGACCTACTAAAAAATAAGTAAATACATTCCAAATGTATTTATAATTAAAAAAAAAATCCATGAATCATTTTTGATGTGTTGAAATTATCCTCACCTCAATCCGATACATGATGTTCCCGATATGACTCACAGTGTCTATTATTAATTTAAAATCGACATTTTAGTTCAAAAAATGACATTAATTGAAAAATGATAAAAAATTCTAATGTTTTATTGATAATTTTTCAAAAACAATTCATAAGTCATTTGTGATGTGTACTAATTAGTCTCACATCAAACTGATGCACGATATGATCAATATTAGTCAAAGTGCATGTTTCCAGTTTAAGATGATATTTTAGTAGAAAAGGAAAGTGATGTACTCAAAACCATGCTAACACCTTCAGATTATTTTTATACTTTATTAAAATTATTTGTATGTAATTTTATATGTGTAGGAATCACTCACACCTCAACTTGACACACGGTGTGATCGGTATTGAAGTACCTAGATTAGTGTGAATCAGTGAGAGGGGGAGGGATGAAGCAGTGATCCCTTTAAATCTTTTTACTAAATGATTCTTTTCAATTAAAACTATATGGATAGTTAATGCCCCGATCCACTCTTTATGTCTCTCTGAGCCTTTTCTTGAATGATGATGTAAATGTAAGGGCATAGAACACAAGGATTTATAAGGTTCGGTTCAAAGACCTATGCCTTGCTGTGTTGGTTATTCGCCCTGACACAAATTCTACACTATAATTCGATTAGTAATTGAAATGGTTGATACAAAGTCCCATTGTATATCTCTTTAGCCCCACAAAAGATTATTTATACTTCTTCCCATAGTGTTACGAGAGTCCCACTAGCATACTTTAGAGTCCCACTGGAGACTTTTTCTCCTCCCCGAATCTCACAGGGTTCTTCTAGCTCTCACGTCACATGAGCAGCTTCCGTCTTTAAGTTATTTATTTATTTACTATAAATGATCTTATGCTCTCTCCACATAGGCTTGCTGAATCAAACTTTCTTCTTCTGATAAAGATGTGAACACATTGAGATGTGTGCCAATGGTGCACAAAAATTCTTCAAGAATATAATATGGAAGAATGATCTTGCACAATATCAGAACTGTTTCTTTTATTGGATTCTCAAACACTGTCAACTCAGATAAAATATCTTATTTAACTCTTTCTAGCTTCAGTCTCAATACTCATTCACTTCATGCATGGATTTCTTGGGATCCATTACATCTTGTATTTGGATATCTCAATTTCGTCTTCTTTAGTGAAATAATTGAATGCACCAAAACTTCTCCTTGTTTTATTGGCAAGAATCAAATTCACTTATATGATTATTCAAACACTAAAGATCAACTCACTTGGCATCATCTGAATTGATTATGATTCATTCTTGTGTTTCATGGAATTTCTTCTTCTTATTTACACACATGAACTCATAATCTTGATTCTTCTTTTAAGTGTCTTCACGCGTGCATTTTCATTTGCATGCATGCACAATCCCCTTCTCCCCTCTTGTGTGAAATACTCTATGAGTAAAACAGTTTGAGCACACACACAATATATTCTCTTTCTCCTTTTATATTTCTCTTATTCTTTTGGGTCTTTGAACACACACAATGTATTATTTAATTCATTAATTTTTTTTGTTTATGCATGGGTCTTCTTCAAGCCCAAATGAGTGCTTCCCACGGTTCACCTTGTTCTTGGACACTTGGGTGCCTCAAATCATGCATATTCATGCATGTACATCATGCATGCACTCTCAATCCTCCTTTGTGAATACACGAGGGCTCGAGTTTCTTTTTCTTCAAATAGAATACACCTAAGCTTCACCTTCATGAAACCACCTTCTTCTTCAAATACAAACCCCTGAAAAACAGCATATATATATATATATATATATATATGGACAGAAGGGTGTTCTTATTTTTATAAACAGGAGGGCACGAGTTCTCCTTCACACCCATAGTTCATGTGGGTCTCCTTCACAGAACCAAGGAAGTGTTCTTGGTTTCTGTCTTTGCAAGGGAACAATAAAGGTGCTATTTCACCGGTTGTTTTACCCATAGGCTACCCCTCACAAAGACACAACGAGGGTTCAAAGAACCTATCATGTGCTTGTGGGAACTTCACATAGAGGTTCAAGTTCTTTCATGAACCAGGGTTTTCACGGTTCTTCTCTTCGTGCAAGGGATGGATGAAAATCCTTCACGTAAGAGATGCATGGATTTCCTTCACATTGCAGAGCTACATGGAAACTGTCTCTCCACAGTGCTCTGTTCTTTTGAGAATAAGAGCTTTCTAAATTTTATCAACACTTGAGCCTCGGTCAAGGTCTATGTATTTATAGGAAAGGATCACAACAAATCTACCCGTTAAAATCCATGGTGTTGAATGATTTGAAAGCCAGTGATATTCGGGTTTGAATATTTCAATCGCGAGATAAAGATATGTCAAGTATCTCAGTTTATTTTTGTTCAACGCAGACTCCTTATTTCTTGATGATTACATCACGTTCATGCGTTTAAGAATGCATGTGAACCATCTATTTGTACATTGAACGGGCAGTGCACTCTTAGAAACTTCATTTGACTTGGGCTCCCTGTAAATCTTCAGTTTCATGCATGCATTCAAGTGGAATTGCATGCATGGGATTCATTTTCTTAATTCGATTAGAATGGGATTGAATATAGCTCAATTGGTGGCTGGATTGATGAGATCATTGTTCGGATTCATCTCTGGTTTGCAGGTGGAGATCTGGTGTCCGAAGGTTAAATAAAACCTCAGTGGAGAGATCAGATGTCCACTATTTAAGCACCACACGGCACATATTGATGTGCGTTGATGATTAGATCCCGAGACATGGGATGCGTTGTGCGGCCGAGGTCTCACGTAAGATCATATGAGCATCCTGGATTTCTTCTGTGTTTTTTAAACCTAACCCACATCGAAACAAATTCACGAATGCAACTCATTTATAATATAAGATGCCCCAACCACAAATCAGAATTCTCCTCCTCCCTCCACTGTACCGTCCCGTACCGTGTTCACCATGCGAGCACACTCTTAGTGCCAAGTCTACTCCTCGGGTGCACACCTAGTGCCCACTATGCATCCTCCACATGGGTTCACCACCGTTCATGCACTTTCAGGCTTATACACGACCCGAACACCCGACCTCATACTCGGATGGCCTTGAGGGATTCTCTTGAGAGAAGTTCACCCTCAGGTCCCACATGTTCTTTAGGTGAGGTCTTCGGATGGCCCTCCATGGTTGGCCCCTTTCTTTTTATGTAAATAAATTTTATATACTTGGTTAAGAACCAAGTATATAGTACAAGAATAATGAATTCCCACCTTCTTCATTATCTCTAGAATTTCAAACCATCAACCTTATTATATTCTTCTTCTTTTTATTTTTGGAATGAGAATTCAAAAGATCTTCAATATTCCTTTAATCCAACCATGGATGATGCATTGATCATTTCTTCATGCCTCATGAATTAAAACATAATGAATGTCTTATCCTTGTTGTGAGGGATGTGTTCTCCATTAACAAATGTCTTGGACTCTGAGGACTAGCTCAAACAATCATCTAATATGTAGACTTCATCCAATTAGATTCTATTAATGGATAATCTTCACTCCGTTCCTCATGAAATTGAGTATTTCATGGACTTATTCAAGTGTTGTAACAACGTATCACCTTGATACAAGTCTTGGTACTTAGAACCAATTCATCAATTTTCAGATTTATATCCTCTTGGAGAATTGATCAAGTGTCGTATTCAATGATTTGAATCAACTACAAGTCTCCAAGGCTTCACCAAATTCTTCAATAATACATTTCCTCATGCAATTGAGTATTTCATTGACTTCTTTAAGTGTTGTAACAATGTATCACCTTGATACAAGTCTCTAAGGCTTCACCAACTTCTTCAATAATACCTTTCATTCACATATTGAATTCTCATTTAAAACTTATTGACAATAAATGCAACACCATGCTCAATAATATACCCTTTTGTATTTTGTTGTCAATATCACTTAATCACACTTTTAATGGGAAAATATGTGTGCCAATCTTTTCTCCCTCTTATTGGAAACCAAATTTAAAGGTATTTTGTGGGGTCTCATCAAAAACATGTCCTCCTCCCTTTGAATAATATCTTTTGGAATATTTCTAAGAGAGGGATGATGTCACATGGTTCACTTAGAAAATATCATTTAGTTAATATACTCTTGGTATACTTGGGATAAACTACTGTAGAAAACTAGAGAGATATGACCAAGGTTTTCAGTTCTGTCCATAAACAACCATACATGTGAAATCATACTCAGAGTGTACCAATTATTTACATAGGGATTGGAGATAATGATATTTATCAATGAAATTATAAATCCTACACATAATTCACCAAACATATTAAAAACTTAACCTGAAAGATAAATATCCCCCTTTCATCTCATCTTTTCATCAATTAATAACTCCCCCCTAATTGACATTATAAATAAAATCAAGAAAACAGGATAAAAGTGTGATTGGAATTCCTTAAGTTTCAACTTCTTGAGATGATATGGATTTCAATGTTTGTCATGACATAATCCTTGATATAATATCCTTCATGTTTTCTCCCCCTCAAGGGGTGCACTCCCTTTGATTTTCCATGGTGGAAAATAATCATCATATGAACTTCAAGATATTCATATTGATAATATTCCACTATGGAACACTTCAAGTAATTATCAAATCATGAATAATGAGTCAAACTTGTAGTTCTCCACTTTGTGCATTCAATTATCATTTTGATAATTACCTTCATCTTCAATTAACTACAATGTAAGCACACATATACAAAAAAGTATAAGGGAATAAGATTGAACACTTGTGAGCTTCTTAATAGAAGCACTGGAGCTGAGAATTTTCTCTCAACCCAAGAACTCCTTTACTTGCAGCTTTAAAGTGTCTGGTACTCTTCGTGCTAGTTATCCTCTCCCTTTGATATTTTGATCTTTTTTTTTGTCAGCATGGACCCTTTACTTTCATTAACCTTGAACTTGTGTGGATTTTTTCCTTTTCTTATTTTAGCACTGTAGTAGCTTCCATTGGTGCATGTTTTTCAATTTTCAACATCTCCATTTGGCCTGGTAAAATAGTTATACATTTGTTTGCATGATGTCCAACCTTCTTGAACCTTCCTCACAGTAGTGGTAATACACTTAGGTTATCATATTCTAACAACTTCTCCTGAAATTTGAATTTTCCTTTATATAGAATGATCTATTTTCCCTTTTCCTTGGCTTTAGCTAGTATTTCATCTTCAACGTTTTGCAGTTCTTTAGAAATTTTTAATTGATTTGGCTAGATGACTAAACACTCCTTGTTGGAATTTTCTGGCTTGGATTTTCCACATGGATTCTTAAATGCTTTCAATTTACCTTTATTATGAAACTTATTATCATAAGTAATGTCTTCAATCAATCCTATCTTCTTATGGATTGATTCTACTTTCAATTTGAGATTACTTACATTCATTCCCATGGATTGTTTGCAGCGATCCATGGTATGAACTTTATTTCCATGGTAGAGGAATATTTTATTTTTTTGAGATGACATTCTTGGAATTTGGATAAAAATTATTCTTGGGAATAATTTCTTTCACTATTTTCTTGACTTCATTGTATTTCATGTTCCGAATGGAAGAATTTTCAACTCCTTTATCTTTCTCCTACATTTGTTGTGGTCTATGCTTCTTATCAAAATATTCCTAAGGCAGGGTAGGACTAAACCGACACCCATAGTAACTGTGACCACTTCTGTTGCAATTTTCATAGAAGTCTTCAAGATATTCAAATCTGTTCTTGATAGAAAGATTCTTCTTCATCTGTGTTTTCTTCCTTTGCTTTGCAGGATGCTTCATTTATTCACTTATACTTTCCCTGAATGTAGGCCTTCCATAATTTCCACATGCTGACATATTATTCCAACAATCATTGGTCAGATTCCCAAACTTCCAACAACACCAACAATAGACAAAAAATCTCATTATTTTACTTGTAGTATCAGTCTGGCTAGATTTAGTGAATTTTGTTTATAGAATTGTCTTTCTTTCATTGGAGAATCATTTTGGGAGATTGTTTTGTTAATCATTACAGTATCCACCCTTGATGTTTTGATGGATATATTTACATTTTTATCAATCCACATCTTTCCATATTTTGGCTTTGAACCTATACTTGCAGATGAAACTGCATTAGTTGAAACAAAAATAACTGTGTTATGGGATACCTTATTCTTAGAGAATGTTTCCATTTTATTAGAGGATGATCTAATGTTAATTTTGGAATCATATTCCTTAATTAAAACTTGAGTGGAATCATATCTTCTTTCATCTGTTTGGGAAGTTCTAGCTTAGATTGTTTTCTAATTCTTCAATTTCACCTCCAACTCTAAAAACTTCATGTTGAGGGAGTTCTTCTACTCATTAAATGATCTCAGATTTATTTCCCAATTCTCCTTTAGATTTATCATTTGTTCATCATGAATATTTTTTAATTATTGGAAATATATATCAAGATCCTTCACCTCGTTGGCTCTATCTTCTAGTTGAGCATCTTTGACAACCATAGATACTTTGTGAAAATTTTCAAATTCATGGAAAGCTTATACAAATACATTTTCAAAGAATAATTTCTCACAAATACTTCCCTAAAATTCTTTAGTAACTTGAGTATGTATTTCATTGCAAAGATAAATTGTTTCTTCATTTTCCTTCACTAGTTTTTTCAGAGTGTTGGATACGCCAACCTGTTTATCCAATGTATCTTCCATGGCCTCAGCTTCTTCTTCCTGCTTTAATTTTTCATCTTGAAGAGCACTAATGCTTTCAACAATATGACTTGACAGTTCTATAGGGAATTTATTCATATTATATTTGAATACAAATTGAATATCACTTATTCATCTATCATTATCACAACTTGAAAATGCTTCATCATAAGAATAATAAGTATTATCACATGTTTTACCTTTTAGATTACCTTCAATAGAAGGTGTATATCCATTAGTAGTAAGCTTCTTCTTCTTCTTACTTTACAGTTTCTTCTTTCTATTTTTCTAAGTCTTGGAAGAAATATCAAATTGAGGTTTCTCACCCATTTCTTGAAATCTACACTTCATAAAGACTCCCTTGGATCTTTTAGAGGTAACCACCCTCTCATAAAAATTAAAGTGCCCAGATCAGTGTGAGTTATTGAGAGGTGGAGGGGGTGAATTAGTGATCCCTTTAAATAATTTTACTAATTTATTCTTTTCAATTTAACATATATGGATGGTTAAATCATCAATCCGCTCTTCTTGTTTCTCTCATTCTTTCCTCGAATGATGTTGTAAATGTAAAGGCACTAAACACAAGGATTTACAAGGTTCAATTCAAAGACCTACTCTTTTATGTGTTGGTTATTTTCCCTAACATAGAATCTCCACTATAATTCAGTTAGTAATTACAATGGTCAATATATAGTCCCACTATATCTCTCCTAAGTCCCACATGAGGTTCTTTATATAGCTTCCCATAATGTTACCAGAGTCCCACCGACCTTCTTCAGAGTCCTTTGAAGACTTCTTCTCCTCCCTGAATCTCATAGGTGTTCTTCAAGATCTCGAGTCACACAAGAAGCTTCCTTCTTTAAGTTCTTTCTTGATTCACTGTAGATGATCTTATTCTTTTTCCACACAGGCTTACTGAATAACACTTGCCTATGAATCTCTTGAAGAATATTCAACAGCCTTTGGTAAGGTTTGTTGGTCTTGCTCAATAATTCAGATCACTTGTGTTGATTAGTTATGAATCTCAACAATTCTCAGGAAATTCTTTCTTCTTCTGAAGAAGACCCGACTTCACTGAGATGTGTACCAATGGTGAACACAACTTCTTCAAGAATATAATATGCAAGAATGATCTCACACAATATCAGCACTGTTTCATTTCTTGGATTCTCAAACACTATCAACTCAGATAAAAGATCTTCTCTAATTATATCTTGCTTCTGTCTCAATAATCATTCACTTCATGCATGTATTTCATGGGATTCAATACCTCTTTTATTTGGATATCTTAATATATTCTTCTCTAGTACAATAATTGAATGCACTAAAACTTATCCTTGTTTTCTTGGAAAGAATAACATCTACTTATATGATTATTCAAACACTGAGGATCAACTCACTTGACATAATATGAATTTATTATGCTTCATTCATGAGTTTCATGATAATGACTCTTATTTTTTACACACGTTCACTCACAATATTGATTCTTCTTTTAAGTGTCTTCACGTGTGCATGTGCATGCATGCATGCATGCATGCACAATCCCCTTCTTCTCTCTTGTGTGAAAACCTCTATGGGTAAAAATATTTGAGTACACACACAATATCTTATGTTTATCCTTTTATCTTTATCTTATTCTTTTGGGTCTCATCACACACACAATGTCTTATTTAATCAATTCAATTTTATTTGTTTATGCATGGGTCTTCTTCAAGCCCAAATGATTGCTGCCCATGGTTCACCTAGTTCTAGGACACTTGGGTGCCTAAACTCATGTATATATATGAATGTGCATCATGCATGCACTCTCCATCCTCTTTTGTGAATACATGAGGGCTCAGGTTTCTTTTTCTTCAAATAGAACACAAACAAGTTTCGACCTACACGCAACCACCTTCTTCTTCAAATACTAACCCCTAAAAAATAGTATATATATATATATATGGATAGAAGGGTGTTCTTATTTTTTAAAATAGGAGGGAATGAGTTCCCTTTCACCCACACGGTTTGCGTGGGTCTCCTTAATAGAACCAAGGAAGTGTTCTTGGTTTCTGTCTTCGCATGGGAAGAACAAGGGTGAAAGTGCACCGATTGTTTTACTTATTGTCTACTCCTCACAAATACACAATGATGGTTCAAATAACCTATCACATTCTTTTGAGAACTTCACATAGAGGTGCGAGTTCTTTCGTGAACTAGGGGGTTCATGGTTCTTCTCTTCATGCAAGGGATGCGTGGAACTCCTTCTCGGAAGAGATGTACAAATTTCCTTCATGTAACAGGGAAGCGTGGAAACTTTCTCTCCATTTTGATATTTTATTTTGAGAATGTGATATTTCTCAATTTTCTTAACACCCGAGCTTTGGTCGATGACTCTTTATTTATAGGCAAGGATCACCGTATATCTATGCATTAAAATCCATAGGGTTGAATTATTTGAAATCCTGTGATCTCTGGGTTTAATACTTTAAATGCGGGATAAAAGATTTTCTGAGTATCTCCGTTTATTTTTTTTCAACGTAGACTCCTTCTTTATCAGTGATTACATCATGCGCATGAAATTAAGAATGCATGGGAACCATCTCGTTGTACATCTAATAGGCAGTTCACCCTTATAAACTTTGTTTTCCTCAGGCTCCTTGTAAATCTTCAGTTTCATGCATACATGCAAATGGAATTGAATGCATGGGATGCATTTTCTTCATTAGATTAGAATGGACTTGACCAGTGCTCAATTGGTGGATGGAGTGATGAGATCGTCGTTCGGATTCATCTCCAGTTCGTAGGAGGAGCTCGAGTGTTCGGAGGTTCAAGACAACCTTGGTGGAGAGATCCGACAACCATGGTTTAAATACCATGTAGTGCGGATAGATGTGTGGTAGCGATTAGATCCTGAGACGTGGTATGCATCGTGCAACCGAGATCTCATGCAAGATCAAATGAGCAGCTAGGATTTCCTTCATGTTTTTAAACCCATCCCACATCAAAATAGAGACAAGGATGTAGATCATTTATAATACAAGCTGCCCCAACCACATCTCATAATTCTCCTCCTCCCTCCACGGTACCTCCCCATACTGTGTTCACCATGTGGGCGCACTCTAAGCGCCCGCTCTGCTCCTCAAGCACATACTTAGTACCCACTATTCATGCACCACACGGGTTAACCATTGTGGGTGGACCTGCAGGCTTATACATGACCCGCACGCCCTTCCTCATATGGGGCTAGCCTTGAGGGTTTCCCTTGAGCACAGTTGACCGTCAGGTCCCACATGTTCTTGAGGTGAGGTCCTCAGCTGGCCCTCCATGGTTGACCCCTTTATTTTTATGTAGGGCCATATTATATACTTGTTAAGAAACAAGTGTATAGTGCCAGAATAATGCATGTCCACCTTCTTCATTATCTCTAGAATTTCAAACCATCAACCTTCTTCTCTTCTTCTTCATTTTCTTTTTGGAATGATAATTCCAATGATTTTAAATTTTCCTTTAATGTAACCATGTATGATGCATGGATCATTTCTTCATGTCTCATGCATTAAAACATAATGCATAGATTCTCCTTGTTGCGAGGGATGTATTCTCCATTAACAAATGTCTTTCACTATTAGGACTAGCTCAAAAAATCATCTGATATGTAGACTTTATCCATTTAGATTCAATGAATGGATCATATTCACTCCATTCCTCATGAAATTGAGTATTTCATAGACTTATTCAAGTGTTGTAACATTGTATCACCTTGATACAAGTCTTGAACTTAGAACCAGTTCATCAATCGTCAGATTTATATCCTCTTGGATAATTGATCAAGTGTAGTATTCTTTTATTTTAATCAATAACAAGTCTCCAAGGCTTCCACAACTTCTTCAATAATACCTTTCCTCATGCAATTTAGTATTGTATGTACTTATTCTGGTGTTAAAAAAATGTATCACCTTGATACAAGTCTCCAAGGACTCACCAAATTCTTCAATAATACCTTTAATTCACATATTTAATTCTTATGGACAACTTATTGAAAACAAATGAAACACCATGCTCAATAGGTATGACTCAAATTGAATCATTTTATTTAACATTGACATCAATTTTAGTAAAATGGAAAACTGGTCTACTCAAAACTAATCGAATGAATTTATATTGTTTAGATACTTTTTGAAAATGATCCATAATCAATTTGAGATGTTTAGGGATTAAACGAATCTCAATCTGATGCTCAGTGTGACTGATATGACTTCAAGTGCATCTTTTTAATTAAAATTGACATCAATTTTAGTAAAATGGACAAATGACCTTCTCAAAACTGAGAAAACACATTTAAACTATTTTTATACTTTAAAAAACAATCCATAGTATTTTTTGAAATGTAAGAATCAGCGACACATCATTCCGGTACACAGTGTGCCCAGAATGATTCAAAGTGTCTGTTATTAGTTTAAAATTGATATTTTAGTTCAAAAATTGTCACTCATGAAAGCACTAGGATGCACCCGTGAGGTTTATTATTATAATTATATAATTAATTTTCATAGAGATAATGCTTTAATACAAATAAAAAATGGTGTGACATTTAAAAACAACCACAAATCAATCTGATACACAGTGTTCCTGGTATGATTGAAGTTTAGTTTTAAAATTAACACTTTTTGTTAATTTATTTCTTTATATTATTACTAACATAATAATTGATTTCTTATACAGGTATGTTATTTTGGTTTAGTAGGGATGGTTTATTTTGAAATTTCATAAATCGAGGTTAGGATCAAAGTAAAAAAGAACATTGATGTTTTTCATTGTTTGTAATAATTTTTACTTATGTAATTGTATAAACCAAAGTTTGAAATGTTTATAATATAGTGATTTTTTCTTGATTTTTTTTTTAAATTTAATTTCTTTTAAATTCTATATTGGTAATTGATTTTTTTTGATATTTAGTAGTGTTTTTGGTGCTGCAGTGTGCTGTTATAGCATATTGCACTGGTACAATAGTGTGCTGTAACAACACACTACAACCTGAAAATTTATTAGTGCTTTTGAAAGCATTTATAATTGTGTAATTTATCAGCACTGAGCACATGAGCCTCACCCAAGTTGGTGAGGACTCCTTAAGTGCATCCAGGTGACTCGAGATCAAATCCAGGAAGAGGCATATTTCTAGGTTAGTGTAGCATTACTGTAATGGGAACTGTAGCAGGTACTGTTTGGCACTATAACAGCTAGGACTATTCCCCCATTTGGGCCTTCGTACCACCGATTTGGTTCTCGAGTCCTTTAAGGACTTTGGTCCACCCATGCCTTCGGGTCCGTAAGGCCTTCGGGCCACCTCAAGGCCTTCAGGCCACCTTAAGTGCAGATGTAAACAAGACAACCTACATGGAAAAAGCATGAGAAGGAGGATGAGCTAGGAGATCTCATTATAGAAGAAGCTAAACAGATTGCTAGAATGATAGGGTATGGATCCTACCATCGGAACAAGCCTGCTCATGCACTGGAAAGCCTAGTCGAATAGCCATGCGAAGGTGGAGAGTCGATTTCACGATGAAGATGCTGGGGAGGAGCAGTTCTAAGTAGTTAGTCTAGGTTGTATGTAATATTTGAAGCCTATAGGCAATTAATTCCTCTAAAGCCTATGGGCCATGTAATACTTACGCCTACGAGACTTGTAAGGGTTCCATATCACCCCTTGAAAGGTGGATTATCAAAAATCAATAAAAAATGAAGGCATTTGGGCCATTAGAGGAGGAGGAGTAATTTATCTATGCTGATATATTCATCCTTTATCAGTGCTTTTAAAAGTGATGATAAATGTGTCTTTTATCAGTGCTTTTGAAAATGATGATAAAGGTAATCTTTATCAGTGCTAAATAAAAGTGCTAAAAAATGGATCCTTTATCAGCCCTAAAAAAGCACTTATAGAAAAATATATTTATCATCGATTTTTTATCATCGATAAAGGAACTACTCCTCAACACTTTTTTATCACTGATAAAATTAAAGGGATTTTAATCTTTCACAGGTTGGCAGTGCTTATTTAGCTCTTATAAAGGCCATTTTTATCACTGTTAATGTCATATTTTGTAGTAGCATGATGCTAAACCAGAAATTCAATGACACAACATTCACAAAGTAAAGTTTGTGATTCTAATCAAGATTGAAGGAATGATTGAAACATTTTTTGACATTGATATTTTATGAAAATATTATGAAGATTATTGAATTTGATTAAATCATAGAATTTGATGGTGGTAAAAAAAATTTGAGTTGAAGAAGTTTTTCAAAATTTAGAGTCCATGGTTCAACATTTTTTTTGAGAAAGTATGAGTATATAAAGGGGTTGATATCATTTAGTGAAATTTCATGTCTATAAGAATATATTTTGAGAGTAATACATAGAATAACAAAGATTTAGAGGAATAATTTTACCAAAGTATTCAAGAAAGTTTTAGTTGGGTTAAGGTTTTTAGAAGACTTGAACAAAATGATCTAAGGAAAGTTGAGAAGACCAGAAAATCAGGTTCCAAGGAAAGTTTAGAAGACTAGAAAATTTGGTTTTGAGGAAACAAGGGGCTATAAAATTAATTTTAATAGGAGAAGTAAGAGGTCAAAAAATAATTAATCTAGTAGATAACGAAGTTTAGTTTAAGACCCATTCATGTTTAAAGAATCTTGAAGACTGAAGGGATCAATATAATATGAATCCAAGAGACATTGTAAATTCATGATAATTAGTGTGTGGGGATCAAATTATGGTTTAATAAAGTAACTTACTATATCACTTTGTAATTATTGAAAATTATTATTAGTGGAATAATAATTGAATCTATGAGAGTCAACATGGGAATGAGTTGGTTCTCACATTGAAGCCATACCTTGTAAAAATTCAAGCAGGTTGTTTACTTTATATTATCTACACAACATTAGATAAAAGTGAAAATATAAATTTGTAAATATCCATATTTACTAAGTGATTTAATTTGTTTAATATAATTAAATTAATAATTTAAGATTCAATTAATCGATAAAATTTGGTAACCCAGGATTCACCCCCTCTCAGGGTGACTTCCCGATCCCTTGTGACTCCCAATTGTTATCTGAGAATAGGTTCCCTATGGTTGTATATATAAGTTTTTTATTCCATATTTTTTTATCTGATATATTGGGAATGAAAATTTATGAATTTTTAAAAAATATTTTATCTAGAAATCATGGATGATATTATATATCTCAAGTCAAAAGAAGATACTATGATTTTTGGAAATATTGGAGTATCAGCTAAAAATATGAAGAATCAAAAGAAGAAGGAAGCTCAGAATAGGTGGAAAAAATCCACTCAATTTTAACAGAAGGAAAATTCAAAAAAATCTAAAGTTAAATTGAGTGTAATATTTATTGAAAAATCTATTACAATAAATGTAACACCCTTGGATTTTAATATGTATTTTTCTTTAAATAATATTTTTCGATAGCTTGCAATACACAAAACCCCAAGTCTAAATAAACCCTAATATAGTATACTATTGTAAAATAGATGTTAAATTGATAGATTTGAATAATTATAACTGAATTATTAAAAAATTATGCTTCAATTAATTTTTTTATTATCGATTTATTAGAAATGGAAGTAATCATCATTTGAATATAAAAGAGAGGTTTTTTTCTGAAAAATTATTTTTATGCACGCAACGTGTTTTTATCTTAATAAATTAAATTAATCACTATTAATTAATGATTTTAATGAAATGTATATATTATATATTCAATAATGTTTTTTAATATTCATTTAATATTTTCATGGCATGTGATAATAATAAATCTATCTTTATGCTTAAAAGGGTAATTTTATAAAAAGTGATTTTCATCGTATTTTGCACCCTTATTGAAAAGGTAATTAATAAAAATTATAGTAATTAAATTTTATTAAATTGATTCAATATTTGTAATCATAAGGTTCAAATTTGGTAAATAGGCACCCTTTTTTAAGCATTATGAATAGTAACTGTGTAAAAATTTATCACTATTGTAAAGGGTAAACAGGGTTAATCGAGATTAAAAATAAGTGTTAAGGTCATATTTTATTTCATATAAATTACTATTGGAAAAACTTAATTTCACCATAGTCACTATAGGCTCTAAATTTAATTTTTTAAGGGACACTTGTCCATGAAAATGACCTTTATAATATTTAAAGCAAAGAAAAATACAAAATGTCCCTCTCTTACTTTAAAATATATATTATGTGTTCATATAAGGAACAAAAGTGGTGAATGAATATGGATTTTTATTTTTACAATTATAAATTTATATTAATGATGGTAATTTATTTATAATTTTTAGGTATTATATAAATACTATAAAGGCTAACATAAAACTGACTCAATATTTTTTCAATTAATGAAAAAAATAAAATAAATGTTATTAAAAATACTAAAAGTAATACCATTTGGGTGATTTATTATTATCTATGATTTTTTTGATAAATATGAATTTTTAGGGATATATTAAATGTTTATATTCAAATTAAAACTTTGTCTTGAGGTATTTTAAGTCAAATTAATTAAATACTATAAAAAATGAAAATAAAGATATTCTTGGAAAATAATATATTATTAAATTATTTAAAAGTAATTAAAATGTTTAAATATGACTATGTGGATAATATGTGGTCTAAAATGTCACCCTTTGTCCATTTATGATCTAATTTTCTCCTTATAAGTAAAATTATAACCCCTTAAGTGTGAAAAAGATATTATTTTGATTGAGGTTAAAATGGGTTAAATAAAGTGCTAAACCAAAAGGTAAGGTTTAAAGTGCCATATAAACTGATCCAAATTTTATTGTATCATCATATTTAAAACATATAATACCTTATATTCTAATATATTTCCATTTATAGGCCTTGGTATTCCGAATAACTTAGTTATATTTTATTTTTTTAATAATTCCAAGTTTTTCATTTCCCACCCTTATAAAAGGAAGCCCCTTCCTTATCCTATTTACAAAAATTTTAGAAACATAGATTGACCAATACCTACTAATTTATCTGATAATTTTTTTTATAAATGTTATTGAGGTGTTTCCATCCTAAAAATACCAACATTAGTTTCCATAAAAGAGTATCTGAAGGAGGTCTCCCGAAGAAGAGGTAATCATCTTACCTGACCTATTTCAAATTATTTATTATTTCAATTAATCTAAATCTATGGTATTTATCATAAAATAATAAATTAAGTGTTATAAATATACTTAAAAGTTATTATGATTATGATACAATAATTATCCATCCTCTTTTTCATCAAATTGAAAGTGAAAGTATAACTCGTGCGTACGTACGACTTACCGTCCCCACGTAGCGATACATTTCAATTTACATCACTATATTTTATGGATAGGTATTACTATAGGTTAAATGTTTATATATTATATTTATGAAATGATAATTCTTTTATAATTATAATTTCACATCTAACTTCTTACCTTGCAATCCATTAGAAAATGATAACGTCTCTCTTTTTTACGTGTGGACTACGACCTCCAAGAAGTGGTGTGATCAGTTTTTCATTTTTGTTTTGTATGGATGATAATAAGAATATATTTAATGAATATATATTATATATATGTTATCATAATTATTTTATAAAGTTGAATTATTATTTACCTTTATTTCATTCCATCTGTCAAAAATAGAAAACAATGTTCATGAGTATGTACGACCTACCATCTCCATGAACTTTGTATTTAATTTTTCAATCTTAATATTTTATATATCACTATAAATAAATTTATAATTAATATATATATGATATTTATATCATGGTTAAAATTATTGAGATTATCTAACCATGATAAAATTAAAAGGATCGAAACTACCAAACTAAAATATACATGAAAAACGAAGTAGTTATTACCCGAAACAAGGATATTAACAAAGAATTGTTAATATATGGGAGATAAAAGATTATTAGTAAATAATATATGATATATATATATATATTATGTTTATGTAATATATTTGTAATAAATCTATATTTATTATACATGAGGTTTGGACACATATGAAAGAATTCGAACCTAATGTAAGAGTTTATTTCACAATCTCAACATTATCTGAGATTGTTTATTCTTAAGTATTCACCAGGATAATTATTTGATATTTATATCTTATAACTAATAAATTTTTCTCTAATATGGTTATTTATTAAAAATATATTTTTTTTCCTTTCATTTTCCACACCTTAAGTACTCAGGAGACAAAAAATATGTTTTTAAGGAAAACTGACTTTATTTATCTATTCAGTCGAAAAACCTTTTTATTCCACAAATAAGTTTCTTAAAAATATTTTAAAGAAGGTTTTTACTATTCTTGTATGTTTTCTTGAATTCATTTTCATCAATTTTTAACTTTTTAAAAAAATGTTTAAAAGGAATCTTCTTTTCGTTTTTTAAATGGGGATATTTTTTACATTATTATAAATCTATGAACGGAATGAACATAATTTCTGGATTTCATTCCAATTCATTGTTTTGAATATTCCTTCAAGATTTTAAAAGTTTATTTTTTAAGAAAATTATTTCCTTAATATTTGGGAAATTTTTATATTTTAAATAAGTGTTTTTAATGAAAAAATGTATTTTTCTTAGTAAATTCTCTAGTGAGATTTTGAAGGTATTTTAATCTCTGTCAAAATCCTTTATTTAATCTTATTATTTACTAAAGTTATATTATTATGATAATATTTTTAATATCCATATTTATGGTTGATAATGAGCTTGAATAGGGAAAGTATTGATATTCTATATGCTAGTTCTTCCAATACATACAATTACTGATTTTTAAGACATGCTGATTAAGTTGTATTATTTATTCTTATAATGAATGAATTGGACTAATTTAGTGATGGGTGGGGATTAAAATTACATATCCCATCGATTCATCGGTAGGTCTTATGAGACAAAATTTATTTTATACTTGGTTGAGACATTACCCATTTATATAGATGTCTTGGAATTAGGTCTTATCGATATTTTTAGGTATCTTTGAGTAAGGACACGATGTTAATTTCATATTTAAAAAATTATGCATTTCATCATTATGAAATAATTTATTTTTTTCAATTATTTTATTTTAAAAGTATTATGTCCATGGACAAGTTTTAAACTCATGTGATTATTTATATATAATTATTTTATTATCATTTGTTCTTTCCATATTATTCATGCCTTATTTTTCTTCCACTGTATTTTTTCCCTTATTGAGAACAATATATTACCCCTTTATCATGTTTTATTTCCCTAGGATGTGGGGAATTGTTTTATGATTGATATTATATGATATTATAGTGGGAATAAATATTATCACTTTGAAAATACTTTGTTTAATTTTATATTTTCAAATATATTATGGGATTCAAATATGTATCTAGTTTACCAAAATTGCTAGACTATTTGTTCATTTGGGATGCGATTGCTTGTATTTTTTACCAATGTTATAAAGTAACCATTGAATCTAGGGTACTAGGGTCAAGTTATTTAAAATAGGCATAATAGAAATGTTATTAGAGAACTTGATAACTGAATTTAGAGAAACATGGTTTAGGGATATAATAGTATTAATGACTTTTAGGATAAATATTAGTATATAATCCCTTCCTAAATTTTTGGTAATGTAAATTTTATGTGGTTTTCCTAGAAATAAATCCCTTCCTAGATACTAAAAATGGATGTGGTTTTGGAACAGATGAATCTAAGGGTAATAACCTTAAAAATATTTTGTTCAAGTATTTCTCGACTGTCATTATTGTGCGTGATGAGTGTTCCCTTAGTTTGAACATGATTTGACACTCCCAGGGAATATACTAGGGTTAATCCAAAATTTCTTTTGAAAAAAATTATGAATGATTTTAAAATATATTCATGATTTTAGAATATTCCCAAAGAAACCAAATTTAGGATTATGAAATTTTTTATGCATAAATTTTTAATTTATGCTAACTATTTCACTAGGTTATAAATTATACATTATGACTCATAATGTTATGATGTAATCTAGTGTGTTCCATTATTTAGAAATGGAACCTACTAGAAGGAACAAAAAGTATATTAACGAAAATAATCAATATAGGGATTTCCATCATGGGAAAGATAATGAACCTAGAGCTGTAACTGCTGGTGGAGATAAACAAATTATAACTTTGTTTTGGAAACTGACTGAGGTTATGACCAATAACCTTTCCCATATGTATAATCCTACCAATCCACAACATGATGGAACAATTTTAGACTTCTTTATCCATTAAAAACCACAATCATTCAATGAGACCAAAAATTACATTGTATATGAGAAATGTATAAGTTTCTTAGAGAAGATGTTTATCACTTTTGGAACTAATAAAGGAGAGATAATTGTAATGGTAGTTTATCATACCTTAGGTTATTTAGATCAATGGTGGTTATTTATTCAAAACTCTTTGGCATTGGAGGAAATAACAATAATGGAATATAAGTATTTCAAGAAACTTTTATTGGAAAAATATTTTTATCATAAAAAATGAGCGAATATAGAGAGAAAATTCTTAACTATAAGACAAAAGGAAGATGAAAATGTTGATAATTATGTGTAAATCCCCAATATTTCATAGTAAGTAATTTTATTTAAATCAATAGATTGCGCTACACGCAACACTGAGTTTGAGTGCACCACGACTTACCAAACTAGCTGTTAAAAAGAAGTTATGAATAATATTAACTAAATTTGGAATTTTATATATTCCATATAATTATAGAATCCATATTATCAGTTTCTTAGACATTATATAAGAACAAATTCATTTTTTTTCAGATAAAATAAGTATTTTTAAAAAAATACAATTTTACCACCTTTTAATGGAAAACCCTTTTTAAAACCAATATTTTACACTTTTATATATTAAATTTAATGAAATTAAATTCTTCTTTATAATTGGGACTTAAAAATTGATTTTGGATAGTTTTTTGGTACATTTCTAATAACTTTTATATTTTGATGAATACTGAAAAATACTAAATTTTAATTTAAATCAACTTTTTAATCGAAATAATTTATAGTGTTAAGTTATGTATTTGAATGGTTTGGAAGTATAATTAGATTATATTTTTATCATTTAATACAATTTAGGTGATTATACATAATTTTACATTAAAATTCAACATAAACACATGTCAATCATTTGATAGTTTTTACTTCTTAAAAACCTGATTTTTAGTTTTGACAAAGGGAATTAATTTTAAATTAATTAATGAAAATTATATTTCTTGAATTTGGTAAAATAGAATTCATTTTTTAATTGATATTATCAAAAGTATATTAGGGTAAATTTTTGGTATTTTTCTGAAAAAATTCAATTTTTGATGAATAGTGAAAAACACCGTGTTATAGTATAAAACCGACTTTTTTTTTAAATAATTATTTATTTTATTTAAATTGATTTTAAGTAAAAATAGATATATAATACCTATATAAGTTCAATATAATTAATTGGAGTCATTTTATATTAAACTTAGATGTATAAAATTTTATTGAACTTTTTACCGTCTTTTACCCACCACCTAAGAGCATTTTCAAATTTACATAAAACTTAATTTTACGGCTTCTGTGAGTTGAATTTAAAAAATAAGATATACATGGCTGATATCAGTAAGTAAAATGTGGTTCAATAAGATGAAAATAATTTTTGGTGAATAGAAACTTTTTACTTTTATTTACCGCTGTTAAAAGTAAATAGGGTAATTAGGGGTAAAAATGATATTATTATTACCCTAAAACATGTAATAATTCTATTGGATATGTTTATTTAGAGCAAAAAAATCCTTAGGAATAAAATATGATCCTTTAATTCCACTTTGATTAGATTAGGACATTTATTATTATTTAATTCAAATAAGAGTTAAAAGTGTTAAATTCAAAGTTTAATAACTAATTTTTTTTAATATAGGGTTATACATAAGATAAATTAAACTATAAATGTTAATTAGAAAGATAAAATTATATAATACATAATTATATTTTATTTATATTTTTTAGACATTAAATAATTTAAGTTATTTATGAAACAATGATGATGCAGTAATTACCTAATTAATGAAATATTAAAATAATTGATATTATAAATATCCTAATAAATATAATTTGTTACTTTTTATGAATTCCACTAATTTTATAGGTTACTATGACATTTTAGGGTTGGTTAGATAAATGTTTTTCGAAGTAATAATGTAGTTATGAATTTATAAAAAACAAAATTCCAAATAGTGTCAAAATTGACAAAAAAGAGTTTTTAAAACAAATATTATACTATTAATTTATATTATATTCCTAAAAATATAAGGTTCAGACCAAAGACTTATATAGTGATATGTGTATAATTAATTAACAAC
The DNA here is from genome assembly GCA_963277665.1 of Viscum album. Classification (NCBI taxonomy): domain Eukaryota; kingdom Viridiplantae; phylum Streptophyta; class Magnoliopsida; order Santalales; family Viscaceae; genus Viscum; species Viscum album. Next base: position 746,707,997 of record OY728123.1, on the reverse strand, counting down.
TTTGGGTTCTCTTGGAAGTATATAGTAAGTTTATTAACCATATAATATAAAAATACAAAGAGACATGGTAAATGTGAAACTATTTAACTAAGAGTTAAATCGAAAAGATAAGGTTATTATAGTCACCCAAACCTATCTAAAACCTATTGGTTGAGTGGGTTTTTACCCATATCTACCTTATACGTTAAATAATTTATTTTTGAGCCATTAGAAACTGAAAATTATTTTATTATAAAATAATATATCTAGCTTTTCCTAAGGTGCCCCTCACCCCTCTTATAAAAGGGAACTCCCCCTTCTCTCTAATTCATGCATTAAAAGCCATTATCCTCAGCCAAACCAAGCCAAAATATCCTCCCAAATATCATTAATTCATCATAGAGGAATTAATTTAGTCATAAATACAACATATGGAGCCTTTTTGATAAAATCAAAATGAAGAACCCGAAGAATAGGTAAATATTTCATCACCTCTTTCAAGTTCCTTTCTTCTTCCACTTCCTCTTTCTTTGTTGTTTCCATTATAAAATAATAACTCCAGTATCTTCTATATACTGTGATGTTATTATAAATATGGTACAACCATATTCATTACTATATCCATCCTTTGAATGACATGTCACCATTCGTGCGTACGTATGGCTTACCGTCTCCACGTCGTGGTGTAGTTGTTATTTAATACATTATTATTTGGATGAGTATAATAATGATGTATAATTGGTTTAAATAATAAATATAACATGATAATGATTTTTTATATATGATATAACATCCAATTATATATGATTTTAATATAAAAAGAATGATATTGTCGCTCGTGCGTACATACGGATTACAGTCTCCACGAACACGATGAGATTCATTCCCCATCATATCCATTCAAGAATAATTTTCATTTTATGATTAAAAATAATTCTTTAAGACTTAATATCATTCAGAATATTAATAATATACATCCCATCCATAACAAAAATGGCTTACATAGCCAAGCATATAAATGGGAACAAATCAGTTGACACCCGAAACGACGATAATACTAAAATATCAATATTAGAAGATCATATATGATATCATATTAATAAATGTGGTTATAGTATAATTTAATAAAAATTATTTCACCATTATACAGGAGATTAACATACCCTCGATTAAGGAAAAGTACAAGCTAAGGGGTTTCTAATCTCACTTTTAATTCAGTGAGATTTCCATTGTTCACCACTTATTTATTGCATGTGGGGTATTATGTACTTTTATTTGATATATATTATCATGATTCTATTTATATTAATGATATTATGTTATTAATTTGATGTTAATTAACTTTTGGTCATACGACTCGATTAATTACAACGTGGTAAGGGGTTTTCATCTCACTTCTTATTCCCGCGAGGTTCATGCTATATTGCCACTATTTCCTTTTGTGTGGTGTATGTACTACCCATGATTATATTATTTGTGTAATTTAAATTAATTTATGGTTATTTAATTCTTCATTGGATGATACTTATTTCATGGGGTGTATGTTTCGTAAGTTACCAAATCGGTAAGGAAATTGTAAATTTCAATTTCTATTCATTGGGATTTACGCATACTTCATTGATTACATTACTCCATGATTATGTGTGAAATCAATATTTATTTACTTATGTAGTAATTTCCAATCCCTTTGTGTGGATATAATTTTTGTGCACATAATCACTCCATTTATAAATTCTCAATTCATCAATATGAACATGATAAGAGTAATTTTAACTCAATCTTCTTTTATTGAGTTAAACATCCAATTCATTGGTGTTGTTTTTACAAGAATATGTGTGAATGTTCTCTGATTTATTTACACTGAATATCCAATCATTTTGAGTGTATTTATATTTTTCACACGTAATCATGTCATTGATTTATTCTTAACCTAATTATATGGTCTTTATAAGGGATTTCATCTCAAGTTACATTCCATTGAGTCGTCTTTGTTTTTATGCGCCAATTCAATTTTATTTGGTGTATATACCGTACTTTGACATAATATATCATGAATCCCTTTATTCTCATGATATTATATAGTTTTTATTACCTCAATTATTTGTATTCTAGTGTCTCTCATTTGGTTAGTAACTCTAACTAAAATATAATTTTAAATGTTTTAATGATTTATTCTTATAAATCTTTCCTATTAATGTCCATGTTTTAAAAAATGGGTTTAAGGATTTATTTATAGGGACATTAATGTTTTAAAATTAAAATTCCTTTTAAAATTTTCAAAGTTATATGGGACACTTTGATTCAAAAATCTATTTTAAACTACTTCTTGATTAATTGTGAGACTTTTAAATGTTTTCAAGAAAAGGGGGATATTTCTCTCAAATAGTTTCGATTATTTTTTTAAATCTATGTAAATATATTTCATTATTCTCAATTGAGGTTAATATATTATAATACAGTCTTTCATATTGTATTGAATGAGTTATGTTTGACTGTGGATGTGCTATTTTTATACCAATCATGGTTTATGGATAAAGTATTGACATTTTGAATTCTAGTTTTAATACGAATGTTTACGTTATGTTTAATTCTTTTCATATAAGGAATGAATTGGACTTAGTATGTGATGGGTGGAGCTCAATATAGCTTCTCGATGCATCGATAGGTCTCGTGAGACAAACTAGTGCCTTGGCAGAAGTCCTTGAAAAAAATCTTATTTGTAGTCTTGGCACAAGGCCTTGACTATGTGGTTATGAACTTTGACATTATGCATTCCATCATTATGAATGTGGCTATTGATATTACATGAGACTATTCGACTAGTAGAATATTATTGTGAATAAGTAAATAGAATTATTTGATTTTATCTTTTCCATATTCTGCTGATGTTCAAGTTTAAAAGGATTTTGTTGTAGTCTTATACATTTCCTTAAATGTTTATACTTATTTATGAAAGTTTCCACTTTATTGTTATCCTTACTGAGCATCTGAGCTCAACCCTTTCAAGGTTTTATTTTTCCCAGGATTTGAAGAAGTATATTATTACTGAACTGTAGGGATAGTCTATGGGATCTTAGTGTTTTCTATGGAAACAATGTTGTTGTAGTTTTCCATTTTATGATGTAATGTAAATCGTATGAATTTATCTAGTACTTCCAAGGATACTAAACTAATCGGTATTTCAAGACTTGATATTTTGTGATCATGCCAATGATACGTAATAATTCATCGAATCTGAGATTCTAGGGTCGGGGTGTTACAGTTGGTATTAGAGGAAGTTTAACACAAACCTTGGAATCTTGATTTTGATAAACTCTGATTAGAGCACATTACCCTAAGATAGGCTTTGAGGATTAGTATAGAAGAACTTCCTAGAATTTTGGTATTATAGAGATTATGTGGGTTTTCTAAACAATATATCCCCATTTGGATATGAGCAGGTAGAGGCGGCTCTGGCACAGATGAACCTAGGAGTGAAAACTCCGACAAGGAGTTTTGGGCTTGACCTGAGGTATCTTGGTACACGACAACAGGCCTTTCTTCACTCTTGGTTACGACATTCCCGGGGTATATGCTTGGGATAATCCACATTTTATTTATAGACTGATTTGAAATATTTTAATATAAGATGAGAATAAATAACTTTCGTTAATCCTAAGGTGGTTTATATTGAAAATAAGGTGTTATGATATTCTCAAAATGATTTTATGACTCACACTATGATTTCTTTTGTTAGTCAATTGATGGATTCCAAGGAAATCATAGTAACATTGAACATAATTTATAAGGTGGGCATGGCAGAGGAAATGAGAAACAGAATGGAATGTTAGTAGGTATAAAAGATATCGTGTTCATGCCGAATGAGTTTTCTAAAAATATGATCAAAAACATATATATTAACCAATTCCTGGACTCAACAAAGAAGAGAAAGGCAGTGAATGATAAAAGATCTAATAGTGGAGACCATGAAGAAAAGAAAGATCAATTTCCATTATATAGAAAATGTGGAAGGAGACACCTAGGGAAGTTTTTTAATGGAACAAAGAAATGCTTTATGTGTGGGAAAGATGGATATAAAGTAAAGAATTGCCGAGGAAAAATGAAGAGTACTATGGAAGAAAATAAAAATGATCCCAAGAATCCATTTACAGTCATTTTACTTAAATGTAGGGGACCTAGGAATTACCCGAGTAAATTACCTATTCTATAGGATAACCCCTTGGTCAAGGAAGAACCTATTTGGAAATAAATGGATAGTCAAATGTTTAAAAGTATTAGGGATCTTTGTTGATGGGATTACTTTGGGAGACTTTTCTATTATGTTCAACCCTGCAGTTTATTATGTAAAAATTATATTTTAGGAAGAACGGTGTTTTCTATTTTTGATATAGTTATAAATAACCATTTGGGTTTATATGATCCTTGAATTTGAGGCAATTACATGATATTAAATTTTGGGATGAAAATGCGAGGTATAAGATAACATTTGTGGTGAAATTATGTTATAGTTATTTTGAGGAATTTATCTCATTTTGGGAACATTATAAAATATAGTTTTTTTGAAAGAGGACAACATGCAGACCGTGTGACAACCTGTCGCGTGTGACAAAGCTGCAGGAATCAAACCCAAAACCATAGTGAGATTGGGATTTATCGCCTACCACTGGACTATGTGAAGTCCCTGGTTAGTGTGACTAATTTTTTTAGTTGAATAATTTTATTGATCAATAATAAGTTGATTTGGGGTCTTATATCATATCAATTGGATATCCTTATTATAGTAAAATTATTTGGGGATTAAGTGATAAATTTTATTTTGGAAGACGTTTTCTCTGTTGGGAATACTATATACCTAAGGAAAATAGAATACTATGGGATTTCATTTGAGGAGTAATGGTGTATTTTTATCTATGTTTTTATTGTGTATTTATAGTGATTTGGGTTATTTATGGAAATGATTAACCTATCATAGAGAATATGTGATTAGGTTAATTACTTTTAAGTATGTGACTTTAAGAGTAGTCGATGTTATTTGGAAATAAAATTTAATGTGGAAGACCATGTAATCAAATTCTTCTATGTTTGGGGATTCAATATTAGTTTGGATTATATTGTTGGATTTTAAGGACAATTGTTTGTTGAATGGTATTTATTGAAATTTGTGTATTATTGGTTTAATTTTCGAAATTAAGATAAGTATTTATTTCTATAAAGGATTATACCTTTTGGGGATTATCTGATCTTGTAATAATAATTTTGGGTTTGGTTAATCTCTAAAGACAAGGTAAATATATATAGTTTATCCTTTGTGGATTATGTGATTCTCTAAAAGTTGATTCTAGCACTTCAGGTGTGACTAAGTCATCTTGAATACTCATCGTTTGAAAAAAATATAAGTTAGTGGTAGAAATTTATTAAAGGATGAAACTATACATAAAAAGTAAGTATATCTCTTTATGTTCTTATTCAATCTCATATATAAATTTCTTAACTTTATGGAAATTAAAACAAAAAACGTTATATGTTTAATTTTTCTATTAGGAAACTAATGAACATTTATCTTATCACAAGTTTATGGTTTTCTTTTTATTAAATTTATCCTAATCATGTTTTCTATCACTCTCCACTAGAACTTGAAACTTATTTTATCTTCCATATCCATGTTTTCCTACATGTAATCCTAGTGTGGGTTATATCGGGTTACCATTGTAATTCTATTTCTTTCTTTTAAAGAGATAGTTATATTGACTCTTTTTCCAATGTGGGACTTTCAATGAAGTTCCCAAGCCTAATTTTAAAATTTCAAGGATGTAATTTCCAAAAGGGGGGAATAATTTAACACCCTAATATTTCATAGTAAGTTATTTTCTTTAATTTAATAGCTTTCACTACACGAAACACCGAGTTCGAGCGCACCATGACTTACCAAACGATCCATTAAAAAGAAGTTATGAATAGTATTAACTGAATTTTGAATATTATCTACTCCATATAATTTTAGAATCCATATTATGTGTTTCTTAGACATAATATAATGACAAATTCTTCTTTTCCAGATAAAAGAAGTATTTTCCAAAAAAATGCAATTTTCCACCTTTTAATGAGAAACCATTTTTAAAACCAATATTTGAAAATTTTATATATTCAATTTAATGAAATTAAATTCTTCTTTATAATCAGGACATAAATATTTATTTTGGATAAATTTTTGGTACTTTTCTAATAACTTTTATATTTTGATGAATACTGAAAAATACTAAATTTTAATTGATTTTTTTTAATTGTAATAATTTATAGTTTTAAATTATGTATTTGAATTATTTGGAAGTATAATTAGATTATATTTTTATCATTTAATACAATTTATGTGATTATAAGTAATTTCACATTAAAATTTGACATAAACACATGTCAATCTTTTGATAGTTTTTACTTTTTAAAAACCAGCTTTTCGGTTTTGACAATGGGAATTAATTTTAAATTAATAAATGAAACTTCTATGTTTTTAATTTGGTAAAATATAATTCATTTTTGAATTTGGAATATCAAAATTATCATAGGGTAAACTTTTGGTATTTTTCTGAAAACATTCAATTTTTGATGAATAGTGAAAAACACTGTGTTGTAGTTTAAAACAGACTTTTTTATTCAAATAATTATTTATTTTGTTTAAATTTATTTTATGTAAAAATAGATATATAATATATATATAATTTCAATATAATTTATTGGAGTCATTTTATAATAAATTTATATGTATAAAAATTTATTGAACTTTTTACTGTATTTTACCCACCTCCTAGGAGCATTTACAAATTTACATAAAACTTAATTTTACCACTTCCGTGAGTTGAATTTAAAAACTCCGAGAGACACGGTTGATATCAGTAAGTAAAATGTGGTTCAATAAGATGGAAATAATTTTTGGTTAATAGTAACTTTTTACTTTTATTTACCATGGTTAAAAGTAAATAAGGTAATTAATGGTAAAAATGATAATATTATTACCATAACACATGTCCTAAGTCTATTGGATAAGTCTAATTCGACCAAAAACAACCTTAGGAATAAAATAATATCCTTTTGGTCCATTTGGATTAGATTAGGACATTTATTATTATTTAATTCAAAGAAGATTTAAAAGTGTTAAATGCAAAGTTTGATAACTAAATCATTTTTAATATAGGGTTATACATAAGATAAATTCGACTATAAATATTTATTATAAATCTAAGACTATGTCCCACATAATTATATTTTATTTATATTTTTTATACATTAAATAAGTTAATTTATTTATGACACAATGATGATGGAGTAATTTCCTAATTAATGAAATATTAAAATAATTGATATTATAAATATCCAAAAAAATTAATTTGATACTTTTTATGAATTACAATAATTTTCTAGGTTAATATGACATGTTAGGGTTGGTTAGATGAATTGTTTTAGAAGTAATACTGCTGTTATGAATTTAGTAAAAACAAAATACCAAATATTGTCAAAATTGACATAAATGAGTTTTTTAAATCAATATTATATTTTTAATTGATATTATATTCCTAAAAATATAAGGTTTATCAAAATGACTTATATAATGATAGGTGTATCATTAATGAACCACTTGGGGTTATCTTAGAAGTATATAGTATTATTATTAACCATATAATATAAAAATACAAAGAGACATGGTAAATGTGAAACTATTTAACTAAGAGTTAAATCTAAAAGATAAGGTTAATATAGTGACCCAAACATGTCTAAAACCTATTGGTTGAGTGGGTTTCGACCCATAACGACCCTAGAATTTAAATAATTCATTTTGTATCCATTAGAAACCGAAAAGTATTTTATTATAAAATAATATTTCTAGATTTTCCTAAGGTGCCCCTCACCCCTCTTATAAATGGGCACCCCCCTTCTCTCTAATTCACACCTTCAAAGCCATTAGGATCGGCCAAACCCTACCCAAATATACTCAAAACCCTCATCCATTCATCTTAGAGGCCTTAATTTAGTCATAAAGCCAACATAAGGAGCCCTTTTTATCAAATCAAAATGAATAACCAGAAGAAGAGGTAAATATTTCATCACCTCTTTCAAGTTCCTTTCTTCTTCCACGTCCTCTTTCTTTGTTGTTTCCATTATAAAAAAATAACTCCAGTGTCTTCTATATACTGTGATGTTATTAAAAATATGGTACGACCATATTCATTATTCTATCCATCCTTTGAATGACATGTCACCATACGTGTGTACGTACGGTTACCGTCTCCACGTCGTGGTGTAGTTGTTATTCAATACATTATTATATGGATGGGTATAACAATGATGTATAATTGGTGTAAATAATAAATATAACATGATAATTATTATGTATATATGATATAACATCCAATTATATATGATTTTAATATCAAAAGAATGATATTGTCACTCGTGCGTACATACAAACTACCCTCTCCCCGAACGCGATGAGATTCATTCCCAATCGTATCCATTTAAGAATAATTTTCATTTGATGACTAAAAATAATGTTTAAAGACATAAACTACTAGAAATGAAGGTTATACCAATAGTTATAATCCATTTTTATAGGCAGGAAAACCATTGGTATAGCCTATACCAACGATTTTCCAAACCGTAGGGCAGTAAGCCATGAGGAAAGCCCTATACCAACGGTTTGATCTAAACCGTTGGTATAGGCCAATGTATGTATTCATTTAACAATGGTTGTAGGATAACCGGTGGTATATGTATACCCCAAATGTTGGGAAGACCATGAATTTCATCTAAACCAATGGTTTACAATCGTTGGTATAACATTTTTACCAACGATTTCAATGAACCGCTGGTATATATTGAAGACTAAACACTATACCAATGGTTTTAAACCATTGGGATAGTTTTTTACCAATGGATTATTGAAACCGAGGGTAATTTTTTTTATCAAAGTATGCCAATGGTTTAAAACTGTTGGTATTGTGTATTTCTAGAACTATTTCACAACAACCCCACCCATAGCCCCTCCAGTATACACCTACATTAAAAATAGCACAAAAAACACATACAAACAGACTTAAAACAGCATAAAAAACACCTAAAATAGCACAAAAAAGCACACATAAAACCATCAAAATCTTCCAACCATGTCATGTTCTACAATTCCCTATTTCAATCTTCATATGACAATAATCTTCTAGAAGAGTTGAATAATAGTTTCAATAACTCAAACATTATTTACACCCATTTCAATCTTCATATGACAACCACTCTTCCAGTAGTAATTCACCACACCCCTGTACAACCCCCCAACCAGTACAGCCCCCCACCTCCACATAAAATTCTAATAGATATAATAGACTGAGAAATACTTATTAGAGTTGAATAAGAGTTTGAAATTGTCTCAAATCCCTATTTTTTTTTCTGATCCTAGATTTGGGTATGTAATGATTTGTGATTCAGTTTTCATTGAACTTGTATTTTTTATAATATATGGTGAAAAAGTATTTTCTTATGAGTCTCATCACTTATGACCCCATGAGTGAAACTACCCAACTCATTAAAAAGAGTTTGGGAATATCGTTGATGTGTGTAAATTTTATAGACACGACCTCTTTGATTAGAGACATGTTATATATACAAACTGAATGTCATAGTAATATAATTTATTCTAATGTGAACTAAATCGTTTTCAGATGTGTTGGATAAAATACATGTAGATGTTCAAATTTGAAATGGAATATGTTCTTTGTAAAGGAAATGTCAGTTTTGATGCACTAAGAAGGAAGACAAAGGAGGTAGGGGTGTTAATGTCAAATATTGGGTGAATAGTAATGGATTTGTTGGTAGAATCTATAGTGGTAATAACATAATATACTTGGGTATTGGTTTTTATACGCCTAGTGATTATGTACAAATTGGTTGAATAAGTGGATGTTGAACATGTGTCTGATCCATAGTGTGTCGTCATGCATATGAGGTTGAAAAAAAAAACAGTCCCCTTCCAGGATGGGTTGTAGTCATAAATGGTGTACTACTGGTTAATGTAAGGGAGACACTTCTTTATTCCATGATAAAAATAATCGACGAGACCCTCTCATGCTTAATAGTGATAATAAAAGTGATGAAACATAATATCCTAATTTTTTTTGATCCAACTGAATCATTCCCCAAATACCCTCTTTAAACCAACCATCCTACCATAGGACTTTGACAAGTGGCTTCATATTCCCTCGCTACACTTTCTTGATGTTGTGAAATAAAACCCCTCAATTTTGGAAATTGTTAGGTTTTTGAGGATCATAATAAGATATTTTGACAACGAAAGAACACCAAAATAGGATATATCCTCAAACAAAAGAAAAATTTATAGAAAATAAAAAACGTCTGAAAATGAATTTTACCTGGGGGTGTTTTTATTATTCCTAAATATAAATAGAAAGTTTGATGATGCATGCTATGAAACTAAATTTGAAAATGGGGCATGGAAACTAACCCATGGTTCCATGGTCATTACAAAAAGAGTAAAGTATGAAACTCTTTACTTGATTTAAAATTCTGGAAGAACTGAAATGATTATAAGTTCATCTTGTGATGGTCTGGAAGAATGGAACTGTAAGTTTATTGACCTTAGTGAGAATAATATTAATGTTCTTAAGGCTATGAACCCTAAATGAAACAAGTATGGTGTGATCTATTGATCGGAGTAGGATTCCCCCACATCATGCCTCAGATTGAGGCGAGGCTGACTCGTACAAATAAAAATGACCAATGTATCGTTGTACTAAAGTATCCACACAATCCAAATACCTTTTGTCAGTTTTCCATATGTTAGTTGTTGTTTTCACTTAAACTGTTGTTCATTTCACAAAAAGTGATACACTTAGAGTGATACCGACGCCATTGTGTCTCATATGGAGGTGGGGTTGACTTGAACATGTCACAAATGATACATGTATCGTTTTCCTAAAGTATCAATAGAATCTAAAAGTGTTTGGTCAGTTTTCTGTATGCAAGTTGCTGTTTTCACTTAAAATCCTCTCCATTTCAAATAAAAGAGAGATACATTGAGTGATACCGATCACACCGTACCTCCGATTGAGGTGGGGTTGAATCGTACACGTCACAAATTTCCCATGGATCATTTTGATAATATATAAACACAATCCAAATGCGTTTGATTGGCTTTCCATATGCCATTTGTTGTTTTCACTTAAAAATATGTCCATTTCAAACAAAAGTGAGACACTTTGGGTGATACTGGTCACACCGTGCCTTGAATTGAGGCGGGGTTGACTTCTACCTGTCAAAAAATGATCCATGGATAGTTTTTATAAAGTATCAACACAATCCGAATGCGTTTGGTCAATTTTCTGTATGCCAATTGTTGTTTTCACTTAAAATCCTATCCATTTAAAATAAAAGTGAGACACTTTGAGTGGTACCGGCCCCACTGTGAATTATATTGAGGTGGGTTTGACTCGTAAAAATCAAAAATGACCCATGGATCGTTTTAATAAATTATCAACAAAAACCAAATGTGTTTGATCGGTTTTCCGTATTCCAGTTGTTTTCACTTAAAATCTTATCCATTTAAAATAAAAGTGTGATACTTTGAGTGGTACCGGCCACACCGTGAATTATATTGAGGCGGGGTTGACTCATACCTGTCAAAAATTACCCATGTATCGTTGTACTAAATTATCAAAACAATCTAAAAGCATTTCGTCGGTTTTCTGTATGCAAGTTGTTGTTTTCACTTAAAATCCTGTCCATTTCAAATAAAAGAGAGACACTTTGAGTGATACCGGTCACATAGTGCCTCCAATTGAGGCGGTGTTGACTCGTACACATAAAAAATGACCCATGGATTGTTTTAATAATGTATAAACATATTTTGAATGCCTTTGGTCAGTTTTCCATATGCCAGTTGTTGTTTTCACGTAAAATGCTGTCCATTTCAAACAAAAGTGAGACACTTTGAGTGATACCGGTCACACCATGCATCTAATTGAGGCAGTGTTGACTCTTAACTATCAAAAATCATCCATGGATAATTGTGATAAATTATGAACACAATATGAATGTATTTGATTGGTTTTCTCTATGTCAATTTTTGTTTTCACTTAAAATTCTGTCCATTTCAAAAAAAGTGTGACACTTTGAGTTGTACCGGACACACCGTGCATCGGATTGAGACAGGGTTGACTCATTCACATCAAAAATGACCCATGGATCATTTTAATAAATTATCAACACAATCCAAATTCATTTGATCAGTTTTCCATATGCCATCTGTTTTCACTTAAAATGTTGTCCATTTCAAATAAAAGAGAGACAAATTGAGTGATACCGGTCAAACCGTGCCTCAGATTGAGGTGGGGTTGACTATAACACTTCACAAATGACCCATGGATCATTGTGATAAATTATTAACACATTATGAATGCGTTTGGTTGGTTTTCTATATTCCAGTTTTTGTTTTCACTTAAAATGTTGTCCATTTCAAACAAAAGTGAGACACGTTGAGTGATACCGGTCACCCCGTGCCTCTAATTGTGGCGGGGTTGACTCATACCTGTCAAAAATAATCCATGGATTGTTTTTCTAAAGTACCAAAATAATCCAAATGCGTTGGTTAGTTTTCTGTATGCCAATTGTTGTTTTCACTTAAAATCCTGTCCATTTCAAAAAAAAGTGAGACACTTTGAGTGGTACCAGCCACACCGTGCATCAGATTGAGGTGGGGTTGACTAGTACACATCAAAAATGACCCATGAATTGTTGTGATAAAGTATCAACACATTCTGAATGCGTTTGGTTAGTTTTCTGTATGCCAGTTGTTGTTTTCACTTAAAATGTTGTCCATTTAAAACAAAACTGAGACACATTGAGTGATACCGGTCACACTGTGCCTCAAATTGAGGCGGGGTTGACTTGTACCTATCAAAAATGATCCATGGATCGTTGTTATAAAATATCAACACAATCTGAATGTGTTTGGTTATTTTTCTGTATGTCAATTGTTGTTTTTACTTAAAATCCTATCCATTTCAAATAAAATTGAGACACTTTGAGTGGTACCAGCCACACCATGCATCAGATTGCAGCTGGGTTGAATCGTACACATCCAAGATGACCCATGTATCATTGTACTAAATTATCAACACAATCCAATTGCTTTTGATCAGTTTTACATATGTCAGTTGTTTTCACTTAAAATGTTGTCCATTTCAAATAAAAGCGAGAGACTTTAAGTGATACCGGCCACACCGTGCATTGGATTGAGGCGGGATTGACTTGTACACATAAAAAATGTTTTCCTGGGTACTCGGTTTCCCTTGGGATGTGGCACAGTTTCACTGAACTGTGTTCCAACCATGAACCACATATTGTTGGGTAAAAATACTATATTTTCTCTAAAAACACTGAAGTAAATACAAGGGAAAAATAAAATACCCAAAAAATATAAAAATTACATCATAATTAAATAATGGTTGTGACACTTGTCCAACCATGAACCCACCTGGATAGCCCACCCCCGCCCCCACCTAGACGACCCCCCACCCAACCCCATCCCCACCCCACCTGCACACTCCCCCTCCCCACCCTAAAAAAATGATATTGAAATTAAAAATACCTTAAATATTATTTTTTTCTTCAAAAAAATTCAAATATTATGCCTCTACTCCAAATGCTAAAAACATTACAATTCAGATTTTGTTCACGACCATCAAAGATGAAGAAAATCAAGTTTTCATGTGTAATAAGACTCTTCGGAGTGTTCTAAAATTAAATAGGTGGGTTTAGAATATAAAATTAAAGTGTTAGAAGTAGGATTTTTATAGAGGGTTTTGAAATTTCTAATTAAATAGCTCCAAATCATATAGAAGATAAATATTTCAGAATATCCTATAACCAACACATAATTGTAAATGAAGAGATGCCTCAAAGTGGTGTTAAATGAGGATAATTATATTTAAAATCCAACAATGGAGGTATTGGGAGAACACCCAAATGTATTAAGAATTCCTAAGGAAATATATTAATGATACTGATATGAATCAACATTTATATATTTACATTGGTTTTATTGATGTATAATGATCTTATTTTTCATGTGTGGAGTTGGGTTAACCTCAAAACACCGAATGGGGTTCTACTCTATATTTTTAAGAATATATTATCCAAAGCTATGAAGCTTCCACCTGTAAACATGACAAATTTATATCAGTGCCTACTAAAATTTCATGACATTTAAGGGATATGTGTTTTGTGAATAGCCTATGAATTATAGGGATGTTTATGAATGGTGGTTTTTTCCCATAAGTGTATGTACTTCTGTATCGAGTATGGGTTATTCTTTTTAACCAATGTTATAGTGTATGTTTAGGATGAGTTCTTCCATTTAACATGTGTTCTAGTTTATGTTTAGGTGAGGTGAGTTAGAAACCAGGTTAGGCATGTCATTAAAACATGGGTTCTTCCATTTAACCATGTAGTCTTGGATTTTAGGGATGAAAGTGTTTTGGGTGAGATAATTACTACCCACTCTATAGTATGGCCAACACATCATATGGTCATACCCATGAAATAAAGGCATGTTTAAATGAGACGTTTTTAGCACCCCCTTTGGTCAAACATACTTTTCACCATAAGGGATTGGCCATGTATATTTACATGGCTATCCAAGTCATGTACTCTGTGTACATTCCCAAGAAATTAGATTATCTTAGACACCATGTGAACCCTTATACAAACCATGTGAACCCTTATAAAAACCATGTGAACCCTTATACCATATAGTCATTATTACAACCATTAAAAAACTTATTAAACAACATAATTTGTCAAAGATAATAAAATAGAACATAAATCAATAATAATATTGGATATATCAAGTAAAATGAAGGCATAATATCTTACATCCTAAATGACCACCCATAACCATGATTAATGTCCATAGAGCTCTCCTTTCTGGCAGATCAAAAGAGAAAAAAAAGTTGCAAAACAAGGTATAAAAAATAGTTGCAGAACAAAAAAACCAAGGTATCACTTATAGATTTGAATTCTAGAAGAAACAATTTCTTTTATGGAAGATGGATGGATTAGTGGAAGAAGTTTGGTAGTCTGGGGAAGAGGGAGATTCGATTTAGGGCACCAATCGAGTGGAGGGGGACCTGTAATCGAGCAGAGGGGGAAATGGATGCCCGATCTGCATTTAGGGGAAAGCTTTCCCAACAGTTTTTATAAACCATTGGGAATACAGCCTATACCAATAGTTTGTATAAACCATTGGTAAAAGGAGGAAATTGTGAGGCCAATACTAACGGTTCACACAAACCGTTGGTAAAAATCCTACAAAATCTTCTATGCCAACCGTTTTAAGCAAACCGTTGGTATACATAGCCATTCCCAACAGTTTAGATAAACCGTTGGGATATAAGTGTTGGTAAAAGTGGGATTTCCAGTGGTGTTAATATCATTATTAATATTAATAAGATACATTCCATCCATAACAAACATGGCTTACATAACCAAGCATATAAAGGAGAACGAATCAGTTAACACCTGAAATGACCATAATACTAAAATATCAATATTAGAAGATCATATTTGATATCATATTAATATATATCTTTATTTTATAATTTAATAACAATGATTTCACTATTATAGAGAAGATTAACGTAACCTTGACCAAGGAAAAGTACAAGGTAAGGGGTTTCTTATCTTACTTTTAATTCCATGAGATTTCCATTATTCACCAGTTATTTATTGCATGTGTTGTATTGTGTCCTTCCATTTGATATATATTATCATGATTATCTTTATATTCATGGTATTATATGATTCATTTGATGGTTATTAAATTTTGGTCACATGACTCGATTAATTACAATGTGGCAAGGGGTTTTCATCTAACTTCTTATTCCCATGAGATTCAAGCTATATTGCCACTATTTCCTTTTGTGTGGTGTATGTACTACCCATGATTTTATAATTTGTGTACAGTAATTTAATTTATGGGTATTTACATATTCATTGGATTATACTTCTTTCATGGGGTGTATGTTTCGTAAGTTACCAAATCATTAATGAAATTTTAAATTTCAATTTCCATTCATTGGGATTTACACACACTTCATTGATTACATTACTCCAAGATTATGTGTGAAATCACTATTTATTTACTTATTTAGTAATTTCCACTACCCTTTGTGTGGATATACTTTTTATGCACATAATCACTCCATTGATAAATTCCCAAGTCATCAATATGAACTTTATAAGAGTTATTTTAACTCAATCTTCATTCATTGAGTTAAACATCCAATTCATTGGTGTTGTTTTTACAAGAATATGTGTGAATGTTCTATGATTGATTTACACTAATTATCCAATCATATTGAGTGCATTTAATTTCTTCACACATAATTATGTCCTTGATTTATCTTTAACCTAAGGATATGGTCTTTATAAGGGATTTCATCTCAACTTACATTCCATTGAGTCTTCTTTGTTGTTATGAACCAATTAACTTTTATTTGGTGTATATATTATACTTTGACGTAGTATATCATGAATAATTTTATTATAATGATATCATAAAGTTTTTATTACCTCAATTATTTGTATTCAACTTTCTCTCATTTGGTTACTAACTCTAACTAAAATATCATTTTAAATGTTTTAAAGATTTATTCTTATAAATCTTTCTCATTAATGTCCATGTTTCAAAAATGGTTTTAAGGATTTATTTATATGGACAGTAATATTTTCAAATTAAAATTTCTTTTAAAAATTTCAAAGTGGTATGGGACACTTTGATTCAAAAATCTATTTTAAACGACTTCATGATAAATAGTGAGACTTTTAAATGTTTTCAAGAAAAAGGGGGATATTTCTCTCAATTACTTTGGATGATTTTTTTCATCTATGTAAATATCCTTCATTATTCTCGATTGAGGTTAATATATTATTATACAATCTTACATATTGCATTGAATTAGTTATTTTTGACTGTGGATGTGCTATTTTTATACCATTCATGGTTTATGGATAAAGTATCGACATTTTGTATGCTAGTTTTAATACGAATGTTTATGTTAGGTTTAATCCTTTTCATATGAAGAATTCATTAGACTTAGTATGTGATGGGTGGAGCCTGCTATAGCTCCTCGATGCATCCGTCGGTCTCATGAGACAAACTTGTGTCTTGGAACAAGGCCTTGACAAAATCGTATGTGTAGTCTTGGCAGAAGGCCTTGACTATGTGGTTATGAAGTCTGGAATTATGCATTCCATCATTATGAAAGTGGCTATTGATATTTCATGTGATTATTCGACTATTAGAATATCCATGTGAATAAGTAAATGGAATTATTTGATTTTATCTTTGACATCTTATGCTTAAGTTCAAGTTTAAAAGGCTTTTGTTTTAGTCTTATACATTTCCTTAAATGTTTATGATTATTTATGAAAGATTCCACTTTATTGTTATCCATACTAAGAATCTGAACTAACCCTGTTCTATGTTTTATTCTTTTTAGTATTTGAAGAAGTATATTATGATTGACCTATAGGGATATTCTATGGGATATTAGTGTTTTCTATGGAAACAATTTTGTTGTAGTTTTCCATTTTACGATGTAATGTAAAGCTTATGAGTGTATCTAGTACTTCCAAGGCTACTAAACTAATCGATCTTTCGAGACTTGATCATTTTTTATCATACCAATGATACGTAATAATGCACCAAATATGGGATTCTGGGGTCGGGGTGTTACAGTATGAATCCAACTTTACAAGGACAATAAGGCATCCTTCAAACTATGCACATAATCTAAAGAGTATGATTGAACATTTATTTGATGGGTTAAAGCCAATCCTTCAAAGGGAACTAGTCTTCCAAACATTATAATTATATGAGGGTATACTATCATGTTCTATAATTTAGAGAAATAATTATCCAAGTCTTATGGATTCAATGAAAATAAAGAGAAGATGAATATGATATAGAAACAAATGGATAAGTGGAAGAGGAGAAAGAATAATTTCCCAACATGTGACACTTGTGGAAGGAAAAACCTTCGTACATGCCCAAAAGGAAAAGGTGTCTGCTTGAAGTATAAAGAAAAGGAATGAATGAAAGGGTAAGGGTGATCAATAAATGTATAGTGATTTATCTATACGGTTATGAGGAACTATATCAACTAATTTTCCAAAAATATATGGAACTTACCTCAAAATAATCCAAGTGGAGAAGGTCAAGCTTATATAATTAATATAGTCGATATGGAACTTCATAGCAACTTGGTGAAAAGTACACTAATCATCCACTCTATAACTATAAATGTTTTATTTGATTCTAGTTTTACACACTTTTTTAAATCTAAATAATTTTACATAGGTATTGTATCACCACCTCAATGATTAGATATTGAGTTGGTGGTGAAAACTCCTAATGGTAGGATGACCGTATTTGAAATCTATGAATCATCTCTGATTAAATTTTGTTTTGTGGATCTTCTTTAAAATATTATTTTTATTAATTTATTTTAATTTAATGTAATTTTGGTCATATATTGGATCTACCAGTATAAAGACCACAACAATTATCAAGTAAGGTAAGTTACATTTGATATTCCAAATCAACCTTCAATTATCTATTAGTGCAGGGGTAAAACTGAAAACCTAATTAAAATTACTTCCCTTATAGGGGTTTTTTTACCTATTAATAGGGGATATTTATCTCAAATGGTTGGTCTGAAACTCAACATTTAAAATGTTCTTATTGTTTAGGAATATGATGATGTGTTTCCTAAGGACTTTCCCATTCTTCCCTCGAATTGTGAAGTTGAGTTTTCAAAAGAAATAATACCTTATACTACACCTATTTCAAAGGATCCAAATAGAATAGACTCGATTGAGTTTCAAGAATTGAAGAAGTAACTCCAGGAGAATCTAGATAAGTGTTTCATTGGAAAAGTGACTCATAATGGGGTGAACCTATTGAGTTTTTTAAAAATCAAGATGGGTCAATGCATCTTTGCATCTATTATAAGGAAATTAAAAAAATTCCTATTAATAATAGGTATCCTCTACCCCATATTGATGATCTATTTGATCATTTAAATGGAGATCTATATCTTTCAAATATTTAGCTTTGATCTATATATCATCAATTAAATATAAAGAAGAAGTATATACTCAATATGACCTTTCGTATGAGGTATGATCATTTTGAATTCATAGTAACGCTATTTGGACAGACCAATGATCATGATATATTTATGGATTTAATGAATAGAGTCTATAAAGAATATTATGATCAGTTTTTGTTAGTATTTATAGTGTATTTTTTATATATTCTAGGATAGAGTATTATCATGAAGAATATTTTTTAATTATACTGAAGATCCTAAAGAAGGAAATGCTACATGATAAATTTACCAAGTATTAATTTTGTCTTCAAAATGATTCATTTTTGGGTCATATAATCTAAAGTGAGGGTATACAAGTGGATCCTTCAAAGATATAAGTTATTGATCAATGGCCCAGACTAGCCACAATAACCAAAATCCATTGTTTTATTGTGTTGGATGGATACTACCAATGCTTTGTGAGATATTTATCATGACTATTTAATCCTTCACAAATTTAATTAGAAGGGGATTAAATTTTTGTGGGTATATGAATGTGAATAATTTTTCAAAGAAATGAAGAGAAGGTTGTTTATTACACCTATAATTACACTACCCTACAGTGGGGAATGTTTTATGATCTATAGTGTTGCATTAAATAATGGACTATAATGTGTCCTTATGTAGAATGAAATGATGATAACTTATTCCTCACACCAATTGAAGGTTCATGAGAAAAATTACCTGAATAAATATTTGGAGTTGGTAGTGGTATTTTGTTCATTGAAAATATGGATTAATTGTGTTTTTATATGATGAGAATTTAAATATATTCAATATTTATGGATTTGAACAATATAGATCTTGAAATCAAGAGGAAATTGGAAATATTTTATCTTTCCATGATGACTGTTCAACCATCCATCCATAATAAGATTAAGAAGGCCCAAAAGGAAGATGTGGAATTAGAAAATAATGTGAGGAATGTTCCTAAGTTAAACCATGTCCATTTTTGAGTGATAAGGTTCAAGAACTGATTTTATATCCCATCAATACAGGACTTGAAGAAGAATTTTTTGGATGAGGCACATAATTCAACATTATTTATTCATCCTGTAAGCACAATGAATTACAGAGATCTAAAAGAGTATTTATGAAAGGTCATCATGAATAAAGATATCACTAAGTATGTTTATCAGTTCCTAGTGTGTCATAAAGCTATAGATGAGTGATTTATGTCTAAGGGGATCTTACAACTATTACCCAATCCAAAATGGAAATTTGAAAACATCACCATAGATTTTATCATCAGACTCCCAAAAATATCAAAAGGAAATTATTATATTTTAGTTGTATTAGATATCCTTATAAATTCATCACAATTTATTACTATGAGAGAATATTTATCTCTTAATAAACTTTCCATAACATACATCAAGGAGGTGGTAAGGTTGTATGGAGTACCACTTTCTATTATATAAGATCAGATTCTAAGGTTTACCTTAAAGTTCTGGAAAAGTATTCTGTGGGATCTCAATACAAAATTTATTTTTTGTACTACTTATCATCCATATAAACATTTCCAGTATGAGAGGAAAATTGAAGCCCTATAGAAAATGATGAGATGTTTTTCTATATATTTCAATGGTGTTTGTGATCAACACCTTTATTTGGTCAAGTTTTCTTAAAATAATAGATTTTGTTCAATCATTTAGATGTTTCCTTATGAAAACCTCTATATAAATAAATATTTAACTCCAAATTTTTGGGATGAAGTTAGAGAAATATTGTTATTGGTACTAGAGCTGTTTGAGGAAATGGGAAAAAAGTGATACCCATTCAATAACACATCAAGGAAGCTCAAAATCAATAGAAAAGTTATACTAACAATCATCAGCATGATATTGAGTTTTAACTTGGTGAGAAGATATTTCAATGAATATATCCATGGAATATGGTTTTGATATTTGGAAATAAGGGGAAGATAAGGCCTATATTTATTAATCCCTTCAAAATCTTTGATCACATCAGGATGATAACTTATCAATTGGCACATCCACCGAAACTCTCTCCTGTTAATGAAATTTTCCTTATATCCCTCTTTAGGAAGTACATAAATGATATAATCCTCTATACATACCAAACTCAATGGATTAACCATTTTATCATCATTTTCTATATAAGGAGAAAATTATTAGAAATATTATATAGTAGGAATAAAGTTCTACGGAATAAGACTAGTCACTTGGATAAAGTTCTCTAGAGGAATCAGAAATTTGAAAAAAGTACTTGGGAACTTGATGATGTAATGAAACATAGATATTCTCATTTTTTTGTAATGGATTATTGTTAGTTTGAGGTTTAAATTATTTTTATGGGGGATATAACGTTACATAATGATATTTTAAAATACATTTCTCTTAAAATATTTTTTTGATAGCATGTAATAGACACAACCCCATGTATAAATGAACTGTAATATACTATACCATTATAACCTAGTAATTAAATCGGAAGGTATTAATAAGACAAACTAAACTATGAAAAATTTATTTATAAAATAAATTCCTTTATTATGAGTTGATTATAAATGGAAATAAAAATCACTTGAAAGTAAAAGAGATGGTTTTATTAAAAATTGTTTTTATGCATGTAAATTTTTTTTAACATAATAAATTAAATTAATCACTATTATTGAATTATTTTAGTTAAATTAATATTTTATATATTCAATGAATTTTTTAAGATTCATTTGGTGTTTTTTAGGCCTGAATAAATCCTATTTTATGCTTAGAATTTTACTTTTTAAATTATTTTCATCACATTTTGAACACCGATTGTAAAATTATTTTCTGATGTTTATATGAATTAAATTTTATAAAAATTATTCCATATCTAGAATAATGAGTTTAAAATTTGTTAAAAAGTTCCCTTTTATTTTTAGGCCTTATGAATATTAATCATGGTAACATTTATCACCTCGATAAAAGGTAAATTCAGTTAATCTAGGTTTAAAATAAGTGTTAAGATCACCTTATATAATATAAAATACTATTGGGTAAAGTTAATTATACTATCATCACCTTAATATTGAAATTTAATTGTTTAAGGGACACTTTTATATGAAAATGACCTATATAATATTTGATGAAAATAAAAATACAAAATGTCACTCTCTTATTTTTAAATATATATTTTATGTTCACATAAGGACAAAAGAAAGTGGTGAAAAAAATATAGATTTTTATTTTGAGAATAATTTACTTATTTTTATTATGGTAATTTATTTCTATTTTTAGGTGTTATATCATTAAAATAAATGATTACAGAATACTGGCATAATATTTAGTCAATTAATGGAAAAAATAAAGTAAATGATTTTAAAAATATTAATAGTAGTACCATTTTAGTGATTTGTTGTGATTCATGAATTTTTTTGATAAATATAACATTTTATGGATATGTTAAAGATGACTTTTTAAATTAAAACTTTTTATTGAAGTATTTGAAGTCATATTAACTGAATAGTGTAAAAAATGAAAATAATAACATTTTGTGAAAATAATATTTAATAAATTATTTAAATGTAATTAAAATATTTAAATAGGACAATTTGGATAATATATGGCATAAAATGTCATATATTGTCCATTTATAATCCAATTTTCAACTTATAAGTTGAATTATCACCCTTTAAGGGTGAAAAATGCACTACTATAGTTTAGGTTAAAATATGTTAATTAAGGGGTTAAACCAAATGATAAAGTTCAAAATACCATTTAAACCTATCCAAATTTTATTTATTATAATATTTTAACCATATCCTACCTTATAATTGAATATATGACCTTTTGAAGTCATTTTTCTTGATAAAAACTTAGTTATATTTTAATATTTTTATTAATTCAAAGTGTGTCCTTTACCTCCCTTATAAATGGAAACCCCTTCCTTCTCATCATTACACTACTTTGAGCTACCTATCTCATCAAATTACTGACCATTTATATTCTAAACATCCTTATCCACATTCTGGAGGTATGGGTCACCTCAAAATACCATCCGTGGTTTCTATAAGAAAATATCTAAAGGAGGTCTCCCGAAGAAGAGGTAATCATCTTACCCGAACTCTTTCAATTTATTTAATCTTCTAAATCCTATAAATTTATAGTTTTTATCATAAAATAATAAATTAATTATCCTAAATATACTGATATTTTTTATGATTATTTAACCACAATCATCCCTACTCCATTCCATCAAATGGAAAGTGAAAGTATCACTTGTGTGTACGTATGACTTATCGTTTCCTCATAACAATACAATTCATTTTTCATCACCATATATTTTAGAGGGGTATTATGATGTGTTTAATGTTTATATATTATAATTATGAACTAATTATTCTTTTGAAATTATAATATCTTATCTACCTTCCTACCATCCAATCCATTTGAAAACGATAACGTCGGTCATGCATATGTCTGGACTACCACATCCACAAAGCAATGTGATGCATTTTTCATTTCTATTTTAAATAAATGGTAAAAGGATGTATTTAATGATTATTTATTATTTATATGTTATAATAATGATTCTTTAAATGTGAATTATTATTTACCTCTCTTTTATTCCATCCATCTAAAATTGAAAATAGCGTTCATGCATACACACGACCTATCATCTCCATGAATGACTTAATTCATTTTTCTCTATATATATATTTTATTTTTTACTCTAAATAAATATATAATGAATATATATGATATTTATATCATGGTTAAAATTATGGATATTATGTAACCATAATAAAAGGAAAAGGACCAAAGTGATATCTCTATTTTGCATATATATTTTATTATGATTTTATTTTATTTTTTGTTGAATATTAATTGATTTAATATGGTTTGAAGTCCTGATATCATTTTTTATGTTTTTTTGGTAAATATTTTTTATAGAGAAATTAGGAATAAATTGAAGTGAAATATGGAAATAAAGGAGCATAAAGAGACTTCATGCCACGATGTGAAGGGGTGCAGTGCGACACCTAAAAATAAAGATGAATCTAAGATAACAGAGAAGTCAAATAGATAAATTTTTTCATCAAAAGAATAATTTACTTGATGTTTAATGTATATAGGATGTTCTAAAGGCTCAAAATTGAATATATGAGATGAAATGAAGCTTTCAAGGATAAAAAATAGGAATTCCCATTATGAATCAAGTTTATGAAGTGAATATTTTACATGATGTGGAGTCAAATAATAAAAAAACTACATTGTAAGAGATAACAAAACTTTTAGGACATGAAACATATATAGTTCCTTAAAACTCTCTATATAGGCTCACATTCAAATAATTTTATGTATCTTTCCATAATAATTTCCCTTTTATGTACCGAAACACCATTTACCACCAGTTTAGACCCAATGAAACCCTACGATTACTTGGAGGCTTATAAATAAAGGTTATGGAAAAAGGAAATTGGTTATTCATTGGAGACATAGGTATTCAACCATTAAGAAGCTCCCTCTAGGGTTCCAACATAAAAACTATTCACTATAGTTAGGTTATTCTTTTAATTTCATTTCTTTTGATTTAATTTATCATTGGATTTTCATTAGTTTAATTATAGTTGATTATATTTAATCTCTTTATTATTATTTCTCTTATATTCTCTCTCTTATTGTTTTGGGTTTATTTATCATTGGAGATCACCCGATGATGGTTGTATAGATCCACAGGTGAGAGAAATTCTAGTCAAAGGGGGTATCTACCCATATTTCATGATTTCTCTTCATTTATAGAATAATATTATTCCCTATTACCATGTTGAAATTTAATTAATTATTGCATTATCCATTAGATCACTTACTAGGCATGCCTATCTGTGAAAAAATACCAACATGGTAAAAGATAATTAATTCCTGATCATTCAGTTGGATTATTTTTATGCATTTTCAATTAGGCCTTAATGCATCCAAGTTATTTTAATTCATATGACCCTGGGGATTGTTATGCTCATAAATTTTTGATAAAATAGACCAAGTTTATTTTGAATATTTTTATGATTATGTAACTATTGGATATGATTTTCCTATAAATTAAGTTGAATTAATCTTAGAAAAACTACCCTTGGAAAATATAAACTCTCTATTATAGATTTCCTATATTTTTTCTTATATTTTATTTATTTTATTTTCATCATTAAATTAATTTAAATAAAATCATTTGAAATTGGGATAACCCAACCTTTGGTCAAGGGTTTCCATTATTGTATTCCCTACTCTCTATGGGACCGATCCTATACTACCACTATGTTGTTCTATTAAAGCTAGTGTAGATTAGGAAAATATAAATTTATAATTTTATTATGAATTTATGGAATTAATGAAACCTCATGGGTGGCTCATAAAACTATCAATGAAAAAAAGTCATCAAAAATGAAGTAGTAATTACTTGAAAGGGTGATGTTAAGAAATAATTGTTAATAAATGGGCGATACAAGATTATAAGTAAATAACTTATGGTGATATATATATATATATATTATATCTATAAAATATATTTATATTAAATATATATTTATTATACTGGAGGTTATGAAACCATGAAGGAATTTGAACCAGAGGTAATAGTTTATTTCCCAATCTCATCATTATTCGAGACTATTTAGGTTTAAGTCTCCACTCATGGAATTATTTGATATATCTCTCTTATAACCATTGTATTTTATTATACTATATCTATTTATTGAAAACATATTTTTTCCTCACATTTTATCAACTTTAGTAATCAAGATACTGGAAACATGTTTTTTAAGAAAATCGAATTTATTTCTCTCTTCAGTTGAATAACATATTTTTTCCATATCCATGTTTTTTAAAAATATTTTAAATATTTTTCTACTTTTATTTTATGTTTAATTTCATTTTTACCCATTTTATTATTTCTAAAAAATGTTTTAAATGGAATATTATTTTCTTGTTTCAAATGAGGTACTTATTACCTTTTTATAAAAGTGTGAAAGGAATGTTTTTTAACTTATACAACAATAAAAAAATTTCCTACCATCACGAATACTCATTGTTTCGAATATTTCAGTAAAATTTTATATGGTTATTTCCAAATAAAATTATTTTCATAATATTTGTAAATTATTTATATTTTAAATAAGTGTTTTCAAAGTGAAAAGGGTATTTTCCTTAAGAAAATTTCTATTGATATTTTGAAAGTGTTTTCATCTATGTCAATATCATTTGTTGAATATTTTGATTTATTGAGGTTATAATATTATCATACAATCCCCCATATCTATATAGATTGTTTATGATCTTATTAACAAGGGAAATTATTTATATTCTGTATTCTAGTTCTTCTAATATAGACAGTTATTGAATTTTAAGGCCTGTTAATTAAATTAATTTTTCTTCTTATGATGAATGAATTATACGTATTAAGTGATGGGTAGGGAGAAGAATTATATATACCACTTTTGAATCAGTATTTATTAGGTGAAAAAATTTATTGGTTACATTTCTAAGGCCTTACTCATTTATATAGATGACTTGGCATGACACCTTGATGATATTTTTAGATGTCTCAGCACAAGGCCTCGATGGTAAGTTCAGATGTCTAGAATTCTGAATTTAATTATTATGAAATCAGTTATTGGTTTCCATGAGTTTATTTGAATTTTTTAGATTAATGGATAAGTCTAAAACTCATGTGATTATTTATATTACATTATTTGATTATCATTTATTCCTTTCATATTATTCATGCCATATTTAGCTTCCTTTTTATGTAGTTCATTATTGAGCATCTGAGCTCATCCATTTCTTATGTTTATTTTCCCAAGGATTCTATGAAATGTTTTTTTATTCATATAAATTAATATTATAGAGGTAATAAATATTATCCCAATGAAAATACGATTTCATATGTTTTTATTTTTAAATGTAATGTGGGATTAATAGATGTATCTAGTTACCAAGACTAATAAACTATTTGGTCCATTAGGATTGAATTATTTATATTTTGTACCAATATAATAAAGTAAAAACTAACATTGGACCACTATATTTAGGGTATTTTTATTATATCCTCAAAAATATTAAGAATAAAGTTCAAATTGTGATGAGTGTTAGTCAGTTGAATCTATTGATGAACTATATACCGAAGTTGAGGATTACTAAAAAATGATCCCCTTGAGGTTATTACATATGTAGTTTCATTCATAAAGGTACATTATGAAGATAAAAAATAGATTTATAAGAAATTATATTCAATGGAGAAATAATTATTTAAGAAATTAAGTGAGTGTAAAACTCTCACTAATCTCTCTAAAGGAAACGAAGAAGTTGTATTTATTTTTAAAGAAAAGTTTAAATTGGAAAAAAAGTATTGAAAATGAGTTTTTTTATAAGAATTATATTATAAAAGACGTTGGTAAGTAAATATTACATGTAATAAAAACTAATATTTAAGTCAATAAATCTCAATTGGAAGATAAATATAGAATAATAAAAGAGCTTGAAAAATCATTACAGGAAGAGAGGAAAATGATTGAGGAAGAACTTTGGAAGGAATATATGTCTGAAACATTCACTAAAATCAATGTGCATAAGGAAAAATTTGAAACATTATATGAAGAAATGTTCCATTTTATGGAAGAGGGTTTGGTGAGTAGTTTTTGTGAATAATCTATGTTAACAAAATTTGTTAAAGAAAATATCAATGCACTAAAGGATACTCATAAAGAAATTGTTGATCACAATAATAATCAACTAAATATCAACAAAAAAATAGTTAAAATAACTTGATAATTCCATAAAATATGTGATCATGTTACATGAGAAAAAATTACTAAAATATCAATTTGAATGTGTTTAGAAATCTGGTTCTTTGATGATCAGAATAAAACTTTAAATTTAACATTCCTTGAGATACTATTAAAATTAAAAAACATGGAAGTCCATCTGGTTGAAAATTCATATGAAGGTGAGAAGTGAGACACAACCATAATCCCTAAAGAAATTATTACTTCTCATAATAATCATTCGAGCAACATTAGTTATATTAGAACATTGTAATTTATATCTATAAATATTTCAAAGAAGAAGGTAACCCCACGTTTGGATGAATTTTCATGAATTAATTCTAGTACATTGAATTTTATAGATTTTAGTTCCAAATAAATATAGCTAAATAAATATATGGAGAAACCCAACACTTGTATGATGGTATAAGAAATTATAAATTTAATAATTTACCTAAAAAGTTTCTATAAGATATATGTTTTGAGAAAACCCTCCTCTATTCAAAATAATACTCAATAAAAGAAGAAAAGATTTGTGTGATACTGCTAGTTTTGTTTAATATTTGGGATCCATACCATATATTGTTTGAATAAATTTTCAACTAATAGAAATTAAATAAGGCCTACATGAAAGGGGATTTAATATGAGTTTAATAGGATCTCTATTAAGTCCAATAATGAATATCTATTGACATAT
This sequence comes from Viscum album, assembly GCA_963277665.1. Classification (NCBI taxonomy): domain Eukaryota; kingdom Viridiplantae; phylum Streptophyta; class Magnoliopsida; order Santalales; family Viscaceae; genus Viscum; species Viscum album. The sequence continues at coordinate 746,679,352 of OY728123.1, read as the reverse complement.
AATAATTTTGAATATCCTGAAAATTTATGTGAATAGTGTGGAAGAAGTGGTCATGGTGATGAAAATAACTAGTTTAAAAATCCCAAATAATTCATTTTTATAATTAATATAAGGAGGATAAAAATGTTAAAGAAGAAAAAAAGATTGAAAATGAGTATTTATTGGAGTATGAAGAAAATAAAGTTACAAATTTTAATCCACCCAAGGAAAAAGTTTAGGAAAACATCACACCCAAGAAAAGATACTTCTTTTTTTGAAGGAAAGGTAAGTTCATAGAAAATTGTAAACTCACCCTGGATATTAATTATAATTAAAGTAAGATTAATAAATAATGAGAATAAATTTTAGAAGTATAGATGCAGATTTGAATGGTAGAAGACATGTCTAAGGAATAAGTTTATGTTCACTAGAAGTTACATTTGAAGAGAAACTTACCAAAAGATAAGAAGCTATATTGAAAGTGTAAGTTGGATTAACAACCTCCTGGAAAAATTTATTTCACGACTAATAGGAAAAAAAGATTATAAAAAAAATAAACTATAAAATAAAAGGTTCTTTAGTGTTCACTGTGAATTAATTTTAGTATAATTTCAAAGTTGAACCTGTTACTAATGTTTTATTGGAAATATGTATTGATCAGTTGGAAGAAGCAAGTAAGTTGGAAGAAAAGTACAATCACAATAATGAAAGATCCTTTATAGTAGTTGAGAAAGATAATCCCCCACAAAAAGGAATGAGCCAATAAAAGAAGATGTCTAATCCACCTGGGAATATTGATACTTTGGAAAATAAGGGTAGCAAAAAGACAAATGAAGTTGTAGAAGTGGTTTATAGGTTTATAAAACCTTCCTTGACTTATTTATCTAACTTATGATAAAATAAAAGTCCACATTATTCAATGAAATATTCTAGATAACATAAATTGATAATGTAATTTAATGCAATGAAATTTAAGGGGAGTAAGTCACTATAAAGGAAGAAAATTTGAAGTTGGTGATTCAGAGATATAATAAAGTTTAAATCAAGTGAAAAAATTTCATACAACAAAAGTTTATGAATCTAGATTCTAAATCTTTGGTAAATAATTAAATTGAATTTACCATAGTATAAAGTTTCATATGATAAAGAAGAAGTTCCACATATAAAAAATCTAGAAAATTGAATATTCTTCCTATTTGATGTACATTGATATTTTTCTCTTATCATTGCATAAAAATAAATTATGATATTTTTGGGGAGATTTTTTATTTTTCATGAAAAATTGAAAAATATTTTATAAAGGGAAAAAATACTAGTTTTTCATGATTGAATGTTTTTGATATTTTTGTTGAGATGGGTTCTGAAAAGTAAGATAAATGAAAACCTATTGAACTTACCCTAAATTTAGATTTGGTAAAAGTTAATGTCACTTGGTTTACTTTTATATATAGATATGATTTATGAGTTAATTAGTCTAATTTGTAGACACTGAGCATAACTCATATAGACTTAGATTTGGTTCATTTTTGGTTCATTACTTTAATAAAAGTGATCCCATCATTCTCTCAATAAATTAAAGGGAACATAAGAAAATTGGAGGAAACTTTCATCGCATGTTTTCTTCTCCATGCGATGAAAGTTTCCTCCTCACCCCATGATGTTAATAAGGGGTATTCAAATTTATATGTTTAATAGGGAGAGGAAACATAATATACCTTACCAGATAATCTTTGAATTTATTTTCAATAATGGGGAGAAAAAATTCATTAACATTAAATAAGAATTTGGTATGTCAAAAAATAAAAAGGAGGATATTAAATATCTATTGGTTGATGATATTGAATGTATTATATTTTTAGTTGATAGAGTATGGAAAAGTCAATGAGTAATTTAAAGAAATTTCCAATGAAGTTTCTTATAGATTTTCCTATGAAGCTTTCTAAGTACTTTTATATGGTTTTTCCTATGATATTTCCAAAGGGGTTTCCTATGATGTTTTCTATGAATTTTCATTTGGAGTTTCTATAGAATCTAGATGAGTATTTTCAATTCCCTAATGTTTCAAACGTCATGATTACTAAAATTTCTCATGGTTCAATATTATTTTTTTCATGAATTTTCTGAATGGATAAAGTTACAAAGTTATTCTGGTTGAATAAAGATAAAAAATTTGTATCAGATGAAGATATATCTGATGTTATAATCAAATGGTCAAATATCTGAAGATATGATCTGATAAATAAATATCTAAATCTTTGATCAGATGATTAAATATATGAAGCTGTGATTTGAAAGATAAATATCTAAAGATTTTATGGGAAAGAGAAAATTTTGAAGCTATGATCAGATGGTGAAATCTATAAAGTTATTCCAAATGGAGAAATATCTGATGTTCAACTGAAATAGGAAATCTCTAATGTTATACTAAAGAGACAAATCTACAACGTTATACTAGATAGAGAAATCCATGAAGTAATAATGGATAGATAAATCCATGAAGTTATAGCAAATAGATAAATCTCTAATGGTTACCAGAAGGAGAAATGTGAGCGTACCAGGTGAAGAATTCACAACTCAAATTTAAAAATATAACAAAATAAGGTCAGGGAATCTTAAATTAAAGATTTAAAAATTTCACCAGATGAAGTTAAGAAATCTTTTATCAAAGGTTCAAAAAGTTTTTGTTATGATGTTTCAACTGTACACAATTGAAGTTATGAATTTGCAGTGACATAAAGTAAATTTATGGAATTGTAGCTATACAAAGCTCAAGTTAAGAAATTTCCATTATAAAAAGTTCAAGTTATGAAGCTTCATCTATAAAAAGTTCAAGGTACAAATTTGAAGTTGTAAACATTTCAATTTACCATGTTAAAACTATAAAAACATCATGTTACAATGTTTCATCTCTACAAAGTTCAAGTTATGAATTTTTATTTGTATAAAGTTTGATTTATTAAGATTACCCATAAAAATTATGAGTTATAAAGCTGATCTATATGAATACTTAGTAATAAAGTTGAGTTGTAAAAGCTTGAGTTATAAATTTGTGTAGTACAAAGTTCTAGTTATTAAGATAGTATGTAAAAATATAAATTTATGAAGTCATATTGAAATATTTTACACCAAACAGAGGGTTGAAGATATTTACAAAAATATTGTAAAGTCAAAATTTTTGACAATTATGAGTTGGATTTTCAATGAATCAATATTAATGATGTAAAATTTTCAGTTCTTACATAGATTTTAGAAAGGTTTCAAATGTTCATTTAATCATACATTTTAGGAAATTATTATGATTTGTTTTGACTTTGAGTAATTATGATACTTTGAAGGAGGTTAAATGAAGTTTGAGTTATGAAGGTTTTTAAAATTTGGTTTCTAGGTTTCCTCTTTATGTTTTAAAGAAATTATAAATATATAAAGGGGTGGAGTTTATTCAAATAAATTTTCTTATAATGAGATGGATTTTTGAGAGTAATACTTATAATAAGAAATATAGCAAGGAAGTAGCTGTCCAATGCATTCAAGAAAGTTTTTGTTGTGTCGAAGTTTTTGGAAGACTAGAACATTAGGTTTTGAGGAAAGTTGATAAGATAAAAACATGAGGTTTGAAGGAAAGTATAGAATAATAGAACATTTGGTTACAAGGAAAGTGAGATATCTAAAATTACCATTAATGGGAGTAGAACAAGGAGATCATGTTACCAAATGGTTGGATTTGATGTATTCTATGTTATAATTCATGGAATCATGTTGCGATCTATTTATTTCTATAATATATAGAAGTTTTGCCTATAATTTATGATTAGAATATATGGAATAAAATTAGGGGAGTTTAATAAAAAATATATAATGTATTTTAAGAAATTTAACATTTAGAAGACATGGCGTGGTTATAGAAAAATACAAGGAAATAATATATCTCAAACTTTAATATAAGGGTTTTGAACATAAGGATATTTTAAAAAAATATTTTTATAAGTTCTATAATAAGGAGAGAAATATTGAATATCTGGATTACAGAGAAGATAATATTGAATGATACATATAGTTTCATGAAAATAAAGTAAGAAAACGATCTATAGATGGATCAAAATTGCTCATATTTGTCTCTACAAAGGATTAATTTAGAATGAAGTTCCATTGTAACATCTGGCTATTGAAGGATTGCAATAAGAAAAATCTCTGTGTGGAATTTTTCTTCATTTGGAGGAAGAAGTGTTTCTAATATGTTCAAGTGGAATAAATTTGATTTACACTCATATTGATTTACCTTTCTTAGTAGGTCTTAGAGTGTTGTAAGAGTAGTGAACATAGACTACAAAAAATGATCAATTATAATGTTATAATGCTAGAAAAATCATAAAATGATATGGAAGTTACAATCATGTATATAAACTTTTGAGAATACCCCCACATCTATAACCTACATTTTACTTCATTGATGTAGTTAATATAGGTTATGTAGAGGGAGAAACCCTTGTATTGAAAGTGATTGTTTCTAAAACCTTTTAAGGGAATAGTGACTTGTCAGGAGTGACCTTGACCTAAAATATGTGTCCATAAAACAATGTATGATAGTGGATTCTGGTACACTAACACGTATTTATGTGTATTATATTTTAATTAGACCTTAGTGACGATCCAAGTAAAATATGTAATTATTATTTTTCTTTAAATTCCATAATAATATATAATATTCCTTGTGATTAGTGATGAGAGGAAGAGATACTGAACATGTTTTTTTAAATGAGGGAAAAGATCCATATGATAAATAGTAATTAAAGAGGAAAAGTTTTAATTTGGTGTACACCTTGATTAAAACCCCTCTTAACTCTGTATGAAGAAATTCAAACCGATCATCCATGCAAGGTGAGGAGCTAGGCCCCATCAACAAAGCATATACTGGGGAAGTCCAGTTCCAGTATAGTCGGGTATTTAGGCATTTGAGTCATGTACCAAGCCTTATTCTTCAAGTACTATGGATTATGTTAGGGTTCCATTTTAACCCAGTTAAACAAAGGGATTATAAAAAAATTAATAAAAATCTAGAAGGACTACTGTCCAGGTTGTTCACCACCAAAATATCAAGTAAATATTAAAATTCATGGACAATTCCTCCATTTATTGGACCACTTAAATCAATGAAGTTTCCACTATAGAGTGAAAATATTTCAAAATTCATAATATATTTATATTAAAAACAATTTAAACCATGTAAAGTTTATCATTGACCGACCCTAATTACTTAACGCATGAACCCTTCAACATTTCATATAAATAAATTCCTTGTCATACCTTGATGTGTATGGATGATATCATTAGTAGAGATCGAGCTATAAAACTTATTAAAAATTATCTAATACCACCATAATAATTTATTCTATATCATGTATTATATAACAACACCCTGATTCCTTCCACAATATGGAAATCAAAGCTGTTGAATGGTTAGGTTTTTGGGAATAACTATTTTATAATCCCACTCACATAATGTAAAAATACTTTTGATATATGCATTCCATATAATGAATCTATGTGAGACATAAAATTCATGTAACAATGCTATGTCACACCCACACAAAATGTAAAAAAATTCTAAAGGTTTTGAGGTACATAGAAAGTGTTAGTTGAGTGGCCCACTTTCTTTTCATTAGAATAAATGGTTAAATATGATGAAAAAAGAAAATAACTTTGAAATCTCAAAGATAGTATCATTAAAATTATATTTATAATTAATTTAAATAATAAATACCTTTTCCATCATATTCCCCTTAATAAAAATTCCATCACTTCACTTGCTGTGTTATTCATTACATTAGAGAATCTAAGATAGGATTACTCTATATGTATCTAGACATGATCCATGAATCTTTGAACTGTGTTCTTGAAACTCCATGTTCTAGTGTATAAGATTAAATTAATCTACATCATTCATCATTAATTAAAATAATCTCGATTGTTCTCTCAATTTTCATAGGAGGGAGTAAGGGGGATTTTATTTCAAGGGATTTATAGAATTCTAGATCACATGTGTCTATTGTGTCAACCCATATAAAAGGAAAAATAACATACTTTAGAATATATACTTAGGGTTAAACAATGGTAATTAAATGAGGACCTATATCAATTATTTAATCTTTGTTATTCCACTTGTAAAAATATAATAATAATAATGATATTATTATATCCCATGAAACATGTACATAATAATATAATTCCCTAAATAAATAGATTAATATTTATTAAAATAACAATAAATAAAATCTATCATTTCCATTGGGTCATTAAAATCAAGTCACATCCTTCCAAAATATTATATCTACAAAACTTCTGAATAAATATTTAGTTTAAATATTAATTTAACCTAATTAAAATAATCTTTTAATATATTCACTAAACTAGTGAAAAAATTAAATTTTATTTACCACCTTTTGAATAATTTTACAAGAGTTAAAATTCAACCCACATATTCTAAACTCAAATATCTCATGATTGTATTTGTGTTATCAATCTTTCACTAGAATAAATACTATTTTGAATACTAAAAGATAAATTTTTTCTTTTATTTAAATTCAATAAAATTTATTGAGATTCAAGACACAATTAGTGTGTATCCCTTTAGTCCCCCTATTCAGTGGAAATAAATGAACTTACTTAAATTATGAGATCAATATATTGCGACACATCATAGTACCTATAGAGAAACAAGTTAATATAGAAACAATAAACACCTTTCTATGAATACAACTATGTATTATAATCCATTTGTAAACTAATATATTATCTAGGATTATATATACTTGTTTAATCACCCAATATTCTCGATTTACCTTTTTCTACATTCTAGAATGATATTATATTTGAAACACCATGACCATTGGTTTTTTCATACAATTTTATCTCAATCAGTGGGCCATAGATATCTTCTTACACTAAAATGGGAATTAAAAAATCCTTTCTTGAATTATTCAACTAATTATATATCATTTATTATTCACCCAATGAATGATACCTCATAATGAGAATATTTCATCATAATTTTAATCCATACATCAAAGCATTAAGCCTCATTATTATTAATAAAGCAAAGCAAAGACCTCTTTTAACTAGGTAGAGGGAGACCCATTACATAGCCCAAAGTCCCAATGGGATTGTAGCCCATTACATAGCCCATAGGCCCAAATTTTTGGCCCAAATCCCATTATGTGAATAGTAACCTAGCTACTACAGTACCCGCATAGTGCCGCCGGCGCTACAGTGCCCTGCTGCTGCTACAGTACCCGCTGATCAACAGTACTGCCACTGCTACAGTACTGCTACAGTACTACTATAGTACCTGGGCCCAATGGGTTTTGAACCCCCATTTTTCATGTAGTATTACGGGGTGCTTACCTCTAAGCCAAACCCCAACTAAAAACATCAAATTATGAAATATATGAAATTCATTTATAATAATCTCATATATAAGGGCCAATACACATGTTTGAAGATAGGAATATCTAATGAAATATAAAACATATGGAATTCCTGTTGGTGGGTGTGTCTTTATAACCTCCATACTTAGAGATCACCAAGTGTGAACTTCATGAGAATAAGAATAAATAATTATGATCTTTACACACCTGATAATCAAACATCATCCATGTCTTGTGAGACAGATGCATATAGACCATATGAGATATATTTTTTGGAATAATTTTATAGTATGTTTGGGTTCTTATTATATTAGGTAACTAATTATAACAACATAAAGGAAAAATATTCTAAGGACATTATAATATTAATGTTATGTAGAATAAAATCAATTATATGATAAGATATATATATATATATATATATATATATATATATATGTTCTGGTAATCAAAAGCATAAGGTCCATTGGTTTGATAGCCGCAAATCCAATAGAATCCCACTTACACTAGATCCAACTGCTAACAAATCATAACTTGATATCTCTCACATGATGTTTATGATTATACTAAGGAATGTATTTAATAAATTGACTGGCCACATTTTCCTCTTTCTATGCAAATGGATTCTTCACCCAGTTGAGTAAAATATCTTAATAGTTGATACTTATGAATTATATGTTATTTCCATTAATGTGAAATGATATGATCTTAGATGAAGTTGCATTTACAAACTTCTTCTTTAGCTACATCAAAAGTGACAATATATTGGGATACAATTACAGAATCAATGACCACTAGCTTTTTAATACCCTGAATGCTTATAACTCCTCTATTGAGGAAAAACACATATCGTAATTGTGATTTCAGATCATTCTAATCTATTTAGAAGATTTTATTTTTATATTTCCTCAAAACTAGTCCCTTATCTCTTATAAATACTAGGAACATATCGTTTATATGCCCAAATAAATTTAGTATAGTTTTTATAATTGACCAATGTGGCTCTCATGGATCTGGTTGATATCTTCCTGACATGATTAAAGAAAAGTGACCATCAAGACTGGTTCATAACATGACATAAATGATAGGTCCAATAACTGATTCATAATAGATTATACTAATTGCTTCTCTATATTATTATGTTTGGGTACATATTTACTTGGAAAGATGTATACTATATGATATAAGTAACAACAATCTATTGGATTATTTCATATTGTATCTTCTCAATACATTTTCAATATATGTACCTGGAATTTTTCCAAAAATCCTCTAAGATCTATCTCATTGGATCTTAATCCCTAGAATATAGGTAGCTTCACCTAAGTATTTTATAAATAAAAATTTATTCAACTACATATTAATTGACTATAAGACTAGTATCTAATTTCCAATCTATTATATATCATCAATATATTTTACTCGGATAATAATAACACTCCCATTAAACCACTTATATGTACATGGATCAAATTATTTTTTAAGAAACTAAGGTTACCTTGCTATTATGAAGGTATTATATTTTTTGTTAACTATATATGGAAGAATATTTTTTATTTGAGTAGTAAAAGTTTGTGAGTCTAAAGATGTGAGTCTAGAGGTTGTTGTTAATTGATTGGATGATATGAGTTAAAATTAATTGGTTAGTTGAGTAGATGATGTGAATATTTTGTTGGAGGACTATGAGGTTGTAAAAAAATTATCATAAAATAATTCTATTAGTCAAAATGATCAAATTACCATGGAGTCATGAATAGAAAGATTTATATAAATGGATGATCTGGAAGTTCAGTTAGGTGATGTATGTGCTGATATTTAAAGTGATAAGCAGCATTTTTATAGAATTTTGATAGTAATTAAAGATAATTTGTTTAGAAGATTTGATGATCTAGTTTTTAGATGATTTTTGGTGGATTATTCATGAAAATGGTCAAATGTAGAGTAGTTGCAATGGATTTAAAACACTTGAAGCATGAGATTCATGTTAGTGCTATTCAAAATAGTGAAGGCTATAGAATATTGAGTTGAGTTAAAATACTTGAAGAATTAGAAGAACTGTAGTGTGAAGTTAATTCAATGTAAGATTCTATAGAAATTTATAATTATTCAAAGTTATAATAATTTTTACAATATAGACTTGAATGATCAAAGTATGATAAAAATGAATCGAAGTTCATGATTCCAGATGATATTTTCATATAAGTTGAACTTTATTGATGCAAAGATTTTTGTGACTTTTAATTAAATCAAAACATGATATCCTTGTAAGATATTAATGGTAGGTGAATACAAGATTTTGTGAGTGTGAATTCTAATTTTAATCCCACACTCCCCAATTTATATGAATAAATCCAAATATATAAAGGGGGGCCTCATATAAGGGGTAGTTTCTAGTGGGGATGAGTTTGTTTAGTGAAGATGATTCTTTGGATGATAGGAAAAATTCATAAATGGATACACTTGGTTAAATATGAATATTACTGATTTGAGGAGGCTAGTAGTTTTCAAACAAAAAGTTACAAGTTCTGGATGTCTATCCAATGAATGAAGTAAGTTAGTAGAGGTAATTTTTATATTCAAAATTTTTGGAGGATAATCCATATATTATAAATGATGTGAACTAATATAACCATTTTATGGTGAAATAAGTGTGGGATACACTTCTGTTTCAAGGATAATACTTTCAGAAACTATTGTAATTGATATTTTATTATAGTGTAAAATATGTTCCTCTGAATCTTGGGCACAATAAGGACTATGTTCTCTCATTAGAGACAAAAAAATAAATAAAAAACCATGTTTATTTCTTTCTTGTGTAACTTTTTTTATAAGAGTAAGAGTTGTTTTTATTACTTAAGTGGATCATTAACTTAATAAGTCACATAGGTTAACTTAAATTAAAAGGAAGTTTTAAAGGAGAACCACTTATTCAACCCCCATCTTAGTGGTCATCGTTATTTTATATCACAACTGGTATAAGAAAATTTTCTCTATTTTGGATCCATTTATAAAATATGGGGAAATTAAATTCAGAAAATAACCATGATATCTCTAAATTTTAAGCAAAAAAATTTCATGGATGGAATAAGAAGATGATAACCTATCTCTTATCTCCTAGTTTGGAAGTGGTGGATACTATTACAATAATATTTCCACCCAGAGAAAAGGATTATCCTATAAATTTTTCAAAAAACTAAAATTGGAAGTTAATGGTAAGTATTAGTATAAAATCCTCATATATTTGTGTCCCATAGATTACACTAAAATTATATGTCTTAAGCCATCTAAGAAAACTTGGTATAATACAAAATTTCTCTTTTAAGGCAATGTCAAAGTAAATAAAAAAAATTAAAATAAAGAGAAGTTAATTTTAGGACAAGAAGATGGTTAATGAGGAAACTATAGATTGCTTTTTCAAAAGAGTCAACCAAATCAATGGTTACATCAAGGGTTTTGAAGACAATTTAACATACACAAATTTTTTGAAAATCTTAATGAGTAATTTCTAAAATAGGTTCGATTCAAAAGTCTCATCTTTGGAGGGTAGAGTTGAGTTGTATCTAGATGAAATTTAAAATATCCTAGTGGCATATTAATTGTGGAATTATACAACATGTAAGAAAAATGTTATGGATTAAATGGTGTTTAAATCTATAAAGAAACTCATAATAAATGCCTCCGAAAATAAATCTTTTGATGAATTATAAGATGAAGACAAAATGGGTAAATATCACATGATAATAATGTCACTTATTACTAGAAACTATGGGAAAGGTAAATAGAAATACAAGTGAAAGATTCAATTTTAATGCTACGAGTATAGAGTATTGTAAATTTTCCAATAATTTACCTAAAATTAAAGTAAGAGAGTGTGAAGATGATGATCTTGATGAAAATTCTAAGACAAATAAGTGGAATAAAAAAAATAAACAATGAAAATAACCTCAAGGAATAAGAGAGGATACCCAAAAGAAGAGATGAAGTTTTGTTTGAGAAAATAAGAATAAGATGAATCATTATAAGATTTATTATTTGATGATAAAATTATTGAGAAATTTGAAAACATTATGGATTATATAAAACATAAGAAAAAATCAATTGAATAAGAATAAGAAGGTAGAGTAACTTAAATGGAACACATGATGAAATCATAACCTGTATCATATCTTGATAAAAATACCAAACTCAAGAATTATTTTTTTTTTACTTATGAAAATGAAATGATAAAATAAGATATAAAGGTAAGAATATTTTCTCAAAAAAGAGAATTCATACACTAATGTAATCAATAACCTCAAGTTTAAGGTGTACGAGAAGGATAAAATTTTCAAGGATAAGGTGAGAGGTACGATGTAAGGGAAATTTTATTGGGTAAGATATAATCTAAATTTATTGAAGTAAAAAAAACTATAAATAATATGAATTTTTATTTATATAGGACAATTAAAGTTAAAAATAATTTCTTACAAATAGTATAAAAAGTTATTCTAAAGAAGGTGAAAGTTATTTAGGATAAATATGAAAATATATTTGTTTTCACTAACTATGCAGATGCGTCAACAAAAATTTGAATACCTTAAGATAATAAGAATTATGAGAAACTCTCTATAACCATGGAAGTATTTTTGTGATACTTTTGAATGCATACTCAATAATTTATAAGAAAAAATGATGTTGTATCATCCGATGATCTAAAAAATTGGTTATACTTCTAGGATTTTTATCAATATGAAAGATGGTGGTCCAACATATATTATACTGCTATGGAATATTTAGAAATAAATCTTATAATTAGTCACCCAACATGTCCCTCCCATATATAAGGAATGAGTCTTGGGGGATCTACCCTCAAATAAAATAAAGAAACATTTGTAAAGAGATAAAATATTCAAAGGAAGTGTAATCAAAAGTAAAAAATGCTTCTATATGGAATCAATTTGGGTACCAAGAAGAAACCTATGGATGGTGTGATATATTGGGAAACTATGAGGATAAGTATATAGAAATTTTAACTAGAAAAATTTCATGTGTTGATAGATAAAAATAAATTGAAAAATAAAAAGTAAAATAAAATTTGTTACTGTAGAAGATTCCCTAAAAGATATCTAGAAAGGGAAGTCATGGATTCTTGATACCAGATGGTCCTCATATATGAATGGTGTTACTAAAATTTTTAGGAACTTTGATGATTATAATGGATATATTACCTTCAGAAATGTTAGATCCCTAAAAATATAAGGTTGAACACAACTATCATAGTTGATGGAAAGTTAAATTATAATGAATTTCTCTTTATTGATGGATGTAAACATAACATACTAAGTTAAATAAAATGATACAATGAGGGAAAATAATTTTTTCCATAGAAATTATTTTATCGTCTATATCTTGAATACTGGAAAAACTATATTTGGAGGGGTAAGAACTGAAGGAAATTTATTTTAGATTCGATATTGGGGTAACTCATTTTACCAAAGTGATAAATATAAAAATCAATTTTTTCTTAAAAAAATTGATTATATTGTCTCATAGAGCTTGAGAAAAATATCATAGGAAGAATATGTTGGAGATTAACTTCTACTAAAAAGAAAAATAATCAATATTTATGACGCATTTCATAAAGTGAAAATAACTAAAGGAAAACATAAAAGTAAAGAAACTTATTCTATTAGACCTCTTGAACTTATATATTCCGACATATGTAGAATAAATATAGATCAATACACAAAGGGTGATTTATATTTTATCAATTTTATTTATAAATTAACCTGAATTAAAAGTGTTATGTTAATGAACAATAAATATGATGATGTGAAAATATGTAAGTTTTTTTAGAAAGGAAGTTGAAAAGAAACTTGGTGCACATATCCTAAAGATTATATTAAATAAGGGTTAGGAGTTGATATGTAACTCATTATTATAATATCTATCAAAAAATATGATGAAACACTAGTACATTTCTCCCTACATCCCTTATAAAAATGGAATTGTATAATGGAAAAATAGGAGTTTGATGGAAATGGGAACGACCATGACTGTGGACTAACAAATCTATAATTTCTTTTTAAGGGAAGATATATGAACCATGGTTAATGTTTCGAATAGATATTTAGTATTATTATATTAAAGTATTACCCCTCTAAGATGTGGTATAATAAGAAACCAATGGTGAAATATTTTAATGTGTATAAAGTTATCTGTATAATAAAGATAAAAAAAATCCAAACTTACAAAAAATTGATGAAAATGTTAAAGACGAATTTTTCTTAGGTTATTCAACCAAGGGAATGATCTATATATATTGGAAAATATGATTATAAAAAATAGTGAAATCATGGGGAGTTTATGTAATTCAAAATATGTTCAATCCAAAGAATGAAGATAATGATGAGTTATATGATCCAACAGAATATAAAAAATAATATTATAAAATATCTACTGAAGAGGAAGGAAGTTGTGTGTAAAATTTCAAAAAATCATGTTCTGATGAATCTAGTGGTGAATAAGGTTTTATTGAAAATAATAACATAAGGTTCTAGAAATTACGTAATCTGTTTAAACCAAGTAATATCATCATAAGTTGTGAAGATCTAGTTTAGATGAGAATATATAAAATGAAGAATCAAACACATATTATCTCTTAAGTTGAACCTCATTCAATATCATAATTAGTTGAGAAAAATGAATGACTAAAATTTAGGAATGAGGTATTAGATAAAATTAAGAATAATGACTCTTGGGAACTTTTTTTGAGGCCAAATAGATAGAATATTATTGGAAATAAATGAGTGTTTTGGAATAAGATCAATTAGAAGGAATTATTTTCATGAAATAATGGTTTGTTTGAATGGGATATTCACTGGAGGAAAGTATTGATTTTTTATAAAATTGTTTCCCCGTCATAATGTTTTAGACCATTAAAGTGTTTCTAGTTGTTACTATTCATTATAAATATAGGGTTTATCAGATGGATGCAAAGTCAATATTATCGAATGGTGAGGTTTATAAATAATTTTATATTAAACAAAAATATGGATTTATACTTGATAAGGATGTTAGTATGGTGTTAAACTCATGAAATGTTTATATGGTTTGAAGAAGGCACCTAATTCTTATTACTAAAAACCTGATAATTACCTTAAGATAATGATCTTTTATAAAGGAAAAGTTGATACTAACTTATATGTGATGGTGAAAATTTCCAAAAATTTGATATCCATTGTTTATTTTGATGATATTATCTTTACTAGTGATAGTGATCATGGATTTAAGTTTTTATTAGGATAAATGAAATAGTAATTTGAAATGTTAATACATGGGAATATGAATTTGTTTCTCAATATATAGGTGGTAAAAACAAAAGTTATATCTTTATTTTAATGGAAGAGTATTTCAAATAATTGTTGAGGATTTTTTACATGAAATAATAAAAGGAATGTTATTCTCTTATCTTTATGGGAGTATATATAAGAAAAGATAAATCCAGTAAAATTGTTAGTAAAAGATACTTTTTGAATTTAATATAAATTTTAATCTATATAATCACATATCTATTTGAAATTGTGTGTATACTCACCTTTTGTTCCTAATATTAGATATATACAAAGGAATAACATTTTATGGCTACTAAAATAAACATATGGTGTGTTAAAAAAATAAAAATTTATCCTAATGTATCCAATATATAAGGAGTTGAACTTAATTGGATTCATGAAAGTTGATTGGGTTGGTAATTATAATGATTGAAAAATTATTTTCATGGGTTCATTTTTTGGGATAGATTTGTGTTTGTTGGAATATCAAGAAATAAAACTCAGTAAATTTGAATTAGAGTAATGAAAATATGTTACAGCCACCCATTTTTTCTCTCAAATGTTGTGGTTGAGAGTTCATTTGGAATAATTTAAAGTGAATTTTGAAAATTGGTTTAAAATTTTCTATGAAAATAAAAGTGCAATTAATATTTCAAATAACCTATACAACACTTAAAATCAAAACATATTGACATCAAGAATCATTTAAATAGGGACAATTTTTCTTAGATAGAATTAAATTTTGATTTTATTTCTAAAAAGTATAAAATTTATAATATTTTCACTTAAGTGATTATAGAATTTTTTTTGAGTAATTAAAGTTGAAAATTCAAGTTAAAATTTCCCTTCTCACCTAACAAAATTAATTGTAAGTTCATCCAATATACATTGAATTATGTTTTCAACGAATGAGGGTGGTGAAAATATTTTTAAAAATTTATCAATTTTTTTTCCATAATTAAACAATCTAAAGATAGAGTTTTTATAATTAAAGGGGGGGAGTATAGTGGATTATTTTAGGGGGAGTATATCAAAATCACAAGGCCCAAAATGTTAATCACTATAAGATATAATTTTTAAATGATCGTTTCCTTGGTTATTAGTGTGGAATCATGAATTTTGTCTTTGAGAAATGTTGTGATTTTTTGGAAAGAAAAATTATTATGTTACTAACAAACCCAAATGGGGATATTGAAGTTGTTGAAGGATTATGAAGGTTTTTTATTTGTTTTCAACTTTGTTTCAAAGATTTTTTTTGAGTTAAGTAGTAAAATTTTGTGAGTTTGGAGATTTTTTTTAAAGGATATTGTTAATTAACAAAATGATAATGGTTAAAATTAATTGGTTATTCAAGCACATGATGTTTAAATTTTGATAGAGTAGTATGATATTATTATAATATAATCACAAGAGAATTCAAGAATTCATAATTATTAGAATATTGTAGAGGCATGGATAGTTGGAATTTTATAAATGGGTGCTATGCATGTTCAGTTAGGGAATGCATGTGATGCTCTTTAAAGTTATAAGAATCATTTAGTGGAATACCAATAGTGATTCAAGACATTTTTATTGGAAGATATGAAAATTATAAGTTTATATGATTTGAAGTGGAAGCTCAAAATGATGTTTAAATTTATTATAGGTGAAATGGATTTAGACCACTAGAAACTCAAGATTTAGTTTGAAGCTATTTTAAGTAGCAATGGCTATAAAATATTGAGTTTAAATGAATTAGTGGAAAAACTGGATGAAACAAAGAGTAAATTATATAGAATTAAAATCCCCAAAATGTTATAGAGGAATTTATATTTATGTTAAGTCACAATAATTATGATGATACTCATTTGTATTTTCAAAGTAAGATATTTACAAAGATAAGTTCATTATTAAAGTGGAGATTATTATATGCGTTGAATACCATTGACATCATGTCTTTTGATAGTTTTGACTTTCTAAAAACACAATATCCTCAAAAAATATTTATGGAAATTGAATTATGGATTTTTTTAGAGTTAATTAAAATTTTATCCCACGCTCTCCGGATTTATCAAAAGAAATCCAACTATAAAATGGGGAGGACCTTGTACAACATTTAGTTATTGATGGTTATGAGTTTCTAAGTGAGAAATACTATCAAGATCCCAACCTATATTCTTTAGAGGATACACTAGGTTGAATTAGGATATCAATTATTTGAGGGGGATAGAAGTTAGAGAACCATATGATAATTTTTTTGAATGTCTACATTCCAATGATTGAATTTTGTGAGAATAAGTTTTTTCATATTCATAAGTATTGGAGAATATTCTTTATCTTATTACTAGTGGAAATTGATATAATAAGATTATTGTAATAAAAAAGTATGGGATAAATTTTTTTGTCCAAGTATAATACCTTCCCAAACACTTGTAATTGACAATTGATTATAGTGGAAAATCATTAAATTGAATATCTTGGGATCAATAAGGAGTCAGTTCACCCATTGTGGATGAACCTTATAAAAATATATGTGAATTTGTCTCTTATTTAATTTTCTATATATGAGTGAGAGTATATTTTATTACTATACTGGATTAAAACCTTGATAATACACATTGGTTGTCTTCATGTTAATGGAATTTCTTAAAAAGAACCACTAATTCACCCCATTATTAGTGTTTCAACCATTTCTAGGAATCATAAAAACCAAACTGTCTCATGAATTCATCAAAAAACAAAATCTATGATTTAGATTCTTAATTTAACCAATAAATGGTTCTTTTGAACTTGAATACCTTATTGACATCTTTTGGAGTTACAAATCCTTCTAAAAAGTTCATGTATGCATATTTCAGAAGGTTTTCATTAAGGAAATTAATCTTGAAATCCAATTATAAAATTTTATAATCATGGTAAGTTTTAATGGAAATTAATTTTTTTCATAGTCAATTCCACAAATTATCTTGAAATATTTAGAAACCAATCATTCCTTATAGGTAGTAACCTTATAATCATTATGAAATTTATTTTGGATTACACATTTTAATGAACAATGATTTTCTTTAATTAGAGGATCCACCAATACCAAAACCTAATTTTTATATATGGAATCCATTTCATAATTAATAGATTATTTCCAATTTATAAATTCAAAACTATTTATTAATTCTTTATAGGGAAAAAGTTTATTATTTTTAACTAATAATGTTTCAAATTACTAGATGATTAGGAAACACTATCTCTATATTTATTTAACCTATATAGTACCACTACGAAACACTTGTGTCTCAAGAATTTTATTTCATCAAGACTTATGAAATTTATTCCTTTTCCAAATGTTTTTTATTCCATACCCTTAAATTCATCAAAGAATATCTTTCTCCCACTTTCTCCTTTGAATATGTGTTCTTTTTCAAGATACATGGCATGTATTTCTACAATTAATTTTATATTTGATCGATTATATATATAATATCCTCTTATCTCGTTAGGATATACTATAAAGATATACTTTTTGTGTTGAGAAGCAATTTTTTTATCTATAATAGGCCTTAAAAAATGATTTACACCCCCATAAGAATTTGTGAAAAAATGGATTTCATCCTATTATATAACTCTCATGGGACTCATCTTCTGAATTTGGTTTGAAATTTGTTTTGTTTTTATATCATTGATGATAATTCATATATCTAAAAGGATAATGGAGGATTTTCATGACTCAAAATTAAAATGACTATATATGACAAGGTTCGGTTCATCATTTCACTGATACCATTCTATTATAGCGTATAAGGAGTTGTGAGTTGGGATAATATCACAAGCTCATTTATACAATCATTGATTTATTGTTTAAGATACTCCCCATATCTATATGAGTAGAGTTTATTTATATTATTACTAAACCAATTCCCTAATTCATTCTTGTATTCCATAAATTTCTCAAATGAGTCTATCTTATATCTTATCAAGTATATATATCAATATCTATTGAAGTTATCAGTAAAAGTAATAATGTTTGAGTATCCACCTCTAGATTTTATTGGAAAATGTCTATACACATCAGTGTGAAATAATTCTAGAAGATAAATGCCTCTATCATCCTTTCTATTGAAAAGTGGTTTAGTAATTTTTCGTTATAAATAATCATGAAATATATCTTAGTGTTTTAGTTCAAAAGTATATAAATACACTTCTTTATATTATTTTTTCAAGTGACTTTGGTTTACATGACCAAGTCGAAGATTCCATAACTAGGTGTAATAATGGTCATGTGAACTTGTTTCATTATCAATTTACAAGAACGGATTTTCAAATTTTCATATGTAAAGGATCTTATTAATATGGTCCATATGATAACATATGAAATCTTAATAAAAATTTCTTCCATTATTTTTACAATTGAAAATAAAACCTCCCATATTTAAATTGGACCTAGAAATGATGTTCTTGGTGACACTGGGAAGATAATAGTAGTTCTTAAAAAATGAAAATCATTCTAGTATTCAATGTGATATGGTAGTCAATTATAGAGTGTGCTACTAGTATTTCTCTATTGTAATCTCAAATATCCACCTCTCCTTTAGTAATATTCTAGAATTAAATTTGTTCCTATATTTTGATATAAATGTGAGAATTATAACTTGTTTCTAAGTGCTAATTTTTGGAATTTGAAATAATTCACTCAATAAAAAATATAGCAATATCTTCCACATTCTTATTTACTGAGGTGTTGTTCTTCCCCCAGTGGCCCTTATTACTACAATAGAAATAAAAAATCATACTATTTATCTTCTCTCTAGATACTTAACTTCTTATAAGGATGTTATGAAGTATTATTTTGATTATAAATTACCTTATACCTCTTTTTTTCCTTTCCTTTTGTTCACCATAAGAATAGAAGGCTTACCATGATCTATGTTTTTATTTTCATTGATAATAAAAAATTAGAATGCATGGGAGTGATTTATCTATACATTTCATGTTGAAATTGATAATAAAAATAGAGATGCTAGGGGGAATTAAGGACAGGGATAGGTTTGTGCACAATTCCTTGGGTAACATGGATCAAAAAATCTTCATAAACTTAATGTAACCAATCATTTTGTCAAATTGAGATTTATAAGCGACTCATACTCCAAACATACTTATAAAATATACCTTGGATATTTCATACCTCTCTTGTCTCTCTTTCTTCTAATAGTGATCACATATATGTGACAACATAGAGAAATTTTCCACATCTTTATAAATATTTTGAATCTTTCTACTGAATAATGATTACATGAGGCATTAGATATCCAATTCATTATCCATGTTTTTACAAAATATATTTTATCATCCCAAATTTACTTCATAGAAGGATAAATAGGAATTGGGAACTCTAGTATACATAACTTACATTTTTAGCATAACACAGTATGCAAAAACCTTTACCATTCATGAAAGTTTTATCCATTATGTGTATTATATTTCTCTAGAATCGAATGCAATGATAGTTTTGTGTGTATTTAAATTACCCAAAATAAATAAAATAATATAATTATTACCTTATCTTGATTATAAATTTTGATATAATTAATATTTTAATTAAGTCTCCTACAATTTTATGAAATCCCAATATCCCTCACCATTAGATTTGGAATATCTAGCTTCATAGATATTATAATGGAAAGGACCAATATTTCCCTTATCATAACCAAATTTTAAGACTTATCAAATTCCCCAAAGTTATTTGACTTATATTTTATTTCCAATTTCATTAACTCATAGCTACTTGATTTATTGAGTGTAATCCTAAATCTTGAAATTTCAAATTCACACGTCCTCAATACTTACCTCCAAGTTATTCCAATACTTTTTGGGGAAACTAATCATGATTATTCCTTGGTTAATTAAATCCACGACATTCATTAAAACTCCATAATAATTTAAAGCACATTGATGTAGAATAGATCAATATTTTGAACTATGATTGTTCTCTAACTCAATTAATCTAATTCATTTTGATGATTTATTATTTTAGTTGAGGAATTTTTTTACTTATAAGAAAAATATAATTTATTTTATACTACACATGCATGTTAATTTTATTTGAGAAATAATATTTTACCATTTATGATAAAACAATTTATGAATATGAATTTTACCTGCATATGTTATCTTATTTTTTACTTTGTTAATTACTATATGTGTAATTCAAATAAGTAATAAAATATTCCTAAAAAATAATCTTATAGTCTTTATTTTATTTTATTTAAGAGTGATTTTCAATTTATTCATATAAGGTGATCATGTTAAATCATCATAATAAACCATGAATGTCATAAATAAATTAATAACAATTTACTAATAAAATTATTTAAATATGTGATATGATTGTGAAATTTTATCAACTAATTGGTTTGTCCAATGGTGATAAACCAACTTTGAGCCTAGGGAATAAACTAATTGGGGCTTATCTTAGCTTTAGTTGTAATATTCCCCATTCCCCTGTGTATATACTTGGCTGGATTTCTCTCAGCTTTTGTCTTGAACTGAATCCTATAGCTTGGTACTCCATCCTCTATAAATGTTTAATCACATGTATGTGAGGGGTATTAAGGTTTTAGTGTTATAGAAAATAATTCATGGACACACATGACCATACAAAATAAAGGAGGGAGGGATGATTCTCAAATCATCATATTTAATGTAATAATAAACATCACATAAAACCATGATAAAAATAATTAACATAAATAAATAAATCCAACATATATAAAGGTTGTTCAAAACTCTTGATCATTCAGAACATGCAATGTTAAGTACATTTAAAATCACTAAAATTCATTTCAAATCATTCTATTAAAGATAAACTTACTTGAATTAATAAATGAATTATCTAATTAATTAAAAAATTAATTAATTATTCTTAAATATTTTCAACTTAAAGTGTATGAGACATAATAATAATTATGTCAATTATTTTTTTAAAAAAAATTAAAAAATTAAATGTTATTTTTAAAATAATTTTAGTGTGCGGGTGTACGTTAAAGGCCACACGACATATACCATCTGCATTATATTAAATTTTTTTTCTAGAATTTAATATTAATATGTTGTGTACCATCATTAAACAAGTCGTGTAACCCACACCATGTATTTTTTGTGTCATGTATCATCTAATAACATGATATGTTAATCCACATGGATTGTCATGATATATTTATCTTGTAGTTCCATGTACTCAAACCGTGTAATCTTCATAGTGTGTATGACCACACGAAACATCCTAAATATACATGGTGTTTACCACTAGAAATGTTCATTAAGTACATGACATGTATGATGATTGTTACAAATCATGTTATGAAATATTTTACACATATTGAATTAATACTGTTTGTTGAACCACATCAAAAACCAAAAAAATACCCAGTATGTACCTGGTGCAGAGTTGTGTGTGTACCATGGTGTGTATAGCTAGCTACAAACCATGTAATATGTATGTATTCATGTTTCTTGGTTCGTAGTAAATACGTGGATCATAATGATGATGAATAGTAACCCACATGACACATTTAAATTTATGTGGCATGTAATTAATGTGGGGTTACACAATGTATACATGATAGCCTCACACCATGTAGTCTCTATCAAGTATCATGTCTTACAAAAAATAAATTTATTACATGTAAGGATTCCGAATTTTTAACCAAATGTAACACCGATATTTACCATAAGTGTTCCTTATGTGGAGAAAACCCATGACATGGTTTTTAATTTACCATTCCATCTATTTTAATTATGTCTTGCAATTAGTGACCTTATCACCTTCAAATGAGATCTTCGAGCATTTTTCTCTTATTTTTGGCACGTTCTTGGCTATAAACAATGGGATTAACATTTTGTATTTAACTTTGGAACTATAATGATGATATGAACAATAATACTAGAAAATAAACACATTAAATTTATCAAATAATTTATAATTAGTTATATATTATAATTTGGACACTTTGATACCACGCGAAGGTTTTAGGGCACATAGGAAGTGTTGGGTGGGTTCCCAAATTTTATTTTTCATCAGAATAAATGGATAATTTCTGATAATTAGTTGAAAAAACCCTAGAATATCATATAAAATATCATTCACATTTATTTTATAATTAATTTAAATTAGAATCACTTCATATGCTGTGATATCCTTTATAAAAATTTCATCATTACCCTTGTTTCATTGTTTATTAAAACAAAGAATACATGTTTGGATTCCTCTACAAGTATCCACACATGATTTATGAATATATAAATGAATTTATTAAAACCATGAGTGTAATTATAGAAGAGTTAGGCACTCAGTGTAATTCATAATTACTTTCAATAATATCTCTTATTCTCTCTATATCCTTGAGAGGGAGGAAGGGATGATTTTCTCTCCAAGGCTTGATAGAATTCTAGATAATGTGTGTCTGTTGTGTTCGGACATCTAAAAGAAAAATGATATGTTTTAGAATATATATTTAGGCTTAAAAATGATATTTTCACAAATTTCCTTATCTATTATTAGATATATGTTTTTCCCATGTCAAGATATTATAACAATATTCTTATTATTATATCCCATTAAATGTGTCCATAATAATATTATTTTCGAAATAAATAAATTAATATTTATTTAAATGATATTAAATAAAATATATCATTTTCATTATGTCCTTAAAATTGACCCATATGCTCCCCAAATATTATATTCACCAGAATTGTGAATAATTATTTTTATTAAATATTCATATAACTTAAATTAAATATTTATTTTAATATACTAACTATTCTATTGAATAATTAAATATTTATTTACTACCTTGTGAATAATTTAACAAGTGATAATATTCAAATCAAATTTTTTGATATCAAATATCTCATGACTATATTTATATTATCAGAATTTTAATAACATAAATATTATTCCACAATCTGATGAATAAATTTAATCTTTTATTTAAATTCAATAATATTTAATGAAATTACAAATACACTTAGTGTTAAACCCACTAGAAAAATTTATCAATAAAAATATATGAACCTACTTAGATTCTAAGGAATATTCTTAGAAACACATCAAGGAACCGATAGAGAAAGAAGTTAATATAGAAACTACAGAATCATTAATATTGGTAAGACACTAGCTAAAAAGTTATGGTCCATCATTAATATAAGCAGTAAATATAAATGAAGGTAGAAAGAAAATATAGAACGAAAGATAATTATAGTAGTTTAGGGAACAAAATCCCCTAGTCCACTCAACTAATGATAAATTCCCAAAGCATAGTGATTTTCACTTGTATCAATCTTTTTACCAGGGAATACAAGTCTGTTTCCCTTGGACTTCAAGATTGAGTGAAAGTAGTATAAACTTGGTACACCTCTAGGAGATTTTACTAGGATCATACAAGGATTTAAAAAACACCATCCTTTAAGGTTATTTTACTTGGAACCATCATAACTTAGAATAAGAATATGACACTTCAAATAGATGGAAATAATATCTTTGGATTGAATATGTAGATAACAGTTGCAAGAAACAACTGACAAAATAGAAATATTCTCCAAGATAGAAGATAAGAATGAAAATAAGCTCGAGGAGAGTCTTCTGAAAAAAAAAATATTGAACTTTGAAGCACAATTGAAGAAAACATGAATATTTATCTTCTTTAACTTGGAATAGAGTAAAATCTCAAAAGATTATAGAGAGATAGAGAATGTGTTTTCTTCTATTGTTGTTACCACTTTATATATCATATTTTTTTTTCAAATACTTTATTAAAAAATTATCTTACTACTTCTCATCATAATAACCATTTAAATATGGTCTTGAATTAAATTTTAGATGTAATTTTCCTGAAAGTACCTTGACAAAAATACTAAGCATTTTGTTATTATCACACTTATTTAATCTATTTATACATTAACTCTATTTATAATTGATTTCACGACAGAAAAATATTCAAATAATTAATTCATCAGAAATAACAATAAATTAAACTTAAATTACACTAATGGTAATGAATATACAGGTTTTGAACCACATAGAAGACTTTAGGTCACTACATATATGAATTTGATAGATATGAATTCATGTAACCAGATTGATCCAAATATCTATTATGTAAATAACTAGTTTACTCCCAAGTAAAATAAATCATGTATCCATTTAGAACAACATATTTGATTTTACCACATTTCTATTTGTGTACCCAACTACTCCACATAACTTATTTACATAGACATGTCCTCGACATATCCATTTTCTCACATAGCTGATTCATCGATATAGGTGATTTCCATGTAGTTTAGTCTTCGACATATCTATTTAATTTATGAATTTCCTTTACACAGCCATTCGATATGGAATGTTTCTTAATGTTGCTAATGATCTACATAGCTGATTACCATATGTATCTATTTTTCTATACTTTGGAAAATTTCATCCAAAATTTCTAGAAATGTATAATTAACTACATAATAGACTTAAATGAAGATAAAACCTAATGAAAACACTTAGAAACAAAATCATCAGTAATATACAGAATATTTTTTAGATTATAATAAGATATTTTATATGAGATATGTTGTAATAACATTATTAGTATAACAATCTCCCACTTTTTGATGATGAAAAAACCCATTAAACAATAAACACTAATTTTTGATGGATTTTATTAAAATTCTATGTATTATATATATTTATTTAAAAATATTTTATTTATCCTTAGTCCCCACTTGATGATACTTATCCCAAAAAATTTACTTATACCCCTTTATTAAATTTCTCCCTATTTTCGCGTCATTAAAAAGGAAGGGTAAGGAGAGGAAAAAACTTTTAATATTGAACATTTAGTTATTAACAGTCTAATAATAGTGATGAAACTGAATTGGAATTGGGGTGGGGATGAGATTCAGAAGTTATAGAATGTAAAACATTCCAAAATATGAGAAAAACCAATGAAAATAGTCACTTTAAAAAACATTAAATGAGAACAATAACTTAATAATAAAAATAATATAGTAATATATTAAATTAAAATAATAGTTGATTAAAAAAATTTCATTAATCATGAAGTTTAGTATAAAATTACAAAGAGAAAAAATTACTTCTATAAGACATACTAGGTTTGTGAATTAGCTCAAAATCAGAAGGATTTTTGGGTGGAGGTTTCTTAAAGGTTAGAAATTATTGAGTGATAGTTGGAGGTTGAAATATATGAGGTAGAACATCTCTCCCAATATCCACAAATGAAGAATCCTCTTTCAAAAAACATGACCAATCTTGTAGTCTTTGTCCAAGCGTAGTTAAAAGGTTCTCATGATTCCCTGAAGTAATGTCAAAATCATAAGTACTAGTAGGGACAAATTCAATTTTATTTGGAAGTGATAAGGATGTAACTTATTTTTTAGAGTGTTAAAAAACAAGAACAACATAAACTTTTTATTTATATTTATTATAGATGTGGGATGTATCAAATAAAATATCCACTCTCTTACTAGAATATCTATAAATATGTCGATGAGTTGGACCAAGAGTTATTCTACCTCTTAGAGATAAGTGAACATCATCACATATGTTAGTTAACTTTATGATATCTAACTTGAATAAATACAAGATAGAAAAACATAATTGTATATGAATATGGTAAATTTAGGATAGAACACAACTGGGAAGAACTTCAAACATTTTAACCTATCTAGTCAAGAATCTCTAAGAATATTGATCCAAAATATCATGAGGCTAGTGACTAGTAAAGCATAAAGAGGCTTTGAATGAGTCATGTCCTAAATGTGGTATATTGATACTTTAAATCTAATTAGTATTCCTAATGAATATTCCATTTTATGAGCTACATGGGATTTATACTCTACTACTACCTGAGAAAACTTTTGAAAAGTTGTAGAGGGTGTTGGAGAAATCGAGATACTAACAATAGTTGGAATTGGAGCACTGTCTGTAGTATCCATTACAAGTGAAACTACTACTACAACAACAATTTTCACTAGAGGAATAGTTATATGGGAACTAAATATCACAATATCCTTTCACTAATCATTGGTAGTAATAATATGTGATTACTCTTACTCCAAGGAGTTAAAATTCTTTTCTAAGGTGTTAGTAATAATAAATTATATTTCTTCATGAATTTTTACTAGCATGGTTGAAAACCATTTATGGTTTTTGTTGATTGGTCCAATAGAAAAAAAGTGATGTCTCAAACTTTCTTAGTTATACCTTGTGTCTCTTCTACCTTATCACCAATAGTTGACTGGAGATGGCCAACCATGTTATCTAAGGGAACATTAGTCCTAAGACCTGATATTTTGATAGCTTATTTAATCACATAAAATAGATTTAATAGATCCCTTGTTAAATCTTTCATATGTACAAGAGTGAATATGACACACTATGAAGATTTAATATAAAAGCAACAAAATTAAAATATGAAAAAACATGATCAAATTGGTCCTTGAGATCTAGAGCCACATAGGGTGTGTAGGTAGATGGTAAGGTAGTTCCTTAAAAAATCTTAATGATCTCAAACTGAATGAAAAATTTAATTATCAATGTGTGTAATTTATCTTTTATTTATATTATGAAAGATTGAATCTCATCAAAAATTTCCTGAGATATATCTATCTTAACCATTATAATATTTTTAATCATGTCACTTTAAGATGAAATAAGTACTCGAAGATCATTGATCTTAGACTTAGTAGGATACACACCTTTTATTTTATTCAATTAATCTATCATAGTCTCAACTTGTTGAGAACTCACATTAGAGGAAAAATTTAAACAAGCTGGAGATTCTAGATCAATGTTGTTTTGGAATCCATAAACCAAACTAACTAATAAAAATCACCTCTAGATACTTTATTTTCATTTATATATCTTATTTACTCATTAGAGGATATTAACTCCTTATTCAAGTCAACAAAATATCCTTTGAGATTATCAAAATATTTCATCACTTTCTTGGAAAAGGTTTTCATATTCCTTACAATATATAAACTTTTAGAACTTTTGATTATAGATTTTGAATGTTTTGTTATTGTGGAGGTGATGGAATAAACTCTATAGTATGTAAAGGAACACCAAATTCATACATAAATATATCCCCATAGCCATATATAATAGAAAAATATGATCTTAGAGGTATTGGATCAAATACCATGTTCCCCACTTTAGGATACACCATTTATTAAGTAGCTGGAAAAAATGAAAAATTTCTATTTTCCTTCCTCTTGTCCATATACTATATCAATAGTAGGAAAAACTGGTTCTACTTGCTCAGAAGCATTAACCAACACAAATAATTCACTCTAAGAAGCTTTTTTCACCACTAGTATCACCTCTAAAATTTAATGCCCTATTCTAACAATAACTGACTCCGGAAACTCCCTATCTAGAACCCTATTAATAGGTGATACTTCCCTAGGTGGTTAGGTAGTGGATGTATCCCCCTGAGATGATGCAGGATATTGTATAACCAAATGAGCTGAAGCTTTCTGTCTAGAAAGCCTTAGGAAACTGGAGGTATCATCCCAATTATAAACTAACATTTTCATAATAATGCATAAAGTGTATTAATTTTGTGAGACTTCACCACTTCTCCCTCACTGAGTTCAACTTACTTATTATTCAACACCACGAAGATTATTCATCCATATGGTTAATAGTTCAAATTCCCTTTCCCTTGGTTGTAGTGATGTATAAAATACATCATATATCAAGGAATACTCATATTAAAATTATTGATCATGACATATGTGAGATAAATGTACTAAAACAACACCTTTTCCATCTATCTTTATATTCACAAAATCCCTATCTATTTAAACTTACAAATAACAATTTAGTTTCAAAATCCTTCAAAACAGTTTTTGTTGAAATTAGAGGGCCCAAACATAAACTTGAACACATCATTAGGTCCAACTGAGCTCATTACCACTATAGTCTAGATAAAACTTAACTCACATTCAGGAGGAAAATGAAACATTTATTCTATATAGATATAATAGATCCAAAAATCCTTTCCATTTATGTTTTATGAATGGAATGTTTCTCTTTGTTTGAACTGGAACTCAGCATTACACCTGAACATGTTAACATCTTCCTCAAAAATTAATCATGATTTCTTCTAATAAAAAAATTCCCATCCTTAGAATAGAAATAATTTATTTAATATGATATCAATCAATATTAAACAATTCAAATTTATGGATTTCCCATATATCACTCTTAGCAGTGAACTACCAGCAATTGCTTTCTTGGAATATCTAGAACTACCATTATCTTTACATTTTGACTTCCCCATTGTATAAGGATTGGTTGTAGGTCAGAGGAAATAATGTGAGATTCTACTTTAAGAGGTGAAAGTACATAGGTGAAAGGAAATCGAATAGATGTATAATTTTAGATTTAAGTAACATACATAATTCAAAAACGATTTATGTATAAAATTATCTTATAGAGTCAATTCGAACATAAAATAAATAAAAAAAAAATAAAAATTTAAAAAAAGAAATTTATTTTCTAAAATAAAGTCAGAATTAATTAAATATATAATAAGAATTTTTTTCAAATAAAATAAAGGAAAATAAATTAATTTAATTTATATAGTTCATTAAGATATAAATACATTAAAAATAAATACAGAAATTAAAATATAATTAAAATAATACTGGATAAAATTAATTAAAATTATTTGAATTCAAATAATCCTAATTCCTTCTTATTAAAATATAATATTTCAAAAGTAAGGGATTTAGTAAACATATCCTCTAATTTATTCTTTGTAAAGACAAATTGAAGAGTGATATCACCTTTTTGGGAGTGATCTCTCAATAAATGATGACTTAAATATATATTCATTATTCTTGAATGGTTTATTTGATTCTTTGAAATGTTGATAGCACTTGTGTTATCAAATTTAGTTGATACTTTATTATAATTGAATCTAAAATACATTAATGTGTGTCTAATCTACAACACCTATGATAAAAAAATTACCTATTGATGTATTCTTCTTTAGTAATAGATAATGAAAATATATACTATTTTTTAGTAGGCTTGGATACTAGGTATTTGCCTTGAAAATGGAATTTTTTTGATGTGATATTCCTATCTAGTCTACATCTGCCAAAGTCAAAATAAAAATAAGAAGAAAAAGTAAAATCATAAGTTTTTGAAAAAATTAAGGGAAGGAAAATTATTCCTTTTAAATAACTTAAAATTATTTTAACATCTTTCAAATGACATTCCTTAGAATTATCTTTGAATCTAGTAAATAAACATACAAAACTTATAATTTCTAGTCTTATAGAATTCAAATATAGTGGAATCATGATTATTCCTCTATATATCATGCTGTCAAATGGTTTCTCAGTTTTATCAAAATCAATATTTTCATTAGAACACATAGGATTTTGATTTACTTTACCATCTTTGTGTCCAACCCTCTTAAGTACGTCTAGTATGTATTTACATTCATTCAGAATGTTCACAAAGCATTTTTGAGAAATCTAAAAACCCAAAAAGTAATTTAACTCACCCATCATACTCATTTCAAATTATTTTTGGATGAGTTTTAAAAATTCATTACATATTTTTTTTGTAGAAGAAAAAAACACATCATCAACATATATCTGAACTAAAAAAATATCTAAAGATTAAATTTTCTAGAAAAGAGTATGATATTCCTATGCTTTTGAAAATCCAATTAATAAAATAAGAGAACCTAAATGTTCATACCAAGATCTAAGTTCTTTTTAAGGCCATAAAGAGCTATCGTAAGTTTAAAAACTAAATTTGGAAAATTGGGAATTTCAAAACAGGGATTTTTTCAACATAAACTTACTCCATAGAAAAACCATTTAAAAATGAATATTTTAAATGCATTTGATATAATTTGAAATTCATGTGTGATACATAGTCTAGAAGAATAATAACAGTTTCTTGTCTAGATATGGGTGAAAATGTATCTTTATAATGTATCCCTTCCTCTTGATTATACCTTTAGTTATTAGTCTAGCCTTATTCCAAATAATCATACCATGGTCATCCTTTTTATTTCTAAAAACCTATTTTTTCCTATAATAGGATATCTAGAGGGTCTATTAACTAATTAACATAGCTTGTTCCCCTTAAATTATTTTAATTAATCTTACATATCTCAAACCAAAATATTATTAACTAAGAATTATTCTATAGTTTTAATTTTTTGTTGAGATAAAAAGGTATACAATTATAAAAGGATTACTACACTTCCTCTTGTACAGATAGATTCATCTAAAGATCTAATAACAATTTCTAATGGATGGGTTTCCGAGGTTTTAAGGAATTTAGGTAGCACACTTTAGAGTTAACTAGTATCCGACCTTTTAGGATTTGGTTATCCAAAAAAACGTTTAATATCATTATTCTTTTTTACTATCAAAGAGATATTTTGGTATTATGTTTTCAAAAGAATCACTTAGCTCATTTACTTGAATATTTTTTTTGATCAAACATATCACCTTCATAAAATTTCACATGAGTCATTCTTTATCAATATTTTACCATTTTTTGAAATCTTTATAAGAATTTGAAGTGGTAGAATATCCATGAAATATTCTTTCATTAGACATTGGATGAAATTTACAATAATAATCCCAAGTGTTCAAAATATGAACTTTACATCCAAAAATCTTAAACTATCAAAATTTTGGATTACCATTGTTCTAGCACTTCCTACAAACACTACAATGTAATATAATCCTTTTATTAAATGATATATCATGAAGAAAACTGCATACTTAATTTATAACCTTGTATTCTTGATGTATCTTTATAATACATTCCAAAATAAAATTTTCTATGAGCTACCATGGACATGGATTTTTCAAACACTTTCCTCTCAATCAAAGGGATATAGATATATATAATCATTAATATGGAAATTAAAAATACTTTCTTTCATTATTAAACTAATTCTATATTACATATGAAGCACCAAATATATACAACCTCACTATGAGCATATGTCTTTCTGGGTTTTCTCCATATATCAAAGTGCATAATTTATGGTACAAATTAATAATAATCTCAAGTGTAAGGAACAATTTAAATGTTCATATATTGGAATATCCAATGATGCTTAAATATTATAAAAATACCATTGGAGGGTTTTTACACAGGAACTCATTAATTGGAAATTATCCTGTGAACTTCATGAGAAGAAGTATCAATACTAATGATTCACCAACTCTAAATAGTTAAAAATCACATATTTCCTATTAGAAAAATGTATCTATACCACAAGATATATTAACTTAAGAATATTTTCATAGAATATATGGTCTCTCATTATATAGGAGAACTTTTATAACCCTTTAATATGAAAATATTCTATATAAATTACCATAATAATGTTATGTTTAAGAAAAATTATTATGTGATAAGAATATTATACAAATATTCATGTAATCTAAAGTACCAATTCATTTTTTTCTAGGGACTAAATCAAAAAATGTCTATTTTAGATGAATATTATATTCTATGACATAGTAGTTCAGTATTCAATAAGACAACATTTAAGTATTTTAAATTTATAGTGGCATTTTTTAGATTAATTTTCATTTTAAATATGAACATTGGAGAAATAAAAATAAATAAATGTATTTCTAATAAAGGAAATTAATTTTAGGAATTAAATTTAACTTTTTGAAATTAATTTTTATTTTAACCTAATGAGATAATTTCTATTATAGAATAGGGATAAAATTATCATTGGGTGGGGTATAGTTAGAGATTAGAAAAATTTATAGGAAGTTTGTTTTTAAAAATACATTACATGTTTTATCAATTCAAACTATTTTAAAATTGTGATGACACAACATTAGTGTTTTCATCATGGATTACCCCACATTTAGGGACTATTCCTATCTTGAAGTTGGGTGTAGGAATTCCTCAAACCTGGTTATGTAATAATGATATCGGAGAAATTATTAGGTCTATTTAGACTAGAAAATAAATTTGGTATTCATAATTATGAAAAAGGAAAATTTCTATACATTTTTTTCTATTTTAATTTTTTTAGTTTTTATAATTAATATATTCTATAAAAGTTTGTTTTGTGATTTTTTTATATATGTTAGATTTATTTATTTCATTTTTTTCATTTAATCTTAGAAGAAATGGATTTACATGGAAATATATATCTGAAAAATTACTTCATGAAAATTTCAAATTTATTGATAAAATGATTACTTATAAATTTATTTATTCTCAGAAAAGAAAATTAATTATTTTATTAACCCATATACATATATATATATTCTTTTAATTTAGTAGTTTGAATTCAATAAAAATTAAAATGAAATAATATTTTTTTATAGAGTATGGAAAAATAAATTCAATTAAATTGTTTGAATCTTAAACTATTGTTGGATCAATAATTGAGACATTTTCATTCATCATGATTACATTTTATAGTGATATAAAAAATTACTTGGGGAGAGGGAGTGGGGGATAAAATGAAATATAAGCACACATATTTACATGTGATATATTTTGTGGTATTGACCATAACTCCTGAGGTAAAGATTGTTGTGACCATTGGATTGATTTATATTTTTTTTTCAATAAAGTAATATGTATTAATGATATAAAATTGTGTCAATATGCATTGAAAATCTATGATAGGTTGATGTTGGTGCCATTGTGTAATATAGAAAGGGTTTTTAATGCTGTTTCTTGATATCTTATTTGTATAGAGTCAAGAAAAAACATGTTCTAACAAGTTTGTAGAGTGCTATCCTACAACCATATTGTAAAATAGAATCTTCTAGATACCATGTATAACTTTAATAAAGTATTATTTAACTAATTTCAATGCTATCTAATTTTCTAGTTTGAAGACCCTAGATATTTTTGAAACCATCCAAGGAACACTTTCCCTAGTGGCTCTTGAATCTATAAATAGAAACCATGTGAAGATGTAATTTAAATGATTAAACTAGATTACATGTTTTATAAAAATCTAGTTTTAAGATGATGAATCCATAAATGTGTGCTACTTTAATTTACTATTGAGTTAAGAGAATAAATATATATTAGATAAAGACCAAATTTATTTTGGTTGAAGTTAGAGAGCTACGGAAGGTAGGTTTCTAAAAAATGAAACATAATGTGTATTTAGTTTCTACTAAGTACCTTGGAGCAACCTAAATAACTTTAGAATTATCCTATTAATTCCAATATTTATTTGATGTTGTTCTGAAATGATTTTTGGTTCTTAATAGGCCCCTAAGTAATTTTTAAATTATTTGAAGTAAATCTGAAAAAATTGGCTAAATTTAGAATTCATGTAATAGAATTAACATATTGAGATCAGTGTAAACGAGTTCACATAAAAAAACCAAATCACAGGGAATCCATGTAATGGAATTCTCACCTAGGTTTCTAGAATATACAAATCCCCATATAAGAGGATATATACCTGAGGCACTATTTAAGTAAATTCCTAATTTTCGCCACCACATAATGGAATTTATAGATAAGGGATTCAATTATGGGGATCTAGAACTGGAGATCCACATAAGGATAAACATATCCTTATATATTGACTGAAAAACTAGGAGTTTCAAAAATTCCAAGATTTTAAAGAAAACAAAATTTGGATTATTTTTGAGTTGATGTTAAATGATCTAAATATCACTAGAACATTTTGATTATTTCTAAATGAATTAATTTAGAAAAAAATTCTATAAAGAAAAAGATCAATTTATGGGAATATTTTTTTGTGAAATATTTTAAATGAAGGATGATCTATTTTATGAGATTTTTTGAAAACTATATCTGGACCTTTATTATGATGATTATTTTTTGTTATCGACTTCAAATAATAAATTGAAATAGTTAATACAGTGATTCAAACTCCTTTTTTGGAATCTAATTATTCAATCTATTGAGTTTTTTATATTTTCACTATAGATAAATTCTTCATCCCATAAGATGGATGCTGGAGAGATTGAGTTCATGTGTGAGAAGAATAACATGGGCACTAAAATAATGTCAAAACTGATCTTATTTTTAAATTAATATTTTATATCAATAAAAGCTAGTGGTGCATCTTGAATAGGTTTTTTTGAGTTTACATGAGAGTGTAAGGGTAGAAATTTAATTTTTATTGAGACAAAAATTTAATTAAAATTGAAAAAAATTCTTTTGATCTTGGTGCATATTTGGAAACCTAACCCAATGAGAAAAATAATGGATTGGATAGTATGATTATTTTGATATATATATATATATCAAAAATTCCAATCTAGAAAAATAATTATTATAATTAAATTAATAATATAATTCTGAGTTACTCGATTATAAGGAAGAAACAAAGAAGGTTCATTAAGTGTGAAGAATGTAATACCGAGTGATTGGTCTGAGAGAACTAAAAATCTCTTGGAGATGATGATAAAGAATTAAGTTACTAAATATGACCATCCTATAATAATTAAAACTTATATTTGAAACTAAATTTTAGTTTTTGAATATGGTGAGGAAGCTATGATATAAATACAATGGGATAAGATGAGTTCAAATCCAAGTGTTATTCAAGGTGGAAGAAATAAATATGTCTGAGTATTACTGATGCTGATATTACTTAAATCACTAAAGATATAGAGTGAGTTTAAAGGCTAATTTTTTTGATTATGATTGTCAGCTACTAATGTTCTTAGAGATTCTATATACAATTAGATCATATTTATCTAGTTTTTTCATGGAGGAATATCATCATCAAGTGGTGTGCTGATCAACCAGAGTAGAAGGGAGTATTTCTATATTTAGATCATTATTTTTAGTGGTGATTTTTTTCCTACCATGAGACTCTTTAATTTATAACAATGAAAAAATATGTTGATAGATCTGGGATAGTCCTTAGTTGTAACCACAAGGGTATATAATGGAAGAATCTATGATTCCATGTAATAACCAATCATGACAAGGTGTAGGACATTGTGTTTAGATATTATAAGATATATGTACTATTATTTATTTTAATTCTAATGAACACATGGTGAGGCTATGAGAATATACTAGTTGAATCAATTCCTTAAAAATTCTAATAGATTGAATGAACAATGTTAATACATAAAAAGAAAACCATAGATTCACCCCACCCTTAGGGGTCAATCATGTATGGGGCACTTCATTGATGAACATAATGATTGTGTTGTCAGTTAAGTGATATATAAGTGAAATAAATTAATTATCTACATTTTTATTACTTCCTCATTGACCCATAAATTTATGAATGAATTATCTCTAGTTGTTGATAAGTATAAATCTATACTTTCTTACGTGAAGAATTTAAAATCCTCCCATTTTTCAATATTGAGAAAATGTAATTTCATTCTCTGTTTACAATAGGCAGATCAATAAAATTATTTCCTTGGGTAGGATTTCTCATGTTCATTTTACCAAGATGTATCATAATTTTATGCCTTTAAATCCATTTTTATTGATTTTTAAGTACACAAAATTTGGATATATAGGAACTAGATATATGATAGCTCGATAAATATAAGAAAAACCGTAGGAAAAAATGATTGTTGAGAAACAAATGGTCTCCAACTATAGGGTAATATTTAATATTTCCATTCCAGATCATTGATGATAAGAAAATTATTCAACTTTTTGAAAAAGTATGGGGGGATTAGAAGTGGATCAAATATATTACTTCAAATTCAACTTGGTCATATTTCTCTTCCTCGACTAGATCCTTTGATGATACTAGTTAGAGGGAAGATAAGTATTGATTTTTATTGTTGAGATCTTGATCCTTTAAACCTGATTAAAAAAGTTAAATAATGAGGACAGGGGGTAGCATATTTCCATTATAAATGAGACTCTTAAATTCTAGGGTCTATTGAAATAAGAATAATAGTAGGAGTAGAATCATAAACTTCAATCTCAATTTGACATGATGCAATGATCTTGCATTTCTTAAGATAAGATACATGTTCTTCAACAAGATATTGCAGTTAAAATATTGGATAATATTGAACCTCTTACATACCTTTTCCTTTCTTATGGGATTCCTTGATTAGTCATGTATCTTAATTCTCACCTTGAAAATCTGATGGTTATTAGAATATATTGATAGGAGTAGTATTTTAAGGGCTTAGAATTCTTCCTTGGTCACACTAGGTAATAATATAATTCAACGATTCCCTCCTTGAATCTTCCCATAACCATTATAAGGTAATAATTAAGAACATAAGATCATGATGTCCCAATGAAAACTCGGTATACTCTCTAAACTCCTTATTAGATTCCATAGGACTATCAGATATCTCCATCACCAGGCTTTTCATTTTTTCTCCTTGTAATGAGGCCCATGGTGATTCTATCATCATTATATTGATATCTTTAGTTATGAAAATAGATTTATGAAAAATATTTTTTTTGGGACTAAATATCATCCAATATCATTACATTAACAAAATTTTGGAGATATAACCCAAGAAGTAAAAATGATTCTATAAAGGCATGTATCATTTTCTTCCAAGTTAACACTACCCTACCCAATTTCACCCTGAGACTACTAGGAGATAAATAAATATAGAACTCAATAAGTTTGGGGATTTATAGGATGTAACATATTTTTATTAGGGGAATATTTTGATTCCAAATTTACTTATTGAGCATAGGAAATCCCAACACCCTGAGCTAAAGGATTACAGACATGTCTCATATTCTATCTAGTCGAACTATGACCTTGACCTAGGGAAACAGAAATGACTTCAGTAGTAAATTTAATATTTATATTTTCCACAAAATTCTACACCGGATTAGGTTTTAGAATTTTTTAAGTAATTATCTGGTCAATGTCTCCATCCATAACTTTAGTACAACAATTAACTTTCCTTTTTAATCTTAACTAGCATGGATTTTCAGCACCACTAACATGAATAATATTACCCCGTGTTCATTGTACTATCACCAATACACATACATATTTTAAAATATCCACCAAGAGCCCATATTTTTGAAAAACCAATACATTTTATTCATTACAAAGTCAAGAAATACTTAATAAGATGTCTTCCAACCCATAAATATATATTATTTTCTTTAACTTCAACATATCTTTTCCAAACAGAATAGATCCAACTCCACCGATTTTAAGAAAACCATCAATTTCAAAGGTCACTAAGTTTTCCTTCTACTTATAAAAATCCTTTAACATATTTAAATCCCCTATTATTTTTGAATAAAATCCCCTATCCCAAATTCATGGATTTGTTTTGTGATGATTTTGGTAAAACTTCAACAACTAATGCCTTCTATTTAATCATGTATTTCTAATTTTTGGTCTTTTAAGTATTAAAAATTATACACATTTGGATAGGTATAATGGTGAAGAATTATTTATAAAAATGACCTAGATGGTTAAAACATTCAAAAACCTCATCAAATGGTTGAAACTTGTTCTCAAACATTAGTTCATAATTTTCTAACTTCTTCTAAACTTTTATTCTTTGACTGGGTTCACACCCACTCAAAAATTTTTCTCCCAAATATTATAGGCTCATATAAATACTTCTAAATAAACCAATACTTCATTTATAAGTTCTCAAACAATCCAAAATGTCATCAGTATCCATAAACTGCATACTTTACTCTAGATTGTCATACTATCCAGGTGTTGACACCCACTTTTCTTCCATCTTTTAACCATCAATTTTGCCTTCTTTTGGGATTTTTTTGATAGACTCCAAAAACTTTTCTATTCACTCTATATATTTTCATTCATTTTTTCAGGACACAATTTATAAAGTTTTAAATTTGAAATATGTTTTTATATAGTTTATATATTTTTGATAATTAGTTTTCTTTGCAACAAATTAAACTTTCAACACACATGTCTTTGAACTATAATTTTTACCAACACATTGAAGATCATTTATGAAACTTTAATATGATATTGTTTTCCTAATTGAATTTAATTATTCTTTAAAAATAAATCTATTTTCAAAATCTTCTCCTTTGATATTTCTCCAAGTTAATGTAAATAATTATTAATGTTGGATTTGTTCAATTCTATTTTTGTCTCTAATATTTTTAATAGGTTCAATCACATTATCCATTTATTTAACCTTATATTTTATTTCAACTTAAAATTTTTTCTTTTCAGTGAGAAAATTATTTAATTTATCAATTGATTTCATCATCTTTGAATCTTTTTTAGTATGAATATAATCCACATCACTGGAAGATTGATTTTCCTTATTTATATACTTTTCTCCTTCTCTAATTTTTAGATTTTTGAAAGAAATTACTTTAGTTCTCATTTCAATAAAGAACACGTTTCTATTTATTCCTCACATCTAGAATTATTACTTTTATCCCTAGTGAAAAAATTTTCATTCAATTTTCTAGTTAATAATTTTTAATAAAATTCACTAGAAGTCTAAAATTCATATTCATTATCAATGCTACATTATCCTCAAATTTTGATAAGAAATTTCTATTTTTTTTTCTAGAGAAATTTTTACATTTCCTCTTTGAATAAAGGTTTGATTAAATAAATTTTATAGTTTACCTATTTTATGAACTCTTTGGGCTCTCATCCCCATCATCAAAATCTTATTCTCCTTCATACGTTAGTTAATTTTATGAATTTTTTTTAATAGCCCCATGTATGGTACACTTCATTGGTAGCTTTCTACAAAACATTACTTTTCAACTTCTAACTCTTCTTTAAATGAATGAAATTATTTTGTTAAATTCCACATAAAATATTTCTTATTTTTAGTTCACTCTTCTTCTAAAATTGATTTTTTCCTATTATTAACTTATTTAAAAAACTTAATGTAATTTTCTATATTATTGTTTATATAACTATTGAATTTATGTCTCGTATGAATTTTATAAGAAATTAATAATTCCATAAAGACTATCCAATGGATGTGTACCCAAGTAATTATAGTAATTATATTCAAGTAGTGTGACCTTTATATCAATCTTGTCTAAAAAAATACATAGTATCTCCTTAGAAACAATATAATCTTTTAAATCCTCACGAAAACCTCTGATGGGTATCACAATTTCATTAACTGGGGAGAATTTTTCATCCAATATTTCAACTTCATTAATTTTGGGATCATAATATTTAAACTTTCAAACCATTATAATGGTTTGAATTACTTTCACATTTCTTTTATAAATGATTTATAATTTATTCCAAATTTTCTTTGAAGTCTTTATTATTTTTTAGATTGATAAAATAATTTTCTAAAAGAGATTACAACATATTATTTCAAGCTTGAAAATCATTCTTCAAAGTCTTTACATCAATTTTTTTCATTACAACAATTTCACCACAATGAAAAATACCATCATTATCTACAATTAAAACATCTAGGATAATTGATAATAATTATGGAAACATATGGTATTTACATATATAACATTTTTACCCATCAGAAGTGGGAATACCCTTATTGCTTACTGAATTATGTTGGGCTATTTTGTCAATATAAATTAAGAACTAGAGTGTTATTACATAGTGGAACACATTTTTACTTTAAACTTTAAATAACACATTATATTCGATGGAAACCTGAGTGATTTGATACACCTTGAAATGGACCTAGAAGATTAGTGAGAATTCATTAGTG
Source organism: Viscum album (assembly GCA_963277665.1). Taxonomy (NCBI): domain Eukaryota; kingdom Viridiplantae; phylum Streptophyta; class Magnoliopsida; order Santalales; family Viscaceae; genus Viscum; species Viscum album. The sequence continues at coordinate 746,638,959 of OY728123.1, read as the reverse complement.
GAGGGGGGGGGGTGAATCAATTAATTACCATCATTTTTAAAGTCTTTTTAGAAACAAACTTCAAAACTATTTAAAGTGAACAATTAGATCAATAGAGAACACTCAAAAGAATAGGAAGAATATGAACATTATTTTTTTAAGGTTCCCCACTCAAAATGAGTGGCTACATCCTTGGTATAATCTGATAAAACCCACGATTATATGATACACTGGAATCATCTTGTTTGATACAACCACAATTTATCATTGAACTCATGACACCAAAATAATGTCTCAAAAAAATTATAATGTTCTCACAGAAAAAAGAATCAATTTTTGATAATAATATTTTCATCAATTGAGTTATAGTTCCATTTAAATTTTATTGTTATTATTCTTCTTCTCATTCATCAATTTTCTCTTACACTTCCTCTTTTACTTCCATAGACTTAAGTACTGTTATTCACCTTTTATTTTGTGTCTATGTTCTTGTTCACACATCTTTGATTTTTTTCATATTTGTAAAACATTTCTTCAGCAGTAGTAATGAACTTCCCTTGTTAAATTTGAACATAAAATTTGAAATGCATAAAATTAACCACATTTGAGTGTTTATTAAATTTTTCTCATTGAAATTTGGACCCTTAAAGAATCTCAAAATTTCTAGTAACCTTTGATTTATTTAAGAGACTATTTTCAATATATTTTATGCCTGATGAGATTTCTAGATCATAAAGAGAAAGTTTATAAAATATTAGTTTTCAGCATCTTCTAAAATATTCCAAACTAAAATTTGAGAAAAGTATGGATCCCTTACTCATCACTTTATATTTTACAGTGTGCATTACATATAGAAGGGAAAAATTAGTTAAATTTTACATATCATATGAGTGAAAATTATATATTTACATTTAACCATATAAATCCTTACGTATTATATAGATCAAACTTTATGTATTTACCTTTTATTTCATAAAACCTCATGTTTTAGATTACAAAACATTATTTAATAACTTTTCCTTAGATCAAACCTTATGTATCAATATATTAAACTTTTTATAGTACAAATTTTTCCTTTTTTAGATCATATGATCAGAGTAACTATTAAATATTAAGTTATACTTATATATTGAGGACATTTCCCTTTTTTATACCACCGTTTAGAATAACCATTTTGTATAGAATAAAGTTACTCTTTCATACTTTTTTTCACAAATTTCTGATCCTATATTTTCATTATGAGATTAAATTTTACCTATGATCAAAGTTACTCTTATTTATTGGGGGATTTTCCAAATTTTAAAACCAAATCTACTCAACTCCATAAAAACTCTAGAATTCTTCTAAAAAATGAAATATTATTTAAAACACCTCCCAAATTCTTAACAAACTTAATATGACATTATAAATTTTATTATATGTGAGTTTGAACATGATTTATATATTTAAAATAAAATCTAATAAAAAAAACATATCCAGTTATTCCCTTATCAAATTATTCATCTTAACATTTTAAACATAAAAAAACACCCATGGACCTAAAAAGTCATTCCAAAGTCCCAACCAATTAACATCTGATTATCTTATTCATCAATGGGATCAAAATTATGGATTATAAAAACTATTGTGGGGTCTCTAAGTTCCATCTTTATAAAATTCTTCAAAAATTTGAAGAATGATTTAGAAATTAAACTAAAATAATCAAATGTTTTCCCCCACGACCTTAAACTAATTTGAGTGTTTTATCACACATATAATTAAACTGTGTGGCCCTTGTTATGTAATTTAACTATCAATATTAGAGTTATTTTTTCAAGTTTTCTTCATTGATATGGATTAAGTTTACTTCCATAATTTCATGTGTCTCCTAAATTAGGAAAAATATGCCCCTTTACTAGAACTATTCATAGCTTGATTCTTGTTTCAAAAGATACATAGTGTCACCCAAATTTTCCATTCTAGACCCAACCATAAATTTTATCACTATTAACCCGCAACCAATATATATTATCTTCATTTATTTTAGGTAAATATATATTATAATCTATACTAGCGTAATATATTTTTTCTTTCTGAGATAATTATGGATTGATTCCTATTACAACATGATATGTAGTGATGCCTGAATCTCCTATCCTAGTCCTAACTGTAAATTTCCATCCCATTTAAATCCTGATTTCCACTCTGATTTTTGGATCCTACTAGTTCTTATTATATCCAAAATCTTATCCCCTCACCATGGTCCTTATTAGTCTTGTTTAAATTTCTTTTATTTACAATCTAAATCTATATATTGGTCATAGAGGAACATAAATTTTTAGTAGTTATATGAAATTAAACTATAACCAATACTTTAGTCCTAGTAGTATGATAATTAAATACAAGCATGTTTCATACCCATTTATGTTTCTCACAAATGTGGGGTGAATCATTCCCATTTGTTTATTTCTTCCATTTTTTTGATAAAAAACAAAATTTTTTCAATGTTGTATGACATAAAACATCAACCAATTTTATTGAAATCTATAGTACCTTATACTTTCACCACTTTTACTAAAAGTTGTAAAAACTTAAATATTATAACACTTAATTATAAATTTAATATCCTAAGACTATAAAATAAATATACACAAGGGATTTCTAGTTTGAAAACTCATAAAGTCCAACCAAGTAAATTTTATGTCTCTACTTTATAACACTTTCCCTTTTTTGGATTAAGAAAATATTAGATCTTAATAAATATAGAAAAAGATACAAAGACTTGTTTAGTTGAAAACCTATAAAGGGATTCCTTAGAAAAAGTCATGTCTTCATCTAGTAATCATTCACTTTTATAGATTAGGAAAAATTTATGGGACTAATGGAAATTACACAAAGCTTTTATTTACCAACAATTGGCCATATGAAAAGTCAGTCTATGCTCACTAAGACCACTGGTATAAGAAAAATTAGAGCTAACATTCCTTATTCCATGAATGTGAGCTCAAATTGTGTCATGGGTACATCGTCATTTGTGACAAGGTCACTTATTTTCATTAACTAATCTCTCCATTTTAGATCATCATATACATAATAAATTTCATGTAATATCCATTTTCTTTAAGAATGCGTTCAATACATGATGGAATAACAATCAAGATGTTTACAATCTTATTGAACATCCCTTTTTCCATGAAACGACTTCATATATTTTATAATTGAGACATCTATAACCAAAAAACCCAATTTGATATTCTCTTCTCTATGATGTTAAAATAATTGAGTCAAGATTCTCCTCTTGGAAACGCAAATCCTTTTGCCAAATTTCTCCCACTAGAAACCCAAAAACCTTGAGAGTATCCTTTCAGTTTTCCCTTTCAAATAAATTATTAATAATATGACTAAATAATCTAAATAAAACCCCTTTTAATGGTGAATAACATAATTTCATATGAGATACTACGTAACCCCTAGGACACATTTTTGGACTAGGAAGATAGACCCCCCCTAAACCCCATGATCTATTTTATAATGGTGTGAGGGTGGTCCTTTCATTACTAGTGGACAACCTATTATCAAATTCCACTATCTCTCATTAACTCAGACATCCTAATGTTAATTTACCCTTTTCACGACCTTATTTTCCAAATAGATTCAAATTTCCTCAATGTTACACATTAATGAATCATATATATTATTAAAGAATGATTATGACATACAACATATGTACCCTTTCATATTTCAGTATGAATTTTCTTTGATTTTTTTCAAGATTCTAGATAATCTTCTTATCAGACCAAACTCATTGAGTTGAGATACTCTATTTAGAGACTCGATCTCCTTGAGTTGAGATACTTATCTTAGAGACACAAAATCCTTGAGCTGAGGTTGTCCTTTTGGAAAATTCTCAGTGGGTTCACGGTTCTCAACACATTAACCAAAAACACACTAGAAATTGTCAATACTATAATAACTAATATCTAGATATACATAATAATTCTAAGTGTAAGGGTTTACTAATTCATATTGGGTCTCCCCAAATAGCCTTAGATTCAGAAAAAATCTTTATATTTTCTCCTGTATATAACCATTATATTTATAGAAACCCATTTTTCATAACTACACATGGAATGATTCATGTTATTAAAAGATATAAAGTGTTTTCTAGAATACCTATCACAGGACCAACAAAAATTAACCATTTTCACCTTATAAATGGTTTTTATACCTTAAATGATTTATTTCTAGTTTTAATATTCCCCCTCTCACTCTTTAATTTATTCTATCTATTTAATTTCACACATATATGTGTATGATTTTTATAGATAATATCTTCTAAGAACTACATGTGGTTTAATTACTGTTCCCACATGATATATAGTGATTTCTATAACATGTATCTTTATTCCAGATGTAAATTTTACATTCATCTAAACTCTCCTAGTGTATAATATCTAATTTTATCTTGGATTTTATTCCTCATACATACAATGAGATCCTTAATATAGAATCCCAGATCTCTAATATTACATAAAATGTTATGATTCTTATGGTTTTGATCATATATCCAAATTAAAATTCTCCTATCAATAACTATGTGTGGATTGATTCCTTTTCACATAAGATACAAATTAAACACTAGATCTACTATATTAGATCCATCCACAAATTACACTTCATTATATTCCCCAAAATTTATTATCATTTGAGACCATTTCCATTTCATGTTGTATTTTACTCCATTAACCATTTTATAGGATACAAAAATCCTCAAATTGAGTACTCCTATTGGTGAAATCATAATTATTATGTCCAATATTCCAATTAGTGAACCAAAAGCACATGACTTGATTGTCCTCTTCTCAGTATCAACAGAATTGACTCAATTATTCCTCTTAGTGAAAAAAATCCTTGAATCTAGTATTCATATTTGAAAGTTAAAATCCTTAAGATGATTATTCCTCATGGAGTCATAGAATGACATGATTTAATTATATCCATTTGTGACATAAAATGATTCATTTTCATTATTATTCTAGGAAAATTAAAATCCTCAATATGAGTATTCCTCTTTTCAAATAAAAAGCCTCGAGTCAATTATACCTCTTAGAGACATCAAAAGATTCAATTCAATTATTCCTATTAAGGAATAAAAATAATTAAGTTGGTATTATCCTCTTATAAAGACCTGTGTTGAAAATTCATCCATGAGATGATACATAATGTTCAAGAAATGTAGAGAACTGATCCATCATACCTTAGAATCATATTATTTTCATTCCTAGTGAATCAAATTTCAAGGGGGATCATTTCTAAACACTAAAAAAATATGGCATGCACTTGTTCTCAATGACTGAAATATATGAAATGTTTTAATGGATCTAGGAAAAACTTTTATATATATTGGAAGTAATTTAAGGAACCTAATACAATATCACCATGATAGAAATATGAAACCATGTATATTAAAAATTAAGAACCTTACAAACATGTACCTTCCACCATTGATCACAACAACAGACATATCCATTAATGCTTGATAAAGATCACTATATAGGTATCTAAATGACACCACTACTCTAGAGGTATCCATAGGCTATTGAATCACATGATGCTTGAGCTGGATCCTCTACCATTCATGGAATGCTAACAAATCATTATGTAAGGAGGTGGGGGAAGAGAGTTATGAGTTGGGGTGTTTGGGAAGAGGCTTATGGAATCTTTCTTAGACACTATCTCATGGTATAGAGGACTTTATAAATCCTTTGAGGATGCTCCTCAACTATATATGAATTAAATATTATGTTATGAGTTAATGACCCCATCATATGATACTCTTATTTAATTCTTGAAACAATTTCATGAATGAATCTCCCATACATTTAATATTATGAAATCAATAGTAATTTATTGCTAATGCGGAAGAATTATTAAATTATAAATACTATCATTTATATACCATAAGTATAAAAGATCGCGTCATTATATAAAATGAAATGTCTTACGATATGGAATGTTATATAATTTAACTTTTATAGTACCAAGAATTATGATATTTCTAGTTGTATATTAGGATATGCCTTGGTAGTACAATAAAACCATGATTTAAAATATTCCCTTATCATGGAATATGATATATTCAATTCTATCCGATAAAAAGTGGCTTTAGGGAATATCCCCTTCAATATCACACTATCACCAAAGCCTAAAAGACTTATTCCATTTCAATTTATATGGCATCATATACAATAACTTGTGAAACTATATTAAAAAATCCTTTTAATATTTTACAAAACACTTTTGGAAATTTATCATTGACTTCACCATGTATCAGAATATAATAAATACCATATAAAAACCTATCCAAAAATCTTTTGGGTCAAATCTAAAACAATTTTAGATTTTCTATATGAGTCAAACTCAATCCCCATCCATTCAACGACAAATTTTGACAAAATGGAACCTTGTAGCATTGAAATAAAATATGAATCGCTAGATCAATAAATTTAATCCAATATAGGACTATTTAAAATAATCAATGGAATTTAAGCTATATAGGGATCTATAATTATCTCCATCAATCACACGCATCACCATACCTATGTCCACCTGTAACATCATATGATAGCTTTCATTCTCGTATATTCCCTTTGTCCAAGTCATAAAGTGACCATACGACATGGTGTTTGTCAATACCATATATCCTAATCAAATATTCTTGACTTTTTATTAAGGATGATGATTATATCACATGTCATTCACTTTTATTAATGAGAATATCACATGTATCTCACACAAATAGATAAGAACATCATATTTATAATCTAGGTGCAACAAAAAAATACCTAGTTTTTTCACAATAAAGGTATTAAATTTAATACTCATCATATGAGAGGGAAAATATCAACATTGATGAACTGAAACCGATGAAATTATCGACAACATACCCAAACACCTATTGATTATCTAGTACTCAAGGAATTAATAATAAAGCTATCACAGTATGAAGGTTATCATTCTATGTATATTTCTAACTTCAGGTAATTAGGAACAAAAATATGATTCATGAAACCTTTTTATAGAAAATAAACAGTGTATACTACTCTATGTGGTATACTTAGTGGTTCATCCAATGAAAAAACGTTTTGTGCCTCATGAGCATATTCTTTATCTCCATACAAGAATCTGGCTTATTAGAAACTTAACATTTTTTCATAACCTATAATAATTCATGATGAAAATAAATTATGGATAAATAAATTTAATACTTTTAGTGGTCTGTTATAATTATAGTTCAAAAAATATATATCCACATATACATATATGCCTCAAAGTGTGAAAGAGTGATAAAGTTGAGATTACATTTTATATGATACATTTTATATTCTTAAAATAATTTTAATAACACTTAACAAAACCCTATATAAGAACCTATAGATCATATGATATAGGATATTTTTTTAGATGATCCTTATGTTTGTTTCATATTCAGGAGTCTTGTTGACTCATTATATCCATATATAAAAACTATTACTTATCTACCTGTCTATCTGATAAAACTATCCAATGAAAATAATTTGTGAGTAAAATCTATGAAGAAATTATGTTTTAATAATGGTGAGATTTTAGGAGTCATATTCAAAATGTTGAACTCCTTTAACATATTCAAAATACTTAACTCCACTACATAAATTTTTATGATGTTAAAAACTTCTATTTGTATTCTTAAAAACTCTATCTTTGTTAAACGTCATCATATTTGGAACCCTTTCCATCAAAATTTTTCCTTGAGGTCTTATGATAATTAATTCAACTATTTATATTATCACTTTCTAGAACATCATATGATTCGTTAGGATAAAGTGACATTCACTATGTTATGTTAACTATTTGTTACACTAGAAATTAATCTTTACTAACATACCCTAAATATAAATTTAGATATTATTTGAAATTTACTTTGTATTTCAACAAGAATAAGCCTTTAAAAAATATTAATATTAAATTTTCAATGTAACTAAATGTTGAAATTTAGATTTCTCTTACTATAACAAATCCTAAAATATTTCGGTTATTAATTGAAAGTGACATTTTAATTTTGAGGACAATAATATTTTATTTATTAATATTGATTTTTTCTAAGTTTAAGAATAATCTCACTATCCTCTTAGACACTATATTCTATTTGAATATCATCCCAATACACACAAACTTATTTTTAAAATTAAATAAAACTTATTTACTTTTAGCAATAATATTTAACAAATTAAATATTTTTTTCTATATCATATATGATATTGAATATCTTTGAAGAGTTATATATTGAAAAAAAAACTATTTCTAAAAATATCTCCTTGATGGGTGGAGAGAACATTTTTCCACATATTTAACAGACATATGGATAAACCCTTTAACCTAGATTCATTTTTTATCACATTCTCTTGTTCAAAACATGTTATATATACTAGTGAATCATAAACCATGTGTAGTGAATTCATTTTATCATATTTTTTTATAAAAAATAATTGTTAAAACAAAAAACCTATTATAATATAATATAAATTATATCATGTTACACATCATTTACATAGATCCACATGAGATTAATATATTCTATTTAATTAAACTCTTTGATGAAACAACTCTTTTTTTACTCACTTGAATAAAAACTACAAGCTCTATCAATTCTTCAAATGATTTTGAAATCCTATATATTCACAACACTTATGAAGTATATGTTTGGTATATTTTCCATTTTAAAATCAAAAATTTATTTCTATAAAACAAATACCCAACCTGGATATTTCATGGGTTTTTCATACCCCCTTAGGTATACCAAATAATTATATCATATGAAATAATTACTCTTTCCTTTTAGATTTCACAATATTTGAATGATTTTGATTATATACTTAAAGAAACATTGTTAGACACCCCAAATGAATTTTCCTCTTATATTATGATCTTTTGACAAATTAAACTATTTACATATCATGAGAACCTAAAAATCACTTGCATAGTTCATATATTCTTAACACTTTGAGAAAATAGGGTAAAAAGTTATCAAAGAAATTCACATTGTCCAAAAATTTTCATATATAATAATAGAATGGATTTCTTAACTAAAAAATCCTTTTGTAAACCTCTAGTATCCCCATGTTATTTATATACCCTATCATATTGTGTATATGAGTGGATAATAAAATTACTTTGATAAATTTTCTTCTATTTACATTGAAACTCTAAAAGCATAATTATATGATTCTCATAATTATCTATACTCACATGTTGAATAATTTCAACACTTGGTTCCTCAAGAAGGAATTACTATAACATATAAAATCTATTCTTACTTAATAACTCTTCTTAAATTTTAATTCATATGAGTTTCTCACATTAAGATACTAATTATAATATAATTGATCTCAAAGCTATGTTTTATGCTGATAATTTTATTTATCTATAAAAAAACTTTCCTATACAAGTATGATTATTTACTAACATTTAAAAAATAATTTTATTAAATTAGATATCTTTAAAATAATGACCACTTTTAAACTTATCCCATCCATTACTAGGAAAAATCAATATTTTATCAAGACGTACACCGGTTTGTGAATTAAAATAATTCATGAATATATCCAATAGATAAAAAATGTTAATTATATCACATATTATTCTTGGATAGTTGGTAGGATGATCCTTTATACAAATCCATCATATGGATATAAGTTGAACTCTATTCCTTTGGAATCCTAACCATTATCATTTTATAGCTTAGTGTGACCTAAGGAAAATGATAAGAAAAAAGGAAACATAATGTTTGAGTCACCACATTAATTTATTTCCTTACATAAGATAATATTGGGAAACTTAACCTTTAGGTCCACGCATGTCGAATAATTGAGGTTCTGAAAAGTTCCACATTGGAAATAATATACCACTTATTATTTCAAAGTTAATCTAATCTCACATTATTATCTCATGTTTTTACATTTATATATGTATGTTTTTAGTGATTCAGTATGGAATTATATTCCTTCATCTTAATAAATATGTGCAAACCATATTTATATCTAACTATTTACACAACTCGAAATTTTGGCTACTCCCCTAAAAATAGAATCCAAAAATATTTAGATACATTTAAATAAATATCATGCATAAGGGATATCAAATTTTCATATAAAGGGTTAGAATTATATGATATTGGAAATTACCTCATGATTAATATTGGATCCACATATGTTTATCCCCACCTATCTATAACAAGGCATAAATCCCCAGGATAGTTGGAAGACTATCCCAATGTACCTCTACCTTGAGATATTTGTTTTCAAGAGAGATTCCAATTCATCACATCTCTAACACCTAATATGTATAAAATATATTTAAAAAAGAAAATTAATACAATATCTTTAATTTAAAACTGATGTCAAGATAGATGGAAATTAAATCCATTATCATACCTAGCATGTAACTCCTTAGATTCATATATGTTAACTTAGAAGTTGTTGGAAAATTTAAACTAAAGTTTAAAAAAATTCATAATATAAAAAATTATATTCATGAATAATAAACAAGGGAATAAATTTTTAATAAATAAATAATTCATATATTTAAACATGAGATATAGATTTATGAACAAATCATGAACCCAAATCTAATTATAACCACTTTATAATTTTACTTATTTATTATAGACATTCTATAATTATGAATATGAACTATTTACATTCATTTCATAATTTTAAATACTTCTTATTATTCATTATATGACATTTTAAACCTTAAATATGTGATATGACATGAAATATAAACATTTTATATTTCAATTATTATTATGTAATTTTTTTACATAATCTAAATATCAACTGCTTAAAATTATTTAAACCTTTATCAAATAAATCATCAAAAGTTATTTGTATGTGGTTTAAATATTATCCCAAATAAGTTCCTTAGTTTGAAAAATTCTAATAAAGTATTAGTAATAATTCATAATCTTAAAATTCTAACACTTTATATTAGGTATTATTTTTTTAATTTATAAACACATTACAAATAAAAATTATGATTTCTAAATAAAAAATTTATTTCTAAGTCATAAGGAATTCCATATAATTTGTTTAAAGTATGTTAATATGGACACTTCTTATTATGGAATATTTATTGATAAATGTTTTATAATCAATAATTTAATTAATTATAAACACTTTATAATTAATTAATTTATAAAAAATTTATAAATTAATAAATATCCCAAAATGATTTTATTATTATTGTTTATAAACAAATTATAAATGGTATAATTCAACAATTATTTTATTTAAAAAAAAATTCTTCACAAATCAAATTTAATGATTGAGATTGAATCATAAGCTAAAATTGATAGGCTAAGTTATTTAAATTGTTTAAAAACTATTATTCATATTTTAATATAGAAAGTTTGATCACCAAATATAACAGGAAATCATATTTTATGATTCATAGAGGCCTCATAAAGGCAATATGATGCTCTGTTTTTAAAAACATTGCATGGGGGAAATATTTTGATATTATATCCGAGATCTCAAGCTACAAATAGTAAAAATATAAGGGGTTGGTACTAAATATATACTCATGATATCTAATATCATAATCCATGACTCAAATATCTATAACTAATCATTGAATAATATTTTATGATTGGTAGTATGACATGTAATATGGGTTATAAATATTCATTTCATAGTATGATTTCATAAATCTGAAGTCATGATTTGGATTTAATATGACAAGTATGTTTCAAAGTGTCTAACAATACTTATTAGGTGTAGTATAAAAAGTTAAGAAAACTTAATCCAAAATCACCATGATTGAAAGTTGAAACCATGAATATAGAAGATGAAAAACCATGATATTGTGTAACTTAAACCATTAATCAAAACAAAAAATATTTTTATATTCTTGATAAAGATCAGAGTATAGGAATCCAAATGAAATTCCTCTTCTGAAGGTATCCATAGCCTACTGATTCACTTGATGCTCGTGTGGGATCCTCCACACTCTATAGTATGCATGTTCCTTATGATGTAAATGAGGCAGGAGAAAAGAGATACAGATAGGTGAGTTTACATAAAGGATATTTTAATGTTTCTTAGAAAACATATCATAATGAAATAATCTTTATAAATAATTTTAGGAGACTCCTCGACTGTACATACATTGACTCATATATTATGAGTTAATTCGTGCATCATTTGTAACTCTCAGTCAATTCATGCAACACAAGAATGTATGCAAATCTCATCTATTTCATACTATGAAATGACTTGTTAATTATTACTAAAATCATGGAATTTTGGAATGATAAATATTATAATTAACCTTCTATAATTATTAAAGATAGTGAAATTTTATTAAATAAAATTCCTTATAATATGGTTATTCATATACTACGATTAGAATAGGATAAATCTTTATAATATTTATAGTTCTATATCATGATATAAATTGTAATTAGCATGAAACCGCGATTTATGATATTCCCTTATCTTATAATACTACATATCCAATTTCATCACATGTAAAAATTATTTGGAGAATATATCCTTCAGTATGAGACTCACTTGGATGAAATGAGTTTAGTTGAAGATGATGTTGTTTCATACTCAATAAATATAACAAAAATGATATGTTTATATGCCAAAATATTTCTCACATATCAAGGGATGTATTTCCTTCGAAAAAATTTCCCTATTTGGTGACATGTTGATGAGAATATCTCATTGGGAGTAAGTTATGGGTTTCATCCATTGTTAGAGAAAATTTTGTACTAGAATTTTGATGCTTTTTTGAAATAATTTTATCCTTGTAAAACAAATAAAATGGTTACAATATATTTCAAAGTGAGTATTTATTTTCATGTTCTTCAATTTGACTACTTGTAGAACCAAAATAGAATTACATGTCAAAATTTATAGTCATCTTAAAGTTGTACTTATATAGTAAACTTTTTTCGAAATACATAACTATGTCAAGATGGAGTTTCGATATACACACTAATTTGTATGTGTGCCTTACCTATCATGATTAATGTTTCACCTAGGTGTCTTGTACCCTACCACCATGGCCATTTTTCACCCAGGTGGTTCACTCCCTACCTCAAAAACCCATTTTAATTAACCGTCTCTCACCCAAATATTTCCATGTATGTGCCTAAAAATATTTTTACGTACATCCAAAGCTATAATTATGTTAATGATCAATTATCACCCATATGAGGGTCTCCAAGATAGGGCTTTCCTATGAAATAGACCCACTTGACTCCTATTTTCATTACCAAGTACAAAGTATATATTAAAGATAGAAAATGAGAACCATAAAAAATGAAGTTAATGTTTACAAGTACAAGACTTACAAAGATTCACATAGGTTATATAAAAATCAAAACCTTAGGTATTGGAATATAAGAAAAGGGATTATTAACATGGATCCATTGCTCCTTTCGAGTTGATCCACACCCAACACTTTAAGTCCATCCCTTGGGTGAGGAATTTCGATGCTCATCATTATTCAAATTCAAGCTTCACATATTCCTTAAGGTCTAACCTAGGAAAAGTATTCTGGAACTTATTCTCCTTCAAAATTGATACAAACTCAATCACTGACCATTATAAAATATTGAGAGTCCTACCATAAACTTTTCATGTCAGGTTAAAAATGATTTGGGTTGTGATACCTACAACCCCCACCTTGATCTTAAGATTACATTGAGTTGAGATAATCCTATCGGTTACCCCATATACCTTTAGTAATGATAATCCTCTAGGTTTACTCATATTCCATTTGTTTAGATGTTCCTATTGGTTTCCTAAAATACCTCAAGTTTAGATCCCCATATTGGTTCCAAAACATACCCTGAGTCAATATTATCCTCTTATTTTCCTCATATTACTTTATTCAATACTATCATCTTGGTTTCCTAAAATACCTTGAGTTGAGTTTCTATACTTGGTTCCTTCGAATTCCTTGAACATATTCATTTGACTGGTCAACCCTGAAGTGGATGCTTCCTTAAAAGTTCCTAACAAAACTATTTCTAGTTACATTTCACCAATTATTTAACTCAATTGGACCTTAAACTGAATAGAATAATTCATGGATACCAGACCTTATAAAGAATAACTATTTCCTTTTCACATGAGATTATAAGGTATGAAGTTTCATATTAAATGCTACTGAGGTACATGGGTTTTGATTCTATTTATAGGTATTGATTAGAATCCACTTTTGTGGGCCTGATTCAAACACTGAAACACCTCCTACCCCCTTTCATAGGAGCCTAATACCACATAGATGGTTCTAAAATCATGCATGAATAACTATATAAATTTAATCTATAGAGTGACCAAATAATTGGATTAATTGAGAAATAATATTATTCCAATTTTAAGTGTCCTCTTAGATACATGTTGTTGTTAGATAAATTTCACCATAGGGTAATTAGTATTATTACTGTGAAGGATTTCATGAACATGACTTAAATGTATAAGATAGTCTTGAACTAGGAAAAAAGACACCTTATAGGATGATCCAATATCTTATCCCATTATTTGAAAAAAGGTACCATCGTAACCACCCAAGGTGATTGAGAGGATTCCCACCTTTGTAAAGTGAGTCACGTGAAACCCCAAAAAATAAAAACATTCCCATGAGAATAAGAATAATTTGAAAAAACAAATTATCGCTTGTTTTATAAATTATTACTTGGTGAAATATGATTGTTTTATTTGATTTTTTTATTGTTTATGTAGTACCTTTAATCTAAAATGATGTTTTTTACTATGAAAAATTTGTGATTAATATTTTTGAATATGATTTTGGTAAATGGTAAATAGAAAATTATTGTGGATTTTATAAAATTATATTTTTTATTATTTTGTGATCACAACTCCATTCTTTGAAAAAATAACCTAAGACAAGATGGGTACATCCCAACATCCATGAGGTGGGGGGTAACCTTAGATAACCATTTTTTGATTTTTTCCTAGATTATTTCCATGTTTCATGAAATTCAATTGATGTATATAATGTTAGTATGTTTTATTTAGAAACTATTCGAGTTGGTTGTGATTTTTTAGGTTTTATAGTATTTTATTTCATTGGTTTGTGTTATACTTTACATATTATTATTATTTAAGTGAGAGTTTTGTTGAAATGACACATTAATAAAATTTTTAACTATTATGTTAATATCATTGTTTTAGTTTTTGATCACTTTTATTTTTGAGATTATTATATAAAATTTATGGTATGTGATTTGATACATGGTTAGGTGCATCAATTGACCTATGATTTTTTGGTGGTTTTGATGTGATTTCATAATTTTTCCTAATTTAAAAAATTATATTATTTATTTTTAATTCCATTTTTATAATTATATCCTCATTATATATAAGTTTTACTCTATTTATAAGGTTATATGGTAACATGATTATGTTAACCTATATTTAATTTTTGAAATACTATATATTATTAACTATATTTTGGTATGAATTTAAAATTTTGTTTTTTTAATTTAAACCGGTTTTTAGTTTTAAGGATTTTATGGATTCTATATTAAATATATTTATTTATAATTAGGAAACCATTAATTTTTTTCTCATGTAATATATATAGGTTTTATTTAAATAAATAAAATCCTAAAGGGAAAGGGAGTGAAGGGACATTGCGAGTATTGGATTAGTGTTATGTATTTCTAGATTATTAGTATATCATTCATTTTTTTGAATATTTCATATTGAAGTTTTATGATGATAATTGTCGTAAATTATTATTATTGAACATAAAGAAGATTGATCTACAGTTATTGATTACTGATCAATCTTATCATTGATTATTAATCATAATGAATATCATTTTTTTAAATATGATGATTCTTTGTGATATTATTTCAAATAATATGTATTTTAAAGTCCATGTGAAATTATTTTATAAGTAATATGCACATGATCAATTTTTTAATAGAAAATATTCATTATCCAAGAGAAATAACATTACAATGATTTTAAGGGATGATAATTAGTCTGAGTGGGGGGTGGGGGGTGAAGAGACATGTGGTATCTTCTTATTGAAAAAAATTTATGAGGATAGAGAAGAAAAGGAGTAAAACTGGTACATATTAGTAGGTGTATCACATAAATGAGTGAGATGTTAATGATTTTTATAAAAGACTATTTATTCCATCATGATTATTATTTGGTGGAGTTTTTAGTCTATTTTAAACAAACCAATTTAAATTTATAATGATTCATTATATTATCACCAATTCCTTCTATGAAGATATCATAGAATACGATTTATTTCCGAGTAATCGATGATGGTTTTAAGTATGGATTAAAATTTAGTGAGAAAGTTATTTACTACCCTTAGTATTTTAACTATAAAACATTCAATATACCTAGGATTTAATTTTATGAAATGTATTTGGAAATATAATAACAAGGTATTCCACTTCATTATTTTATACATTTTAAAAAATTGATCATTTTCATGATAAAAATTGATCTTGAAGGGAAATAAGACTTGTCATTGCTCTTATGATTTGTAATTTTTCATGATTGGAATCTATATTTATTCATAATATTTCACATGATGTGTGAAAAACCATAGATAATGTGTGTACATAAATAAAGAAAAAGAAAAATTAAGAAGTTTAGATAAGGGGTTTCAGTAGATTAATGGGTAAAGATAGATTGCTTTCTAAGATGATTTAAAGCTATTAAATATGATATACCATTTTTTACAACATGTATACGATAAATAAAAATTAAACGAGGTATAAATGTAGACTTATTATTTTTTTTGAATATTTAGACCACATGCATGTTTTTATACATGTAAAAAGTTTATTTTGTATAGCGATTCCAAACCCATTTCTACTAGGATTCCAACAAAGTCGGTAGCAAAATTGAGTGCGACCCTTAATGCTCACCTAAAATAGGTCATAGGTTAGTGACTAACATCAAGTGTATAAAAATATGGAATAACTAAAATTATCCTCGGTATAACATAATGGAAAACTATAAAATTAATGAAAACCAAAACCATAATAATTTTATAACTCAATTTTAACATTTTGACCCGAATCTGTAGGTATGAGCTAGAAGGCCCCACAACCTTTTACATGTATCACCATATTCCATAGGATATCAATTAGCAGTGAGGGTATTGTGTGGAACCATGGGAAGAATATACAATTACTAAGAGTTCACAATAACAATAAATAACCAAACATGTAAAGAATATACAATTAGAGTTATTGGAAACTAATAACATACCAATTATATGAATGTATGCAGAAAAAATAGAAGCAATCCTATGTATAAGAAAATGATTTTCCATCAAGGATGATCAAATATAAAAATAATAAAATAATAAATTGTAATAGTATCTTCTATTACTCTTAGAATCATATCATCCCGATCTCTAGACTCATAGCGAGCTATCTATAAAGACCCGAACCCAAAACTTGGGTTTTGCCCTTCGCAAATGCTGTGTAAATTTTATTTATTTTAGAAAAATGAATAAATACATAGAATTAAATACATCAGAGGACCTTTTACCAGTCTAGGTTTTGGAAAATTAGATACATCACTTAAATTTCAATAAAAATATACAAATTGAAAACAATGATTCTTCAATGTGTTCTTCCACAAGAGAGCTTCAACGCAACAAGTATGCTAAACCTGAAAAGTATTTATAATACATATAGTGAGCATAAATTTCCTAGTAAGGGGTTTCAAAACAACCGATAAGTTTCTTAAAGAATACCTTGAAATAAATATAAATATTTAAAACATATTTTCACAAATACTTGAATATATATAGAAAAATGAAATTTCACAAAATAATTATGTTTGAAAGCTGTTGGGATTTTTCCTTTGAAATTATTATTTTTATGTGGGTTATTAATAATACTTGGCAGAAAATTATTAAAATTCATACTGACGGCCACTAGTATTCACTAAGACTCATGGGTTTACTCCCAATAACGTCACGAAACTCACCAATGCCAATTTTGAAAACATTTTCCCATGGACCTGACTTTCTTATTCCTTACCCAAAATCATTTCCAAAATACTTACATAATATTATTTTCTTGGAAAGAAAATAATCTTCCTCATGTCATCACCAATTCCTCAAAAGGTTTTAAAATCATTTTATGAAGAATCTCATACTTGGAATAAACTCACTTTTATTTGAAAACCGTAATTTCATAAAACATGGGTTTAAGTGCATGCAAGATTGCATAATGATTCAAATTCCTCATATGAGCTAGATGATGGCCACATCTATTCATGCATGACATGATAAGAGATGCAGATATGAGTTCACACATGAAATAATAACTTGACACACAACTACACATAAAATAACAACAATTATCAAATGCAATTATGTAAACAAGGTGAATATAGGAAATTATTCATACATAAATCTTTAAATAATAGTTTGGTAGTTGATAAATACCATTTATAACATCTAAGTAAAGGAGAAAGAAAAAATCCACTTGATGTGTTCATATTTGTATGCATGAATATGTGTACATATATATGTATATATAAATATACACACACACACACACACACATGTATGTATGTAGTTTGAAAACATGAAACCCTTGCAATCATAATAGTTTTGGGGAAAGATTGTTTAAAACAGGAAGACTTATCATATATATAAATTGGATTAAAAAGATATGGTTTTACACACACACACACATATATATAATTATATATATATATATATGTTCATAAAAAAAATGAAAAATAATAAAATCCCCTACAAACCTTATGATTTAGAAAATTTTGAAACAAGAACCCATTTCATATATAATGAAAATCTATAGTTATATATATATATATAAACATGAATATATATATAACTTAGTAAAAAAAGGATGATTTGAAGAAATACAATAAACCCTTACTTTAGTTTGGATCAAAAGATGGATTTGAGGTTCCTAGAAATTGAGCAGAACATCGTGGGGAACATTCGTGGTGATGTTAGGATGTTATTGGGGATGAAAGGAGGTTGATAAATATATTAAAACATGTTATAAAGCTTCCTTATGAAGCAGGAATTTTCTATTATCATGATAAAATTGATAATATTTAATTGTATATGTGATGTATTCATTTTCATTCCACGATATTATTATTTTTTGGTTCCCAAAACAAAAAAATTTCATATTATTCTAAGCCAAGACATTATTTATTTGTGTAGTTTTTCCCACTAATTATTATTTCTATATTATTATATTTGGATTATTTATTCATTATTGGTGTTTTTTCTTTGGTCTCTTGTGTCACATTTCCTCAATTTTTTTTATCTCAACTCGCTCTCTAAAAATTCAGGTTTGTTATCATTATTTTATATTATCACCCTCAAATTTATTTATTTTATTTTTTTAATCATGGGACGTTTTTAGGCTTATATAAATTTATTGGTCTTATATTAATTTAATTATAAAAATATATAATTTCAAATGGGTTGTTTTGTCCCTCAAAAAGTATTTCACTTTTGACTTTTTGATACAATGCTAGTCACACCTATCTTATATAATTTGAGTGAATATATTATTAGAACAATATATCACTTATTATATGATTCAATCATTTCATTTTTTTCAAACATTTTAACCTATTTAAAAAAATGTGGCGTTTTTTTATGAAACACATTAATAAAACATTTTCAATTTTTAAATAAATAAATAAATAAATAAATAAAATAAAATAAATAAATAAATAAATAAATATATACATATATATAATAAAGTAATAATTTATATATAGAATCCAATACATATATACATATATTAATATATATATATATAATGATAATTATATATATTTATATACGTTAAATCACATAAAAGTTATATAAAAAAATTAAAACATAAACATAATATAAATTCATATATTTGTAGAATATATTAACTTTTAAAATAATAATTATGTTTTCCCTTAATCAACGTTATTATTAGTAACACATTTATTTAATGATTTTTCTCAAATCACATATATAAAGTGTGCACTTTTTATAATAAAATAATTCATATAAATAATAAACAATAAATTCATATTTAGGAAATTAAATAAAAACACACACACACACACACACACATATATATATAAGATAATTACATGTATTTATAAACACTTACTAATATATATATAATTCATTTTTTAATAAATAAATCAAATCAGATTCTTATTTAAAATATAAATATTTTGTCAATATTTTTATAATATAATAATTATATATATATATATAATTCATAATATATATTATTTTAACAATAATAATAGTTTTCATGTAAAAATATTTTAACCTTAATTTTTAGAATTTTCTTTAAAACATAATTTAATTGTCATTTTTAATTTATTTCATATAATGGAAAAAAATTAATTATAAAAATTAAATAAATCCTGACATAATAAAAATTTCTATTTTTTTTATTTCTTGGATTGTAACATTATTCCCCCCTTAACTGAAATGCATCCCCGCAGTTTATTTATACACATAAGGAAAACAATGTTACACGAAAGTCATAATATTTTTAATTTGTTCTAATTTTCTAAAATTATATAGACCATTCCTCTGATACCAATTATAAAGACCCTAACCTGAAACTCTGGTTCCACCATTTTCAAATTCTGTGTATATTTTTTATTAAAGAAACTTGAATAAATACACAACATTAAATACAATAGGGGACCTTTTACCAGTCTAGGTTCTGGAAAATTAGATACATCACTTAAATTTCAATAAAAATATACAAATCGAAAACAATGATCCTTCAAAATGTTTCTTCCACAAGAGAGTTTCAACGCAGAAAGTATGATAAACCTAAAAAGTGTTTATAATACAATGGGTGAACATAAAATTCCCAGTAAGGGGTTTCAAAACAACTGATAAGTTTCTTAAAGCATCCATTGAAATAAATATAAATATTTAAAATAGATTTTCACAAATACTTGAATATATATAGAAAAACAACATTTCACAAAATAATTTTGTTTGAAAGCTTTTGGGATTTCTCCTTTGAATTTTTTTTACTGGGTCGTTAAAAATAATTGGAAGATCATTATTAAAATCCACACATGCGACCACTACTATTCACTAAGACTCATGGGTTCACTCCCCATAATGCCAAGAAACTCACCAGTGCCTGTTTTGAAAACATTTTCCCATAGACCTACCTTTCTTATTTCTTACAAAAACTAATTTCCAAAATACTTACATAATAATATTTTCTTATAAAGAAAATAATCTTCTTCATGTCATCACCAATTCCTCAAAAGGTTTTAAAATCATTTTAGGAAGAATCTCATACTTGGAATAAACTCACTTTTATTTTAAAACCGTAATTTCATGAAACATGGATTTAAGTGCGTGCAAGATTGCATAATGCTTCAAATGACTCATATGAGCTAGATGATGGCCATACCTATTCTTGAATGACATGATAAGAGATGCATATGTGAGTTCACACATGAAATAATAACTTGACCCACAAATACACGTAAAATAATAACAATTATCACATGCAATTATGTAAACAAGGTGAATATAGGAAATTATTCATAAATAAATCTTTAAAAACTAGTTTATTAGTTGATAAATACCATTTATAACATCTATGTAAAGGAGAAAGAACAACTCCACTTAACGTGTTCATATTTTTATGCGTGAATATGTGTACATATATATGTATATATAAATACACACACACTCACACACACACACATGTATGTATGTAGTTTGAAAACATGAAACCCTTGCAACCATAAGATTTTTGGGGAAAGATCATTTAAAAAAGGAAGACTTATCATATATATAAATTAGATTAAAAAGAAATGGTTTTACACACACACACACACACATATATATAACTATATATATATATATATGTTAAAAAAATGAAAAATAATTAAATCCCCTACAAACATTATTATTTAGAAAATTTTGAAACAAGAACCCATTTCATATATAATGAAAATAGAAATTTATATTTATATATATGTATATATATACACAAATATATATATAAAACATAGTAAAACAAGGATGATTTGAAGAAACACAACAAACCCTTACTTTAGTTTGGATCAAAAGAGGGATTTGAGGTTCCAAGAAATTGAGCATAACGTCATGGGGAAATTTCGTGGTGATGTTGGGATGTTATTGGGGGTGAAAGGATTTTTATAAATATATAAAACACGTTATAAAGCTTCCTTTGGAAGCTGGGTTTTTCTATAATCACGATACAGTTGTTAATATTTAATTGTATATGTCATGTCTTCATTTTCATTCTATGATATTATTATTTTTTTGGTTCCCAAAACAAAAAAATTTCATATTATTCTTAGTAAACATGTTATTCATTTGTGTAATTTTTCCCACTAATTATTATTTCTATATTATTATTTTTGGATTATTTATTCTTTATTGGTGTTTTTTTCTTTGGTCTCTTGTGTCATGTTTCCTCCATTTTTTATCTCAACACTCCCTAAAAAGTCATGTTTGTTATCATTATTTTATATTATCACTGTCACATTTTTTTATTTTATTTTTTAATCATGGGACGTTTTTTAGGTTTATATAAATTTACTGGTCTTATATTAATTTAGTTATATAAATTTATAATTTCCAATGAGTTGATTTGTCCCTCAAAAGGTTTTTCACTTTTGACTTTTTGATCCAATGTTAGTCACACCTCTCTCATATAATTTGAGTGAATATATTATGAGAATAATATATCACTTATTATATGATTCAATCATTTCATTTTTTTCTAACACTTTAACATATTTTAAATAAAATGTGGCATTTTTTATGAAACACATTAATAAAAAGTTTTCAATTTTTTTAAAAAATTTATATATATATATATAATATAGTAATAATTTATATCTAGAACCCTATACATATATAAATATATAAATATATATATAAATATAAATATAATTATATATATTTATATATGTTAAATCACATAAAATTTATATAAAAAAAGTAAAACATAAACATACTATAAATTCATATATTTATAGAATATATTAACTTTTAAAATAATAATTATGTTTCCCTGAATCAACTTTATTCCTAGTAACACATTTATTTAATCAATTTTCTTTAAATCACATATATAAAGTGTGCACTTTTTATAATAAAATAACACATATAAATAATAAACAATAAATTCATATTTTGGAAATTAAATAAAAACACACACACACACACACACACATATATATATATGATAATTACATGTATTTATAAACACATACTAATATATATATAATTAATTTTTTAATAAATAAATCAAATAAGACTCTTATTTAAAATATAAATATTATGTTAATATTTTCATAATATAATTATTATATATATATATATATATAAATATATAATTCATAATATATATTATTTTAACAATAATAATAGTTTTTATGTAAAAATATTGTAATCTTAATTTTTAGAATTTTTTTTAAAACATAATGTAATTTTCATTTTTAATTTATTTCAGATAGTGGAAAAAATTTTAATTGTTATAATTAAATAAATCCTCATATAAAATAAATTTCTGTTTTTTTATTTCTTGGGATGTTACACTATCCTACTAGATGATTAACCGAGGCCTCATCCCAACCTATACTTACAACAAGGGAGGACTTTTGGGCTACCCAATTGCCATGGCCTCCCATGAAGTGTGTGAGTAAAACTCATTAGGACACCAACAACCTTTTACGATACCCAAATGGTAATATATAGTGTACCCATATGTTGTAAGCTCACCAAATAGTAATAGGAAACACATAACTATGAAATTATAACATAATCACCAAGAACACATAGTAAAACACTACCATGTTTTGAGAGGTCACATGCTTACCAATCTATGAAAAACCCCAATTAGGTGCTTACCAAACTTTTAAAGGTGTGTTGTGGACACATTCTATGAGATAAATCTTGGTTACCACGACAAGGGGTTGATGTTCTTGGTTTGAACTATTATCATGTGTTTTCGCATTGTGTGATGAATATGGATTTTGAGGTTGCCGTTACATATTTATTTGACTCTTGGTCATATCAGTAAGAGGCATAACATGCAACATATTCAATATTAAGGTTTCTCCTAACATATATATTGATTTTGTGTGATTGTACTAACAATGGAGAACTCTTATTTTTAGGGGTAAATGACTTTTAATATGTTGTATATAAGAGTTATTTATGATATTTTTTAGCTGAACTCTTATGAATGTATACTTCTGATAGCATGTCACATGTGACTGTGGTGCAGTGAAACTGGTTAATGATGGAGAAATCAATGATAATGGTGATGATAATGTTGTTCCACTATACACAGATAGTATAATGTATATTGTTAGGTTATTTTATAAAATTAATTACCATAGTAATAATCTCGTTTGACTTGATAATTGATAGGTCTGGTTGATTAAGTTTCCTAGAGTATCATAGGTTGAGTGATCCATATTGAACCTTGTGGTATCCTATTTATCCAAACAAGGCTCCTATTGACTCTCAATATGGTAATTCTAAGAGTGAATCCATAAATTCATGTCTTGGGGGATGGGCCTAGATGATGTTCTATGGGTGGAGACCCCTAGCGAAACTTCGTGTAGGCTTATAAAAGACCTTTTAGCCTTAAATGTGACTCTAGTTAGTGGAAAGATGATGCCCCATACTAATTAGAAGTAACCTGAGAGAGGATTTTTCTTTTTAAGTGATATTAAAGGTTACTTATTATGAATATTCTTCATTTATGGAAAACCCCGAGGCAAGTGAGTAACCTATGGAATGACTAGAGAATGTTCCAATAAGTTTTCATGAAACATGGGAGTATTAAGAACCATGATAACTAGAATTCAAGATACATGGTTGTGTCTTGGGGTTTGGTGGAAATGATATAGCATAATATGACACCTCTTTGATGGGTGGTACATGGTAAAATTTAGTAGTAAATAGTTTCATTTTCTAAAGAGGACTGCTTCAGGCACTCAGTTTTATATGGTTCCTTATGGTGATTTGATAGCTATTAAGGCTTGTGAGTCCATTTTTAAGGTCTATGACTTGGTGGAAAAATAACCTAGTTTTATTAATGAGTGGTATGTCAATATTTTTCTTAGAAAATATTAATGTGTGATCATTCATGTGATGGTTATGTGAGGGTTAGAGAAAAATGGGTGTTATAGTAACCATTGTGGATGTTTCTGGTTCTGTGGATGAGCCTGGTGGTGTTTTTTATAACACCCACTGATTTTAAAAGAATAAAATTATTTTCAATATCATTTATAACATGAAACACCAAGATAATAAGAAAATATAACACCAAATACTTTTCAAAATATTTATTTTTAAATAAATTTAATCTCTTTGATAGCTCATAGAACACGCAATGTGACATCCCAGGTAAATAAATAATATTACATTATAATTTTTATCAATATTTGTGAATAAAATGTTAATATTACTTTAAAGGTAATTCAATGCTCGATGGAGTACCCAATACGCAACAATGAGTTTCTTTGAAATATTACGTTGCACACTAATAATATAATAATATTATAATAGTTAACACCTAGCCGTTGTAATGGCGGGAATGAACAGAAATAACTAAAAAATGATTACATATGTTTGTTAAATATTTTTACATTTATCCAATAAATGTTAGAGGCTTAAAATCCAAATGAATTCAATTTTAAGAATAAATACTCTAATATTTTTAAAAGATCATTTTACCCCCTTTTAATGGCGAACCTTTTTTAAATATAACTTTTAACATTTTTATAAGCTCTATATTCAAAATAAACTTATTCTTTATGATTGGGATATTGAAATTTACTTTGGTTAAATGTTTGGTATGTTTCTAACAATGTTCATTCTTTTCAATGAATAGTCAGAAATATTTCATTTTACATCAAAACTGCTTTTTCATCTAATTTAAATATATGGTTAGATTATCTTTTTAATTGGTTTTAAAGTTTAATTAGAATATATTTTTACAATTTAATTCAATGGTGGTAATTATAATTAATTTCACTTTTAAAATGGACATAAACAAGGGCCAAACTTTTCATAGATATTGCTTCCAAAAAACCCGCTATTTGTTTTGACAGCGGGAATTAACTATATGATTTATTAATGAAACTTATATGTTTTGAATTTGGTAAAATTGATATCATTTCTGAATTTTAAATATCAAATATAGCTTACGGTTAATTTTTGGTATTTTTCTGATAATGCTTTTTTTTAATGAATAGTGAAAAATACAGTTTGTAATTCAAAACTTCCTTTTCATCCAATTTATTTATATATTTATATTGTCATTTTAATTGTTTTTAAAGTATAATTTAATTATTTTTTTATCACTTAATACAATGTTGTTAATTGGAAGTAATTGGACTTTTCAATTGGATGTAAAAACAAGTCAATCTTTTGATAAATTTTACTTCTTAAAAACTCGTCTTTTGTTTAGACAACGAGATTTACTTTTAAATTAATTAATACAATTTATGTATTTTGAATTTGATAAAATGGATTCCATATTTGGAATCAGAAGGTCTAAATTATGTAATTAAGAATCTTTTTTTTGGACAATATGAATAGTAACGACGGTAATTATCTCTAATTATCGTGTTTAATTAGTAATCGGGTAATTAAGGGTAAGAAAATATTATCATAAAAATATTAAATGACCCCAACATATGTCCTAATGCTATTTTTTGATATCATGTCCGACCATGGTATTCCTTGGGCCAACCTTGGGACCCCATGGAATCACTTTAGTGTGATAGTGACCTTTTATGATATTTTTTTAAAGAAAAGAAAATGTAACCAAAGTATGTAACACCTAAGTAAAATAATTTTACTTTTGGCTACATAAAAGATCTATTAGACTATAAATAGTCATTGGAAAGATAAAAATATTTCATACATTATAGAATTTTTTTTATAATTTTTAGACATTAAATAAAATAAATTATTTATGACACCATGATGATGCCGCAATTACCTCATTAATGAACGATTTAAATAAAATGAAAAGATAATGTAAAATATAAGTCTTAAACTTGTCACAAACCTATTGGATGGATGGATTTATAAACCTTATCACCTTATCCTATAAATATATCCTTTTGGGACCTTTAAAATCTGAACATCATTTTATAATAAAGTAATATTTTATAACTTTCCAAGAGTGCCCTTCCTCTTCTCTTGTAAAAGGCCCCCACCTCTACCACCTTACCCACACCTCTCAAGCCTTTTGCTCGGCCAAAACCTGAAAATTGTACCTCTAAACATCCCTCTATTCATCATTCAATCCCCACCTTTGACATAATTCTCTTCAAGAAACCCGTTTGGTTCAAACCAAGAGGAGTTACCCGATTTAAAGGTAATGTCTTCACTTGTGTTCTTTTGTTTTATTTTGCTTTTCCAAACCCCTAAAATCTTTTTATTTATTTATTATGTAACAAAACCAATATATTAAATATACTAGGATGTTTTTATGTGAAGGATTCAAGCTACACATACACACACCTCCGTCTAATGGTTAAAGAACATACTGTTTCTGTGGATGGCGAATTACTACCTCACGAATCGATGATTATTCAATATTCCCTTAACACCTTTCATGGTGGCCATTATGATGTCACTGTATTTTATATATGATACATATGGTATTTATTTTTTCCATATGATTCTGTATTTTATATTTAAAACATACCTTTATGCTTTTCATGTTGTGCAAATGCGATAATTTCATACGAGGAAGTGTGGACTACCGCCCCCTCAAGTGATGTGACTCGTTCATGCAATAGATGGAAGGTATAAATAATGAAATTAATGAACATATGTGACCTATAAAACATATATATTATACTGTAATTATAATATATATATTTCTCAATTATTTTTTAGTTCTATTAATATGTCAAAGAAATGAAAGTAGCGTTCATACGTACGTACGACCTACCATCTCCATGAACGGTTCATTTAATTTCTTTTTATCTTAAAATGTTATGGAATAGTATAAAATGAATATGTAATGGATATATATGATATTTAAATCATTAATACTATTCTGGATATAATTTACTTATAACTACATGGACAATCATTTTCAAACAAGTTCATTTTTGACTCATGTACCAAACATCGACAAAAACGTCTGTTATGAACTCACATTATTAACCAATTATTATAAAATTATAATCTGTGATATGAACTGAATAATAATATTTAAAGTAGGACCTTAAGAAATTAAAAATTTACCAAAGTTTATTATTCAGGAATATTAAGAAACGAACAAGACAAGTCAGACTTGAGGTAAGGGATCCTATCTCTCTCTTTCTTTTTAAGTAATCTCTTTTATGTCATTTCTTTTAATCTCTTCTTTCTTATGTATGAGGTTGTTATTTTATATTCCTCATTCTGTAATTTTTATTTTCATATTATGAGAGACCCTCTTTGATCTCCTCAATCCATTTTTGGAAGTTTTATGTGGCGCCGTTAGGCTGCCGAATTTTAATAAGGGGATTTTCATCTCACTTTTTATTCCCGTGAGATTCATGCTACATTTGCCGCTATTTCCTTTGTGTGGTGTATGTAATGCCCATTATTTCACTCTTTGTATAATATAATCTCATTTATGGGTAGTTACATCTTCATTGTATGACCCTTCTTTCATGGGGTGTATGTTTTGAAAGTTGCCCAAATCGGTAAGTAAACCTTTCACCCTCATCTTTTTAAAAGACTTATTTTGTTATGTATTTTAATTTACATATTTTTATTTTGGGATATGTTCTTCTATATCGTCATTTATGTAAATTTTATGTCCAAGTGATGAGATACCATTTTCTCTCTCATCAACTAATTTTATTAATTTTAAAAGTGACGCAGTTAGGGTGTCGAATTTTACCAAGGGAACTTCTTAACCCAATTTCAATTTCTTTGGGTTCAACTTGTAGTTATTGAATATGTCATCCTATGAATATATGTGAATGACCTCTGGTTTTTTTACACTTAATATACACTTATATTGGGTGTATTTAGATTTGTCACGCATAATTATGAGATTGATTTATACTTAATTTAAGGATACCTTCTTTATAAGGGATTTCATCTCATTTTACATTTCTATTGAGACTTTATTGTTGATATGCACCAATTCATTCTTATATGGTGTATATACTATTCTTTGGAATATTACATCATGAATACCTTTATTCTTGTTATATTATAAAGTTATGATTAATTGTTATTCATTAATTATTGTATTCAAGTGTCTCTCATTTTGTTAAAAACCCTTTAACTAAAATATCATTTTAAATGTTTTAATGATTTATTCTTATAAATATTTCTCATTAATATCCATGTTTTTCAAAATGGTTTTACAGATATATTTATATTGATATTAATGGTTTAAAATGTTAAAATATTCAAAGTGGTATGGGACACTTTCATTCAAAAATCTCTTTATTAAATGTTTTAAATGGTTTTGAAAATGGTTTTTAGAATAGATTCATTATTTCAATATCTTAAAATGTTATATTGTTAATGCAATGTGGGAATGTTATCTTACCTTTATTCTTAATTTATGTGCTATGATTATGTTATGGTTCTTGGGCATTGTTTATGAAGATGGGTGGTTCCGTGATAAACTAAGGGTGGGTGAGACCGATATAGCTCTCCAATGCATTGGGTAACACGAAGGGGTTAAACGTTAAGGTTTCTCCGAAGAGATTTAGGGAATATACTATGATGGGTATTCCAAACATAACCATGAGGGTTACTCCCTATGTTAGAATGTTATGAATGCCTCAAGTTACCTTTATGCCTTATTATTTCTATTCAGTTATGGATAAATCTTATGATTTCATGAGGTATGTTAAATTGACTATGTTTTATGAGTAAAGTATGATTTCATTGATTCTTATGTATACATGGACTGATGTTTTCTTTCCGTACTGTTATAAACCTTACTGAGCTTTTTATGCTCATCCCATGTTTTTGAAATGTTTTCACAGGACATAAAGTTGAATAGGGTCAAGGATGGGATCAAGGAAATGTTAGGATATCTAAAACAAGGAACTAGACATGACTATTTTGTTCAAGAGTTTTTATTTTGTGGAAAAAATGGCAACTGAGTTGATTTGTCTACTTTGTAATCCTTGTGATGTAACAGCTATGTCCTATTTCTCTAAAACTCCTAACCTAAAAAGATCCTCAATGTGAATTATTCAATTTAATTCAAGATTACGTAAGGTTTAATGCCGGGTCCTTATAGTTGGTATCAAAGGTCGGTTTAGATAACTTTAGAGGTTAGAGTGTTGTTTAAGAAAATGTGACAAGTTATGTATAACCACAATGGTTATTATATTAGATAGAGTCATTGTTATTTTGAAGGTTGGAATGAGTTTGAGATAACATGGATAAGTATATCTTAGTGTTTATCTTCCTCTTTAGTACATAATAATTTTGTTGATATACTCACACTGATATTTCTGGTTTTAGTAAATGGATGGATCTAGCCGAAACCAAAGTGAAAATGGGTTTGAAGGAAACTGTGGTGGTTCTCTGATTAAGAGACTGGATGAAATGGGGGATTCAATGAGAAATCTTGTGGTTATTCTAAACCAAATATCAGGATTCATGATCAACCACTTGAACCTTGGTGAGTTCTCTAATGCATCATGTACGAGAGAACCAACTCGACATGGGAGTTCAGGTTATAATTATAAAGGTAACCATTAGGGTTTATATGATCCTTACTTTTGAGGTAATTATGGGTTACTATAGGTTATGATAGAATATGAACGACATGAGATAAACTTGAGGTTAAATTATGTTATGGTTATTTTGGAAGATTTTATCTCCTTTTGGGTAATGTTTTAAGAATTATACAGTTTTGGAAAAAGGACAACACACAGACCGTGTGACAACCCGTCGCCTCAGACAAAGCTGCGGGAATCGAACCCACAACCAAAGTTCGACTGGTATTTATCGCCTACCACTACACTACGTGAAGTCCCTGATTAGTTTGACTAATTATTTTTAGTTATATGATTCTATGAATCAGGAGTAAGTTGATTTTGGGTTATCTATGGAAATTATTAACCCGTCATAGAGGATATGTGATTAGGTTAATTACTTTTCAGTATGAGACTGTAAGAGTAACTGATGTTATTTTGGGGAAAAATGTTAATATTTATCTTAGGAGACTATGTGATTAAATACTTCATAGATTTGGGTTTCAATCTTAGTTTGGTATGAATTTTATGGATAGATGTTTATTGAATGGTCTTTGTTGAACTTTGGGTTTTGTTTGACAAATTTTGGAGATTAGGAGTACTTTTTCTTTTTTGTAAAAAAATATCCTTTTTGGGTATTATCTGCTGTCGTACTAAACTTTTTGGTTTGGTTTTGGTTGAGATCTAAAGACATGGGAAATATATAGTTTTCTTTTGTGGATTAGGTGATTCTCAAGAAGTTTATTATAGTACTCTTAATGCGAACAAGTCTTCCTAAATACTCATATTTTGGAGAAAATATGACTTTGATTAAGGAATCTAGTAAAAGTTGAAAGTCTACGTGACAAGTAAGTATGTTTCATTACGATTTAGTTAAGCTCAAAAATAAATTCCTCAATGAAAATTAACTTAAAACAAAAATTTTTTCTGTTAAATTTTCCTACTGGGGAATCAAATACCGTTTAACCCATTACAAGTTTGTGATTTTCTTGTGGTTAACTTTCTCCTAGACATGTTTACTATCACCCTCCATCAGAACATGACCCTTTTTTTTCTCCTACATATCCATATTTTTCTACTTGTAATCCTAGTATGGGTTAACTCAGGTGACCTTTGTACTTCTCTCCCTTTCTTTTAAAGTCATACTTTTACTGACCCCTGTTCTGATGTGGGACTTTCAATGAAGTTTCCAAGCCCAATTTTGAAATTGCGAGGACACAATTCCCGAAAGGGGGGAAGGACGTAACACCCCAGGTAAATAATTAATATTACATTCTAATTTTTATCAATAATTGTGAATAAAATGTTAATATTACTTTAAAGGGAATGCTATGCTCGATGGTGTACCCAATACGCAACAACGAGTTTCTTTGAAATATTACGTTGCACACTAATAATATAATAATATTATAATAGTTAACGCCTAGCCGTTGTAATGGCAGGAATGAATAGAAATAACTAAAAAATGATTACATATGTTTGTTAAATATTTTTACATTTATCCAATAAATGTTAGAGGCTTAAAATCCAAATGAATCCAATTTTAAGAATAAATACTCTAATATTTTTAAAAGATCGTTTTACCACCTTTTGGTGGAAAACCTTTTTTAAATATAACTTTTGACATTTTTATAAGATATATTTTCAAAATAAACTTATTATTTATGATTGGGATATTGAAATTTACTTTGGTTAAATGTTTGGTATGTTTCTGACAATGTTCATTCTTTTCAATGAATAGTGAAAAATATTGCATTTTACATCAAAATTGCTTTTTCATCTAATTTAAATATATGGTTAGATTATCTTTTTAATTTGTTTTAAAGTTTAATTATAATATATTTTTTCAATTTAATTCAATGGTGGTCATTAGAAATAATTTCACTTTGAAAATGGACATAAACAAGAGCCAAACGTTTCATATATATTGCTTCCAAAAAACCCGCTATTTGTTTTGACAGCGGGAATTAACTATATGATTTATTAATGAAAATTATATGTTTTTAATTTGGTAAAATGGATATCATTTCTGAATTTGAAATATAAAATATATCTTAGGGTTAATTTTTGGGATTTTTCTGATAATGCTTTTTTTAATGAATAGTGAAAAATACAGTTTGTAATTCAGAAGTGCCTTTTCATCCAATTTATTTATATACATATATTGTCATTTTAATTGTTTTTAAATTATAATTGAATTATGTTTTTATCACTTAATACAATTTTGTTCATTGGAAGTAATTTCACATTTCAATTGGATGTAAAAACAAGTCAATCTTTTGAAAAATTTTACTTCTTAAAAACCAATCTTTTGTTTTGAGAACGAGATTTATTTTTAAATTAATTACTACAATTTATGTGTTTTGAATTTGACAAAATTGATTCTATATTTGGAATCAGAAGGTCCAAATTATGTAACTAAGAATCTTATGTTTTTGGACATTATGAATAGTAACGACGATAATTATCTTTAATTATCGTGTTTAATTAGTAATCGGGTAATTAAGGGTAAGAAAATAATATCATAAAAATATAAAATGACCCCAACATAGGTCCTAATCTTATTTGGTGGTGTCATAGACGACCATGGGATTCCTTGGTCGAACCTTGGGACCCCATGGAATCACTTTAGTATGATAGTGACCTTTTATCATATTTTTTTTAAAGAAAGGAAAATGTAACCAAAGTATGTAACACCTAAGTAAAATAATTGTAATTTTGTCTACATAAACAATATATTAGACTATAAGTAGTAATTGTAAAGATAAAAATATTTCATACATCATAGTATTTTTTTTATAATTTTTAGACATTAAATAAATTAAATTATTTATGACACCATGATGATGGAGCAATTACCTCATTGATGAACGATTTAAATAAAATGAAACGATGATGTAAAATCTAAGTATTACACTTGTCAAAAACCTATTGTATGGGTGTATTTAGAAACCTTATCACCTTATCCTCTAAATATATCCATTTGGGACCATTAAAATTCGAAAATCATTTTATAATAAAGAAATATTTTATAACATTCCAAGAGTTCCCATCATCTTCTCTTATAAAATGCCCCCACCTCTACCACCTTACCCACACCTATCAAGACTTTGGCTCGGCAAAACCCTGCCCATTTCATCTCTCCAAATCCCTCTCTTCATCATTGAAGCCTCACCTTTGGCATAATTCTCTTCAAGAAACCCTTTTGGTTCAAACCAAGAGGAGTTACCCGATTTAAAGGTAATGTCTTGACTTGTGTTCTTTTGTTTTATTTTGCTTCTCTAAACCCCTAAAATCTTTTTATTACATTCTTATGTAACAAAACCAGTATCTAAAATATACTAGAATTTTTTATGTGAAGTATTCAAGCTACACTTACTCACACCTCCGTCTAATGGTTAAAGAACATACCGTTTCTGTGGATGGCGAATTACTGCCTCACGAAACGATGATTGTTCAATATTCTCTTAACACCTTTCATGGTGGCCATTATGAGTCACTGTATTTTATATATGATATATATGGTATTTATGTTTTCCCTATGCTTCTGTATTTTATATTTAAAACAGATCTTTATTCTTTGCATGTTGTGCAAATGCGCTAATTTTATACGAGGAAGTGTGGACTACCGCCCCCTCAAGTGATGTGAATCATTCATGCAGTACATGGAATGTATAAAGAATGAAATTAATGAACATATGTGACATATAAAACATATATATTATACTGGAATAAAAATATATATATCTCTCAATTATTTTTTAATTAGATTAATATGTCAAAGAAATGAAAGTAGCGTTCTTGCGCATGTACGACCTACCGTCTCCATGAACGGTGAATTTCATTTATTTTTATCTCCAAATGTTATGGAATAGTATAAAATGAATATTTAATGGATATATATGATATTTAAATCATTAATACTATTCCATAGATAATTTACTTATAACTACATGGACAATCATTTTCAAACAAGTTCATTTTTGACTCATGTACCAAACATCCACAAAAACGCCTGTTATGAACTCACATTATTAACCAATTATTATAACATTATAATATGTGATATGAAATGAATAATAATATTTAAAGGAGGAACTTAAGAAATTATAAATTGACCAAAGTTTATTATTCCGAAATATAACGAAACGAACAAGACAAGTCGGACTTGAGGTAAGTGATCCTATCTCTCTCTTTCTTTTTAAGTACTCTCTTTTATGTCATTTCTTTTAATCTCATATTTCTTATGTTTGGGGATGTTCTTTTATATTAATCATTATTTAATTTGTATGTTCATATTATGAGAGACCCTATTTGCTCTCATCAATCCATTTTTGGAAGTTTTATGTGGTGCCGTTACCATACCAAATTTTCATAAGGGGATTTTCATCTCACTTTTTATTCCTGTGAGATTCATGCTACATTGGCCGCTATTTCCTTTTGTGTGGTGTATGTACTGGACATTATTTTACTATTTGTATAATATATTCTCATTTATGGGTAGTTACATCTTCATTTCATGACCCTTCTTTCATGGGGTGTACGTTTCGAAAGTTGCCCAAATCGGTAAGGGAACCTTTCACCCTCCTCTTTTTAAAAGACTTATTTTGTTATGTCTTTTTATGTACATCTTTTTACTTTGGGATATGTTCTTATATATCCTTATTGATGTAAATTTTATCTACAAGTGATGAGATACCATTTTCTCTCTCATCAACTAATTTTATGAATTTTAAATGTGACGCCATTAGGCTGTTGAATTTTATCAAGGGAACTTCTTAACCCAATTTCAATTTCATTGGGTTCAACTTGTAGTTATTGAATATGTCATCATATGAATATGTGTGAATGACCTCTGGTTGTTTTACACTTAATATCCACTTAGATTGGGTGTATTTATATTTTTCACACATAATTATGAGATTGATTTATCCTTAATTTAAGGATACCTTCTTTATAAGGGATTTCATATCATTTTACACTTCTATTGAGACTTCATTGTTGTTATGCACTAATTCAATCTTATATGGTGTATATACTGTCCTTTGGAATATTATATCATGAATACTTTTAGTCTTATGATATTATAAAGTCCTGATTAAATTTTATTCATCAATTATTGTATTCAAGTGTCTCTCATTTTGTTAAAAACCCTTTAACAAAAATATCATTTTAAATGTTTTAATGATTTATTCTTGTAAATATTTCTCAATAATATCCATGTTTTTCAAAATGGTTTTATGGATTTATTTATATTGATATTAATGGTTTAAAATGTTAAAATCTTCAAAGTTGTATGGGATACTTTGATTCAAAAATCTCTTTATTAAATGTTTTAATTGGTTTTGAAAATGGTTTTTAGAATGGATTCATTATTTCAATATCTTAAAATGTTATATTGTTAATGAAATGTGGGAATGTTATCTTACCTTTATTCTTAAGTTATGTGGTATGATTATGTTATGGTTCTTGGGAATTGTTTATGAAGACGGGTGGTTCCGTGATAAACTAAGGGCGGGTGAGCCCGATATAGCTCTCCAATGCATTGGGTAATGCAAAGGGGTTAAAAGTTAAGGTTTGTCCGAATAGATTTAGGGAATATACTATGATGGGTATTCCAAACGTAACCATGAGGGTTACTCCCTACGTAAGAATGTTATGAATGCCTCAAGTTACCTTTATGCCTTATTATTTCTATTGATTTATGCATAAATCTTATGATTTCATGAAGTATGTTAAATTGATTATGTTTTATGAGTAATGTATGATTTCCTTGATTCTTATGTATACATGGACTGATGTTTTATTTCCGTACTGTTATAACACTTACTGAGCTTTTTATGCTCATCCCAAGTTTTTGAAATGTTTTCACAGGACATAAAGTTGAATAGGGTCAAGGATGGGATCAAGGAAATGTCAGGCTGTCTAAAACAAGGAACTAGACCCGACTCTTTTGTTCAAGAGTTTTTATTTTGTGGAAAAAATGGCAACTGAGTATATTTTTCTACTTTGTAATATTTGAGATGTAATAGCTATGTCCTAATTCTCTAAAACTCTAAACCTGAAAAGATCCTCAATGTTAATTATTCAATTTAATTCAAGATTATGTAAGGTTTAAGGCCGGGTCCTTATAGTTGGTATCAAAGGTCGGTTTAGATAACTTTAGAAGTTAGAGTGTTGTTTAAGAAAAAGTGACAAGTTGTGTATAACCATAATTGTTATTATATTAGATAGAGTCATTGTTATTTTTGAAGGTTGGAATGAGTTTGAGATAACTTGGATAAGTATATCTTAGTGTTTATCTTCCTCTTTAGTACATAATAATTTTGTTGATATACTCACACTGACATTTCTGGTTTTAGTAAATGGATGGATCTAGTAGGCACCAAAGTGACAATGGGTTTGAAGGAAACTGTGGTGGTTCTCTGATTAAGAGACTGGATGAAATGGTGGATTCAATGAGAACTCTCGTGGTTATTCTAAACCAACTATGAGGAGTCATGATCAACCACTTGAACCTTGGTGAGTTCTCTAATGCATCATGTATGAGAGAACCAACTCGACATGTAAGTTCAGGTAATAATTATAAAGGTAACCATTAGGGTTTATATGATCCTTACTTTTGAGGTAATTATGGGTTACTATACATTATGATGGGATATGAACGACATGAGATAAACTTGAGGTTAAATTATGTTATGGTTATTTTGGAAGATTTTATCTCGTTTTGGTTAATGTTTTAAAAATTATATAGTTTTGGAAAAATGACAACACACAGACCGTCTGACAACCCGTTGCGTCGGACAAAGCTGCGGGAATCAAACCCACAACCAAACTACAACTAGTATTTATCGCCTACCACTGGACTACGTGAAGTCCCTAGTTAGTTTGACTAATTATTTTTAGTTATATGAATTTATGAATCAAGAGTAAGTTGATTTTGGGTTAACTATCGAAATTATTAACCTGTCAAAGAGGATATGTGATTAGGTTAATTACATTTCAGTATTAGACTGTTAGAGTAACTGATGTTATTTTGGGAAAAAATGTTACGATTTATCTTAGGAGACTATGTGATGAAATCCTTCAGAGATTTGGGTTTAAATCTTAGTTTAATTAGAATTTTTTGGATAGATGTTTATTGAATGGTCTTTGTTGAACTTTGGGTTTTGTTTGACCAATTTTGGAGATTAGGAGTAGTTTTTATTTTTGTAAAAAAATATCCTTTTCTGGTATTATCTGATCTTGTACTAAACTTTTTGGTTTGGTTTTGTTTGAGATCTAAAGAAATGGGAAATATATAGTTTTCTTTTGTGGATTAGGTGATTCTCAAGAAGTTTATTATAGTACTCTTAATGCGAACAAGTCCTCCTAAATACTCATCTTTTGGAGAAAATATGAGTTTGATTAAGGAATATAGTAAAAGTTGAAAGTCTACGTGACAAGTAAGTATGTTTCATTATGATTTAGTTAAGCTCAAAAATAAATTCCTCAATGAAAAGAAACTTAAAACAATAATGTTTTCTGTTAAATTTTCCTACTAGGGAATCAAATACCATTTAACCCATCACAAGTTTGTGATTTTTTTGTGGTTAACTTTATCCTAGACATGTTTACTATCACCCTCCATCAGAACATGACCCTTTTTTTCTCCTACATATCGATATTTTTCTACTTGGAATCCTAGTATGGTTTAACTCGGGTGACCTTTTTACTTATCTCCCTTTCTTTTAAAGTGATACTTTTACTGACCCTTGTTCCGATGTGGGACATTCAATGAATTTTCCAAGCCCAATTTTGAAATTGCGAGGACGCAATTCCCAAAAGGGGGGAAGGACGTAACACCCCAGATAAATAAATAATATTACATTCTAATTTTTATCAATATTTGTGAATAAAATGCTAATATTACTTTAAAGGGAATGCTATTCTCGATGGCGTACCCAATACGCAACAACGAGTTTCTTTGAAATATTACGTTGCACACTAATAATATAATAAAATTATAATAGTTAACGCCTAGCCATTGTAATGGCGGGAATGAATAGACATAACTAAAAAATGATTACATATGTTTGTTAAATATTTTTACCTTTATCCAATAAATGTTAGAGTCTTAAAATCTAAATGAATCCAATTTTAAGAATAAATACTCTAATATTTTTAAAAGATCGTTTTACCACCTTTTGATGGAAAACCTTTTTTAAATCTAACCTTTGAAATTTTTATATGCTCTATTTTCAAAATAAACTTATTATTTATGATTGGAATATTGAAATTTACTTTGGTTAAATTTTTGGTATGTTTATGACAATGTTCATTCTTTTCAATGAATTGTGCAAAATATTGCATTTTACATCAAAACAGCTTTTTCATCTAATTTAAATATATGGTTAGATTATCTTTTTAATTGGTTTTAAAGTTTAATTATAATATATTTTTTCAATTTATTTTAATGGTGGTCATTATAAATGATTTCACTTTGAAAATGGACATAAACAGGGGCCAAACGTTTCATAGATATTGCTTCAAAAAAACCCGCTATTTGTTTTGACAGTGGGAATTAACTATATGATTTATTAATGAATCTTATTTGTTTTTAATTTGGTAAAATGGAATAATTTCTGAATTTAAAATATCAAATATATCTTAGGGTTAATTTTTGGTATTTTTCAAATAATTCTTTTTTTAATGAATAGTGAAAAATACAGTTTGTAATTCAAAACTGCCTTTTCATCCAATTTATTTATATATTTATATTGTCATTTTAATTGTTTTTAAAGTACAGTTGAATTATATTTTTATCACTTAATACAATTTTGTTCATTGTAAGTAATTTCACATTTCAATTGGATGTAAAAACAAGTCAATCTTTTGATAAATTTTACTTCTTAAAAACCCGTCTTTTGTTTTAACAACGGGATTTATTTTTAAATTAATTACTACAATTTATTTGTTTTGAATTTGATAAAATGGATTCCATATTTGGAATTATAAGGTCCAAATAATGTAACTAAGACTCTTTTGTTTTTGGACATTATGAATAGTAACGACGGTAATTATCTTTAATTATCGTGTTTAATTAGTAATCGAGTAATTAAGGGTAAGAAAATAATATCATAAAAATATTAAATGACCCCAAAATATGTCCTAATGATATTTGGTGGTTTCATGTCCGACCATGCGATTCCTTGGTCCAACCTTGAGACCCCATGGAATCACTTTAGTGTGATAGTGACCTTTTATCATATTTTTTTTAAAGAAAGGAAAATGTAACCAAGGTATGTAACACCAAAGTAAAATAATTTTAAATTTGTCTACAGACTATAAATATTAATTGGAAAGATAAAAATATTTCATACATCATAGTATTTGTTTTATAATTTTTAGACATTAAATAAATTAAATTATTTATGACACCATGATGATGCAGTAATTACCTCATTAATGAACGATTTAAATAAAATGAAACGATAATGTAAAATCAAAGTCTTACACTTATCAAAAACCTATTGTATGTGTGGATTTCAAAACCTTATCACCTTATCCTTTAAATATATCCATTTGGGACCTTTAAAATCCAAAAAACATTTTATAATAAAGTAATATTTTATAACTTTCCAAGAGTGTCCATCATCTTCTCTTATAAAAGGCCCCCACCTCTACCACATTACCCACACCTCTCAAGCCTTTGGATTGGCCAAACCCTGCCCATTTCATCTCTCCAAATCCCTCTCTTAATCATTGAAGCCTCAAATTTTTCATAATTCTCTTCAAGAAACCCTTTTGGTTCAAGCCAAGAGGAGTTACCCGATTTAAAGGTAATGTCTTCACTTGTGTTCTTTTGTTTTATTTTGCTTCTCCAAACCCATAAAATATTTTTATTACTTTATTATGTAACAAAAATAGTATATACAATATACTAGGATTTTTTTATGTGAAGTATTCAAGCTACACTTACACACACCTCCGTCTAATGGTTAAAGAACATACTGTTTTTGTGGATGATGAATTACTGCCTCACGAAACGATGATTGTTCAATACTCTCTTAACATCTTTCATGGTGGCCATTATGATGACACTGTATTTTATATATGATATATATGGTATTTATGTTTTCCATATGCTTCTGTATTTTATATTTATAACATATCTTTATGCTTTGAATGTTGTGAAAATGCGCTAATTTCATACGAGGAAGTGTGGACTACTGCCCCCTCAAGTGATGTGACTCGTTCACGCAATACATGGAATGTATAAAGAATGAAATTAATGAACATATGTTACCTATAAAACATATATATTATACTGGAATAACAATATATATATATCTCTCAATTATTTTTTAATTCGATTATTTTGTCAAAGAAATGAAAGTAGCGTTCTTGCGTACGTACGGCCTACCGTCTCCATGAACAGTGCATTTCATTTCTTTTTATCTCCAAATGTTATGGAATAGTATAAAATGAATATGTTATGGATATATATGATATTTAAATCATTACTACTATTATGGAGATAATTTACTTATAACTACATGGACAATCATTTTCAAACAAGTTCATTTTTGACTCATGTACCAAACATCCACAAAAACATCTGTTATGAACTCACATTATTAACCAATTATTATAAAATTATAATATGTGATATGAACTGAATAATAATATTTAAAGGAGGACTTTAAGAAATTATAAATTTACCAATGTTTATTATTCAGTAATATAAATAAACGAACAAGACAATTCGGACTTGAGGTAAGGGATCCTATCTCTCTTTCTTTTTAAGTACTCTCTTTTATGTCATTTCTTTTAATATCATATTTCTTATGTTTGGGGATGTTATTTTATATTCCTCATTCTGTAATTTTTATGTTCATATTATGATAGACCTTATTTGATCTCATCAATCCATTTTTGGACGTTTTGTGTGGCGCCGTTACACTGCCAAATTTTCATAAGGGGATTTTCATCTCACTTTTTATTCCCATGAGATTCATGCTACATTGGCCGCTATTTCCTTTTTTGTGGTGTATGTACTGGCCATTATTTTACTATTTGTATAATATAATCTCATTTATGGGGAGTTAGATCTTCATTTTTTGACCCTTCTTTCATGGGGTGTACGTTTCGAAAGTTTCTCAAATCGGTAAGGGAACCTTTCACCCTCCTCTTTTTAAAAGACTTATTTTGTTATGTCTTTTTATTTACATATTTTTATTTTTGGATATGTTCTTATATATCCTTATTGATGTAAATTTTATTTCCAAGTGATGAGATACCATTTTCTCTCTCAACAACTAATTTTTTGAATTTTAAAAGTGACGCCGTTAGGCTGTCGAATTTTACCAAAGGAGCTTCTTAACCCAATTTCAATTTCATTGGGTTCAACTTGTAGTTACTGAATATGTAATCCTATGAATATGTGTGAATGAAATCTGGTTGTTTTACACTTAATATCCACTTATATTGGGTGTATTTATATTTTTCACACATAATTATGAGATTGATTTATCCTTAATTTAAGGATAACTTCTTTATAAGGGATTTCATCTCATTTTACATTTCTATTGAGACTTCATTGTTGTTATGCACCAATTCACTCTTATATGGTGTATATACTGTCCTTTGTAATATTATATCATGAATACCTTTATTCTTGTGATATTATAAAGTTCTGATTAAATGTTATTCATCAATTATTGTATTCAAGTGTCTCTCATTTTGTTAAAAACCCTTTAACAAAAATATCATTTTAAATGTTTTAATGATTTATTCTTGTAAATATTTCTCATTAATATCCATGTTTTTCAAAATGGTTTTGTGGATTTATTTATATTGATATTTATGGTTTAAAATGTTAAAAGCTTCAAAGTGGTATGCGGCACTTTGATTCAAAAATCTCTTTATTAAATGTTTTAATTGGTTTTGAAAATGGTTTTTAGAATGGATTCATTATTTCAATATCTAAAAATGTTATATTGTTAATGCAATGTGGGAATGTTATCTTACCTTTATTCTTAAGTTATGTGCTATGATTATGTTATGGTTATTGGGCATTGTTTATGAAGACAGTTGGTTCCGTGATAAACTAAGGGCATGTGAGCCCGATATAGCTCTCCAATGCATTGGGTAATGCGAAGGGGTTAAACGTTAAGGTTTCTCCGAATAGATTTAGGTAATATACTATGATGGGTATTCCAAACTTAACCATGAGGGTTACTCCCTATGTAAGAATGTTATGAATTCCTCAAGTTACCTTTATTCCTTATTATTTCTATTGATTTATGCATAAATCTTATGATTTCATGAGGTATGTAAAATTGATTATGTTTTATGAGTAAAGTATGATTTCATTGATTCTTATGTATACATGGACTGTTGTTTTATTTCTGTACTATTAAAACCCTTACTGAGCTTTTTATGCTCATCCCAAGTTTTTGAAATGTTTTCACAGGTCATAAAGTTGAATAGGGTCAAGGATGTGATCAAGGAAATGTCAGGCTGTCTAAAACAAGGAACTAGACATGACTCTTTTGTTCAAGAGTTTTTATTTTTTGGAAAAAATGAAAACTGAGTATATTTGTCTACTTTGTAATATTTGAGATGTAATAGCTATGGCCTAATTCTCTAAAACTCTAAACCTGAAAAGATCCTCAGTGTGAATTATTCAATTTAATTCAAGATTATGTAAGGTTTAAGGCCGTGTCCTTATAGTTGGTATCAAAGGCCGGTTTAGATAACTTTAGAGGTTAGAGTGTTGTTTAAGAAAAAGAGACATGTTGTGTATAACCATAATGGTTATTATATTAGATAGAGTCATTGTTATTTTTTATGGTTGGAATGAGTTTGAGATAACTTGGATAAGTATATCTTAGTGTTTATCTTCCTCTTTAGTACATAATGATTTTGTTGATATACTCACACTGACATTTCTGGTTTAAGTAAATGGATGGATCTAGCAGGCACCAAAGAGACAATGGGTTTAATGTAAACTGTGGTGGTTCTCTGATTAAGAGACTGGATGAAATGGGGGTTTCAATGAGAAATCTCGTGGTTATTCTAAACAAACTATCATGAGTCATGATCAACCACTTGAACCTTGGTGAGTTCTCTAATGCATCATGTATGAGAGAACCAACTCTACATGGAAGTTCAGGTAATAATTATAAAGGTAACCATTAGGCTTTATATGATCCTTACTTTTGAGGTAATTATGGGTTACTATACGTTATGATGGAATCTGAACGACATGAGATAAACTTGAGGTTAAATTATGTTATGGTTATTTTGGAAGATTTTATCTCGTTTTGGGTAATTTTTTAAGAATTATATAGTTTTGGAAAAAGGAAAACACGTAGACCGTGTGACAACCCGTCGCGTCAGACAAAGCTGTGGGAATCGAACCCTCAACCAAAGTATGACAAGTATTTATCTCCTACCACTGGACTACGTGAATTCTCTAGTTAGTTTGACTAATTATTTTTAGTTAGATGAATTTATGAATCAAGAGTAAGTTGATTTTGGGTTATCTATGGAAATTATTAACTTGTCATGGAGGATATGTGATTAGGTTAATTACTTTTCAGTATTAGACTGTAAGAGTAACTAATGTTATTTTGGGGAAAAATGTTATGATTTATCTTAGGAGACTATTTGATTAAATCCTTCA
Source organism: Viscum album (assembly GCA_963277665.1). Lineage (NCBI taxonomy): Eukaryota > Viridiplantae > Streptophyta > Magnoliopsida > Santalales > Viscaceae > Viscum > Viscum album. The sequence continues at coordinate 746,594,502 of OY728123.1, read as the reverse complement.
GAGATTTGGGTTTAAATATTAGTTAGTTATAATTTTATGGATAGATGTTTATTGAATGGTCTTTGTTGAACTTTGGGTTTTTTTGACAAATTTTGGAGATTAGGAGTAGTTTTTCTTTTTGTAAAAAAATATCCTCTTCGGGTATTATATGATCTCGTACTAAACTTTTTGGTTTGGTTTTTGTTGATATATAAAGAAATGGGAAATATATAGTTCTCTTTTGTGGATTAAGTGATTCTCAAGAAGTTTATTATAGTACTCTTAATGCGAACAAGTTCTCCTAAATACTCCTCTTTTGGAGAAAATATGAGTTTGATTAAGGAATCTAGTAAAAGTTGAAAGTCTACGTGACAAGTAAGTATGTTTCATTATGATTTAGTTAAGCTCAAAAATAAACTCCTCAATGAAAAGTAACTTTAAACAAAAATGTTGTCTGTTAGCTTTTCCTACTGGGGAATCGAATACCGGTTAACCCATCACTAGTTTGTGATTTTCTTGTGGTTAACTTTCTCCTAGACATGTTTACTATCACCCTCCATTAGAACATGACCCCTTTTTTTCTCCTCCAGATCTATATTTTCCTACTTGGAATCCTAGTATGGGTTAACTCGGGTGACCTTTGTACTTCTCTCCCTTTCTTTTAAAGTGATAGTTTTACTGACTCTTGTTCCGATGTGGGACTTTCAATGAAGTTTCCAAGCCCAATTTTGAAATTGTGAGGACACAATTCCCAAAAGGGGGGAAGGATGTAACATCCCAGGAAAATAAATAATATTAAATTCTAATTTTTATCAATATTTGTGAATAAAATGTTAATATTACTTAAAAGGGAATGCTATGCTCGATGGCGTACCCAATACGCAACAACAAGTTTCTTTGAAATATTACGTTGCAGACTAATAATATAATAATATTATAATAGTTAACGCCTAGCAGTTGTAATGGCAAGAATGAACATAAATAACTAAAAAATTATTATATATGTTTTTTAAATATTTTTACATTTATCCAATTAATGTTAGAGTCTTAAAATCAAAATGAATCCAATTTTATGAATAAATACTCTAATATTTTTAAAAGATCATTTTACCGCCTTTTGATGGCGAACCTTTTTTGAAACTAACTTTTGACATTTTTATAAGCTCTATTTTCAAAATAAACTTATTCTTTATGATTGGGATATTTAAATTTACTTTGGTTAAATGTTTGGTATGTTTCTGACAATGTTCATTCTTTTAAATGAATAATGAAAAATATTGCATTTTACATCAAAACTAATTTTTCATCGAATTTAAATATATGGTTAGATTATATTTTTAATTGTTTTTAAAGTTTAATTAGAATATATTTTTACAATTTAATTCAATGGTGGTCATTATAATTAATTTCACTTTGAAAATGGACATAAACATGGGCCAAACATTTCATAGATATTGCTTCCAAAAAACCCGCTATTTGTTTTGACAGCGGGAACTAACTATATGATTTATTAATGAAACTTCTATGTTTTAAATTTGGTAAAATGGATATAATTTCTGAATTTGAAATATCCAATATATCTTAGGGTTAATTTTTAGTATTTTTCTGATAATGCTTTTTTTAATAAATAGTGAAAAATATAGTTTGTAATTCAAAACTGCCTTTTCATACAATTTATTTATATATTTTTATTGTCATTTTAATTATTTTTAAATTATAATTGAATTATGTTTTTATCACTTACTACAATTTTGTTCATTGGAAGTAATTTCACATTTCAATTGAATGTAAAAACAAGTCATTCTTTTGATAAAATTTACTTCTTAAAAACTCGTCTTTTGTTTTGACAACGGGATTTACTTTCAAATTAATAACTACAATTTATGTGTTTTGAATTTGATAAAATGGATTCCATATTTGGAATCATAAGTTCTAAATTATGTAATTAAGATTCTTTTGTTTTTGGACATTATGAATAGTAACAACAGTAATTATCTTTAATTATCGTGTTTAATTAGTCATCGGGTAATTAAGGGTAAGAAAATAATATCATAAAAATATAATATGACCCCAACATATGTACTAATGCTATTTGGTGGTGTCATGACCGACCATGGGATTCCTTGGTCCAACCTTGGGACCCCGTGAAATCACTTTAGTGTGATAGCGAGCTTTTATCATATTTTTTTAAAGAAAGGAAAATGTAACCAAAGTATATAACACCTAAGTAAAATAATTTTAATTTTATCTACATAAACGATCTATTATACTATAAATAGTCCTTGGAAATATAAAAATATTTCATACATTATTGTATTTTTTTTATAATTTTTAGACATTAAAAAAATTAAATTATTTATGACACCATGACGATGCAACAATTACCTCATTAATGAATGATTTAAATAAAATGAAAATATAATGTCAAATATAAGTATTAAACTTGTCAAAAACCTATTGGATTTGTGTATTTCGACACCTTATCACCTTATACTCTAAATATATCTTTTTGGGACCTTTAAAATCCGAAAATCATTTTATAAAAAAGTAATATTTTATAACTTTCCAAGAGTGCCCCTCCTCTTCTTTTATAAAAGGCCCCCACCTCTACCATCTTACCCACACCTCTCAAGACTTTGAATCAGACAAAACCTTCCCATTTCATCTCTCCAGATCCCTCTCTTCATCATTGAAGCCTCACCTTTGGCATAATTCTCTTCAAGAAACCTTTTTGGTTCAAACCAAGAGGAGTTACCCGATTTAAAGGTAATATCTTCACTTGTGTTATTTTGTTTTATTTTGCTTCTCCAAACCCATAAAATCATTTTATTCCTTTCTTATGTAACAACACCAGAATCTTTAATATACTAGGATGCTGTTATGTGAAGGATTTAAGCTACACTTACACAGACCTCCGTCTAATGGTTAAAGAACATACTGTTTCTGTGGATGGCGAATTACTACCTCACGAAATGATGATTATTCAATATTCTCTTAACACCTTTCATGGTGGCCATTATGATGTCACTGTATTACATATATGATATATATTGTATTTATGTTTTACATATGCTTCTGTATTTTATATTTAAAACATACCTTTATACTTTGCAAGTTGTGAAAATGTGATAATTTTATACGAGGAAGTGTGGACTACCGCCCCCTCAAGTGATGTGACTCGTTCATGCAATACATGTAATGTATGAAGAATGAAATTAATGAACTTATGTGACAAATAAAACATATATATTATACTGTAATTATAATATATATATCTCTCAGTTATTTTTTAATTCCATTAATATGTCAAAGAAATGAAAGTAGCGTTCATGCGTACGTACGGCCTACCGTCTCCATGATCAGTGCATTTCATTTCTTTTTATCTCCAAATGTTATGTAATTTTATGAAATGAATATTTACATGATATATATGATATTTAAATCATTAATACTATTCTGGAGATAATTTAATTATAACTACGTGGACAATCATTTTCAAAGAAGTTCATTTTTGACTCATGTACCAAACATCGACAAAAACGTCTGATATGAACTCACATTATTAACCAATTATTATAACATTATAATATGTGATATAAACTGAATAATAATCTTTTAAGGAGGACCTTAAGAAATTTTAAATTGACCAAAGTTTATTATTCAGGAATATAAAGAGACGAACAAGATAAGTCGGACTTGAGGTAAGGGATCCTATCTCTCTCTTTCTTTTTAAGTACTCTCTTTTATGTCATTTCTTTTAATCTCATATTTATTTTGTTTAATGATGTTATTTTATATTACTCATTCTTTAATTTTTATCTTCATATTATGATAGAACCTATTTTATCTCATCAATCCATTTTTGGATGTTTTATGTGGTGCCGTTAGGCTGCTGAATTTTCATTAGGGGATTTTCATCTCACTTTTTATTCCCGTGAGATTCAAGCTACATTGGCCGCTATTTCCTTTTGTGTGGTGTATGTAGTGCCAATTATTTTACTATTTGTATAATATAATCTCATTTATGGTTAGTTACATCTTCATTGTATGACCCTTCTTTCATGGGGTGTACGTTTCGAAAGCTTCCCAAATTAGTAAGGGAACCTATCACCCTCCTCTTTTTAAAACACTTATTTTGTTATGTATTTTAATTTACATATTTTTATTTTGGGATATTTTCTTATATATCATTATTGATGTAAATTTTATGTCCAATTTATGAGATACCATTTTCTCTCTCATCAACTAATTTTATGAATTTTAAATGTGACGCCGTTAGGCTGTCGAATTTTACCAAGGGAACTTCTTAACCGAATTTAGATTTCTTTGGGTTCAACTTGTAGTTATTGAATATGTCATCCTATGAATATGTGTGAATGAACTATGGTTTTTTTACACTTAATATCCACTTATTTTGGGTGTATTTATATTTGTCACACATAATTATGAGATTGATTTATCTTTAATTTAAGGACACCTTCTTTATAAGGGATTTCATCTCATTTTACCTTTCAATTGAGACTTTATTGTTGTTATGCACAAATTCACTATTATATGGTGTATATACTATCCTTTGTAATATTATATCATGAATACCTTTATTATTGTGATATTATAATGTTCTGATTAAAGGTTATTCATTAATTATTGTATTCAAGTGTCTCTGATTTTGTTAAAAACCCTTTAACCAAAATATCATTTTAAATGTTTTAATGATTTATTCTTATAAATATTTCTCATTAATATCCATGTTTTTCAAAATGGTTTTATGGATTTATTTATATTGATATTAATGGTTTAAAATGTTAAAAGCTTCAAAGTGGTATGGGACACTTTGATTCAAAAATATCTTTATTAAATGTTTTAAATGGATTGGAAAATGGTTTTTAGAATGGATTAATTATTTCAACATCTTAAAATGTTATATTGTTAATGCAATATGGGAATTTTATCTTACCTTTATTCTTAAGTTATGTGCTATGATTATGTTATGGTTCTTGGGCATTGTTTATGAAGACGGGTGGTTTCGTGATAAACTAAGGGCGGGTGAGCCCGATATAGATCTCCAATGCATTGGGTAATGCGAAGGGGTTAAATGTTAAGGTTTCTCCGAAGTGATTTTGGGAATATACTATGACAGGTATTCCAAACGTAACCATGAGGGTTACTCACTACGTAAGAATGTTATGAATGCCTCAAGTTACCTTTTTGCCTTATGATTTCTGTTGAGTTATGCATAAATATTATGATTTCATGAGGTATGTTAAATTGCTTATGTTTTATTAGTAAAGTATGATTTCATTGATTCTTATGTATATATGGACTGATGTTTTCTTTCCGTACTGTTATAACCCTTACTAATCTTTTTATGCTCATCCCATGTTTTTGAAATGTTTTCATAGGACTTAAAGTCGAATAGGGTCAAGGATGGGATCAAGGAAATGTCAGGCTGTCTAAAACAAGGAACTAGACATGACTCTTTTGTTCAAGAGTTTTTATTTTGTGGAAAAAATGGCAATTGAGTAGATTTTTCTACTTTGTAATCTTTGAGATGTAAGAGCTATGTCCTAGTTCTCTAAAACTCTAAACCTGAAAAGATCCTCAATGTGAATTATTCAATTTAATTCAAGATTACGTAAGGTTTAAGGCCAAGTCCTTATAGTTGGTATCAAAGGCCGGTTTAGATAACTTTAGAGGTTAGAGGGTTTTTTAAGAAAAAGTGACAAGTTGTGTATAACCACAATGGATAATATATTAGATAGAGTCATTGTTATTTTTGAAGGCTGTAATGAGTTTGAGATAACTTGGATAAGTCTATCTTAGTGTTTATCTTCCTCTTTAGTATATAATTATTTTGTTGATATAATCACAATTACATTTATGGTTCTAGTAAATGGATGGATCTAGAAGGCACCAAAGTGACAATGGGTTTGAAGGAAACTGTGGTGGTTCTCTGATTAAGAGACTCGATGAAATGGGGGATTCAATGAGAAATCTCGTGCTTATTCTAAACCAACTATCAGGAGTCACGATCAACCACTTGAACATTGGTGAGTTCTCCAATGCATAATGTATGAGAGAACCAACTCGACATGGAAGTTCAGGTAATAATTATAAAGGTAACCATTAGGGTTTATATGATCCTTACTTTTGAGGTAATTATGGGTTACTATATGTTATGATGGAATATGAACGACATGAGATAAACTTGATGTTAAATTATGTTATGGTTATTTTGGAAGATTTTATCTCATTTTGGGTATTGTTTTTAGAATTATATAGTTTTGGAAAAAGGACAACACGCAGACCGTGTGACAACCCGTCGCTTCGGAAAAAGCTGCGGGAATCGAACCCACAACCAATGTGCGACTGGTATTTATCGCCTACCACAGGACTACGTGAAGTCCCTGGTTAGTTTGACTAATTACTTTTAGTTAGATGATTTTATGAATCAGGAGTAAGTTGATTTTGGGTTATCTATGGAAATTATTAACCTGTCATGGAGGATATGTGATTAGGTTAAACAATTTTCAGTATGATACTGTAAGAGTAACTGATGTTATTTTGGGGAAAAATGTTAAGATTTATCTTAGGAGACCATGTGATTAAATCATTCAGAGATTTGGGTTTCAATCTTAGTTTGGTTATAATTTTATGGATAGATGTTTATTGAATGGTCTTCGTTGAACTTTGGGTTTTGTTTGAAAAATTTTGGTGATTAGGAGTAGTTTTTCTTTTTGTAAAAAAAATATCCTTTTTGGGTATTATCTGATCTCATACTAAACTTTTTTGGTTTGGTTTTTGTTGAGTTCTAAAGACATGGGAAATATATTGTTCTATTTTGTGGATTAGGTGATTCTCAAGAAGTTTATTATAGTACTCTTAATGGGAACAAGTTTTCCTAAATTCTCATCTTTTGGAGAAAATATGAGTTTGATTAAGGAATATAGTAAAAGTTGAAAGTCTACGTGACAAGTATGTATGTTTCATTATGATTTAGTTAAGCTCAAAAATAAATTCCTCAATGAAAATTAACTTAAAACAAAAATGTTGTCTGTTAACGTTTCCTACTGGGGAATCGAATACCATTAAACCCATCACAAGTTTGTGATTTTCTTGTGGTTAACTTTCTCCTAGAAATGTTTAATATCACCCTCTATCAGAACACAACCCTTTTTTCTCCACCATATCCATATTCTACTATTTGTAATCCTAGTATGGGTTAACTCGGGTGACCTTTGTACTTCTCTCCCTTTCTTTTAAAGTGACAGTTTTACTGACTCTTGTTCCGATGTGGGACTTTCAATGAAGTTTCCAAGCCCAATTTTGAAATTGCGAGGACACAATTCCCAAAAGGGGAGAATGCTGTAACATCCAAGGTAAATAAATTATATTACATTCTAATTTTTATCAATATTTGTGAATAAAATTTTAATATTACTTTAAAGGGAATGCTATGCTCGATGGCGTACCCAATACGCAACAACGAGTTTCTTTGAAATATTACGTTGCACACTAATAATATAATAATATTATAATAGTTAACGCCTAGCCGTTGTAATGGCGGGAATGAACAGAAATAACTAAAAAATGATTACATATGTTTGTTAAATATTTTTACATTTATCCAATAAATGTTAGAGGCTTAAAATCTAAATGAATTCAATTTTAAGAATAAATACTCTAATATTTTTAAAAGATCGTTTTACCGCCTTTTGATGGAGAACCTTTTTTAAATATAACTTTTGATATTTTTATAAGCTCTATTTTCAAAATAAAATTATTCTTTATGATTGGGATATTGAAATTTACTTTGGTTAAATATTTGGTATGTTTCTGATAATGTTCATTCTTTTCAATGAATAGTGAAAGATATTGCATTTTACATCAAAACTGCTTTTTCCTCTAATTTAAATATATGGTTAGATTATATTTTTAATTGGTATTAAAGTTTAATTAGAATATATTTTTACAATTTAATTCAACGTTGGTCATTACAATTAATTTCACTTTGAAAATGGACATAAACAAGGGCCAAACTTTTCATAGATATTGCTTCCAAAAAACCCGCTATTTGTTTTGACAGCGGGAATTAACTATATGATTTATTAATGAAAATTAAATGTTTTTAATTTTGTAAAATGTATATAATTTATGAATTTGAAATATAAAATACAGCTTAGGGTTAACTTTTGGTATTTTTCTGATAATGATTTTTTTAATGAATAGTGAAAAATACAGTTTGTAATTCAAAAATGCCTTTTCGTCCAATTTATTTATATATTTATATTGTCATTTTAATTGTTTTTAAATTATAATTGAATTTTTTTTATCACTTAATACAATGTTGTTCATTTGAAGTAATTTCACATTTCAATTGGATTTTAAAAAAAGTCAATCTTTTGATAAATTTTACTTCTTAAAAACCCGTCTTTTGTTTTGACAATGGAATTTACTTTCAAATTAATTACTACAATTTATGTGCTTTGAATTTGATAAAATGGATTCCATATTTGTAATCAGAAGGTCCAAATTATGTAATTAAGACTCTTTCTTTCAGACATTATGAATAGTAACGAGGGTAGTTATCTTTAATTATCGTGTTTAATTAGTAATCAGGTAATTAAGGGTAAGAAAATAATATCATAAAAATATAAAATGACCCCAAAATATGTCCTAATTCTATTTGGTGGTTTTATGGCCGACCATGGGATTCCTTGGTCAAACCTTGGGACCCCATGGAATCACTTTAGTGTGATAATGACCTTTTATCATATTTATTTTAAAGAAAGGAAAACGTAACTAAAGTATGTAACACCTAAGTAAAATAATTTTAATTTTGTCTAAATACACGATCTATTAGACTATAAATAGTAATTGTAAAGGTAAAAAGATTTCATACATTCTAGTATTTTTTTATTAATTTTTAGACATTAAATAAATTAAATTATTTATGACAACATGATGATGCAGCAATTACCTCATTAATGAACGATTTAAATAAAATGAAAACATAATGTAAAATATAAGTCTTACACTTGTCACAAACCTATTGGATGGGTGGATTTCGAAACCTTATCACCTTATCCTCTAAATATATCCTTTTGGGACCTTTAAAATCCGAAAAGCATTTTATAATAAATTAATATTTTATAACTTTCCAAGAGTGCCCATCCTCTTCTCTTATAAAAGGCCCCCCACCTCTACAACCTTACCCACACCTCTCAGTCCTTTGGCTCGGCCAAACCCTGCCCATTTTATCTCTAAAAATACCACTATTCATCATTGAAGCCTCACCTTTGGCATAATTCTATTCAAGAAACCCTTTTGGTTCAAACCAAGAGGAGTTACCCGATTTAAAGGTAATGTCTTCACTTGTGTTCTTTTGTTTTATTTTGCTTCCCCGAACCCCTAAAATATTTTTATTAATTTATTATGTAACAAAAATAGTATATTAAATATACTAGGATGTTGTTATGTGATGTATTCAAGCTACACTTACACACACCTCCGTCTAATGGTTAAAGAACATACTGTGTCTGTGGATGGCGAATCACTGCCTCACGAATCGATGATTGTTCAATATTCTCTTAACACCTTTCATGGTGGCCATTATAATGTCACTATATTTTATATATGATATATATGGTATTTATGTTTTCCCTATGCTTCTGTATTTTATATTTAAAACATACCCTTATGCTTTCCATGTTGTGAAAATGCGCTAATTTCATACGAGGAAGTGTGGACTACCGCCCCCTCAAGTGATGTGACTCGTTCATGCAATACATAGAATGTATAAAGAATGAAATTAATGAAATTATGTGACCTATAAAACATATATATTATACTGTAATTATAATATATATATATCTCTCAATTATTTTTTAATTCCATTAATATGCCAAAGAAATGAAAGTAGCGTTAATGCGTACGTACGACCTACCGTCTCCATGAACGGTGCATTTCATTTCTTTTTATCTCAAAATGTTATGGAATAGTATAAAATGAATATGTACTGGATATATATGATATTTAAATCATTAATACTATTCTTGAGATAATTTACTTATAACTACATGGACAATCATTTTCAAATAAGTTCATTTTTGACTAATGTACCAAACATCGACAAAAACGTCTGATATAAACTCACATTATTAACCAATTATTATAACATTAAAATATGTGATATGAACTGAATAATAATATTTAAAGGAGGAACTTAAGAAATTATAAATTGAAAAAATTTTATTATTCAGGAATATAAAGAAACGAACAAGACAAGTCGGACTTGAGGTAAGGGATCATATCTCTCTCTTTCTTTTTAAGTACTCTCTTTTATGTAATTTCTTTTAATCTCATCTCTATTATGTTTGGGGATGTTATTTTATATTACTCATTCTGTAATTTTTATATTTATATTATGAGATACCCTATTTTATCTCATAAATCCATTTTTGTAAGTTTTATGTGGCGCCGTTAGGCTGCTGAATTTTCATAAGGTGATTTTCATCTCACTTTTTATTCCCGTGAGATTAATTCTACATTGGCTGCTATTTACTTTTGTGTGGTGTATTTAATGACCATTAATTTAAAATTTGTATAATATAATCTCATTTATGGGTAGTTACAACTTCATTGTATGACCCTTCTTTCATGGGATGTACGTTTCGAAAGTTGCCCAAATCTGTAGGGGAACCTTTCACCCTCCTCTTTTTAAAACACTTATTTTGTTATGTCTTTTAATTTACATCTTTTTATTTTGGGATATGTTATTCTAAGTCATTATTGATGTAAATTTTATGTCCAAGTGATGAGATACCATTTTCTATCTCAATAACTAATTTTATGAATTTTAAGAGTGACGCCGTTAGGCTGTCAAATTTTACCAAGGGAACTTCTTTACCCAATTTCGATTTCTTTGAGTTCAACTTGTAGTTATTGAATATGTCATCCTATGAATATGTGTGAATTAACTCTGGTTGTTTTACACTTAATAGAAACTTATATTGGGTGTATTTATATTTTTCACACATAATTATGAGATTGATTTATCCTTAATTTAAGGATACCTTCTTTATAAGGGATTTCATCTCATTTTACATTTCTATTGAGACTTAAATGTTGTTATGCACCAATTCACTCTTATATGGTGTATATACTGTACTTTGGAATATTATATCATGAATACCTCTATTCTCGTGATATTATAATGTTCTGATTAAATGTTATTCCACAATTATTGTATTCAAGTGTCTCTTGTTTTTTTAAAAACCCTTTAACTAAAATATCATTTAAATGTTTTAATGATTTATTCTTATAAATAGTTCTCATTAATATCCATGTTTTTCAAAATGATTTTATGGATTTATTTATATTGATATTAATGGTTTAAAATGTTAAAATATTCAATGTGGTATGAGACATTTTGATTCAAAAATCACTTTATTGAACTTTTTAAATGTCTTTGAAATTGGTTTTAGAATGGATTCATTATCTCAATATCTTATAATGTTATATTGTTAATGAAATGTGGGAATGTTATCTTACATTTATTCTTAAGTTTTGTGCTATGGTTATGTTATGGTTCTTGGGCATTGTTTATGAAGACGGTTGGTTCCCTGATAAACTAAGGGCGGGTGAGACCGATATATTTCTCCAATGCATTGGGTAACACAAAGGGGTTAAATGTTAAGGTTTCTCCGAAGAGATTTAGGTAATACACTATGATGGGTATTCCAAACGTAACAATGAGGGTTACACCCTACGTAAGAATGTTATGAATGCCTCAAATTACCTTTATTCCTTATAATTTTGATTGATTTATTCATAAATCTTATGATTTCATGAGGTATGTTAAATTGCTTATGTTTTATGAGTAAAGTATGATTTCCTTGATTATTATGTATACATGGACTGATATTTTCTTTCCATACTGTTATAACCCTTACTGAGCTTTTTCTGCTCATCCCAATTTTTTGAAATGTTTTCAGAGGACATAAAGTTGAATAGGGTCAAGGATGGGATCAAGGAAATGTCAGGCTGTCTAAAACAAGGAACTAGACTTGACCCTTTTGTTGAAGAGTTTTTATTTTGTGGGAAAAATGGCAACTTAGTAGATTTTTCTACATTGTAATATTTGATATGTAATATCTATGTCCTAATTCTCTAAAACTCTAAACCTGAAAAGATCCTCAATGTGAATTATTCAATTTAATTCAAGATTACGTAAGGTTTAAGGCCAGGTCATTATACGCAAGCCCAAGTAGAAATAAACTATAAAATAGTAGACCATTAAAAGCTACCTACTAAGTTGGTGAATATGAATAATACTAAATTAATTATAAAACTTATGGTTAAATATTTAATATAAATAAAATAATAATAATTTCAGAGAAAAAGAAATGTTTTCTTTGAAAAACTCTAATTTTTAAAAAAGAGTGTTTAGTTTCACAATGCACAAATAATTTAAAATTCATTTTTACCACTTTTATGATTTTCTTTTTAAAAAATATATTTTTTAAATTATAGTACCAAAGTTAACTTATGGATAATTTTTCAGATTTTTTTGAAATGTTTCATTTTTTGATGGATAGTGAATGTTACTGAATTTTAACCAAAAAAATGATTTTTCATTTAAACTATTTACAATTTTAAGTTAAATATTGATTTTTTATTAAAGTAAAATTTGTTCAAATATATATATATATATATATATATATATATTAATCTATTTTTTTCATTAGAATAATTTTCATATTTAATTTTGATATAAAAACAATGTAAAGTTTGGAATATTTTCTCTTTGAAATCCTATTTTCTTATCAAGTTTGTGGGATTGATTTTAAATTAACATTTTACACCTTAATGAATGAAATTTGGAAAAATGGATTCATAATCTGATTTTTAAAATGTTATATTGTATAATAAATTCAACTTAATTTTTGACGAAAATGAATAGGGAAAATAGTAAAATTAATTACCTCGATTAGGGTAAAAATGGATTTATTGCGAGTAAAACTAAAACATAATGGTTAAATAAACCTAATTAATTGTATAAAAAATATTTTATGGAATTATTTATACCCTATGATATATAATTCTTAATAATACTCCATTTTGACACTTTTGGCATTTGAAAAACATAGGTGTACCTTTTTCTTTTTTTAAATTACTAGTGTGCTACTCACCTCACATATAAAAGGACCCCCATACCCACTCCTCTTAAAAACTTAAAACCATTTTAATTAATCCAATAACTACCCAAATAACTTCCAAATTTTCATCCCCTCATCATATAGTCCTTATTTTGGGAATAAATCCAGTATTGGAATGCTTTGGTACAAACCTAAGGACCTTACCTGAAGAACATGTAATGTTTTTCAAGAAGTGTTTTTATTTTATTTATTCCAAAACATAATAAAATTATTATTAAACCATTATAATATAATGGTATGTTGTTATAATAATTTAATTACCTAACAAAATCCATTATTTCATCAAATGGGTCACGAAATCACCACTCGTGTGTATGGAGGGCTACCGCTTCACGAAACGATTTCATTTGCTTTTCCATTACCACCCATCATGATCGGGTATGATGATGGATATAAAATATATATATATATATATATTATATTTATAATATAATTAAACCTTTAGATAAATATGTCATATATACCTTTTTTACTTTCCATTCTATTGGGGATATGATAACGTTGCTCGTGTGTACTGTGGACTACGACCTCACGAGGTGATGAAATTCATATTTCAATAAAACATTACATGAAAATTAATATGGAAAATTTAAATTAATAGAAGTTATATAAATGGAATAATTATGATATTAATAAAAATATTATCAATCTTGAAATATAATATATCATTTTTTTACACTGAAAAAGGATAACATTGTTTGTGTATGTGTGGACTACTACCTTCATGAAGAGATGGGGGTCTCTTTCATCACCACACAACATGGATAATATATATAAGTATATTTAAAGAAATAATATGGTACATAGAATATTATAATAATTTTTTTAACTAGAAATTATTACTTTACTTCTTTCCATAAAGATCATTGAAAAATGTAAATGTTACTCAGGCGTAAATATGGCCTACCATCTCTATGATTGTAACACAATTCATTTTTCATAACCCTTTTTGATTGGATTTAAAATTTCAACTTTTTTTATAAATATGATAAGTATTTTATGGATTTTATTCTAGTGATCATGTAAGTATATAATATGTGCGAGAACTAGATCTTTCATGACAAGACACACACGAGAAAATAAGAAAATTGTCACCTAAAATAGTGAAAATAATAAAATATTATTAAATAACATTTAATAAAATTATATAAAAGGATACTATGTGATATTATAAATATAAATATAGTTATTTAATAAGTAAGTAACATTTTTAAATCCACTATAAAGGGTTTAAATTATTTTCCACCAAAAGGAAGTGTGCGGTAAGAGTTTCTCATATCACTTATTTCCATGAGAAATACACCATATTTGTAACATATTTCTTCTGTGTGGTGTATATACTCCTCTTATTGTATGTTATATCATGAATTAATTTATCCTCATGGTATTTAATTATTATTTTTAAATATATTTCATTTAGGTGTATTATGACACAAAAGTTACCAAATTGGTAAGGGTTTATTGTACAATCTCATCATTAATCGAGATTTGTTTGTTTAAGTATCCTTTGGGGGAATTATTTAATATTTATATCTTAAAAAATAGATTTTATTATACTATATTTATCCATGAACTCTTACAATTAATATTCACATTTTCCTGTCTTTGGTACCTAAAATGATTAAGGAAATTCTTTTAAGGTAATCTAACTTTATATCTACCTTTGGTCAAAAATCATTTTTCTTCCAAAACCATTTTTTATAAAAATGTTTTCAAAAATGTTTTAGTATACCATAAATGATTTATAAAATGAAAATTTACCCATTTTTAATTTTTATAAAATGGTTCAAAGGGAATATTCTTGTGTTTTTTTGAATGATGTAATTTTCTAACATTTTTATAGTGAAAAATGATTGTTATTTTTTACTTATACCACATGTATAGAATTTCAAACCATCGTTACCATAATTTATTTAAATATTAATTTGAATTTTTAGAATGTAATTTTTAAATAATTTTTTTCCTAATATTTTGGTAATTATTAGTGTATAAATGTGTTTTAAAAAAATAGATTTTGATAATATTGTAATAATTTTCTTATTTTAAAAGAAAAGGCTGATTTTAAAAGAATGGTTATTTTAATTAATAAATATTCCAAGTTATAATTCAAAATCATCTTAAATCTTAGAAGACATTATTTGATGTTACTTATGCTTTAATGGAGGTATTATCCATTGAGACCATCCTAATTATTTCTCTGAGTGGTTTATAATTAGTTTAACGGGTGATGTTCCATGTTGATACCATTCATTTTTCTCTGGATGGTTTATGATTAGTATTATTGATTAGGGAAATTATTTAAATTTTTTAGGATAGTTTAAATGGGAATGTTTATGTTGATTATGTTCTACCCCTTTCATTTGAAGAATGTATTGTTCTTTGTTTGCAATGGGAGGGGCCCACTATAGCCTCTCAATGCATTAGTAGGTCTCATTAAAGAAGCCAAATATGGTTTTTTCTAAGTCCTTGACCATTTAAATAAATTTCATAACATAATATTCAATTTTATTATATGTATTGGAATAAGCCTTGATGTACTTAAATGTATTGAAATTTTCCTCGATAGTGTGTTTTAGATTTCCAAAATAATATATTCTATAACAATGTGTTCAATTAATGATATCCCATGTGATTATTTGATCAGTTAGAATATTCATGGTTACGTTTCATGCTCTTGAAATCATTTATATGGAATTATTTGATCATCATTTATTAATGCCATATTATGCTCATTTTATTGATTAAATGAGATCTTTTTTCTGTTATTTTCCATTCCATATTGATTATGCCTTATTTATTCATATATTTAGTTGTATTCTTAGCCTTACTAAGAAGATAATATCCCCCATTTCTTATGTTTTGTTTGTCTTAGAATATGAGGTAGTATTTAGTGATTGATATACGTGGATACACTAAGGGGGATACTTTCATTCTCAAATATTTTTTTTTTGTATTTTATTTTTAAAATGTAATATACATTTCAAGTATGTATATAGTTTACCAATACTAATAAAATATTCGGTAATTTGATATTTGATTCCTTATATCTTATTCCAATTTAATAAAGTATACATAAGATCCAGGATACTAGGGTTGGGGTCACTACAGTTGGTATGAAATATTGTTAAGTAAAAACCTAAGGGACTAGATTTTTGAAAACATAGATTATGGAACATAACCTTATGAGAAACTTCGAGGTTATGTATAGAATAACTTACTAATGTTTGGTAAGGAATATATTATGTGGTTTCGCTATAAAATACATCCCAATTTGGATATTACAAGTGGGCATGGTTCTAGCACAGATATACCTAGGGGTAACAAATATAAAAATGGTGTATTGGTCTTGACCTAATCAACACTTTGTGCATGGTAACTGGACTTACTATACACCTTGTTTGAAACTCCTTAGGGATATGTTTAGAATAAGTCATATTTTCTTTACAAACCATTATGAAGTGGTTGAAAATAAATATATTACCAATGAATCCATGTTTATGGCTTTGATATTTGATATGCATAAAATTTTCAATTTATGTCAAGTGTTTCATTAGTTTTGGGATTCTGCACTATGTTTCATAATTTCATGTTCTAATCTAGTTTATTTTATTATTTATAAATGGTTCCAAATAGTTTTAATGGGAACCTTATCAATGCATGTATTCTATATAATGGTTTCTCTCATAGGAATGACAATGAAGATAGAGTTGGAGCTTTAGCTGGAACTGATACAATTATAACCATATTAGGGAAGTTGAATCAGGTTATGGGTAATAACCTTTATCATATGGAGTAGCCTACTAATACACTATGTAGTGTAACGATGTTATAACACATTATTCATCAGAAATATCCTTTATTAAATGGGTCTAACAATTTATTTATTTCTGAGAAATGGATATGTTCCATAGATAAGATATTTACCTCTATGATAAGTTGTAAAAGAGAGTAAGTTGTAAAGGATGTTTATCATCTCTTAGGTGATTCAAATCAATGGTTGTCACTGATTAAAAACACTATGAATGAGTATGAAATATAATGCATGGACTGTAAGGATTTCAAGGTAATATTTTTGGAAAAATATATTCCTTATGAGCAATGAGAAGATATGAAATTAAAGTTCTTGAACTTAAGACAAAAAGAAGGGTAAAATGGTACTAATTTTGAATCAAACTTTACAAGGCTAGAAAGGAATATTGTGGAATATATACATAATTTGAATAGAAAAATTTACCATTTATTTAATGGGCATAATCCAATAATCTTAAGGACACTAGTCACCCAAAAATTCTCATAACATTAAGACATAATATCATGTCATGTAAAGAAAGAAAGATAATTCTCCAAGTATTATGGATTCAAAGAAAATAAAGATAAGTAAAGGGAGGAATAGAAAAAAGGATAAAGGGGGGATGAGAAAGAAGGATTTTCCAAAATGTAATACTTGTGGAAGGAAACAAATAGGTATATTTTTAAAAGGAAAAGGAGTTTGATTCAAGTGTGGAGAAAAATTCAACCATGATCATGATTTTTAGTGAATGTAATAATATTTCAATGTTCAATGCTTCAGCTGTAAGGAGATAGGACACTATACAAATGAATTCCCAAGAATAAAAAAAACTCCTTAAAAGGAGTTATGAGGTCAAGGTTAATCTTTTGATATTACTACAGAAAAAGTGGAATGATTATTGTGATTTTTTATTCGGATCCAAGAAATATATTGAAAAATTATTTTTTAGTGAAATTCTCAAAAAGTGAAAGGATTGTATTGTAATAAATTTCATTAAGGATTTGAAAGTTTATATTGAATGGTACCAATGACAAAGACTAATGATTTAGCAGTAAGTTAAATTTTTTATAAAACACATGATTTCAAGAAAGATAAACTTTAATATTTTTAGTGTTGAGATAATTATGTTGGGATAAAGAGATGATTGATACAGATAAAGTAAATTTGATAGTACTAACTATGCCGAAAGTTGTTCATGATAAGTTAATTTTGAAAATTCAGTGACCATATTTCCAAAGTTATGGATATTAATATTTTGGAAGGGCCATAAGCTTAAACATTTATGAAATGGTTTAAGATGAAATTTGGATGAGGTTTTAGAGATTAATGTATTACTATTGCATATGGAGATTCATGCATATTGGATAACATATTCTAACCATTTTTTCATAATATCTATAGATCGAAGGAATGAATTATTATTCTATTATGGATATTAAGATCCATTAAATGTAAATTTAAATGATTCAGGCATAAAAAATTCATTTCTAGATATTCATTTCTTGGAGTAATAAATGAATTGAAAATTGTTCAAAGCACAACCAAAGGATGGAATTGTGCTTATGAAATAGAAACATACTAGTAAGTATATTTCTTTATAATATTATACAGTAAAATAATTCCTAAAATTTTGAAAATAATATTACAAAATTTTAATTTTATATCCTTCATATTTTATGAATTACATAGACTTTTAAATCATTATATATTTCTGGTTTTTAGGTCCTTATGTTTCTATTGATCATTCACTTTTTGTGATCAATGACATCTATCACTCTCTATAATTATTTATACTTTTTATCCATGTCCGTGTTGTAATTTAAAACCCTTTTTATACTAATTGGGAACCCAGTTATGTGTTATATCAGATGACCTTTGTACTGCTTTTTATCTCTTATTAATAGGATGCTTTATTAATAATTTTAATATGGGTGGTTTTGAACAATGGTGTTTCAAAATTTCAAACTCTTGATTACTAAGATCAAGTTCAAATTATGAGGAAGTAATTTATTTAAGGTGGGATAATGTGATACTATAATATTTTAAAATCGGAACATTGAAATTGGTATATTTTATGACACACAACACCAAGCTTAGAATAAAATATACAACCCTATACTTTATGAAATATATTTTTTAAATAAATTTAATCTCTTCAATATCTTGCATAGCACGTAAACCAGAGTTGAAATGAATCCTAATATAGTATAATAATAAATACTTTCTATTAAGTTGGTGGGTATGGATAGTACTGACTAATGTATGAAAATTATGATTACCTATTGATTATAATTAAAATAATAATTATTTAAAATATTTTTTTTTGAAAAATTTTATTTTTTCCAAAAGAAGTATGGTTAGATCTTTATAGAAATAATTTAAATTTAATTATTATGAAACTTATAATTTTTTTGGGAAATATAATTCAATTTTGAAATAATAATAAAAAAATAGACTATGGTGAATTTTTGAGATTTTTTGAAATGTTTATTTTTTCAATGAATAGTGAAAATAATTAATTTTAATTGAACAATGCCATTTAAATTAAATTATTTATAAAGGTAAATTACATTTTTAAATGGTTTTAAAGTTAAATTTGTTATGTTATATATATTAATCCAATTTAGTTCATTATAATCATTTTTATATTTAATTTTGATATAAAAATGGTGTTAACTTTTGAACATTTTCTCTTTGAAAATCTGTTTTCTCGTCACGTCTGCGAGATAAATTTGAAATTAAAATTTTACACTTATATGAATAGAATTTTAAAAAATGGATTTAATATTTTGAATCATCATAATTTATATATTCTAATAATTTCTGCTTAATTTTTTTATCAAAATTAATAGTGAAAACAATAAAAATTATTTACTGCGGTTAAGGTAAAAATAGATTTACAAGGGGTTAAACAAAAATGATAAGTGTTAAATTGATTAAAAAACCTATATAAAATATAGTTTATATTCATATTTAGAGAATATATTGTATAAATCTCTATAATACTAAATTTTAGACTCTTGTGGCATGTGAAAAACTTGGTTACAAATTTTTTTCTTAAAAGATCACACTTGCGCCACTCACCTCACTTATAAAAGTCCACCCCTCCTCTCTTGTTCACACATTAATTTTTTTTGGTTTGGAAAATAAAATAATAAATAACCTATAAAATTCCATGTAAATCATCCTAGAGGTCTAATTTTTTGTAAAATACATACTTGGAAGGCTTTTGTGCAAACCTAAGGAGGTTACCTGAAGAAGAGGTAACTTTATTCAGTGAGCATTTTTATTTTATTTATTCCCCCACGAAATTGAATTATTATTATACCATGTCGATAGAATAAATTCATTATATTAAATACACATATTTTTTTTATAACAAGGCCATTACATACAACCATCCTGACTTCTATCAAATGGGTTTTGAAATCATTATTTGTGTGTACGGTAGACTACCGCCATGCGAACGGATGTCATTTGTTTTTTCCATTTACAACTCTCCCGATTTGGTATGATGATATATATCAATTATATATATGATATTTTTAATAAAATTATACCTATATATCCATCGTATTTTATATAAAGTTTTTACTTTTCATTCCATATGTGATACGATTACATCGCTCGTGTGTACGACATACTACTCCCTCACAAAGCGATGTGACCCATTTTTCCCTAACTCTTTAAATGTAAGATAATAAGGAACTTTTTGAATATATATTAATAATATAAAAGAAATAATTATTATATTAATGAAATATTTATAATTATTAAAATATAATATATCATTTTATTTTTTACCCTGAAAAAGTATAACATCATTTGTGTATGTGTAGAGTACCGCCTTCACGAACGGATATGACTCGATTTTTATCACCACACCATATGGATGATATATATAATTATATTTATATAAATAATATGTTATATATGATATTTTTACCCTTATATAAAGATAAAATATCACTTAAATTCTTTTTATAATGATCACAGAAAAATGGAAACATCAGTCATGCGTACATACGACCTACATTCTCCATGATTGTGACATTGTTAATTTTCCTAAAATTGTTTCTTGATTGGTTTTAAAATTATAATTCATGGAAATATTATCATTATTTATATCATGTAACTATATAATATGTGCAATAATTTTATCTTTCATGACAAAATAGTCATGAGAAAACAAGACTATTAACACCTAAAATAATGAGAGTAATAAATGATTATTAATGAATTGGTGATAATATATTATAATAGGATAATATATGATATTATATATATTAATATGGTTATATGATAAGTTAATATAATGTTTAAAACCAATATACATGAGGTTATAGTACATTTAACCAAAAGAAAGCGTGAGGTAAGGGTTTCTCATCTCACTTTTACTTTCGTGAGACATATGCCATATCCACAACTTATTTATTTTGTGTTGTGTATATACTAAACATTTTTTATTTTATATAATGAATTCATTTATATTTATATTTTTTAATTTTTAATTTTAATTTATTTCATCCTTGGGTCTTATGACACAAAATTTACCAAATTGGAATGGTTTTATTTCCTAACCTCATCATTATTCAGGATTATGTTGTTTAAGTCTCCATTGGGGGAATGGTTTTATATTTTTATCCTAAAATAGGTATATTTTCTTATCATAAACTTAGTCCTGAACTATTAAAATAAATAGTACCATTTTACTCTCTTTGGACTATAAAATGATTATTAAAATGTTTTTAATATAATTCTATTTTATTTCTCTCTTCAGTCAAAAATCCTTTTTAGTCAAAATAAAATTTTTCTTAAAATGTTTTCAAAAATGTTTCAGCATTATAAATATTATAAATTAATTTTTTTACCCATTTTTGAATTTATAAAAAATGGTTTGAAGGGAATATTCTAGTTTTCTTCTGAATGAGGCACTTTTCTATCATTTTTATAGTTAAAAATGAATGCTATTTTAACTTATATTATATGTAAACAATTTGACTCCATAATGAAAATAATTTCATTGAAGAATCCTTTTCAAGTTTACAAAGATCTATAAATAATTTTCTATCCTATATATAATGGAAATTATTAATTTTTAAAAGTTATTTTCAAGGAAAAATAAATTCGCATTACTTTTTGAATTTTCTAGTTTTAAAATAAAAGGGTGATTTTCAAAGAAAGGTTATTTTACTAAAGAAATGTTCCAATAGATATTTCAAAATAATTTTTCATCTAAGAAGACATTATTTGATGCTACTTATGATTTAATGGGTATATATTCATATGATACCGTCCTTATTATTTTTATATATGGTTTATGAACAGTTTGATTGAGGTTGTACTATGTTTATACCTTTCATTTTACTCTGGATGATTTATGATTATTTTTTTTGATTGGGGAAAGTATTTAAATTTCACATGCTAGTTCAAATATGAATGTTTATATGTATCATATTTTCCCCCTTTCACATGAGTAATGCATTGAAATTTGTAAGTGATGGATGGGGACCACTAAATCCCCTCGATGCATCAGTGGGTCTCATTAGACAAACTAGATATGGTTTTGTTCGTGGTCATACCCATTTATATATAAGCCTTAGCACAATCCTAAAAATTATTATATGTCTTGGCACAAGACACGATGGTATTAGATGTCTTGGAACAACCCTCAATAGTCTGTTTTAGAAGTACAACATTATGAATTCCATCATTACAAATTCAGTTATTGATATTCCAAGTGATTATTTGATTAGTTAGAATATTCACGGTTAAGTTTAACTCTCATGTGATTATTTATATGGAATTATTTTATCATAATGTATTCCTACCATATTATTTTCAAGTTGTTTATTAAATATAATGTATTTCAGTTATTTACCATTCAATATTAATTATACCCAATATATTTATGGATTCTACTATAACCTTACTCTTACTGAACATCTATTCCCACCCATTTCTAATGTTTTTTCCCATGATATGTGGTTTTATTTTATGATGGATATAAATAGATTCACTAAGGGTAATAATAAAATTCTCAAATAAAATTATTTTTATTTTTAAGTTTCAAAATTTAATGTGAATTTGAAGTATGTATCTATTTTACCAAGACTACTAAAATATTTAATCCTTATAGATGAAATTATTTATATCTTATTTCAATTTAATAAAGTAGACACCGTCTTAAGGCTACTAGGGTTGGGGTTTCTACATTTTGAATAATAGGTCACATATTTTTTTCCAGTTCTAGATCTCCCTTGGTGTTGGAAACAGATGTATTTGGTGTGAGACTCGTTTTAATATAGGTTATAACCTATTCCTAAGACGCGGGAGGAAATTATGTACATCAAGAATGGATTGTTGAATCCATTGGAATCTATTATGTGAAATATAGGTTTACCTAGTGAATGGTAATTTTCATGGAAATCAATGAAATAGACAGTCACACTTATTCATCGTCTTCGATGAAGACTAGCTATGGGAAGGGTAAGACAATGTGTGCATGTGAGGTGATAATACATATACTCTTTTGGTGGGGATAATTAACATTGAAACATGTAAAAATGACCAAGTTTTGGAAAAGAGTCATGGTCTTGCATAAGACTGGCCATTGGATGATTGTGGTGAATCAAAAGTCCAATTTATAGTGGAATCAAGAGTATCTAATTCCCTGTTGACTGTGTAATGTTTATTTTGGATATAACACTCATATTAAATAATATAATGGATTTGGAATCGATATTAAGATCAATCCAAGATGTGAATGAGTCATATCATTAGTGCATTTGCACATGGTTATGAGCCTTGTGAATGGTTTAAGGGGTAGGTGAACCAAATAAAAACACATCAACCTTTTCATATTGAATATGACTGAGGTGTTGAGAGTGATCATTAAAGACAATTATCACAGATGATTTTTCATTATAGGGTGATAGTTGTAACATCTTTATGTTGTTCCCAAATAGGACCGAGACCACTAGGGGGTGAATTAGTGGTTCCTTTTACTTTTATAAGAAAGTTTCTTAACTTCTTTAGTAAAATTTCAAAACCATAAAACTTTTTTAATTTATAATCCTCACAAATATAACTTCTCAACCTCAACTTTCATATGAAACAAATATAAATATAAGGGGGTACACAATATTTACAAGGTTTGGTAAAAATACCTACTACTTGTCATGTTGGATATTCCCACCAATAATGATTATTTTCCCTATCTTATTTATGAAATAAAAGGGAATAAGAAGTGATAAATTTGATAATATTAGTAAAAACATTCCTTCTATAGTTTTTTATACCCCCAAATTTTCTTTTTAGAATCCACTTTTCCACAACTGGTTATACAACCCAGCAAAAAAATCAAGCATTTTCAAGAACTGGTAATTATCCACAATTACAAGCTTCACTTTCATTCTTCTTTTAGGATCCAAATTTGAATCTCTTCACTTCCTCCACAAGTAAGTTGAATCAAAATTTACCTATCCACAATATTTAAGAACTTCAATAAATCTCTATGTAACTTTTTGGTCTTGAAACATTCTCTAGAAACTCTGTCCAAACAACTTCCCCCAAAAAGTCAGTCTGGTCTTCCTCAGTCCAATAACATGGATCTGATGGTCTTCGTATTACTTGCCTCAGTCCAATTCTACTCTTTATAATTATTCATAAATTGAGTAGGAACTCCATTGGTAGCTCATCATTCCCCAATATAATGGAACTCGGTCCGATGAACCATTCTTCGATGGATGTCGCTATGATTAGCTCACTCCGATAGACTTGTTCAAATGAAATGTCATCTGTTGGAACATTCTTAAATGATTGGATTAAAACTCACTCTGATGGATCTTCCTTTACTTTAAAAAAGTAAAATGTTCCATTCTCTCTTATTATAGGCATCCCAAATTGGAATAGTTGGGAAAATAAATTCCTTTTCCCACTATATGAAATTCAAAATTCTTGGATTTTTCATTCATTAAAGTCTTTAACTTTGAATTATTCAATGGATCTTATTGAATCTTATTGAATCTTCTAAAATATTCAGACTTCTTCATGTTTAAAAACATTTCTTCAGTTCTATTATTCAGTACAATTATTTATTATAATTCTTCATTATGATGACAACACATGTAGAACTGAATACATCCCATTATGATGACCTCTTGTAAACACTAAAAGTATTCCCATACAGATTATATGTATCAACTGGAAAAAACATGTTAAAATAATGAGAAAATAATTCCAAAAAAATTGGTCTTTTATTTTACCCTAAAAATAGTTTCCACTTTTAAAGAATTAGTACTCCTTGAAAATTCTCTAACAATAGATTTTCACACCCCTTACAATACTATGACAATATTTCACCTTTTATTATTCTTTCTCAGACCGATGATCCTATGTACAATTAAGTTCATATTCAGATGACTATATCAATGTTAGAATTTGTCTAATTGATCAGTCTCTAGTTCATTCGAATAGTTTAGTTTTAATGTCTATCTGATGAGTCTTCACATATTCTCAAGGTAGAATCAATAATTTTGTTTCTTTCTCTTAACCCAATAAAAATACAATTAAAATTGACGACATTGGCTGACTACATTGTTGATTATCATTCAGTTGATCATTCTTTGAGTCCTTATTATGGATCATCATTTCCAACAATCCAAGCTTTCTCAAACATTTTACCTCTAATATAACTCTGCACCTAATAAACAAAAGGAACAAAAAATATAAAATGAATCGATTTCAGTAACCATGATGATGGATCAGTGTTAGGTGTGAATTATTTACTTTAACAAGATCAATATTCCATCCATATGATATTTTCAGATTGATGATTCTCACACTGATAATCTACATTCTTTTATGTCTAGTGTTCCTCACACCGATAAGAAGCAGTAAAATACTTAAAATAATATTATCCTCTATTCCACAAAATCCAGCTTGAAACATGACTTCCTTAGGATATATGAGAACTACATGATTATAAAATCATCATAATATTTAATAAAAAGATGTTTTATTATTTCGTATCCTTTTGGTCTCACTCAACATATTATGAGATTCATTCCTAGCAGTCTCTGATTTTCCCTCAAATTCTCATTCTAATTGCTTGGATTTATTGAATCATACTGATTAACTAAGTCCAATTCCTTATACCAATGTACTAGGTTCAATGTTCTATATCTGGTGCATCTTCTTAGTCATTCTGATGGTCAATCTGTTGGGGTGTTTCTGGAAACAAAAACTCCAAATTTTCTCAACATTAACCATATATCATCCATTGAGAAAAAATAAAACCAAAACATAATTTGGTCTAAACAATCTCCCCCTTTATGTTTTTTCAATACCAAATTCAAAATAATAGAACTTTGGTTTTATTTTCTCACGTTTTCTTCTCCCTCTACATACATGTGTTCTCCATGTCTTTTTCCCATTATTTTCTTACATGATTTTTCCTTATATCTTTCATATTTCTTTTCTCCCACATTTATTGAAAATCAAATTAAATTAGTACATTAAGAATTGTTTTCCTCTTTTTAAAAATGATATTATTTATAATGATTGGAACTCTTCATCTTAAAATTTTAAAATTATTCTTCACAAGAACATAAGTATCACACAATATTCTTAACAAATTGATTCTAACTAAACAACTCTTAGTCTACATGGGTGAACCCAGTTCAGAAAACAAGAGTGTATAATAAACTTTATCAATATTTTCCATGAAAAAACATTCATTTAATTCCTTAACATGGGAGAACCCAGTTCAGAAAACAAGAGTGTATAATAAACGTTATCAATATTTTCCATGAAAAAATTTTCATTTAATTCCTTAACATGACTCTTACAGCATTCTCATTTCTAGGTAAATTATTGAGAAGATTTTTTTAGATACAAATAGACTAAAACCATCTCAAAAAACATATTATAAAGTTATGGTGTATAAATAAAACATTCAAAAACACATATTTTATAACCTCATTAATTTATTTTAGAAGATAATTAAGAGACTCATCCACACCATCTTCCTTTTCTAAAATCCTCGAATTCCCTTTAAGTAAGTAAAATTAGAAAAATATTTTGTGAATAAGGAGGAGCCTAAATTGTTCCTTAGAAACCTCTTTGAGATTGAGATACCTCTCTTTGTCTTGGATTCTTCTCATATTCTTATATTTTTCCTTGGATGTATTTTATTTCTTCTTTTCATCCTTCTCGTATTTTGTAATAAGTTTTTTTTCATTTTTAGACTCTTATAATAAAAAATTCATCTACATTTCTTCTTTAGTAACCTTTTTTACATTATGTTTGTAAAAACTA
Organism: Viscum album; assembly: GCA_963277665.1. Taxonomy (NCBI): domain Eukaryota; kingdom Viridiplantae; phylum Streptophyta; class Magnoliopsida; order Santalales; family Viscaceae; genus Viscum; species Viscum album. The sequence continues at coordinate 746,567,193 of OY728123.1, read as the reverse complement.
TTTCAGGTTGTCCTCTTGGGCTGGTAAGATATTCATTAAACATCTATAACATTCCCTTCCTCCTTGGATATATTTTCTTTCTTCTTTTCATCCACCCTTGATTCATACATATTTTTTGATAGAGATATTTTATACCAACAGGAATAAAATCTATGTCTGAAAACTCCACAACACAAATAGTGGCCTTTGAATCTTGATTTTTTGGATTGATAATGAATTTGTTCAGAACATTATTTTTTCTTCAAAAATCACAGAACACATTGATCAGTTGGATAATTTTCTAGAGGTTTCAAATCATTCTAGGTGAAATATTTTTTCCCACAGAACACCTATCTTCTTTTCATATTCTACTACCTTCAACTTATTCTACTTATTTTCTTCAACAAATGTAGATTCTTTCATGTTGTGGATCTCATTTCCAGATGATATTTTTTAATGGGTTTTTTTTCACTTTTCATCCAAGATAAAAAATATTCATATTCTATGATCTAAAAAAATTGATATTTTTCTCCTATTTCTTCATCCATTAATTATTCTCAAAAGATATATCTTTAAAATCTTTCTGTAACTTCCTTATTTATTTATCGACTTGAGTATTCTTTTCAATTTATTTTTTTAATATTTTTTAAAAATCTATTCCATTTATCTAATCTCATTACCATCATCATCACTATCTGAAGAATTAATTCCATTTCAAATGTGATCAATAAATTTGAGTTGATGATCTGATTCATCACTATATGAGGAATCATTCTTCGTTCTTCTATACAAATAAATTTATATTCTTCTTTTTATAGGTAAATCATTCATAATGTTTCTTCCACTTTTGTTTATGGAATTTCTTATCATCCCCTTGAGACTTATACTTTTCAAAAATATTCATTGGAAAATTATTTTCAAAATTTCATTTACCTTCACAATTTTTATCATTTGAGAGTTTTAATTTTCCATTTTCCCTAAATTATTTTCTAGAAAATGATAGAAACAATTTCTTTTTGAAATATTTTTCTTCTTCCTCTACCTATGCGTCAATTCATTGTTCTCTATATTATTTATCTTTAAATTTTCCTTGTAAAAAATATTTTAATTCTGTTTCTCTATCTTCATTTCTCTTAAAATCTTGATATTTTATCATTTCAGATGCCATAAGGATATTCTAATGTTCATCCAAGGATATATTCTTCACAATATTTTAAGGTTGATACTCTGACATGAAATCTATCTGGAAAGTTTCTCATAAGTTTCTATTCAATTATATAAACTTCCATCTTATCACTATAACTTACAATGTTAATTATAGTCTCATTTACCCTTGTAAAGTAACTATAAATAAATTCATTATCATCCATTTTAAAATCCTCAAATATACTTCTCCCGATTTGTAGCTTGGCTTCTTTAACTCTCTCATTCCATTTATAGCTACTTCTCAACTTCTTCTACATTTTCTTAGCTATTTGAAACCCCAAACCCTTTTCATAAACATCATTAGTGAGATCCATCAACAAATAATTCTTGTATTTTCCATCACCTTCAGTACTTCTCTTATCAATAGCTATCACAATAGTTTCATTGATGGGAGTAAATCCCACAATTATTGATTCTTTAACTTCAAGACCATGTTTAAGAAGATAGGGTAACATCCTATTCTTCCAATAGTGATAGCTATTTCCCTTAAAAAAATGAATACTCTTGTATTTCACTAATATGAAATTAATTATTGGAGATGGATATTATAGTAGGAACCACCTTTGATACCAATTATTGTTCCCAAATAGGATCGAGACCACTGAGAGGGCTGGGGTTGAATCTGTTGTTTATTTTGCTTTTAAAATAACATTTCTTAACTTATTTGGTAAACATTCTTAAGCTATGAAGCTTTTTAAAGTTAAAATCCACTCAATATAAGTAATAAACCTCAAATTTCATATGAAAAAAATATAAAGATAAGGAAACACAAGATTTTCACAAGGTTTGGTACAAAGATCTACTCCACACCATGTTGGATATTCTTACCAACATGGATTCTTTCCACTCTATTATTTCCATAATACAAAGGCACAAGCAGTAAACAATTCTAAAATCCTAATAGAATATTTCTTTCTCTTGTTGGTTATACCCCCCATCTATCCTTTTCAGCATTCACTTTCCCACAACTGGTTATTCACTGCAACAAAAAAACATTCCTTTTTTAGAAACTAGTTAGTATCCATAGCAACAGTATTTACCATCTGTCTACTTTTATAATCCATTTCAAAAAGTATTCACTTCCTCCACAAGTAATATGAATAAAACTTTATTAAAGTAAAATATTTTAGAACATCAAAATATTTCTAAATAATTGGTTTATCTTGAAACATTCTCCAAAAAATCTATCTAGAAATCTTCTTTTGAAAGAGTTAATTTGATATTCCTCAGTATTGTAACCTCTGTCTGATGGGATTCATTTGATTGGACTTGGTCCCATTCTGATTATAATATTACTTATTTAATTAAGTAGGAACTCAATTAGAAGATTTAAATTCCTCTATCTGATGGAACTCAGTCCGATGAATCTTGCTTTGATGGATGTCTCTTAATTGAGCTAACTCTGATGGAATTGTTATGAGGAAACATCATCTATTGGAACATTCCCCAATTATCAGATTGAACCTCACTTTGGTGGATCTTCCTTTGCTTAAACAAAGTACAAATGTACTTGGATATTCTTTTATAGGCCTCCCAGAGTGGGAGAGGAGGGAGAAATAATTCCTTTTCATGATCAATGAAATTATAAATTCAGGGATTTGTCATTATTTTAAATCTACCTTCTGAATTCTTTGAATCCCCTAAATACCTCTGGGTGTTTCTCGAATCTTCTTGAATCTACTCAAATCATAAAACATCTTAATGTTTGTAAACATTTCTGCAGTACAATTCTATATTTTGATTCTTCATTTTGATTCTTCATTATGATGAAAACCCATCCCAAACAGAAGACATCCCATTATTATGACCTCTTGTAAACATTGAAAGTATTCTCATACAGATGATCCATATCAACTGAAAAAAACTTTTTAAAATAGCGAGATCATTACACCAAAACATTTTGTCTTTTCATTTTCATAAACATAGTTTCCACTTATAAATATTCAATACTCCATGGAAATTATCCAGTAACATATTCTAACTCCCTTGAAAATAAATTTTCAACATTTCACATTTTCTTCTTATTCCTCAGGCTGACGATCCTTTGTCCAATGATGTTCTACATCCAATGACTCTATAAATGTTAGCATTCATCTGATGTATCAATATCTTCTTCATTCTGATAGATTTGTGTCAGTTCCAATTTGATGAGTTTACACCTATTCTGAAGAAACTATAAATTCATTTTTTCTTCAGCACTTAACCCAATAAAAATAAAATTAAATATGATGAAAATGGTTGACTACATTTTTTATCGTCATTTGGTTGATCAGTCTCGGAATCCTTCCAATAGATCATCATTTTCACCAATAGTAACATTCTAAAACATTCTACCTCTAATATAACTCTTCTTATGATATGAAAAATGTACCAATAATATAAAATGAATCAGTGTCAAAATCCATTAGGCTGGATTGGTGTAGGTAGTGACTTCTTTACTTCAACAAGATCAGTCTTCCAAACTTCTGATATTGTCTCACCAATGATTCTTATACAAATGATCCATATCCTTTTGTGTCTGATGTTCCTTACACTGATATATAACAACTAGAATACTTCACATTGTATAATCATATCTTACCTAAAATATAGCTTTCATCATGGATTCTTCATGACATATAAGAAATCCATTATCAGTAAAGCATCATTAGATTTAATAATTGGAATTTCTATTACTTTCCAACCTTTAGGTCTCACTAAATATCTTTTGAGTCTAATTCCCAACATTCTCTGATTTTCCATTAAATTCTCATTATGATTTCTTGGATCTATTGACTCATGCTGATTGATTGAGTTTGATTCCTATGTTTAGTTCATCTTTTTGGTCAGTCCGATGGTCAATAAGGTGGGGTGTGTTCAAGAACTAATACTCCACATTTTTTAACTTCAACAATATATCATCCATCGGAAACAAATACAAACAAAACTCAACTTGGGTCTAACACTTTGTTTTTATAAATCCTTTTTTCTTCCAATTCAAAAGAATTTTTTAGGAATTGTTTTTGAAATTTAACTATAATTCAACCCATATTCAAGGAATAATGACTATATAAAGGTATTTTATGTAAAAATTTACATAAGGTTATTTTTTAAGATACGTATGGGTAACTCCTCATTTACATGAGTTTCATAGGGGTAGGGTAGGGTTTCAATATGATGTGTGAGGGCGATCCACTTTTTTCTAAGGCTACATAAATGTATTCCCCAGTTTATATGGGTTATGTATAGGTAAGTTTAGAGTTTTTAAAGGTAAATTTGGCACTTTTTAATGTTAAGTAGGATTGATTAATCACTATGTAAAGGTGACCTTTATTTTATAATGGTTACATAAGGGTAAACCCTCTCTGTATAAGGGTACCCTAGCCTATACGTAAGGGTAATTCTGAGTTTCCCAAGGGTGCATAAGGCTAGGGATAGGTTGTATAATGGAAAATCATATTTCATAAGGGTTATGAAAGGGTAACCTAGTTTCCTTATGTGACACCTAAGAACTATGTATTCATCAAGCATTGTAACCCTTCTTTAAAACTATTTTTAGCGGAAAAATAAATAATAACTTGATTTTTCATTTCTTCTTCTCTATAAAAACCCTACAACTCATTTATGATGATTATAAAGGCACAACATCTTGTAATTTAATCTTTTTGACTCAGTTAAAGGATGTAACTCATACTTTAGAATGTTTCAAATTATTCACATTCCAGATTTGGGTAAAATATAAATTAAATGGATAATTTAATTTTTTGGGTTTAACGTTATAAACCTGTACATAGTTTTACTTTCAAAAAAATAACCAAACCTTTATACATTTATTTTGTTTATTTTTTTGTGTTGGGGAAACCTATAATTTTTCTTATTCTGGATTGTTGAATCCCAATTTTATCAATATGATTTCTAATTCTAGGTTCTAGGCATGGTAGAAACCTCACCCTCACCCCTCTATTTTTTGGAGCTGTGTTTTAAAATGACATTTATAGGTAGGAATATATATTACCCGTATATGTTTTCATGAGTTATTTGTGAAGTTTCTCCATTGGAATATTTTTTGGAAAATTTTCAAATAATTTTTAGATGATAATAACCCACGATTATCAAATAATTATAATAAATAATTATAATTATTATATAAGATTATTATAGAGAGAGATAGAATATTATCACATGTTAAATTATAATTATTCTTAAGAAAAAACCAGTTAGATCATGTTATATATAAAATTAATAATTTAGAAATTTTTAAGTATTGAGAATATTGTTATCTCATGTGGTGTTTTTATTTATTTTGGAAATTAAAAAAGGGAACTAGTTCCATCAGTCATTGGAGATTAATTTGAACCTTTTGATACACATGCATGTTTTGTGTGCGAATCCCTCAATGAAACTTGACTTTGACATTGAAAACCTTGAAGTACGTGGTCCTGGGTACTATAAACTTTTGTATTTATGCATGTTTAATGTAATGTGGCTAGACGTTCACCACCTTATTAAAAAACCTTATTTTCATAATAAGTTATGAATAATAATAATTCTTAATTAATTAATGATTCTTGAGGCTTAGTTGATTAAAGAAGGCATTCATAATGTAATTGGACAAAGTGAAAAGGGCCCCCGAGGACCCTTGTGAATTGTCTAGATACCAGCCACCGATGGTTAAGTCTTGATAACATATTAGTTGGTTGGATGACATGTAAGCCTTGAGGTGTTTTAATGTGCTATATGAGACCTAGAGAATGCGAGACCATTTTTGATTCCTAGATCACATGTGTGTGGTGTGTGTATCCCTCCAAGACCGTATATATTGATTATTCCATGAGAATTATTAGATATCTAGGGGAAAAATGTTATCCTTGACCATGTGTGTAGAGTCTATGACTCATGATGGTATGTCGTGCTCTGTTTATATGTGAACTCCTTTTCCTTGAGGTGACACCTTTATTAGAATAACTTGATGAACATACTTGATTGTTATCGCAAGTGGGTGTGTGTATTCCACAACACCCTCTATGATGTTTTAGGATAGTAGTTTTCCTATTCATCCTGTTGTACCATGTTCGATGAATATGATTATATACAAATCAAAAACATAGGAAATGGAAAATAAGAAAAGGGATTATTAACATGGATCCCTTGCTCCTTTCAAGTTTATCCACACCCAACACTTTAAGTCCATCCCTTGGGTGAGGCATTTCGATGCTCATCATTATTCAAATTCAAGCTTCACATATCCCTTAAGGTCTAACCTAGGAAAAGTATTTTGGAAATTCTTCTCCTTAAAAATTGATACAAACTCAATCACTGACCATTATAAAATATTGACATTCCTACCATAAACTTTTCATGTCAGGTTAAAAATGATTTGGGTTGTGATACCTACAACCCCCACCTTGATCGTAAGACTGCCTTAAGTTGAGATAATCCTATCGGTTACCCCATATACCTTCAGTAAAGATAATCCTCTAGGTTTACTCATATTCCATTTGTTTAGATGTTCCCATTGGTTTCCTAAAATACCTCAAGTTTAGATACCCATATTGGTTCCAAAACATACCTTGAGTCAAGATTACCCTCTTATTTTCCTCATATTACTTTAGTCAATACTGTCATCTTGGTTTCCTAAAATTCCTTGAGTTGAGTTTCTATACTTGGTTCCTTGGAATTACTTGAACATATTCATTTGACTGGTTAACCCTGAAGTGGATGCTTCCTTAAAAGTTCCTAACAAAACAATTTCTAGATACATTTCACCAATTATTCAACTCAATTGGACCTTAAACTGAATAGAAGAATTCATGGATACAAGACCTTATAAAGAATAACTATTTCCTTTTAACATGAGCTTATATGGTATGAAGTTTCATGTTAAATGCTACTGAGGTACATGGGTTTTAATTCTATTTATAGGTATTGATTAGAATCCACTTTTGTTGGCCTGATTCAAACACTGAAACACCTCCTACCCCCTTTCATAGGAGCCTAATACCCCCTAGATGGTTGTAAAATCATGCATGAATAACTATACAAATTTAATCTATAGAGTGAACAAATACTTGGATTAATTGAGAAATAATATTATTCCAATTTTAAGTGTCCTCTTAGATGCATGTTGTTATTAAATAAATTTCACAAAAGGGTAATTAGTATTATTACTATGAAGGATTTCATGAACATGACTTAAATGTATAAGAGAGTCTTGAACTAGGAAAAAAGACACCTTCTATGATCATCAAATATCTTATCCCATTATTTGAAAAAAGGTACCATTGTAACCACCCAAGGTGATTGAGAGTCTTCCCACCTTTGGAAAGTGAGTCACGTGAAATCCCAAAAAATAAAAACATTCCCATGATAATATGAATAATTTGAAAAAAAATTATCACTTGTTATATAAATTATTACTTGGTGAAATATGATTGTTTTATTTGATTTTTTTATTTTTTATGTAGTACCTTTAATCTAAAATGTAGTTTTTACTATGAAAAATTTGTGATTAATATTTTTGAATATGATTTTGGTAAATGGTAAATATAAAATTATTGTGGATTTTATACAATTATATTTTTTATTATTTTTTGATCACAACCCCATTCTTTGAAAAAATAAACTAAGACAATATGGGTACATCCCAACATCCATGAGGTGGGGGGTAACCTTAGATAACCATTTTTTGATTTTTCCTAGATTATTTCCATGTTTCATGAAAGTCAATTGATGTCTATAATGTTAGTATGTTTTATTTAGAAACTATTCGAGTTGCTTGTGATTTTTTAGGTTTTATAGTTTTTTATTTCATTGGTTTGTGTTATATATTACATATTTTTATTATTTAAGTGAGAGTTTTTTTGAAATGACACATTCATACCATTTTTATTTATTATGTTAATATCATTGTTTTAGTTTTTGATCACTTTTATTTTTGAAATGACACATTCATCGATGATGGTTTTAAGTATGGATTAAAATTTAGTGAGAAAGTTATTTACTACCCTTAGTATTTTAACTATAAAACTTTCAATATACCTAGGATTTAATTTTATGAAATCTATTTGGAAATATAATAAAAAGGTATTCCACTTCATTATTTTATACATTTTAAAAAATTGATCATTTTCATGATAAAAATTGATCTTGAAGGGAAATAAGACTTGTCATTGCTCTTATGATTTGTAATTTTTCATGATTGGAATCTATATTTCTTCATAATATTTCACATGATGTGTGAAAAACCATATATAATATGTGTACCTAAATAAAGAAAAAGAAAAATTAAGAAGTTTAGATAAGGGGTTTCAGTAGATTAATGGGTAAAGATAGATTACTTTCTAAGATGATTTAAAGATATTAAATATGATATACCATTTTTTACAACGTGCATAAGATAAATAGAAATTAAACGAGGTATAAATGTAGACTTATCATTTTTTTTGAATATTTAGACCACTTTCATGTTTGTATACATGTAAAAAGTTTATTTTGTATAGAGATTCCATACCGAGTTCTACTAGGATTCCAACAAAGTCGGTAGCGAAACTGAGTGCGACCCTTAATGCTCACCTAAAATAGGTCATAGGTTAGTGAGTAAAATCAATTGTATAAATCTATGGAATAACTAAAATTATCCTCGGTATAACATAATGGAAGACTATAAAATTAATTCCACCCTTTGCAAATTCTGTGTAAATTTTTTATTAAATAAACTTGAATAAATACACAACATTAAATACAATAGTGGACATTTTACCGGTCTAGGTTCTGGAAAATTAGATACATCACTTAAATTTCAATAAAAATATACAAATAGGAAACAATGATTCTTCAAAATGTTGCTTCCACAAGAGAGTTTCAATGCAGCAAGTATGATAAACCTAAAAAGTGTTTATAATACATAGGGTGAACATAAAATTCCCAGTAAGGGGTTTCAAAACAACTGATAAGTTTCTTAAAGCATCCATTGAAATAAATATAAATATTTAAAACAGATTTTCACAAATACTTGAATATAAATAGAAAAATGACATTTCACAAAATAATTATGTTTTAAATCTGTTGGGATTTCTCCTTTGAAAATATTTTTTTTCTGGGTCGTTAAAAATACATGGAAGATCATTATTAAAATCCATACATGCAGCCACTACTATTCACTAAGACTCATGGGTTCACTCCCCATAATGCCATGAAACTCACCAGTGCCAGTATTGAAAACATTTTCCCATAGACCTGCCTTTCTTATTTCTTACACAAACTCATTTCCAAAATACTTACATAATAATATTTTCTTAGAAAGAAAATAATCTTCCTCATGTCATCACCAATTCCTCTAAAGGTTTTAAAATCATTTTAGGAAGAATCTCATACTTGGAATAAACTCACTTTTATTTTAAAACCCCAATTTCATGAAACATGGATTTAAGTGCGTGCAAGATTGCATAATGCTTCAAATTCTTCATATGAGCTAGATGATGGCCATACCTATTCTTGAATGACATGATAAGAGATGCATATGTGAGTCCACACATGAAATAATATCTTGACCCACAACTACACATAAAATAATAACAATTATCACATGCAATTATGTAAACAAGGTGAATATAAGAAATTATTCATACATAAATCTTTAAACACTAGTTTATTAGTTGATAAATACCATTTATAACATCTATGTAAAGGATAAAGAACAACTCAACTTAACGTGTTCATATTTGTATGCATGAATATGTGTACATATATATGTATATATAAATACACACACACTCACACACACACACATGTATGTATGTAGTTTGAAAACATGAAACCCTTGCAACCATAAGATTTTTGGGGAAAGATCGTTTAAAGAAAGAAGACTTATCATATACATAAATTAGATTAAACAAATATGGTTTTACACACACACACACACATATATAACTATATATATATATATATATGTTCCCAAAAAAATGAAAAATAATAAAATCACCAACAAACCTTATTATTTAGAAAATTTTGAAACAAGAACCCATTTCATATATACTGAAAATATAAAGTTATATATATATATGTATATATATATGCAAATATATATATAAAACTTAGTAAAACAAGGATGATTTGAAGAAATACAACAAACCCTTACTTTAGTTTGGATCAAAAGAGGGATTTGAGGTTCCTAGAAATTGAGCAGAACGTCATGGGGAAATTTCGTGGTGATATTGGGATGTTATTGGGGGTGAAAGGAGGTTTATAAATATATAAAAACACGTTATAAAGCTTCCTTTGGAAGCTGGGTTTTTCTATAATCACGATACAATTGTTAATATTTAATTGTATATGTCATGTCTTCATTTTCATTCTATGATATTATTATTTTTTTGGTTCCCAAAACAAACAAATTTCATATTATTCTTAGTAAACATGTTATTCATTTGTGTACTTTCTCCCAGAAATTATTATTTCTATATTATTATTTTTGGATTATTTATTCTTTATTGGTGTTTTTTTCTTTGGTCTCTTTTGTCATGTTTCCTCCATTTTTTATCTGAACTCTCCCTAAAAAGTCATGTTTGTTATCATTATTTTATATTATCACTGTCACATTTTTAATATTTTATTTTTTAATCATGGGATGTTTTTAGGTTTATATAAATTTACTGGTCTTATATTAATTTAATTATATAAATTTACTGGTCTTATATTAATTTAGTTATATAAATTTATAATTTCCAATGAGTTGTTTTGTCCCTTAAAAGGTTTTTCACTTTTGACTTTTTGATCCAATGTTAGTCACACCTCTCTCATATAATTTGAGTGAATATATTATGAGAATAATATATCACTTATTATATGATTCAATCATTTCATTTTTTTCTAACACTTTAACATATTTTAAATAAAATGTGGCATTTTTATGAAACAAATTAATAAAACGTTTTCAATTTTTTTAAAAAATTAATATATATATAGTAATAATCTATATCTAGAACCCTATACATATATAAATATATAAATATATATATAAATATAATGATAATTCTATATATTTATATATGTTAAATCACATAAAATTTATATAAAAAAAGTAAAACATAAACATACTATAAATTCATATATTTATAGAATATATTAACTTTTAAAATAATAATTATGTTTCCCTGAATCAACTTTATTATTAGTAACACATTTATTTACTCAATTTTCTTTAAATCACATATATAAAGTGTGCACTTTTTATAATAAAATAACACATATAAATAATAAAAAATAAATTTATATTTAGGAAATTAAATAAATAAAAAACACACACACACACACATATATATAAGATAATTACATGTATTTATAAACACATACTAATATATATAATTCATTTTTTAATAAATAAATCAAATAAGACTCTTATTTAAAATATAAATATTATGTTAATTTTTTCAATATATAATTATTATATATATATAAATATATAATTCATAATATATATTATTTTAACAATAATAATAGTTTTTATGTAAAAATATTGTAATATTAATTTTTAGAATTTTTTTTAAAACATAATGTAATTTTCATTTTTAATTTATTTCATATAATGGAAAAAATTTTAATTTTTATAATTAAATAAATCCTCACATAAAATAAATTTCTATTTTTTAATTTCTTGGGATGTTACACTATCCTACTAGATGATTAACCAAGGCCTCATCCCAACCTATACTTACAACAAGGGAGGACTTCTGGGCTACCCAATTGCCATGGCCTCCCATGAAGTGTGTGAGTAAAACTCATTAGGACACCAAAAACCTTTTAAGGTACCCAACTAGTAATATATAGTGTACCCATATGTTGTAACCTCACTAAATAGTAATAGGAAACACATAACTATGCAATTATTACATGATCACCAAGAACACATAGTAAACCACAACCATGTTTTGAGAGGTCACATGCTTACAAATCTATGAAAAACCCCAATTAGGTGCTTACCAAACTTTTAAAGGTGTGTTATCGACCCATTGTATGAGATAAATCTTGGTTACCATGGCATGGGGTTTATGTTCTTGGTTTGAACTATTATCATATGTTTTCGCATTGTGTGATGAATATGGATTTTGAGGTTGTTGTTACATATTTATTTGACTATTGGTCATATCAGTAAGAGGCATAACATGCAACATATTCAATATTAAGTTTTCTCCTAACCTATATATTGATTTTGTGTGATTGTAATAACAATGGAGAACTCTTCTTTTTAGGGGTAAATGACTTTTACTATGTTGTATATAAGAGTCATTTATGATATTTTTTAGCTGAACTCTTATGAATGTATACTTCTGATAGCATGTCACATGTGACTGTGGTGCAGTGCAACTGGTTAATGATGGAGAAATCAATGATCATGGTGATGATAATGTTGTTCCACTATACACAGATAGTCCAATGTATATTGTTAGGTTATTTTATAAAATTAATTACCTTAGTAAGAATCTTGTTTGACTTGATAATTGATAGGTCTGGTTGATTAAGTTTCCTAGAGTATCATATGTTGAGTGATCCGTATTGAACCTTGTGGTATACTATTTATCCAAACAAGGCTCTTATTGACTCTCAATATGGTAATTCTAAGATTGAATCCATAAATTCATGTCTTGGGGGATGGTCCTAGATGATGTTCTATGGGTGGAGACCCCTAGCGAAACTTCGTGTAGGCTTATAAAAGACCTTGTAGCCTTAAATGTGACTCTAGTTACTGGAAAGTTGGTGTCTCATACTACTTTGAAGTAACCTGAGAGATTATTTTTATTTTTAAGTGATATTAAAGGTTACTTATTATGAATAGTCTTCATTGATGGAAAACCCAGAGGCAAGTGAGTAACCTGTGGAATAACTAGAGGATGTTCCAATAAGTTTTCATGAAACATGGGAGTATTAAGAACCATGATAACTAGAATTCAAGATACATGGTTGTGTCTTGGGGTTTTGTGGAAATGATATAGCATAATATGACACCTGTTTGATGAGTGGTACATGGTAAAATTCAGTAGTAAATAGTTTCATTTTCTAAAGAGGACTGCTTCAGGCACTCAGTTTTATAAAGCTGGTTCCTTATGGTGATTTGATAGCTATTAAGGCTTGTGAGTCTATTTTGAAGGTCTATTACTTGGTGGAAAAATAACTTAGTTTTATTAATTAGTGGTATGTCAACATTTTTCTTAGAAAATATTAATTTGTGTTCATTCATGTGATGGTTATGTGAGGGTTAGAGAAAAAGGGGTGTTATACTAACCATTGAGGATTTTTTTGGTGCTCTGGATGAGCTTGGTGGTGTTTTTTTATAACACCCATAGATTTTAAAAGAATAAAATTATTTTCAATATCATTTATAACATGAAACACCAAGCTAATAAGAAAATATAACACCAAATACTTTTCAAAATATTTATTTTTAAATAAATTTAATCTCTTTGATAGCTCGTAGAACACGCAATGTAACATCCCAGGTAAATAAATAATGTTACATTCTATTTTTTATCAATATTTGTGAATAAAATGTTAATATTACTTTAAAGGGAATTCAATGCTCGATGTTGTACCCAATATGCAACAATGAGTTTCTTTGAAATATTACATTGCACACTAATAATATAATAATATTATAATAGTTAACACCTAGCCGTTGTAACGGCGGGAATGAACAGAAATAACTAAAAAATGATTACATATGTTTTTTAAATATTTTTACATTTATCCAATAAATGTTAGAGGCTTAAAATCCAAATGAATTCAATTTTAAGAATAAATACTCTAATATTTTTAAAAGATCGTTTTACCGCCTTTTGATGGCGAACATTTTTTAAATATAAATTTTTACATTTTTATAATCTCTATTTTCAAAATAAACTTATTCTTTATGATTGGGATATTGAAATTTACTTTGGTTAAATGTTTGGTATGTTTCTAACAATGTTTATTCTTTTCAATGAATAATGAAAAATATTTCATTTTACATCAAAACTGCTTTTTCATCTAATTTAAATATATGGTTAGATTATCTTTTTAATTGGTTTTAAAGTTTAATTAGAATATATTTTTTTCAATTTAATTCAATTGTGGCCATTAGAATTAATTTCACTTTGAAAATGGACATAAACATGGTCCAAACTTTTCATAGATATTGCTTCCAAAAAACCCGCTATTTGTTTTGACAGTGGGAATTAACTATTTTATTTATTAATGAATATTATATGTTTTTAATTTGGTAAAATGGACATCATTTCGGAATTTGAAATATCAAATATATCTTAGGGTTAATTTTTTGGTATTTTTCTGATAATGCTTTTTTTAATGAATAGTGAAAAATACAGTTTGTAATTCAAAACTGCCTTTTCATCCAATTTATTTGTATATTTATATTGTCATTTTAATTGTTTTTAAAGTATAATTTAGTTATGTTTTTATCACTTAATACAATTTTGTTCATTGGAAGTAATTTGACTTTTCAATTGGATGTAAAAACAAGTCAATCTTTTGATAAATTTTACTTCTTAAAAACCCGTCTTTTGTTTTGACAACGGGATTTACGTTTAAATTAATTAATAAAATTTATGTATTTTCAATTTGATAAAATGGATTCCATATTTGGAATCATAAGGTCCAAATTATGTAATTAAGAATCTTTTGTTTTTTGGACATTATGAATAGTAACGATGGTAATTATCTTTAATTATCGTGTTTAATTAGTAATCGGGTAATTAAGGGTAATAAAATAATATCATAAAAATATTAAATGACCCCAAAATATGTCCTAATTCTATTTTGAGGTATCATTCCCGACCATGGGATGCCTTGGGCCAACCTTGGGACCCCATGGAATCACTTTAGTGTGATAGTGACCTTTTATCATATTTTTTTTAAGAAAGGAAAATGTAACCAAAGTATGTAACACCTAAGTAAAATAATTTTAATTTTGGCTACATAAATTATATATTAGACTATAAATAGTAATTGGAAAGAAAAAAATATTTAATACATTATTGTATTCTTTTTATAATTTTTAGACATTAAATAAATTAAATTATTTATTAACCCATGATGATGCAACAATTACCTCATTAATGAATGATTTAAATAAAATGAAAATATAATGTAAACTCTAAGTCTTAAACTTGTCAAAAAACTATTGTATGGATGTATTTCAAAACCTTATCACCTTATCCTCTAAATATATCCTTTTGGGACCTTTAAAATCTGAAAATCATTTTATAATAAAGTAATATTTTATAACTTTTCCAAGAGTGCCCTTCCTCTTCTCTTATAAAAGGCCCCCACCTCTACCACCTTACCCACACCTCTCAAGCCTTTGGCTCAGCCAAACCTACACCTTTCATCTATACACATCCCTCTCTACATCATTGAAGCATCACCTTTGGCATAATTCTCTTCAAGAAACCCTTTTGGTTCAAACCAAGAGGAGTTACCCGATTTAAAGGTAATGTCTTAACTTGTGTTCTTTTGTTTTATTTTGCTTCTCCAAACCCCTAAAATCTTTTTATTACTTTCTTATGTAACAAAACAAGTATCTTAAATATACTAGGATGTTTTTATGTGAAGGATTCAAGCTACACTTACCCACACCTCCGTATAATGGTTAAAGAACATACTGTTTCTGTGGATGACGAATTACTGCCTCACGAATCGATGATTGTTCAATATTCTCTTAACACCTTTCATGGTGGACATTATGATATAACTGTATTTTATATATGAAATTATTAGGGAATTTAGTTTTTCCATATGATTCTGTATTTTATATTTAAAACATACCTTTATGCTTTTCATGTTGTGCAAATGCGATAATTTCATACGAGGAAGTGTGGACTACCGCCCCTCAAGTGATGTGGCTCATTCTTGCAATACATGGAATGTATAAATAATGAAATTAATGAACATATGTGACCTATAAAAAAAATATATTATACTGTAATTATAATATATATATATCTCAATTATTTTTTAATTCCATTAATATTTCAAAGAAATGAAAGTAGCGTTCATGTGTACGTACAACCTACCGTCTCTATGAACGGTGAATTTCATTTCTTTTTATCTCAAAATGTTATGGAATAGTATAAAATGAATATTTAATGGATATATATAATATTTAAATCATTAATACTATTCTGGAGATAATTTACTTATAACTACATGGACAATCATTTTCAAACAAGTTCATTTTTGACTCATGTACCAAACATCGACAAAAACATCTGTTATGAACTCACATTATTAACCAATTATTATAACATTATAATATGTGATATGAACTGAATAATAATCTTTAAAGGAGGAACATAAGAAATTATTAATTGGCCAATGTTTATTATTCAGGAATATTAAGAAATGAACAAGACAAGTCGGACTTGAGGTAAGGGATCCTATCTTGCTCTTTTTTTAAGTAATCTCTTTTATGTCATTTCTTTTAATATCTTCTTTCTTATGTTTGGGGATGTTCTTTTATATTACTCATTCTGTAATTTTTATGTTAATATTATGAGAGACCCTATTTGATCTCATCAATCCATTTTTGGAAGTTTTATGTGGCGCCGTTAGGCTGCCGAATTTTCATAAGGGGATTTCATATCACTTTTTATTCCCGTGAGATTCATGCTACATTGGCCCCTATTTCCTTTTGTGTGGTGTATGTACTTCCCATTTTTTCACTATTTTTATAATATAATCTCATTTATGGGTAGTTACATTTTCATTGTATAACCCATCTTTCATGGGGTGTATGTTTCGAAAGTTTCCCAAATCGGTAAGGGAACCTTTCACCCTTCTCTTTTTAAAAGACTTATTTTGTTATGTCTTTTTATTTACATCTTTTTATTTTGGGATATGTTATTCTATATCCTCATTGATTTAAATTTTATGTCCAAGTGATGAGATACCATTTTATCTCTCATCAACTAATTTTCTGAATTTTAAAGGTGATGACGTTAACCTGTCGAATTTTACCAAGGGAACTTCTTAACCCAATTTCAATTTCTTTGGGTTCAAATTGTAGTTATTGAATATGTCATCCTATGAATATGTTTGAATGACCTCTGGTTTTTTTACACTTAATATCCACTTATATTGTGTGTATTTATTATTGTCATGCATAATTATGAGATTGATTTATCCTTAATTTAAGGATACCTACTTTATAAGGGATTTCATCTCATTTTACATTTCTATCGAGACTTCATTGTTGCTATGCACCAATTCACTATTATATGGTGTATATACTATCCTTTGGAATATTACATCATGGATACCTTTATTCTTGTGATATTATAAAGTTCTGATTAAATGTTATTCATCAATTATTATATTCAAGTGTCTCTCATTTTGTTAAAAACCCTTTAACTAAAATATCATTTTACATGTTATAATGATTTATTCTTATAAATAATTCTCATTAATATCCATTTTTTTCCAAATGGTTTTATGGATATATTTATATTGATATTAATGGTTTAAAATGTTAAAATATTCAAAGTGGTATGGGACACTTTGATTCAAAAATATCTTTATTAAACGTTTTAAATGTTTTTTAGAATGGACTCATTATTTCAATATCTTAAAATGTTATATTGTTAATGCAATGTGGGAATATTATCTTACCTTTATTCTTAAGTTATTTTCTATGACTATGTTATGGTTCTTGGGCATTGTTTATGAAGATGGGTGGTTCTGTGATAAACTAAGTGCGGGTGAGACCGATATAGCTCTCCAATGCATTGGGTAACACAAAGGGGTTAAACATTACAGTTTCTCTAAAGAGATTTAGGGAATATACTATGATGGGTATTCCAAACGTAACCATGAGGGTTACTACCTATGTTAGAATGTTATGAATGCCTCAAGTTACCTTTATGCCTTATTATTTCTATTGAGTTATGAATAAATCTTATGATTTCATGATGTATGTTAAATTGATTATGTTTTATGAGTAAAGTATGATTTCATTGATTCTTATGTATACATGGAATGATGTTTTCTTTCTGTATTGTTATAACCCTTACTGAGCTTTTTATGCTCATACCAAGTTTTTGAAATGTTTTCACAGGACATAAAGTTGAATAGGGTCAAGGATGGGATCAAAGAAATGTCAGGCTATCTAAAACAAGGAACTAGACATGACTCTTTTGTTCAAGAGTTTTTATTTTGTGGAAAAAATGGAAACTGAGTTGATTTGTCAACTTTGTAATCTTTGACATGTAACAGCTATGTCCTATTTCTCTAAAACTCATAACCTGAAAAGATCCTCAATGTGAATTATTCAATTTAATTAAATATTACGTAAGGTTTAAGGCCGGGTCCTTATAGTTGGTATCAAAGGTTGGTTTAGATAACTTTAGAGGTTAGAGTGTTGTTTAAGAAAAAGTGACAAGTTGTGTATAACCACAATGGTTATTATATTAGATAGAGTCATTGTTATTTTTGAATGTTGGAATGAGTATGAGATAACTTGGATAAGTATATCTTAGTGTTTATCTTACTCTTTAGTACATAATAATTTTGTTGATATACTCACACTGACATTTTTGGTTTTAGTAAATGGATGGATCTAGCAGAAACCAAAGTGAAAATGGGTTTGAAGGAAACTGTGGTGGTTCTATGATTAAGAGACTGGATGAAATGGGGGATTCAATGAGAAATCTTGTGGTTATTCTAAACCAAATATCTGGAGTCATGATCAACCACTTGAACCTTGGTGAGTTCTCTAATGCATCATGTACGAGAGAACCAACTCGACATGGAAGTTCAGGTAATAATTATAAAGGGAACCATTAGGGTTTATATGATCCTTACTTTTGAGGTAATTATGGGTTACTATAGGTTATGATGGAATATGAACGGCATGAGATAAACTTGAGGTTAAATTATTTTATGGTTATTTTGGAAGATTTTATCTCGTTTTGGGTAATGTTTTAAGAATTATATAGTTTTGGAAAAAGGACAACACGGAGACCATGTGACATCCCGTCGCCTCGGAAAAAGCTGCGGGAATCGAACCCACAACCAAAATTCGACTGGTATTTATCACCTACCACTAGAATACGTGAAGTCCCTGGTTAGTTTGACTAATTATTTTTAGTTAGATGATTTTATGAATCATGAGTAAGTTGATTTTGGGTTATCTAAGGAAATTATTAACCTATCAAGGAGGATATGTGATTAGGTTAAATACTTTTCAGTATGAGACTGTAAGAGTAACTGATGTTATTTTGGGGAAAAATGTTAATATTTATCTTAGGAGACTATGTGATTAAATCCTTCATAGATTTGGGTTTCAATTTTAGTTTGGTTAGAATTTTATGGATAGATGTTTATTGAATGGTCTTTGTTGAACTTTGGGTTTTGTTTGACAAATTTTCGAGATTAGGAGTAGTTTTTCTTTTTGTAAAAAAATATCCTTTTTGGGTATTATCTGATCTCGTACTAAACTTTTTGGTTTGGTTTTGGTTGAGATCAAAAGACATGGGAAATATATAGTTCTCTTTTTTGGATTAGGTGATTCTCAAGAAGTTTATTAAAGTACTCTTAATGCGAACAAGTCTTCCAAAATACTCATCTTTTGGAGAAATTATGAGTTTGATTAAGGAATCTAGTAAAAGTTGAAAGTCTACGTGACAAGTAAGTATGTTTCATTATGATTCAGTTAAGCTCAAAAATAAATTCCTCAATGAAAATTAACTTAAAACAAAAATGTTTTCTGTTAACTTTTCATACTGGGGAATCAAATATTGTTTAACCCATCACAAGTTTGTGATTTTCTTGTGGTTAACTTTCTCCTAGACATGTTACTATCACCCTCCATCAGAACGTGACCCTTTTTTTCTCCTACATATCCATATTTTTCTACTTGGAATCCTTGTATGAGTTAACTCGGGTGACCTTTGTACTTCTCTCCCTTTCTTTTAGAGTGATACTTTTACTGACCCTTGTTCCGATGTGGGACTTTCAATGAAGTTTCCAAGCCCAATTTTGAAATTGCGAGGACGCAATTCCCAAAAGGGGGGAAGGACATAACACCCCAGGTAAATAAATAATATTACATTCTAATTTTAATCAATATTTGTGAATAAAATGTTAATATTACTTTAAAGGGAATGCTATGCTCGATGGCGTACCCAATACGCAACAACGCGTTTCTTTGAAATATTACGTTGCACACTAATAATATAATAATAATATAATAGTTAACACCTATCCATTGTAATGGAGAGAATGAATAGAAATAACTAAAAAACGATTACATATGTTTGTTAAATATTTTTACATTTATCCAATAAATTTTAGAGGCTTAAAATCCAAATGAATCCAATTTTATGAATAAATACTCTAATATTTTTAAAAGATCCTTTTACTGCCTTTTGATGGAAAACCTTTATTAAATCTAACTTTTGACATTTTTATAAGCTCTATTTTCAAAATAAACTTATTATTTATGATTGGGATATTGAAATTTACTTTGGTTAAATTTTTGGTAGGTTTCTGACAATGTTCATTCTTGTTAATGAATAGTGAAAAATATTGCATTTTACATCAAAACTGCTTTTTCATCTAATTTAAATATATGGTTATATTATATTTTTAATTGGATTTAAAGTTTAATTAGAATATATTTTTACAATTTAATTCAACGTTGGTCATTACAATTAATTTCACTTTGAAAATGGACATAAACAAGGGCCAAACGTTTCATAGATATTGCTTCCAAAAAACCCGCAATTTGTTTTGACAGCGGGAATTAACTATATGATTTATTAATGAAACTTCTATGTTTTGAATTTTGTAAAATGAATATCATTTCTGAATTTGAAATATAAAATATATCTTAGGGTTAATTTTTGGTATTTTTCTGATAATGCTTTTTTTAATGAATAGTGAAAAATACAGTTTGTAATTCAAAATGGCCTTTTCGTCGAATTTATTTATATATTTATATTGTCATTTTACTTGTTTTTAAAGTATAATTGAATTATTTTTTTATCACTTAATACAATTTTTTTCATTGAAAGTAATTTCACATTTCATTTGGATGTAAAAACAAGTCAATCTTTTGATAAATTTTACTTCTTAAAAACCCATCTTTTGTTTTAACAACGAGATTTATTTTTAAATTAATTACTACATTTTATGTGCTTTGAATTTGATAAAATGGATTCCATATTTGGAATCATAAGGTCTAAATTATGTAACTAAGATTTTTTTTGGACATTATGAATAGTAACGACGGTAATTATCATTAATTATCGTGTTTAATTAGTAATCGGGTAATTAAGGGTAAGAAAATAATATCATAAAAATATAAAATGACCCCAACATATGTCCTAATGCTATTTGGTGGTGTCATGGCCGGCCATGGTATTCCTTGGTCCAACCTTGGGACCCCATGGAATCACTTTAGGGTGATAGTGACCTTTTATCATATTTTTTTTAAAGAAAGGAAAATGTAACCAAAGTATGTAACACCTAAGTAAAATAATTTTTATTTTGTATACATAAACAATATATTAGACTATAAATAGTAATTGGAAAGATATAAATATTTCATACATCATATTATTTTTTTTAATAATTTTTAGACATTAAATAAATTAAATTATTTATGACACCATAATGATGCAACAATTACCACATTAATGAACGTTTAAATAAAATGAAACGATAATGTAAAATATAAGTCTTACACTTGTCAAAAACCTATTGGATGGGTGGATTTCAAAACCTTATCACCTTATCCTCTAAATATATCCATTTGGGACCTTTAAAATCCGAAAAACATTTTATAATAAAGTAATATTTTATAACTTTCCAAGAGTGCCCATAATCTTCTCTTATAAAAGGCCCCCACCTCTACCACCTTACCCACACCTCTCAAGCCTTTGGCTCGGCCAAAACCTGACCATTTCATCTATAAAAATCCCTCACTTCATCATTGAAGCCTCACCTTTTGCATAATTCTCTTCAAGAAACCCTTTTGGTTCAAACCAAGAGGAGTTACCCGATTTAAAGGTAATGTCTTCACTTATGTTCTTTTGTTTTATATTGCTTATCCAAACCCCTAAAATCTTTTTATTACTTTATTATGTAACAAAACCAGTGTCTAAAATATACTAGGATGTTTTTATTTGAAGGATTCAAGCTAAAATTACACACACCTTCATCTAATGGTTAAAGAACATACTGTTTCTGTGGATGGCGAATTGCTGCCTCACGAAACGATGATTGTTCAATATCCTCTTAACACCTTTCATGGTGGCCATTATGATGTCACTGTATTTTATATATGATATATATGGTAATTATGTTTTCCATATTCTTATGTATTTTATATTTAAGACATACCTTTATACTTTTCATGTTGTGCAAATGTGCTAATTTCATTCGAGGAAGTGTGGAATACCGCCCCCTCAAGTGATGTAACTCGTTCATGAAATACATGGAATGTATAAAGAATGAAATTAATGAAAATATGTGACCCATAAAACATATATATTATACTGTAATAACAATATATATATCTATCAATTATTTTTTAATTCGATTAATATGTCAAAGAAATGAAAGTAGCGTTCTTTCGTACGTACGGCCTACCGTCTCCATGAACGGTGCATTTCATTTCTTTTTATCTCCAAATGTTATGGAATAGTATAAAATGAATATGTAATGGATATATATGATATTTAAATCATTAATACTATTCTGGAGATAATTTACTTATAACTACAAGGACAATCATTTTCAAACAAGTTCATTTTTGACTCATGTACCAAACATCCACAAAAACGTCTGTTATGAACTCACATTATTAACCAATTATTATAAAATTATAATATGTGATATGAACTGAATAATAATATTTAAAGGAGGACCTTAGGAAATTATATATTGAACAAATTTTATTATTCAGAAATATAATGAAACGGACAAGAGAAGTCGAACTTGAGGTAAGGGATCCGATCTCTCTCTTTCTTTTTAAGTACTCTCTTTTATGTCATTTCTTTTAATCTCATCTTTCTTATGTTTGGGGATGTTGTTTTATATTCCACATTCATTAATTTTTATGTTCATATTATGATAGACCCTATTTGACCTCATCAATCAATTTTTGGAAGTTTTATGTGGTCCCGTTACACTGCCAAATTTTCATAAGGGGATTTTCATCTCACTTTTTATTCCCGTGAGATTCATGCTACATTGGCCGCTATTTCCTTTTGTTTGGTTTATGTACTGGCCATTATTTTACTATTTGTATAATATAATCTCATTTATGGGTAGTTAAATCTTCATTTTATGACCCTTCTTTCATGGGGTGTACGTTTCGAAAGTTGCCCAAATCGGTAAGGGAACCTTTCACCCTCCTCTTTTTAAAAGACTTATTTTGTTATCTATTTTTATTTACATATTTTTATTTTGGGATATGTTCTAATATATCCTTATTGATGTAAATTTTATGTCCAAGTGATGAGATACCATTTTCTCTCTCATCAACGAATTTTATGAATTTTAAAAGTGACTCCCCTAGGCTTTCGAATTTTACCAAGATAACTTCTTAACCCAATTTCAATTTCATTGGGTTCAACTTGTAGTTATTGAATATGTCATCCTATGAATATATGTGAATTACCTATGGTTGTTTTACACTTAATATCCACTTATATTTGGTGTATTTATATTTTTCACACATTATTATGAGATTGATTTATCTTTAATTTAAGGATACCTTCTTTATAAGGTATTTCTTCTCATTTTACATTTCTATTGAGACTTCATTGTTGTTATGAACCAATTCACTCTTATATGGTGTATATACTGTCCTATGGAATATTATATCATGAATACCTTTATTATTGTGATATTATAAAGTTCTGATTAAATGTTATTCATCAATTATTGTATTCAAGTGTCTCTCATTTTGTTAAAAAACCTATGACAAAATCATCATTTTAAATGTTTTAATGATTTATTCTTGTAAATAATTCTCATTAATATCCATGTTTTTCAAAATGGTTTTATGGATTTATTTATATTGATATTAATGGTTTAAAATGTTAAAATCTTCAAAGTGGTATGGGACACTTTGATTCAAAAATCACTTTATTAAATGTTTTAATTGGTCTTGAAAATTGTTTTTAGAATGGATTCATTATTTCAATTTCTTAAAATTTTATATTGTTAATTAAATGTGGGAATGTTATATTAACTTTATTCTTAATTTATGTGCTATGATTATGTTATGGTTCTTGGGCATTTTTTATGAAGATGGGTGGTTCTGTGATAAACTAAGGGAGGGTGAGCCCGATATAGCTCTCCAATTCATTGGGTAAGGTGAAGGGGTTAAACGTTAAGGTTTCTCCGAATAGATTTAGGGAATATACTATGATGGGTATTCCAAACATAACCATGAGGGTTACTCCCTACGTAAGACTGTTATGAATGCCTCTAGTTACCTTTATGCCTTATTATTTCAATTGATTTATGCATAAATCTTATGATTTCATGAGGTATGTTAAATTGATTATGTTTTATGAGTAAATTATGATTTCATTGATTCTTATGTATATATGTACTGATGTTTTATTTCCGTACTGTTATAACCCTTACTGAGCTTTTTATGCTCATCCCAAGTTTTTGAAATGTTTTCACAGGACATAAAGTTGAATAGGGTCAAGGATGGGATAAAGGAAATGTCAGGCTATCTAAAACAAGAAGCTAGACATGACACTTTTGTTCAAGAGTTTTTATTTTGTGGAAAAATGGCAACTGAGTATATTTGTCTACTTTGTAATCTTTGATATGTAATAGTTATGTCCTAATTCTCTAAAACTATAAACCTATAAAGATCCTCAATGTGAATTATTCAATTTAATTCAAGATTACGTAAGGTTTAAGGCTGGGTCCTTATAGTTGGTATCAAAGGTCGGTTTAAATAACACTAGAGGTTAGAGTGTTGTTTAAGAAAAAGTGACAAGTTTTGTATAACCATAATGTTTATTATATTAGATAAAGTCATTGTTATTTTTGAAGGTTGGAATGAGTTTGAGATAACTTGGATAAGTATATCTTAGTGTTTATCTTCCTCTTTAGTACATAATGATTTTGTTGATATACTCACACTGACATTTCTGGTTTTAGTAAATGGATGGATCTAGCAGGCACCAAAGTGACAATGGGTTTGAAGGAAACTGTGGTGGTTCTCTGATTAAGAGACTGGATGAAATGGGGGATTCAATGAGAAATTTCGTGGATATTCTAAACCAACTATCAGGAGTCATGATCAACCACTTGAACCTTGGTGAGTTCTCTAATGCATAATGTTTGAGAGAACCAACTCGACATGGAAGTTTGGGTAATAATTATAAAGGTAACCATTAGGGTTTATATGATCCTTACTTTTGAGGTAATTATGGGTTACTATACGTTATGATTTAATATGAACAACATGAGATAAACTTGAGGTTAAATTATGTTATTGTTATTTTGGAAGATTTTCACTCGTTTTGGGTAATGTTTTAAGAATTATATTGTTTTGGAAAAAGGATATCACGCAGACCGTGTGACAACCCATCGCGTCGGACAAAGCTGCGGGAATCGAACCCACAACCAAAATACGACTAGTATTTATCGCCTACGACTAGACTACGTGAAGTCACTGGTTAGTTTGACTAATTATTTTTAGTTAGATGAATTTATGAATCAAGAGTAAGTTGATTTTGGGTTATATATGGAAATTATTAACCTATCATGGAGGATATGTGATTAGGTTAATTATTTTTCAGTATTAGACAGTAAGAGTAACTGATGTTATTTTGGGGAAAAATGTTAAGATTTATCTTAGGAGACTATGTGATTAAATCCTTCAGAGATTGGGGTTTAAATCTTAGTTTGGTTATAATTTTATGGATATATGTTTATTGAATGGTATTTGTTGAACTTTGGGATTTGTTTGACAAATTTTGGAGATTAAGAGTAGTTTTTATTTTTGTAAAAAAATATCATTTTCGGGTATAATCTGATCTCGTACTAAACTTTTCAGTTTGGTTTTGGTTGAGATCTAAAGACATGGGAAATATATAGTTCTCTTTTTTGGATTAGGTGATTATCAAGAAGTTTATTATAGTACTCTTAATGCGAACAAGTCCTCCTAAATACTCCTCTTTTTGAGAAAATATGAGTTTGATTAAGGAATCTAGTAAAAGTTGAAAGTCTACGTGACAAGTAAGTATGTTTCCTTATGATTTAGTTAAGCTCAAAAATTAATTCCTTAATGAAAATTAACTTAAAACAAAAATTTTGTCTGTTAACTTTTCATACTGGGGAATCGAATAGCGTTTAACCCACCACAAGTTTGTGATTTTCTTATGGTTAACTTTCTCCTAGACATGTTTACTATCACCCTCCATTAGAACATGACCCTTTTTTTTTCTCCTCCATATCTATATTTTCCTACTTGTAATCCTAGTATGGGTTAACTCGGGTGACCTTTGTACTTCTCTCCTTTTCTTTTAAAGTGATAGTTTTACTAACTCTTGTTCTGATGTGGGACTTTCAATGAAGTTTTCAAGCCCAATTTTGAAATTGCGAGGACGCAATTCCCAAAAGGGGGAAGGATGTAACATCCCATGTAAATAAATAACATTAAATTCTAATTTTTATCAATATTTGTGAATAAAATGTTAATATTACTTTAAAGGGAATGCTCTGCTCGATGACATACCCAATACGCAACAACACGTTTCTTTGAAATATTACGCTGCCGACTAATAATATAATAATATTATAATAGTTAACGCCTAGCAGTTGTAATGGCGGGAATGAAAATAAATAACAAAAAAATTATTATATATGTTTGTTAAATATTTTTACATTTATCCAATTAATTTTAGAGGCTTAAAATCCAAAAGAATCCAATTTTAAGAATAAATACTCTAATATTTTTAAAAGATCGTTTTACCGCCTTTTGATGGCGAAACTTTTTTAAATCTAACTATTGAAATTTTTATAAGCTCTATTTTCAAAATAAACTCATTCTTTTTTATTGGGATATTTAAATTTACTTTGGTTAAATGTTTGGTATGTTTCGGACAATGTTCATTCTTTTCAATGAATAATGAAAAATATTGCATTTTACATCAAAACTACTTTTTCATATAATTTAAATATATGGTTAGATTATATTTTTAATTTGTTTTAAAGTTTAATTCTAATATTTTTTTTTAATTTAATTCAATGGTGGTCATTACAATTAATTTCACTTTGAAAATGGACATAAACAAGGGCCAAACTTTTCATAGATATTGCTTCCAAAAAACCCGCTATTTGTTTTGACAACGGGAATTAACTATATGATTTATTAATGAAACTTGTATGTTTTGAATTTGGTAAAATTGATATCATTTCTGAATTTGAAATATAAAATATATCTGAGGGTTAATTTTTGGTATTTTTCTGATAATGCTTTTTTAATGAATAGTGAAAAATACAGTTTGTAATTCAAAACTGCCTTTTCATCCAATTTATTTATATATTTATATTGTCATTTTAATTGTTTTTAAATTATAATTGAATTATGTTTTATCACTTAATACAATGTTGTTCATTGGAAGTAATTTCACATTTCAATTGGATGTAAAAACAAGTCAATCATTTGATAAAATTTACTTCTTAAAAACCCGTCTTTTGTTTTGACAACGGAATTTACTTTTAAATTAATTACTACAATTTATGTGTTTTTAATTTGATAAAATGGATTCCATATTTGGAATCCTAAGGTCCAAATTATGTAATTAAGACTCTTTTGTTTTTGGACATTATGAATAGTAATGACAGTAATTATCTTTAATTATCGTGTTTAATTAGTAATCGGTTAATTAAGGGTAAGAAAATAATATCATAAAAATATAAAATGACCTCAAAATATGTACTAATGCAATTTGGTGGTGTCATGGCCGACCATGGGATTCCTTGGTCCAACCTTGTGACCCCATGGAATCACTTTAGTGTGATAGTGACCTTTTATCATAATTTTTTTAAAGGAAAATGTAACCAAAGTATGTAACACCTAAGTAAAATAATTTTAATTTTGTCTACATAAACGATATATTAGACTATAAATAGTAATTGGAAATATAAAAAGATTTCATTCATCATTGTATTTTTTTATAATTTTTAGACATTAAATCAATTAAATTATTTATGATACCATGATGATGCAGCAATTACCTCATTAATGAACGATTTAAATAAAATGAAAAGATAATGTAAAATCTAAGTCTTAAAATTGTCACAAACCTATTGGATGGGCGTATTTCGAAACCTTATCACCTTATACTCTAAATATATCCTTTTGGGACCTTTAAAATCCGAAAATCATTTTATAATAAAGTAATATTTTATAACTTTTCAAGAGTGCCCCTCCTCTTCTCTTATAAAAGGCCACCACCTCTACCATCTTAACCACACCTCTCAAGCCTTTTGCTCGGAAAAACCTTTCCCATTTAATCTCTCCACATCCCTCTCTTCATCATTGAAGGCTCACCTTTTTCATATTTCTCTTCAAGAAACCTTTCTGGTTCAAACCAAGAGGAGTTACCCGATTTAAAGGTAATGTCTTCACTTGTGTTCTTTTGTTTTATTTTGCTTCTCCAAACCCATAAAATCATTTTATTCCTTTATTATGTAAAAAAACAAGTATCTTAAATATACTAGGATGATTTTATGTTAAGGATTCAAGCTACACTTACACACACCTCAATCTAATGGTTAAAGAACATACTGTTTCTGTGGATGGCGAATTACTGCCTCACGAAACGATGATTGTTCAATATTCTCTTAACACCTTTCATGGTGGAAATTATGATGTCACTATATTCCATATATGATATATATGGTATTTATGTTTTACATATGCTTCTGTATTTTATATTTAAAACATACCTTTATGCTTTTCATGTTGTGAAAATGCAATAATTTCATACGAGGAAGTGTGGACTACCGCCCCCTCAAGTGATGTGACTCGTTCATGCAATACATGGAATGTATAAATAATGAAATTAATGAGCTTATGTGACAAATAAAACATATATATTATACTGGAATTATAACATAGATATCTCTCAATTATTTTTTAATTCCATCAATATGTCAAAGAAATGAAAGTAGCGTTCATGCGTACGTACGGCCTACCGTCTCCATGATCGGTGCATTTCATTTCTTTTTATCTCAAAATGTTTTGGAATAGTATAAAATGAATATTTACTGGATATATATTATATTTAAATCATTAATACTATTCTGGAGATAATTTACTTATAACTACATGGACAATCATTTTCAAACAAGTTCATTTTTGACTCATGTACCAAACATCGACAAAAACGTCTGATATGAACTCACATTATTAACCAATTATTATAACATTATAATATGTGATATGAACTGAATAATAATATTTAAATGATGACCTTAAGAAATTTTAAATTGACCAAAGTTTATTATTCATTAATATAAAGAAACGAACAAGATAAGTCGGACTTGAGGTAAGGGATCCTATCTCTCTCTTTCTTTTTAAGTACTCTATTTTATGTCATTTCTTTTAATCTCATATTTCTTATGTTTAAGGATGTTATTTTATATTCCTAATTATTTAATTTTTATCTTCATATTATGAGAGACCCTATTTGATCTCATCAATCCATTTTTGGAAGTTTTATGTGGCGTCGTTAGGCAGCCGAATTTTCATTAGGGGATTTTCATCTCACTTTTTATTCCTGTGAGATTCATGCTACATTGGCCGCTATTTCCTTTTGTGTGGTGTATGTACTACCCATTATTTTACTATTTGTATAATATAATCTCATTTATGGTTAGTTACATCTTCATTGTATGACCCTTCTTTCATGGGGTGTACGTTTCGAAAGTTTCCCAAATCAGTAAGGGAACCTTTCACCCTCCTCTTTTTAAAACACTTATTTTGTTATGTATTTTAATTTATATATTTTTATTTTGGGATATGTTCTTCTATATCCTTATAGATGTAAATTTTATGTCCAAGTTATGAGATACCTTTTTCTCTCTCATCAACTAATTTTATGAATTTTAAAAGTGACGCCGTTAGGATGTCAAATTTTATCAAGGGAACTTCTTAACCGAATTTCGATTTATTTGGGTTCAACTTGTAGTTATTGAATATGTCATCCTATGAAGATGTGTGAATGAACTATGGTTGTTTTAAACTTAATATCCACTTATATTGGGTGTATTTATATTTGTCACACATAATTATGAGATTTATTTATCCTTAATTTAAGGATACCTTCTTTATAAGGGATTTCATCTCATTTTACCTTTCTATTGAGACTTCATTGTTGTTATGAACCAATTCACTCTTATATGGTGTATATACTGTCCTTTGGAATATTATATCATGAATAACTTTATTCTTGTGATATTATAAAGTTATGATTAAAGTTTATTCATCAATTATTGTATTCAAGTGTCTCTCATTTTTTTAATAACCCTTTAACTAAAATATCATTTTAATTGTTTTAGTGATTTATTCTTATAAATATTTCTCATTAATATCCATGTTTTTCAAAATGGTTTTATGGATTTATTTATATTTATATTAATGGTTTAAAATGTGAAAAGCTTCAAAGTGGTATGGGAGACTTTGATTCAAAAATATCTTTATTAAATGTTTTAAATGTCTTTGAAAATGGTTTTTAGAATGGATTCATTATTTCAACATCTTAAAATGTTATATTGTTAATGCAATGACGGAATTTTATCTTACCTTTATTCTTAAGTTATGTGCTTTGATTATGTTATTGTTCTTGGGCATTGTTTTTGAATACGGGTGGTTCCGTGATAAACTAAGGGCGGGTGATCCCGATTTAGCTCTCCAACGCATTGGGTAACAGGAAGGGGTTAAATGTTAAGGTTTCTCCGAAGCGATTTTGGGAATATACTATGATGGGTATTCCAAATGTAACCACGAGGATTACTCCCTACGTAAGAATGTTATGAATGTCTCAAGTTACCTTTATGACTTATGATTTCTATTGAGCCATTCATAAATCTTATGATTTCATGAGGTATGTCAAATTGCTTATGTTTTATGAGTAAAGTATGATTTCATTGATTCTTATGTATACATGGACTGATGTTTTATTTCCATACAGTTATAACCCTTACTGAGCTTTTTATGCTCATCCCAAGTTTTTGAAATTTTTTCACAGTTCTTAAAGTTGAATAGGGTCAAGGATGGGATCAAGGAAATTTCAGGCTATCTAAAACAAGGAACTAGACATGACTCTTTTTTTCAAGAGTTTTTATTTTGTGGAAAAAATGGAAACTAAGTAGATTTTTATACTTTGTAATCTTTGAGATGTAAGAGCTATGTCCTAATTCTCTAAAACTCTAAACCTGAAAAGATCCTCAATGTGAATTATTCAATTTAATTCAAGATTACATAAGGATTAATGCCGGGTCCTTATAGTTGGTATCAAAGGTCAGTTTAGATAACTTTAGAGGTTAGAGGGTTTTTTAAGAAAAAGTGACAAGTTGTGTATAACCACAATAGTTATTATATTATATAGAGTCATTGTTATTTTTGAAGGCTGTAATGAGTTTGAGATAACTTGGATAAGTCTATCTTAGTGTTTATATTCCTCTTTAGTACATAATGATTTTGTTGATATACTCACACTTACATTTCTGGTTTTAGTAAATAGATGGATCTAGCAGGCACCAAAGTGATAATGGGTTTGAAGGAAACTATGGTGGTTCTCTGATTAAGAGACTGGATGAATTGGGGGATTCAATGAGAAATCTCGTGGTTATTCTAAACCAACTATCAGGAGTCATGATCAACCACTTGAACCTTGATGAGTTCTCTAATGCATCATGTACGAGAGAACCAACTCGACATGGAAGTTCTGGTAATAATTATAAAGGTAAACATTTGGGTTTATATGATCCTTACTTTTGAGGTAATTATGGGTTACTATACGTTATGATGGAATATGAACGACATGAGATAAACTTGATGTTAAATTATGTTATGGTTATTTTGGAAGATTTTATCTCGTTTTGGGTATTGTTTTTAGAATTATATAGTTTTGGAAAAAGGACAACACACAGACCGTGGGACAACTCCTCACTTTGGAAAAAGCTGCGCCAATCGAACCCACAACCAAAGTGCGACTGATATTTATCGCCTACCACTGGACTACGTGAAGTCCCTGGTTAGTTTGACTAATTTCATTTTAGGAAGATGATTTTATGAATCAGGAGTAAGTTGAAAGTCTACGTGACAAGTATGTATGTTTCATTATGATTTATTTTTGCTCAAAAATAAATTCCTCAATGAGAATTAACTTAAACAAAAAATGATGTCTGTTAACTTTTCCTACTGGGGAATCGAATACCGTTTAACCCATCACAAGTTTGTGATTTTCTTGTGGTTAACTTTCTCCTAGACATGTTTACTATCACCATCTATTAGAACACAGACCTTTTTTTCTCCTCCATATCCATATTTTACTACTTGGAATCCTAGTATGGGTTAACTCGGGTGACCATTGTACTTCTCTCCCTTTCTTTTAAAGTGATAGTTTTACTAACCCTTATTCCGATGTGGGACTTTCAATGAAGTTTCCAAGCCCAATTTTGAAATTCCGAGGACAAAATTCCCAAAAGGTGGAAGGATGTAACATCCCAGGTAAATAAATTAAATTACATTCTAATTTTTATCAATATTTGTGAATAAAATATTAATATTACTTTAAAGGGAATGCTATGCTTGATGGCGTACCCAATAAGCAACAACGAGTTTCTTTGAAATATTACGTTGCACACTAATAATATAATAATATAATAATAGTTAACGCATAGCCGTTGTAATGGAGGGAATGAACATAAATAAATAAAAAATTATTACATATGTTTTTTAAATAGTTTTACATTTATCCAATAAATGTTAGAGGCTTAAAATCCAAATGAATCCAATTTTAAGAATAAATACTCAAATATTTTTAAAAGATTGTTTTACCGCTGTTTGAGGGCGAACCTTTTTTAAATATAACTTTTGAAATTTTTATAAGCTCTATTTTCAAAATAAACTTATTCTTTATGATTGGGATATTGAAATTTACTTTGGTTAAATGTTTGGTATGTTTCTGATAATGTTCATTCTTTTCAATGAATAGTGAAAAATATTGCAATTTACAACAAAAATGCTTTTTCATCTAATTTAAATATATAGTTAGATTATATTTTTAATTGGTATTAAAGTTTAATTAGAATATATTTTTACAATTTAATTCAATGGTGGTCATTATAATTAATTTCACTTTGAAAATGGACATAAACAAGGGCCAAACTTTTCATAGATATTGCTTCCAAAAAACCCGCTATTTGTTTTGACAGCAGGAATTAACTATATGATTTATTAATGAAACTTCAATGTTTTGAATTTGTTAAAATGTATATAATTTATGAATTTGTAATATCTAATATAGCTTAGGGTTAATTTTTGGTATTTTTCTGATAATGCTTTTTTTAATGAATAGTGAAAAATACAGTTTGTAATTCAAAATTGCCTTTTCATCCAATTTATTTATATATTTATATTGTCATTTTAATTGTTTTTAAAGTATAATTGAATTATGTTTTTATCAATTAATACAATGTTGTTCATTTTAAGTAATTTCACTTTTCAACTGGATGTAAAAACAAGTCAATCTTTTGATAAATTTTACTTCATAAAAACCCGTCTTTTGTTTTGACAATGGGATTTACTTTTAAATTAATTACTACAATTTATGTGTTTTGAATTTCATAAAATGGATTCCATATTTTGAATCAGAAGGTCCAAATTATGTAATTAAGACTCTTTTGTTTTCAGACATTATGAATAGTAACGACAATAGTTATCTTTAATTATCGTGTTTAATTAGTAATCGGGTAATTAAGGGTAAGAAAATAATATCATAAAAATATAAAATGACCACAACATATGTCCTAATGCTATTGGGTGGTGTCATGGCCGACCATGGGATTCCTTGGTCCAACCTTGGGACCCCATGGAATCACTTTAGTGTGATAGTGACCTTTTATCATATTTTTTTTAAAGAAAGGAAAATGTAACCAAAGTATGTAACAACTAAGTAAAATACTTTTAATTTGGTCTAAATAAACGATCTATTAGACTATAAATAGTCATTGGAAAGATAAAAATATTTCA
The DNA here is from genome assembly GCA_963277665.1 of Viscum album. Taxonomy (NCBI): domain Eukaryota; kingdom Viridiplantae; phylum Streptophyta; class Magnoliopsida; order Santalales; family Viscaceae; genus Viscum; species Viscum album. Next base: position 746,532,737 of record OY728123.1, on the reverse strand, counting down.
TACATCATAGTATTTTTTTATTAATTTTAAGACATTAAATAAATTAAATTATTTTTGACACCATGATGATGCATCAATTACCACATTAATGAACGATTTAAATAAAATGAAACGATACTGTAAAATCTAAGTCTTAAACTTGTCACAAACCTATTGGATGATTGTATTTCTAAACCTTATCACCTTATACTCTAAATATATCATTTTGGTACCTTTAAAATCCGAAAAGCATTTTATAATAAAGTAATATTTTATAACTTTCCAAGAGTGCCCATCCTCTTTTCTTATAAAAGGCCCCCACCTGTACCACCTTACCCACACCTCTCAAGCCTTTGGCTCGGCCAAAACCTTCCTATTTTATCTTTCCACATACCTCTCTTCATCATTGAAGCCTCAAATTTGAATAATTCTCTTCAAGAAACCCTTTTGGTTCAAACCAAGAGGAGTTACCCGATTTAAAGGTAATGACTTCACTTGTGTTATTTTGTTTTATTTTGCTTGTCCAAACCACTAAAATCTTTTTATTCCTTTATTATGTAACAAAACCAGTATATTCAATATACTAGGATGTTGTTATGTGAATGATTCAAGCTACACTTACACACACCTCCGTCTAATGGTTAAAGAACATACTGTTTCTGTGGATGGCGAATTACTGCCTCACGAATCGAAGATTGTTCAATATTCTCTTAACACATTTCATGGTGGCCATTATGATGTCACTGTATTTTATATATTATATATATGGTATTTATGTTTTCCATAAGCTTCTGTATTTTATATTTAAAACATTCCCTTATGCTTTGCATGTTGTGAAAATGCGCTAATTTAATAAGAGGAAGTCTGGACTACCACCCCCTCAAGTGATGTGACTCGTTCATGCAATACATGGAATGTATAAAGAACAAAATTGATGAAATTATGTGACCTATAAAACATATATATTATACTGTAATTATAATATATATATCTCTCAATTATTTTTTAATTCCATTAATATGTCAATGAAACGAAAGTAGCGTTCATGCGTACGTACGGCCTACCGTCTCCATGAACGGTGCATTTCATTTCTTTTTAACTCCAAATGTTATGGAATAGTATAAAATGAATATGTACTGGATATATATGATATTTAAATCATTAATAATATTCTGGAGATAATTTACTTATAACTACATGGACAATCATTTTCAAACAAGTTCATTTTTGACTCATGTACCAAACATCGACAAAAACGTCTGATATGAACTCACATTATTAACCAAGTATTATAAATTAAAATATGTGATATGAACTGAATAATAATATTTAAATGAGGACCTTAAGAAATTACAAATTTACTAAAGTTTATTATTTGGGAATATAAAGAAACAAACATGACAAGTCGGACTTGAGGTAAGGGATCCTATCTCTCTCTTTCTTTTTAAGTACTCTATTTTATGTCATTTCTTTTAATCTCATATTTATTATATTTGGGGATGTTATTTTATATTCCAAATTATGTACTTTTTATTTTCATATTATGAGATATCCTATTTGATCTCATCAATCCATTTTTGTAAGTTTTATGTGGCGCCGTTAGGCAACCGAATTTTCATAAGGGGATTTTCATCTCACTTTTTATTCCCGTGAGATTCATGCTACATTGGCCGCTATTTACTTTTGTGTGGTGTATGTACTGCCCATTAATTTACTATTTTAATAATATAATCTCATTTATGGGTAGTTACATCTTCATTGTATGACCCTTCTTTCATGGGGTGTACGTTTCGAAAGTTGCCCAAATCAGTAAGGGAGCCTTTCACCCTCCTCTTTTTAAAACACTTATTTTTTTATGTCTTTTAATTTACATATTTTTATTTTGGGATATGTTATTATATGTCCTTATTGATGTAAATTTTATGTCCAAGTGATGAGATACCATTTTATCTCTCATCAACTAATTTATGAATTTTAAAAGTGACGCCGTTAGGCTGTCGAATTTTACCAAGGGAACTTCTTAACCCAATTTCGATTTCTTTGAGTTCAACTTGTAGTTATTGAATATGTCATCCTATGAATATGTGTGAATTAACTCTGGTTGTTTTACAATTAATATACACTTATATTGGGTGTATTTATATTTTTCACACATAATTATGAGATTGATTTATCCTTAATTTAAGGATACCTTCTTTATAAGGGTTTTCATATCATTTTACATTTCTATTGAGACTTAAATGTTGTTATGCACCAATTCACTCTTATATGGTGTATATACTGTACTTTGGAATATTATATCATGAATACCTCTATTCTCGTGATATTATAATGTTCTGATTAAATGTTATTCTACAATTATTGTATTCAAGTGTCTCTTGTTTTTTTAAAAACCCTTTAACTAAAATATCATTTAAATGTTTTAATGATTTATTCTTATAAATAGTTCTCATTAATATCCATGTTTTTCAAAATGGTTTTATGGATTTATTTATATTGATATTAATGGTTTAAAATGTTAAAATATTCAATGTGGTATGAGACATTTTGATTCAAAAATCTCTTTATTGAATTTTTTAAATGTCTTTGAAATTGGTTTTAGAATGGATTCATTATCTCAATATCTTATAATGTTATATTGTTAATGAAATGTGGGAATGTTATCTTACATTTATTCTTATGTTTTGTGCTATGATTATGTTATGGTTCTTGGGCATTGTTTATGAAGACGGGTGGTTCCCTAATAAACTAAGGGCGGGTGAGACCGATATATTTCTCCAATGAATTGGGTAACACGAAGGGGTTAAATGTTAAGGTTTCTCCGAAGAGATTTAGGGAATACACTATGATGGGTATTCCAAACGTAACCATGAGGGTTACTCCCTACGTAAGAATGTTATGAATGCCTCACGTTACCTTTATTCCTTATAATTTCTATTGATTTAAGAATAAATCTTATGATTTCATGAGGTAAGTTAAATTGCTTATGTTTTATGAGTAAAGTATGATTTCCTTGATTATTATGTATACATGGACTGATATTTTCTTTCCATACTGTTATAACCCTTACTGAGCTTTTTATGCTCATCCCAAGTTTTTGAAATGTTTTTATAGGACATAAAGTTGAATAGGGTCAAGGATGGGATCAAGGAAATGTCAGGCTGTCTAAAACAAGGAACTAGACATAACCCTTTTGTTGAAGAGTTTTTATTTTGTGGAAAAAATGGAAACTTAGTAGATTTTTCTACATTGTAATCTTTGATATGTAATAGCTATTTCCTAATTCTCTAAAACTATAAACCTGAAAAGATCCTCAATGTGAATTATTCAATTTAATTCAAGATTACGTAAGGTTTAAGGCCGGGTCATTATACGCAACCCCAAGTAGAAATAAACTATAAAATAGTATACCATTAAAAGATACCTGCTAAGTTGGTGAATCTGAATAATACTAAATTAATTATAAAACTTATGGTTAAATATTTAATATAAATAAAATAATAATAATTTAAGAGAAAAAGAAATGTTTTTTTGAAAAACTGTAATTTTTAAAGAGTGTTTAGTTTCACATTTCACAAATAATTTAAAATTCAATTTTACCACTTTTATGATTTTATTTTCAAAAAATATATTTTTTAAATTATAGTACCAAAGTTAACTTATGGTTAATTTTTCGGATTTTTTTGAAATGTTTCATTTTTTGATGGATAGTGAATGTTACTGAATTTTAACCAAAAAAATGATTTTTCATTTAAACTATTTACAATTTTAAGTTAAATATTGATTTTTTATTAAAGTAAAATTAGTTCAAATATATATATATATATTAATCTATTTTTTTCATTAGAATAATTTTCATATTTAATTTTGATATAAAAACAATGTAAAGTTTGGAATATTTTCTCTTTGAAATCCTATTTTCTTATCAAGTTTGTGGGATTGATTTTAAATTAAAATTTTACACCTTAATGAATGAAATTTGGAAAAATGGATTCATAATCTGATTTTTAATAATTTATATTGTATAATAATTTCAACTTATTTTTTGACGAAAATGAATAGGGAAAATAGTAAAATTAATTTCCTCGATTAGGGTAAAAATGGATTTCTTGCGAGTAAAACTAAAACATAATGGTTAAATAAACCTAATTAATTGTATAAAAAATAGTTTATGGAATTATTTATACCCTATTATATATAATTCTTAATAATACTCCATTTTGACACTTTTGGCATTTGAAAAACATAGGTGTACCTTTTTCTTTTTTTAAATTACTAGTGTGATACTCACCTCACATATAAAAGGACCCCCATACCCACTCCTCTTAAAACCTTAAAACCATTTTAATTAATCCAATAAATACCCAAATAACTTCCAAATTTTCATCCCCTCATCATATAGTCCTTATTTTGGGAATAAATCAAGTATTGGAATGCTTTGGTACAAACCTAAGGACCTTACCTGAAGAACATGTAATGTTTTTCAAGAAGTGTTTCTATTTTATTTATTCCAAAACATAATAAAATTACTATTAAACCATTATAATATAATGGTATGTTGTTATAATAATTTAATTACCTAACAAAATCCATTATTTCATCAAATGGTTCATGAAATCTCCACTCGTGTGTATGGAGGGATACGGCTTCACGAAACGATTTCATTTGTTTTTCCATTACCACCCCTCATGATTGGGTATGATGATGGATATAAAATATATATATATATATATATATATATATTATATTTATAATATAATTAAACCTTTAGAAAAATATGTCATATATACCTTTTTTACTTTCCATTCTATAGGGGATATGATAACGTTGCTCGTGTGTACTGTGGACTACGACCTCACGAGGTGATGAAATTCATATTTCAATAAAACATTACATGAAAAATAATAAGGAAAATTTAAATTAATAGAAGTTATATAAATGGAATAATTATGATATTAATAAAAATATTATTAATCTTGAAATATAATATATCATTTTGTTACACTGAAAAAGGATAACATTGTTTGTGTATGTGTGGACTACTACCTTCATGAAGAGATGCGGGTCTCTTTAATCACCACACCACATGGATAATATATATAAGTATATTTAAAGAAATAATATGGTACATATAATATTATAATAATTTTTTAACTAGAAATTATTACTTTACTTATTTCCATAAAGATCATTGAAAAATGTAAATGTTACTCAGGCGTAAATATGGCCTACCATCTCTATGATTGTAACACAAGTCATTTTTCATAACCCTTTTTGATTGGATTTAAAATTTCAACTTTTTTTATAAATATGATATGTATTTCATGGATTTTATTCTAGTGATCATGTAAGTATATAATATGTGCGAGAACTAGATCTTTCAGGACAAGACACACATAATAAAATAAGAAAATTGACACCTGAAATAGTGAAAATAATAAAATATTATTAAATAACATTTAATAAAATTATATAAAAGGATACTATGTGATATTATAAATATGAATATAGTCATTTAATATGTAAGTAACATTTTTAAATCCACTATAAAGGGTTTAAATTATTTTCCACCAAAAGTAAGTGTGAGGTAAGAGTTTCTCATATCACTTACTTCCATGAGAAATACACCATATTCGTCACATATTTCTTCTGTGTGGTGTATATACTCCTCTTGTTGTATGTTATATCATGAATCAATTTATCCTCATGGTATTTAATTCTTTTCTTAAATATATTTCATTTAGGTGGCTTATGACACAAAAGTTACCAAATTCGTAAGGGTTTATTGTACAATCTCATCATTAATCGAGATTTATTTTTTTAAGTATCCTTTGGGGGAATTATTTAATATTTATATCTTTAAAAAAAGATTTTATTATACTATATTTATCCATGAACTCTTACAATTAATATTCACATTTTCCTGTCTTTGGTACCTAAAATGATTAAGGAAATTATTTTAAGGTAATCTAACTTTATATCTACCTTCGGTCAAAAATCATTTTTCTTCCTAAATTTTTTTTTATAAAAATGTTTTCAAAAATGTTTTAGTATTCTATAAATGATTTATAAAATGAAAATTTACCTATTTTTAATTTTTATAAAATGGTTCAAAGGGAATCTTCTTGTGTTTTTTTGAATGATGCAATTTTCTAACATTTTTACAGTGAAAAATGAATGTTATTTTTTACTTATACCACATGTATAGAATTTCAAACCATCGTTACCATAATTTATTTAAATATTAATTTGAATTTTTACAATGTAATTTTTAAATAAAATTTTTTCCTAATATTTTGGCAATTATTAGTGTATAAATGTGTTTTTAAAAAAATAGATTTAGATAATATTGTAATAATTTTCTTATTTTAAAATAAAAGGGTGATTTTAAACGAATGGTTATTTTAATTAATAAATATTCCAAGTTATAAATAAAAATCATCTTAAATCTTAGAAGACATTACTTGATGTTACTTATGCTTTAATGGGGGTATTATCCAATGAGACCATCCTTATTATTTCTCTAAGTGGTTTATAATCAGTTTAACGGGTGATGTACTATGTTGATACCATTCATTTTTCTCTAGATGGTTTATGATTAGTATTATTGATTAGGGAAATTATTTAAATTTTGTAGGATAGTTTAAATGGGAATGTTTATGTTGATTATGTTCTACCCCTTTCATTTGAAGAATGTATTGTTCTTTGTTTGCAATGGGATGGGCCCACTATATCCTCTCAATGCATTAATAGGTCTCATTAAAGAATCCAGATATTAGTTTTTCTATGTCCTTGACCATTTATATAAATTTCATAACATAATATTCAATTTTATCAGATGTCTTGGAATAAGCCTTGATGTAGTTAAATGTATTGACGTTTTCCTCGATAGTGTGTTTTATATTTCCAATATTATATATTCCATAACAATGTGTTCAATTAATGATATCCCATGTGATTATTCGATCAGTTAGAATATTCATGGTTACGTTTCATTCTCTTGCAATTATTTATATGGAATTATTTGATCATCGCTTATTACTGCCATATTATGCTCATTTTATTGATTAAATGAGATGTTTTTAAGTTATTTTCTATTCTATATTGATTCCGCATTATTTATTCATATATTTCATTGTATTTTTAGCCTTACTAAGCAGCTAATATCCCCCATTTCTTATGTTTTGTTTGTCTTAGAATATGAGGTAGTATTTTGAGATTTATATATGTGGATACACTAAGGGGGATACTTTCATTCTCAAATATTTTTTTTGTATTTTATTTCTAAAATGTAATATAAATTTAAAGTATGTATATAGTTTACCAATAATAATAAACTATTCAGTAATTTGATATTTGATTCCTTATATCTTATTCCAATTTAATAAAGTATACCTAAGATCCAGGATACTGGGGTTGGGGTCACTACAGTTGGTAAGAAATAATTTTAAGTAAAAACCTAAGGAACTAGATTTTTGAAAACATAGATTATGGAACATAACCTTATTAGGGAATTCTAGGTTATGTATAGAATAAAATCCTAATGTTTGGTAAGGAATATATTATGAGGTTTACCTATAAAATACATCCCAATTTGGATATTACAAGTGGGCATGGTTCTAGCACAGATATACCTAGGGGTAACAAATATAAAAATGGTGTATTGGTCTTGACCTAATCATCACTTTGTGCATGATATCTGGATTTACTATACACCTTGTTTGACACTCCTTAGGGATATGTTTAGAATAAGTCATATTTTCTTTACAAACCATTATGAAGTGGTTGAAAATAAATATATTACCAAAGAATCCATGTTTATGGATTTGATATTAGATATGCCTAAAATTTTCAATTTATGTCAAGTGTTTCACTAGTTTTGGGATTGTGCACTATGTTTCATAATTTCATGTTCTAATCTAGTTTATTTTATTATTTATAAATGGTTCCTAATAGTTGTAATGGGAACCTTATCAATGCATGTATTCTTTATAAGGATTTACCTCATAGGAATAACAATGAAGCTAGAGTTGGAGCTTTAGCTGGAACTGATAAAATTATAACCATATTAGGGAAGTTGACTCAGGTTATGGGTAATAACCTTTATCAAATGGAGTATCCTTCTAATACACTATGTAGTGTAACGATGTTATACCACATTATTAATCATAAATATCCTTCATTAAATGGGTCTAACAATTTTTTTTGCTGAGAAATGGACATGTTCCATAGATATGATATTTACTTCTATGATAAGTTGTAATAGAGAGTAAATTGTAAAGGATGTTTATCATCTCTTAGGTGATTCAAATCAATGGCTGTCACTGATTAAAAACACTATGGATGAGGATGAAATAGAATGCATGGACTGTAAGGATTTCAAGGTAATATTTTTGGAAAAATATTTTCCTTATGAGCAATGAGAAGATATGAAATTAAAGTTCTTGAACTTAAGACAAATAGAAGAGTAAAATGGTACTAATTTTGAATCAAACTTTACAAGGATAGAAAGGAATATTGTGGAATATATACATATTTTGAATAAAAAAATTTACCATTTATTTAATGGGAATAAACCAATAATCCTAAGGGCACTAGTCACCCAAACATTCTCATCACATTAAGACTTAATATCATGTCATGTAAAGAAATATAGATAATTCTCCAAGTATTATGGATTCAAAGAAAATAAAGACAAGTAAAGGGAGGAATAGAAAAAAAGGATAAAGGGGGGATGAGAAAGAAGGATTTTCCAAAATGTAATACTTCTGGAAGGAAAAAAATAGGTATATTTTTAAAAGGAAAAGGAGTTTGATTCAAGTGTGGAGAAAAATTCAACAATGATCATGATTTTTAGTGAATGCAATAATATTTCAATGTTCAATGCTCCAGCTGTAAGGAGATATGACACTATACAAATGAATTCCCAAGAATAAAAGAAATGCCTTAAAAGGAGTTATGAGGTCAAGGACAATCTTTCGATATTACTACAGAAAAAGTGGAATGATTATTGTGATTTTTTATTTGGATCCAAGAAATATGTTAATTTTTTTTAGTGAAATTCTCAAAATGTGTAAGGATTGTATTGTAATAATTTTCATTAAGGATTTGAAAGTTTATGTTGAATGGTACCAATGACCAAGGCTAATGATTTAGTAGTATGTTAAAATTTTTATAAAACACATGATTGCAAGAAAGATAAACTTTAATATTTTTAGTGTTGAGATAATTATGTTGGGATAAAGAGATGATTGATACAGATAAAGTAAATTTGATAGTACTAACTATGCTGAAAGTTGTTAATGATAAGTTCATTTTGGAAATTCAGTGACCATATTTCCAAAGTTGTGGATATTAATATTTTGGAAGGGCCACAAGATTAAACATTTATGAAATGGTTTAAGATGAAATTTGGATGAGGTTTTAGATATTAATGTATTACTTTTGCATATGGAGATTCATACATATTGGATAACATATTCTAACCATTTTTTCATAATATTTATAGATCGAAGGAATGAATTATTATTCTATTATGGATATTAAGATCCATTAAAAGTAAATTTTAGTGATTCAGGCATAAAAAATTCATTTCTAGATATTCATTTCTTGGAGTAATAAATGAATTGAAAATTGTTCAAAGCACAACCAAATGATGGAATTGTGCTTATGAAATAGAAACATACTAGTAAATATATTTCGTTATAATATTACACAGTAAAATAATTCCTAAAATTTTGAAAATAATATTACAAAATTTTAATTTTATAACCTTCATATTTTATGAATTACATAGACTTTTAAATCATTATATATTTATGGTTTTTTGGTCCTTATGTTTCTATTGATCATTCACTTTTTGTGATCAATGACATCTATCACTCTTTATAATTATTTATACTTTTCATCCATGTCCATGTTGTAATTTACCACCCTTTTTATACTTATTGGAAACCCAGTTATGTGTTATATCATATGACCTTTGTACTGCTTTTTATCTCTTATTAATAGGATGCTTTATTAATAATTTTACTATGGGTGGTTTTGAACAATGGTGTTTCCAAATTTCAAACTCTTGATTACAAAGATCAAGTTCAAATTATGAGGACATAATTTATTTAAGGTGGGGATAATGTGATACTATAATATTTTATAATCGGAACATTGAAATTGGTATATTTTATGACACACAACACCAAGCTTAGAATAAAATATACAACCCTATACTTTATGAAATATATTTTTTAAATAAATTTAATCTCTTCAATATCTTACGTAGCACGTAAACCAGAGTTGAAATGAATCCTAATATAGTATACTAATAAATAATTTATATTAAGTTGGTGGGTATGGATAGTACTAACTAATTTATGAAAATTATGATTACCTATTGATTATAATTAAAATAATAATTATTTAAAATATTTTTTTTGAAAATTTTTATTTTTTCCAAAAGAAGGATGGTTATATCTTTATAGAAATAATTTAAATTTAATTATTATGAAATTTATAATTTTTTTAACAAATATACTTCAATTTTGAAATAATAATAAAAAAATAGACTGAGGTGAATTTTTGAGATTTTTTGAAATGTTTATTTTTTCAATGAATAGTGAAAATAATTAATTCTAATTGAACACTACATTTTAAATTAAATTATTTATAAAGTTAAATTACATTTTTAACTGGTTTTAAAGTTAAATTTGTTATGTTATATATATTAATCCAATTTAGTTCATTATAATCATTTTTATATTTTATTTTGATATAAAAACGGTGTAAACTTTCGAACATTTTCTATTTGAAAATCTGTTTTCTCGTCACGTCTGCAAGATAAATTCGAAATTAAAATTTTACACTTGTATGAATAGAATTTTAAAAAATGGATTTAATATTTTGAATCGTCATAATTTATATATTCTAATAATTTCTGCTTAATTTTTTATCAAAATTAATAGTGAAAAGAATAAAAATTATTTACTGCGGTTGAGGTAAAAATAGATTTACATGGGGTTAAACAAAATGATAAGTGTTAAATTGATAAAAAAACTTATAAAAATATAGTTTATATTTATATTTAGAGAATATATTGTATAAATCTCTATAATAATCAATTTTAGACTCTTTTGGCATGTGAAAAACTTGGTTACAACTTTTTTTCTTAAAAGATCACACTTGCGCCACTCACGTCACTTATAAACGTTCTCCCCTACTCTCTTGTTCGCACATTAATTTTTTTTGGTTTGGACAATAAAAGAATAAATAACCTATATAATTCCATGGAAATCATCCTAGAGGCCTAATTTTTTGTAAAATCCATCCTTGGAAGGCTTTTGTGCAAACCTAAGGAGGTTAGTTGAAGAAGAGGTAAAGTTATTCAGTGAGCATTTTTGTAACATCCCAAGTAAGTAATTAATAATAGATATTTTTTATCTATTTCTATTAATGAATTATATAGTGTTTTAGAGGCTTAAAATGACAATAAATCCAATCTTAAGCATGGAATACACTAATATTTTTAAAAGATTGTTTTACTACCTTTTAATGGAAAACCATTTTTAAATCTATATTTTGACAATTTTATAAGCTATATTTGTCAAAATAAACTTATTCTTTATGTTTGGGACATCAGAATTTACTTTGTGTGAATTTTTGGTATTTTTCCGATAAAGTTCATTTTTTAATGAATAGTGAAAAATGTTGTATTTTAATTCAAAACATATTTTTAATCAAATGACTAGATTATCTTTTGAATTGGTTTTAAATTGAAATTAGAATATATTTTTAACATTTAATCCAATGGTGGTCATTGGAATCAATTTCACTTTGAAATTGGACTTAAACTAGTGTCAATCTTTTGATACTTATTCTTTCATAAAAACATGCTATTTGCCATGACAGCGGGAATTAATTGTTAAATTAATTAATGAATCTTATATGTTTTGAATTTTGTAAAATAGACATCATTTTTGAATTCATAACATCAAATATAGCTTAGGGTGATGTTTTGGAATTTTTCAGAAAAACTTCAATTTTTGATGAATAGTGAAACCACTAAGTAGTAGTTAAAGAAACTGATTTTTCATTTAAATGAAACTTTTCCACTTCTGTGATTTGATTTTCAAAAATTTGACCTACATGGTTTTCATTAAGATTTAAAATGTGGTTCAATGAGATTAAAATAATTTTTTGGTGAATAGTAACTTTTAAGTTCTTAATCGTGATTAGAGGTAATTAGTGTAGTTTAAGGTAAAAATATGTTTTAATAATATGAGATTAGCTTGACACGTGTCCTAACCTCATTTAATGTGTCATGGCCGACCAAGACAGTCCATGTGTCAACTTGGGGACCCCATGGAGCCACTTTGGTTGGGAAATGACATAAATAACATTTTATTTAATGTTAAAGTAAAAATGAAAAAAACATGAGTTATTTTACTAAAACAATTTTTACATGGGGTTATACAAGTCAGATTTTTGATTATAAATAGTCATTGGAAATATAAAACGATTTCCTACATCATAGTATTTTTTATATAATTTTTAGACTTTAAATAAATTAAATTATTTATGACATCATGATGATACAGCGATTACCTCATTAATAAAGGATTTAAATAAAATGAAATTATAATGTAACATATATGACCTACACGTGTCAAAAACCTATTGGATTGGTGGATTTAGAACCCTTATCCCCTTACCCTTGAATTATATCAATGTGGGACCTTTTGAATCTGAAACTCATTTTAAAATAAAGTAACATTTCTTTACCTTCCAAGAGTGCCCCTCCTCTCCTCTTATAAAACGTCCCCACCTCTACCTCCTTTCCCACACTTCCAAAGCCTTTGGCTCGGAAAAACCCTACCCATTTTTTCTCTCCACTTCCCTCTCTTACTCCTTGAAGCCTCACTTTGGGCAGAAGTCTTCCCAAGGAAGCCTTTGAGCTCAAAACAAAGGGAGTTACCCGATTTTAAGGTAATGTCTTCACTTGAGTCCTTTTGTTTTATTTTGCTTCTCCAACCCCATAAACTCTTTTTATTCATTTATTTTGTAACAAATAAAGTATCTTAAATATATTATTATGTTTTTATAATAAGGATTCGAGCTAAACTTACTCACACCTACATTTAATGGTTAAAGAACATACTGTTTCCGGGGATGGCGAATTTCGGCCTCCCGAAATGATGACTGTTCAACATTCTTTTAACACCTTCAAAGGTGGACATTAAGATGAAACTATATTTATATATGATATATAATATGTTTATGTTTTCCTTAAGCTTCTGTATTTTTCATTTTGGGCATACCTTTATGGTTTCCATTATGGGTAAACACGATATCTTCATTTAAGGAAGTGCGGACTACCGCCCCCTCAAAGTGATTTGATTCGTTAATACCATATGTGGGACCTATAAAGGATGGATTTATGATATTATATATGATATTACACTGGAATTATAATATACCTTTATATCATTATGATTCCATTCTATAAAATACGAAATAGAAATGAAAGTAGCTTTCATGCATATGTACGGCTTACCGTCTCCATGAACGGTGCATTTCATTTCTTACCTATAAATGATTATGTAATATTATAAATACATTCATGTATTGGATATATATGACATATATTATATCTAAATCATGAATACCATTCTGGATATAATGGATACATGAACAACTTGTAATTATAAAGGGTTTATTTTTGACTCAAGTACCAATGATCGTTAAAACGACCGTTATTAACTTAAATAATTACATAGTTTTCATGACATGGAAATAAGTGATATAAAAGGAATAATGAACTTGAAAAAGGTTCTTAAACAAGTAGAAATTAACTCAAGTTTATTATTCAGGAGATTAAAGAACGATCGAGTCAAGTCGGACCCAAGGTATGGGACTTCGTTTCAATCTCCTTTCATTGAGGCATATTTTGTTTTATACACAACCTTCCTTTACACGGTGTATAAACCCCTTTGACTTTTACGTTTATACAAGAGGAATATTTTTTATACGAATCGTTTACTAAATGACAAAAGGGAATGTTTTTGTCATACGTATGCGGCGACAACGACTTCTCCTCTGCCGTGACCATTATTTGAGTTTCGACTTCCTCTACAAGCCATACATTTTTTTAAAAGAAAAATAAATACCATGTTTTACTTTTCCTTTATTTTGGTATTGAAAATGGTTTTCATAATGTTTTTATATCAATGTGTTGTATTGATATCTTGTGATTGAATGGTGGAAATGTTATGTTTCCTTTATGCATGTTTTATGTGATACGATTATGTTGAGGTTCTTGGGCATTATTATGAATATGGGTGGTTCCGTGATAAAATAAGGGTGGGTGAGCCCGACATAGCTCTGCAATGCATTGGGTAACATGAAGGAGTGAAAAGTTAAGGTTTCTCCGAAGATATTTAGGGAATATACTGTGATGGGTATTCCAAACGTAACCAAGAGGGTTACTCCCTACGTAAGAATGTTATGAATACCTCAAGTTACCTTTATGTCTTATTATTTCTATGATTTATTCATGATTTGATGAGGTATGTTAAAGTGGTTATGTTTTATGGGTAAAGTATGATTTCATTCTTATGTATATATGAACTTATGTTTCCTTTCCATATTTTTATAACCCATACTGAGATTTTTATGCTCATCCCAAGTTTTTTTAATGTTTTTCACAGGTCAAGGGAAAGGTACATGATATGATGATAGTGTCTGGGAAGTGTCAAGAATGAATCCATGTCTTATTTTAAATATTTTTCCATTGATGGGAAAAATGAATACTATCTTTATGTAACCACTTTGTTTATATGTGGAATGTAATGCAAGTTTTATGTTCTAATTCTCTAAAACTCTAAACCTGAAAAGATCCTCAATGTGTAATCTTGTAATAACTCAAGATTAAGTAATGTTTAAGGTCGTGGCCATATAGTTGGTATCAGAGGTCGTTTTAGATAACTTTAGGAGTTATAAATCTATTAAATGATTATCCAAAAATATTTTTTTTTGAAATGATATAGCATTTGAAGATTACCAATTTGCTTCATCTAAGACATGTTTGTTCAGAATGGTTTTCCACAGAGGAAACAGGGAAGCAGTGCTAGGAAGGCATACAGAAGGAAATAACCTTCCGAATCAGCATCCTGAGATGGTTGAAATTGGAACTGAATAGTTTGTTGTAGTAATGGCGCAGTTGACTCAAGCGATAAATGGAGGTGGTGTCCATGCACAAGATTAGCCAGATCAACCGCAGAGGAACATGTCAGTTGTGGAACATTTCATGAGGCAACATCCCCCATAATTTAGAGGACCATCTGAACCTGTGTTAGCTGAAGGGTGGATTAAATCACTGGAGAAGATTTTCGATGCCATGGGGTGTTCAGACAATCAAAAGGTTAGTCTTTCTATTTTCCGTTTGGAGGGTGAAGCAGATCAGTGGTGGTCAATGGTTAAAAATATCAGGGACGCCGATGAGATTGATGCTCTTGAATGGGATGAATTTAAAGGTATGTTTCTTGAAAAGTATTTTCCTAAGGCTATTCGACTTAGGATGGAAAAACAATTCTTGGAATTGAGGCAAGAGGAAGACTCAGTGGCTACCTATGAATAAAGTTTCACTCGATTGGCAAGGTATGCTCCAAATTTTATCCGAGACCTTGATAGTAAAATCAATCATTTTTACTCAAGATTAAAGCCAAAATATCGAAGGGCACTAGCTTCTCATGAGTTTAAAAGTTATGAAAAGATTTTTCGATGTGCTGAGAAGGTGAAAATGGAGTTTGCCGATGATCAAGTGTTCTATAACAAACAACAAAAGAAGAGACCGAGGTGGCAGGAGAAAGGGAAGAATTCTTCAAAAAAGTATGATGGTAAGAAATCTAAGTTTCCAGTTTGTAATAAATGTGGAAAAAGGCATGCTGGGGAATGTCTTCTGAATTCTAGAAAGTGCTACCGATGTGGTAAGATGGGACATAAGGCTCGTGATTGCACTGAAAAAGATCAAGGTGATGGTAAGTCCAAATTTGATTTAAATTTAGTGAAATGTTTTAAGTGCAATGAGATGGTCACTATGAAAACGAGTGTCCGACAAAGATCTCAAGTGATGGGAAGCAGTTAGAATACAAACAGAATGGGGTGGTGAAATCCTTTTCAACTACTTCAGCAGATGTCGGGCCATCAAATGAAGTTGTATCAGGTACTTTGTTTGTTTTTTCAGATTATGCCAGTGTGTTTTTTGATTCTGGGTCTACACATTCTTTCATCTCTGAAACCTTTTCTAGTAAAATGGGAATACCATCTCAAGAAATGACTCCTGAAATTGTGGTAAAACCACCTGGGGGAAATGTTGAGGCAAAAAGAATTTATAAGAATCTTCCTATCCTTATCCTTGGAAAGAACCTTCTTGCGAACCTTATTGTTTTACCTCTAGTAGAGTTTGATGTTATCCTGGGTATGGATTGGCTCTCTATTTACCATGCTAATATTGACTATATAGATAAAGAAGTTTATTATCATAATGACTTTCAGTTTGTGTACAATAATGAACCCTTACTGTTGATAACTTATCAAGAGGCCGAGAAACTTGTAAAAGATGGAAATGAATGTTACCTTGCACATATTGTTGAAAAAAAGGGAACTGTTCAGATTAATGATGTTCCAGTGGTAAATGAGTATCCTAATGTTTTTCCTGATGAGTTTCCTAGAATAATACTAGATCGGGAAGTTGAATTTACTATTTACTTAGTTCCTGATGTTAAGCCAATTTTGAAACCCCCTTATCGAATGGCTAAAATTGAACTTTTAGAGTTGAAGGATCAATTATAAGATTTATTAGAGAAAGGTTTCATTCGACCTAGCACATCACCATGGGGTGCTCCTGTTTTATTTTTTAAAAAGAAAGGTGGTTCTATGAGACTTTACATTGATTATAGAGCCTTGAATAACATCACTGTTAAGAACAAATATCCTTTGCCTCATATCGATGATTTGTTTGATTAGCTCCAGGGAGCTCAGTTTTTTTCAAAGATTGACCTGAGTTCGGGGTACCATCAGCTGAAGGTAAAGGAAACAGATGTTCCAAAGACTGCGTTTTGTACAAGATATGGACATTATGAATTTGTAGTAATGCATTTTGGGCTAACCAATGTACCTTCTGTATTCATGGACTTAATGAATAGAAGTTTCCATGAGTTGTTGGATAAGTTTGTGGTGGTTTTCATTGATGATATTTTGGTGTTTTCTAAAAGTAAAGAAGAGCATGAAAGACATTTAAGGGTTATTTTTCAAACCTTAAAAGAAAAGAAATTGTATGGGAAATTCAGAAAGTGTGAGTTTTGGTTGCAACAAATTTCTTTCCTTGGTCACATTGTTTCTAAAGATGGGATAACCATTGATCCTGTAAAAACAAAGGTTGTTGAAGAATTTTCAAGACCCACAAATGTAACAGAGATTCGTATTTTCCTTGGTTTGGCAGGCTATTACTGAAGGTTTGTTAGAAATTTTTCATGGTTATCTAGTCCAATGACTAAGCTAACTTGGAAGGGTGTTAAGTTTATCTGGACAAAAGAATGCGATGATTGTTTTTAGGAGTTGAAAAGAAGATTGGTGAATGCTCCGGTTTTGGCACTACCTTACAGGAATGGTGAGTTTGTTATATACAGTGATGATTCATTGAAAGGACTTGGTTGCATCCTAATGCAGAATGGTCAATTAATTTTTTATGCTTCACGATAGTTTAAAACTCATGAGGTAAATTACCCTACACATGATTTGGAATTATCTGCTGTTGTTTTCGCTTTAAAAATTTTGAGGCATCATTTGTATGGATTAAAGTGTGAAATATATACTGATCACAAAAGTTTAAAGTATATATTCACTCAGAAAGAGTTAAACATGAGATAGAGGAGATGGTTGGAATTAATCAAGGATTATGATTGGACAATTCATTACCATCGGGGAAAAGCAAATAAAGTGGCTGATGCTTTGAGTTGAAAAAGTAATGCTTCATTAGAAATGTTGCGGTTGGAACGTGATCCTTTGGTTAAGGATTTGATGAACATTGGCATAGAAGTTTTTAGTGTAGGATGTTCTTCTGTTTTGTTCCAGGTATCAGTGAAATCTTCTCTATCAGACAGAATCAAGAAAGCACAGAAGCAAGACAGTGAGTTGCAGAAAAAGGTAGAGCTGGTTCAGAAAGGTAAGTTGCCTGAATTCAACATTGATAATGATTGCATTTTGAGATTTTGGAAGATATTGTGTGTGCCTTGTGATTAATAGTTGAAGGGAGAGTTGTTATGCAAAGCTCATTGTTCTAAATTTTCAGTTCATCCTAGGAGTACTAATATGTTCAGAGATCTGCGGGAGTATTACTGGTGGGACAGAATGAAAAGAGATATTGCTGATTTTACTGTGAAGTGTTTGACATGTCAACAGGTTAAAGCAGAGTGGAAGTTACCGAAAGGGATGCTTCAGCCTTTACCAGTGCCAGAGTGGAAATTGGAATATATATCCATGGACTTTGTTGTGGGATTACCGAAGACATCTCGAGGTAAAAATGCAATCTGGGTTATTGTTGATCGCTTGAATAAATCTGCTCATTTCCTTGCAATATGAGATACTTTTTCCCTAGATCAACTTTCCCGTTTGTATCTTAAAGAGATAGCCAGGTTACATTGAGTTCCTCTCTCCATTGTATCTGACCGTGATCCCAGGTTCACTTCTAACTTTTGGAAAGGCCTTCATAAGTCGTTGGGTACTGAATTAAATTTTAGTACAACTTTTCATCCTCAATCAGACAGGCAGTCAGAACGAACAATTCAGACCTTGGAGGATATGCTACGAGCTTGTTCGATGGATTATCAGGGAAGTTGGGACCAACATCTTTCTTTGGTTGAATTTTCATATAATAACAGTTTTCATTCCAGTATACAGATGGCACCATTTCAGTCATTATATGGGAAGCGGTGTCGAACTCCAGCTTTCTGGGATGAAGTGGGTGAAAGGAAGTTGATGGGACCAGATTTGGTAGAAGAGTTGGAAGAAAAAGTTCAGCTAATACAGAAACACATGAGAACAGCTCAGAGTAGGCAGAAGAGTTATGCGGAAAACAGGAGGAAGGATCTATCTTTCGAGGTAGGTGATCATGTTTTTCTCAAAGTCTCACCATGGAAAAGTGTGATGCGATTTGGTAAGAAAGGAAATCTGAGTGCAAGGTTCATTGGACCATATGAAATTCTGGAGAGAGTTGGATCAGTTGTATACCGGGTGGCTTTACCTCCGAGTTTATCTCAGGTACACAATGTTTTTCATGTTTCGTTGCTGAGAAAGTACATGCAGATCCATCTCATGTTTTGAGTCCAGAGGTAGTTCAGCTGGAAGAGAACCTATCATATGAGGAACAACCGGTCCAGATTCTTGACCATAGGGAGAAAGTGTTTCGGAATAAGGTGATTAATCAGGGAAAGGTTTTGTGGAAAAACCACATGATGGAAGAGGCAACATGGGAATCTGGAAATGCAATGAGGGATAAGTACCCCCATTTATTCGATAAGTAAATAAATTGCGGGGACACAATTTTCTAAATGGGGGAAGGATGTAACATCCCAAGTAAGTTATGAATAATAGATATTTTTTATCTATGTCTATTAATGAATTAGATAGTGTTTTAGAGGCTTAAAATGAAAATAAATCCAATCTTAAGCATGGAATACACTAATATTTTTAAAAGATTATTTTACTACCTTTTAATGGAAAACCATTTTTAAATCTATATTTTTACAATTTTAGAAGATATGTTTGTCAAAATAAACTTATTCTTTATGATTAGGACATCAAAATTTACTTTTTGTGAATTTTTGGTATTTTTCCGATAAAGTTCATTTTTTTAATGAATACTGAAAAATGTTGTATTTTAAATCAAAACCTCTTTTTAATATAATGATTAGATTATCTTTTGAATTGGTTTTAAAGTGAAATTAGAATATATTTTTACCATTTAATCCAATGGTGGTCATTGGAATCAATTTCACTTTGAAATTGGACTTAAACTAGTGTCAATCTTTTGATACTTATTCTTTCATAAAAACACGCTATTT
Source organism: Viscum album (assembly GCA_963277665.1). Classification (NCBI taxonomy): domain Eukaryota; kingdom Viridiplantae; phylum Streptophyta; class Magnoliopsida; order Santalales; family Viscaceae; genus Viscum; species Viscum album. The sequence goes on along the minus strand of OY728123.1, from coordinate 746,512,647 downwards.
GCCATGACAGAAGGAATTAATTATTAAATTAATTAATGCATCTTATATGTTTTGAATTTTGTAAAATAGAAATAATTTTTGAATTCAGAACATCAAATATAGCTTAGGGTGAAGTTTTGGAATTTTTCTGAAAAACATCAATTTTTGATGAATAGTGAAACCGCTAAGTGGTAGTTAAAGAAAAAGATTTTTCGTTTAAATGAAACTTTTCCACTTCTGTGATTTGATTTTCAAAAATCCGATATACATGTTTGTCATTAGAAGTAAAATGTGGTTCAATTAGATTAAAATATTTTTTTGGTGAATAGTAACTTTTAAGTTCTTAATCATGATTAGAGGTAATTAGTGTAGTTTAAGGTAGAAATAATGGTTTAATAATATGAGATGAGCTTGACACATGTCCTACCCTCATTAGATGTGTCATCGCCGACCAAGAAAATCCATGGGTCAACTTGGGGACCCCATGGAGCCACATTGGTTGGGAAATGACATAAATAACATCTTATTTAATGTTAAAGTAAAAATGACAAAAACATGAGTTATTTTACTAAAACAATTTTTACATGGGTTTATACAAGTAAAATTTTTGATTATAAATAGTCATTGGAAAGATAAGACTATTTCCTAAATCATAGTATTTTTTTTATAATTTTTATACTTTAAATAAATTAAATTACTGATGACATCATGATGATGCAGCGATTACCTCATTAATAAAGGATTTAAATAAAATGAAATGATAATGTAAAATATATGACCTACACATGTACAAAACCTATTGGATGGGTTTATTTAGAACCCTTATCACCTTACACTAGAATTATACCAATGTAGGTCCTTTTGAATCCGAAACTCATTTTAAAATAAAGTAACATTTCTTTACTTTCCAAGAGTGCCCCTCCTCTCCTCTTATAAAAGGCCCCCACCTCTACCTCCTTGCCCACACTTCCAAAGCCTTTGGCTCGGCCAACCCCTGACCATTTTGTCTCTCCACTTCCCTCACTTACTCATTTAAGCCTCAATTTGGGCATAATTCTTCCCAAGTAAGCTTTTGAGTTCAAACCAAAGGGAGTTACCCGATTTTAAGATAATGTCTTCACTTGAGTCCTTTTGTTTTATTTTGCTTCGCCAACCCCCTAAAATCTTTTTATTCATTTCTTTTGTAACAAATACAGTATCTTCAATATACTAGTATGTTATTATAAGAAGTATTCTAGCTACATTTACACACACCTACATCTAATGGTTAAAGAACATACTGTTTCCGTGGATGGCGAATTTCGGCCCCCTGAAACGATGATTGTTAAACATTATTTTAACACCATAAAAGGTGGCCATTAAGATGACACTATATTTATATATGATATATAATATGTTTATGTTTTCTTTAATATTCTGTATTTTTCATTTTGGGCATAACTTTATGGTTTCCATTATGGGTAAACGCGATATATTCATTTAAGGAAGTGCGGACAACCGCCCCCTCAAAGTGATTGATTCGTTAATACCATATGTGGGACGCATAAAGGATGGAGTTATGATATTATATATGATATTAAACTGGAATTATAGTATACCTTTATATCATTATGATTCCATTCTATAAAATACGAAATAGAAATGAAAGTAGCGTTCATGCGTACGTACGGCTTACCGTCTCCATGAACGGTGCTTTTCATTTCTTACCTCTAAATGATTATGTAATATAATAAATGCATGCATGTACTGGATATATATGACATATATGATATCTACATCATTAATACCATTCTGTATATAATGGATACATGAACAACTTGTAATTATAAAGGGCTTATTTTTGACTCAAGTACCAATGATCATTAAAACGACCGTTATTAACTTAAATAATTACATAGTGTTCATGACATGGAAATAAGTGATATAGAAGGAATAATGAACTTGAATAAGGTTCTTAATAAAGTATAAATTAACTCATGTTTATTTTTCAGGAGATTAAAGAATGATCAAGTCAAGTCGGACCCGAGGTATGGGACTTCGTCTCAATCTCCTTTCATTGAGGCATATTTTGTTTTATACACAACCTTCTTTTACACGGTGTATAAGCCCCTTTGAATTTTACGTTTATACAAAAGGAATATTTTTTATACTAAGTGTTTACTAAACGACAAAAAGGAATGTTTTTGTCGTACGTATGTGGCGACAATGACTTCTCCGCCTCCATGACCATTATTTGAGTTTCGGCTTCCTCTATAAGCCATACCTTTTTTAAAAGAAAAATAAAAACCATGTTTTACTTTTCTTTTATTTTGGTATTGAAAATGGTTTTCATAATGGTTTTATATCAATGTGTTGTATTGATATCTAGTGATTGAAAGTTGGAAATGTTATGTTTTCTTTATGCATGATTTATGTGATACAATTATGTTGAGGTTCTTGGGAATTATTATGAAGACGGGTGGTTCCGTGATAAACTAAGGGCGGGTGAGCCTGACATAGATCTCCAATGCATTGGGTAACACGAAGGAGTGAAACGTTAAGGTTTATTCGAAGAGATTTAGGGAATATATTGTGATGGGTATTCCAAACGTAACCAAGAGGGTTACTCTCTACGTAAGAATGTTATGAATGCCTCAAGTTACCTTTATGTCTTATGATTTCTATGATTTATTCATGATTTCATGAGGTATGTTAAAGTGCTTATGCTTTATTGGTAAAGTATGATTTCATTCTTATGTATATATGAACTTATGTTTCCTTTCCATATTTTTATAACCCATACTGAGCTTTTTATGCACATCCCAAGTTTTTCTAATGTTTTTCACAGGTCAAGGGAAAGGTACATGATATGATGATAGTGTCGATGAAGTGTCAAGAATGAATCCATGTATTATTTTAAATACATTTCCATTGATGGGAAAAATTAATACTATCTTTATTTAACCACTTTGTTTATATGTGGAATGTAATGCAAGTTTTATGTTCTAATTCTCTAAAACTCTAAACCTGAAAAGATCCTCAATGTGTAATCTTGTAATAACTCAAGATTAAGTAATGTTTAAGGTCGGGGCCTTATAATTTTTATTTTATTTCTTCCACCACGAAATTGAATTATTATTATACCATGTAGACAGAATAAATTCAGTATATTAAATACACATATTTTTTTTTATAACAAGGCCATTACATACAACCAGCCCGACTTCTATCAAATGGGTTTTGAAATCATTATTTGTGTGTATGACAGACTACCGCCATGCGAACTGATGTCATTTGTTTTCTCCATTTACAACTCTCTCGATTTGGTATGATGATATATATAAATTATATAAATTATATTTCTAATAAAATTATACCTATATATCCATCATATTTTATATAAATTTTTTACTTTCCATTCAATAGGTGATACGATTACATCGCTCGTGTGTACGACATACTACTACCTCACAAAGCGATGTGACCCATTTTTCCATAACTCTTTAAATGAAAGATAATAAATAATTTTTTGAATATATATTAATAATATAAAAGAAATATTTATTATATTAATGAAATATTTATAATTATTAAAATATAATATATCATTTTATTTTTTACCCTGAAAAAGTATAACATAATTTGTGTATGTGTGGACTACCGCCTTCATAAAGGGATATGACTCGCTTTTTATCACCACACCATATGGATGATATATATAATTATATTTAAAGAAATAATATGTTATATATGATATTTTTACCATTATATAAAGATAAAATATCACTTAAATTCTTTTTATAATGATCACAAAAAAATGGAAACGTCAGTCATGCGTACATACGACCTACGTTCTCCATGATTGTGACATTGTTAATTTCCCAAAATTGTTTCTTGATTGGTTTTAAAATTATAATTCTTGGAAATATTATCATTATTTATATCATGGAACTATATAATATGTGCAATAATTTTATCTTTCATGAAAAAATAGCCATGAGAAAACAAGACTATTAACACATAAATAATGAGAATAATAAATGATTATTAATGAATTGGTGATAATATATTATAATAGGATAATATATGATATTATATATATTAATATGGTTTTATAATAAGTTAATAAAACGTTTAAAACCAGTATACATGAGGTTATAGTACATTCAACGAAAAGAAAGCGTGAGGTAAGGGTTTCTCGTCTCACTTTTACTTCCGTGAGACATACGCCATATCCACAACTTATTTATTTTGTGTTGTGTATATACTAAACATTGTTTACTTTATATAATGAATTCATTTATATTCATGTTATTTAATTTTTCATTTTAATTTATTTATTCCTTGGGTCTTATGACACAAAAGTTTCCAAATTGGAATGGTTTTTTTCCTAACCTCATCATTATTCAGGATTATGTTGTTTAAGTCACCATTGGGGGAATTGTTTTATATTTTTATCCTAAAATCGGTATATTTTCTTATCATAAAATTATTCCTGAACTATTAAAATAAATAGTACCATTTTACTCTCTTTGGCATATAAAATGATTCATAAATTTTTTTTAATATAATTATATTTTATTTCTCTCTTTAGTCAAAAATCATTTTTTGTCAAAATAAAAGTTTTCTTAAAATGTTTTCAAAAATGTTTTAGAATTATAAATATTATAAATTATTTTTTACCCATATTTGAATTTATAAAAAGTGGTTTGAAGGGAATATTCTAGTTTTCTTCTGAATGAGGCACTTTTCTATCATTTTTATAGTGAAAAATGAATGCTATTTTAACTTATATTATATGTAAACAATTAGACTCTATAATGAAAATAATTTCATTGAAGCATCCTTTTAAAGTTTACAAAAATCTATAAATAATTTTTTATCCTATATATAATGGAAATTATTAATTTTTAAAAGTTATTTTCAAGGAAAAATAAATTCTCAATACTTTTTGAATTTTCTAGTTTTAAAATAAAAGGGTGATTTTCAAAGAAAGGTTATTTTACTAAAGAAATGTTCCAAGAGATATTTCAAAATAATTTTACATCTAAGAAGACATTATTTGATGCTACTTATGATTTAATGGGTATATATTCATATGATACCATCCTTATTATTTTTCTATATTGTTTATGAACAGTTTGATTGGGGTTGTACTATGTTTATACCTTTCATTTTACTCTGGATGATTTATGATTATGTTTTTTGATTGGGGAAAGTATTTAAATTTCACATGCTAGTTCAAATATGAATGTTTATATGTATCATATTTTTCCCATTTCATATGAGTAATGCATTGAAATTTGTAAGTGATGGATGGGGACCACTAAATCCCCTCGATGCATCGGTGGGTCTCATTAGAAAAACTAGATATGGTTTTGTTCGAGGTCAAACCCATTTATATAGAATCCTTAGAAAAATCCTAAACATTATTATATGTCTTGGCACAAGACATGATGGTATTAGATTTCTTGGAACAAGCCTCAATAGTCTGTTTTAGAATTACAACATTATGAATTCCATCATTACAAATTCAGTTATTGATATTCCATGTGATTATTTGATTATTTAGAATATTCACATTTAAGTTTAACTCTCATGTGATTATTTATATGGAATTATTTCATCATAATTTATTACTACCATATTATTTTCAAGTTGTTTATTAAATGTAATGTGTTTCAGTTATTTACCATTCCATATTCATTATACCCAATATAGTTATGGATTCTACTATAACCTTACTCTTACTGAACATCTATGCCCACCCATTTCTAATGTTTTTTCCCATGATATGAGGTTGTATTTTATGATTGATATAAATAGATTCACTAAGGGTAATAATAACATTCTCAAAGAAAATTATTTTTATTTTTAAGTTTCAAAATTTAATGTGAATTTGAAGTATGTATATATTTTACCAAGACCACTAAAATATTTAATCCTTATAGACGAAATTATTTATATCTTATTTAAATTTAATAAAGTAGACACCATCTTAAGGCTACAAGGGTTGGGGTTGCAACATTTTTAATAATAGGTCACATATTTTTTTCAGTTCTAGATCTCGCTTGGTGTTGGAAAAAGATGTATTTGGTGCGAGACTCCTTTTAATATAGGTTATAACCTATTCCTAAGACGCGGGAGGAAATTATGTACATCGAGAATTGATTTTTGAATCCATTGGAATCTATTATGTGAAATATAGGTTTACCTAGTGAATGGTAATTTTCATGGAAATCAATGAAATAGACAGTCACTCTTATTCATCGTCTTCGATGAAGAAGAGCTATGGGAAGGGTAAGACAATGTGTGCATGTGAGGTGATAAAACATATACTCTTTTTTGGGGATAATTAACATGGTCACATGTAAAAATGACCTAGTTTTGGAAAAGAGTCATGGTCTTGCATAGGACTGACCATTGGATGATTGTGGTGAATCAAAAGTCCAATTTATAGTGGAATCAAGAGTATCTAATTCCCTGTTGAATGTGTAATGTTTATTTTTTATATAACACTCATATTAAATCATATAATGGATTTGGAATCGACATTAAGATCAATCCAAGATGTGAATGAGTCATATCATTAGTGCATTTTCACATGGTTATGAGCCTTGTGAATGGTTTAAGGGGTAGGTGAAACAAATAGGGAAAAATACTATGAAGTTGGTGGTTTTGGCTAGATACCTCGAGTAGACGATGTCTAGAAATGTTACTGCTGAGGTTTTTGTGAGAACCTCAATGCTTTGGGTTAGAAACACATCAACTATTTCATATTGGATATGACTGAGGTGTTGAGAGTGATCATTAAACAAAATTATCAAGGATGATTTTTCATTATAGGGTGATAGTTGTAACATCTTTATGTTGTTCCCAAATAGGATCGAGACCACTAGGGGGGTGAATTAGTGGTTCATTTTACTTTTATAAGAAAGTTTCTTAAATTCTTTAGTAAAATTTTAAAAACCTATAAAACTTGTTTAATTTATAATCCTCACAAATATAACTTCTCAACCTCAACTTTGATATGAAAAAAATATATATATAAGGGGGTACACAATATTTACAAGGATTGGTAAAAATACCTACTACTTATCATGTTGGATATTCCCACCAACAATGATTATTTTCCCTATCTTATTTATGAAATAAAAGGGAATAAGAAGTGATAAATTTGATAATATTAGTAAAAAAATTCCTGCTATAGTTTTTTATACCCCCAAATTTTCTTTTTATAATCCACTTTTCCACAACTGGTTATACAACCCAGCAAAAAAATCAAGCATTTTCAAGAACTTGTAATTATCCAAAATTTTAAGCTTCACTTTCGTTATTCTTTTAGGATCCAAATTTGAAACTCTTCACTTCCTCCACAAGTAAGTTGAATCAAAATTTACCTATCCACAATATTTAATAACTTCAAAAACTCTCTAAGTAACTTTTTGGTCTTGAAACATTCTCTAGAAACTCTGTCCAAACAACTTCCCCCCAAAAAGGCAGTCTGGTCTTCCTCAGTCCAATAAAATGTATCTGATGGTCTTCATATGACTAGCCTCAATCCAATTCTACACTTTATAATTAATCATAAATTGAGTATAAACTCCATTGGTATCTCATAATTCCTCAATATAATGGAACTCGGTCTGATGAATCATTCTTCGATGGATGTCGCTATGATTAGCTCACTCCGATGGACTTGTTCAAATGAAATGTCATCTGTTGGAAAATTCTTCAATGATTGGATTAAACCTCACTCTGATGGATCTTCCTTTACTTCAAAAAATTAAAATGTTCCATGCTCTCTTATTATAGGCATCCCAAATTGGAATAGTTGGGAAAACAAATTCCTTTTCCCACTATATGAAATTCAAAATTCTTGTATTTTTCATTCATTAAGTCTTTAACTTTGAATTCTTCGATGGATCTTATTGAATCTTATTGAATATACTAAAATATTCAGACTTATTCATGTTTACAAATATTTCTTTAGTGCGATTATTCAGTACAGTTATTTATTATAATTCATCATTGTGATGACAACACATGTAGAACTGAATACATCCCATTATGATGACCTCTTGTAAATGCTAAAAGTATTCCCATACAGATTATATGTATCAACTGGAAAAACATGTTAAAATAATGAGAAAATCATTCCAAAAAAATTGGTCTTTTACTTTACCATAAAAATAGTTTCCACTTTTAAAGATTTAGTACTCCTTGAAAATTCTCTAACAATAGATTTTCACACCCCTTACAATACTATGACAATATTTCACCTTTTATTATTCTTTCTCAGACCGATGATCCTATGTACAATTAAGTTCATATTCAGATGACTATATCAATGTTACCATTTGTCTAATTGATCAGTCTCTTGTTCATTCCAATAGTTTAGTTTTAATATCTATCTGATGTGTCTTCACATATTCTCAAGGCAGAATCAATAATTTTGTTTGTTCCTCCTAACCAAATAAAAATACAATTAAAATTGATGACATTGGCTGACTAAATTGTTGATTATCATTTAGTTGATCAGTATTTTAATCCTTATCATGGATCATCATTTCCAATAATCCAAACTTTCTCAAACATTTTACCTCTAATATAACTTTGCACCTAATAAACAAAAGGAACAAAAAATATAAAATTAATCGGTTTCAGGAACCATGATGATGGATCAGTGTCAGTTGTGAATTATTTACTTAAACAAGATCAATCTTCCAGCCATCTGATATTTTCACACTGATGATTCTCACACCGATAATCTACATTCTTTTATGTCTAGTGTTCCTCACACCGATAAGAAGTAGTAAAATACTTCACATAATATTATCCTCTCTTCCACAAAATCCAGCTTGAATCATGACTTCCTCAGGATATATGAGAACTACATGATTATAAAATCATCATAATATTTAATAATAATAAGTTTCATTATTTCATATCCTTTTGGACTCACTCAATATATTATGAGATTGATTCCTAGTAGTCTCTGATTTTCCATCAAATTCTCATTCTAATTGCTTGGATTTATTGAATCATGATGATTAACTAAGTCCAATTCCTTATACCAATGTCCTGGGTTCAAAGTTTTGTATCTGGTGCATCTTCTTAGTCATTCTGATGGTTAATCTGGTGGGGTGTTTCTGGAAACCAAAACTCCAAATTTTCTCAACATTAACCATATATCATCCATTGAGAAAAAATACAACCAAAACATAATTTGGTATAAAAAATCTCCCCCTTTATGTTTTTTTTCAAAACCAAATTCAAAATAATAGAACTTTGGTTTTATTATCTCACGTTTTCTTCTCCCCCTACATACATGTGTTCTCCATGTCTTTTTCCCATTATTTTCTTAGATGAATTTTCCTTATATCTTTCATATTTATTTTCTCCCACATTTATTGAAAATCAAATTAAAATAGTACATTAAGAATTGTTTTCCTCTTTTGAAAAATGATATTATTTATAACGATTGGAACTCTTCATCTTAAAATTTTAAAATTATTCTTCACAAGAATAGAAGTATCACACAATATTCATAACAAATTGATTCTAACTAAACAACTCATAGTCTACATGGGTGAACCCAGTTCAGAAAACAAGAGTGTATAATAAACGTTATCAAACTTTTCCATGAAAAAACATTCATTTTATTCCTTAACATGACTCTTACATCATTCTCATTTCTAGGTAAATTATTGAGAAGATTTTTTTAGATACAAATCGACTAAAACCATCTCAAAAAACATATCATAAAGTTACACTGTATAAATAAAACATTCAAAAACACATATTTTGTAACCTCATTAATTTATTTTAGAAGATAATTAAGAGACTCATCAACACCATCTTCCTTTTTTAAAATCCTTGAATTCCCTTTAAGTAAGTAAAAATAGAAAAATATTTTGTGAATAATGAGGAGCCTAAATTGTTCCTTAGAAACATCTTTGAGATTGAGATACCTATCTTTGTCTTGGATTCTTCTCGTATTCTTATATTTTTCCTTGGATGTATTTTCTTTCTTCTTTTCATCCTTCTTGTATTTTGTAATAAGTTTGTTTTCATTTTTAGATTCTTATAATAAAAATTTCATCTTCATTTCTTGTTTAGTAACCTTTTTTACATTATGTTTGTAAAACCTATTTCAGGTTGTCCTCTTGGGCCGGTAAGATATTCATTAAATATCTGTAGCATTCCCTTCATCCTTGGATGTATTTTCTTTCTTCTTTTCATCCACCCTTGTTTCATACATATTTCTTGATAGAGATATTTTATACCAACAGGAATAATATCTATGTCTGAAAACTCCACAACACAAATAGTGGCCTCTGAATCTTGATTTTTTGGATTGATAATGAATTTGTTCAGAAAATTATTTTTTTCATCAAAAATCACAGAACACATTGATCAGTTGGATAATTTTCTAGAGGTTTCAAATCATTATAGGTGAAATATTTTTTCCCACAGAACACCTATCTTCTTTTCATATTCTACTACCTTCATCTTATTCTACTTATTTTCTTCAACAAATGTAGATTATTTAATGTTGTGGATCTCATTGCCAGATGATATTTTTAATGGGTTTTTTTCACTTTTCATCCAAGATCACAAATATTCATATTCTGTGATCTAAAAAAATTGATATTTTTCTCCTATTTCTTCATATATTAATTATTTCAAAAGATATATCTTTAAAATCTTTCTGTAACTTCCTTATTTATTTATCGACTTGAGTATTCTTTTCAATTTATTTTTTTAATATTTTTTAAAAATCTATTCCATTGATCAAATCTCATTACCATCATCATCACTATCTGAAGAATTAATTCCATTTCAATTGTGATCTATAAATTTGAGTTGATTATCTGATTCATCACTATATGAGTAATCATTATTCCTTCTTCTTTACAAATAAATTTATATTCTTATTTTTATAGGTAAATCTTTCATAATGTTTCTTCCACTTTTGTTTATGTAATTTCTTATCATCCCCTTGAGACTTATACTTTTCAAATATATTCATTGGAAAATTATTTTCAAAATTTCATTTACCTTCACAATTCTAACATTTTAGAGTTTTAATCTTTAATTTTCCCTAAACGATTTTCTAGAAAATGATAGAAACAATTTCTTTTTGAAATATTTTGCTACTTCCTCTACCTATGCGTCAATTCATTATTCTCCATATTATTTATCTTTAAATTTTCCTTGTAAAAAATATTTTAATTTTACTTCTCTATCTTCATTTTCCTTGAAATATTGACCTTTTATCATTTCAGATGCCATAAGGATATTCTAATGTTCATCCAAGGATATATTCTTCACAATCTTTTAAGTTTGATACTCTGACATGAAATATATCTGGAAGGTTTCTCATAAATTTATATTCAATTATATAATCTTCCATCTTATCACTATAACTTACAATGTTAATTATAGTCTCATTTACCCTTGTAAAGTAACTATAAATAAATTCATTATCAGCCATTTTAAAATCCTCAAATATACTTCTCCCGATGTGTAACTTGGCTTCTTTAACTCTCTCATTCTATTTATAGCTACTTCTCAACTTCTTCTACATTTTCTTATCTATTTGAAACCCCAAACCCTTTTCATAAACATCATTAGTGATATCCATCAACAAATAATTCTTGTATTTTCCATCACCTTCAGTACTTCTCTTATCAATAGATATCACAATAGTTTCATTGATGGGAGGAAATCCCACAATTATTGATTCTTTAACATCAAGACCATGTTTAAGAAGATAGGGTAACATCCTATTCTTCCAATAGTGATAGATATTGCCCTTAAAAGAATGAATACTCCTGTATTTCACTAATATGAAATTAATTATCGGAGATGGATATTATAGTAGGAACCACCTTTGATACCAATTATTGTTCCCAAATAGGATTGAGACCACTGAGAGTGCTGAGGTTGAATCTGTTGTTCATTTTTCTTTTAACATAACATTTCTTAACATATTTGGTAAACATTATTAACCTATGAAACTTTTTAATGTTAAAATCCACTCAAATATAAGTAATAAACCTAAAATTTCATATGAAAAAAATATAAAGATAAGGAAACACAAGATTTTCACAAGGTTTGGTACAAAGATCTAATCCACACCATGTTGGATATTCCTACCAACATGGATTCTTTCCACTCCATTATTTCCATAATACAAAGGCACAAACAATGAACAATTCTAAAATCATAATAGAATATTTCTTTCTCTTGTTGGTTATACCCCTCATCTATCCATTTCAGCATCCACTTTCCCACAACTGGTTATTCACTGCAACAAAAAAACAAGCCTTTTTTAGCAACTAGTTAGTATCCACAACAACAATATTTACCATCCTTCTTCTTTTATAATCCATTTCAAAAAGTATTCGCTTACTCCACAAGTAATATGAATAAAACTTTACTAAAGTAAAATATTTTATAACATCAAAATATTTCTAAATAACTGGTTTATCTTGAAACATTCTCCAAAAAATCTATCTAGAAATATTCTTTCTAAAGAGTTAATTTGATCTTCCTCAGTATTGTAACCTTTTTCTGATGGGATTCATTTGATTGTCCTTGGTCCCATTCTAATTATAATATTACTTATTTAATTAAGTAGGAACTCAATTAGAAGATTTAAATTCCTCTATCTGATGGAACTTAGTCCGATGAATCTTTCTTTGATTGATGTCTCTTAAATGAGCTAACTCTGATGGACTTTTTATGAGGAAACATCATCTATTGGAACATTCACCAATTATCAGATTGAACCTCACTCTGGTGGATCTTCCTTTTCTTCAACAAAGTACAAATTTACTAGGATATTCTTTTATAGGCATCCCAGAGTGGCAGAGGAGGGAGAAATAATTCCTTTTCATGATCAATGAAATTATAAATTCAAGGATTTGTCATTATTTTAAATCTACCTTCTGAATTATATGAATCCCCTAAATACCTCTGGGTGTTTCTCAAATATTCTTGAATATACTCAAATAATAAAACATCTTAATGTTTGTAAACATTTCTGCAGTATAATTCTATATTTTGATTCTTCATTCGGATTATTCATTATGATGAAAACCCATCCCAAATAGAAGACATCCCATTATGATGACCTCTTGTAAACATTGAAATTATTCTCATACAGATGATCCATATCAACTGAAAAAAACTTTTAAAAATAGTGAGATCATTATACCAAAACATTGTGTCTTTTTGTTTGCCATAAACATAGTTTCCACTTCTAAATATTAAATACTCCACGGAAATTATCCAGTAACAGCTTCCAACTCCCTTGAAAATAAATTTTCAACATTTCAACTTTTCTTCTTATTCCTTAGGCTGATGATCCTTTGTCCAATGAAGTTCTACATCCAATGACTCTATAAATGTTAGCATTCATCTGATGTATCAATATCTTCTTCATTTTGATAGATTTGTGTCAGTTCCAATTTGATGAGTTTACACCTATTCTGAAGAAACTATAAATACATTTTTTCTTCAGCACTTAACCCAATTAAAACAAAATTAAATATGATGAAAATGGTTGACTACATTTTTGATCATGATTATGTTTTTCAGTCTCTGAATCCTTCCAATAGATCATCATTTTCCCTAATAGGAACATTCTAAAACATTCTACCTCTAATATAACTCTTCTTCTGATATGAAAAAGGTACCAATAATATAAAATGAATCGGTGTCAAAATCCATTAGGCTGGACTGGTGTAGGTAGTGACTTCTTTACTTCAACAAGACCAGTCTTCCAAACTTTTGATATTGTCTCACCATTGATTCTCATACCAATGATCCATATCCTTTTGTGTCTGGTGTTCCTTACACTGATATATAACAGCCAGAATACTTAACATTTTATAATCCTCTCTTACCTAAAATATAGCTTTCATCATGGATTCTTCATGACATATAATAAATCCATTATCAGTAAAGCATCATTAGATTTAATACTTGGAATTTCTATTACTTTCTAACCTTTAGGTCTCACTCAATATCTTTTGAGTCCAATTCCCAACATTATCTGATTTTCCATTAAATTCTCATTATGATTTCTTGGATCTGTTGACTCATGCTGATTGATGGAGTTTGATTCCTTATACCAATAGCCTGGGTCCAAAGATCTATGTTTGGTGCATCTTTTGGTCAGTCCGATGGTCAGTCCAGTGGGGTGTGTTCAAAAACTAATACTCCACATTTTTTTTAACTTCAACCATATATCATCCATCGTAAACAAATACAACTAAAACTCAACTTGGGTCTAACACTTTGTTTTTATAAATACTTTTTTCTTCTAATTCAAAAGAATTTTTTAGGACTTTTTTTTGAAATTTAACTATAATTCAACCCATATTCAAGGAATAATGACTATATAAAGGTAATTTATGTAAACATTTACATAAGGTTATTTTTTAAGATACGTATGGGTAACTCCTCATTTACAAGAGTTGCATAGGGGTAGGGTAGGGTTTCAATATGATGTGTGAGGGCGATCCACTTTTTTCTAAGGCTCCATAAATGTATTCCCCAGTTTATATGGGTCATGTATAGGTAAGTTTAGAGTTTTTAAAGGTAAATTTGGCACTTTTTAAAGTTAAGTAGGATTGATTAATCACTATGTAAAGGTGACCTTTACTTTATAATGGTTACTTAAGGGTAAACCCTCTCTGTATAAGGGTACCCTAGCCTATACATAAGGGTAATTCTGAGTTTCCTAAGGGTGCATAAGGCTAGGGATAGGTTGTATAATGGAAAATCATATTTCATAAGGGTTATGAAAGGGTAACCTAGTTTCCCTATGTGACACCTAAGAACTATGTATTCATCAAGCATTGTAAGCCTTCTTTAAAACTATTTTTAGCGGAAAAATAAATAATAACATGATTTTTCATTTCTTCTTCTCTATAAAAACCCTACAACTCATTTCTGATGATTATAAAGGCACAACATCTTGTAATTTAATCTTTTTGACTCAGTTAAAGTATCTAACTCATATTTTAGAATGTTTCAAATTATTCACATTCCAGATTTGGGTAAAATATAAATTAAATGGATAATTTAATTTTTTGGGTTTAACGTTATAAACCTGTACATAGTTTTACTTTCAAAAAAAATAACCAAACCTTTATACATTTATTTTGGTTATTTTTTTGTGTTGGGGAAACATATAATTTTTCTTATTCTAGATTGTTGAATCCCAATTTTATCAATATGATTTCTTATTCTAGGTTCTAGTCATGGTAGAAACCTCACCCTCACCCCTCTATTTTTTGGATCTGTGTTTTAAAATGACATTTATAGGTAGGAATATATATTACCCGTATCCTTTTTCATGAGTTATTTGTGAAGTTTATCCATTGGAATATTATTTGGAAAATTTTCAAATAATTTTTAGATGATAATAACCCACGATTATCAAATTATTATAATAAATAATTATAATAATTATATAAGATTATTCTAGAGAGAGATAGAATATTATCACATGTTAAATTATAATTATTCTTAAGAAAAAACCGGTTAGATCATGTTATATATAAAATTAATAATTTAGAAAATTTTAAGTATTGAGAATATTGTTATCTCATGTGGTGTTTTTATTTATTTTGGAAATTAAACAATGGAACCCGTTCCATCAGTAATTGGAGATCAATTTGAACCTTTTGATATACATGCATGTTTTGTGTGTGAATCCCTCGATGAAAATTGACTTTGACATTGAAAACCTTGAGGTACGTGGTCCTGGGTTCTATAAACTTTTGTATTTATGCATGTTTAATGTAATGTGGCAGGAGGTTCACCACCTTATTAAAAAAACTTATTTTCATAATAAGTTATGAATAATAATAATTATTAATTAATTAATGATTCTTGAGGCTTAATTGATTAAAGGAGGCATTCATAATGTAATTGGACAAAGTGAAAAGGGCCCCAAAGGACCCTTGTGCATTGTCTAGATACTAGCCACCGATGGTCAAGTCTTGATCACATATTAGTTAGTTAGATGACATGTAAGCCTTGAGGTGTTTTAATGTGCTATATGAGACCTAGAGAATGCGAGACCATTTTTGATTCCTAGATCACATGTGTGTGGTGTGTGTATCCCCCCAAGACCGTATATATTGATTATTCCATGAGAATTATTAGATATCTAGGGAAAAAATGTTATCCTTGACCATGTGTGTAGAGTCTATCACTCATGATGGTATGTCATGCTCTGTTTATATGTGAACTCCTTTTCCTTGAGGTGACACCTTTATTAGAATAACTTGATGAACATGCTTGATTTTGATCGCAAGTGGGTGTGTGTATTCCA
This sequence comes from Viscum album, assembly GCA_963277665.1. Taxonomy (NCBI): domain Eukaryota; kingdom Viridiplantae; phylum Streptophyta; class Magnoliopsida; order Santalales; family Viscaceae; genus Viscum; species Viscum album. The sequence goes on along the minus strand of OY728123.1, from coordinate 746,496,329 downwards.
CAACACCCTCTATGATGTTTTATGCCAGTAGTTTTCCTATTCAGCCTGTTGTACCATGTTCGATGATGATCACATGTTTCTTTATGTTTCTACTAATTCGTATGATATTATTTCATGGTATTCTTTCCTTTTATGCACTATCTTGTCATATATGTTACAATATCTTCAGAGGAATTGTTTTTTAGTGTTTCGAATTGGTGTACCATCATGACTTGATTTTACCTCAGAGGGGGTGGGGGTGTTCATAAATTGTGATGCTGGTGATATTGCACCTAATTATAGGGTTGATATACAGTGATACCAGGAATTCCTTATAGAGGATGAACATGATGCCTTTTGGATTCCATGTACCATGTAACTTGTTGTGATGACCAAAAGTTTAATCAATTGAAAATACCCTCTTATAATTATGTTTTATAAAAACATGAAATCACAATATAATGAACTTATAAGTACTATGTGACTTTTAATCAAAATATTTTCACTTCTGTGATTTGAATTTTGAGAATCTGACATACACAACTGTGATCAGTAAGATGTTTGGTGTCCAAGAAAACAAACTAAATTTTTGGTGAATAGTAACTCATCCTTATGAATAGTAACCTAACCTTATGAATAGTAATATGACCTTTTTATTAGTAAATCATTCAAAAGAATAGTAATCTCACCTTTTAATATATAAATAAAATTTAGGTATCTTATAAGTGATAATATGACTATAGTAAAAGTATTGGTATTTTTGTATGTCATAAACAGTTAATTACAATTAATTACTTAATTTAAAAGAAAATTTTTTTCTTAAAAGGTGTTCATAAATTCAAAATTTTATGTATTCTTGTTTTAAGATAATTTTATAAGACCTTATGTAATTTTTGAAAGCATTATAAAATCAGTTGTAGTTTTAAAATATGTATTTTTCAAGTAAATTATGATTTTGTTTAAAAATTAAATTAATCATATTTAGAAATTTATTTTTGAAAAAATGAATTTCATTTTTTTATTCTAAATGTCGAAAAATGGTTAGGTTTTTTTTTTATTTTTCTGAAATACTGGAATTTATTATGAATAGTGAAATACACTAATTTTCAAAATAAGCTAAATACATAAATTATTGAGTCATGGGTGATGTTATTCATATATAAGAAAAATCGGTTTGAGCTCACATGAACAAAATACTATTTTTTCATGTATTCATCACTATTTATTATCTTATAGAAAAAAATAAAACAATGATTTAAATATTAAGAAAACCATCCCCCCTCCACTATAAAAACCACCCACACTGACCTATACTCTTCACTCCTCTCAAGCCCTGAGAATTTTCTAAATTCTACTCAAATCTCTCCCTAATCTCCTCCCCCACTCCAATCATCCCCTGGTATCCCCAAAATACCAAATCCTCTCTCCTTAAAAGGCTCTCAAGGAAGATTAATTTAAGAGGTAAATTCCTCATTTCAATTCCTTTACTTTCCTTTAAAGTTCATTTGTTTTCTTTTCTATTCTTACTTCTCCTCAAAAAAATGTTATGAAAATTCAAGTACCTTATACTTACTATAATTTTGTTATGATATTGGAATAATTTATTATCATCTCTCCTTTACCCTTCTTTTATACTAGTAGTAAAAACACCATCCGAGATATGTCACTTTACCATATTCAAGGGCGATGGGTTTTCAATTTCCATTACCGTCTTAAATTCTGATGATGCACCCCTTCTTACAGTTGAACTAGAATATAATATATTTATTATTTCTCATCTGTGGTTCTTTAACCTTTTTGTGCACATAATTTTTATTTATGAAACAAAATGTGTTCATTGTGATCAAAAACTACCAATTAACCCAAAAGGTTATCTCAGATGCTTTATATAATGATTCATTTTCACTCAAAGCAACGAAATGAAATTTACAACCATGTAACCTTCTATATGATCGATAATATAGCTCCAATTCTAGAAAACTGTCCACATTTTACATGATTATCCATTTATGTATATTAGTAAACCGATCATGAAATGAACATACCCGAACAATGAAATAGAACCTCATAACCAATCAAAAAGGTTATAAATGAACTCAAAAATGTTTTAATAAATCAATTACATGTAAAATAGGTTTTGGAATTATTAATTAAGGAACCAAATTTGATTATTTAGATCATTAATATTAATTGGAGAACGCCGTCAGACTTAAGGTAGGGGATTCTACCCGAACCTTCGTTATTCCTTCAGGTTGTTCTTAATCAATTTTTACGCAAATAAAATTCTATATTATGTTTATGTACATATTATAATTTCTATTATATCTCAAAACTCATGTATCATTATTTATTAATAATTCTATTTTTGGGATATACATGCTTTTAAGTGATTCCCTCCTCAATACTTCTCGATAAGTAAACCCATATTGAGGATACTTCCCGAATTTTTACCCAATTTCAAGTTCACTCTACCATATATTTTAAGCCACAATTTATTTTATAAAATTAGTAATTATATTATAAGAACCTTTTTGTTTCAATTTAGTTTTTATATAAAATATTATACAATTTTTAATTTTAAAGCTCTTTATTATATTCATTAAAACCGCACAAAAATATTTCAATAGTAAAATTTCTTAAATAATCTTTTTACATTTATCACTTTTGTTTGAAATCACTTACCATGATATATGCCAGTGTATGTTTTATTTTCTTTTCTTCATGGATACTTGTATGATATTCACATTAAATTATTCTTTATTACTTGATAGCACTCCAATGCATTGTATAAATTTGAGTCTCATGAGATGTTATGTGCAATGGTCTTGGCAGTTAGCCTTGACTTGTGCTACCATGTGCAACGGTCTTGGTGGTTAACCTTAAACTGTGCTACCATTTGCAACAGTCTTGGTGGTTAACCTATAATTGTGATCCTATAAGTGTAAGGAGGCTTTAATCAATATAAATTAGTGTTTTTTGTATCTTCCTCATTACTATGACTCATTTTTTATAAGATCCCATGTTATATTTGTTATGGTTTCATATGTTCAATTAGGTTTTATGCCTTTATATATCGTTAAGTCATGATTCCTAACAAATTTTCTAAAGAATTATTCTTATAATTATTCTCTTAATGGGATTTTTATCTCACCATTTTTTCCTCTTATACCCAAGTTATCTTATATTTATGTATTGGTACAATGGAATTTAGGATATCTATATGAAGATTAAATAATTAAATGTTTTATGTTTTCAGTTTTATGTACCCAGTATTAAAAGACACTAGACTTCACAATCCTTGTCTTGTATTCTGATGTATAATAATGCATAAAATCATGTAATGTTATGTGAAAAAATCTAGGGTTTCTATATTTGGTATCAGTGGATGGTCTAGATATTTTTGGAGATTAGGAATATAGCAATTTAGTAATAACCATAAGAATGATACTAAGTATAATAAAAATCCATAAATTTTGGTATGTATAGATTAAGTGGTTTATCAAAAATATACATCCCTATCTGGATACAAATAGGTAGAGGTGGCTAAGACATAGAGGTATCTAGGGGTAAAACCTGAAAACACTGCTTTGAGGTAGACTCAAATGAGAACTATTGTACAACAATGAGCCTTGCTTCGCTATTGGTTAGACACTGCAAGGGGATATCCTTTGATAAATTATTGAGCTTTGTATGAACCATTATTAAGGGAACAAGAAAAGCCCATAATAATATATGTTAGGAAACAGATCACGAATAACCTAGATTGAAACCTATGGAATCACAAGTTTAGATATACTTTATTTTAAGAGTCTATCCTTTTATGTTTAAAGTTTCATTTTATTCTTATTAGCTACTTATTCATTCCCCCTAATTGTTTGTTATTTTTTATAGTTAATGGAGGGAAATATAAGAACAAATGACACAATCAATGTGATAGATAATGTGAATATTTCCCTATTAATATGCCAAATATAATGGGAATGGGTTCTCAAAACATCATGACAATACATGCTGAGCTGGCTCAAGTTATTAATAATAAATTTAATCATGTGTAATTCCATCATCCTCCAAGGAAAGGTCAAGTTTCCATTGAATCCTTCATAAAGAAATGGACTCCCATGTTTAGTGGATCTTCTGATCCCCTACCTGTGGAGGAGTGGATTAACTCAATTGAAATGATATTCTCAATCCTCCAGTGCTCAGAAGAAGAGAAATAGAGTTACTTAGACTCCCCATATCAAGATGTAAATAGAGTTACTTGGACTCAAACATATGGTAGATTATTCCATCGGGGCATATGAAGCACACTTCACAAGGCTGGAAAGGTATGCCTCTAGCTTTTTCATGAACACTGAAAGTAAGGTGGATCACTTATTTAGTAGAAGAAAGCTGAGTCTATAGAAATAGTTGACTATTTGAGAATTTGACCATTATGAGGAGATTTTATTTTGTGCTCTCAATGTTTAAATAGAGATCACAGACTCACAATGGTCTCATGGGCCTAGTGACAAGAAGGAGAAAATGGAGTGTAATATGGTCGGTTCAACAAATAAATCCCATGATGGGAAGAAGATCAAATATCCCACATATCAAAATTGTGGAAAAAAGAATTCTGGGAACTATCTAAAGGGAACCTAGAATTTCATAAAATGTGAAAAAATGGGATATCTGGATAAAAACAACTGAATGTATATAAATAATCTCGCTAATGTGGAAGAATAAAGGAAGGTTCCGTTAATCTCTTATCCAGTGGTGCAGTGCTACAACTACAATAAATAGAGTAATTATGTGTCCAATTTCCCTAATCCAAGGGTTATTAGAGGAAATCAAGAAGAACCTCTAAGGAAACAAGGAAGGTCTTATGCTATCACTATTACTGAGGTGGATCCTAATAATGATGTGGTGATAGGTACACTAGTTAGTCATTCAAGAATAGCGAATTTACTATTTTATTCTGGTTCTACACAATCTTTCATATCTTTCAATTTTAGTAGAACTAATCAAACACCACCTCAAAATATGGAGGATAAGTTATATGTGAGAATAGAGAATGGGGAAATTATTTCATATAATGTTTTTAACTCCCCCCTAATTAACATATATGGACTGAAACTCCAAGAAAATATCATCATACATTCTTTAGTAGAGTTCGATGTTATCTTGGGCATGGATTGACAATATTTATTCAAATACAATATCAACTATTGGGAATGAGATATCACTATTCACATCCTAAAGAATCCTCTAATTCTTTACAAGTGTAAGGAGGAAGATGAATTTCCTTAGAATCATTATCTCAAGTGTGGATATTATCACCTTATGAGTAAGCATGTCTAGTTAAAATAATTAAGAAAAAAGAGATAATACTTCTTGAAGATGTGCCCATCATAAGGGATTACACTGATATATTCCCTGAAGAGTTTCTTGTTCTTCCTCCCGATCGAGTGGTTCTCAATTGAACTTATTACTGGATCTTTTCCAATATCAAAGTCACCTTATTGAATGGAAACCATAGAGTATGAATAGCTAAAGAAGAAATTATATGAGATCTTGGAGACGAGTTTTATACAGTGGTGTGCTTCACCATGGGGTGTGGCTATCCTTTTATTCAAGAAGAAGGATAGATCAATGAACCTCTTCATTGACTATTGCGAGCTCAATAAAATCATGATAAAGAACAAGTATCCCCTTACACATATAGATATCTTGTTTAACAAGCTTTATGGGGGGTGTTATTTCTCTAAGGTGGAACATTGGTCGAGATATAACCAATTAAAGGAGAGGAAGAAAGATATTCCCAAGAATTCTTTTTGATGTTGCATGGGAACATTGAATTCATAGTGATTCCCTTCGGACTCACTAATGTTCCAGTAATTTTCATGGATTTAATGAATAGGGTCTTTAGAGATTATTTCAAAAAATTTGTGGTAGTCTTTATCGATGATAATATGATATACTACAAGAGAAAGGAGGAACATGAGGAGAATTTTAATACCATGATAAAGACTTTCATATGGGAGAAGATGTATGAAAATTAAAATAAATGTGAGTTCTGGATGGAATAAGTATCATTCTTGGGGCATGTTATCACAAGAAAAGGAATATATGTGGATCATTTTAAGAAAAAAGGCAATTAAAGAGTGGCCTAAGACAACATCTGTAATGGAGATGCGTAGCTTCCATGGTCTAGATGGGAATTATTGATGATATCTGGATAACTTTTCATGATTTTCAAACCAAATGACCAAGCTGGCATGGATGGGGGTAAAATGTTTCAGGAATCAAGAATGCGAGAAAAGAAATAAGGATCTCAAAAAAAGACTTATCACTACACCAGTACTCATAGTCCCAACAAGTGAAGAACAATTTTTGGTTTATAGTGATCATTCAAAGAAGGGTTTTGACAGTGTGCTAAGGAAAAATGATAAAGTGATAGCCTATTCCTCAAGGAAATTGAAAATCCTTGAGAAGAAATATCCTACGCATGATCTGGAGTTGGCGATTGTGATTATTGTTATCAAAATCTAGAAGAATTATCTCTATGGGAAGAAGTGTGAGATATATACTGATCACAAGAGTCTCAAATATATATTCACACAGATAAAGATTAATATTCTCTAATGAATATTGTTAGAGATAATCAAATATTATGACCTCTCAATCCACTACCATCCTGGTAAGGAAAATACGGTTGTAGATGATCTAAGTAAAAAGGATCTTGCATTTTTATCAATGATGAAAATCTAAAAGGATCTAATCTTCTTGGATTTATAGAGGATGGACATGGGAATCATTAAGGGAGGAACATTATCAGTCCTTTCTCAAATGATTTCTCAACCATCCCTCTTGGAGAAAAAAAAGATGCTCAAATAAAAGATGTCAAAATTCAGAAAAGGGTGGAATCTTTCAGAATTGGGAAATCATCTAAGTTCAATATTGACGAGTAAGGAGTTTTAATTTTTGGGTCAAACTTATGTATACCATCTGATCTAGTGATAATAAAAGAGGTTTTGAATGATGCACATAGCTGAACCTTCTCTATTCCCCCAGGGATAACAAAGATGTATTGAGATCTCTGAGAGAACTTTTTGTGGGACAATATGAAAAAGGAGATTTCTGAGTATACATGAAAAGGCTTGGTATGTCAATAAGTGAAGGATAAAAGATATAAGTCTATGGGGATGATGAAACCAATACCCATACATACATGGAAGTGGGAGAATATCGCCATGGACTTTGTCACCGGACTTCCAAGGAAATCCAGAGGAAACAATGTTATATGGGTTATTATGGATCATCTAACAAAGACGTCTTAGTTTATCGCAATTCGAGAGGACCTCTCATTGAATAAAATTTCACAGATATATATCAAATAGGTGGTAAGGTTTCATGGAGTAACACTATATATTGTATCCGATTGCGATCCGAGATTCACCATGAAGTTCTGGAAAAGTATCCAACCTGTTCTAAGAACTGAACTGAACTTCAGTACAGTCTATCATCCTCAAACTGATAGCCAATCTAAGCGAACTATTCATACACTAGAATAAATGTTGAGTGCATGTTATATGGATTTCAAAGGATGATGGGACCAACATCTTCCACTGGTCTAATTATCCTACAAAAATAGTTTCCACTCCAGCATTCAAATGACACCATATAAAAACCATTATAGGAAAATGTGAAGAACACCAGTGTGTTGGGATGAAGTCGGTGATCATAATTTTCTAGGACCTGAAATGGTTGATGAAATGGTGGAGAAGGTGAAAACTATTTAGAAGCACATCAAGGAAGCCAAAAGTTAAAAAAATCATTATGTATAAAATCATCGATGAGACCATGAGTTCAAAGATGGATACATTTTATTTCTCATCATATCTCCATGGAATAATTTCATGAGGTTTGGGAAGAAAGGAAAACCATTTACTGGGTACATTGGCCCCTTCGAGATCCTTGATCGTGTCAGAGAAATAGTCTATCGACTGACACTTCCATCTACTATCTCAAAAGTGAACAATGTCTTCCATGTATCCCTCTTAAGAAAGTACATATTAGAACCTTCACATGTACTGAATTTAGAGGTGGTACAAATAGAGAATGATCTCTCTTACAAGGAGTTGCCAATGAAGATCTTGTATCATAGATATAAAGTTACACACAATAAGAATAATCACCTAGTTATGGTACTAGAGAGAAACCATAAGTACAAGGATGAAAAATGGGAACCGGAGGAAGCAATGAAGGAAAAGTACATGCACTTGTTTATGACTTAGTAATTAAAATTAAATTTCAATGGAGAAATTTCATATGGGGGAAGAATGTGAAGGCCCAAATTTTATTGAATGGAAATTACCTTCTTATAATTATTTCATATAATCACTTTAAATCACAACACAATGAACTTCTAAGTACTATGTGACCTTTAAACATAATGTTGTCACTTTTGTGATTTGAATTTCAAAAATCTGACATACATAGCAGCGATTAGTAAGATGTTTTGAGTTCGATAAAACAAACATAATTTTTTTGTGAATATTAATCTACCCTTATGAATAGTAACCTAACATTATGAATAGTAATTTGACCCTTATAAATAGTAAATCTTCCAAAAGAATAGTAACCTCACCCTTGAATTTATAAATAAAATTTAGGAATCTTATTAACGATAATATGACCATAGTAAAAATATTGATATTTGTATAAGTGATAAATAATTAATTATAAATAATTCATTAATTTAAAAGAAAATTTATTTTCCTAAAAGGGGTTCACAAATTAAAAATATTATGACTTTTGGTTTTATGATAATTTTATAAGACCTTATGTAATTTTTGAAAGCATTATAAAATCATTTATAGTGTAAAAATATGTATTTTTCAAGTAAATAATGATTTTATTTAAAAATTAAATAAATAATAATTTGAAAATTATTTTTGAAAAATGGATTTCATTTTGGATTCTTAAAATTAAAAAATGGTTAGGGTGATGTTTTGGTATTTTTCTGAAATATTTAAATTTTTTATGAATAGTGAAATACACTAATTTAGAAAATAATCTAAATACATTAATTATTGAGTAATGGGTGATGTTATGATGATTTAATCAACATTGGTTCACAATCACATGAAATTATTACTATTTTTGGTCAAGTATTCCTCACTATTTCTTGTTTTATGGAAAAATAATAAACTAATGATTTAAATATTAAGAAAACCTCCTCCCCTCCACTATAAAACCACCCACACTACCCTCGTATCTTCACTCCAATAAATCATTTCTACTTACCCAATCTCTACTCAAATATCTCCCTATGATCCTCCCACACTTCCGTCATCCATTTGTCTCCTCAAAATGCCAAATCCTCTCCCCTTAAGAGGCTCTCAAGGAAGATTTATTCAAGAGGTAAATTCCTCTTTTCGATTCCCTTACTTTCCCTTCAAGTTCCTTTGTTTTATTTTTTTATTCTCACCTATCATCATAAAAATGTTATGAAAAACCTAGTACCTTATATTTACCATAATTATTTTATGATAATGTAATAATTTATTATCATCTCTCATTTACCCTTCTTTTATACTTGTAGTAAAAACACCATTTGAGATTTGTTAATTTACCACATTCAAGGATGATGGGTTTTTGATTTCCATTACCATCTTCAATTATGGTCTTGAAACCATTATTATGGTCGAAACAAAACAAAATATATTTCTTATTTCTCATATATGGTTCTGAAATTTATTTACACATGGTTTTGATTTATAAAACAAAATGTTTTCATTGTGATAAAAAACTACCAATTAACCCAAAAGGCTATCAATAAAGTTTTATATAATGATTCATCTTTACAAAAAGTAACCAAATGAAATTTACAACCATGTAAAATTATATTTTATAATTAATATAACTCTAATTCTATGAATCCAACCTCATTTTACCTGATTATCTATTTATATATATATAAGTAAACTGATCATGAAACAAACAGACCTGAATAATGAAATTGAACCTCAAAACCAATAAAAAAGGTTATGAATGAACTAAAAAATGTCATAAAAAATAACTTACATGTAAAATAGTTTCTTTATTTATTAATTAATTAACCTTATTTGATTATTCATGTTATTAATATCATGTGGATAATTCCATCAGACTTAAGGTACGGGATTCTACCCGAACCTCTATTATTCCTTCAGGTTGTTCTTACTCTCTTTTTACCCAAATTAAAACTGATATTATATTTCTTTAAATCTTATAATTTATGTAAATCCTATAATTTATGTGTATATTTCCAAAATCATGTATCAATATCCATTAATCATTATCTTTTATGGATATACATGCTTTTCTATGATTCCCTCCTCAATACTTCCCGATAAGAAAACCTGTTTTGAGGGAACTTCTTGAATTTTACCCAATTTCAAGTGTACTATACCATCAGTTTTAAGCCACCATTGTTTTTATAAAATCAGAATTTATATTATAAAAACCATATTTTTTCACTTCTGTTTTTATATATATGATTATTCCATTTTCAGTTGTAAATGCTCTTTAGTATTTTCCTTAAAACTGCACTAAAATATTTTTATTCTAAAATTTCTTAAATAATCCTTTTTACAAGTTATTAGTTATTTTTGACATCACATACCATGATATATGACTATTTATTTTCTAATTCCTTTACATTATGCATACATTTATGATATTCCCAATAAATTATGCTTTATGACATGATTATTATACCCATTTATTTCCATGGGTTCCCTTATGTTTATATATTATTGATAATGTATGATTTATTTTGTGGAAAGTATATTCATGAACATGGTAACATGGGTGCACCCAAATATCTCTCTAATGAATTTGGTAAATTTTAGCTTCATAAGACGTTATGTACAATGGTCTTGGTAGTTAGCCTTGACATGTGCTACCATGTGCAACGGTCTTGGTGGTTATCCTTGACTTGTGCTACCATGTGCAACAGTCTTGTTAGATAACCTTGATTTGCGATCCTCTAAGTGCAATAAGACTTTAATCGTTCTAAATTCATTTTTCATGTTGCTGCCACATTACTACAATTGCTTGTTTTTATGATCCCAAGTTATACATGTTATAGTTCCATATGTTCAATTTCATTTTATGCCATTTTATATCATTATGTCATGCTTCCTAAACAATGGGCTAAAGAATTATTCTTATGCTTATTCCATTAATGGGATTTTTAGATCACCCATTTAATTTTATCCCTAGTTAGGTGCACAATATGATGATTAAATAAATAAGTGTTTTATGTTTTAAGTTTTATGTATCTAGTCTTCAAAGACACCAAACTTCACCATCATAGACTTGTATTATGGTGTATAATTATTCATAAAATCATGTAATATTATGTGAGAAAGTATAGGGTCACTATACTTGATTCCCAGTGAATCTCAAGTATATCTCGATTCCTAGTGGATGAGGAGTAACATGTCATACTTGATTCCTATAGAATTATTAGTAGATTGGACACACTATTCCATGAGTATTCCGAGCGACATATTATTAGACCAATGAATAGCTTGGTTACTCATGAAATCTATTATTATTATCCTTATATAAGGGTGGTGAAGTAAGTACAACTGGGGTTGTTAAAGGCTTGGTAAGTGCACAACCACTCAAATCATGGTTGTTGTTTCTTATTCGTTATTGGTAATTATGTTATAACTGCATAATTATTATTTTTTAAATTATTTTCACTACTGAAAATTTCAACTATATCAATAGGGGTATACCCATGAATTTTTAAAACCATTAGGATAGCCTAATATTTTAAGCCTATACCAATTTTATTGTCTAACTGCTGGTATAACCTACTAAAATTGTGCATTATACCAATGGTTTTAAAATTTCCTTAGTAGAGGATTCTGTATAACAATGGTTTTTTAAAACTGTTGGTATATAGGTATGATACAAACGGTTTTAATGATCTATTTTTATTATCAATCCCCCAAATACCATGGGCACCTCCTCACTCCACATTTTCATTTAGAGCAGGCGAGCCCTAACAGTCACATTTGTCTTTATTCCCCACTAGTGGTGATCTACCCTCTATTCTTATTTTACTTCCATTGTTCTTAATTCTTAAGTCCCTAACTTTAAAATCATTCAATTATTGTATCAGTCATATTTTTTTCTAGGTCTAAAACACCATGGTAGAATCATTTGTTTCCATATTTAACTTCTTTTAATATATTTGAATCTTTTTGTTGGTGTTGAAATAATGGTTGTCAGTATTAACTTTATTTTGGTCCAAATTAAAACGGTTTTATTTAGGCTTTGTTATATTGGGTTCATTTATGTTTGGTTTAGTTCATACCATTTTGATTTTTTGGGTTATTTTCTGTTCAATTTGTATTGGTTCATTATCATTTGTTTTTCTTCATTTTGGTTGTTTGGGTTTCATTTAAAGTCCTATTTTATTTGTTTCAGGTGTTATTCAGATAATATTTTATGATACTAGTGCATCTCATATTAATTATAAACTCTTGTATATAAATTACTATGATAGGGAACTATTAGTTGTTTCATTTTCTGTTACATAATATCACTCTTCTTATGAATCTATATGTTTATGTAGCTTCAAATTTATAATTTCTTATACAAGAATGTATCAAAGAATTATTACTTAGTTGTATCATGGGTTATGGTAAATTTTATTAGTAGGTTATATTGTATTAATACAATGAGTGATAATTTATGAAATTATCAGGTGGAGTTTTTGGAAAATCATTATTTCATTATAGTTTTATTATGTTTGTGATTTATACAATTATATAAGTCAATGGTATATTTTTTATTTGAATGTTGAGATAATTATATATATATATATATATATGTGCGATACATGTTAATTTTTTCTTCAAACTATTATAAGTGATTATTGGTAACTGTCTATCATATAGGTTGATATTTTTTTAAAAAATTCTTGAGATATAGATAGATCATGAATGGTTTTTAATATAATTAATCATTCATCTTGAATGTCATCAGTAATAGGTTAATTTTCCCCTAATGATAAAACTGATGTATTAGTGATTGTATATGTCCCCCTATGAATGGGGAACATAGATGGGGTATGTGATAGTCAGATTTAAGTTAATGTAATATTCAAGATATGCCATTTTAATGTAGTATTTTCATATTTTTTGGGAATCTATATACTTTTTAGATATAAATTATGATGGTTTTGAGACATGAAAAGTAACCTTAAATGTGATTTAGTCAAGCTATATATGTCTGCATAAATAATGGTGATTTTTCATTTTTTTAAACATCATACTTAGTATATATGCCTGCATAAAATACTCAAGCATGTGTATAATATTTAAAATTTTATTTTCTTAAATTTTTTTGTAAAATTACTGGTAAAATATTTTTCTGAGATTAATTTTTATTTTAAGGATTTTGTTAAATATTGAAACAATATGAAATTTATTAGTGTTTTATAAATAATTTATCTATGGTGCCATAAAAAACTAACCCAACTTGAATAGAAACAAATTGTATCAAATTGAACCTAACCATATCAAATTACACCAAACCAAAAAAATGGAATTAATTTAAACCAAACTAATTAGGACCGTTTTTACCAAACTAACCCACTTTTAATTCCTCAACACTAATAAAAATTCACCAGCAATCTTCTTTAAATTTTTATTTCTCACTCATTCCAAAGTCTACTACATGGATACTAACAACATAAACCCATGCATTCTCCATAATCAGCAACATTAACCCACACTTTCTACACCTGACATCTAGCCATTTAGATTCATCATCAACCATCCCATTGAAACCCACCAATGAAAAATTCTAGAGAGTTTCACATCCAAATTATCACTTCCTCAAAACCATCATTGATACCAAGGCACTTCCACTGAAGGTTTATTCCTAATAGAAATCCAAGGCATAGTAATTCCTACAACATATATAAAACAACCTTTGTTGTATTAATATAAAGGAAAGGAAGGGTTCCATTTATCATCATCAATATAAAAAACCACTAATTATGGCTTTATCAAACCTAAAATTTTAATTTATGTGTGGTGTAGAAGATGGTCACCATGAAATAATATTATTTTGTATGGCAATATATTGAATAAGTATTAGATTAGTAAAAACGTGAATTGAATTAGAGAATTATAAAGATTTTTTTGTAGTTTTATGTATAGTTATTATTCATTGATATAATGGGTTTTATATTTATAGTATTTTTTTATGTATATAGTTTTTTTTATTTTATATTATGATACACATATAGAGTAGTTTTTTTGTTATGGTTTCATATAAAGTGAACCATTATCATTTCCTTAAATGTATTTTTCATTTATCCTCAACAATATTTCATTTCTTTTACGACATTAAATATAAATTTTTTATAGAATGGATATATGATTGATGTATGAAACTGATTAGATCTCCAGATATTTTCAAAAGAAGTTGGAGATATGTTTATATTTTTCATTTAACAATGCGTCAGATAGTGGTTATATACACTTACCATGTTTTAATTGTGTTGTAAGACCTTGGTTATATTGTGAATAAGTTATAAACCATATAAAAGAATATAGTTTTCAAGAAAACTATAATGTGTGGGATTAAAATTGGGAGAAAATAAAATCTCAAAATATTCATGATCTGAATGAGAGGACTGGATTTTGGAATTTATTAGATGACCGATTTCTATTTATTCATCATCACAAGAAGAAAATAATGCTAACCCAAAAGACATTGATATGAGTAAACATGATGCATATAATGAATATGATGATTTTTATAGGGTAAAAAAATTAAATGATGCTTCTATGAATCTAATATATCAGTAATGTGGTAAAATGAAAAAGTTGGAATATTTAATCTAACTATTCAATGGTAAAACCATGTATGGGATTTCTAATAATTTCATCGATTACATTATTACCTTTTTTGAAGGACTTACATCCAGATAATGGAGATATTACCTCAAAACATTATATGACAAAAACGTTAGTTGAGGAACATGGATTTTCAAAAAAAAATTCATGCTTGCTTAAAAGATTGATGTTTATTATGGGAAGAAATTTCTGAATGAAATGATTGTATAAAATGTCGCATGTCCTGATGGAAGAAAAAAGTAGATATAACATGATAATGTGTTCCACATAAAGTAATGTGGCACATTAAATTAATTCCATAACTCTAAAATATTTTTATATTAGATGAAATATCAATAAAAATGTGATGAAATGATACTGAGAGAAATAATAAAAATAATGAGTTGGTTTATCTTATATATGGATTTTCATGAAAAACATTTGATGTTCGATATACTAATCTTATAGCTGATGAGCATAATTTGAGGTTTGATGTTTCATGTGATAGTTTTAATCTGTTTGGTCAGATACATACTTTACACAACACATAACCAGTTTTCATACACATTTATAACCTTCCTTCATGGATGTGTATGAAAAAACCATTAAATTTAAGGATTACACTCATTTCTCGAACTTATGATCCTATAAATGATCTAGATTTATATAGGAAAACTTTAATAAAAGAGTTGAAACATCTTTGGAATGTGGGTGTGTTTACAAAAGATGCATACTTGAAAGACATATTTCTGATGTGTCCTATGCTTATGTGGATGATCAATTATTTTCCTGCTTATGTAATGATGTGTGGATGAATCACAATGTAAATATATCATGTCCTATTTGTATAAATAATAAATTATCAATAAGACTTCAATATTTATGTTGCTTTAGTTTTATGGGACATTAGCAATGATTTCCAAAGAACAATCCATATTTGAATAATCTTAAAAAAATTTAAAATACCATGGAGACTTACAATACACATCAGTGTATTTCTATAATTAATGTGCTTAATGAATTGCAACGTTTTAGTTTTTAATTCAGGAAGGGTTAGATGAAACATAGAAAGAGGAAACAAATTTCCACTAAAAGAGGTTATAATTAGAAGTAGAGAAGTGTCTTCTTTGAGTTTCCATATTGGTCAACTGATTTGTTATGTCATTTCTTAGAGGTAATTCACATTGAAAAGAATATATGAAAAATGTTTCTTTCAATTATTCTAAATGTATAGTGAAAGAAAAAATATGATTTATGATCTCAGTGTGACTTTTTGGGATTAGGGTCTTAGACCATAATTGTATCACCTGTATATCAAGGAAAATAAATGGAAATATTGGGGTCCTTATTATGTAGTGACACCTCTAAAAAATCAATTTTTATAATTATAAGAGACTTTTAATGTTCCGGATGGGTATTCATGAAACATATCAAAATGGGTCAACATGAGAGAGTTGAAGCTTAAATCTTTGATGAATCATGTTTATCATATCATTTTGCATCATTTGATTCCTATAACAATCCTTCATAATATATAAAATAATTAAATAGTTTAATTTATTAGATTGGTCCATTTTTAGAGATATTTGTGCTTCGATGTTGTCTAAGTCATTATTATAGAGAATTTTGGAAGAGCCACCATTAATTTAGTGTGAGTTAGAGAATATATTTCCTCCATAATTTTTCATATTCATACTGTATCTAACTATCCATATTTCAACAAAAATACTTATAAAAGGAACTATTTCTTTTTTTGATGAATCTAATTGGAAGAAACATGTACACATTAATGTCTTATGCCTGAAAGAAGAATCATCCTGAAGGTTCTATCATGAAAGTTTACTTGGCTCAAGATTGTATGGATTTCTGTTTAATTTATTTTTCTGATCTAAACATGAGATGGATAAGATGAATGATAAATGAAAAAGAATATTACATGAAAATTGAATCCAATTTTACATCACTTCACAAAATATTGGGAATTATCAGATCATATACATTGACCACATTTAGACTTGAATGACAGGAGATGGCACATCATACTGTTTTTTTAAGTGTGGTTTCTTTGATGAGTACATCAAGTAATTAAATAGAACATTTATATCTTATCTCATCTCATGTAATTTTATATATCTATTAAACTATATCTTTTTTCGATACAGAACATAAACAAATGATAAATAAAAAGCATCATCCTTTATGTTTGAGATGGATAGATAATTTTCACAGAAAAGTGTTTTCTTATTGGTTGAAATTGGAGGTTTACATATTACTCTAATAAATCAATAAAATAAATATTTATTTATGTTTAATATCCATTTATATTTTAGGCATTGGGTTTTTCTACTGACTCTGTCTTTGAGGAAATAAAGGATTTCTATTTTTGTTCAAATTTAATGGTTTGTGAATGAAGATAAATTATGATCAATGGGTATAGATTTAATATCATCAAATGAGAAATTAAATGGAGAAAAACATGATGGTGTTATGGTAACTTCCACAACATATTTATATGACAATGTGTCAGATATAAGACCTAAATTGGAAAATGTATCATATTATAGAGTCATTGAGAAAATACTAATATGGGATTATTACTCTCATGATCGAATCACTAAGCTGAAATGAATGTGGTTTGATTTGATGACAAGGCATGGAACATGTATTGATTAATTTGGATATTGAGTTATTTACTTGACTCACACTCTTTCTACCAATGAACCATATGTATTGGAATCAATGGAAATGAATTTTTTAATGTGAAAATCAACTTTAACCTAAATTTTGTGCCTTCATTGAAGTAATCCCAGGAAGAATATTTGATAATGGTGATAATGGAATTGAAACCATCCACATTCTTATCGGTCATGATCCATTTATTACTTATGTTGAATCAAATACTTAAATTTTCAAAGTTAATTTTGAACCTGAAGTTGTGGTTAGAAATATATAAACTAATTCATCTCTCTTCTCGTTTCTTTTTGGTTTATCTATATTTGGGTTATTAAGATTGTTATGATTCAAATTGATTTACTATTGATTATAAATATTTTGTATCCAACTTGACCTTCATGTTAATTTTCATTATTTAATAGTTTCATTTTTCTAATATTGAATTAAACCGTATTAGAACCTACCAAACAGAAACAATTAGATTGGTAGAAAAAACAAGATGAATTGAATTTGACATACTAAACTAATTAATATGAAAATAAAAACCAACGAAAATAATGAACTAAAAAAATGAAAAAATGGCATAACCCAAAATATGAACCAAATGACCTATGATAAATAAAAAATGAAAAAATGACCTAATCAACTGAAAAAAATGAACATAATGACCTAAGATAAAAAATGGATAAATGACCTAATAATTTGGCAAAAATGAGCCAAATTACCCAACCAAAATTGAATTGGATCAAATTGAAAATAGAATAAAACTTTTTCATACCTTTGATAAACATGCTAATTTGAACTTATTGATTTTTCTTTGACATTAATTATGTTTTGATATTACTCCAACTAAATATAAAATGTTTTTGTTATATTACTAGGTGTCCTATATTTGGTTTGAAAATCGGTATTCCTTAATTATGTATATGTCATCTTATTTATTGTCTGTATTACACATTAGCTATTGATTTCCAATTAATTCCATATTTTTCTTCAAATACAGGAAATGAAAAACATTGAGGAGATATAATGAAATAGGATTCCTAACAATAACCATTCAATGGGAGTGATGAGAAGACATATTTTAATACATGTTGTGAGTATTTTATTTAATATATATATATATATATATATAAAATATATAATGTCATGTGATTATTTTTTTTAAACATTTAATCTAAATCCACCACAGAGGTAAAGGTTATTCTCAATCAAACATACTTGTTCTTGTGTTTATCCTAATGATTCAAGGGGGGGGGGAATAGATCTATGCACTCCACCTAGTGTACCAAATCATTCCCTATCCCTACCCTTGACATAATATCTACCGCAAATTCTGATCCCTCAATTTCGTTAGTGATACCCTTGATATTTAGGCCACCCATGTTTTAAACACCATTTGAATATGAGCCTCCTCACCCATATTTCCATTATCTAATGATGATTCCCACCCCTCATCCATATTATGTATTTGAAAAGAGATATTTTCCATCTTATTTTACTTATTCTTCCTTCTCCTAGAGCTTTTAAATTCCCGCTTCATCTACTTCTTCTCTGACACATTTTGAACCTCCAAAGTATACATTGGGATCCACACCATCTATAAAGGTTTTTGTTCCTTCAGAGCATGGGGATCGTATGGAACCCACTAATCAGACATCCTTAGGTATATTAATATAACCATTGTAATTTTTTTACCATAATTTATTTTCATTATAATATGTATTTATATAATATTTTTTTCTTTAACAACTAGATCTTTCGATATGTGGTGTGGTCATAAACACATGTGTGTAGTGTGGAACCACCACACATAAATAATGGTGGAGTATAACAAGAATGACCAAATGATTTAAAAAATAGGGTGACAATGTTATATTTTTATGTTGATTCTTTCCAAATACTTTGACATCATTCCCGTTAGGCCACTCTCCTAGAGATACTTTCCAAATGAAGTAAAATATAATTATTGGACATAAATATGGGTAAAAAAGTCATAGGATATAATATAATATTATTATTTTATTTATAATGTTAAATATTTAGGTACAAAATTTGTTTTAATTTTCTTGATTATGAGGTGGAGAGGACATCCCAAATCATGAAATTAGGTGAGATATGGAGGGTGTACATGAACAAGTTATATAATGGATGCCTTTCTCAAGTTGGTACAGATTTAGAGGCCACACCTGTCATGAGTGAATGTCAAGAAAAATATTATCACGAAATTATTTCTCATGGAAAAAGTATTGAGTTCAAGGTATTAACCAAAATTTAGGGCTTTGAATGAAAATTACCATGATTTTCAATAATACTTTTCTTTGTTTTATTATTGGTTTCTATTTAGGAAGCGTTAGGCTTAAATAAAAAAAGGATGCTTTGAAATACCTCCACAATTTGGGGTAGAATACGATTCTAGGAAATGAGAGGAATAAGGTAATACACTTGTTTAACATTATAAGTGAATTATATTTATAACCAATGTTCACTGTTGACAAAAGAGATGATGGAAAAAATGGGGAACATTATGTCCAACTACAATGATCTCTTCAAGAAAAACCCTATAGGGAATACCAGTTATATGAGAGATGTAATGTGACTGTTGATATTGGAATATAATAATAAAATATTTTCTGAAATTTTTGATTTAGAGGAATTAATAAATACTATATTTTACCCTAATAAATTACATTCTCATAGAACTGATTGATTTTTCAACTTTTTTTCCAGGGGTATTTGGAAATTGTGCTTATATAAATCTTAAATGAGATAAAAATATTTATTAGGGTTGGAATCCACAAAAATTTTATTTAATTTCATTTTTTGTCTTGATTCCTAAAACTATTATTTTAGATCCATTAAATTTGTTTAGAAAAATGTCTCTTTTAAAAAACAACTATATAATCCCAGTCATCTAGAATTATCAGGTTATGGATAAATGTTTCTCTAAAAATATTGGTTGATTTTTACATGGAAATATGAAATAGGAATATCTAATCATAAACTATGAATTAATTAATTTACATAATTAATCCATCTGAAAGGGTGTTGTAGCTCTCATGTTGAAGTTTGGAAGGCCTTTGATTCTATAAATTGTCATTTAATATTTAATGTGTATAGAACATATTGATTTAGTATCACCCTTATAATTTAGATGAATAATTTTTTCTGAATCTATCAATTAATATATTATTATTATTTAAACTTTGGAGTGATACGCCATCTACTCATTAGGTGTTCTGTAGGGTGATCCCTTATCATATATCATCTTTTTCATTGGGGATGATTTCCGTATTTAACATCTCCTGGATATTGTGGAACTTGGATTATTGATCAATTTACCAGTTAGATAGCACCATGAGTCCGTATCCTAATTATTCATTGTTCATTACCTAATCAATGTTTTTCATTAATGACACAAATTTATGAAATACCATAAAGTAACATATGATCATTATTGGGAAATTTCTCATCGGTATATTAGTTTTTCCAAATCCATGATTTTTATTAGCATGAACTTTAATAGTCATGAAAATATCATTATCAAAAGGATACTAAACTTTAATGAAAGATCAATACCCTTCCAGTACATGGGTATTCCTTTGTTTTGGGGGAATCCTTATGTATCTTTCTTCAACTATATCATTAATAAAATTAAAAAAGCAGTTGTGTGGTTGAAAAGGAAATGTTTTTTTGATTTCTTATATAATATATCTCGTCAAAGTATGTTTAATTATTAAATTTTTGTAAAACTAGATGGTATATATATGTACCAAAAAAACATTATGAGAATTAGAAGTAACCTTAATAATTTCATCTATAGTGGAATTATATTCAAAATAAAGGCCATCAGAGTCCCATTAAGCACCTATTACAAAAAAACTGAGATAGTGGCATGAGGATTTAAAATATGGGGTTATTTAATGATGAATTTCTAGAAATTTTTTTATGGACAATAATTTTTGATAATAATTATTCCAACCATTTTTGAAAATCTACATTTATTAATAAGATAAAATATAGTAAAATATATCTCATGTTCCGTATTATCATTATATGTACCATAAGTACATATTATGTAATTATGGGTGACTTTTTATGGACCCCCTACTTCAAATCCACCATCTCATTATAGTATGATTAATGAATAGAGACTCCCATAGTTTATTTTTTATGGGTCTAGTTTTAGATCTTGTTTCCATGGACATGGATATAATATTCACCTCCCATGATGAGATCCCCCACTCCTACAGGTTTATTATCCTTTCTTTTTATATTTCACCCATGAGTGATATGCTATTTTGGGATCTTTCCAAACATTACTCTCTCAAATATAAGGAATCCTATAACCATTATATTTGTAGAACAATTGATAACTTTTGGTTGATTAATTAGTATACAAATTAATGGGTTTACCACTTATGGTACACTGTGCTTTATAGAGATTAGTATGGTAGAATTTCCACAAACTCATAGATTTTCCAAAATTAATCTTTTTTTAATACTATATAAATCTTTTTTAAAACACTTTTAAACTCCATTTATTAGGTTTTATTTCAATCTTCCATTACTAAATCCATTTGGCCAATTTTCTATCTTGTGTTTTAAATTAATTACCTTATAGCCTCCATCTTTGAATGCCTATGTGATCATTTTTATAACCAACCCAACACTAGGAAATTAAAAAACATCTTAATTGTGTATGTGGAAAAAGGTTTCTATCGTGTATGGATGAAAATAATTTAATATAGGTTCACGAATAGGTATGTAGAATTTAATTAGTCCATGGTCTACAATTTCTCATTTACTAGGCTAACAAACTCTACATAGTGGACCATATCACTTGCATTTCATTGATATCTCATTATGTTTCCCATGTCTTAAATCTTTCAATTATTCAAGTTTTATTCTTTTTGTGTTAATAAAACTATTTTATCCTTCCATGATATACCAATTTCACATACATGATATTTTCACATGAAGGATTTGTAAGATAAATCCATTGAATGTGAATTTTTCCCACTATAATTGATTCACCATATGTTTTTCTTTTCTAATTCATTTAAAATTAATATTAATTAGATTTTTGTTATGAAATTCATTATTAATATCCGATTTTCAATTATGGGTTTCTACATTCAATGTCATTGTAGAGGGTGGTTTTGAATATTTACCGACGCGTGCCTCAAGAAAAATTGTTTTGCTCAAGCAGAAAAAAAAAACATGGAAGCACAATTAACAAACCAACAAAATATCCTATAGTAAGTTTTACTTTGTTTATTTCAGAATTGAATATCTATTTTTTTTACTTAGTAGTCCAATTATAATTGTAACATTGTGCTCTAGAGGTCCCTGATGACCAAGAAGCTGACAACTTTGGGTTAAACTATCATTTACATAAGGTTTTGGGAAATGAGAACCGTGGTAGAGTGTGCTGATGAATAGAGAAGAGTATTATCCTAGTTAGTAATTGACCCACATTAAGTGTTAGTTATGGTAGAACTGAGTCATAAAAAAATAATTTTCTGGAAGCACAGGCTTAGGCTGTGAAAAAAAGGCCGAAAATGGTCGTACAAGAGTATGACCAAAATCAATGTGTGAACACATAATTTATGAAATTTATGGAATTTTTATTTCCATAACTTATACCAAATATGGCCGTAGATTTTTATTCATATATTTCGATGATTCATAAGTTATATAGTACACTTTCTAGTAGTCCTAGTGGTGGCTAGAACAACGACGTTTATAGAGATGGCTATGGTGAGGATTAGGATGGGGATGATGGTTAGGAGGAGGGAAAGGATGGGGAAAAGGATAAGATGAGGTCGAGGAAAATTCCAAGGATAAGGGTGATTTTTATGGTGATGATAATGATGGTGATGAGGGATAGATTGATCTTTTACATTTTTAGCTAATATTTATAACATTTGATATTTGATGATTTGTTCTTAATGATTATATGTGATGTTTTATATGTGTTATCATAAGTTTAATACATGAATTGTTTTCTTAGTTTATCAATATTTTTATATTGGTTAGTGATATATTTTTTAGGTAATTGACTATGATGGGTAATGGACTAATATGGGGTGATTTTTTGTGATGTTTTTCATGTGACTATTTGTTCTGAAAGTTATTTTTGTTTTTTGTAGGTTATGTAGGATTTATGGGAATGGTGGGGGTGATAATGTCTTGGGAATTGGGGTTGGGGTGCATACCAATGGTTTTAAAACCATTTGTATAACCATAAACCAACATTTCTTAGGGAACTATTTGTATATACCTATCCCAATGGTTTAGAAACATGGGTATAGACCTATACCAATGGTTTAAACCATTGGTATAAGTCTTTACGAAGGGTTTGAAACCATTAGAATACATCTATACCAATAGTTCTCAGGGAACCATTGGTTAAACAAAAATTTTGACGACCCTATACCAACAGTTCACTTAAAACCATTGGTATAGGCCTTTATTAACACGCTTATAACCAATGGTTTAGAGAACTATTGGTATAGGTTATTCCAATGATTATACAACCTATTCCAATGTTTTTGAACTGTCGGTATAGTTTATATATTCAGTAGTGTTTATACTAATCTTATCACATGCACATATGCTATATATTACTGGTTAAGTATTAGACCACATTGGTGGTGCCCTACTGATTTGTACTCACACTCTACTCAGGTGGTGATGGATATTGGGTACATGAGAAGTACTCACTTTTTTCTAGAACATGTTGGGATGAGGCCCAAGTTGATCATCATCCTGAATAAATCACTACGAGTCTATAAGAAAATATGAGATGTTTCTTGGAGTGGGATCATAACTTATTTTACTTGTTTTTTTATTTATATATGTGATTGAGTTAGCGGGAAATCAGTGCATTGTACCTAGTTATCAGTCTATTGTTTCTTTATTCGTTTATATTATTGGTATATTGTTTATATTTTTATTCCTATAATGGATATAATTATATGCTTGGTTGTTTATTGGTAATGTGAATTATGATTAAGGGTATTGTCTCTCGATGGTTACACTTGAGACCCTCAAAACTTTTGGCTACCCTCTAATATATGGGGAGGTTCACTATAACATCCCAGGTAAAAAAAGAATATAACATTTTCATATTTATTAAAATTTTAGAATTAAATATTAATTTTACTTTAAAGGGTAATCTATGTTCGATGGCGTACCAGATAAGTGACAACATGTTTTTTGAAATCTTATGTTGCACACAATGTTGAGTCATACTGAAAAATAATAATATAATATTATTTTAAATGCTAGTTAACACCTAGCCGTTTTATTGGCGGGAATGGAAATAAATAACTACATTATGAATATACATGTTTGTTAAATGTTTTTACATTTACCTAATAAATTTTAGAGGCTTAAAATAAGGAAGAATCTGGTTTTTAGCATAAATACTCTAATATTCATTAAAAGGTCGATTTACCACTTTTTGATGGTGAACCCTATTTAAATATAATTTTGGACACTTTTATTTGTTATATTTGAAAAAATAAAATTATTATTTAGAATCGGGACATCAAAATTCACTTTGGGTAAATTTTTAGTATTTTTTAGATAAAATTCTTTTTTTATGAATAGTGAAAAATACTATATTTTAATTCAGAACTGCCTTTTAATCAAATTTATTTGAATTTTTATATTATATTTTTAATTGGATTTAATATTTAATTATATTTTGTTTTTAATATTCAATCAAATTCTGGTCAATGTAAGTAATTCACTTTGAAATTGGACAAAAATAAGTGTCAATATTTTGATAGTTATTATTTTTTAAAAACACGCCATTTGTTTTGATAGCGGGAATTAATTTTAAATTAATACATGCCACTTCTGTGTATTGAATTTTTAAAAATGGATTTAATATTTCGAATCAGGAGGTCTAAATTTTGTAAATAGGTAACTTTTATTTTTTGACATTATGAATATTTACTTCAGTAAAAATTTTATTTACAAAGGTTAAAGGGTAAATCTGGTAAATAAGGGTAAAAAACATTATTATTATAATATTAAATTACACTAACATATGTACTAATCCTATTGGTTGATACATTACTGACTATGGGAATCCTTGGGTCGATTTTGGGACCCCATGGATCCACTTGGGAGTTATAATGAAACATTAAAATAATTAATTTAATGTAAAGGCAAAAATGACACAAACATATATCTTTTAGTAAGTAAATTATTACATGTTGTTATATACGTTATATCTTAGAATATAAATATTCATTTTAAATATAAAAATATTTCCTACATCATGTAATTTTTTATTATAATTTTTAGAATCAAATAAATAAAAATATTTAGGACAAAATAATGATGTAGTGTTTACCTCATTAATGAACGATTTAAATAAATAATATTATAAATATTAAAACGATATCAAAAAACTATCCAATTATTATTTTATTATTTTATTTAGAACATGGGTAATCTTATATTTTATTTTAATGAGTTTTTTTACATTTAGAAACTGAAGATCATTATATGATAAAATAATATTTTCAAGATTTCCTAAAGAGCCCATCCTCCCCTTATGAAAACCCCTCAATTCTAACCCATTCCAAACACTTCTAAAGCCCATTGGATCTTCCAAAATATGTCCAATTAATCTCCCAACATCCCTATCCTCCTCTTATAAGCCTTCCCCTAGGCATAAGAAAATTCAATTGAACCTTTTGGTACAAACCAAATGGAGATACCCGATCTAAAGGTAACGTCTTCCCTTAAGTTCTTTTGTTTTATTTTACTTCTCCAGCCCTATAAACTCTTATTATTCCTTTATTTTATAGAAACAACAGTATCCTCAATACACTTGGTTGTTTTCTTGAGATTTATTCGAACTACACTTACACACACCTCCATCTAATCAGTAAAGAACATACTGTTTCTGTGGATGGAGAACTACTGCCTCACGAAACGATGATTACTCGATCTTATCCTTCCACATATAATGGATGAAATTATGATGGAACTGAAATTATATATTATATATATATTATGTTTATTTTTTATCTATTCTTTAGTAATTTTTATTTACAAACATACCTTTATTCTTTCCAATATTTGTAAATATGATAATTTCATTTAAGGAAGTGCGGACTACCGCTCCCTCAAGGTGATATGATTCGTTCATGACGTACATGAAACATTTAAAGGATGGAGTTAACGAAATTATGTAAAATATATATCATATGATATTATATTTTAATTATAATATAATTATGTATCATTAATTTGTCATTCCATTAAATATAAAATAGAAATGAAAGTAGCGTTCATGCGTACTTACGACTTACTGTCTCCATGAACGGAGAATTTCATTTCTTATATCCAAATGTTATGTAATATTATAAATACATACATATATTGGATATATATGATATATATGATATATATGATATCTAAATCAGTAATATAATTATGGAAATAATGGAATTTTGACAACATGAACAACTTGTAATTATAAGAAGTTAATTTTTGACTCAAGTACCAAATATCGACAAAACAACCATTTTTAACTTAAATGATTGCATAATGTTTATAACATGGAAATAACTGATATAAAAGGAATAATAAACATGAAAAAGGTTTATAAACAAGTATAAATTAACTTTATCTTATTATTAAGGAGATTAAAGAATGAGGGTCAAGTCGGACACAAGGTAAGGGGTTTCTTATATGACTTTTAATTCTGTGAGATTTCAATTGTTTGCCACTTATCTATAGCATGTGGTGTATTGTGTACTACCATTTCATATAAATTATCACGATTATATTTATATTCATTTTATTCTATGAATCATTTTGTGGTTATTAACTTTTTTTCATACAACTAGATTTATTACAATGTGGTAAATGGTTTTTATCTAACTTTTTATTCTAGTGAGATTCATGCTGTATTTGACAATATTTCCTTTTTTGTGGTGTATGTACTGACCAATATTGTATTTTTTGTGTAATATAATTTAATTTATCGGTATTTACATATTCATTGTATGATTGTTATTTCATGTGGTGTATATTTTTCAAGTTACCAAATCAGTAAGGGAACCTTTTACCCACCTCTTTTTAAAAGACTTATTTTTTGTTATATCTTTTAATTTACATCTTATTATATTGGAATATGTTATTATATATCCTTGTTGGGGTAAATTTTATATCCATGTGATGAGATACCCTTTTTTCTCCCATAAAATCATTTTCTGAATTTTAAAGTGACGGTGTTAGGATGTCAAATTTTTGTAAGGGAACTTCTTTACCGAATTTCAATTTGTTGGGTTAAACTTCTAATTATTGATTATGTTATGATATGAATATGTGTAAATGAAATATGATTGTTTTACACATAATATTCAATTATATTTGGTGTATTTTTATTTGTCACACATAATTATGTCATTGATTTTTCCTTAATATAAGGATATGATCTTTGAAGGGGACTTTGTCTCAATTTACATTCCATTGATAATTATTTATTGTTATACACAAATTCACTTTTATATGGTCTATATACCTAACTTTGATGTCTTATATCTGGAATCTATCTATTATAAGGATATTATAATCTTTGATTGATGTTATTCCTCAATTATTTGTATTCAACCGTCTCTCATTTTGTTAAGAACTCTTTAACTAAAATATTGTTTTAAATGTTTTGAAGATTTATTCTTATAAATCTTATTTATTATTTTACATGTTTCAAAAATGGTTTTAAGGATTTATTTATATGTACATGAATGTTTTAAAATGTTAATTATTTTAAAAGATTCAAAGTGGAATGGGACACTTTGATTCAAAAATCTCTTTATTAAATGTTTTAAATGGTTTTGAAAATGGTTTGATAAATCATTGATTATGTCAATATCTTAAAATGTTATATTGTAATTGAAATGTGGAAATGTTATATTTACATTATGATTGTTTTATGTGTTTTCAATATGTTAGGTTTATTCGACATTGTTTTAGTATACGAGTTGTTTCATGATAATCCTAGGGCGGGTGAGCCCGAGATAGCTATCCAATGCATTGGGTAATGAGACAGAGGTAAACGTTAATGTTTCTACAAAGAGATTTAAGTAATATATTGTGATGGGTATTCCAACGTAAATCCATACATAGATGTGATAGCTACAATGTTAGTATTTTATGTATTCCATGAGTTGCCTTTATTTATGATTTCTATGTGTTATTCATAAATCATATGATTTCCTGAGGTATGTTTTGATTAAAAAGTATGGTTTCATTGATTTGTATTTATTGATGGGTTAATGTTTTTTTCCTTATTTTGTAACCCTTACTACGCTTTTTATACTCATACCATGATCTTGAAATGTTTTCCATAGGAATTAAAGATGAACATGGTCAAGGATGTGATCAAGGGAAAGTAATGCTCTCAAAAACATGGAACTAGACATGTTTCTTTTTAAGAGTTTTTAAATGAAAAAATGGATACTGAGTAGTAGTGTCTACATGTAATTTTTAAGACGATATGTAATATTTATGGCCTAATTATCTTAAAATCTAAACCTAAAGAGGTCCTCAATGTGAATTATTCATTTAATTGAATATTATTTAATATTTTAAGGCTAGGTCCTTATAGTTGGTATCTGAGATTGGTTTCGATAACTTCAGGGACTTGGAGTTTTCATTAAACACATTTTTAGTCCCTTTGTCTATTATTTCAGTGAAATAATTGTTTTATAAATTTTTTAGATCAAGGAATGTTGGTTACAAATGGAAGGAGGAGGACCTCAAACCGAATTTCTATCTATTCCTGAAAACATGGTTGCAATAATTATTGCATAGTCATGTTCAGATGATGGTGAAACATTTTTTAGCATAAAACTCACTTGCAAGAAGTTGTTTATGTTACCAAAAACCTCCGATATACCTTGATATCATCGTGGATCATTGGTTTTATTTAATCAAATCCCATTTTTTCAATATTCTCATATTTTCAAGAAAAGGTAAATATTATTATGGAATTTTCAAATATTTTACCTTATCAAAAGATTTTGAAGCATATTATGATTTTGAAAAAAGTGATAAAGAATGAGACTCTTGCGCAACCTATTTATATTTTATTTTACAATATATTCTCTCAGAACATACTTATGGTATTTTAAAAGGACCATTGATTTAAAGTTTCAACTCAAAATTTGTCATACTATTTTATAAAAATCATGTTTTATCAGATGTTTTGAAATTATATGTCATACATGATTATTTTCTGAAACTTTTTTTCTTCGAACACCCATATGACCCAAGTTATACAAGGTGTATTTGGATGAATGAAGCAAATGATTTTGAAGTATATATAAATCATTACTGAAATGCATGGACATTCTACCTATGTGGACACCATGATCAAGGTATGATGTTGTTTCTATTGGGAATATTTATATTTTATTATTTGGAGGAAACAAAATGAAAATATATAAGATGTCGAGGTCTTAATTTATTCTGATAAAAATTAATGTTATAAGAAAAACTTTGAGGTTAAAACATGTTAGGGTTATATTTGAGTTTTATAAAAAGGACAACGTCTAAGATTAGTGACAAGCCATTATGTCCGGAAAGGCCACAGGAATCAATCCCACAACGAAAGGGTGAAAGGGGAGCATCGCCTACCACGGTCCTATGTGAAGTCCCTGGTTAATGTGACTTATTCTTATAAGTTAAATGATTTTGTGGACCAAGAATAAGTTGATTTTGGGAACTTATGTTTTATCAAATGGATATCGTTAAAATAGGAAAATGATTTGGTGATTAAGTGATAAAGGTTATTTTAGAAGATATTTTCTCTTTTGGAAACATTATATGCTTAAAAGAAATATAATACTATGGGATCTCATTTGTGGAGTAATGGTTGAAATTTTATTTTGGAAGAATCTATGTTTTTATTGTAGAAATATGACGATTTGGTTTATTTATGGAAATTATTAACCTATAAGGGAGAATATTTGATTGGGTTACCTACTTTTTAGTATGAGAATTTAAGAGAAACTGATGTTATTTGGAGATACATTTTTAGATTTATCTTGGAAGACTGTGATAAAATCATTCTGAGATCTGGGTTTCAATATTAGTTTGGATTATTTTGAAGAATTTTATGGAAATTTTTTTATTGAATAGTCATTTTTGAACTTTGGGTATGGTTTGAAAATTTTTATAGTTTAATATTAGTTTTTATTTTTGAAAAAGATTATCCTTTTTAGGGATTATCTGATCTTTTACTAACCATTTTTTGTTTTTCTTATTGTCTAATGACATGGGAAAAATATAGTTAATCTTTTTTGGATTATGGGATTCTTTAAAGGTTGATTATAGCGCTTTAAATGTGAAAAAGTCATCTTGAATACTCATTGTTTGGAGAAAAGATGAGTTTGTGGTAGAAATCTAGTAAAAGATGAAAGTCTACATGAAAAGTAAGTATGTTTTCTTATATTCATATTCAATATCTTAAATAAATTACTCAACTTTATGAAATGTATTTTCAGAAAAAAAACATTATCTATTAACTATTCTTACTGGGGAATCAAAGACCATTCAACCCATCACAAGTTTGTGATTTTTTAGTGGTTAAATTTCTCCTAATCATGTTTTCTACCACTCTCCATCAAACCTTGATGGTTTGTTTCTCTTCCATATCCATGTTTTCATACATGGAATACTAGTATGGCCTATCTCAGGTGACCTTTGTATTTATCTTTATTTCAATTAAAGTATTATTTTTTGACTATTTTTCTGATGTGGGACTTTCAATGATGTTTCCAAGATGAATTTTAGAATTACGGGGCTGCAATTCCCAAAAGGGGGTAAGGATGTCACATCCCAGGTAAAAAAAGAATACAACATTTTCAAATTTATAAATTTTTTTGAATTAAATATTAATATTACTTTAAAGGTAATCCTATGTTCGATGGAATACCTGATACATAACAACGAGATTCTTTGAAATCTTATGTTGCAGACAATGTTGAGTCATACTAAAAAATAATAATATAATAATATTTTAAATGGTAGATAATGCTTAGCCATTGTATTGGCAGGAATAGATAGAACTAACTAAAATATGAATATAAATGTTTGTTAAATGTTTTTTAAATTTAACCAATCAATTTTAGAGGCTTAAAAAAAGAAACAATCTGATTTTAAGCATAAATACTCTTATATTCATTAAAAGGTCGATTTACCTCCTTTTGATGAAAACCCCTCTTTAAATATATTTTTGGTCACTTTTATATGTTCTATTTGAAAAAATAAAATTATTCTTTAGAATCAGAACATCAAATTTTACTTTGGGTAAATTTTTGGGATTTTTCTGATAAAATTCTTTTTTAATGAATAGTGAAAAATAATGTATTTTAATTCAAAACTATATTTCAATCTAATTTATTTATAAGGTTATATAATATTTTTATTTTCTTTTAAAGTGTAATTATATTATTTTTTTACCATTAAATCCAATTTTGGTCATTGGAAAAAATTTCACTTTGAAATTGTACATAAATATGTGTCTATATTTTTATAGTTATTATTTCTTAAAAACACACTTTTTGTTTTGACAGTGGGAATTAATTTTAAATTAATTTCTTCCAATTCTATCTTTTGAATTTTAAAAATGGATTCTATATTTGGAATTTTGAGGTCTAAATTTTGTAAATAAGTATGTTTTATTTTTAGGCATTATGAATATTTACTTCAGTAAAAATTATATTTACCATGGTTAAAGGGTAAATCTTGTAAATAATGGTAACCAGATCTTATTGTAATAACGTTTAATTACACTAACATATGTACTAATCTTATTGGTTGATACATTTAAGATCATGGTCATCCTTGGGTCGATTTTGGGACCCCATGGCTCCACTTAGGAGTTATAATGACACTTTATATTAATTAATTTAAAGTAAAGGCAAAAAAGACACAAACAAATATCTTTTAGTAAGTAAATTATTACATGGGGTTATATAAGTTATCTCTTAGACTATAAATATTTATTTGAATGATAAAAATGTTTCTCTACATCATGATATTTTTATTATGTTTTTTAAAATCAAATAAATAAAAATATTTGTGAGACAATAATGATGCAGCATTTACCTCATTAATGAATGATTTCAATAAATAAGATTATAATGATTAAAAAAATATCCAAAACCCATCCAATTATTATTTTATGATTTTATTTCTAACATGAGTCATCTTATATTTTATTTTAATGAGTTTTTGAACTTTTTAAACTGAAAATCATTATATAATAAAATAATATTATCTAGATTTCCTAAATAGCCCCTCCCCCCCTTATTAAAATCCCTCACTTCTAACCCATTCCACACACTTTTCAAGACCTTTGAATCGTCAAAACTCTTCCAATTAAGCTCTATATATCCCTATACTCATCCTAGAAGACTTCCCTTAGGCAGAAGGCAAATCAATTATACCTTTTGGTTTAATCCAACGGGAGATACCTGATTTAAAGGTAACACCTTCTCTTAAGTTCTTTTGTTTTATTTTACATCTCCAACCCAATAAACTCTTTTTATTCATTTATTTGTAAACAAAAAAGTATCCTCAATATAATAGGTTGTTTTTATAATAATTATTAGAACAAAAAATCCACACACCTCCATCTAATGGGTAAAGAACATACTGTTTCTGTGGAAGACAAACTACTGCTTCACGAAATGATAATTGTTCAATATTCTCCTACCACCTCTCATGGTGGCCATTATGATGACACTGAATTTATATATGATATATATTATGTTTTTTTCTCTATTATTCTGTAATTTGTATTTACCCACACACCTTTACAATTTCCAATTTGTGTAAATACGATAATTTCATTAGAGGAAGTGCAGACTATCGCCCCTCAAGGTGATATGATTTATAATGACATACATGGATCATATAAAGGATGTAATTAATGAAATTTTGTAACATATATATCATATGATATTATAATGGAATTATAATATACCTTTTTTATCAATATTTTTTCATTCCATTAAATATGAAATAGAAATGAAAGTAGCGTTCATGCATACGTATGGCTTACCGTCTCCATGAACGGTGCATTTCATTTGTTATCTCCAAATGTTATGTAATATTATAAATACATATATATACTGGATATATATGATATTTATTATATCTAAATAGTGAATATAATTATGGATATAATGGAATTTTAACCACCTGAACAACTTGTAATTATAAGAAGTTCATTTTTGACTCAAGTACCAAATATAAACAAGAAGACCATTATTAAATTAAATGATTTCATAATATTTATAACATGGTAATAAGTGATATGAAGGTAATAATAAACCAGAAAAATGATCTTAATCAAGTAGAAATTAATTTTACCTTATTATTCAGGAGATTAGAGAACGAACATGTCAAGTCAGACATGAGGTAAGGGGTTTCTTATCTCACTTTTAATTCCGTGAGATTTCCATTTTTTTCCACTTATCTATTTCATGTAGTGTATTGTGTACTGCCATATGATATGTATTATCATGATTCTCTTTATATTCCTGATACTATTTGATTTATTTTGTGGTTATTATCTTTTGGTCATATGACTCGATTGATTACAACATGGTAAAGGGTTTTCATATCACTTTTTATTCTCGTGATATTCATGCTATATTTTCCACTATTTAATTTTATCTGCTATATATAATGCACATGATTTTATTATTTGTGTAATATAATATAATTTTTTTATTTATGTATTCATTTTATGATACTTCTTTCATGTGGTGTATCTTTCACAAGTTACCAAATCAGTAAGGGAACCTTTCACCCTCCTCTTTTTAAAAGACTTCTTTTTTGTTATGTATTTTAATTTACATCTTCTTATGTTGGGATATGTTCTTCTACAACCTTATTGCTATAAATTTTCTGTCCAAGTGATTAGATATCCATTTTTCCCTCATAAAATCATTTTCTGAATTTTTAAGTGATGCCGTTAGGCTGTCGAATTTTTGTAAGGTAACTTCTTTAACCAATTTCAATTCTTTGGGTTAAACTTCTACTTCGGGATTATGCCATGATATGAATATGTGTGAATAAAATCTGATTGTTTTACCCTAAATATCCAATTACATTGGGTGTTTTCTTATTTTTCACAAAAAATTAATTCATTGATTTGTCCTTAATCTAAGTATATGATATTTTCATGGGAATTTGTCTCAATTTACGTTCCATTGAATCTTATTTATTGTTATACACCCATTCAATTTTATATGGTGTATATACTGAACTTTGACATATTATATCATGAATCTATCAATTCTCATGATATTATAATCTTTTATTGATGTTATTCCCCAATTATTGGTATTCAAGAGTCTCCCATTTGGTTATGAACTCTTTATCTCAAATATCGTTTTAAATGTTCTAAAGATTTATTCTTCCAAATACTTCTCATCCTGCCAATCACTTTTTTCCCATTTTCAAAAAGCTGGTTTAAGTGTATCCGGTTCCCAAATACAGGAATCCAGACCGCATACAAACCAAATAGCTACAACATCACACATTCAAATACAATTCAACATTAAAACAAAACCGCTCACAACCTTGATCCACGAACCCACGTGGCGGCCTCGAGGCATGGGATCCCTCAATTCCTGCATCACCTCGAACCATGGTCATCCTCGAAAAACCCCCAAAATGACTGGAAAATCCGCAACCTGAATCACCAGAAAGCTTCTCCAGCATTCATCGTCACCTTCATAGTGAAAGGAGATCGCAACATCACTCATGTCGACTTCCAAAAACCAGAACGTCGTCGACCCCATCCGAAGCGGCCAAAAAAATGACATAAACCACAAACACAAACAAAACCAGCAGACCACCACGCCAGAGAGAATCAAAAGAAGAAGAACCAAAACCAAAATCATCTAAATATTTCTCATCAATTGCCATGTTTTAAAAGTTGTTTTAAGGATTTATTTATATAGAAATTAATGTTTTAAAATGTTAATTATTTTAATATCATCAAAGTTTCGTGGGCCACAATGATTTAAAAAGCACTTTATCAAATGTTTTAAATATCTTTGAAAATGGTTTTATTAATCATTTATTATGTAAATATATTGAAATGATATATTGTAATTGCAATGTGAAAATTTTATCTTTACTTTATGCTTGATTAATGTGTTATGAATATGTTACGGTTATTGGTAATTGTTTAAGTATATGGGTGGTTCCATGATAAACCTAGGGCGGGTGAGACCAAGATAGATCTCCAATGCATTTGGTTATCTAACAGAGGTAAATGTTAATGTTTCTCCTAAGAGATTTATGGAATATACTGTGATGGGTATTCCAACATAACTCCCTACATATATGTGATAGCTACAATGTAAGTATGTTATGTATGTCATAAGTTACCTTTATGATTTATGATTTTTGTGTGTTATTCATAAATCTTATGATTTCATGAGGTATGTTATGATTGAAAAGTATACTTTTATTGATTGGTATTTATTAATGTGTTAATGTTTCATTTCATTATTTTATAACCCTTACTGATCTTTTTATGCTCATCCCAAGTTTTTAAATTTTTTTCCATAGGACTTAATGATTAATAGCGTCAAGGATAGGATCAATGAAAAGTCATGCTGTCTAAAACATGGAACAAGACATGTTTCTTTTAAGATTTATTATTTATTTTAGGAAAAAATGGATACTGAGTATTAGTGTCTACATGTAATTTTCAAGTTGACATGTACTAATTATGGCCTAATTCTCTAAAATTATAAACCTGAAAATATCCTCAACATGAACTATTCATTTAATTGAAGATTATGTAATGTTTTAAGGCTGGGTCCTTATATGCACCTAAGGTAATGTGGCATTCCTTCTCAAACCTGGTGATTTTGGTTGGGATGCTACATCAGTTCAAAATAATCTATATAAAAATTTAATTAATGTCATATAACATCACCACTATTGAAGACATACACAACAATAGTAAACAACGACTAACCATCAACCTATATAAAAATACAAATATCTTATATAACTCATTGGTACATGAAATATTCTATATACACAATAATTCTACCATGAAACCTGGTCACTAAGCAAACCCCACCTTACACCTCCACCAACAAAATTTGACAAAATCACATGTAAAAGTGAATGTGGGTATGTTAATATACTTAGAAGGTCACCACTAAATGATTAAAAAACAATTAAATAACAATCATTCATAATAATCGAAGCATTGAAATCATAATATATAGTTATGCCGTCACACCTCAAGAACGCCCATGGTATATCTTGGTTAAACCTCTACCCGTGAGATATCTCATCTCTAAATAATTATGTGATACTAATTAAAATTCTATTTGATTATATACTTATACACATTTTCAATCATATGTTAACCCCATAAATGTATTTCATTCCCAAGATCACCACAATAATCTCTCCCCAAATAAAAAATTATGTATAATATGAAACACACCATAAAAATATAAATGGGTTCCCAAAAACCATATCACACCATCTAGTTCAATGTTTACCATTGATAAATGTACTATATTCAAACCTAGGTTATGGATGTCCAAATAGCGGGATTGATAAAAGGAAAACTGCTATGTTGATCTTCTAACTAGTATCATGTTCCCCTAATGAATAATTATTTCTACCAAACCAGACATATGTTTTCCCATATAGTAGGGATATAGGAAAGTAAATAGATAATCTAGTTATCTAGTTACCATCTGAAAACTATATGGTGGGTCACACAAAAGTTAATTATATCATGTGGTTGGCTGTATAATGAATAATACTCCCATTATTGGCGTAATGTGAAAATATAAAAAAGGGATGATCACAGAAAACATAAAACCTATAATAAAACTAGCACTCCAAACATCATTGCACTAAACATGTAAGAAACACCACCTTTTTAACATCCACATGCTAAGATGAATGTTAAAACATTCATAGAAACCGATCTCAATAAAGTAAAAAAAAATCAACTAGTATATGTGATTATCAAAAAAATCTTGTTAACTAGTCTATGAAACTATCAAATAAACTTTTTTTACAATTATATAATTATCACAAAATTCCATCACAACAAAACCCTACACACATAAAGGCATCATTAATGATAACTATTTAAAAATATCTATTAACTGTAGTCTATATCATCATCGCAATGAATGTATTTACAAATAAAACACTTAATTTCAATCATATATAGTCAAACAACATGGTTAAATAAACATTGTTACAATTTAATATATAATTCAATTATCCATTGACTACCACACTGTATACCCATGTTTAATTACCCACCAATCATAAAACCACTCTCCATATGTAATTGTTTAACACGAAATGAAAGTGATATGAATATTGTAACTTATATATCAAATAAATACACAACACTACAGATTATATTCTATATCATTCACATCATACATCAATTAATCACCGTTAGTACATAGAAGTAAAATTATTCACCATGTCATATCCATTCCATAAACATGATAATAATAAAAGTATTGTAACATTAACTACCACATGTAATCTCATTTTTCATCTCAAAATGAAAAATAATAAATTTTCTAGATCATCATAAATATTTAGGGTTCATTACATATTTACATTAGAAATAAAATTATTAACCCATTAGAGTATGATGAATCACTAATAGATATAATTAATTAGAGTTATGCTCATTATCACATGACCTATCAATAACACCTTGTGCATTGTAATCATTGAATTTCTTCAAAAATTATAATATGAGAACTTGTGTCCACACAATATTTTAAAATTACATTATCTTAGGAGATCCAAATAATCTAAAAAGATGCATAATGATTATTTACTCACGAAAATGTGTAATCATGTAGTCTCATAATTTTATTGTTCGGGACACCATATTTTTCAATGTCAAATTTATTAAAATTATAAAACAACCCCTTAAATGATCTCGATTGTCCTTGAAAATAATATGATTTCTATTTACATGAAATGTGTACAAGATTGATTATTTACTTATATAATTCACACGTTAGGGTGAGAAAATAAAATTTTATTAATTCAATACACACATATACCCCAAACACCCCCTCACATTGGCCATTATAAATTTATATTTATAATAAATATTAGAACACAATCAACCCTTCCATAGACCTAAATTTCACAAGAAATTTTTTTTGGTTCCACTTCTCCAAACTCATGCAGTTAGAATGCCAAAATAACCACCCTAAATAATAATTATATTATTTATTTATTATTATATTTATTATTTATCTAAAAAATAATTCCTTTTGGATCAAGATAATCTAATGGTCTCCTTGTTTTCCTCCTAAAAAATAAATTGAAACCCTAGGGATGAGACACTCCCCTTTTGTTCCATACGCTACTATAACCTCTGCCACTACTCCACCATACACCATTGAGTGTTAGATCTTATAAAT
The DNA here is from genome assembly GCA_963277665.1 of Viscum album. Taxonomy (NCBI): domain Eukaryota; kingdom Viridiplantae; phylum Streptophyta; class Magnoliopsida; order Santalales; family Viscaceae; genus Viscum; species Viscum album. The sequence continues at coordinate 746,457,274 of OY728123.1, read as the reverse complement.
CCCCATTTATACTGTGTGTGTCTGCTATTGTTTCCTTGGAATTCCCTTCCACCCCTTTCACTGTCCTCCTAAAATAACCAAATCCAGGACCTTTTTTTTGTGATCACACTCCCTTACTCCTTGATAATAATCCACACATATCTCCTATCAAGATTCTGATCAAGAATTATAGTTTCAATCATTCACTTGGTTATGTATTTCTTTCATGATAATAAAATAGATTTTGTTCTTTTAAATTAATTGATTGATTCTTATCCCATAGATTATTAAGGATAATTTTGGATAATGGTATAGAATTTACTTTAATGGTTGCATAAAGAGACTATTAAGGCCTGTTATGATGTGTCTATCTCTAAGAGTAGATTATCTACCTCCAAAAAACTAGTGAAATGGGTTGCAAGAATTTCCTATATAATATAGAATTCTGAATCAGTATTGTCCACTTGTACTAAGTAGAGAGTAACATTTAATGATTATTTGGAATAAAGAGAGAACATAAAGGCATTATTTGTGTCCTAATAATGATTATTTAATGATAATGGAAAAATTTATAAGAATATCAATCTTTGTGATGGATTAGAGTGATTAGGAATGGACGCAATTAGATTTTTATTTTCATCCAATATAGTCTCTATTTTATAAGAAGTTGGAGTATCCCTTTTGATAAAGAATATTACCCTATGGAATTGGGAAGACACCTATTCTATAAATAAATCTATTATTTGGATCAATCCTATTCATTAGATCAACCTCTATTATATAAGTGTCCCAAATCAAACCTACCCATGAATAAACATGTCTCATAGATCATGCCCAATTTGATCGATAATATAGATCATAACCATTCAATGCACTAGGTTAACCCACATGATGTACATATTTAGGATTATTCTTGAATAGGTGTGACCAAAAGATTTTTTCAAAAAGTAAATGCACCACCTCACACCTTTCATCGCACACTAAATCTACTTGTAAAGTGAAAAAATTTCCATCAAAGCACTACATTGCGTGATTGTGCATGTGTGTGCATGGATGGTATGGTGCACCATCCCCATAGGGGTTTTTATTTCGTATTTTATCATTTTAAATAATGATAAAAGTGTTCCCCTATATAAAGGATACGCCACTCCAACCTACTTTATAGTGTAAGACCCCAAAAGTCTTCCCCAGTGAAAAACCAAGGAAAAAAACAATGCATAAATATTTATAAAACATTAAATAAATGAAAATCCCCCACCATTTAGAAATATTTAAAAACACATTTTAAAAATAAAGAATCATAATATATTAGAACAAACTATCTTAAATAAAAATATATCTATACTTGAGACATTATATTATAGAGACAAATGAAAGTGGAATAGAGAAATAGGTTGACACTACCTTGTACATGTAACTCTTATTATCAACGAGATTAATGCTATAGATGTCTAGTCAAATGTATTAATTATTCATATATTCCTAGACACCATTATGGAAATTTGTCACTTAACATTTCATGAATGTTTGAGATCTAAACATACAAGCTCTTTATAGGGACCCACTCCTATATTCACATAGGTTAACCAAAAAGTGTTTCCATGTTTCAAAATTTGTTTGATTTACTTTGTTTATTAAATGTTTTAAACTCACATTAATTTCCACACGGGAACCAATAACAATTATCTAAGATGTAATATACCTTCAGTTTTTTCTTTTACACATATTATAGAATTTACTAAACTGAATTTATTCATGAAAAGTTTTCATATCTTAAATTGAGGTCCCATCATTGATGAGTTTTTAACAAATAATTTAAACCCATCACAAAGGTTGTTTTGTTCACAAACACTTTTTAAAGTACCTTTATTAGTCAATCATCTAAATTCAAGCTCGATCCGATAAAGTCCATAGGTTTGATACCATCATTCATCAACTGCCTCAAATAGATATGTATGAGATCAATGGGTTTTGATTTTCCAATATAAGTATGCTGTATTCCCAGGAATTATTTTTGACTATCAAAATGTATAGAAACCAAAGACATTAACATAATCCACAATGGAATATATGATAATAAATATCTAAGCTATCATACTTCTTTTCTATTAGATTCTAATACAATAAAATATGATGTCTTTGTGGAGTATGTTATGAAAGTTTGTTTCTCTAAACCCTTAAAGATATATCCACCTCCAAATATAAAAACCCAAGCACTCATAGAAGTGCGATCTTCTATAATAGTAATCCATATTGCATTAGAAATAAACAACTAACACACTTGGGTTTCAACTATAAAAAATATAGTGATCCATAATACCCTTACGATATTTGAGTACTCTATTAATTTCATACCATTGTGCATAACACTTATTAAATGTATACCAACTCAACAATCCAAAAACTTATGCAATATCATGTTTTATAATTTTCATGGAAAACATGAGACAACTGATAACCCTTGCAAGCACTACACAAAAAGAGAATTTAGTTTTAGTTGTTCAAAATATTATAAAAAGTGGTGGAACAAAACTTTTCCTGGTAGTTTAAACAACTGCTAAATGATGAGTTATAGTTTTTTATTTTTTGTAATTTTTTCTAAAAATAATTAATTATTTTGTATTTATTATTCATTTATTAATATTATTTATTTATTATTTCATAATATTATATATTATTTATTTCATATTTATTATTATTATTATTATTTATTTTTCCTATCATGAATGTATATTCCATGCACAAATATAGCATATATCTGTGATGGGTGAGATTTGAACCTCTTAGCATTCGGTTATTTTGTAAAGACTTTGCCACTCTGGAGAACTCTTCATGTTTTGAGTTAACAAAATTCAATATACTAATATATATACAGATAAACTCATATAAATAGGTATACACAAATAATATTAAAGGGTAAAAATAAATAATAATAATTAAAATAGCAAATAATACATAATAAATAAATTCAAAATAAATAATTAATAAAAAATAAATAAAAATTATGTTAATTTTTTTAATAAATAATAAATAATAAATAGTAAATATAAAATAATAAACAATAAATATGTTGACGAATAAATAATATGTTAATAAATAATAAATAATAAGTAACAAATAATAAATAATAAATAATAAATAATAAATAATAAATAATAAATAATAAATAATAAACAATAAATAATAAATAATAAAATATAAATAATAAATAATAAATACTAAATATTATAAAATAAATAATAAATAGTAAAAAAAAACAAAAACCAATAATTAATAAATAATAGATAAATGATAAATAATAAATAATAAATAACACATAATGAATAATAAATAAGTAAATAATAAATAACAAATAAATAACAAATAAATAAATAGTGAATAAATAAAAAGTAAATGATAAATAAATATTAATAGATGAATAAATAAATAATAAAAAATATTTTAATAAAAAATAAATTAATAATAACCAAATAATGAATAGATTGTAAATATGTGATAAATAATAGGTTAATAATTAATAATTAAATGATAAAAATATCAAATAAATAATAAATTAGTAATAAATAAATAATAAATAATAAAGAATAAATTAATAAATAAGAAATAATAATTTAATAATAAATTAATAATAAGTAATAAATTAATAATATGTAATAAGTTAATAAGATATAATAAATTAGTAGTAGGTAATAAATTAATAATAAATAGTAAATAATTTATTATAATATATAATAAAGAAATAACAATTTAATGATAAATTAATTAATTTATAATAAATTAATGTATAAGAGATAAGTAATAAATTAATAGATAATAGTTAACTAATAATAAATAATAAATGAACATATAAGAACTAAGAAATGAGAAATGAGAAATGAGAAATAAGAAATAAGAAATAAGAAATAAGAAATAAGAAATAAGAAATAAGAAATAAGAAATAATATATATATATATATATATCTTATTGTTGGTCGGAGTGGACACTCAAAAGGGGGGTGAATTGAGTTCCAATTAAAATTCCTCCTGAAAGGATTTCTATTAAAAATCCCCAAATTGAATACTAAGATAAACTGTAGTGAATTTATAAAGATTGAAAGGTTTCAATTAGTTTCTCAAAGATTTATTATTTCTCAGTTAACTCAATCTGAAGATTGGTTAACTTTTGAAACTAACTTAATGGCTAAAAAAAATTTATAAACACTTTCTAGTTTAACTATCAGAGTTACTTTAAAATAGATTTGTATTTAAAGCAATTTGAAACGGATTATAAGATATAGTCTAAAACAAAATAAATAATCACATAAATTTTAACCAAGAGGATCAGTCTCAAGCCGAGACTTAGCCCTCTCAAACAGTTTATATAAACTTGATCCACACCCTGGATATGGGTTTTACAATAGTACAAATAATTTCCAGGTCCTATGACCTCTACCACAGTTCTACGTGGGAAAACAAAAAAATAGCACACAGGCTGTCCAGGTCACACTTGACCTCTACCACTATCCACAGTGGGAACCAAGAGAGTTAAAGAAGTTTTCTGTGAGGATTTAGAAATCCTCGAGTTTAGCACAGGAGTCAGTGTGTGTATGGAATATACAGAGTACACAAACTCCTCAAAATGTAAATAAATGAAACATAGTAGATCTAAACAAGTATAAATGAGTTTAGAAGGCTCTATGTGTTTTGAGGGAAGCTCTCGACTCCTTGGATTGATGCAGATGAGGTTTTGAGTCCTTCTCAGGTTTTTGTCAAGAAAACAGAGTGTCGTTTTTGTTCTTTCACTTCCAGTGTAGGTGTTCTGCTCGAGTCAAAGAGTGTTATTTTGTAACACTTGATCTTATTCTTTGAAAACTTATTCTTGATGTGTATGAATGTTCTTTGAGTTATTCTCGTGTTATTCTTTATGATTCTCACTTCAGGTGTCACACACTTGCACGTCTATTCCTCTATTTTTCTTCATTAGCTTTATCTTCCTTTTATACCATGAGCTCCGACAATGGGAATGAATACCTTTTTATGGGTACGAGGCAAGGTTCCATGATATCCCAAAAACAATCATTAATTAATATATTTTTCATTAAATTAACAAAATATGACTGTTAGTATACTTTAAATAAAACAAAAAAGTTCAAGTAGGAGAATGCTTGTAACAGTCTACTTGTATCGGTAAATGTTTGTCTCTGTAACTGTAGCTCCTTGTACTGGTTTCTTTATATAGCGGTAGGTCTCTGTGTAGCAGAGATCTCCTACTAGTAGCTCTTTGTTCTTGTACCGGTATCTCCTTGTATCGGTAGACTTGAGTAGTAGTGACTTCCTTATACCGGTGGACTTCATAACGATAGACTTATGTAGCAGTAGCTATCACGCTGTATTGATAGCATTCTTTCTTACCAGTAGACTTACTCTAATGGTAGATCTGGTGTAATAGTAGCTCTTTGTGTACCAGTGACCTTTTTGTAATTGTAGACTTGCATACCGGTAGACTTACTCTAACGGTAACCTTTTGGTGTACCAGTGGACTTACATACTGGTAGACTTATACATACTGGTAGCTCTGTTCTGTACCAGTGACTTAGTGTCTGTTTATTCATTCTGTTCACCAAATGAGTTAAGTTAGAATACAATGAAGCATATACACATTTAATTAACCGAATGACTTAAATATATCACCAGAGATTTATCATTAGGACATATTTTAATGTATTTATATTTTGAGGTTTAAAGTACTAAAACATTAACTAAAAATAATGCAATGTCTAAATAATAAACAAAATCTGGGATTATCAAAGAATATGGAAACATAATTGAGATTATCAAAACAGGTAATGTCAACAATCTCCCGCATTTTGATAATCACAACTTATGATATCATAATTCCAAAATAAGCAGTAATGTATCAACGTAAAATACAATGGATTTTATTTCTTAGTGTGAGTAATGATATTTTCAAATGTGAGATTTTAAATGTATCAAAGGATAAATAGTATTAAATGAAATTGTATCGGAGGTAATAATAAAAAATACGTACAAGAATTATAAAACAAATGTATCAGAGGTAATCAAATATATCAGAGATCAAATAAATGAATTTTCCTCCTTATTAAAGATATCTCCCACTTTTTTAATTTCTCTTTTCTCTGTGAGTCAAGAATTTCTCCCCCTTTTTCAATAATGGATGTCAATAATTTCTCCCCCTTTGTGATTAGAAAAAAGAATGGTGAAAAGAATATATCAGAGAAAATGTGGAACAATAAAAACAAAAATAAAGTAAGTATACAGGAAAAACAAGAAGTTATAAATAGTAATGAATCAAGAGTTCAAGATACAAAACCAGTACAATAAATACATAAGTTTACTATCAAACACCACTATACCTAATCAGTCCAATTCTTGAATGTCCACATTGGATTTGACTTTAGGATTTGAGGTTGACTTAGGTTCAGAAGTTTAAGAAGAAGATTGTGGAACTCCTGTAAGGATTACAGGTGGAGCAGCAATAGATACACGGTCAGATCTATAAGGAATATGTCTCTGAGGAATCATAGGTGTTAAACATCAAAGATCTTGACCTGGAGTCATTTTGAATGCAGAATCAGAAGATGAAGGTCTATAAGCAGATGCAGGCAGAGCAGGAGGTACTATTACAGGCTGAGCATCAACATGTAAGAAAGGAAACAACAAATTCCTGAATTCCATGATAATTTCTCCTCCCCTCCCCATAGAAAACAAAAATTCACCCTTGTTTTCTAAAAACTTATCCAATTATGGAGTCAGCTCCCTGATCTTTCTTACTTGTTCTATGAAGGCTTGATTTACAGGAGGTAATTTCATATTTTCCAAAAGAAGTTTTAAATGGTTGGTCAACTAATTCTTGGTATATACTTTCTAATAATAAGAATCAACTTTATCCTTTACTTATTTCTGATAAGCAGAAGCCTCTCTCATAAAATTATGAACAATTTTCCCTATATCCCTAGTGGTAGTCACCACTTGAGTCAGGGTAGATGAGTCTAGAGATCCCCTTGTAGATGCTGAACCAAGCTCCTCTTTCATCAAAGATCGAATTTAATCCAACTCTACGGAAGTTCTGGAAGTAAGGAAACAAAGAGAAAAATCCACAGTTTCCTTGAATCTTTTAGTTAGCCCACTGATTAGATTTTTCCTAAGAGAGTCATGGGTGCTGACATGTTGTTCCACTGGAGTCTTAAATTCCTCAAAAACTAAAACAATCTGGCCAACTACACTCTTTACAATGGACAAGTCTTTGTTAGCTTGAGATTTAGAGATCATATAAGACTCTATAGAGACAAGTGACTTCTTTAGAGATTCAAAATTCTCTTCCAAGATTGAAATTTGATTCTGGAAGGTCTTGACTTCATTCACCATCTCTGACATAGTGTTTAGCACAACACATCCAAGAGTGAGTTCAAAAGACTTTTCCATTTTCTCATCTCTTCAATAAAATTTCCCTTTACGTATGCAATAGATACAGCCCAAATCTCCTTTAACTCATCCCTTAAAGATACATGATCAGCCTTAGTAACTAGATTTTTAGGAACAACTGCAGGTTTTCTTTCAGATACAGGACTATCCATAGAGTTATTAATAATATATTGAATGGATGATATCAACGAGGTTTACATTCTTCTTATATCTTCCACAAAACTGATCTTAAGATCAGAATTTAACTCCTCTAAGTAAGTTTTTCTCACAAGATCTTCAGGTAAGTTGTCAGAGAGGATATTATAATCAACATGAGGTCTACTGATAGGTGTTTCATCCTCAGAGTTTGGGTAATCTAAGAGAAGCACTACAAAACCTAGGTCTTCTATCCAGTCCTCAAGCCTATGAGCTACTGAAAGTGAACAAATCATGGAAGGATTCCCCCCTCAACTCGATATTCCTCCTCAATAGCATTATCCAGATGTTCTTCCTCATCATAATCATCAACAAACATATCTATCTCAGAAACAGGATGCTAAACAGGTTCAGGTATAGGATCTGCTGGTTCAACTAGATCAGCCTCTACAAGCATAATATAAAATCCAATCTGTGAACTCAAACTAAGAGAAGAGCTCTCATCTGTGCTCTCAGATATAGATCTTTCATCAATAGGTCTTTCTTCCTCTTTAACATCATCCTCAGCTAAAACAGGTTCCATTCTAGGAAAAGAAGTTGGAGGACTATCTTACCCATAAGAAATACTATGAGGTATAGGGCAAGGAGGAAGATCAAGATCCCCTCATTATTCAACAGAGGTCTCATCTTCTTCAGAATCACTGTAGGATGGGATGGCCTCATCATGTATTAGACATGGATCCCTCTCATACATTGGCCTAGAAGGATGGTCCACATGACTGTATTTGTCATATACCTTTCCTTCATCATTCACCCACTGCTTCTTCCATGGATTCTAGTTCACTTTCATAAACTTGCATACTGTTCGAGTAATGAAAAAATTATCCCTCACCACCATTGTCTCATCCTGAGACTCAACCACTTTCTTTTCCTTTATCATGACAGATTGTAGCTTTTCAAAAAGCAAAGCATTGGTCTTGGATTTTGGTTTGGGCATGTCCTCTATTTTAATAATTAATAGTCTGCATATGTTGACATTCACTCCATGCCTCAAAAGATACATCAGGTATATGTATTGAAACTTTAGGGTGGAAAAATCCCCTCTACTGGGATTAATCACATGTTGGATAAACTTGAACAACTATCTGTTCTCACCTTCCATCTCTACTGCAATCACTTTCGATGGAGTTCCATTTCCAGTTAGCTCAATTAGTGCAGCTTCATATCCAAAATAATCACTAGCTGTAGGTATGGACTTAGAATAAAATCCATACTCTCCTTCATGAGGTACTCTAAGGTTTTAAGTCCATTCACTAGATGAAAAAGATATCACTTTACCATTCACAAATGACCTCATCCTATTATCCTTTTTTGAAATCTCAAAACGAACATGCGCATAAAATTCTTTCACCAAAACCGGGAAGTACGGTCCATTATTATTGGAAAAACACTCGAGCCAGCCCTATTCCACCAATATCATCAAGATTAACGATTTTCTAGATAATAACCATTCAACATAGAGCTCTTTTTCAATCACTATCTCCCTCTTGGTTAGATGAGGGTTCACAGGCTCTCTTCTTTCCATAACAATTCCACTCCCACTGGTTCCTGAATTGAGTTTTTGATTCTTAGCACTTGGCAAATCTCCTTCACTGAGCACCAGTCTCTTTACACGAGGCATTTCCACAACCATAGACTTAGGGCTCACAAGAAGTCTGAAGGTTTGGTGTTTGTAAGATGGTGAGAATCCGAACGGGTAGAGTTTGCGGTGGATTGATTAAGGTTTAAACTTTCTTTTATATCGTTTAGGAATAAAAAAAATAAAACACTAAAATTCTCCGGCATTAAAAAAAATAAAACAACGCAATATGTTATACCGGTGAGAATTTTTATGGTAAGCCCTAACAGTGAGAATGGTAACAGTGAGGTATTCCAAACGGTGAGGTTGTCTAATGGTGAGATTGTCTAACGGCGAGGTATTCCTAATAGTGAGGTTGTCTAACGGTGAGGTATTCCTAACAGTGAGGTTGTCTAACTGTGAGGTATTCCTAACAGTGAGGTTGTCTAATAGTGAGGTATTCCTAACGGCGAGGTTGTCTAACGGTGAGGTATTCCTAAGGGTGAGGTTGTCTAACAGTGAGGTATTCCTAAAGGTGAGGTTGTTTAATGGTGAGGTATTCCTAACGGTGAGGTTGTCTAACAGTGAAGTATTCCTAATGTATGAAGTCTATCATTCCTAACTCATGTATAATGTAACTTAACCTATCCGAACTCAAATGCTTGGTGAAAATGTAATCTAATTGACGTTCAGTACCTATAAATTCAAGAGTGTCATCACCTTTTTGGTAATGATCTCTCAAAAAGTGGTGTCTTACATCAATGTGTTTGGTACTAGAGTGAGACATGAGATTCATAGAGATGTTAATTGAACTAGTGTTATCAAAATTTATTTAAACATATTTAAAATCATAGCCATAGTCCAACAAAGTGTGTTTCATCCACAGAATTTGTGCACAACACCTACCAGCATCTATATACACTACTTCAGAAGTGGAAAATGCAACTGAATTTGGTTTCTTACTAAACCAAGATACTAAGGATTTTCCCAATAAATGACACGTTCCAGATGTGCTTTTTCTATCCAAATTACAACCAGAAAAATGAGCATCTGAATAACTTATTAAATCAAAATATTGTCCATTTGGATAAAAAAACCTAAATTTTGCAGTATGTTTAAGATATTTGAAAATTATTTTAACAGCAAGAAAATGATATTCTTTAGGATTAGCTTGAAATCATGCACACATACATACACTAAACATAATGTCTGGTCGACTAGTAGTAAGGCAAAGAAGACTCCCTATCATACCTCTGTAGTTGGTTTGATCCACTGGTTTTCCAGTTTCATTAGCATCCAACATAAAAATAGTACTCATAGGTGTATCACTTTCCTTAATACTATCTAAAACAAAACGTTTTATAAGATCATTTTTATATTTACTTTGATTTAAGACAATACCATCTTTATTTTGAAAAATTTGAAAACAAAGAAAATATTTGAGTTCTCCCATAAAACTCATTTCAAATTCATTTTGCATACTATTTGAAAAATTAATACACAAAGTATTTTTAGAAGATCCAAAAATAATATCATCAACATTGATTTTCATTATCAAAACATCCATTGAAATTCTTTTAATAAAGAGAGTTGGATCAAAAATCTCTTTAGAAAAACCTTTTGAAATAATAAAACTACTAAGTCTATCATACCAAGCTCGTGGATCTTGTTTTAAACCGTATAAAGATTTAGAAATCCTAAAAACAAGATTTGGAAAAATGAGGATTAGTAATCCCAGGTGGTTGTTCAAAAAAAAACATCTTCAATTATAAAACCATTTAGAAATGCACTTTTAACATCCATTTGATATAACTTGAAATTCAGATGATCAACATAGGCAAGTAGAATCCTAACAGCTTCTAATCTAGCTACAGGTGCAAAGGTTTCCTCATAGTCTATTCCTTCCTCTTGACTATAGCCTTGTTCAACTATCCTTTCTTTGTTTATAATGATATTTCCTGATTCATCAACTTTGTTTCTAAAAACCCATTTAGTGCCTATGGTCAAAGTGTCCTTAGGTCTGTCAACTAATTCCCAAACATTGTTTCATTCAAATTGATTTAATTCTTCTTGAATAGACATTACCCAAAATTCATCATTGATTTTATCATTGATATTTTTAGGTTTTAATTGTGAAAGAAAGGCTTGATTTTCAACCTGGTTTCTTAGAGAACCTCTAGTCTCTTCCCCTCTATAAAGATTACCAACAACAACATCTAAAGGATGATTCTTTAGAATCCAAGTTGATCTAGTAAAGTTAGGACTTGAAATATTAGGTTCTTCTCACGGTTTGGGTTCATCAGTTGCAGATTCTGGAATATGTCCAGAACTGGTTCTCTTTACGACATGTTCATTGATTTTATGATTAAAGTCTAGAAAAGACAAATCTTCTTCAAGATTTTCAAGAGAAGACTTAGGTTCATGCAGATCAGTTTCATCAAATTTGATGTGAACAGAATCTTCCACACATTTGGTTCTTTTATTAAAGACTGTATAGGATTTACTGGTTATAAAGTGACCTATAAAGATTTCCTCATCACGTTTTGAAGAAAACTTGTCAAGATTATCATTAGTATTGAGAAGAAATTCTTTTGGACCAAAAAATCTAAAGTAACTAACTTTAGGATTCCTATTATTCCATAGTTCATAAGGGGTATTCTTAAGAAATGGTCTAATCAAGACTCTATTTATAATATAACAGGATGAATTGATAGCTTCAGCCCAGTAGTAAACAGGTAGGTCATATTCATTGAGCATAGTTCTTGCAATTTCCTGAAGGGTTATATTCCTTCTTTCAACTACACCATTCAGTTGAGGTGTCCTTAGGGAAGAAAATTTGTGACTATAGCCATTGAGTGAGTAGTAAAATTCAAACACATGATTTTCAAAACTCAAGGCCATGATCACTGCTTAGGTTCTTAATCTTAAGTCCACCAAGGTTCTCTACAGATTTGTAATATTTAATAAAATAGGAACAAGCTTCAATTTTGTGAGCAAGAAAGTATACCCAAGTATATCTAGAAAAGTCATCTACTAAGAAATAGATATAGTGCTTCCCATTTAACCTAGAAACTCTTGAAGGACCAAATAAATCCATGGTAACCAACTCGAGTGGTTGAGAAGTTGAAACTTCTTTCTTTGATTTAAAAAAAGCTTTATGTTTTTTCCCTTTTGACAGGGAGTACAAACTTTGTTCTATGGGACTTTTAGTTGAGGTAGGTCTCTAACTAAAATTTTCCTAGTTAGTTTTCAAAGTGAATGAATGTTCCAATGTCCTAATATTATGTGCTATAACCAAGACTATTTTTGAAAATCATTTAAGAAAATAATGTTTTATTTAGCTAAATAATTCAAATCAACTGCATAAACATTTTCATTTATCAATGTAGAAAATACTAAAATATTTTTAGAATTAAATACATTACAAGAATAATTTACAAATTTAACATTGAAACCATCATCACACAACTAAGTAATACTTAACAAATAATATTTAATTCCATCAACAAATAAAACTTTAGAAATTAAAACTGAATCAGTTTTACCAATCTGGCCTAAGCCGATGATATTTCCTTTTGAATTATCACCAACGGTGAAATGTCCTCCATCAGCCTTGATTAAACTATTGAAACATGAGTAATCTCCAGTAAAATGCCTTGAACATCCACTATACAAGTACAATATCTTCTTATGAGAACTCTTCAAGCAAGTCTCCTACAAGACGTGTTTAAACAAAAAATGATTTTGGTATCCAGATTTTCTTGGGTCTAGATTGGTTAGCAAGAAAAACTTTTGGTACCCAAATTTGTCTAATGGGTCTCATAAAATCAATAGATTCAACGGATATTGAAAGATAAACTTCGTTTGATCTATAACCATTTGAATAACCAGTTGAAGCATATGAATTTTTAGAACTAGAACAAACAGAATTCTGTCCAGATTTAGGAATAAATCTATTTTTAGTAATCTATATCTGTCGAGGATGATAGCCTACTTCAGTGGTACATTTTGGTGCCACTTGTTTACCTAACATTTATGTAAGTGTATCTTTTCCATTTGTGAATTTCTCTAAGTCCTTCCTTAATTTCTCATTATAAAATTTCAATTCAGTATTTTCCTTAAGTAATTGAGCATTCTTTTCCATTTCTATATCAAGTTCAGATTTAACAGAGCTGGTCACTGAATGCTGTTTCATCAAGGTCTTATACTTTTCCTTTAATTTATTACAGGTTTCTTCTTGCATATTACAATATTCAATTAATTATTCACTAAAAATATTTTCAGATTCAGAATCAGAATCAACTCCAGAATAATATGAATTTAAAGAAGGTGTATCCAATGTTACCTCAAATGTGTTTGTCATAAAACACATGTTAGCTTTTTGAGATTTTTCATCATTAGTAGAATAAAAATCACTTGAACTTACTTCTGAAGCACTCCAAGTTTCTTTCATTTCTTTCTTGTACTTGTAGTCATATTTTTCTTGAATGTTAACATTGGATAGTCTGCTTTTACATGTCCTTTCCTTTTGCATTCATAGTAGAAAATTTCATCACTCCCATCAGATTTTTTCCAATCCACCTTCCAATGACCTTTGTTGTCATATTTTCCCTTGTAGTTTGATTTCTGATGAATTTCTTCTTCCTGCACAATTTCTTGAATCTCTTGGATTTTTGAGCCATCTCTGCATCACAGTCAGATGCACTCTCATCACAGCTCGAACTATCACTTTCAGTTTGAATTTTCACATTGTCCTTACTCTTTGAAGCAGATTTCTTGAAGTATACTGACTTCTTCCTTGGTTCATCATATTCTTCCTTATTCACTTTACGTTCTTCTTCATACATCATTAACTTACCAATAATCTCTTTAACAGGCAGTCAACTTATATCTCATGATTCTCTTATTGAAACTGATGTGACTCTCCATCTCTCTGGCAGACATCTTAATATCCTCATGATTTTCTCTTTTGTTGGAACAACCTTTACCAGTGAGCTCATTGTATTAACTATCTCATTGAACCTGAGATACAGGTCAGAAATAAGTTCATCACGGTTCATTTTAAAATTATAATACTCAATAGTGTAGGTATTCAATCTCATTTCTTTAACATTAGTTGTTCCCTCGTGGGAAATAACCAAAGTATCCCAGATTTCATAAACAGTTTTATAAGTAGATATTCGATTAAATTCTTCATCTCCTAACGAAAAATACATGACATTCATTTCTTTACAATTATTATTGTAATCTGTTTTAGTATATTCATCCCAAGTAGTTCATTCAATTTTTTGTAATATTATACAGAGTCTCTATAGCAGTCCATATATCAAATCCCATAGTTTTTAAATGAATTTTCATTTTCAGTTTCCATTGGGCATAATTAACACCATTCAGGAAAGGTTCTGTGTTGGTAGCAACTGCTTCTATTCTATTATCCATAATTAGATTTTAGAAGGTATATTTAATGAGATAAAATTTATAAGTAACATAAATTTAAGATCTTTAAGATACAACTAAAAGCAGAGTTAAAAAATAGAGTATTTGGAAATCCTTTATTAATAATAACCCTCTGATAAAAAATGTTGGTCGGAGTGGACAATCAAGAGGGGGGTGAATTGAGTTCCAATTAAAATTTATGTTAAAAATATTACTCTTAAAAATCCCCCAAATTGAATAATATGCTACACTATAATAAATTTATAAAGATTTAATTGTATCAATTAGTTTCTCAAAGATTGATTATTTCTCAGTTAACTCAATATGAAGATTGATTAAGTTTTAAAAGTAACCTACTGGCTAAAAAAAGTTATAAACACTTGCTAATTTAACTATCAGAGTTACTTGGAAATAGATTTTTATTTAATGCACTTAACAGCGAAATATAAGATATAGTTTAAAACAAAATAAATAAGCACATCAGTTTTAACTAAGAGGTTCAGTATCAAGCCATGACTTATTCCTCTCAAACAGTTTATATAAAGTTGATCCACACCCTGGATCTGGGTTTTACAATAGTACAAAGACTGTCCAGGTCCATTGACCTCTACCACAATTTTACGTGGGAACACAAAACAATAGAACACAGGCTATCCAGGTCACACTTGACCTCTACCACTATCCACAGTGGGATACAAGAGATTTAAAGAAGTTATGTGTGAGGATTTAAAAATCCTAGAGTTTAGCACAAGAGTGAGTGTGTGTATGGAATATACAGAGTACACACACTGCTAAAAATGTAAATAAATGAAATACAGTAGATCTAAACAAGTAGAGATGAGTTTAGAAGGATCTATGTGCTGTGAGTGAAGATCTGGAATCCTTGGATTGATGAAAATGAGGTTTTGTGTCCTTCTTTGGTTTTTGTCAAGAAAACAGTGTGTCATTTTTGTTCCTTAACTTCTAGTGTAGGTGTTCTGCTCGAGTCAGAGAGTGTTATTTTCTACACTTGAGCTTCTTCTTCGAAAACATCTTCTTGATGTGTATAAATGTTCTTTTAGTTCTTCTCGTGTTCTTATTTATGATTCTCACTTCAGGTGTCACACACTTGCACGTGTATTCCTCTATTTTTCTTCATTATCTTAATCTTCCTTTTATACCTTGAGCTCTGGTAATGGGAATGATTACCTTTTATAGGCATGATGTACGGTTACCTGAAATCATAACAACCATCATTAATTAATATCAATTTCATGAAATTAACCAAATATGACCGTTAGTATAATTTAAATAAAGCATAAAAGTTCAAGTATCAGAAAACTTATAACGATCAACTTGTATCAGTAGTTGTTTGTCTCTGTAACGGTAGATCCTTGTAACAGTCACTTTATATAGCAGTAGGTCTCTGTGCAGCCGTAAGATTCTATTGGTAGCTCTTTGTTCTTGTACCGGTAGATCCTTGTATCAGTAGACTTGAGAAGCGATGACTTCCTTATACCCAGGGACTTCATAACAGTAGACTTACGTAGTTGTAGCTGTCATTATGTATTGATAGCATTCTTTCTTACCGGTAGAATTCCTCTAACGGTAGCTCTGGTGTAACGGTATCTCTTTGTGTACCGGTGACCTTTCTGTAATGGCAGACTTTCATACTGGTAGACTTATACATACGAGTAGACTTACTCTAACGGTAACCTTTTGGTGTACCGGTGGACTTATATACCAGTAGACATATACATACCGGTAGCTCTGTTCTATACCAGTGACTAAGTGTCTGTTTATTCATTCTATTCATAGAATGAGTTAAGTTAGAATACAGTGAAGCATATACACATTTAATTAACCGAATGACTTAAATATATCACAAGAGATTTGTCATTAGGAAATATTTGAAAGTATTTTTATTTTGAGGTTTAAATTACATAAACATTGACTACAAATAATGAAATTTCTAAATAATAAACATCATTTAGGATTATCAAAGCATATGGAAACATAATTGAGATTATCAAAACAGGTGAGGTCAACACTTATAAAAACATATAAAATTAAATTGATTTATATAAATAAATATAAAACACAAGCATAGATACCCACACTAATACAATCCAAGAGAATACATATAAATTTATATACTGACATCAGATATATAAATATACATTAACTTATATAAATGTACATGAATATATATAAATATATATAAATATATTACGTATAATTAAATTTACATATATGTATATATAAACACACATTTATATTATATAAATATATATAAATTCACAATAATATGTATAATTTTATATTAGTGAAAATATTTATAAATACATATAAGTATCTATGCATAGAAAAAAAAATATAGTTTTAAAAAAATTGATATATATATATACATATATATATAAATAATAATCAAATATACATAAACGAATAGAAATGCATAAAAATATCTATTTATTATAGATAATAAATCAGGAAAATATGAAAAAATACAAAAATTTTACTAGTATCAATCAATAGGAATCTAAATCCCTAGAATAAAATCATCGATAACCTAATATGCCTATGAAAACACTCTTAAATGAAACTAAAATAACATTGAATGTTAAAAAATCATTGTATATGAATAAAAAATCATTTTTTTGAGGCCTTGTGGATCCATTTTCATGTAAAAAAATATTGAACAATGTTTCCTCACTTTAAAATTTATAGAGATCAACAAAGTTTACGATTTGACATCTCATATAGCCCAGAAAAAAACCTAAAAAAAGGTATGTTAGTTTGAAGTTAAAATTTGATTTTCAACATCAATTAAAATAGTAATAACTTTTCCCAGTAATTATTACTAAATTAGTTTATAATATCATTTCATAACCTTAAATCTAACTTGTAGTAGAGCTAAAACAGAAACATGTATCAAATGTTATCATAATTTCTGGACAAAATATTATTTTTAACTTATCCTAGAATTAATTTATGTCTCAAATAATTACTAACTAATAATTATAAATAATTAATAACTAAAAATATAATTAAATAAAATTATAAATAACAAATAACAAGTTACTATTAATAATAAATAAAAAAATAATTAATTATAATTAAATTTTAATATTTTGAAAATTCATCCCCTGAATTTAGTGGGGGGTTTCTAGGAACTACCACTAATTCAAAATTTTTTGAAAAAATGACTTCTAAAAATAAATTATAAAATAATTTCAAAAAATAGATATAGAGGATGTTTTCAAAAAACTAATGCTAAAATTATTATAGATATAGAAAGTAATGAATAATAAATTTGGTAAAATCTGATTTATACATTTTTAATATAATTAAATTGAAAAAGAAAAAGAAAATTCTTATTCTTAAAAATTTTGATTCACAAAATTACATTAGCTTCACCTAAGTCATCTATATAAATGTTTCTAGATAAAATAGACTTTACCTTATTTACTTAGTTCGTCTGAGTTGTAAATTTTAACTTATCATTAAAATATAAACAAATAAAAAATCATGGTTATTATAGAACCAAGTATAAAAACATTTTTAAAATTGGTTAATTTAAAACCATTATATAAAAATAATTTAATATATTTCTCATGATACTATTTTTGAGAATGTTTTAAATGATATAGGGATCATACCTATTTTTAAAACTTAGTTTCTTTACTAGGTCCCTTGAATTCTTATGGTTGTTCCCTATATATTTCTTCATCCAATCCACCATTTAAAAATCCTATTTTAATATCCATTTGGTGAATTTAAAAATTGTATACAGAATCTAAAGAGTGAATAATTGTAATATAATTAGTCCAAGACAAAGAAGAATAATGTTTGTCACACTATGGACTTAGGGGAGACATACCATATAAGGTGAATCAAGGTATGAAATCTTTTCCAATTTTAAACCTTTTATTTTAATTCTCTCACAACACTAGACGATTATCCCCTCTTAATTATAAGGGTCATTTAATTTCTCTCTTTTATTAATAATAATCTTGTTATTATTTGATTGGGATTTTCATGTATTACTAATAGTTTATTTAACCACCTTATTAGTTACTGTTGTGCATAGTATAAAGGAAACAAAATCCCATAGAAGAAAAACTATTTTTGTTTGGTTCACTCAAATGGGATAATTTAAGGAGCATAAAATAAAAAGGGTGCCAATTTACTGATGAACCAATAACCTCAATAATTAATGCTAGGGTCTATACTAGACCACTAATTCTTGGGTTCAATCCCCTTTAAATGTTCTAGGTTGGATCACTGGCACACACTCCCTCCTTTTTTCACTACTCTAAAGGGAAAATAATTCTGGGTTGATAGATAAACCTGAACAATTGAACCACTATTTTGAATTTCATTGTGTATGGGTTAGTGCATTTGAAATCCCTGGCTATTCATTTATAGAATTACTGTGAATTTCACCTTAAAAATAATCTTCTAATTTAGTTGATACTTTTTAAAATTATAATATTCTCTCTTTCTAGAATACATCTGAAACACCATAAAATTTCTAGAATTAAAACTTGAATTCCCATCCCTACCACACGACTAAAATATTCTCTTCCTTCAATTATAATATGTGGTAGTGAACACCTTCTCCATTCCCCATTATTGAAACAATATATCTTCAAGTTGTTATAAGTTTATTCTCTCTCAACATGCAGATATATCAAATAACAATAGTTTTTTTGATTCTCTCATTTTTGTCTCCCTATTTTGATAATATAACAATAAAAATACTCACATGGGTCCACTTTTCATATTTATAAAATATGGAAAACACTTATTTTCGTAGATAATATACCTTTTAAAATTTCTCTATATTATATAATAAATATATATCCATGTATTTTCTCTATAATACCTAGGTTGAAGAAACTCCTAGAATGGTGAAAGATATAGAAACATATTATTTACATCACATCTTTTATAATATTTTATTTAGAGTTGAGTAAAGTCCCCATTCCTGATATTACACTTTTATTACCAATTTTTTTGAAATATCCCTTCAATGGAGAATCATAAAAAAATACACCACAAACAATATCCATAACAGCTATTTAAAAATACACGAAATATTTCATAGTAGAAACCTAAACACTACCACCTTTTCTTCCAATGATGCTCAACATGGTCCTTTTTTGGTTCCAAAAAATAAACCTCAATATTCCAAAAAAATATCAAAATATCATGGAATGGAACTTGATTGAATTTTTTTCAAGATCTTTTAGATTAAAATATTTTCAATGAAATAATTATCAAAATATCCATAAAATTTTACTGGCCATTTATTTCAGGAAAAAATTAAAAGGGAGTTTCCCTTCCGAACTAGCCAACAACATTTCCATAGAATCCTTTAAAGATATCATCCTCAGTACCCATCCACATATCATTCTAAAATATCTAAGAGTTTATTCTTTTCTGATTAACATTTTGTGCATGGTATTCCCTTTTTAGATCCATAGATACCGTTTATATAGGTATACCCAAAACTACTATTTCTATTGAAGAATCTCCATTGTCATGGGTTTCTAAAACCTTATGTTACTGACTTATTAACCGTAAATTAATATTTATAAAATAAAAATTAAACCATATGGTGAGTCATAATATGATTTCTTGAGATATAATGGGGATATGTGAAAATATATATGGTAGAACATACTTTTGACACCAAAAACAAGTCTCAATCCTTATAATTCACGTTTTTTAGTACCTGAGGGTAAAAATCAGCTCAAGGGACCATTCAGGAGATGAAAGACTAAGTGCACAAAACTTCCGTTCATTGCATGCAATTGTTGGTATTGTGTCACAAATCACATGCATGTGAAAGATAATGTCAACTACTCCATCTTTTAAAAATGATTGAAATTTCCTAAAAAACAAAGAGAGAGGATTCACACAATTTTGTGCAGTTATGTGAAATCCCAAAAATGGAATGAAAGTCACTTACATATGAAAGGTGACATAAAATCACTATCTTACACAATCGTCGCCTAGCAGAAAATGAAATAGGGGCCTAAAACCAATAATTTCCTAATCCATCCATAAGTTACACAACCCCATTTTATTTTCATGACCAAGTTCCTAACCACCAAATTTTCCAATAAATAGAGAACCACCCCCCATTTTTTAGGGAATACATATGGAAGTTGAAGCATTGATATCTCATTCACACATATCAATCTTTTACTAACTCATGAGACTCCAAGTTTCTCATTGATTCCAATAAGTACATAACTTGTCTGATAGCCCTCACATAGTCCCTAAAACATTTTGTATTATGTTATAGATGTACTCAAATAATATTTCTTGATGGAAAAAGGGTTCATGTTAGATGAAATGCCTTCCCGCAACCCTAAGAATTACATAACCCTAAAATTTTTTCACAACCATCCCTCATGAATAAATTTTTGATCATTTTTCTAGAGCCTATGATTTATTGAAGTTCCAAGGTGCGCACAATCCCAATGTTTCATGAAACAATATTTGGGTCCCAAAATGGCATATCCATTCACCAAACATAGTTTCGTGCTTATTGAGTGACCTGGTGTCCCACACCCATCTATGTTAGGCCATTTCATGCCCTAATCATCGGTATGATTAGTATAATAAACTATAATGTCTTGGCCTTTTGGTCGAAGTACGTTCTGGAAAGCCTCATCACCTATTTCTCCTATACATAAGCACCATAACATAGACCCACAAAGTGTTGTCCTAGAGGTGGAATAATAAAGGTAAGTAGCATGCATTTCTATTCAATGTGGGATACTAATATATCCTCCTCCCCTCCTCCCTCACTCAGAATGGGATGATTCGTGCATAATTCCCATCCAAATTTGAGCTAGAAGGAATTAAACTGCATAACATCCACATCCTAGTCATAAGATGTTAAAATGTCTGATAACATCCAAGTTGTAAGGAGATAAACTATATATCATCCACATACTAGTCTTAATACATTAAACTGCACAATAAAACTCGTGCTTCAACACTATAAACTATATAAAATTTATTTTCTAGTCTTATGATGTTAACCTACATGACATTATATGAGATAAAAGTCTTTAAATTATATATCATCTATGTCCTAGTCATATGAAATTAAACTGCATTACAATATCCAAGATTAATGGATTGAAAATATATGTAATCCATGTCATAGATGTATAAAGTTAAGATGGATGAAGACATCCTTATCACAAAATGTTATACTGCACAACAACATCCTCATCGCATAATGTTAAATCATACCCCTACCCATGTGGTAAAATTAGGATACCTCATTTGATAAGAATGAGATAACCCCTTATCTCTAGGAAACTCCTTTTCACAATCTCGACACCATACCTTGTTGTCTCCCCTTTTGTGACATAAATGTCCTTACCACATGCCGTAAAATTTCAGGGACCATCCTATCACTCTAACTTAAACAATGCATACAAACTATGTGGGTTTTAATCCTCGAATCTCAAAAATTTATGCAGGATGCTTTCCTGAGGAATAATCCCAATACCCCAAAAAACCATTAAACATATTTATCCCCCAAGGGAGGAAACAATTCCACTGTTTTATCATTTCCCCTGATAACACACTAATCCTCACCACCCAAACTTATGGTCCCCATTGGACCCGACATCACCGTGCAATGTTAACCCCTAACCTGACTAGTATGTGGAAATTGTACATTAGAAACATCTCCACATGACCTTAAACCTTTGACCGTAACAAATATATTAGAATCTCTACCTTGTGTAATAAACATGAGATTCCCCGGGTAACAATCCTTAAATTCCTTATACCCCTCATGAATGTTTCCCCATGATAGACATGGGGAACCTTGGGTTCCACTCCTAAGACATCTCATGTGCGAGATTACCAAGAATTCAAAATAATATGAATTTATATATAACTAACACACCCATCATCTACAGATGTACATATATGTCCAACTTCAGCATTAGCTCTGACCATAGGTAGCCTCTCTATTGTGATAGAAGTGGTAAAAATAACTAGTGACCACTTCAAGGTGGGACTAGGAATGATCTTCCTAAACATAGATGAAATATATGAGGGAGACTTAAACTAAAAAATTAGAACCATGGAGGAATACTTGGAATTAGGAAGCAACATTGAACCATACCATTCCGTTCAAGGACTTGACATCATTAAAGTTTGTTTTGACCCATATGCCTTTTGAATTTGTGAATGAATGAAACCCAATTGGAGTTGGTGTAACAATTCCAATTATGCATACCCCTCTTGGATAGGAAAGTGAAATACCATTTCCTCCTCGATAGACACCAGACCAAATTTTTTCCGAAAACTAAATGGCGAACCCGACCTGAAACTATTCACTTTCAATTGTGAGTAGATGAGTGACACTAGACACAACCATGATTCAAACATCACTAAAATATAGTAATTCATAACATCAACCTCCACAAAAAAAAATGACAGGCCTGATGTGAAATATTTATCCTATAACTAGGGGAAAATGTGGATTGTTACGTACTCTTAGTCTAGGATATCATCAACAAGGATCCTTCATATACCTTCGAGGGGATGAATAATGTATGGAATGTTGGGAATCACCTTCTTCAGATAGGTACTGATGGTTCCCATCATTATTCATACATGAATCAGGCCATAGAAAATGTTTGGCTACCCCCCACCAATTTGCACGGGGGTAGGAGAACAGATTGTGCAACAATCCCACACAACCACGCTCCTACCATGGTGGCCACTGATCCCACATATACTAGGTTCCCTCTTCTCTCCTCCCCTTATAACTCAATCAAAGGAAGTCCATGAACACCCCTATTAATAATTTCTAATTGGAAGGGTTCATCCTGACTAGGTACGTGGATCAATAGGACCTAGAAGGATCGACACCATGCTAATTCCATCACCCTTAGGGGCCATATAAGATGAAAACCCCTGGCCAAGATGACGATCCTTTTCAGGATCCTCTATCATGAATGATTTGAAAACTTAATACCCTACAATGAGGAGGTAGGGGAAATATGGGTTGAACCCATGATGATCACTCCCCAAAATGTTTCCATGAGGGATCCCAGTAAGGCACATAGATAATGCCTACTAGCCCCACAAACCGATGAGCAGGTCAATCCAATCTATGCTCTACTATCCCCAGTTCAAAACACTCAGTGCCGACACTAGGGGATGGTCACTAACCATTCCCAACATGACGCCTATCCATTGACTATAGCTGCCTTTAATATCATTCAAACACCTCCTCCTCTAGTTAAAATCAATTCATAGGGGCCTTTTTATTCCAAATTAGGATTGAGACCCCAACCACCCACCAGCCTGGTCAGGTTGACTCTTCCCATTTTTATGCCACTAACAAAAATGATGGGCTACCATGTGATTGATAATTACACTATTTAGGTCCTATATATATATATCACCATCAACCCATATAGAGGTCCTACCCATTCTGAAGACATTACATACCCTAAAGATCCATCCCAGTGTAAGAGGGAAAACAACCATCGTGTGGGATATGCCTGTGGCCCCAATGGTAAACCCCATGGAAAAAATACCCAATATCCCTATAAGAACACAATTTGGGAAAATCCATGTTCTTTGAGGTAATAATGTGTAAAATGTAACATCATCATCATCCAATTTAATTATAAGGTGATGAATGAATCATTGAAAACATGTATGTCCTCACCACCAGAGTTGGGGACAGGTGCATGTAGATTGAGGTTGACCATCCATGAGCCCAAAATCTATAGGGTCTATTGATCCCACTAAATTTATGTTTATTTGGAAGAAGTATTGGTTTAATTCTTGGGAATATATTTAAAATCATCCCTACCGCCAACAACTTCCCCCTCTCTACATCCACCATATAAGTAGGGGATATGCCAAGATTTGGGTTTTCCCCTTCGATGATGGTGATAAATCTACCATGAAACAGATGGATTTTGTTCTTTAAGATCATTAGGTGGATAGAAATATCCTATCCTATATGAAAATGGTTTTGAATATATCCTTGAATATAGAAGACACTTTGATATTTTTAGGGCAGTTGGCCCATGTGATGTCCAAATTCCAAAAAATCAAAAGTAGAAAAGGTCTATGTTACTTCCACAACCAATCTCCCAGACGACACCAATTGGATCTTGAGGTGACTTGGAACCATACTAAATCATTAATAATGATAATGATGAATAATTTTGGGAGATATTGGGCACCAAAAATCTATCCGTTGTATTTTGGATGCGTGTAACCTTGTGCTTCACCATCCCAAAGCCCCTTACTGAGGGCCATGCATCCTGGATCCCAAAGAATATCTAGGAGACAATCAGACAAATCCAATATCACAAGATGGGATACCCAAGAATATTTGATGATCTCATATCCATCCATCTTTAGTTATGAAAATTTGACATCTCTAAACTCTTAATGGAACAATACCTCGAGTTTTATGGGTATTACCCGAGTTTTTTTATAGAACTACAACTTGAGACTCAATGTGCTTAAATTAATCAAGAAATAGGTGTCTCCCCATGTGTATATTATAGGATGGGGGTAATATTAATCCCTCTTTTTCAGTCCCCTTCCTTTAAAATAATGAGATCACCGAGATGGATCACCCATTAACATCGAGAGTTCTCTTACAACCATAAGCACCATGAGTGTCATCATGATCAATACCCTTAATGATTGGAGAAATAAATCCATTGACATGGATCATAATGAAGATAACCCAAACCAAGAGAATAAAAAATATAAAGTATACATCCAGATAGGTTCTATAACTTTTTATAAGTGACAAATATGAGGCTACATAAGTCGCCCCATTGATGAAATACCTCCTACTTATCAACATCTTATCAAGGAAATGGGGATTGATGAACCGGTCAGCCTACCTGAGGTCTCCCTAGTGACCAAGTAAGATCCTTGGATGGGTATTTTAATGAAGGTTTTTGAGTGATATAAGAGGCTCACTATTGATATCCTAGTTGAATTGAACCTAGTGCGAGACAATGTTTGAGGGGACACTACCCCTCCTCAGGGTGATCATATAATCCTTATCATCCAGACACCAAGGGTTGAGGTGGTTGGTCATGCACAACCAATCATGGTGGAGGATTATTGATCTTGAAAATAAAAAATATATGGCTCATTTGCCCCACTTGAGCAGAATGACATCCTACCTTTAGACCATGATCACTTCAAATCTTAGGGAAATAGGATAATCAAATCATTAGTGACTACCAACCATCACCAAGACAATGTTATAGTTTCTCTCATCACACATATTGAGGACTTGATGAAGGAAAATGATCCAATCCCACCAACGGGGAAGCTATATCCACCATGTGTGGGCCATATCTTCCCACCAAGATAGTTTTTTAATCCTAGTTTCACTCCTTTAAATTGATGGGAGGACTGCTGCAGCACCCAACTCACTTTACCTCATGATATTAACGAATTTTAGAAACCCAAAGCAATTTGAATCTTCCAAGATTTGGTTACTTTTCCAGAACATGGAGGGAAACACCTTCATTTGGTACATTTAGATCTTCCTAAGATCATTCATCAGTTTTGAAGATCTCCATATGCAGTTTCTCTAACAGTTCATCTCAACCTTGCATAGGAATAACATTTCCGAACTCTTGAAATAAAAGTATAGGGGAAAACGTGAGTTTCTAACATCATTATTTTATGGAAGGAGTTCATTTAATCTCTCTTTCTGAATTTTTTTGAGGAATAAATATTAGGGTTGTGCATAAATAATTTCAAAGATGATTTGGTCCCTACTCTTATATCATTGAAATAAATAAGAGGATTTCAATATTTTATTGAAATAACTAAGAGTATGAAATAATAATTGTAGTGGAATAAATAGTGGATATGCCCGTTACTTATTCAAGACCCAGTATAAAGTTTTATGAAGGTAGAAACAACCACCACTTTACATACCGATACCCCATAGATGGTCTGCCTTCAGAAACCTATACTGAACATTACTTTCCAAGCGTAGCCTCATCATGCACAACCACATCATGATAATGTTTTCCAAGATTTTTTTTAGTTTAGGTAACCCAAAATATACTTTTAATATCATAAGAACAAGTTTTACTCTTTCAGTGATGCACAATTCTTCCATCACATCCTCTGTTCTATAGAGAAGAACATCATAAAGTTTCCAAAATGTAGAAGACCCAAAGAGGAATAACTTATTGTTAATTCCTACCAATGACCATACCATTGGGTTGTTGGAAATAAAATCAAGAGTGATTCACAAAAATTATTAGATCAAAGACCGAGTAGACAATGGCCTAATTGAGTTGGGTGATATCACAACACTGGTGTAATATGTATAATCTACCCACAATAGTGACGGTGAGTATTATGGTGAATATAAGTAAGTTCTTGGATAAGGTACACAAATTTATAATGAGTGGCTATCTCATAAGGTAGTCACAATCACCTATGTCATTACTCATGTTCAATCGAGCAAGCCAAAAAACCCTTGGGTCACCACGCCTCTTCTGTCCACCACATCTATGTCACAAACTTCCAAATATTGGAGAATTCACATTGATGTTGAAGGGGAAATAAAATCCCCCTTGTAATGAAAAAAACTAGCATGCACTCTCAGTTAATTCTGACATCTGAAATTGGGAGAGGCCCCCATAAATAGTCCCATCCTAGAATTGTCCACGGACGAAGAACAAGAGTATGCTTCTGTGAATGTTTTCATGTTGGTGGAAAATTGTATAATACTTAGTGATGATGAATTCCATATCACCTTAAGGTATATATGTTTGACACCTTCTAAGGACGAGTAGGATCTATATTGAAAAACAAGACATTTGATCGAGTGATTCAGAATGTACTTTCAATGCCGTTGAGACTATACACCAAACCTCACACTTGGCTCAACATGAAAAACCCTCATAAGATACACCATTAGGTACAACTCCATAACCGGCCATATTTTTTGATCATGAAGCTCATCCAAAATAGTTTTTCACTTAGCCATAGCTAGAAAAGGTCTGATCTCAGCCCTCAAGTGCTAAGTATCAGTCACCCAATAAATAGAAGGACACTAAAAACACCATCCCAGCTCCAATACCTCATTTAGTGGTTCCCACAAAGATCTATATCAATGAGAGATCATTGGGTATCATAAATTAATCCCTTTCCTAGTTTTCTGATGTAACGAAGCACTTAACTGATTTATTAATGAGGCTCTCGATAATTGACACACTCTGCTTGTTATGAGATGTGCGAGGCCCTAAATATCTCTATCCATTTTTATACTAAGGTAGATTCTATTAAGGCCTATCTTGTAGAGGAATCAAAATATGAATAATTAAAAACCTACATTTCATTATATGATGGAGATGACAGTGCAACTATTTAGGGGCACATTCATTCATTGTATGTTACAAGCTAGTTCAATGGTGTGGAAGTCTATAATTTCTAGGTGGAAACTTGATTTAGGCTCATATCATACCAACTCAATCAATCCGCAAGTTATGGCTCACAAAATCAGATCTAAAACCCTCAAAATAGAAAATTTAGTGACTTCATAGAAAGCACTAAGATAATGGTTGTCTCACAAGATACTACCTACCATACCCTATTTTAAAGACCCTAGTTTCATCTGCATGTGGTTGTCCCATATTAATACCATTAGTTAATCAAATACTTACACAATTGTTGAGTAGGGGGTACTCTAGGGCAATTCTTCTCCCTCATACTATTTTGAATCCCACTACCTGGATGATGGGTACTACTAAAGGGGAAAAAATATCTTCATACTGATGGGGTATAATATATCAACACCCCCAATTATCTAACATACACTTTATTAGATCCTTATGTAGATTTTAAAGAAAAATCCATTCTCCTAATTCACCAGTTATAGCCCACAACCATGAATCCTAGGAGTTGTTTCATGGTCCCATGAAAAAGAAGTGCCCATGGATTACCTCATACTTTTATATGGGATAAGTACGAACAATTCTAGAAATCCATATGCCATTTTCATAATGATTGGTTCACCCAATGGAAACTGATCCACAACACCATTGAATGTTTTAGAAATTAGTGGTAACTTGATGTAGGTAAAAAAGATATCATTACATTGGTATCAAATTTAGATATCATAGTTAAAAAACACATGGGAATGAATCATAAAATTGTTTCACCATGGTATCTACAAAGTAGGAATCCCTTTTTGAGGATTACGCCCCTTATTGAAGTATATAATTGTGCCACTCCCGAATCCATGTCTCTTGGGGAGTCAGTTCCTTCCTCTGATCATCATGTTTCATATGACGAGGAGGATCGATATAATTCCCCTACATACATTGAAGAGGGTGCCTCATCCTGAGTCGACGAGTTAACCCAAGTGAATATTTATATCGAAGAAAATTTGAGGCTGACACTCATCAGTGAATTTATGTACTCATAGGAGTAGAAATAGTATGCCACCTTCTTAAAGAAACACCAAGATATGTTTTCCCCAAGCTACAAGAAAATTGTATTTCTCAATACCTATATTTTTATCACATTTTCTACATAGTGGGCCATAATGGGTTTAAAGAACCCACTAAAAAGATTAACCCTTCCCATGGAACTATGGATGAGGCTACATTTCATAGTCTTACCAAGGAAAGGTTCATTAGGGAGGTCCAGTACACCAAGTGGCTATACAACATCATCATAGACAGAAATAATAACTTATAAACCCAATTCTGCATCAACATCTGATACATCAAAACTAGTTCCTAATGTATGATTTTCCCCTTCTAAAAAAATTATAATTGATGAAATGGATGGATTCCAGGACTTGGACCTATCCTTAATGGGTGGTTAATAAAGGTATAATAATATATTTATGTTCTTTGAGGAAAACTTATCCTCGAAGTTTAGATCACCTTAGGGTAACTTCTACAACCGAGTGATGCTATTCATCTTGAAGAATTGTTAGGCCACTTAACAGAAATCCCTGAACAATTTCTTCAAACTACTGCTGAAGATATTGGTGGAGTTCTCTATGGATGATTTGGTGGTCAAATCACAAAAATTTTAGGACCATACCAAGGTTCTTGACAAAGTGTTCGACTTCATTCGATTCCATCACCCAAAGATGAATCCCTTGAAATGCATGTTCGGGGTAACCATTTGGGAATTTCCTCAGCTTCATCATCATATACTAAGGGATAAAAATCAATATTTAAAATACCAATGATATTTACTAGATGTCACCTCCATGAAACCTTAGGGAGCTATAAGGTTTTTAAGTCCACTTAGCCTATATTTGATGATTCATAGTGAATCTGGTCGACAAGTGAAATACCTCATAAAGGATTTTTATGAAATGCATAATCTACCCTTGGGATGAATATTTCTAGTCCATATTTGAGGAAATAAAGTAGTATCTACTGCATCCTATGGTCCTAACTTCACCCATCCTAGAAAATCCTCTTGTCCTCTATGTGACCACACTGAAATGGGCCCTTTTTGCCCTTCGATATCAGACGAAAAATGTGGATAGGGAAAACAAACTATACTATCACAATTACATGCTCCTCAAAATAGTGGCCATATATTCTCCCATGAAGAAGAGTTTCCACACCGTAATATTTTTTGTTCATAAGATAAAATAATACTTGTATGATTATGATATAAAACTCGTATCCTATGTCATGGTGACTAAATATATCCTCAACTACCACATACTCAATAAAAAATTGGTGTGTTGGGAAGTAATTATATAGTAGTTAGACATCATTTTTGTGTACAGGAAATCTATAAATGGACAATAATTAATAAATTTCCTTGTGTTGAATTAAACCCATGAGGAACACCACTTATATTCTGATTTCCTAGATGATTCCATCCTCTCAATGGATTAGGAAACACCATGGTGGTAGATGAACTTCAAAAACACCTCCTATAGCCTAACTGGGAGAAGTACCAACAATCCCAAACTACTTATGGTGGGCCTTGGGGTTGTCTCCATCACACCTACATATGTATTCTTTCCATAATCATTCATGTTCTATGAAGGCTACCCCAAAAATGATGTTGAGTATTAGGCTCTTATCGTTGGTATCAACTTATCCCTAAATATTATTTTCCCATTCTTTCATGTGAAGGGAGAATCCAAGAATCATAAAATAGATAAATGGTAAATATTTCATGAAGAATCTATAAATTATCCCCCTACTAGAGAAGAATCATCAGTTTATGGCCTAGTTCCCTTCACATATGATGTTGAATCATGTTATCCAATCACTTAATGACAAACCCGATGCCTTGGAAATCATAGATATATCCCTCATAGATCCTGACCAAGATGAAGTTTTTATTCATGTGGCATATATGAGAGTCCCCACCCTCATCACTTATAATGATAAAGACAGACATGTAAATCAGATGGAAACGAACACCTCTATAGAAGGGCCCTTAAACACCTTGATAGTTAAAGAAACACCTGATTAGATGACTACCTTTATTGAGTATTTACAAAATAATACTCTCTTTCTATATCAAGCCAAGAATGAAAGAATCCATTTGCATGTGGTGAAATTTAACCCTCAGTATGGCCCTATTATAAAGAAGACACTCTAAAAGTTTATTTTTTTATGGAATCCTCCTTAATGTCTTATAAGGGTTGGAGGTTACTCTTGTTATACAGGATGTCCATGTGGTTCATGTGGGGCCCATACAAAAGGATTGAAGATATCTCACTTGATCTGGAGGTGGGGTTACTTCTAGACCACCATAGACTATGAATACAATGATTTCCCTTAAAGTATCATGTGTGTATGATCCATGCCAACTTTTTGAATCAACCACCAGAGCCTCTCCATTCCACTAAATATTTATAGACCTTCATTGTATGGGGACTCGACATTGTGGGACCCTAACTTCCAGTGAAAACTAGATAGTTTAGGTTCATTCAAACCACGAAATGCTTATTTTAAAAATGGATAGAAGCCATCCTAGTCAAGGAAGTCAATACAAGGTCTCTAATTGAGTTTTTAAAGTCCCACATTTTCCATATATTTAGGATTGCTCACCCTATTCTCATAGAAAATGGAACCATATTTCAAGATGTAGATCTAATGAATTTTTATTCCAATTACAAATTCCCATCCCACCACACCTCTCACTATCACATGTACATTATTTGGTAGATTGAAGAATTCAAAAAACCTTATATAAGATTCTGAAATATATGGTGGGCCAAAATAAGAAGAGTGATCCTAATAAACTCTTCAATACACTATAGGCATATCAAAAAATGACCAAATATTTCACCCGGTTTACCACATACTCCTTGGTGTATGGGATATAGGTAGTGTTACCTATATATTTTTAGATAATATCTCTTTGGATGACCATTTATAAGCATGTGATGTTACAAAGGGTACCTTATGTATATATATATTAGTTGGAAGACATTGATGAAAACATTTTCTAAGAACTACATAACTTGGAGTTACACCAGAATTGCATAGTGCGAGTGTTCAATAAAAATGTCTGCCTATGGTCCTTCCTTCGAGGTGATATGGTGCTATCCCTAATGATGCAGTTTATACAAGGGAAGAAGCAATCAAAGCTTGAACCCAAGTGATAAGGACCAAACATCATTCACAATTTATAATCTAGTGGTGCATAATCATTGATCCCTGTGTATGGGGATAACATAAAACCTCCAACCAACTCTTGGTAACGCAAGTGGTGATTCATATAAACCCCTTATAGTTTGAGATATATAAAATAAAACTATAAATCCTAGAATCCTAGTCACATGACATATAATTTTATGAGGATATCCTAGTCACTCATCATAATACTATGTGGAATTTTCTTAGTCACATGACGTAAAACTATATGAGATCATTCTAGTAACATGATATAAAACTATATGACAACATCTCGATCGCATTGTGTTAAACTACAAGACAACTTGCTAGCCACATGAAATTAAACTATATGGAACCATGGTTGATTCTATATGAACTTAAAAAGAATGAACCAAAAATCCTCACCATATGACATTAAAATCCATATTCAACATCCTTTCTACTTGATGATAAACTATGTTGTCCACATTCCTATCACATAATGTGAATCTATGTCAAACCTTGATTCCTTAGTTGAGAGGATTCCCCCCTTCTGATGTTGGTCATCAACCACATCATACTATAGTATTATATATTGATTGATTCCCATTTATAAA
This sequence comes from Viscum album, assembly GCA_963277665.1. Lineage (NCBI taxonomy): Eukaryota > Viridiplantae > Streptophyta > Magnoliopsida > Santalales > Viscaceae > Viscum > Viscum album. Next base: position 746,424,407 of record OY728123.1, on the reverse strand, counting down.
AATATACATAGTGTCACCCATACCTCACATACTAGGCCCAATCCAACTACAAAATTATTTTAGGTACTCCCCCGTGGGAACCTTTTCAATAATCACCTATCGAGATGGCTATCAAGAACATTTGAGACCATGGTGTAATCGATCAAATAGTGTTTTAATTACCCCTAAACTTCCCAAAATGTCCATATCGACACATCATTCCTTTATTGATTTGGACCCTCATGAACCTACAAATCTGAATATTCCCCCTAACGATGATGGTGACTAGACAAAATGTCTGACCTCTCCTCACGGCCACACACCTCAAAGGATATCTAGAAAGAGATGATGGATCCTATGATTCAAACTTTGTCAATAGTTGATCCAATATTTTTTCCCCATCCTTGAACAGTGCTGTTGTAGAGATTGTGTTTGGAACATGGTCCATAGTTGTTCCCTACACATCAGTATCCCCCCTTTTCAATCTAGACCTTAGAATTCATGATTTTCCTCCCTTTCAAGAACCCTTGGTTTTGATGGATCTTTAATACCCTTTGTTTTATCACCCCATGCATTCATATTGGATGACCAAGAAATTTGGTGTTGTTGGGACCTTCCCAAGTCCGCTTGTTTTTCTTTATCGTGCATTCCCTTTTAAAAATCAAAACTCATATCTACTCATTGTTTCTCACACCAAGAATAGATCACGTGGTATTAGGATTCATTGTGGAATTTTCCCAATCATAGTTCAGATGAACATTCTTTACAAAATGGAATTTCAAAACCTACACTAGTCCACGTTATAAGACATTAAATCGGAAAAGATCTATCCCTTAGTCTATGCATCATGACAATAAATTGTTTTTTGACCTATGGTCATAACATTACGAACATAAACTACATGATTTTTTTGATTATGTTTTCATGGAATTTGGCCCACTTTTACATCTTTTCAAATCAGGTTTATCTTTTTTTATTCCACATGAACATCACTAGGACAGAAACCACCTTTTTCTAAGCATCATAAGCTTATAATGTTTTCAATCCCATAGTTCAAGCTCTATGAATTACAACTAATAATGAAACCATTTTGGTATAAGACCTTGACCTTAAAATTTGTGGAAACCTTTTGTAAAAGATACAAAAAATAATCTATAACACCTAAATTCCTTATCACATGTCATTAAACTGTAGGACAACTGTGGACCGAGCTCTATGACCTCAAACTAGTATTAGTCTAGGTACAAGCATCATGAGTTTTAAATGTGTTTGACCTATCTCCGAAATATCATGTGTATTACAAGGCCACTTTGGTCCTCATTTAATTTCAAGGGACTAACTTTCTTCCCTGAAAAACTTATTTAAGATACACCCTCATGGTCCAAGCTATATGACCTTAAATTAGAGGCAAACCTCATGGTCCAAACCCCATGACCATAAACTGGTAGCATCCCTTCCATGGTATTTGTTTCACAACCTTAAACTACCTTACTAGTTCTTTCCTATATGAAATTTTAAAAAATATAATGAGCTTCTAATACTCAACTTTGTAGAAGTACCCATCCACTATATTTGTTTTTCTGTCACCAAACCACAATCTAGAACAACGTGTGTTTGGATTCCCAGCTCCATGGGATATGAAGTACTACATAGACCGCCTATACAAGGACCATCAAAAAATACCCTGAGAAGGGGAGACCAAAATCAATAGAATTTTACCACAACCTAATTTTCAAAAAACATTTCCCTAGAGATTGTTTTCGGTGAAAGGACTCCTTGGATATATTTTCACATTGGGGTTAGAAATACCGAACACTACAAAAATTCTTTTAGACGCTCTTTTATTTATTCCACGATCCATGAATTTAAACTAGTTATAATTCCACCGTGTCCCAAGAATTATGAACCTAAATAAGGAAAAACTCATATTAGATATTTCTATGGGGCATAAGGACTCTTTGTTCATGTTTTCACATCAGGTTGTCACTCCCTTCAAGGACACATAAATTTGTACAAGATACTCTAGGTGGTCAAATCATACTAACGTTAAACCATATGTATCTAGGACTCTATAGAAATTAATATACATCTTATTTTTACCACCTTTGGTATTTTAGTAGATTAATGACCCATTTACATTACATTATCACTCAATAGGACTTCCCATTTTTGTGATGGTTTTCTCCCTCTCCAAGGTAAAAACTATGTGCGGGTTGATTTTCCATTTGGTGGGATATATAGTTATTCCTAGATCTCTTATATCTGACCTATCCAAAAATCCTATGGTCTCCCATACCATGTTTTGGAACCCCTAATTCCACTTTTGGGATTAGTGAATTTATACATAGCAAGGCAGTGCAACACTCAAATTGATGTTTTCTAAGCATTCTATCCTTAAACTATGTTGAAAGTTATTTTGAAAATGTTGTTTTAGTGAAATCCCTCATTGGAGCTTCATTCACATTTGGTTCATGATCTACCACATAAACCATTCCAAAAGACCCCTTTCTTAGTTCGATGCTTGATGAATTTAACTAGAAACCTAAGTCCAAGAATCATGAAATTAAAATATGTATGAACATCCATGCATACGATAAAAAATGTGTGTTATCTAGTCCAAATGGTATGACCCTAAACTTCCCATGGGATGTAGCATAGATATCAATCATATTAAAAACCCATTAAGGGAAATCTGAGAAAACTTGAGGATTTTTCCCACCAATTCACCCCTATGACTTGGGAAAAAGAAAAATCATGAATGGATAATGTAGAAATCCTGTGAGACTAGCCATAATGCCCTATAAAAAACGTGGCCACACTCACTAAACCCACTAGTTCAATCAAAATTAAGAGCTAATCATTCCTTCCCTTTTCACCCCTTCCAAGAGGTAATCCACAAGGTACCACCCTCTTTGTTTCCAATTTAGAAATCACACTACATTGATGGAGTGGATGCTGTACACGACACTTCAAACATCTTGTTCAAAATATGTTTTTTAATTCTACATACTTCCTGGTCATATGAAATTTACATTTATAACTCATTATCCTCATCATACAATGTTAAATTTCATTGTCAGATTTTTTTTCCCAATGCGTTAAACTACAAGACTTATATTCCCATTACATGATATAAAACTATGAAAATTATTAGACCTTGTTTGAGAGGACCTCTTCCCCTCTGCAAAACGAGTCATATACCACATTACTTGAGTTCCTTGATGTAACTTGGAAACCAAGATGTCTCCCCTCATTGGAGGGTGATTATGGATTTCACTTATGTCGATACAACCAATCAATGTGTTCATTTCCATGGTTTCATAGTACTCAGAGTATTGAATCCCATTTGAATATTTCCCCAGTTTTCCAGCACAATTAATGACTTTCTTGACTTGGATCCCCACCAACATTCATGTCTGAACAGACCCCCTAATGAAAAATTTCCTAACTAAACTTAATTACCACCCATCCTAGAAAATAAAAGTGAAAGAGTAACAAAAAAACTTGATAGGCCTCATGTTTTGAATATGGTCAAAAACGAAAAATCATTTTTATTTCCCAACTCATGGAATTATGACATTAGAACCTGTATTTAGAACATGGTCAGTAGTCATGCTTTGTTGGCCCAACACTACTCATTATGTTATAATTCTGAGAATCCCGATTAACTTCATCAATTTCCCCATTTGTTTAGGTAGAATTCAATTCCCCACCATTACCCTTATCATGAACCTTCACAAATTGGGAAAGTAAGTAAACTATGCATAGTACCTCGCTCAAACTAATGTTTTCCTATTTAGGAAACTCATAGTGGTCGACATTTCACTCCGGCCAGAATCATTAATTCTCTATCTGGAACTATCATGTAAGAAAGTGATATTTTATTTATCTATTGTTTCTCACATAGAGAAAGACTCATGTGGTTTTAGAGGATTATTTTTGGTTTTCTTATTATTGCCATCATGATACACCAAAATATATACAGATAGGGGCTTGAAAAAAAAACATTTATTGACTTCAGTGAGGTGGATGATCTATAGACTAGAGCATCAACTTTATTAGAGAATAAGAAAAAATAAAAGGAAAAGGAGAGCACCTCTAAGGCTTGGACTAAGTAAGGGATTGACCCAGATTTTCTAGCCTCTTCCCATTCGCCATGAAATCTACATACAACTTGGACCACTCCACCATATTCACCTCAGTCTTAAGGCGAACTTCATTGACCCATATACTGTAACGACCCAAAGTTTTTCAATGGAAATTCCCTTCTTATAAATATGTCATAAAATCACATGAAAACACAACATAATGAACTACTAAGTTCTAATTGACCTTTAAATATAAGTTTTTCACTTCTATATTGGGAGTTTTTAAAATCTGACAAACATAGTTGTGTTCAAGATGATTTTTGGAGTCTAATAAAACAAAAATAATTTTTGGTGAATAGTAACATAACCTTATGAATAGTAACTTAACCTTATGAATAGTTATATAACCTAATGAATAGTAACATTACCTATGATAGTATAAAAATAGTATTCAAGTGAAAGTATGATGTACCTCTATTTTCGAATAACTAAATTAATGTTTTAAAACTGGTTTTTTTAATAATAAATTATGATTTTAAATAAATATAAAATTAATCATATTTAAATTTTTTTTTTTGAAAAATGGAATTCATATTTGGATTCTATACGTCAAAAAATGGCTGGGGTAAATTTTTCAGATTTTTCAAAAAAACTTGAATTTTTGATGAATAGTGAAATACAGTAATTTACAAAAATAAGCTAAATAATATAATTATAGAGTCATTTGTGATGTTATGCTGATGTAAACCAAATTTTTTTTGGGATTACATGATAAAATTACTATTCTTGGTCATGGAATACTCACTATTCATTGTCTTTTGGATTAATAATAAACTAATGAATTTTATATTAATTAAACCCCTCTCCCCTCCACTAAAAAAACCACCGTTCACACCCTCATTTCCTCACACCTCTCAAGCTCCAAGACTTCTCTAAACTATACCCAAACATCTTCTCTATCTCCTCCCCCACGTTCAAGTGCTTCTGGTCTCAGCAAAAGACCAAGCATAGGCCCTTAAGGAGGCTCTCAAGAGGAGGATTTAAGAGGTAATTTCTCCCCCTCTTCTCATTTAATTTCCTTTCAATTTAAGTTCTTTTCTTATCATATACCCACATATATTCATCCAAATGGTATTGTAACTATAGTATTATACATTTACTTGAATTTTATTATGCTAATGGGATATTATATCATCCAACCCCTTTTCCCTCTTCCATTTATTTTATGAAAGAGAACGTTGTTCGTGAGGTGTTAATTTATCACCTTCAAGAACGACATGTTTTCGTCTTCCATTTATTCCTTCAGATCTGGTCATGAAACCATTTTTATGGTTGATCTAGAATTTTTTGTATGTATTATTTCCTATTTAAAGTTCTAGAAATAACTTATGGACATATTTCTAGTGATAAAATAAAACAAGTTCATTATGATCGAAAAAACGTTCAAATTAACCCAAATAATCATCATTTAAGTCTTATCTAAGGATTCATCTACATGGATATAATATTATTCATTATAAGATCATTAAAGCTCATATAATATCATTAATAACATTTAATATCATTTCTGGTTGTTTACCCATGTTCTACCCGAACTGCAATTTAAGAATACAAGTGAACCACTCAAGAAAACCATAAAAACAAACATTCCCAAACAATGTTTTAAAACTCTATAACTCAACAAAAGGCACATAAAAAAACTTAATTAAAACATAATAAACTATATTAATTTACTCAAGGTTCTGGATTTCTAATTAATGAATATAATTTCATTACACAAGACATTAAAGAGAAGGAAGCATTCAGATATAAGGTAAGGGGAAATTCTCGCACCCAACTTTCACACTCCGGGTTCTCCCTCTTTCACTCCATATTTAATATGGTTACTCCTTAAAGATCATTTCTTCATCACTTTATTTTTTATAGGATATACATGTTTTTCCTTGATTTTTATGTGAAAAAAATGTTTTCCAGATAACTCTTCTTTTAAGAACACACCTTTTACCTCTCACTCCAAGTGGACGGTTCCTGTAACATGTATATTATTACCTATTTCTTTTGGGAACCCAATGTTTATGAATGTGTTATTAGAATATGAAACCCATTCCTTTACAGGGGTTAGTTATGTTCATTTTTGGTATGTGTTCTATGTGGCATGCATGATAATGAAAATGTTGTGATGTGATGGGTGCTCCCGGAATTATATAGCGCACTATGAATGTTTGAATGTGATGGGTGCACCCAGAATTATACACCACTCCAATGCATTGAGTAAAGTGATGAATCTCATGAGTAAATTTGAAATGATGTGTGAACAATATTCTAGCATGGTTCACAAGTATGGGTGGTTGTTAACCACTAAGAGATGATTTTTTATTTTTATGCTTTTCCACATTTCTAGTCTTATATTTATGCTTCCTCTCATGTTCATGATCTTTTTCCCATGTAATGATTATGCTCACCCCATGTTATATTGTTCATATCTATCCTGTTTTTGGGATTTTAGCTCACTCCTTCTGATGTATATCCTCAGGTGTCTACATGTACTAAGGAGAGGACAAGTGCCCATAAGAAGATAGAGAAGAAGAAATTAAATAAATGTTTATGCTTGATGATGCAATTACAATGTATGGTCCTAGTTTTCCCAATACAATAAACCTTTGGATCCTCTTTTTTTAATACTATTATGTTGTTTATCTTTAAATAATGTAATAGTAATGTAAGAAAAAGTTGGGTCGCTATAGTTGGTATTAGAGGAAAGGTTTAGTTAATTTGGGAATTAGGATTAGAGAACTCAAGAGAAAACATCTAGCATGAGACTATGTACAAATATGCACACAAAAATCTCAACATAGGGATCCCATATGTTATGATTTTAGTATAAATCGTGAAAATGAGTAATTTATGTATTCATGACTTGTTGACTTATGTTTTGTTCTAGCATTTTCTATTTTAGAAAATGGTGGGAACCAGGATAAATCAGGCCAACAACTCGTGTCAGGGCCAATGCAACGATTTCCCGAATGACATCCCCAATGATTTGGGAGGTGGAGTTCAATACCTCATATTGATGCTTACCCAATTATCTCAGGTTATGAACAATAACCATAATAATGGGTAACATACTCCTTCATCAAAGAGGGAGAAACTAGTTATTGAATGTTTTATCCGGCAACAACCAATAACATTTATTGGATCTTCCAATCCAATAGTTGTAGAACAATGGGTCAACTCCATGGACAAGATCTTCTCTGTACTTCACTGTTTTGAGATGGATAAGGTGACTCTAGCCATTTATCGTCTAGATGGAGAAGCTGATCAATGGTGGGAATTTATTATGAACACCAAGCCAAGGGAGGAAATTGAAGAGATGGAATGGGAAGAATTTAAGATACTATTTCTTAATAAGTATCTCCCAAGAAATCCTCATACAAAGATGGAGAGTGAATTCATGGAACTCATGAAACAATAGGGAGAATATCTGACAAACTATGGAGAGAATTTCACAAGGCTTGCAAGGTACGCTTCGGGTTTTGTTATCCATAATGATAGAAAAATTGATAGATTCTTTAGTGGATTAAAACCACACCTTTGAAAGGCTCTGGTAATTCGAGACATTGGGAGTTATGAAGAAGTTTTTCTATGTGCTCTCAAAGTGTACATGGAGTTTTGAGAATGGTTCCATTGCTATGGGGATAAAAAATGAAAGATGGAGTTTCAATATGGAGGATCTAATGAAAAAAGTGTAAAGAAAAATCAACGAACCACATGAAAAAAATGTGGGAAGTTTCACCATGGGAACTGCCTCAAAGGGATGGGGAAGTGCTTCTAGTGTGGGAAAGAAGGTAACCATGCTCAAGAGTGTCTAAAAGTCAAAAAAAGGAAGGAGAATGTGGCAGAAGAGAGGAGAGATCCACTCATTGTTCAATGCAACAACTGTACGGAGCTGGGGCACATTGTAAGTTAGTGCACTAAACCTCGAGTTCTCGAGGGTAATCAACGCCAGAAACCACCAAAGCCTAAGGAACAAGGGATGGCTTATTCCATCACTACTGCATAGGTGGACCATGACAACGAAGTCGTACAAGGTACACTTCCAATTCAATCAGGAATGGAAAAAGTCTTATTTGATTCTGTTTCTATGCATTCCTTTATATCTTGAAAGTTTTCTAGAACTATAGAATCGAAGCCTCGAATCCTTGAAGTATATATATATGTAAAAACACAAAGTTATAAAATCATTGCAACAGAAGTGTTTGACTCCTCTCCTGTGGGCGTATGTGGGAATATTCTTCTGGAAAATCTCGTAATAATTCCCTTGGTGGAATTCGACGCAATAATGGGAATGGATTGACTCTCGTTATATAGAGCACATATCAATTTTCGAGAAAAGGAAATATCTTTTCATATTCTGAACCATCCCATGCTCCTATACAAATTAATGGAAGATCATGAATATTATTTGTAAAATCCTTCAATGGTGTGGGTGTTGATTCTTATGAAGAAGAAGACCTCACCCAAATTATTGAGTTTAGGGAAAGTTACAACCTTGAGGAAATTCCCATCGTGAGTGAATACAACAATTTGTTTCTCGAAGAGTTGCCCGAAATTCCCCTGGATCATGAGGTAGAGTTCTCAATTGAACTCATACCCGAAGCTAATCCTATCTTGAAGTGTCCCTATAGGATGGATCCTATCGAACTGGAGGAGTTAATGAAGCAGCTGCAAGAGCATCTGGACAAAGGGTTGATATACCCTAGTGCATCACCATGAGGTGCTCCAGTGATCTTTTTGAAGAAGAAGGATGGAACAATTAGGATATGTGTCTATTATCGGCAAGTCAACAAGATTACCATAAAGAACAAGTATCCTCTTAAAAGGATTGAAAACTTGTTCGATCAGCTAAGAGGAGCTCAATACTTCTCAAAGTTGGATCTTCATTCTAGATATCATCTGGTAATGGTGAAGAAGGAAGATATTCAGAAGACTGCCTTCTGAACAAGGTATGGGCACTATGAGTATCTGGTGATGCCCTTTGGACTTACTAATACCCCTACAATCTTCATGGATTTGATGAATATAGTATTTATTAATTACATCAACAAATTTGTGGTAGTGTTTATTGATGATATTCTCATCTACCCCAAGAGAAAGGAGGAACATGAAGAACATCTAAGACTTGTATTGGCGACATTAAGAAAGGAGAAGTTGTAAGCCAGGTTCAGCAAGTGTGAATTTTGGATGAAGCAAGTAACGTTCTTGGGACATGTGATCACAAGTGAGGGAATTTATGTGGATCCTTCAATGAAAAAGGTGATTGAGGAATGTCCTAGTCTCTCTATGGTCACATAAATCTATAGTTTTCTTGGATTAGCTGGGTAGTACCAACGTTTTGTGAGAAACTTCTCAGGATTTTGAAGACCTCTAACTAAGTTAACAAGGAAAGGGGTAAAGTATGTCTGGATGGAAGAATGTGATGGAATCCTCAAGGAGATAAAGAGAAGGCTGATCACTGCACCTATACTCACACTGCCGAGAAGTGGAGAATGTTTTGTCATATAAAATGATGCTTCAAAAAAGCCTTGGGTTGTGTACTCCTGCAAAATGATAATGTGTTAGCCTACGCCTCATGACAATTGAAGATCATTGAGCAGAACTACCCAACACATGATCTAGAGCTGGAAGCCGTGATTTTTTCCTTAAAAACATGGCGACACTACCTTTATGGTGAGAAGTGTGACATATACACTTACCATAAGTGCCTAAAGTATATATTCCCACAAAAGGAGCTCAACATGAGTCAAAGGAGATAGTTAGAGCTAATCAAGGATTACAATTTCTCTATTCACTATAATCCTGGATAGGTGAACAAGGTAGATGATGCTCTAAGAAGAAAAGATCCTGCTACTCTATCCATGCTGTGGATTGATAAAGACCCTATCTTCTTGGATATGTGAAGAATGGATTTGGAAATCCTAAGGGAAGGGGATAAATCCTACCTTGCCAAAATGATTGCGCAACCATCCATCCAGGAGAAGATTAAGGAAGCACAAAGGGATGATGTGGAGATACAAAAGAGGGTGAATGCAGTAAAGTAAGGGAAGATGCAAGAGTTCCTTATCGATGAAGATGGTGTGATTCTGTTTGGAACGCGGCTTTGTGTGCCTTCATCACCTTGGATAAAGAATGATCTATTCGACAATGCACAAAGCTTAACTTTCTCTATCCATCCAGGGAGTACCAAGATGTACAGTGATCTCTGAGAACACTTCTGGTGGGATAACAGAAAGAAGGATATTGTGGAATATATATCATGGTGCTTGGTATGTCAAAAAATTAATGTTGAGAAACAAAAGTCCAAGGTTAAGATGCAACCATTTCATATACTCATGTGGAAATGGGAAAACATTACCATGGACTTTCTCCTGGGTCTCCTGAAGACATAGAAGGGAAATAATGTGATATGGGTTGTGGTCGACCGACTAACCAAGACTACCCATTTTATCGCTATTCGGGAATATCTCTCGCTTGAACAACTCACAATGATATATGAGAAGGAAGTGGTGAGACTACACGGTGTTCCACTCTCAATTGTCTTTGACCATGATCCAAGGTTCACATCTAAATTTTGGAGGATCCTTCAACATGCTTTGAGTACTGAATTAAATTTAAGCACCAACCTATCACCCCAAAACTGATGGCCAATCTAAAAGGACTATTCCGATGCTTGATGATATGCTAAGATCATGATATCTAGAATTCAAAGGTGGATGGGATCAGTATCTCCCATTGGTTGAGTTCTCATACAACAATAGCTTCCAATAGAGTATTCAGATTGATCCATATGAAGCTCTGTATAGAAATCTATATAGAACTCCAACCTGTTGGGATGAAGTTGGAGAAATAAAGATACTTGGACCCAATCTTGTTCAAGAGATGACAGAGAAGGTTTAGGTCATCTAGAAACACATCAAAGCTGCTCAGAGTCAGAAAAAGAGATATGTGGACAACCGTTTAAGGGACATGGAGTTTTATTTTGGAGATAAAGTCTTCCCACGAATATCACCATGGAAGAGAGCCATGAGGTTTGGAAAGAAATGGAAGCTAAGCCCAAGGTACATTGGACCCTTTGAGATCCTTGACCGCATAGGAGTCGTGGCCTATCGGCTTCCACTTCCACGGAATTTGGATCAAGTTCATGATGTGTTTCATGTATCACTCCTATGGAAGTACATACTGGAGCCCTCACATGTACTAAACTCAGAGCTGGTACAGCTGGAAGATGTTATCTCTTATGAGGAACAACCGGTAAAGATTCTAGATCGAAGAGATAAGGTTCTACGCAACAAGACAACCCATCTTGTCAAAGTGTTGTGTGGAAACCATAAGTCTGTGGAAGAATCTTGGGAACATAAAGAGGAAATGAAGGATAAGTAACCTCACCTATTTGTGTAAATTGAAATTTCGAGGGTGAAATTTCATAAGGGGGGAAGAATGTAACGACCCAATGTTTTTAAATGAAAATTCCCTTCCTATAAATATGTCATAAAATCACATGAAAACACAACATAATGAACTACTATGTGCTAAGTTACCTTTAAACATAACTTTGTCACTTCTGTATTGGTAATTTTGAAAATCTAACATACACGGTTGTGTTCAAGATGATTTTTGGATCCTAATAAAACAAAAATAATTTTTGGTGAATAGTAACCTACCCTTATGAATAGTAACATACCATTATGAATAGTGATATACCCTAATGAATAGTAACCATACCTATGATAGTATAAAAATTGAATTCAAGTGAAAGTATGATGTAGCTATATTTTAGAATAACTAAATGAAAGTTTTAAAACTTGTTTTTTTAATAATAAGTTATGATTTTAATTAAATATTAAATTAATCATATTTATAATTTTTTTTTGAAAAATGGAATTAATTTTGGATTCTACATGTTGATAAATGGATGGGGTAAATTTTCAGGATTTTTCTGAAAAACATGAATTTTGGGTGAATAGTGAAATACCGTAATTTACAAAAAATAAGCTAATTAAGCTAATTATAGAGTCATGTGTGATATTATGCTGATGTAAGACCACTTGGTTCGAGATCACATGATAAAATTACTATTCTTGGTAATGGAATACTCACCATTGCTTTTATTGTGGTGAAATAATAAACTAATGAATTTTATATTAAGAAAACCCCTCTCTGCACCACTATAAAAACCACCCTTCACTCCCTCATTTCCTCACACCTCTCAAGCTCCAACCCTTCTCTAAACTCCACCCAAACATCTTCCCTAGCCACTTACACACTTCTAAGAGCTACCGGTCTCATCAAAAGAACTATCTAATGTCCTTAAGGAGGATCTCAAGAGGAGGATTTAAGAGGTAATTTCTCTCCCTCTTCTCCTTTAATTTCCTTTCAATTTCAAGTTCTTTTCTTATTCTCTCCACACATATGTTCATCCAAATGGTATTTTAACTCTAGTATTATTCATGTACAGGGATGTTATGATTCTAATGGGATAATATATCAGCCAACCCCTTTTCCCTCTTCCTTTTATTTTATTAAAGAGAACGTTGTTCCTGAGGTGTTAATTTATCAACTTCCAGAACGACATGTTTTCTTATTCCATTTCTACCTTCAGATCTGGTCATGAAACCATTTTTATGGTTTAAGAAGAATTTTTTATATGTATCATTTCCACTTTAAAGTTCTGGAAATAACTTATGGCCATATTTCTAGTGATAAAATAAAACTAGTTCATTATGATTGAAAAAACGTTAAAATTAACCCAAACAATCATCATTTTATTATTATCTAATGATTCATCCCAATGGATATAATATGATTCATTATAAGATCATTCAAAATTATATAATATCATTAATAACATGTGATATCATTTCTGTATGTTTACCCATGTTCTACCCGAACTTCAATTTAAGAATACAAGTGAACCACTCAAGAAAACCATAAAAACAAACATTCCCAAACAATGTTTTAAAACTATATAACTCATCCAAAGGCACATAAAATCACTTAATTAAACCATAATGAACTATATTAATTTACTCAAGGTTATTGATTTGTAATTAATGAATATAATGGCACTATATAGGACATCAAAGAGAAGGTAGCATTCAGATACAAGGCAAGGGGAAATTCTCGAACCCAACTTTCATCATTCGGGTTCTCCCTCTTTCACTCCATTTTTGATATGTTTACTCCTAAAAGATCATTTATTCAGAATTTTCTTTCATTTTCTAGGATATACATATTTGTACCTGGTTTTTATGTAAAATAAAATGTTTTCCAAAAGAACTCTTCTTCTAAGAACACACCTTTTACTTCCCACTCAAAGTGGATGGTTCTTGTAACATGTATGTTATTACCTCTGACTTTTGGGAACACAAAGTCTATGAATGTGTTATTATGAGATGAAACCCATTCCTTTTCATGGGTTATTTATGTTAATTTTTGGTATGTGTTCTATGTGGAATGCATGATAATGATAATGTTGTGAAGTGACGGGTGCACCCGGAATTATATAGCATAATATGAATGTTTGAATATGACGGGTGCGCCCAGAATTGTACAGCACTCCAATGCATTGGGTAAAGTGATGAATCTCATGAGGAAATTTGAAATGATGTGTAAACAAGATTCTATCATTGTTAACAAGTATGGTTGGTTGTTAACCACTAATACATGATGTTTCATTTTTATGCCTTGCCACATTTCAAGTCTTATATTTATGCTTCCTCTCATGTTCATGATCTTTTTCCCATGTTATGATTATGCTCACCCCATGTTATATTGTTATTATCTAACCTCTTACTGGGCTTTTATCTCACCCCTTTTGATGTATTTACCCAAGTGGCTACATGTACTAATGGGAAGAAAAGTGCCCATAAGAAGCTAGAGAAGAAGAAATTAAATAAATGTTTATGATTGATGTTGTAATTTCTATGTATGATCCTAGTTTTCCCATGAAACAAAACATTTGGATCCTCTATTTGTAATACTATTATCTTGTTTATCTTAAAATAATGTAATAGTAATGTAAGAAATGGTTGGGTCGCTATATCTACTCACCAGGACCTATTTATACTTGCACTCAGATTCCATGTATGAAACTTACTCTACTTTAAACTCACCCATCACCAAGAGTGACTTCAATTGGATGATGGAATCTCATTTAGTGTTGGCAATGACCTCATGCTGCTAGGCCTAATCATCCCATAAAGCTATGTCCAGTTTAGATACCTAGAGTAATTTCATTCATATGAAAGTATCATTTTACCAGGTGAAATCAACCTTTATCCATTCTGCACACACCCATTAAACATATAATTATTAGTATAGTACATAAATGGATTGGGAGTCCACCTTTACAGTCCCTAAGTTCAGTATCCAATAGTGGTGGGATCCCATCCAACCTTCCAGGCCAGTTGATAGGATGTGAGTGAGGAGGATCCACACCCTCATCAACACCCTATGAGGGACAAACCTGTTATCATTAGTGATTTTGAAAATAGAATCTTCTAAGTCCTCAGGTGGCAAAGGATGTTACTCTGTGAAGGCCGTGAGAACATCAGTGGTGAGGGTATTATCTAGTAGCCTCTTAAATGGGATGGGCTCTTCGTCAAGAGGGATATCATCTTTGGTCAACCCTTCACCGGTAGTGAATCCCTCACCATCCATATTCTACACTAGCTCTATGGACATATTAGTTTGTGAAATTGGAAACTGTTCCTGGGCATGGGATGATTCTCCATTTACGATCAACCCCTTTGAGCTCAAACAACCCACTAGGAAAAGTATTAGGGCCTCAAACCCATTAGGAATTCCAAGAAACTACAAGACCCCCATGATAATGGGATTAAAAAATATAAATTGGTATGTTTAATCTAAATTATGTTGGTAAAATTTAGTCAATGTGATAAGAAACTTACATGATGTGAGGGAAATTATGGCGTCCATATGTATCACCCCTCAATGACTAGGTAAGAAGTGGATAATACTCTAGAAAAAGTCTCCAGGCCTAGGGTATCAAAGGGGATTTACCACTAAAGACCCCTACACAAATGTCGACATCCCCACAACCACCATAGTTTCCTCTAATGTTGTAGGCCAGGGAGATATACAAGATAAATAAACATACCAATATAGAGATACTAAGAAGTCAATAAGGAAAGAAAATAGATTATGATGAGTGGAATATTGAGTTTATGCTGACGATGTATAAGGATCTAGATACTGAGAAATCCTTTTTAGTCCACCCCATCAGTTAAAGGATTTCCTATTGGAATTATATAGAGGGGACCCTTATATAATTAAGAGGGTAGGAGATCCTGGAGCCTTCTACCCTATCTCTCATGAGTGCACCTCTTCTACCAAGTCTTTAGGAATTGACTTGAATGTAGACTCCCCATTCCCCACGGAAGAAAACTCCCCACCTTTAGTAGAGGCTTCCCAACCCCCCTCCTGATGATCCTTACATGAATTGAAAATCATGATTTAGAATTGGTGGGTTTGAAGATAAAGTTTAGTGGCTACCTTAAAATTTTTTGCTGGATAAATATCTATCTAAAGAGGATATTTTTCAGATCATCATACTTGGGGGTCACCTCCCCTCTCTCTAGAGGAATTGACTACTCAACACCTTATCATTATAACTACGAATAAGTGGAGCCTTGGGATCCAACATCATCAGTTTATGTCTCATGGGAGGATGTTTCAGAAACAATATCCTCCTCGAGATCCTCGATAAAGTCACCCATACCAAAGAAGGGGTTTGATCTCCCTCATCATGAAATAATTTAGTAGTGTACATATCTAGAATATATATGTAATTTTCTCATGAATCCACCTTAGTAGTGATTCAAGAATGTTTGAACTCTTGATGGTCGATGCCAAACATAGTGAGTATTATACATAAGTTCTATAATGATATATAAAACCTAAACATCATTCATTACTACTATATTTTGAGTTATATTGAATCCTAATAATCCTATACCATACAACATATATTTTCCTATGGAGCCTCTCGGGCCCTTCCTGCCCTAGTTTGAGAGCTTTTGTTCTCCTCTCAAGGCCTCTTCTGAGGTAGTTAAACCTCACAAGAGGCTATTCATCTAAGTTCCCCACCAGAGGATGAAGGTGTGAAATCCCACAAATATTTTCCTGCTACTATGGAATATGATTATATTGATTCTTAGTGTGCATTATTGTGAGATAACCACCTTTCACCCTACTAGATTTGAGGCTCATCCAAGGGGGCCACCCTCCTCAACTGTTTCCACAGAACCACACACATGTACAATGCCACCCAATTTTGAGCATAATTATGGGTGATGACATAATTGATATTCATTGAATATAGAATTATTGAATTCATAGTGATTTATATGACAAAAATACACCATATATAGTGGAGGATTCATGGGTGTTGTTCTGAATAAACCTCTGTGAACACTTGCATCACCACCTACTGGATGCAATCAAGATGCTTGGTGAAGTTTGATGGGGGTGTATGGATTGAAATAAGTGTTTTTGTCAATCCATGTGACCAGAAAAACACCTCATAAATCCTAGTTATGCTCCCTTTTCTCTATACCCCTCTATATTTTTAATAATATCACCAATCAGGGTCAAGAACTTGTAAAATTCAATGTTCCCAATAGTTATGATCTTATCCATCACCTCATCCTCATTCAAAAGAACTGGTTGAACCCAACGATGTTAAGGAAGGATGGATTAAGACCATATCTTTGGAGGAGGGGGGGGGGGTAATGGAATTATGAAATTAATACCCCCTGTAGTTCACTATGATCCACCTTTTCATAAACTAGAATGAACTACGTATATGCCCAGAAATGTCTCCCCTCACAACATACTCCAACTAGTTATATAGGCGAGCTAATGTTTGGATGGCCAAATTCACCCAGTTACTGATTCAATTATTATGGACATAAGCATTATCCCTTTTTGTAGAATGATAAAATCATCCTGGTCAAACAATTACCACCCACTCAGAAGGGTTTTTTGGAATACCTCATTCCGGATCTATGGGATCCACTGTACCAAACTATTCATCTAACTCTAATATTGGACCTCTTAAAGTATTATATAATATATCCTTGACCTTCATTGATTCTAGAATTTGGGGATTTTTTTTGGCTACCCCAATATCTTGACTTATATAGTGCTTAAGAACAATCCCATCGACATATTAAAGGGGATATCTTGGTGGAAAGGTGGGAGATACCTCAGAATTTGCATAAGCTGATCCAAAAAAATCAGCACTATTATCGATATCTAGGGGTCATCTCCCCAATAATTGGATTCTAAGAGGAAATTTTCATACCAAAATTCCTTAAAGGTCATCCCAAAAAAATTATACAGGTCCCACATACTTATCACCACAACCCTATAATGAAGGTGAAAAGTGTTCATGTCTGGGGACCATGGGCTGAGGAGGTCTAAAAGTAGCTCTAGCTGACAATTTATATGAAGTAGAGGATGAAAAATAACACATATATTCAAATATGATGCATCTAAACCACATACTATTTGAATTTTTAGTATACCCAGGACTCCCATATTTATTCATCCATGATGTTTCCCTGGTATTCAGATCCTAGTTCTCGAATAATAACACCTTGTTGCTCAATATTCTATATGGGAAATGCATTAATAATGGGTGTGGAACTCTATATCTTCCATATTTTTGCTAGTGACTTTACATTTCCTTCTTTTAAATATGCAGACAACACCGGCTTCATGCTCCCAAAGAAAGTGTCCTATAGAAACAATGTTCCATCACTAATGTCGCAAATAACAGGAGAACCAGAACCTCAACATATTGATCTCCATGGCCAAGATATGAAAATCATCAATTAGTTTGAAATTATACAGTTATATCCTATTTATCACTAAATATTTTCTCTACTATTCAATCAATAGATCCAATAGTTACCTATTCATAGATACCACCCTCTTAGTTTGATAGATGTTATGATTTCCAACCATTTCATCCCTTCAAGTAGTAGCAGAAGCAATGGTAGCAATTTGAGAAAACTGTTCTACCACTTCTAACTGGTTCTCAGCTATATTTATGTTTGGATCATTAAATTGGTGTGTTTTTTTAAAACTCACTCTAAATATCATAACCAAACATAAATCCATATAAAATGACAATTAAGATATTTATTTTGAAGAAATTTAGTAGCATAAAAGTTGTTTCATGAACCTTGAAATGTAATAGATTCATAGTTCAATAAAGTGGTTGATTTACATGCTTGAGAGAAGGATTTTCATTTTTGGAAGATACGTGACCACACTAAGGGACCCCACATGAAATTTTGAGGCATGGGAACCCATGTGTTTCACATGTGAATCTTGGTTGTATGATACAACATCAAAAATTTTCTAACTTTAGGGAAAACCTCATCTCAGGGGACCATTCTGGGGATGAAGGATTGAGTGCATGAAACTTTAGGACATTACACACAACTCTCAAGATTAGAGTGAAAATACCTTGTATAAAAAAGGAGAAATCAACTATTCCATCTTGCATGAATAATAAAGAGGCCCAAAAAAATAATGGTGAGAGGCTACACACAACCATGTTAACTTATGCGCACCCCCAACAATGGTGTACATGTCATCTGCATGAGAAAAGTGAAATCACACCAATATCTTACGTGATCATTCACCAATGAAAAAGGAATGAGAGGTGCACAACCAATAGTTATGAGAACCGATGAAAAGTTTCCCGACATGGTTAAAGTTGTGAGACCAAGTGACTGACGAAATAATTTTCCTATAAATATTGAATCACCCATAATTTTATGGGACAAAGCTATAAAAGTTGACGAATCATGCTCTCATTTTCACAAATAAATATTTTACAAACTCACACAAGTCCAAGATTATAATGGATTATTATAGGTAGAGAACTTTCATGAAAATCCTCATATAGTACACACATCTTTTAAAATTATGTTAGATATGGACTCATGTAGCTTTCCTTGATTGAAATATGGGATCATGAAAAATAAACCTCCTTCATGCAACCCAAAGCTTCGAACAAAACCAAATGTTTCACACAAACATACCTCACAGATCTGTGCCACATCCTTGTGCTATAGCCCATGGTTCATGAAATTTACAATGTTTTGGTAACCATAAAGATGCACAATAAAATATTTGGGTCCTTGACCTAATGCCTCCTCTCACCAGGCATAGTCACACACATGTTGAGGTCTTAGGTACCCCATACCCATCCAATCGATGTCTATTCATACCTTGATAATCCACCCAACCTGTATCAACAACCATTATGTTTGGACCCTTTTCTCTATGTATGGACTGGATAGTCCCATATTATATTACTTATAAGAATATACACCCTAACATTGGAATTCACATGAACTGATCCAGTGGTGTTATCATTAAGGGAATCAAATTGCATTTCCCTTCAATGAGATATAGTGTTGTATCATACTCTCCTCATCCTATGATTGGGAATGGGATGATATGCACATAATTCTCTTCTACATCCAAGAAACAAGACTTTAAGATATATAAAATTCACTTCCTTATCATAATATGTTAAAAAACATAAAAAATTATCAGATACAAGTTAAACTACATAGAACCCATGTACTAGTTGTAAGATATTAAAATATTTGAAAACATCCTAGATACCAGACTTTAAACTACATATAATCAACTTCACAGTCATAAGATGTCAAACTACATGGAAATGTCTGAACTATAAGAATTTGAACAACATTTCATCCATATCCTGGTCATAAGGAATTAAACTGTATAAAAAAAAAATCAAAGATGCCAGAATTTAAACTCCATTTAATCCATGTCCTTGTTGTGTAATGTTAAACTACACAATAATTTCATAGTCAAATGATACTAAACTGCACAAAAATGTAATCCCTGTTAGATACTAAACTCTATCCCTACCCCATGTGGTAAATACATGATCTCTCATGTGAAAAGCCTGAGATGACCCCCATATCTAATAATGTCTTATGTATTATCCCCACACCATCCCTTGTTGTCTCTCCTTCCATGACATAAACATCCTTACCACATGATATTAAACTGCAGAGATCGATCATATTACACAACCTTAAACTATGTACACATACTACATGGATTTTGATCCTTGTCTCCTAGAAGGTTATGTAGGAATCCTCCCAAGGATTCAATCCCGATACCCCAACATCATCATTAAATCTATTGGCCTCCCTCTAGGAGGAGAAAATTACAAAGTGAGATCATTTAACCGAAGAACACAGTCAACCTCACTACCCAAACATAAGGTCCCCACTAGACCTTATAGTTTACATGCGACATTAACCCATAACTGGAAAAGTACGTGACATGTGACATGGGGAACATTCGTATAATACATTAAACCTTTGACCCCGCCCCATACATCAAAATATTTACCTCATGAGAAAAACATGATATTCACTAGACAACATTCCTCAGAAGCCTTATGACCCTAGAACATGTTACCCCATAACAAAAAATGGTGGAATTGGGTGCCACACCCAAAACACCTTATCCATGATATGACATCAACTTCAAAAGGGGATTAATTTATAGATTCCCGACACACATAATGTCCATAGTTGTCCATACATG
Organism: Viscum album; assembly: GCA_963277665.1. Classification (NCBI taxonomy): domain Eukaryota; kingdom Viridiplantae; phylum Streptophyta; class Magnoliopsida; order Santalales; family Viscaceae; genus Viscum; species Viscum album. Next base: position 746,403,648 of record OY728123.1, on the reverse strand, counting down.
TCTAATGTCACTATCATCTCTTTCCATAGGTAGCTGCACTATCATGACAGGAGTAGCATAATTAATCGATTCCCATTTCAAGATGGATCTAGGAATGAACTTCACCAAAATGATTCAAATATAAAAGGGATACCAAAATTCATCAATAAGATCGAAGTATGAATCCATGGAAGTTGGAACCGATGGACCATTATCCCATTCTGATCAAGGATCCAACATCATCATAATTGGTGGTAGAGGGCCCCTGTCTTTGGAAAGGGAGAATGTAGGGAGATCCCACTGGTAGAAGCATAACCAATCCAAGGATGAAGACCACTTCATGAGAGGTAAGAAAAATCACATCACCACCCCAATGAATGATCTAATAGAAAGTGTCAGAAATCATATATGAATGAAAAAAACTCTAATGAAAAACTAGATGAAGCCTGGTGAAATTCATGGTAAACCATATGAATATTTTCAAAACCTTATTGAAATATCATATCAACCTTATATAGGACTAAATAAAACTTATGAGTTCCACAAAATAACCTTATGAAGACTCATATATACCTAACAAGGTTATATACCAAACTTATAATAACTTTTAATATTCATATAGTGGAATGTATCAACCCTTTTCATTTTAGATTAAGCCTATATTAGGCTTATGGAGATTGTTTAGTGATATTTCTCAACCATTTTCTTAGTTCTATAAACCTTATGAAATATATAACCCTTTTATACCTTGGTTATTTTTCTCCAAACCTATTCCTGCCTTTATGATACGAACTTTACATACCAAAATACACTTTCTTAATAAGCTATCTTGAATATGTATTCCAATTTATTTAACAAATCCTTTATCAAGAATAACACACATGTTAAAACTATTCCTTATGATTAATTCAAGGATAAATTCATAAAAATCCTCCCAAAATCACACCTTTTTTATGATAATTATTTTATCATACATTGCATTCAGTCTAAAATCCTTCCAATATAACATATGTTTTCAATAAATACAGCAATACAAGCTTTCGTTATAAAAAATATCCACTTTTGGATATTTAAAAATATGAGTCTAAATAAAACATCACAAAATATTCATGATTTTTAGGAATAAATAGGTATTTATGGTGTCTCATATTCCCCTCCTTGTTAGTAATGATATTCAAAGTTACCAACTACAATCCAGTCATTCGTTATAACTTTCTGAATTTCTGCCTATTTATTTTTTATTCCATGGGGTGAACATAATCAACATGAAAACTCCTGATTTATTAATAATCTCATTGATTAAATCATATTTATCTCTATATACTTAATTATTAACCTTCATCTCATTTTCTTAATAGATACAAATTTTTGGTTGGATAGTACAATTCTAGAAAAACTACTCCTTGCTAGCTTTGATATACCTACTCATATTTTACAGCATTAACTAAAATTATTACAATTAGTGAAATTATCAAATATAATTTGTGTTATCAAAAAATCCTATATGGTTTCAGAGTATGGTTTTAGTGTAGGAAACAAGTGTTTATGTTAGCTCCCTCAAATATGTCCATTTCACCCAATAATTTTCCATTAAAACCATATCATCAAAAAACATTCATTTTATTTAATAAAAACCATCCTATCATCTCCCCATAAATTAACACCACATCATTAATATTTTTAAAATAAAAAACAAAGTGTGAGAAACATACCGCTTTTTGAATATCAATTATTAGGTAAATGAATATTACATGATAATTATAAACTAGTGATACCAATTAAAATCATATTCCATCATTTATTCACTAGCCTATTTTACTCACATATTAGACTCGATAACCTACATTAATTATCTATTTACTCCCCATGAATTTTTATATCATTTATATTAATGTTTTCCCTAATTTTGGGACATCAAATATTTTGAATGATGTTACATATTCTATAATAGTTTATAATCTTTTCAAAATAATAAACTAATGCCAATAGTTATGTTATAGATAGATAAATACAATGTTCATCCCTGATACTGATCTAATATCTTGTCCTCTATAATTTTATTAATTACACTAAACAAATAGATTTAAATTACTAGTAGAATGTAATATTCTACATGATATTAGTGATCACATCAATTTTTTTTCAATGCTCAAAATTTTATAAAAATCAATCCTTTATTAAAATATGTACTATATTTTCTAGTATCTTACTTAGAGTAAATCCTATATTGACATCACTTTTAAAAATTGGAATTCAATATGCTACCAACACTTTTCTTAGATATGGATTTGGAACATTTTCTTGTCAAAATTGAAGATCATTTTTATGTATTTTTCAAATTATTCTATTACCAAAAATGTAACATTCCACATCGTTAAATGTAATCAAGAAAGAAACTTATCCTTAATATGAAAACTTATTTAAACCAATTGATTTTTATTTTTACCATTCCAACTTTATATTATTTTATTTTAAAAATATTTTCTTTTATATCACATTTACACAATGGATTTTATCTCCCACACAATTATACACTAGTTAAAAACAATCATTAATAGTAATAAAATATTAGGGGAGTGGGGTAATATTTAATTTTCATAATTTTATGAATATAGAGAGTTACAATTGGACACCATTTTCCTTTTAATTTTCAATTGGAATCCATTTTTAGATTTCAATCTATTCTAACAGAGTCAAAATCCACTTCTACATATTTGGTTTTTGTATTTTCAGCATAACCCAAATCAGAACCCATTCTTCCTTAGATATCCTAACCACTAAGGATTTAATAACACTTTAAATGTTGAAATTTACTTTTCTATATACACTTCCTTCCTGATTTTTACATACAAGTGTCCATAATTTTTTAACATATAGCATTCCATGGGACACAACTTTCAAATGGACTTGTTCTATTTTAGCAACTTGTGGACTTTTCACTTTATTTTAATATTTTTACTTTTTTTTACTTGAAAAATTTGGAATAATAATAATTTTAGAACTCATTTTACACTATCTTTCTACTTGTGATTCTTATTCATCAAAATTTTAATATTTTTTCTCATGGGAATAGAGTCATTATTATGTGTAGGATGACATATTATTTATATTATAGTAGAAATTAACTTGAGGATTCCACTGGATTCATTTTTAACGTGGTGGAAATTATTATAATAATAAACAAACATTCTATACTATTCTTTATTTATTAGTCATTCATATCTTCCTCTAAATTAAAAATTGTTAATATATTTTAATGATTCAGAACAAAAACTAAAATTGTGTCTATGAATTCAATAAAAATTACACATGTATGCATAACTTTTTGTAATCTTTATCTGGTTTCCAATACCTTTTTATAAGAAAATTTCTTAAATCTATTCCCAAAACCTCCACAATTTTAGCTTTAGTTGAGAATTTCCTTGGTTCTTTTCTTATCATGCCTCAATGTTGTTTCAGTATAGCCAATATTAGATTTTTCCTTGTAACCTAGTCTTTGTGACATCACAATATTATCATTCATTCCCTTTTAAACCAAATACATGTTCTTTATATCAATATCACCCTTATAAGGATAATAACATAGAAAGTGTAAATCATCTGTATTCTTAGTCTTACCATTGAAATTATATTGTTCCATTTTCTTCTATACCTAGACCAAGTTCTCTTCAAATTACTAGATAATATTTTTTATTTTAATGTTAATTACTTTTAAGAGTATTCATATTAGTTTTATAATCCTATAAATAAGGAGAAACTTTTTCTAGTATATCAATTTTCTCCTTTATCATCTTGTTAATGTGTGAAACCATGTATTTAAGTAATTCCCTTTCTTGTTTCAATCTTTGTTTCTCCTCATCCAATTCTAATAGGTGTGAACAAAAGTCCAACCTTCTTGGATTTCATGTTCTGAACTATTTTCGATTTCAAAAAATTCTCCTTAAAATCATCTTTGACTTGTTCCACACTTTTATATGTTAAATATAATGCTTTAGTTTAGGATTCATTTATCTCCCTATGGACAGTTTCAACACTAACTAGTATTTTATTCAAAATTTCTAGCTGTCTAAATTCAATTTAAAACACTTTGATTCAAATTTATTGAGAATTATTCTCCTATTTAAGTTTCATGTTTTCTTATTTAAAATGATGATCAAATTATTATGACATGTAGACAAACTCTACCTTTAGATAACTTTGGATTAATTTATAATCAATGGATTTATCACCACTTGGAATATCATGTTCCTTAACCATGCCTACGACATCATTGAATTAATTAATTGTTTTAGAATATTAATTATCTTTATTACTCCCCTTAAGGATACCAGACTCCGTCATATAAATCATTCCTTTTACAAAAATCATTGAAAAAAGTGGGATCCCTTTGTAAATTTGATTCTACTTTTAATTTATTCCCTTTTCCATGGATCAATATATGGTACGTTCAAACTAACTTATTAACTCAAAACCCGAATTATTTAGGTTAGAGAAAAAAATACAATAACTGGGAAGCTATGATCTAATACCAGTTATCAGGTGTATAAGTGAATTAGGTGATATATACCCTAATGTGTGTGTGTGTGTGGGGGATTAGGTATGGAATAATATCCAATTTTAACAACTCTGCTTCCAGATTATCTTGAACTCTTAATTATAAATGTCAATTTTTTTTATCTTTTTTAATATTGATCTAGTTATTACAAAATAAAAATTTTCTTATATTTATAATAGTTACTTTACCAACCATATTAGTTAGTGTGGTAAAAGGTATATAAAAAATAAAAGAATTCAATACACAGTGTATTTTTACTTTGTTTCCCCAAATGGGTTAATCCAAGGAGCATATGATCAACAATGTGTCAATAAACTAATTAATTATTAAGGTCACTAATCAATGGTAGAGTTTTGGAAAGGCCAATTCTATATGGGGTCAATACCCTTATAAAGGTTTTTGGATGGGTCTTTTCTAAAGAAGTTTAACTATCTCACACTACCTTATTTTCCCATTACTTAAAAGAGAAAACAATAACGAATCAAAGGCCAAACCAAAATAGTCATACTGTAGATATGAACTGCACCGTGTATGGGTTGGTGCCTCTGAACTCCATAGATACTACTTCACAGGAATTATATGAATTTCACCACGAAAAAATATCTTTATTTGGATGCTAATTCATGAAATTATAAGATTATTTATTTATATAAGTTTTTTGAACACCTTCAACTTTCTAGAACAAAAATTGGAATGGTGATCGTACCACGATTCACTGTTTTATTCCACCCTTACACCGCTGTTTTAAACTAGTTTTGTAATGAATATTCCAAATATAATAATAAATTTTACTTTATTTATGAATCAATTAATTAATGTTAATCAATATTAGAATGGGCAATGTTACTTTTTATTATTATTTCAATGTAGGTGGAGGTTATTTCGAGGGCCCTTGATGAAGTGGAAGAAAAATGGGCCAAAATTGAATGGATCCATGGACATCTTTCCACTGTTTTTTATATTACATGAATCCATGAATCCAAATGGGATACAATTTTGTGTGCCTATCCATAATTTAATAGTATAAATTTTATATTAAGGAACCCAATCTTGATTTGGCTTCTTAGGGGCCCATGTGAACTGATCTTTCCAAGCCACCGAATATGGACTATGTCAAATGCGGTGTTCTGTATTTTATTAATATCTAGAGCTTTAGTTGTCTAAAAGGTGCCAGACTTTCAGTGGAGACATCCAAGAGGTGGGGATACAACTTTTCTATTTTTTACAATGCAAGATAAGGCTTTTGAAAGGACGAAACGCATGGTACAAGTGGATTGAAGAAATCTGTGTTCCTAAAACCACCTTCCAATTTTCCTATAAAATGGTACCTTGGGATCCCCATTTGAAATTTGTAATCAGAGGTGAAGTTCTGCCATTTTAGAGTACCAAAGGAGTCCTCTCCACATAAAAGAAGTTTTGGAGGCCCATATCCTCATAGGGGGGTCAAGGATGAAGAAGGAGTCCCACTTGAGCTTCCCCCTCCTCCCAATGTTGAGCTAAGCGGCGGGTGATCATTACGAGGGAGCTACCCATGTGAAGAGGGAGTTCCAGAACATAATTCTCTACTAGTTTGGTGTATATTTTGGATTTTAATTATTCTTTTATATGTATCTTAACTTATTTTTATGCATCTAATTGAGACACCTTTTATTTCATAACCGATCGGTGTGCAATTTTATGTGTGTGTCTTGTGTCGTTTCGATTGGACAACATAAGATCCCTTTTCTTTCCCAAATATTTGAGGTTTAAATGTTCCTTTACAAACCTTAAAGCATGCTAAGGGTATGTAACTTTACTACACGATTTTTATGTCAAGTTTTAGTTCTAATCGCATCATTTTAGGAGGCTTATGGGTACCCAAGATCTTTGTTAACCCTCAAGCAAATGATTACACTAAAACCTAATAATAAATTAAGAACGAGGAACTCTTCATGTGCTATAGTAACTTAGAAATGATCACATACCTATCTTATATTTTACAAAATCCACTTGTTTTTCAATTCTTAAACTATTTAAATTAAGTCATTTTGTTTTAGAAATTGTTTTCAAAGCCACCCCCCATTTAAGTACTTTTTATTAAGAACACATGCTCTAAACCTATCAACGCTCCGTGAGAGATGACCTAGGGTCTACCCTAGACTATAAATCAACCTTAAAATCATAATCAATTTTACGTGTCATGACAACACAATAAAATTTTTCCGCCGTTGCTGGGGAGCGCTTTGGTTTTTTGTTCATGTTTTTGATATATTTTTTGTAATTTTTGTGAATATTTCATTGTTTTATCTTCTACCTTTTCATTTTTTTTTGTGTTCTAATTTATTTATTGTGTAGATTCTGTGTATTATGCGTTCTACTCCAAGAGACCTACAATCTTTTGAAACCGAACCAGAGAGGATCCTACATCAACGAAACTGAGACACACAAGACAACACTTTGAAAGAGGAGACATCACATCTTAAAAGTCTTCTTGATCCTTCTTCTTCTTTTGAAACCAAAGTTAAAACTGAACATAACTTGTATAACATGGCTGAAAATAATAGAACACTGAAAGAACTTACTTTTCCTGATGTTGATATCTGACCCACTTACATTCAATTACATGGCGAGGCACCCAATTTTGAACTAAAATATGGTTTAATTAATTTATTACCAAGATTTCATGGACTACTTGGAGAAGATCCACATAAGTATTTAAAATAATTTCATTCTGTGTGTTCAACATTAAAACCTACTAATTTGGATGAATAACAAGTAAAACTTAGGGCATTTCCATTTTCATTAGAAGACACGACTAAAGATTGGTTGTATTATGTTAATTCACATATTAGAGGTTGGGCGGACATGAAACGAATTTTTCATGAAAAATACTTCCCAGCTCCTCGAACTGCAACAATAAGGAAATAAATATGTGGGATAAGACAATCTCAAGGAGAAACCATTCATGAATATTAGGAATGCTTTAAAATATTATATTCAAGTTTTCTACACTACCAAATAAGAGATCAACTTTTAATATAATATTTTTATGAAGGATTAATTCCAATAGATCGTAACATGATTGATGCTGCTACAGGTGGTGAACTAGTGGATAAAACCCCAATCACTGCTAGGAACCTAATTGAGACAATGGCACAGAACACTCAACAATTCAGTTCAAGGTCCAGTGTACCCATTCGAGGTGTCCATGAGGAGCAAAGTACTGAATTCGAGAAGAAGGTGGACACAAAGATTGAAGAGGTAAGTATCCTTCAATGAAAAATTTCTCTTTCCCAGGGGAAATTCCAATCTATTCGTCCCATACATTGTGGTATATTCTCTTCTGATACCCAATATTCTGACCAATTCCCCCAATTGAGAGAAACATCTGAGAGTTGTGAGGAAATATTCCCAGGACGCCCCTATAACCAACCCATTAGGCAAGAACCTTACTATCCATCCCACACTGGGTGGAAATAAAACTAAGCCTATAGGCAAGGGGGTATTCAAACCAGCCACATCAACCACGGAACAAACCAGGGAAAAGTAGTCATCGACCACCACCACCCAGAAATTTTCAACCACCCCAAAGGCCTTTCCAAAACCCCCCTCCAAAACCCGAGCTTATCCTAGAAGATATAATGAAACAAATGGATTCCAATAATATCCAGTTCCAACAAACCACCCAAGCAGCCATACAAGGCCTCAAAACCCAATTAGCCCAACTAGCTAACTCAGTGGGTGAAATCCAAAGCCATGGGTCTAGTAAACTACCATCTCAACCACTTTTCAACCCTAGGGATAAGGGAAATTTTAGTGCCATCACCCATAGGAGTGGAACTCAACTTAAAATCCAAATGAACACTCCATTAGAGTCATCCTCTCCTAAAGAAAACCACCATCCCAACCACTAAAAAAGGTTCAAATGAGGTGGAACCTTGTCTTGAGAGAATTTCTACCCAAGGAAAGAGTGTGTCTATTGATGAGTTACCAATACCAAGCATTCCTCTTCCATTTCCCCAAAGAGCCACCCAACCAAAGAAACAAAAGGAAACTGAACTTGATAAAGAAATATTGGAGACTTTCAAAAAAGTGCAGATAAACATTCCATTGATTGATGCCGTGAAGAAAATTCCATGTTATGCTACGTTTCTAAAGGAGATGTGTACACATCGAAGGAGACATCATGGTGATGAGAAGGTAAGTTTGGGGAGGAATGTCTCAGCATTGATACAACTGTCGCTTACCACCAAGTGCAATGATCCTGGAACATTCTCAATTACATATACCATAGGGGAGTATTATTTTTCTAATCCTATGCTTGATTTGGGTGCCTCTATTAATGTGATGCCTCACTCTATTTACTATTCTTTGCAGGTCGATGAACTAAAGCCCACAGGAATAATTGTTCATTTAGAAAATTAGAGTACGGCACACCCTTATATTGTGTTAGAGAATGTTCTTATGAGGGTTCAAAATTTAATATTTCCTACTGGTTTTTATGTGCTAAAAATTGAAGATGATAGGATGAATGGACATGCCCCAATTATATTGGGGAGACCTTTCTTGAAAACCACCAAATCCATAATTAATGTCTATAATGGTACATTATCTATGGAATTTGGTGGTGACATATTCCATTTCAACATCCTTGATGCCATGAAGCACCCCTCAGAAGAACATTCATCTCTCTCGGTAAATTCAATTGATGTACTCCCTTCCCCTAAAATCACTTCATTTGTTTCCCTTGATACCCTTTCTAAATTTTCCTCTCTGATTGAAATTCTTGGTAATGAATCATGTTTTGATTTTTGTAGTGCTCTTGAAAAGTGTCATGCATGTTTATTAATTGATAATTTCTTGAACACGGAGGATCACATGACCATTGATGATACTGCTACGCTTGTAAAAGCTAATTCCTCATTTGAGGATGATACCATTGAGAAGTTAGATGAGATTAGTGACCTCTCACTTTCACACACACTCCCATCAATCCAAAATCCACCTGAATTGGAACTAAAGAAACTGCCTCAAGATTTAAAATATTCATATCTTGAGAATGGAAACAAGTTTCCCATCATCGTTGCTACTTCACTCCCTCCTGAGCATGAATTGCGACTGCTTGAAATTTTGAGGGATTATAAACAAGCATTGGGATGGAAACTTATAGACATTCCTGGTAATAACCCATCAATTTGAACAAATCATATTTTATTAACTGATGAGGCAAAACCAGTGAGGCATACACAACGTCGACTGAACCCAAACCTCTCAGAAGTAGTTAAAAAGGAAGTAACAAAATTATTGGCTGGTGGAATCATTTACCCTATCTCTGACAGCCAATGGGTCAGTCCTGTTCAAGTAGTTCATAAAAAAACTGGCCTAAAAGTAATTAAAAATGGAAACAATGAATTGGTTCCAAATTGTGTGAAGAATAGTTGGCGTGTCTGTATATATTATCGTCGACCAAACCAACACACTAGGAAGGACCATTTCCCCTTTCCATTTATTGACCAAATTCTAGAGAGGCTAGCGGGGAAGTCCCATTACTATTTTCTTGATGGGTATTCCGGATACTTTCAGATCCATATTGCCCCCGAGGATCAAGAAAAGACAACCTTCATTTGCCCCTTTGGCACATTTGCCTATAGAAGGATGCCATTTGGCCAGTGCAATGCTCCAGGTACTTTTTCAGCGATTTATGGTTAGTATTTTTTCGGATTACCTGGATAATTGCATGGAAGTTTTCATGGATGATTTTATTGTTTATGGATCCTCTTTTGATGAATGTTTAAGTATTCTTGGTTCCATCCTACGTTGATGTATTGAAAAGTATCTTGTATTAAATTATGATAAATGACATTTCATGGTGCGAAAAGGTATAGTTTTGGGACATGTCATTTCTGGGGCTGGTATCCAAGTAGATAAATCGAAAGTGGATGTCATTTCTTCCCTAACATTCCCTAAAAATGTATGTGATGTGCAGTCTTTCCTAGGTCATGCTATATTTTAACGATGTTTCATTCACGACTTTAGGAAAATTGCACTCCCCCTCTCCCACTTACTCTAAAAAGAAAAGGAATTTGTTTTTGATAAGGAATATGAAGAATCTTTTAATAAGTTAAAATGGAGTCTCACATCACCCCCAGTAATCCAACCACCTCAATGGGATTTACCATTTGATCTCATGTGTGACGCCTCTAACTATGCAGTTGGGGAAGTCTTATCACAAAAGGTCGATCGAGCTCCACATGTCATTGCCTATGCCTCACGTACTATGGACCCTGCCAAAGAAAACTACACCACCAATGAAAAATAATTTCTTTCCATTGTGTTTTCCTTAGATAAATTCAGGTCTTATCTTCTAGGGTCCAAATTAATCATTTTCTCAGACCATGCGGCCCTCTGGTATCTCCTAAAGAAACCAAAAGCCAAACCACATCTCATTCGTTGGATGCTCCTCCTTCAAGAATTCAATCTAGAAATTAGAGATAAAAAAGGAGCAGAGAATGTGGTGGCAGACCATATCAGTAAGATCCTCCCATCCTCAGACACTGTCTCATCCCCCTGTATTCCCATTAATGACATGTTTCTTGATGACCAATTGTAAAAAGTGCAAGATGCTATTCCCTGGTATGATGAAATTGTAAATTATTTGGTAGCATCTTGAATTCCTACTAATTTCAAGAAAAACCAAGTTAGTCTTCTACAACACGAGTCTTGTCACTAGTGCAGAAAACGTTTTTTACATCACCATTTTTTACGTCGGTTATATAAAACCGACGTCATAATATGTAAAACAAGGTTTTTTACGTCAGTTATTAAATAACCGACTTAAAAACCTGTGTTTAGTACACCTTTAACGTCGGTTATTTTGATAACCGACGTTATTAATCGTGCGGCTTCGTTTTTTACGTCGGTTATACATTAACCGCCGTAAAAAACAGAAGTGGGGGGCGTTTGTTACGTCGGTTATTCAATAACTGACGTAAAAAACGCGGTTTGTGAAGGCCTTTTTACGTCGGTTATTTTATAACCGGCGTAAATAAAGAATCCGCAGATGTTTTTGACGTTGGTTATGGAATAACCGACGTAATAAAACGCGGATTTTGAGCCCTTTATAACGTCGGTTATAGAATAACCGACGTAAAAAAAGAATCAGAGGAAGGTTTTTACGACGGTTATTGTATAACCGACGTTATAAATGTTTTTAAAAAAATTATAACGTCGGTTATTGAATAACCGACGTAATAACTCATTTAAAAATTTACCCAGACCCATGGATTGTCATTCGCGAGTTTACCTTCGACAGTCGCGACTTGTCTCTCTCGCGCGTAAACCCGAATCGGCTCGTCCATTTCGTTGGTTTAGATTCGTTTTGCGATCATCGTTTCTCATATTTAATCTCCTGGGATCAATCATCTAAACTCGCAGCACTCAGGTAATCCTCCCACTCGTTCGTTTTTTTTCGCGGATAGTATATATATATGTGTTGTGATTTTTTTTGTTGAAACTAGCTAAGATTATTCGATTGCGAACCCTTTTAACTCGTTTTGGAACCATAATCTTATTTATCATCCCTAGATCTATTAGTTCGACTTGCAATATTGACTAATTTTATGATTTCACTAATTTTTCATCATTTTCTATAAATCCCCGAGAGGGTTGGGGCGTGTCCATTTGGATGGGTTGCCCTTTTACAGTTGTTACTACTTTATTCAGTGATTCCAGGGGGGTGGGAGGGCTATCAAGAGGGTTGGGGGTGTCCAGGGGGGTGTCCAAGGGGATAGGGTGTGGGGGGTGGTGTCCAGGAGGGGTGGGGGGGCTGTCCAAAGGGGTCGAGGGGTGTCCAGGGGGGTTTACAAGGGGGTGGGTGGGTGTGGGGGGCTATCCAAGGGTGTGGGTGGGTGTTGGGGGGTGTCCAGGGGGGGTGTCCAAGGGGGTAGGGGGTGGTGTTTAGGAGGGGTGCAGGGGCTGTCCAGAGGGTTGGGGGGTGTCCAGGGGGGTGTCCAAGCAGGTCGGGGGTGGGGGGTTGTGTCCAGGAGGGGTGGGGGTGCTTTCTAGAGGGGTCGGGGGCTGTCCAGAGGGGTCGGGGGGTGTCCAGGGTGGTGTCCAAGGGGATGGGTGGGTGTGGGGGGCTGTCCAAGGGGGTGGCGGCCTGTCCAGAGGGGTCGGTGGGGTGTCCAGGGGGGTGTCCAAGGGGTTGGATGGGTGTGGGGGGCTGTCCAAGTGGGTGGCGGCCTCTCCAGAGGGTATTTGGGGTTGTCCGGGTGGGTGGGGGGGCTGTCCAGAGGGTTGGGGGATGTCCAGGGGGGTGTCCAAGGGGGGTAGGGGGTGGGGGGTGGTGTCCAGGAGGGGCGGGGGGCTGTCCAGAGGGGTCGGGGGGGTGTCCAGGGGGGTTTACAAGGGGGTGGGTGGGTGTGGGGGGCTGTCCAAGGGTGTGGGTGGGTGTTGGGGGGTGTCCAGGGGGGTGTCCAAGGGGGTAGGGGGGTGGGGGTGGTGTTTAGGAGGGGTGGGGGCTGTCCAGAGGGTTGGGGGGTGTCCAGGGGGGTGTCCAAGCAGGTCGGGGGTGGGAGGTTGTGTCCAGGAGGGGTGGGGGTGCTTTCTAGAGGGGTCGGGGGCTGTCCAAAGGGGTCGGGGGGTGTCCAGGGTGGTGTCCAAGGGGATGGGTGGGTGTGGGGGGCTGTCCAAGGGGGTGGCGGCCTGTCCAGAGGGGTCGGTGGGGTGTCCAGGGGGGTGTCCAAGGGGTTGGATGGGTGTGGGGGGCTGTCCAAGTGGGTGGCGGCCTCTCCAGAGGGTATTTGGGGTTGTCCGGGTGGGTGGGGGGGCTGTCTAGAGGGTTCGGGGATGTCCAGGGGGGTGTCCAAGGGGGTAGGGGGTGGGGGGGTGGTGTCCAGGAGGGGCGGGGGGCTGTCCAGAGGGGTCGAGGGGTGTCCAGGGGGGTTTACAAGGGGGTGGGTGGGTGTGGGGGGCTGTCCAAGGGTGTGGGTGGGTGTTGGGGGGTGTCCAGGGGGGTGTCCAAGGGGGTAGGGGGTGGGGGTGGTGTTTAGGAGGTGTGGGGGGGCTGTCCAGAGGGCTGGGGGGTGTCCAGGGGGGTGTCCAAGCAGGTCGGGGGTGGGGGGTTGTGTCCAGGAGGGGTGGGGGTGCTTTCTAGAGGGGTCGGGGGCTGTCCAGAGGGGTCGGGGGGTGTCCAGGGTGGTGTCCAAGGGGATGGGTGGGTGTGGGGGGGCTGTCCAAGGGGGTGGCGGCCTGTCCAGAGGGGTTGGTGGGGTGTCCAGGGGGTGTCCAAGGGGGTGGATGGGTGTGGGGGGCTGTCCAAGTGGGTGGAGGCCTCTCCAGAGGGTATTTGGGGTTGTCCGGGTGGGTGGGGGGGCTGTCCAGAGGGTTGGGGGATGTCCAGGGGGGTGTCCAAGGGGGGTAGGGGGTGGGGGGGTGGTGTCCAGGAGGGGCGGGGGGCTGTCCAGAGGGGTCGGGGGGTGTCCAGGGGGGGTGTTATATCATACTATATTTTGTTTAAAAAATAATATTCAAGCATATTTTTTTAAATACACATCGATTTGTTTTATATTTCAAAATTGTTTACATTCAAATTATGATTTTTTTCATATAAACATATATTTGTCTTATCTAAAAAATATATATATTTTTTCTATTTGTTATAGGTAATAATGAGTCGAAGTTGGATTACGGCACATCGAATGAGCAATGAATATGAGGAAGGTGTTGATGCCTTTTTGGAATTTGCTAAACGAAATGTTCCAAGTAGTGACATTTTTTTCTGTCCATGCCTGAAATGTCTGAATATGAAGAAGTTGAAAAGTAGAGAGATAAAAGATCATCTGATTTGTCATGGTTTCAATCCGAGTTACAACCCTTGGATTTGGCATGGTGAAACTGGAGAGAATGTCACTGATGATAATGAATCGCAAGATGGTAACTCCGATGGAATTGAAGAAATGATTCGCGATATTGTATCAGAACAAATTGAGATAGAACCGAAAGTTGCACGTCTATATGGTGATGCCGAAAAACCATTATATCCTGGTCGTACAGATTTTACGGTTTTGTCGGCGGTGTTAAGATTGATTAACCTGAAGGCGAAACATTGATGGAGTGACAGAAGTTTTACAGAGCTTCTACAATTGATGAAAGACATTCTTCCAAAAGATAACGATCTTCCAGATTCACATTATAAGGCCAAAAAAATATTATGCCCGATGGGATTGGGATACAGGAAAATACATGCCTGTCCGAATGACTGCATTATATATAGGAAGGAATATGAATTTCTGAAAGAGTGTCCTAAATGTGGGACATCACGGTATAAGGTGAAAGAAAAATCACAAGCTGATGTAGAGATTACAAAGCTCCCTTCAAAGGTATTTTGGTATGTTTCTATAATTCCTCGTTTCAAACGTTTATTTGCTAATTCACATGATGCAAAAAGGTTAAGATGGCATGCTGATGAGCGGGTATGTGATGGAAAAATACGTCATCCAGCTGATTGTCCACAATGGAAGAAAATTGATGCCCAGTACCCTACATTTGGAAATGAAATTAGAAATCTGAGACTAGGCTTGTGCACAGATGGAATGAATCCATACCGAAACCTCAGTAGCACACATAGTTCATGGCCTGTTTTATTGGTAATTTATAACCTCTCTCCTGAAGTTTGTATGAAGCGCAAATATGTCATGTTGAGTATCATGATCTCTGGTCCAAAGCAACCCGGCAATGATATTGATGTATACTTGTCACCGCTGATTGATGATTTGAAACTGTTATGGGCTGATGGTATTAGGGTGTATGATTCTTATAAAATGGAATATTTTCAACTGCATGCAGTGCTTCTATTCACAATAAATGACTTCCCAGCATATGGAAATTTGTCTGGATACAGTGTTAAAGGGCATAAAGAATGTCCAATTTGCGAACAACAGACGTCATATTGTAAATCACATGATTGTCACGTCATGATGCAACAAATTCTACCAGTTGCACTGCGTGGAATATTGCCCATCCGTGTCAGAAAGACTATAATGAGGTTGTGTTATTTTTTCAATTCAATTTGTAACAAGGCGATTGATGTGAATTCTTTGAACATTTTGGAAAAGGATGCAATTTTAATACTTTGTCATTTGGAAATGTATTTTCCTCCAACTTTTTTTGATATAATGGTGCATTTAATGATTCATTTGGTTCGAGAAATAAAGCTTTGTGGACCTGTATATCTTCGTTGGATGTATCGTTTTGAAAGGTATATGAAAATATTAAAGGGATATGTTAAAAATCCATATCGACCTGAAGCCTCCATTATTGAAAAGTATATTTCTGAGGAGGTAGCAGAGTTTTGTACGAGCTACTTGGCTACGGCGCAACACATAGGTTTGCCTCCATCTCTCCATGAACGAGTTAATAATGAGGGAAAGGGGATTCGTGGCTTGAATGTCAAATCACTGTCAGCTGAACATATGAAGAAGTTAGAATCATACATCTTGAATAACATAGCTGATGTTCAACCGTATATCACATTGCATATTAATGAGTTGAAACAATGTCATCCAAAGAAGAAAGAAATGTGGATTTTGAATGAGCACAACAAAACTTTTTTGCCATGGTTTAAAAAGACCTTGCTTGGTAGATCAGATGTATCAGAGACATTAAAATGGATAGTGGGTGGTCCATCTTTAAATGTGATAACATGGTCCGCTTATGACATTAATGGCTATACATTTCATACGAAAGATCAGGACAACAGAAGTGCAGTTCAGAATAGTGGTGTATTGGTGTTTGCAGAAGCAATGCATTTTTCGAGTGCTAAGGACAGAAACCCAATTTCGGCATCAAGTGCATATTATGGAGTGATTGAAGAGATATGGGAGGCTGATTACTTTAAAATTAAAGTTCCTGTTTTTAACTGTAAATGGTTTATCGGTAACAACAGTGTCAAACACGATGAATTTGGAATGACACTTGTTAATCTGAATAGATTGGAAGACACAGCTGATTCTTTTATAATGGCAACACATGCCAAACAAATTTTCTATGTAGTAGATCAATCAGATATGCAGTGGGCTGTTGATTTACAAGGGAAAAAACAATATGTTGGTGAGGATGAATTTGATGAAGATGCTGATTTATGTGAGATCCCTACTTCCATGGAAAGATTAACAGAACATAATGATGAGTATGTTGAAGACATGGTTTATGCCATAAGGAACGATCACGACGAAGGAATTTGGGAAAACAATCCAACTGTACATTCCTAAAATTATAGGTAACACATGTTTATTTCTTGTTTACATTTAGTTTTTTCATATAATGTTAGATATTGTAAATGTTTTACTTATTAAAACATGTATCAAACCAAAACGATAAAACAATAAAAACCGTAAAGAGGAGAAGTCCTGGGCGCACCGGCTGGCCGGTGGTGGATCACCGGTTGGCCGGTGGTCCAGAGCAAAGCTCTGTCTGGTCCACCGGCCGGCCGGTGATGAGCCAGCAGTCAGCCGGTGGTCCAGACAGAGAGGAAGGCTCTCTGTCTGGTCCACCGGCCGGCCGGTGGTGATCCAGCGGCCGGCCGGTGGTCCAGACAGAGCAAGGATCTGGTCCACCGGCCAGCCGGTGGTGATCCAGCGGCCGGCCGGTGGTCCAGACAGGAAGGCTCTGTCTGGTCCACCGGCCGGCCGGTGGTGAGCCAACGGCCGGCCGGTGGCACCAGGAAGTGGGAAAGTCTACTGCCTGGGTCCTCCGGCTGGCCGGTGAGCTCACACCGGCTGACCGGTGGATCAGTGAGTCCATTTTTCAGCTTTCTTGGGCCAACTCCTTGGCAACCTTTTGCCTGTGTTTACCATGTTTATCATTGTTTAACATGCTTACCATATTACCAATGTTTACTATTATGTAATTTAGTACACTTTTCTATTTTCTGATTAAGTAGTACTACAATATTTGAATTTGTATATTTGTGAACTAATGTTTGTTTTTTTGATTTGAAGGAAAATGACAGATCAATCAGTTGATCAGCCACATGATTCTGGAGATGAGCATATTGGTCATACATCTGGGGAGGAACATTCACATGCTCCTATTACGAAAAAGAGTTCAAAGGTTGGTAAGCGTGGGTGCACACGTTTACCAAAATTATCACTTTACCGTACGAAGGAGGAGAGGATAGTCGTGGAGTTTGATGATGATGATCTTCCTAGAGGTCCAAATGCTAAAGATTTTAAGGGTTTTGTAGCAACTCAGGCTAAGAGCAAAGTAAGCATTCTCTATGATGATTGGAGAAGTGTGGATAAGGCGATAATTTCTCAGCTGTGGGAGACCATTTTGGTAAGATCTTTTTCTATTATTTGACTGTTCTTTAAATGTTTCTAGTATATATAATATTTTTAACCTCTTTTTTATCAGATGACATTTGATATTCCTGACACTGGAGGAGTCAGGAAGAAATGCTTATCGTTGGCTGCTAGGAGATGGAGGGATTTCAAATCAACCCTCTCATCTGATTTCATTTATGGTCATAGGAGTCATGAGAATCCATGTCGTATATATCCTTTTATAGATGAAGACACATGGAGACAATTTTTTGAAAGTAGAAGAAAAGAATCATTTTTGGTAAGGGCAATGTAAACTTTTATAAGCTTTCTTATATAAATGATCTTATTATTGTTTTGTTAATGATTACTTATTCTTAATTTACAGCAAACAAGGAAAGCTCATCAAGAGATCCAATCTAAAAATGTATACCCTCATAGTTTATCTCAGGGAGGATATGCATTATTGGAAGAACAAATGATGGCAGAAAAATTTCAACAACTAAGAGCTGAGTCTTCAAGCTCTGGAGAGGTGGCCCCTCTATCCCCTCCATCTAGACATGAGAAATGGAAAAGAGCTCGGAAGGGAAAAAAAGGACAATATCTTTCCGAAGAATCGAGACTCATAGTTGAGAGGATTGTAAGATATCTATTTTATTTATTTAAGTTTACTATTTTCGTCATATATTTCCAATCATTATAGAAATGTTCAATTAATTATTACAGGACTCTCTTGAGGAGAAGAGTTCACAGGGGACATTTACACCATCTGGGAGGGAAGATATTTTATCTGTGGCATTGGGAAAGCCCGAACATCCTGGCCGTGTAAGAGGATATCCGGCAGGTGTATTGGTAAGAAAAGTGTTGCCACGTTCCTCAACTTCTAACGTTGAGGGAGTTTATAAAAAAAAATAGAATCCCTGGAGGCTGAAGTCCATAATATTAATGCGACAATGCATGACAAGATTAGAGCATCGGTGCAGTTTATGTTTGCAGACTTGCAAAGACAATTTCAGGGTGCAGCTCCCACTCCACCTCTCTTAGTAGCTCCCACTCCCCCACCTCAGCCCGCGGACCCCATTTTTGATCCTCCTCCTCCGCCGCAACTACCTACTTATTGTGAGTTGTATGTTGATGATCCTCAACATCATATAGTTGCATATGGGATGGTATATTGTATAGGAGATACAGTTCATCATCAACAGTTAGAGGTAGAGAATCAGAGGGTCACTTTACAGGATATTATAGATAGATCAGCTCGGATACCATTACCTACAGATGAGGTGACGACAGTTGGACATAGTATCGGCCATTTTTTACTTTGGCCATCCAGACTTCTTCGACTCATTACCATAGAGGTATGGATGTTATATCATTTATTTTATATTTTTATTAATGTTTTATCATTTGGAAACTAATATATTTTTCAATTTATTTTTACAGGAATACTTCAATGGTAAAGAAATACTGTATAGACAACAACAAAGACAGATAGCTATGACATCAGATGAAGATACTAGCAGTCTTGACAAATTTTTAAGATATTCAAATTTGTTGGCGGATCATTATGACTTTACAATGGAAGCTCATGTCTGTGGACATGAACTAAGTGTGGGGATTATGAAAACTGATATCATGGAGTTTGTCACTGGAGATAAGTTGGGCATCAACGTGGTGCAAATTTTTATCATGTAAGTCTTAACACCTTTTCCTTGTGTTATATTTATTAAAAATGTATACTTATGTCTGCTTTGTATTAGGTATCTGTATAAAATTTGTGAGAGGAATGAGCTGACAGATGTATATGGATTCGTGGACCCACAATTGATTTCGCCTGAAGCATGTGCATTGGATGAGGAACAAAGAATGCTTTATATTGCTGATAGATTTGAAAAGAATGTAATCACACAGTGTTGGATGATGCCTTTTTGTGAGAGGTATGAAACACATCCCTCTCAAAGAGTTAATTATCTTTTAACATAAAAAACCGCTAACGTTAAATTTCCTTTTATCAGGGATCATTGGATGTTAGGGGTTTTTTTCCCTAGGGAGAAAACACTTTATTGGATATGCTCTCTCCATGATGATGTGCGAGAAAGTTTTAAGAATATATTGGAAACATAAGTTTCAATTTCATAATAGTTTTATATATTATAATGAATTTTAAATTTACCCCATTCGTATTATTTTCTAATAGGGCATGGGTCCACTTTCGAAAAAGCGCAGTGAAAAGGAATTTCAAGATCAAATATGTACATGCGAAGGTAAATATCCATTTATAATTTGTACATTTTGATTTATTACATAAAAATAATATATTGAATTTACACTCATTCAAACAGAAATGTCATGAGCAACAAGGCATCATCGAATGCGGATATTACATGTTAAGATTTATGTATGAAATAATAACAACTGGGACAGTTCTGAGTTTTGACCTGGTAAGATTTCCTCTTTCTCATAATATTTCAATTTTATTTATTCATTATACACGTTGACTACTATCCTTTTCCTTTGTAGCTTTTTGATGACCCTCAACCCTTTACTGCTGAAGATATCAAACACTTACAAGTGGAGTGGTCAAATTATTTTACAGGTTTGATTGACTTTTAGTTGTTTGTAATGTAAAATGTAATTTTGAATATTGTCAATGTAATTGTGTATTTCGTAGTCATTTAGGTTGTATTTAGTTTTTTTTAAGTTGACAGTGTACGTTTTGAATGTTATATAAGTGAATGTTTAATTTTTCTCTACTTCTTGTTTTGGTCAACTGTTGATGGTTTTTCTGGTCTGGATTTTGGTATGGGGGGAGAGGTTCCAAGGGGGTGGGTGGGTGTTTGGGGGGTGTCCAAGGGATATGGGAGGGGTGTCCAAGGTGTGTTTGGGGCTGTCCTAGGGGTCGAGGGAGGGGGGGGGGGTGGTGTAAATGAGGGTGGGGGGGTGTCCAAGGGGTGGGGGGTGTCCAAGGTGTGTTTGGGGCTGTCCAAGGAGTCGGTTGGGTGTAAATGAGGGTGGGGGGGGGGGGGGCTGTCCAAGGGGTGGGGGGGTTTCCAAGTGGTGGGGGGTGTCCAAGGGATATAGGAGGGGTGTCCAAGGGGTGTTTGGGGAAGTCCAAGGGGATGGGGGGGGGGGTTTCCAAGGGGTAGGGGGGTTTCCAAGGGGTCGGGGGGGGGGGGGGGGTGTCCATGGGGTGGGGGGCTATCCAAGGGGTGGGTGGGTGTCCAAGGGGTGGGGGGGTGTCCAAGGGATATGGGAGGGGTGTCCAAGGGGTGTTTGGGGCTGTCCTAGTGTTCGAGGGGTGTAAATGAGGGTGGGGGGCTGTCGAAGGGGTGGGGGGGTGTCCAAGGGGTGGGGGGTGTCCAAGGGATATGGGAGTGGTGTCCAAGGTGTCTGGGAGTTCTGTCCAAGGGGCCGATTGGGTGTAAAGGAGTGTGGGGGGGCTGTCCAAGGGGTGGGGGGTGTCCAAGGGGTGGGGGGTGTCCAAGGGATATGGGAGGGGTGTCCAAGGGGTGTTTGGGGCTGTCCAAGGGCTCGGGGGGGTGTCCAGGGGTCGGGGGGGGGGGGGGGGGGTGTCCAAGGGGTCTGGGAGGGCTGTCAAGGTGTTGGGGGGTGTCCAATGGGTGTTTGAGGCTGTACTAGGGGTCTTGGGGGTGTAAATGAGGGTGGGGGGGCTGTCCAAGGGGTGGGGGGTGTCCAAGGGGTGGGGGGTGTCCAAGGGATATGGGAGGGGTGTCCAATGGGTGTTTGAGGCTGTACTAGGGGTGGTGGGGGTGTAAATGAGGGTGGGGGTGCTGTCCAAGGGGTGGGGGGGTGTCCAAGGGTTGTGGTGGGGCTCCAATGTGGTGGGGGAGGGCTGGCCAGGTTGTTAGGTGGGTATAGATGAGGGTGGGGTTCAGTTGGGGCTTGGGGGAGGGCTGGCATGGTTATTTTTGTTTGGTTTCTGGTTGCTTTTTGGTGAGAGCAGTGCAATTATTTTAAAAAAAAATATCGCTTTCACGTTGGTTATTTTATAACCGACGTGGTAAATAAATCGGTAGGGGTTTATCACGTCGGTTTTTTCGAGAACCGACGTGATAAACCGTTCCCGGGCCTTTTATCACGTCGGTTCTTAATATAAACGACGTGATAAAAGGCCTGGGAATCGATTTACCACGTCGGTTATTGGATAACCGACGTGCTAAAACGTTTCCCAGTCCTTTTTATCACGTCGGCTATTTAAGAAACCGACGTGATAATAGGCCCGGGGAAGGGTTAATCACGTCGGTTATGACATAACCGACGTGATAAATGATATCCCAGGCGTTTTGTCACGTCGGTTTAGAAAATAACCGACGTGATAAACCCCCCCGCGCATATTTATCACGTCGGTTATTAATGAACCGACGTGATAAACACCGTGATGTTAGGGATGTTACATCAGGTTTTAAATAACCGACGTAAAAAACGTTATTTATAACGTCGTCCGTATTAACGTCACCTAAAAACCGACGTAAATAATGAAAAATAACCGACGTAAAAAATGTTTTCTGCACTAGTGCGTTGGTACATTTGGGATTACCCCTACCTTTGGTGCACAAGTTTCGATTAGGTCCTTAGGCGTTGTGTTCCCGATAGCGAGTTTCAGTCTATCCTTAGATTCTGCCACACTCTTGCTTGTGGGGGCCACTTCGGTCCCCAACAGACTGCTCACAATGTTCTTGATTCTGGTCTCTTTTGGCCAACACTTTTTCAGGATTCCCATGAATTTTTTAAATCTTGTCCTCGTTTTTAAAGAATGTAGAATGTCTCTAAACGTATTGAAATGCCACAAAAACCCTTGATCTTTCATGAAATTTTTGATGTTTGGGGCATTGACTTTATGGGTCCATTTCCCAATTCTTTTGGAAACTTGTACATTCTTTTGGCTTTTGATTACGTATCTAAATGGGTAGAGGCATGGGACACAAGGACAGATGATTCAAAAACAGTTGTATAATTTTTGAGAACTCAGATCTTTTTTAGGTTTGGATTACCTAGGTTCATCGTCAGTGACCAGGGTTATCATTTCTACAATCAAACAGTGCAATAACTTTTGCGTCGGTATGAGGTCGGTCTTCGAGTATCTACTGCATATCACCAACAGACTAATGGTCAGGCTGAGGTGTCAAATAAAGAGGTAAAACAAATTCTTGAAAAAACGGTCCAACCCAACATGAATGATTGGAGTATTAGACTCGAAGATTCATTATGGTCTTACTGTACTGCTTTTAAAACTCCCATTGGAATATCACCTTATAGGCTTGTTTTTGGAATGAGTTTTCACCTCCCGGTTAATATTGAGCATCTGGCCTACTGGGCCATTAAAAAATGAAATTCTAACCTATCTTGTGCAGGTTATCAGAGGAAGTTACAGATACAGAAGTTGGAAGAAATTCATATAGATTCTTATGATAACTCCAGGATTTATAAGGAGTGAACCAAGGCTGCCCATGACCGCCTTATCCTTCATCGAGAGTTCCAAATTGGAAATAAGGTCATCCTATACAATGCAAGGCTGAAATTTCATCCTGGTAAGCCTCGTTCCTACTGGTTTGGACTATACATTGTTATTAATGTTTCTCCATTTGGTGTTGTTCAGGTTCAAAATGAAGAAACCAAGCAAACCTTCACTGTCATTGGGCAGCGGCTGAAGCACTTTCATGAAGCCATTATGGAGTCCCCGATGGAGGAACTCTAAGTTCAAGAAGCAAACTATGAATGACATCAATCGGGTTTTATCATTCCATCCCACATTCTCTTTTACTATAGTGAGGACACTACATACTCTAGGTGTTGGTGGGGGGAGATGGGTACATTCCTGGGTTGGTTAGGAATTTTCATCATTTTCTCCTTTCTTCTCTTTTTTTCCTTCTTTATGGCATTTTCATTTTCCCCATCAATAATTTCAAAGTTCGATGATTTGGTGACCATAAAGGGGGGAAAGTAAAAATACCATAACAAAGGATAAAAAGAATATTTGTATGAATTTAACATTAGGGAGTGATTTTCTTTTAGTGAATTGGTTTTTTGTCAATGATATAAATGGTCATATCTATGTGAAACCTTTGAGATGATTGATGCCCCTTGTGTGAGTAGTTATTGGGAAAACTGTGTCACCAATATCTCCAAATATTTTTGCACCAAACCACAAAGTGTGAATATTTATAACTTAATATAAGGTAAATATATGTTGGGTTAATATTTTTCAGCTTTAAATGATATTTCTATATGTTCGTTCCTTATCTTATATGTTTCATTACTGTACCAGATTGACCTATGCGTATGTACCTAATGTTCGATTGTTGTACGCCATCAAAAAAAGGTTGTGTCTTGGGCAGGTAAAAAACCACCCCTCTTCAACCTTTTATCTTTTTATAACTATTTCAATTAGTGTTGTGAGGAGATCAAACAAGGGTTGAGAGATGAGTGTGAGATTTGTTCCAAATGAAACATAAAAAAAAATACAATAAATGAGTGGAGTGATGAAATGTGTAACATATGGGGATATCTAGGTCAGGAGATTATGGTTTGACTTCTGGGAATGCTTAAGTGAGTGGGTCTTGAAATATGATTGCAATGGATATAGGGCAGGTTCGGTGGACAAAATCATTTAAGCTGAAAAATGTTAAAATAACCTATATTTATTGGATAACAAGTGGAAAGAATAGCATGGAATGGTTTTCACACTCACACATGGAGAGTTTTTTTAATTGTTGACTTTTGAATTCCTTTCTCAATTTGGTATCATGATTCATTTTTAATTTCACTATGATAAGATTTATGAGACATCTTTTTCTATTTTCAATAGGAAGAACTCTTTGGTGTGGTTCGTGCATTGATCACATTACTATGGTGAATTAAAATTTCCTCAAATGTTAAATCTTAATGATGTTTCAAATATATATATATATGCATCATTTTATTAAAATATGTGACTTTTCCCAGGAGTGCAAATGTTTAGGTGTGGGGGTGTGATCGTACCATGATTCACTGTTTTATTCCACCCTTACACCGCTGTTTTAAACAAGTTTTGTAATGAGTATTCCAAATATAATAATAAATTTCACTTTATGTTTGAATCAATTAATTATTGTTAATCAATATTATAATGGAAAATGTTACATGTTTTTATTATTTCAATGTAGGTGGAGGTGATTTGGAGGGCCCTTGATGAAGTGGAAGAAAAATGGGCCAAAATTGCACGGATCCTTGGATATCTGTCCACTGTTCTGCATAGTAAAAGAAATAAGTGAATCCAAATGGGATCAACTTTTGTGGAGCTGTCCAAAATACAATTTTCTACATTTCATATTAAGGAACCCAATAATTATTCGCTTTCTACGGGGCCCATAAGAACTGATCTGTCCAAGACACCAAATATGGTCTAAGTCAAATACGGTGTTCTGTATTTTATTAATATATAGAACTTTAGTTGTCCAAATGGTTCCACATATTCTGTGGAGACATCCAAGAAGTGGGGATACAACTTTTATATTTTCTCCAAAGTGAGATAAGGCTGTCTGGAGGCCGAAATGCATGGTACAGGTGGATTGAAGAAATCTGTGTGCCTAAAACCACTTTCCAATTTTTCTATAAAATGGAACCTTGGGCTACTGATTTTCAAGTTGGAACCAGAGGTGAAGTTCTGCCATTTTGGAGTACCAAATGAGGCCTCTCCTCACCAAAGAAGTTCTAGAGGCCCATATCCTCATAGGGGGTCAAGGATAAAGAAGCAGTTCCACTCGAGCTTCCTCCTCCTCCCAATGTCGAGGTAAGCGGCGGGTGATCATTGCAAGGGAGATACACACGTGAAGAGGGAGTTCCAGAACATAATTCTCTATTAGTTTGGTGTATATTTTGGATTGGAATTGTTCTTTTATATGTATCTTAATTTATTTTGATGCATCTAATTGAAACAAATTTTGTTTAATAGTCGATCGGTGTGCAATTTTAAGTGTGTGTCTTGTGTTGTTCTGATTGGAAAACATAAGAACCCTTTTCCTTCCCAAAAAGTTGAGATTTCAATGTTCCTTTACAAACCATAAAGCATTCTAAGGGGCTTGAACTTGACTACATGATTGTTATGTCAAGTTTTAGTTCTAATCGCATCATTTTAAGAGGCTTGTGGGTACCCAAGATCTTGGTTAACCCTCAAGCAAAGGATTACACTAAAGCCTAATAATAAAATAAGAATGAGGAACTATTCATGTTCTATAGTAACTTAGCAATGATCACATAATTATCCTATATTTTAAAATATCCATTTGTTTTTCAACTCTTAAACTATTTAAATTAAGTCATTTTGTTTTAGAAATTGTTTTCAAAGCCCCCCCCCAATTTAAGTACTTTTTATTAAAAACACACACTATAAACCTATCAACGCTCCTTGATAGATGACCTAGGGTCTACCCTAGACTATAAATCAACCATAAAATCATAATAAATTTGACGTGTCATGACAACACGGTCAAATTCTCACCCTTGATACGTTGCACCAATATTCTCTTCCTTTAACTACTAATCATGGTAGTGAACACCTTATGCCTTACTTTTTTATAAATATATGTCTTTAATATTTTTTAATATTTTTATCTCTTGATGTGGATACATAATATTGAATAATAGTTTTTTTAATGTTCTTTTTTTCACTATCTGTTCAACTAATATATCCCTAAAATTCCCCATGAAATACCATTTTCCATATTTTGAATGTAGGGAAACCAATAATTTTCTTGGTCCATATAACTTTTAACATTTCTATTTATTATAGGATGAATATATATCATCTTCCTTTTAACTATAATTCTCGGGTTAAATCAAATCCTTTAAAGTTTCAAGATATGGATACTTTTTATTTCCATCACATCTGACATAAAATTTTATTTTGAGCTGAGTCAACTTATTATTACTCACGATAAACTTTATTTTTCCAAAATCTGAAAAATATAAATTCTATGTAAGATCATTTATTTAAAAACAATGTCACTAAAAAATCATTCATCAATTGTATTTAAACACAAATTAAAACTTTTGATGCAAGTACCTCCATGTTTCCACCTTCCCTTTCTCTAGTGTCTAATGTAGTCACTTTTATAGAAAATCATCTAGAGGTTTCCTTAAGAATATCCAAATTTTTTGGCTTGAAACTCATTTTAAATTTTTTTATATTAACCATCCAAATGTAGACATTGAAAATAATATCAAAATATCCATGAAATATTGTTGGAAAAATTTTCTAGAAAAAATAACTATAGGGTAACCCTTTCAGACATTCCATCAATATTTCTATAAAAACCATATAAAATAACCTTATGAGTACACTTCATCACACCCTTTTGAAGCCACCAAAAGGATATACACTTCCCAGTACCCTTCCATGAAAGGTATTCCAATCCAAGATCATCAAACTCCCTTTTGAATAGGTATACCCAAAATTGCTACTACTCATGGTCGATCATCTCCATTTTCATGGGTCTCTAAAACCATTTTGAATTATTTTTTATCCACAAATTTTTATTAATAAAAGAAAAATAAAACCATAGGTAAAGTCATGTTATAATATTATGAGATCATATGAGGCTATGTGGAACTATTGATTGAAGCACAAATGAATCCCATGAACTCTACTGGACTGAATGATTAAATATTTTATTAAAATCCACAGAGAAGGAAAAGGTAAAAAGTAATTACAAATAAGAACATAAAAATACAATAAATTAGGATCAAGGAGGTCTAAAATAATTTATACTAATGTAGTATACATGAACAATGTCATGGCACTTGGTGGGGAGGGACCCCAAGTAGGAGAAGATCATATGTGGATTATCCTAGATTTCCTTTCCCGCATGAAAGTCTACAAAATTTTCACCTTCCTGCCAAGTATGAGGGAGGGTCACTCTATGGGGAACATTGATTTTACACTTGTGTATAATATGGGGAATGTAATAGGGGTTGGAAACGTTTTCATTCATGGATGTGTGAATTGTCAAGGTGTGCATTTAAAAGAAGAAAACTATGATATTAATGGGGTTGTAGACATCTAGGACAATATGGGGGCATGATGATCAGTAGAAATAGAGTCACCCCACCCATAATAACAACCGATGGACACCAGGGTAGAATAATATATGTCATGAATCATGCTTCCACCCCTCATAATACTAAGGATACAAGAGC
The DNA here is from genome assembly GCA_963277665.1 of Viscum album. Taxonomy (NCBI): domain Eukaryota; kingdom Viridiplantae; phylum Streptophyta; class Magnoliopsida; order Santalales; family Viscaceae; genus Viscum; species Viscum album. The sequence continues at coordinate 746,375,622 of OY728123.1, read as the reverse complement.
TATCCACGTGGAGCTTCATTCCACTATTGGGAGGAGACCATCTAACCCTCCAAACCCAATGGCATGAGCCCATAGTTATTGGATGGTCTAATATACATTCCATAACCCATATTAGAGTGATGATTTTATCTCATTGGTGCACAAGGGAACCCAACTACACTACCAAGCTTATGGATCAGACTTAAAATCCCACCATCAAGCTGGATTTATCCTCATGAAGGCCTTTATTTCTGGCACTCTAGAGAACCCAAAAACCTACGAACAAGAGAGTAGATCTAGCCATCCATTCCGGGATACTGTTTCAAACCTCATGAATCCATATATAAAGTAAATCATCAGGGATAAAACCCTATTTTTTGAGTCTAGTAAGATTTCCCAACTCATTCTTAATAGTATTTGCCTATCCACTTCGAAAGAAGATATAGACATAAGACAAGTCACATGGATTTTTGAAACACATACATATGGAGGATAATGTGATTCCTTTATTCTTAAACACCAAATTTATTGGGATGTATTTGTTTATTATACTATAGAAAAGGAAATAAAACTTCGTTGAGATGTATTTTCAGCACATTAGAGAGCCCCACTCAGAGAGGATTAAATTTCCTAGGAAAATGTACCTATAAGATTTTATAGAGAAATATCCCATGGTTGAGGTAGTAAGGAAAACGAAATAGTATTATAGGGAGAGCTTAATCATACCAAAAATATACCATTGATCGTGATAGATGGTGGAATAGATGGGGGAAAGATGTATACTAGCCTGGGTGAAGGTGATGTCCCGGGTTGCACACCCTTCAAATCCAATATCATCCCCTACCCAGTTATGGAACCGATATCTAATGTCAAGAACTCTACAAGGCCAATGTCATCTTTTAACCAGTTGTGTAACTAGTAGATAACGTCCCCTTTTGTAAGAAACAACTGGGAATTCCCTTTAAGGACAAGGATGTGGTGGAATATATACTTCCATATGTGAGAGATTTTACCCACCAAGGAGTTGAGATCCGGACCATACTTCCTTGTGATAAACATTCCCTAGAGGAAGTTCCCCCCCAACACCTCCAACTAAATCTTATATTGAAGGATTTTCGTGGTATCTTCCATAAAGAACATGGTGATCCCCCCACAAGACACTGGTTTGGCCTTATGAGTCCATGAAGCCTAGTGAACTTCCCCTCACCATGGATATCCTAGATAAAGGAGGTGAGAGCCCTTTTAGTATTTATCAACCTATTTTTTTTATAACATGGTCACAAATAACATGTAAATGGTAATTTAGGATAGAAATGAGTTCACTAGTGTGATACTAACTCCAATGTTTAGGAAGTTATTTTTTTTTGTTTTTAATTTGTCTCAGGAGTTTACCAACCACACCCTCAAAGTGATGGATTTAGAGTAAACTCTGGGACAAGGGAGCTCTGAAGTACTCCTAGGGAAATGATTTACTTTGAATTCCCAAGATATTTTCTCTATTTTTCTGACACCTGTTCGTGTTGTGTTTGGATACATAGATATTTATTTTCTCTCAATTGATCAACTCTCTTCAAAATTTTCAATATTATATGATGGACATATTAAAACATCTGATGGATCTTTTTCACTCCTTTATGAAGAAAATCATATTGTTTGAAAAAATTTGATGAGAGACACCTCTAAAATATCTTATACTAATAGAAAGTCAAATTTAACCATTTTAGTGAAATTTTTAAGGAGTATAATGAGAGAATCCTTGATCAGATAAAAAAATTGGGGAAATCAGATCCCCCTACTTAATGCCACCGATTGATTTTAAAAAAATGTAATTCTTCTCTATTAATAAGATTGATATCCATGGGGAACTATATCATCTAAATGAGATACGCCAAAACCACTCGGAGAAACCCATGAATGACATGACCTAGTTGATAAAACTCCATTCTATTAAATCATAAGACTTATCCATATCAATTTTGATTATCATATTGGAACCACTTGTTTTTTGTTGAATTCTCTGATCATTTCATGAGCTATAAAAATGGATGCCTATTCTGACCCAACTATAACTAAATAATGTTTCTCCTTTGAAGCCTACACATGAAAGTAATTGTTGAGTCTCCTATTGAGTACACTGGAAATGATATTATAAGTTAAATTTCACATGATAATCAACTATATTTGTCTTAGGGAGGAAGGGGTTTTCACTTTATGGATGAGGATGAGAGCCATATCACAAACCAAATGAGGAAGGTAGAATCCCTTCAAGTAATCCTCAATAGCACCGATAATCTCATATTTAATTAGATCACAAGAGGAAAAATATAAATCTCATTGGATTCAATCTGGGTTGGGTGAACTTTCATAGTCGATGGAAGAGACTGATTCCCAAATATCCTTGTCATCTTGAGGACTCCCATAGAACCCATTGATGGAGCTAAAAAAACACTGGGCATTGCTTTAAAAAGGTCAGTGGAGTCACTATACCCTACTTCTATTCTTGGATTCACCCCACTTATAAGTGATTTAATAAAGGAAGTTTCCATGTCACCATTCACCACAAGATCAGTTATGAAAGAACAAACGTCCATATGAATATTTAGTGATAGAACACCCTTCTTTTCTTTAAGGAAAGCATGTAATAAAGAATTTTTTTTATCCCATTAAATATGATAGGTGACAGTTTACCTTTTTCACATAGTTATTTCCTATTCAGAAAGCAATTTAAAAAGATGTTTTTTATTTTAGATGATAGAGATGAAATGATCATTTTACTATCTTATCTCAAGCATTGAATTTATTCCATATATCTTATTTTTCAGGGGGTAAATGGCATGAAAATGATTGGGATTCAGTGTCCACTAGGAAAGAAGGTCACCTTTAAGGCGTATAATATTTTTGTAGAGTCTTTCCAACATTTTCACTTGGGTTGGTTTATTTCATGAGTTGAGAGTCACTGAGTGACAATCTATTTGGTCCACATATTAGGGAAGAAAAAACATTCCTCACCATAATTACTTGAATCTAGGTTGAGGAGAAGAGGTGAATGATGTGAGATATCCTGAATAAAGTGAGTGACATTGGACAATATGAAGAGAGAAATTCTTTGTAGGTTGGATTGGAAAATATCAAGGAAACACCACATCATCAAGATAATTTCTGATTATTTCTCCATGTAAACCAATAATCAACATAACCAATAACCTTGATCCTACTCTGAGATGAGAAATAATAAATTTCCGGATAATCCGTACATGGGTAGACCCCGCCATCCTTCTTATCAAAGGAATCTTTGATAGTGTTGAAAATATTTTCCAAAAACCATGCTAGGTTTTTCACCTCAATTGATTCCAAGTCATTCCAAAGTTGTTCCCTTTCCTAGGATTCACATATGGAATACAAGAAATAAAATAGTAAATAAGGATTCCCATATCTAAACTTAGTACTCATTTTCTACTATGATGCAATTATTGTTTCCACTAAGACTGATCTATCTAGAAATTCTAGATGTGTTAATTAGTGGAATCCCTCGACATGATGTTTTTTCAGAAAAATATCTGAGTGAACAAAACTATATTAGCCGCACCTACATGGGATCAAGCACCACTACAAAATAAACCTTGTTTTTATGGACTTTACTGGAGATGAATTATTTCTTAACCCTAGTTCCCATGCCTAGAGCATTCCAAATTAAGACTGAGATCATTAAAGAATGGGTGACTGGAACTATCCCCTTGAGTTAGAAGCTGTTTGGAAGAAGAGGTGGAAATAGCCTGTAATCTCTTGGAATGAGATCTGGTACACACTCAATATGAGTGAGTGAATGTGATGAGGCAAGTTTAGGGATGTTCATTTAGGTATTGGTACCTATCCTGGGGGGATCCCTAGGCCGAAATTGGAAGAGGTTTGTTTTACTTCACTTGTAATAATATAATGTACCTATTGAATTTAAAAATCGTAAAGATTAAAGACAAACAAAGGGATTTCAAGAAAAATCACAAAATGAGATATAAGGAGAGGTACCAATTTCCCATTTGAATCCATCCTTGCATGGAAGGATGATTTAGCAGGAGGAGTAATATCTAGAGTGGGAGGAGACTTTATAACAAATGGTATGAGTGACATTCATGGAAAATCCATGGGAATTGTCACTACCTTGGATGGGATATGAGATATAGGAGGGCCACTAAATTGGGTAACTGATGAAAAAAACTCTATCCTCACTAATTATTAAGGTAACACCATTATATTGACATAATTATCCAACATCACTGGTCATCAAGGTCACATCATCAGATATATAGTCTTCTCATGATGATGATGTGAAGATACTGTTCTGATAAAGGATATAGCTGATGCATTGACAAGTGATTTGGTGCCTTTTTTCTATACATTGAGAGCACATTCCCATGATGGTGACAAGAGGAAAAAAACTAAGGCACCAAAGAATAAACCATATGATGCCTTCATTCCTCTAAATCCTCAATCTAGAGGAGTAGCTATAGTATAGGTGGAAATCTTAGATCCACAAAAAAAAATATGGAGATAAAGAATCTTGAATTATAAGAGTATGATCGTCTATACATAGGTGTTATCAAAGAATCTATCTAGTATTCTCAAGGAAATAAATGTTTTGTAACAAGAGTGGGAGACTGGGGAGCTTCAGCCACACTACTAAGAAGGGAGACTCCCAACCCTGATGATCCTCTATCGATTAATGGGAGAGGTGAAAGTGCCACTAATTACATGATCTGAGTATTCATTCACAATATAATCTTTATTGTCAAAAAATATAGTCATACAACCATTGGTTATAAATAAATAATTATTAAAATAATATATTCCTTCCTTTTGGGTAAACCCCTTGGATATTAATCTAGATTTATATTTTTCATTTGTGCTACAATATTTTGATTTTCTTAAAAATATGTACTTAAAATCTATTAGTTGTGAACCATGTGGATGAATAATGAATATCCAAGTATTTTTCTTATTTATAAAGTCTAATTTATCATTTATATCTTCATAACCAACATGTTGCATCAGAAGATGACATAACTTCTTGGAAGGTTTTTGGATCAAATTCTATATTAACTAAAATCATTTTTTATAACAATAAAATCATTTGTTCATTCCAACAATTACATATAGAAATTATATCCATATGTATTGGGTATTGGAGGTCATTTAATTTTATAACCAACCTAAATGGTATCTTCCCATGGTACTCTATTATTTGAGATTGATTTATATATTTGTTAATTATTAAGTAAATAGGTAATCCTAGAATCATGAAAGATATAAAATCTTGATTAAATAATTTTATTAACAACAAATAAACCATTTAATTCTATAACTATGAATTTATAATCTTTTTAATTTTCCACATATCAGAGAAATTTTCTATCATTACCTATTTTACAAAACGTTTTCCATTTATGTTCAGTTAATCTTACAATTACATGACAACACCAAAGCTTTAAATTATTGAGGATTGGTTTCATATACTTTAGAAATTTATATGGTGGAATATTCCTTCCTTATGTGGGAACTCTATTTAGAACACGACATAAAATTTATAATTACAGTCTTTACAATACTCCTAATACATCCAAGATTGAAATCATGGAATTAAATATTTTTATTAATGTTCTATTCCTTATCTTAAATACACCATTTATTTGAGGTGTATAAGGTGTTTTCAATTTATGTATGATCTCTAAGGATATATAAAATTATATACTATAATATTATCCACATCCATATTCAAGACACGTAATTATAACACTGTATTGGTTTTCCAAATCATTTTTACAGATACTAAATTTATCTATAACTTTATCTTTGACATGTAAAATATATACAAGAAAAAATATATTATAATTATTAATAAAAACTAAAAATTAATTATTATTTCCTATAGTGGTTGTAACATCAAAAAACATACATCACTATGCATTAATTATAGAAGATTACTTTTCCATTCTATAGTTGGAAATGGGTTCCTTACTATTTTAGTTTGTATGAAAGTCAAATATTTATGATCAGTTTTATCCATGATATGTAATAATTCCATTTTTAAATGTCATTTATTTTTTTTATAATTTATTTCAACTAAATTATTTTTCCTTAAATAAAAAGATTCAATAAAGTAAGAAGAAATAAAATTTATTTTTAACTTGAATATTCTTTCTTATAAGTGACAATTTCCCAAAATGTCTACACCCTTGGATAGAAAAGTGTAATCTACCTCAAAAAAAATATTAAACAAATTATTGTTCAAAATTTCCACAAAACCATGTTTCTAAAAAGATCGAGAGCATAAAAGACATGATTTAAATTCTAGAAATTTCTTAAAGAAAATAAGAGATCAACCATACACCTCAATTATATGTTTATACTTATAGAGCTTTCAATTTGGAGTGATTCCCTATAATTTTTTGATTCTATCAACTTGAAAATAAATTTGTTATTTCAAATGATTCATATAGATCTGGAATCAACCCACTGAGAAGTTCCATCCTTAAACACTTTATGTTCAAATATCCTTGATGCAATGTTCTCCCTTGGAGTGTTGTTCTCATATTTCTTCTTATAAAGATGATAGTATCATTTGAAGTGTCTTAGATTACCACCTATGTATCAGAACCCTTTATCCTTGTTTAATTATACATTTTCTTTCTAAATATGTTTTGGATATATTTCCACTCTGATTCCCTAAATATATCTATAATCTATTCCATGAGGAAATTGGATTTGTCATCCTTATGTTTGTTTTCCTTCAAATATGTTTTATATTCTTCTTCAATATTTAGTGAGTTTAATGACCCATTGAGGGAAATATATTCCTTATTTTGTTTTAGAAAATATTTAACATTATTCCAAGAAGGTGGAGTTTTTAAATGATAGATTTGAAAATGATGGAATCATCGATTTTAATCTTATTTTTCATTAGATGTTGTATAATATGTTTTATTTCAAAGAAATACTCTATGATAGATCTATTTTCTATAATTTTATCTGAAATGAAATTTATTAATCTGATTTTATTTCTTGTTTCATCTTCAGTAATGTACATTTTATCTAAAGAATCCTAGATATTCTTTAACATCGGGGGGTATTGGTAAATGTTGAAGTGATAATTGGATAATACATTGAGCATGTGTCCTCATAAAATGTGGTAATAATTATCCTATTATTTCCCCAAAAAATAAACATAAATTATATAATCTTAGAATTTGGGGGGATTTTGAGTTGAGAGTACATACACTACTTTGAGAGTCACATGTAACAAGTCTGTACTTATTTTCCACCTCTTTAAATTATTTCCATTGAATTGATACACTATAATCACAAAGTTAATCACTTCCATATCAAATTTTATGGGATTATACTCTTATTATTATTGATATTATTAGTGTATAGTGGTATGGATATTTCTTGGATGGTTGTAGATAGATACCGCTAAAGAATGTTATGACGTCAATCAAATTTAGAGTAGATTCACCTCTACCAAATTTTCAGTACAATGGGTTGAAAGAGAATAATATTTAGGATAAAATGATGAAACATTACTCTAAACTTTTATTTTTTGTTGTAGAATGATAAAGATCCTTTGATGTTTGTAGAAGACTTAAGACGAATATCAATATTAGAGAGGGATTCTTGTGATTAGGAATAGATTGAATTGAATTTATATTTCCATCCAATGGAGACTCCATTTTATAGTGATAGGAGAAATCGTTTAGGTAAGGTACTCTACCCCTTGGAATTGGGTAGACCAATATTTCAGAAAGACATTTTTTATCTGAATTAATCATGCCTATTGGATCTCACCAGATCGAATAAGTGGACCATATTTCACCCAATAGTTAAAAGACATGTTCTTTATATCATTCCTGATCGAATTGATAGTATAGAAAATAACCATTTATTGAACTAGTTCAATCCTCTAGATATACCTATCCACGATTGGGTCTAAACTGATGTGACTAAGTAATCCATCAGAAAAATGAAGGCACTTACAAGAACCATAGACCATCATAGAACAAAAAGTGTAATGTATTCCATCAATGTTTCACATTAAATGATCATGAGTTCATGTGGATGGGACAATTCACTCTACCCACATTTATTTTACTCCTCACTTTTTAATTTCAAATAATGATAAAAGTTTCCCCATTATAAATTACACCCCAATTTAAACCACTATCCAATGAGGAATTCCAAAATGTATTTCTTATTTTAAATGGAAAATAATTTTTTTAAATATTTATAATATTTCAGAAATTCCATTGGTGTGGTGGTTCTAACCAATACCTAATTGTTGAATAGTATATGTGATTATGGAAAATTTTAACCTTGGTTGATCAAAAATCAAAATATGATGAGCACCAAGAGAGGGGAAGAGAATTTCTCTTTTGATTTTGATGACTGAATGCCATTGAAAGAGGGAGGGTGTCGACATGAAGCCAACAAACCTTTATTTAACAATAATAATTTTGATTATTATATAAATATTTTTATTACAGAAAAATAAAAATATTTATTATAATTATTTTATTTGAGATTAAAATTACATAAATGAGATTGATAATTTAGTTCAAGATCCTACATTGGGTGGTTGCTATAACCTCCATAACTTCAACATAATTCTATGAATTTATCTCATTCATAATCATAAAAATAAGGATTAAGGGGTATTAAGTAGTTATTTATTGAAAAATGGGAATAGGTATTGGAAAACAGTTGTATCAATATTAAATGAAACAACATGTGTTGAGTGATACAACACTATTTTTTTTTAATTTGAGGTCATGTTTGCAAAATATCATCATTTTTTCAAAACTAAATTAAATATGAAATAAATATTGTATAACTTAATTAATAAATATATATAAAAATAAAACTCTTTTGATTCATTCCAATATTCCTCCCAAAGTTAAAAACATTATTTTAATCTCAATAAAACAACAAATTGTTTTATCCATGGTTGTTTCGAAGGTTGAATTTTTATGTTCTCCGTGGGTTATGAATTTACCAAAATTCCATTAAAAACTTCACAAACTAAAAAATTATAATTTTTAGTACCTTTATCATTCATTCACCTTTAAAACAATTAACCCGAAAATGATCATCATCCTCTAATTACTATATAAATATGATAAAGATAATCTTCAACGGAATCCTCATATATAAAAATATCATCAATGGAAAAAACAAAATTTCCACTTCCATCCCTATAAGTCTTTTCCATGTGATATCTTTCTCACTCCACCAAAAAGAAGGCACCCAATAATGAATCATGTATAAAAACTAATCGAAAAAAACTATCTCAACTTCTAATGTAGACTCCAACCTTGGTAAGGAAACAAGATATTCCCTATCATACATAGGTTACAAGAAACAATCATCATTAGAATTAGATCAACAATGGGTGGAACTCTAATTGATGTTTACCCAATCATTATTAGTTCATTTCATCATAAAATGTTATCTAAAAATTTTGTAGTATCACATGAAAAATATTCCATAAATTTAGATTTGTTCTTAATGAAAGAAAGGGAGAATTTAAAATTTATCATTGGAATTTCATAGATTTTCATCAAAAAACAGTTCCCCTTTCAAAATAAATATTATATATATATCAGGTTGTGACCACTATATGATTAATATACCTACCTAACATACTCAATATTTAATTATATCAACACTTTAGTGAGTCAGTAGATAATTAGAGTCTTTGATTAGGAATGTTTTGGCTACTACACCCTATATTGGGTTCTATATCCTATTCAGATAATATTTTATACCTTTAACACCATTTCACTATTATTACCATATCAACCAAGAACTTCACATGTGTATAACTTTGAAATTCAACCTATTGTATAATAAATCCTATAATACTTCTATGTTATGAAATTTTTACACTAGGACATTACCAAATTTATTGGAAAAATTGAGTTTGACCCCTAAATCCCACCTCAAATAGGCCATGGGTTAGTGACCAGCAGTAATTATATAAATCTCAAAAATAGGAGTGGATCACCCAATGCATAATAGAATATAAGAAAAAATAAATAAATTAAAACCATAACCATGAAAATTAGAAAAACATTAATCTATAGTAATGAATATAATAAATGAAAAAAATCCATAAAATATAACCAAATTTCAAGATAGCTACAATTGTGGTAAAACAACCTTTAACCCCCCAACATATTTAAAGCCTAAAACATTTTTTATACCTCATTGGCACCTAAAATAATACCTAAACAAAAAACACATTCTAAAAACATTGGTAAATAAGATAACACCATTAAAAACCTCCATAAATAATCCTTTAACTATATATGTAAAATTAAATTTGAGTATATCCACATACTGAATAGGTTATCCCTAAATGATGAACAACCCAGACAATACCATGCATTTATAATAATTAAAGTAATAAATTCCAAATAAAAACTAACATCCTTACACTTAAATTCCTCCTATGGAAATTCTATGTCAAATCTCTACCAGTGTACTATCCTTGCCTAAAACATATATAAAATATCAATCATTTTTTTATTTTAGATATCTAAATCCCATTCCTCATAAGTTCATCTCATGGAAATATTCTATTCAAAAGAGTTCTATAAGAATTTCTCATAAATAAAAAAATCATGTATATTATAACACATTATATTAATATATATAATAAAATCAAAAAACCATGTCCCCCAGTAAGTACCATGTTACCCTATTTATAACATCCCATAGACAACCCTTTCACCTGTAAGTCAAAATGGAGTGGGTTAGAGAAAGAAAACTACTATTATATTCTTCTTTCTAGTTTCATTTTCCTCTAGTGACTGATATCCTAAAACCAACTTAAATACATGATTATCAAAATAGTAGGGAAGAGGGAATTCAAACTACTATCCTGGTTATCTTGTTAGGATGTAATAATAGGATGTTGGGTCGTAATTGAGAAAATCATCTCATGTAGTTGAATGTATAGGGAATGGAACTCCCATCATTGATTTAATATAAATACATAATAAGGATATGATATTACAAAATTATATACTACTAATAAAACTTATACACAAACCATAATTGTATTTATAACATAATCATCATCATTATCGTGCCACACACATTCTGATATAGAGTTTCAAAAATCATGCTAACAAGGTCTCAATAGAATAAACTAGGTTAATTAATCTATAAAACTATCCATTAAACTAGGATAACCACTTTACAAGACTATCCAAACATACCATCACTACACAACCCATTACCTAGAAAGACACATCTAAGAAGAACCATCTACACATCATTGTTTCTAGTAGTTCATATAATCATCATAATGAATCTATTGGTAAATATTACACTCATAGTAAGTAATCTATAGTAAAAAAGAACAAAAATACATTGATATAGTGTCATAAATAATTCAACAATCCAATCATATTTTTATACAAACCATTGGACAATTATGCACCTATCATGGTATCTCACTTCACATATATTACCCTTCTATAATACAAAATGAAATAGAAATAAATATTATAACATTAACTATGACATCATATCATAAAACTCAAGACTTGTTTCCACATTAGATATATCATACATTAATTAATCACCATTAGTATGTTAAAGTTCAATTTTTTGTGACATCATGTCCATGACATCAATATGATAATAATATGAATAATTTAACACAATTATCTATCCATAAGCATATTATCCATATCCAAATCCACAAAAATATATTTTTTGTCATCATAATCATTAAAGGTTAATCATTTCTCACTATCATGAATAAAATCATTAAAACATTTCAATAGATGATTAACTAGTTTTTACGAGTCATTATAATAATTCTCATGATAAAAAGTCCCACTGAGAACTCATCTTTTGTTACAATTATCAGAAAATCCAATAGCCTTCCCATGCACACACTTATTTCCAAAACATCTTTTTGAAGTTTTATTATTTGTTTAACCTTTAAATAATTAAACATGATGCCTTATTGAAATCAAATCATGAAAATTAGTTAGAGGGTATTATCATAGTTTTCATATTCTAAGTCATTTCCATTTTTAGTGTCTAATATATTAAAATTTCAACATTCCCATTAAGGGATATATATAAGCCTTAAAATTATTATCACTATTATATTCATAAAAGAACACATGGGATTGAATATTTACTTGTCAAATCCATATATATGGGGTGAGAAAAATATATTTTTCATATTTTTGACACATATAGATATATATGTCAATATAATTTTTTATTTATAATGAATATATAAATTTTTTATTATACCTCCTACATCCCAGACCAATGTGAGTGAATAGGACCGTTGTAGAAGAACTAAAATTAATATTTTTTCTTCTACAATTAAAATCCAAAATAATTAAATAATAGATGGTAATTTATTAAATAATTAAAATATTTGATCATTTTGGAGTATAATGTAAAAATGGACCAATTCATTGATTTAAATGATTTTAATAATATTATATATAAATTTTCATGGTCATACCTTGATTTGGTGGGGTTTTATGTCTACATGAAGTAATAGCAGACCAGGAATGCCTTTCTAAGAATAAACGAATTTGTGGATAGGTTGTATAAGAGTAAACTATTTTTTAAGCCATCCACATTAGAGTAAAAGAGTATTTGGTCTAGCCTCAAATATTAACTCAAGAAAACTTTTAAATTCCATATTATTTTATTCGTTTCTAAGAGAACTGATGTAGTGTCCCAATTATGCAATATTAAGTAGAGAATTTATAAGGCTACATAAGAGAAAACCGAACTTATATAACAATAAATTGAGATACATGTAAGAATATGATTTATCTGTAATATTCGATATAATGTTTCTTTCACTTGAAAAAATTATCTCCACCATCTATGTTATGAATTTTCACTATCCATTCTCACATAGGGTGTTTTCATTGACACAGAATGTAGATAAAAATAGGTTTAATGATCCAAAGTGAATTCTATGTGTTTGACATTCATACCCAGGGGGACAAATAATAAAATTTTTACATACATATATAACCAAATAAAGAAGAAATTCTTTAGATTAGTCACATAGATGAAGATTTTTTGAAAAAGAAGGAGAATATCATGGTAATATAAAATAATGGGGCCCACTGCTTAATGAATAAGGAGTAATGATTAAAGAAGCTAAATAATGATCAATAATATCTATAAAAGTGGATAATACATATTTTTCTAATGGGTTTTATTTTCTCAGGTTTTACCCTCGAGAGTAGTATTTTTATACATATTTTAATTTTATTCTATAATAGTCTATGTTCCTTCACCCACATAAACTCTCATATCTATGATCAAGGGGATTTAATTTTCTTATTTGTAAGAGGGAGAGGAACCAGTTGTCTTAGCTTTTGTTTTAAATATGATTTTATTATTTCATAATTGTTTTCACTCTAATATAAGATAGACACTAGTTATGGTGGTCATGTTTGGAAATGATCCATATTACTCTATGATATATCCTTCATCTGTCACTATTAAGGGTTATTATATATTCCCTTTAATTTTTCAAACATATGATAGATATGTGAAATAAAGTTTAATATGGATTGAAAATTTATGTCTATATTCAATGGAACTCTCTTCTTAGTGATTCCTACTAAGATGGATTAATGAGGAATCATAATCTCAATTGAGGTATGTTTTCTATCACTTGGGAAGTAAATATTCTGGGACTAGTTTATATGTGATTTTAATACATTGTTTCTTTATAAATATAAAATATGATAGGTAGAGTGATTAATTATATTTCTTGATGTCATTTCAGGATAGTGTTTTTGGTGGGAACATTATTTTAAGGACCATAAGTAAGCAGATTTCTGATTTTGTGTCACATCCATGACTTATTTTAAATGTATTTTTAATTTAATTTCCATTATTTCTTTGTTTTGGGGGTTTCCCATGCATTTTTGGAAGAATGAGTGAGTTTTCAGGATTCAGGCCAAACCATGAGCCCAATTCTAGATATAAAAATAAATTTTGTTTCCTTTATAATTTATTCATTTTTACACATTTTTCATCCATTAAAATTCATAATTGTCCTCCCCTAAACTATTTTCACTACCATATTAATTTTGATCATTTAGGAATCCATAATCATGGTGGATTTTGGATTTTATTTAAGGGATTGGGCCTGCCCGAAATATCATTTCAAATTTTAAAAATTAATTATTCTTATTAATAAAATATTCATTTTGTTCTCTTTTTCAGAGATTCCACCTCCCAATAAGAGATAAAATCATTAGGTGAGTCCTCATTATCTTTCCCCCTTTTTTGGAGCCCATGTGAATTTCGAATTCGGTTATATCTTTATAGGGGTTCTCAAATCCTCCATATTTGAAGAGGTAACTTATTACCTTCATAAATCCTTCATTTATCACTATTTTACCCCCATTATAGCTACTATATGATATCCTCATAACTTTTAGAACCTCCATTGAATGTTTGGTTGTTTTAAAATTCATATACTTCTGTATTTGGGGAGATTTCTTAAAGATTCCCCAAGTATGTGGGTCTCCTTCATTCTTCTTTCATTTTTATTAGGGTTTCATTCAATTTTATTAGGATTTATTACCTTATCCACGAGGTTCCTAGTGTCCAGAAACTAGGGTTTTGAACCTAGGGTTTAACTTTGGGTTTTACTAGTCCAATATTCTGATTTTAGGTTCCATCTACCTTCCTTGAGGTGCGGCGGTGGTTGGATTGAATTTTTTCACAAAGGATTCATGTTTTTCATTAATTTGGTAGGTGATTGCATGTTTATGAAATTTATATGAATTTTCATGATATGTTTATGATATTTTCAGGTTCATTTCATTTTATTATTTCTGAAAAAATTGTTTTAGTGGAGTTTGTAATGCAATTTAATTTTAGTGCCAATTTTATGTGAAATTGGGGGGGGGGGGTTCCCTGGAAATATTTTAATGGTTCAATTGGTGATTCCCTATAAATACTTTGTTGATTTTATGAAAATGTAATAGGGGATGTAATTATGTTTTAAAGGTTTAAAAACTTCGGTTGTTGTTGTGAAAGTGGGTTTTAATGTTGTTGGTTGAAATTTTGAACATTAAGTGCCATGTTTGTTTAAAAATGGAATTTTTACAAAGATAACATTTCTTGGTTCACATGGGGCTGCCATAAAATTGATTTTTTGGTTTATTTAATATGTATTTGGGATGAAATTTCTGTTTTGGTGACTTCGGAATATCCACATGGTATGAAAAGTGTTGATTTTAAAGAGTTTTTGGTGGAAAAAATGGGGGATTTTTTAGGAATCATTTTATTAAAAATAAAAGAGTTTTGTTGTGTGTTTTAAGTGGTTTAAAATGTGTATAGATAATGTACTGATTTTATGTGACCAGAAGTGGTGTTTTATATGAAAATGGATTTTTGTAGGATTCTGAAATTTTTTGAGCACAAAGGGGGAAGCTCGGGTACCTATGTGGGGCAGATATGTACTTGTACAACTAGTGGACCAAATGGGTTTTTCCCTACTTCATTTAGAATTTGGATAATGAAAAATCTAAAGAAAATATGTTGATGATGATTGGGGACCCCTAGGTTATGGATATGTTCCCTACCAGTGGCTCATTCATGAGAATGAATTTTACTATGGTTAATTTACACCAAGGTATGAGGTATATGGGGCCTAATTCTATCTAGTGCAAAGTAGGGTTCTGAAATTCATTTCTCATTGTATTTGTGGTGTTTACCCTTGTATTAGGGTGTTTTTGGAAGTATATTATAGTAGATAATATGAATATTTAAATGTCTTAACATTAAGAAAGTTTTAGCATGAAAACTGTTTTCAATTGGAAGTTGCATTTCATGGAATTTGTCACATCTTTTCTTTGAATATTAAAACCGCTTGCTATTTCACCTTGTATTGAATGCATGTTGGAATCATTGGGTGGTATCCTATTGCGCTTATGATCATACAATCCTCACACCCCTTGGGTGTAAGTAGACTTTATTATTCTTGACTTGGGTAAAGGGAAGGCGTTGGGTGATGGCGGTTCAGTGTGTTATTTCCCATCCTTGGGGTGGAGTTATGGAGATGACTTGTGGGTGATGAACCCCTATCATGTGGAGTCCTTTTGGATGTCTTTCTGATTTTTTATTTGTATATGGACCTCTTGTACTGTATTCAAAAACATTTATTCAATTATCATTTTTTCTTAAGACTTGTTTGGCTGAAAATTTCAGATTTATATTATGGATTGTTTTTAAGGTTTTATGCTTTCCTACTCGGGTAAATAATTCAAAAACCTAATTGTTTGATACCTGGGAACTTGTGACAACCCGTGGGAATAGGGAAAACCCTTCAGACCTTTCAATAGGTTGGGTTTTGTGCCAGTATTGCTGGCGAACCGATACAGTTTGTGACAAAATGTTATCAGAGGAGGTTAATGTTTTTGGGTTATATTACTATTTCGGAATGGGTTAGGATAGAAAAGAGTTAGAAATTTCATGGAATGAGGTTTCAGTCCCTAGTAGTGTTCCTGACACGCACCTCTCATGGAATACCTTGAGTCACCAAGGGATGTTGGAATTGTCTGATTGACTTCACTTCTAGGTGAGAGGCGTGGGCTGTAGACCGTACGTGGACACCAGGAGGGGGTGGAGTAGTTGTTTCTCTTATTATTGAATCCTGTTTAGTTTATTTATATTTGATGTATTTTATTAAAATTTTCATAATTGTGGTATGGATTATTTTTTGTGACTGCTGAATTTCGCAATAGCATGCCTCCCCCAAAAAGCACCCATGCACCCACGAGAGGAAGGTGGAGAGAGTTATCCCACACCGATTGATCTGAGGCTAGTCGAGGTGGTGGTCCGGGATGCCCATGATTTGGAATAGGTACTGGCTCCTTCTCATATTC
This sequence comes from Viscum album, assembly GCA_963277665.1. Taxonomy (NCBI): domain Eukaryota; kingdom Viridiplantae; phylum Streptophyta; class Magnoliopsida; order Santalales; family Viscaceae; genus Viscum; species Viscum album. Next base: position 746,358,688 of record OY728123.1, on the reverse strand, counting down.
ATGTTTGGTCAGAAGAGACATGTCGAAGAAAAGATAAAGCACGAGAGTTTCTAAAAAACAATCCTCGTACCGTCTGAGGTAGCTCAGAATACAATGAAGTAGAAGAATGGCTTGAGAAGATCGAGCATATGTTTTATTTCCTAAAAACTCATGAGGGGATTATGGTGAATTTTGAATCCTTTCTATTGGAGGGTCCCAGTAGTAAGTAGTGGGAGTCTGTGCTTCAGACTTGGATGAATGAGCAGATGCGCTGGGGAGATTTCATGGCCGTCTTACATGAATAGTACTTCCCTGAGGTCTGGGCATATGCCAGGTCCAGAGTGTTCACGGACATTTTTTAGGGAATATTTATGTGTTGGAGTACACCAACCATTTCAATGAGTTGGTTTGGTGTGCCCCTGAAGTCATCTCGAATGAGAAATTGAAGGCCCAAAGGTTCGATAAAGGCTTGTGACTAGAGATATACTCCCATGTTTTCTTGTTCAAGCTGAGAACCTATGCTGATGTAATTGACCAGACATATATGGTTGAGATTGAAGGGAATGTAAGGGATAAATTCTCTATTTTAGTATCAGTAGTGGGTAGTGGGAGCTCCTTAGAGAAGAAAAGGATGCAGGAGGAATAGGTGATTAAAGGAGGTGGCAGTTCAGGCCACTCTTCCTGGCAGTTTTAATCTACGGATTCTGATGAGAGATTGGTCTTGAGCCACCAGTGTGGGAATCCCGGACACATCTGAACAACATGCCCACTTCTTCTAATGCCTTGTTACTATTGTGGAGGCATGGGTAATTTACAATGCTTCTGTGTAGTGGCACATCCACTTCTGAGTAGAGTAGGGTTAGTGGAACCAAGAGGTGTGCCGACATAGTCCGAGCCATCGAGGATTGGGGGATCTCGATTTGGTGGCCCTGATGGTGGGGATGAGTCATCTTCTAGGAATATCCAGTTGAGGGAATATCCACAGATTAGAAATCATCCTTAGGTAGAGACCGGAAATCTCCATGTGGTGGATCAGGAACTAGCAGGATCAGAGGCGGGACCGTCGACTGTTCGCAGTATCCTTTTTGATCGCATCTTCTATAGTTGCTGCTCTTTTTGATACTGGTACCTCTTTTTTATTCATTTCTTCCTGTTTTTTGGAAACAATGAATTTACCAAATAAGTTGTTGTCTTTTGTGATGGAGTTGGTGATGCCGCTAGGAAAGAAGAAGGAGTAGGGTCTTAGGTGCCCCTCATGTGTGCATTCCGTGTTACGGGTTAAGATGGAGCGAGACCTCTTGGCCCTAGATATGGATTTATTTTACATAATACATGGAATTTATTGGATAGTACACTTCTAGGTACACATTTTTTACTATCAGTGGTGAGTGAGTTTCACAACAACTGTTGGGAGTCATCAGGTTTTTCAGGGAGAATGGGATCCTTAGTTGGGTCGCACAAGACATCCACTCCTAGAGTTGGGAAGTCTTCTCTTCCAGTTGTAATTTATCTCAAAAGAGGACGATGGTATTTCACCTGATGGTGAACTGACTCATGTATTGAATTTCGGAGGTATTACTAGATGATTTTTCAGGTTTCCCCCAAGAGTGGGATGCGGAGTTTTCGATTGATCTGGCACCGGGAACACAACCGATATCTATTTACTCTTTTCTCATGTCCCCCACTGATATGAGGGAATTAAAGATACATCAGGATGAGTTTGAATCCAAGGGCTAGCATCTCTCCTTGGGACGCTCTTGTGTTGTTCGTGAAAAAGGCTGATGGATCCCTCCAGCAGTGCATCGACTAAAGGAAGCTAAATAAGGTAACAATTAATAACAAATAAACTTTGACAATAATATATGATTTTTTTGATTAGTTGAAGGGAGAAATATGGTTCTAAAAAATAGACTTGCATTCAAGATACCATTAACTCAGGGTGAAGGAGTCATATATTCCGAAGAGAATCTTCTGAAGTAGGTATGACCACTTTGAGTATTTGGACATGCCCTTTGGATTGACCAATGCTCTAGAGGTCTTTATGGAACTCATGGAGAGGGTGTGCCATCAGTATCTCAATTCCTTCATTGTGGTGCTTGTGGATAACATTCTAGAATACTATGGCTATGGGGAGGAACACAACCATCACTTACATATCGTTTTGGGCACCTTGCGCAATCACCACCTCTATGAAAAGTTGTAAAAGTCCACTTTCAAGATCCGGGTGGTGAAATTTTTGGGGCATGTGATCTCGGAGCAAGGGGTTTACGGGGACCCCAAGAATATTATTGCGGTCATGTCATGAGAGAAATATAATAATGTGTTTGAGATATGGAGTTTCCTTGGCCTGGCTGGTTATTACAGGAGATTCATTCCGGATATATCATGCATTGCTTCACCGATGAATGCACTCACCTAGAAAGGTGTAAAGTTTGTATGGGGACTAGAATGTTAGGAATCATTTGAGGAGCTGAAGTGGTAGTTGAATACTTCCCCTATGTTGATTTTTTCTGATGCCTATATGGGGTATGTGGTCTATTGTGACGCTTCCGGTATGGGTCTTGGGTGCACGATTATGAAGGATGATGACATGGTGGACTATGGCTATCGCCAACTCTGAATACACTAAAAGACATAAAAAACCCCCAATTTCGAACTGGAAGTGGTGATGCATGCTTTGAAGACCTGGCATCACTACCTCTTTGGTAAGAAGTTTGTGGCCTACTCTAATCATTATATTTTGACCTATATCTTTTCACAGAAAGACCTCAACATGAGGTATCTTTGTTGGATAGAGTACTTGAAAGGGTTTGAATTTGAAAATGTCTATACCATATGAAAGGGTAATGTGGTGGCTAACGCCTTGAGCAGAAGAGTTCCAGTGCCATATTTGAGGAAGTCCAGTTATGATTGGGCATTGATGGGTCTCTTTGCTCAGATGCATGTGGAGACCATGGAGCATAGTGGAGGCGTGTTCTTGGAAAGTGTCCAATTGACTCATTCTCTGTTGGAGTTTATTCTACGGGAACGACCTAGTGATTATCTTTATCAATGGTTAAGGAAGTTTATTTTTGGTGCGAAGACATCTACTAATTGGTCGTCATCCTCACAGGGAATCTTATGATTCAAGGGCCGCTCAGTAGTTCCATCGTCTCAGCGGAAGGTGGTAATGAAGGATATCCACCAATCTTAGTGTGCCATCCATCCTGGTTAAACCAAGATGTGTTATTATGTACGGTGATATCTCTGGTGGCCAGGTATGCAAGGAGACATAGCGGAATTTCTGTCAAGATGCTACACATGCCAATTGGTGAATGCAGAGCATCAGAGACCCTCCGGTTTGTGCCATCCATTACCCATTCCTACCTTGTAGTGGGATGAGGTCACTATGGACTTCATTATTGGATTACCTCATACACATCAGGGTTATAATTCCATTTGGGTGGTGATTGAACATCTGACCAAATCAGACCACTTCATTCCGATAAAAGATGCAGCTAAAGTGGAGGAGTTGGGCCGTTTGTATCTTCAAGAAGTGGTGAGACTCTATGGAATGACATAAAAAGTTGTCTCAGAGAGATAAACCCATTTCACTTATTAGTTTTGGGAACGCCTTTAGAAGGCGATGGGGTCTCAAAATATTATGAGCACGCCATAGCTTCCTCAAACAGATGGTTATACATAACGGGCGAACCAGATTCTGGTGGACATGCTCCATGCATGTTTTTTGGACTTTGGAGGTTCTTGGGATATCCATTTGGCATTGTTTGAGTTTTCTTATAATATAAATGACCTATCCTCGATTTTAATGTCTTCTTTTGAGGCACTCTATGGTCAGCCTTATTGGTCCCCCTTGTGTTGGGCTCAAGTAGGTGAGACCTCACTACTGGGGCCGACTCTAGTGCAGGAGATGTCTAAGAAGGTAAAGTTGATCAAGAAACATCTATTGACAGCTCAGAGTCACCATAAATCATAAGATGATCATAGGAATTGAGACTTAGAGTTTTCTGTGGGTGACATGGTATTCTTGAATGTGGCCCCTCATTTGGGCCATCGTTGACTAGAGAAGAAAGGGAAGTTGACACCGCAATATGTCGACCCTTTTCAAATCACCGAACATATTGGAAAGGTGGATTACAGGTTGGCCTTACCTTCTCAGTTTACATCCATCCATGGTGTATTCCATGTCTCCCTATTGAAGTAATACAACTTTGATCCACCCTGTCTACTAAGTTGGGAAAAACTAGAGATAGAGCCTGACTTGTCAGCTTTTGAGGGGCCAGTGCAAATATTGGACTCCCAAGAGAAGTTTCTTCTAGAGAACTATATTCTTCTGGTACAGGTTCATTGGCAGTGTGGTAGTGATACACATTATTTCTTGGAGCAGAATTCATGGGTTGAGGAAGAGTACCCATTCTTCTTTTCCGATGAACTTCAAGTTGAATTTTTGGGGGTGAAAAGTCCTTCATGGTGGGTAGAATTGTCATATACATGAAATATTTTAATGTTTTTTTAATTTAATTTCCATTATTTCTTTTTTTGGGGGTTTCCCATGCATTTTTCGAAGAATGACTGAGTTTTAATGACTTGGGTCAAACCATGAGCCCAATTATTGATTTAAAAATAATTTTTGATTTATATATATACACTTCATTTTTCAACTTTTTTCATCCATTACAATTCCTACTTGGCCTCCCCTGACCTATGAGATCCATCATATTAATTTGGATCTTTTTAGAATTCACAATCATGGTGTATTTGAGTTTTTATTTATAGGATTGGGAATGGGCGGAATCCCATTTCAAATTTTGAAAATAAATATTTTTTATTTAAAAACTTATTAATTATTTACTCTATTTCGGTGATTCCACCTCCCACTAGAATATGAAAACCTTAGGTGCATCCCCATTACCTTTCGCCCCTCTTTGGAGCTCGTGTGCGTCATGAATTTGAGAAGAGCTTCATAGGAGTTTTCAAATCCTCCATATTTGAAGTGGTAACTTATTTCCTTCATAAATCCTTCATTTCTCACTATTTCCCCCCATTCTAGCCATTACATGATCTAATTTGCATTTTTTGAGAGTCCATTGAAAGTTTGGATGTTTAAAAATTAAGATACTTCGGTATTTAGGGAGATTTCTTCAAGATCCCTCAAGTAAGTGGGTCTCTGTCATTCTTCTTTCATTTTTCTTAGGGGTTCATTCAATTTGATTGGGGTTCTTCCATTATCCTTGAGGTTCCTAATGTCCCAAAATTAGGGTTTAAAAAATAGGGTTTAACTTTGGGTTTTCTTGGTCCAATATTCTGATTTTAGGTTTAATCTACCTTCTTTGAGGTGCGACAGTGGTGCGATTGAATTTTCACACAAAGGATTCAGGGTTTTCTTGTTAAATTGGTAGGTGATTACATGTGTATGAAATTTATAAGAATTGGAACGCTATGTTTATGATATTTTCATGTTCATTGAATTTTATTATTGCTTCGAAAATTGGTTTTAGTGGGGTTTGTAATGTAAATGAATTTTAGTGATAATATTATGTTAAGTTGGGGGGTTTTTCATAGAAATATTTTAATTGTTAAACAAGGGATTCCCTAAAAATATTTAGTTGATTTCATTGAAATTTAATAGGGCTTAAAATCTTGTTTTTAATTCTTAAACCCTTTGTATGTTGCTGTGAAAGTGGGTTTTAATGGTGTTTGTAGAACTTGTGAACTTTAAGTGCCATGTTTGTTTAAAAATGGAAGTTTGACAAAGATAACATTTCTTGGATCACATGGGGCTGACATAAAATTTATTTGTTGGTTTATTTGAAATATATTTGGTCTGAAATTTATATTTTTGTGACTTTTGAGTATTCACATGGTATGAAAAATGGGGATTTCAAAGAGTTTTGGGTGCAAAACAATGCAGGATTTTAGAGAATCAATTTAATAAAAATCAAAGTGTTTTATTGTGTGTTTTAGGTGGTTTAAAATGTTTTTATATACTATAATGATTTATGTGACCATTAGGGGTGTTTTATATGAAAATGGATTTGTGTAGAATTCTGAAATTGTTTGATCACAAAGGGGGAAGCTTGGGTACCTAGGTGGGGCAGATATGTACCAGTGCAGCAAGTGGACCAGATGGGTGTTTTCCCTGTTTCACTTAGAATTTAGATAATGAAAACTCTAAATATACTATATGGATGATTATTGGAGAGCCCCCAGTTACGGGTATGTTCCCTATGAGTGGCTCAAGCAAGAGAACATATTTTACTCTGGTTACGTTACACTGAGGTATGAGGTAAACGGGACTCGAGACTATCTAGTGCCAAGGGGTGTTCCTGATTTCATTGATCATTAGATTTGTAGTATTTAACATTTTATTATGGTGTTTTTGGATGTCTATTATATTATATAACATGAATATTTAAATGTTTTAACACTCTTAAGTTTCATCTTGAAAACTATTTTCAATTGAAAGTTGCATTTCTTGGAATTTGTCACCGGTTTTCTTTGCATATTAGAACTACTTTATTTTTCACCTTGTATTGAATTCACTTTGGAATCACTAGGTGGTATAATAATGGGATTCATCTCACACCATAATTACACCCCTTAGGTGTGATTATAGTTTATTATTCTTGACATAGGTAAAGGGAAGGCTTTTGGTGATGATGGTTCAGGGTGTTAGTTCCTATCCTGGGTGTGGAGTTGTGGAAATGACTTGTGGGTGATGACCCCTTGTCATGTGGAGCCCTTGTGGATGTCTTTCTACTTTTTTTATTTGTATTTGGAATGATTTTACTATATTCAAATACATGTATTAAATTCTGGTTTTTTCTTACGACTTGTTTGGATGAAAATTTCAGATTTATATTATGGATTGTTTTTATAGTTTTATGATGTCATACTCAGGTAAATCATTCCAAAACCTAATTTTTTGATAACCAGCCACTTGTTCAAGCCCTTGGTCATATGGAACTCCCTTAGATCCTTTCCAAGGGCTAGGTTTGGTGATGGTATTACTGGAGACCAAATCCAGTTCATGACATTTTGTGTTTTGGATTAGGTTTTCTTGTATAGAGTAATAAATTTAGGATGATTTCACATGTGTTTAGGAGTGTTGAAGTGTTAGTGGATGAATAAATTAGGTCCAGTTAGACTTGATGCTGATATTAAATAGCATAGATCCACCTTATACCTATATAAGGGGAACAAGAGTCCCAATTGTTAGTCTAGGGAAACAGTAACTTTGGTAGGTCAACTATCCATTTAGGTGGATTGTACTATGTGTTCTGTAGAAAAAACATACTTGGTACTACTTGAATTCATACCTAATGGTTTTTTGGTTGGGATTTTTTAGGCTAAAAATCACGTTTTTAGGTCATCCCCCTTTTCTTTTTTCAATATGGTTATGCATTGGAGGCAATTTATCTATACATATATCCTTGGTTTCTCCCCCATTGATTCAATTTCATACATTTTTAATTAATGGATTAATTAGAATTTTTCATCCTTATAGTTCTATGTATTCTGTTTATTTCCCCTTCCCTTATTTATTCCTTAAACTTCCTCTGATTTTTGGATTGATCCACCTAGAGAATAAGGAAGATTCCACCAAACCGATGTGGAGTCATTTCCAAATGATGGGAATTCATAGTGGTGTAGACAAATGACACTAAAAGAGGAAGAACATGCCTTGTAGATTTACTTTTTTATATCACATAACTTATGTAATTACATGGAACATCTACCCACTATGATATAGATCTTCATTATGTCATTATTTAGGGTTTCAACATCTCTATGATTCTCATTAAATTTTCAATGCTTATTTGTTTTGGGATATAAATAAGAAATTTATTATAATTTTTCATAAATATTTAATTTAGTATTTTGGTGTATGATATGGGCTTAAGATATTGGTAATGATTGGAATGATCTTGGATGAGGGTTTGGATAACATGATTAAAGGATCAGTAACTACAATATCTAGGTAGATATTCCCTTTAATATTTAACCATACAATTGTATGTGTATGTGTTTTCTTAAGGGTTTAAGTGAGGATTCCCGCAATGGTATTATCATTTAAAATTACTAGGGGTTTAGTGAAGATCCTTCTAGGAGTGCAGTGGGTGTTCTATATATTGGATAATAATTTTATAGGGGCCCAATAACTGCATCACTATGGGTTTATGTGATGAGTATTTTTTGAAGAACCCATATAGGGTTGTGGTTCTTGTAGAAACCATAAATATATTTTGATGAGACTTTGTATCATGGGTAAGGGAATCATAATATGGTAATACCTGGGGTAGTGTATCCAATTAATATTATCATGTGAAGTGTTTTGGAAAGGATTAATTAGTATTGACTTCATACAATGTAATCTTATAGAAGAGAAATCACTAATATAATCTGGGTAAGTGGTCCATGATTATACCACTAGGCTTGATATGATATTATGGATTTCATTCCTAGATTGGTTTGAGGGATTGACCAATATTATTAGGTATGTCTAGGGATACTAGGAGAGGAAATTGGTGATATAGTTTTCCTATAGTATTTATCTCTCAAAGGGATGGTAATTAAGATTTTTTATGTAAATGCCTTTAATAAAAAACATTCTATGACTTTTATATTATATATGAAAGTGGTACCATGGATTAGGATATTTTGTGGGTTATAGACGGAATTCACATATATGTTTATAGTATTTTTGAGTGGTAAGGGGTGGTTAAGAGTGAGAATCACCATAGGATGATTAGTTTAGATTTTGTAATATAAATTACAAATCATTCCCTTTAGACCGATATGATGTTATCACATACAAGACTGATCTAGTTGTTTTATACCACCTATTATGATTGGAACATCTAGGTGGAATGTATTAATCCTTGATTAATGTATTGGGAATCGACATAGATGATGTTAATATCTACAGGTTATGTGAAATATTTGGATTTGGGTGTAATGTATTAGGAATGATGTTCTTGTTAATATAATATAGTGGTGCAATAGATATAGATGGGTTTCAAGCTATGTGATATGATTTAGGGATTATTCTTTCTATTCTTATTCAGTTAATCCTAATTATGTTGATTTAGTGTTTCTGTGGTGAGTATGACTATTGAGATAAAATCTTATAGCTATGAGACTGAGAGTTATCATGCAACATAACTAAAATGCTCTGTACCAAGGTCTAGCTATGTGATTATATTTAATGATGAGTTTCATATACATAGGTATGAATATGTTATTACCTTTCTAGATCTATGTTTTTAGACTTTCTAAGGTGGTATACCCTAGTCTAGCTATGTTACACCGTTCTCAGAGAGGTTTTATACACATGGGTTTGGTAATGTGATACCTCTCCCATATATTTTTCCTACACACATGTTTGTGTATGGGATTACTTTATGAGTCAATTTTTATGTACAAGGGTTTGGGTGTGTTATTCTTATCCTAGATGCATTTATGATATGATGTAACTTTAAAAGAGGTGATTTACAGCACTAGCTAGAGATTGTTGGGGGAATCTATCATGGGGAACTAATTTGAACATGATGAAATGACATGGATGATTTAATGTTGTATTTTACACCATTATTTTTTTTATGAACATATTATGATGCCCTAGACCTAAAATCCTAGATCCAATTCTCTTATAAACATACTTTACATACTTTCCAAGATACTAGCTGTAAAAAGATTGTTATAGTCATCCAAAATTAAAAATTCAATAAAGTTGATCGAATATCTTACATATGAACTATTTTTTCTTGTTTATATCTTTAGATAACTTTGACACAAGATAAACTGATATATACCATTTTATTTTTATAAAATTGAAAACTTTCCCATTATATTAAAAAACTTAATTCATGCAAAGTATTCCACATTTCCAAAAAATCATTTCATAGATGTTATCTCAATAAATTTTTTATATGTTCTAATTTTCTCCATAACCTAGAGAAATAGATTCATAAGAAGGGTTGGGATCAAATACCAAATGAAGGGAACATATATATGAAGTATAAATGGCATAAATATTTAATATACATCCTGTCAGGAATATATAAACAACATTATTCTATTATCAACTAGAGATTAAAATCATGCTATATCCCTGAACATAAATTAAAACATGGGTATCAGTAATAATAATCTTATGTTGTTAGAAATAATAATTTCATGCACAAAATTTTCTATAAAGGAATTTTTACAAGACACTTTACATGTCTTCCAGACTACAATACAGACATCAAACTAAATTGTGTATGCATACACCAAATAACAAAACCAATTTTGTCTCACGATACATTTCAATGCGTTATGGGGATATAAAATTTAAATCCCCACCCATAAACTACTTATTTCTATTGAATTCACCATAATAGTAATCAATAACTTTCATACCATTACCTAAGGAACTAGTTACTCAACATAACCTGGATATCCATATAATGAGAAATAAGAAAGTAAAATACCTAAACATCCAAAATTAATTGTCAATAATTATCAGAAATTCCAATACATTTATCTATTTCAATAAATGAAATAAATAATTATCATCCATCCAAATAAATAATTTTAATGGTAAAATATTACAAAGTCAACTTTACAATGATATTTTTCATGGGAATTAAAATATATAGAACACCAATTATTTTTCCCATGTCAATAAAATTGATAAAATGATCAAAAACCATATAGAGGAAGAATTTAGATGGTTAAAATTATATATTTAACCTTCTAATAATCATACATGTTGGAAAAAATAACTATATTTTCAATTGTTTTCCCCATGTCATCAAACCACCCTATTTCTATGTGAATATCATTCAATCCGAATTATGTAAAAGGTGACTTTCACTACCTATAGAGAAATGAGTATACAACTAATTAAATACTTGAATAACATGATCATAATACATATATGGGAAGGATGTTTGATAATTTCAAAATAATATATCCTATTTTAACAATGGAAACCTAGTAGGATGTTGACATAGATGAAAAACATCCTTGAAAAAGAATGCTTGAATGATACCACCCAAGAGGGGATACTTAATTGAATTTTTGGTATTGTAAGTTTATTAACAGAAAATAAATATATATTAGAGTATAAATAATGAAACACCAACCCTCTTAGGGTAAATACATCTAAAAATGAAAATGAAAATGGATGTAAAATTTAAAATAGATTTTATAAAATATTTTTAACATTAACGTAAAAGTGGAAGCTTTGGGTCACCTCCCAAAGTATTTTAAAAAATATGACGAGAAAATAATTGGAAAATTTTAAATTTAAAATAAATTCTAAGAATTCATAACTTATAATTAAATAATATTATATATAGGGAATTTGCATCCAAAAAACATGATTACAAAAAGACATTTTTAATACTTGAATTTATCTTTATTAAAAACCACATTGTAAAAAGAGTGATAAAATTTCATTTTAAAACTTATTTTTTTTGAAAAGAGGATTATAAAATAACATATAATGACATACTAGTTTGGGATAACCCATGAATTTAAGATCAATGTTCAAGATAAAACTTTATAAATCAAAAAATGGAGGTTATTGATATAAAAAATACATACTACAGGGGAAATATCTATATCAATATCAACATGAATAAGGGGACTTAACTTGGATAATAAATCTGATGAAGTAAAATTACTAAGATAAAAACACTTAGAGGGGTAGTGAATACACCATTAAAATAAAATATGTCTCTTAATAAGTAACATGTCTGAAGGAATGATAATTGAGACAAAATAATAGTATAAATTGAGTAACCCTTTAATTAAAATTTCATGAAATATATGGATTGTAATTAAACATAAAATACCTTTAATAAATTATTTTCATGATATAAAATTTCCCAAATTCATTATATATACACCACCCAAAGAAAAAGTGGTTCATAATACACAACATGTCTTAAAGAGAAGAATATGAGACAAAAAACCCAAAAACAATGAACGATTGGATACAAAATAAAATGAGAATTGTTTCGTGAAATGGAAAATTTAATCTAATTAAATTTAATATAATCGTGATATATATATTATAATGGTCGTTAAATAACACCATATAAAAGAAAATAAGGTTTATAACATAAACAAGTCTGAATTATAGGAAATTGTGATCGAAACCATTACTTCATTAGAAACTTTAAAAATAAATCTCTTTGAAATGGACGCCTTGAAACTAAAATTAAAGTACCATTATTAAAATAAAATTAATGATATTATATCTCTAATTTTCAGAATAGACACCATATAAATGAAATTACATTCATAATATTAAATATATCTAAATGAGAGGAATTTGAGACTAAAAGGCATTAGAACCTTTGGATAATTGAAACCAAATTCAAATTATTATGTTAACATTAAAAGGGAAATTTAATATCCTTAAATATAATATAATAATTAAATATATATTACAATGGGATGGTAATTACACTATAAAAAAATAAATCAAGGTGAATAATTAAACTTTTATCAATGAAAGGAACTTGAGAATAAAACCCTTACCTCATGTACTCATTTCCATGAAAACAATTTAAAAACATGTATAAAAAACATATCTATATTAATAATTTAATTAAAAACCTAAATACTATATATTTTACTTTATTATCTTTATAAACAGTCATTCTCTATATGAATTCTTTTGATTTTCCATATTAGGTGTTTATAGTTTTGGTAGTTTACACCAATTTCATAATAGTGGTGTGCATATTTATTCTTCTTTAAAAGTTAATATTTGATAGGTCATTAAATGTACTTTTAGGTAGAGTTAATATTTATTTATAATGGTTAAAATTCCATTCATGAACATTTTAGTCTTTATTATTAATGATTAAATCTATAATATGTATGTTTTGATGAGTCTTGATAATCAAAGTGTGTATTCATAATTAATGAATTGAATATTTTTATAAAATATCATTAAAAAAGATAATCATTATTCAAAAATTTATATAATATTATACAAGTAAATTTTCCCATATTCATTCAAGATATAAATTATTTTCATTGTTTAATTAGGTTGTTAAATCGACCTAAAACGAACATAACCTATCTTAATGAATGTCTTTGAGGTTGTTTTGTTATAATATCATTATAATAGAATCATAATGATATTATTAAGTATTTATTACTATTTTATATTATATTTTTATGTATGTATAAGAATAATTAATGTATGTGAAATCATTACACAATTTGAATAAAAAACTATCCTCTTACGAGACTAATTTTAAATGATTAAATAAACAATGTACATTTTTTTGTTCATGTAATTACTATATTATTTTACTTTTCATAAAAAAACTCAATGATATAATAAAAATAATATTTATCCTTTAATCATATCCTTATATAGAACCATGTAAGTAATTGAAAGAAAATGAAACGCATTATGTCATGGAAGTGATATCCTCAAAATGCACGAATAAAATATTTGTTTTTCTCAATAGATGAGGTATATGAATACAGAAAACATAATAAAATTATTATAGTAATATTAAATTATATAAATGTTAATAATATAATTATATTAGAGTTTTTATAGAAAATTTTAAGTATAATATTAATAATAAAAACTGAGTAGTTGATAATACTCACGTTGGGGACTTGAATTTTCCTGGCATGTCTCCTTGTTTTTGAAGGCCTTAGGTTAAATATGATGGGTAAAACTCTAATATTTATGAAATATGCTTATATATAGAGTAGAATTGAATATTTCTAAGGATATATTAAAAATATACGTGAGTCTTAAAGTGGTAAAGATATTATGCCATAATAAGTGAAGAAAAGGGTAGTTTTTGAAATACCCATGGAATTTCAATAATTTAATTTCACTATTAAAGGTTTAATGGTTCTAAAAAGGTAAAAAAAGTAAAAAAGGTGATTTATGGTTGATACAAACACCATCCATCCATTTTGAAACATGTTTTTTACTTTCCACCAGAGTAAAATACCTTTTACCGTTTTTATTTTTTTTCTTCGGGTAATTATGTTTTTAACCTTAGTAATTAATTTTGTTAACAAAAATTAAAATTGACTGGATAAAATAATTTTAAACTTATGATTTCAAATTTTAAAAATATTTTATTAAATAAAAATTATGTAGGCATAAATATTTAATTTCAAAATATAAACACTTAAACATGTAATACTTTTTTTAGATAAATAATATTTTTATGATTTAAATTATATATAAGATTAAATTATATTATATTCCTGTTATATTAAAATAAATTGAATTATTTTTAAAAAACAAAGGATGTGAGGCTTATAAGGTTATCTATAACTTAATATCACTTAAAAAATAAATGACTCAAAGAATATATTGAAACATTTTTATAATAAAGTCTCATTTTAGTTAGTTACAAATGGTCTTCCCTTGGTTTTGTAACTTAAAATACTATCTAAAAAAGAAATAATGATATTCCAAAAATTACAATTTTATTACTTAAACTGTTTTATAAATTTCTACGACACTATTATATAATGATCAAATCACACAAATTCTATGTTTCTTGAAAATTGTATTTTTTGACAAAAAATCGCCCTTTTTAGAAAAAATTAAAAAATTCATACTAAGGTAATTTTTAAATAAGGAATTAAAAAATGAAGTTAAATTTTATTAATTTATAATTTAAAAAAATTATAAATTATATTTTTGAATAAATACAAAAAAAAAATTTTTTAAAAAAATTTAATTGGAAAATTACTGTTTTATATATTGACAGGTATTATTTTGATATCAAATCACATAACCACTAAATTTGTGTTAACCAATTTTTATTTTCAAAAATAATTTATCATTGATCATATATTTCTTGAAATATAAATGTGTATCACATAAAAGAAAATTTTATAGATAAATACTTTCTTAAATAATAAATGATCTTATTAGCCATTTTTGGCGAACTAATTGAATATAAATATATTAAATATATCCTTTATAGTTTTTGTCATATAATTATCATAGAGTTTACCACTATTCAATCCCTCTAATTAAATGGCTACGTTTTAAATGGTTATACTTCAATATAATTATTTCATTTAACTATACCACAGTTTCTTTTATGTTAAATGTTGTGTGTGGAGACAAGTATATTATACATTGAATTATTTAATGGTAATAATATGTTATAATTTAGGGGTGTTACATTCTCCCCCTTAAATAATTTTATTCCTCATAATTTTAATCATAATATGAGAGTGAATTCTATTGGGAACTCATAATTAATGATACACCACTAGATGATAATGTGTTTAGTTAGCATGTGGAATTATATATATATATATACATATATATGAGAAAAAACAATAATTTCATTATATCTTAAGAAAACTCATTCCTAATTTTACATATAATTTTACGAAGATCTTGATCCCAAGGGAGTATCTTCCCAAAAACCCTAAAAAATGATTTATATAAAATTCATACCACTAGGGGGTTATATTTACAACTCAATATCCATTATTTTATGAAAACTTATATGAATCAAGACCCTATAAAATTTGGTGTGAAAACTCACTATCCATTTCATTAATAGTAGTTGAATTTAATTATACTTATTTTCATGGTTTTTGATGTCTATCTCCTTCGTTGGCCCTTGTATTGGGACATTAAGTCACATAATACCCAACTCTCTTGAAATTAAAGAAATAATTTTTTTATAGATTATCTCTTTACCTTACACTTATGAGTTTTATTACCTTTATCTCTACACATATCCCTTGTTTCTTCCCACATTTTTGAAATATTGAAGATTTAATAATATTTCATTTATCATCTTGGTCACTATATTTTTTATAAGATCACATCCTTCACTTATTTGTTTTGTTTTGGATTCCAACTATGTCCACATTGTTAAGAAGAATTCTTGATAGATAGTTTAGAATAATGAAAAGATTTATAAGTTTATAATACTTTCATGTTATCATATAGTTATTACTTCTCAAATTGTCCAGACTCAGTTCAACCTATATCACTCTTAGTTAAATATATACAATTCGTGGATCAACATTGGTTACTTTTAGTTGCATTCTCTCATAATTATAAACATTTATTTAAACAGAGATCCAAAATTAACATGAACATTATTAAAATATCATAAACATTATATTTATTGAAATATATTCTCGCAAAATCTAACTTATCCTTCCTAAATAGACAATAATCATTCCTATAATTCTATACCCAAATATGTATATAAACTAATCATAGATTCCCAATAATATACGTTTCACAAATCCCATTTGAATATATAAGACATTAAACAATAAAAAGATTATATATTCCTCAAAAAATTCACTCAATATTTAACCAAAATATGGCATTAACCACTAGTTGATATGTTCAAAAAATAGTCACTATATATCCTTATCCCAATAAATGATAAAAACTTATGCATAAATTTAATGAATAAATTATCAATCATAAAGTTACCAAAATATAAGCTTTTCATGAAATAGTTTTTCATGGTTATTTATACCATTTAAAATGTGTAACTATACATTTACTGTAAAAGTAATGAATTATAATCCTTATATGTTTCACATAATCCTCATAAGTTTTATAATATAACAGAATATCATTTATAAATACCACTAAATAATTAAAATATCTAAGATATTTAAGAAAATATGAATCTCACTGCCATAGTCAAGACTAATAAAATCACTTTATTCCATAATAATAGGAATATATTAATATTCCTAACTATTTAATTATTCCCCCTCATTAATCAATAAGACATAGTGGTTTCTAGGTACACACCTTTCTCAGCATTATTTCTGTAATCCTGTTTCAACCAAATACTAAAACAAAAATGGTTATGATAATATCAAACATATGTGTATGAAAACATCAATATGAAAATCTATTCCCTTATAAAGTATTTTTTTAACATATTTTACTTTTAGATCAATCTATAACTCTCTTTGTTTAATCCATGTTTACACATGGATATTTTCCAAATTTTTTTTAGAAAAATATTTAACATCGTTATTATTTTCATTATTATGGTTCTTAAAGTGGATGTGATTAACTAAATCATATACCCCAGGAGTATCTAGCCATGTGTATAGTCTTAGGCCCATTCATCAGAAATTAGAGTAATGATTGATTCAATACCCAACCAACCTTTTTTGGTACAATTACCTCTAGGTTCATATTTTCCATAGATGCATCGACATTCCAGTATCCAAATAGGGTGAATTTCTAGGAAAATATGCACATTTTTTTATTACCAAAACATAATGATGTTATACAATAAGTAGACTTATTTAACAAGTTTTTACTAATGTTTTCATTTCCTAATACCCAAATAATATGTGAATTATTTCCTTTACATTAAATCATATTCAATTATAAAGGTCAATCTATTCCTTTTGAAAATTTGACCAACCTTATCTTACTAGTCCTTAAATTACCCCAACAAACATCATAATCTCTAAGGTTATAAAAAAAATTCTTTTAACACTAACTATGACTCTTTAGACCTACACTCCTAGATCTGGTGCTCTTATACACATACATTACATACTTTCCTTGATACTAGTTTTAAAATCCCGGATATAGCCATCCATAAATAAAAAACAAATAATGTTTATTATATGTATTACATTTGAATGATTTTTTTTATAATTATAGATTTAGGTAATTAGAACACAACATAAACTAATAAACCCCACGTTTCTTTTTTAAAATTGAAAATTTTCCGTCGTATGTGAAACTAATTAATTCAGTAAAATCAATAAATGTATCTGAAAAAACTTTTCACATACGTTATCCTTGAAAACATGAAACAAGTACTAATTTTCTCTATAACCCTATTAAATGGAAACCTAATAATTGGGGAACTAAACTTCTTAGTAAAGGAAACATATAACTGAAGAAATGATGACATAAAAATGGAATAAACTTTGTTGTAGGAATATGTAAATGACATGAATCCATAATCAACTTAATACTGAAAGATTTATATATCTACGAAAATAAATAAAAACATGAATATTAATAATATTATCTCATACTAATTGAATGATTATTTTTGGATATCAAAAATTATTATCAATTCCTTTTTCCAAGACACTTTATTTGTCCTTGAGACTATAATCATGACATCTTGCTAAATTGGGTAGGCATACACTAAATACCCAAACCTGTTTTGTCTCACAATAGTAGTCGATGCATCGAGAGTCTATATAATTCTGATCCCCACCCTAATCTTGATTATGTACAATTCATTTACCATAATATCCATCAATAACTTTTAGATTATTCACTGAGGAACCTCTTACTCAATAAAACACGGTTATCTATATAATGAAAAATATAGAAATAAAATACCTAAACAACCCACATTAGCAATTAATAAGAATATAGACTTTCAATACTTTTCCCCATGTCAATAAAAGGGTTAAAGTGATCATAAACCATAAAAATAATGAATTTTTATGTCCATACATTACATAGTAAAATTACCAATAATCGTTCAAATTGGAATGAAAATATACGAAATGCTAATAGTTTTCTCAATGTTAATAAAAGGGAAAACATGACTATAATCCATATAGTGGGAGAAGGTGGATAGTTAAACCTTAAATATTAAGAATGACAAAAATAATCCATATTTAATTTACAACATATATTGTTCAAATACCTTTCCTCATGTTAGTATAATAACATTATTTCTTGGTGAACATCATCCAATCTTAATCTTGTAATATATGATAAATAAATACTTGAATAAAATTCTTTTAGTATAGTGAAATGATTAAATAGATAAATAAATTCTTGATTAAAATTATCATAAGACATCTACAAGATAGAGTTGGATGATTTAAAAAGTCATATCCCTCGTTTAACAAAGGAAACCAATATAGATATTGACAAAAAATGAAAAAATTACTATAAAATAATTCCTGAATGATAATAGCCAAGAAGGGAACATGAATAAGATTATTTGGTTTCATGAGTTAATTTAAAAATATAAAAATAAATATTAGAGTATAAATCTTTCAAAATAAATCATACTATGTTAAATACTTTTGCAAGTGAAAATGAAAACAAAAGTGAATAGTTAAAATAATGTTTTGAAAACAATTATAACATAAAAAAGAAGAAGTTCTGGGTCACTTAAAAAATATTTTAAAAATGGAGAAGTAAAGAATAATTTAAAACCTTAAATTTTAAAATAATTTCCTATAATGGATCCATGAAAATTGAACGATTTTTTGTGGAATTTCTAACTAAATCACCAAATTACTAAATGGTCATTTTTAATAACTGGAATTCCCTTTGTCAAAAAACCATGTTGTATAAAGAGTGATAAAACCATCAATGTATTAAAACATAATTTTCAAAAATAGGATTATAAAATAACATATAATAATATGGAATTTTGGTAGAACCCAAGCATATAAGAAAAGATTTAAGAATAAAAAAATTATAACTCAAAGAAATGGATTTAAGTTTTTCAAAAAACCTTCACATTGGTGAAACAACTGTATCAATTGAAACATGAATACCAGGACATGATTCCTCTAGTAAATCACATGAAATAAAAGGAGTATGATAAAAATATATAAAAGGTTATGTAATACACCAGATAATGTAAACATGGTTATTAAATTGCAACACACCTTAACATATCAGAATTGATACTGAGAAAAATATTACAGCTTGAGTAACTCATTAATAAAAAACCATTGAAAGAGAGGGATTGTAATTGAACCTAAAATAACATTAATAAAGTATCTTCATGATAATACATATCACATAGGCAGTATATACAAACCACATAATGGAAAATATGAGCATTATACCAAAGAAGTCTCAAAAAGAGGAATTTGAATTGAAAACCCATTACAACCTTTAGAATAGTGGAATCAAAATATTATGTGAAATTTAACATGAAATGGGACATTGAATATCATTATATATAATATAATAATGATATTAATAATACCATTTCATGGAAATTACATAAAAAAAGGAAACATACTCTATAACATTAACATGTCTTAATAAAAGGAAATTCAGACTAAAACCCTTCCATCTTTAGAAAATGATGAATATAAACCATTTGTAAGGGAGGGATTATAATTGAACAAAAATTACCATTTTAAAAAGATAAATCACAATAGTATATCTTTAATAGGTATTATAATCTACACATAAAATAAATTAGGTACATAATACTAAATATTTATTAAAGAGAGGAATTTGATATGAAAAATCCTTAAAACCAATGGAATAGAGGAACCAAAATCCAATGAGAAAGACAAAATGAAAATGGAATTTGAATTTCATGAAATATTAGATAATAATTATGTAAATATTACAAAGGGATGTTAATTACACAATAAAAAAGCACGATGTATAACATAAACATGTCCCAATGAAAGGAAATTGAGACTGAAACCCTTACTTCTTGCCGTGACTTCTATGAACATAAATTAACCTCAAATATCTCAAATTTAGATATATTAATAAATTAATTAAGAAAAAAATGTATCAATTTTCATTTACACTTTTCTTAAATCGTCATTATCTATAGGAATTGTTTGGTTTTTTCTATATCGAGCGTTTATTTTTTGATCATTTCCCCCAATTTAGTATTAATAACATAAATGTTTTTTATTATTTAAAGATTTATCATTATTATACTATTAAATTTAAAAATAATTATGATTTTTAATTATTTATAATGTTTCATATTCCATTCATGAGATTTGCTGTCTTTATCCTTTAAAATGATATCGATACTAAGCATTTTTCAGTTATTCTTGAGAATCAAAGGGTATTTTTTTAATTAATGAATTAAACATTTATATAATAAATCCAAAACCAAATAAAATAATTATCTAAAAATTTAGGTAATTTTATTATATTTATTCAATTCCCATATCCATTCATGATATAAACTAATATTATCCTTCAATTAGGTGGTTAATTTGAATGAAACCTGGACATCCCTGATTTAATGCAAGACCATGATATTATTTTTTATAATATCATTATAAAACAAACATAATGATATTATTTTGTGTTTATTAATATATATTTTATATTTTTTAGTATAATAATAATTAATGGATTTGAAAACAATAAAAAATTAATATAATATATTATCCTCTTATAATGAATATTTTTAACGATTAAATGAACTATGATCATTTGTTTTTCATGTAATTAATAGGATCTTATATTTGTTATAAAATTAAATTAATTTTATCATAAAAATAATGATTTAATTTAATTATAACCTTATATGAAACTTTTTTTTGTATGTGAAGGAAAATTAAAAATTTTACATTGTGGAGGCGGTATCCCGCACAACGCACGAACAATAATTTTTTTTATTAATGGATGGAGTATATGAATGAAAAATAATAATTAAATTAATATAGAATCACTAAATATATATATATATATATATATATATATATGATACTAATATCATAATATTAGTGTATTAATAACAAAATTTAAAGGATACAATTAAGAAGAAATTCTAATTAGTTGATAATAGTCATAATTGAGACATAAATTTTCCTTGAATTTGAAGGTTTTTAGATAGCTACGAGTGACTGGGGGATTATGTTTGCGGGGTAGGGTTATAGGGAGAGAAAAATGTAAGAGATTAAAGGATATGTTTTAATTATAAGTGAGTCTTTAGGTGGTTAATATGATACCTTTTATATGTGAATAGAATTGTTTTTTTGGAAATACCCATTGAATTTCAATAATATAATTTCACTATTAAAGGGTTTAGGGATTTAATAAAAGAAAAAATTGAAATTTTGTGAGTTTTAGTCGATTAAAACCTCTAAAATCTATATTCAATTATTTTTTAAAATGTTTTGGCTTTTATCCCTTAGTAAGATACCTTTTACCGATTTTATTTTTATACTGAGGTAACTATTTATTTGACATTAGAAATTAATTTTAATGAAAAAATTAAAATTAATTTGATTAAGTAATTTGAACCATATGATATAAAATTTTATAAATATTATATATTTTTTATAAATTTTAAAAAAATTAATTTTAAAATATAAACAAATAAATGCGTAAAACCATTTTTAGAGAAAAAACATTTTTAAATTTAAATTTATATACAAGGTAAAATTTTCACAAAAAACAGATTATATTTACAGTAATTGTATTATCTTAAAAAATAGAGGATATTTCTATTCAATTTAAAAATAAAACAAAAGAACCCTAAAAAAATACTTGATTCAAATAAAAGACTGATTTTTTAAAGTAATATTTTAATTATTCAAAGAAATGTCTTCCATTGGAGAATTTAACATCAAAGAATATTTAATAATGAATAATTTTAAATATAAAATTAATATTGAATTAATTGAATGGATAAATTCCTTGGTTATTCTTATATAACATTAAAACCATAACAATTAAAATTTCTCGTTAAAGCCATATTTTTTGACTAAAAATGTCCTCTTTAGAATAAGATAAAAAATTTATACTAAGAATTTTCTTATTTGAGGAATTGAATAATAAAATTAATTTTCATTTATTTTTGAATATAGAATTTATAAATTCAGTTTTTGAATAAAATCATAAAATATAATTAAAAAATCATTTTAATTGGAAAATGAAAATTTTAGTTAGAAAATCTAATTTGTTATTTCATATCTTCTACCAATTAAGTTATTGTTAAAAAATTATCTATATAATACGTAGTTTTACAAAAAAAATAAGTTTCTTGAAATATAAATTTGAATCATAATGAATATTTTTTTTAGAAAAAATTCTTTTCCAAATAATAAAGGATCTTACTAGTCATTTTGGCTAAACTAATTGAATTTCTTTCATATTAAAAGAGTTATATATATTTTGTATATATAAAATTCAAAAACTGGTTACCCATATTTATTCCATCCAATTTAATAGATATGTTCTTAATTATTATGCTATATTAATTATATTTTAGCTAAATATATTACGGTTTAATTTATATTTGGTATTACATGTGGATAAAGCTATCTACCGTATTAAATTATTTAAAGTTAATCATATATTTTAATATCAGGGGATTAAAAATATATATCAATATTCTGTAGTATATAAGGGCCTCATTGGTATTTATTTATTCAGTTTTATGCACACACCCTACATGGACACATTGGTGCACATGAAATTTTTGGTTTATCTATCAAGTAAAAAATAATATGGGGGTAAACCTTTAGTATCTTGATGGGTTTTGGGAGATAGGAACAAGGAGAGGATTATGTTTTAATAGTTATGAATCCTTTGTTTATATTTTTTGTTTATTGGATACATTATCAACCTATTAGATTATCCTTGTGGGGTATGTATTTATGATCAACATGGGTTCATTGCATCAAATCATGGTGATGAATTTTAATATTGATTTTTATCTATAAGATATAATTTGTTGTTGTTAATCTAATGTTATATAATCTCTAAATAGTATATTAATATTTTATGTTGTGAGACTGAGAATATAGTCATCCCAATAATGGTTATGGACTCACTCTTCATGTTGGCCAGCTCTGGCGTATAGGGATATGTTCTGGAGGTCAAATTATACCAACAGCTTGGTCAAAAATTATGCCACACTCATCCAGGGTTTTATAACATGGTGTTATAGAATTATTTTGGTTTTATTGATATTTAAGTACTTGATATATGGATCTAGTATTGGTTAGATCTTGGGTTGAATATGAACCATGTGTGTCAAAAATACTTATTTGATGGAATCCCTTGTTACTGAGAGCATTTGACTATGGTCCTTATTTTTTTGTTATTATAATTTATATTTTTATACAATTACAATTTGTTTATTTGATGTTATTAAATTTTTTTACTCTTTCCAATGGCGGTGGGAGTGGACGAGTTCTTGAATTATACTAGGCACATATGTATGTGGGAAAAGTTTATAACTAATTATGAAATCATGATGGGTTAGAGAAGTAAAATGGTTCTAAGAAATGTTTTCTAGAAAATAAATTCATTTGGATAAATATTTTTGGATGCTAGTTTTTGTTAATTATTATTATTTAAATAAGTTACTTAGTGTTTTTTGGAATAACCTACTGGTGGTGAATTAATTAAATAGAATTTATATGGTGGGGTTTTTATGTTATTGTTTCGAAATATTATTATAAATTTAATGTTCATTATTGATTATATCCCTATAGTGGTTATGTTTGGGAAATTGAATCCCAAGGTGTTTTTTTATAAGAAATATATTTCTAGGATACGGGTTGCATTGAGGTTTTTGTTGGCCAAGGACCCTTGAGTGGGTGAGATGTTAGTGATATTTCCTTTGGATTGCAAGATATAAATTTTGATAGTATAATTCAATATGAAGGAAGTGGTGAAATTAATGTCCTTTTCAACTTGATGGATAGTCATGGTTCATTGGTAAGTGGGATAGTTGAGACACACTTTCCTTAATAGAAAGTTAGTTTTCCCTACCATGGGGGAAAATTTGTTATCGTATGTGGGAAAGATGCATTGTATAGTGTTTTCTAGATTAAAATGATCATAGTTGAATTATTTAATGTTAAAATGATGTTAGATAAATATAGGATAGAGTGTTCGGTTTTCTTAAGCACCACCATAGTTATATTATAAATAAAGGAATACACGGTGCTTTATGAGGGATATAATGACATCCATAGAATTTATAATATATATAATATGGCTCATGGTTTCATCTTGTAATTTTTAGTTTAGTTTTATATAATTATTGAAATAATTATTAAGGCTCAAAAGTGTAAATCCATGTGAGGTCTAGTCATTTATTAAATTTGTATGACCTGCCATTCTTAGGAAATAAGGACTTCACTAGAAGCAATGATTATTTATAGACGTTTAGTAAACCTTGTGGTTTTTGAGGATTGATAATTTAAAATAGGGATTGACGTGTTATTGGGTATCTACTATTTGGTAAATATATTAGTTTCAATGATCAATGTATGGTATATAATCACTTGGGGATCATATTTAATGGGTGATATGCCAGTGAAAATACCCTTTGAGTGAGAAGGTTGAAAATTATCAAAAATCTTAGTAACGGGCTCATAAGGAGATAGATATGGTAAGTTTTGGTTGATTTTTCTATAGAAATTATACCAAATCCTTGTTGGATTAAAATAAACCTCTAAAGGATTTTTATATCAATTTGTATTAGAGAGGATTTACTTTTTAAATAAATTGTAGTCACATGGGATAATTAGAAAATGAATGTAAAAGTATTTTGTGTTTAGGTTCTACCTGATTGTAGAGAAAAAGGGTAACTAAGTTATAATAACTTAAGGTCACTTCTATATGGATTTTTAATACTTGGGTGGAGTGTGATATGTCTACATGGACTCATTTATGTCAATGGTTGGATGTTTTTCATGAGGCTATTTGGGATGTCCTAATACCATAGATCCAGAGAACAGGGATAATTGGTTGAGTTTGGTATGTTTGGAGGAGTTTGGCTCATGTGTGATGATAGTTGAGGAATATTTTTATTTAAGATTGATATTATTTACATGATGAGGATATAATAATTCTTTTGGTGCGGATCACCCTACCATCCATTTAAAGTATTACTATGGTGATTCATTGACCATACATCCGATTCTTTTAATACAAATTTGGATTATTGGGAGTCAATGAAAAAAGTGTCACTAAGATGTATGGGTTTTAGTATGTTGATTTCACCTGGTTTCTCTATATATTATAGGATTGGAATCGATGCACTAATTTTTGGTAAGTCTAGTATGTAAATTGAATTTATTTAGATGAAATGAAATAAAAAGTTTGAGAATGAATCGGATGATGGCATGGGTCTTTAAAAGGATTAGAGTTTGATGATGGGCTTTGTGAATCGAGGGAACATATTTTTTGGGAGCCAAGGATGTGCTCAGGGGTAGGTTTTTGAGTGTTTTAAAAATGTACCATAAGTTGAGTTCTCATAAATTAGGATATGGAATATAGTACCATGGTGAGTGATTCACACAAATTTTAAATGTATTTGGTGTTGTGGAGGATTTTATAATATATTTCATGTTTGATCAGATATTATGAGGTAGTAGTAACATAAAATATGTTATTCAAGAGGTCAATGATAAGTGTAAGTTTTCATGTCCATGTTTTTGGTAGAAAGACAACTTGATTGGGTCAGTTATATAGATTATCTAATGGATCCAATTTCATATTCTAAATATGAAGTGGAATTAGTTTTTAGTAATGAATTGCTTGTCGAGGAACATTTTCAAGTGTTTATCAAGGATGTGATGTTTTATGATGGGGAATTTATAACGACCCTAGTCTATTTAGGTTTTTAATTTTTGAATAGATTTGATTTTTTATATAATGCGAGTTTATGAATTTTTTTTCTATGTTTAGGATTAGGTTTATATGGTTGGAGTGTTTTTTATGTAGGGTTTTACATGGGTTTATGAGTGGTTGGGTGTTGGTGACCAAAAAGAGTAGTGCTGAGTGGTCCTGCTGCAAAAAATTAAATAGAAGGGATCCCCTGAGTACCTGGTGAAGGGTTACATAGTATTCAATGACTAATCAAGGGGTAAAGAACCCCCTATATTCCCATAATCTAGGTGGTGGTTCTGTACTGGGATTCATATGGGTACTAGGTAATAAATAGCACTTGTATGGTTACCCAATGGTGTTATAAGTGATTTTTTAATAGGATAAAACCCATTTTTTTAAGTCAGACATTTTTATTTTATCTCAATTTCTATTTTTTGGAGGAAATTTAACTATAACTATCCCTCCTTTTTCAACTACTGGTCCCTTTTCTCCCCCTTCAATCACAGGTATGATTAGAGTTTTTTTCATGTTGGTTCTATGTAATCCCTATTTCTCTCTTATATTATTTATTAATAATAATTTCTCAAAATTTAGATGGATATAACTAGAAATAAGGTATGATTCAAATATAGAATAAAAGATTCTTCTAGAAATTGCAGGGATTGTTGTTACATAGGATAGTGGATGCTAACAAAATTTGAACACACCCAATTTCTTACCTCTTTGATAGAGTACTATAATCATTACATGGAACGTATGAAAGTCATTAGACACTATTTAATTATTATGAAAATTCTATTTTAGTTTTTAAATATTACTCTTACTTATATTAAATATATAAATTAATATAATTTTTTATAAATAAATAATTTTGGATTATGGTGAAGATAAGGTCGTAGGATCTTAGTGATAATTAGAAAATGATTTGAAAAGGATTTGGATAACTCAATTTATGTATAAAAACATTTTATATTGAGACAAGAGATACTTTTAATACTTTTTTATATGTGTGTAGAAATATTTTTTCTTGTTTATTCCTAGGGGTTTAGTTTGGGATGATATATAGGGCCTTGGGGTTTAAAATTGTAAGGGGAATAGGGTTGAACCTTCTTAGATTACAGTGTGTATTCCATGTGTGGTTTATAATTCAATAGGTTCCCAAAGAATTCATACCAATTAGATATAATATTTTTTATATTTGAAAAAACCATATAGGGTATTTCTTCATTTATAAACCATTGGGGTATTGGAATGAGTATTGGTGGCATGGGTAAGGGACCTCCAAGGTAGTAATTTCCTATGTAATGTTTTTTTGATAATTTTTTTCTTTATGATGTTTTTTGGAGAGTATTTATGAGTTTATACATAGTATCATGCAATTTTATACAAGGGAATATTTTGAAAGAAATGTGAGTTGTGATCCATGATTTTCTTATTAGGCTTGATGAGTTCTTTTGGTCTGGATTCTTAAAGAGGATATAGGGTGTAACCACTCTTTATTGTTATGTTTATTAAATCTAGGGAAGGTAAGTGGAGATATGATTTACTTTGAGTGTTTCTTGCTCAAAGAGAGGGGAATTACGATATGTTAAGAAAAAACCATTATCAGAAAGAATAATTTTATGGATTAGAAAGTATGGATAAATATGCTACCTCAGTTTACGTGGAATGGTTGGTTATTTATAGGATTTTCCAACATTATGAAATCACGGTTGATTGGTAAGTAGTGATCAATGGTTATAATAAACATTATATGGTTTCATTTTATTTTATAATAAAAGATAATGTAGGAGCATGTCCTTTGGCCTATTTTGATTCTCTCTTATATGGGACTAGTGTAGTTGATTAATCTCACTTGTATGATTGGATAATTAGGGGGGATAGACTAATAATATCCCATGTTTTTTGTAACAATTATAGGTAATGTTTATAATTATATGTTACGTGGAATAGTTTTATTTTGGTGTGATATGTCAACATTGATGTGCTTATTGATATCTTATAGAAGTGTTCTTGGCATGAATGAGTTTCTAGTTAAGTGATAGGATGTGGGCCTATACTTTCCATGTTTTTTATATTAATATTTACTTTATTGATTTATCATTTTTTGGATAATTTTAAAGATTAGATGGTTTCCTAGAGACCTAAGACTTAATGGTATCATGCAATAGTGACCATATACTAGCTACCCAAACCTGGATATGTGACACCATTTCTTGATGATTTTACCATATATAGGTCTGTACATGTAACTAACATACCATATGTGTTTTATATATGTATTATGTAATATAATCCTTTATAAATATGTCATTCCTTTCCTAGAGAGGATTTCTATAGAAAGGTTCAGCTATGTGGCACTAATCCTAAATTTGTTTCCTATACCGTGGTCTGTCTATGTGTCACTTTTTTAATATGGGATTCATGTACATGATTTTAGCTAAGTAAGATGAACCCTTGATTCATTTTTTAAATATTGTGACTATGAAATGTTGGATTATTAGCATAGACTAGGGAAGGTTCAGTTAGGTGCCATGATGGCTTGGTTAGAACATGATGAACTGAAGGGATTGATTACATATTTTATATTAATTTTACACACACACACAGAAATATTATGATGTTTATAAGGATTCCTATTACTGGTTCCCTATTTAGTTTTATAGCCACAACATACAGGTGAAACTTACTTTGCATGTAGATATTATTTCCATATTTTAGGTAACAAGTTATATAAGAGATCAAGAAGGAGTATCTTGATTGATTTTTTGAGGTGGGACTGATGATAGATCCTATATTTTGGGTCCTATGTGTTTTTTTCTTGTTTCCATGACCGACCTAATGGAAAATACTTATGTAATAGGTATGTTTGACCAACATGGGTATATTTTATTATTTAATATTGGAATTTTTTAATATTAATGGTATTCTCTTAGTTATGATTCCTTTCACTTCCTCTAATTTAATAATATATTTCTATTATTTATTGATATTAAATTTTATGATATAGATTGTATATTATTCCCAATACTAGTTATATAATCTCATAGTTAGTTAGGTAACTCAAGAATACGAGGAGGTGCACCTGAGGTCCCATACTAACAAAAGATTGACCACTATTTAAGATTTACTGAGATAAGTCATTACTAGTGATCAAAATATATTTTTATAATTGTGAGAGGGTATAACTAATGATCTTCCCAAGGAATAACACTATTCTTCTATCCTTGTATCAGATTTCTTTTTTAATTTTCCACTTCATGAACCTATATCAAATCACCCATTTTTAATTATTTCTAATTATTTTAAAAAATAGTAACTAAAAAATTTCCCTAAAAATGTGACACCTAGAGTTTACTACTTATCCTCTTATGGAGAATGCATTGTTTTGTACTTATATTTTATTGTAGAATTAATTTAAATATGGGTGACATAAAATTCTTAAAAAATTTCCTCATGCCAATTTGGTATCATTATTAGCGAATGCGAGGTGAAATATTTATTATGTTATTTATTTAATTGATTTTGAATTTATTTTCTAAATAAAATAATAAGTATCCATGATTAATTTCTAAAAAAATAAATAATATGTATGAAAATAACACTAACAGGTGTATGAAGATATTTATGATATAATAAATGATTTTCCGAATGAACTAAGAGAAGAAATATTGGATTTAATGAGTGAAATAAAATGATAAAACGTATTGTAAAAGAATTCATGGGAAAAGAACTGTAAAAACCATACTTGAACTTATTGAGGAAGAATATTCCCCACTCATATTTCATATAGAGGAAATTTATGAGGATTAGAAGTATTAAATGTCATATATATTATTTTACCTTTCCCTACAATCTCTAATGAATTATTAAAAAAGAAATACTAGATGATGTAAATTTTAGAGATAAAAAATCCAGGGATATATATTAGACACATTTTATAAATTATTACACGCATAATGATTATTCTATCTTTTAATAAGTAAAATCAACACCACTGTTCCTTCCTTTGTCCATGTAGATTGAAATTACTTCTAAGGGGGTGTCTTTTGAAGACCAAATGAAGAATAATTAATACCCAACCAAACTTGTGAAAACATAACTTATATGGGTATTTCATATAATATAGGAACTTGAATCTAATAATATCTAGAGATATAGTTATATTATTTGTTTTCATCTATTTAATTTGATCAAAACTAATTTGAGAACAAAATTTCTATTTGATGACATTTCATATCATACTCGTAAATGGAAACCTTTAGAGGACGAGGAAGATTCATATGATTTGAATGTATATATATCTTGGTATTCATTGAGAATTAAATATAGTAAGAATATTAATAATTTTATATTGATGAACATCATAATTCAACCCCACACATTATTCACAACACTTGTAAGTAAGTACCAAATTGGGTGGGGGAAGAATATTTAGTTTTTTCCAAATAGGACCTTGAAGATAATATATTAAAGATACTTCTAGTTTTATTTTGAATCCATTCCTTAAACATAATTTTAATGGATAAAATATGATAGTTTTTATCAATGAATCCCTATACATCATCATATTGTAGATAAGGACTATAATTTTCTTGCTATGGATATTCAGATCCCGTAACGTCTTCAAGGATGAACTGAGCATTAATTTATTTTATCTTTCATTTTTCTTCATTTGTAATGAATAATTTATTTTGTGTATATGTTTTTAGGTTTTTAGAATCAATAATGATAAAATCTTAAAAACAATGTTTTATTTACCCAAATCACAACTTTACTATCATATACTATAAGTATGTGTTCATAAAAAAGGGATGACAATATTTATGTTTGTGTTTGTGCATGTGTGTTTGGGGGGGGGGTCTGTGGGTTGGTGGGTGTGTTATCAACTTGAATTTTTTATTAGAATATATGTACTATTTTTATTATTTTCTTTAAAATGTAAATATAAATTTAAAACAATATTGTGTCTAAAATCTACCATGATTGTGATGATACTTTTATATTTTTATGGATCCTAATAATTTTAAAATTATGAATTTATATGATTTATGAAAAGATTTAAATTTCAATTCTTTATCTCATGTGACTTAGATAGATATTAATGTCCATGCCATGAACCGATTCTCCTAAATTGTTATCCCATTCCTAGGGGTCATTCTAACCCTGATTTACATATTATTCAATGTAACATAAATTATTGAGAGATTTGGGTTATAGAAGATACTATAAATTTACTTGATTCTGGTTTAAATATATAGGATTGATGTGGAAAAAGTACGATTGATTTCACTGTTCATTGAAAATTCCCTTTAAAATATATTAAATGGGTATATTATATTGGACCTTTTTAAAACCTTATATACAATGAATTTTTTTTGAGGTAAGATAAATTACAATCCAAATAATCCCTTCATACAATTAGTTTAGTGTATTTAAGGATATATTTTCATCTAAGTTTGTGTTAGACGGCGTGTTCATGTTATCTCATTAGAGGAAGTTCCCTATTTTAGAAAACGTATGGGGAAATATTTCATTGGTTATGGATAGTGTACTCCTAAGATAATTTTTTATTATAATTAATTTTAGCACATTAATAAAAAAATGTATATGAGAAATTTTTTAAATATAAAATAATAAATGGGATGAAATATTCATGAAAATGGAGATTAGTGGATGATTCCTTCAATGATACTCACTGTATTGATTATGTCCTACCAAAAGAATAAATGGAAAAGAATAGGGAGTGATAAATTTACAATTAAATGAGTGATTAAATATATCTATTATTGAATTATATCATGCAATATTAATAGAGATAAGCCTTCTCAACCTACCTCATAACATTTTAGGTCAAATACCTACCAACCCTTTATCCCTAGAATAATTTTTTAAAATTTATCATAGTTAGTGATCATCGAACCTGATAGTAAAGAAAATATGATCTTCATATGCCTATAGTGATATAATTATAATATAATAATGATAAAAAATCAATATAAACTATTCCTAGTGTGATGACAGAAAATTCCAACATAAGGTAGTTCATTTTTGTGCAAGGAAAAGTGTAAAAATTTAAGAACAAATATATGAGAAGAGGGGTGATAGGGTGTATGATAGATAAAATAGGTAAAATAAACTTCAATTATGGATGAGATAGTTAAATCCTTTTTTTGGATTGTGTAATTAAACATAGAAGAGTAGTCTTTTTATTGAATTTCATTTCATATATTTCCCATGTGGGAAAATTTTAATTATGGAGTAGTGAAAAAGTAATAAAATTCATATTTTTCTCCTTTAATTTAATCCTTATATCTTCAAAAATTATAGAACACATTGTATTTTACAATACATTTATATGTTTGGATCATTTTATAGTTTAATTTAAATATAACATAATTTCTTGATTTTAATGGTTTGAGTAATATTTGTCATAAATTGTCATGATCATACCTTAATTTGGTATATTTTGTTGTGTAGGTAATGTAAGACCATCCAAGTCATGTCTATGTTATAATTAAAAATTATGATTCCAAAATTTGTTAGATTAAACTACTTTTTAAGCTAATAATGTATTCATAAAAGAATATTTTTCCAATCCATGTAAGATTAACTCATGACATCACTGATGTTTTATAATGTTTTATGACTTTTCTGAGAAAATAGGTGGATGTGACCAATTGTATAATATTAAATGAATAATTTCAAAGGTTATGTAAGAGTATGTTTCACACATGTAAAAATTAAATAGGACCTGTATAAGAATAATGTTGATCACTATTTGGATTTTTATAGTCTTCTTCACTTGGCCATAATCATCCTAGCTAGTTGTATAGATAATTTTACTACGACATGCTCACTTATAATTTTTTATTTTTAAAAAATTAATATGAATCCTAGTCAATTGATGAAATTTGTTTCCAACATATTTAACATTCTTGTTAATAGAAGGGAACTAGAAATGATTTTTTTACATATCTATATAACCAAATTAGGAGGTGACTCATTGAATTATATAGATCGCTAAAGATTCTAGAGAGAAATAATATGAGATCACATGCATTTGAAATGATGGAACTCAAAAATTAATGACGAAATATGAAAATACATGAATTTTAGAGAGGTATTCATGTGGAATATACAATATATAGATACATATTTTTCCATTGTGTTCAAATTTCTCATGTCCCACTCTTTAGAAAATTATTTTACTATTTCAATTTTCATTTTTATTATGTATGAGTCTATGTAACATCACAAGTAAGTAATGAATAATAGATATTTTTAACTATTTCTATTAATGAATTAGACAGTGTTTTAGAGGCTTAAAATGAAAATAAATCCAATCTTAAGCATGGAATACACTAATTTTTTTCAAAGATTGTTTTACTGCCTTTTAATGGTAAACCATTTTTAAATATATATTTTGACAATATTATAACCTATGTTTGTCAAAATAAACTTATTCTTTATGATTGGGACATTAAAATTTACTTTGTGTGAATTTTTGTTATTTTTCCGATAAAGTTCATTTTTTTAATGAATAGTGAAAAATGTTGTATTTTAATTCAAAACCTCTTTTTAATCTAATTTATTTATATGATTATATTATCTTTTAAATTGGTTTTAAAGTAAAATTAGAATATATTTTTACCATTTAATCCAATGGTGGTCATTGGAATCAATTTCACTTTGAAATTGGACTTAAACTAGTGTCAATCTTTTGATACTTATTGTTTCATAAAAACACGCTATTTGTCATGACAATGAGAATTAATTATTAAATTAAATAATGCATCTTATATGTTTTGAATTTTTTAAAATAGACATCATTTTTGAATTCAGAATATCAAATATAGCTTAGGGTGATGTTTTGGAATTTTTCTGAAAAACTTCAAATTTTGATGAATAGTGAAACCACTAAGTGGTAGTTAAAGAAACTTATTTTTCATTTAAATGAAACTTTGCCACTTCTGTGATTTGATTTTTGAAAATCTGACATACATGGTTGTCATTAAGAAGTAAAATGTTGTTCAATGAGATTAAAATAATTTTTTTGGTGAATAGTAACTTTTAAGTTCTTAATCGCGATTAGAGGTAATTAGTGTAGTTTAAGGTAAAAATAATGTTTTAATAATATGAGATGAGCTTGAAACATGTCCTACCCTCATTGGATGTGTCATGGATGACCAAGACAATCCATGGGTAAACTTGGGGACCCCATGGAGCCACTTTGGTTGGGAAATGACATAAATAACTTTTTATTTAATGTTAAATTAAAAATAACACAAACATGAGATGTTTTACTAAAACAATTTTTGCATGGGGTTATAAAAGTCATAGTTTTTACTATAAATATTCATTAGAAATCTAAAACTATTTCCTAAATCATGATAGTTTTTTTATAATTTTTAGACTTTAAATATATTAAATTATTTATGACATCATGATGATGCAGCGATTACCTCATTAATAAAGGATTTAAATAAAATGAAAATATAATGTAAACTGTATGACCTACACATGTCCAAAACCTATTGGATGGGTGTATTTCGTACCCTTATCACATTACCCTCGAAATATATCAATGTGGGACCTTTTGAATCCGAAACTCATTTAAAAATAAAGTAACATTTCTTTACTTTCCAAGAGTGCCCCTCCTCTCCTCTTATAAAAGGCCCCCACCTCAACCTCCTAACTCACACTTACAAAGCCTTTGTCTCGGCCAACCCCTGCCCATTTTCTCTCTCCAAATCCCTCTCATACTCCTTGAAGCCTCAGTTTGGGCAGAAGTCTTCCCAATGAATCCTTTGATCTCAAACCAAAGGGAGTTACCCGATTTTAAGGTAATGTCTTCACTTGAGTCCTTTTGTTTTATTTTGCTTCTCCAACCCCCTGAACTCATTTAATTCATTTATTGTGTAACAAATCCAGTATCTTCAATATACTAGGATGTTGTTATAAAAAGGATTCGAGCTACACTTACACAAACCTACATCTAATGGTTAAAGAACATACTGTTTCCGTGGATGGCGAATTTCGGCCTCCTGAAACGATGATTGTTCAACATTCTTTTTACACCTTAAAAGGTGGACATTAAGATGAAACTATATTTATATATGATATATAATATGTTTATTTTTTCCTTAATCTTATTTATTTTTCATTTTGGGCATACCATTATGGTTTCCATTATGGGTAAACATGATATCTTCATTTAAGGAAGTGCGGACTACCGCCCCCTCAAAGTGATTTGATTCGTTAATACCATATGTGGGATATATAAAGGATGAAGTTATGATATTATATATGATATTACACTAGAATTATAATATACCTTTATATCATTATGATTCCATTCTATAAAATATGAAATAGAAATGAAAGTAGCGTTCGTGCGTACGTACGGCTTACCGTCTCCATGAATGGTGCGTTTCATTTCTTACCTCTAAATGATTATGTAATATTATAAATGGATGTATATACTGGATATATATGATATATATGATATATAAATCATGATTATAATTCTAGATATAATGGATACATGGACAACTTGTAATTATAAAGGGTTTATTTTTGACTCAAGTACCAATGATCCTTAAAACGACCGTTATTAACTTAAATAATTACATAGTGTTAATGACATGGAAATAAGTGATATAAAAGGAATAATGAACTTTAAAAAGGTTCTTAATCAAGTAGAAATTAACTCAACTTTATTATTTAGGAGATTAAAGAACGACCGAGTCAAGTCGACCTGAGGTATGGGACTTCGTCTCAATCTCCTTTCCTTGAGGCATATTTTGTTTTATACAAAACCTTATTTATACAGTGTATAAACCCCTTTGAATTTTACGTATATTCAAAAGGAATTTTTTTTATACGAAGCGTTTACTAAATGAAAAAAGTGAATGTTTTTGTCGTACGTTTGCGTCGACAACGACTTCTCCGCCGCCATGACCGTTATTTGAGTTTCGGCTTCCTCTACAGGCCATACCTTTTTTTGAAAGAAAAATAAATACCATGTTTTACTTTTATTTTATTTTGGTATTGAAAATGGGTTTTATAATTTTTTTATATCAATGTGTTGTATTGATATCTTGTTATTAAAAGGTGGAAATGTTATGTTTCCTTTATGCATGTTTTATGTGAAACGATTATGTTGAGGTTCTTGGGAATTATTATGATGATGGGTGGTTCCGTGATAAACTAAGGGCGGGTGAGCCCGATATAGCTCTCCAATGCATTGGGTAACGCGAAGGAGTGAAACTTTAAGGTTTCTCCGAAGAGATTTAAGGAATATACTGTGATGGGTATTCCATACGTAACGAAGAGGGTTACTCCCTACGTAAGAATGTTATGAATGCCTCAAGTTACCTTTATGTCTTATGATTTCTATGGTTTATTCATGATTTGATGAGGTATGTTAAAGTGATTATGTTTTATGGGTAAAGTATGATTTCATTCTTATGTATATATGAACTTATGTTTCCTTTCTATATTTTTATAACCCATACTGAGATTTTTATGCTCATCCCAAGTTTTTTTTGAAAAGTTTTTCACAGGTGAAGGAAAAGGTATATGATATGATGATAGTGTCAAGGAAGTGTCAAGAAAGAATCCATGTTTTATTTTAAATATGTTTCCATTGATTGGAAAAATGAATACTATATTTTATATAACCACTTTGTTTAAATGTTGAATGTAATGCATGTTTTATTATCTAATTCTCTAAAACTCTAAACCTGAAAAGATACTCAAGGTGTAATCTTGTAATAACTCATGATTAAGTAAGGTTTATGGCTGGGGCCTTATAGTTGGTATCAAAGGTCGGTTAAGATAACTTTAGGAGTTAGAATTATATTAAATGATTATCCAAAAATATTTTTTTATGGTCAAATTGAAGTGATGTAGCATTTGATGATTACCTTGTTGCTTCATCTAAGACATGTTTGTTCAGAATGGTTTTCCGTAGAGGAAACAGGGAAGCAGTGCTAGGAAGGCATACAAAAGGAAATAACCTTCCGAATCAGCAACCTGAGATGGTCGGAATTGGAACTGAACAGTTTGTTGCAGTAATGGCGCAGTTGACTCAAGCGATAAATGGTGGTGGTAAACATGCACGAGATCAGCCAGATCAACCGCAGAGGAACATGTAAGTGGTGGAACATTTCATGAGGCGACATCCCCCATCATTCAGAGGGTCATATGACCATGTGTTATCTGAAGAGTGGATTAAAGCACTGGAAAAGATTTTCGATGTCATGGGGTGTTCAGATAATCAAAAGGTTAGTCTTTCTATTTACCGTTTGGAGGGTGAAGCAGATCAGTGGTGGTCAATGGTTAAAAATATCAGGGACTCTGATGAGATTGATGCTTTCGATTGGGATGAATTCAAAGGTATGTTTCTTGAAAAGTATTTTCCTAAGGCTGTTCGACTTAGGATGGAAAAGCAATTCCTAGAATTGAAGCAAGAGGAATACTCGGTGGCTGCCTATGAAGAGAGGTTCACTCGATTTTCAAGGTATGCTCCAAATTTTATCTGAGACCTTGATAGTAAAATCAATCGTTTTTACTCACGATTAAAGACAAAATATCGAAGGGAATTATCTTCTCATGAGTTTAAAAGTTATGAAAAGCTTGTTAGATGTGCTGAGAAGGTGGAAATGGAGTTTACCGATGACCAAGTGTTCTATAACAACCAACAGAAGAAGAGACCGAGGTGGGAGGAGAAAGGAAAGAATTCTTCAAAAAGGTCTGATGGTAAGAAAACCAAGTTTCCAGATTGTGATAAATGTGGTAAAAGGCATGCTGGGGAATGTCTTCTGAATTCTGTAAAGTGCTACCGATGTGGTAATATGGGACATAAGGCTCGTGATTGCACTGAAAAAGATCAAGGTGATGGTAAGTCCAAATTTGATTTACCGTTAGTGAAATGTTTTAAGTGGAATGAGATGGGTCACTATGCAAACGAGTATCCAACAAAGAGCTTGAGTGATGGGAAGCAGTTAGACTACAAGCAGAAAGGGGTGGTGAAATACTTTGCAACTACTTCAGCAGATGTCGGGCCATCCAATGATGTTTTATCAGGTAATTTGTTTGTTTTTTCAGATTATGCCAGTGTGTTGTTTGATTCGGGGTCTACACACTCTTTCATCTCTGAAAGCTTTACTAGTAAAATGGGAATATCATCTCAAGAAATGACTCCTGAACTTGTGGTAAAACCACATGGGGGAAATGTTGAGGCAAAAATAATTTATAAGAATCTTCCTATCCTTATCCATGGAAAGAACCTACTTGCGAACCTTATTGTTTTACCTCTAGTAGAGTTTGATGTTATCCTGGGTATGGATTGGCTCTATATTTACCATGATAAGATTGACTGTAGAGCTAAAGAAGTTTCTTTTTCAGAAAGACTTTCAGTTTGTGTACAAGAATGAACCCTTACTGTTGATAACTTATCAAGAGGCCGAGAAACTTTTAAAAGATGGGAATGAATGTTACCTTGCACATATTGTTGAAAACAAGGGAACTGTTCAGATTAATGATGTGCCAGTGGTAAATGAGTATCCTGATGTTTTTCCTGATGAGTTGCCTGAAAAAATACCAGATCAGGAAGTTGAATTTACTGTTGACTTAGTTCCTGATTCTAAGACAATTTCGAAACCCCCTTATCGAATAGCTCAAATTGAACTTTTAGTGTTGAAGGAGCAATTGTAAGATTTATTAGAGAAAGGTTTCATTAGACCTAGAAAATCACCATGGGGTGCCCAGTTTTATTTGTTAAAAAGAAAGATGGTTCTATGAGACTTTTCATTGATTATAGATCCTTGAATAACATCACTGTTAAGAACAAATATCCTTTGCCTCATATCGATGATTTGTTTGATCAGCTCCTGGGAGCTCAGTTTTTTTCAAAGATTGACTTGAGATCGTGGTACCATCAGCTGAAGGTAAAGGTAGCAGATGTTCCGAAGACTGCGTTTCGTACAAGATATGGCCTTTATGAATTTTTAGTAATTCCTTATGGGCTAACCAATTCACCTGATGTATTCATGGACTTAACGAATAGAATTTTCCATGAGTTCTTGGATAAGTTTGTGGTGGTTTTCATTGATGATATTTTGGTGTTTTCTAAAATTAAAGAGGAGCATGAAAGACATTTAAGGGTTATTTTGCAAACCTTAAAAGAAAAGAAATTGTATGGGAAATTCAGCAAGTGTGAGTTTTGGTTGCAACAAATTTCTTTCCTTGGTCACATTGTTTCTAAATATGGGATAACCGTTGATCCTGCAAAAACAAAGGTTGTTGAAGAATGGCCAAGACCCACAAATGTAACAGAGATTCGTAGTTTCATTGGTTTGGCAGGCTATTACCGAAGGTTTGTTAGAAATTTTTCACGGTTATCTAGTCCAATGACTAATCTAACTCGGAAGGGTGTTAAGTTTATCTGGACAAAAGAATGTGATGCTTTTTTTTCAGGAATTGAAAAGAAGATTGGTGAATGCTCCAGTTTTGGAACTTCCTTCTAGGAATGGTGAGTTTGTTATATACAATGATGCTTCATTGAAAAGACTTGGTTGCGTCCTAATGCAGAATGATTAGGTAATTTCTTATGCTTTATGACAGTTGAAAAATCATGAGGTAAATTACCCTACACATGATTTGGAATTAGCTGCTGTTGTTTTCGCTTTTAAAATTTTGAGGCATCATTTGTATGGAGTAAAGTGTGAAATATATACTGATCACAAAAGTTTAAAGTTTATATTCACTCTAAAATAGTTAAACATGAGATAGAGGAGATGGATGGAATTAATCAAGGATTATGATTGTACAATTCATTACCATCTGGGAAAAGCAGATAAAGTGGCTGATGCTTTGAGTCAAAAAAGTAATGCTTCATTAGCAATGTTGCGGTTGGAACATGATACTTTGGTTAAGGATTTGATGAACTTTGGCATAGAAGTTTTTGGTGTAGGATGTTCTTCTGTTTTGTTTTAGGTATCAGTGAAATCTTCTCTATCAAACAGAATCAAGCAAGCACAGAAGCAATACAGTGAGTTGCAGAAAAAGGTAGAGCTGGTTCAGAAAGGTATGTTTCCTGAATTCAACACTGATAATGATTGTGTTTTGAGATTTGGGAAGAGATTGTGTGTGCCTTGTGATTCAAAGTTGAAGAGAGAGTTGTTATGTGAAGCTCATAGTTCTCCATTTTCAGTTCATCCTGGCAGTACTAAGATGTACAGAGATCTGCGGGAGTATTACTGGTGGGATGGAATGAAAAGAGATATTTCTGATTTTACTGTGAAGTGTTTGACTTGTCAATAGGTTAAAGCAGAGAGGCAGTTACCGAAAGGGATGCTTTAGCATTTACCAGTGCCAGAGTGGAAATGGGAGAATATATCCATGGACTTCATTGTGGGATTGCCGAAGACCCCTCTAGGTAATAATGCAATCTGTGTTTTTGTTGATCGCTTGACTAAATCTTCTCATTTCCTTGCTATACGAGATAATTGTTCCCTAGATCAACATTCCCATTTGTATCTAAAAGAGATAGTTAGGTTACATGGAGTTCCTCTCTCCATTGTATCTGACCGTGATCCCAGGTTCACTTCTACCTTTTGGAAAGGAATTCAGAAGTCGTTGGGTACTGAATTAAATTATAGTACAGCTTTTCATCCTCAATCAGATGGGAAGTCAGAACGAAAAATTCAGACCTTGGAGGATATGCTACGAGCTTGTTCGATGGATTATCAGGGAAGTTGGGACCAACACCTTTCTTTGGTTGAATTTTCATATAATAACAGTTTTCATTCCAGTATACATATGACACCACTTCAGGCATTATATGGGAAGCGGTGTCGAACTCCAACTTTTTGGGATGAAGTGGGTGAAAGGAATTTGATGGGACCATAATTGGTAGAAGAGTTGGCAGAAAAAGTTCAGCTGATACAGAAACACATGAGAACAGCTCAGAGCAGGCAGAAGAGTTATGAGGATAACCGGAGGAAGGATCTATCTTTCGAGGTAGGTGATCATGTTTTTCTCAAAGTCTCACCATGGAAAAGTGTGATGCGATTTGGTAAGAAAGGAAATCTGAGTCCAAGGTTCATTGGACCATATGAAATTTTTGGAGAAAGTTGGATCAGTTGCTTACCGGGTGGCTTTACCTCTGAGTTTATCTCAGGTACACAATGTTTTTCATGTTTCGATGCTGAGAAAGTACATGCTAGATCCATCTCATGTTTTGAGTTCAGAGGTAGTTCAGCTAGAAGAGAACCTATCTTATGAGGAACAATCGGTCCAGATTCTTGACCACAGGGAACAAGTGTTATGGAATAAGGTGATTAATTAGGTAATGGTTTTGTGGAAAAACCACATGATGGAAGAGGCAACATGGGAATCTGAAAATGCAATGAGGGATAAGTACCCCCACTAATTTGATAAGTAAATAAACTACGGGGACACAATTTTCTAAAGGGTGAAGGATGTAACATCCCAAGTAAGTAATGAATAATAGATATTTTTATCTATTCATATTAATGAATTAGATAGTGTTTTATAGGCTTAAAATGAAAATAAATCCAATCTTAAGCCTGGAATACACTAATATTTTTAAAAGATTGTTTTACTGCCTTTTAATGGAAAACCATTTTTAAATCTATCTTTTGACAAATTTATAAGCTATGTTTTTCAAAATAAACTTATTCTTTATGATTGGGACACAAAAATTTACTTTTTGTGAAATGTTTTATTTCTCCGATAAAGTTCATTTTTTTAATGAATAGTGAAAAATGTTGCATTTTAATTCAAAACCTCTTTTTAATATAATTTATTTATATGATTAGATTACCTTTTGAATTGGTTTTAAAGTGAAATTAGAATATATTTTTACCATTTAATCCAATGGTGGTCATTGGAATCAATTTCACTTTGAAATTGGACTTAAACTTGTGTCAATCTTTTGATACTTATTGTTTCATAAAAACACGCTATTTGTCATGAAGTGAGAATTAATTATTAAATTAATTAATGCATCTTATATGTTTTGAATTTTGTAAAATAGACATCATTTTTGAATTCAGAATATCAAATATAGCTTAGGGTGAAGTTTTGTAATTTTTCTGAAAAACTTCAATTTTTGATGAATAGTGAAACCACTATGTGGTAGTTAAAGAAACTAATTTTTCGTTTAAATGAAACTTTTCCACTTCTATGATTTGATTTTCGAAAATCTGAAATACATGGTTGTCATTATGAAGTAAAATGTGGTTCAATAAGATTAAAATAATTTTTTGGTGAATAGTAACTTTTAAGTTCTTAATCGCGATTAGAGGTAATTAGTGTGGTTTAGGGTAAAAATAATGTTTTAATAATATGAGATGAGATTGGCACATGTCCTACCCTCATTGGATATTTCATGGCCGACCAAGAAAATCCATGGGTCAACTTGGGGACCCCATGGAGCCACTTTGGTTGGGAAATGACATAAATAACTTTTTATTTAATGTTACAGTAAAAATAACACAAACATGAGATGTTTTACAAAAAATTTTTTTACATGGGGTTATAAAAGTCATATTTTGGACTATAAATATTCATTAGAAATCTAAAAAGATTTCATAAATCATGATAGTTTTTCTATAATTTTTAGACTT
The DNA here is from genome assembly GCA_963277665.1 of Viscum album. NCBI lineage: Eukaryota > Viridiplantae > Streptophyta > Magnoliopsida > Santalales > Viscaceae > Viscum > Viscum album. The sequence goes on along the minus strand of OY728123.1, from coordinate 746,315,698 downwards.
TAAATATATTATTTTATTTACGACATCATGATGATGCAGCGATTACCTCATTAATAAAGGATTTAAATAAAATTAAAAGATAATGTAAAATCGATGACCTACACATGTCTAAAACCTATTGGATGGGTGAATTTCTAACCCTTATCACCTTACCCTCGAATTATATCACTATGGGACCTTTTGAATCCGAAACTCATTTTAGAATAAAGTAACATTTCTTTACTTTCCAAGAGTGCCCCTCCTCTCCTCTTATAGAAGGCCCCCACCTCTACCTCCTTACCTACACATCCAAAGCCTTTGGCTCGGCCAACCCCTTCCCATTTTGTCTCTCCACATCCCTCCATTACTCCTTGAAGCCTCAATTTTGGCAGAAGTCTTGCCAAGGAAGCCTTTGAGCTCAAACCAAAGGGAGTTGCCCGATTTTAAGTTAATGTCTTCACTTGAGTCCTTTTGTTTTATTTTTCTTCTCCAACCCCCTAAACACTTTTTATTAATTTATTTTGTAACAACTCCAGTATCTTAAATATACTAGTATGTTTTTATAAGAAGGATTAGATCTACATTTACTGACACCTACATCTAATGGTTAAATAACATACTGTTTCCTTGGATGGCGAATTTCGGCCTCCCGAAATGATGATTGTTCAACATTCTTTTAACACCTTCAAAGGTTTCCATTAAGATGAAACTATATTTATATATGATATATGATATGTTTATGTTTTACTTAAGCTTCTTTACTTTTCATTTTGGGCATACCTTTATGGTTTCCATTATGGGTAAACACGATATCTTCATTTAAGGAAGTGCGGACTATCGCCCCCTCAAAGTGATTTGATTCGTTAATACCATATGTGGGACGTATAAAGGATGAAGTTATGAAATTATATATGATATTACACTGGAATTATAATATACGTTTATATCATTATGATTCCATTCTATAAAATATGAAATAGAAATGAAAGTAGCGTTCATGCGTACGTACGGCTTACCGTCTCCATGAACGGTGCATTTCATTTCTTACCTCTAAATGATTATGTAATATTATAAATGAAATTATATACTGGATATATATGATATATATGATATATAAATCATGTTTTTAATTCTGGATATAATGGATACATGGAAAACTTGTAATTGTAAATGGTTTATTTTTGACACAAGTACCAATGATCGTTAAAATGACCGTTATTAACTTAAATAATTACATAGTGTTCATGAAATGGCAATAAGTGATATAAAAGGAATAATGAACTTTAAAAAGGTTCTTAAACAATTAGAAATTACCTCAAGTTTATTATTCAGGAGATTAAAGAATGACCGAGTCAAGTCGGACCCGGGGTATGGGACTTCGTCTCAATCTCCTTTCATTGAGGCATATTTTGTTTTATACACAACCTTCTTTATATGGTGTATAAACCCCTTTGACTTTTACGTTTATTAAAAAGGAATCTTTTTTATACGAAGAGTTTACTAAACGAAAAAAGGTAATGTTTTTGTCGTACGTATGCGGCGACCACGACTTCTCTGCCGCTGTGACCGTTATTTGAGTTTCGGCTTCCTCTACAAGCCATACCTTTTTTTAAAAGAATAATAAATACCATGTTTTAATTTTCATTTATTTTGGTATTGAAAATGGTTTTCATAATGTTTTTATATCAATGTTTTGTATTGATATCTTGTTATTGATAGGTGGAAATGTTATGTTTCCTTTATGCATGTTTTATGTGATACGATTATGTTGAGGTTCTTGGGCATTATTATGAAGACGGGTGGTTCTGTGATAAACTGAGGGAGGGTGAGCCCGATATTGCTATACAATGCATTGGGTAACGCGAAGGAGTGAAACGTTAAGGTTTCTACGAAGAGATTTAGGGAATATACTGTGATGGTTATTCCATACGTAACCAAGAGGGTTACTCCCTACGTAAGAATGTTATGAATGCCTCAAGTTACCTTTATGTCTTTGGATTTCTATGATTTATTCATGATTTGATGAGGTATGTTAAAGTGCTTATGTTTTATGGGTAAAGTATGATTTCATTCTTATGTATATATGAACTTATGTTTCCTTTCCATATTTTTATAACCCATACTGAGCTTTTTATGCTCATCCCAAGTTTTTTTTGAAATGTTTTTCACATGTCAAGGAAAAGGTACATGATATGATGATAGTGTCAAGGAAGTGTCAAGAAAGAATCCATGTTTTATTTTAAATATGTTTCCATTGATGGGAAAAATGAATACTATCTTTTATGTAACCACTTTGTTTAAATGTGGAATGTAATGCATGTTTTACGATCTAATTCTGTAAAACTCTAAACCTGAAAAGATTCTCAAGGTGTAATCTTGTTATAACTCAAGATTAAGTAAGGTTTAAGGACGAGGCCTTATAGTCTATGTTCCCTCTCTTTCATAAAATATCATAACTATGATCATGTGTAGCTAAATCTCTTGTCATCCTGAGGAAGATGAATTATTCTTTTTTCTACTGAGTTTTGAATATGATTATATTACTTCCCAACTATTTTCTATTTGAGTTGAGAGATCTGATAGTTAATTTGGTTTGGTGTGATAATGGTCCCACTTCCTCTATGATATATCCTTCATCATTTTATATTTAATGTGATCATAGTTTCATGTAAATATATTTTTCATTATATGAGGGCGATGATAATTATTGTATAGAGTGGTTTGATGTTTTTTGTTCATCTTTAGTAGTGATTGACTCTTGGTGAGGGATACTAAGATGATTTTCTATAGAATTAGATTCATGATTGACATATATTATCCACAACTAGATAGAGAAAGATGCAAGTATTTGTGAACATGAAATTTTAATTAGCTAATTACTTAAAAATATAAATCTAGAGAGTTAGAGTGATGTATGATATTGATTCATTCCATTAAATGTGGATAGGGAAAGGAAAAAAACTTCAGTGTGATAGGGTATCACTAGTGATCTTCCAAAGACATAACATTGTTCTTATATCCTTGTGTCTCATTAATTTTTTTTAATTTTTAATTCATGAGTCTAAATTAATCCCCATATATTTTATTATATTTTATTATTTAACATAAATAAAAAAACTAGGAATAATTTAAATAAAAATGACACATTGAGTTTAAACCCTAGTCTCATTAAGAGATGAACTTAGTTTTTACAAATTATATATTCTGTGAGAAACATTAATATTATTGAAATGAATTTCATAAAAAATTACTCTTATAGCCCACCTTTATCCCCTTATGTTACCAAATATGAATAAACCCCTTAACATCATACCTTTAAAAATAAGTATAGTAATGTTTATTTATTTTATTTATAAAAAATAATGGTTTTGGGATATATATTATCCAATAGAATCCATATTAAATTCCCTAAATAACGTGAAAAAATGCTACAGATGCTATACTCTTATACAGTGTCACCCCCTCTTACCACCCTCTTTGTTGATCATCCATATTCCACTAAGTACCATACACTATATTGCACTGCCACCACCATGTTTAATCATTTACAATATTCTCCTATGAATTAACATCTGTTTATACCTCCTCCTAGAATAACAAAAGACACAATTTACTTATTATATCCTATCCCATTACTTCTGGTGATATGAGCATCACATTTTTCCAATGAGTAACTTGATTAAGCATTTTAGTTTTAATCATCAACTCGGTGTAGACCATCACCTCCACAACTACATTCCCATTACACTTTCATATTTATAAATAAATTATTCTTATATGGATTGAGGGTGTTAACATAACCTTATTTTGGAATATTACATTCTTGAATCACATTGTTTCAACCATCTTCATTGAAAATAAATGTTCGATGAATACCATGAGAGAGAAATGTGCGTTTATTTATTTATCATGGTGGGAAAATTCGAGGGAATGTGGGAGGGAGATAAAAAAACCATAATAACACCCTTTTATAGAGATAATAATTTTTATTATATAAATATTATTCACATAAAAATAAATAATCTATATATTATAATTAACATATAATGACTTGAAATATATAAATATGATTGAAAAGGAAGTTCAAAATCCAATACCTATAGATCAGAACATCCTTCTCAATTTTTCTATAATTAATCTATATTTAACACCTTGTTTTTCTTGAAAAATGCGAATTATGGGTTCTTAACGAACAATTTAATGAAATATGGGATTTGTGTTATGTCCTGAGCCTATCATTAGGTTTTTCTGGTTTTAAATAAAACATTGTATAATCAGTAATACCACACTGGTAAAACATCATTGAAATATTTTATTTTAAGGACATCATTGTTTTTCACAAAATAAAATTAAATCTCTTATATACATTTAATAATTGATTAATAATGTTTAATAAATGTTATGAAAACTAAAACCCCATTATTCTTCCCAAAAAATCCACCATATGAAAATCTATATTTTGACCTCAATAATGGTGTAATTTTTTTTTCTTGGTTTGTTTATTAGTTTTAATTACCATTTCTTCCAGTGGGTTTGAAATGAATAAAATTCCCTTAAAAACCCCATGAACTTCAAAATAATAATTTTATGATCCTTTCAAAAATAATATATGAAAATACATTCACCATTATGAGTTATTTTTCCTCTTTCTTATTAGTTATTAAATCATTTATTGACATTTATTTTACATTATAAAGGATTTAGAGGAATTTGGTAGAAATATGAATGAGGGGGAAATGGAAAAATTGTGCGCTAGAATAGAACTATGAACCTAGGCAGATTTTACCTGGCACCTGATGGTACTTGGTAGGTTTTATTGAGTCCATTACCTCTATTGGGTACTTGGTGGACCTAGACTAGGTATTCGATAGATTTTTAAGAGGTTTTTCTGTTTGTGATGTTTGGATTGTCATTTAAACTCAAAATTTAATCCTTCAAAACCCTTAACTCATGATTTACATTTAATTTCCGTATAAAGGAGCTTCTAATGGGTCTCCCCTTTCCTTCTATTACACTTTAATGTACCCTACCTTCAATCCTTGTCCAGATGACTTCATTACATTTAAAAGAGCTAATAATTAATAAATCATAAGTATGGACTCCCTATAATCTTCCCAATTATGTTATTTTTTTAAAATAGTGGGTTCAGTATCATGATTCCTATTTCAGTACTTATTAATCTATTTGAATCTATAATTTATTTCTCGTTTTGGTGGAAGGGAAATTAACCATAGGTGACACAAAGGTATTTATTTGGTTTCACATAATAGAACCTCCGTTTGTTGATTTTAGTGATTAAATCCCTAATAATAATACATGTTAGGTTTGTTCAGAAATTATATTGGTGGAATAAAATTTTAATTTAGGCCTCAGTGAAGATCTCTACACTAACTTCTTTTTGGAGGATGATGTGAGGCTATCAATGTCCTACCAATCAAGAACAAGTTTGAAACTCTTAGAATATAGCTAGGAAAGCTTACCATGGTCATCTCACAAAGAGAAAATATAGTTCAATCTCTATTATAAAACACTTATTCATGATTTTTTCATTATTTTAAATATTTAATCTAAAAGAAAAATTGTATATGGATGATTTAAAATAGAAAAGAAACATTAAAATGTAGACACACTGAATGCACTATATGAAAGTAGACACCCTTGTATTCAACATGAATAAAACATTATTGTCTCACTACCATAGTTTCCATTATTATAACTCACTAATAACTTTAATATAGTTATGCGATTAATCTAATTTTTTCCATGCAACAGTTTCAAATATTTTAAATTATATTTTTATATTTAGGCACTAATTCGACCCAGAATTCTAACCCTCATAGAGCCACAATATGGGTATATTAAAAATATTAAATATAATATATCTTGTGCATATTATTTTTAATAAATAGTTGAATACATATAAATAATGTCTCAAATGGGGAACCTGATATAGACTTTAAATATAGAATTTTGTTTTTATCCAAGGTTCGATATAAGTTTGGTCAGTGTTGGGTGTTCCTATAGAGTGAAATTTCTTGGGGTAATTAGAAAAGTAAATAAATTATATTGATTAATTTATTTATTATATAATTAATGTTTTAAAAAGAAAAAACTATATTTATCCCACATTTTAATAGTTACTAGGGTTAAAAACTTAATCTATGAGAATTTGTGGAGAGCCAACACAAGGAAAATCATTGGGTACCATCCGAGAGATTAGTGGATATGAACATGAAGACAATGATTTTTTTAATCGTCTCCCATGTGAAAAAATATTAATAAATTGGGTTCTTGGATCTATATAATGAAAACAATGAAAACTAATTATTCATCAGTGATTGATATAATATCGAGGTAGGATGTTTTTTTATATGATTAATCTATGTTATTTATTTCACCATGGAGAATATGAATTAATTATTTTATAGAATAAATTCAGGGATCATTTTTTAATTTATGGTTAAACATTATTGATTAGTGATCCTTGTTTCTATTCATGTTCATCAAATTCTCCCCCAATGAGTGATGTCCAAACTGAATAGTGACCAATGATCTTATCTCAATTTTGGGCTTCATTATTTTCTCTCCTTATATTCGAACATTCGTCATCGGTATTTTGTTTGACTGATGGTTAAAATATATATAGGAACTAATCATTATGTAATTTATCTTTTTTCACAACATATCATTGAAACAATTTTATATTTTGGATAAAAGGGGTGATGGAGGCTTGATTATTAAGATAAAATATTGGGATTATGTTTAAGGATTTTGTTTCAAGGGTTTTGGAATTTGGGTGATGCGGTGTTATAGGAAGTGATTTTCAATTAGTAAGTGGTCAGAATTTGGCCATCAGTAATGAGTTAGGATTTCCTAACCTAGATTCTAGATTTATAGTTATATCCATAGTAGAATTAGAGGTTGTAGAAATGTGGGTGAAGATACTTTGGCTATCCCTAATATTTGAAAAATCCTAACATACACGGTGTGCAGTTTGAAAGAATACATGTTATGTGTATCCTATTATACAAAAACAATGGTTTATACATGAACTAAAATATCACATAGACATGTTACTTGTTCACATTACATGTTGTCCTTGATCATGTGACCTGATTTATAACCCAGATTAAATGAGAATATGAACAATCAGTGTACACATGAATGGAAATAGTTCACAAACATGGTCTAAGGTGCACATAACTATAAATATTTTCGCATAGGAGTAGTTTCAATAGAAAATTCCATGTATACCTTATAAAAAATGTTTAATCCTTCCAGGATAGGTTTTAGTCATTATTTCCCTCAGTCCAATTTCTATTTTAGAGTGGGTACATTCCCAATGTCCATCCCTAAGAGGGTACAATATGATATCACACACTGAGTATAGGATGAGTGATCCCCTATACAGGCTAGTAATGGATAGAGTTTGGTATCCATCTATGTGGTCAGGGGCATAACACTCTATTATTATTCCCTAATACGGGTTACGTATCCCATATCCATCATTGAGGACATGTTATCCCCTTTCTAGTGGGTTATTCCAGACAGGGTTAGTATCCATCATAATCCATGGGGACGATCCCCTACTTGTGTATCGACATATTATGAGTTATAACTATTTATTAGAATGGTATGTAATGATTGTAGGTTCCTAGGGCAGTGGAAGCACATTGGTGGGAGTGACCAACTTTAATTGTAGTGTTAACAATGATCAATGCAAGATCCATCACGATGTAAAACGCCGGATATTCGGAATAGAACGAAGAATGAAAAACAAAAGAGGGAGGCAAGGAACCATAGAGATAGGATCATCATACATTGGTTATAATTAATTTAATTAATTGAAAAGAATTACCTTGTTGGAATTCTTTTTTCCTTGATGTCCCCAATCACGATACAGTGTGATCCATTGTTGCGTCATAGAATCCAAGTGTAGGATTCATCTAGCAGTGATCCACACATGCTCCAAGTATCTTTTGACGTCGCTGAAGGGATCTCTGGGTGCTAGCACGGAGGAACCTTCACTTGCGATGTTTTCCTTCGATCACCTTGATCCGATGGTGGTGGATCTCTCTCGACCTTGAGAGCTTTCTCAGAGGAAAGAGTTATTTCAGCCTTGAGAGAACTCTCCAGAATATTTGTGCACATCAATTTATGGAAAAGAATTGGGGTTGTGAGGATATTTATAATCGGGTTTGAGGTTATATAGTTATGACAATAAATGAAATCATTACATGTTTTATTTATTTATTTAACTCTCATTGAAAACCCCCATGTCAAATGACTGATTCTTCTACATGCTCCCACACTGATTATAATAAATATCTTTTAATAGAACGATATTATTTCCTCAAAATGACCACTGGAAAAACTACACGAGGTGTAACAATTATTACCCAACATGTACTCATTTTCCATGAAAACTATACGGTGTGTATATTCAATATACACGGTGTGTACTTTTATTTTCCATTTTTATATATTTCCTCCACCACATTTATTAGACCTTTATTAATGGCTATTTATTTGTCAAATAAATGTAACTGCATTACTAGCTAATAAATATATATTATTTCCCCTACAATATATTCTCTCAAATAACTAGTGTTGATGTAAATGAGATCATACATCCTTAAATAATTATTAAACCATAGTCAGGAATAATCTTTATTTTACTGTTTAAATTAATATTTAACTAAGATACATGGACACACTTAGTGTGTGACCCTCTAGGCCTCTTTCCCGTTGGCATTAGGTTGGATTGCCTAAAGTACAAGATTAATATATAGAAACAGTTCAAGGCACCCAAGAGAAAGAGGTTGATGCCACATTTATGTTTCACCTCATATTAATGCTTTCCATGAAATATAATCCCTTTGTCATGATATCTCGAATTCAGCAGGTTGCATGCTAGTGCCATCAACCCATGTGCTCGATTATTTTTTCTTTGACTTTATGGAATTGTACTCACCCATAACTTACCATAGCCATGGATTTATTTAAGCTATATCAATTCCATCAAAGGGCTTGAGATATCTACTTCTGTTATTCTATAGAAGGGAAAAATCCTTTCTCGCATTATCTATCAATTCAATATTACTCGTGATGCACCCAACATATCGTACCTTGCTTCGAACAATATGTCTTCATAATTTTCGTCAATACATCTAACTGCACGAGTTGTAATACCCATTTATTATAATCTTAAAGTCTAAGAACCAATACACACGTCCACAGATTGGAACACCCAATGACACTATGAAATGTTGATTTCCTACTCGCGGGTCTCATTCTCATAATATCCTCCTGGATATTACAAGGGGCACACACCATTAGAAGGTTCCTCAATGTTTTATGAGTCCTCACCCCTAATGGCCTGTATTATTTGTGTCCCTCAAATAACATCATCGGGCCATATAACATATATTCCATAACAATGTTATGGCATATCCAAGTTCTCATCACAACAGGGATCCTCTATGACCCTTTAATGAAATAGTTGTCCTTAGGACATTATCACATGCATTGTCACAAAGAAGAAGAATCACGATGTGATAAGGTATTTGTTAATGAATAAGGTACAAAGTGGTTGGTTTTAGGCTACCAACTCCCACAGAATCCCACTTGTACTAGAGTAAAATTCTAACAACCTTTAACCCTATAACTCTCACATGATATTCATGCTTCCAATGAGATAGGCCTTTTGTCATGGGGTCCACCACGTTCTCTTCCATGGACACTCTGCTCACTACAACTTCACCCCATTGATAGAAATCCCTCAAGAGGTGATACTTCCGGAGTATGTGATTTGTCCATTGATGTGACCTTAGTTGTTTTGAAAGAGCCACCACTGCAGTATTGTCACAATACAATGTGACAATGTCTTTACTGCTAGGCCCCACATGATGCTCCTGGGTAAAGTTCCAAATCCAGACGGCTTCCTTTGCTGCAACAGAAGCCGTTATATATTCATACTCCACTGTAGAATCAGCAACAACTGGCTTATTTGAACTCTTCCAGCTCACAGCTCCTCCATTAAGACAGACAACATATCAAGATTGCGACTTCAGATCGTTCTGATTTTTCTGAAAACTAGCATCAACATACACTCTAATGACAAGCTCCACGTCTCCTCCATACACTAAGAACATATCCGTAGTTCTTCTCAAATACTTAAGGGTAATCTTAACTGTAGTCCAATTTTGTTCTCCTGGATCTTCTTGATATCTACCGACCATGCTCTGTGCATAGGCAACATCAACCCTAGTACATATCTTGGCATACATGATGGATCTTATAGCCAAAGTGTATGGGATACTACTCATTCTATCTTTCTCTTGTTGTGTCTGAGGTCATATTTTCTTAGAAATATATAGGCCATGTGACACTGAAACCAATCCCCCTCTAGATTGTTCCATAGTAAATCTCTTTAGTATCTGGTCAATGTATGTACCCTGACATAGTCCAAGAAGCCTCTTGGATCTATCTATAATGATGTTTATCCCTAGAATGTAGGCTGCTTCACCCAAGTCCTTCATGGAGAAACACTTGCTCAACATGTCCTTAACAGACTGTAAGACTTGTACGTCGTTTCCAATAAGAAATATGTCATCAACATACACTACTAGGATAATTATCACATTCCCATTAAACCTATTATAAACAAATGGCTCACATTCATTCTTAATGAACCCAAATTCCTTTATGGATCCATCAAATTGAATGTTCCATGACCTGGATGCTTTCATTAATCCATAAGTGGATTTCTAGAACTATCAAACCCATTTGGATTCACCTTGTGTCACAAACCCTTCTAGTTGTGTCATATAGAAATATTTCTAAAGGTTCCCATTAAGGAATATTGATTTGACATCCATTTTCCAAATATCGTAGTCATGGTAAGATGATATGGAAAGTATGATTCTTATGGATTAAAACATGGAAACTGGTGAGAAGGTTTCATAATAGTCAATTCCTTGATGTTGTCTAAAACCATTAGCCACTATACTTTCTTTATAGGTGCTAACTTGAACTTCCATGTCCAGTTTTCTCTTGAATACCCATTTTCATACAATAGGATTTACATCAATTGGCTCATCTACCAGAACCCAGACCTAGTCTGATACATGGAATCCATCTCAGAATTCATAGCTTTTAGCCATCTTTCAGCTTATGATCTTTCTACTGCTTTCTTTTAGGACATAGGTACATCATTTTCTAGAAATAATGATTCACCATCCTTTGTGACTAGGAAATTGAATCTCTCTGGTTCCCTTACCTCTCTAGAGCTCCTATGCATTACTTGTGTTTATAGAACCTCTTCCACGGGGACCGGCAGAACCTGTTCTGGTACCAACTCTGGTGTATCTTTAGCATCAACTTCATTGAAGTCAATATTTCTCCCACTATCCTTTTTGAGGATGTTCTCCCTCTCAATAAAGACGGATTTTATGGCGATAGTCACTTTATTGTATGAATGGTTATATTGGTAATATTCTTTCATTTCCATGGGATATCCTATAAAGATACACTTTATGCCTCGGGGTGCTGGTTTGTTGCCTAAGAAGGCATTAAAAAACTCCTCGCATCCCCATAAACATGTGTGAAAAAAATGGGTTTCGTTCCATTCCATAACATGGATGGAATTCCATTTTCTGCCTTAGTTGGAACTCGGTTTAATGTGTATGCTGAAGTTTGTAATGAATATCCCCAAAAAGATAATTGTAGATCTTCATGACTCATCATTGACCTAACCATGTCTAAAAAGGTGTAGTTCCTCATTTCAATAACACCATTGCACTGTGGTGTATAAGGAGGAGTGAGTTGAGATAGAATCCCAGACTCCCATAGAAGATCGATGTTACACCCTGACCCCAGTTACCTGGAGTCGGTGCATTAAATCGTAACATTGGCATGATCACAAAAGATAAAGTCTCGAAAGGCCGATTAGTTTATTAGCCTTGGAAACACTAGATACATTCATAAAGGTTACATTACATCATAAAGTAAAAAGATACAATAAAAAAGTCTCCATAGTCCACACTCATATCCTCTTATGACTATCCCTGCAGGTCATTCATAAAATACTTCTTCACATCCTGGAAAATATTAAAACATTGAAAGGGGTGAGGTCAGATGCTCAGTAAGGATAACAATATAGAGGAAGTTTTTATAAATAAACATTAACATTTAAGGCAATGTATAACTAAAACAAAAGCATTTTAAACTTGAAATTTATCATAATATGGCAAAAGTAAAATGAAATAATGCCATTTACTTACTCACATGGATATTATACTAGTCGAATAATCTCATTCAATATCAATAACCACTTTCATAATGATGGAATGCATAATTCCTGACTATCATAACCACGTAGCCAAGGCCTCGTGCTAAGACCACAAATAAGATTCTGTCAAGGCCTCGTTCCAAGACACTAGTTTGTCTCATGAGACCTACCGATGCATCGAGGAGCTATAGCGGGCTCCACCCGTCACTTATTAAGTCCAATGGATTCCACATATGAATAGGTTTAAACATATCATAAACCATAACATAATCGTATCACATAAAACATGCATAAAGGAAACATAACATTTCCACATTTCAATCACAAGATATCAATACAACACATTGATATAATAAAGACACTTTCAAAACCATTTTCATTACCAAAATAAATGAAAGTTTAAACTTTGTATTTATTTTTCATCAAAAAAAAGTTATGGCTTGTAGAGGAAGCCGAGAAACAAATAATGGTCACGGCGGTGGAGAAGTCGTTGTCACCGCATACGTAAGACAAAAACATTCCTTTTGTCGTTTAGTAAAACACTTTGTAAAAAAAATATTCATTTTTGAATAAAAGTCAAAGTCAAAGGGGTTTATACACCGTATAAAAGAAAGTTGTGTATAAAACAAAATATGCCTCAATGAAAGGATATTGAGACGAAGACCCTTAAAAAGATCATTTTTTAAATAAAGTAGATCTATTATGTGTATTCACTATAAGTACACATAAATAAAGTACAAACACAAGATAGGACATAATAATATCATGACATAATTTGAAAGTAGGAGATTAACCCAAAGAATGGAAATTGGGTTAAGAAGTTCCCTTAACTTGCGTCATGTCTTGACTCGACCGTTCTTTAACCTCCTGAATAGTAAAATAGAGTTAATTTATAATTGCTTCAGAACCTTTTTCAAGTTTTTTATTCCTTTTATATCAATTATTACCATGTTATTAACATTATGTAATTATTTAAGTCAATAACGGTAGTTTTGTCGATCTTTGGTACTTGAGTCAAAAATAAAATTCTTATAATTACAAGTTGTTCATGTGGTGAAATATCCATTATATCCAGAATTAAATTCATGATATAGATATCCTATATCTCATATATATCAAGTATATACATGCATTTATAATATTCCATAACGTTTAGAGGTAAGAAATGAAATGCACCGTTCATGGAGATGGTAAGCCGTACGTACGCATGAACGCTACTTTCATTTATATTTTGTATTTAATGAAATCATAATTATATAAAGATATATTATAATTCCAGTATAATATCATATATAATATCATTTACTCCATCCTTTATACATCCCACATATGGCATTAACGATTCAAATCACTTTGAGGGGGCGGTAGTCCGCACTTCCTAAAATGAAAATATCGCATTTATCCATAATGGAAACCATAAAGGTATGCCATAAATGAAAAATAGAGAATCTTAAGTAAAAAATAAACATATTATATATCATATATAAATATAGTTAAATCTTAATGGCCACCTTTGAAGGTGTTATATGAGTGTTGAACAATCATCGTTTCGTGAGGCAGAAATTCGTCATCCACAGAAACATTATGTTCTTTAACCATTAGATGTAGGTGTGTGTACGTGTAGCTCAAATACTTGTTATAAAAACATACTAATATATTGATGATACTGTTTTAGTTACAAAAAAATTGAATAAATAGATTTTAGGGGGTTGTAGAAGCAAAATAAAACATAAGAACACAAGATAAAACACTTCCTTTAAAATGGGTAACTCTTTTTGATTTGAGCCAAAGGCTTCCTTGGGAAGAATTCTGCCCAAAGTGAGGCTTCTAGGAGTAATGGAGGGAATTTGGGAGAGTATTTGGGAAGAGGTTGTCCGAGACAAAACGCTTTGATAGTGTGAGTAAGGTGGTAGTGGTGGGGGCATTTTATAAGTGGAGAGGAGGGGCACTCTTGGAAAGTAATGAAATGTTACTTTATTATACAATTATTTTCGGATTATAAAGGCCCCAAACTTATATAATTAGAGGATAAGGTGATAAGAGTTCGAAATATTCTCATACAATAGGCTTTGGACAAGTGTAATGCTTATATTTTACATTATCCTTCCATTTTATTAAAATCGTTAGTTAATGCGGTAATCGGTGCATCATCATGGTGACATAAATAATTTAATTTATTTAATATCTAAAAATTATAAAAAAAAATTTCATGATGTAGGAAATATTTTTATATTTCTAATGAATATTTATAGTAAAAAATATGACTTTTATAACCCCATTTAAAAATTGTTTCAGTAAAACAACTCTTGTTTGTGACATTTTTATTTTAACATTAAATAAAACGTTTTTTATGTCATTTTCCTACCAAAGTGGCTCCATGGGGTCCCCAAGTTGACCCATGGATTTTCTTGGTCGGCCACGACTCATCCAATAGGTTTAGGACATGTTTAAAGGTATTTTTATATTTTTATAAAATCATTTTTACCTTAAATTTCACTAATTACCTTTAATTGCGATTAATTTAACTTAAAAGTTACCATTCACCAAAAAATTATTTTAATCCCATTGAACCACATTTTACTTCCTAATGACAACCATGTGTGTATGATTTCTTAAAATCAAATCACAGAAGTGGTAATATTTCATTTAAACGAAAAATCAGTTATTTAACTACGACTTAGTGGTTTCACTATTCATCAAAAATTGAAGTTTTTCAGAACAATGCAAAAATTTCAACCTAAGCTATAATTGATATTCCAAATTCAAAAATGATGTCTATTTTATGAAATTTAAAAAATATAAGTTGAATTAATTAATTTTATAATTAATTCCCGCTGTCACAACAAATAGCGTGTTTTTAAGAAACAATATATATCAAAAGATTGACAATTGTTTATATCCAATTTCAAAGTGAATTTAATTATAATGAACACCATTGGATAAAATGGTAAAAATATATTCTAATTATACTTTAAAACCACTCAATAGTATAATTTATCACTATAAATTATTTTGATTAAAAAAGTTGTTTTATGTATTTTTCACTATTCATAAAAATTTGGAAGTTCTCAGAAAATTACAAAAAATTCAACATAGGCTAATTTCAACATTCCGAATCCAAAAATGAAGTCCATTTTGAAATATAATATATATATAATTTAAAAAAGTGGGTATTGCTATTCATAATGGCTATTTTTATTATTCGCGGTGTGTTAAATCTCGAACTTGCGTACAATGCAAGCTATTGCATTATTGAAAGAGAAGCATATCTTGGAAGTTCGGGGTGTTACATTCTCCCCTCCTTCAATAAATTTCGTCCTCGTAATTTTAAATTTTTCTTTGAAAATAAAAGGTTTAAAAGATAAAATACCTTTGTGGAAAACCCACATCGGATATAAGGTTAATAAAATTTTTCCTTAATAAGAGGGAAAGGGAAATGAAAAAGTCACCACCGAATTATGATCTCGATTTGGAGAACATTGGGGGAAATTAGAGACATATAATTAGAGGAAAAATGTAAATATTTGTAGGGAGTGATTGAGGTCATCAATCACAAACAAGTGTCAAATTGAGGGCCGCAAAGCCTTCAATCTATGTTTATTTAAAATATCATCAGTTCAACAAGACATAAGGTATTAGGATAACACATTTTTTTGTTTTAATATTCCTTTAATAAAGTTTAAGAATTAATTTATTCATAGAATAAGATATATGTATATATATATATTTATGCTTGACAAGTAGAGTTTCAACCTTCAACTAATTTCTACCACAAACTCATCTTTCACTCAAAAAGATAATAGAACTCAAAAATAATATATTTATCCTAACCATACAATGTTCAAAATATTAACACATACCATTTAGATTATGAAAACTATTTTTTAATATCCAGGGACTTCCTGTAGTCTAGTGGTAGGTCATAAAGGCATGTCGCAATATGGTTGTGGGTTCGATTCCTGCAGCTTTGTCCGAAGAGACGGGTTATCGCCCAACCTGAAGGTTGTCCTTTTTCTAAAACTATTATAATATTCCAAAAATAATATTAAGAAATGTTTTAACCTTAAACATTACTATCCAAGGTTCAACTTAATCCATTCCAACCTTTATAGTTATCCAAAATACTTCTGTCCAACTCACAGTCCAAATTTTATGAGGAAGGTAAACATAAAGAAGATCCCCTTTTTTTCCGTGTAACAACATGTGAACACCTTCATCATGTATTCTTTTAAAAAAATGCAACGTCCTGAATTACCATGATCATTTTTTCCTTATAGAATACTAGATATACTCCTTCTATCCAAAAATATATACAAATCATTAATCAGTTTCAAGGAAGTTAAGAATATTCAATATAATTTATCCAAAACAATCATGTATTATTCCAAAATTGCTATCTCGGTATCAGAACCATATTATGGTTTATCTTTCTCTCAACCATATATTTTCCAAAAATATAACCTACTGTGGAGTCACTTTTCTTAGTTCCACACAATCTCAAGTCCTTGATGAAATAGTACTGCAGTATAATCCTTATATACTCCATAATTATTATAACCAGTACATCATTGATACAACACTAAAATTACAAAATTCTTTAGTAACAACATAAGAACTCTAATCATTCCTCCTCATCTGTGGTAGTATCATAACTTTATTATTATCCAATAACATCATTTGGGGCACACTCTGATGATTTGGACATTGGTTTGCGTAGTGTCCCCACTTCTTGCAGATGAAGCATTGTACATTTGAAACCTTTTTTTTACCCTTGAAGTCACGCACTTGGTGTCCTTTTTCTCCACACTTATAACAAACTCCCATTCCCTTCAGGAAATTTCCAAGGTGTTTCTTCCCACAGTTATCACATATTGGAAAATTCTTCTTTTCCCTCATCCCTTTATCCATCATTCTCTCTTCCATCCTTTTCTTCTCTTTTATCCCTTCAAATCCATAAGACTCAGAGAATTCAATACTTATCTTATTAACACATGATACTATTTCTTCATATGTTGAGAACACATGGGAGATTATTTCCCTTCTAAATGTTGGCTTAATACCGTGAAAGATATGATCCTTCTTACGCTTGGGATCATAAGTATTGCTGGAGTTCACATTCCTTCCACTGGGAACCATTTCTATACAATGGCATAAACTAGGTTAGTTTATGAATTGTAATGAATAATTCCAAACTTGTAAAATACTTAATGTAAATTGAACGGTTTATGGATATAATCCATAATCATAAAAAAATGTTTTCTTTGAGGAAGTATATACTCATAAACCCTTAATAATGGTTTGTAAGGGAAATGAGAATTATCCTAAGCATATCCCCCGGGAGTGTCATAACCAAGAGTGCAGCAAGGCCCGTTGTTGTGCACCAGTTCCCATTTGACTCTAGCTCAAAGCGGTGTTTTCGGGTTTTACCCCTAGGTACATCTGTGCCAGAGCCACCTCTACCTGCTTGTTTCCAGACAGGGATGTATTGCTCGGAAAACTCACAACATCTCTATAATACCAAAATTCTAGGAAGTTCTTCTATACAAATCCTCAAAGTCTATCTTCGGGCTATGCGCTCTAATCAGAGTTTATCTAAATCTAGCTTTCAAGGTTAGTACTAAACTGCCTCTGATACCAACTGTAACGCCCCGACCCCAGTTACCCGGAGTCAGTGCATTACTTCGTAACATTGGCATGATCACAAAAGATCAAGTCTCGAAAGACTGATTAGTTTAGTATCCTTAGAAACACTAGATACATTCATAAAGGTTACATTACATCATAAAGTGAAAATCTACAATAACAATGTCTCCATAGTCCACACTCATATCCTCTTCTGACTATCCTTGCAGATCATTCATAAAATACTTCTTCCCATCCTAGAAAATATTAAAACATTGAAAGGGGTGAGCTCATATGCTCAGTAAGGATAACAATATAGCAGAGGCTTTTATAAATAAACATTAACATTTAAGGCAATGTATAACTAAAACAAAAGCCTTTTAAACGTGAACTTTAGCATAATATGAAAAAAGTAAAATGAAGTAATTCCATTTACTTACACACATGGATATTCTACTAGTCGAATAATCTCATTCAATATCAATAACCACTTTCATAATGATGGAATGCATAATGTTGGACTATCATAACCACGTAGCCAAGGCCTCATGCCAAGACCACAAATAAGATTTTGTCAAGGCCTCGTGCCAAGACACTAGTTTGTCTCATGAGACCTACCGATGCATCGAGGAGCTGTAGCAGGCTCCACCCGTCACTTATTAAGTCTAATGCATTAATCATATGAATAGGTTTAAACATATCATAAACCATAACATAATCGTATCACATAAAACATGCATAAAGTAAACATAAAATTTCCACATTTCAATCACAAGCTATCAATACAACACATTGATAGAATAAAAACACTTTCAAAACCATTTTCAATACCGAAATAAATGAATGTTAAAACGTTTTATTTATTTTTCATTGAAAAAAAGTTATGGATTGTAGAGGAAGCTGAAACACAAATAATGGTCACGGCGGTAGAGAAGTCGTTGTCGACGCATACATAAGAAAAAAACATTCCTTTTGTCATTTTGTAAAAGGCTTTGTAAAAAAAATATTCCTTTTTGAATAAAAGTCAATTTCAAAGGGGTTTATACACCGTATAAAAGAAAGTTGTGTATAAAACAAAATATGCCTCAATGAAAGGATATTGAGACGAAGACCCTTAAAAAGATAATTTTTTTAAAATAAAGTATATCTATTATGTGCATTAACTATATTTACACATAAATAAAGTACAAATACAAGATAGGACATAATAATATCATGACATAATTTTAAAGTAGGAGATTAACCCAAAGAATGGAAATTGGGTTAAGAAGTTCCCTTACCTTGCATCCTGTCTTGACTCGACCGTTCTTTGACCTCATGAATAGTAAAATAGAGTTAATTTATAATTTCTTCAGAACCTTTTTCAAGTTTTTTATTCCTTTTATATCACTTATTACCATGTTATGAACATTATGTAATTATTTAAGTCAATAACGATAGTTTTTTCGATCTTTGGTACTTGAGTCAAAAATAAAATTCTTATAATTACAAGTTGTTCATGTGGTGTAATATCCATTATATCCAGAATTATATTCATTATATAGATATCATATATCTCATATGTATCCAGTATATACATGCATTTATAATATTATATAATGTTTAGAGGTAATAAATGAAATGCACCGTTCATGGAGACGGTAAGCTGTACGTACGCATGAACGCTACTTTCATTTCTATTTTGTATTTAATGAAATCAGAATGATATAAAGGTATATTATAATTACAGTATAATATCATATATAATATCATTTACTCCATCCTTTATACATCCCACATATGGCATTAACAATTCAAATCACTTTGAGGTGGTGGTATTCCGCACTTCCTAAAATGAAAATATCGCGTTTACCCGAAAATGGAAACCATAAAGGTATGCCATAAATGAAAAATACAGAAGCTTAAGTAAAACATAAACATATTATATATCATATATAAATATCGTTACATCTTAATGGCCACCTTTTAAGGTGTTATATGAGTGTTGAACAATCATCGTTTCGTGAGGCAGAAATTCGCCATCCACAGAAACAATATGTTCTTTAACCATTAGATGTAGGTGTGTGTATGTTTAGCTCAAATACTTGTTATAACAACATCCTAGTATATTTATTATACTGTTTTTGTTACAAAAGAATTGAATAAATAGATTTTAGGGGGTTGGAGAAGCAAAATAAAACATCAGAACACAAGATAAAACACTACCTTTAAAACGGGTAACTCTTTTTGATTTGAGCCAAAGGCTTCCTTGGGAAGAATTCTGCCCAAAGTGAGGCATATAGGAGTAAGGGAGGGAAGTTGGAAAAGTATTCGGGTAGAGGTTGGCCGAGCCAAAAGGCTTTGATAGTGTGAGTAAGGTGGTAGTGGTGGGGGACTTTTATAAGTGGAGAGGAGGGGCACTCTTGGAAAGTAATGAAATGTTACTTTATTATACAATGCTTTTTGGATTCTAAAGGTCCCAAAATTATATAATTCTAGGCTAAGGTGATAAGGGTTCTAAATATTCTCATCCAATAGGCTTTGGACAAGTGTAATGCTTAGATTTTACATTATCCTTCCATTTTATTAAAATCGTTAGTTAATGTGGTAATCGCTGCATCATCATGGTGTCATAAATAATTTAATTTATTTAATGTCTAAAAATTATAAAAAAAAATATCATGATGTAGGAAATCTTTTTATATTTCTAATTAATATTTATAGTCAAAAATATGACTTGTATAACCCCATTTAAGAATTGTTTTAGTAAAACAACTCTTTATTGGGACATTTTTATTTTAACATTAAATAAAAAGTTTTTAATGTCATTTTCCTACCAAAGTGGATCCATGGGGTCCCCAAGTTGACCCATGGATTTTCTTGGTCGGAAATGACTCATACAATTGGGGTAGGACAAGTGTAAAGGTATTTTAATATTTTTATAATATCATTTTTACCTTACATTTCACTAATTACCTTTAATCGCGATTAATTAAACTTAAAAGTTACTATTCACCATAAAATTATTTTAATCCCATTGAACCAAATTTTACTTCCTAAAGACAACCATGTATGTCAGAATTTTGAAAATAAAATCACAAAAGTGGTAATATTTCATTTAAACTAAAAATCAGTTATTTAACTACCACTTAGTGGTTTCACTATTCATAAAAAATTGATGTTTTTCAGAACAATGCCAAAATTTCACCCTAAGCTATAATTGATATTCCAAATTCAAAAATGGTTTCTATTTTATGAAATTACAAACATATAAGCTGCATTAATTAATTTTATAATTAATATCCGCTGTCACAACAAATTGCGTGTTTTTAAGAAACAATATATATCAAAAGATTGACAATTATTTATGTCCAATTTCAAAGTGAAATTAATTCTAATGAACACCATTGGATAAAATGGTAAAAATATATTCTAATTATAATTTAAAACCACTCAATAGTATAATTTATCCCTATAAATTATTTTGATTAAAAAAGTTTTTTAATGTATTTTTCACTATTCATAAAAATTTGGAAGTTCTCAGAAAATTACAAAAAATTCAACATAGACTAATTTCAACATTCCGAATCCAAAAATGAAGTCCATTTTGAAATATAAAATATATATAATTTAAAAAAGTGGGTATTACTATTCATAATGGCTATTTTGATTAGTCACTGTGTGTTAGAATCTCGAACATGCGTACAATGCAAGTTGTTGCATTATTGAAAGAGAAGCGTATCGTGGAAGATCGGGGTGTTACAATAGATGAACTCTTGGTTCAGATATTCTCCACCTCGATCTGATTAAAGTTTATTTATCTTCTTAGCAACATGATTATCTACTTCCTTCTTGAATTACATAAATTTATCTAAGGATTCTGACTATACCTCATTAAGTAGACATAGAAATATCTACTCAAATCATCAGTAAAAGTTATGAAGTAAGAATATCCACCTCTAGATTCTAATGGAAATGATCCACATACATCTGTGTGCACTAATCCTAGAATCTCTATGTCCCTTTCACCATGTCCAATGAAAGACGGATTGGTCATTTTACCTTGTAAACAAGCGCGACATCTATCATGTGGTCTTAGCTCAGTAGAGTCTAAATAACCATCTTAGCAGAGCTTTGTCAAGTGCTTCTCATTTACATGACCGAGATGGTGATGCCACAACTGGGTGATGTATGAGTCATGTGAGTTTGTTTTGTTATTGATTTACAACACTTTGTTTTCGTAATTTAATACATACAAACCATTATTTATATGTTCTATACCATAACCTAAGTTGTTCTTAAAAAAGAGAAAACCCTTATTTCCAAACCTGAAAATAAATCCATCCATATCAAAACAAGATATAGAAATTATGTTCTTTCTAACACTAAGAACATAATAACAATTATGTAAAACCAAAATCATCCCAGTTGGCAGTGAGAGGTGGTAATCGTCAATAGCCAACACGGCCAGCCTTACACCATTGGAAGCTCGAAGATCCACCTCTCCTCTAGCAATCTTTCTAAATCTACTTGGTTCCTGCATTTGAATATAGATGTGTTCCCCACAATCTGTATCTAATCCCCATTGTGTAGAAATAGAAAGATTACACTCGAAAATGAACACACCTTTAGCGTCCCCACGGTTCTGGTTGAAGTTCCTCTTCCAATGGCCTTGTTTGCCAGATTAAAAACACACCGCCTCCCATTCCTTGCCCTGCCTCTGGATCTTCCCCTTCTTGGAGGGACTACGCTCGGGGGCTTTAGACCGTTTATAAGTCTATGGAACGTTTTCCTTGTCAATCATTTTCTTATTCACCATAAGGACTGTGGTTTTGTCAGGCCCCATGTCCTTATCTACCTGGAAAATCAAGGTTAGATGTTCCGATAGACTCTTCTCATTATTTATCATGTTGTAGTTGACAATAAAGCTTTAGAAGTTCTTGGACAGTGATTATAGGATAAGATTTGTATGCAACTCGTCTGGGAATTTAATCCCTAAGATGTCCAGGTGTTCGATGTAGCCATTAAGCTTGACTACATGAGGCCTAGCTGGCACAGACTCTCCATGATATTTTGTAAACAAATAATTGTAGATCTCATATCTCCCTTGTCTCTCCTTCTCTTGATATAGATTCTTAAGGTGAGACATAATGCTATTCACTTATATGTTTTCATGTTGCTTTAAGAGATCATTAGACATGGCCGATAGCATGAAACATTGGACATTTGTGGCATCATCCATATGTTTCATATAAAGAGATAGTTCCTTATCACTGGCCTTTTTCTAGGCACAAATAGAATAGGCCCTTCCAGTACATACAATTTCCTCTCATGGATAAGGATTACTCGTAAACGCCTCTGCCACACATAGAAATTGGTGTCGATGAGAAGTCTTTCCATCTCGAGTATGGTTCGAAATGATATGTTTGATGTCATTTTTCTTTTTGTTTCTACAAATTAAAATGAACAAAGGTTTAGTACTTTATTATAAAAACTAAGACAAATAAATAAATTAATACTTATTACTCTCCCCCTATTTTATCAAAATCCAATATCCCTCACCATTGTCTTCAGAATATTCTGTTGCCTGAATATTCAAGTGTCAATGATCCATATTTCCCATCACATTACCCCAAATAGGGTTGGTCAAGCAACATGAAGGGTTTTAGGTAGGCATTCCAAATGCCAACTGCATTAACTCGGATCTCCTTGATCTGTTGAGTGGACTCCCCAATCCTAAAATCATTTTATTTTGGATTTCATCAACCTTTGCCTCTTGGTCACACATGTCCTACTGTGGAAGTCAACCCTTGATGCAAACCATGTCAGGTCAACACAAAACCTTGAATTAGAATTCCCCGATAATTGAAATCACCCCAACTAGGGTTGGTCAGGCACTTTGAACTGTGGTTCTATTAAAACCAAGATTATGGAAGGCTATACTGACTTAAAATTTCTTTAAGGGATTTTATCCTTATACGTAAATTTCCCTTTTATTAGCTATGATTACATGCTTGTTAATATTAAGCGGGATATTCTTAAGTGATTAACCATGTCTAAGATAATATTCATACATTAGTCGGTCTTTATTTTAGTTCCATCTTGCATGCTAGTTTAATTCATTAATAGTGTGATCGTGACAACACATCCAAAATAAATAAACCATGAAACTAACAAAAATAAAATAAATGGTATGATCATGAGCTTGTTCTATTGGTTAGTTTATATAGTGGTTGATAAACTAACCCAAGACCTAGGGGAGAAACACCTTGAACCTTTCGGGTGCGGGTTTACAGCTTTCCACCTGTCTATCTTTGTATCTCCTTGGATTTTTTTTCACCTTAGATCCTGACATGAGCCGCCTCCACTATCTTGGGAGCTCCATCCCTTACATATTCATTTATCTCACACGTAGGTGAGGGGAAAAAGGATTTTTTACATAAAATAATCCTTGGGCGCACATGAACTACATATTAATGAGGAGAAGGCTCGCATGCCAACAAATTTAATGTAAATAAATAAATTAAAATAAACCATTTACATAAAAAGGTATTGGTCTAGCTCATGATCATCCATACATGCAATGATATTTATGCATAAATAAAACTAGCATTCAATTCTTTAATCGTTCTTGTTTAAGATAAATAATTCTCAAATAAATTAATTATCTTTAATTAATCAATCCTTTTATCATAAAACCTTTTTTGAATTTCCTTGAGACTCTCATCCATCATAATTTTAAACAAATAAATTCATTTAAAATTTTATTTGTACGTAAATTTTACCTTGGAGGAAACCCGGGGAATTCCCGTTCATTACAAAGATGTTAAATTAAACACATATAAATAAAACACCTATCACGTGTTCTGCATCAGATTTATGCATGCACTATGGTACAAGTCTAAAGGGTTTGTATAATTTAATAATAAATTTTAATGAATCTGTGTAATTTGGGTGAGTACACGATGTTTTGTTCAGACTACACGGTGTGTAATTTTCTTCACCGTCCATATGAAGTACATGCCTGGGGAAATGGAGAGTTGATGTACTTTAGAAATTTTCAGAGTACACTGCATGTTCCGTTGGACACACGCCGTTTAGTATTCACATTACACGGTTTCCATCCAGGAAAGCTGTGAATGGTCTTCACGGTCCAATCCCAACCCAAATGGACTACACAGCATGTTCAGTAGACAACATGACGTGTAATCCGTAAACCGTATGCCACCTGTTCCTGGTCAACACACAGTGTCATAAATAACATAGATAGGATCAAATACATGTCTTGATTTGGTGGACCTGTCTAATGCATTGATCCTAGACTACACGACGTGTACTTCTGAATACATGCTGTGTAATATGGTGTTTTATGGCCAAGAATGGTCGGCACCTCTGGATGAGTTACTCTATTTTATTTTAATCAAAATTAAAAGAAAAATACGTTTTTGTAAGGTGAATGAGAAACGATAGGGGTGGAACAGATCTCAAGATTCAGATTTTAAAGAACGATTAACTAGAATTAAAACTAAAAAATTATTAAATGCATAAATCACTATAAAAAAAAATATAATTATAATCAATGATATGACCCTCTGATACAACTTGTAGGTTCTGGGTGCAGCAGAAGAGCTTTGGTGGGAGGGCCCAAATTTAATTTTACCATTAACAATGATCAATTCGAGATCCATAACAATGAAAAATGCCAGATCATTGGAATAGAATGAAGAATGAAAAAACAAAGAGGGAGTCCCAAAACCATAGAGATAGGATCATTATATGTTGGTTATAATTACTTTAATTAATTGAAAAGAATTACCTTGATGAAATTATTTCTTCGTTAATGTCTCTGGTCACGATCTGGTGTGATCTGTATTTGTGTCATAGAATCCATGTATAGGATTCCTCTAGCAATGATCCACAAATGCTCCACATATCTCTAGACGTCGCTAAAGCCATATCCAGGTTCAAGCATGGAAGAACCTTCGCTTGCAATGTCTGCCTTCTATCGCCTTGATCCGGTGGTGGTGGATCTCTCTCCATCTTGAGAGTGTTCTTGGTGGAAGGAGTTATTTCAACCTTGAGATAACTCTCCAGAATTGTTTTTCACAATGATTGACGGAAAAGTGTTGGGGTTGTGAGGATATTTATAATCAGGTTTGAGGTTATAGAGTTATAATAGTAAAGAAACGCATTATGCATTTTATTTATTTCATTAACTCTCATTGAAAACCCCCATGTCGAATGATTTATTCCTAGACATGCACCCACACTAATTTTAATAAATATCATTTAATAAAACGATATTATTTCCTCAAAATCATGACTAGAAAATCTCCACTATGTGTAATCATTAATTCATGACATGTACTCATTTTCAACGAAAACTATACAGAGTGTATATTCAATATACACAAAGTGTTCTTTTAATTTCCATTTTTCATTATTTCCTCAACCACATTTATTAGACCTTGATTACTGGCTATTTATTTTTTTTAATAAATGTAACTTCATTACTCTCTAATATATATGTATTATTTCTCCCACAATATATTCTCTCGAATAACTAGTGTCAAAATAAATGTGATCAGGCATCCTTAAATAATTATTAAACCACAGTCGTTAATAATATTTATTTAACTTCTTAAATTAATATTTAACTAAGATACATGGACACACATAGTTTGTGACCCTGTAGGCCTCTTTCCCATTGGCATTATGCGGGCTTGCCTATAGGACAAGATTACTATCTAGAAATGGGTCAAGGAACCGAAGAGAAAGAGTTTTATGCTACATTGACATGTCACCTCATATGAAGGCTTACCGTGTAATATAATACATTTTTCATGATATCTAAAATCAAGAAGGTTGCTTGATAGTTCCATCAAACCATGTGTTCGATTATTATTTCTTTGAATTTTTAGAATTGAACTCTCCCATACCTTACTATGGCCTTGGATTTATTTAGGCTATATCAATTCCTTCAAAGGGCCTGAGATATCTACTTATGTTATGGAACAGATGGGACAAATCCTTTCTCGCATTATCTATTAATGTAGTATTACTCATGACACACCCAACGTATCATACCTCACTGCGAACAGTTTTTCATCACAGTTTTCGTCAGTACATCTAAGTGTATGACTTGTAACACCCATTAATAATAATCATAAAATCTAAGGACCAATACACACACCCACAGATAGGGACATCCAATTACACTATGAAATGTGGATTTCCTACTAGTGGGTCTCATTCTCATAATATCCTCATAGATATTACCAAGGGAACACACCATGAGAAGGTGCCTCAATGTTTTATGAGTCCTCACCCCTAATGGCCTGTATTATTTGTGTCCCTAAAATAACATCATCCGACCATAGAACATATATTCAAGAACAGTGTTATGGAACTTCCGGGTTCTCATCACAGCAGGGATCTACTATGACCCTTTAATGAAACAGCTGTCCTTAGGACATTATCAAATGCTTTTTCACACAGAAGAACAGTCAAGATGTGATAAGGTATTTATTAATTAATAAATTACAAAGTAGTTGGTTCTTGGCCACAAACTCCAACAATGATGAGTGTGGACAATCATATGAGTTCCATCAGTTTCTATGAGACTTGAAAAGTAAGTACCCTTGAAAAATTGATACGTTCGAGGCTTGAGTAGAATCGATGGTTGATAGTGAGGTCATAACTATACTCAGAGACATGGTTTCTTCCTATAAGTGTATATGTGTTTCTTCTTCTCTCCCAAAGGCTTAATCTTTTTTATTTTTATTTGAGTAACTTTCGATTCTATATTTTTTGGTTTCATAGTAACCAACATGGTTTTTTATATTAACCACTATATAGGTTATGCCTGGATGTGTCATGTCTTATATAGATGGTAGGAATTTAGAACTATTCCTTAGAGGACCTAGAGTAAGTAGAGGATAATTTAATTCAATGGACCATAGATAGTTCTATTGGTTGTATGTTGATAACAGCACCATTTTCTTTATAAGGATAGAGTCATTTGATGTTATTGTTGTATTTTATTTGGGAATTTCATTTTCCATAATCTTGTCAAAATTTGATGCATGATTCGTTGTTAGAAATACATATTTAGTATGATTTTTAATCTTTTTTTCATTATATTGGTGTATATATATATGTGTGTGTGTGTATTTGCTTTAGGATAATGCCTCCCATGTATAAGATAATCCAACTTAG
Organism: Viscum album; assembly: GCA_963277665.1. Lineage (NCBI taxonomy): Eukaryota > Viridiplantae > Streptophyta > Magnoliopsida > Santalales > Viscaceae > Viscum > Viscum album. The sequence continues at coordinate 746,287,608 of OY728123.1, read as the reverse complement.
CACTAATTTCCAGAACCTGTCCTATTGGAGGGGGGGTTGTGGTGTAGAACTCAGATTACTAATTGACATGTAATTCCTGGTGTGTTTGGTCATAACATAGTGGTATCTATGTTGGACGTCTTAAGATCAGAGTAAAGATTTTATAACTTTGAGGATTGGTTTGGGAACAAGGATAACAATTTTATGGTGTCTAATTTTTAACTCTTACGATAGGGAACCCAATGAAGGTGTAGTCAATAATATATCCACTCATAGGGACTATGATAACCGACATATTATCATAGTACATGAAGGAACTGGTTATAGGATAAACATCTGTATATTCATCATATAATAATGAGTTATTGTTTCTATATCTTTGATTAATCTCCCCATATATTCAATTTAACCGTGGTGTATCTTGAATATTATAGGATTCCTCCATGATAACAACCAATTGGGATTCTAAAAAAGGATCAAGATTATGAACTTCTTGGAGATTAATATTTAGTCTAAGGTCATATGTAGGAGGTGGGTTATCTAGGTGGATTATTGATATTTACACAACCTTTTGATAAGTGGATTATTTTAGAAGTTACAATATATTATATTCCAAGGACAATCACACTTCATGAGTTCTAGAGTCATAAAACTCTTAGGTTTTTGAGTTAGTAAGACCCCTAGGTAGAAACAGACTGGCTAGAGGTAGTATGGTGAGTTTTACTCGTTATTAGTACCCCTATTTATCATATAATGGTCCTAGTGGTGATCCTTCCCCTTGGACTATATAGGAGAAGGTGTATCTTGGTAATATAGATTCATGATCAGAACACTCTCACTTGGAAAATTTTTTAGTTCCTCTTTAGAGAGAGGTTTTATCCAATGATATTGTTGGAAGTGCATACTTAGTAAATTCTTGAGATCCAATAGGGAAATATGTCCTTTGAATACTATGCATTGATATGATATCCCCCCATTTTGTTACATAACTTTTCATTACATTTTACAAAGATTGGATATTTAAAGTCTAGCGTCTTGAAAATTTTTTACATAAAACAAGAAAACATATAACATTCTTTTAATCCTTTATAAAGGATTCTTTAAATGTTTATCATATGTAAAATTAATTCATCTCATAAACTTGGTACATACATCCAAAGAAAGGGTGATCATAAGGCCCAGTAAGGGAAAACTTCAAAACAGATTACATGTGAACTTGAGAGAAAAAAATAAGAATATGAGGAAATATAAAGAAGGAATGAAAAGAGACAAATTATGATAACATGAACTTTAATTATATCTTGAAAATGTGGCTACAAATTTAAATTTTTACACTAATAAGGATATCACCAAGTTCCACCCCAAGGTGTCATAAAAAATACCAAGGTTATTCACCAAGGTATCATAAAACTTGTCATCACAAGAGATTAACATCTTTACACAATGAATTAGAGGGATATCAAGGGGAACCCTTAAAATATATTTATTTTCCTGAAATCCACATATATAATAATCAAACATTTAATAAATAACCCAAATAGAATAAAAAAATGGGTTTCATATCAAAATCGTGATGTTTTAAAAAAATGATTAAAAACATGATCATTATGGAATTCATTACCCATAGAAAGTGAATGAGGATTTTATGTATGTTAATTCTCAAATAAAATATATCATTTTTATTCTTTTATTAATACATCTAGAAATGAAAATCGTTTGGTTATTAACATAAATAAAATAAGATAATTTCATGAGAAAAAGAGAGAGATTTTGTGAAGAAAATTCTGCAGCATAACGGCTACGCAACATGGTTTTAGAAAAAATTAAAAAAATTGGTGACAAGGGTATACCATCCATAAATGACTCATAATACAGTATATGAATATAATAAAATGAAAATAAGAACATGGTATGGAAATCTGAAAGGAATAACACATAAAAGAGAACTTGAGTGGTAAAAAGAGACATTGAGAATTCCCTTACCTTGAAGAGTAACATCTAAAACTCTAGGATCGGGATCTCAAGGTCTTGGGGATACCGTGGGAGGAATAATTATGAGGTAAAAAGTCCATATATTAATTAAGGGGGAAATTTGGAATGAAATGACGAAGTAATGTCTTGGTATTTATAGTAAAAGATAGGGAGTATTTTACTAATTTATAAGGACACCTTGTCGGTGGTATTTTCAAAACCATGGGCTTGGAAATGGTATTTTCTTAATGGTTTTCACCACTTGAAAACCCTAATATAATATTTTAATCCAAATTAGTTGACCATAATTTTAAATTACATATTAAATCATTATGATGTCATAAAACACACCAAAAACTCAAAAAACTATATTTTTCCTATTTACTAAAAAAACATTTTATAAAAATATCATTAATTCACCCAAACATAAGATCGATGTTCTGAATTCAAAAAGGAACTCAATTTTATGAATTTTTTTTAAATATTGGAAATTAAAATTTTATGTAAAATCTATATTTACCCAAAAATACTAATAATTAACTATTAATTTATAAAATAGTTTTTTTACTTATACTATTATATCACATTTCCATCCATGATGCCCAAATTATATTCATAATTACCTAAGTGAGGTTACTATTCCATTGGTGATATTAAAATTCATAAGGGTAATATTACTATTTATAATTTAGTATTCACCAAAAAATTAAGTCGATCTTATCAGACACTAAATTTCTTACTGACCACAACTGTATATGTCAGTTTCGTGAAAATAATATCACATTAACAATTATTTAAAGTAAAAAAATATTTTAAAATACTCATATTTTTTAATTTTCATCAATAATATGAAACTTCTTATAAAAAACTAAAAATTCATCTTATATTAATTTTCCCATTTGAAATTCGAAAATGATGGCTATTTCAAAATTATAAGAAATAAAAATTTTATTTATACAAATGGATTAAACAAAGTAACTAAGGCCTCATTACATATCAACTTATAACACCTCTATTGGACCTAATAGTAAGGTGTGAAATGGTGATAGAATCCTAGGGTGGCTCAGACAATATTTCCCGAGTGGTTATTTCAATTAACATGAACTTCTCCAATACAGGATTATGTTAATGCTTAACATGTCGAAGCTTGGCATGGGCTTGGTCCAGAGAAAATCCCATTGATGCTACCTCCTTCTTAAGCTCCAATAAATGATCTTTGTATATCCCAAGTCTACTGGATGAGGCTATCAACTATTATTTCTATATTAATTAACCATGATGATTTGTACTTATAAACAATAATCATAACATTAAGAGTGTAGTTTCCAACGATTATATGAACCCACAGAAAAAATTTAACAATGGTAATATAATGGTAAAAAACCAAAGGTATGATTTCAATTATACTCACTTCATTAATAAAAGGACAAAATTTTATTGAGTATAAAATAAAATAATACACAGATTCTGCAAAGAAAAATTATTCAAAAGTTTGGGTCATTACATTCTTCACCCCTAAAGAAATTTCATCCCTAAAATTTATAATTGTACCCTCATAAGAGAAAAGGTGTGGGCACTTCTGCCTCATAGACTCCTATGGTTCTCACATGGCTTCTTCATATTTTAGGTTCCTCCACAACATTGTAACATGGTGGGTAGTCTTGTTTTGTAGAACCATGTATCTACAATCCAATATCTCCACAGAATACTCCTCATAAGATAGTTCATGTTCTAGTAGAACCACATTTTGATTTAGTACATGTGAAGGGTTAGGTATGTATTTCCTTAGGAGGTATAAATGGAAGACATCATGAAAATGTGCTAGATTTGGTGGAAGTGCAAGCCGATAGGCCACTTGTCTTACATGATCATTGATTTCATTTAGGCCATTGTACCTTGGGCAGAGCTTCCCTTTCTTCCCAAACCTCATGAATCTATTCGAAGGTGAAATTTGAAGAAAGACTTTGTCACCAATATCAAACTCTAAGTAACTTCAACAGTTGCCATCATAGTTCTTTTTCCGACTCTGAGCATCCTTAAGGTGTTACTAGTTGGAATGAACTTTTTTGTCATCTCTTGGACAAGATTCGGCTAAAGAATCATTCTCTCTCCCACTTACTCCCAACAAGTAGGTGTTCGACATCACCTCCCATATTTATCTTTATAGGGTTCCATTTTAATTCTTGATTGAAAGCTATTTTTTTAAAATAACTCAACTAATGGAATATTTTGATCTCATCCACCTTTAAATTCCATTGAGCATGTTCTCATCATGTCCTAGAGTGTTTGAATAATCCTTTCAGATTAGCAATAAGTTTGGGGTTGATATGATGTATTGAAATTCAATTTGGAACTCAATGAAGTTTCAAAACTACTCTAGAATTTTTATGTGAACCTTGGATCAAGATAATATATGATAGAAAATGGAATTCCATGCAGCCTTAGTACTTCCTTCACATAAATCATGGAAGGTTGAAAAAGATATAAATCTTCCTGAATAGAGATAAAATGACAGGATCAGTGAGACAGTCCACTATAACCCATATCACATTGTTTCCAATGAATGTTCTTAGGTAACCAGTGACAAACTACACTGTGATATTATCCCACTTCCATGCTAGTGTGGGTAGTGGTTGTGATACCCTTTTACGAATTTGTCACTCTACCTTCAATTGTGGAGATACTCGGAACCTTGTAGTGTAGTTAGCAATCACCCTTTTTATTTTATCCCCCCAATAAGGATCACGAAGGTCCCTATTCATTTTCTCGATTCAATGATATATAGATAAAGTAGATCATTGAGATTCATCCATTATCTCCTTCATTATTTCTAGAATAGATGGAAATCATAGTCTTGTAAGAAATTTTAGTATAACTTCTTGATCAATATTGATCTTAGAAAATTTCCCATCCTTGACAGCCTCAATCATCTTCTGTAAAAAAGGGTATTCTTTTTGAGATATCTTGATCCTCTCCATTAATGACGGTTGAAAAATCTTTTGGGAGAGTGATGATGATTTCCCTTTCCTAAAAATTATAATGTCTAGTATCACTAGGTCTTTGATCAAGGGATCTATTTGAATCCCCATCATGGAAACAACAAAAATTTCTTTCCTATATAATGAATCATCAACTTTGTTTTCACTTCCAGGATGACAATGAATTTAAAAATAATAGTCTTTAAGAAGTTCCAACCATATCCTCTATAATATGTTCAATTCTTTTTGTGTGAAAATATACATCAAACTTTGACGGTTAGTGTATATATCACACTTCTCCATATAAATATAGTTCCTTCATATCTTTAGGGATAAAACAACCACAACCTGCTCTAGGTCTTACATAGGATAGTTTTTCTCACGAGCCTTCAACTATCGAGAGGCATCGGCTATCAGCTTATAATTTTTCATGATGAAGCACCCTATTCCTCTCAGAGATGCATTGTTAAAAAGAAAAAAACCCTTATCCACTTGAGGAATTATTTGAAACAGGTGCAGTAGCCAATTTATTCTTTATCTCTTGTAAACTATCCTCACACTCCTTTCTCGAGATGAACTTAACCCCTTTTCAAGTTAACTTGGTTAGTGGATTATAAATTCATGAAAAGTTTTTCACAAACCTCCTATAATATCCCAATGATCGAAGGAAACTACTAATATTAGTTATTTTTGTATGTTGTGGAAACTCCTCTAAAACCATTTTCTTTGTAGGGTCTATTGAGATTCATTCATTAGTTACAACGTGCCGCAAAAAATCTAATTTTTTGAACCAAAACCGACACTTTCTGAACATTCCAAAAATCCTCTCATTCTGTTGACCTTTTAAAATAACCCTAAATTCATCCTCATACCCCTCATAACTTGTAGAATATATCATAATATCTTTAATAAAAACTACTAAAAAATCAAAAAAGTATCCCTTAAAATATTTTCATCAAATCAATAAAAATAGTAGGTGCATTAGTCTGTATGAAGGGCATAAAAACAAACTCATAATTCCAATATCATGATTAGAAGGTGGTTTTTGGAATATCTTCCTTATTCACCCTCAATTGATGATAACCAGATCAGAGATCAATCTTGGAGAAGAATTGGGCCCCAAGTAGTTGGTCAAATAAGTCATTAATTCTTGGAAGAGTGTATTTATTCTTCACTGTGATCCATATCTGTTCTCTATAATCAATGCGTAGCCATATTGATCTATCCTTCTTATTCACAAAGTGAACATGTGCTACCCAAAGAGATACACTCTGTCAGATAAACCCATTCTATAAATATAGTATAGTTTCTTCTTTAATTACTCTAGATCCCCATTTCCCATCATATATGGGGTCCTTGATATCAGATGAGATATCGGTACAAGATTAATGGAGAACTCAACCTCTCTTTCTGGGAGAGGTCTGGGTAACTCCATAGGAAATACATCAATGTATTCCTAGATGATGGGGACATTTTTTATCCTTATAATATCATTTAATTCTTCTTATTCACCGATAAACACCATATAGAAGGATATATGAGGTTATTATAGACAAATATTAGGTCAAAAAAGCTCTCCTTTTAAGATATTTCTATGTTTACCATTAAAGACTATTGAGATTTCCTTGATTCTGAACTTGATCTTAGCATTATACTTTGAGATCTAGTCCATCCTTAGTATAATGTCGAATTCCAACATGGGAATGAAAACTAGATTTACGATAAGATTGTGCCCACTAATGTAAATACTAGAGTTTCTAAACACTAATGATTCTTGGATAATCCCACCGAAAGTGTTAAATTATAACTCTACTTTTCGAAATTTAGCGGTTGATTATAAATTATTTGAAAACATATAAGAAATAAAGGAATGTGTAGAACCAGAATCAATCATAGTACTTTCTGTATTTGTGAGAACAACATGTGTACATGTGACCACATCATTTGAAGCAACAACATCAGCTATCATGATAGAAGAAGCACATCCATGATCCCTTGGCCTTTGGTAAGGCTGACGGTGATTCCCCTCTACTTCACTCATATTTGTTAGTGATTGGAAAAGTTCCCAAGTTGTCCATAATTGATGAATTGGACTCCAGGTAGGGCCTAAACCATTTTACTTTTGTCATTAGTGTTGGGAAGTAGATGCTTCACCTCATTACAACAATTCCATGTGATATGTCCATCTCTTACACACTTGAAACACTTCCCACCCTCAAGCAGGTGATTCCCAGAGTTCTTCTTCCCATATTTATTACACATGGTATGTGGAAATTTCATTCCTCCTATTCCCTAATAAAAGATCCTCCCCATTCATGGATCTATTGATATATTCTTTTCATTGTATTTATGAGACCACTGTGTCTCATCGAACTCGAGTTTTACTTTCATATCACTCCATATGATCTCCTCATAGCAACCATATTATCAAATGGGTAGATTCTTCAACAGATGAGGTCTTTGTCTACCAAAGAATCTATCATACTTACCATTAGTATCCATAAAAAATCATGATGTTTTATAGAAAATTCATGGGTTGTTCATCTGGTAGATTCTAATAGATTCTTTGTCCTTCTACTTCAGTTCAAGAAACTCCTCCATTTTTGTTCTCATTGAACGAGGTAAATACTTATTGAAGAAGATTCCTCTGAACTCTTACCGCTCCATGGATTGTACCTCCATTTTTTGACTCATGATTTTAATCATTTCCCACCACTAATAAACATTTACCCTTAATCAGTAAATATCCAGGGTGACCTTCTCTTGTTTTGAACAGTGGAGCAAATAAAAGATCTTTTTGATAGAGATGATCCACTTTTCATAAATCAATGGGTTGGTAGATCCACTAATGTTTGGTGGTTTTTAATGAATAAAGGACTCAATATAAATGTGTTCCCTTCTTGGTGAAATTGGTCTCTCATCTTGATTCAAGTTATTTCTCATAGATTGAGTCTGTTGGTTCATCATTCTCATGAGAGTTTCTGTTCCATCTTCCATCGGAGGGCCATCATTGGGGTAACCATTTTCATGGTTCTTCCAATTTCCAATTTTTTTTTATAAAATAATAAAACCTTAGTGAGATACTTATATCATTTATGAATATTTTATCTGTAAAGGATTTTTATGTCTTAGAACTTATTCCTTAAACATATTATTCTTTATCAACAATTACATTTCTCTATAAATAATACACAATGATTCATAAAAAGATTGCGATTAACCAAACATATCCCCTGGGAGTGTCAAACTAGGAGTGTTGCAAAACCCACCATTATTCACCATTTCCCATTTTATTCTAGCTCAAAGAGGTGTTTTCGGGTTTTACCCCTAGATACATCTGTTCCAGAACCTCAGCTACTTGTTTGTATCCAGAGAGGGATCTATTTGATTGGAATACACGTACTTAATATTTCCCCAAATACAAGGATGTTTTACAATATTTAATCTTTTATATATAATTATTCATATAATTTTCAAATCCTGATTTCCTTAAATATCTAAACTATCCTTTGATACAAACAATGGGATCCCACCTTTTTATTACATAACTTTTCATTACATTTTACCAAGATAGGATCTTTAAAGTCCAGTGTCTTGGAAAAGGTACATAATACACGAAAACATATAAAATTATATTAATCATATTTAAAATATTCTCTAAATTTTAATAATAATTACAATTATTTCATCTCATAACATGGGGACATACTTCAATGGAAATGGTGAGCATAAGGCCCGGTAAGGGAAAACATGGGATATAGTTTACATCTGAACTTGAGTGAATAAAATAAGAATGTGAGGAAATATCATAAAGGAATGATAAAATACATATCCTGATAATAATAACATGAAAAATATATTGAAAATGTGGCTATGAAATTTAATTTATACTTTTAGAAGCATATCACCAGGGTCCATCCCCAAGGTGTCATAAAAACTAGCAAGGTTATTCAACAAGGTATCATAAAACTCGTCATCTGTAAAGATTAATTTATTTACCCAATGATCTTTAGAAATATAAAGGTTAACCCATAATATGTATTTTTTCTTATTTTACACACATAGATAATAATAAACAATTTCATAAATAACCCAAAGAATTAAAATAAATGGGTTTCATATCAAAATCGTGAGGTTTTAAAAAATGATTAAAAACATGATCATTATGTTATTCTTATCCCACAAAAAGGGAAGGAGTGTTTTATATATTTCAATTATAGAATTAAATATTTAATTTTTATGTCTTGATGAATACCCCTAGAAATGAACATGGTTTGGGTATTCATACAAATAAAATAAGATAATTTCTTGAGAAAAAGAGAGAGATTTTGAGATGAAAATTCTACAGCATAACTACTATACAACATTGTTTTTGAAATCATTAAATAGAGAAAGTAAAAGGGTATCCATCCATAAAAGACTCATAATATGGTATAGATACATAATAAAATGAAAATAATATCATGGTATGGAAATAAGAAAGACATACCTCATAAAAGAGAACTTGAATAGAAAAAAGAGACGTTTAGAATTCCCTTATATTGAAGTTTAACTTCTAAAACACTAAGATTAGGACCTTGAGGGACTGGGGACACATTGTGAGGACTAATTCGGAGGAAACAATACAAGATCATCATTGAGAGGGTATTTAGAATGAAATTAATGAAGGAATTACATGGAATTTATAGTAAAAGAGAGGGAGTTTGTTTTATTAATTTTCAAGGACACCCCATCGATGGTATTTGAAAAACCATGGTCTATCCCATGGTATTTGCCCATGATTTTTGAAAATTGGGACACCTCATATAATATTTTAATCCAAATTAGATGACCATAATTTTAAATTACATATTACATCATTAAGATGTGATAAAACACACTGAAAACTCAGAAAACTGTATTTTTACTATTCACAAAAAACAAAACATTTTATAAAAAATATCCTAAATTCACCCTAAACTAATATCAATGTTATGAATTAAAAAATGAACTTAATTTTTTGAAAATAATTTTATAAATATGAGAAATTATTATTTTTAGTAAAATCACTATTTACACAAACAATACTAATACTTAACTAATAACATCTAAAATAGTTATTTACATATACTATTATATCACATTACCATTCCAGATTCCCAAATTATATTTATAATTACATAATTGAGGTTAATATTACAGTGGTCATAATACTATTCATAATCATTATATTACTATTCTTAATTTACTATTCACCAAAAAAATTTATTTGATCTTATCAGACTCTAAATTTCTTACTGATCACAACTGTATATGTCTGTTTCTTGAAAATAATTTAACATTATCCAAATTTTAAGGTATAAAGGAGATTTTAAAAAATCAATTTTTTCAATATTCATCAACAATATGTAACTTTTTCAAAAAAATAAAAAATTCACCCTATATTTTATTTTGACATTTGAAATTCGAAAATGATGGTTATTTTACCTTAATAAGAAATAACAATTCTATTTATAAAAATGGAATACATAAAGTAACTAAGGCTTCATTACAAATCCCCTTATAACACCTATATAGGACTTAATAGTAAGGTGTGCAATGGTGATGTATTCTTGGGGTGGCTCAGACAACATTGCTCGAGTGGTGATTTTTATCAACATGAATTTCTCTTATATGTGATTATGTTCAAGATTAACATGTTGAATCTCATCTTGGGATTAGTCATAAGTAAATCCTAGTGATACAACCGTATTCCCAAGATCTGAAAGATGAGCTTTGTATGACCTCAGTCTGCTAGATGAGGCCATCGACTCTTTTTTATGTGTTAGTTAACCATGATCATTTTTATTTATAAAGAATAATCATAACGTTAAGAGTATAGTTTCCAATGGTCATATTGACCAACGATCATAATTAACCACTGGTAATATAACAATCAAAACCTGAAGGTGTTATTTCAATTATAGTCACTTCATTAATAAATGCATAATTTTTTATTGAGTACAGAATAAAATAACACAAAAATTTAAGAAACAAAAGTCATTCATAGGTTTTGTTCATTACAATTGAGTTTCTCCCAAATCTAATAATATTCCATTGATATGTTTTGTGATGTTTACTTTAGATCAAATACCTTTGTGTGTATTATTCATTGAGAAATGAATCCTAGATTGGTATATATATATTTTGGTTTCTATGCTTGGATGATAGAGCATGCATTTATTGTTGATGGATTCATAGTAGAGTAGAAACCAGTTGCTAGTTTTGGATGTGGAAACCCTAAACATCTGTTTTTAGCCATTGTTAGTTGATGACTTTCGTAGGTTTCTACGCAAGGGAGAAATTTTTAGAGATAGTTTTAGGACAAAGGTTATACCACTAATGGATCTTATGATAGTTATTATCATAAAAGGGATAAGTGATTTTACTCCAGTAGTGGGTGATGTCATATCACATAGAATTTTTTGAACTTCCTTGTAATATATAGGGAGATGGTAGATGGTCAAGCTAGGTAGAGGTAGAAGCACGGGTTTGGAGGTCCATGGGGTATCATATGTGGTAGAGGTTCTAGGAGATCTGTAGGTGGTGGCCAATGTTTTTAATATGTTTCCATCATTACCACCCCCAGGTTTTCCATGATAAACATAGAGAGATAGTGGTTAGGGGCTTGGGAAGTTTTAGATAGTAAAGTCTTAGGGACCAAAGTCTTTGGGTATGATACTAGGTATGATCTATTTCTTACATACTAAACTATAGTTTTGATAGACATGAGAACAATCCACTCTTTACTTGATTCATATATTGTTTGAGATCTAGAGATTCTAGTGGAGGCTTTGGATAAACCTTTGCAATTGGAAACTCCTTTCAGGGGAAATTCAGTGATCATAAACTTATTTAGGTAGTATTATATTAATCTTCTAGTAGACATATTTATATTTAATCTCTTCATAGTCATGATGATACTTTATAATTTTGTTCTTGGAATGGACTAGCTCTCTGAAGTCCATGTGATGATTGACTACTTCTGGTGGAGGATGTGGTGCATCAAGGTATACAATACATGATTTTCCATTGATTATTGTAATAAATCCTTAGATGATTTTTATGGGGTCATATACATGAGGATATAACTAACTTCACAACAATTGGGTTGTATATCCATTAGAGTAGTAGAAGTTGTGATCTTAATGTTTAATTAATAGTTATTCCCTGAGAAGGTACCAGGTTTACCTCCCCATCTAGATATTAGCTTCTAAATAGTATTTCACCTAGGAACAACCCTTATTTCTATGCCAACATATTAGATAACATCCATAAAGGTGCATGATCTGATGGTAAAGTTGGAGTAATTTTAGAGTAATGGAATTGTTATACCTAGTGTTCCTCCCTTGGAATATCTAGTGTTTTATGCCAAGATAGAGTATGATAGATTTTGGTTATGAATGGATTACCAATTACTAAATTAGGTGAATATCAATAAAAAGTACCTAAGTATGAGAATTGACAATCTCTTTGGCTATTTGCAAGGGGAGAAGTGGTTCTTGAAGTTTGACCTCTGGTAGGGTTATCACCACCTCCAAGTTCAAGAAGTTGATGTACCAAAGATTTCATTTTGCTGCCACTATGATCACATTGAGTACATGGTGACACAATAAATCATGAAATAAACCCAAAAAATTTTTGTGGGACTCAAGAATTAGATTTCTCATCCTTTCATGGACTAGGTTATGGTAGTTTTCATCAACGAAATTCTTATTTAATTTTTATAACAAGAGGAGGACACGATACATTTGGGGATGGTTTTGGATATTATTTGAGAACAATAAATTTATGGGATGCTCTCAAATTTTATGTTATGTATTTAATAAGTCCACGTAATTAGAAATTTGATCTTATAGGAGGGATTGGTTGTATAACCAAAAAAGGTTTAGGAAGGCTAAAATAGGATCTACCCAATATTGTGACCTAGGTGTAGAGATTCCATAGGTAGGTAGGTTGTTATCAAATATTACCCCCGAAGTCTCTAGGATTGTTGCACCCTAAAATACTTTGACCTAAAATTTATTTCATTTCATCTGAATGTGAAAGTGACAACAAGATTTTTAGGAATTGCAGAAGTGGTTGATGAGAACATTTATCATGATATCATCAAAGGATGGTTTTAGGTACATAGTATTCTCTTATGTCGACTGAGTTAGAATTGGATGTGTTCCAATATATATGAAGGTTAAGATTTCTTTTAGGACCTGATATCTAAGAAAACATGGGAAAAACTTACTTGACCCATGATTTGATGTTTGAAATAGTGTTTTTCAACCTCAAGTCATGGTGGAATTATCTTATGGGAGAGTGATTTATTATTTTTTCATACAAAAAGACACATCATAATATATTCTGATATAAATATATTAACCTAAGGAAGATAATATGACTGGGGTACCTTCTAGATTACAACATTGAGGTTTTCTATACTCATGGGAAAAGTAACAAGGTAGCATATTCTCCCAACAGGAAGTCCTGTTCATAGTAGTTGAGCTAGGAAGTAGAGAAGATAACCTCATTTTAGTTATCAATTTTAGATGGGGGTGTCAATGTATTTACCTAGTAAATAGTTGTTGTCCCTTTTCTTCACTAGTATGTCAAGGAAGTGTATATTAGTGATATTAATTGTGATATCTTGCATGTACTATTATATCCTAGACATGATTCTAATGGATTTTTTGGAAGGTGGGGACCATGTCACCCTTTTCAAAAGACAAATGGTTGTAACCATCATACTATGAGAGGAGGTGCTAAGGTATTTTAGTACATCCCCACATTGATTAAATCTAGGAGGGTAAAATTTGTACAAGGGCCTTCAACATAATATTTTATGGCCAAGCATGATGAAGTGTGTTTTTGATTTTATTTCTCTATGCCATAATTTCTAGTTTGTGAAGGCTAAGAACCGGGTTCTAGTGGGTATGAACAATTGGCATTCCAAAGTGTTAGTGAGATGGTATCTTAATGGTTTCAATTTTAGGAATTCCATGATCATATAGGGGTTACGATTCTATTTGGGTGATCATATACTGACTCACTATGATTGATAACATCCTTATCTTTTAAGAGTATTATTTATTAGAGAGTTTTGGTGACTGGTACATGGATGAGATATTAGAGAATCATAGAGTTTCATCAATTATTATTTAATACCATGATTATTGATTCACATATTGATTTTGGAATTGATTATAGGAGGAATTTTGTACTTAGTTGTAGATGACCATGATAGTCCACCCAATGATAGATGATGAGACAAAGTAGACCATATTGGTTTTGGAGGACATGCACTAATCCTATGTGTAAGAATTTTTCCAAAACCGGTAGGATCATCTTACCTTGGTGTAGTTTCCATATAAAAAAATATACCACTACACCATTGGAATGGAACCATTAAATGAATTTTAGTGGTGACCATGAAGTACCCCACTTTGATGGATTGATACATGAGAGGCGGTTCTAGTGGTCTTAGAGTTTGTTCAAGAAACAATAGAGAAGGTGTAGATCATTTAGGAGCCGGTAATGGCTACCCAGAGCCATTATAAGTCTTATACAGATATAATAAATAATCCATTGCCGTATGATGATGGATACCATGTGTTCTTGAAGGTTTCACCTGAGAATGGACAATGAAGATTTGGATGAGGAAAAAATCTTTCTCTAATATTTATTGTCTACTTTTAGATTATGTGTAGCATTTTCAAGGTGGAATACTACTTATCCTTACCACTATAGTTAAACTGGGTGCATGATGTATTTTATGTGCCACATTTTGGGACATATCTGAATGACCCACCACACGTTATCGACTTGGGAAATCTAGAAGTTGATGATAAAACAAACTTCTTAGAGTACACTATGACCATTAGAGATTGGCAAGAAAATATCCTTCATGGTTGAGAAATTCCTGTGTTTCTTGTTCATTTGATGTATGAGAATATTATAGAGAGCACTTGGGAGTGAGAGAATTAGATATGAGCATAATACCCTCACCTTTTAGGGAAGGGTTTTACTTTTTGGGATGAAATTATGTGAGGTGGGGAGAATGTAATGATTCTTTTTTCCCTAAAACTCTATGGAATATTTTAAATAATAATTTTATAGTTAGAAAGATATTGGATGTAGAATTCAATCCCCATGGAACCTAAATATGGATATATTAAAGTTATTAAATATTATATTCCACGTAAATGATTTTTTCATCAATAATGGAAATAATGTCTCATATTAGAAAATTGACTGCCCCTTTAAATATAGACACATGATTTACCCTAGGAATGAAATATGTTTGGTCAGAATTAGGAATTCAAATATAGTGAAGTTTCTAATAGAAATTAAAACAAAAGAGTTATATTAATTAATTTATTTGTGATCTAATTAATGTTTAACCGAAAGAAAACTCTATTTTTACCTTGTTATAAAAATCTATAGGGTTAACCACATAACGCCATATTTTGGTAGGAGATACAATCTAGAGAGAATCTATGGGTGTGGTTGGGGATATTGGTGGAGTTTCCAATGACTGTAACAAATTCGTTAATGATCTCTCATGGTAGAATGTCTTCGTCAATGGAGTTCTTGTATATCAACTAGGACAATGAAAAAAATCATTCTTTATCAATGATTAATCTGATATTGAGGTGGAACATTTTTTTTGGATTATTACTCATTATTTATATCCCCATATAGAATGTGAAATAATTCATTTGGAAAATAAATTCATGGATCTTTTATTTATTTATGGTTGAACATTGTTAATTAATGATCCCTATTTTTCTACTCAATCATAAAGTTTTGAATCAAAGAGTGATGAAAAAAACCAAAAAATGAACAAAAATTGTATCTAAATTCTCATTTTTTTTGATTTTCTCCCCTCATTATGTAAACATTCATCATTATTATTTCATTAGACCAATAGATAGACTATTCTTAGGAACCGATTCTTATGAAATTGATCTTTGATGTAATGGACTATTTTAACAGGTTAAAATTTGGAATTTAAGGGATGATAGAGGTTTGATGATTATGATTGATGTCTATTGTTGGATTTTAGGATTTTTTCTCATGGGTTTTTATATTTTGGAGGTATGATATGATGATAGGTCATTTCTGATCAACAAGTTCCAAGAATCTGTCCACCAGAGATAATGATAGATTCATAAAACCAATCTAACATTTATATAGGAATATATAGTATAAGAAGTGGTAGAGGAGGCATGTTAAAAAATTCATGAGGGATCTGGGATTTCAAAAAAAATATTGACATACACAACATGTATTTCAGAAGAACACAAGTGGAGTAGACTCCCTTTCACGATGGCTAGGTCTTACGCGTGAACAATAATATCACAGGAATCTATAAAATTTTTACACATCATGTGGTATTTTATCCTACGACCCAACATATACCATGTAGTATATAAATATTTGAATATATAACATACAAGTGCATGACCAATGCAAATGGGAATTTTCAAATATATAGATATGAAATGAGGTACACACACATGCATATGGTTGCGACAAGGACCAGTTTTAGCTGGAAAAATTATTTATACCTTATAAACTTCATGCAACTCTTCTAGGGTAGGTTAGATACCTTGTTTCCCTAAGTCTAGTTTCAATATCAATGTGGGTGTGCACCATAACTCCATCTATAAGAGGGTATAATACGGTATCCCATCTCGAGTATAGTATTAATGAACCCTTCATGTGTTAGTTATTGATAGATTTAGGGATACCTTTATGTGGCCTGAGGTAAGACAATTTGTCAATATGCCAAAAGATGGTTCAAGTTTCACATATCTAAAATCTAGGATGTGAAATATCATTCCAAATGGGTTATTTAGTCAAGGTTTAGGTATACCCCATAGGATCTAAGCCTGATCCACTACTAGTATATCAATATCATACGAGTTCCAATTATTTTGGAGAATGGTATGTACCATTGAGTGAAACATCCTAGGAAAGTTAAATCAATTTGTTTGAGAATTTTGTAGTATGTGACCTAATAAAAATGTGAACATTGATCCTCCAAAATATTCCTAGGTTGGTATTGTGGTCGCGACGTAACTCTAGGACTTTGTTTTCACCTATGTGCATATATGAAATTCTTCATATTTCCCGGCGACTCACTCCTTTATAATTTTGAATTAACTTTCTTTTGATGATAAGTTTGGTTATTTCATGGTCTCATTATAGGTATGTTATACTTATACCTTAGTGGTAATATCCTATATGTTTGGTGTCTTATGCACACTGCATTCCATTCAATAGATTCTTGGGAGGATTGGGAGTAGGTAAAGAATTATTACACTAGATGAACCGTAGACAGTTCCACAGGTTGTATATTGATAGAATACACCATTTCCATAGTAGTTTGGACTCACTTTCAGTTATCCTGGGCTTAAATTTGGACTTTTTCTTTCCTATAATCTTTTCATACTCTAAAATGGTATTAATTGTAATACATGAATCTATAATGCCAATTATTTATATTTTCTACATAATAATGGTCTATAATGATGTATACATGTGTAAATGTACTTTAGGCTATGCTATACGATGTGTGTGATATGAAAAATTTGTTTTAGTCTCCATCCCTAGCCTATTTGAGGTGGTCTTTGGCCATCCCACTCAACTTACTACCATATATGGGGGCCCAAGTGGGTCAAGTCATGATAAGTAAGACACACCCATAATGTGTAACTATGTGAATGACCATCACAACCACAAAAACATCTATGTTATCTTCCCATCAGTGTCTCCCTGTGTTGAGAGAAGGAGTCAAATCAATTAATAATGTCACCCTAACTTACTAAATAGATACCAATTATGAAGACGCACACCACTCAAGATATTAATCCCATCAAAAATCAGTCATTTGAGTTATGGGAGGGAGAATAGTATGTTAATGTTGTAAATAAAAATGGGGTAAATAAAAGTGTGAAGTTATATCAGTCACCTCACCTCTGATATTATTCAAGACCACAACTATAAAGAAATGTTTAATGAACTAAAATTCTAGATTTTGTAAAACTAATGTTACATTCGATAACCAACGTTACATGCTACACAGAACATAAAAAAACAACAATATAATAAGATACAATTATCAATAAATTTATACTAAATTCTGATATGGTAAACTAAATAAATTTTTTACCTTCAAAAGGTAAACAATTAATATGATTTACTATTTAAAGAAGGTTATTTTAATTAAATATTGTTTTTTTTGTATTTTTTTAAAACTAAATTATTTTTTTGAATTTATATTTTATAAAATAAAATTATTTTTTATTTTCTCACATCAAATGAAACTTAGTATAATTTAATGGGATTTATTTTAAATAATTTATTTTTTGTAAAAATACACGGTTTTTCGAAAATTTCAATTTTTATGATTTTATAATTATATTGTTGTATCCTATATGACTAAAGAACCTATTTTTTAATAAAATATGTATTTATGGAATATCATTTTTTTTATTTTAAAATATTCTCTGAACTTATCAATCCAATTTCCATCATTCTCAAATATAAATTAAAATGTTTCATTGATTTTTTTATTTTATTCTAATTAAGTGTTTTGAGAGTGAAATTAAGTTTTTTTAATTTTAAATAAAAATAGATAATATTATATTATGATAAAACAATTTATATCCTAAAAATATCTATCTAGGATAATCTTATCATGGAAAAAAAATTTCAATATATAAAAGACACTTTTTTTCTTAAAATTATTTTTACGTGTTATGTACGCTAATCATATAATTAAGTTTTCAAATACATAGAGATATTATTTTATATATTTACTTACAAATTCTAAATCCAAAATCTCAAATTATTTAAAATTTTTATATAAATTGTTTTCATTAAAATTAATTACTATGGTTAAAAGTTAAATACCATGTTTAAAGTAAATTAGTGTAAAAGTTAAAAAAGTAAAAATAAAAAAATGAAAAAATACACTGGGTTATATCTGATATGAGTGTATGAGGAAAATATAACCAAAAAATAAGTACTCTCAAATATTTTACATTTTAGATCCATTAAACTTTGAATAGTATCGTTAAATTATTGAAAATACAATTGTTACTTCCAAAAAAACCCATTTTCATTTAAAAAAGTGAAACATTTCCATAAATTCAAGTGTCATATCACCCATGAATTCATTATTTAAAAAAATATAATTTTATCCTCTTATAAAACTCCCCTACTTCCATAATCTTAGTGACACCTTTATTTTTATTTAGGTCTTTATTTCCAAGGAGTTTACCAAGAAAAACATTAATCTTCTAACACAAGTATTACTTTATATCAGTATTTTATTTTACTATAATCCAAACTAAATAATATATAACCTTATTAACATAAAAAAATATCTTTATTATAAAAAATTTTCATTTTTTGAATTTAAAAAAATTATTTAATTCTTTCCATCCTCTAAGAAAATAAAATAAAATCGATCATGCATACATGCAGACTACAATATCCACGAAGTGATATCTCTAATCATTTATCACCAACTATAGAGGATGGTATCAAGGATGGATTTTTTAATAAATATGTTTTACTTGACATAAGTAAAATTATGAAATGGGTTTTTACCATATATCATATTTTCTAACATTTTTAGAAATGGGATCATTAATTGTTTGTACGTGCGTACTACCACCTCCGTGAATAATAATTTATATTGTAATCACCATCCATCTTGTAAGGTTATAATATTGAATTTAAGGAGAATATATGATAATTATAATACATTTAATATTATTATTATTTCATATTATCATTATCTATATACATTCCCTAACTCATGAGAACATTATAATATGACACCATTTGGATCGATTTTACCATCCATACAAATGACGTTACAACGATTGTGTTATTAATAATTATGGTATGTAATATAATTTCAATATAATATAATATAATAATTATATGTTAAATATTTTTTAATTATTCATGATTTTTTATTAGTGTTTAATATATTTATCAATGTATCACGAATCTATTGTTAAGAGCATCAAAAACTAGTTCATCATGATTTCTATTTTCATTAGATTAATTCATGTATTTAACCTAATGAAAATGGGTTATATGTAATCATTTAGAAAAAAAATATTTATCTTTTTTTAATTAAATGATAATGATAATATTAAGACCACTTAGTGAGAATTAATATTATCTTCTCAAACTTCATACAAAATAATAAACTGATTGTTTTAAAACCCAATATTGAAAATAAACAATAATATATTAATAGATTTTATAATATATGTATATAAAAAAATTATGAAAAGGGAAGTATGTTTTTATAATCTCTTGGGAAAAGTTTTTAATATATTTATTTTAATTATATAAGAGTTTTGTGAATAATTGAGTTAGTAGGAATTCAAGGTAAGGGTTTCCTCTCTCAAATGTTTTATTTGTGAGACATAATTTTATCTAAACAATGTTTCCTCTAGAGTGGTGTATCTACTACCCCTTCCATATTTTTTATCCTAATTATTACCCTATTAATTGTATTTAATTTTTCAATTGAAATCATATCCTTGAAAGGGTTATCATTTGAGATTTTCTAATATCATAAGGGTTTGGGTTCTCAAAATTCATCTATTGGAGACATGTTTTGTATTATGAAACTAATTTACGTTGAGTGATGTATATTCAAAATAATTTAGATTTTATATCAAAAAATATTATTTATTCATTTAAATTTAATTTAAATTTGAATCACCCTCTCTTTTAATAGGATTTGAGTTAAATGAGCCTCAAATTGTTAAGGGTTTTCATGTCTTAAATAATTTCCTTGGGTCATAATCACCCCTTTATATAAATTATTTATAGTATGATATTATCTATATTATTGTGAAATTATGTTTTATTTACACCTTATTTTCTGTGGAAATAAATTTTCATTATGATTTTTTCTTCATTGATGAATCTATAATTTTTTATAAATGAAATTTTGTTAATGATAATTACCATTTCTTTTAATTGATTTTTTCTCAACATTCATGTTTTTAAATACTTTAAAGATCCCCTAACTATTTGGAAAGATAATATGGATTTTTTTATAATATTTTCATAATTATCTTCATCCATTTTTAAAAGGGAAATTTAATAATCCTTTTACGTTGTGGTTTTTAAAACAAACATGTTTCAAAATGTTAAAAAGGGGTCTTCAATCCATTCAATATAAAATGTTTTATCTACCAAGGGAAATTTTCTGATTAAATTTATATATTTTTAAGAATATTTCAATTGTAACCCTTTATAATAATTTTTTTGAAAGGCTTCCATTTCCCTTCACAAAAATGTTTTTGAAAGTATTGCTCACTCCATATTTCATAAATATGTTTTAAAAGGTTTGGTGAAACCTTTTATATTTTCACTTAAATATACCAAAAAAGGATTATATTTATTTTTGTCATGTTTTTTATCACCTTATATATTTTATTAGGATATTATTACTTTCATAATTTTTTTGGACATCATCTATTTTTTATGTTCATGATATATAATGTTTTTGAAAGGTTTTAAAAACACATTTTTTCCATTGGTTATTTGTTTATATTTTGAATGATTTCTTGCAAAAGAATCCCATATATTTGGATTATTAATGGGTGTGATGCTATATATATATCATCAATGCATTGTATAAGGATTAATATATCAGCATAAAAGTATATTAAGAGTGGATTTTTTATTTTTTCAGAACATGGAAGATTGATTTTTTTGTTTACATTGTGATGCCTAAAAATATTGTCTATAAAATAAATGAACATAAACATTTTTTTTACTATATGAAGAGTGAATATTTTTTTGTTCAGAACATGAAGTGAATGATTCTTTTTTCACAACATGATGTCTAAGAAATTTTATTTTGCACTATAAGAAGTGTGAATTTTTTTTCTTCACAATGTAATAATTTCCCCATGATAATGATTATTTAAAACTATTTGTTATGATAGGTTTAATGGAATTTCAAATTTCCAAGACACTTGTTTATGATTAATCCCCGTGGTTCATATTTTTTATCTCTTCATTTAATGATATTTTTCTATGTTATATGTTGTTCACTTTAGATTACATGTCATTATATAAAACTTTTATTTTTAAATTTTAAATAATAAGATATTCCTACCCTTATCACATTTTTATATATTCTTTTTTACCTTACCCTTGATAAAATGTTGATAAAATTTCCCTTACCATGTTTTCAAGATCACCATTTTCGTATGTTTTCTTTTGACATGTTATAAAGATGAGTATAACCTAGAGGATTTTTAGAAGTGGATTTGGTGTAGTTCAAATGTGAAAAAATGTTAACAAGTATCATAAAATTTGTTAGTTATATAACTAATCCTTAGAGACACTAAACCATTCATTCATTGGATTGTGATATTATTTATGATTTTTAAATTTTATTCTATGGTATGTTAGAAAATAAATATTGTTTCATCTCACATTGTATCAAAACTAGTGTTTAAATAACGTTTTTTTGCACTAGATTTGGGAATTCATGTTTGGGGATTTTCAGTTTTTATTAGAGTATGGTTTTTATTTTTATTTTTGAGGTTTAGTTTTTTCATTTTTGAAAATTAGTTTTTTTACATCTGGTATCAAGGTTATAAATTCATACTAAAAAATGTAGAGATATTTTTAGTATAGGATGATATTTTAAAATATTCCTAAAGTCTTGAGTAAGTGGTTTATCTTAAAATACATACTTGTATAAATTATTGAAATTATATATGAATATAGAGTAAATACACATAAGTTTAATCACCTTGAAAAGTATTGTTTGAGTATTAAATCAATCATCACTTTGATTCACGATCAGTATGACTAAGACTATATACTTAGATAAAAATTACTATGGTATATGATTTGGTAGATCATATTTCATTTAAAAGACACTATGGAGGATTGATTTCCTATTTAATTTGAACGATTATGTTTAGATGTATATGATAACCCAATATAATGTAATATAGTTTAATCTAAGATTGAATATGATGAACTAAATGAATTATTTGTTAATATTATGATAAGGGTAATGTATTTTATTGTTTAATCCCTTTTTTATTATTGATTATGATAATCACCTTGTATTTTTAATGTTTTTTCACTCATAACTACCCTTTTGGTTTTAGTAATGGATGAAAATAGAAGTAACCATGGGTATGAGGGATAATGTGGATATTAACAAAATGAGTAACCCATTAGAAATACATTTTGAATGTAAAACCTTATTAATATTCTAAACAGGAAGTTACAAAATATGATATACTTTTTGAACATAGTAAAAGTCATAGAAACGTCAAAGAAGGGATGGATGGAGTCTCATGAAATATCAATTGATGAAGACGGTTAAGGGAAAAATGTAACATTTCCTATATTTAAAAAACGAGTGAATAATTAATAGGGGAATTTTATCTGTTGAGCTAGAAGGTGATTTAATTTATATGAAAGAGTTTATAAAAAAGTCACCCATAAAAAAATGAATGGTTTTTTAAAAAATAAAAGGAAATAGAATTCATACTAAGGCACCATCTATAATTAAACGTCATACATATGGAGAACAAGGGAATTATCTATGTCAATTCACAAATCCACTGTTTGACCATGAAAATTAGCCCCACCAACCATTGAGACTTAGAGTTCATAAGAATGCCTATATAAGAGCTACCCCTGAATTGGATCTTGATATTTATGGTACTCATACACTAAAATATAAATGTTGTATATTCCTTATTAGAAATTTAGTCTGGGAACATTGGTTTATATAATAAGTTTTCTATGACCACTAAATCACCACCGAGATGATTTGATTGTTGAATAAATATTATAGTGGTATGATTATAGTATTCAAAGTTGAATATTATAGGAATTTTAACTGTGGAAATCTTATTATCCTTCCTTTAGAATAATTAAATGTGATTTTTGAAATGGAGTTTTTCTCTCTACTTATATTGGGAAAAATATTTTTTTAAATAATGAAATCACATTTCATATAAACCTATTATTGAATAGAAATTCAACGATGACTATGAGCTCTCATTGAAAAATAATTCAACTATTAGATTCATGATACCAAATTATGAGGGACGTTCATCTAAAATTATTTAGAAGAAACCCAATATTGTGATGTGTCTATTATGAAGGAACTGATGAGTTTCCTAGACTTACCCAGATTTTTAATTTTTCTAGTTTTTTTCAATCCTTGAGTTAAAATTAAATTAGAAACATCCTTAATTATTTTTTAATGATATGTCATAGGTAAACTTTCATGGATAAAATTCATTTAAGGTCTTAGAATGTAATAAAATGAAATTATCAACATAGTAAAACTGATGTAATGTTGGATAAATTATGTTATAAACTACACATAATATAAAAACCACACAACATAGTAAGAGAACATTATCAAAAAATTTATAATAAATACTAACTTCGTATGAATTTAAATTTAATACCCATAGAAGGTAAATATTTAATATGTGTTAATATTGGAAAATGAAAATTTCATTAAAATGTATTTTATTTATTTTATTTTATTTTAAAATAAAAAATTACTGAATTTAAATTTCAAAAAATAATTTTTTTAAAAAAATCCTAAAATCAAAAATTTCTCTTTATGAAATATTATGTTTTTTCTAAAAAATTCGTTTTTAGTTAAAAAAATATGGTTTTTGTAAAAATTATATTTTTAACAAATTCATAATTTTATAATCACATACAAGAAGACAAATAAAGCTATTATGTAGTAAAATATATATTTAAGGAATGACATTATGAATTTAGAAATATTCTATGAACTAATAAATCCTATGTCCAAATTTTTTAATGCTAAATTGAAATGTAACTTTAATTAGAAATATTTTCGGTCTTTTATAATAATTATGTGTTTCTGATAGTGAAATTAATTTTTTATTGAATTATAAGCCACCTAAATTTTATTTATTTTAAAAAAAACCAAATTTTCCCATTAAAAAAGTGTCAAATATAAAATTATATTGTGCAGAAATTTTTAAACTTAAAAGGACAGTTTTTTTAAATTTTTTACGCATTATGTGCGCTAATATTAATGTAAAATTTCAAAACAATTTTAAACGTTATTTGATAAATTGATTTAAATATTTTAAATTAGCAGTTACATATAAGTTAAACGTATTTTTATTAATTTTTATCATTAAAATAAATTACAATGGTTAAAAATTGATTACCAAGTTAATAGTAAATTTGGGACAAATGTTTAGAAATTTAAAAGAAAATTCTTTGAAACACATGAAGTTGACTACAAAATTATTAAATGAGGATAAAATCAACCCCAATCCCTTACCATACACGTTTTACCATTTTAGAGAAATTGAACTTTGGATGAGAACATTACACAGTTGAAAATTTAATAGTTACTTCTGAAACTAACCTTCTATTCATTTTTAAAATGGAAACCCTTCTACAACTTAAACTATCACATATCCTTACAATATATTATTGCAAATATACAAATATTCTCCTAATAGAACCACATAATACTTCAATAAACTTCTGGTCACCTTTATCTTTCTTAAGGATTTCATTTCAAAGGATTTTTCCATAAGAAAACTGAAGCTTCTAACATGAGTATTATTTTGTCATAGTCTTATTTTAACAAAAATAATTCCTAAATAATCTCTCAAATTTTTAATATAATGAAAAAGTATTATTTTTATTTTTATATTTCATTTTAATAATTTGAAAATAATTTTTCAATCCTTTTTATTCACTAGAAAAATAAAATAATATTGATTGTGCGTATGTGCAAACTACACCCACCACCCAATAATGTTGTTATTTTTTCATCGCCACATCTGAAGGATGGTATTAAAGAAATATCTGATGAAGAAATATTTTTTATATTCCACTAAGACGTTTTTAAACTATAATTTAACATATACCATATTTTTATCCATTCATTGAGAATTGGGAAAGCTAATTATGTGCACGAATGGACTACCTTCTCCACAAATGAAATCTTTTGTTTGTCATCACCAACCATCTTGGATGATTTTAAGAATTTAATTAATAATTATATATGATAACTATTATATTTTAAAGGTTATTACTATTTCATTTTATCATTTCCCAAATATACCCCCATACACATGAAAAAATTATAATACATTAAAGTTTGGGTTGATTTTATAACATATAAAAATGAAGTTATAATGATTATATAAAAAATTAATATTGGATTTCATATAATGGTTATTTAATTTAATAATTATATATTATATAAGTTGTAATGATAAATGAAATTAATTTATAATATTTATAATATTTATTAATATATCACATTTTTATCATTAAATGTGTCGAAAACTAGTTCATCATTATTTCAATTTTCACAATATTTATTCATGTATTTTTCATAATAAAAAATGGAATTAATAAATAATTGAAAATTTATTCCCCTATATTTAATTATCTATGAATTATGAACATGAAACCACTTATTAAGAATATTTCCCATATTTTTTATGTTTATACACAATAAGAATCTGAACACCTAATAAAGAAA
Organism: Viscum album; assembly: GCA_963277665.1. NCBI lineage: Eukaryota > Viridiplantae > Streptophyta > Magnoliopsida > Santalales > Viscaceae > Viscum > Viscum album. The sequence continues at coordinate 746,261,079 of OY728123.1, read as the reverse complement.
AATAAAATATAATAGATTAATATATTTGTAATATATAATTATAAAATAAATATAAAAATTGTTTTATGTTTATATTAAATCTATTATATAAGCTATTCAGATAATCTTTTTCCATTATACAGGTGTTCGGTGCATTGTTGAGTAAGTAGAAATACAAGGTGGGGGTTTATTGTCTAAAATTCAAACTCTTTGATAAATAATTATTATACACCATGTTTTATTTGGAATAGTGTATCTATTGAAACATTAATATTTTATACTATTATGTTATCCTTATTCATAAAATTTTATATTTCATTCAAAATAAGATTCTTCAAATGTTTTTTCTTTAAAAGTTTATAATTCTATAAGGGTTTTAGGTCTCAAATTCCTCTCTTTAAGACATGTTTTGTTTTATGATCCTTTTTAATTTTTGTGGTGTATAAACTAACATATTTGGATTTTATAATGTGAAATAATCTTTATTAATAGTAATTTATGATCAAATTATAGATCTATTTTTTTAAATAGGTTTTGAGTTAAATACTTCTCAACATGTAAGGGGTTTTTATTACTCAAATCCTTTCCTTAGGTTATAATCAACCTCCTCTGTATAAAATATTTCATGTGTGAGTTTATATATAATGTGAAAATTTTATATTGTTTTTACACATTAATTTATGGGAAAACAGTTATTTACACAGAATTCATCTCCCATGATTTTTTAAATGATGTTTTTTAATAATAATTTCCCTTTATTTTTATTATTTTTCAATCACATCAAGGTTTTTAATTACTACCCACGTTCTCTGATCATTTAGGAAAGATGGTATGGATTATATGTTTTGATTATAATAATTCTCTTTACCATTTTCAAGATGAAAATTTAATATTATTTTTACTATGTGGAATTTAAAACAAATGTATGTTAAAATATTTTAAAAAATGGGTTTCCGTCCTTTAAAAATATATTTTTTATCACACTCATAAATATTTTGGATAAATTTTATTTAATTTAAAGGATATTTTATTTTTAACACATTATAAAAAGTTTTTCAAATATACTCTCTTTCACTTCACAGAAACATTTTTGAATGTAATTTTTTATTTCATCATTTATAACAAAATTTTAAAAGGTTTTATGAAAAATTTTGTATTTCTACTTATATCTACCCTACATGGTTAATAATTCAAAAATTAATGTTTTTATGACCATATGTATGTTATTTTTATATGATTATATCTTTAAGAATAGAATATTTATATCCTATCGGTTTTTAAATATAATGGTACATTATGTTTTTAAAAGGTTTAAAAACGCATTATTTTTCTATAGGTTATTTATTATATGATGGATGTTTTTTTAGGTAGACCACTTATGTAAAGATAATTGAAAGGTGGGGTCCTATATATATACATGTAATGCATTGGTTAGGGATTTATATATAGAAAGACAAGGATGTTAAGCGTGTACATTTTATTTTACTACAAAATGAAGCAAGAACATTTTTTTGTTCATAGTAAAAAACATGAACATTATGAACATCCACAACATTAAACGTTTTTTTTCAAAATACGAATTTTGGGTATTTTCACTATTCATAGCATGAACTGTGGGATTTTTTTGGTTCACAAAATAAAGCATGTATTTTTTTCAGAATATTACAGTTTCCCATTGATTATTTTTGTTCCAAGGATATTTTTTTCTGATTTGTTTTTAAGGAAGGTAACATTTAAAATTCATATGAATGTGATTGTACTCCATATAACATGTTTATGAGAACATTATTTCATATTCTCTTATCCTATTATATGTTTTTCATTTGGGATTTCATGTCCTTATATCATGACTAGTGGAAAACACTTACTATTAAAAGTTATTTTGATAAGATATTATTCCCATTCTCTTTTTTCTCATATTCTTATGATATACACCTTAATAACATGTTGATAACAATTCCCTTACTTTTCATTTGAGTCCAAACCTTTCCTATTTTTCCTTTCCTTTGGTAATAATGTTTTGAATAACCAAGGTGATTTCTAGAAGTGAATCTAGTGTTGTTTGAATGTGGAGAAATGTTCAAAAGTATCATAAGAATTGTGCTTATATAAATTATATATAAAGACACCAAATCTTTCATTCTTAATATAGTGTAATGATTTTTGTTTTGTAAAATTTATACTATGGTGTGTTGTAAAATATGGAAAGGTTTATCTCACTTTGTATCAAAAATTGAGTTTATGTAAAGTGTTTTTAGTACTAGATATAGGGGTTTGGGTCTGGGATTTACTTAAGTACTAAAAAATAAGAAAAGTGAATAGAATATAGAATCAATTTATTTTATCTAGGTGGTTATACTTGGGTAATAATATCACCATTTATTATATTTATTGAAAAAAACCTATATGAAAATAAAAAATAGAGAGATAGAGGAAAGCAAGAAAACATTACTATAGAATTAGAATAATATTAATAATGTAAAAAATTAAAATATAATAGTAAACATATAAAAACCATTGTTTGTGGAGAAGTTGTCAAATCCACAGCATGTGTGAATAGGAATATAATATCAAGGAATTATGGGGTATTCTTAAACCAGATAAATTATAGTGGTAATATACTCCATCCTTATATAACATCCTCCGATACTCCTAGGGGTATTGATTTTTTCTGGTGAGATTTTATCAAATCCTCTAGGCATCAAATTTCATCAAACATCTACAAAAAACTATTACTCTAGTTTATTTATTGATATATTGCATGTGGTACCTCAGGTGATACCATCAATATTTGGGCATGAGGTGTTTTGTTTTATAAAAATAGAATATCCGCATATCATTTATTATATTTTGGCCCTAATACCACTAAAACATTGGGTTTAATGTGTTGTAAGGACTCCCCTTAGTTAATCTGACATAGGTACTTTTTCAAAACTGAACACCTTTTGTGATTTTTTGAATGGGGGAATGAATCATACATTAGTGACTAAGAATTTTAACGTGATCTATATTAAATTAGGACAAGATCGATGTGATGTGGTATTTTAATTTGATGTGGTCCTAAAAGAATCTGACATGAGATCCCAACTGAAAATCGATTATTATGTGAGATTTCTTATTATTTTGAATAAGAGGATTATTACATAGCTCGTTGGTTATTTTGAAATGATTACTGTCACAAATAGATTAATATTCCAAATCAGTGTATTGATTTTATCATGCATCACATCATATTTATTCATACAAAAATTTTGGGTGACCTGATTCAGTAGATGCGAGCACCTCTTTATTTTTATACTGTGATTAGATCAAGTGAGATTTTATGATGTAGTGAAAATATTTAATCACACAATAGGTGCTATCATGGGTTAGTTAATATTACACATGACATGTTTTAGCTCCCTTTCCAAAAAAATTATTCTAGAAAAACAACAGTTCCTTTTTTTATTCACATATGACAAATGATTCCATAAAGTTAATTCTAAGTAGAGAATTTTCTAAAAATGTTAATCATACATAAATTCTTAAGGACCCATTTAATATGTATCAAACTTTAATGAAGTTTATTAAAAGTTCATAGAATCCAATAAAAGCTAAAATTCAATAAAAATTAAGAAATAAAGTTTGTCCTAGAAATTTAGTTAATAAATATAAATTTAGAAATGTAAAATATGAAATAAAGTTGAATCAAATTTAATTTAAAATAACAAAAAATACATTATTTTTATCAAATACTATTAAAATTAATAAATCAAATTTAAAACATGAATTCAATCAATTAAAATTTTGTTTATGTCTTTAGTTAATTTTCTCAAAATGTGTTTTTTCCACGGTTTTATAGTAATCATGTGGTGAATTAAATTTGAAATTTTCTTAAAATGTTAATGGGATAACAATTTATCATCACTCCCTTAGAGTCACACCAAATTAAATATTTTGTTAGGTGGAAGAACACTAAACCGAGGTTCAGGGTGGTTTGATATGGTGGGGCCCTAAGTTATCTTCTCTACTAATTCAATTATAGTTTTTAGGTAACGACTCGACACATGATTAGATCACTAGTGCAGAAAACATTTTTTACGTCACCATTTTTTACGTCGGTTATATAAAACCGATGTCATAATATGTAAAACGAGGTTTTTTACGTCGGTTATTTAATAACCGACGTAAAAACCTGTGTTTAGTACACCTTTAACGTCGGTTATTTTTATAACCGACGTTATTAATCGCGCGACTTCGTTTTTTACGTCGGTTATACATTAACCGCCGTAAAAAACAGAAGCGGGGGGTGTTTGTTACGTCGGTTATTCAATAACTGACGTAACAAATCGACATATGTACGAGTTATTACGTCGGTTATTCAATAACCGACGTAAAAAACGCGGTTTTTGAAGGCCTTTTTACGTCGGTTATTTTATAACCGACGTAAAAAAATAATCCGCAGATGTTTTTGACGTCGGTTATGGAATAACCGACGTAAATAAACGCGGATTTTGAGCCCTTTATAACGTCGGTTATAAAATAACCCACGTAAAAAAAGAATCGGAGGAAGTTTTTTACGTCGGTTATTGAATAAACGACGTTATAAATGTTTTCAAAAAAATTATAACATCGGTTATTGAATAACCGACGTGATAACTCATTTAAAATTTTACCCAGACCCGTGGATTGTCATTCGCGAGTTTACCTTCGACAGTCGTGACTCGTCTCTCTCGCGCGTAAACCCGAATCGGCTCGTCCATTTCGTTGGTTTAGATTCGTTTTGAGATCATCGTTTCTCATATTTAATCTCCTCAGATCAATCATCTAAACTCGCAGCACTCAGGTAATCCTCCCACTCGTTCTTTTTTTTTTCACGGATAGTATATATATATTTGTTGTGATTTTTTTTGTTGAAACTAGCTAAGATTCTTCGATTGCGAACCCTATTAACTCGTTTTGGCACCATAATCTTATTTATCATCCCTAGATCTATTAGTTCGACTTGCAATATTGACTAATTTTATGATTTCACTAATTTTTCATCGTTTTCTATAAATCCCCGAGAGGGTTGGGGCGTGTCCATTTGGATAGGTTTCCCTTTTACAGTTGTTACTACTTTATTCACACACAACCATGGCATAGGTGCATGGATTTGGGATCACATCACCATTTTCACCCCCTGCAAACAAAGTTTCACGAGGAGGACTCGCCAGATTTCCCCTCGGCATGTTAAAAATTTTAGATACCCTCTTTTCAGTAAGTAAAAAATTAACTAGTTTTTTCTTCACTACTTATCCTAAACAAATAAAACCACCATTCTTTCTAGAACCTCTACTAGATCCATTGCATCCATCAACATACATATTTGGATCTGAAAGCATCCCTTAAGCCTTATGTTCGATGCTAACATCCTTTACTGATCTATAGAAAATATGATGGTCTGCTAAGCTCTCCATTTAAAAGTCAAACCCCACCAATTATTCATCCTCATCATGAGAAAATGGCACAACATCTGAATTTATGATTCAATCTCTTGGGTCACTGAACAAACATTAACTCCTTCAAATCCACACCTGGAATAGACAACCTAATGTCGAGTTCCTTCTCTATCTATTGAAACTCAGTTCTTCCTCCACACCTAAAAACATTCTTTGAATGGCCCAACTTCTTGTTATGGTAAATTTTCTGTGATTCCAGGGGGGTGGGAGGGCTATCAAGAGGGTTGGGGGGTGTCCAGGGGGGGGTGTCCAAGGGGGTAGGGTGTGGGGGGTGGTGTCCAGGGGGGTGTCCAATGGGGTAAGGTGTGGGGGGTGGTGTCCAGGAGGGGTGGGGGGCTGTCCAGAGGGGTCGGGGGGTGTCCAGGGGGGTTTACATGGGGGTGGGTGGGTGTGGGGGGCTGTCCAAGGGTGTGGGTGGGTGTTGGGGGGGGGGGGTGTCCATGGGGGTGTCCAAGGGGGTAGGGGGTGGGGGGTGGTGTTTAGGAGGGGTGGGGGGGGGGACTGTCCAGAGGGTTGGGGGGTGTCCAGGGGGTGTCCAAGCAGGTCGGGGGTGGGGGGTTGTGTCCAGGAGGGGTGGGGGTGCTTTCTAGAGGGGTCGGGGGCTGTCCAGAGGGGTCGGGGGGTGTCCAGGGTGGTGTCCAAGGGGATGGGTGGGTGTTGGGGGCTGTCCAAGGGGGTGGCGGCCTGTCCAGAGGGGTCGGTGGGGTGTCCAGGGGGTGTCCAAGGGGTTGGATGGGTGTGGGGGGCTGTCCAAGTGGGTGGCGGCCTCTCCAGAGGGTATTTGGGGTTGTCCGGGTGGGTGGGGGCGCTGTCCAGAGGGTTGGGGGATGTCCAGGGGGGTGTCCAAGGGGGCAAGGGGTGGGGGGTGGTGTCCAGGAGGGGCGGGGGGCTGTCCAGAGGGGTCGGGGGGTGTTCAGGGGGGTTTAAAAGGGGGTGGGTGGGTGTGGGGGGCTGTCCAAGGGTGTGGGTGGGTGTTGGGGGGTGTCCAGGGGGGTGTCCAAGGGGGTAGGGGGTGGGGGGTGGTGTTTAGGAGGGGTGGGGGGGGGGGGGGGGCTGTCCAGAGGGTTGGGGGGTGTCCAAGGGGGGTGTCCAAGCAGGTCGGGGGTGGGGGGTTGTGTCCAGGAGGGGTGGGGGTGCATTCTAGAGGGGTCGAGGGCTGTCCAGAGGGGTCGGGGGGTGTCCAGGGTGGTGTCCAAGGGGATGGGTGGGTGTGGGGGGCTGTCCAAGGGGGTGGCAGCCTATCCAGAGGGGTCGGTGGGGTGTCCAGGGGGGTGTCCAAGGGGGTGGATGGGTGTGGGGGGCTGTCCAAGTGGGTGGTGGCCTCTCCAGAGGGTATTTGGGGTTGTCCGGGTGGGTGGGGGGGGGGGGCTGCCCAGAGGGTTGGGGGATGTCCAGGGGGTGTCCAAGGGGGTAGGGGTGGGGGGTGGTGTTTAGGAGGGGTGGGGGGGCTGTCCAGAGGGTTGGGGGGTGTCCAGGGGGGTGTCCAAGCAGGTCGGGGGTGGGGGGTTGTGTCCAGGAGGGGTGAGGGTGCTTTCTAGAGGGGTCAGGGGCTGTCCAGAGGGGTCGGGGGGTGTCCAGGGTTGTGTCCAAGGGGATGGGTGGGTGTGCGGGGCTGTCCAAGGGGGTGGCGGCCTGTCCAGAGGGGTCGGTGGGGTGTCCAGGGGGGTGTCCAAGGGGGTGGATGGGTGTGGGGGGCTGTCCAAGTGGGTGGCGGCCTCTCCAGAGGGTATTTGGGGTTGTCTGGGTGGGTGGGTGGGGGGGGGGGGGCTGTCCAGAGGGTTGGGGGATGTCCAGGGGGGTGTCCAAGGGGGTAGGGGGTGGGGGGTGGTGTCCAGGAGGGGCAGGGGGCTGTCCAGAGGGGTCGGGGGGTGTACATTCCTTAAATTACAGGTAACACATGTTTATTTCTTGTTTACATTTAGTTTTTTCATATAATGTTAGATATTGTAAATTTTTTACTTATTAAAACATGTATCAAACCAAAATGTTAAACAATAAAAACCGTAAAGAGGAGAAGTCCTGGGAGCACCGGCCGGCCGGTGGCCCAGACAGAGCAAGGCTGTCTACTTCTTGTTTTGGTCTACTTACAAGTGGAGTGGTCAAATTATTTTATAGGTTTGATTGACTTTTAGTTGTTTGTAATGTAAAATGTAATTTTGAATATTTTCAATGTAATTGTGTATTTCGTAGTCGTTTAGGTTGGATTTAGTTTTTTTTGAAGTTGACAGTGTAAGTTTTGAAAGTTATATAATTGAATGTTTAATTTTTCTCTACTTCTTGTTTTGGTCTACTGTTGATGGTTTTTCTGGTCTGGATTTTGGTATGGGGGGAGAGGTTCCAAGGGGTTGGGTGGGTGTTTGGGGGGTGCCCAAGGGATATGGGAGGGGTGTCCAAGGTGTGTTTGGGGCTGTCCTAGGGGTCGGGGGGGTGTAAATGAGGGTGGGGGTGTCCAAGGGATATGGGAGGGGTGTCCAAGGTGTGTTTGGGGATGTCCTAGGGGTCAGGGGGGGGGGGGTGTCCAAGGGGTGGGGGGTGTCCAAGGGATATGGGAGGGGTGTCCAAGGAGTGTTTGGGGCTGTCCAAGGGGTCAGTTGGGTGTAAATGAGGGTGGGGGGGGGGGGCTGTCCAAGGGGTGGGGGGGTGTCCAAGTGGTGGGGGGGGGGGTGTCCAAGGGATATAGGAGGGGTGTCCAAGGGGTGTTTGGGGCTGTCCAAGGGGATGGGGGGGGGGTTTCCAAGGGGTCGGGGGGTTTCCAAGGGGTCAGGGGGGTGTCCAGGGGGTGGGGGGTTGTCCAAGGGGTGTTTGGGGCTGTCCTAGTGTTCGGGGAGGTGTAAATGAGGGTGGGGGGGCTGTCGAAGGGGTGGGGGGGGGGGGGTGTCCAAGGGGTGGGGGGTGTCCAAGGGATATGGGAGTGGTGTCGAAGGTGTCTGGGAGTTCTGTCCAAGGGGCCAGTTGGGTGTAAATGAGGGTGGGGGGGCTGTCCAAGGGGTGGGGGGGTGTCCAAGGGGTGGGGGTGTCCAAGGGATATGTGAGGGGTGTCCAAGGGGTGTTTGGGGCTGTCCAAGGGCTCGGGGGGTGTCCAGGGGTCGGGGGGGGGGGGGGGGTGTCCAAGGGGTGGGGGGTGTCCAAGGGATATGGGAGGGGTGTCCAATGGGTGTTTGAGGCTGTACTAGGGGTCGTGGGGGTGTAAATGAGGGTGGGGGGGCTGTCCAAGGGGTGGGGGGGGGGTGTCCAAGGGTTGTGGTGGGGCTCCAATGTGGTGGGGGAGGGCTAGCCAGGTTGTTAGGTGGGTATAGATGAGGGTGGGGTTCAGTTGGGGCTTGGGGGAGGGCTGGCATGGTTATTTTTGTTGTTTGGTTTCTGGTTGCTTTTTGGTGAGAGCAGTGCAATTATTTTTAAAAAAAATATCGCTTTCACGTCGGTTATTTTATAACCGACGTGGTAAATATATCGGTAGGGGTTTATCACGTCGGTTTTTTCAAGAACTGACGTGGTAAACCGTTCCCAGGCCTTTTATCACGTCGGTTCTTAATATAACCGACGTGCTAAAAGGCCTGGGAATCGATTTACCACGTCGATTATTGGATAATTGACGTGCTAAAACATTTCCCAGGACTTTTTATCACGTCTGTTATTTAAGAAACTGACGTGATAATAGGTCTGAGGAAGGGTTAATCACGTCGGTTATGTTATAACCGACGTGATAAACGATATCCCAGGCGTTTTATCACGTCAGTTTAGAAATAACCGACGTGATAAACACCGTGATGTTAGGGATGTTACGTCGGGTTTTAAATAACCGACGTAAAAAACGTTATTTATAACGTCGTCCGTATTAACGTCGCCTAAAAACCGACGTAAATAATGAAAAATAACCGACGTAAAAAATGTTTTCTGCACTAGTGGATAATAATAGTTTCATCCTTTCTTATTTTAAATTCTATAATTATAGATACCCTATTTTTTCCTTGACATGTGTAAGATATCACCACCCATCAATTGAGAGCATTCCTACATGATCTTTTATGATAATCTAAGGATCAGTGTGTTGTAAATTGATATATCTAACCTTTTTACACCTTAGTGGATTCTGTTTTCACAATATCCAAACTAATGTTGTAAAGTATGTAGAAGGATTGGATTCTAAGAAACTCCTATGATTTATTTTTAGGAGGGTTTCATTGAGCATATTTTTCATTTTAATCCATCTCTAATGAAACCATTATATCTCGATCAAATAACCTATAAAGAAAACATTGTAATACTAGTAAATGTAAATAATCCAAACAAAAAATTCAACCCAAAACCTATAAATATATATACAATAAAAGATAAAAAAACAAATTGATTCATAATTAAGAATTATCATAAATCCCTTACAATTTTTTTCCTAATTTCCCACTTACTTTTACCTATGAGTTTTTCCTTTTAATCCATACCATGTCAGTACCTGACCACCCCACCCATAATACTATGCTTATAACTGAATGAACATATGAAATAGATTTATTCTAATTATGGAAGTTAATGTTATCTACTATATATGTTCCAAAATCCTAAGTTCTCTACTTCCTAACTTGAGTACACTAGCCAATAAGACTTCTAGAAGTATAAATTGTGATTAAATGATGGAATAATTTAGATGTTAATGTCACTAGGGAAGAATGGGGTGTTTCTATCTATAAATAAAAATGAATGTTAACATTATTCTACTGTGAAATGTATAAGTTACTATTCTCATATCAGCACATAAATATCACTTTAATCTCATTTCACCCCTTAATTATGTGTGTGGGATTAAATTTTGTAATGCACAAAAGTGAAAACAATAATATTTTCACCACTTTTTGTATACATTTCTAATTTTATTCTATTTTTTTATATGCATATTTTTTTTATGTAAATACTATTTTTTGTAGAGACTGAAATGGTAATATATATAATAATAAAAAATTCTAGATTTGAACCCACTATCTGTAATAGATTTTAAGGAATGCATACTCGCCTTAAGACAATGTACTTCATCCCTATATTTACCAAAAAAGAAAAAAACCTCTCAACCTCACTTATCCTAAATTATAAAATGAAACATAAGTAAGAAAATGTTATTTTGGGATTAATATATCCAGTAATATGGCTTATATAATAGGTAGTTCATGGATTCCATGTATTAAATGGTGTCAAATTTCTAGGTGTCAATAAAATAGATTTTTGGGGGATTTTTCACGTGAATAATGTATTATATCATATATAAAACACATAAATCATATAATTTCAATTGATTATAATTACAATATCTAGTTCCATTAAATGTAAAGAAACTCTTAATAAATGAATTAATAGAAAGGAAATATTGAAATGGGCTCAGAATATCTGTCAGGCTGGGAGATAAACATAATCAAAAAATCATTTAATTGAATTGTATGTAATTTTTTCCCTACTAGAATAATTTTAAGTGTATAAAAATAGTGTAATGTGTCACATCACTAAAAATTAAACCCATTTATTACAGAACAAGTGGAATCCTCAATGCTGAAATGATAATTTCTTAAGGAATAATAGTATTCAATTCTCAAATTTTCAATATAAAATATCTAAAAAATCTTAAAAAAAATACAAAAGTAGGTTGAGACCCCCACATATATAATTCTAACCCTCTATTATTTTCATAATTCAATACAAATTTCCATTTATTAAAAAAAATTATGAACATAAATATAATCCTTTTTATTATACCCATTATAAGATGAGTTACTCTCTAAAAAACCATAAACTAGTGCTCTATAGTATAACATGAGTAGGAGTGAGTACCACTTTATTAGATTTTAATAAATTTGTAGGTTTTACATAGTCTTGTATTTATACTAATTCTTATAAATAAAAGAAACCATGAATTATACTTTTATATAAAAACATCTTAATTAAAAATAATGGAAAATTGGAGAAATGTAAAAATATATCTTATGTAAAGCCCCCGAAAAGGTGTATTTATTTAGAAATTCCATAGATATATAGCAAGTGGATTATCCCTTATAATATTTATAATGAAGATTCATTGATAGGATCTACCAAAGTTTCGTTATCCAATGTTCCCCAAAATTTCCTTCTACCTAACAGCCCGACAAAACTCTACTGTTATTCACTTATACCCATTGTAATGTTGTATCTACAACTGAGTTGGATGATCCAAAGGATAGTAATAATATGAGGTTAGTGAAAACGTGTTGTACCGGTACTCTAGTTAATCCTTCTTCACTATTCTTTCATAGGGAACATTGCACTTCACTTCATCATATTTTTCTTGTTTGGGTAGCAGAGTCATAAGAGACTCTAATATCTTTTATAGTACTTCAGCAACTTATTAAATGGATTATTAATAAAATTTATAAAATAATTGTGCTGATTTAGAATTTTTATTTTAGGGATAGTCAATTAATATTTTATCTTTAATAGAATTGAAAGAAGATGACTTCACATTAGAACATCCCCCTTTAAATGGATAGGGATTGGTTATATCTATAATGACCCAATTTTATTCTCTTATTATTGAAATAAATCATTTTTGAAACTGAATATTTTATTATTATTTTAAATTTAAGAATAAAGAAATACTATTATATTTTATAGGAACATTATATATCCTGAATTAATATTGACCATGATAATTAGGAATCATATAGGGAGATAAACACTAAATAATAATGAATATACTCATGTTACTTCATAAGTTCAAATTGGACCATAAAGATCACTCCTACTACAAAGAATCTAAAAGGAAAGAGGAGCATTAGTAATTTGAAAAATATTATCAGGGGAAGTTTAGAACTATTGTACATTTTTTATTGAATAAAGAATTATGTGAATGTTGTAGTATAAACAGAGTGTAATGGGTAATGTGACTATTAGAATCTAATAGTTATATTAAAGCTACCTGAACATTGATATGTGATCATTATATGTCCATTTCGGAATTGTAAAATTACCCAATGGGATACTAAAATAATAGATTAAAATGAAATTAAAAATAATTAAAAATAAAAACTCCTTCTATATACTTTTGAATAATCTATATATATGATATTATACAATTTAAATTTCTTTAGAGTGAATAAATAATGTGTTTCCTTTTAGAAAATAATTTTTTATTAAAATATATAATATTTATTTAATAAAATTATTTCTAAAATATAGGAATTTATTATCATAAAATAAACATTATGTTTGAAATCAACATGCCAGAATTATGTTACAGTGAGATTATGAGAATTTTCTAAAATACTTAATTGTTTAGTAAATAGTAAAAATATAGTTTTGTGTTTACATCCTATTTAATAAATTTATAAATATGTAACAATTAATAAATAATTAAAATAAGTGAATCCAAAACCAAAGTATTATAAAGTAAATTAAGGTTTTAGAAACAACATTTTACAGAAAAATCGTATTACCAAGATCAACGTATTATAAAGTAATTGTGTTTATTTATGAAATCCAAATATGTTAAAAATGATTTCCTAAATTTCATAAACAATTTTTTAAAACCATAGAAAAACAATGATTTTTCATATTCCACAACCTATATTTCCACAGCCTATATTTACAAACTATTAAAACTTTCTTCATCATTTTCTATAAATACCCACTCCTCTTATTAATCTTCATTCCTATATAACTTTACATAGTTATCCTTTAATTTTACCTAAAAACAATCTCTCTACATTGTACTTAATATTTTATTGTTTTCCTATAAACCATAACAATCTACATTACACAGTAAGAGTTCTCTTTCTCTTCATCTTCCCAATTCAAGTTCTTCCATTGTAATTTGATTTTTTTCCAATTGATTAAATTTTCATGTTGTTATATAAATTACATTTTCATGTTGGGTATTCAAAAAATAAAATTATGGAATTAAAAATAAATGAACGAATTTGGGTGTTCCAAAATAGTGATCACATGCGTTATGTGAAGGATTAATCACTACTTATGATATGTTTATGATATCTCGAATTTAACAATCGGTAATGTCTCACAATACTTTTGTTAAAACCCTTGGAAATATGTTTTACAATACCTCAGTAATTAACCTCATTGTTTGGATTATGAATGTCTCATTTTTGTTTATTTCAACATTTCCATGTTATGACTCATTTACTTATGATCATGATACTATGTTATGCCTCAATATTTATCCATTATTATCACTTCTTTTCCATTTATTTCATTGATTACCTCAGAAATATTTATGTTCACCCTTTCCTTTTTATGTAGGTCCCCATGAAATCATATGCAGTATGGTGACCTATGATGGATTTATAATGTATTTTTTCAACAGTATTAAGTAAATTTCATGTTCTTTATGTGATCTATATACGTTATATATCATGTTCCTAGTTTCCAAGACATTATATCCTAAAAGTTCTTTTGTAAGTAATTAATTCAACACATTGTTATGGAATTATTTTCAAAATCATTTATGAAAATGATACCCTCTATAAAATCTCTTCATATAGGGTCATCGAGAACTACCCATATTGGATGTGAACAATTAGGAAACTCATTTATGATGTGTATTTTTCTCTTATGGGTGGATTATATTTTATTTTAGGTTCAATACTTTAATATTAAATTATGTGTATACTTTCACCATCATCTATTATTGTCCCTATATGCAAGACAATATCCCACCATATTTCCTTCAACTTCTACCAGTTCACAGGTGGAATTAACATATTCATCTACCGATGATTATAGAAACAAAATAAAATCATATCAATAAGAATATGGAAACTAGTTTTAATTTATAGTTTAATTACATTTATGAAATTTTAATTTAGGAAAGAAGTATCTCCCTAATTTTCTTCATGCTTTAATTATTTCTACATGCACACTACACTTGGAAGGAAGTGATTTGGGGTTTCAAACAAACAGTTAAGATTTTATCCAAATTCATTTTCACTTTCTATGGTTGTGTACAACTCAACCATACCTAAAAACTCAAAATTAAGGTAGTTGATGTGTATTTAAAATGGTAAAAATAATATAAAATAGAATATTAAAATGTTTCAACACCCTTAGGTAGTTGATCAATGAGTTCATACTCATTTGTTCATGCCTTTGGTAGGATTTATATATGGAAAATTAGTGTATACATTGTTTTTTCTAAAAATCCCAATAATTCTTTTTATTCATATTCCTTTATGTTATACTGAATAATCTATTAATCATTATTATAAAAACAATGATTTTCAATTTTCATGTGAATTTAAGAAAATATAAATGTAAGTAAATCTAGAGTTCGATCTTCTCCATCTAACATTTCAGCTGACATCTCTTGTTCTTATTTTTTAACATGATGCCCCATAATACACCCTAAGTCTCTTGTTCTTATATTTTAACTAGAGGCCCCATAACACGTCCTAAGAATGTGTGGAGAGGGTGGTGGGTTTTGGTTTAGTACAATGATTAAATTTTTTATAACTTCAAATGGATCTTGTCTTTATGATTGAAAAAAATCATGGAATCCATCACATTGATTGTATAAACAAACCAAAAAATTGTAGAAATTGACACAAAGATACATAAACTTTTATAGGGTTCACAAAAAAGTGGCTACATCTAAGGAGAAAATATCATTGATGTGTTGATATGCCTAATAATTATAACTTCACTAGATGATGATTACAATATTTAGGAAAATATCATTACTCATCTATGGTCCAAAAGCTCTTATTATCATTTCAATTCAAGAGTGTTACACAAGGGAGAGTTATGAAACACATGTGAAACTCAAATTTATAATGAATATATATATAATATCAAACATCAATGAAAATTATCCAGGATTCTCTCATATCTACATCATGATCTTCACAGATATTTGAAATAAATTTTCACTGCAAAACATGATCCTCAATAGAATTCAGTCCAACCATAACTCATCCTTTAATTATAGATGTTACATGGAATCAAATCAATCTCTAATTTCCCTAATATTATTTTCAAATATTTCTTTATATTTATCGTATATAATATAATGAAAATTTCACTAATTTTGTATAAAACACCTCCCTATATTTTTTACTTAAAATATTTGAAATCCAAACTTAAATCCAAGATAATAAGAAAAATAGAAATCCTATTTCTTCAATTTTATACATCGGATCATCGTAAAGTATATAGTCCACTATAGTAAACATAAGATAATAAAGTATGTGTACAAACTATAGAAGTGTTAATAGATGTAAAAACAACAGTTTGGGTGAAACAAATATTTTTTCAATGTTAATAGAATACACCACTCAAAACCCCTATTTTAAGATCCACATTAGATATTCGATTATGTGGTACCAATTACCATGAAAAAATTATTCACTGGGGAAAATAACCTAAAAGATTGATTTCTCAATGTACCCACTTACACTCTAAACTCAACAAATCCAATCATCCTATTATCATCCTCCAGGGTGTGACTCTTATGTAGTTTTCTTGTTTTATCATTATTATATAAAAACATCTTCTATTTTTATTATTTATATGTTCAGTCCATTTAATCTCACGTCAGGTGTAATCATTTTTTTGTCATGTCTAAAACAAGCAGAAAGATTCCTATTATGATCCCCAATTTTTCACTATAATTATTTAATATAAAAATATCTTCCTCCACATGGTATGAATTGACTCCCCATTTCAGCTAAGACTTAAACCAACATGATAACCAAAATTCATAGAAAAATAGATTTCATTTTTTTCAATATCATTATGTATTCATGTTTTTTCCTTGTCACAAATTCACTTTATTCCATTTGAAACACCTTTGACCATGGTGTTGGTAGCCAGACTGCTTCTATCCAAAATCCATCTATATAGAAATAGTTTCCCAAACACCCAAAACTCCAACATATTAACCATTTACTAATCCACCACATAATATCCAATATCACATTTATGTAGTGAGTTATACCCTTACAAAACCTCCCACAAACCTCCTATAACATTACAGAACATTAAATATATAACATTAATTTACTTCATTAGAATCATATTTAAAAATAACCTAATAGAAAAAAATTTGGTTGAAACAACGTCCCCCATTGGTTTTTTATTTAAAATCAGTCCATGATAATAGTTAAACCCTATGTTCTCCCCCTACAATAGGTTTCTCACCCCCTATAGACATTATCCCCTATAGAAAATACAATTTGAGGGGTTTAACTCATATTGTTTGGATAACATAGGAAAATTCATCAAAATTTTACCATATTTAATCTAATAAAATATATAATAGACATTTTCTAAGCTTATGTGATTAAAATATCATTATAAGAAACAAGAGAATAATTTAATTTCTATAATGTTGCCTATATCTTATAATTAAAACTTCATTATTTCTTAATATTCACCATGGATTGTGTAACCTCGTGTATTTTTAGATTCATGAAATATGAAAACCAAATAAAACACACAACATCCAAGTAAAGGACAATGTATATGGGTATATAGGTTTTAAATTTTCATTAAATTAAGGAAATGGGTTAAAATCCAAGGTTCAACCGGTGCTTCTTCAACCCATTTTTAGCTACCAGTTTTTTGAAGATATCCACCACTTAATACTGGGTCCTAATAAACTCTAATTTCATAATTTTTTGATCCACCATATCCTTTATTTTTTTTGTAAAATATCATGATATATTTTATGAGATAGTTTTTTATATCGTTATTTATTAACTCGATGATACTCTTATTTTCAATGTTAATAAAAATCATTTTCTAATACTTATCCTAGATTTTCCAACAACTACTTCATCTATATCACCAATGTAAATGCATTAGTAACTAAAAAATATTCTCCCTCTTATGTTTTCAAGGATGTACTCTCCTACTACTTAGTGATCGAACTCAATTTATTATGATGCAGAATCTTACACCATTAGTTGGCTATCTATCCACTACATATCATTCCCAATACACATCCTAATTAGAAAAAAAAATCTACATGTTATCCTTTATATGAAACCAAACTATAGTATAATTTTCCTTTAATGTTCCTAGTAACCCCTTTACTGAGGAGAGATGTTCTTCCTTTTGAAAACTATGAAATAATATTTATAATAATATACTATATAAGATATCTGACCTTGTTTCTATGAGATGTATTATAATCCAAATAGTCCTTTAATAATAATTTTTATATAATCCCTTCCTATACTTATGATTTTTAAGTTTCAGTCCAACTATTATCATAGTTTAAACTATCTTTCAATATTAATTTTTAAAATTATTTAATATCACTATTATATATTTCAGTTGTGAAGTGAATTTGTAACCTTTAATCTGTTAAATTTTTAACCCATGTACGTAATTTAAATCTCATATCATAAAAACATAAAATTTTGAACACATCATAATTATAAATTTATTGACAGAAATAAAAATTTTCTTCTAACTCTGATATCATTCACTCAAACCATCACTATGAACTAATCATTATTTCAGACCGTCACATATAGGTTGTTATCAATCCCCCTCTCTTGAACTCCAACTTTCTCAGATACACATCTATTTTGGTATATTAATTATGAGGCAGTTAATTAAGGTCATATAAATCCTTTTCCAATTTGAATCCCCTCAAATCACCATTTAAAATATGAAATTATACTGTTTATTTTATTTAGACATATTCTTTCAGGATTCCATCCTAGAATTCATGATTCACATTGATTTTATAGATTCTAAAATTCATTTGAATTTAATCTCCTAGGAAAATTATAATTGATTCCTTCCTTTTTCAGTAGTGTTTATATTTCCTCAATATTAACTTCTCAATATGATCATATCATTTACATACAAGCATCTCCTTATAACACTCTTCCTTATTTTTCATAATTTTTTTTGGTCCCACTATTTACCAATAACAATATGATATCTAGGTACATCCAAATTTTCCCATTTTTAATTCTTGTTAATTTAGTCTATATATTCATCCATATATTTCATCTGTGATTAATTATTTGATGTTTTTTCAAATTAAGATGGTTATATCATTGATATTAAAGTAATTTTCTCCATTACACTTTTTCTCCAGGTCTGTTTTGGAGTATGTTTGTCTCCAAAATTGTTTCTTGGGACTAATTCGGCTTGTTATATTCTTATCTGAGTCATAGTTTAACTTCCTTTCAAACCATTCATTATCATTTGGTGTATTGTTTTATACTTCAAAATCCACAAATACTTTTTATTCATCACAAACTTATACAAGAATAAAATAATCTAAATGTTCTTTAGCTTCATTTTTAACATCTTTCAGATAAATTTTTCCATCAATCTTGATGCTCATTTTTCTAATAAATTCATAGTATTTAATCATTTATAATTGTGTAAAAATACTCCATAATCCACTATATAACCATTATTTCTGTGATCAACCTATTTATTTTGAAGAAAACATTTACTTCTAAAAACTATGAGTTTTTTCAAAGAGTGTTCCCCCCCAATTTCTATTTCATTTTCCATTCTCCAGGACTAAGGAATGTGGGATTTTAGAGTATATAAATAAAATATACCAAATCAATTAAAAAAAATTAACGGGATTTCACATTCAATAAATAAATCCCTATTCATGTTATTTACCTTGAAAATCCTCCTCTCCAAAACTATGTTCAATTGAGGATTCCTTATAGCCAATACTTCATGCTTTATACTATGTTTCTCTAAATAATTTTAAATGTTAATAGAAGTGTATTGAATTCTATTATCTAACAATATAATATTCATTTCACTTCGAATTTTATTCTCTAAACTTGTTCAATTTTTTTTGATGTATTCATACTCTTGTCACAAAGATCACATAAACAAAACACATCTCGTCCTACTATAGTCTTAAAAAATAATATGAAATATTCATCACCTTGAGTTCCAAATTGATTTATATGACCACGTAAATTGGTGTTGGCTAACTTCATTATATTTGATACTCCCTTCTTTAAACAATAAGGCTTGGTCACAGTATTTACCCATAAGAAAGCATCATATTTTGTTTATATATTCAGCATTAAGCATGGAATATAAATATAAAATTTCATGTTTGATAGATTCTATATACATTGTTCCTAAATGTGTCTATGGATATCATTAAAAAGGATTTATCTTATTTTACTATTGGAATACAATTATTTTCAATACTATCTACCTGATACAAGTTTGAATTTATTCTCCATCACTGTATAAGGGAGTTTCCAGTCTTTCCCTTGATATAAAAACATATACAATTAAAATTAACTCCTCATTCTGATTCACATATCTGACTCACAATCAAAAATTATATTTGAAAACATCGATATAGAGAACTTTAGTATTCTTTAATAAATATTCTAATAAGGTAATTTTTTCACTTATTTGGATCTTTATAGTTCCATATTTTCTAAAATTAAGTATTCCATTAATAATTTATTTTATATTATTTAGAATATACAAGTTACCTATCATATAAGATGAGTAACCACTATCAAGAATCTGCTTACTATTGTTCTTCTTTGATTTTATTTCTATATGATCATGAATATTTTTCTTCTTCATCTTCATATTCTTGTATTACTAGGAAAATCTAGAATGCGTTGGTGAATATCTAAATATATTCTAATTATATATCTTTTTTTAATGAATCCACTTCACGTCCAAACCCACTATGAACCATCTAGTTGGTTTTTTGAGTGGTAAATTCTGAATTAAAATTTATTTTACCCATTCAAACCTGTTACATTAGTACTTTATCCAAGAACATTTCAAAATATTTCTTCTTACTTGACCCAACTGATTTTATTTGAAACTAAAGATAAATTCTCAAAGACAAAATGTACTCCTTGAGGGTAAAATTATTATTATTTTTCCACATGATGTATATATTAATATCATCAATGATATTGGATAATTAATGAAACCTAAACCTATAGATCATTGTGTCTTAAAGTTTTACTTAATAAAATGTTGGTTCATTTATAGCATTCTCAATGAAATCAACTATTACGTTATGATATAAAAAATAACATGATGATTCATTAAGTAATAATTAAATCTTCGTTTCCTTATTTCTTTGTAGGAAAATCTCCTTAATGTATTCTTTTATTTCTTCTTTTTGATCAATAGACACATCTTGTTGATTACCCTATTCTTCGTTAGATTTTTATTTCTCCACTATGGTTTTCATAATAGGTTCTTTGTCTATGGTAAATTATATTTACAAAAAATCTAAATGTTCTTTCTCATCATAACCCTCTTCTTTTAATAAAATAAACTTTCTATGAAATTTCATTCCACTTTTATTTATTAAATGAATGTTTCTTTTATTGGATAAATTCATCCTTGATTTTTGGGTGAATAATATCTCATAAACCCCTCTATAAAATCCTATTGTACACCAATCAATGATGTACCGAAACTTTGTACAAACTAATACAAAGATAGCTTTTCCTAGTATATTCCTTTTCTTTTACTATACTTTATTACACTAACAGATATGAAATCATTACTAAAATATTCCCCAATTTTTGTATTTTGGATCTCATTATTCATTAAATTTTTTAATTCCATTTCATTTTCTGAATGTTTTAAAGATATTTATGGATTTACTTACATTTCAAATGTAACTATTATGTTGTATAGATCATTTAGATATAATTCCGCAAGATTTAATACAAAAAGTACCAACACAATTGGATTATAAATTATTAATAATATCTATATACTTTTCTTCACAATATCAAAATATTTCATTTTAGGACCAAGTACATGAATAGATCCAAAAACATCAATAATATGGTTTAAGAAACTATCAAAATTTTCAGTGGAACTCATTTCAAATCATCAAATATGTTATGAAAAACCAATAACATTACCTTTTTCACTTTGCTGTCACCTATATAAATATTTTAAAACTTGTCATTACTTCCCTTTATTGTAATAAAAATCATTATTTCATTTAAATATTTTGATAAAATACTCAAGATGAAGAATTATAAGACTTTTCATTATCATTCAAAAATTTACTTTCTTCTCCCATCATGGACATTATAGTAGAATCACTTATTTGAATTCCATGAAAATATACTAAGTAAAAATATATCCCAAGAGATCAGAAATGAGCTAGGATTATATTATTCTAGAAATATTAAATTCATCTATATGATAAAGCTATTCCCTTCCCATTTACATCACTCTCCATCTTGAAAACTTCCTTTGACATATTAACCAAGAAAGATCCTATGGTCCAGACATAATGTTTTCTAAATGAAGGTCTCAAAATACACTCAAGGGGGTGGGGGGGGGGATTATAGAGATTTGAAATTTATTACTATTTCCAATTCTAATGTATTTTGTTTTTTAATTTTCAATGAATATTTATATCTATCACACTAATAGAATAATAAAAAACTAACATTACAGAAATAGAAATTCACCAACCCTTGGATTTTACTTGGTTGATGAGATAAGGGATACATAGAAGAAGAACATATCAACAACTTATTTATATGGATAATAATAAGTACATAACTTGTTTGTGAGTACACTATTTATGACCATTTCACTACCCATACATGGTTTATGACCACTTCCCCATTTCTTAAAACTTCTTTACAAGAGGGTTACATAAGATATTTTTTTCAAATAAAAGTTGAAATTAGAATGATAAAAAATAAAATGTAACACCAAACATCAATGGTTGTTCAATTATATTCTATAATCTTAACTGGAAGATCTTAACTGATATAAAATATAACTCTCCACTCCCAAAAAATATCTTCAATGGGATTTAATCCTACCTATCCCACCCATTAAGTCCATACATTCAATAAAATTTACCACTAACTCTCATTATTTTTCCATTACTTTCTTGAATATTTCTCTTCTTTTTTCCATCCATCTCCGTCTATTATTCAGTAAATAGATTTTTTTATTCAAATTATAATTGAAAAGATTATGAACCTTCAACTTCCTAATACATTAAATTCATCCATTATATTTTATTTAATTAGATATCAAAAAATTAAATTCACTTTGGATGATGATGTTCATTCAATAAATATCACAATGTTAAATAATTTAAAATTTTCTATTTCTGATATAACAATATGTTTTTGAAACTGCATGATGAATCCTTTACTAAAAACACATGTTTAAAAATCTGTATTAGAAAAACCATAATATGGTACTCCAATTTCTACATGACAATACCTCTCAAGATAAAACACCATTAAAAAAGTATTACACCTTGATTGCGTTCCCTTTTCCACATTAAATATAAAAATATGATAATAAAAATGTCATCCTCCATAGCATGATGCATCTAGAATTGTGTATTTCAATCATTATTACCTGAAACTTATATATATTTTATTATTCTTACACATAATCTAGTTAATTTCACATGTGGTATAATTATCTTACACATGTTCCATAATGTTTACCAGAATGCTAGTTGTGGGACTCCCCATACTATAGAGGGATTATTGTATAAAAAACACCATGTTTCATTGCATGGAATGAATTTACTCCATGTTTGAGTCAAATATTCTACCACCAAAATCATAAAAATGTTTAATAAAATGGATTTCATTCTATTGTAATGTCTCCATGTATTTATGATTATTACAAGCCAACCAAACATTGTGTTCCCGTTGAAATATCTTCGACCCTATAGTGGAATTCTGTACCATTTACAATCAAAATCACCCAGATATAATTGGATTCCAATACACCCATATCCCATCTATGTTAACTATTTATGACTGTGCCATGGTATTTCTAATCTCACAAAATTGTGATGATTTCTTTCTTCATTAAACTATTTCAAAATTCATTTGAAAATAATGGACCCTAATTGATAGAAAACCTAATCTTAAAACCATTGGATGTAATATTTTTTGAGTTCCTTTGGTAGTATCTTTGAAATTTATGAGAGTGAGGTATTTTCATGTGCTTATTTTACCACATTTTTGTATTATTTATCAAAGGACATGGGAATATATTCCTATTATTCTTCATTTTATTATTTTCTATTATACTTGGATTCTTTAATAGTGGTGTCCATAATAACTATCATTTCATCTAAAGTGGGTTCATCTTTATTTTATTGGTTGGTTGGCATGTAAAATTATTGTTTAATACCTTAATTATCATTGTATATTTTTCCTCCCACCGAATGGTATTCTCTATAGGTTTTTTGTGTTGATCTTAATAAAATTTATTCTTGGGTTATTGTGGGAATATAAATTGATTAGTTTCAAATTGTTTGGAAAGTTGTGAATCCTTCACCTAAATTGTTATTTTATAAATATTTATATTTATTGAATTAATATTATGATCCCTTAATGAATACATTTTATATTAATCCTAGGTTTATATAAAATATGAAAAATATAATATTTAGAAAGGATAAATAGAAAAAAAGTAAATAAATTAATTTTTGCTGTGGAAAAATAGTGAATAACTAGCTAGATCCTCAAAAATAAGTAGGTGATGTGAGGTTATTGTGGGCCTCATAACTAACAAAAAATTTGTAACTCCTAGAATGTAGTTGGGGATATTGAACTGGTTCATATCATTAAGATCCTAGTTTATTCACTCACTATTCTACTACACTTATTAATATTTTCTACATTTTTTAATATTTATTGAAGAATAAAAATTCAGTATGGATTAATGAAAATAGAAAATAAACCAAAAAATGAAGTCACACAGAATGGAATAAAAAAAATATACACTAATAGATTCATCTTGAATTATCATTCACTACCTCACTCTCTTAGTTTTCGATATTCTATCTCATTGAGAACTTCCCACTAGTTATACACACCCTCACTCTGGGATGGTATTATTGAAAATCACCCCCAGGAATCCTCTTAAGTTATTTTCCCACCATAGTTACTAATAGGATTCAGAAGGAATCTTCTCTACCATTTATACTCTTATCATAGTCTTAATAGATAACAACCATGAATCCATCCACTAAAAAAGTTATTGATCCCATCAAACTCCAGTAATTTGAGTAATGGGATAGAGAATTTATTTTAATAGTGTGTATAAAAGTAGGGAGAGAGATCTGTGTTGTTATCTCAGTCACCATATCTCCTATATAAACCTATAACGTAAGTATCAAATTGGAAATGGAATATACTAAAAGATAGTGGAAATGAGAATCATGTCATTTCATCAAGGTGGTGATCCTTAGGATTTTCTATCACTATTGGGTAGAGTTGAAGAAACCATGGGAAAACAATTAAGAGGGAGAGATAAAATAAATCACGAACAAATGAATATAGATATTGATTTATATTAATAAAATAAGAAATAAAATAAAAATTAAAACCAATCTAAATGATGACTTATCCAAATTCCAATGTCTCGAATACTCTTCATCTGTAAAGAGGAATGATATTTGTAGGTGTTAAAAGACCATCTTTAGGATGGTGAATTTCAATGTTTATATCACCCATTCTTGGATCGTCACCTAGCATACTACAAATGGTGTGGATTTTTTCTGGTCAACATATCTCAATTCTTCAATGTTTTAAATTTTTTTTAGCGTCATCTATAAATTATTTACACGCATTATTTCTAGATGGATTCCATGTGGAATTTTGGGTGATCCCATAAAATTATAGGTGTGACAATATTAGTTTAAAAAATAATATTTAATTTGGTTTGAGGGAATATTACATGAATCACTAGTTATTTTAACACAATTATCACCATAAATTTATTAACAATCCAAAATTTTGTTTTTATTTTCATTAAAGAATATTAAAAATTATCTATATATAGAATTTCGAGTGCCCTGGTTCACCTGACATTGGCACCAATTTATTTCTATATATCCCTTGTCTTCATGGATATTTTCAGATTGATTGTCCATTTTTTATCACATGCGAGGTGTTGGCGTAGGGGATGTAATTTGATACATGACATGTTCAAGTCCATTTTACTCACATTTTATTCTAATTAAGAATCCTATTCCATTTTTATTCACAAATGATAGAGCATTCCACCAAATTAATGCCACATAGAGTACTAAAAATGAGAGTGAATAAAAATAATGTTTTTAATAATCCATTGTAAATGTCATAGTCATTTAGTACGTTTTTAAATGTTATATAGATACAAAATTACATATTAAATTTAAAAAATACATAATAATAAATATTTTATTTTACATTTAATTCAAAAAAATAAATTTAATCATTTAAAACAGTAAATTTATTTAATTCCAATTTTTTCAAAAAAACAAAAAAATTAATGGATTCCATTAAAATATTTTCAAAATGAACAAATTAATTAAAAATAATGAATTCAATCCATTAATAATTTATTTTTATATTCAATCAAGGTTTATAAAAGTTTTTATATCTCAATGTTTTACATTAATAATGGGGTGAATTGACGTTTAAGAATAATAAAAATTATTGTAAAAATTATATCTCATCAATAAACTCTACTTAATCTCACACACTTAAATATTTCCTCTTAAAATGGTATGGGTACGAGTGGATATTTTATAAATATGGTGATTTTAACTAATAAAATCTTTCATAATTTTTTTATGAATGTCTTAAATTATTTTTGTTAAATTGATTGATTTTGATTGTATTAGAATACCTTAACTATAAATTCATGATTTATCTAAAAATGGTAACATGTTTGGAAGTTCTTGTATATTATTTATGTTAAGAGACTTATATAGTATATTAAAGTACGATATTTTTGTACTGTTCACCACAATGTTAAATATATTTTTAGTTTTTAATAAAATCATAGTTTTTTAATCCTAGTAAGTGAAATTTTTACTTGTTTTTATTTCCATGTTGAGGTTATTCCCAAAACATATAAAAGGTATTATCGGAAATTTTTTAATTTTATGTTTGGTAATGTCCCGACCTAGGTTCCACATCCTTGTGCCCTATATCTGTTAGTCACATGAACTTAGGCACACATCCCCATATGCTAAAGGCTGCCGACTATTAATGTGGTTTAAATATCGATAATGGAGAGACTATAAACTCTTTATAAATGTAGAACAATACTGGAAAAGAAATAATCACCAACAAAAATATATTACCATCACTAGAATAATACCATTATCACATGATGACTAAAAATAGAAATTCAATATCCAAAAATAAATAGTGGATATGTCATGATGAATACATGTCAAGTGGAAATATGAAAATCCAAATAAATAATCACACTAAAAACTACCAAGAAGGTCCTGAATAACATTTGTTCCCCTCTTCCATGATCCATCTTGACTCATCCAACTAACATATGTTTTTTTCCTTTATCATGTATTTTAACGATGAAATCTATCTGCGTACTGATCAAGAAGCCCGAGTAGGGTCTTAGTACAAGGTAGTAGGCCCCCACCAATGTTGTCTAACATTATATCCAGTCAATAACTATGTATGATGTTGTATACTGAATAAAATACAATCAATAAACTAAATATTTTACATTTACATAGTTATTAATTATTTAACCACTTAGACCCCAGGGTCACGGAGGAAACCCGTACCCTCAATACCTACTTCAGCTAGTTCGAGAGTCTAAACCATGTCACAATTCTATGGTTATCATTTATAATTTCTTTTCACTTCATATCACTGACATTTGTAACCATAGTCCATTTCCAACTCATGGGTGTAGAAAATCAGGTCAAACACCTCGTGGGTATTTTGATCCTTAGTCCCTGTCCCACAACTCAATAATCACCATGGTATTTTTAAGAAGAAATACATGTCCCACACATGTATCTCACTATGGTACATTGAAGTATGTATCCATGTCCCACACAAATATATCACATATATCCCAATATTACATATATCTCAATATCACATGCATCACAATATCACTTTTATCACAATTTTATAATCATAAAGGTTATGCATTATTACCATTCTTTTCAAACATTCTCATTAAAGCGTATTATTATCATTATCATATCAAACAAGGTTGAACACTTTAAATAACCTTGAATAATCTGACAAATCACCGTTATACCATTTTTTGTTATTTAATCATTTATCTCATTAACCAATTAAGGTTAATCTAACAATCAAACAATAAACATTTTAAATTAATTCCTATCACATTAATTAGCTAATTATAAAACATTTAATTAATAAAATCTATATTCAATTAATCAATCAATTTCACATCACAACACTCCATTAATTAATTCAACAATAAGACGTCTAATTACACAGTCACAAAATCCCATTAAATAATTCCAAAAATAATTAATCCAATTCCATAATCACAATATCCTATTAATTAATTCATCAATTAATTAATCCAGTACCATAATCCCAATATCCCATTAATTAATTCATCTATTAATTAATACAATTAAAAAAATCCAAATATTAATTAATTTAACAATTTAATTTTATCTATTTATGAAATTCAATTTCTAAAAAAGCAATTTAAATTATAAAATTACATCCACGTAATTGAAATCAAGATCTTGGGATTTGAATAATATACCTCCTACCATGAGTTTTTTGAGGAATTGTCTCTAATGGATATACCCAATTTGAAGTGGAACAACTGAAATCACAAAGAAAACATGATCTATATTGAGAACCTATATCAAAGATTCAACGTATTAAATCAATCTAATCATTTATATAGATCCACAAAAGCATAGAATTTTCCTTCAATTAATGAGAGGAAGATGATATAAGTGAAAGAAACAAACAATATGAGTTTGTCTTATAAGGATAGGTGCATATATTCAATACATACTTTTAATTAGAAAGAACTGAGGTCAGGATCCCAAGGAATTAACCCAGGATGCTCTAAAATGAGAGGAATCAGTTATGGTCTATTAATGTGATTTAGGGATATATTATGTGGGTGGAAAATGTTTATAACAAATTTTCTGGTTAATTAAAATTGAAGGCATGGTTTCCCAGGTAGGGGAACACAATTTTCCAATGTGTGTGTCTTAATCATGCTCCTCTTCTGGGGGGGAGGGAAAAATTACTCATAAGGGGGAATATAGTTTGAAAAACCTTTTTCCAGACCTTCAAACTTCTTTTGTTTGGGTTCACATTGTTTGTTAGGTAGGGCACACAGTTTAGGAAAACAATGTGCCAAATGTTCACTACAACCCCCCTTCTATATTTCTTCAATTTCACCCAAAAACTCTCCAAGGAAAAAAATATTCAAAAATTAGTTGAAAAAAGAAAAAAGTACTTATAAATGGGCTCAGGATGTCACTATTACTATTTAGGATCTAATAATATCCCCACATTATAATAGCTCATCTTCGAGCAATACTCCCAAGTATCTCAAGGATTCAGAGGTAAAAAGATCGGGACACTAATCAAGAATGTTTGTTTCTCTCTCTCATGTTTTCCCCTGAACAAATACATGTTTCCACAGTACATGAAATATTTACATAGTCAGTCCCCACAACATTTTCTCATAGCGATGTAACACATGTATCAGATCATCCTCAAAGGATGAATATATCACAATCCAATCATCATTCACACTGATCACATGAGATGTGTCTAGGTGATACATCAAAATCTATGACACATGAAAAACATCATGAATTTCATTGTACATCTATAAAAGATCCATTCCGTACACCACAAGCCTGATTCTCTCTACAAAATCAAACAGTCCATCCAACATAGGTTCCATCTTTCCCTATCTCTGTATCAAACAATGATCTAATCTTGATGACACTTGAAGGAATACATGATCACCATATTTAAACTATTACGGTCATCGATGTCTATAAGAAAATGACTTATAACTTTCTAACGCTATAAAAATATGCTTCTGACTCAAATGAACCTACTCTGATGTCTCCTGCATGAGACTCGGTCCCAACGACTCTTACTCACCTACCTCTATCCAACATAGAGGTGATCTATATGGACAACTATAAAGAGCCTCCTATAGTTCCATTAGAATAGTCTTCTAATAACTGTTATAATCGAAAAACTCCCCAAATATAATTCCTTCTCCCAAGATCCACCAATGACTAGGACACATGCTCATAGTATAACTTTATTCACCTGAATTGTATGCTCTGACTACCAATATTTTTAAGGGTGGAATGTCATACACAGTAAAACCAATGTACCAAGAAACCACTGCAATCCCTACCAAAATTGAATAGTAAAACACAAGTATTGGTATAAAAATATACTACACAGAACCCCTTATAGATAGACTATATCTCAAACATACAAGTATCTTAATGTCTCCACTGAGAAAGTCTCCTATACTGGTAAGAAATGCACTACCTTTGTGAAATAATCCACAATAACCGAAATATCATCATTCTTTGAAGTTATACTTATGAGACCCGCTATAAAATACATGTTAATGCTACCCCAATTACATTCCAAAATATGAAATAGTTTTAGTAAACCACATAGGGATTTGATGCTCAGCCTTTACCCATTGATAGGTGTAGAATCGTGTCCTGAACCTTGCCATCCCTCTTTTCACACCCAACCTACAAAAACCATGATGTTGGTCATGGTATATTTTGGCTGCACCCAGACACACCATCCACTTTGAGTCATGAAATTCATGAATCATATCCTCCCACATAATAGTCGGAACAACAACCCAATTCCCAACACAGGTGATCTAATCCTCACCTATGGTCCATTCCAATGGTGTCTCCCCACCTTCAAGGATTTCCCTCAAGGAAAAACATTATAGATCCTCATATTGCCTATATTTAATTTGGATCAAAAGGTTAGACTCCACTAAAAATAATATGATGGTCATTTCTACCTAACCCTCCTGAACAACAACATGCATCTCAACTAGTAAATTCATTATCTTTGACTCACTATTAGACTCCTGAACTATTTGAGTCAGACTTTTCCTGTATAATGTATCCGTAATTCTATTTACCTCCATGGGTGTATATTATAGCTCAAAATAAAATTAATTCATATATTCAACCAACCTATACTCTTGGAGATTCAAATATCACTATGAAGAGATATCCTTTAAGCTCATGTGGTCTATATACACCATAATTATTTTCCAAATAGATAATGCCTCCAACACTTCAAATCATAAACTACATTAGATAATTTTAGGTCATGAGTAGGGTAGTTCCATTCATGTGGCCTCAACTACTAAGACCCATATGGAACTAATTGATCTCAATTCTTCAACACTTCTCCATTTCCTATCATAGAAGTGTTACAAAAAACCGTATATTCCTCACCTGGCTCGGATAGAATCAAGATTGGTATCACATTCAAGATCTTATTCATCTACTGGAATGAATTATCACATTATCTAGAGTATTCAAACTAAAACCCTTCTTATGGAATCTTAAGAAATTGATGCCAAAGGAAAAAAGTCCTAGATAAACCTCCGTTAATATCCTACTAAGCCTAGAATGTTATGAATATCAAAACAATTATTGGTATGATCCCAATAAATAGCAACTGAAACATTATCTGGATCTACCAATACACCTTACTCTGAGAAGATGTGACCCATTAAGTGTACCACATCAATAAAAAACCGAAAAATAGATATCTTGGAGTATAACAATGATCTATTAGTGTATTTAGGCTGATATAAAAATGTTTGGCCTGATCATCATGAGTGTTGGAGAACACTAAGATGTCAACCAAAAACACTACCACCAACTGATCCATGTACAAATGGAAGATTATATTCCTGAAGGACATAAAAAACTATCGGTACATTCATTTACCCAAACAACATCACAAAGAACTTATAAAGGCCTTACATTATTTTGAAAGAAGTCCTTAGTATAAAAGAAGGCCGAACTCTCAACCGATGATACCTCGATTTCACTTTGATCTTAGAGAAAACACATTCAACCCTCAACTAGTGAAACAGTTCATCGATATGTAGTAGAGGATAACAGTTCCTCATTGGCATCCAGTTCAAATTCTAGTAATTACCACACAAGTGAAAATTATTTCATTATTATTAGTAAACATAACTAGATAACCCCAAGGTTATTTACTTGGATAGATAATCCCCTTATTTATAATCTACTATGGATGATTCTTGAGCTCTTGAATCCCTTTTGGATCCATTTTGCATG
This sequence comes from Viscum album, assembly GCA_963277665.1. NCBI lineage: Eukaryota > Viridiplantae > Streptophyta > Magnoliopsida > Santalales > Viscaceae > Viscum > Viscum album. The sequence continues at coordinate 746,229,498 of OY728123.1, read as the reverse complement.
GTGGAATAGAAACTGGCTCAAACACAAAAATCATCTCAATAGTAAACACAACATCTTTATCATGTGGTACGCAAGATAATTACACATGAAAAAAACCATGGAACCTATCCACTATTGGGGTAATTACATCATGTTTCACACCCTCATAATCTTATAATTGGCTAGAAACTTGGGCAGTAATCTTCCCTAGTTACAGAAGAACTAGCACCGCATGAACTACCTTAATGTCCTACTATCCTCATCGAATATAATTGTCACCCTCACTAGACATAAAATTCACTCTCCTATGACAAAATTTAATGTTGTATCACTATGATACTAACGATTCCATACCTATAATTTTTTCAAAGTCTCACATATCAAGAATATAAATATCCCATTGAAAAAATACTCCCCAACCTTGAGAGAACATCCTTTGTACAAATATATGTATCTTTTCCGTACTCCCAATAGTGTATCTATCATTATGAACCCACTCACGAACACCACAACCAGGATCAAACCATTCAAAAGTTGTGATGTTATAAAATAATGTGAGGTACCCATATCAAATATGGTACTAGAAAGCCTATAATCTATTAGAATAGTACCACTTATTGTTGATGGTCCATACATTCTATCCAAAAGTATAGTCTGAATGGAAAGTAACTGTCCTTACCCTATTCCTTGTGATGTAGTATGAGTCCCCTGAGTTACAGCACTCTACTAATACAAGTGATCTTTCCATGAAATATCACATCTACTACCTCTACCACAATGAATTGTAGGACTCCAATAGCCATACTGATATGGTGTAGAATATCCCCTTCCCACACTCTAGTTCTATCAAGATGCTCCATCGCTACATGTCCGTTGTGGGTTCCTAAATAATACTTATAGATTTTCCATCCTGCTGTAGCCTCGAAACTCTACTGATTTCTAGGGGAACAATTTACAAATGTGTCCTGACCTACTGAACTGGTGACATATGACATGTGTATGCTTCTGTGTAACTAACTATTACCCATGGACACTCTTCCTGATGTCACCCTGGCTAATATTCTCATAGTGATGCTTCCAGATCTCAGAATTTGTACCTCCTAAACACCCAGAAGAAACCACCTTTCCTATAATAGAATCCTACTTCAGGTTCCCCTTAGATACAAGAGACTAATTAACCATTTCAGAAAACTTTTTCAGTAAAAATATAATTACTTGGGATGTTATCTCACATTTAAGTCTGTCCTCAAAATTAATTTCCATAGATATATCATCTCCTATTAGTTCTAGGGAAAATTATTGCATGTTAATGCAGAGACCAACATAGTTCATTAGAGGAACACTCCCATAAGTCAATCACATGATATCATCTTCTCTCTTATATCCCAATTTCTCTAGATAAAAGTAATTATGTAAATTCTATAGAAATTAATTCCATGACATTCTATCAACCTATTCCTTCTGATTATGGAAATCCCATTAGTGCTTCGCTGATCCTCACAATATGTAAGTAGACAACTTGATGCTCATTTCTATGGGAGTCTCTATATGGCCATGTATAGTTTGAATGGACATAATCTATAACTCTACTACCTTAGGTCCAACCTCTACAATGATTGTTAGAGGGTGGTGAAAATGGAACTCGCATATCTGTTGAGACATAATGCTCCCAACCCACTCTAGGCATCTCTCTATAAGTTTCATCAATGGAGAAATGTTTTCATGAAACTACTATCCTTCTTCACCGGCACTATCGATGACTCAAATTTCACTACTAGAGTACCATTTGTTGCCATACCCTCCTATCACCCGATTAACAAGAGTCATCTTGAAGACGTAAATAAAGAATTAAAATCACACATGTTAGGACACATAACACAACATTAACACATTTATCTAAGATCTATTCACAATAGTCCCTAAAATATCATTTCCTCCAAACCCCTCTGTATGGTAAAAACTGAGGCACTATAACTATTATTTACCATCATACATCTATGCCATGGTTAGAAATGAGTAAACTCATTACCCAGATCAAATTCGCATTAGAAACCTACTTTTCATTTCAATTTAATATAAATTGCATCATTTAAAATTTTCAATGTCACATTTGGAACTCTTTTTCAGTCCAATTTCACAAGTATGGAAAAAAAATTCCAATTTAACAAGTTAACCAAAACACATATTCCCATTCATGCCAAAAATGATTCATGTCACAAAATAATCTAGATTTTTTAGAATGATGCATTTATACTCACCTCTCATGTTATTCTGGGCTGCAATTCAAATATGAAAAATTGTAGAAACAATAATCACATCACACAAAGCATGAATAACTCTAAGTAAAATAACACTCAACTATAACAACACACATCAATTTCAACACTCCCACCTTGGGTACATGGATTGTACCCTGGTACATGGGTTAGATTTCCCATACACAAACACTTCACCAAGGCTCAAATCATCCAATTATCTTGCCTAACTTTCCAAAATAGTAAGATAAAATAAAGAGAAAATAAAAATTCTCTGATTCTGCTATGTAACATCCCAAACTAGGAAACACATACCGGTTGCCCGAATCGGTCGGTCACATGACCATAGATGAACCTGCACATACTACAGAGATTTATAACTAGATTTCCGGGTCTAATATCAATTATGGGGAGACTATAAACTCTTTATCAAAGTATCAAAATATTAGAAAATAAATAATCAACAACCAATAGATATTACCATAACCAGAATACTACTTATATTACATGATGACCAAACCAAGAAATAAAATATCAAAAACTAAATAGTAGATATTTTATACTGAATATATGTCTAGTCCCAATATTAAATCTGAAATTAATAGACATTGAAATTTCCCTAGTAGATCCCAAATCATGTTTGGTCCACTCATCCGTGCTCCATCTTGAATCATCCACCTAACATATGGATTTTCACTTCTTCTATTCTAAAACCATGAAATCTATTCAAGTACCAATCCGGAACCTAATTAGGGTGTGATTACAACTTAGTAAGACACCAACAATGACATATAAATCATTATCCAATCTATTAAAATGTATTTAGTTGTATATAGAATTAAGTAAAATCAATAAATTAAATAACTTACATTTATTCGAGTACAATTTATTTAACCACATAGTCCCCTGGGTTCCTGAGGACACCCAAACCATCAATAACTGCTTCATCCCATGCTGGAGTCTCAACCATGTCAAAATACTATGATTATCATTTATCATTTCATTTAACACAATATCACGACCAATTGGAACCATTGTCAAATTCCAAACATCGTGTATAACACCCCATTGGTATTTTGAGCCACAATCCCTATCCCAAACCTCAATAATCACAATTGTCTTTTGAAGATGTAGTCTATGTCACACAAATGTATCTGTAACCTCCCAAGTAAGTAAAGAATTATGTATTTTCATATCTATTTCTATTTATGAATTATATTGTGTTTTAAAGACTTAAAATGAGAATAAATCCAATCTTAAGCATAGAATTCTCTAATATTTTTAAAAGATTGTCTTACCGCCTTTTGATGGAGAACCATTTTTAAATATATCTTTTGACAATTTTATAAGATCTATTTTCCAAAATAAACTTATTCATTATAATTGGGACATTAAAATTTACTTTGGATAAATTTTTTGTATTTTTCTGACAATGTTCAATTTTTAATGAATAGTGAAAAATACTGCATTTTACTTCAAAGCTGCTTTTTTATCTAATTTAATTATATGTTTATATTGTCCTTTAAATTGGTTTTAAAGTGTAAATAGAATATATTTTTACCATTTAATCCAATGGTGTTCATTGGAATTAATTTCAGTTTGAAATTGGACATAAACAATTGTCAATCTTTTGATACATATTGTTTCTAAAAAACCCACTATTTGTTTTGACAACGGGAATTATTTTTAAATTAAGTATTGAAATTTATGTGTTTGGAATTTGGTAAAATGGATTTCATATTTGGAATCCGAAGGTCCAAATTATGTAATTCAGTCACTTTTTTTTGGACATTATGAATAGTAACGACGGTAATTATCTTTAATTATCATGATTAATTAGTAAACAGGTAGTTAAGGGTAATAAAATAATAACATAATAATATAAAATGACCCTATCATGTGTCCTAATGCTACTAGTTGTGTCATGACCGACCATGGTATGCCTTGTTCCAATCTTTGGGACCCCATGGAATCACCTTTGTGTGATAGTGACTTCTTATCTTTTTATTTTTAAAGAAAGTTAAATATAACAATGTATGTAACACCAAAGTGAATCAATTTTAATTTTGACTACATAAATGATCTCTTGGACTATGAATTTTCATTGTAAAGATAAAAATATTTCCTACATCATGATATATTTTTTTATAATTTTTAGACATTAAATAAATTAAATGTTTTATGATACCATGATGATGCATCAATTGCCACATTAATGAACGATTTAAATAAAATGAAAAGATAATGTAAAATCTAAGACATACACTTTTCAAAGAACTATTGGATGAGTATATTTATAACCCTTATCACCTTATCCCATAAATATATCAATGTGGGACCTTTAAAATCCAAAACTCATTTCAATATAAAGTAACATTTCATGACATTCCAAGAGTGCCCCTCCTACCTCTTATAAAAGGCCCCCACCTCTACCACTTTACACACACCTCTCAAGCTGTTGGTTTGGCCAACCTCTACTCATTTCATCTCTCCACATCCCTCTCTTAATTCTAGAAGCCTTAGCTTAGGCAGAATTCTCTTCAAGAAACCCTTTTCATTCAAACCAAGAGGAGTTACCCGATTTAAAGGTAAAGACTTCTCTAATGTTCTTTGGTTTTATTTTACTTATACAACCCCCTAACATCTTTTTATTAATTTATTTTGTAACAAAACTAGTATCTTAAATATAATAGGATGTTTTTATAAGAATTATTTGAGCTACACTTACACACCCCTACATCTAATGGTTAAAGAGCATACCATTTCCGTGGATGGCAAATTTCTGCCTCAAAAAACAATGATTGTTCAATATTCTTCGAAAACCTTAAAAGGTGGACATTAAGATTTTAATATATTTATATATGATATATAATATGTTTATGTTTTCCTTAATCTTCGGTATTTTTCATTTATGTCATACCTTTATGGTTTCCATTATGGGTAAATGCGATATCTTCATTTTTGGATGTGTGGACTATCGCCCCCTCAAAGTGATTGGATTTGTTAATTCCATATGTGGGATGTATAAAGGATGGAGTTAATGATATTATATATGATATTATAATGAAATTATAATATACCATTATATAATTATGATTTCATTCCATTAAATACGAATACAAATGAAAGTAGTGTTCATCCATACGTACGGCTTACCGTCTCCATGAATGGTGCATTTCATTTCTTACCACTAAATGTTATGTAATATTATAAACGAATGTATATACTGGATATATATTATATATATGATATCTACATCGTGAATATAATTCTCAATATAATGGATATTTTACCACATGAAAAACTTGTAATTACAAGGAGTTTATTTTTGACTCAAGTACCAATGATCGATAAAACGACCATTATTAAGTTAAATAATTACATAGTGTTCATGACATGGTAATAAGGGATATAAAAGGAATAATGAACTTTAGAAAGGTTCTTAATCAATTTGAAATTAACTCAAGTCTATTATTCATGAGGCTAAAGAACGATCGAGTCATGTTGGACCTGAGGTATGAGACTTCATCTCAATCTCCTTTCATTGAGGCATATTTTGGTTTATACACAACTTTCTTTTATATGGTGTATAAACCCCTTTGACTTTTACGTTATTCAAAAGGAATCTTTTTTATACGAAGCGTTTTACTAAACAATAAAAGGGATTTTTTTGTCGTACGTATGCGGCGACACCGACTTCTCTGCCGCTGTGACCATTATTTCAGTTTCGGCTTCTTCTACAAGCCATAAATTTTTTTAAATGAAAAATAAATACGATGTTTCACTTTTCATTTATTCTGGTATTGAAAATGGTTTTCATAATGTTTTTATTATTTCAATGTGTTTTATTGATATCTTGTGATTGAAATGTGGATATTTTATGTTTCCTTTATGCATGTTTTATGTGATATGATTATGTTATGGTTCTTGGGAATTGTTTATAAAGACGGATAGTTCCATGACAAACTAAGGGCGGGTGAGCCCGATATAGCTCTCCAATGCATTGGGTAACACAAAGGAGTTAAACATTAAGGTTTCTTCGAAGAGATTTAGATAATATACTATAATGGGTATTCCAAACGTAACCATGAGGGTTACTCCCTACGTAAGAATGTTATGAATGTATCAAGTTACCTTTATGTATTATGTTTTCAATGATTTATTCATAAATCTTATCATTTCATGAGATATGAAAAAGTTCTTATGTTTTATGATTAATGTATGATTTCATCAATTCTTATTTATACATGGACTAATGTTTTCATTCCGTACTTTTATATCTCTTACTGATCTTTTTAGGCTCATCCCAAGTTTTTGAACATTTTTCATAGGTCATGGGAAAAGTAAATGATGTGATGATACTGTTGAGGAAGTGTCAAGAAAGAATACATTGTTTTATTTTAAATATGTCTCCTTTTATTGGAAAAATGAATACTATCTTTTATGTAACCGCCTTGTTTAAATGTGGAATGTAACGCATGATTAATGATCTAATTATCTAAAACTATAAACTTTAAAAGATACATAATGTGTATTCTTGAAATAACTCACGATTAAGTAAGGTTTAAGGCTGGGACCTTATAGTTGGTATCAAAGGTCGGTTTAGATAACTTTAGGAGTTAGAGTTCTATTAAATGATTATCCAAAAATATTTTTTTTATGGTCAATTTGAAATGATATAGCATATGAAGATTACAGTGTTGCTTCATCTAAGACATGTTTTTTTAGAATGGTTTTCTGAAGAGGAAACATGGAATTAGTGCTAGGAAGGCATATATAAGGAAATGACCTTCCGAATCCACATCCTGAGATGGTCGGAGTTGGAACTGAATAGTTTGTTGCAGTAATGGACTAGTTGACTCAAGCGATAAATGGTGGTGGTATCCATGCACGAGATCAGCCAGATCAACCGTATAGGAACATGTCAGTGGTAGAACATTTGATGAGGCAACATCCCCCATCATTCAGAGGATCATCTGACCTTGTTCTAGCTAAAGGGTGGATTAATGCATTCGAGAAGATTTTCGATGTCATGGGTTGTTCATACAATCAAAATGTTAGTCTTGCAATTTACCGTTTGGAGGGTGAAGCAGATCAGTGGTGATTGATGGTTAAAAATATCAGGGACACTGATGAGATTTATGCTCTCGACTGGGATGAATTCAAAGGTATGTTTATTGAGAAATATTTTCCTAAGGCTATTCGACATAGGATGGAAAAACAATTCTTGGAATTGAGGAAAGAGGAAGACTCAGTGGCTTCTTATGAAGAAAGGTTCACTCTATTGGAAAATTATGCTCCAAATTTTATCTGAGACCTTGATAGTAAAATAAATCGTTTTTACTCAGGATTAAAGCCAAAATATCGAAGGGAATTGGCTTCTCGTGAGATAAAAAGTTATGAAAAGCTTGTTCGATGTGTTGAAAAGGTGTAAATGGAGTTTTCCGATGATCAAGTGTTCTATAACGACCAACAGAAGAAGAGACCGAGGTGGTAGGAGAAAGGGAATAATTCTTCAAAAAGGTTTGATGGTAAGAAAAATAAGTTTCTAGTTTGTGATAAATGTGGTAAAAGGCATTCTAGGGAATGTCTTCTGAATTCTGCAAAGTTCTACCGATATGGTAAGATGGGACATAAGGCTCGTAATTTCACTGAAAAAAATTAGGGTGATGGTAAGACCAAATTTGATTTACAGTTAGTGGAATGTTTCATGTTCAATGAGATGGGTCATTATGAAAACAAGTGTTCGAAAAAGAGCTCAAATGATGGGAAGCAGTCAGACTACAAGCAAAAAGGATAGCTGAAATCCTTTGCAACTACTTCAGCAGATGTTGGGCCAGCAAATGAAGTGGTATCAGGTACTTTGTTTGTTTTTTCAGATTATGCCAGTGTGTTGTTTGATTCAGGGTCTACACATTCTTTCATGTCTGAAAAATTTTCTAGTAAATTGGGAATTCCATCTTAAGAAATGACTCCTGAAATTATGGTAAAAACACATGGTGGAAATGTTGAGGCAAAAATAATTTATAAGAATCTTGCTATCCTTATATGTGGAAAGAACATACTTGCAAACATTATTGTTTTACCTCTAGTAGAGTTTGATGTTATCCTGGGTATTGATTGGCTGTCTATTATCCATACTAAGATTGATTGTAGGGCTAAAGAAGTTTCTTTTCAGAAATAATTTCAGTTTGTGTACAATAATGAACACTTACTGTTGACAACATATCAAGAGGCTGAGAAACTTTTAATAGATGGAAATGAATGTTACCTTGCACATATTGTTTAAAATAATGGAACTGTTTAGATTAATGATATGCCAGTGGTAAATGAGTATCCTGATGTTTTTCCTGATGAGTTGCCAGGAATAATACCAGATCAGGAAGTTGAATTTACTATTGAATTAGTTCCTGATGCTAATCCAATTTCAAAACCACATTAGCGAATGACTCAAATTGAACTTTTAGAGTTGAAGGAGCAATTGCAAGATTTATTAGGGAAATGTTTCATTCGACCTAGCACATCACCTTGGGATGCTCCTGTTTTATTTGTTAAAAAGAAATATGGTTCAATGAGACTTTGCATTGATTATAAATCCCTGAATAATATCACTGTTAAGAACAAATATCCTTTGCCTCAGATCGATGATTTGTTTGATCAGCTCCAGGGAGCTCAGTATTTTTCAAATATTGATCTGAGATCGGGGTACCATCAGTTAAAGGTAAAGGAAGAAGATATTCCGAAGACCGTGTTTCGTACAAGATATGTCCATTATGAATTTTTAGTTATGCCTTTCGGGCTAACCAATTCACCTGCTGTATTCATAGACATTATGAATAGAATTTTCCATGAGTTCTTGGATAAGTTTTTGGTTGTTTTCTTTGATGATATTTTAGTGTTTTCTAAAAGTAAAGAGGAGCATGAAATACATTTAAGGGTTATTTTGAAAACCTTAAAAGAAAATAAATTTTATGGTAAATTTAGCAAGTGTGAGTTTTGGTTGCAAAAAAATTCTTTCCTTGGTCAAATTGTTTCTAGAGATGTAATAACTGTTGATCGTAAAAAAACAAAGGTTGTTGAAGAATGTCCAAGACCCATAAATGTAACTGATATTTTTAGTTTTCTAGGTTTGGAAGGATATTACCGAAGGTTTGTTAGAAAATTTTCATGGTTATTTATTCCAATGACTAAGCTAACTCGGAAGGTTGTTAATTTTATCTCGACAAAAGAATGTGATGATTGTTTTCAGGAATTGAAAAGAAGATTGGTGAGTGCTCCAGTTTTGGCACTACATTCCAGGAATGGTGAGTTTGTTATATATAGTGATGCTTCATTGAAATTACTTTGTTGCATCCTAATGAAGAGTGATCGGGTAATTGCGTATGCTTCACATCAATTGAAAACTCATTAGGTAAATTTCCCTACACATGATTTGGAATTAGCCACTGTTGTTTTCTCTTTAAATATTTGGAGGCACCATTTGTATGGAGTAAAGTGTGAAATATATACCGATCAAAAAAGCATAAAGTATATATTCACTCAGAAAGAATTGAACATGAGACAGAGAAGATGGATAGAATTAATCAAGGATTATGATTGTACAATTCATTACCATCCGAGAAAAGCAAATAAAGTGGATGATGATTTGAGTCGAAAAAGTAATGCTTCATTAACAATGTTTCCTTTGGAACGTGATACTTTGGTTAAGGATTTGATGAAATTTGGCATAGAAGTTGTTGGTGCAGGATGTCCTTCTGTTTTGTTTCAGGTATCAGTGAAATATTCTCTATCAGACAGAATTAAGAAAGCACAGAAGCAAGACAGTGAGTTGTAGAAAAAGGTAGAGCTGGTTCAGAAAGGTATTTTGCCTGAATTCAACATTGATAATGAATGTATTCTGAGATTTGGGAAGATATTGTGTGTGCCCTATGAATCACAGTTGAAGAGAGACTTGTTATGTGAATCTCAACGTTCTCCGTTTTCAGTTCATCCATGTAGTACTAAGATTTATAGATATCTTTGTGAGTACTACTGGTGGGATTGAATGAAAAGAGATATTGCTGATTTTACTGTGAAGTTTTTGACTTGTGAACAGGTTAAAGCAGAGTGGCAGTTACCAAAGGGGATGCTTCAGCCTTTATGAGTACCCGAGTGGGAATGGGAGAATATATCCATGGACTTCGTTGTGGGATTGTTGAAGACACCTCGAGGTAATAATGCAAACTGGGTTATTGTTGATCGCTTGACTAAATCTGCTCATTTCCTTGCTATACGAGATGCTTTTTTCCTAGATCAAATTTCCCATTTTTATCTTAAAGAGATAGTCAGGTTACATGGAGTTCCCCTTTCCATTGTATCTGATCGTGATCCCATGTTTACTTCTAACTCTTGTAAAGGCCTTCAAAAGACGTTGGGTACTGAATTAAAATTTAGTACATCTTTTCATCCTCAATCAGATGGGTAGACCGAATGAACAATTCAGACTTTGGAGGATATGCTACGTTCTTGTTCGATGGATTATCAGGAAATTTGGGACCAACATTTTTCTCTAGTTGAGCTTTCTTATAATAACAGTTTTCATTTCAGTATACAAATGGCACCATTTGAGAAATTATATGGGAAGCGGTGTCGAACTCTAGATTTTTGGGATGAAGTGGGTGAAAGGAAGTTGATGGGACCAGAATTGGTAGAAGAGTTGGTAGAAAAAGATCAGCTAATACAGAGACACATGATAACAACTCAGAGCAGGTAGAAGAGTTATGCAGACAACAGGAGGAAGGATCTCTCTTTTGAGGTAGGTGATCATGTTTTTCTCAATGTATCTCCAGGGAAAAGTGTGATGCGATTTGGTAAGAAAGGAAAGATGAGTCCAAGGTTCATTGGACTATATGAAATTCTAGAGAGAGTTGGATCAGTTGCATATCAAGTGGCTGTACCTCCGAGTTTATCTCATGTACACAATGTTTTTCATGTTTCAATGTTAAGGAAGTACATGCCAGATCTATCTCATGTTTTGAGTCCAGAGGTAGTTCATCTGGAAGAGAATCTATCTTATGAGAAACAACCGGTGTAGATTCTTGACCACAAGGAGCAGGTGTTGCGGAATAAGGTGATTCATCAAGTAAAGGTTTTTTGGAAAAACCACACGATTGAAGAGGCAACATGGGAATCTGAAAATGCAATGAGGGATAAATACCCCCACTTATTCGGTAAGTAAATAAATTACGGGGACACAATTTTCTAAAGGGGGGAAGGATGTCACATCCCAAGTAAGTAAATAATTATGGACTTTCATATCTATGTCTATTTATAAATGAAATAGTGTTTTAAAGACTTAAAATAAGAATAAATCCAATCTTAAGCATAGAATTCTCTAATATTTTTAAAAGATTGTTTTAGCGCCTTTTGATGGGGAACCATTTTTAAATCTATATTTTGAAAATTTTATAAGCTCTATTTGTCAAAATGCACTTATTCATTATTATTGGGACATTTAAATTTACTTTGGATAAATTTTTTGTATTTTTCTGACAATGTTCATTTTTAAATGAATAGTGAAAAATACTGAATTTTACTTCAAAACTGCATTTTTATCTAATTTAATTATATGGATATATTGTCCTTTTAATTGATTTTAAGGTTTAAATAGAATATATTTTTACCATTTAATCCAATGGTTGTCATTGGAATTAATTTCACTTTGAAATTGGTCATAAACATTTGTCAATCTTTTGATAGATATTGTTTCTAAAAAACCCGGTATTTGTTTTGACAATGGGAATTATTTTTAAATTAATTATTGCAATTTAGGTGTTTTGAATTTGGTAAAATGGATTAAATATTTTTAATCAGAATTTCCAAATTATTTAATTAAGGCTCTTTTTTTGGACTTTATGAATAGTAACGACGATGATTATCTTTAATTATCGTGATTAATTAGTAATCGGGTAGTTAAGGGTAATAAAATAATAACATAATAATATAAAATGACCCCCAAATGTGTCCTAATGATACTTTTTGTGTCATGTCCGACCATGGGATGCCTTGTGCCAAACTTTGGGACTCCATGGAAACACTTTTGTGTGATATGGACTTCTTATCTTTTTATTTTTAAAGAATGTTAAATATAACAAAGTATGTAACACCCAAGTAAATCAATTTTAATTTTGTCTACATAAATGATATATTGGACTATAAATAGTCATTTTAAAGATAAAAATATTTCCTACATCATGATATATTTTTTTTATAATTTTTAGACCTTAAATAAATTAAATTTTTTATGACACCATGATGATGCAACGATTACCTCATTAATGAATGATTTCAATAAAATGAAACGATAATGTAAAATATAAGACTTAAACATGTCAAAGACCTATTGTATGAGTATATTTTGAACCATTATCACCTTATACTATAAACATATCAATGTTGGACCTTTAAAATACTAAACTAATTTCAATATAAAGTAACATTTCTGGACTTTCCAAGAGTGCCCCTCCTCCCTCTTATAAAAGGCCCCCACCTCTACCTCTTTACACACACCTCTCAAGCCATTGACTTGGCCAAACTCTTATCATTTCATCTCTCCACATCACTCTTGTCATCCTAGAAGCCTTACCTTAGGCATAAATATCTTCATGAAACCCTTTTGATTCAATCCAAGAGGAGTTACACGATTTAAAGGTAAAGACTTCTCTAATGTTCTTTTGTTTAATTTTGCTTCTCCAACCCCCTAAACTCTTTTTATTCCTTTATTTTGTAACAAAAATAGTATCTTCAATATAATATGAGGTTGTTATAAGAAGTATTCGAGCTACACTTACAAACACCTACATCTAATGGTTAAAGAGCATACTGTTTCCGTGGATGGCGAATTTCTGCCTCACGAAACGATGATTGTTCAATATACTTATAACAGCTTCAAATGTGGACATTAAGATGAAACTATATTTATATATGATATATAATATGTTTATGTTTTCCTTAAGCTTCTATATTTTACATTTATGTCATACCTTTATGGTTTTCATTATGGTTAAACGTGATATCTTCATTTTAGGAAGTGCGCACTACCGCCCCGTCAAAGTGATTTGATTCGTTAATGCCATATGTGGGACATATAAAGGATAGAGTTAATGATATTATAGTGGAATTATAATATACCTTTATATCATTATTATTTCATTCCATTAAATATTAATATAAATGAAAGTAGCGTTCATCCGTATGTACGACTTACTGTCTCCATGAAAAGTGCATTTCATTTATTACCTCTAAATATTATGTAATATTATAAATGCATGCATATACTGGATATATATGATATATCTGATATCTAAATCCAGAATATAATTATGTATATAATGGATATTTTACCACATGAACAACTTGTAATTATAAGGAGTTTATTTTTGACTCAAGTACCAATGATCGAAAAAACAACCGTTATTAACTTAAATAATTACATAGTGTTCATGAAATGGTAAAAAGTGATATAAAAGGAATAATGAACTTGAAAAAAGTTCTTGAGCAAGTAGAAATTAACTCATGTTTATTATTCAGGAGGTTAAAGAATGATCAAGTCAAGTCGGACCCGAGGTATGGGACTTCGTCTCAATCTCCTTTCATTGAGGCATATTTTGTTTTATACACATCTTTCTTTTACACGGTTTATAAACCCCTTTTACACTTACGTTATTTAAAAGGAATATTTTTTATAAGAAGTGTTTTACTAAATGGAAAAAGGGAATGTTTTTTTGTCATACGTATGCGGCGACAACGTCCTCTTCACCGTCGTGACCATTATTTGAGTTTCAACTTCCTCTACAAGCCACAACTTTTTTTAAATGAAAAATAAATACCATGTTTTACGTTTCTTTTATTTAGATATTGAAAATGCTTTTCATAATGTTTTTATTATATCAATGTGTTGTATTTAAATATTTTGATTGAAATGTTGAAATGTTATGTTTCCTTTATGCATGTTTTATGTGATACGATTATGTTATGGTTCTGGGAATTTTTTATGAAATGGGTGGTTCAGTGATAAACTAAGGGAGAATGAGCCCGATATCTCTCTCCAATTCATTGAGTAATATGGAGGAGTTAAACTTTAAGGTTTCTCCGAATATATTTAGGGAATATACTGTGATGGGTATTCTAAACGTAACCATGAGGGTTACTCCCAACATATGAATGTTATGAATTCCTCAAGTTACCTTAATGTCTTATGTTTTCTACGAGTTATTCATAAATCTTATGATTTCATGAGGTATGATATAGTTCATATGTTTTATGAGTAAAGTATGATTTCATCAATTCTTATGTATACATGGACTAATATTTTCATTCTGTACTTTTATATCAATTAATGAGCTTTTTATGCTCATCCCATGTTTTTGAAATGTTTTTCACAGGTCAAGGGAAAAGTACATGATGTGATGATAGTGTCAAGGAAGTGTCAAGAAATAATCCATTGTTTTATTTTAAATATGTCTCCTTTGATGGGAAAAATGAATACTATCTTTTATGTAACCACCTTGGTTAAATGTGGAATGTAATGCATGATTTATGATCTAATTCTCTAAAACTGTAAACCTGAAAAGATCCTCAATGTGTATTCTTGAAATAACTCAAGATTAAGTAAGGTTTAAGGCTGGGGACTTATAGTATCTCAATATGGAATTTTGAAGAATCAATCCATGTCCCACACACATATATCAATTTAACACTATGGGATTTTGAAGAAGTAGTACATGTCCCAAAAACATATATCACATATATCATAATATCATATATATCCCAATATCTCATGTATCACAATATCAAATGTATCATAATTTTATAATCATCAAGGTTAAAAATTATTAACGTTCTTTTCATGCATTCTAATTAAAGTGTACCATTTCAATTATCAATTCAAACAACATTCAAAACCTCAATTCACATGGAATAATATGAAAAATCACAAATTTAACATTTATCAATATATAATTATATAACTCATTAACTCTTTTTGGATAGTCTGACAATCACAAAATCGCCATTTTCTTTAATTCATTTCACATTAATTGTATAATTACACAACCACTAATTAAATAAATCAACATTTAATTAATCAATGAATTTCACAAAACAATATTCTATTAATTAATCCAATTCAATAATCCAAGTATCACATTAGTTAATTCAATAATTAATTAATCCAATTTAATGATCCCAATATACCATTAATTAATTAGTTAGTTAATTAATCCAATTCCATAATCCCAATATCCCATTAATTTATTCACCAATTAGTTAATTGAATTATACAATCTCAATATTTATTAATTTACCAAATTTATTAAATCGATTTATGAAATTCAATTGATAAAAATTCAATTGAAATTCTATAATTAAATACACATAATTGAAATTAATACTTTTAGATCTGAATAAAAGACCTACTACCTCATGTTTTATGATGAATGATTGCCAACAAATATACCCTATTTGAAGCAAAAAAACTAAATCATGATGAAGAACATGATCCATATGCGAAACATAGATCCAAGATTTAATGGATTTGATCTATATAAACCTATATATCGATCCAAAAAACATTAAAAGATTTACCTTCAAAGAAGGAGAGGATGATGGATAAAGGTTGGGAAACCAAACATGATGATATTCTCTTACCAAGAGAGGTGAAGACTTTAAATTTAGACTTTGAATTGCCAATAATAATGGTCATAAGCCCTTGGAATTCATCTATGAACCTCAAAAAACAGGTGGAATCTATTATGGTTGATTTAGGGGTTTTAAGGATATAATATGGGGGTCCAAGAATGTTCAAAATCATTTTTTGGGTGAATTAAAACCGTGTGCATGGTTTTCCATACCATTCTTCATAACTATGAACCTCATCTAGGGGGAGGGGGTCAAAATTACTTCTAAGAGTGAGCATATTTTAAAAAATATAGTTTCAATTATGGGAATCCCATATATTTGGGTTTTCACAATTTTTTTGGGCAGGGTGTATGGTCTGGGAAAATCTTGCGCCAAATGTACACTACCTCCCTTTCTAAAATTCTCCAATTTCACACCAAAACTCCCCACGGTAAAACCAAAAAAAAGTTCTTAAAAAGTAAAAATAGTACATGTAGATGAACCAAATACAAAACTATAATGATATGGATCCTACATGTAAAATTATATAAGGATGAGAAAACAATTTTCATGTTTATATATTTGTTAATGTAATTAGATTAGATCAAAATTCTCTGACATATGATACCCATTCCCCTTTTCCTGAAGGGATAGGAAACAATATTTCCCAAAACTTTTATACACTATTCCCTTTCCATAGTATAGGCATTTCACCATAACTTTGTTATATTCATTCATATAAAATCCCTATCTTGGCCTCAGAGTAGGTAAATAGGTATGGATCTACCTTATATTGGGAGGTATATTTTTTCACAAATATTCAAGTTTGATATGTTAGATAAATCATGTTGACTATTTTAATAGTTATTCCAAAATATTTTCATTTTTTACACACTTTAGTTTATGAAATCTAGTTAGAAGGGGGTGGTGACTACCTATTAATTATGTTTTTCTCACACCCAACACATGTCCCACTTTAGGGTGTTTCTAGACATTTTTGTTCTTTATCCAGGAATGGTCAAGGAATTAAAACATGGAATCTATTAACACATGGTGTATGGAGCTTAGGAGACCTAATATTAGTTTTTGATAAATGTTTTGGCCTACGATATAGAGGATTTCTAAAATGTGTCTATAAGAGTTGTTGTACAAGGAACTCTCTATTTTGGATATTCATGGATCATTTGGAATTCCTTATATATATGTGATTTTTTCTATTACAATCATTTTAAAGACTTAATGAATGTACGATCATTCAGTTATATGGAACTGTATATATACACAATGGGCTTTATTGGTTTATCTGGGTAACCTGAAAACTGTTATCTCATTAGTGATGATATATATTTTTGTTTCATATGTTCTATGTCTCAAAATTTCATTCAAAATTTTAACATGAATCATATATTATTGTTACTAGGTATAAGAGAAAAAACCTTATCCTATATTGAATTTATTCAACCATCATAATTTATTCCATCCTCTATTAATTAGAGGGTTCTCAAGAGGTGTTGTGGTAATATGGTATGATACCATTCTAGTAATCAGGTCTTTTTCATAATGAGCTATGTGTCATCCACATGACATGTAACAATTTTTTTTACATCTATACACTTTTTATTGAGTTCATGTAATAAACACACTTTGTGAGATAATTTCATGTAATTCCCTTATATTTTCTAAGTAATCCTTGTGACATCTACGAATCATTTAATAAATCCTTGTAAAGAAAACATATTATTTATAAAATCCATGGGATGTCTAAATTTTATTTAATTAAGAAATGTTATTTTCATGTATATGTTTTGGAAGGAATGTGAGGATGACATGAGATGTAACAAATCCAAGTGATGAATGGATTTTTTATATTTGGACTTATTAGTTTAAAACTTAATTATAGAAATTAATAGAGGTGTGAATTTATGGCATGTGTTTCACAAAAAATTTCAAATAGTATTTTGATTGGTATTAGGAATGTATGGAGACTTATAATGAGGTTTTTGTAATATAAGTTGAATATGATGAAGGGATTGAAATTAATGTTTACTTTAACTCAATTTTATCAATTAAAAAAAAGGATAACACTATTATAGAAGAGGTTGGAGGTAGATATGGGGAAAATCCTTGTGAGGTTTTATTATGTGTTTTGAAAATAAGGTAAACATTATAGGTTTTTCAATTTGATTGACATTAAAGATAAGAATCTGATTTTTTTTGGTTTTATTTATTTCTAATGTTATAAAATCATATAAACAACAAATATATTCAAAAACTAGGGAATATAATGAATATTTAGAGGAACTATGGAAATAGTAATTCTTTTATATTTTACAAGTAATGCCCGGACCCCAGAAGCCTAGAGATGGTGTATTTTCATAATACTATAAATTTTGGGGTTGATCCCCTTTATTAAAAAGAAAAGAACACACAAACCCTTTTAAGGGAATTTGGAGAACCCGAAATTCCATTGCAAGACCGTAGGCATAAAGGCATGAAACCATAAAATATAGTGGCTTAAGAGCCAAGTGGGACATAATTCATCCAAAACCCAAAGCCCAATCAAAATCTTATGCAAAAAAATCCAAGAACAAATAAACCATCCCACATCAACCAACTCTCCCCCATTGACGTATCAGCTTTCCTTGCCCACCGTAGCCGAATAGAGAACAACACCATCACCAAGACCATCGATCCATGCCGTCGATGCACTTAACCTATCCAGATCTGGTTTGAGACACAAATCTGGACCAGATCATTAAACGCTGACCGGATCAGCACCCATAACAGAAGCGCCATAGGATCACAGTTGAAGGAGCAGCAAGAACCCTAGCTATAACCTGTGACCATGACCCGAATGAATCCGCCATCGACCACCTGTTACCACCAACCAAAATGTGCATCGCCGTCCATCCATGCCCAAGGCCCTCATTCGAACCAGCATGACAAGATCACCGTCATCCGCCACCACCACATCATCTCTCCTCACGCTGAAGCGTCACCGCATATATGCATCTTCCAAATCCATATCAAAAATGAGACCACCATCACCTTTTTACAGCAAGTCGTGTCGAACCTCCCAACCCATCGTCGCTGTACACGCTCGTAAGACTAATTAGTTTCGTAGTATTCCAAAATATTTGACGTACATGAATGTAACATTAAAAATTCAAACATAAAACACAACATAAATAATCTTTTGAGAACGCCATTATTCCCCTATCTTAACCCTGAATATAAAACATAATAAAATTATTATAATCCTTGGGAAACAAAAAATAAGAGAAGGGGTGAGATTAGATGCTTAGTAAGGGTAAATAATTTAGAGAAAGATATAGCCTTTTAAGGAAGGATGTGTAACAAAAAATAGGCTTTTAAAAATAAAATTGAACATACTATAGTGAAAATAAATCAAACATTACCATATAAACATTCACATGGATATTATACTTGTCTAATAATGGCATGTAATAATTAATTTTATAATTATAAAATGCTTAATGCCAGACATCATTACCACATAGTCAACGCCTCGTGCGAACAATACAAATAATTTTTTTTCAAGGCCTTATTCCAAGACACAAATTTTTCTCATGAGACCTACCGATGCATTGAGGAGCAATAGAGAGCTCCACCCATCACTTACTAAGTCCACTGCATTCCACATATGAAAATGCTGAAACATAACATAAAATTTCATTTTAAAACTGAAGTACAAAATGTCAACACTTAAACCATAAACCATAAAGTGTATAAACATAGCACATCCACAGTAAAACATATCATAGATCATTCAATAAAATACAGAGGGCTGTATTATAATAAATCAACCTTGATCAAGAATAATATCTATTAAAGGATGTTGACCAGGTTGAAAATGATCAGTAAAACATTTTGAGAGAAATATCCCTTTTTGTGATATCATTTACAAGTAACCCATTTATAAAGGAAGTAATTTAAAAGAGATTTTTGAATCAAAGTGTCCCATACCACTTTTCAACTTTTTAAAGGAATTAAAATTTTAAAACAATCATGTCTATATAAATAAAACCTTAAAACTATTTTGAAAACATGGGCATTAATGAGAATGATTTAGAAGAATACATATTTAAATAATTAATATTATTTTTTAGTTGAATAGTACTTTAAAAGAATAATTTTTTAAAAACTATTTAATTAAACATGGACCTGAATAATAAATATTTCCTAGAAAATACTTATACATAAACAATGTCGGATAATAATGATATTGAGGAATTAACCCTTACCTTACACTTTCCTTTGGTTGAGGGTACATTTAACATCTTTTATAACGACCATAGTATGTTTTTAAATTATAAAAAAACCATATTCAAATTTCTTATATAATGAAAGATTCATTTATGAATTTATACAAAACATTTAATAATGATCACCATGTTAAATTAACATTCAGGTAATAATCGCTTTCTTTATCATACGTGTTTGAACTTGTTATTCTTGATCGTACCATTTAGATCCTGATTTAAATACTTCCAAAATATAAAACATGATTTATATATTATATATATTTAGTATATAAATATGTATAATAGATAGATATATGAAATGGATAACACCGATTATGGAGACGTTAGGCCGAACGTATGCATAAACGTTGTTTTCGTTTTTATATCGTATTGAACGAAAGTAACTAAATAAGATATATGTAAGTACAGACACACACACACACACACACACACATATATATATATAGCCAGTAGAATTTTTATGTCATATATTGCATACTTATTAATAATATATATATTTATAATCATAGTTGAATGGTGAACTAGGAAACGAATCCCATCGTGTCGTGGAGACGTCAAGTTGTTCGCACACACGGGCGATGATATCATTTCTTTAATGATTAAAAGTTGTGGAATTGGATGGTATATTAATTTTATAGAGAAATTTGAATGTAAGTTTCATTATTTATATACATATTACTCATAATTATATCCGTCCAAATAACATTGTGTGGAATAACAAATTTCACCATGACATGGAGATGATAATCCGTACGTACGCACACATGGTGACATTGGCATTCATATGATGGATTGAATAATTAGTATAGTTTACCATATTAATAATAACATCATAGTATATAAAAGGTACTGGAGTTATTATTTTGGTATGGAAATAATAAAAAACGAGAAAGTGGAATAAGTAAATAACATTGAAAGAGGTGATAAAATAACTACCTCTTCTCTCGGTGTTTCCTTTTGATTTGAACAAAAGGGATCCTTAGGTTTTATTTATGTTCAAGAAAAGGCCTCTACATTTATGTGAGGGAATTTGGGAGGAGATTTGGGTAGGGGTTGGCAGAGACAAATGGCTTTGGAGGTGTGATTTTGATGGAAGGGGAAGTACCCTTTTATAAGAGAGGTGAAGGTCACTTTTGGAAAAGTTTTAAATATTATTTTATTATAAAATCATTTTCGATTTATAATTGCTCCAAATTGATTTATTTCGAATTTAAGGTGAGGATAGGTATATATCCTCCCAACCAATAGGTTTTAGACATGTTTAGGTCACCATATTAACCATATCTTTTAGATTTAACTCTTAGTTAAATAGTTTAACTTTTACCATGTCCTCATGTATTATTATAATAAATGGTTAATAAACATACTATAAATAGCCATGTGAAACAAAAATGGTTCATTATGGATATATATATCCTAATATATGTACTTTGGAAGAACCTTATATTCTTATAAATATTATATCAATTAATAATATAGTATTTGTTTTAAAAACTCATTTATGTCAATTTTGACATTAGGTATTTTGTTTTTGTTCATAAAAACATTATCACATCAAATAAATTTTATTTAACCAACCATTAAATTTCATATTATCCTAAAAAATTCGTGTATGGTTTAAAAATCTTCAATTTATATTTATTTTTATATTTATAATATCAATTGTTTTAATCTTTCATTGATAAATTAATTTTTTCATCATCATTGTGTCATAAATAAATTTAATTATTTAATCTATAAAAATTATAAATAAAATTCCATTGTGTAGGAAATATTTATATATTTCTAATTAAAATTTATAGATGAGTTTTTATTATGTATAACCCCATTTTAAAAATGTCTTAGTTATTATGCGTTGAATTTAACACTTTTAACTCTTCCTTAAATAAAATAATAATAAATATCCTAATCTAATCCATATAGACCAAAAGGATCATATTTTATCCCTAAGGGTTTTTTATTCTATATAAACCTATCCAATACCATTAGGAAAAATTAATGGGTAATTATAATATCATTTTTACCTTTAATAGCCATATTTACTTTTAGTCATGGTAAATATAAATCAAAAGTTACTATTGAAAAAAAAATATTTTCCTCTTATTGAATCAAATTTTACTTACTGATGTCAACTATGTCTCTCGGATTTTTGAAATTAAATTCACAGAAGTGGTAAAATTACATTTGATGCAAATTTAAAAATGTGCATAGGAGGTGGCTAAAAGGCGGTAAAAAGTTAAATAACATTTTATACATATAATTTTATTATAAAATGACTCAAATGAATTAAATTGAACTTATTAAGGTATTATATATCTATTTTGACTTAAAATAAATTTAAATAAAATAAATAATTATTTAAATAAAAAGTCTGTTTAAAACAATAACGTAGTGTTTTTCACTATTCATCAAAAATTGAAAGTTTTCAGAAAAATTCCAAAAATTCACCTAAAGATAATTATGATATTCCAAATTCAAAAATGAATTATATTTTACCAAGTTAAATTCATATAATTTTCATTAATTAATTTAAAATTTATTCATGTTGTTAAAACCAAAAAGCGTGTTTTTTAAAGTTAAAACTATCAAAAGATTGACATGTGTTTATGTCAAATTTAAATATGAAATTACTTATAATGACCAATATTTTATTAAATGATAATAATATAGTCTAATTATACTTAAAATAAATTAAAATTCATAATTTAAAACTATAAATTTTTGTAATTAAAAATGTTTTTTCAATTAAAATTTATTATTTTTCACTATTCATCAAAATAGGAATGTTATCAGAAAAGCACAAAACATTTATCAAAAATAAACATTTATATCCCAATTCTAAAGAAGAAATTAATTTCATTAAATTGAATATATAAAAGTTTCTAATATTTGTTTTAAAAATGGTTCTCCATTAAAAGTAAGAAACATTTCATTTTTTTAAAAAAGACTTATTTTATCTGAAAAAAATGAATTTGTTCTTATATTATGACTATGAAACACATAATATGGATTCTAAAATTATATAGAATATAAAATTCAAAATTCAGTTAAGAATACTCATAACTGTTTTTCAAATGGCTTGTTTGGTAAGCTGTGGTGCGCTCGAACACATAGTTGCGTGTAGTGCACGTTATTGTATTACATTGAAGAGATAACGTAGTAGGAAATCAGAGTGTGTTACATTATCCCATCCTTAAATAAATTGTGTCCTCACAATTTTAATTTTTTCTTCAAAATTAAATGTTTACAAATAGAAAAATACCTTTGTGGAAACACCACATCCAAAATTGGGTTAATAAAATTTAGTCTTAAGAAGAGGGAAAGAGAAATGAAAAAGTAGAAACAAAATTATGATCTCTATTTGGAGAAAATTTGTGGCAATTAGAGACATATAATTAGAGTAAAAACGTAAATATTTATAGAAATTTATTGAGTTCATAAATTAAAAACAAGTGTAAAATTGAGGCCCTCAAAGCCATCAATCTATGATGATATAAAATATCATCGGTTCAACCAAACATAAGTTATTAAGATAGTACATTTTTGGTTTTAAGATACCTTCCATAATGTTTATGAATTTATTTATTCATGGAATTAGAGAAAAAAATATATACTTGACAACTATAGTTCCATCTGTTAACTAATTTTTACCACAAATTCATCTTTCACTCAAAAAGATAATAGAACTCAAAAATATTCTATTAGTCATAATCGTATATGGTTAAAAAAAATTTATAATTCATCTATCAGCCCATTAATAAAACTACATTATACAAACCATGACATCATGTAGTCTAGTGGTAGGTGATACACACTTGTCGCCCTTCGGCTGTGGGTTAAAGTCTCGTGGCCTTTCCGGACGCAAGAGGTTATCACTTGGCTTCCAGGTTTTCCTTTTTATGACAATCCAAATACAATCTTAAGAAATTTTTAAACCATAAAAAATAGTTTCCAATGTCCAACTTAATCCATTCCAACCTTTAGACTTATCCAAAATACATCTATCCAAACTCACCGTCCAAAATTTACAAGGAATGAAATCATAATGAAGAACTATTTTTTCCTTATAATAACAGGCGAATACCTTCATCATGTATTCACTTAAAACATGGTAACACACTGAATTACCTTAAAACCCTATTTAATACATTCTTTCTCCCTTATTCCTTATTGAATACTGGATATAATCCTTAAATCCAAAAATTTTGAATACTCCAACTGCGCGGTGATAAACAAACATTAATCAGTCCCAAGGATGTCAATAATATCCAACATAATTTATATAAATCAATCATATCTTATACCAAAAATCAATACCTTTGTATCTGGACCATATTAAAGTATTTCTCTACTTCAACCATGTATTTTCCAAAAAGTTTGACTTTCTATTGAGTCACTTTTCTTAGAACAATATAATCTTAAATCCTTAATGAAATAGTACTACAATACGATCTTTACTTATTTTCATAATTCATATAACCAGTACATCATTGATAAAACACTTAAATGAAATAATTCATTAATAACAACATAAGAACAATAGTCATTACTCTTCATCTGTGGTTGTATCATAACTTGATTATTATCCAATAGAATCATTTGGGGCATACTCTAATTATTTAGACCTTGAATCCCATAGTGTCCCAACTCCTTGCTCATAAATCATTGTACATTTGAAACCATTTTATTACCTTTGAAATAACATACATTGTGTCCTTTTTCTCCACAATTATAACAAACTCCCATCCCCTTCAAGAATTTACCATGGTAATTCTTTCCAAAATTATCACATAAGGGAAAATCATTCTTTCCCTTATTCCATTATCTATATCTTACTCCACTGTTCTCTTCTTCTCATACTTCACTTTAAAGCCATATAACTCAAAGAATTATTTACTTATATTATTAACAAGTGATATTATTTCTTCATGTGATGAGAATATGTGGGAGACTATTCTCTTTCTAAATGTTAGCTTAATACCATGAAAGATATGATCCTTCTTACTCTTTGGATCATGCATATTGCTGGAGTTATCATTCCTTCTATTGGGTTTCATTTCTAATAAATAACATACACTTGGTTAGTTTATGAATCATAATGTATAATTCCAAAATTGTAAAATACCTAACGCAAATTGAAAATATTATGCATATAATCTATAATCATAAAAAAATGTTTTTAATGATGTATTTACTCACAAATCCTTCATAATGGCTTGTAAATAAATCTCAATTATCCAAAGCATATCCCCTAGGAGTTTCATAACCCAGAGTGCAGCAAGGCCCATTGTCGTGTACCAGGATACCCCTAGTCAAGCTAGAAACTCCTTGTTGAAGTTTTCACTCCTAGGCATATCTGGCCTAGATCCGCCTCTACCTACTCATATCTAGACATGGATTTATTTCTTGGAAAATACACAAAATCTCTAAATTATCAAAATTCGAGGAAGTTTTTCTATAGTAATCCTCAAAGTCTCTCTCAGGGTAATGTTCTCAAATCAGTGTTTTTATAAATCTAGTTTCCAAGGTATGTACTAAACTTCCTCGGATATCTACTATAACATCCCGAACCTAGTAGCCCAGAGCCAGTGAATTTTTTTAATACATTGGCATGAATACAAGGAATCATGTTCCAAAGGACCAATCAGTTTAGATGTCTTAGAAAATAGATTAAAAGCATGAACATTACTTTACAAATTAAAACATAAAACACAACATAAATAATCCATTTAGAACGCCATTATTCCCCTAGATTAACCCTACACATCAAACATATTACACTTTTTAAAATCCCAGGAAAACAAAACATATGAAAGGGTTGAGATTAGATCCTCAATAAGGGTAAATAATTTAGTGGAATCTATAAAATTGTAAAGCATGATTTGTAATAAAAACAAGAGCCTTTTAAACACAAATTTGACCATAATATGGAGGAAATTAATCATACATTATCATTTAAACATGCACATGGATATTCTACTAGTCGAATAATCACATGTAATAAATAATTTCAGAATGAGGGAATTCCTAATGTCAAAATTCATTACCACATAGTCAAGGCCTCATGTCGCGACTAAAAAGTTTTCTCAATTCCTTATTGCAAGACATTAATTTGTCCCATGAGAACTAATAATGCATCGAGGAGCTATAGCAGGCTCCACCAGTCAATTAGTAAGTCTACTACAATCCTCATATGAAAATGTTGAAACATAACATAAACATTCGTATTAAAACTAGCATACGAAATATCAATACATCAACCACAAATATGAAGGGTATAAAAATAGCACATACACATTCATATATATCATAAATCATTCAATACAATATGGAAGATTTTATTATAATAAATCAACCTTAATCATGAATAATATCCATTAATGGATGTTGACATAGTTGAAAACGATCCGTAAAACATTTTAAAAAAATATCCCTTTTTGTGAAATCATTTAAAAGTCATACATTTATAAAGGATGTCATTTAATGTAGATTTTTGAATCAAATGTTCTCATATCACTTTGAATATTTTTATAGTAATTAACATTTTAAAACAATCATGCCCATATAAATAAATCCTTAATACTATTTTGAAAACATGGACATTCATGAGAAATATTTAGAAGAATAAATATTTAAAAAATTTAAAATGATTTTTTAGTTAAATAGTATCTTAAAAGAATAATTATGGAAAATTAATTTATGGAACATGGATGTGGATAATAAATATGTCCCAGAAAATATTTACACATAAACAATCTCCAATAATAATGAGATTGAGGAATTAACCCTTACCGTGAACATTCTTTTGGTCAAGGGTACGTTTAGACTTTTATATAATGACCATTGTATGTTATTAAATTATACCAGAACCATATTCATATTTATTATATCATATATGATTTATTTATGACTTTATACTACCCAATTTAATAATTATTTCCATGTTAAATTAATATTTCGGGTAATAATCACTTTCTTTATCATACGTATTTTAACTTGTTATTTTTGATCGTATCATTTAGAACATGATTTAAATACTTCCAGAATATAAAACATGATTTATATATAAATATATTTAGAATATAACTATGTATGATATATTGATATATGAAATGGAAAACACCATTTATGAAGATGGTAGGTCATACGTACGCATAAACGTTGTTTCCCTATTCATATCATATTAAACGGAAGTAAGGGAATATGATATATGTAAGTAAATATATATATATATATAGTAGAATTTTTATTTCATATATTACATTCATATTAATAGTATATATTTTTATAATCATTGTTGAATGGTGAACGTGGAAATGAATCTCATCACGTCCTGGAGACGGTATGCCGTACGTACACACGAGCGATGATATGATTTCCTTAATTGTTAAAAGGTATACAATTATATGGTATATTAATTGTACAGAGGAATTAGAATGTTATTTTCATTAATTATATAAATATTACTCATCATTATATCCATCCAAAAAACGTAGTGTTGAATAACAAATTACACCATGGCGTGGAGACAGTAAGCCGTATGTACGCACACATGGTGACCTTATCATTCATAGGATGGATAGAATAACGAGTATAGTTATACCATATTTATAATAATATAATAGTATGTAGAATATAGTAGTGTTATTATTTGGGTATGGAAATATCAATGAAATGGAAAGTGGAAGAATAAAAGAACATTGAAAGAGGTGATAAAATAATTACTTCTTCTTTGGGTGTTTTCTTTTGATTTGAACATAAGGAATCCTTAGGTTGGAATTATTCTCAATGGAAGGAATATTTGTGTAAGTGAGGGAAGTTTCTATGAGATTTGTGCTGGGGTTGGTAGAGCCAAATGTCATTGTAGGTATGACTTTGAGACAAGGGGAAATACCATTTTATAAGAGATATAAGGGTCACTTTAGGAAATGTTTGAAATATTATTTTATTATAAAATAATTTTCTTTTTATAATTGATCCAGATTGAGTTATTTATATTCTAATATGGGGATAGGTCTAAATAACCGCAACCAATAGGTTTCAGACAAATTTAGGTCACCATATCAACCTAATCTTTTAGATTTAACTCTTAATTAAATATTTTAACTTTTACCATGTCCTCTTGTATTATTATTATAAATGGTTAATAAACATACTATAAAAAGCCAAGTGAACCCAAAGTGGTTAATTATTGATATATAAAACCTTATCTAAGATATTGGCCAAACCCTAGATTTTTTGAAATATTATATTAATTAATGATGTGGTATTTATTTTAAAAACTCATTTATGTCAATTTTAACACTATTTTGTATTTTGTTTTTGTTAAAGTAAAAAAATTTATCACTTCAAATTTTTTGTTCATCAACCCTAAAATGTCATATTAACCTATAAAATTCATGGATGGCATAGAAATCCTCAATTTACATTTATGTTTACATTTATAATATCAATTGTTTTAATCTTTCAATGACAAAGTAATTACTGCATCATCATTGTGTCCTAAATAAGTTTAATTATATAATCTATAAAAATTATAAATAAAATACCATCATGTAGGAAATATATTTATATTTCTAATTAAAACTTATATTTGAATTTATCTTATGTATAACCTTATTGTAAAAATGGTTTAGTTATTAAACTTTGAATTTAACACTTTTAACTCTCCTTTAAATAAAATAATTATAAATGTCCTAATCTAATTAAAGTGTAGCATAAGGATCATATTTTATTCCTGAGGTTTATTATGTTCAAAATAATATTATCCAATATAATTAGGACATGTTTTTTGGGTAATTATAATATCATTTTTACCTTTAATTACCTTATTTACTTTTAATCGTGGTAAATAATAGTTAAAATATACTATTCACCAAAAAATTATTTTTATCTTATTGAACCACATTTTACATACGGATTTCAATCATGTCTCTTGTATTTTTGAAATTCAATTCACAGAAATGCTAAAATTATGTTTTATGCAAATTCGCAAATGCGCATAGAAGGTGGGTAAGATAAGTTAAAAAGTTCAATAAAATTTTATACATATAATTTTATTATAAAACGACTCCATTGAATTAAATTGAACTTATATATATATATATTTTATATTTATTTTTATTTAAAATAAAATAAAATAAAATAAACAATTATTTAAATAAAAAGGCGGTTCTAAACAATAACGTAGTGTTTTTCACTATTCATCAAAAATTGAATGTTTTCAGAAAATACCAAAAATTTACTCTAATATAATTTTGATAGTATGATTTCAAAAAATAATTCTATTTTAGAAAATTCAAAACATATAAGTTTCATTAATTAATTTAAAATTAATTCCAGTTCTCAAAACCAAAAGGCGGGGTTTTAAAAAGTAAAACCTATCAAAAGATTGACATGTGTTTATGTGAAATTTAAATGCGAAATTACTTATAATGATAAAATTGTATGAAATGAAAAAAATATAATTTAATTATTCAAACCCTTAAAATTCATAATTTAACACTATAAATTATTTGAATTAAAAATGTTTTTTTCAATTAAAATTTAGTATTTTCACTATTCATCAAAATATGAAAGTTATCAGAAAAGTTCCATAAATTTATCACAACTAAATTTTTATGTCCTAGTTCTAAAGAAGAATTTAATTTCATTAAATTGAATATATAAAAGTGTCAAATTTTAGTTTTAAAAAGGGTTCTCCAATAAAAGGCAGTAAAATTGCGTTTTTTGAAAAATACTTCATTTATATGAAAAAATTAATTTGTTCTTATATTTTTTTATATGAAACATATACTATGGATTATAAAATTATATTTAGTATATAAAATTAAAAATTTAGATAATACTACTCATAACTACTTTTTTAAATCTTTTTTTGGTAAGTCGTGGTGTGGTCAAACGCGGTGTTGTGTATAGCGCATGTCATTGAATTACTTCGGCGAGAAAACGTACTATGAAATCTTGGGGTGTTTAATTACACCATCATAGTTATTTTATTATATTTCATTTTATAATAAAAATAAATTCCCTCATTGGGTAATGTGCATATCATGATATTGAGCATACGGGTACTCGATTCCATGTCATGATATAGAGAGATTAAGGTCACAATTGAGGTTTTTTCTTCACATAGATCTAAATCTATTTTTTTTAATATTTATAAAAATTATCACTTTAAAATTATAATAATAATAATTTCCTCAAGTATTTAGTTAATATTTTTAAAATGTTTTGGATTTTTCAACGTGAACTTTTAGGTTATCTATTTACCAAGATATTTGTGGTGTATATTATCAAGGTGAGGAAAAAATTCAAGAAGAAAAATAAATCCACCAGAAAATTTTAAGGGACTCATAGGTTTTAACCAAAGTCTGGTTTTTTGATTGAAGTCCATAATTCTTATTTCCATTGTTTTAGTAATTGGAGGATGTGTTTCTTGGAATAATATGATGAGAATAATATGTTTTATGGAAATTTAATATTATTTATATATGTTATAAAAACCAATGTTTCTTTTTTGATGGATATTGGGTAGAGGTTCCCATCACATACTTGTGTGAATTTTTTGGAAATTAAAAATGATAGAGTCGTGATTATCGGATAAATGTATTTATGTTTTATAAATGCTTAAAAAGTTTTTGTGTTTTTCATGGGGATATATGAAGTATGTCTTCCAATAATATTGGATCCTGAATTTACTGTTATTGTTATGTACCTTCAAAAATAAGAAATTATTATCATTAACTTATAATAATAAATTAATATTTTTATTTATAATAAAATTAAAGTTTTTTTAATTTTATTTTGAATATTTTTTTAAAAAAATCACATTGAATTAGGGGTTTATATTTTTGATAACTTAAAAATACATTATATAACACCATTAACAAAAATTATAATTTTATTTATTTAAACCCTATGTACCTATTGAATTTTCATTTTTAACATATATATGATAAGAACAAATGATGATTTTATAAATATTGAATGTTAGAATATTTTGATTATAAATTATTCAATACATGGGAAATATTTTCATTAAAAAATTTACCATAGTTATATTTGGTAAAATTTGAAAAAGATTTACTGAACTAGGGGAAGTAAGAAATTTTTTATGTATATAGAATAACAAATATAGAAGTGGTTGTTTTTGGTACATCATAACATTCATATATGTTATTAGTAGCTATAAGTTTATGTTATTAATTAAACAAAACTACGAAACCTTTGAAATGTATAATGTATTTATGAATTATAATCACAATAAAATTAGAACATGTATTAAATTTGTTTGATCAAATATAATTAGATAATTAGTAATTTAGGATTATACTAACCATATAAGGGGGCATGGAATTATATTAAAACCCCCTCATCAAGGAAAAACTAAATAAAATGGTGTGTGGAAAAGGATAAAAATGTATTTTTTACATGGTTCGATTATTTATGATTCATATTTTCTTTTCTATTTTCATATAGGGTTATACAATAGAAAATATTGGGTTTACACATATAAATGTTCAATATATGGAAACTCAAACTAAACAAGAAATATAAAAATTAAGAAGAATAATAACCCATATTTTATAAGTATCTTCAGTTTTTAAACATACATATGTGATCTGATTATATATATAATCTACTTAAAAAATAAAAATTTTATATATTTTTTGATATTTCAAAGAAATGATGGGTTATTTTTTTATAATACATCAGTGTGCAATGTGTTTTTGGATTGTCATTATAAATATTATGAAAATGGATTTATTTATAAAATGACAAAAGAGATTAATATTGTGATTGAATAATTTAAAGATAAAAAATAATGTATTATAACTGAAATTGAATTCGATTTGGTTTGATATGCTTTTCAGGAAGATAAACCATATCCTGAATCAAATCACCAATGATAAATTGGTGCTTTTTATCTTAACAAAGGGAAAACACGGATGTTTTTATAGATGATAACTAATATGTTTTTAGGTATTAATGGATTAAATACATGACCAAATATAGTAAAAAAATATGTATAACCTAGAAAAAATATCTTTAACATGATGATTAGAATAAATTATAAAAATATGAGGAAAATAAGTTCCCATGTCACTAAATTTTTCTTTTGAAACAAATGCTTGATGGAGATACCGAATAAAAAACGATCTTGTCTCTATAAGTATCAAATGGTTTTGTGAATCCCTAAACAATTTTTAATGATACCAGTTATAAGTCCAAAACATAACCTTATATATTTGGGTGATCTTTTGTGTAATGATTTTATCATATTCATTCAAATACTTTTCTCACACAGTCCAGAACCCATTGAACTTGTTAATATCAAACAATCCAAGTATCTAATAAAAAAATAACAAAAATTATTTACATGGTTCACCACTAAGGACTAATACAAGGATTGTTTTCTAAAAATGAGTCAATTTATAAGAGGATATCATTACTAACTGTATATTATTAAAAAAATGTTGAATGTTTTTAAATTGATCGAAGGGTAACTCCCTAGACTAATCTATTAATACATTTTCTTGAGATGTGGTATAAAAAATAATGACACAAAGGTCACTTATAATGAAATCATGAAATACTATCAACATTGAGTTCATAAGGGTGTTATCATTGAGCATTAATTTATCCCATAATATTATGAATATTTTATAGTGATCATCAAGTTCATTTACTCTCTCTATATTTCTTAATATAATAGTTATTAAATTTTAAAACTATAACTTTACAATTCTAAAAACAATTATTTTAAACCTCAAAAGGCTTAAACTTTTATCGACACATGTTATCCTATTATTGGACCTTTTAAACACCCATTATGTTATTTCACCTCATCCAAATAATCTGAGATCCATGAACTGATCTCCAGTATAACCTTAGAATCTCATAATTTTGAATTTCAACACTGATTAAGCCAAGAAAGAATACATAGTAACACACTCATGACCATGTCATAGTGCTCATAAAAACAAGGAACCTTATAATATGGATTTTAAAAAAACCATATTCACTTTATTTTTCATCTTCAAAAGTACTAATAATTGAAATGGATTTTACTATAGTGTGGCCTACATTTTATTCCTTTTTTAGGGATGTCACATGTGAACAAACTCTACTAATAAAATTCCAATTATGTGATGACTATTTCTTATAGGGATTTTTTAATCACACCCCATTTTGTAGAATAATATGTTTAAAACCATTTACAAAATTCACATAAATGTTTTCCAAAAAATCCCTTTTAATGATCACTATAACATCTTATATTCTATTTATGCTTCCCTAGATTCCCATGATTTCTCTATTTCTTCAAAAAATGCATTCATCTATAGGAAATGGATTCCATTATCGTTGATTCCTCTTTCAGAATCCAAAATCCAATAAATCAAGTACCTCCATCTAAATTAATTCTATGGATAAAATTTATTCTACCAAGATATAGTGGTCATGGTCTTTGAGATCATCTCAACACTCTAATTGAAAAAACACACAATTGGGCACTACATTCTACAATTTTAACCTAAAAATGAAAAAATTAATAAAAATTAATTTGGTTTGAAAATAAATCCACCTATTTATTTTATAGGAATATAATTGGGTTCCTCCAATTATATATTAATTTTATATAAATAAAAACAACATCAATGGATCTTGATTCTTCCCATGATTAATAGGAGAAAATTATTTTATTCGAGAAACATTCTAAACAACCTATATATCTAAGATCAAAAAACCATGGTTACCAGACATCCCT
Organism: Viscum album; assembly: GCA_963277665.1. NCBI lineage: Eukaryota > Viridiplantae > Streptophyta > Magnoliopsida > Santalales > Viscaceae > Viscum > Viscum album. Next base: position 746,195,551 of record OY728123.1, on the reverse strand, counting down.
ATTTGGATTTTATTATAAATAATACATATTTCAGTGAAAGTTATATACTCATGATTTAAAAAAATCATAATAGAAACAAAAGTGTCCATATATAACTCTAGGTATATATATGAAAATTCTAGTTTAGAAAGTGTGAGTTCTTGATGTTAAAAGATTATGAACCAAGTATAAATTGATTATTTAACTAAATATATAGTCTAATAATTCTCTAAACTCCACTTATTTTATCCACCCCATTAATTATTTCATTATTAATATTTATAGTTCACTGTAGAATCTATCTCCCACTATCACCATTAAAATTCTCTCCCAATGTTAAATAAAACATTTTTAGATGAATTTCACTAATTCATCCCACGTTTTTTCCTTCATAAATAATCCTAAAGGAACAATACCAATCATGCATATAGTATGTGTGTGAAAAAATCATTGAATATAGTGAAAGTTGGTCTTCCTATCCTTTTACGTAGAGGGAGGTGGTTGAATACAATTTTTTAATTGGTGGTTCTAAAATTTTAGTGTTGTGAAATCTTTCATGAACTGTTTTACCACTTAATAATTAGTGTACACGTGTTTTTACTTGATAACTTTTTACATAACCGTTTCATTTATAATGTTTTAATTAATCTCTATATGATTTTTTTGGATTTTTATATGAATATTTTTTAATTCTATTTCCCTTATTCTATCAAAATTAATCCCCATTAGTACTCACACAAATTATCTAATTTCTCTTAGTTATTATTTATTCCAAGACAATAGAGATCATGAATTTATAGCGTAAATATATTCTATTTTAGTTGTATTGAGGGAAAAAATCTCATTCTTCTTTCTTAATAATCCAATAAACTTAATTTCATTATAGAAAATTTCTGTAATTATGGATTTTCTATACACAACATCTCCAACCTAGTTAGCCTCTGACTATAAATATAAATCTTAATAATTCCACACATAATATACTTGACTATTATGAAATGTGCACAAAATGTAAATCATTAACATATTCAAATTAGTGAGATGTTTTTCTTTTGTATAATAAAAATATCGTGTCACCATTTAGATAACATAAAAAATTTCCTTCTTTATCACTATGAGGTACAAAAAATATCAAAAAATATTTATATAATTTATTGGATAATCTAATATTTTTCCATTATTCTTCCAAATATTTGTTCTAATGTAAATGTATATCAGAAACACTTTTCTATCATGTATCCTAAACTTATTTTACATATTTCACTTAACAAAAAAAGATAAACCACATTTTTCTTCACTTATAGACAAATATTGTATGTCAGTTCTCTAAAAATTGACATTTAAAACTCCAATATCAACAAATAGTCAATTTTTTCCATTTATTTATTCTTGATACCTCTAAATATTGCATCATGAAATACTCCACCTTATTTAATTTTACATAAATATTGTGATTGAGACCACCACTTTTTAATTCAGGTTTATTTAAAAAAGTGTCCAATCGGGTAAACCATTCTTGAGGTTTTTATTTTAGTCCACCCAATTATTTTTTCAATCTACAAACTTTGGATTCATCATCTCCAGCTATATATCCCACATGTTTCTAAATATAAATTTCCACATTGATATCTCTATTCAAAAAACCTCTTTTGACATACAATTGGTAAATATTTAAGAGTTATAGAATTTCTACTTATATAAAGTGTCATATTAACTCAATTAATATTTTTTTGAAAAGGTTTCATCTACATAAAAACCATTTAGCTCTTTAATCCATTTCAAACTAACAGGGACTTGTAATGGAACCACTTTCCATATTCATCAAATTTCTTATTTAATATCATTTTTTCTAATTATGTTATGATCCATTGATCTCTTTACGAGCTCACATGTTGGTTTTTATCCCTTTGATCCGACTACCCATTTATGGACTTAACCCATAATCCATATTTTTTAATGTCTTTAAATTTTGATGTCTTTACTTGAAAAAAAAGAGTATTGTGGTCAATATTTTTCAGGATTTAGGTTTCTACTAGAGTAGATTTATCTATGATGACATTTTATTCATAAATATATGATTTTTTTCTCTATATTAGAGTTTCTAGTTAAAGTTATTTAGAAACATTTTAATTTTAAATATTAGCTTCAAATTATTCTGATGGAGTTAGATTTTTCAAGTCTCTAGTCTGTATATTCATATTATATTCTTCATTACATTATTTACTCAGTTATGAAATTTCATATTTATTACAAGTATTATACTCAACAAAATACAAATAATTTATTTATAAAATTTCATTCAACCCATTAATGAAGTATTTTTCTACCTTACTCTTGAATGAATAGCTTAAGAATATCCATTTATCCACCATATCTTCATATTTTACTTGATTCTATAATGTTTTTTAATGTATCACATTCTTGTAAATACCTTAATGTATTTTCATATTAAATTCCTCCCAAAACAAAATTTTCAAAGTGTTTTCTTCCCTTTAGGGATTAATAATGTTAAATTTTTTCTATAAATGAAAACATAAACTACTTATTTACAATAGTTCCTTGACATGAAGATTTTGATAAGAAAGGTTTTACCCATTTTATTTAGCCCTAGGTTTCCCAATTTCCACTGTTGACTCTAAAATGAATCTCCTCTCATTTCATAATATTCTTCTTCACAATATTTATTTGTGTGGCCCAAATAGCTAAAAAATTGGAACATTATTAGGAGAAATATATTTTCACATACTTCTATCCATAGCCCTCCCTATTTTGAGTAACTCATTGGTTGTTGATAATATAATGTAGATTGGGAACTATCTCCAGCCATTTACTTTCCCTTATATTTTAAAATTAGACCTTATTTTTATGAGGTTTCACCATAAGATCAATACCATATGACTCAAGTTTTTGAGTATTTTTGGATTCATAATTTTCTCTATAATTATTATTAAAAAATTAATCTGTTATTTTATTTTCTCGTAAGTAAATCGTCAAAACTATAACTTCTATTGACCTCACCCGTTTTGATAATCCCAATTATGCCTTCACATACTTTGATAATCCCAATTAATGTTTATCTATATTCTAATTTGCTCAATCTATGACATTATATCTGATAATAATATTAAAATAATCCTTTAAACATGTTAATCAATGATTATCATTATTTATATAAGTTTTGAATTAATTTTAACCCAATTGGATATGTTTTGTATAAAACATATAAGTGTTAGTCACTAATCTATGTATATCTACTGATATAGAGCTACCAGTACTTAGTCTATCGATAGACTTAGTCTACTAATATATAGAGTCACCGATAAGCTAAGGTCACTGATACACAGAGCTGCCGATATGTACAATTCCACCAGTAAGCATATAACAAGGTCACCGATACAAATAGCTACCAATAGAACAAATCTTCCGATAGTACAGAATGGAGCTACCGATATGCATAAGTCTACCAATACACATAATCACTGAACTAAGTGAGCTACTGATATGCATAAGTCTGCCGATACACATAATAACTGGAACTAAGTGAGCTACCGATACAAACAGTTACCGATAGACCAGAGTTACCTATAGACCAGAGCTACCGATAGACTAGAGCTACCGATAGACCAAGAGCTAACGATATACAGAGACCGATACAGAATGAAGCTGCCGATACAAAGCAGATCCACTGATAGATCAATAGCTACCGATTGAATGAAGTCACCGGTAAATAAATCTACCGATACCAAATGTTACCGATACATAGAGTAAGAGCTACCGATACAAGTTCAAAGAGCTATAGATAGAAGGCCACTGCTACAAAAAGTCCCCCATACACATCTACCAACAAGATCTATTAATGATTGAACAACCACTCAAAATCTATACTCTCAATATTATTTATTTATTAAGCTAACGATTACATTTGATGTTTTTAATGCAGTTAATGTTATTTAATGATATCTGTTTGCATGTTAGGGAACCATAACTAGTACCCATGCAAAAGGTAATAATTCCTTTTTTTTTCGGAGCGGAATGCTATAAAAGGGAAGGTGAAGACCTAGAAAAATTATAAAGAATCAAGGAACTAAGAAGTCACACGAAGGGTGAAAAATATAAGGGTTCAACAGCATTGAAAAGTGGTGCATTCAAACCAGTCTACATCTATACCTGCAGAGCACTGGACATAAACGAAGCCACTCATTTTAGAGGAGAACACAAGCTGCATTTGGAGAAGAACAAAAGATGCATCTTGAGTGAAGGACTACAACAAACACTTCATGCACTCAGACTGATAAGATGAACCTGAAAACCAAGGAAGAAAAATACACTATTTTTTTTTTAAAAACCATAGAAGGACTCAAAATATTTTCTGACTAATCAAACGATTCCAGAGCTATACTGTGAATCACTGAATATTTTCTAAACTCATTCATACTTACTCTTGTGATTCTTTTATTAACATTTCAAGCAGTGTGTGTACCCTGTTTATTTTACACACACACTATCTCCTGAGATAATCTGGAGGATTCTTAAATACTCATTCAAACTCTATAACTCCCTTTTAATTGGAACTCAATTCACCCCCCTCTTAAGTATCCACTCTGACCAACATTTGGTATAAGAGGGGTTTTATTAATACATGTTTTCAAAACATTCTTTTTTTCAACTATGATTTTAGTTGAATTTTTAAATATCTTAAATTTCTATTAGTTCTAAATTTTATCTCTTTAAATTTATTTGCTAAACTCTGGTTATGGATAATAGACTAGAGGGTGCTTCTACCAACATTCCACCTTTCATTAATGGCACAAACTATGCCCAATGGAAACTAAAGATGAAAATTCATTTGGAAAGTATGGGTTTTGATATTTGGACTGGTATAGAGTCACAATATAAAATTCCAGAGACTGAAAGAACAACATGGGATGAACCTACAAAGACTGCTTACAATAATAATTTTAAAGCTATGAATGCTTTGTATTGCGCATTAGTAGATAAAGAGTTTAATAGAATTTCCTCTTGTAAAAATTCTTATGAAATAAGGGAAAATTTGGCTATTTCTCATGAAGGAACATCCAATGTTAATGAAATGAGATTGAATAAATATACTATAAAATATAATAATTTTGAAATGAAATCTGATGAACCCATTTCGGAAATGTTTCTTAGGTTCAATGAGATTCCCAATACTATGATCTCTCTTGGAAAGGTTGTTCCAGCAAAGGAACAAATTATGAGGATATTAAGATGTCCACCATAAATATGGAGAGGCACATCTATTTCCATTATAGAATCGTGTGACATCCGCATAGTCCCTGTTAATGAATTAATAGGAAAGCTTATGATGTATGAGGAAGATCTTAAAGTGATCAAAGAAGATGATGATGAACCCAAGAGAAAATCAGTGTATTTTATGTCTACTGCTTTAAAGTGAAAAGACAAGGAGAAAATGCATATACCTAATGAAAGTTCAAAAAGTTATGGTTCAGACTCTAACAGGGATGAGGAAATGGCTCAAATATCTAAAAGATTTAAGAAGTTCTATATAAAGAAGAAATTATTCAGAAAATCAATCTACAAAGGTATGTATAAAAATAATGGTAAGTGGAAGAAGGATTGGAAGAAATCTGATAAGGAAGATGATATAGTCTGCTATGAATATAAGAGGAAAGGACACATCAAGGCTGACTGTCCAAAATTAAAATTCAAAAAGAAATATGATTATAAGGACAAGAAGTACAAGGAATGAATGAAAGAAACTTGGAGTGCTTCATAAGACATTTCAAGTGATTCTGATTCTGCTAAGGATGAATATTCTCATAAAGCTAACATGTGTTTTATGACAAACACATCTAAGGTAACACTGGACACTCCTTCTTTAAATTCATACTATTCTAGAGATGATTCTGATTCTGAATCTGAAAATATGTCTAGTGAAGAATAATTTGAATATTGTAATATGCTAGATGAAACATGTGATGAACTTAAGGAAAAGTACAAATCCTTAAAGAAACAAAATTCTTTACCTAGCACTGTTAAATATACCTCTGATATAGAAAAGGAAAAGAATGCTCAACTATTGAAAGAAAATACTGAACTAAAAATGTCTAATGAGAAACATAGAAAGGACTTAGAAAAGTTCACAAAGGGAAAATATGTACTTACTCCAATGTTAGATAAAAAAGTGTCACCAAAGTACACAACTGGTTTGGGATACCAACCTGGACAGAGACAGTTTACCAAAAATCGATTTATTCCAAAATCTGGACAAAATTATGCTTGTTCGAGTTCTGGAAATTTGTATGCTTCAACTAGTTCCTCATATAGTTATAGATCAAATAATGTTTATCTTTCAAAATCAATTGATTCTGTAAATTATATGAAACCCATAAGAAAAATATGGGTACCTAAAGCCTTGCTTGCTAACCTTTCTGGACCCAAGAAGATCTGGGTACCAAAGTCATTTTCCATCCAAACCTGTTTTGTAGGAGACCTACATGAAGAGTTCTCACAAGAATGTATGGTATGTGGACTGTGGATGTTGAAGGCACATGTCTGGAGATTAATCACGCTTTAAAATCATAATAAATGTTGATGGAGGCTATGTCACCTTGGGTGATAATTCTAAAGGAAAAATCATTGGCCTAGGCCATATCGGTAACACTAATTCAGTTTTAATTTCTAATGTTTTATTTGTTGATGGACTTAAATATAATCTATTGAGTATTTATCAGTTTTGTGATGATGGATTTAATATTGAGTTTGAAAATGATTCTTGTAATGTTTTTAATTCTAAGAATGTTTTAGTATTTTCTGCCTTGAGAAATGAGAATATTTATGCTGCTAATTTTAATTCTTTATCCAAACAAAAGGTTACTTGTTTAAATACTTTTCATAAAGAGTCTTGGATTTGGAATAGAAGATTAGGACACTACAACATCCATTCACTTAGAAAATTGACTAGGATGAACTTAGTTAGATACCTACCTAAACTTGAATTCCTATCAGACAAAGTTTGTAATCCCTGTCAAAAGGGAAAGCAACATAAAGTTTCTTTTAAATCAAAGAAAGAAGTTTCAACTTCCCAACCTCTCAAGTTGGTTTATATGGACTTGTATAGACCTTATAGTGTTTCTATTTTAAATGGGAAGCACTATATCTATATCTTAGTAGATTAATTTTCTAGATATACTTTGGTATACTTCTTAGCTCAGAAAAGTGAAGCTTTTTCTTACTTTTTTAAATACTCCAAATCTGTAGAAAACTTTAGTGGACATAAGATTAAAACCTTAAGAAGTGATCATGGCCGTGAGTTTGAAAATAAATAGTTTGAATCTTATTTCTCTCACAATGGCTATAGTCACAACTTTTATGCTCCTAGAACACCTCAACATAATGGTGTAGTAGTGAGAAGAAATAGAATCCTTCAGGAAATTTTCAAGAACCATGCTTAATGAGTATGATCTGCCTATCTGTTTTTGGGCTGAATCTATTAATACAGCTTGTTATATTATCAATAAAGTCTTGATTAGACCAATTCTCAAAAAGACCCCATATGAACTATGTAATAATAGAAAACCCAAAGTTAGTTACTTTAGAGTCTTTGGATGCAAAGTCTTTATCCTCAGTACAAAGGATAATCTAGACAAGTTTGTTTCTAAAAATGATGAAGGAAATTTTATTGGTTATTCTTTAAATAGAATATCCTATAGAGTCTTTAACAAAAGAACCAAATGTGTGGAAGAATATGTTCACATCATGTTTGGTGAAACTGATCCATATAAGCCTAAATCCTCTCTTGAAAATCTTGAATAAGATTTGACTATTATGGACCTTAATGATAAAACTAATGAACCTCCTATAAAAATATCCAACTATGGACATACTCTAGAATCTGATTCTATAAAACCGAAACTTAGAGATGAACTAGAAATTTCTAATCCTCCCTTTACTAGATCAACTAGGATTCTAAAGAATCATCCTTTGGATGCTGTTGTTGGTAATCTTGATAGAGGGACATAAAGTAGAGCTTCTCTAAGAAACCAGGTTGAACATCAAGCCTTTCTTTCACAGCTAGAACCAAAAAATGTCAATGATGAAATCAATGATGAATTTTGGGTAATGGCTATGAAAGAAGAGTTAAATCAATTTGGAAGAAACAAAGTCTAGGAACTAGTTGAAAGACCCAAGGACACTTTAACAATAGGCACTAAATGGGTTTTTTAGAAACAAAGTTGATGAATCCGGAAATATAGTTAGAAACAAAGATAGGTTAGTTGCACAAGGATATAGTCAAAAGGAAGGAATATACTATGAGGAGACCTTTTCCCCGGTAGATATATTAGAAGCTATTAGGATCTTACTTGCCTATGCTGCTCATCTTAATTTCAATTTATATCAAATGGATGTCAAAAGTTCTTTTTATAAATTGTTTTATAGTTGAAGATTTTTTTGTTTAACAACCACCTGGATTTACGAATCCTCATTTTCCTAATCGAGTATTTAACCTTTCTAAAGATTTATATGGTTTAAAACAAGATCCAAGATATTGGTATGATAGACTTAGTAATTTTATTATTTCAAAAAGTTTTATTAAAGGGATTGCTGATCCAAATTTTTTTATTAATATAATTTCTAAATATGTTTTCATAGTAAAAATCTATGTTGATGATATTATCTTTAGGTCTTCTAAACATTCCTTATGTACTGATTGAAAGCTATCATTTTTATTGATTAATGAAAAACCATCGTAGAAAGGAAAACACAAGAAACTCATGGTGGCCTAATGTAATAAAAACCCAAAGCATCACTGAAAAAATATTTCATCCCCTCTTTAGGAAAGGAACCTGTGAAATAGAAAGAACACATACTCTGATTAGTTGATGTCGTAGATTCCAAAAAATCCGCTACCATATTCCCCTCCCGCCATGTATTTGAAACCTCAATATTTTTACCTCTGAGAAGATTTCATTTTCTGACAGCATAAGAGATGTGCCAAGGAATACTGCCCATACCTATCAAAGAATTAAACAATAGCATGGAATCTGTCTCCACTATTTGAATATTTATCTTCCTTTGATTGCATAACTTCATTTCAGGAACCATAGCCAAAGATTCCGCCTGTAGAAAATTTTCTGTACCGAAAAAGTCAGCAAACGTTGCAACAACCGAACCTCTTTTGTCCCTTATGACCATAACCCCATGAAACTCTCCCTGATTAAAGAAACATCAGTATTGAGTTTTAGACCCTGACTTAGAGGATGCCAGCGTACCCATCGCCCTTACCCAGAGATCACCGTCTGACTATCGACTCTAAGAGTTGGGACTAAAGAATGCACAGTTGGAGAAGAATGGAAATCGGGGCACAACCGTAGTAGATCAAGGGAGGTGTTCTTCTTTTTAAAAAGGATATTAACCTGGGAGCCCGATCCGTTTTTGTGTCGAGCATCGTTCCTGGCCTGCCAGATGGTCCAACATCCAGCGATTAGGATTACAGTTCTAGCTTTCCTCTCAGCCCCCTGAGAACCCTCTCCTCTAAACCACAAACAAAGGAAGATTTCCTATTCCCCTTCAGATGCAACCTAGCCAAAGAAGGCCCCAAATTTTTTCCAAATCCCTATATCCCATTCACTGTTAAAAAATAAATGACCCACTCTTTCTTGATTCGGGGACCTGCAACACCAACACCTAGAAGCCATATGAAAACCCATCCACTACAAATTTTTATCAGTAGGACGATCCTTTTTCCTGACACGCCACACCATGAAATTATATTTGGAAGATACCTCCTTACACCACAAAGTGACCCCTCGTTGATGGACCTCACTGATAGGAATTCTCAGAGATAAATCATGTCGGTAAGTGCGTTGTTTTAAACTTATATCTTCCACCATAATATGAATTTTTTTTACTTTTTTTTTAATTTTATTTTATGATTCCTAAATGATAAAACTAAGTCCTTGTTACTTATCAATCCACCGAGCATAAAATTATTTACCCTCAGACCTTATCTCTCGAATCTCTTGAGAACCCTAAATCCCTCGAACCAGAGATGGAAAAAACCAAACTCCCTACCATCAGAGATGACACTGATGAGCCGAATGCAAAGAAAAATAAGTCCGGGCTAGAAGCAAGTTGTAGTGTTATTAGAACTAGGTCGGGTAGGCGACCAATGAACCCTCATTTGCAGAATAGAGTTATTTCGATCGAAAAGAGATGTGCGTGGAATGGTTGTTGGCTAGAAAATCATTAGTGCTCGATGTACTAGAAGATCAAAAGTGGGTATCTTTCTTTTCTAACAACAATGGACCCTACTATCTGAAGCTATTGAAACAGTTTTATGAGTTTGTGAGTTTTGAGAAGTCAGAATATGAGAACCGAGTGATCTAATTTGTGAATGGAAAGGAGATGTCTTTTTTATATGTTGAGTGGGCTGAATGCCTGAAGGTTCCAGACGAAGGTGTATATGGATATGTCTCAAAAGCTATACCACCTACAAGTGATATCGATTATGATACTGCCTTGGAGGAGCTCACCAGTGATGGAAATAAAAGACAAGTAGTGGATGTTGAAATGGATGGAGAGAACAGATTGCTGTTCAAATTTGTTCAGCATGTCTTAATACCAAGGAGAGGGGACTTTTAGAATTTAAGATATTAGGATATCTATCTTCTGCACCTCTTGGGACATTGTGTAAAAGTGAATCTGTGTAGATTACTAATGTTTCAAATGGAAGGCATGGCAAGGCCAAAATCAAAGACTAATGCCCTATTATTTTCCAAATTGATCTCAGTGATGATCAAAGCGAAAGTAGTAGCTGAGTCTCAAATGAGACAGTGGTAGTAAAGAATAATTTTTGTATCAAATCCACAGTTTTCAAATACATGAAGATAAATTGGAACCCATGGAGAGGAGAGTGGGTTAATGATGACAAGAAGGTATATGATAAATTCAATCCTGTGGATCATCCTTCAAGACCTAAGGATGTGAGGGATCCAGGTCTAGGACCTAATGAATAAGAACCTGAATATAGTGATGAAACTGATGAAGAAAAGACATCTATAGGTAATGGAAGGGATCCTGACTTGCCCCCAAGTCCTGCTACTGAAATTGTATCTTCAGAAAATGAAGCCTCAGTAGAAGAAGAGACACTTGCTGATGGGGAAGACCAGCCAACGCCCGAGCAGGAAGAAGAAAAGGGTAATGAATCTGAAGCCTCTGATTCTGTCTGCTTAAGTCTGAGTCCATTAATTGGAAGTGCAGTTGTCCCTACTAAGGATGTAGTAGGAGAAATGGAAGAAGTTGTACCTATTCCAAAGGACCCCCTACAGTTTTAGAAAAATATAATTGATAGTATAAGATTATTGTGAGGAAGAAAGACCTGCTGGGAATACTGTTTCTGTACATGGGAATGCACCCATTGAGGGGGAGCATCAAACCAGGATTGGAAGTGTTTCAGTGGTTGTTGGAATTGAGGACTAGGAAAAGACCCAGTTTTGTGGTGTGTAGATTGGACTATCCTGATTCTAATAATGTGGAATCTGTAAATAGACCAAAAATCATTTATGATGTTGAGACTGAGTTGTTACCTGAAGATGTGGTCAGAATGCATGACCTGGATAATTTGAAGAATAATCTTAAGGTCAGTTTTGTGGAACACTAAGGAAGATAGAAGTTTCACCAGCATCATAAATTCAATCGATCTTGAAAGACACAGTGGCCAGCATAGCATCTGAAAGAGAACCTGTTGTAATTTCTCCTACTGATATGATCACCACGTCTGACCTTGAATCCTTAAAGGATGATCTGAAAGAGTCCTTTAGTGCTTCTGTTGCTGAGTTGAAGCACTACTTTTTTGAATAGATGAGCAATTTGGAAAAATTGTTTGAACTACCTCTTGGTTGTAATATGTCAAACTTTGTGGAAGAAATAGTGGAAGACGTTACAGCCTTCCAGAATAAAGTATCTAGACAGGAAGCAGATGTTGAAGCACTAAATAAATCTGTTATCTCTTTAGAACCTTACACGAGTTCAAAATCTCAAGCAGACTAGGACTTAGCCTATGTCAAAAGTGTTGTGAACCAGATGGTATCTGTCTTTAAAGGATTTAAAACCTCTATGAATGAACATGTCAACACCCAGGATTCCCAAGTTAAAGACCTTATTAGTGGGTTGACCAAAAACTTCATGGAAACAGTAACATTCTCTATTGGTTCTGTTGCTTCTAGACCTTCAGTGGATTTGAATCAGATTCGAGCTGTGATGAAGGAAGAGCTTAGTTCAGCTTCAACCAGTGGCTCTGTAGACTCATCTAACCTGAGCAAAGTGATGATTTCTACTTGATATTCAGCTATAGAAATAATGTAGATAGTACAATATTATATGAGATAATCTTCTTCTTCTCAAAAAGAAGTGAAAGGCAAGGTAGACTCCTATTTCCAAAAGGATTACACCAAGCATCGACTCAACAATCACTTCAAACTTCTGTTAGAAAACCTGATGTTACCTCATGTCAATCAATCCATCAGAGAGCATTTCAGCAAACTATGAGAATTGAATCCAGCCTTGGACAAATTCAAAGAGAACAAGGATGATTTAATATCTTCTATGGAGAGAGGAGGAGGAGTAATTATGGATTTCAGAAATCTTTTTGCTGCCTTTCCTGCATGTCGATGCTATCCTAGTGATTGTACCTCTAGATTTACCTGACTCAACCTCTACTGCTTCTCCTGTTCAGATGACTCCAGCACATTCCATTCAAATCCTAACACCTATGTTCACTCAAGGAACTCCTCAGTACAGGCCAGGCATAGTTTCTGTGGCTCAACCCCCTGTGATCATTTACGGAATTCCTATGCCTTCACTAGCATCCACACATCCTGAATCCTCTTCTGACCCCAAGGGAAAATCACACATTGAGGATGTGGATTGAATAAGTGGATAAGATGTTTGATAGGAATCCCTAGTATTTTTTTTTCTTTCTATGTACCTTTTTACAATATATAATTCAATTGGCTTTCTTTTCTTTCATATATTTTTCCTCTTCTCTTTGTTGTTTCCCACATTTTGATTATCACAAATGGGGAGAAATTTACAGAATCAAAGGGGGAGAAATACTCTCAAAGGGGTAGAAATATTAACTAAGGAAGAGCTACCATGATTTTACCCACTTATATCATTCCATTTAATTCTACCTTTGATACATTATATTATATAACATAATGTTTTCTATGAGATAGATGAATTCAATGATATATCCTCTGATACAATTACTCTTTTTTTAAAGACTATAATATCATATGTTGTGATTATTAAAAAGGGGGAGATTGTTGAACTCACCTGTTTTGATAATCCCAATTATGCTTTCACATACTTTGATAATCCCAATTAATGTTTATCTATATTATAAATTTCTCAATCTATGACATTGTATCTGATAATAATATTAAAATAATCATTGAAACATGTAAATCAATGTTTATCTTTGTTTATATAAGTTATGAAGTAATGCTAACCCAATCGGATATGTTTTGCATAAAACAGATAAGTGTTAGTCACTGATCTGCGTATAGCTACTGATATAGAGCTACCGGTACTTAGTATACTGATAGATATAGTCTACCAATAGACTTAGTCTACTGATAGACTTAGTAAACTTATAGACAGAGTCACCGATAAGCTAAGGACACTGATACGCAGAGCTACCGATATATACAAGTCCACCAGTAAGCATAGAACAAGGTCACCGATACAAATAGCTACCAATAGAACAAGTCTTATGATAGTACATAATGGAGCTACCGATATGAATAAGTCTATCGATACACATAATCACTGGAACTAAGTGAGCTACCGATTTTCATAAGTCTACCGATACACATAATCACTGGAACTAAGCGAGCTACCAATACAGACAGTTACCGATAGATCAGAGTTACCGATAGACCAAAGTTATCGATAGACTAGAGCTACCGATAGAACAAGAGTTACAGATATACAGAGACCGATACAGAATAAAGCAACTGATACAAAGTAGAGCTACTAATAGATCAAGAGCTACCAATAGAATTAAGTCACCAGTAAATAAATATACTGATACCAAAAGTTATCGATACACAGAGCAAGAGATACCGATATCAGGATATACCGATACAAGTTCAATGAGCTACCGATAGAAGGTCACTGCTACAAAAAGTCCACCGTACACATCTACCCACATGAGCTATTAATGATTGACCAACCAGTAAAACTCTATAATCTCAATATTATTTATTTATTAAGCTAATGGTTACATTTGATGTTTTTAATGCAGTTGATGTTATTTAATGATATCTGTTGGCATGTCCGGGAACCATACCTAGTACCCATGAAAAAGGTAATGATTCCTTTTTGCCAGAGTTGAAAGCTATAAAAGGGAAGATGAAGACCTAGCAAAATGATAAAGAATCACGGAACTAAGAAGGCACACGAAGGGTGAAAAAGATAAGGGATCAACAGCATTGAAATGTGGTGCATTCACACAAGTCTACATCTATACCTAGAGATCACTGGACATACATGAAGCCACTCATTCAAGAGGAGAACACAAGCTCCATCTTGAGTAGAACTGAATGGTAACTATTCGGTGTATCGGTGGACTTACATATCGATAGCTCTAATGGTAACTATTCGGTGTATCGGTGGACTTACATATCGATAGCTCTGTTCTGTACCGAAAACTATGTTTTTGGTTGTCTATATCAGTATCTATGTGCATACTGGTGGACTTATGCATACCAGTGGACTTAATAATTATCTGTTCTATGGAAAACATATCCAGATTGAGTTTGAATTGTTTAAATGTTTGTATAAACATGCATAAACATTGATTACCATATTCCAATGATTATTTTGATATTTTTTTTTCAACATCGGATTATAAACACATAATAAAACATAATTGGGATTATCAAAACATATTAAAGAATATTAAAGCATAATTGGGATTATCAAAATAGGTGAGGTCAATAGTGACCAATCATCTTATCATACTTCTTGAATTTACATTTAAAATCAAGTACTTCTCTAAAATTTTCCAAAATTTAACCATGATCATTGAAAATATTCTTTATCTATGTGATTTTGGCTTCATGTTGATTTATATTATTGAAAACTCATTGAATAATCCACTAATATTGTTTTTTCTAACTTTGAGAATTCAAATCCAAAAATATCCTTTAAATTGAAAATGAAATCGTATTGATATTCTTTTATGGTTTTAATAATATTATTTTCTATTATATCCATGAAGACATCCTGGGTACCCAATAATATATTTGGATTTCACTTATCCATTAAATTTCATTAAAATTATTGTAGAAATGTTTCTAAACATTAACTAATTGAAACGTACAAATTGTAATATTTATTTTAATCTCAATTTATCTCCCTTGAACATGCATGTAACAAGTGATAATGGCTCATTAATTAGATCTTCTTCCAATTCTCCAGCATCATGTATGTTAATATTTTCTTTATATTTTAAAGCTATATATTTTGATTAACATATTGATATATCTTATAAATTAACCTACAACTCCTAAGTAACAAAACTTTAATGAATATCATTAATATAAAATTTTCCAAGACCAATTTCTTCAAAAGGAAATCATTTTTGATCTTATAATAATGGTGGTCCCTTAAAAAAATTTTACACAATTTTTAAATCCTTCATCTTTTCACTGAGTTCAATGATAGCTCTAATGAACTCAATAAAAATATTGAATAAACTATCTATTTTTTCACTTTAGGTCATCTTTAAATCATCATAACTATTTTATAGCACTTTTAAATTTTATTTCTTCACATTTTTATCCGTCGTTTATATTATACTTTTTTCAATTTGTTTTACAATGTAAAACTAATCATCTTCATTTATATCAAATTTGAAAATAATCCAAACAGGGATTTCTGTGCCTTTGAATTAATGTTGAGTATGTTTTTATTATCGTTGGTCATTGACATCTTTATGAAATATCAAATATTAATTCCATGAAGATCAACTGTGTATGTGTGTTCAAATCCGACACAAACGGTACGAACCTGAGTGGATGGGGTTAGGTTTCTTTGTGTAGACCCATGGATGGGTTGGATTGGGTCTTGGTACAGATAAAATGATCAAACCTAACCAAATAAACCCAAACGATTTCCCATGAATCTTCATATTTCCTCCCCCACATGTTCCACCTCACCACCCTTCATCAATAATAACTAATACCTCTACTTCCTCCCTACCTAAATGATACAACTAAACTAAAATAGGTAACACCTCTCCCCTTCTACATTTAATCATCTTTACCTCTCATAGTAAGGCCCTCATAACCTTCTAGAGTCAATATAACTCTTATGTTGTCACTAAGATTTCTTACATTTTCCATGACACCATCCATTCTATCATAGTTATGTTTCATCACTATAGTAGTTTCACGTGTCACCCACACATACTACTTCTAACATATCTCTAGATCATGTCAACATTACCAAGCATCATCTACCAATTATTCTATTTACTTTTGCGTCACTCACCCATTCCACCTATGGATACCATAACTCTCTCCCATGGGCTATGATTCTATCGATACTTCACCAATTATGGAGACGTAAACGAAAATACTCTAATTTATGTAGGTTCTGAAAGATGTGTTAATAGTGTAAAGGGGAGTGTAACCTGCGGTAGAAGGTCACTTCTCCATACTACTATGAATAGAATGGTTTGGTTTCTTATGTAGTGGCTAATTTTTTTCCATAATTAGATCGAATAAATCCAAACCATATTGATACATGATAGGTTAGGTTGAGTTATTTCTGAACAAAAAAGTAGGCCTAACCCATCTAGATATTACATGATGACTTTTTTTAGGTTGGGTCCCAAAAAATCCACAGACTCTATCCAACATGACCCCTAATCAACATTATGACCATGTAAATTTAAAGACATAGAGATCGTAGATTTGATATTAGAAGATTATTCTAAATTTGGTAGTAATATCCATCAAATAAAGTAATTCTATTTGGAATGACATCATTATATTTGATGATGATACAATTTTGGCAGATTCACCATGATTAAACCTTATTTCTCCAATACCACTTTTTACAACCACATTCCCAAACAAAACCTATGTGGGTGATTTAGGGTGTGAGTGTTTTTTCATCCTTTTTCAGTTTTTTGTTATGATCATATGTAACCTTTTAACATATCAATCTAGAGCTCTCATTATATCTAGATTTATAAATTTAAACTTTTAAAGACATAAATTTTATTTGGTTCACCAATAAAGAATAATCCAAGGAGAATAAACCTATTACTTATAAACATACCATGGTATATCACTACTCGTTATATATGATTAAAATTTATTAGAAAGGTGAACTAATGATCCAAGTATCACCAACTAAACTTATGTATGAACATACTACACTGATATAAGGAATAGAAAATAAATATTGAGGATGATTGAAAAAAAATCATGAATGAGAAAAACACCATGTTATTAAAGGAGTTATTATTGACGCTCAATTTCTTATTCAAAATTATGAATCTTCAAAATAATTCCATAGATTCCACCATTATCTATAATTTTATTATATATATATTCCTTCCTTTAAACCTCACACCTTCCTATTATAAAAATATTTCCAATTAACTTTTAGAATGATTCAAATTAAATTTACACAAGTCATAATTTTATTGGTCCTTTAAATTCAACCAATTTAAATGAATTAATGCTTCAAATAAATTATCTCCTAACTTAATATTAAAAATATTAAAAATATTCATGTTCTTATAAAAATTGATCCAACACAACACAACAACCTTTAGAACTCCCATTATTTTTTTATCTCAACCACATCCCTAGAGATATATCAAATAATCTCTACAATATCGCATGAATATATTAATTTTTCAATTTATATTTAACTTAGTTATGAATGAAACATTAATATCATGAATAATACAATATTTTAATGGTCCTACAGACATAATTCCTTGTAATATATCTTCCTTGTAAAACCCCAATCTTCTAATAATGTTGTAACTTGCGTTGGGCGCAACTTGGAGTTTTAACACACCACAACCAATCGAACTAACCGTTATGAATATTAATACCCACTTTTTGAAAATTTATAAATTTTATTTTTCTATATGGACATCTATTTTGAATCCGGAATATCGAAATTATCTTAGGGTGAGTTTTTGGTATTTTTCAGAAAACATTCAATTTTTGATGAATAGTGAAAAACACCGCGTTATTGTTTAAAAGCGATTTTTTCATTTATGTATTTATTTATTTTATTTTAATTCTTTTTAGGTAAAAATAGATACATAATACCTATATATGTTCGATTAAATTCATTGGAGTCATTTTATAATAAGTTTAGACATATATAATTTTATTGAACTTTTTACCGCCTTTTACCCACCTTCTAGGAGCATTTACAAATTTGCATAAAACGTAATTTTACTGCTTCTATGAGTTTAATTTCAAAAACCCTGGAGACACAGTTGACATCGGTAAGTAAAATGTGGTTCAATAAGATGAAATTAATATTTGGTGAATAGTAACATTTGACTGTTATTTACCACGGTTAAAATTAAACATGGTAATTAAGGGTAAAAATGATATCATAATTACCCTAACACATGTCCTAATTCTACTGGATAAGTGTAATTCGACAAAAACAACCATTTTAATAAAATAGGACCCCCTTGGTCCACTTTTATTAGATGAAGACATTTATTATTATTTTTAAAGAAGTGTTAAAAGTATTAAATTCAATGTTTAATAAAAAACCATTTTTAATATTGGGTTATACATAATAAAAATTCTACTATAAATATTAATAATAAAGATAAAAATATTTCCTACATAATTTTATTTTATTTATAATTTTTAGACACCAAATAATTAAATTTATTTATGCTACAATGATGATGCAGTAATTACCTTATTAATAAATATTAAAATAATTGATACTATAAATGTCCAAATAAATGTAAATTGAGACTTATTATGAATTAAAATAATTTTATAGGTTAATATGACTTGTTATAGTTTATTATATAATTTTTTTTTCAAAGTGTTACAATTTTTATGGCTTTCAAAAAAATCAAATACTAAATAGTGTCAAAATTGACATAATTGAGTTTTTAAAACAAATACTGAATTATTAATTGATATAATGTTCCTAAAAATATAAGGTTCAGAAAAAGGAGATATAAAAGGTTATATATATCAATAATGAAACAATTTGGGTTCACTTGGAAGTTTATAGTAAGTTTATTAATCATATAATATAAAAATACAAAGAGATATGGTAAATGTCAAACTATTTAAATAAGAGTTAAATCTAAATGATAACGTTAATATGGTGACCTAAACCTGTCTAAAACCTACTTTTTGAGAGATTTTAGAACCATCCACAACTTATCGTAGAAAAAAATTATTTTTGAACCATTAGAAACTGAAAATGATTTTATTATAATATAATATTTCATGCTTTTCCTAAAGTGACCCTCACCTCTCTTATAAAAGGGTACTTATCTTTATCTACATTTCACACTTCCAAATCAATTTGGATCGTCCAAACCCTGTCCAAATACCTTAAAATCTTCCCTCAATTCAAGATAGAGTCATTACTTTGATCAGAAATCCAACCGAAGGAGCCCTTTTGATTAACACAAAGGGAAACACCCGAAGAATAGGTAATAATTTCACCACCCTCTTTCTAGTTATTTTCTTCTTCCATTTCCTCTTTCTTTTTTATTTCCACACCGAAGTAATAAATCCATTACCATCTACATTCTGTGATGTTATTATAAATATGTTACAACCATATTTTTTATTCTATCCATCCAATAAATGACAAAGTCACCATACGCGCGTACGTGCGTACGTACGACTTACCCTCTCCACGTCATGATATAGTTTGTTTTTCAAACAATTCATTATTTGGATGGGTATAATAATGAGTATAAATATTTTACATAATATATATAAAAATTTATTGATTCTGTATATATAATATACCATCCAATTACATACTATTTCACCATAAATATAATGATATTTTCGCTCGTGCGTACGTACGGTTTACCATCTCCACGAACGCGATGTGATTCATTCCCCTTTGTAATCATTCAAGATTAATATTTTTTTATTAAAAATAATATTTATGAACATAATATCATTATTTATATGAATCAAATACATTCTATCCATAACAATCATAACATACATAACAAAACATAAAAATGAAAACGAATCAATTTACACCTGAAACAATGATACTGCTAAAACATTATTAACAAAGCGATATTAGATGATCATATATGATATCATATTTATGTATGTATTTATTGTATAATTTAATAACTATTATTTAATTATTATACAAGAGGTTAACATACCCTTGACCAAGGAAAAGTACAAGGTAAGGGTTAATTTCCCAATCTCTTTATTATCCGTGGTTGTTTTTCTACATAAGTATCTACTGAGACCTCTTTATCATCCACATATGTTTTTTCTTAAAAATGTTTTTCAAAACATTTTTACTATTTACTAGAAATTGGGTTACAGTAATTTATACCATTATTTGACTTTATATACTTTAAAATGAATCTTTATGTCGTTTTCCAATCAAGGTACATTATGACCATTTCGAAAAAATTTGGAAATAATGTTTTTTAACTTATACGACGGGTGTGGCTATTTTCTATTGTTATAACCTCGTCAAAGCTTACCTTATAATCTTATAAGAATATTTTTAAAATAAATTTTTTCTTTTATAATTTTGTGACTCTTAAATTATTTCAAAATAGAAATAGATATTTCTCTCCAATAGTTTTGATTTCATCTATGTCAATATCCTTTGATAAATTTTACTCTTGTTTGAAGATGATTTATTATGATACAAATAATCTATATTTTATTTATGGTTTTTGATATGTTTTATAGTGGATGGGTTATTTTTATACAATTAATGATTTATAAGTATTGACATTTCGTAAGCTAGTTTTAATACGAATGTTTATGTTATGTTTCTACCTCTTCATTTGAGGAATGTATTAGACTTAGTAAGTGACAGGTGGAGCCCAATATAGCTTCTCGATGAATTAGTAGGTCTCATGAGGAAATTAGATGTGGAATTGGATGAGGCATTTCCAAATTTGATATAAGGTTTTGGCCGAGGCCTTAATCATTTTTAGACATCTTGGTTGAGGCCCTGACAAAATGTTTCAGATTGTCCTGCATTATACATTCCCTCATTATGAAAATAATATTGATGGTTCATGTGGTTATTTGACTACTAGAATACCCATGATTATGTTTTATTATGTAATTATTTAGTCATCTCATATTACTTCCATATAGTTTTCATGTTTATTATTTTTAAAGGTATGTGTTTTCAATTATTTACCATGCCTAATTTTTATGTTATCTCCATCTATATTTCTTACTCTTACTGAGCATTTGAGCTCAACCCTTTCTTATGTTTCAATTTACTAAGTCAAGAAGAATTTAGTTACGAGTGACTTGTAGGAATAATCTAGGAGGATTGGATGTTTCTAATGAAATAAATTAGTGTTTTATTTTTTTCATGTTGTAATGTTGAACTTATGTATATATCTTATTTCCAATAATACAAAACTGATCGGTCTTTCGAGACATGATTACTTGTATCATTCCAATATTATGTAATAATGCACAAAATATAGGTAACTAGGGTTGGGGTGTTACAGTTGGTTTAAAGGGAAGTTTACTAAAAACCTTGGAAACTATATTTAGATAAACTCTGATTAGAGCACATTACCCTAAGATAGGCTTTTAGGGTTAGTATATAAGAACTTCCTAGAATTTTGGTAATGTAGATATTTTTTGAGTTCTCCAAGAAATACATCCCTGTCTAGATACGAAAAGGTAGTGGCGGCTCTGGCATAGATGTACGTAGGAGTGAAAACACCAATAAGGAATTTTGGGCTGGACCTAGTGTATCCTGCTATATGAAAATGATCCTAAATGCACTCTTGGTTTTGACACTCCCGGGGGATATGCTTAAGAAAATTGACATTTTATTTACAAACCATTATGAAGGATTTATGAGTATATATCTTCTCAATGAATTTTTTTTATGATTATAAATTATATCTATAAACTGATCAATTTATGTTAAGTGTTTTACAAGTTTGAAATTATGTATTGTGATTCATAAAATAATCTATTGTATTCCATTTTTTAGAAATAGTGCATAGTGGAAGGAATGGAAACCATATAAATGCACGTAATCCATGTTGGGATTTCCCTCATACTCAAGATAATTATAGTGGAGATGGTAATAAAACTAGTGCCGATCAGCTTATCACCATTCTGGGACAACTCACTCGGGTTAGGAATTATATCATTAACCTTATGGAGCACCCTGATCCACAATGTAGAGTATCAATGATAGAACACTACAGGTTATGAATTATATTCGTCAATGGGAGTAAAAATCCATTGGTTGTTGAGCAATGTATAAGTTTCTTAGAGAAACTATTTCATGATTTGGGTTGTAGTGAAAGGGAAAAAGTTTTCATGGCAGTTTATCAACTTACAGGAGATCCAGATCCATAGTGGTCATTAATCCAAAACAAAAGGGAAGAAGAAGAAGTATCGAACATGGAATGGAGGGAGTTTAAAGAGATTTTCTTTGATAAATACTTTCCTTGTAACCATCAGGTGGATATGGAAAGACAATTTTTTCATTTGAAGAAAAATAAGGATGATAATGTTGCAATGTATGAGGATAACTTTACAAGGTTTACAAGGCATGCAGCAGATTATTTACATAACCCGAGGAGTAAGATTGATCAATTATTTGATGGGTTAAAACCATTTCTCCATTGATCATTAGTCTCACAATCCTTCTCATCGTTCCAAGATTTTATCTCATGTGCTATAAAGACAGAGAATGAATTCTCTAAGTCTTATGACTTTAAAGCAAAGCAAGAGAGTAAGAGATCTACTAAAAACTTTGGAAAAGAAAATAAGTAAACAAGGAATAAGGGAAGATATGAATTTCCACCCTGTGATAATTGGGGAAGGAAGAACCTTGGCACCTATCTAAAAGGAAAAGGAGTATGCTACAAATGTGGATAGAAAGATCATCTTGTTGGTGATTGTAAAAGGAATAAAGAAGCTACCAATGTTCAATGCTACAATTTCTGGGAGATGGGACTTTATGCACATGAATGTCTTAAGCGCCAAGGAAACTTACCGTAGAAATGTCCAAGGGAGTAAGGATAAGCTTATGCGATCTCTATTGCTGAAGTTGAAGCTCCGAAATACACAGTGGCAGGTAATTTAATGGTTTCCTCATGTTTGGACAATTATTTATTTAATTATGGATCATCACATTGTTTCATATGTTCCATGTTTGATAAGAAAATTAGATATTTATAACTTGATTTAACAAAGTAGTTGTCATTCAAAAATCTTAAGGGAAGTATCATTGCAACAATGTTTTGTGAATCGATTCCCATTAGAGTATATAAATGTTCTTTATCCACTGATCTCATTGTCATAAAAATGATTGAATTTGGTATAATCCTTTTATTGGATTGGATTTCAGACCATGATGTGATTATTTATTTTAATAAGAATGAGGTTACAATTTTTTATGATGATAAGGGGCACCTTATTTTTTAGAGAAAAAATGTAATCATCTGATTATTATATAGATCCAACCCGAGTAGCTCAACTAAATTCATTTATTGTGGTGGAATAGAATGAAATAACTATGGGTGACTAAATGAATGTTCAAATAGAGGATGTACCTACTATGCATGAATATGTTAATGTGTTTCGAGAGGATTTACTTAGACATCCTCCATAATGAGAAATTGAGTTTTCCATTGAATTAATTCCTCATTCAAGGCCCATATCAAAGACCACTTATAGAATGGCCACTTTGGAATTAGTGGAACTAAATAAACAAGGAATTGAGTAATAATGGATTTATTACCCCTAGTGTTTCTCCATGGGGATCCCCTATCCTTTTTGTTAAGAAGAAAGTCAAATCTATGAGATTCGACATTGAATACATGGGGATAAATACTATAACAATAAAGAACAGCTATCCCCTACCTTGCATTGATGAGTTATTCTACTAACTTAATGGAGCTAAATATTTTTCAATGATTAACCTTTGATCTCGATATCATAAGTTGTGTGTGAAGAATGAAGGCATTCCAAAAAGAGCATTTCGAAATAGGTACGAGCATTACGAGTTTACAGTAATGCTTTTAGGATTGACTAATGCACCCTATGTCTTCACGGATCTAATGAATAGAGTTTTCAAGGAATATTATGACGAAAGTTTAGTGGTATTTATTGGTGATATCTTGGTATACTAAAAAATCTACAAATATCATGAAAATCACTTGCACACTATTCTAAAAACACTCAGAATAAATGAATTATATGGGTTGTTTTGCAAGTGTGAACTTTGGATTCAAGAGATTTCTTTTCTTGGACATATTGTATCTAAGGATAGAATCTCTATTGATTCTTCAATGACCAATGAAATCCGTGAATGGCCAGCACTGATGAGTATAACTAAGTTAAATATTTTTATTGGTTTAGAGGGTTATTATCGATGTTTCGTATAGAATTTTTCCTGGTAGGCTAACCCATTTACCAAGATCACACATAAAGGGGTTAAATTTGTTTCGATAAAAGCGTGTGAAGAATGTTTTGAATAAATGAATATAAGATTAGTCAATGCTTTTATGTTGAATCTTCCATCAGGGAATGATGGGTCTTTAATTTATAGTGATGCTTCAAAGAAAGGACTTGGTTTTTTCCTTTTGTATAATGATAGAGTTATTGATTGTGAACCACGAAAACTAAAAATTCATGAGAAAAACTATCCAACTCATGATCTATAGTTAGCAATTAAAATCATTTCTATGATGATATGGAGACACTATCTCTATAGTGAAAAATGTGATATTTATACTGATCACAAGAGTTTGAAGTATGTTTTAACACAAAAAAAGAACTCAAAATGAGGAAAAGAAGATGGTTTGAACTACTAAAGGATTATTATTTCACTATACACTACCTCCCTGGGAAGGTAAATAAGGTCCCATATGCTTTGAGAAGAAAGGATCAAGGAGTTTTGAACAAGATGTGAGTTGAAAGGGATCCAATTTTCATGGATCATGTAAAAATGGATATGGGAATAAACATGGAAGGTGAAACATCAATAATTTTTCAAATGGTTTCCAAACCATCTTTACTTGAAAGGATAAAATATTCCTAGATTTATGATGAGAAGTTTCAAAAGAATATTAATGCTGTAAATGATGGGAGATTGAGTAACTTCGTATATAAAGATAGAATTTAGAAATTTGGGAAGAGAATTTGTGTTCCCAATATACCTGATCTAAAAATGGAATTATTGGATTATGCTCATAGCTCTAATTTCTTTATACACCATGTTAGAACCTAGTTTAACAGTAATTTGAAGGAACATTTTTGGTTGGACAACATGAAGAGTGAGACTGCTGATTATGTGACAAAATTTATGGTTTTTCAATAGGTGAAAGTTGGAAGGAAATAGCCTGGAGGATTCATGCAACCTCTTCTCGTACCTGAGTGGAAATGAGATAATATTACGGTGGAGTATGTCATGGGGCTACCAAATACTCCTTGAAGGAATGATGCAATATGGGTCATTGTTGATCGTCTTACCAATTCAGCACATTTTCCTACTATAAGTGAAGATTTAAGACTTGAATGTATAGAAAGACTATATATTAATGAATATGTAAGACTTTCTGGTGTACCCCTATCGATTGTTTATGATCACGATCCCTTTTTTACATTAAGATTCTAGAAAAGTCATCAGAAGGCATTGGAGACTGAACTTCATTTGGGCATTTCCTACCACCCTCAAACTGATTGACAATCAGAACGGACTATTCAAACCTTAGAAAACATGTTGAGATCTTTTTCAATTGACTATAAAGGTATATGGGATCAACATTTACCTCTGGTAGAATTTTCCTATAATAATAGATTCCATTCAAGTATTCAGATGGCACCATATGAAGTGATATAGGGAAAGAGATGTCTCACATCAACTTGTTGGGATGATGTTGGTGAAAGAAAAATCATAGGCTAATAACTTGTTGAGGAGACAATGGAAATGATGAAGATTATTCAAACCCAAATCAAAGCAGCCCAAAGAAGGCAAAAGAGCTATACCGATAATGGAAGGATGTATTTCAAATTTCAGGTAGGCGACCATGTTTCCTTAAAGTTATCTCTATAGAAGGCTATTATACGTTTCAGTAAGAATTATAAATTGTGTCCAAGGTATGTCAGATGTTTCATAATTCCTAAATTAATTGGAGTTGTATCTTATCATTTGACAATGCCTCCATGTCTCTCCAAAGTTCATGATGTGTTCCACGTATCACTATTGAGAAAAATACATGCCTGACCCAATGCATGTACTCACTAATGAAGAATTAGAACATTAAGATGATATATATTATTGTGAAGAGCCTATCCAAAATCTTGATACTAGAGAACAATGGTTGAGAAACCAGACCACTCGTCTGGTGAATGTTCTATGGAGAAATCATAAGATAGAAGAGGCAACATGGGAACCCGAGGAACTTATGATGAAGAACCACCCAAATCGTTTTAAGTAGTAATACTCTAGAAATTTCAAGGACAAAATAATTTTTAGGAGGCTAGAATGCAACAACACAATCTTCCACGGTACGTTTCTCTTTGAATAATACAGTAGGTTGAGTTGTACATTACTAGGAGTTTTAACACACCAGGACCAATCGAAGTATCATTTATGAATAGTAAAACCCACTTTATGAAATTTTATAATTATTTTCTCAATATGGACCTCATTTTTTAATTTAAAATAACCAAATTATCTTAGGGTGATGTTTTGGTTTATTTCTAAAAACATTCAATATTTCATGAATAGTGAAAAACACTTCGTTTTTGAATAAAACCAAATTTTTATTTAAGTAATTATTTCTATTATTTTAATATATTTTAGGTAAAAATAGATAAAAAACACCTATATATGTTTAATGTAATTTATAGGAGTCATTTTATAATATTCATAGATATATAAAATTTTATTGAACTTTTTACCGCCTTTTACCAACCTTCTAGTAGCATTTACAAATTTGCATAAAACATAATTTTACTGCTTCTGTGAGTTGAATTTCAATAATCTGAGAGTCATTATTGACATAAATAAGTAAAATTTGGTTCAATAATATGAAAATAATTTTTTTAATAGTAACTTTTGACTTTTATTTACCACAGTTAAAAGTAAATTAGGTAATTAAGGGTAAAAATGATATCATAATTACCATAACACATGTCCAAATTCGATTGGATAAGGTTAATTCGACCAAAAACAACCTTAGGAATAAAATATGTTCCCCTTTAGTCAACTTGGATTAGATTAGGTAATTTAAAATTATTTTATTTAACTAATAGTCAAAAGAGTTAAATTCAATGTTTAATAAATAATTTTTTTTAATATAGGGTTATACATAAGATAAATTCTACTATAAATATTAATTATAAATCTAAAAATATTTCCTACATAATGGTATTTTATTTATAATTTTAATACACTAAATAATTATATTTATTTATGAAGCAATGATGATATAGTAATTACCTTATTAATGATGGAATAAACAAACCATTAATATGTTCCAAGGATGTTAATAATACCCAATATACATAATCCAACTCAATTATCTCTTGTTCCAAAATCACTACCTCAATATCAAAATCATATTAAGGTTTATTTTTCTTTAAACCATATATTTTCCAAAATTTTATCTTGAAAATGTGACACTTAAATTGGTACCATACAATCTCAAATCCTTAATGAAATAGTACTGCAGTACAATCCTTATATACTCTATAATTATTATAACTTGTACATCGTTAATTAAATACTCAAATGGAAATTTTTTTTAATAATGACATAAGATCACTAATCATTCCTCTTCTTCTTCAGTAGTATCATAACTTGATTATTATATAATTGCATCATTTTGTGTGAACTCTGATGATTTGGTCAGTGATTCATATTGTGTCCCAACTCCTGGCAGATGAAGCATTGTACATTTGAAACCTTTTTCTGACCTTTAAAATCACATAATTTGTGTCCTTTTTTCTCACACTTATAAAATACACCCATTCAATTCAATCATTTACCAAGGTGATTCTTTTCATAGTTATCACATGTGGGAAAATCTTTCTTTCCCTTGATCTATTTATCCATCTTTTTCTATTTCATCTGATTCTCCTATTTCTTCCCTTCAAAGCCGTAAGACTTGGAGAATTCATTACTTATCTTATTAACACATGATATTATTTCCCTATATGATGATAATACGTGGGAGCTTATTTCCATTCTAAATATTTTCTTATGAACATGAAAGATATGACCCTTCTTACTCTTTGGATCATGTGTACTGCTGGAGTTCTCATTCCTTCTACTATGCACCATTTTTAAATGAAGAAATACACTAGGTTAGACAATATCATAATGTATAATCCAAAAACTAGAAAAATTATCAACATAAATTGGTTATTTTCAAACATATAGTCTCATAATCATTAAAATGGTTTCTTTGCTGACATATTTACCCATAAATCCTTCATAATGGTTTTTAAAGAAAAAATGAAGTATCCTAAGCATATCTTACAGAAGTTTCATAACCAAGAGTGCATCAATGATCGTTGTCATGGACCAATTCCCATTTTATTCTAGCTCAAAGAAGTGTTTTTAGGTTTTACCCCTAGATACATCTCTGTCAGAGTTGCCTCTACCTTCTTGTTTTTAGATAGGGATGAATTTCATGGAAAATTCATAAAATATATACATTACCAAAATTCAAGGAAGTTCTTTTATATTAATCCTCAAAGTCTATCTTAGGGTAACACTTCATAATCATAGTTTATATAAATCTATTTCTGAGGTTGTTTATAAACTTTATCTGATACCAATTGTATTTCCCCAACCCCCAAATCCTAGAGTTGGTGTGTCATTATAATACATTGGCATGATTACAAGCAATAATGTCCTGAAGGATCGACCAGTTTAGCAGTATTGGATAATAGATTACATACATGAACATTACATTACACTTTCTAATAAAAATCAAAAAACAAATAATCCTTTGATAACGCCATTAAAATCCTTGATTAACCCTGCATATAAATAATATTACACTTCTTCAAATCTAGGGAAGACAAAACATAAAAATGGGGTGAGCTCATATGCTCAGTAAGGGTAAATAACTTAGCAGAAGCTCTAAACTTTTAAGTCAAGAAGTGTAATAAAAACAACAGACTTTTAAACATAAACATGAACATAATATGGAAAAAATAAATCAAACATTACCATATACACATTCAAATGGATATTATGCGAGTCGAATAATTACATGTAATAACTAATTTCACAATAACAAAATGCATATTTGCAGACATCATAACCACATAGTCAAGGAATTGTGCCCAGACTACAAATAATTTTCTTTCCAAGGCCTTGTTCCAAGAAACTAATTTGTCTCATGAGACCTAACGATGCATCAATGAGCTATAGAGGGCTCCACACGTCAGTTACTAATTCCAATGCATTCCTCATATAAAAAATAACATAAAAATTCATATTAAAACTAGAATTCAAAATGTAAATACCATAACCATAAACCATGAATGGAATAAAAACAGAACAGCTAGAGTCAAAAATATCGTAACTCATTCATTACAATATGGAATATTGTATTATAATAAATCAACTTCAATCTAGAATAATATCCAATAAATGATGTTTATCATAGTTTAAAATGATCAGTAAAACTCTTTGAGAGAAATATCCTTTTTGTGAAACCATTTAAAAGTCACACATTTATAAAGGAATTAAATTAAGATAGATTTTTGAATCAAAGTGTCCCATAACACTTTGAATCTTTTGAAAGGAATTATCATTTTAAAAAAATCATTTCTATACAAATAAGCCTTTAAAATAATTTTTAAATCATGGACATTAATTAGAAATATTTCAAAAAACTAAATCACTAAAACATTAAAAATGTCGATCTGGCTAAATATTCCCTTCAACAAAAAATTAAAATATTCATTTTGAATTTTTTTTATGAATAATGTACATGGGTGATAAAAATTTCCCAGTGAATAGTTACACATAAACAATCTCGAATAATAATGAGATTGGAAAGATAACCCTTACCTTGTACTTTCTTTTAGTCAAGGGTATGTTTAGCCTCTTGTATAATGACCATAGTTTGTTATTAAAATACTCCAAAATCATATTAAAATTTATGATATCATATATGATTCATTTATGACTTTATACTACCCATTTAATAATAATTTCCATGTTAAGGTTACATTTCATGTTATAAATGCTTATTTTGTCATACGTGTTTTAATTTGTTATTATTGATTTTATAACTTATATGATGATTTAATTTCAATAATTTTTTATTTATTTATTTATCATATATATTCTGAATATAAATATGTTTAATTGGCGTATATGTGAAATGTAAAATACCGTTTCGGGAGACGGGAGGTCATACGTACGCATAAACGTCGTTTCTGTTTTCTTATCATATTGAAAAGAAGTAAGTGAATGAGATATATGTATATATATATATATATATTAAATTTCAATTACTATTTTATATATTAAAAACTTATTAAGAATATATATTTTTATAATCACTTTTGAAATGTGAATGTGGAAATGAATCTTATCACGTCGTGGAGACGATAAGTGGTACGTATGCATTATCGACAATATCATTCTATTGATTGTAAAATCGTGTGTAATTGGATGTTATATTATAAATATATAATCATTAACATGTTATATTTATTCTTTAGCTCAATTATACACATTATTATACCCATTAAAAGAATGAACTGTTGAATAACAAACTACACCACAACATGGAGACAGTAAGCCGTACGTACGCATGTAGGGTGACTTTGTCATTAGTAGGATTGATAAAATAATGAATATTGTTGTACCATATTTATAATAAAATAATAGTATGTATAGGGTACTAGATATTTTTTAAGGAAACAAGAAATAAAGAGGAATTGGAAGAAGAAATGAACTTTGAGAGATGTCATGAAATAATTACCTCTTTTTCACATGTTTCCTTTTGATTTGAAAAAATGGCCTCCTTAGGTTGGATTTATGTTCAAATTAATTACTATAGGTTGATGTGAAGATAGTTTGGATAATATTTGATAAGGTTTTGGCTGATTCAAATGGATTTGGAGGTGTGAAATTATGGGAAGGGGAAGTACCCTTTTATAAGAGATGTGAGGGTCACTTAAAGAAAACCATGAAATATTATTTTATTAGAAAATAATTTTAGTTTTATATGGGCTCAAAATGGATTTATTTGTAGGATAAGGTGTTTATGGGTAGAAATATTCTCAACCAATAGGTTTTAGTCAAGTTTATGTCACCATATTAACCTTATCTTTTAGATTTAACTTTTGGTTAAATAGTTTATCATTTTCAATGTCTTCTTGTATTTTTATATTATATGGTTAATAAAATTACAAAAATTTGAAAAGATATCCCCAAGTGGTTCATTAATGACATATATATCCTCATATAAGTCCCCTGGACGAATCTTAGATTATTAGTAATATTATAACATTATTAATATTGTATTTGTTTTAAAAACTCGTTTATGCAAATTTTAACACTATTTAGTATTTGGTTTCTTTAAAAGTCATAAAAAGTTTATTACTTATAAAAAAATATATTTTATCAACCCTAAAAATTCATATTCACCTATAAAATTTTTGTACAGAATCCAAAGTCTCAATTTACATTTATTTATATATTTATAATATTAATTATATTAATCTTTCATTAATAAGGTAATTACCGCTTCATCACTGTGTAATTAATAAATTTAATTTTTTAATGTCTAAAAATTATAATTAAAATAACATGATATAGGAAATATTTTTATATTTCTAAATAATATTTATAATTGAATTTATCATATGTGTAACCCTATATTAAAAATGGTTATGTTATTAATCATTGAATTTAACACTTTTAACTCTTCTTTAAATAAAACATACTAAATGTCCTAATCAAACCCAAATGGATCAAAAGGATCTTAGTTTTTTATTATGGTTTATTTTTGTTGAAATACACTTATCCAATAGAATTAGGATATGTTTTGGGGTAAATTTATTATTATTTTTACCTTTAATTACCTTATTTACTTTTAATCTTGGAAAATAAAATTCAGACGATACTATTCACCAAAAATTATTTTCATCATATTGAACCACATTTTACATACTAATATAAACCATGTCTCTCTCGTTTTTCAAATTCAATTAATAGAAGAGGTAAAATTATGTTTTATGCAAATTTGAAAATGTGCCGAGAATGTGGGTAAAAGATGTTAAAAAGATCAACAAATTTTATATGTCTAATTTTATTATAAAATGACTACAATGAATTAATCAGACTAATATAGGTATTATTCAAATATTTTTTACTTTAATATAAATTTTTAATTAAAAATTATTATTAAAATGAAAATGTCAGTGTTTATCTATAATAGAGTATTTTTCACTATTCATAAAAATTGAATGTTTTCAGAAAAATACAAAAAATCAGTAAAGTTAATTTTAATATTCCAAATTCAAATAATATGGATATTATACCAAATTAAAAACCTATATGTTTCATTAATTAATTGAAAACTAATACCCCTTGTCAAAACCAGAAAGCGGGTTTTTAAGAAGTAAAAACTATCAAAAGATTAACATGTGTTTATGTCTAATTTAAATGTGAAATTTTATACGACGACCAAAATTATATTAAATGATAAAAATATAATCTAATTATAAATTAAAACAACTCATATTAATAATTTTACAATTTAAATTATTTTGATTAAAAAAGTTGTTTTCAATTAAAATTTGGTATTTTTTTTACTATTCATCAAAATATGAAAGTTATTAGAAAAGTACCAAAAATTTATCCAAACTAAATTTTTATGTCCTAATTATAAAGAATAATTTAATTTCATTAAATTGAATATATAAATTTTCAAATATTATATTTAAAAAGGGTTCTCTATTAAAAGACGGTAAAATTGCATTTTGAAAAAAATACTTCTTTTATCTGAAAAATTGAAATTGCTCTTATATTATTTCTGAGAAACAAATAATATGGATGTTAAAATTATATGGAATATGTAAAATTCAAAATATTGTTAATACTAATCATAACCACTTTTTGAACGGATAGTTTGTTAAGTCGTGGTGCGCTTGAACTCAGTGTTGCGTGTAGCGCTAGCTATTGAATTACTTTAAAGAGATAACATACTATAAAATCTTGGGGCGTTACAGTTAAATTGTGTTAGTTTTTAGTATTTTCTATCAAAGGAGGTTTATCTTCAAGAGTCCAGGTCTTGGAACATCTATTTGACTAAAGATAAGATTGTTGGGACTTGAGAGGTATGTTGCGATAAGTGCTTTTCCAACTCTTATAATAACGAGACATAAGATGCCATGGGATGTTGGAATGTGTGTCTCTAGTGTTTGTTTTATTTAAATTCATGTTGCTGCTTATGGGTTTTCTAGTTTCAACTGATATTTTTTCTATTTTCTGATCATTCTTATGTTTCAGTGTGCAATAGTATGCCTTTGCGACGTCTTCCATGAGTTCCTTAGGAAGGCACAACTGATGCTCCTCTAGGTAATCCACCTATATATGAGAATCTGATCGAGACTATAGTACAAGAAGTTTGTATAGTTCATAATGATGTACCATGAGTTCATAACACTATTTTTGAGGTACAACTTGGAGCTAGAGGAGAGAGAAAGAGAGAGATCATTAGAATTCTGGCATGAGAAGCCACCTTCCATTAAAGGGACGACTGAACCTCAAGAGATGGAGGAATGGATATAAAGGATCGGTCAAATCTTATACTTTTTTAGGACACCTGAGAATATCTGGGTAAAGTGTGCAACATTCAGGATCAAAGGTTCCGGTAAGAGATTATAAGACTCCATTGTTTTGGTATATTGGCATATGAACCTGGATTGGAAGAGTTTCAAAACTATGTTCCTTCATTTGGTTTCTCTAGAGTCCATGATTTTTGAAAGGAATTTAGAGTTATAGTCTTTAAAATAGATAGAGTGTTTGATGACAGCACACACCAACTATTTTCTTAAGCTTTTTCATTTTTTATCGAACATAGTTAAGAATGGCCAGCTGAAGGAAGAGAAGTACCTGCAGGGCTTGTGACTAGATATTAGATAGCATGTGTTTATGTTAATAATTATATCTATACAGTGATGATATAATGATTTATGAAGGAATAGATGGATACAAAAAATGACTATATTTTCCACCTCGTCTCTTCCATCCAGTGGTAGCTTCAGTGGCACACATGGAAATAAGAGAATGTACCAGGACTATCAATAGAGTGGTGGAGGTGGGTCTCATTAGTGAGCCTCCTCTACACCATTCTTTAAAGCTAGTAGTGTTACAATTAATTTCTATCAATGCAGAAAGGGACGACACAATAAACTATATTTTCCAATGCCCGTGAAGGCATTAAAATGTTGTGGACACATTGGTCCCTTACATCCCTTCAGTCAGGCTATGAATAAGCCTTGATATATTCCTAGTTCATTAGCTTCAATGGCTTCTGTGGTTTAGTTAGAATCTTAATAGTCTATTGGGATCCAACCACATGCTTAAGGAGTGAAGCATTTTGATGTAGTAGAAGAGTGTCCAAAAAAAGTTGATTTATTTATGGAAATAGTGAGAGGTACTATCCTTATTGCATATTAAGTATCAAGTGAATTATTTGATACTGGATCCTCACAATGATTTATATCTACATGTTTTTTGATACAAATAAATGTCCAAAAGAACATATTCCCTTTGAAATGTAGTTATAGATACATCGTTTCATGGGGAGAGTGCTACCGTTTTGGTGTCCTTCTTGTTTGCTAACGATTGTCGATACAGAGTTGGTCTGGGATTTTATCATTCATGACCTAGATCTTTTTGACGTCATCAATGGTATGGATTTTCTTATCAGACATGAAGTTTTAGTTAATGGTTATGATCAGTGTGTCTCGTTTCTTTCTATCGATGGGAGATATCTTGTGTTTTGGGAGTAGTGGGATCCAAGATCAGGTCGTATTGGGCCTTCACACGTAGAGCTTAGAAGTTTTTTATCTACTATTGTGTTTGATCCCTATGTCGTATATCTTATCATTACTCTTCCCATTATTGTTCTAGAGTTTTCTGATGTCTTTCTAGACTACTTAACCAGTCTTCCCCTAGAGGGAGAGGTAGAGTTTATGATTGACCTGAAGCCAGGAATGTAAACAATATTGTTTCATCCTTATCTTATGTCACCAGCGGAGCTGAAATAGCTCAATACTCATTCGTATGACCTAATGTAGAAAGGATTCCTTTTACCAAGTGTTTCTCCTTGGACATCCCATGTTCTCTTTACTAAAAATACAGATGGTTCACTTAGGTTGTGTGTGGACTATCAGAAGTCGGACCGGGTAAAGAATAAGTAAAAATAGCCTTTTCATTATGTGGATGATCTATTTGATTAGCTAAAGTGGTAAAATTGGTTTTTAAGAATGATCTTCAGTTGGGTTATCATAATCTCAGAGTTCAAGGGTCTAATATACCAAATATGACCTTCATGAACCAGTACATCCACTAGGAATATCATGTGATGCCTTTTGGTTTGAATAATGCTCTTATAGTGGCCTCAATGAATTAGATATTCCATAAATATATTGAAAATTTTGTGGTAGTGTTCAAGGATGATATTATTGTTTATTCAAAATTTGAGTGTGAGCACGAGTACCATATGAGTTTTGTTCTGGATATTTTGAGTAGTCACCATTTTTATGGAAAGCTTTTGAAATTTAGTTTCTAGATTCAAGAGATTAAGTTATTGGAGAACACAATTTATAAACAAGTCATATTAGTTGATCTTGAGAAAGTGAAGACTATTTTGTCATGGAAGGAACCACAGATCATCTTCAAAATTTAGAGCCTCCTTGGTCTTGATGAATACTACTGACAATTTGTTATGGATTTTCTATAATATAGTGTTGACTTAAATAGTTATTACCTAGAAAGTGGTGAAATTTACATGGAATTTCAAGTGTTATTATTCTTTAAATGAACTAAAGATAATTATAACATAGACTCCTATTCTAATCTTACTTAATCCTAGTAATGGGTACGTGGTGTTTTGTATGCTTCTGGTGCTGGTTTGGGATACTTTCTTATACAGGATTACAATGTGGGGGATTACAGATGTCATCAGATTCGAACACATGAGAATAATTACCCCACCCATGATTTAGAGCTTTCTACAGTTATGCATGTAATTAAATTTTGGTGGCACTATCCCTTTGGGGAAAAGTTTATGTTTTTCTCTGATAAAGAGAGTTGGTGTTAAATATTTTTTTCAGAAGGAATTGAATCTCATGAAGAGACACGGGTAAAATATCTTCATAAATTTGACATAGATATATACAACAATGGAGGGAAAGGAAATGTCATTACAGATGCTCTTCGTAGGAATGTACCATCACAGGCTGTTCTGGAATCGAAGGAAGAGTGGAACCATTTGGTGATTTTTGCTCAGTTGCATCTGGATGTTCAAGTGGATTCTTCTTGTATGTTTCCAAATAGTGTAAAGTAATCATTGTATCTCATAGATTCCATTTCACAAAGTCAATATTAGGAATATGGGTTTTATAATACTTGAGAAATCCTTTATTGTGTGGAAACTATTCCTGGTTGGTCTATCTCTTCACATGGTATGCTTCACTTTGGGAAAATTATTATTGTTCCAGCATCAATGTGGAGTTTAGTCTAGTTAGTTTTTCATAGTACGTTGTGGAACATTCATGAAGTAACTATGAACATGTATTATGACTTGAGGTAACGATTCTGGTGGCTGGGTATGAAGCATGAAATCATGGAGTTTGTGTATCAATGTTACACCGACAAACAGATAATGTTAGAGAACATGATAACTTCTAGTTTACTTCATTCTCTTTGAACACTAATTTGGAAATGGGATGATGTATCCATGTATTTTTTAATTAAATTACCATGGAATCCATTAGGGAGGAATTATATCTATGTGGTTGTTGATCGGTTGATGAATTATTCTCATTTTATACTGATCAATGACAACAATAAATTTGAAGATCTGGATAAGTTGTATCTGTAGGATATTGTTAGGTTATATGGGAGTCATTATTCCATTGTTTCGGATTGGGATCCTTGGCTTACCTAAAGGTTCTAGAGGAGTCTTCTCACAAAAATGGGAACTTAGGTTATGTTGATCACAACTTACCATCCACATACACATGATAAGATAGATCATGTGAATCAGATCTGGGAGGATATTCCACACACCTATGTCTTGGATTTCTAAGGATTATGGGATAGCCATCTAGGACTGGTTGGGTTTTTATAACAACAATTATCAGCCATCAATCAGAATGGCTCCCATTGAAGTGTTTAATGGTCACCCTTGTAGATCATTTATTTATTAGGAAAAGGTGGGAAATGAACCTTTAGTTGGATCTATTTTTGTTTTTGAAATATCTATGATGATTCAGGATATATATCAATGTCTAGTTATAGACTAGAGTCGATAGAAATTGTTTTCAGATTGGTGGTGTCTACCTATGATGTTTCCCATGGATGACTAGGTTTTCTTGAAAGTTTCTCCTTGGTTGGGTCACCATCAACTTAGAAAGTAGGGAATGCTGGCTCTCAGATAGATTGAACCATTTTATGTAATCTAGTGGCTCAGTAAGGTTTCATATCTTTTATTATAACCATTTCAGTTGATGGTTTGTCATTTTATTTTACACATCTCTCAGATTAGGAAATACCATCTTGATCCCGCTCACATTCGGAATTGGGAAGAAATTTAGATAGAGCCATATGTTTTTAGAGAAACTAGTTGAGATAATTGACCCTAAAGTGAATGTCAAGCATGGGAATTCAATTCCATTGGTCATATTTCTATGGCAATAAGGACCAGATTCTTATGAGACTTGGGAATGTGAATAGTTGAATAGGGAGAATGGGTATCATTTTTTCTAGGTATTACATCTTCCACATGAATTCTCAGGGATGGAAAGTCTTTATGGTGGTTAGTTTATAATATCCTATTACAATTTAATAGGTATGACCTTAACCTCATCAGGTTTCTCCATCCTTTGAGATTGAAATGATACCTATAATGGTGAAGATAAATATTTGTTGGACTTTCAACATTAACTATATTTTTCTACAGTATGTAGAATGATTTCATGCCAAGTAACTATGTTACACGTCGTGTAATTTTTTTCGGGTACAATCCATGAAATAGGACTCATTATATGAAATTTTACACATCTTGAAAAGTAGTTTCAAATTGTGACATCTTTAAATAACGGATTTTTAATCCAAGGTGCCATATTTTTCAGTGTATTTCTAAAATAAGGATTTGACAGCATGTAACTATATTACACATCATGAAATGGACTATATCTAGTTTTAAAACATGTTATTGGAAGTTTTTCTCATTCCTTTCTATACAGAATCATTCATCCTCGACCTAGGCTCTCTCTTATGAATTTTTTGAAGACACATTTCCTTCTGGATCAATGCATTCGACATTCAACATCTATTGTAGTTTCTATGCATCTTTATAGGTAAGTGATCTTTCTGAATCTTTGTTGAAAGTGATCTCAGTGGCACATAAGAATTGCAGTATCAGATCCTTTGATCTAAGTTGGATGTTACATATTTTCTTTTTCTACATTCATTGTGAGATCTTGTTCAGGAGGTCGTTTCTTGCTTATTTGTGGTGTGGCAGACATCCATTCTTCAAGTATCTAATGTATTCCTTTTCCATTGACCCCATGTTTTCTAAATTGGATAAATCGTAAGATGCGGGGATTTGATTCAGGATCCTTCATTGATGTTGTTGGGTTTTGTTGATTTTGGATTCCATTACGCACAAGTGCGACATAAGTTTTGAGGTAGGTGGTTCTATCTCTAGATTATTATAATGAATTTGGTTGTTTGTTTTCAAATTGATTTACAATGAATGATTGAAATGATTATTTTGTGCGTGTTGATAAGTATTTTCAATGAAAAATGGGGTTTTCCTAGTTATTAACAAATTGAATAGAAAAGGGGTATTTTAGAATCATCGAAATGAAATTTGAAATGGTTTTCAATGTGTTGAAATGAATTGTGAAAAAGAGCACATGAGTTACCTTTTGTACATAGATAGAATGATTAGCTTGGGGCCATCGTCCATTGTTTTTTAATTATCAAGGAGGTTTTTATGGGGTATTACACTATTTACTAGGCCCATTATTTTAGGGGGACCGATGTTGATATTGTTGGGAGTTTTACCCATGGCTAATTCCTCTACTTTCTAGGTGCATTGTTTTAGGAACTGGTTTGGGGAATTGATTATTTTGGTATGAGTAGGCTGTGGCTAGGACATGTAGTATACCTTTGTATTTGTGATACATATTCTTCTATTTTTTATTTAATGTCTTTATGAGTTATCATTGATATTCATGATCATTCTTTCTAAAATTGATATAAAAAACATGTTTGGAAATT
This sequence comes from Viscum album, assembly GCA_963277665.1. Classification (NCBI taxonomy): domain Eukaryota; kingdom Viridiplantae; phylum Streptophyta; class Magnoliopsida; order Santalales; family Viscaceae; genus Viscum; species Viscum album. The sequence goes on along the minus strand of OY728123.1, from coordinate 746,155,765 downwards.
TATACAGTTGCGTTTATTTGGATCTTTGAAAAAAGGGAAATGTTCACCATGTCTTCAATAAAACCGATTTACATCTTATCATTACTTGTTTTTACTTAAAATTAGTACACAAGATTTTTTATACAGAGTATTTTTATGGAACATCTAGATGGGATCCTATTATGCCTGTTATCTCACACCCTGTGCACCTCTTCGGTGGGGCACAAACCTCTGTTTGTCCTCCAGTGTAAAAAATGACAAGGCACCATTGTGAGACAATCAGTTTAATATCATATTATTGAGTAGATAGTGGGGAGATGGTGGGATTTTTTCCATGCCATCCTTTATAGTAGATGTTCGGTTTGGATCCGTTGAAGTTGGACATGTATGTTGTAGTTTTTAGTGACTTTTGTTGTGGTCTATTTCTGTAATTTTCTTATAGTTATGGAATATATATCTTGTTCGTATTCTGCTATTCCTTTTTGTGTGTATATTTTCCATGTGGTTTTTCAGGTTTGGTGAAATAGTTCTCTATGGTACATTTTTTTATGCATGAGTGCTTGATTCCATATTGTGGGGATCGAGAACACCCTTCGGGTATGTGAAAAATCAGGTCGGGTGCCAGTTTTGAGGGTACCCTGTGTTGCTTCTTTACATTTTATTATATCTAAAAATTTCAGTCACCCTCAATTTCAGGATCACAAGTCAGATTCATATGTAAATATAATGATTTTACTGAAGAGGATTTCTCAAGATACCACCTTACTAAATCATGTAGTTATTACGTTTAATACAACACGACAATCCTCACTGAAACTCATCCAATTATAACTAGCCTTCACTGGTCAATGTGAGGCCCTATCTCAAGTCTTAGAGTCTAATAATTAATTTATATACAATTTATCACTAATTAATCATATCATTTTATGAATTTATATAAAATTCCAATTTAATTTGATTAGAAAAAATTCCTAAAACTCACCCACTGACATTTTTTAATTAAACTTGTAAGTGGGGGGGGATGGGGGATGCAGACCTCCTTTCATCCATCTATACGTTTAACATAATTAATCTCTAATTTATCATTCCACTAAATCCATTAATTTCACAAAAATTATAAATAACATAAATAGCATCATGAAAGATATATACCTCAACAAAACCACATGTAACGTAGTGTGATCATCATCGCTGGGTATCATTTAGCTAAGATAACTGAAATACCTTTTATATTGGGATACTTCGACCTTATTTCTATGTAATCACTACTAATAACCCTAAAAAATAGACAAAAACATTGAAGAGACAATAATGGGAAGAATAAGAAATAAATAATAGATAATGTGAGATATATTTACCTGAATGATTTCTTAAAATCAAACTATACTCAATTCTAATGAGAAACAAAATATATGCTTTCCTTGAAGTGGAGGGAGTTTTGAGATCCCCTTCTAGGTCAAACCTGCCCATATACATATCTTAGAACACCCAAAAACCACATAAAAATGTTTTAATTCTTTTAATGTTATTTTATTGAAAATTTAAAACATTGTTCACCAAAATCATTGTGAGGGATAATGTATGTGTCAAAGAATGGGTAAATGTTAGGCAATTACACATAGGGTTTCACCAACATAATTAGATTCATGTGTATGTGGACTCACCACACATGGGTCGACATAAGGTTTTATGTAAAGGGGTTCCACATGTGAGAGTGTATATAAGGGTCTACATATAGTGTTTTGTGACCCCCTTCTCCAATGATGGACTCACCATGTTTTGGAAAATTCATCAAATTTTTGGATTTTCCCACCACCCCCATGCTAGGTGATTTCCTCACATATAAGGGGATCTACATCTATGTAGTGGTTTCCATGTAAGGGTTACCCCATGTGAGTGACCCATATAAGGGTTATTATGTATTTGTTTCTCATATAGGTCAAACATGATATGGTTTCTATGTAGCGGCCTTTTAGAACCTTCATATACTGGACTAGACTTTTCCAAAATTTTTAAAATTTCTAACCACAATAGGGGTTTCCCATGTCAGAGTTTACCTTAACACCAGGAAAACCCACTACTTAGCCTAATATGCCTCTCTCAAGTACTCAAGTTATCACTGAACCATTAAACCATAACCAAAAACATAATTTGTGGTTTTCCCCACTCTTGGAATCTTTATCAGAATATCATGTTTCATGTTTAACCCATTTCTTGTTGAAAAAATATCAATTCCATTTGAATTTGTGAACCCATACAAGGATGGGTATTTAAAACCTCCAAACTATAGAATTTCCCATAATTGATAAGACTCTTTGTTCTTCAACCACAAAACCTAATCAATCCTGGTCATCAATTCATTACTAACTCATCATGTTCTACCTTGGAATACAAACAAAAACCACTGAAAAAGTCTAAACAAGCAGTCTAGTATTCATCAAATGAAGAGCTACCTCCCACCTCAATCACCAAAATACAAATACATCTTTTAACTAAACTCCTCTATCCCAATAATCCATGATGTCTTATATAAATTATTCTTCAAACTCATGGTTCTCCACACTATAAGTATTTTCTCAAAATGTAAAATTATTTTCCATAGTTATATACACAATAGAAAAAAACTTTTGATAATGTATCTATTAGTAGTGTAACAACAAGTTTAATATAGTTTCCATCTCATTATCCCCAAAATACCACATAAACCATCCAACATCCAATCTCATCCCCCCTGCATTCCAACCAACACATGTTGGACACCAACAACTACTAAGAAACTTCCCACCAAAAGAGTGTCATTATCATCGTACAACTGAACCATCCATCAATTTTAACATACCATGATCCATCAATTACTTCACATAATTATTGTAAATGGTTGTCCTAGTAAAACCCAAGTGCAAACTCAAAATATCAATTGCAACACATTTTTGACTTACTAAGAACATCACTCTCAAAACATAGGGAAATTAAACCATAATGGGATCCACATCCTATAACCTAAAATGGTATAATAACAACTATATATCTTCCATTATACCACTCCTGCAGATCAACCTCAATAGGTTCTAATAATACACTTTACTAAAATATATGTCAAGGGACACCCTCAGGTCTACTATACCTGAACACTGTGATCAATCCATGAAATCCATGTAGACATCATTGTAATCAAAGAGGGACACACAAAAATCTTGAAAACTGAAGAACTATATTCCTATAAGTGTATTATGAAATACACTAGTCAATGTATTGTAAATGACTACTCCATTGTCCACATCCTAAATATGAACCATGAATACTCAGTGTGTGGCACTTGGATTTAATCAAAACCCCAATAGTGTATGATCCAGTAGCACCTGATCATAAAACCCGACTAACACTCCCATGAGTCACATATCATTGAATGTTGGATCTTTGACCTATACTATTAACCATGCCCCACTCGCAAATTAATCTCATCTAATCTAATAAAATTAATAATTACTTCCCAGTAGTCCAGGAATCACAAATATTCTAAATATAATAACATGATCAACCATAAAAATAAGATTAATCCTAAAATATCAAGATTCTATCATTTCTATGTCGATCCAAGACCAGAACATCTAGGGTTACAATACACCATTCCATCATAAACCACCCCTGAAATCAATTGGGACCATCATCTTACCAATCCTTCCCATCGATGTTAATCATGTACTCCAAATGAATTAATGTTATCTATTCCATAAAAACTCAAGAAACATCCATGCCTATACTATATACTCGATATCACCTCCCACACATCAATATCATAAATTATGTTTCTACCCCTGATTCCCATCACTAAGGGTACTCAGAATCCCAAGTTGTCTTCTCACTCAGGTCAACTTGGAATATAGTAATGTACCAAGGCTCTCCCAATTAGCAATTAGATTATGCCTTGTAAAGTCTGAAATTCATTGGAAACATTGTTATCCCTATCTCAAAATCAACAGGAAACTATTTTTCCAATAAACCACTCTATGGTTCTCATATACATATACATCAGACAACACATTCCATGTCACCAGCCTTCTGGGGCATAAATCCCTTCCGGGAATTTGTAAATGAGACTACTCTCACGATCCATGATATCATCTTGACACCCTCGTATATAATTAAATCACCTAATTATGATCTATGTCATGTATACTCTCATCATATGGTTTTAATATATAGAATTCATATATCAAACTATTTGGGTAAACACCATATAGGTTTTTTGGACACTTTAAATAACTTATCATATTTTTTACTTTCTATAAATATAACCATAATTATACACAAGGGGTAAAAAATAATGGTATTAAATGATTTTATTAACCTACTATATATATGTCTCTTATAATAGTGAATTTATAAACAAAATCAAGGAGTATATCATAATAAGATCCACAGGACCCATCCTCAAAGAAAGTATACTAATGTTTAACTAAGTATAATTATACAAATATTCTATATATGAAAACCATATATGTAATTATTGAAACATTAAATATCTTAACCCTACATCATTAGTGATATCAATCATAAGAAGACACATGTATGTTGTGTGAACCCTATTTGCCAATATTTATGCATTTACACATGACTCTTGATAAATGGGCAAGATAAAAAACCAAAAATCATTAATAAAAAAACCAAGTGTATCATGGAAGATGAAATCATACATCAATAAAAGCGTAAACCATGAATAATAATCCCTTTCCATTATTATTAGTTCAAGTTATATCATAAGCTTTCACACATCCCTATACCCTATTCACTATATACTAAAATATTATGAAAAATAAAAAGAAACTATGATAGAACTTTTTAACATTCCCATATCAGAGACTACTCATTAGCATTTGGGTCAGCATTCCAACATGGATTTTGGTGTGCTTCCTCACATGCCATAGGCTATCGAATTGCTACAGGGGTCTATAATGTTACTTTTGGAGACTATAAAATAATATCATAGTAAAATAACAGTCTAAACACTAATTTTCATTTATAATAATCATATGAGTACACATAATTTATAAAACAACAATTCTATAATTTGAATTAATGCAGAAAAAAGTAGTCATATAGACAAAAAGTCATAACGGCATATGATAACTAATCACCAAATAGGTTGATCGTAATTAAAAAATACATAGATCAATAAAATATAATGGCTATATCACTATATTTTCTCATTCTAAAATTTCATTATCTAATTCCTATCCAAGCTATCCAACTCAATCATGAAACATTAAGCCTCTTCCCATCCCAATCCAACAAAAAGTGAAGTCTTACTAGGTACCCTTTTTCCATGGATTCCTATGCATTGTTTGAGTAAAAATAAATAGGGAAACCAAAAAATGATCCCATAATTATTAGTAAATACAATGTAATCACATGTAATATTTTCTAATAAATAAATAAATACTTTATATAATTATAAATATATAATAAATATTGATCATCTTGGTTTTATATAAAACCCAATATTGGCTATACCTACTTTGGATAGTTACATATGTCTCTGAGTGTAAAAAATATACTCATGGGGATATGATTACTCCCCAGTATATCATGAACATTCCTACTTTACCCGTGAAAACTATATCATTGTAATAATTTTTTGTATCACATCCTTATTTCTAGTCATCAAAAAATCCAAAGAATCAATTTTCATATCTACCAATATCATATATTATAATGATAGTTCATAAGTGTCACTAGGAATCTATCCCAATATCATAATATATAATTATAGATCCTATAAATCATTAGATATCTCTTCCAACACCCAAAGGCACAATGCCAAATACTAGGAATCAACAGGAATCTTTAAAAAAACAATGAGGAATAACCCAAGATCCTAGGAATCTATAAAAACACTATATATCTACTAGATAATATGTAGGAAATCCCTAAAATCATATCATCATGGAAAGTATCCAAAATCCATATAAGGTAAATCCTATAATCACATCATCATAAACAATTTCTATATCTTATGAAGGATATCCTTCGAATCATAATAGTACATCCCAGTACCTGGATCCACCTATTAACAAATATTATAAAAAAAAGGGAGTAGAATCCACCCAATAAAATCTCTTGATAGTAATAATTATATTGGTTGGACAACTTCCCATCCCATTTCATCTAACCATGGTTGACATCTCAAGTTCATGACTAATCCCTTCCCCTACTTCTCTACTAGGATCACATTACTGATTTGAGATCGAAGGTGAGAACTAAAATTATCACTACTTACTCTAAAACTGACTTGATCATAGGATAACATAATTACTAGGGCACCCACCAAGTTCCAAAAGGCCTCATATCATGGGAAAAGGCTATCATTATGATGGAATCGAGTCCCTCAACCTCATAATAGTCATACTTTGAGACATTTAAAATAAAGTCCTATTTAGATATCCTAAACTCACTTAACTTATTATATTCTTACTCATAGTTTCATTATATTCCATAAGAAAATTTTAAAATACAGGGCTTTACCATTGGAATCTATGTAACTAAGCCACTGCTCAACGGTCTATAATAGACCTTGGCACATACATCCATGCATATGCATTTCATTTAAAAAAAATAGTTTAATTTAAAAAGTTATATATACATTGGTAGATAGAATACATCTCACATGCATACATAAATAATAATAATTTAAAAAATGGTAATATTAAATGTAACACTTCGAGATTTTAAAAGAATAGCATTATGTTCTATAGTATATTTTACATGAAACACTGTGCGTAAATGATTCGTGAAATACATAGAAATTATAACCTATCAATTAAATTTATTGGTATGAATATTATTAAATGATTTATGATATATATGTATATATTCCTCCATATAAATTATTGATAAATTACTGGAAAATAATCAATCAATTTTTAGTAAAATAATTTTATACTTCATAATTATGTTTTTTTCAAAAATGTTTTTTATTTCTCATTCTGAGAAAATGTTATACTTATGTTTTGATATTGGAGAAAATATAATAGATAAAATTAAATTAAATTGTTAAATAATTATATAAAAATTTTTGTGGATGAAATTTTTATATTTTTAGAATATATTTATTTTTTAGTGAATATTGTAAAATTAAATTTTTTGTACAACTATATTTTATTTTCAAAAAATTATTTAATTAATTAACAAAAACTAATGAGGAATTATTTTAATGAAATTTATAGACTATATATTGTTAAATATTATTTATTATTCATAAAAACATTACTATTAGTCATATAGATAATATATAATCTTCATTTATATGAAAAATACACTAATTAACAATCGACTAATTTCATTACATTTGGATGATTAATAAAAAAATAAAAAAAAATCCATTTCTATGATTTAAATTTAGAAAAATTAATTAAAAATATTTAATCATAATAATTTAAATTATGAAATATTCTAAAAATATTTTTTACCATAATGGATTGTTAAAACAGAAAAAATTAATTACCCCGGTTAATGTGAAAACTGGTGTATAGTGGGGTTAAACTAAAACTATAATGGTTAAAATGACCTAAAACATGTATTAAATATATTTTAAGGCCATTTTAAACCATTGAATTTATAATTCTATATCATAGTCCATTTATGATCCTTTTTCAATGTGAAAAAAGTGGGTATACCTCTTTCTTTTCATAAATTACATGAATGTCCCTCACTTCACTTATAGAAGGCCACCCACTCCCCTCTCCTATTAACACATTAAAATACTTTTTTATCATCCAAGAAATACCCAAAGTATTTCACAAATTAAATATAAATGACCTAAGTCCATTGTTTTATTATATATTCCACCTAATATGGTTTTTGGTTATAGCCTAAGGAGGTTGTCTAAAGAGGAGGTATAATGCTTAACCGAGTGTTTCTATTATATTTCTTCTCAAAAATAAATAAAATAATAGAAATTTATTAATATATAGATATAAATGTTTCTAAAATATACTTATATGTTATTATTTTGGTTTCATTTCCCAAATATATCTTCTCTTCCATCTAATAAGATACAAAAACAACATTCATCTGTATGACAGACTACTATCTCATGAACCAATGTCATTTGTTTTCCATCATCGCCACTCATGAATTATTATAATGAAGGATTTAAATTATATATTTGATAATTGGAACATATTAATAATTATTTTGTGTTCTACGTAACATATAACTACTCACTTTTCATTCTATGGGGATACAATAATGTCTCTCATGTGTTTAGCGGATTAGCACCTCACGAAGTGAAGCAATTCATTTTTCAATAATGATTTAAATGGATGGAAATAAGGATAAAGATAATGAATATATGAGATATAAATGAAATAATTTTTAGATTAATGTCCTATATATAATTACAAATATATATTATATCATTTTCATTCTTACATTGGAACTTGAAAACATCGTTCGTGCATACTTGACGACTACCACCTCAATGAAGAAATGTAATTCTCTTTTCCTCACCGTATCACATGAATTATATATATAAGTGTATTTAATTAAAAAATATTATATTTATCATATAATTATCCTTTTTAATGATAATATAATTCTTAATAGCTTTCTATAATGATCATTGAAAATCTGAAACTTTACTCAAGTGTATGTACGACCTATCATCGCCATGTTCATAATGTAGTTCATTTTTCATAGCCATATTTCATGATTAGTTTTGAAATTAAAATTTATATATAAATATGAAAAATATTTAATTATTATTATTCGTGATTATATTAAATAATGATCTATCTGACCATGGTCAATACACCAAATCCCTTTTGAAATAATGATATGAACGTTCTCAAACCATCCACGGTGGATTTAGATATTAATTATTTAAAAATTTATTTAAAAAAATTAAAATAAATTATATAAATAATGGTATTATTTCCGGAAAACATTATTTGTTAATTAAATAATTTTATACTCTTATTAAATACACACATAGAATGTCTAGAACCGAGGTAAAGGTTTCTCATATTTATTTTACTTCTACGAAACATATAACTTATTGATCAAGTATTTTTATTGTTTTGGGTATATAAAGACACTGAATTTATTTTATGACTATAGTATATAATATTATTTAGACTAAAAAATACATATGATTTTCCCCCATTTATAATATTTTTATCCAGATAATTCCAAATATGTAAGATAATTCATCTCAATTTCTCTTCATTGAGGAATATTTTAATGTTATAAAATAGTTTATTCATATAGTGTATATACTTCCCAATTATATATAATAAGATTAAATCTTAATAAATCATGGTATTTATAGTTGTAATTTGAATTATTTCATCCAATGTGTTTTGAATTGAATGCTACCATGTGGTAAAGAATTTCATAAGTCAATTTATTTTTGTTGGATTATAATACTTCTTCATGGTACATGATATTATATTATTATATGTGTAATGAATTTTTATTATATTAATTTTTATTCCATCCTATTTTATTTGGATATAAATTAGATTCACATAATAGATTCTTTGAATCATTTTGAAATTCAAAGGTATTATTTTCCTAAGGGTTATACATCTTTTATTCTCTTTCTTTGAGACATTTATTTATGATATGGATGTAAATTTGTTTGTAAGGTGTATATACTTCCATTTGATATGTTATATCTTAAAACTACTTATTTTAATTACATTTATATTATCATTTTATTTTATAATTTTATGGGGGTTACGATTCCAGGGTTACCAAAGTGTTAAAGATAATTAGTTACAATATTCTTTTTTAGGATTGTTTGTATTCAAGGTTATTTTGGATGAAACAATGTGATATTATTTTCTTAAACTACATGTATTATATTCTATTTTTTATTAGTGTGTTTATAATTTAGACTATATGCTTCCTCTATTATTGATTTAAGAAACATCAATAAAGTTATTTAGAAGTGTTACCAATCTTGAATTTTCTTTTGGATGGTGTATCTCTATCTTCCAAATCTATGTTTTATAAAATGTTTTAAAAAATGTTATTTCAAAAAATGATTTCTTAAATCCATTTGATATGATCATTTACTATATTTTAAAATGTTTTAATTGGAAATTTCTTAAACTTTTTCTAAATAGGTCAAAATGACTCCATTTTCAAAACGTTTTGAAAAAAATGATTATTTTTAACATTTATAACATGAATGGATTTTTTTCTCATAATGTACATTATTTTCCATTATTATTACTTCATATGTTTCCAAATATGATTTTGATAAATTATTTTCTCAATATTTTGGTAATATTTAGTTTTTAAAAGATATTTTTAAAATGGAAAGTATTTTTTACTCAAATATGTTTTAAAGATATTTTAATGATATTTCTTTTAATTAATGTAAAGAAAACCTATTATTACTTATACTCCAATGGGTATATTTATTAATTATACCATCCTAACTTTTTCCATGGATAAATGTATTTTTTTCAAAGATATTTACATGAAACTCAATTCTTTACCACATGAATAAAATGATTCACAGATATTGTTATGTAACAAGTTCTTTTCTAAGGGTTAATCATGTTTGAATGATACTATTTTTGAACCTATTAATTTTCCATGTGTTAAACATTGTTAGAGAGATTGTTAGGGAACCTATTTAATTTTTCCATTTTAATCAATTTGTAAATATAATAATAATTATTTTTATGAGTTTATTATGAAATAAATTCTATATATACTTTATTTATGATAAGGTTTTGGGGAATTTTTTATAATTATGGGTGGTTCTATTATAAACAAAGGATGGTTGGTTCCATTATAAACCACAGAGGGGTGGTTATGTTATTAACCATGGATGGGTGGTTCCATGATAAACTATGGATGAGAGGGTCTATGATAACCCTCCAATGGATTGGGTACTCCAGATATAGAAGTAAACCATACTAGTTATTACATTTTTAACAAGATATATGAATTTTATTTCCATATATACAAATAAATTATCATTATTCTATATATGGTTATAAATATATCCTCTAATCAATATTGATATCACATGGATCAAGATTATGTATTCTAATAACACATTCATTTGAAAAATTCTTCTTCCATATTTTCATGTTTTATTATCTAGGGGTTTATTTGTATTAATATTATTTTATTATGCGCAAACACTTTGGTTATGTTATAATATTCTTGTTCTCTTTTTATGATCACATATGACATTAATGTTTTAGTACATATGTCTACCCTTATTGAGAATTCTATATCTACATTATTATTTTTCCGTTCAAAATTTTATCAATAATGATGTTTATTGAATTATATCTAGGATGGGTTCATTTTTTTGATTGTGATGACATAATGTGAAACAATAAAAGTGGGGTTAATATGGAGAAATGATTATTTAAGTACATGGATATTTTTTATGTAATATTTTTTACTAATTCTTTGAAACACAAAACCCAAATGATGTTAGGTATATAAGATTAAGGATGACCATAATTTCAACATATTGGACAACCATTAGTGTTTTAGGTGATGGGATATTAAATTGATTAGTTATATTTGAGGATATATTTTATTGGTTTGAAATATATGTAAATATTTGGTTAAATGTGATGTTTGAATTTAAATTTTGATAAAAAAACCTTTTATGGAATTTATAACATTTATGGATTATAAAATATTGGATATTTAGATATTTATGGGGACGCATGTTTTCTTATATAGATGACCCTGATATTGAAAAATGATTTGGTGAATATGTGTTTAAGGTATTTTAGACGAAGATCTCTGTATTTTTGGGTTTATAATATGAAAGGTATGATATAACCATTAAGGTTTAAACACTATTCAATTTTGATTTTATTAAAGATATTTGGCATATAGGGTCATTTATAGATGTAATTAATTAGTTTGGACTACGGGTATTATTGTTAAATTATGGAGATTAATGTATTATTTCATCAAATTAAGGAATATTCATTTTGGGAATTATCATTCCATGTGATAAACTTTTGGGTTTGGTTAATATTTAAAGATAATAGGAATAAATGTTTATCCCTTTTATTGGTATGTGGTCTTTTAAAAATTTATTTTAGTGCTTTAGGAACAAAAAAATAATCATGAAAACTCACCATTTGTAGGGAAATATGAGATTGTGGTAGAAATTGGAAAATACTGAAATTTTACACATGAATAAAGAATATTTCATTAATTTATTAGTCTAGGTGGTAATTAATTAATTAACCCTTATAAAAGGATATTAAAACAAAAAAAATTATATTACTACTATTTATAATGAAATTGATGGCCATTTTCACACTTCTTTGGTTTCTGTTTTTGTGGCTGTTGACTTTCTCATGATCATTCAATTCCTTATCATAAATGATCCTTATAACTATTTATAATTATTTTGTAGTTAAACTTTAATCTGTTTCTAATTATTCACTTACCACCTATGTTCTTAAAATTTTAAACCTCTTTAGTGTTATTCCTGTTGACCTTTGTACTTTCTTCTCTCCCTTATAAAGAGCATTTTTTATGAATCCTTTTATGATGTGGGTTTCAAAAAAATATATTTTCAAATTATTGACCTCTTATTACTAATATTATGTTAAAATATCATGGAAACAATTTATTAATATTGGTTTTATGTAACGCCCTGATATTTTAGAAGATGATCATTATGTTTGATATCATATTCTACACTAAACAAAGAGATTAAATGACCCATATAATATATAACCATTAAATTGGAGGGTATTAATAATTGTTACTAGTTTAGGAAATATATACAAAAAATTGAAAAATAATATGAATTATTAATAGATTATTTGTAAATTATCAATCAAATTTTAGTAATGTAACTTTATTCTTCAAAATTATGATTTTCTTAAAAAATGTCATTATTGCTTTTTGTGTGGAAATATTATAATTATATTTTTTATAATTCATAAAATTATTAGATTATATTAATTTAATTCTTAAAATCAACTTATCAAAATTAACATGGGATTTAGTTTTTTAATTTTTCGGAATATATTGATTTTTCAATGAGTAGTGAAAAAATATTGTTTTTTTGTAAAACAATCTTTTCTTTTCAAAAAATTGGATAATTTAAAATTATAATCACGTTTTGAATATAATTTTATGTATCTTAATTGTGAATTTCTTATAAATAATCCAATTGATTTTATTTTAATCTTCCTTACATTGTATTTTTTAGACATTAATTTTTGTGTTTAAAAACATGATTTTTTAAAACTATTTTAAAGTGCATAATGTTTCACATTTTTAATTAATTTAAAATATATTTAATAAGGAATTATTTAAATTAATTTTATATGTTAAATATAAATTAATATTAATTTATATTCATATATTTATTATTATTATTCATTGAGTTAATATAAAATCATCATTTTCATGAAAAGTACGCTTCTTGAAAACCCACTTTTTCATCTCATCTTCGAGTTTAATTTTAAATTACTATTTTACACATATATGATATGAATTTATTAAAATGGTTTCCATATTTATAATATTCATAATTTATATTATCTAACAATACCAAACTAATTTTTAACCATATTGAATAGTGATAAAAGTAAAAATTAATTACTATGGTTAAGGTGAAAAATGGTTTATCACGGGGTAAACTAAAACTATAACGGTTAAAATGACCTAAAACTTATAGAAAATATATTATATTGAGGTATTTATATGTTATAGTGTTTAATTATAATTAATGGTCTCTGTTTCAGACTTTTGGCATGTGAAAAGCATTGGTACACATTTTTATTTTAAAAAATTACGATTATGTCACCCACCTCACTTATAAAAGGACACATCCTATCCTCTTATACTTAAACATTTTAAATAAATTTTTATTATCAAATACCAAAAAAAATTATTTATTATCCTACCTCAACCTATGTCACTTGATTTTATTATAAATCCAACCAAAATAGGATTAAAGAGGCGATATGAAGAAGTGGAATCATGATGAACCAAGCTTTTTTGTTTTATTTATTCTTTACACTCATTAATATGTTATTAAATTATTCTCATAAAAAATATCATATAAAATATTCTGAGTTTTTTTATTTTAATTTAATAACCTAAATCCATATCCTCTTTCATAAAATGGGATACCAAACCATAATTTGTGTGTATGATATAATACTACCTCGCGAACCGATACCATTCGCTTTCCATCATAACCTATGATGATTTATATAGTTTTTTATTTAAAGTATATATATTAAAATTTTGAAATATTTATATTTCTCATGTTTTTATGGAACATATAATTTTTTACTTTTCACTCCAATGGTGATATGATAACGTCGCTTGTGTGTACAATATACTATGGCCTCATGAAGAAATGTGATTCGTTTTTCCATAACACTTTACATGATTGTTAATAAGGATAATGATAAAAAATATATCTGATATAAAAGGAATAATTGAGATAACTATTATATATTTTTCATTTTCAATGGATAATATTTCATTTTCATTCTAACACTGAAAAATTAAAACGTCGTTTGTGCGTACGTGTGGACTGCTGCCTCTATGAAGTGATGTGATTCTTTTTTTATCATCACATAACATGTATAATATATATTTATTTGTATTTAATAAATAGTATTATTTTTATTATTTAATTTTAATTATGTAAAAACAATAAAATAATTTCCTTCTATCCATAATGATCATTGAAAAAAGGAAACATTAGTCATTTTATGTATGACCTACCATCTCTATTATTGTAACCCAGTTAATTTTTCATAATAATATTTAATTATTGGATTTAAAATTATAATTAGTTTATAAATATGATAAGTATTTCATTATTTTTTTTGATGTTGATATAATGACTTCTTTTACTACAATCAACACAAAAAAGCTATTTTGAGACAATGAACTAGATCGTCTCAAAACATCTAATCAGGACATAACTGCCAAAGTATTTAATTATTTCACTAGAAATAAATAAAATAAAATATTTATTTATATTGTAATAAATTTAGCAAATTTTATTAATAAATAAAATAATTAATATAAGATTACTATATAGTATTAAAGGACCCAGATGGAATATTTGGACCCAACGTAAGGGTTTCTCATGTCACTTTTACATCTTTGAGAGATATTCCATATTCACTACTTATTTTTATATTATGTGGTATAGAATTAAATTCATTTTATTTTTTGTTTTCTTTTCAGGAAAATCATTGTTATTCATTAATTTATATGTGGTTCTCCCATTTATTAGATTTTGATCCGGTGATTATTGAATTAGTAAAGAAATATGTCTCAATATCCCTTATAAGAGGCATATTTTAATGTTATAAAACTAATTTCAATTATATAATTAATATAATTCCAATTTTATATGTAATAAAATTAATACTTCATAAATCATGGTATACTATGTTTCAATTTAAATTATTTTATCCAAAGGGATTTGAATTGAATTTTACCAAGCGGTAAATAATTTAACAACTCAACTCCATTTCATTAGGTTACATTACTTCATCATAGTGTTTCATATAATTTGATAGTGTGTTTAATGAATATTAATTATACTATTTTTTATTTACATTTCATACATATATTTCCCTTTAATTTACATATTCAATCCATTAATTAATTCTAAAATTAAATGGTATGACATGTTCAAGGTTTATTTTTTTCAAATTCTTTTTCATTAAGACAAACATTTATGATATGAAACTGTATTCATTTTTGAGGGTAGGTACTTCCCTTTGACTTTTTATGTCATGAAACTCCATATTTTTGTGACATTAAATGTATCATTTTATTTTATTCTATGATGGGCCTTATTATTTAAGAATTAACAATGTGGTAAAGAGTTTATGTTATAGTCTCCTTTCTTTTAGGATTTTTTAGGTTCATGATTATTTTTGAGGAAATAGTGAGGCATTATTTTCTTAAAGAATATATATTTCATTATCCTCTTGTTATTAATTTTTTTCACATGTTTAATTTTATTTTATTCCCTTATTTATTGAAGAAAACTTAAAAAATTTCTCTGTAAGGGATACTTATATAGTATTTTCTTTTAAATAAGGTATATTTGTCTTCTATATCCATGTTCTCTAAAATGTTTTAAAAATTTTCTTTTAAAAACAAATGATTTCTTAAATCCATTTTACCTGATATTTTAACTAATTTAAATGGTTTTAAAATAAAATTTCTTATCATTTTGGAAATAGGCCACCATTAACACCATTTTGCAATTTTTTTGTACAAAATGTTTATTTTTGACATTTATGACATGAATGCATTTTATTGTCGTCATATAGATTTTTTTACATGAGGTTTACCTTATATGTTTCTGAGGGTTTGTTCAAAGAAAATCATTTTTTAAAACATTTTTTGATTTTTTAGTTTATATATGTGTTTATCCAAATATAAAGGTTATTTTCCTGAGAAATGTTTTTAATTATATTTTATTGTTAATTAAATTTTTCAATAGAAAAAACCCTATTGTTACTAATTCTCTAATGTGGATATTTTTTAATGACTGTATCTTCATTCTTTTATTTTATGGATCAATACTGTTTCAAAGATATTAGCAAGGATCCCATTTATTTACCTTGTGTAAATAATATTTCAAATTGGTTATTATATAAATTTTTTCTTTTACATGGGTTAATAATATACCAAATAGATTGGTATGGAACCCAATTTGTATACATGGGTTAATAATGTTTTAAAAATAATGGTTTGGAAAAATTTATTTTCCATGGGTTAATCATGTTTTGAATAAAATGATGGTTATTTCAAGGAATTTATGATGAAACAAATACTCTCTATACATTATTCATGATATTTTTCATTAAATTTTTTTACTTTGATAGGTGGTTATATTATATACCAAATATGACTGGATCTATTACAAACTAAGGATTGATGGTTTAATTATTTACAAAGGATGTATGGTTCTGTGATAAACCAATGATGAGTGGGTCCATGGTTGTCCTCCAATGTATTAGGTTCACTATAAATGGATATTGACCATATTGGTAATTCTCTTTGTTTTATGTGATATGAAGAAAATGTCCCAAGATTTTAATATGTTTTTATTATTCTTGTTATGATTATAAATGTTTCCTTTGATAAGGATTGATATTACATAGATTATGATAATTGATTCTAATGAGTATTTATTTTGTGATAGGTATATTCCATATTTTCATCTTTGATGATCCATGTATTGTTGCATATGAATAATATTATGTTTTGCTCATGTACTTTCATTATGTCATCATATTTTTATCCTCTTCTCATTCCCAACGCCAAAATTAAATTGTTTATCTATATGTTTACCATTACTAAGAATTTGAGACCAACAATATTATGTTTCATTTTCCCCCCATGTTATCACATATGATATAGACCGATTTCTTCTAGTATGGTTTAATATCAATAGTGATGATAACAAATGTGAAATAATAAAATCTATGTTATCTAAAAAAAATTCACATTTAATGTCATGTGTAATATTTATGTATGATTTTTTAACTAATTTTATAAAACTCCAATCCTTAATGGTCCTTGAGAATTTAAGTGATCCAATATTTACATTTGATGTTTTTGTTTTGGACGGTGAAAATTTTGTCACTATAATCACTATCAAACATGGATATTCTTTTTTATTTTAGTATTGAATCTAGGAGTGTAGGTTTAGATATATTATAGTTATTATAGAAGTATGGTTTTGATAAATATATATATTATGATGTTATAATGTTTTGTTACCTTAATAGTTTGGGATACCGTTATAGTTATATAAGATTACCTATGACGATATGTTCAATTCCCTAGACACCACTCTAGGATTTAGGTAATGAGATGTTAAAGGGATTAATGAATGTTTAGGGAACATTTTAATGGGTTTATGTAAATTTAAATCATTGGTTAAATGTGAATTCTGAATTTAAATTTTATGTGTAAAAGATTCATGGTATTCATAAAATTTTAGGTTCATTTAATCTTGTATATTGAGGTAATTATGGGTGTAATGTTGCAAACCTGAATAGTATTAAGTGTGTGTTATGAGTCTAGTCACCACATGCCCTCAAGAACACCTCCCCGAATGACAGAGTTTTCTAACTAGCCATGAGGGTCTAATGGATCATGTGAGGATACAATACCCTCTTTTAAATTTTATGTAACAATAGATAACATTAGAAATGAAGGAAATTATAAGAAATAAACCAAAAGAACACTCTAGTAAACATTTAACCAGCCTATTACTAAACACAACCAACTATAAATATGCTTATTCATGCCAAGAGTGCCAAGAGTGATGGAAAAAAATAAGGATAACTACTGAATCCCCAAAACGGGTCCTGAATCATTATATGGATCGTCCTATTAGCACATTCCGATCCCAACTCAACTCTTTAGAAATGGACCCTTTCCCTTTTCTGGACCTCTAACCATGAAATCTTCTTCGGTCCCAATAGCAGTCCGAGAAGCGTGTGAGTACATATTTGTAGGCCATCACCAAAGGTGTCATGAAAATATCCAGTATATACATATAGTTCATGAAAGTAATAAATAACTGAAAAGATAACCAAAAGAAAGCATGGGTGCAATTAATTAACAATATTCACTTTATCCATTTTAATCATTTTTTTCATGGGTTGGTCATTTGCATCATTTACACTTTGGCATAGGCTGGTCAAATATCATACAGAAGGAAATAACTCAAGTTCCCAATCTAACTAGGGATAAAAATTTCATACACAATTACATCACACATTCCTTGGAGCCTCAGTCAAGGTATTCTCATCAAATTCATCCATTAGGGGCCTAGAGCCTCTGTTCAACTCCCTTACCTATGCATTCAAGGGGAAGGGTTTAGAGACTCAATCCAATTTAACCCATGGGATATGCCTCAGTCCATTATCCCACACCACTAAGCCATTTTCACATGATTATTTATCTATTTACAGCATATACCATATCAAAAATCATACACAATAAATACACATAGTGTTCAAAATTAAAATTTCATTCAACACATGAAACATCATAAAGTCATAACTATTTAACACATTCCCCATTTACTTAATGTATCCCAGTTAACAAATTTCCCTTTTAATACCTAAACCCACTTAGTTTATTAAAAAATTTCTACACATTATACCATTTCACATAATTCATCAATTCACATGCATTATCCAATTTATGAAATTCAATTAAAAACTCAAAATTCATTTTAAACATTCACATTACTCCATTTAACACTTTTTAAATTTTTCCATGAAATATCTTATGCCATTTCCAACAACTTGACACAACTATCATTAGTTCCTTTTTATAATTCAAACCAACGTTTCAACGCATTTATCATGGGAATTATTTCTACAAAAACAATCTTGGGATTAACATTAATGTTTTTCTTGTGGAGAAATATTGGCACCTCACATCGGTGGTACAAAATGGTCTAATAAATCTCAATGCATCCCACAAGGATCATGAGGGGGGCTAAATCATCATTTAGAAAACCTTTTTACAACATTATTATAAATATGTAAAATTAAAAATAAGAGGGGAGCCGTATCAGAACCAAACATGCACAAATTGATAACAAAAACAATGACATATAACTTATAGACCACCTAACTCAAATATATAGACAAAAGCATGCTTTACCATGGACTTAGATATGGATTCTAGAACCCTTTGAAGCCCCAAACTAAGATATATAGGAATAATATTGTTTTATGTCTTCAGAATAAAATAGAAAAATAATTGCAAGACCTAATCTAGAAAAAAGAATCAAGATAACCATTAGTCTTACTCGAAGTTTGGATCCGAAAACAACGAGACTCCACACGACCTAAAATCGAAGGATATTTATCCTTGGGAGGTATTGGATATTTTTTGTTGTCACTAGGGATGGGGTAGGAATAATGTGGAAGAACATTTGTTGTGAAATATAAAATACAGAGGTGGAAAATGGTAAATTCTAAATTTTCAATTGGGCTGATGATTTAGTTGGGCTATTTTCTTAACTATGCACCAAAATTTCACCTACATCTTTCTAAGAGGGGACCAGTCACATTGATACCTAGGGATTCCACACGGTCTAAAAAAATATGCACCAATCATGTGTAATTATTCTATTCAATCCCTCACGTTTTCCTTTCCCTTTGCGTGGTTTACACTAACAGTGCGCAAACCATGAAACTTGTACATATTTTCCCAATTCCCTTTCATTAATGTCCCCAACCCCGGCAACACACCCGATCTTTCTCATACACATGGGAAACATTGAAATAGAAAATTTTAAGGGATTTAATGCTAAATTTATATAAGAAAATACCTCCATGAAGTCCAGAATCATACAACCTCTCCACCATTTAATGCCTCTCCCTCAAGATGTGATTCCAAGAAATACTAAGATTTTAAAGAAAATAGATCAGTCTAATGGCCCCACATATCCATCTCCCATTCCAAAGTATCTTCTTTAACATTACCATGATTCTATAAAACTCTAACCAATGAATCGTCTTTCCCCATAATTCTTTCTCACTACAATCCACAATATGAACCAAACAGTCCTCAAAGGATGCATCAGCCTCAACCTCAACATCCTAAATATAAATCATATTTGATGGGACATGGTGACACTATCAAAGAAATGAAACATGAGAAACATCATGAATACCACTATATCACTATGGAAGAACTAATTGTTATGCCATCCATCAAATCCAGTCCTAAATCTCAAACGCGCCCACGTACCTGGGTGCCAGCATACCATTATTATGAATTCAATGGTAACCCATCCTTGGTGACACCCGTACAAAAAAAAGATCACCCATCATAAACTCAAGAGATTGATGACCCTGATCCTTATATACTTCTTCCTGATATGCTCCATTTCGATGTGTTTCCGAAATATCTATATGTGCTCTGATGTCTCTTGCACGATACATGGTCCAAACAACTCTGATTTCCCGACCTCCAACCAACAAAACGGAGATCTGAATGGTCAACCATAAAGTTCCCCAAATGGTTCCCTGATAATTTTATCCTTGTAACTATTGTTTTTGAAAAAAACAAGTGATAAGTGATTTTCCAAGGATCCACCAAAATCTAATAGATATTCTCCCAATATATCCTCCAATACCTGAATAGTACTATCTGATTTCTCGACTATTTGTGGGTGGAAATCCATACTAAAAAATAAATGGTCATAAAGAGCCTTATGTAGTCTCTAATAGAATAGAGAAGTAAAACACGTATCAATTTCCAAAGATATTGTTTTTGGCACCATATGAATCTGTACTATCTACCAAACATACAACCCACCCATATGATTAATGTTGAATGTCTCTCTAATTAGTTAGAAATGTGCTACCTTGTTTAATCGTTCTAAAACTACCAAAATTGCATCATTCATACAAGGCATAATCAAGAGGCCACCCACAAAAATTGATCATCACATCATCCCATTTCCACTATGGAATGAGCAATGGTTGCTACAAAACACTCAACCACTGCTGCTTAGGCTACACCTTCTGGAAGGTAAGGCATCACACTAAAAAACCTACAACCTTTTTCTTCATCCCTGGTTACCAATGCATCCTATTAAAATCAAGATACATTTTTTTCAAGTCGGGATGTACTTATCACTTCGATTCAGGAAACTCGCACATTATCTCTTACCAAAAACATGTCAGCACCAAAACATGACCCATGACAAAAATGAACCCATCCTCAAAAATGGCCCAAACTAATGTTGACTCACAACATTTATGACTTTTCTATAAAAGATTAAAATTCAAGATCCACATAGTTATTTTCCTTAATCAGACTCAAAATCATGGAATCTACTACCAACGATGTAAGGGTCATATTCCAATTTGCATCCAGTACATCCATATGAATTTTATCAAACAACTCCTTTATTCTCCACTCTAATCTGGATTCCTGGTCTGCCTAATTTTGGGACTTGTAAGTAAAATAATATGTAACACTGTCTCCCCTTACTAACGTGTATCCCATAATAAAATCAATGTACTACATTTAATTGACCCACCTTGACCACATAATAATTGTATCACCCTGAGAGATAATGTACTTAAAGATTTTATGATAAGTATACATAGTAAAACTATCTCCCAAAAATTAGGTCTACCAACACTTCAAAAAATATACCAATGTATCAAACTCAAGTTCATGAGTAGGTTAATTCATTTCATAGGGCCTCAAATGTCATGAAATGTGCACAAACACATGATCATCCTTCATTAACACTACCCCAATCCCAACATCGAATGCATAAAAAAAACAAGGTATACCCCTTACCTGTCTCAGGTAAGATCAGAATCAGTGTGGTGGTCAACTGCCTCTTTAATTCCAGAATGGAATTCTCACATGCCCTAGAATGCTCAATCTTGATACCCTTCTTGGTAAAATCGGAATTGGTGATCTTAAATGGAGGATTTCTTTAATGAACCTCCTATACTAACCTTCCAAACCCTGATAACTCTAGAAATTAAAAACACTCTTTCCTTTACCCCAATATATAACAACCTACACATTCTATTGGTCTACTTACAGTCCAATATTATAGATCATGTGACCTATAAAATGCACCCCGTCAATCTAGAAATAACTTTTGGATAGCTTAGAGTATATCCTAGGCCCTCTTAGTGTACTAAATATGATTCCATGCTGTTAAGATTGATCTTAATGAGTCTTGGAGTACACCAAGATGTCATCAAAAAATAAATCTACAAACTGATCTAGTTAAGGTTGAATGATTCAGTTAATCAGGTCCATAAACACAATCGATGCATTGGTCAACCTAGATGGTATCGCCACAAACTGGTATAACCCGTACTTGCTCTTGAAGGTAGTTCATGGTACATCATAAGGTCTCAACCTAAGTTTATGATATCCCAACCTTAAATCAGTGTAATATAACACTAAAATGAATCTCAGTTGGGAAAAAGACCATTGATACAAGGAAGAGGATATATATTCTTAGCAGAAATTTGACACACCTTCCCATTATCAACTCATAACTGTAACAATCCATTGGCATTATTAGAAAACAAAACTGGAGACCTCCAAGGTGATGTACTAGGATTTATGAACCATTTTTTCTATAGTTATTCAAATACAGTTTTATGTTCCTTGGGTTCTTTTGATGATATCCTATATTGTGGAATATATATTGGCTCCACTCTCGGTACCAACTCAATCTGGAACTTGACGTCTCTCTCAAGTGGAATCCAAGAGAATTTCATATGAAACACACCCTCGAACTAATCAAACATAGGATAAAATAAAAGTTTCTCTACTCCACCATCATTAAGCACAAGACAAGCCATTAGGTCCATGAGTTAACCCATCAACTGGAAACTTGGACCTACATGACCTTCCCAAACATCCGATTTACCCTGATGAACATACTTATTCCCTTATGGGAACTTTAACACCTCCCTATGGTGGTAACTGGAAATATGGGATGGAAAAAATTCTATGAAATTCATTCCAAAAGTCAGATAAAATCATAACATCTCCAACAAATACAATTCTCTTAGAAAATAGGACTGAACAATCTAAAGAGACACCCCTCAAACTTCTTAAAATTTTCTTCTTGCACCCCGAATGCGGTATTGATTGACATGAACCCACAAAAAGTCCCACCGCTAGGCTGATCACACTCACAAATGGAGCATAAAAAAGGAATGTGAAGAAACCATATCAAACAGATCATTAGAAAGCATGTAAGTTACATGAATCATACCTCAAACTATTGATGGTCTTACCTCACTACCATTAGGTTTAGACTAAACTGCATGAAGATGACCTTACACTCTACCTTGGGCTCCCATCAAAGTTCTTAGTGTTTTACTACCCTATTGATACGAAGACTCCTTTCCTAAAGTACCACATTTTTACCTTGACCCGTACAACCAGTAGGGTTCCAATTGCCTGCCTGATATGGGGTTACTGACCTCCCTCATGCACTCTGCAACAACCTCGATCCTCCATAAGTAACCACTTGTTGAGGGTTCCTATAGAATATAGGCACATGACCCAATCTATAACAAACTTGACACTCAATTGGTGGTCGAGGAAGCTCTTTTCCCATGTAACCCAACCTACCATATTGATAACATAAATTTCATTCACCACCTTGTGAGGCTGGTTCAATTTTTTGACTACTCTTCCCACCCCTGCTCTAGTGAAAACTCTCGGACAAGTGGTTCCTGTCATCAGAAGATGCACCATTTGTTCACCCAACTAGAACTTCATTCTGACCACCATAGTTCTAATAGAGTATCCCTTCTGAAATAAGGTCTCGATCCACTATTTAAAAAACCCTCTTTAAACAGAATATATTTACATATTTCTTGATATAATGTATAAGTTAATCCGGGAAATGTCTCTCTATAGATTCCTCATCCCCTACAAATGTTTGGATGTTGAATTGAATGTTAGTGAAGTATCCATAATACTCCACTATAGACAAAGACCCATAGGTTAACCCCATAAAATCGACAACCTTCTCCTCACTCAAGGTCTCTAGGTAGAAATTCTCTAGAAACATCTCCTGGGTGTCTTTCCATAGAATACCACGAGGCTACTGAGTCTGAACTATGATATCCAACAAAGGATTCTAAGTTCACCACTAAAATATTTGTTTACAACTTGACCCTATTCTATATATAAGTTTCTAAGTGAGCCAAAATAAATTGGATGGACTCTATCTAGAACTCTGTAGTTTCGGGTCAACCCTCTCCACCTAACATTGGGGACTATTATAACTGATACTATTTGCACAAATAAAACATACTCCACAAAGACAACCCTATGTCCAATTTAATAATCTAAATAAAAAGTGTTAAGTTCTCATAGAACTGATAGACACCCTAGTTACCATAAACCAAAAGAATCTACTTCCCCACATCTGGAGGGGAATTCATAGTGAAGTCCTCTTATCACCCAACCGACACACATTGTCATGGTAGAATCTTCCTAAAATGCCAAACAAGAGTCCTAGAACACATGAAATAATGCGTCAACAATTTTACAAGGAATTCGCTTCTCTAAAAATATAAAACACATTCCAGACACTATATTAAATGATACTATCACGCGTCTTCACTAATTATCACCACCATGTTTTTAACCCATTAACACACATTCATTATGAAGAAAAAATTAACCATCCTTCAAATTATTTTTATTTAATAATTCTCATCAAATTTATTATACATTATTTTCATTGAATGCATAAGTAATATGAAATGGATACTAACCTTCATGTCCCACACATCCACCCATGTGTTCCTATCATGATATATTTCACCCATATCCCTAGGTGTTAAACATGATGCATGAATAAAAAACCTCACACTATTCAGACCATCATTTGATTACCATAAAATAGTTACATCACATAAAAGGTGCATAGTAAAATAATAAAATAAAATTCAACAATGATGAAACTCATCATGAATAACAATTCCCACCAAAGGTACTTGGGTTTTCCTCATACATGGGTTAGTTACTCTCATGCATGCGCTCATTTCCACTGCCCAAAACCTCAAAATCTCATGTATAAAATTCTCAAGTAGTATTTCACACAATTTAACCCCTTGTTATATCACTTCGTAACATCGCCATCCCAGATGACACAAAAATGCTGCTCTGATTTAGGTCACCATATGACCTCAAGCATGCCACTCTGTATGCCATAACTTTTCGACTAGTAGTGAGGGTTTAATGGATCACTTGGGGAGACTATACCCTCTTTAATAGAGTATTCCACAAAAAACATAACACATGAATTGAAGAAAATAATAAAAAAATAAACTAGAAAAATGCATTGTAGACCATTTCAAAACATAGTACTAACCTCAACCAACAATAAGAAAGTAATTCCATGCTAATAACACCAAGTCTGAAAAAAGATAACCTCAAAATCCCCAAAATGGGTCCTCACTCCATGTACGGATGATATAGATAATATTTTCATTATGATTATTATTTTTTAAATGATTTAATCCCCACCAATTAATCAATTTGACCTGATTTACATCATTTTATGATTTTTGGTGAGTTTGGAACTTAAATGTGAAAATTGGTTAATTCTATAAATTTAAATTTTTTCATTCTCATCTTTATTTCAAAAGTAAATTTTAATATTTTGATAAAATTTGATTATATATTATTTTGCCTTAAATTTCTCATGGGATTCATCTTTGGCTTCTGGACCCAGACCCAATTCGATATACAATGGCCCTGAAAAATCAATCAATTGGAGAAATCTTTTTGGTCAGCGTAATGGACCCCAACATGTTAAATCATGAAAATCTCATTATACTAACAATAAAATGATGTTATTTTATATATTTTAGAAATATCTCTCCAAAGGTATATTTCACATTATATTTCATTAATTAAGGATCTCATTAAGGCATCTTTTGAGTGAGTTCAAGTGGAGTGGGTGAAATAGTGCTGACAGCCAGAGAAATTCATATTCATTGATTCAGAAATTGTTTCCTTTTAAACTATCAAAAAATATTAAAATTTTATGGTCAATAGAAAAATATATTATAATCATCATTTAGGAATAGACCTTCTGGTGTTTTATCGATCTAGAGGAATTAATAGAAGCAAACTTCTGGAAGACACATTATAAAGGAGAAAATTTTCTATTATTGTTTTCTCTCAATTATTCTTCCTAGTTTTGTAATGAATTATTATTCCCTATTAATATAAAATACACTTTCTATGGTGGGGTAAACTTATGTGTTATTGGAGAAGGATTGTTTTCCCTTTTTTAAATTAATGAGTTCTTGCACTTAATGTTTTAAGGTCCTTTTCTATCTTCTGAGAAATTAGTTTTAATTTATTATAACATTTTTTATTGTCATTTTGATTGAATTTTATTTTACATTATAATGTTTTTATTTCTTGGCTAAATGATCAATATCTCCCTCCATTAGGTTCAGTTCTATATTTGGTGGAATATATCAGGGCTTAGTGGTGAAGTACTTGGTGATCACTAGTACGTGTGGGAGGAGTTGTGAACATTATTCATTATGTGTGATAAAGAAGACCTTATTTGGAATTTCCTAAGTCAATTGAGGGTATTATATAATACTATATCACAAAATTGAAATATATTTGTCCCGTCTGATATTTCAGTAAGGTTTATTCTCATCATTACTGTTTGACCAAGGGAGTGAGAAGAAGCGATTATGGATTCTCACTTTTATCGACTTAGTAGAAGATAAATAATTAAGTTTAACTACAATATAATTACAATTGAAGAACCAAAACTAACCTGATCACCATATCATATAATATTTTTCAGTCATTGGCTTTTTCAATTTGATCTTTATATTTTTCTTAATAACTTTCCTTTGTTTTGTTTCCTTTTTTCATTTAAAAATAAAATAAATTTTTTTAAAAAAACAACCCAAATTCTTTATCTAAATTTAAGTTTAATGATTTATTTTTGTGCACTCCTCTCTAATGTGAATTTATGTTAATAACTATACTACATTTTATATTAATAAATAATTGTTTTTTCCACACCCCATGACAAGAACGAGTCATCATTGTCTCCTCTTTACACATCCAAATCCCTACTCAGATGCCTAGCATAGGGCCCTTTCCTTATCATGAACTAAATCCATAAAATCTACTCAGGCATCCAATGGAAGCCCAAACAAGGTGTGAGTACAACTTAGTTGGCCACCACCCACAATGCCTACAAAGTATCCAGTCTAAAAAGAGAGATAATTCAAGTACTAAATAAAGATTTTATGAAATGCATCTATTAGTGGAAATAATAATGCTGAATGGAATAAGTTATGTCCTGTATCTCACAAGGGAAAAAATTAGATAAAAGATTACATCACACTTACCTTGGAGCCTCTCCTCATTTATTTTATCAATTTAATCCCTTTGGGGATTAGAGAATCAATACGACTCCCTAATATATGCATTATAGGGGTGGGTTTCAGAGCCTTAGCCCAAAAATACCCATGGTGTGATGTACTAAAATTTACATGTATTTTTTTTAAATGTATATGGAATTATTTTGAGATGACACACTTTGAAGTCATATGTTTCTGAGGCCTGGTTAGCCTGGAATTGAATTTTGAACTTTTTTTAATGTTCACTTAAGGAAACATGCGAACGGGTTTTTCTAACATTTGAACAAGTGCTTAGATAAAAAATCAAAGGACACCATTCAACTCGGAAGGTTGAGACTCACCTAGTAAGGAATTAACTTTGACAAAAATGGATCAAATGGAGAATTTATTTTTCAGACTTTTTGGAAAATAATAAGAACCCATAAAAGGTTATTTTTTTATATTCCCACTATTGAGTGGCGGATGACGACGCTGCAGTTTGACGACGAGGAACATTAAGGGAAGATCTTTAATGAATCATTTTGTGAAAGCGTAAAGACACAATGTCACTGTGTAATAGAAAGGCTGTGATGTGTTTCTTTTTATTAAGCTAATCTATTGGAGGTTAGAGAATTAAACCCTAAAGCTTCTCTGATGAACCACCATTGTCGTTTCTCTCTAGTGATGAATGAAAAATGTAGGAAGAACATTAAAAACTTCAGCACACCTCATAGAACCGATCCAGGAAGCAACAAATGCCTTTTAATTCATAATCCTTTGTGGGTGGACCACTTCAATGTCTACCAATTTTGAGGCATGGGTTTTTTTGTTTATGTTTTCCCCATATTTCATTATAAATGATGCACATGGATCTTCCCAAGAATAGGTTGATCCTCAGATCATCTGTTATTGCGGGAGGGTGAAATTTCATGTGTTTTCTTTTTAGGATTAAATTATTGTTGATGGAGCATTATATCCAAGACTCCCATATTTAAATATCTAATGCGGAAGGCATGTGACTACATGAACAAGGCCCAACCCCCTCCTCCTTGCGCATTCTTGGTGGTTGAATTTTTGAAAAGAAAACAAGTCAAGTTCAAGGTCTTCACAAGGAAGGCAATAACCCACAAAGGAAGTAAGTGCAAGTAGTGTGATGTACATACCACCGAATCAGACTCAGTGGACTGTGGAGTATTCTGCCCATGCGTCAGCACTAGAGACCTTCAATGACAGCCCGCCGCAACAGCCATTGGCAGATGGCGGCATGCCATGATGGTGCAGCGGGTGGATCATCGTGGCTGGCCCAAGCAGCGATGGAGCAAGAGGACCTCCGGCTGAGCCGATAGTCAGTGGAGGTAGATGTGGCCGCGAAACTATGTCAGTGGAGTAGCCCGAAACCCGGAGCCACATTCTTTAGAGGCACATGCTCAAAAAATTCATGTGGGAATCTTGGATGGCCGAGTTAGACGGCCACATCGCAGCAACCACAACCACATGACCATGGTGGGAGGCAACAACCCCGTGTCGACCACTGGGCAAGTAGGGAGACATACGCGGCTTCTTGATGTGTATCGGTCAGACCAAACTGGTCCACCTTTGGTGGATCGGGAAGTCCCACAAGCCGGACTAGATCTACCGGGTCAGAAAATCCCCAGTGGGTTGGAAGCGCCCTAGTGGGCCAGACCCACCCGATCGGGGTTGACCCACACTATCAAACTAGGTCAAAATTGTGGCCCAACAGGTAGGACCCAGGCTTGTCTAGGTTTGGGTTTGGTCGGTTTGGCCCAACCAGGTTGGACCAAACCTAGACCCAACTGGACCATTTTGGGAAAAACTTCAATATGTTCCTAACCGGGTGTCTGATGGATAAACCATTCACGGAATTGGAACCTTAAAAAGGATATGGATCTTTTGGCATAATATATGGTGGATTTCATGGAAGTTTAAATTCATCTAATTCCTTGAGGAGTGGTTATCCTGAGATCAAGAGTGAGACATATGGAAACCCTATAGCTGGCTGAGACCTAAAGACTAATGATGAGTAACCCTATGTGGATCAGATACTATGAGCCAGTGGGAAGCAGATTCTGTGTGATCCGGAATTCCCATATTAGGGGAGAGGATTCTGTGTGAACTGGTAGAGCAACGATACTCGACATGGGGAGTACTTTAGAAGGCCATTGGTGGGAAGTAGGTTCTGTGTGGCCCGACATGCCCATGGTGTGGAGCCTCTTCTGTGTGACCTAGAATAACCAGGGTACTCATCGGGGATGGGTACCATAATATTCCTATGGTTAGTTGGAAGCATCTTCTGTGTGACCCGGTAGGCCCACTCTACTCATTACGGAGGACTTCTCTAGCATCTGAGGTGTTCAATGATGTGATTAATGGTTCTACTATCAAAATCTAGAACATACCCAGTGTGAGATATCATTCTTCATGATCATGCTTGGTGGTCATGATTTGGGGTTTGGTTGAGTATTTCATTGTGGTATTTCCTCTAATGTTTTTGGGTCCCTACTAAGGATTTTTTACTCATCCCTACACGGGATTCACCTACAGGTGTTGTGTATTGTACAGATGATCTCAGACTTTATATAGTAAATAGTGTCCTAGGACCTGGTGGTTCCCAGTGAGACTCGGTAGACAAGATGTACTTCTACAGCTTCCAGCAGCTACTCTGTTCCGACTCATCAGGTAGTATTTTCAGCAGATGGCTATCTAGTGTTCCTTTGTTCTTTCTTATTATCTAGTTAGTATTTTGTGGGTTTTTTATTTTGGACCATTTGACATTTAGTTGTACTTGTACTCAGTGGTTACATATGGTGGCATTCTTGTTTACTTTTCCATATTTGTGTCTTGGGTTTGTGTGTGTGCATATAGGTACTTAGGAAAATGACTCACAATTTTAGGTTACACCTTTGGTGCTAGTCGCCAACCCCTGGCCTTCACGTGGCGGGCATGGGTATGTCACGAAACGTGCCTTTGGGGATGGGTTATGAAAATTTGGTATTAGAGGTTGTTGGTTTTTACCTCATAGTCTGAGAGTCTATTGTTTTGTTTTTGGGGAAACAATGTTGAATGTTTTGAGTTTGACTTTTAGCTTTGGGGAGTCTAGTGTGGGTGCGGCTGTTGATGTATCCATACACAAAGACCTTGATATCTACTTTTCAGCTCTACACATGAAAAAATTGGTTGCATAAGTTTCAATTTATCATCTTCTTTATTATGAGTCACCTCACCAGGTATAATCTTCAGACGGTAGTGCATCTTGATCTGTATCAAGATTCCTCCACGCAGAGAACCAACTAGGATTCTGATATGTGATCGTGTGGGCAGCCCTCCTAGTGATGAGGTGTCGTTTTAGGGACTTGTTCATGAGATGGACTCTCTAGGTGATGCACCAGTGTTTCCACCACATGTTTATCAGAATTTACTACTGATGCTTTCGGTAGAGGACACACGCAAGCTCTGCACCTTTCACAAGTTCCAAAGATAGAGAACTACTAGGTTCAGCGGAGAGGTATATCCTCAGGTTTTTAGGACTGGCTAGAGGTAGTGATGATGGTCTTCCTCATAGTGAGGATACCTCTTGGACATATGGAGATCTTATCTATGAGCCTTCCTCAGGGCTCAGTAGAGAGATGGTGTAGTCTAATGATTCAGATTCATAATGAGGTGACCCTCTCATAGGATGAATTCGAATGGATTTTCTGAGCGGACATTTTTCCCATGACTTTGCACTATGTGAACATTAAATATCTGATTCACCTTCAGTAGGGAAACATCTTGGTTGTTGAGTACTCTATAAGGTTTAAAGACCTCTCTTGCTTCTCCACATACATGGTGCAAGACCCTTTCTTTAGGGACCAAAAAAATTACCAGGGGCTCCGATATGAGATCATGGCATCCATGGTGTCTCTCAGCATCCCCACTCATGCTGGAGTGCTAGAGCAAGCCCTTCTTGGGGAGAACATCCTAGTAGAGAAGACACCGATAGTTGGAGCCACTAGTAGACCTCAGGTGGATGATTTTTCAGTAGTGAGTTGTAGGAAGTATACGACATGGCCCAAGCGGCCCAGGTATTTTAGGGGATGAAACCAGGAATTAGGGTCAGCAGTGTAGGGATCCCATAGTAGAGGTAGTCAGCAGAGGACTAGGATGTGATTTACATGCGGCGGGTAGGGACACATGGCTCGTGACTGCCCGAACCACCACACAGACAATCAGTAGATGGTCGAGGGACCACCAAGGATGAGGAAAAGGTTCAATAAAGGAGGTTCAAAAGGTGGAAGTCATGGTAGGGGAGTATTCTGGGTGATATGTAGTGGATGACGGTTCGAGGTGCTACCACCAGCACCCCCACGTGGTCCACCACAGGCTTAGGGAGATAGAAGACTGGGGAAAGTCCATCTTCAAATGATGGAGGCCTACACCCATAGTACTGTAGAGATGATTATAGGTATGATCTTTGTCTTCTCCACCTTAGCTGCTATTCTTATAGAAACAGGTTCCAGTCACTCTTTCCTGGAGACAGATCTCATTTAAAGCTGGGAGATTCCAGTTGAGCCATTGGCTCGATCCATTCGATTACAGACTCTTATGGGAGCAGATTCAAATATTACACACTGGTTCTAGCATATTGAGAATACTCATGGAGGAATTATCTTCACCTGGGATCCCCTATTAGAAGGGTGAATTCCTTACGATGTCATCTTGGGTATGGACTAGTTATCAACAGTCCGTGCTCTGATCGACTATTTTAGGATCAAAGTGCGGTGTGTCTGCAAGGATGAGACCAGGTTTTCCTTAACTGGTGAGAAAGTAACCTTTTATGCATAGGATTGAATTTCTTGGATGAGGGTGAAACCAATCACTCACCAGTTGTCTAGCCTCACCCTCTGTGTGGTGGATGAGAGGAGTCTGAGCTTTCTTATAGTCGTGGGCGAGTATGTGGATTTCTTTCCTGAGGATGTCCTAGGACTACCTCCTCAGAGAGAGGTAGACTTCTTCATCGAAATTTACCCTATTAATATACCGATATTCATACCAACATATAAAATGGATACCGAAGAGCTTCGTGAATTGAGGCTACAACTGGAGGGATTTAGGATATGGGATCCGTAAGGCCCAGTTTTTCACCATGGGTAG
Source organism: Viscum album (assembly GCA_963277665.1). Taxonomy (NCBI): domain Eukaryota; kingdom Viridiplantae; phylum Streptophyta; class Magnoliopsida; order Santalales; family Viscaceae; genus Viscum; species Viscum album. The sequence goes on along the minus strand of OY728123.1, from coordinate 746,122,697 downwards.
CCACAATGTTGTTTTCCAAGAAGGAATATGAGAGATTGAGGCTATGGGTGGGATTATAGTGCCTTAACCAGGTGACCGTGAAGAATAAGTATCCACTTTCAAGGATCTATGAACTCTTTGATTGGATAATGGTAGAAAGGTGGTTATAAAACATCGACCTCAGTTCTGGGTGTGATTAGCTTCAGGTATGGGATAAGGTGATACTTATGGAAACCTTTAGATGGAAGTAGGTCCACTAAGAGTTCTTGGTGATGCCCTTTTAATGACCAATTCCACATTAGTGTTCATGGGATTCATGAACAAGATCTTCTAGCCTTACCTCGATCATTTTTTGGTAGTCTTCATTGATGAAATATTGGTGTAACTGAGTTGTAGAGTTTCTTGGGGTTAGCTGGATACTACCATAGTTTCATGACCAACATTTTCTGAGTAGAAGCACCTTTAGTAGATTTAACATGAAAGGGACAACCACTTCGTATGGATGGAGAAGTGCCATCAGAGTTTTGAGGAGTTGAAGTGGAGACTGAAGAGTTCCCCCATCTTGAGACTACCAGAATAGGGCGTTGGTTATGTAGTATTCTATGATGCATCAGGGACTAGAATGTGTTGTTTCCTTATGTAGGAGAGAGTGGACATCACCTACATCTCACTACAGTTGAGGTATCATGAGGAGAACTACATGACCCATGACATGGAATTAGCAGCGGTGGTCATTGCCTTGATGATATGGCAGCACCACTTGATCTATAAATGGTTTACTATCTGCTCTGACCCCTAGTGTATCTGGTATATCTTCTAATAGAAATAACTCAACATGAGATGGAATAGATTTATAGAGTTCCTCCAATACTATGACTTTGAGATAGTCCATACAATTGTGAAGGGGAACATGGTGGCAGAAGCGGTCAACAAGAGGTCTAGTATAAAACTACTGAGTGAGGCCATAGAGTAATTAATCGTGATGCAGATATCCTTCATGGATGATGATGGATAAGATTATCTACAATTACTGACTATCACTCCCACACTCTTACAGTGATTTTGGGAGGCACAAATTGTAGATGTTGACTGCGAGGCCCGACAAGCTCAGTTATCCTTAGGACTAGCTCTTGATAAATTTTCGATAGGTGGGGAGCACGTCAACCTTTTCAAGGGATTTAAAGTAGTACCAGTGATGTTACGGGAGATGTTTTTTGGGGAGATCCATACATTCCCTTTGTATGTTCATCCCGGTGTTGAGAAGACATATCAGGAACACCGACGTTCGTAATGGTGGCTAGGGATGAAGAAATCGATGGCTGGGTTCATCCCATGATGCCTCACTTTTCAGCAAGTGAAGGCTGGGCATCAGGTCCCAATATGCTTGGATGAACCACTTGAGGTACCTAATGGGATTGGGATGGTATATACATGTAATTCTTTATGGGGTTACCATGCACATCTAGGGGCCACAATTCTATTTGGGTGATCATTGGCAGACTCACCATGTTGGCTCACTTCATACCCTTCTAGGAGCCGGGATCAACAGAGGGATTGGGATGCCTCTATGTCCTGGAGATAATGTGGATACACGCTGTCACACCCCTCCAAATGGAGAGGAGACCCGATGGTGATGTTCTCTAGAATCCTCTAGATTCCTCTACATCTCGACCATGTTCTGGATTATTCTTGACTTCTCTGAAGTGTTGTGCAACACCCCTTGGGCCTTGAAGGGTCTAGAACATTCTAGGCCTCCATGGAAGGTTTAGGATGTCTATGGGTTCTAGAATGATCCATTTATATTCTAGTAGAGTAAGATAGAATACTCTAGAATCAATTGCAAGTGTAAATGTTCTAGAATCTTGTATACTTTTCCACCAAGCCCTATATAAAGGGAGTGGATCCTCATTTGTATAGACATACAGAAGTTGAGAGCATTTGAGAGCTTCTTTTCACTTTTGTCTTGAGTGCTTTTCAAGCACTTCCCTTATGATCCTTACTTCTGTTGTGAGTGTTTAAAGGCTGAACTCATCTAGGATTTGAGAAAGTAATCTAGCTAGGTACCACAGAAGAGCTTGGGTGAAGGCCAAGTCCCATGAAACGTTGGTATCAGAGTTGTTCAAGGAAAGTGTTCCTGATGTAAAGATCAAATGTGGAGGATGCTATCATGTCAGAGAAAGAGACCATGTCACCCGTATCTAAGAAGAAGGGTGGGAAGTCTCATGAGATAGTGGAGACTCTTGAGGAGCATCTCCTAAGGGAAGAGGAGTGCCTTTCTGATGTGAAAGACAACTCGAGTATGTCGAGGGAGACGACAAGGAAGGGGAACTAGGCATAGTGGGACTACATGATGCACTATTCACTCTCCAAGTTCATTTGGAATTAGTGGAGAGGTATGCCAAAGAGAATTCAACCAAGAAAGTTGCATTCATGGATTAGACGAAGGGGATCTTAGCACAACATGGAGATACTATGGCCAGGTATGACCAAACTCTTGATCAACTTAAGAGGGGGTGGTCAAATTATCGTGGCAAGTTGGATAGTGGGGTGATTGTGTGGGACACCCCAAAGATCGATTTGCCTTGTCCAAACACATCAATATAAAGAGAGATTCCATGGAGGTAGACAACTTATTTTGGAATGTAGAGCAATACTTTGTGGTAACTGGCACGATGGAAGACATGAGAAATATGAAGACCATTGTTCTCTAAATTGGGGATGATGCCTCTCTATGCTAGAGGGTGAGGCACCAAGAGGTCAAGTATGGTGGGAAGGCTCTTCCATCATGGGAATATTGCAAAAAATGTGTCTATGCTCATTTCTACCCCAAGGAAGATAATTGGGATGCATGGGACAAGCTTCAAACATTGAATCATACAGACACCATCCATGAGTATGTTCGGGAGTATGTATATTTAAAGATATATGTACATGGAAAGATCAATTATGATAATATGTATGATTTCATCAAAGGTCTTCAGGAATGGGAATAACAAGATGTGTGAGGTCGACAACCTAAGACCTTCACTGATGCCTTTCCCATTTCTGAGTCTTTGGTGGAATACAAGAAGAAGGTTGAACCCTCTAAGCCCCAAAATGAGTTCAAGGGTAAAGGGGGGGAGACTAAGAGAGGAGGTGGAACTGGGATTCCCAGGACAATGGGATGTCCAAGGAGTACACCAAGGAATTCTCAAGGGAACACAAGCCCCGAGGGTGCTATATTTGTGATAGGCCTCACACATGGAAGGAGTGATCCAAGAGGATGGAACTAAAATCAATGTTTGAAGAGAAAGAGGGTGTTCCCAAGGAGTGGAAAATGGGGGCTCTAAGGCTCTACAATGTGTTGGAGGTGAAGAACCCACCTAAGGCCCCACCTAAGTATGTGTTGATGTAAGAAAAGGTGGATTTGAATGGGAAGTACACCTATGCAATGCCCGACATGGGATCCACACACAACTTTATGGCTGAAGATGAGGCGAGGACACTTGGGCTAGTTTTGGACAAGACAACTAGTCGCATGAAATCCATGAATTAAATACCTCAACCGATGAGTGGAATTTTCTGTGGAGTGACCCTTTTCATTGGATAATGGAGGGGTTCTATTGATCTCACAATGTTTCCCATGGATGACTTCAAGATGGTGTTGGGAATAGAGTTCTTCAAGTAAGACAAGGCCATACCAACACCTCACATAGAGAAAATGATGATCATGGAAGAGATAACCACATGCATGGTGATGAAGAAGGTATGTGGAAATCATGAAAATTCTTTACTTTCTTCCATGAATGTGAAGAATGGTTTCAAGAAGGGAGAGGAGACCTACTTGTTTTCCTTAAAAGATGATGGGACAGTGGATGAAAACCATGAGTTTCCAAAGGAGTTGAAGGGCGTGCTAAGGGAGTTTAGTGAAATAATTCCACAAGAGTTTCCCAAGAAGATTCATCCCAAGAGAAAGGTGGATCATGAAATTGAGTTGGTATTGGGATTGAAGCCACCATCCATGGCACCCTATCGCATGGCTCCACATGAGTTAGAGGAATTAATGAGGTAGTTGTTGGAGATGTTGGATGTGGGACAAATCCAACCATTCATGTATCTATATGGATCACCCGTTCTATTCAAAAAGACACATGATGGCTCCTTAAGGATGTGCGTGGACTATCGGGCGTTGAACAAAGTCACACTGAGGAACAAGTACCCTATCCCATTGATATCAGATCTATTTGATCACTTTGACAAGGCATGGGTATTCACAAAGATGGACTTGTGGTAGGGATACTTTCATGTTTGGATTACCATGTAGTATGTGCCAAAGGCCGCATGCATGACAATGTACAGATCCTATGAGTTCCTTGTATTACCATTGGGTTTGACTGACACTACAGTGACATTCTGCTCCTTGATGAAAAATGTCTTCAACCAATATTTGGATAGGTTTGTGGTTTTATACTTGGAACACATAGTTATCTATAGTGAGACAATGGCAGACCATGAGGAACACTTAAAAATCGTGTTCATGGTATTGAGGGATAACGATTTATATGTGAAGAAGGATAAGTGTTCCTTTGCGAGGGATGAAGTTCTCTTCTTACGGCATAAGATCAATGGAGTAATTGTCATGATGGATCATGAGAAGATCTAGGATATTGATGAATGGGAGAGGCCAGACCAGTTTCCTGAGTTGAGATCTTTCCTTGGGTTAGTGAACTACTATCTACGATTCATCTATGACTATTCATAGAAGGTAGCTCCAGTCACTGACTTTCTAAAGAAGAACAAGCTGTGGGAGAGGGATGAAAACTGTGAGGAGGCATTTCAAGGCTTGAAGAAAATGGTCATGGAGTAAACAGTACTAATATTGGTGGATCTGACCAATACTTATGAGGTACACACCGATGCCTCAAAATTTGCTATTGGAGGTGTGCTCATGTAGGAAAGACTTCCCAAACCTTTTGAAATCTGGAAGATGAATGACACCGAGAGGAGGTACATGAAACTAGAGAAATAGATGAAAACCATGGTACATTATCATCAGGCATGAGGACATTATCTCTTAGGGTCTAAGCTTGTGGTGAATACTGACAATGTTTCCACAAGCTACTTCAAAACCCAGAAGAAACTGACTACAAAGCTGGCAAGATGGTATGAATTCTTGGCTGAGTTTGATTATTATTTAAAGTACAAGCCTACTACAGCCATTGTGGTGGCTGATGCACTTATTTGGAAGATGATGTTCAATCACATGTCATGTGTGAATGACGGGATCCTGGGTAGGATCAAGGAAGGCATGGTGCATGATTTTATTGCCCAGAATGTCTTGGATCTTGTAGCGGGGGGATATACAAGGAGATTTTTGTAGGAGGATGTCACACTTCTTACCACATGGAGGAGGATATATGACACAAATTGGGGAAACCTGCAGAGGGATCTCATCAAGGAGTGTTCGAACTCGAGATGGGTAGGACAAACAGGGCAGAACTGCACCAAGGCCTTGCTAGTGGGAGCATATTATTTGCTGAGGATGGAAGAAGATGTAGTGTCCAATGTGAAGACTTGTCTTGTGTGACAATAATACATGGTGGACATTCAGTTACCTGGGGGATTATTGCAGCCAATGCCCATTGCAGGGAGTCCATGGGAAATAGTCACAATGGACTTCATTGTTGCATTTCCGAAGTCTGAAGGTTATGGGAGAATCATTGTGGTGGTGGAAAAGTTCTCAAAATATGCCACATTTATCCCCACTCTAGCAGATGTGACGACAGAGATCACAGAAAGGATACTCTTTATGCATGTGGGGAAGTATTGGGGGATACCACTACACATCACCAGTGATAGGGATCCACGCTTCATAGGTATGTGGTGGACCGAACTCTTCAGATTGTTGGGATCGAATCTCCACTACTCTATGAGATTTCACCCCCTAATGGATGGGCAGACGGAGAAGGTGAATGAATTGTTGGTGGTATACTTGAGCTACTTTTTGAGTGCCCACCAATGATATTAGTCCATGTTTATTGAGGTGACTTAATTATAAAACAATTTGAAATGGAGTGAGTCGACGGGGAAGATTCCTTCTGAGGTGGTGACCGGACACAAACCCATCACTCCTCATATAGCGGTACTTGGGGATAAGTACGAAGAGGCACATTCCATCTATTACCACTTGTCACGGGATGAGCATCTAAGCACAATAATTCGCTCGTGCGACACCCCAATTCCCCCCAAGGTGAGAGGGATTCAGTCGTTCATCTCTTCGTATGATGTGAGGTTCACTAGTTTCGTCCTGCCATGGAATTATCAGGAGAGTGGCCCCAACTCCCAACCGGTGGTGTTAATATTTACACACACCATTCTCTTCATTATTGGGGATATTGCTATCTATTTTATAGGGAAAAACCAGATGAACCAAAGATTTAATGATCTTGATGGTGTGGGACAGGACCACCATGATTGGGTCATGAAATTCTCCCACCACCATTCCATTCATGCCCCCATGCATGGAGGATCATGTCCAAAATTTTGTATGTGAAATCGTGCTTCCAACTAACCGAATATCATGCATGGACTTAGGGGACACTCCTTTCTTGTCGTTGGAATCAATGGCCCACCCACTCTCTGGGTCTGAAACAACTGTGGTCCACCTACACTCTGGGTCGCAAACCACCTCCATGAGACCCACCATTCATAATGGCGTCCCTGGCTCTGAAATCTCTCAAGCGTGGATTTCTCTACAGTGTCACCTCCACATGACACCCCAGGACACCAAAACCACCATGAAGGTTCAACCATCCACATTCTGAAACACCACGAGGCACATTCCCTCTGATGCCACTTTTCACAGGCTGAGCATCTTAGCACACCAGTTCACCCGTGCAGCACCACAACCCCCTCCAAGGCAGGAAGGGTTTAGCCGTCCAGCTCTTCATATGATGTGAGGTTCACTGGTTCTATCCTTCCATGGACCCATTAGGATAGTGGCCCCAACTCCCAACCATTGGGGTCAATATTAACATGCATTGTCCTCCTATTTGTCGAGGAGACACCCATCACTTCGATATGGACAAACCAGATTAACCACATTTTTGTTGTTCTTGCTGGTGTGGGACAGGACCCCCTTGATTGGGTCGTGACAGCGTGGTGCCTTTGATTATCATCTTAGAATGTGATACACACTTTACATCCAATTTGTGGAAGGTATTACTGGAGTATTTTGGGAGTCATTTGTGGTTGAGAACACCTTTTCACCCCAAGATAGATGGTTAAATAGAGTGGACCATAGAGACATTGGAGGGAATTTTTCATATTTTTGTCCTTGACTTTGGTCATAGTAGGGAGGACCACCTACCACTAGTGGAGTTTTCATACACCAATATCTATAACTCCAACAATGTCTAGGAACAATTTGAGGCCTTGTACATGTGGCCATGATAATCACCTCTTTGCTAGACCGACCCCAGGGAGTCAGCACTCATGGGTCTATAGATTGCCCAACCTACCACTGAGAAGGTTCAAATCATCCAGGAGTAGATGAGGATTGCTTAGAGTAGGAATATATCGTATGCTAACAGTAGGAGGAGACCCTTGGAGATTGAGTAGAGAGGCCGTGTGTTCCTTCAGGTCTGACCCAAATGAGGATTGTAGAGATTTTTATTGGGCGAGAAGTTGTCTCAGAGGTTCATTAGACCTTTTCAAATCTGTAGTAGAGTTGTAAATGTGGCGTACAACCTAAAACTTCTCCCATAGATACACCCGATGCATGATGTTTTTCATGTTTCGTAGTTGAGGAGGTAAATGCATGATCTGTCACACATTATCGACTGGGGAGAGCTAGACCTTGACGATGGGATGATAGTTGTGGAGTAACCGATGGAGATGGAGGATCAATAAGTGTGGGTCATTCATGAATGATCGATTCCTCTAGTACACATTCAGTGGTTGCAAGGTAATCTCCAAGAGAGAACATGGGAGTTGGAGGCTCAAATTCATTCTCAGTAACTCCATTTTTTTATTAGCCCTTGGTTTGGATTTTGGGGACCTAAATCCCTAAGTTGGGGAGAATGAAATGCCCCATAATTTCCATGTAATTTTTTTAAAATTATATGAAATTATTTTGAGACCACATGCTTTGGCGACACGTGATTATGAGGTCCGATGGGCCCAAACCAGAATTTTGATCTTTTTGAAGTTCACTTAAGTAAACATGTGAGTGGGATTTTCTAACTTTTGAACTGGTGCTCAGATCGAAAATCTGAGGGCAATGTTGAACTAGGAACATTGAGATTTTCATTGAAGGGAGTTAACATCGATAGACAAGGGTAAGAGAAAAAAGTTATTTTTCAGACTTTTCAGAAAATAATTAAATAACTTGAAATGTTATTTTATTTTATTTTCCCACCATTGAGCTGTGGAAAATAACTCTACAGTGTGGCGATGAGGCACATTAAAGGATGCTATTTAATGACTCTTTTTGTGAAAGCATATCCACTACACTGTTTTATAAATGAAACAGTGTAACAAAAACATTGTGAAATGTTTCCTTTTATTAAGATAACACATTGGATTGTGGGAAATTAATCCCCAGGGATTCATTGAAGAACCACCAACGTTTTTTATCTTCAACGAAGAATGACGAATGCCGTCAGAATGTTAACAACTTCGACAAAACACGATGAACAGAGTGGGGAAGAAACAATTGACTTGAACTTATTGAACCATAATGAGAGGACCACTTCAACGTCAATATACTTTGATGTAGGGGTTTGTTTTGGTTTATGTTTTCAAAATTCTTTATTATAAATGAAGAAAGGGGATCATTCCACAGACAAGTTGTTCTGTGGATCTTCTGTTCTTTTGGGAGGTTGATTTTTTGGGTTTTCTTTTTTTGGGATTAAATTATTTTTGATGGAAAATTGTAACCAAGCCTCCCTTGTTGTAAAATTATATTGTTTAGGAGGTGGGACGACACGAACAAGGACCAACCCCCCTTTCCCATGTGAATTCTTGATGGTTGAATTTTTGAACTGGCGACAGGGAAAGTTCAAGGCCTTCATAGGGAAGGAAAAAAACCACGAAGGTCGTAGATAAAAGATGCGCGAAGAACATACCACTGGAGTAAACCCAGTGTTCCGCAGAGTATTCTTTCAGTGCACTAGTACTGGTGACTGTAGGCAGAGGAATGCCACGATTTTGCACTGGGAGGTTGACCATGGATGGCCCAGTGTCGGTGAAGGCAGACATGACCCGCTACCATGGGCCATGTTCTTTAGAGGCACATGTTCGAAGATTTCATGAAGGAATATCGGTAGATCGAGTTTGGAAAGCAAGGGGCCTGATGAGTCTTCTTTCCATGTCCTGACTAGACCCAACTGGTCTGCCTTTGGCGGACCGGGTATACCTGCTTGCTGGACGAGCCCCATCGAGTCAGGCCAGACCTGCGACCCAATGGAATGGAAGTAGGATGGGTGGGGTTTGGCTCTGCTCGGTAGACCCATGTCGGGTTCACTTGTACCGGGACCCAACTGGACCCTTTTTGGAAAAACATCAATATCTAGCAAATTGGGTGTCCTATTGATGAGAAGTTTTTGGCATTGGAACCCTTGAGATGATACAGAAAATTTTGAATACTCTATTTTGGATTTCATGGAATTTGAAATTTGATGAATGGTTTGAGGTGCACTTCTCCCGAGATCAAGCGTGATACATACAGAAACTCTATGGATGGCTAAGACCTAAATACTACTAATGAGTAACCCTATGTGGATCAGATACTCTGGACCAATGGGAAGTGACTTTTCTTTGACTCGACATGCCCATTATGGATAAAAATTTTATGTGACCCAACATACCCACAATACTTGACATGAGGAGTACATCAATTGGCCATAGGTGGGAATCAGATTCTATGTGACCCGTCAAGCCCACGGTGGGGAGAAGCTTCTGTGTGACCCATCATTCCCATGGTACGCATCAAGGATTAGTACCACAATAGTCCTAATGTTAGTGGGAAGTGGCTTCTTGGTGACCTGACATCCCACTATACTCATTGAGGAGTTCTCTTATAGCCTAGGTGTTTGATGATGTGATTAAATGTTCTACTATTCTACTCTAAAACATATCTGGTGTGAGCGGCCGTGATTCGTGATCATTCCTGGTGATCATGATTTTTGGTTTGGTTGGGGATTTACTTGTGGTATTTACTTTTTAGTTTTGGGGTCCCTCCATAGTATTTTGTTACTCACCCCTGAACGGTCTTCCCCTACACATGTTGGGTCTTGTGCTGACGACCGATGCCTAGATGAAGGTCTCTGTGGCCCAGGACCTGGTGGTGCCCAGTGAGTCTAGGTAGATGGGACATACATCTACAGCTTCCAGCATCTACTCTATACGAACTCATTAGGTAGGGTTTTCAGTGGATGGATATCCATTATTCCTTTGTACTTTTATGTTTTCCAGTTAGTCTTTTGTTGGGTTTGTATTCTGGAAGATTTGACACTTAGCTGTACTCTAACCCAGTTGTTACTTATAGTGGAATGCTTATTTACATTTCCATAATAGGGATGTGATTATGTGTGCATGCATATAGGTACTCAAGAAAATGCCTCCCACTTGATGGTTTACACCTTTGGAACTATTTTCCAACCCTTGTCTTTTAAGAGGTGGGACTGGGGTATGTCATGGAACGAGCCCTAGGTAATGGGTCATGACACATGGGAGGAGCATTATTCTATTTTCACACACCACCAAGACATGCGAAAATTATTATTTATCAATTTACCTCATAAACCGTATCAAAAATCATAAAAAATAAATACAAATATCCTTCACAAATCACATTTCATACAACAAATGAAACATAACTAATCATAGTCTATTTAACACATTTAACATTGAATTCGCATAGTATATCTACCATTTACAAATCATCTCCCAGAAAACCCATTTCCCTTTTCATACTACAACAAATTTATCTTATTCAAATATTTCCATAGATTATCTCATTTCACATAATTTATCAATTCAAATGAATTATCCCATTTACAATATTCAACTACTTATCATAAGTCATGTATAACAGTCACTTTACTCCATTTAACCCTTTTCACATTTTTACAAATAATCCCTTATGCCATTGCCAATGACTAGACACAAATATAATTGGTGACCTTTAATAATTAAAAACAATATTTCTACACATTTATCATGTTTAATATTTCAATACAAATGAACTTTAGGCTTGACATTATTGTCTTCCATTTTTGGAAATATTGGCACACAGCATGGGTGACCTTAAAGGATATAATCAATCAGGACACATCCCACAAGGATCTTGAGGGGTATAAATCACTATCTAGCCAACCATTTTACTTAATCATTCAAATGGAATCAAATTCACATAGATAGGGGGAAATATCATGACTACACATGAAAAAAATGATAATAAAAATTTGGGATATAACTTATAGACCACCTTCCTCAAATTCTTATATGAACATTCACATAACATTGTCCTCAGATCTGGATTCAATCACACTTTGAAGCCCCAACCTATGATCCACTAGAAAAGGTGGGTTTTAGGGATTTAAAATAAAAATAATGAAACCATAAGCCCTAATATAAAAAAGTGAAGAAAGAGGAGCATCAGAAATACCCAGAGCTTCGATCTGAAACCAACAGTACTCTAGATGGACTAAATTCCAAGGAGATTAATTCTTGGGATGTATTGAAAATTTTGGGATATCACTGGGACTGGAGTAGGATTAATTAATAAGAATGTATGGTGTGGAAATTAAAATCCTAGGGGGATGGAAAATTATCAATTTTTAATGGGGATATCGGTTTGGCTGCACATATTTCTAAACCATGCACTAACCGTATGGAATGTCTCTATCCATGCTTTTACAGTTTCAATTTCCCACAGGAATAGTTTAAACACACCATGAACCATTCGTGAAACATTCTTATAATGCCTTGATTTCCCTTTATCTCTTGTCCCATACCCCCAGTACACCCTTGAGCTTCCTCATACTCTTGGTAAATATTAAATTAGCCAAATTTAAGGGATTGAAACCGAAATTTTTACAAGAACATACCTCCACAATGTTTGGGATCCAAAAATAGGGGTACATATTTTATAGTTCATATGACCATTATATTTATAGATGATTTGGTAAATATGTGATTAGTGTTATTTAGGAAGAAGATAGAAATACTTTTTGGGTCTTTAAGTTGAAAGGTGTGATATAACCTTTTAGGTTAAAACACTCTTTAATGTTTAGCTTATTATGTTTTTTTGGGATACATGGTCATCTATATAAGGAATTATTTATTTTTAACTTTGGGAATTACATATAAATTTTGGATGTTAATGTATTATTTCATAATATAAAGGTTTATTAATTTTTGGAATTATCTTACCGTGGGATAACCATTTTGGTTTTGGTTAATGTCTATAGATTGGTGGAATAGATTGTTATCCCTTTTATGGTTATGGGGTCTTTAATATTTTATTCTAGTCTTTTAGGCATAAAAAATTTCATTATTAATACTCAATGTTTGGTGTAGAAGAAGATATTGTTGTGGAAATTGCTAAAAGAATGAAATTATAATCATCATGTAAGTATATTTACTTATTTTCTTAGTCATGATGGTATGTTGTTACTTAAAACTATGAAAAGGATCTTCAAACAACATTTTTTTTCTATTTCCCTTATTTAAAATGAAAATAGGGATCATTTCCAAGCCTCCTTGGTTTATGATTTTATGGTTTTTGAATTTATCACGATCTTTCAATTTCATTTGATTAATGATATTTATAAATATCTGTAATTATTTGGAATTTAAAATTTTCTTCCATGCAAAAATCATCACATCCCAGCTATATTTACCTTTTTTGAAACATAGTGTGTTATTTTAGACTAACTTCCCCCATCCTTTTCTCTTTTATCAAGAGGATTTTTTGTTAATCCATTTATGAAATAGGTTTTCAATAAAGATGTTCAAAAATGTTATACCTCTTACTACTGAGATAAAGTAAATATTTCAAGGATGTTTTTTAAATTGTTTAGGATGTAATACCAGAACATTTTAAAAGAAGAACATTAGGTTTGATAGTATATTCAATATGAAACCCCAAGTTAAGACAACCTGTGAAATGTGAAAGTATTATAAACTAGACATAAAATTGTATGGTATGAATATTATTAAATAATTTATGAAATATTTAGAAAAATTTCCTATTAAATATTAATTATTGATATGTTCTTAGAAAATAATCAATAAATTTATAGTGAAGTAATTTTATTATCAAAGCTATGTTTTCTTGAAAATGTTTTTATTTTTTTTGGAAGTTATATTAATTTTTTTTTTCAATTTAGAAAATTTAATTTTTAAAAATAACAATATTTATTAAATCCTCATAACAAAATTAAATTAGTGTTAATTCTTGGGATTTTTCATAATATATTAATTTTTTTGGGAATAGTAAAAATACTGATTTTTTAAAAACTATCTTTTCTTCTCGATAAATTAAGTAATTTAAAAGTAAAATTAGGTTTTTATTATGATTTAATGTAATAATATTATTATTTTATTTTTTAATATGATTAATTTTATTTTAATATTATTTATTTTGGATTTTATTATAAGTATATTTTTGGGTTGAAAAATCATATTTTTCTAAAAATGGTTTTAAAGTGAACAATGTTTATCTTTTTTTTTGTGAATTAAAACAATCCCAAAATAGGAATGATTTAAATTAAATATATATAAAATATGTAGATAAATATAATTTTTTATTCATTTAATGATTATTATATGTCATAGATTTAATATAAAACCATCATCTTCTTGAAAAGTACACTTATTGAAAACCCATTTTGTCCCATCTTTAGGTTAAATTTTAAATAAAAATATTCCACTTATATGGTTTTAATTTGTTGTAAATGATTCTAAATTTTAAATTGGAATAATTTATATTATTTTATATGGTCAAATTAATTTTTTATCATAATGAATATTGAAAAAAATAAAAATTAATTACCATGGTTCTTGTGAAAACAAGTTGATTGAGTGTTAAAGTAAAAATATAACTGTTACAATGACCTAAAAACATGAAAAAAATAATATTTATAGAAATATTTATATATTAAAATGTATAATATTATATAATTATCTATTATGGTGGCCCGTGTCTCGTAAAAAATGTGGTCACACATTTTTATTTTTAAAATTACAATTGTACCACTCACGTCACTTATAAATGGAAAAACCCTATCCTCTTCTCTTAACAACTTCAAAGAAATTTTTATCAACCAAAACCTGAAAAAGTTAATTCCTAAACTTTATCCCCATTACATATATCCAATTTTTTTATTAGAAATACAACCTAATAATTATTTTCCTGAAAACCTATGGAGGTAGTTCGATGAATAGGTATAATGCTTAACAGATCATTTTTTTTATTTCCTCATCAAAATCCTTAAAATATTGTTCAATTATTTTGATAATATAAAAATAATATCTCCCATATACTGATATGTTATTAATTTAATTTATTAACCTAAATATATCTTTTCTATTACAAAATGGGACAAGAAATCATTATTTGTGTATATGACATATTACAACCTCGCGAATAGATGTAATTTGTTTTCCATCATCACATATCAGGATTAGCTATAATGATGGATTTAAATTATACATATTATATTTTTAACATATATATACTTATTGAGTTATGATATTTCATTTACCTTCTTAATTAAATTCTATAATGGATACAATAGTGTCGCTCTTGTGTGCGACATTCTACCGCCTCGCGAAGCGAGGCAATTTTTTTATTAGTAATGCTTTATAAGGATGTTAATAAAGAAAAATATAATGAATATATTGGATATAAAATAAATAATTATTATATTCCTGACATATTTATCATTCATAATATATAATACATAATTTTATTTCTAATAATAAAAAATGATAACCATGTTCTTGCGTACGTGTGGACTACTGCCTCCACGAAACGATGTGATTATTCTTTCGTCACCACATCCCATGGATTATATATATGTTAATTTATTGAAATATTATTATATTTTTTAAATAAATATAATTATTCAAATATAATAAAATACTTACCTTCTTTCATTAATGTTCCTTGAAAATGAAAATGTTTCTCATGCGTACGTATGACCTACCATCTCCATGATGGTTCTTTAGTTTCATTTTCATAACCATATTTCATGAAAGAGTATAAAATTATAATTAATTAATAAATATAAAAAATATTTCTTGATAATTATTCTACAAATTTTGAAATAATGACTGATTTTACCATGTTTGACACACCAAAATCGTTTTAAAACATTGTACCAACTGTCTGGTATGGAATTAACTGATTAAGTATTTAAATTTTTCAGTAAAAATAAATGAAATATATTATTTTAGTATATGGTATTAAACCAAAAAAAATCTCCATAAGAAATAAAATAATTTCTATTGACATACTAAACATGAGATAAAGGTAACACTTGAAATGTTTGGACTCAAGGTAAGGATTTTTCATCTTGCATGTACTTCTAAGAGACAGATGGAATATTCACCACTTATTTTTATTATATCATATATTCAATACCAAAGAATTGGTATTATGATTATTTTTCACCAAATTAATTTGGATTTACTAAAACTTTTTAGGTTCTCCCATTTTTGAGTTTTTGATACAGAGATTACAGAAGCAATAAGGGATTCCATTAAAATTTCCATTCTTTGAGGACTGTTGTATTGTTATGCACTTAGTTTTTTATATTGGGAATATGCTTCAGATTTTTCATATAATAACATGAAAATTTCATTAAAATATGTATTTTATGTATAAATTTGAATTATTTCAACCAAGAGGATTTGAATTGAATGTTGCGTAGTGGTAAATATTTTCATAACCCAATTTATTTTAATTTGGTTATATTATTTATTCATTGTATTTGATATTCTTTGATATGCGTGTGATGATTTTTGTTTATAATATATTTTATTTAAAATATTTTATGAGGATATAAATTTTATACACATGAACAATTCATTTATTAATTTAAAAATTCACTAGTATGATTTTTGTAAGGGTTATTCATATTTAATTCTCTTTTTTTGAGACATATGTTTATGATATGCACCTATATTCATTTGTATGGTGTATATACTAACCTTTGAAAAGTAATATCATGAAAATAAATTTTTTAATTATATTTAATGTATTATTCCATGTTATTATTTCAATGGGTTTGTGATTGAATAGTTATGAAATTGGAAATGGGTATATCTTATAATCTTCATTCTTTCATGGTTTTCTATGTTTAAGGATCCTTTAGAAAAAATAATTTGATATTATTTTCTTAAACCAAATCTATTTTATTCTCCTTAGGTTATTAGTGTGGTTAACATGTTTTATTTCCATTTACAACGTTATGGATCTTAGAAACATAAATAAATTCATTTTTAGGTGATGGTGATCTTATATTTTCTTTTAGATCTAGTTTATTTCTATTCTGAATTCATGTTTTCCAAAAAAATTAAGAAATTTTATTTTATAAAAAGTAATTATTTCGTGAATCATTTTTTTGAAATTTTACCTTATTTATGAAAGCTTTAAAAGGAAATTTATTGACATTTTATAAATAGGTTACTTTTGCCTCCCATTTTTAAAATGATTCAAAAAGATGTTTATTTTTAATATTTATGAAATTAATGGATTTTCCATCTATCATGTCAATTATTTTATTTTATTTTTACATTATATGCTTATAATATTTTTCTCAAAGAAAAGTATTTTTACAATATTTTTTGTATTGTCATGAACCATCCCCCGAGCCCCGTGTTGTGACTACCCCAAGCCCACCTTCCAAAGGCCAGGGGATGGTGAGAAGCGCTGAAAAGGCGTATCCCTAAAATGTGAAGGAATTTCCGTTAAACCTGTACGAACACACTACCCATGTACACAACAAGAAGCAACCATGAAGTAAACTGCTGTAGTAAAAGTGTTATGAATGTTAAGGGGAAAGAATAAAAGTGCAACTAAAAAGAGAAAAACAACTCTTAGATCGTCCAATGAGGCTCCTACTTGAAGGGTAGGTAAAACTCGTCTCCACAACACACCACGTCATCCCGTCTCATCCATATACTAGTTGGTCATGGCTCCCCCAAGTCTCAAACTTGTTGCTCATTTTCTGCACAAGGCAAAACAAGGTATGGGTGAAGCCCATGCAGGGGTGAGTATAACAATACCCAGTAACTATCACTGAGATCCCCAAAGGTATCTCATAAATCCACAAAGGAAAAAATCACAAGATAACCTCAAAGTTAATATCTCAAATATGTTCTAAATCATAAAGCACAAAGAAATAGAGATAGCTCACTCTAATGGTATAACATCATGGTTACTAGGATAGGGATTTCCAGTCACACAACTAGACCATCCTATCCATAGTAACTATACTGCTGACCCATATTGGTCGCTTCTGAAAACTCGTATTGGTCACTCGGGCAGACTCGTATTTGTCGCTCTTCTACTTCATGTCACAACCAACCACTGGATTCCTGTCCCTAGCAAGCTTGATTCTAGGAAAACCCCTCCTAATGCCATCGATCATATTTCAATCCATATGAAGTCCCGCAAAAATCATACCTAATGGAGAACCCTCTCATTAGGGTCCCATCGTGACAAACGACACATCAATTAGTTGCTCAGTCTATGAGGTATGTGCACATTTCCAAAAAGGGCCCAATTGGATTGATGTATGATCCAACCTATTTCACACATCAAAAACATTAAAAACTCACCTAGAGTATATCTATAGGACCGCCTTGTCACAAGAATACATGTGACACAGACGAAACGTCGATCAGACAGCAAGTTTGTTAGTTACACCCCTTTATGTGAAACGAGGGTGATTGCACCTCGTTTCGGCCTGGCTCAGTTGTGCCCACCAAAATATGCCAAAGCGACCACTTCCCAATAGAGGTTCAATCTCCAGGGATGACACATTTATCGGATTCCTGGATCGTCAGTTATGAGTGTTTCTTTATTCGGGTACCGGTTGGGTCTAGGCCCGGTCAGACTAGCCCGACGCAACGCATCCTAGTGTCTACCTAACCCTGCTCGAGTCAGACCCACTAGCGGTCGGATCAGTTCACTAGGTCCATCCCATCAGGGTTGGCCCGACTTGTGTGCAGGCTGGGGCCAAGGGTGGTCGAGCCCGTCGGTTCGGGCTCGGCCCACCCATGCCCATCGGGTGGGGCTCGTTCAACCCACACCGGCCTTCTGGGCCGTGGGTATGGTCTGCTGGGTGGGTCTAGCCTGCTTAACCGGTCCTCATTCGGCTCTGTCCGCCTGAAGGCTGACTGTTGTGTCCTACTAACCCCACCGTTGCGGTGCCGTTTCGCCAGCCGGTGTGGTGCTTCCCCTCCGCAAGAACGTCATCCGTTTAGGCCGATCGGGTTCGGCCAACGTGGCATGGAGCAGGGCCATGCTGCTTCTTCCTGTCGTGGCCTAAATGGCATGGAAACTCTGTGCCTCCCCCTTCTACCAAGGCTCGTTGGCCGTGGCTGCTTCGTAGTGCCAGCAGCGCCTGCGGGCGCCGCCCTTGTCCTGCGTGGCTTGCTCAGGGTGGCCAACTTCAGCCATCGTGGCACGCCGTCGGGCACCTCCATCCATCGCCTGAGGCTGGTTTCCATGGGTCTCCACTGGCACCATCCGACATGGAGTGCTGACGGTTTCTCCCGCGGGCCACTTGGGGTGCTCCAGTGGTCCGCTCATAATGTTGTCTCGGCCTATGGCTCTCCCGCACTGCCGCTGTCATAGCGTGACCCACTATTTCACATTGTATTCAATCGTAAAAAACTATCCATGAAGAATGGAACATGGGAATCGAAGAGGAGGGTCCAAGAATTGTTCATTTGGCTCGCACCCTTCGTTTTAATTTGATAGAAATAAATAGTAAGGTAAATCGTCAAAGATAACTTTAAAAAAAAACCCTACTTGGATAAGACGTCCACCAATAACGATCGACATAACCTCTTTCGTCGTTGTCATTGGTTCGTGATTCGGTGGCATTCATCACCACTCACTGAGTCCTACCTTGTCCTCTATGTGGTCATCATCGCAGTACTTTTCCAGATCTTCATCTCTTGGTGAATCCATCCAACACCCCTCCCCAATCTCAATATAAATTTGAGAGTAGAAAGAGTGTGTCCCGCATGAAGAATTAATAAAGTTAATTTAATTATGGAACCTCCCAAATTCCCAATGTTGCGGTAACAAATATGGGAGAGTCAAGTAATTAATGGCTTGACATGTCATAATCCCTGTCCCCACTGCTCGTCCGTTAGAGAAAAGAAAGAGACATAAAATGACAAAACAAGTTATTTTATTGATCTTTCAAAAGTCCGCAAAAAAATAACCTTTTCACCCAACCTACCACGGTAGAAGTGAAGCCTCCCTTAAGGGAATATCGTTGCTTAAAATTCAACAGTGCCCTGAAATGTTTTATCTGAGCACCAATTCAAAAGATATAAAATGCCACCCGCACGTTTATTGAATGTCCCTTAAAAAAAGTTCAATAAATTATTAACAATTACCCTCAACCCGCGCCAGTCGATGTTAGGCTCCACCTAAGGGGAAAACAACCCAAAAAACTCAAATGTACTCTCGGATTTTCAATCTGAGTTACCATTTAGATGTTATGGATTTTAAAAATAAAATAATTTTCATTTAATTATTTTACTTAAGACAAAAAACTATCTTCCACAATTGGCCCACAGCAGCCAATGTTAGGGTCTTCCTGAGGAATGCATAGCCTCACGAGTTCAGTGGTGATCTCAAGTTTTTAATCCAATACACAGTTTGAGAGTTATAAATATTTTAAAATTAAAATAACTTTATTTAATTATTTTAATTACGGTTATGCCATTTTTGGGTTTTCTCACCGAAGGCCTATGCCGACTAAACATATTCCATGCCTAGGGTAAAAAAGCTATCCTAAACTCAATAGTGCACCTGAATTATTGATCTGGGAACCCATTTAAGAGTTATTACACTTTTTTAAGAAAACCACTCACATGTGGTATTTTAAAATTTTCATTTTTGGACGGATCATTTCGGGAATTTCGGGCCTCAGAATCACGCTTCGTCAGATATCATAGTCTCAAAATAATTACATATAATTAAAAAAAATATGGAAATTCAAAGACATTAAATTCTCCCCACATTAGGGATTTACATCCCCGAAAGCCCAAACAAAGCCAAATCAAACAAATGAGGGCATTAAGCATGAATCTGAGCCTCCCACTCATGTGTTCCCTTCGGGAGGTCCCCATGCCGCCCCCAAACTTGCACTAGAGGGATCAATTATCCACAAAGGACTCAGTCTTGTCAATCCTCTATCTCTATTGGGAACTTCGTAAATTTCTCCCCATCTTCAATTTCCAACTCTTCTTAGTTGATAACATGCGAGGGATCATGCACACATTCCCTTAGCTATGACACATTGAAAACATTATGCACCTAGTAAATTTGTGGGGGAATAGATAGACAGTACACCATCTTTCCCACTCTGTTGAGAATCTAGAAAGGTCTGATTAACCTCAAAGATAACTTTCCACCACTGCCAATCCCTCACAATCTTCATAAGTTTGAGACCCCTAGGATGACATGGTCTCCCTCGTCGGACTCCATGGGTCTCTGTCTCTTGTCGGCGTAAGACTTAGGTCGGCTCTGTGCAGTCTTCACTTGCTGACAAGTGAGGCATCATGATACAAACTTGGCCACATCTTCTTTCATCCCTAGCCATAAGTACTGATGTCGGAGGTCCTGGTACATCTTCTCCACTCTAGGATATATCGTTAATGGGGATGTATGGAACTCGCTCAACACCTCCTCCCGAAGTGTCACTGGTACCAAGGTGCATCCTCTAAAGAGAATGAAATGCTCCCCACCATCAAAAAATCCTTCAAGAGACCGCCCAAAAGATATCTGAGCATGTTGGGACTTGCTGTCAGTGTCCCCAATCAGTTCCTCCAAAACTCACTAAAGAAATAGGGGAGTGACAGTCATATATTGGATATAAGAAGCTCCATCTTCATCCATGTTGTATATATGTAGTACGAGTAGCTACTCTAACACCTCACTCAGTAGCTGTAGACCAGACCTCCTACTGAGGGTGTCTTCTACCACATTCCACTTCTCAAGAGTATAAAATATCTCAATGTCATAGTACTCGAGTAACTCTTGGTGTTGGCAATGCCTTAGTTTCATGTCATTCTATGTGAAAATATACCTGAGACTCCTGTGATCAGAGTAAAAAGTAAACTATTCACCCATCAAGTAGTTCCTTCATATCTTCAGCGCAATGACCACTGCTGCTAACTCTAGGTCATGGGTAGTGTAGTTCGGCACATATTTTCTAAACTACTATGAGCCATAGGTGATCACCGCCCGCTCCTACATCAGGACACAACCTAATCTATTCCCTATTGCGTCGTAGTATACTACATACCCAACTCCCTCTTCTTGTAGCCTCAAGATGGGGGCACTTGCCAGTCTCTGTCTCAGCTCCTGAAATCTCTCCTGACACTTCTCCATCCACAGGAAAGGCTACCATTGTTCATCAAATCTGAAAAGGGTGCCGCTACCCTGGAGAATTATGGTACAAATCTCTTGTAGTGCACAACCAAAGAATAAGTCCCTCTCCCTTTGGGGAGGTAATACTGGACTTTTTTAAAAAGTCTTCCCCACACTCTTCCACTACTATTGGGAACTGAAAACTACAAACTCCTACTACCACGAGGGTAAGGTTGGATGAATTAATAGTGATCGGTTGCACCCTACTATGCACGAGTTTATCCTGTGCTGCCTGGGTTTCCTTTTTCTCTAACCAAGGAAAACCCCGCTCCAATGTTGTAGATATACTACATCCTTTTTCCCAAAAATTGTCAATCTGAGTATGAACTGTGGATGTCTAGTCTACACCCAAACTAACATCGTAAGGCCTCGACACTGCAACCAAAAGGATCCAACCGAAATAATTGCATCAAGGGTCATATCACACCGTCATCATCAGGGTGATTATCGATTCTCTTCCCAAAGGAATCTGTATACATAAGTGTCAAGTCATTGGTTTATCCAGAAACTCTAGGTATTGAAAAAGATTCACGGTAAAGAAGGAATTATTGGTACCTATGTCTATTAATAGAGTAGCTAGTAGAATACATAGACCATACCTCGAATCATTTTAAGTGCCCTTGGGTCACACTCCTTCACTGCATGTAGCTACTCCCTTCCCCTGTCCTCCAGCTCCCTGAGCGTGGTGGGGACCACATTGGGGTGGTGGTTGTAACATGTCGAAATGTATACCACCCCATGCTGCTCGCCTAGCTCTACTTCTGCATTTGAGGCCCTACAAATTAATCTTTCTCTATCACTTCAAATTACCAAATCATTTTACATGCCCATGTATTTGATATTGGTGTTAGTTTCATACTCTTCCACTAATAACATTCACTGGCTATCTCCGTTTGGCCAATAAACATTAAACCACAGAGGTTCTCTTTGGCACCCTAAAATAAGTAGGAATGCATAGATTAATATTGCTACCTCAGATGTCCCTAAACACAACTAGCTCGGATGTCTGACCTGTGAATCACTGATAGTACTATATTCATCGAGTACCTGGGACGGTTGGTATGCCTCGATTAATACTCAGTTATGGACATGTTGTCATGACGAAACTAGAGATTCTCTTGGGAACACTCACCCCTTATATTTTTATTGAAAGAGACCCCCTTCTTTGAGGAATGTTCTCATGATTTTCCACAGAAAAGTCACCTCTTCACAATATCAGGTTAATCTAAACCCTGTCATCATCCTATTGATCCACGTAAAAGCCTCTCTACAAGGACCTCCATCTGATCAAATGGTGCCATGGATAGATGAAAACTTATCCACCTTCTCTAGATTTTCTATAGCCACCTATGAGTTGGGGTCGCCTCAGAAACTGAGGGGGATCTAATGCATAAACATGTGTAAGGCATTATGCCTACATGTGTCCTCTATTAGTACCATCGATTGTAACTGCTGACCAACATGTAGTGATATAGCTGAAACAGTACCTGAAGGTACCATCTCGGGAAATAGTCAAAGTACCGAAGCCTCATCACCATGCCGACCATCATCATGGTCACTCGCTGATAAAGACAAGAATCAAGGTTCATGATCTGATCAAGTAGTGTCCAAACTAGGTGGAAAACTCTTTCCAGAGCCTCCATCTAGTCCTTAGCTGGCTGGGGGTCTATCTCGCCTCAAAACCTCATAGGCCACTACCACTATAACTCATGAAACATTCTCAGTCATCATGCATGGTCCACTGGTAGCATTTTTAGCTGATCCACATAGGATTTCTCGGTGCTGATCCACACAGTATTTCTCAGTGTAGATTCACATATGATCGGTAGGTACTAACCCCCCTCAAGACCCACACAAGATCTGACCCACACATGATTGGTATGTTTTTGATCCATGACGGGCCTCTCTACGGTTGGTCCTCATCAGGTCACACAGTACTAATCCACACATGGTCACTAGAATTCTGATCCTCATAGGGTGGGTAGAATTATGATCTACACAGGGTCGCTAGAATGATGATCCACATAGGGTCAATAGAATGGTGATCCACATAGGGTCACTAAAATGTAGATCCACATAGGTTCACTAGAATGATGATCCACACAGGGTTGCTAGAATTTTGATCCACATAGGGTCACTAGAATGATGATTCACACAGTGTAACTAGAACAATGATCCAAATATGATCGCTCATTTGGCCCTCATCATGTCCTCTATCGGGAATCCTTGATGGTTTTCTATGCAGCAACATCCTGATAAGAAACAGGTGTTCCTCATTCATTAAGTTATACATAGTGATCCGACTCCAATGAAACCAAGGAAAAACATTTCCAAAACACACGTAATAAGGGTTTTCATGCACCAAGTCAGAAATCAAAATTTAAGGTCCTGGTGTATTGATATGTCAGCAGCTGCAGAAACAATGGACTCCCCGAACTAAAAACCACACTCAAACACTTAACACTTTTGCTCCATTGAATAGATCAGAGCCTATGTTATTTGGTAGAATCGACTCCTCTGATACCACATTGTCATGACCCATCCCCAAGGGCTCATGCCGTGACTACCCCAAGCCCGCCTTCCATAGGCCAAGGGTTGGCGACTAGCACTGAACATGTGTATCCCTAAAATGGGAAGGAATTGAATTTAAACCTGTAAAAACACACAACCCAAGTACAAAACATGAAGCAACCATGATGTAAACTATTGTAGTAAAAATGTTCTGAATGTAAAGGGTTTGGAGTACAATCCCAAATAAAAGTGAAAAATAGCTCTATGATCATCCACCGAGGATCCTACCTGAAAGGTAGGTACGTCTTGTCTCCACAGAACACCACGTCAGCCTGTAACCTTTGTGTAACACTTAGTCCAAGATCCCTAAAGTCTCAACCCAACTTATCATCATCTACACAAGACAAAACAAGGTTCAGGTGAAGCCCGTGTAGAGGCGAGTATAACAATACCGAATAGCGTACCCCAAGACCCCGGATGGTATCTCAGAAATCCACAAAGGAAATAATCACAAGATATACCTAAAAGGTAATATTTAATGAATAATATAAATCATTAAGCACAAATAAAAAAAGACATCTCACTCTAATGGTATAACTTCTAGGTTACTGGGATAGGGATGTTTAGTCGTACACCCAGACCATCCTATTTGTAGTAACTCTATTGCTGACCTATATTTGTCACTTGTGCAGACCCGTATTAGTCTTTGGTGTAGACCCAATATTATTAATTGGTGCAGACCCATTTTGGTCTCTAGTGCAGACCTGTATT
Source organism: Viscum album (assembly GCA_963277665.1). Classification (NCBI taxonomy): domain Eukaryota; kingdom Viridiplantae; phylum Streptophyta; class Magnoliopsida; order Santalales; family Viscaceae; genus Viscum; species Viscum album. The sequence continues at coordinate 746,097,763 of OY728123.1, read as the reverse complement.
GGTCACTGATGCAGACCCGTATTTGTCGCTGGTGAGGAAATGTATTGGTCACTCTTCTAATTCTTGTCACAACGAACCACTGGATTCCTGCTCATATCAGGCTTGATTCTGGGAAAACTGCTACTCAATCCATCAATCATATTTACACTGGTATAAAGTCCTAAAAAAATCATACTCAAGGGACAACCCTATCATAGGGGTCCCGACGTGAGAGACGACACGTCGATCGGATTCCCGGTCTATGAGGTATGGGAACTTTTGTAAAAAGGGCCCAGTTGGATTCATGTCTAATCCAACTCAGGTCACATATCAAACTCTTGAAAAACACACCTAGATTTTCACTATAGGACCTCTTTGTCACAAGGACCCTTATTTCACATAATGCGCATCAATCAGACGCCTTTTCTGTTAGTGACACCCCTTTCGGTGAAATGAGGTTGATCACACCCCTATCCAGCTTGGATAATTCGGTACAACCGGAATATGGAAAATTGACCGCTTCCCAAAAGGGGTCCCAAAGCCACTAACGGTGCATCGATTGGATTCTCGATTCGTCAGTTACTGGCATTTCTTTATTTAAGTACTAGTTGGGTCTAGTCTTGGTCCGACTCAATCAGACTGACCCAGCACAACGAGTCCTGGGGTCTACCTGACACCGCTCGGGTAAGACCCACTAAAGATTAGCCTGGTTCACTGGGTTTAGCCTATAGAGGTTAGACCTGTTTTCTCACGAGCCAGGTACGTGGTTGGCCTAGCCCTTCAGGTGTGGCTCGATCCACCTATGCTGGACCGCTGGGATGTAGTTCTGGTCCACTGGGTAGGTCCAACTTGCTTGGTTGGATCGTATCCGGCTCTGTCCCCCTGAAGGAAGATTGTTGTGTCTCGATGACCCCATGGTTGGGGGGATATTTCTCCAGTAGGTGGGGATCTGCCCTACTAGATAAAGGGTCGTCCATTTTTGCCGACCGTGTTTTGCCAATGCGGCGCGGCTTGGGTCTGCACTAGTAATTCTTATCGGGGCCTGCTGGCTGCGGTTGCTTCGCGCCGCCAGCATCGGCAGTGGGTGCCACCCTTGTCCAGCATGGACGACTTGGGCTGGCTACCTTCGGACACCGCGGCGTGTCATCGCATGCCACTTTCCATATCCCATGGTTGGTTGTTGTGGGTATTCTCCGACCACCGCAGACATGTCACACTGGCAGTTTCTCCCACGGGCCACCGGACGTGCTCCGACGGTCCATTCTTGGTGTCGTCTGCAACCTCCGCGTTAATCTGATAGCAAGCGGTTTCAAGATAAATCATCAATGATAACTTTTAAACAACCCCCTACATAGATAGGACTTTCCCTAACGACGATCAATAGAACCTCCTTCGTCTCTGTCGTCAGTTTGTGATTCGGTGGTGCTCGTCACCACTCACTGAATATGGTCTCTTCATACATGCGGTTCGTGTCGCTGAAATTTTCCAGAGATTCATCTCTTGGTGAAGCCATCCAAAACCCCTCCCTGAACTCTATATAAATAAGAGAGGAGAAAGAGTGTTCCCCCCATGAAGAATTAATGAAGTTCATTTAATTATTGAACCTCCAAAATTTGCTACATTGTAGTTACAAACACTGTAGATTAAAGTCATTAATGGATTTACATTTCATCGGTCCCACCACCACTGCTCATTCATCGGAGAAAAGAAAAGAAAAGAAAAGAAAATAACATAACATGTTAATTTATTATTCTTTCAAATGTCGGAAAAAAATAACTTTTTCACCCAACCAACTGCGGTTGAAGTGAAGCCTCCCTTAAGAGAATCCTTGCACTTCAAATTCAACGGTGGCCTCGAATTTTTAATTCGACCACCTATTCAAAAGATAGAAAATGTCCCCCACACATTTACTGAACGCACCATAAAAAGGATCAATAAATTAATAACATCCACCCTCAACCCAAACTAGTTGAGGTTAGGCTTTGAATAAGGGGAACAAGCCCCAAAGAACTCAACGATACTCTCAGATTTTTATTCCGAGCTACCATTTATAAGTTATGGATTTTAACAACAAAATAATTGTTACATAATTATTTTAATTACAAACAAAAAATAACTTCCACTATTGTCCCACGCCAGCCAATGTTAGGGTTTTCTTAAGAAAACCATACCCTCATGTGATCAGTGGTGGTATCATATTTCTAATTCGAGACACTGTTCATGAGTTATAAGCATTTGAAAAAAAAGTTATTTAATTATTTTAATTATGGTTATTCCATTTTTGGGTTTTCTCACAGGAGGTTTGTGCTGACTAAACATAAGTAGCGCCTAGGGTAAAAACACTATCTTAAACGCAACGACACCTTCAGATTTCTGATTCGGGAACCCATTTAAGAGTTATTCCACTTTTTTTAGGAAAACCACTCATGTGTGCTTTTTTAAACTTATCATTTTTCGATGGATCATTCCAGGCACTCCGGGCCTTAGAATCATGCACCGTCAGATTTCACAGTCTCATAATAATTCCATATAATTTTAAAAAATTACATGGAATTTTTGAGATATTAAATGTATTATTAGTTTTTAAAAGTGATTTTCAAAATGTATAGGTTATTTTAATCAAAAATATTTTAATGGTATTTTAATGGTATTTCCTTTTCTCAAGGTCAAAAACCAATGTTGTTAATTATTATCTAATAGGGATATTTTTAATGATACCATCCTCATTATTTCTATGGATGGATTAATATTTTTAAAAATATATTGACATGGGTCCCGTTTCATTAGCATGAATAAATAATGTCTCAATGTGACTATTTGGGAATCCATTTATTTTTCATGATTCAATAAAATTTTATATTGATTGTTACAGAAACTATTTATTTTACATGGGTCAATCAATTTTCAAAGAGGTTTTTATGAATACTATTTATTTTTTGTAGTTTAATCATGTTCTGAAAATCATATATGGGATTTAAATGAGTTTATGATGAAATTAATTCTCTATATACATTATTCATGAGTCAATTATTTTGAATTATTTATAATGATGTAGGTTAAATTATAAATATAGGATACACGTTGAGTGTTTAACCAAGTAAGGGTGGTTTTATGATAAACAACGGATGCGAGGGTCTATGATATCCCTATAATGCACTGGGTACTATGGAGATGGTATTTGATTACACTAGTTATTGTATTTTTAAAAAGTGGGGTACATATTATGTCACAAGATACCAATATGTTTAATGTATTATTTCTATAGTCAAAAATATTTCATGTGATAATGATTTATGTCACAAGGATCATGATTATTAATTCTAATGACTCTTATCAATTTTAAATACTTATTCCATGTTTTCATGTTTGATGATCAAGGTATTTATGGCTATGAATATTATAATTTTATGTTCATGAACATAGATTTTGTTGTCATAGGATTATGTTTTTCTTATACTCACTGATTAAATTTAATTATTAATGACTATGTTTACTATTATTGATAATTTTATATCACCCTTATTATGTTCCACTTTTTCCATAGGTTATCAAGAATGATATTGATTAAATTATGTCACGTTGGATTTCATATGGACCATGATGATGACTTAATATGAAAGAAGTAAATTTGTGTTACGTAAGTCAAATGACCATTCAAATATATAGGTATTGTTTATGTACGATTTTATCCAAATTATATAAAACTATAATCCTATATGTTAATTTAGAAATTAATTGATCTAATATTTCCTTTTTCTAATGTATGTTTTGGATGTAGAGAACTGGGTTACTTTAATTGATATAAAATAATGAAATGTATTGCTTTTTATTTTCAGCACCAAATCTAGGAGTGCAGGTTCAAGGCTATTATGGTTGACATCAAATGAGGGTGTATAAAACATTAGAGATTAGGATGTTTTCATGTGAGTTTATCTTAAGAGTTATGGATTCAAAAAAAGTTCTATAAGAATATTTATGGCTAGAAGTTAAAATTATTAGACACCCATAAATGTTTTAGGTTATGATATCTGAAAGTGATTAATTAAGTTTAATGATATGTTTTACTCGGTAGATGTATATATAAGTATCTAGATAAATTGAAGTATGAGTTTATATTTTATGGAAAAAAAATTTACGGTATTGATAAATCTTATGGTTAATATGATATTTAATAATTATGTAACTATACCGATGAATTATTTATCATTTATATTACCATGTGATTGAAATGAATTTGCTGACTATGTGGTTAATGTTATTTCATAATAATGTTGCTATATTTTTGTTCTTGTAAGTCAAGAGGTGTGATATAACCTTTGATGTTAAAACACACATTGATAATGAGGTTTTTAATGTTATTTTGGATATATTTTCATTTAAATAATGAATGATTTAGTTTTGAAATTGGGAATTACTATCAAATTTTAGAGATGAATATATTATTTCATCATATGAATGTTTATTCATTTTAGGAATTATATAACCATGTTGTATTGTTTTTTATTTTAGTTATTTTAAAAAGATATGTAGAATATATGTTTGTCTCTTTTACAGTAATACATAGAAGAAAAAGTTTATTTTAGTGCTTGAGGCATACAAAAATTGATCACGAATACTCATCTACTTGGGAATAAAATTATATTGTGTTGAAAATTGATAAAAAGATAAAATTCTTCTCAAAAGGTGTGTTTATTTCATTATTATATTTATTTAGATAGAAATGATTTCTTCTTCCCAAGGATAAATATCTTGAATTGTTTTCTATATTACCATTATTTTTTATGAAATAAATAACCTTTTCCACGCCTTTGGTTAATGGTTTTGTGGTTTTTTACTTTCTCATGATCATAAAATTTCATGTAATCAATGATATATATCACTATAAATCATTATTTTTACATTAAAATTTTCATTCATGTCCAAATATTACCTTTCCACTTATGTTGTCCTATTTAGAAACCAGGTACATGTTGATCAAGATAACCTTCATACTTTCTTTTGTCTCTTATCAAGAGGTTGTTTTACTAAAGCTTTCTCGATTTGGGTTTCCAATAATGATATTTCCAAATTTATGACATATGATTATTTAAAAAACATTTAAATTTTGAGGATTCAATTTATTAAAAATACTATGATTTAGAAACCCTATATTTAAAAATGATACCATTATGTTCGATTTCATTTTTTATATGCAACACTGATCTTACACAACCCGCAAAATATATTTCATTTTTAACGGATCCGTTAAATTGGGGGGGGGTATAAATAGTATTAAATGATTTCTAAAAAATATTTAAAAATTTCATAATCAAAATAAAATATTGATTAATTCTTAGTAAATAGTAAAATAATTTTCATTAAAGTAATTTTATTCTTCAAAATTATGTTTTCTTCAACAATTATTTTAATTGATTTTTTTGAGAAAATATTATATTTAATTTTTGGAAATTTTAGAAAAATAATTTGATTAAAATAATTTATTTTTTGGAAAATAACATATAAAATTTAACTTAGGATTAATCTTTTTTTTATTTTTTAAGAAAATTTCTACTTTTGAAAGAATAATGATGATTCCGATTTTTGGAAATCTATCTTTTATTTTCAAAAATTAAGTAATTTAGAAGTAATTTTTTTAATATAATTTAATGTAACATAAGTATTATTTTTTTAGATATAATCTTATTTATTACATTTTAATAATATTTATATTTTATTTTATTATAACATTATTTTTGGGTTTAAGAATGTGATTTTTCTTAAAAATATTTAAGGTGAACAATGATTCCCCTTTTTAATTATTTAAAACAACCCATTATGGGGTAATATTTAAATGAAATTTATATATTATATATAAATACATATAATTTATATTCATAAAATGATCAATATTAATAATAGAGTTAATTTGAAATTTTATTTCTCTTAAAAATACATTTCTTGAAAACCCTCATTTTCATCATGTAAGTATGTTTAATTCTCAATAAATTTTTTAAACCTATGATATTTTAGTTTGGTAGAATTGATTCCATATTCTCTATAATAACTATTTATATTATATAATATGGTAAAATTAAATTTTTACCATAATTAATAGTAAAATAAGAAAAAAAATCAATTTCCACTATTAAGGTGAAAACGAATTTACGGGGGGTTGATCTGAAATGTTAAGAGCCCAAATGACATAATATTTTGTATAAAATAAATCATATTGAAATATCAATACATTATCATGTATAATTATCTATAATTTTCCAATTTGATGCTATTTTTCATGTGAAAAACCTTGGTATGCCTTTTTATTTTAAAGAATTACTAATATACCACTTTCCATGCTTATAAATGGCCACCCACTGTCCTTTCCTATTCACACCGTAAAATATTTTTTATAAACCAATGACTAAAAAATTTCATTCATAAACTCCATAATAATAACATAAGGACCATTTTGATCATAAATAATAGCTACGAAATTTTTGGGGGTGAACCTATGGTTGTCTCAGGAAGCAGTATCATTTTTAATTGAGAGTTTTTATTTTAGTTTTCCTTAAACGTATTTAAAATGAGGTTAAATTATTATTATATTAATAAACCATTATATAAAATTTAATTATATATAATTATGTTAATTTCATAACAAAAATCTATATACTCTTATATAAAATTGGATATGAAATCATAATTCGGGGGTACAAAGGACTACCGCCTCACAAATCTATGTCATTTGTTTTCGATCATCATCTCTAATATTTGGTATAATGATTGATTTGAAGTAATAATTTGATATTTTTAACATATTTATACTTTTTGAGTTATTATATTACATATAAATTCTTACATTCCATTTTTTGGTAGATACAATAACAGTAATCATGTGTATGACATACTACCACCTCGCAAACCGATGTGATTTGTTTTTTAAGAATAATTTAGATGGAAGGTAATAAAGTTATATATAATTAAAATATGTGTTAGAATTAAATAATTATGATTTTAATGACATATTTACCATTTTATATAGATTATATATCATTTTATCTCTTACATTGAAAAATAATAACATCGTTCGTGCGTAGTTGTAGACTACCTCCTCCATGAAGTGATGCAATGATTTTTTAATAGCCAAACCACATGGATGATATATATATATATAATAGTTTTTAATAAAATAATTTGATATTTATTTTATAATTTTTAATTCTCATAGATAACAAAATTCGTACCTTATTTTCATAATGATCATTGGAAAATGGAAATCATACTCACGCATATGCATAACCTACCATCTCCATGATCATAACATAGTTCATTTTTCATAACCAAGATCATAAATTGGTTCTAAAACTATAATTTATGAATTAATATGAAAAAAAATTCATGATTAATATTTTTTATATGTTTAAATAATGGCCTCTTTGACCATTTTCATCCATTAAATCACTTTTTAAACAATAAAACGAACGTGCTCAAAACACCCAACATGAACATAACCGATTAAGTATTTAAGTATGTCATTAAAAATAAAAAAAATAATTAACATAATAATATTTATTTCAAGATGTAAAAGTTTCTTAAGAAATAAAATAATAGTTATAATGTAACTACATAGGAGATAACAGAAACACTTTTAAAGTCTTGACATTTGGTAAGAGTTTCTTGTTCCATTATTACTTCTATGGGACATATTCCATATTCACCAATTATTTTTATTGTGTGGTGCATATTGTTCTTATTAATTATTATATGAGTATTTTAATTAAAATTATTTGGATTTAGAAATCTATATGAGGTTCTACAATTCATGAGGTTTTTGATCCATAGATTACCAATATAGTAAAGGACTTCATCTGAATTTCCCTTTATTGAGGCATATTTTAATATTATTCACCTTGTTTATTTTATATGGTGTATATAATAAAAATTTTACATGTAATAACTAGAATAATTCACACATAATAGAATTTTTATTTCTATATTGAATTATTTCATGCAATAGGATTTTTATTTCATGTTACCAAGTGGTAATGAATTTTATAAAGAAATTTCTATTCATTGGGTTATATCACTTCTTCACTGTATTTTATATTCTATGATTATTTGTGTAATGAATTTATAAGATATTATGTAGAATTTAAAATTTTTTATTTGGATTTAAATATGTTACACAAATGAGATTCATTTATTAATTCCCTAATGCAATGGAATAATTTTTATAACGGTTATTCAACTGAAATTGTATTTTGTTGATACACTTATTTATAACATGCCAATATATTCATTTTTGAGGTGAATATACATCCCATTGTAAATTTCTATCATGAAAATTATTTTTTAATGGTATTTAAATTTTTTTATGTTATTATTTCTGGTTTCTTACAATTGAAGAGTTACCAATGTGGCAATGGTTATATGTTATAGTCTATACTCTTTCATGATTTTATTTTTTAAAGGTTATTTTTGAAAAAAAAATTCAATATTATTTTAATTAACCATATATATTAATTATCTTATAGTTATAAATGTTATTCACATGATTAATTTACATTTCATCTCTTATGTAATAAAAAAACAACAAGAAATTCATTTTTATGCGACCCCAGTCTTGTACAATATTTTAGATGAGGTATCTTTATCTTACAAGTCAAATTTTTCTAAAATATTTTAAAAATGATATTTTATAGAAATAAGTAATTTAGAAAATCCATTTTACTTGATATTTTACATTCTACTAATATATTGTTGAAGGTAATTTCTTAACATTTTCGGAATGGGTCACTTTTGACACCCTTCTTCAAAATGATTTAAAAAGAATGTTTATAAAAAATTATGAATTTTTCTAATTCCATTTAATTCATTTTACTATAATTTTGTTTTATATTTTTCTGATTTTTTTTAATGAAAATTAATTTGGAAATATTTTGGGAATTTACAGTTTTTAAAAGTTATTTTCAAAATGAAAAGGATACATTCCTAAAAAATGTATTTAATGATCTTTTAATGGTATTTCCATTCATTAGGATAAAAAACTTATTGTTACTTATAGTAAAACATGGATATTTCATAATGATACCATCCCCATTCATTCAATGGATGGTTGAAATTGTTTCAAAGAGATTGAGAAGAAACCCATTTCCTTACCATGGGTAAATTGTTTTTCAAAGATATTTTTATGGAACCTATTTATTTTCCATGGGTTAATAATGTTTCAGATATATTTTCATGGAATCCATTTATTTTCCATTTTTAATCATTTTTCAAATATATTTTTATGGGAAAAATTTCCTTTCCATTAGTTAATCAATTTCTGAAAAGAATAAAGGTCATTTAATTGAGTTTAGGATGAAATGACTTTTCTATGAACATTATTCATGACATGGTTCATGGAAATTGTTTATAATGAATATTTGTTTGTTCATAAACCTATTATGGGTGGTTCCATTATAATACTATAATGGGTAGTTATGTTATTAACCATGGACATGTCATTCTGTGAAAACCCAAGGATATGTGGGTCCGTGATAACCCTCTAATGAATTGGGTACTCTAGAGATGTAAGTGAACAATATTGCTGATTCAATTTGTAATTTGTGATATAAATATAATATCACAAGAAACAACGAAATTTTTATTATGATATATATGGATAATATTGATTCATTTGGAAAGGATTGATATCAAATGGATAATGATTATTGATTTTGTTGACTCTTCCCTCTTTGAAATCCTTATTCCATGTTTTCCGGGGTGATTACTCATGTATAGATAGGTATGAATATTCTTATGCTAGGATCATGAACATTAATTATTCCATCATACCTGTAAATACTCAGATATTCCATGTAATTTTTTCAATTATATGGAATTATTAAGAGTTTGTGAAAATTAATGGCGCCATATTCTCAAGCCAAGAATTCCCAGAATGAATTTCTGAACTTTTTTATGGTACCTTCTATAAATGTGTGAGCAGAATTTTTGAACTTTTGAATTGTTTCTTAGATTAAAAATCAGATGGCACCATTGAATCCACAATGATGATATTTTTTTAAGGAAGGCTTTACTTTGACTGCAGTAGGTCCGGATAAAAAGTTATTTTTTGTGACTTTTAATAGAAAAGAAATGAAATAATTTTATTATTTTATTTTCTTTCTCCTCCACCAAAGGACAGGTGGAATGTGGGACCTGTGATACCTCAATCCAATAAATGGTTTGACATTCCAATCCTATGTAAAGTTTTCGTTAGGGAATTAGGAAGGATCCTAATTAATGAGCACCCATTAATTACCCACATCATTACATACCTTCCCACTGTCATATTTATATAGATCTTGGGGAGATGAGATGGCATGACTTCAACAAGGAGTGAAGTGAAGAATGAGTACCGAGAAACCAAAATCTTGAAGGAAAGAGCCAATTATGGTGAGTTGGGATTTGCGACACCGAAACACTGAATCGAAGTTTGAGATTCGATCAGCAAGGGGGGCATCTTACTGTGGGAATGATGAACAATGAGAATTACTCAATCCCGAGCGCTCTCTAATGATTCGAGATTGGGGTGCTGTTGATTGTTTCAATTTTCCCCACAAGCCATTTTTTAAAATTCATTGAATGGATCAAATCATGAGAAAGTTGATCAGTTATTCATTATACATGTGGGAGGGTTTGTTTTAATGTTTGGATCAGGATTGAAATTAATGTATGAAATCCGGTTGAACAACCCTTCTCTGAAACCCCCCGAATATATTCCTAACGTTGAGGGTTCAGGCTGACACGAATAAAGACCAAACCCCTCTTCTTGTGCATTGATGCGATCACCCAATTTTAAGTTGGAAACAAGATGAGATTGAGCCTACCGTAGTGAATAACGCGATCCCAGGAGGTCGCATTCGAAGACAACACAACAAATCGGCCACCGGTGCACAACTGACGGCCCATTGAACACCCTTCCTCTCGTACCGGGGTCGGTGGTGGAAGAAGAAGGGATGGGGGGCACGCCTGGGGGCGCGCCCACTTGGCATGAGGGTTGTGGCGTGGATCGGTCATGGAAAGAGCAGGGTCGTGGCCTGGCGCGCGCCAGCTGCGAAGACGCGGCCCGTCATCCATGACACAGAGTGACCTATGACACCACATGGTGCCGTGTTCAGTCAACCACTGTGGGTTTACCCGCTAACGTGGATCTGTGCCCCTTTAGCCCTACCCGGACGCGGTGCGTCTGGCTGACCCTGGCATCTAGCACCGCCAGGCGGTTGGCACCACAATGTCGACCCAGCCAGGTCGGGTTGGGCCTAGCAGGCCGGGTGGACCCGGGTCGGGTCGGACCCGAGTTGGGTTGGGTTGACCGAGATTTATTTGGGTCGTCCCGTGCCAAAACCGGGTCGTGCTGGTCCGACCGAGGTGGACCAGACCCGGACCCAGTACCGACCACTTACACAAAATAGGACCTAACATCTAAACCGGATGTTCATTAAAAAAACTGTCTACGGCATTAGAACCCATAGGAAAATGCGGTAATTTTGTGATAATCCTCTTTAGTTTTGAATAATTTTGATTCATGGCCATGATGGATCACACACGAATCCAACCGGGCCTTCAACACCAAAACGTCTGTATATTGCAAATCGTTCATCTGATTGATGAGTTGTTTGCGTCTAGGAGGCTCTATTGAGGATATATATATCTTTTATAATACTTTGTTACGAATTACATGTATATTTATATGTGGATAGTGTCTTGATGAGAGGTTCTCCCAAGCAGACTATGTACAAAACCCTACAGCGGACTGAGACCTGAAGACTGTTGACCTTGGACTCCTTACGACTCGACAACTGGCCCAGTGGTATGAGACTATGTGTGACCGAGCAGACCCACAGTGGGAAGTAGCTCTGTGTTACACAACATTCCCACTGTACCAATCAGGGATGCATAAATCAGTTCGTCCAAGGTGGGAAGTGGCTTTGTGTGACCCTGTAGGCCCCCGGTGGGAAGCGACATTGTGTGACCCGACATGCCCACGGTACCCATCTGGGATGAGTACCAAAAAATTCCAAGGTTAGGGGGAAGCGACTCTGTGTGACCCAGTAGGCCCACAGTGGGAGGAAACTCTGTGTGACCAGGCATGCCCATGGAACCCATTAGGGATGAGTACCACATTAGTCCAAGGTTAGTGGGAGGTGGATCTACGTGACCTGGCGGGCCCACGATGCTTTTCTGAGGATTATTTCTCCAGTAGATGAGGAGTTCAACGATACAATGATTCTTATATCCTTGACCTAAAGTGATACCAGGTGTGAGGTGACTTGAGTTGTATACTTTTACTTTGTGATATTCTTTTTGTTTGTTGTGTGGTCTTTCCTTGTTGTTTGGGGGGTCCCTAATGTGTTTAGTGTTAGTCACCCCCTGCATGAGCCTTTCCCAGATGTGTGTTGCATTCGGTGTAGATGATCAACATTTTGATGATGGACTTGGAGGCCTTGGACTAGGTGGGCCACAGTGATATCCGACAGACAAGAAGTACTCACTTGGCTTCCAGGAGCTACACTAATCCTATGATCAGGTGGGGTTTTCATCGGAAGGCCATTAGAGGACTCTTGTGCTTTACAATTTTCTATACATTATTTAGGTGTTTTTATTCTAGCCCAGTTACTTTCAGCTATGAGCGTAATAAGTTTTCTCTTAGTGGTATACTATCTATTTTCTTGTGAGTTGGTACATGGTTGGGTTAGCGTGTGCGTACATGTAATTGGGAAAATGTTTCCCACTTGTAGGTTTATTCTTTCAGTGCTAGTCTTCAGCCCCTATCCTTCAGAAGGTGGGCATAGGGTAGTCCCGACACCAGCCACGGGGAATGGGTTGTGAAAAACTGGTATTAGAGGTGGTCGATTATACCTCAATGACCCGAAGTCTGTGTATTTGTTTTAAAGCAGCAATGTTGAGTGTTGCAAGTCTAACCTTCAGGTTCGGGGAATCTAGGGTTGGTGCGCTGGCTGAAATATCCATACACATTAACCTTGAGTCTTGATTTTCGGCTCAATGAATGAAAATACAAGTTGCGTTTTTATTTTTTGATTTTGAATAAAAGTCTACTAACCTTGTATAATGTTCAAACAGTGTAACATCTGGATTTATCTCAGGATGCCTCCCTGAGGATGATCAGCCAGGATCTAGATGTGTAAAGAAATCCCTCCCATCAACGAGGCATCTATCCAGGGACTGGTGTTTTAGATTTACCTACCGAGTGATGACTCAGTGCTACTACCACCATATGGTCACTCGCTACTACTAGTATTTTCGGAAGAGGACTTTCATAGGCTCATAGCCGTACATTAATTTTAGAGGTAGAGAACTCCCATGTTTAGGGGAGAGAGAGATCCTCATGTTACTGAGGGATGACTAGAGTTTGTGACACAGGTCTTCCGCTTAGTGAGGACACCACCCGATTTGATGGTGATATTGGTGGCGAGACTTCTATAGGGATGAGAAGGGAGATGGTGGAGTTTGACCATCAAGGTTCAGGATGATGTGACCTTCTCTTAGGAAGACTTCGAGAGGCTTTTTCAGGAGGATTATTTCCCCACGACATTGGGCTCTCTGCACATTCAAGAGAGGGTTAACTTTTTTCCGGGTAGCATGACAGTGACTGTGTACTCAGAATGGTTCATAGAGCTTTCCCTATACTATACAGATATGGTACGAGACCCTTTCTTTAGGGATTTAGCCTATGAGCAGGGGATCGGGTGGGAGATAAGGGCTTTAATAGTGACCCTTAGCATCCCCAACCAGGCTAGGGTGCTCGAGTGGGCTCATCATGCGGAGAGCTTCCTGATGAGGAAGGCCCTGATAGCCAGAGCCGCTAGCAGACCCCAGGAAGCAGAGTCTTCAGCAGCCATTAGGCATCAGGCGCGTAGGCCCAAGCAGGCCAGGTCTTTCTGAGGGAGACTCCAAGCCTCATGGTCGGCAGTATGAGGCTCCCTGTCTGGAGGGAGTCATCCGGGAGCCATATAGTGCTATACGTGCACTAGGTAGGGTTTCATGGCTCACGACTACCCGGCCCGCCGTACGGACAACCAACCGACGGTCGAGGGACCACCGAGGTAGAGGCTGAAGTTCGAGCTGGGAGGTACGTAGGGTGGAGGACGTGGTATAGGAGATGGTGATACAATAGGTATTGGATGGAGATTCATGGTTCTACCGCAACCACCCCTAGGTGGTCCACTCGTACCACAGGGAGTTGGAGGACAAGGAAGAACATAGCTCTAGGAAACTGAGGCCTACGACCACATTTCTCTGGAGATGATTAGAGGTATTATATGTGTCTTTTCCATCCTAGTTTCAGTACTTATAGACACATGTTCTAGTCATTATTTTATTTCTACAACCCTCATTCGGATATTGGATATTCCAACGGAGCTGTTGGCTCGATCATTATGGCTAGAGACTCCGACAGGAGAAGATTTGATGATTAAACACTGGTGCCGAAAATGTGAGGTACTCCAGGAGGTGAGAGTGTCGGCTGCGATCTCATTGTAGCGGTGTCAAGGCCTTACAATGACATTTTTGGGTATAGACTTGTTATCTACAGTTCATGCCTAGATTGACTTTATTCTTTGCAAAGTGCAGTGTGTCCGCACAGATGGGACCTGGTTTTCCTTTAACGACAAGAAGGGGACCTTTGCAGCACATGACAAACTTAAATAGAGGAGGGAACATCTGATCACACATCAGTTGGCTAGCCTTATCCTCGGGGAAACTGATGTTGAGAGTCTGAGCTATCCTATAGTGGTGGACCAGTATACCGATGTCTATCCTAATGATGTTCCATGACTACCTCCGCACATAGAGGTAGAATTTTACATCGACCTGTACCATAGGACGACATGGATATCTCCACCAGCATATCAGATGGCTCCGGCAGAGCTTTTTGAGTTATAGGTACATTTGGAGGACTTTCAGGAAATGGTGTTCATAAGTCCTGATGTTTATTTATGGGTAGCTCTGATTTTGTTCGCCAAGAAGGCATATGGGAGATTGAGACTCTATGAGGACTATCGGCCCCAACACCAGGTGACTGTTAATTACATGTAAAGACCCAATCCTTTGTTAATGTAAATCCATCTGGATCTAATTAAATGTCTTAATATGTGAAATGGTTATACAACATAAGAAATTATTCTGTTTTATGTTTTTGTATTTTAAAATACCTTTATGAATTGTGACTGTTCTGAATATAGATGTTGAGCAGTGATCACATGATTAGTATAAATATAGGGCATTAACAAATTCTTTTTACTAAGACAAAATAAGCGATGACCTCATCCAGTAGACTTGACCTGTATGAAGCCCATTTATCAGAGCTCGGAATGGAGGTTGTGTCTTTGGGCATCGCTCTTGACCAAGCCCAAGCCGAGATTTAAAACGTTAAGCTCAAGCAGAACCGCCTATGGGAGATGTAGAAGTTGATAGAGATTACCACTCGAGTAATGTTATCCAAGCCACCACAAAATTCAATCACCATAGCGCACCTAACCCTAAGGTCTTATGCGTGTGTTTTAAGGGGTTAGGTAACAACACTATTATTATGATTTTGTACATTATTTTTTTTATATAATAATGTATGCACATTCATTTTATTATTTTTACTTTGTAAATAGTTTTTAAAGAACAAATATTATTTTTAGATAAATATTCTACTAAAAAAATATTATTGGATGAATTAATGGATATTGAATTAAATAATAATTTAATAAAATATTATTATTATTAAAATAATTTTTATTAAAAATAAATAATCGTATAATTTTATGAATGCAGCTATAATTTTTGTTACGGTTTGAATGCCAGCTTTTTCAAAACCCATGAATTATCAATAAATGTCGGTTTTTATTTTAAAAGTTAAAATTAAAAAATTTAGAAAATTATTTAGATAAAATCAATATTACTTCTGAAATTGGGAAGTTGAAATTATCCAACAGTGAATTTTTCATAATTTTCTAAGATAGTCAAATTTTTGGGTAAAAATTAAATACCATATAAATATATAATGTATTTTATGACATCATAATGACCCAAAGGTGATGTAAAAAAATACTATAAACTTCATGTTCGGACAATATATTTTTCTCCATTAAAATAATGTGATTTTGGTTTTGTTAGATTTATTTTACAATGATTTAGTGGACCCTCCAGAACATATATATCATTTTGTCTTTTGAAATTATTTTCCTTAAGAGTGTGACTCAATTCCACACAAGAAACCGTATTATTTTAAGAAGTTCGTCCATTTTCCTTATAAAATATTTATTTACACTCCCCTTTGGTAGAAACCATTTTCAAAAACCATGGGCGCGTATTTCGTTTTGCTTAGTTTAATATGAGGTGTCTGAAACCAAAATAATAAACAATTACCTCCCCTTTCCTATATAATCCCACCCAAGCTCCCACTTCCTCTTCAATAAATGAATTTAATGTTTTTCCAAACTCTTACATATCTCTCTAAAATCCTCCCAAGGTTCCTTCATGCCTCCCAAGGTCCAAACCTTTAAGCTTCCAAAGTTACTCTTCAAGGTAAGAGAATCTTTCACCCTTATCTTTTAAGCCATTACTTCCTTTATGTCGTGTCTTCTACTATACATCTATTTATGTTGTGGTTATGTGTTTATATATTATCATTACTTTCCATTTCATGTCTAATTTTTGAGAGGCACATTCAGATCTCATCAATTTGTTTTCTGAATTTTTATGTGACGTCGTAAGGCTACCGAATTTCTCAAAAAATAAATCACAACTTCTCTTTTCCTTCATATTTCCATTTCATGTGGTATGTCATTCAAATATCCATACAATGATATTATTATGTACCCATACTGTATTATTAATTATTTATGAATGTGTGACCCTTGTCCTTTCTCTTTTCAATGTTTTCTAACACCATGTTATATATCTGTTAGGCTGATGAAATTTCGCCTCAAAATTTCTATCTCTTTCACTCCAGAAATTCTCTTGTTTTTTTAATGTGAATATCCAGAACTATTTAGTTTCTATGGGTGTTCATAAATATATAAATATTATATATATGATTCTATAATTTACATACATATAACCCTTACTCCCTTTCAATGGGTTATTAATGACATAATGATCTTATTTATTTAGAACTTTTAAAATGTCACGATCTTGAAATAAAACCCATTTCTTTTATTCTCCATGGGTTATTTATAAAATGTTTGATTATGATATATGTGGCTCACATTTATGTATATACGCATTAAGGGTGTGCCCTGATAGCACACTAATACATTGGGTAAATAATTTAACTATATAAATGACATGTTTCACGATACCTTGGTGAATAACCTTGGTAATTTTTATGACATCTTGGGGTTGAAACTTAATGATATGTTCATGATTGTATAAATGAAATGATGTATCCCCATATGCAAGTTATGTTTCAAGTTATTTTTTATTATATGCATATACATGTATTTCCCTTGTCTCTATGTTTTTATCAA
The DNA here is from genome assembly GCA_963277665.1 of Viscum album. Lineage (NCBI taxonomy): Eukaryota > Viridiplantae > Streptophyta > Magnoliopsida > Santalales > Viscaceae > Viscum > Viscum album. The sequence goes on along the minus strand of OY728123.1, from coordinate 746,080,286 downwards.
GTTCTTATTGATATCACAGGTAAACTGATTCCCTTTCTTTCCTTACTGGGCCTTCTGCTCACCCTTTCCCTTGATTTTTGTCTCCAGGTTATAAGATGTAGTAATTGTACTTAAGATGAATCTATGATTAAGATTTACACGTTTATTAGATGAATATTTTATGTTATTTTCATGTATTATGTTCCTAATTTCCAGGACACAAGAATTTAAAGATCCTCTATTTGTAAAATGTATGAAAAGTTTTGTAATAAAAAGGTGAGATGCCATAGTTGGAATAAGTGGATGGTTTAGTTATTTATAGAAATTATTATAAGAAAAATTTAGGAAGAACCCTATATAAAATTTTAAATATAATAAAACTTCTTGGTATTTTGGTGTGTAATGAGTAAGTAGTTTATCAAAAAAATATATCCATGTCTGGATATGAGCAGGTAGAGGCACATCTGGCACATACGTACATAGGGGTAAAACCCAAAAACACTGCTTTGAGCTATACTAAAATAGGAACTGGTGCACGACAATGGGCCTTGCTGCACTCTTGGTTTTGACACTCTCGAGGGATATGTTTGGTTAATTACAAGATTTTTATGAATCATTATGAAGGAATTATAGAGAAATATAATTGGTTAAGCATGATCTTTTGAGACATAAAATCTTTGATAGCTAAAAGTTTTTTAAATGAATTAAGTTTCTCAGTAAGGTTTTATTCTCTATGAAAATGGAGGTCAATTGGAGGAACCATTGAAATGGTGATTGTAATATACCATGTGCTGACGACCCTCCGATGGAATCCAGAATGGAAACATTCATGGGAATGATGAACCAACTGACTCAAGTTATGGGAAATAACATGAATCAAGATGAGAGACCAATCTCATCATGAATTAAAAAACCTTCTTTTGAATCCTTTATGAGTCAATGACCACTATCCTTTAGTGGTTCGACCAAACCATTGATTTCTGAACTGTGGATCAGCTCTATCGAGAAGAACTTTTATGTGCTCCGCTATTCTAAATACTAGAAGGTTACCCTACCTAACTATTTCTTAGAAGGAGAAGCTGATCAGGGGTGGGAAGTGATTAAAAAAAAGGCTATGAGTGGAAGATTTTGCTATAGAGTGGGAAGGTTTCATAATGATATTCTATAACAAGTATTTCCCTTGATTAATGAGTAAAAGAATGGAGAAGGAGTTTCTCGAGCTGAAGTAGAAGGAGAATGAATCTGTGGGAAGCTACGAGATGTGATTCCCAAGTCTTTCATGTTACACCACTAAATTTTTCTTGGATCCAAAATGGAAAGGTTGATATATTCTTTGGGGGACTGAGACCTCATTTACAGAAGAATATAGCCGACCTAGGGTATGATTTATATGAGGAGATCATGTAGAGTTCGATGAAAGTCAATTTGAAGTATGGTGAGACACAATGGTCTCATAAATAAAATGACCAAAATAGATCAATAAATCCCACCTTAGTTAGGACCTTTTATCATGGAAGAGGAGGCAAGAAAGTGAAACTTCCAACATATAAAAAATGTTGGAAGAAGCATTTGGGGGACTGCCAGATTGGGAGTGGGAAATGCTACAAGTGTGGAAGTGATGGCCCTATTGCATGGAATTTTCCTATTGAGGTGAAACATCAACTTCCAAAAAAGTAATGACAAGGGGAAGATGGTATAAGACCTACCATATGTCCAGTTCTTTATGTGTGGACAACATGGTCACTTCTCCAATCACTTTCCACATCTGAGGGCAGTAGAGGGGAACCACCATCTTTCTCAGAAAAGTCCAAAAAATCATGGTCGTGATTTTTCTATCACGATATCTAATGTTTAAGCTTTGAATGATGTGGTAGCAGGTACTCTTGTTCTTCTCTAAAAGATATCAAGTACATTTTTTGATTCTGATTCTATGTATTACTTTATTTCCTCTAAGTTTGAAAATAATTTAGAATCAACCATCGATTTTCTTAAAGTAGAGTTATCAGTAAAGATTCGTGGTGGGATTATATAAGAATTGTAAGTGTTTAGAAACTCTTGTATTTAATTTTGTGAGAAAAATATTATCGCAAATCTAGTAGTCATTCACATGATGGAATTCGACAATATACTATGGATGGATTGGCTCTCTAAGTATAATGGTAAAATAAAATGCAGAAGTAAGGAAATCTCAATAGTCTTGAATGGAAAACCTAAAGTTATCTTTCAAGGAGAGATATCTCAACCAGATCCTTGTCTAGAAGAATCCCTTTTGTGCTTCTTTATGGAGTTGACTGATGAAGATGAATAACGAGATTAATGTTTAAGGATAGAAAATGTCCCCATCATCCAGGAATATGTTGATGTATTTCCTGAGGAGTTACCTGGACCTCCCCCAAAAAGCGAGGTAGAGTTATCCATTGGGATCCTACCTGTATCTCAGCTGATTTCAAAGACCCTATATAGGATGGAAAATGTGGAGTTGGAGGAATTAAAGAAACAACTCCAAGATCTTTTGGAGAAGGGATTTATCCAAACTAGTGTGTCTCCTTTGGGGGAAACAATTCTCTTTTTGAAGAATAAGGATGGATCAATGCAGTTATGCATTGATTATAGAGAATTGAACGAGATTATAATAGAGAACAAATACCCTCTTCCAAGAATTGATGACTCATTTGACCAACTTCATGATGATCAATTCTTCTCTAATATTGATCTATGTTCTAGTTATTATCAATTGAGGGTTATGAAAGAAGATATTCCAAAAAACTGCCTTCCGATCAAGATATGAGTATTATGAGTAAGTTTTTATGCCCTTCGTACTAACTAATGCACTTACAATTTTTATGGGTTTGATGAATAGAGTCTTTGAGGACTACCTTGATAACTTTGACGTAGTTTTTATTGATGATATTATGATATATTCCAAAAGTCACAAGGAGGATAAATGTCATCTAAGGGTTATTTTTCAAACTCTATAGAAGGATAGGCTTTTTGGAATGTTAAAAAATGCGATTTTTGGTTACAACAAGTTTCCTTCTTAGGGTTACATTATTTCCAATGAAGGAATCTCAATTAACCCTGCAAAGAAAAAAGTTGTAGAGGAGTGGCCTTAGCCTAAAAAAATAATTGAGATTAGTAGTTTCGTTGGTTTAGCAGCATATTATAAGAGGTTTGTGAAAAACATTTCACAACATTCTAATCCATTAATGAAGTTAACTCGAAAAGAGGTCAACTTCATCTGGAGAAATGAATGACAGAAAATTTTCCAAGAGCTGAAGATGAGATTGGTTGCTGAACCTATGTCAAATCTTCCGTCAAGTAGAGATGGTTCATTATTTTTAGAAATGAAACTCTGAAAGGTCTTGGGTGCATCCCCAGGAAAAATGAAAAAGTCATTGCTTATGCATCTCTACATATGAAGACTCATGAGCAGAACTATGCTATGTAAGATCTGGGGATAGCTGCGGTCATTTTTTCTCTAAAGATATGGAGGCACTATCTTTATGGGGAGAAATGTGATATATACACAGACCATCAAAGTTAGATGTACATTTTCACACAAATGGAATTGAATATGATAGAAAGGAGATTGTTGTAACTTCTTAAATACTGTGACTTTTCAATTCATTATCTTCCTAGAAGAGAAAACAATGTTGCTGATGCATTAAGTAGGAAAGACCTAGTTGTTCTTTCCATGATGAGGATTCAAAAAGATCCCTTGAGTAGTGAACTATTAATGTAGGTCACGAGAATTATAATGGAATGGACATCGTCAACCCTAGCCCAAATGATTTCTCAACCGTCATTACTAGAGAAGATCATGAAATCTCAGAAAGAAGATCCTTTGTTATAGAAGAAGTTTGAGGTTGTGAAGGATGGGAAGTTTCTTGAGTTCAATATTGATGAAGAAGGCGTACTGATATTTTGTACAAGACTATGTGTTCCATCCCTTCCGAAAATAAAGAAGGATAGGATGGATGAAGTTCATAGATCTACTCTATCTATACATCATGGAAGTAAAAAAATGTATAGGTACCTTCGTGATCATTAATGGTGGGATAATATGAAAAGGGAGATTGCTGAATACAACTCACGGTGCCTGGTATGTCAGCAAGTGAAGGAAGAGTGACAACTTGTTAAAGGGGCATTACAACCGCTACCCATAACAGCATGGAAGTGGGACAATATCACTATGGACATTGTCACTGGTATCCCATGAACGCCCAAAGGAAGCATCGCAATATGGGTTGTTGTGGACCATCTTACCAATACTGCCCATTTTATCTCTATTTGGGAAGACTTCTCTCCTGATAAACTTTCCATGATTTACGTGATGGAAGTGGTAAGGCTGCATGGAGTACCACATTTTATCATATCTAATCATAAAGGAGGTTGTAAGGGAGGTTGCATCTTTGGGCATAGATCTTGACCAATACCAAGATGAGATAGAATAAGTTAAGCTCGAGCAGAACCACCTAGGGGAGAAGTGTAAGTTGATAGAGATTACCACTCGAGCTATGTTATCTGAGCCACCGCAAGAGTTTGTCACCATCTTGCACCTTACCCTAAGGTCTTTTGTGGGTGTTTTAAGGGTTATGTAAAAAGACACCAGCACTATGATTATTGATATTATTTGTGTATATAATAATGTATGAACTTTTATTTTATTATTGTTAGTTTGTAAATTGTTTTTAAAGCACAAATAGTATTTTTAGTTAAATATTCAACAGAGAAATATACTTTGATGAATTAATGGATTTTTGAATTAAATAAAATTTTAATAAAATATTATTATTATTATTAAATTAATTTTTATTAAAAATAAATGATCGTATTATTTTATGAATGCAATTATATTTTTTATTAAGGATAGAAAGCCATTGTTTTCAAAACCCATGAATTTTCGATACATGTCAGTTTTTTTAAAAAGTGAAAAATAACATATTTAGAAAATTATTTAGATAAATTTAATAATATTTATGGTATCGGGATATCAAAATAATGCAAAGGTGATTTTTTCATAATTTTATGAGATAGTCGGATTTTTGGGTAAAAATTAAATACCGTATAAATATATAATGTGTTTTAGGACATCATAATGACCCAATAGTGATGTAATAAAATACTATAAACTGTATGTTTTTCCAATATATGGTTTCCCATTAAGATAATGTGATTTTGGGTTTCTATGACTTATTTTACACAACTTTTGCGGATCCTCCAGAACTTATATAACATTTTGTCTTTTTAAATTATTTTCCTTAAGAGTGTGACTCACCTCCACATAAGCAACCCTATTATTTTAATATGTTCGAACATTTAACTTATAAAATATTTTACTCCACTCCCCTTTGAAAGAAACCAAGGGCTGGTGTGTGGTTTTTTTTAGTTTAATGTGAGGTGTCCCAAACCTAAATAATAAACAATTCCCACCCATTTCCTATATAAACCAACCCATGCTCCTACTTCCTCTTCACTCAAAGCCTTTGAAGTTCGTCCAAACTCTGCCCCCTCTCTCTAGAATCCTCCCAAGGTGACATAAAGCCTCCCGAGGTCTCAACCTAAAATCATTCAATGTTACTCTTCAAATTAAGGGAATCTTTCACCCTCCTATTTTAGACCTAGATTTCTTTTATGTCATGTCTTCCAGTTTCCATATCATTATGTTGAGGGTATGTTCTTATGTGTTATCATTACTATCCATATCATGTATAATTTTTGAGAGACCCTTTCAACTCTCATCAATTTGTTTTCTAAATTTTTATGTGACGCCGTTAGGCAGCCAGATTTCTCGTAAAAGAAATCGCATCTTCTATTTTCCTTCATGTTTCATTTCTATGTGGTATGTCATTAAAATATCCATACCATGATATTATTATGTACCCATACTATATTATGAATTATTTATTATTGTTTGACCCTTTTCCCCTCTGGTTTCAATGTTTTTAAAACAATGTTATAGAGCAGTAATGCCGTAGAAATTTCACCACAAAATTTCTATCTCTTTATCTCCAGAAATTCTATTGTTTTATTTATGTGAATACCCAGGACTATTTAGTTTCAATATGTTTTCATAAATGTATAAATATGATATATTTCATTCTAGAATTGACAAACATATTATCCTTACTCCCTTTCCATGGGTTATAAATTATACAATGATCTTAACTTTTTATTATTATTAAAACGTCACGATCTTGAAATGAAACCTATTTCATTTATTCTCCATGGGTTATTTATGAAATGTTTGATTATAATATATGTGGATAAAATGAAAGTAAAGAAATATTAATGGTGCATCCTGATAGCGCTCTAATGCATTGGGTAAAGAAATTAACTCTAGAGGTGACACGTTTCATGATACCTTTGTGATTAACGCCGATAATGTTTATGACACCTCAGGGTTATACCTTGGTGATATATTCATGAATGTATAAATGAAATGTTCTATCCATATATGAAAGTTATTATTCAAGTTATTTTCATTATTATATTCCTATACTTCTATTTCTCATGTCTTAATGTTGTTATCTAGTTCTTATTGATATCATAGGTAAACAGATTCCCTTGATTTCCGTACTGGGCCTTCTGCTCACCCTTTATTTTGATGTTTATCTCCAGGTTATAAGATGAAATAATTGTAATTAATATGAATATATAATGAATCCTTACAAGTGTATTTGAAGAATGTTTTATTTTATTTTTATGTCGTATGTTCATGATTTACAAGACAGTAGACTTTAAAGATACTCTATTTGTAAAATGTTATGAAATGTTATGTAATAAAAAGCCGGGATGCCATAGAATAGGTATCCACTTACGAGGATTGATGATCTATTCAATCAGCTGATGAAAGATTGTTGGTTTTTGAATATAGACCTCAGATCAAGCTATCATCTGCTCAGAGTACGAGATGAGGATGTGTAAAAGACAACCTTCAGAAGTCATTATAGCCACAATGATTTATTGGTTATGCCATTCGGCATGACCAACTCCCCTACAGTGTTCCCGGGACTCATGAATAGGATCTTCCAGCCACTCCATAATTTCGTTATGGAGGTCTTTGTCGATAACATCTTTGTATACTCAGCAATGGAGGAGGAGCATGCCTATCATCTGCAGATAGTTCTTGATACACTTCAAGAGAACTAATATTATTTTAAGCTCTTGAAGTGCCCATTCTGGATACGAGAGTTCCACTTTCTGGGACATGTTATCTCAGAGGATATAGTTGTCGTGGATCCCATGATGATAGATGTTGTACTTTATTGGGATCCACCCAAGAGTGTAATTGAGGTGCTTAGTTTTCTGGGGTTGGATGGATACTACCAGAGATTCGTGAAAAACCTTTCTAGGGTTGTGGCCACATTTTTAGCATTGACAAAGAAGGGGAAACCCTTCATATGGACAGAGTAGTGCCAACAATGTTTTCTGTAGCTGAGGTAGAGACTAATGTGTTCCCATACCTTGGGGATATGAGAAGAGGGTGTTGTGTTTGTAGTCTACTCTTATGCATCAGGATCAATACTTGGGTGTGTACTAATGCAAGAGTAAAAAGTTATCGCCTATGGCTCACGACAGCTGAGACAACATGAGTAGAACAATTATACCCACGACCTAGAGTTAGCAGCAGTGGTCTTCGCCTTGAATATATAGTGACATTACTTAATGGGCGAACGTTTTACAGTCTACTTTGATCACAAGAGTCTCAGGTATATATTTTCTCAAAACGACCTGAAATTGAGACAACATCGATGACTATAGTTCCTCCATGAATATGACTTTGAGATATTCTATAATCTTTGGAAGGGGAAAGTGGTAGTACATGCACTCCCAAGAGGTCTGGTCTACAGTTACTGATTGGCGACAGAGTATCTAGATGCGTTGCAAATTTCCTTCATAGATAGAGATAGAGCAACTTACCTCCAATCTATGGTTGTCACTCCCCCAATCCATTAGCAAGTCAGGGAGGCACAGATTGGGGACTTTGAGTGCAAGGCTCGACATGCTCTGATATCCCCAGGACAAGAACCTGGTGGATTTCTTAAAGGAGGGGAGCACGTCATCCTCCTCATAGGATGTACCTTTGTACCAGAGGCACTACATGAGGAGGTGTTGAGAGAGTTCCATACATCCCCTCTGGTGGTACATCCTGGTGACTCAAATATGTACCAGGACCTCCGACGTTAGCACTGATGTCCAGTGATGAAGAAGTTTGTGGAAGATTTTTTTTCATAATGCTTCACATTCAATCAAGTGAAGGCCAAGAATCATGTTCCTGTAGGCTTAGCTCAGCCACTAGAGGTTCCAAAGTGGAAGTGGGATGGGATCTACATGGAAATTCTGACAATGCTTCCATGTACATCCGGGAGAAATGATTCCATCTAGGTGATTTTTGACTGACTCACATTGTCTGCCCACTTCTTACCTATCTAAGAGAAGGGATCAATTGAGGGCTTGGGACACCTTTACGTTTAGGAGATATTGAAACATCATGGGGTTCCATCAAAGATTGTCTCGGACCGTGACACACATTTTACATCCCTGTTGTGAAAGGGATTGTAGGAGGTGTTCAACACTCTACTATGTTTGAGCACTTCCTTTCATCTTGAGAAGGATGGTCAAACCTAGCGGACCAATCAGATGCTAGAGGAAATGCTTCATGCATGCGTCCTAGATTTTGGCTGTTGTGGGGAGGATCACTTTCCCTTAGTGGATATTTCTTATGAAAATAGTTATTACTCCACCATCGGTATGGAACTATTCGAGGCCCTATACAATCGACCATGAAGATCAACACTCTATAGGACAGACCTAGTGGAGTAAGCACATATTGGTCCAGAGTTGTACAAGCTACCACTGCGAAGGTGCAGATCACCCCAGAGTGGATGAAGACTGCATAGAGTAGGAAGAAGTCTTATGCTGACAGGTGGTGGAGACCATTACAGTTCCAGGAGGGGGACTATGTATTCTTATGATCCTCTTCATGGTGGGTACTATAGAGATTTGGATGAGGCAGCAAGTTATCACCAAGGCTTATCGGTACATTTCTGATAGTTTAGAGGATAGGCGAGGTGGCATACTAATTGGCACTTCCACTGCAGTTGGTGATGGTGCACGACGTCATCCACATATCTTAGTTGAAGAAATATGTGCACGACCTATCTCACATCATCGACCATGGAGATTAAGACTTAGAAAATGGGGCGACATTTATAGAGGTTCCAGTAGAGATTTAGGATTGATAGGATCAAGTAATTCATTGGCATTCAATACCTCTGGTGCACGTTCGCTGGCAGCACTAGATCCTCCAAGAGAGAACATGGGAGCGGGAGGCTCAGATTCATACTAAGTACCCCAATTTTTATTCTTAGTCTATATTGTGGCTTTTGAGGATGAAAATCCCCATGGTGGGGAGAATATAATGAACCAGATATTCCATGTACTTTTTTTAATTATATGGAATTATTACGAGTCTGAAAAAATTTATGGTGCCTGATTCCAAGGCCTAGAGTGTCCAGAATGAATTTATGAATGTTTTGAAGGTACATTCAGTAAACGTGTGAGTGAAATTTTCTAACATTTTGACTGTTGCTCAGATTAAAAATCTGAGGGCACTGTTGAATCTACAACACTGAGATTCACATAAGCGAGGATTTACATAGAACACCGTACTTCTGGAGAAGAAATTAAGTTTTGTATCTTTTAAAGCAAATGAAATAAAATAAGTTTACTATTTTATTTGCTTTCTCTTCCACCAATGGACAAGAGGCGTGTGGGAAACATGATGCATCAAGCCAATAAATTTCTTGACTTTCCAATCCCAAGTAACGATGTCGTTGGGGAATTAGGAAGTTTTCAAATTAATGATTCAAAATTAATTCCCCATGTCATTACTTGACCTCCCCCTATCCTATTAATAATGAAAATGGGAGGAGGAGATGGCATGACTACACCAAGAAGTGAAGTGTTGACTGAGTACCAAGGCACTAAATATTTGAAGGAAGGATCTAGTTCTGGAGAGCAGTGACGTGCGACACTAAAACCATGAACCTGAGTTTGACGTTTGAGCGGTGATGGGGGCAGCTTGTTTTTGGGATGACAAACAATGAGTCTACCTCAAATGGTGAGAATTCTCGAATGATTCAAGGTAGGGGTGGTGTTGATTATTTCTATTTTCTCCACAACCCAATTTTTTAAAATGATAAGGATGGATCAACTCATGAGAAAGTTGATTCATTATTCAAAATACATGCAGGAGGGTGTTTTTTATTGTTGGGATCAGGAATGAAATTAGGGATTGAAATCTTGTTAAACGAATCTTCCTTGAAACCCCCCGGATATATTTCTAACGCGGAGGGTGCGGGTTGACACGAACAAGGCTTAAGACCCTATTCTTGTTCATTGATTGTGATAAACCAATTTGAAGTTGGAAACAAAATGAGTTAGGGTCTACCGTAGTGAAGAACGTGATCCGAGGAGGCCGTAGGAAAAGACGTTGCGGGAAACAGGCCACTAGAGTGTGACTGGTGGCCAGATGAACACCCTACCGCCGACACGGGCACTGACGATAGTGCACGACAGCATGACAACGACACGCGGCTGAAGAACATGTCGCTGACTCCAGAGGTGAAGGAACAAGGGGTTGGGTGCACCCCCGCTGGTGCAACCATGTGGCCATAGGGCCCCAGCCTATATTGGCTGTGGCCAGAGCAAGGGTCGTCGGTTTGACCGATGGCCAGAGGATGGGGCGTGTGCCAGCAGCATTCCCGGTGGTGAAGCCATTTCCCGTCGGCTGCATCATAGAGGGATATGCGGGTCAACCCCCTCGGGTTGACCCACTGACGTTGCTCCGCACCACATCAACCCTACATGGACGCGCCTCATCTGGCTAACCCTGACAGCCTGCGCCACTAGTTGGGTGGCACCAATAGGCCGGCCCAGTGGGCCGAGTTCAACCTAGTCAGGTCAGACCCGAGTCAGACCAGGTCGACCCCACTCAATATGTGCAAGCCCAATCCAAACCGGGTTGGGTCGGTCCGACCGAGGTGGACTAGACTCAGACCCAGTACCGACCAATTACACAAACATACCCAGACTTCTAAACAGGATGTCCATTTGATGAACCATCTATGACATCATGACCCTTAGGACAGGGTAGTCCATTTGATATACTCCACATGAGTTTTGGAGAAATTTGGGGTATGGCCGGGATGGATCACACAAGAATCCAACTGGGATCTCAGCACTAAAATGTATGTATCTTGCAATCCGTGCATCTGATTGAAGAGACGTTTGCGGCTTTGATACTATTTTGGGGAGAAAAATATTTTGTCATACATTGTGGAGACATCCAGGGATATATAAGTTCGGAAAGTTCCTTGAGGGAAGTATTCCCATGAAGACAATGTATAGAACACTACGACTGACTGAGACATGACGATTGTTGACCTTGGACTCCTTACGACTCAACAACTGGCCCTCTGGGGAGCGGATCTATGATATCCTTGAAGCCAACGGTGGGAAGCAGATCTGTGTGACCTAGTACTCCCACGATACCCATCAGGGAAGTTTACTTTAGTCCGACCAAGGTGGTAAGAGGCTCTGTGTGACCATACATGCCCACGATTAGAAGTGGCTTTGTGTAACCTGGCATGACCACGATACCCATAATAGATAAGTACCAAAACAATCCAAGGATAGTGGGAACCATATATGTGTGACCCAGTAGGCCCATGGTGGGAAGTGGCTCTGTGTAACCCTGCATTTCCATGGTACCCATCATGGATGAGTTGCGTTGTGGTTTAAGTTTAGTGGGAGGTGGCTCTTCGTGACCCAGCAGGCCCATGATGCTCATCAAAGGAGAAGTTTTCCAGTATCGAAGGAGTTCAAAAATATGATTATTCTTCCATCACTGAACTAAAGTGATACATGGTGTGAGCATACTTATGTTGTCTACTTTTTCATTGTGCTATACTTCCGGTTGGATGTGTGCTATTTCCTTGTGGTTTTGGGGGTCCATACTGAGTTCAGTTTTAATCACCCCTGCATGGGCCTTGCCCACGTGTGTTCCATGTCATGTGCTAACGATCGACGCTTTGACGAAGGAAATGGGAGAATTGAACTATGCGGGACATAGTGAGAGCCGATAGATGATACATACTCTCTCATATTCCAATAGCATCACAACTCCTACGTTCAGGTGGGGTTTTATATGGGAGACCATTAGAGCATGGTTGTACTTTAGTGTTTTTAGTACTTTCTTTTGGGTTTTTTATTCTGACCTACATACTTTCAGCTATGACTGTACTCATTTTTATCTCAATGGTATACTATTTCTTTTCATATGATTTGGTACTTGGTTGGGTTTGTGTGTAGGTACAAGTATTCGAGAAATATCTCCCACTCGAAGGATTACGCCTTCGGCACTAGTCTCCTACCTCTAGCCATTGGAAGGTTGGATTGGGGTAGTCACAACATAGGCCTTGGGGGATGGGTCATGAAAATACCCTTATGGTTTTATTGTGATCACTTTTTTACATTCAATTGTCAATGCATATGTTTTCCCTTACTCAAAATTTTAGCTTTCCCTTTGTATGATTAATTTTTCCTCATGTAATAAATAATGATGTTGATTAATGTTGGGAAACCAATCCTCAAGGTGTTCCCTCAGAGTGTCTTGGGTGTGATTGTGTTTTTTGACATAGCCAGATGACCACAAATGAGTACGGTTGGTGTATTCCAAATATAGGTTTTTAAGGAGGTGCAATTTCCCAGTGTTTGTTAAATTTTAGGGGCTCAAATCAAGAAATGTGTGATGAATGGAAAAATAAATTTTTAAGGCAAGAGAAATGAGGATATTGGTAAATGGATCATGCACCATGCTCGGGAAGGGTACACAACCATGTACGAGGCAGTGGGAATAGTATGCGAAGCGGTTCATGAAACGGAAAATGGTTTGTGGTGGAAGTCGGTGGGATATGTAGATGATATTGACACTGGAGGAGAAGATTGACCATATAGGAACAAAGGCGGTACGCAAACCGAAAATAAAAAATGGTTCACGTTTGGCTTTCGTTTTGTGGCACCATTTCATTGGAAGGCTTGCAGTTCACGACGAATGAAGGATTGTTATGCAGTGGAGGCTGAATCGAAGATTTTATAAATATTGGCTGGACAGTTTTTGGGGATATATTTTCCTTTATATAAATCAATAATCCCACTAATTACTGTAGAGATTAAATATCATTAGAATATCTTTTTGATTTGGGATTTTGGAAATGTCCTAAAGTGGGTCGTGATGAATAAGCTCGGGAAGGCTAAACTGGTTTGTGTGGAAGAAATCCCACCGAGGGTTTTATGCAGAGAGACGTAACCCGCATAGGACACGGTACATTGAAGAGGAATCTCTGATATGCAAGAGAAATAATTTTTCAAGTGGGACATGAAGGAGGAGCTCTATTATGCAGAAGTGAAGGAAGTCTATGAACAGAGAATAATTAACAGACAGAAGGTAGTTCACTGAGGAGGTTTGTGGTGGCGATACAAGGAGGTGGTATGAGACATTGAAGTTAGAGGTAGTCCATAGAAAAAGGATGGTCAAGGAAGAGGAAGTAGTATGCAGAGAAGGTGGTTTGCATACCTTTCCTGGTACACAATATGCGAAAGAGGCAGGTGCTTTGTAAAACTTACAAGGAAGCTTTCGAAAGCTTAAAATCATTTTTTAAAAGGATTTTCCATTACCCAGAAGAACTCGGGTAGGTGGACATCATCTTTAGGTAAAAAAGAATCTTCAATAGAGCATCTACCAATATTTGCGGATGCAGAAATTCATGAAAATTATGGGACCTACAGATCTATAAACTATGTTTGACCTACAGGAAGATAAACTGTGTGTGGATTGTTTTTCTAGAGTATTGAGATATGGAAGAGGAAGAAGGGTAACCTATCCCCCGATAGTGATCCAGAGAAAGAGTCTTAGGGAGTGACCCTTGGGAATGTAGTGAATATACATAAACATTGTAAAGGTTGTGGGCCTGGACATATAAGATCTATCCTGGCCATTGTACTCATTATTGGCATTGGGCCTTAGTGAATTTGGAACATCGACCCATTGTTGAGGTATGCTCCTTGGATGTATCCCAGTGAGGCTGAACCAAGTAAAAAATCATTATTTCCTTTGCATGATTTCATATATGTTCATACTTTTCTAGAGGAGTAAGAGATAATTGTGTTTTGTCTAATAAAAAAACAAGATCCGAACGGGAGAAAGATTTAATCTATCATACCCTGATTCATCCTACCTCTTAGGGTATTAGAACTAGTGAACATAACAGTTGAATTATGTTTTCAAGGGTTTCATATGCATGATGATGAGGACTTAATGTGAAATTATCCATGGCATGTTATGTGGGAGAAATTATCATTTAAATACATTGTATTTTGTGTGTAAGAGATTATCATAATTCTATAAATCTATAAACCTCAATGGTCCTTGATAATATAAGTTATCCAATATTTCCTTTATAATATTTATTATTTTAGAACAAGATATGGGAGTGTATGATTGTGCTTGTTATAGTTGTTCTCAAATTAGGGCTTAGATATAATGGGTTATTATGATGATTAAATGTGAGTTTATCTTTAGATTTATGGATACTAGTGTAGGTATATAAGATTAGGGGTAAACATAAGTTTAAAGTATTATACACCCCATGATATTATATGTGGTGAGATCTTAAATTGATTAATGTAATTTTAGGAGACATTTTACTAGGTCAATGTATATATAAATCTTTTCATAAACATGAAGTATAAATTTAAAATTTTGGGATTTTCTCAAGGTATTGATTACCTCATGAGTTCATATTTTCTTTGTTGTTGATGTAGTTAAAGGGAAAAAAGTTTTATAATATATATATATGTGATATTGAAAATTTATTTGGTTACTAAATGATTAATATTGGTTAAAAGGAAGATATCAATATTTCTGTTCTTGTAAGATGAATGGAACGATATAAAAATTTTGGTTAAAAAATATTCAATGTCGAGGATATTAATATTATTTGGTATATTGGATTAATAATATATGGAATTATATATTTTTAAATTTGGGTATTAATATTAATTTATTGAAATTAATGTATTATTTCATCAAATGAAGGTTTACACATTTGGTATTTATCAAACCATGTGATTACCATTTTGGTTTTTCTTAATGTATAAATATCAATGGAATTGATCACTATCACTTTTTATAGTAATGTGGTCCATTATAATATTATTTTACTTCTATAGTTAGAAAAATCATAATTAATAATCATCATTTGGCGAAAAATATGAGATTGTATTGGAAATTGATAGAAGGTTTAAATTCAACTAATCAACTATATTTTCTTATTTTCATAGTCTAGATGTTACCAAATTCCACAAACATAGGAAAAGGATCTTAAAATAAAATGTTTTCATATTACCATAATTTCTAATGGAATCTATGAACTTTTTCATGACTCTTTGGATTATGGTATTTTTAGAAAAGATATTTTTTTATTTATTTAAACGAAAAGGCTAAAAGCCTATAAGAGAAACAATTTAGGGGGTCTGAAGTAGTGGATTCCAAGGACATCAACCTGAAAAAATAAATGAACCTTAAAAGGAAAGGACCCAGGGCTTGAAAAGACAAGTATCTGGTCACTCTGTGGTTCAATAGAATATAGAATGGCATCCACAGTATTACCCTCTTGCAAATTCTAAATAATTGATGCGAGATTCACTAAAAACAATTACACCATATGATGTTATATTCAATGGACCAGGAAATGGGGACTTTTAATGTAATTTTATTGTAGTTGACTAGCGAATAAATATCAAATTCACTAATAAAGATATCTCTCTGATTAAAGAGTGTAAGTCTGATGATCATGGTAAGGGTCTCCGCTTGAAGGGAACCCCCACTTCCAATGAAGGCAGTGAAAGAAGAAATGAATGATACTTTGGAGTCTCTAATCATGTTGCCCCCTCTTATAGATCCCAATTCACAAAAACCATCATAGTTAAATTTATACACCAAGAGGGGGGGGGGTCTATAATAGATCCAATGACCCTAGATGGAAGAGGAGATATTGGGGGGTGCCATTCAAAGTTTTAAGAAAAAAAGGGAGGGAGCATCCTCCAAGTATAATCACAAATGAATGAGTTCCAAAAATAATTTTCTAGTGTTAAAAATAATACTTATGATGGATTTCATAGAATATATATAACTTTTATAATTTCTAGACTACCAGAGAAACCAACAAACTGATGTTAAAATAATTGTTCTAGACTTTAACTCGTGTATATTTCTGTCCATGCCAAGAAACTTGTGATGGAAGAAGGATTATACTGGGAGAAAATAATCAGAGAAATTTATTAGTTGTATAAATAGGCTCTATAAAACCTTTTCCCTCTCCCTACAGAATAATAGATGGTCCGAAGACTCAAGTTGCAGATCCCTGCAACACATAAACCTCAAATAAAAATTAATACCATACCACTGGATGTTCTCATTTGAGGTAAAAGAATTATTTTGAACATTCCAAACTAAGAAAAGATATTTCAATGTAATCCATTTACACCAAAGAGTATTTTCCCAAAGATCTGAAGAGGAAGCATCAGACTGAATTTTAAGAATGTAACGAAGGAGAAATCTATCAGAACCAATACCTGTTAAGAAACAATACCCTAAATTTTTTGTACTTTATGCATTTCTTCAATGTCCAATTCATCACATCTCGCCCATGTTATTCTATTTGGAACCCTACTATATACTACTATATAAGACATTTTTACTTCTATTTCTCTCTTATTAAGAGGATTTATTAATTATATTTTTATGACTTGGGATTATAATAAATATTTTTTTAGATAAATAACCATTGATTTATGATATAAAGTTCAAATTGTTGGGAAAAAAATTATAACAATGGGGGGAGGATGAAACACTTAAATATGTTTTAAGAAAAGCATTTTGTTTGATAGCATATTCAACATGCAACACTGCACTTAATTGAACTGGGAAATATATAAACATTACATCCTTGACATTAAATTATAGGGTATGAATAGTATTAACTAATTTATGAAATATAAATAAATTTCATCCTTAATTTTAATTATTTATAAATTCATTGTGTATAATTAATTTTTTTTTGTAAATTAATTTTATTCTTAAAAAATTTTGTTTTCATTAAATATCGATTTATTGGTTTTTTTGAGAAAATATTATAATTATTATTTGGAAATTTTAAAAAAATTATTTTATAAAATTCAATTATGATTTCAAATCATAATATAAAAAATAACCTAGGGTCAAATTTTGGGTTTTTTTGAAATATATTGATTTTTCTGTGATTAATGAAAAATATCAAATTTTGTAAAAATATACTTTTTTCAATAAATTATGTAAATTAAAAGTAAAATAATGTTTTTAATATAATTTTAGGTAACCTGATTATTGCTGATTAATATTTACTCCACATTATTATATTTCAGTCATCTTTATATTGGATTTAATTTTAGATTTATTTTCGTGTTATGAAAGTTGATTTCTTAGAAAAATATTTTAAAGTGTATAATGTTCGTCATTATTAATTAATTAAAATAACCCCTAATTAGAAATAATTTAAATGAAATTTATAGGTTATAATTCTAAAAATATTTTCATAGATTCATTTAATGATTATTATTAATCATAGAGTTAATATAAACTCATCTTTTACTTGAAAAATAAACTTGTTGAAACCTGATTATTTTTTCAAGTTTGTGGGTTTAAATTTGTATTAATATTTTTCAGTTCTGTGGTTTGAACTTTTTAAAATGGATTCCATTTGAATATTTTGAATAATTTATATGATATAATAATGTAAACATAATTTTTGACCAAAACAAATAGTGAAAAATCTAAAATTAATTACCATGATAAAAGTTGAAATTAGTTTACCAGGGTGTTGAACTAAAATGTTTAGGGTTAAAATGAACAAAAAACCAGTATAAAATCTATTATATAGAAATATATCAATATCATAATTCTTGTTTCTTGATAATGGAAATTTTTTTATTGTTGTTTTATGTAAGAAACATGGGTATAACATTTTTTTCCAACATAGCAAGTGTGCCACTCACCTCTATTATCAAAGGATACTCTATCTCATCTACTCTTCAAACCTTAAAATCCATTTGGAGTAGCCAAAACCTTCAAAAATTACTTATTCACTTTTATAACCATGACCTAGATCTCTTGGTCTTTGAAACAATCCGTACAATAATGTTTTTTTGGTGATAATCATAGGAGGGTGTCCAAAGAAGATGTATCTTACGTAATAGAGTGATTTTTAATTAATTTATTCATCCACCTCAGTAAAATAATATTCAGTAAAAATTATATAATAAAAAATTTAACTAAAATATAATTATATAATAATATGTTTATTTCATAACCTAAATCCACATTCTCTTCCTTAAAATGGGATATCAAATCATCATTCGGCTGTACGACAGATTATCGCCTCATGAACTTATGTAATTTTTTTCCATCAATGCCTCTCACAGATTGTTATAAATATTGATTTAATGTATATATATATATATATTTATATGATATTTTTAACATATTTTTACTTATTGGGGAATAATACCCCACATACCCTTTGAATTTCAATTATGTGGGTGGTATTGTAACGTAGCTTGTGTATACAACAGATTACCACCTCCTAAAGCAATGTGATCCTTTTTTGCTAACACTTTATAGTAAAGGTATTACGGGTAAATATATTTTTAATATGTGATAAAAATTAAATTATTATTATATTCATGAAATATTTATCGCTCTTAAGAGAAAATATATCATTTTTCGTGTTACACTTAAAAATTATAAGAACATCTATGCATAGGTGTGGACTATTGCCTCCACGAAGCGATGTTATATTTTTCCATCACCAAATAACAAGAATGATACATAAATATACGTTTATTATTTAAATAATATGATTTTCATTTTTTAATTATTATTCTTTAACGACAATAAGTTACATACATTATGTCTACAATGATTGTTGAAAAATGTAAATGTTACTTATGCGTACCTACGACCTACTTTCTCTATGATCATAATAGAGTTAATTTTTCAAAAAAAATATTTCATGGTTTGTTTCAGTTTTATAATTTATGTATAATATGATAATTATTTCCTGAATATTATTCAGGATATATTTAAGGAATGGCCGATTTGACCATAATCAACACACCAAAGCTCTTTTAAAATAATAAACTGAACATCTTAAAAAACGATTTACAATTAACCGATTAAGTAATTAAAAATAAATAAATTAAATTATTTATGAATTATGCATAAAACCTATAAAATTACCTTAATAAATCAAATAATTGATATGATCTTATAGTTAGGTATTTTTAGGTCACACATAAAACTTCTGGACTTATGTTAATGGCTTTTAATCTCACTTTTACTTATGTGATACATATTCCACATTCATTATTTTATTTATTGTATATTATATTTGATTATCTTTAATTTATTTTATTAATATTTTAATTGAAATTATTTTTATTTGAAAATATATATGATGTTTTTCCATTCTTTTGGTTTTTATGAGGAGATTACCAAAGCAGTAAGGGACTTTGTCTCAATTTTCCTTCGTTGAGAAATATTTTAATGTTATGCAATTAGTTTTTATATGATTTATATAATTCTTAATTTAAATGTAACAATATGTATCTTCAATTTATCAGGGTATTTTATGTTTCAATTTTTATTATTTCATCCACGGGGATTTGAATTAAATGTTACCTAATTGTAAATAATTTCATAAGTCAAATTCTTTTCATTGGGTTGTATTAATTCTTCATTGTATTTGATATTTTTTGATTATGTGTGTCATTAATTTTGATATATAATTTTTTATATATATTTGGTTTATATTTATTAACACTAGATAAAAATAATTTATTTATTCGAAAATTCAGTGGAATAGATTTTGAAGGGTTATTCATCTAAAATTATTTTCCTTTAAGAAAAATATTTATGATATGGACCTATATTAATTTGTGAGGTGTACACACTTTCCTTTTACAATCTATATCATGAGAATTCATATGTTAATTAAATTTTACTAAACATTTTATTACTATTTCTTGGGGCTTAATATTGATGTATTCCAAAAGTGCAAAAGACTTTATATTAAATATCCTTTCTTTCAAGATTTTTTATCTTCAACGGTATTTTTGATTATGTAATGTGATATTATTTTGTTAAACCACATATATATTATTATAATTCAATTATTAATGTGTTTCACTTGTTTAATTTATACTACACCCCCTCATTGATTGATGAAACATTGAAAAATTCATTTTTAAGTGATACTGATCTTGTATTTTCTTTCAGATCAGGTATCTTTATCATCCATATCCATTTTTTATAAAATGTTTTCAAAAAATTAATTTTATTAAAATAAATTAAGTCCTAAAAATTTTTATATTATATTTACCTTCCTTTAAATGTTTTTGAATGAAAATTTGTTATGATTTTCTTAGTGGGTCTCATTTGACACCATATTTAAAAATGTTTTGAAAAGAATATTTATTTTTAACATTTTTGAGATGAAATGATTTTCTTACCATCATGTCCATTATTTTTATTAATGATTCATTTATATTTTTCCAATTTTTCTTTTAAATAAATGTATTTTTATGGCATTTTATTTTTTTTATTTTTTTAAATTGATTTTATGAATGAAAATTATATTTTACTGAATAATTTTTTTGATTATCTTTTAATGGTATTTCCATTCAAAAAAATAAACTATATTATTTGATAATTGTGATATTATGGGGATATTTTTAAATAATAAAATTCTCATTGTTCGTCTTGATGGATTAATATCATTTCAAAGAGATTAAATTTGAACTTGTTTATTTACCATTAGTAGACAATGCTTAAAATTATTGTTATGGAACCAATTTATTTTCCATTGGATAATAATGAGTAAAATATATTGTTATGGTACTTATTGATTTTCCATAGGTTAATCATGTTTCAAATAGAATTTTAGGAAACCCATCACTTTTCCATGGGTTAATCAATTTTTAAAATAATGAACGTTGTTTCAATGATTTTATGATGAAATAAATTCTCTATGTACTTTATTTATGATATGAATGTTGGAAATTATTTACCATGAAATGTAGTTCCATGAAAAACCAAGGACATAGGGTTTCATTATAAACTATGTATATGGGTTCATATTATTAACCAAGATAATTGTTTCCATGATAATAAAAGGATGAGTGGGCCTATGATAGCTGCCTAGTGCATTGAGTACTATGGTGATAGAAGTTGACCATAATATTTATTCCATTTGAAAAAAGTGACATGAAGATAATATCCCATGATAAAAATATGTTTTAATTATGATATTGTTTCTTATAATTTTTTCCTATGATCAATATTGATATCACATGGATCATGATTGTCGATTCTGATGACTCTTTCATTTGTTAAAGACCTATTAAATCTTTTCATATTTTATGATGAATGTATTAATTGGTAGGGATATTATTCTGTTTTTCTCATGAAATGTGATTATTTAATTATACACTTATTCTGTTCTTATTCTTACTAACAACATTCAATTGTTAAGGGATATGTTTACCCTCATAGAGCATTGGTCTCACCCTTCTTTTATTTCTTTTTCCCTCATGTTATAAAAATGACGTTGATTGAATTTTATATATAGGGGTTTCATTTGGATGATGATGATGAATTAATGTGAAATAAGAAAAATAAGTTATGTTGGAGAAGTTTTCATTTAAATTCATGGGTATTTTTTGCCAGATTTTTTCCAAATTCTCTTTAAATCTAAACATAACAGTTCACTGATAATGTGAGTAATCCAATATTAAATTTCAATTTTTTATGTTTTGTATAGAAAAAATTGGGTCACCTTCATCGGTATCAAAACATGAAATGTAATTCTTATGATTTACAAATAAAATAATTGAGTATGGGTTCAGGGTTGATATACTAAATGTCCCACCCAACATCCTCATATACTTATTCTCTTCAATGTAGCTCATTCATCCTTTATAAACCACTTCCACATCCAACCAACCCTTACCCATCATCATGAGGCCCATTCCCAAGTCATGGAATCAAAAAAATGAATTTATATACAATTTATATTTAATTATTCTAATTATTTTTAACAATTTATAATCAATAGAAATTTAATTTTTTAGTTATAATTCCTAAAAACTCACATGATTAACTTCACAACATAAATATTTATGGAAATTAGTGGGGAGTGAGTGATAAACAACCCAACATCTTTTTGGGACATAAATACATCATGTCCCTTATTTATCATTTATCATGATCCATTAATTTCTTCCAAAAATTCCAAAAACCCTAAGTAATATATCAGAGACTACATAATTTGACAAAAAAACATGTATCTTTGCGAAAATATCCTTTTGTATATCATTTAATCAAGCTAAAAAAACTCCCATTGATATGAGGATGACTTCACCATGACCTAGTAGAATCATTTCTAAAATACCTCACCCAAAAGAAGATATAAAAAATGGAAAAACAAGAGGAATTGAATTTTAATGAATTAATACAAAGTGTTTTATTTACCTCAGGATTTCCTCTGAATCAAATGGTACTCGATTGTAACAGGAAACATAAGAGACACTCCCCGTGTACTAAATGGATTTGTAGGATTACCATCCATTTCAATCCTCCCATGTATAGGTTTTTGAAAAATCTAAAAAACTATAAAAATTTGTTTTAAATATTTTTATTCTATTGTATCGAAAATATGGAAACATTATTCATCTACACGCACATAAGGGTTCACACAAGGGTCCTCCTAAGGGACGATGTTAGGGGATTCCATGTAGTTATTAACCCATGTAACAGAATTCTAACATAAGGGGATTCACTCTATAGGGGTCGCAATAAGGGTCCTCATAATGGGACTCAATATATATGAGTTAACGAATTGTTTTTACTTGATCCCCTGCTCTAGTGATAGAGTTTTCAATTTTTTTAAATTTCCCAATAATTTTAAAACACTCTATTTTAATGTCCATCCCACATAAGAGGATTTACCCTATGAAAAGGTTGAAACATAAGTGTCCCCCATGTTGGTGAACCACATAAGCATCACTATATAGGGTTTTACCTTATGGGAAACCCATGTAATAGTAAACACTTAGGGGAATTCTAGATCCCTATTATACAATGTTGATATTTAGGACATTTTGGCACTATCCCAACCATGTATAGGGATAAGAACATATAATTTTCCCTTTAAAATAATCTAGCCAACTACTTTGTTAAAAATACTACTTCAAAGAACTGGATTTATCACCTTATCTTCAAAAAAACCCCCTAAAAATTTATATTTTCAACACACTTGGATTCTCGTTCTAAATCCTAATTCTCAAGAAAACTACCTATATGGAAGAAAAACTAAAATTCCTCCAAAATTTCTCAACCCATCTTGATGATGGTATTTACATCCTAAAAACCATTTAACCTTCAATAGATTCCCTTGGTTTCTCTATCACTTTATAAAATAATTTAGCTATAGACAATTTATTTCTGTATGTAAGATTCACATATGCTGATACCCAATACACTATAACTACATCCTCCATAAAAATAGATTCTATAGTTGAAACACCTCCTACCATGTCATAGGGGGCATACGATATTATTTTAGATCCAAACTTCGAATACTAATATATCCATAAGAAGACTTAATTCTCTCCTTGAACCTATATAAAAATATAGTCAATCCCAAAACACTAGTGGTGAAACCATCCTTCTCTATGTTCATATACAATATTACTTAATGATCCATTATTACTCTCAAAATTTTATTGGATTCCATTCATATTAAATTAAAATCTATTCCATCTTTGATTTAAAATGAATAAAAAAATTTATTTCATGCAATATTTTAATGATACAACATCTCCTTGTTTGATGTACACAGTTCTATGAATATCAAAATTCTACAGGATATTACAATACATTATTTAAAATTGAAAGATTCTAAGAGTGATTTCTTCTAATAGTTATTGGATTGCTTTCCATTTATTTTAGAATCTTTTATATAAGCACCCATAGATTCTCAAAGGGTTTTAAAACCATCAGTTTCATTTTTTATAAAGTGTTTGATAGATCCCATTAATTCTTCAAGATTCATGTCAACCCAAACTAATATTTCAATTCTAAACAACAAAATAGTTAATATAATGAATACTTTAGTGTTACTCTATTTAATGGTACAATAGAAAAAGTTGATATTTTTTTGGAATGAATCACTTAAGAGGAAAATGTGACATCAATTCTCAAAAAACTATATAACTCACATCACATGAACAAACAAGTATCTCTTTCCAAGATATATACTCTAATCACATAATACTTGTCCTTCACCTAAACCAATGTTGTAACAATTTAGGATTTCACTATAAAATATATTCTACATAATAAACCCCAAATTCTATAACTTATTCTATAAGAAAAAAAAGTAAAACAATCAAGGGAACATTTTATTAAAAAAGTATAACAATGTTAAAACATATTGTAGAAAAAAATATTTTAATTAGTTATAAATTCATACAAAATAGGATTAAAAATACTTATTGTATTAAAATTGATTTTTATCAACAAAATCCATTTTCATTTGTATATTGTATTTTTATATTAAAGTCAAAATTTTAAATTTCAAAATTTTACTGTTAGAAAATGAATATAATTTTTTTACTTATACTATCAATATTTTTAAGATAATTTTTTTATTAGTTTCTTATATTATTTAATTTTTAGGTGAATAATGGAAAATAATTTTTTTCCAAAATTAGATATTTTATAACATTATAAAAAAAATAAAAGTTTATAAAACCTTTTAATTTTATAACTATGCAATTATAATATAAAACTAATTTTTTTTTAAAAACTATTTTGAATTTAGAAAACCTATGATTAACATTTAAGTAATAAAAGTAATATTTTTCAAAAAAAAGACTAATTTAGAAATTTTTTATTAATTAAATATTATTTTTGTGAAAATTAGGTTTTGGATTACACTATGTTCCAAATAAAATTATTTTTTTCCTGAGAAAACAATTTATGTCATGAAAATAAAATACATTGATAATATTAGTTTATACAAAAATTTTGAAATTAAAAATAATATTTTTTAAAATGGGTTTTTATGAGATACATGTGGTCATTATGAAATGGATTTTTATTACACATAGAAATTTTATCTCAAATATTTTATAAAATATTTTGATTAATTATTTCAATATAATTTAATAACTACCATTTTTTGGTATAATGTATATATTACATAAGTGAAAACATGTCGCCATAGTAAAATATAAAATGGTAAAAGTAATAAATCTCAGGGAATGGGATCAAAAAATGTCAAAAAATAAATTAAATTTTGTGGTTTAGATATTATAGAAATTACATCCTCTTGTAATAAATAAATATCAATTTTTGTTTCTTTATACATGGTGAAACATTTTCTCTTTTTATATAAAGTTGAAATATTTCAAAAAATAAATTATCACTATTTATAAAAGGGCCTCCAACTACCACATAGAGAACACAAAAATAATTTAGTTTCATATTGAAACTATACCATTTTTAAATACCATATAATCATATTCCAATTCCTTGAACCTCAAATAAGAAAATATTTTTTTAAGACCTCTATTTCCAACGAGTCTTCCAAGGGAAATCCCAAGTCCTCAACATTAGTACTCGTTTTAAATCTTATTTTCATTTATTTATTACATTCCAAATATAACTTCAAAATTAATTTGAAATAAAATTAGTTTTTATAGTTTAATTAATGTAATTATTTTATGTGAATAACTACTAAATTCTATTAGTCTTTTCTATTTAGAAAAATAATACCATCAATCATGTGTTGTGTGAACTACTGCCTCCAGGAAACAATATGTTTCGTTTTCCTTCACAAACATATAGGGATGGACATAGTGGGAAATGTAATATATAAAAATGATATTTATTATATTTTCAAGTTCTTAAATTATAAAACATATGATTCATTTCACTCTCTCTATGGAAAATGGAAGAATCATCCACGTGTATGTGTGGACTACTACTCTTGGGAACAATGTATTTTGTATTTCATTACTACCATTCAAAGATGGTTATAATATTGGTTTTAAGGGATATATTTTAATTTAGTAAAATTTTTAAGATTCTGGTATGTCAAACTGCACAACTTATTAACCACATGATCAATAAACAACCATTGTAAATTCAACATTAAAAAAAGAGCATACTAAGCGAGAAAATTATTTATTCATATTATTTAATAAGTATTAATAGGTTATCTTATTTATATAATTAATTTAAATTTGAATAAACTAAACCATTAAACACTAAATAATATCATTATTTTTATGTTATGAAGATATTACAACTAAACCACTTTATAATCATCTATTAATTATGGTATGTTTTTTAGGTTCGTTTCTCCACATACTAAAAAATGATATGAATTTATATAATAGATGACTATGAGAATGATATTTTTAGAAATATATTATATAAATAAATAATATTGGATTTATTTTAGTTCCCTAATGGTATCATAGATATTAATAACTTTAATTAATATACCAATTCATGTTCCTTAAAAATAAATAAAACACGCTCATCGTCAAAAAAATATTTAATGATCCTAATGAAAACTCTAATAGAATGAAATTATAACATTATAAATAATTATAAACCATAAATTACGGTCCCTTTTAAAATATATCAATGTTGAAATTTTGAGAAAGAACGAGGAACCACAAAACCATTATGATACTATTTTAACATGATGAAGATTACTTAAAGATAATAATGAAAATAAATTATAATTAAATAATACTTTTTAGAAAATAAATAGAAAATAAGGTTAAAATATATTATAGTAAGGAATATGGTTTGGAAGAAACTATTTATTTGATTTATTGTTTTCATAATGGAGGTTAGATAACACTAGAATAACAAGGAATACATGGTAAGTGTTTCTTTACTAAAGGTTTCACCTATTGAGACATATTTATTATTAGACACCATGTTTTCCAAGAATAGTGCATCCTATAGCGGTTTAATATTTTTATCAAGATTTCTTTATTATTAATGTTAATAAATCTTTTATTTAAAATAATATATTTTGAGGGGGTTTTAATCTGATGATTCATTGGTTGTAAGGGGTTCCTTGTCATAAATTTATTTTCTTTTGAAATATTTCATATTTTGAACCATGATATATTTGATATCATTTTTTTATTTTATAATTAATATATTTTACCATCATAATTAATTTCTAAGAATTTGAAGATCTCTATAATGTATTTTTTGTTAATGACCTTTGATTCAAAGATACTAAAGTGAAAATGTGTTTAGATTAAAATGAAAATCAAAGTATAAGGGTTTTGATTACCACTATAATTTTTAAATGAAGATTCATTTAGAAATATAATATATTTGGTGAATTTTTTTTCAGTCTATTATAAATTTATTTGGATATTAATGGGGATTTCTGAGTCTCCTCAATATTTGACTTCCTTATGACCCATATTTTACACTAAGCGGTTCTTTTTTATGAATCTGATCCTATATCTTGTTCAGAGTTGTGAACCTCCATTTTTTCTAATCCATATTCAGAAGTTGATTTTTAAAATGGCCATATCAATGAATCAATAATTTATTTTGGTCAATTTAAATTACATTTGAATCTTTAAGAATATTTAAATATTTTTTCATCATTTTTTCCATGTGGATCACTTTCATCAATGTGTGTATAATATATTTTTTTTATCATTTTCAAAATAAACACATATTCATACCGACCCATTACCTTTATATGAAAATTTATTCCTCAGTTTTGATGGTCTATCCAAAAAATTTATTCTTCCATGAGTTTTATTAAATATTTATTTAATAAATCTTTCAAAATTTCTTAGGTATTTCTTATTTCACGTGTGATTTTTTCTAAAAATCTTAAAAAGTAATTTCTACGAAAGTCATTGTTCTTTGGAACATACTTTACATGTTAAAGGAAATTATACAAATGATAAAATCCACTATATTTCTCAGGATGGATAATTTAATGTCCTTATATTTTGTAGGAATGACCAACCACTTACTTTGTTTTACTTTATCATCCTTTGTATATAATCATAACATTAGTTCAATATATCTACACTATTAATACCCTATTTTAGATACATTTTTTATAAGGGTGTTCACCTATATTTCATACATTGATTTATTTTGAAAATTATTTACTTAAACAGATAACATTTTTCTATATAGTGTAAACACCACATACTTTATTATCTTGAGTTAAAATCTTTTTCATAAAACGTTAATGAATATATTTGGATACACATATAATTTTCCATGGGTTTATTATGTTATGAATGTTGTCGGAATTATGATTTATTTATTTATGTGAATCCATTTTAAATGTATTTTAAACCCATTTTATTTTCAATGGATCTTTTTGTTGCGTTGAACGCAACCAATTTTCATTCCATGGGATCTTTATGCTATAAAAAGTGAATGATTAACAATTTAAGCTTTTTGAAAGAAATTTTGATTTACCATGGTTCCTTATGATGTGATAAATTAATGATTTTTAAATTTGAGATCACAAATATGAATGAATGGTGGTTAGGGTCCTATATCACCCTGAAATGCATTATTTAAGGATTTATATATGATAAGAAAATTTTTTACAAGAAAATTTTAGTTACTAATATGTGTTGTTATTGATGGTATGTCTCATGAATTTAATGCTTTCTTATGATAATGTTTTTCCTACAAATAGAATATGTCATAGTTTTAGTCTTATTCTAATTCTTATAGCTCATATTCAGTGAATCAATTTACCACAATATTTTGATTCATATTGTATTTTATATCATGCCTTAAAATATATTTTTTTATCTATATTTTTTGTGTATGATTTTCTTATGCATCTTGTTTTTAACCATCTGACTGTCTTATGACAACTTCTAATCATTTGTTTTTATCACTTGTGTTTAATCATACCAAGAATATGAGATAACCAGTTATTATGTTTCTATTTATCCATGTTATCAAGTGAATTAATATGTAAGATTTTTACAAAAGAGTATCTTTTATTAAGGATATGATGGAAAACTTAAAGGATTTTTATAATTATTTTCTTATATTGTGCTGAAAATATCATTTTGATGAAAATAAATTGGTTTTATAAGTAAAATATTTTTCCTTAATCTATATAAATATAAACATAAAAAGGTCATTGGAATGTTACTTTTATATTATAAGAGAATGATACTATAATTATGTATTTGTATCCAATTTTTTTTTCTAAACATAGTTTTTTTACAACAAACGCGGGAGTACGTGTACAAGGGTGATATAAATGGTATCCTAAGAGGATTTTGAAAAAATATGTGGTTTGTATGTTAACTGTAAAATATATATTAATAGATATAAATGGTTTTAAGGATCAGTAGTTTATGATTAAAAATTGTTTAAATGGTATAGATAATACTTTTGGATTATTATATTGAATATTTTATGACTTTTTGGGATTAGGATGAGCAAAAATTTGTGAAAACCCTAAGGATAAGTTGAAGGGATTATTATAAATATTGGATAGCAACCCATTGTTTTCATAAATAATGGATTATATAGTTTTCCTTATAATTAAATCCAATTTTGAATATTGGATAATGTATGAGACCATGGAACAAATGAACCTAGGGTTAATCCCCCCAAAAGTGTCGTGGAGTACCAAATAAATATTTACTATAGTGCATCTTGTGTGGGCTTAATACTACACATCTATCTAGAAATACTCTATGTATATTATAAGTTTTATTCAAATTATCTTGAATAATCCATTATAAAGGATTCAATTTTGATGTTAACAAATTAGGCTAGAGATCATAATAGTAAAATGACCGTGGATAAACAAGGATAAAAAATGGAGAGTTGTATTATGAATCAAAATAATAATATATTAAAAATGAATGTTTCACAGGGGAAGACATATTTGAATTGATGAATTTATACTCAAATTTTGGATGTTGTCAAACCAATTTCGGTTTTTCTATTTTGATGAAACTAGACCAAAAAATGAGTTTGAGAAATGTTTTTATTTAGAAACCGCTATGTCTTATCACTAAATAAGGGAGCATACTTATACGATTGAGAATCTAAGTATGTTCCTATAATTTTTGAAAAGGTTATTATCCTAGCCTCACTAAAGGCACTGAGGTTGATATATTAATAGAAGTTATATCATTAAATTTTTAGCTATTTTTATCTATGACTGATATTTATTGATGATATTCCAATATATTCTAACTATTATGAGGAGTATGAGAAACTACGAAGTATTTTTCTTTTATATTTTTGACTTAAAGTATTTAAAACATATATTAAATTATATTAATGAGTGTAAAAAGTGATTTTATTGAAGGGCTATATTTTTATTGACAAATATTAAAGAAAACAAGATTTAGGAATATATATCCCTTAGGTTTAAAAGGATGTTTAAGTTTTTGAAATGCCAGTTGGATATTATTTTTAATCTTGGAATTGATTATTTTTTTAATTAAAAATATATTTGTGGTATTTTGGTGAATTAAATCTCATTTTGGGATTATTGACTTGTGTGAACATATGAAGAATGTTTAGTTAAATTTTATTGTTAATGATAATGTTAATTTTGATAAGAATATATGGTTTCACTATGATTTAACATATTGGAGATTCATATGGTTTTGGGAAAGGTATATTTTGAATAATATATTATTATGGTATATACATATGGCATTATATGATTATAAGAAAGATTAATTTTTTCAGTATCAATATTTAACCTAATATAGAAGACGAGAGCAAGGAGGATGACATACTAGATGTTTTAAGCTGAATGATTGTTTTTTCTGAATACAAATTCCTTTTTTATTACTAAGTAATAATTAAAATTTTGAGGACATAATTTATTTAATGGGGAGAATGTAATGACTCCAAAATTTATTTTATTATTATTCCATTAAATGAACACAATGTTCGATAGCTTGTTCTAAATTAAAGGCTGAATTAAAAATATCCAAGAGGTGTTTGAAAGTTAATTATAATTGGAAAAAAAACCTATGCTAAATATAATTATTGTAAGAATTTATAAATTTATACAAATTAGGATTAAGAGTACATAATGTTTTAAAATTATTTGTTTTAAAAAAATATTTTTTTTATATATTGATTTTTTATAAAAAAGAAAAACTTTATATTCTAAAATTTAAATTTAAAAAATGAACATCATTTCTGGACTTAGAATAAAAATATTAGATTAGGATAAATCTTTTTTATTTTCTTAAATAATTGATTTTTAGGCAATGAGTGCTTGCTTTACCAGAACTGAATATTTTATGACTTTAAACTAGATACATAATAGTGAATAAAAAACATTAATTTGTAAAAATTTTGTTTAATATTTAAAAATATTTTTTAAAAAATTCCATGTTTAATTTAGAGAACCATTAATTAACTATTTAGGAACTTATTTAATATTTTTCCAATAAAAACTCACTTTCGATCTTTTTTCTATTATTTTTTTATAAAATATATTTTTGATTTATTTTAAATCAACATTAATTTTATTTTTTTTATAATAAAAAAATTTATATCATGAAAATCAAATACATTTAGATTTATACCCAACACATAAATTCTATTCTTAATAAATCACTTTGTCAAAGAATGAGTTTTTACGTGTTATAAGCGCTATTGACAACAATTGATTTTTCATACTCATATTGTTTTTAATAAATGAGACATCATATTTTTAATAATTAGATCCATATTATATAATAATAATCACTTTATTTTTAGGTATACAATATAAATTACATATATAAAAACAAGTTACCACTATAAAATCTAAATTATTTTAAGTAATAAATATAGGGGGAACAGTCTTGAAACATTTTTAAATCATGTTTATAATTGATTTTATTCGATATTATATATAATAGTTAAAACTAAAGAACATTATTATCAATTTTTTAGTCTTTTTTACATGTAATATATGTTCTCTCTTTATATTAGGTTGAAATATTTACAATAATTCCAATCTCACCACCTGTATAAGGGGCCTCTCACCCGCACATCAACACCAATTAATGAATTCAGATTCCTATTTAAAATATTCCATTTTCATTCCCCTATTACACTATTCTTTTTATATAAGACTCTTATCATTTCATATTGTCTTAAACCTATATTTCAATGTAGTCTTCCAAGGTAAATCCAGTCTCCTCAACACTTGTACTTTTATCCAATCCAATTTTCATTTATTTACCACATTCAAAATATATTTTTATAAAATATTTTTAGATAAACAAGTAGTTTTTGTAAAATAAATGTTATTATTCAATGATATAACCATTAACGACTATTCCATTTTTCAATTTTGAAAAAAATTAAATGACCTTTAGCACGTCATGCAGACTACTACCTCCATAACATAATGTGTTTCATTTTCTGTCACAGCCATACAAGGATGGTAATAATAGGGAATTTAACATATTATTAATATATTTATACC
The DNA here is from genome assembly GCA_963277665.1 of Viscum album. Classification (NCBI taxonomy): domain Eukaryota; kingdom Viridiplantae; phylum Streptophyta; class Magnoliopsida; order Santalales; family Viscaceae; genus Viscum; species Viscum album. The sequence continues at coordinate 746,047,584 of OY728123.1, read as the reverse complement.
ATATTTTTGGTTATTAATAATAATAAATATTATTATATATTTATTTTACTCTATGGAAAAAAAATCACCAACCACATGTACGCACATGCTATAGCCTCCATGGAACAATGTATCCCATCTTTCATTTTAGGATTTCATGGATGGTTGTATGATTGGATTTATTTGATAAATATGATAAATATGATTTTTATGAAATTTTTATTATTTTTATTAAAATTGTAAAATATACCGCCAATATGAGCAATAAAGAATTGTTGTAAATTTAACCGTCCAAAAAAGAGAAGAATAAGAGGAAAAAATGATTAATTTGTGTTATGCAATTACTTTATATAGGTTGTATTTATCTTATAATTATTTAAATTTATTATATTTCAATATAATTGTAAATAATTAATATCATTATGCTTCCGATATAATTATATTACAACCAAACCACATCCTAATCATACATTAACTATGATATGTTTAAGTTTAGGTTTATTTAATCACATATTTGAACAATGCTATGAATATTTATCATGGATGAAAATGGTAAGGTAATTTATGGTAATATAAATAAGTAAACAATTCTTTTATTTTTTAATTATTATATTATTATTAATCTCATCAATTAAGATACCAATTTCCATTTGTTAAAAATCCCTCAAACATGCTCATTTTCGATTTAAACATTACTATCCTAATGAAAAATCCCATAAAATAGAATTATAAATGATTAAAAATCATACACTAGAATATCTAGAATGATATGTGAATTATTAGGGTTTGGAAAGGAATGATTAAGTATAATCCTGTTATGAAACTATTTCAAAATAATCAAGTTTACTCAAATTGGATATTTAAAATAAATGACAACTAAATAATATTCATGTAGATAATAATTATAAAATAATTATAAAAAGGTTATAATTATGAATAAGGTTCTAAAATAAGTTATTAAGTGAGATATTGTTTTCATACATGAGGTTAGATAACATTCAAATTTGCTGGAATATAATAAAAGGTTATCTTATCTAAAAATTTCACCCCCTGGGACATATTTTTTATTATAAATCATGTGTTTATTGGAATAGTTTTCATACATACCATTTTATATTTTATATCCATATTATATCATTATTCATTTTAATAAATCTTTAATTTGAAATTATATTCATTAAGGGGGTTTGAGTCAAAAACATTCTAATGTTATTTGAGGTCCTTATCTCAAATTTAATTTCTTCAAACATATTTTATATTATGCACCATGATATAATTTATATAGTGTTATTATTAGTCAATAAATTTATATTAAAATATTCATTTAATTCATTTTATTTTAATATCAAAATCATTTACATTATTTAAGTGGAATCCAATTAAAAATATACCTATGTTGATAGAGGTTTCGATTAAAAAGTTACTCTACCTATAAGAGTTTTAACTGCCAATCTTATTTTCAAAAAAATATTTATTTTAAAGGATAATAATATGGTTAAGTTGTATACATCATTAAACATGTTATAATTTTATTGAGATATTCATTGGGTATTACATGGTCCTTTACGATTTCATTTCCCCTTGATTAATATATCACCCGAAGTGTTTCTTATAATTGATATTGACCCTATCTCTTATTCAATGCTTGTAAAATCCATTATTACAAGTATGTATTAATTATAATCTTTTGGAAAGGTCCTTATTATATTCCAAAATAAATTTTTTAAGTCACTTTATAATATATTACCTTTTTAAAAAAAATTGATGAAATTTTTAATGTTTTAAGTATGGTTTATTTTCATCAAAGTATGAAATGAATAAATTTTATAACCTTTATGTGTGAAAAAAAATCACCACCATTATCATTTTATGTGAAACGTTCCTCCAACATTTTCATGATATATAAATAAAAATATTTTTCAATATGATTAATTAAATTTATTTTTAAAAATTATTCCAGTGGTTCATGGATATTTATTATTGACAAAGTGATTTATTTATAAAACTCCAAAAAAAATTTTACATATAAGTCACTGTTTTTTGAATCATATTGTTATAGATTTAGGTAATTATTCAAATGAAACTATTAAACTTCTTTCTATGGATGGATTATATAATTTCTTTCTTTTTGAAGGAATGTTCCATTACTTCTATCATCTTAGCTAATAGTCTTTAGTGTATAGCTGTAAATTTTCTTATAATTCCACTCATATGTTAATAACTTATTTTCAATTACATCAATTAAATGTTTATAACCTATATAAAATAAAATTAATGATAGGAAAAATTATTTACATAATTATATATCCTTTTTATATATGGATTAAACACCAAATGATTTATTATCTTGATTAAATGGTATTTACTGAGATAGTTTCTGAATATCATTGGATACCCATTTATTTTTACATGTTTTTATCATGTTATGATTATTGATGAAATAATTTATAACTTCCTTATACAAATCCATTTTAAAATGATATGAGGCACATTTTAATTCCATGGGCTCTTTATGATTAGTTGAATGAAACTCATTTTATTTCAATGAGTACTTTATTCTAAAAAAGTTATTGATTTTCTTCTTAATGTTTTATGAAAACCATTTATATTTACATGGGTTCTATATAATATGATAGGTGAATGTTTTTTTCATGGAATTCATAGGTTTATATGAATAATGAGTAGTTTCCTATATCACCCTCTGATACATTGGTTATGGATTTTTAGCTCCTGAGAAAAGTATTCATGAATACATATTAGTTTCCTATAAGCACGGTCACTGACGGTGTAGGTAATACATGAATTTTTTCCTATGAAAATTTTTTCTCCACAGATGATATATGTTACAGTTTTATGAATAGTATAATTCACATGGATCATGTTTATTGATTCATGTTTCCACACTATTTTAATTCATGTCTTGTGAAATTCCAGGAATTAATGCATGTTTCAAGATATACATTTTGCCGGGTATGAATATATTATGCATGTTGATTATACCCATATACTCATCTTATGTTCACTTATGATCCTTGATTATAGTCCCTTATATTTACCCTTCACTATGTTTCCATTTCCCAAGGTTATCATGAAAACTAATTTGTAATATAAGTATAGAAGAGTATCTTCTATGGAGGATTTTTTAGATATGTTGAAGAATTTATTGAATTATTTTCTTATATAGTGGAAAAATATACTTCTGATACAAATAAAAATAATTATATTAGCTAAATATTTTCCTAACTCTCAAAAATTTTAAAATAAAAATTTAATTTGAATTTAACAGTTACATTATGCGAGAAAGATCTTGTAATTTTGGATGTCTATTAACGAAAATTTATAATTTTTTTGTTTTTAGTTCTAGATGAAGGAGTGTGAGTCATGAGGAACTAAAATTATGACCTATAAAATATTCTTGGATATTATGTTTAGATATGGATCTTGATTTTTGGTGTTTTTGAGAAAAAAGAGGAGTTTTGGGAATTTTTAGGAGTACACGCCTTGTACTCAGAAGTAAAAACCACGTACTTGGTTATTACTGGTGACCATGTATAGGCTGTGTAACAGCTGAGTACATGGTTGTGTGGGGTGACGCGGAGACCTACTAAAGAGGAGTCTGATTAAAGAATTTACATGGTGTGTACATTCAATGAACACGCTGTGTAATTATCTATTTTATTTGTTAAATTGGATCACGATCACATCTAATTGGAAGAAACTCCTTCTCACCTTGCCTTGTCCCGGAGAGACCATAGGGTGTGATTCTTCTCCTACCCCCCAACTGACTATCTATTCTCTAAATCAACTTCCACTGATTTCATTGGAATCTCCATGGTGAGTTCTTACTTCTTCAAGAGACTCATTCCTAGATTTCTCCTCTTTTGTGAGATATATTTGGTTGAACATTTTAAAAGGCTTTGTAGATCTACGCCATTCTAGGCCGATTTATGGGCCAACACCAGAGTATATTGATCATGCAATGCTAAGGTATGTGGTTTGTTCCATTGTGTTGTTTGTCCATGAATTATATGAGGAAAACTTTCAAATACCCTAGTTTGGGGTATTGTGTGTTTATGAATTTTAACCCTGTTGAGGCCTGCTATGATTGATTGCTTGAGTTAGGACTCTTTTTTTTGTAAATAGTATTATTTTTCCATACTATGGAGGTTTTTCCCAAGTTAGATTTGATAATGACAATTTGGTATATTTTTTCCTATTGAGCTACTAGCTTTCCATGAATAGTGTTGTTTGGATGGAGTGATCTATTTGATGCCATGACATGCTTTGTAGCTGTTTAGCCATGTAGTACTTGTAGTCTTACTTTGGATACTGAACATCATTTGGGCCAGATTACTTTACACAGGGCTGTGGGGACTTGGTGTAGTTAGACCATATGGGGAATTGATGTTGAGGGCTTCCCCAGAGTGTCTATTATTCTTTATCACACTTGGAGACCATCGAGGGGACTGTTGTTGAGTTCTCCCTTAGAGTTTCTATAGTTTCTGTTTCGAGACCATAGGGGGTATTGAAATCCAGTTCTCCCTCAGAGGGTCTATAGTTACTGTTACAAGACCGTAGGGGGAATTAATGATGATTGATTTCTAAGAGTGTATGTAATTTTTGTTCAAAAGACTATATGGGAAATTGAAGGTGAGTGATTCCTTAGAGAGTCTTTGTTTACATGAGACCAAAGGTGTTAGATAGTGTGAACTTACCCAGGAGGTCATTGTACCATTGTATATGTTGAAACAAATGGCTCAGGCTATGTGAACATTCCCAGAGGGTTACTTGAGATTCATTAGTTGAACTAGAGAGGATATGTTGTTAGAACTTCCTTGAGGATTTATTTTTCTTTTGGTTGATTAATTGACAAATTTAAATAAATGAAATTAAAACTGTAGGACTGATTAATTTTGAGTACATCATTTTTTATTACTTTATTTTTGCTTATTACCTTCCATAAATATTCACTGACTATTAAGCACAGATCATTAGGGGGTTGCCTACTGGGATTTGCCTCACACCCTGTTTGGGTAATTATTTTGGGCCAAAACAGATTATAATTCTTCAGGTATGGATAATGGAAATCAGCTTTCCACTTCGTGTACTTGATTGTTGTGGAGAAGGGGAGCATGGGACCAAGATAAGTCCGGTGATGTTGTTGGATTTATTTTCTAATTTTCTTTTTTACTTTGGTTTAGCACTGTATTCTTGCATTGTGACTTGTTTTTCATCATTCAAAGATACTTATAACATGAATCATTATTGATATATATATATATGCTGCTATTTTTTATTTACTTCTAGTATTCTGTTGTTTACTATTGCAAGGTATAATTATTGCTTCTTCTATTGTTATGTATTTCATTCCTCTGTATTACTCTGCCAATGAGGGAATGGTTTCCCCACAATCACACCCAAGGCCCTCGCTGCTAGTTGGCAGCCTCTGTTGTTTGGGGAAATGAACTGGAGTCCATGTGACCAATCAGGTATGGGGATCCTCTCGGTGGAACCTTGAATAGGGACGTTATAAAGTTGTATGAGAGGAAATTATTTTCTTATTGACTATCTGTTGAAATGTTTTTCTAGGTTTCAGAGTGTTTTCTAAGGCTTACTTCCTGGAAAGACCCAGAATACATGGTGGGTATTGCAGAATACACACCATTAAGGAAGGGACTATTTTCATTAAGTACATGCTGTGTACTGTATGTACACGCCGTGTAGTCTCTAACTGTGTCACTGGATATGTGGGAAGAGACACAGGGTTGGGAAATCCTTGTAGGAACACGTCCTGTATTCGGACGTAAACACTGCGTTGTAGGGACCATGTGTCCTCCTGTGTGACTGACGACACAGATGGATGAAACTTAGGTTATACACACCATTTCAAGATTGAACATGCTGTGTAGTGTAACCCATGTATCCAGTCATGTGACTAAAAACATGGGTCGGTGAAATCCTTCCAGCACATGCCGAGTCTAGCATTAACACACCATGTAGTCTCATTCTAGGAGAACCATGTGGGTTGGTTATGTAGAAGAACTCGGGAAATTGAAAATGATTTATGTACACACCGTTTCTTTGGATAACACACCGTGTTTTTGGGGTGTTACAGAACCAGGGTTGGAAAGAGTACACACCCATGTGAAGTCTTAAAGGAACACACCGTGTAGGGGTCATACACGCCGTGTATCCCTATTTTGAAAAACATAAATTCTTTCCTTCTCCTATTCCTTTCATTCACTTCCATGTTTAGGTCCTTGATAATCTTGAACTAAGGTGTGTTCTTGAACATGCAGATTCCTGACACCGTAAAATCCTCCGGTTGTACAAAATATTCAAGGCAGTGACCAGACACCAGACCTGGTAGATCAGGGATTAACAACAGACCCTCCCATTGTGCCTGTATTGGCGCCAACCGTCATTCTAGATAGATTTGACGATGAACTGTACTAAGAAGGATTCACAAGGTTCATTATAACCTTCTAGGGAAAACCACATCCTCCCTCATCTATAGTGTAGTTGACGTGGGTTTTTCAGCAGCAACATCCTCCCACTTTCTCAAGGGATGTAGGAACTCAGGCTGCAGATTCAAGGTTATAAGCCATGCTATCTATCTTTGAGGATATGGAGTTGCCTCTAGAGTGGAGGGTTAAGCTTTCTACTTATAAGATTTGGGATTCAGCCAAGAGATGGTGTGATGTGATCTCGCAGGAATGATTCCAGATGGTTATGTCTTGGGGTGAGTACCAACATAGCTTGTATTATTACATCTACCTAGATACTTTGAGGGCCAATTGAGACCTAGAGTTCATGAAATTGCAGTAGGGTACTCTCTCGGTTATGGGGTATTATTTTAGTTTCACATGGTTTCATAATTTCACACCCATTCTAGGGGGTGATGTGATCATCCTAGAAAGGATGTTTTAGGATTCTCTCAGTCATGACATCCAATCTCAGGTGAACATCATTAGGTTGACGACCATATCTTCCATAGATAACATGGAACATATCACAGAGCACAACATGATGGATTCTGGAGCTGTGTGTCATAGTGGTTTGTCCTCCAGAGTTGGTGCTTCTCCGGATTATAGTAGGAATCACCGTAAGGAGTCTAAACGTGGAGATATGAGTAGGTGTGATACACATTTAGGTAGCCAAGTGCTATTCTACTAGCGTGGGATGTTTAGGCGTACTAGGAAATGTTTCTAGATAGACACAGTGGAGTGCCGATCTTGCAGCAAGATGGACCATCATCAGCAATTCTGTCAGTTTTTTTTCACTGGAAACTGGTGATAGGGGTTCCTCTATGACTCCTCATTCTAGAGAAGCCCCACCAATTTATCATCAGTCAGGGAACTTGAGATTTTTCTTTGGTTCAGGCTGAGGTGGAGGTCACAATCGTGGTAGCCAGTCGTATGACATTCAACGACTACAGGGTGTATCAGCTCAGGGTGGTCAGGCAGGGTCACAGGGCCACATTATAGTCTAGACTTTTACAATGGAGCAGACCTAGTAGGATCAGGATCCCCGAACCCTCAACAGTTTGAGGTATGATCCTAGTTTCCTCCTATTTAGTATATACACATTTCAATATAGGGACTTCCCATAGTTTCTTATCAGTTGTTATTTTGGAGATAATTTTTCTCTTTATCTTCACTACTATTGATGTCTGGACGCTAGACACTCTGTTGGGGACAAAAATAGCTAGGGTACATCAGTTCAAGGAGTTCCCTCTTGACGTTGCTGGTTGTCACTTCTTATAGGACCTTTATTTCCTAGATATGAAATGAAATGATGTCATTATAAAAATTATATATTAGTTCCCTTCTATGTTTTTGTCGACTTCTATCATTTTAGGGTGAGTTTCACATCACCATATGGTGGTTTGTTCTTATATAAGGGTGAATGGGTTGTCTAGGTAAGCAGAACAGGAACCGAGCATCATGGGTTGGGAGGAGTTACAACCCAGATTTCTAGTTTATATTTGGATGACCTGGGTACTTCATAGTTCGAATTTCCTGCAGTGGTGGATCGTTTCAAGGATTTCATTTTAGGGGAATATTCAGGTTTTCTTATGGTGTGTGAGGTGGAATTTTCTATTGATCTTATTCCAGGAGGAGCACCGACGTCCATTCCTCCTTATAGGATGGATACACTAGAGTTATAATGGAACAAGAAGCAGTTATAGGAGTTACAAGATTAGGGTTTCATCTGACCCAACACTTCTCCTTGGGGTTTTCCTGTCTTTTTTGTGAAGAAGGCAGATAGTACGCTCAGATTTTGGGTGGATTATTAGAAGCTGAACTAGTTGACGGTCAAGAACCGATATCCCTTAACGAGGATTGATGATCTCTTTTTTCAGATTTGAGGGACCATGGTGCTCACGAAGATCGACATGAAATCTGATTACCCTTTGTTGCACGTTATACCTTCAAATATACCTTTTACAAAATTTCAGAGTAGGTACAGTCTGAACGAGTACATGGTTATTTCCTTTGGTCTCATGAACACACCTGTAGTTTTCATGGTGCTAATGAACTGAGTATTCCATCAAAACCATGATTCTTTTGTGGTAGTATTTTTGGACGACATCCTGTTGTACTCTCACACTCGACATGACCATGACATATATCTTGTGATTGTTTTGAGTACACTGAGAGAGAATTAGTAATATGCTATTCCCTCCAAATGCCACTTTTGGATGGTCCAAATTCACTTTTTTGGTCACGTTATCTTAGAGGCAAGGGTATCAGTAGGCCTAGAGAAAGTGAGAGCAGTAGTTTCCTAGGAGAAGCCAAAGAATGTCTTGGATGTTCTGAGTCTCCTAAGACTGGATGGTTACTATATACGTTTCATATAAGAGTTTCCAGGCTTAGAAACACCACTGACGGGGATCAATAAGATGGGTGCAATGTACTTATGGTCAGATTCTAGTGATTCAGCATTTTATGAGCGGAATAATAGGTTTAGATCAGCACCGATAAAAGTATTTCTGAAGCTGGGGAAGAGTTATACAATTTACCGTGATGCTTCTAGTATTAGGATTTGCGTAGTGCTTATGCTGGGGGAATGAGTCATTGCATATGAGTCTCGGCAGTTGAGGCCACATGAGAGGAAATAACAGACACACTATCTAGATTTGTCTATAGTTGTACATGCTTTAAACTGTTGGAGGAATTTTCTGTTGGGAGATATTTTTATGGTCTTCACTGACCAAAAAAGTCTCAAGTACATATTTACTCAGCGTGATCTGAATTTATGACAGTGAAGGTGGGTTGAGTACCTTCAATCCTTTGATTTTTATCTTGCCTACACACCTGTGAAAGGAAACATAATAGCTGATGAATTAAGTATGAGGACTCATATAGAGGCAGTTTTGGAGGCTTTCAGTGAGTGGAAACTTATGGCTCTATTATCTGAAATGCATTTATAGGTGCATGAGAAATAGGGGCTGACATTTATTTCTTATGTAAAAGTTTCCTCTACACTTCATGAATGAGTGTGAATGACACCGGTATGAAATTATAAGGGCCTTGTACTATGGGAGAGTGTGTCCCGGGTGGACCCCATTCTTGGATGAACCATATGCGAGGATGAGATCTGGAATTTTCATGGGCACATGTGGGTGTCAGTAGACATACATGAGAAGCTGATGTAGGACCTTCATTCCTCACTTTGGGCCATTTATCCTTATGTCACCAAGATGCATCAAGATCTACACCATCAGTATTGGTTCCCCAATATGAAGAGAGATGTTGTTGGTTTTTTGATGAGGGGTTCCACCGATTAGTAGATGAAGGTGGAGAATAAGTGACCAATAGGGATTTTACAGTAGTTACCCATTTTTGAGAGGAAATGGAATGTTATCAAGATGGATTTCGTGATAGGTTTACCAAGGTCTCCTTGAGGGAATGATGCAGTTTGGGTTGTCATTGACCGACTCACGAAGGTTTCTCACTTCTTTCCATTCAAGGAGACATCCCGTGTAGATGAGGTGGGAAGGTTGAACATCCGAGATATTGTATATTTTCATGGGGTTCCTCACTCCATTGTTTTAGACATGGATGCCCATTTTACTTCTCTAGTCTAGTAGAGACTACAGATGGTGTTGGGTATACAAATACTTCAGTGTACAACATACCATCCTAAGACATATGGCCATTCTAAGTGTACAATTTAGGTGCTATAGGACATGCTTCAAGCATGCATTCTAGATTTTAGAGGTTAATAGGGGAATAACATACCTATTTTTGAGTTTTCATATTATAATATTTTTCAAGAAACTATTCAGATGGCACCTTACGAGGCTTTGTACGACAAGCCATATCAATCACCGCTATTTTGGATGGAAGTAGGAGAGGTAACTATCTTGTGACATCATCTTGTCCCAAAGACCACATAATTGATAGAGTTGATTTAGAGTAGGACTGATATTGCATAGTCATAATAGAAGTCTTATGCTGATTGATGGAGATGACCTCTATAGTTTGAGGTCGACTATTAGGTTTTCCTACATGTCACTCTGAGGTTGGGATATTAGAGGATTAGGTGACAAGACCGGATTTAACTAAGATATGTTGGACCATTTGAGGTTTTTGGGAGATTCAGGATAGTTTCCTATTGATTGATGTTACCTCATAGCTACCGGGATATTCACAATGTCTTCCATGTTTCTCAGCTACAACGTTACTTCTCAGACCCGTATCATTTTCTAAACCCAATGAGGTTGGGGTGGAGGTGGACGCATTGTTCGAAGAGAATCCTATCCGGATTGTTGATTGAAGCGTGAAGGTCCTCTGTGGCATGCTTGTTCCTATGGTATGGGTGATATGGAAACACAGGTGAGTACATGGTGATATTTGGGAGATGGAGGCCAATATGTGATCGTAGTGGCCAGAGCTGTTCGAGGATTAATCTTCTTATTTTCATCATTCTTAGGGAAATTCAGGGACGAATTTCTTTAAGAGGGGATGTTTCTGAGAACCTGAATCTTGTTTTCAGCTATGGATGTTGATATTTGGTGTTTTTGAGAAAAAATGGAGTTTCTGGATTTTTTAGTAGTATATGCTGTATACTAAGGAGTAGTTGTCATTTACCTAGTTTCCACAGGTGACCGTGTAATGTCCGTGTAATAGCCGAGTACATTGAAATGTGGGGTGACCTGTAGACCGCCTAATGCAGAAGCCAGTGTATATCGATCATACAACGTCGAGGTAGGTGGTTTGCTCCTTTACATAGTTTTTCTTTGAATTATATTTTCCAAATTTCCCAATACCCTAGATCGGGGTATTGCTTGTATAGGGATTTTACCCTTATTGATGCCTGATATGCTTGTTTTCTTGGTCTAGGACTCTTGTTCATAAATATGTGTCTTTTTCCATACATTGGTGTTGTTTCCTAGGTTTTATTTGATATTGACCATTTGGTCTAGTTTTTCATGTTTGGATGCCTGATTTCCATGCCTAGTGTTGTTAGGATGCTGTGATCTATATGATATTGTGATATGCTTTGTAGCAATTTTTCCAAGAAGTACTTAATGGTTTACTTTGACTGCTAAACATTATTTGTGCACGATTGCTTTACACAGGACAGTGGGAACCTGGCATAGTGAGACCATAGAGGGAATCGATGTTGCGGGCTTCCCTAGAGTGTCTATTATTCTTTATGACACTACTTGACTATATGGGGGATTGAAGTTGACTGCTCCCTCAGAGTGTCTATAGTTAACATTGCGAGACCATTGGGGGGATTGATGTTGAGTTCCCCCTCAGAGTGGATATAGTTACCATTATGAGACCACAGAGGGAATTGATATTGAGTGATTCCTCAGAGTGTCTATACTTTATCATTTAAAGACTATAGGAGGAATTTATGGTTAGGTCATCCTCAGAGAGTCTTTGTTTTCGTGAGACCAAAGGGGTTAGACCGTGTGAGCTTACGCAGGAGGTTGTCATATATTTGTAGGAGTCGAACCAGAGGGGTTAAGATATGTGAACTTAACCAGAGGGTTACTTGAGATTGATTGTTTGAACTAGATGGGATAGGCTGTGAAAACATCCCAAAGGGTTTCTTTTTTTCATTTGCTTTATATATTGACGAATGTAAATGAATGTAATTGAAATAGTAGGAATGTTAATTTTTGAGTACTTCCTTGTTCATTGCGTCATTTTTTCATATTTTCTTCCATATATATTCACTGACTATTAGGTATAGATCTTTGGGTGGTTTCCTACTAGGATTCATCTCAATACCTATTCGGGTCATGCCTTTTGGACCAAACAAATTATATTTTTGTAGGCATAGATACGACAAATCTCCCTTCTACTTCATGTACATGATTGTTTTAGAGGTAGAGAGCATGGGACCAAGATGAGGCTTGCGATGCTGCTGGAGTTATTTGTAGGTTTTCTTTGTACTTTGGTTTAGTACTATATTCCAATACTTTGACTTGTTTGGATACTTTCATAGATACTTGTGACATTCATCATTATTGATATATAAATATATATATATATATATTCTACAGTTGTTTATTTACTTCAAGACATATGTGGTTTACTATTGTATGGTATTATTATTGCTTCCACAAATGTTATCTATTTCATTCCACTGAATTACTCTTTTAATGGGGGCATAGTTTCCCCACTATCACACCAAATGCCCTCACTACTAGTCGGTAGCCTCTGGTGTTTGAGGAAATGCCATCGAGGCCATGTGACCAACCAGGAAACTAGCTCCTCTAGGAGGAACCTGAAATCGGGATGTTACAACCTACACGACACAATCAAATTTATTGTTTAGATAATTTATACATTAATCCTATACTTGTGTTATATACTTATATGATTAATTTATATTTCACATCATTTCACACAATATATAATAACTTTTTATACTAAACAAAAAAACATTTAGATAATCTATCAAATAAAAATAATATTTTTTTAAAATAACTTCACAATAACAAAAAACCATAATCACACATTTTTTTGAAAATAATAGCATTTGAAATAATAAAAATGGTTCATTTTTCCAAATTCAAAATAAAAAAAATTAGTGGAATGAATATATTTTTTTACTTCCTCTTAAGAAAAAATGGGATCTATATTAATAATTTTCATATACATATATCTCCATACATGTATCCACCAGATGCATCTCATACATTTTGAATAATCATAATAACCATTTTTTCAAGACATCGAGTATAACTAGGAGACACAAAACATGGATATATCATATTTGATAACTCTTACATGATATATTCTTTGAGTAAATTATAATAAATACTAATGAATAAATAAAATGTTACATATCCAAAAATGAATGCATCACATTCTATTAAATAAATACACGGGTATATCACATACAACTAAACTGTGTATGTCAATAATATTATTTTGTATTATTCATTAAGGGACCATATGTTTTCAATTTCATATGTAATGGAAAGTCTCACATTAGTCAAGAAAAATAAACACATGATCGACATCAAACTCAACAACCCCATTTTGGGCTATACCTCATGAATAGAATTATAAAGTAAAAAACATTAAATTCCTATATGCATGGAAACATATTAACATATTGTGAATGAAATTTATATGAAACATAAAGCCTAATAATATTAATAGTTCTATGTATAGAATTTTATTAAGTTTACTAAAAGGAGTAAATTTAGGAAACATTTCAAACTCATGTCTCAAGATTAAACTATGTGTCTCCATATTATCCCACAATAATAACGTTATTAATATATAATCCCAACCCCTAAATTCCCACTTGAGCGTTCAGTATTGGTAGTATCCTTATAAATGATTATTAGGACTCCCTCATCCCTCAATCTCTCAAAATGAGTGGTGGGTTATGAGTTGGTTTCAGAGAAAATTCTAATTGATTTAGATTCAATATAGGATTATGATCTATGTCTTTGTCCCATAAAATATGTAATTCTAAAGGATTCCTATATTTTTTTTAATTTATAAAAAATTGAAAATGGTGGATACTATATCTGAATATCATTACTTTTCTCCTAAGACTCTATTGGATGAGACTTCTCTTTATATCCTAAATAACTCTCCAACTTCAGACCTGGGTTTGTCAAGATCTGGTACTTTAGTTGATAATTACATAGTTTCAGATATTATTCCTTTTTTACCTTATTCACACAAAATAGAACTCAAATTGTGATATTAGTAAATGTATGAGAGTGTTGGATCAGTAGAACATAGGTTTATTTAAACTACATCCTATGGTATCTTATTTTTTTACCTTAGGGGGAGTATAAAATAATTTTAATGTGATGAGTACCATATATGATGAAGTGTTATCCTTCTCCTCATCAACTGGCCTTCCTAAATGGAAGATAATTTCCATTTTTACCTCATCTAGTTTTAGGTGTACAAATTTCTACTAGACCCAAAATGCATAACTGATGGAAAGTGTTCATTATTCTACCCAAATAAATGAACAATTATTTATTAATTCCCATTAATCTATTTAACAAAGTTTCCCATTATGATTTAAAATGACATGGGTATAAAATTATAAGATATGTGTGAATATATCCTTATTGATATTATAAATTATCAGGGTTTTTTTGACCATCCAAAAATGAAAAATTAACAATTATATGTCATAATGAATATTATAGATGAAGTTCTTCTTATGTCACACTTACATAAAGATCTTAAAAACTATCATGAAAGGACTCTCATAATTTGTGGATACATAAGTATCCCATCTACCTTGGAATAATTGAAACACTTGTCTATTATTTTAAAAGTTGATGGTTCTCTTTCATAATTCATTAATTTTAGGTTCTCTCATATATATATTGATGAACATGATTTTTTTGACATTCAGAACACCTGGAAGTGTTTGATAATTGGTAATTATTTTAACATCCTTTAGAAGTTACTCAAATGAAAAAATTTATCCTTTTTAAGGAGGAAAAGTATACGATAGGCACCAATGATGATCATGGGTTTTATAAAAGTCTATCCAAGATATAGACATGGATTTATATGAAAATTAGACAGATGATATTTTTATGTTCTTATTAGAGACTGATAATTTGTCAAAGGAATATATCATCAACGAGCGGCTGACCAATGAAAAATCTATATATCCTAATATAAAAAAGGAGACTAAAATCCCTCTTAATTTCTTACATGCATCAAAGAGAAAATTTATATTTCTGATAATAATTTTAATATTTATAAAAAAATAATGATACAGATGTCAAAGTGTTAAGTCTTCTAGATGTTAAAAATTTATTCACCTTACACATAAGGGAGTTAATAAAGGCATGTAAAACTATGTATACCCTATTTCAAATGAATATGAATCTATATTTTATTCCATATCATATATCATTACATTTGGTGATGAATTATGTTTTAGAGGTTTTCTGAATGATTTTGAAATATTTTATTCTATGAATATCATGAATTGAGGAATGTCTCTAGAACATGATGACTTCCTAATGGATTTAATGAATATAAAATTAAATATAATATAAAACATGTCATTAAGGTAATCAAATTTTTTTAAAAAACTTTGTTTTTCTATATTAGATAATGTGAAAACACTGAACCTTATTCCATAGTTTAAAATTCCAGATTCTATCTAAATATTCTTCCCTATATGTAATAGAAATTAATTTTATATAATTTTGGATAAAATTATCAATTACACATTGTTTCCTCTTTTTTGAGTCCATTTTCAAATAAAACAAAATCTTATTAAAGTTTGTAGTATACAATATGTGAATAAATTATCCAAGGAAATTATTTCTTATTTAGACAAGAAGATAATCAGTGGTAATGATCTGATTAAATTTGAAAATGATGTATCATGTGATCATATGATGTAATGTTTCATCTTGAAGGTTCTACAATAATTTGGTATATCAGAATGGGCCTATAATCTTCTCTTTTAATATTTCTCCTCTCCTTGGTTTTCTATTTCTATTATGGGTATAATATTTTGTTTTATTAATTCCATTAGAGCCATGTCGAAAGGTGACATATTATATCTGAGTCTATATATATTGTAATAATACATATTAAGAATTATAATTAATATATTGATGTAGGAAAATATGTTCTATCAGAGGAAATTATGGTAAAATTGGTATATTACACATTATTTTATCAATAATATTTAGTGTTCCTCAATGGTAAATATAAATATGTAAATTACATTGAAGGGTGGATGTAAGGGATTGAATTCTATAGTAGAAAGCCGGGAAAATGTTAATCTCTCTCAAATAATATTACCCATGACTAATAAATCTTAAATTATATGAACCAAATAAGTGAAAATATGGGTGAAATTTTCTACGAATCATTTCTTGTGGGATTACATTGGCACCCAATCTAATGGTCGAAATAGAATAACTTTTTTGATAAGTTAGTTTGAAAAATTTCTATGCTCATTATTAACTAGAAAAATAATTTCCATGAATTTTGTGGGTGGATAATCATAATTGAGAGTGTTCTAACCTCTATGTACATAAATATTATGTTTATAATCAAAGTTCAAAAGGTTGAGATCAAGTATATTTAAGATGTCTTTTCCAATTTTATATGGGATTCAAAATATAAGTAGTAAATCCTTTAACTAAGATAGAGAACCCTTTCCAAACATCAAAAAGTGGGTGACACCGATAAGAGATTCCTGAAGACCACCATTAATTTATTTATCAAAAATCTAGATTTGGAATATTTTGTAGGGCAGTTTTTGAGGGATTATTTTTCTTGAAACAATTATGTGGAGGTTGTAAATTCCATCTCCAAAGGAATTCACAACCCTTACCCTCGCTAGAAGAGCCTAGTCAAACCTCTAAATATTTTGGAGGATAAATCAAAATTGATTAATATTTTTTAGAGAACAATGTATTTGGAACTAAAATTATATTAGTAAACCATTTTATTTCCTAGGTTTCCCACTGCCACATATGGTTTTAAAATTTAGTTTCAGGTTTTTATAGAATATTAATTTCTTTGTTCAGTGGTTAAAATTTTATTTGATTAATTTCACTACTTTATCATTGTTCTTACATGTATTTTTCATGGAATTTTTTAGGTTTTGAATTCTTATTACATGTTTTCAATTTATTTGAAATCACATATTTTGGTTTTACTTATTTTAATCTCCGTATGGGTATTTTTAGGACAATTGATCATGCTAAATCTAATTTCATTCACGTACTAGTTTTTAAAATTTTCACCATGTTTTCTCTATCTCAATATTTTAAGTGATCCATATTTTAACCCTATGGATCAGGTGATTTTACAGAATTCCCAATGTTATAGATTGAAATCAATTGCAATATTTAAATCTCTCATCATTTTCATTTATGTGTCATTAATATCATTTCTCAAGACCTAATATATCCATAACTTTATATGGATTCATGATGGCCCTGTGGAGTCAGATTTTAGTATTTGAATAATAATTTTTCATTTGATTTGTTTTATTTGGTGAGAGATTAGTGGGATGATTCTATTTTTTTAGTGATATATTAATGAAATAGAGGAGCAATTGAGGGTTCATGGAATCTGTTTTTGTCCGCAATATTTTTTATATTGATCCCAATCAGTTGGTTCCCTATTATGGTGCAGATTTGGCATAGATAATTACTTATTTGGAGTTATACGTGGACACCATGACATTAGAAGTTGTAGAATTATCATTTTATATATTAAAAATATTTAACTATAGAAATAATTCTATATTAAATATTCCGTTTCTATTCTGAATGTATTTTTTAGTATCCTTTCTAAATCACTTTTGTGTGAGTCCATCCTAGAGTGTACGGTGTTAATTCCCCATGATGGAGTTGATAAATTATTTACTTTTTATCTTTCCAGACTCCTTATATAGTTCATATGTTCTTTTATATTTTTAGTTTTTATTTGGGGATTGTAATTCTTTTATAATGTATTTTTTCCTTGTTTTATGTTTTACATACATGCATTGGTTCACTTGTAACTAAAACATGTTAAATACCTATGTTATTTACCACTTCCAATTTAATTTTTTACATAAGAACATTTATCTAATTTGTATTTTATATCACCTCACTTTTTATATAATATATAAAATATTTCATTTATCTCACAATCTATCTTATTTAATTTTACGGTCTTATATATTTCATAAAGATATATATATATATATATATGAAATTTACCCTCAACTATTGGAATGAGATGTATCTGATTTGTAAAAGATAGTTATCTATGAAATTATAGATTGAAAACTTTAATGAATAAAATGAATTTAATATATGGAGAAATGTGATTAATACTCTCCTGAACCATAATGAATTGGCTTATACTCTGGGTGGTCCCAAAATGATGGTCACCACCGTATCCCTAGATGGATAGACCCCTATTATATATTATTATTATATATACATAATGATATTCTTAGGATGACCCTTAATATTATTTTATTTTCATTAGATTATAATGTACATCGAGATGTTTTTTTGAGTCTATCATTATTTTTATATGGTCAAAATCAGATTATCTAAATATGAACAAATAATTTGTTATAAATGATATGAGAAAATTAGATTTTTTAGTCATATGATATGTTATGGAACTATAATTAGGGCCTATAATGATGATTAAAATAAAAAATTATTAGTTATTAGAAACACAGAATTTGAAATAAGGGATGAGTAAGATTCTATAAAACAGTTTACACCACTGTATGAATCTTTCAACTATATTTAAAAATCAATGATGTATGGCAGGGATACTCTGGATCTTAATGAAATCTTCTTTATTTGGTATATAACGTTAAAAACGGTACTCCTAGGATTTAGGATGCAGGTTTTATCATTAGAGGTATGTGTGAGAATAAGTATAAGGGATGAGATAGGATTTAGTCTATGAAGCATATATCTAAATCCAAGAAAATTTAATTTAAATGTTTTCAATGTAGAAAACTAGGAAATATTAAAAATAAATATTCTAATAAGAAAAATTTTTATAAATAAAAAAATTGTGATCATTATATATTAGATTAATAGGTTTTCAACATGAGCAATTCTTTGAATGATTTTAGTCATTCAATATCCAAGGAGTAGACAATTGACTTATGATGATCCTTTCACATGTTTCCAATTTTAGAGTACTTCAATGAATTAAGGGATAGTGAATTGTTTGATGTATACATAGGAAACATAAATTTTTTTATATCATGGTTAGAGGTTTTAATTCTAAAAATATCATGATAGGATGTTTAAGACAGTATAATAGGTTATATGGGGAGATATATTCTAGAGATACCTAATTTCATTTGGAATTCTAGATGAAAATGTGTACAATTTTCTATTTTGTTTTGGTAATGTTATAATTTCATAGGGACCTATAATTATGATGAAGGGAACTCGTTTGATTGTATTCCAAGTGATATATGGTTAAAAAAAATGATATAAATCATTTATTATCATGTCCAACTGTTAGATAATACTTTCCTTTGGTAGGAGAGACTCGGGCGCATGGGTGAGAATGGTCTTGATGAAGTTATGAAGTATGGAATACAGACTGATATATCTTGGAATAGCCTTCTATTCTATGAGGATTGTGTGTGGTGTTTTGAGAAAGTATTGTTTCAGTAGGTAATCGGACATGGCTAGAAATCCACATGTGCATCTTATAATATACTTCTATTCTATATGGATTATCTGTATGGTTTGGTCTTTAAATAATGTTTTGAAATGAAATTTTGGAGGGACGTTAAAATGGATTGGCATACCACATTGGGGTTTTCATAATGATTTTTTGAAAATTTTAATTGTGTCGTTGAGGCCCTAATGTATAGACCATTTTTCATGTATTATAACCAAGATGAGGATTTTCTATTTTTTATATGAATGATATGATCATGGTTTTTTCTTATGATGGAGTTGGTAGTGACATGATAGTTATATGCATGGTCTTATTATTTACCAATTAATAACACACATCCTTTTTTGTTCTCATGCATATAACATTCATAGAGTGAGATGTATACATTTATGAAACACCATATAGCAACACTTTATTAGTGTACGGTCTAGTGTAAATAATGACTAGATGTGTAGTGCGTCAATGATGGCTAGGTATATGCTAGTCGAGTGGCTTAAGTTCACTGTACACAACAAATACTAGAATTTCGTCACATGAATTTTACAAATTATTGGAGTATCTTAACCTATGACCTAGTTCATTTTTTATTATTAATGTTGATGGTATATAGGGAGTTCCATTCCGTGTATCCCCTGGCTCGACTGGCCAATATAGAACCAAGTTTGGATTAGATTTTTGGTTTCATTTTATTCATTTGTTGACATGGTCCAATGCTTACTTTTTCATTTAGAGTACCTTTTCTATTTTTATGATGAAGACTATATTTTTTTACCTATTCGGTGACATGAATATTTTATATCAACATGTTTTATAGGATGAATTAGATCTCATATATCTAAAGCTACCGAGGCATGACAAAGTGAGATGATGATATACAAAAAAAATTGATTTATTATACGAAATATATGAGGAGAGACTATGCTGATAGATAATAAAACTAACCATCAGGGTGTATATATAGTGTCCAAATACTAATAATGTTGTTCCCATGAATGGAATAGATGTTTCAACTTTCTATTTAAGTGGATGTCCCTCGATGATATTAATATTGATTAGTACATTGTTCGATGTCTTATATGGGGGAAATAATCCAGAGTATATCCTATCAACATGGATCCCCAAGGAGATCATTACATTTGTTACATGTCACCTTTTATGGTAATAATTTTCATCATGATGATTTTATATCTTGGATGATGATAAAAAGTTTAGAAATGGTGACATAAAAGCTTATTATCTCCTCTAATAGTTGAATGTGACCACACATAACAGAGAGATGGACTTTTCACTAAATAGTTTGTGATCATTATATTTTTTGAATTATATTAGGATTGATTCAAATCATGTCTTACGATTAATGAGCCTAATACTGTGTGGAGCTTAAATCCACTAGCACCCTTTCAAGAGTGGAGTCAAGTTGAATACCAATGGATCATGTGTAGTTTGTGACATGTGGTTTGGATGTATGGTTTGTGATACACATGGATCTAATATCCCAGATTTCAAGAGATTTCATAGAACTAACAATTCACTAAAAGATGAAGCTCTAGATTTGTTGTGTAGACTTTATCTTTGAAATAAATGTTACTTTACATTTTCACATGTGGATATGGATTTTGTGGTGATTATCAATTTCATAAGGAACATTATTTTTTCCCAACTAATGCTATTTTTGTTATTTAAATGTATAAATAAATAATGGAGATACTCATGAGATTTCTCACTCTATACAAAAAATATGTGGTGGTGGATAGCTTAAAAATGAGTGGTAAATATTTATAGGGTGTTTGGGTCCTTTTTCTCTATCATCCAAATTTAAATTTTTATTAAGCTATTTCTAGGAATAATGGGAAACCAATGTTCACAAATAGGATAACATTAAGTCATGAAAGATCTCCCAAAGTGGTTAAACATAATACTAATATTACCTTACTCAACTACTGTATAATGTTACCAGTGTGACATACAAACCTGGATATCTATATCCTCTCTAATAAGCCCTACAAGGTGAGTAATCATCCTTTCCATTGTCCGAATAAATTCTTCAGAGATGAATTTACTCTGATTGAATCCTTGGGCTAGTATTATATCTTGTATATCTAACCAAATTTCTCTCTCCTCTGTGTCATCAACCTGAAACCTTCCTTCATAAATTCTATTGATATCCTCTTCTTAGACATTGGGTCGTATATCTTGCTCATGCATTTCTTCCAGGGAGTGTAGGATAATATTCCAGCACTCCCCTACCTCTTCTTCTCCATTTCTCATATACCTACATGATTCTTTAATTTCAACCTTTTATAGTTTTGTGATTTCCTTATTTCTACCCTTCTTTACTGACCTAGTGTCCATTAGTTCTGGAATGATAGAGTAATACTTTCGCCCCTTTGGCTTTTTTCCCTAAACAAGAATACATTTCCTTGAATATCTAGTGTCATTTTCCCTTTCTTCCTTTGAGGGATGTGAGGACCATTCCATTTACATCATCCCATACAATCTACTAAAGAGTGATTATTTACTATCATCACCAAAAGAATCATCCTCTTGAGACAATTGAGGTTCTTGAACTTCCAATCCATCAAAAAAGTTCCCCATCTTTATGGTCAGGATTTTTTTGAGGGGCCTCTTCTTACATAGAGACTCCTACTTACCTACCTTATTCTCTATGCCAGATTTCTTCCCCCCATACCCAGCCTTTAGGTGGGTAGCATAGAGGGTGTTTGGGTCTATGGTCCTCAAGACATTCACACTATCATGCTACCCTTTTCCACTATGAGATGTTGCAGCATAGAAGAAAGACTTCCCCTGCACAAAGTCTGATCCTGTGGATTGCTCATATCCATGACCCATAAACTATAGATTCTTGTTAGTGTCCTCCTAGCCTCTACTTTGAGTGCCACCATGATATTAAACATCACTACCAATCATGATTACCTCTCCTTCCTCGGTAGAGTTAGATGTGCCTAGTGGATTCACCATAGCCACGACTAAGGGACTCTATTCTTGAACTCCATCGACACAAGAATCATGTTTCAATAGGGATAATATGTCCTCAACCCATGGTTCTACCTCCTTAGTCATTACATTCTTCACAGTCGTTGTTGAAATCAAGGGAGGCCACTTCTTCTGAGTCTCCTAGGTATTGGCCTCCGCAACCGGATAATCCTAGAGGCTGACCAGTTCCATATCATTTGGAACCTCCATGTTCCCCTCCTCATGCTCCACCAAAACTTCACAATCCAGTCGATATCTATTTTCTCTACGGTTTCGGTCCTTCATGAAGGATCACCCCATCTTTCGTTTTCAATAATAGAGTTAACACATCTTCAAATCATTACAAATCGATGCATGTGGCTCGATTCCGGGGTCTCCATTCATCAGTTGATGCTTTTAACAGATTTGTATTCAATTCTTGGGGTCTTAAAAACTAAGTGGTCATGGGTCCTCTTGATCAGCATCAATTGATAATTTTCTTCTCATCTGAGGAGAATTTGGTCATCCCCTGGTCCATCGATCCTCAGGTGTTTTATGGATGCATATTTTTCCTCTTGTGATGGTCCTTTGTTTTCAACATGAATCATGATATGCCTATGGATGTGGTGTGGGTATGTTTTCCAAACCTACCTCTACCTTTCTTGAATCCTTACATTATATGTATGCTCAAAAATATGGATGCAAGGTATCTGTGTTCTGATAATCACACACCTATTGTTTGTCACCCTATTTTTCCTTATTTATGTGTAGAGGATGATGTTTCAGAACCTCCAATGGAGTGGTTGTGGATTTCAGTTGGAGAAGAGCTAAGACAAAAGTAGAGGGTGGTGTTCGACTTGTGGACTACATTCTGCTCCAGATGCAATAGGTTAGGCCAGAATTATATCACATGTAATATGTATCTAGATAAATAATCTAAAAAACTATTTAAAATCGAAAACAATTTCATATTTTAATATGCGTATAAATTATTTAATTTAGATCTCTTTGGAAAATAAATACTAATTTCATTTAGATATTAATTTCCATACTATATTATAGAATATATCAAAATAATATGAATGATATACTTCAAAAAATTATTTAATTAAAAATGACTTTTTTATACATCAAATTCATTTCTACATTCATGAAATGAAAAAAATTAATTTTTTTATCCCAATGGTTTATCAACCATATCCATTATGGTGGAGTAAGTAAAATTTATTTTCGCTTAATGTATAAATCTATTCTATACCTCTAATAAACAGATCTGGAACTTCCTTTATTAAATACTAATCATTTCTAAACTCCAATACATGTTCACAATAATTATATTATATGTAGTAGGTTATATATAACAAAATGAAATTTAATAATTAATTTTTGTAACATAAATTTCTAATAACGAAAAATTTCCATAGTGGAACCATTTCCCGTCCTTAGTGGCACATACTTTTGTTTTTAAAGAAGTAGACAAGGACGCTTTATAACCTTTGTTATCCATAATTTGTAAAAAATACCTTTTTTATTTTTACGATCATCATGATACATGAGATCGGTTGTAAAATATTATACATAGTTTTCAAAAACATGTTGATAATAAAAAGTAAATTTTGGTTAAACTCATTAATTTTATAGTTAACAGTAAATGGAAAAAACATTTCAAACAAAGATAATAGGATATATTAAATAGATAGATTTAGTCTGAGCCATGATTCTAGTTTTTGTAGATAAATGTATACCTATTCATTTTGATTACTTGTAAAATGATCCTTCCATATTAATCATACATCCAAAAATGCCATAAAAACATCATAAATCTCATGAATTTCTTGTTCCCAATAATTCTTCACAGGGTTGTCCATAATTCCACATGTAACCATATTTTTCATATTATTTTTCACAACATCAGATAAATGGAAAAGAGAATAAACAATGAAATTTAAAGAAAATGTTTATGTTCTTTACTATAATGATCATTAACTAATTTATTAGATTAATTTTCCAATTCATTTTTATGAAGTGATTTCTCAAGTACATAATTTTTTTTTCTTAATTGAGAAGAATTAATATATTTCATTGATTGTCTATAAAATTACTTACATTTATTTTTTATTTTTTAAAAATTGATCTTTTATGTATTTTTTATTGAATTTATCACAATTTTAATCAATAAAAAATGTATTTTTAGAAGATTATAATGTTTTAAATATATTCAATATGGATTTTTATTGAATACAGTATAACTAAAATATAAAATCCCTTCGGTATTATATTTCTTTGTGTTTTATGATGCATATCTCCATATTGTTTCATTTATATTTTTTTACCTCCATTAAATGACTATTTAATGTGATAATCATGTAAATTATATCATATAAACTATTGGATAAATATCTAAACAATAACATTCCCAAATTAATTTAAGGAATTATATTAACTCTATTCCTATGGTTACAAACATGTTATGATTACTTAGAAAGATGTATCCCAATTTTTATGTATTTCATTTGGAGTTAACCATTGGAGAAAACCTTATTATTCTCACCATACACAACAAAATACATGAAGACTTAACTATTACAGTCAGCAAATATAGAACAATAGAAGTCTTAATGTGAGTTAACTATTGATTGAATCTAAAACCATGATATTTTGAGGGGGTATATATTATATTTCTATTTAATACTATAAAAATACCATTTATATTTCATCTAATGATTTCAATACATGAATGAATATTTTCATTTGATTTAATTTTTCCATATTATATTAATTAACCAAATAAAAAAGTTAAAATTACTTTATTGTGTAAATATTTAACCCATCAATGATTTCTGTAGTACATGAATAATTATGTTTTTTCAATATCTAGAACATATTAAAATTAATAATATAAAAAAGGTGCATGAATCACTTTTGTATAAATAATTAATATAATAAAATACATAAATCCTATTCAAGATTACATATGTTGTGTCATATATCCCACTCCATCATTCAAGATATAAACATAGTCCCCTTGATTAAGGAAGTTTGAAAATGTTCTCATTATCAATAGAGAATTTCTCATGAACGATTTAATCCTAGAATATGATCATTGGTTTAACTGAATAAAATATTATTCTATACCTTAGCATAAGAATCTCGGAATGGATGGTATGCCACATAAATAAGAAGTTTAAACCATTTAAAAAAAATGATACTAATGTTTGTAAAATAATTAATTTTTATTCATGAACAAGGTAATAAATAAATAAATATAAAATACTAAATTTAAGCATTAGACATAATGGATATTTTATAAGTCTTGAATGTAGACCATTTATAATCCATTATATATGAACTTGGACTTTCCATAAAATATAACTATTAAAACATTACATCTATATCTCAAATGAAAACATTTGATATATCACATTCTAATGGTGTGTGTATATATAAGCCTACACATAGACACACACAAACTCATTAATTATTATATATATATATAGTATTTAAGAAAACATGGACTATAAGTATTTTTAATATATAAAAACATATCATATAAAAATGTAATAAATATAAATTACTAAAATTCTATATATTTTATACTTTTTTGAACCATAATTTCATCCACCAATTTTTTTGTGACCTAAATTTAAAACATTTATGTTATATAATTATTAGCCTTTATCTAATAAATATAAAAATATTACATTTTCCATATTTTATAATTTCAGAACAATTTTGAAATTACATTATATATTTTACATAATCATTTTATATTGATATTATATATTGTATACCTTGTAAAAAAGGAAATTAATATCAACTCTTAATATTTATTTTTTAATATATATTTCACATATATTTAATATGTAATTATAAAAAAATTATAATTGTTTATATTATTTATAAACACTTCATAAATTTTAAAAAATATTTTATATTCAATTAATTTATATTTATAAATAATTTAAAAATCATTTCATAGATGAAAATAATTTAAAATTTTAAAACATTCTATAATAGAAAATGATATAACTTTCATAAATACATGTGATCCTGAAAATTATTTTTGGCAATAAATAATGAATTGATATATCCTATATTATTGATTATACATTTTTCCATAAGAAAAAAAGTGGTACACTAAGTTACCATGATTTATTATTTGTTTCGGTGGAATTACATATCTCATACAATAACATCACTATATCATCCCTGATTTATACAATGAACTAATAATTGATCTATATCTACACTATTATATCTTTATATAACTCTTGTAATATGATATTATATATTTGATATAACAAGCCAAACCTATGATTGGTAGTGATATCTCGTATCATTCATTTCAATACCCTGATCAAAGACCATGATTCTTTCATGAAATACATATATATTGTAACAAATTGTATCTATATATCATTTATTATAGAAAGCATATTCTTTTTTTCAACATTTTAAATCCTCTAAACATCATGGAATAAACTTTGATACCACTATTTTCTTTTAATGTATATAAAAATTTCATCAATATAATAAAAAACCATAAAAAACCCATCCATAAGTTCATATATAAGTGGTTTTAAATAAATAATAAAATAATAACAAAAACAACTACCCTATATCTGACTATTAATATATCAAAAGGACTTGATGAAAATCTATAAATAGTAGATAATATACTCCTATGTCCATACTTATCAATTAGTTTTGTGAATCAATATACACTTTGTAAGGATATATCAATTCTCAATAACATTCTACTACCCTAGTTAATGATTAAATAGTGAAAGGTAGAGTTTTCCTTAGAAATATTAAATTCCATCCCATTTTGAGCTCTCTTATGTAGGAACATATTGACTCTACAAAGGTGGAGTTAGAACACATGTTGAATAAACTCTATTTATAAAGAGCCATTTTTATCAGATGTAACTTTTTTGATTTACACTGAGCCAAAAAAATGCACTAATGTTCATCATATTTTGTATAATAACTATTTTACTATTACACCACAGAATTGTGTAATATCTAGGAAATGATAAATTACATGATATAAATAACTAGATAGTAATACATGAAACCCTACATATAATAATATGATAACACATATCACAAAACTGGATAAGTATATCATTCCAAGAAATAAACTCTAATAAGTAATTAATATCATATTTCCTGAAGCATACATTCTAAATAATAACATGAGATATAGGATTATGGACATAATTCCATAAAAAATAACATTTATAAATAAAGAACCCAAATTCCACTTGCAAGAAAATTTTTCTTTATATTTACAATAATAATTAGATTTCAAGATTCAATGATTAAATCCATTTACAAAAAATATTATTAATATTTTTGTTGTAAGTAAAGGGGTTACAACGATAGAGACAGAGTAAATTTTCATATAGAAAACTAACATTACTGGAAGCATTTTTTCCTTTAAATCATGTTTATTGGTTATCATTTATAAAAAAACATGTTAGTGAATATGAATGAGTATTATTCATTTATAAGTGGGAACCTACTCGAAGTTGTATACATGACCTCAACCTATAGATTTTTAGGAAAAACATAATATTGATATGTTATGAAACTTTTCCAAATCCATTTATGGATTAAAGAAATATTTTTAGAGTTGAAGTGATCATTTTTATGATACAATCAAAGTGTTTGGTTTTATAAATATTAAAGAGAAACCTTATATATAGTATATGTATAATATGAGGTGAATGGTATTTATTATAAAATATATGTATATAATATTATTTATTGGATATGGGATACTGAATTTACAATCAATGCGGTATTGGTTTGAAATGTACTTATTGATAAAAGATTTGATAAAAATATCTATATACCTGACATGAAAATAAATAGAGATATATTGATATAGTTTTATGGAATTGATAAAGATAATTATATTAGAAATGTTTAATGTTTTTGGTAAAGGGGATTGAAATGCGATATAATGGGGAAAGGGATTAGGGTATTCCAATATAATTAAATGTTTAATTAAGAAAAAAATATCCATCACATTTAATTTTTATCTTAACCTATTAATGTTAATGGTTAATTCTAATTTCTTTTATTTAAGTTCCATTCTCCTAAGACCACATGAATTAAAAATAAAACACTTAACACACACATATATAAACACACACAAACATATATATATAAGAGATACCAAAAACATTCTATATTTAATCAATATAGGTTATATACATGGTGTGAGTGCATGTTATCCATTCCTCTCATAGATCTATATCACTTTAACGATTATATTACTTAAGGATACCTCCCAAGTATAAATATATACAACAGGTGTGGACCGCTACCTGTTAAAAAATGGACTAACTATCCTATTATTTATATAAAAATATGGAAATTAGTATGAAATAGTTTCCACCCTCAGTGTGATACTCCAATCCATCCCACCATGATAACTCTTCTATGGTTAACCTTTAATTTTATCACTATATATGGGAAATGGTATAAACTTTATTCATTAATCACACATAGATAGTGTTACAAATATATCTAATTTATAATATAACTTTCTTTCCTTATTTTTTGATAGATATTTCTTATATATCATAATGTATTATTCCCTTATATATATACACACACTTTGTGTATTCGGCCATATATTGTCTCTATCCCCATCTTCTTCCTTTTTACATCATCATCCAGAATCTATTATTGTAGGATCCTTACACATGTCCAATATCTCTCTATGATTTTTACCATCTAAAATCTTGTACAACCCATTATAAACAAAGAAAAATTCCTTTATTTGTTCTAGACTCAACAAAATTATAATGCATGAGAATTACTTATCTCCTAAATGATGATATAATAATATATAGTTTTCTATAACCACAACCTTTGCATACTATGACTTTTATCTGTAATCCGAAATACCCACGTATATAGTAGTTCAATACATGATCATAAAATCTCCACCATGATGTTCCCACAATCTCTTTATCTCAATCTTATCATCCTTGTGTACGGCAACATAGATCCCATACATTATAAAACATACTAAATTAGGTTGCCACCATTCTCTACATACTATATTTAATGATGCTTTAACATCCATGATACCTAAATCTCTTTGTCTATGATGATTCACCCCATAGTTTTCCCACATTTTTAATAGTTTATAATTAATATCTACCTAAAAAATTAAATATAACATATGTGACGCCATGATCTCCACAATTTAGTAAAATTAACATAATGATTTTATATTTTATCTTGTACTATCTATGCATGACTTGAACAATTTTTGGCTTTCATGTCCCTTTATTTTATAATCCTTGAGATCAATGTGGTCAATATTGTGTATCAAAGGGAATATATATGATTTTTATAAGTTTATATCATCCATAATATATCATTCAACTCACATAGTTATATAATTTCAATATTTCGTGGAAAATTTGAGGTTTCAATGTGAATTAATTTTCTATCACATTGATCAATCACTATAATAAATTCAATATATTGAGGTCGGTTTTTATGGTGTTTTCGAAAACTATCTCGAAATGTTAATTTGTTTAGGGTTTCATATTTTTCAACTATTATCATATGAACCACGAAACAATTTTATGTTTAATGATTGCTTAAGAAAAAAATATCTCAAATTTATTAAAATATTTATGATTTTATAAAAACAATAATTATATGTTTCTAAATAAGAACAAAACCCTCCACCTTCAACAAAATTCTTACCTTAGCCCCTCGATTCCCTACCCCCACCCCGTTGTGGGTAACTCTACCTAGACTATATCACATGTCAACCTAATCAAGAACATTGTATTCAGTCTCCCTAACTAATCCCTTACCACCACAATCCCTCCATGACATTAGTCCCCCTACGTAAGACCCCCATCTGGGGACTCCGTTTCCCATCCCCTATCATTTTCCCTCCTATTGGTGCCTTTGTCACCCGGTTCTCTCTCCATCATCAGTCTCCATACCTAATCCCCAATCACCTTATTTCCACCCCATCATGCCACTCTATACCCTTTAATGGACATCTTACTTGTTCCCTCCATCATCCAAGCCTCCCTGCAACCTACAATAATTCATCCTACTTTCCTCCCTGCAACCTACAATCATTCATCCTACTTCCCTCAATATGTTTTATTTCATATATTCTATGGTTTTCACCTTTTTTCACTGACTTTATTTTGAAAATTTAATCGATTTCATTTTTTATTTTTCAATGATACTTTGAATGTTTAACCAACAATGATTGTGAATTATACATAGAATATTTAATGCATTAAAAACATGATATAATGAATATTGGTAAGATGTTTTCTTGAAATTGCTTTTTCTATAATGATATCCATATTTGGTACGATTAAATATCACCTCATGGAATAATTAGATCATTGAAGAATTTATATATGTGAAAACATAAATTATTTTAAATGTATATCATAATATTTTTCAGTCTAAATGTTATATATATATATACACTAAAAAGTGTATAATATATATTTTATATTAAATATAATAGATTATTTAAAATCATTTATTGGTATTTTTTAAAGTTATAATGTTCTAAATAAAATGGAAATATCATTATGATAAAAATTTATGAATGTATTGCGATAGTGGGAATATAGTTCACTTTTTTGATTTATATGTTATTACCATGAAAATTTTGGAAGAATTTAATAAAAAGTATTATAATATTTTAATTTTTAGTATGTATAAAAATTGAAAAAATTTATTTTAACAAATACATTGGTTTTAAAATATCAAACTAATTTCAAGAATTCTTTTTTTCATTAATTATATCTTAAAATTTTAAACCCATAATTTCATTTTTTTTATTTATTAAAATTTTAACCAACAATATATATATATATATTAACTTGAATATTTAAATATTTATATTATTAATTTAAATTATTGGATAAATAATGGTATATATAAGGTTATGATATGATATTATCAGTAACTTATGTGTAGTTTTGGTCAAATCTAACCCCCAATAAGAAACATGATTTTTCTTTCATATGAATAATTATCATTATAATAACAAAAATGGTTATAACTATGGAAAATAAGTTATCTACAAAATAATGATGTCATGTTTCTTTTTGAGTGGTCCGGATTTACTAAAAACTACTAGATAGTTATTGGCAGTATGATAACAATAAAATTTGTTAGGACCCCTATAGAGAAATTGTATATATGAGGAACAATAAGAATTTTGTTTAGTATTTATGGAATATTTCTATTTTACTTTTCTTGTTGTTTTTTATTCTTCATATTATAAAAGTAATTATAATTTTTTTTTTCTTATAAGGAGTTTATTTCTATGAATGTTTCATATTAAAAATATTAAGAAGCACATAATGTTAATGATATCTTTATTAAGTGAAATTAATTATTTTATTTAATTATAAATTTATTTTTATTTTATTTTATAGGTAATCAATTTGTTTATGGATAATATTAGTATTTCATTACATAAAAAAGCACCATATTATTTTAATGGTTTTGATATTTTTTTTCTAGTTAAAAATTAATCCATCAATTAAATAATAAAATATATAAGTCCTATATGTAAATTTAGAATGTGTTTAAAGAAAGATGAATGATCTGATCACTTTATATTTAAATAATTTATTCCTCAATATGTAATATGGATTCAAAATAGAATATTGGTTTTTACATAAGTTTGAGCAATATTGTCCCATGTTATAATAAACACATTGATTACTTGATAGTTGATAACGAAATGGATAGATTCATGAATGGTGTTTTCATCATATTTAGGAATCTCCATCAAAATGGTAAAAATAATATAAAATCCAATTTTATATATTATTGGTATTGATTATGTCTTCAGAACACTAAGATAACCTTGTCAATTTTCTAACATTTTAATGAATTACAGTGTGGAAAATAATATTAGTGAAAAATTATTGAATTTGGGAAATTTATTTTATAAAACAATCGAAGAAATAATTCCTGTAATTTATAGATGGTGTTATAGGTATTCTAAATATTATTTTGTTCATATGTTTTACCACGTTAAATATTTAATAATTTAGCCTCAATTTCACCGAGAAATTATTTTATTTCTATAGAAACAATAACATAATGCATATAAAATTATTGATGAATTTGATTAAGATATAAATTATAAATTTTTGTAAACTAAATTTTAAGAAATTAATTTCATCTTTAAATAATATTTTAAAATTTTTATTTGGATAAATTTTTAATATTTATAATAAATTGTTTATTTTGTAGGGAATAATGAGAAAAAATTTCATTCTAAAATAGTTACTTTTATGGGATTATAATGATGCAATAAAAAATTTAAAGTTTATGATTTTTATAGACATAATATATATTAAATAATAAATATATTTCATATAAAAATATAATTCTAATGATTGAAATATATTTTTAACATTTTGTAAATCTATTGAATGCTTTTGTTCAAAAAAAACTATTTTTTGTCTTTACTTATTAACAATCTAATTATATGGTAAATTGTGGTTTTGGTTTATTTTAAAATAAAAATATGTTTAATTATATATTAAAAAGACAATTAATAATTTTGGAATTTATATTATATTTTATT
This sequence comes from Viscum album, assembly GCA_963277665.1. Lineage (NCBI taxonomy): Eukaryota > Viridiplantae > Streptophyta > Magnoliopsida > Santalales > Viscaceae > Viscum > Viscum album. The sequence continues at coordinate 746,014,353 of OY728123.1, read as the reverse complement.
TTTCTGTATAATCTTTTTTATTCTTAAAATAAAGACTTTTCTAAAAACAATGTTTGTCATGTTTTAAAAATATATGTTATAATTATTTTTTATCAGTATTGGAATTTTAATATTTTAAAATGGATGAAATATTTAGAATTATTATAATTAATATTAATTAACAATTTAAACTATGGCTTTGTTACAAATGCATAATAACCATGGTAAATATTCTTTAGTCCGGTTTAGGGTAAAATGAGCTGAAATGGTTAAAATAAAGGAAAAGGATTTATGATTGAACGAAATATACTTAAATATCATTAGTATTTTTATTTCTACCAAAAAAGTATATTATTATGATATATGGAGATTTTGAACCACTTGACTTTATAAGTACATATATTTTGTAATAAATATTAATGTATTTTCAAGTTTCTACCACCATGACATACAAAAGAGTTCCTCCTATGCCCCTTATCCAATGTTCATGGGCAACTAATCATGAACAATATCTACAAAAATAACTTTCATACAACCCTAGAGATATAATAGAGTTCATGGTTTCATGCAAATACCACTTAATTAATGTTTATGGTGTAAGACAAAGGTAGTTACCAAAAAAGATGGATATGTTCTTACTAATCATTTTCAAGTTATTTTATTCATATAACTCCTCCAAATACTCAATTACCTTATAAAAATAAATAAATTATTATATTTACGATACACATATGTTTTATTTTAATGAAATATCCATTTTATATATCATTTTCGACATATAGAAAATTTAAACTTCACTCGTGCATATGTACGACCTACCACCTCCTCATATTATTACAATTATTTTTTTATCACCACATTATTTGGTTAGTAATAAAGTTCTAATTAATAAATATATATGATATTTAGAAAATAGTTATTATTCTATAAAAATAATATATCGTCTTCCTTTTTACCCTTCCATATGATGGAAAAGAAAACATTTCCCATTAATATGTGTGGACTACCACCATCATGAAGCGATGTGATTCATTTTTCAATTTTCACAAGGCATGGATTATTATAAATTTATATATAATGGAAAAAATTATATTAATTACCATTTTAAATATATTAACATGATTGAACCATTTTATAACTCCTTTATCTATACACAATATAGAGAATAATTCAGGAAAAACTGGACAAACAACCTTAAGTATTCAATGTTAGGATGAACTATTCAAAAAACGCATTAAAAATTATTTTAAAATGACATTGAAATGGGATATAGATGAATATTATTTTTAATAATGCATTTAATAAATATAAATTCATAATATATCAGGATCACACATTTATGACCTAGAGGAGACCAAATGTAAGGGGTTTCTTTAGTAATCTCATTTTGTTTTTGGAATGATTATGTAATGATTTTATACAGGGAAATTATATGATGAAAATATCTTAAAACCAATAAATTTTGTTATTATATGTTCACTTTTTTTGTTTTACATTTTTATATTATGTTTCTTCTCTAATTAGATCAAAAATCAAAAATTAAGTTAAACGTTAGGGATACCGATATTATTTATTATCTTCAGTTGGGAATATTTTTCTTCCATATACATGTTATTCGAGTGTATTTACCGATGTTTTAACTATACCTGATTTTTTTTAAAATTTAATTTTCAATACCGTATAATTTATTTACAACGCTTTGAATACAATTTTTTTTAAAATGTTCAAAATAAGGTTTTTTTCTTTGAATTTTTATGGAAGGGAGAAATGAGTTTTCTACTTTAACAAATACAACATAAATATATTTTCATGACAACTTTAATGTTTGGTAATTTTAATATTCCATTAAAGGGTTCCATTGGTATTTTTAAATAAATTTTTTTCCATTATTCATGAATTTTTTTAAATATTTTATTAAAATAAGGATGTATTATTTCATTAAAGAATGAAATGAATTTTGAATGTGATTTATAACTTCATATTCACACAATGATTCATAGAAGTTATTTTTAATATTTTTAAACTATTTCCTTTTCTAAAAGGTTGGTTTTACTATAAAACCACCATATTTGAATAAATTTTTTTCTTCTTTCATTGTTTACTGATTTATGTTTTTGTGGTCATTAAATTTATCATGATCAAATTTTGTATCCCACTCTATCATTTTGTTGAACATCATCTCTTCCTCTAAGTATATATTATATGTATCATGTATTTAAACAGAATCATTTCCACAATATTTATTTTGTTTTAACTATATACATTTTCTATATATGGTATTAGTTTAAGAAATATAATTAATAATTTTATTTCATTGACTAAGAGAATATTATGCATCGTTGATTTAATGCAGAAAAATGTTGATTTATAAGTAATTTTTAGAATGAATTATATTGATCAGTTAATATATAATAAATTTATAGTAATTTCATTTGATTGTGGTGGCCCAGTTTTAAATATATTTTCCATGAGAAGTCTCATTAGACAAAGCAATATCCATACCATATTTTATGGGTATCTAGTATTACATGTGCCCATAAAATAATATTGTCTTTCAAGAGGCCTTAACAGTATGTTTAATTATATATCCGATGTGGAACTGATGGTAATATAAATAATGTCAAGAGTTATGAATTAACTTAATTAATAATTCAATTTATATTATCCATTATATAATATGGATATTATTTTATATTTTTAGATTGTTAGAGCATAGTGTAGATTCAAAATTAAATATGTTGGAATGATTTATCTGCTTAAATCCCCAATTTTTTTGACATAGATAATGAATATTGGTTTGATTTCCAAAGGCATATGGTAATTATGGTTTCAATAACAAAGACTCTAATGAACATAATTTTTTTTGTGATGATGAGAGGTTGGTCTCATCACAACCATTTGTGGGGAATTATTATATATTCTAAACTCTCTTATAGATTTAAGATATGTTCGTGAATATCTTCAAAGTCACCATATGATATTAGTTAAAATAATTAAATGATCGAGTGTTGAATCCTTCTATTTGTAAATGCTGTTCTATTGTGTAACACCCCGAGGTTCCACGATACACTTCTCTTTCAATAATGCAATAGCTTGCATTGTACGCAAGTTCGAGATTCTAACACATTGCGACTAATCAAAATAGCCATTACGAATAGTAATACCCACTTTTTTAAATTATATATATTTTATATTTCAAAATGGACTTCATTTTTTGATTCGGAATGTCGAAATTAGCTTATGTTGAATTTTTTGTAATTTTATGAGAACTTCCAAATTTTTATGAATAGTGAAAAATACATAAAACAAATTTTTTAATAAAAATAATTTATAGTGATAAATTATACTATTGAGTGGTTTTAATGTATAATTAGAATATATTTTTACCATTTTATCCAATGGTGTTCATTAGAATTAATTTCACTTTGAAATTGGACATAAACAATTGTCAATCTTTTGATATATATTGTTTCTTAAAAACAAGCTATTTGTTGTGACATCGAGAATTAATTATAAAATTAATTAATGAAACATAGATGTTTGGAATTTCATAAAATAGAAATCATTTTTTAATTCGGAATATCAATTATAGCTTAGGGTGAAATTTTGGCATTGTTCTGAAAAACTTCAATTTTTGATGAATAGTGAAACCACTAAGTGGTAGTTAAATAACTGATTTTTCATTTCAATGAAATATTACCACTTCTGTGATTTGATTTTCAAAAATCCGACATACATTGTTTTCATTAAGAAGTAAAATGTGGTTCAATGGGATTAAAATAATTTTTTGGTGAATAGTAGCTTTTAAGTTTAATTAATCGCGATTAAAGGTAATTAGTGAAATTTAAGGTAAAAATGATATTATAAAAATATGAAAATACCATTAAACTTGTCCTAACCCTTTTGGATGAGTAATGGCCGACCATTACAATCCATGGGTCTACTTTGGGACCCCATGGAGCAACTTTGGTAGGAAAATGACATTAAATTTCTTTTATTTAAAGTTAAAATAAATATGTCACAAACAAGAGTTGTTTTACTAAACCAATTTTTAAATGGGGTTATACAAGTCATATTTTTTTACTATAAATATTCATTAGAAATCTAAAAATATTTCCTACATCATGATATTTTTTTTATAATTTTTATACATTAAATAAATTAAATTATTTATGACACCATGATAATGCAGCGATTACCTCAATAAATAACGATTTTAATAAAATGGAAGGATAATGTAAAATATAAGCATTAAACTTGTCCCAAGCCTATTGGATGAGAATATTTGTAACCCTTACCACCTTATACTCTAATTATATAAGTGTGGTACCTTTAGAATCCGAAAAGCATTGTATAATAAAGAAACATTTCATTACTTTCCAAGAGTGCCCCTCCTCTCCACTTATAAAAGGCCCACACCACTACCACCTTACTCACACTATCAATGCCTTTTGGCTCGGCCACCCTATGCCCAAATACTCTCCCAAATTCCCTCCCTTAGTCCTAGAAGCCTCACATTGGGCATAATTCTTCCCAAGGAAGCCTTTGGCTCAAATCAAAAAGAGGTACCCGTTTTAAAGGTAGTGTTTTATCTTGTTTTCTTATGTTTTATTTTTCTTCTCCAACCCCATAAAATCTATTAATTAAATTATTTTGTAACAAAAACAGTATAATAAATATACTATGATGTTTTTATAACATGTATTTGAGCTACACTTACACACACCTATATCTAATGGTTAAAGAACATACGGTTTCTATGGATGGCGAATTTCTGCCTCACGAAATGATGATTGTTCAACACTCATATAACACCTTCAAAGGTGGCCATTATGATGTCACTATACTTATATATGATATATAATATGTTTATGTTTTACTTAAGCTTCTTTATTTTTCATTTATTGCATACCTTTATGGTTTCCATTATGGGTAAACACGATATTTTCATTTTAGGAAGTTCGGACTACCGCCCCCGCAAAGTTATTTGAATCGTTAATGCCATATGTGGGATGTATAAAGGATGGAGTAAATGATATTATATATTATATTATACTGGAATTATAATATACCTTTATATCATTATCATTTCATTAAATACAAAATAGAAATGAAAGTAGCGTTCATGCGTACGTACGGCTTACCGTCTCCATGAACAGTGCATTTCATTTCTTACCTCTAAACGTTATTGAATATTATAAATGCATGTATATACTGGATATATATGAGATATATGATATCTATACCATGAATATAATTCTGTATATAATGGATATATCACGACATGAAGAACTTGTAATTATAAGAATTTTATTTTTGACTCAACTACCAAAGATCGACAAAACTACCATTATTAACTTAAATAATTACATAATGTTCATAACATGGTAATAAGTGATATAAAAGGAATAAAAAACTTGAAAAATGTTCTGAAGAAATTATAAATTAACTCTAGTTTACTATTCAAGAGGTTAAATAACGGTCGAGTCAAGACAGGATGCATGGTAAGGGAACTTCTTAACCCAATTTTCATTCTTTGGGTTAATCTCCTACTTAAAATTATGTGATGATATTATTATGTCCTATCTTTTATTTGTACTTTATTTATGTGTAATTATAGTAAATACACATAATAGATCTACTTTATTTAAAAAAAATTATCGTTGTAAGGGTCTTGGTCTCAATATCCTTTCATTGGGGCATATTTTGTTATATACACAACTTTCTTTTATACGGTGTATAAACTCCTTTGACTTTGACTTTTATTCGAAAAGGAATCTTTTTTTTACAAAGAGTTTTACTAAACGAAAAAATGAATGTTTCTGTCTTACGTATGCGGCGACAACGACTTCTCCACCGCCATTAATATTATTTGTGTTTTGGCTTCCTCTACAAGCCATAACATTTTTTTAATGAAAAATAAATACAATGTTTTAACTTTCATTTATTTTGGTATTGAAAATGGTTTTGAAAGTGTTTTTATTATATCAATGTGTAGTATTGATAACATGTGATTGAAATGTGGAAATGTTATGTTTCCTTTATGCATGTTTTATGTGATATGATTATGTTATGGTTTAGGATATGTTTAAACCTATTCATATGAGGAATGCATTGGACTTAATAAGTTACAGGTGGAGCCCGCTACAGCTCCTCGATGCATCGGTAGGTCTCATGGGAAAAACTAGTGTCTTGGCACGAGGGCTTGACAAAATCTTATTTGTGGTCTTTTCATGAGGCCTTGGATACATGGTTATGATAGTCTGGCATTATGCATTCCATCATTTTGAAAGTGGTTATTGATATTGAATGAGATTATTCGACTAGTAGAATATCCTTGTGAGTAAGTAAATGGAATTATTTCATTTTACTTTTTCCATATTATGCTAAAGTTCAAGTTTAAAAGGCTTTTGATTTAGTTATACATTGCCTTAAATTTTAATGTCTATTTATGAAAGCTTTCGCTATATTGGTATCCTTACTGAGAATCTGAGCTCACCCCTTTCAATGTTTTAATATTTTTCAGGATGTGAAGAAGTATTTTATGAATGACCTGCAGGGATATTCAGAAGAGGATATGAGTGTGGACTATGGATACATTGTTATTGTAGTTTTTCACTTTGTGATGTAATGTAACCTTTATGAATGTATATAGTGTTTCCAAGGCTACTAAACTAATCGGTCTTTCGAGACATGATCTTTTGTGATCATACCAATGTTACAAAGTAATGCACCGACTCCGGGTAACTGGGGTCGGGGCGTTACAGTTGGTATCAGAGGCAGTTTAGTACTAACCTTGGAAGCTAGATTTAGATAAACTCTGATTAGAGAACATAGCCCGAAGATAGACTTTGAGGATTTGTATAGAAGAACTTCCTAAAATTTTGGTATTATAGAGATGTTGTGAGTTTTCCGATCAATACATCCATGTCTGGATACGAGTAGGTAGAGGCGGCTCTGGAACAGATGTACCTAGGGGTAAAACCCGAAAACACCGCTTTGAGCTAGACTCGAACGAGAACTGGTGCACGACAATGGGCCTTGCTGCACTCTTGGTTACGACACTCCTGGGGGATATGCTAAGGATAATTCTCATTTTCCTTAAAAACCATTATGAAGGGTTTATAAGTATATACATCCTCAAAGAAAACATTTTTTTATGATTATGGATTATATCCATAAACCGTTCAATTTACATTAAGTATTTTACAAGTTTGAAATTATTCATTGTAATTCATTAACTAACCTAGTTTATGCCATTGTATAGAAATGGTGCCCAGTGGAAGGAATGTGAACTCCAGCAATACGTATGATCCAAAGCGTAAGAAGGATCATACTTTTCATGGTACTAAGCCAACATTTAGAAGGTAAATAATCTCCCATGTGTTATCAACATATGAATAAATAGTATCATGTGTTAATAAGTTAAGTAGATAATTCTCTGAGTCTTATGGATTTGAAGGGATAAAAGAGGATCCAAAGCGTAAGAAGGATCATATCTTTCACGGTATTAAGCCAACATTTAGAAGGGAAATAATCTCCCATGTGTTCTCAATATATGAATAAATGGTATCATGTGTTAATAAGATAAGTAGAGAATTCTCCGTGTCTTATGGATTTGAAGGGATAAAAGAGGATCCAAAGCGTAAGAAGGATCATATCTTTCACAGTATTAAGCCAACATTTAGAAGGGAAATAATCTCCCATGTGTTCTCAACATATGATGAAATAGTATCATGTGTTAATAAGATAAGTAGACAATTATCAGAGTCTTATGGATTTGAAGGGATAAAAGAGAAGAACAGGATGTAAGAGAGAATGATGGATAAAGGGACGAGGGAAAAGAAGAATTTTCCAATATGTGATAACAGTGGGAAGAAACACCTTGGAACTTGCCTGAAGGGAATGTGAGTTTGTTATAAGTGTTGAGAAAAAGGACACCAAGTGCGTGACTGCAAGGGTAAGAAAAAGGTTTCAAATGTACAATGCTCCATCTGCAAAGAGTGGGGACACTACGCAAACCAATGTCCAAATCATCAGAGTGTGCTGCAAATGATGTTATTGGATAATAACCAAGTTATGATACTACCACAGATGAATAGGGATGATTAGAGTTCTTATGTTTTTACTAAATAATTTTTTAATTTGAGTGTTGTATCAATGATGTACTGGTTATAATAATTATGGAGTATATAAGGATTGTACTGCAATACTATTTCATCATGGACTTGAGATTGTGTGGAACCAAGAAAAGTGACTACACAGTAGGTTAAATTTTTGGAAAATATATGGTTGAGAGAAAGATAAACCATAATATGGTTCTGATACCGAGATAGAGATATTGGAATAAGACATGATTGGTTTGGATAAATTATATTGAATATTCTTAACTTCCTTGAAACTGATTAATGATTTGTATACATTTTTGGATAGAAGGAGTATATCTAGTATTCTATAAGGATTAAGGTATCATGGTAATTCAGGATGTTGCAGTGTTTTAAAATAATACATGATGAAGGTGTTCACATGTTGTTACATGGAAAAAAAGGGGATCTTATTTATGTTTACCTTCCTCATAAAATTTGGAATGTGAGTTGGACAGAAGTATTTTGGATAACTATAAAGGTTGGAATAGATTATGTTGAACCTTGGATAGTAATGTTTAACGTTAAAACATTTCTGAATATTATTTTTGGAATATTATAATAGTTTTAGAAAAATGACAACCTTCAGGTTGGGCGATAGCCCGTCGCTTCAGACAAAGCTGCAGGAATCGAACCCACAACCATATTGCGACAGGCCTTTATGACCTACCACTAGCCTATAAGAAGTCCCTGGTTATTAAAAAATAGTTTTCGTAATCTAAATGGTATGTGTTAATATTTTAAACCTTGTACGGTTAGGATACATATATTATTTTTGAGTTCTATTATCTTTTTGAGTGAAAGATGAGTTTGTGGTAGAAATTAGTTGAAGGTTGAAACTCTACTTTTCAAGCATAAATATATATATACCTATATCTTATTCTATGAATAAATTAATTCTTAAACATTATTAAAGGGATATTAAAACAAAAAAATGTGTTATCCTAATACCTTATGTCTTGTTGAATTGATGATATTTTAAATCAATATAGATTGAAGGATTTGAGGCCATTAATTTGACACTTGTTTGTGATTGATGACCTCAATCACTCCCTACAAATATTTACGTTTTTCCTCCAATTATATGTCTCTAATTACCACCAATGTTCTCCTAATCGAGATCATAATTAGGTGGTGACTTTTTCATTTCCCTTTCCCTCTTATTAAGGCTAAATTTTATTAACCTTATTTCCGATGTGGGTTTTCCTCAGAGGTATTTTCTCTTTTCAACCATTTATTTTCCAAGAAAAACTTCAAATTGCAAGGACACAATTTATTGAAGGAGGGGAGAATTAAACACCCTAAGCTTCCACGATACGCTTCTCTTTCAATAATGCAATATATTGCATTGTACGCAAGTTCGAGATTCTAACACACCGCGACTAATCAAAATAGCCATTACGAATATTATTACCCACTTTTTTAAATTATATATATTTTATATTTCAAAATGGACCTCATTTTTGGATTCAGAATGTCGAAATTATCCTATGTTGAATTTTTTGTAATTTTCTGAGAACTTCCAAATTTTTATGAATAGTGAAAAATACATAAAACAACTTTTTAAATCAAAATAATTTATAGTGATAAATTATAATATTTAGTGGTTTTAAAGTATAGTTAGAATATATTTTTACCATTTTATCCAATGGTGTTCATTAGAATTAATTTCACTTTGAAATTGGACATAAACAATTGTCAATGTTTTGATATATATTTTTCTTAAAAACACGCTATTTATTGTGACAACGGGAATTTATTATAAAATTAATTAATTCAACTTATATTTTTGGAATTTCAGAAAATATACATCATTTTTGAATTCAGAATATCAATTATAGCATAAGGTGAAATTTTGGCATTGTTCTAAAAAACATCAATTTTTGATGAATAGCGAAACCACTAAGTGGTAGTTAAATAACTGATTTTTCGTTTAAATGAAATATTACCACTTCTGTGATTTGATTTTCAAAAATCCTAAATACATGTTTCTCATTAGGAAGTAAAATTTGGTTCAATGGGATTAAAATAATTTTGTGGTGAATAGTAACTTTTAAGTTTAATTAATCACGATTAAAGGCAATTAGTGAAATTTAAGGTAAAAATGATATTATAAAAATATTAAAATACCTTTACACTTGTCTTACCCCTATTGGATGAGTCATGGCCTACCAATACAATCCATGGGTCAAATTGGGGACCCCATGGAGCCACTATGGTAGGAAAAGGACATTAAATACTTTTTATTTAATGTTAAAATAAAAATGTCACAAACAAGAGTTGTTTTATTAAAACAATTTTTAAATGTGGTTATACAAGTCATAGTTTTGACTATAAATATTCATTATAAATATAAAACGATTTCCTACATCATGATATTTTATTATAATTTTTAGACATTAAATAAATTAAATTATTTATGACACCATGATGATGCTGCGATTACCTCATTAACTAACGATTTTAATAAAATGGAAGGATAATGTAAAATATAAGTATTAAACTTGTACAATGCCTATTGGATGAGAATATTTCAAACCCTTATCACCTTATCCTCGAATTATATAAGTGTGGGACCTTTAGAATCCGAAAATCATTGTATAATAAAGTAACATTTCATTACTTTCCAAGAGTGCCCCTCCTCTCCACTTATAAAAGGCCCCCACCACTACCACCTTACTCACACTATCAAAGCCTTTTGGATAGGTCAACCTCTACCCATATACTCTCCCAAATCCCCTCCCTTACTCCTAGAAGCCTCACTTTGGGCAGAATTCTTCCCAAGGAAGCCTTTGGCTCAAATCAAAAAGAGTTACCCGTTTTAAAGGTAGTGTTTTATCTTGTGTTCTTATGTTTTATTTTGCTACTCCAACCCCCTAAAATCTATTTCTTCAATTCTTTTGTAACAACACCAGTATAATAGATATACTAGGATGTTGTTATAACAAGCATTTGAGCTACACTTACACACACCTACATCTAATGGTTAAAGAACATACTGTTTCTGTGGATGGCGAATTTCTGTCTCACGAAACGATGATTGTTCAACACTCATATAACACCTTCAAAGGTGGCCATTAAGATGTCACTATATTTATATATGATATATAATATGTTTATGTTTTACTTAACCTTATGTATTTTTCATTTATGGCATACCTTTATTGTTTCCATTATGGGTAAACGCGATATTTTCATTTTAGGAAGTGCGGACTACCGCCCCCTCAAAGTGATTTGAATCGTCAATGCCATATGTGGGATGTATAAAGGATAGAGTAAATGATATTATATATGATATTATACTGGAATTATAATATAACTATATATCATTATTTTTTCATTAAATACAAAATAGAAATGGAAGTAGCGTTCATGCGTACGTACGACTTACCGTCTCCATGAATGGTGCATTTCATTTCTTACCTCTAAACGTTATGGAATATTATAAATGCATGTATATACTAGATATATAAGAGATATATGAAATATATATCATGAATATAATTCTGGATAAAATGGATATTTCACCACATGAACAACTTGTAATTATAATAATTTTATTTTTGACTCAAGTACCAAAGATCGACAAAACTACCGTTATTAACTTAAATAATTACATAATGTTCATAACATGGTAATAAGTGATATAAAAGGAATAAAAAACATGAAAAAGGTTCTGAAGCTATTATAAATTAACTCTAGATTACTATTCAGGAGGTTAAAGAACGGTCGAGTCAAGACAGGACGCAAGGTAAGGGAACTTCTTACCCCAATTTCCATTCTTTGGGATAATATCCTACTTTGAAATTATGTAATGATATTATTATGTCCTATATTGTATTTGTACTCTATTTATGTGTACTTATAGTGAATACACATAATAGATCTAATTTATTTAAAAAAATTATCTTTGTAAGGGTCTTCATCTCAATATCCATTCATTGAGGCATATTTGGTTTTATAGACAACTTTCTTTTATACGTTGTATAAACCCCTTTGACTTTGACTTTTATTCAAAAAGTAATATTTCTTTACAAAGCGTTTTACTAAATGAAAAAAGGAATGTTTTTGTCTTATGTATGCGGTAACAAAGACTTCTCCGCCGCCGTGACCCTTATTTGTGTTTCGGCTTCCTCCACAAGCCATAATTTTTTTTAATGAAAAATAAATACAAAGTTTTAGCTTTCATTTATTTTGGTATTGAAAATGGTTTTGAAAGTGTTTTTATTATATAAATGTGTTGTATTGATATCTTGTGATAGAAATGTGGGAATGTTATGTTTCATTTATTCATGTTTTATGTGATACGATTATGTTATGGTTTATGATATGTTTAAACCTATTCATATGAGGAATGAATTGGACTTAATAAGTGATGGGTGGAGCTCGCTACAACTCCTCGATGCATCAGTAGGTCTCATGAGACAAACTAGGTTCTTGGCACGAGGCCTTGACAAAATCTTATTTGTGGTCTTGGCACGAGGCCTTGGCTACGTGGTTATGATAGTCTGGCATTATGCATTCTATCATTATGAAAGTGGTTATTGATATTGAATGAGTTTATTCGACTAGTAGAATATCCATTTGAGTAGCACAAGAGCCTCAGCCCAGTTAGTGAGGACTCGCTAGGTGCATCCAAAAGACCCAGGATCAAATCCTGGTGGAAGCATATTTTTGGGTTACTGTAGCAGGCACTGTAGCAGGCACTGCAGCAGCCGGAACTGTTCATCCATCTAGGCCTTCGGGCCACTGGTTTTGTTCTCGGGTCCTGAAAGGCTTTCGGGCCACCCAAGGTCTACGGGCCAGTTGATTCTCAAGGCCTGCGGGCAACTTTGAGGCCTTCGGGCCACCCCAAGGCCTTCAGGCCACATGAATGCAGGCCCAGACACACTACAAAAAAGGAGCAGCCCCAAAAGAGGATTCAGAGCAGGTACACTCACCAGAGCAGATCCAAATGGATTGTCAGAAAGAGAGGGTATGGCTATGCCATTGGTACCAGCATGTGCTTGAATGGGAAGTCTAGCTAAACGGTCATGAAAAGGTGGAGTGCTACTATCAAGATGCGGATGCTGGGGAGGGGCAGTTCGTTGTAGATAGTCTGGTGGAATTCCCTTAAAGACCTTCGGGTCATGTAATCTCTTAAGCCTACAGGGCATGTAATCTCTGAGCCTACGGGCCTTGTTAGGGTTCCCTCTCATCCCTTGAAATAGGGGTTATCAAAAATAAATAAAAAATGAAGGCCTTCCGGCCATTCAGGCAGGAAGGCATGTGAGTAAGTAAATGGCATTATTTCATTTTACTTTTTCCATATTATCCTAAAGTTCAAGTTTAAAAGGCTTTTGTTTTAGTTATAAATTTCCTTAAATGTTAATGTTTATTTATGAAAGCTTCTTCTATATTGTTATCCCTACTGAGCTTCTGATCTCACCCCTTTCAATGTTTTAATATTTTACAGGATGTGAAGAAGTATTTTATTAATGACCTGCAGGGATAGTCAGAAGAGGATATGAGTGTGGACTATGGAGACTTTGTTGTTGTAGTTTTTCACTTTATGATGTAATGTAACCTTTATGAATGTATGTAGTGTTTACAAGGCTACTAAACTAATCGGTATTTCGAGACTTGATCTTTTGTGATCATGCCAATGTTACGAAGTAATGCACCGACTCCGGGTAACTGGGGTCGGGACATTACATATTGGTTTTAAAATTTGTATGTATGTGAGATTATCTATAAATTTATCATTATTTGTTAAAAATGGGAATCTTTTTATATTTTAAATCAATATAACCAATAACTATAGTTATTAATACTATCCCCGGAGGATATGGGAATTTCAAGGATGATATTAAGGTTTCCTATGTATATTATTTATTTTAGGATTCAAAACCCAAATATTTCATTTAATTCCAATGTGTGTTGTTTAATTTCATGAATAAAGGATATATATGAAGGTTTACATGCACCAGGTATTGAGCTCAAGCCTTTGGAAGGATTTATATGTATTATTTTTATAATAGGAAACATAATCAACATAGTTCAAAATAACATTATCCAACTGATGAGAGGAAGTAGATAACTCTTTCCCATGACTGTTATTTTTGTAGGGTTTACCAATATGGGAATGCCTTTCTAGATTACACCACTTTGAACCCCTATGTATGGGGAAGTTGTATCATGTAACTGAATGAGGATTATATATTAATGTTTCCATGTTTAGGGGGATCTTATGATGGCAGTGATATGATCATTGAGAATTCTCTTGACCATGTGAGTTATGGTCAGTGTGAGAAACAAGTGATAGAAAGGGACTAAACTTTCAGCATATGGATATCAGACTTATGCACTATGGTGGCCATAATAGATTGTTTGATATGTTTATCTGACCTAAGGATAGAATCCATAATTGGAAAATGATTTATTCATGAAGATTCATTTATAGCAGTGTCCCTTCCCAAAGACATGTTGTATAAAATGACATCTCAAATGATTTTTTTGTGAAGAATTTTCAAAAAAAAATCCATTTGTGATTGATAAGTATCTCATCATAAGTACTTATTTATAGTTTATAAAAAATTTATTTTATGAATGGAAGATGCACCGGTTGAAAATAAGTATTTACGATAGGTGAATATTCTTGTTGTAGAAGAGTAAATAAATAAATAATAATTAAATAAGTAAAATAAAAATGAATAAAAAATAGTCAAAAAATGTAAAAAAACTATATATTACTGTAAATATATGAATTTAAAAAAATATTTCAAAATAGATATACATTCAAATGTTTATCAGAATAAAAGTGACAAAAAATACATAAATCACTAAAGGGGGAATGTAATCTGCAGGAGGTGGTAGAGGGAACACAATCCCTAAACACTGAGAAAAATGTCACATGTACTCCAATGTCTTCTTGTGATGTTTCTCCTTCCATCGACACAACTCCCCCTACTATTTTTTTTATTGTCAACAAAGATCTACAGATTCCTTATGCAAGGTCTCTATAACCTCACCATGAGAAAACAAACTGTCCTCAAACTGTGTGGAAGATGACGATGAATGTCCATGACCCCCTAAAGATAGATTTTGATATAATATTAGTACCATAATAACACTAAGATGTCAATCTAGATATGATACCAATAAGTCTACATCTCTCGAAGGCTTACTGAGTCACCAACATGTATGTTCTGTTATTAAATACTACTTCATAGGTTTTATGACCCCCGATGTCTACCAGACTCTCATACTATGTCTAAAAATTCATGACCTCATATATCTCCTTCAATTTCAATTTAATATTTAAATAGTTAAAATATTATTTTTTAGTCAATTTTAAAAATCAAAATAAAATTATACTAACTACAATATGATTTTGGAGACCACATATAATATCTTCAGTGACATGATTGTTTTACATCATCTTATAAACCTAAAAATACATAATATCCAGATTATCAAAAACCTATATGAGTATAAAAAATTGTTCGCAGTTAAGGTATCATAAATTATTATAATATGTACTTACTATATGTTTCCAACGCATACATGCTGTTGGACAACCATGTCGATGCCTCCCCTCCCGTGTCTACCACTTATATGGATGTAATCATGAACTCCTAGAATTTTTCCCAAATAGTATGACAATAATATATCTCAAACATGAGATTAAATGTTATATGGTTAGGGGATAGAAAATGTGATCAAAATCATTGAATCTCACTTTAAGCATGGTTATCTTCATTAGATTGTGCAAAAACTGATGGAAATTCTCATAGGTACAAACTTGTCATGGCTCTTAGAAAGATATCTTCATGCTATCATCAACAGGAGACCATTAAACCTAAAAATAATTAATAATATCTTGTTAATAAATAAAGAAGTTCAAAAATTAACTAGTATATTTGTACTTACCATCCAATGATCAAACAAGAAATGTCGAAGATCATTATGAATTTGATCCAATGTCACTCAAGCTCTTGAAAAAAAATTATACAATATGAAACTCCATTTTTGAGAAAATATATGAGAAAATATATGAAAAAATCAAACAAATTATCAAACAAGTAGTATATAAAAAATAAATGATAATTAATTAAAAATAACTATAATACACATCTAAACATACCTCCATATGAATGGATTGAACTGATGAAATGGAATTCACTAAAGGATATGGTCAATTATCATAAATCTTCTAAGACTACGACCCCATCGAGTAATCATTAAACCGCCAAAAATATGAGGGTCTGATGATGAAGCATCTGGCTCGTCACCAGGTAGTGTAGTCTCATGATGCTCCCGAAATAGATAAGATAAACAACCATCGAAAATATGTAATGGGAAATGTTTTTTTCCAAAAAAAATAAAAAACAAGTATTACATGTAGATATATTTTATAATTGATTATAACCAACATTTAATTATATCAATCATTATCTCCACCTTCATCTTCATATTTAAAGTTGATAATATCTTCATATTCCTCCGCAATATCATCAAATTATATAAGATATTTAGCTTCTACATCTCTTATTATTTCACATTCATTTTTGTCACCAATAAAATCATCTTCCCCATCAAACCATATATATGGGATTTCATCACTGATATTCATGTATATTTATGGAAAATAAGGATTTTGAGTAGTCTCTTGAAAAATTTCAATTCCTTTCACTTCAGTGGAACCACATTCACATTGGATATACTCATTTTCAATAGATAACAATTTTATTATGCTTCACTGATAATTTAATCTATTGAAGAAACATAATTATTTTCCTAATAAATTTGATGTGTTTGATGAGACAATAAAAATAGTTCATTTACTATATGGAATATTTTATATTTAATATAAATTATTCCATGGAACAGATGAATATTCAAGCCTTTATCCGTGTCAAACTAATGACATTGGAACAACATTATCTAATTCCATCCTAGATAACACAGTTAAATTATTTCTTCCATATTTCTATAAAAGTAAACATCACTCTCTCCATGATGAGATCATATTATGAAAACACTACTATTCATTTTTTAATTCCCCATTTTCTTGTGTAATTAATTTAAAACCATTCACCACATATACACTATTAGATATATCCATTGTTTATGGTGGGTTTCTGAACAAACACAATTGATTATCAATTTAATCAATATATTGTGATTGGTAAAAATTTGGAAATAATTATCAGTATAACAAGTAATAAATTTATTTTATACGTTATACAATAAAAAATTTACTTAACCAGTTTTTAAAACTAGTAAGGAAAATTATTTTTTATATATGTTTTATGAGAATCTAATATAATTTTTGGAAATGGTTTGTTGATATTATTAACATATGATCAAAAAAATAATATTAATTTTATTTTCAAAAAAAATGTAGAATAAGGGATAACATCAGTCACTTTTAAAATGTTGACATTTCTTTACACTTGAGTAGAACATATGTATGATTTCAGTGAAGTTAATCATCAAAAATCAATCATTCATTAACACCACCAAAGTCAAGTTGGAGAAAATTAAAAAACTGCTAATTGATTTTTCATTCCATCATCCACATTTCTCTCATCACACAACCATTAGTTATGTTTTAATGGATATTGAAATTAAAAAAAAAATGAGTTTAAACTAAAGACAGTTTCTCTTATAAATAAGATTTCACAATTTATCCTCCGACCAGTGTTTTTCCACAAACATTATTCATTAATTTCTACATACTTACATCTTTTGGCCATGTTGGTTGAAATTGTAACGGCCCTCCAAATTTTCCTTCACACAGAAAATGTAGTATAAAATGTTCCACTAAATCAATGAAAGATGATATATATATATATATATATATATTTAAATTTAAATAAAATTAAAAAAATATTCTCTTGTAGTCTACTTAGTGCATCAATGTTTTTTATTTCCACACAAATGTCTCATAAAAATATTATATTTATTTCAACACATCCCAAATAATATAAGTTAGAAAGACTCAAATTCTAATTAGTAAAAATATTTCCATTATAACATGATAGTCATAACTTTTTAATATAGTAATATGACCATTTTTGATACATCAAGCCAAATTGGAAATATAACCATCCTAAATCCTCAAATCATCGATCCACTAAAAAATAATAAACATTATTCTTTATAAGATATATAAAACTCTTTTGGTTTCATTAAATTCTATGATGTGACACTTTTAAACACATCATGTTCTAACCAACTAAAAATTTGGGAGAGATCTAATCACACCATTACATTTTCTTTGGTCTTACTAAGTGTTTCAAAAATTGTATTAAATATATTATCAAATTAGTTCTTCTCAATCTTCATGACCTCTATCATGTGATGGACTAATAAAGTAAAAAATATGGATGATCCCAAAAAATTATCCACTTTATCTAATTGAGTTATTTCCCTAATATATCAATTTTTATTGCATTATAGTCAGTACAAATATAATAGGAGGAAATGAAGAGACAATATATTTTAACTAAATAACTAATATCATTGATGGAGGCCCCTCTTTTTCAATTGTACCTTTTCTGATATTATCTCATTTCTTCAAAAAATGACGATCTTTAGGAATAAATTATTTATGATAGTAAAAAATCAATGGTTTTCATTCAATTGATGATGATAAATTATTTTCTATCTCTCATGTTGTCTAAACATGATTTTTTACCCTGTATACTCCAACCAGATAACATTCAATATAATAGGAATTAACTAATTTTCCAAATTAATGAATATTTCATTAAGAAATTTTTTTTCATAGAAACATAATATATAATGAAACCCTAACTCCATTATAAATTCAACTCATGAATCAATAGCTTCAAATAAACATCTATATTATTCTGTTGATGTCCTCTAATTAATCTGGTCAAAAAGGTATATGGTTCATTCATCAAAATAAAATGAGGAAAATTATACCGAGTTTTAAAGATGGCCCTATAATAAATTATACAGAGTTCTACCAACACTAGAAATATCCAATCATATGTTTCGGGAATTTGAAGAAAAAGACAGATGTACTTGGTAAAATGATTCCATGAATCACTATCACAATGAAAATGAAATATTTTACAAATTGAAATATTGGTTTTGTGACATAAAACCCATGAATATTTGTTCTAATACATAAATAAACACTGAAATCTAAGTGTCTATAGTAAATACCACAACTATTTTCTAGGAATCAGTCCAGAATTTCCTAGTTGAGCCTCTTTGTATCTCGATTATCCACATGTATGAAAACTAACAAACAACTCATTTTACCATAATGTAACATGAAATTATTTTAGTATGCATGAATATTTTGATAACAAAGACCGAAACTACAAACCGACCTCTTTCTCTCATAAATATTTATAGTCAACACATATCCTTTAGGCAATAGTGCTTTAAATAAAGAGAATATCTTATCAAAATAGCTTTGGGTAATTCCATTATTAGATTTGACTGCCATATATTTTTCAACCATATCAAATTTTCTTATCTTACTACCAGGATATAAAGAATACTCAATAGGCTTTAAAAACTCATATAACCGAGATGGTTCCAACATGAGAGTTAAATCAATCACATCATGAGTTTTAATTTATTGAAAAATGCACTAACCACATCATTTTCTAGTTTTTTGAAACTACGAAGGATTTTGAACACAATTATTAGTATTTTTTTGGAACTGTATAAACCATGTCGATACCATGAAAATAATATTTTATGAAACCAAAATGCAATAGATAAACCCCATTGTTCTGAAATGTGTCAAACAACATTAGATCACATTTCTAACATGCACAATTCTTTGCCAATTTTGAATCAAATATTCGTTTTGTTGATGTAAATGATAAAAAACATCAACATACAAAATATATATAAGATTTATATGAAAACCATTTAGATTCCTATGATGTTTTTTTCAAATTGAGATCATGTAATGAATATTTTTGTTTACTTTCTTGTCCTATATTTCTCTAAAAAATATAAAATTAGTAATTCTTTATAATGAATTTGATGTAAGAAAAAGAAGATTCAATAAAGACTAAAAAGTTAAAACAATTATAATTTGCTGCTAATATTATAAATTTAATCTATTTACATCTTTTTTTACTGATTACAACTATGTTTTTGTAATTACCATTATTTTTTTAATTATAGTGATTTAATGTTCAATTTGAAAAATCATTATCGAGTACCCCTAATTTTTACAAATGTTTTATAATTACCAATTTTTTAATAATTATAGCAATTTACAGATATGTTTTCCTAATTAATTTTATTTTACCTATAATCAGTACTAATTAATTATGCTTAACTAGTAATTGTTAACAATTATAGCGATTTATCGCTAATTTTTTCCAATTACAACAAATTTTTACTGTTTATCATTAATTTCATACTTATTATAAAAATTTATTTTCATTTTTACCTATATTTCGTAATTATATCTAATTATTACTAATTATTACTAATTACCATTTATTTATAATAATTATAGTGATTTACAATTAATTTTTCCTAATTACTTCTTATTTTCACTAATTATAGTGATTTTACCTTAATTGTTACAAATATACTTGTATGTTTTACTATTTTTTACTAATTAATACAATATTTTATTAGTTATAATGATTTGATGATATTTTTTATAATTTTTATGAATTATTACTAATTTTGAAGAATTATAGTGCATTACAACTAATTTTACTCAATTATTGTTAATTTTTACAAATTATAGTGATTTAATGTTCTTTTTTACCAATTTTTACTAATTACAGCTAATTTTTACTATTTTTTCTAATTATTATTCATTTTATAATATATATCAATTGAACATTACTTTTTACTAATTGATTCCACTTTACATAAATTTTTTCTATTTATAATTATTTACTTTTGATTTTTAATAATTACTGCTAATTTTTAATAATAATATTATTTTACCACTAATGTTTACTAATTTTTCATAATCATTACTAAATTATACTAATTTTAAGTCATTTTACCACTAATGTTTACTAATTTCTCCCCATTTTTATTATAATCTATGTTCAACATTCATTTTAAATATATCAATTTATTTATTAAAAAATACTATCAATTTTTTTACTTATTACTATGATCTATAGAATATTACATATTCCTATTAATTAATACTATATATTTATCAATGTTATGTAATTACTATTAATAACATGCAGTAACTAATAATTAAAAAAATTATTGAAAATTAAAACTATTTACATTTAATTAAAAACATTACTGCTATTTAAAACTAGATATTTCAAATTTGTAATAACTATCACATGTACTCTATCATCTTCTCGTGTTGTTTCTCCAGCCATCGACTCATATCGTCCTCCTTCTTCTACTGCTACCACCGATCAGTTGCTTCCTCCATACCCGATTCTACCGACTTGGTGCCAAATTTGGATATGGTTGGCAGAAATTGGTCATTTCTCATCACCTAATGATTGAAAATTCTATGATTTATACATTTTTACTAATTTATAATTTATTTTATTACATTATATTAACTTATAACAAGAATATCTATAATTAGTTGTAAGTAGAATTAATTATCACTAATTATGGAAAATTTTGAGTACAATTTAATATAAAGTACTAAAATATATTAAAAATTTAAAAACAATATGTAAATCATTGATTTTATTATAATCTATCGCTTAAGGTATTTTTTCTAATAATTTCCATATTTTTCATTGCTAATCACCTGAAAATTTATCTCCTATCTCATATTAATTTTTCTATTTATTTTATAATAATTTATTTTATTTCATAGTAATTTATAATAAATTATATACTATTGTAAATTTTTTTAATTAATTTATAAAAATTTTATATAGTTAATATTTTTAATAATATTAAAAATAATTATCAATGTATAATAATTTATTTGAATTTATACTATATTATAACAATTAATTGTAAATTATATCAATTTAATAATTTTCTGAGTTTATAAAAATTTATTAATAACTTTTACTAGTTTATTACTAATTATTTCTAGTTTATTACTAATTTTTACACATTTATAACAATTTAGTACTAATTATTACTATTTTACACTAATTATTACTAATTACTGCTAATTGTTACCAATTACCGCTAATGACTGCGAATTATTACAAAAACCAAAAACTATTACTAATTAACACTGTATATTACTTAATTTTTACTAATTATTACCAATGAATGCTAATAAAAATAAATTACTACTAAATAATTATGATTAAAAAATTAAAAAAAAAACTACATACTTGTAATTGAAAATAATAATAATTTCATAGAACAAGTTAATCAAAAATAAAAAACCAATTTTAATTAATAATAATTAAATCTAATTACTACTAGTTTATAATAATTATTCTATAATAAAATAAAATAAAATTAAACAAAAATTAAAAACATTAAAAAATACCATATAATATAATATTTTAGGTTATACAAATCATGAACGTTTAACCCTACAAAAATTTAATCATTGAAAAATTTATGTAGGAGAATGTGAGAGTAAAAGGGGAAATGGGCGTTTAGAATAAGACAAAATGAAAAAAATTCAGGTGGGGGTATTTATGATACATAAATTTTCACGGGATTTCCATCGAAAATGACATTATTTTTGATGGGACCCCTCACAAATAACATTATTTTAGATGGTAATCAACACAAATAGAACAAAATATATTAATTACGGTTGAGGAAAAAAGAGTATTTTCGACTCGGTCTGTCATATATACACTGTATCGGTAGAATATTTGTGACATGAGATATTCCTTTGAAAATAGAAAATAATGATGGAAGGAATTTGTGGCGGGACCAAACAAAAATTATTCCATGCCCAATTTTTATTTACAATGTGAGTTAACTACCGTCACAAATAACAATAATGATAGGAGTATATTTGTGACAGGGGGTATATCATCATCATAAATAGTCTTCTTAAGGCTTGGTGGGCAATCGACAACTAATGTATTGGAGACAAGGAAAAATTCACATCTGAAATAATGTTTTTAACAATTATTTTCTATGGGAAATAAATATCATCCCGAATAGGATTTTCAAAGGAACTATTTGCGACATGCGACAAACTCATTGAAAATAGCCCATCATTAATGGCCTTTTTCCCTTATGGATTGTATGTATCCTTCTTATAGAACAAATCCTTACCCTCTTAGTTGAATTATCATATCAATTTGATAATGGATGATGAAGAATGATAAACCCACATGAGAGTATGGGTCCCACATATTATATTCTAAAGGATTTTGAGGGGATTACAATTTGGTGGATACCCATGGAAGATATCTATAACTTACCCTCTGATGGATAAAGAATAAGAACCATGACTTGTTGGATACACATGTCTAGGTGGAATAAGGATCCCATAATTCCCATAGTATATTAGGAGTACCGTTAATACCCAATTGTGGACATTTCCCATATGAAGTGGGACATCAAAATGAAGTCTCATGGTTTGGGATTCACATTGTTTGGGGGGAAATTCCATAGTACACCTACTGGATAAGGATGACATGATTGGGTGTGTTTTCCAAACATATACAGAGTGTCATACTGATATTCCCAATTTATCTATGTGACATATCCTGAGTGTTATTATGATATGTTTGGGGTGTCTTCCAGACATGTCATGGTTGTCTTCTTGACTTGTCTGAGGATGTCTGGGAATATACTATTTGTATGGAGGATATTTATGAGGATGTTAATGTGATCCTGCTGACTTGTTAACAGAATCTTCACATGATCGATATAGAAACATCCAAGGGTCTGACATGATCAAGGCTAACATGTTGGAGGAAATCAGGTGGCTTGGAAGTAATGTTGGATGGTCTTTGAGTGACTTGGATAACATCTCTGGATGACTTCACATTACTTGGATGACATAGTTGGGTGTTCTCACATGACTAAAGAACAAGTCACATGAAGTGCATGAACCCTTAAAATGAAAAATTCAAATATCCATATTCACAAATTGATTCCTCCTTTTATAGTCATTATCACATAAATGTCTCACCATTCATAAGGCGTTTCCATTTTCAGACCACGCATGACCAAGTCAATATGTTGAAAATCCTTTGCGTAATATGAATGATACAACAGAATTATATCACATGATCAATATAGAAATCAAGTGAGTCTTATATACATGCTTCATAATCCCTTATATCATTACCAAGGATTACCTGGTGGAAGATAGTTTTGATTGTGTGGATTTAAACTCTGGGAAGTACGTTCTCTCTTAGGTACACCACTCTGTGTATTTTTGTGTGAAGAGAGTGGAATTTATATCCCTCACATTTATATATACACACTACTTTATATGGAACATATATCATTGATATGGTCTTGAGTCAATGGAGGGATCATTACATCATTTTCTTCTATGATTGTACACTGGGATATAGATGACATCATCCCCACATCACATAAAAACAACAATCGCATGACCATTCCATATTTTTAATTATTAATAAATGAATGTTTGGTCAATAAATTTTGTATAATAAATTTTACATTTCAAAGGACCTTCAAAATATCATGTATACTTGTATGGGTGTCATCCAGAGATGAATATTCCTTTTTGACGATTTTGTGTAATCAAGGATGACAAGTCTAAGGCCCTTCCCAATATGATGGAGACCTGTCATAGGGTCTCCGCATAATGGCATCGTGAGACCGATGAGAATTCATGTGATATTGTAATTCTTTTTTCATGAATTCTTCTTCAAGTAAAAATATTTTTATTGAAATAGGAATATATTTCATTGGGTTCATATGTGTATCCAAAACAAATGTAAAGTAATATTAGCATTAAAATTTTATATGTATAAGACGAGTGAAAAAAGGGGCATGGGAAAGGGTAGTCATTCCCTATGAGGCCACCATTTAACCAATGGGAGTGTCTCAATGGTCCTTAATGTGACAGAATTCACTTCAAGGACTTCATGAAAAAATCATAAGATTAAGGTTTGTTGTGATATCCTTTTTAATCCAACATAGAGGAATTGCATGAACAAAGGACATGTTTCATGGGCTGTCTTTTCATGACACTTTAACTAGGAGTGGAATCCAACATGACAGGAGTTCGACAAGAATAATTCATGTAACATATAGTTTATATGAGGATTTAAAGGAATTAGAGATCTCATAATAATGTCTCATGAAAGCATCACATGATGTTCAAAGCATTAAACGATCGCATGAAGTGTATCATGTAGTGGGTCTCTCGATTACCAACAAAAGTTCTCCTAAGGTAGAAGCCCACATCTCCTACTCTATTTTATCTATGGTTTTCTCCCTAGAACTTCTTCCCATTAATTATATTTCATCCTTTTAATGAGTGTGTGAATGGGTTTATATTGGAAAATGTGGCTAGGTATATCACCTCCTTTCATGATGATGGTGCAATGTGAAACATCTTGAGGTGGTTGTTAGATTCATGGGATGCTATGGTAGTTATGTGATCACATGGTCACATTCTTGATCATGTGACACTCGATAGACTCACATGATAGGATTTATTCAGCTTCTCATGATCCCATATAAGTAATTATTGATTATAGTATTTTGTGAAGATAAGTTATGTAAAATTTTATATGAAGCCACATGATGTTAGGATAGCTTAGTGAGAACACCATTTTTTGATCACACGGACCTTAGAAATTGTAACGTTGGATTCATGTGATTCTCATGAACACCCTCATGTTATGTATTTTTTCTTTAAAACACCACACAAATGATGTCAATGATGTATCTTTCTTGACAATCCT
This sequence comes from Viscum album, assembly GCA_963277665.1. Lineage (NCBI taxonomy): Eukaryota > Viridiplantae > Streptophyta > Magnoliopsida > Santalales > Viscaceae > Viscum > Viscum album. Next base: position 745,988,411 of record OY728123.1, on the reverse strand, counting down.
TTGTGTGATGGGGTAGAAGAAAACTAATGATTGAACACTTGAAAACTATTTGTGGATTCATGTAATGACATTTGGTCACATGATCCAAGGTGCTTCATCTGAAAAGCTCATATGATTGAATTATCTTGTAATCTATAAAACATAAATCGACTATATCCCTTCTTACAGAAAGTGTTGTTCTATGAATAAAGTAATTAATGTGAGATGAAGTTTGATGCATGGAATTGAGTATGATTGGGCATTCATAGGCTTGGTCACTGGAGATGACCATTATGTAGGACATCAAGAACTGGTCATGAAATTATCTATCTCAAGAATTCATAGTCATTATCAATGGATGATTGGTTGAGAATGATGGTGGTGTTATTAAATAGATGTCGAGCATAGCTCGTGACATCAAAGTAGGATGTTAGGGTTCATAATGAATGGGGTAGAAGAAGAATATGATCCTGAAATGATATTGGATGGCTAGGATTAATTTGACTGAATGGAATATGTTATATATGTATGCTTTATGGAATAAGAAAACTAACTTTAAAAATATGTATCTCACATTGAAATTACTCTATGTGTTCTCCTCTTAATAATTCTATACGCATCCTCATATTATCAAATGAGTAGTGGGGTTTTCATCTAGAACACAATGACCCATTACCTCACCAGCTATGACAGGACACTATGAAAACAACATAGAAACCACTATCACGTTATCTTCCTTCTTATATTGAGTTTTATACTCACCCTTACCTTATAGCCGAGATGGCTACCTGGTTAGCTCCTTGGCTGTGGTTGAGGTGTATCCCACAAGTTCCTGTAGTTGATTTGGTTGGCTGGTCAGCCTGTCTTAAAAAAATTTTAGCTAAGGGAATCAATAAAATATAGACAATAATTTAATGTGTAAAATAATTACTAGAAATCCTACATACACCAATGCATCTATACCAAAGGTTTATAAAAACCATTGTTATAGGTCCCCTTTCCCAACAGTTTTTACAAAACCATTTTAAAGGGTAATTTCATACCAATTTTCCCAATAGTTTTTCCAAAACTATTTTGAGAGAGTACTTAGACACCAGTTTTCCCAATATTTTTATAAAACCATTGGGAAATTTTACTTTGAGAAAACTTTTCTCAATTTTTTGGCAAAAACCATTTGGAATGGGAACATTGACACCCCTTTTACCTACCATTTTCCAAAACCATTGTGAAAGGGTCCACTTTTCCCAATAGTTTTGGAAAATCATTGGGAAAGGGTACTTTGAGACAATGTTTCCCAATAGTGTCTAAAAACCATAGGGAAATGGTGGGTTCCTATCACAACAGTTCTCAAAAACATTGGGAAAGGCCTATGCTGGTAGTTTTGAGGATGGTTTGGATTAGTACCCTTATTTTTTATGAGTACTTTTTTCAAATATCATCAAATAATTCAATATATAAATTACATATAAATATATATATTTATCCAAATATATTCACAAAGGTAATTGTGTGATATTGGTAATGTATTTGATATATAATATGCAGGTTATTGGTTCAAACCTCAACTTTATCTTTTTTTAGATTTACCTATCCCAACAGTTTTCTCCAAACCATTGGGATTATTATTTCCCAATTTCAAATCACACAATGGCTTCCCAAACCATTGGTATAGGCTATACTAATGGTTTGGGACCTATACCAAGGGTTTCAAATTGTTGGTATATGAAATTTTTCCATTAGTGATTTAATATAATACAAGAAAAATTATATTCCCTTATGAAATGAAAACCCAAAACTTATTTGTCATAAGTCCTACTTCTAATCCTATGAAAATCATATCAATATTTCTGTACTAGATTTATACTTCTTGAATATTCAATGGAAATGTTCCTAGAGAAAAATTATGGCTTCCAAAAAAATACCCCCCATAAAATTGAATTCATTGGGAATGAAATTAATTTGATTCTAAAGTTAACATAGATCACTTTTACATCTAAGTGAGATCATGATGATATTTTATTGTGACCAATATAATATGATTATTCAGATATTTTTGACTGATGGATTTTTAGATCCATTAAGATGAGAATATATATTCAAGATGTCTATGTCTATAATAAGGATGTCAGATGTCATTACATTTCCCAAAGTAATGATAATAAATCCATACATTGTTCTAATATATATGTCTCTTATGAATATAAAGATCATGCATATGGGGAATCAGTTCATTGATGGATAAATTTATGATGAAATATTATATATAGATATTTTCATGCATAAGGATGGTAATTCCATCATTTTGTGAATGAATAATGAGTTAGGGATATTTTTTGTATATATTATATGTAGATCTATCTCCCATTCCACATTTAAGTCCATATAGAGTGGGCTACTATATGAATTTTGAGGTCCTATAGGAAGGACCTGGTCTTTTACACTTTCGAGACATGATGGGACTAGGTACCCTAGATAGGTCCCAAGAAATAAATATATTCTATATGTTTTCCAACGTTAGTGGAGTTAGTGATCATAGATTGATGTATATTAATGGTAATTAAAAGTCCATACAAGTTTTGTATCTTTTGTGTTTTATATTATCTTATCTTTTCCTTACGTTTTATATGGGAAAAGATTAGAGGGCATGTAATTAAATTTTTCTCATGCTTCTCTTTATGGTTTTCAACCTGACATATTTTATGGCATTTCCATTTCTTCTGTGATCAATGTTAGTTGGAACATATTGAGAACATGTTCAGTGTGCATATAATAAAATTTTTCCAGGGTTACCTTTATGAGATTCTAACCTATTTGGTATTATGTTTCATTCGATTGGATGTTTTAGGGTCCTAAAAACTAGACTATTGCTATAGTTTGAATTCTTCTATCATGGAACATTTTCTACTTTATTTTAATGCCTTTTAACTCGGACCCGTTATTTACAAATTTTAGGGTCGTTTATCCTTGACCTTATATTACTATAAATTAATTCCTTTTAGCTCATAAATTATGGTTTCGTACATTATAGTCTTTTATCTTAGACATTTTATTGCTGTTTTATAGGGTATTTTATATCTGTCATTCTATTTTTTCTGTTTAGGGTTTTTAGCTCATAATTTCTATTACTGTAGTTTGAAAAATGATAGCTTGGACCTTTTATTATTGTAGTTTAAAGTCATTTAGATCATACCTTCAAATTTTGGAAGTGAAGGATGGGAATTTATTGAGGGATAGAGAACCATAAATCCTTGATGGGATTATAAAGAACGAGTGTCCATGATTGGTTGTGACACCCTCTATTCTTAATTTACACTTTAAATAATTAATATTAATGATGGGTTTTGGAACCCGATTATATTATAGAAAACATGAAGGATAAATATCCATAATGGGTCATGACATCCTCCACCCTTGTGGATATTTGGTTTGATGAATGGTGAAATATTAGGGTTGTCAATTCAAATTTGATAGTTGGAATATGAGTTTTGTATATCATGAATCCAAGAGCATGAACCAGTGAATATGGAATGTGGAAGACATGTTGAGGATGACTGAAAAACACCCTAAGGTGTTGAGTTCCACCATGGTGTTATTGGGGATATTTAGTATTAGAGGTCCTTTGCTATACAAAGGATACATGTATATTTAATGGGTGAAAATACCTTATACAAAAGTCCATATAGAGTATAATCATGCTGATATATAAGGTTCTACACTATTTTCGAAGGTTCTAAACATGTATTTGATGATTTAAACATTTGTATGATGATGTTGGAATTGGGGTGAAGGATCTTGAAGGAGGATTCTGTAACCATAATAGAGATTACACTAATGGTCAAAAATATTACTTCCCACACCACATTATTTGGAGTCATGTGGTCTAGGGCATCAAAAGATCTGAGAATGGAAATTCTCCTCCTTGATTCAAGAATGGGTATAACACACGGCGAAATATCATTAAAGATGTCAAATCCACTTGAATATTATTCTTATCCTAACTGAAAATCATAGTCTGGGAATATCTGAGTTCACTGAAAATGGGGGCCAATGCATAAAAGAAAACCATTAGTAACGGGGTATGGAGTATCACACTGAACCAACACAATATATCAATGGTTTATGAGAGAGATTTCCTCTAGGATTATGACACTAACTAAGTGAATTTTTTGAGGTGTTTCAAAATTCACCAATGAATGTAGGGGGGTTACCTTTAGGGTAGTTAGTCTCTTTTACCAATGCACTATTGGGGATAAACAACTGTACGGGGGACCAAGGTCTATGGATTTATAATAAAAGGAAATAAACTTGAGAAATTGGTGGTGTCATCTTATTCTTATAAGAAATGAAGGTGGTTTTTATAAAATATTACACTAAAAAGTGTTTTAAGAACATTAAATGTCATTTCACCACCCATAGAATATTTTATCACAGTAAGAAAATGAAAAAAAATAAATTCCATTACTTTTTCCTCAACCAGGGTTTCAAATGAGAATGGATCATATTTCAATTTTGGAAAAATATGGTCCCCAAAAAATCAATTCATTTTTTATCTATTATGTATCTTTTTAATAAACTATAGAAATATAAAGTCTATAGAATAGATTCCTTGCTTTTTCCCAGATCTCCCTTTGCATATTTTCATCATGAAAGGTTTTTCTCATTAGATAAAAGATAAATGTATTTTTATTTGGACCATAAAAGAATAAATTTTATGTTTATATAGATTTATACAAATTGAATTAAGTGGATGGTCACGATTCATGTGGACCTGATATGAGGGGAGTGTTACACAATAGTCTAATTAAAATTCCCAATGTCAAAACTACCCCAACACCTTCCCATGAAGATGATTTGAATATTGTAAATCATGGATCAAGTTCACCAAATCATGGGTGATGGTATGGAACATTCATGTCAAGGATGGTCTTGTATAAATATATAATGATGAGCACTATTATGAAGGTAATTGGGATAACAAGGATTACTATCTGTTTTTGCAAGGAAAAGTTTCATTTGGTTGTTGGATGGGATGTCTTATGTTGTAACCAATAGAATACATGAATAATAAATTAATGGGATCTTTGAAGCTATGTGTCCTTTCCCCGGGGCCTAGGATGGTTCATGAAAATGAAATACACTCAAGACATGTAGTTTCATTTATAGATTAAGGTACTTGAAAAGATAATGGAAGAAACTGAAACCGTGGTGGAATAGGGTTTGGATCTTTCAGTCATTTAAAAAGGAATAAAGAAGGATAATGATCTCAAAAGTCTAGTGTCATGTTTCTTGGATGTATTCATCATGTATTTTGACATCATGTGATTAGGAAGTCTTTCTTGTTGTTTTAAATCATGTAGTTAGTATGTTGGAACGGATGTGAAATTGTGCAAGATATCATTGGGTGCCCATAATATTAGTTAGTGGAATTTAGATATGGGAATGACCTTTTACCCATGGCTAGTATTATCAATTGGTAGCCACATACAGAGGCCCTTCCTATGTAGTTTTATCTAATGTGTAAGAAATCCATATGTATTTAAAACTAATACATAGACAAAGTGAGTTTATATGAGTAACCGTTATTTACATAGAGGCATATACAATTTTTATGGCTAGGAATCCACGGGTTTCTCTATATATATTTTAAGGGTGGGGATCCTTTCATCGTATTATCCTTTAATTATATCCCTCTATATATATCCGACTCATATACAAGGGAGAGTGGCATTCTATCTTCTTACCATAGTGTGTCTCGACATCATGGTCAGCTAGGGGGTCCTCTACATTGGTTAAGATCATACGTATGGAAATGGAATTTCCACATTTCATTCTCACAAGGAGGTGAATAAATTAATCCCAAGAATATATTAATGGATAGGATGTAACACTCTATGAAATTTTAGGTCTTACAGGAAGGACCATATGTCATGTGTTGTAAATCCATGTTATTCAGACTTTGTAAAGTAGTTGAACTTCCAATGACAAGGACATTTTCATCCATTTCAATGTCATAATACTACGAGTTATCTTCAATGCGAGTAACTAAAATATAGTAATTGTGTCTTCATGGAAGATTAATACCCCAATATGGGTGGTTAAAAGTATATAATCCCATAATTTTACTCTCACAATGGATATGATGTAGAGACGTGTAACATCGAGAGACATCTCCACTAGGACCAAATATCCTTGATGTATAATATCACTTGAATTTTTTCATTTTGTAGTTAATCTATGAAGGGTCCCTTTGGAATTTCCAGTCTATGTTAATGGTTTTCTATATGGGATAACCATGAGAAAGGGAGCACAATTTATGTTGTTCTAGGTGAATGATGTAATCTAGAGGAATTGGTTGGTATCAACTCAGATATATCAAATGTGAAGTTGGTTCATGAAAAATATAATATTTAAGAATGGATTGATAACCCTAACGTCTATCGAGTGTATATTGAAAACTTTTAAATATGGGGGGATAAAAAATGGGATTCTTGAGTAAAACATTATCATTGTTGATGATCTTTTTAAGGTGAAGACCACTTATCACGCCCCATAACGTCATGTGACAGGGATGTTTTCAAATATCTTAACGTAATGAGTCTTGGAAATGGATCCATATATATGGTTAGAACAAACCATTTATCATGTTTGATAGAGTGAATTTCTAGATTCCACAATCCCATCTGAGTTATTCTCATCCTGATAAACAATTGACAGTGGGACATTTGATTAAGTTGTGAGAGAGTTCATGAATGGAAACATATAGGGGTATCCACATTTTGGTATGAGCGGGGGTACCCATAAAAACATGGTCCTCATAATATCCATAATATTCACCATGATATAAATATCATATATATTTAGTACATATTTATCTATATTTATCCTTAAAACATGCGATCAAAAATGAAATACACCATTCATGGAGAAGATAGTTCATCTGTATGCGTGAACGTTGTTCCTATTTTCATATTTGATTGAAAGAAAGAACATTACATGATATATTATAATTATAGAATATTCATAATGTCATATATATCACATTTATTCACTAAAACTATAATTATTACCTTCCATGTACACCAGGAAGGAATCACATCACTTGCGAGGTGGTATTCTGCCGTAAACACGAGCAACATTTTGACATTCTAATTAATAGGGAATATAAATGTAATTTGAAATAATAATTCTATAAGTATAATAATTTCATAAATATCATATATAAATAATAAATCCATCATAATTTTTAGTCTTTTTAGGTGGTAAGTGAAAAATGAATGACATTAGTTGGTGAGGCGGTAATCCACCGTACACAGAGACGATGATTTCATAACCCATTTGATGTAAGTATAGATGGTTTTTGGACATAACCATTAAATATATCAATTTACATATATGGAATATAATGTGGTTATTATATCATCATGTTATAATTATAATTTGAAGAGGTGAAGGAATAAATAAAACAACATCTCTCATTGATGAACGTTACCTCTTCTTTGGGTATAATCCTTAGGTTTTCTTCTCAAACCATCCTAGTTTTGATTTTTATCAAAAATATATATTCTCTAATTATATGTGGGATTTGTTAAAGGTATTTTGGTGGGGAGTGTCTTAACTAAAATAGTTTTAATGTGTGATAAATAGAGAAGTGTGTTATTTGGTTGAAATATTTCCACAAAAATAAAATTTCATTATGTTTTTGGGTATTTTTAACCCTTATCTTTTTTGTTTAACCCCTGGTAATCCAAATTTTACCTTAACCGTGGTAAATAATATTTACTATTTTTGAAATTCAATATAGAAAAACACTCCATTTAAATAATTAGATAATATAACTTTTTGTTATGAAAAATATAAAATACATTTGTTCAAATTACATTCATATATGTTGGAAAATTTCATTTAAAATTAAAACCACTGGAGCGAAGAGAAACCAAGTATTTAAAGGGAAACTATTTAATGTTTTGTAATGTTTTTATAAAAAAATTCAATATATAATGTATTAAAGTGACATAATTTGTATTAATGGTTGTATAATTGAACTGATTACACTATTAAGCCAATTTAAAATATAATTTATCTTTAAAAATACATGAAACTAAGAAGAAATTTTCAACAAAAATTTAATATTTTTCAGTATAAATAAAAAATGAAACTATTCAAAAAAATACCAAACAGTGATTCTTTTCTAATTTTTATACGAATATTTTAAAAAAATTATTTTAACTTTTTTATTTTATAAAGGTTTCAAAAATTCATTTTATTATTTTTCACAAAAAAATAATCATTTTTTTTGAAAAAATAGTACTTTAAAAACATATAATGGTTTTTTACAAATATTATGTAAAATTTTACTCATATGATTTATTTATATAAAATAACTATAAATAATACATAAAATTTATTTATTTATATTTTTTTCTCTATGTTTAACGACTAGGTCATAATGGTCACATTTGAATATGAATATTAACCTTATATCATGGTTTTTTGAAAACATATTGTTGTGTGTAACACAAGATAACATTTTTTACATGAAGTGAATTAGTATCTTGGTGATGCTTGTAAAACATGATTAACATAGTCTTTCATGTAATTAAATATGTTGACTAACTTTATTATATTCAAAAAATATAATTCATAAAAACTTGTGGTGTTTTATTCTACCCCCCTTAAAAATAATTTCTCCCTAAAAATTAATCAATAAAATACAAAAAATGAGGATATTATGGACTAAAAACATCCTCAAGTTCCAATGTAACTTCATAAATATTTTTATTTCATTCAGAATCATTGATCAGGTGAGTGTTCATTTTTTTAGAATAGTCTCTGTTTGATCCCAAATCTTTACCAATTGTTTACCATATAAATGATTTTGCTCCATTGCTATGACCTCTTAGTTCAGTACATGTTAAGGGTATGCTATGTAATTTCTTAGGATATATAAATGTAACACATCATTGAATTGATATTGGTTCAGAAAAATAATCATGTAATAAGATATGATCCCGATATGGTCAAGAATTTCAAGGGGACAGATATAGCTAGGGCTCAGTGTAACACCTAGATGTTTTATGAAATATTTTATTTAAATAATTTTAATTATTCAATTGATTAAATTTCAAAAAATAATGATTTTAAACTATCCCCAAGATACCCGGGGTATAAAATGAACATTATAACCTCGTCGTTAAGTTAGCAGGAATAAATATAATTAACTTATTAAAATATAGGGTAAATTCTTTAGCTACCAATTATTTATAAGATAATATAAGCCAATTAAATATGACAGAAATATTTTCTTTTTTATATTAATAAATTAATTTAATTATAATACTAATTGAAATTTATGAAATTCAAGAGATATATATGATATATATTCGATAAATTAATTTTAATATTCATTCAACCTATATTTTAGTCATAATATATGGACAAACTATATAGTATGTATAAAAACCTTTATTTTTCAAAAGGGAATTTTGACCACGTTTTAATGGGGAAACCTTTTTGAATCTAACATTTGATAGTTTTATAAATTTTATATGACAACATATACTTCTTCTTTTGAATGAGGATATAAAAATTTAATTTCGATGAATTTTTGATATTTTTTTAATAACTTTCATATTTTGATGAATATTAAAAATATACTAAATTTTAATTGAAAAACCAATATATTACTGAATTGATTTAAATTATAAATCAATTATGTTTTTATCAGTTAATGAAATGTGGGTCATTTCAATTAATTTTACATTGAATTTAGATGTGAAAACTTTTCAATCTTTTGTAATGTTTTAACTCTTATTAACCCATTTTCTCATTTCGACAATGATATTAATTTTAAATTAATTACTAAAAATTATGTGTTTTTAATATTAAAAAACTGAATTCCACAGTTGGAATCAGTAACTCCTGATTATGTAAATAACATTCTATATTTTTTTTCATTATGAATTGTAAATTCAGTATTTTTTATTAGTAAGGTAAAAGGGTAAATCGGGTAATTGAGGGTAAAAATAATGTCATAAAATTACCATAACATATGTAATAATAAAATTAGATATGTTTTTTCTGACCTAAATCATACATGGGTTTAAATGACATCCTTTTAAGCCACTTGGATAAAATTAGGACATTTAATTTATTTTATTTCAAGAATAGTTAAATATGTCATAATGAAATTTTAAAAAAAATATCATTTTTATTATAAGTCTATACAGATCATAAATTCAAGTTAAATAATAATTCTAATTCTAATATGTTATTTATTTATCATCAAAAGTTATTTTTTATTTTTTATAAATAAATAATTACCTTAATATTTTAGACATTAATGATACAAAAATTATTTAATTGATGATAAATCAATAAAATAATTTATATTAAAATGATAATAACTACAAAATGATAATAAGACATGAAAAAAATATTATTTGTATAGTATATATCGACCATATTCTTTCAATTAATGATTTATTTTCCTTTTGAAGCCTTATGAAAAATATTATGACACTTATAATATATTATTTAAAGTAATGTAAAATTTATCACATTCCAATTTTAATAAATATATTTTTTAATATATTCTATTCAAGAATATATATTATAATAAAATTATTCCTATTAAATATAAATAAATAAATTTTTATAGTATTTTATATTTAGTTTTTGACCAATAAATTTGCATATTAAATAATTACAAAAAATTGATGTTGGAATTGTTTGATTAACTATGATAAAAAAAATATTATGAAAAATTTAATTTGTTATAATTAATGTATCCAATGAATTTTTTAGATTCCCATGACCTCTTATTAATACAATAAAACATTTATTTTGAATTTATATTGTAATATTTATTTTTTCATAATCAATTAATTGTGTAGTATCAAAACTTACACTATTTATTGCTTATCCAAATGATGTATTATTAAATTAATTTTGAAAATATTTATAAAAATTTATCATAAATATTAAATGTTTTAAAACGTTCTAATAAATTCACTTACGTTATAATTGACATCAAATAAGTAAATATTTCACCATTTTAATGTTGAAATATTTGTTATCCTTGGAAAAATTAAATAGAATAACTTAGTGTCAAATTAAAACTATAAGGTTCAAATGGATATAAAAACTTGTAAAAATATTATTAATTTTTGAGTTATAAACCATATTTCATATAAACTTCTAAAATATGATATTTTTTAGGTTTTTTGATGTTGTTTTATTTTGATATAAATTACTATTTTTTGGAAATTCCAAAGGCTCCCCAACCTCACCTTTAGATGGGAACCTCATCCCTATTTTATTCATACAAAATTGACCTTAAAGTTCATTAATAACTATAAAATTTCCCTTATAAAATGATCTTGTCACATTCTATTGGTTCTGGTCTTCCCAAAAGACCATCTTTAGTCCCCTAAATAGGAGATCTAGGGGGATCTCTTTGAAGTAGATGAAATTTCCATTACCAACTCTCTCAAGATAATTTCTTCTTCTACTTAATCATTCTTTGTTTTTTCCATTATTACGTAATAAATATATTTTCAAATATCTACTTAGATTTTGTTATGGTTACAGAACGACTATATTCCATCTTCTATCCATCCTAGGAAAAATTAAATCACCACGCATGCGTACGTACGACTTATCATCTCCACACTATTATGTAATATTTATTTCCACCCACATTACTTGATTAGATATATTGACGGAAATAATAACTATATATGTTTATTATGACAATATATTTAATCTATAACAATATATATACCATACTCTTCTTTACCATTTCACACTTAAAGGAATTATATCATTACTCGTGCGTTCATACGACCTACGGTCTCAACAATGAAATGAGATTCATTCTATATAATATATATTAAAGAATAATTATATAAATGTATATAATGAATAAATATGATATATATTTTATTAATATAATTATGGAAATTATATAGATATAACATATGAATAAAAGTCATAACATTTTCGAAAAAACATGCATAAAAAAATGAAGTCGTTTATACACAAATAACTAGTAATATGGAAATGTAATTAAAAATGGATGATAATATGATAATAAATGATACCATAAAATATTATATCATTCCGTAAAAAGTGAATTAAATTATTTAAATCACTATATTGGTGGTTAAGATACATACAAAAAATATCAGACCTAAGGTAAGGGATAATTTTTCAATCCCAATATTAACCAAGATTGTTTATATGTTTGTATTTAAGGGGGGTATATTTATCATCCACCTAAATTTCTCCAAAATATGAAATATAATTTATATTATTATACAATTTTTTAAAATAAATTTTTCCCATTATTGAATTTTTATTATTTAGTATGAATAGAATCTTCTATCATTTTTTGATATGTGGTAGATTTTGACTTATCCATCAAGAGTACGAGAAGAATGTTTTCCTTTACCTGATAATGAATGACATGTTTTAAATATCATAACATCATATTTCCATGAATAATACATTATAATATTTGAAGGTCATTTTAAAAGAAAATTTATTCTTTTAAAATTACTTTTCACTCTGAGAAAACAAAATGTTCTTGAAGAAGAAATGATATTTTCCTCACTAATTAATTTCTTGTGTTCAATCAAAATTCTCTTCCATCTAAGATGACACTATTTTATACGGTTATGTTTCAAGTATACTATCCCTATTATTCCATTGTAATATTATGTTTATAATTGAATTTTATTTATTAAATCCACATGTTTTATAAGGATTATGTTACGATGGAATAATGTAAGAATCCCATTTTATACTTTGAGTTATGCTATAATGATTGATTAATGTCTTTGGAGATCATGTAATAATGTTTTAATAATAAGATAGGTGACACCTATATCTCCCTAAAATGCATTTGGAAAATATTTATTTCTCCGGAGATAGATAGGTATGGTATGAAAAATGATCTCAGTTCAGTAATACATGGCTAGAACGAGAAGTAAAAAGGAAGAGTAATAGAATTGTTTTTCTATGATAGTCTTGAAAATGTTCCTTGAATAATTAAAATGAGTTTATATAATTTTATTATATCACAAATTCCATGTTTTATGTTATTACTTTAGGTAATATGTTCATTGATTCTCTATGAAATTTTAAGATTTATCCCATGACATGACATGTTGATCTTTCATATACAGGATATGATTTTCAAATGTTATGTTCTTATGTATTATGATTGTTATATGATGGATAAATCCATTAATTGAACTTCCTTTGCATATGATCACCCAATTACATATGTTTCTTTTCCCAAGTTGTGAAGAATTAGATTTATATGATATGTCAAGAAGGAGTCCAGATATGAAGGAATATGTATGATATAATGTAGATGTCTTATAAAACAGTTTTTTATGATTCCCAATATCTATAGACACTAAACCTATATGTTCCTTGAATGGGGTTTTTATGTTTTTAATGAAAATTCATCAAATTTTAAGTAATATAAATGTATGTAATATATGGGATGTTATAGTTAGTATTCGCGAAAAGGTGTAGTTAGCTTTGGGAATCTAGGATAAAAAAACTTTGTAAAAATCGTAAGGTTATGTCAAAGTTTATGATACAATCCAATTGTTATATAAATTATTATGAATAAAATATGATGAAACATATTGTGTCCTAAAATTGAATTTTATTCTTGATTATATGGTTTTCCGATTTTGATATTTGTTTCTCATACTATGCTTCTTAGTTTTAGTAAATAGATGTAACCTAAAAGAACTGCATGAATACTGAATGTGAGGAGAAATGAAATGATTGTCTTACAAGGAAGACAAATTTTATGGGATCATAATGAAATATATTATAGGAATGCTTACACAACTTTCTAAAGATATGAAACATATTGGACTTCCAGACAAGAAAGGAGGGGTCAAAATTAAGTTATGTCCTTTATGAGGTAGTGTACACTTTATTTTAGTCGCTCTTTTAATCAAACAGTGGATAGAAAATGGATCTGTACCATTGAAAAGATATTTTTAGTTCTCTAATTTTCAGAACAGAATAAACTCATCTTAGTAGTCTCTCATTTGGAAGGTAAAGAAAATCAATGATGGAACCATATCAAGATTACGAGGCAATGATATGAAATAGAATCCATGGAATGGGATGAGTTAAAAAACATATTTTTTAATAAGTACTCTCCTCATATTCTTCGATCAAATATGGAGAAGGATTTTCTTGAGCTTAACAAAAAGGATGAAGAAACCATTGGTACCTAAGAAGGACATTTTAATAGGATTTCAAGGTATGATTTTGGAATTATTATCCAACTTAAGAGTAAAATTTATTGATTCTTTAGTGGATTAAAACCATGTATACAATGGTTATTATCCATAAGGTAAATAAATAGATTTGAGGAAATTGTTCAATGTGCTCTTAAGGTTGATATGGAGATTAGAGGAACCAATCAATCCTATGGGTTTGATAAGAAGTAAAAAATGGGATTAAAGGGAAAATCAAAAGACCACATTGAAAAGAAGATGAGTTTTCCAGTATTATCAATGTGTGGAAGAAAACATGAATTAAATTATCCTAAAGTCACTAGAAAATTTTTCACGCGGGGGAGAGAAGTTCATCGGGAATTTGACTGCCGAAATAATCTGAAATAGATTTATAATCATGAAAATAGTGAAAATGATACATAGAATACACCTCATATTATTCAATGATAAAAGTTCAAGTAAATGGGGAATTATGCCAACCAATTCCCTAATCCAAGGGTTATCATTGTTGATCGACATCAGGAAACTCTTATGGCTAAATAAAAGTCATGTAACATGCGATCACTATTTGCGATGTGGAGTATGATATTTATGTAGTGAATGTTACACATTGAATTTTCCCTCATGTAGAAAATATTTTATTTGTTTCTAGAGCATCCCACTTTTTATTTTTGAAGAATATTCTAAGGTTATATAATTATTACCTTAAAAATTAGATGTTGGGTTAGCTATAACAACTCTTAATGGAACAATGGTTTCATGAAGAAGATATAATTATTCTCTAATTGATGTTTGTGGGAAATTTATTCCTAAAAATGTTGTGATACTTCATTTAGTGGATTTTGACTTCGTCCTTGGAATGAATTGTATTTCTCTATATAGAGCTCATATCAGTTTGTAAGGAAGGTTAGTCCCATTTCAGATTCTGGATCAATCTATTATAGGAATTTGTTCATGTATTTCTTGAATATTTTCTAGGTCTTTCACAGAATCAGGATGTTGAGTTTTCAATATAACTCATACTGGGCTTTATGCCTTTTTAAAATACACCTTATAGAATGGTTCCGATTGAGTGGGCAGAATTGAAGAAGAAACTCCAAGATAATATTGAAGAGGGATTCTGATTCCCAAGTGTGTCTCCTTGGGGTGCACCTATTTTGATTGATAAGAAGAACCGCAGACCAATGACACTCTGCATTGATTATCGAGAACATAAAAATATCGATATCAAACATAAATATCATGTTTCCCACATTGATGTCTTATTCAAACAACTATGTTGAGATCATTAATTTTCCAAGATTGATGTTCATTCAGGATATTATAAATTATGGTTCATAAAGGATGATATTCCAAATATGACATTTGGTAAAAGGTATGGACACTATGAATTTATAGTGATGCCTTTTGGTCTTACAAATTCCCCCTGATAGCTTTATAGATCTATTGAATAATGTCTTCAGTGAATATCTTCATAAATTTTTAATAGTCTTTAAATATGATATTATAATTTATTTGAAGAATAAGGAAGAGAATCAAGGCCACTAGAGAATTTTACTGAAGACCTTGAGAAACGATAATATTTATGAAAAAATTAATAATTGTAAAATTTTGCATTAGAAATTTTTATTTTTGGGTCAAATAATATCAAGAGAGGGGATATCTGTGGATCCAACAAAATAGAAGTTATTGAAAGTTGTTCAAGACCAACAACTGTAACTGAGATCCGATGTTTTCATGGCTTAACATGATATTATAGACGTTTTGTGAAATATTTTTGATTACTATATCATTAAATAACAAAGTTAACTTGGAAATGAGTTATGTTTGTGTGGATTGAGGAATTTGATGATAATTTCAAAGAAATAAAAAGATGTTTATCCAGTGCATCTATTCTCACACTTGTAGAAGAGAAAGTATATTGATCTAAAATGGTGCATAAAAGTAGTGGAAGATATTTATTCTCTTGAAAAATGATATGGTAATAGATTATGCCATAGGATGATTCAAAATCCATGACAAAAACTACTTAAATAATTATTTGGAGTAATGAAATGTAATATATTCATTAATGATTTGGAGGAATTATATTTTTTTGTTTATGTTGTATTATTTATAATGATAATAAAATTTTTATGTATATGTTTCACAAAATAGGATATTAATATGCGCGAAAGAAGATGTTTAGAGTTGATTAAATATTACGACTACTTAGTAAATTACTTCGAGGGAAAGAAAAAAAGTTGGCAGATGCTTTGCATTGAAAAGACCATGTTATCTTGTCCATGATGAGGATAAGAAAAGATCTAATATGTATATATTTATGAATGATGGAATTTAAAATTTTAATATAAAGGGAGATATTTTTTCTTTTTCAAAGGATTTTTCAACCATTTATACAAGTGAAGATTAAGGAGGCATAGAAAGAAGATGTATAGATACAAAAGAAGGGATAAATGTTCTTTAATTAAACCTTGATTGTGATGGAATGAAATTTTTCATGAACCATGTTTGTATTTATACCATACCAAAATTAAAGAAGGATCTATTGGATAAGGCCCATAGTTCTTCATTACATATTTATCCTAGATGCAAAGAGATGTTCTAGAACAGAAATATTTTTTTCTGGTATGGAATGAAGAGAGATGTTTCTGAATATGTCTCTCAGTCTTTGTTTTTTAGGATTTTATGGTTAATAGATTGATGTCATAGGTAAAGTTACAACGATTACACATACCAGAATGGAAATGGAAAACAACACAATAGACATTGTCCTCAAACATCCCAAAACATCTAAAGTACAAAGTGCTATATGGGTTATAGGTGGTCACCTTAGGAAGTCTTCAAAAATAATTTCTATTAGATAGGATTTCTCTCCTGGATAGCTTGGTCGGATATATGTAAAGGATGTGAAAAAATTGCATCGAGTACCACATTCCCTTATATTTGATTGATATCTGGGCTTTTACTCGAGGTTATGGAGAAGTATTTAATGGTATCTTGATAAAGAGTTATGTTTCAACACTTATTGTCACCCACATACAGATGGTCAGTCTGAGATGAAAATTCAGACTCTAGAAGATATGTTGGGAGATTTCTCTATGGGTTTCAAATGTGGTTCAGATCAACACCTACCTTTATTAGAATGATATTACAACTATATCGTTAAATACAATATTTAGATGGCTAATTATGAAAACCACTATGGAAGGAAGTGAAGAATTCCAACTTTCTAGGATAAAGTTGGGGAAATAATGCAATTAGGACTTGGTCATATTGATGAAATTTCAAATTAGGTCAGATATATTCAACAACAGAAATGAAAATCTCAATGTTGACAAAATCATTTTGATGAAAATCTAAGAAAATGCCCAGGGTTTGAAGTGGGAGATAAGATGTTTATTCAAATACCCCCTAGGAATTGAGTATTGATATTTGAGAAGAAGGGAAAGCTGATCACTAGGTATATTTGTTCTTTTGATATTCCAGATCGTGTTGGGAAGTTAGCATATCGATTGGTTCTACCATGAAATCTCTCAAATGTTCAGGATGTGTTCCATATATATATCCTAAAATTGTACAAACATAATACCTCACATGTACAAAAATAAGATGACGTACGGCCCGATTATGATCTTTATTATGAATAATAACCAATATAGATTCTGGATCGTAGTAAAAAAAACTGCTAAACAAGACCAATCATCTGGTGAAAGATTTATGGTGGAACCACCAATTTGAGGAAGATATGTTGGAACATGAGGATGTGATGAGGGAAAGGTATCCTCATATATCTTCACCCATGTCTCAAATTACGATGTCAAAATTTATTTTAATGGGGGTAGAATGTAACACCACTATGTCTTTATGATCATTGGATATAATTTCAATTATTTAATAGCTTCTATTGCACACAATCATTGGTTTAAATGAATAATGAGTCGTCCTGTCTATAAAATGACTATTAAAACCTAACTGTTAAGTAAGCGGGAAGAGATATAACTAAATAACAAAAATATTAGGTGAAGTCTTTGACTATCAATTATTTATAAAAAATATGTACTAATTAAATGTAAAAGAACTATTTATACTAGTGTTTTAATAAATTATTTAAATTATAATTAGTAAATGAGATCAATTAAATATATTTGTTTATTATTTGATATAATATTTTTGATATTCATTCAATATATATTTTATTCATAGGATATGGATAAATAGTATTTTATGTATAAAAACACATATTTTTCAAAATGGTTAATTTTACAACCATTTAATGGAGGACCCCTTTTAATTTAAAATTTTCACATACTAAAATTTCTCATATATAAACCAAAACTTATTCTCTTGAAGAGGGATATAAAATTTTACATTGGATGTTTTTTTTGAAATTTTTCTGATAATAATCAAATTTTGATGAATAGTAATTTTTTTGAAAATTTCAATGGAAAAAACTTTATATTATTGAATGGATTAAAAGTATAAATATATTATATTTTAGAAATTTAATATACTTTATTTGATTGGAATTAATTTTACATTGAATTCATATGTAAAACATTTTCAATAATTTGTAATGTATTAACTATTTAATAAATAATTTTCTAATTTCAGCATTGAGATTAATTTTTAATCAATTTCATAAAATTATTTATTTTGAATTTAGAAATATGGATTCTATATCTGTAATTTTTAGGTCTATATTAATTAAATATATATTTTTTATTTCTGGGAATTATTAAATTTAACTTTTTTAATTTTTTATTAATACTATAAAAGCGTAAATCAGGTGACTAAGGGTAAAATTAATGTTATAAAAATACCCTAAACCTTGTAGTAATATCATTTTATGAGTTTGTTTTGACCAAAATAAACTTTGGGTAGAAATGGTATCCTTTTTAATACACTTTTATGAGATTATGAGACTTCATTTATTTTATTTAATGAAAAATTAAATATTTCATACTCAAATTTTAATAAATATGACGTTTTTCTATAAGGTTATGAAGAATACAAATTCGTCAATAAATACTCATTTAAAATATAATATGTTTTAATTTATCATGATAATTTATTTGTTAATTTTAGGAAAAAATATTTAACTTAATAGCTTATACATTAGTGATTCATGAATTATTTAATTGATGATATATGAAAAAAAATATTTTTTATTAAAATGATATTTACTAATAAAAGACAAGAAACAAGCCCAAATTATATTTTTATTGGGTATATCAAAAATATTAATCCATGGTTCTTGTTATTGACTATTTGGATCCATATGTAAAATATTAGGACACTCAAAATATTTTATTTAAAGTGAAGTTAAAGTTTTAACATTCACAATTTAATAAATATAATATTTTCAATATTAGAAATTCTAGAAGTTTTATTATACTATAAATAATCCCACAAAGTCTATAATAATTTTCATTGTTATGATATTTAATTTTTAAATTTTAATCAACAAATAGGTATATTAAATAATTTCACAATACAAATTATGAATTTTTTTGTTAGTTGAGATAATAGATAAATGTTATTAAAAATATTAAAATAAATGTAAAATGGGATAATTAATTTATATAAATATATTTCTAGATATCATTGACCTCTTATGAATTTATTAAAAAAATTGGTTCAAAGTTAGCTGTTCATATTTATAATTTCAATATTCAATTAATTGTATAGTATCAAAATTAACACTATTGATTGTTTTTCAAAATAATGTGTTATTATTTTATAAAAAAATCATAAAACATTTTAAAAAAATATATAATAATTATTAAATGGTCAAAAATTTTATACTCTATTCATTTATGTTCTAATTTACATTTAATACATAAATATTGTCCCATTTTAATATTTTAATGTTTTTCCCTTCTATTTAATTAGAATAACTATGCATTAAATTAAAATGATAAGGTGTAAATAGACATTAAAACCTATTTAAAAATTATTTTCTGATTATATAGATACTTTATCTCATCTAAACATTTAAAATATGTCATTTTGTGGTTTTTTGGTTGTGGTTTGAATTTATTATAAATTAATATTTTTGGTAATTAAAAAGGATCCCCCAACCACAATTCTAAAAGGGAAACTCCTCCCTCAGTTCTTAATAACTCACAGTGCCATAAATTTCATCAAAAACCTAACCATTTACATTCAAATCATAGATATTAAAATTCTATAGGTTCCAGTCTTCTCAAAATACAATCTTGAGTTCCTTTAAGATGAGATCTAATGGGAGGGAGCCGAAGAAGAGGTAATCTCCTTTACCAACTCTCTTAATATCATTTCTTCTTATACCTCCACTTCCTTTCCTGTTTAAATTATGAATAAATAATGATAGTATCACATATATACCGATATTTTATTATGGTTATGGAATAACCATATTCCACCCATCCAATGAAAAATAAAATCACCATGTCTGCATATATACAACATACCGTCTACACACCACGGTGTAATATTTTTTCCACCACCACTTTACTTGGATTGATATAAAATTGGAAATAATAACTATTTATTATTATTATAGAAATATATTTACCCTTTCATAATTAATGCAATGATATCATCGCTCGTGTGTACGTAAGACTTATCGTCTCCATAATGCGACGTGGTTCATTATACAAGATTTCCATTGAAGCATGATTATATAATTTTATATAAAAACATATATAATATATATATTATATTAATAATATATGTGACATCATATTACAATAGCCTATGAAGAATAATAAGATTTTTTTTTGAAAAAAAACATGCATAAGAAAATGAAGTCATTTTTACCCAAATAAGGAGTAATAATATAATGTTATTATCAAACCGATGATAATATGATCATATATGATATCAAAAAAATGAAAATGATTCTGGAATAAGTTAATGAAATTATTTAAAAAATTACACACTAGCTTTGGATACATATAGATGATATCGTTTCTATGGTTTGGGATAATTTCAAAATATCTTTATTATCTGATATTGTTTATATGTAAGTATTTACTAGGGTATATTTATTATCCATGTCCATGTTTCCTAAATATGTAATATGATTTCAATTCTTATAAATATTTTTAAATTCAACTTTACCCTTTGGGGAATTAGTAATAAATAATATTAAAAGATTCTATTTTCATTTTTTCATATGAGGTACTTTTTTGACTTATCTGAAAAAAGTACGAGAAGAATGTTTTCTTTTCACTTATTCGACATCAGGGGTATTTAAATATTCATAAAACTATATTTACTTGAAGGTCACTCTAAAATATTACTAGGTTATTTGAAAATAGAATCATTTCTTTTAATATTATTGGTATTTTGAGAGAATAATATTTTTTTGAATAAGAAAGGATATTTCTTCAAGAAATAATTTCATGTGTCATATGAAAATTATTTTCTATATAAGATGAAATTATTTAATAGGGTTATGTTTCTATTATAATAACCCTATTATTAATGTGTTTGATTATTTTTATAATGGAAATATATTTATTAAATGCAATTTCATTATGATTATTATTTTAGGATGAAATGATTCTTAAAAAAAACATTTTATTTTTTGGGTTTTGCTATTATAAAATATTTTACTTTTTTGTGGAAAACCTAAGAATTATTTTATTAGGATATGGGAGGGATAAATATATCCGTTAAAATAGTTAGGTTATGATTTTTTTCTCATGAGACAGATAGGGCTGGAACATGAAATTATCTCAGTTCAGTAATACTAGGGTGGAATAGGAAGTAAACCAGGTTTAGTAATGGACTTTTTCTACTGTTATGGTTTTTGAAATGAGCCTTGAGTAATCAAAAATGATTTTATTTTCTTAATTGTATTACAAAAATTTAATGTTGTACATTCTGACTTTTGGGAATATGTTCATTTATTCTTTGTTAACGTTTATGATTTATCCCCCGACTTAATATCCTAATCTTTCATATGTAGGATACGATTTTCAAATGTAAATTTCTTATGTCTTATGATTATGATATTATTGATATCTCCATTCTTTACCATAAATGAGAATCTGATCTTACCCTTTATTTTATTTCTTTTAATAGGGTTATAAGTGGTTTATTATTAAGATATGTTAAAGGGGATCTAGATATAAAGGAATAATGGTGAGACAGTGTAGATGTCTTATGAACTTGTTTTTTTATTCCCAATTTCTAATGACACTAAACCGATACGGTCTTGGTTTTATTTTATTATTTTTATTGAATATTATTCCCCTTGGTCCTAATATCTATGTATGTAATTTAGGGGCTTTTAAAATCCATTCCCTTTTCTTCCGGAATCAAAAAACCGGATTTTATAGGCAAATTATTTGAAATCGCTTGTCAGTATCTTAAAAATATAGATAACAGTAACTATTAACATCACAAATTTTATGCCAAAATATATTTTCCTTCACTTGTTATTGAATGGATGTATCATTTTATTCCATTTCATCAGTTATCTCTGGTCCCAATAGCTTTACTTATCTAATTTCATTTAGAACATTAAAGATATACATTTCTTTATTTAGTTGGATATATAAGTAGCCATCAAAATGAGAGATTGAAAGATATTTTTGTAAGAAAACTCAAATAGAGCACAATATTAATCCCAGCTAACATTGAATTAATTTGAAAAATCTCTCAACATATCTTCTAGTGTTTTAATTATTCTATTAGAATGAACATTTACTTGAGGATGATATTCATTGCTGAAATTCGACTTTGTATTAGTATATTACAGATGTAATCCAAAAAACATTGAGAAAAAACATAGATCTCGATCATACAGAGTGGAATTAGGTACTCCATTAAACCTTAAAACTTCCTTAGTGTATATCTTAAATAGATGATCAAGATAAAATTATTCAATTATAGGGATCAATTGTGATAATTTTTTAAGGAGATCTAAACTAACCAATATAGAATTATTCCCTTTAGACATTTTGGGAAGTGTAATGAAACAATTCACTCTGAATGTTTCTCATTTACATTATGGTATTGGTAATGAATGTAACATCCCCATATAATTTTGTCTCTTAGCCATAAATTGGAGATATACCAATCATCGATATATAAAATATTCAATGTATATCTTAATTCCATCCAACCCAATGTAATCATTAAAATATATATACACCTGTATACATCCCAGCTGAATAAAGAAAGAGGAACTATGACCTTTCACTAAAAAATCCTTCATAAAATCTTGAATTAAAGGGACACTTTTTTTATTCCTAAAACATATCATTCCATCCTGATCATGTTCAAACACAAAAAAAAAAAAACTTATTTTGTAGTTCTACATGATCATTTGATATATCTTTAATATTAACATGGATATATAGATGCATGTTTAATTAAGAAAGGTTATATTTTTTCCCTTCCCTTATAATTTCTATATCCACACTTTTCAAAACATGAAATATTAGACCCTTTTTATATTCATCATAAATAATTTATCATGATCCTTTTGACTTGAAGAATTAGCCACCATGTTATCTTTCTAAAGGGTGTAATTTATTGAGCATTCATAAAATCTATTAATATCTTTCCATATTATTTTAATAATATTAAAATCATTCTATATGAATATATACATTAATAATTTTTTATTAGTATATATATATATCATTTTTATTCATAAATATCAGGCCTTTATGTCTTTATAGAAACAATCAGTGCAACTAACTCCAAATCATTAGAGGGTTATGTTTCACATGAAATTTCTATTATCATGAGGAATAAGATATAATCATTTAATTCTACATTAGAACACATCCCAATACCTTCTTGGATGCATCAATATAGATTAAAAACCATTCTCCACTATTAAAGTATGTGTCCACTAGTGAGATGAATAATCTTATTTTAGTTTCTTGAAATTTTCTTCATATTCATTTTAATAGTGTGACATGGATTCCTTAAGAGTTAATATTGTTAGAGGATTAAATAGTCATGATTCATTCTCCACAAAGTATTGATAATATCCTAATAAATCACGAAAATAAGGGATCTCAGTCACCATAGTTGGTTTGGACCCACAATTAATAGCTTCTAGATTTTATAGATCTATCAATATAACCTATCTTGAGATTATATGACACATAATAAAAAAAAATTTCACCGAAAATTCAATCATTGTAAATTTTTCATATAGATTTTCCTTCGATAGGGTTTTAGTACAATTATCAATCCACCTTCATGATCTTACTTTTTCTTTGAATACATAGGAATATCAACTATAATGACTACTGAAAACTGATCAAGGAAATCTATAAAGTCTTTATTAATTAAAACATGAATATATTTGATTAATTGGTAACACCAATTGAAATCAACATATTTTCATAGTATCCATACCTTGTACTGAATTGTATCTTATGAATATATCCCTTATTGACCCACTATTGATGACATCTAGAATGAATTTCTATCTTGGAAATATATTAAGCTACACAAAATTGATAAAACAAGTAATCAATATAGGTAAGATGATATTTGATCCTAATTGTGATCTTTCTTAGATATCTATAATCAATATGGAGTCACATTGATCTATAATTTTTTAAGTAACAGTTGCACCATAAAGTAACACACATATCTCAATGAATCCCTTTTCAATGTTTTCCAGAATTTTCTTCTTAAATTTTTACAACTCAATCAGAGAAATTATATAAGGAGTACTTGAAATTTGTATAGAATAGGGTACAAGTTCTACTAAGAAATCAACTTCATATTTCAGAGGACGTTTAGAAAATTATTCTAAAAAGACATAATTTTTTTTTCATATAATAGGAATATCATTGATTCCATGTTTCCCCCCAATAATTTGAGATAAAACCCATTCATAATTGGAATTAATACCCATATAATGGATGTGATCTCTATCAAAAGTCTATAATTTTAATTACACTAATATATTGTCATATATTTGTTTGGAATATCAAATTTAACTCCAATTACATGAAAATTTATGGGGTATTTATGTTGATAAAGACAATCCATTCATAATATAAAATCAAATTCACTCTAGTAAGAACGAAAAGAATTAGAGGAATGAAATTCCCACAGATGTTAACTGAAGAAGAATAATAGACTTGAGATGTGGTCATCATACCATTAGGGATATACCTTCAAATTCTATATCCAATAACATGGGAGTAATATTTATAAACTTATAATTTTTTCCAAAAAATTGAAAATGGGTTGATCTAGAGTCAATAAAGACATTAACAGTTCTAGAGTTGATAGTATGGGTACCTATCAACACATCTTTAGTTCAAACCTCACCCAAAATAATGATTTTATGAGATTCCACTTTATCCCTTAGCTTTAGAGGTTTGTAACATTTATAATAATCCTTAGCGAACTAAATTGGGCATTAGAATTCATATTTCTTATACACCATAAATTTGTAACACTAGAGTGTGGGTGTTGCATTTTGTTCAGATTTATTTCTATTCACAACATTACCTATCTTCTTCCCATCACTTCAGAAATCAATTTCCTTATGACCTCATCCATACATAATACATTTACTCATCCCATAATGAATAATTCCTCCATGATTATCCCTACCCATTGAGTATAAATTAATACTCATATCCATTACTATGTGGTTCTTATATTTTCCATTGAATTTAATTTTTATCATATTATCGAAAGCATGATATTTACACATAACACCAACCTCCATTTCCACCTTTATAGAACATTTCAAAACCACTTTATTGATATTGATGTATATTATGGAAAATTCACTTCGGAGACATGGTTTTAATCAACTAAATATTTGAGTTATTGAAAATTCAGGTTGTATGACGATACTAGAAGCATAACATTCAAGCCACACAAAATTTTCCTCACATAAACAAACCAAGTCATCATCGTTTTCTTTTATCTCAATGAACTCCTTCTCCATCTTCATACAAAGAATATGAGTAATGTACTTATTGAAGAAATGGTTTATAAAATTGTCCACATCCTTTGATTCAATTTCATTATAGTTCATCCTATTCATGATAATAGTTCACCATTTATCCACCAAACGTACAAAATGGTATAAAACCAAAATGAATTTTTCATATTATGAGCACTATAGGATAAAAAGTATCATTTATATGATGCTAATCCTTTATTTTGAAAGCAGTGGATTAGAAGATCCACTAAAATGAGGTAGACATTGACTCATAAAGGACTCAGTATAATAGTTATCTCTCTTTTTTTCTATTTTTAACTACAACGTGATTCATAGTTTTAGAAATTTATGTTATCATAATAAATAGATTTTCCATCCATCTCCCATAACGTTTGGATTCTCAGGATGAAAATCATTGAACTATCTATGGGGAGGTAATCCATGATTATTAGTTATTGATGAGATATATAGGGGAATAACTCTTTTAAATTTAGTATTTATACTGTATGTAGTAACTTAATTAATATTATTATAAAGAGGACCAATGTGAATGATCTTCACATTAATACAAGGAGGACCTCTATAGTGGGTTCTCTGGGTATGTCCTTCCAAGATTCTTGGTATAATTTTTTCATAGGTGAGACCTTATTAAGTAATTATTTTCTAGTAAATACCATTATCAGGACCATCATTGTTTATATTTTTAGTGTTACATGGTAAACCATCTTGATAAGAACTTTGGGGAGGACCTGAGAATTTACTAATTATGGTTATGTCGAGAGGAACTCCACATTCATGGATACATTCACCCATTTTGAGGTGATATAAGATACAATAAATAAGTTCCAATTCAATAATAATTGAGACTTCTTGAAATGGACTACATCATATGGTCATCAAGACAATATTGGTATATGTCTTTAATCCAAAAGGAATTCAGTGTTAACAGGGGTGGTTACCTATTCCCAGATCATGAATTACACCTAACCGTCCTTAATTTTGGATGATGTCATTTAGGAAGTCAAGGATTTATAATCAATCATAATTTGAGTTTCACAATATGGGAAATAACGTTTATATGTATGAGTCCTCCTCTATAGCTCCATGGTTAACAATGAGATATACCGATAATATTTATTTCTATCAATCAGAACATTGGTATGAGATTTAACCCAAGATTCAATAGTTTGTAGAAACTAGTTGGAACTCCTTCTATGTGTCCAAATTTAAATAATTCTGTTTAGTATATCAGAGTTTTTCTCATAATATTTTTGATGGTTCAGGGTTAAGAAACATTGGTAATAGTGGAAAATACAATAAAAATTCATTTGAATCTTCTCACCAATGGTAGGGATGTAATTAACATCATATTCTATATCCCAAAAATATGGGTGATTAGAGTTTCTAAGCTCTGATGGAAGAATCATTAAGTGAATGGATGTGAAAATTGTGTCCAATTGTTTCTAAACTGTTCTTATTAGATATATAACTTGCGTAAATGCATATATCATAGGCTAGCATGAGTAGTATCTAATTTTTACAAGAATCATTTGGGGTTTTCCCCAACATATGTGCGTTGGAATTTTAAAACTAGAAGCACTTGTTGTATGATAATGTTAATCTAGGTTTCTAGGCCACTTCAGTCATAATGGTATTTTATTACATCCTTTTTATTATTTGGTGGTGTATAAAAACATTAGATGTCCTATAGTTTCCCCTATATTGGTTGAAATGGATGACACATGTTGGTTCCATAAATGATTCTATTTTAATAGAATGTGAAATCGTAATGTGGAAAATTGTAAACAAATATCATTTTAGTATAACATGGTAAGACATGGGAATTAAAAATAGAATATATTTTAGGGTAAATGATTTCAATTTTGTGGCAGTATTTCTATTTTTCTGGATATTCACACTCATGGTTTATTTATCCACAAACCATATTTACAAAGGTAAGATATCATTAAGACATGTCAAAAAAAATTGGGCATTGGGATAAATTGGAGGTGAGTTGATCTCATACCATTATATGTCTAATTTCTTTATCTAAGAGTCTCTAATATATTTAAGACATATTCATGAAATCCTTCCTTGTCACAATACTAGTTACTTTAGTTCTGAAAGTGATCGATCATTTGCATGTATTTTTGTGAAAATAATTATGTATCCAAGGTTCCCAATATATCCATTTTTAATTGATTACATTACTATTTAAATCTATACATCTTTAAACTCTTGAATTTATCATTATACGTGAAGGTGGTTGGTGTTATTGAGTTGATACCATGCCCATATAAGTCTTCCTCTATATACAAATTAACACCATAATAACCAATGTATTTTAACTCTAGTTAATGGGAAACATATTATCCCATAAAATGAATTTTTCAAGGACCATCATAATTTATTTTAATGATATGATACCATTTTGAATGATGAACTTTATGATGTTATGAAATAATGACCAATGATGCGACCATTAAGGTCATTAACCAAAGACCATGGAATCATATAATTTATGGTCATAAGGCTGGGAACCATTTTAAATAGTTTAACTCCATGTAATGGAAAATATATAATTAATTTTGTAATCATTCAATAAGTAATACTCGATGAATGAAAACTGTAAATGACTGGGGTTGGAATTATAGAAGATAAACCATTTTTTGGTTCATATTATTTGTTACTAATGAAACTGGAGTTGGAATTGTTTTGGATTAAATCAAGTTAGAGGTCCTTGGTTTTTTTGAACATTAATATGGAAAAGAATGAGATCATCAATTAAGACATGGTATTGGATTAATCCATGTTGGAGGCCAATTGTAAATGTGATGATTTTCAATAAAAGGTGTCAGAAATGTTTTTTGGGAAAAAAATTTATCCTTATTCATGGACTTGAATAAATGAGGCATACTATTGAGTTACATGTCTAATATATATTGGGTGTACCCACTAGTATAGGTTGGGGAAAAGTGGAACCCGTTTCTTTATGTGGGTGAGTGGGAACCCAGTTTAGCTAAATAGGTGGATAGTGCACAATTAAGTTAATATTTAATAACTGACACCTAGTTAGGTGAATTGTGCGAATATCTAATGGTGAATACCTATGAACCATTAAGTGGAGGCCTCAAATATTGAGTGTATCTACAATAAAATCCATATATTTAATGAAATATACTATTTAAGATTAATTTAAATTCATTAATAAATTATGTTATATGAAATATATAGTTTAGATTTCATTATATACCACAACATGTTTATCTTTTAAAGAATGTAACATTGAGTTATTTTGATGACTTATGTTCCATTCAAGCCTGAATCTTACAGTACAACACTATAATATCAATATTAATATGATAGTAATCACCTAGATGATTAAATAGTGGGAATTAAAGAGATTATCTTACTTAGGAAATTTTAGTTTACACATTTTGATAAGAATAATTCATTACCTTTCGATTAATAATAAATTAAATAAAGACTGATCGAATATAATGGATGTGATAGCCCAGGTTATGATAGAATATATCTTTGTCATATTATTTAATAATTATTAATTAAATATTATTTATTAAATTAAATGGGTCACTATTTTCAATAGATTATATGAAAAGAAATATTTGATTGTTTTCAATCATTCATTGCACACAAGACTGAGTTATATCGAACAATAATATAATATAAATATTTAATATAGTACTTTTCCACCTTTTGAAGGAAGAATTGATTTAAAAATAAAAATTGACTATTTTATAAATTATATTTCATACACTAAACTTATTTTTTGAAATTATTATAACAAAATTGACTTTGGGTGATTTTGATTTATTTTTCTGATAATTTTAATATTTTGATGAAAAGTAAAAAAACACTACATTTTAATTGAATACTTCTTTCCTTAAATTTATTTATATATAGAAATAATGTTTTTAATTACATTTAAATAATAATTAAATTAATTTTATTTCAGAAACTCCAATTTTGGTTATTTTAATCAATTTCACACAAAATGTAGATATAAAAACTTACAAACTTTTGAACATATTCACTATTTAAACTTCCTTTGTCATCCTATTTGTGGGATTAATTTTAAATTAATTTCCTTCACATATCTGATTGGAATATGTAAAAATTTATATAAAATCTCAATTCAGAATGTTTTATAATGTCTTATACAGAAAACATAGAGTTTGACAATTAATTTTAGGGAAATTAATGAAATTTTATTAAAACTATTAAGGTAAAAATGTGTTTACTTAGTGGCGGAACATTAATATTAAGGGGGAAAATGAACTATAAAAATTAAAAAACCTATTTTATTGACATTATTGGACCATATAATTAATGTTTTTGATTTTTCTTATTATTGGAGTCACATGATGTAAGTGATTCCTTCCAATAGTCTTTACCTTTTATATTTACAATAATGCCACTCCCCCTCCATAGTAAAAAGGAACTCACCCTCACCAATTCTTCAAAACTCAATATGAATTTGTCTCATCAAAACCATATTAAAAAAATAAAAAATTCACATAATAGAATCCTATAATCCACACTTTGGGTAGAAAGAAAACCAAGTATGTCCTTTGGTGAAAAACCAAAGTAGTTACCTCAAGAAGAATTAACATTTTTTCATGAGCACTTTTTTACATAATTAATTATGATCTCATGATTATATAATAATCTCATTATCCAAAATATGTCGATATTGTTTTATGTTTAGGTTTATATTTACACCCACATGCACTTCCATCAAATGGGATACACATTTATCGTTCATGTGTACGGTAGACTAGAGCCTATGGAACTGATGTCCGCCTTTATTCCATTACCACATTTCAAGGATTGAGAATAATGACGAAATTATTGTTTTTATATGATATATATAATATTTATTACAACTTAATACATATAAAATTGTTATATAACACATCAATTAACGATTTTCATTTTTTGGAGTATGATCACATCGTTTGTGGGCGTGTGGACTACCACATCCTAAAAGTGATGTGATATATTCACCATTTAAATGGATTGTGTTATAGAAGGGTTTAATTTATAATATTTAAAAAAATGGATCATATATGATATTAATTTCATAATTAATTTTTTTAATATAATATATTTTTTTATTTAAAACCTTTTCACACACTTATAAAGTTATAATGTCATTCATGGATATGTGGACTATCTCCTCCTCAAAGTGGCATGATTCCTTTCAAATAAGAATATTTTTATATATAAGTATATATGTTTTAATAAAATGGAATTTTTTATATAATGATTAATCTAAGAGGATAAAAATTACCTACCTACATTCGATAATGTTCATTGGAAAATTGGAACGTTACTCATGCATACGTACAACCGACCACCCCCATACTTATGAAGATGGTTCATTATTCATAAAAATCATTAAATATTGGTTATAAAAGTATAATTGAAGTATAAATATAATAATTATTCCATTATTATGATTCTATATGTGTTTATATAATGACCCATTTGACCATATTATAACTATGAAGTCTTTATTGATACACGAACTGAATTTTTTCAAAATACCTAACATATACATAAGTATTTAATAGTTCTAAATTTTTTTAATACTTAAAAATAAATTATCAATACACATTGAAAAGGTTATGAATCATGTAAATAAAGAACATATGTTTACTATTCATGAATATAAAGACATAGGTGACAATTAAGACTTAATATAAAGGATTTCGTGTCAATCTTCTTTCATTGGGGAATTTTTTGGATGTTATACACCAACATTCATTAATGAGGTGTACATACAACACATTTTACATATAATATAATGAATTTATTCTCTTATTACTTAATATTTTGTGAAATATTATTCTTTAATGTGTATTTTTATTCAAATATTTCAATGTGGTATGGGGCACTTTGATTTAAAAATATCTTTTGAAATGTTTAAATAATTAATTTCAAAATCATTTCATCCATGAGTAATAATATATATATATATACAGGATATTGAGAAATTTTATTTATATTATTAATTTCATTCAAATTTTATCTTAATGGAATCTTTTTACTTGTTTTATAAGGAATATAATGGAAAATGACAAGAGAAATGTATATTCTTAATTTACATTGCAACAATATATTTTATGCCACCATTAAAATTATTTTATTTTTTGGATTAATTTGAATGATTTAATGATTAATTAAATGAAAAAAAATTATATTTTTATATTTGGTTTTTTTTGTATTGAAAATTGTTTAAAATTTGTAATTTTTTTTTGAAAATGGCTTTTAAATGAAATTTGGTATTTTTAACTGAAAGAGTTTTCACATGAGTTTAAAAGTGATTTGAAAGGGATTTATGTGTATAGTATCTTATTCATTAAGAGGTACTTTATAATTAAATGTTTTTGTAGTCTAGATAGCTTTGGTATATTCATTATATCTTATATTATGGTGGCCTAGATAGTGTTGGGACAACTCGTTACATGTTGACATGGGTCTCCCAAACTGCATTGGGAAATCCCATTGAAGCATAACATGGAGTGACTCAAATAGTACCTATAAATCCAATTAAAAATCAACATGGGTGGCATACAGAGCACCAGATGATCCTATTATAGATCTCCAATAAATTTGGTAATGGTAATAATGAAAGTCGTCTATATGATTATTCCAATTGAAGGGGGTTTGGAATGAATTTTTAAGTATGTTTCTCTATGTCACCTAAAGGATATTTAATTTATTTTTATGGGGTTTAATTATTTTAATTAAATCTTCCATGTGAAAATGATTTATTTAATATTTTCAAATAAAATTGAAGTTAAATGAAAAAGTTATATTATATTTCATGTTTCTAATAAAATAATAGATTCCATTGTTTTTTTGTCAGATACTATGTTTTTTTCATCCCATGTTATTAAAAAGTTTTCATAGGGTTTAAGATTGGTAAGGAATAATAATAAGTGATGTTTGAAGTCCTAGTTATTTTCCATGAAACAAATTTCCTCCTTTATTTTAAAAGATTTAGAATATTTTAATTTATGTTTATATTGAAATAATATATCATTCTAATATTTTCATATTGTTTTTTATAAACTATGTCTGTTCATAATGGAATTCTATACAAAAGGTAGAGAATATGATCATTGGTGGCCCTTGGTTAAGAATACTATAGAGAAATATGATCATGATTCCATTGAATGGGAAAATTATAAAAATTTATTCCTTGAGAAATATTTTCCTATGTTTTTTTGTCATATGACGAAGAAACAATTCATGGAATTAATGAAAAATTATCAATATTTGGTGTACACAAATGTGGAAGATATTATATGTTTGGATAGATATATAGCAGAATTTTATAGAGAAATTGATAGTAAAATTAATAGATTTTATTTAGGATTAAAATCAGGATTATGACAATCCTTACAAAGTGAATAATTTAAATATAATGAGAAATATGCCAATTTAGAGAAGGATTGTTCAGACTGTTATGTGCCACGAGAAGAATGGGTTAATAAATAGTAAAAGTGGAAGTAAATAAATATGGATCCTGCTAATAATACTGTAGGTAAGTCCAAAAAATGTTACACTTTTGGTAAAATACAATTCACGGAATGTATGATAGGATTTGGAAAGTGTTTCTTGTATGGTATATTTGGTCACAAGGTTTCTGACTACATTGAAAGGAGTCTAGAACAATCCAAAAAATAGATAATTGATAGACAGTCAACTGTTTTATTAATTATTTTTAATGAGTTGGGTCATTAAGCATACATGTTTCTGAAGAAACATACCCAGAGTGGAAAAAAATATAAGAAACAATGAGGTGTAGGAAAATGTTTTGATACTATTGTAGTTGATATTGAAACATTTGGTGGAGTTAATGAATCTCTAGGGAGATTTTTATTTTTCAAAGGGAGATCATAATACCACAGTATTTGGAAAACCAGATTTAATGTTTCAAATAATGGAAATACAATGGGAGACATTTATCGAGTTTCTATACAAGTATGAGTTATTTTTTAAAATGTTATTTGAGGAAGAATACCACTACTTGCGTGGATGTAATTTTAATGTTATATATGACCATTAGGGTTACATATCTATGGAATGTTTTCTTTAACTTAGGGTATTAATAATAAACATTTGAGATTAACATATTATCTCATCACATAAATGTTTTAATTATGTTACTAAGTTATAACAAATTTGGTAATGGTTAATATCTAAAGTTATGTAGAATATCATGTTATCCTTTTGAGGATAATGTGATATATTAGATGTTGATTCTAGGAATTCTAGCATGAAAATTATTCTTTTATACGCATTTTTGAAGAAAGGGATATGTATATGGTGTAAATTAATTAAATTATGATTTTCTACACATCAAGTATGTATATTTCCTTATTCTGTTAGTATAGATGGTGAAGAAATCCTCAAACTATAGGAAAATGATAATGAAATAAAATAATATCCTACTACCATTTTTTGATGATATCATATAACATTACCACGCCTATTTGACTTGTGGGTTTTTCCATTGACTTCCTCTTTACAACATTATCTATCACTCTCAATTAATCCTTGTGAATTAGTTTTCCCTTCTAAATCCATATTCTAATTTTCCCCCCAATGATCCCCCTATGTGTAAATACCTGTTATTTGTAACTTTTGGATTCCTTTATATTTTACAAACATCCATTTAAGAGTATTTTTTATAAACCCTTTTCATGATGGGGTTTTTCATAACGGAATTATATAATGTTCAATCATAATATAACCAAGAGGCATTTTGGGGGTGAAATTAAATTTAAGGATGGTATGATATAACATCCTATGATTTTATGAAATATATCATTTAAAATTAATTTAAATTATATTACAGAATATGTTTCTCATAGTTTATAGTTTACCATTCCTCACAAGAAACACCATTATTATCTCTAATTTCACCCAACATCGAGTTATTTGGATAACATATGTTACACAGAAGCCCGAGTATTACCAGACGAAAATATAAAATTTATATTATTATGATAGTTAACACCTAGAAATTGGAATGGTGAGAATGAAAGAGATTAAGTAAATTATAAAATTACTATTTCCAGATGTTTATAAGAATGATTTATTGGTTTTGAGTTAATTATAGATGAAAACAAAAACCAATTATATCTAAAGAATGTAACAACCAAAGTAATGAGAGAATATATATTTTTCATATTCATTTATATTTATGAATTATATATTAATTTTAAAATTTAAATGGAATTTATGTAAAAGATCATATACAGTAAAAAACATGAGTTGTATTTGATGTATTGTGTTGTATGCAAGACTGAGTTATATCGAACAATAATATACTATTAATCATAAATATGGATGTCTTTCACCATTTAATTTCTTAATTTAAATAAAAATAAAATTTTAACCCTTTTATGAATTTTACATTATAAAATAAACTATTTTTTTAATATGAATATAAGAATTTACTTTAGGTGAATTTTTTGTATTTTTCTGAAAAGCTTCATTTTTTGATAAATACTGAAATACATTTAATTTTAATTGAAAAGTTAATTTTTATCAAATTTATTTATATAGTTAAATAATATTAATAATTGGTTTTATGGAATTATTAGTTAAATTTTATATCATTTAATATGATTTAGACCATTTAAATAAATTTCACCTTGAATTTGGGTATAAAAACATACCAAACTATTGAACATATTTACTTTAAAAAACCTTGTTTTCATAATATTTGCAAGATTAATTTTAAATTTATTTCGATCAATTATCTGATTGGAATTGGAAAAATTAATTAAATATTTGAAATAATAATGATTTATAATTTTTAATATTATAAATTTATTTTTTTCCAAAAAAAATAGTGAACGTAATTAAAATTAATCAGAACAATTAAAGTATAATTGTCTTTACTTAGTTGTTATATTATAATAATAAGAGATAAAATGGCCTAAAAACTTGTCCAAAATCCATTTTCTAGTCATCATTATACCATATACCCACATTTAGTTAATTAGGATCATGTTTATATTCACATAATGTTTGGGAGACCTTCCAATAGTATTTATCTTTTTATATTTAAAATAATGACACTCCTCAACCACTATAAAATGGAACACACCGTCCTAAAACCATCAAACCCCTAAAAACATCTAGATCATAAAAACCCTTCAAAAAAAGCTACCAAATCAATACTCACATCCTATAATCCACAATTGGGACATAAATCCAACCAAATAAGTTCTTTGGTGCAAACAAAAAGTAGTTACCCAAAGAAGTGGTTACATTCTTTGATGGGTACTTTTGTTTCCTTTTTTTTTATACCAATTTAATTATTAATATTCATGATTACATAATAACATAACTATCCAAAATATAATGATAATTTTTTATTTTATCTATTTATGTAAACCTACATAAAATTTCATCGAATGAGATAAATAATCATCATTCCTTTGTACGATGGTCATCCACCTCATGTACTAGTGCCATTCGTTCTTACATTACAACCACTCATTGTTTGGAATAATGATAGAAATACTGTTTTTATATGATATATACAATATTTATGATATATTAATACTTATATAATTGTTATATAATGAAAAACATAATTATTTCCATTTTGTGAGAATACAATAATATCGTTGGTGGAGATGTGGACTACGACCACCTCAAAGCAATGTGAAAAATTCAAAATTTAAATGGAATGTATTAAGTCTTATACTCTTTAAAAATATGTAAAATATATGAAATAAAAATGATATTTATGACATATAAATTATTTTTTGAATAAAATATATAATTTTCTTTAACACCTTTTGACACACTGAAAGTGTGATAAAGTCATTCATGGACATGTAGACTACTGCCTCCTCGAAGCGATGTGACTCCTTTTAAAACACAATAAATATATATATAAGTATATATGAATAAATAATATTCTATTTATTATATAATGATAATTATTGAACGATAAATTTTATTTACCCTGTTTCTGTAACAATAATTGAAAAATGGGAACATTACTCATGTGTACATACGACCTATCGTTACCATGATGGTAACATTGTTTCATTTATATTAACAAACATACATGGTTGGTATTAAATGACGAACTAATTTATAAGTATTATAATTTTTTTCAAAATTATTATTCAGAATATGTTAATATAATGAACTATTTGACCATTTTCGACCTACAAAATTTATTTTTGACATATTAATCAGATTTGGTCTAAACACCAATTATAAAATTAATTGTTCAAGTTATTGTATAAAACAATGTTAAAGGTGAAATAGTAGTATTTATATACCTCAAAAATGTTACAAAGAAATTAAATAATTAACATATATTTATTATTCAGGAGGATAAAGACCCACATGACAATTTAGACTAAAGGAAAGGGATTTCCCCTCAATCTTCTTTCAATGAAGAATTTTTTACGCTATACACCCACAATATTTTATGAGGTGTATATAAAACCCCTTTTAAATATAATATCATTAATTTATTATCCTATTATATAATGTTTTTTAATTTTATTCTTTCACTAGGGTGTTTGAGCCCAAAATTTCAAAGTGGTATGGGGAAATTTGATTTAAAAATATCTTTTAAAAGTCTAAAAGGATTAACTTGAAAATATTTTCAACCATTATAATATTATATATTTATATTTATATATAAGGATTGTTAAGGAAATTTTATTTTAATTATGAATTTCATTACTTTTTTATCCAAAAACAAATTTCTTATGTGTTTTATATGAAATTGTTTAGATAAACTATAATTGGAATGTTCTATTCTTACTGTATGTGGAAGAATGTATTTTCCCCACTGTATCAATTTTGTTATTTTCAAATTTCTCTTAATGATTTTAGGTTTCCTTAAATGAAAAAATATATTTATATTTCTGTGTATTATGGAATTTAAAATGTTTTCCAAAGGAAAAAGTGTATTTGTTTTGAAAATGGGTATTCAAATAAAAATTGTATTTTTATAATAAAGTGTTTTCATATGAGTTTAAATGAGTTTTTAAAGGGTTTTATGAGGAATGATTTTTATTGATGAAATGTTACATCGTATTTATATGATGGGTTAGCCCATATAGCACTAGGTAATCCTGTTATTGATTATGTTTGGGTGGCTTAGATAACACCTAGAAATCCTATTAGAAATCAGCATGTGGAGGCTCAGATAGCGTCGTGAAATCCCATTATAGCTTAACAAGGGGTGGACTAGACGAAATTGGTAAATTACCAAATAGTTTACCATGGGATGGCCCAGTAATTGTAGGTAGATCCCATTAAAACTCAACATGGGGGGTGGGGGATAGCACTAGGTGAACTCGTTATTACTCTTCAATGCATCAGGTATGTATAATATAGGAAGTTAGCAATATTGTAAATCAAATTGAAAGGGTTTTGAAAGGGTTTTGAAAGGGATTTATGAAAATAAATCTATATGTCACCAAAAGGAGTATGAATTTATTTTTAGGGGATTTGATGATTTTATTTGAGAAAAATGTGTGTTTTTTTCATTAGGAAATGTTTTATTTCATTTTCTATATGAAATTTGGAGATAAAGGTAGATGTTATAAGAGTTTTAATATTTTTACTAGTATAATGGTTTACTTTATTTTTATATATCTTACTAATATTCTGTTCTCATACCTAGTATTTTAAATGTTTTCACAGGTTTTAATAAGGGTTAGGGAAAAGGTGAAGTCAATTTCAAAATCATGGAGATTCTCTCTAAAATTAATTCATGATTTATTTCAAATGTATTAAATTATGGATGAAATGGATACTATTAAGAGGTTTACACTATATATTTAATGGTTTTTGTTTTCTATGATATATTCCCTAATATATAACCACCTACGGCTAAAATGATCTTTAATGGAATAGAATGTATCATTATTGATTAAAACGCATGAGTATGTAACGATTAAGGCTGAGTCCTTATAACAATATATTATGTGAATGGGAGAGTGGACACAGAGTTGGGTGGACCACGAAAACTGGGAATCAATATATTAATGAGTTTTTTAATAGTTATTGGTAACTATAATAGAATATACCTTGGTGGGGGGTTGAATCAAGACATTTTATAATTTAAATCATTATTTATTCTCGAAAAATATTATTATTTCAAATATAGAGGCAATTATTT
The DNA here is from genome assembly GCA_963277665.1 of Viscum album. Taxonomy (NCBI): domain Eukaryota; kingdom Viridiplantae; phylum Streptophyta; class Magnoliopsida; order Santalales; family Viscaceae; genus Viscum; species Viscum album. The sequence continues at coordinate 745,949,020 of OY728123.1, read as the reverse complement.
TCATAAACTACAAAATTTATTGAGAAATAAAAGTACTAAAGAAAACAATCAATTTTCATTGGTTCACCAAAAATTATCAAATACAAGGAGTATTGAACTTGTAATTCAACATTCATGTTGTGAACATTCAGAATCCATAAAACCTCAACCATATCTATCCATATTTATTTTTTTGTAATATATTATATGTAATGAATATATATTAATCTATATTAATGTTTAAAACAAAACTCAATTCATTGTGTGACCAATCTTCCATGGGGTGGAATGTGACTTTATGTCCCAGATTGAGGTTAAATCAGTTCCAATTTTATCAATACTGTCATATTTGGGAATAACTATAGCACACCAACCATGATTTTTTCATTATAAATTTACCTTATATTTTTAGTTTGTTTTAGAATACACAAATAGTTTTGAATATATTTTTGATTCCTACCCTACAAAAAATTTCCCAAGTTTTATTCTTCTATAATTTGTAAATATACTCATTAATTCCATTAACCATACTCTTATCCTTAACAACTCCTTCAAAATATTATTATTCCAGACGATATATGAGGGAAACTCATTTATAAGCCTTACTTATTCTTATTTCAACATAGACTATCTGGTAAGAAATAATGTTGTTCTCGGTGTTTTCTAGAATGTTATATTTTCTTCTAGATGGTTCTTTTATTTCAATTTTTACTCATAATTTAGATCTATCATCTAATTTCTCCACAACATCAATATCCACCAGATTAACAAAGATCATTATCACTTTCTTCAACAAAAAATAGACCATTCTCATGCGGAATCTTATTTATGGAATTTGAACCTTTCTCATGTGTATTTGAAATATTCACCTTTTTAAACACTATAATACAAGATTTTACACTATATTTCAAATCATCTCATTAGAACTCTTGTTATATTTTATATTGGATTAATAATTAAGAAAAATATGACTATCACTGTGAGATTCAAACTTTATGCTCTTTTAATTATTTAGAATAAAAAATTACTTCCAAGTGCCTGAAATTTCTAGAGTATGGGTTTCATTCCATATAAACTTTTAGATGGACTATTGTATTAATTTATATGTAGTAATGATATATTATATAATTTATACTATTATAAGGGATTTATCCTTCCCATACTTTTACGATAGGAATTTTTTAATTAACATAGTTTAGTCCATTTTGTTCAAAATCGAGTTCCTCCTCTAAAAAACCATTTTCTGGGAGTACATACTGAAGATACATTAATTTAATTTATTTATTTTATAATTATTATTAAAACATAATGTTTTTGAATTATACACTATTTTTGATAATATGTTTTTATATCTCTAAAATAATAATCTTCTCAGCTTCTCCCTAGTTCCTAGTGAGGCACATGAATACATTAGTTTTATGGGAAATCACCATTATCCATTACATATTTTTAAAATCATTCAAAAATATAATAACATTTTATATCCTTGTTTTTAAAATTTATTTTTTTCACAAAAATCAAAATACACAAGATCACATAATCTTGAATATTTTCCATTCCATTTCTTGTAAGCCTTTCAAAGAACATTTTGTTTTGGACAAGAGTATCTTGTGCGGGGGTAATAAAGATTGATCTTGGAAATGTCTCACAATAAATTTTTATTATTAATATTATAAAAGAATTAATGATCAAATTGATAAGATATTTGTGCCATAATCTCTTTTCAACCCCATGGAAAACATGCAGACATTTTCCTCTCTAATTAGTTAAATAGTCTCTTTGATCTATCTACCATATAGAATAACCTAACCATTAATTTCCTTTAAAATTAATATATTCTTACTATGTTCTATAATTTTAACATATAAACACAACTAACAAACACATAGTAGATTTTTATTGAGACCATCAACTAAGAGTAAATCAATTCTTTTGAAATACTTTCCAGTAACCTTATATTTTTCTTAATAAAAACTTTTTGAGTCCCTCTTTTTTCAAAAATAAAAATAATCCATATTAAATATGTTTAATACCCATAATGAGTTATTAATTTTAATTCAAATTATTAGTTTACAATATGTTCACAATCCACAATATAGTCTTATCTATTACTCTGAAAGAAATAACATTAAAATTTTACTTTTTACATATTTAGTTATTTAACCATGAATGGAAATCCATTTTTGTTGAAATTGATTGAATATTCTTATCATATATACCCATATAATCCTATTCATCTAGAAATAAAAAAACACTTTTCAGTTTTTAATATGTTTGAATAATATTTAATTTTATTCTTTGTTTTTTAGTATTCATTAGATCCTTCCATTTCACATTTGATTAGAAATTAACCGCTTTATTCCCAGAACCTTTCGAAAAAGCACATTAATAAAATAATAAATTATTGAAAAAATTCCAGCCTATATTTGATAATCATAAAATCAATAATACATTTCTGAAATTAAATAAGAATATTGAATATTTAACAAATTTCTACAGAAATAACACATGATATTTAACATTTTCTTATATATTTTATTACACTATTTTTAATATTATTTGATATGTGAGGATCAACTATAATATAATGTTCTGATTCATGAGGTTTGTGACCAAACATGGATATCTTGATATTGTGTTCCTTATGAAATAAATATTTATTATTATTCTTAAACTACTACTCCTGTGGAATATATATAAGTTTGTTTCCAGACGCCCCATGGATTCCCATTACAATTGATGCACTTGAAACACATAATGCCAGACCAAGATTGGGGAGCCTTTCCTAGTCATAATTCAATCACTAATATATCAGGACTTATTATTCAAGATCATTAATTATTTACACATTATCTTTTATATATTCACATAGTCCTTCTATCATAAAATCTGACAATATAATTTTGACACATGCCTTAACAATTTTATTCAGGTTTCTAGAATTTATATATTTATATTTCTCAAAATTTGAATTGGTATATATTTATCACCACTCTATTGTTTCATATAATGTATGCATTCATGATTATAATCATTAGTTAATTTTTATTTATCTATCTATACTTGAATTTCATCAATGTGTGCTTCTAATTCTACATGAATGTCAATTCTACCATCAGCCTCAAGCATTTTTGCATCATTTTCTTAATCTTATGGTCTATCCAAAAATCTGAAAATCCATCTATATTATGAGAATTACAATAATTGAACTATTTCATTTCATTCTCCACAAAATTATAATATTGATATTAGATTATGTTTCATAGTTTAATGAAATTTTTCTATGAATTACCCATTCCAATCACATCCTTGGAAGTTTTCTTTAAAAGAGGTGCTTCATATTGATCATCAATTTAATCATTCATAGGATATCTTTTTCACAATGTCCAAATTTTTAAAATGTGAAATTTTATAGTGTAATAATACCTATGATTTTAATTTAACAACTTTTAAATGTGAATGAATGAAAATACATCACCTCATTGAACTATTCGTCATCAAGATCCTAATTCATCATGTGTTTTCTCAATACATTAGAAGACACATACAAAGAACACTTATTTTTCATAAACTCAATATATTTATTCCTCTTTTTATATTCAATGAGGGTACTAGGTAAGCTATCCACTAATATTTTATTTAGATCATTATATTGAAGAATTGATACATTTATATTATAATGTAGAGGAATACTTTTCAAAATAATTTTAAGGATTTTAATATCATGAATATCTTCTCTATGCTTATGCATGATTTCTTTAAGATAATTGAGAATATCAAAGAAAGAATCAAGTATCCGATTTGGGAACATCCTCAAATATATTTTATTTTTAAAAAAACCTAAAACATCTCCTCTCTTAATTTTTAATAACATTTATTGATATTTACAAGATTTTCCTACTTAATAGGAAATATTTTTCATGAAATTACCGTCATATAAATTGGGTTTTCCAAGACTCCCCTTAAACCATGGATAAATTTTGAATATATATATATATATATCCAATTATACATTATAAATATCTTTTCATATTCCACTATCCAATAAACTTAAAATACCATGCATGGATACTATATTTATATACATATACAATAATCTGAAATAAATATACATTTTACTCTTTTTATATGGAAATTTATTCTATAAAAAATATATATTACCTTATTGTTGACAAAATTTTCCATGCTTAAAGGAGACAAAACATCACCCCAATGCCAATCATTTGAAAAACGATATTCTCCTATAATGAAATATAAAATGAGTGAGGGTGTGAATTATTCTATTAGTTTTTATAAAATATTATTTATTTTTAAAATTTTCTTGTTATATTAATTTGGGGAGGAATTATTTATATCCTACAAAAACACTCTTCGTAAAAAATAAAGAGAACAAAAAACATTACATGGTTCACAGAAATGGGTAAAATTGAAGTATCATTCAACTGGTGTTGTGATGATTCACCTTAATCACTATAACACAATACATTTATGTCCTTATATAATTAATGGGAATTCCTAACCCTTCAGACGTAATGTCCACCTGAAATATTAAAAGATTATTTTTATTCTTCTTACCAATGTGAAACAAATCGCTCATATTCATAGATAGGCTCTCGACATTATAACCCCCAAAGGTTTTATGAAATATTTTGGTATAAATAATTTGATTTCTTCTATATATTTTATGACACATAAAAATGACTTGAGATTATCCATGTAACATTATTCAGATACTATGTATCTTTTATCACATTTCTAGAAGATTGACGATTATAAATAGTAATAATTAAATTTTGAAAAATATAATGCCTAAAAATTTATAAAAGGAAATAATTAGATATAAAATGATTAAAAAAAATTTAAATAAAAGTGATGATTTCTTTTACGAAAAACATTTTTTATTTACATAATATATTTTTTATTACTAAATTAAATTAATCACTATGTGGGAATTGTTTTAATAAAATATATATATTATTTAGATGATATAATCTTTTAATCAATTAAGAAATATATTTTTTGGAATATGATAATAATAAATGTTTGTTTATGATTAAACTAGTATTTTTTTTGGCTAAAAAGATTTTTTTTTTCATTTTAAACTCATAATTTATAATAAATTTCCTAAATTTAATGGTAATGAATTAGAATAAATTATATTCATATTTATAATCATAGGAATCCAATTTTTTAAATATGACCCTTTTATTTTTTTTCAGTATGAATAATAACTGTGGAAAAATTTATCTCATTATTAAAGGGTAAATCAGGTAAATTTTTGTTAAAAATACGCGATAAGGAATAATTTTTGTATAGAACTATTATTTTTTGTATTAAATTCAACTCTTATCACCTTAGGCTTGAAATTGAGATTTTTTATTTGAAACATGTCCATGAAAAACTCTTATATATTATTTAAATTTGTGAAAGATAAAAAATTTCACTCTATTTCAAATATCTTTCATGCATTTATACAGAGAAAAATGATTGTTATAAATCAAACTAAATATTAATTTTAGGAATATTTATATTACATTGATGATGGTAATTTTATTATAATTATTAAGTGTTATATAGTATTATTATACTTATACACAATGCTCAAAAAATATTTTTTCAATTAATGTAGTAATAAAATTGGATTTTAAAATTTTTAAAAGATATATAATTTTTGTAATTAGTGTTCTATGAATTTTATATGTGAATATAAATTATGTATGTTTTGTCAAAAAATTATATCCAAATTCAAATGTATTTTTATTCCTTTTAGGTAAAATGAATTTTATTATTTCAAAATTGAAATTACTAATATTTTCTCTACACAATATTTTATTAAATTATTTAAATTTTTAAAAAATATTGAAATAAGAAAATGTGGATATTATAAGTGTGATAGTGTCATAACTTAGCCATTTATGAAACAAATTTCACCTTATATGTAAAAAATTCAAAACATCAAAATTGAAATTTTTTAATATAATTGAAATTAAAATGGGTTAACCAAGGATTAAACAAAATTATAATGTTTAAAATGAAACCAAAATTGTAACATGCTGATATTTTTTGAAATTATTTTTTCCAATAAATTTATTCTTTTATATATCAAGAATTACTCGGAACACCAATTTTAAACGAAACATGACATTATATTAAAATATATTAAGTTAAAATGATTATTTTCACATAGAAATTATAATGATATGTATGATTAATATTAACTAAATTATGAAAATATATAGTTCCTAATTTATTTTTAATTAAGTAAATGGTTATTAATTAATTATAAATGATAATAAAAACCAATTGAAAATAAAGGAAACCATTTCATGAAAAAACTATTTTTATGGGAAAAAAATATATTTTATCTCAATAAGATAAATATATCACTTTAGGAAATTATTTTAATGAAATATATATATTTTATATTAAACGAAACATTTAACATTAATGTTATGTGTTTTCTAGATAAGAGATATGATGTAATCCAATTTAATGCTTAAAAATGTTTTTTTAAAATTAGTCATGTCACTATTTTCACACGTATTTTAAATTTATATTTTTTTCCAATTTTGGAAACATTATTTTATAAAATTATTTTTATTTTTATAACATTAATGTAAAAATTAAATAATCTTTTTTTGTAAATTTTCTAATAGAATTTTTTTTTAATTTCTGCAAATACTTGTTTTTATTAAGAATTATAATTTCACTTAATACATTTAAAAAAATAATATGGTTTGAACAGAAATAATTGATCAATTATATTAATATTAATCAAATATGAGTGATTTTATTCATTTTAATTTTAAATTTTTATCTGAAAACAATTTAAAATTTAAAAAATGATTCTATTTGAAAATGTGTTTTCTTATCGCCTTAACAATATCCAATGTGATTTAAAAATTTTCAATTATATGATTAGGATTTATAAAAATGTATTAAATGTTTAGAATAATCTTAATTTATATTATCTAATAACTTCAACCTAATTTTAAACAATAATGAATAGTAAAAAAGTAAAAAATATATACCATTGTTAAAGGTAAAAATGGGTTTACTAGGGGAAAAAATAAAATGATAGGGGTTGAAATGACCCTAAATTTTGAAAACTAAAATTTGGTGAAATATGTATAAATTATATCATCTTGGTTAAATAATTACTTATTTGGGATCCTTTTGGAAATTGGAAAATATGGGAATGTCTATTTCTTTTCAAAAATTTCAAATGTGGCACTCACCCCACTTATAAATGGCCACACCATTTCAACTTTTCTTCACACATAAAAAACATTAATTTTGAAAAATAGTACCCAGAGAGATTTATTAATTCATTCCTATAATCCTATAATAATTAGTTTTTTCAAAAAGACAACTTCATAATCCTATTGGTGAATACCAGAGAAGTTGTTCGAAGAATTGGAAACATCCCTAAAAATGTGTTTTATTTTATTTTTCCCTCCATATCCATAAATTAATTTTGGAATATTATTATAAAATAATATAAATATAATAAATATACATAGATTTTATTATTTTAAGGAAATCACTAATATCATTCTCCTTTCCCATCAAATCGGTCGCGAAATCACCATTAACGTGTATGATAAAATACCTCCTCATAAACTGATGTCATTAATTTTTCCTTTAACACCTTTAAATAATTGATAAAATCATGTATTTACTGTTTAAAAATGTTAATTATAATATTATAATTGTTTGGGAATTATTTTAAATCACATATACATTTTTACATTCCATTATATGGGAATACAATAACATTGGTTGTGTGTTTGATGAACTACATACTCATGAAAAAATGTGATTCACTCAGGATTTGATTGTAAGGTAATAAGTATGAGTTTAAGTATATATGTGACAGATATGATAGAAAATTTATTCTATAATAGTAATATATTTTATATATATATTTCATTCAATCCTTCTAGAAAATGGAAAGAACATTTATATGTACGTACAACCTATCATCTGTATAAATGGGGAATTACATTTTCTATTTATATATTTTATGGATTATTATAAATACATATATAATGAATAAATATGATATTTATATCTTGTTTAAAATTATTTATATGAATAAAACCTGGTCAAATTATCAAGGAAAAAAATAAAGAATCAAAATATGCATAAAAAAAGAAGGAATTATGCAAAATAAGATTTTAACAAGGAATTACTAATAATAATGATTATAAAAGGACACAATTAAATCATATATGGTATGATATATGTAAATATTTTTATATATTATATCTATAATAAACTTTTAATTATTATAATGGAGGTTTTAAAAAGTACTATATAAGTCAATATGTAGGTAAGGTATTTTTATCTCATTTTTTTCGTTAGTGAGATACATGTCATATTCAAAACTGATATTTTGATATGTTGCATATATAATTCCAATGAGTTTATTTTATAGTGATTATAATAAAAATTATTGGGATTTAGTTATACTTTTTAGGAACTCTCTTTCATGCGGTCTATAATTATAATGCTTCCAAATTCCTGATGGATTTTTGTATCAATTTTCATTCTTTGAGACATTTGTTATGGTATGAACCATTCTTATTTTATGACATGTATATAATACAATTTTAAATTTAAAATCATGAATTTATATATTCAAATTATATAACAGGTTCTATTTATTTTTATTCTTCCATGGGGAATATGATTCAATGTTACAAATGTGTTAATGGTTTTACAACCCAAGCTCATCATTAACTAGGACTATTTATGATTAATCTTCCAAAGATGAAATATTTTGACATATCTTTCATGATAATCATAATTTCCATTATTCTAATTTTATTTAATGATAATAAATGTTTCCCTTCTTTTTCCTCTCTTTACGAACACTAATGTTCAAAATTATGTTTTTATGAAAAATCATCATTATTTATAACATTGACTAAAAAACAGTTTTTTAATTCAAAATAATGTTTCCAAAAAAGGTTTTCAAAAATGATCATAAAATTTTGTGAATGACTTATTAAAGAAAATGTTACCCATGTTTTCTGTTTTATAAAATTTTGTTAAGGGAATCTCTATATCATTTTCAAAATAATTTCAATTTGGATTTTACAGAAAATTATAAAGGAATCTTTTTTCCAATGTGTACAATGTGAATGATATTTTCCAAAATTAGGGAAAATCATTTTTCTAATTTTTTATTTATTTATATCAATGTTTTATGTCAAATAAAATGATAACCAATTTTTTTGTTATTAATTTTTAGTTTTATAATGTGTTTTCAAAATGGAAAAGTTATTTTCCGAAGAAAATGATTTAAATTAATTTAAAATATTCCTTTATAAATTTACATATTTATTTTTATGGAAGATTATTTGGAAAACATTTTAGGTATATTAATGTTTTTTATATGTTGAATGGAAATTTTGGTCAAGGATTTTTCTAATTGATATTTTAAAATCATTTTCAGTCCAAGATGACATGATTTGATGGTACTTATGCATTATTTGGGGTATGACCCAAACAAACCATTCTTATTATTTCTCTATATGGTTTATGATAAGGATGAAAATATTTTAATCAAACCCATTTATATTCTATGGGTTATACCATGGAAAAATTCTTATGAATCCTTCTTATTTTCATGTGTTATTCTCTAATTAAATGATAATGTGATTATAAAAATTGTTTCTTTTCTATAGGTTTTTAAATGATGAAATGTTTATAAAACCATTTAATTTCATGGGTTATGATATGCTGAATTTTTTAGTATTTTTTGGAACACATAAGTACTACTTTCATTTGGTTATGGTTAGGATTTATATCTCACTCGAATGAATTGGGTAATGATTTACATCCCATGAGATAATGATCGACAAAATTTGATGGGCATGATCCACAATGGGAAATAGGTGTGTACTTATCGACAGTAAAAAATTGGTGAATCCAAATCTAGTATATTTAATATGTGTATCCTAAATCCTAATGGGAAACAGGTTGTATCATTCTGATACGGGAGCTACTAAACGGCTCCTCGGGACAGCGGGTCACATAGACTCTAGCCGACCTCCCTATAATCAAGAGGATTCCAACTAGCAGTGAGGGATTTGGGTGTGTCTATGGTCGAGGTGGGGTCGGGGGGATCTAAGCCTTTATGTCAGAGTGTAACACAATGGTTTGAAAATATAGATCCATAGTGGAAGCATAAAATAAATCAATACTAGATGATAAAAATCCAGAATACTATAACAATAAATAAGAAAAAGAAGACATCTATAATGGGACATTTATTTCAGGTCTCTTTAAAAAATTTATGTAAATTCATGGAAACAATTAAAATAAATTTATAAAAGTAATGTAATATAAAAAATAATTATCTTATGGTAGAATCATGAGAATAAATTGGTCATGTTCTCCCTTAATTAGAAACAATGATCAAATCAAGCATCATACATTAGGCACGTTCCCCGTTATGCACTTGTATCCACTATGTCCGTTTGGGAACCCAATAGTTGCTTGAGAAGGGTGTTTGAGAAAACAAAATAGGCCACCAACAATGGATTCAATAAAATTTACAATCTATTTAATATAACCAATAATAGTGTATGGCATCTCGCCTTTTCATTACATAACGTTTCTTTCAAAAATACTCTTTTAACAAACTGTAATATCTTTTAGGTTTAGTGTCTTGGGAATTTGGTACATATTACATGAATTGATAAAAAATCTTAAATAAAATTAAAGTCCTTTTAATTGGGTCATCTGAAGTTCAATTACATCATCTCATAACCTGTTGAAAATAAATCAAAGAATGGGGTGAGCATAATTCCCAGTAAAATGAAAAGAAACACTTAGCATGTGAGAAAGGGTCATATAACAAGGAATGATCACATTAAAATGATTCATACCATATAATAAATAACATGAATCATAAAATTTTAATGTGGATACAATATTTAATTGGTTAATTTATATGCACATCACCAAGGACCATCCCTATGGTTTCACAAAAATTAATAAGTTTATTCCCCAAGGCATCATAAAACATGTCATCAATAGAGATTATCATTATTACCCAATGCATTAGAGCTCTATTAGGGATCATCCTTCATATGTATGAATTAATGTGTAAAAATACTATCATAAACCATTTCATAACTAACCAATGGGGTATTAAAAAAATGTGTTTCAAATCGAAATCATGGTGTTTTAGAAAGTTCATAAAACCAATATACTTTTATCATTTTAAACCCATGAAAAAGGAGGTATGGTTTAATGTATTTTAATAACAAAATAAAATAAGTAATTTTTAAAACTATTTGAATACCCCTATAGAATAATGTGTTTTGGGTATTCAAAAAAGAAAATAAATTAATTTCATTGGAAAAAAGAAAGAAAAATTTGAACTAAAATTGGCAGCATTACAAGTATAAAATTTGATTATAGAAATCATTAAAAATAAAGAGGAAAAAGGTATACCATTAATGAATTATTCATAACATAGTATATGGATAGAATAAAATGGATATAAGAACATGGAACAAAAATATAAAATAGACACCATATAAAAAATATAACTTCAAAAGAAAAGAGAACTTTATATTTCCTTTACCTAAAAGGGTGACTCTTTAATGTCTATGATTTGGACCATGGGGTTGAGAAACCATGGTATGGATAATTTGGAGGTAATAATAAAATGGATTCCTGATAATTAAATGTTAATGAAATATTGTGGAGAACTGGGTGGGTATTTATAGCAAATGTGAGGGAGTTCTTTATTAATTTCCCTGGACAGCTTCATAGTGGTATTTGCAAAACATTGATCTTTCCCAGGGTATTATCCCATGGTATTTTCTAATTGAGACACCAAATATTATCTTTTAATAAAAAATAGTTCGCCAAAATATTATATTAATTATTAAAACATTATGATTTCCTTAAACATAATAAAAACAACTTTTTTCTATTTAACAAAAACTAAAATATTTCAGAAAAATCCAAAAATGTCAGACTCACCATTTTTCAATTTGTATAATTTAAATACAATCTCCATGTTAGGAAAATAGTTTTATAAATATGAGAAATTTAATTTATATGTAATATCATAATTTATTCAAAAAAATACTAGTTCTAAAATGATATCTGATTTTATAACTCTTTAAAAATTTATCAATGGTCTTATAAAAATAAATTATAATAATAAGAAAAAAATATACATATTTATTATTATACTTTATGAAAATTATTTTTATTTGAACTCATTATTTTAGTTATAATTTTTTAAATAATTATTTAGGGTTTATAAATATACTAATACTTGAATAATAATTTCTAAAAAATATTTACTTATACTATGTTTTCATTATATCACATTAAAAAACTATAAGATGCCTAAATATAATTTATAATTCATTAGTGAGGTTACTATTCCATTGTTCATATTACTATTCTTAAGGGAAACATTACTATTCTAAAAATATCAATTTAATATTCACCAAAAAATTATTTGATCCTATGATATTCAAAATATATTACTAGGAAAAAATGTGTCAGTTCATTTTTCAAAATTTAATTCTCCGAAGAAAAACAATTATGTTTGATGCTAATCTAGTAGGTTTTGTGAGAAGGAAGGTAAAAAGAACATTTAAATGTTAAATACATTTTTTTAAATATTTAAAATATAAAAACAATTCCAACAATCTATATTTGATTAAAATTTGTGTAATTAGAAAATTTTGACTTTACAAATGATTGTAAAGTATAACAACTATTTCAATGAAAAAACATAGTTTTTAACTATAACACAATATTTTCACAATACAAAAAAATGAGACCACATTGAAAAATTCAAAAAATTCAACCGAAAATAATTTTTACATAAAAAATTTAGAAATAATATTTATTTTACTATAATAATTCTCTATGAATGAGAAATTTAACTTTTAATTTTAAAAATCCATATTTATTAAAAATAATAACAGATAACAAATGTAGTGTAAATGCATAGTGAAATTTCTAAAACATAAGAAAATATATTTATTTTATAAATTACAATTAAAAGGCGTGTTTTAATCATAATATTTCATTAAAATATACATTATTTAAAATTATTTAATTTATAATTATTATTATATAATTTTTCAAAAAACAGAATTTGGGTCTGAAAAGTCAATTTCTCAAACATTTCTCAATAAAACATACATTTTATTAATAAAAACTATTCTTAAATTTGGATATCCCATTTTTTTCATTGTTGTACTAATACAATTTTATGCATACCGTATGATGTTCTCATGAAATAAAAAGTTATACATTGTCCTTCTATTGTAAAACCTAATAAAATGTTAGTAGGAGCAAAGAGATCCATAAATAAAAGATATTCATTTTTTTATTCACTTCATAGTGTTCAGTATATCTGTTTCGTTCTGGTTTTAGGCCACGAAACGCCAAATAGCTCCATATCCAATGATTGATGGACCTCCTTTCTAAAGGCAAGCATTCACCGGATGGTCTGACCAGTGACTCATAAGAACTCACATTGGTCGAGAGGATGGGAAGTCGGGCTCTTCGCACCCTTTTTTGGGGGAAATTATTGCCTGTTTCGTGACTCTCTTATAGATTTAAGACATATTCATATCTTCGTGAATCTTTGGGTTATACCCAAACATAGTATCCCCAGAATTAACCTTGGTGTGCATCGGTCAACTGGACGCAGGGTTTAAGAATCATTTATGCACGAGGTTTACCATCCCTCTTTGGATTAATGACCCCAAAGGGCTGGAACTCGCTTGAGGCGACACTATGAGAGGCATAGTCAACTGACGTGGAGATGGTCAGATCGACCAGCTATTGGGCTTGAACCTCATGGAGGCTTCCTACGTACCCTGCTTAAGAAGCAGGGATCAATGTCCACGTAGTTCTAATAGGTGTCGGGGAACCGACGTGAAGAGAGACCATATGGTCTGATGGGTGGGGGGCTTGAACCTCATAGAGGCTTCCTACGTACCATGTCTGGAAGGAAGGGATCAATTTCCACGTAGTTTGCATAAACAGTTTAACGTCATGATGGACAGGGGCATACAGTTTAAAGTCATGTTGGATGAGGGTGAAACCCATCGTGAAGAAACAACTGAGTGGAAGACTTGACCCTTGTGGAGGCTTCCTATGTACCATGCCTTTTCATGGATCAAAGTCCCCGTAGTTCGCTTTGGCTTGGAGATTATGCTCTAGGGAAGCCCAAAATGAAGGGTTGGGGCCTACACTCTGAGGAGGCCCATAGGAGGGTTTCATGGTCGATGCTTACTCTAAGCCAACGTGAGTCATGATCGGTGTGAGAAACAAGAGGCAGCAGGGACCAGAGGATCACGTCTCGAAAGATGCGTCCGTGAGAAGCGGAGTGGGGCTTACGCATGAAGGAGGCCCAGGGTGATGGATTGGGGCTTACACACTGAGGATACCCAGAAGGTCGGGGCTTACTCCGAGAGGGATGCCCGGAAGGTGCCTTACTCATGTCTGGCCATGAGGGCATTCGAACCCGTTGGTGGGTTGAGGAATATAATGGGGGCCAACACCTATGCACAAGTTTACAAGAGGGATAACGCCAAGGGCGTTGGAATCAATCCAAACAAAGGGATATGAAAAGTGTGAATCACATGCCTGACATTCGGAACACAATGAGGGTGGCATGGTGATGGAGGATAACTGTTGACCATGTTTGATACACAGTATCCGTATCACGTTAGCCAGAAATGGGGACAAACAAATGAGGGTCTACTACTGACCATGTTCGAAACACAGGACCTATCTCGAAGTGTTGTCCAACTTCATCTGGGGCATTGGCCCAAGACGGTAGGTGAGCCGATGCGGCGTGAGGCCAGGCCATTAGGGGGTCCCTTCAGACATAGAAGAGTATGAAGATCCGGATGAAGGACACACAAGGCGTGGTATGGAGTGATGGGATGTTTGAACGGATTCCAGCGCTCATGAAATTATGCCATTGTAAACATGGCATGAGGCATCTTATGCTTGGACCCTAAGGAATCTCTTCATTGGAAAAAGAGGCATCCTGTGTTTGGAATATAGGGAGAACTACGGTTTATAGTCATGTAGAGAGGACTATTTCCATATAGTTTAACGTCATATGGATAGGAAAAAGGCCATATAGTTTAACGTCACATGGTCTGGATGACTAGGTTGGAGAGACCTAGCAACAGTTGGTGTGGGACTTACGCAAGGGTGTCCCTTTCTGGATGAACCTAGCATGGGAGAAAGGTAATTGTTGTTAAATGAGATTCATGAGGAGTAGCTTGACTCATGGAATTTATAAGACGGATGTTGGGGCAGCCGCGAGGGACCGGCCGCGGAGGAGTTTGCCGCGAGGTGCTGGACACGAGGTGCCGACCGCGAGGGACCGGCCACAGAGGAGATGTTCGCGGAGGAGATGGAAGTCCGCAAAGGATGATTTCCGTGAAGGATGATTTCCGTGA
The DNA here is from genome assembly GCA_963277665.1 of Viscum album. Lineage (NCBI taxonomy): Eukaryota > Viridiplantae > Streptophyta > Magnoliopsida > Santalales > Viscaceae > Viscum > Viscum album. The sequence goes on along the minus strand of OY728123.1, from coordinate 745,933,562 downwards.
AGGATGATTGCCCGGGAAGGAGGTTGTCCGCGGATGAGATGACCATCCGTGAAGGGTGTTGTCCATGAAGGATGATTTCTGCAGAGGAGGATTTCCATGAAGGAGATGGCCACTAAGGGCTGGCCTCAGATGAGTTGTCCGCATGTGGTTCACGGACTAGTTTCTCCCCTATGCAGAAGAGTTCATCCACGGATGATATGTGGTCTGCGGATGGCTGCGGAGCGATTTCTCTAGTGTCTCCCCACAGGTTTTCACCCGTATTTTCTCCTTCTTTTTCCATCTGATCAATCATTATTTATAGAGCCGCGAATATGATGGGTGAATGGCCTTTTCGGAAGCCCATGACGGAACTCCCACCAGCGAATGACTCGGTCAACTATGATATTTGATGAGTCGCGGTGGGGTTGCTCCGTGGCGTCACACAAATCTGCCTCTACTTCGCGGATGACAGTGGTCCACGGTCGCATAGTCCCTCCGCCTCCATTTAGCGAACAACAGTGCACACGATGTGGGCCGATTGGCGCGGTTTGCAGCGGTGGACCAGCCTGGATACATCGACGATCATCCGGGTTCATGCCCGCAAAGGCACTCCACCCATTTCGCGAACGATAGCATCTGCGGGAGGGCGGTTTGCCGAACTGGACGCATACTGTTACTGGGAGCCGGTGCGCGGACCAGTTCGGTCTTTTTCCATGTTCTGGGGTAATTGGGTTTCCCCCTTGCAGAATTTTCAGGACCCTATAATATCATAGCGATAAATGTAATAAAAGTAAGTGTCAAAATAAGATGTGATGCTGTATAGCTAGACTTGGATCTCTATGAACAATAGTTAATCTCCCACAAACAAGCTATCCTATAGTGGATAAATTAACATGTGTAATACTCTAACCACTGTAACTTGAAAACAATACCAGGGATATCATTGAAACATAAAATAAATATTCACAATGGCCATTCTGTGTAATCAAGTGTCATTTCATGAAGAGAAGAATCTAAGGTATATAATAATAAGTAATCCTCATTGAGTCGCTAAAACGTCATGATTATTACTCTGTAATGAATTGGATAGAGTCCAAGGAGAATTTCCAAAAAGCATGTCAAATGAATGTCCACAAATTCTAAATCCAAAGGGTAATAATTCTCTTGGCATCATATTGAATCAGGATCAATGTAATATTATTTTTCGAGGCATTAACTACAATAATTAAGACCCATATAGTATAAATTTCCATTGATTCTAATGGAATCAGCATCTGAGGAACTTTTCTAAAGAATCCATTATAATTCTCAATATCTATGGAATAAAAATGTTGATGTATCCAATAGAATTAGTATTCCATTATATTTTCCAATGAATCCCCTTCCATTATAAAGATCCAGAAAGTAGAAATGTCTATAGAATCAAATGTAATAATGAATCGAGGATCACTTCCAAAGAATCTACTACCATTATCAATGCCTCAATCAATTCATAATACATTAAAGAATCATTCATATATCATATAACATCCTTCCCATTTTGGAATTTTCAACTCAAAAAATTATGCCGCATAAAAATCATGTTATCACATTTGAAAGGTGGAATAATAAATCTTTTAATCAGTCATTTAATTCTTCTTCAATTAAAAAAGGATCCTTAAACAAGTGGTGAGATCACATATACCCAATGGGGTGGTATAACATTGGATAGATACATGACCACACCCCATGATTATCCCATGTAGGAGATAATAACCTAAAAATATAAGAATAATCTATATTGGAAAACAAACATGGTTCCTAAAATTTATTCAAGTTGTTAAATTAATTTTAGGGGAAACACTTGAAGGTCTAGTGTATGTAATAATTCCAAAAAGTAATAAAACAACTATCTTATTAGGGAAAATATATAAACCACCTAAATAAATATATTTTAGAACTCCCCTCTAGTATCATCCATAGATTTGGTCCAGATTTGGAGAAAAAAGATAAATATTTAACAAACCTAGAAATAGGGAAAATGATATGACACCAAAACTACTCCTTTGAGTAAAATATGTAAAAAAATTGCAAGATGAATGAAGAACTCACCAGAACAGGTATAATGAGAATGATGATAAATGAATCAAAGTCAAGATAAAGAATGAATCCAAATCATAGGTTATGATCTGAGGGGGATATCCTTTGTGGTAGAAAAGGCAGGGGTGAGGAATTATATACAAAATAAAGGCGTTTAATATTATTCTAAAAACTATACAATGATAATTACACAACATTTAAGCTTTACAAATAGTGTAATTTTCAGGTATTTTTTCTCCTGGGAAAAACCATTACTAGTCATGAAAGGTTGTGGATGGACAAGGGCACATCATTTATTTTATACATGCTATCTTTTTTTCAAATGGAAACATTTATCCCTATACATCCTTCTTTCCAAAATCAATCTGACTAGACCATGATCTCTACATATCTCCCAATACAAAATTTTTTCTTAAATAAGTTCTTAACTGAAAATATATAGGATCTATGGAACCTTGAAAAATATGGGATTTTAAAATATCCCCCCTTTGAATTAATGTTATTCAAAATTTCCATTCTAGTGGTGGTCAAGAATCACCTGAGAATAACTCCGGCCACTAAGAACGTACATTAGCCTCCCTCTCCCATGTATCATCCTATAAATGGTAGTCCTTCCATTGAATCCATACTAGAGTAATTGTTTAGCCTTAGATAATCTTCATGATGATATAAACAATATGAACATGATGCTTTTTAAAAATATATATATACCTAAACTCAAAATCATATGTATGAATAGTATGAGATATATCTAATTGATAATAGCTCAACTGAGATTCATGAAATACATCATGAATAGGTCGGTACCTCTGAGGAAACTGTAACTGATATTCTACCTTCCCAACTATCTCTATAATCTCAAATGAATGGAAATATACAACGTAAATCTTATGATATATCCCAATTTGTCTCTGTTCTATACTAGTTGAGATATGTAAAACGACATCATCGCTAACTGTGAACCCTAGTGGTTTTTGATGATGATTAGTGTATAGTTTTGGCCTAGACTGTGCAGCATTCATCAACTTTCTAATTAATTGTACCTAATATGAAGTCTTCTTGCTAACATGTGTCATGAACAGTGTTTCCTCTCATGCCTATAACCATCATAGGGGTGATCACTATGGCCTACCAAAAAAAAGAACCATATTGTTCCATCTGTGTAGTTTCCTTAGAGATATTATTAAAGGAGAAATAAATTAGGCGTATATGACTCTCCAAGGAACCCCCAAAATCAATGAGGAATTCCTTAAAAATATTCTCAAACAGATGAGTCATACGATATGATTGAATATTAGTTTGAGGGTGGTATTCTGCTCTATGAATCACATGTTTACCCAATTCACATTATATGCATTTCCAAAACGGATACATAAACTAGGTGTCAATATTTGATACAATGATTTGAGAAGACCCATGATGGATTCCAATATCACTTATATAGAAACTACCAATATCAACTAATGAGAAGTTATCCCTGATCCCGAGGAAATGTATGACCTTTATGAGCTTGTCGCACATAAACCATACAACATCACAACCATTAGGTGACCTCAAAAACCTTGTCATAAAATCCTTCACAAAAGCATATCATTTCAACATAGAAATATGTAACATTTATAATATCATAGATGGTAGCTAGTACTCCCCTTTAACATGGTGATTGGTAGAAAACCTAGTAAAAAACAATCTACCTCATATTTCATCCCCACACACCTGTATTGAAAGCATAATTCATGACACATCATTGTTACAATGGGATTCACTTCAAAATTTGAGGCTATAAAATCTTAGATAAGCTCCTCATGTATGTTTTATGGAACCAAAATATTGCTATGTATATGTATAATCTCATCCATTCCCACTATCCAACAAAGAGGTGGGTAATCCCCTTCCACTATCTCTTATATGAGTACTCATTCAGCATTAGATAAAATTCTCATTGTCTCTCAATATAAATGATTTTAATTCACTAAAAAAATGAGAAAAATGTATCCCCATTCCCATCATACAACTCCAATTCATGTCAAAGAATAAGACCTTAAGATTTCAAAACTTTTTTCCTCCTAAACCGCTTATATATGAGTCCTCTTTATTAGTTAATCAAAAATATAATTTCTTTTGTCTAGGAATATATGAAATCTAGAAGTCGAAACACACAGTTATTAATCCCATATTCTTTTCCTCATATTCATTTCACACTTTTTAAATATTTTCATGGGGATTTTATTAGAACGTGTAACCCACAAAATGATCTCCAAGTAAATAATGCCTCTATTAAATAAATAAATGAAATATAAGTTCTAACATAGATGACTTGTTGAGTCGTTTCTCTCATATGGCCTCAACTGAAGATACTTTTACACCATGAATCACTCCTGTGGAATCAAAACTACTCTAATCTTGACACCAGATGCATCAATAAAAACTTTTGATATTATTCCTAGCTTTGGTGGAATCTGGGCTGATACTAAATTTGATCTCCCTTTTAGATCATAAATGTTTGTCTCTGAGGTATCTAGAAATAAAAACTCCACATGCTTCTTAGTCAAGAATGTATGAGGTGATTTTAAGCATGAGAAGTCCTATAATAATAAGTTATCACCAAGAAAGTATAGAGTCCAAATATGCTCTCTATATTCTCTAAGGAAACTACTACTCTCGCCTTCAATGAGTCTATCAAAACTTCTATATCTTCAATTATATGACCCATGATGTGAATCTTATCCAACCCTAAGGGGAAAATTGTGACCATACCTTACAAATTATTCTCTTTCAGCGTATCCAAAATAATATCATGTTGTTCGAAATGGCTATGAGGATTTTGAGAATACACAAAGTTATATTCCACGAATTCCATGAAAAAATATTTATAAGGATGTAAATCTTATTTAATCAACACCATAAAAACTTCTAGCATATTCACATGACATAGCAACACATCCAAATACTAATATAGTCCATACCAGTTATGACATGTTGTACGATGTATGCCTATTGGCTCAAACAAACATTTGATGATATACTATCCTAAAATAAATTATTGAGAATACCCAAGCTCCTCATAGATGATCGAAGATATCATTTATCAATAGAATTGGATACTAGTTCATTACTATCAACTAGTTTTGATTTTGATAATCCACACATATTCTAAGGATTCCATCCTCCTTTTTCAACAAAAGGGTTGGATTATTCTATAGAGAAGTACCAGTTCATTGACATTATTGATATGAAATGTCAAATTGTTTATGTTTTTATAGTTGATTTATAGAATAGGGAAGACCATAACTCATCTCTCATGGATAATAGGATGTTTAAATTGTTTATTTTTTATAAATATTACTAAAATAGGGGATGGTTTTGAAAAGGGTTTAAAAATGAATTAATTAAAGAGTTTAATAGTTGCTAAATAAAGGTAATGTTTTATGAAAAATGATAGAAGGAGGTCATTTCAAGTTCACTACACACCTTTTTTAGTTCATCATTATAAAAATTACAAATGGTTTAATGGACTCTTGCAGTTGAGGTTAATCAAGATATCATTTTCTCTCATTCCCTTTACAACAATGCACAAGGAACCAACCATATAAAAAAAATCATGTTGTCATGTTTTGGATCTCGTGAAAAGAAAAGGGAATAACAAATCATTTAGAAATATTATGTATGTGTGAGATAAATAGAATGCTTATGTTTTCCAATCAGAACAACCCAAGATTTCCACTTAAATCACAACCCAATATGTATTGAAATGAAATGTGTTACACTTATATATTCCAAATAAATGATTTAGATTTAAGGTAAATATAACATATCACTTAAATGATATGTTTCACACACACATTTACCCAAACCATCAGTATAAATGTCATGGAACTCCTTTTCATAATGAGTTGCTCTCTTGAAATGATCATCCACTATTTAGCTCACTCTATTGGGGGAGGATGATTGGGTGGAACATCTTCTTCATTCATGATCGCCTCATGAGGTAATGGGCCTCCACAATTTATTGTATGTGTATATGACTCCTTTGGTTATACAAAATTTTAAATATTTTCTCTTATTTCAATCTTACTAACTGGGTTCCCAAGATGCCATTTTATAGGCAATGTGGAAGGTGGTTTTGGGAACATAAAATTTTTAAAACCAGATGACCAATGATTTAATGAATGAAGTCAGTACTATATCAATTTAGAGAAATCTAAATATATTTTACTCCACCTATTTAAAATATCAACAAAAAAATTGGCATAATTTGTTTGTTGAAAGATATATATCGTAATGAAATATAGAACACAACATTTGGATTTAAGAAGATTCTAATCCCTGGACAAAAAAGTTTGGTTGCGTACCTTAATGGAAAAAATTGGATTTGGTTTATTCAACGGAGATTTAGAAATATGATTTGTGGTTAATAACACCAATTTTTTTCTCAATTTAATAGAGAGATCTACTATAATGTCTATTTGAGTCTACTGGTTTTCTTGGAATCTTTCACATTTTATCCCATTTTTATTCATCTTCATCATGGTCCATCCAAATATCCTCCAACTATAATGAAAACAACAACTTAAAAAAACCATTCTAATAATATTGTTTATTAAATTGCTAAATAAAACATGAGGTGGAATTTTTTATAATATATGAAATTTACAAAAAAAAACTCACATTAATATAGTGGTGTGAGTGTGAAATAAAACTGTGAATTAGGGTGTGATCCCAACCCACACAAAACCATTTTCACTCCTTGTAAAATTCAAATTCCCCAAAAATTATGCATGGAGATATTCCAAAAATCATGAAAATTTGACATTAAATAAAAATTTTATTCCTTATAGGAATGTGATAAAGAAAAAATCACACTATGGAGTTATTAGAAGTGATAATGGAAAAATATGGCTCATAAACTGTATCATAAAAAATCAAGGTGATGAATGATACAAATTTGATAAAATAATTCAAAAGAGGTCAATGTCACTAACTCTACACATGTTTATTTCACACACATTTCAAGATATTATGTCCACATTCAAACTAATAAATATAGATTATTTCAAAAATTATTTTCCTGACAGATTATGTCAACGAAACCTTTCTTAGATCCTTTATAGTCAAACTCCATGACCCACTCGCTTACACATTCATAGAAGTCAAACCATAAGAACCTGACATAGATATACCAATATGTTGTTCATTTCATCACTCCCCTCAGATGTTTTTATTTTATTTTTCAAAATTATAAATTAGGAAAAATATCACACACCGTACTCAATCGCAGTTTAATCATCCCGTAATACTAAATGTAAATGTAATAAAAAGATCAAAGGAAGGGGAAGAATGGTTTTTTACCTTTCAAAGGGGAAAATATTTTTTTTGTTTTCTTGCTTTTTATTTTATTGTGATTTTTTGGTTATTATTATTTTTTGTTTTGAGGGCATACAAAAGTTGGAGAATTGGTACACACACATAGGGTAAGTATATATAGTAATGAAAAAGGCCAGATAATGAATTTACATAATGGTAAATCTTTTTATAAAGTTGATAAATATTAATGTACCTTATATTCACATTCTATTGAGTAGGAAAAATTCAAACATCAAGGTTGAGTGAAAAGATATGTGTACATATTGAGTGAAACAATTTTCTCATAAAAACTCACACAATGGGTACCATTCATCTCAAAGGAATTAAAATGATTCATGCATTTATATCATCTGCAAGAATCTAATTAAATTGAAAAAGTCAGAACCCAATTATAAATTCATTCCAAAACACACATTCTATCAAGTATGTTTTTTTTAAAACAACATGAAATATTAAAATTCTATATGAATTTCCAATAATTTCAAAGATTAGGTTGGCAGAAAAACTAAATATTCTTGCACAAAAGTGATGGGGAAAACAAGGTGGAAGTAAAATAATATTTAAAAAGCTAAAAACAGAAAAGGAAGAAATATGATGAATATTAATAACTATCCTATGAAAGTATGTAACCTCCCCACACATAGATTTGTCACTTTCCTTAATTTAATATAGGAAAATGTTGGATGGAACGATAAAACATGTTGGCTATCATTCGTAGGATTCTTCTTTAACATGGAGTTCATTATCAGGGACTCTGGAAGGGCTTCATGAAAGTGCATCTGCTACATCCCATTCACAGTGAAGGTTTCTTTTGTTTATTCCTTTATAACATGGATGAAAATGAATGGATAAACATTAGTAATATTGTATGGATCAAACCAATGGGAACCTAGCTAACCTAGATGAAACTACATCCTTGCATTATAATGTTGGACCTTCAATCCAATGTGCAATTGACGATAAATCATGAGACAATATTTGAATCCCATGGTTTTCTAATTATAAATATTGGAGTTCTAATATGACTCTCTACAAATTTCAACCAATTAAATAACCTAAAACTTCCTTTGATCATTTTCACCAAAAAGAATAGAATTTCTTTATTTTATGGCCCATATTCCCAATGCTCACTGTAAATAGGGAAGTGAAAAAACGTTTTGAAAACAAACCGATAAGGTGACATTCTAAAGGGATTTTTAATGGTAATATGATAAGACCATAATGAATCATCGAGTCTTTGTGTCCAATATTTTCTATTTGGTTGAACCATTTTTCTCAGGGGTTCTTTACCACCATATATGACACCACTTCTTTACCACTAGTTTATGGGTGATAAGAAGTGGTCATTTGATTCCCACCCTAACAGAAATAAAAGAGTTATTATATTGTTTAGTTATAGAAATGGGGAGCCTGGTCAGGGATGTTGAGCCTATTTCATCCAAACCTATAGAAAATTTGGGTTCTAAAAAATTCTACAACTATATTGGAATCATATGTAATCATAGATCATGCATCTATATACATTGACACATAATCAAATTCTAGAATAATGTATCTGATCCAATGTACTTGGAAAATTGATCCATAAGTTCAACACCCCAAACATTGAAAATATAATGGAAGATAAAGGGTTTTTGTTACATTTCATTTCATTTAGAGACATTCACAATTCTATGATAGTGAATAAAATATTTATAGAAATTATGGGCATTTGGAAATAATGTTTGCTGAAAGAGACATGAATGGATGACCTTGTGAGTTGTCTATTGGTGACCAATGTGGTCCCCACATGGATGAGTGTGGAAGATTCTAATGATAGACTGAAAATATCTATCAGGAACATTACTCCTAATGAATTGATCAATACATGTCTACCAAAGGTAGAGTTCATCCCAAATGTAAAAACAAGACTCATGTTTTATATAATCGTCTTTGTTTTTATTGAATTAAGTAGGAATTCATGATGCTATAGAATAATTTACAATTTAATCATACCAAGAAATAACATCTTATGATCGGTTCAATTTTTCATCAGGAAACTTATCATTTAGGGGAATACAGAGGGTTGAGAAAATGTATAGTGATGGGGTGATCCTACTGATATGGTGATCCACTACATTATATGCTCCCTTTTAATCCCTATTTTCTAGATTAAATTCATAATTTAATCTGATCCAACAAATGATAATTGGTTTGGAATTTGGTTTCTTAATAACACACCTAATGGTTGTATGGTCTGAGAACATAGTTATTTTTGACCAAATGAGGTCGGACCTAAATTTATCCAATGACAACACAATAGAAATAAACTCTTCCTCAGATGTAGTATACTTTTATTGGGTAGGTGCAATGTGTGTGATGCAGGGACATTTAAATGTAGAGCATTATTGAACAATTATGATCAGACTACCCCAACCACTTAGGTAGAGGCCTCACACATGATATCAAATACCAAGTCCCATTGAGGTGGTTGGCTTGCCTCGTGTAATGTGAGACTCCATTTTAATTTGTTATGAGATTCCTCACATTTTTTTATAATTTTTTTTTTTCTATTTTGGTGTAAGCATGAGTGGGGGAGTCCAACCTTACTAAAGTCACAAATGAAACAATGGTAAAATCTAGCATAACCTAAGTCATAATTCATCCCACACATTTTTGGGTAATTGTAGGTATTATATGACATTCAATTTTGATTTATAAACGTTGAGATCATCCCCCGAAATGACTTTTCCAAGTGTTATACTTTATCACACAATGAAATGAAAATTTACATATTTTAATACAAGATTCATTTTAATACAGTGATGTATGATAGAACTAATCTACAAAAAATTAAGGAAAAGATGAGCCATAAATAGTAAAATCATCCTTGAATACTGACATGAAATCCTATAGGTATTCTCTAAAAATACTAACCATGCATCATTGGAATGTACATGGATCATTGTACATACCATATGGAATCCTAATATATGAAAATGTTCCAAAGGGAGACACAAATATTGTCTTTTACCGATCCTTAGAAGCAATATGGGTGTTAATGTATCCAAAATACCCATCACGAAAACAATAATGAGGCTTCCCTAGTAGCCTCTATAGAATTTGGTCAATGAAAAGTTATTGGAAATGGTCCTTCCTAGTGTTTTGGTTTATTGTGAGATACTCTATAGAGACACACCCATTATTCTACATGTAGGTTGGAAGAAATTCATTATTTTTATTTTTAATTAGTGGAAGAACAATTTTCCCTGGAACTACCTACATTGAACTAACACATTGGCTGTCAGATATGGGGTAAATGATTCAAGAAGCCAATAATTTTGTATCCTCATTTTTAAAAACTTCTAGGAGGTTTGGTTTCGGTTGACAAATTAGTTTCCTTACTGGCATAGCCTCATCATTGATATATAGGTGATGTTTTAAAATTAATGGGATAATACAAAGACTTTCAGAATGTGTCCATCGAAATTTTTGTTAATACTTTATTGAAAAGTAAACAAATAATAAATAATTATCTCTATGATGTGTACTAGTAATTATGATATTCATATTGTTTCCATTTATAGGATATGAATATTTCAAATTTTGAGGATATTGTTTATGTTCCAATTTCGGGGTATTTTTGATTGATGTAGGTGAATGTGAATGTGAATGGTCACTAATCTCATCTAACTACTTAGTGGTAATATCATTAGATGACGGATGTTATTTGGAAAGCTTAATAGTGTCATCGATGGTCGTGAGATCCTTAGTGCTCAAAGATCATCAATTAACAAAAATAAATGAAAATTTTCAAAATTGTTAAAATAATAAATATATGATTCATTACCTATAATTTCTATCAATGATTAAAAGATGGATAGAAGGTCATAGGAAGGAATATAAGTTTTATAGGGGAAGGGAGTACAATAATATAATTACCGGAATTTGAGGAATGTTCTTCCAAGGGGTGTTTCATGGAATCAGGGATGTTGAAGGGGAAAATGTATCCACCAAACTCTATATATAATTTACCCTTATGGAAATAATTATGATTATGATGGTTTTTAGTAAAGGCCACCAAAATATAAACATGGTGTGTCCATCCATCCTATAATATTCATTTTTATTCACTTAAAACCAACAGGAAAAAATATATTGTTCATCAAAAAAAGAACATCCTCTAAAACACCAGTATGGTGAGATGTACTCCAATTTTACAGTTTAAGATCAATTATTTTGGGCTTAAATTCCTCAACCATAATTGAAGAGAAAATGGAGTGAGGCATCACATTTATTGAAGAACCCAAATCAATCATACCATTAGAAAAGAAATACTCCATTATGGTGTACAAAATTGATACTGTTCCAAGATCATTACATTTGGTGGGGAGAGATGGATCTATCAATGATTGTATGTCCCTCCTCAAACTCACCATTTCATCACCAAAAATTTCCCTTCTAAGAGTACACATCTTCTTCAAAAATATAGTGTATCATTGAATTTTCTTTACGGAATAATCCAGGGAATATTGACCTGCACGTTTTTGAATGTTTCCCAAATTTATTTATCAGTATTAAATACATTTTGTTTCTGTGGATGGTAGAAAATTCAGAGAAATATTGGAGAAATGGTTGGTCTTGGGGACTCATCAACAAACAATCTCTATCCAATGGTGTTATCATTGCCATGAAACATGTTTTCTTCTCTTAGACTATTCTTAGTGGTTTGGATGGTTGTTTCCTTAGGATGGGACAACTATAATAATGTTTTCATTTGTATTTTATGTTTTTTCCACTCATATGGGTTATGGAATTGAAATTTTCCTGATCTAGGGATGACTTGTTGTTGAGAAGATAGTTTACATGACCCATGAATTTGGATTTCCCCCATTGAGTTGGAATGTTAATGTAATTGGGTTCTTCTGTCTATTATGGGAGATTGGGGTGGTTTGTTGTGTTATAGTTTATTTTTATAAATTTGGTTCATCATGTCCTCTATAATCGGATCAGGTTTTGGAGGTGGTTATTGGAAAGGGCTTTGTTTTGGTTGGGGATATATTGGTTATTGTGGTGGATGACTACTCTGTCCTGGTTGATTCCATGGTTTTTATGTTGGCTTGAATACCCCCTTACCTATTGTATTTGTTGTATTTCCTCCAAGGGTTGGATGTATATATCATTTCTTTCTTAATGTCCTGAGTATATGGGCAACCTAGAAATATTTCCTGACAACTCTTAGAAGTTTCTCTCAGTTGAAGGAACTGGTCCATAAAATGGGTGTTAGCATAACATATACCAAAATCGATGGAATGAGGAGAATGTGGTTTCAATTGGGAAAGAGAAAGTGGATGAAGATGGGTACATACCTCTTCAAACATCATGGTCACCTTCTTCTCATACTCATTAATTTTCATCTCAATAACACCTCAAGTCGGTACACTATATCTTGAATTGAACTATTGAGTGTTCTTCCTCGTGTTCTCAATCAGGGTTTTAATGATGATTGATAAATTATTAACCAGTTCACCTACTGCATTAGCATTAATCATGATTCGATCAATAAGAATTAATCCATCATAAATATACTATATTATATGTTGATCACTTATTTTACGGTGTGGGAAATTTTAACCATGCCTTTTAAATTTTCCCTAGTATTTATAAAGTGATTCCCCTTGTGATTGTATTATCCCAAAATTGAATTTCCATATTGTTTCTGTTTGAGAGGGTGTGAAATAATTTCCTATAAAAATACTTTTCAAGTCAAACCAACTTCTATTTGGGTAATTTACATAATATATCTAATATTTTGATGTTTCTGGTAATGAAAAAATGGAATTACCTGATATTTACTTATTCTACCACAACAATAGTAGGTTATAATGTTGAACCCCCCAATGTGAAATTTTGTTATGAGTTTATGTGGATATTCTCTTATGAGTCAATGTAATCTTGGAAATAAGTATACTACCCATGATTTTAGTTCAAAATTAGGTGATACTTTTTTTATTTTAATGTATATGGGATGGATCTATACATCATGAGAGGTTAGTTATTTTAATTTTAGGTTATTTTAAGACATATTAATCATGTTTATTATATATTTACTTTGGATTCTAGAAGAAGTAGAAGGATTAAAAAGAGTTTCAATGTTTTTGTGTACTCATTCAAAGGGTTCTCTTATGTGTCTTGGTGCTAATAACATATGATCCTCTCCAATTCAAGTATAAAAGGTGGTAAATATCCTATTGTAGAACATTTCATGCACAAAATATCCATTATAAATAAGTCATAACCCTAATATATATATAAGGATAGAAGATAAAACAAATAAATATTCTCAAAATGTACCAAAATATTCAGATGTCAGTACGACCATTATGAGTTTTTTGTCATGTCGTTCGACCTAACCAATGCTTCAGAAGTGTTCATGGGACTAATGAAAATGATATTTCAGTCATACCTTGATTTCATCGTTGTAGTCTTCATCGAAAATATTCTGATATACTCGGCTATCGAGGAGGACCATGCCAATCATTTGCAGATAGTTCTTGACACTCTCTAAGAGCACCGACTTTATGGTAAGCTCTTGAAGTTGCAGTTCTGGATCTGATAGGTTCAATTTATGGGATATGTCATCTCGGAGGCTGGAGTTGTGGTGGTTCCAGTGAATTATAAGGCGGTACTTTCTTGGAAGCCACCCAAGAGTGTGACGAAGGTATGGTGTTTCCTGCATTTTCATGGGTACTACTGGATGTTTTTGATAGTTTCCACCAGAGTTTGAAAAATTTTATCAGCATTGATAATGAAGGGGAAACCCTTCATGTGGCCAGAGAGATGAAAATGGAGTTTTCATGAGCTGAGGCAGAGGCTGAATAGTGCCACCATATTGAGGCTTCTGGAAGAGGGCGTTGGATACTTAGTCTACTGCGACTCATCCAGGACTGGGCTCAGATGTGTCCTAACACAAGAGTGACCAGTTATCGCATATGGTTCTTGAAAACTAAGAAATAATGTGTATAACTATGCTACCCATGACCTGGAAATAGAATGTGTGGTCTTCGCCTTGAATATGTGGCGACATTACTTGATGGAAAAATATTTTCTAGTCTACTTTGATCACAAGAGTCTCATGTATACCTTCTCTCAGAAGGACTTGAACCTAAGATAGCAACATTGACTTGAGTTTCTCCAGGACGATGATTTATAGATAGTCTATACTACTGGTAAGAGGAACATTGTAGAAGATGAACTTATAAGGAGATATGGTATACAACTACTAGGTGAGAGAATGGAGCAGCTAGCTGCTTTGCAGATATCTGTTGTGGATCGAGATGGAGCAGGTTTTCTTCAGTCTCTTACAGTCACTCCCCGTATTCTTCAGTGAGTCAGGGAGGCACAGTGTGGGTACTCTAACTGTGAGGCTTGATGTGCTCAGATATCCACAGGACAAGAACCTGATGGATTTTCTGAAGGTGGGGATCATGTCATCCTCTTCAGAGGACGTACCGTGGTACCAGTGTCTCTTCAGAAGGAAGTGTTGAGGGAGTCCCACACATCCTCTCTAGCGGTACATCTAGGAGTGGAGAAGATGTAACAGCATCTCTGACGACCGCACTTGTGGACATGAATGAAGAAAACAACAGAATAGTTTGTCACTCAGTGCCTCACTTGGAAGAAAGTGATGGCGGAGCATCATGTACCAGCAGGATTAGTTCAGCCTTTAGAGGACCGAAAGTTGAAGTGGGATGAGATATCAATGAAATTCGTGACAGGAAATCCACGTACATATAGGGGTAATGATTCTATCTGGGTGATCGTCGATCGACTCCCCATGTCGGCCCACTTCCATCCAATCAATGAGTAGGGTTTCATAGAGAGCTTGGGGCGCCACTATTTTCACGAGATTGTGAGGCTACATGGAGTACCCTTGATGATGGTCTTCGATCGTGATGCATGTTACACTTCACAGATATGGATGGGGTTTCAGGAGGCTTTTGAGAAACAGCTTCGTTTGAGCACCACCTTCCATCCTCAGACGGATGGCCAGATAGAGCGGACCATTCAGAACCTCGAGGATATTCTGCATGCTTGCGTACTCAACTTTGGTCACATTTGGGAGGATCACTTTCTCTTGGAGGAGCTTTAATTCCACAACACCTATCAATCCACAATTGGGATGGTACCTTTCGATGCTCTTTATGGCCAACCATGCAGATCTCCTTTGTGCTGGACTGACCCAGGGGAGTTAAAACTCATGGGACTAGATATGGTTCAGGCAACCAAACAGAAGGTGCAGATCATCCAGGAGTGGATGAATACTGCACAGAGCAGGTAGAAGTCTTACGCCGACAATAGATGGAGAGCTTTGGTGTTTGAAGATGGTGATAACATCTTTCTATGGGTCTCTCCCCAACAAGGTTAGCAGAGATTTGGTCGGGGAGTCAAGTTATCTCTGAGGATCATATTACCCTTTCTGGTACTCAGCAGAGTAGGCGAGGTGGCATATCTCTTAGTTCTTCCACCTCAGTTGCACAGGGTGCATTCCGTCTTCCATGTATCTCAGCTGAGGAGATACGTGCATGACCTTTCACACATCATTGACCATCGCGAGCTAGACATTGATAGTGGGGTGACATTTACGGAGGTTCCAGCAGAGATTGAGGATCGATAGGAGCGGGTACTTTGTGGGCGGTCGATATCTTTGGTGCGCATACGTTGGCAGCATGATAACCTCCAGGAGAGCACATGGGAGAGGGAGGCTCATATCTGTTCTCTGTACTCCAACTTTTTATCCTAGATTTTGTTTTGGATTTTGGGAATGCAAAGCCTTGAGGTGAGGAGAATGTAATGTCCCAAAAAATTCCATGTAATATTTCTTAATTATATGGTAATTCAACGAGTCCGGGAAAATTGACGGTGCATGATTCCGAGGCATGGTGTTCCAGGAATGAATTTATGATATTTTTTAGGCATGTTCAGGAAATGTTTGAGTGAGGTTTAGTAACTTCTTAACCAGTGCACGAAATTGAAATACTAGGACACCATTAAACTCGCAACACTAGAATTCGCATAAGGATACATTCACCTCGACCGTAGTAGGAAGAGGGTGAAAGTTAGTTTGTATGTTTTCTATTGAAATAATAATAAATTAAAGAACAAAAAATTATTTTATTTTTATCCTCTCAATTGAATGCTCTGAGGGGGGGACTACCCGAGCTGGAAAACCCCCCAATTTAAAATTAATAGTGGGGACCACCCAACCCTTGAACACCAACTTTAATGAGGGAGGTGACTCTTGGTTCTCTCCTAATTAATTGTGCCACCTTCAATTTATTTAATTACACCAACATTAACTTAATTAGTCTCCAAATGTAATTAAATTAATAAAACCAAATTTAATAAGTTGGCTATATCATTTTGGTGGAATTGGGGGGAAGTGTTGGAAAAAGGGGAGAACATTGGAGAAACACATTTCTCCAATGAAAAACACCATCTCTAATGAAGAACGCCCTTTCTAACGAGGAAAGTATACAATGAAAATGAACTGACATCCATCTTTCCCTCCTCACGGACATAAAAACACATTCGAGGTAGGGGTGTGATTTTGATTTATCTTATTTAATTTTCTTTTACGTTGAATCTCTCCCCATGAGCCGCTTGCTTCCGCTCTAACGTGGAGGGTGCAGGCCAAATATACATGGCCCGACCACTCCACAAACCTTTTGGTTTATGATGCGATCTTCGTGATTGAGGAGGATGGAGATCGGTGATGGTGATTAGCATCAGGGGACACGGGAGCGGTGGCTGGCACTACGACCAGACGTGAAGCCGGCGGTGGTGCAACCGCACCGTTGGAAAAGGTGCGCGGTGGAGCAAGGGGGCGGACGACATCGGTCGGCCACACCAAGGGGAGGAAACAATGCACGCGCATGCCACTGGGTGAGTAGGAGCTGCGGTGGTGAAGGGAGGGAGGGCGCGTGGTGCGTGAAAGTGCCCCATGGAGGAGGCTAGCCGCCGCACCGTGGGCTACTGCACCGCGGGCTGCCGCACCACAGGCCACCTCACCTTGGGCCGCCGCACCTCGGGTCGCTACACCGCTTGCCGACGCACCATAGGCTACCTAGCAGGCTGGGCTGGGTTGACCCAAACCGGGTTGGGTCGGCCCAGGCTTGGTGGGGTGGGGTCATTCCGACCGGGTCAGAACACACAAAGACCAACTTCATCCCTTTTCATTATTTCGGCCATATCTTGAGCTACGATTGTCTTCTTGATGAACCGTTTGTGGCACCAGAAACGTTGTATCGAGAGAATCCTTTTGAAATATACCACTTGAGTTTTGTATAAGGTTGGGCTACGGCCGAATTGGATCAGACATCAATCCAACCAGGCCATCGGGACAAAAGGCCAATAACATACAGACCGGGCGTCTGATTGTTGCATCGTCTGTTTCATTGAGATCTCTTTTGTGTGGCAGTAATTTGGGACACTTCTTCATGGGAATTATTGAATGTTGGGGTATTGACCTGTGGCTTGAGGTGCAGAACATTCTGGAATCAAGAAATCTTAGTGCGGGAAGCATATAGCTGGCTGTAACATGAGAAGTGGAAGCTATGTGGGTCTGTGCTTTTGGATCCTATACAGTTCTATGATTTGGGATACTATGTGGGTCTATGTTTGAGAGTCTCACTTGGATATACTCTAGGAATCCAGGTGAGGCTACTCTAGGATCCAACGTGGGTCTGCTGTACTAGGATATTACGTGGGTCTGATGATTTAGGAGTCTATATGGGTCTACCTCCTAATAGAGTAAGATGACTCATAAGTTACATGTAATTTTCTTTGCTTATATACCTATGTTATATCTGGTGTGAGCTGAGTGTTTACTTTGGAGGTAATCTTCTATGTGGCATACCTTTGTGGTACTTACGTTCGTGGTGATACCATTGTGGTATTCTTCTGTGTGCATTACCTGTGTAGTTATTACCTTAGTGGTGTTTCCTTCATGGTGAAACCCTTGTGGTATTCTTCTACGTGGAATTACCTTTGTGGTACTTAACTTTGTGGTGTTACCTTCGTGGCAGTCTTTCCTCTATGGAACAGTTGTACTTAGCCTAAGGATTTGGGCCTTGAGTTTCCTCATGAATGAGATGGGTATACTTGATAACTTAGGTATATGTATGGGAATATATAGAAGTAGGATTATAAGATGATTTCGTGCTTTTTGGTTTATCCTATGTGGGTTTTGTGAGACCATAGAGGGACTCAGGTTACCTACTAAGTATCGTTATACTCACCCCTTCATGGGCTATGCCCACACCTTGTTGTGTTTGGTGCATACGTTGGACATCGCTGACTGAGGATGAGAGAACTGGAGCTGGAGGTAGCTCAGAGGTGGACCATAGATGAGGATTACTGTAGAGACACCCTTTCGAGAGTTGTACCTACCCTTCAGGTAGTGTCCTTTGGTGGGAGTTTACAGGAGCAGTTTCAGTTTACTTGTACTTTTAGTTTTCTTGTACTTTTCTATTGGGATTGTATTCTCACTACTAGAAAAGAAGGTTATACCAACGGTTTTAAACCATTGGTATAGGCTAGAGAACCATTGGTATAGGCTATACCAACGGTATTCCAAACCATTGGTTAGTAAGCCGTGAGGAAATCCTTATACCAACGGTTTGATCTAAACCGTTGGTATATTGTTCTATTAAATTTCTCCCAATGTATACCAATGGTTTATAACCATTGGTAATGCATTTGAGAATTGTTATACAAACAGTTGAAAACCATTGGAAATTTTATTTTCCAAACACATATACCAATGGTTCTAAACTGTTGGTATTGTGTTTTTCCAGAACACATATACCAACGGTTCGAAACCGTTGGTATTGTGTTTTTTCAGAATTCCAGAAAACTTATACCAATGGTTCTAACCCGTTGGTATAGGTGTTTTTCCATAATTCTGGAACACCTATACCAACGGTTCTAAACTGTTGGTATAGTGTTTTCCCAGAATTCCAGCACTCTTATACCAACTGTTTAGAACCGTTGGTATTGATTTTTTCCAGAACTGCAACACATCTGCCCCCTCCAGTAGCCCCTCCACTATACACCTACACCTTCATAAAAAATATCACAAAAACCACATACAAACTTAAAACAGTATAAAAAACACCTAAAATAGCACAATAAAAAAAACACATAGAACCATCAAATTCTTCCAACCATGTCATGTACCACAATTCCCTATTTCAATATTTATATGACAACAATCATCCGATAGTAATTCACCTCACCCCCGCACAACCCCCAAACCAGCACAGCCCCCCCACCTCCACATCAAATTCTAATAGGCAGAATAGTATGAGAAATACCTATTAGAGTTGAATAAGAGTTTGAAATTGGCTCATATCCCTTTTTTTCTGATCCTATATTTGGGTAAATAATGATTTCTGATGAATTTTTCATTGAACTTGTATTGTTTATAATATATGTTGAAAAGGAATTTTCTTAGGAGTCTCTTCACTTATGACCCCATGAGTGAAACTACCCAAATCATGAAAAAGAGTTTGCAATTATCGCTGATGAGTGTAAATTTCAGTTGTATTCACTTAAAATGTTGTCCTTTTCAATCAAAAGAGATACTTTCAGCGGTTCTGTCCACACCGCGCCTCGGATTGAGGAGGGGTTGACTCGTACACGTCACATATGACCCATGGATCGTTTTCCTAATGTTTCAACAGAATCGGAATGCATTTGGTTAGTTTTCCATATGCTGGTTGTTGTGTTCACTTAAAATCATGTCCATTTCAAATAAAAGTGAGACGCTTCGAGTGGAACCAGCCACATAATGCCTCAGATTGATGTGGGTTGACTCGTACACATCACAAATGATCCATGGATACTTTTCCTGAAGTATCAATAGAATCCGAATGCGTTTGGTCCGTTTTCCATTTGTCAGATGTTGTTTTTACATAAATTGTTGTCCATTTCAAAGAAAACTGAGACACTTTGAGTGTTGTCGGCCACACCGCGCCTCAGATTGAGGCGGGGTTGACTCGTACATCTCCAAAATGACTCATGAATCGTTTTCCTAAAATATCAACACAATCCGAATGTGTTTGGTCTGTTTTCCATATGTCGTTTATTTTACTTAAAAGCGCATCCATTTTAATCAAAAGAAAAACAATTTGAGAAGTTTCGTCCATAACACGCCTCGTATTGAGGTGGGGTTGACTCGTACACGTCACATATGACCCATGGATCATTTTACTAAAGTTTCAAAAGAATCTGAATGCGTTTGGTTGGATTTCTGTATGCCGGTTGTTGTTTTCACTTAAAATCCAGTCCATTTCAAATAAAAGTGAGACACTTCGAGTGTTACCGGCCACACCGTGCCTCAGATTGAGGTGGGGTTGACTCGTACACATCAATAATGACCCATGGGTACTTTTACTAAAGTATCAACAGAATCTGAATGCATTTGGTCTATTTTCTGTATGTCACTTGTTGTTTTTACTTAAACTGTTGTCCATTTCAAAGAAAAGTGAGACACTTTGAGTGGTGCCGGACACACCGTGCCTCATATTTCGGCGGGGTTGACTTGTACACGTCACAAATGACCCAAGTATCGTTTTTCTAAAGTATCAACACAATTCGAATGCATTTGGTCTGTTTTCCGTATGTTGTTTATTTTACTTAAAAGCGAATCCATTTTAAACAAAAGAAAGACACTTTGAGCAGTTCCGTCCGCACTGCGACTCGGATTGAGGTGGGGTTGACTTGTACATGTTACATATGACCCATGGATCGATATCCAAAATTTTCAATAGAATCCGTATGTGTTTGGTCGGTTTCTGTATACCGGTTGTTGTTTTCACTTAAAATCATGTCCATTTCAAATAAAAGTGAGACACTTAGAGTGGTACCAGCCACACCGAGTCTCAGATTAAGGCGGGGTTGACTCGTACACGTCAAAAATGACCCATGTATACTTTTCCTAATGTAGAAATAGAATCTGAATGTGTTTGTTCCATTTTTCGTATGTCAGTTGTTGTTTTTACTTAAACTATTATCCATTTCAAAGAAAAGTGAGACACTTTGAGTGGTGCCAGCCACACCGCGCCTCGGATTGAGGCGAGGTTGACTCGTACACATCACGAATGACCCATGGATCGTTTTCCTAAAGTATCAACACAATCTGAATGTGTTTGGTCTGTTTTTTGTATGTCGTTTATTTTACATAAAAGCGCATCCAATTTAAACAAAAGAAATACACTTTGAGCATTTCTGTCCACACCTCGCCTCGTATTGAGGCGGGGTTGACTCGTACACGTCACATATGACCCATGGATCGTTTTACTAATGTTTCATCTGAATCCAAATGCGTTTGGTCGTTTTTCCATATGCCGGTTGTTGTTTTCACTTAAAATCCTGTCCATTTCAAATAATAGTGAGACACTTCGAGTGGTACCGAACACACCGTGCCTCAGATTGAGGCATGGTTGACTCGTACACGTCACGAATGACCCATGGATACTTTTCCTAAAGTATCAACAGAATCCGAATGAATTTGTTCCATTTTCTATATGTCAGTTTTTGTTTTTTCTTATACTGTTGTCCATTTCAAAGAAAATTTAGACACTTTGAGTGGTTTCGGCCACACTGCACCTCAGATTGAGGTGGGGTTGACTCGTACACGTCACAAATGACCCATGGATCGTTTTCCTAAGTATCAACAGAATACGAATGTGTTTGGTCTGTTTTACATATGTCGTTTATTTTACATAAAAGCGCATCCATTTTAAACAAAATAAAGACACTTTGAGCAGTTCCGTACACACCGCGCCTCGAATTGAGGATGGTTTGACTCATACACGTCACAGATGACCCATGGATCATTTTCCTAAAGATTCAATAGAATCTGAATGCGTTTGTTCAGTTTTCCGTATGCTGGTTGTTGTTTTCACTTAAAATCCTATCCATATCAAATAAAAGTGAGACACTTCGAGTGGTACCGGCCACACCGTGCCTCAGATTGAGGCGAGGTTGACTCGTACATGTCACAAATGATCCATGGATATTTTTCCTAAAGTATCAACAAAATATGAATGCATTTGGTCCGTTTTCCGTATGTCAGTCGTTGTTTTTACTTAAACTGTTGTCCATTTCAAAGAAAAGTGAGACACTTTGAGTTGTGTCGGCCACACCGCACCTCGGATTGAGGCGGGGTTGACTCATACACGTCACAAATGACCCATGGATCGTTTTCCTAGAGTATCAACACAATCTGAATGCATTTGTTCTATTTTCCATATGTCGTTTATTTTACTTAAAATTGCATCCATTTTAAAGAAAAGAAAGACACTTTGATCGGTTCCGTCCACGCTGATCCTCATATTGAGGCGGGGTTGACTCGTACACGTCACATATGACCCATGGATAATTTTTCTAAAGTTTCCACAAAATCCGAATGCGTTTGGTTGGTTTTCCGTATGCCAGTTGTTGTTTTCACTTAAAATCATGTCCATTTAAAATAAAAGTGAGACACTTCGAGTGGTACTGACCACACTGTGCCCCATATTGAGGCGGGGTTGACTCATACATGTCACAAATGACCCATGTATACTTTTCCTAAAGTATCAACAGAATCCGAATTTGTATGGTCCATTTTCCATATGTTAGTTGTTGTTTTTAATTAAAATTTTGTCCATTTTCAAAGAAAAGTGAGACACTTTGAGTGGTGCCAGCCACACCACGCCTCGTATTGAGGTGGGGTTGACTCGTACACGTCACAAATGACCCATGGATCGTTTTCCTAAAGTATCAACACAATACGAATGCGTTTAGTCTATTTTCCATATGTCGTTTTTTTACTTAAAAGAGCATCCATTTTAAACAAAAGAAAGACACAATGAGCAGTTCTATCCACACCGCACCTCAGATTGAGTTAGGGTTGACTCGTACACGTCACATATGACCCATGGATCATTTTCCTAAAGTTTCAATAGAATCCGATAAGTTTGGTCCATTTTCCGTATGCTGGTTGTTGTTTTCACTTAAAATCATGTCCATTTTAAATAAAAGTGAGACACTTCGAGTGGTACCGGCCACACCATGCCTCAGATTGAGGCGAGTTTGACTCGTATAGGTAACAAATGACCCATGGATACTTTTCCTAAAGTATCAACAGAATCCGAAAGCATTTGGTCCATTTTCCGTATATCAGTTGTTGTTTTTACTAAAACTGTTGTCCATTTCAAAAAAAAGTGAGACACTTTGAGTGGTGCTGGCCACACCGCGCCTCAGATTGAGGTGGGGTTGAATCGTACACATCGAAAATGACCCATGTATCGTTTTCCTAAAGTATCAACACAATCCGAATGTGGTTTATCTGTTTTCCGTATGTCGTTTATTTTACTTAAAAGCACATCCATTTTAAACAAAAGAAAGACACTTTGAGAAGTTCCGTCCACACCGTGACTCGGATTGAGGTGGGGTTGATACGTACAGGTCACATATGACCCATGGATCGTTTTCCTAAAGTTTCACCAGAATCCGAATTTGTTGGGTCGGTTTTCTGTATGCCGGTTGTTGTTTTCACTTAAAATCCTGTCCATTTCAAATAAAAGTTAGACACTTCGAGTGGTACCGGCCACACCGTGCCTCAGATTGAGGTGGGGTTGACTCTTACATGTCACAAATGACCCATGGATACTTTTCCTAAAGTATCAACAGAATCCGAATGCGTTTGGTCCATTTTTTGTATGCCCGTTGTTGTTTTTACTTAAACTGTTGTCAATTTCAATGAAAAGTGAGACACTTTGAGTGGTGCCGGCCACACCGCACCTCGGATTAAGGTGGGGTTGACTCGTACATGTCACAAATGACCCATGGATCGTTTTCCTAAAGTATCAACACAATCTAAAGGTGTTTGTTCTATTTTCCATATGTCATTTATTTTACATAAAAGCACATCCATTTTAATCAAAAGAAAGACACTTTGAGAAGTTCCGTCCACACCGCGCCTCAGATTGAGGCGGGGTTGACTCGTACACATCACATATAACCCATGGATCGTTTTTCTAAAGTTTCAATAGAATCTGAATGTGTTTGTTTGGTTTTCCGTATGATGGCTGTTGTTTTTACTTAAAATCATGTCCATTACAAATAAAAGTGAGACACTTCGTGTGGTACCGGCCACACGGTGCCTCATAATGAGGCGGGGTTGACTCGTACACGTCACAAATGACCCATGGATAATTTTCATAAAGTATCAACAGAATCAAAATTCCTTTGGTCCATTTTCGGTAGCCCAGTTGTTGTTTTTACTTAAAATGTTGCCCATTTCAAAGAAAAGTGAGACACTTTGAGTGGTGTCAGCCACACCGCGCCTCGTATTGAGGCAGGGTTGACTCGTACACATCACAAATGACCCACGGATCGTTTTACTAATGTATCCACACAATACAAATGTGTTTGGTCTATTTTCCATTTGTCATTTATTTTACATAAAAGTGCATCCATTTTAAACAAAAGAAGGACACTTTGAGCAGTTCCATCCACACCGCGCCTCGGATTGAAGCGGGGATGACTCTTAAACGTCACATATGACCCATGGATCGTTTTGCTAAAATTTCAACATAATCCGAATGTCTTTGGTCAGTTTTTCGTATGCCAGTGGTTGTTTTCACTTAAAATCATGCCCATTTCAAATAAAAGTGAGACAGTTTGAGTGGTACCGGCCACACCGTGCCTCAAATTGAGGCAGGGTTGACTCGTACACATCACAAATGACCCATGGATACTTTTTATAAAGTATCAACAGAATCCGAATGCGTTTGGTCCGTTTTCCGTATGTCAGTTGTTGTTTTGACTTAAACTGTTGTCCATTTCAAAGAAAAGTGAGACACTTTGAGTGGTGTCGGCCACACCATGCCTCAGATTGAGGCGGGGTTGACTCGTACACGTCACAAATGACCCATGGATCATTTTCCTAAAGTATCAACACAATCCGAATGCGTTTGGTTGGTTTCTCGTTTTTCAACTTGTTCTACTGTAATGACATTGAAAGAATATAAAGTACAAGTATAATCATATATTCAATATTCAATAAATCACATAATTTTAGTAGGAAACAATAAAAAGGGAAATTCCTAAAAAAATTATAAATGACTATATCGTACCAGCTGCCTCTCATGATCTAACATAGTTGTGCGCCCCAAAGTATGTAGGTATTGCTTTGAATCAATGTTTTTTTTTTGTTTTTTTCAGAAGATTCATAAATAATGTTTAATAATAAATAACATTATATTAATGAATATAAGAAAACTCTCATTTAAATACCTCATATGAGACTAATACCTTAAATTTGGCAGTCGCCCAATGGGTAATCATTTGGCCATATTTCTCTATCGGGCAGTCATCCACGATAGGTAATGTCTCTAACACCGTACCCACTCTATCACACCAGCCAACATACAGGTCATGCTTATAAGCTCTCCAAAGCTCTCCTAACTCATTTAAACGCACTGGTTGTGCACCTTTTCCATCAGGGAAGTTAAACCTAAGCTGAAACCCAATAGATTAGTTCATATAAATACAAAAAAATACTATATTAAATCCAATTAAATTTTTACCCATATTTGTGCCCACGCATAATATTTGACTTCGTGTGGTAGATTTCACCTGGAGAGAGGGCTGACCGGAATGATATCAGAGTATTTTGCTAGCGTTTCCAAAAAACCCTAACATTCTTACCTAGATTTCTCAATCATTTTTCAATCAATATTGTATTCAACCATCAACTGTGTCTGGCAGTTCCATACTGCACGCAAGTGAATACGCCCCCTCCTCTATCTCCTATCTGTAGATTAATATGTTATTAAAGAAAAATAATATCAGTACAAGTTATAATAAAATAAATTTTGGTATTAAAATTTGATAGAGTTATATAAATATTCCTGTGGTAGTTGGATCAATGGGCATCACTGGATGTGCAGAAGCTGAAGGAATATCCTGTACAAGTGGAGTTTCCCTCAGGGTACGCTCCTCAACCACATACTGTGTCGCAGTAGGAGTCGAAGAAGGTGGAAGATAATAGATCGAAGATAATGACCCATAAGAAAATGATGATGGCATAGACGTCTGAACAACTGTTAGTGTAAATGTCGGAGGTCTAAATATCCTGTGTGTCCCTGAAGACACGCCATGATCAAAATGGGGCGATGAAGATACGTCTGTGGCAGTGGATCGTCTAACTCTCGCCCCACGAGCCCTCGTACCACAGGCCTCAGAACCGGGACCACTAGATGATCATCCATCTCTGACACCACCCCCCTCCTACCACCAGCCTCTCTACTGGGAGCAATATTAGGCTCCTCGTCAGATATCTCTCATCTAGGGGGTCGATCCTAAAAAAAAGTTTAACAAAAAATTAAACACATGATATTATAAGTTATTGAAATATTTATATTTGAAATAAAATACTCATAATAGGGATGAGTGGAGGAACACCCATCGGTATCATGCGACGATTATTATCTGTCATCTTTTTCCATCACCTCTCTTCAATGGGTGTCATTTCCTGCAATGAAAACAAATATGGAAGTAATTAGAAACAGATAACAAATGTGTAACCCAAAAAAATATATAGAAAAACCATTCTGATAAAAAACATAAAGTAAGAGGACATTTATGGTGGTTTTAAGGTATGTACTATGATACACACTCTGAATGATGTAGGTGAAACATGTAGGTGAGAACACAACTATATGATTCTATATATTTCCCACCACAACTTCGGGTTCACAATCAACTCTGACAGTTGAGCTATTGGCGTCATCATAAGTAATAAACGGATTGCTTCCAATTGCAGTAGGGATAGAGTCAACATCATCATCACCATGATCAAAAACATGTGTGGGATTTACTTCAATAATTAAACCGAAATTAGGATGACGATGATCTTTGACATGAAAAACATGTTTCCCCATTGATGCCAATACATATGGTTCATCGGTGGGAAGAGTGCGAGTCATGTCAATAACTCGAAATCTTAATCATCAATAAAGGTGTCTTGCCTCGTCATTGAATCAAACCATTGAAATTTCATCATTGTGACTCGACCATGTGAGTAATAATCGAAAATTATTTTTTTCTCCACGACTCTATAATAAGCAACATTTTCATAATGAGGTCTAGTATCCAATGAACTGGCATAACAGTCTATTGTGGATGTTAGCATAACAACATTATGTTGTGTTCTCATGTTTCTTGCTCATTCAGTGATAATAATTTTATATCCATTGATCACAAGTGATTTACAGGCATGACCCATGGTATTAGGACGAAAATCAAAAGCTCTTATTTCCTCAGAAACATAGTCTGCAGGAAATCTCGATACCTGAAATAAAAACAAATTGTAAAGTTAATTAAATATTATTTTTATTTAGTTATTACAGAATTATTTTTACCTTCAATTTCAACCATGCAGAAAACACTTTGCTATTCAAAGTCTCTTTCCTTTTCAAAGATAAAGAACGATTCTTTCTATATATCAATTCTTTATGTTCCTTGTAGATAAAAATAATAATATTTTAACAAATATTTAAAATTACAAGAGATAAGATAAGAGATACATGTACAATTGACTTACTTGATATACTCATCGAAAAAATCACAACTGAACAACACTATGTGATGTGCCGTCTCTCGCTCTTCAAGGGTTAATGTCGTCAATGTATATGATCCCAGAATTTCTCATGTCTGAGGAAGTGTTGGAAAACTGGCTTCAATTTTCCCATATTTTTCTTCTTCATTTCTCATTGGTTTGTTTATT
Organism: Viscum album; assembly: GCA_963277665.1. Taxonomy (NCBI): domain Eukaryota; kingdom Viridiplantae; phylum Streptophyta; class Magnoliopsida; order Santalales; family Viscaceae; genus Viscum; species Viscum album. The sequence goes on along the minus strand of OY728123.1, from coordinate 745,905,319 downwards.
CTCGTAGTAAGATCAAAAAATTACATTGCGTAGAAATCCATACATTATTGAGCCATGTAACCGTTCACAATAGAACCTTAGGGATAATTCCTGTTCTGAACATAAGATTTCAATGTGCACATGTTTCTTTCAGTTGGATACATCCAACGGAAAGCAACGGGTCCTCCAAGAAGTATTTCGGTCTGAAGATGGACAGTCAGATGAAACATGCATGTAAAAAATGATGGAGGGAATATTCTCTCTAACTCACACAAAATTAATGGTGTCTCTGCCAACAATTTTTCAATAAGTATTTGGAAAACCTCTAAGCACAAAGATCTCTAAAAAAATAGCACAACCTAATAACTGAGACTCTAACATTATTGGACAAGAGATGACAGATTGCTATTGGAATCAACTCATGCAAAAGGACGTGATTATCACGAGTCTTCAAAGATTTCAGATTCAACTCTTTTCTATTGACCCATTTTGATTTATTTCTTGAATAGCCATCAGGAACATTAATAGTCTCTAGAACTTCCAGAAATTTATTTTTTTCAGTAGGTGTCATCACATAAAAAGCACATGGAACTTTCCATTTATTTTCACTGATACAGATGGGATGTAATTATGGTCTGATCCCCCAATCTACCAAGTCACGCCAAGATCATAAATCATCTTTTGTCTTCCCATTGGAATTTAGAAGAATCAAAAGCAAAATTTCACATATATTCTTTTCAATGTGCATTACGTCTATGAAATGACGTAACAAGTTAGTTGACCAATATGAAAAATCAAAGAATATAATCTTCTTCTTCCAATTTTAACATGTATCATTGGAAATTTTTTTCCTCTTTCTAGATTTCATTACACCCTTCCTGAATGAATAACTGCAATATTTCAATTCATTAAGAACATCAGTTCCAGACATATGCTGAGGTGGATCGTCATTCTCCATGGTATTGTCAAATCTTCGATGATTGTTTCTATATGGATGGTTCATTGGAAAGAATCGTCGATGTCCCATAAAACTAAAACTACGACGATATTTCAGTCTTCTTGATCGATTATTCTTCATTAAAATAGGACATGACAATTTTCCTTTTGTTCTCCATCTAGAAATCATTGCATAAGCCAGAAAATCATTGATCATCTAGATAAGCGCAACATGCATCTGAAATATGTCTTTCAAACATGCATCATATGTGGGCACACCCATATCCCAAATAAGTTTCAACTCATTTATTAAAGGTTTCATGTATACATCTATATCATTTCCGGGATCAGAAGGGCCTGATATCAGTATACTCAAGAAAGTGTAAGGATTTTTCATACACAACCAAGGGGGAAGGTTATAAATGTGTATGAAAACAGGTCATGTGCTGTGCGAAGTAAGCATCTGACCAAATGGATTGAAATCATCACATGAAAGACCCAGTCTCACATTACGCATGTCAGCTAAAAACTCATGATATCGAGAATAAAGTCTCTACCATGAAAATCCATCTATAGGGTGAACCAATTCTTCATTATTCTTTTTTCTCTCGGTGTAATGCCATTACATTTTTACAGATATTTCATCAGACATGAAAAGGTTCTGCAATCTGGGGATCAATGAAAAGTTCCACATTACTCTTTCTGGCACAGGATATGGTGTTCCATCATCTTTTGGCTTCCATCGGGAGGTTCCACATTTGATACAATCATTTCTTTCAGTATTTTCCTCCCAAAATAAGCTGCAATCATTCGGGAAAGCATGAATATTTTTTTGAGAATCCAATTTCATCAACTAACATCCATGAAATATAGTGGTTTGAGGGAATATTTGCATCATCTGGAAGAAAGTCCATCAAGATGATATGAATGTAATCAATTGAAGTATTTGAAATCCCATACATAGTTCTCCCATGAAACAATCGAATTAAAAATTCCAACTTTTTCATTTTACCACATTGCCGATATACTGGAGTCATCGCAGCATCATTCAATTTTTTCACCCTATCAACATCATCATTTTCATTGGACGCATCTTGTGTTCTTGTATCGAAATCTTGTTGGATGGACATACTTTCCTTCTCATGATGCCGAATAAATGGAAACCGATCATATATCAAACTCTCTAATTCAGTCCTATCAATTGGATCATCAAAATTTTGAGATTCCATTTTCTCTCCATTGTGATACAACACATAATAGTTTGTTTGGAAACCATATTTGGTTATATGATAGCTAGCTGCTTCACGACTCAACCAAGGTATTCCAACACAATTAAAACATGGGAAGTGTATGTTATCACTATCTGAATCCTTTTCAAATGAAAAATCTAGAAAGCTATTCACATTATTTTGAAAATCGGTTGAAATTCGATCAGTTCCATACATCAAAATTCTGTCCATTCTGTAAAAAATTTGCAATAAGTCATTTCAAAGCAATTCAATAATATTGAAGTTTAATCAAAAAAATATTTAGGTAAATGAAAATTGTTTACTTTATATAAAAGTATAACTGACACATTACTTTAAATGAGCATCATATTAAAAAATACAAAAAAATAAAGTGTATATAAGAAAATAAGATACAGAATTTCTAATTCCTATATTCAAGGATTTCCCAGTAAGATATTGGAAGTGGATAAAGGAATATATAATCCATAAGGATCTTGTTGGGAGTACATGAGCTTTATACTTTAACTTCTACAGGGAGATCAGGATGAGGAGTAGGATGAGGATCAGGGGAGGGGAGGGACTGTCCAAGGGGGGTGCAGGGTGTCCAGGGGGTGCGGGGTGTCTAGGGGGGTGGTGGGGCCGTCCGGGTGGTCGGAGGTGTCCAGGGGGTTAGGGCTGTTTAGGGTGGTTGGGGTGTCCAGGTGGGCGGGCTGTCCGCGGGGGTGGTCAGGTTGTCCAAGGGGGTAGGGGGAGTCTAGGGGGCGGGTTGTCCAAGGAGGTGAGTGGGGTGTCCAGGGGGTACGGGGTGTCCATTGGGTGGGAGGGCTACCCATGGGGTGGAGGGGCTGTCCAGGGGGTCTGGTTTGTCCAGGGGGTGGGCGGGCTGTCCAGGGGGTGGGCGGGCCATCCACCAGGGGTGGTCAGGCTGTCCACGGGGGTGGCGGCGCTATCCAGTGGGGTCGGGGGTGTCAAGGGGGTGGGGAGGGCTTTCCAAGGGGTGGGGGCGTCTGGGGGGATGGGGGTGTCCGTGGGGTGGTGGGCGGGTGTCTGGGGGTGGGGTGGGCGGGCTGTCAACAAGGGTGGAGGGCTGTCCAGGGGGTATGGGCTGTCCAAGGGGAATTTTCAAACCTTCAATAGATGATTTCTTTTGAAATAACATAGATTCTCTTACTGGCATGTCAGCATTAACCAAACATAATTTCCTACTACCACAGAACACTATGATAAATCTAGAAAATCAGGGAATTCAATCATAATTATTGAATTCTTTTTAATTTTTTTAAGTATCTTCTTATTAAAACATTATACATAATTTATAGTAATGAAATGACTCATAAGTATTATTACCCATGGGTCTATCACACACTCAAATCCTTAGAATATTTTTGGGGATCAATGACAACCTATAAAAAAGTTTTATCATCATCATTGTCTGAATGAATAGGATTCTTACCTGGTATCATCACAAGCTATAATAAAATGTTTTAAACATATTTTATTGATTTTTTTGGTTATGATCCCTCAAATGAAATGATTCACTAGTAAAAATTCTATAGAACATTTCCTATATTATAAGTGACTTGTTCTTCATTTACTAGGGAGGATAACTCATCCCAAGGTGCACACTCAACCCACTATTGAAGATGAGTTACAGATGTAGCCAAAAAATACATTTACCAGGCACCAAAATGAATATAGAGGAGAATTAAACAACTTGAAATTATGTTTAAATAGATTTACACTAGATGTATATGTGATGATCTCTCTAGTCATAGTCACACACTTCATTGGAAATAGAAATATTATCTAAAAAATAAATAAATTATTGGTGTTAAATGAAATTGTTCTTTTGTAATGTAATCCCCCCTATACCAGAAAAACTATGTATTATCTATACATTAAGGCCGTTATAAATTATAAATAACCCATGAATGTCATTTTTCGTCTCACATATAAAATAATTCTACCCAAAAATATAATTCATTTCAACAGTTTAACTACATGATAAGTGCCACATGAACAAATGGGTTCTAGCTCAATATTTCACTATCATAGTTTCACACCAATTAGTACATTCTATTGGACCATCATCCCTATGAAGTCATGTATAAAATATCCCATACAAGTAATTTTATCTAGAATTTGATTAACTCTTATGACTATTAATCTAGCTAATGAATCCTTGATTCATCGATCAATGATTAATAATAAGGTTCATGTAACCTTATATGTTTTCAACCATTCCCTAGGAATGTATAACTCACAAAATCAATGAATTCCCTAAAGATATAACCCTTATGTAGTTTCAATTTATAAAATGAGGACCTATAAATCATTGGTTTCATTTTAGTAAAAAGAACTCCCACATGGTATGAATGGTATCATAATGACACCTATATGTTGAAAATATTCATATAGAATTAGAAATAATTTTATCTTATTTGGTTGATAAATCTACCTATAGAAGAATTTAATCATACCTTAAATGAAGGTCAAATCAATGAATGCCATGTTATGGTTTTATTTATTAAATTACTCAATCTCAAAATTTAATTATACACAACACAAAGAAATTTGTTAAAGACATATATTTCCAAATATTAGTCATTGATTCACTATCAAATATTGTGAATCTTAAATTTTTTGAAGATCCCTAAAATATGAAAAAATGACGTGATCTTTCGAGATATTGAAATAAATGTGGAAATTGTAGGAAGAGACATTTTATTTGGGAAGAGGTTTAAATAATTTAACATGGATGATGGAGTTGAAGCCGATCGGATGAAATAAATCAGGTTAGGGTTCACTGGGCGTCGCAACTTCTGCAAATTGGGGAATGTTGTGTCGTGCGGGGGGCCTCTGGAATTGGATGTATTTGAGGAGAAATTTCCCAACGGTTTGTAAAAACCATTTGGAAACATGAATTGTCCCAACAGTTTGTAATAACCGTTGGGAGAAGATTAAAAAACATAGGCTTTCCCAACGGTTTCTTCAAACCATTGGGAAAGCCTTTACAAAACCATTGTTTACCAATGATTTGTTAAAACTGTACGTAAAAAACACTTATACCAATGGTTCTGGAGAACCTTTGGTATATAAGTGTTGGAAAAAACCTTCTTTCTAGTAGTGTCTGGCCTCTTTTACTTACTATACACAATCTTATTACTTTACATTTTACAGGTTTTGGTATCTTGATATGTTCTTGGTTTTGTGTGTTTACAAGATATAAAGGTAATGGTTTTCCAGTTTTAGGGAATATGACATTCGGTCCTAGTCGCCAGCCCATGGCCTATGGAAGGCAGGATTGAAGTAGTCACAACATGGGCCCCGGGGGATGGGTCATGCTAATATAATTTAGGACATTTGTAAATTTTCTATATTTAATTCTAATAATTTTTTCAAACATTTGAACATTTTCTCTTTGAAAAAAAATTCTAGCAACACCAAAAAGTCTACTTTAAATTAAAATTTCCAATTTATGTAAATTTAATTAGGGAAAATAAATTCTGTAATTTTAATTTTAAATAATTCATATTTTTTAGTAATGAAATTGTAATTTTTTTTCAACAAATAATTGTAACATCTGTAAAACATATTCTCCATGATTAAGGTAAAAATAGGTTTTTCGTGGGGTTAAACTCAATAGTAAGAGTTAATAATGACCCAATACATATCCAAAAAATAATTTAATGGCCATATGTAGACCTTATATCTTTTAGTATTGATAATGGACCATTTTGGATCCTTGTATAAATAGAAAATCATGGGCATGACTATTTCTTTTCATAACATACAAGTTCCCCACTCACCTCACTTATAAAAGGATACCAATTATATTATCTTATTAACACTTTAAAAGAATTTTTTACCACTAATCCCTACCCAAATTGTTTCCACAATTCCTCCTCCAATATTATAATCCTTATATTTTTTCATAAAACCATCTTAAAAATCCATTTGGTGTGAAACGAAAATGTCGTAGGATGATGGGGTAACACCCATAACAAGTAATTTTATTTTATTTATTTCTCTAAATAATTGAATTAAAATTTACCCATGTTAAATTAATAACCTCAATATCCAAAATATTCTATGTTTTTTAATTTATGAGAAGAACCCACAACCATGTCCACTTCCATCAAATGGGAAAGTAAATCATTATTCAGGTGTACAGTGGGCTACAACCTCATGATAATATATAATTCAGTTTTCTTAACCACATATCATAGATAGTTATGATGAAGAATTTCATATTTATATATGGTATTTATGATATTTTTTTATGTCTAGAATTATTAAATTCCAAATACGTTCATAAATTTCATTCTACGGGAATATGATAATGTCATTCATGTGTACGACCGACTATTGCCTTATGGAATGCTTTGATTTGTTCATGTATTATATAGATTTTAATAAATATTGTTTCAATTAAAATATCTTTTAAATATTAAATATAAATATTATTGAATTTTTGTTTATTATTTGACATTATATATTTTAATATTCCATGAAAATGGAAAAACATTTCTATGTATGTATGGCATACTATGTCCATGAATATTGAATTTCATTTTCTATCTATAAAATTTATGGATTAATATATATTTTTAAATAATTTACTTATAAAATATTAGTATCAAAGTTAAAATTACAATTATTCTAGAAAATTTATATTATTAATTGAAAAAATAATTAAATGTGACAACATACACAAAAAAAAGTTGGTATTGCCCAAAACATGACATTAATAAGGAATTATAGATAAAAAAGAAATACAATGTTATATGTAAATAATATGTGGTATCATATTTATATTTATGGTTATAAAATTTAATTATAATTAGTATATATTTATTATACATGAGGTCTGAATGTCTACGAAGAATTTCAAGACTTATTGTAAGAGATTTCCATTTTCCTTTTATTTTCTACGAGACACTTTCCAAATTCACAATTTGTTTTTATAATTTAGTGTATATACTACCCATGAATTTTTTTATGATTAATATACTGGAAATAATTGGGATTAACATAAATATTTGAGGATATCTATTTTATGAGGCTTACTATAAAAGTGTAACCAATTATGTAACAGATTTTTTTCTAAATTTTCCTTCTTTAAGTCATATGTTTTGAAACATCCAGATCTAGCATCTTCTCAATTGGGGAATCGGTCTGATGGGTCTCATGGACTCAACATAACCTTCGCATACACTACATGTTCAATACTAGAATTTATTGTATAAATATGGTATAATGGATAGACTACACTCTCATATTTGAGTGGCATAATGGATGAAAACAATAAGAATACTACAATAAAAGAATGATTTAAAGAAACTATAAAATACTAGACTAGTAGGACACCTTTGAGGAAGAAAATAAAATAGATATAAAAAATAAATATAAGGTAATAAATAAAAAAATAGATAAATAATAATCAAAATCCACAAGGTAACGTTTTTTACATGAATGTCTCGCATGATGATATACAAAAGGGGAACATGGGAAATGCATATACAACATGCAATAAAAAGACCAAAAAAATAAAAAAGGCTACTCTACTAGAATCTATAGAATATTATTTGTCCTCTAATATTATGATCCATCTACGAGTAAATAATATTAAATATCTGTATTATGGTGCTTTCCCTTATTCATACCTACAGACATTTAATCTACTTAGGTACCAAAGGCAGTCTGAGTAGGGTGTGAGATAAAATCCCAACAGGACACCACCGACAGTGTATATAATTAATCCAAGAAATTTTTATATGAATATAAGTGTGTATGTATATATTAACAATAAAGAATAATAGAAAAATAAACACTAGCCTGCTCAGGTTCTTAAAGGACACATGAGACATCTACCTACCTCAACTCATGGCCAAAATGAATGTTTGATAAGAAACTATATATATAATAATATAATATACATGGTAAAAATTTATACTGAATCCACATATATTATCTAGAAATGTGTGTATGTATGTAGGAATATACATTGAATACAAGATGCTGGCATGACCAGGGTATAACTTAGTCATCCATACCCCATCAAAAGTTGCCTACAAGCTCTAGAAAAAGATTAAATTCCCTACTCCTCATGATGAATGAGATATATGATGATCATAACTCAAGATGGTGGGTGATTAAACATGTCAATTCTTGAATCCAAGGACGTTTTACATCATTCCCATAATCCAAATAGTCTCAATGGTGTGAGATGTCATGCTCAACACCCGATGGGAGGGAGAGTGAATATTTGTGCTCAAAAATTCCCTTAACTATTTATCTATGGGAAAATATAAATTGAATAATAATAATTATTCTAATATACATGATTAATTACCTCCCATGATTTATATTCAGTACTACTCTTATAACCAAGGCATTACAACTAAATTAAATCATTTAATAAAGTATGAATCAACAGATATAGCCTTGCCACCCTTTATAAACCATTTCATGTAAAGAAATTTAATAACCTAAGAAATAAAACTATTATAAAGGAAGATATTCATTATAATATAGTAATTTATTTAACCAATGCATGGATATTAAATTTCATAGTTAAACCTAGCACTTAGGTGGTTCTATTATTAGAAAAGAAATTAAATACAAGGTTAAATTCCAATTATAATTTAGGACAAGAATTTATGTGGTGTTTTTGTTCTATAATTTTTTTATAAAAAGATGAATTCCATTTACAATTATATCCAAATTCTTAGATGGAATATTTTGAATTTAATCAATTATTTATAAAGGTGCATTTAAAAGTGGAACAATTAAGGGGAGTCCATTAATAAGTTTAGGATGTTATAATTAATTAAAAATGATCATCTAGAGTATAACAAAAGTTTTATATCAATTTATAATTCATAAATCCATTTAATGAAAATTTATTAAAAATGATAGTGTTTTGATCATTGGTACGGTTTTGAAAATAACTTTCTTTTGAAGGTAAACAAATAAAGAAAAAACTTTTGTTTTGTTGAGAACTTATCATATGATAGATGCATCATATTTAATGTAGAATGGGTGTATTCAATGATATTGAAAAAATAAATACAAATATGGTGAATGAGATTTTATATATTAAGATAAACTCAGAGTGGATGGAAGGGGAATGAAGATTGCACCTCTAGCTATCTAATGTCTCTGAAAAATCTTGATTTAGTGTTTGGGTCGAGTAGATAACTCAATGACAAGATTGAGTGGAGGAAGTAGCTCTGGGTGAATATTTTGAGGTATCATAAGTTGAAAAATGAGGATAAAGAAGTGTAATTATATTTTATGAATCATTACAGGGTAGGTTGTAGTTTCACCCTAAAAAAGGGTACATAATTTAGCCACATGTTTTTTCCAAACTATCTACTAACCATAATTTCTTTACTACCATATTAGAGACCCTGGATGATTATGAAACACGGTTTTTCTAACCATGTGAAAAAACAAAAAAAACTATTTAAAAAATGTTGATATCCCACATTGGAGTGCACCTATTATTTCATGGTTTCAGACAAACCATGAAGTCTCCTTCTACACAAAGGGACGCTGCATGGTTACCTAACACAATTAGTAATAAAAACGAAGGCTTCATGGGGCCTACCATGTTTCTCCATTTTATGAACTTCTAGGCTCCGAAAAATCCCCAAATGATCTTGGAACCATATATAATCCATAGTGAGGTTTTACCAAGGTAAAACAAATGGAACATATTGAAAAACCAACATGTTGTAAAATCATGAAAAGATGAGTCATTACAACCGCTCCTTTTAATGGAACTCATCCCTTTTTTGACTTTATAAGGGTAAAGTGCTATCATCATCATATATTTCTGGTTACCAAGGTTTTATATCATTATATTATTCACATGTAATATCTTATTACAGGCTATGTTCCAATGGTAGCCGTACAAGGTATCTGACCATCCCCGATGTTTCTCCTCAGTATGTTAAAAAATAAGGAATGGATACTCCTTGACATAAGAATCCATATATATCTCAACCTCATCAAGATGAAATACATTTCATTGATCTATATTATACTGGTGAAACTGAGATATGTCTAGTGTATCATGCATTGCCCAATATCATTGAGGAAGTACTATCTAATAATCCACTTTTCCAAACCATTTTACAACTTAAAATGGTCCAATGAATTTAGGTGAGAGATTAACCTATATTTGAATACATCTATAAGCCAACATGGGTGAGAATCTCAAGAAAACTTGATCACTGACCTCCAACTCAAGATGTCTTTTGTGTTATTTGGAATATTACTACTGTTTATATGGTTCTATAATCATGCACTTCTGATCAACTGTTCTAAATATGTAGTCTCTTGAATGGGAAGATTTCTAAAGAAACACTCCTACCAAACCTATTGTCAATAAATAGTTTAATAATAAGGCCTATAATACAATGAATTGTAAGGGGCCACCTATATGGTAGTCTGAAATTTGTTATGATAGGATAACTGAATTATGGTATATGCTTCTCCCAGGGACCCCCGAAATTAAGGAAATACACTAAAACCAAGTCCTCTAATATAAAACTCCTGAGCTCTATTCGTCCATTTATCTGAGGGTGATATTCCATGCTTAGAATTACCTATATACCCAAGTCCTTTTATAACCCCTACTAGAATAGTAACATGAAGAGACCATCTCCATTAGAAAAAAACAAGGAGATTTATGAAGAAATTTGACCCTCCTAACATATAGATTCCCAAAATCATCTTCCATAAAGGTCTCTCAAACATGTAATTAAGGATTTATGTTCCTCAAAAAAATCAATGACAAACCAATATATATCATTTACATGAGTTTAACTTGGTAAACTATTCATAAAATCCATAAAGGCATTTTCCCGTGTCCACTTGGGAATAAAAAATGGATGAAAAAGCCATTCTAAAAAATGATGTTATTCCTTCACCTTCTAAAAGGTGGAGAAAAAAGTGATGAATCCTAAAATCTCACATTTCATATCATTCCAAAAATTCTAGAAATGTATTTCCTGATACATCATGGAGACACTGCGATGAACATAAAATTTCAAGGCACGAGATTCCCAGTTATCTCCTACGTAATGTCTACTGGAACCCACACACATTCATGTAATAATAAAGTATCACCCTCATCTATAGTTAAACATAATGATATATCATTATCTGAGTCATCAACCCATAGTAAACGTCCATTGGGATTAGAAAGTTGTATCAATCTCACCCAGTCTAGATGGGTAGACATGACCACTCTGGTTGAGAGTATAGTATCCTCCTGATCCTCTTAAACCTCAACATCCAAATCTGAAAATTGATGCATGAGCTTCCATTATACACTGGCCTCTCAAACCACCTATGTCTGTTCCATCCAACTTAGAGAAATGGCTACAATATTTCTATTCCTAGGTGTGTAGGAAAGCTCAAAATCATAAAATTATAGTTACATGACCGACCTTCGCATCCTAAGCTTTAGATCCCACTATGTAATTATGATCGTTTTAATTTTTGGAACCATAAATACCAAAAAATTATCTCCAAGTCTATAGTGACTCCAATAAGGTAGAAAAATAAATATTTGTAATAGCTCAAGGTGGTGTGTCAGTAAATTGTGATCATGACGCCTCAACTAGAGAGAAGTGTACATGAAAAGTTGTGCATCATGTATAATAACAGATCCAATCCTGATACCTAATGCATCATATTGACTATATAGGTCCTTCTAGAGTGTAGAAGAATCAGAATCGGTAATAAATTAAAATAGACTTTCAACTCTTAAAAGGTTTCCTTAAAAACTATTGACAATATAAATTTCACACCCTTATATTTCAAGCCAATAGTTTTCACTACATTGCATGTGAAATCCTGGATGAAGCATCTGTAATTTCCATATAGCCCCAAGAAAACATTTTTTCAAATATATTTAGGGTATGTTCTAAAAAAACCAAAACACTCATTTTTTTGGGTTCATCTAAAACCCATGACTCTAAGATGATATTCCCCAAGAAGTGTACTTTCATGTATCCCAAGTGGAATTTGATGAGCATATCATAGGTCAGATCATCTCTTAGTGTATTTAGAAGGGTATCAACATATATGGAATGGTAATATTATGAATGAGAATACACTATGATATGGTTAACAAATACTAACATGAATAAATCTTTATATTGGTGTAACACCTAATTCATTGGATCCATAAAAACTGCAGGTGCTTTGTGAGACCAAACTACATGGATGGGTACTCATATAGCTCATAGATTCATGAGAAAGCTATGAGAGGTTTGTTTGATGGCCTCGCACAATATTGATGATTGTCTGACCTAAAATAAATCTTTGAGAACATTCTTTCTTATTAGAGATAGTCATAGAGGTAATCCATTCAAGGAAGGAAATACTGGTTCTTTACCTTGATATTGTTCAATTGATAATAATCCATGCAACATCTAACATTTACATCTGGCTTCTTAGAAAAAAGGATTGGTGAGGCCCTTGGATAAGTGATAGTGAATTGAAAAGGCTTTATTATATATATCCTATAACTATTTCTTGATCTCCAGATGTTCCACGAGTTTTATCCTATAAGGAGGTATAGTCATCAGTGCAGCTCCTAGCACTAGATCAATGTTGAATTATAAATATCACACTATAGGTAGACTTGAAAAGTCCTCAGGGAATATGTCCCTAAAATGATGAAATAAAGGATGAAAAATATTTGGTTGTTACCCCTAATAATCTATGAATATATTGGTTATCTTATCTATCACGCTACGTAGACTTTACTACTTAGGCCTAGCATGAGTCGATTAGACATTTGTATATCCATTATATAGGTTTCTACTGGCCTTTAGTGATGTCATCATTACCTTTGAAGATAGCAGTTAATATAGACATGATTGAGAAATATCGAGTCCATTAATATAATTAATTAAATTCAGGCTATATTGAGGATGATATGATCCCATATGAAGGGGTATCCACCCATCTCAAGTGTAAATGAATTACACAGGCACACACTCTATGATTGGATACCTAATAGGGTATCAAGTGGCATAATTCCACAAAAGTGTTTGATCATGAGGCCCAGACTCCCCATGATTTCCTTAGATATGAATGAGTGAGTCATGAGTATATCAAATTAAAAAGTTACTAATGTGGATACCACTATAATAGTATCCTATAATATATAATGTCAAGCTCTTTTCTCCTCCTGCATATGACGCACTACATGTTACTGACCTATATTGATGGATATATCATAACCTAAATAACCTATGCAAGCTCTCCCCACTAGCACAAAGGACCAGAAGTCTGAATTCCTCTTCCTTGACTATCCCAACATCTTAATAAGTCAGTGGTGTTCTAAATACTTTCTTGATGAAATACTACATGCCCCACTCATGAACATGTGGTTGGTGGAGATCCATACTCACTAGGTGCTGATGGAAAAGACTTATAGAAGAACTGGATTTACCCCATCCGTCAACAACCTATGAGTTTCAATTGATCCCATAAACTATGGGTTTTAGTATTTCATGGATACCTACAATGGTACATATCAAGAAACTATCAGTACGAGGAGCCTCACTATGGAAACCTCTGTGAGTAGCCTCAAAAAATATCTTTTACATACGAGAAGAATCATAGATATATTTAGGTTTTAAAACACCATGAATCGCATCATAATCTTCACAAAAATTCCTCTCTATAATACGTTCCAAGTTGACTATCTCAGAAATAATAGTCAACCTATGTACATTAACCTACATTGAATTTCATATACCATCCCATCCTCAAATCTCTTAGTGATCATAAGATAATCAACCACTAGTTTTGGTACGAAACACTACAGATAAATAAAATGATCAGTCTATTCCCTGACATATACAAATCATTTCTATAGATTTATAATCTCTCTATCTCAGTCATACCTCACAACCTTGGGAAAGAAGTAATTAGAAAAAATAGTCTATAAATATTCCCAAACATTATTTCGATGTTGATCTTCTTGAGAAATAACTTCCCACCATCATTTGTCAGAATCACATAGAATATATAAGGAATCCTTGACGGTCCACTCTGGAGTCATCTCCAGATGATCGAATATAGATTGAATATCTTCTAGCCATGATTCAAAAACATTTGGAACACCCTCCCCTGAAAATGTGGTAGGATGATTCATCAAGAACTCCTTTGTCAACTCTACCTTATTCGGGTTTGGTCGAGTGACACCTTACATTTATTTCATCAAAAAAAGAATTCCTTCATGAAATTCATCATCAATTATCATATCAACAGCAGGAGGATGTGCCAATGGTGGCACTGCATGTGGCATCATTGATGGATCAAGGCCGACATCTTCATGTGTATTGTCACCACCTATTTTAGGGCATGAAACTTGGAAGATTTCATGGAGGCATGATGTTTTGATTCTAAACACATCCGATAGAATAAATTCATTAGAGTAAAAATAAAAATGATAGAAAAAAATGATAGCTAAAAACGTGCTCCTATAAATAGATCACACAACTCTACCTTCATCATAATCCATCACTATGTGATAAATAAAACCATAACAAAATATAACCATGTAAAGTTACCAACATCCGGATAATAAGGTCGGGTCTTGGTCTTGGCCTCATATCACATGTATTGGATGTGAAATTTCATTTTAAAAGTCATGTAAATTATAATTTTTTTGAATATTTAAATCTATTTAAATTTTTTAATATGATGAATCACCATTTCTAATCCATAAGGGACCATACTCCTCCTGAACCAAAATATGTCGTCGACATAACCCATACCGTAACACATTCCATCGCATACGATAAAGGGTCCATGGCTCAGGATTCACTGAAAAACCTCTTAAGGTTCCTACATTAACCAATACCGGAAAAAACTATTAGGATAAGAAAGGAACTTTATATATGTACCTGACTATAAACATTACATAATCTGGATTTTTAGTCAAGTAATTTTTTTCTTTCACACTGAGTATCTTTCCATGTAAATAGTTTTGAAGAATTAGGCCATAAATCAGACATAAAAAACCAAAAACTAAAATCTAGAAACTTCCGAATAGTATCCATTTTTTCCATAATATAAATCTTTTGAAATATATTATAATCACTTTTATGAAAATACTTCATGACATTCAACATGACTTCTTAAATTCTGTAAATCATTCTTATGTCCTATGAAAAACATTTAAAAATAGATGATGAGTATAACATTCCCAATAAATAATTAAAAAATAAGGAAACTATTAGGGCATTGATAAACATTAAAACCCATGAAAACTATGTCATAAAGTAATATTTTTAACCATTATGAAGTAGAAAATATTTTTTTTTAAATAAGCTCATTGATTATGCATTTTTAATCAAATCATTATGATAAAACCCATAATAAGAATAAAAAACACAAAAAGGTATATTGGGATGTCATTATACATTTCATTCAGTGAAATAGAATAACCATGTGGTTAGCTTCCATACATTTCACTCTTATAAATTGAATATCTGTACAACTGACATACATACCCAATGCATTGGAGAGATATCATGGACCCACCCATAATTGGTTCATCATAGAACAACCCATCATTGATTTATCACATAACCACCTATGTAATGTTAATTTATCATTATATAATCATAACACATAAATAATGAAATTCTCAACATTCCAATTATAATATTTTATTTTCACACCTAATCAAACATTTCATGTTATTAAAATAATAAATCGATTTTGAAATGTTAATTTCAATAGAGAAATACCCAAAAAGGAAAAAACGATTTTAATTTAAAAAAAATGAAATCTTTCAAATGAATCTAGTAGTAAAATAATAGTCATGGTGAAATAAAATTCATTATCTCTACATCCATTAAGAATAAAACATCAATTTTTTTTAAAGTTCCATATAAAAATATAAAAATATTTCCTTTGAAAAAAAAGAATGAAGTTAATAATATAGGTAAAAAGTCCATAATAATCATGTTATATCCATATAAATATATATGAAAAATAATATTAAGAATTAGGAGAAATGGATTTTTAAATTAAGTATTTAGACATTCAAGGTGTCCCATACCACAATGAACATTGAAATCATAAGTCCCATGAAAGAATAAAATTTAATTAAAACATTAAATAACATTATAATAATTAAATTCATGATTGGATATGTAAAAGTGGATGTATACAAACCACATAAAAGAATATTTGTGTGGAACATTAAAAAATGTTTTTGTCAAAGGATATTTATATTGGATACTTTTTCTTGAGTACTGTAGAGACCCAAAGCTTGACATACATGGATATTACATTACTTTAGCGGAATACATAATACATAACAAAAACAGACACACAAGGACCTTAATAGTTTAGTGTCTTTTGAAACATTGAACGTAATCTTCTAATCGTAGTGAAAGATCTTCAACATCTCCCATAAAGATCATCCCTTTTTTTCATACCTAAAACCTTTCTTTATATCCAGGGGAAAAGAAAACATAAAAAGGGTGATCTCAAATGCTCAGCAAGGGTAAGAATGGATAAAATAAAACATACCATATACATTTGAACATAAAAACATGAACATAATGTTTAAACATCAAAAGCTCGAAAAATTACATAAAACATGGAAGTACGTAAGGCATAGATCATAAAGAAACATTAAGAATGATAAAATAGCATGGTAATAGAACATGTAATTGTGGAAACCATTAAGCACATGATATAATTTCCATAGCAGCCAAAGCATTGCTGCCAAGACCATCTTAGTGGACAATGTCCCTTTCTAAATCGAGTTCACTCCTTATTCCAGTCCTGTATTACTGAACTGGTTTAACTTGCCATTCTAGCCATGTCTATCTCATGAGATATAAATATTTGTCCAATTCATTGGAGGGAGATATAGGTCCCACCCGTCTCATAATGAAATAATTCTTTTTGTGCCACAAAATAAACATACATCATTCATGACAACCCAACGAATAAAATGGGTTTCATAAACATCATACCATCATCAAATAATCCATATAAAAGAAATGGATATCATTTCATAATAAAAAAAATTGAAACCATGTCAATCATAGATACATTACACTTGAAACATACACATATGAAATAATTTCATCTTAGATGGAAAATGATTTTGGTAAAACACTTGAAATGAATTCTTGAGGAAAATATCATTTCTTCTTCAAAATCAATTTATTTTCACAAAACGGCATGCAATTTTAAACGAAAGAGATTTTTTTTGAAAATAGTCATGAAATCTTTGGGAGGATTCTTCAGGAAAACAAGGCTTTATAAAACCATAAAAATCTGTTCGTGCCGTATAAGTTTAAAAAACATTCTTTTCGTACTTTTGCCGGAAAAGTTAAAAAGTACCTCGTAACGTAAACAAAAGAAAGATTCCTTACATAACATGTAGTAAAAGTCAAAATGGGTAAAAAGGACTTTAATCATACATGATAACACTTTTATAAAACATGGACATGGATGATAGAAATAACCCCAGTAAATACTTTCGAATAAGCAATCTCGGATAAAAATGAGATTTTCAAAATTATCCCTTACCTTAGGTCCGATATGTTACGTACGTATCTGAAACTCTTGTATAAATAATTAAATAATGTTATTGAGTTATTACAAAATCATATTAATTGTTATGATATCATATTTGGTTCACTTATGACTTTATATTACCCGTTCTTTTGTAAATTCCATGTTATAGAGCGTTTTGGGTAAAATCGTTTCATTTGTCGTCCGTGTTTTGACTTGTAATTATTCATATGATTACATAGATCATGATTACTTACATCCAGAATGTAAAACATGATTTATATATAATATATATTCAGAATATACATATATATAATAAATCGATAAATGGAATGAAATACACCGTTCATGGAGACGGTAGGCCGTACGTACGCATGAACGTTGTTTTCGTTTCCTCATTGAATTGAGTGGAATTAATTGGATGAAATACATATATATATATATACATAAATACAGTATCATTATTATTTCATATATTTCATGATTACTTATTATATATACTTTATAATCATTTATGAATGGTTAATCATTGAGAATGAATCTCATCGCGTCGTGGAGACGGTATTCCGTACGTACGCACGAGCGATGATATCGTTCCCATGATTGTGGAATTTTATTGGAGTGTATGTATACTATTAAATAATCAATATCACTTTACAATAATCATATATAGTTATTATTTACACCATTATACACATCCAAGTAAGGTGGTGGTGGAAAATAGATTACACCACGACGTGGAGACGGTATTCCGTACGTACGCACGTGCGGTGATTTCGTTTTCCGTATGATGGATAGATGGTGAAATAGGTTTGTTTTATACTTATAATAACATATCAGTATATTAGTGATACTGATGTTATTACTTCATAATTAAACAACCTAAGAAGAATAAGTGGAAGAAGAAATAAAGGTGAAAGAATCGGTAACAGAAATTACCTCTTCTTTGAAGCGCCTCTTTGAGACCTCCTCTTAGAGCACTAAAATTAGTCTTTGAAGAAGACCAAGACCTCTAGGATGTTTCTAGGGAAGTGGAGAAGATAATTGGGCAGGTTTTGTCCGAGATTTAAGGCTCAAAGTGGTGTGTGGAAGAGAGGGAGGAGGTTCCCTTTTATAAGGGAGGAGAGGGGCACCATTGGAATTCTTAAAAATATTAATTTCTAATAAATCTATCCCCACTTAAAAACCTCCAAAAAAGACTCATATTCGATGATTAGATGATATAGGGTTGTAATATCATCATCCAATCAAATTTAGACTTGTTTGGATCTTATTTTAAACCTTATCATTTTGATTTATCCTAATTTAATCTATTTAAGTTTATTTGTGGTAATAAAATTCTAAATTTTAAATTATAACAAATAATTACTTATTTTTTGTGCATTTTCCTTAATTTGTTACTTTATAACATTATAGACCGTAAAAATTTAAATTTATAATTTTTAAATATTTTTTTGATTTTTAAACAAATTTATAATATGTTATTTTTATAAAATAACAATCGTGTCAATTTTGACACTATTCATTTATTTAAATTGAAATAAAATATATACAGAATATATGTTCGAAATAAAAGCTTTAATAGATTCCTAAAATGTCATATGTATCTATAAAATTAGTGGATCACATTAAATAGTTCATATAATATTTATTTTATTATTTTTAAAACCATTTATTTGGTTTATGTCTTAATAAAATAATTACTACCACATATTTCTATAATTATTTAATATACTGATTTGTTGCATAAAAATTAAAAATAAAATCATATGATGAAGATAAATATATAATAATAATTTTACTCTAATTTATCATCTTAAAATCACAATATTTAAATTGTTATATTTATTAATATATGAAGGTGAAAACTTTTCCATCATTTAAAATAAAATAATATAGGTGTCATAATAACTTTTATGAGGCTCCAAACGATTATATATTATTTCATTGGATAATTATGGTGTATATAACACTACCAATAAGTTTTGGTCTGGTTTTTGGGCCTTTTAATGGGTATTATAATTTCAATAAAAACTATATTACTTATTTCCCACTTAATAAATAATTTCTGTATCATTAATGTATCACCATTAATGACAATTATGTAATCCCTAAAAATTCTAAATAAATTTTCATGATGTAGATAATTTTATTATCTTTCTGGAGACTATTCATGTTCAAAGTTTTATGATGTTTATCACTAAAGTAAAATTATTATACTTATAAGATTTAAGAGAGTGACATGTTGTCACTTTCTTTGGTTTTAATAATAATTAAATTATTTTCATGGTCAAAATCCATAAAATGAATCTAATCCGACCCTTAGGTTATATGGGTCTACTTTTATCCATCCAATAGAATTTTGGAATTTGTTAGGGTAATTTTATAATATTATATTTACCCTTAATTACCCGATTTACCTTTAACTATGGTAAATAAAATTTACCGTAGTTACTATTCATAATTCCCAAAAATAAAAAGTATCTTATTTACATAACTTGGACCCAATGATTCTAAATATGGAATCCATTTTTCAAAATTCAATACACAAAAGTTGCAGAAATTAAATCAAAATTAATCCCGTTGTCGAAAGAAAACGAGTTTTTCATTAAAACATTGCAAAATATTGAATTGATTTAACTTACAAATTTGATGTAAAATCAATGATAATGACATAAATTATATTAAATGGTAAAAATATATTCTATTTATACTTTAAAACCATTCAATATTATAATTTAACCTTATAAATTATTGCGATGAAAAACGATGTTTTTAATTAAAATATAGCATGTTTTAACTATTCATCAAAATATGAAAGTTACCAGAATAATATGAAAAATTTATCCAAAGTACATTTTTTTTCTTGATTCCAAAGAATAATTTTATTTTGTCAAATTGAACTTATAAACATGTAATAAACTAGATTTAATGTGGGTGCGCCATCAAAAGGCGGAAAAACTACATTTTTTGAAAAATACTTACTTTACCCGAAAAATTTATTTGTTCTTATACCGTTTTCTAGAAAATGTGTAAGATGAATAATAATGTTATAAAATTAAAAATTTAGTTAATACTATTCAAAACGGCTAGTTCATAATAGTATTATACTAATATAGCATTGTTTAGTAAAACCCGGTATTGCGTACAAAACACGCTATCGAGGAAGGTCGCAATTGCATGTAATGCAAGCCAAGTCAGGGTTGCGTGTTGTGAAAGAATCCTTCGCTGTTTCGTATAACAGAATCCAACCATATTTCATTTGTACATTGAATATATATATATATATATATATATATACTCAATGTTACTTAGAAAAACTATTATCAAAATTGTCTATAACACGATCCAAGAATAGTGTTGTGTATACTGCAAGCTAATACGGTGTTGCGTATAGCGCAAGGTAATCTTGGTGTAGCATACAACACAAGAAATTAATGAAATTAAAAGAATATTTTTCATAAAATCTCAGGGTGTTACATTATACCCCCCTTAAAATGAATTTTTCCCTTGAAATTCGTCGGGGTTATAAATGGTTTACTACTCGAAAGTTTGTTTAATAGAAACCCACATCGTAAAAAAGAATACCAAAACATGGATTTAAAAAACTAAAGTATGAAATGTAATGGTTACCCAAATTAACTCATCACTGGGTTTACACATAATAGAATATAGGTGAAAATATGGATATGGAAGAAAAATCTAACTATCAAGTTCTGATGCAGAGTGGTAGAGAACATGGAAATGAAAAAGCCAACAATCACAAAGCTATTGATTTGTGATGATCTAAGGTACCATCTGATTCATCAGATATAAGGGAACTAGGACAAAATTTTTGGTTTTCATGATCATTTCCCTAAAGTTGATGAATTAAAAGAAATACTTCCATGATTTTGGTACAATCTCACTGTTGTTCATGAATTGAACAATTTCCACTTCATCCCTTAAATAAATGAAGTTGAATTTGTTATTCTTGATGTGTTAACATATCATGTTATAGAATGATGGGTCATTCCATCTCTTTCAAAAAAAAAGTTTAGAAAAAGTTACAAGTCCATCTTATGGTTAGATTAATCGTATATGGTTCCAAAAATGAACTTATACTTCATATATCATACCCCTTAATAAAATAAAACTAGTTTCTTATAAACAGGGACTTCCTGTAGGCCAGTGGTAGGCGATAAAGGCCAGTGCACTTCGGTTGTGGGTTCGATTCCCATAGCCATGTCCGACGTGATGGGCTGTCACCCATCCTACAGGTTGTCCTTTTTCTAAAACTATATTACTATAACATCCCCTCAATAATATCAAAAATACATCTATCCTTAAACAATACTAACTTATGCCCAACATAATACATTCCAATATTTAGGCTTATCCATAATACTATAGTCCACTCTCATAAAATAGTGAAAACGATTACCAGAGATTTAAAACCATCGTTGATCCCCATATATCATAAAATATGTCTTGTTGGTCAAATTCCAAACATTCGAAGGCCTTAACCATGTATTCACTTGAAAAATGAATACCCATTGAACCTTAGTGAAAACATGAATGCAGTTAAAAGTTAACACTTTCCACATACCAAATTACTCAAAATTCTATATACACAAACCATGATATCACTTAGTCCTTATATCAATCATGAGCTTGTGAATACAATCAAACATCTCATTCTCTTCTTATTCCTTCATTATGCGCATATCATCTACTGTACAAAAATATCTGAATAACCTTCCTTGGTTACTCGTACCATTCAACATATAAATTCAAATACTTTTAGGTAAAACAATATTGTAACAATCCTTAGATGATTCTTTTGTCCATATTACCATTAACTATACAACATAACTCTCGATAAACATACAATCATTCCACTACCTTCTAAAACAACTGACTGAGCCTCAACACTTCTTTCATCTCATGTATCATTTGTAGTCTCCTTATCATCATCCACATAAATACTACCCATATGACCATGCTGATTCTCTTCATGAGATTTTCCATTAGGGAATTGGTTTGCATAATGCCCGTACATTCCACATTTAAAAATTATAATCATTGTTGATGTCGTAGCAATACCATTATCCTTGTCCATGGTGTTAACTGAACCTTTTCCTTTTCACTTACTGGCTTGGTGTCCTTCTTTTCCACACCCAAAGCATCTTCTAGTTCCTTTGAAACAATCTCCCTGATGCCTCTTCCCACATTATTTACATGAGGGAAATTGAACATTCTTTCCTCTATGATCATCCAGAAACTCCATCATTCTCTTATTATATGAGTCGGGAAACTTATCAAAGTTGAGATTATTGATCATATTATGAGATTTCTGATTAGGCATAATAATGAGAATTGGACTTCCATATCCCGTTTCATTTGGTTTCTCCTGAAGAAAATCATTCCATTGTCTATTATATCCTCTATTATCATGAATCTTCCTGTTTCCAGCCATTTTCTAAAACCCAAAAAGAATAGTGTGAGAGGCAAAAATCATACTAGGGAAAACAACATAGTAAATGGGAATCACCCTCAATATCTAACATCTTAGGTTAAATTCTAAGATTGTTACCGTAGTTCTTGGACTATATCCTATACGTATACTTATCCTTAGGGACATCCTTAGACATACCTTAGAAATATCTCTAGGGATCTCACTAACGTTTTCGCATCCTAGTTTCCAAATGTTGACTAAACCTTTCCTCTGATACCAACTGTAGAGACCCAAAGCTTGACGTACATGGAAATTACATTACTTTAGCGGAATACTTAATACATAACAAAAACAGACACACAAGGACCGTAATAGTTTAGTGTCTTTGGAAACTTGGAACGTAATCTTCTAATCGTGGTGAAATATCTTCAACATCTCCCATAAAGATCTTCCCTTTTTTTCTTACCTAAAACCTTTCTTTATATCCTAGGGAAAAGAAAAAATAAAAAGTGTGAGCTCAAATTCTCAGTAAGGGTAAGAATTGATAAAATAAAACATACCATATACATTTGAACTTAAAAACATGAACATAATGTTTAAACATCAAAAGCTTGAGAAATGACATAAAACATTGAAGTACATAAGGCATAGATCATAAAGAAACATTAAGAATGATAAAATAGCATGGGAATAAAACATGTAATTGTGGAAACCATTAAGCACATGATATTATTTCCATAGTAGCCAAGGCATTGTTGCCAAGACCCTCTTAGTGGACAAAGTCCCTTTCGGGATCGAGTTCACTCCTCGTTCCAGTCCAGTATTACTGAATCAGTTTAACTTGCCATCACATCCATGTATATCTCATGAGATATAAATCTTTACCCAATGCATTGGAGGGAGATATAGGTCCCACCCATCTCATAATGAAATCATTCTTACCTGTGCCACAAAATAAATATACCTCATTCATAATAACCCAACAAATAAAATGGGTTTCATAAACATCATCCCATCATCACATAATCCATATAAAAGAAATGGATATCATTTCATAATAAGAAAAGTGAAACCATGTCAATCGTAGAGACATTACACTTGAAATGTACACATATGAAATAATTTCATCTTAGATGGAAAATGGTTTTGATAAAACACTTGAAATGAATTCTTGAGGAAAATGTCCTTTCTTCTTCAAAATCAATTTCTTTTCACAAAACATCATGCAATTTTAAAAGAAAGAGATTTTTTGGAAAATATTCATGAAATATTTTGGAGGAAGCTTCATGAAAATAAGGCTTTATAAAACCGTAAAAATCTGTTCGTGCCATATAAGTTAAAAAAAACATACTTTTCATAGTTTTGCCGGAAAAGTCAAAAAGTACCTCGTAACGTAAACAAACGAAAAATTCCTTAAATACCATGTAGTAAAAGTAAAAAATGGGTAAAAAGGACTTTAAACATACATGAAAACACTTTTATAAAACATGGACATGGATGATAGAAATAACCCCAGTAAATACTTACGAATAAGCAATCTTGGATAAAAATGAGATTTGCAAAATTATCCCTTACCTTAGGTCCGATATGTTTCGTACGTATCCAAGCCTCATGTATAATGATATAAATAATGTTATTGAATTATTACATAATCATATTAATTGTTATGATATCATATATGGTTCGCTCATGACTTTATATTACCCGTTATTTTGTAAATTCCATGTTAAAGAGCGTTTTGGGTAAAATAATTTCATTTGTCATCCGTGTTTTGACTTGTAATTATTCATATGATTACTTAGATCATGATTACTTACATCCAGAATGTAAAAAATGATTTATATATAATATATATTCAGAATATACATATATATAATAGATCTATAAATGGAAATAAATACACCGTTCATGGAGACGGTAGGCCGTACGTACGCATAAACGTTGTTTTCGTTTCCTCATTGAATTGAGTGGAATTAATTGGATGACATACATATATATATATATATACATAAATCCAGTATCATTATTATGTCATATATTTCATTATTATTTTTTATATATACTTTATAATTATTTATGAATGGTTAATCATTGAGAATGAATCTCATCACATCATGGAGACAGTATTCCGTACATACGCACGAGCGATGATATCGTTCCCATGAGCGTGGAATTTTATTGGTGTGTATGTACACTATTACAGAATCAATATCACTTTACAATAATCATATATAGTTATTATTTACATTATTATACCCATCCAAGTAAGGTGGTGGTGGAAAATAGATTACACCACGGCGTGGAGACGGTATTCCGTACGTACGCACGTGCGGTGATTTCATTTTCCGTAGGATGGATAGATGGTGAAATGGGGTTTTTTCATACATATAATAACATATAAGTATATGAGTGATACTGATGTTATTACTTCATAATGAAACAAACTAATAAGAAGAAGTGTAAGAAGAAATAAAGGTGAAAGAATCAGTAACGGAAATTACCTCTTCTTTGAAGCGCCTCCTTGAGACATCCTCTTAGGTCACTAAAATTGGTCTTTGAATAATACCAGGACCTCTAGGATGTTTCTAGGGAAGTGGAGAAGAGAATTTGGAAGGGGTTGGCCGAGCATGAAGGCTCAAAAGTGGTGTGTGGAAGTGAGGGAGGAGGTTCCCTTTTATAAGGGAGGAGAGGGGCACCTTTGGAATTCTTAAACATATTAATTTATAATAAATATAACCCCACTTAAAACCCCCAAAAATGACACATATTCGAATATTATATGATATAGGGTTGTTATATCATCAACCAATCAAATTTAGACATGTTTGGATCTTATTTTAAACCTTATCATTTTGATTTATCCTTATTTAATCTATTTAAGATTATTTGTGGTAATAAAATTCTAAATTCTAAATTATAACAAATAATTACTTATTTGTTGTGAATTTTCCATAATTGTTTACTTTATAAAATTATAGAGCATATAAATTTAAATTTATAATTTTTAAATATTTTTGTGATTTTTAAACAATTTTATAATATGTTATTTTTATAAAATAACAATAGTGTCAATTTTCACACTATTCATTTATTTGAATTTAAATAAAATATATACAGAAGATATGTTCGAACTAAAGGCATTAATAGATTCATGAAAGGTCATATGTGTCTATAAAATTATTGGATCACATTAAATAGTTCATATAATATTTATTTTATTATTTTTAAAACCATTTATTTGGTTTATCTCTTAATAAAATAATTACTACAACATTTTTTTATAATTATTTAGTATACTGATTTGTTGCATAAAAATTAAAAATAAAATCCTATGATGAAGATAAATCTATAATAATAATTTTAATCGAATTTATCATCTTAAAATGACAATATTTAAATGGTTATATTTATTAATTTATGAAGGTGACAACTTTGGCATCATATAAAATAAAATAATATAATTGTCATAATCACTTTTATAAGTCTCCAAACGGTTATATATTAGGTCATTGGATGATTAATGTGTAGATATACACTAAAAATAAGTTTTTGTCAGGTTTTTGGGCCTTTAAATGGGTATTATTTTTTCAATAAAAACTATATTACTTATTTCCCACTTAATAAATAATTTCTGTATCATTGATGTATCACCATTAATGCCAATTATTTAATCCCTAAAAATTCTAAATAAATTATCATGATGTAGATAATTTTATTAGCTTTCTAGAGACTATACATTATTGATGTTTTATGATGTTTATAACCAAATTAAAATTATTATACTTATAAGATTTAAGAGAGTGACATGTTGTCACTTTCTTTGGTTTTAATAATAATTAAATTATTTTCATGGTCAAAAGACCATAAAATGAATCTAATACGACCCTTTTGTTATATGGGTATACTTTTAGCCACAATATATAATTTTTTCATGTGTTAGGGTAATTTTATAATATTATATTTTCCCTTAATTACCCGATTTACCTTTAACTATGGTAAGTAAAATATACCGTAGTTACTATTCATAATTCCCAAAAATAAAAAGTAGCTTTTTAACATAATTTGGACCCACTGATTCCAAATATGGAATCCAATTTTACAAATTAAATACACAAAAGTTTCAGAAATGAAATCAAAATTAATCCCGTTGTCGAAAGAAAATGGGTTTTTCTTTAAAACATTGTAAAAGATTGAATTGATTTAACGTACGAATTTAATGTAAAATCAATTCTAATGACACAAATTATATTAAATGGTAAAATATATTCTATTTATACTTTAAAACCATTCAATATTATAATTTATCCATATAAATTATTGTATTGAAAAAAGTTGTTTTTAATTAAAATATAGCACGTTTTTATTATTCATCAAAATATGAAAGTTACCAGAATAATATGAAAAATTCATCCAAGGTAAATTTTTATTTCTTGATTCAAAATAAGAATTTTATTTTGTAAAATTGAACTTATAAACATGTAAAAAAATATATTTAAAGTGGATGCGCCATCAAAAGGTGGAAAAACTGCATTTTATTAAAAATACTTATTTTACCCGAAAAATTTATTTTGTTCTTATACCATGTTCTAGAAAATGTTTAAGATGAATAATAATGTTATAAAATTAAAAATTTAGTTAATACTATTCATAACGGCTAGTTCATAATAATATTATAATAATATATCGTTGTTTAGTAAAACTCGATATTACGTACAACACACGCTATCGAGGAAGGTCGCGATTGTGTGTAATGCAAGCCAAGTCAGGGTTGCGTGTTGTGCAAGAATCCTTCGTTTTTTCATATAACAGAATCCAAACATATTTCATTTATACATTGAATATATATATAAATATATACTCAATGTTTCGTAGAATAACTCTAATCGAAATTGTGTATAACACGATCCAAGAATAGTGTTGCGTATACTGCAAGCTAATACGGTGTTGCGTATACCGCAAGGTAATCCTGGTGTAGCTTACAACACAAGACATTAATGAAATTAAAAGAATATTTTTCATAAAATCTCAGGGTGTTACAAGTATGACTTGTCATGTGTGCCTTTATAATAAAAAACAATAAACATATTTTAATTATTTAATTGATTTAGAACCTTTTCAAGTTAACCATTACTTTTATTTCAATTATTATATTGGTGTATACAACTACTAAAACAATTATTTTTATGTGAGGTGATTTGTCCATAATCAGTTTATGTGAAAAATATGACTTAGGTTGGTCAAAAATTGTCAATAATGTCATAATTAAACCATTTAAAGTATAACTGTCACAAAATAATCACCAATGAAAAAATTCCACTTACCAATAGTTTAGAACTGTCAGTATAGGTCCCCAAATAGTTAGTTTAACCTATATCAATTGTTTTGAGGGATGATGACTATTTTGGTGTTGGTATAGACCTATCCCAATTGTTCTTAAACAATTAGTATAGGTGTATCTGAACTATTATCCCAAAATCATTGGGATAGTTAATGGAAAAAAAATACATAGTCGAGGTTTGAACCCACAACCCCCACCATATATATTAATGACCTATCCTCTGTGCTACAATTATCATTATGAAAATATTTAAATATATATATAAATATATATATTTATTAATAATATATATTTATATTTATTTGATGTTATTTGTCAATATAATTACTAACAAATAAGGCTACATATCCCAACTGGATTTGAAAACCATTGGAAAATGTACACTTATTTTTGGATCTATCCCAACGATTTTACAAAACCACTAACAAAGGCTTAACCTATCTCAATTTTTTTAAAGAAGCGTTGGTATATGGATACTTTTATGGATATTTCCCAATGTTTTTCATGAACCATTGGGATAAGAATAATTTTTTATCCCTATCTTAATAGTTTTACAAAACCATTGGGATAACATTATATTACATGTGAAATCCCAACAGTTATGATGAACCATTAGAAAAGGATAACTATCCCAACTATATTGAAAAACTTTAGGGATAGGTTCATTGGTATTGGTAGGATTTCATGTAGAAATTTCTCACATTTATACATCAATTATACATTTAAAACCAACCAGGAATGATGGTTATGAAAAATTAACCAATAATATGGTCATGGATATGGTAGGTTATACATAAATTTGAGTTACCTTACTATTTCTCGATGATCATTATAAAAATAAATGAAGTAACATATATCCTTAAATAATGATAATTATATGATAAATTCCTTATTATATTTTCATATAAACTTATATATATAAACCGTGTGATATAAAAGCAATCAAACCACGTCAAGGAGGCGGTTGTCCACATGTTCACGAACGACGTTATCACTTTTTCAGTGTGTGAAAAGATAATAAATAATTGATGTATTTTTTTTATTGATGGGTAATTAAGTCATTAATATCATAATGATGTTATATGTGTAATATTTTTTTATTACACAAATCCTTAAGTCATCCATGTAAAGTGTGAACATATCACTTCTCATCGAGGAGGCGGTACTCTCAACATTCATAAATGATGTTATCATACTTTCTAAAAATGGAATGAATAAAGGTACGTGTATACAAAAAAACCATAAGTGTGAATAAATTATTAATTTAATATAAATTTAATATAAAAATAGTGTTTCAATCCTAATTACCAACCATAAGAGGTGGTAATAGTAAAATCAATGACATCGTTTCGTGAGGAAGTAGTCCACCGTACACATGAACAATAATTTCATTACCCATTGATGGAAGTGTGTGTAGGTGAACAAAAAACCCTTCATAGAAAAACATCTCAATTTATTGAGGATATTTATTATATTATATGATAATTTAATAACAATAATTTAATTGTCTGATAATGAAGTAAATCAAAGATGATCGTCAGAGAATATTTATTCTTTTTTCAGGAAACTCCTTTTGGTTTACACCGAAGGACATACTTGGATTACATTCTGGTAAAAGTGAGTATTCTAGGTTGAGAGGAGGTATGTTGGGAGATTATCTGGTAATTTTTGGAAAATACAATGTTCTCGATAGGTGTGCATAAAGTGGGACGGTGAGTGTCTTTTTATAGTCGAGGGAGATGTCATGCTAGACATTTTTTAAATGAATTGTGTGATCGCCATGTTTTTACCTACCAAGAGGATTCCATAATACACAAAATATGATACATGAAGGCATGACGTCTAAATATGTTCATAAAATGGGGTTTTCACAAGTTTAAAGAGATTTTTTCCTTAATTTTAATGTGTAAACACTAAGTAATCTTGTTTATTCATTGATCAATGTAATTAATTTTAATCAATTTTGCTAATTGTTTTATTCGAAAACATTATTGAAATTATTAGAAATTTTAAATTTTAAAAAATCAAAACATTTAATCCATTTTTTATAAATTAAAATAACATTAATGGAATAAATTATGTTCACATTAATCTCATATAAGAAATGACTACAAAGGTTTTTTTCAAGTGAATATGTTGAATAGTTTGCTATGTTTTTATATCTAATTTCAGTATGAAAATGATCCGAATGAATAAAATTGGAATAATAAATGTAATAGTGATATAATTAATAATTTAAAATTTTCAATTAATCATTTAACTATATATATAAATATGATTAAAATTTAGATTTCAATTATAAATAATTATTTTTCAGAATTCATTAAACTGTGAAACTTTTACGAGAAATACCAACAAAATACCCTAATTTTAATTTTGGTATTATAATTTAAAAAATTAATTTTATTTTTTAATAAAATAATTATAATAGTGTAACATGTTATATTTAAATTAGGTGTGCCATTAAAAGTATGTAAAAATTCTATTTTAGAAAATAGAGATTTTAAGTATAAAATATGATTTATTCTTATATTATGCCTATATAATATTTTTAATGTATGTGAAATCATTTTATAAACATGGGTAAACATAATATAGTTATTTTTATTTATTCTAGTGGTTAAAATGAATAGATGATAACCATATTAAAAAATAATTTTAATAGTATATTATTGTTTGGTATAACGAAGTCTTGTGAACAACGTAAAATTTCAAAGAAACTAATTGTCGCTTTCCATGTATTGTCTTTTACATATCATCTTATTTATTTTTAAATTACTATATAATTCTTAAAAATTAATATATATGAAATGGAAGTATTCTGTTATTACCAGGGATGTTACATCCTTCACCCCTTTTAAAAAATGTGTCTTCACATTTTATTCACTTAAAAAATAAGTGGGGATATTTTTCATTCATATCATTTTTAGATTCTAATGTTTCCTCTTCAAAAAAATGGGTTTTACATAAAACCATAACCTGGTTAATTACTTTATCCCAAAAATAATTTCTCACTACTTCAGGGATCACAACATGATATGAATATTATATATAATTCCTTAACATTGAAACATGAAACACATTATGTACCTATTCATAAATATGGAGGTATATCCCATTAGTATGTAACTGGTTTAATATTCTCGAGGATTTCATAACATCTAATGAACCATGGACTCAACTTCCACTTCTTACCAAATTTCAATACACATTAACATAGAGAATTTTTTAGAAATATATGATCACAATCCTCAAAAGAAAGATATTTCTATCAATTTTCTTAATTTTTTTCTAAATACCATGAGCTATCCCAATGTATCGTTGAATCAACCTAACTATTTATAAAATTTCCTTTACCAACTATAGTCCCATCACCTTCCATTCTCCTACAAAACCCCAAAAAATCAAGTCTGATAAAATGATTACCATATGATGCCGTAAATGGTGTCATCTACAATATGAAATTAAAAATGTTATACAACGAAAAAAAAACCAAATAGAGACGTTGATCCCAATATCGGTTTAAATGATTGAGAAATAATGAAGCATATATTCCATGATATGAATCATCTTCTTATACTATCCATAATATTGATAATGAAAAGATTTTCTGAAATTTAATTTAGTACTAAATGACTTCTAGATTCCATTACAATAATTAGATGTGAATGTTGGATAATAGTCTGATACAATGGAGAGAGGCACTCCATTTAACCTAAAACTCAATTTTACAAATACTTGATAAAGATGGATAATAGGAATCGTATATAGAATGGGAATGAAATGAGATGATTTAGTTAATTGATCAATATTAACCCAAATTTAATCTTTAACTTTATAATTATTTAGAAATCCCACCAGGAAATCCATTAATATGTACTCCCATTTCCACTTTGGCACTAATAAATGTTTAACTATCCCCTTTGGTATCTATTACAATGAATTAACCTATTGAAAAGTGAAAAACATCATGGTAAACTCAGTAATATCTTTTTTCATTCAATCCCATCAGTAATACTCCTAAAAGTATTTATATATGTTTGTTTTCTGTGAATGAACAAAAAATGGAGGAATATGATATTAAGTCAACAACTCATTCCCCAAAATTTAATCATAAGGAAAACATAATAATTTTACAAATAATAAAACACATACCTATTAAATATTAAGATCCAAAAACATACCATTATTAATGGATTGTACCTTTTCAGGAAATGAATGATCCACATTCAGAGACTTATTAATTCATTGTGAAAAAATTGACTGCATTAAATCATGATACAAAAAAAGATTTCCCTACATACATAAATTCTTGGCCAAAATGAATAAAATCATTAAAAAATGGCCACATTCTAATTACAACATGGTTAATGTATTTTTACTTTTTCAACTCAATGCAGTGGTCACTTTTGATTCTTTTCCATGTTGATAATGAATTGTGAAATCATAATCCATGTTCAGTTTCATCCATCTTATTTATATCCTGTCTAAATATTTCTGAGTGAATAAATACTTCAATATTTTTTGATCAATATATATTTCAAAATTAACTCCATACAAATGATTCCTAATAATTTTTAATGAAAAAATATTAATAGAAAATTCAAAATCATTTCTTGGGAAATTTTACAAATTATTTTTAAATTTATGTGAAAAATAAAAAAATTTCCTTATTGTTATACCTCAAAAAAAAATAAAAATCATTTTAAATAAGAAATGATTAGATGAAAGAACACCATTTTAGAAGGGAGGGAAAATACCGAGGCATTGACCAATCTTCTTCTTAGTTCTGGAAACAATACATCACATTCCCTTTTCTAGATTAACCTAAATCCCATTTCTTGTTAAATTAGTTTTTGGGATAGGTAAACAGGAGAAATTTTCAAAACAATATCAATATTAACATGATCATCCAAGAAAAATATGAATATATGTGACATTGGTAGGACATGGACACTATTTAGCAACTTTTATTTTAGTATGGTCAACAGTTATTCCATATTTAGAAGAAATATTCCCATGGAAAGGAATTTATTTCTACCAAAATTGAATCGTACTAAAATTTAATTATAGTTTCATTTTTTATGTCTTAAAAAAATATAAGTAACTTTTATGTTCCTCATGTATTTTAGAATATACCAAAATAGCATTTATAAGAATTACCATAAACTAATCCAAAAACAAATGGTAGTCTCTATATAAAAGATTCATAAATACAATAGGTGCATTAGATTAACCAAAGCGCATAAATAAAAACTCATAATGCCCATATCTTGACATGAATATTGTCTTCAAATTGTAATCTTACATCAACTTCAGTTTATGGTACCCAAACCTATGACCAACCTTCTAAAAATACCAATCTCTATGTATATGATCAAATAATTATCCGATATGGTTAAAATGATTCTTGTACTTAATAGAAATGTCATTCAAGGATTTAAAATCATTGTGACATTTCGTGGATACCTGTTTGTTTTTTAAAAGTAAAACAGGGCCACTCCAAGTTAATTTTCTTGGTCAAATGAAACATTTATCAAGAAATTTATAAATATGGGATTTTAATTCTGTAATTTCTACTCGATCCATTTGATAAGGGGGTTTATAAATAGTCTTAGCACCATGCACTAAATCGATAGTAAATTCAACTTCCGGATCATGAACAACACTAGGATAATCAGCACCAAAAATATTAATAAATTCATTTACAATTAAGATGTCCCTAATCAGACCAATTTATTTATTTTCAACCACATGATATACATAACATTAACTTCCATATTTAATCAATTAATCACCTTTTTGGTATGTTATGAGAGGTTTGAAATCTTTGAATAAAACCTTCGTGGATTTACAATATTTTTCAGTATGATAAAATGAATGTGAATACATACCCAAAGTGAAATAAATATCTTGTATTGGTAGTTCAACAAGATTTACAAAAAATACACTCCCCATAATGATAGTGGGAAGATTATTATAAATTATGGGTTTTCTAATACTTCCACCAGGACAGTTTAAACCAAAAGTAATATCATTATCTCATAAGTTAATATTCAAAATTTAAAAACAAAATCACATAAATAAAATAATGTAATGATCTATAATTGAACTGAGTATTTTCATAATTCAAATAAAATAGTTACATACCCATCACCACTTCATTTGATGTCACAACATAAACTACAATAGTAGTAAAAGTTTTTTCAACCCCTTTTTATATCGATTTTAATGGTTTCCATCAGGGGTAATAAACTTTGGACTGGCTGCTCTTTCAAAAATGGTTTACTCTATTATTGTCTACAGAAGGCCTATTATCCATCTCAAAAAAATATCTTCACCAAAAAATTTGTTTGGAGTGGAATCACTATAGAAAAAATTTAGTGACTACCCCTTGGTCACAATATCGTAAACTCTTAGCTAATGGCGGTGTTGGAATTAAAAACCACAATATAATCAATTATTCTTTATAATATTGACTTACTTTTAATTTTCTTCATAATGACTCCATGCCACTTTATTTCCTAAAAATAGGTTCCTTGAAAAGATAATTAATGTAAATTTAAATTATATTAACTCCACTATCTGGATGTCTATTAAAAACGCTTTCTGTAATATTTTGTCTCATTTTAGGTGGATTATTAATATAGATTCATCAATGAAATATTATTTACATAAATAAAATGGATCTCCTCTTATATATAGGGTTGATCTTAATTAATTACCATATCTCAATAATGTTTCTATTAATGATTTTTTAATTTATCACATTTTTAATATTTTTGAGACATTAACCATGTCATTAACAACAACCCATTTTCTACCTCTGATGATTTATTAATATAGGAGGCTTCACATAAAATAATACATGCCTATAATTATTTTTTGGTAATATCTATTCTTGGAATTAAGAAAATTATTTTTCTTGGATTATTTTTTTGATAAGCCTTTTATAAAACCATGAAGAGTCCATTTTATTTGGATAATTTCCCACAATCGGGTCCACACTAATATATCTATCCAATATTTTGGGGTTCATATTCTCTCTAAATACTGAGGATTAAATCTGCATAAAGATGGTAGTGATCATATTTTTCATTCATGTGCTACTGATACTACACTTTGGTAGTATATCATTCTTCTCATTGATTGCAGCTGGTTACTTTTTTACTCAATTATCTCTAAAATTCAGTTTCCTGTAACTACAAATGCCATTAAGAAGATCAAAACCCTTTTATAGGATATTATTGCTGATATTTTTCATTTCACTTGGTATTATAGAAATTTTTATTTACATCATAGTAGTTCATTAAATTTACATGCAACCCGGGTGAGGATTTTTTTCATCATCCAATAAGCTACATCAATCATATAGAGCTATTGCAATAATTATTTAACCGAATTAATGATCTTGAGAAATATTGTTTCTGAAGAAATTTATATTCATCCTTAATGAACTTTTTATCTCTTATGAAAAAATACTCTCCCAGGATGGATATATGTTAATGCTGATAGCACCTCTAAATGAATCACAGGGCCTTCAGCATGTAGAGCGGTGTACAAGGAGCAACTTGGGTAGATTCTTGGTTTCCTCAATGAAAGATATGGAATTTCATATTTATTGGAGGCATAATGTGGAGAATTATCTATAAAAGTACCGTAAAAAATGAATTTTTCTAGAATTATATCTAAATTTAAAGTGATTCAACAACCATTCGAAAATCTATTTGGAATGGAATGTGGAATCTTTATTGAATGCTCACAACAGGATGGATGGATTTATTACGAGGTATATGGTGGGACTTCTAATAAGGGACACAAATATGGAATCATATTTATTGATAATATTATTTTATATATGCTCCCCTTTCATGAAAAATATTGTAAAAAATAATTATTTTTAGAATTATGTTATTTTTAGTATTTTAAAAAAATGTGCCTTGGATTTTCAGCAAGGCACCGACCATTAAAAATACAACTTTGGACACACATTTCTATAGTTACCTTATTCATTGAAAGTAAAATATCTTACCACTATCTTTTAGTTACTTTCCTAGTTATCTTTATAGAGGTCATGATTCATATTAACAAAATTACCACATTAAAAACACCTGAATGAATTTGAATTACACATTCCAAGATTATTTTCTCCATACTTCTCACAAGATGGGATTTTTGTTTTCATACCTCCAAACATCATTGGAGAATAATTTCCCATTACCTTCCAACTAGAACACTTTTTTTTCATGTTTTTATCGGATACATGATCACCAAAAAACCCTTTTCGTCTGTATTATTACATCGAATAAGTTTCTCATAGCTCTTAAAATAATGAGAAGCCATTTCCCTTCAACATCATGGAATTAATACTAAGTAAAAAAGAGTTATATTAAAATCCTTATTACATATAAAATTTGGGATGTAACTCACAAGTCGAGGGAAATTTTCATCATATGATGACACCAAATTTCATCCATTCAACGTCATTTCCATGTTTTTTCTCATCCTATACTAAACAACCTTAGTAATATAATTCTGAAGAAATCTATTTTTAAATTCATCCCATTTCATAGAGTCTATATCTTCACTTTGACAAATATTCTTAACCATTGACTACCACTTGCTACCTTCCTCTTAAAATTGATAAATTTCAAGAGTTAACTCTTATTGATACAAAAAATCCATGAAATCAAGTATATTTTATTAGGATTTAATCAATCCTTTAGTTAAAAAAAGGTCAGAAGGTCCTTTAAATGATAGGGTATGTATTCTTATAAAATGCCCCACAATCATCATGTTCTTATGTGGTATATATATTTTCCCAATTTCATAGAGACCAACACCTTTTATGGCCAATATATACCAATCCATCACTGAGAAAACACCTTACTTCTAATTCCAACCATCTTGAGATGTTCATTCGAAAGGATATTTTCATCTTAGTACCTTCCCACTATTTCTTACTTTAATCCTCTATGGAAACCCATTCTAAAAAAATAATTTATATAAAGTAATGTGGAAATCATCAAATGATATATGAATTTTAGCTTGACCACAAGGAAAAATATTTAAATGGAAAGTAATTAATTTAAAATTAACCTCTAATGTTTTCTAAACAAACATCTGATACTAACTATAAGTCATCGACCATAGACATTATATATTCTTGAGTTTTAGTATAGAAATTTTTTTGTTTCACATTGAGGATTTTTTCAGTTTTAGAAATTTTGATAATTAGTCCATAAATCATAATTAAAAAAACTAGAAATTACAAAGTGGAAACTTCTAAAAATATCAATTTTCCCCATATTCTAAAATATTGGAATATAGAATGATCACTTTTATGAAATACCCTTATGACATTCAAAACAGCTTCTTCCTATCTCTTACTATTCCTCAAGTCCCATAAAAAACATTAAGAAATGTTGTGTGAGCATAAAAATATTAGTAAGTGATATAAAAATAAATAAAACATTAGTCCATAGATAAAAATTAGAACTCATGAAAACAGTATCATAATGTAATAAATTTAACTATTAATAAGTTGTAAATAAATTTCACTGATGTTAAGCTCATTTCATCCCCTTTTTGTAATCACAATGTTACAAAAAAACCCATAGGATACATATAAAACATAGAAACATATCTTGGGACATTGTTATACTTTTCATTCTTATAAATGGATTATCCATGCAATCGAACTCCATGCATGTTAGTATCATTAAAGGAATGGCCATATGATCGACATCTATACCCAACTAATTGGGGGGCTATCATGAACCCACCTGTGATTGGTTTATCACATAACCACTCACCACTGGTTTATCACGTAACCACCCATCGAATGTCTAAGTACCACTATGTAGTCATAACATATAAAATAAATCAATTTTCCACATGACAGACATAATATTTCATTTTAACTCCAAACAAAACAATCAAGTTATTCAAATATTTTATTTGTTTAAGAACATCATTTTCAATTGAAAAATACCTAAAATTTAAAATATGAATTTTTATTTAATAAAACATGTAATATTATAATGTATTATTGAAATCAAAGAATAGTCACATAAGGGGAAAAGTCATTGTCCTAATGTATATTATTAAAAGAACAATCCATTTTTGATAAAAATGACCATAACACATCTTACTATTAAGTAACTAGAACGTTACAACAAACATAAAGAGGGGGGTTTTCATATGTAGATTTGATGAATAGGTAGAAGATAAGGAGGCATTGTGTTAGTGTGAATTAAAAAATCCTTGAAAACTCCATTTTTGGATGAGTATCATCCATGGAATCATCTTCTTGAAAAAAATGGGTGGTTAAAAATGTTCAGTGTGGATATCTTTTCTATGAAATCAGACCTTTTTCTAGTGAGCTTCCCTAAAATATGGATGAAACCATGCCCCACAACTTGGAAAATAGTAGTCTAGTCACATTAAAACCAATTTGGATTCAAATTTCATTTCCTATCCATATGTAAAACATTTATGAAAGCAATAATTTCTCTTCCAGGGTTGAAAAATATACACATGGCCCATAATGAAAATCTATGATCTCACCATTGTGGTTCTTGGTTACAACCCCAAATCCAGTAGGCCTGAAAATACCCTTATATGTATCATCTTGGATTCATTTTATCCATCCAAAAAATAAGGAGGAACAAAACACATCATGAATCTCAGGAGGGGGGATAACTTCTTGGACTCTTGAGGTTTTTCCAATACAACAATTTTACGAGCTGTGTTACTGAAATAACCTTTTGGATTTATTTTTCATTCAGAATAGGCAGTGTGATTTTTATTAAAGTATTTTGAAATAATAAATAATTAACATGGATTTTTTATTCCACCCATTCATAAGGACATGAAAAGTTTCAACATAGTCAACTCTGAACATATTCTAAAATTTCTTGGACATGTAATGATTTGAAACCCCATGAAGAAAATTTTCAACGCTATCATTATGTAGGGGATTCATATCGAACAAAAAAATGGAAATTTCATAATGATTTAGTTGTTTTATTGGCATGAATGATATGATCCACATATTCCCTATTTTGGTGACAAAACTAAAATCTGGATGAAAGAGTAATATATCTATTTTGTAGGAATATTTTAACTTGATGTATGGGAAATGGAACTCTCCAAAGGAGTGAGAATTGAGAAGGATGCATCCATAGTTTGTTGAGTGCATTGATCCAACTAGTTGATCCTTGCATCTCATAGGTGTTCAATTATTTCGAATATATCACTCCATTTGGACCACTTCCCAATCCATGAAGTCAGCATTTTTTTGAAAACCAGATTATAGATATCTTCTTTTAGTTCATCCAATAATGGTTCCATCACTATTATTTAGTATCAAATTATGATAGTGGGATCATTAGGTTTCTCTGTTGAGTTGTGCAAGTTCAGAAAAAGGTTTCCCATCACAACCTTAGAGAATATTTATCGATATCCAACTAATGAGTGGATTTATTCCCCCGGGGGAACAAAACATTCAAACCATGCCAAATTATCTGGTAATTATGTTTTCAAGACATTAAACACTCCATCAATATGATCTCTTGGAGTTCTAGGGACATAGAATTATAGTTGTCTTATTTTCATATGAATTTATTTTGGAGCTATTGATTTAACTGTTCAATGTTTTTAATTCTTATCCCCCTATGGTTTTAAGGATTACAACATTTATCCAATTAATAGTGATTATTTTTCTCTCTGAGATGCTACCACCCTCTATGAAGATCCTCATAGAGGTTTTGATTATTTTGATTAGAGAATTAATTAAAAAGTAAACCATGAAGGGTATTTGTTTTTAAAAAACTCAATATTTTTAACAAGTATGATTCTCACAACCATTTAAATATATTTTTCCATTGATGAGTTCAATGTTGTTCTGATCTGGCTCAATATAGTAGTGAAATGGGAAGCTTTAGGTCTTCCTAAAAAGTGTGGCACACCTATGTAATTGAAGGGTAGGGTACCCCCCCCCCCACCCTTATTCCAAAATTATTAATAATGTTCCCTCTTCTGACATGGTTAATTTGTTTTCCAATATAGATAAAATATTTAACGTAACTAACCTCTTTCCTTGATACAATTTCATAGTGTAGAAGAGTATTCTAGCTATTTTTTATATATTTTCTATCTCTTTATGTTAAAACAATATTGTACTTAGTAAAAAATATTTGAGAGTGTGTGTAGGTACCTCATGAAGATTTTATATATTTCAAATGACCATTTTCAACTATTTCAATAAAAACCCTACTAATATAGTCATCAGTAATAGAAAAAATAATCAGAAAAAGTTGATCACCTTTCCTTCCCCCCATGAACATGTGAAGTACCCTTATGGTGATCCATTTATGATAATAGAAGAATGGGATGTTCCATGTAGAGATTTTATCCAAATAATTAATTTCATGTTGATTCTAGAGATGATTAAAACATCACAAAAAAAGTTACAGTACATTGTATGAATGGCCTTTTTGATGTCATGCTTGAAAGAAACATTGCCCATTTTATTCATCCTAAGAAGGTTCAACTATTCCAAGTTAAGGAGTAAATAGTCTTGTATATTTTGGTCCTTGATAACTCCAAATTGATTCAAAGAAACAATATTTTATGTTATTCAAGAAATCTCGTTATCCAGGATTTGTGTGGTCAACTTATTTCTAATATTCATTAGAGAAAATATCCTAAATTGACTGATGTCGCTAGCATTATCCACTCTAGGAATAAAAAGTAAGAAATTGATCTTTATTGGTTTCTGTGAGAGAGAAACTGTTGAAGTAATTTGTAACCAATTTTCATACATCCTTATGAATAAAATCCCTATAAATGTTAGTGATGTTATTGGGAAATCCATCCAGACCAGGGGAGATACCATTATTGAGTTCAATGAAATCCTATTTTATTTCCAATTCAAATGGAGAGGTTTTTATCATTACCTTGTACTCTATACAATTGAATTTAGGAATGACACCTTCCAAGAGAGAATCATTTTTTGATGGGGGAATTCAATAGGTTTATTTAGAAAGAAACCTTGAGTTGGGGGAGAGCTTCCCATTCCTCGATAATCTGGTCTCCGTATTTAAGAATAGAAAGTGGTCAGTTAGCCATTCTGGTTTATTGGTGGGCATTAAAAAACATCATTTTTATGTCCCCTTCATTGATCCACATGACTTTGATGATATCCTTATCAATTATGTGTATAATACTTATAATGTTTTCGAGCATTGTATCCAATTTAGATTATTCAGTAAGGCATCTAGGGAAATTATCCTTAGTGATGGATTCATGGAGAGAGTGGAGGGAACATTCAAGGGCTTCAATTTATTCATTATAAAATGTAAATATTTTTTCTCCAATCCTTCAATATTTATTTGAGCATTATTAGCATAATTATTCTTGTCATTGGGGTGTTAACTTCATCAAATGTTTCACAAGAATCATGAAAAATATCACTGTATTATTATTGGATAGTACATGAATTGTTGAGTCTGATGGGAAGAGAATTTCTTCATTCATTATGAAGGCAGTTCCCTTGAATGGTATGGTTGTCAATGTTGTGCTGAGAAAGAGTGACACAATATAACGAGCTCCAGTTATAGAGAGATGATTATTGGAAAGAAGATATATCAATTATACTATACTTTATACCATTAAGGTTTTTTTCTATACCAGGTGAACCTCGACCCAAAAAAGTTTATCTCGGTGATATTTTATTCTTAAATATATTCCTTGAATTATTTGGTATCTATAGAGTGTGAAATTGGTCTGAGATTTAATCCATTTGTAGGATTGAGATGAAATCCCCTAGAACAATCATATGGGTCTGTGATGATACTTAAAAGATTGTTCAAATGTGACCCTAGTGATCTACTAACCATATAAGAGTTGAAGGCACAAACAGCTGTGTATAAAACATTCCTACATGCATCGAAGAAACTACAGGTAATGGAATTCTCATCTGTTATAACAATTAGTTGATTCTCCACATATTTATAGACCACGAGACAATGTATTTCAATTCTATTACTAGTTTGATTTTTTAAAAGTAGGAACTAATCCTTTCTTGTAGGAGCAGTTTCATGGTATATAATGTTCTTCAAAGGTTCAAATAGTCAAATTATTATGGGATTTTATATTGCTTCAATGTTCTTGAGGGAACTAATTATGACAGGGTTGGATAATAACTGACTGTTCCAAAATAATATCATCATTTTAACTTGGATTTGGTAGGGAAACCCTCTATTTCATTTCTTCTCTATAGTTTTTATATCATATATATTCTTAGTTAAACATTTTTTATGATGGTGACGGGTTGTATGTTCTTTCTAGTAGTAACTGGACTACCTTTCTAAGGATAATATTCAATTTCCTTGAATATTATTACATGACTAGTGGGAACTTGTGAGCTCGATGCATCTTGAATATTAACTGAATAAGGATTCTCACATGAGTCTGAAATTTTTTGGATCCCATATTGTGCATAATCCCCTTCCCGATACTCACAATGTACATCTATATACAAATAATTACATACCTACTCTATTAAAAAATATTCTCATTGCAGTGATCTTGAGAAATCATAAATATTATAGGAGATTTCCAACAATATGTTATCTTTATTCTTTAATGGAGGTTAAGGATTATTTTTCATAATGGTTTTCTCAAGATTATCAGATAATGGGGGTGGATATCATGCAATAGAACTTATTCTACCTATTATTCCCATTTATATCCAATGTTATCTGTTGAATTTGAAAGACTCTGGTACCACAATTGTTCCTATTTCAAGAGATTTACTCTTTTTTCCCTTTTTAGCTTACATCCATGCCATTGAATTCTGATTTAACTATGGCTACTTGTGAACTATTATATACTTCTATATTGATTGAACAACCATTTTTATATATTTAAAGTAGGGGTAGGTGATCTAATACTATATTAATATCAAACTCGTATTCATTAACAATATGATATATTTTATTTGGTGTTGTATTAACCATGTTTATATTAATTAGAAGCCTTAAAAATTCACCCATATCTCTATTCATTATATGTTGATCACTTTTTAGTGGTGTACCAATACCAACTAAAAAATCATTAATAATATTTCAGTTCCAATAAAACCAATTAAGTCAATGCATCCTAACCCATACCTAGGAATTTGAGTTCCATTGGTTTAATGGGTAAATGTTATCATCCATTTCAGAAATTCTCAGGAATTTGGGTTTGAGATGGATGTTGTTG
This sequence comes from Viscum album, assembly GCA_963277665.1. NCBI lineage: Eukaryota > Viridiplantae > Streptophyta > Magnoliopsida > Santalales > Viscaceae > Viscum > Viscum album. The sequence continues at coordinate 745,861,548 of OY728123.1, read as the reverse complement.
TTCCTCTAGGGCCCATTGAAGTCATCCTAATTTTCAAAAATGACATGGAAGTATCACTTTCCAATCAAAATAATTTTCCACCTCCCAAAATCTCAACAATTAGAAAATACCATTTTTTTTATCCACATATGACCAAGGTTTCACTCCTTTAATATATAAAATTCAGCTGAGAATTGAAAATTTGAAGAGTTTGATCTATTTTTGTAGTGCGCCCAGATCTGGGACCACTAAGATGGCACCATCCTTTTATTTTGGGATAATCAGGGGTATGTAGGGTTCCTTTGATATTGTAATCTGATTATATAGAGCAACAACAAAATAATTTCCTTTGTGGACTGTGTTTTCCATATCAACATCATTGGGTGACCAATGATGAGTTTTCATTCCATAGAATTTTTGGAAGAGAGAAATGTTTCCCAATATGCATTCATATTTGGGGAATATGAGAACAAATTTATACCTTGAAAATTATTTAGTAAAAATGGATCAACGTGTTTTAATAGAGAAAAGCATCCCCCATCCTACATACTTTCATCCAAATGGTTGCATTCCTTTTGTCATTTAACAAAACATTACATATAAAAAACTTAAAAATATTACTTTTGTTAAACATTGAATGATAAAAAAATTGAAATTAAATTTCCTTTATAATCATTTTATATCCATATAAGTAAATATGTAAAATAATATCAATAATATTATTATTTTTTTGAAATAAAATCATTTAACATTGTAACTGTCCCATACCACTTTGATCTTTTAAACCATATACCGCAGGAAATAAGAACATTTAAAAAAAATTAAATAACATGATTGCAATTATATATAATGATAATATATTTCATATGGGTTGTATAGACACCTTATAAAATAAGGTGGTTGTATAATATCAAAATATGCTACAATGAATGATGTTTGAAATGAAATCCCCTACCTTGAGTCTGACGTATCATGTGTGCCTTTTTATTCATGAATAATAATAAAATATTAATTATTTAATTTCATCATATCCTTTTTTGATATTTTCATTAATTTTATTACACTTCTTATATTGTTTTATACATCTACTTGATCAATTAGGTTTTTTTCGTGTGTATTTTCAATATTTGGTTAAGGTGTCAAAAAATAATTTTTTAGGTTAACTAAGGTAAGAGGATAAATCATTAAAAAATTTAAACAATAATAATCATTAAATAATTATGTTTTATGCATAAATTATACATTTAAAATCCATCTTGAAAGATTTTTACGAAAAAAAATCTACCATTAAATTTATTTAGAAGGTAGGCAGTACATACACATGAGTAATATTCCCAATTCTCAAAGACCATTATGAAAATAATAAAGTTAAAATTTATATTTCAGAATGATAATTTTATCAAGAAACCCATTTGTATAATATATTATTTTATAAATAATACTTTGTTGTAAAATAAATCACATCACTTCTTGGAGGTGGTAGTCCACGCATCCACTATCAATGTCGTCACTTTTTTAGTGTGTGAAAGGATAATAAAGAAAATAATATATTAAATGTCAAAAAAGTTTACTAGGTCATGAATATAATATATATTTTATTTATGTCACTTATTTTTATTAGAACAATCATTAATGCATTATATGTAAATTGAATAAATATCACATCACTTTGAGGATTCAGTAGTCCGCACATCTACAAATGATGTTATCGTTTTCCGAAAAAATAGAAAACAAAGAAGGTATATGTGTATAAAAATTCCCTAATTATGAATAAATCATAAATTATATAAATATTTATATCATATTAAAATAGTATCTATAACATAATTTCCAACCATGAGAGGTGTTAAAATGAAAACGAATGGCATCATTTCACAAGTCGGTAGTCAATCATATACATGAATGATAATTTCGTTTCCCATTTAAAGGAAGTGTGTATAGGTTTATGTAGAACCCTTCGCATAACAAAATATAATTATATTTATTATATTTATGTAAATATAAAATAAGGTAATAATAAGAATTCAATGGTTTTATAAATAAAAAATTGATCGTTGAATAATGTTACCTCTTTTTAGGGTAACTCATTTTAATTTACACCAAACAACTTATTTTAATTACTTTATTCACAATGTAAGGATCCTAGTAGGAGATGTGGGATATTTGGAGCTTATTTATGATGTTTTTTGATAATACAAATGGATTTATATGTGTGAATAAATAGTTTAGTATGAGTTCCTTTTGATAGTGGAGGGAGAGATTATAATTTGAATTTTTAAAAAAAATTGTGTCCTCCCCATGTTTTTGCCAACTAGGAGGCTTAAATAATAAAAATTATTAAAACAATATAGGCATTATGTGGATATATGGACATGAAATTGGGTTTGCACATGTGTACGAAAATTTTTAAAACATATGTTTAATGTTAAAATACTATGTTATATTGTTTTTATCATAATCACTGAAATTAATATTATTCACATTCACAAATATCATTTTTTCAAAAACTAATTTGATATATAAGAAATTATATACTATTTAGATTCAAAATATGGAATCTATTTATCTATATTTCAATCATATAACTAGTTGAAATTAATTTAAAAACAATCCCATTGGCGGGATGACAAATCTATTTTTTATGTGAATATGTTCAAAGGTTTACTATGACTTTCATTAATTATCTATGAAAAAATTCTCCCAATTACCTAAATTGTACTAATAGGTGACAAATATGTCAAATTAAACTTCAAACCCAATTAAAAAACAAAATTTAAATATATAAACAAATTATATGAAATTGTATTTTACAATTTAAAATCATTTTTTATCACTATTCAACAAAATATGAAACATCCTATAATATTCTAAAAAATAACCCATAGATAATTTTGATATTTATAATTCAAAAATTAATTTTAATTTTTCATATAAAACTTATAAAAGTGGAAAATTTGAGTTTTAATGTTGGTACACCATTAGAAGGAGATAAAATAGATTTTTTTAGAAAAATAGATCTTTTAAGCATAAAACTAGATTTATTATGATCTAATGCCAAATAAATATATTTCATGCATGTCAAAACATTTTATGGTAATGTGTAAAAATAATATATTAAGACTTATTCATTCCCTATGATACAACATGTAGGAAATAACAACTGCATATAAAAATTTAATAGAACATTATTGTTTGGTATAACAAAGTATTGCGTGCAACGTAAGATGTCGAAGGAAATAATCGTTGAGTTTCATGTATGATATTGGAAATATAATCCCTTTTATTGTAAAATTAATATATTATTAAGAAATATTAATAAATATGAAAAATAATTACTCCATTATTACCCAGGATGTTAGCCCTTATATATCAATTATGTTTTAAAATCCCCTATAAAAAATATCATCACATTTCTATACATAATCAAGGTACAAATAAAATGAAATAAACAGATGCATGCTGAAATTAGTTGGGTTGAGGAAAAATTAATAGAATATTAGTCTTATTGTTCCTATAGTGATGCATGTAATGTAACATCCTTATTTCACTGGTCCAGGTAATAGAAATAATCATTTCAATGATATAAGTATAAATAACATCTTAATACATGTGTGTCACCCTACAGTTAAGTCATATCAACCATAATAGTAATAATCAATAATAAGAATTTCCAATCAAACACATGTTGGGTATCCCCTATAATGATCTTGTTATGTCCAGGAACATGAAAACTACCATATCCCATTAACTCTGAGTCTTATGTCTAATAACCAAATAATATGTTAATAGAAACATAAGGTTTAGATACCACTTTGTAACATCCCAACCCAAAATCCACTCAATTGGGGCCCAAATCCGGGGGGTCATATGGCCTTAATCACACATCCCCATACAACAGAGGTAACTGACTAGAAATGAGGGTGTAAAGGTGACCGAGCGGGGAGAATATAACCTCATATCAGAGTGGAACAATGGATAATATAATAATAACACAATAAAATATTTGTGATATAAATAGACAATAAAACATTGGACATGTAACCCATCTTAGAAGAAGAACAGACCACATATATATCGAATAACTGTAGAATTATAAATATATTTTCAAATGAATAATAATAAAAAGCCTCAAGTTATTGTCATATAAGTGAATTCTTGGAATGGTGATATAGAAAATGGGAACACAGTACATCCATTTACAACATGATATTGAAAAACAACAAAAATATAGTAGGATTCTCCACTAGCATCTCAATAATGTGCCTGGTCCTCTACTTATGTGATCCATTAAAAATTAAATCCTATCAAAAATCTATTATAGGTAACTTTCCCTTATTAATATCAGTAGACAAGTAATATACATTGGTACGAAAGGTGTACCAAGTAGGGTATGAGATAGCAGGCCCCAAAAAACAATGTTTTTAAGTAATCTAAGTTGTGCACTTAGAAACAACAGTGTGTGGGTACAAATGAATAATATAAAAATATTAAAAAAAACAAGACTGAGAAGGTTTCTGAAAGACCCATGGTGTATTACCTATGTCGGTTCACGGCTGGAATGAATGTATGATATTTAATTATATATATATATATTAATAATATATATATATATATTTAATGATTATATAGAACATCCAACTATATTTTCTAATTATGTGCAGTTTTCAGTAGGCATATACCATGAATAAAATATGCTGACCAAACTAGTTTGTAACTCAACTATCAGCAACAAGTTCAAAAATAATATAAGAAAAAAAGGTTATATTCCTTACAGCTCTTTATGAAATAGAGACATCATTCCTGTCACTCAATATTGTGGTCAAATCTTCATATTAACACTTGATTAAAGGGATGTGTTGTGTCATGCCCACTGTCCAGATAGTTTCAATGATGTGAGATGTCATACTCAACACTCTATTTAAGGGAAATTGAATATTCCTTCTCAGTCTCAGTAACTCCCTTAACCATCATTCCCGGATCCATATCAGTGTAATAATAATAATAATAATAATATCTGTTGAGGCCAGAAAATGCGTCCCCAAAATTTTCCAAATGCTCCCATAAAAGATCCAAGAGCGGGTCCTGTCTCACAAGCTTCGATTTTGTGGGTCTTTTGGCCCGAACAGAGTTACGTATTATGATTTACAGACATTTTATGTTGGGCTAGAAAACAGGTTCGCGAATCCCATTCGCAAAGCTTCCTTTGCTATCGTGGAGCGCCACTGTGAATCAAGGAGGCGGGATGCTCTGTGAAACCCTTTGACATTTGAGACCCGCCACAGAGCAAGGAGGTGGTAACGCTCCACGACCACATTTGATGTTCACGATCCGCTGTATAGAAAGATCCATCTTCATGCCAAGCGATCTCTGCTTCACAACTCCTCTCCCCTATACATACCCATATCACCCCCTTCTCCAGATGGCCACTCCGCCCCTTGGGTGGCCCATCTCTGGGATCACGGAGCTTCGCCTTCCTTCGAGAAGTAGGTCTCCACACCATAAAACACCTTGATTAGACATTTTCCTCTTGGCCCATTTCCCATGTTGTGAGTTGAGAGTCTCATCATCCATTCCCCAACTACCTTGAGTCGAACCATTCCTCAAGCAAATCATCTGAATCCAATCACATGGCTCCTATGCGAGGTTTAACTAGAAACGGTCGCCCTTGCATAAGTCCCTACACCATCCATTTCTAGTCTCCTTATGCCTAATAGTGCTATCTATAAGACTATAAACTGTAGTAATCCCTATATGACAAACATAGGATGCCTCTTACTCAATATAAGAGATTCCTTATGCTCTAAGTTTGAGATTCCACTAGTCCTATCCACATGACTTTAAACTGTAGAATTCCCTATCATTTGACAATAGGATTCCTCCTTCTCTAAACAAGAGATTCCTTATGCTCCAAGAATGAGATGCCAACAATCCTTTCTACAAGTCTCTAAAATGTTTTACAACCTACATTCCAAACATAGGATGCCTTTTACTCCAAATAAGAGATGCCTTATGTTCCAAGAATAAGATTCCAATAGTCCTCTCTACATGACTATAAACTGTAGTACACCCTATGTTCCAAACATAGTATTCCTTTTACTTAAAATGAGAGATTCCTTATGCTCCAAGCATGAGATGCCAACAGTACTATCTACTTGACTGTAAACTATAGTACTCCCTATTTTCCAATCCTAGGATGCTTTTTTCTCCAAACAAGATATTCCTTATACACTAAGCATAAGATGCCAATATTCCTTTCTACATGACTCTAAAATGTAGTACCTCATATGTTCTAGACATAGGATGCCTCTTTCTCCAGACAAGATATTCCTTATGCCCCATGGATAAGATGCCTCATGCCGTGATTACAGTGGAATAATTTTAAGAGTGTGTAATCCGTTAAAACATTCAGTCACTCCACCTCATGATTTGTGTATCATTAATTAAGATATTCATCTAAATCCATGTATGAAGGGACCCCCTAATGGCCTGGTCCTATGCCTCACAGGCTCACCTACCGTTTTGGGGTAACGCCACAGAAGACATTGGACAACACTTTGAGTTAGGTCATATGTCCCGAACACGGTCAGTAGTCGAACCTCATCTGTTTTTCCCCATTTCAGGCTAATGCGATATGGATGATGTGTTTCGAACATGGTCAACAGTTATCCTTCATCACCAAGCCACCCTCACCGCATTCTGAAGTTTAGGCATGTGATTCACCAATTTCATGTCCCCTTGTTTGGACTGATTTCAACGTCCTTGGCATTATCCCTCTTATGAACTAGCACAAAGGTGAACGCCTCCACCCACTAGTGTTTTGGGATTCCATAATGACCAAACATGAGGAAGACTTTACAGGAATCTTCCTTGCGTAAGCCCCATCCACTATTGTCACTCCATAGCTACACACGAGCAACATCCTCGCATATGCCCCACACACCATTGCCGCTCCATAGTGGCACCTGGGCATCTTCCCTGCATAAGCCCCATCCACCATTACTGCTCCATAGCGGCACCTGTGCATCTTCCTTGTGTAAGCCCCATCCACCATTTCACCTCCATAGCGGCACCCGGGCAGCTTCCTTGCGTAAGCCCCATCCATGATTGCCGCTACATAGCGGCACCCGAGAAGCATCCATGCGTAATCCCCATTCACCACTCCTACTCAATAGTGGAAACTAGGAAACTTCTTTGTGTAATCCCCATCCACAATTACAGTTCAATAGTGGCACCAGGGAAGCATCCTTTAAAAATCCCCATACACCATTGCCGCTCCATAATGGTACTAGGGAAGCTTCCTTGCATAATCCCCATTCATAATTGTCGCTCTATAGCAGCATCCAGACAGCTTCTTTTCTTAAGCCCCATTCACCATTGCTTCTCCATAGTGGTACCCAGGTAGCTCTTGCATAAGCCCCATCCACTATTGCAGCTCCATAGCGGCACCTAGGAAGAATTCTTCCTTAAGCCCCATTCACCATTGCCACTCCATAGTGGTGCCTGGGATGCTTCCTTGGGTGAGCCCCATTTACCACTTCCACTTCATAGGGGCACCTAAGAAGCTTCCTTGCATAAGACCCATACACCATTACCTCTCCATAGTGGAATTTGGGAAGCTACTTTGATTAATTCTCATTCACCATTGTCGCTCCATATTGGTGCCTGAGCAGCTTCAATGTGTAAGCCCCATTCACCATTGTTTCACCATAGTGGCACCCAGACAACTTCTTTTCATAAGCCCAATCCATTATTTTTTCTCAATAGAAGCATCGAGGAATTATCCATGCGTAAGACCCAAAAACTATTTTCCCTCCATAGTGGCACTTTGGCTTCTTCCTTGCGTAATCCCCATTCACCATTTTCGCTCTATAGCGGGACCTGAGTAGCTTCCTTGCGTAATCTCGATCCACTATTTTTGCTTCATAGCGGCACCCGGGTAGCCTTCCTGTGAAATCCCCACACACCATTGTCATTGCACACAAATCCTACTTGAATTATAAGGTATTTGATCCATTCCAGATTAAGGTTTGTCAGAAGCCTCCACGAGGTTCAATCCCACCATCCATTAGTTCCGACCACCTTCAAGTCGGTTCCCACAACCTGAACTATGTGGTCTTTTATCCTTTCCAAGATGAGGTATGTAGGGAGCCTCCTTGAGGTTAATTCCCAACACTCGGTCGTTCGACCATCTTCACGTCTGTTCACCAACACCTCAGGCAGCCTAGAGTGAAAGCCCCAAACCAAATACTTGAACTACATGGTCTTTCATCCTTCCCAAGGTGAGGTATGTAGGAAGCCTCTCTTAGGTTCAATCCCAACCCCCATTGGTTTCGACCACCTTCACATCGGTTCTCACTACCTAAACTATGTGGTCTTCGATCCTTGGCAAGGAGAGGTATGTAGGATGCCTCCCTAAGTCACAATCCCACCATCTATTCGGGGCCCATGTCCAATTTCACATTGGTTCACCCCTGTCCTGCATGACGTTTAACTGTGGACCTCAATCTGTGGTAATTCGGTGTTCTCCCATTCAGTAGTAAGCCGTTTTCGATCTCCTTTGGTGGTATTCGGTTGTATCCCCCAATCGATGGTAGGTCGTCATCATATGAATTATGCAAACATTGATTCCTTTCCACGAGGTTACGTAGGAAGCCTCCATGAGGTTCAAGCCCCACACCCATGTCTCATCCTGATCTATCCCTCGATCCCATGTGTTCTGGGAAGTTCGTGACCCAAACCGAAGGTTCTACTTCCTCCGGGTCCCATCCATGTGTCCATTTTCATGGGCCACCTCCTTAGGGGTCACATCGTCTCACCGAACTACGCGGACGTGGATTCCCTACCACGAGGATATGTAGGAAGTCTCGTCGAGGAAAAAGACCAACACTATCGTTACAATAATGACGGTCCAATTCCATTCCCCCTACACTCCATTCAAATCTCCATTTTCAATCCTGATTCTCACCTGGGCCACCAAATCCCGGTGGGATCATGTCATCCACCACCTCACTACTCCATGTAGTACTCGGGCCGCAATCCACGCGTAAGCCCCAACATGTAACTGGGTCGTTGTCTTTTGTGTACACCTCGTTTCATCGCCTCTTCGAACTATGTGGGTTTTAATTGCTGTCATCTATACAGTGTACATAGGAAACCTCTACGAGGTTCAGTCCTAGAAAATTGTAAACCTTGGTGTCCCCCATTCTGGGGTGCACTCTCCTTGATCCTCCATCAGTGGTGTTTAAATCATCCATTACGGTGTGACATCTCCCCTCTATAGGTAAAACCACCTCGGATCTGTGCTCATTGGGCATTCTGATCCATCCATCTTCATGGGGTTCCCTCCTTGGGGTGTACCAATCTGATCGGTCTATATGGGACATTATGGTCACCCTTAGTCTGTCTCTTCTAGATGTTAAACTTGCGACATACCTTGTGTTAAAAGTGGGAAGCTGAGGAAAACCATAGAGACATGCCTTTGACATAAGATTCCCCATGAATGACGTGGGATGCCTCAGGTTATGCACCCTTGAGAAGCTGCCTTATGAGGAATAATTTAGGTTCTCAAATTTCCACATATCCAAAGATGCCATGACATGCCTCATGTTGTCATCTACTCCGACTGATGGTTGCTACCGAGTTAAGAACCCATGTAATGTCCTGACAGAAGTAGTGTAATTAACCGGCGTCCACAAAGGTATGTAACTAGGTACGAGATTCATGAACCACAACTTAATCTATAAGGGAGATCCGGACTAGGTAACGAGTTCCGAGGAGGAATCCATGGAAGGAAGAACCAACATCCCATCATCCCGTTTCAATTATGGAGAAAACGTCTCTGAATAAGGAGCAAATGTCGCCCACCTTTGGAAATGGGGAATGCGGGGAAATGGCTGTGCATCATCCACAGATGGATGTGCACGCCCCAGCGAAACATTGAGAAACAATATCAATGATTCATTATCTCTCAGGAATCATATTCATTTATCCCATTATAACCAAGGTATTATAATTCAATTAAATCATTTAATAATTCATGTAATGAGTGAAATGGCCTTAAAAACCATTTATAATACTTTTTAGTTAAATCCATTAAATTATTTTAAGAAATAAAACTATCATGAATCAATCACCCCATTATAATCATGTCAAATAATTAACAAACACAGTGAAATTCAATTTCAATTTTCAACCAAGAACTTAGGAGGTGCTATTATTTATTAGGAAATTACCTAGAAGGGGGAAATTACAATTATAATCAATATAAGAACTTAAGAGGTTCTTTGGTTCTATAAATAATTTTTATATGAAAAGAAGATACAATTAAAACCAAATTCTTAGAGGGCATTCCAATCATTTAAAAAATTAATTTTAAAGGGGTATTTCAGAATGAGACACCCAAGGGGTTTCCATGATGGTGGTTAGTATCCACTAATTATGAAGCAACAATACATGGGACTATAAAAATGGGAGTATACCAATATAGAATAAAGAAATCAATTTTAAGACAATACCCATCATAGTCAACTATGTAGCACATCTGAACAACAATGGAAACAACCCACACTTTTGGGAAAATAATGAGACCGCCTACCTTAGGGTTATTTAAAACTCCCCTCCGATGGAAGCATTATATTTGATGTTGATTGGGAGAAATCGTAGAAACATTCCAATGCCTTGGAACTAGGGTGAGTGACCATGTACATAAATAGTTAAATAGATTTGAATATAATGATAGAATATAAGGAAGATGAATTTAGAGCATACCTCTAACTATCCAACACCTCTGATGGATTTAGATTTAGATTTGGGATCTATGAGATATCTCGTTGCCCATAATGAGAGGAGGTTGAATCCATGAGATAAAGGTGGGAGAACTCATCTGAATGAGCATGAATGAAGAAAACAAAAAATATATTTTTATAGTCCTTTATTGAATTTTTTAAATATTACCATAAAAACTAGGGTGAATGGGTTTGATACATAGTTTGGCCAAACTGAGCACAAATAATGCTCCATTTACTACCTAATAAGATTCAGTGCTTTGTTATGGTTCCAAATTTCTCTAACCATTATCATACATGGAAGAAGTACTCTTTTGGAAACAGAATATGGACTGCATGAGTAAGAGATTTGGGTCACATGAATGGAGACAAATCGTGAGAACCCTCCTTCATAATGGGACAATGCAAGGTTACCCTACACAGTTAGTACTAATCATGAAATAACCTTGAGACCTACCTTCTTTTCCCATTTTATAGAAATTTGATATTTTGTACAAGACATGAATTTTCTTAGAAACTTCATTAGGTTGTATTTCATATTTACCAAGATAAAACAAAAGAAAAATATTTAAGAACAAATTAGTGGTACCTTGGTGAAAATATGGGTTGTTACATGTTATGTTATGCACCTATATTCATTTATGTGGTTTATTTAGAACCACTATGACATGTAATATCATGAATTTAGATATTATCATGAAACATAATGTTTCCCGTATTTTGTTTCCTTCATGGGGAATACAATTTACTATTAACAAAGTAGAAGATATTTTATGTTAGAATCTCATCATTTATCGGGATAATTTATGATTAATTTTTTGAAGATAAAATATTATTATCCATATCTAATGATTCTCATTAATGTTATTTACAAAACCATGTTCATCAAATGTTATTTTTTCAAAAACATTTTTAACTTTAAAAAAATTATTTATTACACACATATACTTACCATGGTTGAGTTTTTAAAATTTATTATTGAAATAATTCAACATTTCATTTTATAAAAAATTTCTGTTTATATTTTTCTGAAAATTTCAAATTAATATTTATTTTAACTTGTATGACTTGAATATAATCCTCTAACATGATAACCAATTATTTCATTTAATATTACATTATAATCATCCATTGTTGTTTTGAAATAAAATGATCTATAAAATGGAATATGTTTTAAAAAGTGTTTTTGAAAGAAGAATTTTTTTCCTCAAGAATTGTTTTAAATGATTTTAAAGCTTCCTTTTCTTTTTTTTCATGGTTATTTTAAAATAAAAGGATTTATGATGTATATTAGGATTTTATTGAAAATAGGTTTTTATCATAAATGTTTTAAACAAGAAATTTATTAAATGTTCTTAATGATACATTTATTTTTTACAAGATTATTTTCAAAGAAAAGGATTTGATAAATATTTTATTAATTTTTTTTAAAGTGATTTTCAATGAAAATTTATTTTCCTCTACAAATTTTCCAAATGAACTTTTTAAATAATTTTCCATATAATATTAATACCTTTTATGGTACTTATTTTTTACAATGGATATTATTTAAGGATACCGTTATTATTATCTATCTTGATGGTTTATGTTTATGATGGAAATATTTATACGCATCCCATTTCTGTTAAATGGTGCATACAATGATAAAATTCTTATGAACCCCAGTGATTTTTAGAGGTTATGATATGATGAAATGAAGAAATAATTATTAAACCTGTATCATTTCCCTAGGTATTGAAATGATGAAATATTTATTAAACCCATTTCAGTTCATAGGTTATGATATGATTTTTTTGATCTTATGGAAAAAATACATATGATTTTCACTATATGATGGGTGAGACCAATATCTACCTATAATGAATTGGCTAAAGAATTATATATCAAGAGATATACATGAAATGAATAGGGAGGGATCTTGGGTCAGTAATGTAATTCTCACTACAATAGACATGGTAGTAATCTATGACTACTTTGATAGTTTGGGGAGATAACCCATTCCACTATTATTGCATTGGGAGTGAGCCACTGATAATATGAAAATGGTTTTTGGTGATTATTTTTATTCCACAATTCTATGACTTATGTCCATGTTATGATCTCATGGATCATGTTATTTGATTTCTTTTTTATTCATGTCTTGTTAACTAATAATCTATATTCTATGACTCAAGATTATGATATTTTATATAAAGGGTAAAATTTTAAAATGTTATGATCATGTTTTTTACAATTATGCTCATTTTATGCTAACATATTTCACATGATTACACATATTGAGAATTTTATATCACCCATTATGACATTCCATTCCCTATTTTAGGAAGAAATTAATTATGTTTGATATTTATAGGAAGTGTTATAGATATGAAAAAATAGTTGGATATGATGTAGTTTATATAATAACAATTTTTTGTTTCCATGTTTCCAGTGGAACTATTCCATTTTTAACCTTGGCCATGTGTTTTTGTAATGAAATAAATATTAATCTAAAAAAATTTATATCTATTTTGAAAATCAAGGGTTATAATAATTTGTTTTAGATGATAGGTTTAATTAAACATTAGAAACTATGATGATAAATCTTTAGTGAGATCCTAAAGGACATGTTTATAGATAAGTCTAGGTATAAGAAAAAGCACCAAAAAATTTCTTGTAATTTGGGTAAAGGATAATGTATGTGGTTTCCATGTAATTAATCCCCTTTTTGAATACTAAAAGTGGATGAATCTCTCAAATAATGGTACCTAGGGTTAATAACATATAAAAGATCACATTGATATGGACTTAATTTTCACCGAGTTCCATATAATTGGCCTCAATTTAGAAGTAGTTTGAAACTTCTATGGGATATGAATTTTAAATTTAATAACACTTTATGAATGATCATTAAGGATTTAAATAGATTATGACTAAAAATGACATAGGATATACCTATGGTGTAAAATATTAAGATGTAGGTTTCCTGACATAAACATCCTATAAGTGTTTTATCAAGATTACATGGCTCTCTACAATGAATATTTTTCATTACAATATGTTTTCTGGTTTTATTCAATGGACGGGAACCAGAGGATGTGATTTAATGTTGTGTTTGATAGATTATTCATTGATTGTACTCTATAGAAGATAAATTTTATAGGAGCCTGTGTAACACGTATAGAATTTAAAATAATATAATTATATTTAATAGTGAAAGGGACATGAGATACTGAATTTATCTTTCATTACATTCAATACATTGTTTATCTTGAGGTGCACGCAACCCCTAGATTGTTATGTTCGATATCATATTGAACATGCAACATAGAACTTAAGTAAAAAAAGATATGTATTACACATGTATATATAATGAATTATTTTTCTAGCAATTAATTATAAATGAGGATAAAACCCTATTTATAATAAAGGGAAATCTTTTTCTAAAATACTATTAAAATGATCAAAAGTGTGTTTTATACAAATAAAATTTAAAAACCACTCATTTTATATTAATGTAATTTAAATTTATAATATAAAATATAATTTTTAACATTAAACCTATGTGTTTTCTTTAAAATAGTTAAAAATTAATCCATTTTTACGCTTAAAATCGGTATTTTGTTTTAAAAGGTTGTTTTTGCCTTTTAATGGAATATATGTTTTAAAACTAAATTTCTCAATTATATATATTATTTATGAAAATATATTCTTTTTATTTAATGGTTGAATGAAAAATTAGCAAATGGTTTTTTGGGGGTTTTTAGAAAAGTTTCATTTTTTGATGAATAGTGAAAAACACTGAATTGTAATTGAAAACTGACTTTTCAACAAAATGATATTTAATATTAAATTATATTTTAAATTTTTTTTAATATATAATTTGATGAATTATAAATATATTCATCCAATTTAGGTCATTGGAATCATTTTAAATTTGAATATTAATCTAAAATCAATTCCAAATTTTGAACATTTTGACATACAAATCCTCTTTTTTTATAAGTCCACAAGATGAATATTAAATTAAATTCTACAATTTAGGTGAGTTTAATTTCAAAAATGGATTCCAAATTTAGAATCATAATATGTTATAATTTCTTATAAGGAAAAATATCTTTTTTACAAAAAAAAATTATTTAAAAAATTTATATTTAATTATAGAAAATAAGATGAAAACGACTTTACTAAGTTGTTAAACATAGAATATAAGGTGAAAAAATGACACAAAACTAGTCTAAATCCCACTTTCTGGACACAGTTCTACCCTTATGACATTAATCACTAATTTTATGAGTTTTTATGATAGTATTATTTGACCATGACCCATATAATATGTTGAGAAAATAAAAACAAAAATTATGTACCTTTTATCATTTTATTTTTTTATAATGCATTTGGAATAATGGAAAACTACATATGTTCGGTTATAATATTTATTTTCAATGATAAATGTGTTTTTATCATTAAAAAAATTATCTATAATTTTACGATATGATATAATCACATTAAATTCTTACGAAACACCAATGCATGGAATATTTAGTTAATATAATGTTAAATAAATGATATAAAAATATTAAAAGTGAGGTAAAAAGAAATATTTATTTTACAAAAAAAATTTCAAATAAATTTACATTTATTATTTTTGTGAACATAATATATTTTATTTCCATTATTTTCTGGTTATTTTTTTAAATACAAATTAAATAAATAATGTTAAAATTGACACTAATGTAGTTTCATAATAAATGATATTTTATTATGTGATTTAAAATTATTAAAAAAATATATTATACAATGTGATTTTTTAATATTAATAAATTTAATATAATCACTATTCAGGGACAAATTTATCTTTTTATGATGAAAATATTGACCCATAAATAGTAAAAACATTGTTTGCAAAGGTGGGGTTAAAGAATTGTTTTTTGCACGTTAAATGAACTTATTTTAAATGTAATTTACATCCCACGTGATTTTATTATATGGGAAGTAGGATATGACATTTTAAAACAGTGGCTATAAATAATATAACCTGTCTCTTTTTAATTTAGTCTAAATGGTTGAATTACATTGGTTAGGAAAATAATTATCTTAATGAAAAACCAAGATTATAAAATAAAAACCTAGGTGTTGTGGAAAAAATATTTAAAAGATATATTTAATTTTTGGGTTCAAGGAGTTTGTTGAACAAAAAAACCTGCCCAAAATTATTATTCAATGTTTCAGGGAAATGACATAATATGGAAATTTAAATATTAAATACGTTTGAGTTTTCAAAATAATTCCCCTCCACTTAAAATATAAAAAGTCTCTGACTCTCCCCACATATTCGCACGTATAAAGATATTTTTTTCATCCAAAACAACCCAAATAAAATCTATAGTTACTTATAACATCTTTGAAGACTCAATTAGGTAATGAAGATAGCCATAGATATCCTTTGGTGAAATCCAAAAGGAGTCATTGGAAGAAGAGTTAATGATTAACAACATTCATTTTTATTTTATTTAATTCTCCATATGATTCAAATTTTCATATACCATGAGTATATAAAAACATCATTATCCTAAATATAATGAGGTTTTTTAAATTAGGGTTATTACCTCCAACCAAATAAAAATCCATTATATAGTGTATGAAATAATCATTCTTGTGTCCGTTAGACTACCACCTCACCAAATGATGTCATTTACTTTTCCATTAACACCTGTCATTGTTGGGAATAATGATAGAAATACAACTTATATATGTTATTTAGTATATTTATAACATTATCGTATATTTTGAGTCGTTATATTATATAAAAAATTTAATTGCTATTCTTAAAGGGATATGATAACAACACTCGTGTGTAAGATGTACTACCACCATGTGAAGCGATGTGAATTTTTTATCACTATCACGTTACATGGAAGATGATATGGGTAAATATTATGAATAAAGATGATATAAATGAAATAATTATTATATTCCTGATATAATCATCTTTTGGAAAAATATATAATTTTATCCTTACCTTTTTGACATAATGAAAAAGTGAACATGACGTTTGTGGACGAGTGGACTACCACCTCCTCGAAGTGATGAAATTAATATCACTTAAAAATAAAGAAATATATTAATATATATATTTAAATTTCATGCTATTTATGATAAAATTATAATTATGTAAAGATAGAATATCACTTATATTCTTTCCAGAATGATGATTGAAATATGAAAATGTTGTTTATTCATACGTACGATGTAACATCTCTATGATCATAATGTTAATTCATTGTTCATAAAAAATATTAATGGGAGGATTTAATAGTATTATTAATGTATATGTAGGATAGTTATTTAATTATTATTATTCTTGATATGGTCAAATAATGTACTTTTGACTCTAGTCATCCTACAAAAGTCATTTTTAACACATAAGTAGAATACATTCAAAACATACAACATAGACATAGTCATTTTAGTTAGTTTAAGTGGAGTTCTTATAAGTGAAATATAAGTATTAATAAACATTAAAATGTTTAGAAATCAAGTAAATAATAAATTAATTTTATTATTTAGGAGGATAAAAAACAAGTAAGAGGAATCAGAGTCATGGTAAGGTGTTTTCTATTGTAAGATTTATTTCTATTAGATACATCAATTATACACTAAATATTTTTTTATGTGGTGCATATAATTACCATTTTTTTGTATTATTATTATACATAAATTTAGAAGAATTATTTTATCAAATTTAGGATCATGCTTTCACTGTGTTTATGGTTTCAATGTTTCGAAATAGGTAATGGATTTTTGTCATAATTTTTCTTCTTTGAGACTTATTCCATGTTATACACTTATCTTATTTTGTGATGTGTTTATCAATAAACTTTTACATGTTAAATAAATAATTTAATTATTGTAATGGAACATTATTTTTTATTTATTGTATTACATTCATGGGTCTTATGATTCAATGTTACCAAAGTGGAAAGGGTCTGATATTAAATTGTAATCAATTATCAGGATTCTTTGTGTCTAGGTCTCTAATGTTGAAAAATAATGACATACATTTAAATAATTTGAATGAATTTAATTCTCTTATATATATTTCTTTAGAAAATGTTTTGCCATTAATTTTACTCTGTTTATCTACTTAGAAGTTCAGAAGAATATTTTCTCAAAAAAATCATCCTTTTGATCCAAAAATCTTTTTTTAAACCATTTTTTAAAAAAATGTAAAAAGATTATTTTTAAAACATTAATTTCAAATAAAAAAATATTTAATCAATATGGTTTTTATTTGATTATTAATACATTTTTTAATGTGTGGATATGTTATAAAACAATGTTGGGTGGTTCTGCGATTAACCAATGATGGGTTATTCTGTGTTAAAAAAGGATGTGTGGGTTCATGATAGACCACCAAATATAATGGGTATGTGTGTTTAATATATGGTTATTCCATTTATAAGAGTTATTTTAATTATGAAGTTAAAATTATGTCCCCAGTTACATGCATGTTTTATTTATGCTTTCTAAAGGTTGGTAATGCTTTTCATGATTGACATTGATGATACATAGATCATGATTATTAATTCTAATGACTCTTGTATTTTTAATTGTTTTCATATTAAATTACTAAGGTATTAATGGGTATTATTTCCTTTATGTTTTTATAATGAAAATTTATTATTTCATCTTAATAATTTTCACTATTATACTCATTGAGGAAATTAGATTATTAGTGGTTATCTATAGCCATACTAAGCAATTTTCTCACACTTTTTATGTTTCATTTTTCCAAATTTCTGAATATTGAGGTTTAATTATTTATTTATATAAATGGTTTCAAAAGGACTACATTGACGACCTAATTTGAAATAAAAAATTTTGATTAAAAGGGAGAGATTTTTATTTAATGACATGGGTACTGTTTCTATAGGATATTTCATAATTCAATAAAAATCTATACCAAAATTGTAATCCAAAAAGAAAGTGATCATTGTTTTCATGTCTAGGTTGAATCTTTTTGAGGGAAAAATAATTGGGTAAAAATTTTCTAAATAATATCCAAGAATGTATTGCTATGGATTTTAGTTATGGATCTAGGATTATGGGTCCTTTGTTGTAATACGTGGTATCAAAACTCAGTTTATAACATTGGAGATTGAAATTTCATCACGTGGGGTTTTATTAATTGTTATGGATCCCATCATAGGTCTATAAAATTATGATTGATCATATGTTTAATTTCCTATACACCACATTATAATTCATGTGATGAATTATTAATGTGATTACATACATTTTTTTGACATATTTTTGGATTGGGGTATTTATAACCCATAATATCAACATGATTTGTTATTTAGGAATGAATTGTTTTTTATTTTAAAAAAGGAAAACCCATATTTTTTGTGATGACTCATCACATCAGGTAAGGCAGTGGGGGTCTGATCCCATGACTAAAGGATGATAAAGGGTTTCATTCCTACCACTGGCCTACATTACGTAATGTTTATTCTGAAATTTGTTATTGAATAAGAATAAATTTATTTGAAAAAATTTGTGATTTTATTTGAGGAATAACAGTTGACTTAGCCTTGAAGAACTTATTGTCATATCCCACTAATCACTAGGTTTTGAACTTAGTAATCGAATTATTAAAGAATTTTATTGATACTTATTTAGAGAATAAATTATTTTGATCATTATTTTTCATTTCAATTTTAAATATTAGTGTATCATATGATAGTTTGTTGTTTTTTGGAAATTATCTTTACATTTTCTAACCGTTTTGGTTTTGGTTAAAGTTTTACAGATATGAGGAATATATTATTATAATTTTTGTGGTTATATAGAATTTAAATTTTTATATAGAGCATCAGGAATTGAAAATAAATTTTCAGTACTCATCATTTGGATAAAACAATTATATTGTGATGGAAGTTTACAAAGGGATGAAACGATACTCAAAAAGTAAGTATATGTCCATTTTTATCATACTGAAGATGAGAAAATAATTCATTATCTCATTAAAAGTTATTTTGAAACAAAACATTATCCAATAGGATTAAATTATGATGAAACAATGGTTATATTAATCCCCAGAAATTTATGGTTTTGAGACCCTTAAAATTCAATTTATTATTCACTTTGTTGTGATCAATGACCTCCGTCGCTGTTTATAATTATTTAGGCTTTTCCTCCATTCTCGTCTGTGTTCTTGTATTTGGATATCTAGTTATATGTAATTCTATATGTAGTTTTATATACCATTATCTATTATTATTATTATATTTTAGTAACCATTTTTACAATATGAGTTTACAAAAACAAGTCTTTTCAAATGTACATCCTTTTGTAACCATGATAATGTTCAAATTGTGAAGACATAATTTATTAGGGAGGGGATGTAGCACTATGTTATTTAAAAAAAATTATATATGATAGTTTATGGGTAACAAAATATAGAATTTATATTTCATTAGATATGACACTTATTTTATCTTGTGTTGAATGAATCCAAGAGATATTTATTTTCAATAGCGTATTCAAGACACAACAAGAATCTTAATTGACCCATGATATATATTACCATTATAACTAACCTAACTGTCGTTGAAGCAGGACAACGTTTAAAATATATACTACTACTAACCATAATATATGTGACAAGTAGGGTCAAACCCACAAAGAAGGCAATTTGACCATATTTCTTCTAAAAACTTACAAAAGGGCCCAACTATTGTTAGCAGTGGGATTGAGTTTATATGTTTATATTTTTATAAAATTTTGTTGTTTATTATAAGGAACAAATGAAACAACACATTTTTTATAGTTTTTTTCCTAAACTATATCGTTGGACGAAATAGGCTAAAAACAGTAAGTAATAGAGAAATAATATGTTGATAAGTGAACAATCTAGAGAAATATGTCCGGAGAAAATATCAACTCTTCTGGTTTTGAAAACATTTCTTCGGAAAAACTTTATTATAACTAATACCACTCAAAATGAGTGATTTATTTCCCTCCCTAGGATATAAATCAATCAAGCTGACAGATCTTGAAGTTCGCCACTCCTAGATTAATCTACAAGAGAATTTCATTTTGAAAAACAATATAGAACAAAATCGTTGTATTTTCTGTAGTCTTCTATTTCAATTTAAAAGTTCAATAAAATTAATCCACATTCTAACTCACCATACGAATGTGGAATTCTGAAATTAAGAGCTAGTTATATGTTTCAATTGAATGTAATCCGAATAGATCTCGCCAAATAACTCTGATCACAAACAAAATGATAGTGTGAAGAGATTAAGAAGATAACCATTAGATTTTATTTTTAACCCCAAACTGAATGAATTTAGCCTAACATTGTTTTAGTTATATATACTAAAATCATTCAATTATAGAGAAACATAATTGAATGAAAATAGAGGGAAAAAACTCCCTCCGTTAGCATGAATCGTTGGTGCTCCTGGCCCTCGGGTCTCCCGTGAAAGGTTCTCTAAGAAGTGCTCCAGGATTCACCTTTGGTTCTCACTCTTCTATTTAAGTGAATAAAATTAATGTGTTAATAAATTTATATTAATTAATATTTAATAATATTTATAAATTATTATATTTTATATTTTAATTTTATAATTCTTAATTAGTCTGTCTCATATTCTATTTTATAATTTATCAACTTATAAATATTATAATAATTATATATTATTATATTTGATATTATGTCTATTTGTTTTATTTATTATTTTATTTATCTTTTAATTTTGTTTTATATTATACTTTTATAATATCTTCATCCCCCCCAGTTTCGGTGCAAATTAGGGGGGGTTCTCGGTACCAGTTGTCCTGGAAGGAGAAGCGCCATATCCATCTCTTCTTCGTTGAAGTAGCCAATGCCAGCGGGTGTAGTGGCTTCAGCACCTCCCTGACAGACTTCCGGATCCATCACTAGCTTTGTGGTTCAGGGGTGCTAATATCCTTGACATGGTCCCTCCTTTGCAGTAGCGTGGCCCCATTTAGACTCCGAAAATGGCACCGGTTCATCAAGATGCAGTGAATCAATGATGAGATACTCTTGAAACTCCTCACATATACGGTGTATTAGATCCGATGACATGGTAGAAAGATCCAATGGTTTCATCGCACAGTAAATGGAAATGGTGGGGGTTGCGATGAAGGTTGAGGCTGAATGTTTTTTATGATTTTTTTAATGTTCCAGCCCTTGCAGATCGGCTTATGGAGGATCGTCTCTAGATTGCAGAACATCATGATGATTTCTACTGTATTATTCTTCTGGTCGGAGATCTGTTTGTGAATTCCATGAAACTTACTTGACGTTGGAAAGAAGAGAGATGAAACACTTCATGTTCCACAGTGTGGTGACTGAATGTTGTGATGAGGCAATAGAAATGAATTCATGGAGAGATGTCGGGAAAGGAATGTGGAACCAATTATGGTGTATGAGGAGTTGTTGTGCCACAAAAAATGGAATGGTGGAAGAGATTCTTTGTGGAAGTGGAATTACGGTGGTAGAGGATTATGGTGTAAAGAGGATACAGTTACTGAAACTGGTGTGAAAGAGAATGAAGAAACGGTGGATGAGGCTTACGGTGACTCCATAAATGAAATAAAGTGCCAAAGTGTTGGGTTGATACAGTGCTAGATGCAGATGAAGGGCACCGTGAAGGGGAGCAGTGTAGCCGATCATGGTGTTAGGTGCCATGGAAATGGTGTGAGGGAGTATTGGTGAGACAATGATAGATGGAACCGTGAATAGAGTCACAGTGGCTATGGCACCATGAATTTGAATATGGTGGCAGGGAATGTGAGACTGTAATGGTAAGAAATGACACGATGCCACCGTAAAGAGGTGAGACTCTGAAATAATGGGGAAGCGGTGCGCGGGGGCACCGTGACAGGTAATGGTTGTTGTGGCACCATAACACTACAAAACAAACAGAAATACTAAATTAGTAGAAACATAAATAAAACTGAATTAAATAATTAATAACAACTAAAAATTAATTAAAAATAGATGAAAATTTAAAATAACTTATGCAACCAAATAAACTAGATTTATAATATTATTTACTTCACTTAATTAAATTTTATATTAGAATTAAACTAAAATTTATAATTAAAGAGAATGTAAATCATAAAATAATAACATTATTTATGTTATAAAGTTAATTTATATAAAATAGTTTCTTAAAATAATGGAATTAAATAAGGTAAAAAGTTACTTATTATATTAATTTAAAATAAAATTAATTTATGAAATAAAATTAACAAGATTATTGAGTTAATAAAATAAAATTTATAAATGTTATATTGTTCAAATACAGATAAAAATTAGATTATTCTACTTTAATATAATTCATATTTATTACATGTAATGTTAAATAAAAGATTCATTGTCTAAGTGAAAAACTATAAATAATTAATTAGTTAATTATTATAATTTTTTTTATTATATAGAACAAAAACTACAAACTAAATAAAAAGTAATTATTATATAAAATTAAAGAAATAAAGAAATTATTTAACTTAAATCCTAACATACACTATTAATTATATAAATTGATTAAATATTAAATTTAATTATAAAAAATACAAAAGTGTGATAATTTATCAAAAGGTGTTAAAATAAATTATTAAATTGACATAAATTAATTAAAATGATGTGGAAAAACATGTGTTTGTAAGGCCACATCAAATTCCCCCGCACATAAACATTGTTTGTCCTCAAACTATCCCATGAATTATCATCTTTGAAAACAAAAGTATGGTATTAATGATTTTTCTCAAAATGTAAAAAGTCCAACAAATTGAAACAAAGGACAGAAACATGTCATTAGGGTGAGAAAATTAATTTCTCATATGAATCTTACTTAGATAAAATACTCAAAGGTGGTCAAGAGAGTAATGAATCCATAAGAAATTAAAGTTTCATGCCTCATATGTGGTACTGATTAGTGACTAACTTCAATCCAGGCTCATGTCCAAAGTTAAAGAATGACAATAGGTAAAATTAACGTGGAATTAAGAACATAACATTTGGAACTTTATACTATGACTTTTTCACCTAGGTTCCAAAAAATATATATTTTTGTGAATCACCTCATTGATACAACATATATGACTCCCATATAAACCAATTTACCCCTTCTACATTCACCGTTCATCATTACTCTCACCTTAATGAACACATTTTTCACCCTAGACACTTTATTAAATTTTTCCCATGCCTTGCATCATGTGCTAAGAATTATGCATATGCACTTAGTTAAAGTGTATAGAGGGCTTAAAGTAAATAAAAACACTCCCAGCAACTAGGGTCTCAGAGACTCACCATGGGCTCCCATATGCCCAAACAACTCCAGTTTCAAATTATTTATATAAAAACCATTTACATTTGTTCATTAAGGTAATTAATTTAATAATTCAAAGAAAAAACGAGTCACCAATGATCAAAATAAAATTTATAATTCCAAGATTTATGATCATAATTACATTAATATATCACCCATGTCACTCTCAGATGTTATTACTAAAATAAACTTTCCATTAGGTCACTATGATAAACCTCTCAGAAAACATCCATTATCACTAATTTCAGATTCAAAAAAAATATTAACTTTTACCATGGTACATTTCATAAGGAAAACTTTTTTTAATACTGTGTAAAGACTAAAATTGTGCAAGAATTTTGAAATAATTTAACCATTTTTTGACAAAGGGTTTGAAGTTGCAGTGGGAATTGACAGGATTACAATTAAGCACTGTTTAGAATAGTCAATAAATAACCCTCTCCCCCACACATAAAATCCAACTTTGTCCCCCAATTTGTCTTCTAAAGTGTCGAAAAACAATTTGATAGTTAAATTTAAAATATACATTCAATAGAGTAGATATATGATATTTATAAAGAGTCTCAATGAAATTCAAAAATATTTTTTACCAAAAGGAATAAATTAACAGTAGTTTCATTGGAATGTAAATGCATTATCATTTATTCCAACAAAAATTATTTTCCATTATAGCTCAAAAGTAGAATATAATGTGTGGTTACATAGAGAATTAGGTGTAAATAATTTCAGAAAATAAGATTCAATTGAATATTCAACAACACATAAGTCAAGCCTTCTTAACACCCCTTAGAAAATAATATTCCACAAAAAACACTAAATAAAGCAAACATGTACCCCCCAACATAATTTCCCATAGTGAAATGGTTTTAACAACATTGAAATTCAATTTTTTATCAAATAGGTACATGAATAATTTTTTCACATCATAGTGACTTGTAGCTGAATTTTATTCCAATACAAGATGAATTTTTCTAATAGAAGCAGAATATTTCTATTTCAGCATCTAGACATGAAGAAAAAATTAATATAATTCAAGTTGTGCAACAGAATTTTCATTACATAAGTAGCTATATTTTCTATTACATGTAGAATTTTTCAGTGAACACAAATTTTAAAATAGTAACAAATAGTGCAGAATTTTTCATGAAAATCATGATTCATATTTTATCCTTAATATCAATTGGATAAGAAAAATAAATGAAACAATAATGAGTCACGTACTCCCATGAATATGTTTTTCATTTTCCCTATAGTATGGGAATTCCACCCCATAATTGACACAAGCAGGTGCTTATAGATAACTCTGAAACATAACAAGATACTAAGAACAAACAATAACAAGGACTTCCCAAAAACAGAACACAAAAGCAACACTATATTCAAAGTTTTAAAGAATCAATGTATAGACAAAAATACCATGGGTTTCCTCCCATGAAATGCTAAGTTTTAATGTCTTCAGCCAGACATCATCCAAGAAAAATTTTTCTTGCACAGTGAAGGAAGCCAATCCCATTGGTCTTCCCTCAAAATAAAGTTTCAATATCTACCCATTGACTAATATGGGTTTATTCTCTTCACCTATAATTTCAATATCTCCATTTTCTAGAACTCTCACTACAATAAAAGGTCCAGACCACTTCGACATTATCTTTTTATGAAAGAGTTTGAGTCTAGAGTTAAAAAGAAAGACCTTCTGTCCAGGTTTGAATTCTTTGGTTTGAATTATATAACCATGAAATATTTTAGTTATTTATTTATAAATTCTTTAATTATCATAACTCTCTCTCCTAATACCATCATGATCAATCATCTCAAGTAACCTATTCTCACCAGCACTCCTAAAGTCAATGTTTAGAGCCTTAACTGCCTAATAAGACTTATGTTGCAACTCCAAATGTAAATGACATAATTTCCCAAACAACAGCCTGTAAGGAGACATACCTATTGAGGTCTTGAAATCAGTTCTATAATCCCATAAAGCTTCATCCAACTTTAGAGACCTTTCTTTCCTAGAGTTTGACACAGTTTATTCAAGTATTTTATTTACTAACCTGTTTGAAATTTCCACTTGTCAATTGGACTGTGGATGACAAAGAGTACCAGTATTATGAACACAACCATATATCTCCATAAAAGATTTAAATTTATAGTCATCAAAGTGTGATCAATTATCAGTGATAAAAGCACCTGGGACTCCAAATATTGTAAAGATGTTCTTCTTCAAAAACATTTATTACAGATTAGGATTTATTGTTGGGAAGTGCCACTGCCTCAACCCATTTTGAAACAGAGTCTATAGTAACGAGAATATATGAATTCCCATGAGATGGTGGGAATGGACCACTGAAATATAAACCCTAGATATCAAAAATTTCGACTTTTAGAATTCCTTTTAGGGGTAACTCCTCCTTCCCACCAACATTACCTAGCCTCTGACATCTATTACAGCCAACCACGAAGCTCCTAGTATCCTTAAAAAGTGTAGGCCAATAGAACCTAGATTGTAGAACATTTTGATTAGTTCATTCACCACCATAGTGACCTCCCCAAGGTGAAGAGGGACAATTTTCTAAGACTGGAAACATTTATTCATCATGAACACACCTCGTAAGGATACCATTATCACATCTCCTAAATAGCAAGGGAATATCCCAAAAATAATACTTAAGTTCAGAAATGAATTTCTCTCATTGATTATTGGATATATTTTTGGGAAAGATACCTACTGATAAAAAGTTGAAAAAATTTCCAAAATAAGAAGATCTCCTGATTGACATAGTGAGCAACTTTTCATCAGGAAAGGAAGAGTTAATCTCCCCAGGATCTCCAGATTCAGATTGAGTAAGAGGAAGCCTAGACAATTGGTCAGCAACTAAATTTTCAGCTCCCTATTTATCCTTAATTTCTAAATCAAATTATTATAACAATAGAATCCATCTAATCATCTTGGGTTTTGTTTCATTCTTAGATAGAACGTACTTTAAATTAGAAGGATCAGTGAAAATGATGACTTCAGAACCTAAGAGATACTATCTGAACTTCTATAGAGCAAACAAAACCACTAGCAATTCTTTCATAGTAGTGGTGTAATTGTTTTGGGCAACATCTAGCATTTTAATAGAAGAATACACCACATGAAACATTCTATCATTCCTCGGTCTATGGAGAACACCAAAAACCATGTCACTAGAATCACACAAAAGCTCAAAAGGTCTATTCGAGTCAGGTGAAGTGATGACTGGTGATGTAGTGATTTTCTCTTTGTAAAAAAAATTATTTCAAACAGTTTTTATCAAAACTGAAAGGTGTATCCTTGACCAGAAAAGGATATAAGGACTTAGTTATTTTAGAAAAATAATTTATGAATTTCCTGTATTAACCGGAATTCGCTATGAAATTTCTAAAACCTTTAACATTTACAGGAGGAGGTAGTTCTTGAATAACATAAATCTTAGCAGTATCAACTTCTAGACCTCTCTTTGAAACATTATGACTAAGCACAATACATTTTGAAACAATGAATTGGAATTTCCCCCAATTAAGAAAAAGGTTGGTTTAAATGCATCTCTCTAAGACTAACTCAAGATTTCCATGAAAAGTATCAAAAGTACTACCCACAATGGAGAAATAATCCATGAAAACCTCAATAATTCTTTCATTCATATCTGAAAAGATAGCCATCATACAACTTTGAATGGTGGTTGGAGCTCCAAAAACCTAATGGGAATATGCATGTAGGAAAACTTTCTACAGGGGAATGTGAAAGTGGTCTTTTTCTGATCCTCTAGAGCAATAGAAATCTATATATAACCAAATACACATCTAGAAAATAGAAAAACTCATTTCTAACTAGCATCCCAAGAATTTTATCCAAGAAGGGCATTGCAAAATGGCCATTCTTAGTGGTTTCCTTATGCTTCCTATAATCTATGAAGACTCTCCACTTTGTGGCTTTACTAAATTGGACTTCTTCATTTTTTTCATTTTTAACTATAGTGAAACCTCACTTATTGGGGACAACATGGATAGGGCTAACCCAAGGATTATCAGAAATGGGATTTATCATTACAATGTCTAGCAGTTTAATCACTTCTTATCTCACAACTTCTTTCATGTTTGGATTTAACCTTATTTGTATATCTACCATAGTATTATGGTCAGGCTCCATAAGTATTTTATGCATATATAATGAGGGACTAATACCCTTGATATTCGCTCTAGTCCAGCCTATGGTAGATTTAAACTTCATCAAAACATTCAAAAATATTTCTTCTTTGGTTTCAATAAGTTAATTAGAAATTATTATAGGAAAAGTGGAGTTCTCGCCTAGAAATGAATATTTACGATGAGCAGGAATAGGATTCAGTACAGGAGTGGGTGGTTCTACACTAGAAAGAATACTCTTAGCCATGGTAGGTCCAAGATCTTGAACACATATTTTGTTAGGAGTATTGAAAGATGAAAGGTTTTCAATTTCATGTTCAGATTCAGAAGTAACAGTGCTACTGTCCAATGTGGGCAATACACTATCTAGACTTTCCAGATAAGAATTCTACAAGTTTATCAATGTAGAATTATCCAATTGTCTTATAAGTTCTCTCCCAATATCATCAAAGTGATCAGCAAGGTTGGTGTTAATAGAAACACCCTTAAATTCCCTAAAGAAGCTTCTATATTCAAAAACAGTGGACTCTTCCATAGTAGAAACTAGACAGTTGTCCAGTTCTGCAAAATTTTCAAGATTTGGAGTTTGAGCATGAATTTTCAACTTCTAAAATAGATTCAATATGATTTTTAGCTTCACAATTATTTTCATCATCAAGAAACTGATTTAAATATTTTTCAATATTGTCAGTTGAGTTATCATCTTCTATAGAGTCTACAACAGTACAATTTTTAGAAAAATGTGGTTCTTTAACATTATTAAACACATTGAACTCTTCTTGTTGTTCTCCAATTCCAATAATTAATTTACCCTTAGAGACATTAATAACAGCACCACCTACGGCCAAAAAGGGCCCACCCAAGATGATTGGCACCTCTTGATCACATTCCATATCTAAGACTAAAATGTTTTTAGGCATAAATAGCTTCCCAAACCATAACACCCCCAACTTCCACAGTATTCTTCTCTTTGAATAATACAATAGCGTGTGTTATATTCTACTCCGAGTTCTAACACACCACAACCAATCCAACTAGCAGTTATGAATAGTAATACTGAATTTTGAAATTTTATAAATTTTATCATTCATAATGTACTTCATTTTTGGATTCGGAATATCAATGTTATCATAGGGTGAAATTTTGGTATTTTTCTAAAAACTTTCAATTTTTGATGAATAGTGAAATATATTGAGTAATAGTTTAAACCCGAATTTTTATTTAAAAAATAATTAATTTTACTTAAATTTATTCCAGGTGAAAATAGATACATAATACCAATATAAGTTCAATGTAATTCATCGGAGTCAGTTTATAATAATTTTACATATATAAAACTTTTATTGAACTTTTTACCATCTTTTACCCACCTCCTAGGAGCAGTTGCAAATTTACATAAAACAATATTTTACCGCTTCTGTGAGTTGAATTTCAAAAATTCGAGAGACACGGTTGGTATCATTAAGTAAAATGTGGTTTAATAAGATGAAAATAAGTTTTGGTAAATAGTAACATTTTACTTTTTTTTACCACAGTTAAAAGTAAATAGAGTAATTATGGGTAAAAATGATATTAGTACTACCCTAACACATGTACTAATTCCATTGGATAAGTTTAATTCCACCAAAAAAACCTTAGGAATAAAATATTATCCTTTAGGTCCCCTTGGATTAGATTAGGACATTTATTCATATATAATTCAAAGAAGAATTAAAAGTGTTAAATTTGAAGTTTAATAAATAAACCATTTTTAATATAAGGTTAAACATGAGATAAATTAGACTATAAATATTCCTTAGAAAGATAAAAATAATTATTACATAAATGTATTTTATTAATATTTTTTAGACATTAAATAATTTAATTTATTTATGACACAATGATGATGCAGTAATTACCTAATTTATAAAATATTAAAATAATTGATATTATAAATATCCAAATAAATGTTATATGAGACTTTTTATGAATTCCAATAATTTTATAGGTTAATATGACATGTTAGAGTTGGTTAGATGAATTCTTTTCGAAGTAATAATGCTATTGTGAATTTAGAAAAAACAAAATATCAAATAGTGTCAAAATTGACATAAAAGAGTTTTTGAAACAGATATTATATTATTAATTGATATTCCATTGCTAAAAATATAAGGTTCTCCCAAAAGACATATATAATTATAGGTACATAATTAATGACCCACTTGGGGTTTTCATGGAAGTATATAGTATGTTTATTAACCACATAATATAAAATTATAAAGAGACATGGTATATGTAGAACTATTTAACTAAGAGTTAAATAAAACAGATATGGTTAATATAGTGATCCAAACCTATCTAAAACCTATTGGTTGAGTGGTTTTAGACCCATATCCACCGTATACATTAAATAATTATTTTTTGAGCCATTAGAAACCGAAAATGATTTTATTATAAAATAATATTTCAAGCTTTTCCTAAGGTGCCCCTCACCCATCTTATAAAAGGGAACTCATCCTTCTCTCTAATTCATAAATTCAAAGCCATTTGGGTCTGCCAAACCTTCCCAAATACCCTCTAAACTATCCTACCTTCGTCCTAGAGGACTTCCTTTAGCCATAATGCCAACCTAAGAATCCCTTTTGATCAAATCAAAAGGAAGAACCCGAAGAAGAGGTAAATATTTCATCACATCTTTCGAGTTCCTTTCTTAATCCACATTCTCTTTATTTGTTGTTTCAATTCAAAAATAATAACTCAAGTATCTTCTATATATTGTGATTTTATTATAAATCTGGTACAACCATATTCATTATTATATCCATCCTTTGAATGACATGTCACCATACATGCGTACGTACGGCGTACCGTCTCCACGTCATGGTGTAATTGATATTCAATACATTATTATTTGGATTGGTATAATAATGATGCTTAATTGATGTAAATAATAAATATAACTTGATAATGATTCAGAATATATGATATAACATCCAACTATATATTATTTTAAAATAAAATGAATGATATTGTCACTTGTGCGTACGTACAGATTACCATCTCCACAAACGTGATGAGATTTATTCCCCATCGTATCCATTCAAGACTAATTTTAATTATATGATTAAAAATATTGTTTAAAGACTTAATATCAATATTAATATGAATAATATACATCCTATCCATTACTAACATTGCTTACATAACAATGCATATGAAGGAAAACGAATCAGTTAACAACCAGAAATGACGATAATACTAAAATATTATTAACAAATAAATGTTAAAAGATCATATATGATATCATAATAATTTATATGATTCCTGTATTATTTAATAAAAATTATTTCAACATTATAAAGGAGGTTAACCCACCCCCATCCAAGGAAAAATACAAGGTATGGATTAATTTTACAATCTCATTATTATTCGAGGTTGTTTATATGTAATTATCTACCCGGACCGCTTTATCTTCCACATCCATGTTTTTTAAAAATGTATTTCAAAACATTTTTACTATTTCCTAGAAAATGGGGTAAATTCATTTATACCCTTATTTTACCATATATGTTTTGATAGGAATCGTTCCGTCGTTTTCCAGACAAGGTACTTCATGACCTTTTCAAAAATATTAATGTACAAATTTTTTTTACTTATACAGCGTGTGTGGAAATTTTCCACCATTATAACTTCGTCTAAGCTTCCATCACTGGATTATAATAATATTTTCATAATAAAGTTTTTCTTAAAAGATTTCAAAATAAAAAAGATATATTTCTCTAAAAAAGGTTTTGATTTCATCTATGTCAACATACTTTGATGGATGTTAAGATTATTCGAAGTAGATTTATTAGGATACAAAACTTCCATATTATATTTAAGGTTTGGTGATATGTTTGACTATGTATGTGTTATTTTTACACCATTTATTTTTTATGGATAAAGTAGTGTCAATTCGTATGCAAGTTTTAATACAAATGTTTTTGTTATGTTTAAACCTTTTCATATGAGGAATGCATTAGACATAATATGTTATGGGTGGAGCCTGCTATAGATCCTCGATGCATCAGTAGGTCTAATGAGAAAATATAGTGTCTTTGAACAAGGCCTTGAAAAAATCTTGTTTGTAATCTTGGAACAAGGCCTTGATTATGTGGTTATGAAAGTGTGGCATTATGTAGTCCATCATTATGGAAGTGGCTATTGATATTTCTTGTGATTATTCAACTAGTAGAATAACCATGGGAATAAGTCAGTTGAATCATTTGATTTTAACCTTGCTATATTATGAAGATGTTCAAGTTTAACATGCTTTTGTTTTAGTCTTACACATTTCCATAAATGTTTATTATTATTCCTGAAAGTTTCCACTTTATTGTTATCCTTTCTGAGCATCTAAGCTCACCCCTTTCTATGTTTTATTTTTCCCAGGATGAGAAGAGGTATATTATGACTAACATGATGGGATAGTGTATGGGATCTCACTGTTTTCTATAGAAACACTGTTGTTGTATTTTTCCATTTTATTATGTATTTTAAACCTTATGAATGTATCTACTACTTCCAAGGATTATGGATTAATCGGTCTATCGAGAAATGATATTTTGTGATCATTACAATGATATGTAATAATGAACCAACTCTGGGCTTCTGGTGTAAGGGCATTACAATTGGTATCAGAGAAGTTTAGTAAAAACCCTTGAAACTAGATTTAGATAAACTCTGATTAGAGTACATATCCCTAAGATAGACTTTGAGGATTAGTATAGAAGAACATCTTAGAATTTTGGTATTGAAGATATTTTTTGAGTTTTCCAAGAAATACATCCATGTCGGGATACGAGTCGGTAGAGGCAGCTATGGAACAGATGTACCTAGGGGTAAATCCCGAAAACACCGGTTTGAGCTAGACTCGAATGAGAAGTGGTGCTTGATAATGGGCCTTTCTGCACTCTTGGTTACGCCACTCCTGGGGGATATGCTTAGGATAAATCTCATTTTATTTACAAACTATTATAAAGGGTTTATGAGTATATAATTCCTCCAATAAAACATTTTTTTATGATTATGGATTATATCCATAAACAGTTCAATTTATGTTAAGGGTTTTACAAGTTTGGAAATTGGTATTTCAATTCATAAACTAATCTATTTTATGCCATTTTTTAGAAACAGTGCCTAGTGGAAGGAATGGAAACTGTATCAATGAATGGACTCCATGTAGGGATTTCTCTCCTGTTCAAGATAATTATAGTGGAGCTAGTGATACAACTAGTGTTGATTAGCTTATCCCTATGTTGGGACAACTCCCTCGGGATATGAATAATAAATTTACCCGTATAGAGAACCCTGATCCGCAGCGTAGAGGATCAATGTAAGATCACTTCAGGAGAAAAAAACCATAAACATTCAATTGGGTTACAAATCTACTTGTAGTTAAGCAATAGATAATTTTCATATAGAAAATATTCCACTCCATCGGGAGTAACGAAAGTGATAAAGTTGTCATGGAAATTTACCACCTCACTGGAGATGTTGATCAATGGTGGTCATTGATTCAAAACACAAAGGATGATGATGAATTATCAAATATGGAATGGAGTGAGTTAAAAGAAATTTTCATAGAGAAATACTTTCCTCATGACCATCAAACAGATATGGAAAGAAAATTTCCGCGTCTGAGGAAAAAGGAGGATAAAAATATCTCAAATAATGAAGCTAACTTTACAATATTAGCGAGGAATGTCGCATATTATATATGTTACCCAATAATTATGATTGATCATTTCTTTGATGGGTTAAAAAAATTCTCCGTCGAGCATAATCTCACAATCCTTCTCATCGTACGGATATATTGTCTAATGTGCTATCAAGACAGAAAAATAATTCTCTATGTCATATGACTATAATAAAATCAAGGGAAGAATAGATCAGCTAAACACTATGAAAATGGAAATAAGGGGAAGAAGGGAAAAGTTGAATATCCATCTTGAAGAAAATGTGGGTAGAGACACCATGGTACTCTCCCAAAGGGAATGGGTGTCTATTACAAGTGTGGCTAAAAAGGCCACCAAGCTCATGATTTCAAAAGGAAGAAAGAGGATGTAGATGTTGAAAGATAAAATTGTAGAGAAAGGGGGCATTATGTGAAATAATGTCCTACGCGATAGGGTAACATACCTTAAAAAAGCTAATGGATCAAGGCCAATCTTATGCTATCACTACTGCTAAGGTTGAAGCTCTGAAAGACATAGTGGTAGGTAATTTAATGGTTTCCAAAAGTTTAAAAACTTATTTATTTGATTATAGATCATCTTATTGTTTCATATCATCCCAATTTGCTACGAAAATTAGCTATTTAAAATTTAATTTAATAAGGTATTTTTCAGTCAGAACTCCTATGGGAAGTATCATTGAAATAAGGTTTTGTGAATTAGTCCACATTAGGGTATATAAATTTTCTTTATCTTCTCATCTCATTTTCAGACCAACAGTTTATTTTGATATAATCCTCGGTATGGATTGGCTTTTCGGACCATGATGAGAAAATTTATTATAAGAAGAAAGAGGTTTCCATTTTTTATGATGTTAAGGAGTACCTTATCTTTTGAGCAGAAACGTCACCACCTAATTCATATCTAGATCCACCCCCAATAGCTCAACTAAATAGAATTATTGGGGAGGATGAGAATGAAATAACTATGGGAGAGGAAAAGAATGTTCAAATAGAGGATGTACCAATTGTTCATGAGTATGATGATGTATTTCTAGTGGATTTACCTAGACATCATCCAGAATAGGAAATTGAGTTTTATATTGATTTAATTCGTAGTTCAAGGCCCATATCGATGACCCCTTAGAGAATGACCACTGTGGAATTAGTAGAACTAAACAAACAACTAGAGGAAACTGGCGGTTAATTACACTGCTTCTGTCGGGATATTCCAAAGGGTCCGGTCAGGGCAGCAACCTTTATTCAGGGGAGTAGTCACGTCGAGGCATCAGTAGCGTGTCTGGATGCTGGGAAATTGGCGTGTCTGTCTTTGGACACTTGTCATGGGACTTCTTGATGGTGTGGAAGCCCGAGGCATCCCACATCGAGCGCGGGGAATTATATGCCATAGACATATATCTGAGGTTTTCCTCAGCTTCATGTGTTTAACACAGGTTATGCCGCAGGTTTAACGTCCAGCGGAGACGGTTACGCCAATGGTGGGCCATCCGAGGTTTTCCTCAGGCATCTCACATTTATCACGAGGTAGGTATCAAGTTTAACATTCAGCGGAGATGGGACGACCTGATCAAAACACTTGCTGGAGTGAATCAAATTGACGAATTTCCCTTGAAGGGATCCCGATATTGGGGCCAACCCATGGGCGGCTTCCGGAATGTTGTGAAGAGGAGATGAACAACATGATCTCACCAGGATATGACGGTCTGGGTGAGAATCAGGGTGGATGATGGATGGATGAATGAAGTAGAGGGGGAATGACAAGGGACCATCGCAAGGGCGATGGTGAAGTTGGGCTTGAGCCACGAAGAGACCTCCTACGTATCCCCGTGGTAGGGAATCAAAGTCCTCGTAGTTCTAGATGATGCCGGTGAACCAACGTGAAGGTAGACCTTGGTCCGATGGTGGTGAGCTTGATACTCATGAAGGATTCCTACGTACCATGCCTTGACATGGATCAAAGACCTCATAGTTCAAAGGGGCTTCGTCGGCAAACTGACGTGAAAGTAGACCCGGGGGACCATTAGTTGTGGGATTGAACCTCGTGAGGATTCTTATGTACCATGACTTGACATGGATCAAAGTCCTCGTAGTTCAGGAATGGCGGGTGTCGGCGAACCGATGTGAGGAAGGGACCTTGGTCCGATGGGAGATGGGTTTAAACCTCAGGGATGCTTCCTATGTACCATGGCTTGACATGGATCAAAGTCCTCGTAGTTCAAAGGGGGCTTCGTCGGCGAACCGACGTGAAGGTGGACCTTGATCCGATGGGTGGTGGGCTTGAACCTTAGAGAGGCTTCCTACGTACCATTCCTTGACATGGATCAAAGACCACATAGTTAAAATGGGTGAGTCACAGGGGTTTTCCGTCGTACTGGGATGTAGTTTAACATCTTGCGGGACGAGGATGAACTCGAAGTGAATAAATGATGGGTGGGCTTGAACCTCAGGGAGGCTTCCTGTGTATCATGCCTTGACATGGATAAAATACCACGTAGTTCAAAGGGTGTGTAGTTTAATGTCATGCAGGACAAGGGCATATAGTTTAACATCATTCTGGATGAGGGAATACAGTTTAACGTCATGTTGGTCGAGGGTGGAACTCGACGTGAATAAATTATGGGTGGTGGGCTTGAACCTCATGGAGGCTTCCTACGCACCATTCCTTTACTTGGATCAAAGTCCCCGTAGTTCTCTAGGGTGGGGTTCAGGGTCAGTGCTCACTCTAAGCCCATGTGAGTCATGCTCGGTATGAGAAACAAGAGGTTGCAGGGACCTGACGATCACTTCGCGAAGGATGCCTCTGTGAAAAGCGAAGAGGGGAATACGAGTTAGGCGGCCCATGGTGCTGGGACTTACTCCAGGATGGAGGCCCGAAGTGCGGAAAAGCGCTGCAAGAGAGGGATTTTGGACCAATGATGGGAGGTGCCTCGTTCCCTATCGCGCCCTCCATTGACACGTGGCAGTGGGGAAATACGGATGTGCATGGGTGCTACCATCCGCAAGAGGGGCTAGGGGGCTTAAACCAAGGTGGTTTCCATCCTCCCATGGACATACGCTACCCCGAGAAGGATGATATCATCCCTTGTGGAGGGGGTGACCCCGTCTCTATGGAGACAGGTGCCATAAAAAATGTCCAAGCTGGGGGGACCCTGCGTGCGAAGCACGGGGCCAGATCACAGTTTAACGTCATGTGTTGAGGAAGAGGTGCATGGCAGTTTAATGTCCTACAGCTCAGACAAAGTGGGTTCACTCTTCACCCCCATGACTTACATGACCGGCACCCTTTGCTCCTTGGGGGAGGGAAGGTACCAGTAAGGTCGTGGTCAAGGGGGGTCGTAGAGCGAACCATCGAGGGGTCGACGTTAGCATTGCTATGCGAAGAAGCGATAGCCGTTAGAGTTCCTATGTGAAGAAGCATTAGGCGAAGCAATGCTATGGGTGATGTTGTCCGTGGGACTTTGAAATCACATCGTGAAAACCTGGAGGGTCGCACGGGAAGAGGAATTGCAAAGTAGAGGAGTGTGCTTCGCGAAGTGGAGTGTCTTGGCCTGAGCATGGGGCAGAGGTGTGGATAGGGGGTGCTTTGCGAAGTGGAATAGTATTCACGGAGCACTGCCTCCCGAAGCAGAGGTGCCTCACGAAGCAAGGTGCCGCGAGGCAGTGTGCTTCGCTATATGTAGTGATCCGACCTTATAATGGGGATCACTAGTCCATGATGGGTGTTTCGCGAAGCATAAATGCTCCGCGGCTGCCTGAGTTCCCTTAGGAATCCCCCTCCATCGCGAATACCCCTAAGCTTCGCGAAGGGCATCCCTCTCAGAAGAGGGGCTCAAAATGAGACAAAGCGAAGGCGTCAGGCGAAGGAGAAGTACCTCGCAGAGTTCATGATTCTTAGGGCGAAGGGTGCTTCATGATTCGGGAGGGGTGAAGACGAAAGGTCAGATTGTCCGTCCTTTGGGCTCAGGGAAACCCCAGTATTTATAGGCAAGGGGCGCCATGAAGTAGAACTCACGCGGTGCAAAGGGGCGGTGGTTGCTTCGTGGCGGGCTCGCGAACGTCAGGCCGTTCGCGGAGAGGGACCGCCTCTGGTGCTTCGCGGTGGGCTTGCAAACGTCAGTCCGTTCGCGGAGAGGTACCACCTCCGGTGCCTCGCGGGACCGCGATGCTTGGGGGTGCTTCGCGTTGGTGCTTCACGAGGCAGCGTGTGGGGCTTCTTTTTCGCTCCTTCCTTTCGTGCAATATTTTGGTGCCAACAAATCCCACCCCCCCCCCCCCCCGCCTCATACTTGGAGCCGCGGAGGGATGCAGGGTCGAAGTCAGAGTGAAAATAGCCAAAATTGTCAGCGGTTCGCGATGCGACTTTGCAATGGGGGCTCGCGGTGCTGACCACGGCCACGAGATCTGGAGGTGCCGCGATGCTCCACGCGGGCGGGGCACGCCGCGAAGCTCTGGGGTCGCCACCTATAAATAGGGGGCCGAACTCTTTTGTCTTCACTCGATTTTCTTGTGATTTTGTGCTCTCGATTTCTCGAAGCTCCGCGTACTCCGCACCTTCTCTCCGCGAATCGAGCTTCGCGATGAACCGCGGGTCTCCGACTCCGCGACCGCGCCATGCGAACTCCTGTTTGTCGGCCTAGTTCCGACTCCGTGGCTTGGTGTTGCAACCAATATTCATGAGATATCTTCGTGAGCTGGCTTCGCGACCCAGCTTTGTGATCCTTTCTGAAAAAAAAAATTCTGAGTGTCAGAACCGAAATGGCCCATCGAGAAGCTGTTTTGGGGGTGATTGCCGATGCTGCCCGGAGGGATGAGATGGCCAACTATATAGGCCTTGGGGAGATGGTCTGAAGCCACTCGGACCATACCTCTTTGATAGAACTGCTATCGGAGTGTCAAAATAACTATCCGTAGTGCAAGAAACTTCCCTTGTATGGATTCGGGCTGAGGGATGACATCTTCATCCCTGAGGCGAGTAGGGATGAACCAGCTTGCTAGTTTAGGAGCACGGCATGTCAGCACCAATGGTTCAGGGTGGCCGATGGACATGCGTGGGAGGACATCACACCTGTCACCGCCAACTGTATCTACAACCATGTGAACAATATTGATGGGAAGCCACTGCAACCGGAGACGTCCCCTTCTCTGTATCGTACCATGCTGAAGGCGGCGTTGCAGGATCCGAAGAAGGGGTGGTCCGATGAGTGGGACCTGCGCCAGGGTGGCAACATTACGGATGACTGGGCCTGGGCCTACTGGGTAGGTGCCTCATGCGAGGAGTTTGGGGCCGAGATGAGAAGAGTGGGTTTATAAGAGGAGACATGGGCCTCCCAATTCCACATTTACCAACCGAAACAACTGATGCCGGAATTGCTGAGCAGATGGTCGTCTAGGACCAATATGTTTCACCTGCACCATGGGGAGGTGGGCATCATCCTATGCGATGTCCACCATATTTCGGGGGTTCCGATCATGGGGGCCATATATGATGAGTTCCTCCCCGTCATGAGCACATGGGAGGATACAGAGCAAATTCTGCGACTGGCGTCGGCGCTAATGGCACTTTTCCTTAGAGAGGAAAAGGAGGCAGTGAGGGATGTCCACTTTAAGAAGTGGTTCAATCGCTTATTGAATTTCCTAGAAAATTGAGAGTTCCCACTGAGGCCTATAACTTGTCCGAGGGAGGCCCAAAGGGGTAAGGAGCACTTGTATTGGTGGGTCTTGGAGGACAGCCAATGGAAGACTTGGGGTTTCAGTGTCAGCACTGAAAAACAGCTGATAGTCAGGCTGGAGGCATTCATTGCGGCTCTCATCTGCGGTTGGATCCTACCGGTGAGGGATACCATCATGAGGGTGTGGCCCAGCTCGTTTATCATGGCATCCATGCTGGCCACGGGGCAGCGGGTCAATCTGGGGATTCCCATGCTCGACAAGCTATACAGAATGTTGCGGCACATTAGCGAGGGCAAGAATCCACCAAGGATATGCGGGCCCTTCCACCTCCTGTATGGGTGGCTTGCGGCACACATCAGGGGGATATATGAATATCCAAACCCTATCTCGCCGCCGGGATCAATATTTAGCCCCTCCATCGTGAATTCGTTCGAGAGATTCCCGTTCAAATTAATCGTGCCAACAGTGCTAAACAGAGTGTGGGGGACTGATGAGTTTAATTTCCACCCCTTCCCATTGCCGACGGGGATAATCACTGACGATGGGCCGGGAACAGAAGAGCACCGGGCTTTCCTCCTGGCCTTTCGAGGCGGAGTTTTGGTGGCACGAGTGGATCGTGATCCGTTCTATGAGCCGTACACGCCACATCGGTTTGCGAGGCAGTTCCGGTGCCTCTAGCGGCAGACCCCGCAGGTCTACTGGGAGGTGCGTCATGAGGAGCACCCGTGTGTGATGAGGAAGTTGTGGCTCATGTTCACATGAGAAGATGGGAAGATGCGAATTGCATTGCCTCCATCCACCACCGCTTTCGGATTGGTGAGGGAGTATTCCATTAGTTGGGAGGCTTCTTACCCATGGGAGATGCTGAAGCAGCCAACTATTCGGGTTGGCGACGGTGGGCCTCCTCTATCCCGAGGTCGGGGTTGGAGTGTAGCTGGGGCATCTCGCAATGGCGGGGCTACCGTGGCGGCGAGACCCGCACTGGCCGAGGGTGTGGCTGCAGTGGAGGATCTGGTGATTCTAGAAGAG
The DNA here is from genome assembly GCA_963277665.1 of Viscum album. Classification (NCBI taxonomy): domain Eukaryota; kingdom Viridiplantae; phylum Streptophyta; class Magnoliopsida; order Santalales; family Viscaceae; genus Viscum; species Viscum album. The sequence continues at coordinate 745,820,854 of OY728123.1, read as the reverse complement.
CAGGGCCATCTGGAGGGGCGACCACCGAGGGGATTTTGTAGGATATCCACTCAGGCTCTGGGGAAGCGTCTGCGTCATATTGACATGGTAGAGGATGCCGTCTTCCCGGAGGCCTGGGACATTTGGGATGTCAAACGGCAATTCCTAAATCCACCCGAGATATAAGCGCACTTGAATCGCCTCGGGATGGAGTTACCGGGCATAGGCCCAGTCCGGGCTAGTTTCATGGCGTCTCTGGCAGAGCCAGAGCAATACATGGACGAGCTAGAGGATTATGTTCACTCCAGTGGTGTCACTCACCCAATGAAAGATCAGGTGAGGGTACTGATGGATCGAACGGTCCCCCCACAGTTGTCATCTGCCGATCTGAGGGACCGCTTCCCCCTGTCGGATGAATCAGAGGACTCCTCTCGGGAGGATGAGGCAAGAGGAGGGAGCCCATTGGAGGAGGGCGAGGTTGAAGATCAAGGCTCAGATTCTGGAGATTCCATAGAGGCTCTCGAGGTAGAATTCCAAATGTCTTTCCTCATGGTCCATTCATGGGCCATTATGGACTTCTCAACGATGTTTGAGCCATATAGGTGGAACTTATTCACAGGCCTCGTTCTCACCCCTCGGCGTGTGATGATGTAGGACCTTTAGAACCCACGCCTATGGCTGCATCCAGTTCCGCGTCTGGTGGGACCAGAGCACCTGAGGTGGCTCCTCCGGAATCTCCAGACCTTCCCACAGTATACGGAGGGCCTTGCCTTGGGGTCCCATCAGTATCGGCTCAAGAGAAGCACCAGGAGGTCGATCTCTATAAGTTTCCTTTACCAGTTTTCTTGTCGTCATATGTAGACTGTGCCAACTAATGTTTTATGTCCCTCTCTATCGTACAGTTCTCCAACTGGCGTGGGCTGCTACAGTAAGGCTAGTCGGGATGTATGGTGGCATCCCTCCTAGGGGCCTGCCGGTGATGGTGGAGATAGTCCCCCCATCTCCCCGAGCTGCAACACATATCATCACTTGCGGGGCCACAGACAGGGTTGTACTCGAGGTCATTGAGGTGGACTCCGATGAAGAGGATCGACCGGCCAGTCCTAGTCCTGTTGTGCCTCCTTCGGCACCAGATGTCGCACCAGATTCAACGCCAGATGCAGATACTGCCGAGGACTTCCTACGGGCGTATCCTGTGTATGAGCCTGCCAATCGCGCAGACTGAGATGAAACGGCCTCCGACGAGGAAGAAAACAGCAAAGTCTTCCACCGGTCATGGAAGCTAATGATGTGCTTCATCAAGGACACCCCCCAAGCGCTATGGCTAGACAAAATGGACAGACGTTGCTCACGGCTGCGTGAACGATTCGCTGGGGGAGTGGATGCCCAAAGTCCTCACGCACTCTTCCGAGATCATATGGATGAGAAGATCTGGGAGCATGATCATGGACTCAGCATGGCCTGGCAGTGGAGGAAGGCGACTAACATCAAGAATCTCCAGGAGGCTGAAAGTGAGGTTCAACAGCTGCAGACCCAGGCGGATGAGCACTCAGCCTCTCTTAATGCACAATCTGAGCTAATCTCACGGTTGAAGGCCCAGCTAGCATAGGAAGAGGAGCATATGCGGAATGCTTCTGGAAAGATGGGTTCTATTCAGGATGGGGTATAGAGGGTGAGAGCCAAGGCTGACGAACTGCGCCCCGCCGCTGCTGAGGAGGAGAGGGAGCTGAGTCAGCGGCAACAAGTCTTGGATGCCACAAGCCGAAGGGTGGTGGAGCTGCAACACTCTTTTGATGGGGTCAACCCGTCCATGGGGGGAGTCGACCCCCAGGTACTGTAACAAACTAAATAACTTTTATTGGTACTTTCGCACTTCAATTTCATCCTTCGTTGTTTTGAATGCCGTAGCATGCATCATTTCCACTGTTTGAATCAGTTCGTTACATCCCTACAATGTTTGCGGAACGTTCGGCGATAATTCCCCAAGATCACATGGGTCAAGCCCGATGTGAGAAATAGGAGATAATTGCCTTCACGTCCCACCTAACATAGGATTGGAGACCAAGCTCCGGGAATCCGAGATTTGGATTACCAGTCCGGATTTCTGAATGATGGGAGAAGCTTGGCCAGAGAAGAAATTTCTCAAAACATCCGAATTACCGTTTCTTCAGCGTGCCCTCATACACGAATGGTGCAATGCAAGGGGCACTAAAATCAGTCCGAACAGATGGAAATGGGATGCGGGAATTATGATGCCCAAGATTCGGAGCACTGTGGGGATGGCGTGACAATAAAGGACAACAGTTAACCATGAAGGAGAAGAGGTATCCTTACTGCATTAGCCTGAAATAGGGACAAAATATGAGGGTCGACCATTGACCATATTCGAAACATGGGACCATGTCACAAATATTGTTGGTCAATCTTTCGGGACGTTGACCCATGATAGTTTGCGGACCCTGGGTTGAGCATCCATACTGTCAGGGGGCCCCTCCAAACATGACCAGTCATCCAGAATGTTGGCCCAGGATGGTAGGTGAGACGATGCGGCATGAGACCAGGCTGTTAGAGGGTCCCTTCAGACATGAAAGGGGGCGAGGGTCCGAATAAGGGGCATGCAAAGCGTGGAATATAGAGTGATGGTTTTTCCGAACAGAATCCAACACTCATATAATTACATCGTTGTGGCGGGAACATGCCAGATGGGCATGTCAATTTGGTTATGGATGCTTCCTTCTTTGGGACAGGGTCTCTCTAGAGAGGGGTCCGGCCAGGGGGGCCGAAAAGGGGAAGGATATGATCAATGATTCCTATGGGCTGGGCCCTAGGAAAATACCATGGTATCCCTACGTATCCCATGAGGATGTGAATCAAGTCTCATGTAGTTCTTGAGAGATCTTGGTTTATGTTCTTAGAACTCGGATCATGAATGGGAAAGGGGAGTAGGGGACACATGGAAAGGCGGTTACAAAACCCGACATGAATGAGGGCCTAAGCCCTACTTACCATGTGTTCTCTGGGGAAATGCTCGATTCGAGGGACTGAACACGAAGGTTGGGCTGGGCCTGTGGGGAAGTGCTCGGGCGCTCCTACATATCTCATAAGGATGGTAATCAAGCATCCTGTAGTTCTGAAAGGTGACATGGTAAGGTACCAGTGCCAGGGAAAAAGGGGAGTGCGAGCGGGGCCCTTGCACTAAAAGAAGAGGAATTTGATAAATCTTATTTTTCCTTTAAGGTGAGTGGTTTTTATGGGAATCGAAAAGCCTAGGGAAAAATCCCTGGTGTCGCCACAATAATCAAGACGTGATATGCATTGAAAAAATGGCATGGAACGTGACCAATACCCAATGTTATGTCCTCTATAACGAGGTCATCACAATGTAGTGCCATTTTTCATCGTGCGGCTAGGACAATAATGTCACTGTTTTAGGGTCGTATGATAGGACCAGGCATGCATTTTAACGTCTTGCAGTGCAGACGTAGCAGAGATGATGATATGCGGGGAATGTGTATGGTGTCGTGCGACATAACCGACGTGGATGAGGACTTGGAGTCCAAATCACACCCCACAGTCTCGTAGTCAGGGTCCCAAGGGCAGGACGCTGAACTCAAGATGGACCCAAAGACAGGAGGTCTTGGCTTTCCTATGTACCCCATGAGGATGTGAATCAAGCCGGACGTAGTTCTTGGAATATCTTAGTTTATGGTCTTTAGAGCTCGGACCATGGTTGGATGACACCTTTCCAGGTAAGCGCAGACCTCGACCCGATCCCTAAGCCCACGTGAGCTAACCTCGGCGTGGGAAACAAGGGGGGAAGATCCTTATCGCAATACCCGAAACATCCAACTAGGGGGAGTCGGTGAAGAGCCCCGAAAGATGCCTTTTACAAGGCTTTGTTCCACTTATGCGCAGACGTGCATGGAGGAATAGTACCATGAGTTTCAAAACTCCACCTGGACATGATGACAATGGAGATGGATGTGAATCATGTAACAGACATTTTGGTCTTAATGGGGTTGGCATGGCGATGGAGGATAAATGTTAACTGTGGCGGAAACACAGTCTCCATATCGCGTTAGCCTGCGGTGGGAACAACGAATGAGCATCGACCACTGACCAAGTTCACAACGTTGGATTTTTATCGATTCGTTGTCCAAAACCCTAGGGGGTATTGGCCCGTATTGGTAGAAGAGCCCTTGGGTGTAGTTTTCAGGCCATTCATGGGTGTCCCTCTAGGTGTGAAAGATGATGGAAGCCCTGATGCATGGATACACAAATCCTGGATGGCGGGTGCAGACATTTCCGATTAAAGTCTGGCATTCCAGGTAATAAACCAGAGTACCCGTAATCACATTGGTGAACCATCGGGAAGGGTCGACGAAACAACTCGAGAATGAGAGGTATATGACGTGTTCATTACATGACCGACGTGAATAAGGGAATAATCCCGCACCACACCATATAATCCCTTCGTGGAGGACGAGTAGGCCGAGGAGCCGAGGTGGGAAATAGCTTCCCGAGAGACGGGGCTGGACCCAAAGCATAGATATTCGAGTGGTCCTACGTATCCCATAAGGATGGGAATCAAGCCATATGTAGTTCCCTAGATGCAGTTTAACGTCATGTGGGACGAGGTGAGGGAGTAAGATACCCCCAGGAAAAGAAAAGGAAGTGTACATTACGGCGGACAAGCCAACGTAGAGGAGGGCATAACCGCATACCACCACATACACTCTGGGTATGAAGTGGGGTGACGGGGCCGAAAAGTCCAATGGGCCAAAGGATGAGCCTTGGTCAGGATGGCCTGACTGGTTTGCAGTTTAATGTCTTGCAGTGAGGACAAGATTCGTGGGCCCAAAAAGGCCGAATGTCCTGAGTCTGTGTGTCATGAGGGGAAGTGTACGGCATGGTACATGATCCCGCCGTGAATGAGGACATAGTCCCACCCCACATCGTACACTACATTATTTGGGATTCAGGGCTGTGGGCCCGACCGCCGACACCACCCGAAGGGATGTTTGTCACTTCAGGATGTGGCAGAACGAATCACTGCACTCGATGTTTGGGACATCTCAGGGAGGACCCGAAGATCCAGGACACTATTGACCATGTTCAACACACAGCGTCCCTATGGTGACCCGATATGGGAGCAAAAAATGAGCATCGACCGTTGACAAAATTCACAACGTGGGACTTGTATCGGCTTGTTGCTCGGAAACCCCCGGGGGCGTTGGATCATGTCGGTAGGAGAACCCTTGGGCGTAGTTTCCAGGCCGCTCTTGGGGGTCCCTCCGGGTGTGAAAGATGATGGAATCTTAGTCAAGGAGTGGGTGAAGCATAGCTATATCCATCCACAAAAGAGGCGAACAAGTTCAAGGGGGACGTGCAGCTAGGACGAGACTTGCTTGACGTGAGTTGGGGCGGAAGTGTGCACCCTGCCATATGTCTTGACCCGAGGGGAAGATTTTTTCTTTTGGGCTGTGCCACCGAATGAAATTTCTGGGCGTTCATACGTATCCCATCAGTATGGGAATCAATCCATACGTAGTTCTTTAAGGCCATGCAATTTAATGTCATGCGGTGAAGACGTGGGGGGTATAGAAGAACGGGAGTGGGCACATGGTGCAACCGTTACAATCATTGTATGAGCGGGGCTGTATGAGCAGGGCTAAGAAAGCCCACACCTCCCTATGTAGGGATCCTCGATGGAAACTATTCCCTGGGGGGATAGTGGGAGAGAAGAGCTTGGGGATGGGCTCAAGACGAGGCATCCGAGCTTTCCTACGTATCCCATTAAGATGGGAATCAAGCCACATGTAGTTCTTGAAGCGCATTTCAACATTGTTCTGGACGAGAAATGTGTCTCGACTAGGTATATGTATGGTACGGTGGGTAACCCGATGTGAATGAGGATGTAATCCCACACCACACCGTACAATCCCATAGGAGAGTCTGAGTCGACGAAGGCCAAGGGGCCCGACGCTGCGCAATGGTCAGGGAGGCCTGACTGGCTTGTTGTTTAACATCTTGCAGTAAGGACGAGGGTAGATCTTAGTTTAAGGTCATAGAGCTCGGATCATTTTTCTATTTATCATCCTGCGGGACGACGGTGAAGTTTAAGTCGTGCAGGACCATATAGTTTAAGGTCGTTTTGGACCATACAGTTTAAGGTCTTGCTGGACCATACAGTTTATGGTCGTGCTGGACCATACAGTTTAAGTTCGTGCTGGACCATACATTTTAAGGTCCTGCTAGACCATACTGTTTAAGGTCATACTGGACCATAAAGTTTATGGTCGTGCTGGACCATACAGTTTAAGGTCGTTCTGGACAATACAGTTTAAGGTTGTGCTAGACCATACAGTTTAAGGTCGTGCTGGACCATACAGTTTAAGGTCCTTCTGGACCATACAGTTTAAGGTCGTGCTGGACCATACACTTTAAGGTGGTGCTAGACCATACAGTTTAAGGTCGTGTTGGACCATACAGTTTAAGGTCATGCTCGACCATATAGTTTAAGGTCCGGCTGGACCATATAGTTTAAGGTCGTGCTGGACCATACAGTTTAAGGTCGTGCTGGACCATACAGTTTAAGGTCGTGTTGGACCATACATTTTAAGGTCGTGCTGGACTATACAGGATCAGGTGAAGTACTTCTTGAGGAACCTGACATTGGTGGGAGGAGTTACACGCTCGCCATCCGTGGTCACCAAGGAGTACGCCCCATTGGGGTAAACCTTATGGATGATATAAGGCCCTTCCCATTTGGGTTCTAGCTTGGGTAGTTTCCTACCAGGGATCATTGGCACTCGAAGGGCCAGCACTAGGTCGCCCTGTAGAAAATAACGGAGGCGGACCTTCTTGTTGAAGGCCCTGTCTATCTTATTCTAAGGCCTTTCCAGATTGTGCAGGGCATGAAGCTGGTTCTCATACACTGCTTCTAATTCATCTAGACGGATTTCGGCCACCTCATCTGGCGCATGCTGGTCATAGACTACAATGCGTAACTATGGCAGCTGGATCTCAATGGGTAGGATGGCCTCATCCCCATACACCAGCGAATATGGGATCACCTGGGTAGAGTTGCGAGTCGTCGTTTGATAAGCCCAGAGGGCGTTGGGGAGCTTGTCCGTCCAACTATTCTTGTTCTGACCAACCATCTTCTGTAGAATGTTAGAGAGGGTTTTGTTGAAATCCTCGATCTGTCTGTTTTCCTGCGCGTGATAGAGGGAGGTATGGTTCGAACGGATGTCGTACTTGGCATACAATTTCATCAGCTTAGCCTCTCGGATGTTGGTTCCGTTATCGGTGAGGACGGCGTGAGGTACCCCAAACCGGAGGATAATATTGGAGCTCACAAAGTCGACGATGGAACGGGCCTTGACCTCTTTGAGTGGAACTACCTCTGCCCACTTGGAAAATAAATCTTTAGTAGTCAGGATGAACCTACACTGGCGAGCTGTTGCTGGTGGATATAGTCTCACTACATCAAGTCCCCATACCGCAAATGGACAAGAGTACTTGGTGAGGGGGAGTGGCTCTGGCGGCCGATGCAGGAAGTTGGCGTGAACTTGGCACGCGTGGCATCTCTTGGGATACCCGATACAATCGTGGATCATAGAGGGCCAGAAGTACCCCAGCCTCCGGATTTGATGGGACAACTTCGACCAGGCTTGATGGTAACAACAGGAAATGGCATGGACCTCCTGCATAACTTGAGGAATCTCTACTCCTTGAATGCAACGGAGGAGAACATCATCGAAGCTCCGCTTATAGAGGATCTTCTCAAGACTAGGACCACTCTGGAGGGTAAATTGCAGCGCGCGGCGTCAGATTCGCTCGCTCTCAGACCGGTCGTCTGGGAGGCAACCATTTTGGAGATACTCGACAAAAGATTTCCTCCAGTCGGGAGTGACTTAAACCACTATGTTCGACGAACCCGAGACCCCTGACGTAGAGGGACCGGTGGTGAGATGACTTACCCGCAGGCCATAATTTTCCTCTTGGGTGAAGATGGAAATAAATCTCTGGTGTGCCACATGTATGATCAAATCATTTTTCTCAGGTTCCGCGAGGGATGCAGCTAATCCAGCCAAAGCGTCAGCTCGACCGTTCTGTGACTGAGGGACATGGGTGACCTCTGGCCGAGAGGGGAACAGGGCCATTAGGCTGAGGGTGCACTCCAGCAATGCCACAAGCTCCAGCTTCCTAACGACATAATCACCATTGACCTGCTTGATTACAGGCTCGAAATCTCCTTTCATATGTATATGGGGTACATCGATCTCAAGGGCCAAGTCGAGGCCGGTGATGAGAGCCTGGTACTCTGCCTCGTTGTTGGTACAACCTTCTGACAACAGGAACAAGTATGGTAGGACGGCTTGCACCGGGGTAATAAAGACGATACACAGGCCCACTCTGTTGAGCTTAGGATCGTAGAGCTTCCTACCGGTGGGGCTCCGGGAGGCACCGTCGAACTGCATTTTACAACATGGGATGACATGATCGACTGAGAGGATCACCTCATCAGGAAAATCCAGGTCCGAGGACTGATCCGCAGAGGTTGGGTGGGCGGCTAAAAAGTCTGCCAACTCCTGTCCCTTAATGGCCTTCTGAGGTACGAACCTGATATCAAACTTTTGGAGAATCACTGCCCATCGTGCTAGTAGGCCGGTCAACATGGGGCGGTTTAGGATGTACATCGGTGGTTCTACCCGATAGACCAATTGTAACTCATGGTGCTCCAGGTAATGCCGCAACTTCTGTACGGCAAAGACGAGCACAAGGAATCTCTTTTTGATAGGGGAGTATCTGACCTCCGTATCGAGAAGTATGCTACTGAGATAGTAGAGACTGTTCTCAGTACCCTCGTTATTCTTCTGGGTGAGAAGTGTGCCAAGGGACCGTTCTGGGGCGGTCACGTAAAGGACTAGCTGCTTTCCGGAAATAGGTGGCATCAAAACTGGAGGTTGTAGTAGATACTGCTTGATTTCCTCAAAGGCGGTCCAACACTCTTCATCTCATTCATAAGAGGTTCCTTTCTTCATGAGACAGGAAAAGGGCTTACACTTTCCAGCCAGATTCATGATCAATCAGCGTATATAGGATAAGTGGCCTTGGAGTCCTCGAAGTTCCCGAATATTGCTCGGGGGAGGTATTTGGATGATGGTCTCGATCTTCTCTAGGTCGATTACAATGCCTTGGTATCTAACAACAAAGGCATGAAACTTCCCATTCGTGATCCCGAAAGCACACTTCAACAGTTTCATCTTCAGGTGAGAGGAACAGAGGAAACCGAACACTTTCTCAAGTTCTTTGAGATTGTCCTGGCACTGGCATGATTTGACAACTAGGTCATCTACATAGCATTCCACCAGTGTCCCGAGAATTGGCTTGAATATGCGATGCATGGCCCTCTGATATGTGGCACCTGCATTTTTCAAGCCGAATGGCATAACCTGGTAGAAAAAGGTACCTTGGGGAGCCCTGAAGGCAGTGGACTCCTCGTCCTCGGGGGCCATCCGGATCTGCTAGTACTCGGAATACCCATCCATGAAACAGAGAGCTTGGAACCCGGCCGTGGTGTCAATCAATAACTCAGTCACCGGGAGGGGTAATTCATCCATTTGGCAGGGGTGATTAAGGTTGCGAAAGTCGATGCAGACTCTGATCTGCCCATTCTTCTTCCTGACTGGATAAATATTAGCAAGGCACTTGGGGTACTGGACTTCCTTAACGAAGTCGTCTTTGATAATCTTGTCAACTTCGGCCTAAAACATATAACCATGAGAAGGGTGCATCTTTTTGGGAGGCTGCTTAAACCCACGATGGTTTGCCGGGAGGCCCAGATGGTGAATGGATACTTGAGGATCTAGTCCTGGTATCTCACCGTAACTCCAGGAAAACATGTCACAGTGTTGTTTGAGAAAGATTACGTACTACTGCTGCTCCTCGGGGGACATGGCTACACTGATAAATGTGGGTCTCAGATCTGCCTTGCTACCAAGGTTCACTTGTACCAGTTCATCAACCGTGGTAGAGACGCCTTCCTCAAAGGTGGGGGAGCATCCTCCAGGTCTTCCTCTCCACCCGTGGGGGGATTTCCCGCAACAGGAGATACTTCTGGCCTATCAATGCCTGAGGGGCAGCTGGTGTCGGCCTGGGCAGCAGTGGTCATCTTATCAGGAAGCTCACTCGCCATTGAGACCATAGCAATGAAAGCAGTCGACCCTATCCCATCTGGAATTCGACCTAAGGGGCCACGTTTGATGATATCAAAGCAGTGGTGACACGTCAGCTTGAGTCGTTTGATTCCAGCCCGGCAGAAGAGACATGTATGACGTACTGTCGTTGTCATAAGCATGACATCCCGGTACCGCACAGGGTTATGAGGCTCCGGGATCACCTGAGCCTAGTTGTTATAGGAGTACTAAGTGATTTTCCGCTGTTACTTGGACATGGGAACATGCCTTCCTTTCCTACATGAAATTACAAAACATTTTCCCATGTCGGGGGTCGTGGCCTCCAATCGGTGGATTTGGAGGATTTAGGTGTCATCCATGCTTGCCCAGGGATCACTTGTGACTGGCGCTGGTTCATCCTCACTTACGAGGATTTTCTTATCCTTACCCTTTTAATAATCAGCATCTAGATAGTGAGCCTCACAAGAGGTGAAAGGAGACACATCTCATTGGAGAATGCCTACTCGACCATTGAGGGAGTATTTAAGGCACTCATGATACGAAAAAGGGATTGTTGCGTGCAGATGGAGCCATGGCCTACCCATCAATGCGTTGTAGGAGGTGTCCTGAGAGATGACCATGAACTCGGTGCTTGCAATTAAGCCACCGAACTAAGTCATCAAGTGGATCTTTCCGACTGGGGTTTGCTCGGTCCTATCGTATCCCTAGATTCTATGGTCAGAGGGAGTTAAATCATCTTCAGACAGACCCATCTTTTGAAGTGTCTAAGTCAAAATTAGGTTGATTCCAGAACCCGTGTCAATGAGGCAGCAGAGGACTTCCACACCATTGAAGTGGCCAGTGATGTACAACATGCGAATATTCCCCTATATAGGAGGGTCCTCGTATTCACCGGAGAATGAGATAACTTCCTGAAATTCGGCATTCTCAATTGCCTCGGCATGGAAGGCTTCTACGGCCGCCACCTCCATCTCAAACAGGAGGGGGCTCCTTAGGGCCTCGGCACATGCTTTGGGCATTTCAGACGATAGGCAAAGGGCCTCATGGATAGAAATCCTTGCTGGAATGCCAGGCATGAGCTTCAAGACATTGAACTGTCATTCCAAGTGTGAACCTCTGCTTAAAAGAGGTAATTCGACATTTGGAGGCATAGCGGGTGCTTCCGGTTGAACTGGCGGTTTGCTAGTGCTGGGAATATCTCGTTGCCTACTAGTTGAAGGTTGGAGAGTAGTTGCTGGACCATGATCGGACATCGGAGACTGGCCCTTATCTGGGAAAGACTGACTATGGTGTGGACGAGGCATCCCTGCCTGATCTAGTAGCACAAATGGCGGTGGAGGTGGACCTGAGGGCATCAGATGGGACTGCGCGTGCTAAGTTCTGTGATGAGATTGCGGTCTGGATTCAGTCACGTGCACAGCCTGACTAAACGTGCCCGCTGATGTGCCTCGATGAATGGCTTGGTTGTGGTTCCGTCGACGTTGATGTCGGCTGGAAACGTTAGGGGGGTTCGCCTAGTGTTCCCCCTCGTCGGGGGTTATATAGGGCTTTACCAGCTCCACGGTGTTAACCGAAGCGTACCCCTGGCTGTCGCTCGATGAGTCATCCACTACCAGGAGGATTCTGGGAGGAATCCCTATTTCATGGGTCCTAATGTCGCCAAGAGTGCGTGATGACGATAGAACTGGCGGAGAGCGTTGTTTCTTCTTGCGTCGTCGCTGCTTGCCCTTTTGGGAAGAGGTCGAATGTGAAGGCTATGCAGAGGTACTGTCTACTTCTTTTGAAGGTTATGGATGCTTCATGCGTGCCTAGATGATACCATGGGCACAGGAGATGGTTTTTCGAGACGTCCAGTCATCGTATTTCAGGGACCCACGGCTGGGAACCTACTGCCACCCGCCTTCGTTGTCTCTACCAATCTCTGACCCTACAAAGACACCTTCTACTTGTGTTGGTGACGAGCCGAACCTGACTATGTTGTTGTTGACCTGGTCTTGAATCCAGTCTTTAAACACATATCATTGCATGAGGGTGAGCCCGAGAATCCGATGATAAGGACAATAGTTGGGGTGATAGGTGAGATTCTCCTCTGTCGGCCTTCTGCACTCGAGCAGGTGCACAATCCCTTGCTTTAGAGCACTTCATAAGAATCCAGGGACCTGATTTTTGTTGAATTAATAAGTCTAGTGCCTTCTTTCCAGATAGGGGGCCCTGGGGGCCTGGCCCTGACGAGGGGTCTGAGGGGCCTTCCAAGGAGTCAGCGCCTGATCATCTCGGCTGGGTTGGGGTGGCGCATTGCGCATGGGAACTTGTCAATTCTGAGGCGGTCACTGCGGGGCAGGAGCCTGCGCTTGTGGTGGAGGTCCTTTGCGGGGTTGCAGGGCTGGTGCCGCTGGCAGTAATTCTAGCTACCTGGGGGCTTCTATTTGGGCCACCGCGGTGGGTTCGGCTCTGGCAGTCCTCCTGGCTGGGATCATTGGGGGAAATGAACGTGCCTGACTAGCCTGTTGCAGAGCCTCCTCAAGGCGCTGAGCCTTACCTGGGAAATCCCGGAACCCTCCAGGGTAGTTATGGGTAATCAGGGAAGGTACTTGCTCCATTTCAACATTAGCAACACACATCCTCAGTAATTGATCCTGAGTCAGTGGAATATCGAGGGAGTATGTAAGTCCCTTCCACTGGGCATTGAAATCTGCGACTCGCTCATCATGCCTTTGCTTGCACGTGAAGAGGTCTACAATGCTGGTCTTCCACGTGGTGGGGCTAAACTGGCATAGGAACTTCCGACAGAGACCCTCCCAACCGGTCACCGATCCGATAGGGAGCGGGCTGTACCGGATGAATGCGCGAACTTCCAATTCTGCACGAAACATCGGAGCTTGGCGACTTCTTGCTGGGCCGGATTCCCCAGCATGGGGCCACCCCTGGAAGAAAATTTGGCCAATTGTTGTGGCGGGTCCCCTATCCCGTTGAAGGGTGAGAAATTGGGATCCCCAAATCCCGGGGGTGAGGGCATATCATCCACCCACGCGGGATATGGCTTTCCATCTAGTAGGACCGCCACCTGCCGCATTTCCAACGCTATGAGGCAGGCGATGAGTGCCGTTATAATATCATCCGGGTGGGGGTCCTTGTCTTGACAGGGATCCCTAATCACAAGTGTGTTGCCAGGTTCTTCGTTACGTTAGATGGCTTCGGCGGCTCGTGGAGCGACTGGCGGAACGACCTGTGGGGCGACTAGGGGAACCCGGACTGGATTCTGTAGATGTCCCCATCGTTCAGGAGGGTTTGGCGAGACGTATCATGCCCTCTTGTCGTAAGTTCCATCTTCTGCGCGGTCTGCGGAAGTAGCCTGATCGGGGTTCCCCGGAGGCATCTCACTAGGGGGGAAATTGTTCCTACCCCTACTGCCCTGACTTGGGATTACCATAGTCGAGTCTCCGCTCTACAGCGCGCTCGACAAATAGTTCGTCCACCAGCCTCTTCTTCTCAGCAAGCTGCAGGTGTAATGTGGCCTTCTCAGGATCTTCATCCGTCTTCTGTACAGAGGCAGATAGGTCGGAGTGCTTGATAGTTCCGACATGCTCCTTACCCTTACCGACATTTCGACTGATTACTAGTGACTCGGTGGGTACAGGGAGGCCTAGAAGGTTCCTCTGCTGACGGGTAGCCCACCCTGATGGGTCCAGTAGTGGCGGTACGCCCTCGACGGTAAGTCTCCATCGAGAAATTCAAGCTCGTCTTCCTTGTCCACTACGTCATCCATTTGGACCGCGACCCCTCTCAATGGAATTTCCTCAATGTCGCATAACAAATCGGGCTGCCGTAGGATAGGGCTGAAGAGGAGAGCGGCATAGTGTCCCCAGCCATAGACTTGCACATGGGGGGTAGCTTCCCCGATGACTCTGCAGAGTACTTTGAAACTATGAACACATTTCCATTGAAGGGTGCTCTGACGGCCTGGTGACTCAGGGTGCTCGGCCACAGGGAGTGCGGCCAAATCGATCAGGAGGCATTGTTCACCAATTTCTTCAAAGTTCTCTCGACATCGGGGGTACATCACTTGCTCATAATGAAGGTGGAAGTGTGTCTCCCATAGGGTTCGGCAAAATCACCCCACGGGTATGGGACTCTGGTGCGCGAAAGTTAGGCGCCGCCGTCGGCCAGAACATCTTCGGGAAGTGATCTGCTGCGAGAACGCTCTAGAAGATCCTGGGTTCGGACTCGGGGTTTAGCCTCTTATTTCCCCACTCATCAACCAGGGGCAGCTGAGGGATTGGTAGAGGTACCGAGGCAGACCTCTGGGACAGTAAACTTGGAGGCAGAGAATACGTCGAACTAGATGACTGGCCGCCAAATTCCGGGCCATCCTCTAAAGAGTGAGGTGACCTGACCACGATATCACGATACGATGAGATGATAGCCACAGCTTCATGCGTAGGAGTCGCGGTCACCGACGATGGGTTAAGCCATTTCTCTACCATCGTCGGTCCCCAAAATAGCTCCCTATGATCTCTGGTAGAGGTAGAGGGTGCTTCTGGTGATGACGGTGGTGATTACACTGTCGGGACCTGTGGAATTTCCATGATTTCTACCTCCTAGATGTACCTGTGGAGGGAGGCGGGAATCCATTGGACCTCGCATTCTGGGAGAATGAGGCTGACGCACATGGTCCGTGCCCCAGTTGTTGACATTGAGGAGCGGGGAGAAGGTTCCATCGCTGAGCCGCATTCCGCTTCAGAGTCCGAGAAATAAGCAGGTCTGATCTCCACCCAGGCCTTCCCAGGACTCTTCTTGTGGCGGCGATGACCCGCTCTTCTACCCTGGGGTGGCTCTTCGGGAGAAGGACGATTCTAAATATGTAGTGTTGGGGCGGCGCTGGCGTTGTGGTAGATAGGGCCCCCGCTCGAGGTGGCCGGGGTGTGAGGGCACCAGGGAAAATTTTTAAGGGCACATGGGGAGGACCTCTATGGATGGTGCGGGCGGAGCGAGGCTGACCTTCACTCCTCAAGTTGCCGGGGCGAGGAGGACCTTCTCCAGTTGCAGAGAGGAGGTAGGGAGGACCCCCACGTTGAAGAAGGACTGGATGGACAATGCCTTCACATCGGCGGTCGTGGGAGGAGGGGGGGACTCCATACCCTGTATAGTGGGCGTGGGAGTGGTTTCTACGCCAAGCGTCACTGTCGCGGGGCGGGTATTCCTTCGGGATAGGGGTAGCACGAGGCATACCTCCGTGACGAGCTTCGTAGTGGGGAAGGACCGCGCTTTGTGTAATGGTGATAAAAAGAGGACCTTAATATGGAGTGACGTTACCGCGGATTGGTTCGCAGCAATCATCGCTAGGTCTTGCGACCCCGAGAGTCAACCCAGCCTGCCCGTGGGGCGGCTAAGGCCTCGATCCCGGTCGGGTGAATGAGTGCCCCTGCTCAGTGTATGCAGGAACTCCATGATGCATGTCGGTAGTGGCTTGGGGCATAGTAGCTATTGACATCGCCGTATCTTGGCGAGCGTCCTCAGCCCGGGCCCAGCACTGACGTCGGGTTAGACGAGATGGCACATGTGGTGCAGTGGCATAGCCTACCCGCTCCTCCTACGGAGTCGTACGATGGCATTGATGTGGCCGAATGGGAGCCCTTTCCTGGAGCCCATCGATCGGGACTCTGAGCGGGCCAAGCCGAACATCACCTGACTCATCAGCATAAGGCGAGGAGTCGTCAAGGCGTTCCGGGGATAGGCTCACGAAACGATTGAACGTTGGGGTGGGTAGTAGGGGCTCCCTGCGCGGCTTGTTAGGGTAGCGTTGACGGCGGAGCCTGGATGCCTCCAGGTCTAGGCGGGCCATATCCCGAGTTGGGATGACCCCTTCCTCCTCGCACCTGCGTACAAGGTTGTTGATCACCCTCCGCTGGATGATCTCTAATGGGGAGATGGGATGTGGGCTCCCCATATTCAAAGATGTTGAGTCCGTCGCGGAGGCAGCGGAGCCATGCGGGGTGGCTGTGCCGGTATTTCCCCAGCCCCGGCATAGGCGAGCGGGCGGTGATCGCGTCTCCATAGCAGTAACCTGGTTCCTCGGAAACTGAGAGATCAACTCATCAGCACAGCGAGGAAAATAGTTGACAACCAGTGCCCCAGCGTCATTCCATTCTCCATGTCTTTAAGAAGGATCCATGCCAACACGTTTCAGAACGGAATGCCCCACGTTCTACTGCCCCAATTTCCTGTGAGTTTCACGCCAGGCCCGCCATTTTCTTGGCGGGACCCGGCGCCGGATATCTGGATCCTGTGACACGTCAATCTACTGGTGTCTCAAAAGCTACTAATCTCCACATTGAGGAGAAGAAAATTCACGCCGGGTTCACCATTTATGTTTCCCACGCTTTCACTGGGGTGCACGCGCATCCGTCCGTCTGCGGAGGAGGAAGCGCTGCATTGTTCCCCCACATTCACGCTTTCCAAAGGCGGGTGGCATTCACTCCTTATTCAGGGACGTATGCTCCTTGATCAAAACGGGATGATGGGATGTTGGTACTTCTTTCCGTGGATTCCTCCTCGGAACTCATCACCTAGTCCGGGTCTCCCTCATAGATTTAATATTTTGTTTGTGAAACTCTTCCCAGTGCCATGCTTCCATGGATGCCGGTTAATTACACTTCTTCTGTAGGGACCTTCCAAAGGGTCCGGTCAGGGCAGCAACCTTCAGTCAGGGGATCAGTCATGTTGAGGCATCAGTAGCGCGTCTGGATGCTGGGGAACTGGCGTGTCTGTCTTTTGTCCCTTGCCATGGGACTTCTCGAGGGCGTGGAAGCCCGAGGCATCCCACATCGAGTGTGGGGAATTATATTCCATAGAAATATATATGAGTTTTTCCTCATCGTCCTGTGTTTAACATAGGGTATGCCGCAGGTTTAACGTCTAGTGGAGACGGTTACGCCAAAGGCGTGCCATCCGAGGTTTTCTTCAGGCATCTCATGTTTTTCACGAGGTAGGTCGCAAGTTTAACGTCCAGTGGAGATGGGCCGGCCTGATAAAAACACTAGCTAGAGTGAATCAAATTGACGAATTTCCCTTGAAGGGATACTGATATCGGGGAGAACCCATGGGCGGCTTCCTGAATGTTGTGAAGAGGAGAGGAACGACATGATCTCACTGGGATATGATGGTCCGGGTGAGAATCAGGGTGGATGATGGATGTATGAATGAAGTGGAGGGGGAATGACAAGGGACCATTGCAAGGGCGACGATGAAGTTTGGATTCAGCATTGAAGAGACCTCCTACGAATCCCTGTGGCAGGGAATCAAAGTCCACGTAGTTCGGGATGATGCCGGTGAACTGACGTGAAGGAAGACCTTGGTCCGATGGTGGTGGTCTTGATCCTCATGAAGGATTCCTACGTACCATGCCTTGACATGGATCAAAGACCTCGTAGTTCAAAGGGGCTTCGTCAGCAAACTGACGTGATCCATTTGTGGTTGGCTTGAACCTCGGGAGGCTTCCTACGTACCATGCCTTGATATGGATCAAAGTTCTCGTAGTTCGGGATTGGCGGGTGTCGGCGAACCGACGTGGGTAAGGGTCCTTGGTCCGATGGGAGATGGGCTTGAACCTCAGGGAGGCTTCCTACGTACCATCCCTTGACATGGATCAAAGTCCTTGTAGTTCAAAGGGGGCTTCATCGGCGAACCAACGTGAAGGTGGACCTTTGTCTGATGGGTGGTTGGCTTGAACCTCATGGAGGCTTCCTACGTACCATTCCTTGACATGGATCAAATACCTCGTAGTTCAAATGGGTGAGTCACAATGGTTTTCCGTCGGACTGGGATGCAGTTTAACGTCTTGCGTGATGAGGATGAACTCGACGTGAATAAATAATGGGTGGGCTTGAACCTCAGGGAGGATTCCTACGTACCATGCATTGACATGGATCAAATACCAAGTAGTTCAAATGGTGTGCAGTTTAATGTCATGCAGGATAAGGGCATACAGTTTAATGTCATGTTGGATGAGGGAATAAAGTTTAACATCATGTTGGACGAGGGTGGAACTCGACATGAATAAACGACGGGTGGTGTGCTTGAACCTCGTGGAGGCTTCCTACGTACCATGCCTTGACATGGATCAAAGTCCCCGTAGTTCGCTAGGGTGGGGGTCAGGGTTGATGCTCACTCTAAGCCCATGTGAGTCATGATCAGTGTGAGAAACTAGAGGTTGAATGGACATGATGATCATGTTGTGAAGGACGCATCCGTGAGAAACGAAGAGGGGCTTACGCGTTAGGCGGCCCATGGTGCTGGGACTTACTCCAGGACGGAGGCCCGAAGTGCGGCAAAGTGCAGCAAGAGATGGATTTGGGACCAATGATGGGAGGTGCCTCTTTCCCTATCACGCCCTCCACTGAACATCACAGTGGGGAAATATGGAAGTGCATGGGTGGTACCATCCGCAAGAGGGGATAGGGGGCTTACACCAAGTTGGTTTCCCTTCTTCCATGGAAATACGCAGCCCGAGAAGGTGGATATAATCCCTTGTGGAGGGGGTGACCCCGTATCTGTGGAGACGGGCGGCGTAAAAAATGTTCGAGCTAGGGGGACCCTACTTGCGAAGAACGGGGCCGGATCACAGTTTGACGTCATGTGTTGACGCCGAGGTGCTTGGCAGTTTAACGTCCTGCAGCTAAGATGAAGTGGGTTCACTCTACACCCCTATGACTTACATGACCGACACCCTTTGCTCCTTGGGGAGGGAAGGTACCAGTAAGGGCATGGTTAAGGGGGGTCGTAGAGCGAACCATCGAGGGGTCCATGTTAACGTGGCTATGTGAAGAAGTGAAATCCGTTAGCGTGCCTATGCGAAGAAGTATTTGGCGAAGCAACGCTATGGGTGATGTTGTCCGAGGGACTTTGAAATCACCTCATGCAAACCTGGAGGGTCGCACGGGAAGAGGAATTGCCAAGCAGAGGAGTGTGCTTCACTAAGTGGAGTGCCTTGGCCTGATCATGGGGTAGAGGTGTGGATGGGGGGTGCTTCGCGAAGTGGAATAGTATTCGCGACGCACTGCCTCACGAAGCAGAGGTGCGTCACGAAGCAAGGTGCCGCGAGGTAGTGTGCTTCGCGATATATAGCGATCCTGCCTTAGCATGGGGATCACTAGTCCAGGATGGTTGTTTTGCGAAGCATAAATGCTCTGCAGCTGCCCGGGTTCCCTTGGGAATCCCCCTCCTTCGCGAATGCCCTTGAGCTTCACGAAGGGCATCCCTCTCTGAAGAGGGGCTCAAAACGAGACAAAGCGAAGGCGTCACGTGAAGGAGAAGTACCTCGCAGAGTTCATGATTCTCGGGGCAAAGGGTGCTTCGCGATTCGGGAGGGGAGAAGACGAAAGGTCAGATTGTCCGTCCTTTTGGCTCAGGGGGAACCCAGAATTTATAGGCAAGGGGCACCGCGAAGCAGAACTCACGCGGCGCGAAGGGGCGGTGGTTGCTTCGCGGTGGGCTTGCGAACGTCAGGCCGTTCGCGGAGAGGTACCACCTCCGGTGCTTCGCGGCGGGACCGCGATGCTCGGGGGTGCTTCGCGTCGGTGCTTTGCGAGGCATCGTGTGGGGCTTCTTTTTCGCTCCTTCCTTTCGTTCAATATTTTGGTGCCAATAATGGATCTATAAGTTTCTACATTGACTACATAGAGATCAATGTTACAATAATAATGAACAAGTATCCCCTACTTCACATTTTTGATTTATTTGACCAAATTCATGGAGTTTAATACTTTTCAAAGATTTACCTTCGATCTGGATATCATCAGTTGTGTGTGAATAAGGAATAAATTCCGAAAACAAAATTTCAAACCAGGTACGACCATTACGATTTTACAGTTGTAACACCCCAATATTTCAAAGTATGTTATTTTTTCAAAGTAATTCAATAACTTGCACTACATGGAACACCGAGTTCAAGCACACCACAACATACCAAACAAGCCATTAAAAAGTAGTTATGAATAGTATTAACTGAATTTTGAACTTTATATAATCCTTATAATTTTAGAATCCATATTATGAGTTTCTTTGACATAATGTAAGAACAAATACAATTTTTCAGATCAAAGAATAATTTTTCAAAAAATGCAATTTTACCACCTTGTAATGGAGAACCATTTTTAAATGTAATATTTGAAACTTTTATATATAAAATCTGAAAAATAAACTTCCTCTTTAAAATCAGGGCATAATAATTTAGTTTCAATAAATTTTTCATGTTTTTCTGATAAATTTCATATTTGGGTGACTAGTGAAAAATACTATATTTTAACTGAAAACAACCTTTTTAATAAAAATAATTTATAGTGTTGAATTATAAATTTTAATGTTTTGGAAGTATAATTAGATTATATTTTTACCCTTTAATTCAATTTTGTTCATTGGAATTAATTTTAATTTGAAAGTATACATAAACAAGTGCCAATCTTTGGATAATTATTGTTTCTTAAAAACATGCTATTTGTTTTTACAAAGAGAATTAATTTTAAATTAATAAATGAAACTTATATATTTTGAATTTGGTAAAATAGACTTCATTTTTGGATTTGGAATATCAAAATTAGCCTAGGTTGATGTTTTGATATTTTTCTGAAAACGTTCAATTTTTGATGAATAGTTAAAAAATACTGAATTATCGTTTAAAACTGAATTTGTATTTAAATAATTATTTTTTCATTTAAATTTATCTTAGGTAAAAAAAGATAAATTATACATATATAAGTTAATTGTAATTCATTGGAGTCAATTTATAATAATTTTAGATACATAAAATATTTTGTTGAACTCTTACGGTCTTTTACCCACCTCCTAGGAGAATTTGAAAATTTACATAAAACATAATTTTACCGCTTCTGAGTGTTGAATTTTTAAAATCTGAGAAACAAAGTTAATATCAAGGATTAAAATTTGGTTCAATTAGATAAAAATAATTTTTGGTGAATAATAATTTTTTACTTTTATTTACCACGGTTAAAAGTAAATAGGGTAATTAAGGGTAAAAATGATATTATTATTAGCCTAACATATGTCCCAATTCTATTGGATAAGTATAATTCGGCCAAAAAAATCCTTAGAAATAAAAAATTCCCCTTTAGGTCTACTTGGATTAGATTAAGATATTTATTAAAATTTTATTTAAAGAAGAGGTAAAAGAGTTAAAATCAATGTTTAATGACTAAACCATTTTTAATATAAGTTTGTACATAAGATATATTAGAATATAAATATTCATTAGAAAAATAAAAAAAATTCCTACATAATGGTATTTTATTTATAATTTTTAGATGTTAAATAATTAAATTTATTAATGACATAATGATGATGCAATAATTACCTTATTAATGAAAGAATCAAATAAATGGTATTATAAATATTAAAATAAATATAATTTCAATGTTTTTATGACATACACGAATTTTATAGGTGAATAGGACATGTTAGGATTGATTTAATGTTTTTTTAAGTAATCATTCTGTTATTATTTTAACAAAAAACAAATACCAAATAGGGTCAAAATTGACATAAAATAGTTTTTAAAGAAAATATTATATTATAAATTGATATAATGGTCTTAAAAATCTATGGTTCGGCCAAAAGACTTATATAATAATATAGTTGACATTAATGAACCAATTGGGGTTATATTGGTAGTATATAGTAAGTTTGTTAACCATATACTGTAAGAATACAAGAAGACACGGTAAATGTTAAATTATTTAACTCAGTGATTAATCAAAATGATAAGGTTAAAATGGTAATCTAAACTTGTCTAAAACCTATTGGTTGAGTGGTTTTAGACCATACCCACCTTATACATTACATAATACATTTCGGAGCCACTTGAAACCTAAAATGAATTTATTATAAAATAATATTTTATGTTTTTCCTAAGGTGCCACTCACCCATCTTATAAAAGGGCACTCCCCCTTCTCTCTAATTTACGCCTTCAGAGACTTTAGGCTCAGAGAAACTCTTCCCAAATACTCTCTCAACTGTCCTCCATTCATCCTAGAGGCTCTCCTTTAGTCATAAATCCATCTAATGGAGCACTTTTGATCAAATCAAAAGAAAGAACCTGAAGAAGAGGTAATAATTTAACCACCCTCTTTCAAATTCTTTTTTTATTCCACTTCATCATTCATTGTTATTTCGATTATAAAATAATAAATACAGAATATTATATATAATATGATGTTATTATAATTATGTAACAACTATATTCATTATTCTATCTATCTTATGAATGATAATGTCCCCATGTGTGCGTACGTACGGCTTATCGTCTCTATGCCGTGGTGTAATTTGTTATTCAACAATATGTTATTTGGATGGATATAATGATGAGTAATATGTATATAAATAATTAAAATAACATGATAATATCTCTGTAAAATTAATATACCATCCAATTACACACCTTTAAGGAAATGATATTGTCACTCATGCGTACGTACGGATTACCGTCTCCACGACGCGATGAGATTCATTTCCACGTTCACCATTCATCGATGATTATTAAAATATATATTACTAATAAGTATGTAATATATGACATAATAATGATACTGGATATATATATATATATATTTATGTACTTACATATATCTCATTCACTTAGTTCCGTTCAATATGATATGAAAACGGAAACAACGTTTATGCGTACGTACGAACTAGCGTCTCCATAAACTGTGTTTTTCATTTCATACATATGTGTCTATTATACATATTTATATTATATATATATGATATATAAATCATGTTTTATATTCTGGAAGTATTTAAATCTTCATATAAGTGATACAATCAAGAGTAACAAGTTAAAACACGTACGATAAGGAAAGCGATTATTACCCAAAATGTTAATTTAGCATGGAAATTATTATTAAATGGTTAGTATAAAGTCATAACTGAACCATGTATGATATCATAAATATTAATATGGTTCTGGTATAATTTAATAACATACTAAAATCTTCATATAGGAGGTTAAACATACCCTCGACTAAAGGAATGTGCAAGGTAAGGGTTAATTCCTCAATCTCATCATCATCTGAGATTGTTTATGTGTAAGTATTTACTGGGAAATTTTTATCATCCATGTCCATTTTTCATAAAAATTATTTCAAAATCAATATTTTAATGATTTTTTAAAGGTACTCTTTATCAAGATAATAATTTTAAATTTTTTAAAGATTTATATTTCTAAATCTTTTTAATTAATGTCATGTTTTCAAAATGATTTTAATGATTTATTTATATGGACATGAATGTTTTGAAATGATAATTATTTTCAAAAGTTTCAATGTGGTATGGGACACTTTGAATCAAAAATCTCTTTTAAATTACTTCCTTTATAAATATGTGACTTTTAAATAATTTTACAAAAAGGATATTTCTCTCAAAATGATTTACTCATCATTTTCAACTATGTCAGCATCCTTTAATGGATATTATTTTTTATTGAGGTTGAATTATATAATAAAATATTCCATATTGTATTGAATGAGTTATGATATGTTTGACTGTGGTTGTTATATTTTTATACCATTCATGGTTTATGGTTAATGTATTCACATTTCATATGCTAGTTTTAATACGAATGTTTATTATTGTTTCAACTTTTTCATATGAGGAATGCAGTGGACTTAGTAAGTGATTGGTGGATCCTGCTATAGCTCCTCGATGCATCTGTAGGTCTCATGAGACAAACTAGTGTCTTGTCACAAGGCCTTGACAAAAAATTTATTTGTAGTCTTTGCACGAGGCCTTGACTATGTGGTAATGATATCCTGTATTAGGCATTCTCTCATTGTGAAATTATTATTACATGTGATTATTCGACTAGTAGAATACCCATGTACATGTTTATATGGTAATGTTTCATTTATTTTTACCATATTCTGATCAAGTTTATGTTTAAATGGATTTTTTTTTATTACACATCTTGCCTTAAAATGTTATAGCTTCTGCTAAATTACTTACCCCTATTGAGAATCTGAGCTCACCCCTTTCTTATGTTTTATTTTCCTAGGATTCCAAGAAGTGTATTATGATTGATATGCAGGGTTAAGCTACAAGGAAAAATGGAATTATCAAAAAACTATCTATGTTGTGTTTTATTTTTCAAATTGTGATGTAAAGTTAATATATGTAATATATTTTCCAAGACTGCTAAACTGATCGGTCCTTTGGGACATGATTCCTTGTAATCATGCCAATGTATTAAAATAATGCACCGGCTCTGGGTAACTGGGGTCGGGGAATTATAGTTGGTATCAGATAAAGTTTATCAATAACCTTGGAAACTATATTTAGATAAACTCTGATTAGAGCACATTACCATAAGATAGACTTTGAAGATATGTATAGAAGAACTTCTTATAATTTTGGTAATGTAAAGATTTTTAGAGTTATCTAAGAAAATAAATCCCAATATAGATACGATTAGGTAGAGGTGGCTCTGGCACAGATGTACCTAGGGGTAAAACCCGAAAACACCGCTTTGAGATAGACTTGAACGGGAACTGGGGCATGACAACGTGCCTTGCTGCACTCTTGGTTACGACACTCCCAGGGGATATGCTTAGGATAATTCTCATTTTCTTTAGAAACCACTATGTAGGGTTTATGAGTATATACCTCCTCAATGAAAACATTTTTGGAATATGGATTATATCCATAAACTCTTCAATTTACGTTAGGTATTTTACATGTTTGGAATTATGAAATGTGATTCATAAACTAACCTAGTGTATGCCATTTTTTAGAAATGGCACCCAATAGAAGGAATGATAACTCCACCAATACATATGATCCAATGAATAATAAGGATCAAATATTTCATGGTATTAAGCCAACATTTGGAAGAGAAATAGTCTCCCATGTATTCTCAACATATGAGGAAATAGTATCCCGTTTTACTAAGATATGTAAATAATTATCTAAATACTATGGCATTAAAGGGAAGCCATAGAAGAAAATGATGGTAGAAATAAAAATGGACAAAGGGAAAGAAGGATTTTCCAATATGTGATAAATTTGGAATGCATCACCTTCGTAAATTCTTGAAGGGAATGGGAGTTTGTTATATGTGTGGAGAAAAAGGACACCAAGTACGTGATTTCAAGGGTATGAAAAAGTTTTCAAAGGTAAAATGCTTCACCGGCAAGGCATTGAGACACTACAAGAATCAGTGTCCCATTCATAAGAGTATACCGTAAATGATGTTATTGGATAATAATCATGTTATGATACTAACTCAAATGAAGAAGATTTAGTAGTGTTCTTATATAGTTATTATAGAATTATTTCATTTGATTGTTGTATCAAAAGTATACTGGTTACATGAATTATGGAGATAAATAAGGATTGTATTACAGTAATATTTCATTGGGGATTTGAGATTATATGGTCATGATTCTAAGGTAGTAATTTTCGAAAAAGAGATGGTTGATTTTGGTAATTCAGGATGTTGCAGTGTTGTAAAATAATACACGATGAAGGCATTCACATGTTGTTAACTGAAAAAAGGATCCTCATTATGTTTAACTTCCTTATAAACTTTGGACTGAGAGTTTGGATATAACTATTTTGGATAATTCTAAAGGATGGAAATTACTAATTTTGAAATTGGATACTATTGTTAATGTTATTTTTGGATTTCCATAAAAAGGACAACCCGGAGGTCGGGTGGCAACCCGTCACGTCTGGCAAGGCCGTGAGACTTGAACCTGAAACCGAAGGGAGGCAAGGGTGTATCACCTATTAATGAACCATGTGATGTCCTAGATTGAAAAATGTAGTTTTTTAAAGGGTCTGATATGTGAATTATAAATTCATTATTTTTGGAGCCCTATAAGATTAGGATAAAAAGTATATATATCTTTTTTTTTGAAATCTTTGTGAGTGAAAGATGAGTATGTGGTAGGAATTAGTTGAAGGATGAAACTATACTTGTCAAGTATATATATAAATACACACATATATATATATATTCCCTCTTATTTTATGGATAAATGAATTAATAAACTTTAGGTAGGGGATCTTAAAACCAAAAATGTGTTATCCTAATACCTTACGTTTTGTTGAACCGATGGTATTTTAAATCATCATAGATTGGTGTCTTTGAGAACCATAATTCTACAATTGTTTGTGGTTGATGACCTCAATCACTCCCTATAAATATTTTGGTTTTCCCTCCAATTATGTGTCTCTAATTTCCACCAATGTTCTCTGAATCGAAATCATCATTTCGTGGTGACTTTTCATTCCCCTTTTCTTCTCATTAAGTCTAAATTTTATTAACCCAATTTCTGATGTGGGTTTTCCCACAAAGTTATTTTCTATTTTAAACCTTTTATTTTCAATGAACAATTTAAAATTGCAAGGACATAATTTATTGAAGGAGGGAAGAATGTAATAACCCAAGATTTCAAAGTACGTTATTTATTCAATGTAATTCTATAACTTGCACTACACGCAACACTGAGTTCAAGCACAACACAACTTACCAAACTAGCCATTCAAAAGCAGTTATGAATAGTATTAACTGATTTTTGAACTTTATACAATCCTTATAATTTTAGAATCGATATTATGCGTTTCTTAGACATATTGTAAGAACATATTCATTTTTTTAAATAAGAAAAATTATTTTTCAAAAAATGAAATTTTACTACCTTTTAATGGCGAACCCGTTTTAAATCCAATATTTTAAAATTTTATATATTCAATTTGACAAAATAAACTTCTTCTTTAGAATCGGGACATATGAATTTATTTTCAATAAATTTTTGGTGTATTTCGGATAACTTTCATATCTGGGTGATTAGGGAAAAATACTATATTTTAAATGAAAACAACCTTTTTAATAAAAATAATTTATAGTGTTGAATTATAAATTTTAATGTTTTAGATGAATAATTAGATTATATTTTATCCCGTTAATTCAATGTTGGTTATTGGAATTAATTTCAATTTGAAATTATACAAAAACAAGTGTCGATCTTTTGATAGTTACTCTTTCTAAAAAACACGCTATTTGTTTTGACAACGAGAATTACTTTAAAATTAATAAATGAAAATTATATGTATTTAATTTGGTAAAATAGAATTTATTTTTGGATTTGGAATATCGAAATTATCCTAGGGTGAAGATTTGGTATTTTTCTGAAAACAGTAAAATTTTTTTG
Organism: Viscum album; assembly: GCA_963277665.1. Lineage (NCBI taxonomy): Eukaryota > Viridiplantae > Streptophyta > Magnoliopsida > Santalales > Viscaceae > Viscum > Viscum album. The sequence goes on along the minus strand of OY728123.1, from coordinate 745,793,447 downwards.
AATAGTGAAAAAACACAAAGGTATCGTTTAAAATAGAATTTGTATTTAAATAATTATTTATTTTATTTAATTTTATTTTAGGTAAAAATAGATACATAATACCTATATAAGTTCATTTTAATTCATTGGAGTCAATTTATAATAATTTTAGATATATAAAAATTTTATCGAACTCTTACCGTCTTTTACCCACCTCCTAGGAGCATTTGAAAATTTACATAAAACATAATTTTACCGCTTCTGTGAGTTGAATTTTAAAAATAAGAGAGACACCGTTAATATCAAGGAGTAAAATGTGGTTCAGTAAGATAAAAATAATTTTTGGTGAATAGTAATTTTTTAATTTTATATACCACGGCTAAAAGTAAATAGGGTAATTAAGGGTAAAAATGATATTATTATTACCATAACACATGTCCTAATTCTATTGTATAAGTATAATTCGACCAAAAAATACCTTAAAAATAAAATATGACCCTTTAGGTCCACTTGTATTAGATTAATACATTTATTATTATTTTATTTAAAGAAGAGTTAAAAGAGTTAAAATCAATGTTTAATGACTAAACAATTTTTAATATAGGGTTATATAGAAGATAAATTCGACTATAAATATTCATTAGAAAGATAAAAAATTTAATACATAATGTTATTTTATTTATAATTTTTTTAGATTAAATAATTAAATTTATTAATGACACAATGATTCTGCAGTAATTATCTTATTAATAAAAGAATCAAATAAATGGTATTATAAATATTAAAATAAATATAATTTCAATGTTTTTATGTCATCCAAGAATTTTATATGGGACTAGGACATGTTATTAATGATTAAATGTATTTTTTTTGAAGTAATCATGCTGTTATTATTTAAAAAAACAAATACAAGATAGTGTCAAAATTGACATAAAATAGTTTTTAAAACTAATATTATATTATTAATTGATATAATGGTCCTAAAAATATAAGTCTCGGACAAAAGAAATATATATTAAAATATATGACATTAATGAACCAATTGGGGTTCGATTGGTAGTATATAGTATGTTTATTAACCATATAGTGTAAGAATACAAGAAGACACGGTAAAATTTAAAATATTTTACCTAGAGTTAAATCTAAATGATATGGTTAAAATGGTAACCTAAACTTGTCTAAAACCTATTGGTTGAGTGGTTTTCAACCCATCCCAACCATAGACATTAAATAATACATCTTGGAGACATTTTAATCCTAAAATGAATTTATTATAAAATAATATAGTAAGTTTTTCCTAAGGTGCAACTCACCCCTCTATTAAAAGGGAACTCCCCCATCCCTCTAATTCACACCGTCAAAGCCTTCATGTTTCTCCAAACTCTGCCCAAATACTCTCTGAACTATCCTCCATTCATCCTAATGGAACTACTTTAGTCATAAATCCATCTAATGAAGCCCTTTTGATCAAATCAAAAGGAAGAACCTGATGAAGAGGTAATAATTTCACCACTCTCTTTCAAGTTCTTTTATTCCACTTCTTAATTCTTTGTTATTTCAATTATAAAATAGTAAATCCAGTATATTATATATATTGTGATATTATTATAAATATGTAACAACTATATTCATTATTCAATACTTCTTTTGAATGTTAATGTCACTATGCGTGTGTACGTACGACTTACCGTCTACACGCCGTGGTGTAATTTGTTATTCAACACAATGTTATTTGGTTGGATATAATGATGAGTAATATGTATATAAATAATGAAAATAATATGATAATGTCTCTGTAAAATTAATATACCATCCATTTACACACCTTCAAGGAAATGATATTGTCGCTCGTGCATACGTACGGATTGCCGTCTCCACAACGCGATGAGATTCATTTCCACGTTCACCATTCATCGACCATTATAAAAATATATATTTCTAATAAGTATTTAATATATGACATAATAATGATACTGGATATATATATATATATATATATATGTACTTACATATATCTCATTCACTTAGTTCTGTTCAATACGATATGAAAACGGAAACAACGTTTATGCATACGTACGGACTATCGTCTCAATAAACGGTGTTTTAATTTCATATATATATATATATATTATACATATTTTTATTCTAAATATATAGGATATATAAATCATTTTTTATATTCTGGAAGTATTTAAATCTTGATCTACGTGATACAATTAAGAGTAACAAGTTAGAACAATTACGATAAAAAAAGCGATTATTACCCGAAATGTTAATTTAACATGGAAATTAATATTAAATTGGTTTTATAATGTCATAACTGAACCATGTATGATATCATAAATATTAATATGGTTCTGGAATAATTTAATAACTTACAACTATCTTCATATATGAGGTTAAACGTACCCTTGACTAAAGGAAAGTGTAAGGTAAGGGTAAATTCCTCAATCTCATTATTATCTGAGATTGTTTATATGTAAGTATTTACTGGGAAATATTTATCATCCATGTCCATTTTTCATAAAAATTATTTAAAAATGAATATTTTAAGGATTTGGTAAAGTTACTCTTTATCATGATCATAATTTTAATTGTTTTAAAGATTTATATTTCTAAATCTTTTTAATTAATGTCCATGTTTTCATAATGATTTTAAGGATTTATTTATATGGACATGAATGTTTTGAAATGATAATTATTTTCAAAAGTTTCAAAGTGTTATGGGACACTTTGATTCAAAAATCTATTTTGAATTACTTCATTTATAAATTTGTGACTTTTAAATTATATTACAAAAATGTTATTTCTCTAAAAATGATTTACTCAACATTTTCAACTATGTCAACATCCTTTAATGGATATTATTTTTGATTGAGTTTGATTTATTATAATACAATATTCTATATTGTATTGAATGAGTTAGGATATGTTTGACTATGTATGTTCTATTTTTACACCATTCATGGTTTATGGTTAATTTACTGACATTTCGAATGCTAGTTTTATTACGAATGTTTATGTTATGTTTCAACTTTTTCATATGTGGAATGCAGTGGAATTAGTAAGTGACGGGTGGAGCCCGCTATACCTCCTCGATGCATTGGTAGGTCTCATGAGACAAACTAGTGTCATGGAACAAGGCCTTGACAAAACCTTTATTTGTAATCTTGGCATGAGGCCTTGACTATGTGGTAATGATGTCCGGTATTAGTCATTCCATCATTGTGAAATTATTTATTACATGTGATTATTCGACTAGTAGAATATCCATATGAATGTTTATATTGTAATGTTTCATTTATTTTTACAATATTATGTTCATGTTTATTCTTAAAAGGATTTTTTTATTACACATCTTGCCTTAAAATTTTATAGCTTCCGCTAGATTACATTCCCTTAAAGAGCATCTAAGCTCACCCCTTTCTTATGTTTTATTTTACGAAGATTCCAAGAAGTGTGTTATGATTGATATGCAGGGTTAAGATATAGGTAAAAATAGTATTCCCATATAAGTATCCATTCCATGTTTTATGTTTCAAATTGTGATGTAATGTTAATGTATGTAATCTATTTTCCAAGACTGCTAAACTGATCGGTCCTTCGGGACATGATTCCTTGTAATCGTGCCAATGTATAAAAATAATGCACCAGCTCTGGGTAACTGGGGATGGGGAATTACAACAGTAATTCATTTTGGATTGAATAACTCACCCTCTTTCTTCATGGATATAATGAATTTAGTTTTCAAGGAATATCTTGATGACTTTGTAGTGGTTTTTATTTATTATGTCTTGGTGTACTCCAGAAACTACGATGATCATGAAAATAACTTACGCATATTCCTAAAGACTCTTAGAAGAAATTTATTATATGGGAAATTTAGCATGTGTGAATTATAGCTTCAATGGATTTCTTTTCATGGCCATATCATTTCTAAGGATGGAATCTATTTTGATCCATCTAAGACAAGAGCAATCCATTAATGGCCAGCACCGACTAGTATAACTGAGGCATGCAGTTTTATTGGTTTAGCAAGTTATTATACATGTTTCATCCATATTTTTGCCTAGTAAGAAAACCCTTTAACAAATCTCACACGAAAAGGGTTTAAATTTGTTTGGACAAAAGAATGTGAATAATGATTTGAAGAACTTAAGAGAGGATTAGTGAATGATCCTATATTGACTCTACCATCCGGGAATGAATGGTTTGTTATTTATAGTGATGCATCAAAGAAAGGATATGGTTGTGTCCTTATGGAAAATGATAGGGTTATTACCTATGCATCACGATAGATAAATATTAATTAGAAAAACTATCCTACTAATGATCTAGAGTTAGCAGCTATAATAATTTCTTTGAAGATTTGGAGAAACTATCTATATGGTGAAAAATGTGAGATTTATACTGATCACAAGAGTATGAAGTATATTTTCTCTTAGACGGATCTGAACATGAGGCAAATGAGACGTCTTGAACTACTCAAGGATTACGATTTCAAGATACACTGCCACTTGGGGAAGGAAAATAAGGTGGAAAATGTTTTTAGTAGAAAAGATCATGGAGTTTTGAACAAGATAAGTGTTGAAAGGGATCCAATTTTCATGGATGTAGTATAGATGGATATGGGAATAACCATGGAAGGTGAAACATCAATGACATTTAAAATGGTTTCCAAACCATCTTTACTAGAAAGGATTAAATGTTCTTAGGTTGATGATGAAGAGTTTTAAAATAAGATGAAAGCTTTGAATGATGGGAGATTGAGTGAAATTATATATGAAGACACAATTTTGAAATTTGGGAAGAGACTTTGTGTTCCTAATATAGCTGATCTGAAAAGGGAATTGTTATATGATTCTCATAGCTCAAATTTCTCTATACACCTTGGGAGCACGAAAACATAAAGACATTTGAAGAAACATTTTTGGTGGGACAACATGAAAGGGGAGATTTCTGATTTTATGTCAAGATGTATGGTTTGTTAACAAGTGAATGCATGAAGGAAATAGCAGAGATGATTCAAGAAACCTCTTCCCATACCTGTGAAGAAATGGGATGATATCATGACGAACTTTGTCATGTGGTTACCAAATAATCCTAGAAGGAACGATGAAATATGGGTCATTATTGATCATCCTACCAAATCAACATATTTTCTTTCTATAAGAGAAGATTTACCACATGAATGTCTAGCAAGACTATATATTAATGATGTTGTGAGACATTATGGTGTACCATTATTGATTGTTTCTGATTGAGATCCATGTTTTACATCAGGATTCTAGAAATGTTTTCCGAAATCACTGGATACTGATATTTTTTTGAGCACTTCCAACCACCCCCAAACTGATGGAATATCAGAATAGAGTATTCAAACCATTGAAGACATGTTGAGATCATGATCACTTGACTTTCAAGTTATGTAGGATCAATATTTACTTCTGATAGAATTTTTCTATAATAATATCTTTTATTCAAATATTCAGATTGAAACATATGAAGCGTTATACGGAAAGAGATGTCACACACGAACCTGTTGGGATGATGTTGGTGAAAGAAAACTCATTGGCCTAGAACATGTGGAGGAAATGATTGAAAAGGTGAAGGTAATCCAAAACCACATCAAAGCAGATCAAAGTAGGCAGAAGAACTATGCTGATAACCAAAGGAAGGATTTGGTATTTCAGGTAGGAGATCATGTTTTATTGATGGTATCTCCAAGGAAGGGTGTTATACTTTTCGGTAAAAAGGGAAAATTGAGTTCTAGGTACATTAAAACTTTCGAAATTCTAGAACGAATTAGGGTTATAGCTTACTATTTGGAAATGCTGCCATGTCTCTTCAAAGTTCACGATCTATTCCACATATCACTGTAGAGAAAATACATGCCTCACCCAACACATCTACTCATCTATGAGGAATTATAACTAGAACCAGATCTGTCTTATTGAGAAGTGCCTGTCAAGGTTCTTGTTACAAGAGAACAAGTGCTAGGAAAGCAGATGAATCGTCGTGTAAATGATCTATGGAGAAACCATAAGATGGGAGAGGCAACATGGGAACCCGAGTAACTTGTGATGAAGAAACACCTGATTCTTTTTATGCTGTAATATTATAGAAATTTTTAGGACAAAATTATTTGAAGGAGTGGAGAATGTAACACCCAAATATTCCATGGTACACTTCTCTTTGAAAAATACAATAGTGTGTGTTGTACGCATCTTCGAGTTCTAACACACCACAACCAATCAAACTAGCCATTATGAATATTAATACCCACTTTTTGAAATTTTATAAATTTTATCTTTCAAAATAGACTTTATTTTTACATTCGGAATATCGAAATTAGATTAGGGTCATTTTTTGGTATTTTTCGGAAAACTTTCAATTTTTGATGAATATTGAAAAACACTAAGTTATAGTTTAAAATAGAATTTTTATTTAAATAAATATTTATTATTTAAATTTATTTTAGGTCAAAATAGATACATTATACCTATATATGTTCAATGTAATTCATTGGAGTTAGTTTATAATAAATTTAGATATAAAATTTTTTTATTGAACTTTTTACCGTCTTTTACCCACCTCTTTGGAGAATTTTCAAATTTACATAAAACATAATTTTACCACTTCTATTAGTTGAATTTATAAAATCATAGAGACACAGATGATATCAGTAAGTAAAATGTGGTTCAATAAGATGAAAATAGTTTTTGGTGAATAGTGACTTTTTACTTTTATTTACCATAGTTAAAAGTACATAGGGTAATTAAGAGAAAAATTGATATTATTAAAATACTAACACCTATACCAATTCTATTGGATAAGTTTAATTAGACCAAATACAACCTTAGGAATAAAATATGGTCCTTTTGGTCCACTCGGATTAGATTATGACATTTATTATTATTTAATTCAAAGAAGAGTTAAAATTGTTAAATTCAATGTTTAATAACTAAACCATTTTTAATATAGGGTTACACATAAGATAAATTAGACTATAAATATTAATTAGAATTCTAAATATATTTCCTACATAATGGTATTTTATTTATATTTTTTAGAAATTAAATAAATTTATTTATTTATGACACAATGATTATGTAGTAATAATAAATTGATGAAATATTAAAATAATTGATATTCTAAATATTCAAATAAATGTAATTTGTGTCTTTTCTTGAATTCCACTAATTATATAGGTTAATATTACATGTTAGAGTTTGTTATATTAATTTTTTTCGAAGAAATGATGCTTTTATGAATTTAGAAAAAACAAAATACCAAATAGTGTCAAAATTCACCAAAAAGAGTTTTTAAAACAAATATTATATTATTAATTGATATTATATTCCTAAAAATATAATGTTAGGACAAAAGACTTATATAATGATATGTGTATCATTAATGAACCACTTTGGGTTCTGTTGGAAATATATAGTAAGTTTATTTACCATATAATATAAAAGTACAAAGAGACATGGAAAATGTCAAACTATTTAAGTAATAGATAAATCTAAATGATAAGGTTAATATAGTGACCCAAACCAATCTAAAACCTTTTGGTTTTGTGGTTTTCAACCCATCCCTACCTTATCCTTTAAATAATTCATTTTGAAGCATTTAGAAACTGAAAATGATTTTATTATAAAATAATGTTTCTAGCTTTTCCTAAGGTGCCCATCACCCCTCTTATAAAATGGCACTCCACCTTATCTCTAATTCAGATCTTAAAAGACATTTTTATTGGAAAAAACCTACCCTAATACCCTCTACAATTTCCTCCCTTCATCTTATAGGGATTTATTTTTTCAAAATGCCAACCTATGGAGGCCTTTTGGTCAAATCAAATGGTATAACCTAGAGAAGAGGTAAATATTTCATAACCTATTTCATGTTCCATTCTTCATCCACATCATCATTCATTGTTGTTTCCATTATAAAATTAAAAATACATTATCTTCTATATACAGTGATGTTATTATAAATATGGTCCAACCGTATTCATTATTCTACCCATCCATTGAATGACATGTCACCGTATGTGTGTACGCATAATTTACCGTCTCCACGTCATGGTGTAATTGTTATTCAATACATTATTATTTTTATGGGTAAAATATTGAAGTTTAATTGATGTAAATAGTAAATATAATATGATAATGAATCGTTATATATTATATACCATCAAATTATATATTATTTTAACATCAAAAGAATGATATTGTCGCTCGTGCACACGTACGGATTACCGTCTCCACAAACATGATGAGATTTATTCCCCATCATATCCATTCAAGACTAATTTTCATTAGATGATTAAAAATAATGTTTAAAGACATAATATCATTCTGAATGTGAATAAGATACATCCTATCCATAACAAACATTACTTACCTAACAAATCATATAAAGGAAAACGAATAAGTTAAAACCTGAAATGATGATAATACTAAGATACTATTAACAAGGCAATGTTAAAAGATCATATATGATATCATATTAATGTATATGATTCTTGTATAATTTAATAACAATTATTTCAGAATTATATAGGATTTTAACTTACCATCGACCAAGGAAAAGTACAATGTAAGGGTTAATTTCACAATCTCTTTATTATTCGAGGTAGTTTATACATAATTATCTACTAGGAGGTCTTTATCTTCCACAATCGTGTTTCATAAAAATTTATTTTAAAACATTTTTAATATTTACTAGGAAAAGGTGTAAAGTCATTTATACCCTTATTTGATCTTATATTCTTTGAAATAAATCTTTCTGTCATTTTCCAACCAATGTACTTTATGGCCTTTTCAATAAAATTAAGGTAAGAATTTTTTTTAACTTATAAGGTGGGTGCGACTAATTTCTACTAATATAACATCAACAAAGCTTCCATTAAAATAATATAAGAATATTTTCAAAATAAATGTTTTCTTAAATTATTTCCAAATAGAAATAGATATTTCTCTAAAAAAGGTTTTGATTTCATCTTGGTCAAGATCCATTGATTGATTTTAAGCTTATTTGATGTTGATTTATTATGATACAAAACTTCCATATTGTATTGATGTTTTTGTGATATTTTTTACTATAGATGTGTTATTTTTATACCATTCATGGTTTTTGGATAAGGTATTGACATTTTGTATGCTAGATTTAATATGAATGTTAATGTTATGTTTAAACCTTTTCATATGAGGAATGCATTGGAATTAATATGTGACAGATGTAGCCCGCTATAGCTCCTCGATGCATCGGTAGGTCTCAATAGACAAACTAGGTGTCTTGGAACAAGGACATGATAAAATCATATTTGTAGTCTTGGCACAAGGCCTTGACTATGTGGTTATATAAGTCTGGCATTATGCATTCTATCATTATGAAGGTGGGTATTAATATTGCATGTGATTATTTGACTAGTAGAATATCCATGGGAATACGTAAATGGAATTATTTGATTTTATCTTTTCCATATTATGCTGAATTTAAAGTTTAAAGGATTTTGTTTTAGTCTTATAGATTTCCTTAAATGTTTATACTAATTTATAAATGTTTCCATTTTATTATTATATTTACTAAGCATCTGAGATCACCTCATTCTTTGTTTTATTTTTCTCAGGATGCGAAGAAGAGTATTATTACTAACCTATAGGGATAGTCTATAGGATCTCAGTGTTCTCTATGGAAACAATTATTGTTGTTGTTTTCCATTTTATGATGTAACGTAAACCTTATGAATGTATCTAGTACTCCCAAGGATACTAAACTAATCAGTATTTCGAGACTTGATCTTTTGTGATCATGACAATGATACGTAATAATGCATCGACTCTGGGCTTCTGGGGTCGGGGCATTACAACACCCCAACTAGAAAGTCATCTACCCTACCCATGAGATATTTGAAAGATCTATCAGCTAACTTTAGTATGACTGGGGTGGGTTGAAGGTTACCCAACCTCAATTGTTGAAACAATGAGTATGGGTGCAGATTAATGGTAGCACCAAAGTCAGTCAAATGGTTGAGTTGATCAGAATTTACTAGTGTGCAAGGGATGACAAAACTACAAGGGTCTTTTAGTTTAGGTGGGATTTTCTTTTGGAGTATAACATTGCACTCTTCAGTGAGGCTATAAGTAGCAAATTCTTCTAGATTTTTTATTTTAGAAACAATTTTTTTCAATTATTTCATGTAATATGGGATTTAAATTAAGGCCTGAATGAAAGGAATGTTCAGTTGATGGTTAGAATGGATACCAATGAACTGAAGGAGTTCAGAACTGGTGTTACTTTGTGGTTTCATCTTCTTAGGGAAAGCGATGGGTGGGGAAAAGTTTTTAAGGATAGTAGGAATATCCCACACCTCTTCCTAAAATTTTTCTTTTCCTTTATTCCATTGATTTTTTAAATGGAGTTACAGCTAGAGTTTCTAATGAAACATTCATATTTTGATCATTTTCAATGCTTTTATATGAATTTCCAGCATGCGTGATAAGTATATTTGTATTACCAGATTTAATAATATTATCATTTTGGGCATTTTCATGGTCCTTTTCAGAAAAAATTTGTGTATTATGCCCACTTATAGTGACAACAGCCGTGGAATTCTCCCTAGGATTATATTCAGTGGTACTTGGAAGTCTACCTTTTTCCCTAGATGAAAAATCTCTAGCATGTTGACCTAACTGTGTTTCCATGTTTTACATTCTAACATTAGATTTCATTTTATTTGACTCATATTGATTTTGATGTTTGTACAACTGAATAATGTATCTTTATTCTTATGTGTTAATTTTATCCAAGATTAGATGAAGATTATAAGAAATGTGATTATCATTAGTTCCTTGTATATTTGAAGACTCACCCCTTTGTGGATTCTAAAATTTTGGGATTTGTTGATTAGAGAAATTAGGGGAAGTGGATTGTTTGATTAAGCCTTGATCATTCCAGGATAGATTAGGATGGTTCATATAGTCATGGCTGTAATTATTTGAAAATGAATCTTCATTAAGATGAATTCTAGGACCATAGTTAACAAATATTGAATTCTCTTGTTGTTGGGCAGGAATAGAAAAATTTGGACAAAAGTTTTCAGTATGCCCAAACATACCACACTGGACACACTGTTCCCTTAAAGATTGGTTTTTATTTTGACATCCTAGATGGTTAACATTTTGTTTTGAATTCTGGTTCATAAAATATTGAAGTTGGATGTTGATTTTAGCAAGTTAACTGACTGAAAATTATTTTTTATTAGGATCAACACTTTTACGGGAAAAGTGAGAAACCAAAGGGTTCATCAAACATCCAAACAACCCCAAACAAAACATGACAAAAGACAGCATACCTCATTCAAGTAACAGCATCAACCACCATCCCCATGCAGGACACTCGACGATCCCATGCAAGCATGGTCCCTCCCGATGTTGCCATCCCTCCAAGCAGCCATGTCCCAAATGGCCTACAAAGCTGATGGTAGAGAAACCGAGTCCAACGAAGATACCATGCGACAAACCAAAAAAACCACAAAACCGCAGACATAGAAAAAACCACCAAACACTTGACATAAACAGGAGAAACAAGCCCAATTAGTCCGGAGGTGACACCTCATAGGAATAAGAAAAATTACCAAAGAATAATCTGAGCCTGTTAGTGCTTTCCTCTCTATACAGATTCCACTTCATTAACCATACCATGGCATCAGGGTCTTCTCCAATGATGTCTTCATATCGATCATCCATTTTGTCCCAAGTTCGGATATATTCAACTTTTCTGATTTTATGATTGTTGAAGCCTCTCATTAGGATCAAATCATGTTTGTCAATCCATCTGGCCTGCCCGCTGTTGACCTCCACTTTGATAGGTCTTCCCATCATATCGGCCTCTTCCTGAGGGATGTTGACATAGAGAAATTCCTCTACCATATCCTCTTCCGAGCAGATGATAGGTTCTTTAATTCTCTTTCCCGGTTTAGAACTACTGCCCATTCCATTATTGTTCACCTTGGCCCCATCCTGGGGATCCTCCTGTAAGAGAGCCTTGTTCGGTGATGTTTCCTTCTCACCTAGTTTAGATTTTTTACCTGAACGTGTTTCCATCGACTTCGGTAAAAATGAGTAATACTTGCGTTCTCTCCCTTTATTCTTCTTAGGTAACATCTCCTCCTCCTGGACCTTGTAAACACCCGAACCCCCCTCAGTCTGCCCATCCCATTCAACCTAGACAGACTCAGTGGTGTCCAAATAGTCAAAGGTATTGAATGTCTCAACACCATTTTGAGTCTAGCACTTCCCTGTTGGTGACTTGGTGCCTCCCAAAGAAGCAGCACCTTTAACATTTCTGGGTGACCAAACAACCTCCTCATCAGGACAAGAACCAGGAGCCATGAGAATTCCCTCATGAGATTCCACATTAACCCATTCCATCTCAGAATGGGTACCATTTGAACCCGATTCAGTTTCCATACCCGCAACATTGCACTGAGAAGACAGTTCCAATGGTTGTATCATACCATTAATTTTTCCGATCAACATATTGGATACATCCTTGACCCTGGATTTGGGTGAGGTAGGAGCTGGCTTTGAAGACTATTAAATTTGGGTACTGCGATTAGGCATTGAGACATCCTGCTTCGCAGGTGAATCCAAATTTCCCTCAAGAATACTTGCACCATTGGCCACATGGGGTGCAGCCGCATCCTCCTGCAATGAAACACTAGGGCCAATGGGTTCTGTGGTGCCCGCTGCATGCATCTTTGGTGGGGAAATTCTACTATCGGCCAAGGTTGAAGAATTCTGAAACAGCTTACGACAGCCCTATTGAAGATGACCCAGTCGGCAATAGTAAGTGCAGCAATCAAACCAGTTCTCAAAAGTCACCAGTTAGTGGAACCGAAGCTCGTTTTCCACCTCGATCCATACTTTCCATAGGCAGTTTGGATACGTCGACTTCCACACAGATTCGGGGTGCCATCGGATGGCACAACATTCTCGATCGCTCATCAAAGGCCAAAAACCGTCTAACCAGATTACCTAAAAGTTGCAGAATAGAGGGGTTCTGGAAGGGAAGTGGTAGACCCGGAAAAATCACCCAGATGGCCGCAGATGGTGAATCCCTCTTCCAATGAATGTCATAGCTCCACCGCAGGAGAAAAAAACGTAGACCCCCGCAAGAAGAAAAACATTTAGGCCAAAATGCAGCAAGATCATCATCATTGGAAAACCGCAGAGAGAAGTGATGAGAGTCGAGGAGTCCGACGACGACGCGATCTTGAAGGGGTAGAGAGTCAATGGAGAAGCGAGCGAAACTGTCCAGGGAAGGGTGTTTATGACCAAATCGAGCTATTAGAGATAGACCATGGAGATTGGAGGCCTCAGAAAACACTTGTAGGGAGAGCGGAAGCGATGGAGCCCCTCGGTGAAGGGACGAGACTTTAGGGCAAAGAGTAATCCAGGGAAAGTTGAGTAGGAGAGAAGGGTCAGAGAACGGAGAGGGGGACGCCAGAGCTACCTGGAGTTACCGATGAAAGGCGGGCATGGTGGCCATCGCCGCCGCCCGAACGGGCGAGCCACCTACCTTAGAGCTCCCTCTCTTCCTTTAGGGTTCCCGAAGAGCTCCCCTCAAGGAAGTATAATGATGTACCATTAGCATGTTGATCTTGAATTTCATTCATTGAACTAGTGTTTGGGTTAAAATTTCTATTGACTCTTTTTCGTCTTGAATTTTTATGTTGTGAATTCAGTGAAAGGGTATTAAAATTTTTTCTATGTTATTCATCTGTCTTATCTTTTTAATTACCACCAGCACCCTAATCAACTAGATTCTATCCAGACGAGGAAAACTCTTCATAGAATGTATCCATAAGAAGGTGTGATCGGAGTTGATGAAGGGGACATTGCCTAAGTAGATCCTTGAATCTATACCAAGCTTTATGAAAAGCTTCTCCATCCTCTTGATAAAAACTAGTTATATTTTTCTAAGGTCACCTTTTAATTTTTGAGGATAAAATTTCATAATGAAAGAGTTGTACACTTGATCCCATTTTTCAAAAAAGTTATTTTCCAGACTTAGAAACCTATTTATTGAATTACATTTAGGAAAAAGTGATAGAAAGTCATTCTAAGTTGATTTTCTGTGAGTCCTAGAAGAGTTAATTATTGCACGGTGTTATAGAAGTATCTATTGCAGGCAACCGAGTCCTTATCAAAGAGTCCATTAAAAGCAGACAATAGAGAAATGTGTGATTTTTTAAGTTCCTAATTTCTGGTTCTATGAGATATTCTACTGGATGATGGATTGCATAAAACTTGAGGAAGATTAAACTCCCACATCGTAGGCCATTCAAGTTCATCTAAGATTTATGGTTGATTTTGATAGTTGTTAGATTCAGGAACTCTATTTTTTATGTTCTCCATTTCAGTTTTGTTTATCTTTCTTAGAGTAGTTAGATTTTTGTATAATTCAAGGTTTATAGGCTCTAATCCTGCACTAGAAGTTCTTGTGCTCACACAAACAACAGCAGACAATACTCAGCAGTAACAATTTCAAATTAAAAGTAATAGATTTTTTTAGATAGTTTCTGAAATTTTGAAATTTTTTAATATTTTTATAGATGTATTTTTTATTATTTTTTTAGAGTAATGGCTCATCCTTCCCCGAAAACGAAAGAAAAAAAATGACCTATAGCATAATTGAAGCTGATCAAAATTTAAAATTTTTTATCATACTGACTACAGTATATGTGGAAAGCTGGGTCGAACCCACGTAGAATGCAATTTGACGATTTTTTTTTCTAAAAACTAATAAAGAGACCCCACCGTTGTCAGCTGTTTGATTGAATTTATATTTTTCTATTTATTTATAAATATTGTTTTTTATTATAAGGCACAAATGAAACAACAAATTTTTTTAATGTTTTTATTCTAAACTATATCAAAGTAAGAAACAGGCTAAAAACAGTAAGTAACAGAGAAATAATATGCTGATAAGTGAACAATCTAGAGAAATATGTATGGGGAAAATTTCAACTCTACTGGTTTTGATAACATTCATTCTCAAAAAAGTGATTACGACTAATTCCTGTGAAAATGAGTGATTTATTTCCTTTTCCTAGAGACAAATCACACATGATGAAAGGTCTTGAATTTCACCACTCTTAGATTAATCAACTTGAAAATTTCAGTTTGAAAAAGAATACAAAACAAACTCACCATATATTCTGTAATCTTATATTTAAATTTAAAAGTTCAAGGAGATTAATCCATATTCTAACTCACCCTATGAATGTGGAATTATTAAATTAAGAACAAGTGATACGTTTCAATTGAATATAATCAGAATTTATCTCGCCAGTCAACTCCAATAAAAAAATGATAGTGAGAAGAGTTTAAGAAGATAACCGGTAGATTTGAATTTCAACCATGAACTGAAAGTATTTTGCTTAACATTGTTTCAATTACATATACTAAAATAATTCAATTATAGAGAATGATAATTGATAGAAAATAGTGGAAAAAAACTCCCTCTGCTAGCATGAATCGCTGCTGCTCCTGGCCCTTGGGTCTCAAGAGAATGATTCTCTGAGAAGTGCTCCCAGATTCGCCTTTGGTTCTCTCTGGTCCTGAAGTGAATGTTCGAATGAATTCCACATTTTAATCTGGCATGCTTGTAGAATGAATCAATGCCCATGAAAATTTGTGTCTGTTGTACATTAAATATCAAATTTCACCTAATTCTTGTCACCGTAGGCTTCCACTGACTTCAGAAGTCCCTCAGTTGTGCACCGCACATGAGTGCTTTTTTTGCGACGGGCACATCGCACTAGATTTTCTCACATAACTAACTCCAGGCGAGTAATTTGTGTGAATCTGGACATAAACCCATCACTTGAAGGAAACTTCAATGTTAGAACATAAGTATAAACATGAAAAAGTAAAAGAGTTATTTTTTAGTTTAATGTTATGTTACCTATTAAAATGCTTACTAACCTTAATTAATAAATAATTAAAGGATAATTATTATTTAATAATAATAATATTATTATTATTAATTTATCATTTAACATTTAATTAAATATAATTGTTATGTTTTAATTTTATTATTAAGTTATTTAATTAATAAAAGTATTATTAAAAAATCGTTAACAGAACTTCATTAAATTCTTAAATTAGATTAATATCAATTACTTTATTAATTAAATTAATATATTTATTCTGTTGGGAAGAAAATTAAAGTGTTAATAAATTTATACTAATTAATATTTAACATTATTTATAAATTTTTATCGTTTATATTTTAATTGGATAAATCTTTATTAGTTTTTCTAATATTCTATTTTATAATTTATCTAGTTATAAAAATTATAAGAATTATATATTATTATATTTTATATTGTGCTTATTTGTTTAATACATTATTTTCATTATCTTTTCATTTTGTTTTATATTTTATTTTTTTAAGATCTTCATCCCCCCAATTTGAGTGCAAAGCAGGGGGTTCTCGGTTTCAATTCTCAAGGAAGGAGAAGCGCCAGATCCGCCTCTTCTTTGTTGATGTCGCCAATGCCGGTGGGTAAAGTGGCTTCATCACCTCCACAACAGACGTCCTAGTCCAAAACTAGCTCTGCGGTTTAGGGGTACTGCACTCCTAAACACGGTCCCTCCTTCGTAGCTACGTGGCCTCAGCTAGACTCCGAAATTGGCATTGATTCTTCAAGATGAAGTGTAACAAGGATGAGCTTATCCAAAAACTCCTTGCATATACAGTGTAATAGATCTGATGACCCGATAGAAAGCTCATATGGGTTCAGCGCACAACCAATGTAAATGGCGGGGGTTGTGATGATGGTGGAGGCTGAAAGTTTTTGATGCTTTTGACAATTTTCCAGCCCCTGCAGATCAACTTAAGGATGATCTTCTCCAGATTATAGTAAATCATGATGATTTCTGCTGTATTATTCCCCTCAGCTAAGATCTATTTGTGAATTCCAAAAAACTTTTTAATGTTTGAATGTAGAGAGATGAACTGCTTCCTATTCTATAGTTCGACGACTGAAAGCTATGATGAGGCGATAGAAATGAAGTCATGGAGAGTTGTCAAGAAAGGACTTTGGCACCAATGATGATGTATGCTGAGTTTTTGTACCACAGAAAAAGGAATGGAGGAAGAAATTCTTTGTGGAGGTGGAATTTTGGTGGTAGAGGATTATGGTGTAAAGAGGATACGGTGACTGAAACTGGTGTGAAAGAGAATGAATAAATAGTGGATGAGGCTTACGGTGACTCCGTAGGAGAAATATAGTGCCAATGTTTTGGGTTGATATGGTGCTAGATACAGATGAAGGGCACCGTGATGGGGAGGAGTGAAGCAGAGTGTGGTGTTACGGTGCCACCATGAAATGGAAACGCTCTAAGGGAATTACAGTGAGACAATGATGGATGGAACCGTGAAGAGAGTCACAATGGATATGGCACCATGAATTTGAATACGGTGTCAGGGAATGTGAGATAGTAAAGGTAAGAACTGACATGGTGCCACTGTAAAGCATAGAAACCATGAAAGAATGGGGATAGAGTGCATGGTGGAACCGTGATAGGCAACAATTTCATTGGCACCGAAACACAGAAAAACAAATAGACAAACTAAATAAGTTGAAGCAAAAATAAAATTGAATAAAATAATTAAAAATAACTAAAAATTAATTAAAAACAAATGAAATTTGGAATAAAATTATTAAACCAAATAAACTTGAGTTATAATATTATAATGTTCACTTAATTTAAATTATATTAGAATTAAACTAAAACATATAATTAAAAAGAGACTAAATCATAAAAATTAACTAGATTTAAGTTATAATGGTAAATTATTTAAAATCCTTTCTTAAACTAATTGAATTAAACAAGATAAACAATTAAGTATTCTATTAATGTAAAATTATATTAATTTATGAAATAAAATAACAATAGAAATGAGTTAATAAAATTAATTTTATAAATGTTAGATTGTTGAAAGAGAGGTGAAGTTTAGATTATGCAACTTCATGTTAATTAATATTTATTACATGCATTTTTTAATAAAATATTCATTATCTAGGTGAAAAAATAGAAATAATTAATTAGATAATTAATGTTAAATTAGAAATTGTACAGAAGAAAAACAACAAACTAAATAAAAAGTTATTAGTCTATAAAATTAAATTAAGAAATAAATTAACTAATTTAAATCCCAAAATACACTATTTATTATATAAATTGATTAAATAATAAATTTAATTTTAAGAAATAGAAAAAGTACCATAATTTATAAAAAATTATTAAAAAAATAATTAAATTTATAAAAATTAATTAAAAAGATGTGGCAAAACTTGTGTTGTTAAGGCCACATCAATAATATAGTTATTAGTGTTAAGGGTATAAATATGATTATCTAAATTATGAAAATATGGTTTAAAAATTTATATATAATTAATTCTCTAGAGATCAATTAATTAGAAATGAAAATTAAAAACTTTTGAAATGAAATGATTTCTTTTTCGGAAACTATTTAAATGCGCACAACATTATTTTATACAAAAAAATAAAAAAATAACTATTATTTGATTAATTAAATTTTAATATAATATATTAAATATAATTTTTAAAATGTATTCATTGTTTTTATAGAAGATATATAAAATTAAAATCATTTTTTTCTAAAAAATGCATTTGTTTTTCTAAAAAGCTGTTTTCCCTCCTTTTAATGGCACACATATTTTGAAACTAAATATTTTTAATTTATAAATTTTATTTGAAAAAATAATTTTTTTGAAATCAGTGTTTCAAAAATATATTAGTGTTAAATTTTGGTATTATTATGAAACATTTCATTTTTTTATTAATAGTGAAAACACATAAATTTAACTAAAAACTGAATTTTCATTTAAATAATTTATATTTGAAATAATATTTTAAATTGGGTTTAATGTAAAAATATATAAATTGTGCACATATTAATACAATTTAGGTCATTTTAATCATTTACATATGGCATTTGGATATAGAAACATTTCAAACTGATGAACACTATCACCTTAAAAACTCGTGAATTCGTCACATCTATGGGAAAAATGTAAAACTAATTTATGATATATTTTTCAGAAAAGTATTTAAAAATAGATTCCATATTTTTTTATTATAATTATTTATAATTTATAATAAGGTAAAATTAATTCTTTCCCAAAAATATTTGTGAAAATAATTAAAAACAATTTCAATAATTATTGTAAAATTTAGTTTACTTAGTGGTTGAACAAAGAATATGATGCGACAAAATGACTAAAAAAATTAATAAAAACATTGATGGAAAAAGGTATACCATTTTTAACATAGTATCAATCCTTGTCAGTTTTGAGGATAGTATTCCATTAATTTGACGCATATAATATGTTATGAAAAGAAAAATATAGAAAATATATCACTCTTCCTTTTAGTTTTTCTTATTGTTTAGGGAAAGGTAATAACCACAAAGGATCACGTATAATGTTTTATAAATAAATTAATTTCTATCATCATAATAAATTATATATAATTTTATTTGATGGTATAATTACGTCAATTTTTAAATAAATTCCAACACCAGGATTATTCAGATAATATATAAAAAAATGATACTAAAAATATTAAAATTGATGTAAATATATAAATCTTTTGTTTTATTATTTTTCAGATAAATATATAATGATAAAAATATTTTGACTTAATATATTTAAATTCAAAAAATTTCTTGATAATATTTTAAAATTTAATTAATTAAATATTTTTAAAATTGATATTAATGTTATTTCAAAATAAAGAATATTTTTTAATGATTTAAATTTACTAAAAACCCTATATTCTATAAAATAATTTTAAAATGTGAATAAATATAAAATATGTTCCATTAATTGACCAATTTATCTTTTATAATGAACATACAAACCCCTAAATAGTAAAAACTTTAATTTAGCCACACTTAGGGTTAACGTAACATTTTTTTCACGTTACATGCGCTTCTGTTAAATTTAATTTCTAACATGCATGGTATTGTTATTTTATAATTTAGATATAATTTTTAAAATATGTGGGTAAATATTTTATAATAATTCCCTCTTTAATTTAATCTTAATTTATGAATTACAAAGCTTAGAATACTATTTACAATAATGAAACACCAAAAATGGTAAAATAAGAAACATTTGGTGTGAAGTAACAATATTTTTTAATAAAATGTATTTAATTTATGTGTTGGAGGAGTGTATCGAAATAATAATCCATAAAATCCATTTTTATTCAATTTTTTAGGTACATGAGGAAACATAGACATCCCAATAGTAAATACTTTTGATTATTTACATGAATAACATTCCCCTCAACAATAAAATGACACTCACTCACCCCACTTCTTCACACATATCAATACTTTTTTATTACAAAATCACTAACCAAATAAACTATCAACTGACCTACTATCATTCAAGAGACATAATTGTTTTCAGAATTAAATCCATGTATGTACTTTTGTAAAAACCAAAAGGAGTTACCCTAAAAAGTGGAATCATTCATCAATATGAATCATGATTTTATTTACTTATCCACCAAGTTTAGATATTCTTATACCAATATTATATAATAAAACTAATATCATAAGTATAATTAAATATTATTATGTTAAGGATATAACCTACAACCACACACTCTTTCATAAAATGGGTTTTGAAATCATCATTATTGGGTTTGGTGGACTACCTCCTGGAAAAATGATGTCATTCATTGTTCAATTAAATCCTCTCATGGTTAGACATAATGATGAAGTTAAAATTTATATATTTAATTAATGATATTTATATTATAATTAAACCTTTGTAATCATTATATCATATAAAAAAAATCATATTTAATTCCATATGGGATGTGATAACATCGTTCATGTGTACAGCAGTCTACCACCTCATGACGCAATTTGAAGTGTTTTTACTAGAATGTTATAAGGAAGGAAATATGGGTTAATATAATGAATATATATATGATATAATTTAAATATCTATGATATTAATGTAATAATTATATTTCTTAAATATTCCATTTATCTTTCTTCTTACTTTTTTCAGACTCAAAAAAGTGATAACAACCTTCTTGGATGTGTGAACTACAACCTCCTCAAAGAGATGTGATTCATTTTACATAACAAAAATGATATATATAATGATATATATATATATATATATTACTATAAGATAATTAATCATTTAAATAAAATTTAGAGAATATAAAATATTTCTTACCATCTTTTCATAATGATCATTGAAAAATGGAAATGTCACTTATGTGTACATACGACCTACCATCCGCATTACTATAATATTAGATAATTTTTCATATCCATATTCCATGATTTGTTTTAAAAGGGTAATTTATGTATAAATATGTTCATTATTTTATGATTATGATTATTTATATTTTTAAATATTGACCTTTTTTCCAGAGTCTACCTACAAAATTCATTTTTGACACATTAGCCAAGTATGGTAAAAAATACGAATTAAACATAACCGATTAGTTAATTGTATATTAGTTCTTTATATGTAAAATTAAAATTTTAATATATATATTAATTATTCTCATGAAATTAAATAATAAACATAAGTTTGTTATTAATGGTGATAATGAACAAGCATGATGAATCAGACTCACAGTAAGGGGTTTCCTCATCTCACTATTCTTTTTTGTGAGAAACATGCCATATTCACCACGTCTTTTTATAGTGTTGTTTATATAGTGACTATGAATGTATTTTATGATTGTTATACTTAAATTTATGTGGATAAAAATCTCCATTTAAGTATCTAACATTCATGGTGTTTACCATTAAATTGTTTCAAAAGCGGTAATTGATTTTTTTCATAATTTTCCTTCGTTGAGAATTTTTCATGTAATAAGCCTATATTAATTTATTAAGTGTATATAGATCCCTATTTAAATTTAATATCAATAATTTATTTATTCACATGGTTTTTTTAGTTTTCATTTAATTTAATCATTTTATGGGAATTATGATTTATTGTTACCAATGTGGTAAGAGTTTGGTATTAAAATATTATGGATTATCGATATTGTTTGGGATGAAGTCTCCAATGTTGCAATATTATTATCTTCATCTAAAAAATTAACATTAATTTTATTATCCTCTATTTATTTCATGAGAATAATTGTTTTTTGTTACTTCTACTATATTTATCTACTCATGAATATATAATAATGTCTTCATGATTTTTTTATCGGAATCACTTTTTCTTGGAAGACCATTTTTTCATAAAAAATCAAATTTTTTTGAAAGTGTTTTTCACTCAATGTATGTTAATTTTTTTAAAATATCCATTATATTTTTACAAGTCTATTATCATGGAAATGGATTTTTTAATATTTTAGGTTTTAAAAAAGTGATTTTCATATTGAAGCGAATGTTTTCATCAGGAATGTTTTCATGATATTATAATTGTATATAAATGCATCTACAAAACTTTTATTTTTTTACTTATCCACCAATGGTTATATTTTTTATTGATATCATCCTCAATAATTTTTGGATGGATTGGGATTTTTTTAATGATATTTTTGTGAAACTTGTTTCATTTACATGGGTTAATCATGTTTTGAAGATATTTTTATGGAACACATTTATTTTCAATGAGATAACCAAGTTATTAATAGGATAATGGTTGTTCGTATGAGTTTAGAAAGCTGTGAGACATTTTATGTTTCCGGATTTTGTAATTGTACATGGACATTTGACAGGTGGATATTTTATAAACCAATGATGAGTTGTTCTATGATAAACCAATGATAGGTGGTTTCGTGATAATCGTTTTACAAGTTTTTCCATGATAGACCTATAATGCATCATATATAGATTTTTACACTAGGGCTACTCTATTTGTAATATTGATTATATCGGTGAAGTAAAACAATGATTTCCCAAGTAACATACATTTTTTTATGCTTGATATGGGTTTATAATGCTTCTTATAATCAATATTTATATCACCTGGCTCATGAGTATTTATTTCAATGTCTCCTGTATTTCCCATTTTTTACAATTTAATGATCAATAAAGTGATGGTATGGGTTCCTTTATCATTCTATTGAAAATTTTTATTATTTCATCATACCCTTAGGAATTCGTATTCACATTGATATCAATCAACTACCAATACCTATTTATACCCTTACTGAGTATTTGAGATCACCCTTATAATGTTTCCTTTTCAACAAGTTACAAAAAATGTTTTTGAATGATTTATGTCTATAAAGGATTTTAGAAGGGTGATGTTGATGTCCTAATATTAGATAATAAAAGCTATGTTAAATGGGATAAATGTTCATTTTATGACTTGGGTATTGTTTTTTATAAGTTTTCAAATGTTTCTAAAACTATAAACCAAAAAATTCCTCAATAATATAAGTGATTCGTGTTTTAATTTTGATGATGTAAGGTTAGGATGGAAATATTTAGTTCCCAAATATCATTATCTTAGTCGAGAATGTAATGTTATTGATTTTGGAATTAAATTCGATTGTGTGGGTCTTGGGTTGTTATGGCTGGAATGAAAATAACAATTCTAGAAAATATCAATGGTGGAATCTCATCATAGATGCAAGGAATCATGAATAAATTGGATCCTTGTATTGGGATGAGTTCAAGAAAATATTTTCAGTAAGTAATTTCATCAAATTATTCATAAAAAGTAGAATATGGAGTTCCGTGATCTAAATGAAAATTGTGATGAATTCATTAGTGATTATGAGGGAAATTTTACAAGACTTTAATGTCATCATTATGGTATTATCATCCAACCAGAAGGTAAGGTTGATCAATTATTTAATGGCGTAAAACGAAGTCTTTGATTGGAATTAAATAATATAAACATTATTAGCTATGAATGGATTGGTAAATGTGATATCAAGGTTGAAATTGTGGTTTGACTAACGTACCAATCTCATGATTTTGATTTGAAGAGAATAAATGGAATTAAAAAAATAAAAACCAAGGGGAGAAGAATATTATATTTCCTTAATTATCAAATTGAAGGAATAAAAATGAGGTAAATATTCTTAAGATGACTAATAAATTTTTAATGTGTATAAGGGAACTTCATTGGGAAATTGAATTTTGAAGTGATGTGAATAATATAGCTAACGATTAAAATAAAGACAAAAATCTACAGAATTCACCACCCAGACTCTAGTTTTTTAAATACATGGAGTATAGGAATTATGATAATAAGTGCCCACATCCAATGGATAATGATGATGATTAACACTAGTAATCAATTAAGATGAGAGAATAATGGAAATCTCATGAGATCACTATTTATAATGAGAGTTGTGATAAATACATGGTTAAAGGAATACTTTCCATTCACTCTAGAGTAGTTAATGTCCTATTTGACTTTAAACATACAAATTTTTTAACATTTGATGAATTTTAAAATAGTGATAACATTACACACAATTGATTTTATATATAATTATTAATGAAAACCCCTAATGGAGTGATGGTCTCATATAAAGTCTATGATTCTTCTTTCGACAAATTTGTAAGAATATACTTCCTCTAAATCTTACAATTCTTCCCCTAAATAAATTAAATTTTATCTTTAAAATGGATTTTATTTTACAATATAATACCTACATCAAGGTCCATGTTTCCATGATTCAATGTGTTTAATTCCTTGATTCAGAAAGACAATTATATGTTATCCATGATAAGGATAAGGAAAGATACAATATTTCAATATTATTATAGGATGGATCCATAAATATGGAAGGAAGGGGAGAGATATAATGGTTCCCAACTGAATGATCAACCATTTATCCATGTAATGATTAAATAGGAGTAGAAGGAATGTGTAAAACATAAAAATAAGGTTTGAATTTTATTTTTTTAAACACTAATAATAATAGAATGGTATGGTTTAGGAACTATGCATGTGTTCTATTCATATCAAATTTGATGAAATATTTTTTAGAGGAAGCTAAAAGTTATTAATTATTAATTAATCATAGAAGTTTGGAGATGTATTGATAATTAAAAGGGTATTTTTATAGGATTTCATATAGAGGGATATCATGGAATTTTTATATTGGTACTCATTATGATATAATTTTATGGTATGGAAACCAATGTCTAAGGGGTTTGATATCAACTACTCCCTCCAAAATAAATATAGGAAAATATCACTATGGATTTTGTCATCAGTCATCCCAAAACATATAAATGTCATAATCCTATATAGTTTGTAGTCATTCAGCTTGAGAATTCATCACACTTCATTTATATCTATTAAGACTTATCTATTGACCTTATTTCCTAGATATAAATTAACGAATATGTAAGGATAAATGGAGTACAACATTAAATTATATCTAGTCATGATCTGGCATTTACCTTTATGTTGTGGTGAAGTCTTCATCATTCTCATAATATAGAGTTGAGTTACACAATTTCAAACCATCCTTAGTCATAATAATCTCTAATAGAAATATTATATTCCCTGAATATATTTTGAGATATTTTTTATTCCATTAAATTTTGGTTTATATCAACACATTTATCAAGTTGATATTTCGTACAAAAACATATTTCACCCAATCATTTAGATGGATCCGTATGAAAAACTATTTGGAAATTAGTGGAAAGTTCCATTGTGATGGAATTAATTTTATGAAAGAATTATATTAGGCCCTATGATATCAGAGGAAATGGTTATATCTATTCAAAAACACATCAAGTAATCTCAGATCATGCTGAAATGTTTTGCAGATAATCACCCTTGTGATGTAAAATTTGATGTTGGTGACATGATGTTTCTATAAAAATGTACATGGAGAAATGTAATTTGTTTTATAAATATGGTCATACTATTCCCTATTTATTTAATTTCCATTGAAATTATTGATCATATTGGGACATTGGTAATCTGTTAGTGATTTCAACAAACCATTATCAAGTTTATGATTTTTTCCATGCACCAATCCTAAAAATGTTAAAAACATGATAGTTCACATGTACTAAACTCAGAGGTAATATATAATGGCTAGGATATTACTTTTGATTATTATTCTATGGATACTATTGATCATTGAGAGAATTTACTAAAAAACAATACCACTACACTAGTTTATGTTTTGTGGTGAAACCAGTAGTTTGAAAAATATATGTTCGAACATTAGGATATGATGTGGAATAATTATCCTCAATTTTATATCATTATGAAGTAATTTTGAGGAAAAAATTCAATTTATGTGGATAGAATCTTATACCCTTTTATTTTATGATTTTTCCTCTGAATAAATTAAATCTATTTGATAGTTTGTGCCACAGTGAACATTGAGTTTTAACGAACCAAAAAAATCATTATTATTATTATTTAAATAAGAACATTTTTACATAATAATTAACATTTGAGGGATGAAAATGAATAAATAAATTTATATTTTACGTATAATGGTTTAATATAAATGCATAAAAATGCATACAAAATATTTATTGTTCTTCTTTTTTGTTATATTTTTCGAAAATTAATTTTTATGCAATTTTTTTTTTCCAATTTTCATGAACAATAATGAAATAAATTATAGAAAAATTATTTTAAAAAATATTATAAAATAAAATTCATTTTTTAAATCATCACATTCAAAATTAACTTTGTGTGAATTTATAGCAATTTCGAAAAGGATTTATTTTTCAGTGAATAGTTAAAAAAAATTGGTTCTTATTGAACATTTTCATTTCGTTCAAAGAAATTATTATGGAAGTTTTTTGTTTCATAATTAATTTAATTGAAAAATAACTTAAATGGTACATTAATTAATCAATATTAGGTTATTTTAATATTTTTTAAATTGAATTCTTAACGAAAACTATTTAAAATTGTTAACATTTTATCTTTAGAGAATAACATTCCCATCGCCTCTATGGGATAAATTTTAAAAAATTAACTTCTGTGAATGGAATATGGAAAATATAGATTATGTATTTTTAAATATATTAATTTATATTATATAATAAGGTCCACTCAATTTTATACCATAATGAATAATTAAAACAGTAAAACAGATATACAATAGTTATGGTAAAAATGAGTTTACCAGAGTGATAAATAAATAATAAGGGTAGAAAATGTCTAAAAAAGGAACAAAACCTACAGTATATCGATATTTAAATATTAACTATTTTAGGTTTGATAATGGACCATTTTTTGTCTTTGTTTTATGAGAATAACTCGGTTAGACTTTTTTCTTTTCAAACTTTTCAAGTGTGTCACTCACTTCAAATTAAAAGGGACACCACTTATATACTCTTATTCACACATGAAAACCCATTTGTTTCAGACAAAAACATCCCAAAAATAATCATTAACTATATCATCCAATCCTATAATAATTATTATGGTAAAAAATACAACCTAATAATGTTTTTGTTGAAAACCAAAAGAAGTTGGCCGAAGAAGAGGTAACACCCCTAACTTAGAATTTTATATTATTTCTTCCACTTATTCATTAAATTATTATTATTACTTTATTATATAACAAAAAAATATTATAACTATATTGATATGTTTTTATATAAATTTAATTATCTAAATCGATATTCTCTTCTATCAAACGGGATAAGAAATCATTATTCATGTGTACAACAAACTACAACCTCATGAACTGATTTAATTTGTTTTATATAACCACAACTAATAGATGTATATAAGGATGAATTAAATATTTATATAAGATATTAAATATATTTTTATACTTATTTAATTATTATATCATATATACCATCATAATTTCCATTCTATGGTCATATGATAATGTCACTCGTGTGTATGGTGGACTACCACATCAGAAACCAATGTGATTCATTGACGCATTACATGGAAGATAATAAGGATGGTTTTAAAGAACCTATATGATTTATATTAAATAAATATTTTTTTAATTATAAAAAATTATTCAACTTTATTTCTTTCAATAAGTTGGGAAAATAGAAACAACATTCATGTGTATGTTTGGAATGCCATCTCTATTAAAGGTTTGTTTAATTTTCTATCTGAAAATTTTATTAAATACTATAAATAAATATAAACATAAAAAAATTATATATATATCAATTTTAAAATTATAATTAAGTTTTAATTATGATATAATTTATAGGAACACAAATTAAAATTAAAAATATATATGAAAAACAAAGCAGTTTTTTTTTGAAATGTGACTTTACCCTGGAATTGTTAATACATGGGTAATAAAATTCAGAAGAAAATAATATATGTTATTATATATTTATAATAAAATTTTATATATTTTACATGATTTATGAACATATACATAGGAAATAAAGACTTAAGGTAAGGGATTTTCATCACACCATTATATTCTCTAAGACATAAGCCATTTTCATCACCTAGTTCATTTTGGTGGTGTTTTTAATTTTCATTAATGTAATTTAGTGTTATTATAAATTATGTTATAGGGATTTACATATTAATTTTAGCATCTTTATTTCATGGGGAATACAGTTCAAATGTTACAAATGTGTTAAGGGAATTTTTTCTCAAGTTTCCTTCCGTGACATATATGTAAATTTTATGTTGTTATCTTATTTATTATCATGATATATTATGTTTCATTTATTATTATTCCTCCACGATGATTACAATTCAATGCTACCAAAGAAATAAATATTTTTTGTTACAAGATAATTGTTTATTGATATTGATTATGATTACATTTTGGATTATTATAACTTATGATATATCTCTCAAGAAGCCCATTAATTTTATTATCATATGGATATATCATGAGAATTATATTTTACCTTAATGTTACTCTCTTTATGTGATGAATATTTTAGAAGATAATTTCAATGAAAAATCATCATTATTTCTCTCTTCAGTCAAAAAATCAAATTTCTTTAGAAAAAATGTTTTCTAAAAGATTTTTCAAAAAGATTTTACACACAATCCAAATGATTTATTAATGAAATAATATAACATAGCACCCCCAGATTGTGGTATGTATCCTTTTTTAGGAAGTTTTTATGTTTTAATGTGCACAGGATGATTAGGGAAGAGGTTGTGAGAGTTTGGAATGGTATTTGAATATGTTTGGAGGATTTTATGGGGGCACAAGATTTGAGAACACTTTGGGGAAAATGTGTGGGTTCCCTAAGAAACTCTTCATGGGGAGATCATAGGCTTTGCACGACCTACACACTATTTTCCATATAATGAGAGGCAATTGTGTAGATCCTTTCACTTGAGAGAGTGGTGTGTGCACGGTTAGCGCCCAATTTTCCAAACCATGCAGACTAACCATGTAGCCACATAAAAATAGGGTTTTTAAATAAGGGATACCTCAGGGTTGCCTCATTTCACTCCCAACTTTTTTACACTCAATCATCACTAGGGATTTTCGGTTATCAAGGGTTGGAGGGGCTCTCCAACTCACATTGGAAGGAAAATGAAGGGGTTTATTAATCGATTGAAGGTGGTTCTTCCTGGGTAAGTCTCTCCACATGGTTTCTTTGTGGTTATTCTAAATCGACATCTTCCTCTCTACCATCATTTAAGATTTACAACCATTGTCTATAGAACTAGGGTTGAAATTTCCTTGGGTGTTGATTCTAAGGCTTTTGGGCATTAGGGAAAGGGATCTAGAGCAGTTTAGTTAGTGCATTTTCCAAAATGGGGTGTAGTTCCCTGTGGGTCTAATTTGCCGAAACCCTAAAGGTATGTGTCTTATCTCTTGAATCCACATAGCTAGAAATTTATGTTTGGATAAAATAAATTTGTTTTTCTTAAAATTAATTGTGTTTTTGATGTGCGGAATTGGTTAGAAATCCTTTTGGTGATGTTTTGGGGATTTTTGGGAAAAAAGGTGTTTTGTGGTGGAATGATCTTGTTGTGGATTTTAAAATGGATATATTAAATTGGGATACTAGGATTTATTTGTAAAAATGTTTGATAAAAATGGATTTTCAATAAATATGTTTTTATTGAAATTTGGTTTGGCATGGAAGTTGCTAAAATTGGGTTTTTAATAAATGGGTGATTTATTGAACTGAATTGGCATGTGTTGGAAATGATGGTGTGATTTTGTGCTGCCTTGGTGGTTGGTTCTTGTTGGTCGATATGGAATTGGCTTCTATTGAAATGAGATATGATAGTGGATGGGGAGTCTCACTATAAAAGGGTGATGGATAGTGGTCAGAATAAATACAATATTAAATAGTTCTCGGGAAGCACTGCTAGTTGTGAATGGATTGAACGGGAAGACTAGAAGTATCACCTAATGGTTACATTGTTGTGTGTGGCTTTGCAAAGAAGGAATTTTTTGTGCTAATGTGTGATGTAGATATGGATAATGGAATAGTTTTTTATTTCCCTTGTTTGAAATTTCTTAATAAGGATTGTTTGGATTGTTGTAAGTTATAGCACTGTTGAATGTCTTACATAAATTGTTTTATAAAAATGTGCTAACAGTTTTATCTTAGTGGCGTATGTATTTAAGTAATTTTGGGAAACCCTCTTGATTATTGGTACTCAAACACTACATTGGAACTTGGGTGATTTTGTAGATATATTATTCTGGACATCATTAAAGGCGAAGCATCTCATGGCTAGTGGTTCGTAGTGATTCTTGGGTGATTTGGTGGTTCTTGGAGCATGGAGCTTGTTGTGGAGCTGTGTAGTATGTCTTGGTTTATTCCGGGTCTCTTGTTTAGTCTTCCGCATGGTAGTCTGATATTTGGTTTTCATATATTGGTTTTTTTGAATTCTTATGGAATTGTTGGTTGTCTTATGGTAATGTATGGATTTGATGTTTTGTTTTGATGCAACATATAGATTATTTCTAGTTGACTATTTGGTTTGTTCATTGTATCTCGAGGGATTATCATTCCGAAATTTATTCTTGATGCCCTAAGCAATTATTTCCTGCCATTGGTTCCATGGGAAAATCGCTTAAGTCCAAGTAGCATTCCTCAGTCCTATCATGCTAATTAGATGGGGCATGATGTTACAAGTGGTAAAAGATTCTTTGGTCCTTGGCTTTCAATTGAGAACAACTGTTCGATCCATTGGTGTTGATTGATGGTCTTGGTGTTTTCATTCATTCTTGGTCTACTCCTTGAGTCGAAATGGTAGCATGGAGTTGGATTTCAAGAACATAGAATGTATAGCATAAAAAAATGTAGCCGACCCTTTTATGCTGAACATCATGTTACCAATGAGTTGGGTACGATGTGTTTTGAGACACTTTTAGGCATTGGATATCTCATTGTCGTGGGTGTACCCAATGTGATGAGCATGAAATGAATGATAAAAATGACTTCCCACTTTTATGTAAATTTCTTTTGGGGTATAATGAATTATGGTGTGATATGAAGGTGTTGATTATAAAAATCTTCATCAGGTTTCCAAATGGATGGATTTGAAACAATGAAACCTGTGTTTTTTAAAAAATGGGTTGTTTTTCAAAACATGGTCGATTTTTCCATATAGTGCAATATGGGAAATTTGAACTTATGGAAATCCTGGTTGTTATAGTTTGTATGTGATTAAATTTTAAAATTGTATACCAATTATTATTAAGGGAGTGAGGTATATAGTTCTTTTTTATAGAAGTGGCACCATGTAGGCATCCTAGAGACAAACTAGCGGTGGCTGCTGAAAATGTGGTTGCACTTGAGCCGCAGGTAAATCGGCAGCTAGTGTAGAGTATAGTGAATTCTTTCCAAGAAGTAGGTAGCATGACTAATGTGGATGAACCAAGGCATGTGGATCATGCGGTTCAGCTTCAAAGGCAGAATCCAATCATCTTTAGGGGTGATTCATAGCCAGAGAGGGCAGAAGCATGACTGTACATGATGAATAAGATATTTGACATTTTGGAAACACTGGCATAGCTAAATGTGATGTTAGCGATGTATATGATGGAATATCTTGACCTTCAGTGCTGGTAGCTAGCGGTATAAACATGGACGGACCAATGTGTGACATGGGAGGAATTTTAGGAATTTTATATTAAACAATTCTACCCTCAAACTTTCATAATTCAGCATACAAAATATTTCATTAGTTTGAAGTAAGGGAACATGGCAGTGATGGAATATGCTAGTATGTTTATGAACATAGTGCAGTTTTCACCTGAGGTGGTGGTTTGTTCTTCTTTGAAAAAATGATTTTTTGAAGCCAGGATTAACTAGGAAATTCTTCCCAAGATAGCGGTGCTGTATACGGATGATTATACAGAAATGGTGAACTGATCATTGGTGGCATAGCAGGATCTTTTGGGGGATATGGGCAGGGGATTTATGTTGGTACACATGTGAGATCATGGGATCTCGAACACTGGGTTCATGCAAAGTAGGATACTAATTTCTATGGTAGTGGTACAGTTCAATATTCTAATGCAAGATCAGTGAATCTTCCTTCAAAGCATCAGAGTAAGATATGATGTATTTAATGTGGTTCTACGAGCCACATAAAGTGGGATTGTGTGAAAAAACCTCAAGAATTTCATAACTATATGCATATGGTGTGTCTGTAGGGTTATTTTCGGAATGGTCCATTGTCGGTTGTATGTGACACTCCACAACGGTTGTAGGTGTCTTAGGCCTCGATGGGATAGTGGCAACAACATACCCCTCTCTAGAAGAATAATGTATGGAATTGTGATTCTCAGAATACCATGATGTCTTATTAGGGTTATAAGGAGAAGAGTGTGGAAAGTATGCTATTGTTTGGAGATGAGTAGGTAGTGATTGATGATTAAGAGGGACCATCAACAGTGTGAGGTACGGTTCTTTTAAATTCAATGTCGATTAAAGATTTTTTTTGAAACTAGTTCTTTAATTTCATTTATTTATTATGCCATTGTTGATTTATTCGGATTACACGTGGAAATGATTCCATCTATGTTGAAACTAAAAACTCCTCTAGGTCAAAGAAAGTGTTGAGCTTTCCAATGTTCAGTTTGTTTCTTAGTTGTGGATGACGTTGAATTGATGTGGTATTTCTCCTTTCATGATATGGATTCTTATGAAATAATCATGGGAATGGATTGGATGAAAATGTTTAAGGCCCACATCGACTGCTATGTGAGAACATTTAGTTTTGTGATGGAGGATAGCATTACACATCTCTTTATAGGAGAGAGGAGTGAAAATCTAGGTGCAACATAATTGTTGGCACCAATTGTTAGCACCAAATGAGGGAAAGATCTAATATTAGTTAGAGGAATTGTCATTTTCCTTAGTGGAAGGTGTTTATAAGAGTATTCTTATAGTAGTTTTGGATCTGTTTATGGATGTATTTACTGAAGAATTCTCAGGGATTCCACCCATGAGTGAAGTGGTGTTTACGATTGATCTCTTTTAGGGGACTCGTCCGGTTTCAGTTCCATCTTTCCAGATGAAAAAAAAATAATTACAAGAATTAAAGGTGCAGTTGGAAGAGTTAGAAAACGATGGGTTCATCCTGCTTAGGACTTCTCCATGGGAAGCACCAATTTTGTTTGTTAAAAAGGCAGATGGGTCCTTATGGCTCAATGTTGATTATCGTAGACTTAATCAGGTTATGATAATGAAACGATATAAACTTACATGCATTGATGATTATTTTACCAGTTGAGGGGATCCCAGTGGTTCTCCATGTTTGACTTGATGTTAGGGTATCACCAATTGCGGGTGAGGAAGGAGTATATTCCAAAAAACACATTCAGAAGTAGATATATCCATTAAAAGTAGGTGGTTATGCCCTTTGTTCTAATGAATGCACCAACGGTATTCATGGCCTAGAGGAATATGACATTTCAGTGATATCTGGATTCTTTTGTGGTGGTATTTGATGATGATACATTGGTTTATTCTAGGAAACGGTTGGAGTATTAGAAGAACGTTCTAATAGTGTTGGGGATCTTGAGAGATCACCAGTTGCATGAAACATTTTCAAATTGTAACTTTTGGATGCAAGAGGTTTATTTCCTTGGCCATGTTATTTATTAGAATAGTGTTTCAATTGATCGGAAAAAGATAGAGGCTGTTATCTCATGGCATCCTTCAAAAAGTGTTTTTGAGATACAAAGCTTCCTTAGTGTTGCTGGGTATTATCAATATTTTTTTCGTGATTTCTCAAGATTGTCTTTGGCGATGAAATCTTACACTTGGAAGAATATCCCATTTAAATGTGATGAGCAGTGATAGAAATTCATTGAAGAGTTAAAGGGTCACCTTACATCAGCACCAATATTTTTTTTCCCAAAATAGAGAAAGTGTACATGGTGTATTGTGAAGCATCGAAATCAAGGTTGTGGTGTATCTCTTGTAGGGGGGTCATGTGGTTTGGTATGGCTCATGACAGTTGAGGTTTCCAAAGAATAACTACCCAACACAAGATTTGGAGTTGGAGGTAGTGTTTCATGCTTTAAAAATGTTGTGTCATTATTTCTTCATTGAGAAATTCATAGTGTCTACCGATCAAAAGAGTTTAAATCATATCTTTTCAAAAAGCCATTTGAACCCGAGGAAAAGAATATGGATGAAATATTACCAGAGTTTTGATTTCATTTTAATGTAAACACTGATTAAAGAAAATTTTGATGTAGATGCATTATGTAGGAAATCATTTTCTCCGGTGGTGAAGGAGGAATCAGATAAGTGAAAGTTGATGTCAGTCATAGATGACATGTGGTAGGAATGTGAGGACTGGGGCGATAGAGTAGTCTTTTTTATGGTTTCATTGGATCCTAACGGGGATAGTTTTCTAAAAGAGGAACAATCATATTATTTTGAATATATGGAAATGAGGTCGAAACTCAATGGTGGGGAAACCATCAAGAATTGTGAACTGAATGGGAATTCAGTCCTTTGTTTTCAGAATAGTATGATGGTAACAATGAATTTTTAGGAGGAACTTCTTATGGCTTGTCATCATTCTAGGTGGTATCTCTATCTTGGAATTTAGAAAATGCATAAGGCATTGAAGTAATAGTTTTGGTGGACTGGACTGAAAAGGGATGTGGCGTGGTTTGTCTCGAGATTCTTGACTTGTCATTAAATCAAGGTAGAGAATCAGTGACCAGCAGGCATCTTGGAGTCTTTACCTATCCCAGTGTGGAAATGGGAGCTGATAGCAATAAAATTTGTTATGGGACCCCCAATAATGGTTCGGAATCATGATTCCATATGGGTGATTGTGGATCGGTTCACAAAGTCATCCTTATTCATCCCGATTCGTGAATCTCATACGATAAAGGATATAACCAAAATATTCATCCAAGAGGTTGTAAAGAGGAATGTTGTTTCAGTTTCAATTTTATCAGTTAGAGATCTGAGGTTCACATCTTGTTTTTGGAAATACTTGCAGCAAGACCTTGGGATATAGTTACCGATGAGCACAGCGTATCATTCTTTGATGGATGGCCAATCATAGAGGATGATACAAACCATGGAGGATATGTTAGGTGCTTTTGTGATTGATTTTGTTGGTTCTCAGGAGGATCAATTACCATTGGTGGAGTTCACCTATAATAACATTTATCACGATTCGATACATATAGCTCCATTTGAGGCTTTGTATGGGTTTCATTGTCATTCTACACCATGTTTGGTGGAAACGGGTGAGACATCGATGATAAGACTAAGCTTTGTCTGAGGGAATTTGGAGAAACTCATTTTTATCTGGAAGAGGATGGAGATAGATCAATATCAATAGAAATCATATATAGACCATCATTAATGACCATTGTCAATCGAGGTGGGTGATGATGTGTTTTTTTAGAATCTCTCCTAATTTGGGACATCATCAGTTTGGGAAGTAGGTAAGTTATCTCTGATCCATATTGGGAATTTTGAGATAATTATTTGGATTTGAGAGGTATATTATTTTTTTGGATATTCCACCTCAGTTTTTTGTGGTGCATAATGTGTTTTATGTGTCGTAGTTGAGATAGTTTCTTCCAGATCACGACCAGGTGATTTCTTGGCATCATGTTGAGCTAGAAACAAATGCTTCCTTGGTGAACGTGCCAATGCGGATTGTGGATAGGAAAGAGAATATATTGGATGAAAAAATCATCGGGTTTTTCATGTTTTGTGGAATCATGTTCAGATTCAATAGGATAATTGGGAGCGGGAGAAAGATATTTCCGAGAAATGGCCCGATGTTTTTCGGCAATACAATGGTTCCCTACATTCTGGGGATGGAAATTCCAATGGTGGGGAGAATGTAGCACCCTTAGTTTGAGGTACGTATAATTTTTATTCCTTTTATGTTTCTATAGTGATTTTGATGAGCTGGGAAGAGGTAGGTAGAGTTTGTAATGGTTTTTAATAAGTTTGGATTCATTTCTATAGAAGCACGGGTTGAGCACAGTTAGTGGAAACCATGTGAGTTCCCCAGGATACCATGTAGGGGGAGACAATAGGCCTCGCATGGCCTGTTCATGGTTTGTCGTACCATGTTAGAAAACCATGATGATCTCTTCTCTTGAGACAGTGGCATGTTCACAGTTAGAGCATGGTCTTCCAAACTATGCGTACTAACTGTGCGACCACATAAAAATAGGGTTTTTAAATAAGGGCTCCCGCGGGGTTTCCTAGTCTCACTCCAAACTCCCTTTCACTTGAGCCTCATTCATAATTTTTTGTTCTCAAGGGGTGCAGGATATATCCCACTCAATTGGTATAAAATCAAAGGGGTTTCTTGGTGGATTAAAGGAGGTTCT
This sequence comes from Viscum album, assembly GCA_963277665.1. Taxonomy (NCBI): domain Eukaryota; kingdom Viridiplantae; phylum Streptophyta; class Magnoliopsida; order Santalales; family Viscaceae; genus Viscum; species Viscum album. The sequence continues at coordinate 745,756,659 of OY728123.1, read as the reverse complement.
TCCCGAGTTAGTCTCTCCCCTTGGTATCTTTGTGAGTCTCTATAAATATTCTTCTCCCTATGTCATTGTTTTCTAGATCTACACCCATTTTTTGTATATCTAGAGTTGTGGTTTCCTTGGTTTTTTATTCAATGGATTGTGGATATAAGGGAAAGGGGTCTAGAGTGGATTCAGTGGTGTGTTTGCGGGATTGGGGTGTGGTTTCTTGTGGGTGGAATTTTCCTAAACCCTAAATGTAGGTGGCTTCTCTCTCGACTATATATTTATTGAACATGAAAATTGGTTACAATTAAATTATGTTTCCTAAAATTAATTGTGTTTCTTATAGGCAATATTGGATATAAATCCCTTTGGTGATTTTTTGTGGATTTTTGGGAAAAAGATATTTTTTTAATGAATTGCACTTGTTGTAGATTTTAAAATGGGCTTCTTGGATTGATTTGTAAAAATGGTTAATGAAAATGGTTTTTCAAATAGGATTTTATTAATTGAAACTTGTTTTTTCATGGAATTTGGTTAAATTGTGTTTTCAATAAATGAGAGATTTATTGAAATGAATTGGCTTGTTTTGGAAATGATGGTGCGCTTTTGTATGGCCTTGTTATTTCTTCTTGTTGGTTGATATGGAATTAGATTATGTTGAAATTATATGTGAATGTGTGAGGGGATTATCACTTAAAATGGTGATGGATAGTGATCGGAAGAACAACCATATTAAATAGTGTCTTGGAAGCACTGCTAGTTGTGAATGGGGTGAATTGGATGGGTGGAAGTCCCACCATAATTGTTATATTGTTTTGTGTTGCTATGAAAAGATGTAAATTTTTGTTCTAATTTGTGGAGATGTGGATTATGTTATGTTTGTGGATTTCCCTTGTGTGAAATGTCTTGATAGTTGAATGTTTTATATAAAAAGTTTTATATAAATGTGCTAACGCTTATATCCTTGTGGCATGTGTAGAGAATTCATATGGGGAAAACCTACTAAGTATTATCACTCATCCCATGCTTTTCCACATCGTTTCTTTTTTAGATGTTTTTTTCACGGACAAAGATAAGGTAAAGCATCTCATGGATAGTGGTTCGTAGTGATGCTTGTGTTATTTGGTGGTTCTTAGAGCATGGAGTTTGGTGTGGAGTTGTGGAGTGTGTATTGGTTTATTTTGGGTCACAAGATTATCCGTCCACATGGTACTCTGATATTATGTATGGTGGTATTGTTTATTTATAATTCATATGGAAATGTTTGTTTTCTTATGGTAATGTATGGGTCTGATGTTTTTTCCATGCATCATATAGTTTGTTGCGATTGGACTATTTGGTTGGTTGGTTGTATCTCAAGGGAAAATCATTCCCCAATTTATTATCAAAGCCTTCGGCAATAATTTCCAGCCTTTAGTGCCTTGAGAACGTCGCTTAAGTCAATGTATCATTCTTCCTCCATCTAAGGACAATAATACAGGGTGGGAATTTATATATAACATAATTTAATTTTGTTAAAAAATGTTTTTAAATGAATCGTCATGTCATTTTTCAAAAAAAAATCCTCATTTAGCTTATATAGAATATGTGAAGGTAATAATTGTTTTAACCTGAATAGAATGAAAATAATTCTACACAACCTTGAAAAATAATTATCTTGAATCATCAAATATAATATTGAAATGTTATTTGAAAATAAAATTATTTTTGAAATTTTTTTATATTTTTAAAATTATTTTTGTAATAGGAAATGATATTTTACTAAAAAAATTATTGAAATAATTTCTAAAGCTTAACTTATATGTTTTGAATGATATTTTTAAAGTAAAATTATATACAAAATATTTTATAAATTTTTACTCTTTAAAATTCATTTTCAAAATAACTTATATTCATAATAAGTTATTTTCAAAATAAGTTATTTTCCTCATGAAATATTCCATGCAATCTTTCAAAATCATTTTCTACATAAGATTACAACCTTTTAAAATACCTATTATTTAAATGGTATATGATCCAAGGATTCAATTATAAATATTTCTTTGGATAGTTTATGCTTATGATTTCAATTTGTTTATGAATGTTGTGTATATTCCATGAGTTATAAGATGATAAAATGATTATTAAAACCACATATTTTCATGGTTTATTTAATGTTTAAATTAATATGAAACATTTATTTTTTCTACCAGATATTATATGATGAAATGATTATGAAACCCCTTTCATTTCATGGGTTATGATATAATAATTTTTTTATCTTGGGGAACACATACTTATGAGTTTCATTCTGTTATGGGTGGAAACTATAACTCCCTCCAATGCAATGGGTAATAGTTTATATCTCATGGGATATAAAGGAATGTAAGAGTGAGTGAGCCCAATTTAGTAAGGGACATTATCTTCTATGATGATACTGGGAGCGAATCTTAACTATAATTATAGTTTAGGGAGTAAAAGCATTCCACTATAATGGCCTTGGAAAGTTTCCTTGACAACTATGGAAATAAATTTATAAGATTATGTATATGTCCCAATTCCGTGTAATATGTCAATGTTATGCTCTCATGGATCATTTAATTTGATTTCATTGTGATTTATTTCCTATGAAATACCAATATTTGTATATCCCCATGCATGATTGACCACTGAGAGGGGAGGTGTGATTCAGTTGTTTATTTTTATGAATCCATTTTAATTAATATTTAACAACTTGAACATTTTAAAGTTCTCAATAAAATAAATATTATTTGTGAAACATACATTGTATGCACTAATAATAATATAAATGGAAGCACAAAATATTTTTAATGTTCGACATAACAACATACACCTTTCTTTGGTGGTTTCCCCATTACATGGATTCTTCAATATAATTTTTCTATCTCCCAAAGTGTTTACAATGGCTCTGTCTCTAATTGAGAGACTATGTTTGATTCTGTATCTAACCAAAATACTTATTTCTCAAGATCTAAACAAGAGACTTCATCTTCTCCCAGATCCTACCATAATACTTCAACTACTCATGACTTTAATAAGAAGGCTCTAACATTGGTCAAAGGGTTGACCCACTACCATATGATTCACCGATATTCATCCCTCAGTTTGTATGATATTATTTTCTCATGTACATGTCATGTATCTTCAACACCATTTGGTCAGGTCTACTGGACTTGGTAAATAATTTTGTCCTAATTTTATTGACCAGTTGAATTAGAGCAAGAATATAAAGGCTATTATTCATTCATAATAAAGAAATGACCTCGATTAGTATCTAAAATATGTGCACAAAAACAATACAATTATATTATGAGCATTCATGAATTCATTTATGTTTTATCCATGGAATTCTTCCATTCTCTTCACACACTCAATCCACTTATATCTCACCCATTCATGCTATCACATGAATGATTATTATTCCATGTGAAATATTAAATCCTTTTTCTTTTTCATAACATACAATTACTTTTGGCACACATATTCCACATTATTTGAGTTTAGGATAATTTAATGTGTTACATGCATGTGTATCAATGATGTACTGCATGCATGGTGTGTGTGATCATCCAATCCATCTAGTATATATTTTCACACTCTATTTTATGTGTGGATGTAATTTTTCAGAAACATTACCTCAATTTCAATGCATTTATGTATGTGTGGGATTGCCCTATTTTTTCCATTATGAAACCAAATGGGTGAAATCCCCTTATTCATGATACTTATACTCCTTATTCATGAGTTAGTGTGTAAGAGATACATTGTGTCATGGTTCTTGTGAAATTCTCATGAACTATGAAGGCTTCACAAAACTCAGATCATTAAAAAAATCTAGTTAAATGCATTAATGAACTATCCCTTGTTGCTTAATAGAATTATTTTATTAAAAAAGAATTTAAAGAGTGTTTTATAGTTTTTAAAATCACCTGGGATCCTCATTCATGAAATCCATGTTATTCATGGATTACCTTTACCCTGTGAAAACTATAGTGGTTTAAGGATTATCTTTTTCTACAAAAATGATATCTCTTTGTATATTTACATCAACCCTTCTAGTAATCCATATGGATATATTTTAATGTTGATTTCATGGCCTTAGATCGATGTTTTAGGATACATCCAAGATGAATTATAGACTCTGAGAATAATGCCAACTCTTATAACTTATTTAAACACCCGAATAATTTTTCCATGCATTACTACATGCATATAACACATAGATGCTCAGAATAATTATGTATGCATCGACCTCCTAAATCTCTATTTCACACTCAACCAAAAGAATTCTTCAAATTCATTTCATGATGAATGATAGGTGCATTCATGATGATTTAGTTTGATAAAACCAAACAAATCCAATAAGAAATATTTTAATATGATGTCCAGAAGATCATCCATGGTGGTTCAGCTATTGACATGCGTGTTGCGGCTCCTCGGGCGGCCGAAGGTTGGAGATAACATCCTTGATTTATCAGATGGAGAAGATTAGTTGATCGAGTAGCCATCATTAAATCCATACTTTACATGTAGGAACAACACCCCTCTAATATATGCATAAAAATAAAAACATCCAAAATTAAAGAAGTTTTATATCATTCAAGCGATGTTGGGGAGTGCTAAAAAATATACTCTCACCCACCTAGTACCACCTCATAGTAGTTTTCTCATTTTTGGGCTGCACAGTGGTGCCACCTCTCTATGGTAACACTCCTCTTCCCACTCATACCACCCTTATGTTGGATATGATTCTCTACCTTGGGTTTGGTTGACCCCATGGATTCTATATGTGCTCTCCATTCAGGATAACTTCACTTCCATGGGGTTGGACACATTATTATACGCTCCACCATAAATATTCAGAATAAGATCTCTAGACCAAAATAAAAAACCACCTTAACAACTACATATTAATCCTCATGCTTAAGTATTTCATTTTTCATGGATCCTTCCCATCATTCTTCATCACTCAGTCATAATTCAATAAAGATTAATATTTTGTATGACCATGTATTTACATCCTCTTGCATTAATAACACAATTCATGGCCATTCTTCTTTTTTAATTTAATTGTTTCATGGTCAACACTTGCGGTAAAAAAATGTCGTACTTCTTTTCTCATGGTATCTCTAGTGTTAATATCACTTCATCAATATTTAGTTTAAACTAGATGAATTTTTCAAGAATTACATATAATGCCATATTATAAATATGTAACAATTATCTAGGTATCAACACTTAATCCACTACATAATAAAAACATATTGACACACAATTGAAAAAAATTCAACACTAGCCCCAAAAATAAATATCATTTTATTAGAATCAAAATGAAAAATAAAAAGTTGGTATTTTCTAAAAAACACATCCTCCTCAATTTTAAATATTATTTATGAAAAATCTAATAGAGAGTGGGATGATATAATATGGTTACTCATAGTATGAAGCCTTTTCTGAATCAACTCTATGTTTACACAGGAAAACTCATTGTAGAAAAAAATAGAGATGAGTCCAAGGTTTTCAATTTTTCCCATAAATGAAAATTCATGTGAAATCATTCTTAGAATATATCAATTCTATTTTAAGGGGTTGCAAATAATCATATTTATCAATGGAATTCTAAATAATGCACATAATTCAAAAAAATCTAAATGATATAGTGTAATGAAAAATATCCCCTTTCATCTCATCTTTTCATTAAACAATAACCACACTATAATTAATAATTTTCTAAAATTAAGAATGAAAGATGAATGAGTGATTAGAATAACTCATATTCCAACTTTATAAATCTATTTTGATGTTAAAAACTCTTTGTATAGTAAATATTTAATAACATTATCAAACCAACATTACCCACCATAGGATAAAAAAAATCCCCTTCAATTCCCTACATGTTAGTACAAAATCATTCATATATAATGGAATAAAGAGGGATGTTACTTATTCCTCATTGTTGATAGTAAGGTTGATATGTTTTTCACAACAACATTTCTCTAATATCTTCAGTCTTCATTATTCTGCATATTATTTTAAAATCTAATTTACCATTTGTTAATATAGATATGATCACAGATACCACTTTATTATCTATGATAATTATTTCTGTATACATAAAAACATATGGATATCCTACCCCGAGCTTCATTATCTTCAAGGATTCATCTTATGTAGGAACTGTTATTAAATATTCTATTAAATTGTGTATAGTTATGTTAGATCTCCCACATATAACTTCTTTAAAAAAGTGTTATCATTTGTTGATATACTCTAATTTAATTATTCTACATCATCTAAAATATTCATTTTTTCCATTATCACTATATTTTTATGCACCTTATTCTAAATTTCTTTCTTTCTTTAAATCTATTTAGTTAATTATGAGAATGTCTTTAGGAACGTTGAAAAAGTATTCATATTTTCTATTTTTATATACATTCCATTTTAAATTAAATATTGTAGAGGATCTCTAATTATCATTCGTCCTAAATGTTTTTTAGCAATATTTTTTTTCAAAACCCAATGAAGAGTTTTCACCATCTATTTTGTGTATTTTTCATCCATGGATTGGGTATTGTACTTATTTTATAACTTCTACTCTTATATATATGCCTTATATTATATTCATTAATTGACATGTTATGCCAAAAGAATAATTCCTTCTTCTCAGACTTCCAGCAGTACCAGCAATAGCCTAAGAGCCTATATATATTTTCTTTTGTAGTTTCTTTAGATTTTACAGATATTGAAACTTTTTTCTTTTAAATGAAACGATCACTCAATGGACCAATTATTTGGTAATAAATCTTTATGATTATTATCACTTCCATCCTGGATGTGGTGGATTTTACAACATTTTTGACAATCCAAACATTCCCTCAGTATGGTTTCAAACATGTATCTTCAATCAAAACATCATCATTACACAAGAGAGTTTCAGGGTTATGAGATATTTTATTTCATGTAGGATGATAACATTTGGGTGGATAATTGTCCCATAATCCTTTTATAATTACAATACTTAATTAAAAAAGTATTTTGAATAACTATTATTTCAGTAATTTGGGAAGATTCATCTTGTAGTGGTTCTTGTTTTTTTAATCTCACATCTAACATCAGACACTTCAATATAAGGGAATTTTTATCATCCATAATTGATCTCACTTTTCCTTAAAAATTCTAATTCTCCTTCATTATTTTTTTCTTCATGATTTATTCTATATTTTTGAAAAGAATTTTCAAGATACTTTACCCTATAGTATTTTTCTTCTAGTTGAGATCCTATGACAACCCTAGAAACATCATGAATTCTTTCAAATTCATTGAAAGATTCTACAATAAAAAAATATCCAAGAATTAATTCTCCAAAACTCATCATTTTAATGCTTCAAGAGATACTAAATATCAATAATTGAGAAGTGTAATTTTCTCCTCTATTTCATTCGAATGATTTATGAGAGTGTTGGATATATCGTCCTATTTACGTACTCTTCTTTGATGGTATCAAAATATTCTTCTAGATTTAATTGTTCATCCCGTAGACCCTTGATGTCAAAAAAATACATTTTAAAAATTCTATAAGGATATTATTCATTTTTTTCATTGAATAAAAATGAAGGATAAATATGTGATCCATTATCATCACAAATTTACCAGGCTATATATGAATAATCATAAATGAAATAATTATTACGTATTTCAATGTTTAGATTACCTACAACATGATGTGCCTCTCTATTTCCAATGATATTATTATTTATCTTCCATTATATTTTGATAATTCAATTCTGAAAGTTTTTTGGAAGATATTTACATCTTAGGTAACTCACTAATTTTGAAAAATCATCACCTTATAAAGGCACACATGGATCATTAGCAGGAACATGATGTTGTGATACCATTTGTAGAGTGGTAGGCTAGATCGAGAACTAAGAGGGGAGGGGTGTATAAGAGAATTATTTTTTTGGAATATTTTTTATTTATAATTAAACCTATAATAATATTTAATATACTCTATCCACTAAATATTATCTCTCAAAAATACCTTATGTGCAGTAGTAACAACAAAAAGAGAGACAAACTGTATTTAAAAGGGTTAGTATAGATACATAATCCTTGTATTGTTGGTTTCCCCTAAAAAATATTCAAAATTTTAATTTCACTATCTCTAAAAGTGAATATATTGGTTTTTTCTCCAATGGATTGACTCCATTTAATTTTTTCTCCATCCAAAAGACTTCTTTCCCAAGCTCCAGTCGAGAGACTCCCTCTACTCCTGGAGACAAATAGAAGACTTGAAGTCTTCCAGAATCCAACTGGAATGTTCAACCTCTATTCAATGGATTTATCCAATACAAGATGATTTTAATATATTCCTCCATGTAACTTTAGGATATGAATTTATCAGGAATAATTAATGTATATTCAGCATCCATTCCTCATGTCTGTTGTCCTTTCTTAATAATTCTGATCACCTATGATTAACCAATTTCATTAGTGCAACAATGCTCATGATATGATTATTTTAGAATAAAGACCCAACCTCAATAAATGTGTAATATTTGTGCAAAAAAATTCTATAAAGATATTATTAAATAATAAGTTACATAATATTAACTACTATTACAAAAAATATCTTCTCCAATATACTAAACATCATGCACAAATTTGAGGGCATTAATTTTTTTTGTGTATATGAAGAGTTCCTTAAGTTCACATGATAATGAATTAATTCATGTATGTCTATACATGAACTTGTTATTTTATATTAACACACTCAATCCAATTAAGACTCGTTTATGCATGTTTTCACATGCTTGAGAATTATTCAACGTGGAATATGCTATCATTTTTCCTTTTCACAACACCCACTTTCTTTACACACACACACACACTGTCCACATTCATTTTGTTTAGGATCAATTAATGTGCTTCATGAAATTACTTCATGAAATGTGGGTGTGAACACCCTATCCACCATGTATGTACTCTCACACAACTTCTATACACACATTACTTTAAGTACATAAGTACTTCGATGGAAAATATTCAATTTTCAATTCTTATATGTATTTGTGGGATTATCTTATTTCATGAGTACAAAACTTGAATGGGTGAAATGAATATATAAGGGAAATTTCTCATTATTCTTTAATATTTAAAGTTTAAGAGAAGCATAGTATCATAGTTCTCATGAAATAATTGTTATTGGTGTAGGCTTCATGAACCTCATATCATTACAAAAACTAAGGAGAAGTGTTAATGTACTATCCCTTATTACATCACATAACTGATATGTTCACAATGAAAATAAAGGGTGAACAGAATTTTTCATGGCCTATGGGATCCTCCTTCATGAAATTCATGTTCTTAATAGATTCCCTCTACTATTCATGAACTAGAGAGGATTAAAGATGCATTTTTTGAAAGAAACAACTGCACTTTCTATATTTTTTTCATCACTTCTCAAAATCACGAGCTCTCTATTTATTAGTGGACTTCATCTCCTCATATCCATGATTTAATCCAATTACAATACTCATTAAATAATTTGAGAAACATTTTAGGTCCCATCACTTAATTAACCATCTATGTCTTTTAGGGTATCAAAAATCAAGACATCAAATCATGGTGGTTTCTTTTATGAGTTGATGATGATTCTTTGTGGTGTCATCATTATTTATATTCCTTCATGGATGAATCACATCCATAGAAGATAAAATTATTTACATAAGAAAAAATTTCATGTAACATCATTTCACCCTCAACTAAATGAAATTCCTCAAATTAATTCCATGAATGTGATAATGGCATGCAAGACGATTCAATTTGATAAAATTCCCCCCATGAAACCAGAAATATCTTCATATAGTAACTAAATGATCATCCATGGTTTTTCAGCTGATGATCTGAGATGATGGATCCCCTCGGGTGGTTATAGGTAAGGGATGATATCCCCCTTAATCAGATATCATTTATAATTTGTTCAATAAACCATTTCACAATCCATATTTTTATGTAAGGAAAGATATCCCCCTAATATCCACATCAAACATTGAAAATACCATGTTTTAGGGTGTTATTTATTATTGAATCATAATAGAGAGTGGCTAAAAAATTCCAATTCCCCTATCGGCACTACCCCATATCAGTTCCTTCTTTCCACTATGCCTACAAGCATGTTAGAACCTAATCTATACCAGCGTGCATCTATAGCTACCCATGTCTACCATGAGCTAATTAGGGAACTATTTTTTGGGAACGGTTAACATGATGGGTCCAACATGTGATCTCGGTTGATGGTTCCTTGGTTGCGGTGGGGTCGGACACATTTTTTAATTAGGGCCACCATAAAAAAATATAATTATAATAAATTATCAATCCCAAAATGGAAATCCACCTCAACCATTACCCATTCAAACTCAAGCATTAATATTTTATTTTTCATGGAACTGTCTCCTCAAAAATTAAATATAATTCACCATTCAATATATATTCCTAATTTTTCATGGAAATGTATTCAAATACTCATGTATTAAGAACACTGTTAATAGAAATTATTATTCATAAAAATAGTTATTGAATTTTAAGCACTTGTAGTAAAAAATGTGAACAATCCATTCCACATGTTTTCTCCACTATTAAGATCTCTTTAAAAATCTTCAGACAAAACAAGAAGAAACATCCATGTATGGAATCGAATTCCATTGCATGAATCTATAATAATTATCTGGGAATCACTACTTCATCTACATATTACTAAACACATATTTAAACAACATTTTCAAAAAATTAACACCGGTCTCAAAAATATTTTTTCCATGACACAATATTATGATCCTTGATATACATGGTATGGTTTTCAACGGTTATGAAGATTCTATCAAACACTAATGATCATGTTATTCTCATGTATCTAACTATTTTACCATTATTACTCATCTGATCACACCCATTATTATGTATCATTTCTATGATTTATGAAGAGATGAATTATGTATGAGATGTTTAAGAAGGTTTATTTTTATGATAAATTCGTTGGAAATGATTTAGTTCAGATATGAATCATATTTTTATGTTTCCATGCTTACAAGGGCACTACTCCTTTATTACCCCCAGTTTTTTTTGAGAAGTATAATGAATACTCATATAAAAGATGTAATATAACTATTTGAAAATTATACATTAATTTAAGAAGGTAATAAATATAACATTATAGAATGATGTTGGATAATTATCTCTATTGGGACTTGAACTATTATAGGAAATGGAAGATAAAACTAGATCCATTCAACAACCTATATGAGAATCTCTGAGTCAACAAAATTTTTTTGGTGGAAATCTATAGAAATATCTATTGTTTAATGTTTTTGAAAATGTACAGAAATGAATATCTCTCTCGAAGGGAGTGGAGAAATTTGGAACTATGGTTTGGCTAATCCATAGGTATATTAGCCCATTTAAAATTCATGGCTGTATTAGTATGACATCTTATCGATTAGTGCTTCCACCCTATCTCTCTCAAGTTCATGATGTGTTACATGTATTTAACCTGAGAAAGTATATACCTGATTCTACACATATGAATAAATCAGTGTTCAAAACACAAGTGTATGATCATCCATACAAAGAAAAACTAGTAGTGACTCTAGATCATTTATTGAAAATTCTGTGAAACAAGACCGCTCACATGGTCAAAGTTTTGTAGTGAAATCACCAATTTGAGGAAGCTAAGTGGGAACCTGGGGATGTGATTAGGAAAAAGAAACATTATAAATTTTTATCAGAGTGATTAATTTAGTGGTAGAAATGTATTTTATATGGGTAGAATAAAACACCATGAAATTTTTATTAAATATTTATCCTTAAATAAGTTTATTTCTTTGAGTGGTTGCAATATACACAACGACTAGTTTAGTTGAACCATGTAACATCCTTAAAATATTATGTGTTTATTATCACCTAACCATTGGATTTGAGGGGATGACTAATAATATCTAAATTATGAATAATATATGATACAAACAATTTTAAAATGAATTAATTAGTTATCAAATGATTATAATAAAAACATATTTGAAAATAAAGGTGATGTTTTTTTAAAAAAAATATTTATATGTGTACTGCTATATTATAATAATAACATAAATTTATAACTATTGGGAAATTATTTTGATGAAATTTATATGTATTTTTAATATTTCAACTGTTTTTACCCTTTAATGAATTTGTTTTCTTTAGATATGATTATAATAAATCTATTATCGTGCAGAAAATTGATTTTTTCTATATGTTTTTTAATCATTTCTCAAACATACATTAAATTTAATATAATTAACTTATAGATATTTAATTATATAAATCAACTAAATATTTATAATTTTAATGTTAAATTTTGGTAAATATGCACCTTGTTATTTTTCTCAAACATTAATTGTTTCTAGGGAGAAAACATATACTACGGTATAGGGTAAATCAGGTAAATATGAGATAAAAATAATTGAGAAGGAAATATTATATTATCCCAATTTATATTGAATACATAAAGGTTTATCCATATAAATTTATTCTATTAAATTATTTATTTATTATAAAATGATCCATGAAAAATGACTTATGTTTTATTTAAAATAAAGAATGTTACAAAACGTCTCTCTCATAGATTTATATATATTTTCTGTATATATATTAGAAGAAAATTAGTTTGGAATGAATATTATAAATAATTTTATTCATAATGGTTTTAAATATTTTATGGTAATTTATTTATAATTTTTAGGAGTTATATAATTACTGTAAATTTTCACACAACACTGAAAGAAATATTTAATATCATAAATAAAAAATAAAATAAATTATTTTGATAATATTTAAAGTTTTATAATAGGATTAATTTGTATTGTTACATTAATTTTACTATATAATATGAAATACCAGTGTTATTTGAAAAGAGTATATTTGTAGTAAAAGTTTTTCTTTATGTATCAAATGACTGATAAAAAGTATATTGTTAAAATTGAAAATTATTATAATTTATAAAAATAATAAATTAGTAAATTTTTTAAAATCACAAAAATAATGAAATAAGACAAGGTGGAAATGAAATGTTTTATAATGTTATAAATTTTCCAATTAAAATTTAATTACTATGATTTATGTAAAAATTATGACCCATTAACATAGAAAACAATGTTACTAGAGTTAAAAATTAAAATTAGTTAACTAATGGTTAATCAAAATGATAAGGTTGAAAATGAAACCAAAAAGTTTATAATTAAATTAAATTTATGTATGAATACATTATACTACCATGTATTCAAATCCCCTTACATTTGGAAAAATTTTATTGAGATTTAATCTATTATAATTTTATACTTTTAGAAATTCCAAATATTCCCCTTAACCAAATTTTAAAAGGCTACCTCCTCCCTCACATATTTACACTACATTGATCCTTCCATGTCAGAAAAATATCTAAAAATATAACTTCTAAACGTCTCTATAGACATTCTATTGGATAATTTCATCCTAAGAGACAACCCTAGATCCCATTATAGTACAGATGAAGGATATGTTTCAAAGAATATGTAATCACCGTAACTGATGAATTTATATTCTTCACATTTTTGACCACCTTAATTATATGGTATATAATATAAAATAAAATTTTTTGTATCATAAATTTTCTATAATAATATAATTGTTATTGAAACAACATTATAAACCCTCTTTCCTATAAAATGAGAAGTGAAAGTCTCCCTCAAGAGTATTTACAACTTATTATCTTCACATAGAAATAAATTAGGGTTTTAATCACTCTATTTTACCGATGGATATTATGACTGTTTTAATGTTTATATATGATATTTATGACAAAATTATATTTTATAATTATAATATCATTTCCAACAACTTATCTTTCAATCTGTTAGAAGATGATAATTTTGATCATGCATACGTGTGAACTACCACCTCCACAAAGTGATGTAATTAATTTTTCTTTTATATTTTATTTTGATGGAAATGATCATTAAATATTTTAATATATATGATATTTAATATATAATAATTATCCAATTAATTTGAATTGATTTTTATCTGTCTTCCAATTTTTTCCATCAAAAAATAAAAATAGCATTCATGTATATGTATGGCATACCGTCTTCATGAATGGAATAATGTTTTTTTTATATCAGTAACTTTTATGGAAGACAATAAATATGTTTTTAATGAATATATATGATATTTATAACATGATTATTATTCTTTTTGTGATGGAAATAATATAAATTTACAAAGACTTGGACTACTTTACCAAAATTTGCATGATAAACAAAGCTATTGACAGCCATAAATAACGATTTAAATATATAATTATTTATAAAAGGGGGCGTTGAAATGGTTTGAAGGGATAAAATATTTTTTTTATGTATTAAATGAACTATTTTATATAATTTAAATAATATATATTCATTATATAGGAGGCTAGAGTGATTTCGAAGCATGAAGAACTCGAAGGTATGGGAATTACATTTTAATCTCATTGTTTAGGAATATTATTCTTGATTAAGATATGATGATGATATATTATGATTATACATTTAATATCCAGATGAATTTTCATATAATTTGGAATGTTATTTATAATTCATGTTTTTTGTTCAATTTTTCCAACTTTTGTACTAGTGAAATGGGAAATATATTTTTATGGAAATCAACTTCATTTCATTATTTAGTCAAAAAATAATTCATTATATTTCCATGTTTTTTAATAATATCTAAAATATGATTATTAATATTAATATATTATATTTTAAATTTTTTAACCCATATTTCAATATTTATAAATGTTTTCAATGGAGATTTTTTTCATTTTCCAAATGTGGTAGTTTGTGAATTTACCAAAAAAAACATTGATAAATTTTTTACATTATATGAAATGATTAAATTTTCCCACCATCATGCTTAATTTTTATTTGAATACTGATTTACATGATTAAATTTCATTGTAGTAAAAAAAATTCTATTATAAATATGCAGTTTTATTAAATAAGTGATTCTAAAATACAGATTATATTTTCCTCAATAATATTTTAATGATATTTCTATTTTATTTGTATTCATCAAATACTAAAACAATTGATATAAAAAAATTATTATGGATATGTTCAAATTATACCATCATTATTCTTTCATTGGATTATTCATGTTTAAGATGACAATATTTTTACGAAACTAATCCCTTTTTCCAGTGTTATTTTATGATGAATTGGTTAAATTTTAATGAAATCCATTTCTTTTCCATTGGTTGTTCTATAATGAAATTTTTATGAAATCCATTCCATTTCATTGGATCTGTAATGATGATTTTTTTATGAAATTATGGAATGGATATATATGATTTTCATTTTATGATTTTTGGACGCAACATCTCCATTAAATGCATTGGGTAAATATTAATATCTCATGAGATTAATATGAATGGAATGGGGAGTGAACCTAATTAATCAAGGTTATTTGTTTACTATCATGAAATTGGGAGAGCACCTTGACTACTATTATGGTTTGGGGAGTGAACCAATTCTACTATGAAAGTTTTGGAGATGATCCTTGAATACTAAGAATATAATTTTATATGATTATGTTTATGAGACAATTCCATGTCTTATGTCAATGTTATGATATAATGGATCACATTATTTTTATTCCCCTTTGATTTAGGTCTTATGAATTGGCATGATTTATTCCATGAATTAATAGTAGGATCTTTTATATAAAGTTTATTTTTTTCAAATTTTAATGTCATGTTTTAATAAACTTATGATCTAGCTATGATTATATGATTATTGATGTCTCCCTTATTTATCGTTACCATATAATTTCACACACCATATTCTTATGTTTTCATTCACTATGATATGTTTATAGGAAATAATTTTGATAAGTCTATTAAGGGTTTTGGTAATAACGAAATAATTGAAGAATATGTATATATATTTTGTAAACTATTTGTTTATGTTTCCTTATTTCCAAATATAATTTTCAGAATGTTTTCCTACATGGACCGAAATGATAGTTTTGTAATATTCATCTATTAATATGTAATATATATTTATGAAATATATGGGTTTCTATAGTTGGTATCTAAGAAATTTTTATTTATCATTCTGAATCTAGGATATGAAAAAATTAAAAATTTCCATTTGGATAAGTCTACCTATATGATAAAATTCTAAATTTATAGTAAGTATCATGAACCACCTTTATTAATCCTAAGGATTCATAGAATAAGGTGTCATGAGTTAGTAATCCCATAAATTATTTTTCATTATTATGTTGTTTCCCACAATTATTATTATTTCTCAAAGTATGGTTTTAGATTTTATTTAATTGCAAAAAACGGAAAGAATCATGTCAATCATAAATGTGATGGAAAATGAAATGATTGAATTATAGATAAACCCACTGTTTTTGAAGATAGAATGAAAAATATAACGGATATTATCACACAACTGTCTGAATCATTTAATCACACTAATATTCCCATCAATTAATGTAGGGAAGAATGTTATGTTGGGACCTTAATGAGGCCACATCTACATTATTTTAGTGTGTAAACTAATCCACCAGTCAAAATTCCACAAATCAGTACCATTGAATAAATATTTTCAATTCTAGAGTGTTTGGAACATGGGAAAGTTATTGTGGATTTTTATTGTCTAGAAAGTGAACAATCTATGTGGTCTACTCATTTTAAGAAGATATAAAAATAATAAAAAAATTGAATTTTTAGTGTGTTATGAATTTTTATTTTTATTGTTAACATGTACTTTCCTTATATTCTTTAAAAGGAAATGGAAAATTAATTCCTTTATCTAAATAAAAATGTTGGTGAATCTATAAGTACTGACATGGAAAATTTCAAAATACTTATGAGGTTTGATTAATTTATTTTCATCCCACTTGAAAGAAAGGTTCACCTATTTTTCAATATCATAAAACCAAATATTCCAATGGTGTAATATATATGTCAATTTAGTATGTATTATAGAATTTTTCATTGTTATCTCAAGTTAGAGTCGGATATTGGAGTAACTCAACAATATCATCGTTTTGATAAGAAATTAAAAATCTAATTCAATAGAAATTCAAAAAACCATAATTAGATGAAGATAAGGATTCCTTTTTTATGGAAGCATGAATAGAAACATAGGGAAATTGTATTAATGGAACTGTTAAATGTTTCTTTTTTATAAAGTTTGTTCATCATGAAATTAAATATAGTAGTTATAGGATGTAGTTAGCTAATGATGTGAATACAAATAATTCTCTGTTGAAATGACCAAACACATTAAAATATTTTAATTGCATAGTGTATGGGAATTATACTAAATTGTTCCCATATATGAAGTATATTGATGATCATCGATGTTGAAAACCTCTTATGCCTAGTGATAAAGGAAAATATTATTTTATTACTATTTAAAATTATATGTTTTATAAGAATGTGGTGAAAGGTACAGATACCATCCACTATTGATCTAATAATGTCCTCCTTGATTCTGGATCTAGGGAAACTTTTTTATTTAAAAATATTTATAATCCTATAATAGTACCAACTAAAAAATTTGATATTGTGTTATAAGTAAAAATCCATAATGGAATGTTGATAAAATTTCATGTGTGTGATTATTATATAGTTGATTTTTATGGGAATTTATTTCATAAAAAAGTTATCATTATTATACTAGTTGAGTTTGATGTTATTATCTTTCCTTTAGAGGATTTATTTACATAAAGGCCCAATTAATTGCTATGTAATGGATGCTACATTTGATATTCAGAGCACAACAATGATCGCTTATCAGTGAAATGAAAAAAATAAATTTCGGATTGAAATTTCATCATTCGTATGTGTCATGATTCTTATTCAAAATGAGAATGTATCTCAAATGGACAAGGATAAAATAAATATCAAATAGTTGCCTTTTCCAGGTTTAACTGATGTATTTCTAGAAGAGCTAGAAATACTACCACCAAATTGTGAATTTTAGTTTTCAATAGAACTCATACGAGGTGCTACACCTATTTCTATGATACCATATAGAATTGTTTTGATTGAATTTGAAGAATTGGAGAAAAAACTACAAGGGAATATTGACAAATGATTCATTATTCCATGTTTTTCACCTTGGAGTATATATATTCTATTTCTTAAGATAAAATATGGATCATTTTGACTCTATATTGATTATCAAAAACCTAACATGATCACTATCAGTAAAAGATATCATCTACAACATATTGAAGACCTATTTGAGGAACTACACAGAGCTTAACACATTTACTACATTGATATTCATTCTATATAGCATCAATACAGTGTCAAGGATGATATACCGAAGAAAACATTCCATACATGGTATAGACACTATGAATTTATATTTATTCAATTCGGTCTAAGTAATACCCCTTCCATCATCATGGATTGAATGAATATATTGTTTATAGAATACCTTGATCAGTTTTTGGTAGTATTTAATGTTTAAATTATTATTTATTCAATGAGAAAGGTAGAGCTGGAGGATCACTTGAGGATTGTGTTGAAGAACCTAAGAAAGTAGATGATTTTTGAAAAATATGTCAATAATATATTTTGTATTCCAAATGTTCCATTCATGGGTCATGCAATTAAAGATATTTTATATCATTAAACCCTATAAATATTTTTGTTATTAATAATTTTCCTAGACCAAAAAATATGGATAAGATCAATATTTTTCATAGATTTTACGGACATACTACTAGAAAAGTACCTTATACCAATGGTTTTATACCATTGGTATCAGCATCTAGACCTTTGGTATAGTCTATACCAATGGTTTGGAGCACTGTTACCAAGTAATCCATGACAATAGGTCTATACCAATGGTTTTGAAAACTGTTGGTATATGTAATATGAAAATCTAAACCAATGGTTCCATAAAACCATTAGTATATGGAATTCAATAAATAATAATTCATTTGGTTTTGATCGCAGCACCTCTCCTTTGAAATTGAAAAACCTAACCACTAACCTAACATACTTTGGTGAAAATTATTTCATAAATATATATATGTATTATCATATGTATTTTAAATTTTTATTTATTTAATTTCCTCTGTAAGAAGATTACATTAAAAATAAGTGTACCAATAACAACGGTTTTGAAAACTGTTGGTATAGGTTCTTTGATTTTGGGACCAATACCAATGGTTTTGGACAAACCGTTGGTATTTGGGGGACCTATACCAACGGTTTGGCCAAACTGTTGGTATAGGGTCTCTATAATGGACCTATACCAATAGTTATGGCCAAACCGTTGGTATAGGTCCCCCCTACACCAACATTTTGTCCAAAACTGTTGGAATAGGTCCATATAAGTGACCTATACCAACAGTTTTCCCATAACCATATAGATCATATTTCCAGTAGTGACATTATAGGTATTCAATGGATAATATTTTATAGAAACTGAATCCACATAATAATTTAACTCAGATGAGAAAAAATTACCCTTTTCTAATGTGAGGAATTATTTGAGGAATAAATATAATACCTATTAGCACATCCATGTTTACACTACCCAATAGTGTAGAAGGGACTGTAATAAATTATGATGCATCAAAGAAAGGATATAGATGTTTCCTATTATAAAATTATAAGGATATAAGTTATAAATCATGAAAATTAATGGTTGCTAATCAAAATTAACCAACTCATGATCTGGAGTTAACTATGGTAATTTTTACAATAATGATATGGATGTATTATCTCTATGGAGAAAGGTGTGAAATATATATTGATAAAAAAGTTTAAAATATATATTTAATAAGAAATAGATGAACAGTCACCAAAAAATATGGTAGGATATTGTTAAATATTATGTATGCTCAATAAATTAACACTTAAGGAAAGCGAAGTAGGTGGTAAACGCTCTAATAAAAAAGGATCGTTGTAGATTATCTATTATGGGGATCACAATGGATACAACAATTATGGATTTTTAGAGTATTTATATATAAATATAAGAGTTAGGAGAGAAATTTTTACTTTCTAAAATGTGTGTCCAACCATCTATTCAAGGGAAGATTAAAGAGGAAAAAAAGGATTATGTAGATCTAAAAAAGTATGAATAAAATATTCCAGAGGTCAACATTAATTGTGATGGAATAATAATGTTTTTGAACTATGTATGTGTCACTTTCACTACCATATTGGAAGAAGGAAATGAGGGATGAATCACATAGTTCTTCAATCTCTATCCATCATAGATGTTTAAAAAAGAATAAAGGCTTACTAGAGTATTTTTTTGTGGGATGAAATGAAACAAGATATTAAAGTGTATGATTTTCAGTTAATGGTATGTCAGAAATTTGATGTTGAGAGATTTAAGACTATGTGGTTGTTACATCCATTTCACATACCAGACTAGAAATGGGAAAACAACACTATGGATTTTATCATTGGACGCCCAAAAATATCAAAAGGGAATAATGATATTTGGGTTGTTTTTAATCACCTTATAAATTCTTCACACTTAATTACAATTCAAGATGATTTATATCTTGATCAAATTAATCAGTTATACATTAAGGGTGTGGTAAGATTACATGGTGTACCACTATATATTGTATCTAATTGTGATTTTAAGATTAACTCAATGTTTTGGAGAAGTCTTTAGTAGACTATAGATATATTTTTATGATTCATTACTAATTATTATACTTATATATATTTTTAATCTAATAGGATCAATGAAACACTAGAATATATGTTGAGATCTTCCTCTATGGTTTTATAATATGGTTGGGATCGACAACTTCCTTTTGTGTAATTTTATTACAGCAATATATCTCAATCCATCATTTAGATGAATCATTATGAAGAAATATATGTTGCGATGTGGGGAAAACCATCATAATGGAATAAATATGGATAAATAAGTCAATTGGGATATGATGTAGAAGAGGAAATAGAAGAGGAGTTTATATCTATTCGCTGGCATAAATTAAAAATCTAGAGTAAAAAATTGTGTTGAAAATCCTTTGAAAGATCTAAAATTTGATTTTAGGGATAATTTATTCTATTTAATATGATCCTAGAAGAGGGTTATGATATTTTTAAAGAATGAAAATATTATCTGTAGTTATATATTTTGTTTTTAAACAATTTAATGTATCGGGATGATAACTTATTGATTCCTACTTCCACTGAATATCTCTAAACTACATGTTATTTTTTTTGTATCTCTATCAATGAAGTAAATAATTGATAAATAACAATTAATAAACACTATGGTTATACCAATATTGAAATATCTTTGCTATGAACACCAACTATGAGTTAATTTTTATCATTGGTAGAAAGTGCTACGAAACAAGAACACTTAGCTGGTTAATGTTTTTTGGGGAAACTACCAATTTTAGGAAGTTATATTGGAACCTAAGAATATGATGATGAAGAGGTATCCTTATAAATTTATATCATATGGGATAATTTTGATTTATATGTCAAATTTAAAGGTCAAATAATGTTTCAATATAACATTTTTATGAAATATTTCACCATAAATAATTTTTTTCATTCAGGCTTGTGTGACATGTAAAAATGAATTTAGACTAATGACGTAACATTATTAAAGTACTATGTTATAATTATGTATTTTCCATTGGATTTGAGGGTATTAATAATAATTAATAAATTTTAAAACATAAATTATATAGAAATTTATAAAATAAAATTGTATGTTATCAAATGATTATAATTAAATGAATAAATTATTTGAAAATAAAATTTATGTTTTCAGAGAATTTTTTTTCATGTGCACAATGTTTTTTTATATTAATAAAATAGATTAATAATTATTTTTGGTTTATATTAATGAAATATTATTTTCTTGAAAATATGTTTTAAACATTGAAAGAAATATTTTTTCTAAGAATATGAGATTAATAAATCAAATTTTATACATAAAAAACGTATTTTTTTCATCTAAAAAGTTGTTTTCATGTATTTTTCACACCTAGTAATAAATTAATTTTTTCAATTTAATGTTAATAAATTATAAAATATTTTTATAATATTAATAATTATATTTTTCAAATTTGGTAAATAGGCCCCGTTAATTTTTAGTTAATACGAATATAAATAATGGTGCAATTTATTACTTTAGTATATTGTAAATTAGGATAATATTGGATAAAAATAAGTGATATGGTAAAAAAAAATTCGCTAATTCATAGTCAATGAATTATATGCAATCATTGTCACAATATGACCATAATTGAGTTTTTAATGGACACTTTTCCATGAAAATGATATAAATATTATTTAAATCAACGAATGTCAAAAAATATAACTCTCTTATTTATAAAACTACATTATGCCTAAAATGGGAAAAATAGTATTATTTATATAAATAGTCAGTTATTATATGAAATTATATTCAAAATTTAAATTTATTTCTATTTTTTAGGTATTATATATTTACCTTGAATGCTTACAATATGATATAACAATATGTATTCAATTATTAGAAATAAATTAAATGATATTGAAAATTTTAAAAGTGATATAATTTCAGTAATTTTTTTTCTTTTAAAACTTTTAAATGTGAATATTTAATAATTTTTTAAATATTATATTCTAAATAAAACATGTACATTATGTATTTTAATCCCAATTAAATAAATTTATTCAAAATTGACAATAATGATATTTTATCAAAATGACATATTATCAAAATATTTGAAAATAATAAAAATAATGATATAAATCATAATGGATAATATATAGTTGATCATTTAAAAAATCGGCCATTTATGGGCCAATGTTCACCTTATAAGTAAAAATTGCAACACGTTTGTTGACCTCGCCTATTTTGATAATCTCAATCATGTATTTATTTGTGTTGCAAATCCCAATTATGTTTTCATTCTCTATGATATTGTTAAGTATTGTTGATCTATACTTTAATTCCTTCCAATCTGTGATC
Source organism: Viscum album (assembly GCA_963277665.1). Taxonomy (NCBI): domain Eukaryota; kingdom Viridiplantae; phylum Streptophyta; class Magnoliopsida; order Santalales; family Viscaceae; genus Viscum; species Viscum album. Next base: position 745,733,641 of record OY728123.1, on the reverse strand, counting down.
AAATCAATAACAATTTTTAAAAATAGTCTTTGGAATATGTTAATCATCATTTATCCATGTTCATACAAGTTATAAATTGATTCTAACACAATCAGATGTGTTCTGCATAAAACAGATAAGTAATCTGTCTATAGCTACTGATAAAGAGCTACCGGTAACCAGTCTACCGATAGACTTAGTCTACCGACAGACAGCTACCGATAGACTTAACACAGAGTTACCGATGTACTTACAGATAGCTACCGATACAAACGTAGAGATACCGGTGTAAGTATAAATAGCTACCGATGGAAGAAGTCACTGATGGACAATGCAACCGATAGACTCACAGCCACCGACGCATGGAGCTACCGATGCATGTACCTACCGGCGCATGGAGCAACCGATAGAGTCAGAGCAACTAATGACATTGAGCTACCGATGTTCAAGCTACCGATGTTCAAGCTACCGATGCTGATTACCTACCGATCACTCGACTCACTGTTTGAATTTCTTTATTTCCTTTATTTAATCTATCTAACGGTCATATCATACATTTTAATGTTTTGTCAAATATCTGATAAAGGTTGTCGGATGTCAGGAACCCGTACCTCGTACCTTCTGAAAAGAAATCTTTTCTGTCCCCTGATGGGAGATAAATATGAGAAGACTACATACCAGAAATATGCGCGAACGTGTGAAGAAAACAAACAACAAGAAGCGAACCAAAAAGTGCGGTGCATCCAATATACCAAAAAAACGACACAAGCACGAGAAGAACATAGAGGAGCTCATAGACAATCAAGCATACTCGAGGAGTGTTCTGTGAATACAAGAAGAACTTCATCGACTACATTCTCACCACCTGTGAACCTGGAGCATACGACACTCTGTTTCTCAACAGAAATGAGAAGAGGACTCAGACTCACTTCTAATCAAATCCAAAGGAGTCCAGAGCTATACTGAAATCACCAGAACCATCTCTAAACTCTACATCTCTTGTTCTGTGATTTATTACCATTCATTTCGAGCAGTGTGTGTTATCTGCTATATCTAACACATACACTGTCTCCTGTACTCAAACTGAAGGATCTGTAAATCCTTACAAAACTCTTTCATTCTTTCTTTCCCACGAAGAACTGTGGTAGAGGTCGTGTGTGACCTGGACAGCTGGTTGCTGTTGTACTGTTTCCCACGAAGAACAGTGGTAGAGGTCTTGGACATGGACAGTTGTAAACTGTTGAACCCCGATCCAGGGTGTGGATCATTTTTATATAAACTTTTGAGAGGACTAAGTCTCGGCTTGAGACTGAACCTCTTGGTTACATTGTTGTGCCATCTATTTCAAAGTTTTATTCCGTTGCTAATCACTTTAAAACCAATACTGTTTTTAAAGTTACTTTGATAATTAAATTAGCAAGTGTTTATGTTAAGTGTAGATTAGTAAGTTAGTTTCAAAAGATAATCACACACTCCTGTGTTGATTAACTGGGGAATTAATCAATCCCTTGAGAACCTAACAGAATCCCTACATTAATATAAATTCACTATAGTTTAATCTATTATTTTGTTTGGGGGTCGTTAAGACATTGTTTTTAAATACAGAAATTTTAATTGGTACTCAATTCACCCCCCTCTTGAGTAATCCTCTCCGACCAACACTTGGTATCAAAGGTTGAAAATACTTTCTAAAAGTACTATGCTTTTGAACTGTGATTTTAGTTGTATTTTAAAGTTCGTAAAATTTCTGTTATTTCTAAATTTTTATCTCTTTAAAATTTTCTCATCATGGACAATAGACTTGAGAGTGCTGCTACTAACCGGCCACCTTTCTTCAATGGAACTAATTATGCTCAGTGGAAGCTGAAAATGAAAATCCATCTAGAAAGCATAGGTTTTGATATTTGGACTGCTATTGAATCAGAATACAAAATTCCTACTACTGCTAGATCTACTTGTGATGAACCTACAAAGACTGCATACAATAACAACTGTAAAGCTATGAATGCCTTGTACTGTGCTCTAGGAGATGAAGAGTTTAATAGAATTTCTGCATGTAAAACTGCATATGAAATTTGGGATACCTTAGCTGTTTCTCATGAAGGAACAACTAATGTTAAAGAAATGAGATTGAACACATATACTATCAAGTATGATAATTTTAAAATGAAGCCTGACGAACCCATTTCTGACATGTATCTCAGGTTCAACGAAATTGTCAATACAATGATCTCGCTGGGAAAGGATGTCTCATCGAAGGAACAAATTATGAGAATTTTGAGATGTCTACCTGATAGATGGAGAGGCACATCTGTCTCAATCAGAGAATCACGTGACATAGCTGCTCTACCTGTCAAGGAACTAATTGGTAAGCTGATGATGTATGAAGAAGAGCTTAAAGTGAACAAAGAGGAAGAAAATGAACCTGCAAGAAAGTCTGTCGCTTTCAAATCCTCAACTTCAATGAATAAGGACAAGGAAAAGCTTCAAGCTGTAGTTGAAAGTTCAAGTTGTGAAGACAGTGGAAGTGATTCTGACAGTGATGCTGAGATGGCTCACATTGCTAGAAGATTTAAGAAATTTTATAGTAAAAAGAAGTTCTTCAGAAAAACAAATTATAAGGGTAAGTATGATCACCAAGGCAAATGGAAAAAGGACTGGAAGAAGAATGACAAGTCAGATGATGTTGTCTGCTATGAGTGCAAGAGAAAAGGACACATTAAAGCCGACTGTCCAAAGCTGAAGTATAAAAAGAAATATGAATATAAGGACAATAAGTTTAAGAAAGCCATGAAGGCTACTTGGAGTGCTTTAGAAGACAGCACAAGTGAAGCTGAATCTTCAGACTCTGAAAGGAATCGAGCCAACATGTGTTTTATGACAAACACTTCTGAGGTAACTGCTGAAACTCCTACTTCAAATTCATATTATTCTAGAGATGATTCTGAAGGTGATAACATGTCTAAATCTGAACTGTTTGAATACTGTGACATGCTGGAAGAGACATGTAATGAACTTAAGGATAAATACAAGTCATTAAAGAAACAGCATGCTCTCACCACTACAGTTAAAACCGAACTTACTATTGAAAAAGAGAAAAATGCTCAACTGTTAAAAGAAAATACAGAACTGAAACTGTCAAATGAGCAACTTAGAAAAGACTTAGAGAAGTTCACCAATGGCAAGAATACTCTAACACAGATGCTTGGAAAGCAAGTAGCACCTAAATATACTACTGGTATAGGATACCAACCTGGACAAAGGAAAATTTCTAAAACTAGATTCATTTCTAAATCTGGACAGAATGAAGGTAATTTTGGAACTTCATATGTTTCAACCAGTTATATACATAGCTATGGATCTAATAAAGTTTATCTTTCAAAGCATGTCAATTCTACAAATTATATGAGACCCATTAGACAAATATGGGTACCTAAAGTGTTATTGGCTAACCTATCTGGACCCAAGAAAATCTGGGTACCAAAATCATCTCCCATCTAAATCTGTTTTGTAGGGAACTTGCTTAAAGAGCTCCTGTAAAGAGATGTGGTATTTGGATAGTGGATGTTCAAGACATATGTTAGGAGACTTCTCTTGTTTCAAGAGTTTAATAAAAGTTGATGGAGGCTTTGTCACCTTTGGTGATAACTCAAAAGGGAAAATCATCGGCCTAGGCCAGATTGGTAACACTGATTCAATTTTGATTTCTAAAGTTTTATTTGTTGATGGCCTTAAATACAATTTATTAAGTATTTCTCAGTTATGTGATGATGGTTTTCATGTTAAATTTGAAAATGATTCTTGCAAAGTTTTTGATTCTAAGAATGTTTTGGTATTTTCTGCCTTAAGAAATGAAAATGTTTATGCTGTTAATCTGAATTCTTTAGCTAAGCAGAATATTAATTGTTTGAATGCTTTTCATAAAGAATCTTGGCTATGGCACAGAAGATTAGGACATTGCAACATTCACTCACTTAGAAAACTTTCTAGGAAAAACCTAGTTAGAGACCTACCTAAGTTAGAATTCCCAAATGATAGAGTGTGTAACCCCTGTCAAAAGGGAAAACAACACAAAGTTTCTTTTAAATCAAAGAAAGAAGTTTCAACTTCTCAACCACTTGAATTGGTTCACATGGATTTGTTTGGACCATCAAGAGTTTCTAGTTTAAATGGGAAACACTATGTTTATGTTCTTGTAGATGACTTTTCTAGATATACTTGGGTATATTTTCTAGCTCACAAAAGTGAAGTTTGTTCTTACTTTGTCAAATACTCCAAGTCTGTAGAGAACCTTAGCAGACTTAAGATTAAAACCCTGAGAAGTGATCATGGTCGTGAGTTTGAAAATCAAGATTTTGAATCTTATTGCTCACATAATGGCTATACTCATAACTTCTCTGCCCCTAGAACACCCCAACAGAATGGTGTAGTAGAAAGAAGAAACCGAACCCTTCAAGAAATTGCTAGAACCATGCTCAATGAATATGACCTGCCTATTTATTTTTGGGCTGAAGCTGTAAATACAGCTTGTTATGTTATTAATAGAGTCTTGATTAGACCAGTTCTTAAGAAAACCCCTTATGAATTGTGGACCAATAGAAAGCCTAAGGTTAATTACTTTAAAGTTTTTGGTTGCAAAGTATTTATTCTGAATACTAAAGATAATCTGGATAAGTTTGCTTCTAAAAGTGATGAAGGAATTTTTCCGGGTTACTCTATTTCAAGTAAAGCCTATAGAGTATTCAATAAGAAAACCAAATGTGTGGAAGAATCTGTTCACATCAAATTTGATGAAACTGATCCACATGAGCCTAAAACCTCTCTTGAAAATCTTGAAGAAGACTTATCTATTCTGGACCTTAATGATAAATCTAAAGAACCTGTTATAAAAGTATCCAGTTCTGGACTTTCTCCAGAATCTGCTTCTGTTGAACCTGAACCTATAGATGAACCTGAAATTTCTAGTCCAACCTTTACTAGATCAACGAGGATTCTAAAGAATCATCCTTTAGAAGCTGTTGTTGGTAATCTTGATAGAGGAACACAAACTAGAGCTTCTCTAAGAAACCAGGTTGAACATCAAGCCTTTCTTTCACAGCTGGAACCCAAAAATATCAATGATGCTATCAATGATGAATTCTGGGTAATAGCTATGCAGGAAGAATTAAATCAGTTTGAAAGAAACAAAGTCTGGGAATTAGTTGACAGACCCAAGGACACTTTGACAATAGGCACAAAATGGGTTTTTAGAAATAAAGTAGATGAATCTGGAAATATAGTTAGAAACAAAGCTAGACTAGTTGCACAAGGATATAGTCAAGAAGAAGGCATAGACTATGAGGAAACTTTTGCACCTGTAGCTAGACTAGAAGCCATTAGGATCTTACTTGCATATGCTGCACATCTGGATTTCAAGTTATATCAAATGGATGTGAAAAGTGCATTTCTAAATGGTTTTATAATTGAAGATGTTTTTGTAGAAAAACCACCTGGATTTGCTAACCCTCATTTTCCAAATCAAATTTTTAAACTTTCTAAAGCTTTGTATGGTTTAAAACAAGCTCCAAGAGCTTGGTATGATAGACTTAGCAATTTCCTTATTTCAAAAGGTTTTACTAAAGGGATTGCTGATCCAACTCTTTTCATTAAAATAATTTCTAAAGATGTTTTAGTTGTACAAATATATGTTGATGATATTATTTTTGGATCTTCTAAACACTCTTTATGTACTGATTTTTCAAAAAGTATGCAAAATGAATTTGAAATGAGCTTAATGGGAGAGCTTAAGTACTTTCTTGGATTTCAAGTATTTCAAAATGAAAATGGTATTATTTTGAATCAAAGTAAATATACAAAGGATCTTTTAAAACGTTTTGGTCTGGATAGTATCAAGGAAAGTGAAACTCCTATGAGTACTACCTGTAAATTGGATGCAGATGAAACTGGGAAACCAGTTGATCAAACAAATTACAGAGGTATGATTGGTAGTTTACTTTATCTTACTGCTAGTCGACCTGATATTATGTTTAGTGTGTGTATGTGTGCTAGATTTCAAGCTAACCCAAAAGAATCTCATTTGCTTGCTGTTAAAAGAATTTTTAAATATCTCAAACACACGGTTAACTTAGGTTTGTTTTACCCAAAAGGACAATCCTTTGAGTTAATGAGTTATTCAGATGCTGACTTTGCTGGTTGTAAGTTAGATATAAAAAGCACATCAGGAACATGTCATTTGCTTGGAAAATACTTAGTTTCTTGGTGTAGTAAGAAACAGAACTCGGTTGCATTATCTACTGCTGAAGCAGAATATATAGCTGCTGGTAGTTGTTGTGCACAAATTCTGTGGATGAAACACACTCTTTTGGACTATGGATACGTTTTTAAACATGTTTCAATCAACTGTGATAACACCAGTGCAATAAACATCTCTAAGAATCCTGTATCTCACTCTAGAACCAAACACATAGATGTAAGACACCATTTCCTAAGAGATCACTATCAAAAAGGTGATATTTCTCTTGAATTTATTGGCACTGAACATCAATTGGCTGATATTTTCACTAAACCTTTAAGTTCGGATAGGCTAAGTTTCATAAGACATGAACTGGGAATGTTTAATCACAACCGGTGTGAAATCCTCACTGATGTGAAATTCTCACTGATGTGAAATTCTCACTGATGTGAAAATTCTCACCGATGTAAGTTTCTCACCGACGTAGAAATTCTCACCGATGTAAGTTTCTCACCGACGTAGAAATTCTCACCGATGTAAGTTTCTCACCGACGTAGAAATTCTCACCGATTTGTTTTTCTCACCGATGATTAACTCACACCGATGCAAAGTTTAAAACTTCTGTCTGCCGCCAAGAATACAAATCGTTTTATTTTATTTTATTACTCTATTTTAAACGTTTATTTGGAATTACTAAATGATAAAACTAAGTCTAAGCCACTTCTTACCTCACCGAGCTCAAAATCTCTCACCTTCGAACCTTAGCACCCAAATCGACCAAGAACCCTAAACCCGCGATGGCAAAAACCAAGCTTCCTATCGTCAGAGATGAAAGTGTAGAACCAAATGCTAAGAAGAAGAAGACACAGCATAAATCCAGTGCTAGTGAAGTCAAAACTAGATCGGGAAGGCGACCAGTGAATCCTCACTTGCAGAATAGAGACATAGTAATCGAGAAGGAACTGTGCGTGGAATGGCTACTACCTAGCAAATCCTTAGTGCTCGAGATTCTGGAAGACCAAAAATGGGTGGATTGTTTCTCGAATAACAATGGCCCATACTACCCAAAATTGGTAAAGCAGTTCTATGAGTTTGTAACCTTTGAGAAGTCTGAGAATTAGAATCGGGTAAGCTCTTTTGTAAATGGAAAAGAGATGTCTTTTTCTTCAGTAGAGTGGGCTGAGAGTTTAAAAGTACCACATGAAGGTGTCTCTGGGTATGTATCAAGAGCAATGCCACCTAGTAGTGATATTTTTGATTATGAGACTGCCTTACAAGAGCTGACTGGGAATGGAAATCAAAGGCAAGTGGTAGCTGCTGAAATGGATGGAGAGAATCGACTGCTTTTCAAATTTGTTCAACATGTGTTGATACAGAGGAGAGGAGATTTTGCAAATATGAGATATCAAGATATCTATCTTCTTCATTTGCTAAGACATGGTGTAAAAATCAATCTGTGCAGATTGTTGATGCTTCAAATGGAAGACATGATTAGACCAAAGTCAAAGACCAATGATTTGTTCTTTGCCAAGATGATTTTAGTGATGATAAAAGTGAAAGAAATAGCTGAGTCTCAGGATGAGACAGTTGTAGTCAAGAACAATTTCTGCATCACCTCGACTGTATGTAAGTATATGAAAATTAACTGGAACCCATGGAAGGGAGAATGGGTCAGTGATGATCAGAAAATCTATGATAGGTTTAATCCTGTGGATTATCCCTCAAGACCAAAGGATATGAGAGATCCGAGTCTAAGACCTGATGAAGAGGAACCTGCTTATAGTGATGAGACAGAAGAAGAAGAAGAAGAAGAAACTCCTATGGATGTTGGAGGAGATCCAGACTTGCCCCCAAGTCCTGTTGCAAAATTGGTTTATTCTAGCAAAGGAAAAGTAGAGGAAGTTTTGCCTACTTATGAGGAAGACCAGCCTGTACCTCACCAAGAAGAAGAGGAAAAGGAGAATGCATTTGAATCGCCTGCTTCTGGTAGGTTAAGTATGAGTCCCTTAATTGGAAACTCAGTTATACCTGCTGCTGAAGAAGAAAGAGATAGAGAAGAAGCTGTACCTGTATCAGAAGATCTTCTAGATGCTGCACCTGTAGAACTTGTGGTAGAAGATTCTGATGAAGAACGGCCAGCAGCAAAGGCTGTTGTGATACATGAGAATGCACCCATTGAGGGAGAGCATCAGTCTGTGCTTGGAAATGTTACAGTAGCTGTTGAGCTTGGAGACTGGGTAGAAGACCCAGGGTTTATAGTCTGTGGATTGGATTATCCAGATTCTGACAATGAGATGTCTGTGGATAGACCAAAGACCAATTATGATCTTGCTGTTGAGTTGTTGCCAGACGATGTAGTCAGATTTCATGATTTGAATAAGCTGAAAGAGGACCTCAAATCCAGTTTTTTTGAAGAAGTGAAGCTAATGGAAACCTCTCTTGCATCCTCAATTAATTCAATAATGACTACTTCTGTAGTTAATTTGGCCTCAACAAGGGGATCTGCTGCAGTTGTCTCGAGTGATTTTGCTTCCAAATCAGATCTTGAATCCATGAAGAATGAGATAAAAGAATCATTCAGTGCTTCAGTTGCTGAGATGAAGGAAAGCTTTTATGAAGAAATGAAAATTCTAGAGAGATCCTTCAAGATATCTCTGGCTTGTAATTTATCTTCCTTTATGTCTGAGCTTATGGAAGAAGTGAAAGAATGCCAGACTCAGTCTTCAAGAATCGAAGCTGATCTGGAAGCTCTCAAGACATCAGTTGTTGCTTTGGATTCCTATATGAGCTCCAAGTCTCAAGCTGACAAGGACCTAGCTTATGTGAAGAGTGTAGTCAGCCAGTTTGTCTCAGTGTTTGAAAGTTTCAAAACCTCAGTGAAGGATCATGTTCAATTACAAGACTCTCAAGTTCAAAGCCTAATCAGTGGTTTGTCAAAGAGTTTTAATGAAACTTTTTCCTTCTCTCTTGGCCCTCTCACATCCAAACCATCAGTTGATATGAACTCAGTTCGAACAATATTGAATGAGGAGATTGGGTCTATTTCAACCAGTGGCTCTGGGGACTCATCAGAGTTAAGCCGAGTGGTGCTTTCTACAAGGGATTCTGCCAGAGAAATCATGAAGATAGTTCAAGATTTTATGAGAGAAGCCTCTGCCTCTCAAGAAGCCATAAAAAGCAAAGTGGACTACTACTTCTCCAAAATTTTCACCAAGCATCAACTCGAACACCACTTCAAGCTAATGTTGGAACACATGAAGCTCCCTCCAGTCACCCAAGCTTTCAAAGAACAAGTGAGCAAGCTGAGAGAACTGACTCCTACCTTAGAGAAATTCATGGAGAACAAAGATGATTTCATCTCTGCTATGGAAAGAGGAGGAGGAATTATTATGGATTTTAGAAATCTGCTGCTGCCCTTCTTGCATGTTGATGCTAGACCAGTCATCATCCCTCCTGCTTTGCCTGCTTCTGCCTCAGCTGCTTCCTCAGTCCAGCTGACTCCTGTTCAAGCCATTCAAAGCCTCAAACCAATGATCACCCAAAAATCTTCAACCTACAAGCCTGACTCTGTGTCAGTGGCCCAGCCTCCTTTGATCTTTTCTGGCATTCCCAAACCCTCACCTGAATCCTCACCACCCGCGCATCCTTCTGATCCCAAAGGAAAATCTCACATTGCAGATGCGGATTGAACCAGTGGCCAAACTTTTTGATAGAAGTTCCTTTGTAATCTGTTTTTGTTGTACTTTTTGACTACTATAATACAGAATTTTTTTTTACTTCTCTTGTTTTATTTCTCTCCTATATATATATATATATGCTTTCCCACTTTTTGATTATCACAAAGGGGGAGAACAATAAGAGAGGGGGAGAAACTTTTTATGAGAGAATATGGAGGAGAACAAAATGAGAAATATTTTCAATGGAGAAAAATAAGGAATAAGGGGAGACACATTATCCTTTGTTTTGTTTCCATTTTTATCTCTGATAACTTATGTCTATATAGTACATTATTATTTTTACCTCTGATAACTTATGTCTATATCATACTATTTCTATTATCTCTGATGCTGTTTTCTCTGAGAAAATTGAATTCAATATTATACTCTTTACTTTTATATTCTCACTATGTTAAATGCCCATATTACCATATCATAAATTGTGATTGTCAAAAAGGGGGAGATTGTTGACTCACCTATTTTGATAATCTCAATCATGTATTTATTTGTGTTGCAAATCCCAATTATGTTTTCATTCTCTATGATATTGTTAAGTATTGTTGATCTATACTTTAATTCTTTCCAATCTGTGATCAAATCAATAACACTTTTTAAAAATAGTCTTTGGAATATGTTAATCATCATTTATCCATGTTCATACAAGTTATAAATTGATTCTAACACAATCAGATGTGTTCTGCATAAAACAGATAAGTAATCTGTCTATAGCTACTGATAAAGAGCTACCGGTAACCAGTCTACCGATAGACTTAGTCTACCGACAGACAGCTACCGATAGACTTAACACAGAGTTACCGATGTACTTACAGACAGCCACCGATACAAACGTAGAGCTACCGGTGTAAGTATAAATAGCTACCGATGGAAGAAGTCACTGATGGACAAAGCAACCGATAGACTCACAGCCACCGACGCATGGAGCTACCGATGCATGTACCTACCGGCGCATGGAGCTACCGATAAACAGTCATTGATACACGCATGTACCTACCGACGCATGGAGCAACCGATAGAGTCAGAGCAACTAATGACATTGAGCTACCGATGTTCAAGCTACCGATGTTCAAGCTACTAATGTTTGAGCTACCGATGTTCAAGCTACTAATGTTCAAGCTACCGATGTTCAAGCTACCGATGCTGATTACCTACCGATCACTCGACTCACTGTTTGAATTTCTTTATTTCCTTTATTTAATCTATCTAACGGTCATATCATACATTTTAATGTTTTGTCAAATATCTGATAAAGGTTGTCGGATGTCAGGAACCCGTACCTCGTACCTGCTGAAAAGAAATCTTTTCTGTCCCCTGATGGGAGATAAATACAAGAAGACTACATACCAGAAATATGCGCGAACGTGTGAAGAAAACAAACAACAAGAAGCGAACCAAAAAGTGCGGTGCATCCAATATACCAAAAAAACGACACAAGCACGAGAAGAACATAGAGGAGCTCATAGACAATCAATCATACTCGAGGAGTGTTCTATGCATACAAGAAGAACTTCATCGACTACATTCTCACCACCTGTGAACCTGGAGCATACGACACTCTGTTTCTCAACAGAAATGAGAAGAGGACTCAGACTCACTTCTAATCAAATCCAAAGGAGTCCAGAGCTATACTGAAATCACCAGAACCATCTCTAAACTCTACATCTCTTGTTCTGTGATTTATTACCATTCATTTCGAGCAGTGTGTGTTATCTGCTATATCAAACACATACACTATCTCCTGTACTCAAACTGAAGGATCTGTAAATCCTTATAAAACTCTTTCATTCTTTCTTTCCCACGAAGAAATGTGGTAGAGGTCGTGTGTGACCTGGACAGCTGGTTGCTGTTGTACTGTTTCCCACGAAGAACAATGGTAGAGGTCTTGGACCTGGACATTTGTAAACTGTTGAACCCCGATCCAGGGTGTGGATCATTTTTATATAAACTTTTGAGAGGACTAAGTCTCGGCTTGAGACTGAACCTCTTGGTTACATTGTTGTGCCATCTATTTCAAAGTTTTATTCCGCTGCTAATCACTTTAAAACCAATACTGTTTTTAAAGTTACTTTGATAATTAAATTAGCAAGTGTTTATGTTAAGTGTAGATTAGTAAGTTAGTTTCAAAAGATAATCACACACTCCTGTGTTGATTAACTGGGAATTAATCAATCCCTTGAGAACCTAACAGAATCCCTACATTAATATAAATTCACTACAGTTTAATCTATTATTTTGTTTGGGGGTCGTTAAGACATTGTTTTTAAATACAGAAATTTTAATTGGTACTCAATTCACCCCCCTCTTGAGTAATCCTCTCCGACCAAAAACGTTAATATTGAAAATGTTGTTTCAGTCGTTAAATTTAAAATTGGTTAACTAAGGGTTAATCCAAATAAAAAAGTTTAAAATGAGAAAATGATTTATCTAAATTCTATTGGATGATATTATTACAACTCTATTATAACAGAGCTTCAAATATCAGGCCATTTGGATTGATTTTCATGGATAATGTATTTATTTAAATTTAATTTTTAATGAAATTCCAAAAGTACGCCTCCCCTCAATTATAAATGGAACCTCCTCCATCACTTATGTACACTCCATTTAGACTTGTATCACTACTAGAAAAAATCATTAGATACATTCAAGATTTTATTATCTTCAAAATAAAAAACCAATATACTCTTTATAAGATATCTGAAAGGGTCGTCTCTTAGAAGAGGTAGTTGCCATAACTGATCACTTTCTTTTATACTCATTGTTAACTACTAAAAATATATGGTTTTAACCATAAAATAATAAATTTAGTATCCTTTATATTCTTAAATGTTATAATTATTATTAAATCCCCATTATACTCCAAATTTACCCACTAACGTGATGTGAATGTATCGCTTGTGTGTATATACAACTTAGCATTTCCACATTGCAAAATAAATAATTTTTCATCACCATGTTTTCTGGATTGGTATTATGATGGTTTCAATGAATATAACATACATCAATGACATAATTATACTTATATAATTATAATATAACATACTCCCAGTTACATTCCAATCTATTGGAAAATGATAACATTGTTCATGTGTATATGTGGACTACTACTTCCGTGAAGCAATGGGATTAGATTCCATTTATATTTTAATTTAACGGTAATAAGAAATAATTTGATTAATATATACTATATAAATAATATATAAATGATCCTATAATGGTGAAATGGCATTTTAATTTTCTTTCTTTCTATTTGTCGAAAAATGAAAACACTTTTCATGAATATGTAGGTCCTATTGCCTCTATGAATGGTTTCATTCATTTTACACTCTCTAAATATTATTGATGGATATAAATATGTATATAGTGAATATATATGATATTCATTTCATGATAAATAATTTGGATATGTTCGATCAAATATAAGGGTTTGAGGAGAAGAACTATGGAAATGGAATATTAATAATGATAAAAAACAGTTAAACATTGGAAATGATAATTTTAATAAAGAAATAAGGATTAAAATAGGGTGTTGAAATTTTATAAAGGGATCATATATGATATTGTATATATGAACATGACTATTTTATAGAATTATTATAAATTTAAAAATAATATATAGGTTTTTAGTGTGCTTTTTAAGTAAGGAATACTATATATAAGTATTTTATTTTAAAAACTGGTTGTTTATTGGGATTGTTTATGATTATGTTATGATGATGAAATCATATGATAATACACTCAAGATAATCCTTATTTTTATTATATTATGTTCATTTCTTTAAAATTAAATATTTCTATTCATTTTCCTCACCTTATGTACACAATTAATGGAGAATATGTGTTTATGTAAAAGCAAATTCACTTCCCATTTCTGTTTAAAAACATTTTTATTTTATAACCATGTTTTCTAAGAATGTTTTAAATATAGGTTTTACTATTCTATGATGATTTTTATAGTAATATTTTCCTAATTTTTGACATTTAACAAAATGATTGGAAATTAATATTTTTTTCTTTCTGAAAACGAGTTACTTTGTTACCTTTTCATTAAAAGTATAGAAGGATTGGTTTTCAACTTATACAATGAGAAAATATTTTACCACCATAATGAAGAATTTTTTCTTTGAAACTTCCTTTACAAGATGACATTGTTTTGAAAATATTTTTAGTATCATTTAAAATGACTTCCACTATTCTAATAGCTGAGAATAGAGAGGGAAAGGAACCATGGGGTAATCATTACTCTCAAAATTGCAAAGTAGACTCTCTCAAGATGAATCTAAATTTTTATTCTTAGTAATAGATGGAAATCTAATGAACTTGTTCAAAATAATGAGCTCTTCCAATTCTCCTCCTCTTGTTTGGTGGAGAAACACCGCACTATTAAAGAATGTAATAAGAAAACAATTTCTCAAGTGGTCAAGTCCCTTGAAAATCTATCTTTCTCAAATATTGACCAACCTCCACATTAAAGAGTCATCTTATAGGGCCATGTTTCCAATGTATCATCCCACTATGATGCTATGGAAGAATGGGTGAATCTTCTTAATTATTTTATTATATCACATTTCATCACTACAAAAGGGTAGAAGATGTGTATTTTTTATTATCTCACTTGATGTATTTTAGAAATCTAGGGTTTTCAGTACTGAAGAAAGAAAGCCAAGGGATGCAGTTACTATCATGAAGTATTCACCTCTAATTAGTGAAATTCAAGAGCATTGAGCCTCAAGTTAGTATTATTATTTCTCGGATTATTATGAATTAAATATTGGGATAGGAATATTGATCATAAAACTATCAGTAACTATCATAAAAAATTTAAGATTCAGATTTTTAGACTTAATTGATTAAACTGGAATCAAACTATTCATTAGGGTATTGCCTCTTCTATTCAAAATCCAATCTGAATGGACAAGAAAATAGATAATCCAAGATTTGGACATTATGAAATAATAATAGTGGAATTTAACATGTCTAGTATCATTATTGTGTAGGTGGTATTAATCACAACAGAGGATATTGTAATGATTGATATACAATATTTGAGAAAAACAAAATATTTCCTCAATCATAAATTCCCCAGTCACCTATCTACTGATTTCAACCGGGAGAAGGAGTATAAATTCAACAAGATTAAAAAGGTATGATGAAGCTAATTATTTAAAGATGAAAGGGAAAGTTATTATTCCATCATCTGATTCTTTACACTGCTCAAATTATAGGCCATCTATGAAATTTATGACATAAATATAAGGAAATGAAAATATTAATAGACAATTTGGACATCCCTCACTAATATTTGGAGGTAAGTGTCCTAATCCACTTTATGGGTATTTTATTTGATGAATTAAATGATTCTAAAATCATTGAGTCTCATCTTCAGGTGGGGATCCCTATCCCACCTTACAATGAAATTAAAATTATAATGAATGTTGGAGGAGATACAAAAATGGTTTCTTAGAGAAATATATTTTAGAATATTGATCACGAGCCATCTTATACTATGGAAGAGGAAATGAATATTGATGTAGAATAAACTAAAACTATAGTGCCTATGAATCTTGAATAAAATTTAAAAAACCACATATAAGGAAATTATGTTGAGCATAATAATAATGAGAATGAAAATATTGATATTTCTATAGAATACTTTGGTAATGGTGTTGTTGGAAACTTTCTTGTAGCTACCAAAATGACTATAATGGTAACATTATCCACTACTATTACTCTAAATAAAAATAATGTTTTTAATGTATATTTTATTGAGTGTCTTGACTTTGGTTGATCTTTCGAAAAAGTTACACGATATATGGATTCTAGGGGAAATCCTATGAAATCATACATTTCAAGGGAAAATTCATTACATTTAGTACAGTTTTTTGGTATGATGAGATTTATCATACACATTTAGGTTAACATGTTGAGATCAATCCAGATGTAAACAGACATGAGGGGCATGTCTCCTCTCGTACTGGGTCACCATAATAGATGGTCATAATGATAAATGAAAAATGGATCAAGGTAAATATAAATAAATAAGAATGATAAAATGAAACGAAAGCAAGTACACATGGATTTGGAATAACATATGGGGCCCTAGAAAAGGCATACATCCCAAAAAATGAGAATACTATACTGTAACTCCCAAGGTCATGGGAACTTACTAATGGTCAAATCCTTATGAACTATATTTTGGAAAAAAACCTTATGATTATTTTAATTAATAATAATAAAATATTTTTTGAGAAATTAAATGATTTTAAATGGAACTCACATGAATATATTTTTATCTCTCAGGACATGCTTGAGAGTAACATGGATCATCTTTTCATACCTAAACATGATGACATTAATTATATTATATTAGTAAGAAACCATTTAATATTAATATTTCCTTAAACACAAATAGATTCATTATGTGAATAAATTTATTTATACCTACACATCATTCATCAGAAGAAGAGAATTTTAGAAGGAACATGAGGTTATTGATGAGACAATGTGAAATAAGTGGATTATTCTAGAAGAAATCAATACTGTATTGAAGCCATAGAAAAAACTGGCCAAAAATTTTATAGGGCTCCATTGAAATTCTCTATACATATTTATTGATGTAATCTTACTGAGATCCCAATTTCTACACCTATCTTCACATAGAGAATATAGACATTTCATGGGAGGATATCAATCAAACATGATAGCGGATTTATCCCGATTGATGAAAAAAGTGGGGATGTTGGTTTCCCAATCTATTCACTCACCCATCACTTTTCAGACAATAATACTATAATTGTAGAGCTCTCTATTCATCCATAATGGAAATCCACTATACCATTCAAATTCAATAATGGATTACTTGTCATGTGTAGATGCAGTGAAATAATTATTATAGACTGGGAGATGAAATATGTGTTTATTTACATTTCAATTCTATCTAAGAATATGACATTCTACAAGTAAATGATTAAATAATGGAAGAAAACTCATTCTGTAAGATTTATTCTGAAATCAAGGATGTTGTGAAGAATATCGTAGACTATCATCATAAATTTCATAATCAAAACACCCCATCACGAGAGGAACAACATGTTTGAAATATGTTGCATGATCTCCTGATGATCTAGAAAATCTTTAATAGATTCCTAGATAGTATTAAATGTATGACATATGGGGACAATAAAACCAAATTATTTCTTAGATTTCTTGAGGAAAATATAATCTAGGAAAAAAAAATAAATCCATTTGTGTGGATGGAAATCTATGTACTCTGAAGATGATATTAATAATGTTTTTGTTGGATACATCGAACGGTTATATTACGATGATGGGATAGACTAAAGATATTTTATAATTGGGAAAATCAACCCATTCATTGATAGGAATCAAAATGAATATCTCACCATGGATTCTTTAAAATAGGATGTGAATATTTCCCTCCTTTCTCTCAACATGAAGAGTGCAGCAGGTATCGATGGTTTCACAAGCAATTTTTTATATTTTAATGGAAATTTCTTTTTGAGGATATATTTAGTAAATTTAAAGATTTTTTCATCCATTATTTTATTACATAAGGGATAAATTCTCACTTTATCTCTTTGTTACCCAAGTAGGATAATGCTATTGATATAAAGGATTTTGGGCATGATTCGCTATGACAAAATTTTCTCAATGTTATCAGTAATATTATCGTGGTATGATTGCGTGAATTTATCAAATTACATCTAACACCAAACCAATTTGGGTTTTTATGGGAGGAATATTCATTATTGGTTTTTCATTACCTTGAAAGTTGATAAAATTATGAAGAATAAATTAGAGGTATGAAATTTATCATCCAAGAGTGACATATATTTGGTAGTTGTCATAATTAAATGGATTTTTATTTATGTTTCCCTAATGAAATATGGGGTTTCATGTTATTTAGTCAAGATAGTAAAAACCATAATGTGATTAGTAATATTATCCATTCTTATAAATGGATTTCTAAGAGGTTTTTTCATTTAACAAGATGTTTTAGGAAAGGAGATCCTCTTTTAGAAATCATTGATTCCATTTCTGAATAATATATTAGTATATGCATCAAGGGAATAAAACAGATTGGTATTTATAAATAAATTATAGAAGTTAGAGATGATATCACTGTATCACATCTTTTAAATGCTGATGAAATCATCCCGCTTGAGAATGATTGAAAAGAGACCACATCTGCTGTTAAAGACTTATTCATAAATTATGTATATATTTCTGGAAATACATTATATAGAACAAATATTTCATTATTTAGGGTGGTGGAATACCTGTTGGAATAAAACTAGTATCATGAGATCACTTGGAGTAATGAGGGGAACCTTTCTATTTAACTATCTCTTGGTCCCCTAATATTGTAGAATGGTAAGAAGGAAACATATGAATCAATATAATTATATATGATTATTCGTAGGACCAGATGTATGATTATGATAATGTCACATGAGAAAAGGGTATAACTTGTCAACATAATGATTGATCAATAAATATTTACTCCTCCTCATTATACAGATGGCTGAGAGGCATCATAAGGGAAATTCATTACATGATAATGAACTTTATATGGACCATATCAGTTCATGAAGGCAATTGTATTTATATATCATGAATGTAATTTATTAATTCAATTGACATGGGTGGTCTTGATATCAATGTCCTTAGAATATTTATTGAAGGATGTATTAAAAAAATTTCATGGTCTCTCTTGAATTTGAATGACTATTCTCCATATTTTTTATAAAGAAGTTTTAAAGGGATGAATATTGATGACTACCACCAAAATATTTAATCCTTTATATGGGAATCTATCAAATACTCTTATTATGACATCTTGAAGATTTGAAAATGTTTGTTGTGTGAATAGTCTAATAATAATTACATGAAGAATACATGGCTGGAAAAACCACACTATGATATAATGATTTTACAATTAATATAGAATATAATAACAGTTGAAAATCTATTGGTAATAAAAAACAAATATGATGAGGTTTTTCCTTACAAAATTTTTGTGGAAATAAAGGGGTGTCCTTCCCTTGATTTAGACACACATATAACAAAACCCAATATAAATGGTCATTTTAATGCAAGATAGTAAAATATAATAGAATGTTATTTCTCCTTCATTCTACTATCATGGTTGGTGAAATTTAATGTAACCTTTATAGAACCATATAGATTCATTTTTAATATAGAAAATATAGATAAATATGATATCAAACCAATATCAGTTGAAGAAGGAAGGGCATCATCTTGCATCGACAAGACAAATTTTCTTCTGGGTTGAGGATAGATTACAAAAAATATTTCAGGATTTTAGGTTTACGTGGAGGATGTGGCACTATGTGCGAGTCTTGTTTAACATTAGGATCTATACAAGTAAAAATATGGAATATCTCAAGGCTGATAATGATAAAATAGGTTGATGTTGGAGGATTTGTATTCTGTAGCTTTTGGAAATTACATCTCTCTTCATCTTTGTATGTAAAACAAGGTAAGACTGTATTTTAAAAAATCAACAACTCACATTCCATGAGGTAGATTCTATACTTCACATGGAGACATAAAGTAGTAGTGGTATATACTACTAATGTGGGAAAAACTATCAATGGTTTGAAAATCCTTAGATTTTTTAGTGTACAAAGAATTCTAGTGAAATTACTGGAACATTAATATGTGGATTTTATTATCACAAAATACTTAATATATACATATAAATGTTACTGACGTAGCTGTTGGAATGCTGAGACCATCATGATGGGTAGGTATTTTTCAAAACCATTTTAGTTTTGTGAATGGTCGCTTTTAAAATTATAATTTTTTTGGTGTGTTATATGGTGATAAATTAAGGGAGATATTTCAGTCCATTAAACAAGATACATAACAGACCTGGACATTTTTATTTGTCGAATATTTCTCTGAACATTCTTCCAAGGATATCAAAGATAGAGACAATAATGTTCTTTGGAGACTCCTACACCAATATATTGAATGTGTCAATCAGGATAAACTAATTAATAAGATTGTCACTCATGTCTACAGGGAATGAAATCACATGGGGGATGCACTTTCAAAGAGAGAGATCAAAGAGATGGGCAATATATGGTCCTTTAGAACACTGGGATTTTGTGCACCCTGGTGAATGTGGATATGAGGGGTGTAATGAACTCCGATATTTTCAAATCTCCTCACAATTCATGAAATTTTACTTCTTATTTTTTAATTAGTTTTAAGTGTTAGGGGCCATATATGTTTTGGTAAAATATTATTACATGGTTTCTTAAAAGAAAATAGTTTCCTTCATAATTGTGTAGTTTTTTAAAATAAGCGATTCTAACATGGAAATGTATTATCTTCGTGAATGTTTTAACAACCTTTGATGGAATTTATACCAATAAAATGTAACAACCCCTGATATGTATTCTACATTACTTGGTATATGATCTAATTATAAAAACCCTTATTCATGTTGTGGTTTTTTTGACGAAAATATGTTTATTAAACACATTCATTTTTCGTAGGATATGTTATAATGAAATGATGATTTGTTAATGAAAGAAAATTACATGGGTTATTCAATGTTGAAATATTTAAAAAACACATTAATTTCCATGGTTTATGATATGATTAATGTTTTATTATCCAATAGAAAAAACATGCTTGATTTTATTTATATGATTTTTGGATTGAAATTTCTATTCAAAGAATTACTAATAGATTGATATCTCATGATATAAACTGAACAAGAAAGTTAGATGAACCCATTTTTAAGTTAATTCTCACACTATGGTATTATTGCGAGTGAATCGTGACTTATATAATGGTTTAGGGAGTGAACTCATTTCAGTGTGATAAATTTGGAAATGATCCTTGTATACTATGGAACTGATTTTCTATGTTATTGTGCATGATGCAATCCTATGTTTTAGGTTAATATTATGCTCTCATGGGTCATTTGTTTTTATTCCCATATGAACAATGTCTTGTAGGATTCAAATATTTATTCCATGACTTATGGTTATGATCATTGATCTATAGTATATGGTTTTAAAATGTAAGGATCATTTTATTATACCCTAACAATCATTTTATATTTATTTAATCATTCATACCTCCCTCATTTACACTTACCGATCATCTGAGCTTACCCATTTCTTATGTTTCCTTAACCCATGTTATTAATATTGGAATCAAGTATTATATGTAAATGTAGGTATCTAGTTACAATGAAATAATATGGGATGATTTATATATTTTATAGACCAATTTTTTATGTTACAATTGTTTTGATCATAGTAAACCTAAATGTTTTTGGAATAGATCAATGTGTTGTGTAATGAAAATTAATATATTAATATTTAATATATAAGTTCTAAAAGTTTGGGTAACTAAATATTCTCCTTATATGATGGTATTCATATACACACACAATATTTAAGAAATACACCTTAAAATTTGGGTAAAATATAATGCAGATTTGAAAAAAAATCATAAAAGTATAACTTCGAGAACATCAACTTTGTTATCATTAACATTTATATAAAGATATATAGAATTTATTTACTTTTGTTATTATTTTAAATATTCCAATTAATATTGATATATATATATACTCCGGATTAAATCGCTCTGTTGGTTAATCCTTCAATATATCATTGACATTTAAACTCGAAGTGGAAGTTATTATTTGGTGTAATTACAACCAAACACTCCATGAAAGGATGGTATAACACAATAGTTCACCACTATCTAGATCCATGCTTCATGATGTGATGATTTATTTTCATGTCGTGATCATTTAGTATCCACTGATCAATATATAACATCATATTGGCATCATGGAATGAAATAAATATTTATTGTGTGAAACTAACATGAAACAATTCCATGATATGATCATCTTTCTCCCTTTATAGTGTGATGAGACATTCAAGGAATGAACACCATTAAGATAAAAATATTTCAGATCTCTCCATTGTTCAATTAAATAATATTTTACAATACATACATGGTGTGAATTTCCATCAACAAATCATCACTTTACAAATATATATCTTACCTCATGGTGTGACCTTTCTATCAGAAATTAATGGATCCTTAAAATACCCCACTGATAATCAAGAACATCCATGATTATCCTATTATCATAACTAAAACAAACCATATTGACATTGAATGTTCTTCTTGAGAGTCTTTTGAGACATCCTTTAATTGAAATTATCGAAAAACTCAATACAAAAAAAATCAATGTTATTTTTGATAATAATAGTACCATTATAAGAGAATTAGACACTGAGATATCAGGATCTAGTTTCTCGGGAACAACTATTTATCCAGAATATTTTCCATCTTATTTTTTTGATGACCTTGTAAAATTAAAATTCTAATAAACATAATAATTATTAGACACAAATAAGTACATTTTCCATCCATTTCCATATAGTTAAGATTCAATGATCAACTAAAATGGATGATTGGAAGACATGGGCCTATGTAATTTTCAGTAATATAATTTTAGTCTTTCTCATATTACCCCATAGTAATTCATAATGAAAATGTGGGTGGGGGATTTATGGTTGATTATATAGGTAATAGAAGGTGGGTTCCCAACTAATCATAAATAACCAATCGAACACCTAGTCCCTTAAAATATGGAATGTGATTTGGGTATGAATAGGAGTTAGAATGTTTCCTTAGGAGAAAAGGGAAGGCTATGTTCTATGGTGTTTCTGAAGAAGGGTAGGGGAAAAACACATTGGAACTCTAGTAAGAATTCCATGGTAGTGCCACAAATAACACAAGGCACATGGACCTTATTCAATCACGTAAGATTGAATGATCTACGAACTTACCCTCCACCGTTGAATTTTTTTTACCTTTGGAAGAATTAGTGGAATCTCTCCGTTGATGAACTTTGAGTTTCAATAGTCACCATTGGAATATATTGGCTATCCATTTTCTAATCCCATATATTCTAATATCAATAGAGAGTTATGTTTTTTTTGGATGTTATATCTTGGGATTTCTTCATGGGTGGGTGGGGCCTTCATTCGATTCTATAATGGTCAATGTATGGGATGTTATATCATATAACACATCCATTGGTGATTTGGATGTCTGTGTAGTGATAAATTTAAATTAACATATTCTTATTATCATTCAGTTGTGTATAGTTATTTTTCATAAGGATGTAATAGGTTTACGCCATTATCGATAGATAAATTTTGTATAAGTATACAACAAAAAACATGGATTTCATCAATATCATTTTAGATGGTCTCCACTGTTTTCAAGGAATTAAAGGTTTTATGGAAAGGCCTTATAGGGTATGGTTTCATTACAAACAGCATGGAACCTTGAGAGGCTGCAATGTTGTTCTCCTAGGTGACTGTTTAGAGTATGAGAAATTGAATTAATGAACTAAACATGAATCATTTGATAGTAAATAATAAATACTATTTTCTTTGTATTGAAGATCTCCTTGAGAAGTTGAAGGGTGTGAAGTGCCTCTTGAACATAAATCCAAGGCTCATGTATCATTATATCTAGTTATATGAGGAGGATGTCTTGAAGATAGAAATTAGACATTCCTTTGAACCCTATTTTTCATAATTACATAGGCATGATATATAACCCTTATATTTCCATGGAAATTATTAGCCAAATATTCAAACATTTTATAAACTAATTTGAAAAGGTGTTAATCAAATATATCTATAAGAACTAAATGTATTTATTTTTAAATTTTTTTCAAGTAATTAGATCCACCATTTTTCAGTTATATATCTAATGTTGATTGTTATATGTTTATGTAAAAATAATCAATAAATATTTATAACAGTAATAAATAAAATGATACAAATTCATTTTTATATGTATCATGGATAATGAAATAGTGGGATTTGGTATGAAAAAATAAAAATGATGGTAGTGATGTTTAAATACAAAGTTGAAGATGTAATAAGAGATGAAGAAATTTTGCAATATATTTAGATATATATTTTTAATAATGGATATCGAAGAAAGAGAAACAAATCATGAATCCAGGTGATGGAGCACCCCATATCTTTATTATAATTTTTAAATATGTATAATCCATTGAGTTTCATTAGGTTAATGGTAATTCTAATAATTTTACATTATTTAGAAAATGTGGTTTTTTTCCACACTATAATGCATACAAAACTCCCTGAATTTATTTTCAAGGATTTTATATGAAATTATTATTTAAATCTTCCCATGCTGTAGAAGAATTGATCTACTAAAAGAGAACATAACATTAAATATGGTTAAAACTAGCCACACTAGTTCATTTAGATTGCACTGGGAAGAATCTTTAGAAGATATTAATTTATTAATATAATTTAGAGGTATCCAAGATGTAGTGGTTTTTATCTCCCCAATGTATCATGTGAAAATGAAGGAATATAACACAAAGTATGTTTTTTCACCATGATGGTTGTGTTTTTTTTGAATTAATCTGACATGTTTTTAAATAAAAAATGTTATTGAATAGTGAAATAGTTGAATACATCAAAATGATTTTGAATTGAAAGAATATATTAGTAGAGATTGTGTTGAATTAATAATATACACATTTGGTTATAAATTGTGGATCAATGTGTTGTATTATAATACTATACTGTAAAGAATAACATTCAACAAAATATCTGAAAATGTGAATTCAATGCTTTATAAGAGCAATCCCCATTTTGACCTAGAAGTTTATAGATTTAAAAAAATTGAAATTAAAAAGACGATGTTTTTTTGGGATTTCAAGGAATAATTCATATTAAAGACACTTAATTGATGGAAAAATTTCACATGGTAAAAATAGAATCACCACAAGGATTTTAATGTATTAAAATATATTTAAACCCTCTATTGTGGGGTTGGTAGTAGGATTTCTATAAAACTAATAACATTAATTCATAAAGGTAAGTGATGTTTATCAAAATAATCAAATCGTATATAATAATGTTAGAGGAGCCCAGATATATTTAATTTTTTTTAGTAAAATAGAAAACTAGAGGGACTTATGTGAATTCCATTACAATATGAGGAATAGTTTTAGAATGAAGGATTGATAGAGAATAAAATTAATTACATTGTAATATTTCACTAGTGAATAATGAATTAAATAGGATAATTAAATTTATTGAATTGTCATCATCTAGAAAATGGAGTCACCACTATATTGATATTAGGAAATAAAATATTTAAATCTAACATTGATTTGTCCAAAACATTTTACTATGATGAAGGTGATAATAATTATGTGAAGAGTAAATGAACATCAATCCATGATTGCTGATTTGGTTAGGGTCTAAAAATAAACTGAGATATACCAACATTTTCCAAAACAATTGAAGATACCATACTATCTATAAATTAATCACTCCTTCTCCAAATTTTTTCACAAATGAGAAGATGAGGGAGTGGACAAAGAATGGTATTCAACCTTTCTGAAACCTTGTACCCATAGAAATAGCAAGTTATTATAGATTTATGTTACATCGGCACAACATAATATGTGTGATCCAGGGATTAATCCTTAGTGCTAAACCATTTAAAATACCTATTCTAATAATAATTGAGTTTTTATAGTTTTTTTAACATTCAATGTGATTAAAATAAACGAATTAGAGATATAAAGTTTTTACATCTAGGAATATATATAGAAAAATTTTCAAAAGTAAGATAATAATATTTAATCGATATACACTTTGACTCACCTCTCTTGGGTATTTTTTTAAATTCTGTGCTAAACTTTGAATCAACAAAAAATGATTTTAGGTCATGTTCAATATCTATATTTTGAGTTTTCTAGAAATAGACTGTATTATGAGACCTAGAATTATTGTAACAAATAATGTTAATTAATGATAAAAATAAAATCCTTTTTTCATCAAGGATTTTGGAAAGGAAGAAAATGAGTATGTTTTCAAATATTATATTTTTACAAACCATAATGAAATATTTTACGATTCTAGGAAAAATACAAACTTATATGATCTATTTCTAATGAAGTCAATAAAAAAACCACTAGTTGTTCTACTTTATATGGGATGTGGAAGACCCTAAAATTTTTGTATAGGTAAATAGAGAAGGTGATGTAGTTGGAGGAATGATCCTATAAATTTGGTGAAAATAACCTTATTTTGAAAAGAAATATGAATAATAATAATAACGAGACTCATACGAATATGGAATATCCCATTATGGATTGAAATTATAACTACATTAACATATTTGATTCAAAAAAAGTTCTAAAATATTGTTTCCAATTTAAAAATAGAGGATTACCCTTGTAGGGATAAATAAGTAGAGATTCCAATGAATTATTAGAAATGACATTAAGTACTTCGTTTGGTTAATGTACATGTAGTTATCATTATAATATACAATCAATGTATTAAAATTTGGATATATAGGATATCATTCATTTTATGGATTTATCTTTCATTATTAAACATTATATAGTGAAAAATAGGCTAAAGAGAGTGGAGGTCTCCATAAATGTGGATATAATGAAAACTATTTGAAATCCTTTAGCATAATGCGATTTATGAGATGAAAATTGACATGAATAGGATATGAACTAAATAGAGAATGAATTTAAGGACATAAATATATCATATAAGAAAAAAAATAACGAAATCTGTAAATTTAAAATATAAAATGAATCAACGTTTCTAGTTTTGATTACCCAATTATATGTGAAATATATTAGGATCATAGATTGTGACACGATGTTAATATCAAAAAGGAAAAATATAATAATGATATTACCTCCATGGAAGCCTCAAAAAGGGGTGCATGAAATGGATTAAAGTTTGGATCATTTAATAAATATAAGGTACTTTCTATAAATATATGTGAAATCCCACAATGGAATTATCCATGAATTTAAATTTTTGTGGATGATTGAGACACTCAATGAGTGTGTTCCCCAGTGAATAATGAAACAATGGTAATTGAAAAATTCACATTATCATATCTAAACTAATATAACATAATACGTGGTGTGAATTTATTAAAAGGGTTATTATTTATATTAACCATTTAAAATTTTAAGGTAACTATAGTTGGAATAATTATTAATATTTTAAAAGAAAAAAATAATGGAGACCCCAAAACCATTGATTTCACACTAATAGTATCCCTCTTAGAAGGAAATTAAACAGATCTAGAATATAAATAAAAAAATATAAAGATACTATATTTGTGTTGAATGTGTAATAAAATGTCAAGAAGGGATCCATAAGTACAATTTAGTCCAATGTTTATCTAATATATATAAAGGTGAAAATTAATGCGACATGGATTAGTGGTTTTAAAAATTATTGTATAAGGAAAGAAGTAAAGTATGGAGGAAGAGACCTCAAATTACATGGGTAGTATATAGAATGTTTTATTGATTATGAATCATTGGATGAAACATTCTCTAATGTGAATAATCTCATTATAGATATAGATCCCATGATTATTAATAAAAGTAATCTTAGAGAGAATATTCAAAATGAAACATGCACTAGTGGTACCGAAAGTAACAATAATAGTGTCTTCAAATTTTTTGGAATGAAAATGGTTGGTCCACTATAACTTGCCAAATTCTTCAACATGAGGATATTATATGTACTAATCATACCATGTAATTAAATTCTTCAAATATCTATGAATGTGGTATTGGATTATTGGGATTATATGATACATGGATTATATACATTCAATGGATTTTGATGTATAGTGGGAAGGTGTTTTGGATGATTAGTGATATATAAAATGAGTAAAGTTAGACAAATTGACCGTCATTATTACTATCTTCCATTAATTGGTAGAAAAAATCATATCAATTCCCCGATATATCATAGAATGTGTTTTTAACCAGCCAGTCTAATTTTCAAATTCCATATAAGGAGTATTTTGTTGTGATAAATATTAAAACTTTTGGGAATCCTGATCTATAGTTGACAATATGTCAAAAATATTTCTAAAATTTACAGTGGTGTCAAGATACTATTAGATATCAATAATTGACAATAAGAAAATTTGAAATTGGTAGCATACCACCAATAAGAAGAAGACAAATCCAATATATGAAGAAAAAAATTCAATACTTGCCTTTATTAGATTAACAATTGTGGTATCAACTAATATTTTTTAGAATACCAAGAATCTACGAGTGGAAAATAGACTTATAAAAAAAATTGTTTCATATAGTGAAATATATAACAATATATGGGGTTAATTGATGAAGGTACTAATGGTGAGTGGTTGATAATCAACCAAAGAACCAAAGAAAAATATCTGAAGAAAAACCCTATAATGAATTTAAGATCATGGATATAAAGGGGTATCATGAATTTATAATAAACAAATTGGAATCAATTGATTCAATTTTTAGCATGTCTCAAATTATTGGGATTTAATATTTTAATTATGATTATTTGGAGTTATTATGATAAATATCAGAAGATTAATTTTTAAAAGGATTAAAATATAATGTTTCATTGTTTTAATTATATATATATATATATGAGAGTAATTGACATGTACAACATTTAGATTTTAAATATAGACTCTTGATTCTTACACATAGTTCTAATTCAATTGGATTGGTATATTTGTTTGTCACTGAATTACCTTGTGATGAATTCACTTAGTAAAATCATTTTGGAAAATGAATATGAGTTTTTAATAAATAATTTGAAACTTTGTGAATGTAAAAATATGGAAGTACACTTTCCCATAAGAAATTTAGTGAATAGATTGAAAAATCTGGAAGTGTCCTCATTTAGTAGGCTTTGTAATTAAGTGGAAACAAGGATAATGTGATATCATAGAGTTTCGTCCATATAGAATTACTAAATGGATGTAAGTAATTCATAAAACCAAATATGAGTGGTTGATCTATAAGGAGGAGAAGGTACACATTGTGAAAATATAATGACCCAAATAAGGTATAGTTGTAGTTGAAACATCCAAATTTATTGGGAGGAGGTTTTTGTAATGGCTGAAAAATACATTAGGATATCAAATGACAGATATTGATTTGAAATAAAATGAGAAATACTTTATAAAAATGGGTATAATAATCTATCAATTCATTATATAAGGAAATTTTATCTTTCCACATTGAGAATTTTGTTTATGTTATTGAAATTATGGATAGGAGGATTTGAGCTAAGTGGAGTCCCATATGATTTTTAGATAAATAGGGGGATAAAACATGATGGAAAATATGAAATAACACCTATAAGATAGAATGAAAATATATATTCATATCTGTTTAGACCCATTGAAAATATTTTATCAAAGAGGGAGTGAAAATATTTGAAGACACATTACATTGTTATGTCAATGTTACAGTAAGTAAAGGGATAATAAATCCATATCCTTGAAAGTAATTGTAATAGTGTTATTTTACTGAATATAGATTTATGAAATTATTGAATGGAAAACTAAAAGTGGGATATTTTAAAAACCAATGGTATTTATAGTTTGATTTGATACCAATAATTATAACCCAAATGTGGTTGGTGTTTGATAGAAAGTTGATAAATATTTGGGGATATAAAAATCATTATTTAATATTTTGAAAATTTCAAAACACAAATATATATTTGGATTTATTAATATATCAGGGTCATGTAAATTTAGGGATTTAAATTGAACAAGGAGAAAGTAGGTAAAGAAATGGAAATAAATTGTTGAGTTTTTAGGAGGATCAAAAGGAATTTGGATAAGTGGTTATAAATTTTCTTTTAATTGATGTTATTCATGTACTATGATTAAATCACACATCAGAGAATTCACTATGTTTTTAATGTAGTATAATTTTAAAAAATTAAAATGGACCCCATATTTTATATTTTTAATGAAAATTATTATAATGTTCCTTACCTTTAAAGTTTATTGTTTTGAGTTATAGGCCACAACATTATGGTTTCTCTATGTAGATATCCAATAGGATTTCAAATGTCAAAAAAATATCTGTTTCCACGCCATGGAAGAAATTATATTACACAATAGATCTTATCGAAAAAAAATATTATCATTGGACACAATATGAAGTAGATGTTTCTTCATGAGTGAGGTTCATATAAGATTTAGTGGATCTTATAATTGGAGATATCTCTATTGTAGAGCATGTTTCCAATTAAAATTTACATTTGAAACTAATTTAAAATTCCTAATGTTATTTTTCTTCTGCATGAATGTTTTCTATTGTATAGTATTAAAGGATTTTGATTGCTGATACAATAGATAATTTCATCATGGAACCAAAAAAGGCAATAAAATAATATTTTACGATTGATGGAGGATATTTTTATGAATTAAGAATGAAGAAGTTTGTATATATTTTATTTTTATCTACGTCTATACTCAGAACAATGTACCATAAATATGACCACAAAAAATGTCTAAAATAGTGAAGAAAATTCCACAATGGACCAAGTCATTCAATGATCTGGAAGTTTTTAGATTATCTAGAGGATTTAGATATAAATTTTAATGTTGATTTTTCTAGGAATTTTATGAAATAATTCAGATTTAATGGTATTTAATGACCGCACTAATTCTACATGGCACAACTATTTAAATCATGGATATTTTGAATAAGGGGAATTTACCTCAATCGTTAATCAATGGGTTTTTTTAAAAGTATATAAAACTATTTGTAGAAGTACATGAAGTAGTGTAAAGTGTTTTGAAAAAATACGAATCTTATAGATGAACGAAAAGGGTTTATGAGGGTATTATTATAATATTTTTGACTAATAAGATGTTATAGAGAGACTTAGGGGAATTAAAACTGGTATATATATATATATATTATTGTAATAGTTAAGTCTTAATGTAAACGATTAAGGATTGAAAAAAATATCTTTTGAGTGTATAAGGAAGGAAACAAGAGAATTATTAATCTAGAATTATTTTTTTAGAATAAGGTGAGTTTTCTATTGTGATATCATTAAAAAGTAGATTCAACACTCATATGAAGGTTTTGATTTCAATTGGTACAGAATATAGAGGACACAAGAAAGTGATAAAAACCATAATCAATTCTAGTGAAATGATGTAATAGGAATCACATACTAGAAATAGTAAGACCAACATGTCCATAAAATATTGAAGAGAAAACAATGTTTATAAAGTATCCATGAATTCACAAAAGTATTTCAAAAATTATTATAATATAGATATCCCCTAGATAAACAGTGACCATTTATAAATCCTTGAATCCATATGAATATTGAGTTATTGTGAAATCATGGAACATAGACACAACACCATGTATATCCTCCTTTGATTATCGATTATTGGTGAACTATATAATAAAATAATATTGTTCTTGATTTATTTTCTATATCTTTTTTATCATTTATTATTTATAAAATTAGTGAATGGTAGATTAAAATGGTTCTTTTAAACCCATGGTATGGATAAGTACACCTAAATAGACAAATAAAAAATAATTAATTGGGATAAAACCTCCTTAAACATCCTACCATATCAATTTAGGTCAATATATTATAAACATAATAATATTCTATTTAGATATAATGTTTCAAAACATTGTGAAACATAGGATTTTATTAGACTTTCAATATGAGAACCATATTTACTAAAGTCTCTCAATGTGTTAGTCTGGTATATTAGGTGTCCGCTTGCAAGAACATGTCATATAAGTGGGATGAGTATCCATGGAACCCACAAGGATTTTGGATATTATTTCATTGGATCCACCTAGGTGTTTTTATTTGTATATTTTTTTAAAACAATAATACTTTATGATATAGTTCTATTTAAATACACATGATTTATTCTTTATCTTTCTTTAAATGGAACACATATTTGAAAATAACTATGATACACCATTGAAATATATGTATGACCAAGATGTTAGATTAATGGATAATAATTGGAATAAATAAATAGAGAAGATTTTGGATTAAATATGTATAAAATGAATTTATTTTTTATCAATTTACTAGAAATTAAAACTATATTAATTTAAAGAAAAAGAAATTTTTTTATGAAAATGTTTTTTATACCCACAATATGTTATAATATTAATAATTTAAATTAATAGAAAATGATGAATTATTTAAGTCAAATTTATATATCATATATTCAATAAAATATTTTCACAATAATATAAATTTTTGTATAGGTATGAGATAATAATTAATCCAGGTTTATTCTTAAAAAATACACTGTTTCTAAAATGGGTATCATTTGATTTTATGCGCTTATTTTTAAATTAATTTCATATAATTATTGATATTTAATATTGATAATAGCTTTTCATATTTGGAATTAGAAAGTTCAAATTTTGTTATTAGGTCCCTTTTCGGTTATATCATTATGTATAGTAATTATGGTATATATTTGTTAAAAGAGTAAGTATAAATCTCATGATTATGGTTCAAAATAATGTGATAATGATTTAGAATATATCAAAAAGTTTCCCATAACTTATTTTATGAGTAGCGTTATTCCATTATTATCACTATTTTTAAAATATGGAATCATGGTACCATATTTCTTTGATATTGGCCATAATATTATTTTATGAAAAGGGTAAATACCAAATTTCAATCACTTGGTTTTAGTATATATTATATTTTTTTATTAAGATTAAACTGGAACTTTTTGTTTTAAATAGTTCTTTCAAATATTAATTAATTATTATTATCATGGAAATTTACCATCAATTTTTAGTAATTGAGAAATTAACTTAAATACTTACGCAATGCCGCCACAATATTTGTTCATGTAATAGAAAAATTAAACAAATGATTTTAAAAAATATTTAAATGTAACAAAATTTCGATGATTTATTTGTATCCCTGATTTTATTTTTAAAAATAAAATATAATCAATATATTTTATATTTAATACTTTAACTTCATGTAAATCAAGTCATATTTAAGTTCAATGTTTGATAATAATTTAGAAAATTACATTAACGATATCATATATTTGATAATAGATTAAATAATGATTTAACAATCATAATAAAAATTATATTCAACCATTCAAATGGTATATGGTCAATAATTTCAACCATTTTCCACTTATGTGTCTAGTCTCTATAAATTGTAACAATCATGGAACGTAAATAGAAAGAAAATTGACATAAAGGTAATTGTCAAAATGTATGAACGAGGGTGGGAGGATAGTAGAAAACATTTAAAAAATCACTTTAACCAATTTAAATATAATTTTAAGATAATATTTATAATTATATCGATATTATATTAGAAATATATGTATTTTTTGCTACTTAAACATTAAAAATAATTTATATCAAATAAATAATTTATATAATTCCAAAAGTACCCCACCTTGCACTTATAAAAATGATCCTCTTCTACATCCTTATTAAAATTTTTTGATCCATCTACATCATCCAATATCTATTATAATATTATAATATATACCTTACTAGCATCATAGAGATTTTTTTTATTTCCAAAATACCACGATTTTAAGGCTAAAAGTGTAATCCAAAGAAAGTTTCACAATCAAGATGTATAACAGTTCATCGAGTACATTCAATTATATTTCATATTAAAAATACATATAAATATATGGTTTACATTATAATATATTTAATTTAGTATATTTAATATAATTTATTATTATTATGATGTTGTAATGATCAATATTCACATATTTCCCATCATATGAGAAATGAAAACAATATTATGAGAATACGTGTGGAAAAAAAACTCCACGATGAAATGAATTTCTCATTTCATCCTTATTATACATTGATGGATGTAAGTATAGATTTTATGAATATATAATATGTTTATGACATTTCTATCATTATGTGAAGGTGAAATATTATTTATTTTCAAAATTTCCATCAATCAAAAAGTAGAAATGCCACTCAAGCATACGTAGAGATTACTGTCTCAATGAAGTGATGCTAATAATTTTTCTTAACTACTTCACATGAATACCTATAAAATATTATACTAGGATTAAATATTATTCTCATGAATTCATTAATATTTTGCAGATAATTTAACCATGATAAAATTATATGGATTGGGACTTACGAGTCAAAACATGCCTAAAAACTAATTATTTTATCACATGTTGTAGTGATATATTCAACCAATTATTAACAAACATGTGATATAAATTTTTATGAAAAACATATATGGTATAAAAAATATGTTTATGGGTATGAAATACATTTTAATAAATCTATATCTCATATATGGGAGGTTTTAACAAGTATAAAATAACATGAGACTTGAGGTAAGTGATTCATGTTTCAATCCCATTTTAATCGGGATTTTTTATGATTGAACTTACTTTTATGAAACTATATGATACTTATCTTATAAATACCAATAATTTAACTTTTCATTTTTTGTTTTATTAATATAATTTTTTTCATAATTTTATTCTCCTTTTCACTTAAAACATTAAAATAAATAATTTTTCAGAAACATTTCATTATTTATCCACTTTAGAATGGTAACGTTTTTATCCTATATAAATTTTGTGAAGTATATTTTTGGATGATAGGGAATGGTTTTTAAATTAAATTTTAATCCATTTTTTTTACAATTGTTTTTAAAAAAATATTTTTTTCATTTTCTAAAAGTTGTTTTTTACAAAATATGTAAATATTTTTTTTTACATTTATGAAGTGATTAATGTTTTTTCAATCATGAAAAATAAATGTTTTAAAGATACTATTACTTGTTTGAAAGTTCATTTTAAATAATATATTTGTTTTTGTTTTTATAGTTTAACTATTTTGTTTCAGAACGGAATTTGTATTTAACTCAAGAAATATTTCAATGACCTTTTAATGAAATGTTTTATACATGATGAAATCCTTTGAGGATACATATGTATTATAGGGTATATGATCCAATGACACTATCCTTATTCATTATCTACATGGTTTATAATTATGACGATGATATGATTATGAAATCCAAACACTTTTTATGGTTTATACTATGATGAAATGATAAAAATTTTATAAGAAAAGTTTCTTTTATATGGGTTATAAATTGAGGAGATTTTGATTTTTTTGTGATATTCTTTAACACACACATATATAAGTTTCTTTACATTATGGGAGGTTTGGTTATATGTCACGAACTGTTTATGGTCAACCTGACCCATCACCTGATCCAGAACAAAAAAATGCCTCAAATGGGACTTCTCAAATAATAGAGGTTGTGGACTACCTGAGGGTGACTAAAAATATATAGTGAAGGGACTATTCCCTTAGATTAGAGTGAAATCACAACAGAAATTAACAAAAAATAAAAAACTTAATTAACAGTAGATTGTGAATAAATAAATAAATAACTATAATAACTATAATAATTGAATTCTACATAAATATATAGAAAATAAATCATAAAAACACCATTCTACCAATGAGAAGATCTGATCAAAAAAAATAATTGAAAATAAATATAGAAGGATCTTCTGATACTCTAAGCTAGAAAATATTCCTAGTCTCCATGACTATGGAATAACTCCAGCACGAAACTTACAATCCACATAACATGATCTTGTTGAACATGAAATACTAGGCCTCCTCTCAATCCACTACACCTTGATCAAATTAAAATTAGACATGAGGTCTATGTGTACACCATTTTACATGTGTAGGTGTTGAGGAAAAGGTTTCAGTAGGCAACCCAAATTGGTGGTCTTAATAATTATTATCAAAATATTTGGATACAACATGCATCAATTCCTTCTTAAATGAACATGTCTATGAGCATAATAGATAAATTAAAATAGGAATTAAAAAATATTATAAATAGAATGGAAAAAACAATGGGATATAGTCCAACACTCACAAGTAAATCTACCCCCACTTTGGGCCCATACAAAGGAATATAAAAATGTTGATTATATAGAAATAACAGTAGTCACATCCTCCTAATCAAGATGGATTTCCAATTTCCATCTAAATAACTAGAAAACAAGCTAAACCCTAGAATATCATCATAGTCATAAAAACACAAAGAATATGTCATCTGAACTAGGACTCCAATGTTATGATTTAAAATAGTTGTAGGAACTACCTATCAACAATAGGAGTATACTAGTATCCCAAAAATTCATAAAGAAAATGATATGTGAACAAACCTCTCCAAACATTACCAAGAAACTAGAGTAGGCCCAGTAACCCATAGAAACCACGTATCGGGAAGCACAATTTCCTCCATAGTTTAATAAACCTAACCCTAAGGGAATTATCATGCTATGGCATTTTTAGTCATCTAGTTCATCAATTATTCCCAATCCCCACCTCTAAATAAAAAAACAACAAGTGGATGAGAAAAAATGAATCAGTCTCAAAGAATATGTCTAGTCCAATAATATTCCAATGTATTCCTCAGCCATATATAGTTCTAAAAAATAATATCCTCAAAACCCCAATCCATAGAATCAACCCTAGGGTCGGCTAACACCATCAACCTGTCACCAAAACCATTAAAGTAGTTGTAGCCTTCTCACAAGACACACAGAACAGGATAGCCACCAACATTTCCCAGAACTTTATCATAACTGGAATCCCTACAAGGGGATCCTATAGAAAACTACTACAAAGAGAAGGAACCCTATATGGGGTTCCACTATCTATATCAATCCTCTATCCAAGATTACTCAAAGGAACCATTGATAGACACCCATCTCAAATCCACAGAACACCATCATGGAAGGGAAACCTAAAAAACCCCTCCTAGAAGGGAATTGCACAAAAAATTGTTTGAGGGACCTATATATGAATATTTCCAATGGAACTTTTCTATAACTAGGGAATCCAGTCCTGGATGCCACTCAACAATTCCTCGAGAGGGTTTTCCACAATACTTCAAGCATGCCTCCCTGAAAAACACTAGCTAGCGACTAGTATTCAGGGATTGGGTGAGTCCATGGAGAGAAAATGACATCATTTACCCGAGTGGAGTTTAGAAATTTACACAAAATAACAAGAAAAAATAGAATAAGTAATGACCAAAATACTGCAGGAGAACTATAATAATAATTAAAAAATATAAGCTAAATAATGAATCAAGCAGGAGATAAATAGATTGATAGTACAATATGATGATGTTATGTCATGTTCAATAAAAAATATATAAGAAATTTATATGGGATACAAGCATATGAAACATGATGAAGAAATACCTAAAAAGGGAAAACTACTCTTTCTAGGATCACAAGAATATGATCGGTCATCTACTATCAAAACTACTTCCCAGAAAAGCATATCTATCAAGCATGGGAAGCTGTATACATCCCTTTCTCTAAAACTATAACCATAATGTCAAACCAAGTACCGAGGGTGCTCAGAAGTGGTATGAGATACAATCTCAGAAGGCCTGAACCCTTGGTGTATTGGGAATTCCATTTCATTCAATGTAAAATAAATAATGATTCATTCATAAATTATATGGGAAAATAATTAAAAAAAATACATTTTTAGGGTTCTAAATAGATACCTTTCCAATTACCTTATTTATCCTAGGTCAGTGAGTTTTAACCAAAGGTTCATATAATGTCAATATTAGTGAGAGAATTGTAATATGGTGGAATTTTCCCAAACTTGTGATCTGGATTGTAAGGTATTTCTGTATGTTTTCAATATCAAAGGATCAACTCTACTTTAAAACATTCTTTTATTTTCTATTAATCAAAATTTTAAACCTACATATAAAACATAGCGAGACACACTGAATCTATCCATGGGAATCTGTAATGGCATTCCATGAATCGCTTGAGGGGATCATCATATGACTAATTCAATGGAGTCCTACCATGGTGACCCAAGGATAATGTCCCACATATCACTAAAATAATGGTGTGAAATTTTATAATATCAAAAAAAATTGATTCCTTGCCTAGTATCAAATGTAATGGCCCGAGTGTCTCTCGTGGCATATTATAACCAATCATACCATCAAGCCTATTCAAGGGATCCTCCCTAGGGAACCGGTGTCACTCATCAGGTGGTAAAAATAGAGAACATACGAAGATCATATCCAAGGAATATATGATATCTTCCCTAATGTGTTTACCATGTATTATCAAAAATAGATAAGGAATTAGATTATGTCTAATGGGTCCTCAAATCAGACCCTCTTGTTTCACAGTTGGAACTATGGTAAATCAATTGAACATTTAATTCATATACATATATTTAACATGTTTAGAAATAGGGATTGTTTAACTCTTTCAAGCATTTATAACAATAAAATTATATTGGAAAGGAAAATCTCATTTAATGTGTGATGTATAGAATAAGGTATAGGGCCAAAAGAAATTTGGAAAATCATTAGATTCACCAATTTCATTAGTCATGGTATATGGGTCTTATAACAAGTCTCATTCCCCAACTCAAACCATATTAAAACATTTAGGTGTTAATTACAAACCTGAAAAACACAATGGATGTTTAACGACCAATTTTAAGGATAAAATAATGTTAAAGTGAAAAATTCACCAACATGGATGGTATTTAACCTGGAAAACAACCCAAGGGGTTGATTCAATAGTCACTCAGGTTTCAAATGACTAGGTATGGCATTCAATTTAATTTAATTGATATCTTAGGGGTGTTGATAGAATGGTTTGACTCATGGCATAATTCCAAAATTTATATAACGTAACAAAATTAAGGGAAAGATCATGAACCACCTACATTAGCCTCGTAGATCGTCCATCATCCTATGTAAAAATTTAATTCTGGGAAGGTTAGAATAAATGGATGAAACCATAAAATTCCGTGAAAAAGTGGAATTTGGGATTGCAGTAAAATAGAAAAAAATATGGAAACATGAACTTGAAACCTATTATATAGGATTTTATATATCATATATTGTATTTCGATAGATCTGATGGTGATAGAATTGAAGAAATAACGATGGTGGTAGATTGATCCCTGACACAAGAGGGAGAGGGGATTCATGCATTGGAGTAAGAAGAGTCCAATGGATAATAGGAGAAGAAGAAAATAAAATTAGGTATAAATAATTTAAGAGGGGAAAAAGGGGATTTCTCCTTGAAAAAATAAGTGTGCATAGTTTGGTTGCACGGTTTGCCAAGCCATTCACAAATAAATAACCATTATATTATTGAAAGGGTACACCACATGGTTAGGAAAATTTGTTTTTTTAACTATGTGAAATTCCTTTTGAAAACACTGTATCCCACATGTCTTCACCACTATACATTAATAAACCGTAGGTCGTATGGTTGTAGGAAAATAGTGCGGCGTCCATGTGCCCACTATTTATGCCCATAAAGTTTGGGGAAACCGTACTAGCTGGGTTCCATAGTCTCTATTAACCATGTGGCTTTGTATTTTTTTCACATTTCTGAGCTCCATGATCTAATTGATCCCCATATGCGTTAGATACCTCACTTATAATTTTAAGAATCTTATTTAGTGATGTTTAAAATAAATATAACAAAAAATTAACAGTCAGTGCCTTTGAAAAAAGGTGTGATATTACAAAATCCTCTCTTTAAAAAAACTCATCTCTGAGATACCATTATGAGGGTACTAGAACATCATCTGAGAAATGTTGATTCCACTACACAAGTACAATGGCTTCCCACACACAAAGTTGTCATCATATACTCATTCGTGCTGTCATAGCTCCCAGACCAGACGAACTAACATTCCTCAGAGGAACTTTATGCACGAATATGTGATACATATTATATTTTCTTTGATGGATGCATCTACTTCCATCTCAATGTCATTTGGGTTGAATGACTGATATGGACGTACATGATATTATCAAAGTAGAGTAACATTAATGACATCATGAATGACATAATAAATCCGAGCTAATAACAACAGATAATATACGATCCCAACTCCCTATTGTATCTTAAAAGGCACAACCTTCTAATGATATTACTTTAACTATATCTGAAATCGTCTATGACCCAAATCGGTGATAAAATAAGAAAAACCTGATTCCTTAACTCAAATTATAATGCTCTACAATGATTATTAGTACAATAATTCTTCTAAGACAGAGCTATATCCATATAGTTCTAAATCAATAGGACATTCCTTAAATTATCCAATAAATGATGAGGACCAAGTAGCACAAAATCACCTGCCTATATGCAACACATAGGTTAAGGAAATCATCTATAGTAGAGTGCCTTTTACAGAGCATTATAGATCATTTAATGAAAAAATTTGTATGAAAACTCATCTAGAAGAATTTTATTCTCTTATTAAGAATAAAAATCAAGGATATTTGACCATAACATATCCTATAAAACACGTATGGTATGCTAAACCTGCCTATCAGCCCAGGGGTAATATGTAGAAATATAGGGAACCTATGAACCTAGTGTAGTCTAAAACCAATAAGGAAGCATGAATTAAACCATGAATCTATGTTTGGTATGATAGAATGAGATATGACATGAAGTTGCACGATCTCCCAGATGTGAAGCCTTCCAACCTCACCATTATAGATGCTATCACAGATCTGTAAGAAGTTAATGCCTTTGTTCAAACAATAAAAAATCACCAATACTACATCACTACATCTAGGGGCTCTTGGAAAACAAATCATTAAATACCTGGTGACATCATTCCTTTTCCACTCAAAAAATAGATTTTGAAGAAGTCCAGGAGGTTTCCAGTGCTCTACCTTCACATATAGACTGGTGTATCATGATGTTATGAAACCCACTATCTGTGTCTTCATACATTGACACAAATACTGATGATTTATATCTCAGAATATCTTGGTAAGACTGGGATGATATTCCAATATTAAGGCATGATATTTCCACATCTGCTCTGCATGTATGTCAGAAGACACCAAAACATGTCCATTGATGTGTTGGATTTTTCTACCTTAAATAACCCTACAAGGAGGAAAGATCACTCATATGACCCTATCCATCAATATGAGGCCCTCAGAATCAGATTATGGCCTCATCTAGAACCACTCTATATGGGAGGATGTAACTGTCATAGCTGCTAGAACTAGTTTTACGTGTTATTACAGTACCTATGGATGAATCTCTTATAATGGAGACATAAATTTAAAATCAATGTTATCCTCCTTGATGGATTGCATCTGAGTCTTTTAGATCAGGTAATTAGCCACTGAATGACCCTTTTGGGGTGTGCATACAATCTCAGTGTTTGAAGGAATATAGGTATTCAACCCACCCACACAACACTAGATTCAAGTCTCACTGTGTATAGATGTATTTTGTACTTTTATGACCAATTTAAGATACTATATGCTCATATAAAAAGTAGTTCCCTCAAAATCATAGGGCATGAATAATTGATGCAAGATCAAGGTTGTTCATATGGTAATTATGCTCATGTGGCCTCAGCTGACAGGACCCTTATTCCCTAAATCAATCACCTTTCATAGTAACTACACCCAAAATGATACATGAACCATCATAGTGAACTATATTACATTTCCTATATCTAGAAGAATTGGGATCAAATCTGACATGAGTCTCCAAATTAACTATTGATAATCTGTCTCAAAGGATTCAGTCAGGTAAAACATCACACCCTTCTTGGTCAAGCCCGTAAGTGATACCTCCAGACATGAGAAGTCCTTGATAAAGTTCATGTAATAACAATCCAAACCAAATAATCCACATATATAAAATCATGTTCTTGGAATTCTCCCACAATACCACTACACTCACTTTATCTTGGTAAATAGATATGCCTA
Source organism: Viscum album (assembly GCA_963277665.1). Classification (NCBI taxonomy): domain Eukaryota; kingdom Viridiplantae; phylum Streptophyta; class Magnoliopsida; order Santalales; family Viscaceae; genus Viscum; species Viscum album. The sequence goes on along the minus strand of OY728123.1, from coordinate 745,691,912 downwards.
CCTTAGATATGATATGACCTAAGGAGTGAACCTTAATGATCTAAAAGATCCATTAATTGAGATTCTCATAAAGACCCATCTCCCTTAGTGTATCCATTATGATCTCAAGATGATTGACCAAATTATGTCTAGTGCACAAATACACAAATAGGTATTCTATAAAGACCACCACAAATGAATCAGGATGTGGGTGGAAAATATGATTCCATAGAGCCAAGAAGACTCCATGCATGTTTGTTAGACCAAAAGACATGACCATAGATATATATAAGCTATAAATTCTCTAGAACACTATATGTGGTATGTTCGATGACCTCACATGAAATTAATGGAATATTGAACTCAAATCTATAATTGAGAGGACATTTTCTCCTTTGATCCGGTCAAAAAATTTATAGATACGAGGGAGTGGTATGTTATTCTTTACTCTTAGCTTGTTCAATAAACAGTAATCCCTATACAATATATGTTTCCCATCATCCTTTTTGGAGAAAAAGAATAGTGAGCCTCTTGTGATGTGATTCATTTGATAAAACCCTTTCTCTATATGTCTTTAAGACACTTATTTTGTTCCTATAACATTGCAGGTGCCATCCGATTAGAAGGAGTGGAAATCGATGCATCTCCTTGCGTAAGATCAACGGTGAAATCGACCTCTCTCATAGGAGGTAAGTCTAGGAAATAATTAGGTACTATGTCCTAGAAATGATTCCCAATAGGAGGAAATTCTATTAGATGAAATCTTGGTTTTTTTATAATGAGACATGTGATATGGGTTGTTACTTCCCCAAAACATGTAAACTTGATTCACACTCGATGGGTTGTGTGATCCCTTTATCCCTTATAGAAATATTTTTTCCTATGGGTGATGTGAATGAACCTCGATGAGATAGAAATACGCTAGGGATTAATAAAATGCAATCTAGTCCATATCTAGAATATCACAACATTCTACCATTTAGAGGATGATGAAGCTCCAAAAAAATTTACACACATATTTCAAGGGGGTACTCATTTCACTTTCATATAACCTATTCTCAAACATCTACCTATGTTTAATGAGTCATAACACAACTGGAGAACTCTATCACTAAGCCCAGACATCCCATGGTAGTTAAAGATAGAATGTTATGTCAATCACCTATATCAAATAAGGAAGATACTATGTTAGAGGCTACCAGAATAGTTCCTATAATAGTAGAAGGCCGTGGACACTTTTCCTCTATGATAGGTCACACTGCATAAACATGGCACGAACCATGACCCTAAGATGCGTCTAGAGTAGCCTAAGCAGGAATACTCTTCTGATGATGGGACTCTAAAGACTGATCTACTAAAAAATGACTACCTGCTCAGTCTGACCAGCCTATAGAAAAACATTTTCCTTCATAACAATGTGTCATTGATCTTACACCTGAATGTAGTGATGGAACATAACCCCATTCACTGGTAACTATAGGAAATTATTGGCACAAGCGTCAGAGGTGAACCATCATACCATAATCCCGAAACCTCATTAGGATCCATATACACTAATTCTTTTTATGTCCAATCTTCCTACACTGGTGACTCACTAAAAGGATTTAAGTGCATGCCACCTATTTGGTACTTACCTAGTGTCTAACCTCGTATCTTCTCTTTCTTCCAATTGAGAAACTACTACTCATCCTGGAATCCTAACTTCATATTTCATGTCATCATATTACCTTAGGTTATTTTTAGTAATTAGATATTGGATTAGTCTCTCTGAAACAATGATTATCTGAAATAAATTCACCTAACGGATAATGGTATAAGAAATACCATCCTCAAATCTCCTCAGAGTATCTATCTTTTCACTGTTTAGGGTCAATACGTAATTCCACAATTTAGTGTAGTGAGATGAATTTTCCTTCACAAAAATGAATCCTTTCTCAAGGTGCATAAACTACTAAACATGATCTTTTCTCAGGGTATGAGGGAAGAAATCGTCAAATAAGACTATCTAGAAGTCTTCCTAGACTAGACCCTGATGTTAACCAGCATGATTAAGAAATCCCCACCATCTCTTAGAGAAGTCTCATAGCATGTAGGTCATGAGCATGACCCTCCTATCTAGAGGAGGATATATATGATCTATGATTTCAACAACATCACCCCAACCTAGACTTAGCAGCATGAAGTCAGCCATCCCCCAAGAAGGGGGGTGGATGTTTCTATTAGAACTACCTATTTCATTCATCCATAGAAGGTGAAGGTTAAGGTGTACCTTGAACTAATTGTATAATGTAAAGGAACTATCCTAGAAATGAGCATTGATGTCTAGTGGAGGATCTATATGATGTTATTTGGGTGGTAGTAAAGGATGTATCCAGGATGGATAATGTCCCACCACCTCAGATGTATGATCATCACTAATATCCTAGCATATATCACAACTTCATCTCTATGATATATCTCTACAAATTCCAAGTTCATTCCTCTGACATGATTTTTAACAGAGAGGGAATGTGGTAATGAAAGGAAATTCACATGGCTATCCTAATAAAAACACCCACCCCTATGCTAGCTCCTAGAGATATGTAAGGGTAGAAGAACTGGGAAAAAGAGGATAATAGGAGACACAACCTACATCCCACTACTGTTCTTGTTTCTTGCTAAGGTATATCATTTATATTATAGATTAACTATTCCATTTATCGGTTTTATCCATCTAAACTTATTTAGGCTCATTATTTTTTAATTGGTCATAAAAGTCATGATCTTGTTAATTGCATTACCAAATATAATTGATAATGTCCAATACACCTTATAAATCCAAAAATTGACAAGTCAACTGATGACATCTTAACATTTACACCAGAAAATGGGTGTAACCGTCCCCATATGTATTTTTATTTGATGATATTCAATCAACACTCACCAATCAAACTAACTATTGTGGAATTATTGGTCAATTAAGGAAATTATTCATTCATAGAGAATACAATAACATTACAAATCATCACATACAAGGTTATAATAGTAATCAAAAACTATACATACAATGCATGCCAAAAAGTAGATATGACATGTCATAATTCATGGAATCTTAACTCTTATTATGCCTAGTAAGATGCATGATACTAATTTTCCCTCTTATCATCAGTCCAGGGATAAAAAACTCATTCAAATAAAATCAAAATCAATAAAAATAGAAAATATTGCATCACCCAATAGTGAAATCATGTAAAACAATAACAAGCACAACCAAAAAAAATATTTACCCATACCATGTAATTTCGGATTTCCATGTATGTGGTGTAGTTACTCTCTTTTATAGTTTATAGACTAAATAAAAATTTCATAGTCTCTAATCCAAAAAAAAGTAATGTCCCTTGGGGCCTGTACCGTGACTACTCCAAGCCCATGTTCCATAGGCCAGGGGATGGCGACTAGCACCGAAATGCATATTCACTATAACCTGGAGGACATTGCCTTTATAACCTGTAAACCCACACAACCAAGCACACAAATAGATATGAAAACAAGTCAAATGTTTAGAAAAAATTGTGCTGAAAGTAAAAAGGGGCTAGAATACAAGCCAAACAGTAATCGTACAAGTAAAACTGAAGAAAAAGTAAGGCAACTACTGGGTCATCCTCTGAGGTTCCTACTAGAAGGGTAGGTATAGATCACCCCCTTATAAATCCAAGTCCGCACGTCTCCTCTATGTACCATCAATCTTTATGGTCCACCTTTGGGCCCCGTCTAGCCCTGTTACCCTCATCCTTGATCAAGGATGTCCATCATCTGCACCAAACACAACATGGTGCAGGCATATCCCATGAATGGGTGTGTATAACAATACTCAGTAGGGACCCCGATACCCTCATGGTCCAAAAAACTCCACCAAGGATAATCCAAAAGTCCTTAAATCAACTAAAACCCCTACTTAGGTATATTCCTATACATATAGAAAAGTTATTAAAAATACCCATCTCAATCATGAGGAAATCACAGACTGTAACCCAAAGCTCAAAGATCAACTGTTCCAGAAAGGAAGGAATACCACGAAGGAAAGTACCACATAGGTACACCACAGAGAAGAATACGACCAAGTTATCACCATGATGGAAAGTAACAATAGTTATAGACTCATATCATACCATGTATACTGAGGTACAAAATTACTAATGATTAGATGCAACTACTGAATCGTCTTACTCTGTTAAGAGGCTCTACTGCTGACCCACACAGGACCACTCGGTGCTAACCCACAAAGGATCACTAGATGATATCCGACATATGTACTCTAGATACTGACCCACACATGATTTCTCAGTGCTGTTAAACAAAGGATCACTGGTTTTTCACCCACGTAGGATCGCTCGGTGCTGACCCACACAGTATCGTTCTTCATTCTTCACGTCACAGCTAGCTTCTGGGTTCTCGCACTAAGCTTGCTCGTTTTATGGAGGGTCCACTCATAAATCCATTAGTTTATACTCCAAATTCCATGATGTCTAACAGAAAAGTATCTCGAAGGACCACCACGTGATATGGGTCTGAACTAAATAGATGGTGCGTCAATTAGACATCTCACATGTAAGTTTTCATCCTTTTAGTTCCGAGGACCATATAACAACATTATCAAAATATTATGTGCGGTATTCCAAATGGACCTTCTTGTTCCAAGGTTTCCAATGCCACTGATGGTTCATCAAACGGATGCTCGGTTCCAATGTTATGGCCAATGGAGTGTAAAGGGTCGAAGATGGACCAGGTTTGGTCCGGCCCGGCCTAGGCAGCAGGAGGTCGTGGAAGGGTTGAGGCTATAGGATGGCGGAGGCCACATGTGGTAGAGGTCGCGTGGTAGCGAAGCTCACGGGAGGTGTGAGGCCGTGAGGGGGTGGGGGCCGCGGGCGGTGCATGGCCGTGGGGCGGCGACTGCAGCGAGCGGCGGGAGGATGCGGGGTGGTGGTGGCCGTATACGATGGGATGTCGCGGGGCGGCCGAGGCTGCAGGCAGCACGAGGCCACTGGGCGGTGGATGATGCAGACGGCGGGTGGCCAAAGAGTGGCAGAGGTTGCGGACGGCGGAGGCCGCGGGCGGTGCGGTGGCTGCAGGGTGGCGTCGTTGTGTCGTTGCTATCATCGTGCCAACCACCATTCACGTGCCGCACAGAGGTTGGTTTCTATCCTCCTCCACCGCGAAGAATCCAACAAAAAAGAAGAATGACGGAGGGGTTGGGCCATGTTTTTTTGGCCCACTCCCTCTGCGTTAGGGCGGTATAATGTGGCTAAACAATAACCTAGAATGAAGAACTTCAAAATCCATTACCCCCAACAATGATTATTCTGAAACCCACAGAAAAAGAAATCATTTTCCGGTCAAATAGTTAGAGATTTTTCCTCGTAATTTTTTTAGAAAGGAAGAATATGGGAATCCATAATCCCACTTAATAAAAATCATACCTCGTATATTTGTTGATGGAGGTCACGAGGAAGGAGATGATGTCGTTAGGGATATACGGACATCAGTGACATCAGCATTTCCTTGATCGTCGGTTGGTTGTTCTTGAAGACATCCGTTGTTGTAGAGAGTGTTCTTAGTTGAGGAGTGTGTTCTTCATCAGATAAAACATTATTAATTAGATAGAATAATCCTCCAATATTCTCCTCTCCTAATTCCACCAAAATGAGGAAATAACCAACTTATTAATTTCAATTAAGTATTTTAATAATGATGACACAATAAGAAAATGCTGACACATTTCATTATTTGTTGGTTGGTGCTAACAATTAAATGGGGTGTTGACATATTTAATTGTATCAATTTAATTGGCTCAAATTAGTGGAGGAAATGATTTAATGGGGAGTTGTGTGGTCTCTCCCCCATAAAGAGGGTTCAGGTGGTCCCCACCGTTAATTTCAAATTGGGAGGTTTTAAATCTAGTGGTCCCCAAATTTATAACAGTCATGCGGGAGATTTAGGCTTGGTTGGTCCTGACCACCATAACCCATGTTTAGTGGATTCAAAAAAAATTAAGCCATTTTTATTTTATTTTATTCTCTCATGAAAAGCACAAAAATTATCTTTCACTCTCGACCCACTGGGATAGAGGCGAAGGTCTACATAAGCGATTACTATTGCTGCGAGATTAACAATACCCTCAGATTTCAATTTTGATCACTGGTTAAAAATTTGCAAAAACCAGCTCGCATGTTTTCCGAACGTACCAGAAAAGATGTTCAGAAATTCATTCTGGGAATACCGGGCCTCGAAATGACGCACCGACAATTTTCACGGACACCTAGATTTTCCATATATAAAAATATTACATGGAAATCCAGGGTCTTTACCTTCTCCCCAATAGAGGTATTTTGGTCCCTGAAAGGCCCATCATAAAACTAGGAATGAAAATGAGGGTACTGAACACAAAAATGAGCCTCCTGCTCCCAAGTTATCTTTTGGAGGTTCCCGTGCTGCCAGTGAATGTGCACAAGAGGTATCGACCACTCACTAAGGACCTAGACCTGTCGATCCTCATTCTATACAAGAATCTTTGTAAAAGTCATCCCATCGTCGATGTCCAGCTCGCCATGGTCGAAGATGTGAGAAGGTTAGTGCACATATTTCCTCAGCTGGGATACGTGGAAAAGTCGTTCACTCGATGCAACTGAGGTGGAAGAGCTAAGCGGTAACCCACCTTGCCAACTCTAACGAGAAACTGAAAAGGTCTGATGAACCTCGAAGATAAATTGTCACCTTAGCCAAATCTCTGCAAACCATGTTGGGTTGAGATGAGTAGAATGATGTGGTTTCCATCATCAGACTCCAAAGGTCTCCGTCTCATATCCGCATAAGACTTCTGCCTTCTCTGTGCAGTCTTCATCTGCTCTTAGATAATCTGCACTTTCTCTCTGGTAGCACGTACCATCACTGGTCCCACTAGTGCTGACTCCCCTGGGTCAGTCTAGTACAATGGTGACCTACAATGTCACCCGTAATACGCCTCAAAAGGTTCCATACAAATGGTGGAGTGATAGATTTTGTTGTATGAAATCTCTACCAATGGAAAGTGATCATTCTAGCTGCGACCGAAGTTGAGGACGCAAGCACATAGCATGTCCTCAATGGTCTGAATGGTCCGCTCAGTCTGACAATCTTTCTGAGGATAGAAGGTCGTGCTCAATGGAAAATGCATCCCAAAATCCTCCCACAACCCCATCCATAGCTGAGAAGTAAAATGTGAATCATGATCGGAGACAATCATATATGGTACTCCATGTAGCTTCATAATCTCCTTCCCATAGAGGCATCCCAAACCCTCTACTGAACCCTGATCTCTGATTGGTAGGAAGTGGGCTAACTTTGTGAGTCCATTGATGATCAACCAAATAGAGTCATGACCCCTATATGTATGTCAATTTCCTATCATAAAGTCCATGAATATCCCACGCCGCATCCAATCTGGGACCTCTATAGATAGAACCATGTTTGCTGGTATCTGATGCCCTGCCTTCACATTCAGAGAAGTGAGGCACCGAGAGATAAACTCTGCAACTTATTTCTTAATTCCCAGCCACCAGTGCTGTCATCAGAGATCCTGGTACGTCTTCGCCACTCTTGGATGAACTTCTAGAGGGTATGTGTGGAACTCCATCAACACTTCCTCCCGAAGTGACACTGGTACAATGGTTCATCCTCTTAAAAGGATGACGTGCTCCCCACCATTATAAAATCCATTAAGTTCTTGCCCTGTAGATATCTGAGCATGCCGAGCCTTGCAGTCAGCGTCCCCATGATGCACCTCCCCGACTCGATGAAGAAGTGGGGAGTGACTGTAAGAGACTGAAGAAAAGTTGTTCTGTCCCGATCCATAAAGGATATCAACAAAGTGGCCAGCTGCACCATCACCAAACCTTGATACTGTATACCAGACCTCCTATTGAGTGCATCTACTAAAATGTTCCCCTTACTAGGAGAATAGACTATCTCAAAGTCATAGTCCAAGAGGAACTCAAGCCAACGTCGTTGTCTCAGGTTCATGTACTTCTGAGAGAAGATATACCGAAGAATATTCTGATCAGAGTATACAATATAATGCACTCCCATCATTTAATGTCGCCACATCTTGATGGCGAGGACCACTACTGCTAACACCAGGTTATTGGTAGCATAGTTCTCATCATTATGTCTTAGCTATCGAGAACCATATGCAATCACTACTCACTTCTTCATTAGGACACATCTGAGTCCGGTCCCTGATTCATCGTAGTAGTCTACGTACCCTACGCCCTCCTCTAGAAGCCTCAAAATGGGGGCACAAGTCAGACTCTGCCTCAACTCTAAAAAACTCCACTGGAATATCTCTGAACAAACAAAGGGTTAACCCTTCTTCGTCAACATTGATAGTGGTGCTAAAAATTTGAGGAAATATGGTAATAACCTCTTGTAGTATTCAGACAAACCTAGGAGACTTTATACCTCTGTCACACTCCTAGGTGGCTACCAAGAAAGGACCACCTCAATCTTCACAGGATCTACTGCAAATACAACCTTCGATATGAAATGTCCCATAATGTGAACCTCTCGGATCTAGAATTGGAACATCGACAACTTAACATAAGGCTGGTGCTCAAGGAGTGTGTCTAGTACTACCTGAAAATGATAGGCGTGGTCCTCCTCAGTAGACGAGTAGATCAGAATTTCATCAATGAAGACTACTACAAATTGATCAATGTATGGCTAAAAGATAATATTCATGAGTCCCATTAACACTGCTGGAGTGTTGGATACACCGTATGGCAAAACTAAGAACTCATAATGGGCGTACTAACATATGAATGTCGTCTTTTACACATCCTCGTCTCATAATCTAAGCTGGTGATAGCCTGATATGAGGCTTATCTTCGAGACCCTCTGTGCTCCCTTCAGCTGATCAAATAGGTTGTCAATCCTCATAAGTGGGTACTTGTTATTCACGGTCACCTCGTTCAGGCACTGATATTCAACACAAATTCCCAAGCTCCCATCCTCCTTCATGGAGAACAAAATCGGGTCTTTCCATGGAGAAACACTGAGTCGAATGAACCCTTTCCCCTGTAAGTCCCCCAGCTATACCCGCAACTCATAAAGCACTACGGGAGCCATATGATATTCTGGTGTAGATATCGATGTCATCCTAGGGTACAAGTCAATGTAAAATTCCACCTCATTGTGAGGTGGTAGACCTGGAACATCATCAGGGAAGACATCACTATACTGGTCCACCACTATAGGATAAATCAGACTCTCCACATCAACTGCTCTGAGGGTAAGGCTATCCAACTGATGATTGATTGACTGCACTCTCCTTTGGGTAAGTTCATCCTGTGCTGCAAAGGCTCCCTTCTCGCTGGTGAAGGTAAACCTGGTCCCATCCATGCAGACACACTACACATTGCATCTAATAAAGTCTATCTGAGCAAGGTCTGTAGATAACCAGTCCATTCCCAGATGACTTTATAAGGCCTCGACGCCGCAACTAGGCGACCCCAGCTGAAGCTCTCGACTCCTATAGTCAGCTCACACAACTTACACCAGTGTGAAATCATCGAATCTGATCCCGTAGGAGTCTGTAGCCATAAGGATCGAGCCAACATATCCATCAGAATATCCGAGCACCGAATGAGGGTAGTGGGAAAAAATAATGACTGGAACCTATTTCTATACGTAAAGTATTTATGGTGGAGTAAACACAGATTGTACCTCGTATAATCTCCAAAGCATCGTGATCATAGGACTCAGCCACCACGATCTGAGCTCTCCCCTATCCTCCTGCTCCCAGTGGTCAAGGTGGACCTTCTAGTGGGGGTGGAGATAACATCTAGCATTATCACCAACCACCAGATTCACGACCAACTCCCCTACCACGTCCTCCTACTCCCTGTGGACCTCCTCGGTCGAACCTATGACTCTACATGAGCGGTCCTTTCACCATATGATGATAATCCGTACGATGGGTCGGATAGTCACGATCCACGTGACCCTACCTACCGCATGTGTAACACTGCCTGCTCCTGGCCTGACTGGAACTGCCCCAGGTGCTCCGCACCATCGACCCTGAATCCTGGGGTCGTACACTTGAACATCTGGTCCTTTTGGACATCTGTTACATCTATCTGCTGACATCTATAGAAGACTCCACTACACGACGTCTGGTGGTGGTTCTCACTACTGGTGACTGCTCAGCAAGGAAACTCTCCACTAAGAGGGCTCACTATAACACCCCCGCATACGTCGGGATACATAGATAAATCATAGAATCCCTGATCTCCCACCTGAGTCCCTGCTCAACGGTCTAGGCCCTGAAGAATGGGTCCTGCACCATATCACTGGAGTAGTGTGAGAGGTCAGTGATCCTCACTGTGTACTGAGCCACAGTCTTGCTGCCCTACTGTAGATGAAGAAGCTCTTGTATGTGCACTTCACGAAGAGTCGGTGGAAAAAACTCTACCCGAAACATACTCTCAATGTCTGCCCAGAGAAGCATCACATCCTCATGAATCTGGTGCATCAAGCTCCACTATATGCCTACTGCTTTCTTTAGAAGACTGGTGGAAAGGATCACCATGATATCAGCTAGTTTCCATACCAGTCGGAGGACTCTCACCACAGCCTCCATGTAATCCTCAACTGCCTGTGGGTCCGTCTCTCACCTTAACCCAGGTGTCCTATGGTTCTTGAACTCTTGAAACATTATCAAGAGGCATGCACCCTCTTCTTTTGGGGCTGGTGGCATCGGTGGCCCAACGGGTAATGGTACCGCTGGTTCCTCTACTGGAAGAGGGCCCATCACTGTGGCCTTGTCACTCAGTGGTCTATTAGTGTGTACTATACCCAGATCCCTAGCTAGATATCTACGTAGAGGCATCCTGAAAAGAAACAGGTGCGACACAGTCAATAAGGTATACCCGTTGAGCTAACTCAAAAAATCACAAAGAAAAAATTTGATAACACCCAGGAAATCAGTGTTTTCTTACACTGAGTCGGAAATTAGAAGTCAGGGTCCTAGTGTATGGATACGTCAGCCGCAGCACAAACACCAGATTCCCTAAACTAATAACCAAACTCACTACACTTAAAAATACTACCGTTAAAAATATAAGAGTCCTATGTTTTACGGTAGAACAGACTCATCTCATACTAATTTTTCACGACCAGTCCCCTAGGGCCCATGCTGTGACTACCCCAGACTGCCTTCCATAGGACAATGGCTGGCGAATAGCACCAAAAGGAGTATTCCTTATAACCAGGAAGACATTGAATTTATAACCTGTAAACACATGCAACCATGCACACAACAAGATATGAACACAAGTCAACTGTATAACAAGAAGAGTGTTAAAAGTAAACAGGGGCTGGAATACAAGACCAATTGTAATAGTACATGTACAACTGAAATACATTACAGCTGAAGAAAAATAAAGGCAGCTATTGGGTCATCCTTCGAGGATCCTACCCGAAGGGTAGGTACATATCGCCTCCTCAGCACTCCACATCCACCTGTCTCCTCAGCGTACCATCACATCATATGGTCCACGTCTAGTCCCCATCTAGCCATGGTACCCTCAACCTCGATCATCGTTGTATGTAGTCTAAAATAAACACAACAACGTGCGGGCATAACCCATATAAGGGTGAGTATAACAACACACATTAGGGATCCTGATACCTCAAGTTCTCACAAAATCAACCAAGGATAAACAAAAATCCATGAAATCAACTGACAACCCTACTTAGGTATATTCCCATACATATACCAAAGTTATCATGAATACCATTCTCAATCATGATGAAAACTCAGAGTCTAACTCAAAGCTGAAAGATCAATTGTTCCACAAAGGAAGGAATACCATGAAAGAAAGTACCGCATAGGTACGACACACAGAAGAATACCATCAATGTATTACCATGAAGGAAAGTGCCACAAGGTACAGAATCAGCTAATACCAGGTATAACTTAAGTACAAAAGTAAAAATGAATAGATATAACTACTGAATCTTCTTACTATTTTAAGAGGCTCTGCAGCTGACCCACACTAGATCACTCTGTGCTAACCCACATAGGATCTCAGGGTGCTGACCCACACATGATCCCTCGGTGCAGACCCACATAGGATCGCTCAGTGCTAACCCACATAGGATCACTCTCCACTCATCACGTCACATCTTGCTACTGGGTTCCCGCACAAAGCTTGCTCTTATCTAGGAGGGTCTGCTCCTAAATCCACTATTCGAAACTCTAACTTCCACAATGTCCCATGAAAATGTATCCCATAGGACCGCTATGCCATAGGGGTCTCAGCGCAACAAAGGGTGCGTCAATTGGACGCCCAGTCTGTAAGTTATTATCCTTTTTGTTCAGAGGGCCTAGTTGGATTCGTGTTCAATACAACCCGACCGTACCCCAACATTATCCAAATCTCAAATGAGATATACAAAAAGGTCCTTCTTTCACAAAGTTTTCCAGTTCCACTAACGGTTAGTCAAATGGACGTGCGGTGCCAATGTTATGGACAAAAGATAGTATATGGTAGAAGTTGTAATGGGTCCGGTCTGACCCGGCCAGACCCATGCTAGGTGGTCTGACCCACTAGGTAGAGGGAGATTGTGGGGCGGTGGAGGCCGCGGGGCGGTGGATGCCATGGATGGAGGGGTGTCGCGGGGTGGAGGAGGCCGCAGACGGCAGAGGCCTCAGGCGGCGCGGTGGCTGCGGGGTGGCACCGTTCTGTCGTTGCCTTTGTCGTGACCGACGGTGGTGCCGACCCCCATTCTCGTGCCCCACCGAGGTTGGTTTCCGTCCTCCTCCATTGCGAAGAACACAAAAAAAATAACGACGGAGGGGTTGGATCATGTTTTTTTGGCCCTCTCCCTCTATTTTAGAGCAGTAGCAAGCGGCTCAACATAAACCTTGAATGAAGAACGTCAAACTCTACAACCCCCAAAAATGATTATTCCCAATCCCGAAGAAAAATAAATTATCTGCAAATCATGTAGTTTGAGAGTGGATCCTCATTATTTGTTTAGAAAGGAAGAATATGGGAATCCACAATCACACAGAATAAAAACCCTAACTCAGAGATTTTTTGACGGAGGTCGCGAGGAATGAGACAATGTCATTGGGGATAGACGGACATCAGTGATGTTGGTGCTTCCTCAATTGTAAGTTCATTGTCATTGAAGAAGTTCCTCATTGGAAAGAGAATTCTTCATTGGGGAGCACGTTTTTCATTAGAGAACACATTCTTTATCGGAGAGAATAATCCTCCAATAGTTCTCCTCCCCCAATTCCTCCAAAATGAGGAAATAGCCACCTTATTAATTTAAATTTTGTAGATTAATAATGTTGGCACAGTTACAAAATACTAACAAATTTTTTAATTGTTGGTTGGATCTAACAATTAAATGGGGTGTTTCCAAATTTAATTGTAATAATTTAATCGGTTCAAATTAATAGAGGAAAAGAATTAATGTGGAGTTGAGTGGTTTCTCCCCAATTAAGAGGGTTTGGGTGGTCCCCGCCATTAATTTCAAATTGGGAGGTCTTAAATTTGATGGTTTCCACATTTATGACATTCACGTGGGATTTTTAGGCTTAGGTGGTCCCCACTACCATAACCCATGTTGAGGTGATTCAAAAATAAAAATGTTAGACATTTTTTTATTATTTTATTCTCCCACGAAGAGCACAAAAATTATCATTCACTCTCGACCCACTGCGATCGAGGTGAAGGTCTTCTTAAGAGAATACTGGTGTTGTGAGTGCAATGGTGCCCCTAGATTTCAATTCCAAGCACTGGTTCAAAATTTTCAAAAACTTGCTCACACGTTTACTGAACATACTTGAAAAAAAATATCAGAAATTCATTCTGGTCACACCGGGCCTCAAAATCATGCGCCAATAATTTTTGTGGACTCATAAAATTCTTATATAAAAAAATTACATGGAAATTTCGGGATATTACAAGTAACACAAAAGGAATGTAATCACTGATTCCACTTTTTAGAATGAAGTCTAGGTTCCACTCACAGGAACCCCAAGGTGGATGGCCACAAGATCTCAAGAGCACTTCCCTGAATTCTTGAGGCTACCGAACATTAGAGAGGGGATTGGGTGAGTATATGAGGACACTTTTACCTAATTGATCAAACTGGATCCCAACAATTTAAACATAATAATAGGAAATTGTCCAAAAATGAAGGCTAACAATGTACAAAGAAAAAATCATAATAAATAAAACATACAATCTAAATAATACAATAAGGGGAAGATAAATTGATAGATAGTACAAAATTGTGATGATATGTTATGTTATATAAAAAATTGACTAAGCAAGGGGAAGTGGATACCTGAATACACAACATGCTGAAAAAAGTACAAAAAATGAAAAAAATACTATATATATTATTTTGAGAATTGGATCAGTCCTCTTCAGCCAAAAATAAATCATAATAAATTAATTCAACATGAAATGGAAGTTAGATAATTTCTATGGTCGATAGATGCATTCAAAAAGTCCAATCAGGTACCAAGGGTGCCCTAGGATAGTGTGAGATATAATATCAGTTGGACATCAATAAATGTTTCTAGGACATACCATTTCATTCCATGTAAAATAATTATTTTTTCATATCTAAATGATATAGACATAATTAAGTATATAAATACATTGGAATGGGTTCCACTTCAATTCCTCCAAATTAACTACTTGAGCCTAAGCTTGTGAGTTTGAACTAATGGATACAGAAATGATAATATGGGTGAGATAATTTGAATTTGGTAGATTGTTCCCAACCATATGATTGGGATTGGGGGGTGCGTACCTATATTTTAAATATCAAAGGATCAATTCAATCTTATAAAACTCATTTACTTTCTCTTTAATTTAATTGTATAAAACTTTTAAATACATAGTGAGACACCCAGAGATCATGTCTGGAAATCTGGAAATACTTTCATAGTATCACTCGAGGGGATCATCATATGATTAATTCCATGGAGTCATCCAGGGTGACCTAAGAGTGAGGTCTGATATGTCATTCCAAGAATCTTTTGAAAATTTATAGTTCTAGAAAACCCTCAAGTCCAGACCTAGAATAACATTTAGGGGGTCAATCCTCTCTCGTGGCATTGTACAACCAATATTTCCACCGAGCTCATCCCAGTGGTCTCCTAAAGGGTTCTCATGTAACTCATACTGAGGTAAAATTTGGATAATGGAAGGTAAGACCAACATAGGTATAGCTAATATCACCCCTGGTGAGTTTACAAAGAATTAGATAAACAATCTAAGGAATGAATGTTCATCCAAGGGGTCCTTATATCGGAACCCCCTGTTTCCACCTTAACTTTATGCTATATCAGCAGAAAGAGTAACATATATATATATATAATGTCTATAAAGAGGGAACATTTAATTGGTTCATGAATTTATAACACAAAGTTTATATTGGAAAATGAATTCTCAATTAAATGACCTTTTATAGAATAAGTTATAAGGAGCTAATCATTTTTCATACTCATTTTATTCAAGCATTTCATTAGGCATGGTATAGGGGGACTAACAAGTTGGTAATTACCAAAAAAAACAATATAAAAAGTTTATGTGTTATTTATAAACCAAAACTCTCAAGGTATGTTTAGCCACAGTAGGAAATGAGTTTAATAAGATGAAGGAAAATGAGACCCACTTGTATGTATTTTTACATGGGGGTCAACCCAAGGTTTTTATTCACTAGTCACTCAATTTTCCAATACCTTGGTAAGGAATTCTGTTTAATTTAATTGAAAAATTAGGGAATAAGAAGGTAGGGTTTGGCTCACAGCACAATGGAACAATTTATATAATGTAATGAAACAAAGGGAGAAATCCTAATCCACCTAACTTACCCTCATAGAGATTCCCTCACCTAGCATCAATATTTGATTTGAGCTTGGTTTGAAGAAATCGACGAAACTGTCAGACACCCTCAAAATGGGGAAAATGATCCCACAATGAAATAGTGAAATGGATGTAAAGTTAAACATGAAATAGATTAAAGAAAAATAAATATCTCACACCTATATTTACAATGGATCTGATGGTGATAATATGTGATTACCAATAGAGGTGTTATTTTGATCACATTCTTTAGAGGGAAAGGAGATTCGAGTGTGGGAGATAGAAGATTCCACTCGAGAATAGGATTGGATGAAAATGAAATGAGGGTTAAATAATTTAAGAGGGAAAAGGGAATTTCCCCTTAATAATATATGGGCATAGAATGGCTACATGGTTTTCCAAAACATGCAAAAACCGTGTGATAGTAGCTACTTGAAAGGCTAAACCACATTGGGTGGCACACCGTTTACATAACCATCTGCAAATTGTGTGAAAATTAACAATCCCAAATCTCTGTATCTGTGCATGGATATGCACCCTAGGACACATGGTAGTATTTAACCAGTGCATCCCCCAGGTTACCACTATCTATTTCCAAATATTTTAGGGAAACCATGTGGGTCGGGAAGCATGGTTTCTCCAAAACATTCAACTTGGATTTATCATCCCATTTCAGGGCTTTGGAATGTGAGTGATCCCCAATCCCACATGAGACCTCATTGAACCTTTTAATCAATATATGTTAGGTCTATTTAAATGATTAGAACAAAAAATTAATCATCAAAACATTTCTCAAAATATATGATGTTAAAATTCTTAATATCAAACGATGTCAAACCACCAGCATGGATCCTACCCATCTCAAACTCAAGAAACTAAACCTAAATCTCAAGAAACCAAACTAGAAATCGTTTCAACGAAGACATTTGATCTTGAATATTATATTCCATCAAAAAAACTTAAGAAAACACACATTTTATCCACAACCCAAGGTGATCAATAAGTACAAGACCTCACCCAAACCTCACCACTCATAAACAAACCACCAAAAGGATTATTGATTCACAAATTCAAGGGAATCTTCCTGGAAAATTATCTCAGTATAAAGAAAAATATAGAAATCCTATAAATACCAAAATAATCCCACCATAGTGATCTATATATAAAAACACTCATAATGGACTACTAACAAGTCCAATTCGTACTATATGGAAAAAATAGGTACCATGGCCATGGTTTGGAGATGTAAATGACATACACCATTGGTACATAGTGTATTCCCCAATGATCCTCCCAGGCCATGTACATATGGACACGTGGTAATTAAGTTTACAAATTGGATGATTCTTTTCCCATTGTACAAGGAATATAACCAGGTATGTGTACATCCCCTTGTAATATAGCCCCCCATTGGGGTGCTGCACGCCTACGTACACGACATGTCTAACCCATACATGGTTTTTAGCACCACATGGGTTTCTACCAGTGTACTGGGACATGTACCCTATAGGGGAATATATCCAAAATGGTGTGAATCCATCTTGGGAACTGGTAATTCACCCTAAAAGATATTTACCCCCCATGGGATGTTTGGTCATGTACTCATCCCTGCCTCGGAAACCCACTACATAGTGTGTACCCCTGGTATATGGCATGTAGTTTACAATAAACCATATTCCCAAAAAATAAAGTTCCCATGGTGTCTATTATTCAAACCAAAAGTCATGTCATTAGAATTTTATGGTTATAAATACCTTCGAATGCCCTGAACCACCATAATACACAATTATTAGTTTGGAAACCAGTAGATCAAACCACTATGAGTCCCTAACGACACTAAAAAAAGATTAAAACATAAAAAATATAACATAAATAGTTTATGGGATATTTAATGTTCCTACATCTATATAGAAACTAAAAATCCATCGATCTAATTTGGGTTCAATATCACCAACACATCGATCTGACGTGACTCGAGATCCTCAACAATCCCTCCCTCTCACTATATCCATATTATATCTATCTTCTCCCCCCATCCTCAGTCTGAGATGAAGGAATCCCCAAGGGAGGAAGGCAATATGTGACACACAAAGGGAGGTACGAAAAATAAAAATGAAATAAAAAATATATAAATGAAAAGATAAAGAAAAAGTAAAAAATAGTGAGATGAAATTGATGCCCAACACAGACCTGACACCTGACATGAGGTTATTCTCCACCTAGGAAAAAAAACTTATTATAGAATAATTTGTGAATTAAAAATTTATATCTGAAGCTATGTATGAAATATATCCTCAAACTAACATATGTGAATAAATAAAATTTATTTACTTGAATAATAGATATTTAAACAAAATAAAAATGGCTCTAAATACTACAAAACTCTTGTACTAGGGTAAACATCCTATTCTGGGTCCAACAGAGTGGTGATGTGAATTATCTGATATCTTCAAATAGATTAAATGACCATTTCCCCCTCAAAATCCACTTAAGTGAAAAAAAAATCAATTTTACCCTATTTTACATAAACAGTCACGATGAGTTTCTTGAATGGCTTCCCAAAATAAATGATTCTAACCCCCCAAGAAGTAAAGGTGGCTATCCATGTAACAGCCCAAGATTTTATAAAAAAATATTCTTTTAATTTTATTAATGTCTTGTGTTGTACGCTACACCAAAAGGAGCTTGCACAACACACATCCTTGACTTGACTTGAATTACACGCAATCGCGACCTTCCTCGATAGCGTGTGTAGTACGCAATACCGAGTTTCACTAAACAACGATATGCTATAAAAATATTATTAAAACTAGCCGTTATGAATAGTAATAACCACTTTTTGAAATCCAGTAAATCTTATTTTTCAAAATGAACTTTATTTTTGGATTTGGAGTATCGAATTTAGCCTAAGGTGAAATTTTGGTACTTTTCGGATAACTTTCATATTCCGATGAATAGTGAAAATTACTAAATTATAATTAAAAACAACTTTTTTAATCGAAATAATTAATAGTGATAAATCGGTATTTTGAGTGGTTTTAAAGTATATTTAGAATATATTTTTACAATTTAATACAATGTTGGTCATTGGATGTAGTTTCACATTTAAACTAGACATAAACAAGTGTCAATCTTTTGATAGATATTGTTTCTTAAAAACACGCTATTTGTTTTAACAGCGGGATTTAATTATAAAATTAATTAATGCAACTTTTATGTTATGAATTTGGTAAAATAGACTTCATTTTTGAATTCGGAATATGAAATATAGCTTGGGATGAAATTTTGGCATTGTTCTGAAAAACATCAATTTTTGATGAATAGTGAAACTACTAAGTGGTAGGTTAAAAACTGAATTTTGCATAAAACTTAATTTTACCGCTTCTGTGAATGGAATTTCGAAAATCCGAGAGACACGGTTAATTTCAAGGACTAAAATGTGGTTCAATGAGATGAAAATAATTTTTTGGTGAATAGTAACTTTTTACCTTTTTTACCACGGTTAATAGTAAATAGGGTAACTAAGGGTAAATATGATATTAATATTACCCTAACACATGTCCTAATTCTATTGGACAAGTGTAATTCGACCAAAAACAAACTTAGGAATAAAATATGACCATTTAGGCCCACTTGGATTAGATTAGGACATTTATTATTAATTTATTTAAAGAAGGGTTAAAATAGTTAAAATCAATGTTTAATAAGTAAATAATTTTTAATATGGGGTTTTACATAAGATAAATTCGATTGTAAATATTCATTAGAAAGCTAAAAAGATTTCCTACATGATGGTATTTTATTTGTAATTTTTAGACATCAAATAATTTAATTTATTTATGACACAACGATGATGCAGTAATTATCTTGTTAATGAAATATTGACATAATTGATGTTATAAGCACCAAAATAAATGTAATTTGAGATTTTTTTTGAATTCCACTAATTTTCTAGGTTACTATGATATATTAATGTTGATTTAATCAACTTGGTTCGAACATTTTATTCTGTTATGACTTTCACAAAAATCATATATCAAATAGTGTCAAAATTGACACAAAATAGTTTTTAAATCAAATATTATATTACTAATTGTTATTTTATTCCTAAAAATATAAGGTTCGGCCAAATGACTTATATAAGGATATATATATTAATAATAAACAATTTGGGGTTCGTTTGGCATGTTATAGTAAGTGTATTAACCATATAGTGAAAGAAAACAAAAAGACACGGTAAAAGTTAAATTATTTAACTTAGAGTTAAATCTAATTGATAAGGTTTAAAATAATATCCAAACATGTCTAAATTTGATTTTTTGATGAGATTACAACCCTATCTCATCTAATCTTCGAAAATGAGTCATTTTTGGAGGTTTTTAAGTGGGGTTAGATTTATTATAAATTAATATTTTTAAGAATTCCTAAGGTGCCCCTCTCCTCCCTTATAAAAGGACACCTCCTCCCCCTCCTCCTCACACAAATTTGAGCACTCAAGCTCGTCCAACCCCTGCCATTTTCTCCTCTCCACTTCCCTAGAAACATCCTAGAGGTTCTTGTCTTCCTCAAAGACCAATTCTAGTGCCCTAAGAGGAGGTCTCAAAGAGGCACTTCAAAGAAGAGGTAATTACCGTTACCAATTCTTTCATTTTTATTTCTTCTTCCACTTCTTCTTCTTAGGTTGTTTCATTATAAAGTAATAACATCAGTATCACTCATATACGGATATGTTATTATAAGTATGAAACAACCCTATTTCACCATCTATCCATCCTACGGAAAAAGAAATCACCGTGCGTGCGTATGTACGGAATACCGTCTCCACGCCGTGGTGTAATCTATTTTCCACCACCACCTTACATGGATGGGTATAATGGTGTAAAGAATAACTATACATAGTTATTACAACATCATATTGATTCTGATATATTGTATAATCCACTCCAATTCAATTCAATATTTATAGAAATGATATCATCGCTCGTGCGTACGTACGGACTACCGTCTCCACGACGCGATGAGATTCATTCTCCATGTTAACCATTTAAGAATGATTATAATGTATATATAAAAAATAATAATGAAATATATGACATTATAAAGCTACTGGATTTATGTATATATACATATGTATGTCATCTACTTACTTCCATTTCAAGACAATAAGGAAAGTAAAACAACGTTCATGCGTACGTACGGACTACCGTCTCCATGAACGGTGTTTTTCATTTTACTTATCTATATATTATATATATATATATATACTTAATATATATGATATATAAATCATATTTTATATTCTGGAAGTAAGTAAATCATGATATAAGTAATAATGATGTCAAGAACAACAAGTCAAAACACCTAAGATAAATGAAACGATTTTACCCAAAACGCTTCTTTAACATGGAATTTACAAAAGAACGGGTAATATAATGTTATAAGTGAACCATATATGACATCATAAAAATGAATATGATTCTGGAATAAGTCAATAACATGATTTAAATCATTATACAGGAGGTTCGGACACTTACAAAGCAAGTCGGACCTAAGGTAAGGGAAATATCACAATCTCATTTTTATCCGAGATTGTTTTTACTTTGGTAATTACTGGGGTGTATTTTATCATCCACATCCATGTTTCATCAATATGTAATATTATTTTCATCCACCTACAATTGTTTAAATCCATTTTTACCCTTCGGTGAGTTTTTAGTAAAAGAAATGAAAGGAATCTTTTGATGTTTTTCGTACGAGGTACTTTTTGACTTTTCCGACAAAAGTACGAAGAATGTTTTTTTAACTTATACGGCACGAACAGATTTCTACTGTTTTATAAAGCCTTATTTTCATGAAGCTTCCTCTAAATGATTTCATGACTATTTTCAATAAAATCTCTTTCTTTTAAAATTTCATGATGTTTTGTAAAAGAAATTGATTTTGAAGAAGAAAGGATATTTTCCTCAAGAATTCAATTCAAGTGTTTTATCAAAATTATTTTCCATATAAGATAATAAAGGGTTCTGTTTCTATCCATATTTTTACATTGATTTGACTATGTTGTGATGAAATTATGTTTATGAATTCCTTTATCTTATATGAATGGTTTTATGATGTCATGTTGTTTAAGAATCCCATTTTTATTACATGGGTTATGCAATGATGTATGATTTATGATTTTGTGGCACACATAAGAAAGGATTCATTAAGAGATGGGTGGGACCTATATCTCCCTCCAATGCATTGGGTAATGATTTTATATCTCATGAGATAGACATGGCTGGAATGGTAGGTTATACCGGTTCAGTGAAACAGGACTGAAACGAGGATTACTCGATTCAGAAAGGGACTTTGTCCACTAAGATAGTCTTGGCAATGAGTCTTGACTAACAAGAAATGATTCTCTATGATTATGTGTGTATAACACAATGAGTAATGTTTTAAGTTATGATTTCATTTTCACTTCTATGATTTATCCCATGTTATGATATTATGAGCTCTTTTGCAGGTTATGATTTCCAAAAGCTATGTTCTTATGTATATGATGTGATTGATATTTCTTTTGTTTACCCTTACTGAGCATTTGAGCTCACCCTTTTATGTTTTCTTTTCCCCAGGATATAAAGAAAGGTTTTTAGGTAAAAAAAAAGAAGATCTTTATGGGAGATATTGAAGATCTTTCACCACGATTAGAAGAATACGTTCCGAGTTTCCAAAGACACTAAACTATTACGATCCTTGTGTGTGTGTTTTTGTTATGTACTAAGTATTCCGCAAATGTAATGTAATGTCCATGTACGTCAGGCTTCGGGTCTCTACAGTTGGTATCAGAGGAAAGGTTTAGTCAACCTTTGGAAACTAGGACGCGAAAACGTTAGTAAGATCCCTAGCGATATTTCTAAGGTATGTCTAGGGATGCCCCTAAGGATAAGTATACGTATAGGATATAGTTCTAGAACTATGGTAACGATATTAGATTAAACCAAAGATGATAGATATTTAAGTTACTCCCCCCTTATTACGATTTTTGCATCTAACACTATTCTGTTTGGGTTTTAGAAAATGGTTGGAAACAAGATGATTCACAATAATGGAGGATATGATGGACAATGGAATGATATTCTTCATGAGCAACCAAATGAAATGGGATTTGGATGTCCAAACATCATTATTTTTCCAAATCAGCAATCTCACAATATGATCAATAAAGTAAAATTTGGTAAGTTTCCTGACTCGACTAATAAGAGAAAGATGGAGTTCCATGATGATCATAGAGGAAAGAAAGTTCAATTTCCCCTATGTAAATCATGTGGGAAGAGGCATCAAGGAGAATGTTTCAAGGGAACTGGAAGATGCTTTGGGTGTGGAAAAGAAGGACACAAAGCAAGTAAGTGCAAAGGAAAAGGGTCGGTTAACACCATGGATGAGGATAATGGTATTGCTACGACATCAAAAATGGTTAAGTGTTTTAAATGTGGAATGTATGGGCATTATGCAAACAAATGCCCTAAGGGAAAGACTCATGAAGAGAATCAGTATGGTCATATGGGTAGTATTTATGTGGATGATGATGAAGAGACTACAAATGATATGTGAGATGAAAGAATTGTTGAAGCTCGGTCAATGGTTTAAGAATGTTGTGGAATGATTACATGTTTATCATGTGTAATGTTGTATAAGAAATCTCATGGTACTATGGAATAAAGAGACATCTGAGGATTGTTACACTGTTGTCTTTCCTTGAGTTATGAAAGTGTATGATTAATGGTACCACTATACATGAAAGGTTATTCAGATATTTTTGGAATGTAGATGATATGCGCATAATGAAGGGATAAGGAGAAAATTAAATGTTTGATAGTATTCATGAGCTCATGATTGATATACGAACTAAGTGATATCATGGTTTGAGTATATAGAATTTTGAGGATTTTGGTATATGGAAAGTATTAACTTTTAACTACATTCATGTTTTCACTAAGGTATTCAAGAGAATACACGATTAAGGACTTTGAATGTTTGGAATGTAACCAACAAGACATATCTTATGATATGTGGGGATCAACGACAGTATTAAATCTCTGGTAATCGTTGTCACTATATTATGAGAGTGGACTGCAGTATTATGTATAAGCCTAAAGATTAGACTGGATTATGTTGGACATAAGTTAGTATTGTTTAAGGATAGAAGATTTTCGATATTATTGATGGGATGTTATAGTAACGTAGTTTTAGAAAAAGGGACAACCGGCAGGACGGGCGACAGCCCATCGCTTCGGACAAGGCTGTAGGAATTGAACCCACAACCGAAGTGCGACTGGCCTACCACTGACCTACAGGAAGTCCCTGTTTAGTAGAAACTAGTTTTATTATATTAAGCAGTATGCTATATGAAGTATAAGTCCATTTTAGGAACTATATATGATTAATCTCACTATATAATGACTTATGTATATTTAATAACTTTTGCTTACCTTTTGTTTGAGACAGATGGAATGACCCGTCATTCTATCACATGATCTGCTAACACTTCACGAATAACAAATTCAACTTCATTTATTTAAGAGATGAAGTGGAAATTGTTCAAGGCACGAACAACAGTGATATTGTATCAAAATAAAGTAAGTATTTATTCTAATTCAAATTTTCAACTTTAGGGAAATGATCTTGAAAACAAAAAATGTTGTCCTAGTGATCTTATACCTGATGAATCAGATGGTACCTTAGATCGTCACAAATTTATGGATTTGTGATTACTGGATTTTCCATAGCCATGTTCTCTACCACTCTCTATCAGAACATGATGGTTAGATTTCTCTTCCATATCCATATTTTCACCTATGTGGAAACCCAGTGATTAGTTTATTTGGGTAATCGTTACATTTCATACTTTAGTTTTTAAAGCCAAGTTTTGGTATTCCCTTTTACGATGTGGGTTTCTATTAAAGAAACTTTCAAATAGTAAACCATTTATAACCCCGACGAATTTCGAGGGCGAAATTCATTTTAAGGGGGGTAGAATGTAACAGCCCAAGATTTTATAAAAAAATATTCTTTTAATTTTATTAATGTCTTGTGTTGTACGCTACACCAAAAGGAGCTTGCACAACACACATCCTTGACTTGACTTGCATTACACGCAATCGCGACCTTCCTCGATAGCGTGTGTAGTACGCAATACCGAGTTTCACTAAACAACGATATGCTATAAAAATATTATTAAAACTAGCCGTTATGAATAGTAATAACCACTTTTTGAAATCCAGTAAATCTTATTTTTCAAAATGAACTTTATTTTTGGATTCGGAGTATCGAATTTAGCCTAAGGTGAAATTTTGGTACTTTTCGGATAACTTTCATATTCCGATGAATAGTGAAAATTACTAAATTATAATTAAAAACAACTTTTTTAATCGAAATAATTAATAGTGATAAATCATTATTTTGAGTGGTTTTAAAGTATATTTAGAATATATTTTTACAATTTAATACAATGTTGGTCATTGGATGTAGTTTCACATTTAAACTAGACATAAACAAGTGTCAATCTTTTGATAGATATTGTTTCTTAAAAACACGCTATTTGTTTTAACAGCGGGATTTAATTATAAAATTAATTAATGCAACTTTTATGTTATGAATTTGGTAAAATAGACTTCATTTTTGAATTCGGAATATGAAATATAGCTTGGGATGAAATTTTGGCATTGTTCTGAAAAACATCAATTTTTTATGAATAGTGAAACTACTAAGTGGTAGGTTAAAAACTGAATTTTGCATAAAACTTAATTTTACCGCTTCTGTGAATGGAATTTCGAAAATCCGAGAGACACGGTTAATATCAAGGAATAAAATGTGGTTCAATGAGATGAAAATAATTTTTTGGTGAATAGTAACTTTTTACCTTTTTTACCACGGTTAATAGTAAATAGGGTAACTAAGGGTAAATATGATATTAATATTACCCTAACACATGTCCTAATTCTATTGGACAAGTGTAATTCGACCAAAAACAAACTTAGGAATAAAATATGACCATTTAGGCCCACTTGGATTAGATTAGGACATTTATTATTAATTTATTTAAAGAAGGGTTAAAATAGTTAAAATCAAAGTTTAATAAGTAAATAATTTTTAATATGGGGTTTTACATAAGATAAATTCGATTGTAAATATTCATTAGAAAGCTAAAAAGATTTCCTACATGATGGTATTTTATTTGTAATTTTTAGACATCAAATAATTTAATTTATTTATGACACAACGATGATGCAGTAATTATCTTTTTAATGAAATATTGACATAATTGATGTTATAAGCACAAAAATAAATGTAATTTGAGATTTTTTATGAATTACACTAATTTTCTAGGTTACTATGATATATTAATGTTGATTTAATCAACTTGGTTCGAACATTTTATTCTGTTATGACTTTCACAAAAATCATATATCAAATAGTGTCAAAATTGACACAAAATAGTTTTTAAATCAAATATTATATTACTAATTGTTATTTTATTCCTAAAAATATACGGTTCGGCCAAATGACTTAGATAAGGATATATATATTAATAATAAACAATTTGGGGTTCTTTTGGCATGTTATAGTAAGTGTATTAACCATATAGTGAAAGAAAACAAAAAGACACGGTAAAAGTTAAATTATTTAACTTAGAGTTAAATCTAATTGATAAGGTTTAAAATAATATCCAAACATGTCTAAATTTGATTTGTTGATGAGATTACAACCCTATCTCATCTAATCTTTGAAAATGAGTCATTTTTGGAGGTTTTTAAGTGGGGTTAGATTTATTATAAATTAATATTTTTAAGAATTCCTAAGGTGCCCCTCTCCTCCCTTATAAAAGGACACATCCTCCCCCTCCTCCTCACACAAATTTGAGCACTCAAGCTCGTCCAACCCCTGCCATTTTCTCCTCTCCACTTCCCTAGCAACATCCTAGAGGTTCTGGTCTTCCTCAAAGACCAATTCTAGTGCCCTAAGAGGAGGTCTCAAAGAGGCACTTCAAAGAAGAGGTAATTACCGTTACCAATTCTTTCATTTTTATTTCTTCTTCCACTTCTTCTTCTTAGGTTGTTTCATTATAAAGTAATAACATCAGTATCACTCATATACTGATATGTTATTATAAGTATGAAACAACCCTATTTCACCATCTATCCATCCTACGGAAAAAGAAATCACCGTGCGTGCGTACGTACGGAATACCGTCTCCACGCCGTGGTGTAATCTATTTTCCACCACCACCTTACATGGATGGGTATAATGGTGTAAAGAATAACTATACATAGTTATTACAACATCATATTGATTCTGATATATTGTATAATCCACTCCAATTCAATTCAATATTTATAGAAATGATATCATCGCTCGTGCGTACGTACGGACTACCGTCTCCACGACGCGATGAGATTCATTCTCCATGTTAACCATTTAAGAATGATTATAATGTATATATAAAAAATAATAATGAAATATATGACATTATAAAGCTACTGGATTTATTTATATATAAATATGTATGTCATCTACTTACTTCCATTTCAAGACAATAAGGAAAGTAAAACAGCGTTCATGCGTACGTACGGACTACCGTCTCCATGAACGGTGTTTTTCATTTTACTTATCTATCTATTATATATATATATATACTGAATATATATGATATATAAATCATATTTTATATTCTGGAAGTAAGTAAATCATGATATAAGTAATAATGATGTCAAGAACAACAAGTCAAAACACCTAAGATAAATGAAACGATTTTACCCAAAACGCTTCTTTAACATGGAATTTACAAAAGAACGGGTAATATAATGTTATAAGTGAACCATATATGACATCATAAAAATGAATATGATTCTGGAATAAGTCAATAACATGATTTAAATCATTATACAGGAGGTTCGGACACTTACAAAGCAAGTCGGACCTAAGGTAAGGGAAATATCACAATCTCATTTTTATCCGAGATTGTTTTTACTTTGGTAATTACTGGGGTGTATTTTATCATCCACATCCATGTTTCATCAATATGTAATATTATTTTCATCCACCTACAATTGTTTAAATCCATTTTTACCCTTCGGTGAGTTTTTAGTAAAAGAAATGAAAGGAATCTTTTGATGTTTTTCGTACGAGGTACTTTTTGACTTTTCCGACAAAAGTACGAAGAATGTTTTTTTTAACTTATACGGCACGAACGGATTTCTACTGTTTTATAAAGCATTATTTTCATGAAGCTTCCTCTAAATGATTTCATGACTATTTTCAATAAAATCTATTTCTTTTAAAATTGCATGATGTTTTGTAAAAGAAATTGATTTTGAAGAAGAAAGGATATTTTCCTCAAGAATTCAATTCAAGTGTTTTATCAAAATTATTTTCCATATAAGATAATAAAGGGTTCTGTTTCTATCCATATTTTTACATTGATTTGACTATGTTGTGATGAAATTATGTTTATGAATTCCTTTATCTTATATGAATGGTTTTATGATGTCATGTTGTTTAAGAATCCCATTTTTATTACATGGGTTATGCAATGATGTATGATTTATGATTTTGTGGCACACATAAGAAAGGATTCATTAAGAGATGGGTGGGACCTATATCTCCCTCCAATGCATTGGGTAATGATTTTATATCTCATGAGATAGACATGGCTGGAATGGTAGGTTATACCGGTTCAGTGAAACAGGACTGAAACGAGGATTACTCGATTCAGAAAGGGACTTTGTCCACTAAGATAGTCTTGGCAATGAGTCTTGACTAACAAGAAATGATTCTCTATGATTATGTGTGTATGCCACAATGAGTAATGATTTAAGTTATGATTTCATTTTCACTTCTATGATTTATCCCATGTTATGATATTATGAGCTCTTTTGCAGGTTATGATTTCCAAAAGCTATGTTCTTATGTATATGATGTGATTGATATTTCTTTTGTTTACCCTTACTGAGCATTTGAGCTCACCCTTTTATGTTTTCTTTTCCCCAGGATATAAAGAAAGGTTTTTAGGTAAAAAAAAAGAAAATCTTTATGGGAGATATTGAAGATCTTTCACCACGATTAGAAGAATACGTTCCGAGTTTCCAAAGACACTAAACTATTACGATCCTTGTGTGTGTGTTTTTGTTATGTACTAAGTATTCCGCAAATGTAATGTAATGTCCATGTACGTCAGGCTTCGGGTCTCTACAGTTGGTATCAGAGGAAAGGTTTAGTCAACCTTTGGAAACTAGGACGCGAAAACGTTAGTAAGATCCCTAGCGATATTTCTAAGGTATGTCTAGGGATGCCCCTAAGGATAAGTATACGTATAGGATATAGTTCTAGAACTATGGTAACGATATTAGATTAAACCAAAGATGATAGATATTTAAGTTACTCCCCCCTTATTACGATTTTTGCATCTAACACTATTCTGTTTGGGTTTTAGAAAATGGTTGGAAACAAGATGATTCACAATAATGGAGGATATGATGGACAATGGAATGATATTCTTCATGAGCAACCAAATGAAATGGGATTTGGATGTCCAAACATCATTATTTTTCCAAATCAGCAATCTCACAATATGATCAATAAAGTAAAATTTGGTAAGTTTCCTGACTCGACTAATAAGAGAAAGATGGAGTTCCATGATGATCATAGAGGAAAGAAAGTTCAATTTCCCCTATGTAAATCATGTGGTAAGAGGCATCAAGGAGAATGTTTCAAGGGAACTGGAAGATGCTTTGGGTGTGGAAAAGAAGGACACAAAGCAAGTAAGTGCAAAGGAAAAGGGTCGGTTAACACCATGGATGAGGATAATGGTATTGCTACGACATCAAAAATGGTTAAGTGTTTTAAATGTGGAATGTATGGGCATTATGCAAACAAATGCCCTAAGGGAAAGACTCATGAAGAGAATCAGTATGGTCATATGGGTAGTATTTATGTGGATGATGATGAAGAGACTACAAATGATATGTGAGATGAAAGAATTGTTGAAGCTCGGTCAATGGTTTAAGAATGTTGTGGAATGATTACATGTTTATCATGTGTAATGTTGTATAAGAAATCTCATGGTACTATGGAATAAAGAGACATCTGAGGATTGTTACACTGTTGTCTTTCCTTGAGTTATGAAAGTGTATGATTAATGGTACCACTATCCATGAAAGGTTATTCAGATATTTTTGGAATGTAGATGATATGCGCATAATGAAGGGATAAGGAGAAAATTAAATGTTTGATAGTATTCATGAGCTCATGATTGATATACGGACTAAGTGATATCATGGTTTGAGTATATAGAATTTTGAGGATTTTGGTATATGGAAAGTATTAACTTTTAACTACATTCATGTTTTCACTAAGGTATTCAAGAGAATACACGATTAAGGACTTTTAATGTTTGGAATGTAACCAACAAGACATATCTTATGATATGTGGGGATCAACGACAGTATTAAATCTCTGGTAATCGTTGTCACTATATTATGAGAGTGGACTGCAGTATTATGTATAAGCCTAAAGATTAGACTGGATTATGTTGGACATAAGTTAGTATTGTTTAAGGATATAAGATTTTCGATATTATTGATGGGATGTTATAGTAACGTAGTTTTAGAAAAAGGGACAACCGGCAGGACGGGCGACAGCCCATCGCTTCGGACAAGGCTGTAGGAATTGAACCCACAACCGAAGTGCGACTGGCCTACCACTGACCTACAGGAAGTCCCTGTTTAGTAGAAACTAGTTTTATTATATTAAGAAGTATGCTATATGAAGTATAAGTCCATTTTAGGAACTATATATGATTAATCTCACTATATAATGACTTATGTATATTTAATAACTTTTGCTTACCTTTTGTTTGAGACAGATGGAATGACCCGTCATTCTATCACATGATCTGCTAACACTTCACGAATAACAAATTCAACTTCATTTATTTAAGAGATGAAGTGGAAATTGTTCAAGGCACGAACAACAGTGATATTGTATCAAAATAAAGTAAGTATTTATTCTAATTCAAATTTTCAACTTTAGGGAAATGATCTTGAAAACAAAAAATGTTGTCCTAGTGATCTTATACCTGATGAATCAGATGGTACCTTAGATCGTCACAAATTTATGGATTTGTGATTACTGGATTTTCCATAGCCATGTTCTCTACCACTCTCTATCAGAACATGATGGTTAGATTTCTCTTCCATATCCATATTTTCACCTATGTGGAAACCCAGTGATTAGTTTATTTGGGTAATCGTTACATTTCATACTTTAGTTTTTAAAGCCAAGTTCTGGTATTCCCTTTTACGATGTGGGTTTCTATTAAAGAAACTTTCAAATAGTAAACCATTTATAACCCCGACGAATTTCGAGGGCGAAATTCATTTTAAGGGGGGTAGAATGTAACAACCCAAGATTTTATAAAAAAATATTCTTTTAATTTTATTAATGTCTTGTGTTGTACGCTACACCAAAAGGAGCTTGCACAACACACATCCTTGACTTGACTTGCATTACACGCAATCGCGACCTTCCTCGATAGCGTGTGTAGTACGCAATACCGAGTTTCACTAAACAACGATATGCTATAAAAATATTATTAAAACTAGCCGTTATGAATAGTAATAACCACTTTTTGAAATCCAGTAAATCTTATTTTTCAAAATGAACTTTATTTTTGGATTCGGAGTATCGAATTTAGCCTAAGGTGAAATTTTGGTACTTTTCGGATAACTTTCATATTCCGATGAATAGTGAAAATTACTAAATTATAATTAAAAACAACTTTTTTAATCGAAATAATAAATAGTGATAAATCATTATTTTGAGTGGTTTTAAAGTATATTTAGAATATATTTTTACAATTTAATACAATGTTGGTCATTGGATGTAGTTTCACATTTAAACTAGACATAAACAAGTGTCAATCTTTTGATAGATATTGTTTCTTAAAAACACGTTATTTGTTTTAACAGCGGGATTTAATTATAAAATTAATTAATGCAACTTTTATGTTATGAATTTGGTAAAATAGACTTCATTTTTGAATTCGGAATATGAAATATAGCTTGGGATGAAATTTTGGCATTGTTCTGAAAAACATCAATTTTTGATGAATAGTGAAACTACTAAGTGGTAGGTTAAAAACTGAATTTTGCATAACACTTAATTTTACCGCTTCTGTGAATGGAATTTCGAAAATCCGAGAGACACGGTTAATATCAAGGACTAAAATGTGGTTCAATGAGATGAAAATAATTTTTTGGTGAATAGTAACTTTTTACCTTTTTTACCACGGTTAATAGTAAATAGGGTAACTAAGGGTAAATATGATATTAATATTACCCTAACACATGTCCTAATTCTATTGGACAAGTGTAATTCGACCAAAAACAAACTTAGGAATAAAATATGACCATTTAGGCCCACTTGGATTAGATTAGGACATTTATTATTAATTTATTTAAAGAAGGGTTAAAATAGTTAAAATCAAAGTTTAATAAGTAAATAATTTTTAATATGGGGTTTTACATAAGATAAATTCGATTGTAAATATTCATTAGAAAGATAAAAAGATTTCCTACATGATGGTATTTTATTTGTAATTTTTAGACATCAAATAATTTAATTTATTTATGACACAACGATGATGCAGTAATTATCTTTTTAATGAAATATTGACATAATTGATGTTATAAGCACCAAAATAAATTTAATTTGAGATTTTTTATGAATTCCACTAATTTTCTAGGTTACTATGATATATTAATGTTGATTTAATCAACTTGGTTCGAACATTTTATTCTGTTATGACTTTCACAAAAATCATATATCAAATAGTGTCAAAATTGACACAAAATAGTTTTTAAATCAAATATTATATTAATAATTGTTATTTTATTCCTAAAAATATAAGGTTCGGCCAAATGACTTAGATAAGGATATATATATTAATAATAAACAATTTGGGGTTCGTTTGGCATGTTATAGTAAGTGTATTAACCATATAGTGAAAGAAAACAAAAAGACACGGTAAAAGTTAAATTATTTAACTTAGAGTTAAATCTAATTGATAAGGTTTAAAATAATATCCAAACATGTCTAAATTTGATTTGTTGATGAGATTACAACCCTATCTCATCTAATCTTCGAAAATGAGTCATTTTTGGAGGTTTTTAAGTGGGGTTAGATTTATTATAAATTAATATTTTTAAGAATTCCTAAGGTGCCCCTCTCCTCCCTTATAAAAGGACACCTCCTCCCCCTCCTCCTCACACAAATTTGAGCACTCAATCTCGTCCAACCCCTGCCATTTTCTCCTCTCCACTTCCCTAGAAACATCCTAGAGGTTCTGGTCTTCCTCAAAGACCAATTCTAGTGCCCTAAGAGGAGGTCTCAAAGAGGCACTTCAAAGAAGAGGTAATTACCGTTACCAATTCTTTCATTTTTATTTCTTCTTCCACTTCTTATTCTTAGGTTGTTTCATTATAAAGTAATAACATCAGTATCACTCATATACTGATATGTTATTATAAGTATGAAACAACCCTATTTCACCATCTATCCATCCTACGGAAAAAGAAATCACAGTGCGTGCGTACGTACGGAATACCGTCTCCACGCCGTGGTGTAATCTATTTTCCACCACCACCTTACATGGATGGGTATAATGGTGTAAAGAATAACTATACATAGTTATTACAACATCATATTGATTCTGATATATTGTATAATCCACTCCAATTCAATTCAATATTTATAGAAATGATATCATCGCTCGTGCGTACGTACGGACTACCGTCTCCACGACGCGATGAGATTCATTCTCCATGTTAACCATTTAAGAATGATTATAATGTGTATATAAAAAATAATAATGAAATATATGACATTATAAAGCTACTGGATTTATGTATATATACATATGTATGTCATCTACTTACTTCCATTTCAAGACAATAAGGAAAGTAAAACAGCGTTCATGCGTACGTACGGACTACCGTCTCCATGAACGGTGTTTTTCATTTTACTTATCTATCTATTATATATATATATATATACTGAATATATATGATATATAAATCATATTTTATATTCTGGAAGTAAGTAAATCATGATATAAGTAATAATGATGTCAAGAACAACAAGTCAAAACACCTAAGATAAATGAAACGATTTTACCCAAAACGCTTCTTTAACATGGAATTTACAAAAGAACGGGTAATATAATGTTATAAGTGAACCATATATGACATCATAAAAATGAATATGATTCTGGAATAAGTCAATAACATGATTTAAATCATTATACAGGAGGTTCGGACACTTACAAAGCAAGTCGGACCTAAGGTAAGGGAAATATCACAATCTCATTTTTATCCGAGATTGTTTTTACTTTGGTAATTATTGGGGTGTATTTTATCATCCACATCCATGTTTCATCAATATGTAATATTATTTTCATCCACCTACAATTGTTTAAATCCATTTTTACCCTTCGGTGAGTTTTTAGTAAAAGAAATGAAAGGAATCTTTTGATGTTTTTCGTACGAGGTACTTTTTGACTTTTCCGACAAAAGTACGAAGAATGTTTTTTTTAACTTATACGGCACGAACGGATTTCTACTGTTTTATAAAGCCTTATTTTCATGAAGCTTCCTCTAAATGATTTCATGACTATTTTCAATAAAATCTCTTTCTTTTAAAATTGCATGATGTTTTTTAAAAGAAATTGATTTTGAAGAAGAAAGGATATTTTCCTCAAGAATTCAATTCAAGTGTTTTATCAAAATTATTTTCCATATAAGATAATAAAGGGTTCTGTTTCTATCCATATTTTTACATTGATTTGACTATGTTGTGATGAAATTATGTTTATGAATTCCTTTATCTTATATGAATGGTTTTATGATGTCATGTTGTTTAAGAATCCCATTTTTATTACATGGGTTATGCAATGATGTATGATTTATGATTTTGTGGCACACATAAGAAAGGATTCATTAAGAGATGGGTGGGACCTATATCTCCCTCCAATGCATTGGGAAATGATTTTATATCTCATGAGATAGACATGGCTGGAATGGTAGGTTATATCGGTTCAGTGAAACAGGACTGAAACGAGGATTACTCGATTCAGAAAGGGACTTTGTCCACTAAGATAGTCTTGGCAATGAGTCTTGACTAACAAGAAATGATTCTCTATGATTATGTGTGTATGCCACAATGAGTAATGTTTTAAGTTATGATTTTATTTTCACTTCTATGATTAATCCCATGTTATGATATTATGAGCTCTTTTGCAGGTTATGATTTCCAAAAGCTATGTTCTTATGTATATGATGTGATTGATATTTCTTTTGTTTACCCTT
This sequence comes from Viscum album, assembly GCA_963277665.1. NCBI lineage: Eukaryota > Viridiplantae > Streptophyta > Magnoliopsida > Santalales > Viscaceae > Viscum > Viscum album. The sequence continues at coordinate 745,656,616 of OY728123.1, read as the reverse complement.
ACTGAGCATTTGAGCTCACCCTTTTATGTTTTCTTTTCCCCAGGATATAAAGAAAGGTTTTTAGGTAAAAAAAAAAGAAGATCTTTATGGGAGATATTGAAGATCTTTCACCACGATTAGAAGAATACGTTCCGAGTTTCCAAAGACACTAAACTATTACGATCCTTGTGTGTGTGTTTTTGTTATGTACTAAGTATTCCGAAAATGTAATGTAATGTCCATGTACGTCAGGCTTCGGGTCTCTACAATCCAACACCAGAGATTCACCAAAAACATCGGTGATACCAAAATTTCCGTAGTTATAAACAAACTGAGATTATAGTGTCGAAAAGATAACCAATATGAGGGACATTCAACCATGACTGATCTAATACACGGAAACAAAACAGTATCCTTGTCATCACCAATCAAAAAATTACAACCCTCTAAGACCCACACTCTTTCAACTAACAAATGTAATGAAATGACATTGAAAAACTAATCACACTATATCACCCACATGGATGACCAAACCCAACCTATTCTTAGAATACTAAAAATGAAGACCCCACAAGAAAAAAACCATTAAAAATGAGAACCACATCCCATGAAATTATTTGGTTAACTCCACACAATAATTATTTTTAAGGACTATAAAAACTCTTAGAAAACTCCCAAAACCCAGTGGGCATTGTGCCTAAGTAACACAGACATTCCTTTTCAACAATGCATTCCAGTAAAAATCTATAGAAACACCACTCCCAACTTCATGGTAGATTGATCCATAAAATACCACTCACAAAATATCATGATCAATCGTGCCATGACCTAAAAATTCTATAATAACTGTCTAAACCCACAAACCATGATCATCACACATTGTTTTACAAAAAAACAAAAGCACCCTCTATACTCTTATGAAAAAATAACTATAACTCCTAAAAATATCCCCCAACCCTACCATCATCTAAACTGATAACTATCCAAACCACTAACCCACTAATCCACCTAGAGAATAAATAGAACCAATATGGCTAAGAAATCATACTATGCCTTCTCTCTAACATAGTGAGAAAACCATGAAGCAAACAACAAAACCATGAAATCATGAGTACAACATGTGATCAATTATACAATCCCTTGGTATCCTCATCCTCAACACATTACCATTTTGATATATCATAAAATATAAGAAACTAGAGCCCAAATGAAATATACTTAGGATTCCTTTCCTTCACCCATCCAATCACCACCAATAAAAATAGGGAAAACCAAAGTCAACACCAACCCACAAGGGATTATACACATCCCTTGATAAAGAGAATGCATCTATGCCACCATGAAAAACCTTCCCTAGAGATCCACAAGACCTGTCATCAGAATAATGTAACCAACATTTCAGTTGAGTATAATTCCACTAAGCACTTATTAATGAATCATCATATAGGTAGTTTCTTACACATTAAAAAATTAAAATATAATGTTGATAAAATCACAAAGAGATAGAAATATCAATCGTATAGCCCTAATATGATATCGGAACATAACACTCTTATTGTCATTCCGATATCCAGAAATAATGAAATTTTAAAATGGTCAAACTCAAGTTCGTATTTCAAGGTGAAAATCACAATACGAGAAGACTACATACCAATAATTGAAATCCCACAACCTTGGTAACATGTACTAGAAACAAGAAAAAGTGTTCATGAAGCCCTAACACAGTATCCATCAAAATCTATAACAGTATCATAGATCTCATGTCTAATGACTCCCCCAATAGTATGATAAGGAAAAAGTCTTCTCTGGTACTGTTTTATCACAAATTGGCTTTCGTCGACTTGAATTGAAACCAGATTTGGACCCCAGAAATGCCTTAAGAGCATATCCTCATATGGAAGATGCTTCTAATTATCCGATAGGGCCTAAATAAATATAATGTAGATACCATGACTATAGGTTAGAGTGTAATAATAGTAGAAATAAACTAAACATGTAAACATCCATGAACATCAGAGTGCTCCTAAATAAAAAAATAATAGAAAAACATGTAGCAAATTAATGTTCTATACATACCAAAAAAACTAAAACATACAAACAATGGTCTCCCACTGATCCAACTGAAAAAAATTTAATAACATAAAAAAAAATACATAAGGCTATTTAATAACTCTGAGATGAACCAAATACCTGGTCTCCAAAAATCTTGAATAACTCCATCATGAACCTCAAACACCACATGGACAACTCTCCTCCAACCTGTAACACTAGAACTCCTCCGAATACACTAATAAATGATCAACCTGAATGTTGATATAAGGTATAAACATATAATGAGTTTCACATATAGGGGATGTGAAATAAATAACCTAAGGGGCACCTATAAAAACACCCCACATAGAAGGGTATTCCTTATAACATTTCTATGGGAACTATGTCAGAATGTTCTCAATTTCACATATCCATACATATCATCCAGTGATGTAAAAACCCCATAAGAATCCTAAAAGTCCTCATATCATGTGATAGGACCTAAACCTCAAGCAACAAAACTAGCGATCCCTTCAAAGAAGACACTCAATCTTGCCTCCCAAAATCATTAAAAATAATCTCAGGTAATCTCACATAACGTCCTCAAGTATTGGGGATGCACACGCACACAAACTCACCTAAACCTCAATACTCCCAACACAACCTATCAAATTATTCTAATACCAATGTTCAAGGGAGTCCTCAAAAAATAAATACGAATAAAAAAACACCATCTAGTCAGCTTCTAAATGCGAAAAGATTCCACCACAAAAGTCTATAAGGAAGAAATCATAGAATGGAATACTCATAGGTCAAATTATGAGTATGGGGGAAAACATAGGTGAAATGTCCCATGGAAAGATAAGTACACCATGTGTAAATCTCGTACATGGTGGGAGCCCCAATGGTCCTCATTCTCTAGGTGCCTCTGTCCTCTCTGTCTGTACTTTTTTAGAGTATACAATTTGTGTCACCTGGAACATGGAATATAACCTGGCATGGGACCATTACCACATATTTCAGCCCAACTCAGCATGTAACATGCTTGATTACATGGAGAATACAACAATTACATGGTGTGTAACCACACATAGGTACCTTCTCGGGTACCTGAACATTTACCCCGACTAGGTGTGTACGCATACAAAACATGAACCCCACATGGGACGTTACCATATATCATGTAGGTCCATGTACCCCCATATGGGGTTTATTTCTGAGTACATATCCAAAACTCATTGAATAAAAAAAATTCATGTTACGTATCTTTTTTATATTTATCCTCTTCGATATCTTAGGTTGCACACAATTCCCATCTTAAAAGAATAATAAAATTTTATTAAGTTACAGTTATATCCAAGATGTTAAATTGTCAGTAACAAATAGTTGTATCCAAATTATGTAATATATAATGGTAAAACTCATTTTAATTTAGTATTTAACTTTTTCTTAAAAAGAATGTATGATTTAGTACAATATCTTTATTTAAAGAAAATTATTTAAATCAAAAAATGTTTTCTTTACATTATTGATTAATTCATATAACAATTATTGTGGAATTAAAAAAAATTAATTGTATAAAAAATTTCATTTTTGAAATCACTGTTTTAATATTATCTAATTGTAAATTTTTGGTAAATTTTTGAGAGGATTGATTTCCCAATGAATAGTGAAAAATAAAGATTTTTGAAGGATTTTACTTTCATTATATTAAAAGTTATTTAATGATTTGAATTTTACCCTAGTGTATCATAAGTAGTAATTTGTAATAAATAATAAAAATAATTTCATTTTAATCATCTTTATACCCTATTTTGGTATAAGATCACTTTTGGTTTTAAAAATGCATTTTTAATAAATCCTTTTTTCGTTTCGTTTTAAATAGTTAATTCTAAATTATATTAAGAATCCTTTTTGTGTTTAATTTCAAAAACTTGATTCCATATATGGATTCATAAGTTGAAATTTTCGTATATATTTCCCCCTTTTTATAATATAAATAGATGTAATGTTTATTTTTTGTTGCCAAAGTAAATGGTAAAATGGGTAATATTGGTTAAACATAAAATGATATGGAGAAAAAAAAGACCATAACACTTGAACTAAATTTATTTTATGATAAATGATAATAATTTTTTTTGATTATGGTAAAATATTAGTGATCTATGATTTTTTCCATGTAGTCTTTTTTTATCGAGTTTATTATATTTGAACTAAAAAATAGTTTGAAAATTAAAAATAGTGATGTTTCATGAATATAATAATTTATTAAATTATTTAAAAACCATAAAAATATTAAATAATCACACATCTTATAATATATGATTGGAAATATCATATTATGGGAATTGATATGCCATTTGAATTCTTTTATCTCCAGAAATGTATTATTATATTTTAATCTTTATGATAATTTCAAAAATTTCCCCTCATATCAATTATAAAAGGGATCCCCATTATTAACTTCACTAGAACAATTTTAGCTATATATATTTATAAAAATATTTCCATTTCTCTTCAAAAAATCCTTATACATGTTATAAAAGTATTGTTTCATCAAAAACACCAACCCGAGATCCCATAAGAAGTTATCTAAATAATCATCCGAAGAAGGGTTAATCTTCATTACCAACTATTTCAATTTAATTTTTATTATAATTAATTTTAATTTTTTTTCCATGTTAATGTATTAAATCAAGTATAATATATATATTCCTATTTTATTATAGTTTTCAATCAACCATTTTCTATCTTTTATCGATCCTATAAAAACGAAAGCACCATACGTGCATAAATACTACATTTCATTTCCACAGTGCATTGTAATTCAAATTTAAACAACAAAATTCAAGTATTTTTATATATGATATGTATGATATTAAATTTATTGTTTTATATTAATATATAATCCAATTCATTTCCCTTTCACCAATTTATAAATTCCATCGTCGCTCGTGCATATGTACAATTCACCATCTCCAAGAAGAGATGTTAGTCATTTTATATTACCACCATTTAAGAATGATTATAAAAATGTATATAAAGAATTAATATGATAGAAATGTCAATAATATAATTATGGAAATAATGGGAATGTATCCTATACATAATAATCATGACGTACATGACAAGACATGCATAGTAAAATGAAGTTGTTAACATCGGAATCATGGGTAATAATGAAATATTATTAAAAAATGGATAATAAGATGATAAAAGAGGATCATATATGGAGTCATAAATATGAAAATAGTTTAATTATAAATTATAATTTTTTTTCTAAAAAATTATACAGGTAGTTGAATCACATTCAACGAATGTGATGTTCATGGTAATTGGTTTTCATCTAACATTTTTTTCAATGGGACACATGATTTATTCACATGAACTTTCATTTTTGTTGTGTATATACATCCCCTTTGACAAGATATAAAATTAATTAATTTATTCTCAGGATATTAATATTTTCAAATATTTTTTTATATAGGAGGAATATGATTGATATGTTACCAAAAAGGTATGCTTTTTTTACAATCTCATCATTATTTAACATTGTTTTTGTTTATTTCTCTATTGTGGAATATTTTTCTCATATTTCGATGTTTTCAAGAAATTGTTTCAAAAATGTTATTAATATTACCAAATTATTGATAAAATTAATTTTTATCAGTTTATTACTTTTTTAAAAAAATTATATGTTATTTTTCCATTGTTTTACAAAGAATATGCTTTTTGAATTTTCATACAAAAATATGAATGATATTTAACATATAAAACACTAATGGAATGTACCACTATCTTGTCACCCTAATACTTTGAATCACACATAACATATATACATGTTTCATTTAAAATGAAATTATTTCCTCATTACATGAATAGTTTTAGATTTTTTAAAATTATTTTCAATGTAAAAATGGAATTATTTCTTTAGAGATATTTTAATAATATCTTTGATGTGTTTTTATCTTTGTAAATATCCATTATTGAATATAATATCGAAACTATTATCTGTTGATGTCAGTCATCATATATCATTGGATGGTTTATGATCTGTTTTACTAGATATGTACTTATATTTTAAATGACTAGTTATTCTAATGTAGACATTTATTAATTTTATGGCATGTTGATTCAGTTGTATTATTTGATTATATGTTGAATGCACTGGACTTAATATGTGATTGGTAGGGCTAAATATATCCCCTCGATGCGTCGATAGGTCTAATGATATTTTAATTATATTGATGATATATCATGAAATAAACTATCTTGGGGATATATCCTGATAATTCAATGGATTAGTACCATATATTTTATCAATATTATTGATAGATCCTGAAAGAAAATATATTGATAATGGATCTTGATAGTTCAGACATATGGAATTATGCATTCCATCATTTTGAATTCAGTTATTTATATTCAATGTGATTAATCTAGAATTTAAAATTTCCATGGTTATGCCTTAAGGATAATGATAGTGTTTATAAGGAATTACTTTATCTTCATTCAATCCTACCATATTATTCTCAAATTTGATAAAATGACATATGTTTCAATTTCATAAGTTTCCAAATTGATTATGGTTATGATTCATGGAATATTATCATATATTTGACCCATACATAGAGATTAGAAACTTCCTGATTTTTTTCCATTCTCTAGGAGTCCATAAATTTTCCTGAGAAATTTATTCAATATTATTTTGGAGGGATTAATATAATTCCAAAAAATATTATGATATAATATTTGTTTTTAAATTAATATAGAAATCATGTGTGTATGTATTTTACAAAGTCTACTAAACTATTCAGTACATTGGGATGAAATTACTTGTATCTTATGCCAATGTAATAATGTATCCATAGGCACTAAGATATTGGGCTCATGATCATCATAGATGGTATTATAGGAAGAATATTAGAAACCTAGGAAACTAGATTTAGAAAAACATTAATCAGGCAATATAACCCAATTACTATATTTGAATATAAGTATAAGAATAAGATAAAATCCTATAAATTTGGAAATTTCCATGGATAACAAAGGATAAAAATAAGGACTCGTTTATTGAGAAGAATGTGTCATGATTCTGACATACTCTGTTAATACTTCATATCAAATTATGATTATTATATTATTATTTTTTAAACATTTTATTTTAGTTTTAGTCAATGGTTTACCTCGAAGGAACCATATTAGCATTAAATGAGGTTGTACTACTGTGTATTGGTATTAAATATTTAAATTATTGAAGTATTTTACGAAGGATATTTTGATTGTAAAAATAAATAAACATTTAAGTAATTATGTTGATATATTTTCATTAGCTTAACATTTATAAGCAACATTATGGGTTTATGAGTTTAATGTTAATCATATGGTTAAATTCATAAACAACATTTTGATGTTTTATGTTATAGGAGTTAATAAATATTAAATATATTTTGGGAGGCATTTATGGAAATGAAAGACATTCATTTAGTATGTGTCAAATTTATTTTATGAATAATTCCTTTATGTTTTTTAACATAAGATTAAAGGTAAGGATATCCTTTAGTGGTTATATGTTCTATTTTTAAAGTAATTATAGGTAATTATATTATTTTTTGTAATGGAAGCTGATACATTTGAGATAAAATTTTAGGATAAAACATTTCCTTATTATTGAATTTATTAAGTTTATTTTTGATGATATTTATCACATCATAGTGGATTTTTTTAAGTATTATGTTAATATGGTTTCAGAAAAAGGAGAGCATACTGGTCGGGAAATAACCATTTGTATATAGTAATTCCATTGGACTTGAACCCACAACAGAAGGAAGATAATGCTTCATCATTGACCACTAACCTACCAGAAGTCCTAAAATGTATGATGTTTTCTTAATCCTAAAAATATTATTTGTATGAAGGATAAGTTGCTTTTTTAACCCTATAAGATTAATATAAATAGAATATTGTTGAATTTTATTTGAGGAATAAAGGTTGAATCCTATATTTGGGAAATATATGATCATATATTTCAACTACTTATTCAATATTTATAGAAGAACCTATTGGTAGATTCAAGACTTTTTGTTGCACATCTGCAAGATTGGATACAATTAACAGATTCAGAATCTTCTCCTTACTGTGATGACCACCATCTATACATCCATTTGGGTGGGTATGAATAAAATCATCATTGAAAACATGTCTCCCCCATCAAATAGGGGATCCTATCTATTCACGTGGATGTGCAGGCTACTGAAATAGTGAAGGTAGGTGAATTGCATAAAGAAATAATGATCTGACAATTTTTAGGCTTTCAGTTTTCCAAGAATACCAAATAATCCCATGGTGATAGGATAGATTCACTAGATCTTCCCATTATTTTAATTTATTATGGTGATTATGAATGGTTCCCCAAATGACATGCAAGGACCCTCGGGGTGTGGAGGTGTTTTCTGTACACATTGTGACATTGTTAATGATTATTTTTTGCACTTTATTGAACCATTAATTTTATAAGAAACTATGATTTGGGACATGATATATGACATCAATCATATTGAACATAAAAATTTGAATCCCATATGGATTCAATAAGTTTCATAATGTGCTATGAAATTCTTCAAAATAAGGAATCTAAATATACCTTGGGTAGTTCTACCTCATTGGATATAATCACTCAAACATGCACACCACTTCCACTTTATGGTATCATGAATATATAGGTAACCCAATAAAGTGGTGGATGTGTTTTCTAAGGGAGTGACAATAGACATGAGCACCATGTGGTCATACTGGGATCCTTATTAATGCGAAATTATGGTTGATTTAGATATTTGGGTAGTGTTGTACTCACAATTATATAAACCCCCCGTCTAATGCCTAAAAGTTTTAGGCATATTATTTAATAAATATTATTGATGACAATCTATGTCCGGAAATTTCCTAGAATATATGATCTTATCATCGAATTATGGTAATTCAAGTTATTTATTTAAGTAATTAGAATGTGATAGAGACTATACATGTAGAAATGAACATTTTCATAGATAAATATTAAATTTATCTTGCATGACTTTGCAATAAAATCCTATAGAATTTTGGGTTTTACTCTTAAGATGGGATAATTTGTAATACATTTAAAGAGTCTTATTTATTTAACTATATAAGATTAATTTTTTTCATTACTATTTAATTTTTATTATTACAATTGAATTATGGATTATTAAATTAGTTTTCTTCACGTAAATATTTACTCTTTTGGGTAATTATCTAATAATATATTTCTTGGTTAATCTCTAAAGGTATGATGAATATATTGTTTTTTTTTTGTGGATTTTGGGATTAGAAGATGTTGAATCCAGTGCCTTAGGAATTAATAAAAAATTTATACTCATTATTTGTTGAAAAAGAGTAGTTTTTTCATTAATATTGATTAAATAATGAAACTATAATCTCTATGTAAGTATATTTCCTTAATTTATTACTCATGGAATTAAAGTAATTCCAAAAATATTAGAAAATGATTTTAGAAAAAAAGCGTTATCCATTTATATCTATTACTCAGAAATAAATGGTCATTAATCGAACACCGATTTAAGGTTTCGTGAATTTTTAATTTATCATGATCATGTTCTATATCACTCTCCATCATAACATGATTTTCAGATTTATCTTTTATGTAAATATTTTTATATCCAATTAATGTTCTAATATTCAAACACTTAATTTTCTTTATGAACTTCAGATTTCCCATTACATCTTATTAAGAGGATGCTTTATTAAACATAATTATGATTTGGTTTTCCCACCAAGGAATCATAAAATATCAATCGTTGATTTTTTTAAATTTTATATTTTGATGAAATAATATATTGAAGAAAATGAGAATGTAGTACCCTAAGATATTATGGTATCCCTCCTTTTATATTTATCCTATTTGATAGCTTATGTTGCACACAACACTCATCTTAAGAGAACGATGTAACATTATTTTGTGATCATTATAATCTAGAGGATTAGTTTTTAGAAATGAATAATAATAACCAGATTATAAAAATATATAATCTTCCAAATAATATTTATTGTAGTAGGTAATTATTTTTGAATAAACACTTAATTTTTAGAAAAATCATTTTAATCATGAAAAAATATTTTATTCCACAATGTTTTTATTTATTTTTAGGAGTTAATATTATAATCCAATTACAGAACATATATAATTTGTTTTAAATTAATATCATTTTATAAATAATCATATCAAAATTGGGTAGTGGTAAATTAATTGTAATTTTATTAGATGACTGATTTTCAAGTGAATAGTTAAAAATACCAATTTTATTAAAACACTAAATGTATTTATAATAAAAATTCCCAAATGATTATTATACATGAATATAATTAATTTAATTTCGATCATCTATATAAATTTTTCTTATAAGTTTATTTTTTGGTTCAAAAATGTAATTTTTTAGAAAACTATTTTTCATTGCATTTTTTGGAATTAGTTTTAAATTAAATTATAGGACCTATATGATATTAATATTGTGAAATGGATTCCATTTTTGGATATATATGTTAAAATTTAATTAAATATGAATATTTTATTTTTGAAAAATATGACTAACAACCATGGTAACTTTTTTGTAGTGGTAAAGGGTAAATTTGGTAATATAGGTTAAAAATAAAATTATAAGGATTATAAATGACCCTAAAAGTTGAAGCTATTTTATTTTACCATTAAATTTTTATAATGATTCAACATTCTATAAGATGCCCTTGTATGAAAATTTAAATGTGGTTTGGACCTCTATCATATTTTATTTACTGAAAATTCAAAGTTGTCACATTCATGTTTTTAATAAATATTTCATTATTAGTATGATGTGATCCAAAATAAATCTTCACATATAAATATTATATTTATATTTAATGTAATTATATTAATCATGTTAATGGTTTTTAAATTTTAGTGGATAAATATTTACGTTGAATGCTTTCTCCACTATAATATTATAATTTTTTAATTAAAGAAAAGATCAAATAAATTATATTAAAAAATAGTAAAATAAATATAATATGAGATAATTAATTTCATACATGAATTTTATATATGATTTTGATATATTAGGGACCCAATAAAATATTTTTCTAAATGTTATATTCTTCCTTGATTATATTAAATTCGAACTGATATATAAAGTCAAAATTGATAATAATGATATTTTAAAAATGTAATATTTTATTATATTATTAATAAATCATAAAAATATTAAATGATATGAAAGGGGAAATATATTATTGAAATTTTCACTCCCTATTCATTTTTATTCCTTTTGTATTTTTTTAGCAATAGAACAATATTATTATATTTTAATATTTTGATCATTTTCAAAAGTTCCCATATCTACAACTATTAAAGGGAATCACTTTACAAACATCACTACACCACATTGAGCCATAAAGATAAAAAATAGAGATAATTTATCTTATTAACATAATAATACAATTTATAGATATTTTATTCATTCTAAAAACCAACCATCTATCCGTTAATTAGACATCTAAAATTATTCCGAAGAAGAAGAGTTAATCATCTTTACCAATCATTTCAATTTATTTCTACTAAAACATCATTTTAAAGTGTTGTTTCCATTGTAATATAATAAAAATCGTATCATATATATATATATATAATGAGATGGTATAATTATTAAAAAACTACCAAATTATATATTTTATCCATCATATTAAAAAGAGAGAACATCACCTGTGAATGTATGGCTTACCATCTCCACATAGCAGTGTAATGTTTTTTTCATCAATAATGTAAATGTATGGTAATAATTGAGGAATGAATAGATATCCATAAGATACTTATGATATTATAATAATTCATTTAAATTAATACATCATCCACTTAATTACCCGTTCCACCATTTAGTAAGGATATCATTGCTTGTGTGTACGTACATACGACATACTAACTCCAGGAAGTGATAAGATTCATTTTTCAAGTCCACAAATCAATAATGATTTTAAATATATATAAAATGGATAAATTTGATATATATTAACTATATATAATTCTATATATGACATAATTATATCATATTCCCAATAACTGGGACATACATGACAAAATAAGTCTAGGAAAATGAAGAAGTTTGCATTCGAAAAATGGGTATTAATGATATATTATTATCAACTAGGTGATAAGATGATACAAGAGAATCATATATGGTACCATTTATGTGAATAAGGTTCATTTATAAAACAATAACATAATTTAAACCAATATACTAGAGATTAAATCATGTTCAACTAATAAAAAGTACAAGGTAAGATATTTTCATCCCACTTTAATTTTTGTGGGACACATGTAACTCCATAAGCTTTGATGGTGTGTTTTTCTTTGAATAATACAATATCATGTGTTATATGCAACTTCGACTTCTAACACATCACATCCAATCATACTAGCCATTAATAATAGTAATACCCACTTTTTGAAATTTTATACATTTTATCATTCAAAATGAACTTCATTTTTGGATTCAGAATATCGAAATTATCGTAGGGTGAATTTTTGGTACTTTTCTGATAACTTTCATATTTTGATAAATAGTGAAAATTACTAAATTTTAATTAAAAAAACATTTTTAATAGAAATAATTAATTGTGATAAATTATGAATTTGAGTGATTTTAATGTTTAATTAGATTATATTTTTATCATGTAATCCAATGTGGGTCATTGGACATAATTTCACATTTAAACTGGACATAAGGAAGTGCCAATCTTTTGATAGTTATTATTTTTTAAAAGACGCTATTTTTTGACAACAAGAATTAATTTAAATTAATTAATGCAACTTATATGTTTATAATTTTGTAAAATAGACATAATTTTTGAATTCATAATATCAAATATATCATAGGAAGAATTTTTGGTATTTTTCTATGAAACATCAATTTTTGATGAATAGTGAAAAACACTAAGTTATTGGTTAAAACCGATTTTTTATTTAAATAATTATTTATTTTATTTAAATTAATTTATATCAAAATAGATACATAATACTTAATAAGTTCATTTTAATTCATTGGATTTAGTTTATAATAATTATATATATATATAATTTATTGAATTTTTCACCGTCTTTTACCCACCTCATAGGGGAATTTGAAGAATCCCATAAAACGTAATTTTACCAATTCTGTGAGTTGAATTTTGAAAATATGAGAGACATGGTTATATAAAGGAGTAAAATGTGGTTCAATAAGATAAAAATAATTTTTTGTGAATAGTAACTTTTTACTTTTATTTACCGCAGTTAAAAATAAATAGGGAAATTCAAGGTAAAAATAATATTGTAATAATTCAAAATTACCTTAACACATGTATTAACCATATTGGATGAGTAATGGACGACCATGGGAATCTTTGGGTTGATTTTGGGACCCCATGGATCCACTTATTAATGATAATGACATTTTAGATTAATTAATTTAATGTGAAGGCAAAATTGACATAAACCAAAACCTTTTAGTAATTAATTTTTATATGGTGTTATATAAGTAATATTTTTACTATAAATAATAATTAGTAAGATAAATAAATTTCCTACATAATGGTTTTTTATTTTATAATTTTTATACATTAAATAATTTAATTTATTTATGACACAATGACGATACAGTAATTACCGTATTATTGAAAGATTAATATAATTGATATTATAAATACCCAAATAAATGTAATTTGAGACTGTTTATGAATTCCAATAATTTTATAGGGTAATATGACATATTAGGATTGGTTATATGAATTTTTTATGTAATAATTCTGTTATGAATTCATCAATAACAAAATACCCAATAGTGCCAAAATTTTAAAAAAAGAGTTTTTTAAACAAATATTATATTATTAATTGATACTCTATTCCAAAAGAACTTAGTTTCAGACAAAGGACTTATATCAAGATAGTTGTATCATTAATGGACCACTTTGGGGTATCTTGGATGTATATATTAAGTTTATAAACTATATAATATAAAAATACAAAGTGACATGGTAAATGTCAAACTAATTAACAAAGAGTTAAAACTAAAAGATAAGGTTAATATAATGACCCAAACCTTTCTAAAACATATTGGTTGAGCTGTTTTCGACCTATACCCTCCTTGTACTTTTAATAATCCATTTTGGAGCCATTATAAACCGAATATGAATTTATTATAAAATAATACTTTAAGTTTTTCCTAAAGAGCCCCACCTCCCCCTAATAAAAGGACACCACTTCTAACCCATTCCTCACACCTCTCAAGAATTTTTACTCGTCCAAAAACTTCCCAATTAAGCTCCATACATCCCTATCCTCATCCTAGAAGCCTTACCTTAGGTATAAGGTTCTTAAATGGTCCTTTTTGGTTCAATATAAAGTGAGTTACCCAAATTAAAGGTAAAAATTTCTCTTAGCTTCTTTTCATTTATTTTACTTCTCCAACCCCTAAACACTTATTATTATTATTTTTGTAACAAAACCAGTATTTAAAATATTCTAGGATATTGTTATGAGATGTATTAGAAGTAAACTTACACAAAAATCCATCTAATGGGTGAATAACTTAATGATTCTATGGATGAAAACCAAACGCCCCACGAAACGATGATTGTTCAATTATCTTCTTCCACCTATCATGGTGGCCATTATGATGGAACTGTAATTAAATATGATATTAATGATATTTATTTTATATATAATCTTATTTAATTCCATTTATATCATACCATTATTCATTTCATGTTGTATATATATATATATGATAATTTAATTTGAGGAAGTGCGGACTACCACCCCTTCAAAGTGATATGACTCGTTCATACCATACATGGAATGTATAAAGGATTGTTTTAATGAACTGAATTACCATATATAAGATATCATATTATAATCTAATAATAATATACGTATGTATCATTTGTTTTTTATTCCTTTTAAAATGAAAAATAAAATGGAAGTAGCGTTCATGCGTAAATACAGATTACCGTCTCCACGAACGTGATGAGATTCATTTCCCCATCATATCCATTCATGACTAATTCTAATTTGATGATTAAAAGTAATGTTTAAGGACATGATATGATTCTAGATATGAATAACATACAACCTATCCATAACAAACACGACTTACGTAACAAATCATATAAAGGAAAACGAATCCGTTAACACCAAAAACGACGAGAATACTAAAATATTATCAACAAAACAATATTAAAAGATCATATATGATATCATATTTATATATATGATTTTTGTATAATTTAATAATAATGATTTAAATATTATATAGGAGGTTAACCTACCCTCAACAAAGAAAAATTACATGGTAAGGGGTTTTCATTTCACTCCTTATTCCCGTGAGATTCATGCCATATTGCCACTATTACCTTTTGTGTGGTGTATGTACGGCCCATTATTGTATTCTTTGTGTAATAAAAATTAGTTTATGTGTATTTAAAAATTCATTGTATGATAACACTTTCATGGGTTGTATGTTTCGTAAGTTACATAATAGGTAAGGTTTAAATTCACAATTGTTTTTAAGGATTTTTTATTTGGACATGAATGTTTTTAAAATGTTAATTCCATTCAATATTTTCAAAGTGGAATTGGACAATTTCATTAAAAAATGCCTTTAAATGACTTATTTTTAAAATTTTGTGACTTTCAAATATTTTCATGAAAAGGGGTATTTCTCTCAAATAGTTTTATAAATAATTTTCATCAACATAAAATTCCATTAAGGGATTTTAAACTTGTTTTGAAGTTGATTTATTATAATAAAATCTTCCATATTGTATTGAATGTGTTATGATATGTTTGAATGTGGATGTTCTATTTTTATAACATTCATGGTTTATGGTTAAAGTATTGACATTTCGTATGCTAGTTTTAATACGAATGTTTATGTTATATTTCAACCTTTTCATATGAGGAATGTATTGGACTTAGTAAGTGATAAGTGGAGCTCTCTATAGCTCCTCGATGCATCTGTAGGTGTCATGATAAAAACTAGTGTCTTGGCACCAGTCCTTGAAAAAATATTATTTGTAGTCTTGGAACGATGCCTTGGATATGTGGTTATGATAGTCTGGCATTATGCATTATATCATTACGAAAGTTGTTATTGATATTTCATGTGATTATTAGACTAGTATAACATCCATGTGAATAAGTAAACAACATTATTTCTTTTTATTTTTGCCATATTATGCTTATTTTCACGTTAAAAAGGATTTTGTTCTAGTTATACACTGCCTTATATGTTTATGCTTATTTATGAATGTTTTCGCTATAGTGTTATCCTTACTGAGCATCTGAGCTCACCCCTTTTTATTTTTTATTTTTCCCAGGATTCCAATAAGTATTTTATGAATGACCTGCATGGAGAGTATGAGGATATGATTGTTGTCTATGGAGACAAGATGTTGATGTAGTTTTTCATTTTATGATCTAATGTAATCATTATGAATGTATCTAGTGAATCCAAGGCTACTAAACTAATCGGTCTTTCGAAGAAATGATCTTTTGCGATCATTCCAATGATACGTAATAATGCACTGAATCTGGGTAACTGGGGTCGGGGCATTACCACTCATGATTTATGCAATATTGATTTCTTTTTTGTGGTGTATATACATTCACATAAACAAGTTATATCATGAATTTAATTATTCTCAAAATTATTAAATATTTTAAATTTTATTATTTTATGGGTATTATGATTGATAACCTACCCATGTGATAAGATTTTATATCACAATCTCTTCATTATTTAGGATTGTTTTTGTTCATGTGTCTGTTACGAAATATTTCTCTCCAAAGTCCTTGTTTTATAAAATTGACTTAAAACATGTTTTTACTATTACCCAATGATATTTTAATATAATTTGTATTGATTTTTTATTTTTAAAAAAAATATATATAATGAAATTTTTCATTGTTTTCCAAACATATAACCTTATGACTTTTCTAAAAAAAGTGTGAGTAGAATGATTTTTAAATTATACGAATTGAATGAAATATATAATTATGAAGTTGAATGAAACATTTTAATATCACATAAATTGTTTATGTAGTTATTTTTAGGTAAAAGTATTTCTTATTTATCATTCAAAGTTTTATATTGTGAAAAAGTATTATCAAGAAAAAATATTATTTGTCCTGAAAATATATTCTAATAATATATTTAATGTAATTAATTCTATATGAACATACTTTTTGGAATATTATGTTCATAATTTACTCCCATTCATACTGTTGATCAGATTTATTTATATGGTTTATGATTTGTTTTACGGGGGATGCATTGATATTCGACCTTAAAATATCATCCAATATGAACAATTATTTATTTTTAAGGCATGTTGATTCATTTTTATTATTAAATCACATAAGGAATTAGTTATAATTCATACGTGATAGGAGGGGCACCCTATATGCCTTTGATTAATTTAAATGAATTATGAGAAAAATAATTTTTCCAAGTCAAATGAGTTTTTATTGACATATTTAAACATTATTGAAGATTGATCTTTATAGTAATTATCATCAGGATAGATATTGACAGTTCAAGGGTTTCTAAAAATATCGTTAAAAATATTGAGGATATATCATGATATTATATATCTTGAAGATATATATTGATATTTTAGACATATGAAATTAGGTATTCCATCATTATGAATTTGGTTATTGATATTCCAGGTGATTATTTGATAATTTAGAATATTTATGGTAAAGTTTTCAAGATCATTGGATTATTTATATGGAATTACATGATCATCATTCATTCGTGAATTTTTTATCATTTTTGAATAGATGGAATGTTTTTTAGTTGAATACAATTAAATATTGATTATTCTTACTAAACCATAATAGCATTCACAATATGTAACCCTTATTGGGAATTTCAGCTCACCCATATTTTGTTTCCTTTCACCTGGAATCCATGAATCATACTAAGACTATATTACATTGATATTCTAGAGGGAATACATCTTTTTTAAAATAAATTATCATGTAATTATTTAAAATTTAATATAGTAATCATTAATGTGTCTAGTTTACAAATAATACAAACCCATTCTATCCTTTAGAATGGGTTTTATTGTATCTTATTCATGGGGTTAGGGTCTATATAGCTGGAAATCCTAATACATGGAGTTAACCCCCACTACATGACATGTAGTACCCAAAATTGATATTTATTTGAAAATCAAGAACACAACAATAATTTTCATTAAAACTAACTCCATAGGATCAAGATATACATAATATAAACCCCTCCTGACTCCCTCAAGTCCCTTAAAATTCTCCAATTCACTCAAAAACCACCATATCCACCCATGCTGGATCTCTAACATCCCAAAAATATTAAAAATAAAAAAAAACTATTATATATGAGGATTTTTGTAGAAAAAATTAAAATGGTCTTAAATATGTGAGGAAACGTCTGATTCTTCAATTTGATTCATGGTTCGGAGCACCCACACAATGATTTGAGATGACTCAAGCTGCATGAGGATTCCTCATTATCCACCTATAACTCTTAAATCCATCTAATCACCACCCAATCTATCTCGGATGAAGTAAACCCCAAGTGGGATGAATATTAAACACACCACAAGAGTAAATAAAAAATAAAAAAGATATCATAAGGAAAAAAAGAGATAATAAAGAAAAAAAGAATTAGAAAAAGAAGAGGGGGAAGAAAAGGGGGCTAACCCAAACATAGATCCCAACATGAAATTATTTCCCATAAAGGAAAAAACCCCCTTTTGTACTCAACCATGATGTTGGAATTTAGATCTAGTTCTCCTAAAATAAGATATCATTGAATGAACATGCCCTGATAAATAATAATTAATTAATTAATTATTAAATATTTGTCCAAAATTCAAACAACTTTGAATTATAATAGAATTTATGTCAGAGGAAAAATAACCTATTATAAAACTTGTATAGTGGATATGAAAAATATACATGATATTATGTGAAGATAAATTTCAATTTTACCATAAAATTCACCTAAGAGGAAAAAAATCAAATTTTCCCTATTATACTTCAACTTTCATAACAAAGATCTTGATATTATAGACCTGAAATGAATTAAGAAAATCCTCATTTATCATGAGATAATTTTAAAAAATTATTTAATATTTTTGTTCCACTATGGGAAACTGGATAGGATGTCGGATACCCTATCAGATAAGTTAGGTGATTCCCAATCCATTATGATATGGGAATAATGCAGTGATTCTTGATACATTGGGATATTGGAAACACTTGATTATTCCTGTTCCAAAATAATCTGATGGTATCAGTTTTGAAACATTAAATATGATATTCTTTCTATAACTATTATGTTTCCACACTCTATTAAACGGTTTTTAGGATTATGATATGATATTGTGGTTCAGGATTGATTTATGTTGATCACTAAATCATACGATTCATGTATTTTTATATGACAATGTTTTATTCCATAAATAATGTTTATGATCTATAAAAAATAATTGATGAACATTATATGTTATTATCATCAACTCATACCCTTATTATTATCTTAGTATTTCAGCAGATCATCGGTTGATATCTTTTATGTTTATCCTTATCAAGAATTTGATATCTTCTTTATTTTATATTTTATTTCCCCACAGTCTGAAGAATGGTTTTGACTATTGTATGCCAAGAAGTGTATAATGTGACAATAAATTTTTGAGAGATGATGAATATTATGTCTATTTATGATGTTTTTATTTTTATTATTCAAGTAGAATAATCCATTATGTTTAAATTGCATGTAATCATTTTAAAATTATTGAATATTTATCTAAATAGATGTCATATTTATGTATAGAATCATATGGTATTCTCAATTGGTATGAGATAAGGGATTTTTTAATCATAGGATATTATGAATAGATATTTTTTTTGAAAATATTGGTGATAATTCTACTTATAAATAATATACAATGTAATTATAAATTATGAAACGTGGGGTTATGAGAAAATATATCAATATTTTTTTGGTAGAATGTCTATGAGACCATGTAACAAATTCACTTAGGGATTATAAATATGAAATGTGTGGTATGAGTGTTAAAATATTTTTCATCGATATATGATGAGTGGGTCTAAGAATGAAAACATGGATAGAAAATATTGGGAATATTCTTTGGTCAGTTCAAATATTTTTTTCATAAATCATTATGATTTATTTGAATTGATAATGACAACAGATGAATAAGGTCAAAAATAAGTTATCATTTATTTAAATCATTGTGTCCTGATATAGTTAACCTATGAATGTTTTTCTATGATTATATTATTTCTCAAAATGAATGTTGTATCTTGATGCTCAAACCAATCTATTTTTTATCATTAATGGTTAAATCCCAATGGAGTTGCGATCATAATGATTTTTATTTAAATGGAATGATTTTCACTTATTCAATAGAATGGTATGGAGGATGGAATTCATAATATTATTGTTATTAAAACCAAACCATCTCAGATCGTGAACTATTTAGATCTTCAGAATTAACAAAAATGGGACAAGGTACCGTTGAGTTTTTCATGTTAGAAAATCAAACTTATTTTTTCTTCTAATCCACTAGTTAGTGTGTGATTAATTAGAACCACTGATAAAATATATTTTTTCTAGTGAATGATGTATGAAAATTGTTCTTCACCATTTATCATTTCGATGGAAAATAAGATAAATTTTAGAATCATATTATGTATATGAGGCATGAGGAATAAATTTACCCCTTGACGTGGATTAGTTTAAGGGGATATTTTTTTATAAGTCGTTCACACATGTTTTATAAAAAATTATTAATTCGTTGAGATTATAAAGAAGGATATTGAATCAATATGTACTTATAAGGAAAATATTATTATAATTACATAGTTCTCTTTTGGATAAATCATCATAAATGAAAGAAAAATTGAATAATTATTTGATATCAAAAAACCATGTTTCCAAAAGGAGTTAACTATAGGCTATTTTAGTATCTATGAATAATTTTTTTGATTTGATCTCATGTTATAAATGAAAATTATAGATTCCATTAAGTCCCATTGTTTTGGTATGTGAAGAAAGATGGAGACTCACAAAAACACTAATAAGTCACATAAATTGATGAAATTCCAAACTTATACTTGACATAAATTGTGGAAGAAACATCATGGTAATTCCTTATATGGAACTCAATGGTTCATTAATTATGGAATGGTTGATAATAACTCTTTTTAATGTCTACAAATGATGAAGAGGCTAGTTTATACAATGTTGTAAAGGATGATTTGAAATAATTCACCACCCACACTCTATTGACTCGAATATAAAGATTATCATAATTATGAAAACAAGTGAATAGATCTGAATGTTTGTGATATATTTGTTTTATGTATGTCTTAATTCCAAATAAAAATGGAAATCTCATGAAATAAAATCTTTTAAAGAGGGATTAAATAATTATATTTTGAAATGTACACTTATCATCCAATATAGTGAAACAAATATCTTATTTGATTTAATCTCTAGACACTGTTTTGTATCCATTGAATTTTATAAGGGTATTAAAATATATCCTCAATTATTATATGATAGGTTAGTAATAAAAACTATTAATTATACAATGATCACATCTCAATTTTATGTTACCTATACAGTTGATATTTTTGAGAATATGGTTCTTAAAAATCATGTGATCCTCCCCCTAGTTGAATTTGATGGAATATGATGATATATTGAAATTATTTATGTATATCCCATATCAATTTAAAAGAAGGTATTTCCAATTTCATATTATGAATGAACATATGATCAGTTATTAGTTTAAGGATTAATAATAACGTCCAATAGAAATTAATTTTATCTTATGGGTATTAATTTATATCTATGAAGGGTATTTTTCTAAAATTTTTATAGAGAATATAAAAATTAAGGATATAATAATTTTTATTTAGTTTTTTTAATTTATTCCATAAAGAGTTCTGTATTATTCAATTGAACATTCAAGATGATTTTTCAATTAAACTCAAAAAAATATACATCTATTTTAGAGGATCTATATAGAATGTCCTTGACTGAGTTATAAGAATGGAGAAGAAACTCATAAATAATCCTGATTGGGGATTCATATTCCCTTGTGTGTTACATTTGGTTCCAACTTTATCTTTTTTAGAAGTAATAAAGGTTAATGCCTCTTCTAATTTATTATTGAGAACATAACAAGATGAATATCAAGGACAGGTATCATCAACCGCATATCAATGATTTTTTGATAAATTATTGGGATTTTAATATATTTTAAAAGTGATCTTAATTATTTATATGATCAATTGAGGTTGAGTAGGAGGATATACCCATTAAATCCTTCTATATGTGGAATTTGAATTATTAATTTTTGTTGATTAAATTAAGAATTATTAAGAACAATAATATTTTCATGTATATAATGAATAATTTATTTACAGATTACCTTGATAACTTTTGTGTAGTCTTTATTAATGAGATTTTTATTTATTTAAATAGAAATTAAATGTAAGATGATTATTTCAGAATTTGGGTGAAGGAAATGAAGAAAGATAAGTTTCATGATAAATTTAAAAAGTGTGAATTTGGGCTTTAGAATGTTTCATTCCAGGATCATATAGTCTCATGTGAGAGGATATCAGTGGATCCTTCATTGGAGTAATTTAATAACAAATGGCGTAAGAAACCATATTAAGAAAAATTGAAATTTTTCTTATGTTTCAAGGAAACTAGAAATTTAATTTTATAAATTTCTCTTGGATATCTGTTCCATTAACATAGTAGAATTGAATTGGAGTTAAGTTATTATTGTAAATTGAATGTAAAGAGAATTTTATGGGGTAGAAGAGTATATAGGTCAGTGTAGTTTTTCTCAATATATGTCATATTGAGAAGGGTTTCTGATAAATATTGACTCATCCAAAAAGGGGAAGGTATTTGTACTCATAAATAATGATATGGTGATAGCATATGCCTCTCAATAATTGAATGTTCCTAAGAATATTTATCTGATTCATTATTTGGAATGGATAGTTGTAATTTTCATAAAGAATATATGGATTCCTTATATTTATGTGTAATAGTGTGGAAAATATATGGATAAAAAATCCTGAAGACAATATCAACCCAAAAAGAGTTGAATATATACTAGAGAAGATAGTTGGAGATGGTCAAAAATTACGACTGCTCAAAACATTACCACCATGGGAAGGTGAATAAGATTTATTATGATCTTGGAAGAAAGGAACATACCAGTATGTCCTTGATGAGGAATAAAATAGATACAATACTTATGCTATTATTGAATATGGAATATGAAATCCCATGGAAGGAGTATAGATTTGATCATTCTAATACTATTGTTAAACCTTATTTCCATATGATAATTAAAGAACCGTGAAAGGGGGATGTTGGAATATAGGTGAAGTTGGGAAATATTAATATGTTATACCATGGTTATAGTGGAATGATAATTATCATGATCTTATTATATATCCCATCATTATTATATTTTAAAATGGTGATATTTCATGAAACTCATAGTTCTGTAATCTCTATTCATATTGAAATTACAAATATGTATAAGGATTTGAAATAATATTTATATGTAATAAAATGGAAAGGGATATTACAACATCTGTAACTTGATTCTTGGTATGTTATCATGTTTTTTCTTATATAAATATTTTAAATGGAATGTTACAACCATTACCCATTCCATAATGGAAATGAGAAATTAATATCAAATATATCATTTGTAGACTCCACAAAACATTTAAATTGAATAATGCAATTTGGGTTGTTGTCAATAACCTTATAAATTTATCAGATCTCATTACCATCAATCAATATTTATATCTTCATTTTTTACTGGATATATATTAATATAGTGAGACTGCATTGTGTTCCAATCTCAATTGCACCTGGTAAGGATTTGATGTTTACCTCAATGTTATAGAGAAGTATTTAGTATGATTTGGATACCGGGTAGAGATTTAGTATTGTATTTCATCCTCAAATAGACATTCCATATAATAGGATAATCCAACCATATAATATATTTGAAATATTTTTCTACTTATTATAAATATTTATTTGATCAACATCATTCTTTTATTGTTTTTTATTACAACAATAAATTCATCTCAAAAATTCAAATGAACCTTTTGAATCCCTTTATAGATTAATCTGAAAAAATAAAACGTGATAGGTTAATGTTGGAGAAATAATTATACAAGTACCTAATATAGCCAATGATATGGAACATAAGGTTAGATCCTTTCAGCAGTAGATACTATTTTATTAGGGTTGATAAAAAAATTATGCCAATAATCGTTAGTGTGATATAGTTTCTTGAAGTGGGTGAAAAGGTGTTCCTATGAATATATCATTTGAAAAGGGTTATGATATTTATAAATAGGTCAAATATGATCGCTTGACATAAGATTCATTTTAATTTTCATTATAGTATTTGTATGGTATATTATCACATAGTGCTTCCACCAAACTATTCATAATTTAATGATGTGTTCCAAGAATCTATACTGCAGTAGCACATACATGATCCTTAAAATGAATGGAAAAAATATTTCATAGCTATATAGAAATATATCTTTTATTAATAATAACTTGTTGAGATTCTATATTATATGGTGAATGTGTGATGAAACAAGACCACTCACATGTAAAATGTTTTGTGGTGAAACAACCCTGATATAATTTTGAAATACTACTATTTCCCATCCTTTGGATTAATGGGTACGAATAGGGATAAGTATGTTCTGAAAAATTATGCTCACACATATATAAAATGAGTTAACTGTTTGTCACTTTTTTATAAATGAAAATAAAACCATTTGAAAGTAAAATAGTTTTTTAAGAAACTCTTTTTTGTGAACAATGTGTTTTTATCTTAATAGATTATATTATTCACTATTTATGAATGATTTTAATGAAATTTATAAAGTATATATTAAATAATTTTTTTTTTTAAAAAAATCATCTAATGTTTTTAATGAATGAGATAAAAATAAATCATGTTTTAGGCTAGAAAAAATTTCCCCAAAAATCATTTTTGTTTCATTTTATGGTATTATTTTAAAATGGATTTATGCCATGTATAAAAATATAATATTGAAAAATATATTCCATATTTTGAAGTAGTAGGTTGGAATTTTGTAAAAAGATCCCTTTTTCATAATAAATAGTATCATTGGTAGGTATTTGTCATCGTTGTAAGGGTAAATTGAGAAATTATTTTTAAATGTAATGTTATAAGGATTTAAAATATCTATAAAACTTCTCTTTATACAATTATAATAGTGTATTTAAAACTTGTTCTTACATGTTACAAATATATACCAACTAGGTTCCATTATTATTTGATAATGATGTTTATATTATTTTACGAAAATGATTAATAAAAAATGTAAATTTATTCATTTTAAATCATTAATATTTTTTCATAAATAGAAAATGTTACATCTGATTATTAATTTTTATTTGAAAAAATAATTAAAAAATTTTACCGGTAATTTGTTTATTAATTTTAGTGATGAAATAATTACCTTAAATGCTAACTAAATTCTGACACTGTATTTGTTAAACTGATATGAGAATAAAATAAATGACTTTACAAATACTAAATGGATTAATATTTGGATGAATGTTTAGTTTCTAAATGTTTCATAAATAAATATAACATAGTACTGATGTTTCAAAAATTCATTCAATTTTTGTTTCAATCTAGTTTTCATTAAATTCAAACTGTGTGAATAGTTCTAAAAATTTCTTAAATGTTATATTATGGTTAATAATATATTATTAAATGAATTGAAATTTATAAAAATGATATATTTGGAATGTTAAGAGGATATATTTCATAATATCATCCATTTTTTGACTTATGTTGACTTTTCCTCTTAATATAACATTATTGACCCTTAAATATTAAGACATTATAATACAACAATAATTATCAAAAAAAGGATACTATTAGTTAGATTTATGAGTTATGGTATTAAATATCACCTAAAATAATAAAAAATATTATTGGAATAGATTATTTTGACTCATCATCACCATATATTGAAAATATATAAATTTATAAAAGCCTGAAGTTGTAATTAATTCATATTAGTTAATTACGTTGTGTAATTCCAGGGGTTCCCCTACCATAAATTATAAAATGGAACCTCCTCTCATCACATACTCATAGAGTTTGAACCGTATTTATTATAAAACAACATCTGTAATATCATCCAAAATTAATTTCCCACCTCAGATAGTTTTTTTATTTCTAATAGACCTTCATTTCAAGGATTAAGTTGTAATCCAAATGTGGTTTCTCAACAAAGTTGTATAACTCATAAACATTTTCATTAAAATTATATATTATTTTTACACTTATAAACATATTTTATAAAGTATAAAATAATTAATTTATTATCTAAAATATAATATATTTTTTATGATTATTTAATAATTTTTATTCACTTACCTTTAAACATATGGGAAAAGAAAACATCACTCATGTGTTTGTTCGTACTAACATGTCCATGAAGAAATCTATTATTTTGAATCATCTCAAATTAATTTATGGTGATTATGAGGGAGTTACTTAATATATATGTCATTTATTATTTTATTATATTTTTTAAAGGAGAATTTTTATTTTCAAATCATTTATTCCATCCTGTAAAAAGTGAAAGCATCACTCTTGTGCACACAAATATTAACGTCTACATGATGTCATTTAATTATTTTTTACTCAGCATTTAATTTTAATAATTATAGATTTTTATATAATTATTAAATATTATACTCAGGATATGATAAAAATTATGGGACTGATAGATCCACGATCAATGTAAAAGGAACGAGACTACAAAATTGAAAAATGAATGAAAAATGAAGAACTTATCATCTGAAATAGTGATTTTAATAAAAAATTGTTTATAAAAAGGTGATAAGATGGTAAAATTAAACCATATGTGGTATGATATTTAATATTATGGTTCTATGAAATAAGTATAATAAATCTATATTCATTTTTCATGAGGTTCTACGATAAATGAAATAAGGTGAGACTTGAAGTATGTGATATATGATTTAATCCAATTTCAATCTAGATTTATTAAGCTTAAATATCGTGGCATAAAATTATATGATTATTAATTGATAAATCAACATAAATTTTATTATCCATAGTTTATTTTTCTAATTTTTATATTTTGGTTAAATTTTCCACTCTTTTTTACTAAAAATTATTCAAAAATGATTTAATAAAATATGGGACTTTTTTAACAAATTTTGGCCATAGAACCATTTTCCCATATCAATGTTACCTAAAAAAATTACAAGTATGTAATTTTATATTATAAAAATAATTTTAATATTATTTTTTCACATGATTTAATTTATACAAAAATGTTTTAAAAATAAAATACTTTATAGTTTATGAATGAGGTACTTTTCAATGAAGTCATGAAAACGGCTTCATTTTAATGTTTATAACATTAACAAAAATTTACACTATTTTAACTAATCAGATATTTGATTCTTCAATTAAATTTATTCATTATTATTTTCTAATAAAATTATTCATATAATATTCTTCAAAATTTGGTATTTAAAAAAATTCAAAATGAATATGGTATTTTGCATGAGAAATATTACAGAGAAATTTTAAAAATATTTTTCATATATGATATATCCTTAGATATTACTAATTAATTTTTTGGGAAGTAATATAATTATTCCATCTTAATTACTTTCTTTAAGACGTTTTATTATTGTTATGATGAGATTTTAAGAAAACCCGTTCATTTCCCATGAGTTATATGATGATAAAATGATGAATTTTTTATAAAACATATTTTCATCAATGGGTTTTGAATCGGTGAAGTTATAAATGTGTCATGATGTTGGATCACATATATTAATGGATTTAATTATCTGTCAAAATTTTATGTTATATCCCATAAATGCATTTTGTGATGCCTTATATATCATGAGATAGTTACATGATGAAATTTGATGTGCTTGATAGACTACATGAAATAGGGAGAGATTCCAAATCAATAATGTTAAACTTGTGTTTATTCATTATCTTTTATGAAATAGGAAGCAATTTTAGATGCATGAAGCACTATGATATGATTATCTTGATATTTTTACTTTTAATATGATATTGTTTATATGCCTATGATGGCGCCCCTATTATGATATGTTTTTATGCTTATGATTTAAACTCATGAATGAAGTATTAGCTATGATGTTTAATGACTATTTTGAGTCATATATATAAATATAATAATGATATATTCAATGACTTATGTTTATGATCTATTCCATATTTAGTAAAAAAATTATAAGGTATATCAAGGCCGCATACCCTTTTGCTTATCCTAGACCAGCACATGACAATAAGTTGGTGTCTCCCATGTTTATATTTACAGAGAATCAAAGCTCAAACCCTCATAGGATTCATTTCCATAGGTTATAAAGATTGGTTTTATGTTGGATATTTCATTAAGGGTAAAATTTGAGAATAAATTTCTAAGAGCTGATTATGATTGATTCGAAATAAGATGTTTGTGTATTTAGTATCCATGAAGAGTAACCCATTGTGGTTTTGGGAATGTAGTGTTAATAAATATATATGATATTAACCAAAACACATGTTATTTTAATTTTTGAATTTATTTGGTAGTATCATTGTTTTCTAGGATTAAAATTCTAGTTCCAAAGGCTTTTGGTTGAATTCTATAGGATTTAAACTCCGATAATTTCCCTTACATGAAATGGGAAACCTTTTTTTACTCTAAATTGTGTAATGCACGTTTTACTGATTAGAAGCATAGGTTGAAGAGTTATCATGTTGAATGTTTTCTAGAAGAAAGGGGTGGATAATTTCTGTTATGTGATGAATTTAGATCTATTATTGGTTGTGTTTTGAAGAAGAAGAAATAGATGATTTCTTATAGTCTTGGATAGTTAAAATTCCATAAGAAATAATCTATTAGACTCATGATTTATTGATATAAGCTATAATGTTCAACTTTTACACATGGATACATTACCATATTACGGATATATTTATATTTCATATGAACTATAACAGGATTACCTTTATCTTAACAAAGTGGGACATTAACAAGATTCAAATGCCTTAGTTTGAGTTCTTATAGGAATATGAATTTGAGGTTATGTGTAATCAAGGGAAGGGATATATGGAAGCTAATGAACAGACTTGAAAATCCTGAACTGAGTGTGTGGGAGTTTCATATGATATGTTTTATATGATATGATTTTCTCTGTCTCATGAGGGAGAATAAATTGATCTTTGATCGATATTTTTGACCTTATAATTTATAAAATATAAGTGAGGCCCAGTTTTGAGGTATCTATTGCAATGTTATACAATACTGGATGCCCTCATGTGATGTAAAAGAATGATTTTATGATGGTATGGAGAAAATAAACCTATTTTGTTAATGGAAATTGGCCACAATTATGTTTTATGAGGATTTGATGATTGTAATGACTCTAACTTTTATAAATGAAATTCTCTTTTTTGAGTAAATAAATTCCATATAAATTAATGTCATTATAGAAACCACATGCAGTATATTAGTTAATTTAGACCATTATTAAATATATATAATCATATTTAAAATAATTTTAATCATCATAACCATTGATAATAATTCCTTTGTATAGTTATAGATAAAATTGAAAAATATCAAAGATTATGATAAAGTATAATTGATACAGACAGAAGAAGCGATTTCCTTGACCAGTAGGCTAATACCCAAAAATTACTACTTATTTGAGATTCTAAGAGAGATTGAATTTTTTATATTTACCCTTGAACAAAACTAGGATGAGATTCAATAACATAAACTATAGTGAAAAAATTTCATGGATCAATTCAAGCTTATAGAGATTATGTCCCAAACCATATTCTCCAAACCACTCATTGAATGTTCAACCAGAACACTTCTTACCCTTAGGGAATACATTGATGTAATATAGGGATATGTATATAGAAAAAATTGGTTTGAATTTTAATATTTTCTTTGTAATAAAATAATGATTATTTTTATATATTTTCATTATAAATTTATATTTACAATTATATTTTTGAGTTGTTGAAAATGAGATGTTGATATGAAGAAACAAAAAATTTATTTTTTGGAAATATATAGTTTTTATACACTCTGTGATAAATTATTGTAATTTAACAAAACAATAAATTCTTTTAAAATAAATATAAAATAATACTTTCTTACAAAAACTGAAAATATTATTTAATAATGTCCAATGTATTCATTATAAGGGTCTGAAAATTATTATAATCATAAAAACTATTTCCCAGAAAATACAGATTTTAATTTGAAACTGTGAATACCGAAATTTAGAAAAATAGTTTGAGAAAATATATACTATTTCTAAAATCATCAGGTAATAATTCTTCAAGGGTGAATATAATTTTTTTAAACAATCTAATTTTTGGGTAATGTTTCAATATTATATAAATATTGTCTATATGAAGATATGATAATGGCCAAAAGGTGATAGAATAAATTATATAAAAGGAATCCAAAAAATATATTTATATTTTTCCATTAAAATAGTTTGTTATTGATGTTATTTTATTAATTTTATAACGATATGGTGACTCCTTCAAAACTAATATTATATTTTAATTATTTAAATTCAATACATTATGAATATTAATCAATTCCGCATCACAAATGGTATTATTTTAATATTTTCGGTTATTACCCTTATAAAATATTAACAAGAAATTTTAATTGGTAATAAACATTGGAAAAACCATGGGAATATTTTTGGATTTTACTATTTCATTATATTGAGTCCAAAACCAATTTTTAGAAATTAATAAATAATTTCCCTAAATTTTTCTATAAATACCGTCCAAAACTCCCACTCAACCTCACTAAAAACCCTTTAATTAATTATTTCCTCTCCCTACCCATATTTAAATTGAACATATTGAATTATTATTTGTAAAAATGAATGTTTATTATGAATGGTGTTTTTTGAAAATAACTTGATTTCATTGATGTGTTTCATTACAAGAAACAACGACTTAGATTCCATTACCTAAAACACTAATATTCTAAGATACATCATATATTATTAAAATAATTTAAGAAATAAAATAATAATGTAACCATTATAATGGAACGAATAAACTTTCTTAACAGAATTATAAAAATATGAATTTTTTGGTGACCGATTAATTAGAAATGAAGATAAAAACTAATTGAAAATAAAGCGTTCATTTTTTTGAAAAAACTATTTTTATTTAAATAAAGGAATTTTATATTCGTAAATTAAATTAATCCCAATTATGAATAGTCTTAAGTAAACCTATATGTTATATATTCAATGAATGTTTTTTTCATTCATCCAATAAGTTTAATAGGAATAATATAAGAAAAAATCCATTTTTAAGCATAAATTCATTATTTTATAAAGTAATGTTTTGCCACCATTTTATAGAAGGCATAATTTAAAACTAAAATTTGATAATTTAATAAATTCTATTGAAAAAATAAAAAAAAATTGAAAGTGGATTGTAAAAAATATCTTAAGCTTGGTTTTTTTATTTTTCTGAAAGATTTCATCTTTTTATTAATAAGAAAAGAACAAATTGTTTTCTGTCCTGTATGAATTGTAAACCTGGTAAATTATATTACCATGCTAGTGGTTAAATTGGGTTATTTAGGTTAAAATTAAAATGATAAGGAATATAAAATGACTCTAACACATGTAAAAATTTTATCCCAGGAATTTAAGGAGACCATAAACACATAGGAATTGAAATAAAGTTTTTTAATAGAATCTTGTCAATGAAAATAACTTATATAATATTTAAATCAATGAATGTAACATAATGTCACTTTAATATTCTTAGATATACATCATATGTCCACATGGGGAAAATGGTCTGTAACCAATAAATTTAAATGTTCCTTTTTTTCTTAATAAAAATATTTTCATGTTATAAATTTATTTTTGACTTTCTTGGGCCCCTTAGACGAGATTATGATATTTATAAGAATTTATTTAATAAAAATTTAAAAATTTCATATTTATGGTTTAAATAATATAAAACTTTTAATATAGGGTTACCCACATATAAAATCGATAATAAATATATTTATAAAATATTGAATGTTTATCTTCGTCATGGTATTTTATTTTTTATTTCTAGTAATGAAAGAAGTATATTTAATAATTAAACTATCCTAATTCTGTAATATTTTTATTAATGAAAATATAAAATAAAATTTTATTTATAATATAAAAATAAAAATAATTTGAGATTATTAAGCCAATCAACGAATTTTATATATTTTCATGACCTATTATGGATATAATAAAATATTTATTTCAAAGTTCATGTGTTATCTTGATATATTGGAATTTCTGTCTATTGAATAGTGTCAAAATTGACACTAATGATATTTTATCAAAATAATATATTATTATATTATTTAAAAATAAAAAAATATATATAAAAAATAAAAAGAATTGGCTTAAAATATAATTAAATATTAATTTATTGTCCAATTGACTTAAAATATGTTAAAACACAACATTTTAATATTGAAAAATATATTATCATACTTTAAATTCAAATATATTAAATAAGGTTTAATGAAAATCATAATGTATAAAATAACAACAAAAATTATCTAAGATAAATTTTTTGTAGATATTAAAACATTTTATCATATTAGTTTTAGATACATGTCCTTTTGGTGGCATTTGTATTGTGATTAGTGTTATTGTAAATTGATATTTTTAAAAATTCTAAAATTTCTCCTCACCTCATTTATAATAGAAAACATACTCCCCCACCCATTCACATCGCATTATGCCTTAAATATTTACCATCCCCCTCAATTTTATATTATTAAATTCTATATATACATTCTAAAAGATATGACATATTCAAAACATCAATACTAGGGTCACTAAGAGGAGATCTTATGGATGTTTTCTAAAGAAGAGTTAATCATCTCTATCGACTCTTGGAATATTGTTTTTCATCCACTTTCTCTTCAAGTGGCTTTCCATTATAATGTATTAACTCCAGTATCACCTATATTCTGAGATTTTATAAATATTATCAAAAATTCATATTCCATATTTTATCAATCAAATGAATATCAAAAGCATAATGCATGGATTATTACAACATACCGTCTCCATGTCATGGTATACTCTATTTTTCACAAAAACTTTATTATGATCGGTATAACAGTGGAAGTAATATATATATATATGTGTTAATTAAAAAATTATATTGATACATGAAAATATTATATACCATCCACTTCGATACCATTTCACCATTATGGGAATGATATTTTCACTCGTGTGTACGTACGGCCTACCATATCCACGACGCGATGCAATTCATATTGCATGCTCACCTTTTTTGAATGATTATATAAATGTATATACTGAATTAGTATGATATATATTATCTTAAAATAATATATTAGATAAAAAACTATATCATATGCTCAGTAACAATAACAAATACAATAAAACATGCATTAGAAAATGATGCAGTTAACACCCAAAAGAATAGTAATAATGAAATATTATTCACCAATAGGTGATAAAATGATACACGAGGAAAATATATGATATACATAAAATTAATATCATTCAAGTATAAAGTAAAAATATTCAATAAACTATCACACATGACGTTCAGTTATTTACGAAGGAAATTATACCTCAGGTAAAGGTATTTCTAGGCTCACTTTTATTTATGAAATACTTATGCCATGTTCACCACTCATACAATTTGTGTGTGGTATATAATTCTGATGAATTCAATGTTTGATCCATATCCTTAAATTTATTGGTATCCACATATTCATTTGATAATCTCCCTTTCAGAAGGCTTATAGTTAAAATGTTATCAAATTAGTAATGTAATTTTTGTGTCAATTTTACTTCTTTGAGACATAAGTTAGGTTATACACCAATATTCTATTACAAGGAGTATATACTATTCTTAGAAATGATGTATCATGTGTCTATTTCATTTCACAATATTACACATTTTATTTAATGTTATTATCTCTCCATATGTAAATCCACATTTCATCATATCAATATTTATAAAAATGTTTTAAATGATATTTCATGAATTTTTCATGAAAATGAACTTCAAAGAAGTCTAAAATAGTTTTGAAATATTATTTTATAATTTTTATTATTGATTATCAGTTAAAAATGTTTTCAATATGTTTTATTAGATAAAAATATTTTTCAAAGTGGAATGGATTTTATTATAAATAATTATTTCAAATGTTATTTCAAAACCATTTTAAAATTAAGATAAAATTATTTTATGTCATTTATGATTTAACGGGGTTATGATTTAAGGACACTGTCCTTATTATTTCTATATTTATTTCGATTTAATTAATGATTTTTTTGTGGAACACTTATGTATGGTTTTAATTATCTGAGGGGTGGGACCTATATACCCTTCCAATGCATTGGGTAAGAATTTATTTCTCATGAGATAAAAATTAATATAAAGGGATGTAAAATAGCTTATATAATAATATACAAGAATGGGAGTAAACCTAGTTTAGTAATATAGGGCTGGAATGAAGGGTGAAATCAGTTTATTAAAGGAATATTTTTTCTATAATGGTTTTGTAATGATCCATGACTAATATGAAAATTAATATCTATTCTTATGTATATAAAAAAATTACATGTCTTATGTCATTATGAAAATAAATATTTTCTTAAATTCATTAAAAACACATATGATATATTTCATAACCCAATATAATTTTAATTTATATACATGGTATTTTTTCGAATTTCTTTTTTATATACATATTCAATATGATTATTTTATGATTTATATCTCCCTTATATATCATTATTCATAATCTTATATCAAACATTTCCTATATTTTTATTGTATAGGTATTTAGGAATGGTTTTTTGTTGGAATACCAAAGGGGATAATATTTTTAGGAAACATTTGAGATCCTTTACCATAGTAGAAGTTTTTGTTTTTTGTTTTTAATGGCACTAAACAAATACGATCTTTCACTGAGTTTTTGTGAAATGTATGAAATATTCAGAAAAAAAGATGTAATGTCTATGTATGAAAAAAATGGGTCATTATAGTTGGTATCATAGCAACAGTTAAGTAAACCATTAGAATATATGACTATAAAACCTTAGAAAGATCCATATGTATAAGTTGATATATAGGTTATAATCCTTTCATTTTCATAACAATCAAGAATAAGCTAGGAGTAATTATCACATGTTATATATTGATAGTAATTTACCTTGATTATGATGTTTTAACAATATGATAAGTGTTTCCCACAGTCTTATTTTTTTTTGTTTTATCTCAAGGATAGAATATAAAGGAACCAAATTAATGATTAATGGAACATGAATTGCTAAAATTGTCCTCTTGGGAACCCAAATGTTATTGGACTTGGAATGAAAAATATTATCATTCTAAACACAAAATCTATAAATCATGCTAAAATTCCCAATAGGCATAGTAGGGAAATGATTTTTTTTGATTCCTTTAGCATGAAACTTCCACCTTCTTTCAGTGGGACTTTTGTTCCACTTATTATTGGAAATTTGATAGGAAGCACTGTGAAAATATTTTTTTCAATATGTGATCTGAACATGAAATGTTTGTTTTGGTTGTTTATTATTTAGAAGGTTAATTGGACCAGTGCTAGAATCTAATAAATAATAAAAATTAGTAAATTGAAATTGAATCCATAGATTGTGATGTGTTCCTAATATTATTCATATATATGTACTTTCCTCATGTTCTTTATATGCTGATGGAGAAAAAGTTCCTTGATTGAAAAAAATGAAGATAGATGAAATTGTACATATTTGGAAAACATTTCAAGGCTTTAAATGTAGGCTTCAAAATTTCACATCTAATTTGGAAGTAAATTTGATCGATTCATTAGTGGCATAAAACCAAGTATCTTAAGGGTGTTATGTATAAGGGACTTCCATTGATTTTATTAAATAGTCCTATGTTCCATCATATGGGAAATATAGGTTATAGTTATGTATCAATTTTATTATTTTTGACATGGAAAAGAAGATAAGGCTTTAATGAAAATATAAAAACACGGTAAAAAGAAGGGGATTTTTCCATTATGTTCAAAACATTGAAAAAACATAGAGGGAACTATATTAAAGGTAAATTTAAATGTTTTAAGTGTAGGAATGAAGGTTAATAGACATTTGACTATCATAATTATGGAAAAAAAATTATCTTACGATATTAACAGAATAAAAGATGTATATTATTCATCCCCCATAAATTTATGAATCAACTGTAAGGAAAATAGGAATTATGAAAATCAATTCTCAAATCTAAGTTTTAATAGCAATGGTCAAGAACATCAAGCTATTAAAGAAATAGAAAAAATATATATCATTCGATCACTATTTTCGATGTGGAGTATGACAATAAGTGGGAGGAAGAATTGATTTTTTATGTGTTGAAATTAAATAATATTGTTATGGAGGTACAATTATCGTATTAAAAAATAAAGAAAATCTATGGATTGGTCCACATAAGATTTTCCTTAAGGATTTAAAATAATATGTTGAATGGTACCAGTAACCATGAATACTAATTGAGAGTGTTAGGTGTTAATTTTGGTGAACAAAAAGTTAAGAGAAATATATCCCATAAAATGAGAAAAATAAAAATATAAAGACTTGTTCAATAATACGAAAATAAATGAAATAGTATTAAAGACCTTGGAACTGATTAAAAGGTGTTTTAAGATTTCATATATAGTTTATATATATATATATTTGATGTATCATATGAGTAAATGGTTAATTGTTTAAATAATGCATGTTTTCACAAAGATTATATGGAAATTAATCTTATTTCCTTATTTTTAGAGAATTTATAATCAATGTATCCAGATGTTTTTTGTGTTATAATTATGTTCTATGTTAATTTTGTTAGGGGAATAATGATAATTTCATTTTTATAAATATTTATCCTTTATTTAAATGTTTTCTATTTTAATATTTTTTATGGTTCTTCAGGGTAACCAATTATGAAATTATGTTTTTTAAACTTTAATGTTTTAGAAAATAATGTTTTAAATAGCCATATAATGATTTATACATATTGTATAACAAGTTATATTAATCTTGTTATTATAGCTATAGATAGGTGGATTAACTTATCATCCCATTATGTATCTTGTGTTCCACTAGTTCTTTACGCATTAAAATTTAAACATCATTTCATGGATAAAGAGATAAAGAGAGAATTGATCAATGTACAACCAATGGATTATATTTTCCATACAAAATGGAATGAAATCAATTAAGTATATATTCTTATAAAAAATTCCTAAACTTTAGGAAAATTATCTTTAAAATAGTTAACCTATAAAATTCATTTTCAATGAGTTAAATTTTATATTATCTCATTATATATTTATAGTTATGTAATGGTTAACATTATGATGGCATTACTATCTATCACTCTCCATTAGATCATGATAGTTGGAATTCTCTTCCATGTGAATGTTTACACATTTCGTTAAAGTTATAATAATAAAAATCCTAGTTATGTGGTGATCATCACCCTTTACATCACCTCTTTTAATAGGATATTTTATTGTAAATTTCTACTATGTGGGTTCCCTATAATAAATTCTCAAACATACCCTGTTGATTGTCAAAGTGAAAATTATAATTTCAAGGATGTGATTTACTTTTCTAAAATCAATTTCTTATTAGAATGGAATCATTTCGGTTGCAACTTGAACCAAATATCGATCAACTTTATTATTTGTTCCATGTATTTCTTCTATGGAAGTACATTACTGATCCTTCACATATACTAATATCACTGGTCTAGTATAGGAAAACTATATTTTTCATGATGAGAAATTCGTAGAAATTCAATGTAATAGAGATAATTTTCTATTAAACAATACCACCCACCTGGTTAATGATTTTTGGAGAAACCACTAGTTTATAGAAGATATTTTGGATCTTAGGTATATGATAAGGTAGAGGTATCCTCATTTGATTGTATTAGTGTGATTAATTTCGAGGGAGAAATTGTTTTTATCAAGGTATAATTTAACACCATGATAATTTTTCAAAATTTATTTTTTTAAATAGTTTTATGTCTTTGATGTATTGAATTAAATGAAACAACAACTTATCCTGAAATAAAAGAATGCCTAATATTCTATGAAACTTTATTTTAATATTGAACATATTCAAACAAAAAAATTATAAATTGGACATTATATTAGAGAGTATGAATATTATTTACTTATTTAATATAATATTAATTATTTGTTGACAAATTATTTATAAATAGTGAAAAAACTAATTGAAAATAATGGATGAATTTTTATGATTATATAATTTTTCCCTAGAGGGGAATTATATTTTGGTTAATTTAATTAGTCACTATTTTTGAATGATATTTATTGGACCCACCTATTTTGATAATCCCAAATCAAGTTTCATTTATATGATAATCATGTTTCCTTAGTTTCTATAGTCCTTATCGTGAAAAAATTATGTATTTTTAATCACTCTACTTCTTGATTAATTTTACAATGGAAAATTTTCTAACAAATGGTCACCTGTATGAACGTCTCATTTAAGAGCCTTATGTTTATGTCACCGGTTGAGGTTACTATTTGAGAGGTTAGCCCTAGAAGGTTAACACTGAGGAACCTTATATATAAGATGTTAGCACTATAATTTTACCGCTAGAAGGTTTCTGCTTGAAGGATAATGCAGAGGAAACTTACCGCTGAGTTACCATTGCCATTTCACCACTACAAGTCTACCACTCAAGGGAAATTGTGGTAGAGTTGACGCTAAAGGTTATTTGTACAAGGTCATTGATGGGAAGCTTACCGTTATAATCTTACTAAATTCACCGCTAAAAGGTTACTGTTAAAAGGTTTCCATTTTAATCTTACTAAAACAAATTTTTTACTATGATGTTACCACTAGAAGTCTGCTGTTGAAAGGTTACTTCTAGAAGAACCTTTTTGAATTCAGACGTCCACTGCTAAGAAGCTAAATTTGAGAAGGCTACTGCTACCATTCTATAGATACCTATACTCATCTACTCTTTACTTTTTCAATTTTTTAATTATTATTATTGTAACAGTCATATTGGGTAAATTTGATGCTTCTGAAATTAATTAATATTTCTTTTCATGATATCTGGAGACCATACGACTTAGGAGGAAGACGACACATGGCATGAGAATTCCAACTATTAGATCTAAAAAATAAAATAGATTATTGATCTAGAGAAGATGTTGTTTTGAGAGAGATATTACACAACAGAACTGAAGTAGAAGGAGAATATATGAGCACATACATTGTGAACCCAAGCGCTTCATGAAGATAATTTTGGGACAAAAAATTCAATTCTGCCTTAATGTGCTTCATCGAATTTCTTTCAAACAAAGAATATGAACACATCTGTACCTGGAATCCTGAACATGAAGTTTCATCACTCTGTTTTAGAGACAACATTTAGAGAAGAACCCAAACTGTAATTTCTCCACACCAAGGAGTCCATAGCAGATCTTCAAACACATATATCCTTCTAAACCTAGTCTTTATATCATTAGTTCTATTTTGTTGTTTATCTTACATTTTTGAGTAGTGTGTGTTGGTTTGTTAGACACACTATCTCCTATTCTTAAAATGTATGATACTCAAAATCCTCACACCCAATATTACTTATATTTTTGTTACCCATGTATTATTAAGGAAGAGGCCCGGTGTTTCTTGGTTGTTTGATTTTTCCATGAAGAACTGTGGTGGAGGTTGTGATACATGGATAGTTAGAGAAAATTATTATAGATCCTGATAAAGGATGTGTATCATGTTTATTAATATAAACTGCATGGTGGATGGTGATCACCAAGTAGAGAGGATCAAGTCTCGGGTTGATATTGAACCACTTGTATAATGTTACTGTATAATTTATTTTGTAATACTCTATTTTTCAATTTTCTACTGCTTATAATTTCGATGATAGTAAACTCTTTTACATTAACTCTGATAGTTGGCATTGGTTCTTGTGTAAATGTGTTTAATTCAGTAAACCTATTTCAAAAGTTGGATAATTTCGTACATCGATTCAACTGAGGAATAATCTACCTTTAAGTGACTAGTTGGGAAATTATACATTTATATCTCTACCTCCTTAATAAACTAGGTTACTTCAAATTTATGATTTTTTTATAAATATTTTAATTGAAATTTTATGTAGGAACTATATTCACCCCCTCTTGAGTTTCCACCTCCACCAACATTTGTTATCAGAGGAATGTTTATTGATACCATCAAAAATATTTTTCAAGATTTTCAATTTCATTTCAACT
Source organism: Viscum album (assembly GCA_963277665.1). NCBI lineage: Eukaryota > Viridiplantae > Streptophyta > Magnoliopsida > Santalales > Viscaceae > Viscum > Viscum album. The sequence continues at coordinate 745,616,007 of OY728123.1, read as the reverse complement.
TTGATTTAATTAGGTCATAAAGATCTTACAATTTCTGTCATATCTCAATTTTCAGTTCTTTAAATTATATCCATGTATGGATAAACGAGTTTAGGGTGCATCTACTAACATGAAAAATTTATTTAATGGTAATAACTATGATTAGTGAATGTTGAAAATGTAAATGTATCCAGAGACCATGGGTCCTAACATCATAAACATAATTAAAGAACAACATGCATTACCTTCTACTGCTAGGAACACATGGTGTCATTTTACTAAAGCTCTATATAATAATAATTGTAGTGTAGTGAATGTGTTGTACTATGATTATATTGAGGAATAATTCAATAGAATATTTTCCTATAAAACTGTATATTAAATTTTGGATACATTGGATGCATCCCATGGGGGAACTACCAATGATAAAGAAATGAGATTAAATATTTGTACTATTAATTATGATAATTTTAAACTGAATCCTGATGAACCTATATTTGAAATGTAGCTCAGGTTCAATGAAATAGTAAACACCATGAGACTTCTTTGGAATCCAATAGACAACAAGGATTATATTATGACATTACATCAATTCCTACTTGACTAATAGAGAAGAACTTCTGTTTCAATTTTATTATCATGTGACATAACCAAGATACCAGTGAAGGAACTAATTGGAAAACTCAAGATGTACTAAGAAGATATTAAGGTGAATTAAGAAGCAGATGGATAACCAAGAAAGAAATATTTATCATTCAAAACTGCTACATCAAATTTAAAAGACAAGGAAAAGGTTCATGTTCCAAAAGATAGTTCCACCAATGAAGATTCAGATTCTGACAGTGATGAGGAGATGGATCATCTTGGAAGAAGGTTCAGAAAGTTCTACCTAAAGAATAAGTTATTTAAAAGTCAAACTATAGAGGGAGATATGATAATAGTAGAAATTGGAAGATGGATAGAAAATGCAATGACGACAAAAATGAGATAATCTGCTATGAGTGTAAAGGAAAAGGTCATGTGAATGCAGATTTCCCCATGCTGAAATTTAAGAAAAAATAAGAAGATAAGGGAAAAGGATATAAAAAGGCTCTGAAAGATACTTGGAGTGATTCAACATACTACTCCAGGGGATCTGACTCTTCTGATATTGAATAGAACAATCATGAAAAATTGTGTTTCATGACAAAAACATCTAAGGTAATGCTTAATTATCTAAAACCCAATTATTACTATTCTTGGTTTGAAAGTGAATCAAAAAATGATGAAAATATGACTAAATATGTACAATTTGAATACTGTGGAATGATTTGAGAAACCTTTAATGAGCTCAAGGATAAATAAAAATAATTGAAATGGAAATTTTATTTAAATTAAAATTATATGTCTGATTTGGATATTGAAAAGGAAAATTTTTCTCATCTATTAAAAGAAAACACTGAACTAAAATTATTAAAAGAGAAATTAAAAAGATATATTGAGAAGTTTATTGATGGTAGGGAAAGCATGAATCAGTTGATAGGTAAAAACGTTTCTTCAAAGTACACAACTACTCTAGGATATCTACAGGGACTGAGATGGATTATTAAAAACAAATTTTTTCCAAAATCTATATAGTTCACTGCTAGTTCATGTAATAGTTCATCTCTTGAAAACAATTTTCTAAAGGACCTAATGATGTGTTTATGTCTCAAAAAATGAATTTTTATTACAGGAATCCTATAAGAAAAAATATATTATCCCAAAGCAATTATTTCTAACCTCTCTGGACCCATGAAAATATGGGTACCAAAGTTACCCAATTCTTAATCTTTTTAGTAAGAAAATTGTCTAATGTGATCCAGTAAAACCCTATAGTACTTGGACTGTGGATGTTCAAGAAATATGATAGGCGACTATCCATGCTTTTAGAGCTTAATCAAAGATGATGGTGGACATGTTACATTTGGGGATAATGCTAAGGGAATGATCCTTGGCTTAGGCCAAATTGGGAAAACTAATAATATATTAATTTCAAAAGTACATTATATTGATGGGTTAATGTACCATCCACAAACTATCTCCTAGTTGTGTGATGATGGTTTTAATTATATGTTTGAAAATTATGCATGGAATGTTTTTAATTCTAAAAATGATTTAATATTCACTGCTCGTTGAAATAAAAATGTATATTATATTGATTTAAAATATTTGTTTCTGAAAAATTTGACTTTTTTAAAAGATTTTTACAAGGAATCATGGTTGTGGCACATAAGATTAGGACACTGCAATGTGCACTCACTTATAAAATTAACTACTAAAGGATTAGTTAGATACTAACCTAAATTGGAATTTCCACCTAAAAAAGTTTGTAATCCTTTTCAAAAGAGAACAGCTCAACAAAATGGTGTTGTATAAATAATAAATAGGACACTTCGAGAGATTCCTCAAACAATTCTCAATGAGTAAAACCTACCTATCTATTTTCATGATGTTGCTTTTAGTACAACTAGTTACATCATCAATAGATTTTTAATTATACCTTTTTTTAGAAGACCCATTATGAGCTCTGGAAAAATAGGAAGCCTATGGTTAATTAATTTAGAGTCATTGGTTGTAAATTCTTTATCCTTAACACTTGGGATAATATCAAAAAAATTATACCAAAAGTGATGATGGAATTTTCCTACATTACTCAATCTCTAGAAAAGACTATAGAGTATTCAATAAGGGAACCAAATGTGTAGAAGAATCAGTTCATGTCAAATTTGATGGGACTGGTTCACATGAATCTAAAACCGCTCTTGAATATCTTTTAGATGATATGTCAATTCTGTACATTAATGATTAAAATAGTGAAACCCCAGGGAGAACAACTAGATGTGGAAATTGTCTAGATTCTAAGACTATTGAATCTGAACCATATACAACCATGAAGAGTCTAGTCCAAAAATTTCTAGAGGTATTAGAACTCCCATAAATAATCCTTTAGATGCTACAGTAGGTGATCAAAATAGAGGAACATAAACTAGAGATTCTCTTAGAAACTAGGTTGAACATCAATATTTTCTTTCACAGTAAGAACCCAAAAATATTACTGATGCTAGAATTGATGAATTTTTGGTGATATCTTTGCTAGAGGAATTAAACTTGTTTTAAGGAATCAATGTGTTAGAATTAGTATAAATACCGAAAGACACTTTGACCATAGGCACTAAATGGGTGTTTAGAAACAAAGTTGATGTGTCTGAAAAAATAAATAGATACATAGATAGATTAGTTTCATAAGGATATAGTTAAGAATATGTAATAGACTATGATGAAACCTTTTCACATGTATCTAGACTAGAATCCATCAGGATAGTACTTTCTTATGCAGCTCATCTAAATTACAATCATTATCAAATGGATGTTAAAAGTTCCTTCCAAAATTGGTATATAGTTGAGGATGTGTTTGTTGAACTACCCCTGGCTTCACTAATCCCCATTTTTCAAATCACGATTTTAAACATTCTAATGATTTATATTGTCTAAAAAAATCTCCTAGATCATGGTATGATAGACTCAGTTCTTTTTTTATTTCAAATGGTTTTAATAAATGGATAGCTAATCATAATATTTTTATTAAAAGGATTTCTGAAGATTTTTTAACAATATAAATTTATATATATGACATTATTTCTGGATCCTCTAAATTTTTTTAGGTACAGATTGTTCAAAAATGATGCAAAATGAATTTGTAGAGAGACTAATAGAGGGAACATAAATTTTTCATTGGATTTTGAATTTATCAAAATAAAAATGGTTTTTTCATAAATAAATGTAAATATAATAATGATTTTTGAAACATTTTTGTTTGGATAGTAATAAATGTAGTGATACACCTATGAGTACCACCTGTATGTTTGATACTGATAAAATTGGTAAATCTGGTTGATCAATCCAATTACATAGGTATGATTAGCAGTCATCCCCACCTTACTAATAGCCAACTTGATATTATTTTCAGTGTATATATGTGTGCTAGTTTTCAATCCAATCCCAAATAATATCATTTAACTACTGTTAAAATGATTTTTAAATATCTCAAGTATACTACCAACTTAGGACTATTTTATCCAACATGACAATCATTGGATTTGAAATGTTTTTCAGATATATACTTTGCTGGTTGAAAGTTAGATAGAAAGAGAACCTCGGGAACATGTCATGTTTTCGGAAAGTCAAAAGTATTAGCGTGTATTAAGGAACCTGGTTTTATTGCATTTTCCACTACCGATGCTGATTATATAGATGCTGGTAGTTATTGTGCTCAAATTATATGGGTGAAACAAATTTTACTAGACTATTAATATTTATTCAATTATGTCTCTATAAATTGTGATAAAACAATTGCAATTAACATCTGAAAAAATATATTATCTTATGCTAGGATAAATCACATTGATGTAAGACTTCACTTTTTGAGAGATCATTATCAAAGAGGTGATATCACTCTTCAATTCATTGGCACTGAACATTAATTGTGTGATATATTCACAAAAACTTTGAATATTGAGAGGTTAAATTACATAAAAATTTGTTAGGTATGATTAATTGAAGTTAATGACACCTCATGGTTAGGACACCTTACCATTGGGACTAACAGTTAGGACACCTCACAATTGGACTTCACTGTTAGGACACCTCACCATTGGAACTCACCTTTAGGATACCTCACCGCTGGACCTCACCATTAAGTCACCTAACTATTAGACCTCACCGAAAGGAAACCTCACTGTTGGACCTCACTTTTAGGACACCTCACCATGGGAAGTCACCGGTATGACTCCTTACCATTGGACCTCTCCATTAGGACACCTCATAGTTGGACCTCACTGATAGTCATTATATTTGGAACCCTACCGCTAGTTGACCTTAAAATAAATCCTAGATGTAGTGTTTTATGATGGAATCTGTATCCTATTATTGTATTTATTTAATTTACTAGATTTTTTTGATCCCTAAATCATAAAAACAATGTTCTAAGTCATATTTTTATCCACTTCAATCCTCTCCCAAAACTTTTATTCATTTAAACTTGAACCTAATATATTTCTTGAACCTATTAACCACATTAAATCATAATGGAATGTATAATGAGACTGACGATTGCTGATAAATGAGATGCACCGAACCCTAAGAGACCTCAAGATGAGTCTAGTGGTGGAATCAACGTTTTGGAAAAGCTGATCAATCATCATTTTTTGAAGAGGGAAATAATGTCCTAGAAAGAATTATATTTAGAATGGTTGTTGTTGAACAAGTCTGTAGTGCTGAAGACACTTGAATCTCAAGGATGGGTAGAATGATTTGCAAACAATAATAGACCATATTTTCCGAATCAAGTAAAGGAGATTTATGAGTTTATGATGTTTGTGAAATCTGAGGATGAGAACCAAATGATTTAAAAGGTAAATGGAGTTAGTGTGAGATTCTTTTATATTGAATGGGATGAATGTTTAAGAGTCTCACCTATAGAAAAATTAGACAATTATTCTTGAGTGGGGTCTCCTACAGGTGATATTTTTATCTATGAGGATGCTATGGATGAACAGATAGGGAATGGAATCCCTAGAAAGGAAATTTCTACTGAGATGGATGGGGAAAACAGATTAATATTTATGTTTATACAAAATTTCTTCAGTCCCAGGAGTGGAAATTTTATATTCTGAAATATCAGGACATATTTTTGAGGTATTTGATGAAGCATCGACAAAGGATAAAGCCTTTAATATTTTTGGTGGTTTAGTTAGAGGATAAAACTAGGAATACATCCAAGTCAAATTCCTTGTTTCATGCCAAGTTGATATCTGTGATGTTGATAGTGTATGGTGATTCCATAAATAAGGAAGAAATCACAGTTCTAATGGAAAACATCAGTATTACCAAATTGATTTGAAATTGTATAAAGACAAACCGTAAAACATGGAAAAGGGAATTGGTGAATGATGAGCCTAAGTTATATGAAGACATCAACACTATTATATATCCTAAAAGTCCAAAGGATATAATAGATCCCAGTTTAAAACTTGAGGATGTGGAACTAGTGTATTAAATTGAAGGAAAGGAAGTTCATGTTGGGCAAGAATGAGAGGATTCTCATATAGATGACAGGGGTGATCCTAACCTTCCATCAAGTCCCCATGTTGGTGTTGAATCATTTGGTTTGAATAGTCCACCAATGAATTTTCATAGAAGAGGGATTGTCCTATGGGACACTGATGGTGAGGAAACCACTGAAGAAGAATGGGAGTAGATTGTCTTAAGAGACATTACTATTGAAGAGACATTAGGAGAGAAGGATGAAGTAGACTCTGATCATGAGGAGTCTGAAACAACTAATGATGATGAAAGTGAAGAAGAATTACTATTTCTCAGTCCTTTGATAGGATGTACAGAAATGACAGCTAATGAAAAGGAATAGGATGTTGGATATGTTGGAAATTAAATGGATATGGTTGAAGATTCTATAGATGAAGTATTAAAATATTATACTGATGAATCAATAGATCATGGAATATTGAAATGGTAAAATGCAGTTCTCCAGGAGGGAGATCCATTTGAGGGGGATGGGGGGAGCTATTGCCACACGTCCAGTTTCTGTTATTCTTGAAATAGAAGGCTGGTCGGAGGACCCTGGAATCATAGTTTTCATCTTAGACTATGAAAACACTGAAGTTGACAAGACTAATAGAATAACTCTAGTTTATTATTTTTCATAGACCACTATAGTGAAACCAGTGGTTCTTCTACCTCAACATTATGTTTAGAATGATGACTTTGGGTCATTGAAGTCAGATTTTCAGAGATTCTTTGTGGAAATATCTATTGGGATATAGAGAACAATATCTTTAAATCAAGTTCTTATAACACCTTTTTTGGAATGAATAATGTATAGCCTTCAATATAATCAGCTACATGAAGCTAAGGAATGCCAAAATCAGGTAAGATCCTTAGAAGAATCTATGGAGACTGTTAAATAGTCAGTTGTGAGTTTTGAATCATATATGGATTCAGGATCTCAAATAGAAAAATACTATGTATTTTAAGTGTGTTTTCCATCATATGGTTACTTTGTTTTTGGACATTATGAATTCTATGAAAGTGAATGTGAATGGTTATGATGGTGATGTGAAGCGTATTATTAGTGTATTGACTATGTCTTTTATGGAGATAGAGGATTTTACCATGACACATTTGTGGGCATCTTATTCCTCATCTTCCTCTCCTCCTATTGATTTAACAGCCTTTAGATTAGTTGTTAGAGAAGAAATGGAGAATTTCTATGGTGAAAGTACCTCAGGTACATAGTATTTGACTCATGTCATCTCCACTGCTGGAGAAATTCATAAGCTTGTAGGTGATTACATGAGGGAGGAAACCAATGATCAGAAGGCTATCAAAGAGAATATTGACTTCTATTATAAAAGTTTTTATATGAAGCATCATATGGATGGTCATTTGATGTAGCTGTTTGATAAATTTAGCATACCTCCTGTCACTCAGGCCTTTAAAGATCAAGTTAGCAAGCATAGAGAGTTGACTCCTACACATGAAATGTTTATGGAGAATAATGATGATTTCAACTCTGCTATGGAATGATGAGACAACATCATTATGTATTTTAGGAACCTCCTTCATCAATTTCTCCATTTGGATTGTAATCCTATTATTATCCCTCAATCCTTGAATTCTTCTACACCTACATCAGGATCGACCATTTCTGACACTTTTCTAAATCTGGCACAGTCCATCTAAAGCATGAATTATGTGATTCCTAAGAGATATACTCATTTTCCATATACTAATTCATCTCTAACATCACCTCTTACATTGCTTACTGGTATACCAAGGATTGTACCTCCATCTTCTGAACCTGCCTCCTCACCTCCCAAAGGCAAAGCTCACATGGACATATCTAAAGTGGATTTAATATAGGTTGTCTTATTTGATTGGTATAATTTAATTTTTTTTGTATAATGTACTCTTGTATTATTAAAACAATGTTATCCTTTTGTCTTTTTTTATAATCATAATAGGGGATAATGTTTAAGAATGGATCCCTTGAATATATGAAATATTTATAACTTTTTGGAAGCCTAGTATATATTACATTCTTATAAATTTATGCTCTAATAAATATTTATTCTATATTTAATTAAATATGTTTTTATTTCGATTTTCATAGCCCTGATACAATGTATATTGATACCACGAAAGAGATTATAAAATGTACTTAACTCTGATTTAGTAATACTGATTCTAAATTTCACAGCCATAATTTATGATTATCAAAAAGGGGGAGATTTTCGGACGTACTTGTTTTGATAATCCCATATCATTTTTCATTTATATGATGATCATGTTTCTTTAGTTTGTATAGTTCATATCATGAAAATATTATTCATTTTTAATCTTACTATGTCTTGATTAAGTTTACAATGTAAAATTTTCAATGTAAAAGGTCACCAATATGAAGTTCTATATTAAGAGACTTTTGTTTAAATCAATAGTTGATTATAATTTTGGAGAGGTTACTACAATAAGGTTACCATTGAGGAGCCTTACCGGTGAGACATTACCGCTAGAAGGTTATCGCTATAAGGTTACCGCTAGAAGGATACCATTGGGGAAACATACTGCTGAGTTACCAATGCATGTTCACATCTATGAGTCTACCACTAAAGGGATATTTTTGTAGAGCTACCGCTAAATGTTACTAGTAGAATGTAACTGATGGGAAGAAAACCGCTAGAATATAACTAATGTCTCTGCTAAAATGTTACTTTTTGAAGGTTACAGTTTTAAACATACCTCTACATTGTTTCTGATATGATGTTACAACAAGAAGTCTACTAATGGAAGGTGACTTCTAGAAGATCCTTTGGAATTCACACATCTATCATTGAGAACCTACAGTTGAGAAGGCTACATGTACTATTGTACTGATACATATACTCTTCCATTCTATAGATTTTTAATTTTCTTAATATTATTCTAACGCTCATATTGGGTAAATTTAATGATTCTCACATCAATTAATCTTAATTGTAGACATATCTAGAGACCGTATAAGGTAAGAAGATGACATCACATGGCTTGATCATTACTAATGTCATATATTAAGATTAAAATAGAAAATCGAGCTGGATAAGACGATGTGGTGAGTGAGATATTACATGACATACCCGAAGAACAAGGAGAACATACCATCACTTACATTGTGAAACCAAGAGATTCATGAATATAATATTGTGATAAAAAATTCAAGTCAACCTTGTTGTGCTTCATCTAGTTTCTTTCAAACCAAGAATCTAAACACCTCAGTACCTAGAAGCCAGAACCTGATGTTGCGACACTCTGTTTTGGAGACAACTTCCACAGAAGGACTCAAACAGCAATTTCTTCACACCAAGGAGTATAGAGCTTAATTAAAACACATAGATCCTTAAAAACTCAATCTTTGTAACATTATCTATGTTATGTTCTTTATCAAACATTTCTGACTATAATGTGTTGGTTTATTACACACACTATAACACCCCACCCCTACCTCCTTGGCTTGAGGAGGCGATGAGGGTTACTGGGCCTTAAGAGATGTTCTGAAGGCACCAAAGGCAAGAAATTAATGTTGAGGGATTCAAGAAATATCGGGGAATGATTTTCCATAAAGAAGATAACCCAAATCAACCAACTAACAACTAAATATGCATGCACTTTCAAACCCAACCATGTGATACTAACAATTCTATCAGAAACCCCAAAACCATTCAACTAGACATGTCAACAAAACATCAGAGTACAAAGTGAAAAATAAAAAAAACACCATGATCCTTGACACCATCGTAGCTCCACAACAAGATCCATGATCCAAGCTCCACCAGAACATCACAATTCACCACTAATGGAGGGTGATGCTTTACCATTTCCCATGTCACGGTACACGACATCTACAAAGAAACCAATGTTCCAAATCAGGGGGTGAGTACAACTACTCAGTAGGATATCCCCAAATGACTTCCCTACACACGCCACTAGGATAAAACAATAATCACATTTATATAAAACATTTTATATAATGAAAAACCAAGATACCAACTGTTTATAAGAAAAATATGCCATAAGACTAACATTCCACACACAGAAGCCAAATCATCTATACCACGCAAGGAATCCAATTGAACCATGGGACCAGCCAATTTCAATTTTCATATTTGACTCACAAGCCTCATATACAAACATCACCAAGAAAGCACACAACAAACAATGGTGGCACTTCCCATCCAGCCCTTTCATTACCAATCCACTCAATTGGTACTTCCCACACACTTCCACACAACATTCAGACATTCCATAACCAAAAATCCACACCAAGGCCACAACAATATGCAATTACTCATTTCCATCACATGTCAATCCGCTTCAATGAATCACTCATTTTTTGAAATCCCACATTTATCATTTTCAATGTCAAACTCCCGATTCAATAAAAAATCTTCTTTATTGAAATCCATTTTCATAAACTATTTCCTTAACCCAAGCCAAGAAACGTATTTTAAAATCTAGATTTTAAAATTTAACAAAAAGAACATTCAACTGTAAAACCCCTTTTTTCCCAAAAGAATCCAAAAAACATCCCCAAAGGAATTTTCAACCAGTTTTGCACCTCAAAACCAAAATTAATTTCATGAAAAATAAATTATTTTTAACCAAGCTTCATGTTCTAAAAATGTTGAGTCACGAGAGAAGCCACCAACCTCTCAGGGTTTGTAGAAATCAACCCTTCGCCCAAAAACACTCCCAAAAGTGTGAACGCCTCCTCAAAACTACCTCATAAACCCTTCCCTAACATCCACAAGCCCAAACATTAACAAAAAAATGCAACACAACCCAAGATCTACATGAAACCCTTGTAGATCTAGGATACCAAGAGAGGGAGAGGGATAATCTTAACCAAAACCTCAAAGAACCAAAGGAGGGACTTACCCCAGACGAACTTCCTTCAATACACCGAAAAACCCCTTTGAGTTTCCTCCAAAATGAGATAAGGAGCTCCCCCAACCTCTGAAAACCAAAACTCCCATGTGATCCATGAGTGGGAGGAAGAATAAGGGGAAATGGGAAATCTTGAGTGGCCTGGGACATAAAAAACCAAACATTATGTGGCCACATAGTTTCCCTGCACGGTTTGGAAAACAGTGCGCCAACCGTGCAGTTTCCACTATCTCACTCGGGGACTTCGCATAGCTTTCCCGCACATTCTGAAAAATCGTGCGCCGCTCGTTTGGAGCCCACTATCAAGGGTGCATAGTTTCCTAGGCTGGCCGTATTGTTTGTTCAGACCATGCGCCAACCTTGTTCCCCTACACAACCTCCACAACATTAAATTTTTTCCCTTGGTTTTATCCAAACATCATCCAATCACTTCAAAAAGCATAAACAGACCAAAACAAGGGTCACATACCTCAATCTGGGGGTACTAATTTCTCCCCACCATTGAAAATTCCATCCTCAGAAAGTAGTAAAACCACCCTCTGCCGAAAGATCTTGGGCCATTACTCGACCATCTCTTTCTCCTACTCCAAATTATTCTCTTGGATCTAGCCATGATTCCACAAAAACCGTACCGGACCGATGCTTTTACCCTGAATAACTTTCTCTTGCCTATCTACAACTTGTACAGGCACATACACCATTGAAGCATCCGGATCTAGCTCAACATGATCCCATCGAATAACATGGCCTAGATCCAGGTGATACTTTTTCAACTGCGACACAAGAAACAAACTGTGAACCACACTAAACCAAGGTGGAAAAGCCAAATGATAAGTTACCTCACCAACCCATTCAAGAATCTCAAAATGTCCAATATACCTCGAAGATAACTTTACCTACTTCCCAAAATGATGATGACCCATCCTTGGAGAGATACTTATGAAAACATGATCACTCACCTCGAACGACAATTGCGGTCAACGACAATCCGCATATTATTTTGGACGACTATGAGCCGTCTCCATTCTCTTGATGATTAACTTGATCGTCTCTGTAGTATCCTAGATAAGGCCCAGTCAACAATCAAGTACTCACCTGTTACCACCTAGAATAGTGTAGAACGACATGGACGCCCATACAACACTTCAAAAAGAGAAATATGAATGGATTCCTGATAATTGTAATTGTACAAGAACTCATGCAATGACAAGTTCTCCACCCACAAGCCACCAAAATCCATGACAAAAGCCCACAACATATCCTCCAATGTTGGCATCATCCTCTCTGATGGACCATCTATCTCAGTGTCATACGCCATACTCATGGTCAAAATAGTTCAAAGGGTTTTCTATAAGGATTTATTGAAACGAGATTAAAACTAAGGGTATTTATTGGATACGATCGAAACTGGAACACCATGCCTCTTTACCACCTCCCAGATATAGATTTTGGACAGATCCTCCACCTTATGAGATTCACGAATTGGAATGAAATGGGCCAACTTCATTAGCCAATCCACTATCTTACAAATTAAATCATCCTTTCTGACCGTTCTTGGGAGACCTATGACAAAATCCATCAGTATTTTCTCCCACTTCCAAATTGGGATTTGTAATCACTACAATATTTCTGCTGGCCTCTGATGCTCTATCTTGAAATTCTGGCAAGTCCAGAATCTCGAAACTAACTCAGCCACTCTTCTTTTCATACTATCCCACCAGAACACCGCTTTCATTTCTTTATACATTTTCCAAATTCTAGGATGAACTGCCCACCTGGAATGATGATACACCTAGTGAAGATCCTCCAGACAAGAATCTTTTAAAATCATCTGATTCTGAAAACACAAAACTGAATCTCCAATCAGTTTCCAACCATCAATGGTCTCCCCACCATTGAGATCCAACCTCATGGTCACACACATAAAATCAGATATATGTTCCTCTATAACTAGGCCATCCATGTCAGTAATCAAAAAAACTGGAAAGAAGACCGCTCTATCACCCTGTTCCAAACATTCCAACTGCATGGCAGCTATAACTGAAATCAACTGCCACTGGTCTGATGCCTGTTTCACCACCTGAACCTATGATTCTCTACTTAATTCAACCGCCACTGAATTTACCTTTCCCGTTAAGTCAAAATCAAACTTTTGGAGATGTTACATCCATCTCCTTTGCCTCATGTTCAAATCCCATTGTGTGAAAATGTGCTTCAAGCTCTTATGATCTTTATATACAGGGAATTTCTCACCGAAGAGACAATGATGCCACACATTCAAAGCATGGACCACTGCTTCCAATTCCAAATCATGAGTTGGGTAGTTCTTCTCATGGAACCTCAACTTCCACGAGTCATGCACAACCACATGATTCTCTTGCATGATAACAAACCCCAACCCTGATCCTGATGCATCACAATACACCACGTACCCTTTTCTTGGTTTTGGAAAAACCAAGATTGGTGATAATGTAATGAGACCCTTTAGCTCTTTGAAACACACCTTACACTGTTCATTCCACTAGAATGGAATGTTATTTCTTGTCAAAGCTGTCATCGGTGAAGCCAAACGTGAAAAGTCATGAACAAAATGACGATAATACCTAGCTAGTCTGAGTAAACTCTGTACCTCAAACACAAAATTTGGTGGTTTCCATTGGATAAAAGCCCCTATCTTTTCCAGATCCACTGGAACAACCCTTTCAGAAATCACATGGCCAATTAAACAAACTTCCTGTATCCAAAAGTAACACATTGAAAATTTGGCAGACAACCGATGATACCTCAAAATCTCCAGCACTGTCGCCATGTGCTGCTCATGCTCCACCCTTGTCATTGAATACACCAAAATATCATCTACAAACTCCACCACAAATGAATCCAAATATCAATGAAATATCGGATTCATCAATACCAATAACACTGTTGGAGTATTTGTTAGACCCAAGGGCGTAAACATTTATTCATAATGGCCATATCTACTTTTGAATGCTCGTTTAGGAATAAAGTCCTTCCTCACCCGCAATTGATTATATCCCATCCTTAGGTTGATCATGGAGAACCAATGGTCTCCCCTCAACTTTTCAAACTTATCATCAATTCATGGAAGTGGATATATGTTCTTTATCGTATCCTGGTTAAGTCTATGATAAGCAACATTGAGCCTCAATGTTCTATCCACCTTTTTCACAAACACCACCAACGCTACCCATCGAGACGTGATAGGATGGATAAACCATTTGTTTTATAAATATTCCAAGTGGATTTTCAATTCCCGTAATTTATTAGGTGCCATTTGGTAAGATAGAAGTGATATAGGAATGGTCCCCGGAAAGAGATAAATCACAAACTCTACTTCTCTTATGGGAGGTAACCTCAAGAATTCTTCTGGAAAATCATCCATGATCTGATCCACCACTACCGGAAGAACACACTTCTCAACACCCTCTACCAATTCCAATGACAACACCGCCGACTGATATGATAATATTCCCACTACAGGTGTCAACAAACCAGTTGTACCCTACCTTTCATGCTGCACTCCTCCAAAGAGATGTCTAATGAAACCGTGTTTTGATAAAAGCCGATGTTCAGCCATAAAAGTAAATGTGGGCCTTAAACTCCACCAGCCAATCCATTACCAGGATTACATCCTACCCATCCATCTCAAGCACTGAGAAATTCAACATTATCTCAACCTCACCAACAATGATACGAAATTCTCTGTACTGGAAGGCTCGACTCTCTCTTAAAAGTGGAGGTGTTTGATGATTCAAAACTGAAGGCATCATTTCTACCCTTAAATCAAGAAACTCAATGACACATGCAGCAATAAAAGACTGTGAAGCACTAGTATCAAAAATCACTTGCATCAAGGTAGAATTTAAACCAATAATACCTTTCACTGTGGATGGTCCTGACTGATCATCCACCACAACCTCCTTGGCTCCGAACAATGCCTTGGTTGCCACACTCTACTCTTTATTGCCCTGCTGTGGTGTTGTGGTGTTCCGAGAATCACCACGACTAACTTTTCTCTACAGACTAGGGGTATGCTGCTGTTCCAATCCTATCAAAGCATATGATGTCTACAATCCCTAAGGAGTGTCACACGCACCTGAACTCTGATCATTCCTACAATAGTGCCGAAGATTCCCCATCTTCTTGAAATTGTGACATGCTCGAGGCTGTTCAATACAGTCCCGCTTGATGAGTGTCATAGAACCACACTGAAAACATCCTGGTTTGCTATGGGGCATCAGATGAATATTTACTGATCATACCGTCAGATTATATGTCGTACTCCTTACTTGAGAATATGGGTACATCCTCTACATGTACCTAGTGTTAGAGTACCCTCTATTCCCCCTGGGTACCACCATACTTCCTCTGCCCAGACATCCTAATAGATCCGGCTCATCCATCAAAGCTCGATTCACTATCTTTGGGTAATCACTATTACACAACATTGCTATTTTTGAATAGATCTATTTCATTAATCCCACTTCAAAGATCATTTCCTTCAACGATGTTCTACCCGCCACCACTGGTGAAAACCACACTACACTCATAAAATTATTTTCATACTCCGTCACAGACATATTCTCTTACTTCAGACTGATGAAATCAGTTGGGCACTAAATACTAAACATATGTGGGTAGAATATTTTATTAAAAAATTCCTCAAAGCCTTCACATATCGTTACTTGTTCTGTTCCCACTTGGAAAACCAACTCCCACCACTAAAGAGCATGATCCTCTAGCTTATATTTTTCTATCTTTACTTTAAACTCTACCAAAGTCCCCAAGAATTCGAAAATTCTGCTCATTCTGGATAGTCACTCCTATGACCTTTCCAGGTCCGAATCGCCCCTAAAGATGGGTGGATAATTCTTTTGAAATTGAGCTGCATAATCAAAATGCATTGGCTCTTCCACTCTATTAACACTTCCCCTAACATGGAAAGCTTTCACTATGCTCTAGACTAACTTCTTGTTCAGATGGGGCTCAGGTGAAACCATGTTCTCATTGGCCACTTTCAGTTGGCCTCTACGATGCATACCCGGTGCAATTTCTATAATCCAAAAACAAAAACCATGATTCTCACTTTCGTAGACATCATGAATTCCTAGTTCAAATCTCATTACTAAACACTATCATGACAAAGCTTTCAACCTTTCCACATTTTCCATGTTTCACCATTTTTGAAAACCAAACCATTTTCAAAATACCAAATTAATTTACATTAAAATTTCACACATCTGAAAAACAATTTCTCAATTCAGCACATAAATCATTATGCCTGATGAAATATGCAACCTAGAGGGAATTCATTTCTACCATATATTTCATGAAAATCTCATTGGATACACCCACGACAATGATATTTTCAATTCCTATAAGTGTATCGAAAACATTTATGTTCCCAACTCCCTGGTAACTTGAAACTCATCATAAAAGGGTTAGGTACATCCTTTTATGATATTCATTCTATTTTCTGACATTCCTACTCATTTCTACATTTTCGACCTAAGGAATATAGCACAACGAATGTCAACTCCAAATCCGATAATCAACTCCAAAGTACTAAACAAGCTGATACAACATGTAACCCCCCACCCCTACCTCCTTGTCTTGAAGATGTGGTGAGGGTTACTTGGCCTTAAGCGATGTTCCCAAGGTGGAAAAGGCTAGCAATAAATGTCAAGGGCTTCATGAAACATTGGGGAACTATTTGACCTAAGAAGATAACCCAAATCAAAAAACCAACAACTAAAGATGCATAAACATTCAAACCCAACCATGGGATACTAACAATTACATCACAATCCCAAAAACCATGCAACTTGACATGTCCACAAAACATCATAGTACAACACGTAAACTAAACAAAAAAACACCATGAGCCATGACACCACCATAGCTCCACACCAAGATCCAAGCTC
Source organism: Viscum album (assembly GCA_963277665.1). Classification (NCBI taxonomy): domain Eukaryota; kingdom Viridiplantae; phylum Streptophyta; class Magnoliopsida; order Santalales; family Viscaceae; genus Viscum; species Viscum album. The sequence continues at coordinate 745,599,067 of OY728123.1, read as the reverse complement.
TACCAGAACATCATAATGCACCACTAAAGGTGGGTGATGCATTACCTACGCCCATGTCATGGTACACGACATTTGCAAAGACACCAAAGTGCCAAAGTTGGAGTGAGTAAAACTACTCAGTAGGATTTCCCGAATTGACTTCCCTACACATGCCACTAGGAAAAAATCCTTAGCACATTTATATAAAACATTTTATATAAAGAAAAACAAAGCTACCTGTTGTTTATAATCCAAACATTCCATAATCCAAATATTCCACACAAGGAATCCAATTCATCCATTCCAGGAAAAGAATCCAATTCAACCATCCCATAAGTCAATTTATCTTTTCATATCTCACTCATAATCCCCATCTACAAACATCAACAACAACGAACACTAAAAACCATGGGGGCACTTCCCGCCCAACCAATTAATTACCAATCCACTCAAGTGGTACTTCCTAACCACTTTATATTGATAGTATCCCTTCCATCCACTATCCATCCCCTTTTTATATTAGTACTACCTGTCAACTTTCACACGACATTCAAACAGGCCCTAAAAAAGCATAACACACCACGACCACAACAATATGAAATTACTAATTTCTATCACATGTAAAACCACATCAATAAACCACCCATTTATTTAAATCACTCATTTATCATTTTCCATGTCAAAACACTAATTCAATAAATCAACATCCTTATTGAAATCCATTTTCATAAATCATTTCCTTAACCCAAGCCATGAATCAATTTTTAAAATCTACATTTTAAAATTTAACAACAAGAACATTCAACCGTAAATCCCCTTTTTTCCCAAAAGAATCCAAAAAACACCAACAAAGTGATTTCAAATCAATTTCTCAAATCAAAACCACAATTAATTTCAAGAAAAACAAATTAATTATAAGAAATATTCTTGTTCTGAAAAAGTGGAGTTGAGTGAGAAGCCACCTACCTCTTAGGGTTTTGAGAAATAGACCCTTCACCCAAATGGACTCTAAACTGGGTGAACGCCTACTCGATAAAACCTCAAAAACTCTTCTATAACAACAACAAGAATGAGCATTAACACACAAAGGCAACAGTACCCTAGATCTACATGAAACCCTTGTAGATCTAGGAAAATAATAGAGGGAGAGGGAAAACCCTAACCAAGACATCAAAGAACCAAAATAGGGACATAATCAATGACAAACTCCTTCGATACCCCAAGAAACCCCTTTGATTTTCCTCTAAAACGAGCTAAGGAGCTCCCCCAACCTCTGAAAACCGGAACTCCCATGTGATCCACATGTGAGAGGAAGAATGAGGGAAAACTGTGAAATCCCGAGTGGCTCAGGACTTAAAAACCCAAAAATTAAGTGTCCACATGGTTTCCCCACATGGTTTGGAATACCGTGATCCTACCATGAGTTTGCCACTGTCTCACCTAGGGACTTCGCACAGCTTTCCCACACGGTCAGAAAAACCGTGCACAGCCTATGCAGAGCTCACTATCTGGGGTGCATGGTTTCCTGGGCTGGCTTCATTGATTTTTCAGACCATGCACCAACTGTGTGCCCCTGCACAACCTCCACAACATTAAAAGTTTTTCCCCATAATTGTCCAAACTTCAACCAACCACTTCAAAAAGCACAAACGAACCGAAACAAGGGTCACATACCACAAACCGGGGTTACTACACAGATGATGTCTCATGTTCTTAAACTGTAGGATACAAAAAATACTCACACCGAACATTCCGTACTTTTTTGTTTCCCCCGTATAACTGTGGAAGTGTCCATGCATGGCCGAGTTGTTTTTTTCCAATAAAGAACTATTATAGTTGTTTTGTAACATGGATAGTTTGTGAAAACTATTTTAAATCCTAATACATGCTATGTATCAATTTAATTAATATAAATAGCTTGGTGGTAGGTGATCACCATGTAGAGAAGATTATGTCTCATCTTGAGACTAAACATCTCATTTAATTATATTGTATACATTATTTTGTAATATTATATTTTTCAATTTCCCTCTACTTATTTTTTCAAATATTGAAAACTATTTTATGTTAACTCTGATAGTTACTTTATGTTGGTGTGTATATGTGATTAATTAATTAAACCTGTTTCAATAGTTGGATATGTTTTCACTCAGATTCAACTAAGGACTACTCAACCATTATGTGACTTATAGAGAAATGGTTCATTTATATCTATACTGCCTTATCTAACTGGGCATTCCCATTTTGGGGATTTTATCATAATGTTTTTAAGAAAAATTTTATGTAAGAACTCAATTCACCCCCTCTTGAGTTTCCACCTCCACCAAAAATATTAATGAAATTTATGTGTTACATATTGTCACATCCATGTCATTATTTTCATGAATTTTTATCTTATATTCTTGGTCTATCATTCTACCTAGGTTCCCCCTATCCCCCTTTAAATTTGGAATAAAAAAATAGATTTTTTTCCAGAAAATTCTTCATGATTTACTAAATTTTTTTGACAAACTGTGCACAGGTGTCTGTGTCATAATTTTTCTTTCTTGTTATTCCAAATTTACTCTTTCGAAAAGATATATACTATGCCCCTCACTTCCTCCATTCTACCCTTGAGTACATGGAAGGATCCCAAGCACCCTCATCATCTATTGGAACTCATTTTTTATGGGGATTTTTGTGGGGATACATCAAGATATTTCTTGTGATTTCACCTTTGTTATTCATCCATTTACTTATGGTATGTTCCCTCCTTCTTGATGTTCCAAATATTCAGTAGATATATTTTCCTACATATGGTATGCTTTAGCATTACTTGGTTGAATGTTGTGGATTAGTGTTTGTTTTCATCACCTTGTGTCACAGAGGTGGTGCTGTTGAAGTTTTATACAAACATTTATGGTTTTTTAATATAAGGAAGGTGATTCCATGTGTAGACTTTCATTGATAAATTTAAATTTCTTGATTGACTTGTTTTTCTTGTTCCGCTTCCATTGTGTTTGGTGAAAAAAATGTTTTTGAATCATTTATTAAGTTGTTTATTTTAAGTATTTTTTGTATGAAAATGAGTATTTTTTTTGTGTATTCCCTATTGTGTCTTTTGGGGTCATTTTATGACTCACATGATTAGATTATTAATAGTTCTTTGGGCTGAAATATCTGGTTTGGTGTGATATTATTTTACATTTTCCTTAAAAGAGGGCTTTTGATTTTATGTTGTGTGTAAATCTTTGTTTTACTTCCTAAAATGGTTTTATAATAATTTTAAATGTTTAATTGAGTCACACAAATGGTGAAAAGAAAAGATTGGGTACATTTGGGTGTGTCTATGATTCAAAAATGGAATTTTTATATTAAAATGGATTTTTATAACTTTTGGAAGTTATTTGAACGAAAATAGGGAAGCTTAGGTATCTTGGTGGGCAGACTAGCACAAGTATGCTAGTGATCTGGTAATGTTATCATCCCTGTTTCACATATCAATAATGGAAATGAAAACACTAAGTAAATTTTGATATTGTTTGGGGACCACAATGAGATTTGGGTTTTCCCTCCATGTGGATTTCTCATGAGATGATTATTAGTTATGAATATTTTTACATCGAGATACGATGTACTTTAGACCCCACAACTAGCTAGTGCCTAGGGGTGTTCCTGTGACTAGTGTTCATTGGATATATATTTTTTATAATCAACATAAGGTGTGTTTTGATGGATTTTTCAGTAGAATATGTGTTTTATTAAAAATTGTACATTCTTCCATGTTTCGCTCTCGAATGTTGTTTCCAATTAAATGTGAACATTTTAGAAATTGTTCTATCTTTTGATGTCTATAAATTATTGCATAATTTTTATCATAAAATTCTTACCATGTGGAATCTTTTTGGGTAGAATCATATTGGGATTTTTATCACACAATACATAAAACTTTGTGTGTAAGTAGACTTCAAAATGCTTAACACATGTAGTGAAGAGGTCCTTAGAGATGGTGGTTCGGGTTGTTGGTGTTTTTTATGGGTGAGGTACTGTGGAGAAGGTTCATAGTTTATATACCCTTTCCATTTTTTGGTTCTTGAGTCATACTTGCTACTCCTTTTGAGTTGTGCCCCTCTCGGGGTTTGGTTTAAAACAATGCATTTAAATTTTATATTTTTATTAAAGGATTGTTTGTATTAAATTTTCAGATTAGGTTTATTTATTATTTTTGGTTGATTAATGCTTTTAAACTCAAGTAATTCATTCCAAAACCCTTATTTCTGATACCCTGCCACTTGTGCCAGCCTGTGGGGATATGGAATGCCATGCATGCATTGCCACAAACTGGGTTAGTAGTTGATTTGGATGGAGACCAGATATGGTTCATTACATATATGTAATTAAATGTTTTTAAATTCATATAATAAGTTTTATAGACATAAAATAAGAACAAATACATATTTAATAATACAAAGATATATTTTCCTAAAAGGCATTTTTGCTGTATTTTAATGGAAGACTTGATTAAATATTTTTTTGAAAATGTTTTATATTAGTTGACCAAATAAATTTATTTTTAGGAAGATAAACATAATAATTATCTTAGTTTAATTTTTCGGGATTTTTAATGATATTTTTCATTTTGGGATGAATGGTGAAATTACTGAATATTATTAAAAAATGAAAATTTTATATTCATTAAAAGGTAAAATTCTATTTTTGATTAGATTTATATTTTTATAAGTAAATATAAATTTATAATAAATAAATTATAGTTTTTTAGAACTTATTTTATACATGAATTTAGTATAAAAACTGTTATGGTTTTGAAAGATCATTTTAAAAAAACTGTTTTTCATGGTGTTTTATCGGTTTTATTTTAAATTAACTTATGAAACTTTTGTGTTTTTAATTTTGAAAAATGGATTTAATTTTTTGGATTAAAAAGGAACAAATTTATTGAATAAAACCATTTTATTTTTGGACCACATTAATAGTATCCATGGTAATCATTGTTACAATGGTAAAGGGTAAATTGGGTAATTTTGGTTAAAAATAAATTAAAGAGGAATATAAAATTATCCTAACATAAGTTAAAATTTTATTTTATGAATATAAATCTTCCCATAACACCTATGGATTTAAATTATGTTTTTTAATGGACAATTATCCATGAAAATGACTTATATAATTTTTAAATCAAAGAACTTCATAAATGGCCACTTTCTTTGTCTTCAATATCCATTATATGCCCACATAGTTAAAAATGTATGTTATTAATAGATATAAATGTTTATTTTTTACTTAATAAACATATTTTCATGATATAATGTTTTCTTAAATTTTTGGGCTAGTTCAATGAGATTATTATATTTATAAATTATTAATTAATAAAAACTTAATGTTGGAACATTCATTTTTTAAATAATTTATCATTTTTAAAATAGTTTTTCCCAAAATATATATTAGACTATAAACATTATTATAAATTTAATAAGATTTTTCTTCATCATGTTATTTTAGTTTTTATTTTTAGGTATGAAATAAGTATATTAAATAATTATACAACACGAATGTTGTAATTATTTTATTAATGGAAATATCTAATAAATGTTATTAAAATATGAAAGTAAAATATTGGGATAATTAATGAAATAAAATATTTATATATTCCCTTGACCTATTAAGGATATAATAAATTATTTTAATATAATATAACTTTTTATATTGATATTTGAAAAATTCTATATAATGAATAGTGTAATAAATAGACACTAATTATTCTTTTTCAAAATAAAATTTTATTGAATTTATACAAATTTGTAAAACATTTTTAAAAATAAATAATAATTATAATATGTAATAAATTCTATATTATTTTTTATGGTCTAATTTACACCAAATATGTAAAAATAAAAAACTTTTAATATTGAAAAAGTTGTTACGGTAGTTAAAATTTATATTGGTCAACCAAGAGTTAATAAAAATGAAAATGTTTTAAATAATACCAAAAATTTTATAAAATCTATTGGTTGATGGTATTAAAAATTTATATCCTATTATATTATAATATAACGATCCTATATTTACAATCATAAAAATTAAATACCATTTGAGGAATACTTTGACATTATACCAATAGGTTCCCAAAGAAACTAGTTGGTAATGTGCCTTTCGAAACATGGAAATACAAACACAGGTACTTAAGTGAGATACATTATGTACAACTTGGTTCTTTGCAACCAGTACCCTTCTAGGTCACATAAAAAAAATAGATATCTTCATAAGATTGTTGAGGAAACATAAAAAGGGGTGAGATCAATTTCATTGTATGGGTAACCAAGGGAGACATATAAGCATAAACATGAGCATAAAGGTATGAGAACCTGATCATAAAATAGAATATAATACCCTGCATATCGAAGATCATAGACATGAATAATGGAATTATGATTATTAGTTCATAATACATGAATCAAAAGGAATTAAATGTCATAATCCCTAAAACCATAACATAGAAGTAAGATATAGAATTGTTGCTACACTGAAGCATATATTGATTTCTATATTAGTCCTGACATCAATTCCATGACCATCTTATTGGACAAAGTCCATTACTAAATTGGGTGAACCCCTATTCTAGCCATGTATTTCTGAACATAGTGACCCGTGTTCCAGCCCTATATTACAGAACTGAGTAACCCTCATTCTAGCCCTGTATTACTAAACCAAGTAACACATGTTACATCCCTTTTATATCTCATGAGATAAAAAAAACATTACCTAATGCATTGCAATGAGAGATAGGCCCCACCCATCCCATAATGCCATCATACATACATGTTTCAAAAGATCCTAAATAAAAATATCATATCCCCTAAAATTAAATGGGTATCATAAACACGAAACATATCGTAACCTGTGTAAAGAGAGAGGTTTCATAATTATTTAATTTTAAGAAAAACCTATGAAAAAGATGAAGGTTTCAAAATCATATAAACTATGAAATATAAATGGGCTTCAAAAAAATTATGCCATCAATTCATATTCCATTCATTGATATAATATGGATTAATACATAGAATAATTTTCCAATAAAGGAATGATAAATATAAATGTTTGTTATCTTATATGGGAAATAATTTTGAAAGGACTTTTAAAAAAATTTCTTTATAAAAATATCCTTTCTTCATTGAAAAATGTTTTTAATAACAAAAAACTTTTTGATAAAAAATTTCATTGAAAATATATATGGAAACATATAAACGATGAATTGAAAACAAAAAATCGTTTTTAAAACCCTTTTCCATTAGAAATGATCTTCAAGGATCTTTTGAAAACATTTTGGAATTTTTTTTGAATACAATGGATTTCCAACCGAAGAGAGAGACAGTTCTATTTTATTAGAAACATTATCTTAAGTACCAAGAGAGAAAAAATTGGTACTAAAAATGAGGATATCATTAATAAACATTGGATATTAAATCTCAATAATATTCTTGAGATATTACATCAAAGTAAGTATAAACGTAAAAAATCTCTATAAAACGTTAAGATTGTCTCAATAAACTCTTATAACATAGTTATATAGGATCATACTCAACATGTAAGAAAATTAAATTACATGAATCATAAAATATTATATAAGTAATCATATTCATTATATAACCTGTACAATGTACCTATATACACCTTGAAAAAGAGTTTAGCTGCATATAAAAACACGAGTCTCATAGAAGGAAAATTGAGACAAAACTGTTTTACTGATTTGGTAACTTTTGAATGTAAACCCCATAAAAGAAGGATCATAGAATGGATATGTGAACACACATAAAATTAGGAATAATATAAATATAATTCAATCATGGGAAGTCCATAGACAACCCAAAAGTAATGAGTGGTGATCATAACATGAATCTCACATAAATTAAATGTGAGATGAAATTCCCCTTAACCTGTGTCTTGACTCCTTATTTACTCATTCAAGAAATTAGTAAAATAAATGTATGTTTATTATAATTATTTTACAGAAGAATATTATTATACATAATACCATATATGGTTTTATTATGACCTTATATTACCCTTTTATTAATGATCCTATGTTAAAGTTTCACTTTGGCTAATCATTTGATTTCTTCATTGAACGTGTCTTAAATTGTTATAGAATTTATCCATATACTAATAACATGAATCCAGAATGTCGAAAATGATATAAATATTAGTTATATACAGTATATTCATATTATAATAATTTATAGCATATAGATTATTGAAATGGAATACACCATTCTAGGAGACAGTAAGCCATATGTATAAATGAACACTATTTCCGTTTTATTTATGTATTGAAAGAATGTATGTAAATGAAATATGTATATATTTTTATGTATATATATTGATATAATTATTAATTAATAATTAATAATAATAATATATATCATATATGTTCATTAAACCCATCCTTAATACATTCAATGTGTTGTTTGAACAAATCACTTCACCTTGAGGGCGATGTAGTCCACATTTCTCAAATGAGATGATCACATTAACACCAATCGAAAGGTAAATATAGGCATGTTTTTTAATAAATAAATAATCATAAAGAAATAATAAATATAATATATTACATAGAAAAAGATTTTTTCCTTCATAAAGGCCTCCATGATTGGTGGTAAAGGAGAAATGAACAATCATTGTTTCGTGAGGTTTTAGTTCTCCGTACACAAAAATAGAATGTTAAAAATCCATTAGATTGAGGTGTGCATAAGTGTAATTCTGAAAAATTGAATAAAAAATCATATTATATGGATGATACTGGTGTTGTCACACAATTAGGGAATAAAGAGAGTGGAGGGCGTAGAGATGCCAAATAATTGAAAGGAGCTTGAAAGAAGACGTTACCTCTAATTTGAGTAACCCATTTTTGTTTGAGACAAAAGGTTTCCTTGAGAGGGTTTCAACCTAATTTGAGTAATCATGGTCTCTGGGAAAATTTTCTAGAAGATTATTAATCATGTATTTGATGAACATAAAACGTTTGAGAGGGGTGAGGAATGGGTAGTGTGCTTTCCTTTTTATAATGGATGGGGAGTGGATCTTTTGTAAATACCAAAAGGTATTCAATGATGGGTGGAATATCATAGATAAAATTCATCCAAAATGGAAAACTAATAGATTAAAGAAGAATAATGGTCAATAAAAACCACAAACACTTATAATTATGTGCATTTTAATTATTTGGTTCCTTATCTTCTATGATTACCCAATAAATATCCAATTTTTCTTGTCAATTAATTTTAAAAGAATCACATGTGAAATTCAAAAATAATCCTTGATCTCAAATTATCTTAACAACATATTTACATAATATGGGTAAATATGTTAATTATAAAAGATTAATTATTCCATTAATTTAAAATAGTGAATATATATTAACAATTACAAGTCACGTGGTAAAATATATGATTTTGATCAATGTTAAATCATTTTATGATAAAATAATAATAATGTCAATTTTGACATTACTTATTTAATGATAATTTAAAAATATAAATATTATATTGGAATTCAAATATATTAGGATTAATTGTGTGTAAAATGATATATTAATCTATGAAAATAAATAAATACAATAATTCAATCAATAAACTTCACTTTTACAATATATAGTGTCATTTATTTTACTTAATTATTAACAAAATAATCAATATATTGATGTTTCTTAATAATTTTATATTCCTAAACCATCTATAATTTTTTTGATAATTTATTATGATAAATATAACCAATTTATATTTAAATTGGATATATATAACATAAAATGTGATTTTTTATATATCTAAATGTTTTATAAATGTTAATAGTACGAAAAGATCCCTTTTTGTCTTTTTCTTTACTTACGCATTTTTATAGAGAAGATCCATTCAATAATGACCCAAAACAAATATATTTCGAACTATGTGTGGAAATTGTCAATTTTTGGAAACCAATGGATTTATGGATACTATCAAAGCCATTTTGGAACATAATGTTAAGTTTTAGTCCCTTATTAAGGTTAATCATACCTTAATCTCAATATTTAATTTTAATCAAATACCCTAATCATTTTGGTCAAAAAATCCAATTGATATTATTAGATCATAAATATAATACCAATTAATATTTTATAGTTAATATATTGAAAATTATAATCATTGAAGTTGGAAACTTATGATCAACGCTAATCCCAGAGACGAGGTGAAATAATGGGTTTTTATTGTAAAAGAACATACAAAATTTGTTAAGTTTTTATATTCAATTTCTAAGTGAAATTTTAATAAAATAAATTGTTTTAATAGAAGTAATATTTATCTAATGTTACCTTAAAACAATTTCTAATATCATTTATCATTAATAAATAATTTGAAAAACTGGTGTTTTAACTAAAATGATGTAATTTTTAGTATTCATAAAAAAATTATGTTCCTCCGAAAAATCACAAAAATTTCCCTACACTAATTTCAAAATTTTAAAATAAAAAATTATTTTTCCTTTATCATAATATATTTATAATTTTTTCTAAAATTAATTTTATTATTAAAGGTAGTTCATTTAAAAAACACGAAAATTTAACATGAAAAGTCTTTACAAAAAATATTTTCCTTCACTGTCGATATGTTTTATTTATATGAAAAATTATAAACAATTATTGGAAGGAGGTTATTACTATTAATATAACTATGTTTAATGGTTATGTTGTAATAAAATCATTTAATTAATCTTATATATATATACAGATGTTTTATAGAAACTCAGTGCCGCATGCATTATTCAACAAGTTTGTGTTTCTTGTTGTGCAAGAATAGTTGTTATTGTGCGTGAAAATAATTTTTTACATAATTTTTTAATATATATATAATTATAAATAACTATTTTCTATTTCATGAGAAATAATGAATATTTAAATGTTAAATAAATTAATAAATAATAATTCTCAATATCTCGGGGTGTTACACTCTACCCCCCATAAAAATGAATTTCTCCCACAAAATTCATCTAGGTTAACAGGGTATTAATACCTAAAAGTTTCATTAATATAAACCTGTAGTGTAAAAATGGATACTAAAAAATCCCTTAAAAAGAGAAATTTACAACCACAACTGTTACCAAATGTAACATATAACTGGGTTTCCACATATGATAACAAAGGTTGGGAGTGATGATTGGACATAGAGAAAAAGAGTAAATATTTTTTGGGATTGAATGAGGTAATCAATAACAAAAATAATTAATTTCAAAAGTAAATATGATGGCCTCAAATTCATAAATCTACGATGATTCAAAAGGCCATCAACCTAATGAAAATTATGGTTTTTAGACAATAATTTTTTGGATCACTTTTAGAACGTTGGGTAATTCATGATAAAATCCAATAAAAAAATTTCATTATTGGGTTTCTCCTTGAAATTTTTCTAATACATCCATGACGTTATGGAATAAATATTTATAAAATAACATTGAGGGTTAAATCACTAAAATATGCTTTTAATGGATCATAAGGCCCATAAAAGATTAAAATGGATAACTATTTTTCTATTAATAAAACATGAGTTAAAATATAAATATTAACCCTAAAAGTTCATCATAAATATTTATTCATTCCATATAAATATAAATTAACTAGGACACTATATAGGCCAGTGGTAGGTGTGAAACCCCTATTTTCTTTTGGTCATAGGTTGATGACCAGCGTCCGAACCAGACTAGATTGCTTGTCACCTAACACACATGATGTATTTTTTTAGAACCACACTTATATAATATATAAGATGGTTATCATTGAAATATGTTTTATCACTTATTTTACTTTAAAAGATGTTTTTTAAGATAAATATAGTGCACAAAAACATCTTCCGATGTTTAACTTTATCTTTTCCAGAATGGTTAACCTTTTTACTCTTCCAAAAGATAAAAAAAGAAATGATAGATTGAGAGAAAAAAATCATATTAACATTGATTCCCCTATAACACAAAGTATCTCTTGGTTGTAAAATTACATATATGTGAGTACCCTTATTGTATAATCCCATGAAATGTGGTCACAACGTGAATTACAATAAATCAATTTAGAATTCAAGCATGGTTCCTCATTCCAAAGTATATTGGATTTTCTTCTTAAATACAAAAATGTAGTAAAATTTATTAGATATTTCATAAATAGCCTATAAACAGATCCTTACATTGTACCAAGGTAATATGTACTACTCTATTTACTTACTCATATCCCACACATATTTATCCCTAAAAAATTATCTTTAAATAAAGAACATGTTCTAGGTTACCATACCTTAGTCCAAATATTAACATTAAAGAGATAACCTCTATTTTCCATAATGAAAATCAAAATTTTCATGTAAATCCTTAGAAAAATATAAATAGAAAAATCCATACATAATTTAGCATTATTAATTCTGGAATCTATATTAAAAAAATACATCATTTACTTCATCTGTAATCCTTTAAAAATAATAACTCCCTCCTTTCAAATTTCATCCATAATCTCTTCATCATCTAAAATATAACAACTACTCACACCACCTTATCGATTTCCTTCAGGAATATTCCTATTTTTACATTGAGTTGCATAATGATGATTTTCTCCACACTTAAAACCCTTATCCTTTGTTAAGGACATAGTGTGGCCTAAATTCCAATCAATTTCATTAAAAAATCTTCATTTTCACATGAATTCGATTGCTTTGTGCCCTTATTTTCCCTAGTCCAAACACCCTATTTTTACCCTATGACATTCAACTAGGAGATTCTTCCAACATTTTTGACATAAAGGAAAATAAATCTTCTTTCTTTCATGGTATCCATTACCTGATCTCTCAATGACCTCATTCATTCTAATCCTTGGTGAGTCTGAGTATTGGTTATGTTAAACATTGTTAATAATGTTTTGTGAAAACTAATTAGGCATTTCATGACCATTTTTACTCTAGGGAACATACCACTAGAATTTACATTAAAAAAAATCTCCAATCAAATTCTACATAAGTCTAGTTATTTTTGGTTCCCATCATTGACTAAAACTAAAATAATAGGGTGGCCATTACTTGTCATAGAAAGAAACCAGATAGTTATGAAAAGAATTACATATATAATGTCTAAATTATGACACCATCCATAATCTATTACACCTTTGATTTATCCTAGGTTATTCATAGATAACTTATATCTAAATCCATCATGGTGGTTCATTAAGTGTTTGTGAATTCCCAAAGCGTATCCCCAGGGAGATTCAAACTAGGTGTGCACCACGGTCATTTTTCGTGTACTGGATTACCTTGAGTAAAACATGGAACATATTTTCTGAGTTGTTACCCCTAGGTAAATCTCTTCCAGATTCACACAGTTGTAGTATCTAGACATGGATTTATTTCTACTAAACAAATAACTCTATCCTTTACCAAAATTCTTGGATATTTTCTTAAATGTTACCCCATCCTTATACTTATCCTTAGAGACATCCATAGAAAAATCCATAGAAATCAAACCAGGGATCTTAGTAAGGTTTTTCCATATTAATTTACAAGTGTTAGATATACCTTATCGCTGATACCAACTATAGAGAACCTCTCTCTACAAACATATATTAAATAAATTTTGTGTAATACTAAAACATTATATAAATAGACACCCGAAGAACATAGTTGGTATTGCGGCTTTGGAATCATAGAAACCAAAACACTAGTATATAAGTGAGAAACATTATCTCCCATTAGGTTATTCTCAACTAGAACATTTCTTACACACATCAAAAATAATAGATATATTAATTACATGGGGATGGAAACATAAAAAGGGGTGATATCAAATTCTTAGTATGGGTTGACAAGGGAGACATGTAAGCATAAACATGAGCATATGGGTATTAGATCATGATCATGAAAATAAAAGATCATAACCCACATATCAAAGATCATATACATAAATCATGGAATAAATCATGGAAGTATATAAGAAATGAATCAAAAGAAATTAAAGTACATAATCCATGAAAACATAACATAAGAATAAGAGATGTAATTGTTGCAACACCCAATCATATACTAATTTCCATAGTATCCAAGGAATCAATAACAAGACTGTAACAACACAATGATTTATCAATGGAATCCCAATATAATGAATTTTCCATAACGTATAATCAAATTAATAAACACAATGAAATATCACAATACTAAATTCTATATGACCATTAAATATACTTTTTCCACGTCAATGTTTTGAATTCCAAAAAGCAGACATACATGGTTGAGTTCGAGGTGATTTTTAGAGTATAATAGAAAAAAAAATTCGGTTAAACATTACCTACCCTTATGAATAGTAACATAACCTCATGAAAAGTAATATGACCCTTATGAATATTAAATCGTCCAAAATAATAGAAATATCACCCATGAATGATTAAATAAAATTTGGGCATCTTATTAGTGAAACTATGACCATAGTAAAAGTATTCTTATTTATGAAATTTTAAAATAATTAATTATAATTAATTTATTAATTTAAAAGAGAATTTATTTTCATAATTTATTTTCATATATAAAAAATTCTATGTTTTCTAGTTTTAAGATAATTTTATAAGACCTTATGTAATTTTTGAAAGCATTATGAAATCAATATTAATTTTGAAATCTGTATTTTTCATGTAAATTGTGTTTTTAATTAAAAATTAAAATAATAATTTTAAGAAAATTATTTTCATGAAATTGAGTTATGTTTTGTTTTATACATGTAGAAAGAAAATTTATGGTGAATTTTTGGTATTTTTCAGAAATACTTGAAATTTTGATGAATAGTAAAATACCTTAATTTACCATATAAATAATATATATTTTGAATCCACTATTCATGACATCATAAGTGATATAAGAACCCAAATCTCTAACTCACATTCTATATTTAATATTTTTGGTCATGGAATCATAACTATTTATTATCCTGGTGGAAATTAATAAACTATTTATTAAAATATTAAGAAAACCCATCTCCACTCCACTATAAATACCACCGGCCACAACCACATTTCCCCACCCCTGTTAAGAATCAAATCATGCCTATATTTTGGCCAAATATCTTCCGTAGCCTCTCCCCCACGACCAGGAGCTCTTGGCCTCAACAAAATACCTATCCTAGGTTCTATAAGGTGGGTCTCAATAGGAGGATTCAAGAGGTGACTTCTCTCTCTCCATTCTTTCAATTACATTTAAAATTTCATTTCATTTCTTCTCTTATCCTCAACATCTCTTATCAAAATTTCATGATATATCTAGTATGATTAATATACTGGTATTATGTCATTTTAATGGATTATTATTCCTTATATTCCTCCCTCCATCTATTTGTTAATAAAAAACTTTGTTTCCCATGATTTGTTTATTTACCTACATCAGGGACAATGCACTTCAATATTCCTTAAATGACATAAAGTATATAAATAAATCCATAAAATGTATGAAAAAATATATTTATGCCTTTTTTATCTCTATTATGTTCTGGAATTAACTTATTTACATTACACTATGTTATAAAATAAAACATGTTTCTTGTGACCGAAAAACCACTCAAATTAAGAAAAAATGATCATCATTAACTTTTTTATAATGATTCATCCTCATGGTAGATAACCAAATTCATTATAAGATATTTTATATCTCTATAATGTCAGTAATATTATATAATAACAAATTTTTTTGTTCATCCACATTTCAAATGAACATCAGTTTATGAATAAAAGTCAAACGTTCATAAAATCTAAGGAAACTAACACTCCCAAACGAGGAATTTAAACTCCATAACTCATACAAAGGACCATAAAAGAACATAAAGAATCAATAATGAACCCTATTCATGTATAAATATTCTATAATTTTTAATTAATTAATATAATGTCATTATCTAGTATATTAATGTGAAGAAGGAGTTTGGTCACAAGTTATGGAGAAATTCTAGAACCCAACTTACATTCTTTAGGTTCCCCCTCTTTCACTCGATTTTCGGTATGGTTACTCTTTAAAAATAATTTTTTCAAATTTCTCTTACCATTTATTGGATATAAATGTTTTATTATGATGTTTATATCAACCAAAATGTCTTCCACAAAACTCTTCTTTCAAAACACAACTTTTACTTCTCACTCAAGGTTGATGGTCTTTATATCCAGTAAGTTATTCCCTCTCTATTTTGGAACCCAATGATAGTGAATGATTTCATTTGAGAAGAAACCCATTCCTTTACAAGTGCTATTTATGTTCATGATTGATATATGTTCTATAATTCAAGAATGATAATGAAAATGTTATTATGTGACGGGTGCACCCTTAATTTTATAGGGCAATTTGAATGTTAAAATGTGATGGGTTTGACCCAAATTTTATGGAGCTCCAATGAATTGGGAAATGTAAAAAATATCATGATAAAAAGTGATGTTATGTGTGAACATGATGCAAGATATTTTCACAACTATTTTTCTTATTAGACCATGAAGAAATTATGTTTCATTGCTATTCACTTACACATTTCAAGTCTTTTATTTATGCTTCTTCTCATGTTCCTGATCCATTTCCAATGTTAGTATTTTTCTAACCCATTTTTATATTTTTCATATCTGTCCTCTTACTAGGATTCTAGATCACCCTTTTTTATGTATATCCTCAGGTGAATATGTGTACTAAGGAGTTTTTTAGGGATAATAAGAAGTTAGAGAAGAATATATGAAATAAGTTTTTACATTTTATGTTATGTTATGTATGGTCCTAGTTTTCCCACGACACTAAACCTTTAAATCCTCATTGTGTAATAATATTATGCTATTTATATTTTAATTATGTAATAGAAATTTAATAAAAGGATGAGTTGTTATAGTTGGTATTATAGGTATGGTTTAGATAATTTGTGAATTAGGATTAGTGAACACTAGATAAAACCTCTAGTATCGACTATGTTCAAATATACATAGAATAAGATATAGGTTACACAATAACCCATTAATATATATTTTTCATTAAAATTTTACAATTTAATAAGTTATTTATTAATGATTCATTGAATTATGTTTTTTTCTATCCTTTTATATTTTAGAAAATGGTGGGAACCAAGAAACACCAGGCTAAAAACCGGTGCAAGGGCCAATGCAACAATTGCTTGAATGATATCCCTAATTCTTGGGGAGGTTATCGCAAAAAATCATGGTGATGCTTACCCAACTTTTTCATGTTATTAATAATAACCCATATAATGAGGAATGTCCTCCTTCACCAAAGGGGGATAAACTAGATATCGAGTGTTTTATGTGGAAATGAATACCGATGCTTTGTGGATCTTTTGATGCACTAGTTGTGGAACATTGGTCAACTCCATGAAGAAGAACCTTTTGTGTATCACGATTCTAAGATGGAGAAGGTGAAACTATCCATTTATCTTCAACTGGTAGAGTCCAATCAATGGTGGTATTTGAATAAGAACCCCAATAAAAGAGACGAAATTGAAGAGACAGAATGGGAAGACATTAAGATCATGTTTCTTAACAAGTATTTCCCATGAACTCTTCATACAAAGATGGAGAGATAATTCATAGAGGTCATGAAAAATTAAGGAGAATATGTCATGAATTATGTAGTGAATTTCACAAGGATTTCAAGGTATGCATACAGTTGTTTCTTCTACTGACACATCTATTCCTGCTGCTGTGGCTATTACTGATGCATCTCTTCCTTCTGCTTCTGCAAACTCTATATAAGCATAGAGTGAGCTGACATCATCACCTGGTACTATGAGCTAGAAGATGATGCATGTCCATGATTTTCTCTAGAGCTAGAGGCTGACATTGTAACAGTACCATAATAAGTCATTGGAGTCGAATGAGAGCTGATACCAACTACTAGGCCCTTCTAGAAGGCAAACTAGGTCACCTACATCCATGTTGCCTCATCCAAATGGTGGGAACTAGTCCGATCAGCCATCTAGGCCTGACTCTTAGCCCGTGTCTGAGAGGATGTGGCCTAATATGTAATTGTTTGTTCCAATTTGAAATTGAAATTGTGAAAATATTATATGTAGTTAATTTCCAAACTGAACAAGAAATAATATTGACCACAATCTGATACTAGGGATCACCTCTAATCACTCCAAAGGATGGATTACTATACATCCTCTAATAAACATCGTACTCTATAATATTGGGATTATCTAATTCCTATATGTATATAAAATAAACTATTTATATTTAATCTTATATATAATATTGAAAAAAGATACATACCAGATGATCTACATGCATACTAAATGTATGGCTATTAGCTCGATGTGTCACCCCTGTCTCCCCCAGTTCTGCCAGCCCAGTGAATATATTTTATGCAATCCACCACTCAACCTATGTCAACATAATCCATCCCAAACGTGAGATGATATGCACTCTGGTTTTTGGACTCTACACGATTCATCAAATAATGTCACTCCTACTTTCATAGTGGTCGTCCTTCTCAAATTATGCAAAAACTGACAGAAATACTCACGCATAGACACCTTCCATGCCTCGTGGATAGGGTCACACATGCTTTCATCGATGGGATACCATAATCCATACAAATAAATTATAATATCATGTTATTAATCCAATAAATATAAAAATAAATTTTATTTATTTACGTACTAGCCAATGATTGACCATTATACGATGCTCATCAATGGGAATATCTTCCCATATGATCCACGGATAAGAAAAATAATTACACAAGATAGAGATCTCTTTTCCAATAGCTACATGAAAAAAAATGTGAAAAAAATAAATAATCAAAAAATTATCATATAAATAAATTAATGGTAGCTAACTAAAATACACGGGTTTTCATACCTCTATGTGTGTGGATTGATTCCAAGACAGGGAAGTCACTCGAGGATAGCGTCAGGAATCATCAGTTACGCAAGAAAACACCCCTTATGTGTACCCCCTGAACTGCTATAAGGCTGAGGGGTAGATAGTCCCAAATCCTTTTCATCCAAAGGTTGCTCAGCCACCTGTAAGTCAAGGAATAGATATGGGTCCATCTGAAACACCAAATGATTATTGTTAGTAGATAGTTGAAAATAACTATTACATATAGATATTTTTTATGATTATAAAAAAAAATTTAACTGTTTCAAAGTTCACCTTTAACATCATCTTCATATATAATGATTTCAATTTCATGATATAAATAATTGAAATCATCAATATCCATATGGTATTTAGTTTCATCATGTCTTTCCATTTAAAATTCATTTATAACATCATTAACATCATCATCACCATTGACCCATAATTGTGGGGTTTCATCATCGATATTCATCACTATTTATGAAAAAGATGGATTTTGAACAGTCTCATGAAAAATATCAACTCATAGAACTTCATAGGAACCACCTTTTTTTAAGTAAATTGATTTTCCTGAGATTTCATTTTTATTATGAGCCACTAATCAGTCAGGTCTCTTGAATTAGCACAATACCTTGCATAATATATTTGATTTTCTTATTGATCTCGTAAAATTGTTTCATTTATATAAATAAAACATTTATATTTAATATCAACGATTCCATTAATCAGATGAACACACAAGACTCTCTCAGTATCCAACCACCGATATTTAAACATCGTAATATTATTTTTCCCTAGATAACACAGTTTAATAATTTCATCCAGCATACCGTAAAAGTCAACTTGAGTTTCTCTTTGACGTAATCCTCTCATGAAAACTCCATTTTTAATTTTTTTTGATTCCCCATATGCATGTGTGTGAAATAAAAAACCATTCACCACATATTCATTATAATTTGTAACCATTTTGAATGGAGGATTACTTTATATACCAAGTTTCTTATCAAGTTTTTCATTATTTGGAGACACAAGAAAATATTTAAAACAATTATAAATATAATAAATAATAAACTGAATTGATTTGTTAAACCGTCAATAATTTATGTCGCCAAATTTGGAAACCATTGATATTTGGGTTTTCTTCATTCTTCATGAGAATTTGTTGTAATTTAGTGAAGCTGTTTCTTGCAATGATTATCATATAACCAAAAAATTAAATAAGTTTACTTACTGTAACATAAATTATAGAATAAGTAATTGAAGACCTCATGGTACCAATTATTTCATTTCATCATAGTTGAGAAAACATACATGTGAGCTCTGTGATGTTTATCATCTGAAATCCATCAGTCATGAACTCTACCGAAGCCAATATCTAGATGATTTTAGAATAATAGTTGATTGTCAATTTCATCATCAACCATCCCCTAATTTGGTCCCATGAGGTTTTGATTTTATGGATATTCATATTCCAAATTATGAAAGCATAAAAAGAAATTTTATCTTCTAAATATGCTTCAGTAATTGAGCATTCAACTGATGCTTTGTTACACACTTTTTTCTTTTAATTTCTGCATACATCTATCCAATGGGTATATCCATCTAAATTGTACTGGACCACCACATTTAGCTTCATGTGGTGAATGTAATATCATATGTTCCTTTGAGTCAAAGAAAGTTAGTCGGAAGATTTTTTTTCCAATTTACCTATTTTACAACAACATATTTTTATGTTTTCTTAGTGCATCGTAGTCTTTTGTCGCTGCAAAAATGTCTTGAAAAAAATATGATATGTCTGGTATGAAATCTCAAATCTTATAATTCAACAAACCTATGAATCCAATCGGCAAATTTCTTTCCATTATAACATTACAATCATGACTTTTTAATCTGATCATTTGACAATTTGTAACACTTCTACCAAAATTAGATGCCTATCTATCTAGAACTATCCATTATGTAACCCACTAACAAAATAATAAGAGAATCTCTTTAAATAGTCTGTAATATGCTTTTGGAATTACTAACCTATGTGATCTATCTTATTGAAATAGTTCGTGTTCTGGTAGTCTGCAAATTTGGGAAAGATCTAATTGTACCTTTACATTATCTTTGGTCTTACCTGATGTGTACAGAACTATATGAAATAAATTATCCAAACAGTTCTTTTCAAAATTCATGAAATCCAACATGTGGCGGACCAACAAATCAGACCAATATGGAAGATCTCAAAAAATTATCCATTTTATCAAATTATGTTCTTTCCCTAAGCCATGAATTTTGTTTGGTTTACTATTGGCCAAAATGTGATGAGAGTAATGAAAATACAACTTATTTTAACTATATACCTAAGATCATTTTATTATGTTTGTCCCTTTCTATTGTGCATCATCTAAAATGTTATTTTTCCCTCTGAAGGAAATGATCAGTTGGAAGAAATATTTAACAACTGTTAAAATATAAAGGTTTTTTCTTATTGATGATCATAAAGGAATTTTTATCTTTCAAAAAGTAAGGACTTGAATTTGGACCATGTGAAATCCATCCAGATAACATGAAATATAACGGGAAGTCAGTAAATTTCTACATCAATTCAGCTTTTAATCTGAAATTTTATTTTGCAGCAACATCTTATATACTGACACTATTACATGAAAATGAATTTAACTCATCAGTGAATGGTTTCAAATAATCCTAAATATTGTTTTTCAGATGACTTGGGATTAATAAGGTCAAAAATATATATGGATTCTTTATCAAAATCCATGGAAGTAAATTGTATAGAGTTATGAAGATAGGCCAACATGAATACTGACTACCAAACATACTAAAAGAAAAGAAATCGTTATTTGAAAGACCAAATCGTGCGTTCTGGGATTCTAAATCAATAGACAGATGCAGTTGGTCAATATGTATCCATGAATCACCATCAGATGGATGATTCGATCCTTTTCCGGTTTAAATCATTGTTTTGTGCCATGAAATCATTGATGTTGTGTTCTGAGACATAAAAAAACATTGCAATATGGGTTTAAGAGGGAAATATCTTAACTGTTTTATAGGAATCAATCCAGAATTCCTCTATTGAGCTTCTTTATACCTCGATTTTCCACAAGTGTGAAAACTATCCAACGACTCATTTTAAAAAAAATATAAGATGCAATCTTTGACACATGAATAAATCTTCTGATTACTATGTCCCAGATTAGGAACCATCCTCTTGCTCTCATCGTAATTTGTAGGAAACACATTTCTTTAAGGTAACAGTGTTTTAACCGAATAAAATATCTGATCAAAATTGTTTTTTGACTTTGAATTATCTAATTTAATAGGAAACTTTTTTTCATCCGCTTCTAATTTTTTTATCATGCATCCAGGATATAATGCATCCTCAGCAGACCTCAACTACTCATTAAATTTAGAAGGTGCCGACTCAAGAGTTAAATCAATATCATCCTAAGATTCAGTTTGTTTAACATTTGGACATGCAACATCATGTAGTAAATTTTTCAACCGTGATGGATCCAAAATTAAGTTATTAGTTTCTTCTCTGGAACTCCGTTCACCGTGTTGATACCAAAAAACATTATCGGTTTGAAAACCAAACTGAAAGTGATGTCCCCCAACCATTTCGAATGTGTCAATCATTATTTGAGAACATTTTTACAGATACACATAATTATTCCTTCTAAAAAAATTCTAGTTTTTTCTGAGAGAAAGATAAGAAAGATTCATCTTCCTTAATATATATAGGATTTAAACTAGAATTGTTTAGATTTCTGCGCTGATTTATCCTCGCACAATCATATAATAATGACTGTTGATGACTCCTTGTTCAATATTTTTCTACAAAATCTAAAATCATTACTATTTTTGAATAATTTTAAATTTTAAAAACACAAAAAAAAAAAGATAAATAAATACAACTAATTCTTAATAATTACCATTAATTACAGGTGAAACAATTTCCAGTGGATTGACTGCTACTCTTTTTTCTGGAAGCTCATTTACATGAAACTTTCTCACACTGAAATTCTATTGTAGAATCTACTTAGTGGTATGCATATCCATTTTCATGCATGTGAGAATGTATAATTGTACCTCTGTGCATATTCTCCATTGTGATTTCAGTGTGAGAAAGATGCAAGTAAATGAGCTGTCAGACGAAAGAGCACACTTTCTGTTAATGAATCATCTTCAAGAAATTATCACCGCATAAAAACATTATAAAAAATGTGGTCCAATAAATTCATATTCAAACTCATGCATAAGATATTGGACATGCATATGTAGGAGCATAATTTTCATATTGTTTGGAGTTGCTGAGAGTTGTTAGGAAAAGATTCATCGAGTAAAAGGAGTGCCGCCAATCCACTAAAAATATGCCATCTTTTTAAAATTTATTACAATTGATTTTATTCCAATTTATTCCTATTTTTTAGTAATTTTTTATAATTATTTCTAATTAATCCTTATTATTCCTTATTATTCCTAATTATTATTAATTATTCAAACTTACTCCTAATTATTCATAATTATTTGTAATTATTCCAAATTATTCTTAATTATTCAGATTTATTATTAATTAATCTTAATTAATCCTAATTATTGCCAATTTTTCCTAATTATTTCTAATTAATCCTAATTAATCTTATTTAATTGTAATTTATCTTAATTAATATGAATTATTTTGAATTATTCCTAATTATTGCTAATTATTTCTAATTATTGCTAATTATTTCTAATTATAGATAACTATTGATAACTATTTTTAATTTTTGGTAATTATATCTAATTATTTCTAATTACTACTAAATATTACTAATTATTTCTAATTATTCCTAATTATTGTTAATTATTACAAATTATTCTATATTATTGCTAATTATTGCTAATTATTGCGAATTATTGCTAATTATTGAAACTTATACATAATTATTGGTAATTAATCCTAATTAATTCTAATTATTCCAAATTAAACCAAAATATTCATGAATATTTCTAATTATTCCTAATTATTGATTATTAATTCTAATTATTTCTAATTTTTGATAATTATTTCTAATTATTGATATTTATTGGTAATTATTCCTAATTGTTACAAATTATTCCTATTTATTGCTATTTATAACTATTTATTTCTAATTATTACTACTTATTCCTATTTATTATTATTTATTACTAATTATTACTATTTAAAACTATTTATTAGTATTTATTAATAATTATTACTAATTATTACTAATTAATACTTATTATTACTAATTATTACTAATTATTTCTTCTTATTACTAATTGTTAGTATTTATTAATAATTATTATTATTTATTACTAATTATTAGTATTTGTTACTATTTAATACTAATTATTAGTATTTATTACTAATTATTAGTATTTATTACTATAAACTTGTATTTATTACTAATTATTTGTAATTATTAGTAATTATTAGTAATTATTAGTAATTATTACTAATTATTACTATTTATTATTATTTATTACTACTAATTAGAATTTATTACCATTTACAAGTATTTATTAGTATTTATTAGTATTTATTACTTTTTATTACTTTTTATTACTAATTATTACTAATTATTACTAATTGTTACTAATTATTAATAATTATTAATAATTATTACTATTTCTATTATTTATTACTATTTACTATTATTTTTTACTATTTAGTACAATTTATTACTAATTATTTCTATTTATAAAAATTTATTACTAATTATTACTATTTATTACTATTTATTACTATTTATTACAAATTCTTACTAATTATTAGTATTTATTACAAATTATTAGAATGTATTTCTATTTATTATTTATTATTTGTTTGTTATTATTAATTATTAGTATTTAATACCAATTATTACAAATTATTAGTAATTATTAGTATTTATTACTAATTATTATTAATTATTACTATTTATTAGTATTTATTAACATTTATTACAAATTATTACTATTTATTATTATTTATTTGTATTTATTATTATTTTTTACTATTTATTATTATTTATTATTAGTTATTATCCATCATTACTATTTATTGGTATTTATTACAATTTATTAGTATTTCTCACTAATTATTACTAATTATTATTATTTATTACTAATTATTAGTTTTTATTGATAATTATTAGTATTTGTTACAAATTATAATTATTTATGAATAATTATTAGTATTTATTACTAACTGTAAATATTTATTACTATTTTTTTCTAATTAATACTATTTTTTCAAAATTATTACTAATTAGCATTAATTAATATTAATTACTGTAAAAATACAGCTACTAATTACTGATTACCGCTAATTATTTATATACATTACTATTTATCATTATTACTTATTACCTATTACTTATTACTATGAATTAGTTCTAATAATGTCATTTTATAATTACTAATAAATACAGATGACAATACAATTTAAATATAACTTATCTTTAACAAATAAAAAATAATTAAAATTTAAATAAAAAATTGATGTAAATACTAAATTAAATAAAACATAAATACCTTTAAACATGATCTCTTATAATTGCAGACGTCTTCACAACTTCTTCGTAAAAAACTAACTTTGAAAAAATTTCATTCTAAAATTAGAGTTTAGAGAAGCAGGGAAAGAAGGAATTGAGGGGGTTGGGGGGATGGAAAAATTGGATGAGGGGTATATATAGTTTATATTAGTTGTGACACAACTATTTGTATTGAGAATCCCGTCACAAATAGTACTTTTTGTGATGGGACCCGTCCAAAATACCTTCGACCGCATTAATTACTATTGGCAGTTAAAAAGTTATTTGTGATGGGTCCATTCCCAAAAAGTAACTCACCGACATAGTATTTGTGACGAGACAACATCCCATCGCAAATAGTTTTTTACCTCCGCCGGGTATTTGCAACGGGTCCTGTCACAACTACTGTTTACCGCCTCCAGATATTTGTGACGGGAGGTGCATACTCATTGCAAATACCCTTCTACGCGTTTTGGTGCCCAAACCGCGCCAAACCACACTTATGTTATTGTGATGGGGTTCCTAGTCCAGTGGAAAATAATTAGTTATTTTGCGATAGGTTTATTTTCACATCGCAAATAACCACTTCAATGGACTACTTGTGACGAGATTTATTCCCGTCACAAATAACCCGTAACAGAAATCAGTTTTCCCCTTAGTGTGATACTGAAGTAATAAAAGGTACATTTCCTATTGAATCATGAATTGAAATATCTTATTTGATTTTGGTTCTACACATTTCTTTATATATTGCAAGTTTTCTAGAACTATAGGATTTAATATCTACAACCTTGAAGTAGAGATAACTGTAAAAACACCAAGTGGGGAAATGATTTCAACCCATGCGATTGACTCCTCTCGTGATGGCATATATAGGAAGATTCTTCCAGTGAATCTCGTAATACTTCCCTAGGTGGAATTTGATTCTATAATGGGAATGGATTGGATCTCATTATATTGAGCACATATCAACTATTCAGACACGTAAATATCTATTTAGATTTTGAACCATCCCATGATCCCCCAAAAATGTAAGGATGATTGTGAATCTCCTTTGAAAAATCCTTCAACGGTGTGGGTTTTGATACCTTATGAAGAATCATACCTAACCCAAATGGTTGAGCTTAAGGAAATTTCCATCCTTGCAAAAATTCCCCTCGTGAGGGATTACACTGAGGTATTTCCCAAAGAGTTACCCAGACTTCATCCAGATCATGACATAGAGTGCTGAATAAACCTTGTACCTAGAGCTACTCTTATCTTCAAGTGTCCCTATAGGATGTCACATATTGAACTGAATGATTTAAAGAAGTAGATTCAACCAAATTTGGATAAAGGGTTCATATGCCCAATTGTATCACTGTTGGGTGCACCTGTGATCTTTTTGAAGAAGAAGGATGGATCAATGTGGTTGTGTATCAATTATCAGAAATCAAAAAAATCACCATAAATAACAATTATCCTATCCCAAGGCTTGACGACTTGTTCGATCAGTTAATAGGTTCTCAATACTTCCCAAAGGTGGATCTTCATTATGGATATCATTAGGTAAAGGCGAAGAAGGATTATATTCCTATGACTACCTTCGGTACATGGTATGGGAACTATGAGTTTCTGGTGATCCTCATAAGAATAAGTAATTCCCTCTAAAATCGTCATTGATTTGATGAATGTAGTCAATAGAAATTATCTCAAAATTTTTTTGGTAGTGATTATCAATGATATTCGCTTCTACTCCTAGAGGAATTAGAAACATGAAGAAAATCTAAGACTTGTGTTGGTGACATTGAGAAAGGATAATTTGAATGCCAAGTTCAGCAGGTGTGACTTTTTGATAAAGCAAATCTTGTTCTTGGGACATGTGATCAAAAGAGAGGGAATTTCTATGGACCCTTCAAAAACAATGCTGATTGGGGAATGGCCCAGGCCCTCTAGTGTCTTAGAAATCCATAGTTTTTATGAACTAGTTGGGTACTGTCGACATTTTGTGAGAAATGTTTCATGATTGTCAAGCCCACTAACTAAGTTAACAAGGAAAGGAGAAAAGTATGTCTGGATGGAAGAATGTGAGGGATGCTTCAAGGAGCTAAAGAGAAGGCTGATCACTGCAACAATACTCACACTACCGAATAGTGGAGAAAGTTTTGTGATATACAGTGATACTTCACTAAAAGGATTTGGTTGTGTATGCTTGAAAAATGCTAATGTGATAGAATAATCCTCATTATAGTTGACGATCCATGAGCATAACTTCCTGACACATAATCTAGAGCTGGCAACCAGGATTTTTGCCCTGAAAAATCTGTTGGTAGTACCTTTTTGGTGAGATGTGTGACATATACACTGACCACAATATCCTAAATTATATATTCACAAAAAAGGATCTCAACATGAATCAAAGGATATGGTTAGAGCTAATCAAGGACTATGATTTCTCTATTAACTACCATCCTGAAATGACAAACTAGGTATTTGATACTCTAAGAAGAAAAGAACTTGCTTCTTTATCCTTGCTGATGATTGAGAAAAACAATATATTCTTGGATATTCAAAGGATGTATCTTAACATCATAAAGGAAGGGGACATATCCCAGCTTTCCCAAATGATTGCACGACCATCAATCGAAGATATGATTATGAAGGCACAAAGGGATGATCTGAAGTTGCAAAAGATAGTGAATGTTGAAAAGGAAGGGAAGTAGCATGAGTTCCATATCGACGATGATGGTGTGAATCAATTTGGAACATGACATTGTGTGTCTTCCTCACCTAGGATATAGAAGGATCTTTTGGATAATGCACAAATTTCAACATTCTCTATCCAACCGGGGTAGCACCAAGATGCACCGAGATCTCTGAGAAAACATCTTTTGAGATAACATGAAGAAGGAGATTTCAGAATATTTCTCAAGGTGCTTCGTATGTCAGCTTGTTAAAGCAGAGTGACTAAAGTTCAACATGATGATGCAACCATTACATATACCCATGTGATATGGTATGTGGTTGAATGGCTCACCAAGACTGCATATTTTATCGCTATTTGGGAAGATATCTTGCCTAAACTACATTCATGGATATATGAGAATTATGTGGTGAGAATTCATGGTGTTACGCTCTCAACTATCATTGATCAGGATCTGAGGTTCGCATCTAAATTCTGGGGGAGTCTTCAACATTCTTTCAGTACTGAATTAAATTTCATCAAGACCTATCACCCCCAAACTGATGGCTCATCTAAAAGGACTATTCAAACACATAATGATATTCTAAGAGATTTCTATTTAGAATTAAAAGGTGGATGGGATTAGAATCTCCGATTGAATGATTTCTTACATAATAATAGCTTCCACTTGAGTATTCAGATGGCTCCGTATGAATCTTCATATGGAACGTAATGTAAAACTACAACATATTGGGATGAAGTTGGAGAATGAAAGCTACTTGGACCCAATTTTGTGCAAGATATGATAGAGAAGGTTCATTTCATCAAGAAAAATATAAAATGTTCTAAGAGATGGAAAAAGATCCATACTGACAACCATCAAAGGGACATGGAGTTCGAGTTTGGAGATAAATTATTCCTTTGAATTTCACCCTAGAAGAGGGTCATGAGGTTTGGAAAGAAAGGGAAGCTATGCCTAAGTTACCTTGTTCCCATTGGGATCCTTAACCACTTGGGATCTGTGGGTTATCGGCTTCCACATCCACAAAATATGGTTCAATTTCATGGTGTGTTTCGTGTATCACTTCTGAGGAAGCACATACGAGCTCCCTCACATGTACTAAACTCAGAGGTGGTAAAGCTGGAAGATGAATTTATTATGTGGAGCAGCCGGTAAAGATTCTAGACATGAGAGATAAGGTCCTACACAACACGATAAACCATATTTTAAAAGTGTTATAGAGGATCCATATGTTTGAAAAAGAAACTTAGGAACCAGAGGAGGTGATGAGGAGAGTTACCCTCACCTGTTTGTGTAAAATGAATTTTCAAATGCAATATTTCATAAAGGGAGAATAATGAAATGACCAAATGTTTTATCAATCGATTACCCTTATTATAAATACTCATTAAAGTATAATTACATTATAAAACAAAATTAAATATCTTGATACTAAATACTATGCCTCCATTAAAGTTAATTTTCCCACTTATATGTTTTGAATTTCAAAAATCTAATACACACGGTTTCATTCAGGGAGATTTTTGGAGTCTAATAGAACAAACATAATTTTTAGTGAATAATAACCTACCCTTATGAATAGTAACCAACCCTTAGGAATAGTAACATACACTCATGAATAGTAATGTTAACCTTATGAATTGTAAATCATCTAAAATTATAGAAACCTCACCCAATAATGATTAAATAAAATGTACATATCTTGTATGGGGCAATATGACCACAGTAAAAGTTATGGTATTTTTGTACGTAAAAAATAATTAATTCTAGTTAATTAATTAATTTTAAAGATAGTTAATTTTTATCAAAAAATATATGTCTTCTTGTTTAATGATATATTTATAAGACCTTATGAAATTTTTGAAAGCATAATGAAATCAGTCTTAATTTTAAAATATGCAATTTTCATGTAATTTATGATTTTACATAAAAATAAAATTAATCATATTTATAAATTTATTTTCATATAATGGAGTTTCTTTTTGTATTCTATATGCTGAAAAAAGTTTAGGTTGAATTTTTCGTATTTTTCTGAAATACTTGAATTTTTGGTGAATAATAAAATTCATTAATGAACATTATACATACATTATAATTTAAATCCACTTTTCCTCACATCATGAGTGATTTAAGTAACCAAATATCAAACTCACATGCCCTATTTACTAATTTTATTCATGGAATCATCACAATTTCTTAACGTGGTGGAAATTAATAAACTAATGATTAAAATATTAAGAAAATCCCTCTCTCCTGCACTATAAATACCACGGCTCACAACCGCATTTTCTTACACCTCTAAAGCTTCAAGCCTCACCTAAATTATGCCCACATCTCTTTCCTAGACCATACCCCACGATCAGGATCTCTTGCACTCATCAAAAGTCAAGACCAAGGTTCCTTAAGGAGGATCTCAAGAGGAGGATTCAAGAGGTAATTTCTCTCTCTCTCTTCTTTCAATTCCCTTTCAAATTTCATTTCATTTCTGATCTTGTCCTCAACATCTCTTATCCAAATTTTATGATATCCCCATTATAATTGATATAATATTATGGAATCATGTTAAAGGAAAATTATTCATTATACTCCTCCATCCATCCCTTTGTTATTAAAAATGAAATTGTTTCCCGGGATGTTTTAATTTACCTACATCATGGGTGATGCACTTCCATTTTCCATTAACAAATTCATGGAAGTAAGTAAAACTATCAAATGGATCAAAAAATATTTTAATGTGTATGTTTTATCCCCATTTATGTTCAAGAACTAACTTATTTACATGACATTAAGTGATAAAACAAAACACATTCATTGTGA
Organism: Viscum album; assembly: GCA_963277665.1. Classification (NCBI taxonomy): domain Eukaryota; kingdom Viridiplantae; phylum Streptophyta; class Magnoliopsida; order Santalales; family Viscaceae; genus Viscum; species Viscum album. Next base: position 745,568,177 of record OY728123.1, on the reverse strand, counting down.
TCGATAAACCACCCATATTAACCAAATGGGATGATCATAAAATTTTATCTTATGATTCATCCTGACTCTACATAACAAAATTCATTATAATATCATTTATATCTCTGTATTTCTAGTAATATAATATAGTAAAAAAATATGTATGTTCAACCACATATCAAATGAACAATTGTTCATTAATACATGTGAGACTTTCAAAAAAGATAATGAAATTAACACTCCCAAACAATGAATTTAAACACTATAACTCATCCAAAGGCCCATAAAAAACATAAAGAAACAATAATGAACCATATTCATGTATAATGGTTCTGGAATTTCTAATTAATGAATATAATTTTTGTATACAAGTTATTAATGTGAATAAAGTGTTTGGATACAAGGTAAGGGTAATATCTCAAACACAACATACATTCTTCGGGTTCTTCCCCTTTCACTCAATTTTCAGAATGGTTACTCCATATATTTTTTTGATAATTATCATACCTTTTATGGAATATATATGTTTTACACTAATATTTACGTCAAACAAAATGTTCCCTTTAGAACTCCACTTTCCAAACACACCTTTTACTTCTCACTCAAGGTTGATGGTCCTTGTATCAAGTATGTTATTCCCTGTTTCTTTTGGGAACCCAATTTTTTTAATGGTTTCATTTTATATGAAACCAATTACATTCCATGGTATATTTATGTTCATTATTTAAGTGAATTCTATGTGGAATTCATGATAATAAAAATTTTAAATGTTAGAGGTTCTCCTAGAATTATATAGTGCTATATGAATGCTTAAATGTGACATGTGGACCCAGAATTATATAGTGATCCAATTCATTGGGAAATTTGATGAATCTTATGAGATAAATTTAAATGATGTTTTAAAATTATGAAAAAAATTTCACAACTCCGTGTGGTGGTTGACTACTAAAACATGATGTTTCATTTGAATGCTTGGCCAAATTTCAAGTATTTTATTAATGCTTCCTATAATGTTAATGATCCATTTAAAATTTCATGATTGTGCTCACCCATTGATATATTGTTCATATTTATCCTCTTACTATGATTTTAGATCACCCCTCCTTGATGTATATCCTCCGGTGATTGTGTGTACTATGGAGTTTTCAAAGGACTACAAGAATCTAGAGAAGAATCGATGAAACAAATGTTTACATTTTTTGTTATGTTATGTAAGGTCCTAGTTTTCCAATAAACTAAACCTTTGGATCCTCATTGTTTAGTATAATTACGTTGTTTAACATTTTAATGATGTAATAGTAATGTAAGAAATACTGTGTCATTATAAAGACCATCTTAGTGGACAAAGTCTTTTACTGAACCATCTGTACCTCATTTCTAGCCTCGTAATACTAAACCGAGTGACCCTTGTTCTAGCACTATATTACTAAACTGATTAACCCTCATTCTATCCCTATATTACAGAACCATGTAACCGTATTTCCAGTCCTTTTTTTCTCATGGGATATAAATCATTTCACTGTCCCACTCGTCACATAATGAAATAATTCATAAATATTCCCCATGATCATAAATAATCATATATTAACCAAGGAAATGAAAAATGAATCATAAAAATATCATAACTTGTGAAAAGAGACAGGTTTCATAGTCATTCATCACAAACATAACTCTTTAAAATAACCAGGTTTCAAAAGCATATAACACATGAAAGATAAATAAGCTTCATAAAAATAATTCCATCAAAACAAAATCCATTCAAGTAAATAATATGAATTTAAACATTAAATAATTTCTCAATAAAGTCATTATAAATTGAAATGGATGTTATCTTTTATGTGATATAATTTTGAATGTTCTATTAAAAACATTTCTTGGAGAAGATAACCTTTCTTCTTTGAAAACCCATTTTTATAACAATAAACCTTTTGAAAACCATTTTCATTTAATATAGATTTAAAAAATTATAAAAGAATATTATAAAACAATAAAAAAAAAATATAAAATCATTTTCACTAGAAAATTAACTTCAAGGATCTATTTAAAACATTTTTCATAACATGGTTTTTGAATATAACGGATTTCGGAATGAATATAGAGATGGTCCAATTTTATTAAAAAAATTATCTTAAGTACAATGAGTGGAAAAAATTTACTAATAAATGAGGAAATTTTGAAAAAAAGGGGATAATGAAACTCATGAATATTATTTGGAGATTTCATCTAAGGAATTATAAACATAAACAATCTCAGAAAATAATAATATTATGTCCATAAACTCTTATGACTTGGTTACATGATATATTTATATCCATGTAATAAAATGAAATTACATGAAGATTAATATATCATTAAAATAATATGATTCAGGCTATAACATATAAAATAGATATATATACACCTTGAAAAATATTTTTGGGTCATAACAAACCATGAGTCTCAATGAAGGCAAATTGAGAAAAAACCGTTTTACCGATTTGTTAACTTTTTAATGTTAAAATCCAAGAATAAAGGATCATATAATTGATATGTGAATACCCATGAATTTATTTATATGATATATATAATTCAATCTTGTCCAGTAACTCCACCACCCTAAATTAATGAATGGTGATCAAAACCTAAATCCCATATAAATTTAAAGTTAGATGGAATTCCCCTTACATTGTGTCATGACTCTCATCGTAATCATACAACCTTCATGTATAATAAATATAAGATTATTATAAATATATTAAAGAATAAAATTCTTAAAAATAATAACATATATGTTTTTATTATGAACTTATATTTCCCTTTTGTAAATGATCCAATGTTAAAGTTTCACTTCGAGTTATCATTCTCTTTGTTCTCGGAATGTGTCGTAATATGTTACAACGTTGATCCTTAAAAATGTATCATGATTATATAATGTAGAGAATAATATAAATATCATTCATATATGTTATATTAAAATTAAAATAATTTATACTATATATAAGTACGAAATGGAAGACTCCATTCATGGAGATGGTAAGTTGTATTTACGTATGAACTATGTTTCTGTTATTATTGTTGTATTAAAAGAAAAAATGTTAATGTTATATATATATATGTGTGTGTGTGTGTATGTATATAGATATAAATAATTAATATCGTATCATTAATATGTAATATATATATATATATATAAAATAATTTCATTAAACTCATCCTTAAAACATTCAATCTGACGTGTGAATTAATCACATCGCTTTGAGGGGGCACTAGTCCACACTTCCCCAGTCAAGATTATCATATTAACACAAAATGGATGGAAACAAGACGTGTTTATTTAAATTAATAGATAATTTTAAATACATAATAAATATAATTTATTACCTATAAAAATAGGGTTTTCATCATAATGGCCTCCATGATTAGTGGTAAAGGGGAAATTGACAATCATTGTTTCGTGAGGCAGTATTTCACGATACCTAGAAGCAGTTTCTTCAACATCCATTAGATGAATTTTTGTTATGTTTAAGTCATAAAACTTGAATATAAAAATCATATTATATGGAGGATAATTTTTTGTTTCTAAAAAATTGAAAAAAGGATTGGAGGGGCAGAGATGGAAAATAATGGAAAAGAGCTTGAAAGAGGACATTACCTCTAAATTGGGTTACTCATTTTGGTTTGGGCCAAAAGGATTTTTGGATAGTGTTTCTACCCAATGGTAGGCTTCAAGGTAGACATTATGATTTTTTAGTATTGTTTTGGGTAGTTATTGGATTATCTTAAAAGGTTTTGTAGGTTCGAGGAATGGGTATAATGCATTCCTTTTTATAGTTGAGGGGGAGTTACACTTTTGTAAATTCCAAAAGGCATTCAATAGTGGGTGGTATATCATAGCTAATGTTCCTAATAAATTGAAAAATAATGGATTAAATTAGAATTATTGTTGATACAAACCACATACACACAAATATATGTGAATTTTAATTATTTGGTTCCTTAACATCTAAGATTCTCCATTTTTATCATTTTCGTTTTTATTAAAGCATCTAGTTTTCTAATCAATTTAATTAGACCATTAAGAATTAATTAAATTGAGATTTATTAGAAGATAAAAATACACATAATTAGTAAAATTATTTCTAATTTTTAAAATTAAAATCCCAATTTTTAGTAACTTAAATTTTAAACAATCACATGTGATGCACTAAAAAGCTTCTTGAATCAGGATTGTCTTTACAACATATTTACACAATATGGGTGAATATGTTAATCATAAAAGTTTAATTATTAAATTAATATAAAATATTTAAATAATATTAACACTTACATGTTCCTTGGAAGAATAGAATATTTTTATCAATATTAAATCAATTTATAAGTTTCATTTATATTATTATTACGATAAGGACAATTTTGACATTGTTTATTTAATGTTAATTTTAAAATATCAATATTATACTTGAATTCAAATATATTTGTTTTACATGTCTGTAATGTGATATATTAATAAAAAAAATAAAAAAAATAATTAAATCAATTAGCATCACTTTTACTATATATTGTATCATTTATTTTAGTAATTTATTTATTAAATAGTCATTATATTGATCTTTCTTATGCATTTAAAGTAACAAAAACATATCTAAAAATTATTTATTGGACTCCTCATGTATTAATCATGTTTTGATGATCAAAAATCATATTTAATCATATTATAAGGATTCCTAATATTATTGAAACTAGTTAACTTCAATACATTATATCAAATCCGGTGTATTTATGTTTTAATTATTCTCATGCTTTGAGAAGAGCCATGTAAGATGTTAATTGCTCTATTTTAAATATAAATATCTTATACTATCATTTATCTACTCTCAAAATAACTACTTTAACAAATGCTTAAGTCTAATCCTTTATATTATCATCTTTATTTATGTCTTCACATAGTTACAATGGAAAGTCTAGGACACCGTGAGTCTGCCACTAGCTATTTATTTCTGGAACCGTGAAGCCAGACACCGTGAGCAAGACACCATTAACAAGGAACAGTGAACAAGACACCATGAATAGGACACCGTGAACAAGACACTGTGATCTAGACACCGTTAATGAGATATTGTGACACTCGGACACCGTGATCAACCTAGACACCATGTGAAGGAGACATTGTTTCCATGACATACTATTTCACCGTTTCTTAAACTATTTTGACGTATTTCAATTGAATTTCCAACAATCATATTTTATGCTTTAAATGAAACTTCTATTATTTAATGTGGGTTATTGGAATTTCAGGGAATCGTACCTCATACCGGTAAAAGGTAATCATTCCCATTGCTGGAAAAAAGGAGAAATAAAAGGAATATCGAGCTACTGCAAAAGATAGATACATAAAGTCATACACGAAGACATATACATATTGAAGAAGAGATATGCACATATATGATAATAAGAACACAAAATGAATTGAAAAACATTCATACACATCATGAACAGAATTTCAAAGAGGAGATTCAAGCACCACTTGGAATACACTCGCATTCAAGATGAACACCTGTACTAGAATTGAAGGAATAAAACCACGACACTCTGTTTTCCTGAAAACATCCAGAGAAGGTCTCCCAGTTCCATCTTCTCTAATCCAAATAATTACACATATTCATTGACATCACAAAAAGAGCATTCTAAAATCATTTCTATATTCTTGCTCTGTTGTGATCATCCTTTTATTTAAATTACGTGCATTGTATACTTTTGTTTATTTAACACACACTGTATCCTATACAGAACTGGAGGACTTATAAATCCTCACTCAATATTTCAATTAAAATCTTGTATCCCACATTATAGAGTGGTAGACGTCAACTGTGACCGGGACAGTCCGTGTGCTGGTTTTTAGTTTTTCCACGTTTAACTATGGTAGAGGTCTGAGGACTTGGACTCTCTGTGCACTATCGTAAAACCCCGATCCAGTGTGTTGGTCAATGTTTTTTAAAAACATTCTTAGAAGAATATTTATGATCTTGATACTGAACCTCTTTGTTAACAATGCTGTGCATCTTATTTTAGTTTAAACTATTTTTCAATATTCCGCAGCTATTTACTTTGAAACTCAAACCTATTTTAAAGTAACTTTGATAGTTGAACTAGAAAGTGTTTGTAATTTTTATGAACCAGTAAGTTAGTTTCAAAAGATAACATAATCTTCTAATAATTTTAACTAAGAAATAATCAATCTTTTAGAAACTCATTGAACATTTACTATATTTATAAATTCACTACAGTTTAACTTGTTTTTTGAATTGGGAGATTTTAAAGGAAATCATTTAAACAGAAATTTTTAATTGGAACTCAATTCAAACCCCTCTTGAATATCCACCCCGACAAACATTTGGTATCAGATGATTTTATAAAAGGTTTTCAAAACACTCTGTTTGTGAAATGTTTTCAACTGTGATTTTAGTTATATCTTAAAGATCGTAAAATTTTGTTAATTCTAAATTTTTATATTTTTATATAACATATTTGTTATGGATAACAGATTAGAAGGTGTAGCTACCGACATTCCACCCTTATTTAATGGTGTTATTTTTTCCCAATGGGAAATAAAAATGAAACTTCATCTATAAAGTATGGGATTTGACATCTGGACTACTATAGAGACTCAGTGTAGGATCCCAGAAACTGTTAGAATTACCTGCGAAGAACCTACTAAAGATTCATACAATAATAATTATATATAAATGAATGCCCTGTATTCTATTTTAGGTGATGAATAATTTAATATAATATCTTCTTATAAGATTGCTTATGAAATATGGGATACTCCGGCTGTTTCTCATGAGGGAACAACTAATGTTAAAGAAATGAGAGTAAACACATACACTAATAAGTATGATAATTTTAAAATGAAAACTGATGAATCTATTTCTGATATGTATCTCAAGTTTAATGAGATAGTCAATATAATTAGATCACTGGAAAAATCTGTTCTTGTAATGGATCAAATCATGAGGATATTGAGATGCCTACTAGATAGATGGAGAGGAACCTCTGTCTCTATACGATAATTATTTGACATTGGCAAGCCACATGTCAAAGCGCTGATTGGCAAGTTGATGATGTATGAAGAATATCTGAAGGTAAGAAGTGGATAAATGATGAACTAATAAATAAATCAGTAGACTTCAATACATCTTCTTAAAAAATCATGGACAAAGAGAAAATTCAAGCTGCAAGTGATATTTCGAGTAGTGAAGAGAGTGCGTCTAACAGTGATTCTGAAATGGCTCAGATAGGTAGACGATTTAAGAAGTTTTATAGTAAAAAGATTTTTTTCATAAAATCCTATTACAAGGGAGAGTATGATAACAATGGTCATTGGATTAAGGATTGGAAATGGACTGATACCAGTGATGACATAGTCTGCTATAAATGCATGAGGAAAGGACATGTGAAAGCTGACTGAACAATGTTAAAGTACAAGAACAAATATGTTTACAAGGACATGAAGAATAAGAAATCTATGAAAGTGACATGGAGTGCTTCAGAATATTGATCAAGTGATTTTGATTCCACTCAGGATGAAAATTCTCAAAAACCTAACATATGTTTTAAGACAAACACATCTGAAGTTAAATTATATACTCAGGCATTAAACTCGTATTATTCTAGAGATGATTATGATTCTTATTCTGAAAACATGTCTAGTGAAGAATAATTGGAATACTATAACATGCTAGAGGAAACGTAAAATGAGCTGAAAGACAAGTATAAAGCCTTAAAAACATCATGCTTTAACTTGCACTGCCAAATTTTCAATATAAGTAGAAATGGAAACGAATGCTCAACTATTCAAAAAGAATACTAAACTGAAGTGGTCTAATGAGAAACTCAGGAATGATTTGAAATTTTTACTAATGGATAGGACACTCTTACCCAAATGCTAGGAAAACATATAACACCAAAGTATACTACTGGTTTAGGCTATCAGCCTGGATAGAGACAGAATACAAAGAATAGATTTATTCCTAAATCTGGAAAGTATGCTGCTAGTTATAGTTCTCGAAATTCTTATGTCTCAAATAGCTACTCACAAACTTATAGATCAAAAAAAATATATTAAAAATATATTAAATATAATGATTATATGAAACCCATTAGACAAATCTGGGTACCAAAAGTTCTTCTTGCTAACCTATTTGGACCCAAGAAAATCTGGGATCCAAAATCATTTTCATTCTAAATATTTTTTGTTGGAAACATGATTGAAAAGTTCCTGTAGGGAGATATGGTATTTGGATAGTGGATGTTCAAGGCATATGATACGAGACAACTCACGCTTTAAGAGAATAAAAAATGTTGATGGAGGACATGACTCCTTTGGGGAAAACTCAAAAGGAAATATCATCAGTTTAGGCCAGATCGATAACACTGATTCAATTATAATTTCTAAAGTTTTTTTAATGTACTAAAGTATAATCGGAAAAGTATTTCTTATTTGTGTGATGATGGTTTCAATGATAAATTTTAAAATGATTTTTGAAATGTATTTGATTCTAAAAATGTTTTAGTATTTACATTATTAAGAAATGAAAATATTTATACTCTATATTTGAATTCATTAGATAAATAAAATGTTACTTGTTTAAATGATTTTCATAAAGAATATTAGCTTTGACATAAAATATTAGGATAGTGAAGTATACACTCACATAGAAAACTAACTATGAACGGTTTAGTTAGAGACCTTCCCAAACTAGAATTCCCAACAGATAATGTTTGTAAACCTTTTGAAAATTGAAAACAACATAAATTTTCTTTCAAATCAAATAAAGAAGTTTCTTATTCTCAACCTTTAGAGTTGGTTCACATGGATTTATTTGGACCATCTATATTTTCTATCTTAAATAGGAAGCACTATTTATATGTCCATGTAGATGACTTTTCTAGATACAATTGGGTATACATTCCATCTCACAAAAGTGAGGCGTGTTCCTATTTTGTTAAATATTCCAAGTCTGTAGAAAACTATAGTGGACTTAGGATCAAGACCTAGAGAAGTGATCAGGGTCGTGAGTTTGAAAATCATGAGAGTGAAACCTATTTCTCACATAATGGCTATAGTCACAACTTCTATAACCCTAGAACACCTCAACTAAATGGTGTATTAGAAAGAAGAAATGGGACTCTTCAAGAGATTGCTAGGACAATTCATAAGGAATATGATTTACCTATTTAATTTTGGGAAGATGCTGTCAATACAACTTGTTACATTATCAATATACTCTTGATTAGACCAATTCTTAAAAAGACCCTTTTTGAGATTTGGAACAAGAGGAGGCCTAAGTTTAATTACATTAGTGTTTTTGGTTGCAATGTTTATATCCTTAACACTAAAGATAATCATGAAAAAATTACTTCCAAAAGTGATGAAGGAATTTTCTTAGGTTACTCACCAACCAGTAAAGCCTATAGAGTATTCAATAAGAGAACCAAATGTGTGGAAGAATCTGTAAACATCAAATTTTATGATACTGATCCACATGAACCTAAGACCCCTCTTGAAAATCCTGAAGGCAATATGTCCATTCCAAACCGTAATGAAAAAAATAGTGAACCTTTTGTTAAGACAACCAGTTCTGGAAATTTCCCAAAACCTAATTCTATTGAACCCAAACCTATAAATAAACCTGAAATTTCAAGTCCTATCATTTCTAGACATACTATGACTCTTATATATCTTCCTTTTGCTGCTTTAGTAGGATATTTATATAGAGGGACACAAACTAGAGTTTCTCTAATAAACCAGGTTCAACATCATGCTTTTCTTTCAAAACATGAACATAAAAATATCAATGATGAAATCAATGATTATTTTTAGGTGATGGATATTCGTGAATAATTGAATCAATTTGAAAGAAACACTATTTGTAAACTTGTTGACAGACCGAAGGACACTTTTACCATAGGCACCAAATTGGTTTTTAGAAATAAAGTTGAAGAAGCTGGTAACATAGTTAGAAACAAGGCTAGACTAGTTGCACAAGGATATAGTCAATAAAAAGGAATTAACTATGAGGAGACCGTTTCACTAGTAACCAAACTTTAAGCTATTAGAATATTTCTTTCCTATGCATCACATTTTAATTTAAAACAATATCAAATGGATTTTATGAGTGAATTCTTAAATGGGTATATACCTGATGATGTTTTTGTTGAACAACCCCCCTATATTTACAAAACCTTATTTTCCAAATCATATTTTTAAATTATCAAAAGAATTATATGGTTTAAAGAAATCTCCATGAGTTTGGTATTAAAGATTGAGTACTTTTGTTATTTCCAAAGGATTTACAAAAGGAATAGTTGATCCCACTATTTTTATAAAATGAATTTCAAATGATGTTTTAGTAGTTCCAATTTATTTAGATGAACATATTTTTGGATCTTCTAAGAATTATTTATGTGCTGATATTTCTAAAATGATGCAAAACGAATTTGAAATGAGTTTAATGGGAGAACTCAAATATTTTCTTGGATTTCAGGTTTTTCTAAATGAAAAGGGTATTATTTTACATAAATGTAAATATACTAAGGATCTTCTAAAATGCTTTGGATTGGGTAGAACTAAAAGTAGTGACAATCCCATGAGTACCACTTGTATGTGGGATCTTGATGAAGATGGAAAATTTGTCGATCAAACCACTTATAGAGGAATTATTGGAAGTCAACTCTACTTAACTTCTAGTCATCTTGACATTATGTTTAGTGTGTGTATGTGTGCTCGTATTCAAATAAATCCTAAATAATCTCATCTAAATGCTGTGAATAGAATTTTCACAAACCTCAAGAAGACACCTAATCTAGGAATGTTTTACCCTAATGGATAGTCATTTTAATTAGATTGTTATTCTTATTCTAACTTCAATAGCTGTAAGTTAGATAGAAAAATATCCTCTGGATCATGTCATCTTTTAGGCAAGCCACTAGAGTCATGGTGTAGTAAGAAACAAAATTCGGTTGCATTGTCTACTACAGAAGATGAATACATAGCTATTGGCAGTTGTTGTACACAATTTTTTTGGATGAAACCCACATTACTAGATTATGGATATCAATTCAGACATGTACCCATAAATTGGGTCAACACAAGTTCTACTAACATCTCAATGAATCCAGTTTCCCATTCTAGGAATGTCACGACCCGACCTCGGGGCCCGTGCCGTGACTACCCCAAGCCCGCCTTCCATAGGCCAGGGGCTGGCGACTAGCACCAAGGCGTAAAATCCCGGTAAACAGGGAAGGGATTGCCTTTATAAGTAACAACCACCACAGAGTCAGCAAGCGGAAAGTAACTATAAGTGCAGAAAAGTAAAGGGGCCGGAATACAAGCCCAACTGAAGTACAACTGAAAAAGTAAAGAACAACAACTGAAGAGAAGACGACGGCCTCGCGTCGTCCACTGGCAATCCCACCTGAAGGGTGGGTACAGATAGCCTCCAGGCTCCTCGGGTCCCACGTCCGCTCCGAGCACGTCCCGCCCAGTGGTCCACCTCCAGGTACCGTCCTGCTCCACGCCCCAATCGTGATCAGCACTGCCCGTCGTCTGCATCCAACACAACAAGGTGCGGGCATAGCCCGTGCAGGGGTGAGTATAAGCTACTCAGTAAGGACCCCGAGACCCCCGAAGGTCTCCCGAAATCCACAAAGGATATAGCACAAAAAGGAAGGTGCAATCACGAAGTAACATCTGACTCGACTTAGGTATAGGCCCATACATATACCTAAGTCCCCACTTCTAGCTCTGCTCACGAGCTCAAGAACAACTCAATCCACATAGGAAAGCAAGACTCAAATCCACAAAGGAGAGTAAACAGTAAATCCACATAGGATAGTTCAACACAATCCACAAAGGAGAGTAACATAAGATTCAGCTCAACCAGGTATACTTTTTTAGATGACGTCAAAGATGATCACTGATCCATCTAAGTCGTCGGACCCACGAAGGATCGATAGGTACTAACCCCCACAAAAGACCCACACAGGATCGGGCTCACACAGAACCTGTAGGCAGTGGCTCACACAGAACCGATAGTAAGGACCCACATAGGATCGGGTTCACACAGAACCTGTAGCACTGATCCACGTAGGATCGCTGAGTGCAGTAGTCGACGCAGTCCACTGAGGATCTCTGCACAGTCGTCGCCGCAGTCCACGAAGGATCTCTGCTCTGCCGTCGTCGCAGTCCACGGAGGATCTCTGCTCTGTCGTCGAAGTCACAGCCAGCGCTAGGGTTCCCGCACACAGCGAGCTCGTTTAGGAGGGTCCGCTCCACGAGCCGAGAGGCTGATACATCAACTGACACGTAGTCCGAAGTTGATATATCCAAAAGTTCCGTATCGACAACAGGATCTCAACGCAACAGACGGCGCGTCAATCGGACGCCCGGTCAGAGAGTTATTGACATTTTCGTCCCAGGGGCCCGGTTGGTTTTTAGGGCAAAACCAACCCGACCGTACTCCGCCTGTATCCGATCCTCGGGCAGAGTATGCCAAATGTTCCGTCTCACATAGAGGAAACTACCACAGCTGACGGTACGTCGATCGGACGTCCGTAGCTCAAGTTATGAGTGTTTCCGCTCCGAGGGCCCGGTTGGTTTCGTGTACGAACCAACCCGACCGAACCCAAAGTCTTCCGAAACCTTGAGTATAATATACCGAAACGACCGTATCGATCCAAGGATCGCGTAGCCGCTGACGGTTCGTCAATCGGTGGTCTCAGGCCCAAGATATGGGCAAAAGACCGAAGAAGGCCCGAAAACGGGGGTTCTGGGCCCGGGGCGACCCGGCCCGAACCACCCCTGGGTCGGTCGAACCGGGTCGCCTCGAACCGGGTCGGCCCGACCCGGTCCGACCCGGCTAGGCCGGGTCCGGTCCGGCCTGGGCGCGGCCCGGCCGACCGGACCGGCCGGCTCGGCTTCGGCCGAGTGGCCGAAGAAACCGCCGCGGGTTTGACCCGCGTCTTGGAGGAACGCGGCCCCGCCGGGGGCCGCCTGTCACGCGGACGCGGCCGGGCCGCCGCGTCCCTCCCCGGTTCCGCGCGGCTGCGGAACTGGCCGCCGCCGCCGCGGCTTCAGCCGCGGCGGATCTCCTCCACGGCGGCGCGCCGGGCGCCGCCGCGCCGGCGACCCGCGCCGCCGCCGCCTCCCGCGGCCGCCGGAGTTGCTCCGGTGGCCCGTTTTGCCTCCCGTCTGCGCCGTTGCTCCTCCCGGGGGCCGATCTTCACTGCGGAATCAACGGATCGCCCTTGCCGCACGGTTCGTCGTCGTCCACCAAATCCGCACAACAAAAGATCGGTGGAGGGTTGCCGGGTCTTGTTCGTTAGATCCGCACCCTCCGCGTTAGTCATAAACAACGGGAGGAAAAGAAAAATAATCAACAACAATTTTAATTAAATTAAAATTGTTCGGAGATCAGGTTCTTTATTTTAAAAGAATAAACACGGGGAATAAAATACTCCAACAACCCTTACTTTTTCGTCGTCGGACGTGAGGTCGTCGCGGAATCGCTCGTCGCGGAAGGAGGGGATCGTCGCGTCGTTGCGGAGGAGACGTTCGTCGCACCGTGGGAAAAACGTCGCGCCGACGATCTCCGGATCAAGATCAAACGGATTTAATTAATTTAAATCCGTTGATATCGAATTATAAAAAGGGGAGAATTAGATGATTCGATTCTCACCTTTAACAGCTGATCGAAGGTCCGCCGCGGAAGAAGAGGCGCCGTAGAAGAAGAAGGAGAAGGTCGCGGAAAAGTTTGTTGACGTCGCGGATCGTGTGTCGTCTAATTCCGGTTCCGGCGTTCTTCGCGTTCTTCGCGTTCTTCGCGGGGAGGGTGGAGGTTTAGAGGATCTCGCACAACAGGAGGATCCTCCAAAATAGACAAGTTTGTATATTTTATTATTTTGCCAACAAACGCAAAACGCGTAAGTAACGACCCATTAAATTCGTTGAATTAATTCAACGAATGAAACAGCCCATTTAATTCACAAAATAAACCGCCCAATTAAATGGTCTGTTAAGAAATAAATAAAACGCGTCGGTTGACTTTTCAGTTACTTTGACGGGTTTTCGCGGGTGCGTTACTTAGCGAAAGAAACGGCGGGGCTCGTGCGGGCCCTGCCTCACAAATATCCTACCAAGAGGGTAGGATATTTCCGGATAGCACCCTATCCGCTTTAACTCAGTTCAAGTGGCTTCCAAGTGACTTCCAAGCAGCTTAAGTGAAATAAAATAAAGTTGTCGCACAATTTTTATTTTATTTCTGTCTTAAAGCCCCAAAATTTAAAAACCACGTCTGAGCAAACGCAACTCCGGAAGAGGCGTTTCTAAGCAAATACCGGCACTGTGATTTCATCGGTGCCCTCAGAATTCGATTCCGGGCACCGGTTCAAAAGATAGAAAAACCCGCTCGTCCGTTCACTGAACGTACCCGAGCCAAACTTCGGAAATTGATTCCGGGCACACCGGGCCTCGGAATCAGGTGCCATCTGAAGCTACGCTCTTGTAAAATTCCAAAGAAAATTAAGAAAAAAATTTCCTTGAAATTTGCGGGTCTTTACATTACTCCTACCTCAGGGCTTTACGTCCCCGTAAAGATACATCAAAAACTAGGGGAACAAATGGGGGTACTGAGCACGCATCTGAGCCTCCCGCTCCCAAGTGCTCTTCTGGAGGTTCCCGTGCTGCCATCTGACGCGCACAAGAGGAATCGACCGCCCACGTAGGACCCGCTCTTGTCGATCCTCGATCTCCACTGGGACCTCCGCAAAAGTCACCCCATCATCCACGTCCAGCTCCCCAAAGTCGATGATGTGCGTCGGGTCGTGCACGTATCTCCTCAGCTGAGACACGTGGAAGACGTCGTGCACCCGGTGCAACTAAGGTGGTAGAGCCAGGCGATAAGCCACCTCTCCTATCCTGCTGAGGACCTGGAAAGGCCCGATGAAGCATGGAGACAACTTGCCGCCTCGGCCAAATCTCCGTAAACCACGTCGAGGTGAGACACGCAAAAAGACGTGGTCTCCATCCTCGAACTCTAGTGGCCTCCGCCTCCTGTCGACATACGACTTCTGCCGGCTCTGAGCTGTCCTCATCCTCTCCTGGATGATCTGGACCTTCTCTGTCGTGGCTCGGACCATCTCTGGTCCCACGAGTGCTGACTCCCCAGGGTCTGTCCAGCACAACGGTGATCTGCAGGGTCTGTCGTACAATGCCTCGCATGGTTCCATCCCGATGGTGGAGTGGTAGCTGTTGTTGTACGCGAACTCCACCAAGGGTAGGTGGTCCTCCCAGCTGCGACCACAGTCGAGAACACATGCACGGAGCATGTCCTCGAGTGTCTGTATGGTCCTCTCCGTCTGACCATCCGTCTGAGGGTGGAAGGCTGTGCTCAGATGGAGCCGCGTCCCGAACGCCTCCTGCAACCCATTCCAAAGCCGGGAAGTGAAACGAGCATCTCGATCGGAGATGATAGACGATGGCATACCGTGAAGCCGTACGATCTTCTGGACGTAAAGACGTCCCAAGCTCTCCACTGAGCCCTGCTCTCTGATGGGCAAGAAGTGTGCCGACTTGGTGAGTCGGTCGACAATCACCCAAATGGAGTCGTGACCTTTGGAAGTGCGTGGAATTCCAGTCACGAAGTCCATAGATATGCCATCCCACTTCCACTCC
Organism: Viscum album; assembly: GCA_963277665.1. NCBI lineage: Eukaryota > Viridiplantae > Streptophyta > Magnoliopsida > Santalales > Viscaceae > Viscum > Viscum album. The sequence goes on along the minus strand of OY728123.1, from coordinate 745,552,486 downwards.
GGGACCTCCAAGGGCTGTACCAAGCCTGCTGGTACCTGATGCTCTGCCTTCACCTGCTGGCAGGTGAGGCATCGTGAAACGAACTCTGCCACAGCTTTCTTCATGCCCGGCCACCAGTGCTGTCGTCTGAGATCCTGGTACATCTTCGCCACTCCGGGATGCACCGCCAAGGGAGAAGTGTGAAACTCTCTCAGCACCTCCTCTCGTAAAGCTACTGGTACGATGGTACGTCCTCTGAAAAGGATGTCGTGCTCTGCTCCAAGGGAGAAACCATCAGGCGCCTGACCTGAGGATATGAGTGCACGCCGGGTCTCACAGTCAGCGTCCCCACGCTGAGCCTCTCTGACCCGCTGTAGAATTGGAGGAGAGACTATGAGAGACTGAAGAAAGGCTGCTCCGTCTCTATCCACGAAGGATATCTGTAAGGAGGCTAGCTGCTCCGTCGCCTCCTCAAGTAGCTGAATGCCCATCCTCCTGCTGAGGGCATCGGCTACCACGTTCCCCTTCCAGGAGTATAGACTATCTCAAAGTCATAGTCCTGGAGGAACTCAAGCCATCTCCGCTGTCTCAGGTTCAGGTCCTTCTGAGAGAAGATATACCTAAGACTCTGGTGGTCAGAAAAGACTGTGAAGCGCTCACCCATCAGATAGTGCCGCCAAGTCTTCAGAGCGAAGACCACTGCTGCTAACTCCAGGTCATGAGTGGCGTAGTTCTGCTCATGCTGCCTCAACTGACGTGATCCGTAGGCGATCACGGCCCGCTCCTGCATCAGGACGCACCCGAGTCCAGTCCCTGATGCATCGCAGTAAACTACGTACCCAACTCCCTCCTCAGGCAACCTCAAGATAGGTGCGCTGGTCAATCTCTGTCTCAGCTCCTGGAAGCACTGCTGACATCTGTCTGACCACACAAAGGGTTTCCCCTTCTTCGTCAAGGCTGAGAGTGGTGCCGCAACTCTGGAGAAGTCTGGCACAAATCTCCGATAGTATCCGGCTAGGCCCAAGAAGCTCCGCACCTCCGTCACGCTCCTGGGTGGCTCCCAAGCTAGCACTGCCTCGATCTTCGCGGGATCCACTGAAACTCCCGCCTCAGAGATGACGTGCCCCAAGAAGTGGACCTCACGTAACCAGAACTGGCACTTTGAGAGCTTGCCATAAAGCTGGTGCTCTCGGAGCGTGTCTAGCACAACTCGCATGTGGTAGGCATGCTCCTCCTCAGTCGTCGAGTATACCAAAATGTCGTCAATGAAGACCATGACAAATCGGTCGAGGTATGGCTGGAAGATCCTGTTCATGAGGCTCATGAACACTGCTGGAGCATTGGTTACGCCTAACGGCATAACCAAGAACTCATAATGGCCATACCGACACCTGAAGGCCGTCTTCTGCACGTCCTCGTCTCGAACTCTGAGCTGATGATAGCCTGACCGAAGGTCTATCTTAGAGAACCACCGCGATCCCTTGAGCTGATCGAAGAGGTCATCAATCCGTGGCAGTGGATACTTGTTCCTCACTGTCACCTGGTTCAGGCGACGATAGTCGACACACAGTCGCAAGATCCCGTCCGCCTTCTTGGCGAACAAAATCGGGGAAGCCCAGGGTGAAACACTGGGTTGGGTAAACCCCTTGCTATGCAAGTCCTCCAACTGTACCCGCAGCTCCCGAAGCTCGGCGGGGGCCATCCGATATGCTGGAGTAGATATCGGGGCTGTCCTGGGGTACAAGTCGATGTAAAAGTCTACCTCTCTACGAGGAGGTAGCCCTGGAACGTCGTCGGGAAAGACGTCCACGTACTGGTCCACCACTGCAGGAAAAGCTGGACTCCGCACGTCCACTGCTCCTAGGATGAGGCTAGCCAACTGATGAGAGATGGGCTGCACTCTCCTCCGCGGAAGTCCATCCTGTGCTGCAAAGGTTCCCTTCTCGCCGGTGAAGGTAAACCTGCTCCCGTCGGTGTGAACACATCGCACCTTGCGCCTAAAACAGTCGATCTGGGCATGAACCGTGGATAGCCAATCCATGCCCAAGATGACGTCGTAAGGGCTCGACGCCGCTACAAGGAGATCCCAGCCGAAGATCTCGCCTCCTAGAGTAAGCTCACACTGCCGGCACCAGTGCGTAATCGTCGAGTCTGCTCCCGTAGGAGTCTATAGCCGTAAGGATCGAGCCAACGGCTCAGTCGGAATCTCCGAGCTCCGAACAAGGGCAGAGGGTATGAAAGAGTGACTCGCTCCTGTGTCTATAGGTACTGCAGCAAGGGTGGAATAGACACAGATCGTACCTCGAATCATCTCTGGCATGTCGGGGTCGTAGGCCTCCACTGCCTGGAGCTGGGCCTGTCCCTGCCCGCCAGCTCCCTGTGGTCGAGGTGGCCCTCCTGGTGGTGGTGGGGGTAGAGCCTGGAAGCGTCTCCCACCACCCGCTGCTCGGCCAGCTCCTCTGCCTCGTCCGCCTCCTCCCTGCGGACCACCACGGTCGACCCTCTGCCTCTGCCTGGGTGGCCCCTCCACCGTCAGCTGCTCCTCTGATCGGCGAGTCGGGCAGTCAGGAGCCATGTGACCCTGCCCGCCGCAGGAGTAGCACAACCTGCCTCTCGGAAGGCTGGCACTCCGCTGTGTGCCCCGCACTGCTGAGCCGGTGTCCTGAGGCCGTCTGCGTGGGGGTCTGGTCTGCCTGTACCCGAGAGTCATCCGTCGGCTACCTACTGCCGAAGACTCAGCTACCTGCCGCCCTGCGCTAGGTCTCGCCGCTGAAGAAGGCTCTGCCAGGAAGCTCTCGATCAGGAGGGCTCGCTCCAGCACTCCCGCCTGGGTCGGAATTTTGAGGGAGATCAGCGACGCCCGAATCTCCTGTCGCAAGCCCTGCTCGAAGGTCCGGGCCCGGAAGAAGGGGTCCCGTACCATGTCGGTCGAGTAGCGAGATAGGTCAGTGAACCTCGCCTCGTACTGAGCGACCGTCATGCTGCCCTGGTGCAGCTGGAGAAGCTCCTGGATGCGCACCGCTCAGAGGGTGGCCGGGACGAACTCAGAGCGGAAGAGGCTCTCGAAGTCCGTCCAGAGCAAGGATGCCTCATCGTGAACCTGGAGCATCAAGCTCCACCATCGTCCTGCCGCCGCCTGCAGGAGGCTCGCCGCGAGAATCACCATGAGATCCGCTGGTATCCTCGCTAGCCTAAAGATTTGTACCACCGCCTCTAGCCAGTCCTCGGCGGCCTGGGGGTCCGCCTCACCGCGAAACCTGGGAGGTCGCTGGCTCTGAAACTCATGCAGTGCCCTGAGGCGACGTGCATCGTCGGCGTCTGGTACTAGCAACATCGGTGGCTCGGCGGGTAAAGCTACCGCCGGTGCCACTGCTGGCAAAGGGCCCTGCACCGAGGCCTCGTCGCTCGGTGGGCTGCCGTCGCGCCCTACACTCGGAACCCTAGCTGGCTGTCGTCGCGGGGCCATCCTGAAAAGGAGAACAAGAGCACCACAGTCAGAACAGTATACCTGGTGAGCTGGCACAAGTAATCATAAGGAAAACCTGAGACTTTCATAAAGCAGATCAGTATACCCAGTGAGCTGACACAAGTAATCCCGAAGAAGACTTGAAACACACACGCAATCAATGTTTTCATGCATTAAGTCGGAAATCAGGAGTCAGGGTCCTGGTGTATGGATACGTCGGCCGCCGCACCAACACTGGGCTCCCTGAACTGATAACCACACTCAATACACTAAACACTATTGCTTCATATAGAAAGAAAAGACGATCAGAGTCTGCGGTAGAACCGACCACCTCTGATACCAATTTGTCACGACCCGACCTCGGGGCCCGTGCCGTGACTACCCCAAGCCCGCCTTCCATAGGCCAGGGGCTGGCGACTAGCACCAAGGCGTAAAATCCCGGTAAACAGGGAAGGCATTGCCTTTATAAGTAACAACCACCACAGAGTCAGCAAGCGGAAAGTAACTACAAGTGCAGAAAAGTAAAGGGGGCCGGAATACAAGCCCAACTGAAGTACAACTGAAAAAGTAAAGAACAGCAACTGAAGAGAAGACGGCGGCCTCGCGTCGTCCACTGGCAATCCCACCTGAAGGGTGGGTACAGATAGCCTCCAGGCTCCTCGGGTCCCACGTCCGCTCCGAGCACGTCCCGCCCAGTGGTCCACCTCCAGGTACCGTCCTGCTCCACGCCCCAATCGTGATCAGCGCTGCCCGTCGTCTGCATCCAACACAACAAGGTGCGGGCATAGCCCGTGCAGGGGTGAGTATAAGCTACTCAGTAAGGACCCCGAGACCCCCGAAGGTCTCCCTAAATCCACAAAGGATATAGAAAAAAAAGGAAGGTGCAATCACGAAGTAACATCTGACTCGACTTAGGTATATGCCCATACATATACCTAAGTCCCCACATCTAGCTCTGCTCACGAGCTCACGAACAACTCAATCCACATAGGAAAGCAAGACTCAAATCCACAAAGGAGAGTAAACAGTAAATCCACATAGGATAGTTCAACACAATCCACAAAGGAGAGTAACATAAGATTCAGCTCAACCAGGTATACTTTTTCAGATGACGTCAAAGATGATCACTGATCCATCTAAGTCGTCGGACCCACGAAGGATCAATAGGTACTAACCCCCGCAAAAGTCCCACACAGGATCGGGCTCACACAGAACCTGTAGGCAGTGGCTCACACAGAACCGGTAGTAAGGACCCACATAGGATCGGGCTCACACAGAACCTGTAGCACTGATCCACGTAGGATCGCTGAGTGCAGTAGTCGACGCAGTCCACTGAGGATCTCTGCTCTGTCGTCGAAGTCACAGCCAGCGCTAGGGTTCCCGCACACAGAGAGCTCGTTTAGGAGGGTCCGCTCCACGAGCCGAGAGGCTGATACATCAACTGACACGTAGTCCGAATTTGATGTATCCAAAAGTTCCGTATCGACAACAGGATCTCAACGCAACAGACGGCGCGTCAATCGGACGCCCGGTCTGAGAGTTATTGGCATTTTCGTCCGAGGGGCCCGGTTGGTTTTTAGGGCAAAACCAACCCGACCGTACTCCGCCTGTATCCGATCCTCGGGCGGAGTATGCCAAAAGTTCCGTCTCACTTAGAGGAAACTACCACAGCTGACGGTACGTCGATCGGACGTCCGTAGCTCAAGTTATGAGCGTTTCCGCTCCGAGGGCCCGGTTGGTTTCGTGTACGAACCAACCCGGCCGAACCCAAAGTCTTCCGAAACCTTGAGTATAATATAACGAAACGACCGTATCGATCCAAGGATCCCGTAGCCGCTGACGGTTCGTCAATCGGAGGTCTCAGGCCCATGATATGGGCAAAAGACCGAAGAAGGCCCGAAAACGGGGGTTCTGGGCCCGGGGCGACCCGGCCCGAACCACCCCCGGGTCGGCCGAACCGGGTCGACCCGAACCGGGTCGGCCCGACCTGGCCCGACCCGGATAGGCCGGGTCCGGTCCGGCCTGGGCGCGGCCCGGCCGACCGGACCGGCCGGCTCGGCTTAGGCCGAGCGGCCGAAGAAACCGCCGCGGGTTTGACCCGCGGCTTGGAGGAACGCGGCCCCGCGGGGGGCCGCCTGTCACGCGGACGCGGCCGGGCCGCCGCGTCCCTCCCCGGTTCCGCGCGGCCGCGGAACCGGCCGCCGCTGCCGCCTTCCGCGGCCGCCGGAGTTGCTCCGGTGGCCCGTTTTGCCTCCCGTCTACGCCGTTGCTCCTCCCGGGGGCCGATATTCACTGCGGAATCAACGGATCGCCCTTGCCGCACGGTTCGTCGTCGTCCGCCAAATCCGCACAACAAAATATCGGCGGAGGGTTGCCGGGTCTTGTTCGTTAGATCCGCACCCTCCGCGTTAGTCATAAACAACGGGAGGAAAAGAAAAATAATCAACAACAATTTTAATTAAATTAAAATTTTTCGGAGATCAGGTTCTTTATTTTAAAAGAATAAACAAGGGGAATAAAATACTCCAACAACCCTTACTTTATCGTCGTCGGACGTGAGGTCGTCGCGGAATCGCTCGTCGCGGAAGGAGGGGATCGTCGCGTCGTTGCGGAGGAGACGTTCGTCGCACCGCGGGAAAAACGTCGCGCCGACGATCTCCGAATCAAGATCAAATGGATGTAATTAATTTAAATCCGTTGATATCGAATTATAAAAAGGGGAGAATTAGAAGATTCGATTCTCACCTTTAACCGCTGATCGAAGGTCCGCCGCGGAAGAAGAGGCGCCGTAGAAGAAGAAGGAGAAGGTCGCGGAAAAGTTTGTTGACGTCGCGGATCGTGCGTCGTCGAATTCCGGTTCCGGCGTTCTTCGCGTTCTTTGCGTTCTTCGCGGGGAGGGTGGAGGTTTAGAGGATCTCGCACAACAGGAGGATCCTCCAAAATAGACAAGTTTGTCTATTTTATTATTTTGCCAACAAACGAAAAACGCGTAAGTAACGAACCATTAAATTCGTTGAATTAATTCAACGAATGAAACAACCCATTTAATTCACGAAATAAACCGCCCAATTAAATGGTCTGTTAAGAAATAAAGAAAACGCGTCGGTTGACTTTGCAGTTACTTTGACGGGTTTTCGCGGGTGCGTTACTTAGCGAAAGAAACGGCGGGGCTCGTGCGGGCCCTGCCTCACAAATATCCTACCAAGAGGGTAGGATATTTCCGGATAGCACCTTATCCGCTTTAACTCAGTTCAAGTGGCTTCCAAGTGACTTCCAAGCAGCTTAAGTGAAACAAAATAAAGTTGTCGCACAATTTTTATTTTATTTCTGTCTTAAAGCCCCAAAATTTAAAAACCACGTCTGAGCAAACGCAACTCCGGAAGAGGCGTTTCTAAGAAAATACCGGCGCTGTGATTTCATCGGTGCCCTCAGAATTCGATTCCGGGCACCGGTTCAAAAGATAGAAAAACCCGCTCGTCCGTTCATTGAACGTACCCGAGCCAAACTTCGGAAATTGATTCCGGGCACACCGTGCCTCGAAATCAGGTGCTGTCTGAAGCTGCGATCTTGTAAAATTCCAAAGAAAATTAAGAAAAAAATTTCTTTGAAATTTGAGGGTCTTTACAAGGAAAAAGCATTTATTTGCAAGACATCACTTTTGGAGAGATCATTATTAATAAGGTGATATCACTTTGGAATTAATTGGTACTGAAAATCAACTTGCTAATATATTCACTAAAACATTAAATTTTGAGAGAATATACTAGAACATACATGAAATAGGCATGATAAATATCAAATAGATACTTTACTAGTTACTATTTCCTGTCTTAGTGTCTGATATATTACTGTGTAATACTTTATTGTTTCATTATTATGGTTTCTCAGTTACTGTATCTCATGTTTACTATCTCACTCTAAAGTTTTATGTTTATAGTCTCACCGTTAGCATTTTGTACTCATTTTACAGCCATTACCATATCACCGTAACGCGCACTGAAAATTTCACTCACTATCTCACCATGAAACTTGTTTACTATCTCACCGTAATGACCACTCACTTTCTCACCGTAAGAATTCATTATTTTTTATAAACTCATATTGCAGTAATTATCCTTTTCACCTTTTTCTCTTCCTGTGTTTTTATTTTAGCGATGTTTGGTATTCCTAAATGATAAAACAAAGTAAGTGTCACTCACTTCATCACTCAGTGTCTCTTCTACCAACACTTCTCAAACCCTTCTTCATCCCTGCAACCCTTCTTTGGCTTGATCCATCAGTGAACGCCCATAATGAATTGTTCGTCATCATCGACACCCAAGAAGAACAGCTCGAAGAAGAAGAACATTGCACCTAAGATTTCACCCGAAGTACCTTTATATCCGAATCTGGTAAACCACAGTGTTGTACCTGAGAATGAGATTTGCCTCGAATGGCTTCACACTAGTAAGTCTCTGGTATTGGAAGTGTTAGAACAAAAAGGATGGTTAGAATGGTTCTCAAAGGAGGATAGTCCTATCTATACTAGTTTAGTAGCTCAGTTTTACCAATACGTACATTTCTCATTTGACTATGGTGAGAGTTTTGTTGTGAGGTGCTGGGTAAATGGTCAGAGATACTCTTTATCTTCGAGGTTATGGGTTTCATCCCTTAAGATACCTCATTAAGGAATATGTGAGGATTATTATAGAGGACCTCCACCTTCAACCAATTTCTTTGATATAGAAGATTCCCTGAAAACACTAACTAGAAATGGAACCCAAAGGAGATCCATTGCTACTGAATTAGATGGAGAATCAAGGCTTTTGTTTATGTTTGTACAGACTTTGGTCAGTCCAAGAAAAGTTGATTTTTCTGTGTAAAAATATCAATATGTGTTTTTGATTCACCTCATGAAAAATGGATATAATATCAACCTATGAAAGTATATCATCCACCATATGTGTGAGTTGATCAATGTAACATCCAAGTCAACTTCGCTATTTTAATTTCGGCTAATATCATTCCTGATTTTTGCAAAAGGTATGGTTGGACCTAATGTAGAAGTTATTATGGACTATGAGTACTGCCTCTCAAAAGATACTACCAAAAGAATGAAGATAAACTAGATTCCTTGGAAAAAGGAATGGGTGGAAGACAATGATAAAATTTATGAGAAATTCAATCCAGTGGATTACCACTCAAGACCAAAAGACATCCTTCATCCTAGTTTGGAACTAGATGAGATTGTTGAGTATCCTGAAGAAGGGGAATAAGAAGATGAAGTGTCACCTAGGGAAGATGTTATTATTCAGAAAGATAGGACTACTATTCCTCATGTAGTTCTTGAAGAAGAAGTACCTGCCCCTAAAGAAGCTGAAAGTTTGAAAACTCAACCCGAAGCTTTAACAGATTCAATTACCAATGAATCCAAAAATCATGTCATGGAAGAGCCTATAGTAGACAAGACTATAGTATAAGAGCCTATAGTGGAAGAGCTACCTATTTTGGAAGAGGTCAAACTTGATGAACTCCCTGTGCAACAATCTATTCTTGAAATTATACCTTCTACTGAATAACAGATGGAGCTATCTTTTCAGGTGGCTAGAAAAGAAATAATTGAGGAACTCAGAGCTGAGTCTATGGATTTATACAAATATCCTAGGTCTCTTAGTCCTGATAATTAGGCATATATTGAGGGGGATAAAACTCCAAGTATTGAATCTGTTGAAGTCTCACATCCATCTAAGTCATGACTTATAGACACTCAGTATAAATTTCCCAGTTTCTATGATGTGAATGATTCTCAGATGGTTATAAAAACTGGATCCTCCCTATTTCAAATGAAATCAGTCTCCAATTTTGAACATGAGAAGGATCATTAGCATGTACCTGTCCATACTATTGAACCCTTATCTGAATTTCCATCCTTTGTATGTAAGGATGATCTGAAAGAATTTGGTGCTACTCTCTTATCCATAATTGAGAAACTCATGAATACAAAACCTCTTCCTGTGACAAATTTAACTGATAGAGATTCCTCACTTTTATTGGAAATGATTATCTAGAAAATAAAACCTAATATGCTCCCTGAAATTCATGATGTGATTGTTTAATCTAAGCTACTCAGTAATGAAGTAAACACTCTTAGAAGTATGGTTGAAGACATGCTGAGAGAGCTGCATTCAAGATCTGAATCTGTTGTTCCTCCTGTAGAACCTGTTGCTCCTCAAATTCCACAAGTTGGTGTGTCTCAGCTTCATCCTTATCTAGCATCCTTAGATGAAAAAATTGATGACGGAAACAAAAAAATTGTGATGGAAATGAAAGAGCTTGTTGCCAATCTGAATAAACTCACTAATGAGTATACAAGGTGACTTCAAAAGGTATTGAATCAACAGAAATCCCTCAACACAGCTGTCAAAGCATCTGGTTAATCCTTTAAACCCTCCTTGGATAGTGATCTGCTCAGAACTGTAATAATATAAGAGCTTCATAATGTATTTAGTGGTTTGAATGTGGATTCTATAACTGAAGTGTTAATAAATAGAGACAGAGTTCTTGACCTAGTACAAATCCACTCCAAAATTGCTAATGATGCTCCGAAGGAGATTGCCAATAAAGTGGATTTCTACTTCAATAGAATCTTCTCCAATATAGATATGTCAAACCTTTTTAAAAACCTTGTAGAAAATATGAGTATTCCTCCTATGAATCAAGCTTTCAAGAACCAAGTCCAATAACTCATAGAGTTTACTCGATTGTTCAACAAGTTTATGGAGAACAATGAAGATTTTGAGAAAGCCATGAAATATGGTGGAGATATTATTACAGATTTCTCCAATCTCCTAAGGCCCTATCTTCATGTCCAGATTGCATCAATTATTTCTCCAGAGACTGCACCTCTAGGACATGGGCTTCATACCTTCACCTCTGCTCTAGCCTCTACCACCAGGTCTGTCGGACATTCACTCAGTCAGATCAGGCATATACTTCATGATCAACAACTACCTAGATCTTATACTGATCCTACCTTGGCTCCCTCAGTCTTTGAAGGTCTCCCTTTTCCCTCTTTTTCAACCACCTCTCTTCCCTCTTCTACCTCGGCCTCAACCCTTATGGATTCCTCTTCCTCCACTGCTGCTAAAGGCAAAGAGATAGCCAGCCCATGAAGGAGAACCATGATTACTCTTTATTGATAGGGATTATATTGTTTTTGTTTTAATTTACATTTTTCGGTCACTAATTTTCTATTAATGGACTGTGAAACTTTTTTACCACACTTATTTCATCCTTTTGATAATCCCAAAAGGGGATGATGTTTCTACATACTATGTTAGAAATTTATCTATATAGTGGAATCTAGTATACACATTAATTGTATATGATTTGTGATCATCATCAATGCAGAGATTCTTGGAATAATCAAGTATTAATCATGTTTTAATGATCACAAATATTATTTAATCATATCGTAATGATTCCAAATCTTATTCATCCTAGTTAACTTCTATATATTATATCCAATCATGTGTATTTATGTTTAATGTTTTCTCATGCTTTGAGAAGATCCTTGAAAGATCTTAATTGATCTATTTTTAATTTACCTATTTTATACTATATTATATCTAATCTCAAAATACCTTCTTTAACAAATGATTAAGATTAATACTTTCTATTATCATCTTTATTCAAGTCTGCACATAGTTACATTGGAAAGTCTAAGACACTGTGTGTTTGCCAATGGCTATGTATTTCTGGCACCTTGAAGCCAGACACTGTGAAGCCAGACATCGTGAGAAAGACACTATGAACAAGACACTGTGAACAGGACACCATGAACAAGACACCATTAGAAAGACACCGTGAACATGACACCATCACACTCAAACACCATGATCAACCTAGACACCGTGTGAAGGAGACACTGTTTCCCTGATTTGTTGTGACATAGTTTCTTAAACTATTTCGACTTCATTCAATTTAATTTCCAACGGTCATATTTTATGCATTTAATGAAACTGTTATTTATAAATTTGGGTTGTTGTCATGTCAGGGAATTGTACCTTGTACTTATAATAGGTAATCTTTCCCATTGTCAGACAAAAGGAGAACTAAAAGGAATATCGAGCTGCTGAAAAAGTTAGATACATAGAGTCATACACAGAGACATATACATAAGGATGAAGAGATACACATGTACATGTTGAGAAGAACACACAATGAACTTGAATAACCATCATACACGTCAAGAACATAAGTTAAAAGAGGAATTTTAAGAGACATTTGGAAAACTCTCACATTCAAGATAAACAACTGTACTAGATGTGAAGGAACAAAATCACAACACTCTGTTTTCCCGACTACTTCCAGAGAAGGACTCCAAGATTCATCTTCTTCAGTCCAAAGAAGTCAAAAGATTCATTAACATCACAAAAAGAAAATTCTAAACTCATTTATATATTCTTTCTCTGTTTTGATCATCCTTTTCCTTACATTACGAGAAGTGTGTGCTTCTATTTGTTTTAACAAACACTGTCTCATGTACTGAGTTGGAGGATTTCAAAATCCTCACTCAATCTTTCCCTTACAATCTTGTATCCAACTATTAATAGTTGTAGAGTTTAAGTGTGATGTGGATATCCTTTTTGTTGTTTTTTAGTATTCCTACATAGAATTGTGGTAGAGATCTGAGGATATAGACAGTCTTTGCACTATTGTAAAACCCCAATCCAAGGTGTGGATCAATGTTTTATAGAAATATTTTGAGAGGAATAAGACAAAACTTGAGACTAAACCTCTTGGTTAACACTGCTATGCATCTAATTTTAGTTTAATCTAATTTTCAATATTTCGCTGCTATTTACTTTGAAACTCAAATATGTTTTAAAGTAACTATGATAGTTGAACTAGCAAGTGGTTGTAATTATTGTGAACCAGAAAGTTAGTTTCAAAATCTTACTTAATATTCTGATTAATATAAATGATAAATAATCAATCTTTGAGAAAATAATTGAACATTTACAATATTTATAAATTCACTACATTTTAACTTGTTTTATGAATTGGGGGATTTTAATAAAAATCTTTTAAATAGAAAATTTTAATTGGAACTAAATTCACCCTCATCTTGAGTATCCACTCCGAACAACATTATTGATAATTTATTATGATAACAATAAACCATTTATCTTTCAAATGGCTATATAAAACCGAAAATATGATGTTTTTTGATCATCATAATGTTTTATAAAGCTTAAAGGTATGGAAAGTCTACTTTTTGTCCTTTTTCCTTAAGTAGACATTTTTATAGGTAACATGCATTTTATAATATCTGAAAACAAATATATTTTGAACCAAGTGGAGAAGTAGTAAATTTTTGGCAACTAATATCTTTTTTAAAAGTGTTTGAGTCATTTTAGTCCTTAATATTATGTTGTAGTCCATTATTAATCTTAATTGTAATTTAATCACTATAATTAATTTTAATCACATTCACTAATCATTTTGGTCCAAAATTTAATTTGATCTTATTAGAAAAAAATATAATACTATTTAAATTCACTTATGTAGTATTTTTAATACTCTAGTCATTGATGAGACAAAATTAGGATTAATTCTAATCCCATAGATGAGGTGAAATAACTGGGGTTTATAGTAGAAACCTTTTCAAAAGATTGTTACCTTTTTATATTCAATTTCAATGTGGAATTTATTTTAATAAATTAAATTGTTTTTTAGATATAATATTTATCTGATGTGACCATGAAAAATATTTATAAAAATATTTATCATTAATAAAAAACTATAAAAAGTAGAAGTTTTTAACTAAAAAACTGTATTTTTCAATATTAATAAAAAAATGTTTCTCATAAGAATCCGAAAAATTCAACCTTGGATGATTTCAATGTTCTAAAATGAAAAATTATGTATATTTTACCAAATTAAATTTCAAAATTTTTCTAAAATAATTTTTATTTTTTAGGAGGTTTATTCATGAACACAATATTTTTAACATAAAAGGAAAATAGAAAAAAACATATCTTTCAATATCAATATGTTTTATTAATATAAAAAAGTGTAACCAATATTTTTAAAGTATTTATTACTATATATATAACTATGTTTAATGGTTAGGTTTTTATTATGTCAGTTTAATAATTTTATATATATATTTATATATTTATTTATAAATATGATTCATAGAAACGTAGTATCACGTACATCATTTTCCAAGTCGATGTTGCTTGTAGTGCAATCCAAGTTGGTAGTGCGCGTAAAAGGATTGTTTGACTTAGTGTTTATATATATATATATGTATATAATGAACTATTTTCAGTTTCATGTGAAATAAACAATATAGAAAAATTTAAATAAATTCTAAAAAAATAATTCTCAAAATCTCCGTGTGTTACATATAATCCATGGATTTTTTGAGGTATGTTTATTGATATTAATTTTAAAATAAATTAATATTTTTAGACATTATAAAAGTGATAGTAACCCCAATTATAAATTTGTAACTCCTCCCTCACTACTTCTCATCACATTGAGCCTTCAATATAAATAATTCCATGACAATCTCCTTTTTCAAATTCCCTATAATCATACTAGAGTTTATGGTTTTCCAAGATTTCCAACCCTAGTGTCCCTAAAAGGTGATCTAAAGGATGTCCACCAAAGAAGAGGTAATCATCATTATCAAAACATTCAAGATCACTTCAACATCTACATCCTCTTAATGTGTTGTTTCTATTCTAAAATAATTACTCCAGTATTAACCATATGATCCTATTTTATTATGGTTATTGAAATAATATATTCCCATTTTATCCATCCTACACAAAATAAATGAATCACACATGTGTACATACAACTTTCCATATCCATGTCGCGGTGTAATCTATTTTTAGCCACCAATTTACTTTCATGGGAATAATTATGGAAATAATAGATATATGTGATATTTAAAACATAATATTTATTTGGGAAAATAATATTAATATACCATCAACTTATATGCCCTTTCATAATTAAGGGAATGATAATGTCACCAATTCATACGTTCGACCTAATGTTTCCACGACGCAAGAAAATTCATCTTCCTGGATCACCAATAAATAATTATGATACAAATGTATATAATTAATAAATATGATACATGTTACCTTAATATAATTTTGGAAATGACAGAAGTGGTTAACACCTGAAAGAGTGGTAATAGTGAAATTTTATTAACAAATGGGTGATAATATGATATAATGGGATCATATATGATATCATAACTATTTATATGGTTTAATTATATTTTAATAACATTATTTCAACTGTTATATAGAAGGATTAGATTTGTATTAATGAAATTAGACCTTAATTATGGTGATTTCTAGAAAAAATTTAATTTCTATGAGAGGTATTCCATATTGACCACTTATTTATTTTGCGTGGTTTATAGAATTCCCATTACTATAATCTATTATACTTATCCTTACATTTATGGGGATTTAAATATCTATTTTATTGACTATATTTCATGTGTTTTATAGTTCAAAAGTGTCATGACCCATCCCAGTGGTTCTCGTGTGGTGACTCCCTTGCCCGCCTTCAAAAGGCCAAGGGCTGGCTACTAGCACCACGAAGGCATGTCACTACAGTGGGACAATTTATCCTTAATAACTATATAGGAACACATATATCTAAGCCCATAAAATTCTGAAATGTAAAAAAAATCATACAATCAGGAATGCCTATATTTAAATATTGTAAGTAATGTTCGTTCGGTAGTAATGAAATTAAATTTGGCCAATTACTAGCCCACCAAAAAGAGTCTGTAGCACAAGTCCAAAATTAATATAAAGGTACCAGGAAATATTTTTGAAGCTTTAGTAACACACCTCAGTATGTATAACTTCCTTTAGAATATACAAGTGCAAGTCCTCCTAGGACTCTATCAATGGGTTGATCATCTGCCCAAGACAAGACATATGTTGGCACTACCCATGAATGGGTGAGTATATCAATACTATATAGAAAACCCTAAAACCAAAAACCACACAATAGAGGAAATACCATCAACACCTCCTGGGTATATTTATATAACACTTATAATACCAATATATAGATATACTCAAAAATGACACATAGTCCAGAAGTAATTCTTAAACATAGTATACCGGCCTAGGATTACAACCCAACAATTCTAGGGAGCAATCATATGACAGAATACACTCCAGAGTCTAAAATTACTGATGCAATCCATTTGAGAGGTAATTCTTATTGGGACTAATCATGAGAATTAAAAGGAAGATATTTCAAATGGAATATGATGCAAAGATGAGGATCACAGCCAAGTCTATTTGGTGATACCAAAAACTCAATCTGGAATAACCCTTCTATGTAGATGATTGATATAAATAACCTCCTATAGTGTTTGTCACATCAATACAAAGAACTACCCATAGAGAATGGGGATGATTAGACGATATCACTATATCATGCTTAGAGGGATTCCAAAAGTTCTATCCAGGAAGTACGTATGAAGGGATCATAGTCCTAGGAGTATGAAATGATTCATAGCAACCTTCAAGGAAAAGATTAGGGGAACGACCCCTTACGAAACTAGTTCATGATATGGAGGTAAAGTGATCTAAGACGTGTATAGAACAGTATAATATGTTTAGTGGGTGTTACATTCCATGTCCTTTTTCCTCAGGTCTTTTCCATGAAAAGGGACCGTTTTATTTTAACTAGGTCCATATAGTAGTACATATCGTCTAGTCATCCCTTGTACTCTATCAGTGTGACAGTACACGACCTAGCCCATGTAATTCTTCTAACATTTGTACATGTAGGGGGTAAACTTTTTGCAGGCCATCCTTGTAATCTACAACATAACCATTTGCTATCCAGGACACATACTGAGTTACCCCTAACAGGTCACAAGCTGTGTGACATGGTCAAATGTCATGTGATCCTTATCTTTCTCACAAAAAGCCTAACCTCCACATGGGGGCTCCACAGTGTGTGTAGATCTGACTTACATGATATGTGGATCAATAAATTTTCAAAATTCCAGATCCAGTTCCTCTGGTCTTTTATGTTTCTTCAGACCCAATTTTATCTGTGCCTTATCAGAAAATTTTATATTGAGCCTCGTTGAGCCTAGACATCCCAAAATTAACAATATTTGGGCTTTCAATCTCGTTGGAAATCAGATTGTTTGTCATTATTCATTTCTTGCTGGAGAACATGAAAATCGAGCATACATGTCATTTGGTTAGCCGTTGAATCTGTAGTTGTAGCTAAATCGGGAAATGGTAATCCTATATCTACAATGTCAAATCATTACACCACAAAATTGGGGCGGTACTATCGATTGGTCAACATTTGTAGAGCCATGGGCCAAACAAATAACATCCATGATGAGTAATGAACGGGGGATAAAAGTAACAAGAACATATTTGTGGAATGATCCTCAATCTATATTTGTATTGATCTCAATCCAGCTCTATTTGAACAAAATTCCAATTAATAAAATCACAAATAAAATACTCCCATCAATACCGCGAAAAATAATCCCATCCTATAAGACAATAGAAATGTGGATCAATAAGTTCTTCAATTGATTTGTGTTCATCATAAAATTCAATAATGAAGAATAAAAAAATAAAAACACATTACGTACCTCAATTTGGTTTGATCTTTGATGAATAAAGATGCGTTTTCATCATCGTTGTCAAGATTTGTTGAATCTGAGGTCCATGGATCTTCGATGCACAAATTTTTCACCAATCTCCGGAGAGAATTCTATAAAGAACTCTCCAAGGATCCCCTAGAGGTTCCTAGGTTATGTGGCTAAAAATGTATTTCCAATATAAAAATATGTTTACATATTGATAAATTACTACATTAGAAAAAAGAATAAAAATAATTTATACAATTATTTTATTCTTCTTGGATCCCATTATGAATTTTCCACAAACGGCCCATATAAAAGTGATACATAATATATTTAACATATTTCAAACATTAATTCCAGACACACCAGGCCTCTGAATCACATACTGTCTTAGTGCTTGGTCTTGAAAATAATTAATATAATATACAAAAAAAAATTCATTGAAAATCTGAGACATTACATTCTCCCAAATATGGGGATTTACTTCCCTAAAAATACAAAACAAGGTCTACTCAATGAGATGTGGGTACTGATTTTGAATCTAAACCTCCAGCATCCATGTTCTCTCCTTGAGATTCATGTTCTACCACCAGACATGCACCAAATGAACTGATCGACCATAAATGATACTCTTCTACTAATCCTTGATCTCTACTGGGTACTTATCAAGGTCTCTCCATCATCGATTTCAATTTCACCCCTATTATTAATGTGTGAAGGTTCATGCACGTACCTCTTTAGTTGTGATAGGTGGATGCCTTCGTGTACCCAGTATAACTACTGATTTAGAGTTAAGTTGTACACCACCTCACCAATATTAAAAAACATCTAGAAAGAGCTGATGAACCTTAAAGATAGATTTGCAACATTGAAAAATATCTATAATCCACATCTATGTGAAACTCATAGAAACACATGGTCTCCTTCCTCACACTTCGAAGGCCTCATCCTACTATCAACAAAAGAATTTTTATGGCACTGTGAATCCTTCATCCAATCTTTGATTATATTTCCCATAACTATTTTAGCTCCTAGCAACCCCAAGCCCATGAATGTTGACTCTCCAAGGTTAGTCCAACAATGTATCGACCTGTAGGGATTCCCATACACAGCCCATAATATTGTTATACTTTTGGTTGAATTATATCTATTGTTTTACAAAAACTCCATCAGTGGTCGGTGATCCTACCAACTATTTCCAAAGTCTATCATGCATTATCTCAACATGTCCTTCACCTGAATGAACTTCTTAGTCTGGTGGTTATTTTTGGGTTGAAATGCTTCGGAAGGCCTCCTATAATCCCTTCCACTATATCGATGTAAAGAGTGTATCATGATTAGAATCAATATTCGATGCAACTAAATGCAGTATGAATATCTCATGCATGTAAAGGTGTCCCAATATCTCTACTGAACACTACTCCTGAATAGATCAGATGGGATCCAACATGGTGAGTAAGCCTATTATCACCCATATGGCATTATTCCCCTTATATGTGTGTGTTAATGACATAAAGAAGTCCATAGATATCCTATACCATTTCAATTATAGAACCACAGTGGGTTTACCCAAACCCACTGGAACATGGTACTCTGGCTTCAATTGCTAACAAGTAATGCATCAATAAATTAACTCTATACTCCTTCCATTATACATGAAAAAACATAATTTAGAGGTCTTGGAATATATTTTCTACACCTTGATGTACCATAAAAGGAGATGTTTGAAAGTCTCTCAGAACCTGCACCCATAATTTCATTTGTACCATCATGAATCAATTGAAATGAATGAGGTGGTCCCCACCTATGGAAAATCAATCATGTGTATTCCCTATTGATATTTGAGAATGTAGTGTCTCACAGTCGCTATATGTAGGATGTGCCTTTCGGACTCATTGTAAGAGTGTAATGGCGAAAACCATCATCCCGAGATAAGCTTCTCCATATCCATCCCATTAGATAACATGCCCCATATAGCAGACCACCTAAACCTATAATTGTAACATTGAAGGATTTATTTAAATAAGGTTCACTATGAGCTTTTACACAACTGTACTATAGTGTCTCACATACTAATCATTAGATGCTGTGTACACAAGGATACTGTCGATGAAGACTACATCAAACCTATTAAAGTAAGGATAAATTATCTAGTTCTTTAGTTTGAAGAACACTAATTTCGATTTCATCATTTCAATTGGAATTAGAGAGAACTCATAGTGACCGTACCAACATCTAAATTCCATCTTCAATTTTTCCTCATCCCAAAATCAAAGCTACTAATATCCTTATCTAAGGCCAACCACTAGATCCATCTCACCACTATAAAATAATTAAAGAGGTAATCGATTCTTGGTGGTGGATACTTTTTCTTCACAGTCACCTGGTTCAAGTACGTGTTTCCCACATAAAACATATATCTCTTGTTTACCTTCCTGGAAAACAATACTTGGGATGCCCAAGGGGAACACTGAGTTTCACAAAGCCCTTTAATTACATGTCCTCCAACTACACCCTCAGCTCAGAGAGCTCAGTGAGAGTCATCTAATATGATTACATAGATGTCTATGTTTTCCCATGGTGTAGATCAATTCATAAGTCTATATCATAATGGGGAGTTAATACTAGGATCTCTTCCAGAAATAAATCCATGTACTCCGACACCACTGCAGGAAACTAGGTACTCACAAAATCACTACACCAAGGGTTTGAGTAGCCAATTGATGAGTAATCAGCTTCAGCCTCCTATGCCCAAGTCCATCTAAAATTTATTGAGATTCCTTTTAACTTAAAAGGAAATCTTGGTTCCATCACTAGGGACACACTACTTCCTCAATCTAAAACATTAAATATGGGAATGAAATATAGACAACCAATCCATAATAAGAATGATGTTGTAAGGCCACAACACTGCTAACAGGAGATTCTAACTAAAACCCTCACATCCAATGGTAAGGTATAATTATTAGCCTATGTGTGTGATCACTGATTACTCCCCATAAGGAGTATCTAAGTTTAAGGGTTGAGTCAAAAGTTCAAAAATATTCTCTAAGTCTTGTATAAGGTATTTAGAAAGAAATTAATGTCTACAACATGTGTTTATTAGTATTGTTTATAGGGTAGAAAAAACATAAATCCTACTATGAATCAGTCTTGGAGGCCCTAGGTCATAATCCTTAACTGCCAGTAGCTGTCCTCGCCATTGTCCTCCATCCCCATGATCCTGACATGGACCAACAATGGGTGGTGTTGGTGGTAGGTCGACACTTCGTACACCTCCTTCTACTCTCCAAGATACTCTACCACATCGTCCATCCAACAAAATAAAAATATCTTACCACTATCTTTTCCATGGTTTCCAATCCACAGTCTCTCAGTCGGACATACATTAGGCTGGAGAATATTAGGGGACAAGTCCCTAACCATAAATTGATTATAACCTCCTCCATTTAGGTTGATTGGACCAACTATGTGAGTTATAAACTGGGGATATTCTATCCCAGGACCTCCATGTGGGATGTCTCCCACATCCAGGTCTCTAAGACTGACATTGGCCTCCTGATGCCAATGTATCTACTCCTGATTTCCCACTAATGACTACCACCAGTTGTATCAAATCACCCAAGAAACTATAGACCACCAAAGATCTCTATAGCAAACCAACATGGGTTGGAATTCAAAGAGGGATAACACTGGCTCAAATGTCTCTTTGAAAAAAATAACTTGTGGGTCTGTATCCAGAATAACAGATCTAAAAACATATTTATCAAGTACCTAATGAGGTTGTTAAACCTCAATGAATACAATGCTACTATCATGATACCCTGATGGAGCTACAAAGAATCTAGATATGCATATTCCTCAGCAAAGATTGTGAAATAGACTATCTGAAAATGCCCTTGAAATCTATGTATTAAAGAGTTTCTACGTCCTAATAATGGGAAACTAAACACCACCATTTCCCTATTGATCCATGAAAAAGGCCATGTTCCAGGACCACTATATGAACCACTGGTGATGTGACTAGATGGAAAAATAGAGTCACTAGCTCACGCCTGTCCCTAGCCGCCTGTAGGTCGGGCTGGCCAAGGAACCTGAGGGGTCTCTTCTACTAAAACATGTGAAGAATGCTCAGTCTATACTCATCATCCTTCAGTATTGTGGGTGCCACATGCTACTCTATAGTTGGTGGTGTAGCTTGTGAAAAACCGAATGTAACATATTTGGAACTGGTTCCTATATCGACACCTCACTATTGAGAAGATCAGCCTCCTGGTCATGCTGAATCCTACCCAGCATGCTTCACAGAGGAATCCTAAAATTAACAATTTGTACCATGATCAATGATTATATATATAGATCTAACTCAATAAGTACATGAAACCACAACCCATTTATATATGATTCACAGAACATTGTTTTCCTTACAACCATGGTTCCCATATATCGAGTTGAAAAGTATGTGAATAGAGTCCAAGTGTATGGATACATCAACCACAACACCAACACTAGACTCCCTAGCTTGAAAGTCAAACTTGAAATACTTAATATTGTTTCCACAAACCAATCTCATAGACTCATTTTACTGATGTAGAACTGACCCCTCTGATACTACTCTATCATGACACATCCTAGTTAGGCGCATGTTGTGACTCCTGAAGCCCACCTATGAAAATCTAAGGGATGGTGACTAGCATCAAGGTTGCATATCATTAAAATCATAGACCTTATCTTATATACGTATACACATGCACAATTAACCAAGAACATACAATTATGAGATATAAAACCAACTGACAACCATACGTGCATACATAAAAATACCATAACTATACTACAACATGAAGTAAATAAAGTAAAGAAGTCCAAATATAAGCACCCCCATAAAGAGCCTATAACAGAATTCCAACCATAATGTAAAGGTACTAGGACTACATTGTGAATCCACAAGAGTACACCTCAGTCATACCGGTCTCAATAGGCATCGTCTAGTCCTGGTCTTCCATGTACTCTATAAAAGGTTTGATGGTCTAAACATGACACGTCACTTGATGGAAAATCCAATGGATGAGTGAGTATAACAATACCCAATAGGACAATCTGAAACCAAAAAAAAATACAACATAGGAAATAAAATCATCTCTACATACTTTTATTTCTATGGCACATATCTCAAGAATATCCTGATATATTCAATAAAAACATAAATTTTTGTGGTAAGACACTTCAGTAGTATACCTACCTAGGATTTAATCTCAAACATTCCACGAAGCACTCACCTTGAAGAATAAAATCAAGAGTTTGATAGCACTAATGACATCCATTTGAGTGGAACTTCTCAGTGGTTCACTTCATGAGAAATAAAACAATCATAGTTGCAAGATAATGTAATACACATATGAGGATCCCAACTATGTTTGTGTGGTGATACGATCAAATCAATATGGATTATCCCTACAAAGTATAAGATGATTTCCTTTGTGTTGTTGGTCACATAGATACATACATTGGTCACAAATATGAATATAGAATCACAATCCAAGCCTCTTATAGGGATTCCAACATCTCAATATAGGAAGTATTGTCGAAGGGATCATAATGCTAAGAGTAGAAAACAAATCATTCCATCCTTTAGGGAATGTAAGGGGAGTGAAACCAAATCAATATTTTCCATGATAAGGAGGAAAAGATATCTAATCCATGTATAGAAGAGTACACGATGTGTAGTAGGGATCACACACTATGAACATTGATCCCATGTCTTTCCCATGTAAATATCCCATATCATTATAGCCATGTATGTGTAGCAGTACACGCGAGTTAGTCATCCCATGTGCTATATCCATGTGCTAGTACATGGGAAAACCAATGTAATTTTTCTAACCTATGTTTTTTTGTGTGTGTGTTTGGGGGGGTACACACCACGTAGGTATTATATGTACTCTACCCCGTGTCTGAGTACTTCCCAAGATACTCACCGAGTTACATTATATAGTTCACAAGCTGTGTGAAAAGGTCACACGTCATGTGATAGATTTATATGACATATGATCCTCAAAATCCTCCCAAAAACCATAGCTGCGTCAAGGGGGACCCAAAAAATGTTTAGATCTTACTTACTCACTGCAAGTATTTGGATTTTCATAAATCCCAAATATGGTATAATGTGTCTCTTTTGTCTCTTCGGCCTCCTATTCCGGCCTTGCATTGTCGGAAAATCATAGATCAAGCCTATTAAAGGATAGACATCACCAAATCAACATGATTTAAACCATCTATCAACTTTGAAATAAGATTATGTTTTTTTACTTCAATGCAAGGAAGAGAACATGAAAATATGGTATCTACATCATCTGATTCATCACTTATTTAATCATAACACCACCATAAATCCATGTTGATCCTAGGTATTTGATTATAGATCATTTCTCAAAGAAAAATGTTTACAACTATCAATTTATGGGGATTTGTCCTGTTGTGGGACAACCAACAAACTTCTCTGAAAAACGATGAATAGGGGAGAAAAGGTAAAATAATAGATTTGAGGAACGAACTTCTATCAATGTTCATGTCCATATTGACCCATAACCAATATAAAAACATTTGAAATAATCTAATCACCAAGATTAATCTCCCACCAAAACCCCCCACAATAATCCTATCCCACATGAAAATCAAACCTTGTATCAATATGATTGTTGATTCATTTATGTTCATCATAGAAATCTAGTGTAGGGAAAACAAATAAACACATGACAAACCTTGATTAATTTCGATCAATAATTAAGAAAAATGTTTCATCATCATCATCATTGGTTTGATCCATCAAATATGAGGTTCATCAATCTAAAATCCACAAATCCTTCACTGATCACTTGAGAAAATTCCATAATGCTCTCTTCGAAGGTCCTCTAGAGGTTCCGCAGTTATATGAATATCCCTAGATTTCAAAAATAAAAATCTATTTCAATATTTTGGAATCACTAAATCTATAAAGAGATATAAAATAATTTATTCAATTAAAATATTCATTTCGACAGCCATGATTCGTTTTCACCAAATGACCCATGATGACTAATGTTAAGTCACACCCAGGGTAAAGCACACATTCTATTCCCAATAATACCATTGAATATATGATCCCGAAACCCATTTATATTTTGTTACACCTTTTAAAAAAATTGTGCACACATTCTATTCAATATATTTAATATATTTCAAACATTTAGTCCAGAAAAACTAGGTCTTAGAATGGTTTTCCATATCAGTTCTTGATCTTGAAAATAATCCATATAATATCAAAAAATAATACATAGAAAATAAGATAAATTGATATATTTTACCAAATATTTAAGTTAATTTTGTCTCAATTTTATATCATTATGACACATGTTAGTTTATGATTATATATTATTTTACAAGGCGTATCTAATAGCCTTTGACATGTTGTGTAATGAGCCTCCTAATTTACATGGTATTATAATTTTACATTAATTTTATTCTCTCACTGGTCAAAAATCTATATTTTTTGACATCAATGTATTCTGAAGTTTATTAATAGTTTTTTTAATGATATTTTATGAATTTTAATGGAAAAATTATTTATTATATGTATAAAATAATTTTCCAAATTCTGTTATTATTTTTTATGTTCTGTTCCAATAAACACTATTTTCATAAAGAATAATTTAAAAGAGCTTTTAAAAATAGAAATGATATTTTACTGATGTATTATTTCATATAATCATTAAAAACCATTTTCCATTTAATATTACATTATTTAATATTATTTATGATTTATTGGGGTTATGATTCAATGATAAAATCCTTATTCATTATATAATAAGTTTATTTTTCAGAATTATTTATATTCTTTTGGAACACATATGTGTGGTTTTCATTAGGTTATTTGTGGGACCTATATCACCCTCCAATTCATTGGTTAATGATTTATATCACATGATATAGTAATTAATATACTAGGAAGTTATCCCATTTTAGTAATATATGATTGGAACTAGCATCAACACTGTTCAATAATATAGGACTGGAATGAGTAGTGAACTTCCATTAGTAAGGTAATTAATCTACAATGATGGTCTTGGTATTAATCATTGAATAATTTGAAAATGATTTTCTATGCTTATATTTGTACCAAAATTTCATGTCTTATTCTCTCATGCAATATTATCAATGATTCTTTTTGTGCTTCTATTAATTATTCCATGACATGATATCAGGATCATTGATATAAACTTTATGATTATCAAATGTGTTGTTAATGTAATTATGCCTTATGCCTCTTTTATGATTGATATCTCCCATGTATACCCATACATATCATCTTAGATCACCATTTTCATATGTTTCTTTTCCCCATTTTATAAATAATTGTTTTATATTGGAATACTAAATGAGGAATATCTTTATGGGAAACAAATGAGATATTTCACCGAACATTATATATGTGTTCCAATCTTCGAGAAGCACTAATATAATATGGCCATTGGGTGTGTTTTTTGTAATGTATATATCTATGAAAAATCATTATTGTTATGCCAAAAACATAGAAATATCCTCCAATTCATTTTGAAGTTCCCTCTCTAGGTAAGGTATTTTATACTCATCCTATTTATTCAGGATCCTTTTTTATTTTATTCCACTTTATTTTCAATTTTTCATGTCGGAATACATTTTTAGGCATCACTATTAATGTATTTTTTAACTTCCATATAATGAGATGCCACAATTACCTCCCATTGAATTCTTCCTTGATGTTTTATCTATAAGTTTAACTCATCTAAAATTATCATGTGATATTCAATACAAATCATTTATATAGTGAAAAACCATTCCCATTACAATTCATGAAAATTTACTATGATGTTATGATCCCTAATTGATTTGGGACATCAATTTATATAACCCAAAATATTAAATAATTTTATTAGAAGTGGGAATTGTGTTCTTATGTTGCATAATATATTTGGTATTCTATATCATAAAAATGATATGAATTTTATGGATTACAAATGAATTATATAGCCATCCAATGCATTGGGAAATTTTTTTATCTCATTATATTTCATTTACGGTGAATAAGATTTTTCAAAATAATATAAATTTTAAATGTATCAGTTTTTATCCTTAAATTATTTTTAGTATCTAATGTTTGTTGTTGTTTTCCAAATTTATATTTTTCCATGATGTATTCATCTTATATATCACTTTAATGTTCATTATTTTTATTCTCACCCTCTTTATGTCACCATTATATTCCTCTTGAATCAAATGAATTATATTCTATATGTTATTATTTTATTGTTCCCATAATTGTATTTATGCACAAAGACATTCATATGCATGTCCCCAGGTTAACCAGTGCAGTTTTAGAATATCGATAGAATTTAAGGGTAGATATGTGGTTTTTAAATAATGTTTTGTATCCATAATTCATTTTTTCATGATTTTATCTAATTTAAAAAATACATAAGGTGTCACGATCTATTGAGATTTTATTTCGTGTGTGATTATTTAATTAATCATGAATAAATGTTTATAAAATATATGAGTATTCATAGTTGGCATCGTATAATGGTCTAGTTATTTTTGAGTATTAGAAAAATAATTGAAATCATTATGGATATGACTAAACCTTTTAAAACACCAATAATGTATGGTAATTCATAGAATAATTTGTTTTTTTGAAATAAAACACTTGTCTGGATACTATAAATGTATGTGGCTCTGATACAATTTTACCTATGGGTAAGAATCCCAAAAATGATGCATTGGATATTAACTATATCATCACTTAGTGTATGAAAATTATACCTTCATTCACACTTGGATTGAATCTACAATAATATATCATTTGTGAAATTCATAAGATTCTTATGAGGAATAATTAATGGAATAAAATCTCATATAAAATTTTATGATAGAAAATAGACCTCAAAAACATTAATTGAAAACCATAAATTCATAGGTTATGGAATTTATTTTATTTGTGAGTTATCCATTCAATGGTTATAATCTCTAATTAATATTATAAATAGTTTTAAAATCATCATTCCCAATTTTCCCTTTTATTAAATGGATGGAAATATGAGGATCTGAGACCAATGTGATGGGTAACATAATGACCTACAAATGAGATGTTCAGCTTAGTGATAGTTGGAGTTTGTAAAATCATAATAATACACTTTTAGTAAAATAAAATTTTGAATATAATCTTGAATTACGGTGAAACACATATCCCTCTATGAAATATAAAGTCATAATTGAGACCATTATGAAAAAAACGCCCATGAGTTTTAGTTGATCTTTCAATCCATTAATCATGAAACAATATATCAAATCCATTGAAAATGTATTCTCCGTCCGTCTATTATATGATAAAGAGAATATCCTAGTGGATATTTATCATATAGAAGGAGAAGATAACCAATGGTATACATTTGATAAATAAATATGAATCCCTAGTTGGAGATTGAAGTGATAGAGCAGATTGAATTTTCATAACTTTTTTGATAAATATTTCCCACCCACTCTACTATAGAAAATAGAGAGAGATTTACATTTCCTCTAATGAAAGGATAAAATATATACCAGGGTATATGACGTGAACTTAAAAGGGCCTTCACGATACACCTATATCTTTTTCATTAAACATGAATGGAATGTAGACCAATTCAATGGTAGGATAAGTCTCTTTATACAAAAATATTTCATCATACAAAACTTTTATTGATATGAGGAAATTGTATTTTGTGTCCTCAATGTCAATATAGTACTTAGAAAATATCAAGGTTCTCATGGGTATCGAAAAATGAAGAGGATAATGGAGTTTAATTTTTCAAGAGTTATGAATAAGAAATAAATTGACTTCAATTTTGAGGTAGTGATAGAGAAATATCACAGTAGAAAAATGCCCATTATCTTACTAGTATAAATTACAGGAAGATTCATCCTATAATTTTTTTGAAGGTGTGAAGAAAATTATTTTGGTGTGGGATGTAAGGTCTCATAACTACAAAATTTTAATTGGAGAAAACCACCAATATGACAGAAGAATGGAATTCAACACTCAACCCCCAAAAAATTGTCTAATGATTCAACATCACGAAATAAGAACAAAATGAACAAAAATAATAAATTATTTAATGAAAACATATGACTAAAGCATCAATGGACTTGATAGAAAGGGAATTCTTATTCCATCTTAATTGCTGAGATGGATACTAAAATTGATTTGGAAATGATTATTCTAGTTATTCATTTAAGGATGGTTAATGTAAAATTTTTTATTGTAGTTCTTCCCAATCAATTATATCATGAATGTTTATTAGTATTTTTCAATCACAACCTATAAATATGGGTATGATTCTATTGTTAAAAACCAAGGATGGGGAAATTATCATATCCATAACATATAATTTCCCCTTGTCCATATTTTCAGGATGAACGTCCCATTGAATATTGTGATACAACCATGAGTGACATTAAATGAAATTATGGTTATTTATTAGATTTAATTATATAGAGACCATTAAAATTTATATGGTATGAAAATCAACATTCATATCGAAAAAATCCACTTATATTATTACATGTGAAATGGGGAGGATGAATGATTTTCAGAATCATCATATCAAGTATACATATTATTTTAATATGAGAAATAATATCTAGATAAAATGATTGAGTTTATGTAAAATATCATCTATGATGTCATTCCATTTAAAAGGAATATAATTATTCATTTCCCTATGAATATCAATGTTTTCCTCCAAATTGAGAGGATGATTACTAAAACAATCACATACTAACACTCTACCGATATCCATAACTGTGTATATAATGTCCTATTTAGAACAAAATTAGCTAAATAAGTTACTACAATTGAATATAAATTTTTTTATGTGACCATGTTTTTCAACATTGGGGTTACATGTAATTTTTATCCGGAATAAAGATGTGTTAATATTCCTCAACATCGATTATTCTGATCATAAAAAGACCATGATAATGTAAAAGTATCCCCTACCATGGATTGATGACGTGTTAGATCAGTGATGTAGATATCTGTACTTTTTTATGGTGGATATTTGGTTGGAATATTATCACGTATAGGAGATAAATCAGATTATCCCAAAAACTAGTTTTCATACAAAGCACTAGCATGTAGAGTTCATACTGATTTCTTTAATATATAACAAATTCTTTGAATATCATCATTGAATTAATGAATATATTCATTAGTTATTAACTCTAAAAATATGTTATATTATTTATAGACAATATTTTTATCTACTCTAAAAGCAAGGATGAACATGGGGAGTACTTTGATTATATAATGAGAATCTCATAAAATGAAATGATTAAAAAAAGTACACTAAATGAATGTTTTCAATTGAGTGTGTAACAAGCATGGGATTTTATATCACTAAAAAAGCGAGATATGTGGATCCTTTAAAGATGTAAATAATTGAATAATGGTATAGAACAATTTCTATGATGTGGATCAATTGATTCCATGGACTACCAGTGTACTGTAGTAGATTTTTTGAGAATCTAATCATGATATTCAAGAACAATAACTAACATAACTCAGAATGGATTGATTTTTTTTTGTAATGATGAATTAAAGGGTAGATTCAAATAGTTAATGAAGAGGCTACCCAAAAAATGTGTTCTCAAATTAACCATCACTTGGAAAGGAATTTTGATCCAAAGTGACACATATAGAAAAGGCCTGGTTTTTGTACTCATGTGTCATGATAAATTGATACCATAATCATCAAACTAATTAAAGGTCCATGATAAGAACTAACCGTCCTACATTTTATAATTGGATATAGTGTTCATCAAATAATTGTATTAGTGAAATTGTATCTATGGTTAAAAGCGTGATATATATATATATATATAAGAGTCCCAATAGGTGGAAATACATTTTGGAAGAATCATCCGACTATGTTGATTAGATTGAAGATGAAATTGAACAACTTGGAGAATCTGTGAATATATATTCTAAAATCCATTAAATCATAGATGATGTAGTGGAACAGATGCTATGAATTGAAGACTAGTAAAAGGTAATAAATGACCTCACCTCTTGACTTGAAGAAAAGTCCAAGACTACTGAGGGTCTTGAAGAGAATGATTTTAATCACAGTAATAAACATTAGAGTGAATATATTTAAAATTAATCAAATATGAAAATACAATTTTGAAAATTTATAGATTCTGAGTTTCTAGCAATATCTATGTTTGGTTATGATTTTAGTTGATATTTTTTTGAATGACCCATGACCCACATGAAATGGAAGGAGTGGATTCAGTTTTGATGCCAAAACATCAAATGTAGCAAATAATTATGGCCAGAATGAAGGCATGTTGAAAATGGGTCATGTTGAAAAGTCACATGAGTGATGAAAAATAAATCCTCAATTCAATGTGAATAATGAACTGAAGACTATACATAGGTATCCAATAATTATAGGCATCCATACATTGTGTCCAATGAAGGATACATGTGAAGGGATCATAATGAGGCGACATTTCAACGTATTAAATTTAAATTCTGTGGCTATCTGGTCCATACCATGTTATTTTGAGAAGTGAGAATGAGCTATATGATTGAAAAAGAGATATTAGTTCAAAAAAGTATTACATATTCAAATCCAAATTTTTACAGAATTAATAATTTATATGGATATTGTCTTCACTGTAGAAACATTGGTTATAAACATGTGTATTGCAAGAAGAGGTATGATAAGATAAATTATTACAATTCTCAGAGACAAGTCAATAATCATCAATCAGATGGTGTTGTTGTTTCATATAGGATTTCTTTTTTGTATAATGATTATGAATATGAATAACCTATGTACATTGGAGGGAGAATTTAAAGGCCATCAGCATCCTACATTCAATCCAATATCTAATGGAAAGAAAATAAGAAAATTGAAAAATCTAACTTTAAATAAGATGCAATAAAATATTCAAAGAACAACAACACTTGGATTCTTGAAAGTGGATGTTCATCCCATATGAAGGAAAATGTATCCCTATTAGTGAATATTAAGAAAAATGTTTTTGGAATAGTGAGGTTTGGTATTTTTTGTTCCATCAAGATCAATGGAAGTGGAAATACAGAATTGGATAATGGAGATCTAAAGAAGAATGAAGTTAATCATCTGGATGGGTTACCCCATAATATTCTGAGTGTGATTCAATTCTATGACATAGACCTAATTGTGACATTCAATTAGATGGGATGTACTATAATATGGATGATAGGTAATTCTCTAATGAAAGGACACATAAGAGAGGGAAACTTGTATCGGGTCAACAGTAAAGAAAACATTTTCTATATGACCATTAAAGAAGAAAGAAACTTGTGGAATCAAATATTTGGGCACATGAATTACCAAGGAATTGAAAATATGTCAAAGATAAAGATATTCATGGATATACCTAATCGGATGTGTGAGTGAGAAATGACCTATGATACTTTCTTGCGAGGGAAAATGGTGTTCATTTCTTAATGGCCAAAGATAAAAGAGCATGAAATCTCCTTGACCTCATCCATACAGTCATATATATCTAGTTATCTATTTCCAAACCCTATGGAGAAAGGTAATTTGTTCTTTTAACAGATTATTATAGTAGAATTCCATGTTTGATCATTACACAAAGGAGGAGACAATTTCTTGATTGTATAAAAATACTATCAACGAATCAATGGGAATGATACTGGATGGAAGATCAAAGTCCTGTGGTTTGACAATGTAGGGGAATATATGTCAATTGAATTTGAAAATTACCTATAAAATCACCAGATCAAAAAATTTGGTGGCTACAATTAGAACTACATAGAAAAATGGATTTATTGAGCGTAGGAATCGACAGGTAAACAACATGGCTAGAACTATGCTGATCGAGAGTCATATTACTTAGCATTAATCGAAAGAGGCAGTTCAAGATGCCATATAAATTCAAAAATGAATATAACTATATATGGGTGATACAATGATAACATATGAAATATGGCATTGAAGGAAGCCCTTTTTAAATAGTTTCATGTTTTCAGATGAAACTTACTCGTCTGAAACAATGATATAAATAATGGGGATTATGAAAAAAATGTAGACCAATGAATATTTCTTGGATACTCAATGAACAGAAAAGACAACATGTGATTCAATAAGATCATGGGAAGAATTTGTTAATGAAATGATGTTATGATCATGGAAGCGAAAAACATGAATGCTTCAAGGAATTTATATGCTGAAGTGATAGAATATGAGGAAGAATATAAAAAAGAAAAAAATGATAATACAGAGGGAGAGAAATTTGTAAAAAACACAGGAGTCACATCATTATGTTGACACCAAATAATAATTAGAAGAGGATTCCATAGCTGGAGATAATTCAGTCGAATCCAAAAGGATAAATCGAAGAGAATTGATTGATTACTCCATATTTGTCATGGATCACAATGCACCTACACAAACATGGAGAATAAGGAGTAATGCACTAACATCATTCTTATCAGGTGTGGAACCATCCTCATTTGAAGAAGCATCAAAGGATGAATCTTCAGTTAAATAAATGATTGTAGAGCTGGATCAAAATGAAAATAATGAAACATTAGATCTAGTTAAAAGACCTGAAAATAAAAATGTTATTGGTACAAAGTGGATATTCATGAATAAATTCAATGAACATGAAAATGTAATCAGAAACAAGGTTTGATTAGGTGTAAAGGATATTCACATATTGAAGGCGTCGATGTTGTAAAAACATTTTCTCTGGTAGTTTTACTGGAGATAATCTGAATATTTGTTGCCATGGAAATCCAAAGAGGATAGAAAGTGTATCAAATTGATGTCAAGATACCTTTAATAAATTTTATTGTTGAGGAAGTTGTCTACATTAAACAACTGGTAGGGTTTCTACTTGGAAATGATGAAATAAAGGTATATAGATTAATAAAAGTACTCTATGGACTACAGTAGGAACCACATGCATGGTACTCTTGACTGGATTCTTACCGCAAAAATTGTGTATTCAAAAGAGGATGAGTGGATCACAATATTTATCTAAAGAATTATAAGAAGGACCAATTCATGGTATTTTTATACGTTGATGAAATTATTTTTAGTTGAAGTAGGTAGAGATCAATGGATGAATTTTCCAATCACATGAAATCAGAATTCGAAATGTATGTGATTGGTGAATTCACATACTTTTTAGGGCTACATGTGGTTCTAAAGAAGGATTATATATTAATTTTGTAAGATAAGTAAAGAAGAGATCTACTTTAGAATATTTAATATGATTGATTCCAAACCATTTTCGAATCAAATTTCGGATGGAACAAAACACGTAAACCATGAATATGGTACTTTGGTGGATCACACAATGTATATGAGAATCATTGGATGATTAATGTACCTAAAATTAAAATTATTGGACATTTTCTTAGAAACATTATTAGTGTACTGATTTCTTTGTAATCCAAATGATGAAAATATGGAGGTAGTGAAAATAATCTGGTATTACATTAAAGGTACCCATAATTATGGATTATATTTTGCTGCAGGAAGTGATAGTAAACTATCCACATTTTCTAATGCATACTGGGATAGAGAGTTGGTGGATATAAATTCAACTTGTGGTGGATGATTCTATGTTGGGAGGAAATTTTTGGGATAGATGAGAAAGAATCAAGAAAGTAATTCACTTAGTATTGGTAGAGTTGAATATATCTCCGCAACAATGAAGCAGCAACTAACAGTCATTGATGATGAAGTGAAACAACCAATAGTTATTTCCTATAATAACAAGGGAACAATTGGTCATGTAAATTATCATGTTCAACATTCTCGTTTGAAACATATTGATATTAGATATCACTTCATCAATGAAAATGTAGAGTAAGGCGTGATTAAAATGGATCTTGTGGGAACTCATGAGAAAGTGGCTGATATTCTAACTAATCCACTAGCAGTAGTTGTGTTTGAGAAACATCAGTTGATCCTCAGCATTTAACCACCTCCAACTACATAAGGCGGTCACAAAAATCACCTCTCCTCATTGGTTTTAACTGATTTTAGTATGGTTGGGGAAGTGATTCATGTTAATGGGGGAGATACGATCCAACCAAGCATGTTTTTTCTCTAGAGGTCATGTTTTAGTTCATTCAGTTTATTTAAAATGGGGGAGAATGGATAAATTCAATGTAGAGTTATCTATTTTTTTCTAGATACATGAAATAAGGAGAATAGAAAAAGGCATAAATACAACTATGGGAGAAAAAAGAAAACTACCCGAATGAATTGGAACTCAATTAATGTCCTCGATCCAAATTTATACACCAAGCATTCCTCATGTAGACATAGGGTGAGGGATGAGTTGTTTCTTGAAGGTTTAGTTTTTTATTGTTGATGGAAATTCAGTGAATTTATCTAGAGATTCCCAAAAATCTCACAGGGGGAGATAGTTGAAATGATGGTTGTTTGTTGATAATAATGGAGTATTGTTTGTGTTTCATATCAGTATTAACATGGATGACTAGGG
The DNA here is from genome assembly GCA_963277665.1 of Viscum album. Classification (NCBI taxonomy): domain Eukaryota; kingdom Viridiplantae; phylum Streptophyta; class Magnoliopsida; order Santalales; family Viscaceae; genus Viscum; species Viscum album. The sequence continues at coordinate 745,517,792 of OY728123.1, read as the reverse complement.
AGTTTTCATGTAATGTGGTCATATGTTTGACTATGAAAGAAGTATTGAAGGAGGTGTAGGTCCTTTGTTTTTTACAAATTTATGGGCCAGAAAATCATGAATTTGTTCATATGAAGGTATAGAATGAGAAACAATGAAGGTAGTTAGCATAAGGATAAAATTGAATTAATTAGGTCATGGACTTCTTCCTATGTCCAGGAATTGTTCATTGAGTATGTACGGAGCAACTGGAATAGTGCACAAAAACCACAAATTGTTTGTAGCAACTGTTCACGATTAAGGTGTGTGGTATGCAGAATGTTAGGGGTTAGTAGGTTTGTAGTGGTTCGTGGGACTGGAGCGTTATGTGGTGGAGGATATACCAAAATCAATGATTTGTTAAATTTTGGATTAGTGGATTTTTTAGATCCATTTCTTCTAAAATAAGGATAAGTAATCAACTTTGTTTAGGTTTGTGATTAGAGTTTAGAAATTTAGTAAGAAATCTGGGGAAGTCTAATGTGGTTTTAGTGAAGAGGATGGTATGTGGAGAGAACGTTCCACTTAATAAAAATAGTTCATGAAAGAGAGAAAGGTTTCTAGAAGATGATCTTGTAATATGCCATGGAGAAAATTGGTACACGGAAATAGAAGGGTCGTACGTGGAGCAGAGGTAGTTTTCAAGGTAAGGGGTGTTTGTGAAAAGCAGTTTGTGGTGAAGTATGTGTTAGAGAAGGGTAGTACGTTGTGGGGCTGGATGGTACATGAAAGAAATTGGGGTATGTGAAGGAGGTGATCTGTAGACCATTCCCCCCCCCCACCCGATTCAGTATGTGGATGAGGTAGCGTGGTATGAATAACACCCCTGAATGCCTAGAAATTGACCAAATTAGTTTACAAAATTAATATTCATAAACTATTAATGTGAGAGAATGTAAATAACATATGTGGGTGATAAAAGAATAAAATAGAGAATATATTTATAGCCAAGGATGCACAATTTTTTTTCTAAAACATTGATGTGACCTTGAAGTAGATAAAATGAGTCCATATTCTTCCAATGTAGTGAGAAAGAGGGAGTCAGTGGAAGTGATCTGATAGACACATTGAGCTATCCCTAAATCATTGTAATGGTCATGAACCTAGAACAAAGTGACTATGAATAATCCCAGGTAATCCCCAAACAATTGAATATTAGTGTACTTTGGTGTGACCGACAACCTGTCAGCGTATTCTCCATGGACTTGTCCTTAGATTGGAACCAAGTAAAATTGATTTGTCTTCTCTTTTCATGTGGTTTGTTTGGGAGGTTTAAAAGGTTCCTTCCAAGGAGGGAACAATATCCAATAGTTTGAATGCGATTTTTGACACCCAAATTCACCCCCTCTCAAGGTGTCCATGATTCCTTCAATTATTTAACCATAAAATGTTTTCCTCGGTATTTTATGAAATTATTAGATTTAAAATACGTGAATTTAAGGTAAAAAATTATAATTTCGTCAAGAATGGTTCTAGTTAAATTTTAATGTTATTTTCATGTATAAAAACATAATTTTATCTTTCTTTAGAATTACATGTGATATATTACTATATTATCATATTAATTATTTCTCTCTATGGTTTAATATTATGATGATAAAATATATGGGAAAATAATTTTCTTTTCTATGGGTTAAGTTATGAGGAAATAATAAATGATTAATTGATCTTGTGGAATACATATGAATGGATTATTATTATGTGATTAGTGGGACCATTATAGATATCTCGTTAATTTATAAATGATTAGTGACTTAAGATATAAAATGTTATAGGAGTGGAAATCCCATTAATATATTAGGATATGTGGTAGATTACACCATACCAAGATGTGGTTACCAGATAGGTTATCCCAATTTCAAAATAGATTACATGGGAAGTTTTCCCGATCCAAAACGGGGTCAAAATAGAGGATATTACAATTCCAAAGAGGATCATGGGAGTTTTTAAGCCTACAATTTGATGAATGTCATTTTAGGTTTCCGGGAAAAATGATTTCTGTTATTATTATTCCAAACATTGTGGAATGATTTTATGACATGATCTTACGCAAATGTTATATTCTCATGGATAATGTTCTTTGAATCCTTTTTTATTTGTGTCCTTTTAACTAAAAAGATTCAATCCAAGCCTCAAATTTATGATCAAGGAATTCTTGGGGTGTGAATTTGAAACATGAAGTTCATGTTATACTACCCTTATTCTCTTGATATTTCTATATATGATCATTGATTTATATCTCCCATTTTTATGCTTTTTGGGATCCAATCTCAATATTTCCAATGTTTTAATTTCCCAAGGATACTAAGAATGTTTCTGTGTCTGAAATATCTTATAAGGGTTATCATTTCAATGAAATAAGTTAGAGGTTAAATATATCCTTTAAGTACTTGTTTCTTATATTTACAGGTTTCTAGATACACTAATCTAGAATTGGTATGGTCTTGATCTGAATAATTTGAAATTAATAACAATATAATAAGATTTAATGTTAATGTATTCAATATTTTGGGTCGATATAGTTGTTATCATAGTAGGGTTTAGTAATTTTTGGAAACTATTATGAGAGAATTTAGTGACAATCCATAGGATAATACTATGTATAAGATACCTTTATATGTTCTGGTAGGGAAAAGAATGTTGTTTTCTGAGATAATATATCTATGTATGGATTCTAGCATGTTTATGATTAAATTGGACAGATGCATCCATAGTTAATAAAATTAAATTGGGAATATTTGGAATTAAATCATTATTTCCTAGTACATAATGAGTGGGACTAGGAATTCACACTTGGATGTATACTACTTCGGGATATTCATGGGTTAATCCACATTTTCTATTTAAACCATTATAAATGATTTTTATATACAATGCAAATGAAAAACCTATGTTTAACCTTATGTGTCATATATTTAATAGTGGGTTTCATGATTTACATAACATATTATTGATTTTTTAGTGTTATAAGATTACTCATAGTGATTATTATTTAAAGAACTACGTTATCTTGTTTTTAGTTAATGGTTGGACGTAGGAGAAACCATGTTAACATTGAATCTGAAATTTGTTGAAATTATTTTACTCATGATAAAAAATAATTTAGGAGAATCCATGAGAAATATTATGATCATTTTTTACCATATGTATCGTGATAGTATTTATAACATTACCACTAAGAGTTTGTGAGTTAATGAAATACGAGAAAAATGGAGTTTCATTAAGAACATGCAAAAAAGAAAAAAAGACTTTCTATAAGTCAAAAATTAATGAATAATTAACTTGGGAAATATCTCAATGGAATGGGAATATGTTTTTTGTGCAAAATAATGATGATTTTAAAGTAATTTGAATGGAAAAATGAATGTTTCATTTAAAGCAATGGATGTGAATAATGGTTTCGATAAGGTAACGACTATGTTTGAACTTAATAAATTTTAATTGAATGGTAATTATGAAAATCAATCTCCTAAAGGGAAGGATAAAATAATGGATTTAAAAGGTTTTTTGAGTAATGCTTGTACTCTTTAAGACTATATGAATACGAATGACATATATAAGTAATAAAGAAGAATGAATTATAATTTTTCATCTTGTTTAATTGTTTCAGAATTATGTGTAATGATTCAACAATTTATGTGTTGTGATTATAAAATTATGTTACTGTATATTTTTATCAGTGATATTCTTGTTAGGAAAAACATTAGACATATATGGACTGTTCTAAAATAGTTTTGTATTAATGGTTTCCAATAATATGTTGAATAGTTATGATAACCTTGATGATTTATTTAGTGGGAATGTGATATTTTGTGAAAATATACATTGAAGGATATATAAACCATAACATGTTTATGATTTCGAGATAATAATGTTTATTTTTATTAAGATATGATGGATTTTGATAATGTAAATTTTATTTTATTAGTTACCTTTAAATTAATTATTGATTTGTTGACAATGTGGTTTTACGCAATGATTGATGATGATTATTCCATTTTTTTTATTTTTGGAATATATATGATATTCATTGATTTTGTTTTAGGAATATGTATACAGTTAATTTTTTCGAAGATTACATGTTTTCATAGATGATTTATAATTATTTAGGTTAATTTTTTCAGATTATAAGATCAAGGTGTTAAAATTTTTGTAATATGACATTAAGAACTACTTAATATTCCTTATAGATTAAGGTTATGCAGATTTTGGAAATTTAGTGACATTATTAACAAAATTTTGTGTATTGAATTATGCTATAGTTATTCTTAAATAGTATTTTGTTTATCTATTTAATGAATGGTTTATGTGTAATGTTGGGTGTTATTGTTCATGTTTTATAGATTAATGTTTTATTTTATAACATGAATATGTATCCATATTGGAAAACATGTGAAAAACATTCTAGTTTTCATAAATATATAATGATAGAGGTAATGGACTTTCATTCCCTTTTTTGTTCTTCTGAAATTATGTAATCAAGCCTCATGCAAGAAATATTAATATTGAATATTCATTTACTAGTTTAATAGATGAGATACATGATGAAATTGATTGAATAATATCCCAAAGATGAAATTATTCATATAAAATAGAAAAAATAATGTATGAATATTTTTTCACATTATCTATATTGTTAGAGAAACAATACCTAGACTCTAATAATGATATCATGAAATAAAAATATTATCCATTTTTTCATTAATTATATAGGAATTTGTGGTCTTCTTCACACATAACTGATTTATGGTTTTGTGTTCATTAACACTATCATGGCTATGTTTTTCTTATCACTCTATATTTTTATAAGGACATTATATTTCTCAACAATGTCCTCAAATAAGGGTTCAACTGATTGTATACATATCTTCAGACTTAATTTTGTGTTATTACAAGTAACATTTATGTTTCCCACTTCCATATTTCCAAGGATGTTTTATTATATCTTTGTATGATATAGGATTTTATCAATGTTATTTTTAAATATTAAACCATTGATAAACAATATTAAAATTTGGGTGATTATTTTATTTGGGAGGGGTGAATATTAAACCTATTGTTTTTGATTTTCAATGAATATTATGATTAGTAACTTCCATCAAATGAGAGACCGAGGGTTAATAAAATTGGGATAGGCTATCAATGTATTTTTATTATTATTTCACCATTTTATGATAGTTTCTAAATTGCTGTTATTGATAGTTATATAAAAAATTTTAAAAATATTTATGGACATTTTGAATTATTCAATTTATTTATTGCTGAATAATATATGGGTACTCAATATTTATAAGTCATTTTATGCTTTAAAAATATATTTTCTTAAAAAGTGGTTTTTATTACATTTTATAGACAAACATTATAAATAAATTTTACATTACATCTAAATTTTTTAGATAAAATTAATATAATATTTTAAATAATCATTCTAATATTATATTACGGTCGATGTTTAGGATTTTTCTATAACACTTTAATTTTCAGTGAATTGAGAAAATACCATTTTGTAAAACTATGGTATGAATTTATTACACCAAATAATTTATAAATTCCCTATTTTTAATTTTTATTTTAAACTAAAATAAGTATAGTTTAATTAGAAATAAAATAATTTATTACGTTGGAATTAATGTATAAATTTATTTTGGAATAATTTTTTATGCTTAAAACGTATTTTTATAAAAATATATATTTATACACACAATATGTTATTTTTTTAATAAATTAATTTAATATATATTTATTACTGAAATTAATAATAAAATAGAATATATTTTCAATTATATATCTAAAATTCAATTTATAAGTGTATCTAAATTGAGTTTTGTGTTTCGAAATGAATTCTTCTTCAAAAAGATTTCTTTGAATTTTTAATGATTATATAATATTAAATTCTACCAATTGTAGTTATTAAATCATTTATATTGTATTACAATCTATTAATCAAAATAATTACTTTAATTTAACTCTTTAATCAGATCTTTTTTACAACGATAGTAAAAAACCATAATTTGTTACCATAGTTAATGTTACTATATGCTTACCATAGAGGGGTTGCGGTGGGGGTTAAACTAATAGATAATAGTAGTAATGAAAAATAAACATGTACAATATTTTATTAACTATTTCTATTTCTGAACTTATCCTACCTTAAAATTCCTTTTTATTTTGAGAATCCTTCTTAAGAATGTGACTATATATTGTCAAAATATTTTTTGAAATTTCATGTGTGCCCCTCCCTTCACATACAAATGGTCACCACTTATCCATATTAATTTTTTCAATATATATGATACAATAACAACTCAAAAACCATACATGATTCATTCCATTCAACTTATACATTACAATATTCTATGTAGCTGAATCTTTCAATGCTTAATGTGAAATCTAAACGAGGTCTCTCAAATAAGAGGAATAAATCATAACAAATCTATCTTAATTTTATTTATTCTTATTATTACAATATACGTATTTGATAAGTCATAACGTGGTGAATATTTTATCCTAGATATACATATATGAAATTATGATTCCAAACATACCATTTCACAAAAATTCTTCATAAAATGGGAGACGCAAGTATTTTTATTGTGTATGTGTGGAGTGTCGCCTCCACATAGCGATATGATCCATTTTCCATCACCTTCATTAAGGATTTGTTGATAAATTTAATCAATGTTTTTGATTTATATTACATAATAATAATTATTCAATGGTGGAATATTTTTTACCTATTATTTATTCCATCAAATAAGAATTGCTAACATCACTCATGCATATATATGAACTATGATCTCTATATAGTGATTTAATTAATTTCCCCTATAAATTTTATATGAATGGTCATAAATATGTATTAAATCAATATATAATATATTTATATCATAATTATAATTCTGGATAACTTTATATCATAATCTATATACAGTGACCAATAGAATTGAAACAAAATATAGATTATAAAAGAAGAAGTTAACAACCAAAACAATAACATTAATGAGGATATAATAATAAAAGGATGTTGATCGCTATAAATTGATCACTATGAAATGAAGTCTTCCTTTTTTATTAACATCCAAAACCAAGAATTTATTATAGAAATGTTAACACCCAAAATGATGACTTTAATAAGAGAATGTTAACACCCAAAACACTGACATTAATTGAAGGCAACTGAAGCCTAAATAAATGTAAACAATTCGGAATAAACAATCATAGCGATAAGTGGTAGATTCTTATGCTTGCGTCTTCTCCAAATGAGCACTATTAGAATTGATTCCACATTTTTCTCCTTGATATGTTGGAGGAAGATTTCTGTTTATTCTAAGGACTAATATTAGAGAAGAGAGATCTCAATGGTTTGAGAGAAATCTCCAATTTTTTTGTACACAACCCAATGAAATGAATTATCTTTTTGAGAAAATAACATAACTTGCTTTATATATCTATAGGGATTAAATAAAAAAATTACTTTGGATCCCTTAATTTTTTATTTAATCCTAGTGAAAATCCCATGCCAAAAAATAGTATTAATATTATTATTTATTGACATGTTCGTAACATGTGAACGAAAATTAAATATTTTTTAATAAAATATTATTAAATATTTATTGTTTTCTCACCGGAAAAAAATACCCATCATTCATTCCTCCATAATATTTATCAGACCCTAAATAATCTCAATTAATTTACTAAATAAATATCACTACATTATTCTTCAATAAATAAATAAATATTACGTTCAATAAATAGAAAATAAATATTAATTAAATATTACTCTCCCATTATATTCTCTCAAATAATGGGTATGAAATAAATTTGATCAATAAAACATGAAGAATTAGTAAACCAAATATGAGAATAATATTTATTCAAAATATTAAATAATAAATGATAATATTTTATTTATCTATGATTCGGGTTACACATAGTGTGTGACCATCATGACAACTTTCTTAATGGAATTTGGTGAAGAAGCCAAAAGTCCAAGGATATGGTCTAAAATTAGTCCATGGAACACATACGTAAATATGTTAATGCCGAAAAGACAAAAATACATCATATTAATGTATATTGTATAATGTAATCCCCTTATCACAATATCTCAAACGAAGAAGGTTTCATGATGGTGTCGTCAATAATTGTGCTCAATTTCTCTTTCTTTAACATTCCGAAAACAAAACATGACTTTAGAACAACATTAACATCGATTTATTTAGGTTATAGAATTTCAAACAAATGGATTTGGTTATTAAATACCATTAAAGAACAAAAGGGATAATTAATTTCTAACATTATTTATTAATTCAATAATAAATGTTACACACCCACCACATCCTACTTCATCACGATAATCAATCATCATATGTTTTGTTAATCCATTAAAGTATAAAACTCTTAATACACATTAATAATAATCATAATGTCTATGTACCAATACAAATGTCCATATATAGGAACACCCAATGAAACATTTAAATGTAAATTTCTTACTAGTGGGTCCCATTCTCATAATATCATTATTGATGTTACAAATAGAGTACATCATGAGATCGTGTCTTAAATTTCTATGGGCCTCCACCCATGATAGACAATATCATTTTTTCCCTCAAATGATATTATTAGGATATATAAAATACATTTAAGAATAGTTTTGTAGAACGTCCAAGTGCTCATCATAGGAGAGAATTACTATGTCCTTTTAGTACGACAACAACTTTATGTTCATTATCACATACTATGTAATGAAGTATAAAAATAATGATGTGATAATTAGTTCATTGATATTAAAAACTATGAATACATGTTACCCTAAAATACAGAGATGTTTGTTCTAGGGAACAAACCCCAACACACTCCCACTTTTACTAGATCCAACAACTAACAACCTTCAGTCAGTTATCTCTCACATGATAACAATTATTTTGATGAGATATGGGTTTTGTCAAGGGTTATGCAATTTTCTCTTCTATGGGTACTCTACTCACCGAAACATCGCCACTATGAAAAAATCCATCAAGAGGTGATACTTTTGATGTATGTGATTTTTCTATTTTTTTGGCCATGGCTCTTTTTCTAGATCCACCGCTATAGTATTATCACAATAAAATGAGATAGGGTATATTATTCTAAGCACCACATCAAGCCGAGGGAAAATGTTCTAAATCGAAAAATCATCATTTGGCTTCATTCAAACCTGTTATATACTTGGATTCCACTTGAGAATCTACAAACACTGTCATCTTTGAACTCTTGCAAATCACTGCTCCTTTGTTGATATAGAAAACATATCAGGACTGTGATGATATATCAGTTTAATCATTCTAAAATATATAAATAATAGATACCCATATAAATAGTTCCCCATCTCCTCCATTCACTAGAAACATATCCTTTCTTTATCAGATACTTAATGATAGTCTAAAAAATAGTCCAATTATTTTCTCTTAGATCTTATTGATATATTCCTACCATTATCAATTCATAGGTGACATAAATTATACTACATACCATGTAATAAAATATTGATCCTATTTTTTAAGAGTATGAGATCTTAATAATTCTCTCTTTCTCATGTTGTGTCTCATTATAGATTTCCATAGAAAGTGGTAATTAATGTGACACTATAAAAAATGATTTATTTTATTATTTTATACTAAATCCCTTTAGTATATAGTCAATATATGTTCTTTTAAACAATACAAGAAGCCTCTTTAATCTATCATGAATTATCTTGATCCCATGAATAAAGTATTCTTCACCTAAGTCCTTCATGGAGAAATATGTGTTTAATGAGTCCTTAACAGACAGTATGTCTACTATGTTGTTTCAAATCATTAATATGTCATGAACATATACTACATGTATAAGACCTAAATTCCCACTAATCCTCTGCAAAACACACATCTCACATACATTCTAAATATAACCAAATTATTTTATGGATTCCTTGAATCAAATTTTCAATTACCTAGTTGCACTCTTCAATATATAAATAGATAAATGGAACCTGGAAATATTTTTTTTATAGCATGGATTCACAAAACCATTAGGATTTTAAAACATAGAAATCTTCCTAATGTTTCCCATTAAATATTATAATTTTTTCATCAATCTACTGAAGCTCATATTTATTGTACGTTTCTATAGCAAGTTGAATTTTGATGGATTTAATCATTGAAATTGGTGAAAATGTTTCATCAAAGTAAATTTTTGTTGTTGTTGAAACCCTTTATCCACTTTCCTTTCTTTATAGTTATTTAATTTACCTTCATTATCTATCTTCATCCTGAATACTTATATTCATCCCATGGGCTTTACATCAATAGGCTAATCAACCAATACCAAAAATTGGTTCTGATACATGGAATCCATTTCATAATTATAGGAATATTCCCATCTCAAAACATCTGAGATATCTACTTCCTCATTGTAGGATATAATTTAATTATTGTAAATAAATCACAAGTCACCATATTCAGTGATAAGAAAACTATATCTCTCCAATTCTCATAACACTCTTATGGTCCAACATAGTTCTGGTGTTTTATGAACTACTTCTTTCCTGAGGACATGTGGAAAAATTTCATGTACCAACTCTTATGAATCTAGAGAATCAACATTATTGAAGTCACTTTTTATCCCAATATCCCTTTTGATGATGTTCTTCCCCTTCTAAATGATGCCATTTCTAGTGGTATTCACATTTTTGTCTAAGGGGTTGTACAAGTAATATCTATTTTTTTCAGATACCCTATAAACATATACTTTGCACCCCAAGGTGAATTTTTGTTTCCTAAGAAGTCCTTAAAAAATTCCTCTCAAATCCATACATCTCTATATGAAAAAATGATTTTATTTCAACTCCTTAATTCAATGGAAATTCTATTCTCATCCTTAGTTATTACACAGTTCTAAGTGTATGCCATAGTTTCTAATTAATGTCCCCAAAAGGATAGTGGATTATCTACATGACTCAGCATCAAACTTACCATGTCAAATAATTTATGATTTTTCCATTTAGTAAAACTATTCTATGTGGTTTGTAAGGTTGGAGTGAGTTGAGATAAAATCCCAAACTTCCATAAAAGGTCGATAAACTCTTGGATAACATATTTACCATCATGATCTGATCAATTATTACTTACATTAATTATAAGTTGATTATATAATTTATTCTTAAATTCATTGAATTTTTAAAATTAATAGAAACTTATAGCTCATAAGTAGATATATCCATTTCAAATGAGCTTCCAAGTAAGATTTTTGATGTATGAATATGATGCACTAGATCCTACCGGTAATGGTCTACACACATCAGTTTGTACCAATAAAGGATTCTTAATAACCCTTTCAATAAATAGAAAAAATGGTGGTTTGGTTATTTTTTCTTATAAACAAGAATGTCATTTTTTTAGTGGTTTTACCCAAAGATTAGTTTAAATAACCTTCTAGATATAGTTTTCTAAAATCATTATTGTTCACATGAAAAATATGGTGATTCCATAGAAAGGTGTTATATGAGTTATGTAAACATTATTCTATATCAATTTCCAAAACATGGATCTAGTAATTTAATACATAAAGACCATTATTTAATTGTTCCATACACTAACATGTGTTTTACTTAATAAAGAAACAAATTTTCTTTCCCAATTTTAAAATAAACCTACCTATATCAATGAATGCTACTTAAATTATATTCTTGGTAACTGTTGGTACATAATAAAAATCATTTGAAACAAAATTAATTGTTTTTGGTAATGTAAAGTAGTAGTCACTAATGGATTGGGGAGACAACCTCACTCCTTTGGATTCTCTTAGAACCACCTCTCTTCTAGAAATATTTAAAAATCTACATAGTACATACATTCATATACATATATTAGCACAAAGAGGTATATATAATACCCAATATATAGATATTAAATTTTTAAACATGATAACTAATTCACCATTTGCATCCCCAAGATTTTTTGTGGAGTTCCACTTCCAGTGTCATGAATTTACATAGGAAAAACAAACCAACTCTTTTTCTATACCCTGCTTATGAATATTCCTCTTCATAGAAGGATAATTATTAGGAGCTTTAGATTGTTTCTAAGACATGGTCCCATTTTAATTGTTCATCCTTATCTTATTTGGGATAATGAAAATGGATTTTTTATGCCTCATGTCCTTATCCACTTCATGAATCAAAGAAATAAGTTCTAGGCGACTCTTATCATTATTACTTATATCATAATCGACAGTAAAACTATTGAAGGTCATGGGATTTGATAAATGTATTAAAATCTACACACAACTCATCTATTAATTTAATCCATATGATATCTTAGAATTCAATGTTGACAATGAGCATGACTACATGCAGTTCATCAAGGATAGACTTACCAAGCCTTGTTGTAAAGAAATCCATAGTGATATTTTACCTCTCATACCTCACACTCTATTGATAGAGTCCTCTAAGGAGAGACATCATGATATATGAATCCATGTTCTTATGGTGCTTCAAAAGTTCATTGAACATGGATGATAACACAATGCACACAATATCTGTAACATCATTAAGATGTTCCACATAGAGAGATAGCTCTTTATCACATGCATCATTACTATTAACAACTATAAAATGTTCTTCAAGCACATACAATTTCTTTTAATTGAGATTTATAATGCATAAAACCTTTTCCACTCTTTGAAATTTGTTCCAGAGAGAAGTTTTTCCTTCTCATGTAAGGATTTTAGTGATATGTTTGAATTCATTTTAATGATTTTTTAATGAAATAAGATGATTATAATTTTATAACGTTATCTGATAAAATTTAGAAAATCAAATAAGTATTAAATTAATCATTATCCCACACTTCAATCTAAAGATAATAGCCCACACAATTGGCTTCAGAATATCCTATAACTTGGACATTCATGTATAAAGGATCAATATTCCAGTTATCAATACCCCAAAATTGGGTTTACTAGAAACCTTAACGGTTGGGAGTTGACATTCCAAATGACAATTACATTAATTCCATAGTTCCTAAATCCATTGCGTGAACTCCCCAATCCTGGAATAATTTAATTTGATTTTTTCAAACTTTTTCTCTCAGTTAAACCAAGTCCTTATTTGGAATTCAACCCTTGTTGTGAACTACATTATGTGAATCCCAAAAGTCAAGTTATAATTCCATTATAATTAAATACACCCCAACTTTGTATTGACAATAAATTTAAATGATGTTCTGATTTTTACCATAGTAGTGGACAGTTATACCTACTAAAAATTTATGATTTATGTATTTTATCATTTATACATAAATTTCCAATTATTATCTTTATTACATTCTTGTCATTATAATGTGGATTTGCCTAATTTTTTTTATATTCAATAGATAATATTTACCATAAGAAAATATATTTTAGTTATATCTTTCTTGCTAATTAATTTCATTAATTAATGTGACAAGGACAAAAAATCCATAATAAAATAACCACTAACCAGATAGAAATAAAATAATAAAGTTGTATGATGCTAATATTTTTATAGTGTTTAGTTTATCCAGCACTTGGTAAACTATCGATTGACATTGGGAAAAACACATTGAGCCAATTGAGGTCTCTGTACATCTTTCCACCTATACACCAATGTATTTTTGTTTGATTGGTTTCACCTAGGATCCTTTCCTGAACGGCCTCTAATAGATTGGGAGATCCATCCATTTCATATGACTTTTCTCATACGCAGCTGAGGAAAAAATGGATTAGGTAAATGAAACTATGGTCATGCATACCCTACATAATAAGAGGAGAGACGACACACAGACCAAAAAATAATTTAATAATAAATAAAAATGGAAACCAATCTGAAACAAAGTTCTAGTCATATATCATGGTCATCCACATACATTAATCATGTATCAAATTTAATGAAACAACCCTTGAATTCTTAATCATTCATATTTAAGATAAATTGCACTCGAATTAGTTAATTATCATTTTTAATTAATCATTTATTTATTCTGAATAGTCATTTGAATTTCCTTGAGATTCTCCTCCATTATAATTATAAAACAATTAAATGAATGCATTTAAAATTAACTATGTATGTACTTTTATATTGGAGGGAACAGAGTGAATACTTATCCAAATCTACCCAACATGTATTATACTCATATACTGTTTTCTCTTGTGACATATTGCATACATGACTTATCACATAATTTCATGAAATATATTATCAACAAAATGATTACCTGAATTATATGATTTTCCTATCATGGTTTATTCTCCAATGAAAAAATAATAAAAACTATAATATGACTGAAACATGGTATGAAAAGAAAATAATTATTCAGTTATTAAATATACATTTTTATATATAAATACTAATCACCATCACATGGCTTGTACTATCAAATTGATGACCACACACCAAAATATATCTCAAGGTTCCAATAATAAAAAATAAATTTTAAATATTCATAATTTGGTATAAGTAAATGACATGTACAAACAACATAGATGACATGAGCATCTCTCAGCATTTATTCAAGGAACATGCCAAGGGACTCAGTGAGTATATTTTACCTTATAAAAATCATGTACATGCCATGTCTAATGGGAATCATTCCATGTGATCTCTAAATTCCAAGATCATCATTCAGGTAGGTCATATATGGTAACACATGACCCATATGCGATGTATGATCAATAATTACTAGGTTCTCTAGTTGGAAACGTTCCACCTTATCCCGATTAACACATGGTGTAAGGTATTTAATGAACCATTTGTAATCACATTACAAAATTTTAATTAATTTATTAGTTAATTCAAATGGAATTAACCATGAGTACAATGAGGGTAATTACAATTAAATAGTGTGTACTCATATATCATTCAATCAGAATCCATGAAACCTCCTCAAGAGATCACGATTTTATTTTATTCAAAAAATAAATTTTATTAAATAGATTTTGGGAAACGAATGTGGAAGAAATATATCTCGTGATTCAGATAAAAAGAAATAGTAAACATGAATTTTAAAAATAAATTAATATACATAAATCAAAATTGATCATTAAATAATTGTAAATTCCATGTGACCGCTCTAATTCTAGTTGAAGGTTCTGGGTGTAGCATATCCTTACGATGAACATTTCCCATAATTTATTTTTTCCATCTTCAGCGGTAAATCTATGACCTTCACGATGATAAATTCCATGTTCAATGGAATTATGTTAAAGTGGAAGGAAAAAATGAATCACACCGGAACACAAGATATATGATCATTATATATTATTATTATTAATTATATTAAATAAGAATATCCATGATACAATCATTTCTCCATTGATGGATCTAGAAACAAATTTATGATTCACTATTGTTGCATTGTAAGATTCATGTTTGGATTCCATAAAATGGTTATCCACACATGTTCCATGAATATATAGACCACAATGACGAAATATTCATGTGTTAGCAAGATAGAGTTGGGTTCCTTCATCACCTGACTTTTATCACAAAAATAATTTCATCCAATGGGTTATCCTTAATCTTGTGGTGAAATGTCTCTCTCCGATTTTTGGATCAATAATAGGGAATATTTCTCTCCATTTTGGTATTTATTATAACGATATACAATGGATATAATTCAATAAATATGTATATTTTTTTATATAATACTTGGATTGAAATTATTACATCATATAATATGGTTTTAATGAAATTATGGTAAATAATGTTTTAACCGGATGATTTGGGAACCTAGGGTTTTAAAAGGCCACATGAATCACCATAGGCCACTTCATTTTTTTTAGGAAGTAGGATGTTACTCTTTAATGGTGTGTTCATTGTCCTAGAATGAATCAATTTAAAATAAATAACTGATATCTTATTCCTTGAATTGAAGTTAAATTTGATTAATAGAAAGGTGACTAGTGGTTCTCTAAAGTTGATATCTGATCTGGGTATCACCAACTATGGGTTAGGAACAAATATATCCCAAGGACATCTTTTGAATTAGTTATGTCCACTGTAAATACTTTTTCATTTCTATCTGTCTCACTTGTGAATCACCTATAATCCTGGAAATTTTGAATCATCTCTTTCATAGATACCTAGATTCATTAATTTTTGAATTTTTTTTCATGAAATCATAGTAAATTCGCACACAAAATAAAACCATGGAGTACACTTTAATATAATAATCAATAAATTAATAGATCAGCATCATTATGAAAAATTATAAAAATATGATTTATTTATATTAGGATTTTTTTTCATTTGGAATTTAAATTTAGAAAGAGAAATATATATAGATCATATATAGTTTGAGTCCATTGTAGCTTTAATAAACCCTAATAATGTGTTTGAGAAACATTACCTTCTCAAATTTGAAGGCTATTATTGTCTCTTTGCCAATATATTATCATATCTTTCAACTCCCATGAATGAATTGTAAGGAAATATTATTAAATACTACTAGATAAGTGTTTTTAGATGTGCTTCAATGGACATGAAGATCCAATTTGTAACTCTGACCAAAATTTAGATTAATTTTTACAATAGCTTGGTTAATATACAGCACTACGCTTTATGGGAACTGAGATAATCTATAAAAACATTACTATATAAATTTTAATATTATAAAACATCCATTAAATTTTTTGTATCAATATAAATAAAAATATTCTATTATAAATACATATAATGGATTTATATAATGAATATTTACTTATATATTCAAAACAAATATGTACTCATTTTTTAGTAAAGACATTTCTTGTTTCAGAAATATTTTTTTCATTAAAAAAGAACATTATTTATTTTCATGTGTAAATTTCCATTAATTTATACCATTTATAGAAATTATAATTTTTTGAATGGATATAAATTTTGAAATTATAATCTCAATATTTTCTTATGGTGAATGTCTGGGATGTTTTTAAATATGGATTTAATTGTATAGTGAAAATGAAGATGTTTGTAAAACATTTTTTTATTTGCAACAAGTAATGAAATTTAAAATCAAAGTTATCTCTATAAGTTGAAAAAAGTTATAATTATTAATAATTTCTTATAAATAATATAATTTATTGTATTTTAATTAACATTAATATATATTTTTGTTTAAGAAACTTTTTAGGATTAAAGCGTATTTTATAAAAAACAATTACCCCAATGGGTTTTGTTGTTAATTAATGAAATGAATCACTACAAAATATTATGTTGATGAAATTTATAAAATATGGATTTTATAAAATATTTTTATATTCACATTATAAAATTTAATAGGTATGGATTTTATGTATGTTCATATTTATGATTAAAATTTTATTTTTCCATAAATTAGTTTTATTTTTGTTTTCACATTTTTATTAAACACAATTTATCTCAAAATTAAAATTAAATCATTTAAAATGATTATTTATTTGGAATAATCATAATGAAAAAAAAGTTATATGGGAGACATAATTTTTCCCATAGCTAATCGTTAAAAAAACCACATTGTGTCCTGATGGTTAGGGATAAAATTAGTTTTCCTTGGAGGGGTGGGGTTAAACTGAATGATATGTGTATGAATAGAACATAATAATATATAATTATTATTATTTTAATATATTAATACCTTATCTTATGATAAAAATAATTCATATTCCATATGGGCCGCTTTCTCTGGGAAGTGACATTATATTATTTAAATATTTTTTGTAATTTCATTTGTTTCCCGCACATCACATATAAAATAGAAATTCATCTCCTTAATTATTCCAAAAAAAATTTCCTTATATATCCTTCAATAACTACCCAAAAACATTTCTATATTACTTCTTTTATTCCTATATTCCATGGACTTCTCCTGAGGATAATATTTTAAGGCTTAAGGTGTAATACGAATGATGCCTCTAATTGAATTAATGTAAATATCAAAAGAGATCTTCAAATATTATTTCTTCTTACACATTATAAATATTATTGAATTCATAATAAATAAGATAAGCCTATTTTTTCAGCATTAATTGATGTTACTATCATTATGTAATTATAGTTTTCTACCTCATTTTTATTAAATGGGAAATGAAGGTATTTCTCATGCATAAAAGTGGAAAGATTCCACGACTTTGTAATATGATGATATTTTGATCACAATATTTCAGGGATGTTTATTATATTGGATTTAATGTTTATATATTTTATTTATTATATAATTATTATTTGGTAAATACAATATATTATATTCCTTCTTACATTCCCATATGTTGGGAAACAATAACATGGCTCTTTCATATATGTGGACTCCCACCTATATGAAGCGTTGTGATTTCAGTTTCACATCTAAATTACATAAACTATAATAAAGATAAATTTAATTAATATATATTATTTTTATGATATAATAATGATTATGTAATGGTGGACTATTATTCACCTTTCATTCTTTATATCCATCGGAAAGTGGAAACATCACTTTTGCATACATACATATTATCGTATCCATAAAGTGATGTAACTAAATATTAATCACCAAATTCTATGACTTGACTTAAAAGTGTATATAATTAAAAAATATGATACTTACGATGTGATTAATATGATAAATATGATGAAACCATAGTCAAATCAGAAGGACCACAACATCCAAACTAAAACATAAACGTAAAACGAAACCATTATCACTCATAAATAAGTATTTTAAAAGTGAAATATTAATAGAGATGTGTTGAAATGTTTTAAGTGGATCATATATAGTGTTATAAGTTTTTAAGAGATAATTTTATATAGTAATAAAAAATAAAAAATGAGTATACATGATTTTAGAGCTCTTACAAATCAAATTGAGCATAAGGTAAGGTTTATTTGTCTCAATATTGTTTTTTTGAGACATGTTTGATGTAATGATCTTATTTAAAACTATTAGGTGTATATACTGTACCATTGATATTTTATATCACAAATAATTTTACGTTTATTTTATAAAATGTAAAAATTTAAATTATTTTATCAAATGTGTTTTTCTTCAAAAGTTACCAATATGGTAATGGCTTATCTTGTTAAACTGTCTTCTTTGGGACATATGTTCTGTTATAAATCTATATTATTTTAAGTAGATTAACTATTTAAACATTAATACATTATATCATATGTCAATTTATATTAATGGTATTTATAGTTTCATTTTATTTTATTTCATTCATGATATATACGAATCAATTTTTACCAAATTATTAGTGTGTTTGCATCCAAATTTTATTTTTACCAGAAATTTTTATACAAACATTATTTCTAATGTTGTAATATGATATATCCCTAATAAATTCTAATTTCCCCCTATTAGTTTTTATAAAATAATTTCTTTTCCTTTCAATTTCTTCTACCTGACTACTCTAAATTTGGAATAAATATTTTCGAGGGAATCCAACTCTGTTTTTCTATTCAACCAAGAATATTTTCATTGATGTATATAAACTCTCTCGAATGTTTTTATGAATATTTTTATTATTATAAAATTATTTATTAAATAATTTCTTTTCCATGTTTGAATTTTTTTAATGTTCTAATGTAATATTATATTCAATTTCTAATCTAAGTACGCTTGTAATAATTGTGTGAATACAATCACTGTGTTAACATACAAAAAATAGAAAAATTTCTATTGAAATTAAGAATAATTATTCATTAAAAAATCAATAAATATTTCTATGATTATTATTTAATTAAATTCTTATAATAATATGTTGAAATTTTATAGATGTTAAATTTTTCATTTCAAAGTGAAAAGTGCATTTTCCAGAAAACCAAACCAATGATCATATAAAAGGTTTATCTTATATAAAAATATAATTTATTATTTTGTATACATTTTTGGGGATATGATCTAATGTAACTATATTTATTCATTATATGGAAGTTTATATATTATGATGGTAAACTCTTTATCAAACCCGCATTCTTTTCTATAGGTTATTATATTGTGGAATGATATATTTTTTCATGGTATTTTGGAATACATAAGAATTGAATATCATTATGGGATAGTGGGTCAATTATATAATTATAATTTATTAGGTAGATAATAATTTTTATGATCATATGTGGTACATGGGAGGTTATCCCAAAATATGAATTAGTAAAATGAGACGTTATCTCCATCCTGAAATAGGGTTTTCAATAATTTATCATAATCCTCAAAGAGGATAGATAAGAGGTTATCCCAATACCAAAGTTGGTACATGGTTGTATCTCCCAAGACTAAAATTTTATTAATTTCATTGTGTTTAGCTAAACAATAATCCTTTTTTGATTATTATTATTCTATACATTATTTTGATCTTTTATTACATGATATTTTACCATTTTTATGATCTCATTAAACCCATTATGTGATTTCATTTTGATTAATTACTTATTAATATCAGTCCTTTATTGTATGACAAACGGTAATGATCTTATAATACTTCTATAGTATTTTTAAATGGTATGATCATGTACTTATACCCTTATCATCATTATATGTTTAACAATTATCATTGAATGATATCTCAATTTTTTATCCACTAAATGAATCGAATCCCCCCATTATTATGTTTCTTTTTCCCAATATTTAAATAATTTTTTAAGTATGATATTTATAGGAAGTGTCTTATATGTGAAGAATTTATTGGATGATTTTATTGATATTTTATTTAATTATTTTATTTATCCCGGTGTCCAAATAAAGTAAATCAATATATTTTTGGATTGGATCACAATAATATTTAATAAATATTCATTTAAAAATAAATAACATCTACATTTTTTATGTTTGGTCAGCTATAGTTGGTATCATAATATTATTTTGTTATTTTTGGGAACTAGAATTAAAAAACATTTGAGGGACCTCTTAAGAAAATACTATGTATAGGAGAACGACCAATGATATAGTTAGTCAATGAGTTTGGTTTTCATAGTAAATACAATGAATTGTAGATACATGAATTAAGAAGATGTTGTGGAATATATTAATCTTTGGATAATATCATTGAAATGGGAGGATTTGGTATTAAGATGATTATCATTGGTGCACATTAAGTGGGCATAAGATTACACACCAGGATAGGAACTATGATTAGATCTTCTTATATTAACATAAATTTTCATTATAAATAATTATGAAGGATTCAAAATGGTGATAACTATGCATATCCTTGGATAAACAGATTGTGTCAGAGTATTAAAATATCATGTCATGATTAACACATTATAAAAATTATTTTCATGATTATGTGATTTATTAATATGAATATTGATTCTCAAATTTTTCATTTTTAATTTATGAAATTGATAAAAAAAAATTGTATAATGAACATTAAAATCGATCATATAATGATGGTTTAAATATGAACTAAAATTAGGTTGCATAATTAGTGAAAAATCTCATGGTTATTCATAACCAAATATTTTAATTTATGATTAAAAACCTTAACCTATCATAGGTTACAGAAAAATCTAATTATAATAAAATGGAATTTTATGAAGGTTATATTGATTAATATAAAACATTAATGACTTTTTAATTTCATCACTGTCTAAAATATATAAAAAATACAATTAATGTCTCAAAAGAATAGAAAATGTTTTACCTATGTGAAAGGGAATATGTGGTAATTTAAGAAGGAAAAAAGAAAAATAATGACAATAATATGGAATTGAATTATTATATACATATATTATATTATATTATTTATTTTTTGAAATGTTGAATGTTTGTGAATTATACAATTCAATTTTCTAGGTTAATTCTCAATTCGGAGATAAAAAAGAATGTATGAAAAATTGATTTATTATTGATGATGATCATAATTAAGATGACATAATAAGGGTATGAATTATTTTTAAAAAATTTATAATTTTTAATGTATGAAAAATGATTTAATTTATTTTTATAAAATATATGACATCATTCCTATTTCATATTATAGGATGTAAGTATGAAGTTGTAAAAATATGAATATTGGTTATTGGTTTAATAATGAAGTTGAATGAGTGAAGTGTTTATGAAATTGGATTGGAAAATTGTGTTTCATAAGTGTTATATCATTTATATATTTTTTAAAATAATAATAATAAATATATCTCTTATTACATAATAGTTTTTATTTAAATATATTGGAGAATATGTTATATAGTACTCAAAACATAGAAGATTGACGTTGTGATAACATGATTTTTTAGGGAACTGGTCTACAAGAGATAGTTAACCCTTAATATATTCCTGATGTTGAGATAATAATGTTTAGCTAGGACAAATAGTTTTTTTATTCTGATTACTGAAATTGGATAATATTAGTAACCTTGAAATAAATTATTAATCTAATGGAAAATTGATTTATGTAATCTCTTATTAAGTTTATTATTATTTTTGGATTTAGTAAATATATTAGTTATTTTATTAATATATTTGAGGAATAAGGGTGGAGTTTAGTTTGGAAAGAAACTATATTTTCATTGAGTAGTAAGGAGATTCTTGTTATCATTATGGTTTAGGAGAATATATGATCAATATATTCACATTATTTGTTTGTGATATTATATTAAAATTTATGTAGTTTGGTGATTAAACTTAATTTGAATTTGGATATTTGTTGCCATGTTTTCTATTTTTCAGGTATTTAATATAGGTTAATCATTGTTTTATGATGTTGTAATTTAGAAATTTATTGAAAACATTATGTAGTTGTTTGTGTATTAACATTGGAATTATTGAGATTAATCTTTCAAATGATAGTTCATTGATATTAGTTATCAAAGAATAGACTATTGGTTTCATATTTTATTATTTAAATAGAGATAAGTTAAATAAATTTTTATCACTTTAATGATCTTATGATTTATCAAACGAAACACTCATTTTTTTATTAATCATTGGTATATGGTATGATAATATCTAAAAAATAGTGGAAAAACACAACCAAATAATGAAACTACATTTATGTATTTGAACAAAATTAATTTTATTTTATAGTATTATATGTTAAATTTATTTAGGAAATCTACAAATATGATCTTGAAAAATAAAATATTTTTATTATTATAAACATTTAATATGGATTAATAGTCAATTTCACCACTCATTGGCTTGGGGTTTTCTGTTAATTTACATTCTCATGACTATTCTCTATATTACACATTATTATTCTTTAGATATTATTTTTCTCACCTAATAATTTTTTTGAATTTTTTGTATTGTTTTTATTTAGGGTGGAGGGGATAATTTAGAACCCTAAAAATTTATAATACATTCCGTGAAAGCTTTATTAACACAAAACAACAATCTATAATAGAACAGAAATGTAATAAAAAATAATATTATAAAAATGTGACCATTTTAATTTTTCAATTAAATTATAAATATGAATATGAATAACCGTATTATGAAATAATAAATTCTAAAGGATTTACATTATGAAAATTTAATTATTAATAAATAATAAATAGGTTCAATTTTTTTGAAAACTGTATTCATACGAAAAATATATATTTTTAAAATTTGTTAAAAAAATGTTCAACCAAAGTAACTCTGCACTGGGTTTCTAAATAAGATAATATAGGTGATAATATTAATGTGGAAGAAAAATCTAACCATCAGGTTCTAATGAATCTTTCTAGAGAACATGGCTATGAAAAAGACAAAAATCACAAAGACATGAATTTGTGTAGATCTAAGGTACTGTCTGATTCATCAGATATGAGGACACTATGACAACAATTTGGTTTTCAAGACCATTTCCCTATAGTTGAATAATTTTAATCAGAAGAAATAATTACATGATTTTGAAATTATCTCACCATTGGTCATTTCTTTAACAATTTCAACTTCATATATTTGATAAATGAAAATGAATTTTCCATTCGTGAAGTGTTAGCAGATCATGTGATAAAATGATGGGTCATTCCATCAATCTCAAAAAAAAGTTATTAAAAATACATAAGTCCATATATGGTTATATTAATCATATGTGGCCCCAAAAATAGACTTGTACTTCATATATCATACCACTTAATAAAATAAAACTAATTTTACAAACCAGGGACTTCCTGTAGGCCAGTGGTAGGTGATAAAAGCTTGTCGCACTTCGGTTGTTGGTTCGATTCCCGCAGCCTTGTCTGATGCGACGGGATGTCGCCCGTCTAAAATGTTATCCTTTTTCTAAAACTATACTATAATAACATTTTAGAAATAATAAAAATGTTCTGGCCTTAAACAATAATATCTGATTTCTAACAAAATCCATTCCAATCATTAGGCTTAAGCATGTCAGTACTATCATTTATCCCCCATATATCGTAATATATATATGGTCGGTCACATTCCAAACATTTGAAGTAATTCATCACACATCCTCTTAAAATATGATAATAACATAAATTACCATAGAACATTAGTTACAACATGAATTCCATCAAAATTAACCCTTTCCATACACCAAATATATAAAAAAATATTTATACTCAATCCATGATACCACTTTGTCCTTTTATCAATCATGAGCTCATTAATACTATAAAACATCTCATTATCCCATTATCCCTTCATTATGCACATATCATCTAATTTCCAAAACTATTTCAATCACTTTTCATGGTTACCGGAACCATACAATTATTGAAAACCAATACATATATATTCCAATATTCCATAATACTATAAATGAGATTCCACAACACTATTTTGGAATCCTGTTACATATACACTTAATCATTCCACCACTTCATTGTCATATTAAAAATCACTAATAGTGAACACATGTGACTTCCCTTTTTTCCTTTTCCTTAATAGGTAGTTTATGTCAATCATTATTAACCCTTTGATTAGGGAATTGGTTAGAATAATGCCCCACTTCCTTGCACTTGTAGCATTGATGTGTTGGTGGTTCGTTCTCTGTAGTCTTTTCTCTATTCACATCATTAGATACCTTTTTCCCATTACTTTGACACTATTCTACTCAATGAACTTATTTCCCACACTTCAAACATTTTATAGTCCCTTTAAGACAATCTCTACAATGCTTATTTCCACACTTTGAGCATAATGAGACATTCGTCTTCTTGTCACCATTATTTTGAGATTTTTCCTTGACCTCCATCTTTCATTTATTGTCCAAACTATTGGATGGATATATAACACCAACTTCTTGTTCTACCTTGATAGCAGAGCACACAATTTCTGTATTGTTATTGAAGACTCTTATAGCTAATTCCCTTTCAAAGACACGATTTTATGCCACTAAAGAATCGATCAAATTTACTTTCACGTTGGATGATAGAGACAGATGCATAACTTGTAAGCCTTGTAAAATTCACCTTGTATATACCAATATATTTATCATCCTTTTTCTTAAGCTCAAGGAAATCCTTTTACATATTTGTTCAATGAATATGAGGGAAGTAATTATTAAAAAACAAGTTCTTAAAATCATCCCATTCCATGGATTCAATTTTATTTTGGGGCGTTCTATTCTTAATTGGAGTCCACCAATGGTTTGATTCACCATATAAATGGTAAACAGAAAAATGACTTTTTAATGTTCTAAATAGCGAAGTATGGAAAATTTCTTTTCAATGGAACGAATCCATTTTTCCGCATAATGTGGATCAGAATACCCATTGAAATAAGTTGGACGTTGCATCATGAAGGACTCAAAAGAATATTGTTCCCTTCTCGGCTCATTTGGAATTCCAGAATGATTTATAGATTGTGTAAGTATAGCAATAAGATTTTTCACTCAATCTCAAATGAAATTGGTTTGTTCAGGAGGACAATCAATTCATTTTCCATTACATTGATCAACACGGTTCCTTCGGGTTCCAACCATTGTCTTAAACCCCAAAAGAATAGTGTGAGGGAAAAATAAATCTAGGAAAAAGACATAATAATGGGAAGTAACTTCAATATATAACATATTATATTTAATTATATGATCATTACTTTTATTTTAACACTATAACCTATACTTATACAAAACCTTAGAGACATCCCTAGACATTCCTTAGAAATATCTCTAGGGATCACACTAAAGATTTTGAATCCTAATTTCCAAAGGTTAACTAAACCTTCACTCTGATACCAAATTTAGAGACCCAAATATTGATCTACATGTACATTACATTACATTTTAATAATACTTAATACATTACAAAACAGACGGCCAACGATTGTATTATTTTAGAGTCTATGGAAACTTGAATCATAATCTTCTAATCATGGTGAAAGATATTCAAAACCTCCCATAAATATCTTCCACTTTTGACTTCATACCTAAAACCTTTATTTATAACTTGGGGAAAAGAAAACATAAAAAGGGCGAGTTCAAATTCTCTGTAAGGGTAAACATAGAGAACATAAATCAATCCATAAACATTTGAACTTAAAAACCTAATCATTATACATCAAAATCATGAGTAATGACATAAATCGTTGAATTACATAAGGAATATATCATAAAAGAAAATTAATCATGATAAAATAAAACATGTAATTATAGAAAACAATTAATCACATGATATGATTTCCATAGTAGCCAAGGCAATGCTTCCAAGACAGTCAGAGTGGACAAAGTTCAATACTGAACCAGGTTTACTTACCATTCCAGCCCTGTATTACTGAACTGAATTTTACTTGTCTTTCCATCCATGTCTATATCATGAGATATAAATCTTTACCCAATTAAATTGAGGGAGATATAGTTCCCACCCATCTCATAATTAAATCACTCTTACGTGTTCCACAAAACAATCATAAATCATTAATCCTAACCCAAAGAATAAAATGTGGTTCTTAAACATCATCTCTTCATAACATAATCCAAATAAAACACATGGGTGTCATTTTGTCATAATAAAAATAAAACCATTAAAATAATATAGACAATATAATTGAAACATAAACATAATAAATAATTTCATCTTAGATGGAAAATAGTTTGGATAAAACACTTGAAATGAATTCTTTAGGAAAATATCCTTTCTTCTTAAAAAAATCAGTTTTTAAAAAATTCCACGCAATTTTAAAGGAAAAGGATTTTGTTGAAAACAATCATGAAATATTTTATAAGAATAATCATGAAAATAAGGCATTATGAAACTTTAAAAATCCTTTTATGCCGTATAAGTTAAGAAAACATTATCCTCTTACTTTTTTCAGAAAAGTCAAAAAGTACCTCGTATGGTAAACAAAAGAAAGATTCCTTCCATACCCCATAATAAAAGAAAAAAAGAGGTAAACATGACATTAAAAATACATGGAAGAATAGTAAAAACATTATGAAATCCTTTTTTATAAAACATGGACATTGATGATAAATATCACCCCCGTAAATACATACGAATAAGTAATCTCGGATAATAACGATTTTGGAATAATTATACCTTACCTTATGTCCAATTTCGTCAGTATGTTTCCGAGACTCCTGTATAGTGGGTTTAAACGTATTATTAACATATAATAGAAAAATAACAATAGTTATGATATCATATATGATTCACTTATGACATTATATTGCCCATTTATTTGTCAATTCCATTTTGAATCAACGTTTTGGGTAATAATAATTTCATTTATCAGATATGTTTGGACTTGTTGTTATTGATATTATCATAATTTACTTACTTCCAGAATATAAAACATGATTTACATATCATATATAAATTCATTATATATATATAATAGATAGATAAATGAAGTGAAATACACCATTCATAGAGACGGTAGGTCGTACTTACGCATGAACATTGTTTTTCATTCCTTATTGACTTGAATGGATGTAACCAGATGAAATATGTATATAAATAAATAAAATCACATTATTATGTCATATATCTCATTAGTATTCATTATATATGCATTATAATCATTCTTGATTGGTGAACCTAGAGAATGAATCTTATCACGTCGTGGAGTCGGTAATCCGTACGTATGAACGAGCGATGATATCGTTCCAATAATTATTGAATGGGATTGGAGTGGATGGTATAATATCTAAGAATCAGTATTATATAATAATAAATATATATAGTTATTATTTCCACCATTATAACCATACATTTATGGTAATAGTGGAAAAATTTATTACACTACGGCGTGGAGAGGGTAAGTCGTACATACGCACGCGCGGTTATTTTGTTTTTTGTGTGATGGATATAAGGTTAAATATGGTTGTTTAAAATTTATAATAACATATAATTATATTAGTGATACTGATATTATTAAATTTTGATGAAAAAACTAAATAATATATGTAGAATAAGAAAGAAACTTGAACGAATCGGTAGAAGAGAATACCTCTTCCTCGACGTGCCTCTTTAAAACTTCCTCTTAGGGCACTAGAGTTGGTATTTTGAGAAGACCAGAACCTCTATAATATAACTAGAGAGCTTGAGAAGAGGAATTAGTATGGTTTGTCTGATAAGGAAGGCTTAAAATGGAGTTAAGAGAAGAGGGAGGAAGAGCCCTTTTATAAAAGAGGAGAGGGGCACTTTTGGAAACCTCAAAAATATTAATTTATAATAAACTCATAACAACCTAAATACCTATAAACTGACTCATATAATAAGATTAGATGATATAGTATTGTAATATCATCGTCCAATTTAATTTATACATGTTTTTAAATTATTTTAAACTTTATCAATTGGATTTGTCCTAATTCAATCTATTTAATCTTATTTGTGGTAATAATATTCTAAATTTTAAATTGTTATAAATACTTACTTATGATTTTTTAATTTTCAATAATTTACTAATTTATAAAATTTTAGACCATATAAATTTTATTTAATAATTTTTAAATATTTTTTATGATTTCTAAACAATTTATTAATATGTTATTTTTATAAAATATCAATAATGTCAATTTCAACAATATTCATTTATTTGAATTTAAATAAAATCCAGACATAAGATATATTCAAAAAAAAATTTAATAGATTCCTAACATGTAATATTTATCTATAAAATTGTTGGAGAACATTAATTAGTTCATATAATATATATTTTAATATTTTTAAAACCATTTATTTGATATTTCTATTAATAAAATAATTACTACAAAATTTTGGTATAATTATTTAATATACATATTTGTTTCATAAAATTAAAAAAAAATACTATGATAAAGATAAATCTAATATATTTCATAAGAATACTTTTATTATAATTTATCATCTAAAAAATCCATCTTTTAAAATGTTATCTTTATTAATGAATGAAGGTGATAAATTTGACATCATATAAAATAAAATAATATAAATGTCATAATCATTATTATAAGGATCCAAAGGGTCCAAAGTTGACACATGGATTATTAGGGTATATATATACTCGAAAAATAAGTTTTGATCTGGTTTCTTGTCCTTTTTATGAGTGTTTGTATTTTAATACAAACTATATTATTGATTTCTTACTAAATAAATAATTTCTGCATCATTAATATATAAGCTATTAAGGTAATTATATATTTCATAAAAATCACAATTAAATTTCCATGATGGAGAAATGAATTTTATATTTAAAATTAGTATTTATAATCTAATTTATATTCATTATAACCTTATATTAAAAATTCTTTAATTATTAAAGTATGAGTGATACATATTTCACTTTTTTAAAAATAAAATAATTTAATGGTCGTAATCACATCAAAGCGGGTTCCAAAAAATACCATTTCGACCCTAGAAAATTAAAGGAAGAAATAAAATCATCAAGTTAAATTAATACAAGTATTAGAGTAATTTTATAATATTATTATTACCCTTATTTACCTGATTTTCCTTTAACTATAGTAAATAAAATTTACTGAAGTTACTATTCATAATGCCTAAAAATAAAAAGTACCCTATTAACATAATTTGGACCTACTGATTCCAAAAATGGATTCCATTTTTCCAAATTCAAAACAATTAAGTTGTAGTATTTAATTTTAAAATTAATCCTACTGTTGAGAAAATGGGTTTTTAAAGTTAAAACACGGCAAAAGATTGAAATTTTTTTACCTTTGAATTCAAGGTAAAATTAACGATAATGATATACATAATATTAATTGGTAAAAAAATATTATATTTATACATTAAAATAATTAAATATTAAATGCTAATCATATAGATTATCTTGATGGAAAAAGTGGTTTTTATTTAAAATTTAGCGTATTTTTTCTATTCATGAAAATAGAAAAGTTTACAGAAAAATATTAAAAAATCATAAAAAGTTAATTTTATATTTATATTATAATGAATAAGTTTATTTTGTCAAATTAAACATATAAACATGTCAAAAACTAGATTTACAGTGGGTGCACCCTCAAAAGGTGGCAAAACTGTATTTTTTTTAAAAATACTGATTTTACCCGAAAAATAAATTTTGTTCTCATACCATGTTCTATAATATGTGTATGATGAATGATATTGCTATAAAATTCAAAATGTGGTTAATAATATTCATAACAGATATTTCATAATAACAATATATCATTTTTTAGTGAAGCTCGGTATTCCGTATAACACACGCTATTGAGGAAGGTCGCTCTTGCGTGCAACACAGGCCAAGAATAGTTCATGCGTATACTACAAGGTAATACTATGTTGCATGTAGTGAAAGATAATTTTGATGTATCATAAAACCCAAGACATAAACGAAATTAAATCGAGTATATCCCATAAAATATCGGGGTGTTACAAAAAGTGTATATATCTAGCACTAATTTTATAGTAACCTGGTTGGATATATGAAAATAGTTAAAAACATGAGAACCAATTTTTTGAGTTGTGGATCGAACTATTACAAATCATTGATATCCTCAATAAATCCAAGGATGTTATTCCCAATGGTAGGGAGAATGAAACACAAGCAATTTGAGGTTTATCCCTATTATACACTGTTCCTCTTATGTTTGATGGGGCTAGGTTGAATCGCTTGAAATGATTATAGGAGAAAGTAATGTGAAAGACGGAATCGAGCTATAGGAATTGATTCATGATGTGAATGTATAATTATGTAATTGAATGGTTTATTGAGTAATTAAATGAATTCTGTTTAATTAAATATTGGATATCGAGTCTTATGAGTGAAGTTATTTGAATTTATTCTTATATGGATATCATGGGGACTCATAGAATGAACTCTCCTTTCAAACCATGAATTATTATAGTTTTAACCAGCTCTTATAATTCTAGTTCCCATTGATTATATATATGGTTTCCACTTAATCCCGCATACCCCAGGTTCTCTTTATGAAATTTTTTTCCCTACTTCTTCGAGAGACTATCTTCATCATATCACCCAATGTCATACGTAAGGAATAAAAGGTAAGTATTTGAGTAATTCATCAAAATCTAAATATAAATATATTATTTTGGGGAGAAAACGAAAACCATGTTTTTCATGTCATGATCTACATTATAGGAAAAATTAGGATAAAACATATTTAGGATTCATTAATGGAACAAAAAGGGTAGTTTGGATATATGAATCATGGAATGATTCTTTATATTGAAATATTTTCTGGCAGGAAACTTTTCTCTCTTTATCATTTTACTAGATATTGAATGATTGAATTTTAAATAATAACTCAATTTAATTTCTTAATGAAAAAATAATGATTTTTTACATTTTTGTTTTAATTTAAAACAATTATTTTTGGGATTTTCCTACATTGTGTTTTGATAAATTTTTAATATTGGAAGTTTATTTCCATTACCATTTTTTTGTGGGAACATGTAATGGAAATTAGGGAATTTTCTCATGATTCACATGTAAAGGGATAAATTGGGATACAAATTACTAAAATTTCATCATTCTCACAAATTTTTTAGTAATAAGAAATGGATTGGGACTAGAGGGATGGGAACCACTTGCGCATATAGACTATTTAGTGGGCCAAATTTGACAGGGAGCACATTGGGCGTTTGAGTTGCGATTATATGAATTCATTACGTGGTAGTCCTTTTAGTGTGTTTTTTATCACCTGTTATGTATGTTTTTAGAGTAAATCCTTTATAAATTACATTATTTAATTTTTCATCATATGTCATCGAACATATTATCATCATAGTGGGGTCTGTGGGATGTTTTAGTGACTTCCCACTATATTGATAAACTAAACCATGTATATATGTCCTTTTGAATATCTATTATTTTTTACCATTATACAGTTATCTGAGATGTGTCATAATTTACTAGTGGATCATTGTGGAACTGTATTCTTATCATATTGTAGTTGGTTCTTGGATATTTCTTGATGAAGATACTGTCATGGTCCCACATATGGACAATATTTATCTTGATGTATTTATGTAATTAATTTATTTAGACATGTTGATGCATATATGCTGCAAAAAATCTGATTATTTTATGGTTTCTAATGTCCTTGAATATTTTTAGTTTTTATATCATGCTGTATATCTATTTTTCAATGTCTTGTTATTGTTTTAGAGGATTATATATATGTAAATGAAAATGATTCTAATGTTTTATTCAAGGATTTTTCATTTATATATATAAATTGGGTTCTTAGGGATGTCAACTATGTTTAGGGGAATTTGGTTCTTACCAAGACAATGGACTAGGTCAGGTTGATACATGACATTTACACTAAGAAAGGACATGATAAGTTGTGAACCAACGGGTATTCTATTAATTCTAATAAGTATGGTATTATTTTTCGTTACATTTTTCTTGTAGGGAAATAATTATTTCCATGTGTTTTGTATAACCATACTAGAGCCTTATGTTTGTCTACTAAACTAATTTTTAGTTATTCAATGTCTCAATCGATGTAAACTAATGCAATAATATGAGTTTCTTGTGAAACTTCGAACAAATATCATTAAAAATCATGATATTAGTGATATATTTAAATGTTGTAATTTATTTTCACTATATATATAAGAAAATTTATACTCTAAATGAGGTTTTGAGTAATGGTGGATTATTTTGAGAATTATTTCGTACCCCATTTATGTATGAGTTATTTTCATGAAATTACCTATATGGTGATATTATTAAATGAAATTTTCCATAGTAAATAAGTTATGATCTCATGTAACATAATAATGATTATTTAGAATGATTTTGGAAGAACTTATAGGGGCTTTCAAGATCTTATCATCTAATTATTTCAGTATCAATCTCCATTTAATTTAAAATTTTGACTCATATGTACCACATTTAGATTTAATCATTCATTTAAGATTTATGTTCTTTATCTTTATTCATAATTATGTATGGTATTTAAGATTTCCAATAATTATAATTATTTTGTTATTTAATTTAATTATTTTATTGTTATGGTCCATTAGAGGGTTAATCACTCCACCTTCTATACTAATTGACTCTTGATATATGAAAATATCCTCTATTGATTAGAGAACATACATATTGTCTTGTGAAATTTCCATTTTGTGGAAATATAAAATTTGGGAATGAATTTATACATTTTATTAAATAATATTGATTTATTATGAAATCCATTTGGAGGTTAGTGTTCTCTCCATTATTTCCTTGACACCCCCTCATATTTACTATGGTAATGTTCTCACTTCATAATGAGACTTATTTTTTACATGATAAATGATTTAATTATACATATGATACTTCCATATATGTATTCTTCATTAACCATGTACACCATCTTTGTATTTCAATGTATTTTCTAAAATGTTACATTAATCCAAAGAACAAATCTTTCTTTCTAATTTTCTTCATATTAACCCTTTGATCATCCATAATAAATATTATAAGAGAATATTATTCTAAGATAGTCTTTAGATTGTTTGTCAGTTTGTTGAGGAGTCTCTTAACATGAATCTAATTTACACATTGAATCCAAAAATAGTTTTTCCTTAACTAAATTAACAATTATGGTAAATTCATTCTCCATAGAATTTAAATTTTCATTAATTTACCCATAATTAATTATGATATTTTACATTTATACATAAATATCAGATTCCATTAGTTATTCCTTGAATGTCTTTATTAAAACATTTTCACTAGAATACATTTCTTTTAGAACATTTGTCCTTTTTAAAAATAATGGATTTCCCATTCTCTATCATCCTCAAATTATAATAATAGACATTTCCCTAGTATTGTGTTCCAACCAAGAAAAATATATCAATGCTCAAAACATGGCACACTTTTATATTTTATTGATTTTAATAGAAACAATTTGAATTTAGTTGACGCAATTTTTTGAATTGATTCATTCCCATCGAAGGGTTTGAAATAAAATTAATATATTATTATAATGTGTTAATGTAAATTTCAATTAAGAGTAAATTCATATTGAGAAACAAGATTCTCCATTGACTCTTGAATGGGGTGTTTCCTTTAGGATAATAATTTCTTATTTTTGGGTGGTGTTAATTTATCATGTGGAAATGGGTTTTAATTTTGATAATTTATAACATGTATTAATTATTTTAAACACATGATATTTGACATTTATTTCCCCTATAAATTTATCTTTTAGGTGATGGGTATGGTTGGGGTGGATTCAAAGGAGGCATCCACAAAAGTGATCATTTTCACAAATGAAGAGTAAAATAGAGAAAGTTTGATATATTTTCATGTAATTTGTATGATTATGTAAAAATAATAATAAATTCCATACCTCAAATATAGATATTAACATTATAAATTTTATAAAATAAATATATCTTCCAAATTTAAAAATATTATTTGACTTCTCATCACTTTTTTTTTGAGAAATATGAATCATGAAATTTAAATTTGTAGATTCCAATGAGTCACAACGTTGAAATTTAGGGGAATCTATTGTCTATTGAATTTAGTAGACACATATTTTAAATTTTTTCAATTTTTTATTGAAACCAATCTAATGTAACGAGAAATATAACAACTATGTATTCATTAAAATGCATTGAACCTAATCTGGTATAAGTAAGAGAGGTGTTTTAAGCATTAGTTTTTTTAATTCATTGAAAACAATTTATTCTATGTAAATTATGATAACATGTATATATTATTGAAGAGGTATATAAAAATAATATCACCTCATTATAATTATTATAATTAGAGTAATATTTTGGGACTAAAAAAAGAGATATGTTATCAATATTTTCACAATCTCTATAGATTTTAAGGAAATTAACAATCATATCATGAGGAAAAATTCCTAGATCATTGATTAGGGGTTAAGATATATTTTAACATGAATTTTAGTGATCAACACATATATTTTAATATATGCAATTTAATATAATGGATGTTAATGTTGAAAAAAGGATGTAGAACCCTGTGGATAAATTATATATTTTATATCTTTGAATTGATGGATGTATATTTTCCATACTGATATATGGTACATCAGTTGTGGGTTCCACATAGAGGAGGATTTTCCCTTATAAAACCATTCAATTAGATAACTCATGATATGTTGTGTCATACTAGAATGAGGGAACGATGATGTGATTATTAGAATTATGATAATGTGATCGGTTGGTTTCCTTATGAAGGAGTATTGAGACATGATGAACAGATGTAACATGAACTAAACTAGGAAATCAAATAGCTTAAAGACTATAATATAATTGGGGGGGGGTGGTATTCTATTGATAAATGTATTTGTAGTTGGATTTGGTTCCTTATAAAATCTCTAGAAATCATGGAATTCCAGCCTTGTATATGTGAATGTGAACTGATATTTTGAGAACTAAATATTTTATTAGAACTATCTCAACATCGTAGACCCATTTGTAATATGTTGAGGTCATATTTAAATCGCATAACAGTTAATTTATCCTAATAATGATAAAAAATTGTTTTTTAAATTTGTTATAATACTATTTAATTTTTTAAAAATATAGCCTTTGTTAAATTGATGATTCTGGTTTCACAGTTTTAAACTGTTGTGTTAAAGGTACTCAAAAGAATTTTTATTTCAATAACCTGATATCTAATTATAATATTAACTAAGATGAATGTTATTATAATTTAATTATTTCATTCTTTTAAGATTTTTCATTGGAACTTAATGAGCTATTTTAGTTAATAAATCATGATATGTTACTTAAATATTGGAGGATGTGATTGGTTTATTTTTGAAACTAGGGGTTTTGAGTCATCATTACTATAATTTAAATAAAATAATTTTTTCTTTTTGATGATTATTATTGGAAAATATCGATGTCATGAAATGAGTTTATTTAATTTATTTTGATGAAATGTGTTTAAAAGAAAGAAAATGATTTAAATGGATAGTGTGGATAATTCATAAGGTTAAAATGATTTTTATTAATAAAGTAAAATCGGATTACCATGATGGTGAATAATGTTTGAGTATTATAAGTTAACTACCAAAGAAAAAATTATTTCTTAAGAATATTGGTGAAAGATATATGTGTGTTGTATATAAAGAAATTAATAAATTTATATGGATAATATAAATATAATCATTCATATTGATGTATTAAAATTACTAATCTTTATTCAATGCAATATTTTTTTCTATTCAGTCAGTAAGTGGATAAAGTGGTGATTCCTCGAAAAATTTTATAGATTCATGTAATGTAATTGTATGGCAATCCTGGAAAATTATCCTACATACTTTAATGACTCTTTATGTTAATTTGAATTTTATACACAAATGTTGAAGTGTTTATACATAGGTTACATTATGTGAAGCCCATGGAAAAAATAATTCCATGAAGAATAATTGAATATTACCATGAATGATGTTTTATTACATGAGAATTGAATAAATATAGCTATGCTACCATTTATTCAAATATTTATTATAAATATATTTCGTAAATAATATTTGAGGAATTTAAAATGAGAATGGATTGGTATCATAAGTGGATACTCTTAGAATTATAATTATATTAAAAATATAGACCAACAACATAGGCTACCAAGGCTATCCCTCAATCCGTCCTAGGGGACCCAAGGGTCTACCCCATGTGAGTGATTATAAAGGAACCCTTCATGGATGAAATAGTGTAAGAGTGTGGTCCCATGTACATGGTATGCATATGTACATTCTTCTAGGTACACATGGTCTATGTATAGTCCTGTAGAGAGTGTGCACATAATGCACACCCATATGTACCAGTGGGAAAAATCCCATAGCTGCAAGATGTGAATGTGCAATGGGTTTTGCTCCATTTATGGGGTGCATCAAAATATCATCAACTATTTGTTTGACAGTACACTACTCCACCAAGCTCATGGTTGATGTGGGAAAAACAAAGAATGCACACTCATCATCTTTCATTTAATATGAAGGATTGAACAAAAACCATTAAATGAGTTTTTTATCATATGTATATTCATTATCTTCAATCACTATTATGTCTTCATCCTTCAACGACCATGAGAGTGACGAAGAAGTCTAGATAACACTTTCATTGATGATTTTCTATATCTTATGATGTCATACCAATGGAATGATGTATTAAGGATCAAATTGCAATCATGAATATAATCTTCACCTTACATGAATTATAATTCTTAAAGAATGAGATACCAATAAATGAGAAAAAATATATAGTTAGATATTCAGGAACCTAACATTGAAGGATTCATTCAAAGACAAAATCTGGAGCATGATCCTAAAGATAATAACAAAAATTCATGTAAGTGGAAACCAATATTTTTTGTGTCTATTAAATCCCTCAATCAACATAATTTAAGTATCCTCAAATAATTATGATAACTAGAAAAAGGTTGTATTGGTCTTCATGTGATGATCCTTGTATTAAACAATAGAAAAATGTCGGTTTTTAATATTTAATTAGTACGGGGTGAGCCACTAGTGGTCATGATACAATGTGATGGTTCATTATGCATGAATAATCATTGATCCCAAAATCATTTAGTTGTTTGAGATATATTAATTCATAAACGCAGCTAGATCCCTAACATATCACTTAGCATCTTGAGAAGAAAATGTAAACAAATGAATGCCATAGGCATTTGAGATATACACAAGAAGACACAGAATGATCCATTATATTTTCATACCATAAGAAATTACTATTTAGATGAACCCCAAGGTGTCCTATTTGTGATTCATGCGTCCATGCTAGAGGATCCTTGTGTGTTTTCAAATCTACATGAATAAGAATATAAATTTTACCCAATTTAATTCATGAGTATTTCTAGTGATATTCCTAAATAATAAAACATATCCTATTTTGTGTATTTAATGTGAGAAAAAAATATAATACCCACGTCATGCGGTTATTAATAATTTAATTAGGTATAAATGGGTTAATTTATAAACACATCTAAATGAGGATTCAAATTAATTAGGTTTTTAAATAATGTAATATTGATATCAAATGAAATTTATTTTATAAATATTTGTATGTAGGTGAAGAGAATGAGATAGTGAATTGCGATATCTATTTAGATCATGATAAAATCATGTGTTAAATAGAGAATGAGTGTGAATTTTGGAGTCTTTTAATGACTAATCAACATGTGAGACGTAGAATTCAAATATTAAGGATAATTATTATTGATCTAAATTTTTATGGATTCTCGAGACCAACATTGTAAAAGTTATTGAGAGATTACACAAGAAATTAAGATCATGCATGCTCATAGTGGAAGATAAAATATCATACTATATTGTATCTAGATATTAAGAATTGTGATATCTTCCAGGTGGTGTTGGAAGTAGGTGATGTCTTCTGGATGGAGCAAAGATTATATTGAGACTTTTGGATGAATTTGAAGAAAAAAATACATTGGTTGGATCTAAAAGAAAACAGATTCACTTAGTTAGAGATGAAAAATATGTCTTTTAGTTTGATCTAAATTATATTGTAATTAACTTGTTTTATTGTGATGCATCCATGACGGGGTGTCTAACCAACTTGGAAATGAGTACACAATTTATTTCAAAACCATATATATCATGTTTCTTTCTATCCTCATTATTATTATTTCACATGAGGTAAAATTGAGAGATAACATTTATTGGATCGATAAAATTAAGAAGTTATAGAGGGATAATTTTAAATAAAATGAATTCATTAAAATGAAAAACTAATTGAACCCACCCCTCTAATTTTTCAATCTGACATGGGACTCTATAACTGGTATAATACCATATAACACCTCTAGATAACCATTCTGTTTTTAATTATGGAATTTCA
Organism: Viscum album; assembly: GCA_963277665.1. Lineage (NCBI taxonomy): Eukaryota > Viridiplantae > Streptophyta > Magnoliopsida > Santalales > Viscaceae > Viscum > Viscum album. The sequence goes on along the minus strand of OY728123.1, from coordinate 745,478,611 downwards.
AAAAGATATCAATGTGGCATTGAACGTGTCTCATGAAATTAAAAAATGGCTAAAGTAGAAAATGAATAAAATTTTCAAAGAATAATATATCCAAGATTTTGTTCTCTCTAGTTACATAAAATAAAAACTGCGTGTTCATTTCGATTCCAATACACTTATGGAGAAAACATATACTATTATGGACTCTCACATGAAGTTGAAAAAGAATTTTTATTCTCTTGATTATGTGGAAACAACATAAAATTATTATTACAGGGAATACTCCAAGAATTTAAAATAAATCCATGGGGGAGTCATGAATCAATATAAATACTCAATGATATTGGATTTTTCCTTAAAACAAAACATATAGAGGAGAAGATGTCGCAATAAATATTTGCATAATGAAAATGGGAACTAAGTTGAATTATCATATTGATATGATTTAAGAGAATTACTAAGAAATTTAAAAAAAATATAGACATAGAAAAAGAGTTGATGGGTATATTAATATCCCATAAAACCTAACATGAAGAAAGGAGAAAATATTTTCTAAAGCCTATATCAAATATGAATATAATGGGTTTTAATATGGAAGATAAATGTAGGAATATAATAGATCATTTTTAAAAAATGTACACCTCTATATAAAAAAATGAATATTCATCCAAAATATATCATCACAAGTGTAGCATAAAATAGAAACCCTGAGTTTTGGATCTCTATGTTATGTTTTGTCCCATGAAAAATCTCGAACATTCATCCAATAAAATAAGAATACACGAAAGTGTTTTTATTGGGGAGGATTTCTGTACATCATGATTAGAAGTTTAAATGCCAATACGACCATAAATAATATAACAATACCATTATTTAAAACATACCAATCATGGGTAGACTAAATAAGGTATGCATTTTTTGGGAAATTCTTTATTTTTATATCATTGGTTATATAGAAAATAATTACACATTAATGAATGATTGGAAAGGTAAATATGAAATATAGAGATTCTCAACTCATATTACCTGCCATATTTTTTTATCATTGTAAATTGACTAACATGATGGAAAATAAGATTATTTTTTATAGAATGAAATTGAGCCACAATGACGGGTGTATTATGTAACGACCCAAACATTATTTAATCAAAATTTCTCTAGATCTAATTATATTTCATATTATGTAATATCGTTATATAACATATTTACTTCCTTGGTTTTATGTTTTTGGATTTCAAAATTCCGTTATAAATTGTGACCACCGCTAATATAGTTGTTGAATATTGATCATCTGATTAGTATAAATATTGGGCTTTAACAAATCCAATTTAATCAGAAAAAGGAAGTGACGACCTCATCCAGTATACTTTCCCTGTACGAGCCCAGTTTTTGGAGCTCGGAAAGGAGGTGGCGTCATTTGGCTTCTCTCTTGACCATGGCCAAGCCGAACATCAATACGTTATGCATGAGTGGAACCACCTTTGGGAGAAGTGGAAGTTGATATAGATTACCACCCGAGTGATGTTATCACACCCACCCCAAGAGATTATCACCATCACACATCTTACCCTTCCATACTATGTGGGTGTTATAAGGGGTTATGTAACAAGACCTTAGTACTATGATTATATGCATTATTTTTGTATATAATAAATAATATACATTCATATTTTTATAGTCTCGTTGTAAATAGTTTCTAAATTCCAAATAGTATATTTAGTTAATATTTATTTATGAAAGCTGTTTTGATGAATTTATGGATTTTTTAATTAAATAATATTTTAAAATAATATTATTAATTAATTAATATTTATTAAATATAAATTACCGTATAATATTTAGGAATACACTTGTAATATTTATTAAGGTTTGAAAGTTGTTTTTGTCAAAACCCGTGATTTTTTCATAAAAGTTAGGTTTTATTTTACAAGTAAACATTCACATTTTTAGAAAATTATTTAGATAAAATGAATATTATTTTTTGAATGAGGAAGCTGAAATTATCCAATGGAAAATTGTTTATAATATTCATAGACTGTTGATTTTTTAGGGAAAAAATTAAATACTATTTAATTTTGTAATGTGTTTTATGACATCATATTTACCCAAAAGTGATGTAATAAAATAAAATTAGTTGCTTCTTTGGCTTATATATGCTTTACCATTAAAAATGTAATTTTTGTTTTATTTGAATTATTTAATAGAGCCTTAGTGGACCATCCAAGACTTATAAAGCATTTTATCATTTTAAAATGATTTCCTTGAGAGTATGTCTCACCTCCAAACAAGAAATCCTAATATTTTAAGATGTTCGGCCATTGGATTTATAAAATATTGTTTTTCCCATCTCCTTTCTAAAAAACAATTAACAAAAAATCATGTTCTGGTTTGTTTTTTTATTAGTGTAATGTGTGGTGTCCCAAACCAAAATAATAAAGAATTCCATCTCTTTTCATATATAACCCCACCCAAGATCCCCCTTACTCTTCACTAAAATGCCCTGGAGCTTCACCAGCACCTTACCTCTTCTCTTTAGAATTATCCCATATCTCCACAAGCTCACAAGAAGCCTCTCTGAAGTCCCTCCCAATCCTTTGGTATTACAATTCCAAGTAAGGTATTTTATCCTTTTTCATTTAAGTCCAATTTTTTTTATTTTTTAATCCCTTTAATTTATAATTAAAAATGTTGAGGAATGATTTCAATCCTCCCCCATACTACCCTCCTTATGTTTGAATTCACCTATATAAACATTTACTTATTAATTAGAGGGTTTCATGTATGAATTCCACATTCCTTTATCATAGAATAAATGAAGTTGTTTAATGAATTCATGTTATATGATCCATGTGGAACACAAACGCATGAAATGAAATGTTTATGAAGGGTGTGCCCTGATATATTTTCAATACATTGGGTAAAGATTAGTATCATGATACGTCACGTGAAATGTGGGTTTAATAAAGATAATTGGAGTGCAATGACGGTTTACGCATTCTAATTCATGTGGAATGAGGGTTTACTCATGCTTTATGTGCCATGATCCTTTTCTCATGCTAATAGCATGTATAGTGTTGTTTCCACATTTCAATGATATGATAATCATGCTATATCTTGACATTATGTATCCTTTATTCTCTATTAATATGCCAATTGTCTAACTTGTATTTTATTCTTCATGTTATACCTTTTTTTACTCTTTTACTGAGCTTTATAGCTCACCCTTTTCTTATGCATGGCATCAGGTTATCCCATGAAATACTACGTATGAGGGAATGTAGTGGTCATGAAAATTATGTTATCAATAAAGATGGTGTGCTTCATGTTTTAAGTCATTATGTAATGTTCTTATGCCCCAAATACTCAATAAATATCGATCTTCTATTTTGTATCAATTGAATATTTTTTGTAATAAATCGTGCCTAAGTGTGTAATAAAAATCAGGGTTGTAATAATAGGTATCAGAGGATAGGTTTAATTATTTTTGGGTTAGGATTAGAAAACCCTATTGAAAGCCTTAGGGCTAAGAATAAGAATAATAAAAATGTCCCTATATTTTGGTGAGTATTGAGTCTCTGTTTTTTTAAGAAAATACATCCATGTCTGGATATTAGCAGGTAGAGGTTTCTTTGGAACAAATATACCACAGAGTGAAAAATCCAACAAAGAGTTTCGGGCATGACCTGAGGTATCATGATACACGACAATGTGCCTTTTGGCACTCTTGGTTACGACACTCCAGGGGGATATTCTTTGGTAAATTCACAATCTTAGTATGAACCATTGTTAAGGGAATAAAAAAAATCACCCATGAATATATGTTGGAATGCAGATCCTGGATAATATAGAGTGAAGCCTATAAATTCATAAGTTAAAGAAAGAAATTTAATTTATAAGTTATACGTTTTTGTCATTGGATTCCACTTGGTGTGTTTATAAGTTTAAAGTTACTCATCCATAAGTCTATATTAGATAGATTAGTACTAGAATCAAAAAGTGAAGGAAGGGTTATTTCCTATAGTTCTACGCATTTTTTATCATGAATTTTTATTAGAACAATACCAAAACCACCTCAAATCATGGAAGTAATGATGTCAGTGAGTACAGTAAATGGGGAAATCATTTTGACCAATGAATATAACCCCTCCCTTATCATAATTTGTGGTTTGAAACTTCATGAGAACCTCTTCATACTCCATTTGGTGGAATTTGATGCAATTTTGGGCATGGATTGGATTTCCTTATATAGAGCCAACATAAATTTCCACAAGAGGGAAATCACTCTCCATTCTATAAAAGATCAAGGAGGAGGATGAATCTTCCATATCACTATCATATCATGATTGGATATTACTACCCTATGAAAACACATATCTGGATCAGATGATTGAGACCAAGGAAGCAACAATCCTTAAAGACATGCCTATTGTGAGGGAATTCGATGAAGTGTTTCCCGAGGATATGCCTGGTCTTACTCCTAGAAGAGATGTTGAATTATTAATTGACCTTATACCTAGGGAATTACTAATAACCAAGGCTCTATATAGAATGGATATAGTAGAGCTTGAGGAGTTGAAAGCCAACTACAAGAGAATCTAAAGAAAGTGTTTATACACACATGTTCTTCACCATGGGGTGCACCAGTCCTCTTCGTCAAAAAGAAGGATTGGTCAATTCGCCTTTGAATTGATAATCACAATCTCAAAAAAATCATGATAAAGAACAAGTATCCTCTGCCACGAATTGATGACTTGTTCGAATAGTTTTGTGGAGAACAATACTTCTCCATGGTGGATCTACAGTTGGGATGTTTCCATGTAAGGGTGAAACATAAATATATCTCCATAGATTCTTTTTGTACATGGTACGAGCACTATGAATTCATAGTAATGCCTCTCAGACTCACTAATGCTCTTTAAATATTCATGGACATGATGAATAGAGTCTTTTGATATTACCTTGATAATGTTTTGGTAATATTTATAGATGATATTCAAATATACTCCAAAACAATGGAGGAGCATGAGGAGCATCTAAGAATAGTACTAGAGACCATACAAAAGGAGAATATCTATGAACATTATAACAAGTGTGAGTTTCAGTTGAAGGATGTCTCATTGATATGTCATATCATAAGAAGAAATGGGATATGTGAAGATCTCTTGAATACAAATCCAATAGAGGGATGGCCGAGTCCACCATCGATTACGGATATCTGTTGATTCTTGGGTTTAGTAGGATGTTATCACTGATTTGTGGGAAATTTATCATGATTGTCATACCCTCTTACCAAACTAACAAAGAAGGGATTGAAGTTTTCTTGGAGTGATGAATGTGAAGAGAGCTTCAAGGATTTGAAAAGATGGCTTATCACTGCGCTCATGCTCACATTACCCACTAGTGGATAACTGTTTGAGTTATTTAGTGATGCTTTAATGCAGGGCCTAGGTTGTGTATTGATGCATAACGACAAAGGCATTGCATATGCATCAAGGAAATTGAATGTTCATGAGACGAAATATCCAACACATGATCTGGATTTGGATGTGGTGATGTTCGCTTTAATAATTTGGTGGCATTATCACTTTGGGTAGAAGTGTGAAATATTTATGGAACACAAAATCCTGAAGTAAATATTCACACAAAAAGTTTTGAACATGCACAAAAAAATATGGATATAGCTGATCAAATACTATGAATTCTCAACCCATTACCACCCTGTGAATGCGTACAAGGTGGCTGATGCTCAAAGTAGAAAGGACCAAACAATTCTACCATTGATGAAAATAGAAAAGGATCCAATATTCATAGACTTAGTGAAGATGGAAATGTGAACTATAAAGAAGGGAACATCATCAATCATTTCACAATTTATTTCTCAGCCGTCTATTTTGGAAAAGTTAAAGGACTCTTCAAAGGATGATATGGGAATTCAGAAAGAGGAAACTATCATGAAATGTAAATCCTCAGAGTTAAATGACAATGGAGAATGAATTGTGATATTTGGGTCAATACTATGTGTTCCATCAAATTTGGTGTAAAACATGGAACTTTTTGACAGTTCACATAGTTATAATTTCTCAATTCATGAAAAAAACACAATGTTGTATTGAGACCTCTGAGATCATTATTGGTCGGATAACATAAAGAAGAAGATCACCGAGTAAACATCAATGTGCCTACTATTTCAGTAAGTGAAGGCTGAGAGGCAGAAGTCGAAGGCGATAATGCAACCATAACCCATACTAGAATGTAAATTGGAGAAAATCACAATGGCTTTTTCCACCAAACTTTTGAAGACATATAAATGAAATAATGCTATCTGGGATGTTGCGAATCTTCATACAAAGACTGCACACTTCATTTCAATTTGAGAGGATTCTTTATTGGATCAACTCGAACGGATATATATCCGACATGTGGTAAGGATACATGGAGTATAAATATTGATTATATCCGATCAATATCCATGATTCACCTCTAATTTTTGGAATATTCTTTGATATGCTCTAGATAATGAGTTATACTTTTGTATAACTTATCATCCTCAAACTGATGTCCAATCTGAGTGGACTATCCAAACACTTGAGTAAATGTAGAGAGCATACTCAATGGACTTCAAAGGATGATGGGATCAACACCCCCTATAGTAGAGTTCCATTACAATAACATTTTACACTAATGCATCAAAATGGATCCTTATGAAGTCCTTCATTGGAAGAGGTGTAGAACACTGAAATGTTGTGATGATGTTGGGTGATAAAACTCCTAGGTACAGTGATGGTCGATGAAATGGTGGAGAATATTTAGGCCATGCAATAGCACATTTAATATACTCAGATTTGATAAAATAGTTACGCTCATAATAATCAATGAGACCAATATTGTGATTTCAGAGACATTATATTTCTATACATATCACGATGGAAGATAGTTAAGATATTTGGGAAGAAGGAAATCTTATTTCAAGGTACATCAGCCATTTGGAGATCCTTGATCAAATTGGTGAAGTGGCCTATTGACTATCACTCCCACAGAACCTATCTAAAGTACATGATGTATTTCATGTATCACTGTTGAGGAAGTAAATACCCAACCCATCGCATGTACTCAATCTAGAGGTGGTACCATTGGAGAATGACCTATCCTATTAAGATAAGTCAGTGAAGATCTTAAATCATTGGCAAAAAGTTCTATAAAATAACATAGTTCCACTCATCAAGTTGTTGTGGTGAAACAAACTCTTTGAAGAAGCAACGTTGTAATCAGAGGGAGAGGTCAAGAAGAGTTTCCCACAATTGTGTTAGTGTGGGTAAATGAAATTTCAGAGGCCTAATTTCTTAAGGTGGGAATATTGTGACGGCCCAAACTTTTATTAATGAAAATTACTCTTCATCAAATTAAATGTCTTACTATATTAGATGGTTATATAACGTATTAATTTCCTTGGTTTTATGTTTTTGGAATATAAAATATAGTTATGAATAATGCCCAATTCTAATATAGTCTCTCAATTGTGATCACATGATTAATATAAATATAGGGTTTCAAGAAATTCAATATACTCAGAAAAATGAAGTGATGGCCTCATCCAGTAGACATTCCCCATACGAATCCCATTTGTTGGAGCTCAAATAGGCATTCGAGTCAATGGGATTCACTTCTGACTAATCCAATGTCTTGTTTAAACAAGTTAAGCATTAGTGGAACCACCTACGGGAGATGTGGAAGTTGATAGAGATTACCACCCGAGTGATGTTATTCGAGCCACCCCATGTGTCTGTCACCATCGCACAACTTACCCATCAATCCTATGTGGGTGTTATACAGGGTTATATAACAAGACCTTAGCAATATGATTATGTTCATTATTTTTTTATATAATAAAGAATATACATTCATTTTATTATTATTAAATTGTAAATAGTTATTAAAGCACAAATTATATTTTTAGTCAATATACATGTATGAAATACATTTAGATGAATTAATTGGTTTTTGGATTAAAAAATATTTTACGAAAATATTATTACCAATAAATTATTATTAAATATAAATGATTGCATAGTTTTTAGGAATACCATTGTAATATTTATTATGGTTTGAAAGCTGTTTTTGTCGAAACCCATGAATTTTCGATAAATGTTAGTTTTTATTTTAAAATAAAAGATTGAAATATTTATAAAATTATTTAGATAAAATGAATATTACTTTTTTAATCAGTATGTTGAAATTATCCAATGGTGATTTTTTCAAAATTTTCTGAGCCTGTTGAATTTTTGGGAAAACATTTAAATACTGTCTAATTATATAATATTTTTTATAACATCATAATGAACAAATAATGATGTAATAAAATACTATAATGGGGATGTTCAGTGAATATAAGTGTTACAATTATTATAATGTTATTTTAGGTTTATTTTATTTAATTTACAATGCCTTCGTGGACCCTCTAATACATATCCAAAATTTTATATATTAAAATTCATTTCTTTTAGCGTGTGTAGAACCTAAAAAAAAGAATTCCTAATATTTTATGAAGTTACTCCATTGGAAATTTAAAATATTTTTTCCACTCCCCATTGGCAGAAACCGTGGGCTGGAAACAATGGTTTGGTTTTTGGTTTCGAAAATGTTAATGTGTTGTGTCCCAAACTTAAATAATAAAGAACTCTCTATTTTTTCCTATATAAACCCACTAAAGATCCCACTTTTTCTTCACTAAAATTTCATAAAACATAACCAAACACTTCCCTACTATCTCTATAATCCTTCCATTGTTCCCCAATATCTCATGAATCCCCTCTCAAAAACCTACCAATCCGTTGGGATCACACTTTCATTTTAGAAATTTCTTTCTTTCTCTTTTAAGTAAAAATTTATTTAAGTTGTTATGCTATTTTAGTTTCAATTAAAAATGTTGGGGTATGATTTCCAACCTACCACATACCTCCTCACTTATGTTTGAATAATGATATTCCCCATTTCTCTCATTTATTTCTCCCATTTACACCTGTTACTATGCCAAAATTCTGTAAGGGGTTTCTATATCCTCATTTACAGTCATGAAATTATTTTGTATTATGAATATAAATTCCAGTACATATGTTCATACATGTATCTATATAACCATATTACTATCAATTTCATGTAAATATGATGAGACAACCCTTTACCTCTCATCTACCATTTTTATGAATTCTTATGTCACGCCATTATGCTGTCGAAATTGCACCACCATTTTCCAAGCCAAAGTCATTGTGTAGGGAATACCATACACATTTTTTGATGAAGGGTATTCACCTGTATTCACATTTACATATTGATTATATAGGTTCATGTATGCATTCCAAATTCATTTATATTGGACAAAATTATTTTCATTAATGAATCCATGTTATAAGATCCAAGTGGCACGCATAGGCATGAAATGAAATGTTTAGGAAGGGTGTGCCCTGATAGAGCTCCAATGCATTGGGTAAATATTAGTATCATGATACATCAAGTGAAATGAGGGATTACTTATTCTAATTCAAATGAAATGAGGTTTTACTCATGTTAATTCATGTGCAATGAGGGTTTACTCCTGCTCCATGTGCATTGAGTATTGTCTCATGTTAATACCATGTTATGTGTTGTTGCCACATTTCCAAGTTATGATAATCATTCTATATCATTTTTTATATATCTTTTATTGTCCCTTGATATTCATGTTGCCTAAAATATATTTTATTCTTCATTTTATACCTTGTTTACTCCCTTACAGGGCTTTATAGCTCACCATTTTCTAATGCATATCCTCTAGTTATCACATGCAATGCTAAGTAAGTACAAATGTAGTGGTCCTGAAAAGGAAGTATTCAATGAATATGTCATGTTTCATGTTTTAATTAATTATGTAATGTTCTTAAGACCTACAAAAACTAGACCTATAGATTTTTGATGTTGTATCAAGTGATCATTTTAATTAATAAATCAGGTATAAGTGTCTAATAAAGAGCATGGTTGTTATATATTAAGCACCAAAATCCCAGAACTAACATAGAAACCATTGGTAGTAAATATTTTTTTTGGAAAGATGTTGTTCTTGGTGTGATAGATGTGAAAGAATTTATTCAAAAAAAAATAAGTTCATTGGAAGAATATTTTTGCACAACCCATGAATCATGTCATCATGAAATAAATCACATCCAATAATGAGCATGAAAACAAGAATAAAGAAAGTTTGTGAGAAAAAAATAAATATGAATGTTTCATCAAATGAAACTAGATGTTCTTTATAATTTCCAATTTTTTGTGTTATAAAATAACTTTATCAAAACTTATGGGGATTTATTTCCCTTAATTTTGATAATTAGTATCCACAATTATGTTGGATTTCATCCCTTAAGGGGAGAAACTCTGAGAATGAATATAAAAAGCATTGGACTTACACAACGAATAAGGTCAATGTTTGCAAAAATCAAACATACATCATTTATTCTAAATTGTATTATCATAAAAATTATGATTGAGTGATTGGTTAACATCCGGATGAGATGAAGGTGGAGAATGTATTTTCACTTAAACATAATAATGTGATTCATGATGTATGTGATAGATTTATTATTTTATTGGAAATTTGGTTTCCATAAACACCTAATATAAGAATTCAGATTTTGTTAGCATGATTTCACATTAATAGTTGTTTATAAAAAAGTTAGACTACTATGTACAAATCTCACATTAGTTCTACAGTGGTTTTTCCCACATATACGATGAGTTTATTAACAAAATTATCATTTATAACAAAACAATGTGATATAATCCCACACATATAAGTGATCATGATAATTTTATATAAGGTGAATACTATGTTTTTTTTGAGAAAAACATGTGATTATAAGAGCTCAGACTTATACTTTTCATTTGATTTGTAATACGGGGAGGGTGTTTGAGAACACATATTGAATTGTAAATATATTAAGAGATACTGAAAACAAAATACAGCTGGGATAATGTGAATCCCATATTTCATTTGTTATTAATATATCAATATGATTATGGAGGGGTGATTCCAAGAGAGTATTTATTGAATCATCTCTTGGAATTTGATGTGTAACGTCCCAACCCATATTACATTAAATAAATTCTCCATGTCAGTTCTCCACAATCAATAAATCATTCATCACCATAAGATGGAGGTTATAGAATAGTAACAAGGGCCGAGGGTGTGGTCATAGAGAAAATATTCACTCATATAAGAGTAAAAATAGTGTAATTTACTAGATATAATCATAAAAGTAAATAAAAATAGTGTATAATAAGTAAATAAACAGATATATTATATTTTTAAACAAAAAATAAAATTCAATAAAATTCTGAACAATCATGTCATACATATAACACTCGTCACCCACTAGGCCGACCATACATACAGGATTACATAAAAGAAATTTAAATAAATTTACAAGGATCTACTTCTAACTCGAATCATAACCAAATAAATAGCCTCCATTACATTTTCAAGCTTCTCCATCTTGGTCATAAATATCTGCATGAGTGGCTCCTATAGATCATACCACCGTAGGACTCAACCCTATCCTACATGAATCTATTGTTAAGCATTAATGAATATATAAGGTTTTCATGCAGACTGAGGTACACGTACATGGGTGAGAAATAATATTAGTATTTTATAGCAACATCAAACCTATAAATCGATAATCCTAAGTTAAATCTCATTCAATATTCTTATTTTATCCCACACACCACTAAAATTGATAAATAAAAAATCTAACTAAAACCATAGTCTATCCACAGGTCTGTGACCCCGAACTAATACGAAATATTCCATCATGTATATTTATACTTATATTTGTATGTTTATATATTCTCATAAATATATATATCTACATTAAAATATGAATATACTTGTGTATGGTGAATGAAATAAAATTTCCCACAGCAGTCAATCTTTGGGACCTCAATCCGGATCATCTTGAAGTCCTATGAAAAGGGAATGGAGATGGATATCATACTACACAATCTATGTGTAATTAAGTAAACTTATGGGTCTATAATACTGAAAAAAACACCAACTTCCAACAGAACTATAAAATATCTCTATGAAATACTCATCACCGTAGGAAGATGCATATAGGAACCCTGGGCTCACTTGTAGACACCACAATTCACTGTAATTAAGAACGTCTTATACAGACTGAAAATATTGAAAATAATCTCTTTTATTGAGATCAATAAACTAATTACATGTAAATATATTTTTATTTTTGATTCTTAGGTTTGATTCCATATGGGGGACTAACATTGCAGCTCACATTACCCATAATGTTAATAATCATAGGTGATCTTAGAAATTGAATGCAATATTGATCCATGTAAATTCTTGTAATAAATTCATATATATAGCACAAAAATACCATCCCTAAAACGTAAATGAGTGATATTTAGTAATGGTTACACCAACCATCTATATAGAGGATCCTAGGTATCACATAAAGAGAGAATAATAATCCAATTAGAATACATCACATCATCTGTGAAGAGCACTATGTCCACCACCATGATCTTTTAATCGATAAAGGAGATAATAACTATCCTCATTGCTCAGGAGAGCGTAATAATGATTGAGTAGCATTAATTGGGATATAAGGGATTTATATCATAATCTAGGGACTCGAGTTACAAAATCATAGGATCAAAATACTGATCACATGATATACTCTTGGGTATCCCGATAATATAAGAATATATCCTAGAATATGTATTTGAGTAAATAAATCTACACATCCCAAAAGGTAAGAACATAATTTTAGGAACATCATCCCAAAACAAGGATGCTATATTGGTAGTCGTCTCTGGAATACCAGTAAAGATGTGAATACATACATTAAAATTGATTGTGGTAAAACACGTAACCCACCACTATTTCCACAGCCACATAGATGATCATTTTTTGTATGCGTTATATGGTGAATGTTTCTACCATCAATACCCAATATTTACATACTATATTAGGCATGTTCAATGTTCTAGGAACTCACAGGTTCCATTATTTCACAACATAATAGACACATCCTATATTATATCATTAAGGTCTGCACATTAGTAATGGAATCAATCTCAAGACCCTCAACTTTGAAAGTAAAATGAGGAATAAAACATGGGATCATATAATAGTAATAAAATAGAGGGTCTTATTTAAGATCCTTAGAACCCAAAAAAGATATATTATTCTTTTATATGACCCTATAGGTATAAACATAAGTAGAGTGATACTTCTTGGGATCATCAAAGACAACAAACCTCACATCCTACAGGGACATAATGGAAAATCTCGTAAGGGATATTTCTTCAATTGGGAAGCTACATGAGAATTGGTCATGGGAGATATCACATGTAAAAACTCATTCCAATGGTCCTCACTTTCAGGATACAATTGGATTCGATTATGGGATGAAGTGCCTCTTTGTTTAAGAAAACACCAGAAACAACACAAAAGATTCCTCCAACAACCTTAAGGGTTTGACCACGGCGATCAACACAAAAACATATTTAAAATGTACAAATAATGTATTGAGTTCTAGATTTGGGGAATAAAGATATGAAAAAAAACCATTAAAATGGTAGAAAAGTATAATTCACCAACATGTATACATAGTACGTGATTTGTACGGCCAAAGCCATAATGGGTGTTTACTAAAGATGAACATAGATTGCAAATGGCCAAGAACACGATGTTCTACACATTTACCAGGTTTGAACACTAAATTTTCAATCTACTCATGTTCCTAATTTTTAATATCCATGTACTTTGTGACGTTGTGTACTTTTACATGGTGTGAAACCCACATGGGTCATGGCTATGTAATCTACCTGGCTATGTTCCCCTACAAGGGATGTTTGGATGGGTACTACCCAACATGTATGAGTCCATATAAATGAATTTTATACCCCATACACATCACATAACTTTATAAGTCCCATATTTGTATAGAAGGAATAACCCACGACATGTATTCTTGTAGTATATTTTGTGTGATCATAATTTTTGAATGGAAAACCCCTCATGTTTGACTTAAACCATGTTTTCATCAACAAAACATTTAGTTCAACCCTTAATATATCCGAATAATTTTTAATAGTTATTTAAAACATGGAAATGAAATATATATATATATATATATATATATATATATATATTTGTGGAAAAACATAAAAATATCCAACATTTGGGAGAAATTCACTGAAACATTGCAAATTTACACAATCTATGGTTTCTACATGATGATCTGAATCCTTCCAAGAACCATAGTAGAATGTTCCATTCCTTCCATCCTTATCTATCTCTCTCCATATAAATTTTCCTCTATTCATTGTGTGAAGGAGTATTTGATGTGGGTTTTTTAAGAATCTAGGGGAGAAATAAAAGAAAAGTGGGAAAGAAAATGAAGAACAAGAAAAGAAAAGGAAAACGTGGGATGCGATTTCCCTAGTTTAGAACATTGTTTTATGAATGTCCTATGAAAAAGTCCATGTTATGGACTCAAATAAAAATATTTAATATCAATCTGATGCTCTATTTAAAATATATGTCTAAATGAACCTATGTGAATAAATTTATAATTAATTAAATAAATATTAAACAATCATTATTCTTTTAAAATTAGAACCACTCTGAATTATATCAAACTCATGTACTATGGTAAATACACTATTTGTTGACTATTATAGTTGTAAAAATAATTTAATCATGAACATATTCTATGTTAAATGGACCATTTTATCACGTATAATCATCTAAAAGAAAAAATTCAAATCCCTGCACAAAAATCATGACAAAAAAATCTGCTATTTTCTATCTCCTAACCATAAACCTTCTCACCCTCGATAATCCTTGGTGGTAAACTCTTAACTACAATCTAATCAAATATCATATTAAATTTCTCTATCTAAATTATCCAATGACAAGTTTGACAACTACCAGAAGTATCATACATGGGAGATACTTAATTATGAATGATCTATCACTCCCCATTAAAGGAATACCTTTATTTTAATCTCAAATTTGAGCATCATGCTCAGCAGCCCAGGAAATGTTCTGAGTTCCAACTGAAAAACTAGTCACTACACTCAAATAGAAAATGATATAGAACCTACCAAAAGGTATATCATTCATCGATCCTCGAGCCCAAATTAAATAGGTTCCATCATAAAAATATGAAAGAATATTTAATAATAAATGAAGATTTTTTTTTGATCTGGAGCTCTCTTAACATACTCGGGATGATTAAAATATAATACATGATCGTCTGCAATGAGGATTATACTTCGATTACATCAAAAGTAATATATCTCTTTATATGTCACACTCAAATAAAAAAAGTTTTAATTTCAATTATATGACTCAATATATGGGTCTAATTCAACACAACATGTGATTTAATTCTGATGTATCATCTACCATGGATGGAAATGCATTATTTATCCACATGTTCTGGGAAATCATTCCCGGTACAAGTATTCGAATCCACTGGTCCTCATCCAACATATGAACACTTATCGATTTATGATTCTAATAAAACCACCTAGAACCTATGTATACCTTTATAACCGAATCATAATGTTTTGTTTAATCTTCTAATTAATCTAATATGACCACGCTACAGAATATGGTTGTATAAACAAGAAAGAAAATCCCCATAAATGATAGGCACCTTACCCATTCCATGATTCATTCCCTAACTGCCCGTCACTTAGAGTCATTCCAGTAATAACTATTTATCTTCAATGTAAAAACCATAAAAATATTGAAAAATACTACAATATGGGGATAGTTAATAGAAATTCCACGTCTGTGTAATCCAACCATTAGCAGAAAGAGCCCTAGGCGATTCATGAGAACGATAAAGAATCAATATTCATATATCCCAAAACCTTGTCACTAACCATATATCAATATAAAATGATCATATAACATAGATCCCTACCTACAAAGGCATCCATCAACAAGGACCAACCTATCTCACATGTTTTCATCAATCAAAATGATACATCAACCTGCAAGTGTTTGAGTCCAAACTAAGTGCCAATTGGTCTCCCAAATATCCCTACTGATCAAGTCTTACAACTAGGTCACATGTTCTATCCACCTATCCGAAAATATCAAACCTCTCCAAGAGAGTTAAAGAAAAATAATGAACTATGAGGCTTAGAACTATCCACGTGGCCAACAAGGGACAGATCCTACCTAATAATCCATATAAGGAAATGCTCTCGAGAGGTCATGAAATATCATGATAGAGAAACTAAACTAATAATAACTAGGAATTTGAATGTGATAATACCCCAAATATCAATTTCACTATAAACATCATGGAACCTATGACAATCATACACTCTAATCCAACTAGGTAACCACAATAAAGTTTGTTTAATATGAATTTCAATCCACACCTGGCAATAAAAAATGCATAGATTTTCACTAACACATTAAATAACTAAACAATTGTAAAAAATCTATATGAGGGGTTTTACACATGGTAATCATGTTCTATAATTACTTATTAGGGAAAATCTCAATAGAGGTCATTATATAACATGGTAGAGAAACTAAACTAATACCCACCTAGAATTCTCAAATGATAATATCCACCCAAGGCCCATTTCACTAGAAACATCATTGTAGCTATCATAATCATATACTCCAATATGAATAGGTAACCACATTGATGTTTTTCAAGAGGATTTTCATTCGATTCCATGCAGGAAAAATGTATAGATTATCACTAACACTTTAAAAAACTAAAAAAATGTAAGAAATCGATATGGGGTGTTTTACACTTTGTAATCATGTTCTCTATTCCCATTTGGGACACTGCACCTCCCTGGCTGGGGACTCTGTCATAAATCACAACATCAAATTTATCAACTCCTATCCATATCACCTTCCATATGAACGAAATATATATCAATGTCATCTGGATTGATTATAATTCCACCAGAAAACTAATATTATAATAAATTTACGTTTTTCTAAAACTTTTATCAACTTTCAAATGTGATCATAAATAATCACACTCTATGAAAAATATAAAAATTTATTCTTAAATTCAAAATATGATGAATGACAAATCCCTTTCATTAGTCAACTGAGAGTTATAATCCATCATTATAATCTTTATGATAGCCAAGAGATAGAAATCAATAACAAATCTACGCATCCACAAAAAATGGGTGTCACAAAAATCAATAGTGATCTGAATGGTAACTCCATATATTATGAATATAAATCCCATAACACTAGAAACTAGGACATCTAACAAAAATCAGTTATCTCAACATACAAGTATAATAAATATTTTTTGTTTTAAAACATTAACAATACTCATATCTACCATATCCAAAATATTAAAACAATATTAATGAAATATCTTTGAGGCCAAATTTTAATTCCATAACTAGTATTCCACTAAATCATCACTCTTATTGAGTTCACCTCAAGGTCTAAAGCATGCCTCTACACAACTAGAGGCTTCTAACTAAAAGTATGGTTCTAGGGTGGTTCTGTTGAGATAATATTCTCTCATATCATATTAGAAAACAACACATGTAAATTGGTATCATCCAAATAATAAATAAATAGAGTGATACATTTATAATAAACTAAAATAGAAAATAAGGTAATAATATATGAAATTCTATAAATTTTGAAACAACCATGTCATATATATAACACTAATTACCTACTGGGTTAACCATACCCACATGAGTAAATAAAAGAATCTAAAATAAAATTATAAGAATCTAATTTTAAATCCAATCCAGACCACCTACCCAATATCCATGTCAATGTTGATATCTTATAGCCACAATATAAGAATCCATAGGAGTGGAACAACATGATCATGAAGCAATGTGCCTCAACCCAATACATCATGCATATGTGCTAATCCATAAATGTAGACATAATGGATCCACCCATATTGAGATCCACCTACAATTGTTAGAAATAATATAAACATTCCTCCCCACTGATGAAACTATAAATATATTTTCTTATGGGAATTATCATGTTATATAATCATTCAAACTGTGACACAACTAAAAATGATTAATATAGAAATCACGTAAACCCACCCTCAATCCATTGGTCAGGGACCCCAGTCAGCTGGGTAATGCTCTGTCATGTATATTTATATTTAAAAATAATTTTGTATATATTCATATATATATATATATATAAATTAATATTAATATATATGATTAATGTGAAAGAAATTACAAAATCCAAAATAATAATATCCTTGGGTCAATAATCCAAATTATATAGATATATTGTCAAAAGGTAACTATGATTGATATAATACAACTAAAACCATATGTAATTAATTTAATTAGTTTGTCCAAAATCAAAATAAAAAAATTCCTTCTTTGGTTTGCATCATAAATGTATCTGAGTAAGCTATATCACCATAGTGGGATATGCATCCTATCTCTAGGCTCAGTCATACTCGCCTCCAATCACAACATCGAAGGATGACATATTCCAATATAATATCCATTATATAGTCACTAAATTATAAATAATTACACTAATTCAATTTAAATACAATATGATATTTTTAGGTCCACATGGTATGATACCCTAAGAGGGGGAAGAATTACGGTATGAAATATTAAAACAACTGTCCCTATTGATCTTATTACTATGTTAAAAAAGTCACTTCTCTATCTTTCGTATAGAAAATTATAAACAGTAATTAAATCATGCACATGACATAATGATTTTTACTTAGTTCACCCTCACTAGGCTATTTCCAAAGTGCATACACCGACGATGTGACGTTGTTACAAATCCACTAAAAGCATATTGTTATTTATAAGTTTGAAGCAGACTCACTTCCCCTCCTGGTTTAAAAAAATTCATGATTTGAAAGATCAATTATCTCTCAAATGAAGTATTCTCACCACTTCATCCAATGATCCACTCCCAGTTTATAGACATGTTGGTATTTTCATTTTCTCTAATTAAATCTTCATCTTTAACAATTTATAGATGCTCTGTTTACATTCCACTTTCATCCACTGATAAATGAAACATTACCAAAATATTACTAGGAAACCAAAAATCTGTAGTTGATCCCTTACAGCTTCATAATCACAATTTTATTTCCTTGCACACAAGATTCCAATTTTGGCATGACACACCTCTTGCATGCCACTTCAATCTTGCACTCAACTCAAATCATATGCATAACTTTCTTAGATTACGTGCAACCCAAAATAATTCATGCAACTCCCTTTGTGTGGAATTATTTCCTGATTCAGTGCTTAGATATTCTCTAAATGTTGAGCTACTTCAAATTAGGGGGGTCACCTCTTATTTATAGTCTTCACTTCCCCGGTGGGGAAATTTTACGATGTCCTGAATGATTTTATTCGATCGTGCAAAACCCCATTTGATGTCACATTGGGTGCGCAAGATTCTTGGGGGAAAACTCATGTTTCACGACCATTTTAAAATATTTCATGTGCATCATTCCTTTTTCATTTTTTAGTGTTCGGATCCTGAAACAAGCCTTACATTCATTCCTTTGTCATCATTCTTTTTATACATATGTTGTAAACTATATCTCTATAACTCAACAACATGACATGGAAACACTCTTTTTTGAAAAATGGGACATCATGGTCTGCTTTATCAAAATAAAAATCATGGAGGTCTACTTTTTCAATAAACACAATCACCTCAAAAATGATTCATTGATACCATGCGGGGTTTTTTCCCAACAATATCACCCTTTGGGAGTGTATAAAACTCTTCCAATAATGATTCCACGTTATAGTGTAAGCCACCAATCTCTTCTTGTGATTTTGATAGTGATCAAAGATTAACCCAACACATACTCTATGACAAGATGGTCAATGATCGACAAGAAAAACAAGAGTAAATGAATAGATATCAATGGATCAATTCATTTCAGATACCAATGTTTAATACCACACTGATACAAATTGTCAATAGCTAGAAACCCTCTCACATCATTCCAACATCACCCATCTGCTTTTATCACGATCATCAGCTATCGAGATATCTATTCTTTGATTGATCACTTCTATCATCGCTATATTCAAAACTCATACTCGCCATATCTTATTGCTCTCACCCAATCTCACTACACCACATTTCATCTTCTTCTATAGTTTTTTACTAGGATATTTTATCCCTTCCATAGAAACAGTTTATCCTCCTTGAGGAGTTAATATTTCTCCCACATTGTCAACAAATCCAAAGTTCAATCCTCTATTGTCAGAGACATTAAAAAGAAGAAAAATTAGCAAACTTGATAAAAACACACCCTACATCGGGGAGAGGGGGGTACAAAGGCACACATTTTCAAGTGTTGGGAGTCGACTAAACACCTGGACCTAGTTAATGTCTATCAAAATATTCCTTGGGTAATGCCTCTGTCAAAATGTTTTAAACATGTAGTTCTGTAGGCACATACTCCAAATTCACAATCCCTTTCTAAAAATTCTCCTTGATAAAATGATACTTTATCTCATGGTGATTTTTCCTTGAGTGAAGGACATGATTTTTTCTCATATTTATATGAATTGAATTATCGCACTAGATTATGATATGAGACATCATGTCAATGACCATATCATAAAGCTATTGCTTCATCCGCAATAATTGTGTGAATGCTTGAGTGGAGTCAATATACTTAGACTCTATGGTGCTCAATGAAATGAAATCCATCCTATTTCTTAGAAAAGAAATACAATATCCACTAAGATAGAAAGCAACTCCTGATGTAGATTTCTGGTCATATGATGATCTAACCAAATCTTCATTTGTATATCCCAAAATATCTTAGAGAGATTTTTTAGTATACATCAAACTGAATTCCATAGTTCTTTGATAAACAGAAGTTTTCATTTCACTACAAGCATGGGGCTTTCCTTGGGATTTCATTAATATCGTGCTGCTTGGCATGTAGCGAAAACAATATTAGGTATTGTCACTATCAGGTATAGAAAATTCTAGTAATCTTCCCATATTCTGTTACATTAACTACCTTCCTATCATCATGTAAAGATAATTTCATCTGGGTAGCACCCAAATTATTTATCTCCTTGTAATTTTATATTCCAAACCTTCTCATAACCTCCTTGGCATATTATGATTTTGAAAGGGATGTGTCATTCCTTCATTGTAAAACCATTAAACCAAATAAAAATGTCATCTTCCCAATCATTGACATTTCGAACTCACTTTCCATGAATTCCAAAAATGTATCCACTGAGCATTGCCTGATCTACAAAATATTATGTCGTCAACATAAACCAGCACCATCACTCATTTATTACTGTCTTTGTTGAAGTAGATATTTTAATCAACTTTAACGTGTTGAAAACCAAGATTTTTCAAATACTGTTCAAGCCTTGAATTACATGCTATTAGTTCTTGTTTCAGCACACATAACACATTCTTCAACTGACAAACCATGTTCTCATCCTCATGAATGTGAAAACCATCAGGCTTCTCAATGTACACTTCTTCCTCTAGAACCGTATTAAAAAATGAAGATTTGAATTCCATCTAAAAAACATTGATCTTTCATTTCTCTGCAATGGCTATGAATAATCTGATTGTCTCTAGACTTGATATGCATGAAAATGTCTGATCAATATATATTCCATTTATCTGGGATTATCCTTTTCAAATTATTCTTTCTTTATTTTGATCCAATGATACTTCTTCATCCATATTGTTGCGATAAACCAATTTATTCCCAATGAAATTCTTATCTACTGGCCTCGAAACAATCTCCCATGTCTAGTTCTTCTAAATCTGATCTCTCTCTTCATTCATATCTTGAACCTAGTTTCTATATTCATCTAAATAAGCAAAGGATTTTGGCTCTACTAATGACATGAATGATGTCTGGTGCAGTGATTTCATTCTTCTTGTCTGAACTGGAGTCGACTGATCACCAATGATATTTTTCCTGTCAATTTCATCTCGACTCCTTGGCTTCTGTGCAAATATTGATTTTAATTCCTCATGCTCATCATTAGTATCTTATTCTGAAATAACATCATTCACATATACTCCTCCTGTGATACTTTCTTCTTCATTACATTCATCAAGATACTGTTCACTATGATGTTGGGTATTGTCTTCATTTTACACAACAATTACATCATCTCGCTATAATAATTTTACCAGCCTCTTGATAAAGCATTTGTATTCAATGATTTTTCCTCAGTATGCATGGGATATACTATCATCTCAATGTGACTCAAATTTCCAATTTTTATCCATATTGATAATAATGCACTTAATTCCAAATATTCAAAATTATTTCACCGTTGTTTTCTTTTTGTACCGTATCTTATATGGAGTCTTTCATTCCATCGGACACAACAAAACTCTGTTAGAAATATAGACTAATGTCAACACTTCTTCCTTCCAGAACCTCTCTGGTAGGACTTTTCCAATAAGAATCGTTCTGGCCATGTCTTTGATGATCTAGTTTCTCCTTTGAACCACTCTATTCTATTGGGGAGTTCTCACTGAAGAAACATGATTCCTTATCTACTATTTCTTGATATAGTCTTCACCTGACTATTTGTGAATTTCATACCATTGTCAGTACAAAACTTCATAATTTTTTATCCAAGCATCCCTTTTCCCTCCCTCCTATACTATTTTAAGAATCTGAACACATTGGACTTATAGGAAATAACATATACCCATTCCATTCTTCTATAGTCATTAATTAGAAAACTGTAGTACCTCTTCCCATCAATAACTCTTGGTGAGATAGGCCCACAAACATCATCATGCACCAATTCAAGCAATCTGGTTGACTTATTTTCCTTTTCCTTATAAGGTTTTATTATGATATTCCCTTGATTACATGTATCACATGTGTGAGTGAAATCATGTGATAGCTTAGAGAGGTCTCTTGTTGCATCAAACATTACTAGATACTCCAGGGATGGTTGGTTTAGATTTCTAAGTCTTTGATACCACAAATTGTTTTCTTATTCTCTAGATATAAAGAAGATATAATCTTATCCACTTAGTAGGTATAGATTTTGCTTCATTATTTTTCCTTATAGAACCACTGAACTTTCACTTCCTTTGACGATAAATAACTTCTTAGTATAACTTATAGAATCTCCAGAGTCACATAGTCCACCGATGCTGAGAAAATTGTGACTGAGTACTTGTACTACTAAGACATCCACATGTATCATCCCTTTTCCACCAAACCTGGCCTTTACTGAGCCCATAATCATCATGCCTTCATTATTTTAGAACATGAAAACACCTTCATTTTCATATTTTATGCCTGTAACAAGATCCTTATAACCTATCATGTGATATTTCAAACCTCTGTCTCGGATCCACACACCAGAAAAGTCAGTTACTTTAAGGGAAATTTCATCCACTACTGTATTCTCATCCTTTTTCTTCTTGGTCATTAGTTTTTCCTTGACACTCATCATAGATTGAGTCTTCTGATCTTTCTCAGAGTATGACTGGCTAGCTTCATCTTGCAAAGATGTGAATCTATTTTTCATTTTCAACTCACTTGTTGGTTAATTGATCTGCTGCTTGCAGTCATTTTGATTCTGCTTTAGCACATTCCTCCCTATGGTCGATGAACAATATCTAGCCATGTGCCCAAATAATCCACACCAAAATAGAGTCCTTTGATATATTTTCTAGGGAACCATTCTCCATTTTCAGCAACCTCTGTTCTTGTGCCCTTCGATATCAATTGGATATGGAACACACATACAGTGAATGTCCCATCATTCCACAATAAAAATACCCAATATAATGCTCAATCATTCATTTCACTTTGGAAATGCAAGTTACCCCTTGGGATCACTGAGTATTCTTATTCTACATTATGCCCAAATCAACCATAAAGCAAGAAATTGGTTCTTCTGATCTGACTTCTATTTTCATATTTTTTTTTCGATCAATCCCCCCATTAGTTTAAGCATCTAAACATAATTGATGCTTCCTTTTTTAATATCCACTATTATACACTTTTAATTTCTTGGTTTTATAAGTAATATTCTTTCCTGATGGCCCAGTAGGTGTCAAGAGTTTTTCTCGATCCTTATCATTTTTCCTCAAACTAACCACTTCTCCCTCAAGTTCTTCAATAATCTTGATTTGATATTTCCTTATGTTATTCAATCCATTGATCTCCCTTTTCTAATTTTCAACCTTGAGTTTAAATTCATTAACCTTTTTTGAAATCTCTTGCCTAGATGAATTACGGTATTCCATTTCATTTATCAGCTCAGACTTATCTTCTTCCTACTATGGCATGTGGAGTTTTGCAACATATCCCACCAAGATTTTTTCTTTGTTTTTTTCTATCCAAATATGTATCTCTTCAAGAGTGGATTATAATTTAGCTTCCACGTCGACCCTTCCATCAAATTCTTCTTTTACATGATCAACGTTAAATTCTTCCTTTTTCTGAGTTCTACCGACAACTGCCACTATAGTATTATCTTCCCGATCTACGCAGTTCCCTATCTCTTCAAACTTTTCAGCCTCAAACTCATCTGAACTATGAAATTCTTGTGAGAGATTATTATTTTTCTTAGATAAATTTCAATTGAATTTTTTATTGCCTTTCTCATAGGATGATGTCTTATTTTATGGAAATTCTATTTCATCCTCCGCATCTTAATTAATATTCTTGGTCCATCTTGCGGTATGGTGACCAACTTTTCCACATCTAATGCAATAAAGTAGATATTTCCCATTAAACATTCCTTTTCCTCATTGATGATTTGATGAAAGGAATGAAATCATCTCATCTATCTCTTCTTTTTCCTAATAATCTTCAATGGTGAGAATCATCATGGACTTGAATTCCACCTCTTTGGATCTCCCCTTTTCCACAACATTGTTATCATCATTTCTCATTTCATATGCAGCAAGGGTGCTGTACAAATTATCCAATGCCATCTCTTTGCAGTCATTATCTTTAGAAACTGAAACATTTGGATTGAACCTAGGCGGAATATTCCTCACGATGTTCTTCACAATCTTTATGTCGTCAATAACATCTCCAATACCTCACATGTCTTCCAATACAACATTTACCATTTCAAAGAATGAACCAACATAATCATCCAGGTTCATTCGCAGATCTTCATACTTGTTTCACAACACTTGAAGATTTTCCTCTGTAACCATTAAATCTCCTTCATAAATGTTTAATAGATTTTCCCACATAGTATGTGATGTTTTTAATGACATCGACTTCATATAGATAGAATTGGATATGGCTCCCCCTTAATCATTGATTCCCTTGGCGTCAGCATCTAATTCTATTTTCTCATCTTCAAATAATGCACCACTATTAGTGTGGATAGTTATGCCACATATTTCTATTATGAACTCATCCATTTCTAAAGATTAAATATAGTGTTGTATTTGATTCTTCCACAGATAATAATTTTTCCCATCGAAGATCAGAATCCCCTTGTTTTTGGTGACCCCATTTGACATAGAAACCTTAATATCATCCTTTCCCTCTAATACCAATTGTTAGATCCACTAGGTCCGATACCCTGTAGGGGGTGAATCAGGGTTTGACATAATAAAACAACAACCCATAATGATATTGTTTCACTATTAATAAAAAATCCCTTCTCTCTCTTTCCTGTAGAAATGTATTAATATGAATTAAATCATCCACAAGACACGTCAATTTTTACTTGGTTCACCCTCACTAGGCTATGTTCATGGAGCATACACCGGCGATGTGAAGATGTATCAAATCCACTAAAAGTGAACTGTTGTTTACACGTTCAATGTATAATCACTGTCCCTCCAGGACTAAAACCATTCACAATTTGAATTCTCAATTCTCTTTCAATCGAAGTGTTCTCACTACTACTTTGGAAGATCCATTAACAGTGTATATACTTGTAGGTATCTTCATTTCCTCTAATGAAATCTGTATGATTAACTGTTGATAGATGCTCTGTTTATGATCCACTTTCATCCACAGATGAATGAAGCTTTACAGTATTATTATTGGGAAACATCACATTTTTTACACTACCCATATAGTATCTTCTATACAACATTATTTCCTTGCGTACAAGATTCCAATTTTGGTTTGAAATACTCATTGTGTGAAACTTCAATCATTCACACTACTCAAATCTTACCGGAATCATTATTGGCTTTCGTGCAACCCAAAATCTTTCACACAACTGCCATTGCATGAAATTCATAGATGATCTCGGGCTTGGATTTTCTCTAAGTGTTTAGATACATCGAATGATGAGGTCACCTTTAATTTAATATCTTCTCTGACCCCTACACAGAATATTTACCATGTCGTGCAATATTTTCTTTGAGATCACAAAACCCCATTTGACTTCGCAATGGGTGCACAAGATTCTTCCCGGCAAACTAATATTTATGGCTCACTGCCATCGTTCATTGTCAACATAGGTTGTCAAAAATATATCTGAAACTCCAAAAACCTCCATGGAAACCCACATTGTCAGTAAGTGGGACATTTTTTGTCTGCTCTGTTAATAAAAACAACATGGTGGTCCGCTTTTTCAATCAACACAATCACCTCAAAAATGATTCAATGATACCTCGAGGGATTTTGTCCCAGCATATGTCAATGATTGAGGTCTTGTTCCATATTAATTTTGGACATTGTGACTCAAGTAATCCCTATGGGGCTGATACTTAGGTGATCAAAAAAATGGAATTCTCTTCAGACCCAATAACATGATTGACATCTATTAATATTAATTGATCTAAAGAGACATCCCTAGGAACTAAATGTAGAAAATATAGTAATGTGGAATCCACATGACCTTATTGAAAATCCTAGGTGATTATTTATGAGTTTGTAATAATCAATCGAGTATATGTCACATTCTCGGTGAGGATTCCTTTTATACCACCACGATCTAGTAATCGGGAAGGCAGAGCATAACATACCTCATTGTATGGGAGAGTGCAATCTTCCATGTGTATCATCAAATGAGACACCATTTCTTTATAAAAAATCAGGGGACACCATGCCAGAATATCATATTCATAGGCTCAAAATCTAGATCCCAAGTAATACCCTTGGGAATCGCAATAATATAAAATAAAATATCCAAAGTCAAATCCCAAGACGTACCAGTGGACATACCAAAAAGAAAATGCATCGTATCAGGCTCAATAAATACAATCCCAAAACACCTCATGTAATGAATGATGCATCATCATTAAAAATGTGAATGAATAAATTATGAGTGAGTGTGGAAAAATGCATAACCTACCACTACCGCCACAACCATAAGGGCCTACACGTTTGGTATGACTTCTTAGGTGACACCCACTTCCATCACTAACCAAATATATTTTTATGAGATTGGGGAAGTTCAATCATAAGGGAATCCATGGGGTTCTTCATGAAAATAACACAAGATTGGTCTCCTACTTGGGATTCTCAAGATCTATGACTTAGTGAACACATCCAACATAGGGTCCTCAGTTGTGAAGGTAAAAGGAGAAATCCTACAGAAGATCCTCTAAAATTTAGAAAAATATGAATCATACAGAGGATCCTTAGAATAATAAATGTATAGATGCATCCTATATGAAACCATCTAGGTCGAAAGGTATTCAGAGGAATACTATACAGGATCCTTTGAGACAACTAACCCCCAGACATCTTGGGCTTTAAAAAATAATATTGCATGGGAAATTTCTGGAAGGGGAAACATACAAAATCGCGGTTCATGGGAGATAGTTCTTATCTCATGTCAAGTAAAAGGGTCTAACTATTAATGGGTAATTGTATTTTATTATATACGGAGGAACCTATCCATTAAATAAAACACAATAATCACCACCTCTACGACCTCAAAACACCCAAAGGGTTTCACCTTCGCAATCTATGGGAAAATAATTTCAAATTGGGATACTAATGTATCCAATCCATTATAAGGGGGAATAATCATATGAGGATACAAATAATGGTTATAAAGTGGGTAGTACATTTTTTTGAGAAGAAAGAATGATAATATTAATGACGAATATCAGTAGTAGTACATAAGCAGAGCCAAGAAGGGAAGTTGTCCAGCCATAGCTGGTTGACATCGAAGGGGCCTGAGGCCGCCAGCTGGTGGGCCGCATTATTTCCTTCCCTATTGGTAAAGGAGAAGGTGCATCAAGAGAATATTTGGCACAACAAGCGGATTCTCCTGATGATGAATCAAAGGCCTGAAGTCCAGTGTCATTGTGGTGAATGGCATTGACAACTGAAAGGCAGTCCGACTCGATGATGATGGAAGCCCATCCACATTACATATCAAGCATCATCCCTTCAAGAATGGAAAAGGCCTCAGCAACTACAGGTTCCCAGATGGCATGATGTGGTTCATGTTTTGCTGCAATGATCTGCCCTAGATTATTTCGGTCCAGGAGGCCGAGAGCTCCAGGCCCATCCTTGGGGAGAGAAGCGTGCATGTTGAGCTTGAGACTCCCTTCATTTGGGGGGGGGGGTCCAATGAGGGGGAAAAGAGGGGGAAACTCCTAGAAAGAGGTGTCCATTGTGGTCCTTCCAACCCCAATCCAAGAAGTGGCTCATTCAATACAGAATTCGGGGGGCTGATGGACATGGTGGAAAATCGAATCATTGTGCCGAACCCAAATGATTCAGGCCAGGGTGAAACGAGCGCTTGCATTAGCTGATGAAAGAGAGGAGCACCAGCACATCAGAAGACCAGGGAGGCCAGAGGCAATGTCTGGTGAAACATCTGAAGCCGAGCCCCATTTATTCCAAATATCCTTGGCTCTCAGGCTGTGCATGATGGTGTTCCAAGGAGTTTCAATAATATTTGGTCAAAAGGGACATGAATCTACGCTGGCCATATGTCGGTAAACAAGGAGGCTCATGGAAGTATGGGTGCCCGTGCACACCTGCCACCAAAATTGGACTTTGTTTTGGGGGACATTGAGCTTCCAAAGCACTTTCCAGGGCCCTTCATCACGGTCGCGAGAGTGAATACCAAGTGCCAATCTGTACCCGGATCACACCGTGTACTCGCCTGAAGAATCATTGGTCCACAAAAGATGGTCAGGGCCTATATCAGGGACCCAATGGATGCTCAGAATAATTCTTTGGTCTCTTTCATTAAACCATTCCTGGGTCTTTTCCACACACCATCCCGGGTCCTGGTCTGAAAAGAGGCATTTGACTGTGGCGTCTTCCAGACCATGTTGGGTTGGGGGTGTGGCCCTCATACCATCCTTATCGAAAATCTAGGGATCGGTCCAGATGTTGACAGAAGATCCATTTCCAATCCTCCATCCCAGTCCTTTTTCTAGGAGAGTTTGGGCCCCCAAAACACGTCTCCAGAGGAAGCTTGGGCGGGGACCGAGAGAGGAACCATGGAAGTCCGTGTGGGGAAAATAATTTTCCAATATAATTCGTGCACATAAAGATGATGGACAGTTATTGAGGCGACATCCTTTCTTGGCCAACAGAGCTTTATTGAACAGAAAAAGATTTCGGAATCCCATTTCTCCCTCCGACATGGGCTTGCAGAGCTTCTCCCAGGCCAACCAGTGGAGTCGATTTCTTCCATCATTTTTCTCCCACCAGAAGTTGGTAGTATGTGAATGGATCGGGTTAATTATGGCCTCCGGGAGCTTAAAAATTGACATAAAGTAGATGGGGATAGACTGAATGAAATCTTTGATGAGGGTTCCCTTTCCAGCTTTGGAGATTTTTTTTGGGTCTAGCCTTAAATTTTTTTCTCAATCATGTCCACAAGCGCTGCAAAGATTTATTTTTTAGACTAGACAATCACCGTAGGGAGGCCGAGATACTTCTGGTTTTTGTCGACCAAATCAATGCATGCAGATGCACAAATCTTAGTTATCTTGTTAAGAGGCACCCCTCCGCTGAAGGATATTTCTGATTTACCGTGATTAACAAACTTTCCAGACGCCCGCTCATATTTCCGGATTGCTTGGATGATCACCCGACATTCAATAACAGTGGATCTGGAGAAAAGGAGGCAGTCGTCCATGAAGAAGAGATGTGACACTTGAGGGCTCGCACGGAAGACCTTTTCACCCTGGATAGACTTAGAGGATGAAGCCCTGGAAATGAGGTTAGAGAAAACATCAGCCCTAAAAATGAAGAGAAAAGGGGAGAGAGAATCTCCCGGGAGCAGACCACGAGTTGGGGTGAATCTTCTGGTAAGCTCCCCATTTACCTTGATTTCTAAGGAGATGGTCGAGATGCAGTGCATGACAATTTCTATCCATTTAGCGCATAATACCATTCTCAGCATCACGGCTACAAGGAACTGCCATTCCACTTTATCACAGGCTTTGGTCATATCCAGTTTCTAGGCCATGGTTCCTCTTTTCACAGTAGAGCATGTTTTCACAGAGTGGAACACTTCATGGGCCACAATTTCATTATCAGTAATCAGCATCTTGGCCACGAAGGTGCTCTAGTTTTAGGTAATAATATCAGGAAGCCAAGGGCATAGCCAATTGACAAGTATTTTTGAGAAGATTTTATATGAGACATTACTGAGACAAATCGGTCAGAAATCTAGGATTGCCTGGGGTTTTTCTGATTTTAGGGATGAGGACGGGGACTGTTTTGTTGATGGTAGACATGCTTGTATTCCCTGCCCAGATGTTTTTTCATCATTTTTCAGATTTCAGGACCGATAATGTGCCAGTATTTTTTAAAGAAAAGGGCATGAAAACCATCTAGTGTCAGGGCCTTAGTGTGGGGGATATGCTTCAAAGCCCGGTAAATCTCATCATTCGTCACATCTTTTGTGAGCTGTCGGTTGATCTCCTCGGTGACCACGGGTCTGATGCATTCTTCAACTTCAGTAGAAATGGAAGGAGTCCCTGTGGAGAAGAGGTTCTGGAAAAAACCAACCAAAGCTTAGTGAATGCCAAAAGTGTCAGGAAATTTTCTTCCATCAGGTTGTGAAAGGCTCCTAATTGTGTTTTTTCAGCGCCTAGCTGACGCTTTCAGGTGGAAATATCTGATGTTAGCATTTCACTCTTTAATATGGATGTCATGCACTGGCATAGCCCAAAAGTATTTCTTAACATAAATATAATAATTTTTTATGTAATTTACATTTCGAACACATGACCCAAGGTTTTTTCACATTGTATACATCATTTGATTCCCTTGAAAAAAGTTATGTATTATTCAAATATAATTATTAATAGTGTTTATTTCTAGAGGATGTGAATATTATTTCCATGAAACTATTTATTGATATATAATACATAATGATATTTCCTGAATTAAATTTTAGGAAATTTTTAACGATTTATTTAGTGGTATATATTGATAACTATTTAAATTTACACTATATTAAAAATATAGGCACACCATAGAAACAACCAAGGATAACCCTCAATCACATTTTGGGGGCCCTAGGGTGTGCCACCTATGAGATCATATGAAATAAAGATGATATTGTGGTAGTATTGTTGGATGGTGGGACCATTCATAAGGATCCCATGATCACACACCCACATGCATGCGTAGTCCGTGTTTAGGCTTGCAGAGACTGGGTGTATAGTGCATGGAAATATGTTTTAGTTTTCCAAAGTCTGTATAGGAATGATGTGAAACTATGATGGGTGTCGAACCCTGTAGATGGATAGAATGAATATATGGAATTAATTTTTGATGAAGTACTAATCAACCGATCTTATGTTCTATTTTAGATAAACAATGAGCACATACTATTCCAATATAATTTAAAAATATGGGTTGAAAAAACTATGTTAGAATATTTTGATCTCATTCATTTGTTCCTTATCTTCATCATCCACTGCATATTTATGATTTTTTGGACCTATGTTCACTTGAGACATACCAAAAAATTATCAATTCACTATTTTTTGTCTTATAAGATGATGACAGTGGAATGAGGTATTTGGGATCGAACCTAAAACATGCATGGAATATTTATCATGCATTCATGAGAATGATAAAAGAATGAGCTATTATCAAGTAGAATTTTTTTTACCATCAGCGGTTTGTGCATTAACCATTGATGGTTATTTTATAATGGAATTATGAGCATGCAGATGAGGGAAAAAATGTTAACTCACATATGATGAAATACAATATCATCGGTGTGTATGAAATCCATGACACAAAAACAATTTATAAGGGATTAAAGAAAAATGAAAGAATTAAACGGGGTGGACGAGTCATCATGTGATGATATGTGTACTGAAATTAGGATTAAATGTAGGTTTTTAACTCTGCATTAACAATACATGGTCCAATGTTGGTTATGAGGCCGCATGATGTTTGTTCTTTGCTTGAATAAATTGCGAAACTGATATTGTTCTATTGTTTGAGATAGATTATGGTATGTGTACTGTGTGAGCCGTGAAATATTCTTTAGTTGTATTAGAAGAAGAATTAAATACCATAAGTCCTATGGTATTTTATTTTCATATATGAAGGGGTATAATGGGACATGTAATTTTAAAACAGTGTGAAATTATAGTGTACCTAAACCCACATGTATCCTATTTGAGATGTGTGTGTCCATGTTGGGTGAGATATTGGTTTTTTCATATTTTCATGAAGAATAATAAAAAATGTACTCCTAGCAATTCATGTGTTGTTCTAGTGAGAATGAATATAAATAATACCCATTACATTGTGAAAAGATAATGGTTGAAGTGTTATTGGAGGTTATAATGACTCATCTCAGGACATTTCCTATTTCTCAGTGTTTCCAATGGTAGGATAAAGTGGTGCATTGTAGTAGTGAGTTGTTGTTCTGATTCATAGTGTTGGGTCAAAACGGTGAGTTGTAGTGGTACCCCACACCAGTGACTCACATCAGTAGCTCGCAATAGTTACTCATCCACAAGTTAATTTACTTAATGACTCTCATTAGTGACCCACCCACCAATGATCACACTGGTTACTCACACTGGTTTCTCACACTCGTGACTCACATTGGGAAATTTTACCGGTAGCTTGTAGTGATGACTTATCCACCAGTGACACATTTTCAACAGTTTTTCAATATGCTAGAATTTTTTCAATCTTCCAATTTCTCCCCTTTAATATATTCATTGATATAAAATGAATTGAATAGCATATTTAATGGTTTATGGGTTCATTTAGAATAGTTTCTATCGTCTATAAACATGAGTATTCCTTATATTTCCAAAATTCAATATATTGGTCAAAATTTTACATTAATGGATTAGTAAATCCTTTTCTCCATTTGATTTAGGGTCTTGAGTTCTTAAATTTGAGGACTTCTATTCCTTATGCATTTCTTTTTCTCTTGGTGTGGGGCACCCGAAACCATTCTTTCTAGGGGAGTCCTATGTTTTTCCTAATCTTTTGAATCATGTCTTCTCTGGAGACTATTCCTAGTACATGTTCCCCCACCTACTTTGGTACGATATGGAAGAGAGGATATGTTTATCTTTCAAGTCGGGTTTCCTTCACCTAAACATTATATGTGCATCCTATTGGTAAGGTGTGTCAATTACTCTTTAGAAAACAATAAAATTTTTATTAATGAAAAATAATTGAATAGGTTTAAGAAAAATATTCTAAGGCTGGAAATAAGTGACATATATTCTTCTTTTTTATTTCTTTTAATTTCTTTGGGACTTATATGGGCTAAACACCTTGTTGGAAATCATGGTTTTTGGGGTATTGTTTTCCCACAATGTAATTATTTTGGAATGATTAATTTTTTTTATGTCAAAAAACTATTCTGAAGTTATTTAACCGCATATAGTCAGAAAATAAATGAATACCGTAAGATCAGACTATTTCTATGATAACAACAGAAGTCAATAACTGTAATTAAAGAGCATATGACTTGTTAAATTTGATTTTGCCTTTCCTTGGTCTGTGTGGTGCTGTGTTGTTTGTGGGATCATTTTACCTTGTTCTGTAGTAGGGATTAGGGAATAGTTGTGTGATATGGGAGGATTGGGAGGTTAAATGGAATCATTGTTAGATAGTTTTTTTATTGCGGAATAAATGGGAAGTTTTATACAAAAGTGATGTGATCAGGTTGTGCAATTATAAGTTGGTTTTTGTTGCTGTGAGTCAGGGTTTTTTCTCTATTGAGAGTATTGACTGAGTGGAATTACATTGAAGAATGATGATTGAAATAGTTGGTATGGGTAATTTTCCCAGGGTTTTTCCATGAGTACCATGTATAAAGCTTCACCCAATGTCTCGAGATCAATGTGAGTTGTGTTTTGAATGGGTTTTAAATTTATAGAAATTGTTATTTTGGATAATTTAGCATGGTTTTATTTCCTTTATGTGACTTTCATTATATTTCTTATTGTGTTCCGTGTTACATATTTTATTGGGTCGTGAAGGATAAAATAAAAATGAAATAATGTTGAGATGGAATGATTTAGTTTGGTAAATGGGATGGGTATTTTCAAAGAAAATTAAAATGATGGGTTGAACAACAAACAATGGTTATATAAAAATAATGAAATGAATGGGTTTCAAAAGAAAGTGTCATGTAAACCCTATTTATTTTATCAACATACCATGTCACACTTGCTGAAACAAATAAATACATTTAGAGGATGTAATAGTGGATGTTCTTGTGAGTTGGTTGTTGGTTGATAACCCATAGGTTGGTCTTGAGTGTTTGGTATCATATATTTAATAATTTTATTTTATTTTTGATTTCTATATTAACCCCCACCTTAGTTGAGAACTATGTGCCTAAAACCACCATTATTGCGGGGGAGGGTGTCTATCCTAAAAAATACCAATAGGAGGATGAATGATTGGATGCCCACTCCCTCGTACTCCCACTTCTAGGTAATAATTTCCCATGATTTTTTGGGCTGATGGTGGTTTTTGGGGCCCTGGTGTGGGTGGTCGAGTTATGTTTTCCCTAGTTTCTTCGGGGTGGGATGTGTTTCACTTTCCATGGGTCTTAGAAATGAGGAATGGATGTGAGACATAGGTGTATAAGGGTGGGATGTATTGTTTTTGTGAGGCCTTGGTGTCTGAGGGGGGGGGGGGATGTGTTTTGTTAGTGTCCTAGGTGTCATTTGGGTGGGATGTGTTGTGGGTTTTTAGCCTAGGTGTGTGTGAGGGATGTGGTTTGAGATGTTTGGAAGAGGTGGAAGCACCATGATATATGTTCTTAGGGTGTGAGAATAACTAATCCATCATAAAGTTGTGTGGGTACCCTATCATCGATGTGATTAATATATTAATTTACATGGCTTTCATTATATGGCAAGAGTTCCTTGCAGAGGTTGGGATGGCAAGCATACCTTGTTAGATTCTACTGGATTCTATTGTTTTCTCATGGGATAATTAGTGTGCTCCTCGTAGGTGTGCATGAGAGACTTAATTTTTCTTACTTTGTAAATTTGAATTCTCTCCCAACTTATATAAAACATCATTCATGATTCCATGAGGATTACATAGACCGCACTGGGTGTTACTATCTCAGACATTGGGATGGTTTATATCTCAATTCATATATTTACTTTTTCAATATACATTCGATTTTTCATTATATTTGTATATGTTTTTTAAACATATATGTGGGGTGTATTTGGATCTCTTATATATATATATCTTGTATTTATTTGAGGTCGATACATATTATCTCACAATCTTGTTTACTATAAAAGGGTAATGCCTCCCATTTTGTGTGATTATTTCACCCTTTCTTCAGGTCACCACCCTGGGTCCTACAAGAGGTTGGACTCAGGGATCATTATCTCTCTTTCCATACTGCCACCTCAAGAGGGTAATCATTTTAGGGATGGGGTTGTGACAAATGATATTGGTTTATTTACAGTGAGCCTAAAATATAATAACCTCATTATTTAGATATTAATATTTTAAGAGGAAATAAGATTGTTTATTCATAAATAAGTTTAAATGAAGATTTGGATTAATGATTTTTTTTCAAATCATTGAAAATTCAGATACCATACACATTTTTTTGTATAGACATTCACATGAAACTGATACTAACAAGATGCTAAATTGATATTTTTTTGAGATCTGGATACATTCTTATATCGATGAGATAAAGAAATTGAAGCCGAGAGTCCTTTGAAGATGAATAATCTTGTTTTCCCAAGAATTCAATGATAGAGTTGAATCAATATTCCACCAAATCTAGTAGTATACTCATGACTAGAATTATTATTCTTGTTGATGGAGTACATGATAATGTTAGGTCCTACATGATTATGGGGGAAGATTAATGATCAACCAATAGTGGATCTATCATTTATGAAAGGTGAATTCATCAGGTTGGTTTCAAGAGAAGGTGGAGTATTTTGTTTTGATCTAAGATTATAATGAGTCTATGATATTGTGATGGTGTAGAATTATTTCATTTTTATGTATAAAAAGTTTATTTCACTTATTTGATAGTGAATAATTCATGTTGGGTTTTCTAACCAAATTAGTAAGGAGTATTCATTTCGTTGTTGGACCTTGTATATCTAATGTTCTGCACTATAGAATATTATTATATAACACATGATGATACTTAGAGATAATATTGAGTGGAATAATAAATGAAACAAGTTCAAGAGGTTGAATTCAAAATAAAATGAAATTGGAAAAATAAATCACTAATACATCCCTCCCCACCCATTGTTAAATGTATCCAGGATCTCTACAATTAAAAAATTAAATATCAATAATGAAATTTAATCATTATGGAACGATATAAGGAAAAAATATTGTAATTCATTTAGATAGAATATGATATATCATAACCATATTGATGAATTTTTTTCCTAGGCATATATCACTATTACATAAAAATAATAGAACTCCCAAATGATTTTTGTATGATCAATTTCTTAACAAAGGGAATGTTCACATGATACTTTATTTCTATGGAGGGGTAAACTATATTATTAATATTTAGATGGGCATGGATTTGACTTGGGTACCTAATAGACATTCATTAAGTAAATATTTATAGACATTTTTTTCCAAAAAAATAATTGATATTATAAAAACTATGTTATGAAATTAATAGAATGATAATTTAAGGACTATAAATAGTTTCATATTATGTTATCATAAAATTTTAATTAGTTTAGAATGCCTGAATCCTATGAGGTTGAATTTATAAATGTATTTTTAAATGAGGTGTATTGTGTTTCAAATACTGAACCATGACTGTGATTGAGTTGATTGTTCTATGTCCTTGTTTTCCACGATATTTAATACAACCTATGAGTTATAACCTTTTGTGGAGATGTGATGGCATATTGAATTTCCACTACACTCATAATCTATTTAGGTACAAAGTGGGATAGGACTCTCAATACCTTTCTCACCCAATATTATATTCAGAGACTAATGTTGAATTATATATATATTTATGTTTTCCTACTCACCCATAACATTGGGATGATATATAATAGATATTTCCTTAATGATAGTTCGATATGGGTGACTACTCAAACATCTATAGAATGGAATAAGAATAGGTGGGATGGTCCTCTCATATCCCATATATTAGAATGTGATATATGAGAAATTGAATTAATGTAAAAACTCTTCTTCTACTAAAACTATTTTATTTATAAGGATGAGGATGGACCAGATGTTCTACTTTAATCCTCTCATGGTACTAGAACATTTCTGACTATATATATAGTTACATATAGAACTAGATATATGTATTTTATAGAGTCTTGATCCTCAAAAACATGTTATTACATGATTTTTATATATAATATCAAATAATTGCATCCTAATGATTGAGAGTTGTAGTGTATATAGAGAAATATGTTCACAATATATAAAAATGATTCTAAAACTGAACATATTTAATTTATTCTAAATAAGGACCTCCTAAATATCATTGTGTTTCTGAAATTTCATAGGATGAAATGGATAATACATAAAGAATGGGTGAAATAAATATCCCATTAATAGAATTAACATTATAAAGAAGAATAACATATGAATCAAATGATATATTATGATATAAAAAGAGGTATGGTACACAAATGATGACATGGAGGAAAGAAATAAGTTGAAAAGAAATACAAGATTATAGAATCATAGGAATTAAACAACAATATAGAGAATGGAATAATATTCGGTCAAAGGTAATTTTTAATACATCATCACTTGGTGGATAGAATAACATCATTGATTTGGTTTACTCCTTAATTACAAACATTTCATCTCATGAGACACTAACTTACTGAGCTATTTTTTATTAGTGAATCTTATTTTTGGAAAATCCATTTGGAATAATCATAACAAATACACATATAATCCAATGGGATACAGAATCTTGACTCATATCACAATTGATAGATACAATTATTGTATTCATTTTCGACCATTTAAAATAATAAATTTGGTTTAAAATTTATTTATTTTTACAATATATTTGTTTCTATTCATTTTGAGATCTTAAATATATTTATATGGTGAAAATTAGAATGGACATAGTTCAAGAAACATTGTTCCACAAAATATCATTCCTCAATGCGACACTGTAAAGTTGGTTTATGAAGATATCCATAAGATATATCAAATTTCTCCTCATGTTGTACACCATAATTTCAGGTCAGGAATTTTCCCATTTTAAAATCATAAATCCCATCAATCCAATTTCTTATGTGAATTAGAGGTGAGTCGATTTTGTCATGTTGTGAATATTAGGTTGCATTGTGGAAGGGTTGATCAAGAAATGTACCAAAAATAATTGTCACC
Organism: Viscum album; assembly: GCA_963277665.1. Classification (NCBI taxonomy): domain Eukaryota; kingdom Viridiplantae; phylum Streptophyta; class Magnoliopsida; order Santalales; family Viscaceae; genus Viscum; species Viscum album. The sequence goes on along the minus strand of OY728123.1, from coordinate 745,439,798 downwards.
TTCCACGTTGTGATAGGAGAATTAACACTATGAATGTTTGAAAAAACATTATACAATGATCTAGATCAAATCATTAATACTATGACGTTTATCATCACACTATGAACATGATTCAACAACAAATTTTATGATCCGATTTTCCTTGTGTTAAATGGATTTAAAAGTTGGATGACCATGGATGCTTGAGATTGACCAGGATTAATTGAAATTCCATTTTGATGGAGGTTTCTTACACCCATGGAAATATTTTACAACCATTAGGAGGTGATTACAATGAATAAATTAAATATGAAGACTAGACCTTGGGGAAAGATGTTTTGTTGATGCAGAGTCGATTACAAGGCCATAACTATATTTTTTAGGGTTTTTCTATTTATTTTCTTACAAATTCATGGATAGTATATTGGGGTGTATTAAGTATTCCAAACACATGAATTAAGTGGTATACTATTTTTGTATGTACTATTTTATTTTTAATTCTTGTTGGGTGTTTTTATTCTATCTATATTCCCTCTATTTTTATCTTATTTTCTTAATGAAGCTGTTGCATATAAATTATGGGAAAAATATTTGATGCATTCATTAGAACATGAATTTTTCGTTGATCATCACGTGGGTTAATTTTTTTAAATGGTATTATGTAATGGTTCTCACCAATGAACCCATGTTCATAATCATTATAAAAAAAGAGGTTAGGAGAGAGGGAGAGAGAGATAGTAGTCCCTCATACATAGTGGATAACATAGTAAATATTGAAATGTAAATGAATTACAGTATTGTGTGTGCTATAAATTTATTTATTAGATATTCTAGATGGAATTAATGATTCCCTTTTGAGGTATCAAATTTCTTCATCATTTATTGAGAAAAGGATTTGAGAATAAATTATTATTATAATTTATAAAATGTATTTTTTCATCCATCTTTTTTTTCAAATTTTATGGCTGGTTTTATATTTTTTTAATTATATATAATTTGGTGTTCTAGTCCTATATGTGAATGATAATGTATTATATTAAACCCTGCATATGATTGTAAAAGAAGTCAACCACATACAACAACTTGAATCACTCAATAATAATGTTTATAAATCTATAAATTGGACTAACTAATATAATCATGTGAGCTGAAACCACATCGGAGTACATATGAATAATATATATATGGATTAAAAGGAATAATTAATGTAGTGTCCATACTTATAGAGAATATATACTTGGAATCTAAAGGGAACATGGTAGAATATAAGGAAGAATCAAATTTCAAATATGATATTAACATTCCAACCGAAAGTGTGGAAATAGAAACTTATATTTTTGTAATTATCGCATTATATTCTAAGGCTAATACAAACTCTAAAAACTCTATGTAAGGTTCCCTCACACATCCTGGGATAGTGGAAGAATAATAACATGAATAATATTAAAACATTAATTAAAAATAGAAAGAATAAGAGGGGGTTATAGCTACCAGGATTCTAAAAGAAATGATTATGAAACTAGGGGAAGACTTTATTGAACCCACCTGATAAGAAGAAAATTATACACCAAATAAATATTAGATAAAAAAATAGGGAGTGACGGTGAAATAACATGAATTTATAATTGACAAAAGTGAACAACGTATATCATGCAAAGGAGAATTGGGAAATCTACCGTGTATAGACAATGAAGGATTTATATTTTAATGAAAAATCATGTACATGGTTACATCATCATCATTGTTTGAAAATGTGTTTAATGAAATATGGAAGATCCAATATAGACACCGAAAAGAGTCAAAATTGGTTACATCTATGATGTTTATTCCCTATAATACAGTCCAATTATGTAACAATAAGTGGTATGGTCAAGGTAAATTACCATAAAAGAATATCTTATGAGAGGTTGGTATATTTTTTATTTCATTTGAGGAAATGATTGTTCATTTCATTGCATGGAAGAAGATTTTTTTTACATTCAAAAATAATTTTTTGGAATTTAATTTAAAATACAATTTATTTTAGAGAATCATTGAATTGAAATTTATGTTTGAAGTGTTATTTGACAATATAGGAATATGTTTGTGTAATTTAGAATGTAATAATAGTATAGAATTGAAAAAACTGAAGATGTTATAGGTGACTCATGTGATGAAAAAATGTTGACACCCTAAACTAAATAGATTATAAAATACTCAAATGAGTAACCAATGTTAATAACTGTGAACATTATCATCAAATAAAAATGGTTATATGAGTTTCAATTACATGTTTTATTGGAATCCACTATAATATTTTTAATTTTTTGAACATATAATTAGAAAATGAAATCCACACACATATAATATTTTTATCACTACTATATGAGAAATAAATTTAATATATTTTACCTTCATTCCATATAATATATTTATTTTTTAAAAAAATTGAATTACTAAAATTCTGGAAATAATTACTAGTCATAAAATAAGGTATATGGAATGGATGAGTCATGATTTAGAGAAAGTAATAAATTTTGGTGAATGATAATTTCTTAAATTTTAATTTTCATTAAATTTTTTATTCATAATGATATATTTCTCTAATCATTTCTATGAGGGATTTTAATATTAATATGTTCCCATTCTAATGTTATTTTTGTACACTATTTATTCAAGTTGGTTTCATTATTATTATAGTTTAGATACATGATAATTCTTTCTTCTGGAAATTATGTTCATATTGTGAATTTATGATTGTAGAAATTCAGTTTAAATATTATGGATTAAATTTTATTGATTGAGCCATTTAAAATAATCCCCACATTTACATTGAATCCTAGTTAGCCCTTAAAATCCATAAATGACCCTGGATATGGAAGATCCATATTTCCTGCCTATATTATCCGTTACTGCACTACTCAATTTATTTTTCCTATTTTTTACTAATTAATGTGTGGGGGAAGGGTTTTAGATTGTAGATATGATGATTTAACATAAGTATAGATAATTTTTTTTTGGAATTTTATTGGATTTTGGGAAAATGATAATGATTTAAATATATTTGACTTCATTTTAAACCCTCTTAAAAATAGAAAAACCATATAAAAAAGAAGAATGTATAAAGGGGTTATGTAAGGGAAATATAAAAATCACCATTTATTTACCAGTGATCATGTTATAAAAATTTAAATTATTATCAATTGGAGATCCATTGGGGATGGGCGGTGGAAGTGACATTTATCCCAAGTAAAAAATTATAATAATGGGAAAAAGCAATAAAAATACAAAATATTAGGGTGCAAAAAACATTTTCTTCATTGATTCATGACTATTCATTGTGATTTCTAGAATATGGATATTTTGTCTTTAAGAGGATAATTTCTCATCAATATTTTACTTTATATCATTCAATATACAACAGATAACCACATACTTCTTCATATTTATTGAGTTTTTACCTAATTACCAGCCTGAAAAAAACCTTCAAAATTATTTGAAAGTAATTAAAATTAACTCATTATTAATTGTTATTTTTTTCATTATGAGGTGGAGGAACTGCATGGGCTACAATATTAATGTTAGAAGAAATGCATAAAATTTAAGAAAACTCCATTAATTTATTTTGATTTTGTGGTGAGTGACAATATTTCACAGAGGTAAAATATAAGTACCATTCTCATTAAGAATTAACTACAACATATAAATGAATGAGTGAAAAATAATTTTTATTTCAAAATTGGGTGATTAAAAAAATGGTTGACATTGTCCCATAAAAATGAATGGAGTATAATAATTTTCTCACTTGATGATTGAAAATTTATTCCCCCTGGATAATTATATTCATTTATTGTATTTGATGTTTAAATATTTTTTGAGTGGGAATCATTTGTAACATATGATTAGTTTTTATAATTTAGGACAATCATGATATCATATATGGAGGGATTTGATAACTAAATTTCATAAGTTTTTTTGTTTGTATAAACTAATAAATATCTATTTCTATTTAACAATATTTTTTACAAATATTCAATGCTTTATTTGTTATTTATATCTATGAATATGTAAATATATGAAACCAAAAAATTATATTGAGAATAGGTAGAGGAATTAGATCTGAATGGACCTCATGTATTGTACCAATAATTCACATTATAAAATTTTCATGAAAATTTCATCCATCCAATAAATCCCATTGAGTCCACTTATCATAGGATATTCTATTTATACATGTCACGAGTATTGGACCACATCAAAAAATTGAAAATCGATATGTCATCTTATAATAAAATCAAACTTTGTTTCCATTTATGGAGGGGTTCATACTTTAAAGTTTTAGAGAATTAGATACAAAGTATTGGAACCACACAATAATACTGAGATGTTCAAATGTCTTTAATAAAATATTGGCCTCAAAAAATTTTATGATTCATTATTGCATGTTCTTGGAGGATTTCAATTTTTTACTAGGAATAATTGAGACTGATCTAGATAAATTAAAGGATTAATTTATTGAGATTCAATCATAATGTGGATATATTTACTTATATCATAAACTGGGGTCCATGATAGAAATGGGAGATAGATATTGGAGCATAGGGAATGATGTCGTAATATTGCTGATTTCTTAACTAGGCCATATAATAAAATTAAATCATATATTTATCTTCTCCTTTTCTCTTACCCATTAATTTATTGAATGAGGTGGTTATTTATTTTTGCTAATAATGTAATTAATGGGGATTTTTATTTTAGAAATTATTATTTTATTTTTGAATTCATGACTAAACATTTCATCCCTTTGGTCTTCCCTCTCTTTTTCTCAAGATTCTATATTGTGTCCATTTAAAGTTAATATAAGGGGAATACATTGATTCAACAACTAGAACTAATCCTTCTCTGTTGTCATTATGTGTATCTATTTCAATATTTACAAATGGTTTGATAGTAACTTTCTTACTAAGGACCTGAAGTACATAACCATTAGAAAAATTCACTTAATGGGAAATATGTAGAGTAATAAAATGAAATTAGGGGATAACTTATACATAATTATAACTATAAATTATTAATTATTTAAATCCTGTATATAATTGTTCATGAACCTAGATAACAAATTATATCTATGTAATTTATTGGGGTTTTCTCCTCTATTTCTCTAATTCCAAATGCTCAATAGTTTAGATGTTATTTAATCCACCATTATCACATTTTCAAATTATTAATTTATTTTTTATCCCCTTCATCCCTATAGGATCAACCTATGAACTTGAAATATACTACACTAATTAATCGTAGATATTTTGAGTAGCAGTTTCAAGAACATTATAAAGGTCTCAATTCAATTTCCCCTACAGAAATAATGACACCCTCATAGCGTATCAATAATAAAAGGATATTTCACAATTCTTAAAAAGATTATAAGGAATTAAATATTTTGGATGTAGATATATATGATTTAATAATCATAGGTATCAAATATAATTTCCATTTAAAAAACATCATGAAATAGTGTAGTGAATTGGGTAATGAAATTAACATTTTAAACTATTTTTAAGGAATCAATAAAATAATTTAGATTAATGAAAGAATATATAATTTTATTTTAATACCCAAGGTAAAATATGACGGTTCTGCCAAATATATTCCCTTATTTAATTAAATTATTAATTGGTAATATACATTAAATGTGTGTAATTCAAATTGATTAAGGGATACAAATTTTCCCTTGAATTGAGTTACGTTTAAAATATGGAATTGAGAAATGAAATTAAGGAATGAATAAACCCATAATATATAGGGATAAAAATGTTTGGTATATTTTTAAGATTCATATTGATAGAATTTGGATTCCTTCTATAACATAAAATATATATATAAAGAGAGTAATATAAAAAAAGGTCATATCCCATTGAAAAGTGGTGTTTCAATGAGTTCCCTTACCATAGGTCAAGAATTGTTCTATATATACCCTTAAGATATAGAATATTTAAATTTAATTAATTAATTAAACAAAAAAAGACATTTTATATCAATATTTCATTTAATATAATTTTATTATGTTCGTTTTCAATTATTCCAAATAGATGTCATGTTTATTTTCATAGTTTCGAGGACATTCTTTTTATTATTCCACAATCTAATCACCAATAGAAAACATTGGATGTTCTAATGGAATTGTTACTAATTTTTTTTTGCTTTAAATGATTTAATATGTTTGTAGTTATTCATTTTTTTCTAATACACAATAGAGTAAAAAAATAATTACGATTGAGGTATTTTTGGATTTATAGTAATGTTGTTACTTTATTAAAGGGACTTTTTTATCCAGGATAAATTTATGTAATTTATGTTAATATTTTGAAAATATATCCATTATAGAATGTTAAATACAATATATAATAGATATTTATTTCTTTATAAACATATTAAGTTAATTTAAACCATCATGGAATGGGTTAATGAAAAACTCTTTATCCATGATGGTGATAAATATAGTATAATATAGATGATGTTATCAATATTTTAATATTAGAAGAGAAGAAGGGTATTATCCATATATATAATAAAAATTTAGTATATTAAAACTAATTATTTTATCATACCATCAGTGATTATATGGCTTATGGAGGTATAAGAAGGAATTAAAGAATTTTATACTAATATTGTTTCCATTTTCTATCAGATGTATCCTTTTAGGATTCCACTAAAGGAACATTTGTATTGGTTTCTTTAAGAGATAAATTAATCTATGGATGTGGGGATAGAGATTGGGAGTTATGTTTTTAGTATTAGGATATGCTCAATGGCATATAATGTTTTAAGAGAAGGGGTTTTGAGGGGTGGTATTTATGAGGGGAGTAGACGAGAGTTCTTTTGAATATAATATTTAATAGTTTGTTATATATTCTCATGACTATATATAGTGTTTAATATTATGAATACATATAGTAATTTTTGTTTGTGGGTTATAGATAATGGGTTTTGACACCATCCCATATGAAGTAAATCATGTATTTATTCTCTATGATGTTTATTTTCATATATCTCTATTAATATATTAGCTAATGTGATGTGAGGTTGAATGGTCTTGACATTTTTTACCATTTATTCAACAATTTCTAGTCATAGAATCTTTAGTTACAGGCACAAAATTGTTCAAATTTATTTAACATTGATGGAATAATTTGGAAACCCCTCGATTCTTTATTAGAATCTAATACTATACAAGAATGCAGACAAATGAAAATAATCATGTTAAACAACTTTGAACTCAATTGAATAATATCACATCATATCCTCATGTCTCAAGATGGTCCACTCAGATTGGAAATCAGTTTGATGGCGATAATCCAGAGTAATGATTAGATAAGTGTTTAGAGAATGATGGATAATTTTTTAGGCATTTAAGTTAAATACTAGTTATTGACCTTATACAATTTATTCTGGTTTTTTATATAGTTTCATCATTTCTATTAAGAATAACATTTCTTGCTAATTGAGTGATAAGTAATCTAAAATTTTAATAAAGTGATATTCTTTCCTCAGATGATTCAATATAATCCAGTTGTAATTATTTGATATATATGAGGTGGGAAACCAATGTAAATGTCCATGGTGATGTTTTTCCATTTATATGTTGGTATTGGTAATGGTTTCACCATTCCCTTGTTATTTTTAATTTCCAAATTCACCTAATGAAATACTAGGTACCTTGATGTATAATGTTCGATATTTTTCTTCATTGTGTACCGAAAATTATGCTCTCTAAGATCATGGTACATATTAAGACTCCTTGGGTTGATAGAGAATGGAGAACTATGTATATCATTTCACAACATAAACTCTATCTCATGATTTTATGGTGCAGATTGTCATGAACCTTATCTTATAAATCATTCATCATAAATATTTAACTATGAATATTTTTTTTCTTATTGATTTCAGTTTCATCTGTATTTTCACATTATCCTCTTGAGAATTATTTATCATCTCAAGAATTTTTATTTGATTCATTATTTGATATATGTAGAATTTGATTCCTTACATTATGATTTCCATGTCCCACATTTGAATGTATAAGAAGTCTAGATCATTATCAACTATCATCATTGAAAAGGTAGAAGTATCCTTTATACTTATATCATCAACAATATTATTTTACCACCCTGTATGGTAATGTATTAAGTAATAACAGTTCCATATTAGATCTATCCATCCCCATAGGAATTTATTATGCATATAGGAACTCGATCCATCGAGGAACAAATATCCTATGGATTGTTGATCGTTCACAACCACAATAAAACACTACAGGCCCGAGGATGAAAAAAATGAGCCAATAAGGAATAGATAAGGTGGGAGGAATTTTCTTATTATTCATGTATCCATGATCCCAACCATATCCATAAATAAGTTCAGTGGAATAATTATAAAATATGGTGATATCTAGAGTAAAAACCATGTATATAATAAGCTCTTTTTAATAAAAATAATAATTATTGAGTAATACATAATGTAATGGGGAGAAATACACACCCAAAATGAAATGATGTCCCAAACTATCAAAAATGGAATAATGTAAAAATGAGATAGACCAACTACTAATCTTCAAACCTTGACATCACATGGGGTTATTTCATAAGGGTAACACTATGATCCACTATAATCATTGTCAACATGTTCTTCATCTAATGACAATACAACATGTGATGGAAAATACCTTACATGAGTGAGTATATATTTTCCTAATAGTACACCTCGAAATTAGAATAAATAAAAATGGAAAACAAAAATATTTAACTCAAAGCAATGTTAGAGGGGATTGGAACCCATTAGATATAGATTTATATCCACATAATGAAATCCTAAATATTGGGAAAGGGGATTCCCATCTAACATCTTATCTAATGTCAATGAGTAATCCCGAAACACCAAAATTCTTTTACTGATGCCCAAAATCAAACTCAACCTCACCAAAATTTGTGTGGAGGTGCCTCCTCCTCACATCTGTTCTATATAATCGAGGGTGAAAACATATACTATAGAGGACTGAAAAACTACTATAGATGACATATGGGAGATTAAATATATGTATATGGAGAAATAATTCACATTAGTTAGGTGAGTAAAGACACTACCTATATATGAAATGGGGAACACGTGGCATACTACAAAGGGGAGTGCTAACCATGATATCTATGTGGTAGCCTAAGGAAACCATTCCATAGTGTGAATGATGATTATAGAGCATCAATTATCTTTGGTATCATGGGGAACCCACACCATAGTGTGACATGAGTGTACTTTTCCTGATATCTCTTTGATGATATCAAACCATCATTTTCGTCAACAAGCATTGCATGAATATTCCACACAATTCAGACATCTCGAATTGTTTCTAAAAAACCACTTTATAAGAAATCCTAACTTCAAAAAAACAACCTTCAGGATGTGATTCCTATAAACCAAAATCCAATTAATTAAAATATATATATAATTCAACTAGAATATTTAAAAATAAGTAAATGATATTTATGGGGACCACTAGGTTTGTGTCCCCACTCCACTGCCTGGCCATGTTCTCCTTGGTCAAAACATGGGAATCCTACTATCTATATAGATTATTCCATTCAGAATACTTGTTGTGTTGTACTACCTCTGGTCTTACCCATTATCTCACCCCATGACCTCTATCCATAAACATACCTATGTACTCTGGAATGTAGTATGTCTGTTGGTACTAGGTGTTGGGAGTGTTTTAGATGGCACAGAGGATACTCACCTGGGTAGGGTTAGATGGTTTTTAGGACACCTATATAGAGTGGGATGATTAATTTTACCTAAAAACTATCACCATAGCTAAGGGGTGACATGTTTTGTGTTCTTCTGGGATTAATGTTAGGTAGTTCATATTTTCACTGATTTTTTCACATATATCCTTAATCTCTCATTTCATCAATTCTTTATTGATGATGACCACTTTAAATAATCTTTATTTGAGGTTAAAGTAGTATTTTTTTAATTTTTTAGCCTATAGTTCCTAAAAATCATAATCCTTTCAGTCATATGATGCATTTAGCATCTCCCATGCATTTCTCATCACCTGCCATCACCACATGGTTTCATGTTTCCATAGTGGTCTCCCCAAAACTAACATCATTTCCTGATCATCCAAAAAATCCTCATCATAATCACGTTTTTCCAATCCATCATTATTTTTAGGGTTTGATCCGGCTCAAACCCACCCCGAAAATGTAGAACCATGACCACATATGTGAACAACAAAAAGAACAATGAATAGTGTAGAGAAACTCACAAGGGGGAAATAGTCCTCCATTATCCAAGAGTTTTGGGGAAAACATTTCATATATTATATTTCCAAGGGATATATAAAGGAGTATCAAATTTTAAAAATAAGAAAATATAAATATAATGAAAGTGATCATGGGAAGATCAAAACAACACAGATCAAATAATAAAATATATGATGTGTGCTCAATATTTTTTTCATATCTGTAATTCCTTATCGAAGAGACCAATTATTATAGAATTTTTTTTGGAAGGAATGAATTATATAGTAATGTAGATATCCAATAATTTTCTCCACCTGTCAATCCACCTTGATATAATCAATTGTTATCCTCTAATCTTGTTCTACCAATGAATAACATCAAAGATCCTCACAAATATTTCAATGTTTAACTGGATAAACCTATATAATTGTTACAATGTGGTTTATATTGTAGAATTTTGTTCATGGGGTTATTAAAATATTATATAGAAATTTAATTATTATTTTTAATTAACCACACCACTAATAACTAGATCTACTAAACATCTAACACTGATTATCCTTCAATCGTGCTAATGGAAAACCTTGTTTTTCAAAATCTACCATTGTTTACTATTCCTAATATGAGGATACATTAAATATTTATTCCATTAATCCTAAACAACTACACACACATGGTAATACATTTTTTAATATTATTAAAATTTCAAGTTTAGTCTCACCGGGTCTCGGAATGTCACATCGTCTGACTACGTCGATTCGAAAATATTTCATAATATCATTCAATGTCTTACAAAAAACATCTTTTATGTTATTATTCCCTTCTATAATTTTCATCCATAGAAATAAAATCTAAACAAAAAAACATTGTGTTACTAAGCATGCGTCTGACTCTCCTTCTCCCAGGATCGCTCTTATAAGCTATCGTGCTACCAAAAAATGCAAACCAAGGGCACAAACCATCCTTACCTGATACTCTCTTATTGATCATTGATCTCCATTAGGTATTCTGTGATGGAGGATCAGTCTATGATTTCTATATTTCCCTAGTCATTTACATACAAAGGATCACACATATATCTCCTCTTACATGACACATGGAAGACTTCACAAACCATCTTCCACTATGGAGGTAAGGATTGGTGGTAAGAATTCTATCTAACCATCAACAATATATTTAATGGAATGATGTACCTTGGATATATCTTGGCTCCCTAACTAAACCTCCAAAATCCTCATATTGGGTGTCCTCTTATGAAGACAAGGTCCTCTTGCTCAAAATCCATTGTTATACGATATTGATCTGGGTAAGATTTATTTTGGATACGGGTTATCTTCATATGATCATGGATCACCTATAATTTCTCTATCAACTCTAATACCATCTCTCTCTCTCCATACAATAGATTTATCACGTATCCTTTTCTAGTATAAGGGTGACCTGTAGGGTGCCCCGTACTAGGGCTCAGAAGGTTCTCTTCCTATTATAGAGTGTAGATGAGGAAATGTTTACCATATGGATTCATATAATCTCCCAAATGATCAGCTATTCCCAAATCCCCACCAAACTCTTCACCTTCATGGTAAAGAGGCACACTGAACTCATATGTTAGTCCATGATCACCAGGATGAGATAATGGCATATCACTCTCTATGGAATCCTTTTCACAAATTCCCTAGATATTTCATCCCATATCCAATCCAAGGTCACAATGTTCTATGAAAATACTACAGGAACATAATCCCCAACATTCACGGAATTACATGTGAGACAATGCGACACAGACTCGGAATCACTCTACCTTATGCCCACCCCCCATATATTTCCAATGAAGGACCCTATCCACAATAACAACACCGGAATATAAAAACTAAGGTGAAACATTAATTTCCCTCATCACCCTTCTCACAACGCATCTAGAACTCCCATCTATCTCTAAAAAAATATGATATGTTACTGTCTTTCTTAAAATCATTATTGTGATCATCCTGAAGATATCTTGTCACGAGGAACATCATAGTCAATTTTTATAGATTTAGAATACTCACACAGTGAAGATAATGAAATTCCCACACCGAAAACTATAGATAAAATTTTCCCTTATCCTTTACTATGGTGAGCCATAATGGAAACAACTTCTAAGATACCTCCTACACCATGTGAGAATGTGAATTCCTATCAAGGGAAAATACTACCCCTTTTACCATACAAGGAGTATATACTATATAAAACACATTTCCCAAAAATAAATCATATGAGTTATACTATCCTAGGATGAGATATGTCTATGTGATGATAAAACTGAGACTCTGATGGTCAAATTAAATAATAATGTACTCTCCTAAAAATTGTTTCTCCACATAATCAAAGTAAAGACTACCACACCCAACTCTAGGATGTGAGTCACATAGTTCTTCTCATGGGGTATCATCTACCACGAATCATATGTGATTACATGCTACCTCTATATCAAAATATATCCAATTATATGTATAGAGGAATCAAAATACACCATGTCTTCCATTCCCTCCCCTGGTTGTCTCGATGAAAAAGCAATAGTCATCCTTCGCCTCAACCACTTATAGGTTCTATAAAACTTATCATTCTAGGTAAATAACATCCCTTTAAATTTCATGGTTGTCAAAGGGTATAAAATCCTTGTGATGTCCTCCATTAACCTCCTATAGAACCCTTCCAAGCAAGGTAAAATTCATACCTCTGAAGTGATTTTGGGAATTTCTCATGAATTAACATCATAAATTCACCCAACGTCTACAAATAATACATTCTCAAATAATAAATTCCCAAAAATTTTAACTTATTATATCAAAAAAGGAAACTTCGATAGCCTTCAATAAAGATAGTTCCAGGAATAATGTCTTGATCATCCATTGGTTCCATGCATACTCCTCCTCTAATACAGAGTACATGAATATTTCATTCATGAAGATGGTCACAAATCAATCCTTGCATGGATAGATGATTGGGTTCATCAAATGCATATGCACATTAGGGGATTTTTTACACCGAATGGAAACACCGTATACTCCTAATTTATATAGAGATATTAGAATACAAGTTTTAGAATATCTACCTCATGAACCATCAATTGGTGGTATCCAGACCTGAGATCATTCTCTGAGAACCATATCAAGTCTCAAAACTAATAAAGGAGATCATAAATCCTCTATAGGTTGTAAATTACATTTATTGCGTCCTGGTTCAGTCAATGATAGTTAACACAAATATTCAACGTCACATTCTCTTATATTCATGAACAAAATTGTTGCTACCTAGGGGGCACATTGGGTTTGATAAAAAAATTCTTTCAATGGTCCTCCAACTACACCCTCATATCCCATAGCTTAATAGGGGATACTCAATATGTATTATAAGATATTTGTATGGACCCTGGGTGTCTGTAAATGAATTTTTCTGTATCATTCCATAGAGCTAGTCTAAAGACCTCATCGGGAAAGGATTCTAAAAATTCCTCACAATATCAAATGAATACATATTTTGGAAGATTCCACTACACCAAGGACTAAACTCACATACTAATGGTTTGTGGGATGGATCTTCCTACCCAAAATAACCATACCTACCACCATGATGTCGATATTACCCCCAAACAATAATACCATCACCTTAGTTTAAAGGAATCTGACATTCTTGAAATTATTGTCAATATGGGATCAAACAATGGAAAACCAATCAATACCCAATATTACATCATATATTTCCAACAATATGACCAACATGTCCCACATGATGCTCTATCAAGCAAGAAACAACTCACACTACTATAAGATGAAAAAATTGAATAATTATACCTTGTAAGACCATCTATAAAAAGATTCTAGGATAAGGTATAAACTTGAATCTATTTCTCTTCAATCATGAATTAAGAGAATAATTAATAACACAAAAAATTTTCTACAAGTAGTGAGGAATGAATATAATGGAAATAAAATTGGACTTCAAATAATCTCATGTGTCTCTTGATAGTATCAATCCCTAGTCTGAAACATCCCACCACTCCAACTTCCAGCTCTCTAAACATGATGTGGATCACCTAATTGTTTTGGTGGAAGGAACTCCAACATTTACCACTACCAAATCCTCCTCCATGAAACTATTATCTTACCCATATTCCAGCATAACATCCCTGAGGGATTCCCTAGAGACATCTCGGGGATCCTCATTTACAATGATCCATCTACAGTGGATTTCTATACACTATACTCTTATTTCACTATGAAAAACGATTTATGAAAACATGTGATAGATGAACTCTCATCTAGAAAGAATAACATATTCCCTCTCTAGAATAACATGATCCTCCATGCTCTCCTTAAGAAATAGACACATGTATCCATCACCAAGTATGCATCCTTTGTTGAGATATAAATTTCTAGCTACTGCTACTTATTGCATATAACTCACAAAAATGATACCCCGAAGCAGATCCAACCTCCTAGAACCCCTCTACATGGATGTTATCACTTACCAATGCCCACAGGTGGACTCAAACATAAGTGTCAATTTATTTGGATTCAAAACTATCTCTAATTTCTTCATGGAGACTGTAAATAAATTTCCACACATAGAAGAAGATTTATCATACCATATTGTTGGATTAAAACATATAATTCCCCGACCCTAGAAGCCTAGAGCCAATGCATTATTTTATTACATTTTGATGATTATAACGAATCTTGTCCTGAATGACCGATCATTTTTGTAGTCTTAGAAAATATATTACATACAAGAACGTTATATCACACATTTAAACATAAAACACATCATAAATAATTTGTTGAGAACAAGATTACTCCCTTATCTTAACCCTGTATAACAAACATAATCCACTTCTTGGAATATTAGGAAAACAGAATATAAGGAAGGGGTGATCTCAGAGGCTCGGTATGGGTAAATAACTTCGTGGAAGCTATAATCATTTAAGGAAAGACGTTTAATAAAAACAACAGATATTTAAACATAAAATTGAGCATAATATGGTGAAAATAAATCAAACCATTCCATATAAACATGAACATGGATATTATACTACTCTAATAATCATATATAAAAATTAATTTCATAATGATGGAATTCCAAATGCCGGACATCATTACTACATAATCACGGCCTCGTTCCATGACTACAAATAATATTTTTTAAAATAATTGTGCCAAGATACTATTTCGTCTGATGAGGCCTACTGATGCATCAAGGGGCTATAGTAAGCCCACCCATCACTTACTATGTCTATATTATTCCTCATATAAAATTTTTGAAACATAACAAAAACATTTGTATTAAAACTAGAATACGAAATGCCATTACTTAAACTATAAAACATAAATGGTATAAAAATAGCACATCCACAGTCAGACATATCATAACTCATTCATACAATATGGAAGCTTCGATTATAATAAATCAACCTTAGTAAACAATAATATCTAGTAATGAATATTGACATATTTGAAAATTATCATTAAAAAGTATTGAGAGAAATATCCTTTTTTGGGAAATCATTTAAAAGTCACACATTTTTAAAGGAATTCATTTAAAAGATATTTTAAAATGAAAGTGTCCCATACATATTTGAAACATTTGAAAAGAATTAACATTTTAAAACAATTATGTCAATATAAATAAATCCTTAAAACAATTTTGAAAACATTGATATTAATGAGAAATATCTAGAAGAATAAATATTTAAAACATTTAAAATTATGTTTTATTTGAAGAGTACCTTAAAAGTATCATTTTAAAATATCTTGTATGAAACATTTTTGTGGATAATAAATATGTCATATAAAATACTTACACATAAACAATCTCATATAATAATGTGATTGAGGAATTAACCCATACCTTTCTCTTTCCTTTGGTCGAGGGTATGTTTAATCTCCGGTATAACGACCATAGTACGTTATAAAATTATACCAGAACCATATTAAAATTTATTATATCATTCATGATTCATTTATGACTTTATACTACCCATTTAATAATGAATTCCATGTTAAATTAACATTTCTAGTAATAATCTCTTTCTTTATCATACATGTTTTAACCTGTTATATCATATCATTTTCATAATTATTTAAATTCATCCAGAATATAAAACAATATTTATATATAATATATATTTTGAATATAAATATATATAATAGATAGGTATTTGAAATGGAATGGAGACGGTAGGCCGTACGTATGCATAAATGTTTTTTCCACTTTCATATTGTGTTGAATGAAAGTAAGTGAAAAAGATATGTGTAAGTACATACACTCATAAATACACATATATATATATATCACTATTGTAATTATTATTTCATATATTACATATGTATTAATAATATATATATTTTTAATCATCGTTCAGTGGTGAACCTGGAAATGAATCTAATCGCGTCGTAGAGATGGTAAGCCGTATGTACACACGAGGGATGATATAATTTCCTTAATGATTAAAAGGTGTGGAATTGGATGGTATATTAAATTTTACAGAGAAATTAGCATGTTATTTTCATTATTTATATACATATTAATCATCATTATATCGATCCAATAAACACCGTGTTGAATGACCCATTACACCACGGTGTGGAGATAGTAAGCCATACGTATGCACATATGGTGATATTATAATTCATAATATGGATTGAATAATGAGTATGATTTGACCATATTTATAATAAAATCACAGCATGTATAAGGTAATTGAGTTATTATTTTGGAGTGTAAATAACCAAGAATGATAAAGTGGAAGAAAAAAAGAACTTTGAAAGAGTGATAAAATAATTACCTCTTCTTTGGGTGTTTCCTTCTAATTTGAGAAAAAGGGATCCTTAGGTTGCATTTCAGCTAAATGGAATTACTCTAGATGGAATTTAGGGATGTTGGGAGTATATATGGGCCAAGGTTTTTTGATCCAAATGTCTTTGGTGGTGTAATTTTGAGAGAAGGGGAAGTACCCTTTAATAAAAGCGGTGATGGTCACTTGAAGAAACGTTTGAAATATTATTTTATTATAAATTCATTTTCAGTTTCTAATGTCTCCAAATTGTTTTATTTCTAAGATAATGTGTGGATGGGTCGATATCCTCTCAACCAATAGGTTTAGGACAAGTTTATGTCACCATATTAAAATTATCTTTTTAATTTAACTCATTGTTTAATAGTTTATCTTTTACCACGTCCTATTGTATTATTATAGAAAATGGTTAATAAACATACTATAAAATTCCCAGATAACCCCAAGTGGTTCATTATTGACATATTTATCATCATATAAGTCATTTTCCTGAACCGTATACTTTTAGGAATATTTTATCATTTAATAATATAGTATTATTTTAAAAACTCATTTATCTGAATTTTCACACTATTTAGTATATGGAGTTTTTTAAAGTCATAATAGCATGATTACTTCAAAAAACATTTCTTTAATCAACTATAACATGTCATATTAATCAAAAAATTCTTTCGTGGCATCAAAATCCTCAATTTAAATTTGTGTTTATATTAATAATATCAATTTTTTTATCTTTTATAGACAAAGTAATTAATGCATCATAATTGTGACATAAATAAATTTAATTATTTAAGCTATAAAAATTAAAAATAAACTTACCTTATACCTCAAATATTTTTATCTTTGTAATGAATGTTGATAGTTGAAATTATCATTTGTATAACCCTATATTTAATATTTTTTAGTTATTAAACTTTTAATTTAACACATTAAACTCTTTATTAAATAAAATAATATTAAATGTCCTAATCTAATCCAAGTAGACAAAAAGGATAATATTTTATTCCTAAGGTTGTTTTTGGTCGAAATAAACTTATCCAATAGAATTTGGACATGTGTTCGGGTGATAATAAAATCATTTTTACCTTTAATTGCCATATTTACTTTTAATGGTGGTAAATAAAAGTCAAAAGTATCTATTAACTAAAAAATATTTTTATCTTATTAATCCAAATTTTAGTTATTCATGTCAACTGTCTCTCTTGGAGTTTTGAAATTCATTTCAAAGACGTTGTAAAATTATGTTTTATGCAAATTTTTAAATGTGCCTTAAAGGAGGGTGAAAGACGTTAAAAAGTTCGATAAAACATTCTACATCTAATTTTATTATAAAGTGACTCCAATAAAATACATTGATAATATATATGTATTATATATCTATTTTTACTTACAATAAAATAAAATAAAATAAATAATTATTTAAATAAAAGTCATTTTTAAACAATAACGCGATGTTTTTCAATATGAATAAAAAATTGTATGTTTTTAGAAAAATACAAGAATATAACACTAAGATAATTTTGGTATTCCAAATTAAAATGAAAATTATATTTTACCATATTAAAAAAATATTATTTTCATTAATTATTTTAAAATTAATTCACGTAGTCAAAACCAAAAAAGCGTGTTTTTAAAAAGTAAACAATAACCAAAGATTGACTTGTGTTTATATCGAATTTAAATTTTAAATTAATTATAGTGGCTTACATTGTATCAAATGATGAAAATATAATCTAATTATAATTACAAACAATTGAAATATATAATTTATCAATATAAATTATTTTGATTTAAAAAGTTGTTTTCTATTAAAATTTTGTATTTTTTACTATGATAAAAATATAATAGTTATCAGAAATACACCAAAAATTTATTGAACTAGATTTTTATGTCCCAATTATAATGAAGAAGTATATTTTGTCAAATTGAATATAAAAAAGTGTCATATATTTGATTTAAAATGGTTTTTCCATGAAACGCCAGTAAAATTGTATTTTTTGAAAAATACATTCATTATCTGAAAAAATGAATTTGTTCCTATATTATGTCTACAAAACACATAATATGGATTATAAAATTATATGGAGTTTATAAAATTCAAAATGGAGTTAATACTATTCATTATAGCTTTTTGAATGGCTTGTTTTGTAAGTCGTGGTGTGCTCGAACACGGTGTTGCATGTAGTGAAAGTTATTATATTATTTTAAAGACATAATGTACTATTAAATATTATGGTGTTACATTCTCCCCTTATTCAATAAATTTCATCCTCACAATATGAAATTTTTATATGAAAATAAAAGGTTAGGAATAGAAATTTACCCTTGTGGAAGACCCACATCAGAAATTGGGTTAATAAAATTTAGTCTTAATAAGAGGGAAAGGTAAATGAAATAGTAACAACCAAATTATGATCTTGATTAGGAGAACATTGATGGAAATTAAAGACACATTATTGGAGGAAAACATAAATATTTACGGGGAGTGATTGAGGTCATCAATCGGGAACAAGTGTAAAATCGAGGGCCTCAAATCCATCAATCTTTGACGATTTAAAATATCATCGATTCAACAAATAATATGGTATTAGGAAAACATATTTTTGTTTTTAAGATACCATCCCAAAATATTAATAATTAATTTAATCATATATTAAGAGGGAAAAAATATACTTGACAAGTATAGATTTATCCTTCAACTAATCCCTACCACAATCTCATCATTCAATCCAAAAGATATTAAAATTAAAAAATATTATATTTATCCAAATAATATAGGGATAAAAAAATAATGAATTTATAATTGATTTGTCAAATTTTTTTTAAAAAATATTATACAAACTACGAATTCACATAGGATATTGGTAGGTGATGCACCCTTGTCGCCCTTCGGTTGCGAGTTCATGTATCACGCCCTTGTCGGACGCAATAAATTGTCGCCTAACCTCCGTGTTGTCCTTTTTATGATAATCAAAAAATAAAATTACGAAATTATTTAACCTTAACAATAGTTCCCAATATCTAAAACAATCCATTCCCACCCTTAGATTCATCCCAAATACTTCTTTCCAAACTCATAGTCCAAATTTTATAAGGATGGTAAACACAATGAGATCATTTTTTCCACGTAATAACATCTGAATAACATCATAATGTACTCTGTTAAAATTGGGTAATTCCTTGAAATATCATAAAACCTTATGATTAAATTCATGCTCCAATAGTATTTATGGAATATTTTATATACTCCTTATATCCAAAAATTATATAAACTACAACAATAATAGAATAAATAAACAGTTAATTAGTTTCAATGTAGACAATAATATCGAATATAATTTAACCAAATAAATCACATCATATTCAAAAATCAATACCTCAGTATAAGAACCATGTTAATGTTTATATTTCCTTCATTCACGTGTTTTCCAAAAATATTAACATGCTATTGATTCAGTTTTTTTAGAATGATATAATTTTAATTCCTCAATGAAATAGTACTACCGTATAATACTTATTTTTTTCCATAATTCAAATAACCAGTACATAATTGACTCAACACTCAAATGAAATAGCTATTTAATAAAAACATGATAACAACAGTCATTCCACATTATATGTGGTAGAATCATATGTTGATTATTATTCCATCACATCATTTGTGGCATACTCTGATGATTTGGACATTGATTCGCATAGTGGCCCAACTCCTGGTAGTTAAAGAATTGTTCATTTGAAAGGTTTTTCTTACCCTTGCAGTCAAATATATGGTTTCCCTTTTCTCCACACTTATAACAAACTCTCACTCACTTAACGAATTTACCATGGTGATTCTTTCCACATTTATCACATATGGAAAAATCCTTCTTTACCTTCTTCAATTTACCCATCTTTTCTCAACCTTCATTTTCTTCTCTTGCTTCCCATCAAAGCCACAAGACTCAGAAAATAATTTACTTATCTTATGAACATATGAGAAAATTTCTTCATGTGATGAGAGTACATGGGAGAATATTTTCCCTATAAATGATGGCTTAATAACATGAAAGATATGATGCTTCTTACTCTTCGGAACATGCGTACTATTGGAGTTCTCATTCCTTCTACTATGTGCCATTTCTAAATAATGTAATACACTAGGTTAGTTTATGACTTGCAATGTATAATTAAAAACTTGTAAAAAACCTAAAATAAATTGAAATGATTGGGCCTATATTATATAATCATATAATAATTTTTTTCTTTGAGTAAATATTTACTCCTAAATCATTTATAATGTATTGTAAAGAAAATATGAATTATCCAAAGCATATCCCCTAGGAGTGTCCTAACCTATATTGAAGCAAGCCCCGTTTTAATGCACCAGGATACCTCTTTAAAGCCTAAAACTTCTTAACAGATTTTCAACTCCTTGGTACATCTATTCCAGGGCCGTCTCTACATGCTAATATCTAGACAGGGATTTATTTCTTGGAAAATAAAAAAATCTCTATATTACCAAAATTCTAGGAAGTTCATCTATATTAATCCTTAAAGTCTATTTTAGGGTAATTTTTTCTAATAATTTTTTTTAAATCTAGTTTCGAACGCCTGTACTATATTTCCTCTAATACACACTCTAATACCCTTACCCCAGAAACCTGGAGACAATGAATTATTTTAATACATTGGCATGATTACAAGGAATGACGTCCCTAAGGACAGATCATTATAGTAGACTTGGAAAATAAATCTCATACATGAACATTACATTAAACATTGAAACATAAAAAAAATATAAAAAATCATTTGAGAACGCCATTATTCTCCTAGCATAACCCTCCATATCAATCTTAATTCAATTATTATAATCCTGGGAAAAAAAAGAAAGGGGTGAACTCAGATGATCAGTATGGGTAAATAATTTAGCAGAAGCTATAAAAATTTATGTCAGGATTTGTAATAAAAACAACAGCCTTTTAAACATACAAATGAACATAGTATGGAGAAAATAAATCAAACATTACCATAAAAACATGCACATGGATATTCTACTAGTCGAATAATAATATATAATAATTAATTTCATAATGAGGGAATGCCTAATTCCGGACATCATTACCACATAGTCAAGGCGTCGTGCAAAGACTACAAATAAAATTTGGGTCAAAGACTTATGTCAGGACACTAGTTTGTCTTCAGATACCTACTGATGCATTGAAGGTCTATAGCGATCCCATCCATCATTTAATAAGTCTACTTCATTCCTCATATAAAAATACTGAAACATTACATAACCATTATTATTAAAACTAGAATAGGAAATGTAAATACTTCAACCATAAAAAATGAATGGTATAAAAATAGCGCATCCTCAGTTAGACATATCATAACTCATTCAATACAATATGGATGATTGGATTCATATAAATAAACCTTAATCAATAATAATATCCATTAAATAATGTTGACATAGTTGGAAATGATCTATAATGCATTTTGAGAGAAATAACCCGTTTTGTGAAATCATTTAAAAGTCATACATTTATAAAGGTAGTCATTTAAAAGATATTTTAAAATCAAAGTGTCCCAGACGAGTTTAATTTTTTTTAAAGGAATTAACATTTTAAAACAATCATGTCCATATAAATAAATCCTTAAAACCATTTTGAGAACATGGACTTTAATGAGAAATATTTAGAAGAATAAATATTTAAAAAATTTAAAATGATGATTTAGTTAAATAGTAACTTTAAATATCACTATGAAATGTATTTTTTGAAACCTTTACATGGATAATAAATATTTCCTATAAAATAATTACTCATAAACAATCTCGGATAATAATGAGATTGAGGAATTTTGCCCTACCTTGCACTCTCATTTGGTTGAGAGTATGTTTAACTTCATATATATTGAACATTGTATGTGTTTAAATTATATCAGAACCATATTCATATTTATTATATCATGCATGATTAATATATGATATTATACTACCCATTTAATAATTATTTTCATGTTAAATTAACATTTCATTTAATAATCTCTTTCCTTATCGTACGTGTTTTAACTTGTTATTATTTATCATATAATATAGAACACCATTTAAATACATCCATAATGTATTACAGGATTTATATATGTTGTATATTTAGAATATAAATATGTATAATAGATAGATATAATAAATGGAAAATAGTTTTTTTGGAGACGGCATGCCATACATATGCATAAAATTTGTTTCCATTTTTGTATCGTATTGGATGGAAGTAAGGGAATAAGATAAATGGAAGTACGTATATATATATATATATTATCATTAGAATTAATATTTCATAAATTAGATAGTTATTAATAATATATATTTTTATAATCATTGTTTAATGGTGGACCTGGAAATGAATCTAATCGCGTCGTGGAGACAGTAAGCCGTACAAACACACGAGCGATGATATCACTTATATAATGATTAAAAAGTGTGGAATTGGTTGGTATTTTAATTTTACAATGAAATTATCATGTTATTTTGTTTATTTTTATATATATTACTCATTATTATATCCATACAAATAACATAGTGTTGAATAACAAATTACCCCACGACGTGGAGACGGTAAGCCATACGTAAGCACACATGGTGACACTATCATTCATAGGATGGACGAATAATGAGTATGGTTGTACCAAATTTATAATAACATCACAATATTTATATGGTACTATATTTATTATTTTGGTATGGAAATAACAATTAAAGAGAAAGTGGAAGAAGAAAAGAACTTGAAAAGAGTTGATAAAATAATTACCTCTTCATTGGGTGTTTTCTTTTAATTTGAAGAAAAGGACTTCGTAGGATGGATTTATGATAAATATAATTCCTATTGGGTGAATTGTGGGGATTTTTGAGGGGATTAGGGTTTGGGTTTACCGAGCCAAATGGATTTGATGGTGTAATTTTCAGAGGAGGGGAAGTGACCTTTTATAAGAGAGGTGGGGGTCACTTTTGGAAAAGTTTGAAATATTATTTTATTATAAAATAATTTTGGATTTATAATGGATCCAAAATGTTTTATTTAGAAGATAAGGTGGGTATGGGTCTAAATCCTCTCAACCAATAGGTTTTACACAAGTTTATGTCACTATATAAACCCTATCTTTTATATTTGACTCTTAGTTAAAAAATTTATCTTTTACCATGTACTATTTTATTACTATAATAAATGGTTAATAAACATACTATAAAAAGACAAGAGAGAACAAAGTGGTTCATTGATGACGTTTTAATCATTATATAAGTCCATTGTCCATTCCTTAAATTTTTATGAATATTATGTCATTTAATAATATAGTATTTCTTTTAAAAATTCATTTAGGTCAATTTTAACACTATTTTGTATTTGTTTTTTGTGAAAGTCATATCACGATTATTATATAAAAAATAATTTTAATCTACCCTTACATATCATATTATTCTAGAAAATATGTGGATGGAATCACAAGCCTCAATGTACATTTATATTGATATTTATAATATCAATTATTTTAATCATTCATTGATAAAGTAATTTATGCATCATCATTGTGTCATAAATAAATTTAATTATGTAATCTCTAAAAATTATAAATATAATACCATTATGTTTTAAATCATTATCGATTACTATTTAACATTTATAGTCGAATTTATTTTATGTATAACCCAATATTAAAAATGGTTTATTTATTAAACATTGAATTTTACTCGTTTTACTATTCCTTAAATAAAATAATATTAAATCTCTTAATCTAATACAAGACGACCAAAAGGATCATATTTTCTTTATAAGGTTGATTTTGGTTGGAATACACATATCCAATAGAATAAGGACATGTGTCAGGGTAATTATAATATAATTTTTAACTGTAATTACCCTATTTACTTTTAATCGTAGTAAATAAAAGTCAAAAGTTACTATTCGCCAAAAATTACTTTCATCTTATTGAACCATGTTATACTCACTGATTTCAATCATGTCTCTTGAATTTTTAAAATTCAATTAAAAAAACTGGTAAAAAACTGGTTTATTAAAAATTTCAAATGTCCCTAGAAGGTGGGTAAAATACGTTAAAAAGTTAAATAAAATTTTATACATGTAATTTTATTATAAAATGAAACCTATGAATTAAATTGAACTTATATAGGTGTTATATATATTTCGACTTAGAATAAATTTGAAAAATAATTAATTATTAAAAAAAGTCAGTTTCAAAAAATAACGCAGTGTTTTCACTATTCATTAAAAATTTAATGTTTTATGAAAAATACCAAAAATTCACCCTAAGAAATTTTTTATATTACAAATGAAAAAATGAAACTATTTTTAATAAATTCAAATCATATATGTTGCAGTAATTAATTTAAAATTAATTTCCTTTGTGAAAAAATGGGGTTTTAAAAAGTAAAAACTATTAAAAGAATAACATTTATTTATATCAAATTTAAATGTGAAATTACTTATAATGAAATAAATTTTTTTACAAGATGAAAATAAAATATAATTATTCATCCAATATTTTCAAATTTATAATTTAACACTATAAAATATTTTTATTCAAAATGTTGTTCTCAAGTAAAATTTAGTATATCCTCTATTCCCCTTAATAAAAAAGTTATCATAATACCACCAAATATTTATCGAAACTAAAATTTTATGTAATTTTTGTAATGAAGAAGTTAATTTTTCCAAATTAAATATATAAAATTTTCAAATATTGGATTTAACAATGGTTCTCTATTAAAAGGTGGTAAAATTTCATTTTCTAATAAATACATCCTCTATCTGAAAAATGGAATTTGATCTTATATTGTGTCTATGTTACATATAATATGGATGTTAAAATTATTGTGAGTATATAAAATTTAAAATGATGTTACTACTATTCACAACTTCTTTTAGAACAACTAGTTTGGTAAGTCCTGGTGCGCTCAAACTCGATGTTTCTTTTAGCACAAGTTATTGAATTATTTTGAAGAGATAACGTACTATGAAATCTTGGAGAGTTACAAAAAATATTTTCAATTAAGATCATAACATGATCATATAGTTTCATGCTACAATGTATTATATTTGGAAGCTCCTAGTTCTAATCATATATAATGATCGACGAGTAATACTCATCATGAAATAGTTTATGGAAGTCGAACTATAATAGAGTTGTCTAGTCATGGGTTTGTGTAAACAAAATCCACCAATTCCAATACTCTTTTCGGAATAGAATGTCTACTAGCAAAACCATTTGATCTTCTGAGGTCCAAACAATCCTGAAGAATTAGATTACCAACTCTAGGAAATCCACCCCTTCATAGTGATCTAGCTCACTATAGAACAACATTATCCTCTAACATTCCAACACACAACATTCACTATTCGTATTTGCATCCCTATAATGAACATCCTATACTAATGTAATGCCCTGACCCTAGAATCCCAGAGTCAGTGCTATATTACATATCATTGGAATGATCACAAAATATCATGCCTCGAAATACCGATTAGTTTAGTAGACTTGGAAGTACTAGATACATTCATAAGGTTTACATTAAATCATTAAATGGAAAACTACAATAACATTGTTTCCATACACAACACTGAGATCCCATTGACTATCCGTTTAGGTCAGTCATAATAAAATTCTTCGTATCATGGGAAAAATAAAACATAGAAAGTGATGAGGTCAGATTCTCAATAAGGGTAACAATATAACAGAAACTTTCTTAAATAAGAATAAACATTTAATGCATTGTATAAAACTAAATCATAATCTGTTTCAACATAATGTTCATCATAATATAGAAAATATAAATCAATATAATTCCATTTAGTTACTCACATGGATATTCTACTTGTCGAATAATCACATTAAATATCAACATCCACTCTCATAATGATGGAATGAATAAAGCAAGACTTCATAACCACATATTCAAAGCCTTATGTCAGGACTATAATTAAGATTTTTTCAAGGAATTGTGCCAAGACACTAGTTTGTCTCAGGAGACCTACCGATGTATCGAGAATCTATAGCGGGCTCCAACCGTCACTTACTAAATCCAATGCATTCTACATATGAAAAGGTTTCAACATAACATAATCATTAGTATTAAAACTAGGATACAAAATTTCAATAATTTGTCAATAAACCATGAATGGGGTAAAAATAACACATCCATAGTCAAACAAAACACAAAACCTTCAATACAATATTGATGTTTTGTATCATAATAAATCATCTTCAAATAAGCATAAAATCCATCAAAGGATTTTGAAAAAGATGAAATCAAATCCTTTTGTAGAGAAATATATCTTTTTATTTTGAAATAATTTATGAAAAAAATTATTTTGAAAATATTCTTATAATCTTGTAATGAAAGCTTCGATGATGTTATAATGGTGAAAAATAGTCGCACCCACCATATAAGTTAAAAACATTCTTACCTTAATTTTTTTAAAACGGTCATAAAGTACATTGTTTAGAAGACGACGTAAAGATTACTTTCCGAACATGTAAGGTCAAATAAGGGTATAAATGACATTACCACATTTTCTAGTAAATATAAAAAAAGTTTTGAAATACATTTTTAAGAAACACGGACATGGGTGATAAAGAGTTTCTATTAGATAACTCTGTATAAACAACCTCGGATAATAAAGAAATTTTGAAATTAATGAATACATTCTACTTTCCTTTTTCTAGGGTAGGTTAAACTCTAGTATAATGGTGAACTAATTGTTATTAAATTATAGAATAATCATATACATTAATATTATATCATATATTATCTTTTAACAGAGATTTGTTAATAATATATTAGTATTATCGTCGTTTTAGGTGTTAACTGATTCGTTTTCCTTTATATGCTTTTTTTCATAAGTATTGTTTCTTATGGATAGAATGTATCTTATTCATATTTAGAATAATATTAAGTCTTTAAAAATTATTTTTAATCATATAATTAAAATTATTCTTGAATGGATATGATGGGGAAGGAATCAAATCGTGTTCGTGAAGACGATAATCCATACATACGCACGAGCGACAATATCATTCTTTTAATATTAATATAATATATTATTGGATGATATATCATATATACCAAATCATTATAATGATATATTTATTATTTACATCAATTACACTTCATTAATATACCCATCTTAATAATAATGTATTGAATAACAAATGACACCATGACATGGTGACAATATACCGTACGTACGCATGTATGGTGACATGTCATTCAAAGGGTGGATAGAATAATGTATATGTTTGTGAAATTTTTATAATAACACCAAAATATATATAATATTCTGAATTTATTATTTTAGAATGGAAACAATAAAGAAAGAGGAACTGGAAGAATAAAGGAACTTGAAAAAGGTGATGAAATATTTACCTCTTCTTCGGGTTCTTCATTTTGAATTGTTCAAAAGGACTCCATAGAAGGAATTTATGACTATTGGAAGGACTCTAGTATGAAGGGAGGTTAGTTGAAATTGTATTTGGGTAGGGCTTGGCCAAGCCAAATGGCTTTGAAGGAGTGAGTTACAGCGAAGGGGATGTTCCCTTTTATAAGCGGGGTGAGGGGCACCTTAGGAAAAGTTTGAAATATTATTTTATAATAAAATAATTTATGGTTTCTAATGGCTACAAAATGAATTATATGAAGGATAAGGTGGGTATGGGTCTAAAACCACTTATCCAATTGGTTTCATCTAGGTTTGGGTCACTATATTAACCTTATCATTTAGATTTCACTCTTTCTTAAATAGATTGACATTTACCATGTTTGTTTGTATTTTTATATTATATGGTTAATAAACAAACTATGTATTTCCAAAAGAACCCCATGTAGTTAATTAATGATATATATATCATTATATAAGTCTATTCAAAGAAACTTATATTTTTAGGAATATAATATCAATTAATAATATAATATTTATTTAAAAAACTATTTTATGTCAATATTGAAACTATTTGTTATTTTGTTTGTCCTAAATTCATAACAGAATTATAACTTCGAAAAAAATTCATCTTACTAACCCTAACATGTCATGTTAACATAGAAAATTAGTGTAATAGATAAAAATTATCAAATTACATTTATTTAGATATTTATAATATCAATTATTTTAATATTTATTTAATTAGGTAATTACTGCATCTTCATTGTGTCATAAATAAATTAATTTATTTAATGTCTAAAAAATATAAATAAAATACCATTATTTAGAAAATCATTTTAGATTTCTAATGAATATTTATATATGTATTTAGGTTATGTGTAACCCTATATTAAAAAATAGTTTATTTATTAATCTTTAAATTTAACACTTTTAACTCTTCTCAGAATTAAATAATAATAAATGTCCTAATCTAATCCAAGTGAACCTAACAGATCATATTTTATTCCTACGGTTGTTTTCGGCCTAATTAAACTTATCCAGTCGATTTAAGACATGTGTTAGTGTAACAATAATATCATTTTTACCCTTAATTACCCTATTTTCTTTTTATCGTGATGAATAAAAGTAAAAAGTTACTATTCACCAAAAATTATTTTCATATTATTAAACACAATTTTGCTTAATAATACCAACATTTTCTCTCTAATTTTTTAAATTCAACTCACAAAAATGGTAAAAATAATTTTTATGTATATTTGCAAATGCTCCTAGGAGGTGGGTAAAAGTCGGTAAAAAGTTCGATAAAATTTTTATATATCTAAAATTATTATAAACCGACTCCAATGAATTACATTGAACATATATAGGTATTATGTATCTATTTTTACCTAAAAAATTTAAATAAAATAAATAACTATTTAGATAAAAATTCGTTTTTAAACTATAACGCAGTGTTTTCACTATTCATAAAAAAATTTAATGTTTTCAGAAAAATACCAAAAATTAACCCTAAGGTAATTTTGATATTCCAAATCAAAAAATCAAGTCCATTTTGAAAGATAAAATTTATAAAAATTCAAAATCTGGGTATTACTATTCATAACGGCTAGTTTGATTGGTTGTGTTGTGTTAGAACTCGAAGTTGTGTACTACACACACTATTGTAATATTCAAAGTGAAGCGTACCGTGGAAGCTTGGGGTGTTACATTCTCCTCTCCTTCAAATAATTTTTTCCTTAATATTTCTATAATATTTTTGCATGAAAATACTCAGGTGGTTCTTCATCATAAGTACCTCGGGTTCCCACGTTGCCTCTTCCATCTTATGGTATATCCGTAGAACATTTACCAAAACGGTCGTCCTATTTATCAACACTTGTTCTATTGTATCAAGAACCATGAAAATATCTTCCCAATAAGACAGATTGAGTTCCAGTTCTAATTCCTCATAGGTGAGTACATGCGTTGGGTCAGACATTTATTTTCTCAACATTGATACGTGCAATACATCGTGAACTTTGGAAGGACTTGGTGGCATTGCCAAACTTTAAGATACATCCCCATTTCGTTCTAGAATTTCAAAAGGTTTTATGTACCTGGGACTCAATTTTCCCTTCTTACCGAAACGTATAACACCTTCCAGGGAGATACCTTCATGAAAACATTATCTCCTACCTGAAATTCCAAATCATTCATTTGGTTATCGGCATAGCTCTTCTACGTACTTTGAGCTTCTTTGATGTGGGTTTGGATTACCTTCACCTTTTCCATCTTTTCCTCCACATGTTCTAGGCCTGTGAGTTTTTTTTCACCAACATCATCACAATAGGTTGGTGTGCGACATCTCTTTCCATATAACGCTTCATATGGTGTCATTTAAATACTTGAATGGAACTTATTGTTATGGTAAAATTCTACCATAGGTAATTATTCACCCCACATACCTTGAAAGACAAGTGAGCATGATCTCAAAAATTCTTCTAAGGTTTTAATAGTCTGTTCTGATTTTCCATCAGTTTGGGTGTGGTAGGCTGTGCTCAAATGATGTTCAGTATCCAGGGTTTTCTGAAGACATTTCCAGAATCTTGATGTAAAATGTGGATCATGATCAGAAAAAAATCTATAGGGGTACTCCATGTAGTCTCACAACTTCATTAATATATATTCTTGATAGACATTCAAATGGTAAATCTTATCTTATAGAAATAAAATGTGCTGAAATGGTAATACGATCAACAATGACCCATATTGCTTCATCCTTCTTGGAGTCTTTGGTAGCCTCATCAAAAAGTCCATTGTGATATCATCCCATTTCCACTCATGTATGGGAAGAGGTCGCATGACTCCTCCAGGCTATTGCCTTCCTGATTTCACTTGTTGAAAAAACATACATCTTGACACAGAATCTGTAATCCCCCTCTACATTTTGTCCCATAAAAAAGTTCCTTCAAATATATATACATTTTTGTGCTCCCAGAATGTATAGAAAAATTGGAGCTATGATCATCATCCAACTATTCTCTTTTTAGATCTGGTATATCAGGAACACAATGTATTTTAAATAATTTCAAAATTCCATCTTCATATACGAATCCACTCATTCTCCCATCATTCATACCATTAATATTCTTCTGAAACTCCTCATTATCAACCTGAGAAAATTTTTCCCTTTATAGTAAAGATGGTTTGGTAACCATTTGAAAAAGAATTGACGTTTCCCCTTCCATGGTTATTCCCATATCCATCTTTACTAGATCCATGAAAATAGGATCCCTTTCAACTCTCATCTTGTTCAAAACTCCATGATCTTTTCCGATCAAAGCATCTTCCACCCTATTTGGATTACCCAGGAGGTAGTGTATCATGAAATCATAATCCTTGATTAGTTCAAGCCATCACCTTTGCCTCATGTTGAGTTCTTTTTGGGATAAAATATAATTCAAACATTGTTTATCAGTATAAATTTCACATTTTTGACCATAGAGATAATGTATCCATATCATCAAAGTATAGATTACAACTGCTAACTCTAGATCAGGAGTAGAATAATTTCCCTCATTAATTTTTAGCTATCGTGATGAATATGCAATAACCCTATCATTCAGAACAAGGACAGAACCAATTCCTTTCTTTGAAGCATCACTATAAATAAAAAACCCGTCATTCCCTGATGGTATAGTCAATATAAGATCATTGACTAATCTTCTCTTCAATTATTTAAAACATTCTTTAAACTATTTTGTCTAAAAAATTAACCCCTTTACGTGTGAGCTTTCTTAATTCGTTAGCCAACCTAGAAATATTCTGGATGAAACCACGAAAATAACATGCTAAACCAATAAAACTACATACCTTAGTTATAATCGTCGGTGCTGGCCATTTTTGGATTTCCATGGTCTTAGAATGATCAATAGAGATTCCATCCATAGAGACAATATGACAACGAAAATAAATATCCTGAAGCCAGAATTCACACTTGCTAAACTTCCCATATAATTCATGTCCTCTAAGAGTCTTCAAGAAAATGTGCAAGTGATATTAATGATTTCCATATCTTTTGGATTATACTAAGATATCATCAAAAATACCACTAAAAAATCATCAAGATATTCCTTGAAAACAATATTCATTAGATCCATGAAGATAGAGGGAGAATTAATCAATCCAAAAGGCATTACTGTAAACTTGTAATGACAGTACCTGGTTTGAAATGCTATTTTTGTAATTTATTCCTTCTTCACACACAACTAATGATATCCAGATCAATGGTCAATCATTGAAAAGTATTTATCTCTATGAATAAGGTCAAATAAATCATCAATCTGTGGTAGGGGATAGTTTTTATTTATTGTTATATCATTTATCTCCCTATAGTCAATGAGCAACCACATAGATCCATATTTCTACATAACAAAAAGGACATGGGCTCCCCATGGGGGAAAACTAGGGGGAATAAATCTTTTATTACTCAATTCCTCTAGTTGTTTCTTTAGTTCCACTAATTCCACAACATCCATTATTTAAGGGGTCTTCGATATGGGCCTTGATTCAGGAATTAAATCAATGGAAAACTCAATTTCTCATTTTGGAGGTTGTCCATGAAAATATTCTGGAAACAGATCATAATATTCTTTCACAATAGGTATATCCTCTATTTGAAAATTCATTTCCTCAACCACAGTTATTTCTTTCTCTTCCTCACCTATAATTGAATTTAGTTGACCTACTGGTGGTGGATCTAGATAAGAATTATGTGCTGACGATTCTTCTCTAAATATAAGGTGTTATTTATCTTTGTTATCAAAAATAGTAAACTCCTTATACTTACAATAAATTATCACATCATAGTCTGAAATCCAATCCATATCGACGATTATATCAAATTGAATCATGGGTACGATGATGCGATCAATAGATAAAAAACATTTATATGCCCTAATGGGGACTGATTAACAAATAATTGTTGCAATTATACTTCCCTTAGGAGTTTTGACTGAAAACTCCTTTGTTAAATCAAATTGGAAATATCTAATTTTCATAGAAAACTGAGAAGATATGATATAATGTGATGATCGAGAATCAAATAATGCATTTTCTATACATGAGGAAACCATTAAATTACCCGCCACCATGTCTTTTGGAGCATCTACCTTAGTAGTAGTGATAGAATATGATTTTCCTTGATCACTTGTCCTTCTTTGAGGTAATTTACCTTAACTCTTCAGTCATTCTTTATCATAATGCCCCTTTCTCTACAATTGTATCATTCAACATCGACAACCTCTTTCTACCTGTTGCAATCACCAGTTTGGTGGACTTTTTCACCACACTTGTAACAGACTCCCATTCCCTTCAAGAAAATACCAGGGTGTTTCATCCACCATCTACTGTAGGATGGATATTCAACTTTTCCCATATTACCCTTATTTCCATTTCCATAGTGTTCAATAGATCTCTTCTTCTTGTGTTTTTCATTAAAGTCATAGGAATTAGATAACTCTTTTCTGTCTTGATAGAACATAAGACAATATCTTCATACAATGAGAAGTATTGTGAGACCAATGCTCAGAAGAGAAATGGTTTTAACCCATAAAAGAAATTATTAATCTTACTTCTTGGGTTACCTATATAATATGAAGCATGCATTACTATCCTTGTAATGATAGCTTCATACATTTCAACATTCTCATCATCCTTTTGCCTCAGACTCCGAAATTATCTTTCCATATCTGCTCGATGGTCATGAAGAAAATAATTTTCTAATAAAATTTGTGTAAACTCTCACCATTCCATATTTGATATGTCATCATCTTCCTTTGTGTTTTGAATCAGTGGCCACTATTGATCATCATCTCTAGTGAGGCGGTAAACTTCCATGACAACTTTCTCCCTTTTGCTACTCCCCAAAGACTGTAATATTTTCTATATGGAACTTATTCATTGCTCAGCTACCAGTAGATTTGTACTCCCATTTAATGTTGGTGTTTTTTCCTTATGAAGCAATATATCATTAATCCTCTACGTTGTGGATGAGGGTGCTCCATACGGGTAAGGTTATTATTCATAACCTGAGTGAGTTGACCCAGCATGGTGATAAGATGATCAGAACCAGTGCTTCACTAGATCCATTGTAGTTATATTGAGTAGGAGGTAAATCCTTACATGGATTACATGCGTTGATATGGTTTCCATTCCTTCCACTAGGTTCCATTTTTTATAATTTCATAAACTAGATTTGTTTATTAATTGAAATAAATAATTCCAAAATTGTAAAACACATAACCTAAATTAAATAGTTTATGGATATAATAAATAATCATAAATCACCCAGGGTATATCTGAGTTGGTAGCTGCTCTTGTTGGTCTCGGCGAGGTCTCAAGTTCGAGTCTCGCCGAGTTCATTCCTGTACTACTTGTTGCATTATTTTCTTTGTACTATATCCCCATCCCCGAATAAATGGAGGCATCAGCCTCAACTTTTAAATAATCATAAAAATGTTTTCTTTCAGGAATTATATACTCATAAACCCTTCATAATGGTTTGTACATAAAATGAGAATTATCCTATGAATTTCCCCCAATAGTGTCTTAACAAATATTACAGCAAGGCCCATTTTCGTCCACCGATTCCTGTTCGAGCCTAGCTCAAAGATGTGTTTTCAGGTTTTACCCCTAGGTACATCTATTCCAGAGCCACCTCTACCTGATAATATCTAGACAGAGATGTATTTATGGGAAAACTCAAAAAAATTCTACAATACCAAAATTCTAGGATGTTCTTCTATACTATTAATCAATGTCTACCATTGGGATTAGTGCTCTAATCAGAGTTTATCTAAATCTATTTTCCATGGTTTGTACTAAACTTCCTCTCATACCAACTATAGCACCCCGACCCCAGAAGCCCAAAGTCGGTGCGTTATTATGTATCATCTGCATGATCACAAAAGTTCATGTCTTGAAAGACCGATTAGTTCAGTAGCCTTGAAAGTACTAGATATATTCATAAGGTTTACATTACCTCATAAAATGGAAAAACACAACAACATTGTTTCCATAGACAATACTGAGATCCCATAGACTTTCCATGTAGGTCAGTCATAATATACTTCTTCACATCTTGGTAAAAATAAAACATAGAAAGGGGTGAGCTTAGATTCTCATTAAGGATATCAATATAACGAAAACTTTCATAAATAAGCATAAACGTTTTTGATAATGTATAAAACTAAAACAAAAGCCTTTTCAACAAAAAAAATCACATAATATATTAAATAAAAATCAAAATAATGGCATTTACATACTCACATAGATATTCTACTAGTCGAATAATCAAATGCAATATCAAAAACTACTTTCACAATGATGGAATACATAATGCCAGACATCATAACCACATAGCCAAGTACTTATTCCATGAATACAAATAATATTTTTTCAAGGCCTTGTTCTAAGATAATAGTTTTTCTCTTGAGACCTACCAATGCATCGAGGAGCTATAGTGGGCTCCACCCGTCACATACTAAGTCCAATGCATTCCTCATATGAAAAGGATTAAACATAACATAATCATTTGTATTAAAACTAGTATATGAAATGTCAACACATTATCCATAAATAATAAATTGTGTAAAAATAACACATCCATCGTCAAAAATATCACAAAACCATCAATTCAAAATGGAAGGTTTGTATAATAATAAATCAACTTCAAATAAGCATAAAATCCATCAAAGGATGTTGACATGGATGAAATCAAATACTTTTTTTAAAGAAATATCTATTTCAAATTTGAAATCATTTAAGAATACATTTATTTTAAAAATATTCATATAAGCTTGTAAGTGAAGCTTCGACGATTTAATAACAGCAGAAAATAGGAGCACCCACCATAAAAGTTAAAAAACATTCTTTCCTTAATTTTCCCAAAAAGGTCATAAAGTACCATGATTGGAAAACGACAGAAAGATTCCTTTCCAAAAAAATAAGTTCAAAAAATGGTATAAAATACTTTAACCCATTTTCTAGTAAATAGTAAAAATGTTTTTAAATACATTTGAAAGAAACATGTATGTGGATGATAAAGAGGTCCTAGTCGATAATTACGTATAAACAACCTCGGATAATAAAGAGACTATGAAATTAACCCTAAACTTATACATTTCCTTTTTTGGGGGTAGGTTAAAATCTTTTATAATGATGAAATAATTGTTAATAAATTATAAAATAATCATAAACACTAATATGATATCATATATGATCTTTTAACATTGCTTTGTTAATAATATCTTAGTATTTTCATCGTTTCCGGTGTTAACTGATACGTTTTCCTTTATATTCTTTCTTTCATAAATAATGTTTGTTATGGATTAGATTTATATTATTTATATTAAGAATGATATTAAGTCTTTAAACATTATTATTAATCATCTAATGAAAATTTTTCTTGAATGGATACGATGTGGATGGATCTCATCGTGTTCGGGGAGACGGTAATCCATATATACCCACGAGCGACAATATCATTATTTTGATATTAAAATAATATATAATTGGATAGTATATAATTTATAAAGAATCATTATCATTTTATATTTATTTTTTACATCAATTAAACATCATTATTATACCCATCAAAATAATAATGTATTGAATATCAATTACACCACGACGTGGAGACGGTAAGCTGTACGTACACATGTATGTTGAAATTTCATTCAAAGGATTGATAAAATAATGAATATGGTTGTTCCAATTTTTATAATAACATCACAGTATATATAATATACAATATTTTTTTTATAGAATTGAAAAAACAAGGAAAGATGATGTGAATGAAGAAAGGATCTTGACAGAGGAGATGAAATATTTACCTCTTCTTCATGTTTTTTCATTTTATTTGTTGAAAAGGGATCATAAGTTGGATTTCTGACTAAATAAATGCCTCTAAGAGGATGTAAATACCGTTTAGAGGGTATTTGGGTAGGGTTTGTTCGATCCAAAATGATTTGATGGTGTTAAATAGAGAGAAGGGGAAGTTCCCTTTTAAAAGAGTGGTGAGGGGCATCCTAGGAAAAGCGTGAAATATTATTTTGTAATAAAATAATTTTCGGTTCATAATGGCTCCAAAATGAATTATTTAAAAGATATGGTGGGGATGGGTCGAAAACCACTCAACCAATTGGGTTTAGACAGTTTTGGGTTACTATATTAACCTTATCTTTTAGATTTAACTCTTTGTTAAATAGTTAAACATTTACCATGTCTTACTTTATTTTTATACTATATAGTTAATAAACATAATATATCCTTCCAAGAAAACTCCAAGGGGTTCACTAATGATACACCTATCATTACATAAGTAGTTTTTCCGAACCTTATATTTTTTGAAATAGAATATCAATTAATAATATAATGTTTGTTTTAAAAACTCTTTTATGTCAATTTTGAAACTATTTGGTATTTTGTTTTTCCTAAATTTATAACCTCATTATTACATCTAAAAAAATTCATCTAACCAACCCTATCATGTCATATTAACCGAGAAAATTAGTTTAATTTATAAAATATCTCAAATTACATTTTTTGGATATTTATAATATCAATTATTTTAATATTTGATTAATTAAGTAATTACTGCATCATCATTGAGTCAAAAATAAATTAAATTATTTAATGTCTAAAAAATATAAATAAACAAAAATTATTTAGGAAATATTTTTATCTTTCTAATTAATATTTATAGAATAATTTATCTTATCATGTAACCATATATTAAAAATAGTTTATTTATTAAACATTGAATTTAACACTTTTAACTCTTCTTTGAATTAAATAATAATAAATGTCCTAATCTAATCCAAGTGGACCTAAATAATCATATTTTATTCCTAAGTCTGTTTTTTGTCGATTTAAACTTATCCATTAGTATTAGGACATGTGTTAGGGTAATAATAATATCATTATTACCCTTAATTAGCCTATTTACTTATAACCGCGGTTAATAAAACTGAAATGTTACTATTCAAAAAAATTATATTCATCTTATTGAACCGCATTTTACTTAATGATATCAACTCTGTGACATGGATTTTTTATATTCAACTCATAGAAGTGGTAAAATTAGGTTTTATGTAAATTTGTGAATGCACCAAAGCGGTGGGTAAAATAAGGTAAAAGGTTCAATTAAATTTTTATGTATCTAAAATTATTATAAACTAACTCCGATTAATTACATTGAACTTATATAGGTATTATATATCTATTTTGACCTAAAATAAATTTTAATAAAATAATAATTATTTAAATAAAAATTCGGTTTTAAAATATAACTCAGTGTTTTTCACTATTCATAAAAAATTGAATGTTTCAGAAAAATACCAAAAATTCACCCTCAGATAATTTCGATATTCCAATTAGAAAAATAAAGTGCATTTAGAATGATAAAATTTATAAAATTTCAAAATGTGGGTATTACTATTCATAATGGGTAGTTCGATTTGTAGTGGTGTGTTAGAACTCAAAGTTTCATACAACACACGCTATTCTATTATTCAAAGAGAAGCATACCCTGGAGGCTTGGGGTGTTAAAACTATCAACTTATCAATTTTTGGGTTTCTAATACCCACACACCAAGAGGAAACACATCATGGGGTTTCCCTTGAACCGTGGCCTTAACTTTTATCTGATCATCATCAAGATCATGCAATGATGAACAAGATGACTTCATGCACTGAATAATATTAAAATTAATCAACTCATACAATTTTTGTATGATAATATATATATATATATATATATATATATATATATGAAGCGAATTCATGAAGGAAATTCAAAGGACTCAACACTATGTTATTGATGCACCCGTGTTCCCTGCAACTGATTTCTTGGCATATTGAGTCAACAAGAAGGTAGTTGGAGCCATGGGGTAGAGATACATTGACCAATGCCAGAAAAATGGGTTCCCTGGTTTAAAATCCACACATGGGATTCATTGACATTATTTCCCAACGTCCCAACCAATACACATAATGTGAAGACTCTGAAAACCTTCTCATGTAGTGAACATCTCTAATATCACTCTATAGTGACCTAACCCACTGAGGCCTATCTAGCTAGTAGATTGGAGAGCTATCATAACCCGAAGAATTCATCCATAGGATATGGGATAGTGATATGATCTGGGAATGCATAACTAAAATGTTAGGAAATTACCAAATATCTTTACACACAGACCCAACATTTTCCAGGAAAATTTAAAAATGAATAATAACGAATGATAATTTCATATTGAGTATAAACCATGCATGTAATAAAATTTAAGGAATAAAAAAGAGTAGGACGATGTAAAATAAAATTTAAAGTTGAAGAATTGATTGCCAAACTAACAGTATTTTCCAAACAAAAAAGAACTAGAATAATGTTATTTTAATGGATATCATATCTTGATCTCTATATCTATCTCTTGTATGTTGTAAATACACCCAATTATCACAATTCTCGACAATAATCAACATTTATCTATCTATCATCTTCATATTACATAACATGCGTCGGAGAATCCCATGTATGGATGAGTATATTCGTACACAATAAGTTGAACTAAAACCTAAAGGGTGTGATTGAGAGATACAAAAATGGATATCTCAACCCAAATAAGGAGGGAAATGAAACCCATAATATAAACATATATATCCTCATAAAGAAACTCAAACAATATGGAAAGGGGATCTCTATCTCATATCCCAAATGAAAAGGATGAGTAATCTTGTAGCTCCAAAATGTGCATTACTGATAACCTACATTAGAAAAACTATTTATAGAATCTGTATATTGGGTCCAACACATCGAAAAATTTCTCTACAATCAATAGAGAACACATATCCCATGGATTACATGAACCTCACTGAGATCATAGATTAGGCATTACCTCTATATATATGGAGAACCCATTCCACGTATTAAGGGATGTACAGACCTCACCCATATAATGAATTGGGTAATCCATGCCTTGGTGTTATAGGGGAGTTCAAAACAAAATATCTATCTGATAGAATGGGGAACACACCCCCTAGTGTGACATGGTAGTACATAAGACATCATCTCTCGGGTTGAATGGGTAACTCATGCCCTCAGGAAATAAGAGAGTATTGACCTTGAAATATCGCTAATACCATGAGGGACATGTTCCCTAGTTTGATTGGAAAATACTAACCCCAAAATAACTCTAGTGATCCCAACTAATCATTTACATCATATGTCATCATCAAAGAAATATTCACTCTAAAAAATATCACATTGTAAGCGAAAAGAGACAATGAAGGATGCCACCATATTCTACATAAAAAATATATAAGTGTAGGTTACACTCAGGAAAAAATTAGGATTAAAAAAAGAGGAATATATGAGTGGTAGTGGATCTATTAATGAGTATGCATTGTATACGGAGACCACAAGACATGTGGCCTAACTCCACTACATGACCCTGTTCTCCCTAGACATGTATTAGGAATTCATTTATTTGTACAAAGAGTACCCTCCAAAATAAATATTGAGTGTTACAACCCATGGTTCTGTCCCTATAGATTAACCAATGTCCTCTATTCCAATCATGTCACTTTTACTCTAGTATAATGAATGTTCTCCCACAATGGGCCTTGTGGGTGTTCCCGTTGATAAATGGCTTTGCCACAAGGGCATGGTTACGTAGAGTTTAGGCCACATATATTGGTAGTGATATTTAACTTCAGTCAAAATCCTAGCACTATAATCATGTGGATACATGTCATGTGTTCTTTCTAGATACATGGTGTGTTGATGAGATTTTATGTGATGGGTTGGTTTCTATAATTTATTCATTATCCTTAGCTTCCCCCATGAATTATAGACATAGAACTCTAAAATACCACCATATTGGATTGTAAAATCACTAGACATTGATTTCTCTCTATCTAGTAGCCATAATTCATACTTTAGAATCCCACATGATATAGGTAGTTTCACTCATTCCTTTACGATAATCTCTCATCACCAATCTGAATCATGGGCTTAGAAAAAATTCTTCCCGACATAACACAACTGATTAAAATTTTCCTAAAATCATCAACCAGGTCTTCATTTTCCAATCCATTGTGAATCCATGTGGTTTTTTCCCTTGAAAATGCATCAATAATATCGAACCATGACCCCCAAGGTCTATGAAGAAGAATGAAATGAATGGAGTGGATAAATTCACAATAATGACACAATACTCTACTAGAAAATAAATATAGTATAATTAATATATAAGGGGTTTTCCAAGGGAAATATAAAGGAATATCAAATAGAAATTAATAAAAATAATTATTTATAGAACAATATCATTCAATGATTAAAAGATAGATGACAAAAACATATGAGATAAAATCCACACTCAACCTTTTAATCAAATGAAAAAAATGAAACTGATAATCCTTTCCTTTATTTGGGATCAATTTTTGGGGATTAAAATATAATACAATGATGTGGAGATCCCATAGGATTATTTGGATAGAAATCCACATCAATTTGATCAACTTTCATCATACGATAATGCACTACAATATTATTCTCCTTTATCGGAGGTTTAATAAATAGTCGATAAATATGTTTTTTATAGTCATGATACATATCTCCCCTAGGCGACTCTCATGACCCCCTCGACACCCCGGACCCCAGACCCTAGACCCCTCCCCCTCCACCTCTCCCCTTACCCCTGCGACCCCACAAAACCCTAGGCACAACCTTTATGACCCACATGACCCATGCGACCCTGGGGACCCCTGTAACCCCCACTGACCCACACGACCTCGATGACCCAACAACCCTGATAACCCCTGAAGGAACTACGATCCATCGACCCCGGTGACGACCATGACCCAAGATTCTTCCACGATCCCCCACCCCCAAATACCTCAATACATCACTCTCCCTCTCACTCCACCTCACCAACCATTAATGTCAGTCATTAGCTTCTCCTCCCATCTGTGCATGTCAGTATACCTTTTGGGAGTGGTTGTGGTATGATTTCAGGTTGGTTTGGTTGAATATTAGATCAATTCCAATGCACAATGTTAAATTGAAGTAGCCATTACACTATAATAGTGTAGAAATTGGAAGGACCTCCAACTAGCATCATGTTTTGGGCTATATCATGAAAATCAGATAACGCATGATCATGGGTGTGTCATATATAGCACATTACAATGGATTCACTACAAAATATCTCTAGAAATGGCCCTATGTTGGAGCAGAATCATTGTGCCATTTTAGAGTTTTCACTCAAAAATGGCGCAAGGTGGAGATGGCCTTCATTATTTATTTTAAATATTGATGGTTGTGATATGATCTTATATTTATAGGTTCCCTTTGTGTTTTGGTGGTGGTTATCCACAAGATTCTGGAAGTTTCCAACCATGTGGTATGTGATTTCATAAATTATTATTATTAAATGAATTTGGTATGATTTATATGCTTCCTAATAATTATTTACAAATTCATTGAATGGAGCATAATATATTTTCCAAAGGTTTTGAGGTGCCTATGGGTTGAAAGATGATTTTGAAAATGAAATTTGTTATGTATCTTAAGTGCTTCTTTTTTATTCTTTTAAATGTGTTCCATGAAATGTGTAAATATGAGTAATTATAGTTAGACTCATTAGTATTGAATAAATTATATTGGGTTATATCCCAATATTAGATAATTATGTCTTCCGAAATATGTAATGAGAATCATGTGTTAATGCATACTTCACTAT
Source organism: Viscum album (assembly GCA_963277665.1). Classification (NCBI taxonomy): domain Eukaryota; kingdom Viridiplantae; phylum Streptophyta; class Magnoliopsida; order Santalales; family Viscaceae; genus Viscum; species Viscum album. The sequence continues at coordinate 745,396,501 of OY728123.1, read as the reverse complement.
ATTAAGGGAAACATGTAGGTACTGATCTCTTATGTAATGATTTATTATGCTTATTTATATGTAACAAAATAATGTCACACTCTTTTATTTATATGTTATGATCAATGGATATTCTTTACTATATTGTGTTTCAGTAATCTTACACTATGGTATGTGTTTGGTAATTTGAGATTACATGTCCTTCTATCATGACATGGGATCAACTCTCCTGAATCCATGACATTTTCAATAAGTTATTTATTCCAGGCTCATGTTTACCATATACTTATGATCAAACCATTAATTATATATTGATAAATTTGGGGGATATAATATTTTATTGGAATTCCATAATACTATGGGTTAAATAGGATATCCCAAATTTTATAATCGGATCAAATTAAATAGAAATTGTAAAGGTAATTTGACAACAATAATTTTCAGTGTTATTCCAGGATCTATTTTGGAAAATTTAATATAGATGATTTCATTTATCTTAAAAAGTTAATGTTACATTTGAGTTTTAAAATACAAACACCTTACTCATACGCCTTGGATTTATAAACTCAAATTGTTATTCCTTTCACCTGATGATTCCTGGCATGTTCTATATCTTGTTTACCCATGTATTTTCTAAAGTAATGAGTGATGTTTATGGTAGGAGTTAGTTTCCATTTCATATTCCTATCATAAATTCAACTATTATATGATTTATAAATCACTTACCTTAGTGATATAAATGTTATGGAATCATCAGTTTGTCTATCTGTTTTGCGGTAGCATGACATTCAAAAACTACAGGGATGTGATCCTTGTTCTCCTCTTCTTTTTTGAATATTTTTAATCTGTATGGATTGTTTTTATAATGGGTGGGTTAATTATTTAACATATGTATTTATATATTAAATCATTTATTAAAATTTTTATATTTTTTATTTAGTATATATGATTCTTATTTGTTGCCTCCCCCTTTAGGAGCTTTAAAAATGAAGGAGCAGCGTGTCACTTCTATTTATTCCCAGGGATACTGGAGGGTGACTATAATAGGTAAAAATGTTAATATGAATAAATTTATATCTATATTTTTATAGTAAATGTGTTTTAATTAAATAAGGAAATAATGAAACTATGGTGAAAAATATTAAATGTTCAGATCTATGGAATCTGACCGGATAGAATACCATTGTCCCATTTGATTCATATGGATTCACTATAGATGATGCTGCGTGATTACTTAGACATATTCTTGGATTGCTGGAAGCGGAGCTGATTTCCCCTCATATTTCGTAGTATTATTAAAGGAATATTCATTTTAAATTGGATAAATGATGTTTTTGATTCCAAAATAATGGTAAATTTAAAACATTACAGTATAAGTTAATGTCATTATGTTATTAAATTATAATAGTTTCAAAATTAATTTCTCTATACAGGTGTTTTTCCACATTACAGTTGCAGATATGCTAGCACTAAAGTGGATATTGATAAATTTGGGAAACAAATTGAAACTCATTAGAAAAATATTGTGGATCAATGTAAACTATACATCATTTCCCGCCCAAAACATTTATGTCATGCTACATGATGGGGTACCCAATGACCAATGGACTGTTTTTGCAGGATGACATCATAATGAGAAGCATATGGTATTTAAATATATATTATTATATTAATCTCAATTTTAAAATAATACATGTATATATAGAGTACTTGACATTGAATTCGAAACAATTAAACTATTTTTTGAATTTCATGATCTTTTATGTATGAATGCATTTTGTTGGGATAAGCAAAACATTCCTCACACTGCGAGGTCAAAGAGTTTTTCTAGAAGCTGGTCAGCTTTGGTAATCATTTAATTTATTTAAATATTTATAATACAATATTATATTTTTCATATATTAAATTGGTTAAATATCTTTTTTTAATGCAGTCAGAGTGTTCAGGACACCCAGCATCCCGAACCGAAGTGTTCTTGAATGTTCACAAAAAATCTATTAGATGTTTTGTTAATACGCCTGCCAAATAAGTTAGGGTATGATCTAATTTTTCCATATAATAACTTATTATAAGCGGTCACTATGTTAATATATATCTCTTATAATATGACTAATATTTTATTTATAGTTATTAATTAAATAACTATTGGATTACAATCCTACATAGTCTAACTTAGTCACCTAGGTTGACCTAGTTGCTAATGTTCTTGGGAAGGAGCATCCTGGTCGAGTGCATGGGATGGGTTTGGGACATGTACCATATGAGGTATTTGGAAGGCCATTGGGGATTTTAGCTTCATCTACTCTGGGTAGTAGTCAGTCTATACATTGATATATTTAGAGATATATTGTTTCTCTACAAAACATAGTTCTGGAACTCAAAACTCAGATATCCACTTTGCAGAAATTGGTGATTGATTTATATTAGAAGACAACTGGATCTTTGCCTTTTTATTTCATAAACTACTGGTGAGTAGATAAATAAAAAAAGATAAAAATCATTTAGTTTTCAAACAATATATGGTTTTATATTTAAATATAAAAATACAATAATATTTAATTTTCAATATAATTTTCTTTCTCGTGGTTGCATGAAGTAGAGATGGAGGTGGAGATGGTGATTAGTTGTGTTCATCATCCGATTGTGATTAGTGGTATTGTTGATATGTTGAACAAATATTGTGAAAAGATGTTTGTATATGTATCATGTGTCACATAGAGTCACGACTTAAAATTTTTATGACTCATAATTTTCTTGATTTCTCATGATTCATTTTATTTATTATGAAACCAGTCTTCCAAATACATTGGTAATTTATGATCCTAATGTTGTATTAATGAATATTTATATTTATTAATTATATATTGATAAAAAATGGATAGTTATTGGAGACTTTAATACTATCATGAGACCAGATGAAAATCTTGGACCACCTCTTCTGGAATTCTAATAGATATGTGTTGTGAACAACCACTTCTAGATCAAAAAAAGATTTTCTGTTGTCTCTTGAATGAGACTTATCCCAAATAATGACCACTCCCCTTCTCTACCTATCATAAGGGAGATCTATATAGATGTACATATAATGATTCAAAGGGAACTATATTTATGAAACCTAAAAACAACTATTATAGGAATGTCTTACGAGTGGAAAAAGATTTTCCAATGATCCGCCAAAATCATGTACACAATCCTGAATCATATCCTCAAGAACCTAGATAACTCTCTCTACTGATCCATCCATTTATGGATGATAATCCATAACCAATTTTATATAGTAAACCATCACAAACTACAAAACTATAGAGAACCTAGATGTGAACCGTGGGTCCCTATTAAAAATCATAAAGGGAAACCCATTATGTCTCACAATATCACAGACATAAAATTCACTATGGATCCCCATGTGTATCGCTTTTTTGATAGGTATGAAAAGAATCTATTTTTATGTTGATCAATGATCACCCAAATTGCATGATCCCCACTAAGAATCAGTGGAAAAAAAATAATTATGTCCACATAAATATCATCCCTCTTACATAATGGATTGAATAATGGTTGAAAGAAACTAGTGGGTCTCTAGTGTTTTGCCTTATGTTTGTGATAATTGAGACACCATTGGACAAAATCTACAATTGGCCACCTTATCCATGCCCATCAATGATTTCATCTCATATTGTGACACATCAATGTAGCTACATGGTGTACGGACCAACAAGATCAATGTCCATTTCCATCATCTCTTACCTAAAAGAAAATGGAACGTCTAACATGTTATAGTAGCACAAAATTACACATGGAGGCTGAAACAACTCACCAAAGGTCTCCCAACCATAAATTATTTTACAAAATAATTGGAACTCGATGTTTTTCACCTATTATTTCTAAACCCACTCATCAATGGATGAGTCAGTATTCCTCAAGTCCAAGAAAAAAATTCTACCAATTTCTTCCACTCCCAATATCATCATTGAAAACAAACTCATAAGAGAGAATTCCATAAATTATTTCTTTACAGCTTGTGTTATTAATATTATGATCAATGCATCTAAAACCACATTCCATTCCCCAAGGGTTAATTCAATGTCATAATATGAATTATGAAGATACACCACTTTTTCATTCTATCACAAGCTCATATCCCTCTAAGATAAAATATATTTTGGGTTCTTATAATGAGAATACACCAACACATTAGGTGTCATTTGATTTTATTATATAGAAATGGACATCATACTAGGGAGAACATCAATAGTAAATTTGACCTCTTTGTGGCGGTAAAATTTAAAATCATCCTAAAATACTATGGGGTATGCACACATAATAACAGGAAGTTAACATCCCAAATAAGGTTCACTGAATTCAAGAAACATCTTTTATAGTAGGAATGATATTACCCAATTATAAAGAACTAAATCCCCACCCTTCATGGTCCAGTATCCCACCTTAAAATCATGAGTAACCCTATTTGAAGATAAAAACTACATCAAATGGAGGTAAAAGTCTATGTGGGCCTTAATGTTGATCATTTAATCTATGTCAAGTATCAGTTTGAAGATTTCAACATCATTAACTAAAAATTCACACACCACCTTGAAGTCATCTATCATCACCTGACATGTGGGACAATTAAAACCAAGTTTGGACCTATTTTAAAAAGGTTTGGAAAGATAAAATAAGAATGAAACAAGATCTAAAATTAATTCGAACATGTCAAGTATCTTTGACAATATAATGGAATGATTAGAACATGTATCAAAAAAATCTATATCAATAAATGATTAAATAAACATTGTACCTCTAACACTAGTTAGACCTTCTTCAGATTAATATATCACATACTCTTCCATGTAAATCCACCTATTATTACCAAATAAAAAATCCACCATGGCTTAAGGATTAGACTCACCACCATTGGAATCATTTTTATAATACTTTTAACCCTTGGGGAAAGTGGATCCTTCATTACTGCCCAGGGATATCCATTCCCAAAACCACTTTAGACGACCAAATTGTCCACAATGATGAAAAGTATTAGGATCCTCCACAAAATTAGGATATATATGAACACACATTCCACATTATTATAATAAAACATTATGATGCACTAATGAAGCCCCTAAAAAATCATAAATTAAACTGATCGACCTTTCGTAATCTTTTCTGAAAAAAAGCACCATGGGTAACAACCCCAAAAACTGAGGATCCACTCAAACCTGTCTTCCATGATATATCTGCATAAACAAGACCATATTTATTGACTACCTCTATTAATGTCAGAATACACATGATAGTAAATATTATTGGAATATCTGTACTCAAACCAAACTCAAACCATTTAGCCTTTAGCTACTCATTGGTGACTAGATCCAGTGTAAGATCAACAAAATCAGTAAAATGGGGGAACAGTTCATAATGGTACACTAACCCTTCTCTAAGATTAGAAACTACTGATAATATCAAAACACAATTCTTTAAGGTAAATCTATTGGTTGAATATTTTTGTGAAAGAAGTCCAGGTAATTTCCTTGTGAAACATAACTTGCACGATGGAGTCCCACCATTTCTTACATGGTTCTTCAAGAATATACACGGAGAAAACCACATTGATGTCCTTATGAATATTCACGAAATTGAGTATCCTATAAATATGATCATGATATTACTCTAATTACTAGGATTCTTTATCCTGATGGAAGACTGATGGATTATTCTAACAAAATTCTGATCCATGATCTTCTCTTTGCTATGATTTCCTTACACCCACTTAACATAGAGTTTGAATTTTATGGATTACATCCTCAACTAGAGAAGGTTACACTAAAGAATTCACCTATAGATTCTATACCAAAATTTACTCTATCATCAGTCACCATCCCTGTTGGTAGGGTGAATGGGTGGAAAATGATTCATTCTCTTGACCTGGAAATTTTTAAGCACATCCATATGGTCCAACATGAGAGGGAAGCATCAGGCGATGTTCAGAATTGTTGGATAGAAGTTGGTGTAGGGTGGATAGATTTGGTCTCAATAATCATATCCCCCCATGCGTGATACTACATATCAATACAATAAGTGAAAGGGCCATCGTACATGGAGAAGAGTCTGTCCTTGGATGATCTAATATTGGATGTTGTATAACTCCTCTAATATAAGAATATCTAGATTGATAGTCTACCCTGTATCAATAATCACCACTTTAATGATGGTACATGACCACACCCCCATGTGCACATCCCATATAAGAAGAATCCAGTTATAGATTAGTGTGGAAATTAACCCCGTATGACTGAACATTGGAGAATTATACATTATTTTATATCCCCACAACATCCACTATCTATTAAATAGAATATTTATGTATATTTTCTCTTTACCCATTTTCATACTTAAGGGAATTTGTTATAACACCCAAATCTATTTTCATCAATATTTTTTATGAAGTAGTTCAAGAACTTCTTTAATGGGATGTCCTTTACACATAGCTTGTTTCATTGGTCTGTTTCACCAATCATGGAAATGGCTACAATGGAGATGGAACTTTCTCTTTTCCTCCCACAAATTCTTTATAGGGAGGAACTCATCATATATCACACTAGGAATCAAGAACCATAAAATATATAAATATCCCATATGATTCAATGGTATGAATTATGGCTTTATTAGTACATGTCCTTTATGACATTATAATTTAAATCGTGTGGTAACACCCTCCTTGGAATGTGGTTTGTCTGTTATAACTCTTACATTGCATTATTTAGACCACAATGTGTTATCCTATAATATCGTATTTCATCACCATACCATATTATATATCACAATTATGTGTTTCTAAATTTAATAAGTGTGTGTATTTGAATGTGAATTTTCGTTGGAAAATATTGGTTTCTGTGTATTCTTTTGGGTGTAGGATGTATGTGCATGTGAAGTTGGAATGTTTTTGTTTTTAGGGAATTGGTTCTGGGGTTGCTGATTCAGATCATTTTATTATAAATCTACCTTTAGCGGAGATTTAAACCACTACTATGTAAATTGATGTTTTTTAGACTTAGTTTTATCCGCTTCTTTATTTTGGTATTTTACTTCTGACGATATTTAAATTTGCTGCTACATACAATAATTTAGCAGTGATTAAAACTAATGGAATATAATTTTCATTTTCTGTTATAATTTTGAGGCTATTGGCTGTGGCTATAGAGGCAGTTTTCCATGAATTTTTTTTTTCTATGGTTTAAAATGCCAAAAAAAAACCTTCTTGTTCAGGAAAATGGCCACTAACGCCTCGACCAATATCTGCAAAATGCGATCTCTACTATAGTTACTATACCCACCACCCAATTGAAGAAAGCACCGTATATTGTATACCTCCACCCAATTTAGCGGTAGATTTTGGAAACATTCACAGAAGCATATGTCAATGTTTTAATCCACCACCATATCCAAAAAACAACCATTGCTATGCGACCATTTTCATATAGATATGATCTTCCATCAAAGGATGTTACTACTCCTCTCAATTGTCCTAGGGTTGAAGAAGATAAACCTTGATATTTTTTATTTAAGGTATATACATATTACTTCAGGTTGTGTGTGTTTAATATAAACATAAAAAATATTTATTTATTTTAATTAAATGAAGCACTGATGATAGCCTCAACTAGATGTCTATTTCTAACCATCCACATGACATTGTGAGGTTTTCCCTAACATGATGGACACTTCCACGATAAAATATTTCTAATATAATGATTTTGTTGGAGTTAATCCATTCAACATAAAAAACAAAAAACTCATGATATTAACATATTTAATATTTTTTTAATATAAATTCCCGGATCTATAGACCTCAGAATATCAGGTTTCCTCAAAAAATGGTTCCAAAAATATTCATTAATATATTACAGAGTATTTCAATGAAAGAAAAGGTCACTAAAAATATCATTATCATTGAATATATATATGTCTGATACTATTATAATCCACATATATTGTACACTTCTCCCTATAGATATAAAGCCACCAAATATTCAATTTTAAGATCACTTCAACAAAATATCAATCACAAGTTAAAAAATAATTATCATTAAATATAAACACCGATGAGGTTTAGGAAATTTTTTTTTTTTCATTTTTTATCAGTACACAACCCATGTCCTAATTTGAAGCACCACAATATACCATATATATTTTCCTACATGAATTTATAGTGAATAATGGTTACTGATATGAATTTTTTTAGATTCCATGATTATCACATCATATTCAAAGGTTCATAAAAACATCACTCCCTTCCAATTTAAATTTGTTACAGGGATTTAAAATCAAGAATGGTATCTCATAAAGCATCTTCAATGCCTACCTAGGCTAATTTATCTATATATCTCCATTAAATATACTAGTATAGACCACTCCTCAATAAAAATTTATATTGAATGGTCTATAGATATTCATTTACTAGTGATTACATACCGTAATAATGATACACCATTCATAAAAAACCAAAAATTATTTTACATTTCATATATATTAATGTTTCAAAAGGACTTTAACACTAACTTTATATTCTTCTCAAGATCCTCTATACTTTTGCGGTATATTTAAATAACATCTATAAAGACAACCACAAACATTTCATGGTAATGTACAATGTTTATTTTCATCAAGTCCATGAATATTTTATAGATAATTAATGAGTCTGAGGGGAATCTCTATAAGCTCATATATTTAATACCATGTTCAAAATGGTAGACTTTGGAATATATCAATTATTCACCATTAACTAGTGATATTATGATTGAAGTACTTATCTATAGAAATATTAGTCCCATATATCTTATTGAATAAGACATCAATCCGTGGAAGCTGATACTTGTTCAATCATGATTTTGTATAAGTTTAGCACTATCATTGGTGAGGCACCATTACACAACCATATTCACAAGGAAGTGGACTAGTGCACTACACAATATAGTACTATGGAATATAAAACCACTTCCTATATTATATTGTAACTTAATATTTTATACTTTTAATTATACGGCATCCATTATATAATGTGACGTTGATATGGGTAGAGTACTAGGAATATGTTTACTTAGGATCTAAATCTATATGTTTTGATGAAGACCAAAAAACTCTTAAATAAATAATTCTGTATAGTAATTAATAATGGAAATTTATTGAAGCTTTATTTCCACCATTGGATCAATCAATTGGGGTAAATATTCAATTTAATAAGTAAATAATATACATTCTTGATCTGAATATTCCAAGGGAGATTAATTATCCCCATTATAGTTTATAGAATTATATTATGGATTAGGATATTAAGAGTGATCTCCTTTTCTCGATAGTTAATCTCAATGTTACAAAACAGAAACAAATCCATTCCAATTATAGAATCAAATTCCACTAAAGGAGTTTTCTTATGATTACCTAGGTGTATCATCCTACATTCATTAACTAAGAAGGAGATATATATTTGAGTTGATACAATTTCCCTCATTACTATCGTCACATTTAACGTAATGTCCATGATTGAATATGTGATTGAATAAGTATACTACACATTTAAAATAAGAAAAAATGTGTTGAAGTAAAATCAAATATTACATTATATACTATTAAATGAAAAATATGTTTTCCTATTCCTAAATAATTTTCATGAACCACCTCATTAATTGTAATAAAATAATCCCTTCATTTTAGTATTATCCTTAGTGATTTTTCTCACTAGTAATCCTAAAAACCCCTTATATTATGGAATTATTTCTCATTATTTTCATATCAATTACATTTATATCATTAAACTATTTTATAAGTGATGGATAGAAAAACCATTTATTCAATCATTGTTGTGGGGTTCATTATTTCCCACAGACATTGATTAGACAGATGCACCTCTTTAGTATTATTGTAGAATATTTCATTTCTGAATATAGTGTTTATGGGACACTTATACACATGATAATGACATGTGTCAGGTTGGGTTATCTTTCCTACAAGGGATTTATCTATTTTTTCTACCAAATTTAACACTATTTTAACTTCTTATCTCTATCACCTTAAGACTAAAGTGGGTTACCAATCTCAGCATGGAAATTGGTGGAACAATGTAAAATCTCTTCATAGTTATTAAAATCCCATATAACTACTGATTTTTAGTGAAATATGTTTAAATCACTACATAATGGCCTCAACATGCTGTTAGAATCAAGTATTGATATAGAGGTGTATCATGTATTCATTGAGAAACATTCCACATAATAACAAATACATCCATCCTAATATTTCATCATCCTAACAAACTCCCTCATTATTTGATTATAAAGTGATCAAAGAGATTATTTTCTAAATTAATTTCACGAGTGTCTCCCATTCTAAACACTTTTGTTATACTTTGGGATTAAAATTATGGATTAATTTAAACCATTGATATGTTTCCCCCTCAAGATAATAGACAGGAGATAAAATTTTCTATTAGGAAGAAAATCAGAGGAATGTAATTTTTTTCAATTGAGTTAATCAAATTTTTATTCATAATTTCACTAGGATATCAACTGAAAGTTGGAGGACATTTTCATACAAAGGCATCAGAAATAGAATTCTTTTTTTTGGGAAATGTTGGAATTCTATGTGATTCAATTAATTATTCATAACATCGAACTGTTGAGATATTACATCCATGAAGGTATCATATATAGATTGTATTAGGTTAGGAATATCCTTAGGGAAACCATCACATTTTATATCAAGTGGTTCATTCAAATGATTCCTCATATTTCCCATATTTAACCAAAATAAAAGAAAAATAGGGCTGAAAAAAATAAAGTAAAAAACATATAAAAAATAAATGGATACCTTGTAAGTAATAACCTATAAGTGAAATGTATATTGTAAATTACAAGTCATTATTTTTTATTCTAGGTTATAAATGGTAATTTTCCTATCAATTTTTTAATCTAATTTTTTTTTCAAGTACATCATAATGTTTCTCAATGATTTTAGGATTTTAATGACGTATATCCATAATGATTGTCCAAATAGGTATACAAAAATTCCTTTTTTATCATGCACTATTTGTAGGTTATGATAATACGTCATGTTCATATCATTCTGATTTATATCATAAAAATATATTGGATTACTTGAGGAATTTATAGATAAAAGGGGTGAGGTAAAAATTATAGTAAGGGAATAACTTCTTAATTTAGAATGACATATGAATAAAATATAGGATAATGATATCATAAGTGTTATGGTACACAAAAGATCCCTTGTAGGAATGATATATGTATACATGAAATATAATATCATGACATCATTTGAATTTTTTAGTAATTGACTTTATGGAATAATAATAAGGTAAGGTTAATCTCCATGAAAACATCACACAGTGGATATAGTCTCGTCATGGATTAAGATTACTCCCTAATACCATACATGTTATCTAATGAGACAAAAACATTACAAAATGAATTGGAGTTCTATTTGGTAACTACCATAACAAAATTTTAATTAATATGTGTTTTATATAAATTTAATTAGCAATATGGAATAAGAAAAAGAAAGTCCCATGTAATGTAATACGCTACACAATCTTGTGTTATATCATAATAGAAGGAGATTTTAAAAATATTATGAATATAATAAATAAATAAATTATATAAATGTTAATGTTGAAAATAATAAGTTTAGTTATCAATTATTTATTTCATTATGAAAACATGTTCATGGGAAATGGATGAGAATTGTGTATATAAATGAATAATTAAAACAATGTTATAAGGAATCAGTAAAAGTATTTTGTAGAATCAAATAACATGGTTTTTTATTTAAAAATTAGCTTTAAACCAAAATAGTTCTCGAAAAAATATTTCATTATATAATAAAATTAATAATGGTAAAATAATATAATAGAGAGTTACATATAATGACTATGGGTTACAGAAGCAACACTGAATCAAGTTTACTTTCAAGATGCTATTGAGAAATAATATTAAGGCCCTTATATCCACATATAAGGAAGAGTGAATAATATATATATATATATATATTAGTAATAGATATATGTGAATTATTTATATGAATTATATAACCTCAAATAGATAAAAAAAATTAGTTAGATATTGAAGGTTCATAACATGAATAAAAGAGGTTGTTTTAGAGTGTAACCATACCTTAAGTCCAAAAACATTTAAAACATCCCCTTAAGATACTGAATAATTAAATTAGGTCCATTAAATACTTACTTAATAAATATATACATTTTAAATTTAATGTATATAGTTATATTATGTTACTTTTAACCATTTTATTGAGATATCATGTTTAATTTCACTATTCTAAGGGTCTTCATTTCATGGATCCATTATATCTACTTTAGAAAATTTTGGATGTTCATATAGAATTGTGGAATCACTCTTGATGATTGATGTCAAGAATAAAATATGATTCTAAAATTTTACAATATTCTTTATAAATAACTTTATTCACAAATAATCATGATTTTGAGTGTTTTGGTCCTATAGTTATATAGTTCGTTCATTTTGGTGGGGTTTCCAGACATGATGACCATGTTCAGTATAGCGACCCTACTTTTTAAAACATTAATATTACATAATTTTAATGATTAACCAAATACATTTATCACAGATAAGGATCCAAAGTGTTAGTGTCTTGTGAAATGTAACACCCTGACCCTATTTACCCAGAGTCGTTGCATTATTACATAACATTGTCTTGATAAAAAGGAAATCATGTCTCTACAGACCGATCGGTTTGGTATTATTAGAAACAAGATTCATAGAAAAGCTCAAATTTATAGCTTGATGAGAAATACAACACAAATATATTTCATTAGAAACATCCAAGCCTCCTAGATTATGAATGACGGTCACTCATAACGAACTTCTTCATATCCTCTGAAAATGAATCATAAGAAAGGGGTGAGCTCAAACGCTAAGTAAATGTATGTAATATAGTGGAAAATATCATAAATATTATGCATGGTAAATAATTAAAATTACATGCCTTCACCGATAATAAACATGAATACGTTTTTGGCAAGAATATGATCTGTGTAAATAATGCAATAATAAAACATAATCATGGGTATTCTACTAGTCGAATGACCACATGAACCATCAATATTATTTACACAAGGAGGGAATTTATAATGTCAGATATTCTGAAACATCTTGTCAAGGCCTAGGCCATGATGTCTAAAAATGATTAAGGCCTCGGCCAAAACCATAAATCATGTTGGGAAAGGGCCTCGGCCAAATCCATGTCTAGTTGTCTCATGAGACCTATCAATGTATTGAGGATCCATAATGGGCTCCACCCATCACATAAAAAGTCCAATACATTCCTCATATGAAAAGTTTTAAACATATCATAAACATTATTATTAAAAATAGAATAAGAAATGTCAATATTTTAACCATAAACCATGAATGGTATAAAAATAGCACATCTACAGTCAAAGATATTACAAAACCTTCAATTCAATATGGATGTTTTGTATCATAAAAAATCAACTTCAAATAGACTTAAATTCCATCAAATGATGTTGACATTGGTGAAATGAAAACCATTTTTAGAGAAATATCTCTGTCTATTTTGAAATCATTTAAGTGTCACATAATTATAAAATAAAAAATTTACTTTAAAATCCTCTTATATGCTTGTAAGGGAAGATTCAATGAGTTTATAATGGTAGAAAATAGACGCACCCACCATATAAGTTAAAAAAGACATTCTTACCTTAATTTTGTCTGAAAGGTCAAAAAGGACATTGTTTGGAAAATGACGGAAGGCATCCTTTATAAAAATCTTATAAAACATCAACAAGGGTATAAATGACTTTCACCCATAGTCTATAAAATAGTTATAATGTTTTTAAATACATTTTTATGAAACATGGATGTGGATGATAAAGAGGTCCCAGTATATAATTACGTATAAACAACCTCGAATAATAAAGAGATTGTGAAATAAACCCTTACCTTGTAGTTTTCCTTGGTTAAGGTTAGGTTAACCTATGTATAATGGTGAAATAATTGTTATTAAATTATACAATAATCATATTCATTAATATGATATCACATATGATCTTTTAACATTGCTTTCTTAATAATATCTTAGTATTATCGGCGTTTCGGGTGTTAACTTACTCCTTTTCTTTTATATGTTTTGTTACATAAGATGTTTCTTTTATGGATAGGTTGTATAGTATGAATATCCAGAATTATATCAAGTCCTTATACATTAGTTTTAGTCATACAATGAGATTTAGTCTTGAATGGATATGATGGGGAATGAATCTCATTGCGTTCGTGGAGACGATAGTCCATACGTACGCACAAGTGACGATATCTTTATTTTGATATTAAAATCATATATAATTGGATGTTATATCATATATAAATAATCATTATAACGTTATATTTATTATGTACTTCAATTGCACATCATTATCATACCCATCCAAATAATAATTCCTTGAATAACAATTACACCATGACATGGAGACTATAAGTCGTACGTACGCACCTATGGTGACATGTCATTCAAAGGATGGATAGAATACTGAATATGGTTGTACCATATTTATAATAACCTAATAGTATATAGAAGATACTGGTGTTATTATTTTAGAATGGAAATAACAAATAAAGATGAAGTTGAAGAAGAAAGTAACATGAATGTGGGTGGTGAAAACATTACGTCTACTTCGAGTTCTTCCTTTTGATTTGATAAAAATGGATCCTTAGGATGGCTTTCTGATTATAATAAGGCCTCTAGGATGAATTGATGTAATTTGATAGAATAGTTTTGCATGGTTTGGCCTAGCCAAAAGTATTTGAAGGTGTGAATTAGAGAGAAGTGTGAGTTCCCTTTTATAAGAGGGGTGAGGGGCACCTTTGGAAATGCTAGAAATATTATTTTATAATAAATTAATATTCGGTTTAAAATGGCTCAAAAGTGGAATATTTAAAAGTTAAGGTGGTTATAGGTAGAAAAACACTCAACCAATAGGTTTTATATAGTTTTGTGTCATTATATTAATTTTATCTTTTTGATTTAACTCTTAGTTAAATAGTTTGACATTTTTCATGTCTCTGTATTTTTATATTATATTGTCAATAAACTTACTATAAACTTCCAAGAGACCCCAAAGTGGTCATTAATAATACAAATATTATTATATAAGTCCTTTATCTAAAGAATATATTTTTAGTAATAGAATATCAATTAATAATATAATAATTGTTTTAAAAACTCATTAATGTAAATTTATACAATATTTAATAATGTATTTTTGTTAAAGTCTTAACTACATTATTAATTCAGAAAAATTTAATTTAAGCAATAATAACATGTCATATTAACCAATACAATTCTTGGATGCCCAAAAAATCATAAATTATATTTATTTTAACATTTATAATACTAATTATTTGATTCTTTCATTAATAAGGAAAATACTGCATCATTATTGTTTCATAAATAAATTTAATTTTTAAAAGTCTAAAAATTATAAATAAAATATGATTATGTAGGAAATATTCCTAGATTCAAATGAATATTTATAGTCGAAAATATAACATATATAACCCTATGTAAATTTTTTTTCTAAACAAAATATGCTTATCTCATTTTTGTATTTACTTTAACATAATTAATATAATGTGTCATTATCACTTACAGGTAGATCCATAGGGTCCTAAAATCGACACAAAGATGCCCATGGTCAGCCATGTATCAACAAATAGGTTTTAGGACATGTTTTAGGGAAATTTAATATTATTATAATATTATTTTTCACCCTTATATACTGGATTTACCCTTTAACCATGGAAAATAAAATATTTACCGAAATAATTATTCAACATGTATAAAAATAAATGTTACCTATTTAAAAAATTTGGACCTCATGATTCGGAATATGGATTCCATTTTTCTAAATTCAAAAAACAGAAGTGGCAGAAATTAATTTAAAATTAATTCCCGCTTTCAAAACAAAAAGCGTGTTTTTAAGAAATAATAACTATCAAAAGATTGGAACTTCTTTATGTCCGGTTTAAATGTAAAATTGCATCCAATGACCAAAATTTTATTAAATGGTAAAAATATATTCTAAATATAATTTAAAACCACTCAAATTCATAATTTCTGACTATTAATTATTTATATTAAAAATATTTTTTTTAATTAAAATTTTGGGATTTTCACATTTCTAAAAAAAATGAATGTTTTCAGAACAAATACCAAAAATTCACTCTATGCTAATTTAAATATTCCAAATCAAAAAATGAAGTCCATTTTGAAATATATAATGTATAAAATTTCAAATAGTGGGTATTAATATATATACAACTAATTTGACTGGTTATGGTGTGTGTTAGAACTTGAAATGCGTTCAACACACGTGATTGTATTATTCAAAGAGAAAAATACCATGGAATCTTGGGGTGTTACATTCTCCCCTAATTCAAATAATTTCTTCCTTAAAATTTCTAGAATACTACCACGTGAAAAGTCTTGGGTGGTTCTTCATCATAACTTCCTTAGGTTCCCACGTTGCATATTCCATGATAGGGTTTCTCCATAGAACTTTTACTAGACGTGTCGTCCGGTTTCTCAACACTTGTTATCTTGTATCAAGAATCATGACAAGCTCTTCACAATAAGACAGATCAGGTTCCAGTTCTAATTCCTCATAGGTGAGTACATGCGTTGGTTCAGGCAAGTATTGTCTCAACAGAGATACGTGAACACATCGTGATCTTTGGAGAGACCTGGCGGCATTGCCAAATGGTAAGTTATACCCCCAAATCGTTTAAGATTTTCAAATTGTCCGATGTACCTGGGACTCAATTTTCCCTTCTTACTGAAACGTATAACACCCTTCCATTGGGATACCTTCATGAAAAATGATCTCCTACATGAAATTCCAAATCCTTCCGTTTGTTTTCAGCAAAGCTCTTCTGCCTACTTTGAGCTGCTTCGAGGTGGTTTTGGATTACCTTCACCTTTTCCATTATTTTCTCCACCAGTTCTGGGCCAACGAGTTTTCTTTCACCAACTTCATCCCAACAAGTTGGTTTGTGAAATATATTTCCATATAACGCTTCATATGATGCCATACGAATACTTGAATGGAAGCAATTGTTATAGGAAAATTCCACCATAGGTAAATATTGATCCCATATACCCCGAAATTCAAGTGATCATGATCTCAACATGTCTTCTGAGGTTTGAATAGTCCATTATGATTTTCCATCAGTTTGGGGGTGGTATGTAGTTCTCAAACGAAGTTCAGTATCCAGTTCTTTCTGAATTATTTTCCAGAATCTTGATGTAAAATGGGGATCATGATCCGAAACAATTGATAGGGGTACTCCATAAATCCTCACAACATAATTAATATATTGTCTTTCTAGATGTTCAGCTAGTAAATATTCCCTTATAGAAAGAAAATGTGTAGACTTGGTAATACGATCAACAATGACCCATATTGTATTGTTCCTTCTAGGAGTCTTTGGTAGTCCCACGACTAAGTCTATCTTGATATTATCCAATTTCCACTCATGCATGGGAAGAGGTTTCATGACTCCTCCAGGCTGTTTCCTTCCATATTTCACTTGTTGACAAACCATACCTCTTGACACAAAATCAGCAATCTCCCTCTTCATGTTTTTACACCAAAAATTTTCCTTTAAATCTCTATACATTTTGGTGATCCTAGGGTGAATAGATAAATTGGAACTATGAGCATCATCCCACAATTCTCTTTTTAGATTAGGTATATCGGGAACACAGAGTCTCTTCCCAAATTTCAAAATTCCATCATCACACACAAAGTCACTCAATCTACCATCATTCACATCTATAATCTTCTTTTTAAACTCTTTATCATTAGTCTGAGAACTCTATATCCTTTTCAGTAAAGATGGCTTGGAAACCATTTGAAAAAGAATTTATGTTTCACCTTCCATGGTGATTCCCATTTATATATTTACTAGATCCATGTATATAGGATCTTTTTAAACTCTCATCTTGTTCAAAACTCCATGATCCTTTCTACTCAAAGCATCTGCTTCCTTATTTTCCTTCCTAGGTAGGTAGTGTATAATGAAATCATAATCCTTGAGTAGTTAAAGCCATCTCCTTTTCCTCATGTTGAGTTATTTCTATGAGAAAATATACTTCAAACTCTTGTGATCAGTATAAATCTCACATTTTCACCATAGAGATAATGCCTCCATATTTTCAAATAAAATATTACAGCAGCTAACTCAAGATCATGAGTGGGATAGTTTTGCTCATGAATTTTCAGTTGTAATGATGAATAGGAAATTACTATATCATTTTGTGTAAGGACACAACAAAGTCCTTTCTTCGATGCATCACTATAAATAACGAACCCATCATTCCCCGATGGTAGAGTCAATATAAGAGAATTGACTAATCTTCTTGTCAATACTTCAAAACATTTTCAAACTCTTTTTTCCAAAAAAATTTATCCACTATACGTGTGAGCTTCGTTAACGGGTTAGCCAATTGGGCAAAATTCTGGATGAAACATCGATAATAACCTGCTAAACCAATAAAACTACATTCCTCAGTTATAGTCATTGGTTCTGGCCATTCTTGGATTGCTCTTGTCATTGAAGGATCAAGAGAGATTCCATATTTAGAGAAAATATGTCCTAGAAATGAAATCTCATGAAGCCCAAATTCACACTTGCTAAACATCCCATATAATTCATGTCTTCTAAGAGTTTTCAGGATAATGCCCAAGTGATTTTCATGATCTTCGTAGCTTTTCGAGTATACCAAGATATCATCAATAAATACCACAAACAAATCATTCAGATATTCCTTGAAAACTCTGTTCATTAGAACCATGAAAATAGAGGGTGCATTAGTCAGCCCAAAAGAAATTACAGTAAACTCATAATGCCCGTACCGGTTTTGAAATGCTGTCTTCAGAATGTCTTCCTTCTTCACACACAACTAATGGTATCCAGATCAATGGACAATATTGTAAAATTATTGAGCTCCTTATAGTTGGTCAAATAAATCATCAACGCGAGGTAGGGGATACTTGTTATTTATTGTTATAGAATTGATTTCCCTCTAGTCGATACATAACCTCATAGATCTATCTTTCTTCCTAAAAAAGGACAGGGGCTCCCCATAGAGAAACAATAGGGCGAAGAAATCCATTATTATTCAACTACTCTAGTTGTTTCTTTAGTTCAACTAATTCCACAGTGGCCATTCTATAAGGGGTCTTTGTTATAGGCCTTGAACTTGGAATTAAATCAATGGAAAACTCAATTTATCATTCTGGAGTATGTCTAGGTAAATCATCTGGAAACACATCAAAATATTATCTCACGATAGGTACATCCTCTATTTGAACATTCCTTTCCTCACACACAGTTATTTCATTCTCTACCTCCTCAATAATTGAATTTAGTTGAGCTACTAGGGGAGGATCTAGATAAGAATCAAGTGGTGATGATTCGTATCTAAAGATAAGGTGTTCTTTATCATCATCATCAAAATGCATAACCTCCCACTTCTTACAATAAATTTTCACATCATGGTCCAAAATCCAATCCATACTGCGTATTATATCAAATTTATTCATGGGTATGATGATGATATCAGAAGATAAAGAACATTTATATTCCCTAATGGGAAGGGATCCACAGAACTTTGTAGTAATGATACTTCCCTTAAGAGTTTTAACTAACAACTCCAATGTTAAATCAAATTAGAAATATCAAATTTTCATAGCATACTTGGAAGATATGAAACAATTTGATGATCTTGTATCGAAAAAATCATTTGCTAAACATGAGAAAACCATTAAATTACCTACCACCACGTCACTTGGGGCATTAAACTCATTTGTAGCAATTTCACAAGCTTGGCCTTGATCCCTTGGCCTTTTCTGAGGTATGTTTCCCTGACACTTAGGAAATTCATTTTCATAATGTCCCATATCTATGCAATTGTAGCATTGAACATTGGTTATGTCTATCATTCCTTTACAATCACCAGCTAGATGGCCTTTCTGACCACATTTGTAGAATACATATTTTCCTTTTAGACAGGAACCATGGTTCTTCCTTCCACAATTATCATAGGGTGGAAATTCAATTCTTCCCTTCTTCTCTGATTCCTTATTTCCTTTCCCACAGTGTTCGGTAGATATCTTCTTCTCTTGCTTTGATTTAAAGTCATACGACTTAGAGAATTCTTCTTCTGTCTTGATAGCACACGTGACAAAATCTTCATATGATGTGAAGGATAGTGATACTAATGATTGATGGATAAATTGTATTAACTCATAAAATAAATGACCAATCTTACTTCCCGGGTTACATATATAATCTGCAGCATGCCTCACTAACCTTGTAAAGTTAGCCTCATACTTTGCGACATTATCATCCTTCTTTTGTCTCAAACTCAGAAATTGTCTTTCCAAATATGCTCTATGGTCGTGAGGAAAGTATTTTAAAAAAATATCTTTGAACTCATTCCATTACATATTTGATACTTCATCATCTTCCTTTGTGTTTTGACTCATCTATAACCATTGATCAGCATCTCTAGTGAGGAGGTAATCTACCATGACAACTTTTTCCCTTTCACTACTCCCCAAGTCCTGGAATATTTTCTCTAATGAATTTATCCATTTCTCATCCACTAATGGAATTATACTCCCATTGAATGTCAGTGGTTGTTGCCTCATGAAGCGATCTAACATTTATCCTCCACAATGTGGATTTGGGTGCTCAATACGGGTAAGGTTATTATTCATAACCTGAGTGAGTTGTCCCAGTATGGTGATTTGCTGATCAGCACTAGTTGCATCACTAGCTCAACTATAATTATCTTGAGCAGGAGGTAAATCCCTACATGGAGTGCGTGCATTGACATGTTTTCCATTCCTTACACTAGGATCCATTTCTAAAAAATCGCATAAACTAGATTGGTCTATGAATCGAAATATATAATTCCAAACTTCTAAAACACTTAAAATTAATTCAAAAGTTTATGGATATAATCCATAATCATAAAAAAATGTTTTATTTGAGGACGTATATATTCTCATAAAACCTTCATAATGTTTTGTAAGGAAAATTAGATTTATCCTAATCATATCCCTCGAGAGTGTCGTAACCAAGAGTGCAGCAAGGCCCATTGTCGTGCACCAGTTCCCATTCGAGTTTAGCTCAAAGCGGTGTTTTCAGGTTTTCCCCCTTGGGAAATATGTGCCAGTTCCGCCACTACTTGCTCGTATCCATACATGGATGTATTGATCGGAAAACCCACAAAATCCCTAAAATTCCAAAATTCTAAGATGTTCTTCTATACTGATTCTCAATGTCTAGCATAGGGATATATGCTCTAATTAGAGATTATCTAAATATAGTTTCCAAGGTTTGTACTAAACTTCCTATGATAACAACTATAACACCCCAACCCTTGTTACCCAAATTCAGTGAATTATTACAAAACATTGGATTGATCACAAGGATATCATGTCTTGAAAGAACAATCAGTTTAGTATTAGTGGAAATAAGATTCATACATAAGTTCAACTTTACAGCTTGAAGTGGAATTCAACACAAATATATTTCATTAGAAACATCCAAGCCTCCTAGATTATGCCAGCAGGTCACTCATAAC
Organism: Viscum album; assembly: GCA_963277665.1. Taxonomy (NCBI): domain Eukaryota; kingdom Viridiplantae; phylum Streptophyta; class Magnoliopsida; order Santalales; family Viscaceae; genus Viscum; species Viscum album. The sequence goes on along the minus strand of OY728123.1, from coordinate 745,374,802 downwards.
TAACTTCTTAATATCTTGGGAAAATGAAACATAAGAAATGGGTGAGCTCAGATGCTCAGTAAGGGTATGTAATAATGTGGAAAATGACATAAATATTATGTATGATAAATAATTTAAACCACATGCCATTACCAATAATAAACATGAATACTTTTATGGCAAGAATATGAGATGAGAAAATATTTCCTTAATAAAACATAATCATAGGTATACTACTAGTCGAATGAACACATGGACCATCAATATTATTTCCATAATGAGGTAATGTATAACGCAGTACATTCGGATACATTTTGTCAAGGCCTCAGCCAAGACATCTAAAAATGATTAAGGCATTGGTCAAAAACATAAATCAAATTAGGAAAGGGCCTTGGCCAATTCCATGTCTAGTTGTCTTGTGAGACCTACTGATGCATCAAAGAGATATAGCAGGCTCTACCCATCCCTTACTAAGTCCAATACATTCCTCGTTTGAAAAGTTTTAAAAATATCAAAACATTCATATTAAAACTATCATACAAAATGTCAATACATTAACCATAAACTACAAATGGTATAAAAATAACACATCCATAGTCAAAAATATCACAAAACCTTCAATAAAATATGGATGTTTTGTTTCATAATAAGTCAAATTCAAATAAACTTAAAATCAAAGGATGTTGACATAGATGAAATCAAAACCCTTTTTAGAGAAATATCTCTTTCTATTTTGAAATCATTTAAGTGTCACATAATTATAAAATAAAAAAATTTCTTTGAAAATATATTTATAATATTTTAAGGGAAGATTTTATGAGTATGTAATGGTACAAAATAGCCGCACCCTCCGTATAAGTTAAAAAATACATTCTTACCATAATTTTGTCAAAAAGGTTAAAAAAGACCTTGTTTGTAAAAGGACCGAAATATTCCTTTATAAAAATCTTATAAAAAGTCAAAAAGGGTATAAATTACATTAACCCATAGTCTATAAAATAGTAATATTGTTTGGAAATACATTTTTAAGAAACATGTATGTGGATGATAAACCGGCCCCAATAGATAATTATATATAAACAACCTCGGATAATGAAGAGATTGTGAAATAAACTCTTACCTTGTACTTTTCCTTGGTTGAGGGTAGGTTAACCTCCTGTATAATGGTGAAATAATTGATATTAATTTATAAAAGAATCATATACATTAATATGATATCATATATTATCTTTTAACATTTCTTTTTTAATAATATCTTAGTATTATCGTCGTTTCGGTTGGTAACATACTTGTTTTCTTTTATATGTTTTTTTACATCAGCTGGGTTTGTTATTGATAGGTTGTATCGTATTCATATACATAATAATATAAAGTCCTTAAAAATTATTTTTAATCATCAAATGAGAATTAGTGTCTAATGGATATGATGGGGAATGAATCTTATCACGTTCATTTAGATGGTAGTCCGTACGTACACACAAGTGAAAATATCATTCTTTTGATATTAAAATTGTATATAATTGGATGGTATATCATATATAAAGAATTATTATTATGTTATATTTATTATTTATGTAAATTACACATCATTTTCATACCCATCCAAATAATAATGTTGTGAATAACAATTACACCACGATGTGGAGACGGTAAGTCGTACGTACACACGTATGGTGACAGATCATTCAAAGGATGGATAGAATACTAAATATGGTTCCACCATATTTATAATAATATCAAATTATATAGAAGAAACTGGAGTCATTATTTTAGAATTGAAATAAAAAATAAAGAAGAAGTTGAAGAAGAAAGGAACTTGAAAGGGGGTGGTGAAAACATTACCTCTATTTCAGGTTCTTCCTTTTGATTTGATCAGAAGGGCTCCATAGGTTGGATTTATGATCAAAAAAAAGGAATTTAGGTTGAATTTGGGTAATTTTATAGAATATTTGGGTGGGGGTTGGATGAGCTAAAAGGCTTTGATGGTGTGAATTAGAGAGACGGGGGAGTTCCCTTTTATAAGAGGGGTGAGGGGACCTTAGGAAAAACTAGAAATATCATTTTATAATAAATTAATATTCGGTTTCTAATGGCTCCAAAGTGTATTATTTAATGTTTAAGGTGGGTAGTGGTCCCAAAACACTCAACCAATAGTTTTTAGATTGTTCTGGGTCAATATATTAACATTATTTTTTTTATTTAACTCTAAGTTAAATAGTTTGACATTTACCATGTCTCTTTGTATTTTTATAATATATTGTCAATAAAAATACTATAAAAACAAAAGACACCCCCAAGTGGTCCATTAATAATACACCTCTCATTATATAAGTCCTTTGGGAAAACCTTATATTTTTTGGAATAGAATATAAAATAATAACATAATATTTGTCTTAAAAACTCATTTAAGCCAATTTTGACAATATTTAATAATTTATATTTTTAAAGTCACAAGAACATTATTAATTCGAACCAAATTCATTTTATAAATAATATCATGTCATATTGACCAATAAAATTCTTGGATGGAATAAAAACTTTAAATTATATTTATTTTAACATTTATAATACTAATTATTTGATTCTTTCATTAATAAGGAAAATACTGCATCATTATTGTGTCATAAATAAACTTAAATATTAAATGTCTAAAAATTAAAAATAAAATAATATTATGTAGGAAATAGTTTTATATTTCTAATGAATATTTATAGTTGAAAATATAAAAAATATAACCCTGTGTAAAAAATGTTTTTCTAAACGATATATGCTTATGTCATTTTTGTATTTACATTAACTTAATTAATATAAAGTGTCATTATAACTTACAAGTGGATCCATGGGGTCCCGAAATCTAACCAAATATGCCCACGGTTGGGCATGTATAAACTAATAGGGTTAGGAAACGTTTTAGAGTAATTTATTATTATTATAATATTATTTTTTACCCTTATTTACCAGATTAAACCTATAACCATGATAAATAAAATATATACCGAAGTAATTTTTCAAAATGTCTAAAAATAAAAGATATCTATTTCACAATTTTGAACTCATGATTCTAAATATGGAATCTATTTTTCTAAATTCAAAACACAGAAGTGGCAGAAATTAATTTAAAATTAATTCCCGCTGTCAAAACAAAAAGCATGTTTTTAAGAAATAATAACTATCAAAATATTGACATTTGTTTATGTCCTGTTTAAATGTGAAACTACATCCAATGACCAACCGTGTATTAAATTTTAAAAATATATTATAAATATACTTTAAAACCAACCAAATTCATAAATTATCACTATTAATTATTTTGATTAAAAAAGTTGTTTTTAATTAAAATTTAGTGATTTTAACTATTCATAAAAAATTGAAAGTTTTCAGAAAAGTACCAAAAATTCACCCTAAGCTAACATCGATATTCCGAATCCAAAAATGAAGTTTATTTTGAAATATAAAATTTATAAAATTTCAGAAAGTGGCTATTACTATTCATAACGGCTAGTTTGATTGATTGTGGTGTGTATTAGAACTCAAAGTTGCATACAACACACAAGACTGTATTTTTCAAAGAGAAGTGTACCATGGAATCTTGGGGTGTTACATGAAATCTAGGACCATATATAACATTTATAAAATAAAGGAAAAACATTTATTTAATTCCTTCTTCCCTAGACTCTTATTGGTCCCTGAATTCCCTTTAAGACCAGTAGTCACCATATGTTATTAAAAAAAGGGGTGAAATAAAATCCATGTAAGATGGTTGATTAGAAAAATTAAACAATATAAAAAGGGGTTAGACTTATAATTTTCACCATAACATAGTAATTTGATCATAATCATAAGACGAAACCTTAAAAGAATACCTGAACTTTGTAAATGAATAAAACCGAAACATCATGTCTTAGTGGTCAACTACAACACATAGTTTGGTACATTCATAGAATCATGTTTAGGCATATTTCAGTTTAATAATGAGAGCTTTCACATTATCCAATGGATTGGAGTGCTATATAATTCTGGGTTTAACTGCCACATCGTAACACTTTCATTGCATTATATAATTCCAGTCGCCCCCTTAACATCATATTGTTTACATTATCATATAGGAAAAATAGAAAATATATAAATAATTAACATACATAATATATGTAAAGGAATATATTTAATCTCATAATCATACTTTCATAACCATTAGGTTACTAAAATATTGATTTAAGAACATAGATGATATAATAATTATTAACCTAGAGTATGATGTAAAAGGTGTGTTTTGAAAGAAGTGTTCGTTTGAAAAACATTTGTTTGTAAAATACACTTTTATAGGAAAATTATATCTTATAAAAATAAGATAATTATGAAAAACATATTTTTAATGAATAACCTTAGTGAAAAAGGGGTTAAAGATGTAACACCCAAATAAAGAGAGATGGATTCATGAAATCTCATTACCTTTTGTCCGGGAGATTCCTTATAATTATATAAAGTATAATCACATTAGTTTCACTAATTAACAGTAAAATCATCATTTATACATGAATATAATTAATTATTCTTTTATTATATTATTTCTCAAGCCTTTGGATTAGTTCTAGATTCTAAATTTATTGTTCGAGAATATGCATTTTCTTAATTTTCATGATCAATTCACATGTATACATGAATGGATGATTGTGCCTGATTCCGATAAAAATATAGAATTGTTATTATATATTTTTAATGATATGAAAAAATTATTAATTATCTAATTAATGAATTTATTATAAACCATGAGGATGATTCATTATATAAAAGTTATTGATCATCATTTTAGGTTTATTTTGGGGGTTTTTGATCACAAAAATCTATTTTTGTTTGATCATTTTCTATTTTTTGTCTATCATAGTTTCAGAACAGAAAAGGGGTTAAAAAATTAATTTTAAAAACTTTTTTCAATAATAAAATGGTTTTATTAACTGCCTTGATGGAATATAAAGAAAGTAAAAGTTAACCACCCATGATTTTTGTAAATTGACACTTTACGAGCGACGATTTCATTTTTATGATTAGAGACGGGGTGGTGAGTAGATTAATATTGGATTTTCCATTAACAAGTTATAATTATTTTATTTTTAAGATACTAGAGATATTATTCCATTTCTATTTAAGAGAGTTGTGGATATAATAATAAAAAAATAGAAATTTAATGGAAATTAGAAGATAAGAGAGATGATTTACCTCTAGAATTATCCTCTTGAGATCCTCTTGAAGGAAACTAGGATTGGTCTTTTGATGATACCATAAGCTCTTGGAGGTGAGGGATGGAATATGAAAGATTATTGTATAGAATATCGGCACATATCAATTATTGAGAGGTGTGAGGAAAAGTGGGTGTGAGGGTGGTGTTTGTAATGGAGGAGAGGGGTGTTTTCATATTATTTTGATCATTATTTTATTATTTTATTCATGACAATAAATAATGAGAATTATCCTGACAAAAAATAATAATTAGTACATGTGTAATTGAACCAATTGTCACATATATCATATATGACTCAATCATGACTTGAAACATTGGTTTTTGGCATTCATCATGAATTATCGTATTTTACTATTCCCATTAAATTCACATATTTCAGAAAAATCCCAAAAATTCATCTTAACAATTTTTCAATCTGTAGTGTTCCTAAAGTAACTAGATTTTATGGAAAAAATTATAAATATGATTAATTTAATTTTTAATTAAAATCATCATTTAACTGGGAAATACAAATTTTAAAATTAAAATAGATTTGTAATTATTTGTAGAATTATATGAGGTATTATGAAATTATCATAAAATAATAAGACATAAAAATATTAATTAATGAATAATATTTGTGAAAATAAATTTTTTGTTAAATTAATCCTTAAGTATATATGTCTTATAAAACTACGAACACTTAATTAATAGGTTTTAAAATATTTATTTACTTATAAAATTCTATAATTATATCATATTTTCACATATTAGATGGATAAATTTTATTTATACTATCATTGGTATGACTACTATTCACCTATCCAATTTACTTTTTACGAGGTTTATATTACTATTCATAAGGGTAAGAGTACTATTTATAAAGTTATGTTACTATTCCACAAAATTTTAGTTTCTCCTATCCGACACCCAATATCTTAATGATCAGAATCTTGTATATCATATTTTGGAAATTGAAAACATAGATGGTGAAAAATTATTTTTAACAACATTCCAATAAAAGTAACATAGTATTTAGTAGTTTATTTAATCTTAATGTGGAATTCTATTTCCTAATGTGATTTTATGTGACATAATTATTAGAAAGGAATTTCTATTGATAAAATTTTGGGACATGACACTCTTCTCCTCTTTTGAAAATTTACCCTTGAAATTTTATATTACAATGAATGTAAGGATACATCCCCTTCATCGACTCTTTTAGTTCCCAAATTGAATCTTCATACTTATTGTTCCCCCACATCACTTTAGCAAGGTGAGTTATGTTGTTGCATAGAACCTTATCTCTCCGATCCAGAATCATTACTCAAAAATCCTCATAAGAGTGATTATATTACAACTGTAGCACCTCTATGGTTAGTATATGTGAGGGATATGGTATGATTTTCCTCAAGAGTTGTATGTGGATAACATCATGATCTAGAGACATATTTGGGGGATGTTCAAGCCGAGAGGCCAAAAATCCTATGAGATCAAGGATAACAAATGGCCAATGTACCTTGGGAATAACTCCACTTTCTTTTCAAAAACACCTGAATCTCTTCCCTGTGATATTCAAAGGATGAATTTATCAACAATTTTTAACCCCATGTCCCTTCAATGGTTTCCAGAATTGATCTTTTACTGACTTTAAGTATCACTGATATGTTGTTGGATGGATTGAAGATTTTATGTAATCTCTTCTACATGATTCAGTCCAAGTAGTTTTATTTATCAAACTTCATCCTAATAGGACATAAATATAAATCTCATTCTATTTAGATCTTATATGGATCAATATAAATAGTTTAGTGGACGCTATTGTTGTATGAGAACTAAACCAATGGGAGACACTGAACCCATCCACCATTGAATTCTAATGAAAAATATATTAGCACGTAGTCGAGCATATAAATAGTCCTTTTAGAATGTTCATTAGTTTGGAAGTGTTATGCCATTCTGAAATTTAATTCAGTACTCAAGGAATGTTGAAGAATCCAACAAAATTTTAATGTGATGTTAATATCACGATTGGAGAAAATTGAGATTATAAGACCTTTTAACCAAACCAATTCCTTCAAATATATCATATCATATTTTTAAGTGAGTTATCTTCCCAAATAGTGATAAATTTAGTAGTCATTGTGAGATGGTCCAACACAACCCATATCTCATTATTTCCGTTGGATGTCTTTGAGATACCTGTGAAAAATGACATGGGGAAATTCTCCCATTTTCATATTGGTATAGTCAATGGTTGCATCATTATATAGGAGTTTTTCATCTCTTATTTTACCTGCTGACATATCAACCACCATTAGATATATTTCACAATCTCCGTTTTCAGGTTATCCCACTAGAGGTGTTCTTGGAGATCATGGTAATACTTTGTGATACCAGGATGGATAGTGAAGTTGAGCTATGTGCATTTTCCAATAGATTTTTCTTTATCTTGTGTGATTAAGTCACACAAATCCTTGTTCCAAAATGAATTACACCATCATCATCAATAAGTAACCCTTTCAGCTTCAATTCCAATACTGTATTCACCTTCTTTTGATACTCTGTATCATCCATTTATGCCTCATTAATAATATCATAGATAGATGGTTGGGAAATCATTTGGGAAAGGTAGGATTATTACCTTGCATTGTGATTTATAAATCCATTCATTTTATATCCATGAACATAGTTTCATTCTCAATCTGTGGCATGGATAGTGTAGTAGGTTATTTTCTACATTTCATTAGCTACCTTGTTTGCCTTGTCGGGATGAAAGTGAATAAAGAAATCATTATTGTTGATTAGATATAACCATATCTTTTGACACATGTGGATCTAATTTAGGGATAATATATACATTAGGATATGTTGATTAGTATATATGTCACACTTCTAACGATATATGCAATTCCACTAGATTTTCAAGGAAACAGTCACTGCTACGGGTTCCTGGTCATGCGTCGGGTCGTTCTGCTCATGGATCATCATCTTCTGTGAGGCGTATGCTATTAAGTTATAATTTTACATAATCTGAAAACACAATCCTTTCGTGGAGTCATCTCTTTATATGACAAACATTCTCCGCATTTTGGTAATGTGAGTACAAGTGTAGCGATATTCCTTCTCTTTAGATCCTTAAAACATTCGTCACATTCTTCTGTCTATAATTACTTTTCCCCTTTCCTTGTTAACGTATCTAGTGGGATTTACACTCATGATAAATTTCCCACAAAAAATCTATATCACCCTTTTAATCCGTTAAAAGTATGTATTTATGTGACACTATAAGGTCTGGTCCATTCTTTAATGGCCTTGGTTTTTGAAGGGTCTATTGAAATTCACTAAATTATGATCAAATTTCCCAATAATGTGACTTGATATATCCAAAGTTGCACTTGTTGAACATTTAATACATCTTCTACATCCTCAATGGCACCAACACATGTCGTAAATATTCATCACATTCCACCATTCTCTTAGAGTATATGAGAATGTCACCAAGGGACACTGCCAAATTTTTTCATGTTATTATCAAAGGACACAATTCATAAAATCCATGACGATTGTAGGCGATTTAGTAATTCTTAATGGAATCACCAATAACATATAATTCCTATACCATATATAGATGTAATACTTATTAATATATATGTTTTTTATGTTTAACTGATGATATCAAGATTGGAGATCAACCTTTGAGAAGCATCGAGAACCTCTCAACTAATCCAATAAGTCGTCGATCCTCGAAAGAGGATACTTTTTCATTATGATGATCTTTTTTTACTTCTTCATAATCGATAAACATTTGCAATGACCCATCATTATTCTTAATAAAGATCACTAGAGTACCCCTATGGTGATGCACTAGAGAGTATGAACCATTTTTACAAAATTCTCTTGTATCTTCTTCATTAACTCCTCCAGTTCGATAAGAGAAATCCTATAGGGACACTTTGAGATAGGAGTAACGTTTTGTATCAGTAATATCAATAAATATACCACATGATCTGTTGGTAGTCTGGGTAACTATTTAGGAAATACATCATCATATTCCCTCATGATGGGAATTTCCTCTAGGTGGATAACATCCATTGACTCAACCATTTGAGTGAGGTATGCCTCTTCACATAGAATTAACACGAACACCATTGAAGGATTTTTAAAAAGAGATTCATTATCTTCCATTATGTTTTATAGGAGCATGGTATGTTTAAGAATGTGAAAATATATTTCATTTTACTGATATTTTAAATGCACTATTTATGAAAAGAGTAAATTTATCCTTGATATGGAATAAAATTCCACCAAGGGAAGTATCAAGAGATTTGATTGAAGATACTTCCTACATATTCGAATAGGTAAATATTCCAACACTTAAATTACAATGACTTCACCACTAGGTATTTTTATGGGTATCTCTACTTCAAGAATTCAAGGATTTGATTCAATAGTTCTATAAAAATATTTTGATTTAAAAGAATTCGTAAAATAATAATCCAATAATACTTTTTCCATTATTGTGTTAATAGGATGTGTACTTTGTACAACATTATTTTCTTACTCCACTTCCATTGTAGTGATGGAATAATCCTTCCATTTTTCATCTTGATTTCATGGTTGATGATGTCTAGTTCCCTCAGGAACTCGAGATTTAGTTCACTAGCTTACATAATACCCTTGATCCATATAGTTATAGAATAAGAACATGGGTGGTGTTATCCTTTACACCACAACATTTTATGGCCTTTTCATGTCTTTTTGACATTTATGGGCTTAGTATAATTCTCTCACACATTGGATGCATTTCCACATCTCCTTTATGAAGTTCCAATTATTCTTCTTCTCATATGTTTAACATGTGGGTGGTTGTGTATTAGTTGAAAAATTTTCATTAGTTATTCCATATTAAAACTCCAACATTATTTTATAATCATTGTAGCCATGGGACCATTCTCCAAACTCAATATCCACATTGATATCACAAAGAAGAAATTATTCATTAATACAATAGTCTCAAAATTCATGAGCCTTTTGACGGAGTGTTTTAACAACACTAATGAAATTATTAATTTTTCTATTATTGTTGGTAAAAAAGCACAAAGCGTACCTTTCAAGCCTTGAGAAAATTAATTTACAGGACATGATAGATTATCCTTCAATTTTCTTCAGCTATATGAATTATCACTTTATCTTAGTTTGAATAATTCTATGGAAATATATATTATGAAACATCATCCTAAATTATTCCCACTCTATCTCTATAATTTTTCCCTATACATGGTGTTCTTAATAAAATCTCACCATTGATCGGCTTGTCCTTTTAGATGATATACACAATGATTCACCTTATCTATCATAGAATAGTGAATCAAAAAAATCTTCTTCATCATGTTGACCCACTATTCCACAACTAGTGCATCAGAAGAACCACAAAATATTGGTGGTTGATGCTTTGTAAAACAATTGATATCATGTTTCTCCCTTTTTGGGGAAGGAGTATGTTCCAAATAATTTATATTATTATTCATAACCTAAGATAGATGGTTAAGCATCAGCATGAATTATTTAACACCACCACCCATGGAAAAGGTGGTGTATTTTTAGAAATCATTGCATAGTCCCTCGCATGGGTTGTTGACCTGGTTTCTCCTACGTCCCTCCATTTTAAAAAAATGTAAAGGATAGAAGAAAATAACTCAAAAAGTAATGATAAAATAATTTATTAAGAAATGTAATTAAATCTAATGGAATATCATATGGGATCCCTATGTTTAGAAATGAATCTTGAGGTGATTAATTATACATAATCTCATACTAAAGGTTTTCACTAAGGTTCACTTATCCTAATTCCCAAATTAACTAAACTGTCACCTGATACAAACTATAGATACATTGTTTTTATTATATTACAATTACAAATTTTTTTTGAAAAACAACATAAAGTAAATACACATCAAGGATAAAAATGTTTAGTGACTTGTGAAAACATAGACCATACATAACATTTAAAAAATAAAACCTAAACATTTATTTTATTCCTTCTTCTCTAGGTTTTTATGGGTCCTTTAATTCTCCTTTGTAAATGTAGTCACCTAATGAAATAATTTAAATAAGGGTGAGATAAAATCACAATAAAAGGATATATAGAAACATGAATCAATATGACATGGGTTGAGGATAATCCTAATCATCATAGTATAGGAATCATTCCATAATCAAGAGAGGAATCATTTAAAAAAACATGGAATTTGGCAATACATAAAAATGAAAAATCATTTATTAGTGTTCAAATACCTCACATAGTTGTGAATACATATAGAATCATGTTCAAAATTATTTTAGATTACTCATGAGTTTATTCACATTACACAATTCATTTCCACTCTATATAATTCCGGACCCACCAATCAAATCATAATATTTACGTTGCGCAATATACATCCAGGAACACCTGTCACATCATAACATTTACATTATAATGAAGTCCACATATAAAATTTATAAATTCAGAACATAAATAAAACATGTAATTGAATTGGTTTTATATCATATGAATAGATTCATAAAAATTGGTTTCCCAAATGAATTGGGGAATAAAATACGTGATATAAGAGTCATCATCCTTGAGTAAAAAGTTAAAAATTGTGTGTTTTAAAAGAATATTTATTTTGGAACACATTGTTTTTATTTTAAAATCTAGTAGAAAAAAATTATATTCCAGAAAAGATATTATAATGATGAAGGATTTATTTTTAAGGAATAACCGTACTAAAAATGGGGTGGATGAGGGAAAACCCAAAGAAAGGGAGTTGGGTTCCAGAAATCGCCTTACTTTTTTTCACAAAAGATTATATTACATTAATATCCAATATCATATCTTCAAGTTCATTAATTAACAATTATAGAAAATTTTGTACAATAATATGATTCATTTTTGTTTTATTATATTATGTTATAGTCATTTGGATGAGTTATAGAGTCTAAATACATTGGTTAGAGGTGTTTGTTTTAATAGTTTCCATGATCAGTTCACTATTATAAATGAATGGAAGTTTGTGTAAGATACAGATAAACATAAAAAATTGATATTATATTTAGTTAATGATACTACATATATCTAAATAATTTTTTAAGTATTTGGTTATATTCCATGATGATAAATCATTAGGCTAAACATAATGATGATCATTTTTGGTTAATTTTTGTTGATTGGTATCACAATGAAAATATTTTTTTTATCTTCTATTATTATCTATGTAACTTATATCCAGACCATGAAAGTGGTTAAAAAATAAAATTTACAATATTTTTTTCAACAATTTAATGGTTTTATAAATATCCTTGATTGAATTTATGGATAATTAATATTTATCACCCATGATGTTGGTAAATTGACACTTCACAGGTGACAATTTCCTTTTTTATGATAAGTGAAGGGGGTGGAGGATTTTAATGTTGGATCATCCATTAACATGGAATAATTACATTATATGTATGGTACTATAGTTATCAATCCTTTTTTATGAAGGATGGTGAAGATAGAATAAGAAAAGAAATTGAAATTGAATGGAAATTAAAAGAGATGATAGAGGATATACCTTTTGAATTATCCTCTTGAGATCCTACTCAAGGCTCCAAGGATTGTAATTTTGATCAAAAAAATATCTCTAGATGTTGGGGAGGGACAAGGGAAGTTTATTTGGTAGAATATAGGATTTTCTCAAAGCATGAGAGGTGTGAGGAGAAGTGGGTGTTTGGGGTGGTATTTATAGTGGAGGGCTATTTTTTCATATTATTTTAATCCTAATTTTATATTTTGTTCAAGAAAAGAAATTGTGAGGATTATTTTTATTGTATAGTAATTTTTTCTTGTGATTTAGAACGATTTTTCAATTACATCATCAATGACTCAATCCAGACTAAAAAATTCAGATTTTCAGCATCTATCATTATTCAGCAGAAATATAAATATTTTAAAAAAATAAAAAAAATTAACGTTAACCATTTTTCAATTTATTGAATTGAAAAATTAAATCCACTTTATGAATTTTTTTTCTAAATAATATCATGATTATTTTGAAATAAAATCATCATTTACATGGAAAATAGAAATTTAAAATTATAACTGAATCTATAGTACTTTGAAAAAGTACATATACTCTCATTAAATTATATTAAAATAAAAAGAAATAAAAAAATTAATTTTAGAATGAATTTTATGAAAATAAATTTTCTTTTATATTAATCATGAAATATGGATGACTTATAAAAATACCAAAACTAAATTAATAATTTTTAAAACATTTATTTTCTAATACTATGATATAGTTATATAATATTGTCATTATTAAGATGGATAAATTCTATTTATACTATCATTGGTATGATTACTATTCAAATGGATAACACACTATGAATAATGGTTATATTTCGGTTCATAATGGTTGCATTACTTTGCATTTGGGTAAGTTACTAATTAATAAAAATTATGTTTTTCCTATTAGAATCCAAATATCATACTGATCACAACTGTGTATGTTAGATTTCTGAAATTAAAAACATGGAAATGGCAAATAACATTAACAAATAGGATTAATGTTATCATATTATTTAGTATTTCATTTATTCATAACATGGAATTGTGTTTCCTTATTTGATTTTATGTGACATAATTATAAGCAGTAAATTTCCTTTGATAAACTTTTGGGTCGTTATATTCAATTTCATTTAATATTAGACATATATATTCATTAAATAATGTTAAATAAAATAATATATTTATATGTATATCATTATGAACCGTATTATGTAAATTTAAATTGGTTAGGAATGTAATAATGGAAAAAAATCATCATCAGTTGAGGCAGTAGACCAACCATAATGTGGATTATGATTTAATTTTTAGAAAATTAGAAATTTTTATGTGTATATTGAATAGATATAATAATAATTAAATAATTAAATGAAACTAATGTTATCATATCATCATGCATAGGAAGGGATTGAAGAGGTAGATGAAGGAATTGGAGAATCCTCAATGGAGAGTGTTACTTTCTCCATTTGATGTCTCCTATATGGTTTCTTTTTACGGAACCTCAGGATTAGTCTATTTAGATGATAAATTATTATAGAGATGTGGGGAGTGATATGTGTTTATATATGGGAAGATAGTTTAGAGATATAACTCCTAGTGTGTTCTAGGATAAGGGGTGGCGAGGGGAGATATTTATTAGGGTAGGAGAGGAGAGTTTTTGAATATAATATCTATTAAATTATTATTTTGATAAATTTCATCAATATTTAGGAATCTTGTGACTAAATATAGTAATTATCAAATTTTATTTCTATATAATGGGTTATTACATCATATAATATGCAACAAAATATATAATAAACTTTTAATGTTTAATACATTATTTTTGGAATTTCAGTATTCACTAAAAATGAAACTCTATTAGAAAAATATAATTAATTTACACAAAACATTTCTCTATGTATATATTGAAAATAATAATACAATTTTATAATTTATTTTCAAATATGTTAAAAAAAATTTAAATGAAATCCATGTTTTTTAAAAGTAATAGTTTTAACATTCTGATCAATTTTACAACCCATTAAAAAATTATTTATAGTATTATAATAATTTATTATCATTATAATACACCTCAATATTTTTTATAAAATACCTTTATTGTATAGATTTATTGGAAGTATCGATATTTATTATGATAATATAAATAAAACATATAGGTCTTATAAAAGAAGAAAAATTTATTTTTTCATTTTTAAATTTTTTATTAATTTGTATAATGATATAAATTTGATATATTTTCACATTATATGGAAATGATATATTATTTTTCCATCACATAGTCTAGATTTCTATTATAATGATTATATTACTATTCCTAGTTGTTGCATTACTTCTGCAATGGTCAATTACTATTTCGATTGTCACAATTTTAACTATCGTATGAGATCCCTACATTATATAGTGACCACATATTTTATTCATTTTTTATTCACTAGTATTAAATCCCATAGATATAAATATTTTATTTTTCAAAATGAATATTTCATTTCAAATATTCAGCTTCATTTTTGTATTCTTATTTGTGACTATTATTATTTAGGAGGATTGAGGAGATACTAATTTTCATACTATAGTAATCTTATTTTATTTTATTGGTTCCATTATAATACATTAATCATTTATGTATATAAATTTTCTTTTAATGTAATGTTCAAATCTATAAAAAATTATTTTGGCATATCATATTTTGAATGTGATTTATATAACACAACATTATTAATATGGAAAATCAATATAATCATGGGGGACATTTGATTCATAAAATTCCAGGATTCTTCATATTTAGTCCACCACCATAGTTTAAAACATTATCACTGGAGTTGTGTATTTACTTTGGTATTTTTACATGTATTAGGTTTCTATTTTTTATATATGTATTTCCTTTATCATATCATATATAGTCGGATACATGTATTTTCTCTTGTGATTTGTGATCAGTTCATTTTTAGTGAGGAAAAAAACAAGATAATAGTGAAGGGATAAGAGATATGATTTTAATTAACATTGTTATAGACATTGTTATTTTTCTGATAATATTGAAGGTGATCCATGGGTAATATGACTATGGTTGATTGTGATTATAACTATGTATAATGGTAATGAGAGTAGAAATTAGTAGGTTTATAATTTAATTCCTATTGATTCATGAATGTCTATATGTTTATGTGGGAATGCCAATAATTTGGATGAACATATTAAGTATTATTATCAAAATCCATACATATGAAATAACATGTTGTTTATATTATAACATTATATATTAATATAAGTAGAAGGTGGATAACTATGGGGAATTTGGATGGATATATCCTCACATTAAATTGATTGGTATTACATCTATTCAATATACGATGGTTTTATATAGAGATTAAATATTTGTTATTTCACAATGTAATTGGATTTTTCATGATATAGGAATATTTTAAAATGGAACAATTTATGTTTCATATATGTTTTTGAGGATGAATCATCACTATACAAGTGCCATGATATCTTTATAGGTATTGCCTCCTTTTATTAATGAAGAGACATCACTACTCATGGCTTAACCCAAAATTTTTTCTTGAGAATTTCAGTTTACAGTCACAAAAGATGTGTAGAGTTTTTATGAGAATTATATAATCAATTTTGTAGTAATAAATACATCAATGGTTTTTGGGATAACTTATAATCAATCTTTATAATTTTGACAGGTGTATATAGTTGAAATAATATAATTTTCAATTGTTTCAATGAAAAATGTATTTTCGATAATAACTTTTTTTATGATTGTTGATTGATTCATTGGTGTATAAACGTTGAATGTAGAGTGTGTTAAACAGTAATATTAAAAATATATGAAAAGTTATTTTGGATATTATTGTTTATTTTGTTGGAAGGGTGAGTAGTCAAAATTGGATAGACAGGGAAAACTCTATCTACATCCTTATAATTTTCAATGGGTTTAGGGTAATGATGGTTTTTGGGAGATATTGTAAGGGATTGATGGGATTAGAATAATGTGATATAAATTGATTATTGTGATGATGATCGTAAAATATGATATAATGTGATATATATTAAGATAGTGAATTTTATAGTACCTAAGGAGACACATATAACGTTGCTTTTAAACAGTGATATAAATTTCTTATGGGATGAAATAGTAATTTTTCATTGTTTTCTGTTCTTTTTTAATTTGTGTTATGAGTTAATTAAAACATAATATTATTTATTGTGTATGAATTCATAATACCTAGTATAATGGCCCAAGATTTTATTAATGGAAATCCCTCTTGATCTAAGTAAATGTATCTTTATGTAAAATGTTTATATAAAATGTCAACATCTTTTGTTTTATGTTTTTGGATTTTAAAATACTATTTTGAATTATGACCGTTGTGAATATAGTCATTGAACGGTGATCAAATTATTAGTATAAATATAGGGTTTTATCAAATCCAATTGGTTTAGACAAAGGAATCTATAGCCTCATCTTGTAGATGTTCCCCATACGAAGCCCATTTTCCAGAGCCTGGAAAAGTGGTTGCGTCATTGTTTTTTCCTTTTATCAATCCCAAGCCACGCATGAATATGTTATGCTTGACTAGAACCTCCTACGAGAGAAGTTAAAGTTGATATAGATTACCACCCAAGCAATGTTATCCGAGCCAGCTCACGAGTCTGTCACAATCGCACAGCTTACCCTTCAGTCTTATGTGGGTGTTATAAGGGGTTATGTATAAATAAATTAGCACTATGTTCATGTATATTATTTTTTTATATAATAATGAATGTACCTTCATTTTATTATTGATACATTGTAGATGATTTTTAAAGAACAAATAGTATTTTTAGTCAATATTAATGAATAAAATCAATTTTGATGAAATAATGTATTTTTGAGTTAAATAATATTTTATTAAAATATTATTATTATTATTATATTAATTTTTATTAAATAGAAATTATAGTATAATTTTATAAATGAAATCGTAATTTTTTTAAGGATTGAAAGCCATTTTTGACAAAACCCGTGAATTTTAGATAAATGTCAATTTTTATTTTAAAATTTAAAATTAAAATATTTAGCAAATTATTTAGATAAAATAAATATTATTTTTGGAATTTGGACGTTGAAATTATCCAACGATGAAATTTTCAAAATTTTCTGAGATAGTCGAATTTTTGGGTAAAAATTAAATACCGTTTAAATATATAATATTTTTTATAACATCATAATGACCCAATAGGGGAGTAATAAAATACTATAAGGCATTTATTTGACCAATATATGCTTTACCATTAATATAATTTGATTTTGGGTTTTTTTGTCTTATTTTACAAAGCATTAACGGACCCTTCAAGGATTATTAAACATCTTGTCTTTTTAAATTGATTTCCTTGGGAGTGTGACTCACCTCCACATAATCATCCCCATTATTTTATGAAGTTCATACTTTGGCCTTAAAAAATATTTTTTCCCACTTCCCATTTCAAAAAACCATGGGCAAATACCATGGGTTGGTTTGTGGTTTGGATTAGTTTAATGTGAGGTGTCCCAAACATAGATAATAAATAATTACCTCACCTTTACTATATAAACCCAACCAAGATCCCACTTTCTCCTCACTCAAATACTTGTAGTTATTCCATCCTCTGCCATACTCTCTCAAAAATCCTCCCAAGGTGCCCCAAGCTCCAAAGAATCCTCTCTCACGCCTTTGGAAGCACACTTCCATGTAAGGGTTTTTCATCCTCTATCATTTTTCCCAATTTTAATAATTCTGATTTTCCATTTTAATTTAAATTATAAATGTTGGGGTATAGTTTCTCACCTCCCAAATAATTCCCTCTTTATATTTGAATTATGATATACCCCCTTTCTCTCTCAATAAATTCCTCATGTGTACACTCGTTACTATGCCGAAATTCTGAAAGGAATTTATCTCTTCTATCTTATATTCAAGCAATTCTTTTGTATAAAGACTCTAAATTCCATTACAATTTTTGGGACATGTATCTATATGAACCCCATACTGTCCATTTCATGTACATATTATGAGACACCCCTTTCTCTCTAATCAATTGTTTTTTTGACTTTTTATGTCGCACCGTTACGCTGCCGAAATTGCACCAATTTTCCAAGCCAATGTCATCATGTAGTGAATACCATGCTCATTTCTCTATAAAGGGTATTAAAAATTATGCACATTTATTTATTGATTATAATGTTTTATTTATGAATTCCACATTCCCTTATTGTGTAATAAATGATTATGTTTTATGAATCCATGTTATATAATCCATGTGGGACACTTATGCATTAAAAGAAATGTTTAAGAAGGTTGCGCCCTTATGGAACTCCAATGCATTTGTCACGACCCGTCCTCGGGGCCCGTGCCGTGACTACCCCAAGCCCGCCTTCCATAGGCCAGTGGATGGTGACTAGCACCAAAGGCGTAAAATCCCGATAACTGGGAAGGCATTGCCTTTACAAAAGAAAACAAGAACCACAGAGTACAAGCGGAAGCAAAACACTAAGTACAAAAGAAATGCTGAAAAGTAAATGGTCCATAATTAAAACCCAAAAGAAAGTACGACTATAACTGAACAAGGTACAACAGCAAAAAGACAAACAGCTGGAAGAAGGAAGCAGCTCTTGGGTCGTCCTCCTCGGATCCTACCTGAAGGGTAGGTACAGATAGCCTCCTCCACGCTCTCGTCCATCAACCTCCTCTGTGAGTCGTCACATTGTGTAGTCCACCTCCGGGTACTGACTCGTCGTGTAGTCCACCGCCGGGTACTGACTCGTCGTGTAGACCACCTCCAGGTACCGACCAGTCCTCGAACACTCAGCCTCCGTCAGCACTGCACGTCGTCTGCAACCAACACAACGAGGTGCGGGTGTAGCCCGTGCAGGGGTGAGTATAACGATACTCAGTAGGGACCCTGAGACCCTCAAGGTCTCACTAAACCAACAAGGATAACCACAAGAAGATCTCAACAGATAACCTCTACTTAGATATATGACCATACATATACCTAAGTTATCAAGTAACCCATCTCAATCATGAGGAAACACAAGGATTGTGAAATCAATGGATAACCACTACCCAGGTATATGCCCATACATATACCTATGTTATCAAGTGACACATCTCAATCATGATGTAAACACAAAGGTCAAAAGTCTCAGCTCAACCAGGATTTTCATTATCGAAACCGTAACTGCTGAAGAGCTCCGTCTCTGGAGTGTACAGTGCTCCTGTCACGACTCTGAGGTACTGCTAACTAACCTAAGACTGCTGAGGTACTCCTCCTGTCGAGTACCGCGGGCCTGCCACCTCACACAGTAGTGCTTCCCGCCAGGGTCTGCCACCCAAACATAGTAGTGCTCCCCCCTCATAGCCTACAGAGGTACTCCTCCTGTCGAGTACCGCTGGTCTGCCACCTCACATAGTAGTGCTCTTCCGCTATGGGGATTCCACCTCACAAAGTAGTTCTCCCCACTGGGCTACGTAAGTCACTCCGAATCGAATCGGACAAGCAGTCTTCAGGTCTCTGCCGGCTACTCGGTCTCCGTACTCTGTACGCTCGTCTCTGGGAGGGTCCTCTCCACGAGCTACAAGATGATACTCCAAGTATCTCAAAGTCCCACGAAGAAGTATCTCAAAGGACCGCCTCGTCATAGGGGTCTCAACGCAACAGACGGCGCGTCAATCGGACGCCCGGTATGTGAGTTATAGGCCTTTTCATCCCAGGGGCCCGGTTGGTTTCGTAAACGAACCAACCTGGCCGTATCTTAACTGTACCCCGAACTCTCATAGGGTATACTCATAGGCACCGTTTCTCGACGAGATCAACAATTCCGCTGACGGATCGTCAAACGGACGTCCTGTCTGAAAGATATCATCTTTTTCCGTTCCAGGGGCCCGGTTGGATTTCGGGTACAATCCAACCCGGCTATAACCCAAATGCAACCAAAACTCGGGCGGAGGATGCCAAAAGTTCCATATCGTCAACAGGAATGCAACGCAACAGACGGCGCGTCAATCGGACGCCCGGTCTGGAAGTTATTGGCTTTTTCGTTCAGGGGGCCCGGTTGGTTTCGTGAGCGAACTAACCCGACCACACTCCGACGACATCCAAACCTCGAAAGGAGTAAGCCAAAAGATCCGTCTCACTTAGAGAAATCCATCAAAGTCGAAGACACGTCAATCGGACGTCCGGAGCTTATGATATAAGCGTTTCCGCTCCGAGGGCCCGGTTGGTTTCGTATCCGAACCAACCCGGCCGAACACAAAGTAATCCGAAACCTTGAGTGCGATATACTGAAACGACCGTCTCGATCCAAGGATCGGGTTGCCGCTGACAGCGAGTCGTTTGGAGTCTTGTATCTCACGTTACCGGAATTGACAGAAAGTGGTCCGAAAACGGGGGTCTGGGCCCGGGTCGACCCGACCCGGGTCTGACCCGGCTGGATCCGACCCGGGTCCGACCCGGCTGGGCCCGGCCCATCCTGGCCCGGTCCGGCGCGGTCCGGTTCCGTCCGGCCCGACTGGCCGGCCGCGGCTCGGCCAGCGCGGCTGAGCGAACACCGCGGGCGGGGTGCGCGGCTCCCCAGCCCTTCTCCGCGGATTGAGGCCGGCGGCGAACCGCCGGCCACCTACCTCCTGGCTGCACGCCGCCGCCACCTTCCGTGGACCACCGGACACGCTCCGGTGGTCTGTTTCTCCTTCCGTCTTCGCCTATGGTCCTCCCGGGACCCAAACTTCACTGCGGAGGCCTCAAAATTACCTTGCGGCCTCGTTTGTCGTCGCCGGTCGATCCACAAATCAACAAACAATCTGCGGAGGTTTGTCGGGCCGTGTTCATTTGGCCTGCACCCTCCGTGTTAGATAATAACAACGGGAGAATTATTCAACACATGAAACAACAATTTTAATAAATTAAATTTGTTCATATGAAACTAGTTCATTAATTTTAAAAAATGTTCACAGGAATAAAAAGGTATTTCCAAAATAAAATCCCTACCTCGTCAAGTCGTTGCATGCGGGTTCTTCGCAGATTTGATCGCCGCAGAAGGAGGGGATCGTCGCGTCGTGGAAGGCGTCGCGTCGTAGCGGATTGGCGTCGCGTCGTAGAACTCCGAGGATCAAGAACAAAAAGATTTAATTAATTATAATTAAATCCGGGCGTTGATAAAAACCACAAAGGAGTTCTAAAAGGAACCCGAAATCTCTTACCTCCAACAGATGATTGATGATTTCGTTGCGGAGGAAGGAACGTCGCAGAAGAGGAAACCTCGATGTCGCGGCACATGGCGTTGCATCGTCGATTTCCGCGGTTTCGACTTTCTTCGTCGGAGGCCGGCGTTTTTCGCATTCTTCACGTTCTCTGCGTTCTTCGTGAAGAAGGGTGAAGGCACAATAATTCTGTCAAAGGTCTCCCAACGTGTAATCCTCAAGATGTAGCGTTGGTCTTATTTTATTACTACGCCAACAGATTTCAAACCAGTTAAGAAACGAATAAAGAGATAAGTAACGACCCATTAATTCGTAGAATTAATTCAATGAAATAAACCGCCCAATTATTTCAACAAAGAAAACCGCCCAATTAATTGGTGCGTTAAGAAATTAAGAGAACGCATCAGTTTACTTTCATAATGATGGGTTTTCGCGGATGCATTACTTAGCGGAAAAAAATTGTGGGGCTCGTGCTGGTCCCACCTCACAAATATCCTACCAAGAGGGTAGGATATTTTTGGATAGCACCCTATCCGTAAAAACTCCACTTAAGAAGCTTTAGGTGGTTTTCAGGTGGCTTCCAAGTGGCTTAAGTGAAATAAAATAAAGTTTGTCGTACAATTATTTTATTTCTTAACTTTAAGCCCGAAAATTAAAAACCACATCCAAGTAAACGCAACTCCGGAAGAGGCATTTCTATGAAATTACTGGCGCTGCGATTCCATCGGTGCCCTCAGAATTCGAGCACCGGTTCAAAAGTTAGAAAAACCCGCTCGTCCGTTCACTAAACGTACCCGAACCAAACTTTGGAAATTGATTCTGGGCACACCGGGCCTCGGAATCAGGCGCCGTCAAAAACTGCGTTCTTGTAAATTTACAAAGAAAAATATGAAAAAAATTCCCTTGGAATTTACAGGTCTTTAAATTACTCCCAACCCAGGGCTTTACGTCCCCGTAAAGCTTCACCACAAACTTAGGGATACAAAGGCGGTACTAAGCACGCATCTGAGCCTTCTACTTCCATGTGCTCAGCTGGAGGTTCCCGTGATGCCAAAGAAAGTGTACCGAAGGAATCAATCGTACCCATAGGATCCGCTCCTATCGATCCTTGATCCTCACTAGAACCTCCGTGGACGTAACCCCATCGCCATTGTCCTACTCCTCAGTTGAGATACCGGGAAAACATCGTGCACCTAGTGCAATTGTGGTGGATGGGTCAAGAGGTAAACCACCTCGCCTACCCAACTGAGGACCTAGAAAGGTCCGTTGAACCTCGGAGATAACTTGCCTCCCTGACCACATCTCTGTAAACCTCGTCGAGGTGAGACCGGTAAGAAGACGTGGTCATTATCCTCGAACTCCAGAGGTCTCCATTTTCTGTTAGAACTGAAACTCAAAACGACTGCTGCTATGAGGGTAAGGTTGACCGACTCAAGATTGATCGGTCGCACCCTCCTATGCAAGAGTTACCCTGCGGTGCCTAGGGTTTCCTTTTTCACCGACCAAGGAAAACCCATCCCGACATCATAGTTAAACTACAACCTTTTTGCCTAATACCGTCAATTTGTTTATGAACTGTGATTGCCCAGTCCATACTCAAACCAACGTCGTAAGGCCTCAACGCTGCCACCATGAGTTTCCAACCGAAACTCTAACCTCAAGGATCTGACCACACCGTCGGCGTAAGTGTGATTATCGAGTCTCCTCCCAAGTTATCTCCAGACATCAGGGTCAAGTCCACGGCTTATTGGAAACTCTAGGTCCGGAACAAGATTTGTGAAAGCAAGGAATGATTCATATCGACGTCCGTTACTACAACAGCTAGTAGTGGACATAGACTATCCCTTGAATCATTTCTAGAGCCATTGGGTTACACTCCATGACCGCAAGCAGCCACACTCTTCCACCACCCTCCAGCACCCTGAGCCTAGCGGGGATATCTAAGGCGGGTGGTTGTAGCATGTTAAGATGTACACCACCTCATACTGCTCCCCTAGCTCTGCCTCCATGTCTGCTACTTCGCAGACTCATATATCCTTAAAGCTTCCACTTCTTGAAACATTTAACATGCTTGAGTCTCTAAGAGTGGCACCAGTTTCCTGTTTCTTACTGCACTGCGCAGTCTTCATCCGATCTTGAATGACCTGGACCTTCATTAGTCTCCCAAGAGCTACTATGATTTCTTCTTTGCCGATAAGAGAAATATGGTCTCATCCCCTGGATGAACCACATTAGTTGCCTAATACAGTCAATCCTGACATGAATGATACATTCATGCCATGGATGACGTCTTAAGGCCTCGACGTAACTACCAAGAGATCCAATTGTCACTCTCTCCTCCAAGGGTCGAGTCACACTGTCGGCATCAGTGTGAGGTCACTGGGTCTCCTCCAGTAGAAATCACGGAAGTGAGGGTCAAGTCAAAAGTTTAACCGGGACCACTCAGTATCAACCAAACAAAAGGACAGGAATGAAAAAAAAGATAAGTGTCTTTTTATTATTGCAGCTCATAGTAGAAGACACAAAGAAACTACAGACAAACATCAACAAAACCAGAAGCAACAGGATCAATAGCCTCCAGGTCGGAAGCTAGTCCCGCTCTTGTCCATCTGCTTCCGGAGCTCCATGACCATAGGCCTCAACTGCCTGAAGTTGAGCTCTCCCATGTCCTCATGTCCCCTGCATTCGGGGTGGGCCTCTTGGTGGTGGTGGCAATATCCTGAAGTGTCGTCCACCTCCAGCTGCACGGCCAGCTCCTCTGCCATGGCCGCCTGCTACTTGTGGTCCGCCCTGATCGAACCTCTGCCTCTGCCTCGGAGGTTCTTCATTTAACTGTTGGTCATCTTCATGGCGGGTCAGACAGTCACGTTCTATGTGACCAATTCCGCCGCAGGAGTAACATTTCATGGCAGGTCTGGCTCTATCACTTCCCTTGGTGCCTCGCACTACCGACTCTGGGTCACGCGGTCGACCACCTATAGGTCTGGTCCTCTTGGACCCCTACGTCATCTGTCTACTGCCCGCTATAGAAGACTCTGCCGCATGCCGGCTAGTGGTGGGTCCTGCTGCTGGAGACTGCTCAGCAAGGAAACTCTCCACTAAGAGGGCTCGCTCCAACACTCATGTCTGGGTCGGAATGTTGTGTGATACAACCGAAGCTCTGATCTCCCACCTGAGCCCCTTCTCGAAGGTTCGGGCCCTGAATAACGGGTCTCGTACCATATCTGTGGAGTAGCGCAAGAAGTCTGTGAATCTCGCTGAGTACTGCGCCACTGACATGTTGCCCGGCCGCAGCAGAAGTAGCTTCTGTATACGCACCGATCGAAGGGTGGCTGGTACAAACTTTGCCCAGAACAGGCTCTCGAAGTCTGCCCATAGAAGTACCGCCTCGTCATGAATCTGAAGCATCAGGCTCCACCATCTGCCTGCTGCTGCCTGAATAAAGCTGGCAGCAAGGATCTCCATGAAATCTGTCGGCGTCCCCACTAGCATGAAGACTCTCACCACAGCCTCCAGCCAATCCTCATCCACCTACGGGTCCGTCCCTCCCTAAAACCTGGGTGGCCTCTGGCACTGGAACTCATGTAGTGCGCTCAAGCGACGTGCATCCTCTACTGCTGGGGCTGGTGGCATCGGTGGCCCAATGGGTAGTAGTACCGCTGGTGCCTCCGCTGGTTCCTCAACTGGGATAGGGCCCTATACTGAGGCCTCATCGCTCGGTGGGCTGTCAGTACATACCACTCTCGGGGCTCTAGCTGGTCGTCCACAGGGAGGCATCCTGAAAGAAACAATGTGACACGGTCAAAAGATTATACCTGGTGAGCTGACCTGGTTTGAGCTGACATTTAAATAAAACTTCTGGAAGACACACACACAATCAGTGTTTTCGTGCACAAAGTCGGAAATCAGTTGTCAGGGTCCTATTGTATGGATACGTCGGCCGCCCGCAACAACACTGGACTCCCTGAACTGAAAACCACACTCGGTACTCTTAACACTATTGTTTCGCAGAAAGAAACATCAGAGTTATAAGTTCTGCGATAGAACTGAACTCCTTTGATACCAATT
Source organism: Viscum album (assembly GCA_963277665.1). NCBI lineage: Eukaryota > Viridiplantae > Streptophyta > Magnoliopsida > Santalales > Viscaceae > Viscum > Viscum album. The sequence continues at coordinate 745,348,713 of OY728123.1, read as the reverse complement.
TGTCACGAACCGTCCTCGAGGCCCATGCCATGACTACCCCAAGCCCGCCTTCCATAGGCCAGGGGCTGGCGACTAGAACCAAAGGCGTAAAATCCCAATAACTGGGAAAACATTGCCTTTACAAAAGAAAACAAGCACCATAGAGTACAAGAGGAAGAAAAACACTAAGTACAAAAGAAATGATGAAAAGTAAATTTTCCAAAATACAAACCCAAAAGAAATTAAGACTACAACTGAACAAGGTACAACAGCAAAAAGACAAATAGCTAGAAGAAGGAAGCAGCTCCTGGGTCGTCCTCCTCGGATCCTACCTGAAGGGTAGGTACAGATAGCCTCCTCCACGCTCTCATCTGTCAACATCCTCTGTGAGTCGTCACATCATTTAGTACACCTCCGAGTACTGACTCGTCGTGTAGTCCACCTCTGGGTACTGACTTGTCGTGTAGTCCACCTCCAGGTACCAACCAGTCCTCAAACACTCGGCCTCCGTCAGCACTGCCCGTTGTCTGCAACCAACACAACGAGGTGCGGGCATAGCCCGTGCAGGGGTGAGTATAACTATACTCAGTAAGGACCCTGAGACCCTCAAGGTCTCACTAAACCAACAAGGATAACCACAAGAAGATCTCAACAGATAACCTCTACTTAGATATATGCCCATACATATTCCTAAGTTATCAAGTAACCCATCTCAATCATGAGGAAACACAAGGATTGTGAAATCAACCGATTACCGCTACCCAGGTATATTCTCATACATATACCTAAGTTATCAAGTGACCCATCTCAATAATGAGGTAAACACAAAGGTCAAAAGTCTCAGCTCAACCAGGATTTTCATTATCGAAACTGTAACTGTTGAAGAGCTCCGTCTCTGGAGTGTACAGTGGTCCTATCACAACTCTGAGGTACTGCTAACTAACCTAAGACTGCTGAGGTACTTCTCCTGTCGAGTACTGCGGGCCTGCCACCTCACACAGTAGTGCTTCCCGCCGGGGTCTGCCACCCAAACACAGCAGTGATCCCCCCTCATAGCCTACAGAGGTACTCCTCCTATCGAGTACCGCGGGTCAGCCACCTCACATAGTAGTGATCCTCCACTGTGGTTCTTCCACCTCACAAAGTAGTGCTCCCCACTGGGCTACGTAAGTCACTCCGAATCGAATCAGTCCAGCAGTCTTCAGGTCTCTACCGGCTACACGGTCTCCGTACTCCGTACGCTCATCTCTGGGAGCATCCGCTCCACAAGCTAAAAGTCTATACTCCAAGTATCTCAAAGTCCCATGAAAAAGTATCTCAAAGGACCACCTCATCATAGGGGTCTCAACGCAACAGACGACGCGTCAATCGGACGCCTGGTCTGTGAGTTATTAGCCTTTTCGTCCTAGGGGGCCCGGTTGGTTTCGTAAGCGAACCAACCCGGCCGTATCTTAACTGTACCCCGAACTCTCATAGGGTATACTCATAGGGACCGTTTCTCGACGAGATCAACAACGCCGCTGACGGTTCGTCAAACGGACGTCCTGTCTGAAAGATATCATCTTTTTCTGTTCCAGGGGCTTGGTTGGATTTCAGTTACAATCCAACCCGGCTATCACCCCACTTCATCAAAAACTTGGGCGAAGGATTTCAAAAGTTCCGTATCGTCAACAGGAACGCAACGCAATAGACGGCGCGTAAATCGGACGCCCGGTCTAGAAGTTATTGGCTTTTTCGTTCTAGGGGCCTGGTTGGTTTCGTGAGAGAACCAACCTGACCGCACTCCGACGACATCCAAACCTAGAGCAGAGTAAGCCAAAAGATCCGTCTCACTTAGAGGAATCCACCAAAGTCGACGGCACGTCAATCAGACGTCCCGAGCTTAAGATATAAGCGTTTCCGCTCCGAGGGCCTGGTTGGTTTCGTATCCGAACCAACCTGGCCGAACCCAAAGTAATCCAAAACCTTGAGTGCGATATACCGAAACGACCCTCTCGATCCAAGGATCGCGTTTCTGCTGACGGAGAGTCGTTTGGAGGCCCGTAGATCATGTTACGGGCATTTGACCGAAAGTGGTCCGAAAATGGGGGTCTGGGCCCGGGCCAACCCGGCTGGGCCCGGCCCGGCCCGACCGGCCGGCCGAGGCGCGGCCGGCGCGGCCGAGCGGGCACCGCGGGTGGGGTGTGCGGCTCCCCCGCCCTTCGCCGCTGATTGAGGCCGGCGGCGAACCGCCGGCCGCCTCCCTTCCGGCGGCGCGCCGCCTCCGCCTTCCACGGACCACCAGACGCGCTCCGGTGGTCCGTTTCTCCTTCCGTCTTCGCCTATGGTCCTCCGGGGACCCGACCTTCACTGTGGAGGCCTCAAAATCACCTTGCGGCCTCGTTTGTCATCGCCCGTCGATCCACACATCAATAAATAATCTGTTGAGGTTTTTCGGGCGGTGTTAATTTGGCCCGCACCCTCCGTGTTAGATAATAACAACGGTAGAATTATTCAACACATGAAACAAAAATTTTAATAAATTAAAATTGTTCATATGAAACTGGTTCTTTAATTTTAAAGAAACGTTCACGGGAATAAAAATATATTTCCAAAATAAAATCCCTACCTCGTCAAGTCGTCGCACGCGGGTTCTTCGTGGATTTGATCGCCGCGGAAGGAGGCGATCATCGCGTCGCGGAAGGCGTCGCGTCATCGCGGAAGGGTGTCACGTCGTCAAACTCCGAGTTTCAAGAACAAAAATATTTAATTAATAATAATTAAATCCGTGCGTTGATAAAAAACACAAAGGTGTTCTAAAAGGAACCCGAAATATCTTACCTCCAACAGATGATTGAAGACTTCGTTGCGGAGGAAGGAACGTCGCAGATGAGGAAACGTCGGCGTCGCAGCACACGGCGTCGCATCGTCGATTTTCGTGGTTTCGACGTTCTTGGTCGGAGGCCGGCGTTCTTCGCGTTCTTCGCGAAGAAGGGTGAAGGCACAAGAATTCTGTCAAAGGTCTCCCAACGTGTAATCCTCAAGATGTGGTATTGGTCTTATTTTATTACTACGCCAACGGATTTCAAACCGGTTAAGAAATGAATAAAGAGATATGTAACGACCCATTAATTCGTAGAATGAATTCAACGAAATAAACCTCCCAATTAATTCAACGAAGAAAACCGCACAATTAATTGGTGCATTAAGAAATTAAGAAAACTCTCCAGTTGACTTTCATAATGACAGGTTTTCGCGGGTGCGTTACTTAGCGGAAAAGAAACGGTGGGGCTCGTGCGGGTCCCACCTCACAAATATCCTACCAAGAGAGTAGGATATTTTTGGATAGAACCCTATCCGTAACAACTCCACTTATGTAGCTTTATGTGGATTTCTAGTGGCTTCCAAGTGGCTTAAGTGAGATAAAATAATGTTTGTCGTACAATTATTTTATTTCTTAACTTTAAGCCCATAAATTAAAAACCACACCCGAGCAAACGCAACTCCGGATGAGGCGTTTCTAAGCAATTATCGGCACTGCGATTCCATCGGTGCCCTCAGAATTCAATTCCGAGCACCGGTTCAAATGTTAGAAAAACCTGCTCGTCCGTTTACTGAAGGTACCCGAGCCAAACTTCAGAAATTGATTCCGGGCACACCGGGCCTCGGAATCATGTGCCGTCAGAAACTGCGTTCTTGTAAAATTCCAAAGAAAATTAAGAAAAAAAATTCCTTGGAATTTACGGGTCTTTACAGCATTGGATAAAGTATTGTATCATCATACGTCATGTGCAATGGGTGTTGACTCATGCTAATTCATGTTCAACGAGGTTTTACTCATTCTCCATGTGCAATGAGGATTTACTCATTCTCCATGTGCAATGAGATTTGGCTCATGCTAATTCCATGATACAGGTTATTGCCACATTTCCATGTTATAATTATCATGATTTATAATGACTCTATGTTTATGCTTCTTTTGTGATCTACTGATATGCCTATTGTCTAACATGTGTTGAATTCCTCACGTTATTCCATGATTATTCCCTCATTGTGCTTTATAGCTCACCTTTTTCTTATGCATGTCCTCAGGTTATCCCATGCAATGCTAAGTACGATGGCATGTAGTGGACATGTAGAGGAAGTTTTCAATAAATATGTTGTATTCAATGTTTAAAGATGTTATGTAATGATCCTAATCCCCAAATACACTAGAAATCTAACTCTTCTAGGTTTTATCAAGTGATGTTTATGTAATAAATTTTGTTAAATTTTGTAATAAAAATCAGTGTTGTCACAGTTGGTATCAGAGGATAGGTTTAGTTATTTTTGGGATTATGATTTGAAAACCCCAGTGTAGCCTTATAAACATGGCTAATTATAATAAAATCATCCATATGTTTTTTAGTATTTATTAAGTGGTATATCATGAAAATAAATCCATGTCTAGATACGGTCAGTTAGAGGCAGATCTGGCACAAATGTATCCTAGCGGTAAAACCTAAAAACAACACATTAAGCTAGACTCGAACTGGAACTGGTTCACGAAAATGGGCCTTGCTGCACTCTTTGTTACAATATTCCTACTGTATATTCTTTTTCTAATTCACAAGCTTAGTATGAACTATTATTGCGGGACAAAAAAATTCCCTATGATTATATGTTAGAAAGTAGATAATGTATAACATGGACTGAAGCAAATAGATTCATATGTTAGGGAAATTAGAGTTATTTATAAGTAATCCATTTTATCCTTTTATTAACCTTTATGTGTTACCCCTAACTTTAATTTTATTCCATCCAATGTCCTGTAATAGGAGGACTTAGGAAAACAATCGATTTGAAGATCGATGTGATGACTATACTATTGATATGCCTAATCCAATGGGAGCGGGAATCATGAGCATTGTCTCTCTTTTCTCTCATCTAACTCAAGATTTGAATAGAAACATGGGACAAGAGGAACATTCAAACCCCCTATGAAAGAACAAGTCACTATAGAGAGCTTCATGAGACAAAGGCCTCCTACTTTTAATGGATCATCTGATCCCTTAATCACTGAACAATTGACCAACTACATTGAAAAGATCTCTCCATCCGTCAATGTTCTGAACAAGAGAAGGTTCTCCTAGATAATTACCATATGGAGGGTGAATCATATCAATGGTGAACATTGATAAAACATTATGAAGCCTGAGGAGGAGATCGAGGCGTTGGAATGAAAGGATTTCGGAAGATGTTTTTCTATTGATATTTTTTTCCAACCCTCTAGCTTAAGATTGAAAGGGACTTCCTTGACCTCTATCAAAAAGGCGACGAATCTATTGGAGCATATAAGGAAAACATCACAAGGATTGCACGATACACTTTTCGCTTTGTCATTACCCCCGAATACAAGGTTGGCCGATTCTTTGGTGGGATAAAACCTAGCCTGGGGAAAGCACAGAAAATCCGTGACTTCAACATATATGAGGAAATTGTCTGATGAGACCTCAAGGTCGAAATGGAGATCATAGAATCTCATGGGTGTCATGGGGATAAGAAGCATAAGGTGGAATTCAATTTTGGCGGTCCGATGGATAAATAAAACGGTGCTATGAATATCCTTCACCCAACTTGCCAAAGGTGCGGAAAGAAGAACCCTGGAAATTTCCTAAAGGGTACGAGAAAATTCTTTAGGTGTAGAAGAGAAGGGAACCTTCCAGTTAATCGTCGGTAAGAAAAATCAGTGTTTGTTCGAAAAGGGAGGAATTCTCTGTTCAACTCTCAACGCATTTTTCATTGCTACAACTGCAATGAACTAGGGCACCATGCAAATCATTGCCCTATGCCAAGGGTTTTCGGAGGCAACCAACAACTTCGAAGGTACCAAGGGTGAGCATTCGCTATCACTACTACCAAAGTGAACCCCAAAAATGAAGTGGTGATAGGTACACTTGTTATTCATTCGATAATAGTGAACGTACTTTTTGATTTATGTTCTACGAAATACTTTATATCTCTAATGTTCATTATAAAAATCCTAGCACCACCACAAATCATAGAAGTGAAGATGTCGGTGAGTATGAAAAATGGGGCAATCATTGCATCCCATGAATATAACTCCTCCACTTTCATAATCGGGTTATTAAACATCCCAGAAAACCTCGTCATACTCCTTATGGTGGAATTTGATGAAATTCTAGTCATGGATTGGCTTTCCTTGAATAGATCCAACCTAAATTACTCTGAGAGGTAAATCAATCTCCATGTGGAGAATCGACCACTGATTCTTTTCAAGTGCAAGGAGGAAGATGAATCTTATTTAGATCCATCATCTCAAGTGTGGATATTAATACCCTATGAGAACATATATCTTACTCATATGATTGAGTCTAAGGAGGCAACCATCCTAGACGACATGCCTATTGTGAGGGAATTCACTAAAGTGTTTCCCGATGAAATTTTTGGTCTTCCCCTTAGAGGAGATGTTTAATTCTCAATTGATCTTATACCTGGGGAATTTCCAGTATCCAATACTTCGTAAAGAATGGCTATTGTGGATCTTTGAGGAGACAAAGAAAGAACTACAGGAGGATCAGGATAAAGGGTTTATACGCCCAAGTGATTCACCATGGGGTGCACCAGTACACTTCATCAAGAAAAAACTATGGGTCAATGCGCCATTGCATCAATTACTCTGAGCTCAATAAAATCACGATAAAGAAAAAGTATCTTATCCCACGATTTAATGTATTTTTTTATCAGCTATATTGAACACAATACTTGTCGAAGGTGGATTGGTTGTCAGGATATTATTAAGTAAGGGTGAAGATGGAAGATACCGCCATGACTTCTTTTTGTACAAGATACAGGCACTATGAATCAATAATAATGTCTTTCGGACAAACTAATGCTCACTAAATCTTCATGGACTTGATGAATAGATTCTTTTGAGATCACCTTGAGAAAAATTTTGTAGTCTTTATAGATGATATTCTGATATACTCTAAATCCATGGAGGATCATGGGGAGCATCTAAGAAATGTACTAGAGACCCTGCGGAAGGAGAAGCTATATGAAATGTAAAGAAAGTGTGAGTTCTGGTTGAATGTGGTCTCATTCATGAACAATATCATCACAAACAATTTCATAACTATGGATCCCTCCAAATCAAATTAAATTGAGGGATGGCTGAGGCCAACATTAGTAACAGATATCTGCAACTCATTGGGGTTATCTGGATATTATTGACGATTTGTGAGAAATTTCTCACGATTTTCCTAACCTCATACCATGATAACTCAAAAGGGATTATTGTTTTCGTGGAGTTATGATTGTGAAGAAATCATCAAGGAGTTGTAAAATGAGGCTTATCACTTCACCCATGCTCACTTTTCCCAAAAGTGGAGAAATGTTTGTGGTATTAAGTGATTCTTCAATGTAGGGCATGGGATGTGTGTTGATGAAAAATGACAATGTCATTACCTATACTTCAATGAAAGTGAATGTTCATGAATAGAACTATCCAACACTTGACCTTGAGATGGATGAAGTGAACATCACTTTGAAAATTTGGCAGTATTATCTCTTTGGGGAGATGTGTCAAATATACATGGACCACAAAATCCTTAACTATAAATTCACAGAGAAAGAGTTGAACATGTTCCAACAATGATGGTTAGAGATGGTCAAAGACTATGACTGCTCAATTCATTACCACCATAGCAAAGTGAAAAAGGTGGTGTATTCCCTATGTATAAAGGGCTCAGCGATTCTATCATTGATGATAATTTAAAAGGATCCAATCTTCTTAGATTTGATGACAATGGACATCAGAATCATAATGAAGGGAACATAATCAATCTTTTCACAAATGATTGATCAACCGTAACTTTTGTAATTGTTAAAAGATGCTAAGAAATATAATGTTGGAATTCAGGAAAAAGTGGAAGCTCTCAAAAAATGGAAATCCTCAGGGATTAATGTTAATGAAGAATGAATTGTGAGATTTTGGAAAATACTATGTGTTCCATAAAGTCTGGAGTAGATTAAGGAAATTTTGCATGATGCACATAGTCTAAATTTCTCAATTCACCTCAGAAACACAAAGATGTATTTACATCTCTGAGAGCATTATTTTTGGGATAATATGAAGAAGGATATCGTTCAATATACATCAATGTTCCGGGTGTGCCAAAAAGTGAAGGTAGAGATACAGATGTCTAAGGGGATGATGAAACCATTTCCCAAACCAGAATGGAAATGAGAGAACATCACCATGGACTTTGACATCAGTCATCCGAAGACATCCAAATGCAACAATTCCATATGGGTTGTTGTGGATCGTCTTACAAAGTCAGCACACTTCATTGTTATTTGGGAGGATTTATCATTGGATCAACTGGAATAGATATATATCAGGGAAGTGGTACAGCTGCATGGATTACCACTATCTATTATGTCTGATCGAGATCTAATATTCACCTAAATTTTTTTTAAGAGTATCCAACAAGCTCGGAATACTGAACTGATATTTAGTAGAACCTATCATCCTCAAACTGATTGCCAATCTGAGTGGACTATCCAAACACTTTAGGATATGTTGGGAGTGTACTCAATAGACTTTAAAGGAGGATGTGATCGACATCTTCCTCTGGTAGAGTTCTTTTATAATAATAGTTTCCAATCAAGCATCCAAATGGCACAATATGATGCCCTTTATAGGAAAATGTGAAGAACGCTGGTGTGTTGGGATGAGGTTAGTGAGCGTAAGTTTCTTGGACCAGAAATTGTCGAAGAAATGGTGGAGAAGATGAAAACCATTTAGCAGCATATCTAGGAAGCCCAGAGTCAACATAAGAGTTATGCAGATAGCTGTCAATGAGACTTTCAATTTAATGTTGTAGAAATGTATTTCTACGCAAATCTCCATTGAAGAAGGTCATGAGGTTTGGAAATATAGGGAATTTAAGTCCAAGGTACATCGGCCCCTTCGCATTTCTTGATCGTGTCGTGGTTGTGGCCTATCGACTAGCACTTCCACCTTCCATGCCCAAAGTACATGATGTATTTCATGTATCCCTCTTAAGGAAGTACCAACCTGACCCTTCACATGTACTCTCTTCAGAGGTGGTACAGTTAGAGGATGATCTTTCTAATGAGGATCAACCAGTGAAGATATTAGATCATAGAAAAAAGTTCTATGAAAAAAGACAATTCCCCTCGTTATGGTTTTGGGGAGAAACCACAAGTTTGAAGAAGTGACATGGGAATCAGTGTAAATGATGAAGCAGAGTTACACACATCTGTTTTAGTGTGGGAAAATAAAATTTAGAGGGAAAAATTTTTTAAGGGGGGAAGATTGTAACGACCCAAAATTTCATTAATGGAAATCCCTCTTGATCTCATTAAATGTCTCTTAATGTAAAATTTTTATATAAAATGTCAACTTCTTTGTTTTTACGTTTTTGGATAATAAAAAACTATTAATAATTGTGACCATTGTTAATATAGTCATTGTACAGTGATGACATGATTAGTATAAATATAGGGCTTTATCAAATCCAATTTACTCAGACAATTGAGGCGATGGCCTCAACTAGTAGACATGCCCCATACAAAGCCCATTTGTCGGAGTTCATAAATGAGGTTGAGTCTTGGGGATTTCATCTTGACAAAGCCCAAGCTATGCTTGAATATGTTAATAATGAGAAGAACCGCCTACGAGAGAAGTGGAAGTTGATAGATATTACCACCCAAGCAATGTTATCCAAGCCACCCCAAGAGCCTGTCACCATCGCACACCTTACCCTTCAGTCTTATGTGAGTTTTATAAGGGTTTATGTAATAAGACATTAGAAATATGGTCGTGTACATTATTTTTGTATATAATAATGAATATAACTTCATTTTGTTATTGTTAATTTGTAGATGGTTTTTAATACACAAATAGTATTTTTAGTTAATATTAAACTATTATATCTATTTTGATAAATTAATGGATTTTTGAATTGAATAATATTTTATTAAAATATTATTAATATTATTAAATTAATTATTATTAAATATAAAATATTGTATAATTTTATGAATGAAATCATAATTTTTATTAAGGTTTGAAATCCATTTTGTCAAAACCCGTGAATTTTTGATAAATTTTCAAAGACAATCATATATTTGGGTAAAAATTAAATACCGTTTAAATATATAATGTGTTTTATGACATCATAATGACCCAATAGTGTTTTAATAAAATACTATAAGCCTTGTGTTTTTCCAATATATGTTTTACCATTAATATAATGTGAATTTGGGTTTTTTGACTTATTTTACAAAGCATTAATGGACCCTTCGTGGCTTATTAAACATCTTGTCCTTTTAAATTGATTTCCATGGGAGTGTGACTCACCTCCACATACGAAACCCCATTAGTTTATGAAGTTCGGACATTGTACTTATAAAATATATTTTTTTCTACTTCCCTTTTCTAAAAACCATGGGCAAAAACCATGGGAAGGTTTCTGGTTGGGATTAGTTTAACGTGAGGTGTCCCAAACCAAAATAATAAAGAATTATCTCACATTTCATATATAAACCCAAAAAATATCCCACTTTCTCCACACTCAAAGCCTTTGGAGTTCTTCCAACCTCTACCCTACTCAATATATAATCCTCCCAAGGTTCCCCAAGTTCCCAAGAATCCTTTCTCAGCCCTCTCTCAAGACTTTGGAAGCACAATTCCAAGTAAGGGTTTTTCTTCCATTCTCATTTTTTTCCAAATTTCATAATGTTGTTATGACCTTTTAATTTCAGTTATAAATGTTGTGGTATAGTTTCACACCTCCCCCATACATCCCTCATTATGTTTGAATTTTGAGGTATCACTTTCTCTCTCAACAAATTCCTTCCGTGTACACTCGTTACTTTGCCGAAATTCCGAAAGGAATTTATCTCTCACTTACAGTCAAAAAATTATTATCTATCATTACTCTAAATTCAATTAAAATATATGAGAAATGTATCTATATGACCCATTTACTGTTCATTTCATTTACATATAATGAGAAACACATTTCTCTCTCATCAACCATTTTTATGAATTCTTACGTCACGACGTTACGCTGCCGAAATTGCTCCGATTTTCAAAGACAATTACATTGTGTAGGTAATACCATTCCATTTTATCAATCAAGGGTATTCACCTTTATGCACATTTAATTATTGATTATAATGTTTCATGTATGAATTCCATATTCCTTTATCATTTTATTAATGATTATGTTTTATGAATCCATGCTATATGATCAATGTGCCACACTAATTCCTGAAATAAAATTTTTTAGAAGGGTGCACCCTTATAGCACTCCGATGTAATGAGTAATTTACACTATCATGATACCTCATGCGAAATGGGTGTTGAATCATGATAATTAAAGTGCAATGAGGTTTTACTCATGATTCATGTGCAATGAGGATTTACTCATGCTCCATGTGCAATGAGCCTTGGCACATGCTAATTCCATGTTTAGTGTTGTTGCCACATTTCGATGTTATAATTATCATGATTTATCATGACTTTATGTTTATGATTATCTAGTGCTCTATTGATATGCCTATTTTCTAACATGTATTTTATTCCTCATATTATTTCATGATTGTTCCCTTTCTGGGATTTATAGATCACCCTTTTCTTATGCATGTGCTCAGGTTATCCCATGCAATGCTATGTACGAGGGAATGTTGTGGTTATGTAATAGAATTTTTTAATAAAGATGTTTTATTTCTTGTTTTAAGTTATTATTTAACGATCCTAATCCCAAAAGACACTATACATCTCGATCTTCTATGTTGTATCAAGTGATGTTTATGTAATAAATTATTTTTAATTATGTAATAAAAACATGGTTTTCATACCTGGACTTTTCCATGAACTCAAAAGATGTAACAATACGTTTACACTAATTATATTGGAACCAGAGGGTGATTTTACATTAGTAATCTTGGTTATTCGATACAAGTGAAAGCATAGTGTGTAATAGATGATTTATAGTTGTTATGGGTGCATCAAAAAAGAAAATATTTATTTTAATATTATGAGATCCTGAAGTTTTTTGTGTGGTAAAAATACTTTGAATTTAATCTTAATATAATTTCACTCATATGTGAATTCATAATGAGGTTACTAGAGTTTTGGGGGTGTGTAGGGACTTTTTGAGACCTATAGGGTCGATTGATGGAAGAGGAAACATGTCGCATGGTTAGTAGAAGCCTTATACCCCCCAGATGCACGGTTTCTACTAATAATGATGGGTTGTGAATGTCTCTATCCATGGAAACAAAATTTGGTGAAATTATGTCTCCCAATATGAACACCCATGCATTTCACTTTTAATTCTTAGTAGTGGATGAAAGAATTCTTTGGGAACTGATTCGCAAACCATCCACACGAACCATGTGTGTTCCCGCTTGAGATAAATGCATGGGAATGGTTAGTGTATGGATTGAAAAATCATGCGACGAAATTTTTTGCCACATACATTTTTGGGAAATTACATTATTTACCTTAATTTTTTTGAAATCTTAATCACATTATTCCATTTTCATTCCTGGAAAACAAGGGTATTTCTCCGCCCATTGAGACTTCTTTGAACATAATCTAGGATTTGTTGTTGATTCTTCATTACAAGTATGTTTCAAGAGTTATTATATCTCATTAGGTCCATGCCTATGATTTATTTGTTCCTTAGGCACATTTATTAATTTTATTTTCTACTGATTGAATTATTTTGGTGCAATTTTATATAACCTATTTCCAGTTTTATCTTCTACTATTCAACCTTTCTTGATCCGGACCGAATAAGAGGTAGATACAAGAAAAGTGTTCAAATATTGGAATATTTTAGGTGGTCTATTAATTTTCCTATATTTTCTAATTTTTTTTAGGTTTATTCATTTTTACCCCATTCTATACCTTGTGGTGTTTCACCTTAAATTAATTTAATTCCATTATTTAATTATTTGAAGCTTGTTAGGTTTTCCAATTAGTTGAAGGTAATTGTTGGTGGTTTTCAACCATAACCCAGATCACCCATGAGGTTTATTCATATATCTCCTCCTTGAGTGAAATAACTATTGGGGGTGCGCGTGAGATCTCCATATTATTAGGATGTATAAAAAATTAAATGAGATACTAGAAGAGGGATTGTTTCTATTTTTATATGTGTTTTGATGTTTTTAGATTATTTGAATAGATTGGATGTAAATTATGGAAAGAGATGGAAGAAATCATGGAATTTATTTGATTATGAAATGAATTAATGAAATGGTTATGACTCTACTAGTTGGAAAGGAAATTTTTACATCTTAGATTCTTCCCGTTGGGTATAAAATTGGATTTTAAGGATGTTTCTGCTCCATGAATTTGGCCCATTGGGTATAAAATTATGCACCACGGACATTTATACTCCATATATCAAGACTAAAATGGATTAACTTCATATTACTACTCATTGTATCTAGTCATTGGGTTTAATAATTGATTACATGACATAGGCCATTGATGATTCCATTGAAATTTCTACTCCTCAGATCTAGCCCATGAGGGCAAACACATGATTACTCACCATAAGTCACAATGGATTTTTATCATGATTTAAATATGACTAAAAATATGTGTGTTTCTTTATTTTCATATTAATATAAATTATTATTATTTATTTACTTTTATCACACATTATCATTCATTTACATTATTGTTATATGTTACACTCTACTTCTGTTTATATACACAAGTTGGGCGTATTATAGACATTTCTATTGGGGACTTAATGATTGTTATCTAACACTCTGTTCTCCCCACTATACTGCCATAAACAATCACTACTAGCCAATAGCCTCTGAAATACAGGAATTAATGCATGAGGCTATGTGACCTGCAGCCATTGAGAACAATATGAATTAAAAGTGGTGATCCATATAGTTCAATATTCTAATGTGAATTACTACGTAAATGAGAATGAAAACCAAATAAATTTAAATAAAATAGAAATTTCACCGTGAAATAGAGCATCCAATTATAATTGACAATCCATATATTAGGACTCATGCTATTAAACGTAGAACTCACACCCAATCTAATATTAGATATAGAATGAATAAATAGTCTCTCGTGTTCATTATGATTTCTCTTATTACCTACTCCTAGATGTGGGAGTAGTAAGAGAGGTATGGAATATTTATATAAATTTTTGCACCTATCGTACGTTTATATATATTATTTTGTTACCAGAAAATCTTTTCTCTCATGTGTTTATAGTAATTTAAGTGATATTACATCACGACGTACTCGATTTGTGCTCAAGGAGGGTGGTGGTGAGCATACTATAGAAGTGGTGGTCCATGGTCCACCTTTAGATCCTCCTATAGTGAATCTTATGGGAATTTCTAATGTTTCATATATTTTTGTTTATTCTTAGTTCTAATAGATTTTCCTTCACCTTATGCTGATTTGTTTGGAACCTCCACAAAATTCCTCTTCTATGGAAGAGCTGATGTTCGTGTTCCCAGAACTACATCTGAAAAATTATTTGTGTGACGGAAGACTACATGATTCTGAGCTACATCTTGAGACTATTTTATTGATTTCCATGAATCTCAATACACAAATTTAAAGGAGAGTGAAACTCATGACTTATATTCTATGGGGAAGGGTGTGATGACCATTATGGGTTATTCACCAAAATTTACATAGATTTAGTGCTTTTCACTCTGAATCTTAATGATGAGCCTTTTAGGGTGAGATTCATTGTGTAAGGTCACATGAATATTGTTCAATCACTGGTGAAGGGGATTTAGTTAAAACTTTTATCAATAATTTTGAATCTGGTGTTTATTATTGAATGTAATCCAAGGGAAGCTAGAGGCATAGTGGAGGGTAGTGCAACATTCCAACCTAGTGGTTCAGTGTCAGCTAGAAAGAAGTGTTGTATTGAGAAAAATCTCAAGGAGAATACATGACCTGTTATGAGTAATAATAGTTAATGTTTATATCATCTACATGGGAGGAGAGGTCATATGAATCTCCATTATGATAGAGGCCCATGGAAGTGAAGATCATGTACCAAGAAGTTCTAAACATAGTGGTTATTCCAGACCGTTCAATGAGTTTCTAGTGATATTGTGTCAACACCAACATTAGGTTAAAGAGTGGGTTTCATATCTCTGTTTCAGGAATGGAGCTATAGTAATACCAATCATTCTGGTTGAGGAGGTGTTCATTGATATGGGAGGTTGACACCAATTTCACTTCAATAGAAGAGTGGACAAACTCAAGCTAGGATTTCTATTTATGAGATAAATTGTTCTGGTCATATATATTCATTATATATGATACCTATAGATTAGAGAATTGGGTGATCTATAGTAAGAGGTATGAGATTAGTTTATTATTCTCTAGTATCTACTCTTTTTGATATACTTTAATCCCATTATTTCATATCAGTTATTTTTTTGGAGTCATAGATTCAAGGTTGTGTAAAATGATCGAGTTAAGACACTCTATTCTCTATTTGGAATTGGATTGGAGAGTTCAAACTGGTGTATGGTGTTCCCAAATTAGACAACTGGGTGTCACTTCAGGTGGGATCTCATTTTCCTTGAGATGTTATGGTTTTTCATAATAATCAGGAGGGACTAAGTCGTTTCTTGTTATTCCCATGTAAATTTCTATTGACCGAGGGTGACATTCATATCACTAGAGGGAAGGTGTTTAATTAAATTGTAAGAAAAGGATTTCTAGGATGGTAGAAATATATTAGAGTATCATTGAATTTGTGATGAGATAGAACAAATTTATTCCCTTTTCTGATATGACCTTGGAACATGTTAGGTTGAATTCCATTTCGTAGTAAGTCATTTCCTAAATTTCTTTACATTTGAATTTTATTGTTTTCTTATAGAGTGACAGGTGGAGTTATCTATTGATATAGTTCCAAAAGAAACCATGATATCCGTTACCCATTATAGGATGGATACTGTAGAGTTTTTAGTGGCCATGAAACAAGTTTTGGATTTAGAAGCAAAGGTGTTTATATGACCCAATACAACCCTATGGGGATCACTGGCACTTTATCCAGAAAAAAGTGGATGATGCCAATCATTTTTTATTTCATTACCAAAAATGAACCCTTTGATAATTACGAAATTTTATCCTTTACCCCATATAGAAGATCTCTTCGTCCAACTGTACAAAGAACAGGCTATGTCGTTGATTAATTTGTGGTTAGGTTATCACTGAGCATGTGTTCAACCTAAATACATTCCTATTATAACTATTTGTAAAAGGCAATTTTTTATTAGTATCTATTTGATCTATTTGATCACATAAATGCACCAAAACATTTCTTTTCCTTGATTAATTGGGTTTTCCACCCATATTTGGATTTTTCCAAGGTAGTTTTTGTTGGTGACTTCTTTGTCTATTCTTAGAATTAACATAATAATGAAAAACACATTGAATTCATTTTTAATTCACTAAGAGAGCATGGGTTGTATGACAATCTCAAAAAATGAAAGTTTTGAATAGATTAAGTTCCTTTATTGGGAAAAATTATCTCATATATGAGTATCTATGGACCCATAGAAGGCAAGTGTTGCGATTTCTTGGGAGAAACCAATGATTAACTCAAATAATTTTGGATTATTAATATTGGTAAATTATTATGGGTACTTTATAAATGAAATTTCAAGTGTAGATATTCATATTAAGATCATTACTATGAATGTTCTGGAAATTTGTTTGGTATGATGCATGTGAACAATATTTTCAATAGCATAAGAGTAGTATGAATTGAATGCCTATTCTGAATATAGTTAAGCATGATAGAAGTTAAATAGTAGAATATAATTCATTAGGTATTGGGATGGTAGCGGTCCAAATATATGGGATGATTATTGGTATACAAGTCTTTCTAGTTGATTCCTCATAAAAAGAATAACCAAAAACAAGATTTAGAGTTAGTTGCAGTTGTTCACGCCCTACATTTTTCAAGTAACTGTCTACTCGGGGAGTATTTTGTGGCATTCAAAAACCACCCAATCATCAATTAAATATTTAACAGTAATTATGTGTACCTTTATAAGTGAATAGGGGTTCATTATCTATACTCATTTGATTTTGAGATACTCTATATTACAGGTAAAGAAGATGTTGTCGAGAAAACTCTATGCTGGAAGACTCAGACAAAACTAGTTCCAGAGGATGGTAATCAAAATAAGTTGATGGATATTTTCTATGAAATACACTTACATGTGTAGTATCATCATGAAACAATTTTATTTCATATATATATTTTAATTACACTCTTCTTTATAGACGGGGGGTGATACTATTGTTAGATTTTGATGGCTTCATCGTAGAAGAGAGTGTGGCATGTGAATACCCACCTCTAAGATATGAAATGAGTGATTTTGTAATTCTATTCATAAATGGCATTTTTTGTGTTTCAATAGTGATATGTGAGGTGTTGAGGCATGGGTTTCATGGCTCATCATGGGTAGTTCATCCTAATGTGAACAAGATGTTTTGATATTTACACTACTATTATTCGTGGTTGGGTATGAAATGAGAGGTATACTATTTTTTCATGAGGGTTTCAACCTATGTATAGTTGAAGGAAAAATACCAGAGACCAAGTGGAATTTTATAATTTTTGTCAATTCCCATGTTGAAATTGAATGATGTTGTCATAGATTTTTTTAATTGGTTATCGATGACACATCGATGTAGTAATGTCATATGGGTTGTTATAGATAGGCTTGTGAAGGTATCCAATATTCTATATGTTAGGGAGACCTTGTTATTAGATTATATTGTGATAAAATATATTAACGTGAATTTGAACTATCACATGGTACCACATATAGTTTTAATGGAGTGTGATTATTGGAATCCATCTTAGTTTTCAAAAGAATTACAGAGGGAATTGGGTACAAATGATATTTTGAGTGCAACATACCACCCAATGATTGGTATCTAGTTAGAGTGCACTATATAGGTTTTAGAGGAAATGATCTGAGATTAATTATTTGATTTTAATGAATCATGGAAGAGGCATATATCCATGGTTGGGTTATCCTACAACAATATTTATTAGTAGACTATACAGATGGAATATTATGAATCTTTGTATTGTAGTCCATGTTGATAACCCCTATACCAATTATTGTCTTAAGGGGATGAAATACACCTATTATGTCTCGTGCGGGAGACTATGGAGTTGGTACAAATAATCAGAATGAAAATGACTACTTCTTTGTATAGAAAAAATATTTACACCAATCAGAAATAAATACCTATGGACTCAGATGTTAGGGATCATCCCTTTTTTTGAATCTCTTAGAGGATGCGACATAGAATTAATCAAACTCCAAGAAATCTTTTTTTAATGATATGTTGGGCCATTCATGATAATTTATAGTTTCATGAAGGTATCATATCAGTTTCTATTACCTTATTGATATATATCAAAGCACAATGTAATTAATGTATCACAACTATTTCATTATCATTATGTCAAATAACAAAATCTTCATCAATAAGAGGATGAGTTTAAATTTAAATAATCTTCTAGGAGAATCATTTACGTGTAATTGATTAGATCATGAATATTATTTGAGGATGTTTTGTCCCTATATTATAGATTCTCAATAAGAACAACTATGTACAAGATAATACATGGGAGTAAGTGTGTGATGTACGTGATCAGAGGAAAGAGCTCTATTCAGATTCTTTAACAGATGCATAACAGTTACTTATGGACTATTTTTTATTACCAGTGGAGATTTTTGGATCGTGGGTTTCTTAGTGAGGTATGTATCTTTTTTTTAATTCACCTTATTTACATTTTTTTTGAAAAATGTTAATTCAAATTGAGTTCATCTTAGTTTTGGGTGTTTCTAGGTATTTTTTTAAGTATGAAGGCTCGATTTATGGAAAAGGAATTTAGTCCATAGGGTTATTAAAAAACATTCCAAACTAGGTACATGGATTCCTATAAATATGAGTGGTGTAAATGGAACTATCCAAGGATATAAGGTTCGATGAAACCAGGAATACAAGGCCACATGCCCATATGGGACACCTATAATTATTAGTAGATAATGAAATATTGGATTGCACACTATTTGAAAAACCATTCACATGAATCATGTGGGTTCCTTATTTAGATAGTGGAAAGTGCATGGTTGGTTCATGGTTTGGAAAACCATGAAAAAAACCATATAACAATTACTGTTTGGGAAATTATGGTTTTCACTTAAAACTTATAAAATGTAACTTTTTTCATTTCCACTGTATAGTGGGTGGGTATTTCTTCTCCCATTGAGAATTCATAAGAACATATATTCTTTGGTTCTGATTCTTCATAATAAGATTAATTGAAGAGTCATTCATCTTATTGGATCCATGCTGGTAAGTTATTTAGTCTATAAGCTAGTGTCCTTGTTTTCATTTCTATCAATGTTGTTATTTTGGAGTAATATAATATTCCATATTCCACGGGATTTCCCCATTTTCCAATTTTCAAATGATCAAGATTGAAACAGAGGTTGATAACATATGACCATCTTACTAAAATTATATGGTAGGTGTTCTATAACTTTTCATATAACTGGTAGTCGTTTTATAGATATTTTTTATTCCCCATGCATGGCCTTCCAACATTTCCTATAAAAATTAACTAAATTGGGTTATTAAATTATTTGAACCTTGTTAAAATTTCCCATTAGTAACATGTGATCGTTTTATGTTGATAACCATGTCTGCTATCACACACAATGTGCCTAACTAAAAATTTTCATTAAAATAGTAATTTTTATAGGTGTATAGAAAAATTATACACACCAATAATTCTCAACTCACCAACATACAATAGGTAACCCCTCACTATTAGGTTCCCAAACCTAACCCTATAACAGATGAAATGTTATATTATTTTTTATATTATTCAAATCATGAATCACCATCAGTGATTTCATCCCCCACACTAAAACTAAGGTACATAATTTTTAGTTTTGATGCATTATCAAACCCATCCTACATATCATTACTATAGTACGATACATCTAAAAATATTCTTCTCTCTAGAGGAACTCTAAATATTTATATAATCCCCCTATCTTATTACCCTTATAGATAAAATCTTATCTCTATCAAAAAAATAAAAGTTCTCTACAACATAATTATTAAAATGAAACCACCAATATCCTAATCCATATCTCAAAATCACTATGCTCAATCATATAGTTCAATTTTCAAATCCCACATTGGTCACAACAAATATGGAAACATTTGAAGACCCATATAATATAAAATAAGTAAATCACATCCTATAACACCCACTCTAGGGATCTCATGTATATCATTCATACCATATGGAATATATATTCCCACTCTTGGGTAATATTCATCACGAGAAAACCTTACACCACCCCATCTATTAAAGGATCAAAATCACATATATGTGTGTGTAATAAATGTCACTCTATGGACACTTGTATCAAGAACATCACAACTATTTGGTTCAGTTTTTTATAATCTTCATAAAATCTAAATAAATTATTTTTGTTCTTTGAAATAACTAATCATCAATTTTCTATATAATTTAATATCAAAATCATATAAAATTATTCTCTTGTCCAATGTACCAAAATGTGTGATATAATACATGAGTACCCCATATCATTCCACCACATAGAATGAGGAAACTGTTAGTCATTGAATCCTAAACATCATATGGAAAACTATCATCCTATATATAACCTTGAAAACCAATATAATGAACCTAGTGTCCTTGTAAACGTGGAATTAATATTGAGAAGGTTATGTAAATGTTAAACTCAACATATATCACATGTATTAATGTTTCACATCCCATGTAAAATATATCCCAACTATTAATGGATAGAAAAAATATATGATTTTATATCACTTAGTAACATATCTTCCCCATCCTATCAATGAATAACCAGAGCAGAGAACTACATAACCATGGGTAGACATTCCTATCTACCAGTGGTTGTGGACTAGTTATGGGGTCAGATAATAGATAAATGTGATACTATACTCTATTTTCTCATTTCCTCATTAATAAATAAAGAGCCTAAGACTTTTCAGTAGCAATAACTTATCAGAATAATAATAAATCAATATATTGGTCTCTCAATAGAAAATAACATAATCCGAGTAAAATAGAATAATATAAAAAAACATTACACTAGTAAGGAATATATAATCAGGACCCTCAATTGGAAGATAATATATAATGAAGGAACAAAATAAAAATGATCACCTGAACATAGTACTGGGTTTCAATTGAGTCCCATTATTGAAATTTTCCCAAAATATCAAGCACAACCAACAAACGAAACGTTTTCTCCAAAATATCTCTATAGTCATGATGCCTGATCAGGTTGGAATGTAATTGATTTATTAAAAATGATGTGAGTATATCTTATTAGGTCATCTCCAATGCTGTCTCTAGGATATTAAGCACAAATATTTCATTAAAATTGTGATATTCTTTGAATTAATAAAATAAGAAACATTAAATGAATAATACAACATGACAATTTCTTCTACCCAAGCCACTAAAGTGTTTCCATGCCTACATAATATAGTTTTTGAGTGTCATTGAATAGATCATAATAATACTATCTAAGTATAAAATCCCGAATGATATGAATAGGATACCATATCTGTTCATGACCGACTATTTTCCTTAGGATATATCATATCCAACCCATATCATAAGGTCCACTAGAGGTATCAAATACAATCCAAAATATCAAATCCACCTTTGGAGGTATCATATATTTCCCACTATAACATAAACTCTTATAGGATAATTACAATATAACTCACAATAACACAATATCTCATAATGAATCATGTGTGAAAACTATTTCATAAGAAACATACATTAAATCATGTCCAACAACCCATTCAAAATCACCTTGTTAGGTTTCTTATCTATTTTGAAATATCATAATCATCATTAGGGGAATCATGTCCAATAATCCATATTATAACATCCTTGAGAGGCATCACATCTGACCCACTATATCATGACTACATTGGGGGAATCATGACCAGTATAACATATCATTAACCCAACAAGAGGAATCATATAAAACCCTCAAAATCATAACCTCCCCTATTATGAATCACACAAAACATGTAGCATACTCCATTAAATTAAAAGACACACATCCACTTACGGAAAGATAAACAAACATACACACAATATGCCATCAATTTAAATTTTATCAAACCTATAAAATAAATCATTCTATATCATCACATGTCAATACGAATGAAATGATTTCCCAACCCATTAAAAACAAATAGGCCACCATGTTCCATTTTTTGGTTTTTGTAAAATTCTACCTTCCCAAATTTCCGTTACATATCATGGGTATGGTTGGTAATGATGACCAAAATATCACACAATCCATAACAATTTAACATACCAAGAATTTATTCACATACAATAAATCATTTATTATTTAACTCATAATCATAACTGATTATTAGTAAATAAAATTCCATCATGTGGGGTTACATGGTTTGGAATCTCTATAAACACCTGTACACACCTCTACTAGTTTCAAATATGAACCACACAATAAATTTCCATATTTTACCCATTGACGATATCATCAAGTAAAACTGTAACTAATAACCCCTTAGGTTTCATGTAATTCAATTGGGTACAATTATTATTTCAATATGATATAATTTATTTCATAGGAATAAGGGATTCATATCCCTTACCAAAATATATACACTTTCATAATGTAATAATATACAAAGTAACATTTGTGTAATGTCACATTTTAGGGTTTGTATGTCGGTTGAGAAAACTAATGTCCAATTAGTTCCATCATATCATGTAAACTATATTTATATGTTTATTGAAATAGTATTAACACCTTCGAACCACGTTCTATTTAGGTACAAAAACACACCTCAAATAGTAGAAAAATAACTGATGAGGATACCAGATAATATGAGATATTGACATGAACAACATAGAAGCTGGTCTCACACAATCAAACAAATCCTACAGTTAGGGAAGATAATGGAACCTATAAAAGTCCCTTTTATTTTCACTAACCAAAAAATATCACACATTCATTCACATACCATTATACCCACACATAAAAATAATACAACAATACTAGGTTTAGTAACCTAGATTAGCACAATCAGATCCAGTCATAAAAACAATGTCTTTTCAAACTTTATTTAAAATAAAATATAGTGATAAAATATTGAAATTCCATAATTAATTTAAAATAATTTTTTTTGTCAGAAGAATACCCATGTATCATTTATTATTGTTGATTTTTTTAAGAAAAAATATACTTAATAAGACCCATTTCATTCCCACATGATGAACATTTTCCCCAACATACCTATAATTTCTTATTCCATAATAACACTTTATCATTTTCCTAATGAAATATCTATGCCTTACACCCTTATATCTATATCATATTAATTAATATTATTTATAATCTAGGTAAATGGATATATATGAAAGGGAGAGGTCAAACTCTATAAAATGGAAATCATATAATATACATTATCTCAAATATAAATGTATAAACAGTATCATATATTGAATAAAAATAAATATTTTAATCAATAAATAAATTTAGTATTAAAATAATTGATGGATAAAATAAATATTGTATTCCAATTGAAATTAATAACTAATTTCATAGTATTAGAAGTCATAATCTTACCCATTTATATACTACTATCATGTCATCATCCAAGACTCATTAAATAATTGGTTATGTAGTGCCCAAAGAATAAATAAGGTTGTCTAAAATTAATTTTTTTGAGAAATATCAAGTAATCATAAGTATATATAATTCAATACCACACCAATATATATCAAAAGTCTAACTAATTAATCATATTTTGATGGATACACACAATATAAAATTAATATTCCCTAACTATAATAGAATATACTAGTTGAATCAATAATACAAAATGATAATATTCTCTAGTTAATAGAATTAATTTTGAATTCTTTTTAAATCAATACCCTATGGTGTAATTTTATATGGTTATTATAAAATTTTTATGATGATTATATTGAAGATAAAAACGAAGATGGATATAAAGTAAAAATAATAATATAGAGTGATAGAGAAAATATACTTAATAAAATGAAAAATATTCCTTAGGAATAAATTAACATATAAGACTTAAATTTTTTTTATATTAAAGAAGGATATAAATTCAAAATAAATTTATTTTTTATGTAATTGAATATTTTTTTAAATTTTAGTTAAATATTATAAGTAATCCTTTTAAATATTTTTCTTTAAGCATTTATATTTTCTTTATAAGAATGATGTTATATGTCACTTAAAAATAATTTCAATATATATAAAAGAGATATTTAAATCGTTATTTGTAAAATATTTTTAAAAAATATAATCATGAATGTAAACTATGATTAACTAATCAAATATATGGTGGAAGGTAAAAATATTCACAAATTAAATGAAACCAAATTATGAATCCTTTTTATAAATTATATTTTTATTATGTTGGTAAAATTTAAAAATATTTTTTTAGAATAATTGGTTTTGTATTTTGTTATTTAATCCTTAGAAACTTTTAAGGGGATTATGATTACTAATAGTGACTATTATTTCCAAAAAAATCTATTTAAGTAGTACATTTTTAAAAACACTATGTTCAGTCTTTCAAAAATAACATAAAAATGACTGATGAGGAAATTGATAGATATATTTCTATAAATATTTTATTATATATCCAGAGATAACACAACATGACCTCAATGAATCATTCATGAATAGAAAATAACATTATTGTAATAATTTTCAATATAGATTTTGAATTGAATGTATCATGGTAGAACAGAGTATATGAGGTTGACTATACTATAAAAAAAAGCCTTTAGTGGATTTGAGTGAAAAAATGAGTATAAATATAACATATAAAAGAAACCCATATAAATAAACAATATATATGAAAATATACGGGGCTTAGAGATGAAAGAAATTTTGTTTTATCCAATTGTTATTGAAATATAGAAAATCATGATAAAATTTTTATTATAACCTAAAGCATTATCAATTTTAGAAAATTGAATCAAATCATATTTTATAACAAAAAATGAAATTGAAAATTAAATTTTAGGATTGAATATTGGATAATGGTATATTATTTCAAATAGGTATCATATACACCATGTATTGGAAAGAGTTGCATACTTCAAAAAAATTTCACTGAAGGATATTTGAGACAATAAATCATTTCCTTTGGATTACAATTTTTAGATACATTGAATATATATATATATATATATATATATATATTAAATTTATATCTATTATTTATTTATAAAAGATAAATATTTACATCTATATTTCTTTATATCTTATATTCATAAATTTTCATTACCTATTTATTAATATTTTTTGTTAAAATCGATAATTTTAGTGTTAACTATTTAGTTCTTTATAAAATAT
Source organism: Viscum album (assembly GCA_963277665.1). Classification (NCBI taxonomy): domain Eukaryota; kingdom Viridiplantae; phylum Streptophyta; class Magnoliopsida; order Santalales; family Viscaceae; genus Viscum; species Viscum album. The sequence continues at coordinate 745,323,195 of OY728123.1, read as the reverse complement.
TAATTTTCATGTTCTAGTAAAAGAACCATAATCATGGTCTCATTATGTAAATAAGGTTAATGACTTCATATATATCATATTTATACATCAAATACAGATTTAAAACCAAATATGTAATGTGCCGATAAAAATGAGATACATCATTCATTGATGTTGTAGTCTACATATTCACATGAATTATGGTTTCAATATTATAATGGATGAAAATCAAATAACTTCTATAAATTATTTCCAGTAAATAATCATAATAATATAATTAATATAATATTTAAAAAAATGAAATATTTCTTATGGCCATCAATGAAGGTGGCGATGAATAAAAAATTGCATCCCTTAGTGAAGGCAACAATCCACAATAATGCATGACTAGCATTTTCATTTTCAAAAGATTGGGAGGGTAAGAAGATATTTAATATATTATCTTTATATAATCATAATTATTTTATAAATATCATATATATTCATTAAATACTTATTTATAAAATTAAATTTATGGATGTATTTAATAATGAATATAATCGATTCATAGAGACTATAGTCTATATAAATGATTGAGTAATGTTTTTATTTACAATTTGATAGAATGTATAGGAAAAATCGTTATAAAATAATTAAAATATATATAATAGGTACTTACTTGTTATGTTAATATGGTAATATAACATTTTTTGGGTGTTTAGGAAGAATGAAACTTGAAAAGTTTGATTTCAAAATATATATCTTCATTGGATAATCTCCATTATCTTACAGCTTATGATTTCTAGAATGGATTTTTTTGGGAAAAATAATACCTATATGAAATTTTAGGTGCTTTTATGATATTTAAGTATATTTTAATCGATATACTGTTTTTTGTGTAAATGATTTCAATTGATGTTCTAATTTGTAAGTAAAATGTTTTGCACCTTTTATTAATATTAACAACATTAAGATTGTAGAAATTTATTTATCATGGAATGTGCAACTAATTTAGTTAAATATTGAAAATAATATATTTTAGTTTTAAATATACCCATAAAATAATATTTATATATGTTTTAGAGACATTTTATTACTTTTCTCTTAGATTATCATTTCTCTTAACCCTTTTAAACATTTCTGTGGTGGATAATTATTACAAAGGAAACTTTTCGTTATAACTACAGATGAAATTGAGAACCTAACCTAATTATTACCTTATAGTCAAAAATATGGATTCCATTTTTTATTATTCCAAATTTAAATTTTTATTAAAAACTATTTTTTGGAAAAATTGCAAACCGATGTTCAGAAAACATTACCAATACTTTATCAAAGAGCTCACAAGCATATTAAACACAAGACTAATGTTACATGAACCAACTATTATATAAAGCTCCCAGTACTATGAACTAACCTAGATTCCAGGGTCTTCTCTGATGAGCTCTTCCAGATGGGAGATCGTCCTTTCCATTGTGTGAATAAATTCCTCTGTGTTGATTTTACTGTAGTTAAAGTTACAGACCCGAATTCTATCTTGATTATCTATCCATACTTCTTGATCCTTTATAGTATCCACTTGCAACCTTCATTCATAAATCCTATTGAGTTTCTCTTTAGATACATTGGTTCATATATATTGGTCAATCATATCTTCCATGGAGTGAATAATTAGTATCAAGCACACCCTATCTTTCCCTTATATGTCTCTTTTGTATCTAGTTGCTTCTCCACTTTCTCCCATATTTAGGTCTGAGATTTCATTGTTCCTTCCATTCTTGGCCGATCTTGTTTCCATAGGTTTTGGAAAGTAATAGTAATCCTTTCATCCTTTTTTCTTTTTCCCCTGAACCACTACACATTTATGTGAGGATTTAATGCTTTTCACCCTTCTTCCTGCGAGGTCTTTGAGGACCTTTCCCTTGGCATCGGTCTATACTATCCATTAAAGTTATGGTATAACTGTCATCCCATGATGATTCATCCTCCTCATTTAATAATCTTTATTGGTATTCTAATCCATAAAAGTGATTCCCAAGATTTATCTTTGAGTAAACATTGAAGGGCTTCTGGTTACATCGGGAATTCCCTTTACTTTCCATATTCTCCTAGCCAGTTATCTTCTCTCTAGACCCAGTATTTAGATGGCTGAGGGTGTTTGAGTCTAGGTCCCTCAATACATTCACATGGATAGACATCCGTTGACCATTGTGAAGTGTTGTAGCCAATAAGAAAGGCTTACCCAACACTGATTATGATCCATTGAATTCCTCATACTCTCGAGCCATATACTACTGCTATTTATTATTGTCCTCCCATTCTCTATTTTGAGAGCCACTGAGACTATCGTCCTCACTCTCTGGAAATCTCATCCCACCATCCTCAAAATTGGATGTATCTATTGGGTTCACCGAGGCCACTGATCAGGGGAAATCCAATTCAACTCCACGGATTCCCTAGTCTGGCTTCAACCGGGAAAACATTCCCTCAACCCGCATTCCATCCTCCTATGGCCTCACATTCTTTATATACATTATGGAAATCATGGGATTTTACTAATTTTGAGTCTCCTGGGTACCAGCCTCCGATTTTGGAGAATCATGGTACCTGACAAGATTCATCTCCATTGGAACTTCCCAGTGCTCATCTTCTTGCACGCTCAGGTCGCCACTTTCCTGCAACTAGTGTTCAACCATTGCATCTGCTTGCACTGCTGATGACTGGTCTTGGTTCGCACGAAGACACTCAGAGGTGAAATTGATGTGTTTGATACAACTTGAGCAGAATGTAGTCCATGAATCAAACACCACTCTCTGTTTCCATCTGAGCTCCTCTCCGACTGAAATCCACATGCACTCTGATGGAGATTTGGAGGTTTTGACATCAATACAAGCGCAAGGAAAAATCGTATGACAGATCGCGGAAGTGCTATTATCCGAACATTGATATATTCCAACCAAATTCACGAACATGTAAATAATGGAATGATTCTTGAAGGGTAAGGGATGGTCCAGAAATCATACCCACACTACAGCCAAAGGTTGGACATGATTCATGTTGAAATCAAAAGACCAGCGCACGAGGAAAAAACTACATCCATTGAATACCCAAGGAGTGTTGGACCAAGAAACGACCAAATCCTCCTCCGAAGAGAATTGAATCATCAATTGGCGACGATCAAGAAGTCCCACCACTGCTTGGCTTTGGAGCCCCCATAATTTAAAGTCAAATTGGTCAAAAGTGTCAACCAAAGCAGAATTATTAAATTTTGGAATTTTATTTAAAAAATATTTAATATAATGAGAAACAACATTTATATAAAATTGATCTTTTTTATCATTTGATTTTTTTAGTTTTATTTCCTATCAATTTATAATTAACAAAGTATTGACATATTAATTCATAAAGTAATCTATTTTACAAGTGATAAAATTAAAAAATATTAAAAAAAATTATTTTAAAAGACACCATTATAATAATGAAGGAATTTAATCATATCACATCAATAATTTATTTTCTAATAAATAAATTTTATATGAAAAAATCCTTGTGTATGTATCATATATTTCATGAATATTTATATTTGAAAATGTGACTATTTTAGTAGCCATTGATTTTTTTATATTTTTATCACTTATAAAATATTCTATATGACATAGTATTATAAAAAGGATAATTAGTGAAATATATGGGTGTTACACACTCTCCATCTTATAAAAATATCAACCATTCAATTTGAATTTAATCCCTCAAAAATGTATATATCTTGACATATGTATATTATTATTTATAGGATCTATTAATATAATGAATTTATACACAAATATTATGAGAATTATTATACCTTAAATATATCAACACCATTTATGCACCATTATAAGACTAATAGTTTTAAATAGGTTTTGAACTTAATAATTTGATATTTGGGAACTATGTTACACATAAGAAGTAATAGATTTATCTTCCTCATATATGAATTGATGAAATGTTTTACCATGAACATAAATAATATGATAAAATATAAATAATTTCATTCCATTCTATATGAATAACTTTGTTAATCAATATTGTTCATGTAGTCTTCCACACCTTCTTTATCTCGTAATGAAAATGATTAAAACGATGATATTTTTTTCATTTTTGATGAATTAAAAATTATCGTTTAATACCTCATAAAATCCCAAAAAAATGATATGATGTAATTTCACATATTTCTAGTCATTTAAGAAAATGAAAAATTATTAGTAAAGGTAATGATTATATTGAACCATGGTACAAATATACATTCATACGATGATTTAACATAATAATCTCCAAACCCACTACATTAACACACAAAATTTAAACTATGTCAATACATAAACATTTATACCTTAAAAAATACTTTAATATTATTGAAGAAATAAAAATAAAAAATTGGAAATATATGATCACATATTCTTATTAAATTAAAAAAAAATTTATCTCCAAAAAAGATATTCTGCAATAGACATATTCAACAAATGATAATTCCAAAAACATATAATCTACAAAATATTCAAATATTTTCCATTAGAAAGATTAATTACCATATATGAAAAATAAAATCATATATTATACAAACAATTAACTCAATATTTATTCCTCAATTAATTAAATTTATTTTTACCTAAAATGCCATTATGGAATAAAATATCTCATTTACCTAAATTCTGAAAATATTTTGAAATGAATTGATATCTTTATGGAAAATAACATTAACCACATACCCACCGAATAACATATATAAATAAATGGTTATCTATATGATAAGGCTTATGTTCCCAAAAATATAATTTCCCTTTTTCGAAATTAACAATAATCAGAATAACATCCATGTTAATATTTTTTCTAAATGTTATCATTACACTTGATTTTTTCTCCCCAATATAACAAAACTATTATCAAATAAACTTCATTATAAATTAAATTATAAAAATTAATTTCACATATACCAAAAACATATTTGAAAACCCAATTCACATCTCCCAAAATATAATTACTCATATTTTAATACAATCACTTGAGACATCCAAAGTGTCAATATAAATTTGATAATATGACCAATCATATTTTTTATACGTCCATAAATAAAATACCCCTATATAATAACTCTAAAATATATACATATATATAAATTAATTAATTATTCTAATTTATCAATAACTCATTAACAATTATTTTCCCAATTATTACTAAATACTATAATCCTATAATGAAAAACATGAATCATGTCCTATGATTCATCATTATCAATCTAATATTTCCTCAAAATTTTAAAAAAATAGACTATTAAAATAATTAGATCATTTTTTATATAATTATTTTTTTTATTAGTTGAATCGAATACAAATTTTCTAATCATTTATTAAAAATATATTTGAGATCCCCTTTATAAGATTTCCAAATTGGGAATAAATTACCATGATTTCCATACTCTACAATTTAAATTATTCAGTTGAATAATTAAGTTATACATTATTTCCCAAAATTGTGTAAAACACACTCTTCAATTTTCTCATGTGGTTTATTTCTCTATTCTCTCCATTTACAAAGATAAAACATTTTTTTATTTCGTTGAGACATTCTATTATGTTTTTATTATGAAAATTGATGTTATTAATGATATTTAAATCATGATTTATTTCAAAATGACGCACATAGTATAATCACATAAGAGCGCGAGTCCACTATCATTGATAAATTAGGTACACCGATTATTAACTTGAAACATGGGGAAAACTTTATTTTGAAAACATAAATCGATGCCCTTATATTACATAGATCTTCTAATAATACATGTGATTACCTAGGGATGTTGGAAATAGAATTGTAAGACATTAATCCCATTATTTGAATAATAAAATAATAAAATTATTAAAGTAATACACGTCATTCATGTGGAATGTCGTGGTGTTAAAAAATGGGTGAGAATCATAAAAATGATCTTCAAATAATTATATAATATGATTTAAAATGCATCATCGGAATGAAATGAAAACAAAAAACATGACATCACAAGCATAAGTCAAGTCTAACATCAAATTCAAAATAACATACTGTGATTAGCATAACCTCCCCTGATCCATACAAATAAACACATGAGTTAAAAAAAATCTCAATGCTTTGGATGGCTATATTATTCTTGGCCCACCTATCCTATTCATATCTTGTATATGTGTTATTTTTCCATAGGGATAAATCAACATTAAACCACATTTAATCATTTTTAATACAATAAATAAGGAGTGATGATAATATTCATCAAATTAAGTAATAAATAAAGGATTATTATATATAGTTGAATTCACTTGGTTGTAAATGAGTATGGTTATTCACTATTAAAATGTTTTGCATGAAAAATTAAAATATAATTTCAATACTGTAATGGTTGTACATAATGGTTCATGGATGGGTTTAATAAGAGAAAATGGTTTTGTAAAATTACATGGAAATCATAAATACAATAAAGGGTATGTTTAAAAATATATTCCAATAAAAAATTGGATATTAAATTTTTTAATAAATATAACCGACATGAATAAAAAGAATGAGGAGAAAATACCTTACTTTTATAAGGAATTTCTGAAAGATTAAGAGTGGATTATTAAGAAGATTGATACACCATAAGAGTGATTTAGAGAGAATAAAAATAATAAATTCATTATCAACTAGTTTTGATTTAATAGTGTTGGTAGGATGTGAAGGTATTTATAAAAAATAGGGGGGCTCTATTATTTTCTAAACATAGGTTTTGGGCTCTATAAAAAAATAATCATAACAAAAAACATTACATTTTTTGGGACCATGGATTCAACAAATGAGGAAAGAAATTCAATATTTAAAATGGTTAAAATACTAATTTATTTTAATATTACCCTTACTGATGTAAAATTGATTCATTCCTAAGAAATATTTATTTTAAAAAATTAAAATATAATATATAATTTAAATGATTCATTAATGGTTTTTTAAAATTTTTAAAGTAATATTATAAAAAACAATATTTAAAGGTGAAAAATATTTTAGTCACAAAATCCATTTATACTATTTATTTCATCACTGTTGCGCAATTATGTGGTCATAATATATATCATTTTCTTCCATCGTCTCTAACTTTGTATCAAAATATTTGATAGTATACAAAATTATTAAAAAACAACATTTGAATAATTTCTACATGACAATTTCCAATATCGTAGTTATTTTATGTATATAAATTCCTAAATATGAGAATATTTCCATTTAAATAAAAATCATAATTTATTTAATAATACTAGGTTTTATGAGATGACAACATTTATAACCATTATGTTTAGAATATTAGAAATCAAAAATTTATTTTATCATTTTTATATAAATATTATATAATAAAAATATTATATAAACATAAAATTTATTTATTTTATTAGAAATGTAATTTTAATTAAAATTCAATATTTTTGGGGAATGAAATTTTCTATTCTTCATATGAAAATAAAATTTTAAACTCATAAAAAATGCTAAAAATAAATTTTTTAAATTTTAAAATTTATTTAAAAAAATGAATGTATATAAAATATTTCATGTATGGTCTTGATGCATAACCCCTTATTTCACCTGCATATGTTTTAATAGAAAGTTGTTCGATGGAAGGGCCTCCATGGGGATGTTTGATGAACTTTGGTTGGGATGTGAACAGAAAAATCATGAAAATATATCGTAAATGGTTTCATTCATGGTACATTATTTTAATTTCTTCTTGAAAATTGCCATGGGCTAATCATAATGATGCTATCTACCTCATATGTTTTGATAAATGGTAACTTTATGGTATAATCCAACTGACTAAGGCCATCTACCCCACCAAAAATGTGAAATTTACTTTATAATAACTCTTAATATATAAAACATTTTCTAGTCACTATAAAATTTATATATTATCAATGGTCAATATTTATAATTACCTTTTCGATTTGGCAAACTACATTTTAAAATTATCCAAAAATAAGAAAACAGCGGATGTTATTTCTATAACTAAATATCACAAAAATGTATAAATTCATTAAAAATTTAATTTATTTTATAAATATGTGGGTTGTTACATTATGCCCATTAGAAATTTCACCCTCAAAATTTCATCACTTATAATTAAGCATTTAGTGTCATTTTTTTCAGGGCCTCTTCTAGTTCCCATATTTCCTCTCAAACATGTTGTTTCACTATGAAACATTAAAAAATGGGAGTGTTCATGTTCTATATAACATTTTACCTATAATATAAGATCATCACCAGCTACTCCTAATATAAAATATTACTTTCTAAAGATACTACATACTGAGTCAGTACATATAAAGGTTGTGTTATATATTTCTTGGATATGGATACAAGGAACACATCAAGAACATGAGATTTGTTAGGTTGATATGAATGAAGATAGGCCACATATCTAATAAAATAAAGGATCTCAAATGGGATAATGGATCTTGGAGTACAAATTACCGTTATCCCAAAACTTTTAAATTTTTCCATGATGATATTTTAAGGAACACCTTTTCTCAAAACTCAAAGTATAAGCTTCATCAAGGATTTTATTCATAGTTTTTTTGGATATTTCACATCTTTCATATTATATAAAATTATTTTAAAATTAATTTTCATCCCTTGTATAATATCATGTCCCATTCTCTTTCAGTCAGATAATTTATCCCATAATGTTGGAGACTGACTCTTGTTCACATTTAGACCCTCTAAAAGATCCATTTGAGTGATACAAAAAAACCATTTTTTATAGAAGAAATATAATATAGGAAGTTGATTATATTATTATCCTTTAAAATCCATTGAACATGATGTCATAATATCCATTAGTGTTTTGATAATTCACCCATACAAGCCATCCATTAGAGGGTGATAAAAATTACAAAAACATAATTTTTTTAATTGAAATCTTACTAAAGGATTATCTAAAAACTAGAGGTAACCATTAATTCTCAAAGTCATTAAATGGAGTTTGGAACTCCTTACTTTTCTTCCACTTCCATAATGTACATCCTAATAATTTTATTATGATAGAAATATGTTTTTATTGAAAAAAACACTTTGACATTGTAGAGTCTGAGAACAATCCATATGGTGTTATTTCCTATAGATTTCTTTTGGATTCCTATGATGAAATACATTGTTATGTTTTCCCATTTACATACGAGTATTCAAAATATTTACATAATACCCTGCAATTCCTAATTTTCATCTAGGAATTATTTTTATATAAGGAATTATGATACACATTCTGTAATATCATTCTTATTATTATCCGATGAGATGGTTTTCTTAAAATCATCATATATATTTGTACTTCTGATATCAAAAGATATGGATTAAATTAACACATAATATAGAATTTACCTCTTCGTTTATGGTTTTTATGGGACACATATTTTGGTTCCAAACCATAAAACATTATATTTTTCACTATTGAACTCTAATATGTTAGGTGACAGATTCTATAGATCCACATCTACTTTTGTGGATCTTTGATCCCCTATGTAATGTATATTTAAAAATGGATTTTTTTATGGTATGATTAATTTACCCTTATGATTATGATCTCCATCTTTTATATGTCTCATAATATTGGATCTATTTCAATCTTCATCATGGATATGGTGTTTGGATATATTATAATCAGAAAATTTTCCATATAGATCTCATTTATAGGATGGTAAATGGTTGAATAGCCAAAATCCATGATCATCTATATCAAAATTCATTACAAAAAATTGAGATAGTGTGGGAATATATTCTCTAGTATTTTATGATTCTCATATATATGACAATTTTCCATGTGTAGATAATATAACCAAATATTCAACACAACGATCACTGCATCCAAATAATGATCCGGTGTTGGGTTGTAATACTCATGTATATTTAACGTATTAGAGGATTATTCTTCCAATTTTACATATTTCAAGATTACAAAACCTAATACTGTTATCAAATACAACATTATATATATAAAATACCTCCCAACTGATGGGTAATGTTTGCTTAGGTGCACTAAATTATTACATATTTTATGATTTATATTTTTCCTCTCATTCATTATTCTAAAATAAATTCACCCCCTTTATAGTTATCATTGTTAGTTTTCATAAAAAAAATGATATATTTCTTATATATCAAAGATAATACACAAAAAATCCATGTTAATAATGGATTTATATCACAGATGGCGGTCTTGACCATCCTTTAATTTCTATCAATTTTAATTGATCCATTTATATCTATATTCTTCTGATAAAGTTCCTCAGTATTTTTACTCACTCCATCCAAAAATTAAAAATAAAATACTTTTATTATAATGTTTCATTTCAAATGGTCTATCATACATTAATTAATTTATCCTCATGTTCTTCCTTCTTTTTGTGTAGATAATAATATCATTCATTATTCTAGAATAACATTTTTTGTAATCCCAAAATACTCTATTCAGTAGTGGCCATTCTATATAGAGTATTGGATATTTTAAAATATCATAGTGCAATGTTTATTGAGAACACAACCTCACATATCGGAGGAAGACCAAGTAATTATTCAAGAAACAAATTTTCATATTCCCTTATAGTAGTCATTTAATCTACACAACATATTACTTATTTATAATCATTTCATATAGATACACTACCTCATAAGGAAAAAATATTCATTATAGAGATTATGATCGAAATGGAGATAGATAATCTTACTTGCACCAGTATTTAATCATAGGGAGACATATGATATGTTGGGTAATTTCCTTTCACTAAAATTTTATATTAGAATTTTATATGTAAATCCAATCCCTAAACATAATATAATAATATTACTCTAAATTGATTATTTTTTTTCCAATATGTCAATCCAACAAATATCAACATGGGTTATGTTATATAATTTGGATTTATTAATTTCAATATTTTCAATTTTTAAATATATATTTACTTAAATGATTTAAGGTGGTGTTTAGATAGCTCTTATAAAAATTATTGATATACAATAAGTCATAGATCCAGAATAAAATATTATGTTCATTATTATTATGGGAATAATAATCATATGTATTACCAAATTATTGTTGAAGTCTACCTCGGATGTTGTGATGTAATTTGATCATCCATTGTATTTATGTTTGAGTGGTTATTGGAGTTAGATATCATCAACAACTCTTGGTTTAGAACATTGATTCACAAAATTAACTTTTTAATTATAGTGGATGTATTGGAAAATTGGATTAGGGTTAACTATAGGATTAATTTCTTCCATGACATTTGTTAGATTTTCAGGTTGGAATTAAATTTCTAGGTGGACTTCTTTCCCACACCTAATTAATTCCCTTTTTCACTTTATGAAATTTATGTGATAATTCATAGATTCATTTTGAAAAGTGGAATATTGTATAGTCAATCCCACATGAGATTTGTCTATCATAATTCTTTAATTAAAATAAATTCTATGTTTCCAATATCCTGGCCCATCTGGCACATGAGATTCAATTAAATCTATTTTTTCTTTGAGGGCGAATCTGATAATTTCCATATAGTTGGAAAAGTATTTAATGTCCATAAATTTCTATAGACCCAGCTTCATCCCACCAAAATGTTGTCACCATTACTTTCAATGATAAGGAAAAATTCATAGGGCTATCATTCATGTATTTTGATAATATCCTCATCATCTAAAATTGATTTCTATAACTCATATCATTAAATGATAGTGGATTTCATTTCATTGAATTTGATCAATTTTTTCAGAATTAAATGATATTAATATCCTCTAAATTTAGTGGAATTTATCACATAAACATACAATTAACAAATATTAATGTACATGGATAGTACGGAACTTTTTCATAGTAATAAAAAATTTAAAAATAGACTCCCAAAGACCATATTAGTTTAGTGCCATTAAAAATATGGAAAGATAAACATCAATACATAATAGAGATGAATTATGTCCCACTAGGTTCTTCATACCTAGAACCCATTTTATACACATCACAAACAATACATATCATCATAACATGGGGAAGGCAACCTAAAAATGGGTTGTATCACATGCTGAGTAAGGGTGAATAAGATTGACATGTATGTATAAAAAATATAGTAGGGGTATCAGATGGTGATCATGAAAATAAAATATAATTACAAAAATATCAAAGTTCATAATTAGGAATCATGACACAAATAATGACAGTTCATAAGACATGAATCCTTATGAAATAAAGATTATATTCCATGATTGCATAATATAGGAATAAGATGTTGAATTGTGTAAAAAACATAAGAACATAAAATTATTCCTACAGTAGTCATGGAAATGTTCAAAAGGAAGCCATAATAAGATGGGTTCAGTCCTTATATCATCTTTGTATTCATGGTTCACACCCATGGACATATTAATATAATAAGTTCACAACTCATACTATATTGGTATTCATGGTTCACACCCATGGCTATCTAAGTAGTAAAGGTTTACTCCCAAGGAAATCTTAGTGTATCCCATGAGATATAATTTTTTACCCAATTAATTGAAAGGAGATATTGGTCCCACCCATCTCATAATGAAATCATACATACATGTTCTAAAAAATCAGTTAAAATCATAACATAACCCATGAAATGAAATGTGTATCATAAACATGAAATTCTGTCCTAAAATGTGAAAAAATATACATGTTTCATTATCATTTTATGGAATCCATAACCCTATAAATGAAGTGTGTTTCTGAAAAAATTAACACTTGTTAGGTAAACCAGTTTCAAAAACCTAATTCCTTCAAAATATAAACATTTAGGGATTGAATGTTGATGGAAACATTAAAACATTTCCCATGAAATCCATGAGTAACACCAATATATATCTTCTCAGATATAAAATAAGTTTTTAATATATTTTACAAAAATTTCATGAGTAAAATACATTTTTTTTATTTGGAATATGTTTCTTTAAAACATACAATCGTATGCAGACAATTTTTATAACAATAAACATGAAAAATTATAAAAAAAATATTTCAATGAAAAAGTTAAAACCTTTTACTTAGAAAACTTCTTGAAAAATTATAAGGAAATTTTAAAAATGTTTTAAAACCAATTCATTTAAAATACACTAAAAACATACAAATACAGAATAAAAAATTGTTTAAAACCATTTCTTTGAAATAATTTAGAAAATTATAATGAATTCAATAAAAAAATTAGAAAAACTATTTACATAAACAATTATGAAATATTCTTAAAATGTTATAAAAATAAATTTACATAAAATATTATAAAATCATATTGAAATCATTTTCAGAACACTTTTTCCCTTTAAACATAAGAAATATGCTTGAAACATTTAGAAAACTATTTTATTTAAAATTACATCATAGTATAATTATAATATAATATATATCATCTAATCTCACTAATCAAATCCACAATACATTCTTTGTATTCTGTTAAATAATAAAATCGCTCGGAGGGGACTATAGTCCACACATCCTCAAAAGAAATTATCATATTTTAAAAAACAGAAAGAATAAATATTTGAGTTGTAATGGAATTAGATAACCTTAAATACATTATAAATATCATAAATATCTTATATAAATATATTTTCCATAATCATTACCACCATGAAATGTGGTAAAGGAATAACAAACAATCATCATTTCCTGAGGCGGTAGTCTGTTGTACACGTAAATTGATTTTCCACAACACATTGTATGGAATTCTGTGTAATAATAGTAATAAAACATACATTAAAAACATCCAAGTATATTGAGGTTTTATTTTTTTAAATAAAAATCAAGGAATAATAATAGTTGAGGGGTTGTGAATGGAAAAAACATAAAAGAACATGACATAGAATGTTAGCTCTTTTTTTGGAAACTCATTTTGGTTTTCACCAAATAGATTCCTTGGATTTCAATATTACTAACGACAGTGTTATAGGATGTGTTTAGTGTTTTTTAAGATACATTTTTATAGATATTTTTCAATCATATGTGGATTGAGTGGTGATAGTAAGATAGTGGAGATGATGACATCTAATATTGGAGTTGAAGTGATAGTAATTTAAATTTGGAGAAAAACAATTTCCACGAACGTTCTTACCAAATGATGTGTAACCAATAATAGACCCAATTTGATACAAGGAAGTATAGTGTTGAAATATTTCTATCCAATGTCTCTTCTAAATGTTTTTAGGTCATTTGTTCCTTTATGATTAAAGTTAATTTTAATTACATCCACTAATATTTTAGGTCAAAAAATGTTGACCTTATTATAATTTATCTATTTTGATTATTCCTAAAATTGAAACCATTTTAAAAATTCAAATCATACAAGTGGCACAAAATAATTTAAATTTATTCCCTCCAACAGGATAACACTGTGAGTTTTTCTAAATAAAAAAATCCAAAATATTTCTTATTTTTTATAATAATGTTTTACTAAAATTGATTTAAATTACACAAATTCTGTTGATTGATAAAAACATTATCTAATTAAATTGTGAATAACATTTAAAATATTAATTTTTTTATAAATTAATTATAAGAAAAATTTGCTTTGATGTAAAATACATAATTTTTCCATATTAAATAAAAATGAAACATCAAGAAAAAAATAATATAAATTTACCAAAACATAATTATTATGTTCATGTTTTAAAGATGATGATTATTTTGACATATTATTTCATTAACATTTCAAAAAATATTTTTAAAAAAGGGTTCAGTAATAAAAAAAAAGTAAAATAGACATAATAAAAATATTGGTCTTAAACCTAAAATTCAGTTTGTTCTTATCTTATATCTATTAAATCAATTTGATGAATATATAAAATAAATATTATATTCTTATCATGGAAAATGTTTAATTAATTTAATTTATTAGAGTAAAATAACATAGTTTCTATAATAACAATAATATTTGACATTATATTATATCAGTTTTAATGATCATTTATATTTAATTAGTAACCTATGATTTCATCATATATTTTTTAAAACCATATATTTTCATAAATTAGTAAATACTATTCATAACAATGAATTTAACAGCTAGGTTATATCCTGTTATATGAAATAATAACATTTAAATGATATATTATTTTTTGGTGCAACTCGGTCATCCGTGTTACATATGCCGTGAAGGAAATTCATCATTGCATGTGAGGAAAGATAATCTAATTTTTATGTGTTTATCAAGAAAAAAATTATTTTGCGTGTAAGGAAATATTAACAAGTATTTGTTTATAAAACATTCCATACAATGTTATTTAAAATAAAATAAACAATTTTCTGTGTTGGATGAAATGAAAAATATTAGAAAGGTTTAATTAGATAAAAACAATTCACAAAATATCAAGGTGTGACATTCTACCCCAAAAAATTAATTTATCCCTTAAAATGATTTAGGGTTATCAAATGTTAAATAAATTTATTTTAAATTCATAGAAACCCACATTTTAAAAATGAACACTAAAAAATTCTTTAAAAATAGAATGTTGTAACCTTAATGGCTACCT
Source organism: Viscum album (assembly GCA_963277665.1). Lineage (NCBI taxonomy): Eukaryota > Viridiplantae > Streptophyta > Magnoliopsida > Santalales > Viscaceae > Viscum > Viscum album. Next base: position 745,307,679 of record OY728123.1, on the reverse strand, counting down.
AGAGTAAAACATAGCTGTGTTTCCACTTGGGAGAACATAGGTGGAAATTGAAAAAAAGAACATCGAAGAGAAATATCAATATCATGTTATGGAGGAGAGTGATATAGAATATGGTTATTATAATGTTAATAATAAAAAAATCATAAATCTATGATTATCTAAGGAATAATTTGATTTATCCGAAATGAAAGAACTATGATAAAATTTTCAGTTTCATATTCTTTTCCCTAGCATTGAAAAGTTTTCATGAGAATGTATACTTACATGATTTCATTTCCATTAATAAGTAAAGTATCACCCTTTGGACTTCAATTTACTAATTTCCACTTCACCACTTTCTCCAAAAAGGTTGTTGAATATTTCATTCTTATAACATTTATAGATCATGAGATCTATGATACTTTATCCCATATATCTTAATTTACCATCAACAAAATATTTTAAGAGTAGGTTAACCATTATGGATAAATCGTTATTTGTAAAGATAATACTTTAATCATACTGAATTCATCTAAAGTTTGAATTAAACATTCAATAAAATGATAACATTATAATCCTTTTAAAAGATAGAAATAAAAACCATTAGAATGAATTAAAAAATTCATATTAAAATTAATCCCATGTATATTACAAATATTCTCTTGGTTATCACATACCAAACATGAGAATAACCTCATATTATATTTCTTTGTAACACGGTAACAATAGGAATTACATAAAATCATTATGGAAAACATGGATTCTTCCTTAATCAAATGATTACTAGTTACATTATATAAACCCAATATGTTGTAAAACTAATCCTAGATGACATAGAACACATTGTCAATATTCAGTTAAAGGGTAATTCGTACCGTCAAATTTATTTATTCAAATCCATCATATCTGCAACCCAAGATCAATATCTCAGCATTATGCCTTAATTAAGTATTACCATACCTTAAACAAAATATCTCTTTTCAATTAAATCACTATTAAACATATTCTATTCATTCCATAATAAACACATATACTGAAAATACTTATATATTTCATGATCCATATAACATAATATTTTAATTCAAAAATTTATATACATTATTCATCCAAAATTAATTTTAAACCATTCCACTAGCTTCATAAACGTATTCCTTAATACCTCTTTCTTATAATATGAAATATGAATCATATATTAATGTTACTCATTCTCAATATAATTCTTATACTTTTGAATAATGTAAAAAATAATGAATTAACATCACATAGGCTTCAGAATCCATTTTTGTCCCCTCTTTATCACGAGAAGCACAACCAGTACTCATACCACCCTCATAATTCTCTTTGTTAGAATTCAATATAAGAAATTAATTTTCATAACGAACATGATTTATAAATATGAAACATTAAATGTTAACCATGTACATTATGGTTCTATCCATTAACTAGACCAATAAATCATAGGCTGAGAAACACAAATCATAAAAGAAAACACCATATTCTAGAAAAACTACTTATAGGATGTCTAAATGTTGAAACCTAATTTTTAATCAATGAAACCATAGTTTTATACTATTTTATTCATAGTAATATTAAATTAAATTCCTTAATGATAGTTCACTAACAGTTTGTTTATTTCTGAATCGCATCCCCTTGGAGTGTCAACCTAATGTGCAGGAAGGCCCATTTTCATGTACCAGATTACCCCGACAAAGGATCTTGAAATAATTTTATAGTTTTTATCTCAAGGTACATCTATTCTATATCCACATACACCAATTGTATTGATACGTTAATGTGTTTCTTTGAATACGCTTCCACTATCCCTTACCATAATTCCAAGACATTTTCTAAAATGTTTACTCATCCTTATACATTCTTTTAGAGATATCCATAAACATATTTTTATAAGTATACCTAGGGATCCCAATAAAATTTTCCTATCATAGATTCCAAATTTGAAAAAAAAACTTCACTCTGATACCAACTATAACAACCTTATATTAATATAAATTGACATTTCATATCTTTTTTGGAATATATAAATCATTATAAAAAAAGATGCCTGAGGACAGTGTTAGTTTTGTGCATTTGGAATCCTAGATACATAAACACCACTACATACCAGAGATAAATTATCTCCCACTATGTTATTCATGTCTAGAACCCTTATTAGTCACATAATTTATAATATATATCTTTATAAAATGGAAAAATAAATATTCAAATGAGTGAGCTCATAAACTCAGAAAAAATAAATAAGGGATACATATAAGTATATACATGAGAATATAGTTATGAGAATGTTATAATGAAAATTTAAGATCATTCCCTACATATAAAAGATCATAAACAACAATCATTGCATAAATATTGGTATTTCATAATAATTTAATCCTACGGAAATAAAGAATACAATCCATAAATCATACCATAGAAATAAGACATGCAATTAGGGAAAGGACATAATCACATAAAATGTTTTCCATAGTAGTCAAAGAGTTTCCTCAAAGGCAATGTTAACATTACGGGTTCACTCCACATAATATCTTAGTATTCATGGTTCACTCCCATGTCCATCATAGTAGCATTACTTCACTCTTCAAACCATGTTTAGTGTCATGGGTCTCTCTAATTGATATATTATTATTTATGGTTCACTCAAAATACTATATTAGTATATCTCATGAGATATAAATCATTATCAAATGAATTGGAGGGATATATAGCCCCACCCATCTCCTAATACACTCTTGCATACATCTTCTAAAAAATCATTAAAAATCATACCATAAAACCTGAAATGAAATGGGTATCATAAACATGTAATCATATCATAACATATAGAAAAATACACATGATTCATAACCAAATCATCCAAACCATAACCCAAGAAAATAACTAGGTATCAGTAGAATATAGCCCATGAAAGAGAAATAAGACTCTTAAAAATAATGCCATCAAAAGACAAACCATTCAGTGAAAGAATATGGATGGAAAAAATGAATCATTTCCCAATAAAATAATTACTTACACCAATTTATGTCATCATATATCATAAATAATTCTAAAGTATCTTTTAAATAAATATATTGAGGACAATTCCCTTTCTTATTTGAAATTTTGTTTCTAAAACATAATTAATTTTGAAAACCATTTTAATTAATGTATACATTAAAACATTTCAAGGAATATCTGAAAACATTTTTTATGACCTTTTACTTTGAAAAATTTATGTAAAATTAAAAAAAAATTATTGAAAACATTTTAAAGACCATTTCATTGAAATTCTACAGAAAAATAATAAAGATATTGGGGAAATTATTTGGAAACCATATCATTGAAAACACATTGAAAACATATAAGGTAATCTTGAAATTAATTGGAAACAATTTAACTTGAAAACTTATGAAGGATTCTTGGAAATGTTTTGAAACCCATTTTTTACTTGAAAATTTATGAATGAATATTGAAAACATTTCTAAAACCCCTTTTAGCACAAAAATTATAAAATAATCTTGAAAATATTTTTAAATATATTTTCATTAAAAATACATTAAAATAATTAATTTCCAAAATATTATGAAAATCATTATTGAAAAAAAATACCATTTTAATCATTTAATAGATGCTTCTATGGAATTACTTTCTTGATTTTGGGAAAAGCGGTAAGTGTTGTACAATCAATTTTTTGTGTATAATGTTTACAATGGTGCCTCGATTGAAAAAAATACAAGAAGATTACAATTAAAAAAATTATTTTAAAAAGGTTAAACATCATAAAAACTCATTTAATGATTATAAGAGAATAATATAATATATTTGGAAACCATTTATAAAATATGGTTTTGAAGGAATATATATTTCTGATCAAATTGAGTGGTAAATTTAGTCTTTTTAAAAAACACCTAGTTGATCATTTTTTTGTTCCAAAGTGTATAAAAATTGTACAATTACGTGGATATAACATGAATAACTAGAGGGTAATTATTTTGATATTTCGTGAGAAATGAATAATAATATTTCATTAATGAAAGGATAATGAGAAACAATCTCAAAAAAATGATTATATTGTTTTGATAAACACTTTCCAATTGGTAACATTGAATAATAATCTACTTGTAATGATATTAAATTATATGAATCATAAAATTTCATGAGAATAAGGAGATTCATGATATAAAATGTTAAATTTAAGTAGATAAACCTTTAAAAATATTCTTCGTGCGTAACAAATCATGTTTCATAAAAAGGAAAATTGGGGAAAAAATATCTTACCTATTTAGTATCATTTGAAAAATTAAACCTATGAAATAAATATCATATAACAGATATGTAAATAAATTGATATTTTATAATAATATTCACAGGATACAATCACGGGCTGTATAACCACCACAAAAATGAAATGAATAGTGAATAATTCTTGAATCACATGAAAATAAAAAGTGAGATGAAATGTTCATACCTTATGTGTTGACTCTATTTGTAATATTTTATAGGAGAAAATTGTTATATCTAATACCATATGGAATTTGATTATGATTTTATATTAACCCCATTTTTAACTATTATGTGATAATGTTTCATTTTGTGTAATATCATCTTTCTTCTTTCCACGGGTCTCTATTTGTTTTATCATTGGTCCTTATACTTGTATTATGATTTATAGAACATATCCCAATATTTATATGTCATTTATATTTATTATATGTGTACTATGATAATCTATTTAATATATGTGTATAAAATGGTATGCACAGTTCATGGAGATGGTAGGTCATACTGATGAATGAATTCAATTTCTGTATTATTATGATATTGAATGAAAAAGAGTAAATGAAATATAGATATATAAATATTTAAAATTACTATAGTAGAATTATTACATCATATATATCACATAATATTAAAAAAAACCAACCCTTAATAGATTCTATGATGTGTGTGAATTAACCACATTACATTTAGGGGCAGTTTTCCCCACTTCCTCAAACAAAATAATCATATTTACACAGAATGGAAAGCATAAAGATATGTGTAGTAAACGAATTAAAAAAAGATGAAATAAATTATAAATATAATATATATCATATATAAGTAGTGTTTCCATCATAATGACCCCCACGAGAGGTAGTAAAGGAAGAATTAACAATCATCATTTCATGAGGCAGTAGTTTTCTATACCCGTAAACAATATGTTTGTTACCCTTTTGATTGAAGTGTGTTTATGTATAGGTTGATACCTTATCATAACAACAACCATTTACATTGAGGATACTAGTTTTTTTTATAAAATCTTGGAATAAGAATAGTTGAGGTGGGGTTTATAATATAAATAACATAAATGAAATTGAGAAATAATGTTACCAATTATTCAGGTAATTCCATTTGGTTCGATAAAAGTGATTCTTAGGATTAATATTTACCCAAGTAGTGTATTAAAGGTTTATAATATTGATATTGATGACCTTTTTGGATAGTTCATGGTTGGGCCATATTTTATTTATAGATGTAATGAAATGGGTGGGGAGGAGGTCATTTTATATTATAAGAGTAGTGACCCTTTTCTAAATTTTGGGAAATGGAATTCCTCCAACTTTTCACACATGTCATGTGAAATTGCATAGTCAAGATAATGAAATAACTGATAGGGGGTGGGTGAATCTAGGATAATTTTTTTAATTTTTCAATGAAAATGAAATATCCTTCACCTCCTGTTAATGATTTCATTCCCACATTAAAACAAATAAAAGAAACATCCGAAATAACCGAAGTATTTACAATGTTTAATATTCAATAACAATACTTATGAAATTTTTATGGTTTGTAAATAATCCAATATCACACAATCCATGAGAAAAAAAATCCTTTTATTGGGAATAGAACTGGTAGTATATACCCATTGAAAAATGTAGTAATATTAAATCAATACAATATTGTATGGGAACCCTCTAACGCAAATGGTGTAATATAATTTTTTTATAACAGCATATGTTTCATGTGATTCTTTTTAAATTTTGAAAAATGTATTCTTATAAAAAACAGTATTCACTTTCATTTCTATAATCTCATAAGGATAACAAGTACTTTGATATGGATCACAGACCAATTTCCTAGTCTAATATTCATAGTTGGAAACATCCAACAAAATTTCCCAATATGATAATATACCTCCATCATGATATGATTGAGTCAATTCAGAATTCCTTCTACCTAGGACTAGAAATCCAATTATATAAATCCAGATAAGATTATATAATTTAATAAAATTACTAGGAAAATACTATGACAAGAAGAATACAATCGTCAACTGAATATGATAATTAATGGAATATGATAATAAGATGAAAATGTTGTATTATTTTATAATCTCTTTTCAAATATGGTTAATGAGAAATATATTACAAATAAAAACATGGAAACATATTTTTCTCTCAAAAAATTAATTAGTAATCTACCTTATCTCCTCTTCACCATCAATAGAACTTCAGTCAGAAAGTATGATGTACTTTTCATCATTTATATGTGGCCAAAAGTGGTTTTTACTAGACTATAAAATCATTTCCCACTCAACCAAATTCCATGAATTTGCAAGATTTCATGAGTTTCAGGTGTTTCATGACTTTTTCTATGCTTCTCAATTCGTCTCATTTCTTTTTATAATTCTCAAATTTTCCTGTAATCATCACCTTTTATCAATATTTATCTTTCCTTCAGAAATTATTTATAAGGACTAGTATGAATCTAATTTTCTCAGTTTGATTTCTTCATTACATTTCTCTATACTAGTAAATTATATACAAAAATATAAATATTTCATATTCTTTTCACACCTCTATTCTTATGTTTTTTGTTCCTTATGAATCTCTTTACAATCTCTTGAAATCAAACATCTTATTCCAATTTCAATCCCCTCATCGATAAAACAACCAAAAATTTCCTTTAGCCCATCTGTTGATCCACTTAAATGAAGTGATTCAATCACATCTATTTATTATTCAATTTATAAGGATACTTGAAATCAATTCTAATATGATGTATCTTGATCCAATTGAATAAAAAAATTGAAAAGAAATCAGTAGTCATATTTATTTTCTAAAAATGATACCACTGATTTCATCCAAACAAAAAAATCTGCATCTGTTAAATATAATGAAATGATAAATAGTAAGGACCTGTTTTAGTATATTTGACTTTAAAAACTTCTTTTAATCACATACTTTATCTTGTATCGTGAAATAATTCATGACTTTGATATTGTTGAAGATTAGATTCCGCATCATCAAATATATAAATGAAATAATTATGACTTACCATCCTTTCCAACATCTTCATAATTTCATTAGGAAATATTATAAATTTATATTCTTTCGACAACATATTGTTTTCCTACATATCTTGAATATTAATAGAATAATTACAATTTGGATGAATATGATTTTCAACACCTTTTCTCTTCAAATTATATGTGTAATTCAACTGTCAACAATTCTTCTCCCCCATTCCTTCATCAATATTTCATAATCTGTATTGAAACATACCTATGATTTATGATAACTAGAATGTCATAAAAGGATCATTACTATTAAATCATATTCATGAAAAGTACATTTCTCCCCAAAAATGATCATACATTCCATACTATATACAGAGTTAATTTGATGAATTTTAAATTCTAGTATGATTTTCCTCAATATTATTTTCCTTTTCATGCATTCTGTATTCTAATTCCCAAATATGAGGGTCATTTCAATAAAAATAAAACGTGATGTGACTTTTTATTTTTCTCAAATTTCCATTATTCATTTTTAGCTAGAAGAAAATGACATCTAATAACAATCACCTTCATCATCAGATTAGTCCCAACAATGTCGAACTTTTTTTCAACATTGTTTCATAAATCACTAAACATTGTATCATTATGATATAGATTAAATATCAACAATTCTTAGCCTAAGTGAGGTAAAAAAATTGTAGAAAATAATAATTATTGACAACAAGACCATGTGAAAAACAAATGTTTATGAAAACATCTTAATACATTATTTTATTCAATATATATTAACCTATGTAGGATTAGAAATAATATGTTTCCTACAACCACTCTAAAAAACAATTAGAATAGTTCACATGTTTATAATGATGATTTTATAGCTTTACCTTAACCCGCTATTTTTACATGAATTAAAAGGGATGTACTTATAAAATAGTTGATATCCCCCCTTGGAAACAAAATGAAAAGGTATGATGATAGTGGGGATAAACACATACCTCAACATTGATGGGAATGTTTTTTTGACTGTGGTGTTCAACCCTAACGTATAAAAGGATTCCATTAGATAGGGTTTTATGAAAAAATTCCATAATATTGTTATGATGTTGGAACATAATCCAATTTCAATAAATGTTTCTTGACATGATCTTTGATAAAATTATATTTGATATCAATATGGGAGGATTTAGAATGGTGAATGGTATTCTTGGTGAGATTGATTACTTATTGGTTATCATAACCCTAGATAAAGGGTACCATCAAGTCAAGAAGTAAATATTCCAATTGTGTTTTCATCCATATATATTCTTTATTAGATTTATTGGCTGTAATATAAAGATATTTACCCATACTAAGGGTTTTTGAATTATATTTATTTGAATTACAACTGAAATTATTCTTTCCAAAAAGTATACTTCACTATATTTGGATTTTATTTCATCAAAATTATATTCGCAATCAACATTTGAATACCCAATAAAATCAATAATTTATTATATTTCATAACAGATTCCAAAATTTTATGTTCCTTTGATGTATTGGAGAAATATTTTTCTATCAACAAAACATAATTCATTAGGAGAACTATGAAATCTGGCAGAACATTTTACATCATAAATAATATCGGGTATTAAGTATGTTAAATATAATAAAAATATAATAAACTTCTTAAATTATTTCTGAATAGTTTTTTCCTCTTCCTTATCTTTCTTCATCATTGTTCCCACTTAAATTTGTGTGGATATAGAATTTTACTTTTCCTTTCCAAACCTCCTAATATGTTTCTTATAATACATTTACTAAGAAGAAATGTGTTTTCCTTTCATAAAACTTGTAAAACATGAATGTGTTTCATTTCGACCAACATGGACATCTCAAAAAACATTTTCATCTCTTCAAAAATTGTTTCATAACATCATTCATCATTACTAGAAATTATAATGACATAAACATAAACTATTATAATGATGGAATACCATTGAATTTAACTAATATAAATATAGCTATCAACTCTTCCTTTCATTATATTAATCTTCCTTAAGGTTTTTTCCAATTTCGAATCCCATTCCCTCAAAGATTAATTAATCCCATAAAATGACTTCATCAACTTGAAAACATAAATTTTATCTTTCCCAATAAAAAATACACATTTTTTTCAATGTAAACATCCACATCAAGATCACCATTCTGGAATGTGGGTTAAACGTCCATTTGAAAGATATTGTAATGATATTGTGAAATAATTAAATAAAAATTATTATTGTTTCTAATCATGAAGCTTGAGAAAAGTATTCATCAAAATTAATACCTTCAATTTTTTATTACCTATTACACACTAGTATTTCTCGATCTCTTATCACTTCACCTTCTTCATTCACGTTATTTTGGAAAATCCACTTTGTTCCCATATTGTTTTTTATATAAATTGGGTTCGAGTTAACATGTATCATTCTTTTCAATTTAATCAGGATCCTAATTCATTGAATGAACCCATTCCAGATACTCAAAATATTCTTTCCCATCATTCGATGCCACTTTTGAATAATAAGAAGTATGGGAAATACCATTTGATGTTATTATTGTTTGAACAATCTATTTTTATCTCTAATGCCATTTTGGGCTTCTACTTATTTCATCAGCCTAGGATGATATTTTCATTCATTAACCTCATCACTAGAAATAACTATGTCTGGTTCTTCCTCAGTAGGATTATCCTTTTCTAAATTATTTTCCTTATCATGCTAAACATCCTTTTCATCATCAGTGTGTCTATATTTCTTAGTTTTTCAATAAAAATCACATAACAATAATAAAAAATTCTTATTATTTCATATTTGACACATTTATATCCTCTTACCTTGAGATAATATATATTAAACATTACATCTTAACCTTTTTATTAAATATTTACATAGTTTGCGAATTTATTCATCATAATACATGGAATATCGAAAACTCTTATGTGTTTCAAACATGGAGTTTTCCCCTCAAACAATTTGTTTTAAGTTATATATAAATGAGGCCTCTAGAAAAAATGGTTTCTAATATAAATATAAGTGATAATGTCATTCATCTAATAGTATTTATGTAGTCCATGTCCAAGTAAAATAGGTCATACCAATTCCACCAACCATTCATTATTTCCTTCAGCAATCCCATTTCATTGAGGAGTTTAAGGGAAACTATACTGATGATGAATTCAATTTTTATCTAAATAACATTCAATCCTTTTACTACTGTATTCACCTCAATTTTATGTTATCAACTTCCCCACCTAATACTGACATTCCTTTTCTTACTTCCCAATGAATCATTTTATAATTTTCAAATAATCAATTTTATGTTTCTTATACATAACACATTTAATGAATGTAGGATTGTAAATTAAAATCATGAGTAACGTATCTCAATTTTATGACTGTTTACTTATTGAACAACAGATATAAGAATTTATCATCTCAATGGGTTTTTTAAAAAAATATCAACAATCTTATGCATTGAGATTTTAATCGTTCCGTTAATGAAAATAGTGAAACACTAAAATCATATTATTGCAAAACTAGGAATTTTTCAGATATTATCCTAGTTTGATAATTTTCTTTTGTTTCTTTGACACATGTTTCCATGCCTTTTATGCCATAATTGATTCTCTTCCATCATTCTTCAGTAACAATAGTTTGTATTTCCTGAACATGAAAAAATTCCATTTTTTCGTTGGACTCTGGTAAGTGTATTTCAATATTCTACAGTTTTAAAGAGAAATACTTATTTTATGAAGATATACTTGTTACCCTAATCATAAAATTGCGTGACACTAATAAAACATTGTTTCATCCCAAAAATAAACAAATATTTATTAGATTTCATCTTTTCATTTCCAATGATGGAGAATACAACTCCTTTGATTCATAGAGATTCATCATTTAAAATTTCCATTGTTCCTTAAATTATACATTTCATATTATTAAAAAAAATTAAAATGTCCTATTATATGATTTTAAGACCCACTATCAATAATTCATGCTCATTCTACTTTTGATACCTTCAGAGTAGTTTCAAAAATTAGAGATTTTTCTTATTCATTTTTTTCTTCACATTACACATTTAGGTATTGTTAAGATACTTTTTTTCCATCGGTAAAAATAATAGACATCCTTTTGAAAGTATTCTAGGTTGTTCACATATTTCACAAGTATTTTCAAGGTGTTGGAAACTATTTCCAATATTTCCGCTACCCTTTTAAGGTGTTCTTAAAACAACATTCTCAGCCATCATTCTTTGAGGAGATTGACACTCCCCAATCGTTGACATCGAAAACTGGTTGAATAATAGCAATATTTTTTGTCGAAAAAACACATATTTTTTATGTTCTCGAATCCAACATAATAATAATAGTATCCATTGAATGATTATTTTCCATTGAAATTTCTGTACCAAACAAAATAGTAATTATGTCCCTTAGTAACCTTCATGCCTTTCTTATCTGAATCGAAAATATTCCTATTTTCATTCAAAATATTCCTTCAAATTTAATCCTTATCAGAATCAAAAGTATTTTAAACTATTCCTTATCGATAATTTTGGATTTAGAGTTTTTAAAAATTTCTGAACTCCCAAATTATCCAGTTTTTGATACATATGTTACATTATCATCACTATTCTATTCATATGTACTTACATCTTCCTTATAAACCATTGAAGATACCTTTTTTATCCATATAATGTTTCTCATTCTATAATCTATCTCCAACATTATAAATAGTGTTTTTGGAAAATGTATTTTTCTGCTCATTATTATAAATTTTTTGATGAACATGTTCCATATATTCTTCAATTTCCTTCAGTTTCACTTCGATATGTACATTATTATTCTTTTCTTCCATAAATCATTTCCTCAAATCATGAATTACGTTAACCATATTTTACTTCCTATCATGAAAACATTCATTAATTTTTTTGAGGAACATTCATCTTTTATATTCTTCTATTTTCTTACAGAGCCTTCTAATCATTCATATACTTTCTGTCAATCCTTCTTTCCAATGAAATTATAGTTCAGTTTCTCCTTCCATGGAACTAATAATTCCAAATTCTTAATCATTTACTATTTTATTAAATGTATTATCAACACTAAAATCAACATATTTTTTTGGATTCATCATCACTTCCTCAATCTTCTATATATATAGATATGAAATATCCTTTATATTTGATTGATTTTCAATCATTACATATAGACTATGATTTTACTTTATCTTTCTATTTCTTCAATAATACTCATGGCCTTATTTCCTATTAGTTACTATAATATTATATCTTTATTTGAGGAAATTTATTTCTAAATTTCCAATGGATCCACATTCAAAATAGTTCAAGGTATGTTTTCATTTTTATTTCTATATTACTTAGTTCAAATTTTTAAATATCAAGGATACAATATCATCCAAATTTTTATGTTATTCATTTTTTAAATCGTATTCGAAAACATCATCTTCAATAATAATCTTTTTCATCCACTATTTTTTAAAATACATCAAATAAATTTCTCTATAAACTTTTGATTTTATATTCTCAGATTTCTCCATTCTCATTTTCACTCTAATGAGAGTGCTATATAAACAACTAGATATAATGTTTTAGGATATCTATATTATAATAAAAATACTATAACATCATAATTTTTTTGGAAGGATTCTAAAAACAATTTCAAATATTGTAGAATCATCTATCTTTTCAACAAGACAACTGAAAGCAATGTAAAGGTAATTCACCAAGGTAAAGAACCCCCTAATAGATTTGACTCCACCCATATACAAATAAATATACGTCAATCCAAAATTTTTAATTTTTCTGTCCACACTTTTATATTAACTTTATATTTTTTTTTAAATTTTTTCACATATATCTTTTCACATGGAAACACCTTTCACACTTAGGAATTCACATTCAGATAGTCAATATAATAAATCATTGTTTCCCTTTAATCATTCGCATGATTCTTTTTAACTATATATGTAAGAATGAATTTATAATTAATTAGAGTAAAATAATCTATTAGAGCTTAAAGAACATAATATCCAATAGACATAACTTATTGAAACATCCTATCTTTCCAAATATGATAATTTTTACTATTGAATATCATAATACCCTTACAATTCTCAGAATAAAAATTATCCATCAGAAAAGAACAACTAAATGGATCCTTCCCATAGTGTACTAGTTGAATGTGCCTACTCAAGATAATTTTATCACTAAGAGGGGTAGGGGTGAATCCTTGATACTATTTTATTTTAAGATTCCATTCAAATGAGACAACCCTTTCCTTCAGTTAAAATTTAATTCCCTACTAAAACAAATCTAACTCACATCCATAAAAACACATATATTTACATGGTTATCTATTCAATAAGAATAGCTAATTCATTGGTAGGGATTAGAAATAATCCAATAACACAAAATCCAATAAAAAACTATTGAGTGTAACAAAATGAGTATGACACAACATTTCACCTGTGTACCACTATTAAAACAGTCCAATGGTGCATGTTCACCGTCCAGCACAGATGGTGTAACACAAAGTTTGTGCAATAAAACATGTCACCTATGATTCATTTTTTATTTTTGAAAATTTATTACAATTAAAAACAATTCACTCATTTATTACCTAGATGATTTTATGAACAATAAGGTCTTCGATAATGAACTTGTTTTGATTTCCCAATCCAAGATTATCAATCCAAATCATCAAATCCGATTACCAAATATGATAGTATAAAACAATTAGAATATGAATGAGTCAATTCATAATTCTATCTTCCACAGTCTGAAAAACCCTATACCGAAATCCTGATCCGACTATCCAGCATGATAAGATGAACTGTTGAATATGATGACAAAAAAATATGCCATTATGTTAAATAAGATAATCCATAAAATAAAATATTCAAATGATATTTTGGAAATCATGTCTCCTCTTCATTCACTCCATTCCGACAAAACTTATTCCACAAAGATCATTATGGAGACACCTTATTCCCCCTCTAAAATTCTTCAGCACTCCTCCAATTTTCACCATGAATAGTACTTCTATAAGAATGTACCATGTAATTTTTTTATTTTATAAATTTACCAATATAGTTTTTGGTGGGAATCATGAATTATTTCCTCCACAACCAAATTCATTATGTTCTCATGACTCCTTGAATTTCATGTGCATATTGACTATGTCCACACATCTTAATTCTTCTCATTTCAACTTGATAAGTCTTGAATCTTCTATAAATATTCTCCATTCATTTAAATGTTCCTTACAAGAAATAATGCAAGTAAGTTTTTCTCAATAAAATTTATTAATTATGATGACCCATACCAATTATATAAATATAAGATTATACAACCTTTATCTTCTCTACAGTCCTCTATTGTGATGTATTATTTTTATTACAGATCTCTGTACCAACTATTGAATACAAAAATATTCGTTGAATTTCATTCTCTCCCCTAAAAAACACATCCATATATTTAACTCATATTTTCTCTTGATTCACCTGAATGATGTGAATCAATAAAATATACATCTTCTTCTCTTTATATTGATGAAATTGGCATAAATTCTGATATGATGGATCTTTATGTAACTGAAACAAAAAATAATTGAAAATAATAATAATTACCTTTTATCTTCATAATATGATACCACAAACTTTTCTAAAAAAATACACCTCTAATGAATAAAATGAAATATTGAATATAATTCATGAGTTTCAAAAGATTCAACTTTAGAAACTTCCTTCAGTCGCAAACTTCAACTTGTATAATATCTTCCATCATGACATTGATTTCATTGAAGATTATCATCAACATTATCTGACTTTCCATGGAATTTTTTGTGACTTCCTATCAAATAAAACATATTATTACATTCATTAGGTTGTATTATAACATCATACTCTTTTATCATGATCATAGTTTTTTGTACATCCTGAATATGATTATAATGGTTATAGTAGGGATAAAAATGATTTCTGACACATTTTCTCTTCAAATTCAAAACTCAATTCAATTGTAGACATTTCTTATCCCCTATCATTCACCGTTATTTCATCATAAGTGTTGGAACCATCATAAGATTTATGGGATCTTCCTGATTAGAAAAACATTATCACATTCAAAATGTTCCCATGAATACTCTGATTCTCCTCCAATATTATCTCACATTTCATAATACTTCCAAAGTGAATGCAACGACCATTTACTTCCAGAAAAAGTATTCCTCAGTACGATATACCTTTTGAAGAATTGTGTGTCTGATTTTGTAAAATATGACAGTCAAAATGATTCAAATATAGAGTGAGGTGATTCTAATTTTTTCCAAAAATTCCTTAAACCTATATTTATCATTATTTACAAAAAAATACAAAATCTTAAAATGATCCCCTTCATCATTATATTGGGAAGAGAGGATGCCTTTTTATAGTGGAGGAGTGACGATCCTGTAAATTTGGGGAAAATGAATTCCACCTACATTTTTCACATGTCAACTAGATCCCATAATGGAACCAATTTGATACAATAGTGTACAACATCTAACTGTGTCTTGGTAATGGCTCTTGGACTAGTTTATAAGATGTTGGTGCACTTATGATTAATGTGTGGTCACTTTTTAAGCTAAATGTTTCCCTCATCATTGTAATTAATTTTAATTACATTTGATAATTTTTTTTCATTAACTATGTTGAAATTAATAGACATTATATATGATACAAATTGAAAATATGGAATCCATTTTTGAAATATCCAATCTCAAAATTGGAAGAAACTAATTTAAATTTAATCCTGGTGACTGGATAACAGTACTGGTTTTCTAAGTAAAAACATCCTAAACATTTATAGCTTTTTATATTAAATTTCAATGTGGTGTTGATTAAAATAAACCATATTAGATTTATTGACAATAATATGATAAAATTATACATTAAAACCAATTTTATATATAATTAAATCTTATGAATAAATGTGATGAAAAATAAGTTTTTAACAAAATTTCAAATTTTAACTATTCATTAAAAAAATTAAACATCATAGAAAAATACCCAAAATTTATCCTAACCTAAATATTATGTTCCAAATAAAAATATGATATTTATTTTGAAATATTAAATCATTAAATGTTCTAAAAGTTGGATTTATAACCGTTTCCTCATTAAAAGCATAAACAATGCCTCAATAAATACATAGATTTTAAGCATTAAATTGAACTAGTTCTTTGCTTATGTCTATAAAATAAACTGGACTAGTATAAAAAATATTTATTTAGTATATAATATATATATTATGTTAATATAACCACCTACTTATAATGAATATAACTTATTTGGGTAAAATAGTTGTGTAACCATTGAAATAATAATATTTTCCTTCATATTAAATTAGTTTTCATATTAATTTAAAATTAATTCGTAACCTATGAATTTACTATATATTAGGGTAAACTATATATTTTTATAAATTAGTTAATACTATTCATAACTGCTAATTTAACAACTAGTTTATATCTTATTATATTAAATAATAAAATTTTGATATTATATTATTGTTATGTAAAACTTGAATTGTGTTTTACACAATCCATTGAGGAATTTAATGCTTGAGTGTAATGGATTAAAACCATGGTGTTCTATGAATATGAAGATTAAATTTAAGTAGTTTTTAGTGCATTATTAACATGATGTTGTGTATAATGATAGAAAAATATAGTCCATTAATATAAAATAAATTATTTTTATTGTTGAGTGAAAGGAAAAATATTGAATGGGTTAAATTAATCCCACAAATAATAATTCTTAAAATATTACGGTGTTTCAAATCTAACAATAACAACATTATCATAATTACCATGATTTGTGTTTCTTCTTGATTCATGATTCTTTTCCAAACATGAGTTAATTGACTTATTGTTGTAATCATATTCTCAACTCTTGGTCACATTATGTTGGGTATATCATTTAGAAAATTCCCATCACATTTTTTGTTGACTCTATTCCCCCAAATTCTCAACAATATATATAATGAAGGTATTATTAGAGGTTCATATTATTAAATTTTTAAATATATAAAAGGGAAAATATGAATATTTAGGGTTTAACTGAAAAATAAAATTCATCTTATCGTATAAATTTTTAGGATTAAATATATGTTATCTGTGATCTATTTCCTAACATTAATTTTTTTTTTGAAATTTTTTTAAGAATAATAATGATTTATGAAGTGATTTAAAGTTAACCAAATAATATCCCTTGATCATTTCAAACCAATTGGGTAGTATTTCCTCTCTTCTAGTAACTAGGTGATAATCGAGTCAATGCCCTATGTTCTCTTTTCAGAGTAATTACCCTTATGTACAACTATGCAAGATCCACATATACCTAAAGTATATATAAATGGATTATGTTTCTTTGATTTCACAAAATCTATATTTTAACCAAATTTGGGGGAATTTTTATAATGTTTATTTTATCCTTGTTGATTTTAGTAATGAATTCAATTCTTTATGCACAAAAATAGTGAAACCTTCTTCTGATACCAACTACAAAATATCATGTCTGCAATACAATTTAATTTATGATTTACCTCCTAAATTATAAAATAATACAATGACATATGATCATTATCACTAATGTATTTGGGAAATTAGGTACATAAAAATTTATCATGAAACGTGAGTATAACCACAGTATTTAAAAATGTGAAAAATTTCCCTTATATTTTATCAGTATTTTAATGATGCACTATATATAATGGGGAAAAAGTAAAAAAATAGTGATCTATAAATCCTTGAAAGGGATTAATCAAAGAATAAAATTATGAAAGTAATACATTCGTGTCAAGATTAATATCAATGGGACATAAAATGGTTGGGAATTAAAAACCTAATAATCAAATAAAGATTTATTATGATAACATCAATGATAAAAGGAATGTGTATCATAAAATGTGACATCGTAAGCATATGCCAATGATAAAAAAGGAATACTAACTTAGTGAACACTAGATAACCTCTCATGTTTACAAAATGTAATCTCATTGTTCTTAATTTTATTTACATTTATATTTTGTTATCTCACATAGAAAACCCCCATATTTTCCTTCACATCGATTTGAATCTTGGTTCATGCTAATTATATTCATTTACTAAGAAAAAAATGACTCGTGTTAGCATATAAAATAAAATTATTATAAACCATATTATGATGAGGATTAATATTAAGATATAATTGTCGACTTCATATTCTATTCAAATCTTTCTATTTCTACAGAAACAGAATTTATCTATAACATGCTCTACTATGATGTTACATAAGGAATTTAAATTGTAATCATAAAAAAATAAAATTATCATATTATATATTCTAAATATATAAAATTATACACATCTAACAGCATAAAAAAATTGTCAATATTTTTTTTAATTTCAATTGTAGTCGAACATACATGTACTCATACATCCATCACTTAAAACATAGTATTTTTAAACTTGATTTGATAACCATTATTGTGGCCAAATGTCTTCTTTCCACAAAAATATATTAATTACATAATTTATTCCCCTATATTCCCTAAGAATTATTAGTTTTATATCTATATAGATTAATGAAAAACATGAACCCAAAAATACTGATATCCTTCCCAGAAAATAACATTTTGTCCTATTATATCGATAATTTCTTAAACTATAATAAGCTTTGCAATTTTAAAAAAACGTTTTCCCATACAATGAACTCTTTATATATATGAGATGCATTAATATTCTTCATAATATAGGAAAATATATAGAAAATAATCAGTGATCACAAATGATCGGGAAGGGGACGTTTAGAAAAGATGTTCTCTTGAACACATAATAGAAAAAAATATAGATGAGTGGATAATAATTAAATATTCAATTTTTTCAATTACATGAGTATGAATTTTATCCATATAAAATTTCAATTTAATGATCAAATATATAATGCCAAATTATTTAATAATAATGGAATATATAATGATATAAATTTAAATTTTACCATCAAATCTATGACAAAGAATTATTATGTAATTGGGTTGGAAATACCTTAGAAATTCTAGTGGTATTCCAAACAAATTATATAGTGAGACTAACTAACACAAAAAATGGGATATAAATTCAAGACCTTATATTTTACTCACCCATGTCTAATTCATTCATTATTTTTGGAATTATCAACACAATACAATCCTATATTTCTTTAAAAATCATTAATATATATATATTGAATCTCGAATAGAAAATATAAATATTGCAATGTTAATTGAATAAAATTTATAAATTTACGTCATGCAATACCAAATATGAATATGGTATACAGTGATGACAAAATTTAAATGTTAATATATATCCATGAAATAAATAATTGGTACAAAATTTCAAAATAATTATTTAGAGGGTCAAGAACATAACTTTAAGTAACTGAGAATATTCATTATAAAAAAATAATGGTATAGACAATATATTAATTGATGGAAAAACATGATAAATTATTGTGAAATTAATGTTTTTAATTAAATTAATTCCTATTGAGAATTAGATAACAATATTTAATTGAAATATCAAAAATATTTTACATAAAACGTTAATAATTTAATTTTAAAAATGATGTTATAACCATCTTACAATACTCATTTCAAAGTTGTCGCATACTAATTTTTTTAAAAAAATTATTATAATTTATAAAAATAGATTATTTCAAAAAACATTGTCTATGTATGAAAATATATTTTGAAAAATAACAATAAAAATAAATAAAATGAAATGTTTTTTAAATGATGTCGTTAAAATATATTAATTTTTCTTTAAAAACATTTATAAATGTACATAATTTTACAAACATTTGTTATTGGAAGTTTTATTAAATACCATTAAATCATTTAACGTATACATGGTATGTAATAATATATATAATTGTATGAAATTTTATTTTTTTCATAAATTTTTTAAATAAAATTTTTTCCAGACATTTGTAAATTGAATAAAAAAGTTCTTTCTGGAAAATGAATAAAATATTGCATAACTTTTTTTAATAGAATTCCAATTTAAAAATAATTCTACAATATGAACTAATTTATCAATGTAAATAAACGTTCTTAAATCCAAAAAAAGTTTGATATAAAAGAATGAAATTCCATCTCATATGTGATATTTATGTAAATATTATCTTATGAACAACCATTTGTTAGATTTATTAATATAATATATAATAAATAAGAAAAACTCTTGAAAACACCAAAAATTAATATTTTAAAAAAATATTCTGTTTAATTGAGAAAAAAGATTCAATTTTCTACAATTGACATAAAACATAAATAGTACTGAAAAAGGTGAAATAGAAACATAATCCCTTAGATTTTTTTATAACAAATGAATGAGAACATATTAAATGATAAAACCTAAAATGAAACATTATTTACCATGATAAAATATGGTATCATCATATTATTTTTCTTAGAATATTATATAAAATATATAATGGAAATATTTTCATAATTCATAGATTATATCAATGAAGAATGATTTATATGAAAAATTGTCACGACCATCTCCACTAAACGATAAACCTCAGGACCTGGGAATTATGAAAGGGAGATAATGACCCCTAAGTCCCACCACTAGTAGGTGTCAGGTTGATGACTTTCACCAACAGTACACAGATCACACAATATGGAAGGAATTATAATTTTTATTGAAACATGATGGGAGATATGATGGATAATCCACAAAACAACTCCAAGACATCTAAATATGAATGACCAAAACCATATCACATTATAGAATAAAATATTACTAGTATAAATACTATGGTCTCCAAAGTAAATTCCAAAGGAATGATAATTAGTGATAGAAAAACTATCAAGATATAATCTAGTAGGGTCCAGCATAGTCCACGAAATCATACTATAATCCTAAAAGCAGTATATATATGTAGGATGAGGAAAAAAAGTATACTCATTATGAAAACCAAAGTCTCTTGTGCATATTTGAAATAAACATGTTAATGCCTATGTGATAAAATAGCACAACAAATCTAAACAAAACAGGTATACTAACCATCTAAAACTCACCATGGAGAGCCCACCAATTAACACATTTCATTTAATGTAATATAACTCATATCAATGATAATATACTTTGCTCCACTTACCATTGATTAGTTTTTCATTACTTATGATTAATATCATCTCTCCCCTACCTCTATCGAATGTACTATGTCAAAACCCACTCACACAGACATGGGAATCAAAAACCCTAATACATTCCACATGCATACACCTAGTTCTCAAACCACATCACATCCCACCCACATACACCTATTCCACAAACCACATAAAATCATTCTACAAACACATGTTCTACATCCCACATCATGTCCTACCCACAGAGACCTAGGCCAAAAACCGCATCACATCTCTCCCAAAAACCCATAGGCCACAAACCACACCTCATCCCATGGACACCATGGAAAGTAAAACACATCTCAACCCAAAGACACATGGGAAGGCACAACTCACAAAGAAGCAGCTGGGTCACACATACCACAACCTTCCAGAGAAATCATGGGCTTTCACCACATGGAAGTGGTATCAAGTAAGATTGGTTGCGAAGCCCTCCATATTCTAATAAACATGTTTGGGAAATTCTATGTCCCCCATGATGATGGTAGTGTTGAAAACATAGAGCTAAACAAGTTTGGGGTGTGTAAATAAATCACCAGAAAAATAAATGTGTACACATAAATGATACAAACCACTAATGAGTAACCTATGGATTCCAAATCAAATTACCAACTCAAAGCACAATCAACTTTTCTTCTACCTCTATGTTGAATACACCACAAAGAAAGACCCAAAACCCATTCACATTACCATAAAATTTAATTAACCATTTCCATTTTGATAGAAAAACTAATCCATGAATTTTTATGCTTTATTAATATATAATTTATTTATTTCATTATTACCAGATAAACAACCATACATAGCACACAATAAGAAACACAACTTTTTGAAGGTGAATAACCATGATAAATAAATGATCATTCATATTAAATACATATCATTCCATGAACTCCAAATTTGAAATATATTAATTCAATAACAATAATCAATTTCTATATATGGGGTGAATCATTATACATGTCACTCATGGAGAAAATTGAGGAGAATTACTCATACTAATCACTATTATCCTTCATAATAATCATCCTTCTCATGTTGAATACCAAAATAATAGACTCCCAAAACCACTACCACAACTGGTAACACATTACCGCACCACCAGTTTCAGATCCTCGCTGCACAACACTTCTCATCCCATCCATAATCAATTAATCTATAACTTTATATTCCTTTACAACACGAAATCAATCCCCCAACACACGTCTTTCCTCCAAACCAAACCAGAATTCCAAACATATTATACCATCAAACACATCATATCACTATATGTAGGATCGAAATAGTGATGTAGATGCTCAATATACAAGAGGGGGGGTGAATTTTATAATTTAAAAATTCCTTTGGAACTTTTAAAGTTAGTTATGAATAACTATGTTTTCCTTAAGAGAAGGAAAGGACAAAGTTTAACAAAGTTAAACTAAGTAAATTCACAACACCTCTAACACTGAATACAAACATGGAATGAGATTCAGAAAGTGGGTTCCGGAAATATGGTTCCGGAAATTGAAACTTAAAAAAAGATACAATATGAGATTATACCTTAATGCGTATAGAATCTAAATGAATAAGAGTAAGTAAGGAAGTATAAGAAAGTTATACTTTCCTTAAGATAAAAAATGCAGTGGAAATAAGACAAGTAGTTAAACTACAAGTAACAAGATATAAGTCTTTTAACCCAAAGAGAAGGGTATCCAACAACCTTGGATAAAGGTCCCTTGATTTATACATTCAAGCAAGTCTGTCTTACCCACACCAGGGTAAGCCCTCGATACGAAGATCGGAGTCTCTGTCTTGCTATCCCCGTAAGCCCTCAACTTCAAGGTAGTTGGCAACCTCTATCTTCCTCAGCAAGGAATCCCTTGAACTTTAAGGTAGTCGGCATCTCTGTCTTCCTATCCTCGGAAGCCCTCGAATGTAATCACCAACATTCAGAGTCGTACGAGGCTTTGAGAGTTAATAAGAGACTCTCTCTCTAGAAATCACTTCAACAGCATGTAGGCACAAAACCAAGTTGTTCATCTGTCATCAGTAACGAGCTCTTTCAAATGAGCTCCTATTTATAGGTATGGTCGGCTCCTTTTCCAATGGTCATATTTTCTTTAATGATCGGAGGTACCTGTATACGTGTCACTTAGACAACGGTTAGTTTATAACAAAATAGACGACATCGTTTTATAACAAAACAAGTGTAACAGAATGTACGACATCGTTTTAAAATCTAACATAAAAGTTTAGAATGAAAGCTTCAGAGTGAAGGTTCGGAGTGTAATGGAAATAATAAAGAGTAGACAGATTTAGAAATGTAAGCAGGATAAAAGTTCAGAGACTAACCAAAATTGTTTTCGGAGTCTGAATTAATTCAGAGTGTATAAAACAAAGATGATCAGTTTCTGTTTGATAAGATAACTCTGAATGAGAATTCAGAATGAGAATTCATCATTGTAATTCGTAATGAGAATTCGTCATCAGAATTCGTAATGAGAATTCTCCATCAGAATTCGTAATGAGAATTCTTCATTAGAATTCGTAATGAGAATTCTTCATTGGAATTCGTAATGAGAATCCTTCATTGGAATTCGTAATGAGAATTCTTCATTAGACATCGTAATGAGAATTAATCATTAGAATTCGTATTGAGAATTCGTTATCGAACTTCATAAGAATTCGTATCCTGAATCTGGAATAGAACATAGTCAGTGTTCATATCTGGAATTCGGAATGATACTTTATTACAGTTCTGGTCTGGAATCCGGAGTGAAACTTCCTTACAGTTCTTATCCAGAATTCGGATCCCAAAACAGAATACTTCATATCAAAGTTTTAAGTAATTCCGAGAAGATAAAAGTGAATCCGAATCTCATACTTAAGAAAAATTTGGATGAAAATAATATAAGGATAATTTTTCTTATAAAAGCAATTTTCCTTAAGAAAGCAATTTTCCTTATAAGAGCAATTTTCCTTATAAGAGCAATTTTCCTTAAGATAAGGTGTTTGTGATTTTCAGAACAAGAAGGAATGGAAAAGTCATAAGGAAAACCTTATTGACTCAACAATCTCCCCCTTTTTGGAAAGCACAAACATCCTTACGAAAAAGAAATTCTAAGAAGAAAGAAGAACAATAATGCTTATCTCCCTTTGCTTTAAGGATATTGATGAATAAGATTACTCCCCCTTAGGCTTTGAAACTCTATGGATCGTATTCAGATATCTGGAGTGACATTTCGTTATGAATAAGAAATTCTTCTTAAATGAAAAACTCTCCCTTAAGCAAACTCTTATTAGAATTGTTTTTCCTTAGGGATCTTTTCCTTTTCCCCTTTTGATAAACTCTTATTAGAGTTCTTCTTTTTCTTAAGGATCTTTTCCTTCTCCCCCTTTGTGATTTTCAAAAAGAAATTGAGGGAATGGAAAGAAAAAAACAAATTACCTGAAACATTATTAGAAAAAAACGACAGGAACAAATTTCACTAAGTTTGAAATCTCAGGAACAAAGAAAATTAGATACAACAGAAAGATCAGATTTAGTTATTTTGGATCTTTTTCCTTCGACATGATCCCCTTAAGAAGAGTCATGATCTTCTTCAGGTCTTTATGATCTTCTTCAGCTTGCTTCTCTAAGACCACTATTCTTGCACTTTGAGCTTCAATTGTTTCTTCCTGGGCTTGATGTTTTTCTTCTTGAGCCTTCATCTTCTCTTCAAACTCAATCCGATGATCTCTTTCAAATTTCCAGTTCTGAGAAATAGAATTCAACTTTCCATTCAGATCTCTGACTTGTTGAATCCGAATGTTCTTTTCATCTGTCATATTTTCTTCAAAGGATGAATTGAGGTCATTTATCTTCATGTCCTCAGTCTCGATGGCATCTTTAACATTATCCTGAAACTCATCGAATAACCTCATCTCTTCAACAGTCTTCTTAGACTAGTTTGTCATCTTCTTGCAAGATTTTCTATGAGCTTTGTAGCCAACAAAGAAGGTTTTGAACTAGGCCTCAATCTCAACGCACTTGTCCATAACCATAGATACAGAGTCAGTTTTCTGATTCAATGCATGTTGGAGCATCTGGCACCTGGAGTCAATACTTGAGAATGTCGGGATAGATCCCACCAACTTCTTTAAAGACTGGACAACAAAGTCATGCCCCACAGGGGATGACTCCGAATCTGAAACTTTGCTTGGAGAATTTTCTTCTTCAATAATGTCAAGCTTTCTTTTCAAAGAACTACCAACTTCCTTCCTCTTTCTCACTTCTGAGCTCGGAGTATCAGCAAGAATTTTCTTTCCCTTGACTTTTTCCGGAATTGAATCTTGTTCCGGAGTTCTCTTCTCACTATCAGAAACTTGAACAACGTCACCTTCCTCATCAACAACATCCTGAACACGAACCCCTATGTTCTCTTTCTGAGAAACATCATGTAAAAGTTGTTCTTCTTCTCCATGATAAGTAACTTCTTCTTCTCCTTTCTCTTATTCCATTGCTGGAGTAACTAGCTTCGAAGATTCAGCTTCTAAAGTTCGGAGTGATAAGTGTTCCAAAGGTGTCCCCTTTTAATTGTCTACTTGTTTCAGCACATCTCCGGTTTCACCACTTCTTTCAGCACCATCTTCGTCTTGTTCTACTTTCTCAACTTGCTCTACTTCCTCAGTATTCTTAGCAAAAGCTTCTTCCGGAGCAACGAAATTTCTTCCTGGAGTCTCAGGTAGAGATTCCAAGGAGAAAGATCTCGGAACAAGAATAGTTGCTAAAACCATCTCATTGAATTTCATCAAAGTCTGTGCTACCTCAGCCTCAGACATCTTCGTTTTGAGCTTCTTTTCCATTACATGTTTTTCAATCTCATCAGCAGTTCTCTCCTTCAAGGCCTTAGCCTCCGCAGGGTTCAAACCGAACTGTGGATCCCCTTCTTTCCTTTTCTCTTTATCTGCTCTCCACTTCGCAACAACTTCATCAGGATAGGCTTTCTTCTTCTTTGGTTTTGGAGGTGCGGAATGGACTTCCTTAGTATTAGGATTATCTGCTTCTACTTCCACTTCTTTCATCTTTCTCTTCCTTACTGTCTTAGAGGATTCTGGATCAGCATCTTTCGGAACTGCCTCTTCTTGAGCAGGTAAATCAATAAACTGTCCAGACTCTTCGTCAAAAGCTACAAGCATTCTCTTAAGAGTACTATCGCTCACTAGCATAATCTTGAAAACTCTGGGCTTAGATTTTCAAGCCTCCTTGAAAGACTCTAGGCACCTAACTATCAATTTCAAGAGAATTGCTGGATACATGATAATCTGAGCTCTCAGATTTCCTTTCTTCAAATTTTCATGAGTGATAGGAATGTGCTTCATCAAGTTAAACTTCGTCAGATTTATTAGAAAATCTAGGATGTAGATATCACTCTTCTTCAAGCTGTCTTTATCACCTTTCATCGGTACGATAAGCCCTTGTACCCATAGCTCTAGAATCCGGAAATTTGTGGATAGACTTTCAATCTTCGGAGCCTTGTCATCAGCTAGTCAGAGAGTTTCTAAAGCTTTTTCCTTGTCGAAGCTACCTTTAGAATCCGGAAATACATGAGAAACAAACTCAGCTTCACCTTCATTTTTTAGGCCTACCAAGCTGGCTTCTTTGGCATATGAAAGTTTATAAGTCTTCCCATAAGACTTAAAAGACAATTTGTCCTTACCATCTTCTTGAAGAAAAGAAACTGTCTCATAGAATTCAACAAGTAAGTCTGAATACACTTCATCTTGGTTCCCAGGATTTGACACCGCAACATCTTCCCAACCATTAAGCTTGGTATTCTTAGAAATAAGAGAATCATACTTGTTGAAGAATTCTGAATGAACTGGCCTCTCTCTATAAACTAACCACTTCGAGATCGTCTTAGTGGAAGACATAGCTTGAGAAGCTACTTCCACAGACATTCGGATTTGAAAACCTTTGAGAAGATCGGAACGGAGACAACTGAAGTTCAGAACGGCCTAAAAATAGAGAGGTAGATATTCGAGACGCGAGAGCTTGAGAGCCGATGTGGGAAGAGTATTTGGGTCCCCTTTATATAGGCAATGAGATGACGGTTCAACTCCCTCGGTTGATCTAACGATTGTGAGAAACTGAGATCAGATCTGACGGTTGAAAACCTGAATCAGATCTTTATGACGTTTTTTTTAAAACAAGGAATTAAGAAAACTACAATCCAAAATCATAATACAAGAAAATACCAGCAAGTAAAATATGACTACGAAAACTTGGGTAAGGTAATCATACCTTTTGGATTAACTTAGGAGGATTATTTGTAATGGGTAATATAAAGATGACTATGGAAAATGATCTTTATTACGAGAAGACATATTTCACAAAAACTTTACAATGGAAAATAAGCTTGGTACGAAAAACTCATTACGGAAAACTTATTACGGAAAACTCAGTACGAAAAACAATAAAAAAAATTTTGAAAATGGGAAGAGAAAAAAAAACTTATTATGGAAAATTCGGTACGAAAATCTCGTTATGAAATATCAGTACGAATTTTTCCATTCCGGAAATTTTCAACATGAATACTTCCATTCCAGAAGTGTTCTGTACGAAAATGTCCATTCTGGAAAATTTTAGTTCCGGAGATTCCATTCCAGAATTCTTCGTTCCGAAATGTTTGAAAATAAACTTTGAAAAAACTTTGTTAAACTAACAATCAAATGTACTCCCCCTATGAAAAGGAGTTTATTGCTGTAAGGAGACTTTTTCAACAGAAAGTTACTTAAGGAAAATTAACTTACGGTTATCATCCCTAACTTCTGTTTGATATATTCAAATCTATCAGAAGGCAACGATTTTGTGAAAATATCAGCAAGTTGATCTTGCGTTCCGATAAACTGAAGAATAATATCTCCTTTAAGTGTGTGATCCCTAAGAAACTGATGCCTAATATCTATGTGTTTTGCACGAGAGTGATGTGCAGGGTTCTTACAAAGGGAAATGGCACTTGTGTTATCACACAAAATTTGAGTTTTGGTAAAACTCAAGCCATAGTCTGTTAGTGTGTGTTGCATCCACAACCCTTGAGCACAACAACTTCCAGCTGCAACATATTCAGCTTCAGCAGGGGAGAGTGCTACAGAATGTTGCTTCTTTTAGGACCATGAAACTAAATAATCTCCTAAGAAATGAAAAGTTCCGGATGTACTTTTTCTATCCATTCTACATCCACCAAAGTCAGCATCAGAAAAGCTTTTTAGAACAAAATCATTTCCATAAGTATAAAATAATCCTAGATCCATGGTTCCCTTAAGATAGCGAAAAATTCTTTTTACTGCCTTTAAGTGAGATTCCTTAGGATTGGATTGATATCTTGCACATAAGCATACTGAAAACATTAAGTCTGGTCGACTAGCTGTTATGTAAAGTAAACGTCCTATCATACCTCTAAAAGATGTTTGATCTACTAGTTTCCCAGCTTCATCAAGATCTAAAGAGTTTGAGGTACCAATAGGAGTACTTATACTCTTAGTATTGTCATAACCATACTTTTTAAGAAGATATTTAATATACTTATTTTGAGATATGTAGGTTCCTTGTGGTTTTTGAGAAATTTGAAAACCAAGAAAAAAAGTTAACTCACCCATCATACTCATTTCAAACTCAGATTTCATTAGACTTGCAAAAGAGCCAGTCAAAGATTGCTGAGTTGAACCAAATATTATGTCATCAACATAAATTTGAACAATCAAAACATTTCTCTTATCTTTCTTTATAAAAAGGGTTGGATATGCATTTCCCTTAAGATAGTTATTTTGAAGCAAAAATCCAGTGAGTCTATCATACCATGCTCGTGGGGCTTGTTTAAGGCTATACAAAGCTTTGGTATGTCTAAAAACATGATCAGGATGTTTTGTATCTTCAAAGCCAGGAGGTTGTTCAACAAAAACTTCCTCTTGAACATAACCATTAAGAAAAGAACATTTTACATCCATTTGAAAAATTTTGAAATTAAATAATACTGCAAAGGCAAGTAGAATACGTATAGATTCAATTCTAGCTACTGGAGCATAGGTTTCTTCATAGTCAATTCCTTTTTTCTGATTATAGCCTTTAGCAACATGTCTAGCTTTATTTCTTATTATGACTCCATTTTCATCACATTTATTTATAAAAACCCATTTTACTCCAATAACAGATGTTTCCTTAGGTCTTTCAACCAAGGTCCATACTTTGTTCCTTTCGAATTCATTTAGTTCATCTTGCATGGCTTTAATCCAATCATCATCACCTAAAGCTTCATCAGTGCTTTTAGTTTCTAATTGAGAAAGAAATGCTAGATGTTCTACTTCATTCCTTAAGGAACTTCTAGTCCTTACAGGTTGGTTTACATCACCAATGATACTATCACTGGGATGATTCTTAAGAAACATCTGATTTGGGTTTTGTAAAACATGTTCATCAACATAGGGTAGAAAGTCTTCAGGGGTAAATGTTTCAGAAGTATCTTCTAGAACATTATCCTTATCAGAAGGCTCTTCTATCAAAGGTTGATAATCAGTTTTTGAAAACACATCCGAAGATGTAAGTTGAGATGGTTTAAAAACAAAAGGATCTGACTCATCAAATTTTACATGTACTGTTTCCTCAACAGTTCAAGTATTTTTATTAAAAACTCTATAAACCTTAGAAGTTGTGGAATAACATAAGAAAATTCCTTCATCATATTTTGGTGCGAATTTATGTAAGTTATCTTTAGTATTCAAAATGAATACTTTGCAACCAAACACCTTGAAGTAGAAAAGTCTTGGTTTTCTACCATTCCATAACTCATAAGGAGTTTTATTAAGAAAAGGTCTAATCAAAACTCGATTTATAGTATAACAAGCAGTACTTACAGCTTCAGCCCAGAAATGTCTAGCAATAGAATATTCACTCAACATGGTTCTAGTTATCTCTTGAAGAATTCTATTTCTTCTTTCAACTACACCATTCTGTTGAGGAGTTCTAGGTGCTGAAAAATTGTGAGTAATACCTTTCTTACTACAAAAAGTTTCAAAATCAGAATTTTGAAATTCTCCTCCATGATCACTATGAATAGTTTTCAATGGAAGGTTTTTCTCATTTTTAACTTGAGCTCTAAAACTTTTGACATATGAAAAAACTTCAGAATTCATTGCTAGAAAGTAGAACCCAAGTAAATCTAGTGTAATCATCAACTAGAACAAACACAAAGTATTTTCCTCCAATACATCCAGTTTGTGTTGGACCAAAAAGATCCATGTGTACTAACTGTAATGCATCGGTTGTTGAGACTTCACCGATCGATTTAAAACTAGATTTATGTTTCTTGCCATATTGACAAGGATCACAAACTTTAGAAGAATTAAATCTAAGCTCCGGTAGATCCTTAACTAGTTTCTTCTTAGAGAGTTTACATAGGTTCCTAAGATTACATTGACCTAGTCTTCTATTCCATAACCAAGAATGATCTTCCATTGCACTTAGGCAAGGTAAATCTTGGCTTCTGAGGTCTTTTAAATTCAGAGTGTAAACATTCTCTTGCCTATTGGCTGAGAGAATAAATTCTTCCTTGGAATTGTGAACTAAGCACTTATCATTCCTAAAATTCACAAGGTAACCTTCATCACATAACTGACTTATGCTAATGAGGTTGTGCTTAATACCCTTAACAAAAAGAACATTTGAAATAAAGGTTCTACCAAGAAGAACAATATTACCAATACCAATAATCTCTCACTTAGCATTATCTCCTAAAGTTACCTTTCCTCCTTTTGTTTTAATAATCTTTTCAAAAAATCTTTTGTTACCAGTCATATGCCGGGAACATCCACTATCCATGTACCATGTATTGTTGCTGGTACTCTCTTTATTTTCCTGAAATCAAGAAGAAAATTAGACTTTCGGAATCCAAACATGTTTGGATCCGAGATTTCCAGATAATAAAATTTTAGGAACCCACATCTTCTTAGAGAAGTAAGCTTTGTGAAATCCTAAAGATTAGATTTTGTTTAAGGAACAATCCTTTGCCCAGCGACCACCACATTGACACTTGGTACAAAATGGGGCACTGTGAGGAACAAAATATTTGTTACTGAAAATAGGTTTTGCATGGGTATAACCAAATCCAGATATATTTCTTAAAGGTCGTATTTGGGAATATATCTTATCAAAATTTTCCTTACCATGCGTAAAGTTTGATAAACACTTCATTAAGGAAAAAATTTCGGACTTGATTTTTACAACCAAGTTTTTATCCTCAAAATCATTAGTTTTTTAACTAGAGTTTGTCTCGAAAACATTTTTCATAGAAATTACTTTTTCTAACTCTTTAGAAAGTTTATTCTTCTCAGAACATAATTCCTCAATATTTTTTGAAATACTTTCAAAATCATCATTTTTCTTATTAAGATCTTTAGAAAGATCTGATATCTCTTTTGTAAGAATATAATTCCTAGAGTTTTCCTTATCAAGTTTCTTATTGAGTTTGGAATTCTCAATCTCAAGAAGTTCAGAAAATCTAGAGACTTCTTCATATGTAGGTAAATTATTTTCTTCATCAGAAGAAGATTCTTCATCAGAAGAGTTATAATACTTTCTATCATTGGAATTTAAAGAAACATTGGTCAGTGAATCAGCATTTCGTACCTTATCCATGAAACAATGAATATCAATAGGTATTCTGGCTATAAGACCAAGATTCTTCTGTCATGATGATTAATAATCAGAAGATTCATCTGAAGAGTCACCACCACTGGCACTCCAGGTGTCATTAGCTTTCAAAACTTTCTTAGCTTTAGCATTGTAATATCTCTTTCTGTTCCTGTCTGAATGCCTTTCATTTCTTTCTTTCTTTTTGAGCATATGGAAATCTGGTCTTATATGTCCATCTCTCTTGAATTCATAACAAGTAACTTCTCCATCTTTATTATCTTTCCTTTCCTTTTTCTTATACTTGTATTGGTAATTTCTCTGGCCAGCTGTCTTGTTCATCCTTCGAGCAAGATTTTCTAGTTCATTTTCTTAGACTTCACTCTCACTAAATTCGGATTGGAAAATAACTTTCTTAGACTTGGATCTGGTTACTCTCTCAGGAGTCTTAGCTTTCATCTGATTTGAAGTTGTAGTAAAAGCAACAGTACCATTTCCATTCTTCTTCTTGATGTTGTCTGCATCTCTCTTCATTCTGGTTTCATGTTGTAGAAGAGTTCCAAAAAGATCATCAAGAGAGATCTGAGTGACCTTCCTGTTCTCATCTATAGCTGTTCTTTTGGATTCCCACTCATTGGGAATAATATCAATTATTTTATCCACAAGAGCTTCATCATATAATCCTTTTTTCCCATAGATTGTAGACTGTTGACTATAGTCATGAATCTCTGTTGAACTTTATAGATAGGTTCTCCATAAGGAAAAATGAATCCATGATATTCAACTCTATGCATAGCTCTTCTAGTCTCAATCACTTTAGAAGTCCCAAAGTGTGTAACCTCTAACTTATTCCATATACAGTTAGCTGCTTCACAAGAACAAATTTGGCTATATATATTTCTAGTCATTGAACATAGTAGAGTATTGCGTACCTTATAGTTGAGTTGATATTCTTGCTTTTCCTGGTTAGTGAAAGTTCTAACTTATTTGTCAGGAATTTTATAATCACCAGTAAGCATAACAAAATTATCTACTCCAGTGTTGATAACAAATGTCTTCATTCGATCTCTCCAGTACTCATAGTCATTACCATCAATGATTGGTGGTCTTATAGGATTTAGATTATCAATCGAACCAACGTTAATTCCTGCCATGCTAGAAACCTTCAATACACAAGCTTGTTAGTAACAAAAGATTCGTAATAACAGAGTTCTGAATGGACAAGTTCGGAATGACAAAGTTCAGAATGAAAAAATGAGCAAGAAAGACTTATTCGTAAGTATAAGTATATAAGAGACCTCCTCTGATCCCAATTGTAGAATCGAAATAGTGATGTAGATTCTCAATATACAAGAGGGGGGTGAATTGTATAAATTAAAAATTCCTTTGGAACATTTAAAGTTAGATATGAATAACAATTTTTTCCTTAAGAGAAGGAAAGGACTAAGTTTAACAAAGTTTAACTAAGTAAATTCACAACACCTCTAACACTGAATACAAACTTGGAATGAGATTCAGAAAGTGGGTTCCAGAAATATGGTTCTGGAAATTGAAACTTAACAAAAGTTACAATATGAGATTCTACCTTAAAGCGTATAGAATCTAAATTAATCAGAGTAAGTAAGGAAGTATAAGAAATTTATACTTTCCTTAAGATACAAAATGCAGAGGAAATAAAACATGTAGTTAAACTACAAGTAACAAGATATAAGTCTTTTAACCCAAAGAGAAGGGTATCCAACAACCTTGGATAAAGGTCCCTTGATTTATACTTTCAAGCAAGTCTGTCTTACCCACACCATGGTAAGCCCTCGATACGAAGATCGGAGTCTCTGTCTTGCTATCCCCGCAAGCCCTCAACTTCACGGTAGTTGGCAACCTCTGTCTTCCTCGGCAAGGAAGCCCTCGAACTTCAAGGTAGTCGGAACCTCTTTCTTCTTATCCCCATAAGCCCTCGAATGTAATCACCAACATTCGGAGTCGCACGAGGCTTTGAGAGTTAATAAGAGCCTCTCCCTCTAGAAATCACTTCAACAACATGTAGGCACAAAACCAAGTTGTTCATCTGTCATCAGTAACAAGCTCTTTCAAATGAGCTCCTATTTATAGGTAAGGTCGGCTCCTTTTCCAACAGTCATATTTTCCTTAATGATCAGAGGGACCTTTACACATGTCACTTAGACAATGGTTAGTTTATAACAAAATAGACGATATCGTTTTATAACAAAAAAAGTGTAACAGAATGTACGACATCATTTTAAAATCTAACATAAATGTTCAGAATGAAATCTTCGGAGTGAAGGTTCAGAGTGTAATAGAAATAATAATGAGTTGACATATTTAGAAATGTAAGCAGGATAAAAGTTCAGAGTCTAACCAAATTTTTTTTCGGAGTCTGAATTAATTCAGAGTGTATAAAACAAAGTTGATCAGATTCTGTTTGATAGGAGAATTCGGAATGAGAATTCATCATTGTAATTCGTAATGAGAATTCGTAATGAGAATTCTCCATCAGAATTCGTAATGAGAATTCTTCATTAGAATTCGTAATGAGAATTCTTCATTGGAATTCGTAATGAGAATCATTCATTGGAATTCGTAATGATAATTATTCATTAGACTTCGTAATGAGAATTAATCATCAGAATTCGTATTGAGAATTCGTTATCGAACTTCATAAGAATTCGTATCCTGAATCTAGAAAAGAACTTAGTCAGAGTTCATATCCGGAATTCAGAATAATACTTTATTACAGTTCTCATCTAGAATCCAGAGTGAAACTTCCTTACAGTTCTTATCCAGAATTTGGATCCCAAAACAGAATACTTCATATCAAAGTTTCAAGTAATTCTGAGAAGATAAAAGTGAAACCGAATCTCATACTTATGAAAAATTTGGATGAAAATAAGATAAGGATAATTTTTCTTATAAAAGCGATTTTCCTTAAGAAAGAAATTTTCCTTATAAAAGAAATTTTCCTGAAGATAAGGTGTTTGTGATTTTCAAAACAAAAAGGAATGGAAATGTCATAAGGAAAACCTTATTGACTCAACACCATAAACTCCAATGATAAAAAAAATCTAGGTTTAATTAGAAATACATTATTTAAATATATTTGATAATTCAGTTGTCATCAAAAAAACATTATGATCCTACGGAATCCATTAATTAGTTGATTATACATGATTAATACATTTTCATATATATGTATCTAAACATATGAAAGTGACATGAATTCCACAATGAATTTAGTGCACAAAAAAACAACCAATGACCACAATTTTTAGATGGTCATCAAAAATAAATAATAAATTGATTAAAAAATCAAGGCTTTAATAGATTAAGAAGAAACCCATTTTCCCCTCAATTTCAATTAACAAATTCTTTATCCTGAATTATAATGGAATAACTATGATTCACCAATAAAAATATGTAAAAAACAAAATGCATGATGCATAATAAGGATAAATGAAGAAAATAATACTTCATGGATGCATCCTAACAACTACACACAATAGGG
This sequence comes from Viscum album, assembly GCA_963277665.1. Lineage (NCBI taxonomy): Eukaryota > Viridiplantae > Streptophyta > Magnoliopsida > Santalales > Viscaceae > Viscum > Viscum album. The sequence goes on along the minus strand of OY728123.1, from coordinate 745,272,015 downwards.
AAATATAGAAAATTAGTGAACCACAACCGCCCCATGAAAACGGTGGATCAACCTACACAACACCATGGATTCATGAAAATGAAACCCATTGCATCCCCAAACAAAATAACCTCTACCATAATGAATCCGTGAGAGAAGAACTATAGAAAAAATAAGAGAGAGGAAAGGTAAAAAATAAATGATCAACTATAGATTACTAATTTAAATCCACCAGGATCAATTAATTGAATATGGAGGGAAGGGTTGTCACCAAAGATTGACCACAAATTAACTGTGAACATCCACAAGGATCGATTAATTGAAGATAGAGTGTAAGGGCTCAAAGAAAAAATTGGGGAACCTAGGGTCTAAACAAAATGAGAGAAAAAGGAAACCAAAGCCCAATTAATGAGGGTATGGATGAAAAGAAAATTTAAAACTACTCATGATCAGGGTATTACATGACCTCTAATCCCATTTCATGTTGTGTAATACTTGTGGTATGTTTTTTCTCAGAAAATGCATCACCTCTCATTTTTTTCTAACCCATAAATATTATATCTCATAGAACCTATATGAAAACTATGAAATAATATTTCACATCATTTAATAGAGTTACAAGATGTTTATTCCCCCATCTTATAGCCTTTACCAACTGATGTTCTCCAAATTACAATTGAGCCTCCTCTGAACACATCCAATGACCAAAACACACAAATTAACGAACCCCAAAGGAAAAACCATTACATCAGATAACTATCAAATGATTCTCTCCCTCTTGAAACCAAAACCATGACCAAGTGAAAAGGGGTCAGAAAAACCACCCCCCCCAAATACCTCTAAAGGATGTTGTCACACCTCAAATGCTACAACTGGCTAAACACACCAAACCAAATGACCACATCCACATAGAAAAAATTCACCACCACAAACATGAGAATCTCTACTCTCATAAACACACTAGTATACATCCACCGTAAAACCATCTCATCCTTTGAACAGTCCAAACCAATAAATGTAATGGCCACCGAACTGCACTATCCTGAACACATGAATCAAGATATTATATCTTCCATGTCAAGATACTATCCGCACTTGATGACACTAACTCACCAACACTGGTTTAATCACATCAAAATTAATGCATCATAATTATGAATTATGTCTCTCCTCTTTTTTTCAGGACTATACCACACATCACACAAGCCACCTCACGATCAAAGGAAAACAACATATTTTATAAAATTGGGTTCAAAATCACATTTAAAAATAGAAAAGAACAAATAAAACTTTGAAAAACATTTTTTACATGTCAGACATCTATTTTTATCTCTCTTTAGAACTATCCTCTAGACCACCATTCCCCCCAAAACACAATAACCAATGGAATGGTGTGCCCACGTATAACCTTCTCTCGATGATCCTATATCTCCAATACACATTCAAAAAACATCACGTCATTATAGATATCCAACTCTCCACAGTTAGGGAAATGAGAGTCATTATGAATATACCTATGATTTTGAGACATATAGAAGATGTCATAGATTCCCTCCAACTTTGATGGAAACACCCACTAGTATACCACCACACTAAATTCACCAAACACATCAAAGTGTCCAAAAAAATTGGTAGAAATATTACTCCCTCTACAAAAAACGTTTCTTCACTTTTTGATGAGAAACCATCAACAACACATGATTTCCAAATTAAAACTCCAAAGGCATTCTCATGTGATCGACATCAGACTTCTTCTAGTACTACGATGCATTTATATTCTCAAGAAAACTATAGGCCTTATCTGTCACGCTTTACACTACATTTGAACCAAGAACATCTGTCTCACAGACCACTGTATAACAAAGTGGTGAATAAAACAATCTTACTTTAAAATATTCAAATAGTGACATGCCAATGGAAGAGTTATAACGAATATTACATGAAAATTATAGTTATGTTCGGTGTCACATCTATGGTCTTAAGAAGTCTAATATGCATGCTCTCAACATGTCCTCCAATTTCTAGATAGTCTATTTAATTTTACAACCTGTCTGGGGTTGGAAAGTAGTTTTGAGGTGTAATTAGGTTCAGAAAATAGGCTGAAATCTTGTCTAGACTAGTGTGGTGAAAATTGTGCCACTATCTAAGACAATGGATCTCATAACTCTATGTAGTCACACCACCTCATCTACATACCTCATGGACAAGGAATCCAGTGAACCTGAATCCTTGGTCGTAAGAAGTGGGTAACATTCTTCCTCAAATCCAATATCACACAGATAGCATCACTACCTACATGATATGTGGGGAAGCCTATGATTAAATTGATAAATATGTCATCCCACTCCAACATGGTGGAATCCAATGGAAACAACTAACCACCAAGAACACAGTGTTCAACTCTTACCTGCTGGTAGACAATAAACCTCGTCACAATCTCTACCCCTACCCACTTCATAGTGGGCCACAAAAACTACATTCTCAATACATGGTACCTCTTCTAAACTCTTGGGTGTACAACCAATGGTGTGATATGAAACTCATGAGGGATTCTATTGTGCACTTCCACCAGAAAAAACATCCTTCCATGAGAAAACATAAGATCTTGACCATCCTCTGATCGTCCCTCTGGAGCATTACTATAGCCATCATAATCTCACAACACCTCTTCCACTATGTCTCCCACGTGATACTTTTCCACCTTAACTCATATAATACTACATTTCCCGATGAGACATACATCCTCCATCAACGCCTTGTCCTGCGTCCAAGTGAAATTCTAAAAACTCCTCCATCAATCTCAATGAATATGATGATTCCCAAAAAACCACCTTCTGTGACATCCTACTCAAAGCATCAACCACAAAATTCCCCTTTCCTAAAGTATATGAGATATCAATATCATAGTCCTAAATAAACTCCAGACACCAATTCTATCAGATAATTAAATACCTCTAGGAAAAGGTATACCTCTAACAATTGTAATCCATGAATTCCACAAATCTCTCACCTATGAGGTAATGGCACCAAAACTTCTTTTCAAGTACAATCAATTATAACTCCAAATCACATTGAGATATAGTTTAAATTGTGGGGACATAACTGGATACACTAATAAGAAAACACTAAATGAATCTTCATTAAGACACATCCCAAACCTAGATGGGAGAATCATAGAACACCTCAAATATTACCCCATACTCGTAAAACTACATCTCTGAAAAATATCTCTTTATGATAACTGGATGTTTCCTGACACAACCCACTCAAAAAAAATAATGGTGCTTCATTGTCAAATATATCAATGTGGATGCATCTTGAGGTAAATTGGGTAAAAAATCCAATTCTAGCCTATAAGACCAAGAAAACCATGATCTTATACTACATTCTAGGGTGATTCCCATTAAAAAACATCAACAAACATAAAATGGTCTACTTATACACCCTATTGAGACACCACATGCCCCATGAAAAACACCTTCCATGTTTAGAACATACACTTGCACAAATATTTGTAGATATGGTGGTGTAGAAGATCCTACAAGAATGTTTGGAGATGCTCAGTATGCTCCTCCACCGATATTTATTAAATAAATATATCATCAAGGAATATAATGAAATATCAATCTATGGACTCATAGAACTCATACATTATAAGTCCCTTGAACATAGTAGGTTCATTCGTTACACCGAAAACTAAGACTACAATCTCGAAGTCCCCAAACTAGATGTTGAAAGATTCCTTTAGGATATTGCCAACCTTTAACATTAACTTGTGATATTCGGACCACATATCGATCTAAGAAAATCAAATTACTCCTCTCATCTATTTGAAAAGATAATCTATCAGTGGAAGGGGTTTAAATTGTTGACAAATACTGATTCAGCCTCTGAAAGTATATGCACAACCTCATATAAATATCCAAATTTTTTACAAAAAACACTAGAGAACCCCACATCTATACACTATGATAGTTAAAACCAATCCTCAATAGATCATCAATCTAAATATTAAACTCCTGCAATTCAAAAGGTTCCATCTGATAAGGGGCCATTGAAATGGGAGAAGCACTAGGCTGAATGTCAATCACAAACTCAGAGTCTCGCGAGGGGGTAACATCACACCCTCTTTAGAAAAAAATTCTAGGAATTATCTAATTACCCAAAGAAACTGAAACATCTCATCATCCACTGATTCCATGAATGTATTAGTCAATAAAGAATGAAGTGGCTCCACATGCCAACTGCAAACCCAACAACCCTGATCTCCAAAAAAAACCACATGTTGGTCATCCTCATAAGAAAACATGACTCTCATTCGGATGTAGTTGATAACAGTATGCACATTATAAAAATAGTCAATTGTAAGGATGTCATCATATGGCTATTTATATAGCATAAAAAGATCCCCATGATATTGATCTGTTCCCATTATCAATCTACACCACCAACACACATCAGCCTTGCTGGTCGTGCCTCCAACATGCATTATCAACTATAGGGGAATGAGATGCTTTTATTTGTATAGTTATTGAGAATGTTTTAGAGTGGGTGTAATATAAGAGTGTGAATATCCTGAACCAAACAAAGAACAATCATGGGTACCAAACAAATTGATTTTACCTATGAAAACATATATCCCAATTGGAACTACTATATCTACCACGTGAAACTGACCATGACTAACTCTTATGCCTCTTCGCTAATGACCACCTCCACAACCATAACCTAGTTGAGGTACCTGAACATAATTATCATAATAAGTTTAGACACTACCTGGTTCGTCTCCTTTTAGTATAGAAAAATCCTACTATCCCTATTGATGAAACTATCTCACCAACAATTATATATAATGATAATGTTGTGCATGTCAACCTCCATAGTATTGAGCTTAAAGTTCTACTGGAAACTAGTTATGATGATTTCCATGAACTATATTTTAGTAACACATCATCCAAAAGGCCATATGATAAAAAACTAGATCCACTATAACCAGAAGACCATAAAGGAATCTTATGGGATTGACTCCTTCCTAGTCAAAATCCCAATGATCTTGGTGCTTGGAACCTATCACAAGTAATCCTTCCACTTGAAGAACATTTGCTGGATCCCCTCTCATAGTAGACCTAAACCCGAGTTCATACCCTCAAAATCCATAGAATAATTATGAACTTCTTTGTATGTTGGAAACATGAATGTAGTAACCACATACTCTATAAAAGAATAAAGAACCTTCTCAGGACATCTCACATGAGACTCCTCATACAGTAAGAGATCCTTAGAAAAAAATGAAGGTCCCTGAACATGATCCCAACATCCCAAACTCACATATTCCTCTACTGAAGAAGAGTATATCTTTCCCCTTCTCATCCTTCATGGTCGATGAAAGGAACTCTTCCTAATATTACTTATCAAAGTTGACCCTGAAGACTTATTATTCCTTCCTATACCCCATATAAAGCATATACCACTAGCACACATCTCCTCATATTTGACTGACTACCAATGGAATCCATTACTCGATTGGGTACTGGATAAAACTAAAGTTGATCTCAAACTCTTTAAGAAATCTTTTCTTCTCCATGTCGGACACACTACCCTCATACATTACCTATTCCTTCCTATGGAATGAATAAAATAGCCTCTTTCAGTGGTCATCCTTCTCAATTGGATCAACCCTCCACCAATCTACCAGATCAGCCTTCTGAGACTAAAATTCCCAATCCACACACAGATGTTGTCAAGGATCCATAGTTGAATTTTGAAAAAATGGTTCCTATGTTGGAGTAGTATGAAATTTTATTTAAGATTAATTTAACTCATTTAACTCATTTTTTATTTATATCAAAATTCCCAAATATTAAATTCAAAAAATATCACAAGTCATTATGATGCATGTAACTTTCCTAGGGTCAATACCATGTATGTTGTGTAGCCTCACTTGGTCTTTCGGTAGACTCAGAGTCCTTGCATTGGATCATATGTGGCCAGAATATCCTGTTTCTGAGCTGGTCATCCATGGCCAATGTAATGCAACATGATCACTTGACACAATCTCCCTACCAACTCATGAAATAAACACTATTAATAAACCCCAACTCCATCCAATTTCTTATAAATACACTATAATACCATTCTATCATGACCCCTCCCCACAAAGATACACCTCCAGAGATGGAAATGGTCAAATGGAGATAATGACCCTAGAGTCCGGCCTCTTGGATGTCCCAGGTTGGTGACTAATACTAAGGGTATAAAAATCACATAATATGAAAGGTGTTACCGTTTTTAATAAATTAATATCGGGAGATATGATGGACCATAAAAAAACATGAATCAAAATACAAAATAAATCAAAAAACCATCCCATTGGCTTGAATAAAATAGAAATAGAACAAATACAAAATTCTATAATAAAAATTGAAAAATTAATGCTATAATGTGAGATAGAAATTATCAATATCCAAGAAAGTAGGGTCCCACAAGGTCTATGAAATCCTTTAGGAAACCAAAAAGAATTTTATATAAATAGGGTGTGCATACAAGTATACTCAGTTGGAAACCCAAAGTCTCTTGTGAACATAAAAAAGATGAATGAAAATTCACCAGTAAAGAGAAAAACATATTGAAACATCACCTAGCAGGTATACTAACCATCCTAATATCATCCAGACACACTCACTAAATAACCCATGTCAAGTAATATAATATAATGAACATCAATGATTGGTTAACCCACACAATTTACCACAGATTATCAACTATTTCCCAATGAAAAACGTCATCATACTCTAAAATTTTCTGAATGTACCACATCACAACTCACCCGAATAAAACTAGGCCTAAAAACCCACACTCCAACCTTCCCATAGACACCTAGTAGATAACCCACATCATATCCCACTCACAAAAACATGGTCCACAAACGTAATGACATAACACCAACAGACACCTAGGCCACAACATATATCCAATCCCATTCATAGAAACCAATGTTATAAACCACATCACATCCAGCTTGTGGACACCAGAGACACAAACCACACCTCAATCTAAAAACACCTAAGAAGGCACAACACAACCCCTCCCGAAGACACCTAGAAAGGCACAACTCACCCACACAGATGTGGGCCTCAGAAACCCCAACATGCTTAAATTATCATGGGATATTACCACCTAGAAGAGGGGGCAGGGAAGTGCGGGTGTCCATACATCCATCATCCCTCCATGACTCCTAGGAAACACACCCTCCCCCATGATGATGGGGGTGTTCATAGCATAATGCTCAAATTGGGTGGGGTGTGTATTGAAATCAGAAGGAAAATATGATTATATACATATATGAAACCAACCACTCATTCCCTACATATGGGTTCTCAAATAAACAACCAATTAAAAAAACAATAAACTTACATACTATCTCAAAATGAAAAACTATACACAACATGCCACTAAACAAGTTCACATTCCCAACCGATTTAATGAGGCATTTCCATCCTATTATCCAAACCAACACAAGCATATTCAAGCTTTATTAATGAATCAATTATTTATTCCATCTATACGTGAGAAACTACCAAGCACATTACACAACTTGTAACACTTTTTTTCGAATTTCTAGAGCCCTGAAAAATTAAGTAAGCTTCAAAGTAAATATACAAAGTTCCAAGACCTCCACATTTGACAGCAAATCAAACAGAAAATCAATATCAAGATATAGAGAATAAATTTAAACATGTCACTCACGGAGAAACTATAATGACCCATTGATTTTCAATGGAAATTCATTTATCATAAGTATGCCATAAAGACAAATGAAAACACAAAATAATGAACTATTAAGTACTAAGTGACCATCAAACATAATTTTGTAACTTCTGTGTTTGGAATTTCAAAAATTCGGCATACACGATTATTATCAGTAATTTATTTGTAGTCTAATAAGAAAACCACATTTTTTTGTTGAATTTTAACATAACCTTATGAATGATGATATACCCTAATGAATATTAACCTCAAATATGGTAATATAAAAATAATATTCATATTGGAAGTATGATATACCTATATTTTGGAAAAAGTTAATTAGTGTTTCAAAACTCGATTTGATAATTAAATATTATTTTAAATATATATTTAAATAATCATATTTAGAAATTTATATTTGAAAAATGGGCTTCATTTTTGTAATCCACACATCGAAAAATTATTAGGGTGATTTTTTGGATTTTTTTAAAATACTTGAATTTTTTTTGAATAGTAAAATACGATAATTTACAAACATGCTAAATGAGGGATTTATTGAGTCATTGATGATGTTCTGATGATGTTATCCCACATGATTTAGGATCACATGATAAAATTACCATTATTGGTCAAGTATTTATTACTATTCCTTGTCTTTTGAATAAATAATAAATTAATGATTATAATTTTATGAAATCCCTCCTCTCCTCCACTATAAAACCCCCCTTCACTCTCTCTTCTCTTCACTCCTCTCAAGCCTTGTCCCTTGACATTATTCTCCCCAAATCTCTCCCCATGATCCTCCCACACGTCCAAAAGTTCCTAGACTCTTCAAAATACCCTGACCTCTCTCCTTAAGAGGTTCTCAAAGGAGAAATTCTCAAGAGGTAAAATTCCTTTTCCTGGTTTCTTCTTTTCTTTTAAGTTGATTTCTTTTTATTTCTTTCCTCACATACCTTCACCATAATAGTATGATAAATCCAGTAACATACTTGTACTGGAATTTTTTCTTGATAATGTAATATTTCATTATCTTCTCTCCTTACCCCACCCTTTTATTTGAAGGTAATGAAAGCACCATTTCAGATGTGCTAGTTTAGCACATTCAAGGACAACAATTTCTCAATTTCTATTATTATCATTAATTTTGGTCATGGAACCATTTGTTTTAGGGTTGAAACAGATTATTATATATGTAATACATCTTATATTTGGTTCTATAAAAATGGTATTCTGTTATTAAGTAAAACATATTCTTTGTAATAAAATCCACCGACTAACAAAAACGGTTATCACAAAGGTTATATATATAATAATTCAACGTCACTCTAAGTATCCTAATTAAAATTATAACCATTTAATATCAGGGTTGTGCAATAAAGAATATAACTTCACTACGGGACATCCAATTTCATCATTCTTGTTTATTCGAACTTGAATATAAGTGAACCGATCCATTAAAACCAAGTGAACAAACGAGCCCGAACGATAAAATTGAACCTTGTAACTAATCAAAAATTCTTTGAATGGACTAAAAATAATTATAATAAATAAATTAAATATATAAGAGGTTCTTAACATAATAATTAATAATCCTAATTTTTTTATTTAGGTATTTAATAATTAGTGGAGAACACCAATGGATTTAAGGTATGGGATTCTCTTTGTTTCACTTATAATAAATATTATCCTCTATGATATGCCTTTTTATGGGTAATAAAAAATGGTGTGGGGTGGTTTTTCACCTCCAACATATTGACATCATTTTGTAAATGTGATGAGAAACCCCTTCTCTCTCTCATAATGCCGTCTTGGGTACACCTGACACCATGCCGATAAAACTGTAACGAATTCTACCCGAACTTTCTTTGTTCATTCCAGTTTCCTTATCTTGCTTTATAAATGGTTTTATCTTATCTATTTATGTGAATATTATGAATTATAGATATTTATACATGATATTTATATCAATACAACATTAATCACTTTCTTTCAGGGATATACATGTTTTTAAAAGATTCCCACCTTAGAACTTTTTGATAAACAAACCTATTTTGGGGGAACATCCATAATGGTTACCCAATCTCAAGAGCACTATATCATCTGTGGTAAGAAATAATTATATTTATAAAATCATTCTTTTATTATGAAAACCTTCTTGTTCAAATTATAATTTTATATAAATAATTTTCCTCTTTTCTATTTGAAAATCTCAGTAGTATTTTCCATAAAACCGAACAAAAATGATTTAATGATAATGATTCTAAAATACATTTCTCATATGTTGTAACTTCTTTTTGACACTACATACAATGTTATATGCATATTTAACCCTATTAACGTCCATGTATTTTCTAAATATATTCTTACATGGACATTTTAATGAAACACCCATTGGTTATGATTTATGTCATGATTGTGGTACCAAATTCATTCCCTGGGTACACTTATGTTTATTTATAGAAGATTATTTATGATTGTATATATGGTAAGAATATTTATTTGGAAAAAATATTCATGAAAATGTTGATATGGCTGCACCCAGATAGCTCTCCAATGCATTGGGTAAGGTTATATCTCATGAGATATGATGTGAAATGGGATTGGCGGTTAGCCATGACCCATACTGAAATGGGAAACAGGATTGGTGGTTAGCCTTGACCTGTACTAATGAAATGTTTTATGATTCTTACATATTTATATATTTCCATGTTTATATAATCTCCTGACTATATGATATTATTTTATATGTTCCATGTTTTGGATATAAATATGTCATGCCTCTTAACTCACATGCTTAAGATGAATCCTTATGTTCATTACCTTTTTGGGCTTTTTCAGCTCATCACTTTGTTCATGTGTTCCCCAGCGTACCCTTGTAAAATGTTAGGGCTGAAAAGAAGTTAGAAGCACTTTATGGAGATTAAATTATGAAGTGTTTTTTTATCCCCATGTTTTATGTTTCATGTACCTTGTCTTCCAAGACAATGGGCTTAACAATCCTTGGATTGTACTCTAATGATTAATTATGTTTAAAATCATGAAATGTTATATGTAAAAGGCTTGGGTCTCTATAGTTGGTATCATAAGATGTTCTAGTTATTTATGGAGATTTGGAATAGAGCACATTAGTGAGAACCCTGAGGATGTGACTAATTATAAGAAAACATTCCAGAAAATTTGGCAAGTATTGAGTAAGTGGTTTATCAAGAAAATACATTCCTATCTGGATACGAGCAGGTAGAGGCGGCTCTGGCACAATTGTATCTAGGGGTAAAACATAAAAACATTTCTTTGAGCTAAACTCAAATGAGAACTAGTGCACGACAATGGGCCTTGCTGCACTCTTGGTTAAGACACCTCCGAGGGATATGATTTAGTATATTCACATGTTTACTACAACCCATTATTAAGGGAAAAAAGAAGACCATAAGAATAGAAGTTAAGAAATAGATCGAGGATAATCAGGATATAAATCTAAGGAATCACAATTCACGATGTAATTATTCTTTATAAGTTTATACTTTAATGTTCAATGTATCCTTTTTATGTACAATAGCTAAATACTCAATACCTCTAATTATGCATTATATTTCTTAGTTAATGGAGGGAAATTTTTTAACACGTTCCAACAACAAATTTGATCGGCAATGTGATGATTTACCTAATGATATGTCTGATGTGACAGAAGCATGTGCCCAAAACATCATGGAAGTACTTGCTCAGCTTGCTCGACTTATGAATAATAACTTAAATCAAGTGAAACTTCCTCCTCCTCCTAGGAAAGAGAATGTTTCCATTGTATCCTTCATGCAGTAAAGAAATCTGATTTTTAGTAGGTCTTCGGATCCCCTAATCGCAGAATAATGGATTAACTCCATAGAAAATATTTTTTCCATCTTCCAGTACTCAGAAGTAGAGAAAGTAGTACTGGAAGTCTATCGTTTTGATGGGGAAGTAGATCAGTGGTGGACAATGATCTAAAAAACAATGTCTGAAGATGGAATTGATTAAATAAATTGGGAGGAATTCAAGAGGATGTTTTTCAACAAATATTTTCCTCGAACCCTCCATCTCAAGATGGATAGAAAGTTCCATGGACGTAAACAATGGATGATGAGACCATCAGGGTGTATGAACTGTACTTTACAAGGCTGGAAAGGTACTCCTATAGCTTTGGCTTGAACACCGAAAGGAAGGTGGATCACTTATTTAGAGGAATAAAGCCGGGTCTATGAAAAGAGTTGGCTATTCAAGACTTAGACCATTATGAGGAGAGAGTCCATTGTTCCCTCAAGGTTGAAATGGAGGTTGGAGACTCTCAATGGTCTCTTTGGCCCAGTGAGAATAAGTAGGAAATTGAGAATAACATGGGTGGTTCATCAAACAAATCTGATGATGGAAGGAAGCCTGACTTTCCCATTTGAAAAATTTATTGGAAGAAGCATCTTGGTGACTGTTTCAAGGGAACCAATAATTGCTTAAAATGAATAATGTTCTGTCATCTGGCCAAGAACTGACGAAGGGATATGAAAAATCCCACTAATGTTGATGAAGAAAGGACGGATTAGATCAGCACTTAGTCTATTGTGTTTTGTTACAACTACAAGGATCATGTGCATTATTCAAACAATTTCCCTAAGCTATGGGTTGTTAGATGCAATCGACAACAACCTTCAAGTCAATAAGGAAGGACTTATGCTATCACTACTCCTGAGGTGGACCTGAAAAATGATGTTGTGATAGGTAAGCTTGTTATTCATTCAATAATAGTTAACATACTATTTTATTCTGGTTCGACGCATTCTTTCATATCATTTAAGATTAGTTGAACTATTCAAACATCACCTCAAAATTTGGAGGAAAATTTTTCTGTGTGTACAGAGAATGGGGAAATTATTGTTTCCATGGTATTTAACTCCTCCCCGGTTAACATTTGTGGAATGAACCTCTCAGAAAATCTCATCATACTTCCTTTAGTGGAGTTCGACAATATCTTGGGCATGGATTGGCAATCTTTGTACAAGGCCAACATCAATTTTCGGGAAATGGATATAACATTTCACATCCCAAATCATTCTCCAATTCATTACAAGTGTAAAGAGGAAGATGATTCCCCTTTACAATCTTCATCCCATATTTGGATATTACTTCCTTTTGAGAAAGTGTATCTAGCTCAAATTATTTGGACAATGCATAGAATCTTGATTGAAGACATGTCGATCATGAGGGATTACACTAATTTATTCCCTAAAGAGTTTCCTGGTTTTCCTCCTGACCGAGAGGTTGAGTTTTCAATTTAACATATCCTTGCATCTCCGACAATCTCAAAGACACCTTATAGAATGAAAATCGTAGAGTTGGAAGAAATTAAGAAGAAGTTACATGAGAATTTGGAGAAGGGTTTTATACAACCGAGTTCTTCACCGTGGGGTGTGCGAGTCCTCTTCATCAAGAAGAATGACAGATCAATGTTCCTCTGCATTGATTATTGTGAGAATAATAAAATCAAAATAAAGAACGAGTATACCCTTCCATAGATATATCTCATGTTCGATCAACATCATGGGGAAAGTTGTTTCTCTATGGTGGACATTCAATTGGGATATCACCAACTAATAGTGGAGAAGGAAGATATTCCCAAGACTGCCTTTATAACGAGGTATGGACACTATGAGTTTATAGTGATTCCCTTTTGACTCACCAATACTCCAAAAATTTGAATTGATTTAATGAATTTAGTCTTTAGAGACTACCTCAAAAAAAATTTGGTTTTTTGTATTAATGAGATTCTAATATATTGTAAGAGTAAGGAGGAACATGGGGAGAATTTGAAAACAATTTTAAAGTATTTTTAAAGGGATAATTTTTATTCCAAGTACAGTAATTGCGAGTTCTAGTTGGAGGAAGTATCATTGTTGGGGCATGGTATCACTAGGAAAGGAATATCTGTGGACCCTTCCAAGACAAAGGCAATTGAAGAGTGGCTAAGGCCAACATCTGTAATGGAGATCTACAGTTTTTGGGTTTAGATAGGTATTATCGATGATTCAGGAAGAACATTTCATGATTGTCAATCCCAATGACCAAGCTGGAAATGAAGGGAGTATAGTTTGTCTGGACATTGGAATGTGAAGACTGCTTCACATAGTTGAAAAAGAGGCTTATCACTATGATAGTACTCACACTCCCTTCAAGTGGAGAACTCCTTGTGGTGTATACTGATGTTTCTAAAATAGGCATAGGTTGTGTGCTAATGAAAAATGATAAAGTGATAGCCTATGGCTCAAGGCAGCTGAAAATCCATGAGAAAAACTATCCCACACATGATATAGAGTTGGCGGCTGTGATATTTGTGATGAAAATATAGCGACGTTGTCTCTATGGGAAAAATGTGACATATATAATGACCAAAAAAGACTCAAATATATATTCACACAGAAAAAGATTAATATGTGTCATTCAAGATGGATGGATCTCATCAACGATAATGATTGATCAATCCACTACCATCCTGGTAAGGAAAATAAGGTGGAGGATCCACTATGTAGAAATGATCCTATATCATTATCAATTCTATGAATTTAAAAGGATATGAAATTCCTAGATTTTCAAAGGATGGAAATGGGAATCATTAAGGGAGGAACATCCTCAATCCTTTCTCAAATTATTTCTCAACCATTCCTCTTGGAGAAAATAATGGATTCTCAAAGAAAGGATGTGGAAATTCAGAAAATGGAGGAAGCTATTAAATATGGGAAATCTTCTGATTTCAAAATTGTTGAAGAATGAGTTGTAAGATTTGGGACACAATTTTTTGTACCATCTAATCCAAAGATAAAGAATGATAAATTTAATGATGTATATAGCTAGACCTTCTCTATCCACATAGGGAGCAAAAAGATGTATTGAGATCTCTGAGAAAACTTTTGGTGGGATAATATGGAAATATAAATTTCTAAATATACATCAAGGTTCCTTGTATGTCAGCAAGTGAAGACTGGGATACAAATTTCTAAGGGGATGATGCAACCACTACCCACACTAGCATGGATGTGGGAGAACATTGCCCTGAACATTGTCACTAGACCTCCAAAGGATTCTAGAGAAAAAAATACTATATGGGTTGTTGTGGATCGTCTTATGAAGACAAATCACTTTATCGTGGTTCGATATGACTTATCATTGGATCAACTTGCATGGATTTATATAAAATAAGTGGTAAGGAAGCATGGAATACCACTATTTATTGTATATGATTGTGATCTGAGGTTCACCTCGATGTTTTGGAAAAGTCTCCAACATTCTATTATAACTGAACTGAACTTCAGTATGGCCTATCAACCTGAAATTGATGGCCAATATGAGCAAAATATTAAGACATTGGAAGACATGAAGAGAGCATGTGAAATGGAGTTCAAAGGGGGATGACACCAATATCCTCCATTGGTTGAATTCTCCTAGAATAATAGTTTCCACTCGAGCATTTGAATGGTACCATATGAATCCCTTTATGGGAAAAGGTGCAGAATACCGGTGTGTTCGGATGAAGTTGATGAGAATAGGATGATTGGACCTGAAATGGTCTATGAAATGGTGGATAAGGTGAAAAACATTCAGCATTATATCAAGGTATCCCAGAGTCAACATAAGAGTTATGCAGATAACTGTCGACGTGACCTTGTGTTCAATGTTTGAGACATGGTATTTCTACACATATCTTCGTGGAAAATGTTCATGAGGTCTGGAAAGAAAGGGAAGTTAAGTCTCAGGTACATCAGTCCCTTTGAGATCCACGATTGTGTCGGAGCTATGGCCAATCGACTAGCACTTCCACATACCATGTTAAAATTACAGTATGTCTTTCATGTATCCCTCTTAGATAAGTACATACCAGACCCTTCACACGTACTCTCTTCAGATGTGGTACAGTTGGAGGATGATCTCTCATACGAGAAGAAGCCATGGAAGATCTTGGATCATAGAGACAAAGTTCAATACAACAAGACTGCTCATCTGGTAAAGGTATTGTGAAAACCCATAATTACAAAGAGGCAACTTGGGAACTGGAGGAAGCAATGATGGAAAAGTACCCACAACTGTTTTTGTCTTAGAATGTAAAACAAAATTTCGAGGGAGAAATTTCTTAAGGGGGAAGAATGTAATGAATCAATGTTTATCAATGGAAATTTCCTTCCAATTATTATTTCATAAATCAAATGAAAACACAACATAATGAATTATTATGTTTTAAGTGACCTTTAAACATAAGTGTGTCACTTCTGTGTTTGGATTTTCAAAAATCTGGTATACATGGTTGTAATCATTATGTTATGTTCAGTCTGTAAGAAAAACATAATTTTTGGAGAATAGTAACATACCCTTATGAATATTTATATACCTTAATGAATATTAACCACTCCTATGGTAGTATAAAAATAATATTCAAGTTGGAAATATGATATACCTATATTTTAGAATATGTTAATGAATGTTTTAAAAATGGTTTTGAAAATAAATAATCATTTTAATTAAATTTTAAAATAATCATATTTAGAAATTTATTTTTTAAAAATGGAATTCATTTTTGGATTCTACTGATTGAAAAATGGTTAGGGTCAATTTTTGGGATTTTTCTGAAATACTTGATTTTTTATGAATAGTAAAATTCGATAATTTACAATAAATGCTAAGAAAGGGATTTACTAAGTCATTGATGATGTTATACTGATGTAAGCCCACTTGGTTCGGGATAATATGATAAATTGATTATTCATTTCATTTTAATACATATTATTCCTTGTATTGTGAAGAAATAATAAATTAATGATTATACTATAATGAAATCTCTCCTCTCCTCCGCTATAAAACCCCCTTCACTCCCTATTCTTTTCACTCCTCTAAAACCTTGTGCCATGCCATTATTATCCCCAAAGATTTCCCCTAGATCATCCCACACGTCCAAAATCTCCAAGCCTCTTCAAAATACCATGACCTCTCCCCTTAAGAGGTTCTCAAAGGAGAAATTCTCAAGAGGTAAAATTCATCTTCCCTAGTTCTTCTTTTCTTTTAAGTTCTTTTCTTCTTATTTAATTCCTCACCTCCCTTAACCATAAAAGTATAATAAATACATTAACATAAATTAATTTTAATATTTTCATGCTAATGTTATATTTCATTATCTTCTCTCCTTTCCCCACCCTTTTATTTGAGTGAAATGAAAGCACCGATTGAGATTTGATAATTTAGCACATTCAAGGTCAACAGTTTATCAATTTCTATTATTATCATTAATTATGGTCATGGAACTATTTGTGTTATGGTTGAACCAGATTATAATATATGTAATATATCCTATTTTTTGTTCTGTAAAAATGTTATTATGTTATAAATAAAAACATGTTTTTTTAATCAAATTCATCGATTAACAAAAACAGTTTTCACTACGGTTATATATATATAATAATTTAAATTAACTCTAAGTATCCTAATTAATATTTAACCCATTTAATATCTGGGATGTGAACTAAATTATTTAACACCAATTTGGGACAACCAATTTCATTCTTCATGTTGATCTGAACATGAATATAACTGAACCGATTTTTTAAAACCAAGTAAACAAACGAGCCAAAACAATGAAATTGAACATTTTAACTAATCAAAAAAGAAATAAATAAAAAAAGGGTTATAGTAAATAAATTACATATAAAATAGTTTATGAACATATTAATTAGTAAGCCTAATTTGTTTATTCAGGTCTTTAATAACAAGTAGATAACACCAACATATTTAAGGTAAGGGACTCTCTATGTTTCACTCTTAATAATGATTGTCCTCTATGCTATGCCTCTTTACCGGTAAACCGAAATGGTTTCATATATTTTTTCACCTCAAAAATACTTCCATAATTCTGTATAATTTATGAGAATCCCCTTATATATATCATCAAGCTATCTTGGGTACACCCGACACCATGCCGATAAACCTGTTAAGAATTCTACTCCTACCTTCTTTGTTCTTTCAGGATGCCTTATCTGGAATTCAAAATGGTTTTATCTAAACTATTTATGGGAAAAATCTGAATTCTAGTAAGTTCTACAATATTCTTATATCAATACCCCTTTCACCACTTTCTTTTGTGGATTTACATATTTTTAAAAGATTCCCTCCTTTGAAATTTCAGATAAGAAAACATATTTTAGGGGAACTTCCCGAATGGTTACCCAATTTCAAGATCCCTATATCCTCTACTGTAATACATCGTTGTATTTATAAAATATTTCTTTTATTATAAAAACATTCTTGGTCAAATTCTGGTTTTATATAAATGATTGTCCACTTTTCTATTTGAAAAGCTCTATAGTATTTTCCTTAAAACCGCACAAAAATGTTTTAATTCTAATGTTTCTAAAATACATTTTTCATATAATGTCACTTATATTTGACACCACATACCATGTAATATGCATAATTTAACCCATGAAATTCCATGTATTTTCTAATTCATTCCTTAAAAGTGCACTTTTATGATACGCCCATTGGTTAAGATTTATGTCATGATTGTGGTATCCAATTATTTCCATTGGTACCCTTATGTTTATGTATGGTTGATTATGAATGATTGAATATGTGGTGAGAATATTTATGTTCCATGAATATTCCTGAAATTGTTGAGATGGGTGCGCCTAGATAGTGCTCCAATTCATTGTGTAAGGTTAAGTCTCATGAAATACGATGTGAAACGGGATTGGTGATTAGCCTTAACCCGTACTGAAATGGTAAACTGGATTGGCGGTTATCCTTGACCCATACTAATGAAATGTTTTATGATTCTTCCACATTTATATGATTCCATGTTTATATGATCCCATGATTATATGATATTATTTTATATGTTCCATGTTTTGTATATCAATATGTGATGCCTCCAAACTCTTGTGCTAAAGATGTATCCTTATGTTCATTACCTTACTAGGATTTTTAGCTAATCCCTTTTTTCATGTGTTCCCCAGGGTACCCTATGAATATGTAAGGGATAAAAAGACGATAGAAGCTCTTTATGGAGATTAAATAAATAAGTGTTTTAGCCCCATGTTTTATGTTTTATGTACCTAGTCATCCAAGACACTAGACTTAACAATCCTTGGATTGTACTCTGATGATTAATTATGATTAAAATGATGAATTGTTATATGTAAAAGGCTTGGGTCACTATAGTTGGTATCAGAGGATTTTCTAGTTATTTTTGAAGATTATGATTTGATCACCTTAGCGATAACCATGAGGATGAGACTAAGTATAAGAAAACATTCCAGAATGTGGGTGACTATTGAGTAAGTGGTTTATTAAGAAAATACATCCCTATCTAGATATGAATAGGTAGAGGCGGCTCTGGCATAGTTCCATCTAGAGGTAAAACCCAAAAACACTGCATTTGAGCTAAACTCAAACAATAACCGGTGCACGATAATGGGCCTTACTGCACTCTTGGTTACAACACTCATGGGAGATTAGATTTTCTAGATTCATGAGCTTAGTATAAACTGTTATTAAAGGATAACAAGAATCCCATAAGAATATATGTAATGAAATAGATCGAGGATAAGTGGGATATAAACCCAAGGAATCACAAGTCAAGATATACATAATCTTTATAAGTATATACTTTTATGTTCAATGTTTCCTTTTTATGCTCAATATCTAAGTATTTAATACCTATAATTATATAATATTTTTCAAGGTTAATTTTGGGATATAGAATAACACGATCCAACAACCAATGTTATAAAAAATGTGATGATTACTCTAATGATAAGTCTGATGTGATGGAAGTGGGTTCTCAAAACATCATGGCAGTACTTTCTCAGCTGGATCGGGTTTTGAATACTAACTTGAATGAGGTGGATCATCCTCCTCCTCCAAGTAAAGAGCATGTTTCCATAGAATCCTTCATGCGGAAAAGGTCTCCCATGTTTAGCATGTCTTTTGACCCCCTCCTTGAAGAACAATGGATTAACTCCATTGAAATGATTCTCTTCGTATTCCAGTGCACGTAAGAAGAGAATGTTTTACTGGCGGTCTATCATTTTGATGGGGAATCTGATCAGCGGTCGAAACTGATCATGAATACAATGTCCCAAGAGGAAACTGATTCGATAGATTTGGAGGAATTCAAGAGGATGTATATCAACAAATATTTTCCTCGAACTCTCCATCTCAAGACGGAAAGAGAGTTCCTTAAACTCATGAAGAAGGAAGATGAGACTATTGGGGAGTATGAAGCGAACTTTATAATCTTGCAAGGTAAACATCTAGCTTTGTAATAAACAACGAAAGCAAGGTGGATCGCTCCTTTAGCAGACTAAAGCTATGTATATGAAAATCATTGGTGATTCATGACATCAACAGTTATGAGGAGATTTTCCGTTGTGACCTCAATGTTTAAATGGAGATTAGAGACTCTCAGTGGTCTCGTGGGCCTAATGATAAGAAATAGAAAATAGAGAACAACATGTTTGGTTCATAAAACAAATCCCATGATGGAATGAAACCTCACATTACCGTTTTCAAAAATTGTTGGAAAAAGAATCTAGGTGACTGTCTCAACAAAATCATGGATTTCATTAAATGTGGAATGTTTGGTCATAGGGCCATGAAATGCCGAAGGGATATGAAAAATCCCACTAATGATAAAGAATAATGAATGGTTCAGATCAACACTCAACTTGTATTGCGGAGTTACAACTAAAAGGAGCTTGGGAAATTTGAGAACATTTTCCCTATGTCGAGGGTTGTCAGAGGCAATCAGCAACAACCTAGAAGGAAAAAAGGAAGGACATTTTCTATCACTACTATAGAGGTGGAGTCGGAAAATGATTTGGGGATTGGTATGCTTTCTATTCATTCAAGAATAGATAACTTACTATTTGATTCTTGTTCTATGCATCTGTTCATATATTGCATGTTTAGTAGAACTATTAAAACACCACCTCAAAATATGGAGGAAAAGTTGTCTTTGAGAATAGTGAATGTGGAAATTATTGCGTCCATGGATTATAAATCCTCTCTGGTAAACTTTTTTGGACTGAACCTCCCAGAAAATCTCGTCATACATCTTATAGTAGAGTTTAACGCTATCTTGGGAAATGTATTGTCTATCTCTGTACAAGGACAACATCAATTTTCGGGAAATGGAGATCACTTTTCACCACCTAAAGCATCCTCTAATTATTTACAAGTGTAAGGAGGAAGATGAGTCTCCTTTAGAATCATCGTCTCAACTTTGGATATAGCTTCCTTGTGAGAAATCATATCTAGATCAAATTATTGGAACGAAGGATATAATCATTCTTGAAGACATGCCCATCGTGAGGGATTCCACTGATGTATTCCCTGAAGAGTGGTTTGGCCTTCCTCCTCACCGAGAGGTTGAGTTATCAATTGAACTTATACCTGTATCTCTACCAATATCAATTAAACCATACAGAATGGCCATCGTAGAGATGGAAGAGCCGAAGAAGCAGTTATTGGAGAATATGGAGAAGGGTGTTACACTCCCGAGTGCTTCAAAGTGTAGTGCACCAGTCTTCTTCATCAAGAAAAGGGATGGATCAATGTGCCTCTTCATTGATTATCATGATATCGATAAAATCATGATAATGAAAGATTATCCCCTTCCACGGATAGATGACTTGTTTAATCAGCTTCGTGGGGCTAGTTATTTCTCTAAGGTGGACCTTCAATCGTGATATCATCATCTAAAGGCGAGGAAGGTAGATATTCCCAATAAATCCTTTCAAGCAAGGTATGGTCACTATGGGATCATAGTTATGCCCTTAAGGCTCAATAATTCTCTGGTAATTTTCATGGATTTAATGAATAGAGTCTTTCGATATTATCTCGACAAATTTGTGGTGGTCTTTATGATTATATTCTGATATACTCCAAGAGCAAGGAGGAACATGAGGAGCATTTGAAAACTATGTTAATGTCATTGAGAGGGGAGAAGTTGTATGCAATGTACCGTAAATGTGACTTATTGATGGAGGAAGTATCATTCTTGGGGAATGTTATCACCGGGAAAGGGATATATGTGGACTATTCCAAGATGAAGGCAATTGATGAGTGGCTGAGGCAAACTTCTGTAATGGAGATCTGCAGGTTTTGTGGTCTAGCTGGGTATCATAGACGATTCGTAAAGAACATTTTAATATTGTAAAACACAATGACCAAGATGACACAAAAGAGGGTAATGTTTGTATGGACACATGAATGCGAAGATAGATTCAAGGAGTTGAAAAAGAGGCTTATCGTTGTGCCGGTATTCACACTCCGTTCAAGTGGAGAACACTTTGTGGTGCAATGTGATGCTTTTAAGAACGTATTAGGATGTGTGATAATGCAAAATGATAAAGTGATAACTTATGCCTCAAGGGAGTTGAAAATAAATGACCAAAATTGTCCCACACATGATCTGGAGTTGGGGGCTGTGATCTTTGCGTTGAAAATCAGGCGGCATTATCTATATGGTGAAAAATGTGAGATATATAATGACCACAAATGTCTCAAATATATATTCACATAGAAAGGGATTAATATAAACCAATGTAGATGGATATATCTCTTCATGTATTATGATAGCTCAATCAACTACCAGCCCGGTAAGGAAAACAAGGTGGCAGATTCTCTATGTAGAAAGGATCATTCATCATTATCAATGATGAGAATTGAAAAGAATTAGATCTTCTAATATTTTCCAAGGATGGACACGGGAATCATTAAGGGAGGAACATCATCATTCTTTTCTAAAATTATTGTTCAACCATGCCTCATTGTGAAAATAACGGATGCTCAAAGAAACGATGTGGATATTCATAAATGGGTGGAAACTGTAAAAAATGGAAATCCTCTGATATCAAAATTGATGGAGAATGAGTTGTAAGATTTGGGACATGATTATGTGTACCATTTGATCAAAAGATAAATAAGAAGATATTGAATGATTCACATAACTCTACCTTCTCTATCCACTTAGGGAGTACAAATATGTATCGAGATCTCTGAGAAAACTTTTGGTGGGACAATATGAAAAGGGAGATTACCAAATATACATCAATGTTCCTCGTATGTTAGCATGTGAAGGATGAGATAAAAATATCTAAGGGTATGATGAAACCACTACCCATACCAGCCTGGAAGTGGGAGAAAATTACCATGGGATTTGTCACTGGACATTCAAGGAAATCTAGAGAAAACAATCTTATATGGGTTTTTGTGGACCATCTTAAGAAGATATATTAGTTTATCGCTATTCGAGAGGGCTTCTCATTGGATCAACTATCAAGGATTTACATCAAATAAGTGGCAAGGCCTCATGGAGTAACACTATCTATTTTATCTGATCAAGATCTGAGGTTCTCCTCGATGTTCTGGAAAAGTCTCTAACATGATCTAATAATTAAACATAAATTTAGTACGGCCTATCATCCCCATACTTATGGACAATCTCTGTGAACTATTCTTACATTGGATGAAATGTTGAGAGCGTGTTCAATGGAATTTAAAGGAGGATGGGACCAACATCTTTATCTAGTTTAATTCTCCTAAAATAATAGTTTCCACTCGAGCCTCTAAATGGAACCATATGAAGACCTTTATGGGAAAAGGTGCATAACACTGGTGTGTTGGGATGAAGTTGGTAAGAGTAAGCTGTTAGGACCTGAAATAGTTGTAGAAATGGTGGAGATAGTGAAAACTATTCATCAGTATATCAAGGCAGCCCAGTGCCGACAAAAGTGTTATGCAGATAAACATTGACATGAACTTGAGTTCCAAGAAGGATACATAGTATTTCTACACATATCATTGTGGAATATGGTCGTGAGGTGTTTAAGGAAAGGGATTTTAAGTCCCATATACATCGGCCCCTTCGAGATCCTTCATCGAGTAGTAGCTGTGCCCTATCGACTGGCTGTTCCCCCTTCCATGTCGAAAGTACGTTATGTCTATCATGTATCCCTCTTAGGGATGTACATACCCGACCATTCACATGTTCCCTCTTAAGAGGTGGTATATTTGGAGGATGGTCTCTCTTATGGGGAGCATCCATTGAAGATCTTGGATCATAGAGACAAAGTTCTACGAAACAAGACTACTCATCTGGTCATGGTACTATGGAGAAACCGTATGTACGAAGAGGCAACATGGGAATCTGAATGAAAAAATGAATGAAAAGATACCACAATTCTTTTTGGCTTAGAATGTAATACGAAATTCCGAGACATAAATTTTTTAAGGGGATAAGAATGTAACTACCGAATGTTTTTCAATAGAAATTCCCTTCTCATAAGTATGTCATAATATAACATTAAAACACAACATAATGAACTATTATGTGCTATGTGACCTGTAAACATAAGTTTGTCACTTCTGTGTTTTTATTTTTTGAAAATCTGGCATACACGGTAGTAATCAGTAAGTTATTTGGTGTCCGATAAGAAAAAATTAATATTTTTTGAATTGTAACATACCCCTATGAATATTGAAATACCCAAATGAGTAGTAAACTCACCTATGGGAGTATAAATATAATACTCATGTTGGAAATTTGATATACCTATATTTTAGATTAAGTTAATGAATGTTTTCAAAATGGTTTTAAAAAAAAATTATTATTTTCATTTAATAATATAATAATCATATTGAGAAACTTATTTTTGAAAAATGGACTTCATTTTTCGATTCTACACGTCGAAAAATTCTTTGAGTGAAGTTTTGGGATTTTTCTTGAACTACTTGAATTTTTTATGAATAGTAAAATATGATATTTTTCAATAAATGCTTAATAAGGGATTTATTGAATCATTGATGATGTTTTTCTGATGTAATGCCACTTTTTTTGGTATCACATGATAAAATGAATATTCATTGAATTCGAATACTTACTATTCCTTTTATTGTGATGAGATAATAAATTAATGATTATAATATAATGAAATCTCTCCTCTCATCCACTATAAAACCCCCTTCACTCCCTCATCTCCTCACTACACTCAAGAATTGTTCCTTTCCCTTGTTCAGCCCAAATATCTCCCCTAGATCCCCCCACACGTCCAAAATCTCATAGCCTATTCAAAATAACAATACCTCTCCCCTTATGAGGGTTTCAAAGGAGAATGTCTCAAGACGTAAAATTCCTCTTCCTGATTTCTTCTTTTGTTTTACATTCATTTCTTTTTATTTCTTTATTAATCTATCTTCACCATAATAGTATGATAAATATAGTAACATAAATGTACTGGAATTTTTTCATGCTAATGGTATATTTCATTATCTTCTCTCCTTTCCACATCCTTTTATTTGAAAGTAATGAATACTCCATTTGAGATGTGCTAATTTAGCACATTCAAGGACAACAGTTTATCAATTTCTATTATTATCATTAATTATTGTCATGAAACAATTTTTTCAATGGTTGAACCAAATTATTATATATATAGTATATCCTATTTTTTGTTCTATAGAAATGTTATTAAGTTATAAATCAAAACATGATCCTTGTAATCAAATCCACCGATTATAATAAACAGTTCTTCCAAATGTTATATATATAATAATTTGACATCACTATAAGTAAACTAATTAAAATTAATTCTATTTAATCTCTAGTACGTGAAATAATTAATATTACTTCAATTTGGGAAAACTAATTTCATTTTTCATGTTTGTCCAAACTGGAATATAAGTGAACTAATCCTTTAAAACAAAGCAATCAAACGAGCCGGAATAGTGAAATTGAACCTAGTAACTAATAAAAAATTATATGAACAAACTATAGAGGGTTATAATAAATCAATTTCATATAGAAGAGCTTCTGGAATTATTAATTAATAATCCTAATTTGTTTTTTTTGGGTTTTTATTAACAACTGTATAACACAACCAAATTTAAGGTAAGGGATTCTGTCGGTTTCCCTCTTATTCAAGATAGTCTTATATGATATGACATTTTATGGGTAATCCTAAATTGTGTGGTATGTTTTCACCTCCACCATACTACCCTCATGCTTGATAAGTGAAGATAAACCCCTTATATCTCTCTCATCAAGCCCTCTTGGGTACACTCGACACCATGCCGATAAAACTGTAATAAATTCTACCCAAACCTTCTCTGTTCTTTTGGGTTTCCTTATTTTTCTTTAAAAATGGTGTTATATTATCTATTTATGTGAATATTATGACTTCTAGTTATTTGTACAATATTCTTATATCAATACCCCTTTCATCACATACTTTTGGGGATATACATGTTTTTAAAAGATTCCCTCCATAGAACTTTTCGATAAGAAAACCTAATTTAGGGGAACATCCTAAATGCTTACCCAATTTTAGGAGATCTATATCCTCTTTTCTAAGACGTAATTGTATTTATAAAATCAGTCTTTTATTATGAAATCATTCTTGGTCAAATTCTGTTTTTATATTAATGATTTTCCTCTTTTCTATTTGAAAAGCTCTTTTGTATTTTCCATAAAACCGCACAAAAATGTTTTAATGCTAATGTTTCTAAAATACAATTCTCATATGTTTTCGCTTCTTTTTGACAAAACTTACCATGTTATATACCTTTTTTAACCTATGAAAGTCCACATATTTTCTAATTCATTCCTTACATGGATAATTTCATGATACACCCATTGGCTATGATTTTTGTCAGGATTGTGGTACACAATTCATTCCATGGGTACCCTTATGATTGTGTATGATAGATTATGTATGATTTTATATGTGGTAATAATATATATGTGGTATGAAAATTCATGAAAATGTTGAGATGGGTGTTCCTAGATAGTGCCTCAATGCATTTTGCATGGTTAAGTCTCATGATATGTGATGTGAAACGGGATTGTTGGTTATCCTTGACCCATACTGAAGAATTGTTTTATGATTCTATTAAATTTTTATGATTCCATGTTTATATTATCCCCTAATTATATGATATTTTTTCATATGTTCCATGTTTTTAATATCAATAAGTCTTGCATCCTAACTCATGTGCTTAAGATGTATCCATATGTTCATTCCCTTACATGGTTTTTCAGATCATCCCTTTGTTCATGTGTTCCCCAGGGTAACCTATTGAGATGTAGGGGCTCAAAAAAGTTAGAAGCTCTTTATGGAGATTAAATAAAGTAGTTTTTTAGCATTATGTTTAATGTTTTACGTACCTATTCTTCCAAGACACTAGACTTTACGATCCTTGGCTTATACTCTGATGATTAATTCTGCATAGAATCATGAAATGTTATAAGTAAACGGATTGGGTTGCTATAGAAACAGTGTGAAAATTACACATACAAGTCATTTCATTCTTTATTTAAACTCCTAATACATTGTTCATGAATCAATAATACCAACCCACAACCCACAACCCCAACCAACAACACATTACCAGACAACCAGTTTTGTAGCCTCCCTACAAAACACTTTATGTCCATTCCAAAATCAATAAATCTCTAAACCTAAGATTCCATTACACCACCAAGATAATCCACAACACACATATCCATACTAATAATCAATCTATGAAACATAAAAATTGTACACAAACAGAAACATCACTTTGCCAAAAACACCAAGGCAAACCAAAAATCTAGATTTAATAAGGTATCCTTTTTTTAATTCCACTTACTAATTTAAGGGGGATCATTGAATATATGTGATCTCAGGGAATCCATTCATTATAAAAGTATTTGTGATTAATCAATTTTAATATCTAAGTTTCCAACCAAAGGGAAAAGACATGTATTCCATAATCTTTTTACATCGCAATCAAAGCTATCAATAGACACAATTTTTAGTGGGGCGCCAGACCTAAATAATCACATGATCACAAAAAAAATCATGGTTTTAAAGTCATACGAATAACAAAAATTTCCTCTCAATTTAAAATAACCAATTCTTAATCTTGAGATATGTCATAAGAACCATGATTGAATGGTAAATAGAAGAAAAACCCCTACCACATGATGAAAAACAAGGGGAAATGAAGAAAACACTACCACAAGGAAGCTTCCGAATTACAGCGTAGTGCAAGACAAGGAAGAATTCTCATGAACCACTACTTCACCATGAAATCAGTAGATGAAACTACACCACAACATGTATCCTTCAAAAAAAACCCATTACATCCCCAAACCGATGAAACAACACAATAATAGATTCCTAGTTGAAATTGGATGAAAATTTATTTTAAAGGGAGAGGAACTCTCCATAGATTAACCACAGATCCCCAAAAAACATCCATGGGGATTGATAGATCAATAAATGATGAAAATGGCATAATGAACACTTCTGGGTACTAAGGGTCCACCCAAGTCGAGAGGAAAAGGGAACAAAAACAGAATGAATGGGGGGTTCGACTAAAATATAATTTTAAAACCCCGCATGATTGGGGTTTTACACTACATTTCATCCTTCGTCACATCCTGTAATAACTGGGGTATAGTTTTTGACATAAAAAATGTCACCCTTCAATTTTATTTAATTTTCTAATCCAAAAATTTTAGTTTTTATGAAAACCCCAAGATAAACCATCGAATATGATTCCACATCCTGTAATCATGTTAAATGATATTTAGTCCCCATTATTTAAGCCTTTACGAATTGAAATTCTCTAAACCCCCTCTGATCCTCTTCCAAACACTTCTTGTAACCAAACCCCGTAATCTAATAGACCATGAAGGCATATACCATTACACAATCCATTACCTTATATTATTTCTTTGTCTCAAGCATTAAACCCTTGGGAATAATAAATTAATATTTATCATTCATCTATATCATATCCATATTTATATCAATATTTATTTATACTATTTATTCATATATACATTACCCATTTTCCAATAATCCTTCACAGAACATGATTGTTATGGTAAACACAATTACGTTTCTCTTAATTTTTTGACATGGTAGTTTTGGTACATTAACCATGATCATGGAATCATCATTTAAAAAGAATATAATCATTTAATTGAAGATATATATTGAAATTAAATAATTTTTTTAACAATACTTGTATTCTATTGTTGAAAAATGATATGTGTTGTTAATGAAGGATGTAGTTCGAAGTTAAACATTTGTGTTGTTTTTATTTTTTTAATAGATGAAATGAAAAAGAAATATAAATATTTTCTATTTTTAAATAAAAAACATATAAGAAATATTGTTTCAATACACTAAATTAATTCCTCTAAGAATCCATTTGTGGTGGTGATAAATAATTAACTATATTTCTTTTCATAGGTGATATTCGATTTTTATACATGAGTGAATTTGTTTTTTCAACAGATGGTAGGATAAGAAGGTATATGTTATATCTTCATTGTAAAATCATAATTAGGCCAAAAATATAATATTTATTTTTTAATTTAGTTTTTTAATATCACTTTTTGGTGGTTATAAAGAATTTACACAACTTCCTTGAGAGGGAAATCATTACATACATTTGATTCATGTTTCAATTTCCCATAAAATAAAATGTAGTTGGAAAATGGTTTGAAAATTAAACTTTTTTTAATTATAATAAATTTATTTATTTAATTTTATTTATATGGTTATAAAGTATTTATATGGCTTTTGGAAGAATTAATCATTAAAATTCCCTCTAAAAACATATACAAATTAAATAGAAATTAACCTTTGGATTACACCCAAAGCCTTATTGGATTGGTATATTGGGATGAATAGAACCTATATGTCACTATGCGGGGTTTTTAAATGAATTTTAGTATATATATATATATATATATTTGATAATGGAGATTTCAGTTTGTGTAGAAGTGTGGAGTGGACGTTCCATTTTATTTGTGTGAGGAGTGAAAACATTTGTAATATTAAAATTATTAACAAATAATAACAATATTTAGATTGAAAAGTGGATCTAAATTAGTTCCATCTAGATGAGAGGATAATTTTAGGATTAATTCAACTCAAAAAATCACATTTATTTATGTTTTATAGACATTATAATCCTTTTCTAATTTTTAACCCCCTTATTAAAATTTTATCTTTTACCGTGGTGTCAATCATTAACCATAATATAAATGCATAATGAAATAAAATGAAATTGACCAAATTTAAAAATTAATAAATTTTTATGCCAAATAAATAATCAATTTTACAATATTATATTCCTTTATGTGGTGAAAAAATATTTAAAATATAATGTTTCAAAAATAAATGTAACATCATTTTTTGAAAATAATTTTCTTATACAGTTCAAAATATGTTTAAATTAAAATGACATATGTTTTTTTAACTGTTGAATTAATTTGATTATTTTTAATAAAATTAGACTTAATTACATTCATGAAAAATTTATTATTTTTAACACATTATTTAAATTGAATAATTAATACTATTTTATATTTTATGAAAAATATTATATTGATTTCTAAAATATCAAAAATAGATTCATAATTTCAATAATATATCATTAAATAAATTATATTACTTATTACATTTGTAAATTTTACATATAAATTATGTTTTATAATCATTATTGACATTCATATATCAAAATAATTCCATAAAATGACAGTATGTTTAAAATTGGTTGTTTCACTATTAAGTGAAAATACTATATCATTTCAAATAATTATATTGATATTATTTAAATTTAAATATAAAATTTAAAAAATATATTTTATAGAAAAATGAATTTTTTTAACACAGTGTTCATAATCTTATTTCATATCAATTTATCATTAGTTGAGTATTAAATTTTTACATCATACAATGAATCCAATTAAATGTGAATAAAATATTTAAATATAAGTATATTAATGTTCAAAAATATACATTTTTATCATTGAATGATCTCAATAATTTAACAATGATGATTTATTTTATAATCATTATATTTTATTATTCAAAAAATTAATAATTCAAAGTAATTGTGGTAACTGAGTATTGTCTATATATTTACTAAAGTATTATTTTAATGTATTCGTTTTTTTCAGTGTTATGTTTAATATAATCTATTAATAATACATTCATTTGAAGTGTAATTATATGTTGAAAAATAATTTTGTCACTATAAGAGTCTAGGGGATCAAAGTAAAAAAAGATTATTGGGGGGTCATGACCCTATGTGTTCTTAGAAAATGTATATCAGTCAATAGAATATATTTTTTATGTCAATCTCACAAGAGTTTTGGGACTTCATTTCTTGGTTTGCATGAAAGGATTCATAATCAACCGAGAAATGTTTTTGGAGCACCATACTGAAAACAAAATAATATTTTTCATTGAATCCCTTCCACAGTCATCAATAATTCTTAACTAGATGTCACCCATCACAATGAGGCCATAACATAACCAAAAATCATAATTAATTAATTTAAATCAATTATAAATATCAAACTCTTATAATCCCATAACAAAACATATATTTTAGGAAACAAATTAAGCACAAACAAATTAGAGATAAAAACTCCCTGATACTTCAATAAATGGGGTAGAAATAACTCATAACCCCCCATATGACCATTAATAATAAACTATAATATATTTGAAACTAATACCATAATTAATTCCACATCAAAATGAAGTAAAAACAAAAATATCATGTCAATTATAAACCATAATGAAACTATAGGAAATATAGGTTATTCATTAATGTGGGACTTCCTTAAAATACAATTACTGAAACTACATTCATTTGTTACCCGATTTCACTATGCTCCAAAAGAATCACTTTCAAATACCTCATCTAAAATGAATAAAAAATTAAAAATGGAGATTGGATTAGATGATCCAAAATTATTGAAATGAACTCACCATATTAACAATGAAATCAACCCTTGGATTCCATAGATCAGATGAGAATGATGGATGGGGATGAGACGAATGAATGAGGGATCCCCCTTGTTTTCAATTGAATGACAACTAGGATCATTTAATGTAGATTAAAATATTTCCCTATGAAATTATAAAAATGAACTAAAAAATAAAATGGGTTTTAGGTTCACTAGAAACACATTCCACCAGCAGTAGGAAACAAGTGCATAGCACCACCCCCATCGACCATTTCTAGGGGAACCCCATTAATAAATCATTGGGTTCCCAAATCCCCAAAAATGTGTACCCAGTTGTTTTTATAGCCTATATATATTAATTTTATATGTATCAACCAAATTGTTTTTATTCAGGGCTTAAACACTATTTAATAGATTAGAAACCACAATTTAATATTTTGAATTGCATATAAAAATTCTAATTATCGATCATGATTAAAAGAATCAAACTAGTTCTCATTTGACACTCATTGTAACTTAATTCGTATCTAACTCCACCGAAAAGTATTGTTGTTTTCTGTTAAATGGGATACCACTAGGGATTTGAAAAATAATTCCAACATGGTATTTTAAGTTAATTTTAATAATGTTTTTTCAATTATGAACCATTTCATTTGAGGTAAATTTCTATATGAACATGAATATTGTTAGAACTAAATATTTTGCGAATTTTCCTGGGGATAATATTAATATGAAAAAACCATTTTAGATACATTATATAATGATTGAATAGGTACTGACCAACCCACTATATAGATTATCATGTAAAATTTGGAACAATACATCAATGATTGACAGGATTGTATATCCTAGGTGTCTAATTTTTATATTCATACTCATATATTCATGGACTTATTGTAGATATTAAGTTGAATATTTTAGCGATTTGATTCCACTGTGATCTAAATGTAGAGAATTTGGGAATGAAATTTCCATTTCAATAACATTTCATTAAGTTAGGTTTGGGTGATCATCAAGGTGGAATTTAGAGCATGAAATGACATAAATTTTTTATGTTGATTAATTTTTTAGTCATATAAATGAAACCATTTATACCGACAAATAAATTTTTTATTATATTACTAGACTATTGATGATGTTCTACTAAAATTGTACTCCCAACATATTTGAGTATCACTATGGAATCATAGACAATACATTTGAAATAATAGTTAGGTTGTAACCATAGTATATGTTATTGTTATGGTTTTTTTTTGATGGGGTTATCGGTAAAACACCAAGGTAATGATGAGTAATTTTTTATATAATCTACATATACTTATTTTATTAATTTTTTTATTATATATATATGATTATCCAAATAGAAAATCTTATATTTTTATTTGAATATTATGAAATGACATGGATTTCATATATTATTTAAGTATTATATTTATTATTTATTTTTATCTTCTATAATTATTTCTATACATACATTGATATTTATAGATTATATTATGATCATTGTAATTTATTGATTTGAAATTATTGGAATAGACTCAAGAAAAAACTGGTTATCCCCCACTGATATCTTGTATCATCTTGGATACATGGGTGTTTTCCTAAGGTCTTATGATAATCCAAATAATTCATTTGTATGTGTAGTTATGTTCCAATGGATCAAATAAAAACTGAGGGTGGGGTGAATTAATGGTTTTCTTTTTATATGTTTCAAATATTTTCAAAATGTAACCCCAATAACTTGTTATGATTTATTTCCTTATCAAATTTTTGTAAATACTAATGCATGATATATTAAGGAAGAAACTAAAGAACCCATGATTTACATGGTTCAGCCTCAGGGTGAGAACCTACATCCTTTCCATAGACACTTTAATGGGTCCATGGAAATCCACTGTTATGATGAACAGAATAAAATATGTTCCTACTCCTTTTAGACCCCCTCTATCTCTCGATAGGAATGAATATACTAATTCCAATAAGTTTATAAATTTTTCTTATAAAACTAATAATGAAAATATGAAGTTATACTTTTTTGAAAATGTACCTCAATTGATTAGCTTGAATCCTCTGTCAAATTTATATGCATCTAATTTGATTAAAATGATAATTATGTATTTTATTTTTTTCAATATGATGATGTTGGATATGGTTTTCTCAATGCAATAATGTTGGATCCGATTTTCTCTATACGATGAAGTGGGATCCTATTTTCTAAATACGATGATGTTGGATCTGATTTTCTCTATATAAAGATACATGATAGGATTTTCTAAAATGGACTGAATATTCCAAATGAAAAACTAATACTCTTCTATATTGTTTAATACAATTCTTCTTAAATCAGATAATATCTTTTACATCAAATTATTCAGTGATCCTACATTTCCTCAGGTGTGAATGTTGAAAATATACAAATGTGATCAGAAATTATTTATGGGTAACTCAGAAAATTAAATTTGGAAACATGAAAACATTCTATCTACCTCAAATTTATAAACTCTGGATATCTATTTCATTTAAACTTCAACCTTGGATTATTCAATTCAATTTATATTTCAATAATATTTACAGAAAAGTGTATTTCATGATTGAATTTGCAAACATTATTGTCTTTCTTGGCTCATTAGGATATGTTTCTTTCTACACTCATTATGATATATTTCATTCTCAGAATAAACCCTTCATTATGAATACTTCATTATGATTTCCACAGTATGAAAATCCATGTCTTCAAATCTAGTATGAAAATCAAATTACAAACATATAATTATGAATTTCTCATTATGAAAATCTTATAAAGTAAATACTAGTATGAAAATATCTGTATGACATTCCATGTACAAGAATCTCTGTATGATTTTCCCAGAACGAAAATCCTAGAAAAAATATCACTGTATGGAAATCCATCTTCAAATATCTCATTATAAAAATCATAGTATGAATTATTTCTTCCATTGGCTCAACTAAAAACCTTTATTTCTTGACTCACTACGATGCAATTCCCATTATGATGGAAATTACATTAAGAAGATAATCTCATTTTATTACCCTGATATTATTTAAAACACTCGACCATTTCATCAAAAGATTTTATCATAAGGGATTTCATGATTTTTGATAACATCTTTAACAACAAATCATCATATTTTTTAGTTTAAAATATTTTAGAACGTCCTTACTCCTAAATTCATTGTATAAAAAATCCTTTAATACAAAACCTATTCAATACTCAAAAACCTATTTTTAAAAATATTTACATCTTCTTCATGTCTCTGAATATAGAAAATAAATACTTCCAAATGGAAATGTATGCCTTCGATTATATTTGTTGAGGGGATTTTCAATGTCACATTGTTTGAAATTGTTATAATAAAGTGTATGATCAACAACTTTATATCCCTAAAAGAATCTATATCTGGTGCATATCAACAAAAAAACATGGGCCTAGAATCCAGTTTCTAGAAAACAATATCAGTTTGATGGAATGACTTTGATTCATGAATAATAATACTATTCTAAAAAAGGATACTTTTCAAAAAAAATAAAATTTTATTTAATACATTTTAATGGCAATAGTGGTTCAATATCCCCCTATGGATTTGATGAATAACCTTTTTAAATTAATTTCCATCCTATAATTTTTTTATAACTCATATTTTGTTAATAAATAATTTTATTTGGTTTTATGAAAAAATTTCTTTTCTCAAAAGAGAGTGTCGTGACACCACACTACTTGATAATGTAATTTTTTTTAATGAAATTCCATCCCTCGGTACATGAAAATTTTATATCCATGTAAATATAAACTCCCCCTCACTCCAATATTTTCCTCTCAGCCTTCTTTTTCTATCACTTTTATTTTTTATTACTTTGCTCTTTTCCATTCACATCTCATTTTCTCTTCCACATTCATTGATAATAATAGATTCACATACATGAATGAATGATAAGTAAAAATCATCATTTAAAGTTCTTACATTTCAACCCCTTTGTCAGTATAATCCAATGAACCAAGGGAGTTATCCTCATCATTTATACAAATACATGAGATGAGGCTGATCATGAAGT
Organism: Viscum album; assembly: GCA_963277665.1. NCBI lineage: Eukaryota > Viridiplantae > Streptophyta > Magnoliopsida > Santalales > Viscaceae > Viscum > Viscum album. The sequence goes on along the minus strand of OY728123.1, from coordinate 745,236,395 downwards.
TCCATCCTCAATTTCAAAAAACTTGATTTCATCATTTCTTTCATAAATATATAATCAATCTGAAACATTGTTGAAATATATCCTATAAACACCTCATAAGTAGAAACATTATTTTTTATATAGTGAAACATTATATGATTGTGTTTTGGTCTTTATTGTTAGAAAATATTTTTAGAAATATCAATTTCTTTTTGATTATCACAATGTATCTTCAATGGTTTTGAAGCATATTCTTTGAAATATTCTAGTTAAACCTTCATCTAGAACATTTGAGTAAAAGCATGGGCAGTTGCAACATACTTAGATTCAGATGTGGTCAATGATAAGGATATTTTTTTCTAACTGTTCCAATTAAAAAAACATTCACCAAAGATAAATTTTCATGTTGATTTTAATTTTATATAATTTCAATATCTTATAAGTTATCTAGTTTGCAGTTCTTAAGTCCATCTCTTATGACGATCTGGATTGATTTTTCCACTATTGCCCCTCTCTTCTATTTTGGTCCCTAGGATCATAATATTCCTCCCGATTCACAAAAATGTTGTATAATTTCACCTCAATAACACTTGGGTGATGTGGTAGTCCCTTGTCTATTTTCCCATGTCCTGTTACAGGTTGTTTTGTAATGATTTGACGGTGCCTTCTTTACTTTCAGATGCGGGAGAAGGATGGATCATCAGTCTGAAATGGTGGGTTTTTGGTTTCATCCCTGAGTTTGGTACCACCATATTAATAATATAATATAGTATTTTTACCTTTATCTAGGTTCATGACACCATGAAAATCAGGTTCGAAGGAATATCAAGAAATTTGTTATGGGGTTAGTGGTTCCGACGATTGAAATACTGAACCGGGTGGCTATTTCTTGTGGTTTTCTGTTGGACTGGTTCTGCTGATATAATATGAGGTCGTCCCTGAGGGATTTTATTTAATGATGGTGGAGGTGAAATCTCCCCCCTCAGTTTCCCATTCATATATCTTCATGGGTTTGATGGTTCTGTGTGCTACGATGGTTTCCTTGCCCCTCCCTCATGCCCATCTCCAGCGGTTTGGCATTCCAAATCCCAGTGTGGTACACATGGATGTGTGGTATCATATGCAGCAGTGGTGGTGCTCCCCACTAATGGGGGACCTATGTCATGGAATTATTGTGGACACAGTGCACAAAAACATCTGATTTTGTGACATGATGTGTTTCAGTGGTGTTTTTTGGAGGGTCGTTCATGGGAAACATTCATTGTCCAGTATATTTTTTGTATTTTCTTTCTTATATATTGGTTCTGTTTTTGGATGGGCCTGGTATTGGGAATGGTTCCATGCCTATTTTACTAATGTTTCTTGTAGTGCTCATGGTGGTTCTCATATAACCTCAATGTGATTTTATAAAAAAAACATTGGTGCTTAATCAGCAACGGTAAACCCATGAATGTTCATCTCACTATTTGTTTTAAATAACTAACCTTGTGATGTTGTTCCCATTCCATATTTTATAATTACCCTTTCTACAATAATATGTGATTCAATTATATTACATTGATAATTGGAAAAAAAATTCACATCATATACAATATCTACTCTTGAGGCTATAAAATAAATAAGACCTTCAATCAACATTCAATATATTTTCTGATTCACACTAATTTCATATTCTTATTTTCTCAACTTTTTTCTCACCAAAATAAGATTCGAATATTCTTTGTATTATTCCATGATGAACATCTATAACAATAACCTAGAATTGTTTCTTGAGATAAGAATACATATTTTTCATTTTATGAAGTTTTTGTAGAAGGAATAATGTTAATTCTCCTAAAATAGTAATTTCAAAATTCTTCATCATTTCCTAAAAAACTGTTTTACTAACATCATCACTATCCTCATAAAAACAATTATCACCCACCTAAAAAAGTATTGTTATAGCTCCAGAGTCAACATTTTTAACATATAGGTTCTTATCAACTTTTCCTTTATAAAAGTTCAACATTCTCAAACAATAGTCATGTTTTTAATACCAAGAATATTGAGATTTTTTCTTCCCATATAAAATATTCGTCAATTTAAAAGAATTATTTTAATCACCATCAAGTAGAAATACACAAGGTGGTTCAATGTAAACTCCTTCCTCAATCTAACCATTTATGAATGATGACTTTACATCCATCTGTAAAAACATGTAATTTTGTTGAGCATCCACTGTAAGAAAAATTGGAACATTTTTAAGCTATTTCAAATATGGGAAAATGTTTAATCCAAATTTTCACCATAAACCTATGAATATAAATTGAAATCATGTAATGTGTGTTTATTGAATCTTCTCCATGGTCATTAAATCTGTTTCAACAATCCCACATGGTTCTGATAATTTTTTTCTAGGCATTAAAAAAGTTCTCATGTTTCATTATTCTCAATATGATCGAAATACTTATTCATGGAATATACCAATTATTTCTGTTGAATAGATTTTGAATAATATTCCTTTTCATATTTTGAGATATGTGATGTATGATTATCAAATTTGAAATTTCTTCATGACTGAACTTGAGCCTTCTAATTTCCAATAATGTTTTTGGATTCAAAATGTTTTTATATTATAGTAAATTTCAATTTTTATTTCCCAGTTGAGTCTTCCACAACACATGATTATTTTGAGTCTTGAAAAGGATGTTTTTAATTACTTTCAACATTTTTTGTATTCTCTAGTTTGTCCTCTTAATAAATGGGAAGAATGTTTTTAATTCCCTTCAATACTCAATTACATTAACATCAAACAAGTCCACCAACTTTTGTAAATGCCTGTTCGAAAATTTGTAACATCTTTAATTTGGTTAATGACCTATAAAAATACATTCATTGACCTTCCAATCAAATTATCCAAAATCCTGATTTTTTATTTTGACAAAACAAGGACTTTTAAATTTTTTTAAGTTTTTTAAAGTAGGTTTTTTGTTATACAACATTTCATAAGGAGTCATGTTAGTTTATTTTCTCAATACGAATCTATTTTGACCATGTACAACTCTACTAACATATTATCTCCCATAAAATTTTAAAATTATGTATTCTTAAAACATATTCATCAAATTTTTACCATGATTCTATTATTTATTTCTTCTACTGAATTTTTTTTGGTGTATAGGGAGGACATTACTGTTGTTTGATTGCATTCTTTCTCTGGTAGGTTTCAATAGTGTTTTTTGTGAATTTTATACATTTATCTTTTATAAACATATTTTTGGAAAGCCCACATATCTCTCAACATATATTATGATCAATTTGAACTATTTAATAGCAAATAAATTGTTCTCCATAAATATTATATTATTCATATGGCTGAAATCATCAATGAAAAAGATGATTTAAACAATATCATTTTAATTATTGATGTCTCATAGACCGACATAAATCATAATGAATAACAACAAGTGGTTTGGTAGATTTAATCTCAACTACATTAGTAATATTTTTAATCATCTTCCATTTATGACAAGTTACACAAATATCTTATTCTCATCATTCCAAATTTGGTGAGTTTCAAATTGATTCAATATTACAAATATTGTTCATACATTTGTTTCTATGTTGCCACAGAAATCAATGGCAAAATGGGTTTTCAACTTTTACACTAAAATAATTGGAGATACTGAATTATCATATTTTGAAGATATTCCCCCTTATTCATTCTCCACATGAAAGAAAGTTTCCAACATTGACTCTATCGATGATACAAAAACCATCTTTGAAAACAAATTCTTTCCCATCATAAAATTGTAGATATATACTAATCAAGTTCTGTTTTACCCCATCAAGAAATAAAACATCCTTAGATTTCCACATTTCGACTTCATTCTTAGCAAATCATATTTCTTTTGGATTTAAAGAACTATAATTACCAAATGTAACGTCTCTTCCCTCAGTAATTTCAACATGTTTCAAACTTTTAATATCACCGTTCATATGTAATGAACATCCACTCTCATGTATCCATGGTTTTTTCATATTTTACTTGCTTTGAATGTTGTCTCAATAAAAAATACTATTTTACAACTTTCTTCATTTCAGATTTTTTTCTATTATGTTATAAGAAATTTGTTCCAGATAGAGTGTCACACCTTTCATGCAATTTTGACCATACTTATCACAAATTCTAGAAACTTCTTCTATGAATTCCGTTTTATTTATTCTTTAAAATTTTCTTACATCGGGATATTTAACTTTTCCAACATTCTATATGTTATTAATGTTAATCATTTTACTTTTCATATTTCCTACACTTTTCAAAAAAATTTCTTCAATGTAATGATAAGATGTGCCTACAATTATATGATATAGTCCCATATACTCCACAACAATAATAATAACCATAATGTAATTATTATCTATTGATAAAAGATTGTACTCTATGGAAACCTTTTGAGGTTGGTAGCTTCTTTCATCTCTAACATACCCAGGCCAATGCCCATTTTTTCTTTTGAGTAAGTTATCTACATTGGTATATTTTATATGTTTATTAGATTCATTATTAACCCATTATTTCCAAATAAATTTTCAATAACATGAAAATTTAAAATAATCAGGTGAAAAGTTATTTTCTCTATAAGAATATTTTACGTAATTCTGATATTGGTCCTTCTTATAAACATTAGAAGACTTAGAATTTACTTCTGAAGCATTGTTGATGTTTTAATTCATCTTCCTCAAGGTACATTCTAAATCCTTAATTTTTTACTGAAAAATGTTAACATATTCTTCCATATCTTCTATCTTCTTACTATGACTAACAATCGTCTTTCCCTATTATGTAATTCCATATTTTTAACTTACATTAATCTCAATGTATTTTTTCAACAAATTCTTCACATTCCTTCTTAATACCTATAATTTATTTAATGAGAGTCTTGTTTTTATCATGACATAAGAAAATGTTATTTTCAAAGATGATACTCTCTATATGATTCTTTACCACCTTCTTCACTATATGAGGAATCTTTTGTTTTCTCAACTTTTTCAATAAAGGTTCTTAATTTTTTTGATCATTCAAGTTCAGAAGAATCAATTATTGTTGAGTCTGATTCAATATTGTAAGTCACATACTACTTTTGTATCTATTAATAGTATTCTTATATTTTATAGAGGAATTTTCATATTTATGATTTTCATTCCACTTAATCCATCATGGTTTTTCATCAGAATCATCTCGATATTTTCCAAAATTCATACTCAAAAAATTCAAAACTATGTTTATGATTCAAACTCACTCAAAAAAATAGGTGTGGAAGTTTACCTCCTTAAATTAATCTTCATCTATCATAGTTTTTTAATATAAGAGACATAATCTTACCATTCAATTCATCACCCTATTTATATTCATACCCATAATGATCTGATTCTTTTTAATCATTGATTTTAATCTATATAATATCTTAAAATTACATGAAATATTTAAACTTCTTTTTAAACATTTGATATTTCCTCATTTTCTAGTAAATAAGAATTTTATGAAATCCATCAATTGATAAATCATCCTTATCGTCAAAAGATGATATTTTAGAACCAAACCTGTCAAGAAAGTTTCTCATAAGTTTCTTCATAATATTATAATCTTCCAATACATCTCTGAGGCCACTCATGTTGAACATAGTTCTATTTACTCAATTGAAGTATACTTAGATTGTTTATTAATATCTCATAATGATATCTTCGTACTTACTATTCTATTTTCTATCTTTTCTTCCTTACCTTTTTTTATTCCCTTCGAGAAAAAAATTCCTTCTAGTCCTCCAACCATTTTGATGTTTTGAGACCCATCACCTTATAAAAAAATAATGAAAAGTACATGAGAATCCCATTTCGAGACTTTCCTTCAACTTATATATTTCTCTGATCAGTAATGGTCATTGGGGGTATCTATCTCAATAGGTGGAAACCCAATTGTAGTAGCATCAATAAATTCTGGGCCAAGATATTGGAGATAAGAAATCTACATATTTTTTCCCCAAAATATTGTAATTCCACTAGAATTGACAAAAATGATATAATGAATAATAATGATTTAACAAGAGAACATGCCCTTTGATACCAATTAATGTTCCCAAGGATTGAATGGAAATTGAGAGGGGGGTGGGGAGGTGGTGAAACCGTTGTTAAATTTTTATATGCCTCAAATATTTTCAAAACATTACCCTAAAAAACTATTAAAATTTATTTCCATATCAATTGTTAGAAAATACTCATTAATGAAAATTTGGTAACTATGTTAAAAATGACTTCCAAGGTCCAACATTACTATAAAAACTTACATCCATTCCATATCCACTACTATGGGTCAATGGAAATCCACGATTATTAAAAAGTGAATATAACTTGTACCAATTATAGTTTGACACCATCTATAGCCCAATATGAATAATTATACTATGTCCCATACACTTACAATTCTTTTTATATAATTGATCCAAAAAAATTACAAATACATTGTCGAAAATTCTACACAATTTCTTAGTATGAATACTCAGTCTGATTTAGATAGATCTGATTTTCTCCATATGATAATAATGGATTTGATTTTATTAATACGATGATGTTGTATCTGATATTCTTAATCCGATAATATTGGATACTATTTTCTCAATATGACGATTCAAGATCTAATTTTCTAAATTCAATAATGCTTGATCGTATTTTAGCAATATGATGACGTTGGATCCAATTTTCTAAATTGATGCACTAAATCTTCAATCTATAAAACCCAAAATCTTTTGGAATTCATAACACAATTAGTTATTCATCATTTAGAAATTTAAATTTCAAAATCTCAAGTGTTAGTCATTTTTCATGAGTTTATATGTTGTAAATAGATTAATGATCTAAAAAGTATTTATAGGGACATTGAAAAAAATCTAGAAACATGAAAAATTTTCCCGTTTCCTTAAAAATAAAAACTCTATAAAACATCTCACATTTAATCTTCATATTTTACTTATTCAATTCTCATTATATTTTAATGGTATTTATGAAAAATTTAATTTGAAGATTGTCCTATTAAACTAGTTATATAATTCTTAGCTCATTATGGTATGTTTCTTTCCTATCTCGTTATTATCTATTTATTTCTCAATACAAACTCTTAATTATAAATAATTCAGCATTGTTACCTTAGTTCAAAAATATGAGTGTAAAAATCTATGTGTGAAATTCCCAGTAAGATAATCCCAGTATGAAAATCAGAGTATGAAAATCCATGTATGAAAATATTGTTACAAATATCAGAGAATGAAAATATCATTACAATTTTACTTTTATAAAAATCCCAGTATGAGAATCTTAGTATAGAAATACTTGAAACAATATATCAATAAAAAAATACCACTATAAATTATTTCTTTATGAGGCTCATCAACATCTATTTCCTTCCCATCTCAGGAAAATGTAATTCCCATTATGATGGAAATACCATTATGATGTAAACCCCAATTTTAACGCTAAAATTATTCAAAAATCACCACCATTTCTTTAAAAGAAATTTTCAAGATAGTTTTCAATATTTTTTAGATTTTTTTGATCAATAAAGAATCTCTTGATTTAGTTTAGAATGTATGAGAACTTTTTAACTCCTGACTTCAAAATTTTATTTCAAACTACTTTAAAAAAAAGACTTATATAATAAAAAAATTAATTTATTCTCACATAGAAAAACAATTATTTCTCAGAATATTGAAAAGAAAAAATTCCAACATATAAAAAAAATTAAATCTAATTATTTCGAATCCAATTATTTTCATAGACATTCTTATAGACATGAATACAATAAAGTTTCTAATTAATAAATTCTGCTTCCCAAATTCTTTTCTATTCGATGAAGCTCAATACAAAAACCTAGGTCCAAAAATTTCGGTCACAAATATAATCTCATTATTTTAGACTAGGTTTGATTACTAAATAAATAAACATTCAAAAAAATGAATGTTTTCAAAAAATAAAAAATCATTATTTTACTAAATTTGACAATAATGGTTCTTCAGGAAGTGATATAAATACAATATAAAATAGTTCCATTTTCCAATTTGGAATATTTTATAATTTTGTGAATGGTGTATGGAGATAGAGTGGTCAAAGAGTTGATGAATACCCCACTTGGGCCTGAACAAAAACTATATGGAGGAAATTTATGTTGACATGGTTAAGTGATTTTTTTACTTAAATATTATTAGTTAAATTTTTTATGGGATGTCATTATTATATTATGTTACTGATTTACTCTTAAAGTAATATGATTTGATGTAGTGAATACATGCATGAAACATTTAATGTATCTTAAACTGATATATTTATGGATTTTTATTGCTATGAAATTATTTGAAAATTTTTCTTTCATTTAATTTAATCATTGGTAAAAATATATATTTTTTCTTTTTAGGAATAACTTATTACTGATTTATTAAGTGGTTGAACACAATAGTGAAATTTTATTTGATGGGTTTTACTTGATTATCATATTGATATAAAATCACATGTTCTATGAACATTACCCCTATAGTGTGTCAAATGTGGATGGAGATGCATTGAAAATTGTAAAATCTTATTGTGGGTACATAAAATATGAATCCAAGTTACAACTGAGAATATTAAAATATATAATTCATTATGAGGTGTGTTTAATATGGATATCGTGCATGGTATAGTGAGAAGAATATTATTTTTAGTAACGAATACTTATAATCCATATATAATGAGATAATAGTTGTCAAAGAGTATTATGCCATGTTATATAGTTAATAGTTAAAATAAATTGAGACACTATTTATTGGTTAAATTTAATATTACACATTTTTTTTAATGTTGATATTATATTTTGTTGTATAGAGATATTTATATCATAGATCTATTTTGAAAAGAGATAATTAATATATGTAAATAAAATGATATGTGGGTAATGTGTGTTTATGTTTAGGTACGTCTGTTCCCTAATATTGTGTTGGATTGGAAGAAAATAAGTTCTTTGTGGGATATGCTAATGTTAAATCGGTTTGGTTATAATTATACCAAACCCAACAGATTGGGTATGTGATATTAGTGATATTGAGATAAGGCTATAGATAGTATGCATTTTTTTATAATGTTAGTATAGAGAACATTTTTTCCAATGTTTATAATTTCATAGATTTAAATAATGGTTACAAGCCATTACAAGATTCATTGGTGTGAATTATTACCTTCCATTACATGATGGGGTGTTTATTTACACTATTTTGGAGTATATAGAATATTGAAACTTGATTTAAGGGTGTTATTTTTTTATTATTTACCATTTAGTTATTAGTTATTTGATATATCTATTGTTGGAAAGTATATTATGAGAAATTTATATACATGTTTACATAAATTAAATATGTATAACATAGATAATTCAAAAAATTGTTATATGTTATAGTAATGTTATGATGACTAAGTTTATATAATTATATCAAACATGGGTTAGGATTTAATTGAATATATTATGGTTTTCTTGAGAATGATTTGGTTTCAGGGCCTTCAAAGGCATCTATAAGATCAAGATATAGTTTACGAATCATGGGTTTCTCAGAACACTTATAGCTTTTTCATGGGATATTTTTGAGACAATGATATGTAATTATACATATGTTATTTTGGGGGTTTATGATGATCTGTAGAATGTTTTGAGACAGATCATATTGACTATGGGATAGGTGATAGAGTTCCCCAATGACCATGGAATTTATTTCTTATTATGTATATGGGGAGTGATATTCCTTATGAGATCTAGTGTGGTCCTTTTTAATTATTAGTAGCGGATAAATTCTATGAAACTCAATTTTCTAACCGGAATGTATTCCCAATGATGTTTTCATTAATGACTCATTACAATGCCTTGGGGTATGTGTGGATAGTGACCCTAATAATTTTTTATATCTCAAATCATGTATCTATGTTAATAGTGGAGTGGATTATCTACATAAAAATAGATTAACCTGATTAGAAGTTATAATTCTTTCTTCCAACTCATTACCCATTATATTATTTACAAAGTTATCATTTCAATATGTCTAATTGTTTGTGATAAAATATTATCCCATATACGTTGCAATTAATTTCTGTGATATAGTAGATCTAGATGATATGATTATATAAGGAGAAATATACATGATTGCTGTAGAAGTAATCCCCCATTACTATTCTTCACGTATGATTTATATCATGAATTTCTCTCGAGGTAGTTTGTAACACTCCAATATTTCATTGTATGTTTTTTCTTTATTTCTTTTCAATAGCGTTCGCTACACTCAACTCCAAGATTGTGCGTACCACAACTTACCAAACCAATTGTTCAAAAAGTGGTTATGAATAGTATTAACTATATTTTGAATTTTATATACAATATATATTTTTAACATCCATATTTTGTGTTCCTCAGATATAATATAAGAAAAAAATTCAATTTTTCATATAAAAGAAGAATTTCTTAAAAAAAATTCAATTTTACCTACTATAAATTGATAACCCTTATTAAATTCAATATTTGACACTTTTAAAAATTAAATTTGACAAAATAAACTTCTAATTTAGTATAAGTACATAAAACATTAGTTTTGAATAAAATTTTGTGGTTTTCTGATAACTTTCATATTTTTATGAATAGTGGAAAATACATAAATTTAATTAAAAAAAATTTAATCAAAATAATTTATAGAGTTATATTATAAAGTTTATTTGTTTTGAATTATAAATTGATTATATTTTTATCATTTAATCCAATTTTGGTCATTTGAATTAATTTTAAATTTAAATTGGACATAAACACATATCAACCTTTTGATAGTTTTTACTTCTAAAAAACCTGGTTTCTGGTTATAAAAACAGAAATAATTTTTAGATTTATTAATACAACTTCTGTTTTTTGATTTTTTTTAAATAGACAACATTTGGGAATTTGGAATATGAATATTATATTTGGGTTAATTTATGTTATTTTTTTATCTTTTCATTTTTTATGAATAGTGAAAACACTACGTTATTTTTTAAGGTTTCCTTTTTATTTAAATAATTTTTTTTTAATTTATATTTATTTTTAAGTAAAAATAGTTACATAATACATATATTAGTCTAACATAATTTATTTATGTAATTTTATAATAAGATGAGACATATAAAATTTTATTAAAATTTTTATCGTCTTTTACAACACTTCATAGCACATATTCAAATTTGCATTAAACAAAATTTTATTTCTGCTGTGAAATGAATTTAAAAAATTTTAGGGACACCATTGTCATAAATATGTAAAATTTGGTTCAATATTATGAAAATAATTTATTTGAATAATATCTTTTAAATTTTATTTACCACTGTTATAAGTGTAACTAAAGAAGAAAATGATATTATAATTACCCAAACACATTTCCTAATTCAGTTGGATAAACGGATTTTGACCAAAATATACATTAGGAAAAAAATATATCCTTTTTGATCAACTTGGATTAGATTTGTACAATTATTATAATTTATTTAATGATGAGTAAAAAGGGTTAAATTATAATTTTAATAATTAAAACATTTTTAATATAGGGTAACACATAAGATAAATTAGACAATAAATATTCATTAGAAAACTAAAAATATTTAAAAAATCAAGGTATTTTATTTTTAATTTCCAGGTATTAAATAATTAAATTTATTTATGACAAAATGATGATGCAGTAATTACCTTATGAAGGAATGACTAAAATAATTGATTTTATTAATATTAAAATAATTGTAAAATGTATCTTATGATGAATTTCTAGAATTTTATAGGAAAATATGAAATGTTAGGGTTGATTCAATTTATGTTTTTCTAATAAATAATCTATTATGAATTTCCAAAAATAAAATACTAAATAGTGTCAAAATGGACCTAAATTTGTTTAAAAAAACTAATTTATTATAAATATAATAGTCTTAAAAATATAAGGATTGGTAAAAGGAGATATATTGTGATAAATATTTCTTTAATGAACCACTTTATGTTCTATTGTAAGTTTATAGAATGTTTATTCACCATGTAATATAAAAATACGACAAGACATGTTAAATGTTAAATTATCTAACTAATAGTTAAATCTAAATGATAAGGTTAATATAGTGACCTAAACATGTCTAAAACCAATTGGATGAGAGGTTGGAGACCCATCCCTACCTTATCCTATAAATATGTCAATTTGGAGTTATTATAAACAAAAATATATTTTATAATAATATAAAATCTCAAGATTTTCCAAAAGTGACCCTCACCTCTTTTATAAAAGGGTAATTCCACATCTCTTAATTTCACCCCTCCAAAGCCTTTTTCCTCGGAAAAACTCAGCTAAAATATACTACCAACTACCCTCATGTCATTCTAGAGTCCATACATTGTTCATAAATCCATCATAAAGATCCATTTTTTTCAAATCAAAAGCATGAACTTGAAGAAGAGGTAATTACATCATCACATCATTCAAAGTTCTTTTCTTCTTCCACATCCACATACTTTGTTGTTTCAATTTAAAAAAAATAACACCAGTACCTTATAAATTATGATATGTTATTATAAATATATTACAACCATAATCATTATTCTATCTGTCATATGAATAACAATGTAACCATATGTGCGTACGTATGACTTACCGTCTCCACGTCATGGTGTAGTTTGTTATTCAACACTTCATTATTTGGACGAGTATGAGACTAACTAATGTAAATAATAAATATAAAATGTTAGTGATTATTTATATATAATATACCATCCAATTACGTATGATTTCACCACAAATATAATGATAGTGTCGCTTATGTGTACGTATGGCATTCCATCTCCACAACGCGATGAGAGTTCATTTCCCATCACAACCATTCAAGAATAATTTTCATTTGAAGATTAAAAATAATTTTTAAAAACATAATATCAATATTCATATGAATCAAATACATCCTATCCATAAAAAATAGGACTTATGTAACAAAACATATAATGGAAAACAAATTTGTATACACCCCAAACAATTATACTACTGAAATATCATTAATAATGGAATATCAAAAGATAATATATGATATTATATTTATTTAAGTTGTTCTCGAATAATTGAATAAAAATTATTTCACCATTATAATGGAGTTTATCTTACCATCGACTATGGAAATGTACAAGGTAAAAGGTATTCATCTCACGTTTATTCTCATTAGATTCTTGCTATATTTTCCCCAATTTCATTTTGTGTGGGGTGTGTACAACATATGATTGTATTCATTGTGTAATAAAATTAAATTTATGGGTATTTACATCATTATTTTATGAACCTTCATTAATGGGGTGTATGTTTCATATGTAACCAAATCAGTAAGGGAATTTCTAATTTCAATTAAAACTCATTGGGTTTTACGCACACTTCATTGATTATTTTTCTACAATATTTTGTGAGAATTCAATATTTATTTATTTATGTGGTAATTTAAACTCCACTTTGTATGTATAAAGTTTTGATACTCATAATCACTCCATTGGTAAATTCTCAAGTCACTGATATGAAATTGATAAGCATAATCTTAACTCAATTTCCTTTCATTGAGTTAATCATCCAAGTCAATGGTTTTGTTTTTAAAAAGATATGTGTGAATGTCCAGTGATTGATTTATAAGGTATTTCGTCTCAATTTAAATTCCATTAAGACTTTTTTGATGATATGTGCCAATTCACATTTACATGGTGTATATATTTTCCTTTGAAATATAATATAATGAATCCCATTATGATAATTAACATTTTCTTTACTAACCGATTTGAAGGATTTTAATATATGATGAGAATAAATAACCTTGGTTATTACTAATGTGTTTTAGATTGAAAATAAGTTTTCATGACATTCACTAAATGATTTTATGTATTTTTTACTCACAATATTCTTTCTCATTTTAATTAATTGAAGGATTTAAATGAAGTCATATTAACTTTGAACATGATGTAGAAGGTGGGAACGATGGTGGAAATGAGAAATTAAATGTAATGGTGATATACGTATAAGATATCACGATCAGGTTGAAGCAAGTTTCCAAAAAAATATGATCAACAAAATTTACATTAACCCACTCCCAATACCAACAAAAAAGATGAAGGAATAGAATGATAAGAGCTCCAGAAGTGGAGACTATGGAGAAAAGAAAGATCAATTTACATCATGCAGAAAATGTGGAAAGAGACACCCATGAAAGTGTATCAAGAGAATAAATAAAATCTTTTGTGTGTGGGAATGAAGGAAATAATGTAAACAAAATGCCAAGGAAAATGAATAGTACTATAGAAGGAAATAAAAATGATCCAAAGAATCCATTTACTCTCATTTACCATAAATTTAAGAGACCTGGCCATTACCTGAGTCAACGCCTTATTCTATAGGATTACTACTAGGTCAAAGAGGAACCTATGTAGATATAAATAGATGGAGAAATGTTTAAAAGTATTAATTATGTTTGTTGATGTGATTACATTGGATGAATTTTCTATTGTATGTGTAAACCAATAGTTTGTTATATGAATATTATATTAATGGAATAATTGTATTTTTTTTGTGAATATAGTTATAAAGAACCATTTGGGTTTATATAATCTTTGAATTTGAGGAAATTACTGGTTATTTATTTTGGGGATGAAAATGAGAGTTACTAGATAACATTTGTGGTTAAACTATGTTATGCATATTTTGAGGAATTTATCTCATTTTGGGAATGTAAATAAAATATTTATTTATAAAAACGTGAAAAACTCAAACCATGTGACAACCCATCATGTCAGACAAAGTTGTAGCAAACAAACCCACAACAAAAGGTGGATTGGGATTTATCGCCTACCACTAGACTACGTGATGTTAATGGTTTGTGTGACAAATTTTTTTAGTTAAATGAATTTATTAATCCATAATATTTATATTTTGGATCTTATGTCTTATCAAATGGATATCCTTATTATAGTAAAATTATTTGGTGATTAAGTGATAAATGTTATTTTGGAAGATGTTCGGACTATTGGGAACAGTATATTCCTAAATAAAATAGATTACAATGGGAGTTCAATTGAGGGGTAATGGTGGATTTTTATTTTGGTAGAATAAATTTTTTTATAGAGATTCACGTTATTAATATAAACTATTAATCTATCATAGATAATAAGTGATTTGGTTTATTAAACTTTAGTATGAGAGATTAAGAGTAGTTGATGTTATTTGGAGATAAATGTTAATATTTTCTATGAAAGACTATGTGATTAAATTCTTTTATGTGTTGGGTTTCAATATTAGTTTAGATTTTATTGAATTATTTTATGAACTATTTTTTAATGAATTGTCATTATTGATCTTTGGGTATTGTTTGTTTAATTTTTGAAATTAAGTTTATTTTTTCTTTCTAAAAATGATTATCCATTTGTCGGATCATATGATATCGTAATAACAACGTTCTTTTATGGTTAATCTATAAAGAAAAGGGAAATATATAGTTCATCTTTGTGAATTACGTGATTCTATAAAAGTTTAATCTAGAACTTCAGGTGTGACTATGTCATCTTGAATACTCATCGTTTGTACAAAATATGAGTTAGTGGTTGAAATTTTTTATAGGAAGAAACAATACTTGAAAATTAAGTATATATCTTTATTTTCGTAGTCAATCACATAAATAAATTCCATAACTATATAGAATGGAAGATAAAACAAAAAACGTTGTCCGTTTACATTTCCTACTGGGAAACCAACGACTGTTTAACCTATCAAATATTAGGGGTTTTATTATTGTTAACTTTTTACAGATCATTTTTTATATCACTTTCCATCAAATCATGAAACTTATTTTATCATCCATATCCATGTTTTCTTAAATGGAATCCAATTATGGGTTATCTCAGGTGACATTAGTACTTCTCTTTATTTCTATAAAAGTGATGGTTTTATTGACTCTTTTTCCAATGTAGGAATTTGAATGATGTTATCATGCCCAATTTTAAAATTTTGATGATGCAATTTCCAAAATGGTGGAATAATTTAACACCCCAGGATTTCATAGTATGTTATTTTATATAAAATAATTCAATTACATGTGCTAAACGCAACACCGAGTTCGAGCACAACACGACTTACCAACTAGCCATTTAAAAAGTGGTTATGAATAGTACTAAATGAATTTTGAATTTTATATACTACATAGAGTTTTAGCATCCATATTTTCTTGTTTCATAAACATAATATAATAACAAATTATAATTTTACGATAAAAGACGTATTTTTCAAAAAGTAAAATTTTACAGCCTTTTAAGGGAGAACCATTTTTAAATCTGATAACTGACACTTGTATATATAAAATTTGACAAAATTATCTTCTTTTTTAGACGTAGGACATAAAACATTAGTTTGTATAAATTTTTGGTTCTTTCCTGATTATATTCATATTTTGATGCATAATGAAAAATACTAAATTTTAATTGAAAAAAACTTTTTAAATAAAAAAAAATTTATTGTGTTAAATTATTCATTATAATTGTTTTAAAGTATAATTTGATTATATTTTTATTATTTAATCCATTTTTTTTCATTGGAGGTAATTTCTCATTTAAATTGGATATAAATACATATCAATCAATTGGTATTTTTTACTTCTCAAAAACCGACTTTCTAGTTTTGACAAAGGGAATATTTATTAAATTAATTATTAAAACATATATTTCCCTTATTTTATTTTAAATAGACATCATTTTTGAATATGGAATATCAAAATCAGATTTAGGTGTTTTTTTGGTACTTTTCTAATAACATTCTATTTTTGATAAATAGTGAATAACAATATGTTATTGTTTAAAGCCGAATTTTTAGTTAAATAATTTTTTTATTTTAAATTTATTTTTAAGTCAAAATATATAAATAATAAATATATTTATCTAATTTAATTCATTGAAGTCATTTTATTATATGATTAGATATATAAAATTTTGTTAAACTTTTACCGTCTTTTACCCACCATCTAGGCACATTTGAAAATTTGCATAACACAATATTTACCGATTTTGGGAATAGAATTTCAAAAATATGTTTAACATAGTTTACTTCAGTAAGTGGAATAAAATATAATAATATGCAGGTAATTTTTGGTTAATAGTAACTTTGGAATTTTTTTACCACTATTGAAATTAAATAGGGTAATTAAAGGTAAAAATGATATTATAATTACCCTAACACATGTCCTAATTCATTTGGATAAGTGTATTTACACAAAACTCATCCTTAGGAAAAACATATGATCATTTCTTATCCCATTGGATTAGATTAGGACATTTTTTATATATAATTTAAAGAAGAATTTAATGTGTTAAATTCAATGTTTAATAACTATAACATTTTTAATATAGAGATACACATAAGATAAATTCAACTATAAATATCAATTATAAATAGAAATTATTTACTACATCAAGCTATATTATTTATATTTTTTAAACATTAATTAATTAATTTTATTTATGAGAAAATGATGGTGCAGAAATTATCTTATTAATGAATGTCTATAATAATTGATGTTATATGTATTTAAATAAATTTAAATTGTGACTTTTCATGAATTAAAAAAATATTTTAGTTTAATATGACATGATTGGGTGGATTAAATGTATTTTCTTAGAATATATAATTTTTTATGAATTTCACAATAACCAAATATTAAATAGTGTCTAAATTGAGATAAATGTGTTTTTAAAACTAATAGTATTTGATAAAATTATATAATATATTTAAAAACCATAGGTCAATTAAAATTACTTATATAATGATATGTAAGTCATTAAAGAACCACCTTGGGTTATCTTGGAATTTTAATGTATGTTTATTAACAATGTAATATAATAATTCAAGAAGACATGTAAAATGTTAAACTATTTAACTATGATTAAAATATAAAATATACGGATAATATGGTGAGAAAAACAAGCCTAAAAACTATTGGTTGAGTGGTTTTTGACCCATCCCCAGTTTAGACTAGAAACAAATCCATTTGGAGGTATTATAAACTGAAAATTATTTTAAAATAAAATAATATTTCAAGCTTTTCCTAAAGTGACCCTCACTTCTTTTGTAAAAAGGTACTTCCCCTTATCTTAATTTAACACCTACAAAGCCTTTTGGATCAGCCAAAACCTGTTCAAATATCCTCCCATTTACCCTCTATTCAACCAAGAGGTCTTATTTTTATCATAATGTCTACCTACGTATCCTTTTTTTCAAATCAAAAGGAAGAAC
Organism: Viscum album; assembly: GCA_963277665.1. Lineage (NCBI taxonomy): Eukaryota > Viridiplantae > Streptophyta > Magnoliopsida > Santalales > Viscaceae > Viscum > Viscum album. Next base: position 745,218,087 of record OY728123.1, on the reverse strand, counting down.
CCAAAGAAGTGGTAATTACATCATCACATCATTCAATGTTCTTTTCATCTTCCACTTCCACATTATTTGTTGTTTCCATCCTAAAATAATAACTCCAGTATCTGATTCATACTTATAAGTAATTATAAATATGGTACAATTATATTCGTTATTCTATCCATCTTGGAATGAAAAAGACACCACATGTGTGTACGTACGGCTTACCGTCTCCACGTCGTAGTTTATATTTTTATTCAACACTGCATTATTTAGATGTTTATGAGTATAAATATTGTAAATAATAAATAATACAAGCTAATGATTCGGTATATATATTATACCATCTAATTATATATGATTTCAACACTAATAGAATGATATTGTTGCTCGTTCATATGTACAGCATACCATCTCCACGACGTGATGAGATTTCCATTCCCATCGTAACCATTAAATAATAATTATCATTTGAAGATCAAAAATAATATTTACTAACTTAATGAAATTTTGGTTTCGAATCAAATATATCTTATACATAATAAACCTGACTTATATAACAAAACATATAAAGGAAAATGAATCTCTTTACACTCATAACAATGATACTAAAGAAATATCATTAACAGAGTAATATTAGATGATCATATATGACATCATATTTATGTATGTGGTTATTTTATAATGTAATAACAATGATTTCACCATTATACAGGAGGTTATCCAACCATCATCTATGGAAAAGTACAAGGTAAATTTTATTCATTTCACTTTTATTCTCGTGAAATTAATGCTATATTTTCCACAATTTCCATTTTTGCGGTGTATATACTACACATGATTGTATTCTTTGTGTAATAAAAATTAATTTATGGGTATTTATATCATTATTTCATGATCTTTCTTTCATGGGGTGTATTTTTCATAAGATACCAATTCGGTAAGGGAATTTTTAATTTCAATTTTCACTAATTTGGTTTTACGCACACTTCATTGATAATTTTCTCCAAGAGTACGTGTGAAATCACTATTTAATTATTTATATAGTAATATTTACTCCCCATTGTGTGGAGACACCTTTGATAAACATAATCACTCCATTGATAAATTCTCATGTCATTGCTATGAAATTAATAAGGGTAATCATTTCTCAATTTCCATTCTTTAAGTTAATCATCCCAGTTATTAGTCTGTATTTAACAAGAATAAGTGTGAATGTCCTATGATTGATTTATACAGAATATCCAATCATAATTAGTGTATTTATATTTTTCACACATAATTATTCCATTGATTTATCCTTAATCTAGGGATACAATCATTATAAGGTATTTCATATCAATTTACATTCCATTGAGACTTCTTTGTTGATATGCACCAATTCACTTTATATAGTATATGTACTATAATATGACATATTATATCATTAATACCTTTATTCCCATGATAATATAAAGTTTGGATTAATGTTATTCCTCATTTATTTGTATTCAAGTGTTTTTCATTTGGTTAGGAACAATTTTAACAAAAATATTGTTTAAAATATTTTAATGATTTGTTATTCTAAATAGTCCACATTAATGTTCATGTTTTAGAAATGGTTCTAAATAATAATTTATGTGGACACTAATGTTTTAATATTAAGACTCCTATCCAAATGTCTAAATGTAGTATTTGATAACTTGATTCAAAAATCTATTTTAAATGACTTCTTTGAAAAAGTGTGAGACTTATAAATGTTTTATAGAAAAAGGGGATATTTATCTCAAATAGTTGTATTGGATATTATCATCTATTTCAATAACATTAATTTAATTTTTTAGGTCTATATAATAAAATACAATCTTCCATATTGTATTGAATGAGTTATGTTTGACTATAGATGTAATATTTTTATACGATTCATTCTGTGTGGTTAAAATATTGACATTTTGTATGCTAGTTTTATTATGAATGTTTAAATTATGTTTCACCCTTTTCATATTAGGAATGCATTGGAATAAGTAATTGATAGGTGGGGCCCACTAAATCCCCTTGATGCATCAGTAATTCTCATAAGACAAAATAGTTTCATGGTGCAAGGCCTTGACAAAAATATTATTTTTAGTCTTGGCTCGAGGCCTTGGATATGTGGTTATGATGTACGACATTATGCAATCCATTATTAGGAAATTAGATATTGATATTTCATGTCACTATTTGACTGTTAGAATATCCATGTGAATAATTAAATGTAATTTTTTATTATATTTGACATATTAGGATCATTTCAAAGCTTAAAGGGATTGTGTTTTAGTCTTATACATTTCCTTAAATTTTTATTCTTATATAAGATAGTTTCTGTTATCTTAATATCCTTACAGAGAATTTATGCTCACCCCTTTCCTGCATTTTATTTTTATGAGGATTTGAAGAAGTATATTATGATTGACCTATAGGAATAGGCTAAGTAATATAAGTGTGTTAAAAGGAGGCTCAATGAATTCGTTTTTTCATTTTAAAATGCAATATAAAACATATGTAACAATCTAATACTTTGAAGGTGACTAACCTGCTTGGTCTTTCGAGGATTGATCCATTGTGATCATGACAATATTATGTAATAATGCACCAAATCTGGGTAACTAGGGTCAGGGAGTTACATATTTGATGTAAACTAACTTGTAATAATAATTTGGATAACACACATAATGTGATGAATGGGATATATGTTGTGTTTCGTGTTGTGACCGATGATATATGTGTGTCATGGTAGATGTTGTGAAATCATTTTATATGGGTGTGATGTGAGGCCTATATGTAAATATAAATTATTGTTAGATGAAACCCCTATTGTTTTTTTAAAAGGAATATTATATAAATGAGTTAATTCATTGAAAATATTGAACATGAGTGCAACATGGTAATGACTCGAGGAAAATGATTATTTAAGATATGTATTAAATTCTAATATTTACTTTATGAACCAAATGACTATTTGAATGATTCTAATATCTTTTCTTTTGTGATTTATTTTTTATATATGTAATTTTATCTTGGGTGATTACAATGGATAAAAGATGACCTGTGGATATTAGTGGTGTCTAACACTATGGTATTTTCATCCCTAAAGAGGGACATGTAGATGGAGTTTGAATAGTCACATTTCAAATAGCTCATGAGTATTTTTTAATTATATTGGGATTTATATATGTATAGCTTAGTGTGATATTGATAATATAAAAACTACTGTGTGGTTCAAATATTATTTATTCACTTATATGAACATTTTTTATGGATTAATTATAGTTAATATCAATCATGTATCATTTGGAGAACCTAATAGTTGGTAACTAGGGTTTCCCAAAATATTTATCGAGTGAATTTTGTAATCTATATCTAGTTGAATGAAATCCCTAATAATAAGTAGTTTCTTAACAATGTTCATCTAGAGTATGAGTGTATTTTATGTGTTGATGCATAGTATTTTTTTTGAATATATTATAATATGACCTAGGATGTGAGAATGTTCGTATTCACGAGACAAGTATGAATAAATGGATGTTTTATACAGTCATTCAAGTCGTGATTAGTATACAATTCCATTAGTTAAGATGGTTAGGATACACTTTATCATCGATTATTGAGGATGGGTTTTGTATAGAAACCAATGCATTATGAAAGTTGGATTTGACATTATAAGGTGTTTCTAATGTATTATCATAGTTTTGGGAATTATTGTTTCGGGGGGATAGATAATTGGTTCCATAAAACTTGTCCTTTAATAGTTCATATAAATTCATTATAATTGAGTATTAGTGAGAATTATATTGTTCAATGATTTAATATTTTGTGATTGAATCGATGATTGTTACATAATTCAATGAATTCATTATCTTTAATGAATTATTAGAGATTTGGATCTTTGAGAAAATAAATTTCTTCAATACCATGTTATTTCATGAAACATTATATATAATTTGATACAAGAGAATATAAGGCAAGAATAAGATCTTAGGGACATGTGTTACTAATTAAAGATTCACAATGATGCTATATTCAATTGATAAGTCATATGTGGGTACATTGTTTTCACAAATTATTTGGTATAAATAAAATTAGTAAACTTACAATCTTAAGGGATCTAGATTTATTTATATTTTCATATATTTAATTTTTAAATAGCGGAGATTATTATAATTTTTGATAAGGTGTGAATTTTTATTTTATACATTTAAATAAGGGGAAAAATACCCAAATTCATTATTTGCTAGATTCCTACATATTGGGGTATTTTTTATGCTTTAGATGTAACCATCATAATCAATGTGGCAATTTAAAAGATTTTTTTTATCTTAGAAGCGGTACGTAATGACTTATTTGTCATTAATTTACTAATGGATGGATATTGGTATTTTAATGAGGGATAGTACAATATAATTAGATGGAACCCACACATATTAATTTGGGAAATTTTTAATCTTTTCTAGGGATTCTAATAGCGATCCCCATTAGGTTTTAAGGGATTAAATGTGTTGAATGGTGGGATATCACCCCTATAATGAAATTGAGGATCCTGAACTGACATGTCACCGGACATGATTTTCCACAGAGCATGATGGGTCTTACCAATCACCATGGGTTGGAATCTCATTCATGGGTATCAGGAACACTGAAATGGGATTAATATAAATGTAAATTAAAAAAACTCACCTGGGAAAAAAATATAAGAATCAAGAATAACCTATAATTATATAAAATGATGATGAAAAAAATAAACAATTTCTTTAATGATGTATCCAAACAGAGTATAATTCAACATAAGAAATCAAGTATACTCAAAAACAACACCAACACAAAATAATAATACAAAATGAAAATAAAAATACCACATATAAAATAAATAAATAAACAAATGGTCTGACATGAAATGTATATAATCATCCCCACTAATAATAATAAACTTAAACAACTATTAATTACCTCTGTTTGACCAACAATCACACAACACATCCCACACAATCCATCATTATACCATTAAAAATATAAATGAATACATATATCATATCACGAGATCTTGAATGAATACATAACAAGGAGCTAAACTTTTATGTGTATGTAGGGTGTGAGGGAGAGAGACCCATATAAGATTTCATCATTGAGTTCTTACATCTCCTTTAAAATTAAACTAATTTTATTCTATTTATAATTATATTTATATATAATTTCATTCTAATATATATATATATATATTAGGAAAACTAACATTCCATGTTATATTTTGTGAAAGCTATATCCCTTTTAAAAAAATAAAAGGTTGGAACCATCCTTATAAAAGTAATAAAATTAAAATGTATCATATTATCTTTCATGGAACATAAAAAAATAATTTATCACATAAGAAACTCTTTTCAAAACTCAAACATGAATCCAAAACTTTAAATTCCATTAAGAGAACCATTTTCAAAAGAAAAATAGATATTATAATAACTTTTTAAACATGATCCAATCATAATCATAATATAAATCACAAGTAGAAACCATTTAAAAAAATCCTAATGTATAAAAATAACCATAATAAAACAATGAATCCAAATAAGAAAATAAAAAATAGGGAATTAATAAACAAACTATTGTAATAAACAATAATATCATAAAAAATTTCCATGTGCCTTGAGAAAATCACTATTTCCTAAGGTGATATGTTCCTATAAAATACACAACATAGTAAAAAATTCAATATTATATTTGATATTAATGAAACAAAATCCACATAACATTCCCACACTTTCAACATTTTGGGAAATCCACTATATAGGGTTGAGAATATAGCTCTAGACAATTGATAGTGAGTGAGATAAGTTGTTAAAAAAAAGTCATGACCACTCTATTTGTTCATAGGATTCCCAAGAAAGTAATCAACTATTAATGATAAAATTATATGTCACACGGTCAATATATAAATTCAAAATGATTAAAAAATTTAAATCCCATCTCATAACCAATTTCACATCATGATGAAAATCCATTTATAATAGTTGTGTTTTGAAAAATTTCAATGTGACAAACACCTATGGAGAAAATTCCTCAATAAAAATAACATTTATAGAAGGGCTAGGTCTAGTTATTCAAATTTAACAAAAACAATGTTTTATAAGGGTCTAAACTAAAAATTTTGGAAAATGACTACGGGATACAAGACATTTGGAAATTTAAAAACCAACTTCTGAACTATTTCATTAAAATTGATTTATGTTATAACATACTAAGAATTAGTTGAAAAAATATTATTACGTTTTCATTAAACTATACAAAAATATCACCAATTTTCTAAATGAAAAAATATTCATTAAGGAAACATTTTTTTCCATTTCATTTGAAAAAATCATCTCAAAATCCTATAATCATTAATATATTTGAACAATACATATAGTAAATTTAACAAAAACATGGCACAAATTCATCACACAAAAATAATTATTAATACACAATTTATTCCATTTGTGGGACAGATATGAAAGACTATTAAAATTATAGAATGGTTATATATATATATATAGATCGATAATGAATTATTAAATATAAATCACAGAATAAAATTTAAAATAAAGGAGATTTAGAAAACACCTAACTTAATCCATGAATTACTAGGCCATATTGAGGTGACTTCAATGGATAAGCTCATAAAAATAAATAGAATACCTATAAAAATTATAGAGGCTAAAAGAACATATATTGTGTTGAATGAATACAAAAAAAATCAACCAAAAAATGACTATAGTAAATTGGATAAAAAAATCCATGAAACAATGGTTTTTGGACACATAAAATTGGAAGAATAAAGGGAAATGAATGATTTACAATGAGAATCTACTTTATTACAGTGTAATAGAAGATCAATATTAGGAAAGGGGTGAGAGAGAGATCCATATTAAAGAACAGATGGTTTCCTAAATAATATGGATATTGAAATGTTTTTGAATCCATTTTAAATCAAATTGTAATATTCAAGGAATCATCATTTTTACGAAATCAGGGCATAACATATAATTAGGCCACATGGTTAGGAATATAGTTTTCCAACCATATATAATCCAATGGTTGGAACCTCCACACATCACTCATTTTTTCCTTATGGGTTCCCCTTAATGTTTATCAACTATATAGGTTATCCCCATAAAAAAGTAATCTAGATAACCATATGAAGACATTAGATGGTTTTAAAGGCCATACACCTACCATGAATAAACGACTGGTAAAAATTTTATCACCTCACATGGTTTTTTATAATTATACTACATCCATGAAACTTATAAAATACTTAAACATCCAAATATTAATGCCTATGTCATGGAACACAATAATAATAGAAAATATCACACAATAGTGATGCATGAGTTTCACAATTCTCCCTAACATGTGACATTCCCTCTAGAATAACATATATAAAGGTATAATTAAATATAACGGTAAATCTAATATCCCAATTATAAAACGTTTAAGGGTTGGGATTACTAAAATGGATTTCATGTTGCTGAAAACTATTGTACCCCCAAAAAATGGGTGTATATTGATAAAATACCTGGAAACCATAAGTATGATCCCTAAAACAACCATTTAACAAGAATATTTATGAATATAGATGTGAAAAATAGGTCTAAACAACTTATATAATTCACCTAAAATGGTGGATAAATAAAAAACATCATCTATATAAGGATAGTCGCCGAAAGAATTATAAATTTAAAAATTTCTCAAGTGAACCCTAAAATTTCCAGATATATAACCATACACTATGAAAATAGATCAATTTATATAATGAAATCACAATCCCGATGAATATATTTAGATTAAAATATTGTGCCAAAAAATCCATTAACATTCCCCATAAAAACCAATGATTTTTTCAGAAACATTCCTCAACCCTAAAAAAATGTATTTCTAATATTTTGACATGTACTAAATTAGAGGATAACAAATTTTTATTATCATGGAAAGAAAAAAGATAATTATGTATATCTATATTCCCTATTCAATAATTCCATCTTACTAAATTATGGTATCTAAAAGAAACAATTACCTAGGAAAAACACCATGTTTCCCAATGTTTAGACAATAGGAAATAATTCAACACATGGGTTACACCATTTTCAATGAAAATAAAGTCAATAAATCTAGTTGGAATGAATATCATAAAATAACTACTTATCATAAAGTATAATCCCAAAATTACCCACAAAATATACAAAATTAATTCCACATTAAATTTAAAAATTCACCTAACACATCATTACAAATTCAAAAATTATCTCATTATGCTAAATCAGAATGTATACCATATAATTTCATCTTAATAGACTTCCAAATTAAAATAATATTAATCCTTACTTGTGAAACTATTCAAAAAAGGATCATAATACTCTTTAACTCAACAAAACCTATATAGCTAAAAAAATAAATGAGATATAAAAATACTATGTTGAATTATTCCAAGATGAACCACTACCACATTTATATGGATGGAAAATTTTGAAAACAAAATTTATTGTCTGAGTAGAGTCTGGAAAAGGAAACAACAACCTCAAAAGATAAAAATCCTATAATTATGAAAAAAAGTCCTTGGTGGATTACATTATCCATCCTAGAACATTAAAAAAACCTAGTTTTATCTCATAAATGACATAAAACTTTCATAATATCAATCGGTGGGAAAACACAAACATAAAATTAAGTAATATATTAAAAAAATAAATTTCAAAACTAAAGACCACATGGAATGACCTATACCCCTTTTTTAATGGAGAACACATATTTTAAATATAGTCTAAACAATAAAACATTCCAATTTTTTTAGAAGAAAAAAATTATCCACATTAAAATTTTTAGTTAAATGATAAAATAACCACATTATTATTATAATAAACTTTTATAAAATCAAAATTTCGTCTCCAAACACATCACACGATAAAAAATTTCAAAATCATTAAACATATAAACACTCATGAAGGGTTAAAACCAAAAAAAAATTATCTAAATTGGTAGGAAATCTAAATATTCCACTAAAATAAATAATCCATATGAACCATTTTGTTTTTACGCCTTATTAAATAATGAAAAATATAATAACCATTTAAATTATTCAAAATTATTCAACTTTGAACTGAATATCTAAAGAAATTTACACTAAGAGTGTCAAAATTCCATTTAAATTAACCATCAACTAGTTTTTGAAAAAAAATAATTACCTTCACTATTTCTTGAATAAGGAAACCATTAAAAATAGAATAAAAAATCAATTATATAAAAGAAACATGAGGCATCATTTAGAAAAAAACTTGATATCCACTTATTAGACACAACATAAATTTCACTTCTTACACATAATAAAAAGATCATAAATATATTAACCAAAATATCATCCATGAACATGAACACATTAAAAGATACATCTTCATTAATGTCCCAATAATAAGAATCACTAAATGTAAATTAGGGAATCGTATGGTCTATGTTAAAAATAACATAATGAAAAACTATTGTTGACCTTTGGTTGTGGATTAATGGATCACGAACCAACATTGTAATAGTTCGTGAAATATTTTCAGCTTCAATTTCTCAGTTATTGTAGGGGTTTTTCAATCAATGAAATACATCCTCTGAACTATGATTCATTTTTTCATCAAAAAAATCAACGGGAAACCCATAATGAGGATCATTCAATTATTATGAGAATAAAAATATCAGCATACTAAAAATAAATGATACAATAATAATAAAAACAAAAAAACTAAATCCCATATACTGATGGTAACCCATGGAATATGTGATAATGGTAAAGGTAGACACTTCAAATACAAATCTATGGAGTTATAAACACCATATCAATGTACAACTAAATTTTTTCATGTAATTAACCCAAACCTAGTCATCTATAATTATTGGGTTATTTATTACATGTTATTAAGAATACATGAGATTACATTCAAATAATAACGTAACAATTGTCTTTAAGAGAGTATAAACATAAATATTACATTACATATTAAAAAATTGAAAATTTTAAGTTAAAATCATTATTCTTTTCTATTACCCCTAATTTCAATCATATACAGTATTCCACTTTATTACCTAGGATAATAGTAAATAAAAATAAATGGTGAGGTAAAATTCCATAAAAAATATATTGTACAATAGAAGGTAATATAGAATAAGAAATAAAATGGGAAAAAATAAATTTACAATGGTGCATAACATAATCAATGAATGAAATATTTGATTGATGAGTAAATTAACACATAATTATGGAGTAGTTAGTAATACATAATGTGGAAAATTATAAATACACAGTTTCGGTCTTATGATAATACATCATACATAAACCGTAAAAACACTCCAATTACCATATACTTGTTGTCTCCTGATATATAATTTTTCTCTAAGGGGATATATAATATTGGACTCCACTTGTCAAATAAAATTTTAGGGGATTTGATTTCATATTAATTATTATGTCATAATTTCAATGATTTAACACTAAAATAATACTTTGGATAAATTCTTAATGATTATTATCATAAAATATATCTTCATATGGAATTATGGATTATATAGTGATCAATGTATTTTTCCCCATCAATGAACTAACACAGATAACTAGGTGAATTCCCATGATTCATATATATAATAGTTTGGGATTCAAAATGTTAAATTAACTACCCTTATCAAATTATGAATATGTATTATTTATTATTAATCAAATAATAATAATTAAATCTATTAGTGACTTTGGGTAGTAGGAAGAATGAATTTTAAATTCTATGAGGCCTAATACTATATTATAAAACCATCAAAAAATAAAAAAAATATTATATTATAGTTTGTTAATATAATATAAATTTTCCTTTGAAAATATTTTTGGGATCTTCAAGATCTGTGTATAGTATCCGACCCTATAATCGTACAATGTGTGATGATTGATTAAATACTTAAAGATCAATTTTAATGATAATATACCAATGTTCATAATTTCAATAGTTTTATCTAATTTCAAGTATTCACAATGGGATTTAATTTTTTGGAAATCACAAACTCTAGGCTTCACCCAAAATAAGTAATGTTTTAAGGTTCTTAAATTTTTAGATAATTATAATGTATTATAAATATTGTTTAATTTGAGGGAATGGGGTTCTATTATTGAGAATTTAATATTCATTTTAGAAATGTGAGTCATTATAACTATAATACATGAAATGAAAATGAATTTGAAAAAATGACATAATTAAATAATGAATGGATTTTAGGGACCTATATCATGAATGGTGACTTTGTAAAGCCTTATATTAGAACCAAGTATTCATGAAAACTCAATGTAAAGTCCCTTCAGAAAATAATTAGAAGAACGTCATGATAAAATTTATTTTTGGTGATGATTAATGTGATAATGGGTGGGAATTTAGAGAAAATGAGTGTGGAAATTTTTTTATTTTATAGCTATCGCCCATGCAGATAGAGTTTGTGGTAAATGAAAAAACCCAGTTTACTAGAGGTTTTGGGTCATAGTTTTTTATCATTTTTAGAATCGTTCTTGAAATATTTTATTTTGATAACCTATATGTAGTATTAATTTTATTTTTGTAATGGGAATATAATTTTCAAAAAAAATATTGTATTGAAATCCCTAATTTCTATTTCACAAATTAGAAATATAATTATAGGTTTGGAAAAACATTTTAATTCATTAAAATATTTCACATTAATAAATTAATTTTTTTTCATTTATTCACATAAATTTATTATTAAATCATTTTTATATCATAATTTGTTTATAATAAATATCATATATGGTTTTTATATTATATTATTTAGTGAAAAAATTGACCACCACATAAAATAATGAAAAATATATCTATTTGTTAAATTTTTCGTAATGTATTCAAACATTATGTCCTTTTCATGAAAATAAATTTCTTTATATGGAAATTTTAATTTTTACATAATCATAATGTTGATTTTAAAAATTTTATATTTCACAATTAAAAATTTAAAAATCATTGTTTTAGTAAATGTTATTTTTTGTTCAAAGTCATACGTGTGTAATTTAATTTATACAAATTAATTAATATAAATTTCATTAAATAATAATTATAATATTATAATATTGTTTTTTTTCATTAAAATAAATACTTTATTGAATTAGTGTTGAATTACTAATAAAACATTCATATTTCAAATGCCCTGATTCTAAAGATCCTAATCAAACAACATTATTCCCATAGAGAATTACAATAGTTATATCACCACTAATAGATATATAATTCGTTATAACTTCTTAATATCATTCACATCTTTCCATTATCCATGATTTTTATTTCTATGTTAATATTTTCAAAAATATATATACATATCTCCAATACATGTTATTTTGTTATAAATATGTTCCTATTTAGTACGAAAAGACTATTGTTACATCCTACTATTTGTTTTATGTTTGACCATATAATTTTTCATATCTCAATCTCTAAATATTTATCTCATGATTATTTTTTGATGTATTGTCCTCGAAATAATGAGGGATTGTACATGAGTTTGTGTGTTTATGTAGACCAGACCATGTAGTTGGAAAAGCTAGATGATTTCCAATGGCACATCGATGATTTGTACTAGCCAGTTTTATAGACTAACATTGAATAATCATAGAAAAAATATATTTTACTTTGTTTTGTTGATAATCTGATGGAAATTATGGGTTGTTGGAACTATTCCTATAACACCCGGCTTACCAGTTGTCTTTTACTAGCCTACAGGAGGCCCACTAGCTAGCAGGTGATGCTAATCTAGATTAGAAACATAAGGGTCATATTTTAATATTTCCCTTAGACCTCTATTTTATTTTTATTGTCTCTACCAAAAACCCTAATTTTATCAAATTGACTTAAGCATCACTGATTCATGTTATTAAATATACCAAAATAAATACATGGTGGATCAATTCAACATTAATTAAGGTGGATTTCAACAAGTGATTCTTTTCATTTTTTAATAATCTATCCCCTGTTTTTCTTTTGATTAGATCATCCATTAAGTCCTTACATAATTACAGAATTTGGGATCTTGATTATTAATTTCAATTTTTTGGAATCATCCTCTCTACATTCACTATAGTTGTTAGATCACATTTATAATTAATGAAAATTTAAGAATTGATGCTTCTTTTTTCATATGATGCCACATTTATTTGAATCATTATTATAGTATTCTATTTCAATTGGATTCCAAATTGATTATTTAAAATAAAATATGATCTATTGGAATTTTATTTAATTGAGTGATAATGATGGAAACACAAAATATTTCAATGGAAATTGATTCTATTTAAATAACATCTAAAAATTATTTTAAATGGAATTGAATATTTTAAAAATAATTATTTCACATTGGTGTATATATTTTCAAGGAGTTTCACAGTGTGTTTGTAAATACCCAAAATTATAGAAATGATATTCCATATAGAATAAATATATTCATTATAACTAATGTAGCTATAGAAAACACAAGCATTATATTGCATTAATTATTATCTAACATGATTAAAAGTCCAGTTAACTTCATAAGCGTTATGACATCGTACCATTATTTTTCCCAAGGTTTTTCCTAAATGTATAGTGAACATCATAAATGTGGATATATTGAAATTATCACACTAAAATATTTTTGGATAAATTAAATGATGATTACTAGAATTAATTAGCGAACTGCACGCTTATTATCGATTGATGAGCCTGAAATTCCCTTTTTGATAATGCTTATATGAATTATTTCATGAAACACTTATTTAGTATATTTATTCAAACTCCACATAAAGACCATGGTAAAATTTTATCAATGAAGATGAAAAAGAGGTTAATTATTTAATAAATAAAATTTAAAATGACCCTGTAAGTATTTTCGGGAAGAATATCCTTGAACACCATATGATATTGGTTTTAGAAAAAATAAATTCTATTATGCATATAGAATAGATTTATTTATATACAGTTAACATATTTTTATGATAAAATGATGTTAGACTCTATATATGTTCAGAGAGGTGGATGAATCCACATTGGGTTTAATATCTGAAGCGTGAATATTATTTCTTTTTTGGAATGAATATCGGTCGCAAATGACTGAGACGATGGAAATGAACATAGTTGATGAAATGATCATTATAATTAATTAGATTGACACAATACCTAATGAAGTTTTTGGACTTACTCTAAACAAGAGGATGATGTATCGGTCACAAATATTCCTAGATCATTTTCATTTTCCAAGAATTGAAATAGAATATCCACTATTGAAGATAATTCATTGACGAAGTAGCTACATGATAAAATATATAAAGGGTTTATAATCCAATGTACATCACAAAGGGGTATGAAAATTCTTTTCATCAGGAATACGGATGGGAAATAGACCTTTGAATCCATTATAATGGGATATAAATGATCATGATGTGGAACAAGTATCATTTTTCCCATCTTGATGACTTGTTCAATTAGTTATATGGATACCATTTCTTTCCAATAGTGGATGTTCAGTTGTAATATATTATTGAAAAGGTTTTAGATGATGATAAAATTAATAAAACATTTTTTATAATGTATGAGAACAACAAGTTCATTATGATTTGATTTTAAATCATTAATACTCTAAATATCTTTATAGAAATATAGAAATGTTTCTCTTGGTATTACAAAGAAAATTTTATTATTGTATTTATAGAAGACATTATTATCTACTCTAAATGAATGGAGGAAGATATGGATCAATTGGATGTTTAACTAAATGATATTCAATAATAATGGTTATATAAAATATACAACAGTATTGACATTTAAATGTCGAATGTAAAATTAATAGGATATGTTATTACTTACATTGGGATGCCTCTAGGTCCCACACAAATAGTAAAAATTGATGGTTAAACCAAACCAACACATGTGGTGGATTTCTGTAACTTCTGTTGACTAGATGGGACAATATTTTGATATGAGTGAATATTATCATTATTTTAAAAATCACTAATGAAGATAAAATAAATGGGAGTGATGTTTTTTTTGGGTTACTAAATGTGAGACGAGACCAGAAGTGTTAAAAAATAGTAGAATAACTATAAATTATGACCACATTTTCCACAAGGGGAGAAGGAATTATGATCAAAAATGATTATTAGATATTGGTTTTGGTTTTTATACACAAAACAATTTACAATGTGATAGCCTATTCCCCATTCCAATTAATGATCCTAGAGAAGAAGAACCAGAGACATGATTTGGAATTGGATACAATGAAATTATCATAGATAATTTGTTCAAATTATCTCTATTGGGAATTATTTTTTGTTATATATGTTCCTAAAATCCTCAAGTATACATTCAGAAAAATGGATATCATTATGGTGTAGGATCGAAATAACGATGTAGATTCTCAATATACAAGAGGGGGGGGGGGGTGAATTGTAAACCTTAAAAATTTTCTTAAACAAAAAAAGATCTAAGTTTAATAAAGTTAAACTAAGAAAAATGGAAACACCTCTAACACCAATTGAAATATTGGGACAAAGTGTGAAGTTACAAACTTCTAGTTCTATACACATTCTTAAATCTGGAAAGTGATTCTGAAAAATAGGTTCCGGAAATATGGATCCGGAAAATGAAACTTAACCAAAGTTTATAATATGATATTCTACCTTAGAGAGTATAGAATCTAACTAAGTCAGAGTACAAGTGTAATGAAATATAATAAGGTTATACATTCCTTACAATACAATATGTAGTGGGAAAACTTGTAACAAAAACAAGTAACAAGATATAAATTTTTTTACCCAAAGATATGGGTTTCTAACAACCTTGGATAAAGGTCCCTTGATTTATAATTTCAAGCAATTCTGTCTTACCCACGCCAGGGTAATCCCTCGATACGAAGATCTGAGTCTCTGTCTTGCTATCCCCGCAATCCCTCAACTTCAAGGAAGTTGAAATTTCTGTCTTCCTCAGCAAGGAAGAACACAAACTTCCATGTAGTCGGCACCTCTTTCTTCCTATCCCTATAATCCCTCGAATGTAATCACCAATATTCGGAGTCTCACAAAGCAATCTGAACGAGAAGTTCAGTACGCACAAGGCATGAAAATATTCTCTCTCTAGAAATCACCTTAATAGTGTGTAGTCTCTAGAGTGATCAACTTGTTTTTTTTTGTATTGAGCTCTTTCAAATGAGATCCTATTTATAGGATCAGTAGCAATGGTCATATCCCTCCTCCAATGGTCATATTTCTCCTTGAACTTTGGAGGGACCTTTACACGTGTCACTCAACCAACGGTTAGTTAGAAATAGAATGGATGCCATCATTTTAAAACAAATCATTTGTAATTGAACGCACGACATCATTTTATAATGAAACGAGTGTAAGAATAAGAAAAAATGATGTTCAGAATGTATGAAAATAAAAGTTGGGAGTCTAACCAAAATTGGAATTCAGATTCTATAATAATGACATGTTCAGATTCTGTTTCATAAGATTTCAGAATATGAATTCTATAGAAATATGGAATCTGAATTTATAAGGAAATTCGTAGTCTGGTATCACTAGAATTCAAGATCTTAACATACAGAGTTCAGAGTCGATCTTTATAGAATTTCGGAGTCGAACTCATATATGTTCAGAGTCTAACTCATTGAAGTTCATAGTCGAACTCATAGAATTTTGGAGTCAAACTCATAGAAGTTTGCATTCGAACTCATAGAAGTTCGAAGTCGAACTCATAGATGTTCGAAGTCGAACTACATGAGATTTCATATCCATAATTAGGAATGGAACTTCATGGGAGTTCGTATCCAGAATTCAGAATGGAACATCCTGAGAGTTTGTATCCAGAATTCGGAGTGGAACTTCATTACAGTTCATATCCAGAATTTGGAGTGGAACTTTATTACAGTTCATATCCAGAATTCGGAGTGAAAACTTCATTACAGTTCATATCCAGAATTCGGAGTTGAACATTTTTACAGTTCAAAATCCGTAATTCGGATCCTAAAATAGAATTCTCCATATCTAAGTAGTATATGATTATGAGGTTTTTGATATGAATCCAATTTTTATACTTAAGAAAAATATTGACATGAACAATGAAAACATGGTAGGGTAAATTCCTTTGAGAAGGAAATTTTCCTTATATAAGTAAAATGTAGATTTGCTAACGTATAAGGTGTTTGTGATTTTCAAAACAAGAAGAAATGGAAAAGTCATTTTAAATTCCTTACTGACTGAACAATCTCCCCCTTTTTGGAAATCACAAACAACCTTACGAAAAATAATATAAGGACCTTGAAAATTTTCATTAGACATTGAAATTAAACCTAATATCCCATTGTTCATGTATGATAGTTAATACAACTAACTCCCCCTTAGGCATTAAAACACTAAGGATTGTATTCTGGATTTTCTGAATGGAGTTATCATTATCATGGGAATGAAAAACTTTGTAATGAGAAACTCCCCCTTAGATAAACTCCCCCTTACTTAGGGATGGTTCTTGACTTAGAAATTTATCCTTCTCCCTCTTTTGAGTAGTTCCTTTTCCTTCTACCTTGTTGTGATTTTCAAAAATAATATAAGGCAATGGAAAAAAATATAGTACCTAAAACATTAGTACATAATAGCACAAGATATAACGAACCAAAAATTTCATTAGAGTTGAAATAATTTTTACAAGGAAATACAAATGCAACAAAAGTTTGGATTTGTCTATCTGTCCTCCTTCTCTTTCGGAATAAGCTTCTTCAACACGGTTTTCAGCTTCTTCAAGTCTTTTTTATCCTCCTCAGCTTGCTTCTCCAAAGTTGTAATCCTTTCTTGTTGAGCTTTAAGCTCCTCTGCCAGAGCCTTTAGGGCCTCTTCTTGCATCTTCACTAACTCATCTTGCTTTACAATTTTTTCTTTGAGTTCAATTCGGAGATCTCTATCCCTTTTAATATTTTGAGAAAGAGTGTTAACCTTATCATTCAAGTCCTTCACTTATGGATTCTGATAATTTTTCTCAAGGATTAGCTTCTTCATAAAACTATTTATCTTTGCATCCTTGGTATCAAAAGAATTATTTACCTCATTCTGAAAATTATCAAACTCAACCAATTCATCATCCACCTTCATTGACCAAAGGGTTATATTACTGCAAGATTTTCTATGAGCATCATAATTGATGAAAAAACGTTTATGGTCAGCTTCAATTTTCACACATTTATCCATAAACATTGATAAGGATTCAGATTCCAGATTTATAATATATTGAAGCATTTGTCACCTTGAGTCTATGGTGGGAAAAATTGGAATTGTGTCTACCAACTTTTTCAAAGATTCAATAACAAAGTCATGACCATGTGTTGATAACTCCGAATCTGATAACATTCTTGGGGATTATTCATCTTGAGTTTCAACCAGCTTCCTTCGAGAGGATCCACCAACCTCTTTCTTCCTAATGATATCTTTTTTTGTTGTATCCATGAGCACTTGCTTACCTTTATCAGTTTTCGGAATGGGTAGGTCATCTGGAGATTCTTCCTCACTCTTTGATAGTTGAACAATATTGTCTTCATCTATTTTATCATTTTATACTCCTTTCTCAAGAAACTTCTTCTCATAGGTATCTTCCTTAGATAATTCATATTATTTACCTTCCTCTTGATTATCATCATCTTTGTTACCTTCTTTCTGAACATCCTTTCCCGGAGTGACATGTTTTTCCGATTCATCCTTTTCTTGATAATCCTCAACTTGTTTAATTAGGTCATCTAGATTAGCACTTCCTTCTTCTGCTTCTTCTTCTTCCTCTACTTATTCTTCACCATATTCATTCTCCACAACTTCTCTCTATTTAAGCTTTTCCTAAGTGAAGTAGCTCTTCCCAGGGGTTTCTGGTAATTGTTCAGTAAAGATAGTTTCTGGAACCGGAATCTGCTCAGAAGACATCTCAGTTGCTTTCAAAAGGGATTGAACAATATCTTCTTCTGACATCTTCTTCTTCAATTTTATTTCTTTTTCTTGTCTTTCCAACTCATCCACAACTTTTTCTCTTAAGGACTTAGCCTCAGTAGGGTCTAATCTGAACCGTGGATCCCCTTCTTTCCTTTTCACCTTGTCTTCTCACCATTTAGAAGTCACTTCATCTGGATAAGTTTTTTTTCTTTGTCTTGGGTGGTGCGGATTGGGTTTCCTTAGCTTTGGGAGTCTTGTCTTCAGCCACCACTTCCTTACGCTTTATCTTCTTAGTAACCTTCTTTACTTCCTAAACCTTCACAACAGTTTCTTGAGTGACTTCTGTCTCCTCTTCTGGAAAATTGTAAAACTCACCTGACTCTTTTGAAAAACCATCTTTCATCCTCTTTAAGGTATCATTACTTATCAGCATTAACTTATAAATTCTCGTCTTGGAGGTGCAAGCAACCGTGAATGAATCAAGACACTGAATAATAAGCTTAGAAAATATATAATGATACATAATGATTTGATCTCTCAAGTTTCCATTCATGATATTCTGAACTGTAATAAGAATGTTCCTCATCAAATTTATCTTCCTTAGATTTACCAAAAAATATAAGATGTAGATATCACTTTCCTTAAGGTTATTCATATCTCCACTTCTCGGAATGAAATACCCTTGAACCCAAAAATGTAGAATCTATTTTTTGGTGGAAAGATGAGAAATATTCACTATTTTATCATTTTTGAGACCTAGGAATTTCATTCCCTTCACCTTTCTGAAACTTCCTTGAAAATTCGGTAGCTTATGTGAACAAAATTCTGCTTCACCTTGCTGACCTCCTGGTTTGTATATGCAAAAATCTTCACATCCATTGAGTTTGATAATCTTAGAAATTAGAGAATCATACTCACTAATGAAATCTGGATGCACTAACCTCTCCCTGTAAACTAACCATTTTGATATTGGCTTCGTAGTTCACATATCCTGAGAAGTAGTTTCAGCAGACATTCAGAATTAAGAGCTCTAGAAGATTTGTAAGGGAATTATAAAGGGAGGCAGAACATCAACACGCGAGAGCTTGACGATCGATGTGGGACAACAATCAGGGGTCCCCTTTATATAGGCGATGAATGTGACTTTTGAGCTTCCAAAAACTATCGAACGGTTGATAACTCTTTGATCTGATCCGACGGTTGATAACATACCCGCAAGGGAAACTTGAATCCGATCTTTTGAGGTTTCTTAGAAAAACAATCGGATTTAAGAAAACTAGAATCTGAGAAATTTTAAAATTCATATGAAAATAACAGTAAGAAAAATATGACTATAAACACTTAATTAAGGAAATCATACCTTTCGGATTGGCCAGGACGATTATTCATTGTAAGTGATATTCTTCTTGAAGAAAAATTTGAATGTGAAGAACTAACTACGAAAAAATTAAAGTTGAAAGGACATTGTGTTCCAAAACTCCAGTACGAAAAGTATGAGTACGAAAATACCAGTACGAAAAGTTTGAGTATGAAAAATTTCAGTACGAAAAGTATAAGTACAAAACATTCTAGTACGAAAACTATAAATACGAAAAATTTTCATTACAAAAATTCTGAGTATGAAAATTCTAATTACGAAAGTTCTAATTCTGAAAATTTCCATTACGAAAATTTTAGTTTTGAAAACTTCATTACGAAAATTTTAGTTACGAAAGTTTGAAAAACTGACTATGAAACATTTAGTTACAAAATTTTGAAAAAATGACTAAGAAAATTTTGTTTACAAAAGCATAAAAAAATTGACAACGAAAATTTTGATTACAAAATCTAAAAAAACTGACTACCATAATTTTGATTAAAAAAGCTAAAAAAACTGACTACGAAAATTTTGATTACAAAAGCTAAAAAACCGACTACGAAAATTTTTATTACAAAAGCTAAAAACAAGATAACTACGAAAATTTTGATTATGCTAACTTGAAAATGTACTCCCCCTATGAAAATGTGTTTATTACTGTAAGGATAATTGTTCAACAAGAAGTTAAAGAAGAAGGATTACCTCACAGTTATCATTCATAACTTTTGTTTAATTTATTCAAATCTATCGGAGGGTAATGATTTTGTGAAAATTTCAGCAAGTTTATCTTGTGTTACGATAAAGTGACGAATAATATCTTCTTTAAATGTGTGATCCCTAAGAAAGTGATGCCTAATATCTATGTGCTTTGCCCGGGTGTGATGTGTTGGGTTTTTACTAAGGGAATGGAACTTGTGTTATCACACAATATTTGAGTCTTAGTAAAACTCATACCATAATCTGAGAGTGTGTGGTGCATCCACAACACTTGATCACCACAACTTCCAGCTGCTACATATTCAGCTTCAGTAGTGGAGAGTGCTACTGAGTGTTTCTTCATGCATGACCAAAAAACTAATGAATCTCCTAAGAGTAGAGAATAAACTCTTCCATGGAATTGTGTACTAAGCACTTATCATTATTAAAATTCACAAGGTATCCTTCATCACATAGCTGACTTATGATAATGAGGTTGTGCTTAAGACCCTTAACAAAAAAACATTTGATATCAATGTTTTACCAAGAAGAACAATATTACCTATACCAATAATTTCTCCTTGAGCGTTGTCGCCGAAATGTACTTTTCCTACTATCGTCTTGATAAAATTTTCAAAATAGTTTTTTTACCTGTCATATTCCAGGAACATCCACTATCCATGTACCATATATTACTGTTTGTACATCCTTTATCTTCTTGAAAATAAGAAAATAATTAGACTTTCGAAATCAAAACTTGTATGGATCTGAGATTTTAAGATAACAAAATTTTGGTTACCCACATCTCCTTTGAAAAATAATCCTTATGAAAACCTAAAGATTGGGTTTTTTTAAAGAACAATTCTTTGCCCAATGACCACCACATTGACACTTGGTACAAAATGGGGAACTTTGAGGAACAAAATAATTTTTACTAAAAGTTGGTTTTGCATGGGTAAAACCAAATCCAGATATGTTTCTTAAAGGTCAGATTTGTGAATACATCTTATCAAAATTTTCATTACCTAAGGTAAAGTTAGTCAGACACTTCTTTAAGGAAAATATATTGGACTTGAGTTTTATAACCAAGTTTTTATCTTCAAAATCATTATATTTGGAACTAGAGATAGGCTCAAAAACAATTTTCATAGAAATTACTTATTCTAGATATTTAGAATGATCATTCTTCTTAGAATTTACTTCCCCAAGTGTTTTTGAAATTCTTATTATATCATCATTTTTTTTATCAAGATCATTAGAATGATCTGATATTTCTTTAGTAAGAATAATATTCTGAGTGTTTTCCTTATCAAGTTGCTTATTGAGTTTTGAATTCTCAATCTCAAGATGTTCAGAAAACATAGAAACTTCTTCAGAGGTAGGTAAAGTATTTTCTTCATCAGAAGAGTATTATTCATCCAAAGAGTTATAATATTTAATATCATTATCATTCAAAGAAACATTGGTCAATGATTCAGCATTGTGTACCTTAGCCATAAAGCTATGATTATTAATAGGTAATCTGGCTATAAGACCAAGATTATTCTGTCCTGAGGATTCATAATCAGATGATTCATCTGAAGAGTCACCACCACTGGCACTCCAAGTATCATTATCATTCATAATATTCTTAGATTTCGACTTGTAATACTCATTTCTATTCCATTCAGAATGCCTCTCTTTTCATTCTTTCTTCTTGAGCAAAGGGCAATCAGCTCTAATGTGTCCACTTCTCTTGCATTCATATAATGTGACCTCTGAATCTTTCTTATATTTCATATCATAATTCTTATACATGGATTGGAAATTTCTTTTACCAGCTATCTTGTTCATCCTTTGAGCGAGATTAGCTAACTCGTTTTCTCAGATTTTACTCTCACTAGTTTCAAATTGGATAATAACCTTCTTATACTTGGATCTAGTTACACTCTCAGGAGTCTTAGCTTTCACATGATTTGATGTTGTAGTAAAAGTAACAACACCATTCCCATTCTTCTTTTTGATGTTTTCAGCATCTCTCTTCATCCTTTTTTTCATGTTGGAGAAGAGTTACAAATAGCTCATCATGAAAAATTTGAGTAACCTTTCTGTTCTCATCAATAGTAGTTCTCTTTGATTCCCACTCATTGGGAATAATATCAATGATCTTGTCAATACGAGATTCATCATCTAGAACTTTCTCTCACATATATTGTAATCTATTCACGATTGTAATGAATCTATATTGTACATTGCATATAGGTTCTCCATAAGGAAAATTGAATCCATGATACTCAGCTCTAAGCATAACTCTTCTTGTCTCAATCAATTTAGATGTACCAAAATGAGTAACTTAAAATTTCTTCCATATAAAGTTATATGTTTCAGAAGAAGAAATTTGGCTATATATGTTCCTAGTCATTGAACAAAGTAATGTATTGTGTACCTTATAGTTTAATTGATAATCATGCTTATCTTGATTTGTGAATGTACTAACTTCCTTATCAAGAATATTGTATCCACCGTTTAGCATAACAAAATTTTCTACTCTAGTATTGATAATGAAAGTATTCATACAATATCTCCAATACTCATAATCATTACCATAAAAAATTGGTGATCTTGTAGGATTTAGGTTGTCGATTGAACCAACAATGATTCCTGCCATCTTAAAATTATTTCTACACAAAAACATGTTAATAAAAAAAGTTCATATTCAAGTAACTAAGCAAGAAATATATAGAACAATGAAAAACTGAGCAAGAAGAACTTATATGTGAGTATTACAATTTCAGAGACCTCCTTTGATACCAATTGTATGATCAAAATAACAATATAGATGCTCAATATACTAGAGGGTGGGTAAATTGTACAGTTTAAAAATTTCCTTAAACAAGGAAAGATCTATGTTTAACAATGTTAAACTAAGAAAATTCACAACACCTCTAACACCAATTGAAATATTGGGACAAAGTATGAGGTTACGAACTTCTAGTTCTATACACTTGCTTAAATCTGGAAAGTGATTCTGAAAAACAGGTTCCGGCAATATGGATCCAGAAAATGAAACATAACCAAAGTTTACAATGAGATTCTACATTAAAGGGTATAGAATCTAATGAAGTCAGAGTACAAGTGTAAGGAAATATATGAAGGTTATACTTTCCTTACAATACAATATGAAGTGAAAAACTTGTAATAAAACAAGTAACAAGATATAAATATTTTAACCCAAAGAGAAGGGTATCCAACAACCTTGAATAAAGGTACCTCGATTTATACTTTCAAGAATGTCTATATTACCCACACTAGGGTAAGCCCTCGATACGAAGATCGGAGTCTCTGACTTTCTATCCCCGAAATCCCTCAACTTCAAGGTATTTGGATCCTCTATATTACTCAACAAGGAAGCCCTTGAACTTCTAGGTAGTCCACACCTCTGTCTTCCTATCCCCGGAAGCCCTCGAATGTAATCACCAACATTAGGTGTTTCACAATGTAATCTGAATGAGTAGTTCAATATGTAAAAGGCATGAAAAGATTCTCTCTATAGAAATAACCTTAACAACGTGTGGTGTCTAGAGTGATCAACTTGTTTTTTGTTGTATTGAGCTATTTCAAATGAGATCCTATTTACAGGCTCAGTAGCAACGGTCGGCTCCCTATTCCAATGGTCATATTTCTCCTTGAATTTCTGAGGGACCTGTACACGTGTCACTCAACCAACGGTTAGTTAGAAATAGAATGGACGACATTGTTTTATAAAAAAACATGTGTAACTAAATGCACGAAATCGTTTTATAATGAAACGAGTGCAAAAATAAAAAAACTGAAGATCAGAATGAAATCAAATAAAAGTTCGGAGTCTAACCAAAAATGGAATTCGGAGTCTATAATAAAGAGATGTTTGGATTTTGTTTTATAGGAGTTCAGAAGATGAATTCTGTAGAAATCCGGAATCTTAATTTCTCAGGAAACGTGGAGTCTGGTTTCACTAGAATTCAGAATATGAAATTACAGAGTTCGGATTCAATATTTATATAAGTTTAGAGTCGAACTCATAGAAGATCAGAGTCTCACTCATAAAAGTTCAGAGTCAAACTCATAGATGTTTAGAGAAGAACTCATAGAAGTTTGGAGTCGAACTCATAGAAGTTCGGAGTCGAACTCATAGAAGTTCAGAGTCAAACTACCTGAGAGTTTGTATCCATATTTTGGAATGGAACTTCATGAGAGTTCGTATCCAGAATTAGGAATGGAACTTCATGAGAGTTAGTATCCAAAATTCAAAGTGGAACTTCATTAAAGTTCATATACAAAATTTGGAGTGGAACTTCATTACAGTTCATATCCATAATTCATAGTGGAACTTCATTACAGTTCATATCCAGAATTCAGAGTGGAACATTATTGTAGTTCATAATCAAGAATTCAGATCCTAAAACAGAATGCTCTATTTCTATGTATTATATGATTCTGAGGTTTTTGATATGAATCCGATTTTTATACTTAAGAAAAATATTGATATGAACAATGAATACATGGTAGGGTAAATTCCATTGAGATGGAAATTTCCCTTATATAAGTAAAATGTAGATTGTTTTAAGTTTAAGGTGTTTGTGATTTTCAAAACAAGAAAGAATGGAAAAGTCATAAGGAAAACGTTATTGACTCAACATATGCGTGTTAGAATTTTTGTTTATCTTATCATGGATTATGGCTATTAAAACCATTAATATCTTACAAAGGAAAAATCAACAATTGATGATCTGAGTATTTAGCCTATTTTAACCCTATATGTGATGCTGATTAAGAGGGATCCAATGTTGATATACATTCAAAGGATAGAAATAAAAATTATAAAATAAAATTCATCATATCATTCTCAAATAAAGTTTTAGCCAATCGTAGTTTATAGGCTCATATAATCCCCAATAGATGACATGGAGATGAATAGAAAGGTAGAAAATTTTCTAGAGATTATCATTTCTAAAAAAATCATATATATGATATGGAAGGCATATGTGTTATTTTTTAAAACAAGAACTAAAAAAGTAAACTTATAGAGGTTTCACATAAATTTACCTTTTATATTCATCTAGTATGTACCATAATATATCGATATCTAATGTAATTCATTGTCTAGGATTACATGAAACAATAGTTTGTTGAATTTATATCTCGATGAATTGTCTCCCAATAAGGCATGGCTGAATGAAAAGAGTACATGAGAATGATTCAACCATTTCCTATTCCATTAAGGAAATGGTAAAACGTTATTTGGGAATACATTATTGCATTCATGAGACTTCTAATGGAAATAACACCATTTGGGTGGTAGTGGGTCACCTTAAAAATTAATCACATTTCATTTAAATTATGTTTGACCTATCACTTTACTAATTAAACACCATATACATAGAAATAGTTGTAATACAATATAAAGTGTCACTCTACATCATATCATAATAAGATATGAGGATTACCTTATGGTTCTGGATGAGCTTCAAATAGGTGTGCATTACAATGTTGAGTTTCAGTTCTACTTATCACAGTCAGATTGATGGTTAGTTTGAAAAAACACATTCAAAATCAAGAGTTTATGATTCTATCATTTATTGGGTATTTATAAGGATATTATGAATAACACTTTCTCCTCATGGAGTTCTCATATAAAAAAACATTCCATTTAAATTTTCAAACGGAAGATTATGCTGCTTTTTTATGGGTACTGTATTCAGACGCTATCATACTAAGATGACGTTATATATAAAATGTGATTTCACTAGATATTACCTCTTATGATATATAGAAGGTTTAAATAAGTAAAAATCATATTATTTCCACACATAGATGAAACATGTTTATATAAAAAATCATCATTTTGTCCATGAGATGGATGTTGGAGATAAGGTGTTCTTATATCATTGTGGAAGATGATCATGTGGTTTGTAAGAAGACTTTGATACATTATTATATTTGAGTTCCATAATCACATCATAGTTCTAGAAAATAAAATAGAACTACTAGATAACCTATGATATGTACATGATGTGTTCAATGTATCCCTTTAAAGAAGTGCATACTAGATCCCTCACATGTAATTAAACCTAATGTGGTACCTTTGTAGAATGATTTTTCATAATATGAGAAGACAGTGAAAATATTATACGATAGATACAATTTTCTAAGAAACTATATATTTCACTAGGTCCATGTACTATTTTGGAACCATAGGTTTGGCTAGGAAACATGGTCACATGAAGAGGTGATGAAACAGAAAAACCCTCCTCTATTATATCATATTAAATGAAATTTCAAGGGGAAAATTCAAAAAGGGAGTAAGAATTTAATAAAACAAACATTTATAAATAATGTTCCATTCATAATGAATAACATCCTTAACAATTAAATTATTTATAAAAAAACATGTAATATATTTCATTTTTATTGTCATATGGCTTTAAAATTATGTTAGGATTCATAAAAAATTATAATATTTCTGTTATTTAGTGATCATTATGATTAGTGTATAATAAGAGTTATTATAAGGTTTAATTGACACATATGGATGAAGCGATGGCCTCAACTAGTAGGATCATACCACATCAAGACCATTCAACAGATATTCCAAGTGAAATTTAATCTTTGGGATTTCCCCTCAACCAAGATCAAGGGGTGATTAGACAATTAAAATATTTAGTGAAACATTTTATGAATAAACTCAAACTTATGAGATTACAACCCAAACCTTGTTCACTTAACCACCCCCATAAAGTACCACTGTGACACACATTACCCTTAAAATATATGATTGTGTATTAAGGGATTATGTATCTATATGAAGTAGAATTAATTTTTACATTTTATTAATAATAAAATAATTAATATATTTATTGAACTTATTATTAATTAATATATGTTTTATATAATTTGTTTGATAAATATTAGATCCTGATGTTGAGAATCAAAAATTGGAGTTCTATAAATATTTAGTTTCAACTAAAACGAACATTTTGATAAATTCATGAATTTTACAATGTGTCTTATTTTCACTAAATAATTTTAAAGAATAATATTTCATCAAATTCAAATTATAATATAATTGAATTATGTAAAATGTAAATTTTATAAAAGATATAATGTATTTTTCAACGTAAAAATAATAATTTCTAGTAAATAAGTGTTTTTATTTAAAATATTAAAATTTGATATTTTAAAAATTAATTTTTTTTAATATTATTTTTGAAATCATATCATTGATGTTATAAAGTGGTGAATTCTTCATTCTTTTTTGTGATGGATGTATATTTTTATAAAAAATATATATTGTATAAATATTTTGTATGTTTTATTACCTTAAAATATCCAACGAAAATGATTTATTAAATACTATAATATTAACCTAAAAACAAAATTATATTTATACTTTAAAATATATTTTTTAATTTATATAATTATATTAAATATCTTATAAATAATACTCCAAATATTATATAATATTTTATGTGTTTTAAAAACATCATTATTAAAATCACTCACATACACATCAAAAATTGCAGAATTTTATGGATTACATTTCAAAGACATATAATATTTAAAACAAAACTTTGGAAAAATGTGTCAGGACTAAACCATGTGATGATTTTGGGTTTGAAAATTTTATAGCTTATAATATAAAACATATATTTAGGAAATAATATATAATTCGAAAATCATTCAATATAAATGCCCACTCAACCTTACATTAGACTTCATTAAATCCACATTGAACAAGAATATCCCACCCCTATCACCCGATAAATCTATAACATTTTTTTAACATGCTCTTAAGAAGGTCATACAAGTCATTAAGAAGAAATAACTCATGTCGGGATACTCTTCCTTTTCCATTACATTGAAATACTACTTTGTATTTAGCCTCTTTAATCTTGGATGATTATGTGTTAATACATTTATAAACATACCTTTAATGTCTAAATGATTTTCCATGAATGAGAGAATCTTTATACCCTCTCACAATATAATTAATCTAATCTTTTACAATGAATTACTATGGGTTTATCTTCCTATCCCTATTTATTCTTATTCTTCCATTGTATCAAAATTTTGTTTATAAATTCCGCTTGATGTTATGTAATTTTATTTATCCCTTCACTACCCTTATGAATCACCAGTAGTCGGAGACAAACATTCACCATCATTTTATCCTTCATTAACCATTATATACAACTGTTAAGCAGTTGAAATTGTCCCATGACTCTCCATTGCCAAATTTTATGGTAGGGATGACCATCCCTATTCCCACTTTAGGGTAATCAGTAGTATTTTACTTTCTTTAATTGTTTTGGGGCGTCAATGTTATTAACAATCACTCTTTAATCATGTTATTAAAAGTAATGGATGATGTTTTAATGTTATATGGCCAATATGGTAAAAAAATGAATATCTGTGGTATTCATGTGATTTTTGGGGAAAATTATATATCTATCATATTTATTGGGTAATTTTTCAGCTCATGAGATACCATTTATTATGATCGGGAGGTCATCATAAGAAAACTATGTAATGATGTATCAGAGGTCACCTATTATGTATTCTTATGAAGTCAAGCTTTATATTACTTAAAAATGCTTGTGTTACCTTGATGATATCAAATTATATCATGCATTGTGTTTGTTGTTTAGGATTCTCACACATTTATGACACCCTTATATACCTCTTGACTCAAATTAACAAAATTCATTATGTTATTCTTCTATTATTCAATTTTAAGGGTTTATTTTTCACCAATTTTTTATATTTCTCCCAATGTTATCATATGATATATTATAAGGTCAATGTAATATAAAAGTGTGTTTGGGAGCTTAAAATAATATAATTATACCAATGTTTCATGTTATAATTATATGTAGCTAATTACCCTAATAAACTATGCCTCAAAATATTTTGACATTTTGTTATATATAACTACAATTAATTAATAATGAATTAAATAGTTTAAATGATTTGGGATATCATAGAGATATACTAGTAAATTATATGTTTTTAAGGAAAATATTTTTTTGAATAGCATTTAATGATGATTTATTAAAATTGAAATCATAAGTCCTTTAAAATATTGAATATTGTACAATTGTGAAATGATTGATGTGACAGATGACCAATTATTCATATCCCATGACTGAACATCAATTTAAATCCTACATGATAAGATAATTTAGCCTGGTAGTCGAGGAATATAACATTATTATTTATATCTCTACCAAGAAAAAATATTAATAAAGATAGCAATAATTATACATTAATGATATATGGTGAGACTCATAGGGGTGAACACCTACTTTAAAAAAAATATTCATATTATAAATTGTATACCATGTTTTCATGTTCTCTAATAAGTGTAAGGATCATTGAATCATGATATTAATTACCCTAGACCCCATTAATATTATTCATAGATTTCTCAGAAATATTATTTATATAGTATTCCAACTGATGTTTTATAAATCATGCCACGCAAGATTCTTTTCTATTAAAGTTTTATATTTACCTAGTTTGGTAAATTATTTTTAAATTATTGAAATTTGGGATCTAATTAAAACTAAAAAATTTAATTTCATGCCATGTTTTATTTAATGTTAAGAACAATTTGATTATTTAATATGGAAATATTATGAAACACTTGGTGGGATACTGATGGGTTCGATTTATAACACCTCAAATATGCCTATGAGAGTATGCTGACATTGTTTTTCCAAGATCTGGTGTTTTCATGGAAATAATTAGAGTTTATGTATATCAGTGATTGAGATGGATTGGATATTAGTAGTAATGTGTGTGGGTGAATGACCCAGATGATGCATATAGGGGGGTGGGGTGGGTGGGTTGTTAGATATGTCATTATTTTGATTGTTTTTCTATTTTAGTTTATGTTTCCCACATTTTTCTTTTCTCCTTTTTTGTATAATTTTCTCTCTAGAACTTATTTCAATTTAATTATTTTGTTATTGGGTTCCCTTATTTTGGAGAATTTTTTCCTAATGGTTGTTTGCAATTATCTAGAGTTAATCCCTTGAACATGGGGATAAAAATAATCTTTGTTCCTTGTTACAGGAAAACGTGAAATTCTATATTATTGGTTGATCTTGGTTTGTTCATTAATTGTTTGTATCAATGGTTAGGTTTTTTTTATCATTGGTATGGAATAATAAGATTCCTTACTGGATAGAAGAAAATAATGTTTTGACATAAAGGGTTGGTTATGAGTAAGGGCCTGATTAACTCCCTTAGTGATGGTCCTCAAGTTACCATGGGTTGTTACAAAATGTGTCTTTCAAGGAATGTTCTTCCAGATATCATTTGTTTTCAGTTTTCTTATTGGTTCAACATGAAACAAGTTCCCTATTCTGAAATATTCCAAATTGATTTTACTTCATGTTGTTTAA
Source organism: Viscum album (assembly GCA_963277665.1). Taxonomy (NCBI): domain Eukaryota; kingdom Viridiplantae; phylum Streptophyta; class Magnoliopsida; order Santalales; family Viscaceae; genus Viscum; species Viscum album. Next base: position 745,186,637 of record OY728123.1, on the reverse strand, counting down.
TAACCGTTCCCCATAATATTTTCAACGAGACTTAAGGAGGTAGCTACTAATGACCATCAATAAGGAAACCCAAAATTAGATCAAAATATCATTGTGGAAGTTTTGTGTGTAGTTCATGATATGCACCTTGAAAAAACACCCACCCTTACTCATGATATTAAGTGAGAACCTCAAAAGGATTAGAATAGGTATGGATCCTTGGAGTCCAATTTCCATAAACCACTTTCTTTATTCGGGGAGATAAATATCATAGAATAATAATACATGTTGGGGACATTGAAATACAATGTAAATTCCAAGAGTACCCATGTTCTATCATGTTAAAGTGTGTTATCTTCAATCGAACACTCTGAAGTAAACAACGGTCAAAATCATTGATTTTTTCAAATAGGCCAGATGGATTACAGTGAAACATTATTCAACAAACAAATCATAATTAATAAATTTTATCTATTTTCTATAAACATGAAACAATCTATATAATTCCTCATCATTGATAAAAATAATCAGAAATTCATGATATATTACATCAATATTGATGAAATTACAAAGTGTTCACATAAAACTTCTAGACACGTAGTCTAAGTCAATGATAATATACCTATGATATTGAAAACCATTTTCATATAGTGGATATACAAATTATTTTAACGAAATATTGGTACAAGTGAAACATATACCAATTGTTTGAGAGAACTCTATTTATATGTTCCATATAAAGAACAATACAGACTATTTGTTAAAAAATAGTTTTATGTTCATATAATTTTTGGGACCACACGATTGGTTTTGGGGAACTATAGCTATATGTGTAATCTTAGTACATATGAAAATATTTTTATAAGACCATTGGAATAGGTCCCGAACATTACTTGAATATATAACAATTTTTCTAGGAAACCATTGGGTTATGCATTCTAATTTTTTTATAATTCATTAATATAAAATTAAATTCTAAAAAATTATAATTATTTTTTGAGATAATGATATATAACTATTTATATAAAAACAATATTTCATCTTTTAGTTTTTAATTCATACAAATGATTGAAAATATTCACGAGTTCAATATTCTCCACAATTTAATTTCACATTGAACATATACCAAATGTTTTCCACAACCATTGTTATAGGTATTTCCTATGAAATTACCTAGAAAAATAGTTTGAGATATTTTTTTTATAGACCATCTATATGAATCATTCACCCCAACCATTAGTTTAGTAATATCAAGAATAAAAAACCTCTAATGGTCCATCAAACCATTCGTATAGGCTATTCCAATAGTTTGGGGGCCAAAAATAATGGTTCCAAACTATAGGAATAACCTTTTTCTTATTGGGAAAAGGAAATAAAAACTTAAAAGTATGTAATTGATTCTTCATAAGTGGTATTAAAAATGATATTTTTTCATAATATTTTTTTGACATTTTCTGCCTATGTTGAGGTGTTGCATAATGATTTCATGGTGTAGATTGACCATGAAGGAATGATAGAAAAGATCCCAGTTACCCAAAACCCTACGGAAACAACAATTACAACCTTAAGGGAAAAAGGGAGTGAGTTGAATCTTTTTTTAGAAACAAATATTGTTCCCCAAGGTATCATTAATACCTCTGATCGTCTTCAACATCTAGTAGTGGCCCACAAACATGTTCAAATGGTGTAATGGTCGAATACATGAATTATGCATTCTCTAAAGCACCAAATAAATTAATATTATATGGATTATATGGTCACCTATATAGGTTCTATAATGTTTTCTATTATCTTAAAAGTGGGATATTCCTTTCTATAACTATAGGGAGTTATGGTTAAATCAGATACATTTGATCAAAACTGATTTGTCCACAAACCTCTAGAACAATGATTTTACACATAATGTATGAGTTTTTAATTTATGTTGATGTGGTCCAATTTCTATAAGTTTCATATTTTTTCCCTCATATATATAGGCAGTAATATTTGATACATGAGACTCACAAAATTTTTTATCAACACATATTGTAAATCTCCTGAGTTTTCTAATAGAAGTCATTCACTATATTTTAGAGATAGTTATTCCTCTAAGAATTATGGGGGATTAGGGTCTCTAATTCTTCCTAATACATATTATTTATCCGAATAAATGATAGAATATAATTTTATTGTCATTTAATGAGACTCTTGGATGTTGTTCTTGCAATTGATATGATAAGTTCTATAAATCCCAAAGAAAATGTAATCATTACTGTGTTTCCATAACAACAAATTATGGGATTTGTATTGTGATCCAAGGAGATTGGGACCTGAAATCCATATAGGAGGAAGATACTATTATATATCATTTTCAGTTAATATCCTCTTTATCGATTGATATGAAATACTAATATGTTTTTAGTAAACTTCCTCCAGTGGTTGGTGAGTTTTATAAGTTGTTTCCAGATGTCTTTTATGGAATTCAACTAGAGAGGGAGTTAAAAATTATTTATTTAATTAGTGAAAAAAGTAAACTGATATGGATAATGTCTTACTACAAAGATCCGGTAATTTTAAATGCGTTTAATATTTTCTTGGTAAATTTGATAAAACATGGCTTCATACTCATGAGTTAGACACCCTAAGTATCCCTCGTTCTATTTTCAAAGAATGATGATATAACTCACTACATAGTTATTGATAAAAAAACTCAATCGGGTAATAGTAAAGAAAAAGTACCCTATAAACCTAATTCAATATTTATACAATCAATTGAATTAGGAAAACTGGTTCTCAAAAATTTATATCGGTCTGGTTAAAAATATATCTTAATCATGGATTCAAATATTTTGAAGTCCTCCTATAGGAAAAGGTTTTTTTAATGAATTCATCATGATGTTGTTTTCCCTAACAAGTTGATCAATGTTGTTCACTAAATTGATGAACTATAATTTTAACTATTTCTCTATCAATTTTTGTAGAATGTTTTTATTTCAATATGGATTAATCAAGAACAGAAGATGATCATGTGAACCATATAATGAATATTAAGGAAATTCTATGGGAACACCATTTTTTTAAAAAATTATAAAAATATAAATTTCTTATTTGAGATGTGAAGTGTTTTGGAATATGGTCATAGATGATTGAATCCATGTTGATACAGAAAATGTAATGGTAGAAATTTCATTGGTGGAAACATGAATTCCATTAACATATAATTATTCATGGGTCTTGGAGGTTATTACAGGTGGGTTGTGATTGATTTCCCAAAGCATACATGACCATTTACTACTCATACCTAGAAAGGGTTAAAGTGCACATGGGATGCTTAGTGTCTGGAATCACTCAAGGAACAGAAGAGATGTATATCCTTATAACTTATTTTGACTAAAACTGAATCTATACATGATTATGTGGAATATTGTGATGATTTAATTACATCTATGGGTTCTTCCCATGTATATTGAGATTATACAGTTTTTAATAATAATTTTATCTTCGACATCAAGTGAGTAATTATCTCACCCATAATCTAGAACAAATAGTTTTTATATATTCCCTTAGGATTTGGAATCACTACAAAGAATCTAAAAATGATATCATCTATTTTATAAATTTTTTTTTATTATATATCCACAATGAGATATTAGAATCTTTGAAAAAGATTATGGGTGGAATAACTAGAGTCATTCGAAATTGAGATTTAGTATACTATGGGAAATATTTATTCAATTTGTAATTCCATTTGATGGATTTTTTCTTCCTATGAGGTGAAATAAAAAATTTCTCATTGTGATTTTATTGGAATCATTTCATTGTTGCACTTGGGTGTCAGAGATTAACTTCCTAATGATGTTTCAAAAAAAATTCAATTTACAACCTCTATTCATGAAATAATATTCTAGGAGGAACACCAGGATAACATGTTTCATAATATAGAAGATTATTTATATCTTATGGATCAGATCACTTAATGATATCTATATTTGGAAGGTATTAATGTCATTAAAAACAATTATATTATACCTAATTCAATATAGAATTCTCGAGGATGAACAAAATATCGTTAAGAGAATTTTCAGATTTCGTTATTGTTTTTTTGTTATAGAAATATCCTTTTTTTATTAGTATATATTGATATATAGTTGGTTTTTAGTCAATGATAGGTTAGGTGGCTATTAATGAGCAATGTATAAAATATGGAAGTGAGGTTATTTTTGGATATTCAATTGGAGTTCTGTTGTCTTGTCGTTTTGGGCCACTAGCTAGCTAGTGAATCGACCTGGTATGATCCAGGGTATAGAAAGTCCACAAGTTCAATAGTGTCTGGCATTGGGCCCCCTATATCCCATGACTTGCCTGATGGATCCCTCCAATAAATTTTCCCATATAAAGTTTATCATTGAGTCATTCATCCAACATGCACCAACTCATCTGTTGGCCCCTTATGGCTAGTCAGAGATGCTGTTGAAGTTTTGATTCATAAAGCGTGTCTTATAATTTATGCTCAATACACCTTTTTTATTTTTTTATCCTTTTCATTCAACCATAATTTGTTTAATGTTTTTTATGAATCCCTTTTGGATTTAAATGGATCTCTAATATGCAATTATAAGTGGATCTTAGAACTTCTCACCATGGTGGATTCCAATTGGTGATTCTTAAGTTTTTATAGAATATCTCATATACTCTTGTTTTTTTATTTTTATCATCCACAAAATCCTAGTTGAATTTTAATATAATGAAAATTAATTATAATTTTGGCTTTATAGGGACCTTTCCTACAGACATATTTCATGTTTTTTATTCCTATTTTGGAATCTTGAGAACTAAATTAGGTGCATTCATACAATTTCCATATCTAATTGAACACTTATTACTTCCTTATTTCGATACTATTTTGTAAAATTATTTTTTATGTATGAATAATTATAACTTGGTATTTATTTCTCAATGTAACGATAATTGATGAATTGAAACCCTTTTTAATGTCCATTGAATAAAATACCATGAAACATGAAAATGGGTTTCTATAGAAATGATTTATTTGAATGAATTTATTGGATCATATTTTTTTAATTGTGATAGGATGAAATGCTGAGATATCTTTGAAAATTATCTATTTTTATTGATTTTTTTGGAAATTCCAATGATGATACTTTGATGAAATTAAATTAAGAGTAATTCTCAAACATTTAATTCCGAGATTTTGAGAAATGATTTATGATACTGATGAATTATGTTTGATATCCTAGTATTGAAATTTGATTTGAATACTATGTAAGATATGATCCATGGTGGGTAGTCCAGGTAAAAAACTCTATGAATTTTTATCTTTTCCTAATAATGAAATAGACAATATAAAAACAACCTAAACTCTGAAAAGGATGGGAAATGATCATGGGGGTTAACACATACCACATAGGACAACAGTTCTATGTAAATTTGAACACTAGGTAACCATGATAACTATGAAGTGTGAGGATTTAAGAGTCTTGACCAAACAAACCATTTACTTTATTAAGAAGGTTATAAAATTTCTTATAAATATTCAATTTATTATGTTCTAAATAATATTACAAAAATATATTATTGATAATCAAATTTTCTCGAATATATTATGATACCCATATTTTGAAAAAAAAAATTATAAATATTTTTAAAAGTAATTTCTAATTTAAAGTTAATGATATATTTTCCTGAACATTTTTATTATAAATTAATCACATTCTATTTTTTTATATTATGGAATAATTCTAATACATTTTCTGTGATACTCTAAGGATTTTTAATCACACCCTGCACATCGATTTTCTAATATATAAACATTGATTTTTTTAAGTTTAGATAAAAGAAATGAACATCTATGAGGTGGTGTTCATTCATGATAAAGGGCCATTGAATGATCGATGTAATGTGTGGGGTGAGTGGACAATGTGTTTCATGGAGGTGGGTTGTTAGGGATGTCATTGTTTTACTATTTTTTAAAATTTATTTATATCTACCTATTAATTCTTACACATTGTCTATATATTTTTGTTATTAATTATGTTGGTATTTTATTTAATTGATTAAGGTCATATAGGTTGTATATAATTCAATACGAATTGTTTTTTTTATTCCTAGGGGAGAGTTGAAAGCCCATGGGGACTGGGAATTACCTTTTCGTTGGTTTCTATAATGACTAAGACGTTATTATAATTGGGAGATTCAGGTTGTTTGGTGGTATCTATGCTACCTATTATAATTAATTATTTTATTCTACTAGATTTAATAAAAAAAATGTTATTTATTTGTTTTCTATTTTATTAATTATTAATGTAATGTATTACTTTGTAATAATATTTTCTTAATCATTACTATAATTTCTAATATTTTATGTTCATTTTCATTAGGTGTGGTGGATAATAAAATTAATTTGGGTAGATGAATTATAGTTTTAGTACCAAAATATTATTTTTTTTAATAATTTATTGTTCAATTTTATGTATTACCAATAAAGTACAAATTTAGAGGAACAAAAATAAAAACTACATAAAATATTGTTAACATAATAGGAACATAGTTGTCATTATTTTTACTCTTAATGATGAAAGCATTAACATATTATAAAATTATGGTATTATTATTATAATTAATGATAAAATATTTAACATAGTGTAAATTAAAAATTAAAAATAGAGTTTTTTTTGGATAATAAACACTCCATTAAAAGATTATTTTTAATACCAATGTTTTAAACCTAATTAATCTACTAATCCATTGAATAGATCAGAGGTATCCATGACATTGATCATACTATATTGTATCCAACATTTTATTCTTATTGGAAACTATGTTTCCGTATCCGTGAAATCCCTAGACCGAACATGTTAGTAGATTGTCACATCCACACATTAGAGGCTCTTTATATTTGACATGATAACCATAAAATAACATAGTTTAGATTGTCATAAATTACTCTATATTTCAATTATTAAAAGAAAATATTCTTTAATAATTAGAAGATTAACAATTAAAATGGAAATTTTCAAGAGATATAAAACTTACAAAATATATTAAGAGAACAAAAATGAAACCGTCTGAATAAAAATGATCACATTGATAGTGAAATCTATGATTAGTGGGAAAGTAAAAAACAACAAAATAAATTAAAACTTTCAAAAATGTCAAACATGATGATAATTCATGTTCCTTCATATACTATAGAAACATGAGGTGTGGATCTTTTTAAATTAATTTTTATAAGAAACTTCAATGTCCTGATTCTAAAATACTAAGAATTTGTTATTAATGAATCAAAATAATCATCTTTATATACCAATGTAATGATCATGTTGTTCTATATTATAATGAATTTACTTCGTACCGCTATAGGGATTCAAATTAGGATTAATTTAATCTTCATTGTATATTCATATCTCAATATTTTTTTAAAATTGTTTTAGTTTTTTATTTTTTCAATTACCAAAAGTTCGTTCTCCATAATCACAATAATAAGGAAAATGAACCAATCTAAATCATTTTCATATAACTTGTATTCTAATTTCCAAAAAATGATGGAATTGTATCATTAATACAAAAATATCTTCCTTCTTGGATAACACAATTAATATAAGAATATTTTAAATAAAAAATATATTTAAATTAAATATCCATGTATTCATTATGGTAGTGATATTGTTGTCATTTGATTAGAGAAAAGTTTTAAAAAATAGTTTGAAAAAATAACGAAATTTATGATCCTTTACAAAATATTTGTCAAACCCAAATATAATAAAATATAATGAATATAAATTATAAACAAAAGAGTATTTTTTTAATTTTATGCAACATTTTAATTTTATAAAAGAAATAAACAAATAATGAAATAAAAAAATAATTTTTTTTGGAGAGTTCTATAATAAATTTTTGTGGATTTATTAATGATATTATAGACCATTATATCTTCATTAAAAATACTTTAATAATTTTTTATGTAATCAAATATTTCTATACAAATTATATTTTTTACTATTATATCGCATCATGAATGATGTAGTTATATTGTAAGTTCCACAAAAACACATATTTCTCCCCAATTATTAGGAATATTTTAAATAATTTCCATATAATAGTATAAATGATTATAAATTATTAAACTTTTGACATCACCTTCACCACCCATGACTATATATAATTCGTCATCTACATCCAATTCACTTATTACATTGACATGGAATACTTCATGATTCACAAAATTTCTTCTGATCTTATTTAGTTAAAATATTATAAAGGTAATGATAATGGAAAACATTTACCATTGAAAATAAGTGATAGGAAAAAAAAAATATTTTCTATTTTGTTTATAGTCTTTATATATTCACTAAATATTCTTATAATCCACAAATTTGTATTTTTTTATGCGTGTTTGAAACAATAATTTTCTAAAATGAAATGCCGAAACATATTTCATAATAATTATTTTAAAATATAAACTTAAAATTCCCTAGAATTAAAAATTAATGAGTTTCCTTTGATGAAAATATTAACCTCTATGAAAACTAATTCATAATGATTATAATATAAATATTACCTTTAATTATTTTTGACCATCTCCCCATATGATAATAAATAATGGCATGGGAATATTGAAATATTACAAATCCTCATTGAAAATATTAAACATTTTTGAAGATATCACTCAAAATTAAGGTAGGATATTCCACATCTAAGGATGGGTGATAAATCTTTTTCAATATTTTTAAACTATTTACAAAATATCTTTGACCAAATTTATTATGAAATCAATATGTTTGAAAAATAAATACATCTATAAAAATGATAAGTTTCAAAAATTGATTGTTTTAAAAAATATTCCACTAAATTTTTACTAAAATTGATTTTAACGTAAAGAGATGTATAAAAAATAAAGGATTGAAAATAATTAATGGTTGATAGTTAAAAATATTAATTTAATTAATTAAAATCAAACTTAATTATTAGTCTTACGAATATACTTGTGAAAAAATTTACGTAACGATAAAGTAATGAAAAATATTTGTTCTGTGAATAATATACAGTTATATTTGTGGTACCGCCACATGTTTGGGTCCAATTTTTTTAGGAAAAAAAAATTTAAGAAATATATATTTTTCTTATTCACTTATGTTATAAAACTGATTGTTATTACGGATAAATATATTTAAAAATAAAAGGGCCAAAAATAATATAGGAAAAAAATCTGGCAAGGATACATTGTAGTGTTTTTGGGTTGTTTGTGCTTTTAATAGAATACATTTGACAAAATTACAACATTTTTTTTTCATACGAGATGATCTATATGGACCACAAGGTATGGGTCATATTGTGTAGAGTGTGGGTGATGATTTATTATGGATGAAAAAGGTTATGTGCTGTATGAAATTCATAGATTTCATTCTTGGGAAACACATTTTTTTGGATAGGGGTAGTGTTTCAGTGTAATCTAAATAGGGACAACATTTTTAAATCATTATGTTTATTAAACAATAACATAATGGAAAATGTACTATGTGAATCGCATAGAATGTGTGGTAGATGATAATGGATGAACCAAAATGTTGATAATGGTTATATTGATTAGCAGGATTTTTTGGATCTCAAAAGCCAATATAATAGACCTTAATCAAATAATATAATTATAGTAATTTTATTAGAGAATATTATCATAGGGAGAATTCATCTATGTATGAATTCCATCATGAATGATGAATTCTAGGAAGGAATTGATTCGTGAAAGAGGTTATACGTGACGTTGACTATAAAATTCAGTCTATTAAAGTAGTAGATGGAAAAGAATATTTGTAAGAGGGGTTTATGGGGTACTGTAGATTTCCAAAGAAAAAGGTTCTAAAAAACCATCAATCCATGGAAAGTAGGGAGTGAACCATGTAAATATATCTTTGATGAACACACACCCTATGGTGTAAGGAAGCTCATCAAATTATTAAGGAAATACACAAAAAGTATATGAACACTTTCTGAAAGAAGATTAAAAAAACCAAGAGTGTGTGGAAAAGTGGATTTCACCTAACAGGTGAAAACAAGACTTTATTGAACACTGATATAAGTCTGAAATTGTTTTGGGTTATTTAGAAGAACATAAGATTCCTATAAGGAATCATTGAGTACAGTTAACAAGGAGGGTAGTGAGATTTCAAATAGTGATTCATTGTACACCTAGAGGGACAACGAGTTTGAGATGAACCTTGTATTTGAAGTGATATTTATAGTATTTGGTTCATAGAAACATTTATTTCTTATACCCCTTGGATATACACTAATGAGGTTAAACATAGTAAAACTGATGTGTCTTGGGCATGTTTTAATTATCATATTATTCTTTATTTGGGAAGTAAAGGGAAAAGTGTTCTGTTTAATGAAGAAACTAGACTAAAAGATGTATCATTGAGATGTTTTAATGAAATATATTCTCTAAATAATTTTTAATCAATAGCTTCCATTACACACAATCTTGAGTTTAAATTAACCACATGAGACCATTATTATAAAATCCCAATTATAACCTTCCCATTACCTTAGAGGATATAAATTTAACTAACTAATGAAAATGTATAGGGAATTCCTTCACTACCAATTATTATATATATTTTTTTGAATAATTAAATTGAGTGAATTACTGTTAGTAAATGAAATTAATGAAATATATTGTTATTTACTTAATAAAATATTTTTTATATTCATCCAATTGTTTTTTCATAGAGTATGAACAAAAAACATTTGATATATAAAAACCTATATTCATAATGAGAGTATTTTCCAAATTTTAATAGAGAATCCATTTTGAATTATGATTTGGACACTTTAATAATGATTATTTCACCAAAAAAAATTTTATTTTAAATCCGGACATAAATGTTTACATTGGATGAATTTCTGATATTTTTTTGATAAATTTCATGTTTTCATGAATAGTAATAATACATAAAATGTTATGTGAAGAAAACATTTTTCTTAAAAATAATTTATAAGGTTAAATTATAATATTTAATGTTTTAAAATTATAATTAAAATATATTTTTATCAATCTATATAATTTATTTCATTGTCATTAATTTTACATTGAATTCAGATGTAAAATAATTTCAATCTATTGAAATGTTTTAACTAAAAGTACAAGTTCTCGCATTCCGACTACATGATAAATTTTAAATTAATTTCTAAAAATTATATTATTTTAATATTTAAAAATTGATTCAATAATTGAAATAATTACATCAAAATTATGTAAATAAATTTATTTTTTGGGCATTGTGAGTGGTAACATCATTAATTGTTTTATTATGGTAAAAGGGTAAATTGGGAAGTTAAGGTTAAGAATACTATTAAACAACTACACTAACACTAGCCAAAATATAATTGGATGATTTTTTTTGACCCAAATCATCCTTGGGTCAAAATGGTATCCATATGAATCCATTAATATGTGATTATGGAAATTAATTTTTTTATATAACGAAACGTTAAATATGACTCAATGAAATTTTTGAAACTAAATCTTATTTTATATATAGTTATAAAGAAGATATAAATACACCTCTTAAATATAATTTTTTTTATCTTGGTAAATTATTTTTAATTTTTATGAAATAAATAAATATCTTAATATCTTATAAATTAAAGGTAGAGAAATTATATAATTGAAGAAATATCAATAAAGTGGGATTATTAAAATATTAATAAAAATTAAATGACCCAAAAACATGACCAAATCTTATCGGTAGAATATATCTCGACCATATTCATCAAATGGTCTAGTTATTGACAATTTTGGGCCTTATATAAGGGATTATAAAAGTTATACTATTCTATATAAAGTGTTTTTAAATTTGTCACCTACATAATTTAATAAGTAAAACATTTTATATGTTGTATTTTGCCTAAGATAAATTGTGTCTAAAATTAATCTTATAAAATATAGTATATTTTTCTTCATCATAGTATTTTTTTTAAAAGTTATTTAGGAAATAATTATATTTAATAATTAAAAAAATATATTTGTTGATTATTTTATTAATAGAGATAATAAATAAGATTTATACAAATTGTTAAATTAACTATAATTAAAGATAATTAAAATTTTAAATTAATTTTATAGATTACCTATACCAATTATAAATATAAAATAATATTTTTTTAATGTTACCTGAGTATCTTAACATTTCTAAAAACCATGTAATTTAATACTATCAAAATTAATAATATGGATTATTTTTCGAAATAATGTTTTATTAAAATATTTAAAAGTAATTTTTTTAAAAAAATATTTAATAATCATGTTATGCTATAAAATGTTCTAATTTATTAATTTACGGTCTATTTTACATGGAATATGTAAATATATCACCCATTTAATGTTGAAGTATTTGTTACCCTAGTTAAAAATAAAATAAAATAATTAATTATAAATTAAAAATGATTGGGTCTAAATTGAAAAAAATACTTCTCAAAAAGATATCACTTGATTAAATTTGAAACCATATCTAATTTTGTCTTAAAATTTGTGTCATTTTTGTAATTTATTATGTTGTTATATTTTATTATAAATTAATATTTGCGAGGTTTCCAAATGTGACCCTTACCTCAATTATAAAAGGGCACAATCTCCCTCCCCTCTTAATTAAACATGGATCTTTCGTGATTATCCATACCCTACACATTTCCCATATCAAATTACCTAAAAAGCATATAGAGCTTCTTTTCTTTTTAAAGAACATCTATTGTGCTCTAAGAGGAGAGTTTGAAGAAGCATGTCAGAGAAGAGGTAATATCATCTACAAATTCATTCAAACTTGATTCCTTTTCTACATAATCTTCAGGTGTTGTCTCAATATAATGTAATAAATACCATATAACATATATACTGAAGTGTTATTATTATTGTGAAATATCCATATTCCATCTTTTATCCATAATTTGAAAGATGAAATCACTACATGTGCATACTTATGGAATATCATCTCCACACTGTGGAGTAATATGCTCATTCACCACCCCCATACATGGATGAGAATAATGATGGAATTAATAAATTTATATTATTTTTAATAAATGTTATTTATTATGAAATATTATACAAATTCCACTTTAATATCCTCAAAAAATTATGGGAACGATATCATTGCTCGGGTGTACGTACAACTTACCATCTGCACGATGTGATGTGATTCATTCTATATGATCTTAATTAAATCATGTTTATAGAAATATATTGAATTAATAAATATGTTATATATTTTGATAATATCATTTTCGAAATGATATAACTATAAAATAATAGAGAGAACAAAAATTTATTTGACAGAACATGCATAATATCATAAAACATTTAATATCTGAATAATGAGTAACATTGAAATGTTATTAAAAACAGTTGATTATATGATCATATATTATAACCTAAAAATTGATTTGATTCTAAAATAATTCATTGAAATTAATTAAATCAATATATAGGATGTTTGGATACATATAATGGAAATCTGACATAATGTAAGGGACAATTTCACAATCTCATTATTATCCAAGATTGTTTATAAGTAGGTACTTACTGGATTATATTTATCCCGTGCATCCATGTTTACAAAATAAGTTATATTGTTTTTATTTTTATATAATTTTTCAATGTCAATCTTACCAATTATTAAATTTTGATTAAATTGAATGAAAGGAAGCATTTTTCATTACTCGATACCAGGTACATTTTGAATTTTCTAGCATAAGTTCAGGGAGAAATAATTTTTAACTTATACAACATAAATGTATTTTTACCATTTCATAAGTACTTATTTCTATGAAGTATTTTCTTCACATTATCAAAATTGTTTTTAAATTACTTCTTTTCATTTAAAATTTTCCAATATTTTGAAAAAAGACATTTTTTTAAAAAGAAAGGATATTTTCCTCAAAAATTAGTTTCATGTGTTTTATCAAAATTAATTTCCTTCTTAAGTGATATTCTATAAATATGGTTTTTTTCCAATCCCTATTATTAATATGATTATATTGTGTTTATTATTTAATTATTATTATTTGAAATCCATTTCTTTTATATGTATAATGATTTAATGATATATATGAAACACATTTCATTCCTTAGGTAATACTAGGATCACTGATTTATGTTTTGGTGGAACACATATGTATGGTTTTAATTATATGATAGTTGGGACCTATATATACCACCAATGAATTGGGTAAATATTTATAACTCATTAGATATAAATTACTATAATTGAAAGTAAATATGGTTTATTAATACAGGGCAAGAATGGGGAGTGAACTCGGTTGAGTAATGGACATTTTCTACAATGATGATATTGACAATGAGCCTTGACAAATAAGAAAAGATTTTATTTTCTTATGTTTATGCCACATAATTTAATGTATTATGTTAATAATTTTGGGATTACGTTGAACTTTTATGATTTATCCCAGGACATGATGTTATGATCTTTTAAATGTAGGATATGATTTCTAAATCTTGTGATTTTATGTCCTCTTATTTTGATACGATTGATATATCCCCAATTTACCATTCCTAAGAATTTGATCTCAGCCTTTCATTTGGTTCTTTTCCTTAGGTTATGAAGAAGTATATTATTTAATATATGTCAAAAAAGAGTCTATTTATAAATAAATATGAGGGAGATAGTGTAGTTGTTTTATGAACCAATTGTTTATATTTCCCAGATTCTAAAGACACTGTACATATACGGTCATATCATGTATTTATTATAATTTTTAATGAATACTCATCAATTTTGATGTAATATCTGTGTATGTAATATATGGGTCATTATAGTTGGTATCAGGGGAAAGGATCATTTAACCTATGTAAACTAGGATATTAAAACCTTAGTAAGAACCCAAAGGATATGTTAACATATAGGCTAAATCCTAGTGTTTTAGAAATGATCCTGAAAAACCTTTGATTAAGCCTAAAGATTCCTCAATTAAAATTTTATTCTTTATTATATATTTTTAAAATTATTATTATTTTGGCTCATACTATAATTTTTTGTTTTATTCAATGGATAAATCCCAAAGAGAACATGTTAATGCGGAATGAGACTGGAAAGAGAATGATTTTCCACCTGAGAAACTAAATGTTATATGATCTACAATGAAATATATTGTATGTATTATCACACATATTTCTCAAACTATGAATCATATAGGGATTCCAAATGAGATAAGGAGGTAACAACATTCATTTAGTTCTTCTTGAGGCTTCCACCACCAGTTTTTAGCGAGTCTTCTAATCCATTAGAGGCTAAACAATAGATTTGTAGAAGTGAAAAGATATTATCATTTATCCATTGATAAAAACAAGATAAATTCATCTTATTAGAATATAATTTGGATGGTGAAGCATATCAATAGTGGATCCTTTTCAAGAATAATAGGAAAAGAGATGAAATTGAATCAATGGAATTGGACGCGTTGAAGAACTTATTATTTAACAAGTACATTCCATGTATTCTTCATACAATGATAGATAAAGTGTTCCTTGAACAAAATAAAAATGACAATTAATCCGCTACTACCTATGATGAATGTTTTACAAGATAATCATAGTATGATTCTTGAATTTTTATCCAACCTGAGAGTAAATTTGATTGATTCTTTATTGTAGTAAAACCATGTCTATGATGGGAATTAGTGATAAGGGGATTTAATAGCTATGAAGAAATTTTTTAATGTGATATCATGGTTGATTTGGATATTTGAGAAGCCCTATAGTCTAATGGTTTTGATATGAAGTGAAAAATGGAATTCAAGGGAAAATCTAGTGATCACAATGAAATGAAGATGACTTTTCCATTATTCTCAATGTGTGGAATGAAAAATGGATTGAATTGTATTAAAAGTAATAGTAAATATTTTAAGTGTGGTAAAGTAGATCATCAGGTATTCTAATGCTGAATTTATTTGAAAAACATGTCTCATGGTGCGAATAGAGAAAATACTACCTAGAATGAACCTCCTACACTCAAATGATATTTGTTCATGGAAATGGGGTATTATTCCAATAAAATCCATATTCTAGGGGTTATTAATGATGATCGATGATAGAAAAATCATAAGTCCAATGAAAAATTTATTTCATAAGTGATCATTATCGATGATGTGGTGAATGATTATGAAGTGTTGAATTGTAAAGTTACCATCCAATCTAAATTATAAAATAATTTATTTGATTCAAGATCCACCTAACCATTTATTTCTAAATAATTGTCAAAGTGTACATCCCCAAAATAATTTGATGTTTAGTTACTTGTGACAACTCTTAATGGTCAAAAGTCACATCAAATTAATATAAATCATCTCTAGTTGATGTTTGTGGGTAATTTATTCTTGAAAATCTTGTGATCCTTCATAAAGTGGAATTTTATGTTATTCAAGGCATGGTTTGGTTTTCTCTATGTGGAGATCATATCAATGGCCAAGAAATGGATGTCACATTTCATATTCCAGATCAATCTATGATAATCAATTGATCCATGTAATGTATGATCATAAAATGAATATTTTCTCTATCATATGATTCTTGATCCCTATAAATGAATTTTTTCTATCCAAAATGGTTGTGGAGAATCTCATAGTTAAGAATACACCCATTGTCCAAGTGTTTGAAAATTAATTTTGAGAATAATTATCAGTTATTCCACTATGTAGTGATGTTTCTTTTTCAATAGAACACATACCCAGTTCTATTCTTAGTTCAAAGACTCCTTATATATGTATCTGAATTGGGTTTCAAGAATTGAAGAAGAAGCTCCGAGATAATCTTGACAGGGGATTCATACACCCTATTGTGTTTCCATGTGGAGAACATGTTATTTTATGTATAAATAAATCTGGATCAATGATACTCCATATTCGTTATTGTGAAATTAACAAGTTCACTATTAATAATAAATATCCACATCCCAGCTCTGATGACTTATTCGATCAACTTCACCAAGATCAATACTTTCCCAAAATTGATCTTCATTCTGGATAACATCAATTAAGTGTCAATAAGGAATATATACCAATGAAGATATACCATACAAGGTATTGTAACTATGAACTTATAATAATGAATTTCGGTCTCACTAATTCCCCCACTATCATAATGGATCCATTGAACTGAGTTTTTAGAGACTATATTCATCAGGTTTTGGTAATATTTATAGATGTAATTCTTGTGTATTCCAAGAATAAGGAAGAGAATGAATATAACTTGAGAATTTTATTGAAGACCCCTAGAAATGAGAATATATATGTGAAAATTACCAAGTGTTATTTGGCTTTAGAATGTATAATTTTTTAGGCCACATAATCTCAAAAGAGGGGATATCTATTGATTGAAAAAATATATTCATTATTGAAATAAGAACAAGAAAAAAAATTAACTATGATAAATAGTTTGTTGGGTTTGGATAGATATTATATTCCTTTTTTGAAATATGTTTTCACTATTATCTAATCCACACTCCAAGATGACTTGGAAAGGAGTTATGTTCATGAGGATGGATGAATGTGAAGAGAATTTGAAAGATCTAAAATGAAGGTTTACTAGTGCACCAGTGCCCACACTACATTCTAGTGGATAAAGGTTGGTGATCTATAATGATGCATTAAAGAAGGGTCTAGGATGTCTGAACATGAAAATTGATATGATGATAGATTATTCCTATTGATAATTGAAATACCATGAGAAAAATTACCCTACTCATGATTTGGAGTTAGCTACAGGAATCATTGTATTAAAGATATGGAGTTATTATCTTTTCGGTGAAATGTGTGATATTAGTATGGATCAGAAGAGTATAAAATATATTTTCACAAAAAATGAAGATGAATATATTTCATATAATATCGTTTAATTTTGATTAAATATTACGACTACCAAATACATAACCCCCCCTAGGAAAGAGAACATGGTGGCTGATGCTTTGAGTAGAAAGGACCGTACGAGCCTATCCATGATGAAGATCACAGAGGATATATTTTTTTAGGATTTTTGAATGATATATCTTGAAATTTTAATGGAAGGGAAGAAATAACATCTTTATGAAATGAATGTTTGACTATTTATACAATTTTAGATTATGGAGGTACAGAAGGATGATATAGAGTTACAAAAGAAGGTGAGAAATGTTACTGAATACAAACCTATTTATAATGGAATGATATGGTTTAGGAACTGTGTTAGTGTTCCACCAATAGTATAATTAAGGAAGGAGATATTATTTGATGCTCATAGGTCTCAATTCTCTATTCACCTAGGAAGCAAGAAGATTTACAAGGACTAGAAATAGTATTTCTAGAGAGATGGAAGGAAAAGAGATGTTGATGAATATGTCTCTTAGTGATTGGTTTCCATCATATTAAGGCTGAGAGATAGAATTATAATGGGATGTTACAACCACTACCAATACTAGAATGGAAATGGGAAAACATAACTATAGACATTGTTGTAGGACATCCCAAAACATCTAATGTCCAAAATGCAATATTGGTTATATTTGATCACCTTAAAAAGTTGACACACATCATTTCTATTCGAGAGAATTTCACTATTGATCAGCATTTCAGGAAATATGTAAAGAAAGTTGAATGATTCCACAGAGTACATCATTCAATAATATCTGAAAAGGATCTGAGGATAACCTTTAAGATTTGGAGAAGTCTTTATCATGCTCTCGATACAAAGTGAAATTTCGGCACATCATATCATCCTCATACAGAAATTCTGTCTAATAGGAAAATTGAAACTCTAGAAAACATGTTGAAATCATTCTCTATGGATTCGAAATGTGGTTGGGATCAACACTTACCTTTGGTTGATGATTCTTATAATAATAACTTTCACTTCAGTTTTTTTGGTGGCTACTTATGAAACCCTTAATAGAAATAATTGAATAACACCAACATGCTTTGATGTTAGTACAGATAAAAATATATCAGGACCTGATCTTGTTTATTAAATTCTCAAAAATGTCAGATCTATTCAATAAATCAGATGATAATAATATAGTCGGCAATAAAAGTTTATCAGAACCGAAGATAAGACCATGATATTGAAGTGGTTAAGATGTTTTTTTATACAAATATCTCTCAAAAATAGAGTAATGAGATTTGGAAAGAAGGGAACGTTGGGGCCTAGGTATATTTGTCCTTTTGAAATTATAGATTGTTTTGAAATGTAGCATATTGATTAGCATTTTCAAAAAATGTCTCTCAATTCCATGATGTGTTCCATGTATCCCTCCTTAGAAAGAACATACATGACCCCTCAAATGTACTAAATTTCGTAGTCATACCACTGGAGAAATATATTTATTATGTAGAACAAATGATATAGATTATGTATCATAACAAAAATGTTCAACAAAAAATGACCATTCATTTGGTTATGGTTTTGTGGTGATACCACCAATTTGTTGAAGTTATGTGGGAAAATGATATTATCGTGAAGGAGATGTATCCTTATCTTCTTTTATCCAAGTGATAAATTCTGAGGGAGAAATTCATTTTTAGGGGGGTATAATGTAACACCCGATCATTTTAATAAAGTATTTTCCCTATAAATAATTTTTATTCTGGTTCCTTAATTTCACAAAATCCTGAGTTTAAAAAATCCACAAGACACCCATATTATAAAATTACAACAACTTATAGAGAACTATTGTGATGCAATTCACAACACATTGTTATATATTTGTATTTTTTGTATTAAAAAATTGATTAAGTTAATAATATTTAATGAAATTAATGAAATATATATGTTATATAGTTAATAAAAATATTTTATTTATTCTTCCTATATATATGTTTATCATAGAGTATGAATAATCTATATTTAACGTATAAAAAACCTATATTTTTCAAAAGGATAATTTTCCTCCTTTTAATGGAAAACCATTTTAAATTAATATTTTCACACATTAATAATATTTATATGACAACATAAACATGTTCTTTTGAAACACCATATAAAAATTTACATTGGATGAATTTCTGATATTTTTCGGATAACTTTCACGTTTTGTTGAATAGTAAAAACACATTAATTTGAAGAGAAAACAAATATTTTCATAAAAAAATTATGTGGTTAAATTATAATATTTAATTGTCTTAATTTATAAATATAATATACTTTTATCATTATCTAAAAATTATTTCACTAGAATTAATCATACGTTGAATTTATTTGTAAACACATTTCAATTTTTTGCAGTGTTTTACCTTTTAAAATAATTGTTCTCTAATTCTAATGACTGGATTAATTTTAAATTAATTACATCAAATTCTATGTTTTTAATCATGAAAAATATATTCCATTATTTCTGTTATTATTTCCAATTTATGTAAATTGTTTTAAATTATTTTTATTCATTACAAATAGTAACTTTGGTAATTTAATTAATATGGTAAAAGGGTAAATTAGGTAACTAAAGGTAATAATACTATTATACAATTACCCTAACAATTGACTTAAAATAATTCAATGTTATTTTTAGACCTAAATAATCATTTGGTCCAAATTTAATCTATTTCGATACAATTGGATGAGATTACGACATTGAAATTATTTTAGTAAATGAAAAGTTAAATATGTATAACTCATTATTTTATAACTACATCATTTTTTTGTTAGTCTATACATAAGAAAAAGTTTACAATAAATAATCATTTCAATTTTAATATTATTTTTTTATCATGTTATTTTTTTTTCAATTATTAGGAAATATATAATTACCTTAATACCTTACACATTAATGATGTGGAAATTATTTAATTGATGAAAAATCAACAAAATAGTATTTTTAAAATAATAATACCAACAAAAATACCAAAAAACAAGATTTTTTTTCAATTATATATCAACCATAATAACATAGTGGTTGATTTATTGACCATTTGGATCCTTATAGAAGGTATTAGGACATGTGTATTATTTTATTTAAAGTGATGTTAAGGTTATTAGATTCATAATTTAATAAGTATAACACTTATAATATTTTATTTTCCAGAATATAAATTATACTAAAAATATTCAGCTTAAATATAACAGATTTATATTAATCTGAGTATTTTATTTTTAAATTTTCTTCAACAAATAAGTACATTAAATTATGACACAAAATTGATGTAGTGATTGTTTTAATAATAACGATAAGAAGTAATTGTTATAACACAATATTAAAATAAAAATAATTGTAGATATTTTATATTTCTAGTTTCTTTTATAGATGTCCTTAACATATTAGTAATGTATTAAAAAATCAGTTTGAAGATAACATCTTTATCTTAATATATTTCGAAATCAAGGAATTGAATAGTGTAAAAATTGAAAATATTGATTATTTATCAAAATAATGAATTATTAAATTATATAAAAATTAAAAAACCTATTGTAAAATTATATACTAATTCTGAAAGTGTATATAATGTTTAAATTTATTTATTTATTATCTAATTTACATCAAATAAGTTAATATTTCAACATTTTAATGTTTTATTATTATTTCCCATAGTAAAAAAACCCTAAATAGAATATCTAAGTGTTAATTAAATGGATAATGTTTAAATTGACATATATACTTGTCAAAACATTTTTGGTTTATTATATTAAAACTTATCTAATATCATCATCGAATTTGGTTCAATTTGAAGGGTTATTATGGGGTTTAAATTTATTTTAAATTATTATATGTAATGATTCCAAAAGTACCCCTCACTTCAATTATAAAATGAAACATCCTCCCATTCTACCTAACTTCACCTTTAACCTTCGTTATTGGACATCCCCTACCTTTTCCCTTGTAAATTTCCCTAGTAATATACTAGAGTTTATGGTATTCTTCAAATACTGACTCTAGTTATCTGAGAGGAGATTTTGACGAAGCACATGGAAGTCATGGTAATCTCCTCTATGGATTCATTCAAACATCATTATTCTTGTAATTCCTCTTCCTGAGATAAATAATTATTAAGTAATAAATCTAGTATCACTTATATACTACTATGTAACTATGATTATTAAACAACCATATTCCATGTTCTATCCATCCTATGAAAAATGAAATCACCACGCGTGCGTACGTAAGACTTACCATCTCAACGCAGTGGTGTAATCTATTTTTAAACCACAAACATACATGGATCAGAATAATGTAAAAGTAATATATCTCTATGGTTATTATATTATTATATTTATTATTAGATTTTATACATGATCTACTTCAATTCTATTAAAAAATTATTGTAATTATATCGCCGATTGTTCGTATGTACAACTTTCCCTATCCCCAATGTGATTCGATTCATTATACATGAGCTTAATAAAAGCATGATTTTATAAATGAAAAAAATTAATAAATGTACTATACATTATTTTGGTATCATTTTTTAATGATATAATTATGGAAAAATAAAGAGAATTATAATTTATTCGAAAAAACATGTGTATGAATATAAAAAATTTAATATCTGAATAACAAGTAACAATGAAATGTTATTAAAAACATCAGATAATATGATAAAATGTGATTATATAAAAATTTCTATGATTCTGATGTAATTCATTGTACTTATTTATATAATTATAAAATAGGTTCAGATAAATACAAAGTAAATTAGACCTAATGTAAGGGGAAATTTCACAACCTCATTATTATCTATGATTATTCATATATAAGTATATAATGGGGTATATTTTTCATCCATATCCATGTTTCGAAAATATTTAATATTTTTATTTATTCTTATGCAATTTTTTAAATTCAATTTTACCCATTGGTAATTTTTTATTTAATTTTATTTACTTAACCTTTTGTAATTATTCAATATGACGTACATTTTGAAATTTCTAGGAAATGTATGGGGGAGTTTTTTTCAATTTATACGGAATGATTGGATATTAATATTTTCATGATGCATTATTTCCCTGAATAATCAACTACACTCTTTGAAGCTTATTTTCAATGAAATTCATCCCTATTAAAATTGTGCATCATTTTGAAAGAATTAGATGTTTTTGAAGAAGAAGGAATATTTTCCTCAAGAATTAATTATAAGTGTTATATCAAAATTATTTTCCATCTAAGATTAATTACATAAATTGGGTTTTGATTCTATCCATATTATTACTATGATATTATTTTGTTTATAAAGTAATTATTTTTAGGAAATTCATTTCTATTTTATGGATTATTATGGAATGATGTTCAAGAAACCAATTTTATTCTTATGTTATGTTATGATAAACGATTGTTTTTTGGAGACATATGTATGGTTCTCAGTATGTGATGGGTGGGACCTATATCACCCTCTAATTTATTGGGTAATAGTTTATATCTTATGATTAATACATGAATGGAAGGACAAGTAAATATGGTTTAGTAATACAATCCTGGAAAGAGGAGTGATGTTGGTTTAGTAAGGGATATTTTCCTCTATAATGGTCTTAGCAATGAGACAATGAAAATATGGCATGATTTTATATGCTTATATGTATTCCACAAAATTTCATTTCATATATTATGAATATTGTTATTACATTGAAACATTATTATATATCACAATTAATGATATCAAGATCTTGTATATACAAGATATGATTTCCAAATGTTATGTTTTTATATCCTATTATTATGATATGACTGACTTCTCCCCGGTTTAACCTTAATGAGAATTTGAACTCACCCTTTCATATGTTCTTTTTCCATGGTTATAAATAAGGTTATTAAATAATATATGTCAAAAAGGAGTTTGGTTATAAAGAAATAAATAGGAGACAATGTAGATTTTTTATGAACTAGTTGTATTTGTTTCCCAGATTCTAAAAAAGTATTCCTATGGAGTCCTATCGTAGATTATTTAAAACATTTATGAATATTATTCAATTTTGTTGTTATATAAACTTATATAAAGTATGGGTCATTATAAATGATATAATATTTTTATCTATCATCACACGATTCACCCCTTTTAGGGAATTCAAACTAGTTGGTAGAACTCATTATTTAGAGAAAAATAAATACTATGGTCACCTCCTTATTGACATTTTACAAAAAAATGTAAACGTTTCTGTTTAATTTTTTTTCTAAATATAAGATGTATCATAATTATATAATATTCCATTATAATTTATATAGGGTAATATTTATAAAAAAAATTTAAAAAATATCTATTTAATAAAATAAAAGGTATTTCTTTATTTTGAAAAAATTATTATTTAAGTTTAATAATAAAATTCTAGTTATGTAAATTTTGATCATTATTTTTCTAATCAATAAAATTCCAGTTAAAAAAAAATTATGATTTTTTGGTACCAAATAATTTTTAATTTTTTATAATTTTGAAAAAATTTAATAATTTATGTTTTACATTGTTTGATGTTTTGCCTTTAGTAAAATAATAGTTACTTCTATGTTTATTGATTTCTCAATTCATAAGAGTTAAATTTATAAAAATCATTATTTATTATGTAATTTTTTCACCTTATGAAAATTAAAATTTTTATAAAAATAATTGATTATCATTTTCATCATCTGATGAATTTGAATATCCATATTTAGTACTATAAGTAAATTTTGATTGAGGACGTCAATTTATAAGAGACTTTATAGTTTCATTTTCACTAAATAATTTTTCATTACATAGAATATTTTAATAGAGACCAACTATTTTCAAGAATAATGTTTCACTGCCTTCCAATGAAAACAATTATGATGTGTCACATTCCTGAACCCTCAATATAGAAACCCAATCATTTCATACATATATATTATATCTTTTAATTGAGTAATCATCATATTACATGAACGCATGACTCGAATCGTAATGATATATTGTGATGTACCTCATTTTCCAAGGTAGAGACGATTTTTTCAGTTAATGTTTTCTTATTTGATATTAAAATTGTTGTTTAACTTATTATTGGAGGTCTTAGAGGTTTTTGTGGTATTTTTTGAGCCCAACACCCTAAAACATGAGGATATAGTCTGGGCCATAGAGTGTGTAGAAACAAACTATCCATCGTTGGCAGTTTCCATAACCGTGAGACTTAAGATATCATGACGATAGGGGATGCAAATTTTGTATACAATATTGACACCTATACACATGTCTATGTGGGGATGTATACCACTTTGATAGTTACATCCCATACATTTGGTGCATGTTTTTTCCAATTATGCGGCCAAACTAGGTGCCCTTCACTGTGTGGTTGAATTACAGTTTTTCCTCTTAAATGTTTAAATGTAAAAAGTTCATCCTACTATTTTTTGTTCTAGTGGACTCCTCCTATGGTTGCTATCCTTCCAATATATATAGGGATCTTGTTATTTCCAACATATAGTTTACAAATACCTTATGTCCAGATACATCTGAAAGGTAGACATATTATTCTCATTATTGTCCCTTATATTTATACATACATCCATCCTTTTTTGGGATATTTAAGTGCAAGATCATTTCCCCGATTTTTTGGTAATTTGAATATTTCTTTGATATCATCCATTATTGATTGAATTAATGTATGATTCTATATTAGGAATGGACTATGAGGATATAGTTAGGTTTCAAGGTTCATTCCCATTGTTTCATTGCATCCAATATCACATGACATGGTTCCATGAGATAGAATTTTATAGATATTCATATTATTTGTTAACTAAATTAAATTTGAATACTCTACATTCCAATTAAGAGACTATTTAGTAGAAAATCTGGACTTTGGGTTGATCTCCTTGACTTATGCCACCCCAATGGGATTGTTTTGACTAGAGGACATTTTCAAGGTTGTTAAAAATGTATAAACACCCATGAAGAGTGTTTTGTATAAATAATTATTTGATTCAATTAATTAAACTATTTTGGGAGATGAAACATGGGTTATGGCCCTATAACTCATTCCATAAAATAAATATTTTGACGGATAGAATTTTACAAGTTTCTTACGCATTTCCCATTGTTCCATCTATTGTTTTTTGTGACTCTAATACATAGAAAACTAGTTGAATCATGTAATAAATGATTGATTTATAATTAATTTTATTTTATTAAAATAAATCCATTATCTTATATCATGGTGATGCAATGTGTTTTGAATTATGGATTAATTTTATAGGCACATTACTCTTTTGTTAAAATTGGTTTCATGATTTGAAAATAGGAAATGGGCGACACAATCTATTTCATGGATGGGATTTCTTTTTTTTTTTAATTTTTACCTCTAGATGAGTGACACAAGTCTCCTAGGGGAGACACCATGGATGGGCTTAGTGGCATGTTGGTTGTACCATTATAAGAGAATGACTCAGGACCCTACATCTGATACTAGGGTTGGACTCAATGATTTTTTCATGATGTTTTCACACCATTCATAGAGTGACACTTTTGATCTCATTATTCAATCAAATTGGGCACTATACTTTGGAATTAGACTTATATTGTTCCCCTTGGGAGAAACTAGAAATTATATTAGAATTGATAGTGATATTATTAGGGTTACTCATAATAATTTTCAAAGAGGATTGTTAAATTAAAGGAAAGAGAATAATTTTAAATGAGAAATAAAAGTTTTTAATGGAATAATAGGGATGTTTCAAAGAATCCCAATCACCAAATTTTTGATAGTCCTTCTTACACATAATCTAATTTACTTTCCATATATCTGATAACTTAGTTCATAGTCATATAATTAGACAAAAGCATTTATTATAGGATGAGTTTCTTAAACAGAACCCAACACTGTGAACATATTTAATTAATCAAGTATTTCATTTACCGATTAAGGAACACTAATAATTTTATATTACAATAGATGTATTAAGGTATACCCCATTGGGGTTATCCTACTTGGAGTATATCTCACTTCTTTCTTTGGGACACCTCTGGTACCCATGAATAATTCATTGTTGACGGAATTCACTAGGGTAATAATCCATATTCTGATGCTTGTTTTGTTTTCCTAGGATAGTGTATTGGAGAAATGGACCAGAACATTTATCATGAATCTAGTAGTATATATATTTTTCCTTTTGGAATATTTTTTTAGCATGTGTTATTTTAATGTATCCCCTAAATTCCATATAAACTGGTGTATAGATAAATTAGCATGACCATCATAACATTGCATCTACAAATTATTTAGCTCCCACCAGTTAATTATTTAACATAAATGATTATTTATTTTTTTTCTACTACTATCTGTTTTATGCTACAACTTTTAATGTGATATGTTACTAGTTCAGTCATATTGGGTATTCTTATACTATTTATTTTTTTGATTACTTATATGTATTTTTACTTTAATACAGTTAATTAGGGCATATTATCCCCATTGAAACACACTAGGACCACACTATTAGTTAGAAGAATTTTGCATTCTTGGAGGTGTCCTTGGGGTCTCATGGCCACCTTCTCGGGTAGTGTTACGTGGTATACGAGATGGGACTCTACAAGGTGGTGTCATGGATTTTATTTTTTTCCTATCAGTTTGGGATTAGACTAGGGATAATGATATTAGAATTATTGGATGAGCATGTGTCTAGGAATAACTAGACCATATATTGGGGAAACGAAAATTATCTATAATGGGTTTATTTTATTATTTCGTGTTTTTCACAGTATCATGATTTCAGTAATAGGGTGATGCACTTTTTTTTGGATTACTGATATCATGATAAAATACCTTCTACTAATACTGAATTATATGAGGTAAAAATATTAATTCATCATCCTATGAAAAAAGGACATAAATTTCACACACTATGAAATGTCATATTTACTTTCTATGATAATATTCAATTATTCAATTTCTTGTTGTGGGGCCTTGTTTGTTTATTATAAAATGTAGTGATTTGATTGTTATATATTTAAATGTTCAAGTTTTCTTTTCAGGTATGATAAATATAATTGAATCTTATATTTTTTTTCCTAAACATAGTAGTTCATTCATGTATAGGTTAAAATATACACATTATGTAGTCAGTTACAGAACATTAATCCTTGGACTAATACTCACATAGACTGAAACAGATTATTGTTAGGATTAATTAGACACCACTTAAAAATTTATATGGTCTATGAGCCCATTAAAATTGGGAATTTGGATCCATATAATTCAACCATTAATTGGAAATTTAAATACATAACTGAATTTGAAATAAATAAAATAAACATGATGTTTTATATTAAATTGTCACATGGAATGTGTGATATGAGACTTTGAACCTGTCTCGAACATAGAAGTGGTATGTAAGATATGTCTTATTTGATCGATATCTATTTTCATATCACCTAGTCATAAATCTAGGAGTGGGATGAGGGTAATGCCATATTATAAGATGGATTTGTTCATGAACATTTCATACTACTTACTCTACCTATTATATATCATATCAGAGGTGTTCACATGAAAATTATAGAGTTATTCCGCCATTATAACATCATGATGTATTCCAAGAATGTGGTGATGAGAATAATTGAGAGGTGGCGAGCATTGAGACATGAATAGTACCTCTTAGAGGGCCACCTTTGTCACCTCATGTAGATCATACACTACTCATCGAGGGTTAGTTATGGGAGACATATTTTTCTTCATACAATTAGTATAGGGAGCTCTATAACCTGCCCCAAAAAATAGAAGAGTTGAATAGGGAGTTCTAGATTTAGAAACATCCCATATTTTTGAGGGATGGTGGACTTCAATCTACTGAGTTGGGGATATAAGAAATGTTTACAATATTTGATCTTATTGAGATTCCTCTAGAGTATAGGTTCAATTATTCCACTTATTGATACATGGATCTTCCAAGAATTAGTGTGACATCCTTTAACAAGAAGGACAATATCATGGAATGGTATAGATAGAATTATATACAACCTTTTTCAACATCATCTATTCCACAGATCTTGGGAACCAATATTGATCAGGAGTTCATGAACCTTCATTAATGTGACTTGTCATTAATGGAATATTCAACTCATGCCACCAAATTAAAATGTTTTTCACCAACCATGTATGGTGACAAGCTGGTGACCATGAGGATATTTGTGTATGGTCTTTCATACACCATATTATTGATAGTAAACAAATTTCAATTGATGATAATTTCAGATATAGTGATCGAAGAACCCATTATTTAGAGTAACATGAGGGAATAGGACAATGCGATCTGGGGATGTTCAGCATCCAGATAGGGAATTGGGTTATCCGTTGATAGGACTAGTTATCATGAGGGGTACACATAGGGGTAGTAAAGGCTAGGTTTTACACACTAACAACTATGTGTTGTGTCACTAGAGTGGAATACAATGTCATGAAAAGTCCCAGTGATTGATGAACATAGTCAAGTGTCGAGCATCTAGTGTGATGTGTCACCTCTAGAGTTTTGTCTTTTCCATTACTCCAATGCCCAATGAACGAGGTTCAATGATAGAACCACCATCAGTTGTTGGATATGTGACTCCATTTAATTATTGTAGATGGAAATTTATATGTATTTCTTGCTGAGAAGGTGGTCTTGTCCATGGAAGTAAAACATCAGAGTTTATACATCAATAGTGTGAGTGTGTTCAGGATACTCATAGAGCATCTTTTGGCCATGGTCCATGCCATATTTATATAGTGTAGATTATGCGTGAGAAGAAGAGTCTATTACTATATATAGTTAGAGGTACTATTCAAGTAGCACCGACATTAGTATGTTTATTTTATGATATAGGATAATCCAATACTTTTATAACTACTGAAAATATGGGATTTTTAACTAGTGATAGAGTATTATTGTGGTTTGATTACTCTTGAAATGTTACTATGAGTATTATACGATGTTATAAAAATATGAAGGGAGTGACCCCTTTAAATACATGGGTACTATTTTCTATGGAGTTTCATTATCCTTCAAATGGCCTCTTTTAATGTCATGCCTATTATGGTATGTTGTGTTCCAAATTGAACCCAGGTAGATTATTATCGCCGTCAGGTGTAATTCAGAGCAACTAAGGGTAACATGTATATCCATAAGGGTTAATGGGATATCCTGAAATGTTGAGATGCACCCAAGTATACTGGTCTCAGTGAGTGACATCTGATATGGCCAGTCACTTTACGAGTTATTAGGGAATGAAACTTTTCGAATTCCCTGATGTTGTGGATCTTTTTAGGGATGTTTTTCTGGATGATTTATCCATCTTAACTCCTAAGAGAGAGGACATTTTCCCCATTATATTCATTCCAGGTTCAACAGTAGTGTTCATTCTTCCCTATCGGATGAAATATGTAGATTTTCATGAACAAAAGAAGCAGGTTGAATATCTAAACATAATGATTTCTAACTGACCCATCACTTCTTCATGGGGTTCACCGGTCTCTTTCACCATGAAGGTGGATGGTAAAATTATATTATGTGTGTATTATAGCCAATTGAACTATATTATATTGATTAAAATGTATCCATGATCGCATTGTTGAGAATGTCAAATTAGTTGTTTAATTTTGACTGCAATTTCTGCTGTATAGCAGCAGCCCTTGGTCATCACTCGACCGAGCCATAGATCATTATTTTAAAAATAGTGTTTTCATTATGAAATTAGCTGTGAAATGAGGTTTTGTAAAACATGGAGGTTTGATGCTTAAAGATGAAAATAGAAAATGAGAGCGATAAAACAAATTAGAAATGAACATGATTAATTAAGTGCGATCAACCAGGGGTACTCTCATGATTTTCATCCTTCATCGCTTCATGATATATGGTGATGATCTATTAATCCCTGTTTTATGACACCAATAACCATAATGTTACTATGTTTTTACTAGGATACCTCCTAGGGTTCAGTTGAAAGCACACAATGATTCACAGGACACCGCCGATGATTTGGTGATTTGTGTTCGACATCATAACCAAAACTCACCAAGGAAACACATGAAGAACTTGATGTGATGTCCAAGTTTGTATGTTATTTCATTTTGATACCATGATATAAATTTACATGACTTTTATAGTGATTATGTGAGCTAAATTGACTAATATGAACCACACAAACACTGCAATTGGTATGGGGAAAGGGAAGAGGTGAAAGGTGTGTGAAATATCAAAAAAAATGGGTACCACCAAAGATAATCATTTGAGTTCAGAATGACATACTATTACATAACTCAATAAAATAATAATATATAATGATTAAAAACAACAAAAAAACCGGGAATTAAAATGATCATTCAAATATTACAAACATGATGCTTGGTATTTACATCACGTTCCTCCCTGTGTGATCACAAGGGGTTTAGAAACCCATAGGAGGGGAAGAAGAAGACGATGTTAAGATAGAACTTCCCATAGCCACCAGAACATAAAAGGATGTTGAGAAGACTCCTTGAGGGGTCCAAAATGGTATCATCATTCCTCTTGGCCGAACTCACAAATGGGGTGCCCAAGGAACCAATTTTTATGTAAAGTAGGAGGTGGTTTTGGGCACCCTGAATTTGATAATCTGCATGGTGAATGGTTTTCGCCAGTCTGACTGTCATAAATCACATTGAAAAAAACTAAAATTTTGTTGGAAGACACCTTTTCTAGCTCCATGTCAATTTTGGTGTCCAGATATGGAATATAATAAGAGATATTGTTTAAATACATATTCAAAGTTTTGACCCCATACAGATCCACTTTATTTGAAAGATCAGTTTGTATAGGCCTTTTAATGAACGAATTGGGCTTTGTTTTCTTCATATAAAATGATGATAATGAAATTTAGGACCATACCACAATGATTAAGCCCATTTTAAGGCACTATTATGTATAAAAATGTATTGTAGTCCACTTCTGTTCTTGGATCATGTGCATATTGGCCCATCTACCTTGTACTTCATCATGGGTCCTCAAAATCACCTCCACATACAATATAATTATCAAAACAAGTAACATTTACATATAAATGTTTTTTAAATATAATTTAATTTAATCAACAATGGAGTGGAATTTGTTATTATACATGTAAATTTCAATACAATACAAGTTTAATACACTGGTATAAGGGTGAAATAAAATAGTGAATCGTGGTACGATCACACCCCCACACCTAAACATTTGCACTCATAGGAAATGTATAATATGATAATCATGTCCCATTCCTAAATCAAAGGTGTAAAAACATCCAATATTATTTGGAAATGAAATTCATAATGTCTCATTTATGGAGTCAATTTTCCAATCATTTTTCTTTTCTCATGTTCAAATTTGTTCAACTTAATTTGTTAACCCATGGAACATGTCACAACCTACCTCACCTGAAATTTATCCCTCTTCACTCAAGGAACATATGAGAGTGGAGTTATACTCTTTTCGTATAGTTCATGCAATCTAACCATTTTATTTGCAAATATTATACGTTCTCTACTAGTAGAAAGTAGTCCACTACTCAAGGGGACTTTGAACAGGTTGTTTTGGGGTTCAAGGGTCGGTAGGATTAAATGCTTAAAAATATAAGGCTGAAGAGGTGTGTTTAATATCTTGTGTAAAAAACATGTCAATATTAAGAAATTATTCATAAGGAATACACACACTCAATACCTCACAAAATGTATCACCTCCAACCCACTCTCCTCATTGTCCATTTTGTGGGTCACAAAAAACAATGAATAATAATGAGTAAACAACCTCTTTCTCCATATTTTTTTTTCTTTTGTCAAGTTTTTTTCAATACAAAAAACAATATTTTTTTTATTTTTTTTTTGAGGTAAAGTGGGAAACATGTATAAAAAGTGATGTAATATTGATTGTGAACCCATTTCCAAAGGATAATGTAGGAACCCTTTATATCAACCCATAATAATGATTCTCTCCCCAAAATTCCCATAGAAACACCCTCTCACCAATACTTGCTGAAAATAAACAAGAATATACACAATATATGGGTAGGTAGGGATACATTAGCTTGTAATGCGGCAACCTAATAGGCATTTCATTGTCTCTATGTCTTAAGAAGGATAAAATGTAAAGGTGGCAAAAAATAAATGATAATTGTACAAAGGGATTTTCAATGAATGATTGCCTCTATCAGGAATGTAGAATTCATGAATTTTATGGCTTCAAAAAGAATCATGGAATGTTCTAGTTTCTCTCCATGACATGACAATCTCAAGAAAGTGATTGGAAGGAAGAATATTCAATAAATGGCTTAGAATGTATCTTAGGTAAGGCATTAAAATATTGGTACATGCTAATGAGGCATGGGTTTTAAAAATACTTTAAACACATAAAAATGATTTGAAAATAAAAATTATTGAAAAGGATTTCCTAAGAAAATTAATTTGATAAATTTTTTAAAAAAAATTGTGGAATTTTAAACCCAATGGACTCAATAATGAAAAATTATTTTTTATACACTTTTTAAGATCAATTTTTTACCTAAAAACACAAGATAAGGAAAAATAAATCAAAAATGAAACAATTTTTTCTGTGTAATTTTATATTTTTATTGTTTTTTTCTTTAATCATAATTATGACATGTCACCCTCCCCCACACATAAATGTTACATTATACTCAATGAAATTATTTGAAATAAATAGGCATGTAGATAAAGGTATGGAGATGGGACAGCCTACTAAGAGGTGTCATATGTGGCATCTATTAGTTGGATTCCCTCCACAACATGTTTTAGAAAATCATCATAAAAGTATTTCAGCCTCTTCTAATTAACTATAATCCTTTTTCCACTCTTCTCCTGAAATACCTGTATAGCATGAAAATGGTACACATTAGTAAAGGTATAAGGACCGAGCCATTGAGAACGATGCTTACCTAGGTGGAGCTTTAGCCTGGAATTATACATGAGAACATTCTCACCAATATGGAACTTCCGCAAATGAATCATGCAATCATGGATAGATATTTCCTTATCTATATAGATTTGGGAGTTCTAATATGCATCACATCGAATTTCTTCTATCTCTTGAATCTGCAGGTTTCGATCCTCAACTGAATATGAAAGATTCATTTTACATTGTTTAATATCGCAATAAGCATGGTGTTCTACCTCCAATGGGAGGTGGAAATCCTTTCCAAGCACAATTCTAAATGGTTAAATTCTTATTGGAGTTTTAAAAGCTGTACGGTATGCCCAAAGTGAATCATCCAAGCGCAAACTCCAATCTTTCCTATTGGGTTGTACCGTTTTTTCCTAGATTCTCATAACTTCCAGATTTGAGATTTTTGCTTGTCCATTAGTTTGGGGGTGATATGTTGAAGAGACATTATGAGTATACCCATACTTATGAAGAAAATTTTTCATGATTTGATTAAAAAAATGTGAACCCTAATCACTAATGATGAATCTAGGTAAACCAACCCTACTAAAAATTTGGGACATCACATAATTAACTACAAATAGAGAGTCATCAGTCGTAGTGGAAATTGCATCAACCCATTTAGATACATAGTCAAAATCAAATAATACACACACAAGTCAAAATGAATTTTGAAAGGGCCCCCTGAATTCAATGCCCCATGCATAAAAAATTTCACAGAATATCATGGGATGTTGGGGAATTTCATTCCTCTTGGAGATATTCCCTTTGAATTGACAATGCCTACAAGACTTAAAAAATATATGGGCATCCCTATACAATGTTTTAAAATAAATTCCTGAGTCAAAGACCTTTCGAGATGTACGTTGAGAGCCAATGTGGCCCCCATATTCCAAGGTGTGGCAGAAGGTCAACACCGAGGTGAACTCATGGCCAGGGACACACTGACGAATTACTTGGTCACCACAAATTCTCCAAAAATATGAGTCATCCAAAATGTACAACTGAGAATCATGCTTATGTCTATGGGATTGTGATGTAATAAAATTATTGGGGACCCTATATGTTTCTATAAAATTCACAATGTCTACATACCAGGGGGTAAGCTCCAAAACATCACAAAGGTTCTCATGAGGGAAGAATTATCCAATGGGGAGGGTGAGTCAACATGATGGTCCAATAGTGGGGAAATCCTACTAACGTGGTCAGCTACCACATTTTCCGCTTCCCACTTATCTCTAATCTCAATGTCAAACTCCTATTGGAGGATCATCCTCCAAATGATGTAGGGTTTAGCTTTAGGTTTCCTTAGGAGAAAACGAAGGGTAGTATAGTTAGAAAGGAAAATTATTCTAGAAACAATATGATATGAACATAATTTTTACAAGGCAAAAATAATATAAAGTGGTTCTTTTTCAGTGGTTGTGTAGTTTTCCTAGGTCGGGTCAAGGGTTTGTGAGGCATAGGCAATGACATGAGGAGCATTATCAACCCTTTGTGATAAAACTGCCCCAACTACAAAGTTAGAGGCATCACACATAACTTCAAAGGGGATATCCCACTTTGGTGGTTGGATAATGGGAGGTGATGTGAGACTCCTTTTTAGTGAATTGAAATAATCTTAAAAAAAATTTCAAAAAAAATTCAGATTCCTTTTGTAATAATTGAGATAAGGTAAGTGCGATCATACTGATGTTTTTAATAAATCAGCAGTAAAAACCTGCCTGAACCAAGAAATAACGCACCTCACGAACAAATTTTGTATATGAGAGGGTTAAAATTAATTCAATTTTTGATTTATCCACTTGAATTCCCTCTTTTGAAATAACATTCCCAAGAACTATCCCTCATTCAACCCTGAAATGGCATTTCTCGTAATTTAATACAATATCTTTTTCTATGCAATGACGGAGGATAGAACCTAGGTGTGACAAAAAATCATCAAAATAAGTTCCATAAACTGTGAAATAATACATAAGAAATTCCATGCAATTTTCAGCATACTCTGATAATATTATCAACATATAACGCTGAAAAGTTCCAGGAGAATTACAAAGACCAAAAGGTGTCTTTCTGTATGAAAATGTGCCAAATGGGTAGGTAAATTTTTTTTTTCTTGAACCTTAGGGGATATATTGATTTTAAAATAACCCAAATAGCATTCAAGAAAGAAATAATTGGACTTACCCGCCAATCGTTCAAACATTTGGTCAATGAAAGGTATAGTGAAGTGGTTCGTCAGTGTGGCATGATTCAGTCTACAGTAGTCAATATAGACTCACCAACAATTTTTCGCATGTGTTGGAAAAAAAACATTGATTTTATTTGAGAAAAATGTTATACCTGTGTTTTATGAACAATTTGCACTGGGAAAACCCATTTACTATCAGATATAGGATAAATGATCCCCACAACACGTAATTTACTGACTTTCAATTTTACCACTTCATGGAGAGTGGGATTCAACCGATGTTGAGATTGTCTTATGGGTTTATCCTCCTCAACCAAAATTATATGGTGCATACAAAATGATGGGATAATCATAGGAATATCAGCCAATTCCCATCCTATTTCCTTTTTACACTTGCCCAAATTGTTGAGCAGTTTTGATTCATGCTATGGATAGAAGTTATTAGAAATAATGATAGAGAATTGGTCAATATCCTCAAGATACGCATATTTTAAATTATAAGGGAGTGGTTTTAATTCCAACACTGGGGGTTTTGGACTGAGGGAGGGGATTTATTGGGATTGAGGTCCATTAAACTGTCTATATTCTCATGTTTATTCTTTAATGATATAGAATCTATTGAAATGAGATTTTCAGAATCATTGACGGTCATGAGTACCTCAGAATGAACACATTAATCAATTAAAGCTCAAAATTTAAACTTTTCAGAACCCACACAACACTCAAAACATGAATCAAAACATAAATCATCCAAAGGTGAAGAAAAGGAAAATTAATCATAATTTGAGTTGAGGAGATAATTTTGTGTGTGTGAATCATTTAAGATAACTTCCATCAAATAAACAGGAAGAGTGGAGTGCTCTTCAACGAGGTGTTTCATCGCCTCAAGGTTGTTAAAACTGACATTTTCTCCTCCAAATTCCATGCACAATGTACCAATATGAACGTTTATGACCATCTTTGTTGTTTTTAGTAATGGACTCAAAGTATGAGAGGAGTGTGTCCTTAGGTTCAGGTACCTTCTTTCTCGAGAAAGTGGAAATTAGTGGGGAAAATGAGATTCTTCACTCATACACGAACAACCTCAATCAATCCTATTGGATGCGTAGTACTCTAGTTTGCATGTTGCAAAATAATTTATGTTGGATAAAGTTCTCCAACCTGCAAAGAAGTATACACTGAGTGAGGAATTACATTAATGGAAGCACATAAATCCGGAATATCATTAAAAGATAAAGTCTCCCCTATTATACATGGTATTATGAATGTCCCCAGATCCTTGCATTTGGTTGGCATTGCTGGATGAATCAAGGATGAGAAATTCTTCACAAGTTGACTCTCTCATTCCCTGTTAGTCTCCTTTTATGGGTGCAATTATCTTTAAGTAATTTTTCATATCGAGGGATTTTCATAATTGCCTCCAATAGTGGAATGTTAAATTGCACCTTTTTAAATGTATCTATTATTTCTTTATCAATGTAATTATCAGAATTTTTCTTAGATAGGCTTTGGGGGAAAGGAAGAGGAATGGATTGATCATTTGAATCATCAATGATAACTCGATTACCCTTTTTGTCTTGTTTTTCATTACATGATATTTTTTAGGGCTGGGAAAAATATTTTTCAAGAGGGGGACATACCTGTTGTGCAGTATCAGTAGAATGAGAAAATTCTTTACCACTACAAAGTGTAACTGCACATACATTATCATTGACTTTCGGGTTCAAAATGGGTTGGGATGGCAGTTATCCAGAACCTTTCATCTTAAGATCGCCGATGGTGTTCTCCAATTGTCCCACTTTAGTTCGTAGGTCTTGAATTACCCATTGTGTAGTCGGCTGGAACTGGAGGTTCTAGGTTTCCATTTGATTCACCATATCCTCAAGGCTTGGTTCAAATTTGGGAGGAGGAGAATTATTTTGAGATTTTGATGGATAATAAGGATTCATACCTTGGACTTGTTGATACAAATTATGCTTGTAACACACTAACCCTAGTTACCCAGAGACGGTGCATTATTTTAATACATTGGCATGATTACAAGGAATTATGTCCTGAAGGAACGATCGGTTTAGCAGTCTTGCAAATTATATTACATACATGAATGTTACATTACACTTTATAGCATAAAAACAACATAAATAATACTTTATTAACTCCATTATTCCCTTTTATTAACCCTGAATATCAATCAAAATACACATCATGGAATCCTGGAAAAAATAAAACATATAAATGGGTGTGCTCAAATGCTCAGTAAGGGTAAAAAATACAGTGGAAACCTTCATAAATAAGAATAAACATTTAAGGAAATGTATAAAACTAAAACAAAATCCTATTCAACATAAATTTAATTATAATATGGAAAATCTGAAATGAAATAATTCAATTCACTTATTCAAAGGGATATTCTACTAGTCAAATAATCACATGCAATATGAATAACCACATTTATAATGATGGAATGCATAATTCAAGACTATCATAACCACATAGTCACGGCCTGGTTCCAAGATTACAAATAAAATTTTTTCAAGGCCTTGTTCCAAGACCCTACTTTGTCTCCTGAGACCTACCAATGCATCGAAGAGCTATAGCGGGATCCACCCGTCACTTACTGGGTCCAATTCATTTCTCATATGAACATGTTTAAACATAACATAAACATTCATATTAAAACTAGCATACAAAATGTCAATACTTTCCCCATAGACCATGAATTTTATAAAAATAAAACATCCAAGTCAAAAATATCATAAAACCTTCAATACAGTTTGAATGATTGTATCATAATAAATCAACATCAAATAAGCTTAAAATCCATCAAAGTATGGTGACAATGATGAAATCAAAACTATTTTATTGATATATCTCTTTTAATGAAATCATTTAAAAGTCACATAATTATAAAATAAAACATTTACTTTGAAAATATTCTTATAAGCTTTTAAGGAAAGCTTCGACGATTTTATAACGGCGGAAAATAGCCGCACCCGCCGTATAAGTTAAAAAAGACTTTCTTACCATAATTTTGTCGAAAATGTTAAAAAGGACCTTGTATGGAAAACGATGGAAAGAATCCATTATAAACATCTTATAAAAAGTCAAATAAGGGTATACATGACTTTAAAAAATAGTATATTAAGTAGTAAGACTGTTTTGAAATACATTTTTAAGAGACATGGATGTGGATGATAACGAGGTCCCAGTAGATAATTACGTATAAATATCCTCGGATAATGAAGAGATTGTAGAATTAACCCTTACCATTTTTGTATCTTACGAAACATACACCCCATAAAAGAAGTATCATACAATGAATATGTAAATACACATATATTGAAGTGTATTACACAAAGAATACTATTATTGACAGTACATACACAACACAAAAGGTAATAGTGGCAATATGTCATAAATCTCACCGGAATAAGGAATGAGATGAAAACCCCTTACCATGCACATTCCTTTAGTTGAGGGTAGGTTAAATTCCTGTATAATGGTGAAATATTTGTTTTTAAAATATTAAAGAATCATATACATTAATTTGAAAACATATATGATCTTTTAACTTTTCTTTGTTAATAATATCATTGTATTATTATCATTTGGGGTGTAAACCGATTCGTTTTCCTTTGTATTATTTATTATGGGAGTCATAATCGTTATGGATGGGATGTAAATTATTCATAACCATAATGATATCAAGTATCTTAAACATTATTTTTAATCATCTAATGAAAATTATTCAAGAATGGATACGATGGGGGAATGAATCTCATCGCGTTTGTGGAGACAGTAATCTGTACGTACGCAAGATCGAAAATATCATTCTTTTGATAATAAAATAATATATAATTGAATGGTATATCATATATGAAGAATAATTATCATTTTTATTTAGTTATTTACATCAATTAAACATCCTTATTATACCCATCCATATAATAATGTATTGAATAACAATTACACCACGACGTGGAGACGGTAAGCCGTACGTACGGATGGATGGTGACATTTCATTCAATGGATGTATAGAGTAATAAATTTGGTTATAACATATTTATAATAACATCAAAGTATATAGAAGATACTGGAGTTATTATTTTATAATGGAGATAACCAATAAAAATAATGTGCAAGAAAAAATGAACTTGAAAGAGGTGGTGAGATATTTACCTCTTTTTCGGGTTCTTCATTTTGATTTGATCAAAAGGGCTCCTTAGGATGGCTTTATGACTAAATAAATGACTCTATGATGAAGGGAGGGTATTTTAGAGGGTATATGGGAATAGTATGGCCGTTCCAAATGGCTTTGATGTTGTGAATAAGAGAGAAGGGGGAGTTCCCTTTTATAAGAGGGGTGAGGGGTACCTTAGGAAAAGCTTGAAATATTATATTATAATAAAATGGTTTTTGGTTTAAAATGGCTCAAAAATGAATTATTTAAATAAACATGGGGTAATGGGTCGAAAACCACTCATACAATAGGTATTAGATAGTTTTGTGTCAATATATTTACATTATCTTTTAGATTAAACTCTTAGTTAAATAGTTTGACATTTACCATACCTCTTTGTATTTTTATATTATATAGTTAATAAACATACTATATACTTCCAAGAGACCCCCCAAGTGGTTAATTAATAATAAAAATATAATTATTTAAGTTTTATGGAAGATCCTTATATTTTTAGGAATAGAATATCAATTAATAATATAATATTTTTTTTAAAAAACTCTTTTATGTCAATTTTGACACTATTGGAAATGTTGTTTTTTGAAAAACCTATAACAGTATTATTACATCGAAAAAATTTCATCTAACCAACCCTAACATGTCATATTAACCTATAAAATTAGTTTAATTCAAAGAAAAAGTCTCAAATTACCTTTATTTGGATATTTATATTATCAATTATTATAATATTTCATTAATTAGGTAATTATTGCATCATTATTATGTCATCAATAATTTAATGTATTCGATGTCTAAAAATTATAAAAAAATACCATGATATAGGAAATCATATTATCATTCCAATGAATATTTATAATCAAAAATATTACTTATATAATACCATATAAAAATAAATTACAAAAAGATTTTTGTTTTTGTCAATTTTTCCTTTACTCTAAATTAATTAATCTATAATGTCATTATCATTCATAAGTGGCTTCATGGGGTCCCAAAATTGACCCAATGATACAAATGGTCTACCATGACTCATCAAATAAGGTTAGTACAAGGGTTAATGTAATTTTAAATTATTATAATATTCTTTTTACCGTGAATTACCCTATTTATCTTTAATCGCGCTAAATAAAAGTCAGAAGTTACTATTCACCAAATGTTCTTTTCATCTTATTGAAAAAAAATTTACTTACTAAGGTTAACCCTATGTCTTGGATTTTTGAAATTCTACTCATAGAAGTTGTTAAATTATGTTTTATGTGAATTTGAAAATTCTCCTAAGAGGTGGGTAAAAGACTCTGAAAAGTTCAATAAAAATGTGTATATCTAATATTATTACAAAATGACTCAAATTAATTACATTGAACATATATATTAATAATGTAACTATTTTGGACTAAAATAAATTTAAATAAAATCTTTAATTATTTAAATAAAAAGACGGTTTTAATTAATAACTCAGTGTTTTTCACTATTCTCCAAAAATTGATCGTTTTCAGAAAAATACAAAAAATTCATCCTAAGATAATTTTTATATCCCAAAATCAAAAATGAAGTCTATTTAACCAAATTAAAAACATATAAGTGGCCCTAATTAATTTAAAATTAATTCTCGTTGTTAAAACAAATAGGGTGTTTTTAAGAAACAATAACTATCAAAAGATTGATACTTGTTTATGTCCAGTTTCAAAATGAAATTAATTCCAATAAACAACACTGCATTTAATGGTAAAAATACATTATAATTACACTTTTAAACCAATTAAAAAGGTAATATATCCATATAAATATATTAGAAAAAAACGAACTTTTGAATTAGAATACAATATTTTTCACTATTCATTAAAAAATGAACTTTATCATAAAAATTTCAAAAAATTACACAAAGTAAATTTTGATGTCCCCATTCTAAAGAATAAATTTATTTAGAAAATTTGAATATATATAAGTTTCAAATATTGGATTTAAAAAGGGTTCTCCATTAAAAGGTGGAAAAATTGCATTTTTTAAAAAAAATACTTATTTTATCTGAAAAAATGAATACGTTCTTACATTATGTCTATGAAACTCATAATATAGATTATAAAATTATAAGGATTATATAAAACTCTAAATTCGGTTAATAATATTCATAACTGCTTTTGAAGGGCCAGTTTGGTAAGTCGTGGTGCGCTTGAACTCAGTGTTGCGTGTTGTGCAAGTTATTGAATTGCATTGAATAAATGATGCACTATGAAATCTTGGGGTGTTACATTCTCCCGTCCTTCAATAAATTTCTTCCTCACAATTTTTGAATTGTTCATAAAAAATAAATGGTTAAAAAAAGAAAATACATTTGTGGGAAATCCCACATCGGAAATTGGGTTAATAAAATTTTTTCTTAATAAGAGTGAAAAATAATTACATATATATATATATATTCTTGACATGTAGAGTTTTATCCTTCAACTAGTTCCTTCCACAAACTCATATTTCACTCCAAAATATTTCAAAAAAATATTCTATTTATCCTAATCATGTAGGGTTCAAAAAATAAGGAATTTATAATTCATTTGTCAGACAATTTTTAGAAAAAAAAAATTATAGAAACCAGTAAATCACATTGTTCCGTCGTAGGTGATGCACCCTTTTCACTCTTCGGCTGTGGGTTCAAGTCTTGCGGTCGTTCCGGACATTACTCGTTTTCGCCCAACCTATGTACTCTCCTTTTTATAAGAATCCAAAAATAACTTTAACAATAGTATACAATCTCCAACTTAATCCATTCCAACCATTAGACTTATCCAAAATAATGCTATCCAAACTCTCATTCCAAAACATATAAGGATGTTAAACACAATGAAGATCCTTTTTGTCCAGTAATAACATGTGAATAATTTCATCATGTATTCTATTAAAACACTATAACATCCTGAATTACCATAAAACCTTATTGATTACATTCATGCTCCATTATTCCTTATAGAATAATTGATATACTCCTACTATCCAAAAATGTTGTAAAATCCAACAATGATGGAATATACAAATCATTAATTAGTTTTAAGGTAGTCATGAATATCCAATATAATTTATCCAAATCAACTATCACTTATTCCAAAATCACTACCTCATTATCAGGACCATATTAAGGATTGTCTATCCCTCGACCATGTATTTTCCAAAAAGTGTAGCTTATTATTATGTCATTTATCATAGAACCATATAATCTAAAATCCTCAATCATAATGGTATTGCAGTACAATCTTTATTTATCTACATAATTCCTAT
Organism: Viscum album; assembly: GCA_963277665.1. Taxonomy (NCBI): domain Eukaryota; kingdom Viridiplantae; phylum Streptophyta; class Magnoliopsida; order Santalales; family Viscaceae; genus Viscum; species Viscum album. The sequence goes on along the minus strand of OY728123.1, from coordinate 745,143,163 downwards.
AACCAGTATATTGTTGATACAACACTCAAATCTAATAATTCTATAATAACAACATAAGAACACTAGTCATTCATATTTATCTGAGGTAGTATCCTAACTTGATTATTATCCAATAGCATAATTTTTAAAATACTCTGAGGACTGGGACATTGATTCGATTGGGGTCACAATGCCTTGCAGTAGGAGAATTTTACATTTGAAACCTTTTTCTTGCCCTGAAAATCACGTACTTTGTGGCTTATTCTCCACACTTATAAAAACTCTCATTCCCTTCATGAATTTACCAAGATGATTCTTTCCACAGTTATCACATATGGGAAAAGCCTTCTTTTCCCTCTTCCCCTTATCCATATTTTTTTCCAGCCTTTTCATCTCTTGCTTCCCTTAAAAGTGATAGGATTCATAGAATTCATTACTTATCTTATTAACACATGACTCTATTTATTCATAGGTTGGGAATACATGGGAAACTATTTCCCTTCTAAATTTTAGCTTAATACTATGAAAGATATAAACCTTCTAACTCTTTGGATCATACGTATTGATGGAGTTCACATTCCTTCTACTGGGCACCACTTCTATACAATGTCATACACTAGGTAAGTTTATGAATTAAAATGAATAATTCCAAACTTGTAAAATAACTAAATTAAATTGAATAGATTATGGATATAATCCATAATAATAAAAATGTTTTCTTTGTGGAAGTATTTACTACTAAATTCTTTATAATGGATTGTAATGAAAATGGGAATTATCTTAAGCATATCCCTCGGGAGTGTCGTAACTAAGAGTACTGCAAGACCCGTTGTCATACACCAGTTCCCATTCAAGTCCAGCTCAATGTGGTGCTTCAGGGTTTACCCCTAGGTACATCTGTTCCAGATCCACCTCTACATGCTCGTTTCCATACAGGGATTTAGTTCTTGTAGAACTCATAAAAACAGTACATTAACAAAATTCTAGGAAGTTCTTCTATACTAATCCTCAATGTCTATCTTAGTGTTATGTGTTCTAATCAGAGTTTATCTAAATCTAGTTTCCAAGGTTATTGATAAACATCCTATGATACCAATTGAAACACCCCGACCCTAGTTGCCTAGATTTAGTTCATTATTTTAGTACATTGGCATGATTACAAGGAATCATGTCCCGAAGGACTGATCGGTTTAGCATTCTTGGAAAATAGATTACATACATGAATGTTACATTAAATATTATAACATAAAAAATAATAATACTTTATGAACTCCATTATTCCCTTAGCTTAACCCTGCATATCAATCACAATACACTTCTTGGAATTCTGGGAAAAATAAAACAATGAAAGGGGTGAGCTCAAAAGCTCAGTAAGGGTAAGAAATACAGTGGAAACCTTCATAAATAAGCATAAACATTTAAGGCAATGTATAAAACTAAAACAAAATACTTTTCAATATTAAATTCATCATAATATGGAAGAAATAAATTGATATAATTCCATTTACTTATTCACATGGATATTCTACTAGTTGAATAATCAAATGCAATATCAATAACCACTTTCACAATGATGGAATGCATAATGACAGACTATCATAACCACATAGTCAAGGCCTTGTTCCAAGACTAAAAATAAGATTTGGTTAAGGCCTTGTACCAAGATACTTTTTTGTGTAATGAGACCTACCGATGCATCGGGGAGCTATAGCGGGCTCAATCCGTCACTTACTAAGACCAATACATTCCTCATATGAACATGTTTAAACATAACAGAAACATTCATATTAAAACTACACTAGTGCAGAAAAAGTTTTTTACGTTAGTTATTTTTAATTTTTTACGTTGGTTTCCGGCCGACGTTAATACGGGCGATGTTATAAATAACTTTTTGACGTCAGTTATTTAAAAACTGACGTCAAAAACATAAAATCGCGATGTTTATCACATTGGTTATTTAATAACCGACGTGATAAAAGGACTAGGAAATCATTTATCACGTAGGTTATTAGATAACCGCCATGATAAATTGGGGGGATGGGGTTTATCACGTCGGTTATATAATAACTGACGTCATAAACCCAGCCCCCCCATGATTCACGTCGGTTATTTAATAACCGACATGACAAACCAGTCTGTGGGGGGTTTATCATGTCAGTTATTATATAAACACCGTGATAAAATGGGGGGAGGGGGTTTATCACGTCAGTTATATAGTAACTGGCGTTATAAACCCAGCCCCCCGTGTTTCACGTCAGTTATTTAATAACCGACATGACAAACCAGTTGGGGGGGGGGGGTTTCACGTAGGTTATTATATAACCACCATGATAAACCGGGGGGGGGGGGGGGGGGGTTTATCACGTCAGTTATATAATAACCGACGTTATAAACCAAGCCCCCCCCCCCCCCGTGTTTCATGTCGGTTATTTAATAACCGACGCGATAAAACATTTTCCAGGCCTTGTATCACGTCGGTTATTAAATAACCTATGTAATAAATCCTTCATGTTTTCTTTATCACGTCGGTTATTAAATACCTAACGTGCTAAACCATTTCCCAGGCTTTTTATCACATTGGTTATTAAATAACTGACGTGATAAACCCTTCCAGTTTTCTCTATCACATCAGTTATAAAATAACCGAATGTAGTCATCTTCTCTACCCCAGAATCAACCAGGAAAGAAATCAATAAATCATTCCACAAAAATAGAAGGAGATCAAATTTAAGCATTTACATTGATAACATATAAAACTTTCCCCACTAGACAGCCCCCACCCTCATCTATACCCCATGGACAGCCCTCCCCCACCCCATTAGAGCCCCCACCCTCATGTATACCCCCTGGACAGCTCTCCCCCACCCCATTGGAGACCCCACCCTCATCTATACCCCATGGACAGGCCTCCCCCACCCCATTAGAGCCCCCACCACACCCCTGGACTGCCCCCAACCCCCTGGACATCCCCAAACACCCCTCGACAACCCCCCACCCTCCTGAAGAGCACCCCTTCACCCCCTCACCCTACTTGAAAGCCCCCACCACGCCCCTGGACAGCACCAAACACCCCTAGACACCCCCCCACCCTCATGTATACCCCCACCCCCCTAGAAAACACTCCCACACCCCTGGACCGCCCTCCCACACCCCTGGACAACCCTGGACTGCCCCCCACCCCACCGGACAGCCCTCCCAGACCCCTGGACAACCCCACAACCCCACTGAACACACCCCCATACTATTGGAACCCCTCCCCCACAGACCAAAATCCATACCAGAAAAACCATCATAAGAATACCAAAATAAGAATTAGAGAAAAATTAAACATTAATATATATAACATTCAAAACCTACACTGTCAACATAAAAAAAACTAAATCCGAACTAAACAACTACCAAATACTCAATTACAACGATAATATTCAAAATTACATTTTACATTACAAACAACTGAAATTCAATCAAACCTGTAAAATGATTTGACCACTCTACTTGTAAGTGTTTGATGTCTTCAGCATTATATGGTTTAGGGTCATTAAAAAGCTACAAATTAAAAGGAACATAGTTAACATGTATAATGAATAAATCAAATTGAAATATTATGGCAAAGTTTAAGAGGAAATCATACCAGGTCAAAGTTCACAATTGTCCCAGTTGTTATTATTTCATACATAAATCTTAACATATAATATACGCATTCGATGATGCCTTGTTGTTCATGACAATTCTGTTTTAATGCGTGTAAATTCAATATATTATGTTTATGTAATAAATAAAAAAGTACAAATTATAAATGGATATTTACCTTTGCATTTACATATTTGATCTTTGCACTCATTTTCATTGTGTGTTTTCGAAAGTAGGCCCATGCACTGTTAGAAAATAATACGAATGAGGTAAATTTAAAATTAATTATAATATATAAAACTATTGATAAATTGAAACATACTTTTCCAATATATTCTTAAAACTTTCCCGCACATCACCACAGACAGAGCACATCCAATAAAGTGCTTTCCCCCTTGGGCAAAAAACCCCTAACATCCAATGATCACTGATTAAAGGAAATTTAACGTTAGTGGTTTTTTATGTTAAAATATAATTAACTCTTTGAGATAAATGTGTTTCATACCTCTCACAAAAAGGCATCATCCAACATTGTGTGACTATATTCTTTTCAATTCTTTCAGCAATATAAACAATTCTTTGTTCCTCATTCAATGCAAATGCTTCATGGGAAATCAATTGTGGGTCCATGAATCCATATACATCTGTCAGCTCATTCCTCTCAAAAATTTTATAAGGATACCTAATACAAAAAATACATAAGTATACATTTTTAATAAATATAATGCAGCGAAATGGTGTTCAGACTTACATGAAAAAAATTGCACCATGTTGATGCCCAACTTACCTCTAGTAACAAGATCCTTGATATCAGTTTTCATAATCTCGACACTTATTTCACGTCCACAAACATGAGCATCCATTGGAAACTCGTAATAACCCACCAAAAAATTTGAATACCTTGACAATCTGTCAAGACTATTAGATTCTGTATCTCATGTCATAGCCATTTTCCTTTGTTGTTGTCTATACAGTATTTCTTTACCTTTGAAGTATTATTGTAAAAATAAATTGAAAAATATATTAGTTTTCAAATGTTAAAACAACTTTAATAAAAAAACACAAAATAAAAGATATAACATTCATACCTCTATGGTAATGAGTCGAAGAAGTCTGGATGGAAAAATTAAAAAATGGCCAATACTTTGTCCAACTGTCGCCACCTCATCTGTAGGTATTGGTACACTAGCTGATCTATCAATAATATCATGTACATTTATCCTTTTATTCTCTACCTCTAATTGTTGATGATGAACTGTATCTCCTATACAATATACCAACCCATATGCTACTATACGATGTTGAGAATCATCAATAAACAACTTGCAATAAGTATGAAGTTGCGGCGGAGGAGTAGGATAAAAAATGGGGCACACAGGCTGAGGTGCGGAGTGGAAGCTACTGGCGGAGGTGGAGGATAAATAATGGGGTCTTCAGGGGGAGGTGGATGAGTGGGAGCTGCAGTCTGAAATTGTCTTTGCATTTCTGCAAACATAGACTGCACTGACGCTCTAATATTGTCCTCCATCGTCACTTTAATATTTTGAACTTCAGCATCCAAGGATTCGTTTTTTATAAACCCCCTCAACGATAGAAGTTGTAGAACATGGAAACACTTTTCTTACCGATACACCAATCGGATATACTCTTACATGACCATGATGATCAGGCCTTCCCAACACTACAAATAAAATTTCTTCCATCCCAGTAGTTGTAAATGTCCCATGTGAACTCTGCTCCTCAAGAGAGTCCTGTATTAATTAATTGAACATTTCTGTAATGATTGAAATTATATAATGAAAATAGTTAACTTAAATAAATAAAATAGATATCTTAAAATCCTCTCATATACGTTTCTCGATTCTTCCTAAAGATATTTCCCTTTTTTCCCTTCCGAGCTCTCTTCCATTTTTCATGTCTAGATGGAGGGGATGGAGGGGCCACCTCTCCAGAGCTTGAAGACTCAGCTCTTAGTTGTTGAAATTTTTCCGCCATCATTTTTTCTTCCAATAATGCATACCCTCCCCGAGATAAACTATGAGGGTATACATGTATAGATTGGATCTCCTGATGAGCTTTCCTTGTTTGCTGTAATTTAAGAATAAGAAATCATTAACAAAACATTAATAAAATCATTTATATATGAAAGTTTATAAAATTTTACATTGCCCTTACCAGAAATGACTATTTTCTTCTACATTCAAAAAACTGTCTCCATGTGTCTTCGTCTATAAAATGATATATACGACATGGATTGTCATGACTCCTGTGACAATAAATGAAATCATATGAGAGGGTTGATTTGAAATCCATCCATCTCCTGGTAGCCAACGATAAGAATTTCTTCCTGACTCCTCCAATGTCAGGAATATCAAATGTCATCTCATAAATAAGAGGTTAAAAATATTATATATACTAGAAACATTAAAAGAATAGTCAAACAGTGACAAAAGATCTTACCAAAATCGTTTCCCACAACTGAGAGATTATCTCTTTATACACACTTCTCCAATCATCATACAAAATGCTTACTTTGCTCTTGGCCTGAGTTGCTACAAAACTCTTAAAATATTTTGCATTCGGACCTCTAGGAATATCATCATCATCGAACTCAACGACAATCCTCTGATCCAGCATACGGGCAAGTTATAATTTTGGTAAACGTGTGCACCCACATTTACCAACCTTTGAACTCTTCGTCTTAATAGGAGCATGTGAATGTTCATCCCTTGAGGTATGACAAGCAATATTCTCATCTCCAGAATCATGTTGTTGATCAACTGAATGATCTGTCATTATCCTTCAAATCAAAAAAACAACTGTCAGTTCACAAATATACAAATTAATATATTTTAATAGTATTAATCAGAAAATAGAGAAGTGTACTAAGTTACGTAATAGTAAACATTGGTAATATGTTAAGCTTGTTAAACAATGGTAAATATGGTAAAGATGGTAAAGATGGTCAAGATAGTAAACACGGTAAACCTGGTAAACAAGGTAAACATGGTAAAGTAATTGTCACTGAAAAAAATAATAGATATATAATTCACGTAATGGTTATAAACATGATAAAGTAAACAAAACAAACATAAAACAAACAAAACCTTATTCTAATTTTGTTTTAAAACATGTTTTAATAAATAAAGAAATTAAAATATCTAACATTTACGAAAAAAATAAATGTAAACAGGAAATAAACACATGTTACCTGTAATTTTAGGAATGTACAAATGGATTCTTTTCCCAAATTCCTTCATCGTGATCGTTTCTTATGGCACAAACTATGTCTTCAACATTCTCATCATTATGTTCTATTAATTTTTCCATGGAAGTAGTGATCTCACATAAATCAGCATCTTCATCAAGTTCGTCCTCACCAACATATTTCTTTTTCCCTTGTAAAACAACAGCCCACTGCATATCTGATTGATCTACTACATAGAAAAAAAAAATTCATGTGTTTTCATGTTAAAAGAATTAGTTGATTCTTCCAATCTATTCAGATTAACAACTGTCATTCCAAATTCATCATGTCTGACACTATTGTTACTGATAAACCATTTACAGTTAAAAATAGGAACTTTAGTTTTAATGTAATCAACCTCCCATATGTATTCAATCACTCCATAATATGCACTTGATGCAGAAATTGGGTATTTTTCTTAGCACTCGAAAAATGCATCGCTTCTACAAACACCAATACACCACTATTCTGAACTGCACTTCTGTTGCCCTGAGCTTTCGTATGAAATGTATAACCATTAATGTCATAACCGGACCATGTTATCACATTTAACCATGGACCACCCACTATCCATTTTAATGTCCCTGATATATCTAATCTACAAAGCAAAGTCTTTTTAATCCATGACAAAACTGTTTTGTTGTGCTCATTCAAAATCCACATTTATTTCTTCTTTGGATGACATTGTTTCAACTCCTTAATATGCAATGTGATATACGGTTGAGCATCAACTATGTTATTCAAAATGTATGATTCTAACTTATTCATCTGTTCAGCTGACAATGATTTGACTTTCAAGCCACGAATCCCCATCCCCTCATTATTAACTCGTTCATGGCGAGATGGAGGCAAACCTATGTGTTGTGCCACATCAAAGTATCTCGTACAAAACTCTGCTACCTCCTCATAAATATACTTTTCAATAATGGAGACTTCAAGTCGATATGGATTTTTAACATACCCCTTTAATATTTTCATATACCATTCAAAAGGATACATCCAACGAAGATATACAGGTCCACAAATCATTATTTCTCAAACCAGATGAATCATTAAATGCACCATTATATCAAAAACAGTTGGTGGAAAATACATTTCCAATTGACAATGTATAAAAATTGCATCGTTTTCAAAAATGTTCAAAGCATTCACATCAATCGCCTTGTTACAAATTGAATTGAAAAATTAACACATCTTCATTATTGTCTTTCTGACATGAATGAGAAATATTCCATGCAATGAAACTGGTAGAATTTTTTGCATCATGATGTGACAATCATGTGATTTCATACCTATCAACTTCATTTCCTTCAATGAGAAAACAAATTTACATTAGAGGAATAACCTTGAGGCACTTTGATATCATGAAGACACTGACAGAATATAATTTTCTCCCTCTTCAATAATGTATGACAAGCCGGGGGAAGATATGTTCGTCTTCCTTTAGGAGTGGGAGCTAACTCCAAACGTATTCCCATTGATAGTAAGTCTAATCTTTCATTCAACCCATCTTTTGTCTTTCGATTAATATCTAAAAATGTTCCAATCAAAAAATCACAGATATTCTTCTCCACATGCATGATATCAATATTATGTTTAAATTCCTGATACCTCCAATATGGTAGCTAAAAAAATATTGACATTTTCTTCCAAATATTTCTATCATTACCAGATTTCTATGTCTTTCCCAATGTCACAACAAAGTTTTTCACCCTCTCAAAATACAGATCAGGGGATAAATGTTTTGGAGTAGTATAAAATTCTTGTGAGCCATTGAATACCTTTTTTAGTCTTCTATAGGGGTGATCCATAGTAAAAAACATTCGATGACCCATGTACCCTATTTTCCTCCCATGATGCAATTGACAATATGACGTCTGTTGGTTGCAAATTGGACATGCTTTATTCCATTTAACACTATATCCAGACAAATTTCCATACGCTGGGAAGTCATTTATAGTAAACAGAAGCACTGCATGCAGTTGAAAATATTCCATTTTATAAGAATCATACACCCTAATACCATCAGACCATAACAGTTTCAAATCATCAATCAACAGTGACAAGTAAACATCGATATCATTGTCAGGTTGCTTTGGACCAGATATCATTATACTCAACATGACATATTCGCGCTTCATACAAATTTCAGGAGAGAGGTTGTAAATTACCAATAAAACAGGCCATGAAGTATGTGTGCTACTGAGGGTTCGGTACGGATTCATTCCATTTGTGCACAACCCTAGTCTGAGATTTCTAATTTCTTTCCAAATGTAGAATACTAAGCATAAATATTCTTCCTTTCTGGAAAATCAGCTGGATGAAGTATTTTTCCATCACATACCCGCTCATCATCATGACATATTTAACTTTTTTTCATCATGTGAATTAGCAAATAAACGTTTGAAACGATGAATTATAGGAACATACCAAAATACCTTTGAAGGGAGCTTTGTAATCTCTACATCAGCCTGCGATTTTCTTTCAACTTATACTGTGATGTCCCATATTTAGCACACTCTGACAGAAAATCATATTCCTTCCTATAAACAGTGTATTAATTTAGACAGAAATGTATTTTCTTGTATCCCAATCCCATCGGGCATATTATGTTCCTGGCCTTTTAATGTGAATCTGGAAGATCATTATCTTTCGGAAGAATGTCCTTCATCAATTGTAGCAGCTCTATAAAACTTCTGTCACTCCATCCATGTTTCGCCTTCAGGTTAATCAATCATAACACCGCCGAAAAAACTGTAAAATCTGTACAACCAGGATATAATGGTTTTTCAGCATCACCATATAGACGTACAACTGTCGGTTCTATCTCAATTTTTTCTGCTATAATATCGCGAATCATTTCTTCAATTCCATCGGAGTTTCCATCTTGTGAATCATCATGATCATCAGTGACATTTCGTCCAGTTTCACCATGCCAAATCCAAGGGGTGTAACTTGGATTAAAACCATGACATATCAGATGATCTTTTATCTCTCAAATTTTCAACTTCTTCATATTCAAACATTTCAGGAATTGACAGAAAAAAATGTCACTACTTTGAACATTTTGTTTAGAGAATTCCAAAAAGTCATCAACACCTTCCTCATATTCGTTGCTCATTCGATGTGCCGTAATCCATCTTCGAGTCATTATTACCTATAACAAATATCAAAAATATATACATTTTTAAGATAAGACAAATATAAGTTTATATGAAAAAATTCATAATTTGAATGTAAAACAATTTTGAAATATAAAACAAATCTATAAGTATTTAAAAAAATATGAATGAATATTATTATTAAAACAAAATATAGTTAGATATAACAGTTTTAAATTCAATTGAATAAAAGAAAAACATGGCACCTACATGGTTGATAGAAAATTGGAGAGAATGGAGTAAACCTTAGAATCAAATAATATTTAAAATAAAAATTCAGATAGAGAAAATCACAATGTAAATCTAAACACCCCTGGACACCCCCCAACCCTCTGGACAACCCCCACCCCCCGGACAACCCCCAAAACCCTCTGTACAGTCCTCCACCCCCTTGGACAGCCCCCCACACCCACCCACCCCCCAGGACACCCCCAACACTCTGGACAGCCCCCAACCCCCTGGAAAGCCCCCACCCCTCTAGACAACACCCCCACCCCTCCTGGATCCCACCCCCACCACCCGACCCCCTTGGACACCCCGCTGGACACCCCACCCCCCAACCCTTTGGACAGCCCCCACCCCCTGGACAGCACCCCACCCCTCCAGACAGCACCCCCACCCCTCATGGACACCACCCCCACCCCCCAACCCCCTTGGACACCCCCCCTGGACACCCCCATCCCTCTGGACAGCCCCCACCCCCCGAACAACCCCCAAAACCCTCTGGAAAGGACTCCACCCCCTTGGACAGCCCCCCCACACTCACCCACCCCCTTGGACACCCCGATGGACACCCCCAACCCTCTGAACAGCCCCCACCCCCTAGACAACCCACCAAACAATGGTTTACATATAAAACTAGGGATGGTGAACAACGAAAAACACATGAATTTAATATATACTTCAGCATGAAATAGATGGAATTAAATATTATTAAATATGGCGATTTAAATGATCGTATGATAATTAAAAATAATAATTGATATTCAACTAGTAAAATGATCACAAGTTTCTCGATAACTAATATCATAATTTATTTTATCAAAAAAATCACACAAAATAGTCCACAAACATGTTTCTCACCAACATCAAAATTTAATAAAACAATTCCTCAATTTATAAAACATTCTGAAAATGTTTGACATCTTAAATCACCTCTTTACCTTTCAAAAACCCTTATTAGGTGAATAACATCGCCAAAATATTTCATTTACACCATCACTTTTTTCAACTCACTAAATCATTTTCAATTTTCATAAAACAATCCAAAGAAGAACAACCATGTTTTGCACAGAAAAGACATTCCAAAACCCCCATTCAAGAAAAAAATCATACCAATACAAATCCAAAATATAAATTTCAGCTCAATGCACATTTATTAAACTACCCCCATATTTTAATAATTTACCTCAATAATGTCACAAACAATACACATGAAAAACAAAATTTTTCATAAAACACCTTCAATAAGTGTGACAAGGTTTTACACATAACACCCATTGAAAACCCCCCTTTTGAGGCCCACATGACAACAAAGAATTAAAAAACCACAATTGGATTCCCCTTTCAAAATTAATGGATCACTTTCATAGGTTATAAAATACACACAAATATTAAACTAAGAGTCACAAATTAAATGCACCCAATTTCAAGATAAAATGACTATATAAAATTAAAGACATATCCAAATCCATCAAAAAACATTTTGGGACCACAAAAAATATACGATGTAGGAAAAACGAATGAAAAAAAGCACACAAAAATATAGTGTTGTGAGTTGAAGGCTTACATGAAATGGGGGTTTTGGAATGCCTTTTGTGTTGCGAGTTGGGAGCACACAAAACGATTTGAGATGATAGATCCGGGAAAAAAAGCACACAAAAATCACAAAACATAAATATAGACTATCTGAGAAAAAAACGAATGAAATAAATTTGTGGAAGGCTTAATTGAGTGTTGTGAGTTGAGATGATAGATACAAGGAGAGTAGAGATGATAAAAGTTGTAGGAAAAATGATTTTAACACAGAGAGAACGACGAGCCGATTAGGGTTTATCGCGCGAGAGAGACGAGTCGTCAGACTGTTGAACGAAAATTCGTAAATCACAATCCTCGGGGGTTGTTAATTTTTGAAATGTTTTTATAACGTCGGTTATTTACTAACCGAAGTTATAAACTGTTTTTTACATTTATAACATCAGTTATTATAATAACTGATGTTATAAATGTATCAGATACAGCTTTTTTTACGTCGGTTATTCTATAACTGACGTAAAAAAGGCATCAAGAATCATAGTTTTTTTACGTCGGTTATAACATAACCGACGTAAAGAACTTGCAGATATCTCATTTATTACGTCAGTTATAAAATAACTGACGTAAAAAAACCCCCGCGCTTTCGTTTTTTACGTCAGTTATAAAATAACCGACCTAAAAAACTCATAGATATATCATTTTTACATCATTTATCAAATAACAGACATAAAAAACCCCACACGCATTGGTTTTTTACGTCGGTTTTTTTATAACCGGCATAAAAAACACGTAGATATATCGTTATTTACGTTGGTTATCAAATAACCGACGTAAAAAACCCCACGCGCTTTGGTTTTTTACGTCTGTTATCAAATAATCGACGTAAAAAACCCCACGCACTTTGGTTTTTTACGTCGGTTATTTGATAACCGACGTAAAACCCGAACACGGGCGATTTTTAATGTCGTTTATTAAAATAACTAACGTTAAAAAACTACTCCCCGCATTTGTTATGTTGGTTATAAAATAGCCGACGTAAAAACCCATGTTTCACAGATTATCACGTCGGTTATATATAATCGACGTAAAAAATGGTGACGTAAATAACGTTTTCTGCACTAGTTCTTGCATACGAAATGTCAATAATTTCCCCATAAATCATGAATGGTATAAAAATAACACATCCATAGTTAAACATATCACAAAACCTCCAATACAATATAAAAGTTTTGTATCATAATAAATCAACTTCAAATAATCTTATAATCCATCAAATGATGTTGACATAGATTAAATCAAAACTATTGGATAGAAATATCTCTTTTATTGAAATCATTTAAAGGACAAATAATTATAAAATAAAACATTTACATTGAAAATATTTTTATAATCTTGTAATGGAAGCTTCTAATATTTTATAATACCGAAAATAGCTGCACCTGTCGTATAAGTTAAGATAGACATTCTTACATTAATTTTGTTGAGAAGGTTAAAAAGGACATTGTTTAGAAAATGACAGAAAGATTCCTTTGTAAACATCTTATAAAAAGTCAAACAATGGTTTAAATGAATTTGACCCATATTCTATAAAATTGTAAGAATGTTTTGAAATAAATTATTAAGAGACATGGATGTGTATGATAAAGAGGTCTTAGTAGATAATTACGTATAAGCAACCTTGGATAATGAAGAGATTGTAGAATTCACCCTTTCAAATTTGGTAACTTATGAAACATACATCCCATGAAATAAGTATCATACAAAAAATATGTAATTACACATAAATTAAAGTGTATTACAAAATGAATATAATTATGGGCAGTACATACTCCACACAAAAGGTAATAGTGGCAATATGGAAAGAATCTCATGGGAATAAGGAGTGAGATGAAAACCCCTTACCTTGCACATTACTTTAATCGAGGGTATGTTAAAATACCTTATAATGGTGAAATAATTGTTATTAAATTGAAAATTTATCATATAAATTAATATGATATCATATATGATCTCTTAATATTTCTTTGTTAATAATATCTTAGTACTATCATCGTTTCGGGTGTTAACAGATTCATTTTCCTTTGTATTATTTGTTATGCGAGTCATAATAGTTATGAGTGGGAAGTATCATATTCATATAAATAATTATATCAAGTCTTTTAAACATTATTTTTAATCATCTAATGAAAATTATTCTTGAATGGATATGAGGGGGAATGAATATCATCGCGTTCGTGGAGATGGTATTCCGTACGTACGCACGAGCGAAAATATCTTTCATTTGATATTAAAATAATATATAATTGGAGGTTATATAATATATAAAGAATCATTATAATGTTTATTTTTTTATTCAAATCAATTACACATCATTATTAAACCCATCCAAATAATAATGTGTTGAATAACAATTACACCACGAGGTGGAGACGGTAATCCGTACATACGCACGTATGGTGACATGTCATTCAAAGGATGGATAGAATAATGAATTTGGTTGTAAAATATATATAATAACACCATATTATATAGAAGATAATATAGTTATTATATTATAATTGAGAAAACAATGAAAAAGGAAGAGGAAGAAGAAAGGAACATGAAAAAGGTGGTGAGATATTTTCCATTTCTTCGGGTTCTTCCTTTTAATTTAATTAAAATGGATCCTTAGGATGGTATTATAACTAATGGAAGGCCTCTATGATGAAGGGAGTATATTTGAGAGGGTATTTGGGAAGAGTTTTGCTGATCCAAATGGATTTTATGGTGTGAATTAGTGAGAAGGGGGAGTGCCTTTTTATAAGAGGGGTGAGGGGCACCTTAGGAAAATGTAGAAATATTATTTTATAATAAAAACATTTTCTATTTTTAATGGATCTAAAAAGGATTATTTAAAGGATAAGTTGGGGATGGGTCAAAAACCACCCAAACAATTGGTTTTATATAGGTTTGAGTCACTATATAAACTTTATATTTTAGATTTAACGCTTAGTTAAATAGTTTGACATTATCATGTCTCTTTGTATTTTTATATTATATAGTTAATAAACATACTATAAACATACAAGTGACCCCCAAGTGGTTAATTAATGATACAACTATCAATATATAAGTAATTTTTCCGAATCATAGATTTTTTGGAATAGAATATCAATTAATAATATAATATTTGTTTTAAACAATCTTTAATGTCAATTTTGACACTATTAGGTATTTTGTTTTTGCTAAATTCATAACAGCATTATTACATCGAAAACAATTAATATAACCAACCATATCAAGTCATATTAACCTATAAAATTAGTTTAATTCTTATAAAGTCTCAAATCACATTTATTTAGATATTTATATTACCAATTATTTTAATATTTCATTAATTAGGTAATTACTTCATCATTATTGTGTCATAAATAATATAATTTATTCAATGTTTAAATATTATAAAAAAATAACATGATGTAGGAAATATTCTTATATTTCAAATAAATATTAATAGTCAAAAATATTACTTATATAACACAACATAAAAATTAATTACTAAAAGATTTTTGTTTTTGTCAATTTTTCTTTTACTTTAAATTAATTAATCCAAAGTGTCATTATCATTCATAAGTGGCTTCATGGGGTCCCAAAATAGACCCCAAGATGTAAATTGTCTTCCATGACTTATCCAATAATGTTAGGACAAGTGTTAATGTAATTTTAAATTATTATAACATTCTTTTTACCTTGAATTACCCTATTTACTTTCCACCGCGGTAAATAAAAGTCAAAAGATACTATTCACCAAAAATTATTTTCATCTTATTGAACCACATTTTACATAGTGAGGTTAACTGTGTCTTTCAGATTTGGTAAATTACACTTACAAAAGTGGTAAAATTATGTTTTATATGAATTTTCAAATTCTCCTAGGAGGTGGGTAAAAGACGGTGAAAAGTTAAATAAATTTTGTATATATAATATTATTACAAAATGACTCCAACGAATGAAATTGATCCTATATAGGTATTATGTATCTATTTTGGACTAAAATAATTTAAAAAAAATAATTATTTAAATAAAAAGTCGTTTTTAAATAATAACTCATTGTTTTTCACTATTCATCAAAAACATAATGCTTTCAGATAAATACTAAAAATAAATCCTAAGCTAATTTTGATATTCTGAATTCAAAAATGAAGTCTATTTTACCAAACTCAAAACATATAAGTGGCACTAATTAATTTAAAATTAATTCCCATTGTTAAAACAAATAGTAGGTTTTTAAGAAACAATAACAATTAAAAGATTGATACTTGTTTATGATCAGTTTCAAAGTTAAATTAATTAAAATAAACATCATTGGATTAAATGGTAAAAATATATTATAATTAAACTTTTAAACCAATTAAAAAGATAATCTATCCATATCAATAAATTAGATTAAAAGGAACTTTTGAATTAAAATTCAATATTTTTCACTATTCATTAAAAAAGAACTTTATCAGAAAATTTCCAAATATTTACACAAAGTAAATTTTGATGTCCCCATTCTAAATAATAAATTTAATTAGTCAAATTGAATATATATAAGTTTTAAATATTCAATTTAAAAAGGGTTCTCCATTCAAAGGAGGTAAAATTGTATTTTTTTTAAATACTTCTTTTATATGAAAAAAATGAATTTGTTCTTAAATTATGTCTAACAAAATTATAATATTGATTCTAAAATTATAATAATTATATAAAATTAAAAGTTCAGTTAATACTATTTATAATCGCTTTTGAATGTCTAGTTTGGTTAGTAATTGTGCGGTTGAACTCAGTGTTGCATGTAGTGCAAGATATTGAATTACATTGAGGTAATAATGTACTATGAAACCCTGTAGTGTTACAATTCATGGGGTATCTTGATTTTCCTCCATGTCGGTACTGGAGTTGTGCTTTCCACCCATTGTTTGGATTTGGCCTAAATTTCTCCTGCTTGAATGTAGATGCTTGTTGGAATGGTCACCCTGGGGACACGGCTGCACAAGACTCAGGTGAATCCTAAAGTTGTGGGCACTGGTCAGAAAAATGAGTATTTTCAGAACAAATACCACAATGTAATGGAACATGAGGAGATTGTGATTTACCTTGTGATTGAGCTAATGGACTTAGAAGGGTATGAATCTCATCATGTTTATTATCTACCTTTTGTTCTAGGGCTGAATGACTTACCACATGAACTCCTCAAGTTGGTGCAATTGCTCGTGTACCAAATTGCTGTGCATTTTGATCCATGTTGGCTATTATGTCACGAGCTCCATAAAGAGTTTTATCAACTAGGGCACCCCCAACTTCAAAATAAATCAGTCCACAATCCACGGGGATAGGTCCCTCAAAGAAGTATTGTATTAATAGTTGTTCACTAATCTGGTGGTGGGGTCAACATGATCAATGTCTTTTGAATCTCTCCTAGAATTCATGAAGGGTGTCTCCTTGTTATTTCCTAATTCCACAAATTTCATTCCTAACTGATGCCATTCAGGAGGCAGGTATGAACTTCTTTAAAAATAGTATTTTATGGTGATTCCATCACCTAATCGTGGTAGCCAATTAGTATAGCCAATCATTGGGTACACCATCAAGGGAGAAAGGGAATTCCCTAAACATGATTAAGTACTCACACACATTTTGGGGTTTCATGGTGGAGCACACTATGTGAAAGTCCTTAAGGTGTTTATGATGGTCCTCACTGGGAAGAACATGGAATTTATGAAGAAGGTGGATGATACCTGATCTCAGCTCAATGTTCTTCAAGATATTGGATGTACGCAGTTTGTTACTCAACATCCGGGGTGGTCAGTTCTTTTATTGTTCAATTATTTTCAGACTTCCTTTCTTGGTATTGATTGTCTTCAACTTTTGATTGGTTGGGGACCACTTGAGGTTCTACTAGGGGTTCCTTAGAGTTACAGGATTGACCTTCTCTAAAAGCCTTGATTTTTGAGTGGAGAGATTTTTCAATTTCAGGATAAAATTCAAGTAGTGTTTTTTTAGCAGATATTGTCATGAAACATTGAAGTATAGTTTGATTAATTAATTTATTTTGTTGTGTGTTTTGTTTTGATTTTATAAGGATAAAAAATGAACTTAAGAAGGGTGAAATAATAATATAATGTTATAATACAGAATTAGAGAGAGAGAGAGAGAACACGCAAAAACAAACAAAAACAATAACAAAAATCCAAAACAAAACAGTAAAATGGGGGAGGGGTATTTAAAGGAGTACTAATTATGAACTAAAATAAATAAATAAAAGGAAATAAATAATAAAAATATGATCTTGGATCCCCGGAAATGGTGCCAAAATTTGATCGTGTTGTCGAGAGCGTCAAATTAGTTGATTAATTTTGACTAAAATTTCTACAGTATAGTAGCAACCCTAGGTCATCTCTCGATGGAGCCTTAGATAATTAATTGAAAAATAGGGTTTTGATTATGAAATTAGATGTGAAATGTTGTTTTTTAAAACATGGGGGTTTGATTATTGAAGATGAATATATAAAATGAAATCCATAAAACTACGTAGAACTGAACATGATTAATTAAGTGCGATCAACCTAGGGTACTCTCTTGATGTTCATCCTTCATCGATTCATGATATAGGGTAATGAGATTTTAATCCCTGGTTTGTAACATCTAAAACCATAATGTTATTGAGTTTGTACTAGGATACTTCCTAGGGTTCAGTTGAAAACACATAATGATTCACCGGAGACCGCCAATGATTGGGTGATTTTTGTTCGACATCATAACCAAAACTCACCACGGAAAGACATGAAAGACTCGATCTGCTATCCAGGTTTTTATGTTATATCATTGTGATACCATGAAATAAATTTAAATGACCTTGAAAGTGTTTATGTGAGTGCAATTGACCAATATGAACCACACAAACAACCAATTGGAAGGGGGAATGGAAGTGGTGAATGATGTGTGAAACATCACATGAATCGGTACCCCAAAACATGATCATATGAGTTGATCAGGACATAGTAGTACATAAATCAATAAAATATGAATATAGGATGAAGAAAAACAACACAAAAACCTATAATTAAAAAGATAATTAATATATTACAAACATGATGCTTTTGATTTACATCACGTTCTTCCCCAGGTGATCACAAGGGGTTTAGAAAACCATGGGAGGGGAAGAAGAGGAAGATGTTGAAGTAGAACTTCCCATAGCCTCCATAACTTATAGAGATGTTGAGAAGACTCCTTGGGGACTCCAAAATGGAAGAACCTTGCCTCCTGGCCAAACTCACAAATGGGGTTCCCAAGGCACCAATTTATAGGAAAAGTAGGAGGTGGTTTTGGAACCCTCATTTTGATTATCCGATTGGTGCATGTTTTTGGCCGGTCAGACAGTAATAAATCAGGTTGGGAAAAACTAAAAAGTTGTTGGTCCACATATTTTCTACCTCCATGTCAATTTTATTGGCCGGATATGGAATATAATAAGAGATAGTATGGAAATACAGAGCCAACATTTTCACCCCGTGTAGATCCACTTTATGAGACAGATCAGTTTGTATGGGGCTCATAATGAACGAATTGGGATACTGTTACTTCATGTCCAATTAAGATAATGAAATTTAAGACCATCCCACAATGTTTCTTCCCATTTAAATGCATGGTTATGTATAAAAATTCGTTTTAGTCCATTGGGGTTCTTGGATCATGTGCAGATTGGGCCATCTTCCTTGGACTTGATCATGGGTCCTACAAATCTCCTCAACCTACAATATAATTATCAATACAAGTAACATTTCCCTTTTTAACAGTTTTAAACACAAAATAAATGAATCAAAAAAGTAGTGAAATTTGTTATTATAATTTTAATTTTCAATATAATACTAGTTTAATACATTCATATAAGGGTGAAATAAAACAGTGAATCATGGTATGCTCAATCCACTACACAATACGTATTACCTCTTCATCCATATTTGGGGGACAATGGTTTTTTAAAATATCAATTTGATAGTGGTATACTATCTAGTTCATGTGAGGAAATCACACATACTTTATAAAATGTTTAGAGAATGTACAACTTCTGTGAGTTTTTGGTCTTGTCGTTCATCCAAAAAACATGTATGTAGTCTTAATGGATGTGATGAACCTTGTCTTCCACCCATATCTTGATAAATTTGTGCTATTATTAGTTGATGAAATATTAGTGTATTCTCACACAAGACACAACCATGACAACCACCATGATATCATTCTTAATACACTGAAATGGAAGTAATCATATATGATGCTCAATTAATTACACTTTTTGGACATCATGGATTACTTCTTCGTCGTGTCATTTTTGAGGCAGACATATTTATTTTCTTGGATAAGGTGACTAACTTGGTTTTTTGAGAGAATCACATGATTGTTTCTGAAATAAAAAACTTCTTATGTTTGGTTATCTACTAGAACTGATTAATTTAGGATTTCTTCAACTTATCTACGACACTTATGGAACTGGCTAAGAGAGATATGAAATTCAACTAAACTGATGCCTATGAGAAAACATTTTAGGAGATAAATTGTAGTGTGACTCTAGTGATGATCTGAATTCTTCCAGATAAGGGATGAAGCTAAACTATTTATTTTGATGCTTCCCCAATCAGTCTATGGGTTATGCTAATGCATGGAGATTGATTTGTAGCATATGTGTCCCACTTGAATATAACTCATTAGTTTAATTATACTGTGAATATTCTTGAACACATAGCACTGAGTAACTCTCTTTATTTTTGGATTAATTACCTATTAGGTGAGTGATTCATCTTTTATATGGTTCATTGAAGTCTCGAATACGTTTCCACATAGTGATACATGCATTTGAGGTGGCACGTGTTGTTGGAATACATAAAATCATTGGAAATTGAGCTTACATAGAAACCCTTAAATGGAAATTATGTACCTTATAACATGATCTGGATGACTCAAACACATACCCTCATAGAGGTTAGTATTGTGTGATGGTTGATGGTTCTATTTTCGGAGATTCAACTTGATGTTCAGGAACAATGTGAGAAACATATTTTAGAATCTCTAAAAGTCACATCATTCCTTTGGGAGTAGGTTTTTTTAAAAGGATGGGGATGAAGCCTCATTTTTTATTAATGCAAATAAATGTCCTCTATAACTGGGTAGAGGGAGACCCATTACATAGCCTGAAGGCCTAGTGGGAATTTAGCCCATTACTTGGCCCGTTGGCCCATTTTTTATCCCAAGACCCATTCTGTGTATAGTACTAAAAAAGTACCTGAGCTACTACAATGCTGCATAGTAACAACCACTGCAATAGTACCACGCCACTACTACAGTACCCTTCCACCGATATAGTTTCTGCTGTTGATACAGTGATGCTGCTACTACATTCACTACAGTACTTCTATAGTACTAGCACTCAATGGGTTTAAAAAACGTATTGGGAAATTAGGAAATTACATGGCCCATAAGCTGAATTTTTCCACCCAAATCCCATTAATATTATAGTACTTCTATAGTACCCCTTACTATAGTACTGCACAGTACTCCTGCCGCCGGTACAGTAACCTTCCTCCGCTGCAGTGCATGTCTTGCTACAGTGCTTCCATTACTATAGTGGCACTACTGTACCTACGCCCAATGGGTTTTGAACCCCCAATTTTCATGTAGAATTATTGGTTGATTACCACTAAGCCAAATCCTAACTACACATCAAGAGTAGGTCAATTTGTTGCAGCTATATGATTCCTAGGGAATTTTTCTAATGGGACGGATCATAACTGAAAACCCACAAACATGAAGGGTTGTTGTTGTGAATGACATCCTTCTTTACAAAGAAATTTTTTGAATGTTTATTGATATATAAGAAGAGTTGTTGAATGATTCCAATTGTTTTTTTGGTAATTTCATCTTAATCATACCATGATGTACCAATAGATGAGTCTTCATTACGTTTGTCCATGTTTGAGGTGGAAAATTGCAGATTTTATCACCTAGTGATCAACATGTCAACAAATTAATGAAGTTCACTAGAGAACTAATAGTCTTCTACATCCTCTCTCTATTCCTATGTGGAAATTGTATGATGCAAAAACTGATGTCATGAAAGGATTTTCCAGATCCCCCCTAAGGAAATGATGTTTTATGGGTGATCATCAACAAGTTGATCAAGGATGAACAATTCCTACCAATTTGGTAGATTATATCAATTGATTATCTTGGGTTATTTTACATCTAAGAGATTTTGTGACATTATGGTTTTTTTTCAATAATATGAAACCTAGAAATTTTTTTAACATAATGGTTATATCCATGGTTGTCCAAATAACTGGTTTGAAATGTTCTTATGTATAAAAAAAATAAAACTCGGAATGATGGGAATTCATAGTGGGTGTTTGAGGGTATGGTGCATTAATTCATCCTTGACAATGGAGGCTCATGGGAAAGTAATATACATATTCTTGAGTTGTACTAAAACAATAGTTTCCCAAAAACAATTCATATGGCTCAGTAAGATTCCAATTATTATAGAATGTGTTGTTCAAAATTGTAATGGATAATGGTTGGGGTGGTATCCCTACTAGGTGCTCGTCTTATTCAAGTGGCTTCAGATAAATTTAAGCTTATTCAAAATCATATAGATATAACTCAGTCAAGGAAAGAGTCTTATATTGATCATCACCACAGACCTATGGAGTTTGATGTATGACTATAGGTTTTTATATGGGGGACTCATATATTAGGCAGTAAACGAATTTTTATACATGAAATGTTTTTATCTTCATATGTTAGGACATTCAAGATAGTCCCAATACTCAAGGCAATGGCCAATCAGTTACAGTTACCTCATAGGTACTACTCCAGTCATGAAATCTTCCACATACTATATCTTTGACATTATCATCCAGACCTATCTCAATCTTTGGATACATAAGAAATTGAGATAGAGGTAGATGTATCCTATGAGGAGAATTCCATATGAATCATGAGAAAGAGAAAAAATGATATTTTAGGTAGTTCACTTCCTCTAGTGTGAGTATTATAGATGAATGATTCTATACATGATGAGACATTGGAGCTGGAGGTTGATGTATATGCGTATTGGAAATAACTCTTCCCTAAAAATGTTTTACCACCCTCAGAAGGGAACCTGGGATGAGTTTTCAAAAAGAGCGGTTGTTTTAAAGTCTATAATTTTCTAAAAGGTTCGGGACATATGTTTTTATTTTACAATATCTTTATTGTAATTTTAAATTTTTTCTAATGGAGTATTGGAGTTCTTAAGAAGGTTTGGGGACAAATTCAATGCCCAATGTCCTAGAACATGTTGAAACAAACTATGCCTCATGGGTAGAAAAATCATTTCAGACCATCCCATATGGTTTCTCTAACCGTGAAGCTTGATATAATCGGGTGATCAATGACAATAAATTTTCTACAACCATGTAACCCTAGGATCATGACTCTGTGAGATTATAGACCACTTGATCAATGGACTTCTGCATGGTTGGCACCCAGTTAGTCCAACTATCTAGCCAAACCATTCCACCATTCCTGTGTAGGTTAATTTAATATTTTACACATAAATGATTTTATTTTAAAAACACCCTCCTTCTTTTTTGAAGTGGAATCCTCATCCTATTTTTATCTATCCACATGATCAGGAAATTATGTTATATCCTTCATCTAGTATATAAATCTATCATCATCAGATCCACCCAAAATATAGTTGTAATATCTTCAATCCTATCACTTTTATTGATCCGTTATTCCATCCTTTGTTCTGCTATTTAAGTGAAAAATCATTTTCCCCACTTTTAGTAAATTTGACAATTTCCATGATATCATACATTCTAGGTTGCATGAAATGCCAAATCAGAATAAGGGAAGCACTGCCGATCTAAATTTGGGGGTCTATACTTTCCCCCTTTTTTGGTTAAATCCTATATCATGTGATTCTATTTAAAAAGGTAGAACATTTCATTAATTCCTCTTATTTGTTAAAAAATTTAAATTTTTAATATTTTCCATGCCAAATGCTCCCCTAGATAGTGGAAAAATATCAACATGGGTTGATCACCATGACATATTCCACCCAAAAAGGCATATTTCACGGCTGATTCCCTATTATCTTTTTGATAAAATGGATAAATTTACATGATGAGTGTTTCAATATAGTTAAATATTTGATTAGATTATTTGAATTTGATAGGGTTATGAACCATGGGTTAACCCCTACATGTCATTCCACAAATGAAATGATTGTACTATGTTAATTGTTCATGTGGTTATGCATTACTCTTTTTTCCATCAATTTTTCTCATAAATAAGTTAAATAGAAGACTTGTCTAATCATATTATATATGATTATTATTCTAGTATTGTTGTTATTATAACCAAATCATACCTTCATCCTCTTCCATGGGTGATTAGATGTGTTCAGAATTACGGACCCACTGGATGGGTTCCTTTTTTCCTTAGATATAATATGTTCATTATTCATAAAAAATCCATGGGATTCGTAACCTAGGTATAGGATAGGATTTTCATCTGGCTTTTTTTACCTCATAATATGTGACACAGTTTCCCATGGAGATAACATGTGGAAGGGCTCAGTGTTGAGTTGGTTTCACAATTTTAACAGAGAGAGAGGGAGACTTGGACCACTATGTGTGATTCTAGGGATGGAATTAGTGGTAAGTTCATGAAAGCTACACACCAAGTTTGGAGTGACACTTGGGATCTCATTCTTGGGTCACATTGGCCATACTCACTTGGAATTGTTCTTATAATAAGACCCTAGAGACATACTTTGAATTATTTAAGAATTTACTTTGATGATCTTAGGTTGACTCTCTATAATTTAAAATGATGTTAATTAAATTAAAGCAAGGAGAATTTTTTTAAATGAGAAATGAATATTTAGAATTCAAAACATAGGGATGCGTCTCCGAATCCCAATCCCAGGCTTGGGAATAATCCATATTCTTTCAAATTCTCCCACTCACATTACATATGCATGAAGCCTTTATTAAGATGCATCGACTTAGGAAAAATCTAGTAGAATTGGATGTTCTTATTAAATTGAACCTAGGTTGGTGTATGCATTTTTTTATTCCATTATTTCATTTATTTATTATGAAACAATGAAAATTATAGTTTATACAATATTGATTGAGCTAGATATTGTTGGTGGTGGGATACAAGGATTGTATATCACACACCTATTAGGTCGCCTTTGGTACTGAAGATAAATTCACAGTTGTATGTTCCAAGAATTGGAAGATTCCATCTTCTGATTCATGATAATTTTTCAAGGATGAAGTATGGGATAATAGGACAGAGCCATCCTTGGGATGTAAATAGTAACAATTTTCTAGCTTCTGTATATTTTGTTATCATGCTGTATATGATCTTATCCCTTACCACACATTCACACATATGTATGAATATATTACCATGATAATCAATATATTGTATCTACTTTGTATTTATATTCCACTAGTTATTTATTTATCATTCAAGTATATTTTGTTGGTTTCTGTCTTTCTATAGATAATACTTCTACTTTTGTGGGTTTCAATTTCGGTCATATGATGTTGTCTTCTGTTGTTTCTTTTTCCTTACATATATATTTATTCACACCGCATTGATCAACGAGGTCATATTTTCCTCACAGACACTCCATAGTCCATCATTGCGAGTCGTTAGTCTTTGGTATTTAGGGATGTTATCATGAGGTGTCATGTACACCATCTTGGGGCACTTTTACTAGGAATTCAGGGTGGGATGTTACATATATTAGCTTTTTAAATATGGAAACATATTAAAATGGTTTATATATGAACCACAACAACTCCCAAGGGTTAATTCATAACTAAAACCCCTCTTAGACATATCATAAAAAATACATTTCATCATTACATGATGAAAGTGAACATAAAAAATGGTGATCCTAGATGATCAGTGTGGGTAAAAAAGGGAGATACATTAATATTACATGAGAATACATATAAATAAACATAAGAATAAAATTTTAAAACCTTACTGTTCAAATCACTGATAATAATCTAGAGCGATGCCATAAATATTGAAAAATTTTAAGAGACAAATCACAAGGAAATACAATAACATAATCCCTTAGAGAATAACATTTAAAAAAGACATTAGATTGTGGAATACATAAAATCTAAGAAAATAATTCCCATAGTACTTAAGGATAACAAAAAATTAATTCATAGTGCAATGGGTTCACTCCCCAAACCATCATAGTAGTCAATGTCCACTCCCAAGACCATCATAGGAAAAAATTGCACCTTAATAAACTGGGCTTACTACCCATTAGAGTCCTATACCTCTCATTAGATATATAAATTTACCCGAATTATTGGAGGGATATATACCTCCCACCTATAACATAGTGATATTAATAAGTATGATAACCAAAAGATCATAAAACATTTATTATATCATAACCCATGATATTAATTGGTTTTCATAAACATGTAATCATATCAAAACCTGTAGAAAAGACACAATCTTCAAAATCATTTCATCATGTAATAACCCTTGAATGAAAGACAGATTCATTAGAGAATTATACTAGTAAAATCCATTGAATAGAAAGGTGTCTTTTAATATTCTTTTCATCATAAACACAATCCATATAGGTAAATAATATTTTTGGAATCTGTGGATCATATCCCCTACCAAGAATAATAAACATTAGAGGATATCATCTTATATGGAAAATGATTTTGAATGATCAGTTGGAACATTTCCTGAGGGAACAATCTTTTCATCAAAATTAAATTTAGAAGAAAAATTTATTTATTTTGATATTCTTTTCAATGATTACATTGTTCAAAATGTATAAATTATATTTTAAAAATAATTTATATAATATTTTTAGGAAATAACCCTTTTCCATTGGTAAAAACATTTTAAAATATAAAAACATTTCTAAATAATTTTATTTGTGAGTAATCATTAAATGTTATAATGGAATAATCCAATAAATGATTAGTTATCATAGTAGAGAATTCCATTCATACCTTACATGTTAGAATGAAAATTACATTCACATTTTCCATTAAATAAATAAGGTCAATATTTGTAAAATAACATTAAGATTACATTAATTTTTTTTAATTGTGTAAACAATTAGTATAAATTTCATTGCTAAATCATTTAGAGAAATTTAAAAATATTTTTTTGAAATCATGGTGTTGGATGTGAAACTCATTGTCAATTAAAAAATGTAATAAAAAAATTCATTAAAAAAATCATTTCAACTATTGATTTAATATAGAGAAAAATTAAAAAGTTATTTATAATCATTGCCTAACTAGATTATAAGACTTTTCAGGATTTTATTCGCAAATGGATCAAAAGTTATTATCATTGGAAGAAAAATCATCAACAATACCGACAAATGTTAATATTTGTAACATAATATCATTAACGCGTTGGATACATTGAATTGTAAACCCCATGAATTCATTTTGTTAAATGAAATGTAAAATATATTGGGAATAAATTAATTCAGGATATTACCTATTAATGGGTCTGTTTATACACCTTATAAAAGAATACATGTTCATACCATGACATATGCCTCAAGGTATTACACATGTGACAAAAATCCCCTACTGGTATGGTAACATTTGAACCATAAGGCACATGAATGAAATATAATAAAATGGAAATGTAAATATCCATAATTTAAAATCTAATATTCATCATATACATTCATGGGATGTATACTCACCACATAACGAAACACTTAGGGAATATTGACTGTGTCTCATAGTAAATAAATGTGGGATGAAAAGACCTAACTTTACGTCTCAACTTCCTATATTCATAATCAATACAAAGGTATAATAAATATGTGTTTATTATCAATATATAAATAATTTATATATATAAATATCATACAATATATTTTTTAATTATGACCTTTTATTATCCATGTATTATTAATACCTTGTAAAATTACTATTTTGGGTAATAACTATTTTATTTTTGGTGTCTGTATTTATTTTTAATTTTTGGATCCTACTAAATCCTTCCTAGATCCATCATATCGAAAATGTTAAAAAAAATTATATATTATTTATTTATTATATTTATTTTTTTAGTTTTATCTATACATTTTAGAGATAGAATATTTGGTACATCGTTAATGGAGATGATATGTTGTACGTATGCATGAACACTATTTCCATTTTCTTAACAGATCGAAGGAAATAATATTAAAAAATATATTACAATTTTAGAATCATTTTTATGTAATTTATATTCCATTTTTTCATAAAAAATATTTTTTACAATCATTGAAAAGAATAGAAAAATCACATCGCTCTCTAAGGCGGTAGGCCACTTTAGACTTGTGTGACATTATCTTATTTCAATAGAATAGAAATTATAATGTTAATTGTGATATAATAATTCCATATGTTTAATAATATAATAAATATTATATATAATCCTTATATACATAATTATATCTAGATGTAATTGGTGTTGATGTGAAATAAATAACATCAATTTGCGAGGTGGTTTCCAGGAGAACACATGAATAAAAATTACATGACCTATTTGATAGAAGATGAGAGAGTTTCCTGACATAAAATTTTAAAAAACACATATCAATATGTATAATATACTGAATGTATAATATCATATAATTTTAATATTAATTTGAATATTCCTCGGAAGTAATAAAATAAAATGCACGGTTAGGGGGATTACATTTTCTTGTTACAAATTATTTTTGTATTCACCAAAAGTATTCATAGGTTTTATTTCTATCAATAAATAAGGGTAATAATATTTGAGGAGGGATTTAAGGAATTTAATTTGGAGTATATTTTATTAGAAAAATGTTTTTCAAAGGGTTAATAAGAGCGGAGAAGGGGAGGCCTTTTATAAGATATTTAGGTGGCACACATTAAATTTTCAAAAAAGAAAATGTTTACGCTTGTTTTTATCATTATAAAAGGATCCATAATGATAGATTATCGGAACTAGATGTTATACTATCTTAAAATGGCTAGAATTCAGGATTGAGATATGTTTGTTTCATTTTTAACCCTTATCATTTTCTTTTAACACCTTTATAATCAAATTATTTCCTTTATTGTGGTAAATAATTTTTACAGTTTTAATATTGATTATGGATAAAAATTAAGATGTACATATTTGATAATAAATATTATTTTGATTAAAAATATATAATATATTTTTCCAAATTCATTTGACATTTTTTGATGAAATTATTAGGAATTAATCCCAAAACCGTGATGAAAAAGCATTTCTCCAAAGTGAAAACATTCAAAAGTTTTAAATGTTTTAATATCAAAACACATTATAAAAATTAATAAAATGAACTAAATTGGAATAAATTATGTATAATTTTATTAATTTTAATTTAAAACCAATATTAATGAATGTAACCATATAAATTATTTACATAAAAATTATTTTTTCATTAAACATTAGAATTTTCACTATTCAGTTGAAAAATAATAATGTTAAAAAAAATTAAAAATTTACGCTAAGATTATTTTTAAATAATGAATTCTAAAATTATTTTTATTTAATAAAAATAATTTTCAACATATTTTTTATATTAATTTGATTATTATTCACAAAAATAAATAAAAAAATATCTGTTCATAAAATATTATTTTCAAAACATATAAGTACTTTTCTAATAATTGTATAACATTTCTTAAATATGTTTTTTCTATAAAAAAAGTTATAAATAATACTTTAATTTTTTTTATTAATATTCATATATATATATTTAATTAATATATTTTAATAGTTATATTTAAATAATAATACCAACAGTATATCACGGTTTGATAAAACTTCGTGTTGTGTGTAATTAATGAAATTTAAAAAATTAATTTATTCAAAAAATAATAATTCTTAAATAGTTTGGGCTTTAATTTATAACTCCATTATAATTAATTTATCGATTTAAATGTATCAATCTGGTACAAAAAGGTGACACATCATCTCAATCATTTCCCCATGTTCTCATGTAGCTTTTTCAAAGTGGTGGATTTCCCACAAAATGACGAGGGGAGTCGTCTTGATTCATTGAAGATTATTTTTATAATATAGAATAATTTCAAGATATTTGATTTAATAAGGATCGTTTTCTTTTATTAAGTCCTCTAAGGTTAATACATGTGAAGGATCAGTTATGTACTTCTTCGGGAGTGATTAATAGAACACATCAAATACTTTTGATTGTTTTAGTGTAATAGGCAACCAATAGGCTACCACCCAAGAAAATCATGAATTCTAAAGAGACAAATATACACAGGTATTAATTTTTACATATATCCAAATATCATTGCCTTATTCCATGGTGTAATTCATAGATACACTTTCACACTATCCTAAAATTCAAGACAAGGCATGCGATTATCAGTATAAATTTTTCCTCGACATTTATTTTCCTTGAAAAATTATTGAATAGATCTAACATTATATACAATATAATCATTTACAAAATATCCCATTATTTTACACTCTCAAATATGTTTCTAATATACTAGTGTTCTACACCTCTTTCTGTAGTGTACTTTATAAGGATATATCTGAATGCTCGATTAAAATTAATTTTTTTTAAAGCTCAGCTCAAGGATAGTGTGGATTATAACCTCCATTTAAATACATTGAACCCAATATCAACATATCTTATATGGTTTGAATTGTTATCTAAATAATAAATTCTTTATGGGGATGGTATGTAGTGTGAAACTCATCTCTGTGTCTAGAACATTCTGAACACTTTTCACGAACGTTGAGGAAAACACCAGTTACAGATCATAGAAATTAGAATTATTTATTCCATGATTCCTCACCACTTAATTAATGTAAATTATGTTATTTTATTCAAGATATTTTAATTCCCTCATAATTATGAAGTTTTATTAAACTATAAAGAAATTTAGTACAACCCATATAGAATTATTTCCTTTAGATGTTTTGGGTAGTTTGATGAAAATATCCATGGCGATTTTTCCATTTTAAATAATGTTATGTGTAATTGATGTAACATACCCTTACAATAACGTATCATTGACTCACCTTTATGGAATTACAATCACTAAGATACAAAATCTAGGTTATATCTCTTTATTATTTCCCACCACAAATACATAATCAAATCATTTTATATTTTTGTATTTCTAGGATGAATAGTCAATGAAGAATTGTGTGCTCCCACTACGAACCCCTTAATTATATATGGTATCAATGGAATATGTATAGGGTCCTGAAACTGCATCATCCCATAACGATCAAGGTTATACTCATTACCATTTCTACCATTTGTTTGTTTCTCTACATCATCCCTCAGTGCCTAATTTTTCTTTAATTGGATATACACGTGAACAATCAATTGTGAAGGATTATATTTACTAAATTCATTTATGATTTCTAGATATATCATTCAAAAAAACTAAAAAATGGGTTATTTTTTTAACATTATCATGAATAATATTGTCTGATCATTTCGACTCAAGGAATCTACAATGATGTTTGATTTCACTGGTTGGTAACATATTCATCATTCATATTATATAGTCATCTATAACAATATTTTATTATTCATATTCAAAAAATTTAATGGTAAAATATATTTTATTTTTTAATGACCAGAAAATATATAACACTTTTCTCCATAATGATAATTCCACAATATAAATAAATTTAAAACAAGTGAAGCTAACTCGTAATCAAGAGTTTAATAATTTTTTTAAAACAAATTCAGTTGTTGAAAGACTGGAGTTATAAAATATCATTACCAATAAGAACACATCCAATCCTCTAATGTGATTCAACACTATAGACTACAAAACATTCTCCACAATAGGGTAATGTATGTACGGGTGCTCTAACTAATGTTCACTTGGTTCCTTGAAATTCATGTCACACTCAACTGTCCAGAATAACATTTCTCCCCCATGAGTATACTTCGTAATAGTATTTGATAGTCAAAATAAATTATACAAAAAACTATCGATAATATCTTTCTAACATCAGAAAACAATGAATTGATATAATCAATGTTGGTTTAGGTAGACACTAAATAGCCTATGTATTTGATGGATCGACAGATACAACCTCTCATGAAATTATAGGTCCCCACACTGAAACCATTTAATGCCCAAAATCTCATTTATATTTTCCAAATAGTTTCTGCTTAATTGTGGATTTTGTTCAATTCTCATGTAATATTCATGATAATCCTTACTATTTGAATAAAAATGAATATCGTACAATTATGATTTTATCCATTACAACTCAATATATATCAATTGGGGTGATTATATTATGATATTATTAAATATTCAAGATAATTTATTTTGGTCAGAACTACAATCAAATAAAACATATATAGTTCGTGTGTGGATAATGAGTGTATCTTTAATGCCAATTTTTTAATGATCCATATTAAAGGTTGTAGATACATCAAATTTCTATTGTTTATAACATATTTTGATGTTTTTAATATTGATTACCATCATTAACCATGGTATTTATATACTGATTGTCATTGTGCTGAAATAACTCATAGTTAAAAAAATTAAATATTTAGTGTTATTTATAAAAATTCGTTAATTTCCCCCATCGTGTTGACCAAATTATTAATTTTTATTTGGAATATTTTCCTTTATTCCATACATTGCAACAAATAAAAAATATTTTAATTCCCTTGAAATATTTCCCAAAGTGTCTTTTACTACATTTTTGACACATAAGAAGGTGAATATTATTTCCCATAAGGTCATAACCTCTCAATCATCATTGAAAATCTATTTTTAATTATTTTATATTTTTGGGAATTAAATGGATGATGTTCATAGATATAATTCATGATTTCTAAGTATTCATAACTAGACGATTCTCTGCCCCATCTCTTATCCATTTTGGATTATTATTAGGAAAATACTTAAGAAATTAATCATAATAAATGTCAACTGAACCCCACCATGTTCCAACCATTAAATAAAACAAAAAATAATAGTTTGAGTATCAATAATTACAAACAATTATAATAAATCATATGATAAGTGAAATAAAACCATTTATTTCCAAAATTAAGAAATCTTCATTTCAGAATATAAAATATAAGGTTCGTCCAGCTCTAATTTTTTAAATAATAGGTTTATATAAATTATCTCTTCTTATTCTTCCGAATTAAGTGTCCAAAAAAATTAACCCTTATCCAAAACCAATTTAGCAGACACAGTCTTTCTATACAAACATATTTCATTATTTTATATGAATATTAAAAACATTTAATAATAAATCACACTATGGAACCTCATGGTTAAATTTTTTGGATATTAGAAACATGGTCATATTATTTTACAATAGGTATTAAACATTTCCTCTAAAATTATAAACACATTTCACATATAATAATACTATTAATCCTTTGGGGATTTGAAACATCAAAATGGGGATAATATAGATCCTTATTAAGGGTAAACAGATGTCATAGAAATCAATAAGAATAATTGAGAATTATATTGTCATGTGAGTAAGATTATATAATCTCGGTGTAGAAAAACATAATAAAATCTTACCCAATAAATCATTCAACATAAATCATGATTCATGACATAAGGCGCTGTTTATGACATGAGATATGAGTCATAAGAGGGTGGAAATAGAGGTTAGTAATCCATATAACTGAAAACATAATATATGGATGATTTGTATCCTATATTTTTTAAATAATAATATTGAATATATATAATACAAGAAATTTTTTTACTTCCTTCATGTCTCACTAAAAAAATTGTCATCAAATAGCAGATAGACTCTCATAATGGGTCGGGATAAGTCCTGATTCCTTAAACATTATTGATAGAGTCCCTTTAGTGTCTTTGTTTACTACTAATTCAAGTACTAATAGTTGAGTGATTTCCTTATATGTTTAGGATTACTCCATATTCCTAAAAACATAGTGGGGAATGTAACTATATAATTTGGGATTACTCCCAATACACATATACATTGTGGATAAAGTCTTTTAGGGGTTTGGGTTTTCTCCCATTTCCCATATACATAATGGAAAGTGCTTCTTATGTGTTAGGATGACTCTTCGGTCCTATATACATACCAGACGTAGTCCCATTTGAGTTTTTTTAATCTCCAGTTATATATAAATTGTGGATAGAGTAACTTTGGGTTTTGTGTTTTCTCCCCATTCAAATTTAATTATTGTGCATAGTTTTATGTAAATGACATATTTTAATTCTTAAATTTGAGAATAAAATTCTGGTATATATGATTTTGATTAATCATGAATTATTTTTGATGTTGTGTTATTAGTGTAAAAAATAGAGTAAGTTTAATACCCTGAACATAAACCATGCAGAGGGTTGTAGTGGTATATAATGATTTTTTAATTTGAACTATAGTGTTGTCGAATCCATTAAAAGATAGAGTTTATAATTTGTATTCTAATGAAACTAAATCTATGGTCTATGGAATATATCTATTATAGTATCATATATTAATAAAACCCAGTCCATTATAGTTCAAAATAGTACATATTATGAATTTATTTATAATTTTTTTTGAATATAATGAATTTATATAGAGAGAATGTGATTATTTATATATTTCTATATTAGTTTTAATGATTATAAATTCAAAAATCATTTCAGGTAAATATATTTAATTCATATTTTATATTTTAGTGATTTTGATTCTATTAATTGTGGATATTTCAAATAGTTGAAGTATGACACTACCTATTAGTTTAGATCGATGGATTATAAGGAAAAAGATAGAATAACATCTGAATAGTTTACCATTGTGGGTTTTCGAATATTAGAATGAGGATACCATGATTCTATTTAATGACGCTCGTGTTTTTAATTTTGATTAATACGACAACCTCCCTGAATATTTGGAGTTTAATATGTTATAATATTAATTATAGGAGTGTTTGGAATGTCATTCAAAAGTATGTATATTTTTTACTCCACATTTATTAATTTATGTTTTAGATTTTTTCATTTCCACTATTTTTATATTGATTTATCATATTATTTAAATCCCACTATGTTTCTTATTATATTTCAAAATTTCATAAAAATGTCATATATTTTAGTAAACAAAATACTCAAGTGGATATAAAAATGGTATATTTGTTAACTAAAATTAACCAATGGATTCATTTTAACCATCATTTTTTATAGGTAAAAAATTTGGAATTAGAGATTAATAATTATAAAAGAATAACTTTTCATTATGTCAATATAGTTACATATAATAGATTGAATAATTGTTTTTTAAAAATGTCTATAAATATATTATGAATGTTAAAAATTCTAAATATTTCTCAACCACAAATCTCAAATAGAAAATTATATAAATATTGATAAAATTGTATGAGTATTTTTTTATCAATTTTTTTATGGATCATATTCTTCGCATAGTGGAAAAATACTTGATTTATTATAAGGTTCAATCTTGTTTTTATTTACATGAAATGATTTTATAATGGGATAACTATATATTTTAAAAAATTTACAATGTTCTATTACTCTATGCACTTATAAATAAATATATTAATGATAAATAGGTAATTGTATATGGAAATATTTTTAAATTTCTCATTTTGAAATATTTATTGTTGTTAATTTTTTTGAAAATTTGAATGTTCCTAAAGCTGGATGGAAAGTGATGATGAATAATTATTTTGATATTGGTTTTCTAAATATTATGTATATAACATAATTAAATATAATATTTATGATATTAATTAGTGTATTCCAATATCTTCATGTGGAGGATGTGTTAGATGATTAGTTGGTGTATAAAATTATTAAAATCATTATTAATGAGTGGTAATATAATAGAAAATCGGTTAATTGAACTAGAACCCTTATATAATTATATAATAATGAGATTATTATAACATTGGTGAAATATGATTCTCAAATGATGATATTATTTTAAAAATGAAAAAAATAGAGAAGCTTCTTTTTCTTTTTCTTTTGGAAGTGTTGAATACAATAGAGTTAATTCAATATATAATACATCAAGGAATAATGCATAAATGATGAAGTGTAAATATCATTCATATTCTATTAATTCTAATGATAGTGAAGAAGAACTATCATATATTGTGATAAGTGGGAACATTATTATTGGGAAGAAGGATTTTCATTATAATTATACAATGTATCAAATGGAATTCCCTGAAAGAATATTTTTATAAATTTCTTTATAAAGGGCAGATTCCATGTGATATTAGGATTTACTATTGGAGGATTAGAATTGAGGAAAAGAAATATATCTGATCATTAAATGTACTAAAATAAAGATAATTAATTCTTTAGAAACCTTAAGGAGATGTGGTAGAGGAACTACATCCAATAGTACATTAGAAGATAGTGATGGTTGTGAGATGTTTTTTGGTTTGTATAAATATATTTTTAATAATTTTAAATTCTATATGGATAAGGTTATAATTGAATCCATTTAAAATTTGACATTGGACTAAATAATTCATGGTTCTGGGGAAGATGAATCCATTTCAACATCTTCAGAAGATTTAAAATTTGCATCCATCGAATATGTTAATGGTGTTCCAATATTTGATGAAATAAATAGAAAGTAGAATATGAAGGAGAGGAAAAATACAGATTTGGTAAATTATTTTGTTTATGTTATAAAATTTATTACTGAAAAAAAATATAATTTAAAAATTAATTTTTAAACATGTACACTTTTCTCTGAATAATGTTCATATTCATGATCTCTTTCGATAACTATTAATTAGAACATAGTTTTGAACTAAACACTGATGGTATTGTTTTAATGAATAATTTCTCTATTATTACATTATATGAAGTTATTTCATAAAAAAAATTCTCTATATCTAAATATCATTAATTTATTAGTAATAGATAATATTTATTTTAATTTTCTATTCAGGTATACGTTTATTGTTTGGAAATAATAAAATATTTATTAACCATTCCCCAAAACCACATTTATAAGAATGATTTCAGTCATATATGTTAGGATATGACTTCTAGAATCTATATCATTCTTAATTATAAAACATGTAGATATTTTATAATGTATACAATATAATTTTCTTTTTGATTTTAATGTTCTTAACCATAGTTTTTATAGGGATATTCATAAAACAAATTCCCACAATCATTGACAATTTATATTTTCTAACATTTTCCATAGTTTTTTTATATTAAATTGCCGAGAGATTTATTAAATAAATTTTTTAGAGGGATATATAAAGGCCCTATATTTTATGAAAATTGATATTTTTTAATATTTTAATGTTTTTCCGTCATTAAAAAGAGAGAAATTTGAATTAATGATTTTCTTAAGGAAACGTATTTGTTTTTTACTCTTGAATTATTATTTAAATGCTCTAATAAAAATTGGTGACAATAAATGTTTTTGAATATAAGAAATAATCATTCCTTTTTTATACTTTTCATTACTAAAAATCATTATCATGTCTTTTATTTTTTAATAATTTGTATACTATTGTACTAATGAATACATTACATAATTATGATATGGATCACATTTCACATATATAATAATTTATTTTACCTTAAAGATCCATTTCATTACAGGATGAAAATTTATTGAGTTTAAATCATCTGAACCTAAAATATATGGAATAGTATATTGGGATAAGGTAGTTTACTAGGATGTGATAGAGTGTTACTAAATACATAAAATAGAGGAGGTACTACTTTCAATGAAAAAAAAATGAACATAAGGATTGAGCACTCATACTGTTAGAGTATTTCCTAAAAGTAAAAACCACGAGTTCCTGGATTAATATAGAAATATCTATACTATTAATTATTGTGATCATTTCAAATTCTACATCAATATTTTTAGATTGATTCTAATGTTATTATTCCTTTTGATTTTTCTTTTCAATGTTTAATTTATTGTGAGTTTTTTCATGTAAATATCTAATTCTGATATTTTTTTATTTATATTTTTTATCATGTTGATCATGTAGGTCCTGCTAATTAGAATACAAATGATGCCAATTTACTGTGATAGATGGGTTTAGAGGGGGATGCCAATGTCTTTATGATGAAAGAGATTAATTTATTATGAGGTCAAAGGTATTATAAAATCTTATAGATTTAATACAATGGAAAATCTAGTTTTGGAATGAGGATACCTATGCTCAAGTAAATGGATCCCTGGTCTCTTTGTGTTGAAGAGAATATATTCATGATTGGATAGTGTTTACCAAATTTTAAAATCATTTATTGGGGTTCATGGATTGTAACATAGTGCTCCATGTGTTATTTTTTATTAATTAGACATGACATTCTATATATCATTTAACATTTCCATTATATTTCCTTTCATCAAAATTATTATTTAAATTATTAAGTTTTATACTTTAACTATTTCATGAGCTTATCACAATTTCACATATTCCAAAAAATTCAATACTCGAGTGGGTTGAAAATTTATATTTTTATACCAAAATTCACCCATTGTTATATTATTCATGTAGTATTTCTCATGGAACATAATAGTCTATTATGATATAGTGTTTGCACCCCGTTCTCATATACATAATGGGAAAACTACCTTATATATTTGGGTTCATTCCACATTACCATACACATTATGGAAAGTGTCACATAAGGGTTTGGTATTGCTTTGTAATCCATTAAAAAAAGTAGACAATGAACCTTATGAGTTTTGGTTTAATCACCCTTCCCGTATACAAAGTGAAAAGAGTCTGTAAGTGTTTATTTATACCACCCATTTCGGATTTCTTATCATGATCAGAACAAATGGGGCCCTTCTGGACAATAAGATTCCATGTGTGACACCCCAATACACCCATAAATTGGAAAAGGGGAAGAAACAAGCACTAATTAGTCATATTAATCACATGTGATGCCTTTGTCTTTAGTAAATATACAATTTCAAATATATACAAACCCCAATATAATGTAGAACAGAAATATACATTTGATTGAAATAAACATGAAAATAAATAAATTATAGATTAGTGTATGACAGAAGTATGTGAAAGATGAAAGAGCCAAATAAAACCCCCAAAAACACCAATAGTGTATCTCAAATGAGTCCTGAGGGGAATACTATAAAATGAAACTCATTGAACCAAATGTGTCTTATTTAGTACATCTCTGCTCCACCTTCTCATGGTCCATCTTAAACTAAAATAAATGGTGTTTCATCTTTTAAAACATGACACACAAAGTATGATCACATATAGTGGTGAGTATAAGAAACCTTTATGTACACCCTAAAATAAAAAAACAACAGAAACAAGAGAGTGTCCACTCATGAGAAAAGATATAATAATACTTGATATACCCAAGATATACACCAAGTCTC
Organism: Viscum album; assembly: GCA_963277665.1. NCBI lineage: Eukaryota > Viridiplantae > Streptophyta > Magnoliopsida > Santalales > Viscaceae > Viscum > Viscum album. Next base: position 745,103,932 of record OY728123.1, on the reverse strand, counting down.
AAGGTATGGTCAAAACTATACTTCTATATTAGGTTTATACCTATGTTTTATGACATAATAACACTGATATAACATGTCTGAGTGGTTATACTTACCATACCTCCCCTTAAAGAAATACACGCTAGAACTCAGAATATGTCGGTTCACATAATGGGGATCACAACATTAGAATATGGGGGATATCTAAGAATACCCATAGTTAAAACTAAATGGTTGGGATCACACATCATGGTATTATATAACATGATACAAGAACTAGCATCAGTATGAATGATAGAGGATCACACCCCCATCCACATTAAGGATAATTGGCTCTCTCTTAGACAAACCGATAGTAGTGATCTGTAATCTTTTTCTCAAGATAGAACTGTAGGTTCCGGGCACAGCGGAAGCGCGTTGGTGGGTTTTCCTAACTCTAATATTAATGTTAAGAAACGTTTAATCCGAGATCTGTCAATATTTAAAATGATGAATCTTCGAAATAGAATGAAGAATGAAAAACATAAGAGGTAATCCTGTAACCATATAGATAGGTTCATCATATGTTGGTTATAATTAATTTAATTAATTCACAAGAATTACCTTGGTGGAATTATTTCTTCATTGATGTGTCTAGTCATGATCATGTGATCTGTCGTTGCATCGTATAATCCAAGTGTAGGATTCCTCGAGCGGTGATCCGCATGTGAGCCACGTATCTTTGGACATCACCGAAGGGATCTCCGGGTGCTAGCGTGGAAAAGACATTGCTTGCGATGTCCGCCTTCAGCCGCCATGATCCGCTGGAGGATCTCGCTCTCGTAACATGAGGATGTTCTTGGTTGAAAGGGAATTCTCTCTTGGCTTGAGAGTATTTCCAAATCTGTTGTGCACAACAAAATGGCTCAGGAAAAGTGTTGGGGTTGTGAGGATATTTATAATCAGGTTTGATGTTAATAGAGTTATGACAATAAATAAACGTGTTACACGTTTTATTTATTTTATTAAGTCTTATTGAAACCACATGTCGAATTATTAAATCCATGACATGCACCCACGCTGATTAAAATTAATATCATTTAATAAAACAATATTATATACTCAAAATTCTGACTGGAAAACTACACGGTGTGTAATAATTAATAAATGGTGTGTACTTGTTTTCCATAAAACTACACAGCATGTATATATAATATACATGGTGTGTACTTTTATTTTCCATTTTTCTCCACCATATTTATTAGACCTTGAGTAATGGATATTTATTTATTAAATAAATGTAACTGCATTACTCGCTAATAAATATATTATTTCACCCACAATATATTCTCTCGAATAACTAGTGTTGAATTAAATGTGATCAGGGATCCTTAAATAATTATTAAGAAATAGTCAGGAATAATATTTATTTAAGTTGTTAAATTAATATTTAACTGAGATACATTGACACACTTAGTGTGTGACGCTCTAGGCCTCTTTCTCAATGCCATTAGGTAATGCCTACCAAATGTCCAAGGTTAGAGTCTAGCAACAAGGCAAGGCACCCATAGAGAAAGAAGTTAATGTCGCAATGACGTGTCACCTCCTATGAACGCTTACAGTGTAATATAATCCCTTTGTCTTGATATCTCTAATTAAGTGGGTTACATGCTAGTGCCATCAACCCATGTGCTCGATTATTCTTCCATTGACTTCCCATAATTGAACTCTCCCATACCTTACCATGGTCATGGATTTATTTAGGCTATATTAATTCCATCAAAGGGCCTGAGATATCTACTTCCGTTATGGAACAGAAGGGAAAAATCCTTTATCGCATTATCTATTAATGTAGTATTACTCATGATGCACACAACAAATCCTACCTCGTTGCGAACAGTGTGTCATCATAGTTTTCGTCAATACATCTAAGTGCATGGGTTGTAATACCCATTTATAATAATATTAAAGTCTAAGGAACAATACACACGTCCGCAGATAGGAACATCCTATGACACTATGAAATGTAAATTTCCTACTAGAGGGTCTCGTTCTCATAATATTCTCCTGGATATTACCAAGGGCACACACCATGAGAAGGTGTCTAAAAATTTTATGAGTCCTCACCCCTAATGGCCTGTATTACTTGTGTCCCTCATATAACATCATCTGGCCATAGAACATATATTAAAGAACATTGTTATGGAACTTCCGGGTTCTCATCATAGTAGGGATCCGTTATGATCCTTTAATGCCACAGCTGTCCATAGGACATTATCTCATGCATTGTCACATATAAGAACAAACAAGATGTGATAAGGCTTTTATTAATGAATAAAGTAAAAAGTAGTTGGTTCTAGGCCACCAACTTCAACAGACTCCCACTTGGACTATAGCCAACTTCTAACAACCTTTAACCCGCTAGCTCTCACATGATATTCATGTTTCTGGTGAGATAGGCCTTTAGTCATGGGGTCTGCTATGTTCTCTTCTATGGACACTCTGCTCACTGCAACTTCACCCCTATGATAGAAATCCCTCAAGAGGTGATACCTTCGGAGTATGTGCTTTGTCCGTTGATGTTACCTTGGTTCTTTTGCAAGAGCCACCGCTACAGTATTATCACAATACAGTATAATGGGATCATTGCTATTAGGTTCCACATCAGGCTCCTGGACAATGTTCCGAATCCAGACAGCTTCTTTGGCTACATCAGAGGACGCTATATATTTGGACTCTACTATAGAATCGGCGACAACTCGCAGCTTTGAACTCTTCCAGCTCACAACTCCTCCATTGAGATAGAGAACATATCCTGATTGCGACTTCAGATCATTCTAATGTGTATGAAAACTAGCATCAGCATACCCTCTGATGACAAGCTCCACGTCTCCTCTATACACCAAGAACATATCCTTAGTTCTTCTCAGATACATAAGGATAGTCTTAACAGCAGTCCAATGTTGTTCTCCTGTATCTTCATGATATATTCATACCATGCTCAGTGCATAGGCAACATCAAGCCTGGTACATAACATGGCATACATGATGGATCCTATAGCTGAGGCATATTGGATCTTGCTCATCCTATCATTCTCTTGTTTTGTCTAAGGACGCATTTTCTTAGAAATATGTAAGCCATGTGACACTGGAACCAATCCTATCTTGGATTTTTCCATACTAAATCTCTTTATTATTTGGTCAATGTATGTACTATGACTTAGTCTAAGTAGCCTCTTGGTTCAATCACGAATGATCTCGATCCCTAGAATGTAGGCTGCTTCACCTAAATCTTTTCATGGAGAAGCACTTGCTCAACCAGTCCTTAACTGACAGTAAGGCTGGTACTTCATTTCCAATAAGCAATATGTCACCAACATATACTACTAGAATAAAGACCACATTCCCATTAAACTTCTTATAAACACATGGCTCACATTCGTTCTTAATGAAACCAAATTCCTTTATGGCTTCATCAAATCGAATTTTCCAGGACCTGGATGCTTTCTTCAATCCATAAATGGATTTCTGCAACTTGAAAACCCATTTCGCTTCACCTGGTGTCACAAACCCTTCTGGTTGTGTCATATAGAAATCTTCTTGACGGTTCCCATTAAGGAATTCTATTTTGATATCCCTCTTCCAAATCTCGTAGTCATGGTAAGCTGCTATGGAAAGTATGATTCTTATGGATTTAAACAAGGAAACTGGAGAGAAGGTTTCATAATAGTCAATTCCTTGACACTGTTTGAATCCTTTGGCCACTAGCCTTTCTTTATAGGTGCTAACTTGACATTCCATGTCCAGAATTATCTTGAATACCCATTTTCATCTAACATGATTTAAATAAACTAGATCATCGACCAAAACCCAAACATGGTTCTGATACATGGAATCCATCTTAGAATTCATAGCATCTAGCAATCTTGCAGCTTCTGAGTTTTCAACTGCTTCCTTGTAGGATAGAGGTTCATCATTGTCCAACAATAATGATTCACCATCCTCGGTGACTAGGAAACCAAATCTCTCTGGTGCCCTTACCTCTCTTGAGCTCCTACGTAGTACTTGTGTTTTTGGAACCTCTTCCACGGGTCCCTGTGGAACTTGTTCCTGTACCAACTCTTGTGTATCTTGAGCCTCAAATTTTTCGAAGTCAATCTTGCTCCCACTATCCTTCTTGAGGATGTTATCCCTCTCAAGAAAGACGGCTTGTCTGGCGACAGTCACTTTCTTGTCTTGAGGGTTATATAGGTAATATCCTATCGTTTCCTTGGGATATCCTATAAAGATACAATTCATGCCCCGAGGTGCTAGTTTGTTTCCTGATAAGGCCTGAACAAACGCCTTGCATCCCCATGCATGTGTATATGACAAAATGAGTTTCTTTCCACTCTATAACTCATAGGGAATTCCATTTGATGCCTTAGTTGGTACTCAGTTTAATGTGTATGCTGCAGTTTGTAATGAATATCCCCAAAAGGATAATGGAAGATCCACATGACTCATCATCAACCTCACCTTGTCCAACAAGGTGTGGTTCCTCATTTCACTAACACCATTCCACTGTGGTGTATAAGGAGGAGTGAGGTGAGATAGAATCCCCGACTCCCGTAGAAGATCGATGCACTCTTGGTTCAGATATTCTCCACCTCGATCCGATTGAAGCTTCTCTATCTTCTTACCAAGCTGATTCTCTAATTAATTCTTGAATTCCTTAAATTTTTCTAAGGCTTCTAACATATACCTCATTAAGTAGAAAAATCTCTATCTACACAAATCATCAGTAAAAGTAATGAAGTAAAAATATACACCTCTAGCTTCTACTGGAAATGGTCCACATACATCTGTGTGTACCAATCCTAGAAGCACTGTAGCACTTTCACCCTATACACCAAAAGGCAGCTTGGTCATTTTACCTTGTAAACAAGAGTGACATCTATCAAGTGGTTTTAGATCAGTTGAGTCTAAATAGCCATCTTGATAGAGCTTTGTCAAGCGCTTCTCATTTACATGACCAAGGCGGTAATGCCACAACTCGGTGATGTATGAGTCATGTGATTTTGTTTCATTATCGATTTCCAACACTTGGTTTTAGTAATTTAATACATAGAAACCATTATTCAAATGTGCCATACCATAACATACGTTGTTATTATAAAAGAGACAACCCTTATTTCTAAAATAGAAAACAAATCCATCCATATCCAAACAAGATACAGAAATTATGTTCTTGGTAACACTAGGCACAAAGTAAAAGTTTTGTAAAACCAAAATCATGCCAATTTACAATGAGAGGTGATAGTCGCCAATAGCCAACGCATCCAGCCTTACGCCATTGAAAGCTTGAAGATCCACCTCTCCTCTTATGATCTTTCTAAATATACTTGGTTCATGCATTTTAATAAAGATGTGATCCCCTCAAGCGGTATCTAATACCCAATCTGTAGAAATAGAAAGATTGCACTTGATGACGAACGAACCATTAGTGTTCCCATGCTTCTGGGTGCAGTTCCTCTTCTAGTGGCCCTGCTTTCCATATGCAAAACACACTGCCTCCATTTCCTTGCCCTGCCTCTGGATCTTCCCCTTCTTGGAGGGACAGTGCTCGGGGGCTTCAGACCGTTTATAAGTATTTGGCACCTTTTCCTTGTCCTTCATTTTCGTGTTCACCATAAGGACTATGGGTTTGTCACGCCCCATGTCCTTATCTACATGGAAAATCAAGGTCAGAAACTCCGATAGAATCTTCTCATTGCCGCCCATATTATAGTTGACAATGAAGCTAGTGAAGGTCTTGGGCAGTGATGATAGGATGATATCTGTACAAAACTCATCCATGAATTTAATCCCAAAGTTTTCCAGCCATTCAATGTAGCCAGTAAGCTTGAATACATGAGGCCCAGCTGGTGTAGACTCTCAAAGCATAGTTGTAAACAAAGAATTGGAGATCTTATACCTCTCCTGTATCGACTTCTCTTGGTAGAAATCTTTAAGGTGAGACATGACGCTATACGTGTCCATGTTTTCATGTTGCCTCAAGAGCTCATTGGACATGCCCGATAGCATAAAACATTGGAAATCTGTGGAATCATCCGTGTGTTTCATATATAGAGATAATTCCTAATCACTGGACTCTTTCCCAGGTGCAACTGGAATAGGCTCTTCCAGCACATACAATTTCCTTTCATGGAGAAGGATGACACGTAAACGCCTCTGCCATTCTTGGAAATTGGTGCCAATGAGAAAGTTTTCCTTCTCGAGTATGGTTTTCAATGATATGTTTGAATTCATTTTGTTGTTGTTTTTAAAAATTAAGATGAGAACAAGTTTAGTACTTTATTACAAAACCAAGTTAAATAAATAAATTAATACTTATTAGTCTCTCACTATTTTATCGAAATCCAATAGCCCTCACCATTGATTTGAGAATATTTTGTTGCATGAATATTCTAGTTGCAAGGATCGATATTTCCCTTCATATTTCCCCAACTAGGGTTGGTCAAGCAACTCGAAGGTTTTTAGGTAGGCATTCCAAATTCAAACTGCATTAACTCGCAGCACCATGATCCGCTGAATGGACTCCCCAATCCTGAAATCCTTTTATTTTGGATTTCCTCATCATTTTCCTCTTGGTCACACCAAGTACTATGGTGGTAGTCAACCCTTGATGTGAACCAAGTCAAGTCAACCAAAACCTTGATTTAGAATTCCCCAATAATTGAAAAAACTCCAACTAGGGTTGGTCAAGAACTTTGAACTATGGTTCGATTCCTACCAAGATTATGGAAGGCTATACCGACTTAATATTTCATTTGAGGGATTTCATCCGTATAAGTAAATTTATATTTTATTATCTTTTATTACATGTTTGTTAATATTAAGTGGGATTTACTTATGTGATTAACCATGTCAACGATAATATTCACGTATAAGCCAGTTTTATTATACTTCCATGTTTCATGCTCGTTTGATTCATTAATTGTGTGATCATGACAACACACCCACAATAAATAAACCATGCAATTGACAGAAATGAAATAAATGGTATGATCATGAGATTTTATTTTGGTTATTTTATCTAGCAGTTGTTAAACTAACCCAATACCAAGGGGAGAAACACCTTGAACCTTTCAGGTTCATGTTTACAGCTTTCCACCTGTCCCCCTTTGTATCTCCTTGGATTGGTTTCACCATGGCTCCTCACTTGAGCCGCATCCACTAGCTTGGGAGATCCATCCATTACATATGCATTTTTCTCACATGCATGTGAGGGGTAAAAGGGGTTTTTACATAAAATAATCCTTGTGTGCGCAGACCCTACATATTAATCAGGAGATGGCTTGCAGGCCAACAAATTTAATTTAAATAAATAAATTAAAAGAAACAATTCACATAAAAATGTCTCGGTCTAGCTCATGATCATCCATACATGCAATGATATTTACGCATAAATAAAACTAGAATTCAATTCATTAATCGTTCTTGTTTAAGATAAATCACGGTCGAATCAATTAATTATCTTTAATTAATCATTCCTTTTATCTTAAACCATTTTTCTGAATTTCCATGAGATTCTCATCCAACATAATTTTAAACAAATAAATTCATTTAAAATTATCCTTGTACGTAACTTATACCTTGGAGGCAACCCGGTGAATTCCCATTTATTACGCAGATGTTCAATTAAACACACATATATAAAATACCTATCACGTGTTGTGCCTGAGCTTTACGCCTACACTATGGTACATGTCTCAAGAGTTTGTATAATATAATAATAAATTTTAATAAATCTACGTAATTTGGGTGAGTACACAGCCTGTAGTTCTGACTACACGACGTGTACTTCTCTTCACCGTCCATACGAAGTACACGCCCGGGGACAGGGCGTGTGAATGTACATCGGAAATTTTTCGGAATACATGGCATGTTCAGTGGGACACATGCCGTGTAGTTTCCGCATTACGCGGTTTCCAGCCGAGCAAGCCATGTACGGGGTATACGGCCCAACCCTAACCCGAAAGGACTACATGTCGTTTTCATTAGACCACATGGCGTGTACTTCGGAAACGGTGTGCCACCTATTTTTAGTAAACACACGGTGTCTTAAATTTTTAGAATCAATCCAATACACGGATTGATTTGGTGGATCAGTCAATGCATTGAACCTAGACTACACGACATGTACTTCCGAATAAACGCTGTGTATTCTATTGTTGTACGGCCAGAAACATTTGGATCCTCCGGATGAGTTCCTCTATTTTATTTTAATCAAAATTAAATGAAAAATTCGTTTCTGTGAGGTGAACGAGAAACGAGGGAGGAGGAATAGATCTCGATATTCATATTTCCAGAACAATTAAACATGAACTAAAATAACTAAATTATTAAATGCGTAAATCATCAATGAAAAACTAAATAATTATAACAAACGATATGACCGCTCTGATACAACTTGTAGGTTCCGAGTGTAGAAGAAGCGCGTTGGTGGGTTTTCCCAACATTAATTTTAACGTTAAGAAACATTTAATCTGAGATCCGTCATGATTTAATACGCCGAATCTTCGGAATAGAACGAAGAACGAAAAAAATAAGAGGGAATCCTGGAACCATATAGATAGGATCATCATATGTTGGTTATAATTAATTTAATTAATTCACAAGAATTACCTTGGTGGAATTCTTTCTTTGTTGATGTTTCTGATCACGATCCTATGATCTGTCGTTTCATCATAGAATCCATGTGTAGGATTCCTCTAGCGGTGATCCTCATGTGTGCCACGTATCATTGGACGTCGCCGAAGGGATCTCTGGGTGCTAGCGCAGAAGAGCCTTCACTTTCGATGTCCGCCTTCACCCCCTTGATCCGGTGGAGGATCCTGCTCTCGTAACTTGAGGAAGTTCTTGGTGGAAAGGGAATTCTATCTTGGCTTGAGAGTATTTCCAAATACATTGTGCACAACAAAGTGGCTCATGAAAATTGTTGGGGTTGTGAGGATATTTATAATCGGTTTTGAGGTTAATAGGGTTATGACAATAAATAAATGTGTTATGAATTTTATTTATTTCATTAACTCTTTTTGAAACCCCATGTTGAATTAATAATTCCATTACATGCGCCAACACTCATTATAATTAATATCAAATAATAAAACAATATTATATCCTCTAAATCCCCACTGGAAAACTACTCTGTGTGTAATAATTAATACACGATGTGTACTTGTTTTCCAAAAAACTACATAGTGTGCATATTTAATATACATGGCATGTTATTTTATTTTCCATTTTTCTCCACCATATTTATTAGACCTTGAGTAATGGATATTTATTTCTTAAATAATGTAACTACATTACACATTAATAAATATATTATTTCGCCCACAATATATTATCTCGAATAAATAGTGTCGAAATAAATGTGATCAGGCATCCTTAAATAATTATTAAACCATAGTCGGGAATAATATTAATTTAACTTGTTAAATTAATATTTAACTGAGATATATGGACACACTTAGTGTGTGACCCTCTAGGCCTCTTTCTCAGTTGCATTAGGCGGAGCCTACCTAAAGTCCACGGTTAGCATCTAGCAACACGCCAAGGCACCCATAGAGAAAGAAGTTAACACTGCAATGACGTTTCACCTCCTACGAACACTTACCATGTAATATAATCCATTTGTCTCGATATCTCTAATGAAGTGGGTTATATGCTAGTGCTATCAACCCATATGCTCGATTATTCTTTCTTTGATTTCGCGAAATTGAACTCGCCCATACCTTACCATGGCCATGGATTTATTTTGGCTATATCAATTCCATCAAAGGCCCTGAGATATCTACTTCCATTATGGAAAAGAAGGGACAAATCCTTTCTCGCATTATTTATTAATGCAGTATTACTCGTGATGCACCCAATGTATCCTACCTCACTGCGAACAGTGTGTTGTCACAGCTTTTGTCAATACAACTAAGTGTACGAGTTATAATAACCATTAATAACAATCTTAAATTCTAATGACCAATACACATGTCCGTAGATAGGAACATCCAATGACACTGTGAAATGTGGATTTCCTACTGGCGGGTCTCGTTCTCATAATATCCTCCAGAATATTACCAAGGGCTCACACCATGAGAAGGTTCCTCAACATTTTATGAGTCCTCACCCCTAATAGCCTGTATTATTTGTGTCCCTCAAATAACATCATACGGCCATAGAACATATATTCAAGAATAGAGTTATGGCACTTCCATGTTCTCATCATAGTAGGGATCCGCTATGACCCTTTAATGCAACATATGTCCTTAGGACATTATCACATGCATTGTCTTGTAGAAGAACAAACAAGATGTGATAAGGCTTTTATTAATGAATAAAGTAAAAAGTAGTTGGTTCTAGGACACCAACTCCAACAAGAACTCCTCATTATACCCTCATATATATGCACCCTGGTAACACTACATATATATAATATTATAGATATAATATAAATGGGTTTTATCCAACCCTGGATAAAGTACACGAAATGAATATGTAATAGATAACATGTATCAGCTTTTTGGATTATTCCTATGTCCAATAGATAATGGATGAGTATTTTGTTCAAGGCTATATACACTCTCTATATTTATGTATTGTTCACATCTATGAAAACACTACCCATGCCCATATATCCTGACTTTGCATGTGCCTAGCCAGAAACATGTACCTTGAAGTACATACTAGGTTACTAGCATCATACACTATGGTCTACGATCTAGCTACATAGTGGGTGATATTTATATCTATGAGTATCCCCACCCACCATGTAAAGGAGTCCACAAGGAGTGTGATAATCCAATATACACACCATGGAACTCTAAAATTTCCAATATTTTCAAATTATTCTACGCCTCATTTTCATATCGACGACACAACTATTACTATTTAAAATAACCCTCCCAGATCATAGAAATGAGTTTGATCATTTCATAGACATTGTTAGAGGCCAGATTCTAGACACCAATACAATGGATAAATGCTTCCCATCATATGACACTTCCAAATGACCAACCTAAATAATGAATAAGTCCATACAATCCTTGATTGTCTATCACAATCTAGAATCCATGACAGATCCTATGATCATAAATCTCAACCCATGGAGGAAATTTGATAAAATATATATATATAAAATGATATATTTTTAAGTATAATCCAACAAATATACATATAAATCACCAACCATGATCATTAAATATTAAATGGGAGAAGATAACACAACACACGAGAGGGTAGTCGATGTCATCCATTGTTTATATTGAGCATAATCCTTTGACGGAGAAAATTTCAATGATAGGAGAATAATTACAGATAAAAAATAACCTAATAAATTTCTAATTCCAGGAAGGTACTCGTGGACTAGTAATCGTAACACCAACCTATGTACAAAATTGCAGAAGGGATTATTTCACATTAAATATGGGATAATTAGAATCAGGGATAAATAGAAAAAAAACATTACATCAATATTGTATTCATAATTTATGAATAATAGTTCAATGAACATGTTTTTGGGGGATAAAATATATCTATTATCAAAGATGATCTCCCCAACACATTGATTATAATTCCAAAAACTCGAAATTCATCAGGATCTACTCCATGATCATTTCTCGAACCTAGTGTTACATGGTTAACCCAACTGTTTGGCTGTAATAGAAATTAAATATATATTTATAAGTTCATGAGAAATATAATAACAAAAAAATATAAAATCATGAAATTAATTATTATTCCCCCAATAGTCACTCTTAAAAAATTATGATATTCATAAACAATTTGTCCTAGCTATGGTAAAACAACATAGTAAATTTAATGGTGGTCTCAGATTTCTCTAGTGGAACACGATTAGGAAGCTATTAAGTTAATTAAAAAATATTATTTTCTTTTTAAATATTATTATTTATATTTTTATTAATTTTAACACTAATGATCCACAAGCTCATAAATCTCGCAATGAATCTACTAATACCTTCAACTATTTTTGTACTGTATTCCTAGAATTTATAAAAAAACGAATTTCCTCTCATTTAAAATATGGTATTTCAATTAAAAAAACCTTCAAAAATGCGATGGTACAAATATAACATATGGTTCCAACTAAAAATAGTTCTGTTATAAAGATTCCCATTCATTAAAACTACACACACCAAATGAATCATTGATCCATGAATGTAATTCTATTATTGATACTAAATACCAATTCATTACTTAATGAAGGTAGATCTATCCTCAACATCCAGATCACCTCATTTGATGACATGAAATAGGAAATACATAAAAATCATCATTTACTACATGTAGATGATATTATTCACCCGTTCATACTATCAAGATACAACTAATAGGTGGGCCACTGTGACTACTCAATGTAATATCTGGATTGGGAAAATGAATCTCAAAGATAACATTTTTATTTTGAAAATATCCATAACATTCACCAAGATAAGACAATAGATAACACACTGAGTCCATCATTATACTCTAATGGCCACAATAAATTGTTTAAATAAGAATTATTGTGGCTCTAGGAATTTCTTATATTCCTTTGGATGATATGTACCTCCATTATTGACTCTTTCACAAACTCTTGGCACATGATTACTTACTCTTCTAGATCAGACTCAAGTATTGTTGAGGTATAAAGTCTCCATTGTAAGGCCTCAAATGGTTCCATGGAAATGGTATAGTGGTAATGGTTGTTGTATTTAAACTCTATCATGGGCAGTATATCCTCTCAACTATAGAAAATGTATACTAGGTATGCCAGAAACATATCCTCATAAACCTGAATGGTTCACTCAGTTTGGCTATCTACATTGTGATAAAACACTATACTCAATCAAAACTGATTCAAAAAGGACACATATAATCTTCTTTATAAAATTTAAGTGAATTTAGGATCATGTTTTGAAATAATCATCACAGAAATTCTATTGATTCAGATAGTCCACTAAACATAATGGAATCCCAATATATCTTCTGAACATTTCTCTCAAATGTATAGGAAGTTACAAGTTTGGTGAGTCAGTCTATGATAACCTACAAAACCCCATGACCTCCAATATCTCATGAATTCCCTATGTATGTGAATATAGATATACCATCTAATTTCCACTCTATAACCTCATGGGGATTATCAAAACTTGTGGGAACTAGGTGCTCAGCCGTTACGTTCTGATAACTGAGGCATCAAGAGATAAACATTGGTACATACATATTTATACCGAGATAGTAGAACAAACAAGATAGTCCTAGTACATATTCTATAGTCATGGATTCACCATTGTGGGGGATGTATAAAACTTCCATAGTACCTTATTTAATAGACTCACCATTAACAATGTCCTCCCTCAAAAAATAATGACGCTCTTCTAACCATCATAAAATCAATTAGGAATTTGTACAATGAATATCTGATCATGGAAGGAATCAAAATTAATTTATCCATGTTTTTCCTTCTTAAAACACTAAATATGTATTGGGTTCATAATAATAAACTAGAGTTAAGACACACCTTAAATTTCTATTAAGTACATATTCAATGATGCCTACTACAATGATGCCTCCCTCAATAACTAGGAATAAGATCTATAAATTAAATAATTTTTTTAAGAATAAGGATTTAATATGTTGATATAAAATAATTTTATATGAATATTAATTAAAATTCCAAAATAAAAAATTGTGGATCATAATTGTTTAGTGTCTTTGGAAAATATAAATCATAAAAAACTGGTTCATAAGTGATCTATATCATCTACAACTAAATTATTCATAATTAGAATCTTCATTCTACTTATCATACAAAACAACAAGCTTCATAACCTGTGAAAAGTAAATATAAGGAATGGTGATATTCGATTCTTAGTTAGGGTAATACTAGGATATTCCAACATTAAATAAGAACAAGGTTTTAAAAACTAGAGAATAACATTTGAGAACCATACTATTTATTCTGTAGATCATAAAAACTTTCCATGGAAAAAATGTTTTTAGTTTAATGATATATTTCATAAATGAATCAAATAACATTTTCCATGTGAGAATATCATTGAAATATGATATAAAATTTTTGAATTCATATATGATGTCAACATTGTGGGAATTTTTAAAAAGATGCATGTTCACTCATTATGACTGGGAGAAGAAATCAATCCCTCACATAAAGTTATATATATGAAATACAGGCATCACATAACATTATAAACTTGAATATTATTAAATATACGATCATATTGACATGATTGAAGTCCTAACAATAATATTATAGGCAATAAAGAATTGTGGACAAAATAATTAGATCTTCAGATCATGTCCACACATTATATAATTAAATCGCGAGTTATCTATCTTTTCTCAATGCATTGGAGGGAGATATAGGTACTTCCCTTCACATAATGAAAATCTAACATACATGTTCCCATATATCATAAAGCATTAATCATATCAAAACACATGTAAATAAATTTTCTTTATGACATATTTATTACATATAAACTGATGAAAATAAATGGTTTTCATAAAAATATTATAATATTAGAACTCATGAAGATAAATGTGTCTCATAATCATTTAAACATAGCATATCCCATTGAAATGAAATTGGTTTCATAAAAATAATTTCATAATTAAGATAAAAAATTCCAAGAGATAATGAAGAATGTATAGATGGATCATATCCATTGTAAAGGTTATTTAATATCAATAAATGTCATTGTATATGGAAAACAATTTTGAAATTAATATCACTCAAAAATATTTATTGATGAAAATATCATTTATTTGAAAATAAAATTTTTATAACTAGAACTTCATAAAATATTACAGAAATAATATTAATTTAAAATAAAATTTGAAATATTTAAATAATTGTTCATTTAAAATAATGGTCACAACTATTGGAAATACCATACACACAGTACATGTTTAAATTTATATTTTTTTTCACATTTTTAGTAAATTCCAAACATGACTTATTTGGAAATCTAAATTATGATTCAATATAATATTTTAAATTAAAACAGTTATAATAGTGGAATTATAAAATCATTTAAGAGAATTAAGAAATTCATGAATATTTTTTAGAAAACATTCATTAGAAAGAATATTGATTTCTGACAGAAGAGAAAATTAAATTCCATTATATTTTAAAATATTATTTGGGAATAATGACTATATAAAGAGATAAAAATGAAGGGAATATATGTTTTACTAAGAAATTACCAGAAGGGAATAAATTTCATGATGTTATTTAGAAATATATCCTACTATTTATATATTATAATCCTAATAAAAACATTCCAAAAAAATGTGAATGCAACATCAAACCCTTACCATGTTGGTAACTATGGAATCACTTGCACCATGAAGGAGAAAAACTAAGATAGATATTTATATCCCATAATTTACATTGTAATAATCATGAAATAAATTAATGGAATTTCTATACACTATAGAAAATAATAATCGGTGAAAATGGCATATGGCTCTTAGAAATAAAACAATGTTTAAAAATTTGTTGCCTCAAGTAGTGACTTTATTAATAGAAGGTCAGATGTCCTGTATAATAAATATATGTATAAAATAAATACAATTCATAACAAAATTTATATATATCACGATATATGTGATTTATTTATATTCCTTTATCATCCAAAAATTCATAATTCCATATTAAATTCACATTTTGGTTTATTAGTACATGATTTATCATATATGTTTTGGGATGATATTTGATCTCTTATTTATTTTATATGGGTTAAACCACATCCAAACACATAAAAATTATATTAATTTCATATATATATATATATATATATTATATTTATTTAGTGTAATCTAATAATCTCTCAGATAGAAAATGAATTATATCATTCATCAAGATGGTAGATCATAAAAACACATCACTGTTGTATATATTTTATTAGTAGATCGATTGAATTAAAGGAAAAAAATATATAAAATTTATTCAATTTCTTTAAAATATATATCATATATATTAATTAAATTTTTACTTATTACATTCCTTGAATTGCTTCAGTGAAAAATGAATGTCATCACTTCGTGAGGCGGTAGTCCGCTTTACACAGGGGCGATGTTATCATATTCCTACATAATGGAATGTGAGAATTTATATGTGATATAATAATTTAATATTTATAATTATGTAATTAATATGATTTAAATATATTTAATTCAATATATATATATATTCTTTTTTCAGTCGGGATGATTAAAAATGAATTACATCAGTTTTCCAAGATGTAAACTGGTCTACACATGATCGACGATGTCAACAAAAATTTGGTGGTGGAGAAGGTAGGAATATGTTTTTACATAAAAATAATTAATTAGTATATCATATATAATATTTTTATAATATGGTAATTATTAATAATTAATTTATAGTGGTAAGACAAGAAGTTAAATGAAATTGCTTTGTGAATTAAATTACCTTTTCATAGAGAAGCCTCCTTCAGATATCTTATGATTTTCAATAGGGTTGGTATTTGGGAATTTCATATGTTCTATGAAGTGAATATGGGTATTTGTACAATATAACTATTTATTATTTGGGTGAAACAAATTGCAGATTTGGTGTGAAAAATTGAGGCGAGGACGCGCCCTTCTGTAATTGAGGGTTTTTATTTTTGTAAATACCCCAAACGTGTCAATAATGGTTAGTTAAAATCAACCCAAACCATATTGATAAATAATTGATAGTATAGATAATATGTTCAATAAACACATACAACATTAATAAAAATAACATTTTAAATATGTCTTCTTCCAGCCTTTATGTTAAATCATGTCTACAATTTTAGTTCTCATCCCTCTAACTTGTATCATTTTATTAACATTGTAAATTTTAAAAATTATGAATAAAATTATAATGATACATATTATAAAATTTCAACCCAAAAATTTTAAATTTTAAATCTATTTAAATAAATAATAGTCTATTGTGCATGTTAAATTATTTTTAAATTAAAAAGATATAATAAACAAACCCTTATTTGAACCTTAATCAGGATATATTATTTTTCATGACATTATTATTAAATGTGACAGAAAGATCATTTTACCTTATTATATAATATAAATTTTAATATTTAAATTTTTTAATATATTTTATAAAATTAAAATAAATTAATATGGATAATTTATCTGATGATAAATACCACTGATGGGATGAAATGAATCTTTTTCAAAGAGACAATTTTCAAAAAGTATAAAATGATTTATTGTAAAAATTCAATAAAAGATTTATTAGAATTACCTACATTTTATTAAAAAATATATAATAGAAAAAGTAACTTCTAAAACCATCATAAAATAAAAATGATCTTATAAATTTTTTTAATGAAAATTATTTGTTTATAAATATCAATATTTTTTACTCTAAATCATCAAATTAATATTTTTATAAAATTCACAAAATGCAAGGTAATAATAATTTGAACATATGGATTTCAAAAATTTAATTTTTTTCACAGATAAATTATCCAAAATATGATAATACTTATGTTTTTATTTGTTCACAAATAACAATAAAAAAATTTAGAGAAAAAAGTATTTTCAAAACCAATAACGAATTTCGTAAACATTAAGTAAATCATATAAATATGATTTAATTATATGGTAAAATTACACTTTTTATTTATTAGGTGGTTATTCCCATTAATATTTCCAATCATAATATATATATATATATATATATTATAATATTAATGTCTAAAAAAATTTGTTAATATTATATCATGGTACACTAAAATGTGTTTTTCATGTAATGCAAGCTTTTAATGAAATTTATTTTGTTCAAAAAAAAACAAAATCAGTCACTCCAAAGGGTGTCACTTTCTACACAATTTAAAATGAATTTCTACCAAAAATATTAATACCCTAATATAGAAAAATGATGATTATTTCTCCTCATTATGATCTCATGATTCCACATAGCTTCCTCATGTAATTGGTTTCACCAAAAAACATTAACGTAGCGAGTGGTGTTATTTCGTAGAAAATTTATCTATGGTATAGAATCACCATTGGTTGTTCTTCAAAATAAATATAATTCTATAGTGGTACAAAAATTATTTTCGATATATTTTAATGATCCGGTATGTACAACATCATTAGAGATACAAGGAAGACATCACAGACTTAAGAGAGCTTCGGTGCAAGCACAAATCTTAAAGAATCAATCCCTACTAAATCTCGAATCATGAATGGGATAATATAACTTTCGACCCAATTTATATAATTTCTAAAACTCATATCATTATTCTATGGATATATTCCTAGAAATATCACCTAAGTAACATTAAACATTTCATCAAATCGATGATTAGAAGTCTATTATTTATATCAACATTGTGCTGCCCTAATGTGTTACTGAATTTACCTAAAATTGTCTAAAATTTTAAACGCTAGATATATTCATAAAAGATATATTTCTATAAATTAATCCAATTATATTTTATTTATACACTTATAAACATATAATGTGTGAAAATGATCTGTATGAATGATCGATTGAAAGCTATTTTTGTATAAAAACATATCCTTAGTACAGTGCTGATCCAAAAATCTATTGGCATCCATAAAAACGATCTCAGTATATCCTATAGTGTCTAAATTGTTAAATTTGACTAACCATTTATCTGAGGAAGATTTACTCAGGTGAAACTCAACTATTTTTCGAGTGATTATGGATGAAATTTCAGGATCATTGAGGTAAAACACATATCCTAATAATATAAAATGGGATATTGTACACCAAGAAAACATAGCACATACTAAATGTATATCCTTTAATGATGATATAGTGTTAAATATTATGTTATAGTAATTTTATTTATTAATTTATTAAGGTGATAAACGATAATATATATAATATTGTAGCATTTATATGTTTTCCGGAGTACAACAAAAGAAAATCCATAGTGATATTTTATTATTTATATTATTTAGTAGACAAGGGTTGTATAATCCCCATAGAAAATATTATTTTATCCTAAACATTATGACATACATATAATTTTGATATATACACATCAATATCTATATTCAAGATTTTATTATAGAAATATTCTTTCTTGTATAGCAGTGGTAGGAACTATACCTCATTCGTCCTTTAATTTTCTATTCAATACCCACACCAAAGGTGATAGGTTGTTACCATATATGTGGATTATCATTTCAATAAAATATATTAATATAATTTTTGAAACTTTCCCAAATTTCAATAACCCAAAATTTCCTCAACATGCACTATAAGATAAATCCAAAATGTTACCAATAACTATAATATTATGTATTAAAAATATAATGCATTCCTCATAAAATTACATTTGAATAAAAATGGTTGTATGGTAATTAATGTTTACCACATTATCTGGAATCTCAATAAACACTGATCACATAACACCTAGAATGTGGTGTCAATGAATTTGATCTTACCAGAAAAATTAATCTCATAAATTGTAGATGTTATCCATTACTATTATGTTAATATTAGATAGATACATATACTCTTCAAAAAGAATACACTCATACTACTAAAATAAGATCTTATTATATATATATAAACTCAATGTGAATCTGGTTTTCATCCATTCTATTATAGAATGTAAAATTATACTTTATTATTTGAAAATTCTTATAGAGGTAGATAATCAATGCTTTGAATGACATTAAATTTCAATAAAGAATGAACAATAATATCATAATAGGGATCAAAAACTTTTTGACATCCCAAAATACCCCATTTAAAACAAAGACTTAGAATCACCTTATAATAAATCACAATTTCAAAACATTTTATTCCAACAAACCACAAGTTTAGATTATAGATAATCCAATCCCATTAAATCGTTTCCACTTCCCTCCAAATAAAATTTCTCTAAAACAAAAACTTCTAAAACCATTAATATATTTAATTTTGGAATACCCCGCTTTTCATTTTCAAAATCCAATCCTTCCCTTAAAACACATTTCCACAATTCTCACACAAGGATTTTGAAAACATAAAATTCAGAATTCAAGAATGGTTCAAGAGACCCAAAAAAGGGAACTAGTGTCGGTGGGTGACTTGATCATATGTTAGGCGGCCATATGTAAAACACAAAACCAACACAGAGATACTTATTAGGACCATTCCACAGCTCCACATGGCCTTCCTAGCCCTAAGATCTCACGAAGGCCATTATTCAGACTCCCCTTGCCTTATCCCAACACCAAAAAATCAATAAGAATAAAGGAAACTAATAAAACTAGAATTCCCATGGAATCCCGAGGATTAGAATGAGAAAGTGTTCGCAAAGATATTCCTGAACATACCCCTAAAGTCCCAAAAATCCCACTCCATCTAACTTGACATCCAAAAAATCTCTAGGGCTCTCTAAAAAAACGTTTTCTAAGAGAAGACTTCCTCTGATACAATTTTTTCACGAACCAGTCTGAGTCGACCCTGAACTGATCACCCAGGCCAGCCCGCGACAAGTCCCGAGAGGCATTCCCGATCATCCCGGGAAGGTGCAAAGAACCAATGGAATCAATATAGTACACAAGGGAATTATTTTTCCCTTATATAAAAAATAAAACAAATAGCGGAAAGAAATGGACAGACAAAAATGCATTTATATAAAAATTGAACTGAACATTACTTGTACCATAAACTGAATGTACAACTAAGGCAACAACTAAACTGACCAATCCAAATAACCAACTAATTCCATGTGACCCCGCTAGTCACTATCCAACAAAATGATCACACATCTCCCAAGGCGATCAAACTCAACCTGAAACCTGCACAAGGGCTAAAAATAGAAGAAGACTATAGGCGTGAGTATTAAAACTCGGAAGGTTATCCAGATATTCTATTCGAAATGCACATCCTTAAAAAAAGAAACATAAATTTCAAGTTTTAAATAAAAATATAATTTTATGTCTTCTAAATGAGGTCCCATGCTATAAAAAACTAGAATAAAAACATTAATGTTTTATAAACAAGAATGCATGTAACAACTTTCAAAGCGGTGCAATGTCAAAATGAAAATAGTTTTCAAGATGGCTCCTTGAAAGAATTTTATGTTTTAAATAAATCACACACACTACTGAATTTACCAACCAAACACAACATATGCCGATGGTGAGTAATAATGATCCAATGAGCACAACTCACGGGAGCACCCCTAGGCACTAGTCAGTTGTGAGCCAAAGGTACCTCGTATCTCGGTGAAGGTAACCATAATAAATATATGTTCTCATGAACACGAGCCACCTGTAGGGAGAATACCCATAACCTAGTGGTCCTCCGACATCATCATGATCATAGTTTAGTTAGTTTTGTCATCGTCAAACTTTCTATGTGAAATAGGTGCCATCCCCCATAGGATCACTAGCATACTAGTACACACATGCCCTCCTAGATACCTGGGATTCCCTTTAGTGATCAGTCATGTTACACATATTATAAAATACACATTTTACATAAATAGTCCATTACAAAACCATAAACACACAAAAAACCCACAATAATTCTTCACATTTCGTTCACGAATCAACAAACTGCTAAATATTTTCGTAAAACACTTTCTAGGACTGTATTGAGGCTTCACATATAAAACTCATTAAAAAAACTGTTTTAATTATAAAAAGACATAAAAACCATACCAAACCATATTTAGAATCCCTAGAAACATTTACTAAAATCATTTCTTGGACTATAAAACAATACCAACTTCACAACTTGGTATATACAAGTAAAACACTCAATCTTCGTTTTTAGGAAAGGCCAAACGGGACTTTAAATATTTTCTCAAAACTAAAATTTGAAAAAGTTATGCATTTATATTTTATTATAGAGGTGTGTAAACACCATTTATAGTAGAAAACCACAATCATAAATCCATTAAAACACTTAGGTTCCATATTCAAAATACAACCATTTTTATATGAATGTGAAACTGGCCATTTTTCAACAACTCGGGCCAAAACATGTTGTAAACAAAAAACCAATTGTTTGTAAAACCAAATTCAAATTCGAAATCCATATAAGGATCCCACAATAATATTCTTACATGCTGCCAATATATTTAAAAATCTAAAAAAATTATTTTAAATTTCATTAGACACATAAAAGACAACTGAGCAATTTACTGAACACGTGGCATGCACTCGTTAACAAAACAACATATGTTAAGAAACTAAATTGGGAAAAAAATACCATTTTCATTCCATAATGTTATTCAAGATACTGATACATATTCAAAATACCATAAACCATGTCCAAAAACTCTTGGGATAATTTATCAAACAAGATAAGTTCACATTTATAACAAACCAACTATATTTTTAACAAAATAAGCCGTAAAACATAATTTGAAAAAAACCATTAGAACCAAAGTTTAACAGAAGAAAATATCATATAAATAAGGTTATAATAGAATTAAAATGATGAAACAAAAATGATAAAGGTTTTTGAAAGGGATATCCTACCTCAAATCCTTGGAGTAATGGAAACGCTCACCCGAAATCACCCATCACGGGTTTATAAACCCTAAAACTATGAATACCATACATAAATGAATATAAACTCCATAAAAAACAATGGTATAACAGAACCCTAGGTTGATAATTACTTTGGGATATTGTAAAACCAATAAAAATGAATGGAGGAGGAAGATGGAGGATAAAGGAGATGGAATCTCAACTTTTCCCCTAGAAAACTCTTCACATTCCATTAGATCTGCACCCCTATAGAAACTGGAATGGGATGAAAGATCCTAGAGTGTCTCCTAAGCTCTGGAATAACCTAGGAAAGATGATTTGTGGAAAAAAGATCCTGAATTGAATGAGTTATGGGTGATACAATTTACCTTCTCAATTCTTGACGTTTTGAGGAAACCAGAGAAAATTTGCCCTAATCTGCAACCCATATGAGTTCCAAAGAGGGTAAATTGATAATGGGTGTGTATATTGGGGTGTTGGATGAGATGGGGAGTCAGAAGAACCGAATAATATGAAACATTTAATTATATATAAAAGAAACAAATTAGTTTTTTAAAACTGGAAATGTGCCCATGGGCTGGCCAAATTCCTTAATAAGTAATGCCAATTCACCATTCTTATGAATTTATATGGGGTAAAAAAGGATATGGTAGTTTTAATATTTCAGTATTGGAAATGTGGTATATTTAATGTTTGAAAAAGTATGAAAAACAAATGAGTTATAAAAGAAACAATTTCCATTATTAAAACTGGAAATGGGCCCACGGTTGGCCCAAATCATGAGGTAACCAACTTTTCTTCAAAAAATCCTAAAAAAGAAATGGGGAACCCAAATTAAAATGATTAGACATATATGAAACTTAAAAACTCTAGAATCATCTCACAAAATACCCATAAAAGTATTGGTATTCCCAATGGACCAGATCAAATCAATGACCAAAATAACAGGTGTTACATTGTTAATATATGACACCATGGTCATAACATATGTAATTCGTGGTCATAATATCATCAAATCCTTGATTATTTTTCATAATTAATTTTTGACGTTCCAAATGAAATCCCACAAGAGTGTTAATCCATGTGTATTGTAAGGGCACACTCACTGTGAACCAGAATGATAGCTAAGATATACTCCACCAACAATTTTCAATGTTATATCCCATAGATCCATATACATCAAAACAACATACACATTTAGTATATAGATAATGGCTCATATCTAAGAATTCTACATTATATATTTCCCATGAAATCATTATGATGTTATGATATATAAATAATCATCCGAAGGAGTTTTTAGTGACATTTTCTCATACAAATTTCTAATGGTTATCTAAACTAATACATTGATACAAACAATAATGACTTAGTATTTCACACATAGATATTGCCTCATTTAAGATGAATATTATATATATTTCACAAATACATGCCTGATGATGAATTGTATACTGTCATAAGATATTTGAAAACTTAATCTATTGGATTATAAGAGAACGTTTTCATAACCTGCAAAATGTTTCATAACAGGATCCTCTATGAGAGATTTCATTCTTAAAAATAGTCTTCATAACATTGTTAAAGGGTAATAAGAAATGATTTTATTATATTATCAATAATGTTATCAAATCAGGAAATCAACATAACATAAGAATAAAGGTTTAAGAATAGTATAATAACATCTGATGACCATACCATGATTGTCATGGATCAATAACATGAGTCCTAGAATAAAGCATGTAATTTCATAAGAAATAAAGCATGTAATTTCATAAAAAATAAATCATAAATAAATCCAAGAAAAAAATACAAGGGAGAATAAAATTTAAATAAGATGATGAATTATTTAGCACACATAATCTTACAAAATGTTTCATACTTATAAATAGATACATATTAACTCATTAATTTAAAGACATTTAATTAGGCCCTTACAAAAACTAATAGAAATGAATGAAGGTCAACACAAGAAATTATTATCATGAAAGAATGTCCAAAAATAATATTATGGACAACAATGTAAGGCCAAACACAATATTTTCAACAATAATTTAGGTCTACACAAAAAAATGATGAACATGAAACTAGGTTCATGCAGCACATAACTAACTCACAAGTTATCCTAAATCAACCAATTCATTAGAGGGATATATAAGTCCTAATAGCCGCAAAATAAAAATTCTTCATACATGTATTAAATGATAAAAAAACATTCATCATATTAGAAACCATGAAAAAAAGGCATCATAACATATTTATCACATCAGGCCCATGGAAATAAATTGGATTCATTAAGCATTTTTCAAATAATGACCCCAAAAGAGAAAATTGATTCATAAATAGTTCAACATAGAATAAAAAGTGGAAAAGTTATAGGTTTCATAAGTACCTTTTCTTAATAATAAAAAAAATGAAAAGGTAAATAAAGATGCTATAATTGGATCAATTCATTCAAAATGGTTTCATAAAATCAAAGAATTCAATATTAAACAGAAATTTATTTTGAATGTAAAATCACATGGAATATTTCATGAGTAAAATGAACATTCTTTTGAAATATAAATTATATACATTAAATTCAAAAAATATTATAGAAATTGTTTTCATTTCAAAAAAGTTAAAACATATAGTGAAATATTCAATGAAAATAACTACCAATATGATAAGAAATTTAGTTTTAACCATACACATTAAAATATTGATTCATTTAAAATTTTCTATAATCTTTAAAAAGGTCCTTATTTTGTATATGTCATCAATATTCATTTGAATAAATTTATAAAATACTAAATGTGTTGAAAATGTGTATCAATAATAATTAATGGAACACTAAAACATTAATTAATGATTTTTAAAAAAAATAGATATTGCAGAAAATGAGTTTTCAATTTAAGAAAGAAATAAAAAAAATTTCATAAAAATAATTTCTTTGTATTATAGACGACTTAAAAAGAGTAAAATAATGAAAAACATGTATTTTAATTAAATTACCAAAGGGGAGTAAATTGAACTTACTATGAAATATATCATTTTATTTCACCATCAAATGTATAATCCCAAAAAAATCCTCATAAATAATGAGATTAAAACATCAAAACCATACCACTTTAGTAACTATAGAATTGTAAGACCAATTAAAGATTTAAAATTATAAGGTTTTTTTATATTTATATCACGTAATTTTAATGATAATAATCATAAATTATATTAATGTGTATAATATATAATAATAAATGAATAATTTGTGAATATGGAATATGTCTCCAAGATAAAAAAGATAGTCTAAAAATCTATAACCATAAATCGTGTTTTTTATAAAAGTTCATAACTATTTTACATTAAATATATATTTATTTTAAATGTAATATATAAAAATAGAAATATATATCATATAATATATTATTTTCATATGAAATTTTATTATATGATTATTAAAAATTCATTGTTTTAATGATGTTTTTGGTTATAACTACTTGGTTTTTCAGGCATGTTTAGGTTGGTATTTGGAATAATTATTAATTGATAGTAGTTAAATCATCTAAATAATAATAACGATTATATAAATATCATATATTTTTATTATATAGGTTTTTATTTTAATCCATAAAACTGAGATATAGAAAATGAATTACAGTGTCCATGAATATAGTATGTCATACATACACATGAACAATGTTTCAATTTTTTCAATTTTAAGAATGAAAGAAAGGTAAATAATATATCACATATACATTAACTATTATTTCACATAAATATATATATATATATCACAAATATTCATTAATTGTATCCTTATTACCATTCGTGTAATGATCAACTGAATAAAGATTGTCATCTCATCAGGATGCGGTAGTCCGCCATGCACACGACTGATGTTATCATATTTCCATAGATTTAAATTTAATATGGTATATGTGATATTATATTTTAAAATTAAACAAAATATTATAAATATCATATATATAATTTAAATCTATCATCAAATCCTTTTGGGAGAGGTGGTGATTGATAATTAAATTCTTATTTTCGTGAGCCGGTAGTCCTCCACACACATTATAAATGGATTTATTTTCCATTTGAGGGAGGAGGAGATAGACATAGGCTATTACATTACTATATTTCAATATAATGTTATATAATATACTATGGTTATTATAAAAAATGTATTAATTTATTATTTATGGTTGTAAGAGAAGAAGTGAAACAAATGTGCATCATGAAGAAAATTACCTTTGCTTAGAGAAAAAACTTCTGGATATATTAATAAAGACCCCTGTATTAGACTTATGGGAAAGAACATAAGCACTATAATAAAATAATGATATATTTGGGAGATTTTGGTATGGTTATTTCAGGCCCAATAGAATTTTTGTTTGAATAAGTGAGTGGAGAATCAGTACTTTTACAATTGAGGAGGAGTGTCATTTTCATATATACCCAAATCTATTCCATATTGGGAAGTCCAACTAAACCACAACTTCCACAAAAATTGATATGTAATTCATTTAATGGATTATATGGTAAATACATCCATACAAAATAGGAAACAAAATTGTTAATCATGTTATTTAGTCAGGTTTATTTTTACTTAATTTAGCCATTTTTTTCTTCATTGTGACTTTAATATTTATCACAGATAGGTAATTTTTCCTGTAATCCAAAAATTAAAATGGAACATATTAGATACTCTATAAACATTTTTTTTTAAAACCAAATAAATTTTTAAAAAATCATATATGAGTGTGGTAAATTAAATTTCACTTAAGTTCCTATAACACAACAATCCTCATTTTAACCATTATCACAATAATATGTTTTTATTTTACATATTAAGAGTTATGAAAAAAAACTAATCTGACCATATTATATAATATAAATTGTTTTGATTCAAAATATTTGATCCATTTTATTAAATTCAAAAAATCCAAGTTACCAAATTTAATTTAATATTAATCTTATAGACATAATGAAAATGGATTTTTCAATATGAAATTTGTTAAAAGTGTAGAAACATTTAAGGTCGAAATTCAATATAAAATTTATTAAAATTTTCTAAATGGGATTGAAAAATATATAATTGAACTAATTTTACTTTTAAAACCATCTTAAAAAATGGATCATGTAAAATCTTTAAACCTATTGGTAGTTTTTAATAGAAATCAGTATTTGTTCACTATTCATAGAAAAAAAATATTTTTATGAAATTAATAAATATGTATTAAAATATCATTTTATAATTATCTTTCAAAAATTCATTTTTCCATTCATATTTAATATTAAAAAATTTATAAAACTTCAATTATTATTTATTCTCAATAATCAATAAGCAAATTAATTGATAAAATAGAAATTCATCACATATTCAAATAATACTAATAATTAAGAATTGTTTTTGTTAAAATAAAAAATCATGCGTCTAAAATAAAATGCTTCGATTCATGGAAATCATCGTGGTCGTTTTATTATCCAGGTGATAATTTATGCACTAACATTGGGGGAGTGACAATGTCCTGATAGGAAGATGCAGTGATGCTACTATGATGCAAATAGGAAATGATGAAATCATGGTGTGGGGAACTTTATCATGGTCAGATGCAATATGTAATAGGTCTTTGTCAACCAATTAATAATGACATATTTAACATCACAATAAAAAGTGGCATCATCACCATTTTTTTGAATCAAATTTTTTTAAATTTTTTAATTTATATAAAACCATTATACATAATATTTAATAGGGGGTTATTAATATTAATAGAACTATTTTTAAAGGATATCTTATAATTTTCATGTTTATATAATAATATTAATAGTATATCGAAATAATTTAAAACTATGTATTTCATTTATTTGAAGTTATTGATGAATTTAAAATTGGTGAAAAAATCATAAAATTATAGATGAGTTACAATGTACTACCTAGTTATTATTTATGGGAATATGGGATCTCTCAATGTAAAAATACTAGAGTTATTACTTCCCTAAACTCGATATCTCGATAATATCATTCAATTAAATGATATACTAGATAATATTATCATCAGAATAAATCATCAACCATTCTCCCATAATGTAGTATCTCAATATATTTATGGTGAATTCCACTGCTACCTACTCCAGATCATTGATAACATATTTTTTCTCAAGGTATAATAGCTACCATGACCATTGGAAATGACATCCTACTTGTACATAAAAAAAATCTAATTTGAGTTTCATAGGAAATGAAAACCAACACATACCCTACATTATACTCTTATAATCTCATGATGGGGGAAATCATAAAATGCTTCCAAAACAGTTTGAAATCCAACTATAATTTCAATGTGAATAAAATAATATAATCATTTTGTGTCAAAGGAGTTATAGGTGTTGAGATACTAGAGAAATCTAGCACAAATATCAAATAGTAACTTTCTAAAATAAGGAAGCTCTACACCTGAGTTACACTCTTGTGTGTCCCCTAAGATAGAAATCCATTAACATTTATATGCTTCACAACTAATCCCTATTATCACAAGAAATTTACTAGGATGTTGACCTATCTAATCCATTACTATATCTTTTAGGGATTCCTATAAATCTGGGTCTCTTGTAGTATGTATAGGACCATCCATAATTTTCTCTCCAATTACATATTGAATACCAATTGCACAAGGATTTCATCAATGAAGGATCTCATGAATCAATCCAAGAGGGTCTAAAAGATTCGGTTTATAAGCCACATGAACACTATTAGAGGGTTCCTCACATTTATCGGAATCAACATGTACTCATTGTGACCTTATAGACATTAGATTTAAGCATTCATCAAATCATTATATCGGACTTGGGAAACATGGAGGTGTAAACAAAGGTTAATATTAGAGAACCAACTCACCCCTTTAACATAGATAAATATATATTTTATTATTGTATGTAGAAACATATTCTTGATTATCTCATATTTCAAGTGAATGTAATCGACACAAAGACTCAAGATCTCATCCATTATCATGGAAAATAGTAGTGAGTATTCCCTGGGAGAGACATTGGGTCTGAGAAATCCTGGACTATGAAATTACTCAAACTACACCTTTATCAATAAAATCATTACTAGAGACATATTATTTTATTTTTTTGGTTTTAAGAAAAATTCATGGTAAAATTATATATAGAATTCAATATCACATTTTGGGAGGTAATCCAGAAACATCATCAGTGTAGATATACTCATACTCCTATCATACTATAGGAAGGTGTAACATCATAAAATCTATTACTATTAGGGTAGTTCTATAAAACATATGAGTAATTAGTTGTATCCTCTTATATACGAGACCATAATAACAATCATATAATTCCATCTCAGCGATGATGTAGAACATCATCTCATAAATAAGGATTCACCAAATCCACTACATGATAGATTGAATATGTGTAAAAACTAAACATAGACAATCCATATATATAATGAAAACATAATTCTTCATTATAGAAAAAAATCCTACAAGAATCAATAACCTCTATGAGTTAGGTATAACTATTTGTAGGAGTTTAATATTACAGAATTTATTCTAGAGGGAATCCATAAGTGAATAGTTCAAGACCGAGACTCCACTAGATTCTTTAGGTTCTAAATAAGGGATGTGTCAAGAAAGATTGTTGAAAACGCCAAAGTCTAAAAGTACATTTACTAATTCATAGAAGATAATGGTCTTATATCGAATCATTTCTAGAGCCTGTGGGTAGTAATCCCCCATTCCTATTATCTTCCCTCTTCCCTGACCACTATCACCCTAATCCAAGTGTGCCCAACTTATGGGTGATTGTGGGAACAATTCAAGTTATGGTACACCTCCAACTTCACTCCCTAATTATTTCCCACATACACTACCCTATAAAATTCCACTATATAGCCATTATCACTACCTATGGGGTACATCAACCATGTCCCCACATTCTATAAGGTTACCTTGACAATCACACATGAGATGGTCCTATCCATTGTACGATTAGCATCGAAAATCCATTGATAGACCGGAACTATCCCAATATCCATGAAAATATAAACTATATCATAAAACTATATCAAATAATATTTCATACACCTTCATCATAGATTCTATAATTTTCTACCAGCTTCCATTGTATCAACACTTCAGTTACCATTAATAGCATTAACGATCAATGTATTCTCATCCTAAAAACCCTCCACCACTATTCTAATATATATAATTATATGATAAAATGGAATGTAATGATATAAAACACCATCAAATATATATAAGAGAAATTCATAACTAACAATCTCGTAATCAATTGTTTGATTAATAAAACAAATCTATATTTCATAGTGACTGGATAGTTATCCTCTAAAAAAATACTAAACTTCCATGTCACCATATTATATCTATAAAATATCTTATTTTTTTACCACTCATAATGTGGTAATATGGAACACGTCATATATTTTATTCAGAACCTCTATCCAAGAAAGAGTTTTTTCATAATTTCATCGGGTCACTAGCGTACACTACCACCCTACAGAGCCCACACTAAGGATCACTATAAGAACCCCCATCTAACCTGGAGGGGACCAATGATGGTTGAATGATTTACCAAATGTATTGATATATAATATTGGGGGTATGGCTAGACATTAAACCTAATAGGTATATATATCTAAAAACATGTATTTTAGTCATACAATTAATTTCATATTATAATAATTCTCAGGAAACTTGTTACTTGATGGGTGAATGAAAGATTTGAAAACCACCCATAGGTACCATATCCCATTAAATCCTCATTACTAAAGTCTCATTAATAGGAATATAATAGTAATTTTCATTATATGTAATTATATCTAGTTATCACCATGTAAAATCCCAAAATATACATGGAATACCATGGTTAAAGAGTGTATTTGAGATGGTGACAGAAAAAGGACATGGAAAACACAACCCACTCCAATATGATTGATTTATCTATGATTCCTATAATATATTTCTACACATATCAAATCAGAATTTAATTTATCAGAGTCTTAGTGAATGGATACATCCCCAACCAAACCCGCACTTGATTCCATGTTCTGAGAACCGAAATCGAGACTCATTTACACTATTTCTCTAGTTCAAAAAATAATACTCATATATAGAAAAAATAAAAACATCATTTCATAGAATACTATAATTTATACTTGTCTATCCTAGCCCGACTCAGCATGGCCCTTCCGGCCATATTTAAACCATTTCAGACTCCTTAATCCTTCCCTCGAAAGGCTATGTACCAGTAAAATATTGAGTATGAATATCACTCTCATGGGAGGAAGTAGCCTTTGGAACCATAAATATGAACACATGTAAAAAATATATTAAAATGTTTCAAGATAATATAAAAAATATAAAAAAATTATTTCATAAAACTAAATACCACATTAGAGTATCCTTGATGTATATGAACATAAAAAGGGCCACATAAAAGCCTAATGTAGATGATAAAATTTGTTAACATTATTGTCAAGAAGAGATAACTTCCTAATGAAACACCTGGAACCATCTACAGTTTGTAGAGTTAATCTGTGATCCAACTACTCTTTCACCACCTATTAATCTATTTAATGTACAAATATTTTAATACACCACACATATGGGAATATTAGTTATAGGGTTAAGTATTACATCCCCAGTAGGACAACCTGATATCACCAAATATTAAGCATCAAGAGAGGGTCAGATCCTGGGAATGTATAACATAAACCTAGAAATACGAATGATAAAACTATTTATCATGTAATGGTCCAAAAAATAGTTCAATCTATTAATTCTTCTTAGGTAATCAATGTATCCCTCATCAATGAAAACTATCTCCATAGGGGTTCCTAACACTGATGGTTCTCGTCAATGATGTGTATTATATTACATATCTCAATGAATAAGTACACTATAGAATAAAAAAAAATTCAATACATATATAGAAAATAAAACACTTTGAATATAGGGGATGCTAAACACCAACCAAATAAATCCATTTGTGATGGGGATAACATTATTTGATTATGGGTAACAAGATACTAGACTGATCCTAATGATGAATGATATAGAATCACACCCAATGACACATGGATTGATACATGACTCTATCCATGACTAACTAATATAGGGGTTCATTCATCATATTTTAGGAATGGGATTCCTCACCTCACCATCATATGTTTGGACTGAGTGGATACACCATATGGATATGAGTCTAAACTAAAGTGAACAAAGGAATTAAACTTATTCATAAGTACACATTATCTATATAAAATACATGAAAAATATTTTTATTTTATAATTGTTATAGTTTCATTTAGAACATACCTATTTACTAAAATCATTCCCCTGTACAATGGTTATTTCCTTGTAATTTTTCAATACCTACGTACTCTGTCTATGCCAACATAGGTTAGACATTCATGTATTGCTAGTTGTGTACATATACCTGGGTGTTTCCATGCCCATGGACCTAGAGGTAGCCATTGGGTTTCCAAAATTGGTTTACATGGGGCCTGGTTGAGCCACAGGGCATTTGATATTTATGTTTTCACATTTTGAAAAGCATCCATAAAAAGGGCACCACACAGTTTCTGTTCATCCGAACTATAGATAATGAAACATAGAAATTTCACTAATTTTTATAAAATTATTATTTTCCCATCCACAAAAAAACTACATAAAATTTCACGAATATTCACATTTCTTATATCAGAGTTATGGGTTTTGCTATTAATGATATGTCACTAGTTTTCCAGATTCCTAAAACCCAACTAGTTAAAAAATGTATCCCATCTCACCATAATTCCATAACACCATCCCAAAGAAGAAGAAAATCTGAAACTGTTCCCCAATAATCTATCCCAATTATCAATCCATGAACATGACTTAAATCCCTAAAAAACCCAAAATAATGACATGTTACCCTAAATACGGATTAGTCAATTATTATTTAATCAGTATGGTCAAATTACACTCAAAATGAAACATGAAGGATGAACGTTTGATGAAGGCGATGTTAAAAGAACATAGGCCAAGAGTGAGAAATGAACATCAACCATTTTTATATTAACTGAATTCATCAATTGTGAAAAAATAAATCATAGGGTAATAGACAAGGGTTATAAATAACATTACAAATTTTAGATTCTAAGATGATAAAAATGTATTATGCATAAAAAACCTATGAATTAATTAACTAATGGAATAAATTCATATTCGAAAGGGGATAATCAAATAGGGGAACAAGTCCAATGAAAACATACTACCTCTATAATGGATAGATCAATAATTTAGAGTGGTTGTGTGCTAATGTTCATGATAATATCTAAAAACTCCATTGTCATACACGAACTATCTAGCACACCAATGATCAATCCATGATCTCGATGATCACCATGTATGTTCTTTGTGATCCCCTCCAAATACAAAGGTTATGTATATAACCTGATGTTTCGGATAAAATGGTGATTAGATAGAGGAATGTTAATCCTAGTCTAATTATATAACTAATAAATAATTATATAAATTTATATTATTATTATTTTTCCTATGATTGATATTAATTAAACCTCTCAATACAAAAAAAATTAAGTAACTCATAGGAAACAAATATTATTATATATTTAGTAGAGGTATAATATTTTCCACCTCGAATGTTGTTTATGAGAAATTCCATTATTTAATAAAAAATATTCACATGAGATATAATATATTTTTTATTTTTATTATATCAGCATTGATACTCTCTGAGACCCATTCTAGTATAAAAAGTGAATTAATCCCATTATCGATTTTGGTTAACTAGCCTTCCACTATTTTCTCAAGCAATATTATTAATTACCCAATACATTAGACGATTGTATAATTCCGCGCACACAGTTTTTATAATAAAAAAACATAGATATATTTTCTCAACAATATATCCATTGTTCCATCCAAGATTATATTATAGAGATTAAGAAATGGGAATCTTGAAAATGTAATAAAACATTATCATAATCCATCCATGTTAAATAGTCATATTTTATGATTAGTGAATATAAACAATAATGTAGAATAATTAATAACGGTTATTGACATAGGTGAAATCATAATTATGAAATTTATATAAATCATCATGAAAAAAATATTTATTAACCTAATAATTATGCAAATATATATTTTAAAAAGTAATTATTAAATTATAGTTTTTTGGAAATTAATGTTGAATTATATAAAATAACTTTTATTAATTATGAAAAAATAAAAATGGATTTAAATAATGATATAAATATATAATCTAATTAGATAATGATAGAGTAGTATCAATTCAAATATCTGAAAATAATGTTGAGGTCAGTAGAAAATAACCTAAAAATTATTTTATGTATTCATATATACATTAATCAAAAATTAAAATAAATAACATGATTGTTAATTATTCTTCACTAAAAATTATTGTTAATTCCATTTTAATAGGCAAGGAATTTTTAACATTAATTCTAAACTAATGGGAGATAAAATTGTAATAAGATATTTAAAAATTATAAATAACTAATGAATATAAATATTGACAATTTAATAATGATAAATAATGCAAACTTTTCCACCAAACATAATTTGGATATAAAATATACTGATTTCAACCTAAAATTTGTATAAAACCTTGATGACATAGTTATCATTTCCATCAAAATCCAATGGAAGAGAGAACATGTAAAACGTTTTTTATATCCCATTACATTAATTAAATAAAATGATAAAATACATCTATAAGGAATTATTTTCTTTACACAATATAAAATAAGAAATTAATTAGTGGCATATCTCAGTGAATTGAAATTGAAATGGGATGCCCATATCCCAGTCATTCTCTTCTCCAGACACACTATAACTCCCAGTATAAGAAATTTATTTTTATTAATAATTTTTATATTAAATGTATTTATAAATATTTTAATTAATTCTATTATTTTTAAAAGATATTACAACCAAGATATTAATTATTTTTTGTTAATAATTATATAATGGAATTAACATTTATATTTTTTAATGTTGGATTTTATTTACTTGTTATAGTACTTTTTATTAACCATTGGTGCCTCACATATATAATGTTAGTAATGATTTATTACATATCATTGATATATTATTTGATTCCCATGGTCGTTTTATTTTTCATATTGTGATGGTTCAAATGGTATTCAAAATAATCTCTAATTACGTTATTATTTAATTTTCATGAGAATTAAATTTGTTGGTGAATATACTATTTCATATTGGAAATCCAAAATTTAGAAATAATATTATACCAAAAAAATAAAAATTGTATTACCAATATTAATTTTTTTATTTGTGATTTAAATGTTGTAACATTGTTCATATTGGAGGTAAAGCCGAACCAAACAAGAAAACATCAAGAAAAATAAATTATAAAGTAATTCTTATTGATTATTTATATTATCACTTTGAAACAAGATAACTTATTCCTAAAAATTATAATTTAAACGATAAATTATATTTAATAATGTTAGGAATAATAATGTAAATTAGTCTTATAGAGGATATGATAATACAAACATTGAACACTTTAATCATGGATATGGGAGAGTCTTGGAAATAAGTGATTTTTGTATCGTTGTTGCAACCATAGGTTTCAAAAAGAAAGATATTGTTTATAGGATGATTATATCAGTTATTAGTCTACAGGAAATTAAAGGAAATTTTAATTTTTATATGGGTTGAAGTGGGTTCTCTTTGATATTGAGATTGAGAGGAATTTTTACAATTACTAATTCCTTAATGTAGAATGAATTTAATTTTTACCAAGAGTGTGGATTCAAATTAAATAAATAATGGATTGAGGATACCACGAGGTCTATAATACCCTCATATACTAATTTATATATAATTTTTTATTCTAATTTTCATCATTACTCCTTTGTTAAACCCTTGTTAGACTTTTATCATTGATGTTGTAACTCAATTTTTTACCTCGATAAAATATTTCTATTATTAAATGGAAATTATAAGTATTATATAATTTGTAAAGGTTAATTTCAAAATAAATAATCCATTTTATGGGATAAAATTTATAAAAGTGATAAAAATTATTTTAGGAAAATAATTCATAAAACATTATTTTTATGGAGAATATATTTACATTCATAAAAATAAATTAAAAAATATCCACTGGAAAGAAATAATCATTGGATGGATGATAAATTATTTAATTATTTCTATTAAAAACAAAAAATAAAACCATTCGTTAAAGATAGTAATTGTAATTTATTAAAAAAATATGCAATAAACAATAAATCAATTCAGTGAAAACTATTTAATTTTAACATTAAATGATTTTATTATTACTAAATTATAAATAAAAAAATTAAATTATATATATTTATATATTAAAATTTATTAAAAATTTATTTCAATATATTCCAAACACTAAAGTAAAAAATTTATCTTTTAAATATAGGATATAAAAAAATGATATAAAATATAACATATTTGATTTATTTTGAATAATTAAATTAATCATATTCTTGTTATGAAATAATATAAAGTTTTCTATGAATATATTTTAAAATAATTTATTATATTTTAGTGTTGAATTTTATTTATATCATTGTTCAAAATTTGTTAATTTTTTAAAAAGATGATCCTTTGTAATAATAGATTATTTATAAGGAATGATACTTTCCTTGGTGAAATACTATCATTTAATTATAAATAATTTTTTTATGTCTATTAACTTTATAATAATAAATATTTTATAATCAAAATTTACATTATTTAAATAAAATATATATTAATAAATCAAGAACATATTTGTTTGTTACTCGTATTATACTGAACTACTATATACATTTTAATAATGCTTAAATAATTATTATATTTCAACCAATACACAAAATAATATCATTAAATTTTAACATTAAAATTCAAAGCATTCATTCCTATGGTTTTCATTTTAGATTTGACAATATTTTTCATCATTCATGTTATCTTATTATCACTATTAGTTTGATTATACTAACAATGATTATGATGGATGCAGATTATCTGTGGTATTTTGTTATTGTAAACAATAAATATAAGCTATTTTTATCTCTTTCAAATGTATCCAATTTTTTCTTTTGTTACCAAAAATAGTATATAATAATCTATTGCATGTAATAAATTTTTTATTGGGCACTTTAAAATACCCCATTCAAAGTAAGTGAATTGTTTTTATATTTATTCCTTTCTTATTATATTTATTTCCAAAATATGTTTCAATTTATTAAAATCAATAAAACGATAATCCTAGATTAATAAGATTAATAACCAAATATTAGATGTTATATCCCCTCCTTAAGTTAATTTCTTCGACAAGTTTTTAATTCATATCTGCAATGATAATAGATGATGTTATTATCAAAATAGATTGGGATGATGATATACTTTCTAAAAATTTATCTGACTTTCTATGATAGGAGGGAATAATAAAATAATTTTCCCGCATAATAAGTAAATTTTTATATTTTCATTTATAACAACCATTTGTACAAAATGTTCTCCAATAAGATTAAAAAATAATGTTTTTATCTCCAGAACATGATATAGGTAATATTTATCAGGAAACATAAATTTATGTGAGAAATATTATACCACCATATCAATATTCATGAAGACACTATAGAATTTCTTCTTATAAACATAACTTTATATCAAAAATATTTCTCCACTACAAGGTAGATCACATATTGTTGTAACAAAAAATATACTATTATTCTCCCTGAATTCTTATTTCATCATCATATTTCTAGAAGAACATGACTCCCTTTTATTATAATAGTCTTATTGGATCTGATTATCATGAAATTTTTGTCACAAAAAATCATTATTTTCCAACAATATAATAATATTATAAATATACATTAAAATGGATTTTATATAAAATTATATAATTGGATATATCATTAAATGATCAAAAAATATATAATCCCTTATGATTATATGACTTATGAATGATAATTTCTATAAGTACAATTAATTCATGAAATATTTGGAAAGTATTTTCTCCTTTAACAAGGACCTCAGTATAATACTAAAATGATCTTTACACTCTTACTCTGCCATTGAATATTTATGAAAATTATCTATAATGACAATAAAAAATTGACTAATGTAATCTATAATGTATCTATCAAAATATAAAATTTATATAGTTTGGGGATTTACAATATAAATAGGCACAAAAATGATTTAGTAAAGTATATATCATATATAAAAGGATGTTTGGGGTGTATTCTCACTTTTCAAAATTAATTAATTATATCCATATTTGTGGATAATTATTGAGTGGTAGTGGTCCCCTTATAGAAGAGAGAAAATTCGTCAATATGTGGTGGTTGATACAAGTTATTGATAATGAACATGTTATATTCATGATAATAAATTTAATGTTGTATTTATCCACATTTAATCATAACAAATTTTACATGTACACCCAATGATGAATAAATTGGGCATATAAAAATATTTTCAAGTTTTTATTAATTTGTATTCAAAAATTCATAACATTCAACTAGATCCATTCAATATATAGTATTCTATATAATAATAGAACTCAATAAGAGTCCTATAGAAAATTGAAATCCCCATTTATGAGATGAATAGAATAATCAATAGAAAAAAAATCAATGTCTTTTTTCATAGTTAGCATAAAATAAATAATGAGTTTTTCCCCAATTATATGAAAAAAATCTACTTATGAATTTGTTTAATGAAGAAATAATGTATTTAATTTCCCTAGGAGTATTATGGTTATAAATACAAAGATATATGATCAAATATTGATTTATACGAATAAATGTGACTTTCTCATTCCAGAAATTATGATGGTCACTATGTATCAGATGACATTATATTCCCAAAAACACATTAAATTTTAACTATTTGAGAATAATAAAATTTTCTGTATGAATGTTCACAAAAACATATTGCAGTGAGGGTTTATAGAAAATTGATGAAACCCTCATACCACAATGTTTTTTCCGTGATAAATCAATATATAATTATTTTTTTGTTATCATATGATCATATAAAACATTATAGATATAATGGAGTATGATGAACTAGAATTAAAATAGAAAATTTTAATTCTTATCTGGATAATGAGTATATATTTTACAACATCACTTTGATGTCTCACTTAAATAGTTTTGGTTACATATGATTTCCTATACTCCATTGATATTTAACATTGAAGGCATTACATATTTTAGTTAACCCTTATGTTGGTTTCATGGTCATTATAATTCTAAAATTACACACATTTAGAATATGGAATTGTAGTAGTACCATAAAGAGAACATTATTTTCCTCCATCATGTAAAAAAACTCATAATTTTTTGGGTAGTTTATTGGTCGATGTCCTCAATTACCCTATATAAACATAATACATTTTCTTTTAACCAATCCCTTATTTTTTTATTTTCATATTTTCCCACATATGATGTTTAATATTATTTAATAAAAATTTATTATCACATGAACATCCATGATACTAAAATTTTACATTATTATATATGTTTTAGGGTTTTATATTGTATAATTTGTTATTACTAAATAAAAAACCATGGAAATAATGTGAAAAATATTTTCAACACTAGATCACATCTCATTTAGTTTCACATTATTGAAATAATTTAATTTTCTAGTGTATTTGTTTTTAATTCAATGCCTCATGATTCTATGAATTTTGAAGAATCTATGTTAGTATTAAGAATTAACATTACATGTAATCAACCAATTAAAAAGGGGAACCCCATAAATATTTACTAAATTCTGACTCCTTCATTTTAATAAATGGCTATTTTAGCTCATTCTACATAAATTTCCATTCAATATAGTTTTTTATGTTATGTATACTAAATAATTAAATCATTATCAAAAAAATAACAAATCCTCTCTATAATACTATCTTAGATTACCTAACCATAACATACAGAAATATTTCATCATTTCATAAGAATATTCATTACAGGTAACAATAAATGAAACAAAAAATTCTATAGGTTTTGTGTATTCATATTTTATCCACATGATATTAGTATTTCAAAATAATTCATAGACATTTCCAATATGATTCTCCTCAAAAATATCATTCAATACATATCACAAATAATACTATTCTTCATTACATTGGAAATTGAAAAATAAGGAAGTGGTGTGCCACAAAACACTATCATGGTTTACATAAGAGGTATCAAAAAAATATCAAAAGTGATAATAACATCAATTTCCAACTCTGAGACTATAATCAAGGTGCATGAACATTGAATGAAGGAAATTATACCCAATAGAACATGTTCAATTAATCAACGGTCATGGCATATAATTTTATAATAACACATGGAATGATTCATAAGACTATGATAATGTGATTAAATAAAAAGGATCCAATAAAAATTAATATAGTGTTTTAACATACATAAAGTTATTATGTTGGTATTTTTAACATACAAGGAAACAAAAAATAAATTATTATGATAATTACTATATTTAGTACCATCATCACATAGTGGATAGTGTCTAATAGTGCATTAGGATCACTCAAAATTTCCTTAACATATTGGATAAAGTCCCTTAGAGTTGCATATTTTTTCCCATTCCAATACAATTTTATGGATTATTTCTCTTAAGGTTTTGGATTACTTTCCATTATAGTACACATAGTGAATAGAGTCCCCCACGGGCCTAGATGTACACCGTATCTCCTCACGTTATGGTTACTCTACCTCCCTAGTATCTCCAATTCCATTTTACCTCCCCGACTCAATGTGGTATGCATTTCTTCTTCTTTTTATGAATTGAATAATATTTATCAATTTTATCCTATATATTCTATTCAGGTTGTGTGGTTTAAATATTAATTTGTTTATATCAATTTTACTCAATTTAAAGTCATCATGTACGTCATTATCATTTGCTATGAATAATATTTTTTGAAGGTTTGGGATTGAATATTTTTTACTTCCTGTTATAAATTCTATATTATTCCGAGTATTAGGGTCACATTCCCACATTTTTATATATAGTCTATTTTTGTGTAAATGGGGTTTCATTTTAAATGATCCATTTTTTGATAACTCATCCCAATGGTTCTAATGATGCAACTTCCACAAACCCACCTATAATAGACTAGGAGCAATAAACTAATGATTAGTAGGCATATTAAACACATGTGAATCTTTAGAAAAATTATAATTATGAAAACACACATATCCTAGCCCCTAAAATAATGAAATGTAAAAACAAATTATAACTATGTTTGAAAAAATATAAAATCCCACCATCAGAGTATGATATTAAGTAAAATATAGAAAAATGGTCAAATAAAATCCCCCCCAAGGACACTGAATCCATGTCCATGCTGATGTAATGAGTGAGATTATTATAAATCTAAATACAATAACAGACCTCAATCCAGCCATCTCACTGATCTCAGCCTAGTTTTCGACCCTATAAGACTACATAAACGGGTCTATCCTTTGTATAAGACATGACACATGTGGTAAATACCCATGAATGAGTGAGTATGACAACACCCAGTGTGTCCAATTCAAATCACCATGTATTTGACGTCAAGAATAAATGTTATATTATCACAGGTATATGTATTCCACTCATATAACATGAATATATTGATATAATAAATAAAAGAACAAAGTATCAATGTAATTTGAAAAACCATGAATCAAGCCTAAGATTTCCTTTTTGAGGGTTTCTCATTTAACTTGTCTGAGAGAACACAATTCAAGAGTAATAAAGAACTGATGGATTCCATCGGAGATTTCCTTCTCATCAGGGTCACAATAAAATTACATGTTGAATGTTTAAAGAGAATGATACATAGATGAGGATAAATTCCATGTCCATGGGGGTATACAAGCAACTCAATATGGAATAAATCCTATGAAGAGGATCAGCACCCACAAGGAGTTCATCATGATCATACCAATAACTCCACCTAGGGAAAAGATGATGATAAAGGATCACACTATGGGACTTATAAAAGGATTCCAACAACTCTATATAAGACTGAATACCATAATAAAGGACCATAATCCAATGTATAAGACATGATTCAATACTAAATTCTCATGGAATTAATCATGAGAATAGACCACAACTAATATTAAATAATCTAAAGTGGAAAAGGGACCCCAGCCTACTTTTATGTTTTACATAGTGTTCTCTAGATGTTCTAGGCATATTCCATTGGTACTCGGTCCTTCCCATGTATCATGGACCATTAACATGTCTATGTATGATTACACTGAATGTATGAGTCAGTATAAATTTTACTATGTCTGTGTCCCTATGGCCTTGTTTGTGGCTATGTAAATGATGTGACTCATCCCATGTACTCTTGGCCATGTTCGTGCACACTCTAAGAAACACTCTATGCTGAAATATAATGGCCACGAACTGTGTGGAATCATTTATAGGGGTTTTTTATATTTACCATAACCGAGGAAACCAATCCCCGAATAGGGTGTCCAATATATCGGTTAATTCTAGATTAAATTCCATGAAGTTTGGAAGGTTATATATCCCACAAAACCACCATGTTTCATATGGATTTTTCTTCAAACAAAATTATCACAAGTAAATGTGAATCTAGTGCCAAATGAGATCAACCTAGACTAATGATTCAATACTGTCCAACCAAAATTCTCTGGAAAACTATTTTGTTTAGTTTTTCCTTTCATACACGGAAACTGCATCTTATGTCCCCAAATCTGAAATGAACCCCCGTTATTATAGTTTTTTGAATATTTCCTCAATATACCAATCCAAAATCGTCAATATCAAACCATTGTGCTATGAAATGGGTTCAGAATGATTTATTACTATTTATTATTCTCCAACCATCAGTTTATAGAAAGACCAATGATTAATGACTAAATAACACTAGGAGAAAACAATAAATATCACAATAGTGGAATGATTCTATTTCTTGTTTGGGATAGTCCTTATCCATTTTCGTTATAATCATGAACAAATATCCAAGATAAAATAAATTATTTCTCCCAATAATCACCATAGGTAAACACGGTTTCTCAAAATGATCAAGTCATGAATCAATCTATTGGTTGACTAGTTCACATTTTTTTAAATAAATCAAGAGGAATAAATCCAAATAAAACAAATTCCTATCTCAACATGGATCAATCATTTATGAATAATTTATTTTCATCATTTTCATTATGATAGATCCTCAAATATCATTGCACACCGATCAACGATCTGTGAATCATCATGGTACCTCCTTTTAAGATCTCCTCCAATAGTCTCCAATAGATCATCTCAATTTGAAGGGTTATATATATAACCCATAAAATTACAAATAATAGAGTTTATATAGGGCTTCTTAGATTAGGAATATTATAAAAACAAGTTAATAAAGAAATTTATATTTATTTATGTATTATCCCTTTAAGGAGATCAATCCCAATGCCCAGAAACCACATTGATTAAGACTTTCCATGAGTATAACCCATTTTATATGCTCAATAGGGCCCTCATATTTCCAATTTAATTCTCTATTTATATTTTATACGACTTTTTGATTATAATTATATACATGTTAGATTATTATATAAAAGATGTTTTGACAATTAATTATTTGGACACATGGCCTTGGGATCTTATGTCGTTTTCGTTTATTGATCCGAAAATAATCCATATAATTTTCAGAAAGATATATCAGAGTCATTAAATTTTCCTCACCATGGGTATTTACATCCTAGATATCCAACAAAGGCTACTCCAAGTGATGTGTGTCCTAATCACATGTCTCAGTCACCATATCTCAGGTTTTCTCCAGAAGGTTCTCATGTAGCCACCAGACATGAATTAAAGGAATCACCCCCAAGAGGGATCATCTCCAACCGATCCTCAAAATATATCTGGTACTTAGAAAAGAAATATCTATA
The DNA here is from genome assembly GCA_963277665.1 of Viscum album. NCBI lineage: Eukaryota > Viridiplantae > Streptophyta > Magnoliopsida > Santalales > Viscaceae > Viscum > Viscum album. Next base: position 745,059,414 of record OY728123.1, on the reverse strand, counting down.
CTCAATTTGGAGCTCACCCTAATTTTGTACGTGTGATGGTTCAAGAATGTACCTTCTATATCACAACACGTGGAATATGTCATGTACTTAGTCCAACAGCAGTGGTAGAGGAATTTCATATGGAACCTCATTAAATTAATGTCGTACTTTGATAGGGAAAATGAATATCAGAGATATTAATATACCCCAAACAAATATCCTCAATCATCATCTATGTGAGACCCTATTTAAAATATCGTCTCCCTCCCAAACCTATAAATTCCACTATTCCTCAATATTTAGGGGACTTCTAATAGTTATTTTCATTCCTCAACCACTCCTGAATGATTTGTACATTATCTATGCTAGTTTACAACAAATCAAGGACCATAAGTGCTAAATCTCCTGGGTTTGATTATCATAGTGTTGGACGACAGGGTTTTCCAAACATTGCCTCTAATGGTTCTATATAGATGGTGGAATGATAACTGTTGTTGTATGATTGCACCACCAACATTTGGTGATCCTAAAAACTATGGAAAAAGTCTATTATGACACACAACAACTTTTTACCCATTACCTGATGGTCCACTGAATGTCTCCATCAGTATATCATGAAATGATGTCATCAAAGTAACTAAATACATAATGCCTCTGACGATACCTCCCACAATAGAGATGTGAAGATATAAACATAGTTAGAAACAATATTTTAGGAAACTCAATGGATTTTTATTATCTCATATATGTATTGGTGTCCAATAATATCCACATTAACTATGTTATTGGTGTTCATCTAGGATTTGGTCTGACTTTTCTTTTCAGTCTACAATCAACTGGAAGACATCAGGTCACCTAGACATACATGGAAAAACTATCACAAATTCCATGAATATACCATCTGAAATCAAAATGCGCTCCACCATGGGTTTGGATATAATTTTTGGAACATGGTGTTTAAATTAATCTTGATGATAAGTAAGAAATAGACATAAAAACGCTTTAACTCAAATAGTAATTCCTTGATACCAAAACTGAAGTCAGAAGTCCAGTTACATCATTGCCACATATGGATGTTAAACTAATGAAGATTTATGGAACTACCTCATAACATCATCCCACAATATCATCGTTACCAATTTTTATCCTCTATAATTGACATCATTCTCCCCACCATTAGGAATTTCATTAGGATCATGTCCAATAGATATATAAGTACATATGGTATCATATTCAGTATAACTAATTTGTGACTCCATAACTCTCTGAAGAAGAAGAGGGTTAAAAACCATTGACTGGAGTAAATATACTCAATATCCATCAATAGATGATGGAAAAAATGAGACATATACATTAACACATCATGTAACAGCCCAAGATTTTATAAAAAAATATTCTTTTAATTTTATTAATGTCTTGTGTTGTACGCTACACCAAAAGGAGCTTGCACAACACACATCCTTGACTTGACTTGCATTACACGCAATCGCGACCTTCCTCGATAGCGTGTGTAGTACGCAATACCGAGTTTCACTAAACAATGATATGCTATAAAAATATTATTAAAACTAGCCGTTATGAATAGTAATAACCACTTTTTGAAATCCAGTAAATCTTATTTTTCAAAATGAACTTTATTTTTGGATTCGGAGTATCGAATTTAGCCTAAGGTGAAATTTTGGTACTTTTCGGATAACTTTCATATTCCGATGAATAGTGAAAATTACTAAATTATAATTAAAAACAACTTTTTTAATCGAAATAATTAATAGTGATAAATCATTATTTTGAGTGGTTTTAAAGTATATTTAGAATATAATTTTACAATTTAATACAATGTTGGTCATTGGATGTAGTTTCACATTTAAACTAGACATAAACAAGTGTCAATCTTTTGATAGATATTGTTTCTTAAAAACACGCTATTTGTTTTAACAGCGGGATTTAATTATAAAATTAATTAATGCAACTTTTATGTTATGAATTTGGTAAAATAGACTTCATTTTTGAATTCGGAATATGAAATATAGCTTGGGATGAAATTTTGGCATTGTTCTGAAAAACATCAATTTTTGATGAATAGTGAAACTACTAAGTGGTAGGTTAAAAACTGAATTTTGCATAAAACTTAATTTTACCACTTCTGTGAATGGAATTTCGAAAATCCGAGAGACACGGTTAATATCAAGGACTAAAATGTGGTTCAATGAGATGAAAATAATTTTTTGGTGAATAGTAACATTTTACCTTTTTTACCACGGTTAATAGTAAATAGGGTAACTAAGGGTAAATATGATATTAATATTACCCTAACACATGTCCTAATTCTATTGGACAAGTGTAATTCGACCAAAAACAAACTTAGGAATAAAATATTACCATTTAGGCCCACTTGGATTAGATTAGGACATTTATTATTAATTTATTTAAAGAAGGGTTAAAATAGTTAAAATCAAAGTTTAATAAGTAAATAATTTTTAATATGGGGTTTTACATAAGATAAATTCGATTGTAAATATTCATTAGAAAGCTAAAAAGATTTCATACATGATGGTATTTTATTTGTAATTTTTAGACATCAAATAATTTAATTTATTTATGACACAACGATGATGCAGTAATTATCTTTTTAATGAAATATTGACATAATTGATGTTATAAGCACCAAAATAAATGTAATTTGAGATTTTTTATGCATTCCACTAATTTTCTAGGTTACTATGATATATTAATGTTGATTTAATCAACTTGGTTCGAACATTTTATTCTGTTATGACTTTCACAAAAATCATATATCAAATAGTGTCAAAATTGACACAAAATAGTTTTTAAATCAAATATTATATTACTAATTGTTATTTTATTCCTAAAAATATAAGGTTCGGCCAAATGACTTAGATAAGGATATATATATTAATAATAAACAATTTGGGGTTCGTTTGGCATGTTATAGTAAGTGTATTAACCATATAGTGAAAGAAAACAAAAAGACACGGTAAAAGTTAAATTATTTAACTTAGAGTTAAATCTAATTGATAAGGTTTAAAATAATATCCAAACATGTCTAAATTTGATTTGTTGATGAGATTACAACCCTATCTCATCTAATCTTCGAAAATGAGTCATTTTTGGAGGTTTTTAAGTGGGGTTAGATTTATTATAAATTAATATTTTTAAGAATTCCTAAGGTGCCCCTCTCCTCCCTTATAAAAGGACACCTCCTCCCCCTCCTCCTCACACAAATTTGAGCACTCAAGCTCGTCCAACCCCTGCCATTTTCTCCTCTCCACTTCCCTAGCAACATCCTAGAGGTTCTGGTCTTCCTCAAAGACCAATTCTAGTGCCCTAAGAGGAGGTCTCAAAGAGGCACTTCAAAGAAGAGGTAATTACCGTTACCAATTCTTTCATTTTTATTTCTTCTTCCACTTCTTCTTCTTAGGTTGTTTCATTATAAAGTAATAACATCAGTATCACTCATATACTGATATGTTATTATAAGTATGAAACAACCCTATTTCACCATCTATCCATCCTACGGAAAAAGAAATCACCGTGCGTGCGTACGTACGGAATACCGTCTCCACGACGCGATGAGATTCATTCTCCATGTTAACCATTTAAGAATGATTATAATGTATATATAAAAAATAATAATGAAATATATGACATTATAAAGCTACTGGATTTATGTATATATACATATGTATGTCATCTACTTACTTCCATTTCAAGACAATAAGGAAAGTAAAACAGCGTTCATGCGTACGTACGGACTACCATCTCCATGAACGGTGTTTTTCATTTTACTTATCTATCTATTATATATATATATATACTGAATATATATGATATATAAATCATATTTTATATTCTGGAAGTAAGTAAATCATGATATAAGTAATAATGATGTCAAGAACAACAAGTCAAAACACCTAAGATAAATGAAACGATTTTACCCAAAACGCTTCTTTAACATGGAATTTACAAAAGAACGGGTAATATAATGTTATAAGTGAACCATATATGACATCATAAAAATGAATATGATTCTGGAATAAGTCAATAACATGATTTAAATCATTATACAGGAGGTTCGGACACTTACAAAGCAAGTCGGACCTAAGGTAAGGGAAATATCACAATCTCATTTTTATCCGAGATTGTTTTTACTTTGGTAATTACTGGGGTGTATTTTATCATCCACATCCATGTTTCATCAATATGTAATATTATTTTCATCCACCTACAATTGTTTAAATCCATTTTTACCCTTCGGTGAGTTTTTAGTAAAAGAAATGAAAGGAATCTTTTGATGTTTTTCGTACGAGGTACTTTTTGACTTTTCCGACAAAAGTACGAAGAATGTTTTTTTTAACTTATACGGCACGAACGGATTTCTACTGTTTTATAAAGCCTTATTTTCATGAAGCTTCCTCTAAATGATTTCATGACTATTTTCAATAAAATCTCTTTCTTTTAAAATTGCATGATGTTTTGTAAAAGAAATTGATTTTGAAGAAGAAAGGATATTTTCCTCAAGAATTCAATTCAAGTGTTTTATCAAAATTATTTTCCATATATGATAATAAAGGGTTCTGTTTCTATCCATATTTTTACATTGATTTGACTATGTTGTGATGAAATTATGTTTATGAATTCCTTTATCTTATATGAATGGTTTTATGATGTCATGTTGTTTAAGAATCCCATTTTTATTACATGGGTTATGCAATGATGTATGATTTATGATTTTGTGGCACACATAAGAAAGGATTCATTAAGAGATGGGTGGGACCTATATCTCCCTCCAATGCATTGGGTAATGATTTTATATCTCATGAGATAGACATGGATGGAATGGTAGGTTATACCGGTTCAGTGAAACAAGACTGAAACGAGGATTACTCGATTCAGAAAGGGACTTTGTCCACTAAGATAATCTTGGCAATGAGTCTTGACTAACAAGAAATGATTATCTATGATTATGTGTGTATGACACAATGAGTAATGTTTTAAGTTATGATTTCATTTTCACTTCTATGATTTATCCCATGTTATGATATTATGAGCTCTTTTGCAGGTTATGATTTCCAAAAGCTATGTTCTTATGTATATGATGTGATTGATATTTCTTTTGTTTACCCTTACTGAGCATTTGAGCTCACCCTTTTATGTTTTCTTTTCCCCAGGATATAAGGAAAGGTTTTTAGGTAAAAAAAAAGAAGATCTTTATGGGAGATATTGAAGATCTTTCACCACGATTAGAAGAATACGTTCCGAGTTTCCAAAGACACTAAACTATTACGATCCTTGTGTGTGTGTTTTTGTTATGTACTAAGTATTCCGCAAATGTAATGTAATGTCCATGTACGTCAGGCTTCGGGTCTCTACAGTTGGTATCAGAGGAAAGGTTTAGTCAACCTTTGGAAACTAGGACGCGAAAACGTTAGTAAGATCCCTAGCGATATTTCTAAGGTATGTCTAGGGATGCCCCTAAGGATAAGTATACGTATAGGATATAGTTCTAGAACTATGGTAACGATATTAGATTAAACCAAAGATGATAGATATTTAAGTTACTCCCCCCTTATTACGATTTTTTCATCTAACACTATTCTGTTTGGGTTTTAGAAAATGGTTGGAAACAAGATGATTCACAATAATGGAGGATATGATGGACAATGGAATGATATTCTTCATGAGCAACCAAATGAAATGGGATTTGGATGTCCAAACATCATTATTTTTCCAAATCAGCAATCTCACAATATGATCAATAAAGTAAAATTTGGTAAGTTTCCTGACTCGACTAATAAGAGAAAGATGGAGTTCCATGATGATCATAGAGGAAAGAAAGTTCAATTTCCCCTATGTAAATCATGTGGGAAGAGGCATCAAGGAGAATGTTTCAAGGGAACTGGAAGATGCTTTGGGTGTGGAAAAGAAGGACACAAAGCAAGTAAGTGCAAAGGAAAAGGGTCGGTTAACACCATGGATGAGGATAATGGTATTGCTACGACATCAAAAATGGTTAAGTGTTTTAAATGTGGAATGTATGGGCATTATGCAAACAAATGCCCTAAGGGAAAGACTCATGAAGAGAATCAGTATGGTCATATGGGTAGTATTTATGTGGATGATGATGAAGAGACTACAAATGATATGTGAGATGAAAGAATTGTTGAAGCTCGGTCAATGGTTTAAGAATGTTGTGGAATGATTACATGTTTATCATGTGTAATGTTGTATAAGAAATCTCATGGTACTATGGAATAAAGAGACATCTGAGGATTGTTACACTGTTGTCTTTCCTTGAGTTATGAAAGTGTATGATTAATGGTACCACTATCCATGAAAGGTTATTCAGATATTTTTGGAATGTAGATGATATGCGCATAATGAAGGGATAAGGAGAAAATTAAATGTTTGATAGTATTCATGAGCTCATGATTGATATACGGACTAAGTGATATCATGGTTTGAGTATATATAATTTTGAGGATTTTGGTATATGGAAAGTATTAACTTTTAACTACATTCATGTTTTCACTAAGGTATTCAAGAGAATACACGATTAAGGACTTTGAATGTTTGGAATGTAACCAACAAGACATATCTTATGATATGTGGTGATCAACGACAGTATTAAATCTCTGGTAATCGTTGTCACTATATTATGAGAGTGGACTGCAGTATTATGTATAAGCCTAAAGATTAGACTGGATTATGTTGGACATAAGTTAGTATTGTTTAAGGATAGAAGATTTTCGATATTATTGATGGGATGTTATAGTAACGTAGTTTTAGAAAAAGGGACAACCGGCAGGACGGGCGACAGCCCATCGCTTCGGACAAGGCTGTAGGAATTGAACCCACAACCGAAGTGCGACTGGCCTACCACTGACCTACAGGAAGTCCCTGTTTAGTAGAAACTAGTTTTATTATATTAAGCAGTATGCTATATGAAGTATAAGTCCATTTTAGGAACTATATATGATTAATCTCACTATATAATGACTTATGTATATTTAATAACTTTTGCTTACCTTTTGTTTGGGACAGATGGAATGACCCATCATTCTATCACATGATCTGCTAACACTTCACGAATAACAAATTCAACTTCATTTATTTAAGAGATGAAGTGGAAATTGTTCAAGGCACGAACAACAGTGATATTGTATCAAAATAAAGTAAGTATTTATTCTAATTCAAATTTTCAACTTTAGGGAAATGATCTTGAAAACAAAAAATGTTTTCCTAGTGATCTTATACCTGATGAATCAGATGGTACCTTAGATCGTCACAAATTTATGGATTTGTGATTACTGGATTTTCCATAGCCATGTTCTCTACCACTCTCTATCAGAACATGATGGTTAGATTTCTCTTCCATATCCATATTTTCACCTATGTGGAAACCCAGTGATTAGTTTATTTGGGTAATCGTTACATTTCATACTTTAGTTTTTAAAGCCAAGTTTTGGTATTCCCTTTTACGATGTGGGTTTCTATTAAAGAAACTTTCAAATAGTAAACCATTTATAACCCCGACGAATTTCGAGGGCGAAATTCATTTTAAGGGGGGTAGAATGTAACAGCCCAAGATTTTATAAAAAAATATTCTTTTAATTTTATTAATGTCTTGTGTTGTACGCTACACCAAAAGGAGCTTGCACAACACACATCCTTGACTTGACTTGCATTACACGCAATCGCGACCTTCCTCGATAGCGTGTGTAGTACGCAATACCGAGTTTCACTAAACAACGATATGCTATAAAAATATTATTAAAACTAGCCGTTATGAATAGTAATAACCACTTTTTGAAATCCAGTAAATCTTATTTTTCAAAATGAACTTTATTTTTGGATTCGGAGTATCGAATTTAGCCTAAGGTGAAATTTTGGTACTTTTCGGATAACTTTCATATTCCGATGAATAGTGAAAATTACTAAATTATAATTAAAAACAACTTTTTTAATCGAAATAATTAATAGTGATAAATCATTATTTTGAGTGGTTTTAAAGTATATTTAGAATATATTTTTACAATTTAATACAATGTTGGTCATTGGATGTAGTTTCACATTTAAACTAGACATAAACAAGTGTCAATCTTTTGATAGATATTGTTTCTTAAAAACACGCTATTTGTTTTAACAGCGGGATTTAATTATAAAATTAATTAATGCAACTTTTATGTTATGAATTTGGTAAAATAGACTTCATTTTTGAATTCGGAATATGAAATATAGCTTGGGATGAAATTTTGGCATTGTTCTGAAAAACATCAATTTTTGATGAATAGTGAAACTACTAAGTGGTAGGTTAAAAACTGAATTTTGCATAAAACTTAATTTTACCGCTTCTGTGAATGGAATTTCGAAAATCCGAGAGACACGGTTAATATCAAGGACTAAAATGTGGTTCAATGAGATGAAAATAATTTTTTGGTGAATAGTAACTATTTACCTTTTTTACCACGGTTAATAGTAAATAGGGTAACTAAGGGTAAATATGATATTAATATTACCCTAACACATGTCCTAATTCTATTGGACAAGTGTAATTCGACCAAAAACAAACTTAGGAATAAAATATGACCATTTAGGCCCACTTGGATTAGATTAGGACATTTATTATTAATTTATTTAAAGAAGGGTTAAAATAGTTAAAATCAAAGATTAATAAGTAAATAATTTTTAATATGGGGTTTTACATAAGATAAATTCGATTGTAAATATTAATTAGAAAGCTAAAAAGATTTCCTACATGATGGTATTTTATTTGTAATTTTTAGACATCAAATAATTTAATTTATTTATGACACAACGATGATGCAGTAATTATCTTTTTAATGAAATATTGACATAATTGATGTTATAAGCACCAAAATAAATGTAATTTGAGATTTTTTATGCATTCCACTAATTTTATAGGTTACTATGATATATTAATGTTGATTTAATCAACTTGGTTTGAACATTTTATTCTGTTATGACTTTCACAAAAATCATATATCAAATAGTGTCAAAATTGACACAAAATAGTTTTTAAATCAAATATTATATTACTAATTGTTATTTTATTCCTAAAAATATAAGGTTCGGCCAAATGACTTAGATAAGGATATATATATTAATAATAAACAATTTGGGGTTCGTTTGGCATGTTATAGTAAGTGTATTAACCATATAGTGAAAGAAAACAAAAAGACACGGTAAAAGTTAAATTATTTAACTTAGAGTTAAATCTAATTGATAAGGTTTAAAATAATATCCAAACATGTCTAAATTTGATTTGCTGATGGGATTACAACCCTATCTCATCTAATCTTCGAAAATGAGTCATTTTTGGAGGTTTTTAAGTGGGGTTAGATTTATTATAAATTAATATTTTTAAGAATTCCTAAGGTGCCCCTCTCCTCCCTTATAAAAGGACACCTCCTCCCCCTCCTCCTCACACAAATTTGAGCACTCAAGCACGTCCAACCCCTGCCATTTTCTCCTCTCCACTTCCCTAGCAACATCCTAGAGGTTCTGGTCTTCCTCAAAGACCAATTCTAGTGCCCTAAGAGGAGGTCTCAAAGAGGCACTTCAAAGAAGAAGTAATTACCGTTACCAATTCTTTCATTTTTATTTCTTCTTCCACTTCTTCTTCTTAGGTTGTTTCATTATAAAGTAATAACATCAGTATCACTCATATACTGATATGTTATTATAAGTATGAAACAACCCTATTTCACCATCTATCCATCCTACGGAAAAAGAAATCACCGTGCGTGCGTACGTACGGAATACCGTCTCCACGACGCGATGAGATTCATTCTCCATGTTAACCATTTAAGAATGATTATAATGTATATATAAAAAATAATAATGAAATATATGACATTATAAAGCTACTGGAGTTATGTATATATACATATGTATGTCATCTACTTACTTCCATTTCAAGACAATAAGGAAAGTAAAACAGCGTTCATGCGTACGTACGGACTACCGTCTCCATGAACGGTGTTTTTCATTTTACTTATCTATCTATTATATATATATATATATACTGAATATATATGATATATAAATCATATTTTATATTCTGGAAGTAAGTAAATCATGATATAAGTAATAATGATGTCAAGAACAACAAGTCAAAACACCTAAGATAAATGAAACGATTTTACCCAAAACGCTTCTTTAACATGGAATTTACAAAAGAACGGGTAATATAATGTTATAAGTGAACCATATATGACATCATAAAAATGAATATGATTCTGGAATAAGTCAATAACATGATTTAAATCATTATACAGGAGGTTCGGACACTTACAAAGCAAGTCGGACCTAAGGTAAGGGAAATATCACAATCTCATTTTTATCCGAGATTGTTTTTACTTTGGTAATTACTGGGGTGTATTTTATCATACACATCCATGTTTCATCAATATGTAATATTATTTTCATCCACTTACAATTGTTTAAATCCATTTTTACCCTTCGGTGAGTTTTTAGTAAAAGAAATGAAAGGAATCTTTTGATGTTTTTCGTACGAGGTACTTTTTGACTTTTCCGACAAAAGTACGAAGAATGTTTTTTTTAACTTATACGGCACGAACGGATTTCTACTGTTTTATAAAGCCTTATTTTCATGAAGCTTCCTCTAAATGATTTCATGACTATTTTCAATAAAATCTCTTTCTTTTAAAATTGCATGATGTTTTGTAAAAGAAATTGATTTTGAAGAAGAAAGGATATTTTCCTCAAGAATTCAATTCAAGTGTTTTATCAAAATTATTTTCCATATAAGATAATAAAGGGTTCTGTTTCTATCCATATTTTTACATTGATTTGACTATGTTGTGATGAAATTATGTTTATGAATTCCTTTATCTTATATGAATGGTTTTATGATGTCATGTTGTTTAAGAATCCCATTTTTATTACATGGGTTATGCAATGATGTATGATTTATGATTTTGTGGCACACATAAGAAAGGATTCATTAAGAGATGGGTGGGACCTATATCTCCCTCCAATGCATTGGGTAATGATTTTATATCTCATGAGATAGACATGGCTGGAATGGTAGGTTATACCGGTTCAGTGAAACAGGACTGAAACGAGGATTACTCGATTCAGAAAGGGACTTTGTCCACTAAGATAGTCTTGGCAATGAGTCTTGACTAACAAGAAATGATTCTCTATGATTATGTGTGTATGCCACAATGAGTAATGTTTTAAGTTATGATTTCATTTTCACTTCTATGATTTATCCCATGTTATGATATTATGAGCTCTTTTGCAGGTTATGATTTCCAAAAGCTATGTTCTTATGTATATGATGTGATTGATATTTCTTTTGTTTACCCTTACTGAGCATTTGAGCTCACCCTTTTATGTTTTCTTTTCCCCAGGATATAAAGAAAGGTTTTTAGGTAAAAAAAAAGAAGATCTTTATGGGAGATATTGAAGATCTTTCACCACGATTAGAAGAATACGTTCCGAGTTTCCAAAGACACTAAACTATTACGATCCTTGTGTGTGTGTTTTTGTTATGTACTAAGTATTCCGCAAATGTAATGTAATGTCCATGTACGTCAGGCTTCGGGTCTCTACACATCACTCATAATCTATTAACACGATCTCCTACTTAGAGCATCTGCTACCACGTTCCCCCTCCTAGAATTATAGAAAATATTGAAATCATTATCATGTAGGGAATCATAACATCACCACTTACCAATTTAGTATCCTCTTGAGAGATGATATACATGAGACACTTTTGGTCAAAATAGATGAAAAAATTCTCCCCAATAAGGTATTTTTTTAATTCATCAGTGCAAATATTCAAACGACTAACTCAAGATTGTGGTCATGTAGTTCTTCTCTTCCGGTCAAATCTAAAGTGTAACCACATGAAATAAATTCCTACATCTACCTAAAAAATATCCAATATCACTCCATACTATGTCTTAGAAATGTACATACACAACAAATTCCACTAAATATATCAATATGGGATCATTTGTCAATTTCATCCTTAACTGCTGGAAATCTTACTTGAACAACTATTTGCTCAATAAATGATTCCCCTTTCAGGTCAAATCTATTAAGGGAGCTGACATCCTATAGAAATTATGTATGAATATTATATTATTAACATATTCCCTATGAAATAATTATGTGTCGGTCATTATATTGGGTGGATCCCATGATAACAGTTCCCCAAACATCATCGGGTCCAATGCAACCCCATCTGCTAAGATAATCTTTCGCAGATAGTGAACCACTTGAACCAATGACTAGGAATTTGAGATCTCCCCATAAATACGCTTCTATTTAAGTAATTCCAAAACCATCCTTGTGTGTCTCATGTTATGATATATGGATTTTGATTCCACTATGATATAATTGATGATGAATATTGTAAAGTAGTCTGTCATATCCTAGAAAATCCAGTTCATGAGTCACATGAACACTACAATGGGGTTCATAATTCCAAATGGAATCACTAAGTGATCATAGTAACCATAGATACATTATAATATTCTTATTTCCATATCCCCATACTATATTCACAAGTGGTTGTAGCCGAATTTTATGCCAATATTTTCAAAAAATCATGTCCCTATCAAGTGATCATAGAGGTCATTGATCTGAACCAGTGGATAAATTTTCTATTATGATTACCTAGTTTAGGAAAAAATAATCGAAACACACACAAAATGTCAATGAAAGGCGAAAAGACTTGTTTTATGAGTTATATTAACACTATCATGGGATTATTCCTCCCAAATAAAACTGAAATGTACTCATAGTGACCATAACAACCTCAAAATATAATCTTTTGTACATCCTCATCTCGTAATAGAAACTACTCAATCCCAAACCTGACATCAATCTTTGAGATCCATCATAAACTACTCAAATGATTAAATAGTTCATTTATCCTTTGTAGTGGGTATTTTATCTTTTTGGTTACCTTGTTTAGGAAAAGGCAATCTGCACAAAACCTCATGCTCTAGTCATCCATCATAGAGAACATCACTAGGGATTCCCATAAAGAGACATTGGGTTTATCCAATCACATTCTCTATAATTCCAACAACTACAAATTTATGTCATGAATCACTGTGTAAATAATCTAATATGACCATACATATATCATGATCATCCTAGAGTTTGGGTAAATGTATATGTATATCTCTCCATAGGGATATAATACTGGATTTACCTCATGAAAGGTGTACTCCCACTCCAACACCACTTAATGAAACTAAAAAATCATTGTATTAAATTCACCAATGGTCATGCTTTCTCACTAAAGAATAATTGAACATACCCTACTATGAATGAGTCCAACATGAACTACCTAGGTTTTCTTTCACACAAAATTGATAACAACAACCCATCACTGTAGATACCGTGCATCCTCTACATAAATTAGTCAATCTGGTAATGAACAATTGTTAATTCATTCATACCTTTAATGATTTCATAACACCTCATCTATAATAAAAAGAGAACCCAAATTAAACTATCATATCCATGTTCTATGTCATACAATTGGTATAAGTGTTTGATTTTTGAGTTACCTATAGTCAGAGTCTCCAAGTGTAAGGGTTGAGCCAAGGGATAAACTTAAATCCCTATTTCTAAAAAAAGTATAATTGTAACAAATTAATTAATGACAACTATTTATTTATAACCTAATGATAAGGTATAAATGTAAATGATGATACCTTGTATCGTCCCTAGAGCCATTGGGCCCTAAGAATCAATTGTCTCCAACTTCCCTCACCCCTAAGCACCAGCTCACTAGGCTTAGAGGGGACCACCAGGGTGTGGTTGTGGTAAAAATCCAAATTTATACCACATATTTCAACTCTAAAATATTTTATTATATTTACACGACACTCTGGAGCATCCTTCACCTACCATATCCTATTCTTAGCCAGCCCATCCACTATCTCTTTTTTAGATGTACGGTTGGTCGGATAATCCCACAAGAGATGTCATCCATTATCACTAGAGTAAAATAGCCTCTCTATGTGCTTACTAGATCGATCATGTGATCCTTGGTCTTTGGAACCTATTTCCTAGGATTTCATCCCAAATCAACTTGCTTATCCAGTTCCTTGAGTCTGATGTTTCCTACCTTCTTCCAAAGACTCATCTCCTACATTCCAACTTCTAGGACCAACTGTCTTTGGGTCCTAAGATAGGAAATTCCCGACCACCAAATAAATCTCCATCACCCAATAATAGGTTTGAATACCTAGTGGTATCAAGATAGACTAAATGTATATGTGTTTTTTTTCACTAAAAATTTAGATCCCGGAAGATATGATCACACATCATATATATCGTGTATTGGGAGAGGATAGTGTAACTTGATGAATACACATCCACTATCATACTACCCTACCATAGTTGTAGAAGTTCTTAGATGCACAAAAACAGTAACACAGCTAGAGAGAACACCTATCTAAAAAGGTGCTCGATCATTTATGATTCTAGAGTCACATCATTATATGACATGTCACTAAGACCTATCATCATCAAACAGATCCATGGAGAAAACTCACTATATGGACCACCATCTAGTCTACATGTGTTTTCACAAGACTGAAGACCAACATCATTTCTGAAATCCAGTACTCATCCATATATGGGTTAGGTTAACATCAAAATAAGAGGATTCCTTATAACATAATCTCCTTAAGTACACTCATCCACAACACCTCATCCAATGGTACTACCAGTACCATATGCTACTTTTGACGCTCCTTTCCATGACAGAATCTAAATGAATGAAATAGTAAATACCATGAACCCAATGTGATTTATCCTTTGAATAAACGTCAAAAATTGACAAAGGCATGAACAAAGATTAATTTTTACATGGGTCCCCCAAGTTACACCAAGGTCACGCAAGTATACTTGCGTGCCACCCAATGGTCACACAGGTGACTTGCGCGCCCTCTTTGATACTTTTCTCAGGGTCTTCCCTGGCCTATAAATACCCCTAGTGGGTCACCCATTTCACGAAAGAAAAAATTCCAAAACTCATATTCGAGCTCTGGTCGCCCAAGTCTCTTCTGGAAGTCTTCCAAACACTTCTAAGGTAATTATTTACCTAGAATGGACGGTCTAAATAGGGTAAACATGGTCTAAGTGTTGAAACTCATCAACACTTGCGTGCCTAAGTGGCCAGCCCTTAAGGGAAATGGCCACACTTGCGCACCGCATTACCTCTTAAACAGAACATGCATGCCACTCTTTTCGAAGCTTCTAGGGATATTACTAATGGCTTGAGCCAAGTCTCACCCATGTATTACCCTAATGGTTGACCGTCACGCAAGTACCCCTGTGTTACACAAGTATACTTGCACGACCAGGACTTGTGCGCCCACGTAGGTCTTGCACGCCTCTCTCTTTTTGGGTGCCCCTACTGCCTATTCACCTCTCCTATTCGAATCCACCTCTCCTCATCAAGGTTATGCCGTTAGAACCCTCTTCAAATCCATTGATGTCATGATTTCTTGGGTTGGTTTCCTTATTTGAAAGGAATTCTATGGAATATCTCTAAAAACATATTTATTTACATCTCTTCATGTCACTAAGGAGAGAGACTTCATTCATTCAACCTTATCCTTTAAAGATGAGAGGTTACCCTAACCTAGGCCTTCTTTTCAGGAGTAAGACCCATTCATAATTTCTCTTATTTGGGAATCCTCCTTAGGAGTACGCCCCAAGTCCCCTAACATGGGCCTCCTTTTCAGGAGTAAGTCCCTATCTTAAAATTCCCTTATCTTGGTCTTCCCCTTCTGGAGTGATCCTTAACCATAATTCCTTTAATATGGGCATCCTTCATAGGAGTAATCCCCAAGTTCCCAAAATCCAAATCTCCTTAACCTGGGCCACCTTTTCAGGAGTAATCCCCAGTCATAATTCCCATTAACCTGGGCCTCTTCTTTAAAGAGTAAGCCCCAATCATAATTTATCTTAACCAGTATTAATTTTACTTTTGACTTGGGCTTCCTTATCAAGATTAAAACCCAATCATAAGTTCCCTCCTAATTTGGGAACCCTTCTCATGAATAATCCCCATGTTATAGTATCCAAATCTCCATAAATCATATATACCATTATGGACCTTGTTCCCAGGTTTCATCCCTGAAGTAAATCTTTTCTTCATTCATCTAGGCAGTCATCCATACATAAGCCCCATATCATTTCTTATAATTGCATCTTTCATGGCACAAATTTTCTGGTTTTACCAATACCTCTTGTTTCTCACACCGAGCATGACTCACGTGAGCTTAGAGTGTAAATGTAATCATGACATATTTCTTTGAGCCGTCAATCATTCATAAACCTCATACTTCTTTACTCAAACTACATGGGTTTTGATTCCTTTTCTAAAAAAAGGATACGTATGTAGCCCATCTGCAGGTACAATCCCAAATCTGAAATAATATTTGTTCTTCTGAATGACAATAAATTTCAAGTTCCCCACTGAGTGGCTTTAAAACCAGTATGGTTATCATAATGACCAAGAGAATTCTATATATTGTGTCAAAGGATACCATTGACTAAGAATCTCTAACAAATATAGATTACTCTATATCTATGAAGAACCTAGAATATATATAAAAGATTCTCTAAATTTCATTCATACTAATTATTGATTGTCAGATCTAATGGAAATCTCTTTTTCATACTTCGTAATGTAATAAGGATTCACGAACATAACATAAATCTATAAAGAGTGTCATGGAGTAGACAATAATTCCCCACAAAAAGGTGTGATGAGTCCGACCTCCCATCCTCTCGACCAATGTAAATTCTTAAGCCTCATCAGTCCAGAAATAGTTAGCACCTACCTTTGGAATATAGGTCAAAATGGATATAGAATCATTGGATGTTTCTGGTTCTACGAACAAACCCATTAGAAACCACTTGTAATGTTTGAACCTTAAATCCAGGAGGTCATCCCCATTTCCAGAGGAAACAAAAAATTTCTAACCAGATGTGAATCCTTATCCATGTTAAAATGATGTTTTACTTATTTGTTAGGCCCCTATTTAAAACTCAATGAGAGGGAAAACAAAGAAATCGATAACATATGTGCTCATCCAAAAGATGTAGCAGCCAATCTTATCTTTATTATGTTTATTATATCAAAAAGGAACTCATTTCCAAGATCTTCTGCATTAAAAGAATGGGTTTTCTTAAGTTCACGTCTGTGAATGCCTCTACTGTGAAAACCTCTACTGTAAATGCATCTGCTGCTACTCCTGCTAAATAGTTATCTGCTCTGTGGACGACATCACCTAGTCATCATCTTCAACGATGGGTATCAAATGTGCTGGTTAAGGAGTAACGTCAACACGGTACAATTCCAACTCTGGAGGCCACTAGACAAGCCCTCCATGTCAATAACTCACCCTGGACGTCCGGACAGCGAAGAACAACGATTAAGAAGCAGGCGGTGCTAACTAACGTCTCCTACCATTTCGGGTCGTTATCCCTGGAACACAATCATCATTCCCTCCCGTATTCTGGGGAGGTGAATGAGAAGGTCCCTCAGGGCCTTAACTCAAAGATACAGGAGTCCTTCCCGAGGGCTCTCATCAATAGTCGCTGCCAGACTTGTGCGGCAGTGCACCCTCAACAAGATGATGGTTTCGTCTCCAGGCATTCGGCTTAGGTTCCTCGAACCCGAGTAGGCAAGACAAACCACCAGAGGAGACAACTGGTTAATAGTGAGAAGGTTCTTATCTCTTCCATTTCTGGAGAAGTCCACCAACCTAAATTGGTGGAAAGCAACGAGCGGGCACACACACCCGTCCATTTTAATTCTACTGTCCAGCAGATTGGTCTGGCAGAAACACATATATCCCTCCAAGAAATTATGGCGCAGTACTATAGACAGGAACATACACCTGTTTATAAGTCATCAGTTAGTCACCAGGCTCGTCTAACTACATACAATGAAGCCCACCAACCCAATGTGTTGACAACGGGTAAACATGCACATACACCTGCATACACTCATCAATCCTTCCAACAGCCTCGTCTGTCCGTATTGAAAGAAGATTATCAAGCACGTTCAGTGGAGTGAAATCAATAGGCACATACACCTACTAGTATTGAAGAAGCCTACCAAAATTCGCGTTTGGCAGAACCTGGAGAAGTCAATCGGAAATCTCCAATGACAAACAGGAGGCAGAACTCAACACTCTACCCCCAAACTTGAGTACTGTTAGAATTCACTGACAGGAAAAGGAGGAAAGGAGCAGGAACACACACCAAATCCAAGAACGGAATGGACTTATATTCCCATTCTAGTAGCTAAAGTCACCATGAATATTCTATCAATGGTTAAATAGTATAAGCAAATCCCTACTCATATTATAGATGGCTTCCAGGATATTATAACGGCTTCAGCAGCATCACAGGGGAAGAAATGAAAATCTATCCCTACTAATGGAGTGAAACATAAACAGTTCACTCTATAACAGACACACACCTTTGTTCCAGTCCAAGAGGGTTGTGGGGCGTACTCCCCCATATCATACAAAAAACTGAGTCAGTCACATACACATTATTTGAGTGGAGATAATCAGCCTAACCTGATTATTTCTCTGGAGCAGGCACATACACCTAACCACAATAACCACTTTTGTCAACAAGTGTCTCCTAAAGTAAATAAGAAGGCGTCTAAAAAGAAGACCCATCCAGTACAGTCGTGAAATCAAGGGCCAATCTATAATAAGTCTTTACACAATGCGGGAGTTCTTGATTCACTCAGATAGTTATCTGTTGAAACTCAAGATTCTACTCTCTCAGTTCCCAATAGTTGGGACATTAATTCCGATGGTTTGCATCAGAAACTTCCTCATGAAGTATTGGTTCAAAAAAATTCATTCAATCTCGAAGTTTCATCTTCAAATGAGAGCCACAAGAATCCCTTGTGTTTCTAGAAGATCAAAGAGAAAAATGTTTCATCTTTTTCTGTAACCCACCATGGTGGTCCTCCCCATGATGATGAATTTAGCTGTGAATTTCCACTCCAATGTAGTAATTCACATTGTCTGGAAAATGCTCCAATAGACAATGTAGTGATGTAAAAGCCCTCTTTTCTTGAGGCAAATGAAAATGTGAATCCAGTCATGTTTGATCCTTTACCCCTAGAAGGAGAAACACATTCTCAATCAGAAGATAGCCCGGGGTGTAGGTCATTCTCCAAACCACCCTTGAGTCATGAATCTTCAAGTTTTATCATTGAATTCTCTACCGATATTGTTGAATCTGACGAAGCAACAAAGAAGAACCAGATTTGGTCTAAACATGTAGAAAAATCTTCAGTGAATGATAAAGATGATGTACTGAATACGAGAAAACAATTGGAAAATGGTGAAGTTCCAGTTATGTTTTTTCCTTTGGCTGATTCTCAGTATGACATTACAGAGATGTTGATGGAAGATGGAATTCATGATATTCGTCTCAATAAGTGGAAAACTCTTTTTCAGTTGAAAAATAAAATATTATGTTATGATGAATATGAAAATCATGTCAAGATAATAGAAGAGTTAAAATGCCAAATTCACTTGGAATCTCTCTCAGTTTCTCGAAATCTGATGGCTGAAAAGCAATAGTGAGCCCTTCAGCGTTCATGCCTTCGCGCACTAAGAAGATTGTGTCAATTAATTGCCAATTCCCCATCTGGTATTTATATTACGGTATGGGGTGTCCATGGAGCACTACATTTCACTGTACTCTCCAGTCAGCAAAGCCCACTGAAAATGGTTTCATGCAATGTCATTGCCCACGGTCGGCCACATCCAATTGGCTTTGTTTGTAATCAAAGCCTTTCTCAAGAACAGGCCTCAACTAGTTCTTCTCAAAATCCTTCATACATAGAACAAGTTGTTGAGTTACTCCTGCATCAAGAAAACAAGAATATTAAACATGCATCTCATTTGGATCAAGCACATCATCAAGTGATAGAATTGTCAGAAATCATCCAACAGTATTTTGAGTTGGGTGATAAGAGTGGATGTAGGTTATTGCATCCATCCAATTTCCGGACTAAAGTTCGTAAGATCATGAGAGCTTTTAAGAATGTCTTAGATATAGCAGCTCAAGAGCCACCCCAGCTTTCCATACTAGGAACTCTTTTAACCCAACCCTCACAATCGACAAATTGGATTTGAGGAGTTGAGCAGGAATATGAGGAACAGCCCCAGTCCACGGGAATGGGGACTTTTTCAAATCCTCAATCTCAAACTCAGAGAAAGTCAGTCTTCTTTTGATCAGGGAAGAAGACAAAATAGGAATTAAGATCCAAATTATCAGGAGATTATCTCCACATTATGGTTCGTCAAGATGTTCTTGAGGGATCAAATTATCCAAAGGTAGTGTCTCAACAAGGACATGGAAGAAGGAAATATCGCAGATATGCCGATAAAAGAGATGCAATGCGTTATGCATCAATCAATGTCATCAATTCCATTATTACTGATCCCCAAGATGAAGCTCACATAGAGGGATCAGATGAGGAATCTCCTGCTCAAGAATTTTTATGCACAGACACAAATTAAGAAAGTGTGAGTACACGAAATCAAAGGATTTCCCAGAATCTAGGTAGTCCTTCAAGTAACCCACTTCCCCCTCTACGAAAGGTGTCTAACAAGGGGAATGGAAAGAATCAGGTTACATACCCTTACTATGGAGTAGTCCAATCACCCTCATTAGAGAAAATATTCTCACAACAAGAGGAAGAGATGAAGGAATTAAGGAGGTTGAATGCATAAGTACTTAAAATTAGTCTTCCTCCTAAGCGTGCTGGAGTCAGTCAACCAAGGGAATTTGCTACAGCTACTATGATGGAACAAGAGTATCCTCCATGGCCAGTACACCCACAGAGGACTAATCTGATGGGTTATATGAAACAACAACCGGCAATACTACCATCAGTGGTAGTCCCCATCGCCACACCTATCCAAGCTCCAGTTATTGCACCTACACAGGTCCAAGCTCAACCAGATGTTTCTCAAAAGTTAATGACTACCATTGAGTCATTAACACCTCGGTTAGACTATATGGAGGGAAAGCATGCACCAGTTCAACCAGAGAAGAGAGCTTACCCAGAATGGGTAGATTCAATTCCTCCCCCATCAACTTTTGTGGGTACCATATTTCCAATGTTTAATGGTTCGAGAGACCCAGAGAAACACATAACACATTTTGTTTCTTATTGCGATCCTAGGATGGGATCCCCTCAGCAACAAGAAGCAGTTAATCTTAGGTGTTTTGTAGATTCATTTTAAGGTCCTTCTTTCATTTGGTATACAAGCTTACAATCTCGGTCAATTACCGGGTGGGAGGATCTTCGTGAACAATTCCTTCTTCAATTCAGCTCAACATTTCCAAAGACAATAGTTTTTGATAAGAAAAGGGAGAATGAAAGAGTTTCAAACATCATTTCTCACTGGACGGGATTAACCTATTCCCTGAGTTTAGAACTCCCTCAAGAAGAATCATTTCCAATCTGTGTGGAAAATTTACATGATGAGTTGTGCACACCGTTGATCCCTGTGAAATACATAGGATGCTTTCGAGACCTTACTTCAATCGCTCAACATATTGAAGACTACCTTATAATAACTAAGGATAAATCTTGTGTAATTCCATCATCTCCAGGAATGAGAATGGGTAAAGTAGAGACTGCTACAGTTATGATTAAACATCCACCTGTACCTGATTCTAATTCAAGACATTCATCTTCTCAAAGGGCTCTGCCTCCTGAGCGTCAACAGAAGTGGTTGTTTCATCAAGATGAAAAAATAGATCAAACACGAAAACAATTTGAGGATTTAAAGAGCAATATTTACACTTTTAAAAATGAACAAGTTCCTAGTTACTTCATTTCAGCTCTGGAAAATAATTTCATTCAATTGTCATGGCCCAAAAGGCCAAACAAGGAAGGATATGAAGACCGTCCCAACTATTTCCCATTTCATCAGATGTTGGGGCATCCCATTTAGGAGTGTTTTGTCTTCAAAGACCTCATGAAAAAAATGGTGGACTCAGTACAAGTCAAGTTGAAAGGTTCTTCAGCTTAGGTAGAATGGGTAACTACTACGAATCAAGAGAAATAGGGCGAGTTGCAAGAAGTCAAGAACAAAAATGCTCAAAAATATGATGATTGAATGGTCAGAAAAATGATCAAATGAACTCATGCAATTTTTCGAACGCAATTGAAGAAACCAATTGTGTCTTCTACAACGAAATGCATAGCCAAACCCACTTCATCAGAGGGAAAATCCTCTATGAAACGACATAATTAAAAGAAAGAGTAACAATCAGAAGAAGATAAAATAGTGTCAACGCCCAAATTGTCTTTGACTCTGGCAGATTTTATGCCATCTATTTCAAAGAAATGGGCACCATCCAACCAAACGGCACAACCTGAAGTGGCTAGTCAGGCAGAGTCTACATCGGATGATTAGTTCATTTTTGGTTCTGTTAATATGATACATTTAACATATCCATATGCCAGTCACAGTTTCGATTTTGATGAGCCTAAATTCCCTATATCAAATAGAGGAATCAGATGGAGTTCCAGAGGCTCAGGGTATAGGGGAAGACATGGATCTTTCAGAGGCCACTATTTCAATTATAACCCTTCTAGAACTGTGTATACTGCAGAATCTCATGGAAGATCCCTTCAACGGGCTCAACAAGAACAAGCAAGTTCTTCCACACAAGGTAGATTCAGTCCTAGAACAGTTATTCTGGAGGATCGATTAGAGATTCCACCTTCTTCCTCATTGCATGTAAATAGACCTAGTCATTCTAATTTTCCAAATCCAGGAGTATTTACAACTCCTACCCCGACACAAGATGCATCTACTTCCAAAGCATCAACTTCTAAGGCACCTGTGAAACCACATGTTCCTGTTGGGAAACGCATACCTTTGGATCAAAACTATGATGTATTGAAACACTTGGACCATGTACCAGACAAGTTATCAATTACTGATGCCTTGAATTTATCAAAGTATCTTCGTGAGGCACTCATTGAGGCTTTGTCAAGTCCTCAGGAGTTTGAAACAGAAATTGCTGCAGTTGAAGCCTACCAGGTTGAGAATAATCCAGTAGAATTCCATGCAGTGATATCTTTCACAGATAAAGATGAAGATGATGTCGTGCATGGAAATATCAGAGCTTTATACTTATTTTGAAAGGTCAATGATGTAGATGTTCAAAGAGTCTTCATTGATAATGTTTCATGAGTCAACCTCATCCCCATTTGTACACATCATCGATTGGGCCTCACAAAATCTGATTTATCTCTTTCTACATTGATGTTACAAGGATATGATAAAAATGAACCAGAACCATTGGGTGAGATTACACTCAGAACTCAGTTTGGAAATCTTGTATCCAATTCAGATTTCATTGTTGTTGATCAAGACTCATCCTTCAACATCTTTCTTTGTAGACCCTGGCTACATCAACATGTGTCTATCCCTTCATCATACCATCCATGTCTCAAATATTGTTTTGATGGTCAAATTGGGACATTGTATGGTGATAAGTCCCCGTTCAAGACATGTGAATGTCAATACATTGACGCATAATTCTATCACATGAAGGGAAGGGAGAAATCCACAACAAGGGAGATTACCAAAGTTAATGCTCCATATGGTTTGGAAACGATTCCAGTAAACCCATTTACACATGTGATTAACGATTATGTATTGCCTATCAGTCAAATTGAATGGATAGAAACAAATCAATACACTCTTATGGAAAGATCCATAATTTCAATTGTGGAAATCAAGCCAGACAGCATGGAAGAAATTGGTGATTCACCAAGAAATGATGAAATCTCAAATGGAGATGTCTTCATTTCATCCACTAAAATCAAAAAAGTCTATACATAGCCAATCAGGCCATAAGAAGTTATAACAATGTCATAGGTGAATGATGATGTCGATTCTAAATCCATTATCTCTTATATATTACCCAAGCAAGACCCTTCATTATCAATCGGGTCGGAAATAGAAGCTTCTTCTTCAAGTTGTTCAGATTTTAACATCTCTTATGATCATGGAAATTCTACTTCATCATCTACTATGAATGTATAAATAGAAGAAATAAGACATGTTGAAGAAGAAGAGGAAGATCTCATGGATTCTCCTCCATCATTTGAAGATGGCATCTCTACCACTGTGGATGAACTTAGAGAATTAAATTTTGGTACAAAAGAAGATCCACGCCCCACTTTAATTAGTGCGGACATGACTCTTGAAGAGCGAGAGATGCATATTACATTTTAATTTAAAATCGAGATATATTTTCTTAGAACTATACAGAAATAACATGTCTTGATCCTGATGTTGCTACTAATCATTTGGGGCGGCCAGATGAACATCAAGGATTTAAGCAAGACGCTTGAATAACACACCCAACCTATGCTTCTAAAATTGAAGCTGAGGTGGATAAGCTTATCAAAGCTATATTTGTCAGAGAAGTTCAATATCCCATGTGGTTGGCTAATACTACCCCTGTGAAAAAGAAGAACGGACAAATTAGAGTTTGTATTGATTTCATAGATCATAATCGGCATTGTCCTAAGGATGATTTCCCAGTTCCAATTACTGAACTCTTGATTGATGCAAAAACTTTCTATGAAGCACATACCTTCATGGAAGGATATTCTGGATATAAATAAATCCTAATGGATCCAGAAGATAAGGATTCTACAGCCTTCAGAGCCCCACATGGTGTGTTTTTCTATCGGGTAATACCCTTTGGCCTAAAGAATTTAGGCGCAACATATCAGCGTGCCATGCATCGTATCATGGATCCCTTTTTAGGGAAATTTTGTGAATGTTATGTGGAATATTTTGTGGTTAAATCCAGTCAATGTTCCAATCAATTAGATTATTTGGAAATTATATTCCATAAACACCGGCAACATAATTTTAAGATGAAGCCCTTAAAATGTGCTTTTGGGGTAACCTCAAGAAAATTTCTCTTCTTTGTTGTACACCATCATGGTATCGAAGTTGATCCCGAGAAGACAATGTCAATCCTTGGTATGTCACCTCCTCAGAATTTGAATGAATTGAGAGGACTTCAAGGACACTTATCCTATATTTGGTGTTTCATCGCCAATTTAGAAGGAAAAAGTTTACCCTTCACCAAATTGATGAAGAAGAGAGTCACTTACCAGTGGACTGAATAATGATAAGAAGAATTCGATATTCTCAAGGAATATCTCTAGAGTCCACCATTATTAATGCCACATGTTGATGGAAGACCACTTATCCTATATGAGATAGCTTTAGAGCGATCGTTGGGTGCCTTTCTTGCTTAGAAGAATGATGTTGGGAATGAAAATAGCCTCTACTATCTCAGTCGGACTATGCATGAAGCAGAAACCCGATATTCAAATATTGAGAAGTGCTGCCTAGCGTTAATCTTTATAGTTCAGAAGTTGAGACACTATCTGCAACATCATGAGTTCCAATTGGTATCTCGCAATAACCCGCTCAAACTCATCCTTAGTCATCCAATTCTTACAGGACTTCTAGCAAGGTGGGCATTTATTTTGTAGCAATTTGATATTCAATATGTGTCTCAAAAGGAAATAAAGGGCCAAGCTGTGAATGATTTCCTTGCTGAACATCCTTCAGAAGAAGATACATCTTCAGATATTGAACTTCCTGATGAGGAATTATTCTTTATTCAAGATAGTCTTGAAACATGGGAAATGTACATTGATGGTGCTTCCATAAGTCCAACAGGGAGGAAATTGGAAGATCCTATGTTCAAAAAAGTTGGGTATGGAGTTGTATTCATTTCCCTGGAAAAGGTAGTGCTACCTTATTCCTTCTCATTGTTGGGAGGTGGAATAAATAATGAAGCAGAATACCAAGCTCTTATTGTAGGATTGGAGTTGGAACTTCAAGAACAAGTGAATCACATAAAGGAGAAAGGTGATTCGGACCTGGTAATCAAACAATTCAATGGGGATTATGCAATCATAAAATAAAAATTAATCCCTTTTTCTGATTACGTTAGAGAGTTAATGGCGGGATTTCCTTCGGAACCGACATTTTCTTATGTCCCGAGAGCACAAAAATCCCAAGCTGATGCACTGGCTAATATAGCTACAGCTCTAGCAGATCCAAATCGGGATGAGACATCCATCAGTGTTGCCCACCGTCGTACAATTTCACCTTATGTTCAAACCGGAATAGAGGAAATCATTTAAATTAGTCCCATTCTTGAACCATATGGTCATACTACAGGATGTATGACACCTATCAGGTAATACCTTCAAAATTGAACAATTCCACCTGATAGATACGTGAAAGAAGAAGTCCGGAGACATGTGCTCAATTTTACTCTTTTTGATAGCCCTGATCACCGAGGAAAAATTCACTACAAAAGTGTTTATGAAGTAATTCTCTTCAGATGCATTGATGGAGAAGAGATAATGGCTGTCATGAAAGAAGTACATGCAGGAGTCTGTTGTTCCCATCAGTCTGGACACATACTATCTGATTTAATTCAAAGGCTTGGATACTTTTGGCCTTCAATGATACAAGATTGTGTTGATTTCAAAAATAAGTGTCATTCTTGCCATGTACATTCCAAATTCATTCATCAACCCCTATGTTTCTTCATACAGCTAAATACTTGTGACCATTTTCCACAGGGGGAATGGATGTAGTGGGACCATATCCTTCGGCTATATCTATGTAGTTTAAGTATATTCTTACTACTACTGACTTTTTTTCCAAATGTGCAGAGGAAATACCCCTCAAAGAAGTAATTTCTAAATGAATTGTTAGCTTATCCAGTCTAACATCATTACCATATATGGTGTCCCTAATACCATATTGATGGAAAATGGCACCAACTTCTGTTCATCCAAGGTGAGGAAGTTGTATCAAGAATAAAACATCAAATCCAATCATTCAACTCAGTATCATGTTGCGGACAATGTCCAGATAGAAGCTTTCAACAAGAATCCTTCAAACATACTACAAAAGATGATGGATAATGATATGAAATCATGTCTGGAAAAAATCATTCATGATTTATGGGCTTATCAGACCTCCGCCCTCCATGTAATGCGGTCAACTCCATATTCATTGGTATGTGGAATGGAGGCAATCATTTTTATTAAGGTTCAATTACCCTTGCTCAGAGTATCCATTTTTTATCATTCATCTACAGATGAAAAATCTTAAAAGCAATTGGATGAATTGGAATGGTTAAATGAGGAAAGTTTGTGCACCCTGCACCACTTGGAAGTCTATCATAATCAGATAGCATGAGCTTTCAACAAAAAAGTTCATCTTCGTTCATTTATTCAGGGAGAATTGGTATTGGTTCTTAGAAATCCAATGATACTAGGAAAAAAACCTCCCAAGATGGAACCAAAATGGGATGGACCTTATTCAATACATAAGGTCTACTCCAACGGAGCTTATTCTTTAATCTCAATAGATGGAGAACTCATCCCTACTCCAACCAATGCTATATTTCTGAAGAATTATTTTGTGTAACACAAATTCCCTATTGTCCAATATGACATTAAACTGTGTTATCATCCCACAAGACGTTAAGCTACACCATCCACAGTCCATGCATATGACTTTAAGCTATTTTCATCCATATAGTCTAACATGATGTTAAACTGTGACATCCTAGCTACATGATGCTAAACTGTACAAAAGTTCCTTACATCCAGCAAAACATTAAACTGCATAATCTCTGGTCCATGCATATGCCCTTAAAATATTCGCACCATCATCCAACATGAAGTTAAACTGTGGAAAAGTACCTAATACATCCAACATGATGTTAAAATGTGTCCTCTTTAGTCCTCACTGCATGACATTAAACTATACATTCCCCCTTTCATCCACAATAATGTTAAACTATATTTTCCTCATCGTCTTAGCTACATGACGCTAAACTGTACAACACCTTTATTGTCTAACAAGATGTTAAACTGTGTCCCTATATTTGTCTTACATGACGTAAAACTGAATAAAGTCCCTTAATACATCTTACATGACGTTAAACTGTATTTTTTCCCTGCTACATGACACTAAACTATGAAGCACCAATAGTCCTCACTGCAAGACATTAAACTGCATAGTCCCATCATATATACTACATGACTTTAAACTGTTCATATTTAAGGTTGTTTCTACATATTGTTTCTCACACCGAGTATGACTCATTTGAGATTAGAGTAAACTTCAACCATAACACCCTCTCTGGGCCACTAACCATGATTAAGTCCCAACCCCATTTTTTAGTTCATTTTCCCCTTGAACAACTTGATCACTAATTCATTCTTTAATTTAACTATGTGAACATTGATCCTTGCCTCTAGGCTGGGTACATAGGCAACCTCATGAGGTTAGAGACCAAAACCAATCTCTTCACATCGGTTCACCTCCATCTGATATGATTTTGATATGTGAAGAATCCCCAGAACCAATATCTTCAGATTGGTTCACCTTTGTCCTTGGTACACGACATTAAAATGTACATCACTTTTGTCATGTGCGACAACAAACTACAAAATTATTTGACACCCTCACCTGAGAGGTAATCATTATTTACATTGATCATTAATCATGTTATATTCCAAATACTAGGTGAATACATGGAAATGCTTGAACCTTTTATCTTGGGTCAGACCATCATTGCACTAAAGTCCCCTTTTCATGCTTCATATGTACGAACCAAATCTGTATAGAGGGTATTTCAAGAACTATGTGCGGCTTGATTCCCATCCTTATGGGATACGTAGGAATGTTCGAGTATCCCTAGATTACAGCCCCAAGTCTATGGGCCTAACCCCAAATTCTACATTTTTCCCTCTAGCTGAAAAATCCCCATGAAAACACACACTGTGTATTTATTATAATGGTCTGAGTTCTATGACCCTAAACTAAGATTTCAAATAGTTTCATCCCACCTGACATTAAACTATATTTCAAGAACTATGTATGGCATGATTCCAGTCCTTATGGGATACGTAGTGAAGTCTAGCCCTTCAATTCTGGACCCAGCCACAACCTGATTATGGTTAGCATTGAAATATGTATTTATTTCATGCATTGAACAATACTCATTTTCATGTGTCATATTCCTATCTTTAAATACATCTAAATCTCCATAACACTTTACTTGACTTCTAGACACAAAATATACTATTTCTGAGAGTTCATTTGCCTATCCTTACAGCACGTTCCCTTAGGCATCCTTGCATAAAATGTCTACATAACAGACATGTCAGCCAAAATATGCTATTATTTGACTATGCAGCCAATTCCCTTAGGCGGCCCTGCATAATTCATCCCCCTAACGGGGTTTTTAAATAGTGGTAACATCATTATTGGGAAGAAAATGTCTTTTTTTATTAGTTTTCTTAATGAAATATATAGGGATCCGAAAAAAATGGCCATCCTTAACATATCTATCCCATCCTCCTTTTCATGATATGAACGTATTCAAGTCTATGGTTTATATTTTCCTTCCCTGCGTTTGGGTCAGACCTTCGTAGGAGTGACATTAATCCAGTTCTTAGACAATCTTGTTTGGAAATATCTTTTCCATATTCAAATACCTCTCTCCATATAGCAAACTCTATGCTTTGGAAAATTTGAATCCCCATAATCTTCCACTGGATTTTTATCAATATAAAAGTAAATTTCTGAGAGTTCTTTTTCCTGACTATGCAGCACGTACCCTTAGGCAGCCTTGCAAAAATAGTCTACATAATAGACTTGTCAGCCGTAAGATGTTATTATTTGACTACGCAGCCAATGCCCTTAGGTGTCCCTTTATAATTCAACCCCCTAATAGGTTTGTTAAATATTGGTAACTTCATTCTTGGGAGCAACATCTTCTAATGCCTTTCTAGCCATTTTTCATATCATTCCTCATATTCAATATTTCTTAAGTCATTGTTTATATATTTTACCTCATACTTGAACATGGTAATACGTTTTTTGATAAACTATCAAGAAATTGAGTCAATGTTAATCCATTTGTTCAAAGCTATTTCGACCTTAAACACTAGCCTTTTTATGCCCGACGTGCATGACTTTAAACTGCCTACAAAAGACAAGGTAACTATGAAAAAAAGTCATGTTCTAGCTCAGTAAACAATCATTTCATATGATTTAGGTAATATTGAGCAATTAAATGATTCATTGTTTATAGGGTTATCTTTTATAATCCTAGTAAAAATCAAACAATGCTTACTAGGCCCATTAGATTAGGTAAAATTTTAAGAATGTAGCAAAATACGGCATGCACAAATGATCAAAGATGAATGTATTTTTCATTTGATATATAATAATTAGAAGGACATCCACATATTGGAGTCTCTTCTCTTTTCCAAGAATTATAAAAGGCTGTCAACAGAAGTCTTCATTTGGTTTATAGCATCCCGAGCATCATTAGCCACCACATGTAGCTCATGCACTCGACCAACATCATTCTTTTTAGCCTGATGGAGTGCTTTCTTGGCATTTACAATGGATTTCATAACATTCATTTGAACTCCTTCCAATGAATTGTTAAGCTGGTCAAGTTCCCCAGTAACAACATATAACTGTTGCTGAAGGTGTATCTGCTGGAAAACATTCTCTTTGACCTTAGGCTTCAGCTCCTACAACTTGGCATCATGATCAGCCTCGGCTCGGGACACTGCACCCTCAAATTCGTTGATGTTGACTGACAGCCTCACCCAAGTCAAATCATGACGGCACTTTTGCTCCTGCTCCCTGCTTAAGATGAATTGTTTCACTACGGCATGGATCTCTTGATATCCAAAACCTCCAAGTCCTATCATGAAAAACAAGTATGAATGTCACTGGATCTTCGATGACAGCACTTCTAAAGGCACATCGGATATGATCTTCGATAAGTTCTGTCATGCCTTTCCTCATGAAAATTTGAGCGCATTTTGAAATTTCGGGTCCGACTCAGCATCACTGTCACAGGGGGGAATATAATCCAGGATTAATGCACTTAGGGAAGTTCCATGTTCTGCTCCTTCGCCCCTAACACGTGTTTCTTCACTCTCTATTCCTGTTGGGGCAGTGGCTCAAGCTTCACCTCCATATCTAGCCACTGAAATTGATGGCCTTGAATAATCAATTGAATGCTTTGGTTAGTTTCAAAGGATAAAAAAGTTGATTGGTTTTCTTGCAAATTAAGTAAAGTCACAAAAAATTGATATATCTTACCAAATGGTAGATTACTAACTTCAGAAGGCTCCTCCCCGTCCTTCCTAGCTTCAACAGGATTTTTAAGACGAGTTTCAGGATGCTCTTCCAGGTTAAGCTCCACATGAGCTAATGTCCATGCTAAAGTAGGGTTTTCTGTACCCCCTTCAGGAATTGGCAGTTTAACAGCTTGCTCAGATAGAACTTCACATTTCAACCGATCATGATTAGAGATGTAATAAAAATTTATTTTCAATAGGATGAAGGATAACACTCATGTCCATAATCTTCTAAATTACATGGTAATTTAACATGTTCTAAAACATCTTCAAAAGATGCGCCAAGTTCCATCATTTCATCCAATGTAATCTCAGAATCCTGGTTAATCTCACCAGGGGGAGCGTTTGATATGTCTTCTTGGTGACCTTCATTCTTCGGCCTTTGGCCCTGGCTAGCTTCTTCAGATAATGTAGTGGCGTTAGTTGTAATGGAAGCCAAGAGCTATAGTGCAAGGGTGGAACCTAAAATATCACATAATGGAAGTCAGTAGATGTTTCATTCAACATTTTATGAAGCATTGTTAACATACCTGAAGTAGGATCTTCTCTACTTGCAATAGCAGCAGGAGGGATACTGGGAACAGACGTTGGCTCTTCTCCAGGAGCAGCCATGTTATCCTGAACATGTGATTGTTCATGAGAATCCTCCGTTGTTCTTAGAGGAAGGTCAATCCTCTCCCTCAAAGGTGAAATTGAAGAATCCCCTAAAAACGAGTAATCTTTTCATGGGTTAAGACTCATGATTATCCTAAGGACTTACCACTACTGATGAAGCGTTTATCTGTGGACTTCCTCCTTCGATGCTTTTGCTTATTTGGGTTTTGGTGAGTGTCGGGAGTCTCTTTTACTGGTACTTGAATTGGAGAACGGAATGTCATATCCAACTCCTCATCCATGGATTGTTGGCCTGGAGATATTTCACCCTGGTCACGAGGAGATTTGTTTTCCCCAATGGAAGTGCCACCAGGGCTATACTGTGGTGAAGGAACCTTAGCAGTTCCTTTCTTTTCAAGCTAGAAGATAAAGAAAATAATTTCCTTGAGTAACAAAGCATTGACTGAAATCAAGTTGCATACAAATAAGGAAAGATACTTACATCTTCAGGAGCCACGTAATCGTGCCACTCCTCTTCTTCGGAACCACCCTTAGTGGCACCATGATCTATCATTTCCTTCACACGCATGGTGACAGGACTGGAATCATCAATTTCATATATGAGTATATCTAGTTCTCTGATGTATGCCCACACTTCATCGGGGATATCCTTGTAACGGATATCTGTAGAAGCCAGAAGATTCCTTATTCCAGGGCGGTGTAGGCCCTCGTATAAATCCAGCAAGACAGTTTCAGTACCGCAGTATAAACTTCGCCATGTCTGGACAACCTCTGGTCATAGATATTCAGTATGTGTACCAGAATGCTGCGATGAAGGTCCTACAATCTTGGACTTCAGCTTCTTCCCAGCTCCTGCAACTACATATAGAGAATAAGAAAATAAAACTTGTTTCTCTACAATGTAATGGTGAGTAAATTTCCAAAATAAAGTAACTGACTAGGAGACAATGGAGTTGGTCTCTTGATTCCGATAGGGGGTTATATCTAGAACGAGGCAGCTTTGCGGCATGTGGTTTCTCATCATCACCATCTTGAGAATCCGACGAATCAGCTTCGGGTGGTATAGAAGAATCACCTTCCAGGTGAAGGGTTTCATTCTCTACAGTTCTTTTCCTTTTCCCCACCCGGTAAACTAGGTGATTTAGAACCCGTCCAGGGTATGATGCTTTCCATTTCTCGGCATACCCTGTTGTCATGTTATTTTTCGCTTTATCAACTGGTAGATAAAATACTACCCCGGTATTCTCCATAGATGTCAACAACCATAGTTGTCAGGAAACCATCAGATGTTGCTCTTACCTGAGATGCACTGGGGGAGATACAATAGTCTACTGTAAACACATAAATTGACGTGCAAATATGTATGGATCATATGCCTCACATATAATTTCTCTGTCGATCTTAGTATCCAGCACACCATCTCTGCATGCCAGCATTTATGCCCTTAATTCCAGGCTGGTTGTTCTATCATCAACAAACCTCCCAGTTGGCGGGTTTCTATAAGGAAAGAAATTGAATTCGTTATACATGCTCTTCCTCACATTTATGTCATATGAATTGAGAGCTAACAGAGCAATTCCATAGAATCTCTGCACTAATGTCCTGAATGAACTTTCGGGAATCTTTACTCTATTTTGCACATTATAATTCCTAAAGTGAGTGGCGATCCATCCACATAAAACATGGATTGGTCACACTATTCTCAAAGGAGACATACCCATGAATACATGGAGTAAGCTCTTATGAATATTTGATAAAATAGGGGTAGCCAACCCAACAATTTTCCCCTCATCCAACTTGGCTGCGATAATGAAGGTCCCTGGCCTGACGCCTCCCTTCGAGTCCCAGACTGGAAAAAGATAAACACTGAGCCACAAGGACAAGAAGCCCACCAGACGAGTCTTCTTTGAGAATCTTTGATTTACTTCATATCCCAATTTCTCAAATTCTCCTGCTTCCAAGGTTGGCCAAAATGTTCATGGAGTACCCCTCTTCTCTGTTTTGGGGCAAGTGGTAGGATGAGTGAGCCCCTTCTCCTTGGCCCCCGTACCCTTTGATCCATTCTCCTTGGGCCCCTTCTCCTCCAGCTCCTTCTCTTGCTTCTTGGTATGAAACATACTCATCCACTCCTCTGGATGAATTTCCTTTCTAGAATGAGTTAAGATGGTCTCTAGACTTTTGATCTTGTGAATGATTTTCAATAATTCCTGAGCCAAAGCCGGGGTTTTCTCCGAATCATTCCAAGTCACCTTGGGAGGAATGAATTCATCATACATATCACCCAAAATTGGAGCCCCTGAGATCTTGTGGACATCCCATAGACTGATACCTACTTCTCCATGAGTCAGATGGAATGAATTGTTTTATAGGCTCCAATGGATGAGTATACCCAACATGAAATCATCATTCCTATAAAAATATGTTTTCCCAACCCAGATGAATTCATATATTGCAGCTACATTCAAATCCTCAACAAACTCAACGCATGTTTTTCACACCCAGTATGCCCACATTCAAGTTGGATTTACACCTCACCCTAGATGAAAGTCCCAACTCTTCTTCCAGCCTTTGGATTGACCAATCTGAGAATTTCGGAAGATGGAGGGATAACAATGTGGTTGTAGCTCATGCTTGTTGTAACACAGCAAGCTTCTACGGTACGCTTCTCTTTGAATAATGTGATAGCGTGTGTTGTACGCAACACCGAGTTCTAACACATCATAACCAATCAAACTAGCCGTTATGAATAGTAATACCTACTTTTTGAAATTATATATATATTTTATATTTCAAATTGGACTTCATTTTTGGATTTGGAATATCGAATTTAGCCTAAGGTGAGATTTTGGTACTTTTCAGATAACTTTAATATTTTGATGAATAGTGAAAATTACTAAATTTTAATTAAAAACAACTTTTTAAATCAAAATAATTAATAGTGATAAATTATGAATTTGAGTGGTTTTAAAGTATATTTAGAATATATTTTTACCATTTAATACAATGTTGGTCATTGGACATAATTTTACAATTATACTGGACATAAACAAGTGTCAATCTTTTGATAGTTATTATCTCTTAAAAACACGCTTTTTGTTTTAACAACGGGAATTAATTTTAAATTAATTTCGTCCAATTATGTGTTTTAAATTTGGAAAAATAGATTCCATATTTGTAATCAGGATGTTCAAATTGTGTAAATAGGTAACTTTTTTTTAGACATTTTGAATAATTACTTCGGTAAATATTTTTTTTACCATGGTTAAGGGTAAATCCGGTAAATAAGGGTTAACAAATAATATTATAATAATAACAAAATTACCCTAAAACGTGTCCTAACCTTATTGGTTGATACATGTTCGACCATGTGCATCTTTGGGTCTATTTGGGGACCCCATGGTGCCACTTGTAAGTGATAGGGACACTTTATTTTAATTATGTTAAAATAAGTACAAAAATGACATAAGCATACATATTTTAGAAAAACAATTTTTACATAGGGTTATATATATTTGATTTTCGACTATAAATATTTTTTAGAAGGCTAAAAATATTTCCTACATAATGATATTTTATTTATAATTTTTAGAGGTTATATATGTTATATTACTTATGACACAATGATGATGCAGTAATTACCATAATAGTGAAAATTTAAAATAATTGATATTATAAATACCCAAATAAATATTATTTGAGACTTTTAATGAATCAAAATAATTTTATAGGATAATATGACATATTAGGATTTATTTAATTAACTTTTTTCTAAGTAATCATTCTGTTATGAGTTTCAAAAAAATCAACTATTGAATAGTGTCAAATTGACATAAAAGAGTTTTTAAAATAAATATTATATTATTAATTGATATTAAATTCCTAAAAATCTAAAGTTCTGCCAAGAGACTTATATAATAATAGGTGTATCATTAATGGACCAATTGGGGGTCTCTTGGATGTATATAGTAATATTATTAACCATATAATATAAACATACAAAGAGACATTGTAAAAGTGAAACTAATTAACTTAGAGTTAATACTTAAAGATAAGGTTAATATAAGTACCCAAACCTATATAAATTATATTGGTTGAGTATTTTTCGACCCATACCCGCCTTAAAATTTTAATAATACACTATGGAGCCTTTAGAAACCGAATATGAATTTATTATAAATTAATATTTCTAGCTTTTCCAAAGGTTCCCCTCACCCCTCTTATAAAAGGGCACTCCTCCTTCTCATTTCTTCACACCATCAAAGAATTTTGGTTCGACCAAACTCTTCCAAAATACTCTCCCAACTTCCCTCACTAAAACTTGGAGGACTTAGTTTGATCAGAAAGCCAACCTATGGAGCACTTTTGATCAAATCAAAAGGAAGAACCCGAAAAAGAGGTAATGATTTCACCACCCTTTTCCAAGTTCCTTTCTTCTTCCACATATTCTTCCATTGTTATTACCAATCTAAAATAATAACTCCAGTATCATATATATATTGTGATTTTATTATAAATATGGTACAAACATATTCAGTATTCTATCCACCTTTTGAATAACATATCACTATATGTGCGTATGTACGGCATACCGTCTCCACGTCGTGGTGTAATTGTTATTCAACATATTATTATTGGGATGGGTATAATAATGATTTGTAACTCATGTAAATAATAAATATAACATGTTAATTATTCTGTATATATGATATAACATCCATTTAAATATTATTTTAATATCAAAATAATGATATTGTCGCTCGTGCGTACATACGGACTACCGTCTCCACGAACGCAATGAGATTCATTCTCCATCGTATCGATTCAAGTATAATTATCATTTGATGATTTAAAAATGATTTTAAGGACTTGATATCATTCTGAATATGAATAATATACAACCTATCCATTAAAAAACATGGCTTACGTAACAAAACATATAAAAGAAAATGAGTAAGTTAACACCCGAAACAACAACAATACTAATATATTATTAAGAAATCAATGTTAAAAGATCATATATGATATCATATTAATTTATATGATTCTTGTATAATTTAATAACAATTATTTCACCATTATACAGGAGGTTAACCTTCCCCAACCAAGGAAAAGTACAAGGTAAGGGTTATTTCACAATCTCTTCATTATCCGAGGTTGTTTATACGTAATAATCTACTGGGATCTCTTTATCATCCACATCCATGTTTCTTAAAAATGTATTTCAAAACATTTTTACTATTTCAAAGAATATGGGTTAAAGTAATTTATACCCTTTTTGACTTTTTATAAGAGTTTTATAATGGAATATTTCCATCGTTTTCCAAACAAGGTGCTTTTATCCTTTTCGACATAATTAAGGTAAGAATGTTTTTTTAACTTATACGGAGGGTGCGGTTATTTTCCGCTGTTATAAAATCGTTGAAGCTTCCCTTACAAGCTTATAAGAATATTTTCAAAGAAAATGTTTTATTTTATAAATATATGACTCTTAAATTATTTCAAAAATAGAAAGAGATATTTCTCTAAAAAGAGTTTTGATTTCATCTATGTCAACATCCTTTTATGGATTTTACGCTTATTTGAAGTTGATTTATTATGATAAAAAACTTCTATATTGTATTAAAGGTTTTGTGATATGTTTGACTGTGGATGTGTTATTTTTATACCATTCATGGTTTATGGAGAAAGTATTGACATTTCGTATGCTAGTTTTAATACGAATGTTTATGTTATGTTTAAACCTTTTCATATGGGAATGTATTGGACTTAGTAAGTGATGGGTGGAGCCCTCTATAGCTCCTCAATGCATCGGTAGGTCTCATGAGACAAACTAGTATCTTGGCACAAGGCCTTGACAAAATATTATTTGTAGTCTTGGCACGAGGCCTTGGCTATGTGGTTATGATAGTCTGGCATTATGCATTCCGTCATTATGAAAGTGTTTACTGATATTGCATGTGATTATTCGATTAGTAGAATATCCAAGTGAATAAGTAAATGGAATTATTTCATTTTACTTTTTCCATACTATGTTGATGTTCAAGTTTAAATGGCTTTTGTTTTAGTTATACATTGCCTTAAATGTTTATGCTTATTTTTGAAAGTTTCCGCTATATTGTTATCCTTACTGGGCATTTGAGCTCACCCCTTTTCTATGTTTTATTTTTCCAAGGATGTGAAGAAGTAAGTTATGAATGACCTATAGGGATAGTATGTGGGGATATGAGTGTGGAATATGGAGACTATGTTGTTGTAGTATTTTTCCACTTTATGATGTAATACTTTATGAATATATCTAGTGTTTCCAAGGATACTAAACCAATCGGTCTTTCGAGATTTGATCTTTCTTGTGATCATGCCAATGTAATGTAATAATGCACCGACTCTTGGTAACTGGGGTCGGGGCGTTACAGTTGGTATCAGAGGAAGTTTAGTACAAACCTTGGAAGGTAGATTTAGATAAACTCTGATTAGGGCACATAGACCTAAGATGATCTTTGAGGTTTAGTATAGAAGAACTTCCTAGAATTTTGGTATTGTAGAGATTTTGTGAGTTTTCCGAGCAATACATCCCTGTCTAGATTCGAGCAGGTAGAGGCAGCTCTGGCACAGATGTACCTAGGGGTAAAACCTGAAAACACCGCTTTGAGCTAGATTCGAATGGGAACTGGTGCATGACAACGGGCCTTTCTGCACTCTTGGTTACGACACTCCCGGGGGATACGCTTAGGATAACTCTTATTTTCTTTACAAATCATTATAAAGGGTTTATGAGTATATACTTCCTCAAAGAAAACATTATTATGATTATGGATTATATCCATAAATAGTTCAATTTATGTTATGTGTTTTATAAGTTTGGGATTATGTATTTTGATTCATAAACATATCTAGTTTATGCCATTGTTTAGAAATGGTGCCTAGTGGAAGAAATGGAAACCGTATCAATGCACGCACTCCATGTAGGGATTTCCCTCCTACTCAAGATAATTATGGTGGAGTTGGTGATGCAACTGGTGCCGATCAGCTAATCACCATACCGGGAAAACTCACTCAGGTTATGAATAATAACCTTACCCGTATGGAGCACCCTGATTCGTAGCGTGGAGGATCAATGTTAGATCGATTCATGAGGCAACAACCACAAATGTTCAATGGGAGTACAAATCCCTTAGTAGCTGAGCAATGGGTATTTTCCCTAGAGAAAATATTTCAGGCTTTGGGGAGTAGTGAAAGGGAAAATTTTATCATGGCAGTTTACCGCCTCACTGGAGATGCTGATCAATGGTGGTCATTGATTCAAAATATGAAGGAAGATGATGAAGTATCAAATATGGAATGGAGGGAGTTCAAAGATCTGTTTTTAGAAAAATACTTTCCTCGCGACCATCGAGCATATATGGAAAGGAAATTTCTGAGTCGGAGACAAAAGGAGGATGAGAATGTCACAAAGTATAAGGCTAACTTTACAAGGATAGAAAGGTATGCTGGTGATTATATACGTAACCCAAGAAGTAAGATTGACCGTTTCTTTGAAGGGTTAAAACCATTTCTCCGTCGAGCATTAGTCTCACAATCCTTCTCTTCATACGAAGACATTGTCTCATGTTCTATCAAGACCGAAAATGAATTTTCTAAGTCTTATGACTTTAAATAAAAACAAGATATGAAGAGGCATGTTGATCAATCTGGGAATGGAAATAAGGGGAAGAAAGGAAAGGTTGAATATCCATCCTATGGTAAATGTGGGAAGAAACACCCCGGTACTTGCTTGAAGGGAATGTGCGTCTGTTACAAATGTGGTGAAAAAGGCCACCAAGCTCATGATTGCAAAGAGAAGAAGGAAGTTATCAATGTTAAGTGCTACAATTGCAGGGAGATGGGGAATTATGCAAATGAATGACCTAAGTTTCAGGAGAACTTACCTCAGAAAAGGCCAAGGGTTCAAGGCCAGGCTTATGCTATCACTACTACTGATGAAGAAGCTCCGAAAGACATGGTGGCATGTAATTTAATGGTTTCCTCAAGTTTATCAAATGCAATATTTGATTCTAGATCATTGCATTGTTTCATATCTTCTCAGTTTGCTAAGAAAATTAGATATTTCCAATTTGATTTAACAAGGGAGTTGTCAGTTAAAACTCCTAAGGGATGTATAATTGCAACAATGTTTTGTGAATTAGTCCCTATTAGAGAACATAAATGTTCTTTATGTGATGATATCGTCGTCATACATATGATTGAGTTTGATATAATCCTCGATATGGACTATCATTCGGACTATGATGTGAAGATTTATTGTAAGAAGAAAGAGGTTACGATTATTGATGATAATGATAAGGAACACCTTATCTTTAGAGAAGAATCATCACCACCTAATTCTTATTTAGATCCACCCCCAGTAGCTCAACTAATTTCAATTATTGGGGAAGAAGAGAATGAAATAACTGTGGGTGAGGAAAGGAATGTTCAAATAGAGGATGTACCTGTTGTGAAAGAATTTGTAGATGTATTTCTGGAAGATTTACCTGGACATCCTCTAGAACGAGAAGTTGTGTTTTCCATTGATTTAATTCCTGGATCAAGGCCTATATCAAAGACCCCTTATAGAATATCCACTATAGAATTAGTTTAACTAAAGAAACAACTATAGTAATTGAGTAATAAGGGATTTATTTTCCCTAGTGTTTCTCCATGGGGAGCCCCTGTTCTTTTTGTTAAAAAGAATAACGGATCAATGAGGTTATGTATCGACTACAGGGAGATCAATGCTATAACAATAGAGAACAAGTATCCCCTACCACGCATTAATGATTTATTTGACCAACTGCATGGAGATCAGTACTTTTCAAAGATTGACCTTCGATCTGGATACCATCAGTTGTGTGTGAATAAGGAAGACATTCCGAAGACAGCATTTCGAACCAGGTACGGGCATTACGAGTTTACTGTAATGCCTTTTTGATTAACTAATGCACCCTCTTTATTCATGGATCTGATGAATAGAGTTTTCAAGGAGTATCTCGATGAATTTGTGGTGGTATTTATTGATGATATCTTGGTATACTCCAAATTCTACGAAGATCATGAAAATCACTTCCGCATTATCTTGAAGACTCTGAGAAGACATGAATTATATGGGAAGTTTAGCAAGTGTGAATTCTGGCTTCAGGAGATTTCTTTTCTTGGACATATTGTCTCTAAAGATGGAATCTCTATTGATCCTTCTATGACCAAGGCAATCCAAGAATGGCTAGCACCTACGAGTATAACTAAGGTA
This sequence comes from Viscum album, assembly GCA_963277665.1. Taxonomy (NCBI): domain Eukaryota; kingdom Viridiplantae; phylum Streptophyta; class Magnoliopsida; order Santalales; family Viscaceae; genus Viscum; species Viscum album. The sequence goes on along the minus strand of OY728123.1, from coordinate 745,018,180 downwards.
CGTAGTTTTATTGGTTTGGTAGGTTATTATTGGCGTTTCGTCCAGAATTTTGCCCGAATGGCAAACCCATTAATGAAGCTCACACGTAAAGGGGTTAAATTTGTTTGGAAAAAAGAGTGTGAATAATATTTCGAAGAACTGAAGAGAAGATTAGCCAATGCTTCTATATTGGCTCTACCATCAGGGAATGATGGGTTCGTTATTTATAGTGATGCATCGAAGAAAGGACTTGGTTGTGTCCTTATGCAGAATGATAGGGTTATTGCCTATGCATCATGAGAGTTGAAAATTCATGAAAAAAACTATCCTACTCATGATCTCGAGTTAGAAGCTGTGATCATTGCTTTGATGATATGGAGGCACTACCTCTATTGTGAAAAATGCGATATTTATACTGATCATAAGAGTTTCAAGTATATTTTCTCACAAAATGAACTCAACATGAGGCCAAGGAGATGGCTTGAATTACTCAAGGATTATGATTGCACGATACACTACCACCCGGGGAAGGAAAACAGGGTGGCATATGCTTTGAGTAGAAAAGACCATGGAGTTTTGAACAATATGAGAATTGAAAGGGATCCAATTTTCATGGATCTAGTGAACGTGGACATGGGAATAACCAAGGAAGGAGAAACAAAAATTCTTTTTCAAATGGTTTCCAAACCATCTTTACTAGAAATGATTAAGAGTTCTCAGACCGATGATGAAGAATTTAAAAAGAAGATTAAAGATGTGAATGATGGGAGATTGAGAGACTTTGTGTGTGAAGATGGAATTTTGAAATTCGGGAAGAGACTTTGTGTTCCCGATTTACCTGATCTAAAAAGGGAATTTTTGGATGATGCTCATAGTTCCAATTTCTCTATACATCCTGAGAGCACCAAAATGTATAGAGATTTTAAGGAACATTTTTGGTGGGACAACATTAAGAGGGAGATTTCTGATTTTGTGTCAAGATGTATGGTTTGTCTACAAGTGAAAGCTGGGAGGCAACATCCTGGAGGATTCATGCAACCTCCTCCCATACTAGAGTGGAAATGGGAAAATATTATGATGGACATTGTCATGGGTCTACCAAATAATCCTTGAAGGAATGATGCAATATGGGTTATTTTTGATCGTCTTACCAAGATAACACATTTTCTTGCTATAAGAGAAGATCTACCACTGGAACGTCTAGCAAGACTATATATTAATGAAGTTGTGTGTAACATACCAGGTAATTAAAGAATAAAGATTTTTCATATTTATTAATATTTATGAATTAAATATTAGTTTTAATTAAAAGGGGTTTCTACGTTCGATAGCGTACTCGATACGCAACGATGAGTTTCTTTGAAAACTTACGTTGCACACAAGTAATAAAATAATATTATTTTAAATGTTAGTTAACAAGTAGTTGTTGTACTGGCGGGAATGGATAGAAATAACTAAAATATGATTATATATGTTTTTAAATGTTTTTACATTACCCAATAAATGATAAAGGCTTAAAATACGGAAAGATTTCAATTTTAGGCTTTTATACACTAATTTTCACTAAGGGTTCACTTATCACCTTTTGACGGAGAACCGTCATTAAATATAGTTTTGATCAAACTTATAAAATATTTTGGACCAAAAATAACTCTTCTTTAGAATCAGGACATCAAAATTTACTTTGTGTAAATTTTTGGTACCTTTCTGATAAAGTTTAATTTTTTTAAATGAATAGTGTAAAATGTTGTATTTTAATTCAAAACCTATTTTTAATATAATTTATTTATATGATTATATTATCTTTTGAATTGGTTTTAAAGTGAAATTAGAAAATATTTTTACCATTAAATCCAATATTGGTCGTTTGAATTAATTTCACTTTGAAAATCGGACTTAAACTAGTGTCAATCATTTGATACTTATTGTTTCATAAAAAAACGCTATTTGCTCTGAGAGCGGGGATTAATTATTAAATTAATTAATGTGACTTATATTTTTTGAATTTTTTAAAATAGACTTCATTTTTTAATTCGTAATATCAAATATATCTTAGGGTGAATTTTTGGTAATTATTTGAAAAACTTCAAATTTTGATGAATATTGAAATCACTAAGTGGTAGTTAAAGAAACTGATTTTTCGTTTAAATGAAATTTTGCCATCATTGTGTTTTGAATTTCAAAAATATGACATACATGGTTGTCATTAAGAAGTAAAATGTGGTTTAATGAGATTAAAATAATTTTTTTGATAAATAGTAACTTATTAAGTTTTTAATCGCGATTAGTGGTAATTTGTGTAGTTTAAGGTAAAAATAATGTTTTAATAATATGAGATGAGCTTGACACATCTCTTACCCTTATTGGATGTGTCAAGGCCGACAAAGACAAGCCATGGGTCAGCTTGGGGACCCCATAGAGCCACTTTGGTTGGGAAATGACATAACTAACATTTTATTTAATGTAAAAGTAAAAATGACACAAACATAATATGTTTTAGAAAAACAATTTTTACATGGGGTTATAAAGATCCGATTTTTTATTATAAATAGTCATTGGAAAGATAAAAATATTTCCTCAATCATAGTGTTTTTTTATAATTTTTAGACTATAAATAAATTAAATTATTTATGACATCATGATGATGCAGCGATGACCTCATTATTTAACGATTTAAATAAAATGGAAAGATAATGTAATATCTAAAACCTAAACATGTCCAAAACCTATTTTATTGCTAGATTTAGAACCCTTACCACATTATCCACGAATTATATCAATGTGGGACCATTTAAATCCGAAACACATTTTCAAATAAAGTAATATTTCTTTACTTTCCAAGAGTGCCCCTCCTTTCCTCTTATAAAAGGCCCACACCGCTACCTCATTTCACACACTCCTCAAGCCTTTGGCTCGGCCATCTCCTGCCCATTTACTCTCTCCACATCCCTCTCCTCATCCTAGAGGATTCCCTTTGGGAATAATCCTTTCAAAGGAAGCCTTTAGGCTCAAATCAAAAGGAGTTACACTTTTAAAGGTAATTCATTCTCTCTTGTTCATTTATTTTATTTTGCTTCTCCAACCCCATAAACTCTTTTTATTTACTTCTTTTGTAACAAAAACAGTATCTTCAATATACTAGGATGTTGTTATAAGATGTATTCGAGCTACAATCTCACACAACTACATCAAATGGTTAAAGAACATACGGTTTCCGTGGATGGCGAAATTGTGCCTCCCGAAACGATGATTGTTCAATACTCATTTAAAACCTTCATAGGTGGCCATTATGATGTCACTATTTTTATATATGATCTATAATTTGTTTATTCTTTCCTTAAGCTTCTGTATTTTTCATTTATGGCATACCATTATTGTTTCCATTATGGGTAAACACGATATCTTCATTTTAGGAAGTGCGGACTACCGCCCCCTGAAAGTGATTTGATTCTTTAATACCATATGTGGGATGTGTAAAGGATAAAGTTAATGATATTATATATGTTATTATACTGGAATTATAATATACTCTTATATCATTTTGATTCCATTCTATAAAATAAGAAATAGAAATGAAAGTAGCGTTCATGCGTACGTACGGCTTACCGTCTCCATGAACGGTGCATTTCATTTCTTACCTCTAAATGGTTATGTAATATTATAAATACATTTATATGCTGGATATATATGATATATATGATATCCAAATCAGGAATGTCATTCTGTATATAAAGAACCTTTGACCACATGAACAACATGTAATTGTAAGAAGTCCACTTTCGACTTAAGAACCAAATATTGAAAAAACAAACATTATTAACATAAATGGTTACATAATGTTTATAACATGGAAATAAGTGATATAAAAGGAATAATGAACTTTAAAAAGGTTCTTAATCATGTATAAATTAACTCAAGTTTATTATTCAGGACGTTAAAGAACGATTGAGTGAAGTCAAACCCGAGGTAAGGGACTTCGTCTCAATCTCCTTCAATTGAGGCATATTTCGTTTTATACACAACTTTCTTTTATACAGTGTGTAAACCCTTTGACTTTTACTTTTATACAAAAGAAATCTTTTTCTACGAAGCGTTTTACTAAACGACAAAAAGGAATGTTTTTTTAACGTACGTGGTGACAATGACCTTTTCTGCCGCCGCGAGTATTATTTGGTCTTTGGCTTCCTCAACAAGCCATAATGTTTTTAAAATAAAATAAATACCATATACTCTTTTATGTATTTTGGTATTGAAAAAGGTTTTGATAAAGGATTCTATTATGTCAATATATTTATGATATATTGTGATTGAAATGTGGAAATGTTATCTTTCCATTATATTGGTTTTATGTTTTATGATTTTATATTGGTACATGGACATTTTAACGGGTGGTTACGTTATAAACCATATGACGGGTGGTGCCGTGAATACCAGGATGGGTGATTACATTATAACCTCTAATGCATTGGGTATGGAAGTCGGTCGTATGGCTATTCCATTAAGTATCTATGTAAATTGGCCGTATGGCTATTCCATTATGTGATATGTGTGGAAGTCGACCGTATGGTTATTCCACTTAAGTATGTTTATGTCCCAAGTTACCTTTATATATGTTATGTGTTCTTTATATGGGTTTTATGGTAATCCTTTGGTTACAAAAAGGTAAGTAATGATACATTATTCAGTGAAGAGTTTTAACCACTTCATGAAGGTGAAGGTATTACTTTGATAGAGTATACATGGTTTACTTGATGTTTGAAAAACTAATAGTTTTCATTCTTTGTGTATCCCTTACTGAGGTTTTTATGCTCACCCCAAGTTTTTTTGAAATGTTTTTCACAGGACTTAATGTGGAATAAGGTCAAGGATGGGATCAAGGGAATGTCATGCTATATAAAACATGGAACTAGACATGTTTCTTTTAAGAGTTTTTTTATGGAAACTTAGTAGAAGTGACTACTTTGTAATCTTTTGAGATGTAATAGTTATGTTCTACTTCTCTAAAATTCTAAACCTGAAAAGATCCTCAACGTGAATTATTCATTTAATTCAATATTAAGTAAGGTTTAAGGCCGGGGCCTTATAGTTGGTATCAATGGTCGGTTTAGACTACTTTAGGAGTAAGAAAAGTGTCAAATTATAATATGATTGAAATGATATTGCATTTACGGATTACCATGTTGCTTCACCTAAGATATTTCGGTTTTCAGAATGGTTTTCCGTAGAGGAAATAAAGCAACTATGTTGGGACGACATTAGGAGGAAGACAACCTTCCAAATCAGCAACCTGAGATGGTCGGAATCAGAACTGAACAATTTGTTGTAGTGATGGCATAGTTGACTCAGGCTATAAATGGTGGTGGTATACAAGCACGAGATCAGCCAGATCAACCGCAGAGGAACATGTCGGTGGTGGAACATTTCATGAGGCAACATCCCCCATCATTCAGAGGATCATCTGACCCTATGCAAGCTGAAGGGTGGATTAAAGAACTGGAGAATATTTTTGATGTCATGGGGTGTTCAGAACATCAAAAGGTTAGTCTTGCTGTTTACGGTTTTGAAGGTGAAGCTGATCAGTGGTGGTCGATGGTGAAAAATATCAGGGATAGTGATGAGATTTAGGATCATCACTGGGACGAATTCAAAGGAATGTTTCTTGAGAAATATTTTCCTAAGGTGGTTCGTCTTAGGATGGAAAAAACAGTTCCTAGAATTGAGCCCGAAGGATGATTCAGTGGCTACTTATGAAGAAAAGTTCACTCGATTGTCAAGGTATGCTCCAAAATTCATACAAGATATTGATAGTAAAATAAACTGTTTTTACTCAGGGTTAAAGCCAAAGTATCGAAGGGATTTAGCTTCTCATGAGTTCAAAAGTTATGAAAAACTTGTTCGATGTGCGGAGAAGGTGGAAATGGAGTTTGTCGATGATAAGTTGTTCTATGACAAACAACAGAATAAGAGGTCTAGTTGGCAAGCAAAGGGGAAGAATTCATCAAAGAAGCAAGGAGGTAAGAAAACAAAATATCCATCTTGTGAGAAGTCTTGTAAAATGCATCCTGGAGAATGTTTATCCAAGTCTGTTAAGTGCTTTCGGTGTGGTAAGTCTGGTCATATTGCTTGTAATTGTAAGGAAGATGATCAAGCAGGCAATGAAAAGCCAACGGTAAGATGTTTTAAGTGTAATGAAATGGGTCATTATGCAAACGAGTGTCCAACGAAGAAATCAATTGGGGGAAAGAAGATAGACTACAAGCAGAAAGGGGTGGTGAAATCCTTTGCAACAACTTCAGCAGATGTTGGGCCATCGAATGAAGTGGTATCAGGTACACTGTTTGTTTGTTCAGATTATGCCAATGTGTTGTTTGATTCAGGGTCTACACACTCTTTCATTTCTGAGAAGTTTTCTAGTAAATTGGAAATTCCATATCAAGATATGAATCCTGAACTTATGGTAAAAACACCCAGAGGGAACGTTGAGACAAAAAGGAATTATAAGAACCTTCCTATCCTTGTGTGTGGAAAGAATCTACCAGCAAACCTTATTGTTCTGCCTCTAGTAGAGTTTGATGCTATTTTGGGCATGGATTGGATTTTTGTTTATCATGCTATGATTGACTGCAGAGATAAAATGGTTTCTTCTAAGAAAGATTTTCAGTTTTTGTACAAGAATGAACCCTTGATTTTGATAACATATCAGGAAGTTGAGAACTAGTAAAAGATGGAAATGAATGTTACCTTGCACATATTGTTGAAAATAAAGGAACTGTTCAGATTAATGATGTTCCAGTGGTAAATGAGTATCTTGATGTTTTTCCTGATGAGTTTCCTGGTATTATTCATGATCGGGAAGTTGAATTTACTGTTGACTTAGTTTCTGATTCTAAGCCAATATCAAAACCCCCTTATCGAATTTCTCAAGTTGAACTTTTAGAGTTAAGGAAAGAATTTCAGGAGTTATTAGATAAAGGTTTCATTCGACCTAGCACATCACCATGGGGTGCTCCTGTCTTGTTTTTTAAAAAGAAAGATGGATCAATGAGACTTTGCATTGATTATAGAGCCTTGAATAATATTACTGTTAAGAACAAGTATCACTTGCATCATATCGATGATTTGTTTGATCATCTCCAGGGAGCTCTGTATTTTTTCGAAGATTGACTTGAGGTCGGGGTACCATCAGTTGAAAGTAAAATAAGAAAACGTTCCGAAGACTGTGTTCCGTACTAGATATGGCCATTATGAATTTGTAGTTATGCCTTTTGGGTTAACCAATGCACCTGCTGTATTCATGGACCTTATGAATAGAATTTTCCATGAGTTCTTGGATAAGTTTGTGGTTGTTTTCATCGATGATATTTTGGTGTTTTCTAAAAGTAAAGAGGAGCATGAAAGTCATTTAAGGGTTATCTTGAAAACCTTAAAAGAAAAGAAACTATATGGAAAATTCAGAAAGTGTGAGTTTTGGTTACAACAAATTTCATTCCTAGGTCACATTGTTTCAAAAGATGGCATAACTGTTTATCCTACTAAAACAAAAGTTGTTGAAGAATGGCCAAGACCCACAATTGTAACAGAGATCCGTAGTTTTCTTGGTTTGGCAGGTTACTACCGAAGGTTTATTGAAAATTTTTCACGGTTATCTAGTCCAACGACTAAGATAACTCGTAAGGGTGTTAAGTTCATATGGAAAAAAGAATGTGATGATTGTTTTCAGGAGTTGAAGAGAAGATTGGTGAATGCTCCATTTTTGGCACTTCCTTCCAGGAATGGTGAGTTTGTTATATACAGTGATGCTTCATTGAATGGACTTGGTTGTCTCCTTATGCAGAATGATTAGGTAATTTCTTATGCTTCACGACAGTTTAAAACTCATGAGGTAAATTACCCTACACATGAATTGGATTTAGCTGCTGTTGTCTTTGATTTAAAAATTTGGAGGCATCATTTGTATGGAGAAAAGTGTGAAATATATACTGATCACAAAAGTTTAAAGTATATATTCTCTCAGAAAGAATTGAACACAAGACAGAGGAGATGGCTGGAATTAATCAAGGATTATGAATGTACAATTCATTACCATCCGGGAAAAGAAAATAAAGTGGCTGATGCTTTGAGTCGAAAAAGTAATGCTTTATTAGCAATGTTGCATTTGGAATGTGATCCTTTGGTTAAAGATTTGATGAACTTTGGCATAGAAGTTTTTGGTACAGGATTTTCTTCTCTTTTGTTTCAGGTATCAGTGAAATCTTCTCTATCAGACAGAATCAAGCAAGCACAGAAGTGAGACAGTGAGTTGAAGAAAAAGGTAGATCTGGTTCAGAACGGTAAGTTCCCTGAATTCAACATTGATAATGATTGTGTTTTGAGGTTTGGGAAGAGATTATGTGTGCCTTGTGATTCACAGTTGAAGAATGAGTTGTTATGTGAGGCTCATAGTTCCTCGTTTTCAGTTCATCATGGCAGTACTAAGATGTACAGAAATCTGCGGGAGTATTACTGGTGGGATGGACGGAAAAGAGATATTGCTGATTTTACTGTTAAGTGTCTGACTTGTCAGCAGGTTAATGCAGAGCGGCAGTTACAAAAAGCGATGCTTCAGCCTTTACCAGTGCCAGAGTGGAAATGGGAAAACATATCTATGGACTTTGTTGTGGGATTATCGAGGACATCTCGAGGTAATAATGCAATCTGGGTTATTGCTGATCGCTCGAATAAATCTGCTCATTTCCTTTCTATATGAGATACTTTTTTCCTAGATCAACTTTCCTGTTTGTATCATAATGAGATAGTCAGGTTACATGGAGTTCCCCTCTCCATTGTATCTGATCGTGATCCCAGGTTCACATCTAATGTTTGGAAAGGCATTCAGAAGTCGTTGGGTACTGGATTAAATTTTAGTACAGCTTTTCATCCTCAATCAGATGGGAAGTCAGAACGAACAATTCAGACCTTGGAGGATATGCTACGAGCTTGTTCGATGGATTATCAGGGAAGTTGGGACCAACATATTTCTTTGGTTGAGTTTTCTTATAATAACAGCTTTCATTCCAGTATACAGATGGAACCATTTGAGGCATTATATGGGAAGCGGTGTCGAACTCCAGCATTTTGGGTTGAAGTGGGTGAAAGGAAGTTTATGGGAGCAGAATTGGTAGATGAGATGGCAGAAAATGTTCAGTCGATTCAGAAACACATGAGAACAACTCAGAGCAGGCAGAAGAGTTATGCGGATAACCGGAGGAAGGATCTATCTTTCGAGGTAGGTGATCATGTTTTTCTCAAGGTTTCTCCTTGGAAAAGTGTGATGAGATTTGATAAGAAAGGAAAGCTGAGTCCAAGGTTTATTGGACCATATAAAATTCTGGAGAGAGTTGGATCAGTTGCATACCGGGTGGCTTTACCTCTGAGTTTATCTCAGGTACACAATATTTTTCACGTTTCGATGTTGAGAATGTATATGCCAGATCCATCTCATGTTTTGAGTCCAGAGGTAGTTCAGTTGGAAGAGAACCTATCTTATGAAGAAAAACCAGTCCAGATTCTTGACCATAGGGAGCAGGTGTTACAGAATAAGGTGATTCATCAGGTAAAGGTTTTGTGGAAAACCCATGTGATTGAAGAGGAAACGTGGGAATCTGAAAATGCTATGAGGGATAAATACGCCCACTTATTTTGATAAGTGAATAAAATTGCGAGGACGCAATTCCCAAAAGGGGGGAAGGATGAAACATCCCAGGTAATTAATGAATAAAGAATTTTCATATTTATTAATATTTATGAATTAAATTTTAATTTTAATTAAAAGGGGTTTCTACCTTCAATAGCGTACTCGATACGCAACGATAAGTTTCTTTGAAACTTACATTGCACACAAGTAATAAAAAAATATTATTTTAAATGTTAGTTAACAAGTAGCCGTTGTACTGGCGGGAATGGATAGAAATAACTAAAATATGATTATATATGTTTTTAAATGTTTTTACATTTACCCAATAAAAGATAAAGGCTTAAAATACGGAAAGAGTTCAATTTTAGGCTTTTATACCCTAATTTTCACTAAGGGTTCACTTATCACCTTTTGATGGTGAACCGTCATTAAATATAGTTTTGATCAATCTTATAAATTCTATTGGACCAAAAATAACTCTTCTTTAGAATCGGGACATCAAAATTTACTTTGTGTAAATTTTTGGTACCTTTCCGACAAAGTTCATTTTTTAATGAATAGTGTAAAATGTTGAATTTTATTTCAAAACCTCTTCTTAATCTAATTTATTTATATGATTAGATTATCATTTGAATTGGTTTGAAAGTGAAATTATAAAATATTTTTACCATTAAATCCAATAGTGGTCGTTGGAATTAATTTCACATTGAAATCGGACTTAAACTAGTGTCAATCTTTTGATAAATATTGTTTCATAAAAACACGCTATTTGCTCTGACAGCGGGAATTAATTATTAAATTAATTAATGTGACTTATATGTTTTGAATTTTGTAAAATAGACTTCATTTTTGAATTCGTAATATCAAATATAGCTTAGGGTGAATTTTTGGTAATTTTCTGAAAAACATCAAATTTTGATGAATAGTGAAATCACTAAGTGGTAGTTAAAGAAACTGATTTTTCGTTTAAATGAAATTTTTCCATCATTGTGTTTTGAGTTTCAAAAATCCGACATACATGGTTGTCATTAAGAAGAAAAATGTGGTTCAATGAGATTAAAATAATTTTTTGGTGAATAGTAACTTATTAAGTTTTTAATCGCGATTAGGGGTAATTAGTGTTGTTTATGGTAAAAATAATGTTTTAATAATATGAGATGAGCTTCAAAAATTTCCTACCCTCATTGGATGTGTCATGGCCGACCAAGGCAAGCCATGGGTCAACTTTGGGACCCCATGGAGCCACTTTGGTTGGGAAATGACATAAATAACATTTTATTTAATGTAAAAGTAAAAATGACACAAACATAATATGTTTTACGAAATCAATTTTTACATGGGGTTATAAAGATCAGATTTTTTATTATAAATAGTCATTGGAAATATAAAAAGATTTCTGACATCATATTATTTTTTTATAATTTTTAGACTATAAATAAATTAAATTAATTATGACATCATGACGATGCAGCGATGACCTCATTATTTAACGATTTAAATAAAATGGAAAGATAATGTAATATCTAAAACCTACAAATGTCCAAAACCTATTGGATGGGTAGATTTAGAACCCTTATCACCTTATCCACGAATTATATCAATGTGGGACCATTTAAATCCGAAACTCATTTTCAAATAAAGTAATATTTCTTTACTTTCCAAGAGTGCCCCTCCACTCCTCTTATAAAAGGCCCCCACCTCTACCTCATTTCACACACTCCTCAAGCCTTTGGCTCGGCCATCCCCTGCCAATTTACTCTCTACACATCCCTCTCCTCATCCTATAGAATTCCCTTTGGGCAGAATCCTTTCAAAGGAAGCCTTTAGGCTCAAATCAAAAGGAGTTACACTTTTAAAGGTAATTCATTCTCTCTTGTTCATTTGTTTTATTTTGCTTCTCCAACCCCCTATACTCTTTTTATTTACTTATTTTGTAACAAAACCAGTATCATCAATATACTAGGATGTTGTTATAAGATTTATTCGAGCTAAACTCTCACACAACTACATCAAATGGTTAAAGAACATATGGTTTCCGTGGATGGCGAAATTCTGCCTCCCGAAACGATGATTGTTCAATACTCATTTAACACCTTCAAAGGTGGCCATTATGATGTCACTATTTTTATATATGATATATAATATGTTTATTCTTTCCTTATGCTTCTGTATTTTTCATTTATGGCATACCATTATTGTTTCCATTATGGGTAAACACGATATCTTCATTTTAGGAAATGCGGACTACCGCCCCTTGAAAGTGATTTGATTCGTTAATACCATATGTGGGATGTGTAAAGGATAAAGTTAATGATATTATATATGTTATTATACTTTAATTATAATATACTCTTATATCATTATGATTCCATTCTATAAAATATGAAATAGAAATGAAAGTAGCGTTCATGCGTACGCACGGCTTACCGTCTCCATGAACGGTGCATTTTATTTCTTACCTATAAATGATTATGTAATATTATAAATACATGTATATGCTGGATATATATGATATATATGATATCCAAATCAGGAATGTCATTCTGGATATAAATAACCTTTGACCACACGAACAACATGTAATTGTAAGAAGTCCACTTTCGACTTAAGAACCAAATATTGACAAAACAAACATTATTAACTTAAATGGTTACATAATGATTATAACATGGAAATAAGTGATATAAAAGGAATAATGAACTTTAAAATGGTTCTTAATCAAGTATAAATTAACTCAAGTTTATTATTCAGTATGTTAAAGAACGATCGAGTCTTGTCGGACCCGAGGTAAGGGACTTCGTCTCAATCTCCTTTCATTGAGGCATATTTCGTTTTATACACAACTTTCTTTTATACGGTGTATAAACCACTTTGACTTTTACTTTTATACAAAAGGAATCTTTTTCTACGAAGAGTTTTACTAAACGAAAAAAAAGAATGTTTTTTTAACGTACGCGGTGACAACGACCTTTTCCGCCGCCGTGAGTATTATTTGGTCTTTGGCTTCCTCAACAAGCCGTAATGTTTTTAAAATAATATAAATACCATATACTCTTTTATGTATTTTGGTATTGAATATGGTTTTGATAAAGGATTCTATTATGTCAATATATTTATGATATATTGTGATTGAAATGTGGAAATGTTATCTTTCCTTTATATTGGTATTATGTTTTATGATTTTATATTGGTACATGGACATTTTAACAGGTGGTTATGTTATAAACCATATGTCGGGTGGTTCCGTGAATACTAGGACGGGTGGTTACGTTATAACCTCCAATGCATTGGGTATGGAAGTCAGCCGTATGTCTATTCCATTAAGTATGTATGGAAATTGGCCGTATGGCTATTCCATTAAGTGATATGTGTGGAAGTCGACCGTATGGTTATTCCACTTAAGTATTTTTATGTCCCAAGTTACCTTTATATATGTTATGTGTTCTTTATATGGGTTTTATGGTAATCCTTTGGTTACAAAAAGGTAAGTAATGATACTTTATTCAGTGATGAGTTTTTACCACTTAATGAAGGTGAAGGTATTACATTGATAGAGTATACATGGTTTACTTGATGTTTGAAAAACTAACAGTTTTCATTCTTTGTGTATCCCTTACTGAGCTTTTTATGCTCACCCCAAGTTTTTTTGAAATGTTTTTCACAGGAATTAATGTGGAATAAGTTCAAGGATGGGATCAAGGGAATGTCATGCTATATAAAACATGGAACTAGACATGTTTCTTTTAAGAGTTTTTTTTATGGAAACTTAGTAGAAGTGACTACTTTGTAATCTTTTGAGATGTAATAGTTATGTTCTAATTCTCTAAAACTCTAAACCTGAAAAGATCCTCCACGTGAATTATTCATTTAATTCAATATTATGTAAGGTTTAGGACAGGGCATTATATTGTGAGACTTCATGGAGTACCCCTATCAATTGTTTCTGATCTTGATCCCCGTTTTACTTCAAGATTCTGGAATATTCTTCAGAAATCCTTGGATACTGAACTTCATTTGAGCACTGCCTACCACCCTCAGACAGACGGACAATCAGAACGGACTATTCAAACCTTAGAAGAAATGTTGAGATCCTACTCACTTGACATTTAGGGTATGTGGGATCAGTATTTACCTCTGGTAGAATTTTCCTATAACAATAGCTTCCATTCGAGTATTCAGATGGCACTATATGAAGCATTATACGGAAAGAGATGTCGTACACCAACATGTTGGGATGACGTTGATGAAAGAAAACTTGTAGGCCCAGAACTGGTGGAGGAAACGATGGAAAAGGTGAAGGTAATCTAAAATCACATCAAAGCAGCTCAAAGTAGGCCGAAGAGCTATGCCGATAATCGAAGGAAGGATTTGGAATTTCAAGTCGGTGATCATGTTTTCCTGAAGGTATCTCTATGGAAGGGAGTCATACATTTTGGTAAGAAAGGTAAATTGAGTCCCAGGTACATCGGACCTTTCGAAATTCTAGAACGAATTGGGGATGCAGCTTACCGATTGGCAATGCCGCCAAGTCTCTCCAAAGTTCACGATGTGTTCCACGTATCTCTGTTGAGGAAATACATGCCTGACCCAACGCATGTACTCACCTATGAGGAGTTAGAACTGGAACCCGATCTATCTTATTGCGAAGAGCCCATCAGGATTCTTGATACGAGAGAACAAGTACTGAGAAACTGGACGACACGTCTGGTAAAAGTTTTGTGGAGAAACCATAAGATGGAAGAGGCAACGTGGGAACCCGAGGTACTTATGATGAAGAGACACCCGAGTCTTTTTATGTGATAAGTATTCTAGGAATTTCGAGGATGAAATTTTTTGAAGGAGGGGAGAATGTAACACCCCAAGCTCTTATGGTACGCTTCTCTTTGAATAATGTGATAGCATGTGTTGTACGCAACACCGAGTTCTAACACACCATAACAAATCAAACTAGCCGTTATGAATAGTAATACCTACTTTTTGAAATTATATATATATTTTATATTTCAAAATGGACTTCATTATTGGATTTGAAATATCGAATTTACCATAAGGTGAGATTTTGGTACTTTTCGGATAACTTTAATATTTTGATGAATAGTGAAAATTACTAAATTTTAATTTAAAAAAACATATTTAATCAAAATAATTAATAGTGATAAATTATGAATTTGATTAGTTTTAAAGTATTTTTACAATTTAATACAATGTTGGTCATTGGACATAATTTTACAATTAAACCGGACATAAACAAGTGTCAATCGTTTGATAGTTATTATCTCTTAAAAACACACTTTTTGTTTTAACAACGGGAATTAATTTTAAATTAATTTCTGCCAATTATGTGTTTTGAATTTGGAAAAATGGATTCCATATTTGGAATCATGATGTTAAAATTGTGTAAATAGATAACTTTTATTTTTATACATTTTGAATAATTACTTCGGTAAATATTTTATTTACCATGGTTAAGGGTAAATCCGGTAAATAAGGGTTAAAAATAATATTATAATAATAAAAAATTACCCTAAAACGTGTCCTAACCTTATTGGTTGATACATGTTCTACCATGGGCATCTTTGGGTCGATTTTGGGACCCCATGGTGCCACTTGTAAGTGATAGGGACACTTTATTTTAATTAAGTTAAAATAAGTACAAAAATTACATAAGCATATATCTTTTAGAAAACAAATTTTTACATAGGGTTATATATATTGGATTTTAGACTATAAATATTCGATAGAAAGATAATACGATTTTACACAAAATGATATTTTATTTATAATTTTTAGAGGTTAAATAATTTAAATTATGTATGACACAATGATGATGAAGTAATTACCATAATAGTGAAAAGTTAAAATAATTGATATTATAAATACCCAAATAAATATAATTGGAGACTTTTAATTAATTAGAATAATTTTATAAAATAATATGAAATATTATGATCGAGTTAATTAACTTTTTTTGAATTAATCATTCTGTTATGAGTTTCAAAAAAATCAACTATTGAATAGTGTCAAAATTGACATAAAAGAGTTTTCAAAACAAATATTATATTATTAATTGATATTAAATTCCTAAAAATCTAAGGTTCGGCCAAGAGACTTATCGCATAATAGGTGTATCATTAATGGACCACTTTGGGGTCTCTTGGATGTATATAGTATGTTTATTAACCATATTATAAAAATACAAAGAGACATTGTAAAAGTGAAACTAATTAACTTAGAGTTAATTCTTAAAGATAAGGTTAATATAAGTACCAAAACCTGTCAAAATTCTTTTGGTTGAGTAGTCTTCGACCCATCCCAACCTTAAAATTTAAAAAATACACTTTGGAGCCTTTAGAAACCGAATATGAATTTATTATAAATTAATATTTCTAGCTTTTCCAAAGTTTCCCCTCACCCCTCTTATAAAAGGGCACTCCTCCTTCTCATTTATTCACACCTTAAAATCCTTTTGGTTCGGCCAAAATCTTCCCAAATACACTTTAAACTTCCCTCACTAAAACCTAGAGGCCTCAGTTTGATCATAAATCCATCCTAAAGATCCGTTTTGATCACGTCAAAAGGAAGAACCCGAAGAAGAGGTAATGATTTCACCACCCTTTCCAAGTTCCTTTCTTCTTCCACATATTCTTCCTTTGTTATTACCATTCTAAAATAATAACTCCCATATCATATATATACTGTGATATTATTGTAAATATGGTACAACCATATTCAGTATTATATCCACCCTTTGAATAACATGTCACCATACGTGCGTACGTACGGCTTACCGTCTCCACGTCGTGGTGTAATTGTTATTCAATATATTATTATTTGGATGGGTATAATAATGATGTGTAACTAATGTAAATAATAAATATAACATGTTAATTATTCTGTATATATGATATACCATCAATTTATATATTATTTTAATATCAAAAGAATGATATTGTTGGTCATGCGTATGTACGGACTACCGTCTCCACGAACACAATGAGATTCATTATCCATCGTATCCATTCAAGTATAATTATCATTTGATGATTTAAAAATGATTTTTAAGGACTTGATATCATTCTGGATATTAATAATATACAAACTATCCATTACAAACATGGATTACATAACAAAATATATAAAAGAAAACGAGCAAGTTAACACCCAAAAAAACAAAAATACTAAGATATTATTAACAAATCAATGTTAAAAGATAATATATGATATCATATTAATGTATATGATTCTTGTATAATTTAATAACAATTATTTCACCATTATAAAGGAGGTTAACCTACCCCAACCAAGGAAAAGTACAAGGTAAGGGTTATTTCACAATCTCTTCATTATCCGAGGTTGTTTATACGTAATAATCTACTGGGATCTCTTTATCATCCACATCCATGTTTCTTAAAAATGTCTTTCAAAACATTTTTACTATTTCAAAGAATATGGGTTAAGGTCATTTATACCCTTGTTTGACTTTTTATAAGAGTTTTATAAAGGAATCTTTCTGTTTTTTTCCAAACAAGGTGCTTTTAACCTTTTCGACAGAAATAAGGTAAGAATGTTTTTTAACATATACGGCTGGTGCGGTTATTTTTCACCGTTATAAAATCGTCGAAGATTCCCTTAAAAGATTATAAGAATATTTTCAAAGAAAATGTTTTATTTTATAAATATATGACTATTAAATTATTTCAAAAATAGAAAGAGATATTTCTCTAAAAAGAGTTTTGATTTCATCTATGTTCAGATCTTTGGATGGATTTTACGCTTATTTGAAGTTGATTTATTATGATACAAAACTTCTATATTGTATTGAAGGTTTTGTGATATGTTTGACTGTGGATGTGTAATTTTTATAACATTCATGGTTTATGGAGAAAGTATTTACATTTCGTATGCTAGTTTTAATACGAATGTTTATGTTATGTTTAAACCTTTTCATATGGGAATGCATTGGACTTAGTAAGTGACGGGTGGAGCCTGCTATAGCTCCTCGATGAATCGGTAGGTCTCATGAGACAAACTAGTGTCTTGGCACAAGGCCTTGAAAAAATCTTATTTTTAGTCTTAGCACGAGGCCTTGGCTATGTGGTTATGATAGTCTGGAATTATGCATTCCATCATTATGAATGTGGTTATTGATATTGCATGTGATTATTTGATTAGTAGAATATCCATGTGAATAAGTAAATGGCTTTATTTCATTTTACTTTTTCCATAATATGTTGAAGTTCAAGTTTAAAAGTCATTTTCTTTAGTTATACATTGCCTTAAATGTTTATGCTTATTTTTGAAAGTTTCCGCTATATTGTTATCCTTACTGGGCATTTGAGCTCACCCCTTTTCTATGTTTTATTTTTCCCAGGATGTGAAGAAGTAAGTTATGAATGACCTGTAGGGATAGTATGTGGGGATATGAGTGTGGAATATGAAGACTATGTTGTTGTAGTATTTTTCCACTTTATCATGTAATACTTTATGAATATATCTAGTGTTTCCAAGGCTACTAAACCAATCGGTATTTCGAGATTTGATATTTCTTGTGATAATGCCAATGTAATGTAATAATGCACCGACTTTGGGTAACTGGGGTCGGGGAGTTACACTTGTGAGGTTTAAGATCTGAGGTACATGGGCTATGATGCATTTTGTAGGCCTTCTCCATTGTTCAAGTATTTACAAATTCTCCTCTACTTGAGATATTTGCTGAAGCAAAAATGGTGTAATTCTAAAACCAAGAAATTGGGAGAGTGTTCTTTGCCTCTAGAATGGTGACTTCTCATAGATGACCATATCCATACAAAGGTAGATAAATTCTCTGGGGGAAGTCAAGATGATACTTCTTCAAATACTTGGCCAAATATGGGATAGTTCTGTTACACATATCATAGTAATCATGGCCAATGATGCTCATCATATCATCAACTCACTTTTTAGCCAGTTCATCAGCCATTCTGATTCTCTTGGGAGCCAATTCATCAGCACAAAATTTGAATAATTAACTCTTAAGTAAGATGATTTTTCATAAATTTTGTGAAGAAAAGTGAAAAAATGGATAAGGCATTAAGGCGTTCAAGTCCCAAAGTTGGCGATCAAGTATCAGTGTGTCACGCAAGTTTTGGCGCGCAGGTATCACCATGAAAGTCCAAATACCTCTACTAAAGTGCGACAAAAGAAACAATGGATAACATAGAAACTTGCGCAGTGAAGGAAATTTGCAGGGCGAGAGCTAGAAAATTTGAAATTCGGTGCTTTGCATGAGGAATGGCCGCATATATATAGGCCAGGACTCAACCCTGCATGCCTAAAGCCAGCGCGCGCTACCCTGCACACCTACACCTGCACGACTCTCACTTCTGCACCATCATCTGCGTGTTCAAACACATGCGCATCGCATGTTCCTTGGTTTTCTTATGTACCTCATAATCACATCCTCATCTATTTCCGATCCAACTCTGAGGGGGGTATTTTGTTGATGCTTCTTTCCATCACAGAGTTTAAATGAATGAAAAGGAAAATACCTTAAACCCAAAGTGATTCATCATTTGATGAAACATCTGAAATTGACACAGGCATGAACAATGATTCATTTGAACATGGGTCATTCAAGTTACACCAAGGACGTGCAGGTATAGGTGTGCGCCGCCCAATGGTCGCACAGGTGACTTGCGTTCCCTCTTTGATTTTTCGCTCAGGGTCTTCCCTGGCCTACAAATACCACTGGTGGGCCCCCCATTTCACAACAGAAAAATTCCAAAACTAATATTCGAGCTCTGGTTGCCCAAGTCTCTTCTAGAAGTCTTACAAACACTTCTAAGGTAATTTCTTACATAGAATGGAAGGTCTAAACAGGGGAAACAAGGCCTAAGTGTTGAAACACATCAACACTTGAGCGCCTAAGTGGCCAACCCTTAAGGGAAGTGGCCACACTTGCGCACCGCATTACCCCTCAACAGAACTTTCGTGCCACTCTTCTGGAAGCCTCTAGGGATAGTACTATAGGCTTGAGCCAAGTCTTTCCCATTTATTACCCTATAGGTTGACCATTGCACAAGTACCCCTATGTCGTGCAAGTATGCTTGCGCGACCAGGACTTCCACGCCACTCTTTTTTTGGGTGCCCCTCCTTCTTATTCACCTCTTCTATTCAAATCCACCTCTCCTCTTCAAGGTTAAGCCTTCAGAACCCTCTTCAAATCCATTAAAGGCATGATTTGTTCGTTTGGCTTCCTTATCTGAAAGGAATTTTGTGGAATATCTCTCAAAACTTATTGATTTACATATCTTCATGTCACTAAGGTGAGAGACTTCATTCATTCGACCTCATCCTTTAAAGATGTGAGGTTCCCATAACCTAGGACTTCTTTTCAGGGGTAATCCCCAGTCATAATTTCTCTCATTTGGGCATCCTTTTTAGGAGTAAGCCCCAAGTCCCCTAACCTGGGCCTCTTTTTCCGGAGTAAGTCCCAGCCTTTAAATTCCATTAACCTGGGCTTTCTTTTTAGGAGTAAGCCCCAACTATAATTCTTTTAATATGGGTATCCTCCTTAATAGTAATCCCGAAGTTCCCAAAATCCAAATCTCCTTAACCTGGGCCTCCTTTTCAAGAGTAAGCCCTAGTCATAATTCCCTTTAACATGGGCCTCTTCTTTAAAGAGTAAACCCCAGTCATTATTTCTCTTAACCAATCTTAAATTTACTTTTTACATGGGATTCCTTCATCTGTGTAAAACCAAATCGTAAGTCCCCTCTTAAATTGGGCATCCTTCTAAGGAATAAGCCCCATGTTAGAGTATCCAAATATCCATAAAGCACATATACCTTTAAGGACCTTGTTCCCACGATTCATCCCTGATGTAAATCCTAATATTCATTCATCTAGTCATTCATACATACATAATCCCCACATCATTTCTTATAATTGCATCTTTCATGGCACAAATTTTCTAGTTTTAACAATACCACTTGTTTCTCACTCCGAACATGACTCATGTGAGTGTAAAAGTAATTATGAAATCTTTCATTAAGCCATCAATCATGCATAAACCTCATAAATCTTTAGGAGAACTATGTGGGTTCTGATTCAATTCCTAAAACAAAGGATATGTAGGTATCCCATCTGTGGGTACGATCCTAACTCTAAATAATCTTTGTCCTTCTGAATGACAATAAACTTCAATTGCCCCGCTGAGTGGCTTTAAAACTAGTATTGTTATCATAATGACCAATAGATTTCTATATAATGTGTCGAAGGATACCATTGACTATGAATCTCTAACAAATAGAGATGATTCTCTATCTATGAAGAACCTAGAATAAATATTAATGATTCTATAAATTTCATTCATACTAATTATTGATTGTTAGATTTAAAGGAACGCTCATTTTCATACTTGATAATGTAATAAAAATTCACGAACATAACTTAAATCTGTAAACAGAGTATCAGAGTAGACAATAATTCCCCCTAAAAAGGTGTGATGAGTCCAACCTCCCATCCTATCGACCAATGAAAATTCTTAATCCTCATCAGTCCAGAACTAGTGAGCACCTGCCTTACAAAAGTAGGTCCAAATGGATATGGAATCCTTTTATGTTTCCGGTTCTACGATCAAACCCGTTAGAAACTGCTTGGAATGTTTGAACCTTAAATCAAGGAGGTCATCCCCATTTCCAGAGGAAACAACTACTCAAAAGGTGGTGGTATAACTTGTAACACCCCAAGATTTTATGAGAATTATTATTTTTAATTACTTTGTTGTCTTTTGTTGTACTCTTCACCAAATATTAGATTGCACTATATGCAAAATTGTTTTAGCTTGTACTATACGCAACACTATTCTTGGCTTGTGATGCACACAATTTCCTGTTCTTTCGAATAAAATTCATTTTACAGATCACCGAGAATATATTTTGATCAATATATAACTGTACTATATTTTGAGTATGTTATATGTAGTATCAAAGGAATGTTTCCAGATACGCAACACTGACTTGGCTGGCATTATACGCAAGAGCTATCTTCCTCAATAGCGTGTGTTGTACTCAATACCGAGTTTAACTAAAAAACAATATATTGTAATTATTAGAAACTAGTTATTATGAATAGTATTAACCGAATTTTGAATTTAGTCACATTATAATTCATCTTACATATTTTTTGGAATGAGGTATGAGAAGAATATCAATTTTTTGGATAAAAGAAGTATTTTTCAAATAATGTAGTTTTTCCACCTTTTGAGGGAACACCCATTTTAAATCTAATTTTTCACAAGTTTATAAGTTCCATTTTACAAAATAAACTTCTTATTTTGAATGAGGATAAAAAAATTACATTGGATATGGTTTTGATATTTTTCTGACAATGTTCTTATTTTGATTAATAGTAAAAACACGCTAAATTTTACTTGAAAAAAACTTTTTTTCATTGAGATAATTTATATGGATAACTTATAATAGTAAATTATATTAAATTACAAATACAATATATTTTTTCCAGTTAATATAATGTATATCATTAGAATTATTTTTACCTTGAACTCATAGATAAAAACATTTCAATCTTTGACAATGTTTTAACTTTTAAAACAAGTTTTCTTAACAATGGGATTAATATTAAATTCATTACTGCAACTTCTGTGTATTGAGTTTTGAAAAAAGGATTCCATATTTGGATTCATATGTCAAAATTATGTGAATAGGATACTTTTAGCTTTCTTGATATTATGAATAGTAATTACGGTAATTTTTTTGCTACAATTAAAGGAAAATCAGGTAATTAAGGGTTAAAATAAGATTATAAAAATACCATAAGACCATCCAAAATTCTATTGGATGACTAAAAGTCGACCAATATCACATAAGGGTCGGAATAGAATCATTTCATGGACTTTTGACAATGAAAATGATATAATTATTATTATTACCAAAGAAAGTGACAACATGTCATTCTCTTATATCTTATATGTATAATAATTTTTATTTATTGACAAACCTCATAAAACATAGAATATAAATATTCTCCAGAAATCTAATAAAATAATCTACATAATGAGAAATTATTTAAAATTTTTATGGATAAAATAATTATCATTAATGATGACACATTAGTGATGTAAAAAATATTTTATTGATTGAAATATCAAATAAATGGTTTTAAAAATATTAAAATAAATATTATATGAACTAATTAATGTCCTAAACAAATTTTATATAGTCATATGACATGTCATTAGTCTATTAAATATTTTTTCTGAATATATCCTCTGTGTGGATTTTATTTAAATTCAAATAAATGAATATTGTCAAAATTTACACTATTGTTATTTTATAAAAATAACATATTATAAAATTGTTTAAAAATCACAAAAATATTTAAAAAATTTAAATTGACATTAATATGGTCCAAAATTACATAAATTATCAAATTATGGTAAATTCACAACACATAAGTAATTATTTATAATAAATTAAAATTTAGAATTTTATTACCACAAATAAAATTAAATAGAGTAAACAATGATAAATCATGTTGATAAGGTTTAAAATAAATTAAAAACATGTCTAAATATTATTTTTTGATGATATTACAAACCTATATCATCTAATATTCTGATTTGAGTCATTTATGGAGGTTTATAAGTAGGTTTTGAGTTTATTATAAATTAATATTTTAGAGGTTTCCAAAAGATCCCCTCTCCTCTCTTATAAAAGGGAACCTATTCCCTCTCCTACACACACCACATGGAGCCTTCAAGCTCGGCCAAACCCTAACCATAGTTATTCTCCACTTCCCTAGAAACATACTAGAGGTCATGGTCTTCTTCATAGGCAAACATTAATGCCCTAAGAGGAGTTTTAACAGAGGCGCGTCGAAGAAGAGGAAATCAGCTTTACGGATTCGTTAAATTCATTTATTCATCTACTTGGTATTCTTTTTTTGTTTCAAAATAATGTAATAACATTAGTATCACTAATATACTGAAATTTTATTATAAATATTAACCAACCCAATTTCACCTTATATCCATCCTACAGAAAACGAAATCACCATGTGTGCATACGTACGGAATACCGTCTCCAGAACGTGGTGTAGTCTGTTTTTCCACCACCAACTTACTTGGATGGGTATAATGGTGTAATGAATAACTATATATTGTTTTTTTAACATGATACTAAATCTGAATTATTATTTCATCCACTCTAATTCCATTCAATAATTATGGGAATGATATCATCGCTCGTGCGTACGTACGGATTACCGTCTCCCCGATGCGATGAGATTCATTCTCCATGTGAACCATTCAATAATTATTAAAATTTATATATATAAACTAATCATGAAATATATGAAATATTAATGATACTGGATTTATTTATATGTTATTTACTTACTTCCAATCAATTTAATAAGGAAAATAAAACAACGTTCATGCGTACGTACGACCTACCGTCTCCATGACTGATATATTTCATTCCATTTATCAATCTATTATATATATATATATTCTAAATATATATTATACATAAATCATGTTTTACATTATTTACGTAATTAATCATGATCTCTATAATCATATGAATAATTAAAAGTCAAAACACGGACGATAAATGAAACAATTTTACCCAAAACACTACTTTAACATGGAATGGAGAATTGAACGGGTAATATAAAGTCATAAGTGAATCATATATGATTACATAAATATTATTAAGGATCTGTTACAATTTAATAATATGTCTAAACCCACTATATATGAGTCTCAAACACATACATAAGAAATTGGACATAAGGTAAGGGATAATTATTCCAATCTCATTCTTATCCTAGATTTTTTATTCGTAAGTATTTATTAGGGTTATATTTTTTATCCTTTTCCATAAAAATGTTTTTCATAAAGTGTATAATATTCTACCATATATGGTTAATGTCATTTTTACCCCTCTTTAAATTTTACTTTATTTTATGGAAGGAATCTTTCTTTTGTTTACCATAGGAGGTACTTTTTGACTTCTGTTGGAAATGTACGAGGAGAATGTTTTTTTCAATTATATGGAATGAATATATTTTTATGGTTTTTATAACGCCTTTCCTTCATGAAGATTACTGTACAATATTTAATTATTATTTTCAATAAAATCCTTTTATTTTAAAATTGCGTGGAATTTTGTGAAAAGAAAATGATTATGAAGAAAAAATAATATTTTCCTCAAGAATTTATTTCATGTGATTTATCAAAATTATTTTCCATCTAAGATGAAATTATTTAGCATGTTTATATTTCAATTATAGTGTATCTATTATTTACATGATTTTATTTTTATTATGATGAAATGATATCTATTTGTTTTATATGGATTGTGTCACGATGGAATGATGTTTATGAAAACCATTTTATTCTTTGGGTTATGATGAATGATTTATGATTCTTTTGTGGCACACATAAGAATTATTTCAATTTGGGATGGTTGGGACCTATATATCCCTATAATTCCTTGAGTAAATATTTACATCTCATGAGAAAAACATTGTAGGAACGACAATTAAAATTCAGTTCAGTAATACTAGGCTAGAATGACCAGTAAACCCATTTCAGTAATGGACTTTATCCAATATGATTGTCTTGGAAGCAATGCCATGGCTACTATGGAAATAATAACATGTTCTTAATGGTTTTGCATAATTCCATGTTTTGTTCCCATGTTATTTATCAGGATTAATTTTCCTTTATGATCTATGCGTTATGCACTGCCAACAATTATGCCATTACTCAGGATTTTGATGTTTTAAATTAATGTTCTTACGTTCAAATGTATAGGGATTATTTTATGTTCTCAATGTTTACCCTTACTGAGCATTTGAGCTCACCATTTTTATGTTTTATATTCCCTAGGATGTAAAAATTGTTTTAGGTAAAAAAACCAATGGTGATGATCTTTATGTGAGATGTTGTAGATCTTTAACTATGATTAGAAGATTATGTTCCGAGTTTCCAAAGACCCTAAACTAATACTGTCTTTGGGAATCAATTTTTTTCATTTATTATGTATGCTGAAAAAGTAATGCATTGTCAATGTACATCAAGCTTTGGGTGTCTACAGTTGGTATCAGAGCGAAGGTTTAGTTAACCTTTGGAAACTAGGATGTGAAAACTTTAGTGAAATCCCTAGAGATATTTCTAAGTTATGTCTAGGTTTGTCTCTAAGGATAAGTATAAGTATAGGTTATAGTCCTAGAATTACAGTAAAGGATATAGTTTTAAAATTAAGAAGTTATATATTGAAGGTAATCCTCCTTTATTATGTTGTTTTCCTATCAGGATTTTTTCCTCTCACACTATTATTTTTGGGTTTTAGATAATGGCTGGAACCCGAAAGGACTGTGTTGATCAATATAATAGATAGTGAAATTATTGTTTTCCTGAACAAACCAATGTTATAGGAGATGGTGTGAAAATTCTTTTTTCTATACCGACAAATGATATGAATCATTATAGACTTCCAAATGAGCATAGAATGGAACAATATTCTATTTAGTGCTTCATGGGGCAACATGCACATTCTTTCAGTGGGTTTTCAGATCCACTTGTTGTTGAACAATGGATCAGTACCATTGAAATGAAATTATCCATACTAAACTATTCAGAACATGAAAATTTCATTCCATCTATTTACCGTTTAGAAGTTGAAGTAGACCAGTGGTGGGATCTAATTTAGAATACAAGGCCCCATGAAGAAATTGAATCTGGGGAATGAGATGAGTTCAAGAACTAATTTGTGAATAAGTACTTCCCTCGTATTCTTCAAACAAATATAGGTAAGGAGTTCCATGAGCTTAAGAAAAAGGATGATGAATCTGTTGGTATATACATGGAGAATTTTAAAAGGTTTTCATGGTATGCATCTGGATTTAACATCCATCCGGAGAGTAAGGTTGATCGATTCTTCAGTGGCTTAAAACCAATTCCTCAAAGATAATTAGCTATAAGAGACATCAGTAGCTATGATGAAATTGTGCATTTTGATATCAAGGTATAACTGGAAGTTGGTGTTACAAATCCATCTCAAGGTTTTGACAAGAAATGAAAGATGGAGTTTAATGAAAAATCTCAAAACTATGGTGAAAAGAAGACAAATGTTTTGTTATACTCAAATTGTGGAAAGTAGAATGGTAGAGATTGTATTAATGGGACTAAAAAATGTTTTATGTGTGGAAAATAAGTTCATCGAGCAGCTAAGTACTGAAGTAATTGAAAAATGGTAGATAATGATGTGAGTAGAGAAAAGACTACAGAGAACACACCCCCAACACTTTAATGCTAAAAGTGAAGGGAAATGGGGCATTATGATAACCAAATTACCTAATCGAAGGGCTAATTATGATCAATATCAACAACCTATTAAAGAAAAGGAAAAAGGGAAGTCACATGCGATCACTATTGGCAATGTTGTGTATGACAATGATGTGGTGGACTGATTAAGTGTTTATGTAATAGGATTCCAAAATGATGTTGTGGAATCTAATTTATATTATCGTGGAATATTGGAATATCTATGTATTTGTTTATTGTGGGTTTCAAAAATTATATGGTTCCGATAACAAAGAAAAGTTATTGAAATATTTTTGGAAATCAGATGATATGCGCATAATGAAGGGATAGAGAGATAATGAAATGTTTGATAGGATTAATGAGCTCATATAACGAGAAAGTGATATCATTGTTTGAGTATATAAAAATTTTGTGATTTTTGTATTGGAAGGAGTTTAATTTCAAAAGCATTCATGTTTTCAGAAATATTATATGGTAATTCATGTTTCAAAAGAATACATGATTAAGGTATTCACATGATTGGAATGTGACCAACAAGATATATCTTATGATATAAGGGGGATAAATGAAGGTATTCACATGCTTGGTTGATAACATTTCTAGTAATCATTGTCTTTATACTATATGCTTGGATAAAAGTATTTTGGTTAAGCCTAAATATTTGAAATGGATTATGTTGGACATAAGATAATATTTTTTATGGATAAAACCTTTTTTTCAATATTATTTCTGGAATGTTAAAATAGTGTAGTATTAGAAAAATGACAACCTATAGGACAGGCGATAACCCATCGTGTGGGATAATGTTTCTATAATTGAACACACAACCGAAGTGCAATAGATCTTTATCGCTTACCACAGGCCTAGAAGAAGTCCCATTTTAGTAGAAACATGTTTTATTTTATTAAGCGGTATGATAGATAAAGTTTATGTCCATTTTTGGAACCATACACAATTAATCTCACCATAAGATGGACTTATGTATAAATCTTTTTCTTAACTTATGTTGGAGATAGATGGAAGGACCAATCATTCTATCACATGATTTTCTAACACTTCATGGAAGACAAATTCAACTTTATTTATTTAAGAGATGAAGTGGAAATTGTTCAAGGAAAAAACAACAGTGAGATTGTACCAAAATAATGTATGTATTTATTTTAATTAAAAAATTATTCCAAATTAAGGAAATGATCTTGAAAAAAAAATGTTGTCATAGTGTCCTCATATTAGATGAATCAGATGACACCTTATATCATCACAAATTTATCACTTTGTGACTGCTGGCTTTTTCATAGCTATGTTCTATAACACTCCTCATCAAAAAATGATGGTTAGATTTCGCTTCCATATTTTTATATTATCAACAATATTCTCCTATGTGGAAACCCAATGATAATTTTCTTTGGTTATCTATTATGTTTCTAACTTTCGTTTTTAAAATGATGTTTTACAATTCCTTTTTATGATGTTGGACTCTATGAATAAAACTTTCAAGTAGAAAACAATTTATATTCCTGACAAATTTTGAGGGATAAATTCATTTTAAGGGGGGTAGAATGTAACACCTTGATATTTTATGAGAAATATTGTTTTTAAATTCTTTTATATATTTTTGTGTATACTTCACCAAGATTATCTTGCGCTATACGAAACACTGTATTACCTTGGAGTATACACAACACAATTCTTGGCTTGTGATGCACACAATTTCATGTTCATTCGAATAAAATTCATTTTACACAATACCAAATATAGATTTTGATCACTATATAACTGAAAAGTATTTTTAGTATGTTATACACAATATCATAGGAAGCTTTCCCTAGACGCAACCCTGACATGGCTTGCATTACACGCAAGAGCGATCTTCCTCAATATCGTGTTTTGTATGCAATACTGAGTATCACTAAACAATGATATATAGTTATTATTATGAACAAGCCGTTATGAATAGTATTATATACATTTTCAATTTTATAGAATTATAATTCATCTTACACATTTTCTGGAATGAGGTATGAGAACAAAATCAATTTTCAAATAAAAGAAGTATTTTTCAAATAAGGTAGTTTTTCCGCCTTTTGATGGTGCACCCATTTATATATATATTTTACATGTTTATAAGTTAAATTTTACAAAATAAACTTTTTCTTTTGAATCAGGATATAATAATTTACATTGGATAATGTTTTGATATTTTTCTGACAACGTTCTATTTTTGATGAATAGTAAAAAACGCTAAATTTTACATGATAACAACATGTTTTCATCAAAATAATTTATTTGGTTAAAATATAATATAAAATTGTTTTATAGTATAAAAAGTATATATTTTTACCATTTAATTCGATGTATGTCATTATCATTAATTTTACATTGAACTCATAGGTAAAAACATTTCAATCTTTGACAATGTTTTAACGATTACAACACGTTTTCTTAACAACAAGATTAATTATAAATTCATTATTGAATCTTATGTTTTTTGATTTTTGAAAAATGGATTCCATATTTTGATTCAGTGGGTAAAATTTTTTTTAATAGGCTACGTTTTTTTTTGATATTATGAATAGTGACTAAGATAATTTTTATTTAGTATAGTTAAATGTAAATCGGGTAATTAAGGGTAAAAATAAGATTATAAAAATACCCTAAGACCATCAAAAATTATATTGGATGAATAAAAGTTGACCAATATCACTTAATGGTCAGAATATATTTCTTTCATGGACTTTTGACCAAGAAAATGATATAATTATTATTAAAACCGAAGAAAGTGACAACATGTCCGTCTCTTATATCTTATAAGTGTAATAATTTTAATTTAGTGATAAACCTCATAAAACATTGAATAAAAATAGTTTCCCAAAATATAATAAAACTATCTAAATAATTATAATTTATTTCTAATTTGTATGGATTAAATAATTATCATTAATGATGACACAATAGTGATGTTGAAATTATTTTATTGATTGAAATATCAAATAAATGGTTTTAAAAATATTAAAATAAATAATATATGAATTAATTAATGTACTCCATAAATTTTCTAGATGAATATGACATGATATTAGTCTATTAAATAATTTTTTCGAATATATCCTCTGTGTGGATTTTATTTAAATTCAAAGAAATGAATACTATCAAAATTGACACTATTGTTATTTTATAAAAATAACAGATTATAAAATTGTTTAAAAATCAAAAAAAAAATTATAAAAAAAAAATTATATTGTCTAAAATGTCATAAATTATCAAATTATGGACAATTCAAAACAAATAAGTAATTATTTATAATAATTTTAAATTTATTATTTTATTACCACAAATAAAACTAAATAGATTAAATAATGATAAATCAAGTTGATAAGGTTTAAAACAAATTTCCAACATGTCTAAATATTTTTGGTTGATGATATTACAACCCTATATCATCTAATATTCAGATTTGAGTCATTTTGGGTGGTTTTTTTTGGGGTTTGAGTTTATTATAAATTAATATTTTAAAGGTTTCCAAAAGTGCCCCTCTCCTCTCTTATAAAAGGGCACCTCCTCTTTCTCCTCCTCACACCACATTTAGCATTCAAGATCAGACAAACCCTATCCATTTATCTTCTCCACTTTCCTATCAACATACTATATTTCCTGGACTTCTTCAAAGAATAACTTTAGTTCTCTAAGGGGAGGATTATAAGAGGTGCGTCGAATTAGAGGTAATACCCTTTACCGATTATTTCAAATTCATTTCTTCTCCTACTTCCACTTCTTTTGTTGTTTCATAATAAAGTAATAACATCTTTATCACTGATATACTGATATTTTATTATAAATATGAACCACCACTATGTCACCTTCTATCCATCCTATGGAAAACGAAATCACCGCGTGTGCGTATGTACGGAATATCGTCACCACGTCATGGTGTAATCTGTTTTTCCACCACAAACATACTTGGATGGTTATAATAGTGTAAAGAATAAATTTATATGGTCATTATAACATGATAATAATTATGAGATATTTTGTTATCCACTCAAATTCAATTCAATAATTATGGGAACAATATCATCGCTCGTACGTACGTACGGATTACCGTCTCAACAATGTGATGAGATTAAATCTCCAAGTTAACCATTAAATAATGATTATAAAGTATATATAATAAATAATCAGGAAATATATGAAATATTAATGATAATAGATTAATGTATATGTTATTTACTTACTTCCATTCAATTTAATAATGAAATGAAAACAACATTCATGCGTACGTACGACCTACCTTCTCCATGAACGATGTATTTATTTCCATTTATCTATCTATTATATATAAGTATATTCTGAATATATATTGTATATAATTCATGTTTTAAATTCTGGAAGTAAGTAATCATGATCTAATTAATCATATGAATAATGACAAGTAAAAACATGAATGATAAACGAAATGATTTAACCAAAAACGTTACTTTAACATGGAATTAAAAAGTGAACTGGTAATATAAAGTCGTAAGTGAATCATATATAATAACATAAATATTATTATGGTTCTGTTACAAGTTAATAATATGTTTAATCCCACTATAAAGGAGTATCAGATACATATAGATGAAATTGGACATAAGGTAAGGGATAATTATTCCAATCTCGTTCTTATCAGAGATTCTTTATTCATAAGTATTTACTGGGGTTATATTTTTCATCCTTGTCCATTAAAATGTTTTCCATAAAGTGTATAATATTCTTCCATGTATTATTAAAGTCATATTTACCCCTCATTGACTTATACTTTTTTTATGGAAGGAATCTTTCTTTTTTTACCATATGAGGTACTTTTTGACTTTTTTCAGTAAAAGTATGAGGAGAATGTTTTTTTTAAAATATACGACTTGAACAGATTTTTATGGTTTCATAACACCTTTTCTTCATGAATATAACTCTACAATATTTCATGATTAGTTTCAATAAAATCCATTTCTTTTAAAATTGTCTGATATTTTGTGTAAATAAAATGATTATGAAGAAAAATGATATTTTCCTCAAGAATTCATCTCAAGTGTTTTATCAAAACTATTTTCCATCTACGATGAAATTATTTTCCATGTATATGTTTCAAGTATAATGTCTATATTATTTTCATGGTTTTATTTTTATTATGATTAAATGATATCCATTTGTTTTATATGGATTATGTCACGATCGGATGATGTTTGCGAAACCAATTTTATTATTTGGGTTATGATGAATGATTTATGATTGTTTTGTGGAACGCGTAAGAATGACTTCAATATGAGATGGGTGGGACCTATATCTCCATCCAATTCATTCAGTAATAATTTAGGTCTCATGAGATAAACATGGATGGAATGGAAAGTAAAATCCAGTTTAGTAATACAGGGCTGGAACGAAAAGTAAACCTGTTTCAGTAATGGACTTTGTCCACTATGATGGTCCGGGAATCAATGCCTTGGATACTATGTAAATAATAACATGTACTTAATGGGTTTTCATAATTCCATGTTTTGTTCCCATGTTATTTATCATGATTAATGTTTCTTTATGATCTATGCCTTATGAAATTCCATGATTTATTTCATTACTCGTGATTTGGATGTTTTTTGTTCATGTTCTTACATTCAAATGTTTAGGGATTGTTTTATGTTCTCTAGATTTACCCTTACTACGCATTTCAGCTCACCCTTTTTATGTTTTCTTTTCCCTAGGATATAAAGAAAGGTTTTAGGTAAGGAAACCAAAGGGGAAGATCTTTATGGGATATTTTGAAGATATTTCACCATGATTAGAAGAGTATGTTCTGAGTTTCCAAAGATGCTAAACTAATACGGTCATTGGGAATCTGTTTTTTCAGTTATTAATTATTCCGAAAATGTAATTTAATGTCTATATACGTCATGCTTCGGGTCTCTACATAACTGGTGCACCAATAAGAAGTAACTCCTCATGAACATGTCCCTACATCAAAGCCCCATAACTATAGGGATCGTCCTCAAGATCCTGATATTGAATACAATATATAAAACCTCATGAATGAATCCAAAAATAGAATAAATATTCCACGTTCAATTATTATATCTAGGGATATGATTCAAGAAGGAAATAAGAACTACAACCCACTCTTATATGATCCATTTAAGAATCTTTTCCTATAAATAACGATCTTCATGGATTGAGTTGATTTGTTGGTTACTAGAGTCTTGGTATATTGATATATTGATATATTGATATATTGGTAACCACACCAACACTAGAGTCATGATCCTATGATCCGAAAAAAAACACTTAACACAAATTCCCAAAGACAGTCTCACAGACATTGTTCATATGGTATTACTGAATGCTATGATACAACCCTATAATATCCAATACTAATGGGGACCATGATCTAAAAACCCCAAACCAATATCCAAAAGTATAGGGGTCATATACTTCTATCAATTCAGTATATCAAAATCATGGGGGGTGTTGTCCTAATATATCAATATATGTTCACATGTCTCTATTACCATATAATAATTACATGTAAAAAGATGATAACCATCCCTGAATAAATCTAAAATATGACCATTACTGTATAAACACAAGTACTAGAAAAGGGAAAAATAAAATACATCCACAACGAAAAAGACACCAATTTGAACCTAATTTTATAGAAGGAGACTACAGTCAATGTAACCTCAAGAAAACACTTTGGTAAGTATAGCTCACTAACCGCTATAGGTCATATTCTCTCTTGGACTTCATCAAATGTTCGATCATCTTCATAAGACACAAAACACGTTGGAAAATCCCATATATCATTGGGTATAACAAGACCAATTAGGAATCCTAAAAAGAAATAATCATATAACATCATGATTAACTATTAGATCCGGACATGTATATGTCAACTAGAAATATAACAAGAAAACCATGATATATTCAACATAGAAAAACAGTATATTGGTATAGTCACAATCATAATGATATCCTATGATTTCTTACTTGATGGTTCCCCAAAAAACACATTCTAGAGAACAAATTCCAACAATCATATAGAAATGGTGGCGTCTGTATGATATATAATTCTCATCAGGTCCCACCTTAAGAGGTAAATGATAGATGTCTAAATAAATTGATACATAGATGAGGATAAAAACCAAAGTTATGGGCTATACTAACAAATAAAATTAGAATTTCCTATTATGTAGAGGGTTGAATCCCATATAGTGTCATCCAGGAAGATACCAATAACACCATCTTGGGGAATTATAGTGATAGAGGTTCTCAGTATGGGTCTGACAAAAATCTTCAAGAAAATCTATCCATTATTAAAGTCCCTCTTAAGGTATGAGTATCCTATGTATGTAATGTGATCCTTTACTAATCCATCATATAATTAAATAAGGGAACTTACCCTAATGAGACTTTTCCAAGATTAAGAAGATTAAGAATCCATCATTCTTCGAAGGACTACATAGTGTTTTCTAGTAATACACAACATTTTCCATCAGCCATGTGACCTTTCCATGATTTAAACCCCATTCCCCTATCCATCTATGAGTACATATTGAGTCTGATACCAAATAATCCTCACTGTGTCTATGTCCCCATGGAGATGTTTGTACCCTAGTACACATCATTTTGAGCGTGTGTACCCATAAATATGACAATGTACCATATGAAGTATACAAAATGCCTCTAGATAAATATCAAACTCCATTTGATAGTTTTCTCATTTTTTGTTTTGTATATTTTCTACATAAAACCCTAGCATGTCACAAGGGGGGTCTAACATGGTGTATTATTATACATTACATGTCGTGTAATGTAAAATTTAACAAAATGACGAGAAATATTCATGGGTCATCATGATCATATGTTTCTGTCGTACCTCTCATTGGGAATCGTGTATCTAGATCCACATGTTTTTATCCAAGACCGATTCTTATATTTTCATCCTTCCAAAATTATTGTGAAAACATTGTCATCAAACTACTGCATCACCATACAACAAAATTGAAATTCATGTCCCTAAATCAAAACTGGTATGATGTTTTGACCAATGTCACATGATCAACACATCATTATAATAATAGATATGAAATATTAAACTATTCTTCCAATAAATAAGTGTTTTATGATTTAATACTCAATAATTTTGTCAAAAAACTTGTCAAACTAAACACCAATGATGAATGTGAAAAGAACGGTGGGTGAAAGCCTAGAAACACGTAAAATCATAACAAACTTCATCTATGTGTGGATTTTCATAATCTATTTTATTTTTAATTTATAATGAATATAAAAGATATAATAATATATTCCTACAAATAATTATTATAGAAAAAACAATAACCACAATATATGAAAAAATATTTTGGTCTATTGGTTCTCGTTTGTCGTAAGAATAAATAAACATGAATAATTCCATATATGTAAATTAACTACATTGAGATAGACCAAAATCGGCGGATGAATGAATCAGAATCTTTTTCAATGGGGAGGTTTTCAAATATCATTCCACACCGATCAATGAATCACAATTTGATCTTATGTCACAAGTCAAGATCACCTCCAACACTATCTAATTTTTCCTCTAAATTTATATGGTTATGTGACTAACCCTGTATATAATGTATAATATCATTTATATAGGGAATTCCTATGTTAGTATTGAATTGAAAATAATTTAATAATTATTTTTAAATTAATTTAATTACTCTCCCATAATGGTTCTCAAGATAAATGTATGATGCTAATTTAGATTAAGTCATGTCTACCATAAAACAAACTCTAAAGCCAAACGAGGCCACAAATTTATTATTTGAGCCTGCAGTCAAAATGTATTCATATTTTTTAGGAATATAGTGTGTGTGGGATAATAAAAATTTTTATATATTTAAAACAATAATACCAAGAACACCATTTCATATAATCTCACATCATCTCAATGCCTAACTCCAAAAATAATCTATATAATAATCCAAAATAATACATGAAAGAAACAAATCAATTACAACTACTATAGTTTTCTCCATTAATATGATCACCTTACATAACCCATTATTTAAGATCCCATCATGGTTAGTATTGATATAATCATGGATGTTTTTTTGTGATTTTTTGTGTGTTTGTTGTGAGTTTCTTAGTAATTTATACTAACACTACATTGGTGGTATTTATAAAGGAGTATTCTCTAACTTTGAGTGTAGATACCCGAAGCTTGACGTACTCGGACATTAGATTACTTTTTCAGAATACTTAGTACATAAAAAAAACACACACACAAGGACTATAATAGTTTAGTTTCTTTGGAAACTCGGAATATTATATTCTAATCGTGGTGAATGATCTTCAACATCTCCCATAAAGATCTTCTTTTTTTCTAAACCTAAATCCTTTCTTTATGTCCTCGGGAAAAGAAAACATAAAAGGGTGAGCTCAGATTCTCAGTAAGGGTAAACAAAAGAAATATCAATCACGTCATATTCATAAGAACATATCTTTTGGAAATCTTAACCTGCAAAGGAGATCATAATTTCATAACATGGGATAAATCATAGTAGTGAAATGTAATCCCAATAATCATAACATAAAACATGAAACTTTGTGGCATACACACATAATCATAGAGAATCATTTCTTGTTAGTCAAGACTCATTTCCAAGACTATCTTAGTGGACAAAGTCCATTTCTGAACCGAGTTCATTCCTCGTTTCAGTCCTGTTTCACTGAACCGGTATAACCTACTGTTCCAGCCATGTCTATCTCATGAGATATAAAATCTTTACCCAATGCATTGGAGGGAGATATAGGTCCCACCCATCTCATAATGATACCATTCTTATGTGTGCCACAAAATCATAAATCATACATCATTGCATAACCCATGTAATAAAAATGGGAATCGTAAACATCATGACATCATCAGAAATTTCATATAAGACAAAGGAATTCATAAAAATAATTCCATCACAACATAATCAAATAAATGTAATAATAGGGAAATAAACAGAACCCTATACTATCTTAGATGGAAAATAATTCAGATAAAACACTTGAACTCCATTCTTGAGGAAAATATCCATTCAAATTCAAAAAAACATTTTCCATTTTTTTAACATGTCATACAATTTTAAAATAAAGAAGTTGATTAAAAATAAACTTCAAAACTTTTAATGGAATATTCTTTGAAATAATGTTTTAAAAATCCATTCATGTCGTATAAGTTAAAAAACATTCTTCGTACTTTTGTCGGAAATGTCAAAAAGTACCTCGTATGAAAAACAACAAAAGATTTCTTTCATATCCTTTACTAAAAACTCACTGAAGGGTAAAATTGGATTTAAACAATTGTACATGGATGGAAATAATATGACATATTGAGGAAACATGGATGTGGATGATAAAATACACCCCAATAAATACTAATGTATAAACAATCTCGGATAAAAATGAGAATGTGATATTTCCCTTACCTTAGGTCCGATTTGCTTTGTAAGTGTCCGAACCTCCTGTATAATGATATAAATAATGTCATTAACTTATTCCAGAATCATACTCATTATTATGATATCATATATGGTTCACTTATGACTTCATATTACCCGTTCTTTTGTAAATTCCATGTTAAAGAGTGTTTTGGGTAAAATCGTTTCATTTTTTGTCCGTGTTTTGACTTGTAATTATTCATATGATTACTTAGATCATGATTACTTAATTCCAGAATATAAAACATGATTTATATATAATATATATTCAGAATATATATATATATATAATAGATCAGTAAATGGAAAGAAATTCACCATTCATGGAGACGGTAGGTCGTACGTACGCATGAATGCTGTTTTCTTTTCCTTATTGAGTTGAAAGGAATTAAGTAGATGACATACATATATACACACATAAATCGAGTATCATTATTATGTCATATATTTTATGATTACTTATTATATATACTTTATAATCATTCATGAATGGTTAACGTGGAGAATGAATCTCATCGCGTTGTTGAGACAG
Source organism: Viscum album (assembly GCA_963277665.1). NCBI lineage: Eukaryota > Viridiplantae > Streptophyta > Magnoliopsida > Santalales > Viscaceae > Viscum > Viscum album. Next base: position 744,980,165 of record OY728123.1, on the reverse strand, counting down.
TAGTCCGTACGTACGCACGAGCGATGATATCGTTCTCATGATCGTGGAATTGTATTGGAGTGTATGTATACTATTTCAGAATCAATATCACTTTACAATAATAATATATATTTATTATTTACACCATTATACCCATCCAAGTAAGGTGGTGGTGGAAAATAGATTACACCACGGCGTGGAGACGGTATTCCGTATGTACGCACGCGCGGTGATTTCGTTTTCCGTAGGAAGGATAGATGATGAAATAGGGTTGTTTCATACTTATAATGACATTTCATTATATGAGTGATACTGATGTTATTACTTCATAATTAAACAACTAAAGAAGAAGAATTGGAAGAAGAAATAAAGATGAAAGAATCGGTAATAGACATTACCTCTTCTTTGAAGTGCTTCATTGAGACCTCCTTTTTGGGCACTGAAATAGGTCTTTGAAGAATACCAGAATCTCTAGGACGTTTCTAGGGAAGTGGAGAAGAGAAATTGGTAGGGGTTGGCCGAGCTTGAAGGCTAAATGTGGTGTGAGGAAGAGGGGGAGGAGGTGCCCTTTTATAAGGGAGGAGAGGGGCACCTTTGGAATAACTAAAAATATTATTTTATTATAAAGTCAAATTCGGTTTTTAATAGCTCCAAATTGATATATCTAGAAGATAAGGTGGGTAGGGGTCTAAATCATCTAATAAAATATAATTTAGACATGTTTAGGTATCAATTTTAACCTTATCATTTAGATTTAACTTTAAGTTAGATAATTTAACTTTCACCGTGTCTTCTTGTTTTCTTCCACTATAAGGTTAATAAACATACTATATCAAGTCAAACGAATACCAAGTTGTTTAGTATTAATATATATAACCTTATCAAAGTCATTTGGCCGATCATTAGATTTTTAGGAATAAAATAACAATTAATAATATAATATTTGTTTTTAAAACTATTTTATGTCAATTTTTACACTATTTAGTAATTGATTTTTTTGAAAATCATAACAGAATGATTAGCTCGAAACAAGTAAATTAAATCAATACTAACATGTAATATTAACCTAAAAAATTAGTTTAATTCATAAAAAGTCAAAAATTACATTTATTTGGGTATTTATAACATCAATTATGTCAATATTTCATTAATAAGATAATTACTGCATCATCGTTGTGTCATAAATAAATTAACTTATTAAAAGTCTAAAAATTACAAATAAAATACCATTATATAGGAAATAGTTTTCGATTTCTAATGAATATTTATAGTCGAATTTATCTTATGTATAACCCCATATTAAAAATGAGTTACTTATTAAACTTTGATTTTAACTATTTTAACCCTTCTTTAAATAAATTGATAATAAATGTCCTAATCTAATCCAAGTGGGCCTAAATGGTCATATTTTATTCCTAAGGTTGTTTTTGGTCGAATTACACTTGTCTAATATAATTAGTACATGTGTTAGGGTAATAGTAATATCATTTTTACCCCTAATCATCGTATTTACTTTTAACCGTGGTAAAAAAAAGTAAAAAGTTAATATTCACCAAAAATTATTTTCATCTCATTGAACCACATTTTACTTACTGAAATCAACTGTGTCACTCGGATTTTTGAAATTCCACTCAAAGAAGCAGTAAAATTAAGTTTTATGAAAAAATCAATTTTTAACTACCACTTAGTGGTTTCACTATTCATCAAAAAATGAAAGTTTCCAGAAAAATACCAAAAATTAGGCATAAGCTATACTTGATATTATGAATTCAAAAATGATGTCTATTTTACCAAATTCAAAACATATCAGTTGCATTAATTAATTTAAAAACTAATTTCCATCGTCAAAACAAATAGCGTGTTCTTAAGAGATAATAACTATCAAAAGATTGACAGTTGTTTATGTCTGGTTTAAATGTGAAATTACATCCATTAACCAAAATTGTATGAAATTGTAAAAATATATTCTAAATATACATTAAAACCAATCAAATTAATAATTTATCACCATTAATTATTTCTATTAAGAAGGTTGTTTTTAATTAAAATTTAATAATTTTCACTATTCATCAGAAAATGAAAGTTATCCGAAAAGTACCAAAATTTCACCGTAAGCTAATTTCGATATTACAAATCCAGAAATGAAGTCAATTTTGAAAAATAAAATTTAAAAAATTTCAAAAAGTGGTTATTACTATTCATAACGGCTAGTTTTAAAAATATTTTCATAGCATATCGTTGTTTAGTGATACTCAGTATTGCATACAACACACGCTATCGAGGAAGGTCGTGATTGCGTGTAATGCAAGGAAAGTCAAGGATGCATGTTGTGTAAGATCCTTTTGTTGTAGCGTACAACACAAGACATTAATGAAATTAAAAAGAATATTTTTCATAAAATCTCAGGGTGTTACATTCTACCCCCCTTAAAATAAATTTCGCCCTCGAAATTTGTCGGGGTTATAAATGGTTTACTATTCGAAAGTTTCTTTAATAGAAACCCACATCGTAAAAAGGAATACCAAAACCAATCTTTAAAAACAAAAGTATGAAACGTAATGGGTACCCAAATAAACTAATCACTGGGTTTCCACATAGGTGAAAATATGGATATGGAAGAGAAATCTATCCATCATGTTTTGATGGAGAGTGGTAGAGAACATGGCTATGGAAAATCCAGAAATCACAAAGCTATAAATTTGTGATGATCTAAGGTACCGTCTGATTCATCAGATATAAGAGCACTAGGACAACATTTTTGGTTTTCAAGATCATTTCCCTAAAGTTGAGGAAATTGGAATTAGAAGAAATACTTTCTTGATTTTGGTATAGTCTCACCGTTTTTCGTTCTTTAGAAAATATCAACTTCATATATTAAAGAAATGAAGTTGAATTTGTCATTAGTGATGTGTTAGAAGATCATGTGATAGAATGATGGGTCATTCCATCTGTCTCTAACAAAAGGTTAGAAAAGTTATCAAAAAATACAAAAGTCCATCTATAGTGCAATTAATCATATATAGTTCCTAAAATAGACTTATACATCATATATCATACTGCTTAATATAATAAAACTAGTTTTACTAAACAGGGACTTCATGTATGCCAGTGGTAGGCGATAAAGGCCAGTCGCACTTCGGTTGTGGGTTCGATTCCCATAGCCTTGTCCGACGCGATGGGTTGTCGCCCGTCCTGCAGGTTGTCCTTTTTCTAAAACTACATTACTATAAAATCACATAAATAATATCAAAAAAAGTTCTATCTTTAAAAAATACTAACTTATGGTTAACATAATCCATTCCAATCTTTTGTCTTATCTAAAATACTTCGTTCCAAGCTCATAGTATAAAGAAAATGATTACTTGAAATGTTGTCAACCAAGCATGTGAATACCATCATTTATCCCCCACATATCTTGTTGGTCACATTACAATCATGTGAATACCTTAATGATGTATTCTCCTGAAAAATGAATACCCATTAAACCTTAGTGAAAACATGAATGCTGTCAAAATTTAACTCTTTCCACATACCAAAATCCAAAAATTCTATATACTCAAACCATGATATAACCTTCTCCGTATATCAGTCATGAGCTCATGAATACTATCAAACATTTAATTTTCTCCTTATCCCTTCATTATGCGCATATCATCTACATTCCAAAAATATCTGAATAACCTATCATGGATACTGGTAACATTAATCACACACTTTCAAAACTCAAGGAAAGACAACAGTGTACCAATCCTTAGATGTATCTTTATTCCATAGTACCATAATATTACTTATACAACATTACACATGATAAACATGTAATCATTCCACTACATTCTTAAACCATTGACTGAGCTTTAACAATTCCTTCATCTCACATATCATTTGTAGTCTCTTCATCATCATCCACATAAATATTACCCATACGACCATACTGATTCTCTTCATGAGACTTTCCCTTAGGGCATTGGTTTTCATAATGCCCGTACATTCCACATTTAAAAGATTTAACCATTGTTGATGTCATAGAAATACCATTATCCTCATCCCTGGTGTTAACTAAACCTTTTCCTTTTCACTTACTGGCTTTGTGTCCTTCTTTTCCACACCCAAAGCATCTTCCAGTTCCTTTGAAACATTCTCCTTGATGCCTTTTCCCACATGATTTACATAGGTGAAATTGAACTTTCTTTCCTCTATGATCATCATGAAACTCTGTCTTTCTTTTATTAGTCGAGTCAGGAAACTTACCAAATTTTAATTTATTGATCATATTATGGGATTTCTGATTCGGCATAATAATGATGTTTGGACTTCCAAATCCCATTTCAATTGGTTTCTCATGAAGAATATCTTCCCATTGTCCATATTATCCTCCATTATCGTGAATCATCTTGTTTCCAGCCATTTTCTAAAACCCAAAAAGAATAGTGTTAGAGGCAAAAATCATAATAAAGGGGTAGTAACTTTAATATCTAACATCTTAGGTTAAATTCTAAGATCGTTACCATAGATCTAGGACTATATCCTATACGTATACTTATCCTTAGGGACATCCCTAGACATACCTTAGAAATATCTCTCGGGATCTCCCTAACGTTTTAACATCCTAGTTTCCAAAGGTTGACTAAAAATTTCCTCTGATACCAACTGTAGAGACCCGAAGCTTGACGTACATGGACAATACATTACTTTTGAGGAATACTTAGTACATAACAAAAACACACACACAAGGACCGTAATAGTTTAGTGTCTTTGGAAACTCGGAATATAATCTTCTAATCGTGGTGAAAGATCTTCAACATCTCCCATAAAGATCTACTTTTTTTCTAAACCTAAATCCTTTCTTTATGACCTGGGGAAAAGAAAACATAAATGGGTGAGCTCAAATGCTCAGTAAGGGTAAACAAAAGAAATATCAATCACGTCATATTCATAAGAACATATCTTTTGGAAATCATAACCTGCAAAAGAGATCATCATTTCATAACATGGGATAAATCATAGTTGTGAAATGAAATCTCAATAATCATAACTTAAAACATGAAACTTTGTGGCATACACACATAATCATAGAGAATCATTTCTTGTTAGTCAAGACTCTTTTCCAAGACTATCTTAGTGGACAAAGTCCATTTCTGAACCGAGTTCATTCCTCGTTTCAGTCCTATTTCACTGAACCGGTATAACCTACTGTTCCAGCCATGTCTATCTCATGAGATATAAAATCATTACCCAATGCATTGGAGGGAGATATAGGTCCCACCCATATCATAATGATACCATTCTTATGTGTGCCACAAAATCATAAATCATACATCATTGCATAACCCATGTAATAAAAATGGGAATCTTAAACATCGTGACATCATCAAACATTTCATATAAGATAAATGAATTCATAAAAATAATTCCATTACAAAATAATCAAATAAATGTAATACTAGGGATATAAACAGAACCCTATATTATCTTAGATGGAAAATAATTTTGATAAAACACTTGAAGTCCATTGTTGAGGAAAATATCCTTTCAAATTCACAAAAACATTTTCCTTTTTTTAACATGTCATACAATTTTAAACTAAAGAAGTTGATTAAAAATAAACTTCAAAACATGTAAATGAAGCTTCTTGGAAATAATGTTTTAAAAATCCATTCATTCCGTATAAGTTAAAAAAACATTCTTCGTACTTTTTTCGGAAAAGTAAAAAAGTACCTCGTACGAAAAATGACAAAAGATTCCATTCATATCCTTTACAAAAACTCAATGAAGGGTAAAATTGGTTTTAAACAATTGTAGGTGGATGGAAATAATATTACATATTGAGGAAACATGGATGTGGATGATAAAATACACCCCAGTAAATAGTAAATTATAAACAATCTCGGATAAAAATGAGATTGTGATATTTGTCATACCTTAGGTCCGATTTGCTTCGTAAGTGTACGAACCTCCTGTATAATGATTTATATAATGTCATTGACTTATTCCAGAATCATACTCATTATTATGATATCATATATGGTTCACTTATGACTTTATATTACCCGTTCTTTTGTAAATTCCTTGTTAAAAAGTGTTTTGGGTAAAATCGTTTCATTTTTCGTCTGTGTTTTGACTTGTAATTATTCATACGATTACTTAGATCATGATTAATTAATTACAGAATATAAAACATGATTTATATATAATATATATTCAGAATATACATATATATAATAGATCAGTAAATGGAAAGAAATTCACCGTTCATAGAGATGGTAGGTCGTACGTACGCATGAACACTGTTTTCGTTTCCTTATTGAGTTGAATGGAATTAAGTAGATGAAATAAATATATATACAAAAAAATACAGTATCATTATTATTTCATATATTTCATGATTACTAATTATATATACTTTATAATCATTCATGAATGGTTAACGTGGAGAGTGAATCTCATCGCGTCGTGGAGATGGTAGTCCGTATGTACGCTCGAGCGATGATATCGTTCTAAGGATCGTGGAATTGTATTGGAGTGTATGTATTATATTTAAAAATTAATATCACTTTACAATAATCATATATAGTTATTATGTACACCATTATACCCATCCAAGTAAGGTGGTGGTGTAAAATAGATTACACCACGGCGTGGAGACGGTATTCTGTATGTACGCACACGCGGTGATTTTGTTTTCCGTAGGATGGATAGATGGTGAAATAGGTTTGTTTCATACTTATAATAACATATCAGTATAGGAGTGATACTGATGTTATTACTTCATAATGAAACAACTAAAGAAGAATAAGTGGAAAAGAAATAAAGATGAAAGAATCGGTAACAGACATTACCTCTTCTTTGAAGTGCTTCTTTGAGACCTCCTTTTATGGCACTAAAATAGGTCTTTGAATAATACCAGAACCTCTAGGATGTTTATATGGAAGTGGAGAGGAGAAATTGGAAGGTTTTGGCCGAACTTGAAGGCTCAATGTGGTGTGAGGAAGAAGGGGATGAGGTTCCCTTTTAAAAGGGAGGAGAGGGGAACCTTTGAAATAATTAAAAATATTATTTTATTATAAAGTAAAATTCAGTTTTTAATAGCTCCAAATTGATATATCTCAAAGATAAGGTGGGTAGGGGTAGAAATACTCTCATACAATAGAATTTAGACAATATGAGGTATCAATTTTAACCTTATCATTTAGATTTAACTTTAAGTTAGATAATTTAAATTTCACCGTGTCTTCTTGTTTTCTTACACTATAAGGTTAATAAACTTACTATATCTAGCCAAACGAACCCCAAGTTGTTTATTATTAATATATATAACTTTATCTAAGTCATTTGGCCGAACCGTAGATTTTTAGGAATAAATTAACAATTAATAATATAATATTTGTTTTAAAAACAATTTTATGTCAATTTTGACACTATTTAGTAATTTATTTTTGTGAAAATCATACCAGAATGATTATCTCGAAAAAAGTGAATTAAATCAATACTAACATGTCATATTAACCTATAAAATTAGTTTAATTCATAAAAAGTCTAAAATTAATTTATTTGGGTATTTATAACATCAATTATGTCAATATTTAATTAATAAGATAATTTCTTCATCATCGTTGTGTCATAAATACATTAAATCATTTAATGTGTAAAAATTAAAAATAAAATACCATTATGTAGGAAATAATTTTAGCTTTCTAATGAATATTTATAGTCGAATTTATCTTATGTATATCCCCATATTAAAAATGATTAACTTATTAAACTTTGATTTTAACTATTTTAACCCTTCTTTAAATAAATTAATAATAAATGTTCTAATATAATCCAAGTGGGCCTAAATGGTCGTATTTTATTTCTAAGATTTTTTTTGGTCGAATTACATTTTTCCAACAGAATTAGGACATGTGTTAGGGTAATAGTAATATCATTTTTACCCTTAATTACCCTAATTGCTTTTAACCGTGGTAAAAAAAATAAAAAGTTATTATTCACCAAAAATTATTTTCATCTCATTGAACCACATTTTACTTACTGACATCAACCATGTCTCTCGGATTTTTGAAATTACACTCACAGAAGTGGTAAAATTTAGTTTTATGAAAAAACCATTTTTTTAACTACAACATAGTGGTTTTAGTATTCATCAAAAAATGAAAGTTTCCAGAAAAATACCAAAAATTAGGCCTAAGCTATATTTGATATTATGAATTAAAAAATTATGTCTATTTTTTAAAATTCAAAACATATAAGTTGCATTAATTAATTTAAAAATTAATTCTCGTCGTCAAAACAAATAGCGTGTTCTTAAGAGATAATAACTATCCAAAGATTGACAGTTGTTTATGTCTGGTTTAAATGTGAAATTACATCCAATAACCAACATTGTATGAAATTGTAAAAATATATTCTAAATATAATTTAAAACCAATCAAATTAATAATTTATCACTATTAATTATTTCTATTAAAAAGGATGTTTTTAATTAAAATATAGTAATTTTCACTATTCATCAGAAAATGAAAGTTATCCGAAAAGTACCAAAACTTTCACCCTAAGCTAATTTTGATATTCCGGATACAGAAATGAAGTCCATTTTGAAAAATAAAATTTACAAAATTTCAAAAAGTGGTTATTACAATTCATAACGGCTAGTTTTAATAATGTTTTAATAGCATATCATTGTTTAGTGAAACTCGGTATTGCGTACTACACATGCTATCGAGGAAGGTCGCGATTGCGTGTAATGAAAGGAAAGTCAAAGATGAATGTTGTGCAAGCTCCTTTTCGTGTAGCATACAACACAAGAAATTAATGAAATTAAAAAAAATATTTTTCATAAAATCTCGCGGTGTTACATTCAGTGGCCTCAGGCTATTAATTTTTTTTATTCATGGAGATGTTTTTTATTTTGGTGGTATTTTTTATGGTTATAATCCAGTTCTCGTGATTCCTTGAATTTTAGTTTCTTTATTCAATGGTTAGAAAATATAATCATTATTTTAACTCTTGACATTTGAGCTATATGTTTTATGATTTTAAGCATTTCATGTTGTGTCTTACATGAATAACATGATGACTTATTATTGGTGGCCTATTGGGGATTCTTCCATAATTAAAAATATAAATTTTTTGATTTTATTTTTATGTGATTTTCCATCAAGCGTTTATCTCTACCTTAATACTTATATGAGATAATGTAATTTTTCCACTATTCTATGATTCAATGGTGGGTAGATGATGGAATTATGAGGGGGATTTACATCATGATGACGTGATATGACTTTTTATAACTCCTTAGTATGTGTGAGATGTTAAAAAAATAAAACTATTTCCTAAAAAATATAATCCACATGTTCCTCATAATATTTTTTTCATCTATATCATTCTGTTTTTATCCCAATTTGGTTTCTTGAATTTGGATGTTTGAATTTTATTAGTTTTATAGTGATATCTAGCTTTATTTTATTTTTGATTGATTTCCATTTGTGTAAAAATCAACATCAATGTGGTATTTGAAAATGATAAAATTGTATTAGTAATATACTGATATACAATAAATAGTTCTTATAAGGGTTTTGTTTAAATTCCATTCACATACATATATAGATAGATTATGTTGGGGGTTTTGGATTACTATTTATTCCTAGAAAAATAGTAGAAAGAGTGGATGCTTGTTTTGGGATTACTCCATATTTAAATATATATATTTTGGATTTGGTTACTTAGGCATTTTGGTTATGAGACTACCCAACAATAACATAAATACATACAATATCATCTTACATGAATAATCATTTCATTTCTTAAGAAATCACACCTAGGACGTTTATGATTATTATATTTGGATACAAGATTTATCCCAAATAAATTTCACAAATATTTATAATTCTGTCCCACAAATATTATTTACACAAGTCACCCTTCTATAAATTTCATACATAATACTCATTTATATATCCTAGGGAATGGAAAAAAGTAGAAATGGTGAGCGTATAGTTTTTTTAATGGGTTCATGTAATAAATAACAATTGAATATCATATTAGAGACAATGTTTAGAAATTGTGTATGAAAAAAATAATCCTGATGTATATACAAAACGTAAGCGAATGATTACTAATAAAGATGATATCATAAATTCTGATTCATGTCCCAATTAATTTGGGATAACATATGATAAGATTTATAAGAATTTGGGGATATAATAAAATAATCATGATCATTGAAAACGTAACATGGGTTTCTCGCATATTAAAATGATGTATCATATGAATGTGAAATATTTATAATTAAATAAAATCACTATGTATATCAAGGATCACTACTATAACTGTCATAAAATGATAGAAAATTTCTATTAGTGGATTTAATTTACATAATATTCCTTGATAATTCAACCCATGGGATATAAGGGTTTACCTAATGATTGGGAATGATTTATAATTCTAGGTTCACCCAACATAGGGTGGAAATATATCAATAAAGGTAGGTGTTCAATATCGATTCCAAGTCATACCATGGCATATCTGTTCTTGAATTTTTGATATATATATTTTATGCCCCACTCATCACAGAATGGAAATCAATATATATGTGTGCCACATTAAAAAAAACACCCCAAACTAAATAAAACCATAATTAAACTAGAATATTGGATCTAATTTCAATATGATTTTCAAATGAGATGATCATAACCCATATATGAAAATTAGGTAGATGTTGTTATTAGAGAATATACCTATTTAAACCTATTAAATGAGTATGTATATGGAAGTAGATGAAATATACATTAAAATATAACCCATAAATGAAATTTATTATAAAATGAAATACCATTTACCTTTTTATTAAATTTTCCTTCGATGATACAAATTTATAAAAAATGATAATTTAAATTTCATTGGAAAATCCAGAAAACAATGAGAGTAATATTCATAAATAAAACTATCTAAAACATGTTTGATATTGATAAGGGAGAATATTTTGAAAACAATTCATTTCATAGTTTTATAACAAAAATTGAAGTCAATTGAAACCTATTCTTATTAAATGACCTTATGAAATTATAGAATCATAGAAATTGTAATTTTTAAAATAAAACATTCAAGAGAGAAACATATGAGAATGAATTGGAAGTAAAAATATTTTATATGTTTTTATCTACTTATATGAAATTTGTTGGGTCAATTGTGCTCCAAAGAGAGGTGAAATGGTAAGAAGAAATGTAAAAAATTGAAATAAATGGAGGAAAATAATATACTAAGGTATTGGATATAAATAAAATAATTTTTTGTCTTATTATAAATTCATTAAAAGAAAATATAATTTTATATGTGATATTAAAAAAAATCCCTTACATGAGAGTTCTACTTGGTTGGACACAATCTAATTCCATTGACGACTTGAATATCCTCTTTGAGAGCCTATATGAAATAAGTAATTTTTGTATTATTCTATTGAATAGAGGATCCAAAATGGAAAAAGGAATCAAGATATGATATTTTCATATGGATCAGAGAGATAAAAAAGGAAAATATTGATTTGGGAGAAACTGAGGATGGGTGGATTTGGAGGCGTGTTTTGAGAATCATTTTCTCAAAAACACATTACTAAATGTGTAATCTTGACATTATAAAATCCGAAGTGGAAAATATTGAAGCAATAGTGTATATGGGAATAGTGGAGCTAAATAATTTTCTCATCCAGCCATTTATTAATACATAGTTTTGATAATTCTGGACATTATCCATATATCATAAAACATTTACACCTATATATCCATTACCATAGAGAATAACTTTTCTTTTAGTAAATTATTCATATTACTAAAAAGATAATTCAAATTATTAAATAATTCATATATGAGGATTATAAATATGAATTCCATTATACCAAATTAAATTTATAAAATTTACAATAAATAATTATAATATAATTATTGAATAACACAGTAGTATACTTTTTGTGAGGAATTAATTTCCTAGCCCAAAATATATTTATTATTAGTAATTAATAAAATAATTAAATGAATGATAATTTATTTTATTATAAAATTAATCAATTCCATTACTCAGTAGTGATCAATTTAGTTTATTAATACAGAAAACCTAAACAATTGATAAAGAAATATTTAAAAATTATTCTTTTTCAAATGAGTTAAATAACATTTCATTATTTGTCTTCTAACCATTCCTTTTTATTAATCCATCAGTATTATAATAATTAGTATATTTTATTAATGCATTAAATAATTCTTTAATAGTAACTATAATGATATATAAAAATTTAAAATACATATTTTAATGGTAAAATATTCTAGTTAATTAATATTTTTTATTTCATTAAATAACTATTAATGACATGTAAAATTTAAAAAATTTAATTTTTTACTAACAATTTAAATCATCAATGTAAATATTATATATATGTCAATACAATTATCATATAATCAATAACTATGTATCCAATAAATATTTGTCTAACACATATACGGGAAATGAACATATGTTAAATGATCATTTATATATTGTCCATATTACATTCCTATATATGTCCTTACACATATTTAAAGAATGATTTATTTAATTACCTATTTTAATATTATAAATTTTTTTTATTGATAACCTATTTTCTTTTTCCTATTGAAATCATTTTTTGTATGATCATAATGAAATATCATGATGATTTGAAATACAAAAAATTAGTAATATTATTTTATTATGGTTTTATAGAATTATTAATATAACTAATTATGTATTATATAGCTATCTCATAATATAATTCATATAAATATAATATTAATTTTTTATGAAATAATACACAGTTCATTTTTATGTGTTATCTATAGCTGATGATATCGATCAAACGAGAATTATTTAAATATAAATATGTACTAAAATCATAGGGTGTTACATTCCTCTCCCCTTAAAAATATTCAACCGCTAAAAATTCCGTTATATGACGAAAAAATGATAAAACATCTATCTCAATAAGTATTTATGTTCCCACATTCCCTGCTAAATCAAATGATTTTTTGTGAACTATAACCTAGAGAGTGACCTTATTTCCTAGTACATTATCTATGTGATACAATAATTCAATAATTTTTTGATATAATAATGATCATGCACCAGATATAAAACCATCAGGATTAGTATATATAGAAAAGGTGAGGAATAATAGCTATACCACATGATTTTATAACATTGAGACTAAAATTCTCTATAATAATATCTATATAACATGATTTTAGAAAACATCAAAAAGAAAAAAAAACTAAAGTAAAACATTCAAAAATTAGTCAAAATACAATATAAGGATATAATTAAATATAAATAAGATAATTGTATGTAAATTTAATTGACACACCGCATGGAAAGGAAACATTCATGGAATGAGAAAATGCACTTTGTTTTACAAAAATTCAGCTGCCTAACGACGTCACATAAAAATTCATAAAATCAGTCGATTAGAGAGGAAAGGGTCGGTAATTATTGTTACCAAAAATTTATAATAATATGGATATATAAGAACATACCCCCACATAAATAATGGAAACTAGAAGACATACCATAACGAAAATCCTGAATAAATGAAGGGGGTGAGAGGTTCCCTTACATTGAAGAGTAACTTCAAAAGAATGAAGGTTGGACCATGGGGGGATTTATAAATCCTTGGAAGTACTCCATGGAGGTAAAAATACCATAGATTCATTAAGGAAGAATTTGGAATGAAAGGAATGAGTTTTTATATATAGAAAAGTTGAGAGAGTATATAGAAAATGAATGAGTTTGTATATATCGAAAATGAAATACATGAGTTTTTATATATAAAAAATGAAATGAATGAGTTTTTTATATACAGAAAAGGTGAATAATTTGGAATGAAATTAATGAATTTCTATTTCATTAATGTTGTCATTAAACACAAGGAAAATAAATTCTATATTTTCAATATTCAACGAAAAACTAATCATTTTATAAGAATATCATAAATTCATCCAAGCTTGATATCAATGATATGAATTAAAAAATAAACTTCATTTAATGAAAATAATTTTCTAATTATGAGCTATTTAAATTTTACATAAAAATACTATTTAACTAAAAAAATACTAATACATAAATGGATATTTTATAAACAATTATTTACTTATGCCTTTATATCACATTACCATTCAAGATTCCTAAATTATATTTATAAATTTATAGGTGAGGTTACTATTAAATTGGTCACAATAATATTCAAAAGGGTAATATTACTATTTATAATTTACTATTCTTTAAAAATAATATTGATATTATTACAATATAAATTTTTTACTGATCACAACTGTAGAAGAATCATTTTTAAAATTAATTTAACATTTTTAATTATTTAAATTATAAAAAAATATTTAAAATTTCCCTTTTTAAATGTTCATAAAATATTGATGTTCAACAAATTAATCATATAATTAATTTTACTTGTAATACTCAAATACTTTACACAAATAAGTATCAAAAATATTATTTATTCAAAAGGATTACACAAAGTAACTAAGCCTCATTATATTTCCCCTTATAACACCTACATAGGTCATATGAGTAACGTGTCCAATGGTGATAGAATCATGGGCCATCACGGACAACATTTCCAGAGTGATTATTACAACCATCATTGAATTCTCCCATAAGCGATTCTATTCATGATTAACTTATTAGAGTTCAGATTGGTATTTGTGAAGAGAAAAGCATAGTGATGCTACCTCATTCCCATGTTCTGACAGGTGGGATTTGTACGGCCCGAGTATACGAGATTAGGCCATCAACTCTTCATTATGTATTAGTTAACCTTGATCATTTTTATTTAAAAACATTAATCATAATGTTATGTGTATTGTTTCAAATGTTTATATTGTCTAATGGTCATATAATAGTCAAAACCCAATGGTCTAATTTTAATTACATTCACTTGATTAATTAATATTTATATTTTTGTTGAGTATAAAATAAAATCACAAACAAATTCTAGGAAGAAATATTATTAAAAATTTCAGGTCATTAACTTTTTCCCACCTTAAGATATTTTCACCCTGAAATTTCATCACATACCCTCTGAAGTGAAATGGTTTCAGTACTTCAGCCTCAAAGACTCCTATGGTTCCCAGGGGTATTTTTCACAATTTGTTTTCTCCAAAACACATTAACAGGTTGGGTAGTCTTGTTGTGAATAACCTTGTCTCTATGATCCAAGATCTCAACATGCTAGTAATCGTAAGAGAGGTCATGTTCTTTTTGTTCCACCTCTACATTTAATACATGTGATGGGTAAGGTATGTACTTCTTATAGAGGGATACATGGAATATATCATGAAATTCTTCTATATTTGGAGGAATTTCAAGCCGATAAGCCACTACTCCAATGAAATGAATTATTTCATAGGGTCCAATATACATAGGGATGATCTTATATTTCTTCCCAAACATCATGAATCTCTTCAAATATGAAATTCATAGAGAATATTTTTCACAAACATCAAACTATATTTCCCTTCGACAGTTTTTGGCATAAGTATCTTGCCGACATTGAGTAGCCATATTATGTTTCTAGATGGCATGGACCATTTCTATAATCTCTTGCAGAAGATCAGACCTAAGAATCTTTCTCCACCATCTTCATCCTAAAAATTAAGAGTTCTACATTTCTTCCCATATAGTGCTTCATATAATGCCATTTGAATTCTTGAGTGGAATTTATGGTTGTAAGAGAACTCAACTAATAGGAGATGTTGATCTAATCTACAATTAAATTCCATTGCGCATTTTCTCACCATGTCATCAAGTTTATGAAGAGTCCATTTAAATTTTCCATTAGTTCAGTGGTGATAGGCCATACTGAAATACAATTCAGTACTTATAGCTTGTTAAATAATTCTCCAAAATTTTGATGTGAACCTTGGTTTACTATCAGGTACAATTGATGGTGGAACTCCATACAACCTACCAATTATTTCACATTAAGCATGTAATGTTAATCAAGAGATAAATATTACCAAATAGAGATTAAATGGGAAGTCGTGTGTAAAAAACATCAATAACCCATATCACATTGTTTCCTTTATATGTTCTTGGGAGACCAGTGAAAAAGTAAATAATGGTATTGCCCCACTTCCATTTTAGTATGGGTAGTGGTTCCAATACCCTGTTAAGATGTTGTTTCTATACTTTCAGTTGCTGACATGCTAGGTTCCTTAAGCAATCTACATTTTCATATACTCCCAATTAATGATGATGATGGTCTATATACACTTTTGTACTTCAAGGTTGTATAGAAAATGTAGAGCTATGAGCTTCATCCATCAACTCCTTCTTAATTTATAGAATATATAGAACACATAGTCTTGTAGAAAACTTCAGTAGACCTTCACGATCAATATTTAATCAGGAAACATCCCATCATTCACATATTCAAACATATTCTATAACAAAGGATCTCTATTATATGCTTTCTTCATCTCCTATAGTAACAATAGTTGAGAAATCATTTGGGTTAGGTATGATGATTTACTTCCCATTATAATTCCAATATCCATCTTTACTAGCTCATTCATCAAAGAATCTCATTGAATCTTCATCATGGATTGAACAATTGAGTATTTCCTATCAGAAACATTGTTGGCTCTTCTAGGATGATAATTAATTGAACGGTAATAGTCAGCAAGATGTTCAAACCATCTCCTTTGTCTCATGTTCAATTACATTTCTGTGAAAATATACATCAAAATTTGTTGGTCTGTATATTTCTCCACATAATGATAGTGAATCCAAACCTTCAGATCAAAAACAAAAACAACAAGAACTATATCATGTTTAAGGTAGTTCTCCTCCCGAGTTTTCAACTGTCGAGATGCATAAGTAATGACTTTTTCATTTTTCATGAGGACACACCCAAGAACTTTTCTATATGCATCACAAAAAATAATGAATCCTTCTCAAATTGAGTTTAATGTAAATGTGGGTGTATTAAACAATATTTTTTTCAGCACTATGAACATTCCATACACAGCTTTGTAGATATGAACATTAACCCTTTTAAACATATCTTGTTTAATGGATTATAAAGTTGTGAAAAGTTTATCATAATCCTCCTATAATATCCCAATAATCCAAGGAATCTATGAATCTCAGATATTTTTTTCGGTTGAGGCCAATCCTCTACAAACTTTGTTGTTGTAGGGTCAACTGTGATCCCTTCATTGGTTACAATGTACCCAAAGAAACAAACATGTTGTAACCAAAATTCACATTTTCTGAACTATCAAAAAAGACAGCCTTTCTTTAGAGTTTTCAAAATAACCCTTAGACGATCCATGTGCTCCTCATGACTTTTGGAATATAAATGAATATCATGAATAAAAACTAAAACAAAGTAATCAAGGTAGTCCTTAAAGACACTATTGATTATATCCATAAAAATAGTTGCAGAATAGTTAAGTCGAAAGGTGTAACAAAAATCTCAAAATTCCCAAATCTTTATTGGAAGGTATTTTGTGGAATATCTTCTTAATTCACACTCAATGGACTATTAGCCAATCAAATATCAATCTTAGTGAATAATTGAGCCACATGATTTTGGTAAAATAAATCATCAAATCTTGGAAGAGTGTATTTCTTCTTCACTACGATCCTATTATGTTCTTTATAGTCAATTCATAGCTGCAGTGATCCATACATCTAATTCAAAAAAGTTAATAGGTTCTCCCCAAGGAGATACACTCAGTTAGATAAACCCCTTAAAAAGATATTGGGGTTGTCTCATTAATTCCTCCATCTCCACATTTTCCATCCTACACAAGTACATTGATATCAGATGATATATAGGTTTGAGTCAAATGGTGAAATTTACATCTCATTATGGGAGTGGTTTGGGTAACTCCTCAAGAAATACGTCAATTTCTTCCTGGATGATGGAGATATTTTCTATCCTTATACTCTCATTAACATCATCTTTACTGACCAACTCTATAAAAAAAAGTTATAGTAGGTTATTCTTGACATAGATTAGGTTGAGATATATTTCCTTGGAAGACAATGGTAGGTTTTCCATTCATGACTATTGATCTTTTATTTATTTTTCATTTGATCTTGTCATTATAATTTGTTAGCTAGTCCATCCCAAGTATAATATTGAATTCTATCATGGGAATAACAACTAGAATTGTGAAAATATTTTTCTCACTAAAGTAAATACAAGAGTTTCGAAACACTGAAAATGATTGGATAATCCCACCTGGAGTCTTGATCTATAACTGTACATCTAGAAATTCAGGGGTTTATTAAATATTATTTAAAAACACGGAAGAAATAAAGGAATGCGTATAACAAGAGTGAAACAAATTACTTTCTGTCTTTGAGTGAACAAAAAGAGTACTTTCCCCCACATCATTTGGATATTCAACATCAGTTGTCATGATAGAAAAATAATGACCTTTCTCCCTTGGCCTTTGCTGTGGCTAATGGTGGTTTCCCTCCACTGCCCTCTGATTTGTACAGTAATTGGAAATGTGACAAAGTTTTCTACACATATAGCATTAGACATCAGGTAAGGCTTGCACCATCTTCTGTGTGTTGTTAGTGGTTGGAAGTTGAGGTTTCAACTAACTATGAAAATTTCATGTAATATGGACATATCATCTACACTTGAATAACTTCCCACTTCCAAGAAGTTTTTTCCTCGAATTCTTCTTCCTATATTTATTAAACATGAGAAATTTTCCATTCTTTCCTCCCCTTGCCCGATCAAAGCTCCTCCCTTTTCTTGGAAAAACTGATCTCTTCTTATAATTGTATTTATGGGACCACTACGCCTTAATGAACTTTAGTTTGACTTTCATTGCACTCCATATGACCTCCTCATAGCTACCATAGTCTTGTTCTGAATGACCTTTTTGTATATGAGGTCTTAGTCCACCAATGATTATATCAATGTTCCCATTTGGATCCATGAAAAAGATAGAGATATAACATGAAATCCTCGTGATGTTCATCTTGTAGCTTCTAATAGATTCATTATACATCATCTTTAGCTAAAGAAAAACATTCTCCATTTTTTTCTCATAAAATGGGAAAATACTTATTGAAGAAGATCTAACTGAACTCTTCCCACACTATAGAATCAATCTCTAGTCTTGGCCTCATATTTTTAATCAGTTCTGACCACTGATCAGCTTCACCCTTTATGTGGTAAACACCCTGGGTGACATTCTCTTATTTTGAACAGTGGATCACATAAATGATCTTCTAGAAAATATCTGATCCACTATTCAAAAATCAATGGATCGATAGATCCTCTAAAGGATGATGTTTGCTGACACATAAATTACACAACAAAATGTTTTTCCCATCAAGATGTCATAGGTCTCTAGGAATAATTCATGTTATTTCCCATAACAAGAGTGAGTTGGTTCATCATTCTCAAGAACGATTCCATTCCGGCTTCCATCAGAGAGCCTTCGGTGCATGGCCCATTGTAGTCACCATTTGTATGATTTATCTAATTTCCCTCTATTTTCCAAAATAATAAAACCTTAGTGAAAAACTTAAATCTTTTATGAATATTTTATTTATAAATGATTTTAATGTCAAACAATGTCATGCTTAAATAGATTATTCTTTAACAAAAATTAATTTTCTCTATAAATCATTCATAATGATTCATAAAATGATTTTTATTTACCAATCATATCACACAAGGGAGTCAAAATAAGAGGAAAATAAGGACCATTTTCATGTACTAAGATACCCAAGTCCAAGCTTGAAACTCCTTGTTGGAGTTTTTAATCTTAGGAACATTTGTTCCAGATCTATATCCTCCTGTTCATATCTAGAATTGGATTTATTTTTACAGACACAACATAAATAATATTTCACCAAATTATCAGTAAGATTTTTTATATTTATTCTTTTCTATAGGGTTATTCATAAATCACTCATAGACTAATTACAAAAAATATCATCTATTCTCTCATTCCATCTATGGAGTCCCACAATTTGAATATATATATATTCAATTCATTTTACAAATAGGGGATATTTAAAGTCTACTGTATTATAAATAATAAACAATATACATGAAAATATAAAAAATTATTCTAATCCACTAATAATGATTAATCATAATTTCATCATCAGTTAGAATACTATATATCATAACATGGATTTGTACATCAATGTAAAGGGTGAGTAGAAGGCCCAGAAAGAAAAAAAGTGAAACAGTTTGCATGTGATCTTGAGCGATATCAATAAGAAAATGAGGGATATCCTAAAGAATGATAAATAGTCATATCATAGAAATAATAACTTGAATAATAACATGGAATTTTGGACACACCATTTAATTTATACATTCATGAACTTATCACCATGGTCCATCCCCAAGGTGTAATGATAATTACAAAAGTTATTCACCAATGTATCATACAACTTTTCATCTCTCTAGATTAAATTATTTAACCAAAGAATTGGAGAGATATTAGGGAGAATCCATAATATATCATTATTTTTTTATGAGACAGATAGATCATAATTTTAAATTTGATAAATATCCTAAATAGAATAAAAGAAATGGTATTTCATATCAAAATCATGATGATTTAAAAAGTGTTTAAAAAGAAAATCGTTATGTCATTTATAACCCATGAAAGCAGAATAAGGGATTTATGTATGTTAATTTTAGAATAAAATATTTAATAATATGTCTTGATGAATACCCCTAGATATGAAATTTGATTCGTTAACCAACTAAATAAAATAAGGGAATTTCATGATAAATAGAGAGGGATTTTGAGATGAACATTATGTAGCGTAATGACTATAAATCACGGTTTTAAAATGAAATTGAAATGGAGGGGAAAATGGTCAAACAATCATAAATAACTCGTAATAATAAAGAAGGATAGAATAAAATATATATATAATCATGTTATGTAAATTTGAATGACATACCACATGAATAGGAAAGTTGAATGAAATTAGAATATGTGATTTCTTTTACGAAATTTCTTCACCCTAAAGGCCTCACTTAAAAAATTCAGAAAACAAGTTGATGAGGGTGGATAGGGTATATCATCCTTGGAAATAAAATTTATAGTAATAAGGATATATAAGAACATACCCCAAATAAAAAAATATAATCTAGAAGACATAACATAAATGCAATCTTGACAAATAGAGGAGGGAGAAACGTTCCCTCACCATGAAGCGTAAATTAAAAAGAATAATGTTTGGGACCTTGGGTGGATTGAGGGAACCATTGAAGGACTATAGGGAGGAAGAAAGACCATAGATTCTTTTTGGATTAAATTGTAATGAATGGAATGAAATAATGTGTTGGTATTTATGGATAAAGTTAGGGTATATTTTAATAATTTCTAAGGGACACCTCATTAATGGTATTTGAAGAACCATGAACTTGGATAATGTATTTACCCAGGTATTTTCCAATTTGGACACCTCATAGAATATATTAATGTATACTAATATACCAAAATTATTACTTCTTTATTATATCATTAATGATGTCATTAAACACACTGGATCTCAAAACTATAATTTCACTATTTACCAAAAAACATTTTTTAAAAATAAAATAAATTCACCCTAGCCTAGTATCAATGATCCGAATTTAAAAATGAAATCCATTTTATAAAAATAATTTCCTAACTATTAGATATGAAATTTTTACGTAAAAATACTATTTACCCAAAAAATACTAATACATAATGAATAATTTCAAAAATTGATATTCACTTATGTTATTATATCACATTATAATTCTAGATGACTAAATTAAATTTATACTTTTATAAGTGTAGTTTATATTCCATTTTGTCACAATACTATTCCTAAGTGTTATATTAATATTATAAATAACTATTCACTAAATAAGAACTTGATGTAATTAGAATAAAGAATTTTTACTGATCACAATTGTAGAAGATTATTTTTTGAAAATCATGTCACATTATTAATTATTTAAGGTATACAAAATATTTTAAATTTAATTTTTTCAAATATTCCACAAATATGAAACTTCTAAAAATTCATCCAATATTTATATTGACATTTTAAATTCCCAAAATTTACTATAATAAGAAATAACAATTTTATTTATACCAAAGGATTACACATTGTAACTATTGGATCGTTACATTTCCACTTATAAAACCTGCATTGGTCCTAAGAGTAAGGTTTGAAATTGTGATAGAATCATGGGGTGGATCAGAACACATTGTCTGAGTGGTGATTTATATAAATTTGAACTTCTCTCTCAAGAGATTCTGTTCAAGCATAAAGTTTTGGAGTTTATCTTTGGATTTGTCCAGAGCAAAGCCAATTGATTCTACCTCCAACAAAAGCTATAACAGATGGGTTTCTTACAGCCTGAGTCTACTAGATGAGGCCATCGACTCTTGTCCCTATATTAATTAACCATGATCATTTATATTTAGGAATAATAATCATAACATTAATAGTATAGTTTCAAATTTTTATATTGACAAATGGCCATATAATAATCAAAACCCAATGGTATCATTTTAATTTCACTCATATCATTAATTAATGGATATGGTTTTATGGAGTATAAAATAAAATCACAGACAAGTTCACAAAACATAAATTATTCCAATTTTTGGGTCATTACAAAGTCTATGTCATAAGCATATGTATAGAATTAAATCATTAATTTTTCGTAAATTATAATTTTTAGAGTTTTAATATCCATATCATACATGTCTGGATACTAAAATTTGATCCATGCCCGATAAAGATGTACCTAGTGGTGAAAACCCAAAAAGGGAATATTTGGTATTAAATCAATTATCATTTTGTGCATGAAATAGAATCCTTACTATAATCATAGATTTAATCTCCATGGGATATGCCATTGTTATTTAAACTCTATTTGAAATCCATTTTGAATGACTTTTTATGTTAATTAATTATCATAAGATGTTCAATAGAACACAACCAAATCAATCCATGATTGAACCACTACAGATTTAGTATTAATTGAAATTGATTTAATAATTTCAATGTGTAATAATTTTTTTGGTATTTTTATACATGAAATAGTTATAAAATAATTATATTATTTTTTTATTTTTCACTCACTCGAGATTAAATGCTTTTGGTTTTAGTAATTGTTTAATCCTGAATAAACCATGTCAAATATATCATCCATTGAAAATGTAGAGATTTTACTAATGAGAAATGAAATTAAATATATATGATGTGATAAATATTCTAATTATATAGAACAAGATATCAATAATTTTTATTTTTAAAATAAACATACTAGGGGCCCAAATTGCACAAATAATGTGAATTATATAGTTTTATGGATGTTTAGGAAAAGAATATGATGAATGAAAGAACATTAAAATACATTTGTGTCAAAATGGGATATAAAAGTAAAATTTATTGTCTTAATGTTACAAGGACATGTTTTATGTGTGAAAAATGATTGAACAGAGAGACAATTTTTTAGGAACATCGAGGCGATCTGGTGTAAAAGGGAATTGAATTTTTTTCTAAATATACGATTGATATTTAATTTTCTTAAATGATTAGAAAATATACTTTATGTAGGTCAATGCCATATTGGAATGTATAAAAAGGATAATAGGATCCAAAAATAGAAATGTAAAGGAATTGATAAGAAATAAAAGCAATGGATGTGATTTGGGATTATATTATGGACTGAGGAAGATTGACCATAAACTCTGGAAATGTGAGTGTTGTGTTTTCCATCCTATGAAAGAAACATTTGGTACCATGAATAATTTTAAAGGATATCAAATCACCACCTTGATTGATAAATGTGGATAAAATTTTCAAAATATTATGTTCTCTTGTATATATATCATATTTAATAGATTTTTGTATGAGTGTGTTTCTTATAAATTCATATTATCCTTCCATTAATAAAATTTGTTGTGTCATTATGCACTGATTGGATATTTTAACAAGAATAAATTCCAGTAATCTAATATAACATAAAAATTCCTAAGAATTATTACTTATTATTACAAGTATGAAAATAAAATCCCATTGATTAAATTTCCGTCCCTTTATATTGGGGTACATAACACAAGTTTTTTTAAAACAATATCTACATAGGTTCTATTAAGATTTTTATGAAAAATAATCTTTTATTAGTGAAACTCAGGGTAATAAATATTTTTTATTATTTTAAAATTTTATTTCAATTCACAGTGTTTATTATGAAGTTAATTGATTAATAATATAAACAGCGAGGATGGAATTTATTTGGGGGATATAAGATCCTCAAATTTCAATATGTTTTTCTGAATGAATTAATATTATGTTAATACATTGTTCTACATGAAAAATGAAAATAAATGAAACTATAATATGTTAATATAAAATTTGAAAATTATAATATTACATTAAAATTATAACATATAAAAATGCATCCATATTATGATATATTGGAAGGAATTAAATATCATCATGTATTGAAAGAATACCTTGTGGAGATCATTAAACATAGAACCAGATAGAGGTATCTTCACTATTGATTTTTCTAGTCCTATAATAACATGAACTCCAAAAATTAACATATTACTGAAATAAGATTTCATATAATTTCATGATCCAAGAAATTTTCAAGATATATATGCTAGAATAAATAGCACCCCTGACTGCCACTATTGATTATCATAGGCTTAGAACATATTTAGATATTTAAAGGTAATATGTAACTAGAAGTTAGGATCATATAATCATATAATCATTAATATAATACTATATTTATCACATTTTCATGACATTTTTCAACTTTACCTATAATGATAAAAGTTGTTTTTTACTAATTCATTGTCAAAAATAAAAAAACAGTTTTTTAAAAAAAATTAGAAAATTGAATTTTTTGGTCCTTATTTCAAAATAGTAAATGTATTATATATTTATTTATATAATTAATATACATATATATAATAAAATTAATTTTATTATTAATTGTTAATAAATAATAATACGAATGGTTGATACATTGAAATTATGTATTCCTATAATGATGCTTTCTTGTTATATTATTTGTTTTGATTGAAATGTTTAAAAAATAATAGAAATTTAATTTTAGTAAATGAACATTATTTTTGGTTTTTTATTTTCAATATTAGTTTACGATGAGAATATATGATTATGTTAAAAGGGATAGTGAAAAATAACATTCTTACAAATAAAATGAATGCCAAGTCATTATTAGTATATAATTATGAATTGGAAATTTTTGATTACTTTATCTAAGAATAAATTTGTATTTTATAAATGACTATAATTATATCAAATTTTTATCTTAATTTAATTGATCATATTTTACTTTTTATTATAAAAACATATTTTACAAAAAAAAATTGAAAATTAAATATAGTAAAAATGAAATATATTTGTATCACTTTAAAAAAAAGAAAATGGATATAAAAGTTTGACACATTAGGACTTCATGGATGAAAGAAATATTACTCCAGTCAAAACTATATACATTTATAAAAATCATGAGGGGTAAAATGGATTAACCTAGGAAACATTACACCTATTATTTTTAAAACATGTGTGAGAATGAGTGGTTTGGGCCTTTATTGACATTATATATACCTATATCCATTATTTACATATTTCTGAGTTACAATACTTGATTATTTTTTGAATACATTAAAAATTACAAAATAATCCCATATAGAAGTTTCATTCCTCTCTTCATATCACTACACCCAAAAACACCCTTATTTTGAACCAATCATTACCCAACTATCTCATGAAAATTAAAATATTCATTAAAGATGTCATTTTCTTCTCAAAATGCCATATGTTAAAGGATTAACCCCCCTTATAAGAGGATATAATCTTGTAGGTGAGGAATAAATTTATCAAATTTGAAACAATCATCACAATTTTCCACATATATAATCATTATATTATTCTAAAATTGTCTTCTTCGATTATTATATAACCTATTATGGTCATTTTCATAAAAATAAAAATATTCTCATTCAACATTTTTAATTTAACACATTATTTATTCAACTTGTTCATTTTTTAAAATCAACCAAATTTTTATCTTGGTGTTTTTGTTGTGATTGTGCTTTTTGACAATGCTAGATGACCTAATTTTACCTTGGTTGGTGTTTCCAAAACATATAATTAAGGTGTATCCATTTTCCAGTGTTTAAAAAAAATTAGGCCTCAATAATGGGAGTCTTTTTATGAAAACTGATAGTTTTCTAAAAAACAGTTAGTGGACCATAAAGCATGGAATTTGTAGACCACACAATTCCACATCAGAGTTATATGAAAAATAGTGGAGGAATGTGAACCATGAATCATGGTCCATGAACTGTGTTGCAAAATGTTTTCACAGTTGTCTCATTATTTGAAGGATTGAATTAGTGATTTGACAAGATGCTATGTGATTTTGTTAGTGGATGACACAATACATTGTAAAGGAAAATAGTGACATGAAGTCACCACATCTTGTTTGTGGTGAAGGCTATACCACATTAGAGCTTTTAGATTTTTTGATTAGTTTGTTTTTTTGGATTTTTGTCATATATAAAGGACCCTAATCACATCATTATGTATATGTAATTTAATTTGAGATATATTCTCTAGATGATCTTAGGTAACTCTTATGTAGTTCATGATATAAGATTCTATGAATGAGAAGAATCTTACAAGGGATAATTATGTAAAGGATATGGTTTGAGAGGATAGTTCATAAAGGTGGTTTTTTGGCCTCTGTGGAACACAATGGAAAATGGACTTTATAGTAGAGTCACCATTTAAGACATAAAATGTCTATGAAGAAGAGGAAATAGATAGAGAAATTTTTTTATGTAAAGAAATCACACTTTACAGTAAATATTCATTTATAGAGGATTCAAGATTGTTCACAGATGATGTGATGAAGTTGGTTAGGGGACTAAATTAGTTACTGAAATCAAATTCCAAAAAATTACAGTACACAAAATGATAGATGTCATATACTGGTTGAAAAAATGAATTAATGGAACAAAAATATAAGTGTGAAACAATTCTTAGGAGACATAAAACAACATCTAATTCTTCTAGAGGAGGACTGAGCACACTTCTCTTGAGTGAGCAGTGATCATTCAAATTGTGACTGGATGTAATCCAAGAGTGATAGTGTGTTCTCTATAAAGATAATAATGTGTGGGATCCTTTACATATAAGTGATATGTCTAGAACCTTGTATTTTTTTATTGAGACATAGTATATTTTGAATATTGACACACTTTTTTCTATGATTCTTGGATATAACCTACTTAGGGTGAACTAAGAAAAATATTTGGGTCTTATACATGATTTCATTTCTATTCAAGCATTTCTACAAATGATAGAGCGAATGGTGTTTTGATTAATGACCAAAACATTACCCGAAGGGGTTGTTTTTTAATATGACATTCCATGATTACCACCCCTCTCATGGTACTTAACATTGTTTGGGAAACAATTGGTATTAGATGGAAATGTTAAAAATTAGTAGTTCTCTCTCAATAGTGGAAATGATAGTATTATATCATAATGGGATTCTGATCAGTTCTAGAAAAAAAATTTATTTATTGAATAATAGGATTAAACCCTACTTTTAATCATTGGTAATTAAAGTATATAAACTACTGATGCATGGAATTTAGGACAACATTAATAGTGGTTCTTTATCATAACGTGACTTAAGGCAATAAGATACTATTGCTATAGTATTAAATGTTTTATGGGGGCCTATCCAAAGAAATATATACAAAGATGATTTCATGTATTTCACTATATTTTATGTGGTAAAATTTGATGAATATTTATGAGGGTGAATCAAAAGTGAAATTAAAAAAACTAATGGTTCTCAGGATTAAGATGGAGGATCTCCGAGTGCACCTTAATTTGTTTATTAATACATTCATTAACTAGGTGTAAATTGTTATGGAATTCAGGTGTGGTGTTAGTCGATTTATTGAATATTTAGATATTTTCAAGTGCATATTTGGAAGACTTCAACTATTATTCAATAGAAAATTATCTATATTGGTTGTTAAATATCGGAAGGTCTTGTTATTGGATAGCTTGCATAGTACCTTTTTTTCATACAAGATGGTAAATATTGACAATGAGTCTATGGAAAAACAGAATTCTAATAATGTGGTATTCAAAGAAATAATTAATATCATTATTGAATATGGATAGGGAGAATAAGATATAAATGATGTGATGTCATTCCTTTCATCAAATTTTCTAAGTGGAGAAGGAAACCACAATAAGAATATCCCACATACATGATTTTGATGTGCTAATTTTTTCACCTTGTAGTATGTTGAAATAATAAGACTTAGTAAGATAATGAGAATGAAGTGGAAGTTCCCATGATTAATTATTTATCCCATGTGAAATGTTATAAAAAATTTAAGAAAAACTTCTTCAAAAAGAAGAAAAATATTTTGAAAAATTATGACTGTTCCAAAGAATCTATCGCAAAAGAGTTGGAGGACAGTAAAGATAATGGAAAAATTCTATCTTGAAAATTTTATTACATTCCCAATAAATGGAATAAATAAAAAATTATTAAGGGTAAGTTAAAAATATATTTTCCTGTAAAGATGATTTGAATCCCATATTGATGAAAAATATGTTTGGAGATCTAAAATCAAGAAAGTATTAAAAGTGGTTTGTGATGAGAAACATTATGTGAAATAGAAGTAAGAAGGGAAACATGAGATGATAGATGAAATTTAATAAATTATATATTCAAAGATATATAACTCAGGTATTTTTGGTGAGTATAAAACTATAGTTAAAGAACAAAAAACTGTGATTGATGGTTTGACAAAGACATTGAAATAAGCATAGAAACTCACCAAAAGGTTTAAGGATGATATTTTCAGCCTATAAAGGAAAGAAAAAGATTATGAAAAATTGTTGACTCTCGAAAATCCAGTCATATATGGAGTAGAAAATAAAAAAGTAGTTTTTAAATCTATATTGTATCATAAAAAGATATTTCAGGAGAGAAAAATGATAGACATGAACATTGTATCTAGTATGAGTCTTAATCTAAAAGAGAAAGTAGTAATGGATGATAACAAAACACAAGAACGCACTATGAGATTGAAGATTGATTTGTGTATGAATCCAAACTATATGATTTAGAGAACCCATTGTAAAATCAGTAATGTGGCAGTGACACACAAGAATAAACCTTGTATTAGATGTTATTGTTGCGGTTATATAGGACACTTGAAAAATGTTTATTACATAACTAAAAGTTATCAAAGGGAACATGACTAATGGAGGTATCCATACTAAACTCAATATTATTGGATATCTTTTGATAGTCACTATTTCATGTATGGAGGATTAGGAAACGTGGACAGATATTGCTCAGGTACAGTGAAGGGGAATGTGCCGAAGTAGACAGAATGTGGTCATAAGAAGGATCTAAATGTATCCACAAATGAGATGAATGGGAAAAAATAAGTACATATATGAAATAAGATTTTGGTCCATAATAATTCATGTTAGATCAACATTTTCAATCTATTTCAGGTATAATGTCAAAAACATGGATAAAAATGAAAAAAGGATGATGATGTAGTGGTTGAATTGATTCCTTTAAAAGCATAAGATCAGAATGGAATATGGATTATTGATAGTTGGTTAATTTACCATATGATATGATATAAGGAAGTAGTAAAGGAAATTAGATATAAAAATTAAGGTATAGTAATAATTGTTAAAGATGTGGGAATGAAAATTATTAGCTTAGTAAAATCCATGTATGGGGTCGGGGCAATACATGAGATGTGGAGATGTCATGGTTAATTAAGGTCTCAATCACTATTTTCATAGTTTCAGTCAATAGTGTGTCCCATGAAATTCTATATAATTTTTAGGGAAATTATGTAACATTAATGAAAATTTTGGTTCAATAGTTTTTTAGTGGAATCATACAAATGGGAATCCCTACCATGAAAGTTGAGAAGAAGATATGTTTTTATACATGGAAGAAGAAGAACATTTAGGGAATAACGGACTCAGTAATTTGATCTAAACATTACTCGAAGATCATGTGAAATTTTATACTCAATACCTCCATATGTTATCGCATGATCATACACATACAGGTGACACATGTCAATTGGGGAAGATCATTCAAAAGGCGATCAAGGAAAAAGATAAAAGGTTAAAAAAGTGCTTTATTTGAAGCATATTGATGTGTTTAAACCTATTTTACCAAGATATAGTGATGTAAAAAGATATTATAATCACTTTAAATATGATTTTAATAGAATAGAATAGGATATAGTTATTACCCACAAATACGAGGTTTTTTGTGGCATAAAAACTATTTTATGGAAGGCATGAAGGATGCTAGGGAAATGAATCAAGAAGGTCTAAACATAAAATGGAATAGAGTTTTAAAATATCCAAATTGATGATGATATTGATAAACATGGGATAAAGTACCATGGTTTAGCAGTATATACTTCCCAAAAATGGAGTACATTAGATAATAAATCATAATATTAACCACGCGGATAGAACAATGATTATTGATGAAGTCCATTAAAATAGGGTTTGGAATGAAATATTGATTACATAATTATAAACATAAAATATAGTTTTATTATACATGAAATTATATAAAACAATGTATGATCATTTTTATGGATGTAAACCAATGTTGAAGTGC
This sequence comes from Viscum album, assembly GCA_963277665.1. NCBI lineage: Eukaryota > Viridiplantae > Streptophyta > Magnoliopsida > Santalales > Viscaceae > Viscum > Viscum album. Next base: position 744,949,426 of record OY728123.1, on the reverse strand, counting down.
TTTTGAGTCTTGAAAAGTAACTGTTTCATTCTCAATAAGGATAAATACATGATATTTGAATCGTGTGGAGATGAATGGATATTCCATAGGTACTAAAGGAAATTAAAATTATATTTATGATTCAATAAAATCTATGGAAAGTTATTTTAATGAAATGATGTAAATACTATTGATAATGAAAAGATTCTTCAGAGAATACTTGATCTGTATTAGGAGGAAAATATTGAAGAGATAAGCAGCTCATGCGATGATCTAGTTCCAAAGGATGATTTATAATATGATTCAGATTATGGGAAGAATGATAATAAACTAGTATCTAATGAAAAATTGATGAGAATATCTAAATTAGATAGATAGGACATAATGGTGATCAGATAGGCCCATTGTAGACAAGGAGGATGAAGAATCTACATCAAGCATCGTTCTTATTATAAGAATATCCTATGTGTTTTGGGGAAGAATCTGGACATGAAAACTAGATTCAAATTATGAATTAAGATCATGTCCAAATTGATAAGAATCACACATTGAAGATTTTTTCAAGGCTAGTTGATACAAATTTCAGGTGGAATGAATGGGTCATTGGAAACAAAATGAATTAAGATGGTGGAGTGATAAAAAAATAAATCATGAATAGAGTTTAAATGTTACTCCCATATATAGGTTATCATTTTTTGTGTAATATTTGTACATTATTTATGTCTAGATACAATTATATAATTTTTTCCTGTGTTCGTTCAAGTAAATTTCAATATTTTATAGATTGATATCAAATAATCAATTCACAATTGGATTCTTGAAGAAGAATTATATATTGAGATGTAAAAGGGTTTTCACATTCATTAAAATTGGAATAGAGATTTTTTTATGAAGATGAAACTATATGTTTTGAAGAGATCTCCATGAGCATATTATTCAAAACAATTTCAGTTTCAGAATAAGCTCGGTTTTCAGCATGGTGGAGTTTATTAAAATCTATATGTTAAAATTGATAGTAATCAAAGGATGGTGGTGCTAATATATGTTGATGGCATATTATTTGGTAGATCAAATGGAGAATAATGTTGAAATTTCATAAAAATATTGACAATTGATTTCAAAATATCAATGACTGGTGAAATGAAATTTTTCCTTGGTTTATAGGTGACACAATGAAATAATTTAACAGTCACATCTCAATATAAATATTTCATGGATGATTTCTGAAAATTTTGAATGGATAATTATAATGAAATGAACACAATGGTGGATACCCAGATTAATCATTCTTAGGTTGCTGAATAATAAGAAGTCAATTTCATTGAATATTGGTAGATCATTAGATGTATGTTGTACTTAACAATGACACGATTGGATTTTTTTTACACATTCAATGTAGCATGGTATCAATGTAATAATAAGAAAACACCCTTGATTACAGTGAAAATATAACCTAGATACATGAAGGGAACCATGGTTTTTTGTAAATTTTACAATAAAAAATCCCACAAAGAGTAATTGAGTTATGCAGATGCAAATTTGTCTAGATAAGGGGATGACAGAAAATCAACATGACATGGTGTATTCAATCTTAGTGGATTTTGTATTTCATAGATAATAAGGAAATAGGTTTTCATTCTGATTAAAATTATATAATATGAATATATTTTTGATACTCATGTTTTCAAATAGTTATTGTGGATGAAGCAACATCATTGTAATATGGGAGGTTCAGTGATGTTTCTAATTAGAATACAATATAATAATTCAGGTTCTATGTATCATACAAAAAATATATTCCATCACACATGTAATTTCCAAATTAAAATCATGTATAGTTTTATCATGGAGAAGGTGGTGTAAGGTCTTTTGATGTTTCAGTATGTTCCTAAATAACTATAGGTTGTATACATTTTAAAAAATTTCTTCCACAAGAAGAATTATAATGTTATAAAATGGATCATGGGATGAAATCTGCATACATAAAAATGTTTTAATATCGAAACCCCTCTACACAAGTCATGATTTGTTTTTCACTAGTGTGTTGATATATGTTCATTACCCATGTTCACACCACAATGGAGTGACCATTGAATTTGATGAAATAGGGGGTGAAATTATGGCTATAAAAGGGGATAATGTCTTAATAATGATCGATTAGAAACAAATTGGGGGAGTACTGATGTAGGGGGAGTGTTACATCTGATGTTCTTAAAGGTGATAGGTTAAATTTTATATATCGTGATAGGTGGGGTTAATTATAAAATATGTTGATTGGTTTTTTGAATGAAGTTAACAATTGATAAAAAATGAATGATACTCTTTTTTTCACATTGATTTGAGACCATATAGGCTTAGATTGTGTTTTGAGAAAATTTCTGATCACTATAAAAATAGAAATAATTGAGTTTTGGTAAAGGATTGAAGAAAATGTATAGAGATTTCATCAAAGCACATATATATGAATATTCAAAAATCTCTTAAGGTGTCGAGTTGGTTTTTGGGGATGATTATTTTTGTTGAAAAATCAAAATGATCAAATTTTAGAATGGTTGGGGTTTACGAAACATATTTTTAAGGTGTAATGGTTTGGTAGTGTTCCCCAAAATTTTTAGTCCTAAAAATTAGGGGTTTGTATTATGGAAATGGAAGGATATCCTCAAAAGAGTTATTAGACTATAGTTTATAGACTGTGAAGAATAGAGTTTTTGGGCCACATAGTACCACATCAACATTATCCAGACAATATATGCGTTATGAGAACTAGGATTCTTGAAATTAGAAGCAAATATGGAAATATTCTCATAGGAGGCTAATCATTCAGGGGATTGTGGTTTTAATTTGAGGATCCATAAATGGTTTTCATTGGAGATGGTATCAGCCGCCGTAAAATAAAAAAGGGGTTATGTGGACTGCATAAAATATTCCTGGTGAAGGATGTACAGCATTAGAGTTTTGGGTATATTTGTTTATCGGGTTTTGTGGTATTTATTTTCTTATGTAATGACCCTAATCACATCAATAGTTTAAGAATATTTCAATATAGATCTCGTCGCTGTAAGGATTTTTGGTAGCCCAAAATTTTTTATAGAGGATTGCATGAAAGAGAATTGTTTGATAAGGGATAATTGGTTCAAGGAGACATTTCAGGAGGATAGTTTATGAAAGGTGTTTTTGGGGATCAGTAGATCAAAAAGGAAAACAAAATGTATAGTAGAGGAAGTATATATGGAATAATCTATCGATGAATAAGAATAGTTTCACGATGAAATGGTTGTCCAATAAGCCGTCATGCCACAAGGATTAAGGTATATCATAGAGGATTCAAGATTGTTTGTAGTTGATTAAAGAAAGATCAAAATAGGACAAAAAGAGTTTGAGAAATAAATTTCTACAAAATAATAGTTCAAAAAATGTGGATTTTGTCTAATTGGTGGAAACAAATCTTCATGACACACTCATATGAAAGTGAAATAATTATATGTTGGTTCAAAACAATAAGTGATTCTTATAAAGAAGAAAATAACACACATCAGTTGATAGAGAAGTTAAATTTTAAATTGTGATTAGTTGTAAACCAAGATGGGCAGTGAGACTGCTCTGAACATCGTAATGGTATTGATCCAAGGAACAGAAGTGAACATTCATAAATCATATATTTTGTAAGATATCCTTAGTGAATTTGATACATAAAGTCATTAAAGTGTATGCTCATTGGATGCATCCAATTGAAAATGGTCCATGTATAATACTTTTTTCTAATACGCGATTTAATTTATAATAATAAATTTCTTTGGGAAGGTGAGAGAAGTGTTTTGTTTTACAATGAAACAAGATATAAATGGGAAGTTGAATTAATCTTTCATTCCCTGATTACCCCCACCAATCAAGGTGTTTAAATTAGTTGGAATAACATATCATATACTTGATCATGAAAATTTTTAATATGATACCATCAAACATAATTTTTTAAATGAATTGTATAATGTACCTCTGTTATATAAGAAGGATCCACCCCATGATGTTTCAATCAGAAATATCATATTTTTAAAAATTTGATTAATTTTATAATTTGTTTCATCTATAAACAATCTATATTTTGTTACTCTGAATAAAGAGTTCCCACACAGGTTCTATACATCAAATAATTAGGTAAATTGGTATGATATAATTATACCCAATAAATATATTGATTAAATACCATATTAACATTTTTCATTATTGATTTATATTTATCTATAATATTATATGTTATCATTGGATACCTACATATTTAAATTTATTTATCATGTGATGCTTATTTAATTAATTATTAATGTTTTCATTCAGTGAATCCATTTGAAAAGTATAATAAACTGATTATTTCCATGAGTTAATTATGATGTGTTCAATGATCTCCATTAAATTCCATCGGTTACTTATTCTATAAAAGATCATGATTTACATTTCAAGGTTTTTTCAATCCCATTTTCTTCCCAGGAAAAATATTCATGTTTTATGTTAATGATTTTCTAGTGGAACCCATTTTTATAGTTGAATGTCATGCAGTGTCCTATATAACTCTAATATTCATTGGATAAGGGATTATATCCCAATAATCAAGTATTCAGGAGTACATTTTATTTCTTATAAGCATGGAAATTGATGGTGCAGTTCATGAATCGAATTTTTCTCTACACCAATGTTTATGACGTATTCTAAGTTGTTTTTCAGTTCTATGCAAACTGCAATTACTATATTATGACATGATGGATCATGTTAACTGACTCATGTTTCCAAAATATTTTGATACATTCTTATGTCTTTCCATCCTTATTAAATGATTTACGATCCCCGATTTGTTTTCATAGGTTTATTATGTATGAATATTACTCATATACAATCACCTTATTATCACATATTATATTTGATTAATTACTCTTATTTTTACCCATACTGATAATTTCAGTTGACTTATATCTTATTATTCCATTTCAAAATGATATAAATATATAAAAGATATGATTTATATTGAATATATCATTATATACGAATTTGGTAAAGATGTTGATGATTTATTATTGAATATTTAATTTAATATATATGGTAAATGATGTATAATTAATAAAAATAACATGGATTCCATAGATAATATTTTCCATAATTATTTAAAACTGCAAACCAAAAATGACTTGGTAATGTATTGAAATGAAATATTTCTTTATCTTATGTGAATGAGATGGGGATCTCTATAGGTTATGGAATATTTCAACTCACATTCAAAATAATTATTAGTAGATGAAGACCCAAAAATTTTAAAAAAAAAATCAAATGACACCACTATGAAATTCCTAACATCAATAAGGTAAAATTGATTTATTGAATTTGAACCATTTATATTGTAGAATTAAATGTACTATATATACTAATTCATGAGAAGAGTATAAAGATTATATTTTAAAAACTGCGTAGATTATTTAAGAACTAATGACACATGAGGATGAGAACAATGTGGCATATAAACTACTTGATTAGTGAGGTGCTATACGAGAAATGTTGCAACAATAATGAGGTGTTGAAAACGATATAGGGAATGATAGAGTCAAATACAACAGAATATCGAATATTAATTTAATATATGAGAATTAATTCCATTTATTGAATAAGTTAGAAAATTTATAAATTTAAAATTTACCAACCTCTAATAGAACCCTATACCAATCCTAGAGAGTATTTGTTAATAAAATGTTAATGCATAAATTTTTGTTTTGGTATTTTTGACCAACTACATTTAATCTTTCAATTTTATGAATAGTTATCATAAATTCAATATTATAGAAAATTTATCAAATATACTTTATTATAATGATATTTTTTGAGGTGTTATAGTTATTTCCCTTTGGGAAGAGTGATTAGTTTTTTTGAATTAAAAAATCAATTCGAATATGAGTGATCCTAGATTATTATCAATTTTATATGTATATGGTTAATGAAAATTTGAAAAGGTGTTATTTGACTAGGGATATAGTTTCAATTTAATATAATGGAATGTTTTCAATATTCTTGGATTTTATAATCAAAAGGTAAAAGATTAAACCCTATAATCTTCTGACAAATAATTTATGTACTCATAGGGATTCATTGAGGATGTTCTTATAAATGTGAAAATGTTTTTTCTATTTATATTTCATGATCAAATAAATAGATGAAAAATGTAATTTCCTAATCATTATGGGTTGATAATTACAATAAAATAAGAAGGAATTAATATTTGTGATTAATGCAATAGTCGCCTATAATGTCTTCTAGAAATATATTATTTTTTATCTTTCCTGTGCAGAAATGTAACGAATAGTTTTAATTTTTTTTATTTTCACTAAAAAAAAGATTGAGATGATCCATCACAATTTATTTTTTATTTTTTAGAGAACGTAAAATTAATTTCATCACTCGGTCTATAATAAGAAGGTCAGGTGGTTATAATTACCCTCATTGAAGAGTTAGTAAAAAAACTAGAGAAGAAAATATTTTAGAAAGAAAATATCAAAATTGAATTACAAAGGAGAAAAATCTTCTAACAATGTATTATTATTAATATTTAACTCCTTTCATCATCAATCCAGTGTTGATTGTGATGAATATACAACCAATTACTCTAGTACACACAATTATGATGTGAAATGGGACTCTTCCAATCGACATTTATCCAAAAAATGTTGAGGTGGAATGGAAACAATTGATTTATATTTTATAAATAATTTAAAATAAACTTTTATTGGGTATAAAAGATGTCAAGGGAATCATCCCTATATTTTGTATACCCTAGATGTTTCTATAAAAAGATGTGAATCCATGTCCTAAACCCTTGATAAGACTCAAAAAACCGCTAATGAACATATTCAAGAAAAATGTTATTAAATTAAATTATTTCTTTATTTTTTTATATATTATTGTGAATAAGTGAGTTTATTTTTTTTGGTTCTGAAGAAGGAAGGTTTATAAGATATAAATAATGATGAAATAAAAATAATATTTAATTGTATATTTATGAGTTATTGATTGTTTTTGGATTATATAATATTTTCTAAATCAAAACTAAAATATCTATTTCATATTTTATTAATAGTTCAAGTATTCGAGAAATTATCCACTAATGAATTCTATTGTTTCCATATGGTAAATCTACTAAAAAAATTCATGGGGACCAGGATGATCCCTCATGTAATATATTCTCCTTCACCTTTTAAAATTTTAATTTCAGTCAGACAACATTAAACATGGTTAATGAAATTATGTTTTTTAAATTTTTCATAACACATTTATTTAATTATAAGAATGAACATTTCATGAAAGTATTATTTGATGATTTCTTAATTAATGGAATATTATTTGTTGTATTTTTCAGATACATTGATTTGATGATTCAGTTTTGTGAATAAAAATTCATGTTACTAAATTGGTATAAGATCAATTTTATTATAAAATGATCCATATTTCTTGGTCACATGACTTAAAACCATGGAATTAAACCAAATCACATGAAAATTATTATAATATTGGATTTTTCAAAACCTTCAATAGTCATGGGTGGATATTGTTTTTGGATATTTGTAACTCTATTACCAATTCAGTAAAGAAATCCCCACAGTAGATTTGATGAAAAAACCTAATTTGTAGAAGGAATTTCCATTATATTTTGATAGGTGATGAAAATAAAACTACAAAAAGTTTTAGTTTAATATGTTGGTTTCTCATATTTTTTTCACTCTAATATAAGGAAATAAGCGTTGAGTAGTTTTCCCTTGTGTGAGGTTTTTTTTGGGATATGTCACGCTGTAGAGGTTTAATTATATATTTTGTCCCATTTTTAGTTAATTCCATACACATGGTGATAACTAAATGAAATATACAAGTAAAAAGATATGTATTCATTCTATTTATTTTTTCGATATATTTAAACAATACCCTATTATTTCTAAATCAATTATAGAAATTATAGAAATTCGAATGTAGTATTTTTTTTGAATAAGACGAATGATATTGCGTGAAAAAATAATTGAATTTAACTACAAATGGGGTTTGATATTGTCATCAAAGATAAAAAGTGATATGAAAATGATGTGGCAGAACAAAAAAGAAGATGCTTTCTTCCACTTATATAATAAATAGAATTGATGTATATGTGTTATGACTAGATAGAGGAGACACCATTTAATGTTGTATTTGTAAACTGACAATTTTCTATAATATAAAAATTTACCAGGATACTAGGACTCCTTATCCTTATTTGTCATACTAGAAGAAGAAACAACCTTTATCTGATTTAAATTTATTTTTAGGACTATATACGCGTTTTAAAAATTAAAAACACATCTTGTACCGAATATTATTTCTTCAAAAAGAAATTAGAAGAATGTTATAAATAAAAAATTCCTCATAATCATTGGAGACACCATAGACCTTAGAAAATTGAGGAAAATATATATATTTTTAGATTATTTATGCCAAATAATTAAAGAGATATATTAGAGATTATGTATAGATGATGTTTTCTTCAAATTAATATGAATCATTAGAAAACCAAATAAAATGTTCCAAGACCAAATTATTGTGGTTAAAATGATAGATATATAGTGAAGAGACCTCATTTTCACCATTCTAAAACCCATTAACAATACATATATTCTATTATATGTTTTTTATGTTTTACAATTATCGGAAGAAGAAGATACACCTGATAATAAACATACAGTGGCTATGTTGATTTATAGAAAAAAAATATTTCCTTAGTTTAGAACGCATAGACAGATCAATAATTATCATGGAACTACATTATGAAATCAACTGATGAGGGGATTGATCAAGAATTATGGTTTTAAATACCACACCAACACCCCATATCAGGAAAAAACTGATGGGCTAGTTGATACATTCAAATATGTTTTCAAAATTATTTTTGATAATGAGTAAAATTTATATTAAAAATAACAGATAAAGACGTTGGATGACGTATTTTTTCTGTATGAAACTATTTATAAGACACCAACTACTATATAGACATTAATTATATTTTATGGGAATCCATTTCATATACTTGTGGTACACGAACACATACAATAACAATCATTTAGGAAGCTTATTATGGATTCATAAAAATAATGAGAGAAGATACAATTTCAACTAAATTAAATGGAAGCGATGATATTAGATTACTAATAAAAAGATTAGGACTATAATGAGAATTAAAAAATTATTGAAAATTGATACATATGTAACGTAGATTTCACCCATGGACATAAGGAATTAATTATTAATACAATTATTATGTAATTTATAGGTAATATAATATATGTGTGGTTGAGATCATTTGTAGTGATCAATGTCATGCCTCATTAAGTTATTGAAATTCAACGTGGGAATGAAGACTCCATCACGGTGGATTCATAGACACTGGTGATTTATGATGATAATTTTAAAGCAGGTTATGTTCCATCTCCATTGATTTATTGTATATGATAATGGATTATCTAGTTCAATAAACAAAATGAATCACTGACAGAGATAAAACCCAGGTATGTTTTATGTTACATGTTTTTCACTATTTTAGATTTGGATTGGAGATTTTTTTTGTTAGAGACATTATGAACCACCACAAAACACTATGTTGATTCCTCATGAATCATATATCCAACTCAAATGATAATTAATATTGTACAGGTCATGTTGTGGTATATAATGATGTTACTCTGTGATATGTCTTAACAAAAATTATTTTTTTATATGATTTTTTTTCTATGAGATGATGGAAGAATGGTATAAAATACAAAATAATCTTATTTTTGATGGATTACCACTCACGGGGACACAATTCTATGAGGATGACACATATATCTTAAAATTCTAGTTGAAACATGATCAAACAGACTCAAATTGGGAAACATATAAGGAAAATCATATTATTTCTGTTATAGAAGGCACTCAGTTCATCAAATTAAAAATGATATATACAATGGTATAATATTTCTTATAAACCAATCCCTAAATTATTAATAAACTTCACAGAAAATTATTTGAATTAATAAATACACCATTCAATGACATATTTAGTGGATTTAAAACACATGGTGTTTTGCGAAATTGTCCCTACAACATCTCAACCCATCAATATGGGCTCTCATGCTTCACACGCCTCTATATTATCCTCATACTTCATAGCCTCCATGGTACTAGGTATCCTTTAAATTATCTTTTTTATATGAGTTGGAAACATTCACTTAGCTCAAGTCCCAATCTATTCTGTTTTCCCACTATTTTTTCTTCGATCCATTCCATATCCACTCCCCAATACTACACAATTACTCGCCCCTCTCACAATTAATTCCTTATGAAATATCACACTTCATGTCATATTTTTTCCTTACATACAGAATACATAATGTAAAAAACTAAATCGAATATTCAAAATTCCATGAAAAATGTAACACTAGACAATCCAATATCGTTATTGAATCCTAAAAATGCTAATGATCTAGAACCCCATAAACATCTCAAAACACATCCTCTAAGGCTTAATCTTCATTATCCCATTATGCAACTCATTAAATTTATAGGGTAGATTCACCACAAAAAATTCCCATCATTTCCTACAGTTTACTATATTGAGGAATCATGAATAATTGGACAATCATTAATTGAAGTAAATTAAAAATATCAATATAGTAGACATGGAGGTAAAAATAAACATAAAAATTCTTGTTTTTTTAGTATTCCCTTCATTCCAAAAACATTATTAATATATTATATATTTTGGAGGAGATATATAACGATATGTTTCTAGAACTATGGAATACACTTGATTTTACCACTATAAGAGTAACATATCGACTTATCTAGAAGTAGTGGAACCGCTACAAGAGTTTTTTCAGTAAGATTATGGGTATATAGTGTTTTAATTTTGATGATTGAGGAATATAAGACATTAAAAATTATTTTTATAAGTGTGAGACCAAGAATAATTGGGATAAAAAAGAGGTTTATCCCCTAACAATTTAGGATAATTAGATAAAAAAGAACATAGATTCAAGGTCTTCTAATTATGGTATTTTAAATGGTCTTGGACAATTATTTGATATCTATAGTTGAATCTTAGTGAATATTATTATGGATAGATGTACTATTGATTTAATTGATTTATTAAGGCCCACCAATCAATATGTGTTGAACAAGTTTTCTATATTTTTGGGTGATGTGATGATATCTATAGAGAAAATGATGAGGGGGTGATTTATTATATATTTTTTCAAAAATATTTGTTTTATTTGATTCATACATACCCCTCTCAAATAATATATATATATATATATAATAACATTAATTTTATTAGTAATTGATAATAAATAAGAATTTGAATTCTTGATACATTGAAAGTTAGTTTTCTTATAATGATATATTCTTTTTATATTTTATGATTTTAATAAAATGTTTTAAAAATAATCGATATTTAATTTAGATCAATGAACATTATTTTTGATTTTTAATTACAATATTAGTTTAAGGGGAACATTTTTGAATATTTTAAAATGAATGATTTTTTTGTGAATACTAAAAAAAACGTTCTTACAAATAAAATAAATGTCAATTCATTGATAGTATATAAGTATTAATTGTAAATTTTTTTGTTACATTGTCTAAGAACAAAATTTTATTTTAAAAGTGACTGTAATTTTTGAAACTTTTATTCAAAATTAAACTGTTCATATTTATCTTTTTAAAACAAAATATATATTTCTACAAAAATTATTTTTAATAAATTATACATTTAATAATTTTAAATAAATATGTTTCAATTTTAAAAAATAAATATAGAAAAATATATATATAATTTTGAATCATTAGGGATTCATGTATAAAATAAACATCACATTGGTCAGAACTAGTTACCTAGATAAAAGTTAGAATGGGTGAAAACTTTTAACCCAGATAGAATTACTCCTAATATAATTAAATTAGAGTTGGAATGAGTGGTTGGGGCCTTTATTGACATTATATCTACCAACATATATTATTTCTAAATTTTTTCTCAAAATTATATGAATTATAATTCCCATTATTGCATTTTTCAAATATTTTAAAAAATCCATCCCTTTCCCTTATAAAAGTGGCATGCATATACTCAATTAACCTTACACAAAAATCCACATATTTTGCGAAAAACTATGCCCAAACCTCTCATCAAAAATAATTTCTTCATTCAAGAGGTTCTTTTCATCTAAAAATACCATCTGTTAATGGCTTAACCCCTTTTCATAATATATAATTTAGGAGGTGAGGAAGAAATTTATAACATCTCAAAAAACCAACACTATTATCCATATATATAATCATTAAATAATTCTGAGATTGTCTTATTCTATTATTAAATAATCTTCTATGGTCAATTTCTTCAAAATATAAAAAGATTCTCTTTTATCATTTTTAATTGATCACATTATTCTGGTTAATGTTTCTTTTTATAAAATCCATTATGGTGTTATCTTGGTGTTTCTATGGTCATTGCACTTTTTGTCAATGCCATATGACCGAATTTCACCATGGTTGGTGTTTTTAATTTATATGAATAAGGTGGAGCTATTTCCCAGTGCTTGAAAATTTTTTGGGCAATAAAATTGGGATTTTGTTTTATGAAAATGTATTGTTTTCCACAAAGGAGTTCCCGGACTGTGAATCTTGGAGTTCTCAGACCACATACTACCACATAAGTGAGATACATACCATTATAGAGGTATGTGGACTACAATACAGTCTATAAGAACAATGTTGAAAAATCTGTTCATGGTTGGCTCATCATTTGCATGATTTATGTGGTGATTTGAAATACTGCAAAGGGGTTTTGTTAGAAGACAAAATCATCTGCCGTGAATGAAAATGGTGTCATGAGGTCCACACGTTAATTACGTGGTGAAAGATCTATGAAATCAGAGTTTTCTGTATTTTTGATTATCAGGTTTTGTGGGATTTAATTTCATATATAACAGACCTTAATCACATCTATATTTTCATGTTATTTAATTCGAGATATATTCACCGGATGATTTGAGGTAAGTCTTAAGTTGTTCACGAGGGAGTATTCTATGAAAGAGAAGAGTTACGCAAGGGATAAATCATTGAAGGAGATAATTTTGAAGGGAAATTCATGAAGGTGGTTTTTTGGGCTCAGTAGAACAATATTTAATAGTTATTTTATTGTAGAGTCACAATGTGAGGCATCAGTTATCGATAATGAAGAGGCAGTCCCTAGAAACTTTTTCTTGGAAGAAATCACACCATACGATGTATGGTAATTCATGGAGGATTCAAGATAGTTCACATATGATAAAAGGAAGTTTTTTAGGGGACTAAATAGTTATTGAAATCAAATTCCACAAACTTAAGTTATGTGAAAATATGGATTTCATCTATAGGGTGTGACCATGAATTTTGGGAACACTTATATACGTGTGAAACAATTCAGATGTGATTCATAACAACATGGGAATAATCTAAAGGATAAGTGAGCATACTTCTTGTTGAGAGAGTAGTGATCATTTAAATTTTTACTGGATATAAACCAAGAGGGATATTGAGTGTTCATTTAAAATTTTAAAGGAAGTTATCCTCCACATAGAAATGATATATCCAGATCCTCATGTTTTGATAGTGAGAATTACTGTATTTAAAGCAATGAATCATTGATGTATTATTCTTCTTGGATGTAGTTTAGTGAGGGTGAAACAAGTAAAACCAATGGGTCTGATGCATAATTTCATTTACGTTCATGAAATTATACTTCAAAAAAAGATAATTGTTTTTTATTTAATAAAATAACTTTATACAAATGGGTATTTTATCTATATTTTACACAATGATTCTCCCCCTATCATGGTATTTAACCATGTTTGGATAATAATTAGTATTAAAGATAATGATTGGAAGTTCGTGGTTCTCTCTCAACAGAATAAATGGTGGATTTTAGTCCTAATTTGATATTGGCATTTGGTGGAAAAAATTTACAATTATGGAATAATAGGATGAACCACTACTTTTAATCATTGGAAATGGATTTCATTAAACTACCAATGGATGGAATTTTGGCCCATATTGTCAGTGGTGCTTCATCATAAGGTGAATGAGGGTAATTGACTGATGACTCTGAAGTATTCATGCATTATGGTGTCCATATCCCATCAAATATAAATGATGATGATGTTATGTATGGTATCACATGCTATGTGGTAAAATATGATGAATAGTTATGAGGATGAATCAAACATAACATATATAAAAATGATGGTTCTATTGAACATGTATGAGGATCTCATAATACAACCTAATGTATTAATTAACGCTTTCATTGACATGGTGAATATTTTATGGAAGGCATGGCTGGTGTTAGAGAAATTATTGAAGATTTAGATATTTTCAAGTGCATCATTGGAATTCATCGATCTCTATTCAATAGAAAATTTTAAATATTGGAAGATAAAGATCCAAATGTGTTGAAATTGGATAGATTCCATAGTACTCTTGTTTCATTCAATATAGTAAATGATGATAATGATTCAGTGGAAAAACTGAAGTTTAATAAATTAAAATTCAAGGACTTGAAGAATATCAATCATTGAAGATGGATATATTGTAGAAGATATAGATGAGTTTATGTCATTACCTTCATAAAATTGTCCAGGAGGAAAATAAATATTCCAGAGGAAACTCCAACATACATGATTTTGATGAGGAATTTTTTTTCATCTTGTTGTTCGGTGATTGAATGAAATTCATTGAGATAATGTGGAAGAATTTTATATTACCATGTTTATTTATTCAGCCTATGTGAAAAGTTAAGAAAAACTATAAGAAAAATATTTCCAAATAGAATAATATTGTTTTGGAATAAGATGGCAGTTTAGATGAATCTATCGCGGAATAGTTGGGGGACAACAAGGATCAGGGAAAAAATTATATTGTGAAAATTTTCTTCAATTTGAAAAAATTGGAAGAAATAAACATATAATAAGGATATTTTTATGGAATATTTGTCCTTTAGGATTAATTTTAAATCCCTTTTGATGAAATAGTTGTTTGGTGATCGAAAATTAAGAAAGTAGAAAAAGAAGTTACTGATGCCAAACATTATGTTCATGAGAAGGTAGAAGAGAATCCTATGCTGGTAGGTAAATTTGAAAATATTATGCCTTCAAGGATATATAAATAAGGTAGATTCAATGAGTAAAAGGATATAATGTATGAAAACAAAATGACGATCGATGATTTGAATAATACATTGAAATAACTAGACAAACTCATCGAAACTATTAAGTAGGATATTGTCATCCTATGAAGGAACTTGAATGATTAATGGAAATTGATGACTCTAGAAATTCTAGTCATTGTGGGTGTGAAAAATAGAAAAGTATATTTTTAATATATAGTGAAACATTAAATGTTATTTCATGAGAAGAAAATGAAAGGCGTGAACATTGTAGCTGGTATGGGGCTTGATCGAATAGAGAAAGCAGAAGTGGTGGAAGTCAAACCCTAAAAACCTGCTCTGAGATTGAATATTGATTTGTTATGAATCAAAATTAGAATATTTAGAGAACCTAGTGCAAAACCAGTAATATGGTAGTGACACATAGGAATGCACCATGTATTAGATGTTATTGTTGTTGTTAGATGGGTCACATGTAAAATATTTTTTCCATAACCAAGAGGCACCAATGGTAACATAACCAATAGAGGTATCCATAATAAACTCAATATTATATAATAGTATTTCCTATCACTAATTCAGTAATTGAGGATTAGAAAAAATGTTAATATATTGCTCAACAACAATGCAGGGTAATGTGCTAAAGTAGACAAAATTTGTCCATTCGAAGGATCTAAATATACCGTCAATTGAGATGAAAATGAAAAATAGATTTACATATTAGAAATATGAATATAGTCTATTATAATTCATGGATGATCAATATTATCAATCCTTATTAGGTATTAAGTCAAAAAACATGGATAAAAAATAAGAGGGATGACTATGTAGTAGTTGATGATATTGTTTTCAATACATAATATCACATTGGAATATGAATCCTCAAAAGTGCATGTACCACTCATATGATAGTAATTGAGGAATTTGTGAAAGTAAATAGATGTGAAAATGATTCTTTTATAATATTTTTAAATTCGATGGAATGAAAATTATTA
Source organism: Viscum album (assembly GCA_963277665.1). Lineage (NCBI taxonomy): Eukaryota > Viridiplantae > Streptophyta > Magnoliopsida > Santalales > Viscaceae > Viscum > Viscum album. The sequence goes on along the minus strand of OY728123.1, from coordinate 744,933,226 downwards.
GGTTTGGAAAATCTATGTTTGGGGAAAAAATACATGAGATATGCAGATGTCTTGGATGTTAAAGGTCTCAATCAATATTTTTTATGTGTAAGTCAATAGTGTGGATCAGGAAATTATATAATATTTTTAGAGATATTATGATTCATTAATGAAATACTGGTTCAATTGTCTTATAGGGAAATCATATGAATGGGAATCTATTCCTTGTAAGTGGATAATATTTTTTTATATATAAGGGAGATGAAAACTAGTAGCGGAAACAATTCCTTGGTGAGTTGAGCCAAACATTATTGGAATATCTAGTGGAATGTGATGCTCAATATATCTATAGGTTATCACATGATCATACACATACATGTGATACATGTCCGTAGGGGAAGGTCATTCCAAATACATATATGGAAAAATATAATAATGTCAAAAAAGTTCTTGATATCAAATATATTAATATGTGTAAACCTATTTCACTATGATCTACTAATTTAAAGAGATATTGTGTTCACTTCATTGAAAACTTTAATATAATGGAAAGGGTTTTAATATTTACCTACAAATATGAGGTGTTCTATGGTATAAAAACTAATAGAAGAGATTTTGGAATGATACTAGAGAAATGAATCTTGAATGTTGGTACATATAATAGAAAAAACATCACAAATATTCATGTGTAGGATAGTATTGAGAAGCATGGGATAATGAACCATGTTTTAGTAGTATGTACATCACAAAAATTGAGTACTTTAGAGAAGAAATCGAAATATTATCAATAATGATAGAAACATGCTTATTGAGGAAGACCATCAAAAGGGGATATGGAAAGAAGTAGTGGTGACATAATTCTACACATAAAATTCTTCTTTATTATTTCTAATAGAATATAATACTATGTATGATCATCGGTATGGAACTAAGCCAACGTTGATGTACTTTTGAGTCTTGAAAAGTAACTGTTTCAATCGAAAAAAGATAAATATAGAAAGAAAGAATAATGTGGTGATGATAGAATATTCCATAGGTACTCATGAAAATGAAAATTATATATATGTTTCAATACGAGGTATGGAATTATAGTTTAATGAAATGATGAAAATATTGTAGATAATGAGAATAATATTCATAAAATATATGATCAATATCAGGAGTAAAATTGTGAAGTGATAAGTAAACCATACCATGTTCCAATTATAGAAGATGATTCATAATAAGATTCAGATAATGTAAAGGATAACTATAACCCATTGCCTTTAGAAATATTGAAGATAACATCTGATATTTATAGATAGATCATAATGGTGATCAGATTGGGCTGATGTAGATAAGGAGGATCAAGTCTCTACAACAAGAATTGTTCTTATCAAAGGTATATCCTATGTGTTTTGAGGAATAATCTGTATATTAAAATTAGATATAGTCTATGAATGAATATCAGTACAAAATTATGATGAATCAGAAATGGGAGATTTTTTTGGGGCCAATGGAAATGAATTTCATCAGGACTGAATATGTGATTTGATACACGATGAATTAAGAGGATGGAGTGATACACAATAAAGCATGAATATAGTTTAAAGGTTACTCCAAGACAAAGGTTATCAATTTTTATAAATAATTTGTACATGTTGTAAGGATATAGAAAATTAGATTATTATTTCCCATATTAGTACAATGAAATTTCAATGTTTTCTTGATGGATATCTTGTAATCATTTCGAAATGGGATTCTAGAAGAATAATTTTATATTATTAAGCTAGATGGTCTTCTCATTCCGGAAAATTTGAACATATATATTTTGATGAAGAAGGAACTATTAGATCTAAAGGGAGCACAAAGAGAATGGTATTCACGACTATTTCATTTTATAGAGAAGAACAGTTTTTAATTTGGTGGAGTTTATTGAAATATATATGTCATAAAATGATAGTAATAAAAGGATAGTGGTGTTGAAATATGTCGATGAAATAATATTTGGTTGATCAGACTGAGATCAATGTTGAAAGTTAAAAAAATTCATGAAAATTGAAATCAAAATTTCAATTATTGGAAAACTGATATATTTCCTTGGTATAATGGTGACATTATAGAATAATGGAACAATCATTTTTCAGTCTATATTTCTAAAGAAGGATTTCATAATATTTGGAAAAGATAATTATTCTGATATAAAGACTCTGGTGGAAACCTAGATTAATATTTCATCGGATGATGAAGAATATGATATCAATTTTATAGAATATTAGATGATCATTTAAAGGTTGTTTTACATAATAGTGACACCATTGGATATTGGTTTTTTACACATTCCTAGAAGAACAATATCAATGTAATAACAAGTAAATACTCTTGATTTATGTGAAATAAAACCTCAATTCATGAAGTGCATCATGTATTTTGGTACACTTTTTAATGAAAAATATCAACAAGAGTTATAGAATTATGCAGATGAATATTTGTCCAGATAAGGATATGATAGAAAATAAACATCTGGATTTTCATTCTATATTAGTGTATTGTGTATTTCATGGATAAAAAAGAAATTGGACTTCATTTGGTTGAGCACCATAGAAGTAGAATATATAGTGGCTACTAATGTTTTAAAACAATTATTGTGGATGAAGCAGTATCTTTCTGATATGGGGGTTTGAGTGAATTTTTTGATCATAATTCATTCTAATATTTCAGGTGAAATAAATCATAGCACAAATTCTAGTCCATCATTCATGGACAATTCACATTAACATAAAGTATCATTTTATGTAGGATAATGTGGTGTAATGGCTTTTGAATATTTAGTACTTACCTATACAACTACAGGTTTTATACATTCATAGAAAGTAATTAACCAGAGAATCATTTTAATTTCATCGAATGGCTCATAGTGTTAACTCACCACACGTGAAAACGGGTGAATGTAAGACCACCTCTACTTAAGTCATGATATTGTTTCCCTAATATGCTGATTTATGTTTTTTACCCTATGTTAGAACATAATAAAGTGAAATTTGGATTTGTTGAAAAAGTGGGATAAATATAGCTATAATATTGGGATATATCATAATCATGATTGGGGAGAATAAAATTGGGGTAGCCGTACTGTTGTGGAGTCATAAATATGATGATTCATAAGGTGATCGATTAAATTTTATATTTCATGACAGGTGGGGTTCATGATAAAATATTTTGATTGGGTTTTTGAATGAGGTGATCAACTGATAAATATTGCATGGAACTCTTATTTCTCACAAAGAGCATGGACCATATGGGATTGGAGTGTGTTTTGAGTAAATGTTTGATCACTATCCTAATTGAATGAAACGATTTTTGGTAGAATATTGAAGAAAATTTATAGAGTTTTCATCAAACCCAATGGGGAAGATTATTGGTAAAATCCATTAAGCTGTCGTGTTGGTTTTTTGGGGTCACTGTATTTGTTGAAAAATCTAGATGACCAAATTTCATTTGGGATGTTGTTGTTGTGTCATATTTTTAAGGTCTAATGATTTCCCTATGTTTTTGAAAAATTTATTCCTCAAAATCAATAGTTTATTTATTGAAATGAAAGGTTTTTCTACATAGTAATTTTTATACTATAGTTTATAAATAGTGAAGGATGGAGTTTGTTGTCCACATAGTATGACAACAATGATACGCAGACGACACATGTGTTATTTGATCTAGGAAGCATGTAATGAGAATCATATCGAGAAATATGTTCATGGGAGGCTCATCATTTTTCAAATGGAGGTTGTGATTTGAGGATCTAGAAAGGGGTTTTTTGTGAAGATATCGACCGTTGTAATGGAAAAAAGAGATATGAAGACTACATAGACTGTTCATAGTGAAAGTATTATCACAACAAAATTTTGGGTATTTTCGATTATCAGGTTTTCTGGGATTTATTTTCCAATGTAATAAACCCTAATCACATCAGTAGATTGAGAAGATTTAAAAAGAGATCTTATCATTGTAATGTTTTTTGATACAACAAAATAATTCATATGGAGGATTCAATGAAGGGGAATTTTTCCACTAGGGATAATTCAATGATAGTTGGATTTCCTAAGTAAAATTCATGAATGGGGTTTGTGGGGATCAGTAGTTCACAATGGTAAATAGACATTGTATCAGAGGAAGCCTTCATGAAGTAAGATATTGGTGAAGAAGATGTGTTCCACAATAAAAATGTTTTCTATGAAGCAATGAAGCAACATGGTGAAAGTTATTTTGTATTAGATTTAGGATAGTTTAATTTTGTTTCATGTAACTTCACAAAGGGAATAAAAATGTTTCTGAAATAAATTTATTGAAACTAATAGTACGAAAAAGTGGGTTTCATCTAATAGGTTGATTGAAAACTTCAGGCACAATCATATGCATGTGAAACAATACTATGTTCATTTTAAAAAACATGAGATTATTTTAGAGGACCAGTGAGCACACTATAGTTTAGAGAGTAATGAGATTTAAAATTGAGATTTTTTGATAATTAATAGAGCTAATGAGTCTTCTCTAAACATTATAAAGACAGAGATCTAGGGCATATAAGTGAACATGAATGAAAAATGTTTTTTCGAATAGATCCATAGTGGATTTAATACATCATCACATTTTTTTTGTATGCTCCTTGGATGTTTCCCAGTGATGATGGACCATGTAAATTAGTTTTTTCCAATAAATTATCTCATTTGTATTCATAAATTTCTATGGGAAAGATAGATAATAGTGATTTGTTTAACAATGAAACAAGATATTAAATTGATTTTGTATTAATCTGTCAGACCATGATCCCCCCTCAAGGTGTTTAACCTCATAGGTATATCGTATCCAAAAATTGATCAGGATTTTTTTTAATATGATAGCATCAAAATTCAATTTCTAGATTGATTGTACAATGTACCTCTCTTATATAGGAACGATCCATCCCTATAATTTTCCTTTATAATAATCCTTAATGTATAAATATGATAAATATTCTAATTTGTGTCCTCTATTAACAATATATATATATATATTGTGAATAATTAGTGTCCACTTAGGTTCCATACATCAAATAATTTGGACAATTTGTATCCTAAATTTATATTCTTTAAATAAATAGTTTAAATAAAATATAAATTTTTATCTAGATTGATTTCTATTTAACTATAATGTTATATATTATCATTGGATACCAACATATTATAAAATTATTTATCATGTGATGATTATTAATGTGATTATTAATTTTTTCTTTTGGTGAATATATATGAAAATGAAATTAAACCCATTTCATCCATGGCTTCATTATGATGTGTTTAATGAACCCCATTTACATTACGTGGGTTACTTATGCTATAAAAGAGATTAATTATCATTTTAATGTTTTATAAATCCCATTTTATTCCCATGGATCAATATCATGAGTTATGTGAAAGACTTTCAAGTGGAACCCATATGTATACGACAAAATGACCATTTAGCGGCGGTTTATTTTTCCGTTTAGCGGCGGTTTTGAAAAACCGCAGCTAAATTGTGTGTCGGGAAACTATTCACAGTGGTTTTCAAAACCATTTTAGAATGTTTCGCGGTAGTTTTTTTTAATTATTTTAATTATTAATTATTAATTATTATTTATTATTTATTATTTATTATTTATTTTATTTATTTATTTATTTATTTTTTTAATTTATTAATTTTATTAATTTTAATAATTTTACGAATTTAGTAATTTAGTAATTTATTAATTAATTAATTAATTTATTTATTTATATGTTTAACTTATTTTATTATTTATTATTTACTTTATTTATTAATTATTATAATTATTATATTTATTATTTGTTTTACTTATTCTTGATTTTATTTATTCTTGATTTTATTTATTCTTGATTTTATTGATTCTTTGTTTTATTTATTCTTTATTTTATTTGTTCTTTATTATTTATTATTCATTTATTATTCATTTATTTTATTTCATATTTATTTATTTTCTTTATTTTATTTATTTTATTTCGTATTTATTTATTTTATTTCGTATTTATTTATATTATTTTGTATTTATTTCATTTATTTCATTTATTTTGTTTTTTATATATTTCTTTTATTTTCTTTATTTCGTTTATTTTCTTTATTTCGTTTTTTTTCTTTATTTTATCTACTTTATTTACTTTGTTTATGCATGCACATTCCCATGCAATATAAAGAAATACTGCGTTTGGTGAGATTTGAACCCCTAACCTCTTGCATATTTTTCAAAGACTCTACCACTCCAGCAAGCTCGCCATGTGGTTAATAAACAGAATTTAGCATACTTATATATACTAATTGAAACAACAAATAATACATAATTAATAGATATAAACTCAATAATAATTAAACAATAAACAATAATCAATAATTAAAAATCAATAATCGATAATCAATAATTAATAATTATTGATTTATTAGTTATTTATTGAGTTATTTATTTATTTGTTATTATTTACTGTTTATTATAATAAATAAAATATAAAAAATAAATTATAATAATATTTACATATATTATGAAATTATGAAATTAATATAATAATACAATAAAATTACGAAATTAAAATAATAATAAAATAAAATAATAATACAATAAATAATAAATAATAAATAATAAATAACAAATAATAAATAAAAAACAATAAACAAAAAACGACAAACAATAATTAATAATAAGAAATAAGAAATAAAAATAAATAATAATAAAGAAATAATAATAAATAAATATTAAATAATAAAAAATAAATAATAAATAAGAAATAAGAAATAATAAACAATATATAATAATAAATAATAAATAATAACCAATAAATAACAAAAAATAAATAATAATAAACAAATAATAAATAACAAATAAATAATAATAAATAATAAATAATAAACAATAATAAATAAGAATAAATAAAAAATAATAATAAATAATAAACAGTAAAAAATAATATATAAATAATATTAAATAATATTAAATAAAAAACAAAAAATAAATAAAAAATAAATAATAAATAAATAAATAATAAATAAATAATAAATAATAAATAAAAAAGTATTAAATAATAAACAACAAACAACAAATAATAATTAATAATTAATAATTAATAATTAATAAATAATAAATAATAAATAATAAAATATAAAATATAAAATATAAATAATAAATAATAAATAATAAATAATAAATAAGAAATAAGAAATAAGAAATAAGAAATAAGAAATAATAAAACACAATTAATAATATATAATAATAAATATATAATAAATAACAAAATAAATTAATACTAATAATAAACCAGAAATCAGAAATTATAAATAATAAAGAATAAACAAGACTAAATAAATAATAAATAATTACTAATACATAATATATAATATATAATATATAATGTATAATGTATAATATATAATATATAATATATAATATATAATATATAATATATAATATATAATATAAAATATATAATATATAATATATAGTATATAATATATAATATATAATATATAGTATATAATAAATAAAATATTAATAACAATAATAATAAATAATAAATAATAAACAATAAAAAATAAAAAACAAATATTGATAAATAAATAGTAATATATAATATATAATGTATAATGTATAATATATAATATATAGTATATAATAAATAAAATAATAATAATAATAATAATAAATAATATATAAAAAATAATATCTAATATCTAATATCTAATATCTAATATATAACCAGTAAAAAATATTAATAATAATAATAATAAATAATATATAATATATAATATATAATATATAACATATAATAAATAATAAATAATAAATATTAAATATTAAATATTAAATATTAAATATTAAATATTAAATATTAAATAAAAAATAAAAAACAAATAAATATAAATAAGAAATAAGAAATAACCAGTAACAAATAATAGATAATAAATAAATTAATGTTTATTATAAATAATAAATAATAAATAATAAATAATAAATAATTAAAGTATATTATAAATAATAATTAATAATTAATAATTAATAAATAATAAATTAAACACATGAAAAAGTATGAAAAGGCGTGATAAGTGATGAAATTTTTTGAAAACACATGAAAACAGATGGAGAAGCATGAAGAAGGAAGCATTAGAAAGAATGAGAACGCATGAAAGCTCATGAAAACTCTTGAAAACCCCTTATGAATGAAACATAATCATCATAATATCCCACAAAAACCCATTGATAAAGATAACAAGTCATGGAAACCCAAATAAACATTAATAAATGGAGAAACTGTTAAAACCCGTCAAAATGTTCATAAAGTGACAAAAACATTGGACTCACATTATTGGAGATAACATATGATCCGACAGTTCATTCCATATCCACGACTAGTCAAATAATAGATCCTAAAACGATCTTCGAGCTCATAGGTGAAAGAGACCGAATGGACTGGCGGATCAAAATTTATGACCATTTAAAAAAATGATGGGGAACGGGTGCTAGAAACGAGGAATAGAAAAAAATAAGAAACCCTATACCCACTAAAAATGCCATAACAAATGATCCAGGAGTCCATGTGGGTTCCGCGACCAGTCAAACTGAAGCTCATGGAACGAACTATGATCTGGCTGGTGGAGGAGTCCAAACTGACACGTGGATCATATGTTAGGTCCATTTCAAAACAAGTTCGACAGGACACTGGTAACAGAAACAGGGTGTTAGAGGCCTTCAGAGGGATTTTTGATGTCCAAAAACACTACAGAAGCTTGCTTCTCTTAAAATGGTGCGGTGATCTCTTCGCTGGCATTGATTTGATATGTGGTATATCCCAAATGGACACCCGTAGCGAATGTTATGGTCATTTGATTTTGGAGGCCTTTTTCAACTTTCTTATAACTCTCATATCATCCGCATCCTAGACTGTCACCCGGTTTTGATTACACGTGCCTCTAGATCTCTTCATGACCTTCGATTTGACTGTTCGTGGTTCTCTAATAGATGCCCGAATCAAAGGTTATGTTCATTTTAGTGATTTCGGGGTTTCTCATGTATTTTTTATTTTTTTCTTTTCATTTCGTTTTGGTTTTATCCAAACCACCGATATTTCATGGTGGATTTTTAAAAAACTGCAGCTAATCCTCGAAAAAATTAAAAAAAATAATAATTTATACATTTTCAGCTGTTTTTAAAACCGCCGCGAAATACCGACCCGAAAGCTATTTCGCAGCGGTTTTTAATATTTCCGCGAAAAAACCGCTGCAAAACGCCTTTTTTCCTGTACTGTGATAAGTAATGAGTATTGTCCTATATCACACATCAATGCATTTGCTAAGGTATTATATCTTATTAAATAAGGATTCATGAGTAAATTTTATTTCTCCGAAGAATTGTAAATGATGGTGTAGTTCACGAATAAAATGTTTCCCTATACCAATGTTGATGCCATATTTTAAAAAAAATTCTTAGTTTGATGCTTAATGTATCTACTATATTTGAATATGATGGCTCATGTTTACTGATTCATGTTTCCACACTCTTTTTATACCTTTTTTATGATTATACAAGCCTTATGAAATGATTTATGATCTTTGATTTTTTTGGGTATAAGATAAATATGTATCAAGATTAAGAGGATATGATCAATTTATTCTTAGATATTATATTTGATTATTTACTGTTATTTTTACACTAATAGATATTTTGAGTTGACAAATTTGTTATTCTCTAATTTATCATTCATATAAAGATAGAAAAATTAGAAATAATATTGAATATCCCCTTCTGTATGAATTTTATAGAGATTTTGATGATTCATTATTGAATATATAATTTCATATATATGGTAAATTAATTATAATTAATGAAAATAACAAAGAATATTTAGATATAATTATTCCTTATTTATTTAAAAATATAAACCAAAAATGAACATGGTAATGTATTGTAGTGAAATATTTTCATTATTTTTTTTAAATTATATGGGTATATCCATTGGATTTGGTATATTTAAACTCTCATTCAAAATAATGATTATTAGATGATGACCTAATAAAAAATAAAATTGTATCTCCCTGAAACGTTGAACATCAATAAGGGAAAATTGACTTAATGAATTTGAACCATTAATTGGGTATAATTCAATATAATATAAATTCACTAGCTTGAGAAGAGTATAAATATGATATTTTCATAAATGGGTGGGATTTGGATGAACTTTATCCACATGAGGAAGTGATAAATGTTTCATAGAATCAACAATAGTAGTGAGGAGCTTTAAAGGAAATGATGCAACAATAATGAGGTGTTGAAAATGGTGTAGAAAATGAGAGGGGTAAATACCATATAATATTGAATATTAATACTATATTGAATAATTTATTCAATTTATTTAATAAGATATAAAATATTTATAACTTTTAAACGCAACAATAGCTTTTAGACCCTTAAACCAATCTTGGATGGAATTTTTTTAATGAAAAGTTGAGGCAAAAACATTTTGTTTTGGTATTTTTAAAAAAACACATGTAAACATTCATTTTTATGAATAATTTTCATTAATTATATCTTTTGATAAATTTATCGAAGATGTTTTATTATAATTATTTGTTTGGAGGTGTTGGAGTTATTTACCTAAGTTAAAAGTGATTACTTTTTTAATAAAAAATCATATCAAAATGAGAGATCATATGAAATTATCAATATTATAAAAATATGGTACTTGAATATTTTTAAAAGTGTATATTTAACTTGGTATATAGTTTCAATTTTATGTAATGGAGTGTTTTTATTTATATTGGTCTTTATGAACTAAAGGTAAAAATTTTATCAATATAACTTTCAGAAAAATTTATTATGTACTCACTGGGATTCGTTGAGGGTGTTCTTATAGAAGTGGAAATATTTTTTTTCAATTTATATTCCATGATCATAAAAATTGATGAATAAAATAATGTATTAATCATATTGGGTTGATCATTTATTTAAAATATGAAATAATTAATCTATGTGATCAATAGAAGAGTAACCTACAGTTTTTTCTAATAGCATGTTATTTTTTATCTTTCAGGTTTAACAAAGTCTGAATTAGTATCAATATGTCTGTTAGCTATTTTAGTTAAATAAGATGAATTATAAAATCCATCAATATTAATTTTTCATTATTACGTGAACATAGAAATAATTTCATCACTGGGTCTATAATAAAAAGGCAAGGTGATAATAATTACATTCATTGAATAGAAGGTAAACAATAATGATGAAAATAATTCATTGATGAAATATAAAAATTGAATTTGTATAGAATAATGAACTTCTCACAAGGGATTATTATAAATATTTAACTCCTTTCATCATCAATCCACTATTGATTTAGATGAATCTACTATTAATTACTGTACAATACCCATTCATGATACGAAATGATACTCTTATAGTCATCATTTATCCCAAAATGATGAGGTGGAATGGAAAACATTTATTTTAGTTTTGGGAAGAATAACAAATGAACTTATTTGTGGGTATAATAAATATAAATGGAATAATACCCATCAATTTTATCCACAAGTTGTTTATATAAAATGTGGTGTTTCCATGTCATAAACCCTTAATAAGACAAAAAAATCCAATGATGGAAGTATTTGGGAATGAGAAGATTAAATTAAAGTATTTATAGATTATATTTTTCATCTATGATAGTGAATCAGTGAATGATGTTTTTGTGGTGCTGAAGATTGTTGGTTTAAGAGATATAAATAATAATGAAATGAAAAAAAAACCAACATGAATATTTAAGAGTCCATGATTGTTTTTGGATTATAGAATACTATTAAAAACATAACTAAATTATCTATTTCATATTTTATTCATGGATAAAATGTTGTAGAAATTATACACTAATGAATTCTATTTTTTTCCAGATAGTAACTCTTGTCCAAAAATACTTAGGGACCAGGAAGATCTATTACAGAATATATTCTCTTTCCCATATTAAAATTTTAATTTTTTTCAGATGACATTTAATATGGTTAATGAACTTGTCTTTTCATAATTGTGTGTAAGAAATTTATTTAATTATATGCATGGATAATTCATGGATATTATATTTAATAGTTTCTCAGTAAATATATTATCATTTAATGTATTTTGCAGAAATTTGGGTTAGATGAATATATGTTTTGATTAAAAACACATGTTACAAAATTTGGAGGAAATTCATTTTATTATAAAAGGATCCATAGTTCATGGTGAGATGACATCAAACCAAGGAATTAAACCCAATCACATGTAAACTAATGTAATAATGGATTTTATATAACATAAAAAAGTCATGGGTAAATGGATATTTTATTTGGATTTGTGTAACTCTTTGACCAAATCATTAATGACTTCCCTAGAATATATTATATGAAAACACCTCATTTTTAGTAGGAATTTCCACTATATCATGATGAGTGATGAAATTTATACATCAAAAAGTTATTGTGGAATCTAGTGGTTTCTCATAATATACACTCTCCAATGATGTAAACAGACTTTGAATAGACTTCCGGTGTGACATGTTTTATTGTGGTATATGTGATAAGGTAGATGGTTAATTATTTATTTTGACCCATTTTTTATTCTATGGACTCACTCAATGATACCTAAATAAACTATAGAAGTAAAAATAATGGTATTAATTCTATTTAATTGTTTTGATACATTTAAAAAATATCATATTATTTGTAAAGAATTTATTCGGATTGAGGAAATATGCAAGAATTATTTTTTTGAATAAGAATAATGACATTACTTGAAAAATTCATTAAATTCTATGTTAAATGATGTCTGTGGTTGTCATTAATGATAAAAATGGATATCGTAAAGATGTGGTAGACCAAAAAATGAATAATTATGATTCCATATATATAATATGTATATTTTATGGATATTCATTATGAGTTCTCAGATGAGACACCATTTCATGATTCCTTTTTATACAGACCCTGGTGTTGCAGTATAAATATAAACATGGATACTAAGACTCCTTATCCTCCTATGTTATACAAGAAGAAGAATCAACCTTCATCCGATGTAAATTGTTTTTTTGTGGACTATATAATTTTTTTAAAGAAATATAAATACATCTTAATCCAAATTTCACTTCCTGAAGAACAAATTAAATTCTTTTTATTATTATAAAAATACAAACATTCTTGGGGACACCACATGCCTCATAAAATATTGAAAAATATATTTTTGATTAGACTGTTTTGGTCCACACTTTTAATAGTTATTTTAGACTTTATGAATAGATGTGGTTTCATCAAATGAATTGGAAACATTAGGAAACCTATCAAAATATACAAAAACAAAATAATTAAAGTTATAATGTTTGATATGTGTGAAATAGAATTAATTTTCACCATTGAAAACTCATTAACAATACGTATATTCTGGTATATTTGGGTAATGTTTTTAAATTGGTGGAAGAAGATTCTACACATGACATTAATGAAATGGTGGTAAGGATGTTTTATAGGAACATATATTTTTGCTTAGTTTAGAATCCATAGACTAATCACCTGTTATCTTTGAACTACCATTAGAAATCAATTTATGAGGGGATTGATCAATAAGTATAGTTTTATATGCAACACAAACACCCCATACTAGGTAAAAACAGATGGCCTAGTGGATAATTTCAAAAAAAATTGAAATATATTTTTTAAAATGAGTTAAATTTATAAATAAAATAATATATTAAGACATTGGATGACGTATTTTGGCTATATGAAACTATATATAAGGCTCCAACTACTATATAAACTTTAATTATAATAAAATTAAATCCATTTAATATAGTAGTGGTACATAAACACTTATAATAGCTATATTTTAGGAAGATGGATATTAATTCATAATAATAATTATAGGAGAGAAAATTTCTAATAAATTATATAGAATATATGATATGAGATTACTATTAAAATTAATAGATCTACTATGAGAATAATAAAATTGAGGTAAATTGATGTATATGTAACATAAATTTCACCCGTGGAGATAAGGAATTATTTATTAACACATGTATGATGCAATTTATAGGTAATATAATGAATGGGTGTTTGAGTTCTTTTATAGTGATCAATATCTTACCTCATAATTTTATTGAAAGTCAATTTTAGAATGAAGACTCCTTCAAGGTGAATTCATAGACACTGATGTGTTATGATGATAATTTAAAATTAATTCTTGTTCCATCACCAAAGAGTTATTTAATATGATTATGGTATATATTTTTTCTAATATAAAATGAAGCTACTGCTGAGAGGCAACCTATGTATGTTTTTATGTTGATTTTTACTATTTTAGATTTAGATAGGAGTTTTTTTTTGTTAGGGAATTTAGGAACCACCCCAAATTACTATGTCGAATCTTTATGAAACATACATCCAACTCAAACAATAAATAATTTTTTATCAGTCATGTTGTGGGGTAAACAATGATGTTACTCTATGATATGTCATAACTAAAATTACTTTTAATATGATTGTTTTTCTATTAGATAAAGGATGAATACTGGATAATAAAAAATAAACTTATTTTTTATGGATTTCAACATGTGATGACATAATTCCATGATGATGCTACATATATATTAAAATGATAGTTTCAACATGATTGAACTTTCTCACATAAAAACACATACAAGGAAACACATGTATTTTCTATTATAGAAGGCACTCAGATTTTCACATTGAAAATTATATAGAATAAGGTATGATATTTCCAAAAACCTAGAGCACAAATTAAATGAAATTTTCACAAATCATTCATTTAATAAATAAATAAACCACTAAATGACATATTCAGTGGATTTTAAACATTTACTGTTTACCGAAATTGGCCTTGCAAAATCTCAACCCTAAAATATGGGCCCTCACGACACGTTCCTATCAATATTATCCTCATATATCATATCATACATGGTATTATGTATCCATCGACATTTGTTTATGATATGGCATATTTCTCAAAGCCCATGTCCCTAACTATTCCTTTTCCCACAATTTTTTCATCTTTCCATTATATATCTAATCCACCATGTTGATCCATCAGTCACACCATCTCACAATCATTTCATTATGAAATATAACATTACAATTTCCATTTATGCATTCCCTACACAACACCTGAAGTAAAAAACCAATACTAAAATGCATAATCCCATGAAAAATCATATCACTAGCCAATCACATATCCTTATTAAATCCCTAAAATGATAATGATCTAAAAACTCATCACCCTCTCACAACCCTTCACATAAGGCATTATATTTCTTATCCCATTTCACTACTAATTAATTTTAGAGGGAGTATTCACCATAAAAAATTCCCATCAATTCCTATAGTTTACTATTTAGACAAAAAAAGAGTAATTAGAGAGTCATGAAATGATGTAAATCAAGTCTAACATGAAAGTAGACATGGAGGAAAAATATTACATTAATATGAATGTTTTTTTCTCGTTTCCCATCACACTATAAATATTATTTATATATTATATGTGTTGGATGAGATATATAAGGATATTTTTCTAGAAACGAGTCATATAATGGATTTGACCCTAGTAAGAGTAACTTTTCTACTTAATTGGAAGTAGTGGAACCACTACATGAGAATTTTTAGTAGGCTAATGTGTATAGAGTGATTTAATTATGATGATTGAGGAATATAATACATTAAAGAATTATTTTAATAAGTGTAAGACTATGAATAATTGGGATTAGGTAGAGGTTGATCCCTTAACCATCCAAGATAATAAGAGAGAAAAAATTACATAGGTTCATGGACCATTGATTCTGATTGATTATAAGGGAATCGACCATTTTAGGATAACTAATGTGGAATCCTAGGGAATCTTATTTGAGACAGATATATTGTTGATTTACAAGATTTATTGAGGCCCATAAATACATATTAATTGATGAGCTTCTCTCTATTTTTTGTGGGAAGTGAATAAATTTATAGGGAACTTGATTATAGGGTGATTTATTTAATATTTTTCCAAAAATATTTTTTATTTCATTCATACATTCCCCTCTCATATATGGGTATATTATTGTTTATTTTACTCCATAATATCTTTAGGATGGGTCTATAGGAAATATTGGGATAGAATTAATTATGTGATAGTGAGTATGTTGCTATAGATAAGGTAAAAGTTGAGCCAGAAGATCCATAACTGGCCACCCCTAAGTCCTAAATAACTCCAAGACATCATAGGCATTGGTTAGATATTGTCCCAAACTAGTCATCTTCATTCCCACCATTTTTAATTTCTGGATTCGCAATATTGGTTCGCCGATTGATTTTATCATCAACAAACTATGGGTTCTATTTCTAGAGAGTGGTGTGACCCCCCATTAAGATATTGGTTCACCCCTTTTCGCATCTACAATGAACTTCCCATGAACCATATCCTTTCCCATCCGCACTATCACTATGGGAATTAATTTTAGTTGCATCCCCTACTCTATTTAATGAATACATTCCACCACATGTTGGATATGGAATTACTTATGTACGTATTACATTATATATATGAATACCTAATAATATTTTCATCATTTACCATTACTATAGGGAAAATTTATTTTCCCCCAAACCATTGATGTTGGTTCCATTTTTTTATCATATTTTAGATAGGAAAATATATACAAATTAGGGAGAAACACATTCTATTTGAGTAGCTGATGTATTCCTTGGGTTCTGTTACTACTTGTCCAAATACTTATGTGATAGTGGAAAACACATTTCAAATTTATCTGATAATAGAATAGATTCTCAACCATGAAATAGGGGATGGGCTACTAAAGACATAATATTGGTCCATTAAATTTTCTTTTTTGTTATGTATATTATTTTTACTTTTACTATTTTATTTTTATGTCACCATGATTTTTTTCTTCAATGAAATCATGATGAAAATTTGTACTAATATCTATGAAACAATACTTGTGGTAATATTTGGGATTTCATTTATTTTTTATGACTATTATCAATTCATTTTCATATCACACATCGTCATGTGTAGGATTATATTATTCACAACTAACACTTTCTTTACTATAATGAATTTTTTTATGATTTACAATATACTGAGTCTTTTAATAAGGGAAACAATAATTTGGGGGAGTATTACATCTATCATTATAATTGTGTCATTTATATAATATATTCACTGAGTTATTTTTCATTCTAATCCTCCTACATTGGTCATAATTAGTGAGTACAAAATTTTATTTTAAGGGTGTGGGGGCATCTTTGATCATTTTATAACAACATGAAATTTGATATATATTAATTGGTAGATTCATTTGGTTATTTCTATTGACATGAGAATTTAATAAAAACCATGGAAATTTATGTAAATTATATGTTTATTTCATTTAATGTAAATTTCTGTTATATAATTTGGTTTAAATCATGTTTGATCACTGAATTGACATTGACCTAATGTATTAAAATTTTTAAACTGTTATTAATTAATAGATTAGTTATCATCGATAAATGTTTTGGCTAGAAAGAACTTTTAATTTTCATTCCTAATATTTATTATAGTCTGTTTTTTATAATCCTTGAAATAAAATCATTGAGATAATGTGGGGCACTGATCACTTAAAGAATTTACATGTTTTTCATTTTTAACATTGATAAAAAAAATTAGATAAATGAAAACAATGGTAAATTATTATTCATATCATTTCAACAAGACCCATAATCTATATTTTATCATTTTTTATAACACCGATACCATGAAATTATTTTATTGGATAACACATTACATGTATAAAAATCATTCTAACAATTATTATTCTTAATAATTTCATTATTATTATTTTTTGAAATGTGATATTGGGATTTGGATATTTCGTGGTTTTAACATATGTGAATTACAACAATGATTTTGGAGGATTCATTTCATGATAAAGATGTAATATGGTAAAATAATACAATCATTATTATTTAACAAGTCTATTATGTCATGAAAATGATTGAAAAATGGATGAATGGAAGAAAATGAAAAAATGGGATTGTGAGATACTATGGATAATATATGAATAGAAGTATATTAGAAATTTTTTCATTGATCATAAAAAATAATTTAATAAGGAGGTTAATGTGTGGAGAAAGGTACGATCTTAGTTTAACTTCTAAGAGTGTGGGACATTCTGTAAAACATAATTCATCAGAATAATTAATAGATAATAATTTCATATTATTAAAATAATGTAGTGTATTTTTTTAACATTAATGAAAGAGTATCTTATAAACTCTATAGAAAGGGAAGATAGATGGGGAAATATTTACAGCGGACAAGAGTAGAATAATGAATGCTTATTTATCTTGAGTACTATATTTGTTGTCAAAAAATAATCTTTAATCTATTAATCATATTTTTTCGTCATCGAAATTATTTTTTCACATCATAGACTACCTTCCATGAGATGTATAATCATTATAGCTAAAATAAATAGTCCTAATGAAGTTTGTGGTTTAATTTCTATGTGGTTATTTTTTTCTAGAAATATTTTTGATATGTAGTGGGATCCTATTATTGATAATTACCCAAGGTTACATTTATTCAGACTAAAATTCGAGGATTTTACAAAAAGATAATTCATATTGTGGACATTTATGTTTGAGGAAAAGTTATGAAATTATATTGAAGTGTTTAGATAACATAAGAATGATGCATGAATATTTACCAAAGAGTAATTATTTATTTTATTTTATATATTATTATTTGTCCCCCTTTTTATTTACCTGATTTTATATCTGTTTCTTGTTGTCGATGTTGGTTATCCATTATAATCCATACTGAGAGAAATTTTTCCATAGGATTAAAACATTTCTATTTTTGGGGAATTTTATTGATAAAAATAATGAATATTTTTTTATTCTAACTCTCCTTTTTTAATTATTCCAAATTACATTTCACTCTAGTGCATTATTATTATATTTTTGAATTGATTAAATGAATTACCTTTGAGGAGTTTTACAGAAAATGGTGACCTTTCACACAAAATTTATATTTTCTGTGAAATGATTAATTTAAAGTTAGTTTAAGGGACATGGATCCTAAGGATTACATGAACACCGTTATGTATTTGAACTATCAATGAGATAAAAACATATAGATTGTGTTTTAATATGACATTATTTAACTCCATGTCACTTGTATTGTGATATGGAGAAAATATTTTGGAATAATTCCCTCAAATTTAGAAGATCCAAGTCATAAATTTGTATAATTAGTTCATGATATGGACCACAATTATACTAAACTAGATCCTAGGGTTATTTTAATTCAATATTAAAATAAAGTTGATATCATTTCTCAACTGATTGAAAATTTTTAATATCATTTATGGAATTTAAACATATTTACTTCTAACATTATATATAAAAAATCATTTCTACATAAAATTTATTATGATAATTTTATTAAATTTTTACTAAAACTACTTGAGAATTCATTGATACCTTATTGGTATTGTGGGAATTGAAAAA
This sequence comes from Viscum album, assembly GCA_963277665.1. NCBI lineage: Eukaryota > Viridiplantae > Streptophyta > Magnoliopsida > Santalales > Viscaceae > Viscum > Viscum album. The sequence goes on along the minus strand of OY728123.1, from coordinate 744,913,681 downwards.
AATAATATGATGGGATCTCAAATTCTTATTAAGGAAAAATTTGAAACATATTATATTATATGATAATTAAAACATGATTAATATGGTATAGAAAAAAATTAATTTAATGACCCTTATAACTAATATAACGAAATGGATAATAAACAAATGGGTAATATAAAATTAAAAATAATCTTATGGATAACAGAAACCGGGATCTAAATGATGTGACACATAATACCATACATCATAATTTCCCAATAAATGGCTCAGAAAAATATATCATAAATAAATAGGTATGGAAAAAGCCAATAAAACAAACTATATTGTCTAATTTGACCTAAAAATTCTAATATTTTCCATCATGGACCCCACCAATCACATTCTAATTTCAATGAATTCATTATATGATATAAATGAATATTATTTTAACACGTAATTAATATACTCATTCATGTAGAAAAAGCAGCATCTGAAATGTTTTATATGCCCTAATAATTAAATAGAACCATATGATCATAAGTGATCTATAGTAATAATGTTGATGGTAGTTTTAGACTAGATATCTATTAAATTGTTTTATTTATCCATGGATATTGACAGAAATGAATGAACATTAAAAATATCATTAGGTTATTTCTTGAAGAAAACAATCATTTCATTTTGATTGAAGTTATATTAAAATGAAAAAATATATAATATTAGGAAAACTATTTTCATATAAATAATACATGAAACAGATAAAGTAATATTTAAGTAATTTAATTGTCATGTCAAATGAAAAATCACTTTATAGGGTATATGCTAAAAAATATTGCATTCACAACTCCGGTGAAAGGTATCTTATTTTGTAAAAATCATGAATTGTACATTACAAACATTTTATAGAAAGTAAAAAATTCTGGAACAAGATTAAATAAATAATTTTAAAGTATCAATGAAAACACCAATACATTTCATTAAAATATTTTCATGAATGAAAAATATTCTGGATCGAATGGTATAAAGAAGCTAATTTTCCATAAAAAAATGTTTTGTTTTTATTATGTTCTAAAGAAGATAAATATGATATAACAATTTTAAAATATATAAATAAATATTTGAGAATATTTTTGTTGGTTTTAATATTTTGAGATTATATAATTCTGCTAACTGAAACATTCTCTAAAAAATACAAAATAAGTAGACGATTTTGAAATAAACTCCCACCTTATGTTTGACTTCCTTTGTATGTTATTTTTTCCCCATTAACAAGTTAAAACCTATTATTTTAATATAAATAAATAATATTCATACTTATAATAAAAATTATGTTTTAAATATAAAATTATTTTTCTTTTTCCTTAACAATAATTAATTATTGTTATCATTTCAGGTTTCAACTACTTCTTTTTTCATTTATGTTTCGATACTAAAGTTTATATACTTGAATAATGACCATAGTTATGTGATGTTAAATATTATAATAATCATATAAATAATATATATATTCATTATATTTATATTTATAATCATCCATGAATTTTATATTGAAAAAATGAATCACATCACATCATGGAGGTGGTGTTTCGCATGTATGTCAGAGTAAGATTGTCAATTTTTAATGGGGTTAAGTTTAAGTAGATAAGTGATATATTTTACTTATCAAATAAAAATTCATTAAAAAAATTATTCATACACATTATTTCCAGCTATATATCAATGAATATAAACTGTTGATGAAAATTAAATTAAACCGCTACAAGAAGAATGTCGATTATATTTAAACATTAGTGATGTTTTTATTTTCCATAAGATGAAATAAAGGTGGAAAATTGTTCCCAATGGCCAAAATAACATACCAATATGTTTATTACATTATTTTAATTACATAAGGACTTTAAAAACATATTTATAGGAATATATGTCGAAATAAACATTAAAGGATTCATTGTGGATGATTAACTCTTTTTTGAGAGACCTCCTTTAGATTAAAATTTAATCCTTCATATATTGTATTAGGAGAACACAAAAACTGATATAATTAATGGAAGGATTCATAGATGTTTTTTATTCTGATCTTGGTTTTTCTATCGAGCACAATGTCTATGAATTTGTGTTGATAAGGGGTTCTCTTTTATAAGAAAGGGGAGGGACACACATGGAATAACATAAATTATTTAAATAATATAGTCATTTTCTTTTGAACATGGACTAAAATTTACTAGTAATATAAGGATATCTTATATATGATTGAAAAATATTATAAAAATAATATATTTTAAATTTTTTTTGGCATGTTTACCCTTATAACTTAGTTTAACCCCTAGTAAACCCTTTCTAACACTAATCAGTGTAATAAGGTTTTAATGTTTTCAGTATTCATTATGACCAAAAAATAACATTAACATATGAAACAAAGTTAATTAAATTTATATTAAATATTAAATCAATTATATAAGATACCATTTTTATAATTTATATAATTTAATTTTACTAAAAGTGTACAGTATACAACGATAACTATATTTTCAAAAAATATTATTTTAAGTATTAATAATATTTGACTGAAACATAAAGTATAATGTCGTTTCTAATGGAATTAATTGGATTATTTTATATAATAGGATTCATATTTTTATTTAATACCAAACCAATGATAAATGTATCTTTTTGAAATATTTTATTAAAATTGTTGACCTAATTTTTTTTATTCAAAAAAATATCAATAAACATATTTTAATAATTATTTATCATGCATTTCTATATAAAAAATTTTATTTTTGATATTAATTATATTACTTATCATATAAATATTTCTTATATAAAAAATCATACATAAATGTTCATTTTATTCATATATTATTATAAAATCATGAAATTAATTGTTCATTTAGAAAATTTATTCCTCATTATTCGTGAAAAAATATATTATTTATGTAAAAAAATTAACTTAAGATATTTTTGAAAATTTTAATTAAAAATTGATAATAATTTCATTTAAGTAATTTATAAAATTTAGTAAATTATGTTCTTACCATATTCTTGATTAAATTTATTTTCAATAAATTATCGTTTCTTATAAATGTGAATCATACATACTAAAACTAAATCTCATATTTTATATTCCTCCATAATTAAAAAATCATCATAAAAATTTAAAAAGTATCGCCACATCAGATCATGTTGTGTCTTCTTTATCATAACATATTCTGGTTCCTAGGTATCCTATTCTATCTTATTAATCCTCTAATGTGCCCTTACTAGGTCAGTTATCTGATTCATCAAGATTTTTCAATATTATCCTGAATCTAGTTGGCACATCCTCATAAGATAAATTATGTTCCCATTAATATTATTTATTGTGGATTACCAAAATTTCATCCATAATATAATTCATTTACTAATTCATATATTGTAAATCCCGAAATTTAGATATTCTAGGGTAAATTTCTAAATTATAATCCCCAAATCCAAATATTTATATAGTTTGAAAAGTTTTGATTTTCCTATGACATAACTACCGTTTCTAGTTAAATGTTGGAAAAAATTTATAATTCCCATATTTATATGAGACTTTCAATTTTGGTGGGGAAAATGTTTGAGTTATTTGAGGGTGGAAATTCTAAAAAGGTAATTGGAAGGAATTAATGAAGATCAAAACCAAATAAAATCAGTTTTTAACTGGGAATAAGATCATGGAATTTCCTAGTGGTTTTGGGTTTGAAATTATGATTTTGTTCTTGGAATTATAGATCACGTGGTTAGTGCTAACCATGAACACAAAAATTTTCAGTCTGTTAGTACCAGAACATGGTTTTGGTGAACCATAAAATGGAATTTAATAGAACATGAAATAAAATGAAATAAATTACAGATCTGTTTGATATTTTTATTATACAGTTTATTAAATTGTATGCCATGTCCATGGTAAGTGAGTTTCCTAGACAGTGGGATCCCCAATGATAGTCTATATTTTGATAAACCATGTGTCCTAACATCTATTATCTTTAATGATTGGAGAATTATGAAATTTAACCATTCAAATTTTAGGTTATAAATCTATTTTTCTCCTACCCTTCATCTAAAACAACTCAAGCAAGACCCACCCATCTTACTTATCTTGTTTTGTGTTATTTCCCTAATCCTAAGATATTTTAAATAAAATACTCATTCATTATATATGCTATGGTGATTTTACCAATTTTCCATCCAATATATTTACAAGGCCCCATCCATAAACCTTATTTAATCTTGAGTTATTACAAGATTACACATTGAGGATCGTTTCGGGTTTAGAGTTTTAGAGAATTAGATCATAAAACTTGCATTACATTCCACATATAAACAAAGTGGTTACATAAAGATAGTATTCATCTTTCCCATCAATGGAATCATATTTAAAATAAAACATGGATTCATTAATGACACTTCCTTGACACTATCATCATATCATGTACCTTTCCCTTGACCTGTGAAAAACATTTCAAAAAAACATGGGATGAGCATAAAAATCTCATTAAGGGATATAAAAATATGAAAAGGAAACATGGGTACATATATACATAAGAATGAAATCATACATTACTCATAAAACATAAGCACTTTAACATACCTCATCAAATAATGAATAAATCATAGAAATCATAAGACATAAAGGTAACTTGAGGCATTCATAACATTCTTACGTAGGGAGTAACCCTCTTGGTTACGTTTGGAATACCCATCACAGTATATTCCCTAAATATTTTCGTAGAAACCTTAACTTTTCACTCCTTCACGTTACCCAATGCATTGGAGAGCTATATCGGGCTCACCCGCCCTTAGTTTATCATGGAACCACCCGTCTTTATAATAATGCCCAAGAACCTCAATATAATCGTATCTCATAAAACATGCATAAAGGAAAAATAACAATTCCACCTTTAAATCACAAGACATCAATACAACACATTGATATAAAAACATTATGAAAACCATTTTCAATACCAAAATAAATGAAAAGTAAAACATGGTATTTATTTTTCTTTTAAAAAAAGGTATGGCTTGTAGGGGAAGCCGAAACTCAAATAATGGTCACGGCGGCGGGGAAGTCGTTGTCACCGCATACGTACGACAAACACCTTCCCTTTTGTCGATTAGTAAATGATTCATATAAAAAATATTCATTTCGAATAAACGTAAAAGTCAAAGGTTTTTATGCACCATATAAATGAAGGTTTTGTATAAAACAAAATATGCCTCAATGAAAGGAGATTGAGACGAAGTCCCATACCTCGGGTCCGACTTGACTCGATCTTTCTTTAATGTCCTGAATAATAAACATGAGTTAATTTATACATGCTTAAGAACCTTTGTCTTGTTCATTATTCCTTTTATATCACTTATTTCCATGTCATGAACACTATGTAATTATTTAAGTTAATAACGGTCGTTTTAAAGATCATTGGTACTTGAGTCAAAAATAAACCCATTATAATTACAAGTTGTTCATGTATCCATTATATCTAGCATTGTATTCATGATGTAGAAATCATATATGTCATATATATCCAGTACATGCATGCATTTATAATATTACATAACCATTTAGAGGTAAGAAATGAAATGCACCGTTCATGGAGACGGTATACCGTACGTACGCATGAACGCTACTTTCATTTCTATTTCGTATTTTATAGAATGGAATCATAATTATATAAATTTATATTATAATTCCAGTATAATATCATATATAATACCATAGTTCCATCCTTTATACGTCCCACATATGGTATTTAACGAATCAAATCACTTTGAGGGGGCGGTAGTCCGCACTTCCTTAAATGAAGATATCGCGTTTACCCATAATGGAAACCATAAAGGTATTCCCAAAATGAAAAATACAGAATCTTAAGGAAAACATAAACATATTATATATCATATATAAATATAGTGTCATCATAATGGCCACCTTTGAAGGTGTTAAAAGAATGTTGAACAATCATCGTTTCGGGAGGCATAAATTCACCATCCACGGAAACATTATTTCCATTAACCATTAGATGTATATGTGTGTAAGTGTAGATCTAATCCTTATTATAAAAACATCGTATTATATTGAAGATATTGGAGTTGTTACAAAAGAAATTAATAAAAAGAGTTTAGGGGGTTGGAGAAGCAAAATAAAACAAAAGGAATCAAGTGAAGACATTACCTTAAAATCGGGTAACTCCCTTTGGTTTGAGATCAAAGGCTTCCTTGGGAAGACTTATGCCCAATGTGAGGCTTCAAGGAGAAAGATTGGGATGTGGAGAGACTAAATGGGCAGGGTTTGGCCGAGCCAGAGGCTATGGGAGTGTGGTTAAAGAGGTAGAGGTGGGGGCCTTTTATAAGGGGAGAGGAGGGGACTCTTGGAAAGTAAGAAAATGATACTTTATTTGTAAATGCGTTTCGGATTTAAAAGCTCCCACATTGATATAATTCGAGGCTAAGGTGATAAGGGTTCGAAATCCACCCAAACAATAGGTTTTGGACATGTGTAGGTAATAGATTTTACATTATCATTTCATTTTATTTAAATCCTTTATTAATGATGTAATTGTTGCATCATCATGATGTTATAACTAATTTAATTTATTTAAAGTCTAAAAATTATAAAATAAATACTATGATGTAGGAAATCTTTTTAGCTTTCCAATTACTATTTATAATAAAAAATATGACTTGTATAACCCCATGTAAAAAGTTTTTTAGTAAAACATCTCATGTTTGTGTTATTTTTTACTTTAATATTAAATAAAAAGTTATTTATGTAATTTCCCAACCAATGTGGCTCCATGCGGTCCCCAAGTTGACCCATGGCTTCTCATGGTCGGCCATGACACATCCAATAAAGGTATGACATGTTTCAAGCTCATATCATATTATTAAAACATTATTTTTACCTTAAACTACACTAATTACCTCTAATCACGATTAAGAACTTAAAAGTTACTATTCACCAAAAAATTATTTTAATCTCATTGATCCACATTTTACTTCATAATGAAAACCACATTTGTTGGATTTTTTGAAAATAAAATCACAGAAGTATCAAAGTTTCATTTAAATGAAAAATCAGTTTCTTTAACTACCACATAGTGGTTTCACTATTCATCAAAAATTGAAATTTTCATGAAAGATACAAAAACATCACCCTAAGCTATATTTGATATTCCGAATTCAAAAATGAAGTTCATTTTACAAAATTAAAAACATATAAGTCACATTAATTAATTTAATAAATAATTCCCATTGTCATGACAAATAGCGTGTTTTTATGAAACAATAAGTATCAAAAGATTGACACCAGTTTAAGTCCAATTTCAAAGTGAAATTGATTCCAATGACCACCATTGGATAAAATGGTAAAAATATATTCTAATTTCACTTAAAATAAAATTCAAAAGATAATCTAATCATCTAAATAAATTAGATTAAAAAGAGGTTTTGAATTAAAATACAACATTTTTCACTATTCATTAAAAAATGAACTTTATCGGAAAAATACCAAAAATTCACACAAAGTAAATTTTGATGTCCCAATAATAAAGAATAAGTTTATTTTGAAAAACATAGATTATAAAATAGTCAAAATATAGATTTAAAAATGGTTTTCCATTAAAAGGTAGTAAAACAATCTTTTAAAAATATTAGTGTATTCCATGCTTAAGATTGGATTTATTTTCATTTTAAGCCTCTAAAACACTATCTAATTCATTAATAGGCATAGATAAAAAGATATATTATTCATTACTTACTTGGGATGTTACATCCTTCCCCCCTTTAGAAAATTGCGTCCCCGTAATTTATTTACATATCGAATAAATGGGGGTACTTATCCCTCATTGCATTTTCAGATTCTCATGTTGCCTCTTCCATCATGTGGTTTTTCCACAAAACATTTACCTGATTAATCACCTTATTCCGTAACATTTTCTTCCTGTGGTCAAGAATCTGGACCGGTTGTTCCTCATAAGATAGGTTCTCTTCCAGCTGAACTACCTCTGGACTCAAAACATGAGATGCATCTGGCATATACTTTCTCAACATCGAAACGTGAAAAACATTGTGTACCTGAGATAAACTCGGAGTTAAAGTCACTTGGTAAGGAACTGATCCAACTCAATCCCTAATTTCATATGGTCCATTGAACCTTGGACTCATCTTTCCTTTCTTACTGAATCTCATCACACTTTTACATGGTGAGACTTTGAGAAAAACATGATCACCTACCTCAAAAGTTAGATCCTTCCTCCTGTTGTCTTCATAACTCTTCTACCTACTCTGAGATGTTCTCATGTGTTTCTGAATCAACTGAACTTTTTCTGCCATCTCTTCTACCAATAATGGTCCCATCATCTTCCTTTCACCCACTTCATCCCAGAAAGCTGGAGTTCGACACCGCTTCCCATATAATGCCTGAAATGGTGCCATCTGTATACTGGAATGAAAACTGTTATTATATGAAAATTCAACCAAAGAAAGATGTTGGTCCCAACATCCCTGATAATCAATCGAACAAGCTCGTAGCATATCCTCCATGGTCTGAATTGTTCATTCTGACTGCCCATCTGATTGAGGATGAAAAGCTATACTAAAATTTAATTCAGTACCCAACGGCTTCTGAAGGCCTTTCCAAAAGTTAGAAGTAAACCTAGATCACGGTCAGATACAATGGAGAGGGGAACTCCATGTAACCTGACTATCTCTTTAATATACAAATGGGGATGTTGATCTAGGGAAAACGTATCTCGTATAGCAAGGAAATGAGCAGACTTGGTCAATAGATCAAAAATAACCCAGATTGCATTATTACCTCGAGATGTCTTCGGTAATCCCACAAAAAAATACATGGATATATTCTCCCATTTCCACTATGGAACTGGTAAAGGATGAATCATCCCTTTCGGTAACTGTCACTCTGCTTTAACCTGTTGACAAGTCAAACACTTCACAGTAAAATCAGCAATATCTCTTTTCATTCCATCCCACTAGTAATACTCCCGCAGATCTCTGTGCATCTTAGTACTGCCAGGATGAATTGAAAATGGAGAACTATGAGCTTCAAATAACAACTCTCTCTTCAACTGTGAATCACAAGGCACACACAATCTCTTCCCAAATCTCAAAACACAATCATTATCAATCTTTAATTGAGGCAACTTACCTTTCTGAACCATCTCTACCTTTTTCTGCAACTCACTGTCTTGCTTCTGGGCTTGCTTGATTCTGTCTGATAGAAAAGATTTCACTGATACCTGAATCAAAACAGAAGAACATCCTACGCCAAAAACTCTTATGCCAATGTTCATCAAATCCTTAACCAAAGGATCACATTCCAAACACAAAATTTTTAATGAAGCATTACTTTTTCGACTCAAAGCATCAACCACTTTATTTGCTTTTCCTGGATGGTAATGAATTGTACAATCATAATCCTTGATTAATTCTAGCCATCTCCTTTGTCTCATGTTCAACTCTTTCTGAGTGAATATATAATTTATACTTTTGCGATCAGTATATATTTCACACTTTACTCTATATAAATGATGCCTCCAAAATTTTAAAGCAAAAACAATAGCAGCTAATTTCAAATCATGTGTAGGGTAATTTACCTCATGAGTTTTCAACTATCGTGAAGCATAAGCAATTATCTAATCATTCTGCATTAGGACACAACCAAGTCCTTTCAATGAAGCATCACTGTAGATAACAAACTCACCATTCCTGGAAGGTAGTGCCAAAACTGGAGCTTTCACCAATCTTCTTTTAAATTCCTGAAAACAATCATCAGATTCTTCTGTCCAGATAAACTTAACACCCTTCCGAGTTAGCTTATTCATTGGACTAGATAACCATGAAAAATTTCTAACAAACCTTCGGTAATAGCCTGCCAAACCAAGGAAACTAAGAATCCCTATTACATTTGTGGGTCTTGGCCATTCTTCAACAACCTTTGTTTTTGCAGGATCAACAGTTATCCCATCTTTAGAATCAATGTGACCAAGGAAAGAAATTTGTTGCAACCAAAACTCACACTTGCTAAATTTTCTATACAACTTATTTTCTTTTAAGGTTTTCAAGATAACCCTAAAATTTCTTTCATGCTCCTCTTTACTTTTAGAAAACACTGAAATATCATCAATGAAAACCACCAAAAACTTATCCAAGAACTCATGGAAAATTCTATTCATTAAGTCCATGAATACAGCAGGTGCATTGGTTATCCCAAAAGGCATTACTAAAAATTCATAATGGACATATCTTGTATGGAATGAGGTCTTCAGAACATCTTCTTCCTTTACCTTCATCTGATGGTACCCCGATCTCAAGTCAATCTTTGAAAAATACTGAGCTCCCTGGAGCTGATCAAACAAATCATCGATATGAGGCAATGGATATTTGTTCTTAACAGTGATATTATTCAAGGCACTATAATCAATGCAAAGTATCATTAAACAATATTTCTTTTTAACAAATAAAATAGGATCACCCCATGGTGATGTGCTAGGTCGAATGAAACCTTTCTCTAATAAATCTTGCAATTGCTCCTTCAACTCTAAAAGTTCAATTTGAGCCATTCGATAAGGGGGTTTTGAATTTGTCTTAGCATCAGGAACTAAGTAAACAGTAAACTCAACTTCCTGATCTGGTATTATTCCAGGAAACTCATCAGGAAAAACATCAGGATACTCATTTACCACTGGCACATCATTAATCTGAACAGTTCCTTTATTTTCAATGATGTGTGCAAGGTAACATTCATTTCCATATTTTACAAGTTTCTCGGCCTCTTGATATGTTATCAATAGTAAGGGTCCATTCTTGTTCACAAACTGAAAGTATTTCTGAAAAGAAACTTCTTTAGCTCTACATTCAATCATAGCATGGTAAATAGAGAGCCAATCCATACCCAGGATAACATCAAACTCTACTAGAGGTAGAACAAAAAGGTTTGCAAGTAGGTTCTTTCCACAGATAAGGATAGGAAGATTCTTATAAATTCTTTTTTCCTCAAAATTTCCCCCAGGTGTTTTTACCAAAAGTTAAAGAGTCATTTCTTGAGATGGTATTCCCATTTTACTAGAAATGTTTTCAGAGATGAAAGAATGTGTAGATCCCGAATCAAAAAACACAATGGCTTAATCTGAAAAAACAAAAAAAGTACCTGATAAAACTTCATTTGATGGACCGACATCTGATGAAGTAGTTTCAAAGGATTTCACCACCCCTTTCTGCTTGTAGTCTAACTGCTTCCCATCACTCAAGCTCTTTTTCGGACACTCGTTCGCATAGTGACCCATCTCATTACACTTATAACATTTCACTAACTGTAAATCAAATTTGGTCTTACCTTCACCTTGTTCCTTTTCAGTGCAATCATGAGCCTTATGTCCCATATTACCACATTAGTAGCACTTTCCAGAATTCAGAAGACATTCCCCAGTATGCCTTTTGCCACATTTATCACAAACTGGAAACATAGTTTTCTTACCATCAGACTTTTTTGAAGAATTCTTACCTTTCTCCTGCCACCTCGGTCTCTTCTTCTGTTGGTTGGTATAGAACACTTGATCATTGGAAAACTCCATTTCCACCTTCTCAGCATATCGAACAAGCTTTTCATTGATTTTAAACTCACAAGAAGCTAATTCCCTTCGATATTTTGTCTTTAATCCTGAGTAAAAACGATTGATTTTACTATCAAGGTCTCGGATAAAATTTGGAGCATACCTTGCCAATCGAGTGAACCTTTCTTCATAGGCAGCCACTGAGTCTTCCTCTTGCCTCAATTCAAAGAATTTATTTTCCATCCTAAGTGGAACAGCCTTAGGAAAATACTTCTCAGGAAACATACCTTTGAATTCATCCCAGTTGAGAGCATCAATCTCATCAGCGTCCCTGATATTTTTAACCATCAACCACCACTGATCTGCTTCACCCTCCAAACGGTAAATAGAAAGACTGACCTTTTGATTGTCTGAACACCCCATGACATCGAAAATCTTCTCCAGTGCTTTAATCCACCCTTCAGCTAGCACAGGGTCAGATGATCCTCTGAATGATGGGGGATGTTGCCTCATGAAATGTTCCACCACTGACATGTTCCTCTGTGGTTGATCTGGCTGATCTCGTGTATGGATACCACCTCCATTTAACGCTTTATTCAACTGAGCCATTATAGAAAAAAACTGTTCAGTTCCAATTCCGAACATCTCATGATGCTGATTCGGAAGGTTATTTCCTCTTGCATGCCTTCCTAGCACTACTTCCATGTTTCCTCTTCGGAAAACCATTCTGAACAAATATGTCTTAGATGAAGCAACATGGTAATCTTCAAATGCTACATCACTTCAAAAAAAAATATATTTGGATAAACATTTAATAGAATTCTAACTCCTAAAGTTATCTAAACTAACCTCTAATACCAACTATAAGGCCCCAGCCTTAAACCTTACTTAATCATGAGTTATTACAAGATTACACATTGAGGATCTTTTCAGGATTATAGTTTTAGAGAATTATATCATAAAACTTGCATTACATTCCACATATAAACAAAGTGGTTACACAAAGATAGTATTCCTCTTTCCCATCAATGGAAACATATTTAAAATAAATCATGGATTATTTCTTGCCACTTCCTTGACACTATCATCATATCATGTACCTTTCCCTTGACCTATGAAAAACATTTCAAAAAAACTTGGGATGAGCATAAAAATATCAGTAAGGGATATAAAAATATGGAAAGGAAACATGGGTACATATATACATAAGAATGAAATCATACTTTACTCATAAAACATAAGCACTTTAACATACCTCATCAAATCATGAATAAATAATAGAAATCATAAGACATAAAGGTAACTTGAGGCATTCATAACATTCTTACATAGGGAGTAACCCTCTTGGTTACGTTTAGAATACCCATCACAGTATATTCCCTAAATCTATTCGGAGAAACCTTAATGTTTCACTCCTTCGCGTTACCCAAAAAATTGGAGAGCTATATCGGGCTCACCCGCCCTTAGTTTATCACGGAACCACCCGTCTTCATAATAATGCCCAAGAACCTCAACATAATCATATCACATAAAACATTCATAAAGGAAACATAAAATTTCCACCTTTCAATCACAAGATATCAATACAACACATTGATATAAAAACATTATGAAACCCATTTTCAATACCAAAATAAAAGAAAAGTAAAACATGGTATTTATTTTTCTTTTAAAAAAAGGTATGGCTTGTAGGGGAAGCCGAAACTCAAATAATGGTCACGACGGCGGAGAAGTCGTTGTCGCGGCATACGTATGACAAAAACATTCCCTTTTGTCATTTAGTAAATGCTTCATATAAAAAATATTCCTTTTTAATAAACGTAAAAGTCAAAGGGTTTTATACACCATATAAAATAAGGTTGTGTATAAAACAAAATATGCCTCAATGAAAGGAGATTGAGACGAAGTCCCATACCTCGGGTCCGACTTGACCCGATAGTTCTTTAATGTCCTGAATAAAAAACATGGGTTAATTTCTACTTGCTTAAGAACCTTTTTCATGTTCATTATTCATTTTATATCACTTGTTTCCATGTCATGAACACTATGTAATTATTTAAGTTAATAACGGTCGTTTTAACGATCATTGGAACTTGAGTAAAAAATAAACCCTTTATAATTACAAGTTGTTCATGTATCCATTATATCCAAAATTGTATTCATGATGTAGATATCATATATGTCATATATATCCAGTAAAATCATGCATTTATGATATTACATAATCATTTAGAGGTAAGAAATGAAATTCATCGTTCATGGAGATGGTAAGTCGTACGTACACATGAACGCTACTTTTATTTCTATTTCTTATTTTATAGAATGGAATCATAATGATATAAAGTTATATTATAATTAAAGTATAATATCATATATAATATCATAGTTCCATCCTTTATACGTCCCACATATGGTATTTAACGAATCAGATCACTTTGAGTGGGCTGTAGTGCGAACTTCCTTAAATGAAGATATCGCGTTTACCCATAATGGAAACCATAAAGGTATGCCCAAAATGAAAAATACAGAAGATTAAGGAAAACATAAACATATTATATATCATATATAAATATAGTGTCATCATAATTCCAACCTTTTAAGGTGTTAAAAGAATGTTGAACAATCATCGTTTCGGGAGGCATAAATTCACCATCCACGGAAACAGTATGTCCATTAACCATTAGATGTAGTTCTGTGTAAGTGTAGCTCGAATACTTCTTATAAAAACATCCTAGTATATTTAAGATACTGTATTTGTTACAAAAGAAATGAATAAATAGTGTTTAGGGGGTTGGAGAAGAAAAATAAAACAAAAGGACTCAAGTGAAGACATTACCTTAAAATCGGGTAACTCCCTTTGGTTTGAGCTCAAAGGATTCCTTGGGAAGACTTCTGCCCAATGGGAGGCTTCAAGGAGTAAGAGAGGGATTTGTAGAGACAAAATGGTCAGGGGTTGGCCGATCCAAAGGCTTTGGGACTGTGGGTAAGGAGGTAGAGGTGGGGGCCTTTTATAAGAGGAGAGGAGGGGCACTCTTGGAAAGTAAACAAATGTTACTTTATTTGAAAATGAGTTTCGGATTTAAAAGGTCCCAAATTGAATTAATTCGATTAAAAGGTGATAAGGGTTCGAAATACACCCATCCAATAGGTTTTGGACATGTGTAGGTCATAGATTTTACATTATCATTTCATTTTATTTAAATCCTTTAATAATGAGGTAATCGTTGCATCATCATGGTGTCAAAAATAATTTAATTTATTTAAAGTCTAAAAATTATAAAAAAACTACAAGGATGTAGGAAATATTTTTATATTTACAATGACTATTTATAATAAAAAATCTGACTTGTATAACCCCATGTAAAAATTGTTTTAGTAAAACATCTCATGTTTGTGTCATTTTTACTTTAATATTAAATAAAAAGTTATTTATGTCATTTCACAACCAATGTTGCTCCATGGGGTCCCCAAGTTGACCCATGGCTTTTATTGGTCGGCCATGACACATCTAATAATGGTATGACATGTTTCAAGCTCATCTCATATTATTAAAACAATATTTTTTCCTTAAACTACACTAATTACCTCTAATCGCGATTAAGAACTGAAAAGTTACTATTCTCCAAAAAATTATTTTAATCTCAATGAACCACATTTTACTTCTTAATGACAACCATGTATGTTTGATTTTTTGAAAATCAAATAACAGAAGTGGAAAAGTTTCATTTAAATGAAAAATCAGTTTCTTTAACTACCACTTAGTGGTTTCACTATTCATCAAAAATTGAAGTTTTTCAGAAAGATAGAAAAACTTCACCCTAATCTATATTTGATATTCTGAATTCAAAAATGAATTCCATTTTACAAAATTCAAAACATATAAGTCACATTAATTAATTTAATAATTAATTACCACTGTCATGACAAATTGCATGTTTTTATGAAACAATAAGTATCAAAAGATTGACACCAGTTTAAGTCCAATTTCAAAGTGAAATTGATTACAATGACCACCATTGGATAAAATGGTAAAAATATATTCTAATTTCACTTCAAAACAAATTCAAAAGATAATCTACTCATATAAATAAATTAGATTAAAAAGGGTTTTTGAATTAAAATACAACATTTTTCACTATTCATTAAAAATTGAACTTTATCGGAAAAATACCAAAAAATCACACAATGTAAATTTTGATGTCCCAATAATAAAGAATAAGTTTATTTTTACGAACATAGCTTATAAAATTGTCAAAAGATAGATTTCAAAATGGTTTTCCATTAAAAGGTATTAAAACAATCTTTTAAAAATATTAGTGTATTCCATTCTTAAGATTGGATTTATTTTCATTTTAAGCCTCTAAAACACAATCTAATTCATTAATAGGCATAGATAAAAATATCTATTATTCATTACTTACTTGGGATGTTACAATATTTTTCTCTTTCCACTATAAGTTGTCATTCAACCATTTGTCACTAATATTGCCTATTTTCTCGGTGTTTTTCAAAATTCCCAACTTCTCCCCATTGAGGATGAACAGTTTTTTGAAATAAAAATATGGTATTATTTATGTATAATGAATTTCATCATATAAAATAATAGGAAAAATTAATTTAGTTTGGTTCTTGTGTCGTGTGGTTTAACTAGTATTCTAGAAGATGAATCTAGAGTTAATTAAAAGTTTTATATTTTGGTTTTCATGATTCAAATACATTATATTTTGATGTATTGATTATTTTAAAAAGATGTCAATTGATAGATAATCTTTGTGAGAGTTTTTCAATAATTTGTTTTTTTAATAGATGATTGTCGAATGGAATATTATAATGACATATTTAAATGGAATGGATTTTATTATGTAATTAGTCCTCATTGAAATTATAATATGGTTTCTAAAATGGTGAATTTGGTTCAAATGACATATTTTAAAACAGAACCTTATAATTACCAAATAATTAATAAGTTTTAAAAATATTTAAATTGATTTATCTTATCGAAATGAAATTATTGTTTTGGGAAAATGTTTTGGATTGGTAATAGTTTTATATAAGAGAAGTATATATTATTATGGTTCATGTTGAGTGTTCTGTTATATATCGTGTGATGAAAGTTTTTATATTTAATGAAAGTAATTTTTAGAATGAAAATGAGATGCAATTGGTTTTTTCATACTTAATTTTTTTATTGGAATAGAGGAAAAATGGCTACTTTGGGAATAAATAATGTTTTGTGTTGAAATGTTTCAATGGGAAAAACCACTGTTTGGTGTGGGATTTATTTTTATAGTTGAGAATTTACAATGACTAAAATTTATTATTATTGTTCCATTGCAGAAAATGTTGATATATGAATGATTTATTTTAATTTTAATTGAGTATTTCTGGGTTTTTATGGTAATATCCTGACATTTAAAAGGAAACACTATGCTTAATAGCATATATGATACACCATATAGATCTTTAGTGGGAACCTAAATAATATTTAAATGTTTCCATTAAAAATTACCTATTAGAATGATGGCAATGAAAGGTATTAACTGAATTATGAAATTCATGTTTTGAAAATTATATATAATTAGTTGATTGATGAAAAAATAATTATAATTGAATTTAAAACCCTTTTTAAAATAAAATGAAATATTTTTTGGGAAGCTAATTAATACATAGAAGTTTATTTCATTCCAATAAATTATTAAGTATTTTTTTGGATTATATTAATGATATATATATAATATTCCATATAATGTTCAAAATTAACATTATTTTCATCTATATAATATAAAAGAACAAATCCAATTTTATGACTAAAAGAATTATTTTTTCAAATGTTTAGTTTCGAAAATTTATATGGTGAACCCATTTTAAATATATTTTTTGACTCTTTTAATAGTTTTATATGAAAAAAATAAACTTTAACATTTAAAAAAATTTATAAAAATTTAATTTGGTTTATATTTTGTAATTTTTCTGAGATGTTACATTTTTGATAAGTAGAGAAAAATACCCCATTAATGTTCAATACAAAATTTCTTTATAATATATTTTTATATATTTTTATTCCTTTTTTAAATGTATGATAATATCATGTTTTAATATTTTAATGCAAACTTGGTCATCTAAATGTATATCCCATTATAATTTGATATAAAAATCTTATTGAACTGTTGAACATTTTTACTTTAATTCACCATCACTCCACATCATTGATATTAGTGTTAAACACAATTTTTCCACTTATGTGAAATGAATTTATAAAAACTGATATACATGGTTGTAATTAGTATGAAAATTATAGTCTAATAGGATCAAATTAAAATTTTTTGAATAACGATTTTTTTTATTTACCATGGTTAAGGGTAAATCAGGTAAATGATAATAAAATTAAAATTATAAATAACATGAAATCACCCTACCACTTGTCCTAATTTATTTTGGTGAGTGTTTTTATATAAAAATATTCCCTTGATCTAATTTATACACTTTTGAGACAATTGGTTGTGAGGAAGTCATTTATAACATTATATTCAAAGAGAATACAAATTTTGTCACACGCATATTTTCAACAAGTAATATTTTTTAGTATCGGGATATACAAGGGATATCTTAAACAATACATATAATTTAGTAATATAAATATTTTTCGTACATCATGGCAATTTATTTATTATTTTAACGAAATAAATAAATAAATAAAATTGTGAACCATTGATGTTGTAGTAATTAATTCATTAATGTAATAATCAAAAAATGATATTATATATATTAAAATATATATAATTTTATATCATATATTCCATTAACAATTTTTATGGATTTATATGTCATTTTAGTGATCTGTTAATTGAAATATTCAAATATATGAAGTTATTATGATATTAGTAAAATGTAAATAAATTAATATTGTCAACATTGACAATAATGATAGTTTAAAATATAAAATATATTATTAATTTATATAGAATTTATAAAAATATAATATTTAAGAAAAAAGATAGGATACATATTACAATATCATAAATGTATAATTTATATTGCCTTTTGGCATTTTATTTTAAATATGTTAACCCAAAATTGTAAACATATCCTGGGTAAAAACATAAAGGTAGAGATTAAAAATTTTCAAAAATTATCCAATTACAATTTGGTAAAGTGTATTCTACTGAAAATCATCCAACTTTCAATATTAATCTGTTGGGAAATATTTTTAATAGAAAATAAAATTTTATTGAGTTAATATTTTGAAGAATTCCCAGAGTTCCCCTCCCCTCTATTATAAAATGAATCCCATTAATTTCTATTCTTAAAAACTCAAAAAATATTTGGTTCATCCTTGATATACAGAAATCCAATCCTTAAATCCATACAAGCATTCTTCAGGACTTGTTTTTGGCATAACACCTTCTATTGTGGCGTTATGTTCTAAATCAATGGTGGTCATCCAAAGGGAATGTATCATTTTTAATTAAGTGTTTATATTTTATTTGTTCATTCACATCCTTAAAATATTAAAAAAACTTAATGAAATAATAACTAAATTATCCAAAATATAATTATGGGTTATGATTTTATTATCACAACCTTAATCTAAATTAAATTCCCTCAAATAGGAAAGAATCAATTGTTCATGTGTACATGTATACTACCACATCTACAAACCTATATAGTTCATTTTCCATCCCCAAATCTCAAAACTATTTATAATCACAGAATTAAGGGTTAAATATTATATTCATGAAATTATAATTCTTAATAAATAATAATATATAAATTATGTTGATAACTTTTCATGCACATGAAAATGATAACGTCTTTCGTGCATAGGAGTGAACTATCACCTCCATGAAGCGATGTGATTCATTTCTCTTCATCACCTCTTTGATGATATATATAAGTATATATAAATTAATAATACGTTATTAATGATTTTAATATCATTATTTAATGATATCATTATAATTTCTTTCTATCAATAATGTTTATTGAAAAATGGAAATGTTACTCATGCGTACATACAACCCATTGTCACCATAACGATAAAACTATTAATTTTTCCTAACCATACATTAATGGTTTTATTTAAAATAGTAATTTATTTAAACAAGATATTATTATGTCATGAATATTATTATGGTGAATGTGTACTGATTTTCTATTTGACCTCTTCTACTTGTCGAATCTATTTTATACTCTATTATTGAATATCATCATATCACCTGATCTGAACATAAATAATTAAGTAATTGTCAGAATAAATTAATAAGTGATATAAAAGGTTTGATAAAAATAAAATAGTTATCAATAAATAAAATAATTAAATTATATTTATTTTTCCTGACTATAATTATTATATGAAAAGAGACAGACTCAAGCTAAGAGAGTTTATCTCAATCTACTATCATTAAGGAACTTCATGATGAAATGAACCTTTAATATTTTAGATGTTCAATATAAAAATATTTTGACCTTTAATATCTATATATTATCTATAATAATTTTAATTAATATTTTGATAGATTTATTATTTCATGGATATTATGATTTAAATGTTCAATATGGTATGAGACACATTGAATGTTAAAATATTTAATTATTAAATACTTATCTCCATATGAGTATCTTGATATTATTTTACAATTTTTTATTAAATGGATATTAAAATATTATCAAATAAATTTTATGTATATTTTTTATTTAATTAAAGGGTTTGAGAAATTATTTTTTGTATTTTTTAGTATGAAATGTTTGACTTTATTTTAAAATACATTAAAGGTTGCATTGTCAAATATTTTTACAAAACCCAAATGGAATATTTTTTATATTATATTAAATGAATATATTTTTTCTCTATTATTACTATTTATTGTTTTGGGGATTTCATAATAATTCTAACATTTCCTTTTCAAACATTTTGTTTCAATTTAATCGTCATGACTTTTTAAAAATGCAATATTTTTTCAATGTGGGAATGATATTTTTCCTTTATTATTGTATTATTTGTTATGATTATGGTATGGTTCTTGGGAATAATTTATGAATATAGGTGAATCGATTAAAAAGGAGTGGTTATCGTATGAGGGCTCTCCATTTTATAGGCTAATTATATAGAGTTAACTTGTTTATACTTATCCTATGATTTTATTTGAATATATTGTGATGGCTATTCCAAATGTATCCCAAATGGTTACTCCCAATATAGTTGTGAAAGATAAAATGTAAGAGTTATATGGATTCCACAAGATACCATTATGATTTTTGGTTTTTTATAATGTTTTACAAGAAAATTATGATTGCACGAGGTTTGCTGAAGAGGATCTATTTTACGGGTGAAAAATATGATTTTGTGAAAATGTTTTCAGGAGGTTAAATTATTCATTAAGTAACTGTTTTTACTTCTTTTATGTACATGACCGACCTTTTTGTGACAGTCACATGTTATAAATTTTTTTCACATGTCATAAGGCTGGTAAGGGAAAATAAGAATTCATGATGAAATAATTTAATATGTGTCTTAAAAATCATTCATATTTAATTTTAATGGTTTTCCTTTGGTGAAAAAAATAGTTTCTATGTATAATTGTAAACAAATATTTTTTGGGTATAATTTGAAGGAAATTTTCCAAATTATATAAAACTCTAAAATAAAAATATCAAAAATTGTGAATTCCAGTTCAAAAAAACTGGAAGAAGTTATGTTGAGGGGTGGTTACTTATAGTTGATATCAAATGATGGCATAGAAAATATTAGAGATTATTATGTTTTTATATGAGTTAATGATATCATAATAAGTTATAATTTTAATATTAATAATTAATTTAATGTTTTAGATACCCTTTTTATCTTTTTAGTTTTGAAATTTTAAGGTTATTAATGGTATTTTTTAGACATTCATTTTGGTGGTAAGTATGGGTTATTAATTTTTCAGATGCCAATTAAATGTTATGAGACAACCACTGATGTAAAAATATTATATGTATATTTTTTTAGGATTTTATCTTATTTTTTCAATGTTGTATGAATTATATATTTTTTAAAATAGGGACAAACTAATGGTTGTTGGAAAACCTATTGCATCCCAAAGGTCTATGTGAATCAAACCCATAACTAAAAAGAGATAAGGGTGAATCACCTAAAAATGGAAAACATGAAGTATCAGGTCACTATGAAATTTTATTTTTAGTTAAATGATTTGATAGAATAAAAATAAATTGGTTTTGGGAAAAAAATTATCTTATTGCTAAAATGATTTAGTGATGGAAAGAATAATGTTATTTTTTGGAGAGGTTTAATTTTTTGGGAATCCTATTTAATCAATGTAAATTCAATAAAATGGGCTTTTATTTGAGAAATAAAATTTGAATTGTATTCTTTTAATAATAGATAATTTAATTGTAGACTTATAGTGAATGGGGATATTTGGGGAAATAAATAGCATATCTTGGTGATTATGTGATTTTGGAAATTTCATTTTTGGTATAAGATGTTAAAAAAATTATTTTATTTAGAGATAATTATAAAAATATATGTTGAATGATTATGTGATTAAGTATTTCTTATTATTATGTTTCAATTAGAGTCTATAATATTAATGGGTTTCAATTTAGAATGTTGCGTATTACTGTTTAGATTTGTAGATTAATGTAGTTTTCAATTTTATAATGGATTATTATTTTTGGGAAATTATATTATATTTTACTAACAATTTTGGTTCTGATTAATTTCTAACTATAATATAAAAATATAGTCAATATTTTGTAAAATAATTTATTCTCTATATGTTTATTCTAGTACATCAAGCATTAAAAAACTCATCTTGAATAATAATAATTTAGAGAAAAAGATGAGTTTGTGGTATAATTTGATTAATGGATGAAACTATAATATCCATGTAAATTTATTACTTTATGTTAATTATGAATTTAATGTGTTATTAAACATAATGAAAATGATCTTATAGAAATAAACCTATCCATTTGGTTTTCATAATAAGAAATTAATAACCTTTTAACAAATCAAATATGTACTATTCTGTAAATGTGAAGTTTTTTTACCATGTTTTATATAACTATCCATCAGGACATAATTGTTAGTTTTATCATCCATATTAATGTTTTACTATAGGGAAACCTACTATTTTTAATCTATGGAAACCATTATTCATCCCTATTGTTCTTTTTATTTGTATGATTTAATAACACTTCTTTCAAAGTGAGATTTCAGTTATGTTTTTTCAAAATGTCAATTCTTAGTTTTCAATACTGAGTTTAAATTTAAATGAAACAATTTGCAAATGTAGAGAATGTATCAGCCTGTTTTTTAAATGTATACTCTATACTCAGTAGTGTACATGATATGCCACATAGAGATTTAGAAAACGACTAAATAATATATAAAGCTTACTATTAAAACATATTCGTTAGAAATACATGAATGAAAATTATTAATTGAATTATGAAAATATGGTTTACACATGTATATTTAATTAATTATTTGGGTAAAAATTAATTATAAATGATCGTAAATCCATTTTTCAAATTAAATGATATGTTTTTCTGGAAATCAATTTAAATTCGCATCAGTGTATTTTATTCTAATATCATAACAATCAACACGTATAGGATTATAATAAATAAATATATATATATATTAAATATTCAACCTAAATTTTATAATTAATATAATTTGTTTTCTAGATTTGATATGAGTACAAATAAAATTTTATGAATAAATGATGTATTTTTCAAAAAAGGTAGTTTTCCCACCTTTTCATGGAGAACACATTTTAAATATTTTTCTGATACATATAAAATTTCTACATGAAAAAATAAACTTATTATTCGTTATAATAGTGTCGAAATTTATTTTCGTTGTTTTTATGATATTTTTATGTGATCTTTATTATTTTAATAGCGAAAAATACTACATTTTAGTCCAAAAAAATATTTTGTCTATTTTATTAATATTGACGAATTATGTTTTGATTTTTTGTTAAATTATAATTCTATAATATTATTATCAACTAATAATTCATTACAATAATGTTCATACTAAAATTGAATATAGAAATATCAATTAACTTTTGGACATTTTTACAATAGCTCGCATTCATTCCACATATGAGGGATTATCGATAAACTAAAATCATCCACATCTATGAATTGAATTTTTTAGAAATTTTTTGTTATTATGAAAATTTTGGACTAATATGATGTACTTAATTTTTTTTTATTAGAGTGTTTAGTATATTATTTACCATAGTCATGGGTATATCAGGTAAATAAGGGTAAAAATAAAATACTAAACATTATAAAGTCACTAGAAAACATTCCCTAATATCATTATATGAGTTTTCTGTGGCCAAAATAATCCTTGGCTAGATTTTATGACATTTTAATGCCACATGGAAATGAAAATGGAATTTATAATATAATATTCAATGAGAAGAAAAAAAACTTGCACCCTTATTTTCAACATGTAATGAATTTTTAATATGGGTTTATTCTGATTATATCATAGAATGTAAATATTAATTAGAAATATAAAATGATTAATTATATAATGGTAATTAATTTATAATTTTTAGGCATCAAATAGGTGAATAAAATTATATTACAAAAGTGATGCATTAATTTTCTCATTAATTGAAAGATAAAATAAATGATATTATAATGATAAAAATAAAAATATTTTAATATAACTGATGTCATAAAATTATTTTCTATATTATTTATAAATTATATGGATGTTTTAATAGATTCTTTTAGAATATACGATGTTTTTATGATATTTTCTAAAAAACTAGCAATGAATAGAGTCAAAATAGACATTTATGATATTTTTAAATATAAAATGTTTTATTAAAAGTTATAGAATATAAAAAAATATAATTTTAGTCCAAATTGTTTGAATAAGTCTTATAATGTCATAAATGTCTCATTTATTATTCTTTTGTAATGTTATTGTAATTATATTTACCATCAAAGTGTAAACTACATGATATCACAGTAAGAATTAAGAATTGTTAAAAACGATAAGGATTAAAAAATAATAAAACAAATAAAATTTTAATTTTACGAATACTATTAGACCCAAAAACATACTATCTTATTTATAATTTATTTTGGTACCATTGGGATTGAAAATTTTATCTATAATAATTTAATAATTTGATGAATTCAAAGAGGCCCCTCCCCTCTTCTATAAAAGGGAACCTATGATTTTATATTATTCACACCTAAGAACCATATTGGGTTGATATATATCTTCCCAAATCCATCCCTATAATACCTCCTAAAATTATTTAGGCCTTATTTAAGGCATAACACCATCGTTACAAGTGTTAATTTATTAATAAAAGGTGATCATCCAAACGAATGATATCATTTTTAATTATGTGTTTCTGTATGATTTCTTCTTACACATCCTTAAAATATTATTAAATATTTATTAAATAATAACTAACGTATCAAAATTATAGTGATATGTTAATATTTTAATATCATAACTTAAGTCCACCTCTACCTCTATCGAATGAGAAGAGAATTAATCATTAGTGTGTATGTGTGAACTATCACCTCCATGATCTAATATAATTCATTTTCAATCACCATGTCTCTAGACTTGTTATAATGATGGAATTAATTTTTATATATGTTATTAATGATATATTTCTCATTATTAAATAATAATATGTCAATTATTTTCTTACCATTTCATGAGAACAAAAATAATAACATCGTTCATTCGTACATGTGAACTATCTCCATCATGAAGAACTGTGATTTATTTTTATTCACCACATAACATTGATTATATATATAAATATATTTAAATGTTTAATGTTATATTAATTATATAATGATCATTATATAATGATATAATTATAATTAACTTTTCCCATGATGATCATCGAAAATGGAAACAATACTCATACTTACATACATCACACACTGTCCATTATTATAACAATGTTCATTTTTAATAACCATACACAAAGGTTTTCATTTAAAAAAAATAATTGATATATATATATAATTGATTATTATTTTATTAATATCATTTTGGATGGTATGTACTAAAGTTCACATTGATCGTATTCTACTTGCCAATGTCATTTTGTACTCAAGTAATGAATATCAACAAAACATATGATGTGAGCTCAAATTAATATTTAATTGTTATTATATCGTAATAAATGATATAAAAGTATTAAAAATTTAAAATATTTTGTACCAAAATGTAAAAAAATATGATATGTTTAGTATTATAAACTATAAATATTTTTCCTGAAGTTTTAGAATCAAGGTATTGGATTCCATCTGAATATCCTTCATTAAGGAATTACTTGATGATATGAACATTTATTATTTTATAATGTATCTATACAACCACTATGAAATTTCAAATATATTTTTTATCTATAATTATTTTAATTAATTTTTAGTAAATTTATTTTTTCTTGCATATTTTGATTTATATGTTCAAAGTTGAATGAGACACTTTGAGTATTAAAAAATTTAATTATAAAATCTTTTTCTCCATGTAAATATTATTGATATTCTTTTACATATTTATTTATATGGATATAAAAGTATTATTAATTTCATTTTATATATTTTTCAAATTTAATTGAAAGGGTTCAAAATAGGAAAATCTTAATGTTTTTGGTATATAATATTTGACTTCTTTTTAAAAACTCTTTAAATTTCACTTTTTCAAATATTTTTCGAAACACCAAAAGGAATGTTTTTTAACATATATTAAAGGAACAAATTTTCCTTATTTTATGTAAAATTAATTTTTTGTGCTTCTTTTTCAAGTTTAATATTTTTTTCATTTTTTCATTTAATAGTAGATGTCTTTTCAAATGAAATGTGATTTCAAGGCGAAATGCCATTTATTAATTATTATTGTTATATGTTTTATGATTTGTTATGATTTATGAACATATATTATGAATACTGGTGGTTTCATAAAAACTCAATGGTGGTTGACCACATAGTTTCTCTTCAATGCATTGTGAACGTGATTGACTTTGCTGATTGGGGTTCCCCTAATACATTAAGGTAATATACTGGGATTGGTATTCCAAATGTACCCATAAAGGATGCCTGTTATGTTACAATGAAATATAAAATGTATGCGTGATATGGATTCCATAGGTTACCTTTAGGATTTATGATTATTTATAGTTATTTATAAGAAATTTCAGATTTTGTGAGGTAAAATGACGTGTTTCTATTTTATGGGTGAAAATTATAATTTTGTGAAAATGTTTTTATTAGATTAAATTATTCCAGGAAAAATGATTTGATTCCTTCATTTATGTCCCTTATTGATATCTTTGTGATCAAACCAAGTTAAAAAAAATCATCTGTTATATGATTGGTAATGGAAAAAAATATTTCATTAATATAGAATTGATGACGTGTCTCCAAAATAATACATGTTTCCTTTTAATGGATTTACTTTAAATGGGTTTCCATTGCTAGAAATAATGGATACTGAGTATAAGTTTCAATATTTAATGTATGGGTCTAAATTGTTATGGGTTTTTTTAATTATATAAAACTCTAAAATAAAAATATCCACAACTGTGATGTCTAGTTAAAAAACAATGGAATATGTTATAACTATAGTCTGGTCCTTATAGTTCTTATTAAACTCACGTTGAAAACAACCATGGGTAGAAATTGGTTGGGCTTTATGGATGAATATGTTATACCATTACGATATAAATTACATTGGGGATGATTATATTTCCCCCTATAGGATATGGGTCGGCATAATGATTACAATGTTTTTAGGTAAACCCTAGAATTTTCCTATAATAGTTATATTATAAAGTTAGGTTTCACCATAGATCCCTAGTTAAACATTGGATTTATGAATTTACTTTTATGTTATTAAATTAATGAATCTGTAATTTCATAGATCGATCATTACAATATAAACTCATATTTGAGTGTGGTGATTTTAGGGGAACCATTGTTGGTGTTCTGCTGGGTTTTACTCACACATTACCCTTGACACAATAGAACATGGATACCCTAGATTATGTCACATTTTTGTCTCCATATACTGGTTCATCAAGAAATTTCTTGATGATATCCACATTTTATATCCATATTTTATCTTTAATAATATCAATTAATGTTTTTATAAAGTTAATATTTCATGGAGATTATGATTTAATTGTTAAAAGTGGTATGGGACACATTGAATGTTAAAATATTTAATTGTTAAATATTTTTCTCCATATCCATACTCTTATATTATTTTACATATTTTTTTATATGGATATAAAATTATTATCAACTTAATTTAATGTCATTTTTTATTTTATTAAATTATTTAAAAAATTAATGTTTTTATGTTTATAGAACGAAATGTTTGAGTTTATTTAAAAAAACAATAAAAGTTTCATTTTCAAATATTTGAACATATGAACCAAGAATATTTTTTACCTATATAAAATGAATATCTTTAACCATTAATATTTTTATTTATTGTTTTTATGCTTTCTTTAAAGTTTTATCATTTATTTTTCAAAAAATTAGTTCCAATTTAATAGTGTAGGAATTTGTAAAAATGAAATGTTATTTGAAAGTGGAAATGCAATTTTTTCCATTATTATTATTTTATTAGTTATGATTATTTAATGGTTATTGGGAATAATTTATGAATACGGATGATTACCTGATAATCCAAGGTAATGTGAGCCTATGAGGGCTCTCTATTTCATTGTGTAATGAGATGGAGTAAATATGTTGGACTTATCCGAAGATGTTAATTGAATATATTGAGATAGGTATTCCAAATGTATCCATGAAGGTCACTCTCTATATATCCGTGAAAGGTAAAATGTAAAAGTGATATTGTTTCTAAAAGACACCATTATGATTTATATTTCATTAAATTGTTTGATAAGAAATTAATGATTTCATGAGGTATTCTTAAGAGGTTCTATTTCATGGGTGAAAATAATGATTTTTTTGAAAATGATTTCATAATTTCAAATTATTCATAGACTGACAGTTTATTTAATACTATAACGTACCTTATTGGTCTTTTTTTATCATCCCATGTTCTAAAATTATTTTCACAGGTCTTATGGTTGGTAAGGGAAAAGAGGACATCATGTTGAAATAATTGAAGATGTGACTAAAAAAATCATGTTTTATTTTCATGTTCTTCCATTGGTGTAAAAAATAAATACTGAGTATAAGTTTTCACAATTAATGTTTTGGTATAATTCGTAGGAGTTTTCTCAAATTTTATGAAATATTAAACTAAAAATATTCTAAAATGTGTTTTCTAGTTCAATAACACTGTTATAAGTTATGTTTATCATTGGTTCCTTATAGTTTGTATCAAATGATTACATGGAAAACATTCGAGATTATGATGTTTTCTTAATAGTTAGTGATATCATTATAATTTTATAATATTCAGATTGATGAATAGTTTAATATTTTAAAATCACTTTTTATCCTTTTAGATATGAAATTTTTAGGTGATTAATGATATTTTTAGGTATTAATTATTGAGGTGTGTATGGATTATTAATATTTGGGATGCTGAATATAAGTTATGAGACAAAAATTGATGTCAAAAATATGTTATGGATATTTCTGAAGATTTTATCATATTTTTAGAATTTTATAAGAATTATATATTTAAAAAATCGAAAACCTAAAGAATATTTCAAAACCTATTACGTCTTTAAGGGTTACAGGAATCAAACCCATAACTAATGTGAGATAAGGGTGCATCACCAAACACTACCCAACATGAAGTCTCAGATTAGTATGAAATATTATATTTGGTTAACTCAGTTCATAGAATTAGAATAAATTGATTTTTTGAAAAAATTCTTATCTAATCTGTAAAATTATTTAGTGATTAAATTAATAATGTTATTTTAAGAGACAATTAATTTTTTGGGTATCCATTGTTATCGTGGTAAATAGAATAAAATGGGATTTTAGTTTAGGAATGAAGGTTGAATTATATTTTGGCATATAAGATAATTTAATTGTGAACATATGGTGAATCAAGATATTTTTGGGAATAAATAATATATCTCAGAGATTATGTTATTTTGGAAATTACATTTTTGGCACGAGATATTAACAATAGAAGATTTTATTTATAGATAATTCTCAAAAAAAAATTGAATTATTATATGATAAAATATTTCCTATTTTTTAAGTTTCAATCATATTATATACTATTTTTGAGTATTTTTAAATATTTTTAGTTGTTGGATGGTCTATATTGAATTTTGAGTATTAGTGATGTTATTTAGAGATTAATGTAGTTTTTTGTCGTATAAAGGAGTATTATTTTTGGTGAATTATATTATCTTTTACAAATTTTTTTGTTTTGATTAATTTATAATTATAGGATGAAAATATAGATAATATTTTTTAAAAATATGTTATTTTCTATAAGCTTATTATTGTGGTTGAAGAAATAAATAATTATTCTTGAATTCCCATATTTTAGAGAAATAGATGAGTTTGTGGTGGAATACAATTAATGGATGATACACTACTATTAAAGTAACTATATTTATTTTTGTACTTTATCTAAGAATATTATGAATTCCCAAACTCAATGAAAATGATCATATAGAAAAAAACCCATCTGTTTACTTTTCTTAATAATAAATCAATGACCTTTTAACCAATCTGATATTTATAGTTTTGTGCTTGTAAACATTCTCCTAACCCTATTTTCTATGAAACTACAAAATGAAATAATATTTAGTTTTATAATCCATATCCATGTTTTCCTATAGTTAAACTTAGTGTGTTATATCTTAGGTAAAATTCATAGATCCCATTATTAATTTTTAACTGAATGTTTTACTGGCCCTACTTTCGATGTTAGATTTCAGTAATGTTATTTTGAAATGTTAATCCTTAGTTTTCAATACAAATTTCAAATTGAAAGGATACACTTTATTTATGGGGAAAATGAAACATACTGTGTTACTAAAAGAATACATTATTCAAAATAGCATCCAAGATATGCCACATCATTATTAAGAAAGAAACCAAATAATATATGAATGTTATGATTAAAAAAAATCGTTAAAAACACAAGTATGAAAATTAAGTATATAATTATGAAAATATGTTTTTCATATATATATATAATAAATTTTATGGTTAATATTAAAATTATATGATAATGAAACCCTTTTTAAAATAAAATTATATGTTTTTTGGAAAATGATTTAAATATGAATTATTGAATTTTATGAAAATAATTTAGTAATCAACTCTTATA
The DNA here is from genome assembly GCA_963277665.1 of Viscum album. Lineage (NCBI taxonomy): Eukaryota > Viridiplantae > Streptophyta > Magnoliopsida > Santalales > Viscaceae > Viscum > Viscum album. The sequence continues at coordinate 744,882,829 of OY728123.1, read as the reverse complement.
TGATTATATTAATTATATATATATATATAATATAAAACCTAATTTTTAAAATTTATCTTATGTGTTTACAGGACATGATATGAGTACAAATACAATATTATGAATAAATGATGTATTTTTTTAAAAATGTATATTTCTATCATTTTGATGACGATAAAAATTTAATTATATTTTTTGTGAATTTTAAAATTTATATTTGACAAAATAATCTTATTATTTGAAATAATAGTATCAATTTTTTTTGGGTTTTGGTATTTTTCTGAGATGTTTAATGTTATAAATAATAGGAACAAATACTGCATTTTAGTTCAAAAATACAGGTTTTAATAATTTATTAATATAGTTGAATTATGTTTTCATTTGGTTTTAAACTATAATTATATTATATTTTTATCTTTTAATAATTCATTACAGAAAATATAATATTGAAATTTTTTATAAAAATAATATTGAACTCTTGAACATTTTTACTTTAACTCGAATTCTTTCCACATGTTTAGGGATTAGAGATAAACTAAAATTTTCTATATCTATGAATTGAATTTATCTTATATTTTAAATTATTTTTATCAGTGTGAAATATTGGGTATAATATGATGAACATAATTTTTGGTGAAAAGTAAGTTTATTATTTTATTTACCATATTTATGTGTAAATTTGGTAAATAAGGGAAAACATTTAAACATTAAAAAATCACCTAAAAACATGTCCTTATTTCATTATATGAATTTTTGAAGCCAAAATTATCCTTGGGAATATGTTAAGACATCTTAATGCCACTTGGATGTGAGAAAAACATTTATAATATTATATTCAATTAGAAAACAAATTTTTTTCGCACATTTATCTTTAATAGGTAATGAATATATATTATGGGGATATTCATGGTATCACATCGAATATATATATATTCATTATAAATATAAAATGAATACATATAGAATGGTAATTAATTTATAGTTTTTTTGAGAATAATTATTAACTTAAATTTTAATTCAATGGTGTTGATGTTATTAAATCATTAATAAAAGGATCAAAGAGAAGATATTTTAAGAATAAAAATGAAAATAATTTAAAATAATTAACGTCATGAAATTATTTTATATATTCCTTTGACATTATAGGGATGTTAAAATAGAGTTCTTTAGAAGATATGATGTTTTTATGATATTTTCAAGAAACTCAATAAATTAATAGTGTCAAAATAGTCCCTATTGATATTTTTAAATATAAAATGTTTAATATATTAAAATTTAATATTGGGCGCAATAGTTTGGACAAGTCTTATAATGTAATAAATGACTCATTTATTGGCCTTTTTGCATGTTATAGTAATTATATTAACCCTCAAATGTAAACTACATGTTATCATGGTAAGAGTTAATAATTGTTAAAAAATATAAGGATTAAAAAAATATTTAAACTTACATAATTTTCCTTTTATTAAGGCTATTTGACTCAAAAAAACATATTGTTTTTATGTAAATTTGTTTGGGTCCATTTAGACACAAAATCTTATTTTATTAATTTAATAATTTGAAGAATTCCAAGAGGCCACACCCATCTTATATAAAAACGAACCTATTATTCTCTATTACTCACCCGTAAAACCCTAATTGGTTCAATATAAATCATCCTATATAAATTCCTATATTACCTCATTACATTCGTGAGGTCTTATTTCCGGCATAACACCATCCTTACTTGTGTTAAGTTGTTAATCAAAGGTGATCATACAAACAAAATGTATCATTTTTAATTAAGTTTTTTTGTCTGATTTCATCTTACATATCCTTCAAATATTCTTAAATAGTTATGAAATAATAATCAAAGTATCAAAATTACACTAAAATTTTATTATTTTAATATCACTACCTGAATCCATCTCCACATCTATCAAATGGGATAGCAATTAATTGTTCGTGTGTATGTTTGAACTATCACCTTAATAAACTGATATTATTTATTTTCCATCACCATCACTCAGGAATAGTTATAATGATGAAATAAATTTTTTTATATGATATTAATAAGATATTTAATGTAATTAAAAAATAAAATAACAATTATGTCCTTTCCATTCCATGAACATAAAAATGGCAACGTTGTTCATTCGTATGAATGTATTATCACATTCATTAAGTGATGTGATATTTTCTCTTCACCACATAACATTGATGACATATATAAACATATTTAAATAATTAATTTTATATTAACTATAAAATGATCATTTTGGAAAGTTATAATTATAATTAACTTCCTTCTATAATGATCATTGAAAAATAAAAACATTACTCATGCTTATGTGCATCATACCTTCTCTATTATTATGGAATTGTTCATATTTAATAATCATGAAAAAATGAATTTATTTACAAGAAAACTGATATTCATATATATAATTGATTATTATATCATCAATATTATTCTTCTATAGATGTACTAATGTTAACTTTGACAGTATATTACATACAGATGTCATTTTTGACTCATGTAGTGAATATCATCAAGACATATGATGTGAGCCAAAATGATTATGTTATTGTTATAATAATTTATTAAATGATATAAAAGGTATTATGAAGTAAAAAAATATAATAAAAAATGTAAATAATTAAGACATGTTTATTATATGGGATTATAAAGATTGTCTATGATGAGTTGGACTCAAGGTAAGGGATTCAATCTGACCTCATATAATTAAGGAATTTCAAGATGATTTTTCCATTTCTTAATTTATAAATTTTGTATATTGATTAAATAACTTTCCATTATGAATCCTAAAAATAAATTTTATTTATATATTTTGAATGATAATCTATATTTCCATGACATTGTGAATATTTCAATCAATGTAACTAACCAAATCTTTACAAATATGAATCTTATGTAATGATGGAGGATTAATTTTAAATCATATTGGATATTAGTGTTATCAAATTTCAGACATATAAAACATTTACTTTTGAAATGGATACTTTATAAAGCGTATGTTTCTAAAACCACTTGAAATTATAATGTTTCAAAATGTGGGGTTTGAATGAAAATAAATTTATTCCAGCTAAAATGATATTTTTATAGTTTTAGTGTAATGAGATATCTAATTAAAAGAAAAATATCCTATCAACTGCATGATTAGAGTGTTGTAAAAATTATTTACATGGATAATACTCATCTACATGTCGATAGATTTTTATCAAATGCTCCATTTTTCTTTTTTCTATGTAATGTGTTGAGACAGATACATTGAGGTTAGATACCTTGAGTATTTGTAATTCATAACCCCGTAAATGTATATGTGGATAGAGGTGAAGCGCTATATATAAAAACAATCAAGATACATGGTGAGATTCATGGTGAATACTACATGAGTTTTATTTTTTTATTCATCTATGTGCATTTGGGTTTTAATAATCCATGAGTAGTTGTTCTGGATTTCCATTATATGTGGTTCATTTTTAAAATGGGAGTGGGTATGATTATTTTGACATGATACTATATATGGGTTCCTAGAGTGTTCTCTTGGAATGTTAGATTATATGTATCATTATGAAATAAGTGAGTTTCATCTGATGAAAAATGTACTTAGGGGGACCTTGGTTGATGGACTGCATATAAGGAACCAATAAACTTTGGATTAGACTCAAAATTTTCATTGGTTATTTTAATTTAGGTACCAGAGGGTATCAGATGATATTTTTACCTTTTACTATGAATTTATATTAGTGATAAAAGGATTTAGTAAATTAATTAGGTAATGTTTTAAACCAATGATCGGTGCATTGTTGAATTTATGTGGTAATAGTTGATCTCCTTGAGTGATAGTTCTTGATTAATGTTCTGGTATTGAATGTAATTATCATTTATGATCCTTATATTTTTTAGACATGTATATGCTTTTAAAACAAAAATTTCAATCGTAAAATTCATGGATCCTCAAAATGGAACTGGAAGGAGCGGTGTCTATTCACATAGCATTGAAAAATACAAGATGGTTTTAATTTTTTAATAGGAAAACTATGTTACCTTTTTTATTGAAATTGATATCTTCAGAGTACATTTTCATTCCATTATTGGTGTGTGACACTATTTTTACTGATTCTCTAGTAACAAGATGATGATTTATATACTATAAATAGTTTCTAGGGGAGCATTTGACCCCTAGGTTTCAATAAGATTGGTTTTTTCCCAACAAATGTTTTTAACCTGAGTAAAATGCTCCATATATAAATCTTATTGATAATTTTTCTTTTTTTTAAATTCCCAAGAGGTATAATAGTTATAGTTTTATGATGAGATTTTGGATGATGAACACTTTGTTGATAGTCATAGGATCATAATGGGTATACATCAATATTTTCCCACAGATCAAGTTGACTATATATTAGTAAATATTTATTGGATAAAAAACTATTTCATTTTTTATAATTTATAATGTCTTAGTGGTACGGGATAATGATCTTGTATTCATAATGATTTCATGTCATGGTACATCTATGCTTGATCGTGGTTGATAGAATTTATTCTTAGTGGTTAGTTGACTAACATATGGAGCGATACATATTTCATTTTTTTGCAACCTATTCATGTTATGATATTTGTGAATTATATAGAATATATATTGGGTAGATCATCATTGTTGGAGAGTGGACATATCTATATTTAGGAATATGATTTTAGTGAATTTTAGTGATAATGATCCAATGATCCAATAATGATAAACTTTAGGTGTTATGGATACCTGATTGGGTATGAGTTAGAAAGAAATTTCTAATTTTTATTCTTGGTGAATTATAAGATGTGGGATGCTAATATTAGGGATTGATCTATTTGGGTGGTTATAGGGACATTCCCATGATGGGGGAATCCATTATTTGTGAGTGTTCAACTGTTGTACATGAAAATGTTCTAGTGAATGGGATTGATCCACATACAATCATTACAGTGTTTGAAACTAGTGTGTTTTTATGTTCAATTTGAAATGGATTCATTGTTAACTATAGGAATTAATGTTGTTTTGATACTTGTTAGAGTTTTATCAATTTTTGAGGAAAATGATAGTATTATATAATCCAAAAATGGTGTTGTTTAGTTAAACTTCATTTCTCTTATGATAGTATAGAGGAGAGTACAATGATTTGGTGAATTAAACGTGAAATATCTTATGCTGATCAGTTATTTTCCATTCAGTTATGATGGATGGTTTTGGGATTCCTCTAGTGATCAATGTTTTAATATTTATTAGTTATCAATGTGTCAACTTCTGATGTTGATATTTTTTATAGTGAGTTTGATGGAGGAGGTATTTTCATATATTTGGTGTGGAATTCAATATAGTTTGTCATGAAACCTATCAATATAATTCAAAGATATTCATTGAATTTGATTATAAACTTATTACTAAGAATGATGAAAGGATATTTCTTCAGATATAGATTTGAACTAAGAAAGGGCCAGGGGTTGGTAGCCTTGAAACTGAATACCTCAAGTGTGTGTGGATATTGATCAGGAAATCCTATTGTGGGGAAAACCCCATGGGTGTTACTAATGGTGCGAAACATGATTCGATCAGTCTTAGTAGATATTTATAGTTTGATAAGAAACATTATTTAGTAGATAATTATGTTAAATTTTACAATTATTATGTTGGAAAGTAAATATTAGAGTTTCCATGTTTGTTGATCATGAGAATTATCGGATTTTCTACTACAATAAGGGTTGATGAAATTGATATGGTTGTGGATATTATGATAATGATAATAGGTGTCAAAAAAGTATATTTAGGTGTATAATTGATTCTTTTTATTGAGGATGTTTCCAATGAGTTTTATCATTGTAACTATTAGGACCACTAGAATACCACTAGAGTGGGGCCTTATGGTTTGATCCTATTTTTTTATGATTAGCTATGAATTTATGAGTAGAATTTAGTTTTTTGGAATCATTATTATATTTTATGCTAGTGTTTTTATTTAGTAGGATTACCAATAAAATTTATTATGTATGAGAAATTTTATTGTATAGAGTTTGTAAATCTAATATATATTCAAGCTTATGAATTTTGTTAAGGAGCAAGAATTTTTAATAGGTTGAGGGTTTATATTTTAATCTGATAACTATATATATGTTTCAAATCATTGAATCCCTAAAAAAAATGTTGTTTACACATGGAATGAATCTACAGGATCCTACTGAGGGTAGTGGGTTTTAAATTTATGTTTTGGAGAGAGAATCTTGGGGATTATCGTTAGTACTGAATGGGTTCCAAAACCATGGTTCTCTGTTTTTGTACATGAAACAATGGAATATACTAAATGTGAACTTTGATAGACTATCTAAAACATTAAAATAAATTTTAGATCCATTTCTCATTGTTAGAACATAGGTTTCATGAGTCCCCATTCTCCCTCTATTCCAAGGTGAAATATCTCTCGTATACAGTTTTAGGTTTCATCAGTTTCATTAGAGTGACCAAACATAAACTAATACTACCACTTCATCTATTTTATCGTCTTATAATGTTATATGGTGTTCTACTAGGAATAACATATATTACCTATTTTTAAGGAGTTGTTTTGTTTCTCATTTTCTATCAATTTTGATTGTACCTATGGTGGACTCAAGATGTGAGGAATTTTATTTTTATATGAATGTGGTCAATAATTTTTACAATGTTATTTATTTTAATAGGTTTAGATATCTTTATTTTTCATATGTTTTCCATCAAATGTTCTTGATATAATTAGATTATTCCAGTTTTTTTTCTTTTGCTAGTATTCCGCATTTTATATGTTTCTCCCATTTTATCTAATCCTCCATTGAAGGATATTAAATTTTACAATTTTTCAAAAAATGGATTTTATTTTAAAATTGATCATTTAAAATTTAATTTCATAATTACTAATTTAAAGGAAATGGATTTGATTTCCCAATTGATAATCATTAAAATGGTAATGTGTAGAGTGAAATCCTTATTATTTGGATTGTGATATTTCATATTATAGAATTTTTAATCAAAATAATGAATTGATTTGGAAAATATTTAAACAGTTTTGTTTTATGTATCTAATAACTATTCTTAAGAGAAATTTTTATTCATAGAAAAAATTATATTGAATATAAATTTGAATTTATGATGGGTTTTGGTTCTATTTTCTTATATGGGAAATCTGTTGAATGAGAATAAATAAAAAAACAATATTTTTTTTCAATTAATGTTATTGGAATGGTCACATTGAAATTTAATTTGGATCATGAATTCTAATATACATTGTGTGGTTCATTTTGGGAAAAATTATGTTTTATGTTGAAATGTTTTAATGAAAATGAAACCCCCCATGGGGGTTAGATTTGTTTTTCAAATGGAATATATAAGATGAACCAAAAACCATTTAATTGTTCGTTAATGTTAAATGATGATATATGAATTATTTATATTAAAATTATTGGAATTGGTTGTGTGGTGTATGTTAAAAAAACAGCGAACACAACCATGGTTGAACATTTATTATGCTCACTAAACAAAAGGTGAACATTAAACCTTTTTTTATTTGGTTTTTTTTCTATCCTAGGATGAAAATACCCCCATTTAGACTTTTTTTCTCTTTGAGGATGGTTATAATATCCTCTAATTTTCTATATTAGACTAGTGATTGGTGTATTACCCCGAAATGGAGACGGGTAGGAATGGTCTTCACAATGTTCTCAAACACACCCAAACAATTTTAAAAAATTCTATGTACAATAACTGATTCCCATAATTGAATGTGGGATTGGTATCTTATAAATTATTTTCATATGTTTTCATGGATATAATTGTAATTTATTATCTTGATCAATGTCCCTTGAACATGTATTTCAAATTCATTATTTTTGGGATCATTTTGTGGTGGTCTACATAGTTGTACCCACACTCTTCTCGAGCCACCATGATACATGGTTACCTGAGAATATTTCACTTCCTTTTCAAAGGTTACATGTTTATTAAAATTGAAAAATTAATGAAGTTTGTATTGGGATACTAAACTAGTGTATGGGTAATTGAACAAGTCTAGATTAATTACATTTTTTATGTGTAGTGGTTATGTAACATTTATATTATTATTTTTTCAACATATATACAGGAGATACCCCTAGGGATCCGATGAGAGATTTATTTCATACCAACACTTATAGAATGTGATGTACGTGTACGATTATTGTCACTTTCCCTATCTAATGATGAATATTTGCATTGGATTACATGTTCTTATTATTTCAACAACCATAAATACACTAGAGAAAGGGTATAGTCTCCCAATATATCCAATAAACCCTCACCAGTAGTCACAATCCCCAATCACATATTGAGTTACCCATTGAGAGATAGTTTGACTCATGGTCTGAAAGAAGTCAGTTGTATGGGGATCCAGATGTTACACTCTTCCATTAAGATACCTTCCAGAAAGTTGGATCAACCATATGAAATTATAAATCATTCTATTAATTATTATAATAAATATTTTATCTATTTTTCGTTTCTTTAATACAATTCTATGTATTATTCATATTCACCAACGTCTCAACTATGAGATCAGAGGCAAAATGCCTCAATTCACCAACTTCATCCAAAATGGTGGGGTGAAAAAACTATTTCTATAAATTTCCACATATAGTTCCACTTTTATGCATGAATAAAATCTATTATTTTTTGAAAATCCCACCAATTTTATGTAATGATACCACATACCTTGAATGTCCATAGATAATTACCACAACATATCATCTAATATCATAATAGTCTCTTTAGACTAACTATAACATTAAGGATGATATGTGGGGCTCAATGGTATATTAGGGTCAAGAGATTTTTGAAGAAACTTCATGAATTCGTATGAAAAAAATCGATCATGAATAGTTACAATAATATTTTGAACACAATGATGTCTTAAAAATCATTATTATTTGGATGTTAAAGGAATCCAAGAGGTATGTTTTCCCTTCCTATGAGGAAATGTTGGGAATTTGTATATAGATCAATAACAACCCACATTTCATTATTAATTATTAGATTATATGGAACTCCAATGATAATTTCCATAGTAAAATAATCCCATCCTTGTAGAGTGATAGTTAGTGGTTTTATAAAACCACTATGATATTTTATTTCAACCTTCACCTATTCAAAAACCAAACATTTCAATACATTTTTTTTCAATTTCCAATTTTCTATTATCCAAAAAACATATTTTCATCAAATCCAGAAACATTTTGATGCATCTTGGATGTATAGGGAAATTTATGTTAATTTAATTTTCTAATAATTCTCTTTTCAACTATGGATTGTATGGAATAGTTATGTACTCATCAAATTTAAATATACCAACTTCATTGAAAAAGTATACCAACTTCCCAACATTCCCAACATTGATTTTGGTATGAATATTATCTTCTTCAAGAGTGAAAATATATATAATATCCAATAATGCTATTTTGTAGATCAGTTGAAGTAGATGAGATGTTTCCCAATCCTTAATGGTTCCCATATCTAGCATTAATAACCCAGTCTATAGAGGAACATTGAAAATTCATGTTTTATTAAAAAATTAATGATCTGTTCTACACGATTCATCTTCTACCATGTTTCTGATCCAAGGGTGACATTGTATTGATAAATCATTTTCCTTTAGTATTTATAGAAATTCACTTGGACTATTGTTATTATCTATATATTATAATATGGATTTCAAATATTAATAATCCATAAATATTTCAAATCATTCACTACAAAATTAATTACCTCAATTCATCATTTAAATGAAATGGGAATAGAACACAAGATTATGGTTTGGATAATGCTTGTCATTAATATTTATCAACCTTACAACATAAGAAATAACTATATCGTTATAATTAAGAGAACAACAAAGCATTTCTTTGAGGTATCACAAAATATCACAAATTTATCTATCCCCAATGGTAATTTAAATTTTGTTTCATTGAAGGGTCTCATCTTAAATTATTATAAATATTCCTTACAATCTTCTGACCATACTAACAGAACCTTCTTATATGTTAACTTGGTGAACATGTTAGCAATTAAATAATTATGTTGTATAAATTAATGATACTGACATACTTATAAATAGAAACCATGCACATCTATTATTCTCAATGATGTGGTTCATTCCTCCCTTTCCATTATTGTTAAATGATCAACTGATATTAAATCCATAGGGAAAATACAAAAAACAAAATAACTTCATGGGGACATACAATTCATACTCTCAATTATCTATATATCTACTTTTCTTTTAAGGTTTGAGGAATGATTCATAAATGACCCTTATACCCATTATAACATATTGAGCACAAAAAGATATCATAAATTTACATAGAATTTATCAAGATAATCATTGAATTCTATTTTTATCATATCCTTAAAAACATGTGGTGCATTAGTCAATCAAAAGAGTATCCCTATTATTTCAAAATGTATATACATCTTATGAAATGTTATCTTTTGAATATGTTCCATATTTACATGAATTATAATAAACCAAAAATGAAGATCAGTGAATGGAAAATATTGAGCCCCCTAATATTGAAAAAAATTGACATCAATAGGGGCTGAGGTTACAGTTTCAATAAATTAATTTAATATATTATCCTATAATCAATATTGAAACTGATATACACATATTTATTCTTAAAAAATCGAGATGTGGATCCCAATATGGAAAATGGGGCATATAAATCCATTATCACATAACTCCTATAATTTTTTCTTCAGTTACACTAATTCCATTATGGCCATCCAGTAGGGTTGCCTAAATATTTTTTCCTTATTAATAATATCAATGTAAAACTAAACATCACACTTTAGTGGTGTTCAATTCATTCTTCAAATTATACCTGAATATGTTATAGAACAATATATACATACTATATTATAAGGATATATTTTCCATTCATAGTTTTTAGTACCCTTTATCACTATTAAATTATTTATGGTGTGCTATATGAGGTGGAATCATCAAGGAATCAGATATTTTATTCTCCCCTATTATGATGAGGGATTTAATATATCCACATAAAATAAAAATTTCTGTATCTCAGTGACAATTGATTCCATTATAATTTTAATTGAAATCCATACCTAGGATTTTACTAAAGTCACAATATATAAAATAATCATTTTTAAAAGTTGCGTATTTATATTATTCATAATTTTTCTTGATTGACAAACCATTATATTAGCAAGATTTCCACAAGAAATCCTTACTAAAAATGCCTTCTTAATGTAGTTGAAGAATAACTCATTTTTATAGAAAACATGTAACATCCCAAGTAAGTAATGAATAATATATATTTTTATCTATGTCTATTAATGATTAAGATAGTGTTTTAGAGGCTTAAAATGAAAATAAATCCAATCTTATGCATGGAATACAATAATATTTTTAAAAGATTGTTTTACTGCCATTTGATGGCAAACCATTTTTAAATCTGTCTTTTGACAATTTTATAAGCTATGTTTGTCAAAAAAAACTTATTATTTGTTATTGGGACATCAAAATTTACTTTGTGTGAAATTTTTGTATTTTTCAGAGAATGTTCATTTTTAAATGAATAGTGAAAAATACTGCATTTTACATCAAAACTGATTTTTAATCTAATTTATTTATATGATTATATTATCTATTGAATTGGTTTTGAAGTGAAATTAGAATATATTTTTACCATTTAATTCAATGGTGGTCATTGGAATCAATTTCACTTTGAGATTGGACTTAAATTGGTGTCAATCTTTTGATACTTATTGTTTCATAAAACACGCTATTTGCTCTGACAGCGGGAATTAATTATTAAATTTATTAATGTGACTTATATGTTTTGAATTTTGTAAAATAGACTTCATTTTTGAATTCATAATATCAAATATATCTTAGGGTTATGTTTTGGTATTTTTCTAAAGAACTTCAATTTTTGATGAATAATGAAATCACTAAGTGGTAGTTAAAGAAACTGATTTTTCGTTTAAATGAAATTTTGCCACCTTTGTGTTTTGAATTTCAAAAATCCGACATACATGGTTTTCATTAAGAAGTAAAATGTGGTTCAATGATATTAAAATAATTTTTTGGTGAATAGTAACTTATATGTTTTTAATCGCGATTAGTGTTAATTAGTGTAGTTTAAGGTAAAAATAATGTTTTAATAAAATGAAATGACCTTGACACATGTCCTACCATTATTGGTTGTGGCATGGCCGACCAAGACAAGCCATGGCTAAACTTGGGGTCCCCATGGAGCCTCTTTGGATGGGAAATGACATAAATAACTTTTTATTTAATGTTAAAGTAAAAATGACACAAACATGAGTTATTTTACTAAAACAATTTTTAAATGGGGTTATACAAGTCAGATTTTTTATTATAAATATTAATTGGGAAGATAAAAATATTTCTTACATCATAGTATTTTTGTTATAATTTTTTGACATTAAATAAATAAATGTATTTATGACATCATAATGATGTAGCGATTACCTCATTAATAAAGAATTTAAATAAAATGGAAAGATAATGTAATATCTAGGACCTACACATGTCCAAAACCTATTGGATGGGTGGATTTCTAACCCTTATCACCTTATCATCGAATTATGTCAATGTGGGACCTTTTGAATCCGAAACTCATTTTAAAATAAAGTAACTTATCTTTACTTTCCAAGAGTGCCCCTCCTCTCCTATTATAAAAGGCCCCCACCACTACCTCCTTACCCACACACCCAAAGCCTTTGGCTTGGCCAACCCCTGCCCATTTTGTCTATCAACTTCCCTCTCTTACTCCTTGAAGCCTCACTTTGGGCAGAAGTCTTCCCAATGAAGCCTTTGAGCTCAAACGAAAGGGAGTTACCCGATTTTAAGGTAATGTCTTCTTTTGAGTCCTTTTGTTTTATTTTTCTTCTCCAACCCCCTAAACTCTTTTTATTCTTTTCTTTTGTAAAAACTCCAGTGTCCTCAATATACTAGGATGTTTTTATAAAAAGGATTTGAGCTACACTTATACACACCTACATCTAATGGTTAACGAACATACTGTTTCCGTGGATGGTGAATTTATGCCTCCCGAAACGATGATTGTTCAACATTTTTTTAATACCTTCAAAGGTGGACATTAAGATGTCACTATATTTATATATGATATATAATATTTTTATGTTTTCCTTTAGCTTCTGTATTTTCCTTTTCGGTCATACCTTTATGGTTTCCATTATGGGTGAACGTGATATCTTCAATTAAGGAAGTGTAGACTACCGCCCCCTCAAAGTGATTTGATTCGTTAAATTCCATATGTGGGACGTATAAAGGATGGAACTATGATATTATATATGATATTATACTTTAATTATAATATAACTTTATATCATTACGATTCCATTCTATAAAATACGAAATAGAAATGAAATTAGCGTTCATGCGTACGTACGGCTTACCGTCTCCATGAACGGTGCATTTCATTTCTTAACTCTAAATGATTATGTAATATTACAAATGAATGAATGCAATGGATATATATGAAATATATGATATCTAAATCATGAATACCATTCTGGATATAATAGATACATGAAAAACTTGTACTTATAAAGGGATTATTTTTTACTCAAGTACCAATGATCGTTAAAACGAACGTTATTAACTTAAATAATTACAGTGTTCATGACATGACAATAAGTGATATAAAAGGAATAATGAACTTGAAAAAGGTTCATAAAAAAGTATAAATTAACTCAAGTTTATTATTCAGGACATTAAAGAACGATCGAGTCAAGTCGGACCCGAGGTATGGGACTCCATCTCAATCTCCTTTCATTGAGGCATATTTTGTTTTATACACAACCTTCTTTTATACGGTGTATAAACCCCTTTGACTTTTACGTTGATTCAAAAGGAATATTTTTTATATGAAGCGTTTACTAAACGAAAAAAGGGAATGTTTTTGTCGTACGTATGCGGCGACAACAACTTCTCTGCCTTCATGACCGTTATATGAGTTTCGACTTCCTTTACAAGCCATACCTTCTTTTTAAAAGAAAAATAAATACCATGTTTTACTTTTCTTTTATTTTGGTATCGAAAATGGTTTTCATAATGTTTTTATATCAATGTGTTGTATTGATATCTTGTGATTGAAAGGTGGGAATGTTATGTTTCTTTTATGCATGTTATCTGTGATATGATTATGTTGAGGTTCTTGGGAATTATTATGAAAACGGGTGGTTCCGTGATAAACTAAGGGTGGGTGAGCCCGATATAGCTCTCCAATGCATTGGGTAACGCGAAGGAGTGAAACGTTAAGGTTTCTCCGAAGAGATTTAGGGAATATACTGTGATCGGTATTCCAAACATAACCAAGAGGGTTACACCCTACGTAAGAATGTTATGAATGCCTCAAGTTACCTTTATGTCTTATGATTTCTATGATTTACTCATGATTTGATGAGGTATGTTAAAGTGCTTTTGTTTTATGGGTAAAGTATGATCACATTCCTATGTATATATGTACCCATGTTTCCTTTCCATATTTTTATATCCCTTACTGAGATTTTTATGCTCATCCCAAGTTTTTTGAAAAGTTTTTCACATGTCAAGGGAAATGTACATGATATGACGATAGTGTCAAGGAAGTGTCAAGAAAGAATCCATGTTTATTTTAAATACTTTTCCATTGATGGGAATGAAGAATACTATCTTTATGTAACCACTTTGTTTATATGTGGAATGTAATGCAAGTTTTATGATCTAATTCTCTAAAACTCTAAACCCGAAAAGATCCTCAATGTGTAATCTTGTAATAACTCAAGATTAAGTAAGGTTTAAGGCTAGGGCCTCATAGTTGGTATCAAAGGTCAGTTTTGATAACTTTAGGAGTTAGAATTCTATTAAATGATTATCCAAAAATAATCTTTATGGTCAAATTGAAGTGATATAGTATTTTAAGATTACCATGTTGCTTCATCTAAGACATGTTTGTTCAGAATGGTTTTCCGCAGAGGAAACATGGAAGCAGTGCTAGGAAGGCATAATGAAGGAAATAACCTTCCGAATCAGCATCCTGAGATGGTCGGAATTGGAACTGAATAGTTTGTTGCAGTAATGGCGCAGTTGACTCTGGCTATAAATGTTGGTGGTATCCATGCACGAGATCAGCCAGATCAACTACAGGGGAACATTCCAATGGTGGAACATTTCATGAGGCAACATCCCCCATCATTCAGAGGATCATCTGACCTTGTGCTAGCTGAAGGGTGGATTAAAGCACTGGAGAAGATTTTCGATGTCATGGGGTGTTCAGACAATCAAAAGATTAGTCTTTCTATTTACCATTTGGAGCGTGAGGCAGATCAGTGGTGGTCGATGGTTAAAAATATCAGGGACGCTGATGAGATTGATGCTCTCGACTGGGTTGAAATCAAAGGTATGTTTCTTGAGAAGTATTTTCCTAAGGTTGTTCGACTTAGTATGGAATAGCAATTCTTAGAATTGAGGCAAGAGGAAGACTCAGTGGTTGCCTATGAAGAAAGGTTCACTCAATTGGAAAGGTATGCTCCAAATTTTATCCGAGACCTTGATAGTAAAATAAATCGTTTTTACTCAGTATTAAAGCCAAAATATCGAAGGGCATTAGCTTCTCGTGAGTTTAAAAGTTATGAAATGCTTGTTCGATGTGCTGAGAAGGTGGAAATGGAGTTCTCCGATGATCAAGTGTTCTATAAAAACCAACAGAAGAAGAGACTGAGGTGGCAGGAGAAAGGTAAAAATTCTTCAAAAAAGACTGATGGTAAGAAAACTAAGTTTCCATTTTGTGATAAATGTGGCAAAAGGCATGCTGGGGAATGTCTTCTGAATTCTGGAAAGTGCTACCAATGTGGTAAGATGGGACATAAGGCTCGTTATTGCACTGAAAAGGATCATGTTGAAGGTAAGACCAAATTTGATTTACAGTTAGTGAAATGTTATAAGTACAATGAGATGGGTCACTATGAAAATGAGTGTCCGAAAAAGAGCTTGAGTGATGGGAAGCAGTTAGACTACAAGAAGAAAGGGGTGGTGAAATCCTTTGCAACTACTTCAGCAGATGTCGGGCAGTCAAATGAAGTTGTATCAGGTACTTTGTTTGTTTTTTCAGATTATGCCAGTGTGTTGTTTGATTCGGGGTCTACACATTCTTTCATCTCTGAAAACTTTTCTAGTAAAATTGGAATACCATCTCAAGAAATGACTCCTAAACTTTTGGTAAAAACACATGGGGGAAATGATGAGGCAAATAAAATTTATAATAATCTTCCTATCCTTATCTGTGGAAAGAACCTACTTGCAAACCTTATTGTTTTACCTCTAGTAGAGTTTGATGTTATCCTGGGTATGGATTGGCTCTCTATTTACCATGCTAAGATTGACTATAGAGCTAAAGAAGTTTATTTTCCGAAGGACTTTAAGTTTGTGCACAAGAAAGAACCCTTACTGTTGATAACATATCAAGAGGCCGAGAAACTTGTAAAAGATGGAAATGATTGTTACCTTGCACACATCTTTGAAAATAAAGGAACTGTTCAGATTAATGATGTGCCTGTGGTAAATGAGTGTCCTGATGTTTTTCCTGATGAGTTGCCTGGAATAATACAAGATCGGGAAGTTGAGTTTACTGTTTACTTAGTTCCCGATGCTAAGCCAATTTCAAAACCCCCTTATCGAATAGCTCAAATTGAACATTTAGAGTAGAAGGAGCGATTGCAAGATTTATTAGAGAAAGGTTTCATTCGACCTAGCACATCACCTTGGGGTGCCTCTGTTTTATTTGTTAAAAATAAGATGGTTCTATGAGACTTTGCATTGATTATAGGGCCTTGAATAATATCACTGTTAAGAACAAATTATCCTTTGTCTCATATCGAGGATTTTTTTGATCAGCTCCAGGGAGCTCATTTTTTTCAATGATTGACTTGAGATCGAGGTACCATCAGCTGGAGGTAAAGGAGGCAGATATTCTGAAGACCGCGTTCCATACAAGATTTGGCCATTATGAATTTGTTGTAATGCCTTTTGGGATAACCAATGCACCTGCTGTATTCATGGACATAATGGATATTATTTTCCATGCGTTCTTGGATAAGTTTGTGGTGGTTTTCATTGATGATATTTTGGTGTTTTCTAAAAGTAAAGAGGAGCATCAAAGACATTTAAGTGTTATCTTGCAAACCTTAAATGAAAAGAAACTGTATGGAAAATTCAGCAAGTGTGAGTTTTGGTTGCAAAAAATTTCATTCTTTGGTCAGAATGTTTCTAAATATAGGATAACTGTTGATCCTGCAAAAACAAAAGTTGTGGAAGACTGGCCAAGACCCACAAATGTAACCGAGATTCGTAGCTTCCTTGGTTTGGCAGGCTATTACCAAAGGTTTGTTAGAAAATTTTTCACGATTATCTAGTCCAATGACTAAGCTAACTCGGAAGGGTGTTAAGTTTATCTGGACAAAAGAATGTGATGATTGTTTTCAGTAATTGAAAAGAAGATTGGTGAATGCTCCAGTTTTGGCACTACCTTCCAAGAATGGTGAGTTTGTTATATACAGTGATGCTTGATTGAAAGGAATTGGTTGCGTCCTAATGCAGAATGATCAGGTAATTGCTTATGCTTCACGACAGTTGAAAACTCATGAGGTAAATTACCCTACACATGATATGGAATTAGCTGCTGTTTATTTCGCTTTAAAAATTTGGAGGCATCATTTGTATGGAGTAAAGTGTGAAATATATACTGATCACAAAAGTTTAAAATATATATTCACTTAGAAAGAATTGAAAATGAGATAAAGGAGATGGATAGAATTAATCAAGGATTATGATTGTACAATTGATTAACATCTGGGAAAAGAAAATAAAGTGGCTTATGCTTTGAGTCGAAAAAGTAATGCTTCATTAACAATGTTGCATTTGGAACGTGATCCTTTGGTTAAGGATTTGATGAACTTTGGCATAGACGATGTTGGTGCAGGAAGTTCTTCTATTTTGTTTCTGGTATCAGTGAGATCATCTCTATCAGATAGAATCAAGCAAGCCCAGAAGCAAGACAGTGAGTTGCAGAAAAAGGTAGAGCTGGTTCAGAAAGGTAAGTTTCCTGAATTCAACATTGATAATGATTGAGTTTTCAGATTTTGGAAGATATTGTGTGTGCCTTGTGATTCAAAGTTGAAGAGAGAGTTGTTATGTGAAGCTCATAGTTCTCCATTTTCAGTTCATCCAGGCAGTACTAAGATGTATAGAGATCTTCGGGAGTATTAATGGTGGGATTGAATGAAAAGAGATATTTCTGATTTTACTGAGAAGTGTTTGACTTGTCAGTAGGTTAAAGCAGAGTGACAATTACTGAAAGGGATGCTTCAGCCTTTACCATTGCTAGATTGGAAATGGGAAAACATATCCATGGACTTTGTTGTGGGATTACCGAGGAAATCTCGAGGTAATAATGCAATATAGGTTATTATTGATCGCTTGACCAAGTCTGTTCATTTCCTTGCAATACGAGATACTTTTTCCCTGGATCAACTTTCCCGTTTGTATCTTAAAGAGATAGTCAGGTTACATGGAGTTCCTATCTCCATTGTATCTGATCGTGATCCCAGGTTCACTTCAAACTTTAGAAAAGGCCTTCAGAAGTCGTTGGGTACTAAATTAAATTATATTACAGCTTTTCATCCTCAATCAGATGGGTAGTCAGAATGAATAATTCAGACCTTGGAGGATATGCTACGTCCTTTCTCTTTGGATTATCAGGGAAGCTGGGACCAACATCTTTCTTTGTTTGAATTTTCATATAATAATAGTTTTCATTCCAGTATACAGATGGCACAATTTCAGGAATTTTATGGGAAGTAGTGTCGAACTCCAGCTTTTTGGGATGAAGTTGGTGAAAGGAAGTTGATGGGACCAGAATTGGTAGAAGAGATGGCAGAAAAAGTTCAGATGATTCAGAAACACATGAGAAAAGCTCAGAGTAGGCAGAAGTGTTATGCGGATAACCGGAGGAAGGATCTATCTTTCGAGGTAGGTGATCATGTTTTTCTCAAGGTTTCTATTTGGAAAAGTGTGATGAGATTTGGTAAGAAAGGAAAGCCGAGTCCAAGGTTTATTGGACCATATGAAATTCTGGAGAGAGTTGGATCAGTTGCTTACCGAGTGGCTTTACCTCTGAGTTTATCTCAGGTACACAATGTTTTTCACGTTTTGATGTTGAGAAAGTACATGCCAGATCCATCTCATGTTTTGAGTCCAGAGGTAGTTCAGCTGGAAGAGAACCTATCTTATGAGGAACAACCGGTCCAGATTCTTGACCACAGGGAGCATGTGTTACGGAATAAGGTGATTCACCAGGTAAAGGTTTTGTGGAAATACCACATGATTGAAGAGGCAACATGGGAATCTGAAAATGCAATGAGGGATAAGTACCCCCATTTATTCGATAAGTAAATAAATTGCGGGGACGTAATTTTCTAAAAGGGGAAGGATGTAACATCCCAAGTGAGTAATGAATAATATATATTTTTATCTATGTCTATTAATGATTAAGATAGTGTTTTAGAGGCTTAAAATGAAAATAAATCCAATCTTAAGCATGGAATACACTAATATTTTTAAAAGATTGTTTTACTGCCTTTTGATGGCAAACTATTTTTAAATCTATATTTTGAAAATTTTATAATCTATGTTTGTCAAAATAAACTTATTATTTATGATTGGGACATCAAAATTTACTTTGTGTGAATTTTTGGTATTTTTCAGACAATCTTCATTTTTTAATGAATAGTGAAAATACTGTATTTTACATCAAAAATGATTTTTAATCTAATTTATTTATATTATTTAATTATCTTTTGAATTGTTTTTGAAGTGAAATTAGAATATATTTTTACCATTTAATCCAATGGTGGTCATTGGAATCAATTTCACTATGAAATTGGACGTAAACTGGTGTCAATCTTTTGATACTTATTGTTTCATAAAACACGCTATTTGCTCTGACAGTGGGAATTAATTATTAAATTAATTAATGTGACATATATGATTTGAATTTTGTAAAATAGACTTCATTTTTTAATTCAGAATATCAAATATAGCTTAGGGTGAAGTTTTGGTATTTTTCTAAAAAACTTCAATTTTTGATGAATAGTGATATCACTAAGTGGTAGTTAAAGAAACTGATTTTTCGTTTAAATGAAATTTTGCCACCTCTGTGTTTTGAATTTCAAAAATCCAACATACATGGATGTCATTAAGAAGTAAAATGCGGTTCAATGAGATTAAAATAATTTTTTTGTTGAATAGTAACTTATTATGTTTTTAATCGCGATTAGTGGTAATTAGAGTAGTTTAAGGTAAAAATAATGCTTTAATAAAATGAAATGACCTAGACACATGTCCTAACCTTATTGGTTGTGTCATGGCTGACTAATACAAGCCATGGGTCAACTTGGGGACCCCATGGAGCCACTTTGTTTGTGAAATGACATAAATAACTTTTTATTTAATGTTAAAGTAAAAATGACAAAAACATGAGTTATTTTACTAAAACAATTTTTAAATGGGGTTATACAAGTCATTTTTTTTATTATAAATATTCATTGGAAAGATAAAAAGATTTACTGCATTATATTAGTTTTTTTTATAATTTTTTGACATTAAATAGATAAATGTATTGAGGACATCATAATGATGTAGCGATTACCTCATTAATAAAGGATTTAAATAAAATGGAATGATAATGTAATATCTATGACCTACACAACTCCAAAAACTATTGTATGGGTGGATTTAGAACCCTTATCACCTTATCATAGAATTATAGCAATGTGGGACCTTTTGAATCCGAAACTCATTTTAAAATAAAGTAACTTATCTTTACTTTCCAAGAGTGCCCCTCCTCTCTTCTTATAAAAGGCCCCCACCTCTACCTCCTTACCCACACTCCCAAAGCCTTTGGCTTGGCCAAACCCTGCCAATTGTGTCTCTCCACTTCCCTATATTACTCCTTGAAGCCTCACTTTGGGCAGATGTCTTCCCAAGGAATCCTTTGAGCTCAAACCAAAGGGAGTTACCCGATTTTAAGGTAATGTCTTCTTTTGAGTCCTTTTGTTTTATTTTGCTTCTCCAACCCCCTAAACTCTATTTATTCTTTTCTTTTGTAACAACTCCAGTGTCCTCAATATACTAGGATGTTGTTATAAAAAGGATTCAAGCTACAATTACACACACCTACATCTAATGGTTAACAAACATACTGTTTCCGTGGATGGTGAATTTATGCCTCCCGAAACAATGATTGTTCAAAATTATTTTAACACCTTCAAAGGTGGCCATTAAGATGTCACTATATTTATATATGATATATAATATGTTTCTGTTTTCTATAAGATTCTGTATTTTCCTTTTTGGTCATACCTTTATGGTTTCCATTATGGGTGAACGCGATATCTTCATTTATGGAAGTGCGGACTACCGCCCCCTCAAAGTGATTTGATTCGTTAAATACCATATGTGCGTCGTATAAAGGATGGAACTATGATATTATATATGATATTATACTGGAATTATAATATACCTTTATATCATTATGACTCCATTCTATAAAATATGAAATATAAATGAAAGTAGCGTTCATGCGTACGTACGACTTACCGTCTCCATGAACGATGCATTTCATTTCTTACCTATAAATGATTATGTAATATTATAAATGCATGAATGTACTGGATATATATGACATATATGATATCTAAATCATGAATACCATTCTGGATATAATGGATACATGAACAACTTGTAATTATAAAGGGCTTATTTTTGACTCAAGTACCAATGACCGTTAAAACGAACGTTATTGACTTAAATAATTACATAGTGTTCATGACATGAAAATAAGTGATATAAAAGGAATAATGAACTTGAAAAAGGTTCATAAAAAAGTAGAAATTAACTCAAGTTTATTATTCAGGACACTAAAGGATGATCGAGTCAAGTCGGACCCGAGGTATGGGACTCCGTCTCAATCTCCTTTCATTGAGGCATATTTTGTTTTATACACAACCTTCTTTTATACGGTGTATAAACCCCTTTGACTTTTCCATTTATTCAAAAGGAATATTTTTCATAAGAAGCGTTTACTAAACGACAAAAGGGAATGTTTTTGTCGTACGTATGCGGCGACAACGACTTCTCCGCCGTCGTGACCGTTATTTGAGTTTCGACTTCCTCTACAAGCCGGACCTTTTTTTAAAAGAAAAATAAATACCATGTTTTACTTTTCTTTTATTTTGGTATCGAAAATGGTTTTCATAATGTTTTTATATCAATTTGTTGTATTGATATCTTGTTATTGAAAGGTGGGAATGTTATGTTTACTTTATGCATGTTTTATGTGATATGATTATGTTGAGGTTCTTGGGCATTATTATGAAAATGGGTGGTTTCGTGATAAACTAAGGGGGGGTGAGCCCGATATAGCTCTCCAATGCATTGGGTAACGTGAAGGAGTGAAACATTAAGGTTTCTCCGAAGAGATTTAGGAAATATACTGTGATGGGTATTCCAAACGTAACCAGGAGGGTTACTCCCTACGTAAGAATGTTATGAATGACTCATGTTACCTTTATGTCTTATGATTTCTATGATTTATTCATGATTTGATGAGGTATGTTAAAGTACTTATGTTTTATGGGTAAAGTATGATCTCATTCTTATGTATATATCTACCCATGTTTCCTTTCCATATTTTTATATCCCTTACTAAGCTTTTTATGCTCATCCTAAGTTTTTTGAAATGATTTTCACAGGTCAAGGGAAAGGTACATGATATGATGATAGTGTCAAGGAAGTGTCAAGAAAGAATCCTTGTTTATTTTAAATATATTTCCATTGATGGGAATGCAGAATACTATCTTTATGTAACCACTTTTCTTATATGTGGAATGTAATGCAAGTTTTATGATCTAATTCTCTAAACCTCTAAACCCGAAAAGATCCTCAATGTGTAATATTGTAATAACTCAAGATTAAGTAAGGTTTAAGGCAGGGGCCTTATAAAACATGGATGATATAAATTTTTGTGAAGATCTAGACTGAAATAAATCAATAGATAAATTTGTGTGTATGATCAACGTGTGTACCACTACATCATTAGGAAGATAAAACACAATTTTAGTCATGAAATAAGATTTCCTTTTATCCTAGGTATTTATATATGTAATACTTTCTTAATGCTCGGGAAATAAATTTGAATAGGGTAAAATATCCTAAAAATAGAATTATTAATATTTGGATTCTTCATTTTTTCCCTTGAAATCATGAGCATGGTGTCCATTATCTCCACAATTTAAGAAATATTTCATTCACATCAATTATTTCAATATATTTTCAATCCATTAATAAAAAAAATTTAAATTCAAACATTCACTTCTTCCATTTTTCCATATTTCATTTTCTACAACACTCATCTACAAAATAATATTCTGTATTTCCCTTGAAAATAGTTGAATTGTATAATTTAATATCAATATTGACGAAACTTGATAGTACAACATCATATATTGAAAATGTTTGATATAAAAATTCTGTTTGATTCTAAAACTTTATCATTTCAAAGAAATTATGAATGTTTCTATTTGGATAATATACATAATCCAAAAAAGGTATTAATAATCTTGTAAATATAGAATGACATTAAGAAATATTTCCTCCTTCATTTTTCAAAATATTTATGAATTTCCTCTCCCTATCATATAATTTCTCATATGGAAAATACTCCTCTATAGTATACCACCGTTAATGTTATCCAAACCAGAATATTTATTTCATCTGACATCATAGTGTACTGGTTCAATGAACACCATTGACCAGTGGATCCCGGAAGATTATAAATTTATCTAATTATATTCTCTCCTTAGCAACATCTCATTACAATAAATCTATTATCAAAGGGAATGACCTATTTCATAGCTAGTAATGGATATATTGTCATATTAAATTATAGTGATTTCTACCTCTTGGACCAGAACAAAATTGTTACACCCCGTGGGGGATTAGTCAGCTTATCCATACGAGCAATGTTATTGGTCATAATCTTAGTAAACTATCCAAATATTGTTGTCATCATTCTGTATTTATTTATACAAAAAGGGAGAAAAATACAATATATATAAAACTAGAACTATACAAATAATCATCCTATGTAGGTCTAATGAAATGGAGGTCGAGGGCATCCCATATTTCCCTCCTGCTAGGTATTTGAGACATTAATATTATTTTTAAGTAAATGGCTGCAACTACTAAAAATGTAGGATATTGACCAAGGGGTATCTCCATAACCACATAGAAAATTATAAAGAATAATGGAGTATTTTAACACTTACTTCAGTATAATGGAACATTTTCTTCAGAGAACAAGCCCCGTAAGAATTATTTTACCTTCGAAATGTTTGGAATTCCTACTACCAAAGTGAGCATTAAACACCAAAAGACTGATCCTTTAAAATCTCAAACCACCCCCACCTTTTATAAGACCATCCACACAGGAACCATCTGTGGTTATCTTGAGCCCAATGCAGGGAGGGAGCCATCAGAACCAATGACACCGGGGTCTTTCCAGAGTGTTGTTTCCCTAGGAATCACACACCTACGAAGGCCTGAGAATGGATGCATCCCTCCATTTGTTGAACATACGCACCATATCAATAAGCATACTTTTAGATCAGATGATAATAGATATCTCGGTTATTCGGATATCCTCAAACCGCGCCTTGTTATGTGATTGCCACAAGTACCAACAGCCTTCATTAAACACCATCACCCTTTCCCTTCTCTCCTCTACATTATTTCCTTCTTTTTAAAACTTGTGTTCCCAAAGGACACTATATTATAGTCCTGGTATGAGAAATTCGTGTATCTACCAATGGAGTTCCATTATGTGCACACCCATTCCCCTCAAATAATATGTGTTGCATGCTCTCTTCGATGTGGGATCTACAATAGTGGCAGTGCAAGACTATAGGAATCCCTATTCTCCAGATCATTTCATTAGTAGGAATAACATGGTTACTTATCATCCTTGATAGGAAATTGAGTTTGGAGGAAATTGTATCACACCATAACATATCATTCCAACTATCATGAACTTTTTCAGTAATTTTGGCTCATCATAAGTCATTATAGTTAATATTTCCCGAATATGACTGAGTGATCACACAACTACCGAGATAACAGTTCAATTTTATTACATTGAATATGTAAAGACCCGTAAAATTCGACGAATTTTTTTCTATATTTTCTTTGTGATTTTACAAGAACGCAGTTTCTAACAGCGCCTGATTCCGAGGCCCGGTGTGCCCGGAATCAGTTTCAGAAATTTAGCTCAGGTACGTTCAGTGAACGAATGAGCAGATTTTTCTAACTTTTAAACTGGTGCTCGGAATCGAATTCTGAGGGCACATATGGAATCACAGTACCGGTTTTTTCTTAGAAACACCTTTTCTGGAGTTTCGTTTACTCGAGTATGGTTTTTAATTTTTGGCGTTATGTTAAGAAATAAAATAAAACTGGTCCAACACTTTATTTTATTTCACTTAAAGCGGCTTAACCTAAGTTAAGCAGATAAGGTGGGACCAACCATATCATACCCACTTGGTAGGATATTTGTGAGGTGGGGCACGAACGAGCCCCTTCGTTTCTTTCCTTCTAAGTAACGCACCCGCAACCCCCTTTTTAATGAAAGTGAAACCTTACATTTATTTTGGTTAAGAAACGCCTCATTAAATTGGGCGGTTAAATCGTTACAATTAATTCTTTGAATTAATTGTTCGTTTCTTGTCTTTTGAATTTCAAATTCTTATGTTGATAATAAAATAAGGTATGGACTTATTTTATTATGGTTGGGTTGGTGTTGTGTTAAGCTTTTGGGGAGAAAAAGAGAAGATTCTTCGTTCTTCGACGAAGAACGCGAAGAACGCACCACTGCCAACGAAGAACGCCAACCTCCGACGGCGGATGACGGTGAGAGACGCCTTTCTCGTAGATCACCTAACACCAATGACATTCCTTCAGCGGCGAACCTTTTCTTCCACGGTGATTCTCTTCTTTCATGGCGATCCTCTCCTTCCGCGATGGTAAATGCAGCGACGAACGCTCGTTTGACGACAACGTTGAGGTAGGGATTTATTTTATTTGTTAGTTCATGAAATATTCTGTTGCTTTCTCCTTTTCTTTGAACCGCCTGTTATCATGATAATGGGAGGAGGTCCGACTGCAAAAACACGGCCGACACTCCTCCCGTTTCTGGTTGTTGACATTATTGTGGCGATCAAGGCAACGCGATGCCGAAGCACCACACGAAAATTTGATATGGAAAGGGGGAGAAACGCGGTGTTGTCGCGCCGCGCTGTTGAAGACGAACCGAAGAGGCGGCGCCGTCACGCCGCACCGTTGAAAACAAACCAAAGATGCGGTGCCGTCGTGCTGCACTGGAGAACTACTAATGCACCGCGGCCGGAGCAGGGCCGCGGCGAAGGGGCATGGCGCCGTCACGGCCGGTTCCGGGCTGCGGCGTCGGAGGAAGGGGAAAAACCTAGCCGGTCCTGTGGCGGTAGAGGCCGGACGGCCGGAGCAGGCCGACCGGACCGTGGAAGAACAAGGGGTTCGAAACCCCCGGCCGCGTAGGATGTGAGCGGCCCCATTAAGGGTCCGCGGTTGCTACACGCGGGGGCAGCGCCCCCCGCTTCCAAAATGGCTCGGTCGTTCGGCCGAGCCCCTGGCTAGCGCGCCGCGCCCAGGCCGGGCCAGGCCGTGCCCAGGCAGGGCCGGGCCGCACCGCGCCAGCCGGGCCGGGCCACGCCCAAGCCGGCTAGACCCAGACCCGGTTCGGGTCGACCCGGTTCGGGCCGACCTTGGGGGTATCGGGCCGGGTCAGACCGGGCCCGAACCCCTTAATACCGAACCTCTTCTGGTCGGTTGCCCATAACATGAGATATGGGACTCCGATCGACGCACAGCCAGTTGCGATGTAATACTTGGATCGAGACGGTCGTTTCGGTGTATCGCACTCAAGGTTTCGAAAAACATTGGGTTCGTCCGGGTTGGTTCGTACATGAAACCAATCGGGCCC
This sequence comes from Viscum album, assembly GCA_963277665.1. Lineage (NCBI taxonomy): Eukaryota > Viridiplantae > Streptophyta > Magnoliopsida > Santalales > Viscaceae > Viscum > Viscum album. The sequence continues at coordinate 744,855,633 of OY728123.1, read as the reverse complement.
TCAGAGCGGAAACGCTTATATCGTGAGCTCAGGACGTCCGATTGACGTTCCATTGACTTTTTTAGATTCCTCTTGAGGAGACGGAACTTTTGGCATACTACACCCGAGGTTTAGAAGCAGTTGGAGTATGTCTGGGTTGGATTGTACCTGAAATCCAACCGGGCCCCTAGAACAGAAAAAACGATATCTTTCAGACCGGACGTCTGTTTGACTAACTGTCAGCGGCGTTGGTGATCATGTTGAGAAACGATCAGTATGAGTATACCATATTAGAGTTCGGGGTACAGTTGAGATACGGCCATGTTGGTTTGCACCCGAAACCAACCGGGGCCCAGTGACGAAAAGGCTAATAACTCGCAGACCGAGCGTCTGATTGACATGCCGTCTATTGCGTTGAGACCCCTATGACGAGGTGGTCCTTTGAGATACTTCTTCATGGGACCTGTGATACTTGGAGTATCGACCTGTACCTCATGGAGCGGACCCTCCCGGAGACGAGCATATAGAGTATGGAGACCGTGTACCTGGCTGTGACCGTTGACTGTTTGTCTGATTCGATTTGGAGTGACTAGAATAGTCCAGTGGGGAGAACTACATTGTCAGGTGGCAGACCCATGGCGGAGGAGAACTACCTTGTGAGGTGGCAGACCTGCAATACTTGACAGGAGGAGTACCTCTACAGGCTCTGAGGGGGAGCACTACTGTGTGAGGTGGCAGACCCATAGCGGTGGAGCACTATTGTGTGAGGTGGCAGACCCACGGTACTCGACAGGAGGAGTAAATCAGCAGTCTTAGGTTAGTTAGAAGTACCTCGGAGTTGTGACAGGATCACTGTACACTCCAGAGACGGGCTCATCAGCAGTTACAGTTTTGATAATAAAAATACTGGTTTGAGCTGAGTCGATGACCTTTGTGCTTACCTCATTATTGAGATGGGTCACTTAATAACTTAGGTATATGTATGGGAATATACCTGGGTAGTGGTTATCCGTTGATTTCTTAATCTTTGTGTTTCCTCATGATTGATATGAGTTACTTGATAACTTAGGTATATGTATGGGAATATACCTAAGTAGAGGTTATCTGTTGAGATCTTCTTTGTGGTTATCCTTGTTGGATTTAGTGAGACCTTGAGGGTCTCGGGGTCCCTACTGAGTATCATTATACTCACCCCTGCACAGGCTATGCCTACACCTCATTGTGTTGATTGCAGACGACAGGAAGTGCTGACGGAGGCCGAGTGTTCGAGGACTGGATGGTACCCAGAGGTGGACCTCGCGACGAGTCAGTATCAGGAGGTGGACTTCATGGAGAGACGATATTCAGAGGAGGTTGATGGGAAAGAGCATTGTGGAGGCTATCTGTACCTACCCTTCAGGTAGGATCTGTGGTGGATGATCCAGGAGTTGTGCTATCTGTAACTACCCTTTAGGTAGGATCTGAGGATGATAAACCAGGAGCTTCTTCCTTTCTTCCAGCTTTTGTCTTTTATGTTGTACTTTCGTTTAGTTGTAGTTGTACTTTCAGTTGGGTTTTTATTCTGGCCCATTTACTTTTCAGCACTTCTTTTGTACTTAGTGTTTTACTTCCGCCTGTACTATGTGGTGTGTAGTTTAATTTTATAAAGGAGATGCCTTCCCAGTTATCGGGATTTATGCCATTGGTGCTAGTATCCAGCCCCTGGCCTATGGAAGGCGGGCTTGGGGTAGTCACGACACGGGCCCCAAGGACGGTTCATGACAAATTGGTATCAGAGGAGTCGGTTGTACCGCAGAACAAATAACTCTGATATTTTTCTTTCTGTGAAGCGACAATTTTAAGAGTACCGAGTGTGGTTTATAGTTCAGGGAGTCCAGTGTTGGTGTAGGTGGTCGACGTATCCATACACCAGGACCCTGACAACTGATTTCCATCATTGTGCACGAAAACACTGATTGCGTGTGTGTTTCCAGAAGTTTTTAAAAGTCATCTCAAACCAGGTCAGCTACTCAGGTATAAATCGTTTGACCGTGTCAATTTTGTTTCTTTCAGGATGCCTCCCCGCGGACGACCAGCAAGATCCTCGAGAGTTGTTCGTACTGACAACCCCCCGAGCGACGTGGCCTCAGTATAGGGCCCTATCCTAGTTGAGGCACCCGCGGAGGCACCAGCGGTACTACGACCCGTTGGTCCACCGATGTCACCAGCCCCAGCAGCAGAGGGTGCACGTCGCTTGAGCGCACTGAACGAGTTCCAACGCCAGAGGCCACCTAGGTTCAGGGGAGAGATGGACCGGCAGGAGGCTGAGGATTGGCTGGAGGCTATGGTGAGAGTAATCAGGCTAATGGGGACGCCAGGAGACTTCATGGTGATCCTTGCTGCCAGCCTTCTTCAGGCAGCAGCAGGCAGATGGTGGAGCCTGATTCTCATGATGCATGACGAGGTGACACTTCTTTGGGCAGACTTCGATAGCTTGTTCCAGGAAGAGTTTGTACCAGACACCCTTCAAGTGGTGTGTATACAAGTGCTACTTCAGCTGCAGCAGTGTAGAATGACAGTGGTGTAGTATTTAGCGAGGTTCACAGACCTCTCGCGCTACTCCACAGATATGGTACGGGACTCGTCCTTCAGGGATCGAACCTTTGAGCAGGGGCTTAGGCGAGATATTAGAGCTTCTGTTGTTTCTCACAGCATTCCGACACAGACATGCATGTTGGAGAGAGCCCTCTTAGTGGAGAGTTTCCTTGCTGAGCAGTCTCCAGCAGCAGGACCCACCACTAGCCGGCATGTGGCAGAGTGTTCTATAGCAGGCAGTAGACAGATGACGCAGAGGTCGAAGAGGACCAGACCTACATGTGGTCGACCGCATGACTCAGGGTGGGTAGTGCGAGGCACCAAGGGGAATGACAGAGCCAGACCTTCCATGTAGTCTTCCTACTATGGTGGGATTGGTCACATGGCACATGACTGTCCGACCCGCCATGCAGATGACTAGCCATTAATTGAAGAACCTCCAAGGCAGAGGTAGGGGTTCAATCAAGGCATATCGCTAGGAGCTGGCCATGCAGGTGGAGGTGGACGATGCTTCGAGGTGTTTCCACCACCACCACTATGAGGTCCACCCCGACCATAGGGAATAGGTGGAAATGGGAGAGCTCAGCTTCAGGTAGTAGAAGCATACGACTACGGAGCTCCGGAGGCAAGTGCACAGGAGTGGAACTAGTGGTTTCCTTTTATTCTTTGTATATCTAGTTCCATGTTTTTGTTTTTGTTACATTTGTGTCTTTGTACCATGAGCTACAATAATATAAATACACTTACCTTTGTGACATTTGCTTCCTTCCTTTTTGAGTACTAAGAGGTTCCGGTTTCAACTGTTGACTTGACCCTCACTTTCGAGATTTCTACTGGAAGAGACCCAGTGACCTCACGCTGATACCGACAGTGTGACTCGACCCTTAGAGGCGAGAGTGACGGTTGGATCTCTTGGTAGTAACGTTTAGGCCTTATGACGTCGTCCATGGCATGAATACATCATTAATTTCTGGATTGACTGTATTAGACAAAGAATGTGGTTCATCCAGGGGATGAGAGCAGATTTCTCTTATCAGCAAAGAAAAAATATTAGAAGCTCTTGTGGGACCAGAGAAGGTCCAGGTCATCCAAGAGCGGATGAGGACAACTCAGAGCCGACAAAAGCCTTGTGCTGACAGGAGGCAGAGACCACTAGAGTTTGAGGATGGAGACCACGTTTTCTTACAGGTCTCACCTCGACGTGGAATTACGGAGATGTGGACGAGGCAGAAAGTTATCTCCGAGGTTCAACGGACCTTTCTAGGTCCTCAGCAGGGTAGGCGAGGTGGTTTACCGCTTGACCCATCCACCTCAATTGTACCAGGTGCACGACGACTTCCATGTATCTCAACTGAGGAGATACGTGCTTGACACTTTGCATATTATCGACCATGGGAAGCTGGACTTGGGTGATCAGGGGACTTTCTCTCAGAGGTTCCATTGGGGACCAAGGATCGACAAGAGAAGATCTTATGAGGACGATCGATTCCTCGTGTGCACTTTCTTTGGCAGTACGGGAATCTCCAGGTAATCACTTGGGAGCGGGAGGCTCAGATCCATGCTCAGTACCCACTTTTGTTTCCCTAGTTTTTTATGTATCTTTACGGTGATGTAAATACCTGAGGTGGGAGTGATGTAAAGACCCATAAAATTCGAGACATTGTTTTTCTAAATTTTCTTTGGGATTTTACAAGAACGTAGTTTCTAACGGTGCCTGATTCCGAGGCTCGGTGTGCCCGTAATCAATTTCCAAAGTTTAACTTGGGTACGTTCAGTGAAGGAATGAGCGGGTTTTTTCTAACTTTTAAACAGGTGCTTGGAATCGAATTTTGAGGGCACCGATAGAATCGCATTGCCAGTTTTTTCTTAGAAAAAACGTTTTCGAAGTTGCGTTTACTTGGGTGTGGTTTTTAATTTTTGGGGGTATGTTAAGAAATAAAATAAAAGTGGTGGGAAACTTTATTTTATTTCACATAAAGTGGCCTAACCTAAGTTAAGCGGATAAGGTGGGACCCACAATATCCTACCCACTTGGTAGGATATTTGTGAGGTGGAGACTGAATTAGCCCCACCATTTCTTTCCTTCTAAGTAATGCACCTGCAACCCCCCTTTTTAATGAAAGTCAAACCTTACGTTTATTTTTGGTTAAGAAACGCCTCATTAAATTGGGCAGTTAAATCGTTACAATTAATTCCTTTATTAATTGTTCATTTCTTATTTTTTTAATTTCAAATTCTTATGTTGATAATTAAATAAGGGATTGACTTATTTTATTATGGTTGGGATGGTGTTGTGTTAATATTTTGGGGAGAAAAAGAGAAGATTCTTCATTCTTTGACGAAGAATGCGAAGAATGCACCACCGCAAACGAAGAACGCCAACCTCTGACGGCTGACGATAGTGAGAGATGCCTTCCTCCTAGATCAAATAACGCCAATGATGTTCCTTCCACAGTGAAACTTTTCTTCCACGGCGATCCTCTTCTTCTGCGGCAATCCTCTCTTTCCGCGACGGTTAATTCCGCAACGAACGCTCGTTTGATGACAACATTGAGGTAGGGATTTATTTTATTTGTTAGTTCATGAAATCTTTCATGGCTTTCTCCTTTTCTTTGAACCTCCTGTTATTGTGATAATGGGAGGAGGTCGGACCGCACGAACACAGCCGACACTCCTCCCCTTTCTGGTTGTTGATATTGTTGCGGCGAGCAAAGCAACGCGATGCCGAAGTACCGTGCAGAATTTTGATAAGGAAAGGGGGAGATACGTGGCGTCGTCACGCCGCACCGGACGAACCAAGGTCGCGGCCGGTTCCGGGCCGCGGTGGAGCAGTGGAACCAGCGGCCGGTACAAGGCCGCCGGCGTCGGAGCAAGGGGACTGGCCTAGCCGGTCCCGTGGCGACAGACACCGGCTGGCCGGAGCGGGCCGGCCGGACTGTGGAAGAACTGTGGGTTCGAAACCCCCGGCCGCACCGGATGTGAGCGGCCCCATTAAGGGGCTGCAGTTGCTACACACGGGGGCAGAACCCCCCTCTTCCGAAATGGCTCGGCCGTTCGGCCGAGCCCCTAGACAGTGCGTCGCCCGCCGGGCGGCTGCCCTTGCCGGTCCACCGGACCGGACCGCCAGGCCGGGCCGAACCGTGCCCAGGTAGGGCTGGGCCGCACCCAAGTGGGCCGTACCCGAACCCGGTTCGGGTCGACCTTGGGGGTATCGTGCCGGGTTGGACCGGGCCCGAACCCCTTAATACCAAACCTCTTCCGGTCGGTTGCCCAAAACATGAGCTACGAGCCACCGATCGACGCACCGTCAGTTGCGATGTGGTCCTTGGATCGAGACGGTCGTTTAGGTGTATCACACTCATGGTTTCAAAGAACTTTGGGTTTGGCTGGGTTGGTTCGTACATGAAACCAACCGGGCCCTCGGAGCGGAAACGCTTATATCTTGAGCTCCGGACGTCCGATTGATGTGCCATCAACCTTTTTGGATTTCTCTTGAGGCGAAAGAACTTTTGGAATACTTCGACCGAGGTTTGGACGCAATAGGAGTATGGCCGGTTTGGAATGTACCCGAAATCCAACCTAGCCCCTGGAACAGAAAAACTGATATCTTTCAGACCGGACGTCCGTTTGACGAACTGTCAGCGGCATTGGTGATCACATTGAGAAACAGTCCCTATGAGTATACCCTATTAGGGTTTGGGGTACAATTTAGATACAGTCGGGTTGGTTTACACCTGAAACCAACCGGGCCCCTAGGACGAAGAGGCTAATAACTCACAGACCAGGTATCCGATTGACGCGCCGTATGTTGCGTTGAGACCCCTATGATGAGGCGGTCCATTGATATACTTCTTCGTGGGACTTGTGATACTTGGAGTATCGACCTGTAGCTCATGGATCGGACCCTCCCGGAGACGAGCATACAGAGTATGGAGACCATGTACCTTGTTGTGACTGATGACTACTTGTCCAATTCGATTCAGAGTGACTAGCATAGCCCAGTGGAGAGCACTACATTGTGTGGTGGCAGACCCATGGAGGAGGAGCACTACATTGTGAGGTGGTAGACCCACGGTAATCGACTGGAGGAGTACCTATGTAGGCTGTGAGGGGGAGCACAAGTGTGTGAGGTGGCAGACCCATAGTGGTGGAGCACTACTGTGTGAGGTGGCAGACCCGCGGTACTCGACAAGAGAAGTACATCAGTAGTCTTAGGTTCGTGAGCAGTACCTCAGAGTTGATACATGATCACTGTACACTCCAGAGACGGGCTCATCAGCAGTTACGGTTTCGATAACGAAAATCCAGGTTTGAGCTTAGTCTATGACCTTTGTGTTTACCTCATGACTGAGAAGAGTCACTTGATAACTTAGGTATATGTATGGGAATATAACTGGGTAGTGGTTATCCGTTGATTTTTTAATCTTTGTATTTCCTCATGATTGAGATGGGTTACTTGATAACTTAGGTATATGTATGGGCATATACCTAAGTAGAGGTTATCTATTGAGATCTTCTTTGTGGTTATCCATGTTGGATTTAGTGATACATTGAGGGTCTCTGGGTGACTAATGAGTATCATTACACTCACCCCTGCACGGGCTATGCCCACACCTTGTTGTGTTGGTTGCAGATGACAGGCAGTGCTGACGGAGGTCGAGTGTTCGAGGACTGGACGGTACCCGGAGGTGGACCTCGCGACGAGTCAGTATCATGAGGTGGACTTCACGGCAAGATGATACTCGGAGGAGCTTGATGGTCAAGAGCATTGTGGAGGCTATCTGTACCTACCCTTCTGGTAGGATCCGTGGTGGATGATCCATGAGATGTGCTATCTGTACCTACCCTTCAGGTAGGATCCGAGGAGGACGACCCAGGAGCTACTTCCTTTCTTCCAACATTTGTCTTTTCTGTTGTACTTTCGTTCAATTCTAGTTGTACTTTAATTTTAGTTTTTATTCTGGACCATTTACTTTTCAGCACTTTCTTTTGTAATTAGTGTTTTACTTCCGCTTGTACTCCGTGGTGTTTAGTTTACTTTTAGAAAGGAAATGCCTTCCCAGTTATCGGGATTTACGCTTTTGGTGCTAGTCGCCAGCCCCTGACCCATGGAAGGCGGTCTTGGGGTCATCATGGCACGGGCCCCAAGGACGTTTCGTGACAGAATAACTATAGTTTCTCACATTTCAGAAAAACCTTAATAAATTCTGGATGATGGATGACCTCTTCGAATGTGATGTCGTACATGGGGAATCCATGAAAACTCAAAGACTGGCCTGGCCAATTGTGTTTCTAGAAGTGAATCTCTCCCCTCCCTATAATTCACAATGTGAGATGCTTCATGAATGGGATGAGGGATGTGAGCTTAGACCAGAAGGGGTTATAGTGCACCTAGCTCCCTATTACTTCTAAACTGGTAGGTCATTAGTTCATCTACATGTCTAGCTTCAATATCTTACCTAGAATTGAAATACCCAAATATATTTTCTGCAATGATTTCGATTACACTCTTTCTCCTTGACCATTTATAAACATTGACACATACTATATAAAATCATAACATTATGAATTATAATTATAAATATAGTGTGACAGAAAACATAATTTAATATACAAGCATGGATAGTCTTAGAATCCTAAACATAGTATATCAGTGAATATCTTTATATAATAAAAATATATTAAAATTATTAATAATTTTCCAAATTGAGTGTGTAAATATTAAAATTCACATCAATCAGGAGTTTTTATCAAAGTGTACAAGCTTAAAACCGCTCATTTTTCACTACTGATGATCAATTTAATACAGAAACCTCTATATTTGGATGTTTACCCAGAGGAGAATCTTTTCAACAATTATATTCAGTCGATAGTATAAATACATGGATTTATTTCTATGAAAAAACAAAATATCAAATTTATGAAAACTATATGATATTATATAATATATAAAAGTATATTAAAGATCTTTCATAGTGTAATTTTCCCTTATCTAGGTTTCACTAATCTTTTTCGAAAGGCTTATAGAGATGATATTTATTTATAACATTGGCTAAGAAACATCGTATCAGGTGCAGAGGGATCAAATAGTATAGTTGCATTAATAGAATGTATACATATATGATTCTTGCATATCATTTGAAAACATGAAATAAAATTTAATTTTTTTATGGGAAATATATTGTATATTTTATTATACCATTGAAAAAATATATAGATCCATCATTAGTGTCACCCAAAAATAAAAATAACTAAAATTTGAGATCAGATGTTTATTAATGGAACACATACACCAAAATTTATCATAAAAAAAATATTGATATTTTGGGAGATATAAAAAATATTAGTATCTTCTATATAAATAATATTATTAAAGGTTACTAAATCCATATATGATATAAATAATAAATAAAGACATGGATAATAAAAAATATATTCATAATGATAGAACGAATATGGTTAAGCCTCATAAATTTATCTCCTTGGATTTGATAATGATGAGTCAAATTTTATCTTTTGACTTCTATATTTTGTTTTGGAAATCAAAAATGTCTTTTTAATCATATCGTACGGACTCTGTCAATCGTACCGTACTAACTCTGTCAATCGTACCGTACAGACTCTGTCAATCGTATCATACTGACTCTATCAATCGTACCGTACTGACTCTGTCAATCATATCGTATTGACTTTGTCAATCGTATCGTACTGACTCTATCGAATGTATTGCACTGACTGCTATTCATATGTTCATTACTTGTTTTGGTACTTAGACAAAAACACTTGTTTCATATGAATAGTACCATTACATATCATCAATATATATCATGTTTTAACCAATACGATGTCTTTGAGTTAGTTACAAACTAATCAAAACAATATCATGCTTTCTGTTTCAATATGACCGTTATGATGCCAGGTGGCCAAGTCCCTCTGAGTTTTTCAGAGAAATATGACTGTTGGAGGAAACATGACCGTTGGAACATGAGGCCTATAAATAGGAGGTCATTTGAAGCTAAGAAAGAGAACGAATGAGACCTTGGGGAACAACTGTGATGCTTTGCATCAATCAAGATTCTAGAGAGAGATGATGTGAATTCTCTCATCTTCTTTGTGCGTCCGATCATCGTATCTAGGGCTTTCAAGTGATTGAAAGACAGAGGTGCCGATTACCTCCAAAATCGAGGGCTGCCAGGGATAGGCAGACAGACGTGCCGATCATCGTATCAAGGGCTGCCGGGGATAGACAGACAGACGTGCCGATCATCGTATTGAGGGCTGCCCGGGATAGGCAGACATGCGTGCCGATCATCGTATCGAGGGCTGCCGGGGATAGGCAGACAGACGTGCCGATCATCGTATCGAGGGCTGCCAGGGATAATCAAACAGGCAGTCCGATCATCGTATCGAGGGCTCACCAAGGTGTTGGTGAGAACGACCTTTTATCCTGGGTGAAAGGATAACCCTTCTCTTTGGGTTAAAAGAATTGTAATTCTTTTACATTTCCGCTGTTACTTGTATTAGAAAGGAATTTGTATTGTTTCTTTTCTTCTTTACATATTCAATTGTAATTGTTTCAATTACAATCATTATATTACATATTGTATTGATTGATTCTATACACATTAAGGTAGAATCATTCATCTTTGTATTACTCTGATTATTGTGTTCATCTTGAAGAGAATTGTTTTACATTACATTAGTATTACAATACATCATGCCGTTTTATATTTAATACTTTTGTGGGTGTTTGTATTTGTATTAGTTTAAGATCATTTAAACTAATCTCTTAGATGCTAAAACTCAAAGGTTTTTAAACCTACAATTCACCCCCATTTTGTATTGTTCCATCTAATAGACATACATATATACATATTCGATCCAACAATTGGTATCAGAGGGAAGTTTTCCACTGATTTGTATTACTAGCTTTATTTCTTTCATATTACTATATTAAATACTTACTACACTAACGTGTGGAGTGTAAAAGTTTTTGTTGTATTAGATGGCAGGAATGAATATTGGGTCAATAGACAATCTGAATCCTTCTAGACCACCAATCTTTGATGGGAATGACTATGAGTATTTGATAGATCGTATGAAGACTTTCGTTATAAATAATGGTGTGGACAATTTTATTATGCTTACTGGAGGTTATAAAATTCCTGACAGAGAAGTTAGTACTTTCACCAACCAAGAGAAGAAAGAATATCAACTGAATTACAAGGTACACAATACTTTATTATGCTCTATGACCAGGAATATATACAGTCAGATATCTTCATGTGAAGCTGCCAACTGTATTTGGAAGAAATTAGAAGTCACTCATTTTGGTACATCCATGGTTATAGAAACAAGGAGAGAAATGCTTCGAGCAGAGTATCATGGATTTGTTTTTCCTTATGGTGAGCTAGTATGTAAAGTACACCAATGTTTTATGACGATAGTTAACAGTTTACAATCTATGGGAGAAAAAGGTCTTGATGATTAAGCTCTTATTGATAATATTATAGATATAATGCCAAATGAATGGGAGTCAAAAAGGACAGCTATTGATGAAAATAGAAAAGTTTCCCAGATTACTCTTGATGAAATCTTTGGAACACTTCTACAACACGAGACAAGAATGAAGAGAGATGCTGATTTCAACAAGAAGAAGAATGGGAATGGAAGTGTAGCCTTTGCATTTAATGCTAAAACGCCTGAAAGGCTTACATGGTCTAAATCCAAGAAATTTGTTATATCTGATTCAAGTGATTGTAATATTTCAGATAATGAGTTAGCCAATCTTTCTAGAAGGATGAACAAGATTGTGGGAAAGAAAGACTTCCAATATAGATTCAAAAAGAAAGATAGGAAGGATAGGAATGATTCAGAGGTAACTTGTTTTGAATGTAATAAAGTAGGACATATAATGCCTGATTGTCCTTTACTAAAAAGGAAAGATAGAAAGGAGAAACACTCTGAATGAAACATGAAAAGGTTTTATAAGACAAAGAATGTCTTGAAAGCAAACGATACATGGAGTGCATGTGGTAGTGATTATTCAGATGATTATTTAGAATATGAGACATCAAGAAAAAGGAATATCAGACTCTTAGCCAGATTACCAATTGAAGATCAGTGTCTCATGGCTAAGTTACATAATGGTGAAGTTATTACAAATGTCTCTTTAAATGAAAATTGTACTGATAATAGATATTATGAATCTTCAAATGATGAATCTTAATCATCCGAAGATGATATATTAACTAATTTTGAAGAAGTCTCTAGATTTGCTAAATTACATGAAAATGAAAATTCTAAACTCAAGAAGAGACTTGAAAAAGAAAATTCTAGAATTTCAATCTTGACTAAAGAAGTATCAGAACTTTCTAAAGATCTTGATGTGAAAACTTCTGTTTTTGAAAGTTTTTTTAAAACCCTTTATAAAGGTAAATCTGATAAGGATAAACTTTCTAAGGATCTTGAAACTATAATTTCAAAGAAAAATATTTTAGATCCTAACTCTAGTTCAAATTCAAATGTTTTGGAAAATAAGAATTTGGTTTTAAAACTAAATTCAGAAAAATCATCCTTGAAAAAATGTTTGTCAAACATTACTCATGGGAAGGAAAACTTTGACAGGATGCATTCTCAAATTAGACCTTTGATAAATCGTTCTGGTCTTGGTTATACTTATTCCAAACCGGTTTTTAGTAACAACTATTTTGTTCCTCAAAAAACCTCTTTTTGTTCTAAGTGTCAATGTGGAGGACACTGGAGAAGAGATTGTTCACTTAACAAAACTCAATCTTTAGGATTTCATAAAGCTCATTTTGCAAAACAAATATGTATTCCTAAAATTCTTTTATCTGACCTTTCTAGATCCAATAATGTTTGGATTCTGAAAAAATAATTGTTTCTTTTTTAGGAAAATGAGAAGTGTACCAATAAGAATATTTGGTACATGGATAGTGGTTGTTCTCCACACATGAATGGAAACAAATATCACTTTGAAAAGATTATCAAAACAAAAGGTGGAAGAGTTACCTTCGGAGATAATGCTCAAGGAAAGATTGTTGGTATAAGTAATATTGTTTTTCTTGGAAAAGTTATTATCTCAAATGTTTTGTTTGTTAAAGGTCTAAGGCATAATCTCATCAGCATAAGTCAATTATGTGATGAAGGTTACCTTGTGAATTTTAGAAATGTTTAGTGTTTTGTTCACAATTCAAAGGATGAGTTCATTCTATCTTCCCATAGGCAAGAGAATGTTTACACTATTAACTTAGAATACCTTAGGAACCAAAACATACCTTTCTTAAGTGAAATAGAAAACCAATCATGGCTATGGAATAGAAGACTAGGACACAGTAATTTGATAAACCTTAGTAAACTCCCAAATAAAACACTTGTGAAGGGGCTACCTGACCTTAGAAATGATTCTTCAAAAGTCTATGATCCTTGTCAATTTGGCAAGCAACATAAAACTAGCTTTAAATCAATTAATGAAGTTACAAATTCTAATGCATTACAGCTAGTGCATATGGATCTTTTTGGACCTTCACAATCTGGAAGCATTGGCGGAAAATACTATGTATTTGTTTTAGTTGATGACTTTACTAGATTTACATGGGTTTACTTTCTCACAAAGAAATCTGAAGCCTTTTCCTATTTCAAAACTTTTAGAGCCCAAGTTAAAAATTAGAAAAACCTACCATTGATAACAATATATAGTGATCATGGTGGTGAATTTCAAAATTCCGATTTTGAAACTTTTTGTAGTAAGAAAGGTATTACTCACAATTTCAAAGCTCTAAGAACTCCTTAGAAAAATGGTGTTATTGAAAGAAGAAATTGTATTCTTCAGGAAATGACTCGAACCATGTTGAGTGAATACTGAATTGCTAAACACTTTTGGGCAGAAGCTGTACGTACTGCCTGTTATACTATAAATCGTGTTTTAACTAGACCATTTCTTAATAAAACCCCTTATGAGTTATGGACTGGACGAAAACCTAATGTTTCATACTTCAATGTTTTTGGATGCAAAGTATTCATTTTGAATATAAAAAATAATCTACAAAAATTATCCCCAAAATATGATGAAGGAATATTTCTAGGCTATTCTACAACTTCTAAGGCTTATAGAGTTTTCAATAAAAACTCTTATATTGTTGAAGAAACAGTACATGTAAAATTCGATGAAACTGGTCCTTTTGTTTTCAACCAACACAATCCTACATCCTCGGATGTGTTTTCTAAAAATGTTTATCAACCGTTATTAGAAGATCATTCTGATAAGGAAAATGTTCAAGAAAGTATTCCTGAAACATTTACCACAGAAGATTTTCTACCATATGTTGATGAACATGTTTTACAAAATTCAAATCAATTGTTTCTTAGGAATCATACCAGTGATAACATCATTGGTGATGTAAATCACCTTTAAGGACTAGAAATTCCTTAAGAAATGAAATAGAACATCTCGCTTTTCTTTCACAATTTGAACCTAAATGTCCGAGTGAGGCTTTAGGTGATGATGATTGGATCAAAGCAATGAAAGATGAACTAAATAAATTTGAAAGGAACCAAGTCTGGAATTTAGTTGATAGACCTAAATAAACAACTGTGAATGGTGTAAAATGGGTTTTTAGAAACAAGTGTGATGAAAATGGAATCATTGTAAGAAATAAAGCTAGACTTGTTGCTAAAGGCTATAATCAACAAGAGGGAATAGACTATGAAGAAACATATGCTCCTGTAGCTAGACTTGAATCTATTCGTATTCTGTTTGCCTTCGTAGCATTTTTCAATTTCAAACTATTTCAAATGGATGTCCAATGTGCTTTTCTAAATGGTTTTGTTCAAGAAAAAGTTTTTGTCGAACAACCTCCTGGTTTTCAAGACCCAAAACATCATGATCATGTTTTTAAACTTACAAAGGCTCTATATGGTCTTAAACAAGCCCCTAGAGCATGGTATGATAGACTTACATGATTTCTTTTAAAAAAAATTATACAAAAGGTACATCAGATCCATCCCTTTTTATAAAAATGGAAAACAAAAATGTTTTGATTGATCAAATCTATGTTGATGACATCGTATTTGGATCAACTCAGAAATCCTTAACTGATTCCTTTGCAAATTTAATGAAATCTGAGTTTGAAATGAGTATGATGGGTGAGTTAACATTCTTTTTAGGTTTTCAAATTTCTCAAAAACCAGAAGGAACATATATATCTCAACATAAGTATATAAAATATTTACTCAAAACGTATGGATATGACAAAACTAAAAGTTTTTGCACTCGAATTGGTACCTCAAATACTCTTGATCTTGATGAAACTGGGAAACCTGTAGATCAAACAATCTTTAGAGGTATGATAGGAAGTTTGCTATACTTGACAGCTAGTCGACCAGACTTGATGTTTTCTGTATGCTTATGTGCAAGATATCAATCCAATCCAAAATAGTCTCATTTAAAAGTCGTAAAGAGAATCTTTCATTATTTAAAAGGCACTATGGATTTAGGTATTTTTTACTCTTCTGGGAATGATTTTGTTTTAAAAAGTTTTTCAGATGATGACTTTGGTGGTTGTAGAATGGATAGACAAAGTACATCTGGAACATGTCATTTCTTAGGAGATTCTTTGGTTTCTTGGTCCTACAAGAAACAACACTCAGTAGCACTATCCACTGCTGAAGCTGAATATGTAGCAGATGAAAGTTGTTGTGCTCAAGTATTGTGGATGTAGTACACACTCACTAAATATGGATTGAGTTTTTCCAAAACTCAATTTCTTTGTGCTAATACTAGTTCCATAACTCTTAGTAAGAACCCAGCACATCACTCTCGTGAAAAACACATAGATGTTAGGCATCACTTTCTTAGGGATCACACACAAAAATGAGATATTATTTTACAATTTATCGGAATGAAAGAACAACTTGCTGACATTTTTACAAAACCATTACCTTCCGAAAGATTTGAGTTTATAAAACAGAAGCTAGGAATGATTACATTAAAATAATCATTTATATTTACTTCATGTTTTACAATTCTCCTAACATTAAAAAATTCCCTTTGAAAGGGGGAGGACATTTCGTTGTATGTTTTTATGTTTCTTTTTATCTTATGTTCTTTAACTATTTACTCTCTGGATGTGTGTATTCATTTTTTTGTTTATCATATTGACAGTTTTATCAAATCATTCTTTTTTCTGTTTATCGTCTTGAAAATCTTATTATTTACTTTATCGTATCGACCTATGATGGTAATGAATTTCTTTTCCATCGTATTGACCTATGATGGTAATGAATTTCTCTTCCATCGTATCGACTGATGATGGTAATCAATTTCTTTTCCATCGTATTGTCAGTTCATGGTAACGAGTTTGTTTTCCATCATATTGTCAGTTCATTGTAATGAGATTGTTTTCCATCGGCTTGTCAGTTCATGGTATCAAGATTATTTTCGATCGTATTTTCAGTTCATGGTAATGAGATTGTTTTCCATCGGCTTGTCAGTTCATGGTAACGAGTTTGATGTCCATTGTATTGTCAGTTCATGGTAATGAGATTGTTTTCCATCGTATTATCAGTTCATGGTAATGAAATTGTTTTCCATCGGCATGTCGATTGATACTTCTATTTTATTTTATTTTGTACGGTTGTGTATTCTTTAATCCTAAAACCAACAACTACCTTACGTTCTCTGACAGGTATTTTCAATTTTTTTTTTCATTTTTAATCCTAACCATTGATCTCTTTTCCTCTAATCCTGACCATAGAAGATCAACGGTCACCCCTTTTTCTCCTATAAATATCCCCCCCCTCGCCAAACCCACATTGGTTTTTCAGGTTGTGAGGCAAAGCTCTGCTCCACCGGTTTTAAATCATCGAACGATCTATCATCGACATCACCTTTATGTCTCAATCCTCTGCTAACACTCCCACCGAAATGTCTTCAAAGACTTTTACAGAGAAACACATTAACAACGAAAGGTTAGTTTCTCAGGACATTTTTGATTAATATGATTCCACAATCAGAAGAATCATTCTCTTTCAAGGATGGGAACATTTGTGTGTTGAAAGACCTGTTTCTCATGATCCGGTTCTCTTTGATGAAGTTTGTCAATTTTATAAAACATTATCTTTCGACAAAGACATCACTATCAATTTTGTTGGGTACAATAGAAAGTTGTCTATGTCTGTGAAACAAGCGGCTCATTTTCTGAATGTCCCAATAGAAGGGGATTCTTTCTGTCCATCTCATAAACTACCAGAAGAAGTTGGTACGTTTAATAGAGAGAGTTCTGAAAAGTCTTTGTTTTTTATTAATGAAGAAAAGAGAAAAGTGTCTCATCATTCACCGGACAATCGGTTTGTCACTTTATGGATGCAAGGTTTTCTTATCCCAAGGAAAGGGGATAGAGAAACTCTGAAAGTTTCTGATATTTTTATGCTTGACTATCTTGTTAATATGAGAAAAGTGAATCTCATGGGGTATGTTTTTGAAACCATTAAGAATGTCAAGAAAGTAGGGATTAAGTCCCATATGATTATGTATCCAGCCATAATTAAGAAGTTAATTCTCGAAAGTATGAAGTTTTGTAACATTCCTTTGAATGGAAACCCCACAGATTTGAAACCATCTTGGATTAGAAAAAGTACTATGAAGAAGTTGAATGTTTGTTTTGATCAGAATTCAAAACTTTTTGTCAGAGATGTAGAAGCTGAATTGGCTCAGAATCAATCGGCACCTATGCCAGCCAAAGACATTCAATCTACTGGTGTTACTCAAAAATATGATCTGCAAACCAGTTCAAAGACCATGAAGAATCCAAGATACAGTAAAGAGGTTGTTGACAAATGGAGAAAGGATAAGGAACAGAGAATGGAAGGTGATCCAAAGTTCAGACTTGACCCGTCTGAGGCTTTTGCAGAAAGAATAAGGGTAGAAGAAACCCTTAAGGATGAAAAGAAAAAGAAAACTGTTTTGAAAACAAAGGCTCAAGTCTTTGATATCTCCAAAGTTTTGAAAATGGTTGAGGATGCTAATTCTCAACTAATGAAAGAAGTGCACCAAGAGCCCATCGTACAGAGTTTCCCTGAGAAAGGAAAACAAAAACAAGTGATGGAAGAGATAGAAGAAGTGGAAGAAGAGGAAGGAGATTTTCTTTTAGAATTTCTTCAAAGTTCGAAGAAGAGTAGAGAGGAATTGGTTCAAAAGCTGAGTGAAGTTGTTCAACAAACCCCTCATGCTGATCAAGCACGAACACCAGATAGATCTTCTCCTCAAGGAAAGAAATGTGCTCAATCCTCTCACACTGATAAAGTCGTTTTTATTAGAGACAGAGTGGAAGAAGAAAGAAAGAAGAAAGAAAAAGGAAAAGGAAAACAGCCAGTTGTTGAGTCTAGTCGATCGTATGAACTAGCATCGTATGATGAAGATACTGATTCAAAACATACAATCTCTCTCAAGAAGAGTGATTACATTGTTCATTTTTTAAGAAGAGTTGAGAAGACCATTCCAAATTTTCCGAGGCTGGAAGGGAAGATTGATTTTATTACAGACAATCAAAAGAAGAAGTTTGGCTCTGTAAAAGAGTTGAGAAAGAAAGTTTTGTCAGTAGAAGATGATTTGAAAGTTCTTTCAGAATGTTCGGTTGCTCATAAGAAGGCCTACAACAAGATGACCAAGTGGTCGTACAAAACAGAGAGCTCAATCAATGATCATGAGATAGCAATTGAAGATATAAGAAGGTTATCAAATGAGCTTGTAGTTGCTTTCAATAAGCTTGACAGATAAATGGTTGAAAGGTTGAATCTTTTGTCTTCTCAATGAACCGATGTTCCTTTTGTAAAAGACTTGCAAGTGAGAATGAATGTTTTTCAATCTGAATTGTCAAAGGATTCATCTTTCAAGGATGAAATGGTTTTGTTGAAGAATCAAAATTCTGTGTTATCCAAAGATAACAAGAATTTTCAAAACAGAATTGATAATCTTGAAGAGGTAATCAGAGTCCAGGAGGAGACTATCAAGAATCAAGATCATATTTTTGTGGACCAACAATAGCTTCTCAGAACCCAGGGTGAATCAATTTCTGAAGACAAGAAGGAGATAAAAAAGATGAAGGCGGTTCTTCATGAGTTGATCAAAAAGGAGAAATAAAGAGAAAACAAATGACTTGTATTTGTTTCTCTTTGAAAGTTGTCCTTGTTTTTTAATAACTTTTATGTTTCTTTTCTTTTATCCATTTTCTTGTGTTTATTTTCTAACTCCTTCAGAAAATTCTAGATTACCCCTTTCATTTTGTAAATCACAATGGGGGAGAATGTTTACAAAGGGGAGAATGTTTTATAAAGGGGGAGAATGCTTTATACCACTCTTAAGGAAAATCTACGAATACAATCCTTAGAAAAGTCCATACCTAAGGGGGAGTTAGTTGTATTCAAATTCATATTCAGAAGAGTTTCCAATAACTCAGGGGGAGATAAGTATTTCTTGTTATATTTTCTTTATGTGTTGTGCTTTCCAAAAAGGGGGAGATTGTTGAGTTAAATGTTATCTTTTGACTTCTATATTTTGTTTTGGAAATCACAAATGTCTTTTTAATCGTATCGTACTGACTCTGTCCATCGTACCGTACTGACTCTATCAATCGTACCGTACTGACTCTGTTAATCGTACCATACTGACTCTGTCAATCGTACCATACTAACTCTGTAAATCGTATCATACTGACTTTGTCAATCGTATCGTACTGAATCTATCGAATGTATTGCACTGACTACTATTCATATGTTCATTACTTGTTTTGGTACTTAGACAAAAACACTTGTTTCATATGAATCGTATCATTTCTTATCATCAATATATATCATGTTTTAACCAATACGATGTCGTTGATTTAGTTACAAACTAATCAAAACGATGTCGTGCATTGTGTTTCAATACGACCGTTATGATGCCAGGTGTCCAAGTCCCTCTGATTTTTTCGGAGAAATATGACCATTGGATGCAACATGACCGTTGGAACTTGAGGCCTATAAATAGGAGGTCATTTGAAGCTAAGTAAGAGAACGAATGAGACCTTGTGGAACAACTGTGATGCTTTGCTTCAATCAATATTCTAGAGAGAGATGTTGTGACTTCTCTCATCTTCTTTGTGCGTCCGATCATCGTATCGAGGGCTTTCAAGTGATTGAAAGACAGAGGTGCCGATTACCTACAAAATCGAGGGCTGCCGGGGATAGGCAGACAGACGTGCCGATCATCGTATCGAGGGCTGCCGGGGATAGGCAGACAGACGTGCCCATCATCGTATCGAGGGCTGCCCGGGATAGGCAGACAGGCAGTCCGATCATCGTATCGAGGGCTCACCAAGGTGTTGGTGAGACAGACCTTTTATCTTGGGTGAAATGATAACCCTTCTCTTTGGGTTAAAAGAATTGTAATTCTTTTACATTTCCGTTGTTACTTGTATTATAAAGGAATTTGTATTGTTTCCTTTCTTCTTTACATATTCAATTGTAATTGTTTCAAATACAATTATTATATTACATATTGTATTGATTGATTCTATACGCTTTAAGGTAGAATCATTCATCTTTTTATTACTCTTATTATTGTGTTCATCTTGAATACAATTGTTTTACATTACATTAGTATTACAATACATCATGTCGTTTTATATTCAATACTTTTGTGGGTGTTTGTATTTTTATTAGTTTAAGATCATTTAAACTAATATCTTAGTTTCTAAAACTCAACGGTTTTTAAAGCTACAATTCACCCCCCCCCCTCTTGTATTGTTCCATCTAATAGACATACATATATACATATTCGATCCAACAGATAAATGCATTACAATTAAATTGGTGAGGTTTATTCTAAATAACCAATACAGTTTGTCTCATGAGTCATAAGGATGAAAATAGAGGCTATAACATGCCCCCCATCACATAATATTCCCAATGTAATCATCATATAATGAAAATGAGTAACCATTATATAGATAATTAAAAACATGCAAACTGAAAAAGTGGAAAATGAACTATTAATATTTTCTCTACTTAATGAATAAAATTGTATGATCATAGTACATCAATTATAATTTTCCAGCTGGTATAAATATAGTATATTTTTAATAATGAATTATAATAGTAAAAATATTTTATATAGATGAATATAATTTTGTAATATCACTCGATGTTTTTTGGAAAAAACCATTTCATTCAAAAAAACACATATATTAATATTTTTAAAATAATTGGAAATTTATAATTAGCTAAAATAACCCAAAAAACATGTAAATTAATATCAATGGAAATAATTTTAATAATGGTCGGAAATTTAATTAATGTGGTATATTTTAAAAGAATGATTATGTTCATTTTTGGGTAAAAAGAAAAAAACATATAGAAAAAACCGGAATAATACATCCGATTATTTTAATAGAATTTTAAACAATGTAAAACAATGAATTTAATAAATTATTATTGAACATTAAAAGTTTTCTTGGAATCATTTTAATCAAAATATGGATAATAAAGAAAAATATTTCTCACAAATAAAATATTTCCTTAAAAACGTTTTCAGGGAATTTGTGAGTTACAATGTTGATAAAAAATCGAACAAATACTTGAAAGAAATAAAGATAAAATGTTTTCAAAAACTATATTAGGTTTCTGATAGAAGGATCATAAAATTTACTCTAATAGAATCATAGACATAAATAAAACTGAATAATAATTATATTAAGATATAATGTCATACCCAAGTTTCAAATTGTTTGTTAGGTCATTTTAACCTCTTGTATAATACATTTAAATTTATTAAAAATTACTATTGAAATCATATTTAATCATATAAAAGTATTAATTATTTAACTACATCATCTTATAACATTTTCATTAAAAATATTTCATTATCATTACAATTATATAGGTCAACTGCTTCTTTTTCGCTGTATTTTTCAATCCAGTAGTTATGGTTCATGCATATTGACAATTTTTCCATCATAATGATAATTTTATAATAGAATAGATATAACATATATTCATATTATTCATATTTATAATCCTTCATCTATATTTGATATGTAAAATGAATTAAATATCTTGATGGAGGGTGGTGGTATGCTTGTACAGATGAGCATAATTTACATTTTTGAAATGGTAGAATGGAATGAAGGTTAAATGATGAACTATACATAAACTTTTTTATTTCATCAGTTTAATATATATTAGTTATATAAAACATTATATAAATCCATTTAATTTTGTAGTGAACAATTATTTCCACTACTATATGGAGACAGTGAGGCGTACCTACGCACGTGCAATATTATCATTTTCGAAATGATGTAAGGGATATAGAATTTTTTTCTCATCATCTATATAAAAACTTAGTAAAAATATAATACATAATTTATTATATTTGGATTGTTATAATATATTTATAAGATGAAAAATAAGATAAAAATTTTAATGAGTTAATAAATACGATTACCTCTTCTTTGAGAGACTATTGTTGGCTTACAACTTATGCCTAGAGTGGATGGTTTAAGAAAAAGAAAACAAATCAAAATAATTAATGGAAGTATAATATAAATTTTTTATGTCAGGTCATCGATGATTTATATTTCTGAATGATTTTGAATACGGATTTTAAGAGGTATAAATTTATAATTGAGTGAGGGGAACACATGGAATTATATAAAAGATTAAAGTAATATAAAGTAATTTCCATTTTCACGTGGAAAAAAATTGATAATGAATTTAAGGGTAGATAATATATATTATAAATCACATAATCCATTAATTTTTAAACATTCATACCTCACATGTTTACAATAATCTCCTACTTTGACCCCCAGTAGACATGTTTTAACCGTAACTGTGGTAACAAATATTGTATGTTTTCATTATTCACAAGGACATAAAATTATGTTTAACGTATTTCGGAATCTTAATTATAATAATAAACAATAATGAATAAATTTGGAATTATTCTATTTTGTAGTGTTTTACAATTTAAATTTAATATATATGAGTAAAATGTATGGAAAATCAATTTTATAAAATCAATTTCTTTAAAATATAAAAATAACATTATAGATAAATAATGTATAATGTTGATTCTAATGAAATTAATTGTATTTTATGAAATCAAAGATGATATAATTTTTTTCAAACCAAACAAAAATCACAAGTCACCATGTTAATAAAGGACATAAATATATTAACTAAAAATAATTTTTATTTGAGAAAATACATTACATACTTTTTCCAAAAGACTAATAATATATTTCTATGTTCAAAAATAACATTTTTCATATAATTTGTATTGATTTTAAATATTTATTTTCTCTATAAAGTTTATTTTTATATTTTAAATTCATTATTATATCCTTATAATAAAAAATTTTATAGTTTCGTGTAAAATTATTTTTCTACTCTATTCATAGAAAATGGACTATTTGTGAATATTTTATTCAAAACTACATACTCTAGTTTTGAAATGCTAAATTATGAATTTATTATAGTTTCATTAAATTAATTTTTTAATATTTAGTAATTTTATTTTTAAAATAATTCTGGAATAGAGATATGTGCTTTATAATACTTTGTCTTTTGAAAGAAATAATTTATTACTATAATTAAATCACAGGTGTCACATGTGACATGAATCATTGTGTAGAACCAATATTTTGAAAGTAAAAAAATAAAAAGTATAAATAATTTTATAATATTGTTTGATAAACCTCATAATATATTGTCACACTATGACTACACTCATCATAACATTGCCCTAGATGAAGAGAAATGAGTAAGATGTTGGATTTTTCATAATATTTGATACATTTCCATATAGATTATTTTTAGTAGTTTGTAAAATGTTATCAAACTACGAAATAAGTTTTCATTTAATGAATTAGAGTTCATAAGGTTAAATATGAATTTTATACGATTAGTTTCTGTTGCATCAAGGGAACTCATTCTCTAATAGTATCGATGATTTCATGATATATTTTATCTCTAGGTATGTCTATAGATTATGATATATTACATTGTATACATTTAAAAATATTTTTCATTGAAAAAATATTGGTATTGTTTTGCAATTAGTTGATACAGAATGAATTAAAACTAACCATTATAGTCACCCTGCTATCAAGTGTTCTACAACTTCATGTTCGTCTCAATCATTAAAAAGATATATACCCTTAATGATTTTAGGGAGATATTGTGAATTGATCATATAATGATATTAAATGTTATAAAATGTAAATATTAAGTTTCACCATTGAGTTAATGGTTTCATCATATTGAATTCATATAGAATAAGTTAAAAAAATAATAATATTATGTGTTTTGAGGTTCGAACCATGAAGCCCTTATATCATGGGATGATTTTTTTTAATTTAGTTATAAGGCTGAATGATTTTATTTTTTTATTAGTTTTCCTTATCTTCTAAAAATTTACTATATTTCATTTCTAGTCATTTTATTACTTTATGAGTTTATGTATTTTTTTTCTGATTCCAAATTGTTTTTTTCATTATTCCTTTAATTTTAAATAATTTTTTGTTCAACATTGATTGTATTTTTCTTAAATTTGATTTATAAAAATATTTATTCTTGTGAGAAAGTGATATTATCTTTCATTCATGAATATTCACTTATTTTTGAGAGATATAGAGTAAAAAGTTATCAATTTTGATGAATTTATATTCACATTTATACATGGTTATTTTGGTTAAGAGTTGGGGTTATAAATAATTTAATATTATTCATCCCCAAAAATTAGATCAATAAGAGTGCAGATTGAGGAACTATTACCTATTTGAGAAAATGATTTTGTGATGAATAGATCACATATTTTCACATAAAGAGTTGATATCAATATATATAGGATTTGTAGATTTCCTCAACCTTGGGATATTTAGTTGTCAATATATAATCGGTATCTTTTAAAATAAATATTTATTAATGGTATGATAACCTTACAAATAGCTAATATAACTACAAAATAAGTGATAATATGGAAACTGGTTGATTAATTACATAAAAGTTTTTCATGAAAAATAATTTTAATTAACTATTTTCCTCAAATATATATTTTTTTTATGGTTTATAAGGAAATTTTAATGAGTAAACTATAGACTCAACAAACTATTAAGGTATGTCTCTAATTATATTTTTTTTGGAAAAAAAATTTAAATTATATATATACATATATATTATTATAATAGTATAGAAAAACATATAAATATATAAAATTATTACTAGCTTACAAGAAGTAATATTGTCCTAGAACTGGTCAGACTGTAGTTTTAATTTCCATCTTTAGGGCACATAGGATGAATTATTTAGAGCTTATAATGTCTGAGATTAAAAGTTTGTTTAAGAGAATTTATTTAAGGAAACTAATGGAATGATCAATTTTTCATTTTTTTTAAATGATGAATATATAAACATACCATTCATGTCTTGTTAAAACATCATCATATGTACAAATTTATTCATCCTCATTCTAGTTCTACTCAAGTAATTTTCTCTCCATTTTTGTATGAAGAGTTCATAAAAAATATTAGCTGGAAAATATCATTTAAAATACTCAAATTCCAGGGAGTAAATATCTTAAAACATTATCAAATTCTTAACAGGAGTATACCATTTATCTCTCTCACCTTCAAGAAAATAAAAATATAAAATAACCTTCAAATTATATTATCACTAGAGAAAAAAGTTTTCCCTATATTATATTTCTATTTCTCGAATATTAGTGTATTTTTACACCCTCTATTAGAGGGTTGTAATTTTTAGATGATGGATTGTAGAGTTGTTTCTTCTTTAGTGTGCTTCGGAGTTCTTCCTGATATGTGTTTTTATCCTATCTCGGGAATCATGGGTGTGAATTTCCAAAATACTTTCACTCTAGTTCCCATTCCATTTGATTATTAGTGAAATAATCATTTCATTTTCCATCACACTCATTACTAGCTCAATTTCTACATGTCTGTGACATGAAATAAAGACAAAGGGGTTAGTGTAAGCATTAAAAAATGAATAATATGAGTAAGAAATGGCTTGATAAGGAATCAAATACTACTATGTTTTAAAATATGGTACCATCATTTCAACATATACCAATTTAGGTTCAAACTAAATCATGTTTGATCTAGAGTTTTTATTTTTACATCCATCCTTTTATTATTCATAAAATATTCCCCAAATAACTAAATGTATCTCTTATAAAACCGATTTGGCTTAATCATAAAATATATACATATTACATTATTTTACAAGGTTACTCAAAATATCTCACAATAAATCATTCCTAGGAATATAGTGTTTTAGAGAATTTTTAGAATTCATTAATAACCAACTTATTTAAAAATTATTCACCCACATATCCTTACAATAGTCTTAAAAAATGAAACATTTTTATATATTTCCTAAACAAAACACATACTTATAACCCCATGTCAAGGTTGTATATTAATTGGTGACCACAAATGATTAGTTTATGGTGACCATAAGAGGTAAAAATATATGTTGTTAAATTAATTTATAATTATGAGATCATTATCAAGGTATATAGACATATCATTTGATAATTATAAACAATAAAACCTATATTATGAATCTTGAATCATGTCATATTTTTTTTTGAGTAACACAAGAAATGAGTAACATGAGCGTGTTAACATATTTTAATAATCATGAATAATGAAAAAATAACATAGGTATATAACATATCAGGGAATTAGAGCTTATAATGGTGGCATATAAATATGATGATAAAATTATTTCCAATTTAATGGAACTCATCACATTCAATCGCCATTTTTTAGATATAGAACATTTCTATATTCGGTTTACCCCTTAATGCCTAACTTGTCAACTAATTAGTTATAAACACTTAACCAATTCATTAAATGGATTTATAATTCTGTTCCCACGCATATCATAGTGGATATAGTCTATTATGGTTTTGGGTTCAATCTCTATTAGTGTTCAAATCGATAAATAACAATATTTACATAATGAATTATTGTGATATATATTCTTGTACAACCCAGCACATAATTAAAAAACATATATTTTAGACCCATAATAATATTTAAAAATTTAATTCCATTACATCATAATTAATCTATGATAATGAAATTAAATTCATAAAGATATCCATCAGTTATGATTATAATTCATCTAGAGAAATATGATTTATAATATCATTAGAACATATAACTAACAAATCATAACAAAATTTAATGATGTCAATATAAATGAAATTTAGTTAATATGGTCATTATAGACATACATTAATAAATAATCAATAATAAATATTATATTTTTGAAAAATTAGATTTTTTTAAAACAACTGATATAAAAAATATTTTATAAAAAAATGTTCACATGGAGTGTAAAGTTTGTTAATAAAACAGAAGGTGATTTTATAGATAAAAAGATCATGAAAAAATTTATAAAATATTTTATTTTCACATTTTTTTAATGAAATTAAATGGTCAAAAGAAAAAACACAATAAAAATGTTTTCAATTATACTCATTTTTGTTTTTATTGAAATTTCATTCCAATAGTTAATGTCCAACAAGTCATAGAATAATTTTATAAGGAAATATTTATATCAATGAGAAGAATATGAAAATTGTTGGGAATCATTCCTTACCAAAACGATGACATATATTGAGCTCAATATATTGGTATTGTAATAAACTATTGATCATATGGTAGGTCAAATGATAAGAATACATTTAAACATTATAAATAACTGTAGGATAAGTAAAAAATACAGGGTTCATAGAGTAAAAAAACCAAATTTATTCCTTAAAAAACATATTTATTTAAAATATGTATTTGAGATAGATAATGTATAGAAACCCATACCTAAAACTTCTTCATGGATAGATTCACAATAATTTCATTAATTAATTGAATCTATTTTAAGAAAAATTCTTAGAAACTATGGATTTATAGTTTAATAATCTAAGAAGATATTTCAAAACCTGAAAAAATGATTTGTAAGGGAATATTTTTGTAGGGGTTTGTCGGAGAACAAAAGGAAAATTGATGTTTGTGAGGGTTAGGGGTTGCATATTGTTAAAGGTTTGTTTTGAGTAGCATTTTCTAAAATATGCAATATTTAATGTATATGGTGATAATTTTATGTTGTAAAGAGGAAACATGTGAAATAATAATGCATAATAGATGCATGGGTTTAATCATTTCCCCACGCACCCTTTTAATTTCACGGTTTTATGAAAATTATTTTTATTTCCCTAATAAGTCAATAATTTCACACCTTTTAGTCTTAATATTTGAGGAATAATTATATCATGGAAACTACATTTTATATGAAAAAAGTAAAATTAAATGATCCCCTAATTTTTTAATAACATACTAATCATGATATCCCTTTTAGTGGAATTAATTCTACATTATTTCAAAAAAATGAATGAATCAAAATTTTTAAAGAATATATAGTTTTAATTGAAAAAACATTTAAACTTATTAGATACCAATAAATAAATTTTTTTAATTTAACTGGTTGTATATGTGAATAATATATTTTGTTAAATTAAATCATTAATGGAGATAATGTTATTTTTTTAATATAAATATACCATTAATAATGATAAAATATTCCTTCTAAAGTATCCTTTGAAAATGAATTTAATTATAAATGATATTTAATCATCAAATATTTCAATTTTTTAATAAATGAGCCCAATTATCTTACATATAATTTTGAAAATAAATTATGTCATCCATTAATATTAATAAAAAAATTAAATAAAAATATATATTTTATTTATTTAATATTATAAGGAATTTATTTCTAAAATTATTTACTATATTTGAATAATACTATTTGTAATAGGTTTCCAAAAAATTTCACAACACTAATGAATAACAGTGTATACAATTACAATATATTCAATGACCACATATCTATCCACCATATGTGTTGTTTCCTGACCCGATTGACCACAATGACGGTAGTCGTACTGATGGGTCACATGGCATCAAGATAGCCTCCTCATATTCATGAGGCTACTGACTAGAAAAAAGATTCTAATAATGTCATATCGGGGATACTATACCATAATATCATAGTAGGATAGTGGTGTATCAGAAATATATAATGGACAACAACATAAGAATTAATAAAATGAATGATAGAGTAGTGAAAGAAAAATAATAACAACTAAATACAAAAGACGGTCAACACCTATATATAGTAGATTCTCGCCTAACCAGATGTTGAGAAATACTATAAAATTTTATGCATAGAATAGGAACCAATATACACTATAGTACATGGTATATAAAAAATGAAAATCCCCATGGTTGATCTCTATGAGCATCCCTAGCACCCTCTCTATCATGTGATCCTAACTCTCAGGCACAAGCAATCAACCAATGTCCTATTAACATAAGGTGTACTCAGGTACCCTAGTGAAATTGTGGAACAAGTAGTGTGTGAGATATAATTCCCAATTCATTACCAATGAAAATGTCTAAAATTGAATCCAGTACATGACTAATAAGTATAGTAGTGATAAGGTAAAATAAATAATAATAAAATGAACAAATAAACAACAGCCTACTCAGGTTCCTACAGGACACATAGTGGTTCAACCTTCTTCAAATCATTTCCCAATTGAGAGTCGAAATAGTAAAAACATGTATATAATAATAATTTACACATAGTATAGTTATATTTTTCATTCACCTATATGAACCGTGTATATTCGTACATAAGTGGCCATATACCTAGAATACTAGTTTATGGTTGGACCAGGCATAACTCATTCATCCATAACCAGTATAATTGATCCTATAAGATAAAAAATAAAACACATTCTATATATACCAATAGATAGTGTGACATCATCAACCAATCATTTGAGGGTGACTAGTCCATAATATCAATACTCTTAATAGGGACTGTGGAGCTTCAATAAAACATCATACATAGTATCAATGGTTCAAGACACCATGACTAAACTCATATGTAAGGGCGCTTCATTTCTATCATGTTCAACATATCCCTCACCAGTATTCCACATCCCATTTAATGTTTAATCATTTTAAAATAATAATAGTTGGAGTTATTAGGAATTACCGTGCATTCTCTAAATTTATTATGCCAATATATCAATGAATGAATATTGAAGTTGATCATATAAGTCATTCTTATTCAATTATAAATTCACCCTAAAAATTAGGTTAAAGAAATTTGTCATAGATTACTTTTTAAAGATATTATTAAAATTATAATGTTTAAATAGGAATCAAGAGACTAATAATGTGTATCAATAGAGACCAATGTTGCTCGAATCAAATGAATGATGATGAATTTATATTCATTACTAAAATATAAATGGGGAGGAAAACCCACCAAACCAAAGATTCATAACAAGATTCTTTGAGGGTAAGAAAGGAGGAAATGAAAAGGTTGATGTTTTATTAAAGGAAAAGTTGTTATTTCACCCCAAAAATTGGGTCTCATGGTGTCTCAACATGGTTTTTCCAAACCATGAACCAACGGTGCGAGACCCACTCCATAAGAAATGACCACGCATAGTTTGTCCAACATGGTCACCCTAACTATGTTCCAATTGTTCAATGAATTGTTCTAGGTTAATATCTAAGTGGAACTAATTGTGTGGGATAGGTTCATAGTTTGGGTAAACAGTGAACCGCCCGTCTAACAACATCATCTCCTCTAAAATAGGAAATGGATTTTCTAGAGCGGGATGCAAGGTTTCAAAATAACGGGGTGTCTTATCTAGACCAACAATACATGGTATTTACATGGAATATCACTCCCAAAACTCAATGAGACCTCCAAGGAACATCTCAGGACTTTACCCATGTTTATAAATAACCATTTTAAGTGTTCTAACTCTCATAATAAGGTTCTAAAGCATGGTTCACTGAATAAACCATCCACTATATGAAAAAAAATTATAATTCCCTAGGAATTCTACCAAAGTTACAAAACAAAGTTCATTAAATCCTCCCCACCTTATAACATCTTATCCTTGATAAATATTTGGGAACAATGAAAACATCACTTGAGGTACAATGGTCAGGTTGTCTCACTCAGATGGTCACTTTGAAATCCCAAATACCCAACACACCTTCATGAAACACCATATGAAGAGGGCACTTAAGCAACCAAGACCCATGAACATTTCTATTTTTTTATCTAAAAAATGAAAAAGATCATACATGAGCTAATTTGGATAGAGACATGATCTTCTAGTAGTCTTGTTAAAAATATAGAAAATGGAGCTCCCTAACTTAGTATTTTGAATCATAAGGGTCCGAAACTAATCCATGAAACCTCTACAATGATAATTTTATAATAAACATGACTTAAGTTTTCTAAATTTTCTCATGTCATGGTTTAAGAATCATTCAACTCGCAGTCGACCAAAATGAAACTGGTCATGGATGATTTCCTCAAAAAGAATGACTGACCTAAAACACCACAACCCCCATATCATGGATACATGTTTATAATGGTTACTTATGGACATACACATTGAAAAATATGGTTAAAATGTCAATCCACCTCTGGCTAACCATTTTCCAAATGCTCAGATTAGACGATAGATATACTACCACTAACGAAGAAAGAATTAAAACCACATGTCCATCATGCATGCCCCGACCCACCTCCCCGGGCTAGGAACCTTTTCATCTGACCCCATGGGTCTCCTGTAATTCCTTGGTGTCCTTTGTAGAACATATTAGGATATTACTCTCTAGGGTCTCTTATCAGGATAATGACATTACCAACAGGCCAACACATGTTCTTTCAGTGGGTTTTGTCCTCACTCACACACACCCTGGGAAAATTAACAGATGGTCACCCATCCTAATTACTACTACATGCCATGCATTTTATGTTTGGAGTTCTAATCAGGTAGGCTCCTAAAAAGAATGGTGCACCTTATTGAAAATGGTAGTAACATTTAGCCTTTTAAGCCTCACTTTTCCAGGGGTGTCACATTATCCACCCCTTTGAAGAACAATGCCATCATTGTGGACCCCAAGCATCAAACCGAGGTAGTGCCTAATCCCTTCCAGCAGGGTATTGGCTCTGATATGATTTTCTCACTACCCATCCCCCAGGGCCCATATCGTGACTACCCCAAGACCGCTTTCCATAGTCCAGGGGTTGGAGACTAGCACCAAAAGCGTAAATACCTAAAATGGGAAGGCATTGCATTTATAACTGTAAACAAACATATCAGAGTAGAAAAATGGAAGAAAAACACTATGTAAAATCTGGATACAAAATAGTGCTGGAATGTAAATGGGGCCAGAAATACAAGTCCAACGGGAATGTAAAATTACAACTGAAAGTAATTATAACTGAAGAAATGTAAATCAGCTAATGACCTATGTGTGAGTGTGGCAGACTCACGGTACTTGACAGGTGGAGTACCTATTCAGGATACGAGGGGGAGCACCTCTGTGTGAGTGCGGAAGACTCGTGGTGGGGAGCACCTCTGTGTGAGCGCAGCAGACCTATGGTACTCGACAGGAGGAGTACCTCAACAGTCCTAGGTTAGTGGGAAGTGCCTCTGTGTGACGTGACATGCCCACTATACTCTATATAGGAGGAGTACGCCACAAGATGTGGTTTCGAAAATAAAAAAAATCCATGTTTATGTTGAGTCAACGAATTTTGTGTTTTTCTCATGATTGAGATGGGTTACTAGATAACTTAGGTGTTTGAATGGGAATTTACATAAGTAATGGTTATTTGTTGATTTCATAATTTAAGGTTTATCGTTATTGGATTCTGTGAGACCTTGAGGGTCTTGGGTTCCCTACTGAGTATCATTATTCTCACCCCTGCAAGGGATATGACTGATACTCATTGTGTTGGTTGTAGACGACAAACAGTGCTGACTGAGGCAGCGAGTAGAAGGAATGGATGGTACCCAAAGGTGGACCACTCGGTGTGACGATACATGGAGGAGATGAACATACAAGAGTGCTGAGGAGGCCATTTGTACCTAACTTTCAGGTAGGAACCCCAAAGGATGACCCAGTAGCTGCTTTATTTTTCTTTAGTTTTACTTGCATTAAGTTGTACCTGTACATTCCTGTTGGGATTGTATTTCTGGCCCCTTTTACTTTCCAACACTATTTTTATATAGTTTTTACTTAGTGTTTTCTTCCAATTGTGTACTCTGATGTGTTTGTTTATAGTTCTAAAGGAAATGTTTTCCCAGTTTATGGATTTACACCTTTGGTTCTAGTCGCCAACCCATGGCCTATGGAAGGTGGGATTGGGGTAGTCATGATACGGGCCCCGAGGGACGGTTCATGACAATGAAACTCTGATAAAGATCACATATCAATCCCAATAGATTTTAAAGCTTCATCACAGTATATGATGGACACTTTCTTAGTTCATAATAGATGAAAAAAAGATTAGGGAAATGATCATATCTTAAATAGGAGTAAAAATTGAGTATTTAAATGGTTAAAAACGAACTAGACTTATATACTAGATAGAAGAATAGTCAAACCACTACAAGTCATCTTCTTATAAAAGATGCTCGACTTCACCTGCAGACACATCAACATAAACCAATCACACAAATTTACAACCCTGTATGTTTTGTGTTTTCTTAGACATAACAAGAAGTCCATTCAAGACCAACAATATTTATTAATTGTTTACTAAACTTCTAAGCTTTTAAATATTATTCTGCTGAGAAATCATTGACCAAATTCGAAACATGTAATCCTCAAAGGAATTCAATAAAGTTTGACGACATCCAAATATTCCTCAATGGCTATGTTTGTTCTATATGGAATGGACTGTATACACCAGAACATAAATGTCACTCCCCACATGTGTAGTTTCATACTCTTCCAAGATGATAGACAAAAAATCTTCTCATAACTGAGATAAATTAGATATACCATGAATGAACGAGTGATACTTCACCAATTTGTGCTGACATAAATCAATCAAATTGGAATGAAATCCACAAGTAAATTAGTTTTCATGTTAAAACACCCAATCATCTTGAATTCATCCTAACCATTGGGATTAATTTAATTCCACTAACATGTTAGTTACACTACTACAGTGATTACCCGAAAACATACTCATTAGATCAATGATCAATGATTCAACTGAAATCAAATTGTTTTTATATCAATTAGAAAATCAAGTGACACCATATATACAAATTCTTATAGCACTGAGATTAAAAACCATATCGCATACTGTAACTACCATTGGCTTGTCTACCCTATGCATTCATGTTTCTAATGTCAATTAAGGAAAACTAGATCAAAATACCAGTTTATAAAATGACTATAAAATAGACTAATATCTTCCAGACAAACCCAAGAAAAATAAATAAGGTCTCAATATATACGATGTTTCCAAAAATTCCCTTCACTTTTCTATCCATCAAGAACCTAGCATTACTCGATGCTCACAACCATAACAAGTGACATGGAAAACATTGCCACCCATATGAATAGGGGTGTAATTTAGAAACTAATATTCCTTCTAGGGAAAATGGAAACCAAAAATTTCCATACAAAAAAAGAGAAGAGTATTAGAATATTATTTAATCTCTAAGTGTTCTACATATTCCAGGCTTGCCCCTTAAAAATTATCATCATTTAAAATATCACTATGTCATGTGAAACAGACCTCACTAGGTCCAATTCCTATTATATAATCCATTAATAAAATAAAAAAAGTATTTTAAGAATAATCATCATGTTTTTATTCCTAGGAATCACTAAGAGAGAATTAAACTACCCATACATGAGTGTTTATAATTAGGATAGAAATTTAAGATCAATTTTCATGTCATTATACTTATTCACATATAAAACATTAAACTATTTAAAATATTTAAAATAGATCATGAAGTGCTAATTATAAATGGAAAAGAATATTTTTAAATGATAAGGTGACCTATGAGGGTAACATTATTCTATACAGGGTTCATTAGGATGCATCAAATAAAAGGAACATAATTATTATAATTTGAAACAACCATGTAAGGTTATCTCATAGGAAACATAACCCAACAGACCTACATGGGACCATTTATTTATTTTGGATGTTAAACACATTATCACCATGCCAATGTGATAGAGTAAAAGTTCTTTATAAATGAAGCGCTAACATTTCTGATTAACTTTTTTTACCTTTACATTTATATCTGTTTCAGAATATAACATTATCATATATAACATTTCATTCATATGGGTGGTCGTCCACCCATCCATAAAGCAATCATTCATATTATAGGTTGGCATTTATATCCCAGTAACTCAAAACCAATTTAAATTAAAATTCCAAACATTATTATCCTTTAAAATTATCATTTAATCAACATTATCATGATATGTATACTCTATGAAAAAAATATTGTTCGAGTAAATGGGTTACCTTTCCAAAATTATAATTCCCCCATACACATTAAAATTGAATATTGATTCCCATTTAATCACAAAAAATAAATCACACCCATGAAACTATTTATTTTTCAAATCACAAAATTCTTGTTATCATGAGAAATAATCATATAGAAACATTCTATAGACACAGAATCATGATACAGTGGTAGAATAAGTTAAATAAATCAGACAACATGGAATACAATTTCTTAATCATGAAACCAAATTAACATGATAAATAAATAACCCAAGTATGATTAAATGTCAATTTTAATGAATTGCCTACACATGTAAAAAACTTTGAATGGAATAAAACTAAAGGAAACTAATCCAAATCAACAAAAACAAATAAAATATCCTACATAGAATATCATATGCCTTGAATGTTTTTGCCTATGTTTTAACAGTGATTCTTGTAATGCTTCCACATTTCCATACATTGATAATGGTAAAATACCAGAATCTGATAAATCAATAATCAGCAAAAACAACTTCATTCACTCAAGGTGAAATAATAATAAATTATAACAATTAAAAACATTGACAATAATATTATCCCTTTCAACTTAGACTTTTCCCCATTACTGTGGTGACTTGTCCTAGGAACAACTATTTATAATGTGAAGACACATTCCAAATGTCCTATCTACTAGCAAAGAATAGTTAAAAAAGTTAATTTGATACCACATTGTAACATACCAACATGAAAAACCATTAAGAAGGTATCCAAGCCTGTGGGTCACATGGCATTTAGTGTGCCTCCCCATACGTGAAAGGTCTTGGACAAGTTGTGAGGTTCTAAGGAGGAGATAGTGGGAATTCTATATCCTCATATCAAAATAGAACATTGGTGTATCATAAAAAATAAATAGAAAAAATTAGAGGTGATAATAAAAATAAAGGCAGAGAAGATGAAGAATTATAATAAAAACTGAATAAAAAATATAGGGAATACTAATATATAAAACATGCATGCATGTCCATGTGGGGATACACAATCTAAAATAGTATAAATATATCAATAAATAGTATATAGTACAATATAAGGTAAATACAATAAATTATTGTCCCTAAGGGTGATATCCACATGTATCCCGAGAACCCTCTCAATCATTTACTCATAACTCCCACGTGTAAGAACTCATCCAATATACTTAAATCATAAGGTCTACTTGGGAACCAATGTGCAATGATACTCTGAGAAGGGTTTCAGATATAAATACTCCTAGGGTACCACCAATAATCTCTAAAATTGAATCTTTTATATGGATAAAAAGTAAATAAGTTATCAAGTAATATAAATAATATACAGAACGGAAAAAATATCCCACTCAACATCATAATTGACTCCTATTAGCTACACATACTTCAAGTCATTACTGGAATGAGAGTATAAACAATAACCCCATTTATATTGTAATAATATATGAATTATATAGTTATATATTGAAACCACCTATATTAACCAAGTATATGTGGATGTTTGTGGCCTCATACCTAGAATAATAGGGGCTGGCAAGATTGGGAATAACACAATCATTTATAACTAGTATAAACAGGTCTATAAACTCAGACAATAGGGTACACAACCTGAATCCTAATAGATTTTGAGACTGCATGTATGACACTTGGTATGGTGACTTGGAAATAATGTCAAC
The DNA here is from genome assembly GCA_963277665.1 of Viscum album. NCBI lineage: Eukaryota > Viridiplantae > Streptophyta > Magnoliopsida > Santalales > Viscaceae > Viscum > Viscum album. Next base: position 744,818,933 of record OY728123.1, on the reverse strand, counting down.
ACTATAAATAAATAACATAGAACTGTGGAACAACATCTAATATAGTATAAATGGTGCGATAAGCCATGACTCAACACTAAATAAAAGGGAGTTAGATTTTATATGTTGCTAAACTAATCCTTTACCATAATTCCACATCTCATTTATGTAATAACAATATATCAATAATAATGAAATTATATTTTAGGAATTACCTATGCTGCCCTAAAATTATTAATCCTTTATATCAAGGCATAACAATTATAACAATTCATTTACACAATTATTATTCAACATTAAAATGTGGTGTGGTCATACCACCCAATTCAATACCATTCCAATAAATTAATTTAACATATTTAATATAATCTATCCATCATTTATAATATAATAAAATTAAAACAAATAAATTTATGTAAATAAAAAAAATTAATCTAATTAAATGTGTCAAGGGCACACATAGAAGGAACCAAGGACCTATGAAAATTTACCTACATGGTAAAATGAATTTATGAATTAATCAACACCCTTAGGGGGTGTTTGTGAAATATACAATTAGGTTGGAATGATTCAATCCATGAACCTAGAAGGTGTAATGTTTCCATTTAACATTTATAGATGGAGGGATATTCTATATTTAATAACATGATATTTTGTGTACTAAACATGAATCATAACTTAAATTCACATATACTATAGGAAAAAATAATGCAACAAGACAGGGCTGATTTAAATGATAAATAATTTCATGAACCAATATGGGATTCTGTACCTCCCAACACCCTGCCTTATTCATGGGTTGTCCCAAAAGGAATTCTCGATCCCCTGAGTAGGAAACTATTGTCTGGGTATTGTCAACATACATTGGGAAGAATTTCACCCATGAGTATAACCACATTCAATAAATAAAATAGTACAAGAACCAAAACTGAGAATATAACAAAACAATGTACCAAAATCTCTAAGATCATGTTTCACAACAAGAATTGAGAAGAAATTTTTTTTAAAGGAAACAACCAAATATTCAAAAAACCTCCATGAAACATTAGGTGCCTTAACCCCATGAAAACACTACCAATAGTTTCAACAAGTGTAAGACTAGAAACCACACCCACCACACCATGAAACATATTACCTTTACATTGGTCATGCATAAAAATTTTTACGAACACCCAATTTTGTATGTAGGGGATCCAAATCCATGTAGTATAAAATCTAGAATAAAAAAAATCTATGCAACAATATTATAAGATAATTAAACATTAACATTTATACAAAAACATTGAATCATTTTCAATAAATCATTTTATGGAAAAGCGTTCTCATGGATACAGTTTCAAGGAAAAATATTTCCTGAAAATAATTATTCAAAATGATCTACAGAAAATTTAAATCACATACTGATGGATATTAAAACATAATATAATAATAATTTCACAATAGAGCACCTCAGGTAAATCACTAAGGGTATCTAGCACAAGTGGAACTAAATAATCCTTATACATCAGAAAGAAAATCTATTAAACCCACAAACACCAACATCCCCATACATGAGCCGCAAGAGAGGAATCAATAAAAAATTATAGTGGTCTTAAATAATCATCATAGTTTAGTTATTATTTGAATTACCAATCATGCTATGTGAATATGGGATTTTCCACTTCAAAGACTTCATGTGTCAATTCACTATAAGATTCTGAGCAATCCACATCTAAATCACTAGTGTACCAATTATATTTTTACCACCTAGGTACATAGTATTACTTGTGATATCAAATTCACATTTCACATATCATACAATTCATCATTTCCACATACAAATTACAAGTATTTTAAAATCCCAATGAAATCAACCCTTTCAAAAAAAATCATAAGAAAACCCCCATTTTCTATAAAAAAACCACATTACATTTTTAGTACAATAAAATATATGAATATACCTTTTGAACAACTTTCTATATCACTGAAACCCATTTTGAACCATTATAAGAAAATCAAATAATTAATTTATCAATTTCTATTGGCCATGGCCCATTCAAATCTATACATAAAGAAATTTCACTTTAATATTATCATTCGGTCATTTAAAGAATCCAAAAATCACATTAAAGGTGAAAAAAGTAGAATCCATTGTGCAATAAAATCTATTTATTTTAAAAACTATATTTTCCAAAACATTCACTCCATAAGTTCCATTTAAATCATATTTCACACCATCCACACAAGGCAAAAAAACCTTTTTAAGAAACATCACATTAAAGAAGAAAAATATTATAACCATATTCCTCAATAAAATATAAATTAATAATATATTCCTTCAAAAAACCATCCCAAATATATTTCTCATAACAAAATTAAAATAATACAACACATTCATGAAAGAAATAATGAATGTAAAATTTAATGAATAATATAAAAGCATGAAACCACCTACATTGATATTGGAAACATCCGAAAATTAGTGTGAACTGAAAAATACACCACCAAAGGAACCTAATGAGGAATGAGTGACAACAATCATCAAGATATTACTGAACAACACAATATCAAATCCACCCTAGGTGAAACAAACCACAAAAAAAAAGATCCCAAGAGAGAGGAGGATAAACCATTAAAGAATGATGAAACCAAGGGAGGAAACAATTATATGATTATTCAATGATGAATCCAGACCCAAACCACCAAGTAAAACTAATTCTAATGGAGACAATAGGGAGATAGGGATGAACCTAGGGCTGGAATTCAAGAATGGGGTGAGCAATGGATGATTTCGGGCTCTATCCCAAGATAACAAAAATTTAAATTTCAAAATATTAATAAATAAGAAATTGTGCATGGGTTTTCCACTAGGTTTTCCTATATTTGTAGAAACCATTCACAACTCACTATACAAGAAGGAAATTTCACATGGTTTTCATGCATGGTTTGAGTACTGTGTGGAAATTGTGCGGTTCTCCACTTTCTAAAGAATATAATTTTTTGAATGGATTCCTGGGTAATAGCACATGGATTTCCAAATGGTGTCCCAATAATGCGCCAACTGAAATCTACATAAAATTATAATCATTGACCAAAAACACCTCGGAAAACTAAATTAATAAATATGGGGTTGAAATTAAACAAAATAAACCATAAAAATGTATAGCCCGTCGCACGTGGAACTTGAGAGGAAAACAGAGATCCAATAGTAAATTAGAATTATGTGTCAAAAAATCTGAGGTGTAAAAATATCCCCACCATAATAAATTGTTCCCACATAAGGCCAACACATTATCTAGTTGATCAAGAAAAGGATAATTATTTCCACACCCTAAGGATCCATCCTCTCAAACCAAGGACAAAACATTCACCAACAAATGAATCAAATTAATGAAGTTAGACCACTTACAATAAATAACGGAAGGCTTGAATTATGTCTTTTAAAAATCCCAATGATCCCTCAAATGGACAGGAAATCATAATTTACGATAATAGAAATAAACTTCATCCCACTAATACAATTATTTAAGAAAAACATTATTATCAACATGAGAGGCTAGAACAAACATCCCACCAATTAAAAACATAGAATCTTCAATCAAAACTAGATGTAACCATAATGATACCCATAATGGGTCTCCCTTTCATATGAAACCAACTGTATTAGATCCAAATGGGATACGAGAAATGGGTTAACCTATAACTCTCAACACATGCTAACAAATTCTTAATAAAAGGGTAATGAACTTTTATAAGGAAACAACCAACCATGAAATGAAACAAAACCCAAAACCAACAATTAAATTTTACCCGCACAAGGGAAAATAATTGAAATTCCGTATCCAAAAAAGAACAAAAGATGAATAATGATAAAACAGAACCTCAAAAACTCTTTATAACTGAGGAGGAAAATTTTCATTCACATGTATAACAACAAGGAAATGACGTCTCTGTAGCTTTTTCCATAAAATCAGACCTTTCATGATTTGGAATCTACCTCACAAGAACATGAACTATCCCCATTCTTGCACCGATGATGGATGAAAGGATATGGTCTCTCATAGAATGGAATTCCTATTTATACGCCCACTTTTCTCTACGGATTATAGCTAGAGCTTTGATGTTTGATGCATCAAAATCCTCATTTTTAGGAAGATAAAATCCCTAATCCAAACACCTTCTTCCCACCAAAATTGGGATTTATAATATACAAATTCATTATCCCCTTAAACATATAATGAAAAATTGCATTGATAAAACAATAAATAAGAATACCCCCATTAAAAATGAATGATTTTTAATTTTCCATAAGAGACCCATACTTCCATTAAAATGGAATGTCACAAGAGATCCACAACACCTACTTTTACAATTTCTGGAAAAAATACTACAAAACACCACCATTTGAATCCATTACAACTAAATCGGCATAAATATAATTGTATTCTATACCAAGAAAAATCAAGAGAGTAATCTTGAGAAACAGATCTATGACACATCTTTTTCACACCCTGATAGAACTTCTAGCTATGATGTAAGTGTATTTAGGTATGGATGGACTTCAGAGAATCTGGGCATGAAGAAATCTTATTATTTTTCATTCTGTACTGATGATACAGTATGATCTCACACATAGAAAAAGATAATGAAATATCAAGTGTTTTTTAAATTCCATGACCAACCCAACATATCTCTAGGACACTTCCTCGGCTTCTTTCTGGAATTCCATTTTCCCCTTATAAAAATTCAAAAATCTAGAATACAGGTGGAAAACATACAATTTAATAACTAATGAATCTAAAAAAGATTTAATATCCTATCACTTTTCTACATCCACACTTCCTCTTTGAGAAGAAATGATTACATTTAAGGATTAGTGGAATTATGATGCAAAACCCATGGTTAAAACAATAAATTTTAATAACTGAAAGGTTTTATAATGGTGAAACACATATGGCCACACCATGATCATCCATCAAATTTTTTTTGGTGTGTACACTAGAAAATCATAAAACTTAATAACCCAATAAAAACAAATCGGTTGGATAAAACATACCTCACAAAACACCAAACACGTAATGTGAACCAACACAATGGAACCCCACAATATTTCCCAAAAGAAAACACTAATAGTTGTTTAAAAAGAAACTCATCCAAAAAACTCAAACTTGAAACACTATTCAGAAAAGAAAAAGTTCCCAAACTAAATGATCCACACATAACACCTTCTCAAGTCACCTGGATACATGAAAAAAAACTACTAGTTATCAAAACCTCACATCTTCTCTTAGAAGAAATTTCAAAAATAAAATAAGTTTGGTGGGTTGATAAAAAACCAATGGTTTTCTATAGAGCCTCACATATTCATATTCTCTTTCCAAACAATACTCTCATCCACATTCCACACATATCCATGCATGTGGTCTCTCAATGAAATTCAAATGGTGAAAAAACCAATACACTTTTCATAACAATAAATACATTGAAACCACATTTTGAAAATCACAATTTTCGTCCCATTTTAGAAATCATAATGGTTTTCAAAATATCACTCAACACCATGTCAAAAATAAAATTCATATCATGTAAAACACATCCTTTTTTATTTATTAAAAATGAATTATCATATATCCCATTAACAAATACACTTCATCTCATTCAAAACAAATATTTTCAGTAACTCAAAAAATATCATTTCATCAGTAATAATTTATTTAAAACTCACCATATCTTATTTAAAATAATTTTCCACACTGCATTGGAAAAGAAATTTTTTTCCAAATAACCAATTTATATCACATGGTTTTTGTTACAAAATCTTATTTTGTAATAAAAACATTCTTAGTTTACGCAATAATCAATTTTGAGAAATATACTTTTATAAATCACCAATACAATGGATTCTACGATTATTTATCAGCCTCCCAAAAACTAGAACATTACTATTGAAAATATATTGATCACAGTTTCTAAATGAGAATTTTCAAGATAATATTCAGTATAAAAAATGACACAAAACTACTTGTAAGGGGAAACAAGTCTTATTTGATGACATGGGCATCTGGTTGGAATCAACAAAGTAATCATTCCACCGAAAATAAGTGTCTTCTAGGAACATGTCCCTTGAATGAAATGGATCACAAGGAACTATGAGCTTAAGGATCCACCAGCCCCACTCCCACATAATTTTCCAAACATCAATCAATATATAGGTACTAATGAAACAAAATAGAACCATACATCCTATGGAATCCCAAGTTTAGGTCTAGAGAGTGTTTTCTAGGAACTCCCCAAGAGTTATACCCCATGTTTGGATAGTCGTACTCCATCTACATTAGCATCCAATAAAATATAGGGATCTCTGAAGGAATGTACTCTAAAGATTGTGACCTCCTATAATACCATTTTGTCATGAATTAAGCTGAGTATCCATCAACAAAGAAACAAATATGTGCAAAGGTGTTTGTAGGGTGTGAGAGAAAACCCATTTGGACGCCACCCAAAAGAAACTATTTGATTATATAATATTAGAAGATAATATGATAAGAAAATTTATACAAAAACCATTAAAACATCTTTAAGAAACCATTTTATGTAAAACTATTCTTATGATAACACAATCATGGAAAAAAAATTTCAAAATAATTATTTCCAAATTATGTATACAAATGGTCCACCATATTATGATGGATGGTATCAAATCACATAATAATCTTTTCTCGATAGAACACTCTGTTTAAATCCCCAAGTGTAATTACAAGAATAGGAACCATTGGAACCTCATACTATGGTGAAACATCATATAGAAACCACAACCATCCATGTCATCATGCACGATACACTATATAGGATTTTATCTGAAATTATAGTGATCTACAATCAACATCATAATTTAGATAGTGTTTTTAATGTTGTAGAAATTCCTTGTTATTCATTTTAAAATTATTTGAAATTTTTACAATACTTCACAAATTGAAGACACGTTATTCTGAGTCATGGTGTGTCCATAATGGAATTTTCAACCTTTTTAAGGTACATTATGTAAACATATGGGTGATGTTTTCTATCTTTTTCACCAGTTCTCGGAATTGAAATCTCATATCACTGTTGAATCTGCAACTCTGTGACTCTTTTAAGGGAGGCTTCACTGTGACTGTAGTAGGTCTGGAGAAAAAGATAAATTTTGGACAATAAAATAATAATAAAATAACACAACAATGGTATTTTATTTTTCTCTAGTGGTTGAGTAGCGGTGGAAGGGCCCCTGAGTTCTCAACCCATTAATGGCTTGACCCTTTGTTTTTATAACCCCTATCATTAGAGAAGAGTGGTTCATTAATTAACTTATTAATAAAGCTCATTAATGCTTCGTTACATTAAACTCTCATCCTTCATATATTAATGTGAGGCTTGGGATTGAGTTCTAACCCGACTTCATTAAGTGAGGATCCTTAGAATAAGTGATGTGACATCTTCCACTGACGAGAAACGGAATATTGGAAGTCATTGGAGGGATTGACGATAAACGTTGATGGATTCCACGGACGGTGATTCATCATCCACCACTACGATGTCCCCAGTTAACCTTCAGGTTGGGGGATTATGTTTGGAATATAATTTATCATTAATTCCTTAATTTGATGTATAAATTACTCACACTTGTTATAATTATAATGACGAGGAAGTGGCCCAAATGAAAAATGCACGGACCCTCCACCACTTGATTTTCGTGTCATTTCCCTTTGGATGATTTTCAACTCAATGGAATGCGGAAACTAGGAGGCATATAATCACAAATGCATTCTGGGAGGACCATAAGAGTGTCGGAAAGGAATAACGGACCACTGGAGCTTAGCATGTAGCATGGGGAAGCTCCATCGGTGCGACCCCAGTGTGGCAGCACCGGCGACTGGCACCGGTGGCGATGGAGGCGACCATCACTCGTCAGCCAAGAAAGAGAGGTGTTTCATGAACTCTCCATGATAGACCGAAGTGGCAGATGGCGTGGGCCAGGCATGGTGAAGGTGAGTTAGTGCGCCGTCGCACGCCGCGGTGCTGCCAGTCGTGGATTCGAATCCATGACGAAGGGAGGGGACCCACCCAATAAGGCTCCTGTGGAAAAATAGGCGGCGTCACCTGGTGCTTCCAATAAATGAGTTGAATGGCTCTTTGAGCTGTTCAGGAGGCGGACCATGTGACCCCCACATGGGTCATGCCTGCAGGCGGTTTATCCACTGCGGCTCGGCCTAGGCCGGTTCGTGGGGGGGGGGGGAGGGGGGTGTGTCTAACTTGGACTAGTTCATCATGGGCCGGACTGGGTGGGACCCCAACTCGGACCAGTCAGGCCTAGTTGGGTTGGACCCAGACCAGGTCAGGGCAGCCCGGACCGGGTTGTGTCATCCCAGACCGGGTCGGACCAGACTCAGACCCTTGCGGGCCCAGTTTTTCATAGCGTCGTATCTTGCAAACCAGAAATTCGTTTGATGAACCGTCTACGGTGCTAGGATCCTTGGAGCGAGACAGTCCATTTGGGATAATAAATCTATGTTTTGTAGAATGTTCGGTACGAATGGGTTGGATATACCCCAAATCCAATCGGGGCCTAGGCAGTAAAATTCCTATAACATACAGATGAGGTATCAGGTTGATTGAACATCTATTGCGTTAGAGCCCTTATAATGTGAGGGATCTTTGGGTAACATCATTTTGGGTGTTTGAGTGGGTTAAAAAAGGATTGCTAGTTTGAGGTGCGGTTTCTCTTAGAATCAAGGCTATTTTGAGAGGGAATCTAGTGGCTGGATGAGAGGAGAGAAACACTATGTTCAACCCTCAATGCATTTTTCATTGTTTCAACTGAAAAAAACCTCGATACATTGAAAACTAGTTTCTTATTCCAAGGGAATTTGGATGAAACAAAAAATCTTTGAGGTAACTTGTGAGAGATTTTTCCACCACTGCCACAGAAGAGAACCCTGGCAATGAAATGGTGACCAGTATGTTAGTTATTAATTCAAGAACAGAGAATGTATATTTTCATTCTTGTTTTTTGAATTCTTTTACATACTGAATATTTAGTAGAACAATCCCAAAATCATCCCAAGTCATTGAAGTAGATATGTTGGTAAGAGTGGAAAATGGGTAAATCATTGAATCCCATGAATCTAACACCTCCCCTATCATAATTCATCGATGGATCTTCCTGAAGTACCTTGTAATAATCCCTAGACTGGAATATTTTTCAATTATTGGCACATATTGGCATTCCCAATATAGATCCAACACAAATAGCCTTGAGAGGGAAATCACTTTCCATAGTGCGAATCAACCCCCGATTTTGTACAAGTGCAAGGAGGATGATAAATCTCCTTTAACACAATCATCGCAAGTGTGGATATTACTACCTTATAAGAATATGTATCTTTCTCAGATGATTGAATCTATGGAAGAAACACTCCTTGAAGACATTCCTAATGTGAAGGAATTCCCCAAAGTGTTTCCCAAGGAATTTATTGGTCTTCCTCCCAGAAGAGATATTGAATTCTTGATCGATCATATACATGGGGAATTTCTAATTTCTAGGAAACTATATAGAATGGATGTTGTGGATATTTTGGAACAAAATAATTAACAATTAGAAAATCAGGATAAAGGGTTTATACGCCCAAGTGCATCACCATGGGGTGCACCAGTCCTCTTCATCAAGAAGAAGGATGGGTCAATGCACCTTTGTATTGATTTTCGTGAGCTCAACAAAATCAAGATAATGAACAAGTATCCACTATCCTAAATTGATGAAATGATTGATCAGCTACATGGAGCATAATACTTCTACATGGTGGATTTGGAGTCATGATATTACCACATAAGGTTGAAGATGGGGGAAATCCCAAAGAATACTTTTTGTAAAAGGTACAGGAACAATGAATTCATAGTAATTCCATTAAGAATGAAAAATGTTCCAACAATATTCCTGGACATGATGAATAGAGTCTTAAGAGATTACCACAACAAACATGTGGTAGTCTTTATAGATTATATTCTAATACATTCCCAAACCTAGCACGAGTAGGAGGAGAATATATGTATTGAACTAGAGACCTTTATAAAATAGAATCATTATGAAAATTATATCATGTGTGAGTTCTAGTTGAAGCAATTGTCATTCTTGGGTCATATCATCAAAATCAAGGGGATATCTATGGATCACTCTAAGAAAGAAATAATTGATAAATGTCTGAGGCCAACTTCGGGGATAGATATCAATAGCTTCTTGGAGTTACCTAGATATTATCTTAGGTTTTTTTATAAATTTCTCATGATTCTCATACCCACTTAACAATATAACCCGAAATAGAGTCGATATTTCTTGTAATGATGAATGCGATGATTGCCTCAAGGAGTTGAAAACAAGGATTATCAGTGCGCATGTGCTCACACTAGCCCACGTGGAGAAATTTTTGTTCTATTTAGTGATGATTTGAAAAAGGGAATGGAATGTGTGTTGATGAAAAATGAAAATGTCATTGCTTATCCTTCAAGGAAATTGAATGTTCATGAAAAAAAATATCCATCAAATTATCTGGAGTTGGATGTAGTAATATTCTATTTGAAAATTTGGATACATTTTCTATTTGGGGAGAAGTGTAAAATATCTACGGATTACAAAACCCACATGTATGTGTTCACACACGCCGAGATGAATATATGCCAATTAAGATAGTTATAGTTGATCAAAGACTATGAATGATTAAGCCAATACCTCACTAGGAAATCGAATAATGTGGAAGATGCACTAAGTAAAAAGTACCCCTAAATTATATACTTAATGATAATTAAAATGAATCCAATCTTCTTAGATTAGATGATGATGAACATGGTAATCAAAAAAGAGGGTCCATCATCAATAATTTCACAAATGATTGCTCAACCATCTCTTTTTTAATGTTTAAAGGATGATTAAAAGGATGATGATGGAATTAATAAGAAAGTGGAAACTATTAGAAAATGGAAATCCTCATAGATCCATGTTAATGGAGAATAAATTGTGATATTTTCAACAAGACTATGTGTTCTATATAATCTGTAGTTATTGAATGATGTTTTGAATGATGCACATTGTTAGAATTTCTCTATTCACCCAAGAAATTCACAGATGTATCGTGATCTCTGAGAGAATTATTTATAGGATAATGTGATGAAGGATATCATTGAGTATATATAAAATTTCATTGTATGTCTACAATTGAAGGATGATAGGCAGAAGTCTATGGGGAATAAGCAATCATTACCTACACCATCATGGAAATGGGAGAAAATCACCATGGAATTTTTCACGATACATCTGAAGACATCCAAAGGAAAGAATTCTATCTGGGTTTTCAGGGATCATCTTACAATTATAGTGCACTTTATTTGAATTTGGAAGGATTTATCATTGGATCAATTGGAAATGATATACATCACGGAATTGGTAAATCTACATGGGATACTTCTATCGATTATATCTGATCGAGATCTAAGATTTGGCTCTACATTCTCGAAGAGCCTCCAAAACACTATGAATACTGAGTTGAACTCTAATAAAACTTATCATCCTTAAGTAGCTAGATGATCTGAGTGGACTATCAAGAAAATAGAGGACATATTGAGATAATTATTGAAAGACATCGAAGTAGGGTGGTACCAAAATCATATTCTAGTTGAGTTATTGTAAAATAACAGTTACCACCAAATAATCCACACTTCTCTTTATTAAGCTCATTATTGTAAGAGGTGTATAACACCAACATGTTGGGATGATGTTCAGGAGAGAAAACATATAGGTCCAAAAATGGTTGAAGAAATGGTGGAGAAGGATAAGACCATTTAGCAACAAATTAATGTTTCTAAGAGTCAAGAAAAGAGCTATGCTGATAATCATCAATGTGACAAAGATTTTGAAGTTGAAGACAATTTATTCCCATGCATATCACCATGGAAAAGGGTTATGAGATTTTGGATGAAGGGAAAGATTATTCCAATGTACATAATCTCTTTTGGGATCCTTGATCACTTTAGGGAAGTTTCATATCAACTAGCACTCACACCGACCTTATCTAAAGTAAAAGACATATTCCATGTATCAAATTAGAGGAAGTACATACCTGACCCATAACATGTACTCAATCCATAGGTGGTACCATTGGGGAATAACCTCTCTTTTGAAGAGAATCTGGTGAAGATCTTAGATCATAGGAAAATCATTCTACAAAATATGAAATTTATCCCCATCAATGTGTGGTGGAAAAACAACAAGATTGGTGAAGAAACATGGGAATCATAGGAAGAGATGAAGCTAAGTAACCCCCATCTGTATTAGTGTGGGAAAATGAAATTCCAAGGGTGAAATCTCTTAAGGGGGAATATTTTAACCACCCATAAATTTATTAATGGAAATTTATCTTGATCTAATTAAATGACTTATTATGTGAAATTGTTATATAAAACATATAAAATTCATTGTTTTTTTGTTTTTGGAAATTAAAATTCCCTTAATTTATTATTACTATTTATAATATAATCATTGAACCATTTCCTTATGATTAGTAAAAATATAAGGATTTAACATATTCAATTTACTCTAAAAAAGCATGAAATGGACTCATCCATCAGAATTTCTCTATACTAAGACCATTTTAAGGAATGGAAAAATGGTAGAGTCATTGGGATTCTCTCTTGGCCAAGCCCAATCTTATTTTATAAACATTAATTAGGAATGTAATCGTCAATGAGAGATATGGAAGACAATAGAAATTACCACCCACACAATCTAATATGAGCCACCCAAAAAGTCTGTCTCCATCACACCCCTAACCCATAGAGATTATGTGGGTGTTATAAGGGGTTATGTAACAAGACCCTAGAAATATGATTATTTTATATATTTTTTTAATGAATAGTGAATATAAATTCATATTATTATTGTTACTTTGTAAATAGTTTTTAATGCACAAATAGTATTTTTAATAAATATTAAATTAAAAACACTATTTTGAAGAGTAAATGTATTTAGTAATTAAATATTATTTTAATAAAATATTCTTACTAAATTAATTTTTATTAAATATAATTGATCGTATAAATTTTTATAAATTAAATTTTAATTTCTGTTATGGTTTGAAAGAGGTTTTGGTCCAAACCAATGAATTTTCGATAAATACTAGTTTTAATATAAAAAGTAAAAATTAAAATATTTAGAAAATTATTTAGATAAAATGAATATTATTTTTTGAATTAGGACATCAAAAATATCCATCCTTGTATTTTTTTATAACTTTTTGAGACATGGGTTTTGGGTAAAAATTGAATACTGTTTAAATATATAATGTGTTTTATGACAACATAATGACCCAATAGTGATGTAATAAAATAATTTAAAATGGTTTTTCGGCCAATAACATTTTTACCTTTAAAATAATGTGATTTTAGAAAGTATTGATTAAATTTAGGGTTTCTCAATGGACCCTCCAATACTTATAAATCATTTTATCTTTCAAAATGATTTCCTTAAGAGTGTGACTCACCTACACATAAGAAAGCCTAATATTTTAATAATTTTGACCATTGGAATTATAAAATAATTGTTTACACTCCCTGTTGGAAAAAACCAAGGGCACAAACCATGGTTTGGTTTGAGTTTTGGATTAGTTTAATGTGTGGTGTCCAAAACCTAAATAATAAAGAATTCCCTCAACTTTCCTATATAATCCCACTCAATTACACATTAATATTAACTCAAATAATATTGAGTTCTACCAAAATCTTCTATACACACTCTATAATCCTCCCAGGGTGCCCCAATTTCCCAATAAGCCCCTCTAAAACCTCTCCAAAGCCTTTGGGATCACTAATGAATGAAAGGGATTTCTTCATCTCTCAATTTTGTCCCCGTTTTTTTATGCTACTATACCCTTGTATTTTCAATTATTAATGTTGGGGTATGATATCTCACATCCTGTATACCTCCTTCCATATGTTCTAATGATGAGAACTCTTTTACTCTCCTATTAATTCCACCCATGTACACCCATTACCTTGCTGAAATTCCGTAAGGGATTTACCTCTCCTTGTGATCATTCAAGAATTTTTTTATTATGAATCTAAATTCCATTACATAAGTTTGGACATGTCTAATTATGACCCCTTGTACATATCATGATATTCCCCTATCTCTCTCAACAACCATTTTTGACGATTTATTCTATCACAACGTTATGCTGCCGAAATTGCACCGCGATTTTCCATGCCAAAGTCATTGTGTAGTAAATATAATTCACATTTATCTATCAAGGGTACTTTTATTTATGAAAATTTACATATTGATTTTATAGATTCAAGTATGAATTCCAAATTCCATTATCCTGTAATAAATGATTATGTTTAATGAATCCATGTTATATGATCCATGTGGCACACTTACGCATGAAATGGATAGATTAAGAAGGGTGAGCCCTAATAGCACTCCAATGCACTGTGTAAACATTAGTATCATGATACATCCCGTGAAATGAGGGTTTAATCAATATAATTTATGTAAAATAAGTTTTTACTAATTCTACATGTGTAATGAGCCTTTGCACAAGCTAATATAATGTTAAATGTTTCTTCCACATATTTATATTATGACAATCACGATATATCATCCCTTGATGTTCATGTTTCTCTTGTGATCCATTGAAATTCTTCTTCCTATAATGTGATATATTCTTCATGTTATGTTTCTTACACCTTTAATGGAATTTATAGATCACCATTTTATTATATGTGTCCTCAGGTTATCCCATGTAATGAAAAGTATGACGGAATGTTGTGGTCCTGTAAAAAACATTTTCAATAAAGAATTTGTGTTTTATGTTCAATGTTATTGTGTAATGTTCCTAATGTTTCAAATAAAATAGACCTATTTATCATCAAATTTATCTGAAGTGCATTTTTAGGTAATAAATCATGTTTATTTTTGTATCAAAGGGAAGAGTTGTAATATTTGTGATTTAATCAAGAGAGGAAAGAAAGATAATTTTCAAACATTTAATTACCTAGACATGACATATAGTATTCTCGAAAAATATTCCTTACCATGAAAAAACCATTATCCTGTAACTTTATAAGAGACACTTTCTACATGATTATACCACATAGTTTTTAAATTCTGTACAAACCATTTGATTCTCCACAATAGAAAAATGACACATGGCCACCTGGTTTTTAGGATATGGGTGCATTGTTTTCTAAACCATTTTCCAACCGTGCACCAACTACTATTAACCAGAAAGACAACATTTTTTAAGAAAAAATTACTTTTAAAGCTCAAGTATTAAAAATAAGGTCAATGTTAAACAAAATAAACCCTCAAAATTTCTACCCCATTATGCCCAAAACTCCAAAGGAATTATAACATGAAAAAATTCAATGGAACAAAGTGCTAAAAACGTGGGTGGGACAATATTTTTTTAAATTTTTAATACATCTCACCTCACTAGAGGTGTTATATTATAAAAAATACTAAACTAACTAAAAAAATACATTTATCACTATAAAAACACATTTAAGATTCATATCAGAATTCAAGTTAAAGGAGTGTTTTAGTGAAACTACCATAGAAGGAAACTTAACTAAGAAAGTTGTAATATGGAATTTAATTAATGCAATAATTAATTAATTAATTGACTATGATGGTAAATTAAATTTATTACCCCTTCCAAATGATCATAAGGAGTTCCAGAAATTTAATCTTTAAATTAAGATTAGTGAAATTTTACCCAGCACACACACATGGTGTCTGAGATTGAGATTGAAAAATGGAAATTACTAAAAAATTGCATAATAGGTGTAATATAAGTTGTGTAGATCAATTTTTTATGAAGGATCTAGTTTTTTCTCCATGTGAAAAAATAATGGTGTGTGGTTCAATGTTAATATTTATATTTCAATGGAAAATTTAGGAAAATATTGTAGAGAACCAACCTCATACAGATGATTCACCACCCATCCAATAGCAATTCATGATTTGGTATAGTCTTGTAAGAATCTTGCATACCATCCCTCACAGTCAAAATAGCGAAAAATAGATTTCAACTCAAAAACATTGTTATGATAAGATTTAAAAAATGAAGGTTAAAAAGAAATGAATATCTTGATGTGTCAGATCTATAGTTATTGCAGACACATGAATCAAAATATAGATGGGGAGTTATATCAATTCTAAGGGTGAGCATGAAGAGGAAAAACCCCCTCTAACAGGAGATCCATATTTAGTTACAAGGGTGAGAAAAAATAATAAATAAAAACATAAATTTTAATTAAAGGAATAAATTTAATTTCACCCCAAAAAATGGGTCACATGGTTTTAACAAACTATGTCCTGACCATGTGACCTCATTCCTTAAGAATCCACCTTTCATTATTTTCCCTTCATGGTTACCCTAAGAATGCAAAAACTGTGAGATGAATTGTTTGAGATTATTTAACATGTGTAAATAACTGTGTGTGCTAGGTTTATGGTTTTGGAAAACTATGTACACCCATTACAATATATTCAACTCATTTGAAATATGTTATTATGGTTTTCTTCTGGGGAACATTGTTTCAGACCAATATGCACCCTTTACAAACCTCTGAATGATGGGACTTCTATGTCCTCACACTCCTAAAACTCAAAGATACCTCCATGAGACCACTTTGTCCTTCTCCCAAGGTTAAAAACAACACATTGAAGTTTTCCATGTTTCCAAATCAAGTTTCAAATTCATGTTTAAAGATACTAATTTCCACTAAGTCCCAAAATTCAAATTCCCTTGGTATTCTACCTTAAATAAAAAACAAATGTCATTTAAATTTGTCTAACAACCATATATCAAGAAATAATTTTTCCCATGATAATATATATAATCTCAAAATTACATTCCATTATATAAAATTAAATTTACCCATATAATAATTCATTCCATTATCATTTTTTTCATGAATTTTATTAAAATTAAATTGTGAACTATTTTGTATGTTGTTTTCATAGATTGATTGATCGTCAAGGTAGATCATGATGATCCAAATTTCAAACCTATAATATTTTTATTTATTATATTGTTTATTAAATTTTTTGTTTATTACTTATATTTCTATTAGATATAGCATAATATAATTCATCTTAGCTTATAATAATTCGATTGAATAGATTAAGAAACCTTTGATTTTATTCATGTGTTGAATAGATCATAAGATATAAAATAGATGGACTTTTTTAGAGATAAATACATACCAAAATCTTTGGGTCTCAAAAATTTTCATTCAATTAATATAAACATATTTAATAGTGTCCCATAAGGATTTGGGTTTACACCCAAATCCTCTATATAATATTTCCCTTAGGAGATTGGGTTTAATCCCCATTACCATATATAATGTTTAAATAATCCCTTAGGGGTTTGGGTTTTCATCCCATTACACTATACATAGTTAACAAAACCCTTTAGGTGTTTGTTTTTTCATTCCATTATCAGATACATTTTTTACATAATTTATTAATGGTTTTAGTTTACTCTAATTTCCCATATATATAGTTGATATAGTTTTATTGGTTTTGGTTTTAATACATTTTCCAATATAAATAGTGGATGGAGTCTATTAGGGGTTTTGGTATTCTCATCATTCACATATTCACAATATGAATTATCCTTTATGTGTTTGAGTTTACCCCTATTACTATATACAAAATTTATTGAGTTCCATAAGGGATTCGGTTTACAACCAATTTCGAATTATCTATGAGATACAAATCATTCCCAATTACATTAAGATGTATAAAATTATAGGACAACATATTATATTATAAAAACCATAAATAAACATTTTAATTTAATATATTCAAATGATGAATAAATTAAATATTGAGAAATCAGTGGTTTTCATGAAATCTTGAACACAATATGATCATTCCGAATCAACAGAAAAAAATGTGGTTGGTTTCAATATAATATACACAATTTAAATCATCCTAAATCATAAATGATATTTACATATATCTAAGAACACATTATATGATAATTATACAATTTCATGAAATTTATAATAAAAATACATTAATTGGTTGTTAAATTAGGTTTTAAAAAATATATCATATAAAATTATCCCGTATGAAAGACAATTAGGGATAATTTTATAAGTACATTAACAATTTATGAATATATAAAAAAATGAATCTTTATAAATAAATTTTAATAAATTGATGGGATAAAGTGATCATTCAGAAAAAATGAAAAACAATTAATTTCAATATTTTTTCAATGAATAAATATGTAATAAAAATATTATTAAGTGTGATAATTATTGGTATGTAAATCCATATATAATATTTAAATATGTGACTTTAAGGTGAAACATTCAAATTTGAAAATAATAGAAAATCCTAGATCCACATACAAGAATCATTACAATTGAATTATTACCCAAATTGATGTAAAATAGTAATAATATTTTTATACCACATTAATAAACAATGGATAATAATATATAATGTGTTTTAGAGATAATGAAAAAAATTTCCGTAATTGGAATTTATAAAATTACAATCTCAATATCAATGTTGTATTGAATATAAATTCATATAGATTTGGTAATGTTATATCAAAATATCATTAATGGGAGATGTTGATATAATTTTTAAATGCATCGATTAACATGATAAATACTATAAATTAAATCGATGTGTAACTATATACCCCATTCATATGAATACTAGTAGTGAATATATATTATATCTCAGAGAATGAAAATTTAGATTATAACCCCATACCCTGGATATTCTCTTGGTTAAAAACACTTTATCTCCTTATTAAAAAATTATTTTAATTATTTTTATCTAATAATACAAAATTCATGTTTCTTAATTAATTGAGGTAATTTATAATTTCTTATTTAAAATATATAATATATTTTCTCTTGAAATTAATATTCTAGTGTCAAATATTGTATTTTTTGACAAATTATTTAGTTTAGTGGATAAGGTATGTGCTCCATGATCATTGTTTCATGATATCAAAAATTTTCCAGATGGTTTAGTCGATGTGTTGGATGTATTTATAGACTCCACTTTTCTTTATATGGGACTTATTGTGATGGTTCTCATGGAATGAATAAAAATATAGTTTTCAACAACGATTGAATTATCAAAATTATTGAATTTATTAGTGAATATAATATGAATTATTATTACTCACAAATAATATAAAAATATTGAATAAGTAATAATTAAAAAATATTAATTGAACTTAAATTTTCATTGTCATTCATTATATAAATGATAATAAATTGTTCCATTATGTTGTAAAACTCATCGAGAAAAGAAGATGTCATAGTAAATGAATGTGTAAGATAATGTTATTTTATAGTTATAATATCACATTTGAATATGTATACACTTATAAGGAAACCTTTTATAATTGTTTCATTATAATTTACAAATATGTGGTTGAAGAAAACATTTAGAAATGATTCCAGGAGGATAACATTTGTATTTAGGACTTTATTATTCTCATATTGGGAAATATATAATTTACTGATTCGTGGATCATTTTTATGACTATATATTACAAAAAAATGGATATTATTTTTCAATAGATGATTTTGGATTCAATTCAAGATTAAATTTAAGGAAATATGTAGATTAAGGTCGGCAACAGTTGTTTACTTTTATAGTTGACCTCCACTGTCATTTTTCAAATACCAAGTCATTAATGTGAAAGGAATTTATTTTAACATATTAAGAGTAATATATGTTGAAAAATAATGGATTATTCATAATTAGATGTTTATAATTCCATATTAAAACAAATTATAGACAATGTGATTGGATTAGTTTGGAATTTACACCTTCGCTAATCATTTTTCACTAATTTCATAATTTTCATAGTAAATATTGTTTTTCCTAAATAACATAATTTTATGCCCATATATTATACTATACTTATTACCTATTTTCTATCCGGATTTGAACTATTAAATTTTTTTTATTGGTTTCAATATCTTAATTTGAACAATATAATATTTTTCTATAAATAAATAATTCTGAAAAATATTTTATTTTATAAAAAATATATTTTACCATTAAAATTAAAATAAATATTTTTCAATTGAGTAATAATAATTTTATGATTGTAAAATTATATTTTCAAACATATAATCAATTAATTTCTATAAAATCAAATCTTAATAGTGATAATTTATATAAAATAAAAAAATACACAATATATAAAAAAATTCAATAAAATGGTCATATTAAAAATTAATGACCCCGTTTTAATTATATTCTAATCAATTATAAATCAAGGAACATTTCTTATTTTTTATTCATAAATATTTCATTAAATATTAGAAATAATATATGATAAATTAATATTTTGAATATAAAATAAACACAATATTTTAATACAATAGCTTTATATTTAACCTTAAATAAATAAAGTAGTATTATGTATAGTTATTTAATAATTTATTAGATGTTTTTAATTTATTTTACTTATAATTAGTTAAACTGTATCATTTAATTTTAGTGATATTTTTTCTAAAATGTAATAACTTTATAAAAAATATGTAATTATGAAAATATATAGAATTAATGATATTTTCTCCAAAGAGATTATCATATGTTAACATTTTCGAGAAGGTTGATTATTTCCCATAAAATTAATTTTAAAAAATATTTGTATTATCTTCATAATAATTTTTACATAATTTATATACAAATAATTACAAATTAGCATGATGGTTACTTTTATTTAAATGACTGACGTTGTATAGTAATAATAATACAACATTTTTATAACTACAATCACATCCTATAAAATTATACCATTCAAAATTTATGAACACTTAATGTCTTAATTGTTTCAATTTTTTTTATTTTATAACATTATTTCTCATTTCATAATGTTTTTTAAATTCATTTTTTGTTACAAATAATATTGATTATAGTGGCTAAAGCTGATCTATGGGATTCCTTATTTTTTAATGTATTATTATTTTATATATATTTCCCCATTTTCATTCTGGAATTATTGAGGGATGTAATCATCCATAAAATGAAAAAATACATGCTATATAATATATTGTTCCATATATGTCTTCATTGATCCATTATTAAGAAATATATTATATTAAATTTCATTACTTTTGTATATCATATATTTCCTACTTATGTTTTGATTTATTTAAATGAATGAATATGTAACTTATAGAAATAAAATTCTTACAAAATATGGGATAATTTTATTTATGTACCATTAATTTATGTGATTTATAAGTCACTGGAATTATATTTTATCTAAGGACCTATCATAACCATTTTCTTAGGTGTTTCTATCAAGAATCATTCTCCACTTCAATAAACTATATCTAAAATGTTGGTGAATAACAGTCCATAAAGATCGTTAAAACATTTCTCACATTTATATTTCAAAATGAACAATACATCATTATATTTTGGAATAAGTGGATGATTTTTTAGTATTGTAAAATATCACACATAGTGGTAACAATATTCAACCAGTCCATGAAATATATGGATCTACAATATAGTTTTTTTGTTATATATATCTATTACCTTTTTCATTGATTTAACTTTTGATAAACCCTTGGTTATGAATACATGATATATGAATTCTATTTTTTCTATAATTCAATATTTCTAAATTTGTATTACCGTATCTGTTTTCATAATGTCTTACAAGAATCTTTAAATGAACATTATTAACTTCAATTATCCTAGAATATATAATAATATCCTATATAAAGGATACTAAAAATTGTTGAAATTAATATTTCATGTCATTATTTATCAAATCCTTAAAAATAGTACATGAATTTTTATTTAAAAATTAGACCTCTATGATTTATAATCAGACATAACATGATTGAAATTTACTCTTAGGTAAATCCATTATTTTTACCCATAATATATAATATCAATATTAGAGGATAGTCATTGACAAGAATAGAGTCACTAATTGTTTATCGAACACATTATAAATATTGTTTCTATGAAAATTTTTTGTTTTCATTAATTTTTGTGAAATCATGATATTCAATGACAATAAATATTCATCCACCGTTGTTAGTAACAACGAGGACTAATTAACACCATTCTCTACATTCTTCATCATATATATGATTATAAAATTCTTTATATTTATATATTATAGTGGAAAATATTGGATTATATATTTTTGAAATTATGGAATCACATTATCCATAGAATACATGACTAAAAGGAATCACACTGGTGTTTATGTCCCAAAAATGTATCTTCAAAGGTCATAGAGGTGGCCATGGTATGTCAGACTGCAATGCAAGTTGACCGAGGACAAATAGTGTCACAAATTCCACATTTTCATGTGTATTGGCACAATTAATGTAACTAGTGAATTGGGGTAACCATGTATAGGCCATGAATAATTGGAACCCTGTTAGGTTACATGAGGGAATATATTACTTTTGTACTTGACCACAGAAAATATGGATCCCAACTAAGTGACATAGGAATGCAAAACTCAAGTTAGAAACCAAATAGAATAACGTGCTATGGATTACAAAAAAAAGTGAATGAGGTCATAAAGAAGGTTAAATGGGTCAATATAGTGTCCTAATACGTTACATGGGTGAAGATGGTACATTAAATGAGACTTGGGTGTATATAAAACCAAATTATGTGACCAAGGCTTCATTCCACATGGAGATACTTGCGTGTGATCAATTTTAAATGGAATAGATCATAGATTCTTTCAATGAACCCGGGGATGACCCCATTTTTCTTAGACCTAGACGAGTCAACTTTTAGAGGATCAAAGGGAGGCTCCATTCATAGGAGCTAAATGAGAATATTTTTTGAGGGTATTTGACATGAAATATTTTGGAGTACATAAGAATGTAATTTTTGTACACAATAAGGATTACGTAATTTATAGGACACAATAATTATGACTTTAAGAAGGTCCTGAACACTTGTATTGCTGATGACATCAGAAAAGTGTTCTTTAAATGATAACAAAAATTGAGATACAAAAATACACTTATATTTTATAAGTTTCCTTATAGTTATGATTTTATAATCATCTAAATTGGATATATGTATGGATAGTTAATTGATTACTCCAGTATAGTTGACTTATGGTTATATATATCAAAATTTATCATTGATGTATGATACCAAGTATTGCAATTAGTTGTGGTCTACGGTCCTTATATTGAAAACATGATATGATTTCTAGATAACTAATAATGGGTTCATATTAATTGGATATTAAATTTGATGTGGAATGGGTCGGGATGGTATATATCAGAAGGGATTACATTTTGTAAGAATAGAAAATAAAATGGGGACACAGTGGTCCTCCCCCTCTTTAAAAAATACACCAATTTCCTCAACATCATGGTGTAATATTCCATTTCCTAAAAATATAAGATCCTTAATATTATACTTCTCCTCAAACATAGTTCTCATAAACAGTAAACAAAAACAATTATATTTTAAATAATACATTGGTTTGAATTGGGAATTTTTTCGCATCATAGATTCATGGTGTAGTTGCATGCTCAGATAATGTTTGTTTAGTTATATTGAACAAGTTTGATCATTGTTCAAAATGCACTATCAGATATAGGTTTTTTATCAACTATAAATGAGAGGGTCAACCTCATCAATTGTAAAAAATAACCGAATAAACAATATAGAAAAAATTAATCTCTTTTCTTCAACGTCATCCATTAGTCTTCTTGAAATTCCTCAAATTTCTTTATTTTTTGTGCTTGGCCTAGAAAACCCAGTAGTTGAGCATGGTGTAATATATAGGGTGTGGTGTATTGGGAACATATTGACTATGAGAGTGAGTCTATTATAAAAAATATGGTGTGGTTGCCTTGGTGGATTCTTCTATGCACTATATCATGGGAACTATGAACTAGGTTTCACGACTCATGGCAGAAGATCTGGATGAAATTTCATAGTGTGTTAAATTTTAACCCACTCATTTTCTTATTCATCCTTATAATATCTCTATTTAATTTCCTTTTTAATTTAATATATTTTTAAAAATATGTAACTATATTTAATTTCATTGTATTAATTGGTTATATATTTGAAAAATATATATATGATACGGTATATATTACATTTATTAATGTCAAAATTGAAATTTATGAGTATAGATAAAATAATTAATATCAACTATATTTGTCTTATATCATATAAAAATCTATAAAACCATATTACATATTTTAAAATGTCACATTCTTGCCCCTATATGTTCAAAAGATGTTATCTTACAATAATACACCTAATTTATAACAACACATTCCATCCACTCATATTATAATCTTATCAATGATGGAGGAGGGAAAATATTTTAGGTAATGGTGAATTTATTAGATAAGATTTTATAGACCCAATATATTTAATTTGTAATAAAAAGGACACTCCAAAAGATTTTAATCCCCAAATAGAGACTCAAAAATAATTTACATACAAATCTATCATAGTATAGGGAATGAAAAAAAATAAATGGGGGGAATAAGATTATTGATAATTGTCCTAAAGGATGATTCATAATCGTGTTGACTTGGGTATAAATGGTTTTTAAATCATCTCAAAATTTGAGAAACCAATTTGACACACAATAATATAAGTAGTTATAATGGGGTAATGAGAATTTATTTTTAGGAATATTGATACCATTTTACAACATCTTCATTAGTGGTTCCTATAACTCCATGATATTAGAATATAAGAACAATGTATACAGTAGTCTGTATAACATGCAATAATAAAAGAATAAGCGAATAAAATTTTCAAAGAAATTACAATATATTTAATATTTCAAATAATTTCACTATATCTTTAAACAAATAAAAAACTAAGTTATCTTGTTTTTGTTGAAATAAAAAATTTCATTGATGAATTTCATTAGAAGAACGATCAAATTTTACCAAACAACAATATATATTTAAAACATTACAATATAATATTATAGGATAAAAACTAGAATTTAAAATATTTTTCACTAATATTAATAAATAATTAATTAAAATAAATAATTTTCACAAATATAATTCCAACTCATACGTTACTAATTTATTAGAGACGAAAATAAAAATTTATTGAGTATAAAGTAAATATTTTTATGCTCCCAAATGAGTTTTTTCATTAAAGAATGAAATAAATATATTTATTTAATGGTATTAAGGAAATATATATGTTATAAATTAAATCAAATTTTTTTATGCATCTAATAGAGTTCATAGGCATAAGGTATAAAGTAAAACAATTTTGTGCATATAAATCTATATTTTTTTGAAGATAGTTTTACAGCCTTTTAGTGCTGAATATAATTTTTACAAAAAATTTAAAACATTAATATTTTTTATTGTTCAAAATAAACATTAATTTATAAATAAAAACAAAATAATTAGATTAGAGTGAATTTATGGCACTTTTTTGTGATGTTTCATATTTTGATGAATATTTTCAAATACTTTATTTTAACTAAAATATAAATTTTATTCTAATATATATAAGGATAAATTAAATTTTTATTGGTTTTATTTCCTAATTAGATAAATTATAGATCTATTAATCCAAATTTGGTTTCTAGAGTAAATTTCACATGAATTTTTTTATAAAAAACATAGCAATATTTTTGTACACATTACTTTAAATACATGCTTTGTCATCCTCTCTATAGGATTGAATTTAAATTAATGTATTTCATTAATGTGATTGTAATAATGAATAATGGATTACAGATTTTGAATACGAAAAATTCACATATTTTATTAGTGTTAACATTGTTTGAAATATTAGTGAAATTAATTTTAAATTAATTACAGCGAGTATGAAGAAAATTAGCTTAAAAAGGGACTAAACCATCAAATTAAGATCAAAATGTCCTATAAAATTGAAAAAAATCCATATTATGTAGCTCTTTAGAACAAATTAAACATTTAATATAATATAGATCATTATGGGAGCCATATGACATGGGAAAAACATTGGTGGAATCCGCTTTTACCAAATTTACACGAATGACACTCCTCCACCACAGTTAAAAGGCGCTCACTCCACACACTTAATGACACAACTGAAGACATTTTAATCACCCAAAAAATTCTCAAATAATATCACAATATCTATTCCCTAATATTATTAACCCCCTTGGATGAAATTCATCCAAGGAAGCCCTTTGCTGAAAAGAAAAATGTGTTGCCCAATAAAGAGGTGACATCCTTCCTCTTCATCTTTTATTTCATTTTCATTATACACCCCTAATATATTCCTATTACATGAATAGATAATAAAATAATTATTCTAAATATATGTATTTTTTATCTACTTTAAACCGAAACATATAGAAACATCCATCTAATATGTAATGAATATACCATTCATTTTTATGGAGAATTACCACATCGTGAAAGATTATTGATTTTTGTTCCTTCACCATATATCATGGTGGTAATTATAATGGATTATCTATTTTTATGGGATATAAATGCTATTAAATTTTTCCCTATACTTATGTCATTTTTATATAGATCATACCTTTATTCATTTCATTTTGGTGGAATATGATAACATAGATTGTGGAAGTGTGGACAACTGCTTCCTCAAAGTGTTGTAATTCATTCATGCTATAAATGAACCATATAAATTTTTTTTTTTCATAAAACAATGTGAAATATGTGAAATAATAATTTTAATTTAATTTTAATCTTAATATATATTGTTTAAATTACAATTTTTTTAAAATACCATATAGAAATAGTGGTAGCGTAAATTCATACATAAGTACTACCATCTCTATTAATGGTGAATTTTATTTCTTATCTACAAATATTATGGATTATTATAAATACATATATTATGAATATATAGGATAAATAAATCATGGTTTACATTATTCATATGACTAAATGACGATATATCTAATAATAATAACAAGTAACAAGTCAAAAATACATGAACAACAAAAAAATTAACATTAGTAAAAGTGAAAATAATGAATTATTGTTATCAAATGGGTGATAAGATGTTTTAATAACAAAATACTAAATATTATAAATATGATAATGTTTTTTATAACTTAATGAAAATTTTAAATCCATTATACATGAGCTTAAAGGACGTTCACTTGAATAGAATCACATAATAAGGGATTCTTGTCTCACGGTTCAATCTGTGAAGAATACACTTTTAAAAAACATACATATTCTATGTGGTGTACATCCATATCCATTTGATATATTATATTATTATCATTTTATATTCATGGAATTGAGTGTTTCCATTTAAATTATTTCATATGATGTGATTTTAGTTAAATGTTACCAAGTGGTAATGAATTTCATAACTCGATTCCTTTTCATTAGGCTATATTACATTCTCGTTTTCCATAATATAATATGATTGTGATTCAAATAAATATTTACAATCTATAATTCTATTTCCAATCATTTTATGTGGATTTTCAATTGAAAAAAATTATCTATTAATTGATTATTTCTCACATATATGTTGTTTTAATTTCTAGGGTTTACATCAAAATCAAAAAAAATTCAGGATTATTTACACATGAATTTTCATTAGAGGAAATAATTTTATCATTTTATTAAAAGTAATTATATTATATTTATCTAAGGTTATTAATGAGTTTTTCAATTAAATAGTTCCATTTTTACGATCTTTGGTTTCTTAAATTTTTTATAAATATTTTTTATGAAAAACCAACTTCATTTCATTCTTTAGTTGGAGAACCTATTTTTCAAACTCTATTTTAAAAAATGGCTTCCAAAATTGTTCTAACATATAAAAAATTATTTTTAAAATACATATTTACCATTTTTTCTTTTAAAAATGTTTTTATGGAATATTTTTATCGCTTACCGAACAAGGATCTTTTCTAACCATTTTACTATTAAAATTGATTGTTATTTTTACCATGTATGACATTTATGGATTTAACTTCCACTATTTATTTGAATCATATGATGCATGTATAAACGGATTATTTCAAAATTAAAATTTTATTAAATTTATTCTCAATGAAAATTATTTTCAAAATGTTGTTAAAATTTGGAGGATATTTTTCTCAAGAGTGTATTTAAATGATATATTTTTAATTTTTCCATTCAACAATGACAAAAAAAAGTTTATTTTACTCTAATAGGGATATGTTGCATTGATACCATACTTATTTTCCATTATAGATAGTTCTTGATTGCTTTGATGTGGTTAATATTTACATTATCTTCTTGGAATATTTTTTCTAGTCCCCTTCAAATATAAATTTTCTATGATAATTGAACATTGAATTTCACCCCATTATTAAAATCATTTATCACAGATACGTTCATTTACTAAAACATATAACTTATTTAAATATGGTGATTAATTTTAATGTTAATGGATATATGAAGAAATGTTGATGAATCTGTATCCTTTCCTTATTTCGAATATTCCTTATGGAACTTTATAATGATTGTAAATAGATTATATTATATATGAGGAAGGATTTGAATGTGAAAGGAAGGGTTTGGGGACTATTTATTTCAATCTAAGTGGGTTGGAGACTAGTTAATTCAATCTGCATAATGCACTGGTTGTTTTAAGTCATGAAATAAGTTGTCTAGACATTTTAATGTAATTTTGCCAATATTATTACTCTCATCTTTATATTAATGGTATAAGGTGATGGGGGAACATAACATCCATTAATTTATCATTTTACCTCATTTAGATATTGTTATTATTTTTTCATGATATTTTACATCGACATATCTATGAATTCATTTCATTCTCAATTCATTGATTACATAGAATCTATTTTCCAGTTATTAATTTTCCATATTTTTATGCACTTCCTAATTAGGTTTTATTTTACATGGAATGTATTTTAATTTATTATATTTTAATATGGAATATTCTCATTATTTCATTATTACTTCCATTATTGTTAATCCTTATTGATAACTTGATCTCACCCTTATTTTGTTTCCATTCCCCATGGTTCCCTATTTTTTTATAAGAAGGATATGAAAGGATACACCAGATGGAATATAGTGATTCTCTATGATAATTTTTTTAAATACTATAATATGTGTTTTAATTTGTAATTGATGTCTCGGGTATGTATATGGTTTTCCTAGGCTACTACAGTCATATAACCATTGATATTTGATTAATTTTAATGATTCTAATGTCTGGGTAGTAGGCACAATATCTGAGAATATTGAGGTTATGGTGCTTCAACTGTAATAAGAGGGAGGATTAGTATTTAAATTGGGAACTATATTTAGGAAACCATATACTGGAGAATATATCATTAAGGTTGATATTGAGGATAGTTATAGAAGAACATCATTGAATTTATATAAGGTCGAAATTATGTGGGTCTTCCAAGAAATTAATCCCTATCTTGACACGATATGTGGGCATGATTCTGGCCTAGATGTGCCTTTGGGTAACTACTTTGAAAATTTGTGATAGGATTTACTTGATCATAACCTGGAATATGAATACTACCGTTATTATATATATGTGTTTAAAATCATAGTGGATAGCCTTGGGAAATTACCATTTTCATTACCCAAAATTACGAATGATTAGAATATGAAATGAAAATTTGAAACCTAGATTAATCCAAAGGCGTGATAGATTGAAAATAAGGCGTCATTATTTAGATATCCTATAAATTATTATATGGTTTCCCACAATTAAATTTTTTACCAACACTTTTATTTCTGGTTATAGTCAGTGGTTGCATCCCAAAAGAATGATTTTAATATTGAACATTAAGAGGAAGATGGTGTAAATGTGAAACCAAACTGAATGTCTATATAAGTGAAAGAATCAATGCTCATTACTAAACAATTTTTTGAAAATATGATAGAAATTAGATAACATAAACAAATCCCACACTCACCAAAGAAGAAATTGATAGAGTTTTCTAAGAGATTAAATGGTGGAGAACTTATGGAAAATAAGGGTATATTTTTCTCATTCAAGAAATTTTGAATGACACACCAAGGAAATTCCATAAATTGGATGTGAAAGTTATTTATTTAAGAGAATGAAGGGATTTATGTAGATAATTACTATGAAAAAAATGAAGAGTATAATGGATGGAAATAAATCTCATCCTAATTATCCATTTTGGGGTTGTTTC
This sequence comes from Viscum album, assembly GCA_963277665.1. NCBI lineage: Eukaryota > Viridiplantae > Streptophyta > Magnoliopsida > Santalales > Viscaceae > Viscum > Viscum album. The sequence goes on along the minus strand of OY728123.1, from coordinate 744,788,733 downwards.
CATACCTGTTGGGAACCATGGAATTTCCTATGATAATTATCTCATCTAAAGGATAAACTCTTGATCAATGAAGGCCCTATTTATAAATAAATGGAAAAAGCATTTATATATTGTGGATGTATTAAAAATCATAGTCAATAGGTTATTTTAGAATTAAATTTCTAGTATTTTCATGATATTTAATTTTGAAATTATATCAATATCATTTTAGAAAAGGATAATGTTCATATTTGTTGAAAACCCATAATTTCAAAAAAGGAAACAATACAAGAACCACAGAATGAAGTACAATAAGGGTTTAATGTGGACCATTGTACTACACAATGTCCAAGTTAATATATCATTTATTTCAGGTAAAATATTTTATGATTAAATATCAATGATGAAATACTAGTGTTACATTTCATGTTTAGAGATTAATGTATTGGCCATATTATAGTTTTATATTAGTTTATTAAAACTGCAATTAGATATCATTTTTTAGGGCTTATTAACCAATAAATAAATTAGTGCTTCAAAATAATTTCATTTTAGTAAATCAATTTTTGAGTAATGGTTAAATTAAATTTTAGTTAATGCACAAAAGAAATATGGAATCTTTCTTATGAAATTTTATCTCATAATATAAAAATATTTCTATATAAACTTATTTTATAATAAAAGTCAACAATATTTGGATGAATATATGAAAACAAAAATGGAATCCTTATACCTTTTTTTTGAATTTTGTTTTAAAAATTTGGAAATATTTATAGATTTGAGGCCATCCAAATTTCATTTATAACTCATATATTTGTGACTCAGGACCACAATCAATCCCTATAAATATTTTTGATTTTTCCCTATGTATGTATGTCTATGTTCCTTGAATATTCTCATACATAGAGACCTAGTTATATGCTAGTCCATGTGACCTTTTTACATTCCATTCTATATTTTATAGATGATGTTTTATGAAACCATATGAAAACATGGGATTTCAAAATAGAAAATATCTATCAATTTATAATTAATATCACCATTAAATTACAAGTATATAATTTAAAAAAAGTGGGGATAATGTTTCACCATGAAATTATAATGTAAGTTCATTTTATTCAATAGTGTATATGAAACGTGATCTCAAGAACCAAATAGATATAATATCATATTACCTAAAAATAAATATACTATTTTAAATATATTCATGATATATTGAAATTTATGCAACACTGAGTTATCTCGCATTGAACATAACAACGACTTTCTTCGATGACTTATGCTACAACAAGATCATGTTTAACCAAATAGAAATATATTAATAAAAAACTATTTTTTAATAAAATAAAATATAACCAATCCATTAGAATAGTGGATATGAGTATTTTTAACTAACATATGAAAATATATGGTTCAGAAAAATATAAGATCAATGAATAGGTTTCTAATTAATGAGAAATGAAAATATAAACAAATTGAACCTAATTGAAGTATTTTTATGTTCCAAATAGAATGTTGTAGTGATAAATTATAATTACAACAATTATTTAATGATATTAATGATATATATATATATATGTGACAAATTAAAAAAAATATTTTTTATATTAATCCAATTTATTTGATAGGCATCAAAAAAGAAAAAACCAAATTTTACACCTAAAAAACAATATTCTTTGAAAAATAGTTGTAAAACCATTTAATGGAAAATTGATTTTATATCAAAATTTTGGAAAAATTATAAATTTTATACGTCCAAATCAAAATATTTTTTTTAAACTAATCATAAAAAAATATATTATGCTTAATTTTTCGTATTTTGCATTGAAAATATTTTTTGATTAATAGTGAACAAAACTAAATTTTAATTCAGAACTTATTTTTCATCTAATTTATTTATTTGGTTGAATTATATTTTTTGGATTTAATGTTTAAATTTTTATATTATATAGAAATTAACCCAATTAAGATCATCATAATCAATTTCACCCTGAATATTGATATAAACATATAGAAAAAATTGGAACATTTTATTTTAAAACCTTACTTTATCATCCCATCTATGGGATTAAAATTTAATTATTTTTTACCACATATATGATTGGAATATAGAAAATTCTATTCTCTCTTTGGAATAATAATAATTTATAATGGCCATTTTGAACATTTTTTCACAAAAAATATTAATAATGTAATTAAAAAATAATTACAACGATTAAGAAGAAAATTATCATAACAAGGGACTTATCTATAATATTATGATCCAAAATGACCTTTTAAAATGTTCAAAATAAATTTGATGTAAATATTTTGACCCTATAGTACCTTTAATCATATTTTGATTATTATTGGTCACATATTACGTGGTCAAAATGTGGGTCTAATTCCCTTTTCCAAATTACCTAGAATACCACTCATCATTCACTACAAAAAGGAACTCACCCCTCCCATTAATTCAAAAATACCAAGATCATAAGATAACCAAGTTGATTAATAAAATAATCTCCCAAGATCCATATCCTTATGAGAGAAATCTACCTTTGGGATGAAATATAACCATGGAATCTCTTCATTGAAAACAAAAAGAAGTTACCAAACAACAGGTAAGGTCCATCTTCATGTTATCTTTTTATTCCCCACCCCCTGAAATATTTTTATTCCATACCTAAATAATAGAATTAGTATCATAAAAATAATAATAATTTTTTATTCTAAGGGTCATAATTAAAATTTCACAGACATCCATCTAATGGGTATTAAACTTACAGTTTCTGTGTACGACAGACTACCACCTCCCGAAACAATGATAGTTCATTCTTCCAATGCCACCTCTCATTGGGGGAATTATGATATACAAAATGTTTTTATATGATATATGTACATATAATATTGATAAATTCATTATGATTATATAATTATTATATTTCAAATTCTATTATTCTTTCCATATTTCAAATTATGATAATATTATTTTTGGTTGTGTGGACTACCACCTCCTTAAAGTGGTGTGACTCATTCACGCTATTCATGTAACTTATTAATTGTTTATTTAACAAAACATTGAGAAATATATGGCATAAAAAATATTATAATTATGTTATAAATATATATATATCATTTACATTTCATTATTTTTAATATGACAACGAAATAGAAGTAGTGTTCATACATTCATAAGACCTACCATCACCATGAACAATATATTTCATTTCTTATCTCCAAATATTATGGATTTTTATAAATAAATATATACTAAATATATATGATAATTGAATCCTGTGTTATATTTTGGAGATGATATAAGAATGAAAACATGTAATAAGTGAAACCATAGTAGAAAACAAATGTAATTAACACCTATAATAGTGAAAATAATGAAACGTTGTTAACAAAAGGGTATTAATATGTTATAATAATATCATATTTGATATTATAAATATGAGTATGGTTATTTTATAAGTTATTTATACGTTTAAAGCCATTATACATGGATTTAGAGGATGTTCACCCAAATGGAAATGCATGGAAATAGATTGTTTTTTCACTTTTCATTCCACGAGGCATACGCCATTAACACCACGCAATTTTTTTGTGTGGTTTAAGTGAATCCCATTTTTATATATTATATAATTAATTCAACTATATTAATCATTTTTTATTCAATTTGAATTATTCCTTTTAAGTGGTTTAGTGTTATGATTTATCAAGTGGTAATGAATTTCATAACCAAATTCCCTTTCATTTGATAATATTAAATTCTCATTGTTGTTAATGTTATAAGATTGTGTGTGTAATAAATTATTAATATCTATTAATTTATTTCTCCTTTTATGTATATATTAATTTTAAACACATAATATATTCATTTATTGACTCTCACGTCATTGTTATGTTCTTTTGAAGGGTTTACTTCACAATATCATTTTGTCCGAGATTGTTTACGCTTAAAATTCCATCAGAGGAATTATTTGGTAATTGAGTAATAAGAAAATAAATTTTATCCCGTATTTTTATTAATGAAATTTTTCATGTTTTAGTATCACTTTCCAAACTATTCTATTTAAAATGTTATAAAAACGTATTTTAAGAAAACCTGACTTTATTTCTCGCTTTATTCATAGATCTTATCTTCTTATAAAAACCTTGTTTTCCAATTTATTTTTTGAAAATAGCTTACCCTTGATAAAATTAATTATCAATGAATTTTTCATAATATTTTTCAGAGGAATTTTCTACTTGCATTCCTAACAATTCATTTTTCTAACTATTTTACCATGCAAAATGAATAATTGTTTACTTCATTTGACGTATACAGAGTTACTAGACAATATTTCTTTGAATGTTTCATTACATGTTTAATAGAATAATTTTTAATGAACCTACTTTAAAAAAGTTATTTTCAATTAAAATAATTTTTTAATAATCATAATAATGATAATATTTTTCTAAATAATATTTTTAAATAATCTTTTAATAATAATTATAATTATCAATTAAAACAACCATTTATTTTACTCCATTCGAGAAATGTTGTACGGGTACTAACCTTATTCATAATCTAGAAGGTTGTTGATTTATTTGACTAGAATATTATGGATATTCACTTCCTTGATTCCTTAATCTAGTCCCCTTGAAATATTAAATTTTAAATGCTATTTGAACATTGAATTTCCCCTCATTGTCCATATCATTTATCTGGGATATTTTCATTACCACAATCATATACCATATATACATACAATATTTACTTTTAATGTTATTTTATATCTAGAGAAATATTGATAAATACATATCTTGTAATCAATAAAGATATTTGATAAAGAATTTATTTATAAATTTATATTGATTATACGATATATGAGGAATTCTTTGGACATGAAAGACATGGGCAGGGGACCTTTTAATTAAATAACTACATATTAGGGACCAATTAATGAATTCACCATGATGAATCAATAGTATCATCGGATAAAATCAATTTTAAATAATATTCTAATGGGTTTTCACCCATTTTGTTTTAAAAAATATTTATAGTAAAGTACTCATGTTCATAGGAAACGAGAAATCCAATAATTAAGAATTGAATTAATTTTGATTCATTTATTATTTATTGATGATATTCTTCATCGACATATCAATGAATTAATTTAATTCTATTACTTTAATTAATTGAAATTTTTTTTCAAGATATTACCTTTCTATATTTTGTATGCTCTTCATTATGAGTTTATTGATTACATGGCATGTGTGTTCAGTTATTAATTTTCCATTTTAATTTTTCTTATGGATTCACTTTTACATCTGCTATGCCTAACCATTAATTATCATTTTAGATTAGTCTTTTTATTAATTTCCCAAATATTCCCTAAACATCGCTAAGAATGATATAAAAAGATACAATAGAGAGAATATAGTTACTATAAAAGAATGAACGAAAATGATGTTATGATTAGTGTATATATTTTTAATATAAGAAACATGCATGTTTCTAGATCACCAAGAATACTAAACCCTTCAATTATTAAGGATTTGATTCTTTATAATCATTATTTTGTAATTATAATACTCACTTGATCATGGTTTACTATGGTCGGGACACTCCAATCCCCCTTGAAAAACACCAAGTACATGCCTCACAATACCAGGTAGTGTGGCCATATTTTTAGTATCAGGGATCCAAGTTTCTTAATGGCTTGAACAGAATAGTGGCTAGTTTAGATTGATTTAATGGGTCACTACAAACCTTGATAAAAATGAATATATTTTGATATTCACAGAACTATTGTTGAACTGGTATATATTTCCTACATTGAATTCTCATATAGGTGTAATACCAATAATTTTTATTGTGATGGAGATGTTACCATAATTTGACAAATTACCCATTAGTTTTGTGATATTAATGATGGTAATTATATAAAGATGCATGATTCATGTCTACTAGGGGAAGTCACTATTCCATAACATTGCTCCATTCTAGGTTTTCAATATATATATATAACATTACCATAAAATATTTACAAATATCACCTGACACAAAATATAATGATTTTTAGATTTATTCCGATCATTTAGGTTGTCTTAGGAGAATTGGAGCTATAAATGGGAAATATGGTTGTTTTCATGAAATTTTAGGGACACTGATGGTTTAACAACATTCCAAACAGCAATTTTCTAGTGGAATTGTAATAAAAAGTTTCTATTGAAGTAATATATGAATATTATTTGTATTGAACGTATATGACTATATTTTATCAGTAAAACTGATTTTTTTACATCATAAATTATGTCTATAGACCATAAAAATTTTATTATCTTATGGGGTGCCTTGTGTAATGGGTTTCGACTATAGTTAATAAGGTTTGGAGAGAGAAGTTTATCATACTAGTAAAGATACAATTTTCAATGAGGAATTGTGAGGAAACCCATGTAAAAATCCTCTTTTCAACCCAAGATGTTGGAATTAAGTTTTGAATCTAAATATAATGACACATTGTTGTTTTATTATCTATCAAATAAAATTTTTAGGAATTGTTTAATGGATAGATAAACAAGAGACAATAATAAAGGAATAACGAATTATGGAAAACAATAATATGAATTATTAAGGAGAGATGAATTTTTTTGAGATAGAAATGTGTAAGCCCCTCCAAATACTTTATGATCATGGGAAAAATAATCCCAGATCATAGGGTAACATGGCCAAGATAAATGGATCATGATTGTGATTCAATAGATGGTCACTGTTTGATAATGAAATAGAGGGCGAAGGGTTAAAATATGTTTTTATTCATCATAATGGCATTGCAACTTTTCATCAATTCAATTGAATATTTTGGCCTTCCATTTCTAAAATAAATATTTATATACTAAAATGGTTGAATATATATTGTATGAACTACATAATAGTATATGAATACCAAAGATATTAAATCTAATAGTTTCTATTGAAATTTTACAAAAACACCTAATAATATATATATATATATGAAAATATTTACTTTATATGTGGATATACTAATACATTCTATTAACAATAGGGTCACCCATCAAAGATAAATGTGAGTTTCTTTATAAAATGACAATATAAATGTGTTTATCGAATAGTTAATCAGTGAGATTTTGAATGGTTTACTAAACCCATACATGTATCAATATAAATTTCAGGTGGATTGCAAAAAAAATTAATTTCCAATATATGGTTCAACTATATTCTTTTTATTATGTTTAAAGGTGGTGTATGTTCATGTAATGTATCCCCTAATATATTGAGGGATAGATTATATTATGTTGTTAGGTTTGGTGTAATACTCAAAATAAGGTAGAAACTCACTATACCATTGAAATACGCTGTTGATTAAGGGGAATTATATGTGGTACATTATTATATTTCTAGGAAAAGCTGATTCAGAGGTGGTTATATATATATACCTCCATCCCTCTTCAGTCATTGTTTGTGTTTCGATATATTATATATGAATATACTTATTTTAGAGGAGGTTATCCTTAACATTAACAATAGTTTATAATATCACATTATATTTCCCTCAAAAATCAAAATTCTTTATGAGGGTGAAATATAAGGAAAATAAGGATAGGGAAGAGAATGTGTAAGTCCATCTATGAAATGATCCCATCCTTTATAAGATCGATCCAAGACATTAATTGGGAGAACATATATATTCCATTTTTAGATTCATACCATATTCCATTTTTGAATCTATGATATATGAATCAAGAGACAAAGTAAAAAACATCCATGGGATCCTCGATTCAATAATGCAATACATTACAGAGTTGGATGAATATAGTTCTAGGAGGGAAACCTTAATATCATCATATAAATCTCCTAATAAATTTAATATAACCTCTTCTATCAAAATAATTTTTAATTTACTAAAATGATGAATTTTATTTTTATGATCTCAAAAATCATTTAGAGATTTTTATTATAGTGGGTGAATGATTGACATCATCATATAACATTCCTCAAATATGCATGAAGAAGAAAATTATAATATGTTAATTAGTGATTTCAATTAAATATTGTAGTAAATATATATTCCTTCCATCACAATATCTATATAGACATTAAGGAATTATAAATAATGAATCAAATATTATGAAGATCATGAAAATGAATTTCTTATATCTTACTAGATCCCTTCAAAAAACATCCATTGCATCAATGATGGATTCTACGAGAGTCTTCCATACTATTAGTGGGACATTCACCCTTTTATATTATCTTACAATGGGAATGTATATAATCTCCCCATCCAAAAAATAACATAATGGTTGGGGATAATGAAAATGAATCAATGTGTTTTCTTTTCAGGCTATAAAAAAGAGAAATAAAAATATGAGTTATTAGAAATCATAGTAATAAAGGTAAATAAAAACAACAATTATCATATAATGTATTTACTATTGGTTGATAAATATTTATTCTATGTTCCTCTATATTAATATTTTTAGTAAACATCATGTCTCAATATGATATGTATAATACAATGAAATCTTCATCATCGTGTATGTCAAAATGCACTATAAATGACAATAATTCATTAAAATTATATAACATAGTGTTGTGATACAATACAATATCTCTAGAATATGTTTTCTCAAATCATAGAACACTAATTCTCCATTAGTCCATGTAGATGCTGGTGTGGTGGGTCATTTGGTAGTTTATAGATAAGTTGTATGTGGGGGAACTATTTTATCAACTATCCAAATTGATATCATGTTCATCACTATAGTGTATAGAGGATTTGACTAATAGGATATCCATAAAATCGTAAATTATAATTTTAATGGGAGACATTATATATATAAACACCAACTATTTCATTCATAGAATTGAGCTATTATTCTACAAATATACCTCAAGTCCATATCACTGAAGAGACACCTTGGTTTACTATGATAAGTGTCAAGATGCAATGGTTAGATAGAAAATTGGTATCCTTCAATAATCAATTATACTAAATATTATCGAAAATCAATGAGAATATAAGAGATATTTACCAGTTCTAAGATAAATTGATACATTTAGATATGACAAAACCATAATATCTCATAAGATTGATTTAATGGATCAGTCCAAGATTTGAAATTTAGATTAAATTCTATGGGATATTTTTTACTCAATGTTGTTATTGATCAAACATCAGGAATTATTAGAATGTCTATTATAGCTATCAATTAATATTTATTCCTCCATTAATTTAATATTTTATATTGAATATGTCCTAAATTTATATATCTTCCCCACTTTTTTCTCAATGAATACTCGAAATTTTATTAAGTAAAAGTACCAACAGTTCCCAAAATTGATTATTATGTCTAAAATAAATTCAGGATAATATAAAAAACTCACAATGATATGTATCATATTAATTTTATTAAATTTAACATTTTGTGAAAATGTATTGGGTAAATATTAATTTCATAAAACAATTGTGTAAATTATGAAATATTTGAATCAACCTTGTTTCATATGTGAATATGATAGAAGATAGATATTATTGATCAAGATATATAAGAAATATTCCTATAAATTTTACTGGGTAATGTATGCTATAAAAAATGATATAGGGATTGATTTTCTTCTGAACAATTACTCATATATATATTAAACCAATGTATCATAACATTAATAAAAAATTATCCAATTTAGATATGATCTATGCATCCAAATAAATTTTTTTCTACGACTGATATTTTTAGATCTGATATTTGGTGTTATTTTCATTAATATAAGAGATTGTTAGACAATTAGGATATAATAGTGTGAAAGACTTTGTATAATTTAAATCCTGATTGGGGTTTTCATGAGGATCAATGCTCACGAGGGATCATATACCCCTAAAATTCACCATTTTTCAATATAAACAAACTCTTGATCCAATATATGTGTCCAATAAAAGGATTATATTTAATATTCCTCAGAATAAAAAACTTCATAGAATAATCATACCAACTCTAGGGAAATATTTTTATCCCAAAAACATTTATGTATTTCTATTTCAGACCATATTTCTCAACAGTCCTTGAATGATGAGAGTCTTAAGAGAAATGAACTTATTTTTTCTTATATTTTCTATATTTATTCTTCTAGAACATTATAAAAATTTTCCATTAAATTTTATTAATACTAAAATTTCCTCCAACGTTATAATGAACGAAATCCTTTTGAGTGAAGGTTTTGTTTTTTACCATTATTCCTTTTATAGTTTTTTAACATTATGTGTACCATAATTCAATCCAATGGTAGATTATGGTCATACAAGATAGAATAATGAAATTGACCTTAAAATTTTAATTTAACCATCCAAATGATTGGATAATCTATATAGAAATGAATTAAATGAAAACCAAGACATGAAATGAGATCCCAATGCTGTTGTAGATAATATATAGGATAGATTGACCTATTTTAATGTGTTATGATTCAAATAAATATTGTGTAGACATATTTACCAATAAAGGTATGCTATTATGCCAATGTGAATTATAAATGGTACCATACTAGTATAGATAATCAGAAGGAGTGGTACATGTAGTGTATGGTCCAAGTACATAAAATAATGGCAGTAGGGGTTTGAAAACCCAAATGGGGATCAAGAATTGAGGGTGGTTCCACATATTGGAGCAAGGGGTGAGAAATTTTTAAATCAAAACATCTATTTTTTGAATCAGAACATTGTGAAATTAAATATGAACAACAATGATGAATACTAACTATATATGATTAATGGGTTCGACTAAAACCATCATTGTATAAAGAATATAGATTTAATTTATAATCTACTCAATCTGTAAATTTACTTATTGTTAATATGTTATCTATGAAGAAATAATATCATTATTAAGAAGAGGTGTACTTTTTTGTATCAGGTATACTCATTATTACATGATGTATATGGTTTTTGGTAATTTAGCTATATATGTAATGAATTTTGGAATGTTCTAATGGGATATTCATAAGTTTACTAAGAACAATCCCATTGATGACTAACAATTTTTAGCTATTATAGAGCATTGAAGTGGAGTGTATGTGGTTAAAAATATACCTACTGTATAGATAGAATTAGTTTATATTTAACTACATATCTAATAGTCATATGAAATAAACTACATAAAGTTATATGTAGAAAATATTTCATCATTTCAAAGAGTTAAATGACGAAACATATGATGATGATGAGAGACTGTATGATGGATGGAATTAGACACTGATAAAATCTCTAGAATTATCCAAGGTACTATGACCAAGATGTCATAATTTATCTTGAAATAATAAGAATTAAACAACACACACTTATGGTAAATGGTCTATACACATAAATGGTTACTCTACAATGGAAATAAAAATTGATTCATTTTAAGACCAAGATATCAAAGTATTAGTCAAGAATGAGATGACCCAAATTGATGTTTGGAGTGAAGGATTGAAATTTATAGGATTTGGAACTGAAATTTTGTTGAGACCATCGAGTGTAACATCAAATCTTGGTTTAAAGCGAATAACGGAACAGGTAGTCTTGGAACTCATATATAAAGTAACAATCCATGTATGAGACTATAAAATATTTTTATGACATAAATTATGAATCTTCAGTTCTATGATGATGATGATGGGAATTGGGATATATATTAATTTTGGTGATGGATATAAAGGGGGAGATGATACTTTAACAATTTATTCGTTAATAATTGGAATATATCCACACATAGTTATTAATTGGGTGACTTCCATTCTAATATAGGATTATATCCTACATAATCACCATTTATATACATAGTATAAATATATGTGACTATTTATATTGTGATATAATGTATAGATGATGTAGATAACCTGACAAGATTGTGCATCCCATACAGTAAACAAGTTTTTGTTAAAGGTGATATTACTGACTTATTATTTGTTAGGATATATGGATATGTCTAAATATCTCTGCATATTATGATGTTAGAAACAATACTTATTCTGTATAATTTTCAAAGATGACTGTTATGGGATGCGTGAAAATGTTTCCCTCTTTAGGGTAAATCCTAATTTGAATCCATCAAGAAAAAACACAAGAATATAATCCCGAGAAATTGGGGTGAAATTTTTCATTTAAAATATTTCTTTATAGGGATACAAAATTGATATAAGGCCCTTCTATCTCTTCCACTGCGATGGTGACCTAGATAGATCATGGCATCCCAAACCCACCCCCCACAAGAGGGGGGAGGCTATTTTGTCTACGTCCTCATATGTGAATCATTCACCTTCTTATTACCTGCTTCCATACTCTCTTCCACCTTTCCCATAAATCTCATCTTTTCTGAAGGTACCATCACTTTTCGAAGGCTCTCCAATGCATCCACTTTCAGCTGCAGAGTTATCATAGGCTTTGAGTCTCTTAAATCTGACATTGGTGGCCTGTCCTAGGTCTCATGGGCCTTCGGCTGTGACATTTGACTAGTTTTTCTGTGAGTCCAAGGGTTCTCAGGGCCTTTCCACTATGGGTCTTCTCAACAAGATGAATTTTATGATACAATTTTCATATACAGAGGATCTAGAAAGTGCCTGGTCCGATGCTCTATACTCCTACAGTGGTAGCAATTTCTTTCTTTTCTAGTGGTCGAATGAATTCCATGTGCATCAGGATGCTCCAACTACAACTCTATGGTTTTGTTTCCCTAAACATCTGCTCCACTTTCAAAACCCAACTATCATTTGGATGCTTGGAAAACTAGTTGTATGGTTCCTCTAGTTGGATAGAAGAACTAACTAGGTTTTTCATCAGATTTCTCCTCATATATGTGTTGAAGTCGATTTCTCCAAGCCGCCAATGGTGTGGATTTCTATTGAAGTAGGGAAAGAATTTAGTTGCAAGTATCTTGTCATGTTTGAAAGATGGGATAATTACTATATCTCTTTCCAATGCATGGGTCATCTCCGAAAAACATGTCATTGAGTCAGTAAGGAGAGACTTGGGGATCCTTCTTCGAACTCTCATCTACATCCAGATGGTGATATGTTTCTTGAATCTACTATGGATAAGGTAGGCATTTGTGATTCGGTTATGTCCAACATCTCCAAGTATGACTCCAGACACGATCGACTAATCTGAAAGTGGAAGACCTCTTCAAATGTTTGAGAGTCAATCTGGGTGTCTCTAATACTGTTGTGCAAGCTCCTCCATTTGAGGAGGTGTGCATTGCACCTGTTTTGGAATCCAACCCCTCTGCTGTGAATTCCATCTGTTATGCAGAGGTAGTGAAAGATGGAACTAGGATATCTCCGTCAGTGGTGGTGACATCCCCAAACAAAGGAGATTTAATGATTTGTGAGGGCCGAGATAAATCTATTTAAGGTGATATAGGTAGGCTGGTGGTGAAGGAACATACTACAGGAAGTCACATTACTAATTTAAATCTGAGCAATCGATTTTAAGGTATAGGGGAGAAAATTCCCGACCAAGGTGATTTGGTTCAGGCAGTTAATTCCAATCAGGGGAAGGGTTTTCATGAAGCCGAATCCATGGAGGATGTGTATGATATGTTTTTGATTGACAGTGATGAATGATGTCATGACCGAAGGCTTCAGATCCCTAGGGGGAGGAAGGGGGAGGAAAATAGGGACTTGGGGAGTTGCATTCCGGTCAAAGGGGAAAAAATAAAAAGGGCAAAAATATTACTCTCATCTTCCCAAACCTATAGAGATGTGATCTTCCAAGGAGTCAAGGTTAAAGGTGATGGAATATGTTTCCTCAAAAGGGAAGGAACCTGTCAGTGGAGCATATAAATACCAACAGTTCACAAGTGGTGTGTTGGGGTTTCTAACAAGAGGCAGGATGAATCAGTGGTGGTGGATCATGGGAACTATTTGCGGATGGTCGATCAAATTCGTGAGGCAGATAGAGAAGTTGGGTATAAGGAGACAATGTGGGATCTTATCAATCACTCGGGGGAAGAAATTCATGATGATGCCTTAGAAATTAAGGCCCATATTGAAGTAGCTAATAGAATGTATGAAAGATTGCTTTAAGTAAAAGCTAATAATGTGAAGTGAAATTGGATCATCAAACAAGATCTCATCCTTATTAGGGGATTCAATTAGAGGAGGATAAATATAGAGGAGTAGATGAAAACATGGGACAAGATGGCCTATTGGTTGGAATATCCAGTCAATGACAACTTTGATACACAGGTTTGAGATCTTCATTAGAAATTATTTAGGGATAATGATTCAAATAGTCTCATTCTTGATTTTAATGGTCCATTTATCTCATTCAGTGATTGAAACTTTTTTCATTTTTTTCTAGTTTCTCACTTTGTTCCGTAAATGTGTGCAGAAATAATAAAATGTTATTTTTAGTCTATATGGATACATACGCAATAGATTTTTAAATAGACATAAATCCAACACAAGGATATTAATCAATATTCAATAAGACTCTACAATAATATTTCTGTTCATGTAGGGTTGTTCATATCCTAGGTAGTTTAACATTATCAAGCTTTTACTCTAGTGTCATATAGTTTAGGGTTATATAGTGGGGAATAGTGTAAAGGAGTTGTTATGGTGATATTTTTTTAAGAAAACATGTTGAAATGTTTTCCTCGTAGATTTGATTCTATATAAGAGAACACACCATAATTTTTTTTTATGTTTTGAGCACTGGGAAAAGAATATAGTTTGATTCGAATCATAATTTTCATATGGTTTTTAGATGACTGGAATTAAATTCATTAAAAAGAATAAAATAATATAATTAATTAAACATCTTGTTTTTCATTATCTTGATTAAAATACAGATACTTTTTTTTGGTGAAAATTAAATGGAATGAGTAAATAAAATAGGTGTCAGGGATGAATAAAACCCAATGGGAATGGTTTATAGTCTCAATAATAAGAGCATGGTGAAAATGAAGTATTTGGGGTTTCAAACACTATTAAATATTATGTATATTGGGATCATGTGTAAGGGAATTAGTATATATACAATATTCAATTAATTATAATTTTCTGACTTTTATAATGGGGCATTGTGGTATGTCGTTTGGGGTTATGTGAAGAGAACTGTGTTCGCATTGGTAATTTTCTATGTGGAAATCAAAACTGAAGGATTTGGAGATTCAAAGAGTAGAATATTGACTCAAGGTATTTTTGATTCCAAGAAAACTATCTTAATTAGTGGAATTTTTCCTGCCAAGTGGATTATATCAACATTATTAATTTCTTTCTCCATAGAAAATTACATTACCATATATGAAATCACCTAAGAATATAATGTCATTATTCAAGTTTAATGTTGGATATGCTAGAAGAATTTGTAGTATCAACAAAACAATTATCCACTATAATATATAGATTTTGTTATATATAAATCATTAAAAAAGAATTATGGTGTTAGTGGGTAATGTAGACATGTGGGATTACTCTAACTATTATTAATGTATGTAAATCCACCACACATTTTGGAAATAGTGTGTGTGGATAGAGGATATACTCCACATAATGAAAGAATTACTGAATTTAGAAGGATGTATATGTTGTAAATATATCACTCATAGGTCCAAGATTATATTTAAAGCAATATACCATTATAATAAATAAAATTAAAATTTGTTTATGAGAAGATATACTATATGTATGGATCTTTATTATTAGAATTTATACCTATGTTTATGGCATGGTTAATTTTTTAAATCAAATGCATATAGTCGGTTCATGGACAAATTGATATTAATGAAGGTTTTGGAAACCCTAATGGTTATTTCAGTATATATTGATAACATTCTCAATGTGAAGGGATGTTAAGCTAAAAAAAGTTTTTATAAATAAATGTTATCTCTTATTATAAGAATACTTAATACATAACATTATCATCTTTTCTATTAGAATATAGTTTTAGGGTATTTTAAATTGTGGATTCATAAATAAAAAGCTCATAATATATCAAAATCATATCCACCGTGTTCTTGAAAACTTTATCCTCTCTATGGAATATCATACAAAAACCCCTTAATGAAAACACAGGGAAATGAAACTTGAGAGAACCTATGGTCTGTTTCTTATAAAGGGTAAATAATAGAAATTTGAATGATTAAATGAATATAAACTGTTCATTGTGTAATGATAATATGATATATAGAAATTAAAACCATAATTTTTGTATCAATGATAAAATTATTGGGATGGGGGAATCATGTTTTCTGTTCAAATGAAAAAACCATAATTGAGTAAAATAACACTATCCATGTTATCATAACTTTGGAATACAACATATGTTTCTGGCATATAGTAAGAATATATTTTAATTTTAAATATAGTCATGGATCATTTCTATGACTATAAAATTCTATTGGGAAAAATCCCTATTCATAATTATATGTTAGGGTTCACTCCTATGACTATCATAGTAGACATAGTCCCTTGCTAAATAGCTTTCACTCTCTAGTGTACTAATGTTTATATCATGGGATATCTAATGTTACACAATTCATTTTATGGGTATATATTATAGGGAAAAATTATCAATTTATCATAATCCATTTATACGTGGGTCATAATGTCCAAAATCATTCATCTTATATCTTATCTAATGGAAAATAACTGAGTTATGTAAACCTCTCAATAATTCATTACAAAATAACCGATTAACAATAAATGGGGTTCACAAACAAATCATCCTCATAATTATAAACCATAATTATATGGAATAAGGATTATATCGTTGGATCATATCCTAATAAAATTTTATTTAAAATCAAATTATGTCTAATTTTATGAAAAATATATTAAAATATAACATGGAATATTTAATGTGGAAAATAAACTTATAAAATTGATATCACATCTTGAAAATATTTAAAAATTAATATTTTATTTAAAAAGTTTTATTTCAATGAAATCATGAAACATGTAATGTAATCATAAAGTCATTTATATTACATGATGACTAATATTTTTTTCAAATCATGTCTGTTAAAAATATATTTTATTAAACTTTTCATAAAAAAGTTTACTTTATCTCAATTTGAATGTAATAAGAATGGTCCTTGGTTTAAAATTAATTCATTAATATAAATAATTTTAAAACGAATAAGTAAATTTTAAAAAGATTCATAAAATAATTTTTAGAAAAAATTGACTTAGAAGAAAAAGCATATTCAATCTAAGAGAGTAAAGAAATAATTTTTTGAAAAAATATCTCCAATAATTTTAGTACATAATGTGAGGGAAATGAATGAAATAGATTTAATAACTATAAATAACTATAGGAGAATATAATTAATGTGATTGTTTAATGATATACCATAAAATATCACCATTAAGATACTTTACCATAAACAATCCTGATAAACATTGGGATTGAAACTTAAATCCTGAACCACATTAGTAAAATTTTAATGATAACCTAATGAAAGTGAAAAACATAAATGAATATGTCAATAATAATAATTTTAATGAGATGAATCAATCATTACATGGTTTAATATTTACCCGAATGATGAAAAATTCTGGTAATACATCATATGTCTCACAAAAATTAATGTGAGATGAGAAAACTCTTACTTTGATATTGAGAAGAATTTAATTCAATTCAACCTTATTTATTATAAATTATATCGTTTATTCTTCTTTTAAAAATAATTTTAAAAAATAAAATATCTTATTTGATTCACTTAAAGCATTTGAACACTAATATGTTGTTCTTTTAATGTTTAAGTAAGCATTTCCTAGTTTTAAAAATTTTATTTTAAGTTATAATTTTAGTTTCCTATCTCAAGTCATCATAATTTGATCATTTTTTCATTGTATTAATAATTTTATTTCGATATTAATATAATATATATTTTTGAAATTTATATTTTTTTCAGTCATAAATGGTATAGTTTGAAAAATTAAAGATACAATTTTGGTATACAGTATTTCATATGTGTTGATAAAAGTCATTTTAACATTATGAAGGATGTAAAAAGGTAAGGATAAAAAATATTTCACTACAGTATGTTAATTTTTATAAAATATTATCCTTTTATTGTCATAAAATATAGCCTTATTTCCATAAATATAAAATCTAATAGAAAATTATATCTCATATCTTTGTGGAGAGGGTAGTCCACATATACGAACATTTAACCTTATTATTTCCTAAAGGATTATCATGTGGTGGATAATTATTTTTACATAAAAATAATAAAAATAATAATATTTAAGATTATTCAATAATTATTTATATTAGATATCATTCATTTATAAAATTAGAAATAAAAAAAATATAACATTCATGATTAATATTTATAAGTCATCATGGAATTAGATTTATTTTGCTTAAACATTAATCCTTCAAAATATGGTATTATAAAATGAAATAATATCTTGAAGTTGAAGAAGTAATCATTACTGTTAATACAAATAGTCATGGATTATCTATTTGTATCATGAAGTTCTATTAAGAGTGGGAAAGAATCTCCCTTTTATATTTGAGGGGAGGGGCACTCTTGGATTTACAAAATGTATTAAATAAATATTATGGAATGTTTATAATAAAGTGATTCCATATTGATATATTTCAATATATTATTGGTATCTGTCAAAATCCTAGAATAAAATAATATATAGAGAAGATTATGTTTTGTTTGGACCTTTAAATATTAGTTTTAGTACCAAATTATACAATTAGACAATTAATGAAATATCTATGTTTTTTATTCATTGGGGTTATGAAGGATACCATAAAAGGAAATTTGAACAAAAAATTTACCATTGGGGGTATTTAAAACCATATCCAATTGTATTGGCTCAAAGTGGGATTTATATATTTTTTAAATCATTTTTAAATATTATAATAAAATTCTATTAATTTCTTTTTGAGAATTATAAGTTTAATTTGACATAAAAAACAACATGAATGAAAAGAAATTTGAATATGAATAATTAAATAAAATATAATATGTTATATTTATCAATTAAATTTGTGGGACATAATATTTTACCCCAATATTAAAAATATTATTATATTTTAAATATTTGTATTCTTTAAATTGAATAAATATTGTAATGGGGATAAAAATGAGTTGTAGGTAATAATTTATCCTTTGAAATTATATAATAAATACAATTAATGAAAAATTTTATTTATAAAAAAAAATTTATAATCGATTCAAACATCTGGTAATCATTACATAAATATTTCTGATATATTAATTTCTAGAGAGTGAAATATCATTTTTATTCATTAAAGAAAATAATATAAAAGTAAAAATTAATACAAATGTAACCTAGGAACCCCACTTAAAAAATTAAATGTTTTTTGATTGACATATTTCCAACAATAACATTTATAAAATTGATGAATACCGTAAATATTTATCCTCTTATTAAACTTCAATAAAATTATTTAACATTAACCATGAAATTTTTTCTTTGAAACCAGATATCTAAATTTTTGGAAAAAAATAAAATGGGCATATGAAAAAAATATAGATATCTAAATTCCAAATTCATTATCATTTTTATCAGTTTTATTATATAATGGTGGAATAATTTTCATTTCATATAAAACACAAAACACAAGAAAAATAAATTTTATGGAAATACATGATTTAAGAGTACAATAAATATTATCCTTGAAATAATGAAATACATTAGTTCCAATAAATGTTTTGGGTTAAATAATAATAAAATTAATGTTTTTATACATATATGAAATCCAAACCTGAATGAAATCATCCATCCTTGCAATTAAATTTTAAGGCATTGAAATATTATAAAATTTGAATAGAGTATTACTTATTCTCAAAAAAGTCAACCTTGGTTTACCAAATTAAAAACAATGATTTAAAATGAATTATTTACATTGGTAAGAATACCATCGGTTAACCAGCACTCATCAAATATGAAAGTCGAAATTTTATGGTTATTTTATAAATTTACCCCATGGTTTAAACACAATTTTAACTCATATAATGAAGTAAAAAATATTTATAATGGTCACTATTCATATTGACCAAAAACATTTCCCCTTTTATTTTATAATATTTTTCCTATTTAATAATATTTAATATATTTTAAAAAATTCAACTCAATTAATGGATTGAATAAATTTTTAATATAAACCCAAAAAATTCATTGAAAATAAATTTTCTATAGTGAATTATTTCTTATGTATTATTGTTTTTATATAATAATTTCAACAAAAAAATTTATTCTAATAAGGCAAAATAGATAATTCATAATACATTTTGATTAATTATAAATGTAACACCATTTTAAATAGAAATGAATCTTTTTATATTCATTAAATGAAAAGTAAATTTTTAATAAAAATTAGTATTTCCCACAACTAATTGAAAAAACATCTTTTCACAAATGTTGAAAAATTCAATCTAAGATTATTTTTGTATTATAATTTCAAATATAAATGTCATATTTCCAAATTACTTTTCTAAAACATTAATAAATTAATTATATCATTTATTCAAATAAAAAATAAAAATCATTTAGAGGGAAAATATTTTTTCATACAGTTTATAAAGCCTTTAATAAAAATTGAGTACTTAAATATGAAGATTATTCATCATATAAACCACATATATATGTATATTTAATATATATATATATATATATACATTCCACCAATTTTAATGGAAAGATAGTAATAATCATGTAAAAATAATATTTTAAAATTTTATTAGGGTTTGTTTGAAAATTGTGTTTCATGAAACACATATGATAAATGAAATAAATTTATTTATAGATAAATATGATTTAAAATTTTAGGTTTCCACATTTATGACCCATAAAAAATCCCCCAATATTATTTTTTTACATTCAATGATTATAATATGAACACATACTTATTAGAAACTATGTTGGTAAAAAATGATAGTAATGTATATTTTTAAAAAGGAATGTTGGAAACATAGATGTCACATAAAATAAAAAAATAATCTAGATCCAAAATAAGGAGAAAATTTTTATGATGTTAATTTATCATCAAGGAGGGGAAACTGATGTCCATGGACTAACAAATAGGGATATAGAACCTAATAATGTGATTGTTTAAAAACATAAATCAATACGGGGTCAGAAGACCATACAAATGTAAAACATAAATTGAAATGAATAACATTATTATCTCAAGATATATTTCATATAGTTGAGTGATTCATTTACAATCAAGATAAATAATATGTGAAAATTTATTTAATTATTTATAATTCATTAGAAAAGTTACAACCTTTGGTTATTATTTGATTACTTTGTACATACTCTATTACTCAATGAAATGAATTTTAATGGTTAATTATTCATTCCAAAAAAACTAAAATTAACTTTTAATGGAATATATGAAAAAAAATTAAAATCTAATCATTATTTCTCTAAATAATTACATAAATATGTGGTTAGTAAATATATGTGAAATAGGAAAATATATAATATATGAATTAATAAAACCTCAAAAATTATATCCATGGATCAGTTTAACGAATTCTATAAATATACAATCTTTACAGTCCTTAATACTATGTCTCACTAAATTCAAAACACAGAAATATAAATTCTTTTATAATAATTTTTCCAAGATAAAAATTAATATATAACCACATAAAATATGAAATTACCCATAATGCAATATACCAAACATTTAAATACCAAAATTCTTTTAAAACAATATAATAATGCAAATCACCCTTAGAAAATATTGATAACATATATTATTACAAATATTAATACTATCTATATTCCTCAAATATAATCATAGAATATTTAATATATTACACAAATCTAGAATTACAGTAATTTATTTTTTCATCGAATCACTAATCAATTCCATGGTTACAAATATTGTGCAATTTCTCTTATCAATATCGATAATGTAATTATCCCAAATAAAAATTATTAACTCTACGTTAGGTATATATTAAGGGAAATATTTCCCAATATCATCAAAAACCAAAACATATCACCTAAACAAAAGAAAAAATATTTTCGGTTATTGATTCCATTGAACATATTCTATCACATGAAAAAAGGAAAAACTAATGTTGAAATATCATTTGATGTTGCATGATTTTTATAACTATATTATCATTGATACATCACCTCCAAAACATAACGCCAAAATAAAAATATATAAAAAAAATTCATCCATTCAGTTGAATAATTGACATATCATATTACATTTATCGATCATTGAGTTAACCCCTTTATTAAGGAATTAACTCAAATAATGGACTATTTAATAACATAGAAAACAATGAATTCCTCATTAATTAATCTCCATATGACATTAATTTACATAGTAAAAATGGGATCCCTATCACTAGAAAAATTCTCATGGGTTATCATTCCAGAATCTTGAACATGATGAAAATTAAACATTATCTTCGCTATGTTTTTTACCTTATGAAATATAATAAAACTCAAATTTCCTCTAATTTTACATTTTAGTAAACTCAATGATTTTTAAATTATTAATCAAATATTGTTATACCCAATTAATCTTAATCAAAAGGTTTCACTATCTCATTATTATTTTGATTAGTTTCTCAAGAGTATAATCATTCCATTGTTAATCAGATTCTCTATTACAAAGAAATTTCATGGTTGCATATATTGTCTAAATAAATAAATATAGTTTGAGAAATAGAAATTGTATAGAAATATCAAGAAAAAAATTTATAGAATTTTTAATAATAAAAACATCATTTCAATATATTAATTAATAGTTTTAATTTAGATCATTCATGGTCACAATTTGTTTTATTCCTTCATAATGGTTTGAAATGTAAACATGAAATGACCCATGAATATCCCCCACGAGTGTCAAAACTGATCTATTTTAAGGGTACCAACATCATGCAACATAAGTATGGTTGTGAAATACTTTATAGTCTCTTTTTATAGGGTATAAACCTATAGATTCATCTATTCCATAATAATGTCAAACTATAGTATCTAAGGGAGGATGTATTAATTTGAAAACAAAATAAAATCTTCCATAAAACAAATTTAGTATGTTATAATTTATATATAAATATTCCGATTTTTTCAAAAATGATTTTACCATCCTTATATCAAAATATTGATTAAAACCCACCCTAATACCATCTAATGTGACTCATACTTCTTATAATGAATATTAATTCATATAATATGATTACACTATACAAAAAATTATGATACATGCAAAAAAAATATTATTTTAGTGTATTTTGTATCCTTGATTAAAAAAGAATATTTTTTCATAAGATAGCTACATAAACTCCTACCATGTTATTAATAATAAGAAAAATTCATAGGAATAACGTAGTTAAACTCCATATTGAAAACATAGTTCAAGGAAACAGAAGAAAGGGTGATGATAGAAACTTAGTAATGGTAGAAAATGGAGTTTTCAATGATCACATAAACGTATGTTGAGCATAAGGATATGATAAAATGTGATTAGAATTTTAAAAATGCATTCTTCATATCATATATCATAGTTTTTAATCATTAAAAAACATGGTAGTTTCTAAGACAAAAATAATAAAGTAATCAAAGAACAAGTGAAATGAGAGGATAACATTGGAATAAGAGATAATAATTCTATATATTAATAATGTCTAAAAATAATTTTCATATAAGTCATGTCTCACATAAAAGAATACTTTAGTGGATTATGTTCACCACCTCATTCCGTACTTTTAGTCGAGGATCACTCCAAAGATTATCATATTCGATAAAGCCTCTTATATAACTAGTTTAACTACCAACTCCAATACTTTATACTCTTGATATATCCAATATTATCTAATTAATTACTAGGATATAAAATTATAGTCTCACCCATAAAAAAAATCATTTTTCATTCATATTTTTGGAATAACAATTTAAATATTTCATCATATATTATAACCCATAGAATGGAAAAAATGTTTCACAAGAATTTTAACATTTCATTATAATATAACCAATGGAAAATAATTTTTTTATAAAAATATCTTCTCATAATCCTTAACCACATGGAGAAAAATATTTATGGTAATATGGGATCATATCCCCATTAAATTATTATTATTATCAATGTTTATTACTGTAGATGAAAATTATATGAAAATAACAATTGTAATATTTAATAAGAAAAATAATCTTAACAAATTGAAATAATGACTTTCAATTATATAAATTTACAAAATATGAAAGGAATTATTTTATTTTAATAAATTCTCAGAAAGATGTAAATATTATTTTTAATTCATAGGGAATTCATGATAGTTTAAAATGTTCGTACATTTCGAGTGTATCAAAAAATATTATGTTCATATTTTCAGTTAATATAATCAAAAGATCCCAATTCGAAATCAAATATAGTTATTTATTGTAAAAATTTTATCACTAAAACATGTGTAAAAATAAAATAATAAAATCATAAGAAATGTTTAATGAAAATCTTGAAAACATTTTTTTAAAACATAATCATTAGAGAAAATAGATTTTCTCCCAAAGAGATAAATAAAATAATTTTTCCTTATAAAACTTCTTTCAAATGGAAAGGTACATGAAGTAAGTAAAATGAAATTAAAACATGAAATATCCATAAAAAAGAAGGCTATAATTAAAATTATATAATTATTTTGAGATGATTCATTAAATTTCATCTTCTAAAACATGATGACAATTATTACTAACTATGAATTATATTGTATGATAAAAAACATAAAATATTGGTAAAATTTGAGAAAAAACATCATGAAAATGAAAATATATATATTTCTACATACCCTTAGTTTTATATTCAATCATAATAAATATAATAATGAATGTCATATACCCTAAAAGAAGAAACATGTGGTGAATGTGTTATATAACTCATAGAGATAATTGTGAGATGAGAAACCACATATCTACAGCATGGGTAACATTGAAATATGATTAACCTCGTGTACATTAAATTTAAAATTTATTTTAATAATAGTTAAAAATAATTTTCATATTTATAATTTCTTAAATTGACCAATTATGACATTTTAATATCCATTTATTAAGAATTCATTTTTAAATTCATTGTTTCTAAGTGTTTATTGTTCTGTTTTTCCTGAGAATATATTCTCATGTTCGGTTAATTATAAATTGATCATTTTTTCATAATCTAAAAAACATTAATCATAATATAAATATCATATATATTCATTATATATTTTATGGATCAACAATAAAATATAGAGATATAAAAATTAGATACACCATTTAAAGAGACCGTAGGTTATACACAAACAAGACTATTATTTTAACTTTTCAATAAATGGAAGCTATGAAAGGTAAATAATAAATCACCATTCCCTGAAAACCTATATATAAAATATATCTTATATATTAATTATATATATCCTTATTACCATCATATAAACTGGAAATGGAAAAAAGCACTTCTCCCTATAGAAGTGGTAGTACACAGATATGCACAAGTGATGATATCATTACATAATTGATGGAAATAAGGTGAATAATATAACCCCCAATATTTTATAGTATGTATATTCTTAAATAAAATGTTTTTTTATAGATTATGTTTCCCAGAGTAGAGATCTTAATTGAAATGTGATACGCTAATAAAAATTAATAGGACTGTTAGAATAGAGATGTTATTGTTTAGAATAGTGATATGCACGTTATAATAATTAAATATTCTATAAATGTACAACAGAATTTATGTTTCTCTTAAATTAAAATAGATATATTTATATCATGGAACGAGTAAATATATATTTTTAAAAATATAAACTATGTGTTGGTATTTTTTTGAATCGTAAATGATTACATACAATTTTATAATTAATAAATTTATTCAAAATAAAATTGATTTTCATGATATAGATTCATAGAAAATTATTTTGTTTCTATTTAACTAAAATATAATTTTATGAGACCATACAAATTTTTCAATGTGTCATAAAATTGGTTATAATTTTAAACTCGTTCTTTTTCGAATTAATGTTGATTTATTTGAAAATTATTTTTCTCATATTCATAAAATTAGTTTTCATAAAATTGAGAACAATTTTTAAATCTACATTTAGAAAATTTGTAGGCTTAATTTATGTTATTTTTATAAAATAGTTAAATTTGTTTTATGAATAATGATATATGATAATTTGTGATTTTATAAAATATAAGTTAAATACAATAATTTTGTATTCATTAATAATGTAATCACCCATTATTTCAAAATCACATGCACCGGTTACTATACATGTTCCCATGAATCAATAATATTGATATACATGAAACAAAATGATAAATAAATGTATAAAATATTTATGAAACATTCCTACACTCCCCTATAAATACTACCCCTTTTCGCCCCTTCTCCTCACACCATATACGCATTAAATATTGTATTAATATAAAAAAAATTATTCCTAATATTATTCCACACATCTAATACCTATTTTTCATAGTAAATTGTAAAATCCATCTATCTTTAGGAGGTTCTCTAGGAGGTGATATCTAAGAAGAAAAATCCTCTATCTTTCTCCTCTAATTTCTTATATTTTCTTATTCCATACTCACCACTTCTATCTATAGTGTAAATTTAAATCTGTTATCTTATATATATTTAAATTTTTTTCTAATATATTATCCATCATCAAATCCATTCTCATCTCATTTAAAAAAATGAAAACATTATCTATTAGGTGTCAATTCACCATCACTGTGGAGAAAAAGTGTTAATTCTCCATCACCATATTAAATGATAGTTATAAGACCATTATTATTGATAAATAAGATATTTATATACATATGATATGTTATATCATTTTATGAAACAAATATATTAATTAAATATTTAATTAAATGACAGAAGATTGTGATTATCGTAAAAACCACAAATTAAATTAAGGAGTTTATATCAACATTATATATTATGAATCATCATCATACACAATACAAATGATATTTTAGATAATTTAATTTTATATATTTTCATTAGTAATAAATAATTTCACATCAAGATATCTTATTCCCGTTATACTAGAGATACCATATTTATTCTAATGGGAACCCATTATAAAACCTGGAAATGAATTCTTGAGGAATAACAGAATTAAACATTATAACTATTCAGAATTGTGATAATTAAACTTAATAAAATTATAATAAATCAAATATATGTTTATGAGTTACTAAAATTTTTATTAATAAATTTAATTTGATAATATAGCACATTAATTAAATGTGATGACTGCTTTCAGATAAAATGTAATGGTTTCTCGTCTCACATTTACTTTTGAGTGATATATTTATTATTATACCCTTATTTTTAATGTGTGGTGTATATTATAAACTTTAAAATATCATATAAGTAATCCCTTTATTTATTGGAATTAAATATTTCAATTTATTATCATTAATTTTATGGGGAATTTCTTTAAATGATTACAATGTTGTAATGGATTAAATAACCCAGATTCCATTAATTGTGTTAAAATTCAACCACATGGATTATGTCATGGCATTAATTTTAATCAAACTACTTTTGGTAATGGTATGATGTCGTTATACTAGTTTTTTTGTGGCTTTAAAATAGATACTAATAATTGACTCATTTTGTTAACACACACTCCCATACATTTAAAAATAATATATTAAATTTATGTTTTTAAAAATTTAAATGGAATATTTTTCTAACATATAGGGAATTAGTAGATTTACTGATTTAAAAAGACCATAATTTCATGATAAATAAATTAAATGTTTACCAGAATAATATCAAATAAAAGGATTTATGTTATAACATCATGGTTTTATAAAATAAATTATTTTATATTAAAGTGGGTTTTCTCAAAAAATTTCACAAAGTGTTTATTTGTGTATTTTCATAAAGTTAAACAAGCTTTTTTGGATATTTTTATTAATTTATGTTGATATATTATGAATTTATCTACCAAATTTATTTTAATTTTTATGATTATTTACTTTAGATATTCTATTTTTATACCATTCATAATATTACAATTGATGGTTTATGATTATATTTATTTTTTAGGGGAACATTGTTAACATTTTATATGATAGTTTAAATATGAATTTATATGGAGATTATGTTTCAACCACATTAATATGAGGAATTCATTGCAAATAGTATGTGGTGTTCCAGGACCACAATAGTTTCTTGATGCATCAGTAGGCCTCATGAGACAATCTAGATTGGGTAATGGATGATGTCTTTCCAAATTATGTTAGGTTTCCTGGTCGAGGCCTTGGAATTATGTTTATTATGTTACACATTTTGAATTCACCAATTATTATGTTACTTATTAATAATTCATGTGATTATTCCACTAGTATAATATTTATGGTTATGTTTCATAATCATGGGATTATTTATATGATATTATTCCATCATCTTGTATTCCTACCATACATTATTATTGATTATTTTTAATAGAGCGTGTTTTTAGTTTGCCACCTTTCATTTTTTTATATTTATTTATGATATCTTTCACTATATGATTACCCTTATTGAGCATTTGATCTCACTCATGTTTTATGTATTATTTTTCAACTAGATTCCAAGATGTATATTATGATTGGCATGCAGGGATAAGTTTGGATAACAGGGAAGTTTCAAGTGGAGTTACTGTGTTGTAATCAATTTCGTGTTTTTATATAATAATTATGATTTTATCTAGTTTTAAAACACTTCTAAACAATTATACATTCCAAAACATGATTTCATATACTTCATGCCATTTTAATAAATTATTGAACAATATTTAGGTTCACAGGGTCTAGGTCATTAATGTATATATTTGATAATTTTTATTAGAAACCGTGAAATCCATATTTGAGAAAACATATATTGTGGAAATAAAACTATGTAGATGACTTTTTCAATCTCCCAATGGTAACCAAATGTATATTTTTGAGATTAGTTATGTAAATTTTTTTAATTTCTTCACATGTTTTAAAATTTATTATCCCAATCTAGTGTATGCTAGTTTTTATAAATATATAATTATGTAATGAATGCAACCAGTTTTAACACATGTGTTTTATGTAGTGATTTAAATCAAATGTAAGATAATTATAATGAAGAAGGATCTACAAAAAGTGGTGTACAACATATTACTATACTAGAAAAATTAAATCATACTATGAGAAATAACCATAATCACCTAGAGAAGACCGATCCACAACACAATATAATAATATTAGACCACCCAATACCAAAAACAATATCTATAATTCAATGGGACTCTAAACTCATTTTTTTGTGAAAATTTAACATATTCCATAGAAAATATATTACTTTCAATGGGATGTAATTACCATGAAAAGGTTTTCATGGTAATTTATTAGCTCTCAATAGATGTTGATCGATAGTGGTCATTAATTGAAAACCCAACAGAGGATGATGAAATTGAAAATTTTAAATGGAAGGATTTTATGTAAATTTTCTGGGAAAACTATTTCCCCCAAGAATAGAGAAGGGATATAGAGCGACAATTATTAAGTTTGAGATAAAAAGTGGATGAAAATATTTCTATATATAAAGCCAAAATTACACGGTTTTCAAAGCATATTATGACTACATATGTAATTAAAAGTGAATTATTTATCATTTCTTTGATGATATAATGATAATTATACAATGTGAACTTGTATCCTAAACAATCTCATTATATGGTTATATTGTGTCATGTGAAATGTAGATAGATAATGAAGATTCCATTCCATATGGCTTCGATGGAAAGAAAAATATGAAAATGTATGATGACTACGCTAAAAAGTAATACAGGAAAAATGGGAGAAGGGAAGAATATAATTTTCCACATGTAATAAATATCGAAGTAAAAACAATTGAAAATGACTATTAGTAGTGGTATTTTATTATTAGTGTGGAGAGAAAGTACATCAAGCCAATGATTTCACGGAAAGAAAATGTCATAGGAATGTGTAATTCATCAACTATAAGAATATTAGAAAATATGCACATGATTTTCCAATGTAGAATTGAAACATTACCTTGAAAAGGAAAAGGGAAAATGTTTATACTTTCGTAGTCACGACAATGACCATTGATGTTCTTAATTATGGGGTGGAGGTCAATTTAATAATCTCCTCCAACTTAGAAAAATAAATAATTTATTGATTATGATTGTTAAATACACTATGACATATGGTAGAACCACTTATAGATTGTTTTGGAGTCTCTTAGAATAAATGTGTTATATGGCATGTTTGGAAAAGGTTAATTATGACATAAAACAGATTCTTTTCTAGGAAAAATTATTAATAGGTATAGAATTACAATAGATCCTATGAAGAAATATCAAGATGATTGATTGACTACACCAATAAACATAACCATGGTACATAGATTAATTGGTTTACTATTTAACTATTGGCATTTGATTCAGAATTTTTCCGGATTAGCAAATTTGTTAACCAAACATACTCGTAAAGGGGATAGGTTAATTTGGTTAATGGAATTTAAAAAATGTTTGATAAATTAAGTATATGATTTTTGAATGATCTTATCACCTTGACCTAGTGCATATACTCACATACAAATAAATATAAATGGAACCGATTTTTTCTTTAATGTGAAGAGTATATAGATATTCTGAACAATAGAAGGAATTTATTGAGTAATCAATTGACTAAAATTATAGAAAATCCTTTATGAAACCCTCAAATTGAAGAGGAAACCTACAATCAAGATGAAATTATAAAGAATAACTACCAAAATATTTTAATGAGGTGAAATTAAGGGAAAATAGGGGATGAAGTTTTTTGGAGGGAAGAATATAACACCCAAATATATTTAGATATGTATCTTATTGAATAACTTCAATTTATTCAATAGATTACATTACATGAAACACCAATCATAAATAAACAATCATATACTATTAAATATTAACAAGACTATTGGAATTATTATGTGCTAATTAAAAATAGTAATCTATTCATTAGAATAATAATAAAACCTATGAATGTGTAAATAAAATTTTGTTATCTCATAAATGAAAATATGATTAATTTATATCAAGGAATTAGTACATAAATATTTTAAAATTGTTTCTTTATGTGTAGGTATTTTTGTGAAATGTAAATATTTATTTCCAATTGTCTAATAAATATGATGATTTAGTGGAAAATTTATTTCCATAAAAGAGAATCATAAATTATTATTTTTATTTATTATAAATAAAAATAATATAGGAGACCATAATAAATTTCTCCATGTTTTTTAAAATAAGTTAGAATATTAATAATGAAAAGTTTTAAATAAAATATGATTTTATTGAAAAATTATTTTTCATATATATGTACATAGAAAATTATTCTAATAAAATGGAGTATGTTTTTTAAATTTACATTTCAAGAAATAGATAGGGTTATTTTTTGGGATTTTTAAAAAATATATGAGTTTTTCATGAGTAGAGAAATGTATTAATTTATTGAATTTATCATTATAACGTAAATTAATTAATTTTTTAGTCTTTGAAAATATAATACCCCATTAATTTTAACCCACATGAACTAGTTTCTATAAATTATCACCTAAATCATCACTATTGATTGTCTTGACAAAAAATGATAAATAAATGAGTAAAATATTTAATATACCTCTATCTTGATATAAATATCTCCCCTCACAACCAATTCTCCATACACCATATAAGCAATGAGTCTTTCTTACATTATTCTCAAACCCCATCCAAATATTATTACAAATATACAAAACCTACTAATATTATGAAAAGTCCAAATTTATGTTTCTTAAGGATGTTTCAAAAGATATGTTATTCAAGAGGTGATATCCTCCTTGTTTCTCTTTTAATTTATTTTCATTTCTTATCCTCTACAAATCTCCCATATCCAAATTATAATGGTAATTGTAGTGTCATATATATATTGTAATTTTATTGTTCTAATGAGTTCTTATCTATCGAATCCCTTCTCCACTCCTTTATATTTTGAAAATGAAAACATTGTCTGCGAAGTGTCTAATCACCATCTTCATAGATGATGATTTTTAATTTCCCCTTACCACATTCAAGGATGATGATAAAACAATAACTATTATTATATAATATTTTAATATACATATTTTATGTTACATCATGTTCTAGAAACCAATATATAAACCAAATATTAAATAAAATGATACATGTTCCTAATGGTCATAAAAAATTCCATAATTAATTAAGACATTCTCATCAAAGTTTTATCTAATGAATAAACATCATACCCTATACAAAAAAGTTATATGAGACCATTTAAACTACAGTATTTTCATTAATAGTAAATAATTTTAATTTTTTGAGAAATTGTTCACATTTTAGAAGAACTCCAAAATTTTTATTTAAGGGAACCAACCATAAAACCATAATATGAATGTACATAGAAAATAGGAATTAAAAATTATAAATCATTGAAGTTGACCCAAAAAAGTAATAAAATTATAATAAATCAAATTTATTATGAAGAGATTATGAATAAAGTAATTAATGAAACTAATTTATTATCCATTATATTAAGTACATGTTATGAATTATTTTGGATATAAGGTAGGGGTTTCTCAATTCACTTTTACTTTAATGATTTATATTCCTTATTCAACCCTTATTTCTTATGTATAGTGTTATTATAAAACATTTTATATATCATATAATGAATTTATTTATCTTATTTTAATAAAATGTTCTATGTTATGAACACTAATTTTATGGGAAAATTGGTCAACTTATTAAAATGTCATATGAAAATTCTAAACCCAATGTACATTATATGAGGTAAAATTGTACCCATTTATTATGTATGTATATCATTATTTATGAAATAGATATTTATTATATTATTTCTTATGTAAACATGTTTTATTTAGATTAATTTTTGATATAGTTAATCAATTCATTTGGTTAATTATCTCAATTCCTTTTAAAAATACTCTATTAAATGTTTCAGTTTCAAAATTTAAAATTATTGTTTATTAAGATAAACATCAAGAGTGACTATTCGAAATTTCATAGAACCTTCTATTAATGATAAATAATCTACAACTTCCATTGGTTATTTTGAAATAATATAATTTCTTTTATAATTGATCCGTTTTTATTAAATTATTTCAAACATCAATGCTTTTTTTCTTTATGGAATTTATAAGTAATTTTATTTGAGTATCATCTATGTCAGTACAATTATTTGTTTAATATTCAAAATAGAATCTGATATCATATGATATAATCAATAATGTATTGATGAATTTTTTATGATAAAATTGATTGTGGATGTTTCATATTAATACCATTCATCTTATTAGATGATTGATTTAGGATTGTGATTATAAATTGGGGAAACTTATTAACATTTTATATGATAGTTTATATAATAATATATATGTTTATTTTTTACACCAATTAATATGAATAATGTATTAGACATAATAAATGATGGTTGGGGACCATTATATCCCTTGATATGTCATTTGGACTCATGATACAAACTAGTTTTTGTACTAGATGATGTCTTAATAAATTATGTATCGTGTCTTGTCCAAAGCCTTAACATTCTGTTTACGATGTCCTATAATATGAATTCCATCATTATGAGATTATTTATTTATAATTAAATTATTATTCAACTAGTATAATATCAATTGTTAAGTATTATTATCATTGTATTAGTTTTACGATATCATTTGACCATCTTTTATTAACTCTGTATTATACTGAGGATTATGTTTTAATAGAATATGTTTTGAGTTTTTTACCTTTTCATATTGGTTATGTTTATTTATGATAGATTCTAATACATGATTACTCTATCTAATATTCTAAGCTCACACCATTCTTATGTATTATTTTTCCCTAGGATGTTTTGATGTATATTATGATCTACACGCTGGAAGAATCATAGAAAATTGGGATGTTTCTACTGGATTTACAATGTTGTATTCAATTTCATGTTATAATTTGATACTTATGTTATTATCTTGTTTCATAATATAGTAAATTATTTTTCCCTTTGATATGTGATCTCTTTTACAAAGTACCAATGTAATTATGTAAGGCACCAACTTCGAGGTACTCGGTTATGGTTTTAAAGATAATGGTTTTCCGATCATCATAATAACTTATAATGATAAATATGAAACAAAATAAAATATTTTTTAATGAATATGATATATTTTTAGGATGTTAAAAATGAATTTTTTTTTAAATTATTTATTATGAATAATACCTCCTCAATAAATAAACCACATTTGGATTAGACCTTTTTCCATGAAAGAAATGTATTTATGAAATAAATAACACTCTAGGATCCGGTTAAAGAATATAAGAAGGTATTATGATCGATATTTTCTAATTGTGAATGATAAATAAATTCAAGGAAAAGAGAATATGAGTTTCATATTTATAACTGAGGGGAGGGAAAGTCTTAGTTTTATATAAAGTATGAAATAAATAAAAATAATTTTAAAAATCAAGAGGCCCTCAATTGATATATATTTGTCATAGTATTATAATAATATGAGAACCCTCATTAATTATAATACTAATTTAGATATCAAATAAATATTGATATTAGATATTATCTGCATTTTAATATTAGGTAAAAACTTATAGAAATTATATTCTTCTTAGTAACAATATTTATTTAACATTTTAATATAAAAATGAAATGGTCATAATAATAGAATAATTGATTGAAGGATTGAAAAATTCAATGTGAAAATGTTATAGGGATAAATTTTATAGGACATGTAATATTTGATAAATTTTATGATACGTTATAGTCTTTATCACAGATTTAAACCACATAAGATCCATTTTAACATTAACCATGATTATATAACTTTTTAACAGGATAAAAAAATTATACTAAAAAATAAACAGATCTCACTAACCAAATATTTACTCCATGATTCCAAATTATGAGCCTATTTCATAATAATTATTATAAATTTGTGGAAAATATTATTTTAATATAAAAATGTAAAATGTTTAATAAGTAGATTTTAGTGAAATATACAATCAATTTAAGAGTAAAATTCATTTTTAGCTTGCAATATTGTAATAAATTATTTTCTACCAATAATTTGGGTAATTAATAAATTATATTTTTGGGAAATTGTGGGAAATAAAAAACTGAATGATAACTTCCATACATTCCATTAAATGAAAAGGCCCAAAAATAGAAGTTATTTTTAATGAAATATAACTTGTATTCAAAAATGACAATCTCGGGTAAAAACATTCAATGTAACGATTTAAAATAGGTTATATTACTCTTTAAGGAATCATATTTTCAAACAACACTAATGTAATTACATAATGGGAAGTTGTCGGGATATTTAATTCTTTACCCCATTTTTTATCTATATAATTCCTCTTTTACCCATGCGAAATATATTTTCAATAGTCCCCATTCATAATGTCAAAAATTAATTTGTATCTTTTAATATTATATATTTTTTATGATTCAAATTATTGAATGTATTTTCCAAAATTCAACTTAGTGTAGTTCTAGAATTTAATTTAATATTTACCACACAAAACATGATGAAATATATATTCCAATGAACAACTTTTCTCAAGTATAAATGTTTTTATATGAACATTTAATATAAAAATTAAATAAAATAACAAGAATATTATTATTTATAATATAATTTACCTAATAAAACATTGAAAACTTTTTTAAAAATAAATAATAAATTTTAAATGATTTAATCAAAAATTAAATTTCCAATATAATCATTAATTTCCACTTTTCATAAAAAATCATTATTTTAAGTAAAATTGTAAAAAAAACTACTATAAGATAATATTTACATGATGATTTAAAAATTGATTTTAATTTTTTGAAAATATCTTTTAAAATAATTCAATAAATTAATTATTATATTATTTTTTATAAAATAAAAATAAAAAAAAATTTGAGGGGAAATATTTTTTGAATCATATAAAAAAATTATTAAACAATATAGTACTTATATATCAATATCATTACATTATCTAAAACCCTTAAAAAATTCAAATGGTTATTTATATTCATACATGTAGTTTTAGAATGTAAGTTATAATGGTGTCATTTAAACAATAATGTTGTAGTATTATTTTGTAGTTTGTGTAAAAATGGGTTTTTTGGTAATAAAATATATCAAATAAATAAAATTTATTTTTTAAAAAAAAAATCTAAAATGTTATGAAGTTATAAATATTTCAAAACATTTATTGAGTATGTGATCACCTAAATTGGATTGCTCCAAACATATAAATTTTTGTCTATCATGATAAAAAAATTTACATATTGAACTATTTATATTCATTTCTATGGGGAAAAGAAAACCTACCATAACATTTTATTACCCATAGTTATATCATTAATTGGAATAATTTCTATGGGGACATTTTTTAGTATGAAAAATTATTTTGTGTTATTTATATTATTCTTTTACTTGTTCCCAAAAAATAAATGAGAAAAGCTTCATAACCAATTAGATGAATTTCTCATAGGCTATACATTATATTTTTTCACCCTTAAAATTATTTATGTATCTTTTGATGTTACATTACATCTAAATGTTTCATAAGATATAGATAGGAACTAATTAGCAAAAAAATAATAATATTTTGATGCAGCATCCCTTTAAGGTTTATCAAATTTAATGGACCCTATACATATTTCATTTGTAATATATATTCATAAAATTATGAGAAACATTATGTTACATAAAGTTTTGGAAAAATATCATGGACCAAATATGACTGTATTATAATGTCATGAAACATTTTCCAACTTCTACTTCTGTCGAGTTCATACAAAATGGAAAAAATTGAGTTACTCTATATAAATAGAATGGAATAAAAATTAGTTTTGAATAGTGTTACCAATTATAATGTAGTCAAACATATGAAAATTTTCATTTCATTTATGTTCATGATAGTTAGCATAATTAGGGTTCCAGTATAGTGGAAAATATATATTTCTCCCAATATGATTGATGAAACCAATAATAGTACAAAAAAATTTCTAAAAAAATTTTCAAAATTTAAGTTCATAGTTTTTATAATAATATTACACTTGTTTGAGGATAATATTCTAGATCTCACATGAGTTTGTGTAATCAAGAAACTATGGTGGATTCTAGGATTGAATTTCTTAAAATTATATAATTTGGCCAAGGATATGAGTTACAAAATAAACTATTTCTATAGTGGTAATAAGAATTAGTCCACAAATAGTTCATGGTATGTGATTATGTTTTCTTAATTTTTTTCCTTCACCAGAAACATGATGTGATTTGTAAACCCCATATTCTATAATGGAATGAAGGAATTTATTGAATGATTATTTCATTATTGACACAAACATAAGACATATGATATTTACTATATATTTCTTGATAATAAGAATCATTTCATATATATTTATTGAA
Source organism: Viscum album (assembly GCA_963277665.1). Lineage (NCBI taxonomy): Eukaryota > Viridiplantae > Streptophyta > Magnoliopsida > Santalales > Viscaceae > Viscum > Viscum album. The sequence continues at coordinate 744,751,294 of OY728123.1, read as the reverse complement.
AATATATATACATATATAGATTATATGTGGGAGAAAATAGCATGGGTTATTCCTGGTAGATATTTAAGGTGGTAGACGATACATAGATAAGTAAGATATTTAATACGATAAGTAATGTTACTAATATTCATATCAAGATCTAAAATATAATTTCCAAGTTTATTTATATATATTGAAAATATAGGAATTAATCCACATGTAGTTTATAAAAATTCGACTTTCTGAAAATCAAAATCATGTATGAGATATATAGTAACGAAATAGACTATTGTCATAGTTCATGTTGGGGGTAAATCTAATTTCATGTATTTATCAATACAATGATTAAACAGAATTATTCAACTATAATTTATAGACTTTGAAAGACCATATGTGAAATGGTAAACATGTTTTCACCAAGAATTACTTAGTATTGTAAATTGAATTTTTTGATAGACACGGTTTGTGAGATCGTAGCATCAAAATGAATCAGATAGTAATAGAAATCATGATAATTTATTATATGGTAAAGATTGATTTTTTATAGGTTATCTGAATTATAACATTTTCTGGGTGAGATGTTTCCATATTGAATAGAATATATAAATAAATATAAATTTTATGTATAATTTTATCAAAAATTAGGGGGATTTTATAGTTTGAGTTCAATTGAAACGACCCGCTCTATAAAATTAAATTTCATTCCAGAGGGACCACACAAAATAATTTAATGCAATCTAGGGTAGATTATATATATTATAGTTTATGGTCTTATGGTAATGACCACATTACACATAGTTTTACTTTTTATTACTGGGACTATCATTTCCAATTTGTTTATGGCCACAAAACACCGAAAATTGATTAATTGTTTATTATAATGTGGAAAGAAGTTCTAAAAACCCAATATGACATTTTGAAATGTATATCAATACAAATCATGCATTGGGAGTGGGTGTGATACACCATTCATTTTTTTTAATTTGGGAGTATGCTATGTTTATTTACAGATTCGGTATTTAATATGCCCTTTCCAATATCTTCTCAATATATGGGGTCCTCTTCCCTGGTATAATATGATTTACTAGTTCCATTAATTTTACCCATTAGTGAAATTTCTATAGGTGGATCGTATCATTAAATTCAAGTGTCATGTTGCTATGGTTAATCTATTGATTATATAAAATATAAATTCATTTCTCATTGATTTGATTTAATTCACTAAACCTGATACGAGACTACTCATTTTTGTTCAATTGATCATTCATGATAGTGAGAAGTGAGTGATATAGAAACTCAATGGCTAGGTAGCCTCTATCCCTTCGACATAATTGTTTTTGGTTGTCCTTAGAGTAGTTTGGGTTTTTTGAGGATAATCCCCCACTTCATTAATATGTTTATTTGTTAAATTTATTATGTACACTACCACCATCATTAATGGTATATTACAATGTTTTTTGTTAATTAATCTATGTATCCATTTATTGTTTTGTGGGTAACACACTAATATTTTACAATATATTTTATGTTTAATTAAGTATATGAGTTATAAATATTTTTAACAAAAAAATATTAGATTATGGGTTCAGTTCATTTAAATTATAAATTGAGGAACATTATATGAAATTTAAGTTAAATATAATTAAACAAAATAATTTTCAAATGAAATAAAATACTCATATTTTCATAATGAATAATTTTAAAATATTTTATTTATAAGAAATATTCATGTCATATATCTAATTTTAAATTATTTTATTTAGTATATTAATTGAATTAAAGGTATTTTTTGAAAATTATAAAAATTAATTCGTTGTCTATAAATTGGTTAGAAATTTAAACCATGCATTTGATGGTAAAAAGTATTATTTTTATAAAAAAACCTATATTACAAATTCCATGTGTTATTATAATAATAAATTAAATTTCTCACTATTGATGTTTAATTATAATTAAATGTTCAAAATATATATTACTTGGAATATTTCAATATTAATCTAATTATTTTTTATGATAAATATATTTTGTAAAAATTAGTTTATTTCATGAATGATTAATTTTATCGAAAACTATTTTTTTGGGAATTTAGAAACATATTTTAAAAATAATTACATCAAATTTTCGAAAATAATTTTTGATATTTTTTTCAAAAAATTTGGAATCATAATATTCAATGATTCTAATGATGCTAATTTCATTTTTCATCAATATTAATAGAATCCAAGGGAAATGATTATCATAATGGTAATGGGAAAAAGGATGAACAGAGCGGGGTAGACAAAACAATAAGGTATAAATTGTATCTAAAACATAACTGAATATTATTTATATTGTATTTATTCACAAAATTTTCATATAGTATAATATTTTATTCCCTTATTAAATATTAAATTTATATGATGTTATTATATTTTTACATTTTAGTTATTTCAAGGTTTTCCACCCAGTACTCTTTTAATAGGGAACTACTAATTTTTTTTTTCATAAGTTTTACTCTATATGTATCATCCAATACATACCCAAAGTTCATCATAAATTCCACCCCCCATTTCCATTATCATTAGGAATTCCCCTATTATAAAACCCAAAAGGATCCGAGATGTGGTTTCCCAAAGAAGTGGAAATTTCCAACACAAATCCACTTTTAGTGTATTTCTCCATTAACCTCATCCCACAATTATCGAACCATATTAACATGATAAAATGTGAGCGATTAATTAAATAAAATATTCTTATTTAAAATTATGAAAACAGTATATTTCACTTCCCATCATATGATTATAGATAAATCTATTCATGCCTATGTGTGGAATTAGACCAACATGAAGCGATTTCATTTATTTTTTCATGTAATCCCATCAATGATGGTTATATGAAAGGATAATATATATATATATATATATATATATATGATGTAAACATTATTTTCGTAATATATATATTTATTTACCATTGATTATTATCACTCAATGGAAATTCGAATAAATAGTCATGCATACAAACAAACCAATATTTCCCTAAAGTATTGTAATTATTTGTCCACAAAATAATTAAATTAGTGTCTATAAATGTGTATATAAATAATATATATGATAAATATTATGTGATCAATACTATTGATAAGATGAAATATTGAACAAAAATTATTTACCAAAATCAGTTAACCAAAACAGGTATGGGAAAAATAATATTTAAGAACTGAAGGTTGATTTCAATGAACAATTGTTAATAAATTTGTCATTTGAAATTAAAAGGATATGTTATTTTTAAAGATAAGTATATTTATTTTCTTTTATGTCAATATTATAATACAAATTTTATTTTTTAATAGTTTATGAGTTTATATGTGGAATGTCTAGAGATGTGGTAAGGTTATATGTTGAAATATAATTTAAAATCAGGAATTTTTATAATAAATCTCGCTTGGGAGATTATATTGTCTTTATATTTTCAAAATATAAATTTTATTAACATATGTTTATTAATGGGGTTCTTTTGTTTTCAATTCACATTCCTCTTTGCGTTACATGAAGATATTGAGAAATTATATTTAGGAAATCAACACCTAATTTCTTCACTTCATATAAAAAATTTTCATAAAATTCCACACTTTTGAAAAACATAAAATTATTTTTGTCATAAATTGAATGATTAGTTCAAGACATTTTAAAAAAAATTAATTTATTTTCAATGTTATTATCAATTAAATTTTAAAATTTTAACCAAATGTTTTATTTATGAATTTTTACAAATAGGGTGAAAGTTATATTTGTTTTAAGATTAATAAAATTAAAATCATATTTCTTAATCATGATAGTAATTTAATTTAAATATTCTAAAATATATTTCCTTTTTAGTTTTCAAAAAATTTATATTTATCCATATTTTATGAATTATTATATAAAATTTTATCAAATGATAAGGATATTTTACACATATTTTGAAAGAATGGTTTAGTATAATTATAAATTTATTTTTATTCTAATTATACATTATTTGTTATATGATTCACTAGGGATTTTCTATTTTGATACCACAGACCTCATTTAACTTGATTTTTTATGATGATGATGTTTAATGGATGATCTCAAGAAACTCGTTTCATTCCAATGGTTAAATTATGCTATGAGGAAATAATGAATGAATTTTTGAACATATGGAACACATACGTTTGGTTTTCATTTTGTGAAGGGTAGTCCTGACCATATATATCCCCCAATGTACTAGTTAATTACTATAATCTCATGATATTATTTGAAAGTGTATGAAATGATCCCATTTTAAGAATAACATTATTTTGAATAATGAATCTAATCCATGATGATACCATGTCCACTATGTAATGACAGTTTTTATAGTGATCACAGAGTTATGAAATTATTTTATATAATTATTTTTATTCATTAATTATAATGACATATTCCTCTAATTATGATATTCTCTCATATATCATGATTAATTAATGATTATTCCTCACTATTGTGACTCGTTTATTTTAAAATTGAAAATAATTCTTCCATGACATTAGGTTTATGATCAATTATTGATTAGTTTTGAAATTATGATGTTAAAAACATGATCTAATACCATTATTGTTATTATATATTTTCATATGTTTATATATTTACATATTTCAAATTTTCCCTTACTAAGTATTTGAACTCCCCTAATCAAGTATTTCTATTTCCAAGGGTTATAATGAATTGATGTATGTAGGATATGTCCTATATGGTTTCCTTTTGAGGTGAATTTTCATTGATATATCAATGATCTTTTATCAAATAAGCATATTATGTATCTAGTATACAATGACACAACATTATTATTATTTTGGGTAGTGAATTATAGTGTGAAATATTATGTTATCCTCTAAATTGATGAAATATATATGTATGATTTTCATGGGTTTCATTAGTTTGTATGAAAATAGGGTTGAATTATTGTATAGAGAACATGTTATGAGAAATATAATAATTTAACTGAACTCAACATATGATTGACTAAATATGATATACGGTTAGCCAAAAAGTGTTACAGTTTGAAAAGATGTTTTCATAATTTATTAAATATCTGGAATTATATTCATCATTATATAAATCTATAGACTACTAATTGTATATTTATTATTTCACTATGATTACTAGTTGAATTTATTGGTTGTAACCGAAATAAATCATTTAGAAACCTGATATTGATGGTAATATAATGATATTACTCTTGCTTAAATGAGTTACAAGTGATTTGAAACAAAAAAATAATATTGATATTATCATACAAATCCATCAATAGATGAAATCATAATGTGTTTTCAAATGATAAATATAGGAAAAATGTACTTTTGAGTCTCTCATGAGTCATCATATATCTTCTTTTATTGAGTCCTATTATCCACTTGTTTTAGAGCAATTGTTTAGTATGATTTAAATGATATTTTCTGTTCTCTGGTTCAAATAGCATAAAATCATTAACTAGAGGTATTTTATTTAAAAGGTGAAGATGAATAGGGGTTGAATTGTATTTAAAATATAATGTAAGTGGTAGAAATTTATTCTATAGAATAATATGATTTTAAGTGGGTATTTTTAGTTAGTACATTCCACAAGCTCTATAACTGAACATGGAAAGATAATTAAAAGAGTATTTGAAAATGGGTAATGAATCTATTGATACCTATGAGTAATTTTTTACAGGACCAGAAAAGTATGATTCTTTATTTTTCATCATTGTATAAATAAAAATAAATCCAATATTTAGGGGAATAAAAATATTCTTCCAATAAAATTTACCATAAAGAACTACCATTAAATTGAATACTTTTTTCATGTTATATCATTGTAGAAATGGATAATGGATATTAATATCATTCTCATGGTTCTCATAATAATAGAATTAATAAATTTTTATGACATTCGTGTCAAGAGTCACATGGTGTGAAGAAAAATAACATTTCATTTTGAAATAAGAATGGAAAAAATCTTAAGAGAAATTATCTATGATATATTCATTTTTTATGTTTATAAGAACATCCATAGAGAAAAAGTGTACCAAAGTGATGTAGAGGATATATTCAATTATATGTATGGTGAAAATCTATGCTAAATTTTCCCCACATAGTATAATTTTACAACTACATGGATTATGTATATTATTCAAACATGTTCAAAATATATGTGTTAATCAATACAATTGGTTTCAATGTATCTTATTGTAAGAGGTCAATGGAATGTGCATTTGATTATAATAATACATGAGGGTCATTAGAATTAGGTGGTGAAATTTTTACATACCACCCAATATATGATATCATATTTTATTATAATTCTCTATATTTTTAGTATATGGACAATTTCAAAATAGTATCATATCTAATTATTTACATTTAGATGATGAATTGTAGGTTAAAAATCATGTGGTACAAGGATATCATCTCATATGAATTTCCCCAATATAATAAAAGTTTTTTGAAATACCAATTTTCGGTTATTGTGATTCTCTAAATCGTTGAATTTTTTTGACATTTTTTGTGGATGGGATTTCATTATATATAGCCCATATCAATTTTTGAGGAAGTTACAACACATATAAGATTCCAAATAGAGAAATGATTTTCTATTAATGTGATGATGAATATATACTTCCATTGGAAACTTCTTATATTTTATGGTTCTTATAACCTATCCATGATTGGTATGTATATTAGATTTTTGGGAAGAAACTCAATAATGAAAATATGATTATATTGTTGGAACATACTTACATTCTTCTCGGAGAGATTCATACTCTTCCCTGTAAACATGAATTTGGGTTTTCAGTTGGACTCATAAATTGTGAGACAACTATTTTAAATAAATATTTTAGAATGGACTATATTTAGTTACGATAAATAATGAGGGAACTAAAGGGGAATATTTATAAAGGATTCATTCATCCATCTTCATCACCTAGGGGTTTACCTATTCTTCTCATTATGAAATATGTTTATTCAACGTATCTTTGAAATTATTTTTAATAAATTAAATTTTTTATTATAAAAAACATATTCCCACTACCCCATATTGGTTGTTTTTTTAAAAACTATGAGGGTATCAATAATGTTAAATATATATACAGTAGTATAGATATGAACAGTTAGGGGTAAAATTGTGGGAAAATCAATATTTTTGAAATGTGAATTATGGATATAAAATGTACATATCTGGATCCAAATATCCACAAATAAAGGGATATAAATGGTTCCATATATGATTTATGTTATAGAATATTATTATTAACCAACCATGGATCTAAAAATGTATACTTTAATAGTGTGGATGAATATAAATTAATATTTATAAGAAATTTGATATTGATATTAATTGCACTAAATATATGGATGTCAATGGGATCCAATTTCCATTGGACTAGTAAATGAAAATAATGTTTAATGGAATTGGATAGAATTTTACTCAGCTCATATTTGATTACCCTAACCTATATTAGTGATGGTTTTATGATTTTTAATTAATTATAAAACAATGTAATATGACGTTTTATCCTGTGGAATTTCAGGATTGTATATTATGCACCATAGAAATTGATGAATATTCAGAAACATTACCTGAAAATTATTTCTAAATGTGTGTCATAAATTAATATTACACTATATGGAGTCATTTTAATTGGTTAATGGGGTTAAATATAAATGGAATATAATTATTGTTACTCAAACAAACAGTAAAAAAATCATTTTTGAATAAACTACTTCTTGAAACACTGACTATGAGTTGAACTGAATAGACAAATTTTAACCATCATTAACTTTAGTGTCACTATTAAATAGTGAGAATCATTCATTTGAATAATATTTTAGTTTTATAATTTTATATAGTTAGGAAAAGCATTTCACTAACAATTACACTCTATAGCTCGTCAATTTTTCATTTTTACTCTATACACAAAACTTTTTCTGCTATATTATGTTTACAATATCTCCAACTAAATTATAAACTAAGGATATGATGTTATACAAATCATAAATAATAAATTTCATTATAACCAATGAAATAACGTATTAATAAGTCTTGATATTAAAATCTTTGTAAGGGTAAGCATATGATATAATAATAAATGATCAAAACTGTGACATCCTGGACTGTGATGCCACTCAATGGATTCCCCCATGTGGATGGTCCAAATGGACTCAAGTGAATATCCTTGAATTATAGAGGATTCCAACTAGAATTAATGGCCTTGGGTGTGTTCATGGGGAGACTATTCCGTCATTACCAATGAGTAGTTATGCGTATGTTATTAAACAAAGATAAATATAGCAGAAGCAATGCAAGTAAATAGATAAGACAACTAAAAATATAAATAATAGTGACAAAAACTGAAATAACATGAATATAATTTAACAAATGACGATATGTCATGTCACTAGAAAATTGGAAAATATGGATACAAAATAGTAGGAATAACATGTTTCCCAACAGTATAAAGGAAATCAAATATTATCCCAATTGTCCTGATATCTGGCTCAGTCCTATAAGATCAATCTCTACACTATACTACAGGAAATCATGTGTTTGATGCTTTATGATTCCCTTTGTCAACACCTTCGATAATTTAGTCTTCCCATGGTACCGAACAACTCCCGGATAGGGTGTGAGAAAAATATCACTAGGCCACCTTCAATGTAGTCTTTAATATATGGCTAGTGTAATGGAAATGTAATAGTGTTCCAACATTCCTATATATAGTAAAGTATTAAAATTTATCTAAATACCCATTACCTTCTTCATCCATAGTTAGGTGTCTAAAAATTTCAACAATTAATTATTTGAATATTACATGTTTATAAATAAGTCACATGTTAGAAATTGCAATGGTTCCACGTTGTAACATGGAAACCTATAATGATATTTCATAGTGAAGTCCCATTGTAATAACAAAGGAGACGTAAACCTCAACGGTCACTAAATCATTAATAAATATAGCCTGTCATGGGTAATAGTGAAATATAAGAATCATAGTCCAAGGAACTCCATAATAAGGTGCCTACTGAGTCAATGATGATCATCCAAGGAAACATTGGTCGATGTGGAGACAAGGCCCTATGGGCTATAACCAAGGCCCCTACTGGTCAATGTAGGATCAATGGAGTCGATTCAAGGAATCCTGTAACAATATGAAGGGATCCTAACTTGACACACAAGGTGTCCATGAACTGAAAAAAATCAGGATCTAGGTGCTTGTCAACCTAAGAACGATTCATCCTTTAATGAGAATGGTGTTCCCAAATGCTAAATGCATTCTCTAATTAGAATCCAAGGTGAACATGAGTCAGACCATTATTTTTTTATTATGATGTCATGTAATATTTTTTTGGTTCATTCCATGCCTTTAATTAGTATAATATGTTCATGTATCATGCAACCAATGGATCAAGACATGCCTTTCATTAGTGTGATATGGTCAAGTAGAATGAAACCATTTAATCAAGTCATACTTATTCTTCATGTCCATTTAAAGAATATTCCATATTCATGGAGCATTCTTCTACATTCCATTAATATGGTAATGGGTGACACATATATTCATCCTATTATTAATTTACATTTAATTCCATGTCATATCCTTTGTATACTTTCCGATTAACATTTCACATTTCATCATCAAATTTAAGAACTTACCTTAGGTGGGTCAAGTTCTAAGCATATATTGTACCTTCCATTATGAAATTCACAATACATGTTAATCTATTTAATATATAAAAGCATATTCTTTGAGTTTTCATTCCATGGAACACCCGAAAACTGGTGAAAATGTGCCAAAACACGAAACTATAATTTTAGATTAACCATTGACATATAAAGGATGGAGTTGTGGTCATAATCCCCAATAATTTATCACGTATATGGAAATATCAAATAAATATTGCTGAAACTATTATAATCATTTGAAAATAATTCTATAAATGGAACCTGATGAAATCAGTGGGTCCCACATGACAAAACTAAAATCAACACACTTCATTGATTAATTATAGACCACCCACCATAGAGTTGTATGATTCCCCTCTGTTATTGGACCCTGATTTTGTTTGGATCGAAGTATATCTATGAAAAACAGGAAAAGTTTCATACCCTGAAAACTCGGTCAAGAAAAATTGAGAATGAGAATTGATTCATATGACTTAGATACTTATTATTGTAGATCCAATGTGATGAATGGAAGATTGATTGGATCTCGGATGAATGAGATCTATTGATTCATACCTTAAATCATAAAAGAGTTTCAAAATGTTTCCAATTTAGTATAATCCAACTAAAATTTTGATTAGGGGGGAAGATGTGTTTTAATTAGATCATTAATGAAAAAATTGTCAAATTATCAAGAAAAAATGGAATGTGCACTATTTGTTCATAGGGTTTAACAAATCGTGTGAATATCGGGAATAGTTACTTAGCATAATCGAAATGTACATGGTTAGGCTACATGGCCATGCACCAAACAAGGGTGGTTTATCTAGAAAAAATAAACACAATCATCATGGTTAAGTAAACCATGAGCCAACTGTATGAATTTTCATGTTTTTTCAAAAATATGGGTTCCAAGCTTCGAATTTCCACAAACACACCTGAGAATTTTATTAACCCATTAGGAATTTACATTATGTATAAATTAAATATTTAATCTCAAATATTAAATGATCTATACTAGAGTGAAGACAAGGGTTCATATAGAATGTGATAATAATATAGGAATAAATAAGAAGACGATAATAGAAAATAAAAATAATCAAATAATCAAATGAAACAACGAGTATAAGATAGACAATCAAAATAATGAAATAATCAAAATAAATATTGAGTATGACATATCAATGGTTCGAATATCTATAAAAATTTTATATATAATAATAATTTGTTCCATAGTAATGAAATGAATAATTTAGGGTTTCTAATTCGATTCACTATTCTAAGATATTATTATCATTAACATCATGATGAAACCATTTTGGCCTTGTGTTTAAGAGATTTTTTTATGGGTAGGCATAAAGAAAAAAAATCTAGTTTGTCTCAATTGTACCATATATTAATGAAGTTGTAATTTTAGGTCCCACCCATCAATTATTAGGAACTATACATTTACTATATGAAAGAATAAATAATATATACAATTCGAAATCATTATGTTGTAATGAAAAATACATTATATACAAGAATAAAAATTAAATGAATATTCCATATTATGCTATTCAACAAATTAATTATATTTATATGTTACCATCCCCTAAACTATAAACATGAAGAGTACAAGGTATATTATTATTTAAGTAACTCCCCCAGTCAATTGACATATAATATATTGGGAAAAACCCATAAATAAAATGAACTAAATATAATGATTTCCAATAAGAAATATATTAGAGTGAATTTATACATGAAATAGAGGATGATTTGTATAGGCAATAGAAGTGATGTATTTATGATCATTTAATCCCAAAAAATAGTATTAGTATATTTATATAGAAATTGATGAAAAATTTATACAAAAGTAAAATTAATCAAGTGGTCAGTACAAATTATATCTCAGTGAAGAAAAATTTAGATTAAAAAAACATTAATGTAATGATTATAACAGAAAAAAATCCTATGGATGATATGTTGAAATTAAATATTATAACTTTTATGTGAATTAAATGGGAAATTTAATACAATATATAAAATAAAATATAGTTTTTAAAATAAAACATATCTCTTCGAATTTAAAAAGGTGACAAATAATACAAACTGATTCAGAAACATTACAATCAAAAAAACCAGAAGAATATAATATATAGTATAACATTAAATGAAATAAATAATTCTAAAACCATGATATAAAATATAAAAATGAAATTATTTACAAAAAGTAATATAAAATCATTTGAATAATATAAACAGGTTTCAAGGAATTTAATTTTGTGTCGAAGAACCCATCAAGTGAAATAATCACTGAGGTATGAATAATTTAATTAGGATGTTATAACGAATAATTGTAGAAACCCAGAAATAAAAATACAACACAATATATTATATATGTATAACAAATTAAGCATAGAACAATGGATTTTTCACAATTAATTTTGTAACACAATGTAAATATATTTTGTTAATATAAACCCCTACAACAAGGGTCGTATAAAAATAAATCAAACATTATAGGGAGACAATGAAAATAAAATATAATTAAAGGAATTATATTCATCATAATAAAATAATATTTCTTAGGTAATACACTGCATGATGGAATAAATTGTTTGTAAGGACAAATATATAAAATTTAATTGAAAATAATAAAACAAACCCATAAAACCATAGTAACATTAATGTGAAAACCTCTTGAAAGATATAATTTCAAATAAAAAATTTAATACCATGACTAATTAAAGAATCATGACATGAAATACAAAATGGAAAGAAATTACACTACAATAGTGAAATAATATTTTATAATACAGTCGTGTCTCATTGAATTGAAATTTTAGAAAATTGACCCTTACATGTAACATAAACATTAATGTAAGAATCATTTTATAATGATATTAGAAAGAATTATTGTGGGACCACAAATAATAAAGAGGAATTATAATATCAACTAAAAATTAGTTAGAATAAATCAATATAGGAATGAAATAGTTCTAAAAGGAAATTTAGTGACATAGTAGAATATAATTTAGTTGGTATAAACCCTTACCTTAATTCCTATATATCAAGAATGTATTATAACCTCATTTATAGAAATGATAAAAACATTATCAACAATTTTTTAAATTTTTTTATTATATGTAAATTTTAATAAATTAAATTTATAATTTTATTTACTTTTATATTATTTTTTAATTACCTATTATTAAGATCTGAAGTGATAATTCTAGATCATTTTGGACTGGTATTATAACAATGATGTTTTTCTTTATTATTATCTGAAATTTCAACACACCCAGATCATAAATGGTCCAATAATAGGTATTTTAAAAAATTTTATAATATTTTATTTTTTATATATGGGGTTTTGTTATTATCTATAAATATTAAATCCATGATCATTATGTTTTTGTGATTTTTATGAGAATATATATGTATCTCAACTAATGGGTTTAATATTATAATTACGCTTCCAAACAAAAAATAACCATTATTTACATATTTATATCATATATTACCAGAATTTTATTTTCTATTGTGATCTATGATATAAACTTATATAATTGTTCATGTATATTGATAAATCAACCCCACTAAGCATATAACGTAATTAATATATGCTTATGAAGTGATTTAGTTGTAATTTCATTATAAGAGAAGATAAATTACATTATTTATGGTTTATTATTTTTAAATATCATAATTTTATATATCTAAATGTGTAATATAATTTAAATATAGTCCTTAAATATTATTTAGAAATCAAATTTTTCTCTTCGAACAATCTTTTATATAGCTGAATTAACCACAGGTGTTTATTATAAATATTGTTAATAGTTGTTCTAATTTTTATTTTCTAAACCCTAAAAATTTCCTAAAAATAAAATTTATCCATTAACAAAATTATCATGACCATCTATGAAATGTAGGGATAAAATTGAATAAATATAAATAATTAATTCCTTGGAGGTGGTAGTTCATATGTATTCATTACTTATGATTTCTTTTTTATATATAATTATGATAACTTATAATATTTCATATCTTTTATGAATATAAGATATTTTATAATTAATTTTTTTTACTAAATTGAATATTAGGTATATTATTATAAGGTGGTTATTTAAAATGAAACATCCCACTTTGTGGTGATAGTATTCTACACACGTTCACAAATGTGATTTTTATTTTCTATAATGAAATCAGGGAAATGTGGTTAATAGTTATTTTCATTGTAAAAATAAACAGAATATAAAAATATATTGATGTAATTATAATGGTAAGATATTAATATATTTTTAAAAGTAATAAAAATGAAAATAAATTTGGGAAATTTATTACTCACATTGAGGAATTGGGTTTTCCCATAGAGTATTCCTTAGAAAAGAGGGATTAAGATTATGTAACATTGAAATATTTTGATATTTCCTTTTCATTCCATCTTATCATTCATGTAGTTTTAGTTTTATTCAGCACTAAATGTAGATTTTTATAGGAGGTAAATAAGTTCAGCATAAATTATAAAAAACAAAAAGTTAATATTGCTCTGTACGTATCATTTAGATTATCGAGTGGTACACAAAATATAATGTTTTTTAAAATTAAACATATCATCGAGTATCTTTCAAAATTATTGTTACATGCAAGTCCTGGTTTAACTAAACTACAATTTGGTATCAATACTTTTATTAAATTATTTTAATAGCTACTATCAATCTGTTGGAACAATGTTTCATAATAAGATTAACTAATATATTGTAAATATGACATTGAAAAGAATATTAAATTAATTTATTAGATATCAATTATTTATAAATGAACGTAACAAATACTTGAAAAATAGAAATAACTTTTCTAATAATACTATTTTTCTATTTATAAAATCAATTTATTCTCAATAAATTAAATAATTATTTTGATGATTTTTTCAACAAAATTCAAATATTTTATATTCAATTTATACTTTTGATATTATTTCATTATTTCTTTGAGTAATAATATAAGAATAAATGAAAATTTTATTAATAAATAAGATTTAATTTTATGAAAATTAATTTTACTACTGTTTAACAGATAATTCATTTCAAATATAAATTTTAACATTTTTATAATTTTTTTTGGAAATAATAATCATCACATTTCAAATAAAAAAATATACATTGTAATTTTTTAGCATTTTTTAGTGATGTTTCATTTTACAGATGAATACATAAATATACTAAATTTTAATTGAAAATAGTTTTTTAATCCAATATACTTTTATAGTTCAATAACATTTTAATTTGGTTTTATATTTTAATTGTATCCATTTTATGTAATTCAATCCAAATTATTCCATTATAACCAATTTCACATTCAAATAGGATATAAAAACATCCCAAACATTTAAACATTATTTCTTAAAAAGCCCAATATCATGACATGTCTATGGGATTAGTTTTAAATTAATTTCTACCACTTATGTCATTGGAATATAGAAAAATGGATTAAATATTTTGAATAATAATAATTTATAATTTTGAATAAGTTAATATTATTTTGGGACATATAAATGTTAAAATGTTTAAAATTAATTACAGAGATGGATAGAAAAAATTGTTTTCCAAAGGACTAAAACATAATAATAAAGAACAAAATGACATAGAAAATTATCCCAAATCCATATTATGTTCCTATTTAGACTATATCATTACATTTATTTTATTTTTACCATTACTTGAGACACTTTATACAATAAAAACGTGGGTTGAAAATAATATTCTAAATTTAACATGAATAACACTCCTCATCCACAATATAAAGGCACTCACCCATCCAAGTTATTCACACCCCTCAAGCTAGTAGAATCAGAACAAATAATCCCAAAAATATTCCCAAAATACATTTTTTATCCTAGAATCATTTTTTGAGCATAATGGGATCCATGGAATCCTTTTTGTAAAAAAAAAGGAGTTTCCCACATAAGGGGTAACATCCTTCCCCAAAATATTTTGTATTATTCTAATTCCCAACCTCCAATACTAATGCCATTATATGATTATATAAATAATAATTATCTTAAATACACTATGATGTAGTAATTATATTTTTTATGAATACACATATCTACACATCCATCTAATGGGAATCAATGTTATAGTTTTATTAAGGTGAACTACAACATCATGAAAATAAATTTCTCTATTTTCCCTTAAAATATATCATAGTTGGGAACTATGATGAAAAAACTATTTTTTATTATATTATTTAATATTTTCATTTATTTAATATTATATAATTATTATATAACTCCTAACTTATTTCATTCCATTTTTTAAATATGATAAATTCATCGGTGGAGGTGTGGACTACCACCTCCTCAAAGTGATGTTATTTATTCACATTATACATGGAATGTATTGATAATGGGTTTTTAAAAAATATATGATATGTATTAAATAATAATTATATGTTAAATACTATATATATACACATGTATTCCATTAAGATACTTTCTTTCAAAATGATATTTAAATGCAATCAATGTAGATGTGTACGTATGACCAACCGTCTCCATGAACATTGTATTCCATTTCATATTTCTATCATTTCTATATTATAATAATTAATTATAAAAAACATTATATGATATATATATATATATATCATATTTTAAATTCATTAAATTAGTAAATCTATATCAATGTAATATGATCAAAAAACATATGTCAAAACATGTACAAAAAACAAAATAGATATTATCTGAAAAGTAACATAAATTTGAAATTATTAATAAGGGGGAAAAATAAATTCATGTGTTGTATTAGATATAAAAAGATGGTTCAATGGATTATTAATAATAATTTTATACTTATTATACTGGAGGTTTTAATTTTTATTTGAAATTTAATAATTAAGGTAATCATTTTCTTGTCTCACTTTCGTTTTTATGACACTTATACTTTATTGACAACATATTTTGGTTGAGTTATGTATATAATAAAATTTAATGTATTAAATTATTGTTATAGATAAATATGTTTTTATTTATATATCCATTGAATTATATTTGTTTAATGGGTTTTATGATTCAAAAGTTACAAAATTTGTAATGCAATTTTGTCTCTATTTTCTATCATTGTGACACACAACATTTTATTCACCTATATTTTTCTATATAGTGTATAGAATTCATTTGACATGTTATATCATGAATAGAGTTATATTATTTATATTTCAAGTTTTATTTAATTTTATTATTTCTATTTGATTATGATTTAATAATACTATAGTTGTAATGATTTATCGATATAATCTCATTTTTCATCAAGATTGTTTATGATTGTTCTTCCAATGATGAAATATTCTAATCCATATCTGAAAAATAATCATAAAATTTCATTACATCTGGTTATTCTTTATATATTTATGTAATGTTTTCATTTTTAAACACATTGTAACTTAATATAATTATTAATTGTTTTATTAATATCCTACATTATTTCACTTTTTGGACAGATATTTGTATTCTTTCAAAACTATGTTTTCTAAACATATTTTTAAAAAATTATTACTATTATAATATTATGTTTACATGATATTTTTAATCATGTTTTACTATTTAAAAAAAATAAGTGTAATCTTATTTTCATATTCCAATTAAGGCACTATTTTAAACATTTAATGTTAAAATAGAATGTTTAGGATGTATGGATTTACTTGCTTTCATGACCATCATTTCATTGATTTTTCCAATGTTATTTTATAAGTTTATTTTTAATAAAAAATTCTTCCTAATATTATGTAATTTTTTTAATTTTAAATTTATCTCAATTAAAATGTTTTAAAAATAAATATTGTTATAAATTATTTATATTTTTTTCGAAACCGCATTTATATGTTTTAAAAATATTATTTTCAATAAAAATGATTTCAATTATTTCATTATTACATTATATTTTTTCATATCAAATTTCAAGAAAAGGATTTCCAAAATTATTTGATGCATTATTTTTAAATTTTCAATGTATTTCAAATGAAAAATATTTTCAAAATATTTTCCTGATTTATTTAAAAATTTTCAATGATATTTTTAATGAAAAATTTTATCAAAACAAAAATATCATTTAAAATGAGTTTTATTGATGATAAAATATATTTTTTCATAAATAATTTATATAAAAATGTAAAGTCTTCATTATAAGAAAAGTTTTTATCAAATATTTTTATGAAAAATGATATTAAAAGAAGAGCTATTTTCCATATTTATTATTTCATGTGATGATTAAAAGTCCATCTCCATCTAAAATATAATAATGTTTATATTTTATACTTTACTGGGGATATGATCAATGAATACAAATCATTTTTTTCTTGAATAATTTTTGTTTTTATGGCATGATGTTTATGACACATGTATCTCTTCTATGGGTTATGTTCATTCAAAAATCACTTATTTTCATGTCTAAATCACTGATGAAATAACTATGGAACCTTTTATTCCATAGGTATTGATATGATAAAATTTTTATGATACCCATTACATTTCATGTTTTATGATTTGATTTCTATGAAACCCATATCTATTTATGAGTTATGATATGATAATTGTTTATGATATTTTGGAAATTGAATGTATGATTTTATTATGTATGAGGTGGGGACTATATCTCCCTCAAATTCATTTGGTAATGTTTTATATCTCATGAGATAATGATGAGTAACAACTCTATGGTCTTAATTCATAAAGGTAAACAGGTGTTTCCTTATCTGAAATGGGAATCATGTGTGTCCTAATCCACTATGGGAAGATAGGGAAGCCCAAT
This sequence comes from Viscum album, assembly GCA_963277665.1. Taxonomy (NCBI): domain Eukaryota; kingdom Viridiplantae; phylum Streptophyta; class Magnoliopsida; order Santalales; family Viscaceae; genus Viscum; species Viscum album. The sequence continues at coordinate 744,732,840 of OY728123.1, read as the reverse complement.
CCAGTATGTTAAATAGGTTTATCCTGATCAACTATTGGAAATAAGTGTTTCTTAATCCCAAAAGTGTAAATCATGTGTCCTGATCCACCGGGTGGATTTTCATGGTAGTTAACCATGACGGATGATATGGTCTTCTATAGTTATAATGGTTCTATATTTATATGAAATTATATTACGGTTCGTGATTTATTTATAATGATTTATCAACCTTATAATTCATGTCCTATAAAATTATAATTTTTATTATATAACTCTTTTTTGAGATCTTCAATATAAATTGAATGATCTTCTAATGTTAAAATCATGTTATCATGTCTTTATGCACATTTTATGATTACATATCTCCCTTCTTAACCCATACAGAGAATCTGACCCCACCCATTTATTATGTTTTCTTTCCGCATGTTATAAACAATATTTTTACGTAGGAATATTAAATGGGAATTTTTTAGGGTGATGGTGATGATCTTTCACAATGTTATAATATTACATTTCAATATTTCTAAAGACACTAAACTATTATGGATCCAGGTATTTTATTTTATTTAAGGATAAAAATTAATCTAAAATGATGTATTATCCATCTATGTTAATAATGGGGCTCAATAGTTGTCTTTAATGGAAATGATTAGTAAATAATTGTAAATAAGTATAAGATAACATTAGTGAGATCCCTTGAGAAATTTATAAGGAAAATTCTTGGGATGTATCTATGGATAATCCTACAGTGTTGTATATTTAAAATAATGTGTCATGATTTAGGCATCCTATAAGGAAATTTTCACGGTTAGTTGGTTTTATTAAATGATAATTGTTTCTCAACGCATTATTACTTATTTTAATCAATGTAAGGAAATACAAGTAACATGGTTAACATTGAATGTTTCATATAGTAAAAAATTATGAGCATTCTAAAAAATGATTTCCTAAGTAGAAATATGAAAAGGTGAGGTATTGTACATACATCATATGATTAAAGTACTAGATACTATATATAAATGGTATATGATGTTAACGTATTATTGTTTACATTAATTACAAGAATAAATATTATGTTGAGGTTGGGGAACCATATGATATGACACATATTTCATTTTCATTGAATATTTTTATTATGGAAAATGATGACAAACTTGATGTAATGGTTTAAGAAACAATTTGGATTATTGAAGCGTACATATCATCAAATTTAAATATTATGTCATACGAATCAAGGAATATATTATAATTTTCAGTATAATATTTTAATTTTATATTGAAATGGATATGATGATTGGTTTTGAAAAAAAATAAAAATAACTTAATAGAAAGGGGATATTTTGATTAAATAAATATAGTCCTTATTATTTTCCTAATATTAATGAAATTTTTTTTATAATGGATAAAGATATGATTGATATTGATAAAGAGGTTTTCATAATTCAAATTACCACAAAACAGAGTGTTGATTTGTTTTCAAGTGGTCTATGATATCATGGATGAATTTGAAAACTTCTTGGAACTACGGAACATATCAATAATAATTAAAATGAGGGAGCACACAAGTAATACAAAAGGATTTATAGTAATTCAAGTTATAATGATGTTCATAGAGAATATATGTTGAGGGTATTCACATGAATGGAATATTACAATCCATAGCTACATTGTTATATATGAGGGATCAATGTTAAACTGATTTACAGACCTTATTTATAATTTTTATTATTTTTAATATTTTTAAATGTTAAAATATTAACCATTTATGTAATTTTAATGAAGTTTTTTTGATAAATATGGTGTAATTAAATTTTTATATCAAAATAGAGGGATTTATCCATATTGGATAGCTTATAAAAACAATTTTTTGTGACATTTACTAAATACTGATTGAATAAACTATTATTCTATTTACAGATCTTATGATATTAAATTGAAAAATTCACCTTTATTTCATGGAATAAGTGATGATATAAAATTTGAAAAAGGTATAATAAATGGTGAGATTGTGAAGATTCTTTGAAATTATATCTTATGAACAAAATTATTCAACATTAGGGAATGAGTCCTGAAATAAAATTTATCCAATTTATCGTCATTTTTTATGATATCATTGAAATTTTTCAAGACACCATGGTTTTTGTCTTGGTGATCATTAAAATTTTCCAAAACATATTCTCTCTCACTCTCTATCACAAGATGGTTTTTAAATTTGTCTTCTATGTCCATATTTTCACTTCCCACCTATTTTTTTCTAGTTGGGAATCAAGTTATGTGTTACTGTGGAAAGAAGTTATGTTTCTAAATTCCCTTTTTAAAGGATGTTTTATTATTAATTTTTATAATGTGGGTAGCTATGAAAGGAACTATCAAGTATTAAACCATTGATAACCCAAATGATTTTTTAAGGAGAAATTCATTTCAAGGGGTATAATGTAACACCTTGACATATTATGAAGAATAATTTTTTAGAATTAATTTGATATTCCTGATATTTTTCATTTCACACAACACTCAATATTTCTTCTTTTTTATAAAACCACTATGTCCCAATTGCATTATACACAAATCCATGTTAAATGTCCACTACATGCAACATATTGATTAGCAAGTGGTATACAACAAATAAAAATTTTAATTATATTATAAAAAATACCATGTCCCTTTGATATCATGGGTTATACATTATGCCAAGTATTATTGAACTATAAAATAATATTATTAGTATTATTAAAATATTGTAATAGAAATCCATGTGCAATTAAAATGGAAGTTAAAAATAAGAATAACTAATGTTGTGGAAATATTATTTACATGTGTATATAAAATTATTGCGTTGTTTGTCAATTGGTTATAAATTAATGTTATAACTATTTCAAAACAAATATTTAACTTTTCTAAGAAAAATATTTTACTATATACTAAAACAAATTATATAATTAAATTTAACAAACAAATTATGAATATTTTTTTGAATAAAAATAATATTTTAAATAATAAATATATATTTTTAAGACTAGTCCAATGGATTTTATTGTTAATATATGAAAAAATCCATTTTAATAATAAAAATACATATTTTTCTAATAGGAAATTTACCGCATTTTAAGGGATAACTGATTTTAAATAGAAATTTTGACTCATTTATAATTATTATTTAGATAATTATTCATCATTTTTGAAATAGTAATATCCAAATTTTCATTGAGTATATTTTTGGTATTTTTCATAAATATTTGACTTTTTGACGAATAAAGGAAAATACAGAATTTAAATTCAAGTTTTATTTTTCATATTTTTATTTTTACAGTTAAATTTTATAATAATTTGTATTTAATTTTTTATTTGATATTAATTAGATAAATTTTTTAAATATTGTAATTTTATCCAATTTCACATTGAAATTATATATAAACTATCCCATACTTTTAAACATTTTTTTATAAAAAACTCATTGTCACGACCCGTATACTGAATTAATTTTGAATTAATTTATTATATTTTTTATTTTAAAATATTTGAAATGGATTTAATATTTTCAATCAGAATAAATTTTTAATTTCATGTATTTTAAATTTTCTTGAATAAAAATAATAGTAAATGTTATTAAAATTTATTATATATATTAAGAGAAAAATTATCATAACAAAAGAATAAACAAATAATAATTTCCAAAAGCCATTGGATGAATAAATTTTCAACCTATCCTCAATTTTCTCAGATTTGGAAAACTATTAGAGACTCTTTACAAGGGATAAACAATGTTAGAATTCCCTTTTCAAAGATTTACATGAATGCCACTCCTCCTCCACTGTAAAAAAGAATTCACATCCCCCACTAATTAACACATATATTTCTCTTTGGATCGACTATACTCTACTATAATATCTTCCAAAAACCAATAAACTAATCCTATTATCCTCCCTTTTGGTATCAATCCATCTAAATAATATATATTTTTCAATCCAAATTGAGTTACCCATTGAAGAGGTAATATCCTACCACAAGATCTTTGTTATGATTATTATTATCTACCCCACATCTATTATTATTACATGACTATATAATATAATAAATATAATAAATATAATAAATATAATATGATTTTTTGTTATTTAGATTATAACTACAATTACACACACATCCATCAAATTTTAAATTATATTACCAATATTATTTATGGTGAAGTACAGCCTCACGAAACGATGGTGTTTATTTTTTCATAAACACCTATCAAGGATGGGAATTATAAGGTAAACTATATTTTTATATGTTATATATATAAATATGATATTTATTATTTCTTTATTATTATGCAATTATTGTATAACACATACCTTTGTGCTTTCCATTTTTAGTAAACAGGATAACTTAATTTGGGGATGTCTGGACTTTTTCCTCCTCAAGGAAATTTTATTCATTAACACTCCACATGGAATATATTAAGGATGGATTTAGTAAAATAATATTATATAAGAAATAATAATTCTAATTTTATTATTATACGTATATTTCATTTAATTTCATTATTTCAAAACAATTATTAAACAGAATCAATGTTTATGCGTTCTTATTGCCTATCATCTCCATGAATGGTGTATTCTATTTAATATTTCTATAATAAATACATCATTATTAGATATTTATATACTAAATACATATGATATTTATATCACGTTTTCAATTCAGTTATTATATAAATCATGATCTATTTATTAGAATCAATAATAATAAGTCAAAACATGTACGAAAAACAAAGTAGTTATTACCCCAAACGTAACATTAACATTGAATTTTTAAAAAGTGAATATCATAAATTCATATATGGTATTATTTATATTAATATGGGGATTTTTATGATTGATAAGAAACCTATATTTAATATAGAGGACATTTTAACTTGTACGAACAAAGTCACGACTTATGGTACGGGTTTTCCATCTCACATTTATTTGTGTGAGACTTATGATTTATTCTCCACTTATATTTGTAATGTATATAATTCTCATGAATAAAAGTTATGATTAATATATTAAATTTATTTTTATTTATATTTCACTTAGAGGATATTTGTTAAATGGGGTTTATGTTTAACCATTTACCAAAACAATTACATAATTTTCTTTCTTTGATACACATTCCATGTTATGCAACTATATTTATCTATGAGGTGTGTAAAATAAAATTCACATTTTAAATCCTGAATCTCATTATATTAATGAAATATTATGTTTTATGTAACTTTCCTCATTTCATTTTGTTATGATTCGATGTTACTAAAGTGTTAATGGTTAGTTACTATATTCTCATCATTAATCAAGATTCTTTATTTTTACGCATACATTGTTTAAATATTATGATCTATATATCAAAAACTAAAATAAAATTTCTTAAACTATATTTATTCATGATGTATCCAAGTAATAATATAATTTATCTACATATTGGATCTTAATATAACTAAGAAAAGTTTTATATTAACATTCTTCTTTTTCCCCATTCGGTCTGAAATATGTGTTCTTTCAATATTCTTTTTTTCTAAAATGTTTTCAATAATGGTGTACTATTATCATATTATTTATAATGGAAATTTTTACCTATTTTTATCTTTCTAAAATAATATTTACAAGGAATCATAATTTCCTTTTCCAATCCTGGAACTTCTCTACGTTTTTAAGGTGAAAATAGAATGTACGACGTGTATAAACTTACCTACCAACATGAATTTAAATTATTTTATAATTCATTTATATGTTTACAAGATTATGTTTCGATAAAATGTGTTCCTAATATTCTTTATTTTTTTAAAATTATTATTTTTCAATTAAATTTGTTTTCAATAAAATTATAAAAATGCGTTTTAAATTATAATTTAAATAATCTATTATACTTTTCCGAAATGTTATTTTCCTTGAAATGGAATTAAATTATTTCAGGATTTATTTAAAATTATTAAAATAAATTTTATAGGAAAGTCTTTCCAAAATGATTTTAATCCTTATTTTTATGTATTCAATGTATTTTCATTGAAAACGGTTTTCCAACTATTTTCTACAATCTGTTATAAGTTATCAACGTAATTTTAAAATAAGGAGGTTTTTAGAATAATTTATTTTCGTAATAAAATTTAATTTAGAAATGGTATTACCCTATAGAAATGTATTAAATTAAATTTAAAAAATTATTTATTATAATAGTATTTTAGAAATGGTGTTGTGAAAATGATTTTTGAATAAATGATATTTTACTTATGGAATGTTACATGGGATAATTCTAAATAATTCTCCCTACAAGATGATATATTATATTATAATTTATGTTTGACTGAAGATATTATCCAATAAGTCCATTGATAGTCATTCATTAATGGTTAATTGGATATTGAATTTTTTTATGAAACATTTTTCTATTCAATGGCTTATATTCTTTTGAAACCGACATGATATCTCATGTTATTCATTTTTGAAATGATTATGAGAACTATATATTTTATAAAGGCAATGTTATGATTAAATTATTTTTATTCCAATTACTTTTCATCGTTTGTTCTAGGATTTATATGAAACCAATATCTTTTTATGTGTAATGGTATTATTAGTTTTTATGATCCTGGGGCATGCAAATTTCTGTTTTTTTTATGTGATGGGTGGGACCTATATATCCTTATAATGAATTGAGAAATGATTTATATATTCTGAGAAAATGATGGGAAAGAAGATGAAACAAATGATCTAAAATGGGAAATATGTGAGTTCTAATACAATAACGGGAAACATGTGCATAATGATCAACTATGGGAAGATGGTGTAGAACGATCTACTATATGAAAGAAGTGTATCCTGATCCATTATGGGAAATATGTGTATCCATATCAAAAAAGGGAAAATAGGTTTTCTCTGATCCACTATATTGATGGAATCAATATTCCACCATGAAACATGAAATAGATTTATATGGTTATAATAGTGCCACACTTATATAACATGAGCTTATAGTTCATGATTGAATTAGGATTATTTTTACCCCTAATGATTCATGTATTACAAATTAACAATATTTATGACTCTACTCTTTATTATGGTCATTAACGTGACTTGAATGATCTAGTAATTATATTATCATGTTCTCTTACCCTAATAATCATCATATCCTTACATATCATCCTTAATTACCTACATTAAGCATTTTTTCTCACCCCTTTCTTATCTTTCCCTTCAACATGTTATAATGAATGGTTTTATGTAGGAATAAAAATGTGGATTATCGTTATGGAAGATGTTGATGTGAATTAACTATGTTAGAATATTATATTTCCATGTTTCCAAATACACTAAACTATTATAGAACTCTAGCATGCAATTTTGTAATGTGATGAATATTCATCTAAAATGATATAGTATACATGTATGTTAATACTATTTCTCTATATTAATTTCAAGTGAAAATAAGATTAATTGGGTGATAGTGGACATTAGGGTTTGTAATCAGTGTATATTTTCAATAATAATGCATATTGTGGGAGTGTAATTTAAGGGGTGTTAAGAGGAGCTTTTTGTAACTATGGAGAATGTTATTTTTCTAAATATTTCAACATAAAAAATGGGATAACATGTTTTACATGACATGGGTCTCCATAAATAGAAAATAATATAGTAGTGTATTAAATAAGTTTGATCATACATAAAACTTTCATTTTCACATATGTTTTAAACATTTTTTATGTTTTTTAGTCTTACTGTTTTTACTTTTTAAAATTTTAGTTTTTATATGGAAACTTTTTTTTTCTAAGTAAATCATTTTTTTTGAAAATATAAAATTCCAAAAATTAAATAATTTGGAATTGATTATTCCTAATACGAGAAAAATTTTATATTATAATGTTTCAATATTTAATAAAAATAAAATTTAACATTAATTCATGTGACTCATAAACCATCACTTAAAAAATTATTTTTAATTATAAAATTGAAATGTTGAATAATATTATTAATGAATAATGTTTTCCTAATATAAATATTTTTTTATTTATATAAAATTTTGTGGTTCTCATTTCTATCTGAAATAGAATTATAAATAATTAATATTTAAATAAAATAAAATGACAAAAAATATTTCAATAATTTGAAAATATTATTAATCCATCAAAAATGATAAACATAGGTTATTTAAAATTTATAATATTAGTTGAAAGGAATATTTTTAAATCTTAAGTAAATATTTGGTAAATTGATAGGTTTTATAAATATATGGGTTATTATTATATAATGATACATTCATAAAAGATATATTTAGTTTTGTTAAAAAATAAATTTTCAATATTTACATAAAAAACTAATATTTAATAAAAATCCCTAAAATTAATTAGAAAATAATATTGAAATGATGAATTTATAAATTATATGTTTCTAAATTTAAAATTCTATATACTAAGAATATAACTTTTATAAAAAAAATATAATGAAAAACAATTTTCCTAGGAAAACTATACTTTTAAAATTTAACTATTCTAATTCATATTTAATATAATTTACTAATAATATTTATGAAAATATTTTTATCATATAAACAATTTTATTTTTCAATAAAAAAAATTTTTCATAAAAAAGTTGCTTTTTTATCAATATTACATTTAAAGAATATATTTGTATTATTGGTTATTTATCTAATCCAAATTTATTTTTCAATTTCATGACATTGATGATGACCATTTTTATTTATGCATATATTTCATTATTTGGATACATCTAATACTAACATCTAATTATATGGACTTATTTTAATGATTATTTATTATCTTCTTATTATTTTATTTTCTTTGTTACGTTGATCATAAGTTATCAATAAAAAATATCATAAAGGGATTTGTAATTTAAAGTCTCAAGGGGTTAAATTCTCCCCCTTAAATAAATTATATCCTTGAAATTATAATTATCTATCTCCAATGGAATTTTATAATTGTAACTAAAAGACTCAAATGAAATAGGGTATACATTTTAGGAAAGAATAAACTATATAAACATAGAAACATATCTTTCTTATTGAATTTAGTCTAGAACATCAGATTGAATTTTTATATAACCATTTGAACAAGAATTCGATAATTATCCATTATCAAGACCCATGTTTTATAATCTATTTCTAATAATTTTTCACCATCATCCCTAAATTTATAGACATTCAATGGTATATACGATATGGTATCATCTATTTATGAATAATGATTCCACTAGGTGGATATAAAAAATCAACTTCAAAAGTGAAAATAAATTTATCTAATAGAAGAATAATAACATTTTCCTGAATCAATTTTCAAAAATATTGACATGGGATATAATGATCATTCAATAAGTTGTTTTCTTCAATAGTCAAATCAGTATGGTGATTATTTAGTATTATTTTAAAATATACTTGGCTAACTAATGATGTGATTAAAAAATACACCAAAATCTAATTTTAATGGTGATTATACCTTTTATTATTTGTTTCATGAACATATTTTAGTGTTATAGTCATTCCCTTGATCGAGGAATTCATTGACTCAAATTATCCTCAGCATTCTATTGTTAACTAATCGATTAGTATAACTCCGAAAACAAATTACATTTGAAGCGATGATCATTGTATTTTTTTTACTTTTATTCCTTACACTATATTGAATTTCCACTTTTTATCTCTTCAATAATCATGAGCTCTCTGGAAAGTAATTCTACACTTAGAAAACATGCTTTTGATATATTCCCATGGTTTATTATTCAGTAATTTTAGACCTGTAGGTTATAATGTCATCTTTACATCACCATCTTCATCATTTGAACCACCTGAAGACTCTATCCTTCCCTCTTTTAATTTTTTTTGAACTAAAAAATGTTAACATTTTTTTATCTTAAATCTAGATAGATATTTTGGTATAATTATATGATTTCTATCTTTGGATCTTATACTATTATGTTTCACAATGGGAAAATTCCATAATTATCTATTACATCCAATGATAACATGGTTTCTCCTTCGTCAAGGAAATACAAAAAGGAAAATCAATTTTACAAACTTAAGGTAAAATATTTTCAATGGAAAATATATAATGTTATATGGGAAAATAAATAAGGGGTATCAAGTCCCTAACATAAAAATCTCCATTCTATAATCTATGTTTTCCATCACAATTTTATTACTTAACCAAAAAATATTCAAATCATGCATAATGTTTCATAATAAGAATTTACTTAATAAAACAATACACCTAGGAGGGTGAAACATGGTGTGTTTTAGGCCTATTTTATATTCACCTATTAAAGATTGATTTATGACCTAACTTATATTTTTTGGGATTCTACCGCTAGGTATATCACTTCCTGATGAAACACAAACATGTAGTATTAAGACATGGATGTCATTACTTTGAGAATCTCACAAAATCAACATTAACAAAAGCATAATATATTATCAAATATATAAAAATATCCATTGCACATATTCTCATAGGGATTTAATAATTTTCTCTTATCCTAATCATCATAAAACATAATTTATAAAATACTTCTTCAATCAATCCTAAATGGTTAAATATACCATAAAAATCATGATCATCCATAATTTATCAACTCTTGATAAATATTAAGTTATCTTTACCCAATATCTTCACCTTCATTATCATTTTTTGAACCATCTATTGATACAAAATGTGACACCCCAAACCTGCACTGTTTGTTTCTGATGCGAAAATACACATTACTTTCATACTTGTTTGGTAATAAATAGAAGAGGCCAAATTTTATATGACAATTAATAAAATATCACAAAAAAATCACATACAATTGAATGGTCGTTTAGGTTTTTCTTTGAAATGAGTAAAAAACTAATTTAAATGAAAAATTCCATATATGTATCACCATATACACATATGTGTGAACAAAAAGAGAAAATATGAAAAACAATTCATCAAATTCACTAACACACAATTACTCAAAACCTCTTCCTTGGGACATATCATGAGTTATTAGTTTATTCATTACATATGGAAATGGAAACATGAGAAGTGAAAATATTAAATTATTAGTACGGTTAAATATAATAGATTACATTTAAATATAATAATGTATTTAAAATTTCATAATGAATTATATTTATGAAATATAAAATCTAACTAATTCCATAATCCAAATAAAATATTTTCTTAATATATCTTGGGATTATATGTCAACAAATATATGCATTGATAATAATAAATGATTCCTAATATTTGAAATTCCAATTTATGGGTAGTTAAATCCATGAAATTGTATAATTCTTCATGATAAATGATATTATGATCATATTGTGAAGGTCTTGTTCTTAGGTAATTTTTTCATATAGAAATGTATACATCATATTTTATATCTATTTGGACTCATGAGACATATTGACGCATCATGTAGATATTCTAGGTCTAATCCATCACTAAATAAGTCCCATAAATTCATCCCATGATGTAATGAAATAACATAAAAATTAATAAACATGTATTATTTTATAATAAATGAACATATGTATTAGGAAATGAGAATAATGATTAGGAAAATTTACCCAATCAATAAATTAGATAAAATTACTTATATGAATCTATCAAACTGACACTATATAGTGGACTGGTATTATATTTATGTATTGTCATTCCCATGTAACTCAACATATAAAATCTATGTGAATACTGTTAAATCAACGAATGAAAATACAATGTTTTCAAAACACTAATATAATAAAGGAAAATTATTTATTTAAAATTATATGATTTTGGAAGATATAGGTATTGATAACGTTAAATATGCTTAATCCCCAAAAATAAAATAGAATGAGAGGATTTATAAGGCAATATGTAACCAAAATACACCGCAAAATGTGAACATGTGGGATTAGCATTCATATCTAAATGAAGAAAAATTGAGAAAAAAAACTATTGCTACAATGATTACAACTGATATATATGAACATTAAGGAAATATCTATAAATTATATATAAACAATTTACTTTATTCATATATGGTATTGAATACACCATATAAAATAAATGATTGTGTAAAATATAAAATGTGTCTCATGAAGTTCATTATATGAAAAAATAACACTTTTGATTTTAAATACAATAAATTTCAATACCCTTGAAGGATAAAATTTGAATTGGAACATTAAATATCATGAATAATGAGATGAATATGACATAAAATATAGAATTTTAATTTGGTAACACTTATAAAAAAATCATTTTTTATAACAAAAAAATTTCTCAAGGAGTTCTAAATTGATAAAAAAACCCATTAAATGTAATACTCTAAATTTATTTGGTACAACAAAAAAATAATTTAATAATTTAATTTCTATAATTTATGATTTCATAAAAAATAATATGAAATCAAAGATATATATTTTACGTGAGGGAAGTAGGAAATTGAAGTTTCCATATAGCATTAAATATGGATTGAAAATTAAACATGTTCCAATGAATTTAAAACGAGTCAAATAAACCGTTTTAACATTTAATGTTTCATGTGTATCCTACATGAATGATAAAATATAAAATAAATCATTAAATAACATGTATAATGGAATAAATATTATATCTAAATATAAAACTGGTAGTAAATACACAAAAATTGATAAATAGGTTACGAAAATAACATTTCACTCAAAATGTAATTATGAGAAATATAAATTAATAATGTAATGTAATCATTCAATTATGACACAATTAATAGTGGGGTTATAAATAAAAATTATATAACCCAACAAATAAGGTAACACTATACGAATATTTCATTTGTATAATTAATAAATCATGGATTAATTAATTTTCAATAAGAAATTATGTAAATAAATGGAATAAAATTGAGTTATCACATACCCATAGACTAATTACTTCATAGTCGAAGTGATTATCTAATTTTTACATTTTTTGTTAGTATTATTGAAAATTTTAAACATTGTTTGTAATAATAGTTTTTTTTATACTTAATTATACAAAATATCATCCTTCTCAGATCATAAATGGAAAGAAAAAGTTTTTTTTTAAATTAAATATAATGAAAAAAAATTTATTTTATGTGTGTTTTATTTAAGATAAAAAATTATGAAGTTGAAAATCATTATGTTTCAGTTCTTTTTTTTTTGACGAAATGTTAATATCAAAATTAATATGATTAATGCTAATGTTACCATTAGAAGATAAATTATTATTTACTTATTTCTTTCTAGTATTAGAATAAATTATTTCCATGTATTCTTCCATGCTATACATTTATAAAACTATCCAAGTAGGTGGTTAAACATATCTAAATAAGAACAAATGATGACTAATAGATGATTACAAACATATTTAGTAGTAATTTTCTTGTTATATATGAATAATGACCTTATTATGTGTGTATTAGTAAGGAAAATAATTATTAAAAATAATTATGAAAAGAAAATAACCTATATAACATTATTAAATAGCACCAAAAACACAATTTTTGGTTATATGAAACTTTTTAGAATTATTAAATTGAAGAATTATTTTATTTATAATATTTTCTATAGGTAGTCCATTTTATCATACAAGGAACATAATAATTTCATAAAAATCGTATTTATACATTAAACTAATTATCATGACAATACATGAATGGTTGCTATGAAAAAAAAGGAAATGAATCATTCAATATAGGTGGTGGTGTGCATGTACATATTTTTAATGAATTTAGTTTCTATTAAGAAAGTTAATTCTATAACATATTTCAACTTTCTAAATTAATTTATTTTTATAAATATCAAAATTATTTATTAAAACCAATAATATGAGTATATTTTAAGGTGTTTAATGAATAAAAAACATGATTCCTCATAGAGGCGTATGTTCTCACACATGCACAAATTTCATTATTATTTTCATTAATGGGAAAGGGGAACAACGATTAATATATGGACATGATCCGACAAATTATATATTATATTGAATTTATAATACAGTTATACCAATTTAATTCCATGTGATATTTGTGGTTTGGTGTTATAGTGAATTTTTTTATAAACCTTACATAATAAAAAATTCTATTACATACTTGGAACATCTATTCAGTATCCATTTTTACAAAAAAAAATTATTAATACATAACAAGTTTTATTTACAACATAGATATTAAATAATTTTATATTTTCCATATGAGTGTCCCCAATCATCATTTTAAACCCATTAAAAATAAGTAAAGTCACATGATTAGTGTTATAAGATTAGTAAGGGACCTAAAAGATGAATGAAAGATACCATTAGTTCATGCAAACCTAAAATTATTTTCCTTTTGGTTCAAAAATATACATTTATATACACAAAAAATCAATATTTTTACAGAATATTTTTCATAAATCATTTTATAATAATTTAAAACTCTATGTAAAACTAAAAATGGATTTTATGTGATTATTAAAATACAATGAATCCTTTTTAAAAAGGGATAATTTTTACTAATTGTAAGTTACATTTAAAATCGTGGAACCATAATATACATAGATTAACTTTATAAACCATTTGAATTAGGTAAAAACCTATTAATATAATAGATGTATCATATATGTAACTTGGGTAATAATTCTCTAAATCACCTGTATTAAATGAATAACCAATATAGGTGACTTTCATACTCGATGCATTAGAGGACTATCACTGACCCCCTAATCCTTTTTTTATAATGAAACCAAGCATCCATAGTGTACAAAATAATCACACATCCATAGTTTATAATGAAATCAACCATCATCATAAAAATTTACATGAACCATAACATAATCATAACACATAAAATATTTCAATTAACAATATTAAACTCATAAAAATATTCTCTATACATAGAACAAGACATTTCCAAATCATAGAATATTCATTAAATTTTAAAACCCTTTTTCAAAAAAAAATATATATGGAAGGAGTGTTTTTTATTTATGAAAACACGGAGTCTTATTAATTAATTCAAATATCAAATAATATTTATTTTGACTAAAATATGCATTTTCAATGTATTCATTGTCGATGTCTTGCATGATAAGGCTCTAGAGACGATGACGGTGGATGGTTCCGCCGGCATCCTACAATGAATGGTTGCGCGTGGAGGAGTATGGTTCATAACGCGGTTCGATGGTTGATGCGGACAGGTGAGCGGACAGGTGCGCGGTACTAGGGTTGGTGCGTGGTTTGAGGAGTCTCATGATTTATGTTTTCGGTTTTGAAATTTGAATTTTTATGTTGATCTGGATGGTTTGAAGCGGTGAATTAGCGGTGGTGGAGTCCTGTATTCGGAACCAGCAACCCTTAAATTTTCCTTTGAAAATGATAAAAATGTTTTCCATTAATGTGTTGTAATGAAAGTCAAAACTGTTCAAATAAAAAACCTAAATATATTCCTTTTTAATTTTATTGATCTAATTTTATAATACAAATAGTATTTCTATTATAATTAATTTATTCCCATATAAAGATATCAATAAAATAGTATTTCTATTATGATAATTTTTTTAACCTTGAGTCTAATTTATCTAATATGTTATTTATCTACCTTAATAATTAACACATGTTATATGTTTATTTTATTTAAATATTAACATATTTATTTATTTTCTTTCTTATTTATTTCCTTGATATATTTTATTACATTATCAATTGAGTTATTGTTCGATGTTTTGAGTAAATTATCTCATATGTCAAAAATGAATTTAGTAGGATAACTAAGGATAAAGAGGTAATTAATAAATAATCTCGACAATTTGAAGAAAAATTAAAAATTATGATATGTATACATAAGGTATAATTTCAATCCAATCCTTAAAATAGTTAGAAAACATGAACTATATTAAAATCTTGGAGACGATGGGTGGTACATATACTTGAATAACTTTTCCATTTTTCCAAAATCATTATAGATAGAAGGAAAGTGTAATGTTATCTTTAAATAATGATAATAGTATAATAAATAATAAATTATTTCTTTAAAATTACTTATATATATTGTCCACATTATGTGGTGATGAAAAATGAATCATATCGTTTAATGGAGGTAGTAGTCCAGACGTACACACAAACGACTTTGTAATTTTCCATTGAATAGAATGGAATGTAATTAAATAAAATTTTATATATTCAAAATGAGAATTATTCAATTATTATAATAAATATAAATTAAAAGCACCACTAAAACTAGTCATAATTTGAGGATATGGAAAATTAATTACATCCGTTCGTCAGGCATCAACCCACCTTACACACAAATGGTGGCTTCGTTTCACATTTTATTGAAGGGAAGATGGATATAGGTTTTTCAATTTAAAAAAATATATAATTTTATTTCATATAATAGAGTTATCATTTCACAATGGAAGAATAATATTATTAGAAGGTAGAAAAGGTAACAAGATAAAATCACACGATTATGAGCAATAAATCTTCAATATAGAAGCTCTTATGGTTTATGCCCAAAGAATCAAAGGCTTGTTTCTGGATAAAATTAAATACTATATGAAATGTGAATGTATTTTATATTTTTATTTTGGATAGTATTGGTTGAGAAAAATTACTCTATAAATTTTTATTAGAGAGAATAATATGTAATCATTCATAAGAGAGGGGCAGGGCACTCTCACAATTTCATAAAATATTATATTAATATAACATTATTTTTATATTCAAATGGATAAAATTTATAGTATTATATTATAATATGACTTTTATTAAAAAATATATATTCTAATAAAAATTTGAAAATTCTATGTGATTTTTTCACCCTTATCCATTTGTCGGGCCTGATTTAAACCCTTTTTTTATAATAACTATGATAATAAGTATTTTACTCCTTAAGGATCAAGAAAGCTACTCTAAAAATAAATATTTATCACAACCCTTCTCTTTATTCCCCATTAATAATTGATTTATTACATAAAATTACACATAATAAAACCAGAATGATCTATAATTCTAATTTATTTCTGAATTAGGTATATAGAATAACATCATGAACATAGGATACAACAACATTATTGCATACTTCTTTAGTATGCTTCTGAATTTCCATGTATTTTAAAAATTAAATGGATAACCTGGGGAAAAACATAAAAAAGGGGAGATATATATCCAATAAAGTGAATAATAATGGAATAAAGAGATACATATTAGAAAATATGTATAATAATGCGGCATAAACATATTATAAAACATAAATGGGATTAACTATACATGATATTTCATGAAAATCCTAACATAGTAAATTTGAAAACAGATTAAAACACTGCATCATAAACATAGGTCAATGATAACTGTCAATAAAACATTAAAGAAGGAGAACTATAATTGAAATAGGTTTACTCCATGTCTGAACATGACAAATTATGAGATTAGACATTACCCAATGCATTAGTGTGCAATATAATTCATGGTGAAACCATTAATTTTATTTCATTCTTATGGTCATTTTTTCCAAATATATCATACAACATAGATTCATTTATTCATCATATTTAATAAAAAGATAATTTATTTAAAAATTAAAACATTTATTTTCAAATTAATTAATTATTAGTGTATTTATTTGAACACCATTGATAATAAATGGTCATGGTATTCACTATATAATTGTTTGGTAAAAGAAAAACTGTGGTGAAATTTTGGCTGCATAAGAACATCACATAAAAATTGTTAAAGTGAATTTATGGGATATAATGGGTATATCATCATTTTGAAATGAAATGAGAATTAGTAGGTACATTTAATGAAATATTCCAAGATTATGATTTTCAAATAGAAGGCATAAGATATTAAAGTATATATTTAAGAAACCATTACTAAATTTTTGCATGATAAACTGTGTACACGAAAGTTCATGGGGGTGTTTAATGAGAGTCAAAAGGGACTATAATATAATTTAAATAATTAATACATTAATTGAGATGTTTAAAAACATAACCCAAGCTAGAAAAAGTATAATTATGAAGGATAACATAAAAGAGGTTCTCGAATAAAAATGATATAGGAAGATCACTTACATTAGTGTGTGACACAAAATTCCTTGGGGGAGATTATTTAGTGCTTCTGGGAACCATTTGATGACTCTAGAGAGTGTATATAATAGAATGGATGTTATATAAGGAGTATGAGTGAAGATAAATGGGATCATTGGTCGATTTATATAGGAAAAGAGGGGGATTTCATTTGTTATCTACATTTTGGAATGTATATAAAAAAATAGAAAAAACAAAAATCATCCCATGGTTTTTTCCCAAGGTTTGAAAAAATATGGATAGGTTCCCATTATTTTTTATGTGCACGAAACGAAAATAATAAAATAATACCCTTAATTTTGTGTTGGTGAATCATACTCTTAATGAAATGGTTTTAAGTCCATAATAAATATTAATGGATTTTAAGGATTCATATGGTTATTTTAAAAATAACCAAATAAACCAAAAATGAAATTATTTTTATGTTAAATCATATATATGTTCATGGATACCATTTAATTTATTTTTTTCATCAATTTTGTGTCATTTTAATTTCATAATAAAAAAACTATACTTATTCATTATTTAATTTCTTCCCAATAATTTAAATGTCTAATTTTTTTTAAAAAACAGACTTTTTAAGTAAAAATTGATTTTTGAACTGAATTAGAGAGAAACATTTATCCCAAATAATATTAAAGTTTTATATATAATTAAATAGAAATTATATTTCCTCAATATTAATCCGAAATTTAATTTTACTATTAAATACTTTAAAATAAAGAATAGTTTTCAACAAAACCCATTATTAATAACTATTCAATGAAAATTTAAATTTCAAAGAAAATTATTAAAATATCAACAAAATATAACATTTAATATATAATTTCAAAAAAGTATAAATTTTTATAAAATAAAAAATACTAATGTTTTTTAAATTAATTATAATATTCATTCAAATAAATAAATAAATACTATTCTTTTAATAAAATATATTTTTTAAGAATAAATTGATTTTCTAAAAAATTGTATTTTTATTTAATGATAATTAATATAATAATTTTTATTCATTAGGACATTATATATATGTTTCATAACGTGGAAAATCAAATTCATACGCACCAATTAAATATCTATGTTATAATAGTCATAATAATATAAAAAGGGTTCATGGTTTGTTCAAGTTAATTGTGGTGTATTGTTCACATTTTCAATTATAATTTTGTTATTTTAAAATCTCAAGTAGTTAAATTCCCCCCACCCATTTGAAAAATTAAATCCAAAAAATTATATCATCATCAAAATAAGTAATGTTTTTCCATATGAAAATACATTTTCTCAAATCCCACATAATAATTATTTTTATAAACATTCTTCGAGAAAAGTATGAAAATAAAATACAAAAGTCATTTAGAATATTAAATAAATAGGTTTTAAAATGTAAAAAACATTATAAGGAAGTGAATATACACATATTTAATTAAATCTTAATGTCAAAATAATTTTGGGCAATGATTTTTGGCATTGAATGTTGGTTTAGGCCATGAATGGGTATTTTTGAAAAAAATGGAATATTTGGAATCATCGCAAAATAATGAGACACTTGAGGGTGGTGTGCATAAGATATGAGGTATGTGAGAATTATTTAAAACCATGTGCACCATCTAACATGAGCAATGTGATGTTAAATGGATTTTTACGCATTATCATTCTGAAAAATAGCCAATTTGTAAGTTCTAATGAAAATCGTATGGCATGCTAGAAGTGGAACCACACACCAGGTCATCTGATCCAAATGAAACGTCATATTTGACTTCATGAAGGGCAACATGTGCACTGTATCTTTAGATTTTGGATATAAACAAAAACATACACCCTTATTTTGGGGGATGCTTATTGAAGATGAACTGCAACTCTATTGCATGAAAGGTTACCCCGTCTCTGACTGTGTGAATGACATGGCCTCAAGGTATTGGCTCTAGCATGACATGTATCACAGGGGTCCTCCTTCGGGTGGGCCCACACGGGATTGACCCTCTCCCTTTTTATTTTACACTAAGGTAATTGAACACAAAATATTCTTCTTGTGTGAATGTTTTCCCATGTGTCATGCCAATATTGAGTGTTGGGTTCCCACTATCCTTCATCCACACATTTTTCAAACAACCATTCATTCTTATGTGCAATCCCTCAGCTTGGGTGAATTCCTTCTATCTTTCACACTCCCATCCTAATGTACTCAATGTGACATCTATAATATAAATCACCCAATCTAATTCCCTTTAATATAAAACACCCCTGTCTTGTGTATATCTCTTCTATGTGTCCCTCCTGGATTCTAGGAAGTGATTTCAATGTTCCCTGAGGAGAGATTAATGTACTGTTACCTTCCCTTCGGCTTCTTTGCATAGGAATGCTAAGGGATATTTTATCTTCACATCGCGATGCTAATTTGAGCTCTTAAATGGATCACTCTACAACCCCATATCCATATGACAATGATGGTTCATTCTCTTCACCAAGCTTTAAAATATGCTAGTTATGTAAGTCTTAGGGGTGAGTAGTGAATCATCGTCATCTGATATGTAATATGTTAAACTCCCAAGCACACAGATCCATAACAAATGATGTTAAACAATGATAACTGCATATGTTACAATCCTTGAGAGGAACTTAAAGGGGATGGGAACTAGTGCCCTCTCAGTCCCATATCCCTCTATGATTAGACTCCATGCACACCTTGGGAAGCCTATATGTAATCCCCAACCCATCATGATAAGGCACTCAATGTATGACAATCATATCCTCCTCATACATATATATATCCTCATACGGATTCCCACTAGAGTATGTCCCAATATTCCTCACTGGTCCTCTAGCCACATGTATTTCCTTCACCATTCCTCATAAACACACCCTTCCTGACATGATCTTTATGTTTATTGTTTCCTCTTCTTTCTCACAATGAACATTAATCACATTCTCATAGAGTAATATTTGAAAATGACATTCTCAAGTGACACCTTAGTGTTTTATCATGCATTCCACTTTTTACCAAATAATTTGGCCTTTAATACATTTCCTTCATAAGCTAGTTATATTGGATGCCTTTCCAAGGTTGAATCCCATCACCAATCAGTCTCAACCACTTCATTAAAGTTAACCATTGACCTACATGACAGTAAACTGTATGTTTTTGAACTACTTGTGTTTTGATATTTTCCCATTTTTATAAATCTAAGTGGGTAGCCTCCCTAAGTTTTAACCCAATACACTTTAAAACTTCGGTTTCCCCTTTGTTGGGACCCGTATCCCCGGTCCTCCCATTAGCAGTGTCATACTAGTACCAGGGTATCTACTCATTCATATTCCCCGCACTGAACCAATACACCTCTTACAAAGAGTTTCCTTCTTGTGATGGTCTGTTATCCATTCATAACCCCTAGAGTGACGTCAGGTTGCTATCCTTTGAGTAAACCACAAATCATTGTCCCATTCCATAACTACATGGAATTTTATCTTTTCACATTTATAGCATTATACGTAAGAATACTCCTGATGTTCAATCCCATCATCCATTTCCCATCCTTTTCATTCCCTGAATCCTTCGTTTTTTTGAGAAGATCTTTCCTTAACCTGATGGTTCTACTTCCTTCGAGTCCACATCCATGAATTCATCTTCACGAGCTTCCTTATTAGGTTACTTATAGCCAAATTCAAGAATGACGTGGAAATTTAATCCATGTCACGATGATATGTAGGAAACCTCATTGAGGTTCAAGACCAATATCATAATCTCCACATCGGACCCATATACATTCACTATATCCCTCGACACTTCATCCATATCAATCATGATTTCATCCTCTCTGCCACATCCTAGTGGAATAATTTCATCCAACATAGTGCTCTTTATATTTCTTGGCCTGCTAACCTTGAATAATACCCACCATATCTTTTGGTTGTTGTCCATTTTTCACATCCCATTCCTGCAAAATTCATGATATACATGGTTTTTGATCCCCACATTCAATATAGGATAAGTAGAAATCATGTTCAAGGTTCAATCCTAGCCAATGGTAACCCTTTGTGTCCCCTTTTCTGGAACCCAATAATCATCTGATGTTCCCTTTTTCGGTGTCCAGATCAGCCTTCATAGTGTGATATCTTCCCTTTATGGGACACTCCCCCTCTGATTCATTCACATTGTGAATATTGATCCACCCATCCTATAAACCTTCTAGGTTCTCCCTTATAGGGATATTCCAAAATGATCCACTCTCATCATTGTTTTTATCAGTCTGGTCTATCTCAACCAGATGTTAATATTATGGAATACCCCATGTTAAACATGGGAAGCCGATGAAAACCTCAATGAAATGCCTCAAGCATACAATTCCCTGCAATCGATGTGGGATGCCTCAGGATTCTATGACATTGATATTAAGAATCATAAGTTAAAAAAAATTAAGTGTACCAATATTTTAGCATCCATACATGCCAATGATTCCCAACCTGACTACTCCCCTAACCGAATGTTGATTCCCGGACTTGAACACCTTGTAATGACCTTACAAAAGCAGCATAATTAACAGGAAACCAAAAATATATTGCATTATATTGAGTTTCAGGAACAACATATTAATCATAATGGTTGACCCAGACTAGAAAATGAATTTCGAAGAGGAATCGACAAAGGGAGAAACCGACATCGCATCATCCCATTTCTATCAAAGAGAAAAATTCTAGTAAGAAGTGAAATATGTCATCCATATTTGAAAACTGGGAATGTGGGGAAATAGATACAAGTCCCTGACAGATGGATGTGTTTGTCTAAAAAATTAACATTAACAAAAATTTTGAACCCAACATGAAACTCTTTTCCAAAATATAGAGAATAGTAAAATTAAAGAGTTTAGGAAATGAGAGTGACAATGAATTCAGATATCTGGTTCCAGGTCCTGCTATAAAAATAGTGGTCCTTCCATGAATCTCACCAATGTTTAGTGCAGTTTATCATAGGGAATTCAGATCTGTGACGTAGTTAGCACTGTTCTTTCTATCAAACCATGGAAGAATTAAAGGAATTTGGGAACTATGAATTTCTTTCCAACAGTCTGTGCAGTTGGTCAAATATAATTCCTTTACAGGACCCAATATACTGCTGTAAGAAACAAATATTTTCCCACCCGCAAATGTCTGGGATGTGGAAAAAATGCAGCAATCCTACGCAACCTCTCTTCTTCAGCGATGACTCCCACAACTTTAACTATTGGTCTCCCATACCCCATATCACACTAATAATTTATTGAAAGGTGGTTTATTAATAATCTATTTTTTCAATATGTGTAGGACGGGGTCAACCCGACCTGAGATATGGCTTGCCAAGATTTAGAGGCTTTTGTGACGCATCATCAAGACCACCCCCAAGGGCCACATAGGGTGCCAGTGCTCCCCTCTCCGGTGTACAATATCGTTGGGGGCCTCTCCTACGAGTGTTATTTTCACTCAAAACACTATATTGAAGATGCATGGGATTTCTGAGTCCCCTTAGATAAAACATCAACCTAGGAGACACTAATGAGGGCTACAACCAATCCACGTCAACGTCGCATGCTGATATTTTAGGGAAATGAGATGGTAGTTCACAACTCTTCCTTGCGAGGTCTAGTTCAGATAACTCATTATTAATAATGGGTACAGACTCAATAGGATTCCAACCATGAGGCATCATCTTCCACAGCTCAGGTGTCCCAATCCACCATTGGCGCAATCCATTGGCGCCATGTTATTATTGATTAGGGGAAACTCCATGTTACTGAGCTGGGTAACTCCCATTCCTGGTTAGGATTGAGGTTCCATCCACCCAATGAGATGGCTGGGTTGACTCTCTTGGTTACATGGGAATGTAACAGTCATCGTAGGTTTTCCTTTGATGAAGACAATCAATACATAGGTCATCCACGTAACTCTATCAGACATATTGTATTTCCCCCCCACTCTCACATCAAATATGGAGGTCCTCCCCATGCCACCATTACTAGTATAAAAGAAATTAATCCCCATATTATTGAAACTAGGAATGAAGGTTCTCCTTATGCCCGTAATCTCATGTATGATGATTTTCCCCACATACCACGTTCTCAAGTTGAGGTTCCCTCTCACCCAGTCACCCCTCATCATAGAGGTCCTCCCTATTCTCATGAGCTCTGCGGGGTCCCTTCCCACTACACTGATGGTCATTACACTGGTCGTTTCCATATCCAATATGTTCAATAAGAATATCCTCCTCGTTCCACATCTATTGGAGTCGACCACCAAAGAAGTCCTCCCCATGTTTTGTTCGACATCTTCCACGGTGCTAGACGCACCCCGAATTTTTCATGCAGAGGTACATCATGTGTTGAAGATCGGTCTTGCATTTTAGTACCATCCAGTGGTATTAGGGTGTGTATTCGCTTCCCAAAGGATAAAACTAATAAATATCTAATCAATATCAATCTTGTAATCTTTTGAAACTCAAAGTAGAAGTGAAATTTGATGATAGAGACTTCACCCTGACCCTCTTTGTCGAGGACCAAGGCAAGAACCAGGAATATCATCCACATCATTCTGGAAAGATAGATCCTATTAATCCCTAAATCATTCTATTCATGCATGAAAAAGGATTAAGATTTGACATCATTCTAGGGTCATTATGTTCAATCATACATTTCATCCCCAGGATCATACTCCAACTTGATAAGGGATCATGGAGAATTGTTCTAGTGACTGGTCAACTGAAAAAATTATTTTTTTCCCCTACCAACAACTCCCACCCATATGCTGGAAGAAGTTTTCATTACTCTATCTTACAGGGATGTGGTGGTGCAGTCATTTCATTCTCCGGGAAGCAGCACAAGTTGTAGTGATTTCTAATCTCGTGCGATGTACACTCCACCTACCATCCTACAACTAAAATTTTCCACATCTATGCCATTACTAGTCCCTCAACCTCCCCTAGTGGATGAATAAGGAAAAAAGGGTCAAATCCCAAGTCTGAGATAAGATGTATTTATTACATTATCATAGTGGACCATTTCCTAGAGATTTAATAACCAATTGAAAGGGACAACTATATCTTTATAGGGTCCCTCACCTAAGATGAGGATATGTGTTTTTCCTGGACCATAGGGATGACACATTTTTGTCTCCTTCATCAGTGGTTTGCTTACCCAAAATGTCCAGAACACTTCAATGATACTGTCCAGCAGTGCCGCCTAGTCTTGTTGGTCGTACTTCCCATTGCACAACACCCTACATCGACTAGTCATTAATGAACATTCCAGTAATGAATTCTTCATAGCTTTACAGTTGTAAGGCCCCGACCCTAGTTACCTAGATTCAGTGTGTTATTACATTACATTGGCATGTTCACAAGAGATTATGTATCAAAAGACATATTTTTTTAGTATCTTTGAAAGTACTATATACATACATATGTTTTACATTACATTAGAAAAAAACAATATTGTGTCCCATTTAAAAACAATCATATCCGTTGGCCTATCCCTATATGTTAATCATAATATACTCTTTCACATCCTTGGAAAAAGAAATCAAAAGAAATGGGTGAGCTCAGATGCCCAGTAAGGAAACAACATAACAGAAACTATCATAAAAAAGTACAAACATTTAAGGAAATGTGTAAGACTAAAACTCATGTATTTTAATCATAAACATTGGTATAGTAGGGAAAATATAAATAAAAAATTCCATTTACTTATTCTCATTCATATTATACTAGTCAAATAATCACATGTAATATCAACTGTTAATTTCATAATCATGGAATGCATAATTCCGTACATCATAACCACCTAGTCAAGGCCTTGTTCCTAGACTAAAAATAATATTTTTTCAAGCCCTTATGCCAAGAAACGTGTTTTTCTCACCAGACTCACCAATGCATCAAGGAGATATAGTGGGCTCCACATGTCACTTACTATGTTCAATGCATTTCTTATATGAAAAGGATGAATCATAACATAAACATTAATATTAAAACTAGCATAATTTTTTTTAATAATTTAACAATAAACCAATAATAATATAAAATAAAAATCAATTTTCAAACATATCACAAATCCTTCAATACAATAAGGAATATATAATCCAAATAAATCAACTTCAAGAAAGTGAATAATTCATTAATGGATATTGACCTAGAATTAATCAAAACAATTTGAAAGAAATATCTCATTATATTATGAAATCAATTATATGTCAGTTAATTTTAATAGAAAAAATTTATTTTCAAAATATTTGTACAATAATGTAAGGGGTTCTTTTAAGGTTTTATAATGGCAGAAAATAGTCTCACCCTCCATATAAGTTAAAAAACATTCTTATCTTTATTTTTAAAAAAGGTCATCAAGTACCTTTTTTGGAAATGACAGAATGATTACTTTCAAAATCTTTTATAAAAAGAAAACAATGGTATAAATGACTTTAACCCATATTCAAGGAAATATTAAAAATGTTTTTAAATACATTTTTAAGAATTATTTATGTGGATGATGAAAAAGTCCTAGTAGATACTTTCTTAAAAACAACATCAGATAATAAAGAGATTATAAAATTAACCCTTACCTTATAATTTTCCTTAGTCAATTGTACTTTAACCTAATTTATAATTTTTAAATCCTTATTATTAAATTATAAATGAACAACATAAAAAAATATTATATAATTTAAAATCTTCTAATTTTTCATTGTTAACAATATTTAAATTGTATCATTGTTTCGTGTCTTAAATGATTCGTTTTATTTTAATTTTTTTTTACGAAAGTCATGACTGTTATGGATGTGATTTATATGATTCATATAAAAATTATGTTATGTTCTTAAACATTATTTTTAATCATAAAAGGAAAATTATTCTTGAATGTTTATCATGGAAAATGAATCTCATCGTGTTCGTGGAGACGGTAATCCGTACGTATGCACGAGCGACAATATAATTTTATTAATGGTGAAATCATATTTAATGGGATGGTATATTACATATACATAATCGTTAACAAGTTATATTTATTATTTAAATCAATTATACTCATTATTAAACCCATTTAAATAATGAGGTGATGAATAACAAACTACCCCATTAAGTGGACACGGTAAGTCGTACGTACACACGTTTGGTGACCTTCTCGTTCATAGTATGGATATAATAATGAATAAGGTTTTACCATATTTATAATAACATCACAAGAAAATAAAAGGTACTTGATTTATTATTTTGGTATGGAAACAACTAATAAAGAGGATTTGGATGAAGAAATGATCATTAAAATAGATGATAAACTATAACCTCTTCTATGGGTGCTTCCTTTTTGATTTGATCAAAAGGGCTCCATAGGATGGATTTAATATCAAAGTAAGGAATTTAGGATGAATTTAAAGTAGTTGGGAAAGTATTTTAGCAGGGTTTGGCTGAGCCAAATGCCATTGGTTATGTGATTTTGAGAGAAGGGTTAGTACCCTTTTATAAGAGGTGTGAGGGTCACTTTAATAAAAGATTGAAATATTATTTAATTATAAAATAATTTTTGGTTTATAATGTATCCAAAAGGATTTATTTCTAGGATAAGTTGGGTATGGGTTGAAGGAATCTTAACCAATAGGTTTTAGTCCAGTTTAGGTCACCATATTAACCTTAGCCATTAAAATTTTACTCTTAGTTAAATACTTCAACGTTTACATTGTCTTATTGTATTTCTATATTACATGGTTAATAAAAATACTATAAAATTTAAATAGAACCCCAAGAGGTTAAATAATGACCAAAATATCATTATATAAGTACATTTATAGAACCATATATTTTTAGGAACATTATATCATTTAATAATATAGTATTTGTTTTAAAAACTAATTTATGTCAATTTTGACACAATTTAGTATTTGTTTTTTGTGAAAGTCAAAAAACGTTAATTCAAAAACAATACATTAAATCAATATTAACTTGTCATATTATCATATAGAATTATTTTAATTCATTAAAAGTATAAATTTATATTTTTTTGGATATTATTAATTTCAATTATTTTAATATTTCATTAATAAGGTAATTACTGCATCATCATTGTGTGAGAACTAAATTTAATTATTTAATGTATAAAAATTACTAATAAAATACCATGATGTGGGAAATAGTTTTATATTTTTAATGAATATTTATAGTTTATTTTATCTTATATATAACACTATATTAGAAATTTTGTAGTTATTAAAATTTGAATGTTACACTTTTAACTCTTTTTTAAATAAAATAATAATAAATGTCCTAATATATTCTAATTGGATAAATGAGGATAATATTTTAATCCTATGATTTATTTTGGTTGATGAAAACTTATATAATAGAATTAAGAAATGTTTTAGGGTAATTATAGTTTCATTTTTACCTTTAATTACCCTATCTAATTTTAAGTGTGGTAAATAAAATTAAAATGATACTATTCAATAAATAATAATTTTCAACCTATTGAAACATATATTAGTAAATTATTTCAACCATGTCTCTGATATTTTTGGAACTCAATTCACAGAATCGGTAAAATTACATTTAATGCAAATTGAAAAATGTGCCTAGAAGGTAGATAAAAGACAATGAAATGTTCAATAATTTTTCTTATATCTAATATTATTATAAAATGACTCCAATTAATTACATTAGAATAATATAGGTATTATTTATGATTTTTCACTTTGAGATAAATTTTTATTTTAAAAAAATATTTAAATGAAAAAGTGGGATTTTATCTTCAATGAAGTGTTTTCATTATTCACTCAAAATTGAATGCTTTCAAAAAAATCAAAAAATTCACCCAAAACTAAATTTGTTATTAAAAATTAAAAAATGATGTTGATTTTACCAAATTCAAAACATAGAAGTTTCATTAATAAATTTGAAATTAATTATTTTTTTCAAAACCAGAAAGCACGTTTTTACGAAGTAAAAACTATCAAAAGATTGATATGTGTTTACATCCAATTTATATGTAAATTTGCATCTAATGAAAAATATGGTATTAAATGAAAAAAATATGATCTAATTATACATTAAAACAATTTAAATGTATCTTTTGAAACAATAAAATATTTTAATTAGAAAAGTTGTTTACATTAAAAATTTAGTATCTTCCACAATTCATCAAAATATGAATGTTGTCAGAAAAATACCCAAAATTTAATCAAACTAAATTTTATGTCACGCTTATAATGAAGATGATTTTATATTATTGATTATATTATAGTGTCAAATATTAGATTTAAAATGGGCTATCCATTAAAAGGTTATAAAATTGCATGTTTGAAAAATACATATTTTATCTGAAAAAATGAATTTGTTCTTATATTATGTATAAGAAATACATAATTTGGACATTAAAATTAAATGGAGTGTATAAAAATCAAAATGCAGTTCATACTATTGATAACTGCTTTTTGAATAGCTAATATGGTAATCCAGGGTTCTCCCGAATTCAGTATTGCGTGTAGCGCAAGATACTTAATTACTTTTAAGAGATTACGTACTATGAAATTGGGTGGGGTTACATTTTCCCCTAATTCAATAAATTTAATCCGCTCAATTTGAAAAATTTCTTCGAAAATAGAAGTTTAGAAATAAAAAATACTTTTGTGAAATCCCACATTGGACATTGGTTTAATAAAATATAGACTTAATTAGAGTTAAAGGGAAATTAAAATGACACCACCAAATTAGGATTTAGAATAGAAGAACATTGGTGGAAATATGAGACACATAATTTTAGGGAAAATTTAAATATTTACTGGGAGTGATTGAGGTTATCAACCACAAAAAAGTGAACAATAAATTGAAAATTGAGGGCCTTAAATCCATAAAACTATGATGAATTAAAATATTATTAGTTCATCAAATAATAAGGTATTAGGATATCACATTTTTTTGTTTTAAGATACTTTACCTAATGTTTAGGAATTAATTTCTTCATATAATAAGAAAACATTACTTGAATAGCAGAGTTCCATTCTTTATCTAATTACTACCAAAAACTCAGCTTTCACTCCAAAAAATATTAGAACTGAAAAATATTCTATTTTTTCATAATTGTACAAGGTTTAAAAAAATTAATCTATAATTAATCAATAAAATCATTTAAAAAACTACATTATACAAACTATAATATCATGTAGTCCAGTTGAAGGTGATTCACCCTTGTCACCCATTAGTTGTGGGTTCAAGTATCGTTGCCTTGCCGTATGTGATGGGTTTTCACCTGACCTTCAGGTTGTCCTTTTTATAAAAAAATAAAAAAACATCTTAGGAAATTTTATAACCTTAAACCATTGTATCCAATGTCCAACATAATCCATCCAACCATTATACTTATCCAAAATACTTGTGTCCAAACTCTTAGTCAATCAATTTATAATGATGGTCAACATAACATAATGAATACCTCTTTTTTCTACATAGTAACATGTGAGTACCTTCATAATATACTCTCTTAAAACATGGTAACACCCTGACTTACCATAAAAACTTATTATTACATTCATGATCCCTAATTCCTTATATTATACTATATATATTCCTTTTGATCAAAATTTCTGAACACTCCAACACTGATGGAATAAAAAAATTATTTAATCCCAAGGTAATCAAGAATATCAAAATAAAATTTTTCTAAATCAACCATCTCTTATTCAAAAATCACTACCTTAGTATCAAGACCATATTAAGGATTATTTTTTTTTCAACCATGTATTTTCTTAAAAGTTAACCTTGATGTTGAGTCATTTTTCATAGTACCACATAATCACAAATACTTAATGAAATAGTACTACAATACAATCCTTATTTATTTCCATATTTAATATAACTAGAACATCATTGATACAACACTCCAATGACAGAATACATTAATAAAAATGTAAGAACACTAATCATTCCTCTTCATCCTCAGTAGTATCATAACATGATTTATTATCCAATAGAATCATTTGGTGTAAACTCTGATGATTGGTTCATTGATTCTTGGAGTGTCCTAACTCACTTTAGATGAAGCATTGTTCATTTGAAACCATTTTCTCACGCTTGGAATTGGGTAATTTTTGTCATTTTCTTCACACATATAACAAAATCCCATTCCCTTTGAGAATTTACCAAGGTTATTCTTTCTATAGTTCTCACATATAATAAAATCCTTCATTCCCTTCTTCCTTTTATCCATTTTTCTCTCTACCATCCTTTTCATCATTGGCTTCTCTTCAATACCATATGAATTAGTGAATTCTTTACATATGTTATTAACACATGATACTATTTCTGTATATGATGAGAATATGTGGGTGAATATTCCCCTTCTTAATTTTCGTATAAGAAAATGAAATATTTGATCCTTCTTAATCATTAGATCATGCGTTTTCTGGAGTTCTCATTCCTTATATTGAGCATCATTTCTAAATAATGGAATAAACTTTGTTAGTTTATGAATCAAAATGGATAATTCAAAACATCTAAAATACCGAAAGTAAATTGAATATTTTATTCATATAGTCCATAATCAAAAAAATGTACTCATTGAGGAAGAAATTACTGATAAATCATTCATAATTGTTTGTAACGATAATATAAGTTATCCTAAGAATATCCCCCTAGAGTGTCAATACCAAGAGTGAAACATTAAAGACCCGTAAAATTTAAGGGAAATTTTTTCTTAATTTTTATTGGGATTTTACAAGAACGTAGTTTCTGACGGCACGTGATTCTGAGGCCCGGTGTGCCCGGAATCAATTTCCAATGTTTGGATCGGGTACGTTCAGTCAACAAACGGGTGGGTTTTCCTAGATATTGAACCGGTGCTCGGAATAGAAATCTGAGGGCACCGATGGAACCGCGACACCGGTATTTTCTTAGAAGCACCTTTTCTGTAGGTGCGTTTTCTCAGGAGGAGTTGTTAAATTTGTGGTTTTAGTGAGGAATAAATAAAATTTTATTAAAAATGTTATTTATTCTCCTCTAGGTAGTTTTATCCTAAGTAAGGGAGTTAGGGGTGGGACCTACATGTTGTTAACCAACCTTAAGAGGATAAAAGGTGGGGTGGGGCCCACACGAGCCCAACCCCTCACTTCCCTAACTCCTCAAAACCCCCCATTTAGTATTTCCGACTTATCACCTCATTAAATTTTGACAAGTTATGTTTAATTAAATGTGTGGACTTAATTTTGAATGTTCAAAATTTAAAATTGTTGGAAAAGGAAATAAAATATGGTTAAGGCCTTATTTTATTTTGGTTACTTCGTTGTTTTGAAGGGGGGAGAGTTCTTATCATTTTGGAAGAACTTCATCTTCCCGGCAAAGAACTATTCTACCACGATGAAGAATGCCGTCATGTCTTTTTCTGTAGAATGACAACGCTCGATCCTTCATTCTTCTTCCCATGTCAAAGGAAGGGAGACGCTGTTCCACCTCAGGAAATCTCCGTCAGCATGTACGGAACCTCACCCCACGACGCCGCTTTTCGCGACGCTCTTTGAACTTCATCTCGTTATCATGTTAGGGGATTAATTGTTTTTTTCGTGAATATTTTCGTTGCCATTCTTCATTCTCTAATTTGGCCGCCTGTTATCACAATAACAGGAGGAGGTCGGACTGAACAAACACGACCGACTATCCTCCCCAATTGATGCTTGATTTTGTTGTGGCACGAGCAAGGCAGCGCGGTGCCATTAAACCGTGCAGAAATAATGAAGCATGGGCGGAGAAGCGCGGGGCCGTCGCGTCGCGCCGTTGAAGTCGAAAAAAGCTACGGAGCCGTCGCGCCGCGCCGGGAAACCATGAAGAGGCCGCGGTTTGATTATTTGACGTGCGGATCATCGGGCGATGACAGAACATGCCACAGTCACGATTTGAAGACTTCACAGAGATGTGTCGGTCCTTGGAGGACCGATTGTCGCAGGATGTGAACAAGCTAGGCACATCATGTACCACATTAATTTCATCCACCAGTTTCTTTAGTCACACTACTGGTTACACAACCTCTTACATCACGACGTGTACTCCTGGTACACAATGTGTTCTACCATGATTTTATCAATCTCCTGTCTCTACCTACACATCATGTCCCACGGTCTAAAAAAACAAGGCATGTACAAATTCTACATGTCATATACATAAGAAAAGGTCACTCTTATAGAACAGAAGAACACAAGCCGTGTGTTTATAAAATTAGATGCCATGTTTTCAGGGTTTTTGGATAGTAAGCCTCCTAAATTTCTCCAGTACCCAGAAAAATTTAAAAAAATTCTAGGAATGAGAAATGTTGACCTATGAGAGCCCATAATCCCCAAAAATCAATTATTGTCATTCTTATTCATATCATAACTTGAAAAAATTAAAATAAAGTTCAAACATTATCCACCAAATTCCGATCCAAGAGGACCTATAACAGGTCAAGGAACTAATTCGGGAATCCATCCAAATGAAAACAGACATTTACCAATAGCTTATCCAAATAGTAGGTATTTAGTCAATAAATAAATTACAATAGCATACATATTTATAAAAACATGTATCACAATAGCTTGTAATCAATAATGCCTCATAAATGGTCTGATAAGAATACTTGACATGTGATCTCTAGAAAGTGACTATATGATGCATGATATTGAATACCCTTATCTCATTGGGTTTCAAGAAAAATTTAAACACAATGATATATATCTTAATAGAACAAAACAAGTATATCACCCAATGTGATATCAAATCTAATGAAACAATTGAAAACCCATAAAAATTGAAATATTCAAGGTTACATAGGTTTTCCTTGTACACGGGTTAGCTACTCCCAGAAATAGCTTATTTCCAACTACAGGTTAATTACTATCCCATTATATAGGCTCCAAATAGTACGTAAATGTAGAAAATAACTCCATTAATACAACTTTGTAACGTCTCAAATCCGGGTGCACCCAATAGTGTCCCGATCCCGATTGATCAACTGACCTCAAGTGAATTTTCCCAGATGCCAGAGGCTACTGACTAGTAATGAGTTCCATGGTGTAATAATGGGGAACCTATTCTATCATTAGTAGATTATACAAAACAAAAGGAAAATAGTAAACAATAAAATAAGTAGTTTTATCATACAACATATCTAAATAGGGTAATACTGATAATAAAAAAACAATTGGAGAATATATATATAAATGATTTGTGTCACATGATTCTAGGAATGCTTCAAACAAGTCAAAATTTTGGAAATAAAATACATAAACAAATGTAAATAAAAATAGTTCAACT
Organism: Viscum album; assembly: GCA_963277665.1. NCBI lineage: Eukaryota > Viridiplantae > Streptophyta > Magnoliopsida > Santalales > Viscaceae > Viscum > Viscum album. The sequence continues at coordinate 744,698,543 of OY728123.1, read as the reverse complement.
TCAACATCATCTCAAGCCTCAGGTTAGTCCCACGCTATTCCGTTCGAACCAAATTCATGTTTTTGATGAAGAAGGGTGCATTACCTTATCTATACCTGTAGCCATAAACTCTGTTTGGGTCCAAAATCATGATCAAAACTAGGTGTGAGACGAATCTCATAAGGAAAAAACTAATAGATCTATTCCTAACAGTCAGTGAATGTATATAGAAGATAATATGTAGAAACAATGCAATAAACTAGGAAGTACAGAAAGGTATATAATCATATAGTTTTCCTTTTCATTTAGTATTCATCCTTGAATCATGTAATATTGGGACCCAGCCTAAACTCAAAATCCCCCTATGTATATAGTAAATAAGATTTCTCAGGAGACCATCTAAAAAATCAAGTAAAACTAAGTCAAAGCATGTTCTTTGACCTAGTAGACACATCACAATCACTCAATCATTCATAATCAACCCTCTCGGAAAGCTCTCATAATCTTATCCCCCATTTATAACATAACCAAAAATCATTTAATAATGACCTTCTAGGTTTCTCTCATGATCTTACCCCTCTAGTAAACATAACACTAATAATTTAAAAACATCCACCTGTGTAGCTCACATGGTCAATACCCCTTGGTCAACATAACATCAATAATTTATATTGACCACCTGGGTATCTCTCACGATTAAAATCCTTGGTTCGATGAGTAGTTGGAAGCTCTTACAGTCGATAATCCTAGGTCAACATAATGGTAAAACATTCTTAAATAAACGTATATTTGGTTGCTATCAGAATAAAATTCCCCACGTTCAAAAATTCAAATTGCCTATTAGAGGCATATAAAACAATCAATAACTCCATCCCCAAAAACACAATGCATAGAAATCAAGGCAGTCCTAACCAATATTCTAGAACAAAAGACCATAAAAAATCAAACATGGGAAACATACGTGCACGGTGTCCAACAAATAAACTTTGTAACCTTACTCATATGCAATTATCCTTTATCAATCTAAAAAACCATAATAGGTTACAAACAAGGTCTAATTCCAAATACTCAACACCCAAAATGTTGGAATACTGATCTTTTACCATATATAATCCAAAGACAATCAATTAAATGAAAAACTACTTACCTTGATGTCGTATGATCAACACTCACAAATGTCGGCCCTTGAATCAGCCCAGAATGACATAGATCATTCAAAAAGGTAAAAAAATATCAACCTTTGATAACTAATGAAAAAAGAGGAATCCTGATTAAGGGATCCATGGGAATTGGGAACTCACTGGTGGGATTCAAATTCACCCAACTATGCCTTAATCCGAGGTCGTCTGGAGAAATGGGGGCTCAATCATTGTTTGTCATTCCCGAGCACTCCTATAGGAATAAAAAAAGAAGATGTGGATTCTGGACATGGGACGTGACCCCACTTTGATATATAAAATAAAAACTAAAACAAAACGTGTGTTTAATAAATGTACATTCCGTGTTATATCCTTAACCGGACCCTGAATTAAACGGTCTTCCAAGTCACATATATGGCCATGTACTCTGCCGCTACACAGCCAGTACGTGGCAATAAGTTGTACTTGAGTACTCGGTATGTACACATAAGTACATTGTGTGTACTTAGAAAAATTTTCTTTCTTTCATGTTCCTCAAGACAACCTAAAATCCAGATCCATAACTAAAATGATGATCTGTGTTCTTATATATTTTTTTCATGTAGAAATAATTATAATAATATTATTATAAGAATTATTTCTATAGAAAAAAATTTATTTAGTACAATGAATCAAAATATTCTAGTCTGGTAGATCAGATATGTATAGTCTGATGGACTGGAGATTTTCCTTTTATTGGAATAAAATAATTCTGTCTCATAGACTATAATTTTTCAAATATAGTGAAAAAAATTTGTCACTCTAGTGTACTACGCTTTTTCAGTCTGCTCGGTTAGATTTAGTCATTCTGCTGGACCAGATTTAGTCTTTCTGATGGATCGGGAATTATTCATTTTTATGATACAATATTTGTGGGGGATATTTGTATTTGGTAGTTTATAATATTTTATCATCTATTAGAAAACATAGATTCATAATAAAAAATTATAATAGTAACTGAAAATATAATGTTAGTAAACAATTGTTCCCTTTCAAATGGGATATTATTTTCAAAAATAAGGATATATAAAGTATTAATTATAATTTCCAACTCATCAATCTCCCCATTTTAAAAAATCATTCTAAATACACATAAAGATAATAACTAATAACTATGAAAACATAAATACCCATTATTCACTTAGGGTCACTTCTCCATCATTTCTATTATCTATTCTTTCTTTGTAATTCTATTTTTAATAAATTTTTTTGAAATAATAAGATTAGATATAAAATTATTGATAAAATGTCCCCCAAAATAATATATTTCATCCAAATACTCTTCCAACATGTTCTTCATAATTAGTTTTTTCAAAAATTATAAGGGATGTAGGAATTATCTGAAATGATAGAGATATAATACTAAAAACAACTTAGATTAATTATGCTTCTATCAGTGAATATATAAAATACATCAAACTAACAATAATTATAAAATCATTCAAAATAAAAATGTTGATACTAATACAATCAAGAATAAATTATTTATTTTTTAAATTAATGGTCAAGTATAAAAAAACAATCCTTCTTTCTTTTTTAATTTGATTATTATAACCTTACTCTTCATGAAATATCTTCGTTCTCATTTATCTCTTGTTCCATTAACACTATCATGGAAACTATTTCTTCAAGATCATGGAATATTTTAACCTCTTACTTAAATATATCAATTTCTTCTCCAAGTGATTAGATCTTGCAATAATCAGCTTTCAAAATACTTACATCTTCTTATAGAGATAAATTCATTAACCTTAATTCTATAATTTCTTGATCACGTGACTCTAATAAATTCTTCACCCAATCAATATGTTTTTAATTTTTATAGATGTTACAAGATAACATTGGAATGAAATATAAACTCTAGAAATATATCTTATTAACAACATCAATTTGATCATAAAATTTTTTATATATCATTATATATCATTTATCCAAACATAAATTTACTTAACTATTGTATTTTCATATTTGAATCAATATTGAATGACATATAATTGAATCCTATGTAAAAACTATTTCTGCTAACTGATATAAAGCATCAGATTGTTCCTAAAAATTTATTCTCCTTTAAATATACTTTCACTGAGATTCAATAATTTGAAGAAAAAAAATAGAAACAATAACACCCATAAAATACTCATTAAAATATATAAATATTTTTTCAATTATTTGATTTCACCTTCTAGGTGTGGAATTGGTCAAATCCTATGAAACATCAGAAATAATTCATCTAGAAGGACCAATAGTTTTTATTGTTTCTCTTTGTCTTTCACAACATTAGAAATTTCAAAAACATCAATATTCTTAATTGTTACATATTTTTGTGTGGTACCTTTTTATGAGATTGTTGATTTCCAATTTCATTCCCAGAACATTGTTCTTTTTTCTAAAATTAATAACTATTCATATTTCTCAGTCAAAGAAATAAATTATTGGGTCACTAAAGAACTATATTCTTTTTCATATTCTTTCCCTTCTAACTCTTTTTCAAGTTGTATTTTTAGCATCAAATTTTTTCTAAGATATTCATATCTTTGTTTCGTCAATGGTTTTTTATATCCATATTTAAATTTTTCTAAAATAGATATTTCCACTTAAAAAACATTACCTTTAAATTTCCCAATAGTTAATGAATCATTGTAAATTCCATATTTTTTTATTTTATGTATATTCTGCTGGGAATTTATAGGGACAAATTGAAAAAAAAATTAACAATAGATAAAATTGAAAATGAAATAATAAATTCATTTTAGAGGCATCCCTATATCGAAGTGAAAGTACCCCTCCTTTCTCCAAAACATTCAACAATGTTTACCTCACCAAATATTTTCATATGTCTCTCAATATTTACTTAATCTTTCAAAACATTATTAATTTTATATTTTACGACCAAGACCTCTACCCTATCAAGTCCAAACTCATGATCACCATATATCTTTTAGGTCATAAAATTTATAAACTCTTTGTATTATTCATTAAACATATAATAGCATTTACTTTTCATCATCAAAATTTATGAACCATCTATCCTTTTCTATTGAAATGATTCCGATCAATTGATAAAAAGAAAATAGGATGTTACTTTGTCTAATATCTCAAATTTTTTTATGAACTCCACTTAGAAAATAAATTTCATTCTCGAGATGGTTTCTTAACTTATGGAATACATTTTTTCTCTCATTTCAACTTACATATTATTAATTTTAATTATGATCATAATGTTAAATGATATCTCTTGTATAATGTAAAAAACAACAGGATTATATTTTTCAGAAAAATCTAATTTGCAGGATTGATTGAAATGGAAACAATATTTACTAATTATATTCATCATGAAATTGAAAACATGGATATCAAATACTTTCAGTGTGTCCCTATCACATTTCCTTCGAATGAGGTATCCTTTCTTTTAGAATGCAACTACTATTGAATCTAGTTTTAAAATATATAGTTTACTTAACTATCCATAATTGAGGAACATTGATTTTTCATTCTTAGTTTCTTCAAAAATTGCATTCCTATCATGATGCTTTTGGGTATCCAAATAATCATTCCCTCATAACGTGACAACTAAAAGAAGATAGACAATTTGAAAATTTAAATTTTATCACTCTTAAAGAACTATAAAAGTGATTACCTCCATATTGACTTCCACCTTGAAACAAACATATGAATATAATTACTTTACTATCATAGGATAGTACGGATATAAATCATCCTTTTATATAGAAAAATAGTCATATGATTTGAATCTAATAATATTTTTTTAGTTGAGAGTATGACTAATAATTTTACTATTCTTGAGTAAATATTTCATTCACAACACCCCTCATATAAATTTATTGTCTTGTAGTTATTTTGATGAATCTACTCAAAATTTATGATCTGATGAATAAAACCTCATCCATGAAGAAAATAGGGTCCAAATTATACCAATATATTAGACGGATGGATAACTTGTGAGATGACTGCTTTCATCACGTTGAGAGTTTAATGTTTTTGTGGTAACCCACTATTATATTTTTAGGCTCTTAGGTTACATTTCGATTTACAATGATCTGGTGGATTTGAGTGAATCAAAAAACTCTTCCCAAACTAAAAATTTTCCCCTAAAAGATTTAAATATATATTTTATAGTTTTAATGTGTATAAATAAATTTTCTAGGGGGAGGAATTATTTTGAATATATTTTGGAAAAAATGCATAAAACTGAATGTTATGAATAATAAAATAGACTGAAAAATAATATTACAAAAATTTGGAGTAAAATTATCTCTCAGAGTAAAAACATATTATTTTTTTGATAATATATCAATAATATTTATTTTTATTTTCTTTTATTAAAATAAAAAATTATAGTAAAAAAAATTTCTTTTAAAATTTAAAAAATTTAGGAAAAAAATGATTTTGGAAAATGTTTTAGAAAAAACAATGTTCTTTAGAAATACTGAAACTCTTTTGGAAAAATATTCATTAAAAACTATTTTTATAAAAATAAAAATGTTTTTATAAAAAATAAAATTTTATAAGTATTACTTTTTTTAGAAAATATATTAATTATATAAAAAAGTATTTTTTTACAAAGTAGAAATTTGTTTATAAAAACAAAAAATTTAAAAACAAATGTATTTATAAATACCTACACATATATACTCCCCTAATGAAATAGATTTAATTAATCTAAGTACATTAAAAAATATGAATTAGATAGGAATTATCATTTTGTATTTACTATTCCTAGAACATATTTAATATATTAAAATCAATCAAAACTACGGGTTTTGATAAATATTGTTTCAATTCATTGTTTCTCTATGATGATTAGTAAATTTATATTCTTTTATTAGGGGTTCTTAATGTAGATGGTGTCAAATTTCAATTTTTTTATCATGATTGTTGTTCTTGTTTTTTATTTAAGAAATGCAATTGTGTTTTAAAAAAAATCTAATACTCAATATAAATTCACTGAGTGTGTATTACATCAACAAAACATGAGAATAATAACACCTAGTAATACTATATTTCAATTTATTAGTGGAAAGTTCTACTGAATCTTTTCTTTTACAATGCCAAGAAACAAAATATTCTTCTAATAAATGACATGTGATAGAGGTAATTTTTATTTTAGAATTTAAATCCCCAAATTCGACATCATGAAAACATCTAAGTTAAAAATCACTTCCAAAATATTAAAATAATAATAAATAAATACTTCACTCATCATAGAAAAAAATATATTATATTGAGTTAGGATAAGGCCCTTTTAAATAATCTTGATATCTTTCACACAACAATATGAAAAATATTAAATATGGATGACTGTTTGCTAAGTGTCATAACATTTCAATCATTCCTCTCAAAATATTTTGATCAAATCATTCCATAGATTCATTAATATAATAAGAATTTTACATTTAGATAATATTTATTAATAATTTTAGTATTTTCATTTCAAAATTTCAGAAGATGATATTTTTTATACATATGTTAAAAAATAAAAATTCCTTATAGTTTTTCATGAAAGTTGAAAACAAAAAAAAATCAATTCTCCTCTCATTATAATTTAAAAATCAACATTAATAAGATAGGAAAATTAATATTTATTAAATATTTGAGAGGATCCAAATATAATATCATTGATATATATTTGATTATTGATGGTTTTTTTCGAAAAAATGTATATAGAAATTGCTGGACATGTAGATCCCTTTGAAAAATTGTTTTAAAGGAAAATACAATTAAACTATCATAAACAGCTCTATAGGATTTTTTAACACTGTTAAGCAACATAGCATCTATAAAAATCTGGTTTAGTGATTATTAATTTTCAAACCATGGGTTTTTTCTACACAAAAATCCTCTTGTAAATAACAATTATGAAAATTATATTTCACATCACTTTGAACTTGTTTGATGAATGAAAATTATGCATATGCTTGAAGAATTAATATAGGTTCATTTCTAGATACTATATAATAAGATTATTTATAGTCAATATTCCATTTTTGATTATTTCCATTCATAAAAGTGTAGTCTTATTTCTTACATTAATTAAATTTTCATCACCATTATTATGAAAACCCCATTTTAAACTAATTATTGAGACACGATTAGGTCATTTAACCAAATTACAAACATGATTCCTTCATAATTCAATTAGATCATCTCATAAATTTTTAATCCAATCTTCATAACATAATGAATCATCCCATGTTTTTTTTCAAATTATAATAAAAATACACAATGTTGAAATTCATTTCGTGTTGTTATACTAGTTCAAATAGGTTGATCAACATGACCTTGGATATTATATGTATGATGATTCCTAAAAAATCAACGCATTCAATATATTTAAAAAAATATATTCATCAATAACATGTATGAATTCATCTTGGGGTACTACATCATAATCAAATCATTTAAATTCAATCTGTTCAGAATAAATTTAATACATTGGTTAAAAATTGGTTTTCAAAATAACAAATGAATAAGTGAATTGAAAAAGGTTGAAAATAAAAGGTTATGTTTTATCAAACATCATATGTATTATTTCATCTATAGTATATGTGTTTTTATTAAAAACTCTATAATCCTTACCAGTTTAAGAATATCATAAAATATTCCTTCAGGATAATTTGTTTAATTTTTATTGAAATTACTAATAGTATTCAAGATGAAACCATTTAATCAAAAAACATTTAAATAAGAAAGTATTTATTTCGTTTAGGTTGACATCCAATAAAGAGTCTTATTAATGATTGGTCTTATGGAATCTTTATCTATATTACAGGAAACATTAATAATTGATAAATCCCAAAAATTAATTGAAATTACATATTAACTCAGTATGTTACTTTTAATCTCTATAATAATACTATTACTTCTTTTCACAAGACACTTTTTCTATGGACTTATAAGTGATGAAAACGTACGAATTACAACATATTTATTATAAAAGTTTCAAAATAAGAAATTAAAAATTCTCCACCATGATAACAATGTGTAGCTATTAAATATATATTTTTTCCATTTTATGCATGGAATACAAATGTTTTCAATCTCAAAAATTCTTAAGATTTAATTTCTTAACAAATTTCCTAAGTATATATTTTGTATTCATCAACTAAAACATACACATAGTACTTTAAAATTATATATATAGTTTTTATAAAACCAAATAAATATATATGAGGGGACTAAAAATAATCAAATGTTTAAATTTCACTAATAGATTTAGAACATGACATGCTTTTCTTTCCAAATTTTAAAAGAACAAAAAAATATTATGAATCCATCATAATTTCTGTTATATCTTTAACTTTTCATTTATTATATAGTCTAACTAATTATATAACTGTATAATATACAATTATTCTATAGCAATACCATAATTATCTTTCCATGTCACAATGTTAAGGCATATCATTAATCTTAAGGTCATTTAAGATAATTGTGTAAACATTCTCATTCCTATTAGAAGAACGAATACATATATCCTTTTAACTATAATCTATACATTTATCATTCCAAATGTTCACATCATATCCCTCATAACATGATTGACTTATACTGTTATTTTTTTACTGATTATATAATAAATAATACATTTTTAATTAAATCTCTACTAGGAAGAATAATGTTACCTATACTGATAATTTCTCAATGAGATGAAACCAAACGTTACTACTCCACCTATCATTTCAATAATTTTGTTGAGGAAGAATTTTTTTACTATAATTTTTATGGAAGAACATTACCCATTTACCATATATGGTTTTTTTTACACATATTATTTTCATAAAATCATAAAGACAATTATTTTGGACTTCAATGTTGGTTGGGTCCAGAATTATTAGAAAACAAAAATTTTCGAATCCACATCTATCAAACATTCTGATATTGAGTAGCTGTTAATTATTTTAAAATGATTTATTTATAAAAACCTAATTATTGTAATTTATTTATATATTATGACTTTTTTCTACATACTCTAAATTGATCATTTTTATAAATTGTGAAACATTTTTTATTAAATTATTTTATTTGAAAAATAGTTTTTTTCTACAATATATTCTAGATATTGGTTTTCTAGGTTTTATTTTACATGTTATAAAAATATTCATTACCATTACTAATAAATGATTGTATCTTTTGTTAATTGGTATTAATCATTTTAGATTCACTACTAAATTCTTATCCATAGAATAAATTGAAGTCAAATTATATTATTATATTTATTAATAAATTTTAATATAATAATTTTCTCAAACTCTTTTGAATGAATATATTTCTAAAAAATATATTTTTCCAATTATTTTGAAAGACTAGAATTCTCAATAGTTATTTTTTATATACTATGTATTAGATTTTTTTTCCTTGTCAATATCATAATTTTTAGAATTAAGACAATTTTGGTTATCTAAAAGTTCACTAACTCAACAGATTTCATTAACACTAGTCAATGTATTGTTTTCATTAAATGAATATAATTTATTATCTGATGATGTAAAATTATTTGTATTATCACATTCAGGATAATTGTAATTAGTTTTCTCAATCCATAATGTCTTAGTATTTACCTAATCTATGAATTAATTAATTATTATTATGATACTGATAAAATAAACCATTATTTTCCAGATCAATACTTTTATTATTTGATGAATTTTATGATAAATTGTCACATCCAATGGAGCTCCATGTGACTAATACATTATTAAAATTATTATTCTAATGGTTGTTGGAATTTTGATAATTCTTTTGTGAATTTATATCCTTATATTAATTAATATTTATCTCTGGACACTCATGTATTATATGTCCATCCTTCTAGAACACATATAAAATAGCATCCTATGAATCGTTATAATCAATTTTTTCCTTAGGATTCCTCTAAATATATATAAAATCCCATATTCTTAAAAATATAAATCTTTTTTTAGATAGTATAGTAATTTGATTATTCAATTATTTAGACGAGATACATTATATGTCAACTATATAATTATTTTTATTCAATGGTACATAACAATTCTCAACAATTTTGACATTATTAAGAACATATGACACTAATGGGAAATCAAATCCATCATTCTACATTTCTATTTTCGTAGTATATATTTTTATTGAACAGTATTTAATTAAGAGAGTATATATAAGATAATATGAATTAAAATTCAAAATTATGATTGTATCATTAAAATCATTCATTTTATACCCCCATTCCGTAGGAATGATTCCAATAATCTTTTCCACTAATATCTATTCTATAAGATAATTATCCCAATGTGATATTAAACTACTTCGAATGGAGATAAATTACTATTTCAATATTGTAGTAGACTCTGTACATATAAAGTGGAATTATTGATAATCTTCATGATTCTTGGATTATATGGTTTTAATTAAATTTCATTTTTGTGGATGATTGATTTACAATGTCATCCATATACATTTCATTACATCCCAAGATGATATCAATCAATACATACTTTTTTAGCGAAAAAGGAAATTTATTCCATACATGATAATTGAATTGATATGATAATTTGTCATCATTTTTACGAAAAGAATAATTCATCATATGATTTTTATAATAACAACACTACAAATAAAGTTTATGATATCATGTGCTGATAAAAAATACATCAACATTTGAACATAGTATTTAAAGTAAACACCATAAAAAATGGTTGTTCTATATGGATATAAATTCTAAAGATTACCGACATTGCAAACATTTGTATTATAAAACATAAATATTCCTTCTACAAAAATTGCTAAAGTGTAATAAAATATCATCAGAAATTTAAACCGTAAAAAATTTAAACCGTAAAATTTTTTTTGATATATCAATATGTAAAGACTTTGATATTTAAAACATTAGAACCTCCCCTGCTACAAATGTTTTGATCGAAGAGTTTATAATGGATGCTATCGGGGTGAGTTATGGATTAAAAATTAAAAATTTAAAAAAAAACTATTATTTATTAATATTTATCAGTCGTAGATAATTCATAATGATCAAAGAATTAATAAATAACACGCATATAATCTAGAAAATAAATGATGTAATGTATTTTGAAGTAAAAATTATAAAAAATGGAAAAATATATAAAAATTTATAGAATCATGTAATATAAAATATTAAATTTAAATTGATATATGAATTTATAAAATCAATGAAAATGGTATTATTCTCTTGGATATTTATATTTAATAAAGTGACAAACTCTTTCATTGAATCTAAGGTTTTGAACATTCCTCTAAGTTCTATATTCCATCATCATTAAATCCATCAATCATAATGATCCAAATTATATTTATCTTCCAATACATGGAATCTATAGATTTTTCTAATTGGAATCAAAAACCATAAAATACTGAGAAACCTTCAAAATAAACCAATAATAGAATCAATGAATACAAATGAAAAAAATGGTCCATGGAATTTATAATACTCCCTCAAATTCCTCAAATAAAAAACTCTTTGATAGTTTATATTGTAATACAAATGGTAGGTTATAGAAAATTAAACATCATAACAATTGATTTAAAAAAGTGTCAACTTCCAAATACTTGATCACACATCAATTTGTTGGCACACCACCAGTAGTCATCTTTTGCGATTCATAGAGTTGGTTGAAATGGACCTGGATAAGCTCTGAATTGACAACTCAAAATGTACATATCTATATGATATCATTTTTATAGCACCATTATAATGATGTAATAATTATTTCATCTGATTAACATAATTCATAACCATTAGTTATAAAAATTACTCTGATGGAAAAAAATACTAGTAAATCTTGAAATATTAGTCCAATAGATCTGGCTTTTTTAGTCCGATGGAATAAACACTATCAGTCTAATTGACTAAACTCCACCAATCTGATGGACTATACATTTTCATTCAGATAGTATAGACATATTCAGTATAATGGATAAGCATTTTTTAGTCCATTGGACTAAATTTAGTCATCTTCGAAGAATAAATTTAGTTACTCCAATGGACCAGACCAGAATCATTATAAATCAACAATATTTGGTCAAAAATTTTATATTTGTTAGTTGATAATGATTTATATGTCTAATAGAATAAATAATTTTCTCTAAATACATTGTCAAATTATTTATAAATATAATATTACTAAAACAATTTTTTTAAAATAATTTGTTGTGATTTAAAAAACTAAGGATATAAAGAGTAGATTGTGTTATAAATTAATAAAAAATCTTCACCTTTTTAAAAAAATGTGTTGTGATTTAAAAATTTGTTCTGAATTAATACATTGAAACAATTTATTTTAAATAAAAATTAATCAATAAGTATTAAAAATTTTTCCAATAAAATACAACTGAAAAAACATTCAAAAAATTAGTTGAAAGTAATTCATTCAAACATATAATCATTCATGTTTGGTTTTAAATGTTTGTGTTTAAAAGAAAAAAATTCATTCATTATTCTTAAATCTCAAGAAAATAAAATTTCTCTTCTTTAATATTCTTGGTTCTTGTCTCCCTCTTGTGACTTTCACTTTATTATATAAACTCTCTCTTCTAAATCCTTGAAACTTCCTACATACTACTTTAATATATCAATGTTTTCATCAAGAGCCTGGATGTTGATTTTTTTACCTTTCAACTAAAATAATTCTTCATTGAGAAATAGTTATATATTTTTAATCATGGAATTTTTTAATCAGGGGACATCAATTATATCCTGAACTGATCAAAAAAGAATAATTTTTTTGAAGAATCATAAGATATCATTTTAATAGAATCAAAAATCTCAAAAGATGGCTACTTAAAAACATCATTATGATCATTATGAAATTCCAAATCCCTTTCTTACTAATTTTTTTACCATAAATTATCCTAACTATTCTCTTTTTATATTTATAATCAATATTAAGAGATATGAAATCAACTTTATTCATAAAAAATATTATTTAATTCTAATTTAGTGATCCAATTTTTCAAAAACATTTAATTTAATTTAAATATTCTTTCACTATCACTATTTACGTGAAAAAAACAATAACAACAACAAGATTTTTCTAATCATCGTTAAAATAAGTAAATCTTGATTCAATCTTTTGAATGAACTGGATGGCGATATATTTTGTTGAATCTGATTACACATCTATAACATCTCTTTTATTGGGCTATGAAATTATTTTACATAATTTCTCATTGTATTTCCAATCATACAAAATTTTCATAGTCTCAATTTTATTATAGGTTTTAACTTTTTTTGATAATGTTTAATATTTTGGATTTTTCATTTCTTTCTTTTAAAAAATATATTTTTTAAACTCTAATCTTTTTGTCTTTCTCGAACTAAATACTAATGGATGAGGTCTCTAAATAACTATAACCATCCTCATCAACATCTTCTTTCTTATTTTTCTTCCTCTTATTCATCATCTTCTTCATCTTTATAGAACTAATTCCGTAGTACTCTAGACAAACTCACATCCCTTATAAAATATGACTATGTAGGTTTCATGACATATTTTTGGTGTCCAATATAAAATTATTTTGAAATTTATTTAACCACATAAAATATTTCCCTGTTAAATTTTTGAATATTTGAATGAAATTTTGATGTTCCATATTTATCTTCTTTTAGTACATTATGTTGGGAAACAATATGAAGAGATTTTAGTACATGTACTGTAACTGATATTGGTGAAATTGGAATAACGTCTTTATTTTTTATTTTCTTAGATACCTCCAGGATATTGTTCCCCACCATTCATCAAACATTCATCAACCATTACTCATCAAATAACATATTTTAGTTATTCTTATTTTCATCATATTTGAAATAATTCTTGGTTATTTCATTTAAATTCAAGAAACATACCTTATCATGTCTACAATCTAGATCAACTGATTTATTTAATGCCTTAAATTTCATAAAATATTTAATTTCTTCATCATACAAAGCCTATATTTTTATTAGGAGATATAGGTGTTGAAACATAATTTATTTTCTCTTTACAAATTTTCATCAATTTAAGAACATTGGCATCATAGGATAATTTGTTTGATTTCTAAATAATTATTTTTATATATTTTATAAATACTAGTTTTATTCTCAAGATGGGTTCCTCACTAATCAAATATACTATTCCACCCCTAGAAACACCCTAATTCTTAATTCTCATTAGTCTCATAATGTTCACAAAAATATATTAGATAAAATAAATAAGGTACATAACCCTCAATTTATTGGAACTCTTATTAACAATAATTTTTTATTAGAAAACCACATTACTATGTTAAACATATTTATATTCACCATGAAATGAAAAAAAAATATAATACATTCAATGAATCCATGTTAATGTTTTCATAATGTGTTATCATTACATCCACAATGCTACTACTATTTTATATTGTTCTAGATCAAACATCTTCCTTACCATATAATTATTTGGGAAAAATATTATTTGGCCTTAGATCATTCAAAACATCCCATATTGATTGATCTCTTATGGGTATCAAATATTATTCCTATCCCAATAGGATCTCTATTATATCATATACTTTTAGAAAATTTAGTTTATGGAACATATTAATTATGTTAAAATTAATTACCCCTATATAGAATAAAAAAATAGTTCATGAAATTATTTCATAATAATATGATAAATTTACTGATAATTGTTTTTGAAAAATATCAGTCTTATCATAAAAATGTTTTTGATCAATAATTCCTTCACAAATTATGTGGTCAAAATTTCATCAATACAAGTCCTTTTGAAAAATGTGATTGAAATTCTATATAAGATTAATAAAATATGATCAGATAAAGAAAATATAATAAGATTAATTATAATAGATCCAATACAAAGTGAAACTGAGATCCTATATTCAATTTTGATTCGATATTTTGATGTGTGATGCGGTGAACCACTATTATATTTATAGGTTATAGGGTGATGTTCTCACTTCTAGAGATCAGATGACCATGACTAAATCAACAAACTAATATAAAGGTAAAAATTTATCTTTAAAAGTAATAAATATATACAGTTATATAATCATGTTCTATTGTGATTTTTGTTATATTTTGTTTCTACTGTTATTTTGTAAAAAATTTAAAAAATAGAATGTTATGGAAAAAACAATGTGAATAATACAAATGATAGTAAAACCTAGTGATTATAAATTACGTCCCATTGTAAAAATTATTAAATTTTATGATATTTTATGTTTATTTACTATTCATAGGGGTTTTATAGAAAGTAATAAAATTCAATAAAACCATTTTTTTATGAAAAATATAAATTTTATAAAAGAAAACTAAATTTAGAAATTATTTTTAAAAAAACATGATGAAATTAGAAAAAAATGATTTTATAAAAAAATCGTTTTTTAGAAAGGATAATGGTCTTGTAAAACCAAAAAGAATAAAAACCCAAATTTTAGGAAAAAAAATTTAGGAAAACTATTGCATATATAATTACTTTTAGAAAAAAGCCAAAAAAATAGATACACTATTTTCACTAGAAATACCATGAAATTTGATCACTCCTATTGATAATGAGTTTACAAATGTAATGGGATTTATAAAAAAATATGTATATATGAATGGTCATTTAGAATTAGATATTCCTTTATTTTTTTACTATATTCAAATATATAAAAAATAATGGGTCTAGTAAATATATTATCAATTCGATCTTCCTTTATAATTAATTTTAAAATAATATGTACTTTTCTGAGTTTGATTCTAATGGAAATTTTTACTCATATATATATATAATCAAGATATATGTGATGGGTTTCTTATAAAATGATATGAAACATGTTTTATCCTTTAAAATTGGTGTTTTTTTATTCTCATGAAAAAGGCAGTGAGTGTATGTTTCAACCCTAACACTTGAGCACAACCACATATAGCTACCACATATTCAGATTGAGCAACAGAAATAGCTACTAAGTGTTGTTTTTTTAAAACCATGAAAATAAAGTGTCTCCTGTAAAATTAGGTGTTTTATATATACCTTTCTTATAAATTTTACATCCAAAAAAGACATCATTAGATAACATAATGTGGGAAATCATTTTTCGAAGAGCAATATAATCCTAAATTCCATGGTTCCATTAAGATAATTAAATTTTTTTCCATCCTAATGAAGTGTCACTTTTCAATTATATTTATATATTGACAATAACAACACATAAAACATTAAATAATGGGGAGTATATTTTTAACATAGTAAACTACAATTCATTTTTTTAAAATAATTTGATTAACTAGTTTCCCAAATTACTCAATATATGAATTATTTTTTGTTCTGATTTGTGTAATAATATATTTAGTATTTTCATTTCAAAATTTATTATTAACATATGTTATATACAAATGTTGAGATATAAAACTCCCATTTGCATTTTTTTAAAATTTTGAAACCATGAAAGTATATATGTTCTCATTTCATCACCATTTCAATCACATAGATTTTTATGATCCCTAATGGATTTAGTAATATATTTAGTATTTGAAACACAAAAAACATCTCACAGAAATAAATTTGAACAATTAATGGAGTTATTAGAACCCTTTATTATAAAAACTATTGGATCTAGATCCCCCATAACAAATTGATTTGTAAAAATCTATAGTTAATTTATTATAATGTGATATAGTGGACAATATATGTATATAAAATTCATTAGTATGTTTAAATACATGGTTTGGAGATATTTATTTCCAAAAACATGGGTTTTTAGTCATAAAATCTGTCCTATAAATATCTATTATGAAAATCACATCTTGAAACCATTTGAGAATGTTTGAAATTATGAAATGTTTCTAATGCTTTAAAAATATGGATAGATTGAAGTCTATCTAATAGATCAAAAGTTTTTTAATTCTATATTCCACATTTTTAATAATAATCATTTGAAACATTTTTATCATTATTTCTTACCTTAATTCCAATTTCATCATACTTCTTTTGAAAACCTCATTTTACACCAATAGTGGATGTATCTTTAGGCCATTAAAGGAACATCCAAAATTGAATCCTTTTCAATTTATTGAGCTCATCATGCATATATTTTATCGAATATTCATCACATTAAGCTTCATCTAATGTTTTACATTAAAATTATAATGAAAACTCAAAATGTTAAACAATATTTCTTAAGGAGGTTTTAGTAATCATAGGTTCATCAAATTCACCAATGATATTATAAAATGATTGATTCTTAAAATTAATGAATTACATCTGATTACAAAATTATGTTCTTCAAATGAAAGTTGAAAATATACTTTGTGTATAACATTAGAAAAATATACCTCATTTGTTCTCACATATGAAAAACCATGTAACATATATTGAAAATCTATTTTTCAAATGACATTGAATGATGTGAATTAATGTTTTCTGAAAACAAAAGGGTCAGTTTCATAAATTTAACATATAATATTTCAAAAAAATTATATGTTCATTATAGGAATCTATATTGGAATTATTAGTTTCAGAATATAATATAAATATTCCATTACCATTATTTTGGCTAAAATTTATGTTTATCTTTACTGTTCAAGATGAACACATTGCATCGAATAATGTTTTTGTAAGAATGTATTGATATTCATGCAGTCCAGAAATCATAAGAATATTTATTAAAAATAGAATTATTTAATATCAATTTATATTATATGTGGTTTTAAAATCATATTTTTCTAGAAATATTTTAGAACATGAATATTCACTCTACATAGTTCTTGTATTATTTGGAAGAATTATTATTTTTTTCTTTCAACTACACCACTTTTTTGTGGAAATATAGATGCTGAATATTTTTGTATGATACAATTTTTACAATAAAAAGTTTCAAAATATAAATTTAAAACAACTCCACCATGAAAACTATGAGTATTTACTAAGGATATATTTTAATTATTTTTAACATGGTCTACAAAAGCTTCAAAATAAAAATTCACTTAAAATTTCATTTCAAGACAACATACCCATGTATATAGAGAGTAATCATCATATGAAATAGATACATAGTACATTAAAATGATACATCAAATTTTTTTAAGACCAAATTTATCTAAAGAAAATACTATAAAGAATAAGAAGTTGATACTTCACTAATAGATTTAAAGCACTAAGTATTTTCCTTTCCGAATTGACAAGGATAAAATAACTTTTGATGAATCATCGTTACATTCATGTATATATTTTACTAGTCCTTTGTTAGATTTTTTAGATTATTTTGTAAATTTATAGTGTCCTAATAATATATACCAATCAAATATCAATATTCCATTTCATTATCTATGTTATGTATTCAATCATTCTCATGTCTTTTGACAGAAAGAATAAATTCATCTATTGAACTAAGAGAAATTAATTTATCATTCATGAATATTTCTTGATATCCATAATCACATAATTAATGTATAAAAGTAATTTTTTTCTTATGACATAAAAAAAATAATATATTGGAAATTAAATATTTAATAAGAGAACAATGTTACCAATACCAGTAATTTATTCATGATAATTGTCCCCAAATGTAACATTTCCACATGTCATTTTGATAATATTCTTGATAGAATATTAATTACCAGTTATATCAATGTAATGGAGAAAATATTTTTACCATTTATTATTTATTATGAAATTTTTATTTTCCTAAAATAAAAAACATCAGAATTTTGGAACCCAACCCCACTTGGGCCATGCATTGACAGATAATAATATTTTTGGAATCCACATATTCCCAACCATACTAGAACAATTGTGAATAATTTTTAAAGATAATATTAATGAAAACATATAGATTATATTTTATTTAAGGAATATATATTATTTTAGTATCCTTAATATTGAAATTTTGTATAATATGGGTCACTTTATAATAATGTTATTATTTTTGAAAATTTTTATTTTTTTGTTAAACCCTTTACAGATACATCCTTGTGAGGTTTTATTTGTATATAAATGTTATCAAAATATTATTTACCAGTATTAATATATAATATTATCTATATAAATTTTGATATATTTGAATTTAGTTTAAATACTCAATTCATATAATCATTAGAAATTTTACTGAAATTATATTTTTCAAATTATTTAGAAAAAAATAGAATTTATATGTTTTATTTATATAACTCCTTTGAAAGAATATTTTTCTAAAAATTATTACTTATAATTATTTCTGATATATTAAAACTCTATGTAGTTTGTGTATATATTCTATAATTTTATATATAATGTGTTTCCTCGTTAATATCATATTTTTAGGAATAATATAATTCTAGTATAATAAATTATATCTTAATCTATATAATTTATCAAAACAACAAACTGTATTTTTTTTTCTTATAATGAATTTGATTCTTTATCCTATGATGTAGAGTTATTTTCTTTACCAATTTCCTGATAATATCAACTTAATTTTAGAATAATTAATATTTAAGAATTCACTTTATCCATGAAGTAATTTTTTTTCATTTAAATATTATCACATAAATAGAAAAATATCTAATATCCACTTTCATCAACTGAAGAGGTTATAGATGAAATACCACCTCTATAAGAGGACCATGTTTTTCATTCCTTTAGTCTTTTATTATTTTTAATATATATGATTTCATATCATTCCTTTCTAAATTTCTACCCTTTTTATTTTATGTCTATCTTGGGATAATGTGATCAAATATGACTATCCTTATTTCACTCATAAAAAATAAATTCACAATTATATTTATTATCAATTGTTTCATTTTTATTATTCTTCAACCATCTACAATATACCATTTTCCAAAGAACATTATTCCTCATTTGAGCTAATTGAGCATGGTCATTCTAGCATTCTTCAAATGAACTACTTTTTTATTCTACTATAATATACTTTTCATCCAAGGATTACTAGATTTCTCTATCAGTGTAAATATACAATTAAACATCAGATGGTGAATAAAAAACAACTCCAATGTTATCCTTTTCTATTTTATTAGCATCTCCCTATAGTATACCCTAATATAACTTGAGAGTACATATATGACCAGCTAACATCAAATTCATAATTCTTTTAGTATCATCATGTTCTATCCTTTTTGGATCCCACTATACATGAATGATTCCAAGAATTGTTACTACTAACATATCATAATGAATGTAATTATCACAATGTGAGTATAAACAATTAACAATGGTCATAAATATATATTACATATTTGAAAATGATTCTCTATATAGAAAACCAAGATCTTGTTAATTTTTATCATGCGTGGATCTTTAGGTTTCAATTACTTTAGATGTTCCAAAATGTGTAATTGAAAACATCTTCCATGTAACACTTTCCAACTCACAATAATATGTCTCACTACACATATAATTTTTCATGGAAAAAATAAATATATTCCTCGCATGATAATGTTGTTGATATTCTAATTCATCTTGATTGGTTAAAGTCGAAACATCCGTCTTAGAAATTTTTATAATTTATAGTGCACATGAAAAAATTATCAACTACACTATTAGATTAAAAAGTATTAATTATATAACTCTAGTATACATAGTCAGCACCATAAAAAGATGGCATTTTACTAGGATTTCAATTATCAAGAGTACCAACATTAAATACCACCATCAAATAAGACAAAAATACTTACTACTCAAAACACATTAGTGTAATAAATTTTTGATAAAAATTTAATCATGATAAATTTCTTGATATAATATATGTTAATGAATTTTTCTTATTTATGTTGTAGAACCTATTTTAATACCAATTATTGGATTGTAGTGTTTATAATTTATATAATAGGGTGTTAATACTAGTTCAAAAAATTCAAATAATTATAATCACAAACCTCTTTTTTAAAATTTATATGTCTATGATATCTTTTGATGATTTGAGTACTTATAACATACACACTTTTTGTCCCAAATAATGAGTTTGTGATTTTTGAAATGTAATATTTTGAAAAAAAATCACAATAGAAATATAATAACATTTATAAAAAATTAAAACTAAATATTAAAGTAAAAGATATAATAAATTACTAAGATATTTATAAAATATATTATTCTAATTATCCTTATGATTTGAAGATGTAAAAAATTCTAATATTAATAATCCAGGGCTTCCATCACGACTATAATTTCTAACTTTGTTTAGCAAAATCTCCCTCAATCAAAAAAGTCGGAATCTATTATTTATTCATACCTTCAGAATCCCTTGAACAACATTATTGGAATCCATATTGTTCATATCCCTAGAAGCCCCCGAAATAATCCCAAATATAAAATAATGAAAAAATGTAAAAAATCCATGAAACTTCCAATCCCACTTGGATTCCATAGAGCAAAATATTATCTATTTCATTACAAAGAAAACGTAATGAGATGGTATAATATATAAATCTTGATATAGGTTGTGTTGAAAAAACATCAACTCTATACTATATGAATTCAACTCTATTTATATGCACAAAACCAAGTATCATATTTTGTGATTCTCATAGTTTTTTCAACAACCTCAACTTATTTACATCTTCTGATCTCTTTATGTACATCTGCATCTGATGATTGTTTTATATCACTGTTGTAATAATTTTAAAATTAATCTTTTCTAGAGAAAAAATTATAATCATACCATTGGATACATTATTTATTTAGAATTTTTTTAGTTAAACAAAAAAATATATGTTATTCTAATAGATCAAAAATGTTATATTCGATGGAATGAAATCAGTTTGTTCGAGGGACTATATTTTTTATGTTCAATATAATTGAATTATTATGTCTTATGGAATAAGGATTGGTATTATGATAAACTATATTTTGTCTATATAATGGTCTATACTATATCACTATGATGGATCAAACATTATTCGTTAGGATGGTCTAATAGTTATGGGTAAATTTAATATATTTTTGTTTCGATAGATTTTAGTATGCTAGAGAATAAATAGTTTTCCACAAAATCATTATAACAGTCATGGGAAATATAAATCTATAAAAACACAGTTTTAAGAATGTTTGAAGATATTTTCAAAATATTTTATAGAATTTTTATAAATTATTACTTTCAACTAAAGAAGTATATTCTCTTTCCAATAGAAAAATAATTTCCCCATCCCCTATAGGTAATATTCAGGATACTTCTTCTAATGCATTTTATGAGTGGGACAGTGGAGTTTCATTCCCCCATGAGATTTATCAATAAAACATCCTAAATTACAATCCACTGTCTATATATTATATTCATTAAAAAGAGACACATGATATTCAATGATGTACCTTACAACATTGAGGGAACATTAGATTGTTTCTACATACCTTTCAAGGCCCTGAATGCGAAAGTATTTTTTACATGTTGCTTTATACCACCAAATTTTTTTTACAAATTACATTCAAATGTAATGATAAAGAAAAAGTGATATAATAAATTTATTTGACGTTTTATCCATACATCAAGAAGGATTTTTCATCCATTTTCTTATGTAAAAGGATATCCCACTCCATTTTTTGTCAGTGAGTGAGAGGAAAACATTTTCTGATTTTTTTCTGAATCCCTTCTACACTAATGTTTCGGTAAAGTCATTGGGATTCATTTTCATGACTGAAATCCACTATTTATTAGGTTTTCAATAAATATGGAAATCTACCCACATGAAATTTTCTTTATTATATAAATGAACAGTGGAAAATAAATTTTCAATAGAGTTGATCCATTACTGCATGATTAATGAATCATAAGATACATTAAATGTCAGAGACGTTTTTCACATAATAATATCAATTAAAAAATTATCTTTCATAGGTTTTTTTTCAATTACCCATGATTTAGGTTTTGATTGAAAGAGTTAGTTATCATAGAAATTATTTTAATGAATTGTTCAATCCTTTTCCCATTGGGCTCAGTATCTAATTTGTGAAGTCTTCACAATGACACTCACATTAATTATTGTCGTGGTTTCTCCTATTTCAATTTAGTGACTAGAATAAATTGAAAGATAAAGATGATTATATTTAAACTATTAAACACATTAATGGAAATACATGAATATTAACGAGATAATTATTAAATTACATATATCCCATCACATTTTTTATAATAGGTTTCAATCTATGTAATCAAAAATACATTTTAATACCTATAGTCTTTAGGTATTGTTTCCAAAAGAATTATTTTTTGAAAAATAGAATATAAATTTGAAAAATATTACCCAATAAGAATTTCGATAAATGTGTGTAGAAATTCCCATTATTGTGCACTAGGTGATGATTGATTCTAGTTCATGGAGCCCTTTTCAGGGTAATTACACATTGGTATAACTATTCTATATCAACATCCATCTGTTATATCCAAATATGGATGTACTTTCTTGGAAACCACTTACGTAATATTTTACAAAAAAATTATGGATGTTTTTCTATTTTTAACCCATAAGGAGTTTACTATATTTTTCTAATCAGAATGACAAAAAATAAACATTATTCTCATACTAACTATAGACCACCTTATATTATACCCTCATTATTCATGATTCATTATATAACAATAAACATAATAAAAACACAACATATCATGTATCCTAGTGTAATTTATAAATTGTGTATTTAGAATGTTCACATGAAACATGTGTAAAAGATCATTATTTAAAAATTCTAAATTTATATGTCATATTCAATGGATTATCTTGAATTTTATGGGATAAACTAGGGGTGTAATTGAGAATGGTTTGATCTATAAATCCAAAAAAGCTAATAAAAAATAATATAATAAGGTAATTATGTATGTTTAGTCCAATATAAATATAATGGTAACATTAATGGGATCAAAATGAAAATTATGAAATGTTTTTCAAGATTGACAAGATAATATAAAGGAAGTATAGGAATGAGGAAAATACATGTAACATGACCAAACAAAATAATTCAATGATAAACACCATAGATATATAACATAATGTTCGTTGGATAACATCAAAAGAACAATAAATATAATCTCATGAGATAAATACATTACCCAAATCATTACAGGGATATATTATTCTCGGACCAACTATCACTTTTATATCATTTACAAGCCTATTTGTGACACATATATCATACAAAATAAGGATTTATTTCATAAATTGTTACCTCAAAATTGATTAATTATTTTCGTATTAATGTAAATACGTAATAAATGATGGTTATTTATAACTAGATGAATCCTATTGAGTGGAAATGGATATGGGTATTCATTATAGAAACAATCGGCAGGTAAATGCATGGAATAATTTCTATATTAGAACAGGTGTAAAAAAGGTTTATAGATGTGGTTAATATGATAGGAATGGGTATCTCATTACTTTGGAATCATATGTACATAAATAAGGACCTCTTAAAACATATCCCCACTTAAAAAATTTGAAATTAATATTCCTAACATAATAATGGTGCTTGAAGAAATTTGAAAAAGGGATGATTCATTACCTTGAGAGGGAAATAATTGAACCTTTTGAGGATCTTCCTAAGAGAGTGTTGGAATACTGGGAGGGATTTAGAAAGAAAAGGATATAGTTACATCATGGTCCAAGAGTTTCTAGTGAATAATGAATCATATTTGGGTGTTTTATGTAGATAATGACAGGAAAATTATTTAATAAATTTTAAACATCGGTTTTGGACCCTATATGATATTGTAATCAAAACCAAAAATCACCCATTACTATTTCCCATGGTTTATAATAATGTGTATTTTTTTCATTATTTTATATTGTTAGGAACAAATGACATTAAAATAATAAACTTGGTGATGTGTAAGCGAGTAATGATTTTCTGTGACCATGTTTTTTCATATAAAAACATGAAGTCATGATCCAGGTGATGTGTTAGTGAGTAATGATATGCTCAGACCTTGTTTTTTTCAAATCCAGGTGGTATGATGTCATGTGATTCTGAGGGTCATTTTTCATAGAATTAGTATTATTAAAATGTTAAATATATTTTATATTTTAGAAACCCAATTTCCTAAATATAATTGGACATCCCTTAAATATAATTTGATATAAAAAATCCAAGACAATGATTTAATTTGAAACGTGATGTTTACCCTTAGTGAGACCTAATATTGGAAAACATGTGGGATTTAGATATAGATATTCTAAAAAGGCTCTTTTATGTTAATAAATAAATTAAACAAATTATTTAATTTATTGTACCTATATATATTCATCTATAAAGTCCTCTATAAATTATTTTTCCTGGTTTATCCACATAAACCCTATGATAATTGGGTTGATTCCCTTCATCATTTTGAGGGAGAATATATTACCGACACTGAAAAAATCTAGATCTAGGAAGATCGAGGCATAGAAAATGAAGGAATCCCTTAATTTCACTGGATATTGTGTTTTTCAGTGAAAAATGATCCACAACTATATAGGCACACTCCATCCAGGATGGGTATGGGTCCACTATTGATTATAAAATTCAAATCCTCTTGTGATGTAAGGGCATGGGTCTCAGACCATTGGAGATTTCCATAATAATATTGGAATAAGGTGTGGTTCATATAGAAATATTTTCAATGACACCTTCCTATTATACTTCAGTATGTTTCATTTACATATTGCTTCTTCCACTCAACTATGTTACATTGTGGTGAGGTATACCTTTACTTGTATGACTCTTCCATCAGATGCATTAGCTATTGGGAATCAATGATAGAATCTTAAAACTATTGACAGTATTTTCCTTCTATGGGATGTGATATGGTGATTCCAATCTGCATCATTTTGATTTTTTTTGTTTGACTATAAAAATATATCAGTATCCTTGTCATAGATTTTGTTGTTACTCTATTTTGTTTAAGATATCTAATGTCTAACTATTCCTTTAGTTTCACGTATTTCTCCACCTTCTTCTTCCATTGAATCATACTATTTATATTTATTCTCTCTCCTACATGGGATTTTCCTGAATGTGTCATGTATTTTGTAGATAATAGATTGGTTGTAAGAGATTTTAGAGGAGCATCAGGATACCTTGTATATTTGAATATGTATGGTGGTCAGACCTTTTAGATTCCGAGTTAGGCTCTCTCACCATTTACTATTCAAGAATATTTAATGATGGTATATCTTTTTGGTTAAGAATTTTTTCCCCTATACCTTCTAGTTTGTAGACACATACATTTGTACATGCTAGAGGTTTTTTCATAGTGGGTTTGTATCCTAGATGTTTCATATTTTTATTTTATTATTCTTATGTACTTCTTCATTGAGATGATTATGTGTGTGCATATAGGTACATTTTTAAAAGGCCTCCTATTATAGATATAAATTTTTGAACATGACTCCAACCTCGGGCCTATATATTTAGTCATGGGGTAGTTGTGGCTTGACCTATGTTTGGTGTGGTCAATGATAGATTGGTATTAGAGGAGTTCATTTCTTGTGATAAAGATTGGTGTAGTCCCCTTATGAGGATTTCTTCAATCCTTGGGGAAAATTATCAATGTATCTCAATTATGGATCTCTAACTAGGGAACCCAATGATGGTATAGGAAGATTACATATCCATTCACCAAAACTCTAACAACCTACTTGTTCACTCAGCATGCTGAGAAATGTTTTTAGGGAAAAATGGTGCAAGCATCATATTTGATTAAGTATTTTAGATTACCTTCCTGTGTCACGTCTCCATTGTATACAATTCTCATCTGAAACTTATATGTCTTGATTATATTTTCAGGATTCCTCTATACATGCAGCTAGATAGGTTACTAGTTTTTGACATTGAAGATGATTTGATGAGTTATGAGGCCTCAATTCAAGGAATAACTCATGAGTTTATTCCTCCAGGCAGATAGGTAGTAGCACCCCACTAATTAATAAGTATATAATAGAAGTTGAGGACATTGAGGATGTGTTTAGGATTATCACACACCACAGATTCTAGTACTAGAGGCCATTGAGCTGTCACAATGAGCTTGATCCCTAGAAAATAGAGAATTTGTTAGAGTTCATAGTCTATGTTTTTAAAACTATATAGATACTAAAAGATTAGTTATTTTCCATTTCCAAGGACTTTCTTGGTGCTATTGGGGTATTTTTACACCAATTCCTGATGATTCAAAAATCTCATTGGCCTACATCCAACATCTCTTTTTGGAGGAGTACCACCACTCCTTGCACTCGAATCTTATTCATGAGATTATAAAGGTACATTACCGAAGGATAAAGGTATTAGAGTATGATTTGAGGTTTACATAACTTTTGTGGTTCTCCATTGATGTGATTTGGGATGTCTATATCTAATCATAGATGTTTAACCAGGGATTACGTTGAGATATCTATAGTTGTGTGGTGACATTATGCATTCCCACCTATGCTGGGGAGATGGGGTGGGCATTAGTGATAGAGAGATTCTTATTTGGGAGACACCAAGAATCTGGAGAACGAAGTAGGTTTTGTATAGGTATGTCATCTGTATCATCTATAAAATACTATTATGGTTAATCTTGTTATAAGAGATCATTATAGGATCAAGCCCAGTCACATGGTTTGGGGAATTATAGTGGACCATTTCATCCCAATAGGAAAATTATTATGCATGTAATGGGAATTATCACATGGATCCAGACTCCCCGATCTGACATGTTGTATAGTGTGGGAAGATAGCATAAAGACCGTTGTTGAAGAGGCATCACCAAGATTGAGTATCTCATAGGTGAGGGCAGTGTGGCTTCTTGGGAGGTAGAGCTGGAAGAGGTGTATTTTGATCTATAGTAAGAGGGGATATAGGTAGTGTAAGAAACTATTATATTCTTATATAACCCCAACCATGTGGACCATGTTAGGCACCAATAGCTTACATTCAAGGAAACATACATCTACATGCTATGGAAAAGTATGAACCATTGGCACTAAAAATGACTAGAGGTATGATCTGCACATATTATACTCCTTATTCTGTATCACTAGTCAGAGTTGTGATTCATGAATTATTCCCTTTACTCTTATTGTGATTTTTTGAGCTCTAAGTTGAGGTTTTAGAGCAGTATCATTGTCTTGAGGTTTCTATATAGAACACTTCATCATAATCGTCAATATATTTGTAGTGCGAGATATCTCTTAGTGGAGAGAAGCTCTCATGGGACCATTTGGTCTTCATGATGGAACCATGTCATATCATATTGGGTATGGATATGTTATCAATGTTATAATCCAAGATTAATTATCACCGTAGCTGATATAGATTCATTCACATTGATGGGATGAGATTCTCTAATAAAGGAGTGATACATACCATGGTAGGATGAGTGGTTTTTCTAGAAGGAAGACGTATCCTACCACCTATCAGTAGTAAATTGTACCCCTTGGTGTTGAAAGATCTTTAGGCACCTATATTCCTTTAGTCATGTGACCTATTAATTACACCTTCCATCAGGATGTTTCGAGAGTACCTCAAAGGTGGGATATTGAGTTTTATATCTATATGTATCTTAGGACCAAACAATTACATTTTCTGGAAAATCATATGTCCCACAACATGATTAAGGAGTTACAGATATTGTGGGATGTCATTCTATAGAAGAGTTTTAGAAGAGTTAATGTGTCCCTCGTGCAGCTCTGTTGTGGTTAATGAAAAATACATATTGGTCTTAGACTATTTCATGGATTATAATCCTGTGAACCAAGACCAAATAAAAATGGTTCCCCACATCAAGGATTGAATACCTATTTGATCTGTTTTGAGCCATGAGATGGTTCTAAAAAATCAATCTCACGTGCGAGTACCATGAGATAATATTTTATGAAATTGATAATACAATGTAGGAATTCTGATGTCACTACAAACAAAATGATTTCCTTATGATTCACTTTAGTGAAAAATATTCCACTGAATTGTTTATGGATTTTAAAAACTATATCATACCCCATACATCGATTTTTTTTTCTTCCTTAATTCCAAACATATATTCTATATGTCAGAGGTTGAGAAGTTAGAGTACTTGAGGATGGACCTAGATTTTCATTGGGAGCAACATCATTATGGTATTCTTTCGAAGGGTCAATTCTTGATTCATGATGTTCACATTCTTGGTCATGACATTTAAGGTTTTGTTGTGGACCCGATGATGATTAATGACGTTTTTTCTTGATATCCACCCAGGATAATGTCAAATGTGTTTAGTTTTTTCTGGTTTACTAGCATACTACTACAGGTTCTTTGTATAATTTTCCTGGATTTAATCCCCTTTGATGATACTAATGATGAAAGGTTATCCATTTAACATGGTTGAGTCGCTCCATAGGGAATTCAATTTTTTATGACAATGGGTGAAAAGTAACTACCTTCTGAGACTACCGAAGGCGGGTATGGAGTAAGTAGTGTGTTTCTATTCCATAAGTGAAAGGTTTGGATGGTACTTGGTGTAAATGTAGTAATTTATTTCATATGTGTCAGGGAAGTTGAGACCTCTAGAGAATAACAACATGAATCTTGACCTTGAGATGGTTGTATTAGTCTTTTCATTGAGGATGTAGAGACACCATTTTCTAGGCGAATACTTTGTATTTTACTCCGACCATCATATTCTTATGTATGTCTTGGTGAAGAGATACATCAACCTGAGATAGAGGAGATGTTTTGATTTATTACATTAATATTCCATTGAGATACTCTATTATTTAGTGAAGGGAAATATAATTAATGCTTCCCTTTGTATGAAGTCTCAATATTTTTTGTGTAGAAGGTTTATTATCACTATACTTCCCTAAAATTATCTTTGGTTGAGAAGTAGGGTGCATATTTTCATTAGAAAATTATGTTGAATCCTCCACTACATCCATGTCTGGGAGAGTAATAATTTGGAGACATAATCATTTAGTTCTTTCATGATTAAAAGTCCATTGAATAATATCCATCTGGATTTTATGATGGATAAAATAATTACATATTTTTATAGTGATGGATGGTGGTTCCATACATGATGTGGGATGTGTTTCTGTGAGACTACCACGCATCTTCTTTAGTTGTACAACCTTCTGTTGAAATGACGATCATAGACATTCAGCAACATTTATTTTGGTATATATGAGATGAACCGTGGACAAGTTCATCTCTTCGTGCCTCACATGTCTGTAGTTGGAGTGTTCACACTAGGCTATGGTAAGAATTTGGTACCCCTAGATATCTCTGAATTGAAATTGGGACATCATATCCACACACACATTATGATAGGGATTCCATGTATGGAGATAGTCCATGACACAATCTGGGTATAATTTGACTGACTCACGAAGCGGGTGCACCTTGGTACTATCTTGGAGAGTAGTTCAGTGGAGATCTTTTATAATATGCAAAAACTTGTTATTTGTTGGATCATTGGGTTCCCTCAACAATTGTCTCCAACTTTTATGTGCAATTCATGTCACATTTGATTATAGTTTTTGACGATCCCTTTGGTCCCCTTATAATGATGGATTTCCTTTAACCCTAAGATAGATTTGATGAACGAGTACACCATCCATCTGTTGGCGGATATACTGATGGATTTCATGTTTTTCATTGGTTAGATCCAGGAATATCACATTCCTTTTTATGAATTTTTTTAAAATAATAGTTACCACTATACAATCAACATAGATCCTTCTGAGGCCCATTAGGAAAGACGATATAGGTCACCCTTATGATGGATATAGATCTATGATGAAACTATTATGGCTATATAGATGGATAAGGTTATAATGGATAATGTCTAGGTCATCCATGTGGGGATTATAATTTGCTAGAGGATGAATATATCATATGTTGTATTCCCTTGGAGTTCGAGAAATGAAACCAATGCTTTCAGAGAATCTACCGTAGATGAGGATTATAGAGTTTTAGTTGGGGGGCATGATATCCCAGAGGTTCATCTGGCCATTTGATATTGTGCAAAGGGATGGGGTGGTTTCACAAAACCCTTCCTTACCCCCATAGTTTGAGTGGAATTATGATGTATTCAATGAATTGTAAAGAAGGATATATGTGCATGACCCCACACACATAATTGACTATGGATATATGGACATAAAGGATTGAGACACATTATCCATGAACGAGGTGGTGATCAAGGATCGGAGGATATGACTCTATGGGGATGGACTATTCCCCTTTTTCTTGAGTTGTTGTAGCACATAAACATGCATGAAAGAAACCTGTGAGTGGGAGAGGTAGGTGATACTTAGTATCCAATGATTCATTTAGTTTTTCCATTTTGAGGATGAAAATATAAATGGATGGAATTATTTAGAGAATATTTTTTTCTTTATAATACATTAAAATTTTCAAGATATATTTTCCAATCCAGGTGATGAGATAGTGGGTTATTCCAAGAACCGTTGTGCCTCAAATACGTTTAAAAAAATATTAAATATATTTTAAATTATGCAGAAAAAACATTATTATATAAAATGGTCTATATCCTAACTGTAATTTTTGTTGCAAAATCTATGTCCATGGTTGAGTTTTGAATGCAAGGTTTACCATATCCATGAATTGAAATTAATCGGTGTGGGGAGTTTAGATATATTGACCCTTGTTTGGTATAATTAATTTATATTAAATTTTTTTTTTTATTGTTTAATTTATGTAACCAAAGTTAATTTTTGTATATGTTACCAATTATAAAAATTCTCCAAGTTTATCCACAAAAACCATAGTAGAATTGAGAGAATTTTATTCTACTATTTATTGGAGTTCCAATATCTAACATTGGAAAAAACTATAGATTCTGGAGGATCGGGATATAATGAATGCGATTTTACCTCCCTTTTATAGATGAAAACATTATACATATTTAAATGAACCAATAAAAAATAATATATATAATTTTTTTGGATTATTCCCATATTAAAAAAACTATTTGGGAATGATTATTATTTTTCATGATATACTTTAATTAAAATAATTGTGCACACTCGTGTACTGATTTTAATTAATTCTTTAATTGGTTGTCACCCTGGATATCCCTGAATGAGTTATTTCGACAAGAACTATATTCCAATGATTGTTTAAATTTGTTTCTTACGATTCCCACCTAAATTTATATCATTATTAGATGAATATCACATGGGTTTTTTCTTCTATATTTCTGTGTGGGATTGAGCATGATTGAACCCATGAATTCATGATGAAATCATGTTCAATAGACTAATTGGTGATCAAAGGAATGATTTGGATGTGTTGTAGGGTATTGGTGAAAAATCCCAAGGATTATGGATATTATCACAAATAGAAATAGAATGAGGAATGTGGGACATATGGTGAATCCCCATGGTTTGATAGATAAAGATTTTCGACCACAATATTACCAAAAACAAAAAACAGAGGAAAAATCTACAACTTATGGGTTTCTAGGGTGAGATCTATAGTGTATGAACTGGATATGATACAACCTATAGTATATATAACATATTATAAAATCCCCATCTACAGAGTGTGTATTGTGATGAACACAAGACATGTTGTGATCCTTGGGTTGTGGAAAAATGAATTTTAGAAATTTTAGGAAGACAAATTTTTTCGTCCACCTAAACTATTTGTATATCTCCAAAGGTAGGAATGATATGTGGTCTGAGAACATAGGAGGAATACTTTTTATGATATCACATAGGGTTCCAAATTACATGAACAAGTGAAAAAGTATATGGACATGCCCAAGGGAATGGTAAGGAATCATAGTGGCCAAACAATTCATGTAGCTTACCAACATGTTGTGTAGTACTTCATGGGTAGTGATACATGTAATATTTGTGAAACATTTATTTTGTGGGGTATAATAATATTCTGTGTGGTTCCCCTATAGTTTGTGTACCCGTTATTAGATTTAGGTAAAGCTCTTACTCTCAAATCTCCTTATTTTTTAAATGTATTTTCTCCCATTTGAAGAATATCCTAAGTGTTTTCAATATACTATGAAATGGTAGCCTCTACAATGTATTTTTCATTATGATGTGAGATGTTATAGATGTGATTCCTATGTAGTTTATTCTAGATGTTGGTACTGTTCAGGATGGATCTCTATAGGATTTTAGTGTAGATCCCTCATACAAGTATGGGGTTAGTGTATTATACCTATCACCACCTAGCACCCTAATGATGGGAAGGGAAAAGGTCCCTAAAAATTATTATGGAACCCTATTTCTTAGAAAGGCATGGGCTGCCTATAGTTGACCTGAGTGGAACCCTCCTACGATATCTATAAATGGGTTCTCGACTACAAGAGTTTCACCCTCTGTCAAGGATGAACACGATTCCTCTATTGATTATAAGAGTGGAACCCCCTACTAGATAGGGTGTGGTTCCTCTATCTTATATACGACTGTAAATATCCTACGGTATCATGGAAGGGTTCATCGACTACTAAAGTGTCACCCTTAATCTAGGATGGGAGCATGTCCTCTACAGATTATTAGAGTGAAACCCTCCCACATGGCATGTCACGGGCCCCCTAACAATTACATGAGTGGAACCATACTTCAATGTTAGGGAATGGGTCCTGGACCATCAGAGAGTGTCACCCTCTTATTAGAATAGTGAATGGTTCCTCAATATATCATTTGAGTGTTGACTACCTATTGTACCTGGGTTTAGGTCCTCCCCCGAGGTACTAATGCCCTCGGCCATGCGGCATTGAAACAAGGTCTATCTTGGAATGGATGTCTATTTAGAGTGATTCATGAGATTTTGTGCATCCTTGATGGACTCGTGGAACTAATTTTACACTATTACTTGGTTGAAAATGATATAGATATCCCCTTATCTATCATTTGGTTTAATTTTTTTTGAGAATATATATATATATGTATGTATGTATGTATGTATGTATGTATGTATGTATGTATGTATTAATGTATCAATGTAGTTTTAGTTTTTTTTACTCTCTGGCATTGGGATTATCTATCTACTATTTAGCTATTATTATCTTGTCTAATACATCTCTCCATTTAGTATTCAAGGTATTTTACTGTGTTTGTATATACTCAGAGATACATGCTATTTTCTAACATGTGTCATATCTTATGAATATGATGGAAAGGGGAGTGGAGATTATTGAGGATCATAATGATACCTTGTATATTTGACCATGAACAATGGTTGGATCTTGGAGATTCAATGATGAGATTTCTCATCATTTAAATTTCCAGTTCATGTCACGTCGGGACATCTTACTAGCTATACGTGTATATATACCATCTGATTTTCATTTTACAGTATCCCACACCATATTTGTTTTTCATACTTGGTTTAAATTATAAATGTTTTATATTTCAATATTTTTATACCTCAAAACATCTGCATTGATATAGATATGTCTTTGCATACAAGTATATTAGGTAATGTTTTCTCATACAAGTTATGTCGTTGAACACTTTTTCCCATTCGCTAGACTATGGAGGAAATCTAGGTGTATTTTTAGCTCAATCCCTATTAGGTAGGGTCATTATATAATTATAAATATATTATTTTAATCATTAAAATATAATATAGTTTTGGATGTGTCACTAAGGTTATTGAAAATTAATCAAATAACATAAAAAACATAATATAAAATGGGAAAAAATTTTGTTCATTGATTCTCTTTAGAGTAACTATTAATTCACTTTGGGGGTTTACAATGTAATAATTCATACCATATTATTTGATTGAATTCATCTCTTTCCAAAAAATTGTCAGTCATTTAAAATTATGAAAAATTCACTATTGGATTATTAAAATGTATTGATTTCATTAATAATATTTATTTTATCAAAAATAATATCTAATTTGAGATATTTCACTTTTATATAAATGTTCTTCATTTAATGAAATATTTTAGGTTTTTTAAAATAATATTTTTATCAGCCTTATAACCATTTAATTTGATATCATAAGATTATATAATAATTTAAATCGGCCACATATTATTTAATAAAAATATATTATTAAAAAATTCTTGAAAAAGATAATAAATTCATCAAAGAAGTTTATTTATAGAATTTATATATTTCCCCCAAATTGAATTATGTTTCTCATTATTTTAATATTAAATTTTAATCAAACTCATTATTTAATCATTTAAAAACTTAATATTAAATAGAATTAATATAACTATTCTTTTATTAGATGCAAAATATAAAAATTAATACTGTTAGTGAATAAATATTTTACTCTTTTCTGCACTATGGAATGCCCTGATGTTTACGTGTACAATGAATATATTTTCATTGGGTGATTTTGTGAAGATGTTCTAGGATCTGATATAAATGAGATTAAAATTATCCAATAAAATGGTATTTTGGATAATTTTGTTATTGAATATCATATTGGGATTTCTAAATGGAAAATCCTTGTGATTTTATCTCCATCATATGATCACATAACTGGTCTCATAGGGTACAACCCAATTAGTTGAAGTCATCACTTCCATTATCGATGTCAATTGGAATTTTTCATAACCCTTAATATTCAAAACGTAATGGTCATTATAAAAAAGGTATATTATCAATGTTTATGATGATTAATATCCTTTTAAATTTATCATCTATTATAATATCCTCAAAATCACCAATATAGTGTATGTTCTTTAAATGACATTATTACATGAAAAATCTTTAATTCATTCAAAATTAGATTTCGATATATAATTTTTTCTTCACTTTCATGAGTACCCAGTTTTAGGAAGATGTTCTTTCTCTATCCTAAAATGGATAAACTATAAATTATAATGGATTTATATTTTCTTTAATAATTAAATTATTATGATTTATTTGTTTTTGTAAAAAGATGATTTGTGATAAAATATATATTTTACATTGTTTTGGAAAAATAAAGGCTTGTTTTCATGTCATTTTGAAGTGGATTGTGAAATGAGTATTCAATGAATGTTACTGAATGAATAAAGAGAGGTTTTAAATAATTTATGAGATATGAATACATTTTTAATTAATTGATAAGTTTATCACATGGGATGTCTTGGGTACTTAGTTTTAAGTTGTAGTATTGGGCCTTGTCCATTTAATTTCAATGGGGTTTAATCATTGGTGTTGCCCTACTCCCATGTCCCATGTTCTAGGGAAATGATCATGTAATTTACATGTGGTTGAATCATGGTATTTCTTCATATCCTTTTGCCTATGTTGTATGGATATGAGTGAACACTTGATATTGATAGTTGTATGAGTTTTCTATTATCTAAACTTGTCAGGATACATGGCCATTTTACTATTTTTTTAAACTATTTAATCTTTGATATAATTAATTTTCAATTTGTGGATTTATGATTCGAAACTATTTTACCTAGATTCTTTCTGAAGTATAGGTAAATGTAAATATTTTATGTAAATTTGATATAAAACAACATTACATCTTAGTATTACTTGTTTTAATTGAAACAATCCTATTAGAATAATTTATATAAAGGCATTGTATTGACCGCCATGATGGGATCCTACTCGGAAAGATTAGCTGACAAATTTTATATCCCTTCAGTATTGTGTACACATTTTACTATATAATGATACAGGAAAATGGTAGGCGTCATAGTGAGACGGTGAGGTTTATTTTAGTTGGGTATAAGTAGATAGTACTAAGGTGATTTTAATTTACCAATATATCACTTATTGTAGTTGTATATTATTTTGTTTGTTGTACTGGTACATTTGAATTTTTTCTATATACTATTTAGTTGTACCACTACCACTACATTTCATTGTGTAGGAAGTTTTTCTTGTCATCCATTGTTTCATTAAACAATATATGTATATAAGTATTTTTTATAGTTTTCGGTTTGGAGAAATAAATCCCACTAGTGTTTTTAATTACTGAGTGTGAGTTGAAAACCCGTGGGGATTTTGAAAAACCTTAGGTTATGTTGTGTATTAGGTGGGATTCAAATTTTATATGATTTTCATAGAAAATTTGTTAAAAAATATCACCATTTCTCAATTTTTTTCATGTGTAATTATTTGTGGACATCTAGTTGATAAGAGATATGATGGTCATCAAAAGAGATGTAGGTTTCCGTATGTTTATTAGCAATCTCTTATAATTATGGTCATCATGTAACCTATGGATATCAAGATGTGTGTACCACAAGTTTTGAATTTTGACTATGATCTCTGGTCCTACTTATGGGTTTTTGGATTTGAATGATACTCATTTCACTATTTAATAGTATTGTTCCAATTTTATTGTGTTGTAATATAGAATTGAGACATATTAAATTGGTTCAATAATAGGGGTTGTGAGATATTCTCATCATGTTATTCCTCCCCTGGATCATAATTTTATAGAGAATACTCTTTGGGTAGTTTGTGTTGTAGACCAAAATGTATTGCCAGTTATGAACCAAGAGAATGAGGTGAAACTAGATGATTTAGGATATAAATATAAATCCCATGATTTAATATGAGGGAAAAATAATACATTAAGGGTCTAAATAAAACCCAATTTGTGGAGGAATGGATGTAAAATATTGTTAATATCTTCAACTTCAAGGGAGAAACTATGATTATCAAGGAGGAGTATGTAATTTTCAAGCATGGGGGTCCTTAAAAGTGATAGTGGCATTATATGGTATATGAAGCTAACCATGTCGTATTAGATTTGTGGGGTCTAAATACCGTTTTATTTAATCTTGTATAGATAGAGTCTATGATCTTTAAGTGCATATAGAGTTACCCTAATAGTACCAAGGATTTATAATAGTGTTAGAGTTCACAAATATTTTTATTGATATAGTTCATTTTTCACTGGTGTTGGAGTGGAATGATAATTTGAAAGCTAAAATGTATATTTGGGGTTTAAGAAAATTTATGTGATCATATCATT
Source organism: Viscum album (assembly GCA_963277665.1). Lineage (NCBI taxonomy): Eukaryota > Viridiplantae > Streptophyta > Magnoliopsida > Santalales > Viscaceae > Viscum > Viscum album. Next base: position 744,660,535 of record OY728123.1, on the reverse strand, counting down.
AAATGAAAAAGATAACAAATTTATTAATAAATTTAAAATTCTCTTATATAAAAAATGAACATGGTAGGATAGATTACTTCTTCCTCCATTCAATTCCACCTATTGGTAGTTTTTGGGGCATGCCAAGAAAAAAAAATTAATTGGTATGAATATCATAGACTTTATTGGAATTTTTCATAGTATACAACCACCTCTATACTATCATCAATTTCTATAAGTGTTCCCCTTGACCTATTATTAGTCCAACAATGTTGGGAACACAATACCTTCTTTTCCACAACCATGAAGATGTGAAATGCCTATGATTTCCACAATCATCTACTTCATTTATTCCAAATGATTTATATCCACCAATATAGTTCATTATAATCATATAAAATAAATATTCTTGTGCATTTAGATATTTTAAGGAATAATGGGATTCATCCACATGCATTATGAGTGATGTACCATCACATTGTGGATGGGTTTCAAATATAGGTTGATATAAGACCAAAAATAGTAATTGGTAACATCAATATTGATTCACCTATATAAATTTCTCTATTTGATATAAGATAATAATAATCATGTATATATCCCAGTATTTTATGTCATATAAAATAAAATATATCCCATGTGTTTTGTTATGGGGCTTGAAATGGATCTTGTAATGTTAAAAGAGTATGGGTTTTTATTTTCATCTTATTCACTATCAATTTCTCTGGTAGAGTTTTTCTGAGATTTATGGGTTCTAAATTTAGATATCTTCGATGTCTCCATCAAAATGAATTGGACAATTCATCAATGTTATATGAAATTTTATATCATTGACATGTTTTATTATTTCTCTTTCAGAGATCTCATCTGTATTAGGAAGTGTGCATTCTAACGCTGGGTAAGACATGACCTACCTTCCCATAGCCCAAGATCTTGTTCTATACTGAAGATGACATATGTGATTATGATTCTTCTCCTATTGATATTTCCATGGTTGTTATGTAATTCTATTCTCTTTATCTATATGAATGTTTTGGTAATAATCAAGATAGGAAGGCCAAGTTACCTATTGATCTGGTGTTGGGTATAATGTTGATCTAGATACCCTATATCATATGACACATATCATGTTAAAGGAGATAACAGATCAGTCATAAGATCTACATGTCATGGTCTTTATACATCACTATGTTTCACCAAGTTTATCTCCAATTCTCCATACCAATAGGGGTGATTTTCCATTTTATTTTGGCATAAACTATTAAAGGTTGAACTGGGAAATGTGTAAGAATAAGTAAAATTTTTCATCCATTGATTAATTTTTTAATTAGTTAAATAGGGAAAAGTTGTTTTGGAAGATTGATCATTTGATAGGTTATCATAGACCCGGATATAAATAAAATGAAATTATAAAAACTACTTTCCAATGTAGGTATGGGAATTATGAATATCACAAAATAATCTCTTGTCGGATTAATGTTTTAATAATTTTCATGGATTTTGTGGTCAAGTTATTCAATCTATCCCTCAACATCTTTTTCATTGTGTTTTTGGATTATATAATCATCTATTTAAGATATGAACATGATCCTGAACCCCATATTGATTTTATTTTGGGAATATTGAAGAACCATATACAAAATATAATTCTTTCACAATTCACTATCTAGATTAATGTAGTGATGCTCAGTGAGAAATTGATTTATGAAGGTTTTATATAAGTTGTTCTTGAGAAGGAGTAGGTTTTATTTTTAGTGTAGGATCCATGAATCATCTTTATGAATCATTGATTCTTAGGTCTTGAGAGATATTATCTATGATTCTTCAAGTATTTCTTAAATTTTCCATCACATATGACTGCTCTTACCAGTAAAGGGGTGAAATTCTCATGGGATGGAAAATTTCTTGGTTCATTCAATACATTGAAATTTATTCTAACATCAGTAACTATTTCCATCTAAAATAATCCTAATAAGTGAAATATGTTCATCTAAAATGCTTCTTGTATAGATTTGAGTTATGTTCTTATAGATAATAATAATTTAGTAACATATGAATCTCTTCAACTTCAGTCATATGGGATAAATTACAGCACTCATGATTTGGATCTTTTCATGGTTAGGCATATATATATGAAGTGAATGAATATCCTTTTTTAGAGTGGAATATTTTCATTTCAGATAATATGAGTTTGATATATATCTATTTTCATGTGGACATAATTGTAACTAAATATTGATGGGTTGAATATACATAAAATAGTTGATTTCCACATCTCCAACAACATGTTAAAATAGAATTTTGATTTAAATTCTTTTAGTATGGATGCTCAATTATATGATATCATGAAATGTAATAAAGTGTAAAACCAAATTTGAATATTTATTAGTATCATATAGAATAATAGGAATCTTATTGTGGTATGGTTATAACTAGTGATCAATAATATCCATCTCTTATTGGGTTAATTCAATAGGATTAAGTGCCAGATGATTAGTTTGGAGGAATTATGGAATCCTTTAATTTGGGTAGACCGTATTTGGTTATTATCCCCATTATTAGGATAATTTCCTCACCATGATTTGTTTTTTCATCCTAGTATCGACATGAAATTAATTTTTTATAATTTTAATTTTTCATCATGGGACATCTATACTACCACCATAAAAGGGAACTATGGATTGAGATGGTGAATCACTTGGTCAGGTATGGAGTATGAAATTTTTTGTTTTGTGTATTGATATTAACCTTTACATTAGATAAATTAATATCAGTTGAATAATTATAGTTAAGTTTGGCCTCTTCCAATGATGGTTTTGAAATTGGATGATGTTTTTATGGAATTGTTTCTGCACAACCATTGACTCATAATTGGAAGAATTCTAAATAGGTGGTGGTTGATCAGTTGATTGTATATTCTCCTTTTATTATAATCAAAGCTATCAGTAATGTTTTTGATCTAGATAATTTGTATTTATTTGAGATTTTGAGGTTTTATAGGGTTCACTCTATCACTATATGTGCTTAGGATCCAAGTTCTAATTCGACATTATGGAATAGCCTTTAGGAGGTGATGCATGATTAGTTTCAGTTGAGTACAACATATCACTAACATACTGATAGTTATAAAGATAATGATATTTAGATATTAGAGGATATACTTAATGATTCAATATTGATTGTTTTTGGATCATGGGATAGCCATATAAAAATTGCCATGTTATCTTAAAAAAATATTAACAAGTCATAAATTGGTAAAAAAGATTTACTGGATTAATATTATCACCCATTTATGTCACATGTTTGTAAGGAAGAGGATGGTGATACATCACTTATTGTATAGAGTATTGTTTAGAAGATGTCGGGGTGGAAATAATATATACTTAAGCACTTGGAAATGGTGAAATCTCTACAAAAATTATATGCAAATCATCAATTTCATCCTTTGTAGTTTTCCATTTGTGACAGAGTTTTATTGAAATCTTCTCCTCTGTTGGGTTAATGTCATATTTAGAATCAAGGTATGTTGGTTCAAAGATTTGTTGGACCATTTTAGGAAACTTTTCATATAAATAATTTTTCTTATTATTTGAAATTTTCAGCATAGTTTATATGTATCCATGATGTTTTCAATATATATCATCTCAAGAAGAACCATCATAGTCATTCCCTAGTTCATACATGGTATGATATGGAGTTAGAGATAGATGTTTCTATTGAGGGGAAACCACTGGATATCCATTATTACTAGTCTAAATTCTTTTGCGTGAAGTCTATTTAGTTCATCAGATTATAATGGTGGAATATATAAAATTCCCAAGAGACATGGGAGCACAAATAATTGATGATAGAGTAGTGGACTCTCATATTTATTAAGAAAAATTCATCATAATGAATTAACATAGAAAACATTTCCTATGTTGGTGATATGTTAACATCCATGGAACATTATAGGGTCCTTATTATGGTTTTATGTGCTGTACTTATGTTTCTTAGGTTATAGGTGATGTATTGGGAGTTTTTGGAGAACATGGGTTAGGTGTAGACTACAAGGCACATTTAAATCAATCATTTCTAACATAAAATGATGATATATTGCTAAAATAAAGGTGTGAATAATGTTTTAGGGTGTAATATAAATTTACAGTAAAAGAACCATTTTATTCCTTAAATTCATCTCTCTTTCTAAATTAACCTATGGTGACATGGTTTTAATTGTATATAAATTTAAGGGAGGTTTATATAGAATTAAATGATTTATGATTTAAATCCTTATATACCTTGGGTTTTAATCACTACTCACCCAACTAACTCTTCACTCAATATGAATCCATCTCACTTGAACCCTAGGTTACATATTCATGTTTTTGGATTTTCCAACACCTTAGGATTTCTTGTTTCACCATGTTTGATCTCTAGCATGGTTGGTTTTCAACCCAGCAAGTAAGTTCGGCCTTTATGAATATTAATTTCTCATTATTGTGATTGGGGTGTCGGGATGTGTTTGTGTGATCATTAATCAAATGAAAATTCTTATTTTATCCCTTAAATATTAATTATTCAATAGTATTCTTTGGGATATCCATTTGGTTGGTTGTAGTGTGGCATGCGAGTTACCTAATTTATACTTGTATATATCTTTTCTGGAAAATGATATTGTTATGTATTTTGAATCTATGATTTGGTAATCGAAGATAGGGACTCTGTTTTTCTACATTCTTCCATGTTTGTTTAGATAATATTTTGAGTAGTGTCTACCACATTTTTGAGTTAGGTGGTTCTTTCTCTATCCATCATTTTATGAATGGTTATTTCTTGCATTTTTTTAAAAGACAATTAAATAAATTTTAATGATTTATTTGTGGTGGTAAATTGGGGATTATGATAAAATATGGTCTTCCCCATGGATTATTTAAATAAAAAACATGTTTTCTAAGCATTGTAAAATTGACTACGATAAGGTTTTTTAAAGTATTTTTTTAAACGAATAAAATGTTTTTTTGAAATATTTGTGAAATATGAAGTCTTTTCAAATAGATTAGATAAATTTATCACATGGAAAGTCTTCGGTACATAGGTGTATGGATTATTACTATGAATATTAAATTTTATTATTTTCAGGGCAACTCTTGTGGTGTTACTCTTCTCCTTTGGTTCATGTTCTGTGGACCTGATATTGAAATTGTTGGGGGGTTCACTCATTTGGCATGTGTTCAATGGAATTCATATTGTACTAATAGTTGATTGTTGTATAAGTAGTCTACCATCTTGATCTACTATGATCCTTTAATTTTTTTAAATAATTATTTATCATTATACAATTCTGACATATATATATGCTTTCAAAATTTTGGTTTTGTTATTTGAATTTGTATTACCTTGGTTACATTAAAATAGTGGAGAAAGGGAAATATTTAACAAGATTATGACATAAAACTAAATTACTACTAATCATACCACATTTTATTTTAAATTACTATATTGGGATTATTTGTATAGATACGCGACTTGGAACACTAGGGTGGGATCTTAATTTGTTTTCCCTAAAACATTGAACACCCCTTCATTGATGTGTGTACATTACCATTTATCTTGATGAATGAAAAGGAAAAGTTCCACCGTGTGATGGGAAGGTTCATGTTAGCTTGTTATGGGTTGGTATTGGGTATATAGATGGAAATTTCACACAAATCACATGGAGTAGTGGTTTTTTATTTTGGTTGTTAGACACGTACATTAGTATGGTCTCTAGAAGATTTTGTTTTTTACAGTGGTCGATGACTTTATTATTTAATTACATATTTCCTAGCATCTATTTTATCATTATATATATATTTATAAATCTCTTGGGAATTATTTTGGGTTAGGTAAATCACTCCCTATAGTTGTTTTTCAATTCACGGGTGCTAGATAAATAAACCTGGGAATTTGGAATAACCATCAGGTATATTTACAATAATACTATGTACCAGATTTAGAAGCATTGATATGTTATATCATTACCAATGCAGAACCACAATTTTTATGGACATAGGGGTAACCTATTACGGGGAACCTGAGTGATACCATGAAAGTCACTAATGTGTCTTGGTTTTATTTTTGTTAATAAAAATTTTAATAGGAAAATGAGATTACTTGGGTGATGGTGTGACAATCAATCTAATAATTATGTTAATGGTTCTAAAATCATAATAGAATTTGATGGAGATACCTGCTCTAAATTAATTGATGTAAAATATTCATGGAATCCCCCAATAAACAAACAAATTTATATATCATCATAATGACCATGAAAGGTGGCATATAGTTATGTAATTTAAATAAAAAAATATAAAAAATGGAATGATTATGTTTCATGAATTTTCACATCGGCCTCCGGAATTCATGCCACATTCATTTGATTTCCATGGAGAATGATTTTTACCATTTTTGGATCTGTGGTTCATCGTATTTCGGGGGTTATTTTATGAATGTTGTCAAATGGTCTCCGGACATTGATGTTGGATCTGAACCCCCCATCGTTCTGATCTAGATTTCTTTCACAGATTTACCTCTCCATATCTTCAGGCTGAATGCTCTTTTTCCTAATGCTGAACTCTTTGGACACCCAATCAAGCTTGAAACTGCTACCTTGAATCTGTCCAGACTGTTGGTTGCAAGGATTGGTACTGAAGTTGATATATCTCATGAATTACCATCGTGGTTTTGGATACAAAATGGAGATAGCATCTTTTTACATGATGTTGTCTTTGAAGAGGTACATGCCTATTGTAAAATGTGCTCATGAATTGGCCATTTTAAGGAAGAATGTGGGATTCCTAGAGTTCCTCCCATCCCGCCAAATTTGGAGACAATTTGTGAGGAAAATAATGATGCAAAGAAAAGAACCAATGTTCAAGAAGATACATCTGTTGATTGTGTCAAGGTCTTAAACTCCATCGATGTTCCCAATCCCACCCATGTTCCACCAATTCAGGAAGACATTACTACTACTAATGTGGGTTTTGAGGTGGTTCATTTTGATGAAGGTGAACCCTCTAATCCCAATTCTTTATTGCATTCTCCCTCAGTCTCGTTGGAGGCTGACGAGAAAGCCAATCCAATTGAAGAAGACATCTTCAAATCAAGTTATATAAAAGGGAAAAACAAATGGTGGATGTTGATGGATTCATTACTCCCATTCCAAAAAAACAAGTATGTATAGGGACTATTCACATATTGAATGAACAATTGTTACAAGATCTCTTACTTCTTCTAACAAGGACATCATCAAAATCACAAGAGCCTCCAGTAAGATACCTTTAGACATTAAATCTCATCTTGATGTTATCTCTTCTATTGTGCCACCTGATGATAATCCGATTGGGGGCTTTGATCCGGCTGTTAAGCCCACATTGCAGCATACTGGGGAGGTGAGTGAAAATTTGGAGTCTCGAAGGGTTCAACGGGTTGAATTACCATAACAAAACCTCAAAAATGATGAAATATCTGTGGAGACTAATCATGATATCAAATGACAAGTGTTTATTTCGGGGTTGGGCCTGGAGACCAAATGAACTATCTAACTTCCTATGGCCAACGCATTTTTTGTTCTCCATTCGGATTTCACATTGTTCTCTTGCTGATGATGTTTGTCTATGGATTGCATTATTGATCATGTAATACCTTCAATCCAAAGTTCTTGTAATCTCTTTACATCTCATATTTCTACTATAAATTTTTTTTAATAAATTCCCTTAGCGCATGAATTGGGAAACCAATTCACGTCTCTTCTTTCTTAAAAAAAATCTGGATGTTATTCAATTGTGTTATTAATGATGAAAATAGAATCTAAATGTATACAACATGTTTTAATAATGAATAAAATCATGTTGGAATTATTATAAATTCCATCCATGAACAACCTATCATTTTGGATACTAAAATAAATAACATGATACAATTAGTTAATTGTTTTTGTAGGTCAGTTTGAAGGATGAAATGGAAGGACATTTAATCACTATGAATTTTCCATCATAATTGTTTAGCTTCTACTATACCCCTAAGAAACATTTATTGGGATTTATTAATTTATATTACAATTCATTTAATTAGTTTAAGTACTTGTGCAGAAATTTGATTGGTTTTATAACTCCACAGATGATTTTTTGATATTCTTTTTTTATTTGGATATATGAAGATTTAGTGTAGTAACTAGATAATTGAACATGTCTAGATTAAGGTAAAATAAAATATTATTCATTCTATATAATCATATGTGTTTTTTAGGGGAAAAGAAACCACGTATGAACCATTATTGACTATATGAACTAGTATCATTTCAGTAATGGTAGTGTGTCTATGATTAATTCAAAAATCTATGTTTGACCAATTTTTAAGTGTTGTATGAGTCAATTATTTTAGAAACGAAAATATATGTATTTATAAATGATTATATGATTCAATAAAAGTTCTGTAGTAGTCATTTGAATATTTGAAATGATATCTATTGATGCAGATGTGTCATTTCAGTATGAATAATTTTATTCTTTGTGTAAGAATGAATACATATGTGTGTAATTATCCTCCCTTATATTCATAAACATTATTCATGACCTTCATATGAAAAATTAATATTTCTATTAAATAAAAAACGGATGTCTATAGAGGGAGTATTTCAAATATATGTAAGTATCATCTTATAGTAATGATTTTATTTATCTATGGATTACAAATATATAATTCAAAATTTTTAATATTTTAAAGAGAAAATAATATGGTGTGATTTAAGAGAAATTATAAAATTTAAAAAACATTATGACACTGTGAATCGAAATGATTGATGTTGGAGATGTGTGAGAATAATGTTATTGGTTATAAAATACTTTTTATTGAATAATATTCTTATTTTTGAGTCAATTATTCATATCATCACTAGATTTTATATATAAAAATGTGTGTGTGATTCAAGACATTGAGATGGAATATTACATTCATTTCATATATTATGAACATAAATGATTACTAATAATTTTAGAAAAATTAACGAGTCTACAATATTGAAATTATGGAATTAAATATTCTATAAATGGATGAATAAAATTCATCTGTGTTGTTGTCATGTTTTAACAATCAAAAATGAACTTATGATCCTATATGGGACAAATAAGGTGTTGAGTAACTTTTCATAGTGTAAAAATTCACGAGGAGTCGTCACATGTTCTATATAATCTATCATTATTCAAGATTACTCTCATTCAATTGTCTTTTTGATTTTGTAATGTTATTATGAATTTTGATATTAATATAGTGGATTTAATTTGATTTGATGAATACATAACATGTTGGATGTTTCAAATGGAGAAGTACTAAAATATGAATAAAATGAGTATAAAATAATTAATGTTATATATGATTTCACACAGGATACTGTAGTTGTGGAAATTGAAGGACTCACCAAAAATTAGGTGTTATGGGTGAGTAATTGATATCATTGGATGAATTAACATTTTTTAAAATTCTTGATATATATTCCATAATTTAATAAATTTAATTAAGATATACCCTATGAAAAATTAGTTAAGGATTCCTATATCGATAATACATAATAAACTCATGAGGTATGTAAATTGGAGATAACGTGATTTATAATTCACTACTCAATGGAAGGAGAAGAGAATTAAATGTCATATGGAAGGAGAACCAACTATCCTAGAGAATAACATTTCACGTATCTGGTATTGATGAAACTGAAATGTTATAAAACACTAATAAAGAGGAAGAGAAAAATTAATCCCATGAGTTTATACAAGTAATGATTAAAAACACTCCCATGAGATTCAATTAATTTATATCTGTGAAGGTTTATCTAAATAAGTGATTCTTATTATTTATATTCCTGATAAGAATTTATTTTTTATTCATAAAGAAAATGTTTATTGAGAATGGATGAATAGTATGAGATCAAATAGACAGATATAATAACCATCAATTTCATTGAGCTTCAGCTATTAAATATAGAATGAGTTACATTCCTTATCCTTGAAGGCTGGATTCTAGAAAATAAAATGTGAAATGTGATGATTTTTTTTTATTTTGGATGATGTGACATTATTCTACAAAAATGGTGATATGCATCAAAAGATATATGTTCTTAATAAAATTGACGTGATCCAAATATTATAACTAATGGGATTCCAAATATATTCACTTTCATAACATACTGAACTCCTAACCTATTTGATATGGTAATAATTTTTATTGGAAGATCCTAAATAAACTCCCTCTATAGGGATGCTAAACATATATTACAGAATTAGTGACATGAACAACCTCAGAATAGTATCTAGATGGATTATAGTGAAGGTCTAAATCCTATAAAATACAAATAAAAAAATTAATAAATCATCTTCAATGCATATAAGTGTATTATAGGTTAAAAAAGTATAATTTTTGTTTAGTGATAATATATGTTCAATGAAGAAAGGGATAAAATTATAAGATTTGATATGGAATTTTGTGAAATTTCGACGACGCCATATTCACCCAACCGCATCTCTAGTGTGACCTTTTTTGTCCACTAACATAATCAATTTCTTTCAGAGTCTAGGTTCCCAATGATTGGATCATTTATTTTTTTGTCCAATATAATGTTATTATAAATATATGAGCTGAAGATTTGAAATTATTGAATATGATCTATAGATGGGTTTATATGACTAACTCCTTGTATGAGATAGATAGTAATTTCTAGAAATAAAATTAAAAATTAAAATAATGAATAGAAATGAATCCATATAAAATTTTCTAAAAAAAGCAGAATAACCACTACCATGTTGTAGTAAGTATATAAATTGTTTTTATAAATTTATCGATTCTGATGAATCCAATTATTCATGTTCAGGATATATGATATGTTTTATTGAATATGGGGTAAACTTATTCCTTGAAATTATTGATCATTTATATAATTTCATTATTTAAGTGGTTATATATATTTATATTAGACCACATAATTGTGTTTAAGGAAAAAAATTTGAAGTTAGAAAAAGAAAATGTGGATATTGGGGATGCTTTAGAAAATATGTGCATGATGTTTTAGGATCCTCCATAATTTATTTATGGCACAAAATAATCATCCATTTTTTTAAATAAAATTTATTATTTATTGGTGAATAATTGTTATGGGATTTATGTGAGAAAGAAATGATGGAACAAAATTCAATGAAGATATCCTTACATTGAAGAAATTTCATAACCTCTCCATGCATGTCCAGGAATCCCAGTTGGATGTTCAATAAAATAAGTAAATTAATTAGATAATAACTAATTATTGACTAGTAAGGTTAATGAAGATCATATAAATTATTTTGGAAATGAGTTGGATGGTAGGTTGAGATAAGTGGAGTATGAAGAAAAACACTCAACCTGAGATTCTAAGACTCATAAATAAAATTATAAAATTTAGATTATATACAAGGTAAGTCATCACAAATATTACATAATAAAAATGCCTCTATATTAACGTATAATGGGTGTATTTCTTCAAAATATACTCGAATTAGAGACCGGGAGAGTTTTAGATCATCTATTTATTATCCTCCAATAAGAAGTCTTTTGTATATATTTATCATAAATTTGATAGTTATATTTATACTAAATTTGTATTAGTAATATATGAATACTTCAAGTAAAAAATAATATAAATGTGGTAGGATATCATGGAAAAAAAATTCTACACCCCATTAATGGTTAATATACACTTATATACATATATTATCTCCCCACGTTAACCAAAAAATGGGGTGAAACTACTCATAAAACCCTAGGTTCTTGTTCTGGATATACTACTTCAAAAGAAAAGAAAATGTTATTTGTTGGAGATTTTTTTTCATATATACAAAATAAACAAGTTTTTTGGGTGATGTAATAACATCTGTAGGACATAATTTAGGATAATATGACCCTCCATTACAATAATATATACATTTGTTCACTCCTTGAAGGTTTTTCTCTTCAGCATGGATCACTACCCACTAGGGGGCTAATTTTTTATACCGCTTCTAAAAAGGCATTGTGATGGGGAGAGGATTACTTGGGATTAGATTCCATTACCAAAACCAATAAAAACCATAATATACTACATGGTACAAACATTTATTGAGTGACACCCAAATGTCACATCATGACACACTATAACCAGAAGTCCTTTAACACGTTGGGATGCACTAAATTTATTTGATACTCCAAAAATATTACCCTCAATTCTTGACATACAAATAAGATTCTCCCTTCCTCCATTGATACATATATTAATATCTATATTGGGGATTCTAGTCCCTCCATCATAGGTTTTTCCTCTTTTGACCACTCGCACTTCCATTGGTTCTTCAGTAAGACTCACTTCCCACCACGATGGCTCACTTCCCATCCCCTTCTGAAATGTCCTTGTAAATGAGAGATGATTTTTGGAGTGTATATACCATTCCCAACATCACACAATGTCCTGATGATGGAAAATGGAAATTATTTCACAATGTTCCACCCATAGGTCAAGCAATGACACACTCTTACAAGCAGTCCTTGACCCATATGAAGGTAATACATTCATTTGTGAATTTAATAACATGTTAGTTTTACCAAATAAATGATGAATGTATTCTAGGTTTAAGAGTGGTAAAATGGTAACAAAATACTGTAAAAATAAGAATATAAAAAAAATAAGAATATATCAATGAAAAAATATATTTTAATTAATATAAATATTAAATTATATGTATAATATTAGAGTCTACTACTACTTTGAATGTAAGATTATACCCTACAAATAGTACTCTCATGCTATATTTAGAAGGGCAGAACAGTAGGAAAAATAATCTATTATTTATTGTCTTATGTGAGATAGAATTCATTGAAGAAGTCCATTAAACAAAATAAAACAAATAAAAATTCATAAAAGGTGATTAAAACTTTATAAAGGGTCTATTCTACTATGGTAAGATAGGACATGGCCAAGATTATTGTCTTATATTCATAGATTAAAATCTAATGGGAAGAATCATTAAAGATTGTTTAACAATTTATGAAAGGGATTGTATAATTTTCATAGTCGGTGAAATTCAAAATGTAGAATATGAATTTAAATAGAGGTTTTAAAACTGTAAAATCCCAAGGAATTATGAAGGATTTTGTGGAAGGAGAATCAAAGAAAGAAGGACAACTATCAAATGTATAATTATTTTTCTACAATAATAGATACAGATTGGTAAATAACTAATTGAATAATTTCATAAGTGTATTACAGTAAAGAGGGAATTCAAAATGATGAACCAATTTGATCACATTGAAAAAGTGTGTTTTCTAAAATGACCAGGCTTGTTGGATATAGCTACAACAACTAATCAGAATAAGAAGAATCAATTTTTTTTATTTCTATTGTCAAACGCCCATTTTAAAGGATAATAAATCCAAATATAAAATGAATCATATTATTCCTTATAAAGAATAAATTTTTAATAATTATTGAATTTGAATTCTTGATGAGGTCGTGATATTTTTTTCCTCTACAGGATGGAGTTTATGGGTTTAGATAAAAGTCTCATCACTTTTTCTTAATCTAAGAATTCTATTAAGATCTACCTTATTACTATCATGAGGATTGGTTATCTAAACATGCAATTTTAATGTTATAAAAGTATAAAATTCCTTAAAATATATTATTAGTGAATTAAATATTCCTAATATTTATTCATATTTATTATATCTATCATTTTATATAGTCCTTTCAAAATCGAATCTTCGGTTCTAATTATTACTCTCCCATTTACATGATGATTTATATTTAATAGGGTTAAATATATTGATTTTCCATCTAAAAAATGGGGAATCAAATACCATTATATTTTAATATGTTCATGTGTATGCTCATGTGAGTTTGGGTTTATAAACTATATTTCTAAATCTTGTTGTAGGCCCCCTAAAAGGTAAAATTAATAATTTGTACCACATTTTGAATGATTATGTGTATATTGTTATTCAAAATTTTAAAATTTTAGTTAATAAATTGGATCAGAAAACTATAATTAGATATTAATAGTTGTTTTAAATTGTTAGGTGAAATATTCTACCACTCTCCTGTTATTTTATATTGAAACAAATCTCAATAACAAGAAGATGATGCTACCATGAGATGTAACAATGTTCTGGTATACATATTGTTTCAACAAGGTGGATAATATTTTCCATCCATTTGATTTATAGCTAATAAAAGGGAAAGAAAAATAAATATATTGTTTCCATTCATTAATGTAAATTAGTTTCAATTATAAACAATTATAAAAAAGGTGAGATTAAAGCACAAACTTTTATATTGGTTGTATTTATTTTCAATATATATATATATTGAATAAAAAAATTTATTTTCAAAATAGTTAGTATCTACTAAATAAGGATGTGGAAGTTTCATCCATCATCAATGGAAAATGAATACTATTTTTCTATTTAGTAATATGATAGACATACTCATTGAGATTCCCATTTAACATCATATGATTTTAGATGTAATCCTATTATCTATAAAAATTTATATCATTATATGCCTCTTTTATAAAAATTTATAGTAAGTGTAGAATATTTATGTAGTTATTGTATACTAATTTATTGGTGTGGTATAACAGGTAAACACATAACTAAAATTACATAATATATTCATTGCTTCACAAAAAATATCACCTAATTTTATATATAACTATCCATGATGTACCAAACATAATGGATGTGAAAATTATTGAGAAAATACTTATATAATAATTTTTATGTAGTATTATTTTATGGATAATGTGTCAGGGTAGTGAACTATATAGAATATATCAGGATGATTATTTATATGATTCTTTGAATATTAGAAAAATATTTGGATATCTCTGAATAGTTCAAGTAATTCAATGAATTATTTAATGTAGATCAAACGAACAATGGCTTATATAAGAATCACTGATATGATTTAAGAAATTATAAATTTATTTTTATATATTTCATAAATTATATTTCTGAATAGAACGCTGATAATTTTATAAATGGCAGACAACTGCCTATGATTCATTCTATTGAAATATATGATTCAATTATTATGAAAATGATCTACATATGGTCCATTTTTGACTCTATGAATGAGTAATCAATGAATGAAGGAAATATTTGTATGAGTCATTCAGATAACTATCTCAGAGTATTCTTTGAGAGTTCAATATGATCCATTCAAACAAGATAAAACTTTTGACTTATTCAGGTGTAGCTTCAAGGACATTTTAAATTACATATGAGTCTGTAAATGCTTTTTATGAGTCATCTTCTATTGTGTGTGAATCATTTGAATATTTTTATGTATCACTTTTTCTATGTTTCAACATGAATCATGAAGTCTGTACGAACCATATATGGTCTATGTAAACAGGAATGATAACCAATATATGTATAATTTTCATTTCTAAATAATCATTCTTTGTTCTCTAGTTGTGGATTATTTCAAATATATGTATGTATCATTCCATATTTAAACGATTATATTTTGGTAGATCAAAAATTTTGAATTATAGAATTAAAAATATTAATGAGATAATAATTTGTGCTGATTCAATATATATTATATCATGATCAAAACATTGTGAATCAATAATTATCCATGAACTAATTGTGACTTAAGGGGTATTAATGTGAAATAATATTAAACATGTTTTCAAAAAATTTATATACACCAATGAATTGACAAATGGGTAGTTCAATAGATTTAAAATATAATAAAATAATATGGAATCCATGGATTTGAATGAAATTTTTGTCTTCATAGTCATGATAATAAAGATCAATGTTAAATGAGATTTTATGAAAAATTAACATATTTGTAATGATGAAATTAATGACTAATATATTTCTAAAACAGAATATAATTTTTTTTTTATTTTTATGTAATGTATTTAAATTTCTAAATAGATTATTGATATTACATGGGATGAATATGGGGTTGTATAGTGGTTTTTATTGTACAGATTTATGTTGAGTGAATACACATTCTATTAATGTTCTGATATGATAATACGAGTTACTTGAAAAATGTTTGTGTGGTTCTTGTGTAGTTTTTAAAAAATATGACAAATATATATTATAGGATTATTATAAAGATATTTTCTAAAGATGAATGGGAATAATGGTTGATGTTTTAAATATCGATTTTTTAATCTATGAATAAAATGATCAGAAAAATTAAAAAGGTATATTTGGTATTCATCAAGATATCGAAATTGAGTAAATCATTAGTCTCAACAATGACATCATATAATGTTTAGGTCATAAATATTCTGTTATGGATTAATTTTATTTTAACCTTTACCATATCTCATACATATTTCATTTTACAGGAAATGTTAGTGAACATATGATAAAGAGGGGGAGACCAAATGTATTGTTCACTTATGGGAGATACTAAATGAATGTAAATTGAGGATTTCATAAAAATTAAAATAATTGACAGATTAAGTAGCGCATTTAATGTGAGTTTTCATTGTAATTAAATATATCAAGAAATATAATGTTTTCAAACATGTAATGAAGTAGAAAAATAAATTTGTTTCATTGTTGAATTAGATATATGTGAAGAAGTAATCCCATATGTATATGTAAGTAGTTTGGAAGAACAGCACCTTGTGATGTGAAATTTCATAAAATAACTAGTGTTATGTGATCGTAATATAAATAACCCATTAGATTTGTAATATCTTCTAATGCATAAAATACATAACATTTCACTTATGTGATTTTGGGAATATGTCATATATTTAATTTTTTCAAAGTGGATTTATAATGATACATGATCAAACACCAATTGTATTAATCATTGATGTGTATTAAAGAATATATTACATAAACATACTTATAGAAATATGAAATATTATTTTTGAAAGGGATTTTCCTTATACAAAACTATGAATATATTAATATTTTAATGTAATCCATATAGGTGTATACTATAAATGAAATTAATGATCTATTTTTATTAATGAACAATAGTGGTTCAAATACTAAATAGGTAACAATATAAAGAAAATAATATATTCATTAAAAATTTAACAATTCCTATGTCACCCCCTATTAGGTGTGATTATATTAGTCTAGTGATACTAACATTACCTTTTAGATGAACCAATGTATGACCAATTTTAGAGGGTCCATGTCATGGTCACATTGGGCGGAAATAGTAGTAGAATATATTTCTTGTCACATAACAATTATTTATTTTGAATGACTTGGTATGACCTCTTTAAGAGGTCCCTTCGGACCATTCTTGGTGAATACGTGTGTGGTGTTTACATTAAATGAGAATAATTGTTGAAAATATATGCACTCTTCACTTCCTTTATCTTAAATGTGTTATAAAGGACCCATAAGATGATTGAATTTGTTTTCAATAAAAATGGTACTAATATTATACAATATATCCATTTATACTTGTGATACATGAGATAAATGTTGATGTTACTTCAATAATATAATGAAATTTACGTTGAGTCTACTTCATTGAAACCTTGGACAGATAAATTTGATTAGAAACACCAAAAAGTAATTATTAATATATTGTGATTCATGTTAAATTCATGCTCCAATGATAAGAATATTGACAATAACATTTTTTGGATGTTTCAGGATTTAATCTATCAAAGAGTTGTCATTGGATTTAATTCTTAATAAGGTGGTTATTATATAAATTTTGAGCATTATAAATTCAAGGAAAAGTTTTGGATGGTTATTTGGATGTAGTGCATGATTACATGAGTTTATTGTAATGGGTTGAGTAGACTTCTAAAAGATTTAAATTTTTCATAACAATATTTTCAAGATGATATGAATTCTCGAAAATGGACCTGTATACATGTAAGGGGGTCCACATATAATGATATCCACATGATATTATTTTTTGAATGTTGAACCATTTAATGGAATTTATCATTACACCAATATATAAAGGGATACACGTATTTATATGTCTTTAGAGGGATATTTAGTTTTATATTTAAGTAATGGTGGACATGTGTGCAGATTCATTGATAATATATCTATATATGTGGTCCAAATTACAAACATTTATGTGAGAAGATCTATATAAGATAATGTTTTTCATTACGTGTTAATGAGAATTCTAGAATTATTATTTCTAATTAATTTAAAGCAATAAATTAATATGAGGATGTATCTCTATTACATGATGTAATTTAATATCAAACATATATATATTGATTCTTATAGAGAATTATGGAGGGAAATATAATAATGGAATATTCTTCCAAGATGAGTTCATTTTTTCAAGAGCACAATGCTACATCATCTTTGAGAACATTATATACACTTGGATTAAATTAAAAATATTTTAGTTTCCATTATATAAATTGTTAATTAATAATGGAGACAAAAAATTATTTTTTTGATAAAAAGGTATATATTTTGGGGGGGAAATTTTTTTCAATCATAATTCAAACATAAACATATATTTTAAATTTTAATGACATGATTATTTGTTACTGAAAGATGATGTGATTCCAAAATAAAATATGAGGAAAAATATGAATTATTGTGTGAACAAAAAAGTGATGTGTATTAGAATCAACGTATATCTTCCAACAATTATTCTTATGTGAAATAAAAACAATAAAATTAATAGAATCATATCTAGATAATGATATATTTTATGATCAAACAAATTGAATGAGTAGAACAAAATATAGAGGGTAAACCTTCCATATATATCTTAGATGGTGATCGACTAAAAACAATTTATTTTTTAAGAGTGAGGGAAACACTAATGCTATGATGATAATAACTTTTGTAGTGTGAAAATGGATATTCCATGAATTATATTAACTAATATTATAGTCTAGTGTAAAGATGAATCCTAGTTTCAATAAAATAAAGAGGTAGTGGAATTAATACTTTGGGGATTATGAATTGAACCATTCCATGAAATTGATTGGAATTCCATAAGGTTAATATAACAAATATGTAAGGGAAATCAAAATTTAGTGGGAATCTAGTTGGCATGTAATGATTAATTATAAATACCATTTAGTGAAACTCTGGATATCATTTTATCATTCCATGTAAGCATGATGTAAGACTATGTCTTTTAATAACTTTTCCATAAATAGTGGAATAAACTGTGGTTTTTGTACTACAAAATCATGGGAAGGAGTTGTAATTCAATTTCAAAACATGATAATACCTTTTTTTATTGACATTGTTTACCAAAATACTCATGTTATGATGAGATACAAGGAAAAGATATAATGATATTAATCTACACTCAGAGGATGAATTAAAGGAGAATAAATTCATAAAATTAAATTGGTTCCTTGATTCATTACAATCCCCTCTATGGGGTCATTCATGTTTGGATTGACATAGTGGCATCATAGATAATCATTTCATCCTCTTGTTATATCTATCTTCCAAATTATTTTTAATTTCACTATTTATAATATACAATTTAGGAATCTTTTAAGAGGTCTCATGTGTGGATAAGATAACATATTTAACATGAATCAAATATATAAATTTCATCCATAGTCGAAATTATAGAAAAAGAGAGCGTCATGGAAGATGAATATTAATTCAAAAGTTTTGGTAACAACCACTTGATGAATATGATTAGTTTGTAAAATTTATTGTCAAATATTTTAATTATAATTCTTAATTGAAGCTAAATTATAATTAGGTGGTGTAATATCACATATAGATATTAATTTTAAAATAAATGATCATTTATTAAATTTTTGTAAATATTTAATTAGGTTTATATTTTGTACACTCATGAAAACTCTTGATGAAGAAGAAATAAAATTATAATATTTTTATTAAAAAAATAATTCACATAGTTTGATATTTTAAATGTGAATTGTTGTGATATGACTTTGGGATTAAATGAAAAAGTAGGAAAACATTAAAATTTTATATTTTCCTTAATTTTAGATGAATTATATAATTATCTTTGTAAGATTGTGTTATTTTATATTTTCTTTAGGGAATTTATCCATGAATTTTTTATATTGTAAATAATTTACATCAGCGTTAGTTATGCATATATTTAGATTAGAAGAAAAATAATGAAATATTTTTGAAACTAAAGTTAATAATAATAAAAAATATGAAGAAAATATGAAAAAACTAATAAATTATTGGGATGATAGAAAACGATAATTATATTTTTATATGAACTTCTCGAAAATGAAGTATGATGAGTTTTAGGTGAGAAAAAAAATTTGGAACCAGAAAAAGGTAAAAAACCTAAATTTTTTAGATATATTAATGATTTTAGACAATCTATAATTATAAGAAATGGATCCCTGAACAATTCATTCTATGTAAATATGTGCTTGAACCCATCGATTGAAAACGATATAATCACATCTACAATGATTATAACCCATTCTTATGATATTTATGGTTATACTAATGTTTTTTCATTTTCATATAAAATTATTTTTTTTAGAAAAGTGAAAATATATAACGAATAAAATTGTGAAAAATGGATGAAAATATCAATGTATATTGTCATCATATCAATAAGAGAAGGGACCAAACAATTCTAAAACTATGGTAAACAATATCAAATGTAACGAACCCATCCTGGTCAACTAGAAAAGTCACATAATATGGTCCACCACATGGTATGATATATAAAATAATAAAACATCACACGTAAATAAAAAGAACCATCGATGTAATATTTGGATGAACTAAATACATATCTATGAGATAATCAAAGATAGTATAAATAAGATATGTATGAATGATAAAGTAAGAAAGACTAGAAAAGTATCCATGTGACCATCCATTACCACCTAATCAATTCATTGTGAAGCCGATAGTGTAAAAGATATCCTATCATGATATAAAATGAAACTACCTTTCAAATAGTCCTACAAAATAAGGTCTAAAATAAGCCAAATGGAAATTTAGTGTGGGAACAAAGAGCCCAACAATATAATATAAATAATTCGATACATTTTCTAAGAACATGATTGCACATATTCGATCTTTAAATCAAAATATAATTTAATTTAATTCAAAAAATCCATTTTTAAGCATTACATTGTTTACTATAAATTCGTACCATAATCACTAACCCTTGGATTTCATCATTTATAAAAGAAACCTAGTTAAACTAAACATGTGAGAAAATATCCCTGAAATAAACCATCATTAAATAATCCATGTGTAAAAGAAAAAGAACACCATTTAGGATCCTGCCTATGGTAATATGCAATAAAAATAAAATAATCATATATTATGAATATGTTTGTTATAACTAACATCAAAACCAAAAATAGTGTGATGATATCAAAAAAGTAACAGGTACTGGTTTACACACACTAGGGTTATGTATGACTTTTTTACAACACATCCAACTCTTAAAATGCCAAATGTTTGGATGAACCATTTCCAAATTCCAAGATCACAATTAAAAAAATCCCATTATATATCAATGAAATTTAATTTTAATTATCAATCCAAATTGATCAACAATAACATATTAAAATTCAAGTATGAGAATCATTTTCATAGACAAACCTACCTTAAAAATCATAGAAAACTATCTGTCATTGAAAACCAAGATAAAAAAACTTTATAAAGATAAGGAATAATAAGAAACTATAAAGGATTAGTAAAATATACCAATAGATCTTAAATTTGAATAAAAATTGTATACAAGGCTTATGCCTCTACCAAAGGTACAGAAGAATGAAGACTTCTTAGTAGGGATTTGGGATGAAAGTACATGATAATTAAACCCCAGAAAAAACGATCCTGAAGGAGGGATATCATGAAAAGTCAAAAAAATGTTCCATAGGGTTTGAGAGAAATTAAGGTGAATTTATTGGTGAAATAATAAGTCCAGTCGAATGATTAAAATGGTTATACTAGATTAATTCACATCATGAATACCTATCATGATGTGAAATCCAATGAATTATAAATACACTAAAAAGATCATCGCCTTAGGTTAAATTAAATCTTGATGTATAATTTCATGTCATGTAGTGGTCTCACAAAATATAGAATTTTCATAACCTTCATGAGACTCACAAAACCTAACATTCAACTAATTCATGCCGTGTAAACCAATTAGGATGAGAATATGTCCAGCAGGTTGTACTCAGCCTAGTTTTCAACAGAAAAAAAATTGAATGAAAAAAATCAATATCTCTAGATCTAATGGGAACACTATAAATTTATTTATAGATTTATTACTACAATTAATTTATCCAGAAAATATCAATTCAGCGAAATTACATAATATTTCAAAAAACTTGATCGCAATTGTTTTAAATCCTTCAAAACATCCAAATAAAAAATGAATTGAAAAATTAAAATTCAATGCATACCCTAACGAAAAGTAACATGGGGTTATAGAATCCCCACTTTAAATTAATTCTATACCCAAAAGTACTCATGATCTTGGAATATAAAATAGTTCTTTTCACTAATTACACATGAACAATTTCTTCTCCCATGTGACTTGTCTATCCTATAAAAAATCCAAATACCACAACCAATGGAATCATTTTATCAATAAAAAACTCCTCTCGGTGACCCATATTTTAAGTTGTTTTTTCAACAATAGTTATATGTGGATCAAGATAAAAATCCTACCATTAAATCATATGTGAAGGATTTAGTTGATACCTCCACATCAAATAAACCTGAAACCTACCATGTAAAAACAAATCGAATGAGATGGTAATTTGAAATAATAGGGAACCATTCCAAGTGATCTGATGATCTAAAAGGGGCCCCAAAACATGGTTTTAACATACCCTTCATACCCGAATAATGATTTACCATGCGAGATAAATCTCTAAGAAAGACCTTATCAGAAAACTCCAATTCTAGTACCCTATGATGATGGTTCACATATGATTATTGAAGACTATATGTCAGGTTCAATATCCTATAGATCAACTACAAACTCATTATCATCTCCTAAATAAGACTCTGATCAATCAAAGACCTCTCTACCAACATCGTGTACCACTAGGGAGATCTATATGAATGGCCATAAAAATCCTCTAAGGGTGTCATTCTGATTGAGTCCTAATCATTATTATTGCTGGAAAACTAAACTAATGGAAAATGATATTCCCATAAACCTATAAAATCAAGAACACAACACATGAGAATATCATCATGATAATTTATGTCTCTCTATGTATTACTATCATTATTTGGATGATATATCTCACACAATTTAAAACAGGAAAAAATCACCTCTTGATAAACATTCCAAAAACAATATGTGAACCACATTACCTTTTCAGAAAAAATAGTATAGGGAACCTAGTGATGTCTCATAATCTCCCTAATGTATATCCCATAGATTTGCAACCTTCATCATCTCATTGATTAGTAATAAATATTCAAATTTCATGAGTTGATCTACAATCAACATTATGACATCCATAACAATAGGAGTTCATGGAAAATTATTGATTCAGCTCAAAAATATCTCAACCCATTTCCATACTTGAATAGGTATTGTATGAATAGAATTAGAAGGTCTATTGAATTCCAACATAATTCTCCGACAAGTATGACACCATGATACACAATCCTTAATTTACCAACTTATTCATGGCCACCAGAATCGTATTTTCAAATAATTATATCTTGGTTGTAGCTATCTATATAGAACCACATTGATTGTGTCCCATGTCAAAAAAATCCCACAAAAGTGAAAAAATTCATATTTTGAAAACATTAATTTCCACTTGGAGTCTGATACCACTAACCTAAGGCCTCTCCACAATAAATGATTTCACTAATGCTTCAATAATCTAGGATAGATATGTACATTCGATTAATAGTATTAAAAAATGATGAATAATCCTTTATTAAATCCAAAAATACCATACCACCACCTTCTCCCATTATATATATAATCACGACAAACTAACTAATTAGATAACTATCTTCTACAATGTTTTCACTTTATCTATCAATAAATTAATAATCATCACATTAGTGACCACATTACTTTTTTTAGAATCATATGAAATATCAAAATAAAATGGTTATAAATACAATACCCAATATCCCTATAATATGTTCAGATCCCCGTGACGGAAAATATACTTTAGGATCTTATGATCATATTATAATATAGAACATTTTCCAATGGGGTAGTTACACAACATTTTGTGTGCATTCATAACCACTCCCAACCCAACATTTTAGGTTGGTATGTCATTCTCATGATGAAATAACTAGTGAGAGCCATAGGCAACCACATGTCTTCCTTACAACAATATGCATCCCAAACCCATTCTATAAGAAAAGTAGAAAAATTATAAACCTGAACATAGTTCTGTAAGAATCAAAATGGGATTTGATTCAAATTTACCTATTATTTCAATGAAAATAAATCCAAAACATTTCTTTCCACTAAAAATTTATACACATACAGATTAATTATTTCATATAAGTGATAATCATAGTGAAGTTAGCAAAAAATAAAAATAATAACATACCATCCAAAAGAATCTATAGATATCTAACACATTTATAAGTCAATCCTAGAATATAACTACCCATTAATTTTTAGAATCCACTAAGAAACCCCTCTCATATATAACACTACCTAGAAACATTACTTATTCATTTGAAAACACGCATATAGAAATCTTACCATATAATCAATATTCCCTAACTGTAACATGGATTATATCTAAATGATTCATGTTCTCCCCCACTATCATGGAGTAACCCAAAATATCATCCATGAACACAATGGCCACCGAGTCTATGGACTGATGAAATATTTGGTTACTCAAATCTATGAACGCAATTGGAGAATTAGTTGGTACAAATGGAATATCCAAAAACTTCAAATTCATACAGAAACATCAAAAAACTATCTTAGTTATGCCATATTCTCATAATTTTAACTAGTGTTACCTTGACCACAATCCAATAATTGAAAACCAATGAGACCCTCTTAGCTAATCGAAGATATCATCAATTGTGGGAAAGGGATATTATTTCATGATGGTCACCTGATTTAAATTCTGATAGTCAATATAAAGTTCAAGGGACCCATATGCCTTGTTATAAAATAGGATAGGTGAAGGCCATAGTTATACACTAAGGTGAATAAATCCATGATCCTCGAGATTCGAATGTTGGGCATTAATTTATACCAACTCATCAGGAATCATATGGTAATATGGAATAGAAATGGAAATTGTACTATGTTTATGGTCTATGTTAACCATGTCCACTCTTAAGGGTGGTATATAAAAAATTATATAAAATACCACAGAGTATTCACAAACCAAAATATGAATTTATCAATCCATACTAGCATCAACAAGATGATGAAATATCTATAAAAAGTGATATGAGATTACACCAACATGGAGAAAAATAATACCTGCCATTACCTATCCATATTCCCTCACACAATAAAAAACAATATTTCCCGATATGTAGATAATAAATTAACCAAATGGTGATAAATGTATATCTATTAATTATCTCTAATCATTCAATCCAAGAAGACAATCAAGATGAATATTTCATGATCAAGGAATAAAATATCCCACTCCACCTCATGGTCTTCTATCATCACTCAACATGCTGGGCATATGAAACATTTCTCAGAACTCCTTCCCAATAATGTAGAATGATCCAACATGAATATTATATTCCCTCAATGCAATCTCAATAAATCAACTATATTTGATGATATAATTGATTGAGTTGTTGTCTCCATTAAAAATGGTTTTCCCCCAATGGTTGATTGTGGGTCTTGGAATGTTTCTCAATTATCAGTTTTTGGAACACTATTTTCAAACATCTTTCAATGGGGTTTCTTTGATGATCATGAAACATCCAATTATTCCCATACATGAAATATTTTGTGAAACCAGTTTCTAATGGCATTTTGATGTAAGGAAATGGTCCAAAAACACATAGGGAATGAAATTGGATGAGATGATGGGATTTCATCATCATCACACAATTTTGGGAAAAATAATTTCCATATTTGGGGCTCTCAATGATTTTATATAAATTCATGAATCCTTCATTCATTCCCAATTATAATGTATGTCTCCCTCTAGATAAGGGGAAATTATTAGCATGAATGGAATGTAGAATCATCTATTTATATCTGAGGTTCTACAATGTTGGAGATGTCTCTGTATATCCAAGCATATCCAATAATGGTAACCTTTTAGGAGAGGATTATATATTCGTTTGTCATTTAATATCACGATGAAGATTTTTTGTCATATATTGGGGAACTCTAGAATTTATCATCATCTAGGTAGATAAAATCTATTCTGATATCAAGATCAGGGCCATATGATGGGCAACCAACATATTCTAAATAATGGAATAAGAACCCACACATTTTAGTGCCACTTGATAGGACACACTATTCCTTTTAAGGTCATATGATGAGGAACAAACCATGAAATTTAACATCATATATTATTGAAATCTTGGATAAATGTTCCCATTCATTTTTTTTTGTGGGAAATATATGGATAAAGTCCTAGGAAAAGTGAAGGTATGTGAGATCCCAGGTTAGATATGACAATATATGGAATTCTTCCTAGAGTGAATTAGGGTAAATTTGGGGTGTTAGGTATGAATGTCGTGGAGGCTTCCTATATATCCAATTTTTAATGGGAATCATAAACCAATTATTTTGGGTGAGGTGGACGACCCATTCTTTTGGAATTCCTCTAATGATTTTTCCCATAGGGAATGTGTCCCATTGAGTGGTTTCCATTAGGGATTATACCAATTAAGAGGCCCTTATCAGTGGGTAAATTTGGGGATTATACCTAATGAAAATAACTTTATCTCAATGGGAATGTGTCCCTTGGAGATGGATATGTATCATTGAGCACCCAAGCATGTGTAGGAACTCTATAGGAAGGATAGTGGTAGATTGAAAAAATTATTCTTTTCATGTACAAGCATATAACTATGTAGATTTCCTAATCGTAGATATCCTCAAAGACGATATAATTCATGATTAGATGTGAGAATCAAGAGGAATTATAAGATATATAAAACCACACACTCCTTTTCCCCTAGTGAAAGAGGCCATGGAAACTAGTGATGAATAAAGGGATTGGATGTTCCCATCTGCTCAACCATTTCTGTAACCATGATATTCTTATACAACTACCCAAATAGATTGAACCAAAAAAATGTATAGGGACTTACTCGATGATGAATTATCATATCATTTTTTTAGATAGGAGATTATAGTAAGCCTCTAACCCTCATGGAGAATATAATTCATGGTCCCATCCCTTACTATCTAGAACTGGAGGTCCTTCGTCTCATAGATTATAATGGAATCACACTACCATAGCCCATATTTCTTATAGATGATGAGGGAAGGAAAATTCCCAATAATTTATGTAGGATATTGGGACGTAGCACTCACTACCCTAGTTTTTATCATCCTCATAACCCATGTGATTCATAATTTCACACACCCTAAGGACCATACATATTATGTATGAAAAAAGAAATGACACATATGACCAAATGAATTCATAACTAAATGGTATAAACTCTAGTGTAATTTTCAATATGGATATACAAGTATATTGGTTTTGGTGATGTGTTTTATTTTGTCTCCCTTATATGTGAGTCCCTAAGAATAAAGTTCCATACCATTTTTTTCCTAATGAGCAATCAACGGTGGTTTTTTCTAGTGAATACATGGTGATCCAAAGGGGGACTTGTGCATGGTAAGGCCTAGGTTTATCAAAAGTTATTTTTTAAGGGGGCCTTTATGAGAGGGATATGACTTTTGGATGATGTAAATCCATAAAAAGAAATGCTGGGAAAGGAAATCCTTTTGGATCCATGGTTCTTCTGATGTGTCCTTTGTGGGGTCTCTTGTAGTTCTGGTGTTTAAGAGGGGACTTTCATGCTAGTCTCGTTTGATTAAGGATGGTGCATCTCATTGTAGGGGAATATTTTTTAACACCATTAATGGATTTCTATCTCACTATCCCCCTTAATTACCAATTCTTTCAGGTTTTGGAGAGATAACTCAAGGGGTTTGAGTGGCTATGTTACAGACTGGGGAGAGTATAGGTTCATGTTTTCACAAGGTTTTTTTCATCACCATATCAATTTGAGAAACATTAGGAAGATATGAAATAATGGAGATTTTTTGGTTGGTTCTTACATTCAAAAGGTTGCACATTTTATGGGACCCTAAGGATTGCCTCAACTAATGGTGATTTGGTTTGGTTGGGTCTTACACCTATGACGTTGCCCATGTTTTTATAACCATGAGATTTTTTTTAATCATGGTGATTTGGTTTGGTTAGGGATTACACAGAGGATGATCAGTATATTTCTATAACCCTGAGGAGTATCTCAAATCATTAAAATATTTAATTATAGCGGGTGTTTATATGTCCCCAACCAAAACATACTCACCCAAGCACTGGATGTTTGCAGTTTGACTATCCATTTTTCATGGGGATCATAAATAGTTATCAAGGGGTTGAGTGAAGATTCTAATGACTAGATCCTACCATAGATCATATGTATGAGTGTGGGGGAGTATCCCCTTGATATATAACTATGGGTTCTAGCTAGTGGATCACTTATTTATGTGTCACCTTGGTGTGGCTCAGCCAACTATGGCTCTCCAATGGGGTTCACCCACATAATTCACCTAGGTGGGGGATCGCCATGGTGGGGGTTCACCTAGGAGGGGATATCATCTAAATATAAGAATGTAAATAATAAATCTACCATTAGTGGATGATATTCATGGTTATAAGAGATAAAAAGTTGATAATCTAACCTCGGTTTGTTTTTTGGATGCTCATCTGTCCTCTTAAAATTAGAGGTGAATGGGTCAAAATATAGAACAGCTAGAAGATTTTCATGTATAAAATTTTTAGGGAGCCTTTGATGCATGAGCTACATATGGTCCCTGCATATATGTGTTGTTTGAATTCCATAATAGGTGATTAAAATTCCATAATTAGGGTTTTTGGCTTCTGAAATACTTAAATTTTTATATGTATGTCTATTTGGGCTCCACATCCAGCTAAATAGATGATATTGAAGGGAATTGTATTCATTAATATTTTATATACACCAAAATGTACCCATAATTATGTAGAAATTATTTTTAATGTGTCCTCTTCTAATTATTAGGGATTTTGAGGAATCCACAACCTACTCATGGAAGGTGGTGTCTCACCACTATGCCTCCAGATTGGGATGAATTTATAAGGAATCCTTATCCCTCAATATAGAATAGCGTTGCGGAACAGGTAAATATAACCTGAATAATGTTCCATTAATGAGACATATATATAATGAAACTCAATATTTATTTCCAAATTGAGTATAATATCATCATTCGTTTGTAGAAGTACGTTGAATATTTTTTTTCTATCATTAAAGTCCCACAATTATAATAATATTTATTATAAATGAGTAAAATCTATTTATATGTTATTTTTAGTAACTTTTATGCATTCTATCATCATTTGGGGGTTATTTAGAGTTATCTCAATAGTGGGAGGATGCTCAAATTTTTTCCAATGACATGTGCACCAACAAGAACTCTTTGATTATTTCTAGGGTCATATGATATACCATGAAATCATTGTGTCTCTTATATCATTGGAATATATTTTTTCATAATTCAATAAAAAATTGACATTTGAGGTGGATCATTTCTTTTTATTAGGCCACCCATTTCATATTTCTATCCAAAAATGTTATTTTCATTTTATCTCTATATCTCAACTTTTTTCCAAAATAACACCGAGTGTATATCTAGTGTACTAAGACTAAACATTTTTGAAACAATCCCTTTTTGGTATTTCAACATTGGGAGTATTGTGTCTCTTTTGTTGGAAGTGAAGGGTCATATAGGCTATACTAACATGAATGATGTTTAGGACAATAATATTTGACAATGAGTTACAAAATGAAAACCCCAAACATGAATTTCTAGACTGGAATGCTCTAACATTCATCAGATTCCTAGAGGGATATATTGAGTCACATTTTTGTGATTACCAGATCTAAAATATGTTGTGAGACAATCATACATGGAGATACCCCATTCCATTTTTGAAAATTACATACCAGTATGAATTTATCATTGGGTATTATGGAGCTAGAAGAGGTCTCTCCCAAGAAAAAATGGACCGTTGGTTGACATGTCATATTGGTTGGAAGATTATGAATATCCAAAAATAAATTAATAAAAACTGACAAAAAATGATTGCATTTGGGAGATAGTACTTTTTGGTAGGGATAATAAGGAAAATCCAACATTGAACATATTGCGTCATAGTCATAATTGGTGACTTCCTGAAACAGGAATTCCATTTTTGATGGATGGGTAGTTTGTGAATATACGTATTTTTCAATACCAAGAAGGTTTATTTTTAGAGGGGTCTTGACTGAAAAGTCCATGAGTATTTTGTTAAAAAATAAAGGAGTTATATGGGTCTAAAATATGTTATTTTTCAACAATATTTCATAAAAAGGTGATGATGATCAGATGTTAATTCATCTCACAATGTGACCTGGTTATTGATTCTTTTGTAGGAAAGCCAATAAATTAGTGTGTTTGCTTCCCGATAAGTATGGTTGATAATGAAGTCGATATTCAAAAGGAATGAGATTCATTCCATCCTCCTAGTTCTATATTTCCAAGATAGATAGATCATTACATTCCAAATAACATAGATAATCATCATTGATTCACATTTTAGTGAAAGGATATCCTATCCCTTTAGTATTTAATTATAATCCACATTTATCATACTATAAATTTTATCTTCTAGTGAATAGGTGACACTATAAGCACCATAGTAACATCCCATGACTCTTTAATTCAGGTCATAGAATATGGGACCCCAAAATAGTGTAAATTGGTTACCATTGTATGTTCTATCAACATTTATTTTGAACTATCCCAGTAATGGAAATTCCACGAAAACCATGAAGAAGTCATATGGATATTTATAGTTTCCTAAAATTCTAGTCCTCCTTTATATAGTGTTGTTCTCGATAGAATTGTAACAGTGTCCATATTTGGTGGTGTTGTCTTATTTAATTTGGTGATTATTTTCCCCCAAATAATCCTATGTGGAAAAGGATGACTAATTGTGAATGATAGAGTTACACCCCTCAATATGGGGTGAATCAATTTTGAAACAACATCAATAAATAGGTTTTTTAGTTAGGGTTCAATATTGAAGGAGATTCAGTGTTGTAGAAGAGAAAATATTTGTTACCACATAGTTAAATAACTTTGAAAATATCATGATTTTCTCTCTAGATTTTTGAGGGAGAGGAACATGACACAAATATGTTGGATGCATCCTCACTAACATGATTGCATATTTTAAAACTGGAGGAAAGAGAAATTTGAAATGTTTTCAATAAATCAATTGTAGTAATTCAATTATGAGAAATCATCTAAATAATTTTGGTTATTGAATTACTTATACAAGTAATATCAAATAATTTACTCAAATAAAGATAATTTCTAAAATCCGTATAATTATCACAAATAATTTTTTTGGAGTCAATAATTCCAGTACGAGTTAGTTCGTATATTATAATGTCCCTATTTAGAGAAAATACATTTTTATTCTATATGTTGTAATAGTATTTAGGAAGCTACATATTATGAAGACTCAGAGAATCTTGTATGGAGACATTAGTATCCATAAGAGTTTTCGGAGCATCAATTATACACATAATAGGGTCCCCTGCACATTATCAAGCAAAATATTTAGATAGGACTCCATACTAGCTATCCAACTATAATGAGACATTATATTGGAAAATAAATTTTTTATGGAAGCCCGAGTAGAAGATTCTTGTATATTTATTTCATACAATTTTCAGTTATTTAGAAAAATTGCTTATGAAAGAACTTTGAGTCATTATTAAGGAGAATCCTAGAGAATAAGTCTTGTAAATCATCATTAAAAAAAGATGTTTATTATTCCCATTCCATCATTTACAATAGTCATGAAACACATGACCTAATGAATAATGATAATTTTCTTCTCTTGGTTATTACCAATCCAAAAAAAAACATGATAATGAAAAGATTTATATTTTTGAAAAGAGATATAATCCATTTATAAATCATAATGGACTGAACCAATTTTCAGAAAATAGTGAATTTTACAATATGGATCCTACCAACCACTAAATGTGACTTCCATTTTCCAGAAGAATGTTTTTTATTTATTTGGTAAGCAATCCAAAATATAATTTGTATTTATGTCACCTTAAAAATAGAGTAACCCATGATAATAAATGGTCATGGAGCACTCTATGATTCATATATATGAAATAATATTATTCCTTTTATAAACTAGAATGACCCTAACAATTACATAAAACACTTATACACATTTCTTTCTCTCCATAATAAATTCTCAAAATGATAGATTGATATCATTATGTAATAAATATTTAGTTTTCTTCAATTAATTAAAATGATAAATTCATCTCCATAGAGAAGGTGTGTAGGAATAGAAATATTTCTTATATCATGAAATGGTTTAAATTTTCCCTAATCTACCATGGGAGTGAAAAATTCACCCAAATAAGTTTTTCCTAAAGATAAAACGAATGGTAGAGAGAGGGTCACCATATCGAACACACATTGAAAATTTAAAATATTATTTTAGGAAAAAATTAGTTATTATTTGAACATGATATTTCTAAAATAAAACCATAACCGATTTAGAAATAAAATAATGAAGGAAAATGTAAGGCACTTTTTAAATAAATCTATTCAATTGGGTCAAAATCCTTTCATATCTTCCTCGTGAGGGTAATACTACCACCTTTTTTTGTTCTCATAATGATGTTGACACCTTATGAGGTTGTGCAGATGAAATAATTTATTATTATACCTGTCATAAAACCCAACTAATTCTAAGATAAAATTTTAATTTTAATTTTACAATGGAAATAGTTAAAGTGTTTGGAAATGATTTTTTAAGGTGGGTTTATGGGGAAAATTGGTCTAAAACGGTGAATATCTAAATATTATCCATCATTGGGAATACGAGTGTAGATATTAGCATGAAAAACATGAGGTAAAACACCTGTAAAAAATAAATATTATTAAAATCAACAGATATCCTAGTGGATGAATTCACAAAATATATTAATGAAATTGTAGGAAAAACTATCCGGACCTTGATAAATGCAATATGTAGTAATAAAAAACAACCTCTATTATCTCATAATAAATTGGGATGATAGTAACCAATTTTTTATCTTCAACATTGAATATATATTGAATGATTCAATCGTCCAAATCATAATTGATCTCAATAATATAAAATTTATTTGAGAATAATTAGGATATTTGATTATAATTTGACACATCATTATTTATTAAATTGACACCATCACTTATAAGCGTGAGGGGTCTGCAATCTGTTCCAGAAATTTGAAAGAAATTATAAAATATCATATTTTTATCCACTTACTTAATCCTATTTAAATTAACTGTCTCCATTATATATATATCATTGATAGAGTGTAAACAATCCTTCTTAGAATCATGTTCATTTTTTTTTCTGAATATCCACCTCAAAATCAGAATTCATTGATTCATATTACATCTTATTAAGTCTGTCATTCCAAAAATACATCGAGTATTATGGTTCTCATTAATTTCTCTTTGACTGATAGATTAATGATTTTCCATTTTATGGTAATTTATCCAATAATGTTCCATCATCATCAATCATGGGGGGAATGGTTTGTGAGATATAATCATGGGGTTTCTGGATTTAAATAGTGACATGGGAGAAAATAATTGTTGGTGAATATGGAAATAAAAATGGTATCTCCCAAGGATATATTTACCTTTTGTTTAAAGTCCCTTTTGGTGGGAATATATTCCATGAAAACTGAGGCATTTTATTAAATAATAAAACAGTGAAATCATTTGGATGATAGGCCCTTTCGAGTGGGTGTCATATACAAATCAAAATGGGGTGTATTTATACACAATCTGATATAGGTTTCCTTTAGAATGTATAATCCTATAACAAATTTGTGGGGAAGGATATCTTATATTTATATTTTTCCAGACATTGAGTTTTTTTTGTGTAAACATGATTCTAAATATCGAAGGATCATTCCACTTCAAAATATTCAAGAATGCGAAGAAATTATTCCTTACACAGGTCTGACCCATACACAGGTAAGGGGGATATTTATTCAATTGTGTTTGGCTGAATAATTATGGTTTAAGTGTTACTATGTATCCCTTAAAATAAATATTTGGTCCCCATGTAGTTCTTAAATAATTCACTAAAATGATTCTGTTATTATTTTGAGTAGAGGCTTCCCCTTTTATTGAATATGATCTCATGAGTAGGGTGAGATCCTATATTAGATTCTCATATATTGATTTTCCTCATACATAAGAGAATTTGGGAAATTATAGTTTCCTGTCTTGACAAGGATGTAGGACCCCAATGTCATCATGTATCTCATCAAAGATAAAATAAATCCACAAATAGTTATTTATTTTTTATGTTACATAAGACATCAATTGTGATGTTTTACATCACATGGGAAGGATTTTTGTTTGTACCTTTCATGTTATTTCTTCCAGAACCAATTTAATACTGATGATAATTGATATTCCTTGATCAATCATGTAATCCTTTATTGAAGTGACTAATCCAATTGGCATTATTCGCTCTGTGAGAAACAAGTTGCAGAGAAGGATTATTCCATCACCCAAAGGGACTAAGAATAAAAAAATAGGAATTTTAATTTTGTGGTGAAATAATATAATTTATGATCTATAAATTTCTTTTTATCTCATTTTTATGAAAATATATCAAAACATTGATCAAGAAAACTATGTATTTTTTTGTCAGGAGATGAGTAAATTACTCGTCCAGTTTGATGTCATGTAGTAAGGATGACGGTGACTCGATGTCAAAAACAAATACGGATGTCCAGTTGAATATTATAGAGTTGGTTGTCACTATATATCCTTTAAGGGTATGAATCAATGCACATATTGTTCTTTATTTTTAACACTTAATAGGATAGATATTGTCATTTCAGTTTAGTTTCATTTGATCATGGTTAAAAAGGAAGAATGTTCCCTATGAATGTTTTCCAATCATTGCATAAATCATCTCATTATATGCATCTCATATTTTTGATACAAATGTTCCCAAACTATTTTTAGAGGGCATATTATTCTTGGAACACATGGTAAGGCTATATTTTAATTCCATGTGTGGAAGATGTTGTTATACATTTTAATGTAATATAACTAAGATGAAAGTGCCTTACAACTATAGGTCATACGTCTTGAACTATATCCCTCATCCATACAATTAATAAATTTATTATTAGTGGTAAAAGATGATTTGATAGACTTTGGATATGAAGTGGGATTTATAAACCATGATCTTGTGGGTTCTGAGATCCGGGTAAGTGATATGGTAAAAAAGCATGGAGTGATAATGAATCATGTCCAAAATGTTATATCGAAAATAATTTTATTGTTTAATAGAGATAAATGATAGGTATCTCATAAGAAAAAATACATATTTAGTTGAAAATCCATTTTTGTGGTTGAGTTATGAAAATAAAACTGGGAGTATCAATTCATTGAGAAAAATGACATTCTATTGTCTATATACACTTTTGGTATGAGACATACACAAATCTAGTTGGAGTGTATTACTATGTAGTATAAAAAATGAATCATTTAGTTTCTCAAATTTTAGAACCCTTGGACAAGTTATTTATATGGATACTCAAAATTTATTTGAACAATATGTATATTGTGTATAAGGGAGTTTTTTAAGAATAAAGGAATTATTTTAGATATCATTGGCCGTAGAGTATGGAGAACCAGGCATGTAACTCCTTTTTTCAATAAGATATAGTGACCTTTTTTATTACTGGTTGGGCCCATGACATAGGGTTTTGGGTATC
The DNA here is from genome assembly GCA_963277665.1 of Viscum album. Taxonomy (NCBI): domain Eukaryota; kingdom Viridiplantae; phylum Streptophyta; class Magnoliopsida; order Santalales; family Viscaceae; genus Viscum; species Viscum album. The sequence goes on along the minus strand of OY728123.1, from coordinate 744,624,502 downwards.
ATTATGTATCTAATGGGAATGAAAATAATACCACATATAGTTCTTGTATGTATCCATATTGAGGTCTGGCCTATACCCAAGGAGGGGTGTTCTTTTATGTTGTTACGATACCAATGATTATTGAAGGATGTCGACCGGCTTGAGAGCAGTCTAGAGGAGTTGTGGGATGAAATGGTTTATGAGGAACTTTCGGGAAAGAAGGGGATCATAGAGGACATGATCCTCAAACAGTAACGCTTGACCAAGAAGGGTGCTCGGATCAAATGGATTAAGGATAGTGATAGGAACTCATCTTTCTTTCATGCTTGCATCAAGGAGAGGAGATGAATGATCCGTTCGAATATTTTGCTGGAGGATGGCTCCTTCACCAATGAAAGGGATGTTGTGGGAGAAATGGCTTACTCTTTTTTCCATGATCTCCTGGCTGGCCCCAATGAAATACTTCCTAATGGGTATCCATCGGAGGATACATACTTATTTGACATGATTCTTAGTTTTGTGTCTGATTAGTTTAGTAGTAGGTTGGGAGTAGTGCCTGACGAGGGTGAGATCAAGGACGCACTCATGCACCTAAACCCGAATAGCGTTGCGGGCCCAGATGGGTTCCCGGATTCTTTTTACAGGTGCTCCTGGGATATGGTGAAGAGGGATGTGATTGACGCTGTTCGTGATTTCTTTAGAGTAGGGAGCATGACCCGTGTTGCTAGTTTTACCACCATGGTTCTCTTGCCGAAGATCAAGATCCCATCCTCGATCTCTCACTACCATCCAGTGAGTATGTGAAATGTCCTGTATAAGATCCTGGCTTGCATCATTAACTCCAGATTGGATGCTCATTTAACCTGATGGGTATCCCTGGAACAACACGGTTTCATCAAAGGGTGTTCTATTCAAGAATCCATCGCTCTGGCGCAAGAGATTCTCACGAACATCAACTTCAAAATGCGGGGGTCCAACATGGTTATCAAACTTAATATGAAAATATCCTATGACTTGGTGGAATGAGGCTTCATTAATACAGTTCTTTCAGGTTTGGGTTTCAGCTCTGAGATCATTGATATTATTTTCTATTTCTTCAGTTCTTCGTGGTTATCTGTATCTTTCATGGTAAAATCCTTTGGTTTCTTCATGTATACACGTGGCCTCAAGAAAGGGGTCCCCATTTCACTGACTCTGTTTATTATCATTCAGGATGTTTTTAGTCGCCTTATCCAGAGGAGCACTAGAAATGGGTGAATTCTCCTAAATCTTCGTCAATTGAAGGCTCCTGCGATCTCTCACCTTATATTCGCCGATGATACCATTCACTTCTTTAATTCTAAGAGTATATCCCTGATCAGCCTGAATAGAGTGATGGAAGGGTAAAGTCGATGGAGTGGCCAACGTGTTAACAAAGGTAAGAGTGGCGTCTTTATTTCCAACAAGTGTACTGCCGACATGGTGGCGTCTGTCATCAGGATTCATGGCATCCAGAGTGGGGAGTTCCCTATGGTGTACCTCAGCGCGCCCACCTCACCAGGAAGACTTCAGATTTTGGACTTTGATGCTCTTCTCACCAGGATTATGGACATAGTGTTGAACAGGAGGAATATTTTCCTTTCATTTGTCGGGAGGGTCGCCCTGGTGAATAGTGTTATGCTCGCTTCCCCAATCCATGGACTCTCCTCTATCAAGGTGTGTAAGGGTGTTATCATCTCCATTGACCATATTCTAGACAACATCATGTGGGATCCTTCCCCAAAAGGGAAGAAACACTGGGTGGATTGGAACAAAATGGCTAGGCTAGTGGTGGAAGGAGGTATCAATGTGCGCAATCTGAAGGATACGCTCCATTACATGCATTCAAGGCTTTCTTGGGGAGTGTTGGAATGTCATAATCTCTGGGGAAACACCATGCACGAGTCTGCTCGTTGTCTTCGTGGATATCTGGAGGGGTGTCACACTTCCCTTTGGTCGATGACTGGACCCATCGTTGATGCTCTTCGGCCTTTCTCCTACTGGTTGTTTGGGAAAGGGGATTGCTCCTTCTAGCACCAGGATTGGGGTGGAGGTGTGATGGGGTTTCCTGGTTGTCCAGTCACAGACATCTTGTTCAAGGATACAAGTCTCTACCCAGAGTTCATCAATGACATTCTGGATAGGAACCAAGTGGAATCCTTCCACCTCATTGAGCTCATTGAAGAGGAGTAAAAATGCATCTTCACTATTGCCTCCTTGGTTCTCTTCTCTCAGATGGATTTTGGGAGTGTGTTTCATGATCAGGCGTAGTCAGGTGGCTGGGATGTGATTATTTGGGTGAAAAATATCCCCACCAAGTAAAACTTTCTCACTTGGAGGCTTCGAAACAAAGCCTTACCTACTGATGATAATGTATGTCGATGCAGTATCACCCTTGTGTCCAGATGTGTGTTCTTCAGGTTTTATAAGGAGGAGAGCATTTCTCACCTGTTATTTGATGGAGATTGGGCAAGAGAGGTGTGGGAAGTCCTCGGGGAGTTCTCTGTGGGGCTCTCTCTAGATGACGATATCACCTCCTTCCTTGAAAAATTGTTTCATGGCGCCAAGGGGAGATTACCGGAGAGGGTGGCGCGAGCAGTGGTCCTGCATGCCGTATGCTGGAGTCTCTGGCAAGCGCGGAATAAGTCAAACCATGAGTTTAGGGAAGTGACAGATCGTGTCATTACTGTCTGGGCTAAAAACCTGCTTCTCGACCTGAACAACGCAGTGAGTTCGTTTAAGGAAGCTCCTTCTTTCCATCGGTTTCAGGAAGGAGCCAGGGCAGGGTCTTCTTCCAACAACAGTTCAGGAAACTGGGTCAGATGGTGCCCCACTTCGGGCGGGCTGAAACTCAACATAGACGGCTCTTGTGTCCAAGGGCTCATGAGTGGAGGAGGTGTGATGTGGGATACTAATGGTTCGTTGTACTTGGCTTATTTGTTTAGGTTGGGCCAGGGCCCTCCCCTCCAAGCATAAGCCATGGACCTTCTCACAGGGAACAAAGTTTGTAGTCAAAAGGGTCTAGAGATCTATGAGGTTGAAACTGACTCCTTAATTGTTCAGGATTCCTTGAAAGGTGGTGGTGCATCTCCCTAGGTGATCTTCTATACTATAATGAAATGCAATAGCATGCTCAACAACAACGTTAGAGTGATTCGTACTTGGAGGGAGGGGAATAAGGTTGCGGACCACCTAGCCTCAGTGTCATTCCCTAGCATGACAGAGGTGTTCTTTCACATGGATGGTAGCATCAATCCAAATGGGGTGGTTCTTATTAAAGGGGATGCACTCATGCTTTACTATTTCATACCCCCTTAGTTTCTCTCTTTGGGATCTGTCCCCTCCCTTTTGTTCTTTCCCACTTTCAATAAAAAATTTACTTGATGATGATGATGATGATGAATCATGCACTAAATATATCTTAATGAAAGTTTTGGTTAAATAATAGAACATGAAAAAATGATATACTCATGAACAGACAAAAATGTTATGTAGTATTACATCATGAAACACGGATGGCATCCACACTTTTTTATGTCATGTCGTAAGTAAATTTTCATTTATTTTATTGACCTATGACTAGGATTTTAGGATATGTAGTTTAATGTCTTACATCTTAGAAAAATATGTCTTATAGTTTTTGGACATATGACTATGATCATAGAGCGTTCCTTTTAATGTCGTTTGCATAGGAATATGATGGTATGCAATTTAATGTCTTACAATAAGGAAATTGGTGTCGTGTAGTTTTTCATCATGAAAAATGGATGATAATGTTTTACCACAATTATTATATCCTGATAAATAACACATTTGTAGGGGCCATAAAAAGATATTTATATATTGGGTTTAAGAATAATCTACGTTAGAGTGGATCTTGTGTATGGAATAAGGTCCCTCCAACTATGGATCAGGATTTGGTGGCATCTTCACTAGTATCATTTGAGTCCCAAGGACTATTAATAGTTATCCTTAAAGGAACAAAAGGAGAAATTCGTTCATGTTATAATCTTATTCTATCTGATTTTGATGGACCAACAAGATGTTCATGGTATAGATTATTTTCTTATTATGTCACTCAAATTCATCAAACCATTTTTTGGATATCTCATATGTGAATAACTGGTAGAATATTTAAATGAATAGTGAGGGTAAATAGACATAAATGGATATGACTTATTTAGTTAAATATAAAATTGAAAACAAGGTTTCCCATGTGGTTGTATGAGTTTTATTCTGGTAGGCCCACAATTCATGAATGTGATTTTCATGATAATAGTTTTTATCTTTATCTACCATTATTTGGATAATGTTGGATATGGTCCTATTTAACACCTCTATCTAGATGTTAGCTAGTACATGGTAGAATGATGAATAGTTGGATATGATATATATTTCAGATATAGATTCACCAAACCAACATATTCAAATTGTTGTTGTTTTCCATTAGTATTATAAATGAAACCAAATCTATTAATGACGTTGGATTTCATAGTGATTACCATTATTTGGGACAAAATAATTAGTGGTCTTTCATTGGTCCATTTGGATATGAATTATAAATCATGTAGGATTTATTGTAACATGTTTTCTGTTATTGGTAGATTTTTAATACAACATTCATTCCCCAAATGAAAAATAGCTATGAGTATTTGGTAGTGTGTAGAAACTATATGGGTTAATCGATGAATTTGGAATGAAATCGGTTGGAAAGAAAAATCATGGGGAATTGTGGAAAATTAAATGTAATTAAAGGCTATAAATACATGATCCTTTCGAATTGAATGGAAATAAAAAACACACTCTCGGTTGCAACAGATTCTCTTGTATGTACATTTTTATAACATTAACAATCTATATTCTGTGAATTCATAAAATAATGGTTACATTAAATACTCATATATAGAGAACTTTCTTGGTGTTTTTTCTTTCATTGAGAGTAAAGCTATTCACCCAATGTTTGGTAAAATCTTATCAAAGTTTTTTTGATGGGAGTACTCTATTTTTAATGCAATCTATAATGGGTATCAATTAAAAAGTCATGGGAACACCTATTTTAGAAATTGAGAATAATCTCAATGTTTTCTTCCATTATTACATGAATAAAAGGAGAGACCATTCGGTGATACCCAATGCTGATGATTGTTTCAACAAGATATGGATTTGTTAAATCCATTGCCATATTTTCCAATGCATCAGTGTGGTCATTCATTAATCATAGAACAAAAATCATTGTTGTCTCCATGGGAACACTATAATTATTCTTCATACATAGTCAATCAGGGGTATTATCTATTATGTTTTGATATTATAATCCATGTTGATATTTTTGAATACTGATAATACTAATTTATAATTATATGTATATTGTAGAAATTTATTCATATTTTTTCATTAAATCACATTATAATGAGTGTGGTAGGTGGCCAATTTTTCCTGAATAAGATATCCATGAATGTATAATGAAGAAAGGATAAAAATGTGATGAAGTGATGAAGTACATGTCATGATACTTCAGTTCCTGCTGTGTACCAGAGGATCACAGCCTAACCTATGTTGTAAATCCAAACTGTGATCATGAAATGAAACCAAAAGAAAAAAATTTGATACACATCATGTACACCTGGGAGAAATCGTGATTCCGGTCAGATAATAATGGAAGAAATCCAAGAGGATTCCATGAAAAAGCCAGCTAGAACCAGGTTATATATCATAAACAACCGGTACACATCATGTACATGGTCAAAAATCATAAAATCATGAGAGATCTGTGTTTTGTGATGGAGATCCAAAATCAATGAAGAATTGACTAAATCGATGCTACACATCATGTTCATGTGGTTCACATCATGATAAAAATTGCCTATACAAGTAGTGTAGCAGCAAATCATTTTATAGAACATTTTATTGAGGCCTTCCTTTCCCCCACAATTCCCTATCAATCCCTTCATGCTCCCCCCTTGAAAAATCTAAATTTCTTCATGTTATAACATTTTTATTAATACATTATCAATGGAAATTTAATTCATGAATACATTCCAATTCCATTCAGCATTTATATATAATTTCAACTCCCTATAAAGTAAGTGTTTCATTTGTAATTTCAATTTAAATTTGGCATGATTTCATCCATCTAATTTCAACCCAAAACCCTTACACGTGCTTATTTCAAATAATTAACATGTCAAGCATGCATTATTATACTTATTTAATTGTTTATCCTTCCCTAATGAGTTGATAAATTTCATAGTTATAGGGATCAAGCTTAATTTATATTCATAAATAAACCAATAATTAATTATAAACCTGGAAAAAATTGAATTAGTAGTTTGGATATAAAACAGCGGTCCATCCTATTTGTATGAATGTCCCCGATCATGGGACAGTTAGACAAATGTCCCTATCTTAATTGTATTTTACTTACTACAATCACTATCTTAAAATATATTCTTACCTAAGATGCCAAAAATAAGACTCTTAGGCTATCTATTTTTCTTAATCATAGAAAAGGTACTTCCTAGTTAGATCTAGGAAGGCTAAGTCCAATGACAACTAGTGATACATGTTTCCATCATAGAATAAGACATAGTATCTTTCCTAATTTGAATTGAAGGAAATCTTCCATCCTGATACTCAACATGATCCCAACCGGTAATTTATTATTTAAATTCCCCATAAACTAGAAATTAGATAAAACCACAAACAATGAAATAATATTTAATGCAATCCAAAAACCGGTCTAGAGACCTGAATCTCCTAATCGAAAATAATTTCTAGGTGGATTCGACACCACACTCCAACTACACTACTCTCTTGTAGTTATTGTCAGTTTTGGTCAATTGATAAATTCTAATTTTACCAAATCCCAAGAGGGATGTAACAACGGTCTTCAAGATGTAATCAAATTATAGTGTCATTTCTATGGAGACAACACTATTTTGAATCAATAACTCTAGTTTTTAAAACTAGGATTACATTTCCCTAATCACTTTTCTTCCTTCACTTCTAGGGACCCCAGTTTATTCATCATCTCTTCAGTGCATTTATCATGGTCCATTGACATGTTCAAGGAACCTTGATGCACAAAAAACCTTGACCATCGATCCTGATATTGAAAGGCATCTATCTACACATCACATGTCAGCAATGGTTGAGAAACACCAACATGCGGGACTGAACCTGCCTAACCTGAACCCCCAAAAATTGATTCGACAGTGAACCCAATGCACCTAGAGAAAACCACCATTGTCTATGTCATAACATATTTAGATGGTGCGACACCCTGCATTACTTTCCAACCTAATCAAGCCTATTCATTTGAAACCAAAACTGGGTTACAATCATATGATACAGAACATGGAGAAATTTAATGGTCTTAAGAGTGAGGAACCGCATAAACATATATCAAAAAAATTGGAGGTTTCTGATACATTTGACAACTATAGATTTTATTTTGATGTGAAGATACTCTGTTTCATTTGATTATCATTGTGAGACAAAGAAGAAAATTGGATAAAAATACAAGCTTCCATGTTGATCATGACATGGGATGATATCGCCAAGATATTTATCGACAAATACTTCCCACCCATCCGGACTTGGAATCTCTGGAATGATATTCAAAACTTTTCATAAGTGGAAAGAGAATCTGTATTTGAAGAATATGATTGATTCGAATAGATAATGAGGAAATGTACACATCATGGACTCGATATGTGGATCCTGGAACAAACTATCTACCAAGGACTCCATCCATCCACACAAACCGGCGTTGATGATTCCACGGATAAAGGATTAATATTTAAAAAACACAATGTATAAAGAACTATTTTGGATCTAGTATATCACAATGCCATTCTATGGTCGAGTGATCATGGACCATCATGTTGTGGAATACTCCAAGTTGATGAGACCACCTTGTTAGTCGTTCATGTTGAGGTTCTATAGAAGAAAATAGGATCCTTTCCAATACTAATTAGAATCAACAATCTCATCCATTTTAGAGACAACAACAAATATTTTTTTTCAGCATAGGCCTTAGCAGTAGTAACCTAAAAAAGATATTTTCAGTAGTGATGTGGCCATTCTTACTACCACACTCAAGGACCACTAGGGTATCCCTGAATGATCCTTGTACGTTGACCATATTCATAACCATATCAACAAAAAACATTTTAGAGGCCCAAAGAGAAATTTAACTCTACTCAGCCAAAGAAAAAACATCCACATACACCACCTAAATGTAAATTGGATAATCTCCAAAAAAAATTAAAAAAATTCTAATCAAACTAATGACTACCTAGGAGACGAAGATGAAACATCTGTGAGCTTCATTGGGAAATCTGGATAATTTAAATGGGTCAAATCTAAATGACCCTATCTGACTGATTTCCAGTTATTGTACCTGGTAACACTAAGAGATAACCATGAGAGGAAAATATGTTGTTAGATATGTGGATCAGAAAATAGTTGTCCTTTCATGAACAGAATGTTGAATGGTCATAAGAAGAACATAAGACAAAACAACAAGATGAAAAAGTATATGAATTCAATCCCACATCATCACGAGAAGCAGTTTTAGCTGAGAAAGGGAAATCCCTGGGAAAATAGAAGGAACCTGTTTATGTAGATCCACTTCGATACAAGACACATTTACCCATTATGGGAAGAGAATTTCTAGAATGGTAGGAGGTTCAGCATAAAAAATCATACAAAAGCTCAAATAGCTATATATCAATATTCTTTTTGCTGAAGTAGTCACCCAAATGCCCATTTATGAAAACATTCTCAAATACACGGTATCAATCAAGAGAAACATAGATGTCTTAGGAATCATTAACATGAATTAAGAATGCTCTGCTATTCTATAGTAGAAAATTCCACCAAAGATGAGTGATTCTCAAACCCACTCAATTCCATGAGTGTGAAGAGACTGAAAATTTAGTAGAGCATTTGATCATAAAGTCATCAATAACTAGATATCGGTGAGTCTTTTCCATAGGATCAGAATCAAAGAACTCAAGGAAACAAAGGTTGAGTTGTAATTAGATGATCATTAACATAAATACCCCAATTTATTCATGAATTTTTCATAGAAAATGTTGAAAAATTCAATTTCTCATCATACATTCCAATGTTAGAAGTGGAAGGGGAAGGGAATGTACCCATAATTCTCAAAAGGACCTTCCTAGAAACATGGAAAATCAAAAATAGATGTTAATAAAAGATGTCTCATATTTATAGTTATATAAGAACATGTAGTGTGTATCCAAATAATGGAAGACTAACATTTTTATTACATTTTTGATTGTAACGCCATCTCTGTCTCTCAGAAATGAGAGGAATACATGGAAATTGGGGAAGAGACAAAGGATGCATCCTTATACAAGGAAGAATATTATTATTTCATGGAAGTCGTATTTATAAAAACACTCAACAATGTAACCATGCCACCATCTATTCCATACATAATTCAATGACCATAGTTGGACATAAAACCTCTTCCTAGTACATTAATGTTCTCATATTTAGGAGAATAGTCCTCCTTAACCATTATAATAAACTCCATACTATCCTAGGCATAGGGAGAAAATTTGGTTGATGTGCTAAAATGTCATAAAAAATAAATTGCATGGCGTGTGGAGACATAAATTTAATCAATCAAACTGTGTTCACCCACATAATTATACTTGATGCAGATTCAAAACAACAAACACAAAAATAGAGGTATTCAGACCAGCATTGAAAGATGTTGTCAATAATGAAGTGTTGAACTCATGGATTCTAGATTAATCATTCATATCTCATGTACTGACAGGGTGATCCACCTACAATTCATTCCCATGAATTGAGGAGTCACAGTAACAAGCATATGTGACAATAAACTCTTTTCCTCATGCACCATAACTGGATGGAGAGTTTTTGTGGATTAAAGATTTTTAAACTCAAAAATAAGAAAAGATCATTTCCCTTAACTTTTATGGAACAAATGATTGAAATAAAAATAGGGAATTATTTATACAATTTCATGGATGGATATTTAGGATACAATAAAATTGCAGTTGACCCCAATAACTATCAAAAAACCACCCTCACCATCCAATTCAGTACTTTTGGGTACAGATGCATGTCATTACAAATGTGTAATGATCTAGAAACATTAAAAATATGTATAACCCACGTCATTCATGAAATTGATGAATAATATCTAGAAATATTCATTGATTATTTCAAATTTTATTGGAGATCATTTGATGGATGTCTCAGTAATATCAAAGTTGTTATCCCATATTCGGAGTTGAATTGATTTATACTGAATTGGAAAAAATATCACTTCAAGCTATAGGGATGAATCATACTCAGCCAAAAGATCTCCAAATACGGAATGGTGGATGGTATTACAATGATCAATGTCCTTAATTATCAACATGAATCATCATTTGTTAAAGGAATCCAATGTTTCCACGGGAAAGATGGATTCTATAGTCACTTCGTGAAATATTTCTCTAAATCCAAACTTCCATTGACTCACCTGTAGTAAAAATATATTCCATTTTAATTCCATGAGTACTAACTAAAATATTTTGAATCATTAATTTTTTTTATTGTGTCTCTTGTTATCATTGCACACAACTTGTAAAAAGATTTTGTTCATATGTTCGACGTCGGTGACCTTGCTCTATTAGTTGTCCTAAAAAAACTATTTTAAAACATCTTATACACAATATATTACAATATTAAAACATTAAATGAATCACTTATTAATAATATGACTACGAAAAAGGAGCTCATAATCGTTGTGTATGCCTTTGTAAATTTTTGTTCATACATTGTTTTTCAAAAAAAACATTGTATATACTTATCATGAAACCCTTTGATAGTTGTTGAACAAGATGGATGAAAACCCAATATTGTTATTTTTGATTAATTAACTATAAGAATTAGACTTCATCGTAAAAGATATAAAGGGATCTTAAATTTTCATTGCAGAACACCTCTCCATATTACCTAATACCATCATCAAAGAACACAATAAGGCTAGTATTGAAGTGGATTTTCCTAATGATACATTATTTAGTGTCAAGGACAATACCAAGTTCTTAAATATGGAAAAATATCTTCCTATTGGATTCCTCCATCAGTAACTCCCATATCAATAGTGGAAGAAGTTTTTGTTAGTTTCCAAGAATGAATTTTGGGATGATCCTCTACTATCCAAGCATTGTGCCTATATTCTTTTGTGAAGATCTATTCTAGAAGAAGAGATGAAAAATATGATTGAAATGTTCCACACACCTCTAACTGAGGGGGAATCATGGACCTAAGTGCATAGTGGCTAAGATCTAAGATGAAGATTTTTCTGTCCCTTATTGCATCAAGATGACCGCAAATTCTGTAGGTGCTCTGACATACGCTAAATAACGGGAAATATTAGCAGTATAAATGATATTCAAAAGAAACCCGTTATAGAATTTGAGGAATTTAATGTAAGGGGCATTGAATTTATTGGACCATTCCTCACATCTCATGGCATGAATTTCATTTTTTGGGTAGTGGATTACATCTCAATATGGGGTGAAACTGATGAAACCTCTCATAACACCATAAAGGTAGTGATGAATTTTCTTTGAAAGAATGTTTTTGCACATTTTGGATTTACATGGATAATCATTAGTTATTTCATAAAAAATTTCTCCAATCAATCAGTTTGAATGATTCTTTAAATATATGCCATTAGATGCAACACTAGAACTCCCTATCACCCACAAAAAAATAGGAAACATGAATTGTCAAATATGGAGGTGGAACAAATATTAGAAAAATGGTAAACATCAGAAGAAGTGATTGGAGCCAGATATTTGATAATGATTTTTGGGCGTATTGAACTTCACACAAGAAACCCATAGGAACCAACATATTTAGACTACTTTACGGTAAACCCTGTCATCTTCTAGTTGAGTTGGACCATCAATAGTTCTAGGGGGATTAAATAATTAATTTTGATATAGAAAATGCATCAGAGGGATGGTTGTTACAATTGACCACATTGGATGATATATGTTGAGACCCATATTAGAACACGAGGATGTACAAGGAGAAAACGAAAAGGTGGCATGACCAATGAATTGAAATACATACCTTCATCCCAGGAAAAATGTTTTTTCTCTTCAATTCTATATTGGAACCATTCCTAAGAAATCCAATGTCAAGATGGTCTTTTCATTTTGTGGTTTTCAATGTTTTTTCTTATGGAATTACTAAAATTTAAAGAGTTGGTTGTCCATCATTCAAGTTGAATTGTCAATGGTTAATGATATTTCAGGAACCATTCCATGATGGTTGTGTAATCAGCCTCAGGTTCAAATAAGATTTAATGGAGTCAATATCCTTTCTATAATGAAAGCACTAAATGGGAGGAAAACAAAGAAAAGAGATCATTAGAGAAGTATAATAGAAAATATGTAGAAGTGTCTTGAGTATACATGTCCATGAGGCTTAGAAGTTGAAACAAATAGAGCCAAAAACTATTTAGTAAACGATGTGAAGCAGTGGTTCATGTGGTGTACAACTTTTCCAAAATTCCTTATTTTTTACCTCTACATGGAACGATCCCTTTGTATATGTTTTATATAGGGTTGGGGATATTTTTAAAATATCGTGTCTTGACTGTAAAGTCACAACCCACTGCACTTAACCCCGACCTCTCATCTCCCGAGATCCCCCTCTACTTTACCCTCCACATCATTCCCTCCCTTCACCCCCTCTCAAACATGCATACTACAATCCCTATACATTAAAAAATTTAAACCTGTTTCCCTTTTCCCTACCCGTGCACTTCCACCCTCTTCTTGTTCCCCTCAACTATGCACCACTCTCACCTCTCTATAACATGAAATAAGAGACGGTATCCAAAACCCTCTACCTAATTGTTGGGTTCATATTCGGAAAATTAAACATCAAAGAGCCAGTAACAAGATAATAACGGCCCCCTGAGCTATGTCTGATTGTCAGGATGAGTCCTCCTCCCCATCTACTGATGAGAACTTTTACCTACACCTAGTGCTTTTCTTCACCAACCCACCACACCAGGAAAATTTTCTCCACCTGCAGGACAATCTGATGTGCATGTAAAAATCAGTAGACATGGATGTACTCTCTAAACGTAATGTTCTCAATGATTTCCTGAGCCACCTAGATATGTTTCATATGGACAGAATTATCTCCATCTGATAGGATATGAACCAGGAGTTATTCCTAGAATTTGTGGCCACTATTGAGATCACCATCGACTGCTGCATTTCCAGAATGGCGGCTAACCTCACCAGATTGATATTTATAACTTTAGTGTCTATATAATTATCTAGATAATGGATTTAATCATCTCCCTGGATTATCCTACATATTAGACACAACTATCATGAGAGACTGCCCCAGACCTATGGCCACTAATCACCCGTGACCCCCAATCACATCATGACCCTCGACTCGCGATGTCTACTCAACTATTGGGACGGGATTTACACATATAAAATTGATCTATGGATAATGGATGGTTTTCATGAGGAGAGAACCATGGTAGAATCATCCAGCTTAACGTTTTGATATACACAACAACCATGGGTAGCCCAACCATCAATATGGATTCCCAGTTCACATTGTACATCAAGGCCATGGAATAGAGGAAGAATGGCACACACATGGATGAAATTTAATAATTATACTCTCTATGTATCATGGAATCGGTGAGGCCTTTAAGACCCTCACCTCTTTTAGACCCATAGAGATGATAGGTCTAGTGCTACATTACAAGATGAAAATGTTGGTGAATTAAGGAGACATGTATATCTGGGTGCAATGCATCTGAGAGGCCTCACATCAAGAAAATATAGCTAGAGAAGCAACAACATACCCACCAAACCAACCAGCTCCCACAACAAACTCATCCCACAACAATGAAAATATCCCTCCACCATCATCCCATACCACCGCTACTGAGTCATTGAGTCTTCAGTAGTGCATTCTGGAGAATCTCATCTAGATATCCATCAACCTACATCTCCACTTCATCGAACAAACCTTTTTCCCCTTCCCCTTCACCCAACCTATTATTCCCACAATCATCTACCATTTCCCAACCCCTTCTGATCAGCCATACCTCCCACCCAATCTCACTGTCCCAACTTCCCAACAGGTGTTCCTGGTGACGCAGGCCCATAGGGGCAAGGGGATCGCTACTGCGCTTACCCCTACTTTTCCTTTTATTGATCCAACAGCTAGAACCATGACCCTGGTATAGATTGTTACTTCCCCACCACCCACCCTGACCCGTCTCCCAACCTCCACTACCACACACTCCACTAAAACCACTACCCCACAACCTTCTACTGCTGACACTACTCCAATCAGAATGTTGGTCGAGACTCTAAGAAGTGGGATAAAGTTGGAGGAGATTTTCAACATGGATCCCTGACCTAACATTTTTCTTTCATTTATTATTTTTGGGAATTATTCATTTACGTAGTCTGGTTGTTGTTCTCATTATTTTGTGTCCCACCTTTGTATAGACATTTGATATATATAAATATACATGTTATTTTCTTTTTATATTGTGTTTAGTTTTGTTTTTTTTTTGTATTTCATTTGTATATTTAGCACGTCATACTACCCAAAATTATCATCCATCCTCGATGGTCAATTCACACCAGCAGTTTTAGAAAAATGGGTACTCGAGAAACTCATCAATATTTCCTGACAGCTTCACGAGATGTCGTTAAAAGTTAACTAGAGACAACAACCACCATGTCCTATTATTCAATTCCTCCCTCACCTTTTCCATGTTCACATGGTTGTTCCAAAATTGATTAATCCACTAAATAAAGCATTGTAACTCAATGATATAGGCACTAGTAGCTGCAAGATGTTACAGAGCAGCTGAATAGGTGGATCAACTGACAACAATCTCCATGCACCTATCAGGATGGCGACACTTAATAAACAAATTATTGTAGGAAACACATTGTTTATCTCCTATTTCTTCAATTCATAATTTCCATGTATTCTTGATTTCCCTTTCATTATTCATTTTTCATCTTTCATAGCGGTACATTGTAAACCTAATACAATTTGAATTAAATTTGTATCTTAGTTTCTCATTCTGCATGTATTTTTTTCTACTATGCAAAATGGTTATACCTATAAAATATTTCTTATTATCTAGAATATGATTTTATATTATAAACAATTTTCATGTGAATTGTTTTTTCGGTCTATGATAGCTCAACTACCCCCATGGAATCCCACTTTTACTAGGAAGCTCTCAATTTCTTCATATTTCAATATCATCAAAAATTATGTTTCAGTCCTTTTAAAAAAAATCACATACCCACTCCAACCAATATTTCATTGACATGGGGGATTCTATCACCATTTATGAGGGGAGGCGGGTTCTCCCATTTTCACCAATTTTTCAATAGAATTTCCCCTGTTCTCGCTTTACTTGGAGACATTTTTCAAAATGATAACAATTTTTTAAACTTGAAAATCATTATGTCATTGAAATTAAAGAAAATGTTGAGTGAAAAAGAGTTAACAACCTTGTATCACTCCTACTTAGAATTGTTTAAAATGATTATCGAGTTCAGTGAATTAATTCAAATTTGAAATATTTGAAATTATAATTAATTGACCTATTTATAAGTATTTATTCCCTTTGTGACTTCCAGTTTTTATTTGATTATAACTACCTGATAGGACTCTAAACATTCAATTTTATATTCGTATTTGAGAATATTTCTTGAGTGATACATGGGATGTTTAAAATACTAGAACTTGCATTGAGATCTTATCAAAATGATTATTGAACAAGTATACATTTAAATATATTATGTCACCCTTTGATATCCATTTTCTCTAAGACCCACCAAACATCATTCATTCATTTCACCCATAGTTTTGTTGACTGGCTTGTTAGAATAAATCTATTTCAAGGCTATTTCCCTTCCTACCCTTCCCCTTGTAACATTCTTGATGTTTTCATTGAGAAAGTGTGGGGGAGGCATTTATGAAGCACGTGATACTTCAAATTGATGATATTTATGATGCACTGAAATGACAATTATGTTGTGATTCATATACCATTTTTTGTATCTTATTCATATACTTTTATTTTTCAAAATACAATATGAAAAGAAAGAATGTTGATATGGGTTGTTTTCTAGGAAGGTTGTCCATCAAAATTTTTCAAACCAAAGAATCCCTCGAAGGATTGTATGTGTTTAGTTGATGGATGTGAGATCCATCATATAAATAACTTTTGAAAAACAATAATGAAAAAGAAAAATAATAAGGGAATGAAGAGAATCATTTTTTATATACATAATAACTTTAAATATAGATCTAGCATGAGCTGAAGGAATGTGGATTTGAATCTCCAAATTGAGGAAAATTATCATTGTTATCTTGATACATATGAATTATACTTTACATATTACCCTCCTTTTCATTCGGAGTTTCACATCATACCTACCTAACTATAGCCTTAGAGTCATCAGAACCTTATTGCTAAAGTCCTCAAGAATTTTTTTTATAATTTTCTTTAAAAAGAGGAGACGGTAGAACCATTGCAATCATATGGTTAGAAAATTTTACATAGTGTACAAGCATTCCTATACTTATATTTTTTCCCTGAGTGATGAGGGAAAATAATGGTGAGGTAAATTAAAATTGAGAATATAACATAAGGAAAAATTAAATGATTTAATTAAAATAATAGAATTTGTTTTGAAATGATATACTATGAGGCATGCCTAACTTTTTTTGCTGGTATAATTCTTTAACATGACCTCTTTTCTACATATACTTAATTTTAATTGAATGAACATAATGAATATTTCGTTCTTTACAAATTTCATATCATTTGTGAAATAATTGTTGAGACATTTACTTGAGGATAATAAATTGTTCACGTGTGGGGGGATTTGATAAGACAAATGTATATATATATATATATATTATTTAGTAAAAGTTTTTAATTTAATTACTTGAAAATTCATGTAGTAGATGTCCAATTTTTAAAGAATAATATCTTCATAGGTTTCCAACGACAGAAGGCAGAAAAAAGTTCAAAAATGTCCAAGAACATGATGGGATGTTTCAGTTGACGTCATGTACCTGAGGATCAAAGCCTAATCCTAGTCATGAATCCATGGCGTGACCATGCCAAAAAGCTAGAAGGAAAAATCTTCTATAGATCGTGCATTCCCTGGACACATCTTGATTCTTGTCAAACCATATAAGAAATAAGCTACAACGATTCCACCCAATACACAACTGCACATGGGGTATACGTCATAAACAATCTATACATGTCATGTACCTGGTAATATCTATTCAATTCATGAGAGATCATTGTCCCATGTTGGAGATCTAAAATCTATGAACAATGACACAGATCAATGGTACATGTCGTGTACCTATGGAAAACATTAAGGCAAAAAATTCATATATAATCAGTGGATCGACATAGCATTTGACCATACATTTTGGCAAGCTCTACTTTCCCTCTCAACTCCTAACCTATCCATTTTACCTTCCCCTTCCAAACTCTAAATTTCATCATGTTTTTTCACTTTTTTATTAATTCATGAAATGTGGAAATTCCATTCGACAATGATTTCCCATGTTTTTCCAAATTTCGACTCAATTTCGTCCTCCCTATCAAGTGATTTTTTTTATTTATAATTTTTATTTACATTATTCATGTTTTCATCCCATTCCTTTCATTCCCAAACCCTTTCATGAGCTTATTTAAATAATTAACATGTCAAGAATGTGTTCTTATACATATTTAATTGTTTCTACTCCCCTAATGTGAAGATAACCATCATATGGGTAGGGATCAAGCTCGATGTATATGCATACAAAAATTAATATTTAATTCTTAAAAAGGTAAAAATAATTAAATATGAAAATATGATATAAACAAATTGTCCATAATATTTTAATGAATGTACTCGACTACCGGACAGTCAAGAAAATGAACCTATCCCTACTGTAATATACTAAGCTACAATCACTAGATTATAAAACATTCTTCCCTAAGTATCCAAAATTAATGAACCTAGGCTTTCACTATTTTCTGATCATGGAATAGTTACTTCCTAGGTATAGTTAGTAGGCTAATACCAATGTCAAATAGTGATCCATGTTTTTTTCACAAACTTAGACATAGGATCATTCCATTATAAGAATTGATGGACATA
Organism: Viscum album; assembly: GCA_963277665.1. NCBI lineage: Eukaryota > Viridiplantae > Streptophyta > Magnoliopsida > Santalales > Viscaceae > Viscum > Viscum album. The sequence continues at coordinate 744,606,245 of OY728123.1, read as the reverse complement.
TTCCATCCAAATGTTCTAGTTGATCATGACCCCAGTTTATAATATAATTTCACCCTATAATAGTAATTAGATAAATCCCAAAAAATTAAATATTCTTAAAAGGACTCCCCATATGGGTTTAGAAACTAGAAAATCCTTAATGAATCAATAGTCTACCTAGGAATTCGACCACACACTCCCACTACAATATGCTCTTATTGTCTGTGAATGTTTTGGATAAAAGATAAATTAATATTTGACCCAACTCCCAGAGGGATGTAAAGACACTCTTCATGTAGCCGTCAATTACCAACTATGAATCAATTTATACATCTAATCGGGGAAATAGAATTTGATGGAATAGTAATACCATTATTATGAGTTCCTAATATTCATCCTCATTTTTTTTACAACCACCTAAAAATATTATGGAGTAAGAAAATTTTCCTTTCCAGATAAAAAACAAGATCTCTAACCCAACATTATTGAGCATGTTTGTTTCCATTATCATTAATGTTGTTCTTATGGAAGAACACTAAAAATTAATCTACCATACAAGGGTCCCGTATTAATATAGAAGATATCTTCATCATTTAATTCATAATTCAACATTGTTATTTCTGCAAATGGGTGTTATATAATGTAATATGAAAAGTCATTACCTTTTACTACTTTCTAAGGAACAAATTGAATGTAAAGACACATTTGGATAACCAACAACCTTAAAATACATGCAGTCAACCTTGGAGAGGTGAGAGTATACTTGTATAAATTTTTTCCATATACTAGAAAATAATCATCTTGCAAAAGGTAGTGTCTTAGTTTCTATGTAATTAATATTTATTCTTGAAATCCCTTCTTGATATCTAAATAATGTCTCTCAATGTCGAGTATCGATCAAATGAGATAGTAAATGTTGTTTTCATTCCTTGAATAATTCTTTTTTTTTAGGAAAGTGCCCAGTGATCACTATAGCAATATCACATATGTGGTGATATGTTTTCCCCTCAATAGGTGGAACTAACACTGGTAGACTCAAGAGATTTTTCTGTAGGATATAAAATTCTTTCTAACTGTGATCCCCCCACTGAGATGTGACCCCATTCTTCATCAACCCGATTATGGTATAACACATGCATAAGATTGTTTCTATAAATCCATGAATGTAGAGAATTTATCCTTACAAAACCCTAAAATATTGATGAATTCAATTTGGTGAAATATTCAAGATATCATTTTTCTTCTTATGGACAAATTTGATTCCATGATTGCATATAATGAATCTATGAAATTTCTATAAGGTAAACCTGAATGAACTTTTCATGGTGTTTATCTTCAGGATGTACTATAATAGTTTATTGAGGATGGTAGAGAGATCATACATGCAGTAAGAATTCTATAGATAATTATCCATCTGGTCATCAGTGTAGAATTTTATAAAATTTCCCTTGAATGAATGGAATCAGAAATTAATGGGGGCATTGATATATGGTGAAAAAGTCCATCATCCAGTTGGATTTACCAAATATAAACTTCCACCCTATGGGGCTACAATTAAGGTATGTTATTAATTTTAATAATAAATTATTATTTTATTATAACTTAAATTGAAATCAACATAGGGGATGGATCGATATATGGATATTGCATTAATTAGTTGTTCTATGATCGAGACTAATATATCATCATTCAAACTATAATGACCCGTAAATTTTGAGGAAATTTTTTTCTTAAATTATTTGGGATTTTAAGTGTACACAGTTTGTGACAACACCTGATTTTGAGGCCCGATGTGTCCGGAATCAATTTATGAAGTTTAGCTCGGGTACGTTTACTGAACGAACGAGCAGGTTTTTCTAACTTTTGAACCGGTGCTCGGAATCAAAATCCAAGGGCACCGATGAAACCGCATCGTCGATAATTTCATAAGAATACCTTTACTGGAGTTGCGTTTTATTGGGAGGAGATGTAGAAAAATTTTTGGATTAAATGAAGAGTAAAATAAAATTGTGTAACAATTTTATTTCATTTCAAAGTGGTTTAATCCTGGGAGTAGAAGTTGGGGTGGGACCTGCTAGATACTAACCACCCTTGAGTAGTTAAAGGTGAGGTGGGTCCCACACGATCCAAACCCCTCACATTTCCTAACTCCTCTAAAACCCTCATAAGTTATGTAACTCTCCCACATTAATTCATGCCTACTAAACACCTAATTAATTAGACAACTTAAGTTTAATTAATTAAGTGAGTTGTTTTTGAATTTTGTAATTTTAAATGCATGCCATGCTATAATAAAATAAGGGTGGACATGTTTTATTTGGATTTTGGCTCGTTTTGTTGGGAATGGGAGGAGAAATAACTTCCTCTTCATCGTTGAAGAATGCGAACAACGCCGGTGCGAACCCCGACTTCCTTTTTCTCGATATTGACGAAGCGACGTCGTCTTCCCGCGGCAATGTCAACGAAACAAAGAATTCTTTTCCTTCTTTCGTCAAGGGATCAACCTTCTTGATTTGAGGTAGGGGTTAAATTCATTATTTTTGAATTAAGATTGTGATTTGAATTAACGTTGACATATCTAGTTTAATTTTTCCAATTTTTACCAACGTAATAGGAGGAAATCGGACCGCACAAACATGGACAATTCTCCTCCCCATCTCTTGTTTATTAACAATGGAGTTTGAGGAGAAGATAACACGGTGTCGTTGAACCACACGGAAATGATGAATACCACTGCCGGAGCAGGCCACGATGGTGGAGCACAGTGCCATCGTGCCATTCCGGAGAGGACGAAGGAGGCCGTGACCAAGAGTGGGTCGCGGCGGAGGGGTGGGGAGCCGTCGTGACATGTCGTACAGACGGATGCCGCGGCCTTAGAACTGGGCAGTTCTACAAGATGTGGGACCCGCGGAGGTCCTGCGACAGCTCACCGGCCGGCCATTACGGCCGAACATTTTCGGGAAGACTAGGGGTTACAACCCCCGGCCAGCAGGCAAGGGAAGGCCCCACCGAGAGGGGGCTGCCATTTCAAAAACAAGTGGTCCTCCCCTCCCCCCTTCACGCCCACTCGGCGCTCGGCCAGCCAGTCAGGGTTGGGCCGCCTGTGCTGGTCTAGACTGCGTCGACCGGGCTGGGCCACACCCAAATGGGCCGGACCCAGACTTGGGTCCGGTCGACCCGGTTCGGGCCGACCTATGGGGTATTGGGCCGGGTCGGACCGGGCACTAACCCCTATTTTCAGACAGATCCGTCCTAACACCAATATTGTGGGTCACAGAGCTATGATCCACACACAGTCAGTTGCATTGGGATCCTTGGATCGAGACGGTCGTTTCGGTATATTACACTCAAGGTTTTGGAGATCTTTGAGTACAACCGGGCTGGTTCGAATACGAAACAAAACGGGCCCTTAGTGCGGAAACGCTTATAACTTGAGCTCCGGATATCCGATTGATGTGTTGTCGACTTCATTGAATTCCTCTTAGTGATATGGTTTTTTTGGGTTAATCCACCTGAGGTTTGGACATAAATGGATTACGGTCGGGTTGGTTTTATCTTGAAAACCAACCGGGTTCCTAGAACGGAAAAGCCAATATCTTTCAGACTGGTCGTCTGATTGACACGCCGTCTATTCCGTTAAGTTCCTATTATTGAGATGAAACTTTGGGATACATCAAATTTGGGCTTCGTGACATTTGATGTATCGAACCCATGGCTCGTGGAGCAGACCCTCCTGGAATTGAGCGTGTTGTATGCAGGAACCCTAGAGTTGGCTGCGACTGCGACGACGATGATGACTGTACTTGGATCCTACGTGGGTTCGGCAGTGAGGACGACTTTACTTAGATCCTATGTGGGTTTGGCAGTGATGACGACTGTACTTGGATCCAACATGGGTTCGGTAGTGATGTATACTGTACATGGATCCTACGTGGGTTCGGAAGCAACTACTTATGTACTTTGATGCTACGTGGGTTCGGCAGAAGAGATGATTCAGAGGCTACATCTAATCATCTCCACCCCTCTTCGGGAGTAGTATACTAGTGTGACCTGTGTCTTGACTTTCAATCATTATCTTCGAAATGATTGACTAGCTAAACAGTGTGGATTGGGTTGTGCTTTCCTGTGTGGATTTGGTTGTAATTTCCTATGTGGACTGGGTTGAACATGGGATTGTGAGTTGGAGAAGAACTGGAATTGATGACTTATGTATATTTATGGGAATATACCTAAGTAGAGTCTTTTGATACTTCGTGATTGTGTCTTTCCATTGTGGTTTATCCTTTGTTGATTCTGGGAGACCATCGGGGGTCTCAGGGTCTCTACTGAGTATCGTATACTCACCACTGCGTGGGCTATGCCCACACTACGTTGTGTTGGATGTAGACGACGGAAAACGCTGATCGAGGTGGAGGCTTGTGGAGCTAGACAGTACATGGAGGTGGATCACTAGAAGGGATGTACACGGAGCGGACGGATAGACCCGAGGAGCAAAGGAGAATATTTGTACCCACCCTTCAGGTTGGATTTCTAGAGGGCGGCTTGGAGTTGCTGCTTTACCTTTCTGCTACTGTACTTTTTTTCAGTTGTACTTTACTTTCAGTTGGGTTTGTATTCTGGCCCATTTACTTTCCAGCACTTACATTTTTACTCAGATTACTTAGTGTTTACTTCATCTTGCATACTATGTGGTGTTTTTTTACGTTATAAAGGCAATAGATTCTCTTTTTATTAGGATTTATGCCTTTGGTGCTATTCTCCAGCCCCTGGCCTATGGATGGCGGGCTTGGGGTAGTCACGGCATGAGCCCTGAGGAAGGGTCATGAAAAATTGGTATCAGAGGAGTTCGGTTCTACCACAGAACTCATGACTCTGATAATTTCTTATGTGTGAAGCAATAGTGCTTACGGTATTGAGTGTGGTTATCAGTCTGGGGAGTCCAGTGTTGGTGCGTCGACCGACGTATCTATACACCAGGACCCTAACTTTTGATTTCCGACTAAGTGCAAGAAAACATTGATTGCATGTGTGTTTCAAAGTTTACTTTGTGATTACTTGTGTTAGATCACCAGGTATATTTTATTGACCGTGGCACACCTGTTTCTTTTTAGGATGGCCCCACGATGGCAACCAGCTAGGGTTCCGAGCTTTGTGTGAGATGGCAGCCCACAGAGTGATGAGGCCTCAGTGCGGGGCCCCATTATAGTGAAGGCACCGGAGGTACCTATACCCGCTGAGCCACCGATGCCACCAGACCCACCCTATGAGAGTGGACGTCGCATTAGTACCCTTCATGAGTTTCAGCGTCAGAGACCGCCCAGGTTCTACGGGGAGATGGACCCTCAAGTAGTCGAGGATTGGTTGGAGGCTATTGTTCAAGTCTTCATATTAGTAGGGACACCAGCTGACCTCATTGTGATCCTAGCGGTGAGTCTCCTGCACGCGGTAGTAGGTATATGGTGGAGCCTGATGATCCATGTGCACGAAGAGGCATCACTTCTATGGATGGACTTCGAGAGCCTCTTCCACTCGGATTTTGTTCCAGCCACCCTCTATGTGGTGCGAATTCAAGAGTTTCTACAGCTGCGGCAGGGCTAAATGACTGTAGCCCAGTACTCAAAATGGTTTACCGATCTCTCATGCAACTCCACGGACATGGTACGAGACCCATTCTTCCAGGCCCAGAATTTTGAACAGGGACTGAGGCATGAGATCATGGCTTCGATGATATCCCTCAGTATTCCGACACAGGAAGGAGTACTGGAGCGAGCCCTTCTTGTAGAGAGATTTCTTACTAACCCTACACCAGCATCGAGACCTACAGCAGGGCGGCACGTAGAGGAGTCTTCTTCCGCTGGAAGTCGACAGATGTCACAGGGGTCCAAGTGGACTAGACCATCAGGTGGGTGACCACAGGATACTATCTTAGAGGTGCGGGGAACACGCAGCAGAGCTAGTCATACGATAGGCATACAATGCTACGCATGCGGCGGGCAGGGCCACATGACTCGTGACTGCCCGACCCACCATGCAGAGGAGTAGCAGACGGTTGAGGGACCACCCAGGCAGAGGCAGAGGTTCGACCATGGCGGTCCGCAGGGAGCAAGGGATAAGGCAGAGGAGCTAGCCATGCGGAAGGTGGTGGACGACGTTTTGAGGCTCTAGCACCACCACCACCAGGAGGTCCACCCCGACCACAGCGTGCTGAAGGACAGAGGTAGGCTCAGCATCAGGCAGAAGAGGCCTATGACCACGACACACCTGAGATGATTTGAGGTACTATATGTGTCTACTCCACACTTTCTGAAGTTATTATAGAAACAGGAGCGAGTCATTATTTCATTTCCACTGCACTTGTTCGGAGCTCAAAGATTCCAACGGATCCGTTGGCTCGATCCTTATAGCTAGAGACTCCTACGAGAGCTGATATGACGAATACACACTGGTGCATGTAGTGTGATCTTACTCTAGGAGGTGAGAGCTTCGGCTGGGATCTTCTTGTAGCAGCATCGAAGCCTTACAACTTCATCTTGGGCATGGATTGGTTATCTACAGTTCATGCTCAGATAGACTGTTTTAGGCACAAGGTGCGATGGGTCGACACCTATGGGAGAAGCACCACATTCACCTGCGATAAGGGAGCCTTTGCAATGCAGGATGGACTCACGTAGAGGAGACGAAAACTGATCTCATCAGTTGAATAGCCTCATCCTAGGAGCAGTTGACGTGCAGAGTCCGAGTTTTCTTGTTGTGGTGGATCAGTGTGCGGATTTTTTTCCAGAAGATATTCCAGGACTACCTCCTCACAGAGAGGTATAATTCTTTATTGACATGTACCCCAAGACAACCCCAATATCTACTCCATCATATCGGATGGCTCCCGCTGACCTTAACAAGCTACAGGTATAGCTGGAGGACCTGCAGGGCAACAGGTTCATCTAACCCAGTGTTTCACCCTGGGCTTATTTGATATTGTTCACCAAGAAGGTGGATGAGAGTTTGCGACTGTGTGTCGATTACCGTCACCTGAACTAGGGGAACGTGAAGAACATGTATCCACTTCTGAGGATCGACGAACTCTTCGATCATATCAAGGGAGCACGATGGTTATTGAAGATAGACCTCATGTCAGGCTATCATCAGCTCAGAGTTCGAGACGAGGATGAGCATAAGACGACCTTCAGGTGTCGGTATGGCCACAATGAGTTCTTGGTAATGCTTTTTGATGTAACAAATGTTGCAGCAGTGTTCATGAGTCTCATGAATAGTATCTTACAGCCTTACTTCAATCGCTTTTTCGTAGTCTTCATCGATGACATATTGATATACTCAAATACCGAGGAGGAGCACGCCTACCACTTGTGGGTTGTACTGGACACACTCCAAGATCACAAAATTTATGGTAAGCTCTCGGAGTGTCAGTTATGGATTCGAGAGGTCAACTTCTTGGGACACTTCTTCTCTGAGGCAGGAGTTGCAGTGGATTCTACGAAGATCGAGGTAGTGCTAGCTTGGGAGCCACCCAGGAGCGTGACGGAGTTGCGAAGTTTCCTAGGTTTGGTTGGGTACTATCGAATATTTGTGCCAGACTTTTATAGAGTTGTAGAGCCACTCTCAGATTTGACGAAGAAGGGGAAACCCTTTGTGTAGTCAGATAGATGTAATCAGAGCTTCCAGAAGCTAAGACAGAGATTGACTAGTGCACCCATCTTTAGGCTACCGGAGGAGGGAGTAGGGTATGTAGTTTACTGCAATGCATTTGGGTCCGGACTCGGGTGTATCCTGACACAGGAGCAGGCAGTGATCGCCTATGTTCCACGATAGTTGTGGAAGAATGAGCATAACTACGCTACCCATGACATGAAGTTAGTAGAAATGGACTTAACCTTGAAGATGTGGCGGCACTATCTGATGGGAGAGCGCTTTAGAGTCTATTATGACCACCAGAGTCTCAGGTACATATTCTCGCAGAAGGATCTAAACCTGAGATTGCGGCGATGGCTCGAGTTCCTCCAGGACTATCACATGGAGATATTCTATACTCCTGGAAAGGGAAACGTAGTAGCTGATTCTATCAGCAGGAGGACGGGCATTCAGGTACTTGGAGAGGCGATAGAGTAGTTAGCCACTTTGTAGATATCGTACATGTATAGAGATGGAGTATACTTTCTACAGTCACTCACAGTCACTCCTCCACTACATCAGTGGGTCATAGAGGCACAACATGGGGACATTTACTGTGAGACGCGACGTGCACAGATATCCTCAAGACAGGCACCTAATGGATTCTCTGTAGGAGGGGAGCATGTCGTCCTTTTTCAGAGGACGTACCATGGTACCAGCTGCTTTGCAGGAGGAGGTTCTGAGGGAGTTTCGTACTTTCCCATTGGCGGTACATCCAGGAGTAGCGAAGATGTACCAGGATCTCAGACGAAAGCACTGGTGTCCGGGTATGAAGAAGGTTGTAGCCGAGTTCGTTTTGCGATGCCTCACCTGCCAGCAGGTGAAGGCAGAGCACCGGGTACTAGTAGGCTTGGAACAGCCCTTGGATGTCCCGGAGTGGTTGTGGGATGGGATATCTATAGATTTCGTGACGGGACATCCACATACTTCCAGATGACCCGACTCCATCTAGGTGGTTGTAGACTGACTGACCAAGTCGTCCCAGTTCTTACCCATCAGAGAACAGGGATCAGTGAAGAGCTTGGGACGCCACTATGTTCAGGAGATCGTACGACTTTATGGTGTGCCATCATCTGTCATCTCCCGATCGAGATGCTCGCTTTACTTATCAGCTTTGGAAGGGGTTGCAAGAGGCATTTGGGATACAGATACGTCTGAGCACCACCTTTCACACACAGACGGATGGTCAGACGGAGAGGACCATTCAAAATCTCGAGGACATTCTTCGTGCATGTGTCCATGACTTTGGTCGCAGCTGGGAGGATCACCAACCCTTGGTGGAGTTTGTGTACAACAACAGCTATAACTCCACCATCGGTATGGCACCATATGAGGCATTGTACGACCGAGCTTGCAGATCTCCTCTGTGCTGGACAGACCAAGGTGAGTCAGCACTTGTAGGACCAAGGATGGTCCAGGACACGACGGAGAAGGTACAAATCATCCAGGAGCATATGTGGACTGCTTAGAGCTGAAATAAGTCCTATGCTGATAGGTGGCGGAAACCACTAGAGTTCGAGGATGGCGACCATGTTTCCTTATGGGTCTCACCTCGATGTGGATTACGAAGATTTGGTTAGGGAAACAAGTTATCTATGAGCTTGATTGGACCATTCTAGGTTCTCAGCAGGATAGGCGAGGTAGATTATCGCCTGGCTCTTCCACCTCAGTTGCACCGGGTGCACGACGTCTTCCCCGTATCTCAGCTGAGGAGAGACGTGCACGACCCGACGCATATCATCGACCACGGGGAGCTACACATCGATGACATGGCGACTTTTGCAGAGGTCCTAGTGGAGATCGATGATCGACAGGAGTGGGTACTACGTGGATAGTCGATTCCTCTGGTGCACCTCAGGTGGCAGCACGAGAACCTCTAGGAGAGAACATGGGAGCGGGAGGCTCAGATGCGTGCTCAGTACCCTCATTTGTTTCCCTAGTTTGTGATGTATCTTTACAGGGGCATAAATCCCTGAGGTGGGAGTAATGTAAATACTCGTAAATTTCAAGGAAAATTTTACAAAAATTCTTTGGGATTTTACGAGTACATAGTTTCTGACGGCACCTGATTCTGAGGCCTGGTGTGCCCGGAATCAATTTTCTAAGATTAGCTCAGGTTCATTCAGTAAACGAACGAGCGGATTTTTCTAACTTTTGAACTGGTGCTCGGAATCAAAATCTGAGGGCACTAATAAAACTGAAATGCCGGTAATTGCTTATGAAGGCCTTTACTGGAGTGGCATTTTCTTGGGAGGAGTTGTAGAATAATGTGTGTATTAAATGAGAGTAAAATAAAATTATGTTACAATTTTATATCTTTTCAAAGTGGTTTAATGCTAGGAGTTGAAGTTGGTGTGGGACCTGCTAGATACTAACCCCCCTTGAGTGGTTAAAGGTGAGGTGGGTCCCCCAGGATCCCAAGCCATCACATTCCATAACTCCTCTAAAATCCTTATAAGTTATGTAAATATCCCACATTAATTAATGCCAACTAAACACCTAATTAATTAGACAACATAAGTTTAATTAATTATGTGATTTTTATTTGAATTTTATAATTTTAAATTCATGCCATTATTTAATAAAATAAAGGTGGACTTATTTTATTTGGGGTTTGGATCTTTGTTTTGGGCTTCGGAGGAGAAATTACTTCATCTTCTTCGTTGAAGAATGCGAAGAATGCCAGCACCAAACTCACCTTCCTTTTTCTCGACGTTGACGAAGCGACGCCATCATCCCGTGGAAAAATTAACGGAACAACGAAAGATTTTCATTCCTTAGTCAAGCAATCAAACATCTTGATTTGAGGTAGGGGTTAAATTCATTCTTGGTGAAGTAATTTTGTTCATTGAATTAACGTTGAAGTATATCGTTTAATTTTTCTAATTGTTACCAACGTAACGGGAGGAAATCGGACCGCACAAACACAGTCGATTCACCTCCCTGTCTCGTGTTTATTAACAATGGCATTTGAGGCAATGACGGCTTGGTGCCATTGCACCGTGCAGGAACGATGAAGACTACTGCCGGAGCGGGCCGCGACGGTGGAGCGCAACGCCATCGCACCATGTCAGAGAGGCCGAAAGAGGCCGTGACCAAGAGAGGGACACAGTGGAGGGGCGCGGAGTTGTGCACCATGCCGGAAGGACAGAAGTCGCGACCTTAGGCCACGTCGGTTTGGTAGGAGTCGACTGGGCTCGGCCGGCCAATGACACTCCAGGAGGTGGGACCTGCGGGGGTACCACGAAAGCACACCAGCCTGTCATTACGGCTGGCCATTTTCAGGAAGGCTGGGGGTTACAACCCTCGACCAGCAGGCAAGGGCGGGCCCCACCAAGAGGGGGCCGCCATTTTAAAACAAGCCCCCCCCCCCCCTCACACCTGCTCGGCGCTGGGCCGCGCTGCTCCAGCCGTGCCGGACCCGGACCTAGGTCGGGTCGACCCGGTTCAAGCTGACCCATGGGGGTATTGGGCCAGGTCGGACAGGGCCCTAACCCCCTGTTTTTGGATAGATCTGATATAATAGCCATATCATGGGCTACAGACCTCCGATCGATGGACTGTTAGTTGCGTTGGTATCCATGGAATGATACGGACGTTTTGGTATATTACACTCAATGTTTCGAAGAACTTTGGGTACGTCCTTGTTGGTTCAAACACGAAACCAACCGGGCCCTTGGAGCGGAAACTCTTATAACATGAACTCCGGATGTCTGATTGACGTGACGTCGACTTCGTTGAATTACTCTTAGTTTCCATGTCCAAAAAATCAAATATCCTAATTAAAATAACAAAATCTATATCCCAGATGACCTTCAAATAAAACTCTAACACCACTTGTTAGTGATCATGTTTATAATAGCCCATTTGATATCCAAACATGGGTTCTACTATCATTGTAATTATACATTATCACTATGGGTTAGTGACTAGAATTATGGGTGTTTTTATAGATTTTTTGAAAAACTTTACTCTATATGAATAATGATTCAAATAATCTATTTATTCAATTAAAAATATATCATGACATGACCCTAAGTTTAACAAATCAAAATAAATGGTAAAATGACCCATAACTATATAGGTCACATATAAACAATCATCATTGAAAACAAATTCTAACACTATTTATGGATTTATATGAATTTAATCACATGTGAAAACTCTCATTGATATAATCCTGATTAAAATTTTAAATAAAAATGTGACATCATAATAACCACACCCAATAGGGAGAATGGCAATGAGCTAAACTAGACCAATATCATTCTACTATAGTTGCAATCTCTAATGTGGGAACTCATACAGCTACCGGGAACAACACATGAAATATTATATGTTGATATTAGTGCTATTAATACATATTTTTTAAATGAATATTTGAAGAAGAGACTAAATATTTCTATAATGGTTTCCATGAAATGTGTGTTCATATAATACCCAGTAGGGAAAAAAATTGGATTCTCAAAAAAATTGGGATAAAATTGATGTATCTATAATCATGTCTCCACATTTACATGAATAGGTTATAATACCATTTTAAAATAAAATGTGTAAAAAAAATGATAGAATATAGTTAATAAATTTTAAAACAATATCTTCAACGAATGATAAACCCCTTTACAGGTAGGGTCTATACCAATAATATATGATTTGGTCCATCAATCAGGATCATAGAAGGGAAGGAATATGAAATCATGAAGTAATTAATAAAATATAAGAACAATTAATATAGGTAAAACACTCCTTCTATAGGGTATAGAATAGCGACCCATGAATAAAATATATGGATATTGTGCAAATTTAAATAAATATTCTGCACATTACAAAAATACATTCCAGAGGACCACAATAGATTATTGTCTTTTGAATCATTGAAACATAATCTTTAAATGTTGTTAATGACATTCACATTTCACTTAAATATCTTCCTCATTTATTACAATTACTTAAAACCAATCTTCACAACCTGGGGAAAGGAAACAGATGAAACAAGGGAGCACAAATTCTCATGTAATGGTAAACAAGGGAGATAGGTATGCATAATATGAGCATAATTATAAGAAAAAATGATTATATAATAATATAATTATACCCCTAATATTAATGATAAAAATTTAGATCCATGGAATAATGATTGGATGCTCATAGTACATGAATTAAAAGGTAATTGAGAGCATAATCCATAAAAGAATAACATAGTAATAAGACATATAATTGTTTCTCACACATAATCAATGAAAATAATATGTCATAAATGAGAGGACCAGTTGGGTGTGTACCTAACACTGAGAGTGGGGTGAATCAGTGTTGGGGAAATTTTAAACCAATTACAAATTTTATCCTTCTACCTCTTGACCTATTAGGATCTTGATTCTCTTATTCTCTTTTCTATGTCGCATGGAACAATAGAAAGTATTAAAAACATGAAAACGATATTTTTACAAGGATCACCACTCAATATGACTAGCTACATCCTTTACAAGAATGGATATGACCATTGAATGGATTCTCCATTATAATGTGATATTATTTTACAATGGAGTGGATAGCACAACAATCCCCTAGACTGTGTCAGTCCCTACAATTTAGAGGTGGGTGGGAAACAATCATGTCCCCTAGACTAGTGATGGCCTAGTCCAACTTTCAACCTCTAGATGGTTGTTTGTACTGACTATAGAGATAGTGTTCTTCCTTCTTGATAAGGTTGGTACTGTTCTTGATCTATTTTAGTTCTCCTTACTTGATTACATTCAAAGCAACAGGCAACCGATTCTCTTATTTCTTAGTCTTCTTTTCTAGTGAAAAAAACAACTGCACTAGTTCTTCTTCTTTATTCCACTTAATTCAACAACTGACGGCACTAATCGTACACTTTCTTCAGATGGAATACCATACACCAATGTGATTATTCAAACACTCATGTTCTTCTCACATAACATCACTTGAATTAAACTTCCCTAAATAATTGTCAGCCTTTAGATGGACATACTCTGTTCTTCTTGTTCATCTCTTCTTTGTCTTTGACATAGTATAATTACAATGTCTTAATCTCTTTCAGTAATTCTCAATACCCACTGTAGATTGTATCAGTATAATACATTCTACCATCATGCAGATATGAATTCCTTTGCACATCTAGTTCTTCTTCACTTCGATAAGAACAATGAGAGTGTTAAACACCAGTCGTGTGAGTGCGGTTCTATTTCTCTATGTAATACCAAATGGTTCACGGTACTTTCTTCTTTGGAAAGTCACATCAAGACTGTTATGCACCTGTTGAAGGCCTTTTCAGACACCAATCATTCACACACTCCCTTTTGGGTGACTTTCTCTCTGCATTAATTTCTGGATCACAATATTCATCTTTTGTTGCAGAAGACCGCTTGAGTGAAACTTCAATCATGCACAGAACTCTCTTCTTGCGTAGAACTATCCTTTCTTGTGCGCAACTCTAATTATTTTGTGCAACACCCTTTTTGTATATTTCTTTTGAGCTTCAGAGCTCCAATATCTTATAAGTGTAGAGAACCCAGAAGTGATGGGTTCACCTCTTATTTTTAGACCTCTTTGACCCCTACACGCAAAAACCACAATGTGGTTTGCAAGATCTAGACATGTCATGAAAAACCCCATTTGACATCGCCTTTGGTGTGTATGTATCTTTCGCCCCAACCTCATATTTCTAACACTTCTTGGAATATTTCGCACACTTCATTCCTTTTCAATTTTTTGATGTTTGGACATCGAATCATGCCTCGCATGAAAACCCCAGTTTTAGGTCACCTTTGGTGTGTAAGTATCTCTTATTCCAACCTCTTATTTGACGCACTTCTTGAATCTCTTGCACACTTCCTTCATTTTCTATTTTTATATGTTTGGACATCAAATCATACCTTGCGTGCAAGATTCCAAAATACATTCAACCTTGCACGCAAAAACCAATGTTTGGCACAAATCCTCAATCTTACACGAAAGCCTCTCCTTTTCTAGATTTTGATGTCTGGATCATGGAACACCACTTGCACTCTACATACCGAACCATCATCAAACTTGCGTGCAATATCCTTTTCCACATTAAACTATTCTTTTGTGCCGCCTCCCTATTGTCCATTCCTTTTTCATTTCTCTCTTCATTTCATCCCATAACAATTCTTTATCCTTCATCATGAAATCCAATATCGTGATATGTATCCTTTGATCGAATAGATTTAGCATCATTATATTTTTTATGTCAACTACTAAAAATTCTCTTTCTTCCAGAAAAATCTTTCCAACCAATCAATGGTGTATATGACTGGCATCATTGTTTCTCCCCCTTTAATTGATAAGTCTTGCATCAAAAGTTCACCTAACTTATGATATTTGTGAAATAAAAATCCACAAATCATAGTCTGGTTTAGATACAATGTGAAATGCATGGCTACCTCAGAATGTCATGCCCTTCAACATTCACTCTTATTATTCAAAATACATTCTCTAAACCATGCGAATAATTTTATTATTTTCTTTATATAATCTATTTCATAGTCCTCATGAAATAATGATGAATTTCATGGTCTTATTCAAATACTCATTCTTTTGCAATCATCATCATATGGGAAATACCTCTCATCCTCTTCAACCATCATTCATTGTTGTAAAAAATGTGAAAACTTTTACACAAGTTCTTAGAACATAGGATCAGTTCATCAATTGTCTGAATTATTTCCTGGAGAATTTCCAAAGGATGAAATTCAATGTTATGATCACATAAAAATTCTCCAAGCATTCTCACTTCAGCCTATCTCCATTAACATTAGAGTCCTTCTTTATCTCCGTCTTCATTTTGACCAGTATTGACAACTGTTGACAATAAATACAATATTCATACAAAAAGTGGTCCCAACAATAATAACCTAACAATACCTTAATAACCCATTATTAATTGGATTATCACCCATTTACCTACATTGGAATTGGGATTACCTCCCTTGTACCCTCTAATTTCATGATTGGGATGTTCTCCCATGTACCCTCTTATTTTAGGATTTGGTTGCCCTCCCATGTAACCTTTTGTTTCAATATTGTGATTCTCTATGTGTTACCTTATTATTTTGATCTTGGGATTGTGTCCCATGTACCCATTTGTTTTAGGCTTCATAATCTATCACATGTATCCAATTTTTTTGATATTGGGATACCCTCTTGTTTTTTCTCTTAGGATGTCATCTGGTATCATGCTTAGGATTCCCTATCAGGCACCATTTTATTCCATGTTTTGAATACAACCCATGAAACCTATGATATCATATAACACTTATCATTACCCGATTAATTTGAGGTATATATAGTTCCAACCCCACATAATATTAAATCATACATTAATGTGCAATAAGATAATAAAATAGACATCATATCATGACCCATAAAAAGAGATGGGGTAAGAATCATATAAAAACTCATGAAATAAAATAGGAAATATAAAAATTTCATCTTATAATAACCAGTAGAAAATAGATATTTTTAATTTCAATTTTATTAAAATAGAAAATGTAAAGAAGAAGTTGTTATTAAAAGTATATAACCAATATATGAAAAATGGATATCATAAATATAATTCCCTCAATACATAAAAAATTAATGAAATAATATGAATGGTATTCTCGGATCTTATCCCCAGTAAATCATAAAACATAAAAAAGTATGTAATCATAGATTTTTAAGGATTTTCGAGGATCACAAGGAACATTTCATAAGGAAAATATCCTTTTTAAAATATCCCTTTCATTAAACTATTTCAAAAATAATTTTCATACAAAGTGAGTTTTGAAATTTCCATTAAAACATTTTTAGAGGAAAGTAATTTTTCATATTTGATGAAAAAAATATTTATAACAATGATTATTTTGAAATCATTTTTCAATTTAGAAATTTTATAAATAATATAATGTAATCTTCAGAAGATTTATAAAACCTCCTACTTTTATAATATTTCGAAAACATATAATGAAATATTGGAAACATTTTGAAAGAAAATTTCCAGGAAAATAGCATTGAAAAAATATAATATATGATTTGAAACCATAGAAAAATATTATAATCCTTTTTTAATGAATATTTACTTATATTATTGTATAATAAAATGAAATCATTTTTGAAAACATTTTCGAAGACATGGGTTTTTAAATAAAATATTTTTTTGAAAGAGAAGAGATGGGATCATATTTTATTAAAATAATTTTCTTAATTATCATTAGTCAAAAGAGTGAAAAAAGGGTTCTAATAGATTAAAAATTAAGTAGCCATCAGAGTATACAAATAATCATTAGTTTAATTTTAATATGGTTCATAGTTTTTCATAACGAAATGTAGAATCCTAAAAAATCTGTATAAATGATTAGATTGTAGCAATAAATCGTTTCAATTCTGCTAACATTGAATCATAATTTCCCATGATATAAAAACCCTAAATTATGCCTAAAATTGCTTGGAAAGAATTTCATTAATGATATAACAAGTCAAATTTCAGTATATATACACCCCATAGAAAAATATTGGTTTATAAAATTGCTTGTATCTCAAATATTGCAAATTGAGAAAAATAATTACCCTATCGATTTTGTAACTTTTGAAACATAACCCCATTAATTAATGTTCATGAAACAGATATGAAAATAAAAGTAGATTATGTATAAAAATTATATAATAAATTCATTAGAATCATATAAACCCAAAAAAATCAGTGGTGAATATAGAATGTATCTCATAGATATAGATAATGAGATAGAAAACCCTTACCTTAAGTCTTAACATTCTTCACAATTATTCAAACCTCAAGTATAATAAATATAAGTATATTATACAAATATTGTGGAATCATATTATTATATGTAATACCATATATAATTTTTATGACATTAAATTTCAAATTTATAAACAAATCCATCTGAATATTATGTTTTCGGAAATATTTTCATTATTTATTGTATATATTTTTGATAGTTATTATTGATTCTCATACTAAGTTAATGACATAATAATTTGAATAATTTAAAAAATTATATAAACATCATATATATTCATTATATATGTTTTTATAATAATCTATAAAATATAGAAATGTCATATGGAATACACCGTTCATGGAGACAATATGTTGTACGTATGCATGAATGTTGCTTTCATTTTATAATCGTTTTAAAAGAAGAAAATTTCATAAAGTATATATATGTGTGTATATAATAACATAACAGTATTATTATTATTTCATTTATAACATAATAGTTCACTAAACACATCCTTAATACATTCCAAGTAGTGTTTGAATGAATCACATCATTTTTAGGAGGCGATAGTCCATATGTCCACAACCAAAGTTATCATATTTATAAAAAATATCATGGATGATGTTTTTTTAATATAAAAATTAAAAAATAATAAAAATCCTAAAAGTCCTATATATCATATAAAAATGATTATATATCATAACTACCACCCATGAGAGGTGGTAAAAGAAAAAATAAACATCCTCGTTTTGTGAGGCGATAGTAAGCCGTACAGAAAAACGATATGTTCATTACACATTAGATGAAATTTTTTAAAATTGTGGGTATAAAACATATATAGAACACGGTATAATATTTAAGATACTAATGATAAAATATATTCCTGGAATAAGAATATTTTTGGGGGTGCATAATAAAAATAAATCAGAATAGCTTGTGGAAGGATATTACCGCTTTTTTGGGTACCTCCTCATGGTTTTCACCAAAGGGAATTCAGGATGGATTTATGCCAAAAGGTAGGATACTAGGATTATGATAGTGAAATTTTGTAGTGGATTTGGTCTGGGTTTCTTATAAACAATGTTTCCTAAGATGTGTGAGTATTTTAGGGGGTGAGTGTCGTTTTATAGTGTAGTGGGGGTGGCATTCCTATAAATATAAAAACATAAACAATATTGAGATGCATAACTAAAATCATATGTCTCCAATCATTTTCTATTTTATATTAAATAGGGTAAATGGTTTATATGTTTTTATAAAATGACATTTGGGAACGTTTTTAGGTCCTTTGGCCCTTTATGATTAAAGATTATTCATTAACTACACTCATTTTCACTATAATCACTTAATTTATTTTTAATTATTTTCACTAATCGCTTTGGTGAAAGATTAATTTCAACTTATTAGACAAGAAAAATTGTTATGATTCAAATTTTTGAATCAATTATTCGAAATTCTAATTTTATAAGAGGTATAAATGAATTTAAATTTAATATCATACATGGGATTAGATGATGAGTTTTTATGTGAAATGGTCTAAATGATTGAAATATTTTAATATCCCATTTCAATTTGGAATAGGTTATAAGACCAAAATTGGATTAAATTATGTATAATTTATCAATATTTACATAAAAACCAAATTAATATATAATTTATCTTTATAAATAAATGATATGAAAAAACTATTTTTAATGAAAATTCAGTTTTTTCACTATTATCAAAAAAATTGGTATTTCCCAGAATAATAACAAAAAATAACCCAACATAAATAATGATATTCCATTTCCAAAAATGTATTTTATTTTTTAAAATATAATTATTAAAGTCTCAAAAATAAAATTAAGAATGGGGCCACTTTTAAAAATACCTTTTAGAAAAATATATCTTTTTATTCATAAAATTGGACTTATTTTTATCATATATCAATCAAATATACTATAGAAGTATAAAAATATTTATTTAATAGTATAAAAAATAATTTAGGGCATTTTTAAAAAAAATTGTTTATTGAGATATAATTTTGTTATAACATAGGAAATTAACATTCATTTAAAACAAATTTCTCTTTTTAAAAATTGTTCTTACATTCCTTTAGAAATAATTGATGACCAAATGAATAATTTTAAATACATTGGTAAATAAATATTTTCCCATTTTTTATTCTTTTTTGTAATATTCATTACCAAACCTAGGTAAAAAAATAATAATTTTTTAACAATAATGTTAATAGTATACTTTTGGTCTTAAAAACATGGTACCGAGGATAATACAAGCAATCTAAGGGACTCATTATTGTGTGTATCACAAGAAAAAAATATTGTTGTGTGCTATGAAATCTAATGAATATATTTCATGTAGTGAATTTTTAATGTTTTTTGTATGTAATGAAATATAAACATATTGAATTCATATACCAAAATCTATATTCATTGTTAAGTGATATAAAAAATATCAAAATGATAAAATCAATTCAGAAAAAGAAAACATAAAATCACAAGGTGTTACATTCTACACCCCCCCCCCCCTTAAAATAAATTTTATTTTTGAAATCCGTCTTGGTTATCAATAATTTAATACTTTAAAGTTCCATTCATAAAAACATAAATCATTAAATTCATTAATTAATATTTTTTAAAAAATGGAACCTTTGAAACATGACTATTACCTGAAGTAACTCATAAGTAGTTCTTAATATTGGAGGTCATAATTGGAATGTGAAAAAATGGACATAAAGGAAATGTGTAAATAATCCTACATATTTATAATATCACTAATCATGAGATAGTGGGTGATCAAGAGAATTTTAATAATCACAAAAACCATAAATAGATGAAACTGAAATAGATTATTCATACTGTTAAAAATTATGATAATAGGACATCATTTGTTTCAGTACCATTTTTCCAAAATTTGAATAATTTTCATGTGAATATATATTTACATGATTTAAGGATATCCTCACCCTTTTTTGTTCCTCAATAAATTTAAACATCATTCATTATTCATAGAGATAATGGTCAATTTATCATTCCTATAGCCTTAGAAGATTATGAGATCTTTAAATTGAATGATAGATGATTCCATATTTCATTAGTAATCATAAAACAATTTATACCATGTTATCCAAAATGTGTAAATTCTTATATGGAGATATAATAATGTAATGTATAAAACCTTGTCTAATTTTTAACAGAAACCATTCCATAAATGGATAACCTTATAACACTTATGAAATATAGAAGTCCAAAACAAAAGAAATAAGTTCAATAAATATCTATAAAACAACATAGAATTAATCCCCCATATGTGATAGTGTATCTCTTATTTGTGATATAAAAAACATTTTAACACCTTAATCATGAAATTCTTTGAAACATTGTAATAACATAAATTACATTAAATCCTTATTGAAAACATGAATTATTCCCTATTCCAAATTTTATGGAATATATTCATTAAATCCAAAAATTTTGTAGGCCTCATCAATGAAATCCGAAACCTCATTTAAATAAATACAGAATTAGTTCAAAGGTAATAAGTACAACAAAATTTACTTATTCATATCCAATGTATCTCAATCGTCACATCCTTATAATAACATAATGAACATATTAATGGATATTTTTACATTAATAATCCACTTCTTATGAACACATCCTTTCGATTAAATCACTTTTATATGTCTTTAGAATCATTATACTTATTGTTTTCAATAATTTATGAAAAACGTATACTGAAAATAATTATATATTTTATTATTTATATAACATAATCCTTGAATTCTAAAAATTATACACCCAATTAATTATAATTCATTCTCCAACCATTACATATTCTCAATCAACATATTCTTTAATACACATTTTCTATAGTATGAGATATGAATCATTTATTATTAGTCCTTATCCACAATATAATCATTGTTCAATCTTTTAGGGTAGGAAACACTATTATAACATCCCATACCTTCCACTAACCATTTATAGTCCCTTTATCTTATGCAGTATAACTAATACTTGTACCACCTACTTCAAACTCTTTTTGATATTTACACATGAAAAATGAAATTTCATTATACCCATACTGTTAACATCTAAATCATTCAATTAATTGAATAATAATGGAAATAATATGGTTATAAACACTTATCATTTCACAAGACCACATAATCAAGAAAATTTAATTATACAAGTCATAAATAATGAAGCCTACTTTTAAATATATGACGCCATATGATTATTCTTGGAGACATCACTAGAAATATCCTTATATATATACCTAGGTAAATCACTATTGTTTTATCATTGTAGTTTCCAATGGTTGACTAAAACCTCCATTAAACAGCAATAATAGTGACCCAGATTTGACATACATGGATATTATGTTATTTAATTTGAATATTCAAGAAATTACAAGAATGCATTCCCAAGGGTTGAAATTTTTTAGGGTATTTAGAAACCTATAAACATAATCTTCTATATTTTTGAAATATCTTCAATATCTCCATAAAAAAATATCCCCATACTGGTTAACACATTACTTTAATGACTTAGAAAATGAACAATAGTAGAGTGTTCTTAGGTACTCATTAAGGATAAACTATGGATATATGTAATCATAACATGAAAATAATGGTATGAGAACATGGTCATATCATTATAATAACATACACATCATATCAATGAATAGAATAAAGATTCATGGAAAAATGATTGAAATTTCATAATACCTGAATCCTGGTGTAATTAAGAGCATAATTCATGAAAGTGTAACATAGTAATAAGAAAAGGAATATTTTCATACACATATGCATAGAGGATTCTATATAAAGTATACCTACCAAAAAAATTTAAAAAATGTTAATCTTGGGAAAATTAGAGATGTATCATCTTTGGAAATATGATTCCCTCATGTGTACCCTCTTGTTTCAGGCTTGGGATGACCTCCTAATAAACACATTTTTTTATTCTTGGGATTCCCTACCATTAACCCTCATGTTTTGGGCATGATATTTCCTCTAGTATAACCTCTTATTTTGGGATTTTTATCCCCTGCCAGGTACAATCTTGTTTCGGGAATTGAATGATATCCCATGTACCATCTTATTTCAGGCTCAGGATGATCTCTTGTTCTGGGCTTCAGATTCCCTCTTATTCATGCTTGGTATTCCCTCATATATAACCATTAGAATTTTTATTGAGAAATAGCCAATGTAACCTATAAGATCATATATCATTTTTCATTACCCAATGAATTTTATGGAGATATATGTCTCATCCAACACAATATGAAATAAAAAATACATGTGCCGCGTGATAAAAAAATTCATTATATCAGGACCCATAAAAGGAGACAGGTTTCATAAGAATCGTATAATAACTCTTTAAATGAAATGGTTAACCACAAAATGTCATCATATCATAATCTATGAATAATATAAAATATTAGTAATCATTTCATGAAATCATAAACTGTGAAATGAAGCGGGTTACAAAATCATATAACAATTGGAATAAAAACATGTATCACAAATATCATTCTATCAAAACATTAACCACTAAATAAAAAACTGAATGATTTTATTGGATAATATCCCCATTAAGAAATAAACTATTTCAAATTATTTATTCATATATGGAGAAATATATTTAGTGATCACATTGAACATTTGTTAATGAAAATAGCCTTTCTTTGAAAATCAATTTTCTAAAACCACTTCAAAAATACTTTTCGTATATATAAATCTTTTAAATTTAATTTAAAACATTTAGTTTCGCAAATATATTTTCATATTTGATATAAAATATCATTAAAAAATAAATAACTTTGAATACCTTATTCTATTTAAATAACTTCTAAAACTTATAAAGGATGCTCAAAAATCATTAGAATTCATTTTACTTGGAATATAAATTGGATACTTATAAAGAAATCTTGAGAACATTTTGAAAAACATTATCCATGAAATTATATGTAATAACCATAAAAAAAATTAGAATAATTTTCTATTTACAATGATCAAAATTACAATTTTGAGAAAATTTTTGAACACACGGTTTTTTTAAAATAAAATACATTTTCAAACAAAAAGTGAAATGAGATTAAATTTGCATAAAAAATTTCTTAATTATCATAAGAACCAAAGAGTGAAAAAATGTAAATAGTACATTAATATATAATTTTTTTACGAGATTATAATAAAATTCAAGATTTTTTAGTAAATGTGGATTATAAGGTTTGATCAATGAAAGAATAATCATAATCAACATTGATAAATGACGACAATGTGTTAATAAACTGTTTCCACTTTGGTAACATTGAATCCTAATCCCCAATGAAATAAAAACATTAAATGATTCCTAAAATATAATTAATGGAATTATACTCATGATTATAATATTCTAATGTGTATTATATATACCCCATAGAATATTATAGGTGGATAACATGGCGTGCTTCTCAAAGATGTAAAATTCAGACAGAAATTACATTACTGATTTGGTAAAGTTTTCACCGTGTCCCCATGAAAGAAGGACAATAAATTTATAAGTAAATAACCATAAATATATCTATATTTTTCATAGAATACATTAATTATAAGTATATATACAAAAAAATGGGTGGTGAACATGGAATTTATCTCACACATGTAAAAAATGAGATGAGAAAACACTTACATTATGTCCTGAAATTCATTATACATGTTCAAAACTCCAATAAAAAAATATTTTATTTTAAATATAACATAGAACCATATTATTATATATTATACCGTACAGGACTTTGTTATGACTTTATATTGGGTATTTATTAAAAACTTTATGTTAATTTTATGTTTTGGTTAATAACGATTTTTTTTTTCAAATATGTTTTGTCTTGTAATTATTGATTATCTTACATTGATAAGGATTTAATTATTTAAAGAATTTAAAATATGATATAAATTTAAGATAGATTTATTATATATGTATTTATTAATATCTATAAAATATATTAATATGAAATAGAATACCCTGTTCATGGAGATGGTAGACCATACGTACGCATGAACAATGTTTCCATTTTATTATCTTATTGAAAAAAAGAGAAAAACAGAAATATTTATATATATAATATTAGTATAGTATAAATATTATTTCATATATATCATTCATTTTCACTAAACCTGTCTGAAATACAAACCTTGTAATTAGTGAAAGAATCTTATCTATTTGAGGAGGTTGTAGTCCACAAGTCCACAAACAAAGTAATCGTATTTACACAAAATGGATGGCATGATGGTATGTATTAAATAATAATACCCAAAGAATAAAAACATAAAAAATGTAATATTAATCAAATAATTACATAGATACTATAATAATTCTCTAACATGATAGGTGATAATGGAAAAATCTGCAACATCGTTCCATGAGGAGGTAGTCCTCTGTAAACATGAATGTTATGTTCATTACCCATTAGATAGAAGTGTGTGTGAGTTTATATAAGAAACCTTTTTTAAAAAATAACATTATACACAATATACATTCTTTTTTATATATTCATGTAATTAGAATAATTGTGGGGGTCGAGAATGAAAATAAAATAAAATATCTTGTGGAAAGATGTTACCTCTTCTTTGGTTAAACCATGTTGGTTTGACCCAAAGGGATTCATTGGATGGGACCAAATGGAGGCTTCTATTATTATTTTTGGAATATTTTTATTATATTTTATTAGGTTTTGTCTATTAAACTGTGGATTGAAATGTTTGAGGATGTGAAGTAGTTGGTGAGTGCCTTTTATAGTGGAGATAGTTTCATTCTTATGAATATAAAATGGTAAACAATATTGAGAGGTCTCCATTACATAATATATCACCAATAATCATAATTGTTTTCAGAAAATATGTGATGTGGTCTAAATATTTCTAGATAATTACTTTTGTACATGTTTCTAGGGCATTTTTTTACGATCATAGTTTCTTCATGGGGAAAGGCCACCGTAATATGGTAAATAGGAGACCCTTAATCTTGGTGTTGAAGGTGTGTGAGACAATCAATTTGTTTGGGGAGTGATGTATAACATATCATGCTAAGAGTAGTGTGATGATTAATTCACATTTTGTAAATTCATTTTAGGTTCAACTCATTACTGTAGTTTGTAATTTGACTAGTTGTTAGTTGTGGTTCATGGAAATAATATGTCACGACCCATCCTCGGGGCCCGTGTCGTGACTACCCCAATCCCGAATTCCATAGGCTATGGGATGGAGTCTAGCACCAAAGGTGTAAATTCCAATAAAAGGGAAGGAATTGCATTTAGAAAGTAAAAAAACACCACAGAGTACGCAAGATGAAGTAAAAACTATGTTAATTGGGTACAAAAGTAAGTACTGAAAAGTAAATGGGCCAGAATACAAACCCAACTGTAAGTAAAGTACAACTGAAATGAAAGTACAACAACTGAAAATTAAAGCAGTGAGTTCGAACCATCCTCTGGAAATCCCACCTGAATGGTGGGTACTGATAGTCTCCTCTGCTCCTCGGCTCCAGCCGTTTTCTTCGAGTACGTCACATCTAGTGATCCACCTCTAGGTACTATCCAGCTCCATGGGCTCCCACCTCAATCAACGTTGTCCATCGACTGCATCTAACACAATGTAGTGTTGGCATAGCCCGTGCATGGGTGAGTATACACTACTCATTAGGGATATGGAGACCCCCAAAGGTCTCTCAGAATCCACGAAGGATAAACCACAAAGGAAAGATACAATATCTATGTAACAACCAACTCTACTTAGGTATATGCTCATACATATACCTAAGTCATCATTTCCAGCTCGGCTCCAGCACACGAGACCAAGTACAATCCAGTCCACACAGGAAAAACATAACCCATTCCACATAGGAATTCACAAACCAATCTACACTAGATAACGCAATCCAATCCACACAGGATAACACAATCCAATCCACTCAGGAAATCAAGTCAATCATATCATGGATAATTATTGAAAGTCAAGACTCAGCTCACACAGGTATACTACTCACGAAGATGGATGGGGATGACTTGATGTAGCCTCTGAATCATCACCTCTACCAAACCCACGTAGGATCCATGTATAGTAGTTGTCGCTGCCAAACCCACGGAGGATCCAAGTAATGTATTCATCATCGTCGAACCCACAGAGGATCCCTGCACGGTAGTCGAACCAACAGAGGATCCCAGTACAGTAGTCGTCCACATCCAAACCACAGAGGATCCCAGTACAATAGTCTTCCTCGTCGAACCCACGTAGGATCCCAGTATGGTGGCCATCCTCGTCGAACCCACGGAGGATCCTAGTACGGTGGTCGTCCTCGTCGGACCAACGGAGGATCCCAGTACAATGGTCGTCCTCATCACAGTCATAGTCAGCTCTATGGTTCCTGCACACAGAATGCTCGATTCCGGGAGGGTTCGCTCCATGAGCCAAGGGGATTTGATACATCAACTAACACGAATTCCGAAGTTGATGTATCCCAAAGTTCCGTCTCGTAAATAGGAACTCAACGCGACAGACGGCGCGTCAATCGGACGCCCGGTCTGAGAGTTATTGGCTTTTTCGTCCGAGGGGCCCGGTTGTTTTTTTAAGCTAAAACCAAACCGACTATACTCCATCTGCGTCCAAACCTCGAGCAGAGTAAGAAAAAAGAACACTCTCAATAAGAGGAGCCCAACAAAGTCGAATAAACGTCAATCAGACGTCCTGAGCTCACGTTATAAGTGTTTCCGCTCCGAGCGCACTTTTGGTTTCATTTTCGAACCAACTAGGCCATATCGAAGGTTCTCGAAAACCTTGAGAGTAATATACCAAAACTATCGTCTCTATTAAAGTATTTCTATTCAACTGATGGTGCATAGATCGGAGATCCGTATCCCATGTGATGGATGTTCGAACGGATTTTTCCGAAAACAGGGGGTTGGGGCCCGGTCAGACCCGGGTCCGGGTCCGGCCTGGCTGGCGCAGCACCGCCCGGCCGGCCTGGCCCGGCCCGGCCGGTGCGGCCCGGCCCAGTCGGCGCAGCCCGGCACAGCCTACGCGGCCCGTCCCAGCTGGTGCGGCCCGGCCCGGCACCTGCGGTCCGGCCCGGTGTGGGTGGTCCATCCAGGTGCGGCCGGTCCGGCCCAGTGCGGCCACCCGTGCGCTGAGAAGACGTGGAAGGGGGGGGGGGAATTGCCCCTTCCAAGAAACGGAGGACTAGAGGGGTCCCTCTTGTTGTTTCTAGGTTAACGGCCGGCAATTAAGCCCGACCGGGGGTGGCTGCCGCGGGACCTTATGGTCCCGCCTTCAGGTCCGCCGACGACCAGGTGAGTCCGGCTGCCCCATTTTGCTGAACCACCGCGCCCGAGGCCCGCGAATTCCTTATGTTCGGTGCACCGTGATGGCGTCTCACCCCTCTGCCACGGCCCACCCCGGCCACAACCTTCTTTAATGTTCCGGCGCAGGGCGATGGCACTGCGCTCCTCTGCTGCGGCCCGGATCCGGTCGCGGCCTCTTTTAGTCTCACCGATGCGGCGCGACGGTGTCGTGCTCCTTCGCCGTGGCCCGCTCCGGCCGTAGTTCTCTTGAACTCACGCGGTGTAATGGCACCACCTCTGTTTCATGCCTTGAAGAAAAATCAACAACAAAAAAGGGGAGGAGGTTCGGTCGTGTTCATGTGGTCCGACCTCCTCCCGTTATTTGGATAACAGACAACCAATAATTTAACGAAGAATTGTCAAATAATCATGAACATGAAAAAAAACCCTACCTCAACAATGGTGAAAAAAGTCGGCATCGCAGGGTTGGTTTTGATGATGGCGTTGACGTACGTCCAAGGAGGGAATTGCTTCTCACACCGACTGCAGAGAGGAGAAGAATGGAATGTCGATCACTCCTTGCGGTGACAGCGTTCTTCATCGAGGTCTTGACGTTCTTCAATAAAGATTATGGAGTTCTACAAGAATTAGGGAATTCTCTCCAAATATCCACACCCAACTCAAACAACCAAAATTAAATAAGGCCTTTCTTATTTTATTATCACATGCCATGCTTTTTCAAAAACTCAAAAATTTAAAAACACATAACTCACTTAATTAAGTTATTTTGTTGGCTTTGAATTAAAGTGGGGAGATGGAAAGTTACCCTAATCAATGGTTAGTTTTTAAGGCTTACACACTTAAGAGGGAGTTTTAAGAATTTAAAGTGGTGAGGCTCATGTGGGCCCCACCTCACAAATATCCTAACAAGGGATGTTAGGATTTATTGGGTCTCACCCCGACTCCCTCACATGGACATTAAACCACTTAGAAGAGAGAAATAAAGTTGTGACACAAATTTATTTCACATAACACTTAAACCACTTAGTAAAGAAATAAAATAAAATTTTAAAACAATTATATTTTATTCCTCACATTTTTAACAACTCTTCCCAAGTAAACACACCATCATAAAAGGTGCTCTTAAGCAAATATCGGCGCTGCGGTTTCATTGGTGCCCCCAGATTTCGATTCTGAGTACCAGTTCAAAAGTTAGAAAAACCCGCTCGTTCGTTCACTGAACGTACCCGATCTAAACTTTAGAAAATTATTCCAGGCACACCGGGCCTCGGAATTAGGTGCCGTCAGAAACTGGTTACATGTAAAATCCCACATAAATTAAGAAAAAAAAATCCATTGATATTTAAGGGTCTTTACATTACTCCCACCATTGGGCTTTACGTCCCTATAATGCTACATCAAAATCTTGGGAAACAAATGGGGGTACTGAGCACACATCTGAGCCTCTCGCTCCCCTGTGCTCACCGAGAGGTTCCCCTGCTACCACCTGATGTGCACTAGAGGAATCGACCACCCATGTAGGACCCGCTCCTGTCGGTCCTCGATCTCTATTGGGACCTCCGCAAAAGTTTCCCCGTCATCGATGTACAGATCCCCATGGTCGATGATATGTGTCAGGTCATGCACGTATCTCCTACTAAGAGCATCAGCTACAATGTTCCCCTTCCTAGGAGTATGAACTGTTTCAAGGTCATTGTTGGAACTAGGTTCTTCAAAGCATGATTTGGTGTATGGTTTGTGTTTGTTGTCAATCCTCAGTGGAAGTTCAGGGTGTGTACCAACAAAGCGATCATACCGTTCAAGCAGAAAACAGTAGTGAAGGTGGAGCTGTTTCCCAGTGTTTGCCAAATTTTTGGGCCTAAAAATTGGCCAATAAAGTAAAGTGTTTTTGGAAAAGGTACTTGCGCGCCGTGCTCTTGGAGGATAAAAGACTTGCGCGCCATATGTTTTTGAGGATCAGAACATCAAAATTTGGATAAGGAAAGAAGGTCGCGCAAGTGTTGGTTGGGTCGCGCAAGTGAGTTGCGCGACAGAGTTTATTGAAGACAAGACTTGCGCGCCGTCGAGGACTTGCGCGCCGCCGCGCAGGGGGTCTAGTTTGCCTATAAAAACTGGACCACCCCTCCTCATTTGCAACGAAGTTCAAGGCCGAGAGATTGCTCGAGCTCTCGTCGCGCAGGTGGTTGAGTCGCGCAGTTGGTGGTTTTGTCGCGCAAGTAGAGCTTGCGCGCCGGTTTTTGGTTGTGCGCCCAAGGTGGTTTGGAAGAGAAAGGAAGTGGACCGCGCAAGTTTGTAGTTGGGGAAGGAAGAGTCGCGCATGTGTGTTGATGACACTTGCGCGCCAGTTTGGACTTGCGCGCCGTAGTGGGACTTGCGCGACTGTCTTGGAAAAGGGCGCCTGCTTTTGCTGAAGCCCACCGGCGTGTTTGGAGCTGCACGAAAGCCGAGAGACTACTCGATACATTCGAGGAAAAGAGATATTCTTCTTCTGGTGAGAATCTAACTTCAATAGAGCATCTACATACAACAAAGGATGCACTCTTATGCAAATGAAGAAGAGACCCTCACGTCTATAAACTGAGTGGGACTTCACCAACGGTAGTGAGCCAGGGGGAGTCAACGGGAGTGACCCGAGGGACGCAGTGAGCTATCCCTGAACAATTGTAAAGGCAGTGAGCCTGGGATAGAGTGTCTGTACCCGAACTTTTGTATCCGCAGCTAGTGAAGCATAGTGGATTTAGGTACGACCAGCAACCTGTCAGCGTATGCTCCTTGGACGTAGCCCTTAGTGGTGAACCAAGTAAAAATGGTTGTGTCTTCTCTGTGCATGTGAATGTTTTCATTCTGATCATAATCATCATACAGGTTCAACAAGTTCCTACCAAAGTGGGAACAAGATCCAACACATTAGAAGAAAAAGTGGTCACCCTGATTCACCCCTCCCCTCTCAGGGTGTCCCGGGGTCCTTCAAGTGGTATCAGAGGGTAAAGGTTGTTGGTGTTGAATCTGACCTTCTTCGTCATGGAAAACGCCGTCAATGTCAGGGGAGTCCCTCACTTCGATGGAAGCAATTTCTAGATCTGAAAGAACAGAATGAGATCTCATCTAAGATCTCTTGGAATAGAAGTTCTTTTTTCTACTGTGCAAGGAATACATGTCACTGATCCAACAGGTCTGGCTATGACTGAAACAGACAGGAAACTTCTTGATGCAGATGTTAAAGCACAGAATGCTCTCACTGCATCCCTTTCTGATCAGATTTACCTGAAGGTGATGAATTTCACCTCAGAAAAATCTATGTGGGATAAACTTGAGAATATTTATGAAGGTGATAGAAAAGTGAAGGAGGCGAAACTACAAGTGCTTCACAATCGGTTTGATGATCTGAAGATGCATCCAGACGAGAATGCCGACTCTTTCTTCAATCAAATTACTGAAGTGGTTGGAGCAATTCGGGGTCTAGGCGAAGAAATAAAAGACATTTATATTGTAAAGAAAATATTAAGAATACTTCCACCTCTGTATAATGCGAAGGTGTCAGCTCTTGAGGAAGGAGATCTTTCCAAACTTTCTCTAGATGACTTACTGAGAAGTTTGGTAGCATATGAAATGAGAGTCAAACCAGAAGATGCTACGACTTGGGTGAGCAAGGAAATGGCATTCAAGGCCATGGATAAATTGAAAATCTCAAAGGATAGTAGTGGTGATCATGACGAAGAGAAAGAAATTCTTTCTCTCATTGCAAAGAAGTTCCAGAAGGGGAAAGGGAAATTCAGAGGGAAGTTACCTCTCGCATGTTTCCGTTGTGGAAAATTTGGGCACATTGCCTCTCAGTGCTTGAAGAATATCAATGATTATGATAGTGAAGATGAAAACTTCAAGAAGCCTCAAAGAAGGTTCTTCAAAAAGGGAGACTTCAAATCTGGTAAGAAAATGCAAAGGAAGAGTTTTGTCTGTGAAGAGGAAGAAGATGACAATGAATTCTGTGATGAAGAAGAACCAGAATTCAAAACTGGGAACCATGCTTCTATGATGGCCACTGTTGAAAAGTCAGAAGATACTGATGGTGAAAAACAACTGAGAACTTGTGTAGATCCTGAGGTGCAACTTAAGGATGCAGTTAGTAAGCTTAAGATTAAATGTAAGAGCTGCAATAAGTGGAAATCAATTGTAGAAGAATCAACTGAATATGTTGATCAACTTGAAGCTGAAATTGAACGACTGGAAGAATTTGTGAAGGTACAGTCTAAAATAATTGAAAGCAATGATGATGCAGTTGATATGAAGCTGAGAATTGAAGAGCAGGAAAAGGTCATCAATGACCTCACATCCAGACTGGATGAAAAATCCAAGACTGTTGAGGGTCTTGAGGAGGAAGTAGTTACTCTAAGGAGTAAAATGGAGACAGAATCAGTTACAAAAGAATCGAGGAAGAAAATACAGTTCGGAAGATTCTCAGATGCAGAATTACTTGCAAGAGCCAAGTGTGGTTCAGATGGGGTTGGAAAAGTCTTGAGTGATCAAAGACCTGCTTGCATGGGAAAGAGTGGAATTGGCTGTGAGGCTGAGTCATCAACTGCTGGAAGTGAAAAGATCCAAAAGAAAGAGAAGATGAAAGTTGAACATGATGAAATGTTACCTAGAGTGCTGAAAAAGGAACCCTCAATCCAAACTAAAAGGAGACCTGAAAAATATCCTCAAACATTCAAAAATGACAGACAGTCTTACTATTCTCTCAAGGAAGAAGGTATAAGGATAAATTCAAGTGAGAAGTCATTTCCTCTCATGAAGTGTCAGTTCTGTGGCTATCTGGGCCATACCATGTCTTATTGTGAAGAGGCAAGAAGCTATCTGAATGGAGAAGATATAGATGCTCAACAAAGGAGAACAATCTCATATCCTAATTCTCATAGAAGAAATAATTTCTATGGATATTGTTTTCGTTGTTCTAACTTTGGTCATAAGGCCATTAATTGCAGGAAGAAAAGAGACATAGACACCTCATACCGATGTTCAAGACAAGTCAAGTCTCGTCAGCAAGACAGTGTTTCTCTTTTAAACAGGTTCTCACCTCTCGCAGAAGACTTTTACTATGAAGAACCTGGGTATGCAGAAGAGATAGTTGAGAGGCCATCAGTCCTATATACTCAATCTAATGCCTCATGGAAGGAAAGGAAGATGATTGAGAAATCAAACCTTGCAGAGGTAGCCCTCAAAGCTACAAAGAACAACAGTACCTGGATTCTGGATAGCGGTTGTTCATCTCATATGACGGGTAATGCTGGCCTACTAACGAATATCATAAAGAATGTTGATGGTACAGTAAGATTTGGTAATGATGGGGCTCTGAAGATCAAAGGGAGTGGAAGTACCCAATTAGCTAATGGAGAACTAAAGAAGACTGAAGTCCTTTACGTAGATGGCCTACGCCATAATCTCCTTAGCGTGAGTCAACTCTGTGACTCAGGACTTATAGTTACTTTTAATCAGAAAGGCTGCACCATCAAGGGAAAAACCGGCAATTCACTTATGAAAGGATGCAGAACAGAAGGCAACTTGTATCAGGTTGATAGTGAAGAAAATGTATGTTACATGACTGTTGAAGAAGAAAACAATTTGTGGCATCGGAGATTGGGACACATCAATAAACAAGACATGGAGAAAATATCAAAATTGAGAATTGTCATGGACATCCCCAACCTGAAGCGTGAGCGTGAAAAATCCTGTGATGCTTGTATTCGTGGGAAGCTGGTCTGCAGTTCATATCGGCCAAAGAAGAAAAAGGCATCTCACCTTCTTGATCTAATTCATACAGATGTTTGTGGTCCAATAAATGTTGTCGGAACTCATGGAGAAAGGTACTTTGTCCTTTTCATAGATGATTACAGTCGAATGGCATGTGTGATGGTCATTCACCGGAAATGACAGGTCCTTGACTGCATGAAAACATATCAGCGAATCGCCGAGAATGATACTGGACGAACAATCAAAGTGTTGCGATCTGACAATGGAGGAGAATACACGTCCATTGAATTTGAAAATTATCTAGAGAAGCATGGGATACAACATGAGGTAGCTGCTGTGAGAACTCCACAACAAAATGGAGTTGTTGAACGAAGGAATCGACTGGTGAACAACATGGCACGAACTATGCTGATTGAGAGTCGTATTCCACGAAATTACTGGAAAGAGGCTGTTCAAGCTGCATTGTACATTCAGAATCGAACAGGACTTTATATGGGTGAGATGAAGACACCATATGAATTGTGGCATGGACGGAAGCCTTCTCTAAAATACTTTCGTGTCTTTGGAAGTAAGTGCTTCATCAGGAACAAAGAAGGAAATCAGGGGAAATATGGTGACAACGCAGATGAAGGAATCTTCCTCGGTTACTCAATGAACAGCAAAGCCTACAAATGTTTCAACAATCGTTTGGGAAGGATTTTGGAAAGAAATAATGTTAAGATAATTGAAGAGAAAATCACAAATGCTTCACGGAAGTCATATGCTGATGTGATAGAAAGTCATGAAGAATGTGGACATGAAGAAACTACAAATGCAGAAATAGTGGAAGCTGTTCAAAACACTCTTCAATCACATAATGATGTTGACACAGAAGAAGAATCTGAAGAAGAAACTATGGTTGAAGAGAATTCTACTGAACCTCGCAGGAGAAATCGAAGAGCTGAGATTGATCCACCCAACATAATTGGGGATAGGAGTGCACCCACTCAAACCAGAAGGATGAGGAATACCATGCAATCTGCATTTCTATTAGTTGTAGAGCCATCCTCATTCGAAGAAGCTGCAAAAGATGAATCTTGGGTGAAAGCCATGAATGATGAATTAGATCAGATTGATAAGAATCAGACATGGGATCTTGTCCAGAGACCCGAAGGTCACAATGTGATTGGTACCAAATGGATCTTCAAAAATAAGTTTGATGAGCATGGAAGTGTTATCAGAAACAAGGCACGACTGGTATGTAAAGGATACTCCCAAATTGAAGGTATTGATGTTGAAGAAACCTTTTCTCCAGTTGCTATACTGGAATCAATCAGGATTTTCCTTTCCATGGTACTCCAAAGAGGATATAAAGTATATCAAATGGATGTTAAGATAGCATTCTTGAATGGTTTACTCGAAGAAGAAGTCTACATTGAACAACCAGTGGGGTTTGTCTTGGGTACCGATGAAACAAAGGTCTGCAAACTAAAGAAAGCTCTATATGGTTTGAAGCAGGCACCACGGGCATGGTACTCACGGCTAGATTCATATCTCAAGAAGTTGGAATTCAAAAGAGGAGGAGTTGATCACAATCTCTATGTGAAGAATTCTCCAAAAGATCAGTTCATGGTTCTTGTCTACGTTGATGATATCATTTTTGGTGGCAGCAGGCAGAAATCAGTGGATGAATTTGCCAACCACATGAAATCAGAATTTGAAATGTCTATGATTGGGGAGCTCACATATTTCTTGGGGTTACAAGTGATTCAAAAGAAGGAATACACTTTCATTTCCCAGGAAAAATATGCAAGAGAGTTGCTGAAGAAGTTCAATATGCAAGACTCCAAACCAATGTCAACTCCGATTGCTGTTGGAACTAAACATGGAAAGCATGAGGATGGGAACTCTGTTGATCCCACCATGTACAGGAGGACCATTGGAAGCCTACTGTATCTGACAGCGACAAGGCCAGATATTGTCTTTGCAACATGCCTTGCGGCCCACTTTCAGAGTAATCCAAAGGAGGAACATATGTCAGCAGTAAAAAGAATCATGAGGTATATTCAAGGCACACATAACTTCGGGTTATTTTTTGCTGCAGGCAGGGACAGTGAATTATCAGCGTTTTCTGATGCTGACTGGGCTGGGGATGTAGTAGACAGAAATTCCACTAGTGGTGGAGCTTTCTATATTGGGCATAAATGTGTTGGCTGGTTGAGCAAGAAGCAAGAAAGTACTTCTCTTAGTACTGCTGAAGCTGAATATATCTTCGCCACAAAAGCATGCACTCAACTTCTTTGGATGAAGCAGCAGCTAATAGATATTGGTGATAAGGTGCAGCAACCAATGGTGATTTATTGCGATAACAAAAGTGCAATTGATCTTACGAAGAATCTGGTTCAACATTCTCGTACAAAACATATTGAAATACGGTATCATTTTATCAAAGAAAAGGTTGAACAAGGAGTGATTAAAATGGATCATGTTGGAACTAATGAGCAAGTGGCTGATATCCTAACCAAGACATTGTCCGCGACTGTGTTCGAGAAGCATCGGTTGAACCTCGGTGTTCGACCACCTCCTACTGCATAAGGAGGCACCGGAAGTCCCCTCTCCCCGTTTGGTTTAACTGTTTTTATCTGCTTATGGCTGTGATGCAGGTTTATGGGGGAGATACTATCCAGGGGGAGTATGGATTGAGCTGAACGTTGAACAAACTTTTCGGTCTTTGGTTTTATTGTCAATGGGGGAGAAATGAATAAATTCAAGGCAAGAAATTCTTCTGTGATGAGAAGTGTAAGATTGTGATGAGAAGTTTAATAAGGATAACAGGCAAGAAATTCTTCTGTGATGAGAAGTGTAAGATTGTGATGAGAAGTTTAATAAGGATAACATCAGGCGTCATGGAGAATTTCAAAACACTAAGACCCAATTCAATCTTTCTCTCTTGTTTTCTACACCGAGCATTGCTCACGTAGACTTAGAGTGTTGGCTGAGTTGATTCTTGCGTTTGGATTTGCTCATGGTTGGAGATCTATTGAATTTATTCTGATTGCCAACAAACCCAAAGGGGGAGATTGTTGGAACCAGGTTCTTCAAAGCATGATTTGGTGTATGGTTTGTGTTTTTTGTCAATCCTCAGTGGAAGTTCAAGGTGTGTACCAACAAAGCGATCATACCGTTCAAGCAGAAAACAGTAGTGAAGGTGGCGCTGTTTCCTAGTGTTTGCCAAATTTTTGGGCCTAAAAATAGGCCAATAAAGTAAAGTGTTTTTGGCAAAGGTACTTGCGCGCCGTTCTCTTGGAGGATAAAATACTTGCGCGCCATATGTTTTTGACGATCAGAACATCAAAATTTGTCTAAGGAAAGAAGGTCGCGCAAGTGTTGGTTGGGTCGCGCAAGTGAGTTGCGCGATAGAGTTTATTGAAGACAAGACTTGCGCACCGTCGAGGACTTGCGCGCCGCCGCTCAGGGGGTCCAGTTTGCCTATAAATACTGGACCACCCCTCCTCATTTGCAACGAAGTTCAAGGCCGAGAGATTGCTCGAGCTCTCGTCGCGCAGGTGGTTGAGTCGCGCAGGTGGTGGTTTTGTCGCGCAAGTAGAGCTTGCGCGCCGGTTTTTGGCTGTGCGCCCAAGGTGGTTTGGAAGAGAAAGGAAGTGGACCGCGCAAGTTTGTAGTTGGGGAAGGAAGAGTCGCGCATGTGTGTTGATGACACTTGCGCGCCAGTTTGGACTTGCGCGTCGTAGTGGGACTTGCGCGACTGTCTTGGAAAAGGGCGCCTGGTTTTGCTGAAGCCCACCGGCGTGTTTGGAGCTGCACGAAAGCCGAGAGACTACTCGGTACATTCGAGGAAAAGAGATATTCTTCTTCTGGTGAGAATCGAACTTCAATAGAGCATCTACATACAACAAAGGATGCACTCTTATGCAAATGAAGAAGAGACCCTCACATCTATAAACTGAGTGGGACTTCACCAACGGCAGTGAGCCAGGGGGAGTCAACGGGAGTGACCCGAGGGACTGAGTGAGCTATCCCTGAACAATTGTAAAGGCAGTGAGCCTGGGACAGAGTGTCTGTACCTGAACTTTTGTATCCGCAGCTAGTGAAGCATAGTGGATTTAGGTATGACCGGCAACCTTTCGGCGTATGCTCCTTGGACGTAGCCCTTAGTGGTGAACCAAGTAAAAATGGCTGTGTCTTCTCTGTGCATGTGAATGTTTTCATTCTGATCATAATCATCATACAGGTTCAACAAGTTCCTACCAACGTGGGAACAAGATCCAACACATTAGAAGAAAAATTGGTCACCCTGATTCACCCCTCCCCTCTCAGGGTGTCCCGGGGTCCTTCAGTCATAGTCCTGGAGAAACTCAATCCATTGTCGCCATCATAGGTTCATGTCTTTCAGAGAGAGGATACACCTGAGACTAATGAATTAGTTAGAATCATAAACCATTCACTCGATGAACAATGGGTGAGACTAGCCATTTGTAAGAACTCATCTCCTCCCTTCTTCATGTACGATCTATAAGAGCTTCTAAGATTCCTCCTCTGCCGAAATGAAAAATCTTGTCTCATCCCTTGTATGAACCACATTCTTTTCCTAATACAGTCAGTCCTGACACGAACGGTACTATTTCATGACATGGACGACGTCGTAAGGCCTCGACGCTACTACCAAGAGATCCAACCGTTACTCTCTCCTCAAAGGGTCGAGTCACACTGTCGGCAATAGTGTGTGGTCACTAGGTCTCCTCCAGTAGGAATCTCTAAAGTGAGGGTCAGGTCAATTGTTTTAACTGGAACCTCTCAGTTCCAATTACATAGAAAGGACAGGGGAGAAAACGTCACAAGAACAAGTGTGTTTTATTACTGTAGCTCAAAGTACAATGACACAACAATGTTTGAAGCATCATGAAAAAACGTCTCCATGTCTGGAGCTGGTCCTTCACCTTTCTATCTACTCCAGGAGCTCCATGGTCGTAGGCTTCAGCTGCCTGTAGCTGAGCTCTCCCATGTCCACCCGTTCCCTATGGTCGGGGTGGTCTTCCTGGTGGTGGTGGTGGTAGTGCCTCAAAGCGTCTCCCACCATCCGCTGATGGGCCAGCTCCTCTTCCTAGTTCACCTACTCCCTGCAGACCGCCATGGTCGAACCTCTCCCTGGGAGGTCCCTCTGCCGCCTGGTGCTCATCTGTCGGGTGGGTCGGGCAGTCTTGAGTCATGTGACCATGCCCGCCGCATGCATAGCATTGCCTGCTCCTCGTGTGGCTGGATCTCCTTCGTGTGCCATGTACAATCGAATCTGCATCCTGAGATTTCGCATCTGATGGTTTGGCCCGCTTGGACCTCTGCGTCAACTGTCTACTACCGGCTACAGAAGACTCCGCTACGGGTCATCCTGTGAAGGGTCTCGCTGCTGGTGACTGCTCAGTGAGAAAACTCTCCACTAGAAGGGCTCTCCCCAGCACCCTCGTCTGTGTCGGAATGTTTTGGGAGATCATCGAAGCCCTGATCTCATTCCTCAGTCCTAGGTCGAATGTATGGGAATGGAAGAATGGGTCCTATACCATGTCCTTGGAGTAGTGAGAGATATCGGTAAACCTCACCGAGTACTGGGGTACCGTCATGTTGCCCTGCCGCAGCTGTAGTAACTCCTGAATGCACACCGCACGGAGGGTGGATGGAACGAACTCTGAGTGGAAGATGTTATCGAAGTCCGTCCGATGTAGTGATGCCTCGTCGTGCAACTGGAGTTTCAGGCTCCACCATCTACCTGCTACCGCGTGCAGGAGACTCGCTGCAAGGATCACCATGAGGTCTGTTGGTGTCCCTCCCAACTTGAAGACTCGTACAATAGCCTCCATCCAATCCTCGACTACCTGACGGTCCGTCTCCCCATAGAACCTGGGCAGTCTCTGATGCTGAAACTTGTACAGTGCACAAAGGCATTGTGCACTCTCAGCGGCTGTGGCTGGTGGCATCGGTGGCTCGGTGGGAAGAGGTACTGCTGGTGCCTCCGATGTAATAGGGCCATGCACCATGGCCTCGTTGCTCGGTGTGCTGCCATCTCGCACGTAACTGGGAACCCTAGCTGGCTGCCATCATGGGGACATCCTGAAAAGAAAGAGGTGCGCCACAGTTAATACATTATACCTGGTGAGCTGACACAAAGTATTCATAAAGAAAACTCTTGAAACACTCATGAAATCAATGTTTTCGTGTATTGATTCAGAAATCAGAATTCAAGGTCCTGGTATATGGATACGTCAGTTTCCTCACCAACACTAGACTCCCTGGACTGATAAGCACACCCATTTCCCTTAACATTATAGCTTCCCATAGAAGAAAGATCAGAGTCCTGAGTTATACGGTAGAACCGAACTCCTCTGATACCATTTTTTTACAACCCATCCTCACGGCCCGTGCCGGGACTACCCCAAGCCTGCCTTCCATAGGCCAGGGGCTAGCGTCTAAAACAAAGGCATAAATCCCGATAAAAGTGAAGGAATTTCCTTAAGAAATTAAACAAACACCACTGATTATGCAAGCTATA
Organism: Viscum album; assembly: GCA_963277665.1. Lineage (NCBI taxonomy): Eukaryota > Viridiplantae > Streptophyta > Magnoliopsida > Santalales > Viscaceae > Viscum > Viscum album. The sequence goes on along the minus strand of OY728123.1, from coordinate 744,566,186 downwards.
GTAAACACTAAGTAAACTGAGTACAAAATTAAGTGCTGAAAAGTAAATGGGTCATAATACAAACCCAACTATAAGTAAATTACAACTGAAATGAAAGTATAGAAACTGAAAATTAAAGCAGTGATTCCGAGCCGTCCTCTGGAAATACCACTTGAAGGGGGGTACTGAAAGTCTCCTATGCTCCATGGCTCCAGTTGACCGCTCCAAATATGTCTCGTACAGTGATCCACCTCCAGGTACCGTCCAGCTCCAAGAGCTCCCACCTCGATCAGAGCTGTCCGTCATCTGCATTCAACACAACGTAGTGCGGGCATAGCCCGTGCAGGGGTGAGTATACGCTACTCAGTAGTGACACTGAGACCCCCGATGGTCTATCAGAATCCATGAATGATAAACCTCAAAGGAAAGATTTAATCTCGAAGTAAAAACCAACTATACTTAGTTATATGCCCATACATATACCTAAGTCATCAATTCCAGCTCGGCTCCAGCACAGGAGCCCAAGTACAATCCATTCCACACATGAAAAAGATAACTCAATCCACATTGGAATTCACAACCCAATCCACACTGGATAACGCAATCCAATCCACATAGAATAACACAATCCAATCCAATTAAGAAATTAAGTCAATCATATCATGGATACTGACTGAAAGTCAAGACTCGGCTCACACATGTATACTACTCATGAAGAGGGGTGGAGATGATTTGATGTAGCCTCTGAATCATCTCCTCTACCAAACGCACATAGGATCCAAGTATAGTAGTTGTCACTGCCGAACCCACGGAGGATCCAAGTAAAGTAGTCATCGTCGTCGAACCCATAGAGGATCTCAGCAAGGTAGTCGAACCCATGGAGGATCCTAGTACAGTAGTCAGCCACGTCGAACCCACGGAGGATCCAAGTACGGTAGTCATCCTCGTCAATCCCATAGAGGATCCCAGTATGGTGGACATCCACGGTGAACCCACATAGGATCCCAGTACAGTGGCTGTCCTCATCGAACCCACAGAGGATCCCAGTACGGTGGTCGTCCTCGTCGCAGTTGCAGCCAGCTCTAGGGTTCCCGCACATAGCATGCTCGATTCTGGGAGGGTCCGCTCAATGAGACAAGGGGAGTTGATACATCAACTGACACGAAGTCTGGATTTGATGTATCCCAATGTTTTGTCTCGACAATAGGAACTCAACGCGACAGACGGCACGTCAATCGGATGCCCGGTCTGAGAGTTATTGGCATTTTCTTCTCAGGGGCCCGGTTGGTTTTTAATCTAAAACCAACCCTCCCATACTCCATCTACACCCAACCCACGAGTGGAGTAGTCCAAAAGAACCGTCTCACTAAGAGGAACCCAACAAAGTCGACGGCATGCCAATCGGACGTCTGGAGCTCAAGTTATAAGTGTTTCCGCTCCGAGGCACAGGTTGGTTTCGTGTTCGAACCAACCCGGCAATATCCATGGTTCTCCAAAACCTTGAATGTAATATAATGAAACGACAGTCTCGATCCAAGGATAGCTGCGCAACTGACGGTGTATCGATCGGAGTTTCGTAACCCATGCTATGAGCATTTGAACGGATCTGTCCGAAAACATGGGGTTTGGGCCCGGTCCGACCCAGCCCAATACCCCATGGGTCGGACCGAACCGGGTTGACCCGACCGGGGTCTGGGTCCAGCCCAATTGGGCACGTCCCGGCTCGGCTGGCGTGACCCGACCCTACCATTTCAGCCCGGCCCGACTCGAGCGGTTCAGCCCGGTGCGGTCGGTGCAGCCATGTGAGGATGCCGGTGCGCTGAGCGGACGCAGAAGGGGGGGGCACCGCCCCTTGCCTGGAAACGGCAGACCCGAGGGGTCTGCCTTGCTGTGCTGGCTGGGGGTTTCAACCCCCAGTTTTCTAGGTTAATGGTTGACCATTAAGGCCGGCCGGGGGTGGCTGTCACGGGACCTGCAGGTCCCACATCCAGGTGTGCTGGTGGCCTTGTGAGTCTGGCCTCCCCCTTTTGCTGAACCACCGCAGCTTCCTTCTGTCCGGCGTTACACGATGGCGCCACGTCCCTCCACCATGGCCCGCCCTGGCCGTGACCTTCCTCCGTGTTCTGGCACCGCGCGACGACGCCGCGCTCCTCCGCTGTGGCCTAGCTCTGACTACCGCCCTCCTTAGTGTTCAGGCATGGCACGATGGCGCCGCACTCCTCCGTCGCGGCCCGGCTCCGTCCGCGGCCTCTTTCAGTCTCACCAGCGCGGCGTGACGGCACCGTGCTCCTTCGCTGCAGCTTGCACCGTCGGCAGATCTTTTGACCTCACTGTGTAATGGCACCGCCTCCATTTCAATCCATGAAGAAAAAATCAACAACAAATAAAGGGGAGGAGGATCGGCCGTGTTCATGTTGTCCGACCTCCTCCCGTTATTTTGATAACAGGTGGCCAATAATTTAATGATGAATCGTCAAATAATCATGAACATGAAAACAACCCCTACCTCAACAACAGTGACAAAATTCAGCATCGCAGGGTTGGTTTCGATGACGACGTTGAGTACGTCCAAGGAGGGAATTATGTCTCACGCCGATTGCGGAGAGGAGAAGAATGGCACGTCGTCACTCCTTGTGGCGACGGTGTTCTTCGTCGAGGTCATGACATTATTCAACAAATATGATGGAGTTCCCCAAGACTTAAAAAATTTCTCCAAATATCCACACACAACTCAAACAACCCCAAATAAAATAAGGCCTTCCTTATTTTATTAACACATGCCAAGCTTTTTCAAAAACTCAAAAAATTCAAAACACATAACTCACTAAATGAAGTTAATGTTTTGGCTTTGAATTAAAGTGTGGAGAGGTAAAGTCACCCTAATCAATGGGGAGTTTTTAAGGGTTACACACATAAGAGGGTGTTTTATGAATTTGAAGGGATGTGGATCGTGTGGGCCTCACCTCAGAAATATCCTAACAAGAGAATTTAGGATTTAGTTGGTCCAACCCCAACTCCCTCACATGGATGTTAAACCACTTAGAAGAGAGAAATAAAGTTGTGACCCAACTTTATTTCACTTAACCCTTAAACAAATTAGTAAAGAAATAAAATAAAATTATTAAACAATTATATTTTATTCCTCACATTTTTAACAACTCCACCCCGAGTAAACGTACCTTCGGAAACGACGCTCCTACGAAAATACAGGCACTGCGGTTTCATTGATGCCCTCAGATTTTGATTCCGAGTAGCGGTTCAGAAGTTAGAAAAACCTGCTTGTTCATTCACTGAACATACGCAATCTAAATTTTGGAAAATGATTCCGGGCACACCGGCCCTCGGAATCAGGTTCCGTCAGAAACTATGTACACGTAAAATCCCAAAGAAATTAAGAAAAAGCAATTCCTTGCAATTTTCAGGTCATTACATAATATAATTTTTCTGGACACTAACAATCCATTATGAGGATGTGGAGAGTGAAAGTGTAAGATTGGTGTCTTGGTATGAGTATGGCTTCTTGAGTTATTTCATTGATTTCTGTGATATGATCATGTATATGAGTTGTTAAAAGTTATTGTGAGTGTTAATATTTAGATTAGAGTGAGATATGTTCATGATTGTGTTTTGGTAGTCATGGAATTTCTTAGTGAGCATTTGCAGTTGGGTGTAGGAGAACCAAAAATTTAGGTAGAGGTGGTTGGTTTTGTGTGTGCACATAAGTGGATGAGTTGTACTAGTAGATGATAGAAATCATGTAAGGGTATCTATTGGAGGAATCTATAATGAATCAATGATGTCATACAACAGAGAAGGGCGTGGTTTGTTAGGAGAAATTGGTGGGGGGAACTAGCATAGTTTGTCACTTAGTTCATGGGTTGAATCACATGGAAAATAAAAATGATTTTTATTTATACATCTACAAATGGAAAATTTAAAAAAAACATGGTATTACTGATAATTATAATGAAATGGACCAAATGTATGAGTTGTTAGTATAAAATTGATTAATTCACTAGTTATCAGGTTTTGGTTTGGTGTTTGAAGCCTCAGTGTGGGTGCAATTAATCAAAAAGTGGTTGGTTACCATTTATATAAGAAAATATTCTTACATATACTGATTATGGATACCATTAGTTTTATCCATGGAGGATTAATCATTCATGTAGGTATCACCATGGTTGGGGAATCAGTGATTATGGAGTCAGTGGAAGTTAGAACTATAGTTTGTGGGACCATTCGAGATAGTGGAATAGATTAGGATGGTGTACATCTAATTAGATTGTTCTCTATGACATCGAGGTGGGCATGATGTGTTCTATTTATCTCGCCTTATAAATTATGAGATAGATCATTAATATGTGATTGATAATATTAAATTTTTTTATAGGTAAATGAATCGTTTGAGAAACATATACTATAAATTATTGATTGGATTGTAAATGTATTGAGATGGAAGATGGAGCCTAACATTTGTGAATATTGAATCATGTGCATATTCAAGAAGAATATTAGAATCATGAGTTTGATTTGCAGGCTCAGTGTCCCACGATGGTTTAGCAAGACCCTTAGAGACACATCTCATGGATATGAAGTCCATATATGGGGTGATTTTAATGGACTCGGACTTTTAATATGTGTTATTAATAATTTTAAACCTTTATGTTTAGTGATTTTTGTTATTGTTTGTTTGGTTTAAATATTAGGTATTTGATATGTTCTTTTAGAAGGTTTTAAAATCTTTTAAGGGGGATTATGGAAAAGAAAAACTAATTGATTTTACCTAGGAAATTATATAGCATATTATAGTGTAATTAAGGGTGGATAATGATTGGAACACAATTAGATCTAACTATGTAACATTACCTAGGTAACCATGTTACCCGAAATAGAAAAAAAAAATCATGATTGGAACAAAATTAACTAAACCATGTAGCTAAACCACCATTGTACTCTAAAGAGGCAATGATACTTTCATGGTTGGCTCATAGTTTGATAATCCGTGAGACAAAACCTTTCATGGGGCATTAATTAACCCAAAAAAATTATTTTTAACTCAAAACCTCCATAAAACACCTCATTCACCCTCATATTCCAAGGGATCTCAATCATAGGTACTATAGTGGCTGTTTTGCTGATTCCCTTCCCTCTATTGTGAATTTCTATTAGATATATAGACATTTGTCCTAGGGATTTCAAGGTATGCGATAACTTCTCTATTTATTATTCTTGTTCATATAAGAGCTTCTCTCTTCTCCTTTGGAATTACCAAAGATCCTAACTATCATAGTCATATTTAGTAATTTCAACATGATCTAATGTGATTCATTCTATGTTTAGTGAAAACGAAGGTATAAATAAATTTATTCTAGATTTGTATTAGATTTTTCTAGACCTGATCATAATGTTGGATCATTTAGGGAATTTATAAACCAATATTATCCCTTCTGGTGTTATTCTTCTTGTATCTTCACTCTTGAAACCTAATGTGGTTATTTGGGGTTGGTTATAGATATCATTGGTGTCTGATCTTGCTTTAGTTAGAGAACCATAATGATATGATTTGATACTCATAATGTAAGATGTTCTTTACCAAGATATAGAAAGTATATATAATTTTATGATAATAAATTATTGTGTGTTTGTGTGTGTTTCCATAATACTTTTCTTTGTATGACATTCTTGTGTGTGTGTGTGACCCAAGAGACAACTCTTAATAAGTTATGCATTTGTGTGCATGTGTGACCAATGATACCTCTCTTAATTTGATATGTTTATTCATGAGTATAGAACACAAATTTCCTTTTTATGGATTTTATTTGTATATAAGTTTATATATGTAGACTTATTTTATCAGGTATCACGAAGACATATACACCCTTTATGGATTGGTTAACCCCTCAGAGTGGAAGAATGTGCAATGTGATGCATTATGATTACAGTGGGGTATTGAATGAAAAATATCAGGACATGATAGCCTTTTTTCCTAACCTGATACTAGAATCAAGGCATGACAGACTTGTGTCTTGACCTGAGAAAGATGGTGGGGCATTATGGCTTTATGGCTTGACATGAGATAATTGGTGAGGCATGATGGACTTATATATTAACATAATCCATTATTGAAATGTGGCCTATTGTGAGACATAAATTATCCATATGACATTTTATTAGATTCATGGAAACTAGATATATCATTTCTTCTATCATGGAGTCGATGCTAGTATGGTTGGGTTCGTGGCAGCTCGGTTAGCACATGATGACCCTGTATTGGATTTTTTACTGGTGAATTTACATAATTATCATCATATACACTTATATATGTAACTATTTCATTTATGTTACTATTATATGGATGGTTTCCTACAATGATTTACACTCACACCCTACACATACATCTTAGTGTGTGTGCATATTTATTTAACCTAGATTTTAGATTTGGGTAGTCACCCGGGTTAGGGAAATTATACTGGAGGGGTAGGTTAATCGAGGTGATATTTGGATAGAGTCTAGGATCCTTGTAGAGATACCACATTATTTATTTATTTATTTTTTCTATTATATTTTTATTGTTCTAACACATATTAGGACATCTTTACTTGTTGTGATGAATATTGTATGTCATATTTTAATAGCATGGGTTGATGTTTTTGTTATATGATATTTTTTACCTTTTAGGTTATAATTTTTACATTGATTATTTATCATATTATTTTGTACTCTAATTATTACTATTTAGTATGGGGATAGTATCCCCACGATGCCATTTATTCCCTCACCAATAGTTGGAAACATATTTTTTACATTTAAGAATACATGAGGTCATGAGACACTTTGGGTCTGTCCTAGTGATTTAGATTGGGATGTTATATTTGGGACATATCAAGTGGATATTTTTAGATGAGGAACATGACCTAGTTGGTGGTTTAGGTTCTCAATGAAGCTTTGGAGAAGAATCGTGGAGGTCAATTGCTAAATGAATAAATCAATAATGGAAACATGAGAAATTCATAATGTTTTTGGTAAATGATGCTGAAATACTTTGATTACATTTACATTTTAAAATAATTTTTAAAATTGAAATATTAAAAACACATAATTTGTTCCATAAAAGAAGTGGAAATACATTGGAAAAATTTAATTTTCAAATGAATATTTAATAATATAATCATGAAAATACATAAGAGTAATAAAACAATAGATGTGGATGAATACAAAATTATTTTTGAATGTATCGAAAGTATTTTTGAATTTTTTAAAATAACCATGATGAAAACCAACATTGCATTAAATATTTTTAAATCAACCAATTCAAAATATGGTATATGAATATTTAATTTTACCAAATATAACTATTGTACAAAAAAGGAACACTAACGACCATGATATTTGGTGGGGCATTTAGCTCATACAATATAAAATATCAATAGAAATATTAAAATTTAATAAGGGAACCAAATGAGAATGTGGAGAAAACTAAACACGAAAGATTGGTTCAACACACAACAGTGGTGCGTTCATGGTGTAAGAAATATGCTATAGAGGAGAGGCATAGTAGAAGAGAGGTAATGGTGGAGGAGAGTTATGGGGAATGAGATTCACATAGGGTAGGTGCAGACAAGGAGAGGCGTGATGGGGGAGATCCACTGGTGGACGAGAGGCGCAACAGGGGAGAGTTGCATAGTGAAGCTCGCTTCACGGAGGGGGAGGAGTCGGCGGCCGAAGAGGATCAGGAGGAATGAGAAGAGGGAGGAGAAGAGGGAGGATAAGAGGTAGTGGTGGCGGCAGGGGAGGCATGGATCGGCTTCCGTGAGAGCATGATGTGTGAGTGGGAAGATGAAATTTAATGTTTATTTATGAAACTCGACAACACTTTTATTGGAACTAAATAAAAAGCACTTGTAAACGTTTGTTTTATCGGCACTACTATAGAAAAATCTTATAAAATAAGCCTTTATCAGCCCATTTTTGTGATGATAAAGTGAAATATTTATCAATGCTACAATTGAAAGTGCTGAAAAAACATGACTTTATCTGCGCTTTTTAGCATTGATAAATGAATGTTTTATTAGAAATTTTTAATTATCGCTGATAAAGTATACCATTTATTCATAATTACAAAATTATAACCAATATATTTATTACAATATTTATTTTATAAATATATATATTTAATATATTTTTTAAAATTTAACAATTTAAATTATAATTAAATAAATATATATATATATATGTTTCGGTTTGGGATTAAATAATAATTAAATATATATATATACATAATATTTTTATAAATTAAATTATTATTAAATATATATAGAAATATAAATTTATATATTAATTTTAATTTTAATTTCATTAGTGCTTAAATATATATATATAAATGTGTGTGAGTGTGTGTGTATCTGAATATATTCATTAAAGACATGTATTTATAAATAAATATATTCAAATGGTATTCATAAATATATATTTATCATTTTTAAAAAATATTTTTAAATTTTTTAATAATTTAAATTTATTTATATTAAATTAGTTATAAATATTTAAAATTAAATATAATATATTTAAAAAGTATATAATTATATATAAATGAATATATATATTTTTAAATATAATAAATACATTTATTTATTATTTAAATAAATTTATCATGATTTAATTTATTTATGAGAAGGTAAAGCTTCATATATATTGGAATTGAATGAATACACCCAAAATATATAGTACAAAAATATATATTGAAAACATTAGCATAAAAAATGAACATATATTAATGAGAATGAGAACATACACATTAATTGGCATATTCAATTGGAAACCTAAATTTATTTAAAAATATATATTTAATAAGTGTTTATATATATATATTATAATGTATTTATATATAATATTATAAACATATAATATAATAAATATATAATAATGATATATCTAAAATTAAAAAACATAATAAACATAAATAAATCATAAACATAATAAACATAATAAACATGTGTTTTTAGTTAATGAATACATATAAATTTTTTTTGAATATAATTAAAATATTTTCATATAAATTATTCATATTCTGAATTAAAACCCATTATCAATGCTATTATTAGTTCTTATATAGTCTACTGTTTATCAATACATTTTTTAGCGCTGATAAAGGGGTGAATTTATCAGCGCTTATATTAGCACAGATAAAGGGCACATTTACCAGTGCTTTTATCTAGCATTGATGAAAGTCCCCCTTCTATCAGGGATTTCTAATTAGCATTGACAAAATCCAAGTGGTTCCCTTTACCGCATTTTTTATACTGTGGTGAGGGAGGATCTATGAGATGGTGGTGTCATTGTGCATGCGGTGGAGGTCGAAGAAGAGTCCAACATCGATGAGCTGATGAGATTGATGTCTAAGGTGATGTGACATTACAACAGTGGTGACATTGCTGAGATGATAGGAAGGCATGGTGATAAGGGCAGTGGGGTGTCTACTAGATGGTTGGTTTCTTAGGCTACCAACATTCCATTGTTTTTTACCCAATGTTTGAATTTGAATTTTAAAATTTTATTACGGCTTTTGGGGTAATGGGTTTTCTTGTGTAGTTGTTTATGTGGGTGATGTTTGGAATCGATATCTGATTTTTTGTGAGGATCCCACACATCAAAAAATTGGTGTTTTGAAAATGAAAAAAGGTATTTGGAGGGAATAAATATTGATTATAGTTAAAATAATTTAATTAATTATTGTATAAATTATCCAGTTGTAACTTAAATCCTAATTAAATTAAATTTTATCTGTGTAAAAATTTCAGACGTAACAACAGTTTCGAATTAAAATTTAGTGTTATTATCTATTCATAAAAAATGGAAAAATCCTATAAAAATACCAATATTTTCACAAATTAAATATTGGTATTAATCAGTCTAGAGTAATTTTTTCAGGTAAAATTTATAAAATTGTAAAAAAAAATTATTTAGAATGGGTTCTCTATAAAAATGTGCTACAAATTCCATAGAAAAATATGTCTTTTTAATCATAAAATTGGATGTATTCTTATCAGATACCTATAAAATATATGCGATGAATATAAAAATATTGATTAAATAATATATAAATTTTACAGAAATGATTCATAAAAATTTCATTTTTTAAATTTTTTGAGACAAAAATTTGTTTCTACATAGAATTATAGTTCTCATAGGAATGTCATTTATTTATTTTAAAATAGATCTTGCATTCATTTCAAACTAATTGATATCCAATTGATTAATTTTATATAAATGTGAAACTTTATATTTCACAATTTAGTTTGTCTTATTCAAAACTTCCATTCTAACAGCTATGTTGTAACAATAATAATATTTTAATGAAAATATTAATAGTACATTTTAGTTTGATAAATCTCAGACATGACTATAATGCATGATATTAAAGGGACTCAGTATTGTGTATAAGAGTAGCCAACATAGTACTGGGTGTACCACAATCTAATCTATGTGTTTTTATTTAAATAAAAGCTTTTTTTGCGTATAACTCAATCTAAACCTAGTGGTTTTGTATCAAAAAGTTTTACTATGTGTTGAGTGAAATGAAAAATATCAAAAATATTAAATTAATTCAAAAAAATTTAAAAAAATAAGTGGTATTACAAATATAATAACATTTATACCTTTTTTTGGAAGATCTTTCATCACACCACTAAAGGGAAAAATGAATGGGTATAAAAGAGTTATGGAAATCTAGAAATCTATCTTATACATCAAATTTGGACATCTTGATGGGGTTCTTTTGTAATGTTCATAATAGAAGAATTACCATGGAAATTTTATACACAATTTTATGAGATATACCATATAATTAATGCATCATCCTTTTTCATTTATTAAATTATATTCCATGCCCAAGACACATTTTTAGATTCTTTTGTCATATATCCCAATAATACAAGGTTGTGTCCACTCTAATCATGGAAGAAATGATAGGATTTAACATAGAAAAACAACACCATTTTAAAGTAATATCTATTATATAATAACAAACATTATTAATGAAATAAAAATGAATTAAAATATCAATAAAAATAAGTAAAAACATAATAAAATAATATACATTATGAACACACTAAAATCCCTAGATAATGTTTCAATGGAATTAACCAACACATTTTAAAAGAATATAAAAGTTACAAAATACTCCTACAATGAATTTAGAAGAGAATGTAACAAATAGTTGATAGTGTTAGTAAAATGAGATTTTATGCAACCATATTACCAGAATCCCATTATTGGCCAATAATATTTTAGTTTAGGAAGTACTTATTCGAATTTACATTGTTTCAAGATGTGTTTAAGAACCAAATGTGATTCACCACTAAGTAAAAACTGTGTAGTACTTTTAATAATGTGATCATGTCATGGAAAACTGCAATGGGGATGTTTGAAAATCGATTATTTAATATGGATATATATGTTCAATAATTTTTTTATAAAATGATCCTACTACTAATGTTTTCATAAAGAAACACAAAAAACAATGAACCATTTATATATAAAAAATAAAATTCATAATGTTTTGAAATAGAAAATATTTTTAAAAAAAAAAATTAATAATATGTCAGTGGATGAATGGAAGTAAACATGGAATCAATTTCAAAAATTGTAAATTTATGAATTCTTATCTAAATAAAACATCATAAAACATTCTAAAATATATTTTTGTTTTCAGGTGTGGATGATTTGGAAATATGATAATCAATTGGGATTTTCATGTCAAAACACCTCTTCTGACCTCAATATCAAATCCATCATGTTGCCACTAAAATAATTTCATAACCATTGGGATTGTTCGATTCACTAGCTTATATCTCATTCATGATTTGGTGGAAATAGGTTATCAGAATAATTCAATATAAGTTAATCTAATTTAATGTAGAATCTTAAAAATTTCATAAGTAAATGTTATACCTTTTTAGAGTTAAATTCAATAAATATCATGATAATATCATATATCACCATTAAGGTTTAATGTTTTTAGAAGATATAATTCATAAATAAATTGATACACAAATGATTGAAATCATGTATCACAATGTTCTTCTCATATTATACACTTCTTTGAAATACCCTGTATATAATTATTCTTCATAATATTTAGAAAGGAATCATAAATATTTTATTCTTTGAAATGATAGACAAATGATGTTATCACTTGATAATCATTTGTAATAATAACATATGCATATGTGTATGAGATCTTGATCGAAGATCATTCCCAATGTATCATAGATCACAAATTTGAGGCACTGTATAAAACATGGTCATTTAAAATAAAATTAATTGTAGGATTTTTAAGTCATGATAAAAAAACCTGGAGCCATGAATTCAAATCATAAGAAAAAAAACTTTTGGAATTATGTAGCATCATTAATGTTATAGAAACCATAACTTATGTAGAGGTAAACTACCGATATCATCATACCACAGTGGATATGGAATAAACACCTACATACAATGTCATAATAAATAATGCATCACCACGTATTCCCCATATCATAGTAGATTAGTCCTCGCCACTTGTTTCTCATAGTGATTTAAGCTTACTTGCACGTTTCACATAGTGGATAATGAGAATTCACTTTTTTCCATATTTCACACATAACATATATGAATTTAACTAATGTATTCGAAAGATATAATAGACCCAACAATAACATAATGATATCCATATATATTTTTTCCACAATAGAATAAATCATCTTCATGTTATTTAAGCTTTTCTAGTAAAAATAAAATTGTTTCTATAACAATTTATTTATTTCATCATAGCATAACCTCTCTGAAATTAACATGTTTTTTAGAAATCTAATCTAAATAATAAAAAACCATATAGAGAAATAATAATGAAGTAATCATATGATATTTTCAACACTAAATGATATTTAACATCAATGTATGGTATCATTTTGAAAAATTCCATTAAAAATCATTGGAATATTTCCTGAGGAATGTATGTTTTAATTTTGAAACCAATTATTCAAAATATAATGAATTAAAAAATATGACATAAACAATTTTCATTGAAAAAATACCACAATAGTGGGTAATTTAATGTTCAATTCAATGAGTGTTGATGATGGTTCAGAATTCCGATCATTCTCTCATAATTTAATCCAAGAAAATATTCACATCAGATAAAAAATACCTTATTTTTAAAAAGATACAAAGATCCTTTTAAGAAATTATTGTTAAAATTAAAATAGGGTGAACATTATATAAATCTTTGATATAGAGGGAAAATGTTTCATTATATACAAAAGGAGGAATAATTATATCATTTCTTAAAATCTATTTCTGAATCATTTTGAGTACCATAAAGGGGAAAATCAAACTAAAACACAAAAATCCCATAAATAACCATAATATTAGAAATAAGGAAATAGTTTACCATATATGGATCATATAATTACCTCAATAAAATTTAAGTAATAAAAAATCTCATTTAAAATTTCATTATAACAAAAATAGCTTATCTCTAGTCTCATACGACTTCATATGTGTTCTAAAATCATCATTTTTGGGAAATATGTGTTCTCTAAATCCTCAAGACATTAAAGTATGTCCTTTTAAAATAACTATACTCTATCGGACTTGGGTAAGGTAGATACGATTATATTATTTAAGGTATTGGATGAGATATCGGGATCCACTCTATGCGTAAGGGAGGAGAGCCTGGGTTATTTTATATATCATTGGAGGGATTCAATTTGATGTAAAAAAACTTTAATCCTAATATAATTAAAATTTTAATCCCTTGATGTTCCAAATTGATATATTTTGAGGAAATTATGTTGATAATTTTAAATCCAATTATCCAATAAAATTCAATACAATTTTATATTTTTTTTTAACTATAATTTGTTAATTCTTACCCCTGTTAACCATTTTTGAAAGTTACTATTATATCAGTGATTTTACTTTTTAAGAGTAAAAAATGTTACAATAAATAGATTAGTGACCCTTTAGATGAAATTGGTAGAAAATATAGATTTTATCCCTTTCATTTTTATGAATTTTACTACATTTAATCATATATTTTTAAGAGAAAATAACATTTAATTCATTTTACAAACTATTCAACATGTTTTACAGTACAGAAAACATGAATGGAATGAAATTTTCACAGAATATTTTAAAAAATAACTATTTGATTATTTTTGTCAACAAAAAAACATAAACTAACTACTCATTTAAATTAAATATCATTAAATATTTTTAAAATAATTCATTTAATTTTTCTATTAGATGAACAAATATTGTGTTCATGTTGTGTAAAAATTCAAAGTAATTATACCCTAAAAAGAAATTAAATAACATTTCCCTAATATATAAATTAATTATACTTTATGATAAAAATTTATAAACTCAAATACCCATTTTTTATATATATCAAAAAATATTAGAAATTTTTAATCAAAGAGAGTTACATTGTGTATTTATACTTTTCTAAAAATGATATTAAGGTCGTTATAAAATGAAAATGGCACTAAGATTACATATTTTCAAAAAATGGATGATAATGGATGAATTCCTACAATAAAATTTGATAACATCATGTGTTAGATGTATTTCAAATCCTTATCAAATTTTTATTAACCATAGTTTCCCAATATACCAATATTTCGGTGACAAATATTTAACATAGTTACTGTTAGTAATGACAAAATAATAATAGAGAATTATTTACTAATCATTAAAATCCTGATTCAAAACTTGTAATAAAATTTTTATAATTACAAGTCTATATATGGGAGATATCCATTTTAATATTAGTTCATAAACTATAATGAAATCCGTTTAAAAAAATATTCTTCTAGGCATAAAAATTTATTTATTCCAATCCTATTCCTAGAAAAACCATAGAATACTGTCAAATATTTTTATTGAAAATAAAATATATAATTTAATGTGAAATAAATGATATGTTTTTATTAATTTTATTTATATAAATAAAAATATTTCACAAATTAAATTTTTTTCCATAACAATAACTCCTTCACATCCAAATAATTTCATTTTCATTTCTAATGAACTGATACCTAAGGAATTCATTTTACATATTGGTAAACCATGTTTTTTATAATTTATAAAAACTTATTAGTACGCTCTAATACAATAGTAAGGAAATAATAATATTTCAATAGTATATTATAGTTCTCATAATGCTTTTGTTATGTGTAAATCAAACAATCAATGATATTTATTCAAAATGATTTGGGGAATACCCATTTTTAGGAAAAAATAAAACATGAATCCTTTTTCAGGTAAGGGAAAACCCATGAAACACCCAACATGTACGCCTATAGGCATAATCACTTTTGAAACAGTGACCTGAGGGCCTAGTGTGGTAGATTCCATTACAACACCAATGCTCGAAACAAGATGAAAAACATGCCTGGAGGCCTAGGGACATGAAAACTTTTAAAAAAAGACCAATAGGTAAATATATAATCTCATGGAATAAATTATCCATAGCCACAATTCCATGCATGTTTCATAATAAAACATGATCGTAGCCACAACTTGTGCAACTATTCCCACCACCCTCCCCTGATGTCGAACTTAGACTAGAAAAAAGAAATTACATCCATATCCAAAAAATCAAGGAAGTCATTGCTAGACTCCTCCATGCCACCCCCACCATCATGACTGCGAGGAAGCCTAACTTCCAGAACAAACTACTAGAGATAGATTCTATCATCCAGTTTCTGGATGTAGACTGACACTATATTATGTAGCTTGAGATCCGCCACCAATGCCACTAACGGCCATCAGGACACTACCACCTTTGCTGAAGATTGATAAAACCACCAGATCCCATCCACGCACTAAGACCTGACTGCTCCCCAATGATGATTGGTGTTGCCACTATAGTCCCCCACTGAAACCCGAATCCCACCTCTCTTCCCCCATTGTGGCTAGATCGTGCCCAAATCATGCATTCATCCACCAGATCTGCACCCCGAGGGGCCATCTGAGTTGCACCATCACCATCACAGAGACATCAACGTGAGGCCTCACCCCTCTCACCATCACCACTAGTATCCACATTATCACCAGGGATAGACCCCGGAATAAGATGAAATCCCTCTTCCGAATTAGAGGCATTGGCACCATAACTTATTTAAAGTGAACTATGTCATAAAATATCTAGGTATTACGTTACTCAACCCTTATAATTTTTTTATAATTAAATTTTAAAATAAATTATATATTAATTGACCATCTTTCTCTTTATTCCCAATATCATAACATTCTTCTAATGATATTTTCATAAGAATGTCGTGTCACTAACTTCAAACTCCAGACCTCACTAACAATTGTCAGAATAATTGTTTTTAACTAAGCCTGTAACATGCTATATGATTCAATGATAATAAAAAATAACTTATTGATAAAAATATATGATAATTTTAATGATAAATGTAATTTTTAGACAAAAATCATCTAATAATATATTTAATGGCCTTTCATAAGGGTTAAAGTCTCATTATCACCTAATAATTTTTATGGATTTTTTTGAATGATGCACAAATTAGAAAGGGAATCAAGGTCTTGTAGAGACATAGTGATGATTGAATAATAATATTAAATACATTATATCATGCACAAGTTCTTTTTTCAAAAGAAAAAAATTTATCCCAAAAGGTGTGTTAGATGAGAAATCTAAGACAACCGTTTGGTTTTAGATTGTGGGATTAATCCTAGGCATGAAATATCCTTTGTCATCATTTTTTTGGTTACATCCCAATTGAGAGTATTTTGTATAAAAAAAGTTCAATTTTTTATGAAAACAATATTTATCGTGAAAATAGTTTCTCATAAGAAAATGTTTCTAACAACATTATGTATAGAATGATAATTTTACTATTTGAGTGACATATTCTTTTTATTCCTATGGTGTTCGGTAACATCCCATGTGTTAGTAATTATTTTACTATTTTAGTTATATTATAAAAAAATTAATTAATAAATTCGGTTATATATCCTTCCTTGGACAAAAAAACCCATTTTCACGCATGACTGAATTCAAAAACATAGATTTCCAATAATTTTGAACACACACAATATATATACCGCAATGAGATTAATTGAGACCTTCCTTAAAAAATTATCAGTTAAAACATGTATTTATTTGAGTTATTGGTTTTTTATTTTTAAATACAAAGTGTATATTCATAATTTCATCGAAATAGAAAAAAATTGATTGGTAGGTTATGTTTGTTACATGTGTTTTGTGACTCCTATGTGGGTATTTATATTACCTCAGTTGATCATCCTGGATATGTTTTGATTACAGGCATAGAATCGGTTCCCCCACCATATAGCTATGTGAAATTCCGTTGAAGGATTGCTTTATTTTATTTATTTAATTTTTTCCATTACCCCTATTATAAATTGTGGGAAAATTTATTTTATTTAAAAAAATTACAAAATTAAAATATAGATTAATAATTACTATTTAATTATCAATGTAAATTTTTTGTTTTATGAAATGATAATAATAATAGATATTCAAGGATAAATTATTAAAATTGTAAAAAATAATTCTTTTGGATTATAAATGATAATTATTAAATAAATTATCAAAATATTTTTGCAAAAGATTATCAAATGATAATGATGAAGAATTATGAAATTGTAATTGTATTAAGTTTTTACGAGATAATTACAATGAATTATAAAAATATTATTCCAAAAAATAATCAAATTAGAATTCAAAAAAAATTATCAAAGGATAAATTAATGAAATTCTCAAACAAATTTCAAAAGGAATTTTCAATGTATAAATATGAGTAATTATTATGTGATAAATAAGAATAATTATCATGTGATAACTATAAAAAATTTTATCCAATGTAACTGTGTGGGACCATCGAAGATAATATTATAAAAATTATGATATCATTTTTAGAAGGTAATACTTTCACGAAAAATATTATAGAAATTATTGAAGTATAAAGAAACATATTCTCAATACATAATTATCAAAAATTATTAGAATTTAATCACTCTATTTAAAAAGGGTAATTTTCAATAAATTATTATAATATAATTGTTAAGGATATGATATTAACATAAGGATAATTGTTTTTTATGATCAATGAATAATTATAATGGACTACCACATGTGTCTTGATTTATTTTTGGGAAATTATGTTATTCAGATGTGGTATTAAAACTATTTAGAGGAAAATAATGTGTATTCAAGCATTGACCTATAATGATATTTTTAAAATTATGCAAGAGTGGGAAAATATCATCTATTGTGATTTTTTAATTCCTCTTCATATAAGATAGATTGTTTTGGTTCTAGTAACCTTAAATATTCATTTAGTATTGATGTGTAAATAACTATAATAATAATTATTTGTATCTTATGTTATTCCCTTTTGAGGATTCAACCCCTGCATGAAAACACATAGGTTGGTTTCTCCTTACCATTGACATCGTATACTTTGAGTTATAACACATATAAAATTTTTGGGATATTGTATACACATGATTACACAATGGCATTATTTTTTTGGTGTTTTGAAAGAAGTATTGATTATGTTCACATTTGGTAGGGTGGGTGTGTGTGGGCTTTGAGACCTGTTGATGATTTAGGATTCAATGAGGGATACCAGTGTATGATTTTCCATGTTGTATTTTGATCACATGATGTTATGTATGTAACTATATACTCATGATAATATTTTTTATCTATTTGTTTTCTGACCATGTATGTTTGTTTCTATTTCCTTGTAATTTTTTATTAATACTTGACAGAGGTAGAATATTATGATAGATTATCTCTTAGAGGAAGTGTTAGCTTGATTTTGAAGACGTTGAAAATCAATCTAAGCATAGGTTTAATGTTCCAGGTATTGATGGTTTCATGTTGATGGTGTGTTGTTGATATCCTTGATAATCCAACTTATGTTCTCAACATCATAGCATGGGTGATTTCAGAACTCTATATTCTATCCCAAATGAATTGGGTGACACTGTTTTATTGATGGATATATGCCATAGGGTATCATATCCATGAAATCATAAAGACATCATATATAGAATTTTTTATTCAATATAGTCATCTTATATCTTTATTATGATATTGCGTCAAATAAGGAATGATCATGAGTATGGGGAGGATTGGTTTTCAAACAGCCGATCAGTTTTGGAATATATGATTATACATTTATAAATATATTTTTTATGTAATAAACTTTATATACATGAGCATACCATGTTAATAATGCATTGGTGGTTTCCTACTGATTGTTGTACTCACAACATACTCCAAAATATTGGTGAACATATTGATTTCATGAGGTATCATTAGAATGGAACGTGCCTTGTGGAGGACAACTGAAGATAGGGTTGTGGAGTATGTGGCATACCATGATGAAAAATGAAGAACTCCTATATTAATTATATCTATTTATTACATGATTTACAAAATGTTATTGGTTTTTTTGTATTTGATATGTAAGTCATTAATTTATCCTCTTCATGATTACATTTAAAATATGAAATATATTTTATATTACATTGTTGATCTGATGAAATGATACTGAGGGTAAAGTCACACCACTAACTAATTCAGACCTTCGATACTAGTTTCCAGCTACTTGTATACATGGAGGCACAATTGAAGTCATGTTACTCTCAAGATCCATCGTGGTGGTTTGGGTCATGAAGATACATAATGGTATCATAGAAATGATACACACTAATAAGATTATTCTAATGAATAAATATGGGATAGGTTAGAGATTATATAAAAGGGTTTGGACTCCATATGGGAAACTTTTACAGTTCCTAGACAAGATTTTATAGTGTCCCTCTAGGTTATCATAATGTGGGGGTAATTTTTTATTGTTATAGTTCATTAAATTCACCCCAAGTGATTCAAATTATGTTGATCAATGATTTATGAGATTTAACAAACATTAATGAATCATGAATATGAACAAAGGTTAACATTCCATATATATATATATATATATATTTTCATGATACATGGTACATCCTTGATTATATTCTCTGATTTTTTTCTATTTAGGAAAACTTATCTTTTTTGATATATCTCTGTTGTCCATAAATGGTGCTATATGATAAATAGAAAATTTTATTTCAAATAAAGAGGTTTTTTAATATATATTATATAAATATTAATATTTTGTATGTTCGTAATACATGGTAAGTTCTTGTAGCGTTATACTATGGGTTTGGGGAGGACTCCTATGAGAATCCTTGTGATCCAAATGACTAAATAAGATATTTTGTGTTCATAACATTCATTCTTATTGTGGAATATGTTACCTCATAGACATTTTGTAGGAAAACCAACTTTGAAAGGAGGGTACTCATGACCATGTTCCTTCACCTTCCCCTTAATTTTAGTAAGTTTATCCTTTCTGTGCGCCACTTTTGTCAATGGTAGTCCATTCCACTGATTTCCATCTCCAATGTCCTCCCACATTCATGGGTACCAACTAACTATAATATTAAAAGGAATCGGTTGATATTATAGAGGTTATATTTTATCTCTTTTAGACTACATTGGGAATGATGTTAAATATGGAATCCTTCATGTTAGAGGAACTCTCTAAGAATTTGTGTGGAGTTAAGGGATAAACTAGATGATTTGAGGGTATCACAAGGGAAGCCTCCAATGACTAGTTTTTTGGACAGTTTTTCCCTAAGAATTAAAAGATTGATAAAGAACATGAGTTCGTGAGACTAACAATAAGATCCATGAAAATGTCATTATACTCTACATAATTTACTGAACACCAATATTTTTCTCTTCATCAAGTAGGTAGTGATGCCTAAAATGAAATGAATATTGAAATCAAACATCAACCCAACATTAGAATTCATTTATATATAAACAATCTATTATCATATATATAGGTTTTCTTTATGTCCATTATCATTATGAGGATTCTAGATGATATAAGTGAATCTTTTATTTTACCATCATTCCTACTCAGAATATTGGACCTCCCAAATCTACTATGAGTACCTATTAAAATTGTAGGAAGGGGACATCCAAAAACATGCAGCAGAGGGGTGTGATATAAGATCAAAAAATATTAGCCTCATTGTTGAATTCAATAAGTCACCCACATTTTATTAACTATGGCATGTTCGTACAATAAACTCTAGTGTTCATAGTTCCTTAGAGCCACATTTTACAATGTGGGTGGATTGAACACCTCTAGCTTGTTTTTGGTAGAATATTTTATAGGATAGGGAGAAAGACATTCCTATGGATATGAAGGATGTATATGGGACCTAAAAATATTGTAATATAATATATGATGATGATGGAATAGGGATAGGGACATAGAGCTGACACATGTCAAGTTTACACAGTGGATCACATTTCTATAGTTCATTGGGAGGGAGAATCCACTGTTCAATGTGCTATTTTGATCACTTCCACTATATCCACTACCTTGTTTATATATAAGTCCATACCATGAATTAATATCTATATAATAAATTATTGGTCTTGGTATACCTATCATGTTATCATCTATGAAATAATTTCATGATTAAATTTTTTCAGAAAAAAATAGTGAGCCATATTCCTCGATGCATAGAGTATTCGTTATCATTTTCCATCTATATAAATATGTCGGAATTCGTGATTATGAAAATGAGGAGTTTCATTTCAGTTATGAGTATATAATGGCCCACATTTTTTCAAGTTCATGGTTATTTTTGTTGTAAATTGGTGTCTTTTATCTTTAAAAGGGAGAGATGAATGTTATGAATTGAGAGTGGGAGTTGTGATCAAGTATAGTGGGTCCTTACATGATTTAGTATGGGGAAATCATAAAAAAAGTATTTTTTTTCTTTAATCTTTTTGAAATATTAATGTAATCCCCAAAATCGTTTCCTCTAATTAAAGATCTCTATCAAGACTTTTTTTAGATGAATTAAATGGAATCCCATGGGATAGAGGTATTCTCTTTGATTTGGTGCTCATAAAAATTGAACAACTCATTTCAATGAACAAACATTACAGCATTCCAACTAAGATGAATGTGGTATAGGTGCATCTTTAGGACTTGGAGAGGAAGGGATTTTTCAGGCCTAGTACCCTGACATGGGGTGAACCTATTTTCTATACCATGAAGTTGGTCGATATTGTTTTGACCTTTATTTATTATCAGATGTGGAACATGGTCAAATGGTTGAAATGATATCTGTTACCTAGGACCAATGACATTTTTATTACATATATTGAACCAAGTGGTTATTTATGATTAATCACTAATCCGGTTACCACCAACAACATGTTAGAGAGGTGGATAATCTGAATATGATGTTTTAGATTATCTATTCATTGTTGTGTACATTTTGATATTTTTCATGATGATGAACACAAAAAAAATTCTCATGTCCTGTATAAAAAATATATTTCATCAATATATAAAATATTTCAAATTGATTATAATTGATAATATCCTCATATTACTCATTGATTTGAGGGAAATGAGATATACACATAGAGATAGTCCTTAGTACACTTCAAGCATTATGGTTTTACACTAATATTACAATGTGTGACTTTTGGATTCAAGTGGGGATGTTCATAGAAAATGTAGAGGATGAGATTGGTATATCCCTAGAACTTGAGAATATTGTGTAATTCATGTCAAGGAAATGTCATTGGAATGTTATTTAGATCTAGATATTTCTTATTTTAATAGGGTATTACTATTAGTTTATCTATTATTTGTCTGATCTATCATCTCGCATGACAATGATAAAAAATAAGGGAGTGAAATTTCAGGTCAGACCAATATGAAGGAGAATTTATTTTTCTAAAGATGAGGTTGAGAAAATATCATGAACTGACACTCCTTCGGCATGGGATACAATATACAACATACCGTGATGAATCTAGAATTGCTCTTGGAGTGGTACATATTAAAGGAGATAAGTTTTATCTTACGAGTCTCATTAGCTACTATATCACAAGCAGAACGGCCCAATACATAATTTGAAGATGGAATTATTGTTCTATTCTCGTCATTTTTGGTGACCACATGTATTCGGTGAGTGATTTTTTTTAAATGATCTAAAGAATAATTTGTTTTATCTTTACGTAGAGGTACTAGAATACCTTGATGACACACTTGGTTGAGAATCTCTAGACATTATATTTAGTGATTATATTTGCACATTTTAATGGAGATTTCATTGATGATTTTATTATATATAGAACATATTTAGAGAAGGTGGTGGGAAAGTGTTTATCAATGGATTAGTGTGCTTGATGAGCTTATTGGATGATTGGAGTGTATATTCACCGAGGTATCTAGGATATGTGACTTTTACCCCATTCGGTGATCATTTACTTACTTTTGGTTCATGTAAAAACTAGTCAGGAGTCATACCCAAAGTTTTATATAATGGGGAATGAACTAGATGGTGTTGACATGATACAATGGTGGTCTTTGAGTTGGGAAGATGTGATCTTGGTACATGGGAGATTAGTGGTCCATAATTACTTGAGTGAGAATATAAAATTTTTTAAACATGGGTCTTGATGGAGAGTAAATCATGTTATTACTATGATGTAGCATGACCTCAGACGTCCATTCTAGTTTCCAAAGATGAAGTGGTACATTGCGGGTTTCATCTCTCAATGCCTCACCTTTGAGATGTTGAAGTCTGAGCAGTAGTGACATGGTAGATTACTTTCGCCACATCCTATGACATTGTGGGTGTTTTAGTAATTCATGATTCTCTTTTTTATGTGGTTACCAAGGGCTCTAATATTTCATGTTGTCGTCCGGGTGATAAAAAATTTTTTAATTAATAGTATTCCTTTCTTACAGATCATAGAGACTTACTTAATGCAAGGTCAAGGAAAGTTCAAAGTCAAATAGATCTTACACCTTCATATAGTACCCTTGGTAATTTATTCAAACATAGATGCATGCTTTATTTCGTGTGTTTTGGAAGGTCTTTGAAGTCCCTATGGACACATTTGAGGTTAATAATAGCATACAATCATCAGATAGATGTAAATTTCAAAGAAAAAAATACTCACATTGGTGTATATTTTTTTTGATATTGTTCTTTTCATCAATTTATCAAGGGATGATCATCAATCATTTCATTAGTTCTCAATAAAAAACTAATATCGAGCTCTGATTCATTAGGAACCTTGGGGGATCATTATTGATGATTTTGTTTCTCTTTACAACATTTTAATGGAAAATGTGAGGTAGTAGTTTTTCCCCCAAATGGATCAAGAGACCACTATGATAGTGAAGGATTATTCAAAAACCGTTCATCCACACTCAAAGAATACAATGATCATATTATTACCATAGTAGGAGACCTATAAAGTTCTCTATGAGTGATTTTCTTGATTTTCTTTTCATGCTAGTGACTCTTATTTTGGGAAACCAACAAATGAGGAATAAAGGGAAGAAATCACCATATTTTTAGGACCCTTTTTGTAGTACCCCTAGTTTCTATGTTGTGAAATACTATTCTTCTGATTATGTATGTTTTCCACCTTTTCTAAGTCCCCTTTTTAATAATAATCCATGAATGATTTTTTCTGGGTTGCTATTGGTTTTAGGTTTGTACGTGAAGTAGACACCATATATCTAAAGTAAACATTGTGTACCTAAAGTACACTTTGTGAACCAGAAGTACATTTCAAGTACATGGGGTCAAGTTTAAGTGATGATGTGAGGGTTACACTATGAGCCAGTACATGTCGTGTAATGTTTAAATTTGTTTAACTCAAGGCAATGGGTTTTTTTGGCATAAAAATAATTTGTGGCAATGATGTCATGACCAGGGTTACACATTGTGAGATGGACCACTCCTAGAATAAATTCATGCATTGGGCTGTTCTTCTTGGTCTATAATTTCTATAAATCCTTGATCTAGACCCTGGACTCTCTATATGAAATTTTCAGATGCACTCCTTTCAGATCGATATGTTCATCTTCGCCTCTTCATTGCGTCTGCGGTACGTCTCTCCAAGTATGTGTTATATTATATCAACTTCTCCCCTCCATTTAGTTCTAATATATGTGATAGTTATTGGTATATATAGTTTTTTTCCAGTTATGTTGATATTTGGATTTATTGATTATATGGGAAGGGATCTAAGGGTGTTTTTAAATAATAAACCCAGTTTTTGTGAGCATTCATCGTGCTTGGTTTGGTTTCATCAAAACCATCAAGGTAGGTGGATTCAACCTCGACTCGCTTATTTCAACATATTGGAATGATTTCAAATTTAATGTATTGTGCTGAATTGATTTGGATTTGTTTTTTGAACACTTTTTGGAAACCTTCTTGAGCGACGCATTGTGAAAATCTGGAAAATTGGGGATTTGGAAGAGTGATTTTTTTCTTGGTTTTCAAATATGGACTTTAAGGTGGGGATTTTGTTGATGTTTTGGTACATGGATAGGAATATATGTTAAAAAAAAGGAATATTTATTTATAATGAAATGTGTCTGTGAAATTGGTTGTGCATTGGTTTTCAATAAATGTTTATTTTATAGATGTGGTTTATTTTGGTAATGTAAATATTTGACCTACATGGTGTTGGTGTGAGTACATGCGTATTGGGGCCTGAATAAGGGATGATAACCATTGGGTTACAAGGTACATGACCCTGGATTGGGGGAGGGTGTTAGTGGGACACAATGTGATTGGACCAGCGAATTCCCATGAGTATGGAACAGTCGAATGAAGCTTTCATGTGTGGGTGTGTTATGAACTATGGAATGGGTAAGCCAAAATAATAATCATAAATTTTTATATAAAGTTATAGATATTTATGTAAAATAAATTTCATTAAATTTGTTTCATTTACTTTTTTTTGTAGTGGGTTATAATTTGTTTTCTAGTGTGATTTTATTTTGTTATAAACTGTTCCGAGCAATTTTCTTATATAAATTGTTTTATATAAAATATTTTATATAATGTGATTACCATTCCATCCTAGTGTCATGAGAAGGGAATTCATTGGGGGGGTAAACAACTGAGTTTTATACTCACACCTGCTTTGTCACATTGGTTCTTCTGTAGATACAATCTTCTGAGATAGGGGAAATGGTAATGTTTCACACATTCTTAGCACTAACTCATTATACTTGTGATGTTCAGTGATTGTGGATCATGAAGCATGTGGATAATTGAGTCTTGTGGTATCTAGAGTGTCTTTAGTGGTTTATCTACTATTTAAATTGATTCTTGTTTGGTCCTCTGTTGTTTCACACATTGATGTGGTTTTTAGATATATGAAGTTGTTGAGTTTCATTCATTTTGTTCATGCATCATTTAATGAATGGTTTAGATACTATATTTTTGTTAATTGTATTATTTATTATTGTGAAAATCATCCCCCGCATACTTTGAATCCCTTTGGCATTTATTGGTAGCCTTTTTCACCTTGTAGACATCTCTTAAAGCCATGTAATGACTCTTTTAACTCTCCAACCAATGATAATTGGGGGGTCATTACAAATGGTATCTGCTTTTTTGTTCCTTTCCTAACAACTAGTCATCAGTTTCTTGGTCTTGAAGTTGGAATTCCACCTTGTTTATTTAATAAGTTATAATCTAATAAAGGAGTAGTATTTTAGGAACTTTATATTTATATAGTAAATGGACATAGATATCCTTTTTATGATGTTCTATATGTTACCATGGAGTTGGGTACATAATTCTATAGATACACTTTTTGGATTTTGAAATCTCATTATCAGGGGTTTATCCAATGAGACGAGCAAGAAATTCATTATAGGAGAATTACATTCCAAAAGGCATGCATACTTCATTTCGAGTAATGATTCTTATTGTGAAAAAATACTAATTTTTTAAAATGTTTAATTTTTTTCATATAAATGATTTTGAAAAATTAAATGCTTATGGTATTTGGTAAATGTTTTAATTTTCAAAAATAAAGTTAAATTTTTTAAAAAACGGTTCAACATGGAGAAGGTTGTTTTTTGAAAACAATATTATGATAGTTATGTGGTAGAATTAAAAATCATAAGCCATCAATTTCTAGAGAGTGAGATTGTAAGTGTTTTCTGTTGGTTTAGAAAATTGAACCTTGTAAGTGTCATCGAACCCAACCTAAAGAATCTACAGAGAATGTGGTTACACAAGAAACAAAGGTGAAACCAGATATGGTTTAGAGTATTTTCTAGGATTTTCATGTTGTGGATATGGGAAACTAGAAAAATGAGCTAAGGTAGTGGATCAAACAATCAAGTTCATTAACCAGAATCCAACTAACTTACAGGGTGATGCTGACCCAAAAAAATAATAGGTGTGGCCGAATAGGATGTAGCATATCTTATATTTCATCATCACACCATCAGTGCTCGAGGTCAGGATGGAAACATATATGCTCAAGGATCTTGCACGCCAGTGGTGGGATTTAGTGGTACATACTAAATTGAATGAAATCCTTACATGGGAGAATTTTGAGAAATTGATTAATAAAAAATTCTAATCTCATATGATCCAAATCCAAAAAATGCTGGATTTATTTTTCCTAAATTAGGATAATCACTCTATCACAGAAGATGTGGCTAAATTCATGAATTTAGTGGGCTTATCACTATATGTTTCAGAAAGTGCATCCTTGAAGGCACGTATCCTTGAATCGGTGTAAAGGAAGGATATTATATCAATGATTTTTTTTCTCTGTATTACTAATTATAGTGATAAAGTGAATATAGAGATGATTAATGAATATTAAATCTCGGTATCTATGGGAGGAGGTATGATGATACCTACATGGAATGTTGGGAACTCAAATGCTGAGAGAAATTGGAAAAGAGAAACATATTTCTATAGAGGAAGTCGAAATCAGAATCAGATGGATGGATCAGTTAATATTCTTCCATGACCCAAGAGCAATGTAGGTTGTTTTAAATGTAGTACTTTTTAAAACATTATACGAGAGTTTATTGACCAACATAGAGCATGCCATAACATTATGAATATGGGGCATCTTTAGTTCTATTTTCACATTTCTTCATGGTCAGGTTCTCGAGACACATCTAAGACACTACATGAATCATATTCTTTGACAGGGTGCATAAAACAGAATCAGTCTCATTAGCAGAGTAGAGGTATCCATTGTGATTCTAAAAATATTATGACTTCTCAACCAGGGGAATCTTATCAAGGAAACCAGGATAAAAATTTAGATATGGAGAAATTGAATGGATATGATCAGATTATTATCGATGGCCATGTTGTACCATCTACGGTGAGAGGTTCAATTCTATTAAATTTTACCCCTGTGGGACATCTCTCTAATACTGGTTCATCACATTCATTTATTTATTATCATGCTATTCATTTTCTATGTTT
This sequence comes from Viscum album, assembly GCA_963277665.1. NCBI lineage: Eukaryota > Viridiplantae > Streptophyta > Magnoliopsida > Santalales > Viscaceae > Viscum > Viscum album. The sequence continues at coordinate 744,537,785 of OY728123.1, read as the reverse complement.
ATGTTTGGAAATCATTCATTTTATTTTAAAACTACTGATATCTCTTGAGGAAAGAGAATTTCAAGGCTATGTTTTTAGAGTATGTACTTTAACTATTAATGGAGTAGAGTTCAAATGGGACTTCTCAGTGTTAGAAATGTATGATGATGTCTTAATCCATGGTATGTAATTGGTGAAAATGTTTAAGGATCACCTAAAATGTAATAGGAGAACTGTTAGTTTCATTAATAACGAATACATCATTCATATCATTGGAGGAGACTCGATGGTAAAAAAAGGTGAAAAGAGAATGATGGCACCAAAGGTGGGAACAATATCTTATTAGTTGGAATTATTGGTTTTAGAATTAATGGATGAGATCAAGGAAGATATTTTTTCAACAGTTGTGGATCAATTTCGAGATGCCTTTCCCATGAACATCTCTAGGTTACCACCTCTATGGGATGTGGATTATACAATTGATCTATTTTTTGGGACTAGTCATATTTCCCATCCATATTATAGGATGGAACCAATAATGTTAAGGGAGTTGAATGTGATGTTGGATGAGTTGGAAAATAATGGTTTTATTCAGCTAGGTATGTTTATGTGGGAAGCATCAGTCTTTTTCATGATTAAATCGGATGGAACTCTTTGTCTATGTGTAGATTATAGTAAAAAATAACAAATTTACGATAATGAACAAGTACCCACTTCCAAACATTGATGATATTTTTGATCAATTAAGGTGTGCCCAGTGGTTATCCAAGATTTCATTTTGATAATGATAACACCAATTTGGATTTTGAAATAAGATATTTCAAAGACAGATTTCAGATGTATGTCCACTATGTATATGTTTTCATGATTTTCAGACTAATAAAATCACCGGTAGTCTTTATGCCTTTGATGAATAAAATATTTCATCTATATTAGGATAATTTTGTTGTGGATTTTTTGGATGGCATAATTGTGTATTCAAATAGAATATCTGACCACAAGGAACACTTAGAAAAATTGTTACAAATATGTTGAGATCATCATTTTTATTCCAAATTATCAAAGTGTGATTTTTTGATACAGGAGGTAAATTTTCATGGGAATTTCATTTCCGATAAAGGTATTATTGATGGTCCTAAAATTATATAATTTCTTATCTCATGGAAATAACTGAAGAATGTTTTTGATATACAATGTTTTCTTGTCTAGCTGATTACCACTGATGCTTTGTGCGTGACTTATCATGACTAGATTCAACAATGATAGCTCTAGAAAGAATAATTCTCCATTCCAATGGACAGATGTATTCCAAATGTCTTTCCTGGATGTGAAAGTTCATCTTATATCATCACCTAACTTGATTTATCCAGAATCTGGACCTAGGAATGTGGTGTACTGTGTTGCTTCAAGATCAGGGTTGTGATGTGTTCTAATATAGGGAGACCATGTGGTTTATTATGGTTCATGAAAGTTGAGGGTTCATGATATGAATTACGCAACACACAATTTGGAATTAGCTACAGTCTTCCATGATTTGAAAACCTAGATACACTGTCTCATGGGTAATAAATTAGCAGTTCTTATAGATCATAAAAGCTTGAAACATATTCTCTCACAGCGAGATTTGAATCTGAGGCAAAGGAGATGGATGGAGTATCTCCAGATTTTTGATGTTGACTTGATGTATACACCAACAAAAGGAAATTCATTGGTAGATACATTGAGAAGAAATTAATATTATCAGTTTTCGAAAGAAGATTCATATGAAAGGCAATTGATGTTGGTCCTAGACAACATGCATATGAAATGAGATGACTGGGGTGATGTCGAATTTTTCTATTCAGCTATGCTTGAACCTGATTTGGTAAATATTTTAAAATAGGCACAAACATCTGATGCATAATGTCTTGTTATGTGATAAAAACTCAATGGTGGTGAGACCATTAGGGGATGAAAACATTATGGTTGTTTAGTTCTATGTTTTATAGATCATATGGTTAGACCTTTTACATACCAAGAACCATTAATCCATGCTTACAACCATTAAAGAATGTGTGTACATCAAGGTACACATAAGATTTATAAGGCATTGAAGGCACAATTTCAGTAGGGAGGCATGAAAAGTAAGGTGGAAGAGTTTATTTACACATGTTTAACACGTCTATAAGATAAATCAGTGCTTCAGAGACCAGTGGGTATACTATATTCTTTACCAATCTCTCGTTGGAAATGGGAGCATATTGTAATGGATTGTGTTAAATGTCTTCCAAGGACTGTCTGAAACATGATGTCATATGGGTGATAGTGGATTGTTTTACCAAGTCAACCCATTTCATTCCTATTCGTGAAACTCATATGGTGTATGATCTATCCAAAATTTATATCCAAGAATTGGAAAGATGAATTGCGTACCGATGTCAATCATGATGGATATATATCCAAGGTTCACATCTCATTTTTTGAAATCCTTACAAAAATCCCATGAGAATCAGTTGACTATGAGTACGGTGTCTCATCCTAATATATACGGCCCATCTGAGAGGATGATAGAGACTTTGGGATTCATATTGTGGGCTTCTGTAATGGATTTTGGTGGCTCATGGGATGATCATATACCCTTCGTATAATTCTTATACAATAACAGCTATCATGCCTCAATACATATGGATCTGTTTGATGTGTTGTTCATGAATCCATGTCGTTCTCTACTGTGTTTGGTGGATATGGGTGAAAATTCACTATTTGGGATTATCCATGTCCAAGAAACAAGAGAGAATATATATTTGAATAGAAATAGGATGGAGATGACTTAATGTCATCCGAAATCATATGAAGATCATCTCTAAAGACCATTGTCATTCCCCATGGGTGATCATGTGTTCTTGAAGATATCTCCAGGCCTTAGACATCATTATTTTTGGTAGTAGAGAAATTTATATCCATGATACAAAATCCCTTTTTAAATACATGAATGGGTTTGAGATGTGGAATATTTCCTAGAATTACCACAACTGTTTTGTTTAGTTCGTGTTGTGTTCCATGTATACAAGTTGAACAAATATCAACCTGATCCTCCCCATGTTATCATATGTGATCACGCCGGCCTAGAGCTGGATGATTTGTTGATACAAAACCCATTGTGGATTGAGGATCGGAAAAATAGCATCTTACATGGAAAAACGACGGTCTGGTCTGGGTTTTGTGGTATCATGGTAAAATCCAGGACGAAACATCAGAATGAGAGAATGAAATGAATGATAAATGGTCGGATGTCTATTAGGGTAGTGAGGGTTTTCTACTATCCAATTATGAAAAGGCCAATTGTGGGGATACTGTGGTACTCCTATATTGTGGGGTGTGACATCATATTACCTTGATCAAGTATGTTTTCCACCTTTTCTAAGTCCCCTTTTTATTAAGAATCCTTAAAAGAGGTTTTTTGGGGTTAACAGTAGTTTTCAGGTTGTGTACATGAAGTATATGCCATGTACCTGAAGTTCACACCATGTACTTGTGGATAGATAAAAATCATGAAATGTGGGTCACATCTTGAGTTAGTACACATTTTGTACTAGACGTACACATTGTGTAATGTTTAAATATTTTTTTAACCTGAGGCGATGGGTTTTTCAGCGTACTTATCCAGCGTGGCCTTCACATCATGACTAGTGGGTACACATCATGAGCTAGCCTGATCCCAGCTTAAATTCATGAATTTGGTATTTATGCTCAGTATATTATTTTCATACCTCCTTTCACTCATCCCTAGTCTCTCCCATGTTGATATTCAGAGGCACACTTTCTTTTAGATTTAATTGGTCAGCTTTGGATCTTCATTGCATTTGTTGTACATCTCTCCCAGTAAGTGTTATATTAGATATAATTCTCCTCTACACTTAGTCCTAATATCCATCCTAGTTAGGGTTATATATAAGTTATTTTTTCAATTATTTTGAGGGTTTTATTTGTTTTATATGAGAAGGGATCTATGGCTATTTGTTTTATGAATCAGACCAGTTTTTTAGCATTCTTTGCCATTTTTTTATTTTGTCAAAACTATCGAGTTATGTGGATTCACTCTCAACTCCACTTAGTAAAACTGATTGGAATGATTTAAAACTTAATTAATAGTTCTTAATTTATTTTTATTTGGTTTTTGACCAATTTTTGGAATCCTTCTTGGGCGATGGTTTGTGAAATCTGTAAAATTGGATATTTTGAATGAGTGATTTGGTTCTTGGTTTTAAAATATGGATTTTAATGTGGGGATTTTTTTCGATTTTTGGCACATGAATTGTATTCTTTGTTTTCAATAAAAGGTTTTTTTTATATAAATTTTTATTTGAAATAGTTTGGGCTTTTTTTCGCTAAAATTGCAGTTTATTGAAGAGGTTTATTTTGGTGATGGAAATATTTGGCATACATGGTGATGGTTTGAGTTCATGCTTAACAGGCCCTTAATAAGGGATGAGTACCATTAGGGTACAAGGTATGTGACCCAGAATTGGGGGGCCAGTGTCAGGGGTACACAAAGTTGTTGGAAAAGAGACCGCTCATGGGTAAGGAACTATCAAACTAAGCATGCTTGTGTGGTGTGGTGTGAAAAATAGAATGGGTATGCCAGAAAAGAAATAATAATTTATTTATAATTATAGATTAGTTATTTCTAGAATATAACATTCTAATAATTGGTTTAATTTACATTTTTTTCACTGGGTTATAATTAGTTTTTGAACGTTTATATATTTGGTTATAGACTTTTTAGGTAAATCGGTTTATATAAACTACTTTATATAATGTGATAACCATTATAACAATGTTTCGTGAGTAGGGAAGTCATTGGGTTAAAACTACTGAGTTTTATACTCACCGTGGATTTGGTACTTTATTAATTTTAAAGATAATGCCTTCCGGGGTAGGGGAAAAGGTAATGTTTCACACATTTTTAGAACTTCCTCATGAAACAAGGGTTTTTCAGTGATTCTGGATCTCGGAGCTTGTGGATAATGGTGTCATATGGTCTTTATAGAGTCTTTAGTTATTTATCAAGTGTTTCTGTTGATACTTGTTTCATCTTCCACTATTGTATGGTTTTATGTGGTTTTTAGATACAATAAGTTGTTGAAAACCATTGGCTTTTATTTCTAGCCCCTCACACCTTGTGGATGTCCCATAAGGCTATGTAATGACTCATTATACTCTCATGACTATGAGAATTGGCAGTATATTACACATTATGATCATAAAATGATCTTAGATAGTGTCATATTTTATGGACCTTCCTTCTCTCCGCTAACATTTTCATGACATGTTTCATGTGCCATAACTCTATAGATACATTTCTTAACCAATTAATATTAACGACATTGAAGATCTTGAGATGGTGTATAATTCATATTATGAGGTGTGTCCAGTGAATATTATACAACAGGGTGGGAATTTCATAAAATGGAAGATGTTATAAATTTTTCAGATTCGATTTTAGTACAGATGGATCTAGGAGGGGATATGGTATCACATGCTTGATCCTCAAGCTTATTGTTCTTGGATATTCAAGTAATATTGGTATAGTTACAACTAGAGGATGAGAAGTCAATAGATGGGGATAATTACAATATTTTATTTTTTTAAATATAACAAAAATCCTCTATGATAATAATTTATGATTATTTTTGGTTGAAAATGAACGTTTACTATGAAAAATAGTTATTAAAAGATTTAACGGTTTTTTATATTGGAAAAAATATTGTTAGAATCTATAAATATAATACAGAATATCACTATAGTTAGGAGATGAGTTAGTATGACATTATGGGCCCATAGAGCCTCAATGCTGATAAAATAAATATAATTAATATATTATATACTACAAGGGATATTTTTTTGAAATAATGATGTATCTCCCAAATACTCCCTCAAATGGTAATTCATAAAAAAAATTGTCTAAATTGTGAGTTTACCCTAGCTATGACATAACCTTTTTTGGTGTTGCGTATTTAGTAAAATATCATGCGATATTAACTTATTTAATATTTTTTTTGCAAAAAAAAATTATAATAAAATATATATTTAACAAACATTGTCTATAGTGAGAAATATGATATTTTCCACTAGGCCCAGAACGTAAGTTTTACCCTCTGTGTGACATTGCCTTTGTACATGATTTTTTTTCAGTATCCTCGCATGTTTGTGTAATTATTTTTACTTTTTTATTATAATATTATTAAATTTAGTTAATAATTTTTTATCTCCTCCCTAATACACAAAATCATAATTTTCAAGCTTTATTGATTCAAAACAAAATATTTACACTCATTTTTTTGATTAAAGTATTAATTCCATAATTTTATAAAGTAAAATCGTACATCAATTTTCAATTTAAATACTAATTATATTTAGATATTGTTTTTTCATTTTTAAATCTTAGATGCGTTTATAGATTTTCTTCTAAATTGTCAAAAAATTTATTGGTAGACTCAGTTGAGTCTAAGTGATTTGAGACTCCTTTAAGTTCATTTTTAGAACCTCGATTGATCGAATCAATTTTTTCAATTCGACATGTGGAACTGGTTCCTCATCAATACCCTTGTGCATAGATCCATTCTAGATTTTTTTGTATAATTATTATTTTACTATATATTTAATATCCCGTCTAATTAATTGTTAAAAAATTATTAGATTTAAATAAAATGTTAAAAATAAATGATATAAGAATAATTAATAATAAATTATCAAAAATATAATTCTTTTTAAAAAAGAGGATATGATCCAATGGTCAAGGATAATTACAAAAATTATCAAATGAAAATTATTTTTTGTAATGTCAAGGATTATTATTCAATAAATTATAAAAATTCTATTTTAAAATATTAGCAAAGTATAATAATGCATAATTATCAATATCAAATTGAATATTATTTTCATGTAATAATTATCGTGATTTACGAAAAGAAAATTCAAAAAAATTATAAAATGATTATTTAAAATAATTATCCCTTAAAAATTTGAAAAAATTATAAATAGATAATTACGAGTGATTCAGGAAGATAATATTATACAATTTATAAAAGGATGGTTATACATAATTGTAATTTTTAAAAAATTATTAAAATTATCAAAGGATAAATGTAAATATTCCCAAAATATAATTATCTAAAATTTTCAAATGATAATTACAAACTTTATCAAAGAATAATTTCTATAAAATTATAATAATATAATTTTAAAAAATTATAATAAATGAAATTTATCTAAGGATTAATATTTTAGATGATCAAAGAATTATTAAAAAGGACATCTACATCTATTTAGGATTTAATATAGATAGATTATATTATTTGGATGTGGTTTCACAATTATTTATATGAATGTATTGTGTACACATGTGTTCACCTAAAATAATAATTTAGGAATTATTCTAGAGAGATAAAATATTATCGCATGTGATATTTTATTTTTTTTATAAATAAAATAGCAGTTTTGGGTTCTAGAAAAACCTTATACACCATGGGTGTTGACATGTAAACAACTTTGATAATTAGTAATGGGGCATGTGTTCTTGACTATCATGGTTTCCACTCCATCTTTCGAACCACATATGGTGGGTTATTCTTAACTTTGACATCAATGAATTTCATGTCGGATGTTTCTTATCTTTTTCAGCTCACATGTATCGTTATTTCTAAAATGACTGCCATCATTTTCATTTTGATTATCATGCATTATTATGATCTGATGTAGGTGATTTCTTGCAGCTTGTGAGTATTGTTGATAATTTTTTATTACATGAGTAATACATTTTAATCATTTTCTATGATTGATTTTGATAAAATGTTGGGATGTATGTTGTAATACATTCATCTTGATGTTTTTTTATACATTTGTGCACTCCCTATAAGTGTGTTATAATTCCCTTGGAGGTTTTGATTGTAATAATTAATTGGAGGACTGTTATGAAATATTATCATTTATTGGGGGAGGATGCTATTATTTTAATGATGATGATGAGGGACTCGATCAGAGGGTGGAGGTACGAGGTGTCCATGGTGTTTTTTATTGCATGTTCTCGAAGTAGTCATAATTTTAGGAGTCCTATCCACCACAGGATGTCCATGTGGATTTGAATACAATATATTATCTACTAGATAACACATGTGATATGGTCCTTTTGATAGATAAGAGATTGTATTTATCATCTCCATGGAACTTTGAAAACACCTTACAATTATTTTTTATTACTACCAAAATCATATGTTCTTCCTCTCGTATGGAGTAGAAGAAGTTATGGCCTAGGGTTTGGGGATTCTTTATTATCACTATACAACTCAGTATTGTACTATATGTTTATTCATATATATATATATATTAATTTTTATTATGTAATAAACTATTTATACATGAGTATAATTAGGTAAGGAGGCATCTGGTTTCTCTTAATGTGTATTATACTCACACCCTGCTCAAGAATTTCGATGTTATTGTATATTTCATGAGGGATGCAGTTATGGTAAATGTACCTATGGTAGATGGATGAATAGAGTAGAATGAATCATGTGAATCACAGGTTTTAACACTTAAGTACTCCCATAGTGATGTTTATTTATTTATTTTATGCATCTTTGCACTGGAAAGGCTTTCAAAATTGGGTGATTTTCAATTTTTTGATATACATGTTATTTATTTAGTTTCCTCATGTTTACTCTAATTATATATCATATTTATTTTTTTATTATTAGTCCTAAAACATAATATGGTGTTATAGTATCCCAACTGGAGGACATAGATCTTCAAAGATACATGGTAGCATACTACATATGGGGAGGTGCCCATGAGGTCATGTGACAATATGGATCAGATCTAGTGGTTCAGTTCATGGAGTTTCATATCATCCCTTATTTCATTCTAGGTATCTATAATATTATCTTCCTTCATCCCAGCTATCTATTTACTTATTATATTTATTTTTTCAATTTCAAATCAACACATTAGAGATTATACCCTCCATTAATAAAGTTCTTAATAATGTTTCAATAGAATGCATGAGTAAAAGCTATTATTGTAAAAACAAATGAACACTGGAGTGTCTTTACAGCATACCCCATTAGAATATATAAATAATGACATCATTATATATTTTATTATTTTTATTTACATCTCATATTTATCATCAATATGATAATCATACATAGTACTAAATCTCAACTCTCTCTATAGATATTGCGGATGACTTCTCCAGAACATTGATGAATCACTTTGATCCCAATCGAATAAAATTAAATGTTTTACCATATAAAATAAAACCAATTATTTAATGGGGATCATATAAAGTTTATATTTTATATAAAATCATTAAAAAATTAAATTTAGTGTAAAGAATTTGAAATATTATAGGCTATGACCCAAACAATATTACTCCATTTAGATGTTTTTCAGAATTTGAAAATGAAATTCATAGTAGTGTTTTAATATTTCAATTCTGTTATGGGCAATAGATTTAAAATAAAAAATACATCTATTTACTATCCTTTACATTCTAACTAACCAATCATCACATTACATACTATACAATGTCACTTTTTTTGTTATCCCAGAAGAAATAAACTCTTAAATCTCTATTAATATTTATTCATGTGGGATAAATAGAGAATGATGATATATGATATTATTAAAATAGCTCATTCATCAAATCATATATTGATGGGATGCATACATTGTTCATGAATCTAATTATTCCATAATATTCATGGATGAACTTTAGAACACTTCCCACATTATTTTACAGTTCAACATCATCAATTTATGCCTTTTTAATCATGACATGGATGGATGGTGGAACATTAATACGAGAATGAAGGAATATTTATTATTTCCAGAAAATTATTACATATATATAATGAAAATATATATGTATTAGATTTATTTCAGTCATCATTACGTCCAAACAGTATTTTTTTCTGACATAGACCTCCAGCAACCTTTATCTCCTTCCTAGGTAGGTAATGTATTGAGCAGTCACATTCATTAATCAGCTCCAACCATATTCTCTAGTTCATATTTAAATTTTTCTTTGAGAATATATATTCATCCAATTTTTATAATCAATATATATATATATGTCAAAAAATTCCTAATAAAGATAATTCTTTTATACCATCAATTAAAACATGTCCACTGCCAAATCAATGTTATTAGTTGAGTTATTTTTCGTAGTTATTTTTTATTGGTGTGAAAAATATTTTATCAATATATCATTAGGAATGATAAAACATCTCATTCCATATATTATCGTATAACTATAGACCATAAATACATATCTGTTATAGGGTTATGTGTGTAATCTTTAACAAACCATCATTCACTTCTTCTCCGTGAATTCTCAACATAAGAACGTTTCAACCATACTTTCCAAATTGGTTTGTAAACAACATAATCATTAAAATTAAATCAAAAAAATTATAAATACCAACCATCCCAACCAAAATACATACATTGGTTATCATGTTTGTTCTAGGAAATTTATCATCAAATTCACTTTAGAAGGATCGACCAATATACTGTCACATGAGATTATATTTCAGAAAAATGAATATTTCTAAATAAAAAATTCACACTTAATTAATTTAACACACAACATATCCTTCCTCTATATATTCATCAAAACTATGAAATGATCTATGTGATATTCCACTACCAATGAATATATATTAATATCATATAAAAATACTACTAAAAATGATCAAGGTAATCTCAAATAATTCTATTTATTATATAAATTATGATAGAAGGGGTATTAGTATGTCTAAATGGAATCACTACAAATTCATATTCCCCATAACGTATACAAGAGGTTTTCTTGTGTATATTCCCATTCTTAACCATTAATTTATGAAATCCATAATGATATTAAATCTTACAAATGTATTGATATCATTTTAATTGATCAAAAAAATTATTGATATGGGTCGACTATACTTTTTCATGATCATAATCTTGTTAAATTAGGGAAATTCAATTCCAACAAACATTGACCCATATTTCATCTTTTGAAAATGAATAGATTCACCTAAGGTAATGAACTAGGGAATGTAAATCCCTTATAATGATTATCCAATACTTTTTTCATCAATTCATATAATTTAATTAAGGATATTTTATAAAGATTATTTAAAATAGGTGTATCACCATGTATGATTTTTATAGAAAACTCAGCATCATGATTTATAGGAAGATTATGGAAATATTTGGGAAAGTCGTAGAAAACTATCAGATAATTGTGATATACTAAATGTTCATCTTCTTCACAATAATAAAAGATAAATATAATTCATGTATTTTAATTAATACCCATATTACTGTATAACTTTTTTTTTGAAGTTCATATTTATCTTCACATAGATAAATGATCATTTGTTCATTCAGAATATGAAATGTGGCTTATCCTCATATAATTTTGATGTGGTATCTACCAAATCAAATAAAATAAATTCATAAAATAAAATCATATTTTACAATATATTGGATCACAAGATTATTTAGATGCATATTCCCATTAAATTTAAATCCTATAAGAAATATAAATATGAGATACGGTCATCATACCATTATGAGTATTCACCGATAACATAACATTTAATCAAGGAGGTGGTAGTGTGATACCATTATCAAATTATATTAGATATAAAAGAGTTGGTTGACATTGAATTAATAATGATAGTAGTTATTCTATAGTGGATTATATGTTATCTATTCAGCACATAATTCTCATATACCACTTTTGCAGTAATGATCACTTTAGGATACCCTTTTTTATTTTGTATTTGTAGTTTTTTATAAAGAACGTCATAATAAAATGACATATTCTTGAACTATTTTTTGTAATTCACATATTTGATTTCAAGTATTGTATAATTGGGGGTTCATTAGTCAGAATATTCATTTCCTCTATTGTATCATTAGGTCTCTTCATCATCATTCAATTTTAATGAGATTTAGGACCAAAATATCCACATTTAAATACAATCCTAGTAAAATTTAAAAAATTACTTTAATTCTTAGTCCCAAATTTATATAATTTAGGTGATGATATTTTATTTCCACCATGTCAGTTATTCTAGTTACTATGATTATAAATCTTATTTTTCTTATCCGAACCTTGGGAATCATGGGAATATCTGATTATAATTTATACCGTGAGATAACACCATGAAAATTATTCATATTTTGTAAATTCATCTTTATGTAATGAATTTCTAGGTCATTTTTTAATAAAATAAATGAATGAATCAATTTTCCTTTTAGTATATTTGATTAATCATAGAGTATACCATGTAACTCTTATATAGTTTTCCCCAGTAGTGTGAATGGGTTCAATATCTATTTTAATATGCTCAATAAATTCATTCTAAATTATTTAATGTAGAATATGAGGGTTGTAAAAACAAATAAATATCCTCTTAAACACATCTCATTGTAGTTATTCAATATCTTCATCTTTCCCTGTATTTGTAACAAAATTATACAATATACTTTCTTCTCCTAAAAAAGATAAAATACTGAGACAAATTTTCATAGTTCCGAGCATTGGAAAATATAAAAAAAATTAGAATTGGTATTGTTCCTCCTCTTAAACAAAATTGGAATTGAAGACCCCCCAAAAAAATGTGATTTTTTCCTCTTGAATGATTCTACATGACATTATTCACTCGCATGAACGTTTAGAATAAAGGCATGATTCATGGTCTAGGAAGGTTACATGCGCATTATAACAACATTTTTGATTCCATATCAGAAAACCTTTATTGTCTTATAAGGAATTTTTTTTTAATTTTCACCTCATTCATTGTTAAAAAAATTATAATGGTTTAATCAAATATCTAAAACCAAAAATCTTGTTGTAATAATCAAGATACTATAATCTATATATGTTATTAGTTACTCACAAAAAAATCATTCATAGGGATTCTAGATCATGGAACCATATTTTTATTTTGTGACACTTTATCTATAACATAGTTCACCCATGGGAATTATATATTTAAAAACATCATAAGGTTTCATAATGAAATATTAAATTATCCCAAACATTTATCACATGAGTGTAATGGTTGGTATGAATTCTTAGTCCCACTCATCATGTAATAGTTATAATAGAGTTAATGCCTCATCAATCCCTAACATATTTATTACCCTTTGTTAATATATTCCACAGGTACATCCACAATATTTTATCGAGATACTTATTGATTGTTTTAATAAAATCACAGTGGTTTCATTCCAAAATATTTGGTTTCCTCATATATATAGACACATACAAAACGTTTTAACTAAAATTTTATACCCCTAGTCTCTAATGATTAAAAAAACCCTACTCTAATACTCATTATGAACAACCAAAAATTTCATATATAAATTTCGAAACCATTTACTTGAATATTAAATATATATAATTATATTACACACCCCAAAACAATAATGGTTTAGTGTACTTGTATACTAGATATAAGAACATCCCAACTAAGTTTAATCATCATCATCTCTAAAAAATTCATTCCCAAATTATAATATTATTTAAAAATAATAATTAATAATGTTGATCACAACAAGGGGAAAGAAAATATATGAAAGGGTGAAATAATATTCATTGTATGGGAAAACATAGGGTATGTCAATCTATAATCGTATCTGAGAATAATATATTTAAACAGGTATGATATGATGATTAAGGGTCCTAACCAGTCTTCTATAGGTCTTAAAAATTGGATCATGACATAAAACATTATTATTTCAACATAAATAAATCAAAAAATTGAGACAAAATTATAAATCAATTATGAATTCTTATTTTTTATCATAATCATAAAAACATGTCAAAATTTTGTGAACCCATCATAGTTATACAAACCACGTCATATTTCATGGTAAAATACTAAGATCATCATATCATAGTGGATAAAACATCAAAACCTATTTACTATATCATAATGGATCATACAACACCAGATGTTCTCAATATCATAGTGGATCGAGAATAACCACCTATTTTCTATGATAGTTTTGGAATCCTTTTCAGTTTCCCATTGTTGATCAGAAACATGAACTGGGTTTCCACAATATTATCATATGATATAAGGTTGTAATCAATAATTAGAGGGATATAATTAAACAACTGTCAAATAATTAACACCAAACATATGGGTGGCACAATATCATAAAATACAACTCATTTCCTAAAAAATAACTTATTGAAATGAAATGGGTCTTCTAAATGTTATTCCATTCAATCCTTGAATAACCCATGTTAAATGAATGGTTTTCATAAAAATATCATCATTATAATAAAAAATAATCTTATAAATGAATAAATATGGTATTATTAGATTATAGTTGATATAAATCAAAAGTAACATAAAATGTTTTTATGATAGGTGAAAGTTTTATTTGAAATATTATATGAATATTTCATGGGGTGGATACCATTTTAACATTGAGACCAGTTATTTAATATCAAATAATTTATAAAACATAAATGAAAAAAATTTCATTGAAAAGAAAATCAAAAACATGAAATGGATGATTCATGGAATTAAGTAGTCATGAAAATATGGAAGTATGATTATTTTTAATTGTAAATAATGACTTTCATTAAAATATTTGATGAAAAGTGTACTGATTCAAAACATTATTGAAGAACCTTTTTAAAAAAATTGTACAACAAAATAATGGCAAAAATTAATTTATAAATTAAATTGAAATTAACAAAAATAAATATTCAAAATATTTTTGAAATAATATATTACTAATAAAATGTTTTGATGACCAAATATCATGAAATTATTTCGTCATTTCGTAAAACAAATTTATGATCCATTTTGAGAACCTAGGATTGAAAAATGGAAACAAAACATTAAATTTTTAATGATAACCAGTGGAAAAGAAAATTTTAAATGGTTTATAAGATATGTATCATAGAATATTATAATTTTATATTTAATCATAAATATTACTCATTATAAATGGATTGAAGTGTAATACCCATTACTCAATTCTTGTCTTTCTTTATAAGTGTTTGACCCCACTCTTAATTGAAAAATAATATTTGGATTACAACTGTTTCATTGAATGGATTGTTTATTGACATTTATAAAAGCTCTAGGATGTGGAGAAGGTACCTATAATGTAATTAGGATAGGGACTGACAAAGATAGATAGTTGGAACTCTATTAATAAGGGAGGACAAGAGGTTCCCTTTTATTAGTGAGGGGCGGTCACCTAATTAATTTTGTAAATTATTAAATAAATATATTTTAATTTTCATGTTTTTATGTATCAAATTTTATATATTTTTAATCAAGGATGTGGAGAAGACAAATTCCATCCATACAATAATATTTTTACAAGTTTAGATTAATATCCATTTCTTATCAATTAGTTTCAAACGTAATTAACCCTTTTTAACAAATACTTAAATGTCAATGTTATTTATTATTTATGTTTATGGAATGTTTCAATTAAATTATTATGGACACATAATTGAAGTTTGAATAATATTCTAGACCATATCAAATTCAAAGGGTTGAAGATAATAATTTAATGTATTTAAATTCATTTATTAATAGGGTATTTAACATTAGATACAAATAATGTAATTTTTAAAAATACTGATACAAAGATTGTGTTCATCAACAACTCGATTGATAAAAAACTTTAATAAAATCTTTTTAGAAGTATATTTTATTTTATATTTAGCTAAAAAAATAAATTATTGTAAAAAAAATTCAAAATTATATTACATTTAATATTTTTAAAATATCTTATTGTATTTTAATATTAGTTGGGAAAGTATTCTGTCGGTGTTGTATATGAATTAAAGTTATTTACTCAATCACAAAAAAATTATTATAAATTTTCATGTTAATGGAATTAATTAACATTTAAAATTATTAATTTTTACCTCACATATACTCTTTTTATATTTATAAACAAAATTACCAATACTAAAATTAATATATTTACATTTTTTTATCCTTTTCTTAAAAAATGGTCATTATTAATGGAAAATGACCCCAATATTGTATATTTTTAAAAAATATTTTAGATTGGATTAATTCCAATAATCTAATAATATGAAGATAGTATTAGAGATATTTAAAAGGATAACAATATTTGTTATCATAATTTCCCAAGTTACCCATACTGAGGTGTCATATATTTTAAATAGTTACCATTCATAATGATAAAAAATAGACTAATTTTTAAATTTGAATATGGTGATTCAAAATATGGAACCCCTCTTCCAGGATTAAATTTCTATAATTTTTTCGAAAAATCATTTAAAATAAGGTATAAAAATGCAATGAAAATCATATTTGGAAATAGAAAATTTAATGTATAAATAATTATTTATTCAAATCCCATTCCTAGAAAAAAATATATAAATTTTAAAATATTTTATTTCATATATAATATATTAATTTTGTTAAAATAATTCATAAATTTTGAATAGTTAAATTAATCGCGAGAAAAACACAAGTCCCATAGTAGATTTATTTTCGAAAAAAATCAATTATATTTTGAATGATTTTATATTTATTTATAATCAATTGGTAACCAATGAATTGATATTATAGATGGATAAACTAAAATTTTTATTAATCTAGTTACTAATATTTTTACCCTCTATTAAAATATCTTCCATATAATTATAATTAAATAGAATAATGTTGTTCTATTATATTTGGGGTTTCATGTAAAGTAATATTTCAAATAAATAAAATTTATTTAATGGGAAGTATATTATAAAATCATTGGGAATTACACTATAATCTATTATAGAATTACAATTTTGTTTTACAATTAAATGACTTAAGAGTAATTCAAAAAATTAAGGATACTTCTTCCTCATCTTATCATCAGATTCCCATATATCTTCCTCTAATTTATTATATCACTATAAAACGTTATACATGTGAGTTGTATGGTTTCGTAGAAATATTTATTCATGATCAGAAATAACTACCAGTTAGTCATCATAAGATTTATATTTATCAAGTGGAATGAAATGTGAGTTCATTACATTTGAATGATCAGATATGTACTTATGGAGGAGAGACACTTGGAAGAAAACTTGAACATTAGATAGATTCAATGAAAGTTCTAGGAAATTTTCTTTTATCCCAATGCGATCAAAATTTTATTGGATAATGTTATATAAAAATCAAAACATTAACTAAATTACAAATATAATAACTATTTTCCAATGTGATATTCATAGGAATACAGTATCATAAAATCTGAACTATAGATCTCACGGAGAATTTCCAGTATAAATGTTTTGTTGATTTTGTGTTTCCCGTATTTGATACATATGGATCTAAAATTCCATTTCATCCACCTAGATTTATATGATTCCAATAGATTAATTTCTACTTTTTCATCCCACAAAAATAAAGTAATGAAATACCTTCTATGTAGGGATTCATTACATTTAAATTCTTCAATATAAGTTATTTTTTTAAGGAAATTATACCATAAGAAGGTGTTGATACAAACCACCATTAAAATCAATAAAATATTGTCTTAATATATCTTTTAGGGTTTTAATGGGAATATCATACTATCCATATGTATGAATTTTATATGATGTATAAATATAAAATCTACAACTGGATACTAATAAATATTTCTCAATAAAATCAAGGTATACCTATGTTCCTAATCAGATACAATTAATACTGGTGCATCATGTAATATCACTTCTTGTGTAATGTATATATTTTAAATACGAAAAAGAAGTAAATATTTTATAATGGAAATAAAATTTGTTGAATTCATTATGGAATAAACATAAACCAAAATAGTTTTTTTCTCTTCAGTTGTTTTGGGAATTCTGAAAAAAAAAATCATGGTACTATTTTCACATTTCCATTATAGTTAGTGAATTATTTATAACATTACCTTAGAAAATTTGCTAACAAGCATAAATTTATGACATAGAAGGAATAAAGATACAAACTCTAAAATATACCTTATCATGTTATCCTAATATAATATTTATTCAAATCATTATAAATCATCAATAATCTTGGACGAATTGGGAATCATTCACAATGAGATTCATCCATCTTCTCCTTTAGAGAATTTGATATTTTTGGGACACATACTTGGTTACCAGACCATATCATTCCATTATAATCATGATTGAACTCTAAAACATGTATCACCATATTCTACCATCAGACTCCCACTTTCTATGCATCTTTAATCATCAAATGGATAGATTGTTGAAAATTCATCTGGGAATGATAGGATTCGTCATATTTCCAAAGTATTTCATATTCAATCAATTAAAAATAAATATGTATGGGTTCTATTTTAATCAATATTATTAGTATCATACATGCATATTCCTTTATACTCTATGGATCATCTACCTTTTTCTCTTTCCTAGGTTGAAATTTCATTGAGAAGTTATAATCATTAATTAGATTCAGTAATCATTAATTTTTCCAATTTAACTATTTTGGTGTGAATATATACATTAATATTTTAAGATACATATATATATGTAACAACTTCTACCAAAAAAATAAAAACAAAATATATTGAACGTAAAATGTACCAATGGAAACTCTAAATCATTATTAGGGTAATTTTCCCTTTTTTCAACTGGTGGGAGGCATACATTAATACGATGTCATTATTGATGATAATAGATATCGAAAGATTCATTGATGTATCACTGTAGAAAAAAATCATTTATCCACTATATGGTAGTTTGTAAATTGTTGCACCGACAGACCTTCTCTTCATGCCGTTGAAATTATATTCAAAATATCCTAACACCTTTATAATTCATGCCAGTGATTTGATTAGACAGTATGGAGGAATACCTTAGAAAGCGTCTGTAATACCTGGCCAATCCAAGAAAACTATGTATCTCAATTATAATGGTTGGTCAACTCCACTATTCAATAACTTCAATTCTTGGATTATCAACCAATATAGCATCACATGAGATTATATGGCCCATGAATGAACGTTTCTGAAGAAATAATTCTCACTTGAGTAAATTTAGCATAAAAATATTCCATCATGGGTGATATCTTGGAAATTATAAAATAATAATAATGTGAATCTTTGATCATTGAATATATAACAATGTATTTTATAAATAATATAATAAAATGATCAATGTACTCTTTAAATACTGTATTTATTAAATCCCTAAAGATAACATGGGATTAGTAAGTCAAGGGGAATAAAATTTAAAATTCATATACCATGTACATAAGGTTTTATTCATTTTATCATCCCTCATAACCCTCAATCGATGATATCCAGAAGAATGTTTTATCTTCGACTAGTAATTAACTACTCAAAATTGGGGAAATGTGTCATCGATATGAATGAGAGGTAATATTTTCATGATATTGATCTTCTAAATTTTCAATAAAATAATGAAGTGACACAAGGAACCATCATTCTTAATTATAAAAATAATATGTGCATCCCATAGTGATGCACATGGGTGTATAAATCCATCATTAGTATATTCTATGATATTATTCTTTAATTTCCATAACTCTATTAGTTTTATTATATATACAGTTTTTGAAATATGTATTGTACAAGGTATAAGTTCAATTGAAAACTAAACATCACTATTCAGATGAAGACTAGAGAAGTATTGGGTAAGGAAATCATCATACTCTCACACAATATAAATATCATAATTATTTATTTTTCCTCTAAAAATAAAATAAAAATATGAGTCATTGAAATAATTAAAGACCCACAAGATAAATATAATTTCCAATTGATGTTTGTATTAATCATCGTAATGTTAAACAGTCATATCATAATACAGAATATTGAATGTGACATCCATTGACTGTTAATAGGTATGGTAACTATATAATGACATCGGGCACCTTCATATAATTTCATAAAATTACACTATGGATAGGATCACATAATTTTTTGGATTCATATTCCACAAAAGATCAATTATAGAGGAAATATAAATTAAGATGAAATCATTGTACAATTATGTGTTTTGACATATAAAGAAACATCTAATCATTTTTTATTCAAGGATATTCAACTATAAAATACCTTAAATATAATATATTATGTATATCATGAATTGAATACGATATTAATGGATCTAGATTTGACAACTTGTGTACCCTTCAATATGTCATTCATGTATCTCACATCAGCATTCGTGATCACATGCCAAATCCCCTCGTCTTTGGGATTAAGAGGTTGTTTTTTACAATAATCATCACCATCCTTCAGATTGATGAATCACTAGACACTAGTCCAACACTACGTTGATGTTAAACTGAAAACTTATATTACATACTTATTACTACTCTAATTCTGAGTATGTATCAAAACGCAAGGATAGACCTCCATAAATGATGTTTTAGAGTGATACCAAGTAAAAATTAATATAAATCAACAACATATAATGAGTTGTGTAAGTAGTGGTGGTGTATAAATTAATGGAAAGACATTAAATATAGAATGAATTAGCAGAATGACTTGGGTAAACATAAGGAATGTTCTTGATAAGAGAAAATAAATTATATGGGATTGATGGATTGTTATGTGGTTGTTTGTTTTTTTCATTTTTTGATATTCATTCAAGAATTAGTGTTATTAGATCTAATTAACTGATTATGGTCCGCTATTTTAGAGGCCAAAATGTAGATGACTATATTATAGATCTTATTGATAGAATAATCCGCTGATCCACTCATTGAAACAATCATGTTACCTTACCTTAAGTATATTTTCCTACTCATAGAAGATCATCACATTAGAAACTAGAGTGACTTTTTAAACTAAACCAAATAATTCAATATTTTTAGTATAAATGTTATGAACTACTTCATCCAACAAGATAATGATAGGTCCTAACGACACCTAACACATGAACAAATTAAAAATTCTTCCCCACAAGTACAAACTCATTCCCTAGCATAAGTTTATCCAACTATCATTGTGATGAAAAATTAAAAAAAATCTTATATAAATAATAATTAAAAATTAATAGACATAAAAGGAATCCCTATAATGTTCTTCACACGTAATATGAAAAATATATATGGGTGAAGTGCTTCCTAATGAATCTTTTTTCAAATTTAATTCTTGTATTTTTCTATATCTTCTCTGCCACCTTATTTTTCACCTCTTTGAAATCTATTTAAAGAATCCAAATCATCCATACATTCTCCTTTTCACAACTATTTTATTTTATATTTTCCTTTCATTCTCACCCCATCCAATACATTCCATTGACATTTCATCTATGGATAATGGTTTTAATTATTATAAGGTTATCATGTATATTTCTTGGAAATATTTTATTGATTAATATTCCTAACCTATGCAGCTATCGTGTTTGGCATGACACATGTAAACTATAAAAAATTCAAAGGCATGGGTTTTCATTGATTGGGCTTGGATAAGAGAAACTAGACCTCAAAATTGGGATTTCATCATATGTATCCTAAACTCCTTCCCTTCACATATAACACTGAATTCCAATTGACGGGAATCAAGAGTTTCATCACAATGTTAATAATTTCTTCTTTCTTAATCATTCTTAGTTCAGACATTGATATCACATTATACCTGATCGGTTATTTAAGCATCATGCATGAATACTCACATATGGTGAATTTAGTGAACATGGGGTCTGAAATATAAATATTCAATATATAAAACTGAATTAGAACCTTCAACAATCATATTGGGTGATTTATTGTTCTACATGGTCAAGAATGTGGCTCCACAGTCAGGATTTCCAAAGAAATGAACATGATTATCTGGATATTCAATTGGTGGTGCCAGCTCCAATTCATTAAAATTATATGATCAGTTTTGTCATAAAATTCTATTGGTTCATCTTATTGTAAATATATTTGCATGTTTTATATCTAACATTAATATAGATATCTTCATCTTGCTACTTCTCAATCTATACATTACCTTCTACATCCTATTGGGCCACTGGGATCCCTATATATAATTTGATGGAGGATAGAAATATTAGAAGCCTTCAACTATGGGATCCATAAAAGGTCAAGAATCCATTTGAAAGGATTTTTCTTATCCAAAAGGAAGTGATTATTGATACGATAAAATATGAATAATGGGTCATAAGATTCCTTTTTTGTATAGTTATTGGCTCCCCCTATTATTTTTTCTCTAAACAATTCTCAAAATTAGCAAAAAATTACATTTACCTTTATTTTTATATATGAGTATTGTGAAAATAAATACCATATGGTTGATCAAGTATCTCTATAGTATCTTTAATTTAATGGATGATCAGTCCCATATATTAAGGATAAATTTCCTAAATCAGTTAGTAGAAGTGATTAATTCGATTTGAAATAAGGATTGCATATTTAAATTCATAATTGATGTAATTAATTTTTTTTCAATTAACTAGTGATTTATGGTCATTCGACTCATATTCATTCAAAAACTTATTCTAAATAACCATCATTATAATTCCATGCCTTATATTTGATTAAGATCACAGTCAATTCTGCCCTTATGGACCATTAGAATCATGGTTATTCTGAACCTTTTCCTTATTTTGTTTTCCCGAGGCTACTGAAAAATAGATATCCTAAAAAATATTCATTAAAATACTAAATCTGAATTTATTAATTCAATATAATGTTTTTTATTGAAAAATTTTACAACAGCAACCTAAAATAATTAGGCACTAAAAGGGTTATTTTCATTAAAAGGATCTATGAAAAAAGATCCTAACTAAATTGGGATAGATTAAATGATTCCATATTAAATGACTTATTTATAATTAAAGTTACCCAATAATTATGTGTTATAGTGCAATGAACTAGTAACATGTCAATCTATCCCACTATTAGTTCGTTAAACTCTATGGAAATTCAAATATATTTAATATATTTATATACAATAGTAAAAAAGAGGATCAATCTTTAAATGCATTACTACATATGAATAAACAAAAGATAGTCATTAAATTATCCTGGGTTACATGTCTCATGCCTCCTATGTGATTTTTAAAAACTATCCTACAACAATACTAGGTTAAATTGTAGTACAAAGAGTTTCATCCATAGAGTCCTTAATGGAATTAAATTTGTAATAAGAGGAACCAAAATCATTACTCTTATATAGGATCATCAAATCAATGCAAAAAATCTATATTTATTAATATAAAATAAATATTTTTTCAAAAGATAGTGGTCCAATTGTTAATTTGGGTGCAATATTCTCCACACTATCTTGATCACATTTTTTACAATGTTACATTATTTCTTTCTTCCCTGGAAAACTATTTTTCATATTGCTATAATTATTTATTAAAACTCACCATGTTACATTGTTTTATATAATCATCATGTGGTTACAATTAACAATTTCACTCTAGAATAAATGGATTTATATTACTCTTTAATGATAGGTCTACTTATATTGTTCCATTTTATCCTAGATGAGTAGCTGAGTTTGAGTTCACGATCGAGCTTCACCATGTTATAGTTCCAAATCCACAAAATATTAACCTATCAAATTTCCTTTTACTAGTTATAAAATACTGATTCCATAATGATTCTATAAAAATGACATAGTAATCACTCAATTAACACAACATTAGATGGATTGAAATCCATCCAAATTGTTCTGGAATTTCTCATTTTGATGAAACTAGATGTTCTTATATTACAATGTTAGATACATACAATACCCTTATAGTCTGAAAATAGTCCGATTAAAGTTAAAAAAATAGATTCATTTGAATAATATTTGTGGGTTATGTGAGGTCGAATAATTAAATCATATCATTATATGATGTTTTAGAATTGAAGAATAATAAAGGTTACAAAAACTTCCATCTACCAATCACATAAAACCAAATATTGTCTACAATTATGATTACTATGGTGTGATAAAAATTTAATTCTAAAAGTATTTTAAACGTAGAATATCATAAATTTATGAGTGTTTTTTAAGAAATGTTCAAAAAAATTATAATTCCCATAAGAAATTTTAATTGTTAAATAGGGGTTTCTAAAGTAATACAAAACGCATTTTCAAGGTTATAGACCCCTAAAAATTAAACCATGTAGTGAAAAAATGAATTTAGGTTTATGGAGAACCAACACTACGATGATATATATACCTGTTTGATAGTATTCAAGCCATGAATGCCATCATTTACCTAGAAGATGAATAATCTTGCTAGCATAGTCAACTCCTAAAAAATTTAATTGAGAAGTAATGTGAAGTAGGGGGAATATAAATTGGAAAAAAGAAACATATGACTAGGAAAAAAAATAAAAAAAAATTTGTCCTTGGGTTACCTCCCATAAAGGACTTAATTTATTGTCTAGTGTCAAACTACTAAAAAAATGGTTTTGTCTTAATGGAGGAATATTTCAGAAAATCCCTCTAGTTTCCCCTAATGATATTTTTTACTATCAAGAAATTGAAAAAATGGAATGGTATCATGTTCAACTAATTACACTACCCCATCCAAAAAACTGACCATATTTTGAATGGAGTTATCTACTTTAATATTATTTTAACAATAAACATCTTAAACTATGGAATGGGGAAGAGAACCTTTTTTCATGAATGTTTCAATCAAGAATTATAGATTCATGAGAAAATAATAATACCTTCCATATATATCATGTAATTTTCATAAGATTCTATCATGACATAATCCAATTCTATTATGTTATCAAACCTTCATTCCTTGTTAGTATTAAATTAAAAATATAAAGCATTTACATTGAAAAAATAATCATGTTTTAACTCTATAAGAAATTAAGAGATTATAAAAATCATATTTTATGGTAACATTGTGGATTCAATAACGTTTTCCTTATGACTTTTCCATTCCTTCTTGTTTTGAAAATCTCAAACACCTTATACTTAAGCTAATATATATTTTACCTCCATAAGGAAAATATTCTTCTTTAAGGAAATTTACCCTAACCTATTTTTTCTTATACATAGAAATATTTTTTCTTAAGTACAATAATCGGATTCATACCCAAAATACCAGAATCATATAATGACAAGAATTGGAGTATTCTGTTTTTAGGATCCAAATTCTGAATTTGAAATATAATGAAGTTTCACTCCGAATTATTGATACAAACTTTCATGAATTCGACTCCGAACTCCTATGAAGTTCAACTCCGATCTTTCATGAGTTTGACTCTGAACTATTATGTAGTTCGGCTCCAAACTGTTATGATGTTCGACTCCGAACATTTACTATTTCAACTTCGAACTCTGGAAGTTCAGATTCTAAACTCTGGTGAAACCAGACTCTGAATTTCCTTAGAAATTCAGACTCTGGATATCTACAGATTTCAGGTTCCAAATTCCTATAAAATAGATTTCGAACATTTTTTTATAGACTCCAAATTTCATTTTGGTTAGACTCTGAACTTTTAACTTTCTTACACTCAGAATTTTAGTATGGATTTTGCTTACATATGTTCCATTACAAAACGATTTCGTGTATTCAGTTATACATGGTTTATTATTAAACGATGTTGTCCATTCTATTTCAAACTAACCGTTTGTTGAGTAACACATGTATAGGTCCCTCCGAATTTTAAGGAAAATATGACAGTTGGAGAGGGGGTCGACCGAGCCTATAAATAGGATCTCATTTGAACGATATCAACAACAAGTTGATCGATCTAGAGACCACATGTTGTTAAGGTGATTTTTTGAGATAGAAGCTTTTCATTCTTTTTGAATATTGAACCGCTCATTCAGATTGCTTCGTGCGACTCCGAATGTTGGTGATTACATTAGAGGGATTTTGGGGATAAGAAGATAGAGGTTCTGACTTCCTTGAAGTTCGAGGGCTTCCTTGCTGAGGAAGAAAAAGGTTCCAACTACCATGAAGTTGAGGGCTTGCGGGGATAGCAAGATAGAGACTCCGATATTTGTATCGAGGGCTTACCCTGGTGTGGGTAAGACAGACTTTCATGAAAGTATAAATCAAGGGACCTTTATCCAAGGTTGTTGGATACCCTTCCCTTTGGGTTAAAATAGTTATTGTTTTTTACTTGTAGTTGTACTACATGTTTTTCCATGGCATATTGTATTGTAAGGAATTTATAACATTATTTTATTTCCATACACTTGTACTCTGATTCATTTAGATTCTATACTCTTTAAGGTAGAATCTCATATTGTAAACATTAGTTAAGTTTCAACTTCCGGATCCATAATTCTGGAACCTAATTTCGGAATCACTTTCCAGATTCAAGCAAGTACATAGAACTAGAAGTTTGTAACTTCATACCTTGTTCCAATTCTCCAATTGGTGTTAGAGGTGTTGTTAATTTTCTTAGTTTAACTTTGTTAAACATAGATCTTTCCTTGGATAAGTAAATCTTTAAAAGTGTATAATTCACCCCCTCTTGTATATTGAGCATCTACATAATTATTTTGATCCTACAAACATAACTATTGGGATTAAAAGGGAGTATAATAAGCCTATACTTAATTATCTATCTTTAAAGAAAATAATTCCTAGAGGTTCTCTCTGTTTCCTCAAGGATTATATTAGTTCCCTTTTTGTGACATCAACTTGTCTACTATATTGTGGAAGGTATGTTTTCCCATTTTTATGAACACCACTATTTATTAATATAGTGAGATAAATTTTATTTTTTTAATTTGAGATCCATTATCATAAATGAAATTCCATGGCACTCCAAAATAATTGAAAATCTTATTCATAAAAAATTTAATCACACTACTATCTATGTTATTTGGAAAATACACTGCATCAACCCTTTTAAATACATATTCAACTACAAAATATATGTATTTATTTTGAATAAGGTACAAAAGGGACCATGAAGTTCATTCTCCTATTTTAAAAACATTCAAACTCTAATTTTCTTATTTTTCTAGTTTTTTATTTTGATTCACATTACCAAGTCGTTTATATTTTTCACACCCTATAATTATAATTTGATAATCCTTAAGGAGTGTGGTATAATAAAAACCTGACTATAAATTCTTTTTATTGGTTCCCACACTACCATGATTTCTTCCCTATGAAGGTGAATGGAAACTCTCTTAAATATGATGACTTTCATTCATAGAAATGCATCTTATCATAATTACATTATTAATCCTTTTGAGAAATCAAAGATCATCATTGAAAATGTACTTAAACTCAATGATAAAATTCTTTCTCTATTGTTTCAATAATTCATTTGGTATAAATACAATAACATGAATTTTAAAATTTTCACCAATCCATGGAACAAAACCATTAGAAATATTGAAAAAATAATTCAACTCAAAAAGGTGATTTTATCTACCTTGATACTTTATTTAGAGTGTGGGGCATATTTTTAAAATTATGTGCCAAGAAATATTCACCCCTATCTTGATCCCTAAACAATAATTCCATTTATTGAAATTATAATTAACATGTCAAAAATATTGTCTTATTTTATTTTTTATAAAACACATATTTACTATCTAATTAATTCATAATGAAAATGAATCTTGATACATTTAGATACTTCCTAAATTTCCATAAATAAAAATCGTTGGCCAAGAGATCCTTCCTAGTTTTGGTGTAACTCCTTTGAGCCTCACCATATTGCATGTCACCATAATAAACTACTTACATCATCATATCATTCTGATGTAAAAAAGAAACCCCCCATGACCATGTCACTCTAATCACACATAGTGTCAAAAGGATGTTAACAATTATGAGTACTGATAATGGGTAAATAAAGGATATTTTATTTAATAAAATTTATGAATTCCCAGAATTTAGAATAAAAATGATGTTTCCATAACTATCAGATATCGCAATGGATTAGATATTTTTGGGAAATCCATAATTAATCTCTAGTAAAATTCATCATGTCATAGAAATATTCTAGCTCCCTTATAATTTTCTATAGGATTTATCTCTTTTATTACATCAATTTTAGTAGTAACAAAATAAAATCCATACAATGAAACATTGTAACCTAGAAAGATTCAATTAATAAACATTAACTCAAATTATTCCCTAATTAGTGCCATGTTTATATCTTTCCACATATGCAAGGTATTTTCATATATTTTTAACAATCAACAAATTCAAAACCCACTATTTAAAATAGATCCATAGTCACTTCAAAAAAACCCTCTATTAGGTTAGAAAACATGGACATCATACACCTCTAAAAGGCGGTATACATCCATATAAACCAAAGGGAATACATATAAACTAAAAAGTCCCCAAATTATTTTTGAATATGAATTTCTCATGATCCTCTAGGGTTATGCTAATATAATTGAAACTATAACCCAATCGAAAATGCATAAAATTTTATTCCCATCCAACATTGATAACATTTGATCAAAAATGGATTTTAAAAATTATCTTATCTAGGAAAGAATTTATTATTTCATAGCCTATATAGACTTTCAATTTTTAATAGACCTAGCTTGAATGTATTCATTCTCTTCATTGCAAATCTTAGTCACTTCACTCATCTTAGGGACCATATAAACTGAACTAACCCATGGGTTGTCTGAAAGGGGAAAAAATATTCCCTCATCATAAAACATAACTGCTTATTCTTTGATTGAGTCATTCTTATTTTCTTATGTATTAAATGATCTTAAACCCATGAAGTAGAAAAATATTCCATGGAATTATTTCTCAAGAAAATTGATGATATTATACCATTCATGTCCATTATAGAATATCTAATAACATTATTAAACATTATCAACAAACCATCCGGGTTATCCACATAACATCCCTATAATTTAGATGAAATTAAAAATGGTGAAGATGGTTCATCTACTAATAAATAATATTTTAAATGAACTAGTAGAGGGTTGATCTATATTGTGGGAGGAAGTTGGTTTGACAGAAGATAATTTGGTTTTTCTGGTCAAAAGTCCTTAAGGTGCCTCATAAAAATTCTGGAAAAAATCTTCATATTCCTTATTACTATATTTAGTCAAAACATTCTCATGAAATTACTTCATAACTAAAATTAAAGTATTTACCACCTGAAATTTTTCTATGTGGCCTATAAATTATCCTTCAAATTTAACTAGTGGATACTCTTCCTTGTATGAACTAATCCATATGGGTGTATCAATAGATAATTGAGGTGTAACATAAATTTCTCCACGAATCATTTAATATTAATCCTCCTCCTCAACGATAGATACATCGACATTAAAAATTCTATCTTTTAGAAAGAGGTGTTCTAAGTGAGGTTCTATAATTTTTCTAAAATAACTAAATTCCTCACTATGTTCACTAAGATTAAAAAATAATCACCCCTTTGAGAATTCATTTATAGGCCCCCTTATTGTATAAAATGTCCTATATGAATAAAATGTACATATTTTTTATACTACATGTCAAAAAATATACAATTTGATGGAAAATTGATATTACCTACCTAATCAAACAAGTGATCTACTCTAATAAATGGGTGAGTGATGGATCAATTAGAAAATTAAAAAATGAAAATAGTTGGTTGTGGAGTTAGAGGTCTAAATTGGTGGAAAAGGAAAAAATGAATAATGTTTTCACTCACACAAAGATCCCAATATTAATTAAATTGGGAAACATTGTCTCCAATGGATCATAAATTTAGGAAAATCGATGGATGTTTACATTAAATAAGTATCACAATTTTTAAGACATTATTACACTCCTCAGTGAGGTTATCATTTGAACATTCTTCCATGGATTTCATATTTTAATATCATTTCATCAGGAATTACTGATAATATGGAATTTAAATTAAATAATAATGGTAGTTCATATTTAATTTCAACTAGTAACAGCTTTGGAAAATTGGAATAGTTCATAATCTAGATTTTTAGTCAAAATTTTCTAAGGATAGGGTATGAATGTAGAGAAGTACCTCAAAACTATGGTTATCACATAAATTTTCTCTGTAATATTCTTCAATCCATTTATGTACTTTATATTAATTTTTTTCTTATGACATTTCTATAGGTAAAATATATCCCATCTATATTCTTGGAGGGGTGTTTGAATTTTTAGATTGGTAGACATCAATAATTTGATTTGTAGTTTCATCAAGATTCTTACTATGGAATGATTATATATAATTCAATACTTCCTCTAAATTTGTAGACCACTCCAAATTGTGATTACCACTGAATTATCCCAATTATTGGACTCAGTATATCAAGGATACTTTCTTTTATCCCTAGCCAATCATTTCATACTCAATTCCTAAAATATAACTCTATATTTTTAGACCTGGATTTTTAATATTTATTATCAAAATATTTTCTTATTTTTTCTCATCACATCGACCCTACGAATATTGGTACATTCCATTGAATTCAGATAAAAATAAGGAAGTGTATTCAACTAGATGTGTTTTGAATGATAACTTGTTTTATTAATAAATAGGGGGAGCATCATGCCTTTTCACCCTCTTCTCCCTCCATGAGAGACTTTCATTGTTTTTACTCACATAATTGTATGTGTTTGAGAATGTGTCATCACTATAATACATCCTAGAGACATTCCCAAAAAATCATTATTTCTCTGGATATTGAGAATGTGTGTTAAAATTTTGAAATCAGGAAAGGAAATTCCCAAATATGTCATGACGGTGTCTTTACTCGTTTGATTTATTGAGTATTTTTGTTAAAATCTCTAGATTATTATTCGTCAATATGTCAATAAATTTTGGGTAATATAATCGCAATGTTTATTTGTCTTGATAATTAGAGTTATTAAAATTTTCCTAATATATTAATGATTTTTCAAAACTCGTTGTTAGTTCTCTCACTGAAATACCAAATGGAATATTTGTCCACAAATATTTCAGGGTAAGGGGTGAGTAGAATGTAGAATTTTTATAGGAATAATTGGCGATGTGTTAGTGGTCTCCACATTGTCTCTATAATCCCTTAAATGCGTACAAGGATTCATTTAATAGTTCTCCATGACATAATAAAAACAACTAGATTTTATTCCTTATTAAAAATTTCATTTTAGTTGTGTAAAATTTTTTTGTGAAGGTGTTGTAAACTAGATACCATGGTTCAAACATTTCATCTTCAATCTATAAAATCTATGTGTTTAAATTTCCCATAAGGAATATAGGTAATAATCATAATTTATTTTCATCATCACGTAGGTCTCTCTGTGTAGTTTATTAAAATTATCTTAGATTTCCATAATGAATTCAAGGGATTCATCACTAGTAATTCAATTGAGGGTTGGAAGTTGGGGAAACCTGGATTAATTTATCACATTATTCATTCACCTTGGTGAGTGAAAACATCAAAAAGGATTATGGGAGATATTATAAATCCTAAATTCAATCATATTTTCCCTTAAATATTCTCAATCCTATGTGGATTCACATTTCATGGGGGGGTTGTAATTTTTGTGTTGGTTTGTGGTCGTCTTCTGAAGAGTATTGAATTATTCTGCACCAATTTTTATTTTGGACATATTCAATATTTTAAATCCACTCGAGTGTTTTTTTTGTTATTTGGGCTGAATCCCTCTATGATTTCAGATAATTTCCTAGTATCCAGTCACAAAATTTTAATATTTATTTGTTCATTTTGTTGATTTTTTGTTTTATGGATACAGATTACCCTCCCAGAAATGAACATAGTGTCATTCCATCCCCAATATCACCACTAGGTTCAATGAAAATTAAATATCTATTTTCACTAATATTGAATGTTTGTTATTGTGAAACTATGTTAAAAAGGAAAATTAGTCCACACTTTAATATGAGTGATGGAAACAATGGTGTATAAGAAATTATTGGAGTGAATTTCAATAGAGTATTTCTAAGCACAAAGACTACATTAAATTTAGGGAATTTCTAAAGGGTAAATAGAGGAATTTGATTTCCTATATAAATTTTTTTGAGAATATATATATATTTATATTATTTTTATATATTTATTCATGAAACATTTATATTGTGTCTGATGAAAAGATGTTGGATAGTTATTTTCAGTGGGAACCTTGAAGATGATTTAATTCTACAGATTTTCAAATATAAAATTCAAAAATAAACATAATTAAACAAATTTAATTATAAACCTTTATATTAAATTTCTTCTTCACATTAGATATTCTAATTGAAAACTGGAGTTATAATAAAAAAATACATCTCCTGGTAGGTTTCATGAATAAATTTTCTGGACTACATGATTAATTATGAAAAAATATACATCCTAGAAACAAATTACTGTAGGTTGAACTTAAAAGATTATACCATATTCATAAGCTCAATCCTGTACATAAATTTATCCAAACATTATAGAAAAAAGCAGATTCAGAATTTTTTTTAGAAAAAAGTCAAATATAAAAAACATAAATGATGATCTTAATGAGGGATTCACATGTCCTATGAAAATATAGAGTGAATAAGTTCTTCCTTGTTCCACTTTTTTAACCTTAATTCCTATCTTATTTCGTATATTCCATCCACACCTTCTTATTCTTTCTCATTGATATTTTTATATATAATCTAGAACATCCAAAACATCCCACAATCACTAAATAATTCTAACATATTTCAGGACTCTTATCAAACAATACTATATGTTCCTTTAACTTCTCAACATCCCAAACTGGTACGAATACTTCTATGTCTGTCATCAATATTTATTTGTGATCTTTTATTGACATATTTCATTAAACAATATGGATATAATGGGTGAAATCACATGTGAATGTTAAAATAAATCCAAAAGACTATGTTTTCTGGTGTTGATCTTGGATAAGGTAAATTAGGACTCAAAATTAGGCATGACTCATAAGATTCTAGAAATATTTTCAATATAATATACAATAAAATTAAAATCATTTTGCATCAAGAGTTTCATAACACTGAGCAACATTCAATCATGATTCATCCCATTAGTTTTGATTTATAAATTGTATCATATATGACTATATATTTAAGAAAAATGCTTTATTGTTTATTAGTGGTGTGTCTACTAACCTTGGGGTATGAAACATCATGTTTGAGGAGTGTTTTTTGATTTAAATCCATAAACAATTATCCAATCAAAGATCATGTTTCTTTATTACTTATACAGGAAGACAATCCATGTATCTTTAAAAATGAACAAAGCTATTGGTATATTCGAGTACTACTTCCAATATAATTATTTTTCAAAAACATTTGGGTTCACTCTATGCCTTGGCTTCCTATGGTTCTACATAATTTGAATTTGTCATCATGTGGAATCTCTGGTATTTCTTGAGACATTATCTTCCCTTTTCATATATTGACCCTATTTCAATTGCATCACTATTATATTATTTCAAAGATAAAAAATATAATAGTTCTATAAAACGAATATCCATAGAATTATTTTCTTGGTAAAATTATGACCATGTACATCTTTTACCATTTTAATGACAAAAATTATTTAATTCCATCTTCTCTATCTTCTGAGTGGATCTCATCTACTCATCTGTACAATTAAACACTTTAGGACATACCTAAAATAAATGGGAGAGCTAATATCCCTATAAGAGATTGATAAGAACTTGAATAGATATAAAATGGGTGAGAATAATAATAATCATCATAACATAATTATGGGATAAACATCATAATCATGAGAGGATGTTTAATATTAAAGAAATGCCTATGGAAACACATAAAAATGAAACATCATGTCTAAGTATCCCAAAACCACTCATAGTTGGGAAGAAAGTTAGAATCATGTTCATGCATAACATATGTGAATAATAAAAACACCTTCATTGTGAAAAAATACAGAATCTTTTTCATACATATTTTTCTTTATATAATGAGATATATCACATTACCCAATGCATTTCAGCATTATAGAATTCTGTGTTTACCCATCACATTATGAAATTTACATAATAACACATGCCACATAGAACATATATCAATATTATCCATAAAATAAACCACTGTAAGGAATAATTTTCATTACATAATAAATGATTTCATTAATAAGCATTGGGGATCCCAAGAGGGAATAACCTTCTTGTTATAGAAATAATCCATCTATAGTGAAAATGAAATAATCACTAGACAAGTAAAATATTTATTTATGGGAACATGTTTTTTTTGTAAAATATTTATGTTATTCATAAAATCCAATTGGGAAAATTTATATCAAAAAAAAAAGAAGAATGGTGAAATTATGATTGCGGAATATTAAAAGATCATCCACACAAAAATTTGTAATGAATGTGAAATAACAGAATTAAAAGGATTTGGTTTTGAGAAATTCCCTTACATTATGTCTGAAAGAATTCATCACCTTATTATCCAATATAATAATATTATATTCATTAATTAATAAATCTATAAACAGTTATAAATTTATTTCATTTATTATAATTTAGTTTTGTTCTTTAATTATAATACCCTAACCCTAAAAGATTACATAATTTAGAGATAATTCAATAATTTTCATTTAATTCACATCGAGTATCTTTTCATGTTTAGTGATTTAGAGAATTAAGACACAACTATTAGAAAACTATAATTAATACAAAGAGGATACATGTACAAAATTTTCGGTTTCTACTAAAATATAAAACTATTTATGGTGAACATTATTTCCTATTCTTGATAAAAATATTCTTGAATTCTTCCTTTACATTACCCTTCCTTATACAATATCAACACATTTTAAAAAATGGTATGAGCACAAAAATCATAGCAAGGGATATAAAATAATGAAAGAAAACACTAGTCCCTAAATATTTTTTAAACCATGAAATCATAAGAATCCTGAAATAATCATAACAATCATAAAACATAATGGTAACTTGTGACATCTATATCATACTTATACTTTATCATTCATAGCTATATATTGTGTAACCATCATGGTTAAGTTTGGAATACCCATCATAATATATTACCTAAATATCTTAAAGGAAACCTTATCATTTAAATTTGTCTTCGTAACCAAATAATTGGAGAGAAATCATAGGCTCACCCACCCTCTCATTATCATGGAACCACCTTTATACAAAAGCAATTCCCAAGAACCATATCAAAATCATGACATATAAATTATGCATAGAGGAAAAAACAACATTTCCACATTAAAATCACTATTTCAAGATAATGATATAAACAATCCATTCTCAAAATTATTTTCAATAAAAAAATAAATGAAATTGAATATTGTATTTACTTTAATTTTAAAAACATTACAGCTTATCGAGGAATCCAAATACAAAATAATGGTCACAATGGCGGAATAGTCAATGTTGACGAATACATTAAAAGATAGTACTTTTTTGGATTAGTAAAACGCTTCACAAAAGTATATTACTTTTGAAAAAAAAATTGAATTAAATTAAAATTCTAATTGGTTTATTATACACCATATAAAATAATTTGGTGTATAATATCAAAATATTCATTAATGAAAGATGATTTGGACAAAATCCATTACCATGAGTCTGACTCATCATTAACAATCATTATATTTCAGAATAATAAACATATGATAATTTCTATATTCTTTAGAACCTTTTTAAAGTTTATTATTTCTATTATTTCACTTATTACCATGTTAGAGAAACTACATAATTATTTATGTGCAAATAGTATGTTTTGCCAATATTCGTTACTTGTGTTGAAAGTTTACATAGAATTATGAGAATAGTCCATGAGGTCATATGTCCTTAATCCCCATAATTAAATTTATGACATAATAATCTCTTTTATATATCAATTATAGTTTTTAAATCAAACCATTCATTTCTGCAATGAAAAATGAACAACATTATAATCATGGAGACGGTATGTTGTACGTATGCATGAGCAACAATTCCATTCATCCATGATAATTATGGAAATAAGATAATTATTATTTTACATTACTATAGTTATAATAGTATCTTTAAAATCAATATAATAATATAAATAAACCTATATATATATATATATCATACAAGTGATGATGTTAGTAAAAACGATTAACATCACTTTGTGGAGATGATAGTTCACACGTACGTAAGAATGACATTATTGTTTTTGATTTCATAGAGGATAAAAAAATTGAAATATTAATCTCTTAAAATGATAAATATTCCATGAATATAATACACAATAATTTATTAAATCATTATAACTAGTCTTCTTTTATAGTAAATGAAAATGGAAATATTCCAGATCGTGAGGCGGTTGTCCGCTGTACACACAAAAAAATTGTTCATTTCTCATTTGATTAAATTGGAGATGGATATAGGTTATGATATTAAAATAATAAAATCTCAGTTTATATATGATACTATAGTTACTATTTAATCATATAAGTATATGATTAATTTGAAGTGGAAAAAGATATAAAACTGAAACATCAAAAAATTATACATCCTCTTCGATTGATCATCATTGAAGAACGCCTTAACACCACTAAGAAGGGTATAAGGAATAAAATAAGGAATCATTAACATTGGAAGGTATTTTTGGAGGGGTTTTCGTAGATATTTCTAGAAAATATGTATTTGGAAGTGTGAGTATAAGAGAAGAGTGGGTGCCTTTTCTAATAGAGGGGATTGGAACCCTTTGAAAATCCTAAAATATTAGATTAATATAAATTAAATTTATGTTCCTAATGGTCCCAAAATAATTTATTTATAATATAAGATGAAATTTGGTTGAATCAAAATCATACTACTAAAATTAGACATGTTTTTAATATTTTTTAGTCCTTTTTGTTTTGGTTTACCTCTTACTTTACCCTTATTAATGTTATTGTAATATTTATTTATTTACAGTTTTTGGGTTAATGTAATTATTTATCATGTCAAATGAACAAAATAAGTTCCATTAATGATAAATTGGGTATTATCTAAACCATTTGGATAAATCTTATAAATTAAATAATTTAATATAATTTAATAAAATATTTTATATTTCAAAATATAAATAATGTCAATTTTGACAATATTCAGCAATTGACTTTTAAAAATATCATAACAGGAATATAAATTACAAAAAACTCATTTAAATAGTTAATAACATATAGAAATTATTAATAAAATAATTTTATGGAATACATAATGTCATATATTATTTAATTTTTCATTTATAACATCATTTACTTGATTCTATCATTAATTAAGAAATTAGTACATCATCTTTGTGTCACCATTTAATTTAATTATTTAATTACTAAAAATCATAAATAAATCTCCATGATGTAGGTAATGTTATTATTGTTCAAATTACTATTTATAGTATAAGGTATTACTTTTATAACCCCATATTTTGTTTTATTTATGAGATACATGTTTATGACAACTTGGACATCATTTTAAATAAAATGTTTTTAAGTGTCATAATCACTTCAATGATTATCCATGTGGTCCTAAAATCATCCCAAAGATGATTATGGTTGGTATACACGCATAAAATTAAAATAAGGAATGTTTAAGGGTATTTTTATTATTGAGTCAATAAGGTTTTCCTTATGAATTTTCCATTCCTTCTTGTTTTGAAAATCACAAACACCTTATCCTTAAGAAAATTTCTTTTATAAGGAAAATTTCTTATATAAGGAAAATCGGTTTTGTAAGAAAAATTATCCTTATCATATTTTCATCCATATTTTTCTTAAGCATAATATTTGGATTCATTTCTATATTCTCGGAACTGTTTGAAACTTTGATATGAAGTATTCTGTTTTAGGATCCAAATTCTGGTTGAGAACTGTAATAAAGTTTCACTCTGAATTCAGATGAGAACTGTGATAAAATCTTCATTCCGAATTCTGGATACGAACTCTGATTAAGTTCTACTCCGAATTCTGGATACGAATTCTCATGAAGTTCGACATCGAATTCTCATTACGAATTCTGATGACAAATTCTCATTCCTAATTCCCATTCCGAATTCACCTATTAAACAGAATCTGATTATCTTTGTTTTATACACTCTGAACTTATTTATACTCTGAAAATTATTTTTGGTTAGACTCCGAACTTTCTTTTTTCCTTACTCTTTTATAATTTGACTAAACTTTGATATTTTTGTTTAGACTCCGAACATTCACTCCGAACTTTTCAATTAGACTTAAAATGATGTCGTACATTCTATTACACTTGTTTTGTTATAAAATGATGTCGTCTATTCTGTTATAAACTAACCATTGGTTAAGTTACATGTGTATAGGTCCCTCCTATTTTTAAGGAAAATATGACAGTTGGAAAGGAGGTCGACCTTTCCTATAAATAGGAGCTCATTTGAAAGAGCTCAAAGTGGACTACTGACTAATGTACTGTTTATACATGATGTTGATGTGATTTCTAGAGAGAGAGTCTCTTATTAAATCTCAAAACTTCGTGCGACTCCGAATGTTGGTGATTACATTCGAGGACTTCCAGGGATAGGAAGACAGAGGTTTCCAACACCTTGAAGTTGAGGGCTTCCATGCTGAGGAAGACAGAGGTTGCCAACTACCTTGAAGTTGAGGGCTTACGAGGATAGCAAGACAGAGACTACGATCTTTGTATCGTGGGATTACCCTAGTGTGGGTAAGACAGACTTGCTTGAAAGTATAAATCAAGGGACCTTTATCCAAGATTGTTGTATACCCTTCTCTTTGGGTAAAAAGATTTATATCTTGTTACTTGTAGTTTTACAACTTGTTTATTTCCGCTGCATTTTGTATTTTAAGGAACGTATAACTTTCCTATACTTCCTTACTTGTACTCTGTTTCATTTAGATTCTATACTCTTTAATGTAGAATCTCATATTGTAAACTGTTGTTATGTTTCAATTTCTGGAACCATATTTCCGGAACCTACTTTCGGAATCTCTTTCCAAATTTTCATTTGGTGTTAGAGGTGTTGTGAATTTTCTTAGTTTAACTTTGTTAAACATAGCCCTTTCCTTTGCTTAAGGAAAACATAGTTATTTGTAACTAACTTTAATGGTTTCAAAGGAAATTTTAAAGTATACAATTCACCCCCCCCCTCTTGTATATTGAGCATCTACATCATTATTTTGATCCTACAATTGGTATCAGAGTGAGGTTTCTTGAATACTTGTACTCACGTATAAGTTTTTCTTGCTCACTTTATCATTCTGAACTTTCCCATTCCAAATGTTCTCATTCCAAACATTGTTATTACGAATCTTTTCTACTAACAAGTTTGTGTGCCGAAGGTTTTTAAGTATGGAAGGAATTAATGTTGGGTCTATTGATAATCTAAATCATAGAAGACCACCAATCTTTGATGGTAATGATTATGAGTACTGGAGAGATCGAATGAAGACTTTTGTTATCAATACTGGAGTAGACAACTTTGTTATTCTTACTAGTGATTATAAAATTCATGACAAGGAAGTTAGAACTTTTACTAACCAGGAAAAACAAGAGTATCAGCTCAATTATAAGGTACGCAATACTTTACTATGTTCAATAACTAGAAATATATATAGCCAAATTTCTTCTTGTGAAGCAGCTAACTGTATCTGGAAGAAGTTAGAGGTTACACACTTTGGAACTTCTAAAGTGATTGAGACTAGGAGAGCTATGCTTAGAGCTGAATATCATGGCTTCAATTTTCCGTATGGTGAATAAATTTGTAAAGTTCAAAAGAGATTTATGACTATCGTCAACAGCCTAAAGTCTATGGGAGAGAAAGGATTAGATGATGAAGCACTTTTGGATAAGATAATTGATATCATGACAAATGAGTGGGAATCCAAAAGAACTACTATAGATGAGAACAGGAAGGTCACTCAGATTTCTCTTGATGAGCTATTTGGAACTCTTCTCTAACATGAAACCAGAATGAAGAGAGATGCTGACAACATCAAAATGAAAAATGGAAATGGTAATGTTGCTTTTATAACAACATCAAATCATATGAAAGCTAAGACTCTTGAGAGAGTAACCAGATCCAAGTCTAAGAAGATGGTAGTTCAGTCAGATTCTAGTGAGAGTGAAATATCAGAAAATGAATTAGAAAATCTTGCTCGAAGGATGAACAAGATAGCTGGCCAGAGAAATTTCCAATCCATGTATAAGAAAAAAGAAAGGAAAGATATAAAATATGGAGAAGTTACTTGTTATGAATGCAAGAGGGCTGTACATATTAGACCAGATTGCCCTTTGCTCAAAAAGAAAGAAAGGAAATAAAAGAATTAAGAAAGGAACAGAAAGGAGTATTATAAACCCAACGCTAAGAATGTTCTGAATGCTAGTGACACCTGGAGTGCCAGTGGTGGCGACTCTTCAGATGAATCTTCTGATTACGAATCTTCAGGACATAAGAATCTTGGCCTTATAGCCAGATTACCTATTTAAAATCATTATTTTATGTCTAAGGTACGAAATGTTGAATCATTGACCAATGTTTATTTAAATTCTAATTTTAGTAAGTATTATAACTCTTCTGATGAAGAATCCTCTTCTGATGAAGAAAATACTTTACCTACTTATGAATAAGTCTCTAGGTTTGCTGAACTTTATAAGATTGAAAATTCTAAACTCAATAAGAAACTTGATATGGAAAACTCTAGTAATTCTATTCTTACAAAAGAGATATCAGATCTTTCTATAGATCTTGATAAGAAAAATGCTGATTTTGAAAGTATTTCAAATATTCTTGAGGAGGTATGTTCTGAGAAGAACAAACTTTGTAAAGAATTAGAAAAAGTAATTTCCAAGAAATTTTTTTTGAGCCTAGATCTAGTTCTAAAACTAATGATTTTGAGGATAAAAACTTGGTTATAAAACTCAAGTCTGAAATTTTTTCCTTAATGAAGTGTTTATCAAACTTTACCCATGGTAAGGAAAATTTTGATAAAATTTATTCCCAAATATGACCTTTAAGAAATAAATCCGAATTTGGTTATACCCATGCAAAACCAATTTTCAGTAACAAATATTTTTTTCCTCAGTGCGCCCCATTTTGTACCAAGTGTCAATGTGGTGGTCACTGGGCAAAGAATTGTTCTTTAAAAAAATCTCAATCCTTAGGTTTTTATAAAACTTACTTTTCTAAGAAAATGTGGGTTCCTAAAATTATATTATCAGGAAATCTCGGATCCAAGAGGATTCCGAAAGTCTAATTTTCTTCTTAATTTCAGGAAAATAAAGAGAGTACCAGCAACAACACAAGGTACATGGATAGTGGATGTTCCCAGCACATGACCGGTAACAAATTTTTTTTGAAAAGATTGTCAAAACGAAAGGAGGAAAGGTAACTTTCAGAGACAATGCTAAGGGAGAGATTGTTGGTATTGGTAATATTGTTCTTCTTGGTAAAACTTTGATTTCAAATGTTCTTTTTGTTAAGGGTCTTAAGCACAATCTCATTAGCATAATTCAGTTATGTGTGGATGGTTACCTTGTGAATTTTAGGAATGATAAGTGCTTAGTTCACAATTCCAAGGAAACATTTATTCTCTCAGCCAATATGCAAGAGAATGTTTAAACTTTGAACCTAAAAGACCTTAGATGCTAAGATTTACCTTTCCTAAGTGCAATGGAAGATCATTCCTGGTTATGGCATAGAGAATTAGGACACTATAACCTTAGAAACCTATGTAAACTTTCTAAGAAGAAACTAGTTAAGGATCTACCAGAGCTTAGATTTGATTCTTCTAAAGTCTGTGATCCTTTTCAATATGGAAAGAAACCTAAATCTAGTTTTAAATCAGTCGGTGATGTATCAGCAACTGATGCATTACAGTTAGTGTACAAGGATCTTTTTGGTCCAATACAAACTGGAATTATTGGAGGCAAATACTATGTATTTTCTCTAGTTGATGATTACACTAGATTTACTTGGGTCTATTTTCTACAAAAGAAGTCTGAAGCTTTTTCTTATTTAAAAAGTTTTAGAGATAAAGTTAAAAATGAGAAAAACCTTCTATTAAAGACTATTCATAGGGATCATGGAGGAGAATTTCAAAATTCTGATTTTGAAACTTTTTGTAGTAGAAAAGGTATTACTCACAATTTCTCAGTACCTAGAACTCCTCAACAAAATGGTGTAGTTAAGAGAAGAAATAGAATTCTTCAATATATAACTAGAACCATGTTGAGTGAATATTCTATAGCTAGACATTTCTAGTTTGAAGCATTAAGTACTGCTTGTTATACTATAAATCGAGTTTTAATTAGACCTTTTCTTAATAAAAATCCTTATGAGTTATGGAAAGGTAGAAAACCAAGACTGTCCTACTTCAAGGTTTTGGGTTGCAAAGTATTCATTCTGAATACTAAAGATAACATACATAAATTCGCACCAAAATCTGATGAAGGAATTTTCTTAGGTTATTCCACAACTTCTAAGGCTTATAGATTTTTTAATAATAATACTTGTACTGTTGAAAAACAGTACATGTAAAATTTGTTGAGTTTGATCCTTTTTTTAAACCATCCCAGCCTCAATCCTCAGATGTGTTTTCAAAAACCGATTGTCAACCTTTGATAGAAGAACCTTCTGATAAGGATAATGTTCAAGAAGATAATGCTAAAACATTTAACCAAGAAGACTTTCTACCCAATGTTGATGAATAAGATTTTCAAAACCCATATCAGGCGTTTCATAAGAATCATCCTAGTGATAATATCATTGGTGATGTAAATCAACATGTAAGGACTAGAAGTTCCTTAAGAAATGAAGTAGAACATCTATAATTTCTTTCCCAATTAGAACCTAAAAGCACTGATGAAGCTTTAGGTGATGATGATTGGATCAAATCCATGCAAGATGAACTAAATGAATTCGAAAGGAATAATGTCTGGACCTTGGTTGAAAGACCTATGGAAACTTCTGTTATTGGAGTAAAATGGGTTTTTAGAAATAAATGTGATGAAAATGTAGTCATAGTAAGAAATAAAGATAGACTTGTTGCTAAAGGTTATAATGTTCAAGAGGGAATAGACTATGAAGAAACGTATGCTCCAATAGCTAGACTTGAATCTATCCGTATTCTACATGACTTTTCAGCATTCTTTAATTTTAAACATTTTCAAATGGATGTGAAATGTGATTTTCTTAACGTTTATGTTAAAGAGGAAGTTTTTGTTGAACAACCTCTTGTCTTTGAAGATACAAAACATCCTGATTATGTTTTTAGACTTACCAAAGCTCTGTATGGCCTTAAACAAGCTCCACGAGCATGGTAAGATAGACTCATTGGATTTTTCCTTCAAAATAAATATGTTAAGGGAAATTCAGATCCAACCCCTTTTTAAATAAAGATATGAAAAATGTTTTTATTGTTCAAATTTATGTTGATGACATCATATTTGGTTCAACTCAGCAATCTTTGACCGACTCTTTTGCAAGTCTAATGAAATCTGAGTTTGAAATGAGTATGATGGGTGAGTTAACCTTTTTCCTTGGTTTTCAAATTTCTCAAAAACCAGAAGGCACCTACATATCTCAATATAATTATATTAAAGATCTTCTCAAAAAATATGGTTATGAAAACACTAAGAGTATAAGTACTCCTATTGGTACCACAAATTCTTTAGATCTTGATGAAGCTGGGAAACCAGTAGATCAAACATCTTTTAGAGGTATTATAGGAAGTTTATTTTACTTAACAGCTAGTCGACCAGACTTAATGTTTTCAGTATGCTTATGTGCAAGATATCAATCCAATCCAAAGGAATCCCACTTAAAGGTAGTAAAAATAATTTTTCGCTACCTTAAGGGAACCATGGATTTAGGATTATTTTATACTTCTGGAAATTATTTTATCCTAAAAAGCTTTTCTGATGCTGACTTTGGTGAATGTAGAATGGATAGAAAAAGTACATCTGGAACATGTCATTTCTTAGGAGATTCGTT
Source organism: Viscum album (assembly GCA_963277665.1). Classification (NCBI taxonomy): domain Eukaryota; kingdom Viridiplantae; phylum Streptophyta; class Magnoliopsida; order Santalales; family Viscaceae; genus Viscum; species Viscum album. The sequence goes on along the minus strand of OY728123.1, from coordinate 744,493,923 downwards.
AGTTTCTTGGTCTTGCAAGAAGAAACATTCTGTAGCACTCTCCACTAGTGAAGCTGAATATGTAGCAGCTGGAAGTTGTTGTGCTCAAGTGTTGTGGATGCAACACACACTCACAGATTATGGCTTGAGTTTTACTAAAACTCAATTTTTTTGTGATAAAACAAGTGTCATTTCCCTTAGCAAGAACCCTACACATCACTCTCGTGCAAAGAACAGAGATATTAGGCATCACTTTCTTAGGGATCACACACTAAAAGGAGATATTATTTTTCAGTTTATTGGAAAGCAAGATCAACTTGCTGATATTTTCACAAAATCCTTGCCTTCTGATAGATTTTAATACATTAAATAGAAGTTAGTAATGATAACCGTAAGGTAATCCTTCTTAATTAACTTTCTGTTAAAAAAAGTCACCTTACAACAATAAACACCTTTTCATATGGGGAGTACATTTGCTTGTTAGAATAACAACGTTTTTCATAATTTGTTTTCAAACATTTAGGAACTAAAATTCCGGAATGGTAATTTCTAGAACTAAAATTTTCCAGAATGGATATTTTAATATAGAAATATTCTGAAATGTAAATTTCCGTATTTGATAACTTCCGGAATAGAAAATTTCGTACTGATATTTTCATAACGGAATTTTCATACCGAATCTTTCATAATGAGTTTTTCATTTTCAAATTTTGTAAGTAAATTTTAATACTGAGTTTTCCGTACTAAGATTGTTTTTCGTAGTGAGTTTTGTGAACTTTGTCTTTTCATAGTAAATATTTTTTCGTAGTTTTCGTAAAAATGTTTCCAATTACGAATAATCTTCCTAAGCCAATCCGAAAGGTATGATTTCCTTACTCACGTTTTCGTAGTCATACTTTACTTGCTGGCATTTTCTTATATTTTGTTTTCAGATTATAATTTTCTTAATTATTTGTTTTAATAAAAACCTCAAAATATCGGATTCAAGTTTTCTTGAGAATTTGTTTTCAACTGTCAAATCAGATCTCTTCTTGTCACAACTGTTCGATAAAATGAGGAAGTTGAACCATTTTCTCGTTTCCTATATAAAGGGGACCCCAAATGGTTGTCCCACATCGGTTTTCAAGATCCAACATCCCGAAGCTCTGCCTCTCCATTTTAAAGTCGTTCCGAACTTCAGATTTCTCAGTTCCGAACTTCTCAGAGGTCTTCAGATCCGAATGTCTGTGGATGTATCTTCTCAAGACATGTCTTCCTCTAAGCCGATTTTGAAGTGGTTAGTATATAAGGAGAGGATGGTTCATCCTGATTTCTTCAACAAGTATGACTCTCTTATATCCAAGAATAATAAGCTAAATGGATGGGAAGATGTTGCTGTATCGAAACCGGGGAATCAAGATGAAGTCTATTCGGATTTGCTTATAGATTTTAATGAGACACTCTCCTTTCTTAAGGAATATGGAAGGGAAAAGTTGTCTTTTAAGTCTTATGGTAAGACTTATAAACTTTCATATGCCAAGGCATCCAGCTTGGTAGGGATGAATAATGAAGGAGAAGCTGAATTCATATCTCATGTGTTGCCGAATTCAAAAGGTATCTTCGACAAGGAAAAAGAATTATAAAATCTCAGACTGGCAGATGATAAGGCTCCGAAGATTGCTAGTTTATCTACGAATTTCCGGATTCTAGAGTTGTGGGTACAAGGTCTTATCGTACCGAGAAAAGGTGACAAACATAGTTTGAAAAAGAGTGATATCTACATCCTATATTTCCTGATAAATCTGAGGAATTTTAACCTGATGAAGCACATTCTCATTACTCTTGAGAATGTTAAGAAAGGAAATTTGAGAGCTCAGATCATAATGTACCCAAAAATCCTCTAAAAATTGATAGTTTGGTGCCCTGAGTCTTTCAAGGAGGCATGCAAGTCTAAGCCAAGAGTTTGAAAAATTATGCTGGTGAGTGATGGTACACTCAAAAGGATGGATGTAGCCTTTGACAAGAAGACTGGTCAGTTTATTGATTTATCTGCTCATGAAGAAACGGTTCCGAAAGTTTCTGATCCGGAATCCTCTAAGCCAGTAAGGAAGATAAAGTTGAAAGAAGTGGAAGTTGAAGCAGAGAATCCCAAGTCTAAGGAATTTCATTCCACACCTCCAAAACCAAAGAAGAAGAAAGCTTACCCAGATGAGGTAGTTGCTAAATGGAGGGAGATCAAAGAAAAAAGAGTTCAAGGGGAGCCTCAGTTTTGCTGGGATCCTGCGGAGGCTAAGGCCTTGAAGGAAAGAACTGCAGATGATCTAGTAAAACAAGTCAAAGAAAAGAAGCATAAGAAGAGGTTGTCTGAAGGAGAGGTAGCTCAGGAATTGTTGAAATTCAATGAGATGGTTTCTGCGAACATTCCTGTTCTGAGATCTTTTTCCTTGGAATCTCTACCTGAGACTCCAGGAAGAGACTTTGTCGCTCCGGAAAAGACAGCTGCTAATCCTATTGAGGAAATAGAGCAGATTGAGCAAGTGGAAGAAGAAGAAGTTGTTGCTGATGGAAGTGGTGAAACCGCAGATGTTTTAAAACAAGTATATGATTATCAGGGGACTCCATTGGAACATTTGTCACTCCGAACCTCAGAAGCTGAGTCTTCCAAGCTAGTCACTCCAGCGATGGAAGAGGAGAAAGGATAAGAAGAAGTATCTTACCATGCATAGGAAGAACAACTTCTACAAGATATTGCTCAAATGGATAATGTAGAGGTTGCTGCTTAGAATGTTACTGATGAGGAAGAAACTATCGTTCAAGTATCTGGCAGTGAAAAGAAAACTCCGGAACAGGATTCTATTCCGAGAAGAGATAAGGGAAAGAAAATTCTTGCTGATACTCTGAGCTCAGTAGTGGTGAAGAGAAAGGATGTTGGTAGTTCTTCAATGAAAAAGCTTGACCAAGTTGAAGAAGAAATTTCTCCAACCAGAGTCTCGGATTCTGAGTCATCTTTATTGGGGCATGATTTTGTTGTTCAGTCTTTAAAGAAGCTAGTATGTTCTATTCCGACTTTCTCATGCATTGATTCAAGATGTCAGGTGCTCCAACATGCTTTGAATCAGAAATCAGACTCTGTATCCATGGTCATGGATAAGTGTGTTGAGATAGAAGCTAAATTCAAAAATTTCTTTGTCGACTATGAAGCCCACAAAAGATCTTGCAAGAGGATGTCCAGTTGTTCGAGGAAGACTATAGAAGAAATGAGACTCTTTGATGAATTTCAAGATAATGTTAAGGATGCTTTTGAGACAAAAGATAGGAAGATAAATGAGCTGAATTCTTCCTTTGAAGAAAAGCTGAAAGATGAAAAGAACATCCAGATTCAAGAAGTCAGAGATCTGAATGGGAAGCTGAATTCTGTTTCTCAAAACTGGAATTTTGAGAGGGATCATCGGATTGAGTTTGAAGAAAAGTTGTAGGATCAGGAAGAAAAGTTGAAAACTCAGGAAGAAAAGATTGAATCTCAATGTGCAAGAATTATAGTGTTAGAGAAGCAAGCTGAGGAATATCATAAAGACTTGAAGAAGATAAAGACTATTCTTAAGGGTCTCATGGCGAAGGGAAAAGATCCAAAATAGACCGATCTGATATTTTGTTGTATCTAATCTTCCTTGTTGTTGAGCTTTCTAACTTAATAAAAATTATGCTTGCTCGGTTCTTTTGATGTTGTTAATTTTTCAGGTAGATTGTTATATTTTCCTTTCCCTTGAATTCTTTTTGAAAATAAAAAAGGGGGATAAGTGAAAGAACCCTAATAAAAGGGAAAAAGAATCCTAACAAAGGGTGAGAAAGAAAACAAACTCTAACAAGAGTTTATCTAAGGGGGAGTTTCTCCTTAAAGAAGACATTCCTATTTGTAATGAAATATCATTATGGAAATCTAGAATATGATCCTTAGAGTTTCAAAGCCTAAGGGGGAGTTAGTCGTATTCATCTATATCCATAAGTAATGGGAGATAAGCCTTAATGTTTTCTTTCTTCTTAGAATTTCTTTTTCGTAAGGATGTTTGTGGTTTCCAAAAAGGGGGAGATTATTGAGTCAATAAGGTTTTCCTTATGACTTTTCCATTCCTTCTTGTTTTAAAAATCATAAACACCTTATCCTTAAAAAATTGATTTTATAAGGAAAATTTATTTCTTAAGAAAATTTCTTTTATACGGAAAATTGATTTTTTAAGGAAAATTGCTTTTATAAGGAAAATCACTTTTTAAGAAAAATTTCTTTTATAAGGAAAATTGCGTTTATAATGAAAATGGCTTATATAAGGAAAATCACTTTTGTAAGAAAAATTATCCATATCATATTTTCATCCATATTTTTCTTAAGTATAAGATTCAGATTCATTTCTATATTCTCAGAACTGTTTGAAACATTGATATGAAGTATTCTGTTTTAGGATCCGAATTATGGTTGAGAACTGTAATAAGGTTTCACTCTGAATTTAGATGAGAACTGTGATGAAATATTCATTCCGAATTCTGGATACGAACTCTGATTAAGTTCTACTCCGAATTATGGATACGAATTCTCATGAAGTTCAACATCGAATTCTCATTACGAATTCTGAATACGAATTCTAATTCTGAATTCCCATTTCGAATTCACCTATTAAACAGAATCTGATTATCTTTGTTTTATACACTCCAAACTTATTTAGACTCCGAAAATTATTTTTGGTTAGACTCTGAACTTTCATTTTTTTCTTACTCTTTTATAATTTTTCTAAACATTGATATTTTTTTAACACTCCGAACTTTTCAATTAGACTTAAAAGGATGTCGTACATTCTGTTAAACTTGTTTTGTTATAAAACGATGTCGTCTATTCTGTTATAAACTAACTGTTGGTTATGTTACACGTGTTCATGTCCCTCCGATTCTTAAGGAAAATATGACCGTTGGAAAAGACGTCGACCTTGCCTATAAATAAGAGCTCATTTGAAAGAGCTCCAAGCGGACTGTTGACTAATGTACTGTGCATACATGCTGTTGAAGTGATTTCTAGAGAGGGAGGCTCTTATTTACTCTCAAAGCTTCGTGCGACTCAAAATTTTGGTGATTACATTCGAGGATATCCGAGGATAGGAAGACAGAGGTTTCCAACACCTTGAAGTTGAGGGCTTCCTTGATGAGGAAGACAGAGGTTGCCAACTACCTTGAAGTTGAGGGCTTGCAGGGAAAGCAAGACAGAGACTCCGATCTTTGTATCGTGGGCTTAACCTAGTGTGGGTAAGACAGACTTGCATGAATGTATAAATCAAGGGAACTTTATCCATGGTTGTTGGCTACCCTTATATTTGGGTTAAAAGATTTATATCTTGTTACTTGTAGTTTTACTACTTGTTTATTTCCGCTGCATTTTGTATTTTAAGGAATGTATAACTTTATTATACTTCCTTACTTGTACTTTTTTTTATTTAGATTCTATACGCTTCAAGGTAGAATCTCATATTGTAAATTGTTGTTAAGTTTCAATTTCTGGAACCATATTTCCGGAACCTACTTTCAGAATCTCTTTCCAAGTTTTCATTTGGTGTTAGAGGTGTTTTGAATTTGCTTAGTTTAACTTTTTTAAACATAGCCCTTTCCTTTGCTTAAGGAAAACATAGTTATTTGTAACTAACTTTAATGGTTCTAAAGGAATTTTTAAAGTATACAATTCACCCCCCCTCTTGTATATTGAGCATCAACATCATTATTTTGATCCTACATTTATTTTATTATAGTATTATTATTTACTTTAATTACTAGAAATACCCTTAACTATGGTAATTAAAATAATTACCAAAGATAATATTCATAATATCCAACAAAATAAAAAGGAACTATTTACATAATTTGTTTTTTATAATTAAAAATATGAAATTCATTTTTCAAAATTCATAACATATATGTTTTTGTAATTAATTTAAAATTAATCCACGTTGTCAATATGTGAAACTATGTTTTTTTAAAAGTTAAAAAATTCAAAATATTGACATGTGTTTATATAAAATTTCAATGTGACATTACTTCCAATTAAAAAAAATTGATTAAATGACATAAAATATATTTCATTAAAATTTAAAAACAATTAAAATTATAATCTAATTATATAATTAAAATAGTTAAAAATATAGTTTTCAATTAAAATGAGGTATTTTTTCACTTTTCATTTAAAAAATAACTTTGTCATTAAAATACAAAAAATACAACAACATATAATTTTGCTGACTTGATTCAAGAGAAATAGTTTATTTTTTCAAATATAACATTTACAATTGACAAAAATCTATATTTAAACCGGTTTCTTCCTCAAAAGGTGGAAAAAGTACCTTTCAAATTATTAGAGTATTATAGCCAAAAAATTGGATTTTTTGTCATTTTAAGCCACCAAAATTTATTATAATAAAGAAAAAATATGTAAAAAACATGTGAAAACATAATATTGTAAGTTTTGTTCATTCCTTAAAATACAACAGAAATTAGATGAATACCATTTAAAATAATGATATAAATAATTTATTATTTTTCGGTATATCTTATTCTTGGCTGAAACATCAGATTTCAGAGAAACCCATTATTTTGTTTTATGTATGCTAACGAACATAGTGCCCAATTAAGGAAAAAATTACTATTTAATTCTTAAATATTAATAAATATGAAAAACATTTATTCTATAAATATGTGTGATGTTACATGTATGACCATTATGAAGAGATCTGGTGTTCAATTTTCTCATTCAGTAGTGTTTGAATCCTTGATCATCAGGACAGGTTCACATGTATACATGCAAAGAAGACCATGTAAAATGAGGGTAATTATAAATAAGTGAAATTATATTTTTTTACTGAATGTAATAAAGTTCAATTAGTATGATGTTTTCATATATATTATTTCCAGATATGAGGACGATTCATTAGATAAAATGTTAGTCATAATCATTTAGATTAATTTTGGTGGGTTTCAATCACAACAAACTCATTTTGTTTAATTATTTAATATTTTGTAAATATGTTAGATCCATAACATAAAATAGTGTAGATGATAGATTTTTCTATCTTTTTTAACAATATAATGGTTTTAAGACCATCTTTTATGGCAGTAATTCAAAATGAAAGTTGGTCTTCCTCGATGGCGCTAAATCAACACCTCATAGACGACGTTTTCATTTTTTGAAAAAAGTGATATGGTAAGTCGATTGATGAAGTATTATTCAATCAAAATGATAAAATATTAATATATATATGATAATAGAATTATCATTCCACATGGATTAGGGGAGGTGTGTATAGAATAAGAAAATATAATAACCTTGAAATAAATTCAATGAAACTGGATAATAATTTTACCTATTGAACTTCTTATTCTTCAGAACCTTCATTCGGAAAATGGATTTTGTTTATTGATGATACAAAGGAATATTGGAATTGGGTTAGGGGAATTGGTAATAAAATTTATCCAAAATTGGACATGAATGATAGCTTTCTTGGTGTGAGGAGTAAATGTGGTTTGGGTGGTAATTTTAGTGGGAGTAGAGGAGTGTTTTTTATTATTTTATTTATTAGATTATTAATTTAGATATAAACTGTGAATTGTGTCAACATTATCCAAAAATATTTTAAAATAACTAAGGATTGTTTTTTATTAAGATCATACATCATTGAAAAATAATTATGACTCAACAATTTGTGTACTTTATAAATACAGTATATTACTATATTTCACTATTCACTACAAAATCAACTATTTTATAAAATTTCCAACAATAAAGCCTGATAATATTTTTATTTTTAGAATACAAACATGCACTCCATTTTATTAAAATAATATTCTAAATATGATAAATATAATTTTTATTTAAACTCATAATTTTTTGGACAATACTGATTTTGAAATTAAAACTAATTTTATGACACTTTGAAAATTTAATTATCGTCTGATCAGATTAAATTATAATCAAAATAATAAATATTAATAATTCATGAATCTATGTTATGTAAACTATTTTTCATTTAAATAATTTAATAATTTTTAATTCATTTATATGATTATATTGTGTAATAATTATATTATATTACCATTTATAAGATGAAAAAGTTTATTTATACTTTCATATCTGATGTTACAATTTTATTGGTGATATTACTATTCACAGTCGTCACATTACTATTGCAAAGGTAATGTTAATATTCCATTGGAATTGGTTCCTTAACATCTAGAAATAGTTTTTATTCAATTCATTATTCATTTTTAATATTTTGTATTGTGTCCTTTATGTGATTTTATTTGATTTATACTATTTGGAATAATTATAATAAGTGAATTCCAATTGATAAAATTATATGATTTTACACTTCTCATCCTCAATGAGTCCTACATCATCCAACTCGGCCACTAGGATACCCATATCTATTTTGGTGTTCGATAAAAGGTTTAGTTATTATGGAATTTCATCTATATACATCATCAACATTACATTTTAAGGATTTATTCATGTCTATGTAAAGAGGAGTTGATAGGTGGGTTTAAATTTTAACAAGGTACTATATATTTAATCTTTTATGCTTTGCTTTATTCCCCCACATTTTTTTCTTTGAAACCAAATGACAATTGGCAAAAACATCTATTTATATTTATTTTTATATTATGGTAAATTGAAATCCATATACTTATGGTTCATGAGATATCCCTACGGTCACATTAATTTTGTTTACCATTAGTCGCTTCTATTCACGACACAATTCCTTAGTATATTTCTAGTAGTGATTGATCAGATAAAAATTATAAACAAAATTTTAAATGAATGGTTTATCAAATAATCATATTGTAAATTAAATTAGTGTTATGGACAATCATACTCATTGTCATTCCAATCCATACGATTCATCTGGCTCACAGCCCTTCCAAATGTTTTAGTCAATTAATCTCATGACTGTTTCAACCCTTATGATTAATTAGGCCTATGGACATTCCAAACATTTTTTTTATTTTTTATGGTTTCTAAAAAATAAACTACCAGAAAAAGCATCATTGAAATCATCAATTGATATTCAATAATGAAAAAAATTCATTGTTTAATAATGTTTACAATAAGAACCTAATTTAATTAGGATCCAAAAGGTTATATTTTTAATAATGTTTTCAATGAAACATTAATTGAAATTTAATTATTTATGATATAATTATTCTCTATTAAATATATACATTATCATCAAATATCACCCATAATGACGTGGAAATTTGTGGTAAACTAGCTCCGCATCAATGTAATATTTACTGTAATTTCGATACTCGTTGATTTTGAAGCATTAGATCATAGGTGGGGAATTAGTTTTCATATTACATTCCTATATTATACTAACAATATTATTCATATCCTTTTTACAATAAAAGGACTTATGACCCAGCATTACAAAATTAAATTACCTCTCAATTCTAGTAATGTAATTTCCCTGATGTTTCTCCCCATATTTCTACCATAAATGTGAATGGAATTTTATTCCACTAGGTGAATTTTTTTAATTTCCATGAGACTAAAACATCTTCATTATATTAATACCATGGGAATGATGGGAATATTTAATTTTTGATTCTACCTAGAGATCATAGTGAACAATTTATTGATTGAAACTAAAGTATCTCAATGAAAATTCCATTCAAGAAACATGGATTTAGGACATAAACAAATTGATGATTATTTCATTCAGGGATCATGATTAAACCATATAAATACCATGAAAGTCTAATAAAAATTTCCTTATTTGTATTGATTGATTAATGATTCAACTATATAAGCTCATGGGATTACATTTAAATTTTTGTATATAGAATTTAAGAGAATAACTTGTATAGAAATATCCTCTTAATCTCCACCCATTAACGGTACTAAATTTATTCATAATACATTGTATTTTGAATAATATTATACCATTTATGTTCTTCACCTCTTAAATGATAAATACTTAAGAAAAAAATTTCATGGTTCATACACAATAGAATATGAAAAAAAAATTATAGTGGTATTGTAGTGTCGCGAAAAATCCGAAAATGAAGATAATAATCCCCTTCATTCGAGAGAGGATTTTTACCCAATTACCTTCAACGAATTGGGAAAAGGAAGGAGGTCAATACTCAAAATTGGTAAAGGACTAACTAGTTCGCAAACCGGACAAAGTGTTACGCTGCCGGTTCAGTGAACTGCTCCCCTCCGTGGACCAGCCTCATTCGGGAGATGGAGGCGGAGATCCTCCATGGGCGTGGAGCAGAACGGACGCTAGGTCGGTCCACATCCGCAACCCACACCAACCTGCCCATGACGCATGCGCCTTTGTTCACGAAATGGAGGTGGATCCCCTATGCGTCCACAGACCGCTGTTGTTTGCGGAATAGAGGCGGATTGGTGTGCCACCGTGAAGAAACCTGTAACACCCCAAGATTTCATAGTGTGTTATTTCTTCAAAATAATTCAATAACTTGCACTACACGCAACACTGAGTTCAATTGCACCATGACTTACAAAAAAAAGCCATTAAAAGAGGTCATGAATAGTATTAACTAAATTTTAAACTTTATATAATCCTTATAATTTTAGAATCCATATTATGAGTTTCTTAGTCATAATGCAAGAACAGATTCATTTTTAGTATTGCACTTTTATCAACTTTTGATAGTGAAACCTTTTTAAATACAATATTTTAAACTTTTTGACTAAATGGAGACATCAAAAAATTTAAAATGAAACATCCCAAATTTCCACGGTACGCTTTCCTTTGAATAAAACAGTAGCGTGTGTTGTACGCAACTTCGAGTTCTAACACACCGTAACCAATCAAACTAGCTGTTATGAATAGTAATACCTACTTTTTGAAATTATATATATTTTATATTTTAAATGGACTTCATTTTTGGATTCGGAATATCAAATTTAGCCTAAGGTGAAATTTTGGTACTTTTCGGATAACTTTCATATTTTGATGAATAGTGAAAATTACTAAATTTTAATTAAAAACAACTTTTTTAATCAAAATAATTAATAGTGATAAATTATTAATTTGAGTGGTTTTAAAGTATATTTAGAATATATTTTTACTATTTAATATAATGTTGGTCATTGGACATAATTTTACAATTAAACCGAACATAAACAAGTGTCAATCTTTTGATAGTTATTATCTCTTAAAAACACGCTTTTTGTTTTGACAGCGGGAATTAATTTTAAATTAATTTCTGCCACTTCTGTGTTTTGAATTTAGGAAAATGGATTCCATATTTGGAATCAGGATGTTCAAATTGGGTAAATAGGTAACTTTTATTTTTAGACATTTTGAATAATTACTGCGGTAAATATTTTATTTACCATGGTTAAGGGTAAATCCGGTAAATAAGGGTTAAAAAAATAATATTATAATAATACTAAATTACCCTAAAACGTGTCTTAACCCTATTGGTTGATACAGGGTCGACCATGGGCATCTTTGGGTCAATTTTGGGACCCCATGGATCCACTTGTAAGTGATAATGACACTTTATATTAATTAAGTTAAAATGAATACAAAAATGACACAAGCATATATCCTTTAGCAAAACAATTGTTACATAGGGTTATATATGCTGGATTTTAGATTATAAATATTCATTAGAAAGCTAAAAAGATTTCCTACATAATTATATTTTATTTATAATTTTTTGACATTAAAATATTTATTTTATTTATGACACAATGATGATGCAGTAATTACTAAAATAGTAAACAATTAACATAATTGATATTATAAATACCCAAATAATTATAATATGAAACTTTTAATGAATTAAACAAATTTTCTAGGATAATATGATATATTAGGATTGATTTATTTGACTTTTTTCGAAGTAATCAATCTGTTATGAGTTTCACAAAAATCAACTAGTGAATAGTGTCAAAATTGACATAAAAGAGTTCTTAAAACAAATATTATATTATTAATTGATATTAAATTCCTAAAAATCTAAGGTTCGGCCAAGAGACTTATATTATGATACGTTAATCATTAATGGACCACTTGGGGGTCTTTTGGATGTATATAGTAAGTTTATTAACCATATTATATAAAAATACAAAGAGACATTGTAAAAGTGAAACTAATTAACTTAGAGTTAATACTTAATGATAAGGTTAATATAAGTACCCAAACCTGTCCAAATTCTATTGGATGAGTTGTTTTCGACCTATCCCTACCTCAACCTTTGAATAGTCAACTTTGGAGCCATTGGAAACCGAATATGAATTTATTATAAATTAATATTTCTAGCTTTTCCAAAGGTGCCCCTCACCCCTCTTATAAAAGGGCACTCCTCCTTCTCATTTCCTCACACCTCTCAAGACACTTGGCTCGTCCAAACTCTGCCCAACTAAGCTCCCCACATCCCTCTCCTCCTCCTTGAAGCTTCCCCTTAGGCAGAAAGCATTTCAAGAAGTCCTTTGGTTCCAACCAAAGTGAGTTACCTAAATTAAAGGTAACGATTTCTCTTAAATTATTTTCATTTGTTTTGCTTCTTCAACCCCCAAACTCTTTTTATTTCCTTTCTTTTGTAACAACACTAGTATCAAAAATATACTAGGATGTTGTTATAAGAATGATTCAAACTACACATACACACAACTCCATCTAATGGATGATGAACATAATGTTTCTGTGGATGGAAAACTAACGCCTCACGAAACGATGATTGTTCAAATACATCTTACCACCTCTCATGGTGGCCATTATGATGGCACTGTAATTAAATATGATATTAATGATATATATTTTATATATAAGCTTCTGTAATTCCATTTTATTTCATACCATTATTCGTTTCATGTTGCATATACATACGATAATTTCATTTGAGGAAGTGCGGACTACCGCCCCCTTAAAATGATATGACTCGTTCATACCACACATGGAACGTATAAAGGATGGTGTTAATGAACTTAAGTAACATATATAAAATATTATATTATACTGGAATAGTAATATACCTATGTATCATTTGGATTTGATTCTTTTAAAATAAAAATTAAATGGAAGTAGCGTTCGTGCGTACGTACGGACTACCGTCTCCACGAACGCGATGAGATTCATTCTCCATCGTATCCATTAAAGTATAATTATCATTTAATGATTTAAAAATGATGTTTAAGGACTTGATATCATTCTGGATATGAATAATATACAACAACCATGGCTTATGTAACAAAACATATAAAAGAAAATGAGTAAGTTAACACCCGAAACGACGATAATTCTAAGATATTATTAACAAATCAATGTTAAAAGATCATATATGATATCATATTAATATATATGATTCTTGTATAATTTAATAACAATTATTTCACCATTATACAGGAGGTTAACCTACCCCAACCAAGGAAAAGTACAAGGTAAGGGTTATTTCACAATCTCTTCATTATCTGAGGTTGTTTATATGTAATAATATACTGGGATCTCGTTATCATCCACATCCATGTTTCTTCAAAATGTATTTCAAAACATTTTTACTATTTACAAGAATATGGGTTAAAGTCATTTATACCCTTGTTTGACTTTTTATAAGAGGTTTATAAAGGAATCTTTCCGTCGTTTTCAAAACAAGGTCCTTTTTAACCTTTTCGACAGAATTGAGGTAAGAATGTTTTTTTTAACTTATACGGCGGGTGCGGTTATTTTACGCCGTTATAAAATCTTCAAAGCTTTCCTTACAAGCTTATAAGAATATTTTCATAGAAAATGTTTTATTTTATATGGATCTTAAATGATTTCAAAATAAAAGGAGATATTTCTTTAAAAAGAATTTTGATTTCATCTATGTCAACATCATTTGATGGATTTTAAGATTATTTGAAGTTGATTTATTATGATACAAAACTTCTATATTGTATTGAATGTTTTGTGATATGTTTGACTGTGGATGTGCTATTTTTATACCATTCATAGTTTATTGTGAAAGTATTGACATTTCGTATGCTAGTTTTAATACGAATGTTTATGTTATGTTTAAACCTTTTCATATGGGAATGCATTGGACTTAATAAGTGACGGGTGGAGCCCGCTATAGCTCCTCGATGCATCGGTAGGTCTCATGAGACGAACTAGTGTCTTGGCACAAGGCCTTGACAAAATCTTATTTGTAGTCTTGGCACGAGGCCTTGACTATGTGGTTATGATAGTCTGGCATTATGCATTCCATCATTATGAAAGTGGTTATTGATTTTTGCATGTGATTATTCGATTAGTAGAATATCCATGTGAATAAGTAAATGGCATTATTTCATTTTATTTATGCCATACAATGTTGAAAGTTCATATTTAAAAGGCTTTTGTTTTAGTTATACATTGCCTTAAATGTTTATTCTTACTTATGAAAGTTTCCGCTATATTGTTATCCTTACTGGGCATTTGAGCTCACCCCTTTTCTATGTTTTATTTTTCCCAGGATGTGAAGAAGTAAGTTATGAATGACCTGCAGGGATTTTATGAGGGGTTAATAGTGTGGATTGTGGAAACATTATGTTGTTGTAGTAGTTTTTCATTTTATGATGTAATGTAAAACTTATGAATATATCTAGTGTTTCTAAGGCTACTAAACCAATCGGTCTTTCGAGATTTGATCTTTCTTGTGATCATGCCAATGTTACGAAGTAATGCACCGACTCTGGGTAGCTGGGGTCGGGGCGTTACAGTTGGTATCAGAGGAAGTTTAGTACAAACTTGGAAGCTAGATTTAGATAAACTCTGATTAGAGCACATAGACCTAAGATGAACTTTGAGGATTAGTATAGAAGAACTTCCTAGAATTTTGGTATTGTAGAGACTTTGTGAGTTTTCCGAGCAATACATCCCTGTCTGGATACGAGCAGGTAGAGGTGGCTCTGGCACAGATGTACCTAGGGGTAAAACCCGAAAACACCGCTTTGAGCTAGACTCGAACGGGAACTGGTGCACGACAACGGGCCTTGCTGCACTCTTGGTTACGACACTCCCGGGGGATATGCTTAGGATAATTCTCATTTTCTTTACAAACCATTATGAAGGGTTTATGAGTATATACTTCCTCAAAGAAAACATTTTTATGATTATGGATTATATCCATAAATAGTTCAATTTATGTTAAGTGTTTTATAAGTATGGGATTATGTATTTTGACTCATAAACTAATCTAGTTTATTCCATTGTTTAGAAATGGCGCCCAGTAGAAGGAATGAGAACTCCAGAAATGCACATGATCCAAAGAGAAGGAAGGATCATATCTTTCATGGTCTTAAGCTAGAATTGATAAGAGAAATAGTCTCCCATTTATTATCATCATATGAAGAAAAAATATCATGTGTTGATAAGATAAGTAAAGAGTTTACTGAGTCCTATGGCTTTTAAGGGAAGCAAGAGAAGAAAAGGATAGAAGAGAGAAAGATGGATAAAGGGAAGAGGGAAAAGAAGAATTTTCCCATATGTGGTAACTGTGGAAAGAATCACCCTGGAACTTGCCTGAAAGGAATGGGAGTTTGTTATAAGTGTGGAGGAAAAGGGCACAAAGTACGTGACTGCAAGGGTAAGAAAATGGTTTCAACTGTACAATGCTTCATTTGCAAGGAGTTTGGACACTATGCGAACCTATATACCAGTCATCAGACTATGCCGCAAATGATGTTATTGGATAATAATCATGTTATGATACTACCACAGATGAAGAGGAATGATTAGAGTTCTTATGTTGATTATGTCAATTGAGTGTTGTATCAACAATGTACTTGTTACAATAATCATGGAGTATATAAGGATTGTACTGCAGTACTATTTCATTAAGGACTTGAGATTGTGTGGAACAAAGAAAAGTGACTCAATAGCAGGATAAATTTTTGGAAAATATATGGTTGAGAGAATGATAAATCATAATATAGTTCTGATACTGAGGTAGTGATTTTGGAATAATATGTGATTGTTTTGGATAAATTATATTGGATATTCTTGACTACCCTGGAACTAATTAATGATTTGTATATTCCATCATTGTTGGGGTTTAAAAAATTTTTGGATTAATGAAGTATATCCAGCATTCTATATGGAATAGGGGAGCATGAATGTAATAAATAAGGAATATGGTAATTCAAGATGTTTCAGTTTATTAAAAGAATACAAGATGAAGGTATTCATATGCTATTGCGGGGTAAAAAGGATCTATATTATGTTTACCTTCCTTATAAATGTTGGACTATGAGTTTGGACAGAAGTATTTTGGATAGTTCTAGTTTGGATTATTTTGGATTTCCATAAAAGGACAACCCGGAGGTCGGGCGGCAACCCGTCGCGTCCGGCAAGGCTACGAGACTTGAACCCGCAACCGAAGGGCGACAAGGGTGTATCACCTACCACTGGCCCACGAGATGTCCTGGATTAAATAATGTAGTTTTTATTAAAAGATCTTTTAGATGAATTATAAATTCGTTTATTTTGGAACCCTATACGAATAGTGTAAATAGAATTTTTTTACATTCTATTATCTTTTAGAGTGAAAGATGAGTATGTGGTAGAAATTTATTAATGGATAAAACTCTAATTATAAAGTAAGTATATCTCTATATGATCTTATCCAATCTCATAAAAAAATTCCTCAATATTAAGAAAAGCAAATTAGAACAAAAATGTTTTCCTAGATGGTACCTTAAATCATCACTAATTTATGGCTTTGGGATTGTTGGCCTTTTCATAGCCATGTTCTCTACCACTCTCCATCAGGTAATTGATGGTTAGATTTTTCTTCCATATCCATATTTTACTACATGGAACCCTAGTATGTGTTATTTTCGGTAATCTTCATACTTTTGACTCTTTATTTTAAATAGAGGCCTCATTAATTCATTTTTCGATGTGGGATTTCAACTAAGATATTTTGAAATGTCAAAAATGTGTTATCCTAATACCCTATGTTTTGTTAAACCGATGGTATTTCAAATCATCATAGATTGATGAATTTAAGGACCTCAATTATACACTTGTTTGTGATTGATGACCTCAATCACTACCTATAAATATTTACGTTTTTTCTCCGATTATATGTCTCTAATTTCCACCAATGTTCTCCTAATCGAGATCATAATTTGGTGGTGACCCTTTGATTTCTCTTTTCCTCATATTAAGACTAAATTTTAGTAACCCAATTTCCGATGTGGGTTTTCCCACAAATATATTTTCTACTTTCAACCTTTTATTTTTGAAGAACAATTTCAAATTGCGAGGACGCAATTTATTGAAGGAGGGGAGAATGTAACACCCCAAGATTTCATAGTGTGTTATTTCTTCAAAATAATTCAATAACTTGCACTACACGCAACACTGAGTTCAATTGCACCATGACTTACAAAAAAAAAGCCATTAAAAGAGGTCATGAATAGTATTAACTAAATTTTAAACTTTATATAATCCTTATAATTTTAGAATCCATATTATGAGTTTCTTAGTCATAATGCAAGAACAGATTCATTTTTAGTATTGCACTTTTATCAACTTTTGATAGTGAAACCTTTTTAAATACAATATTTTAAACTTTTTGACTAAATGGAGACATCAAAAAATTTAAAATGAAACATCCCAAGCTTCCACGGTACGCTTTCCTTTGAATAAAACAGTAGCGTGTGTTGTACGCAACTTCGAGTTCTAACACACCGTAACCAATCAAACTAGCTGTTATGAATAGTAATACCTACTTTTTGAAATTATATATATTTTATATTTTAAAATGGACTTCATTTTTGGATTCGGAATATCAAATTTAGCCTAAGGTGAAATTTTGGTACTTTTCAGATAACTTTCATATTTTGATGAATAGTGAAAATTACTAAATTTTAATTAAAAACAACTTTTTTAATCAAAATAATTAATAGTGATAAATTATTAATTTGAGTGGTTTTAAAGTATATTTAGAATATATTTTTACTATTTAATATAATGTTGGTCATTGGACATAATTTTACAATTAAACCGAACATAAACAAGTGTCAATCTTTTGATAGTTATTATCTCTTAAAAACACGCTTTTTGTTTTGACAGCGGGAATTAATTTTAAATTAATTTCTGCCACTTCTGTGTTTTGAATTTAGGAAAATGGATTCCATATTTGGAATCAGGATGTTCAAATTGGGTAAATAGGTAACTTTTATTTTTAGACATTTTGAATAATTACTGCGGTAAATATTTTATTTACCATGGTTAAGGGTAAATCCGGTAAATAAGGGTTAAACAAATAATATTATAATAATACTAAATTACCCTAAAACGTGTCTTAACCCTATTGGTTGATACATGGTCGACCATGGGCATCTTTGGGTCAATTTTGGGACCCCATGGATCCACTTGTAAGTGATAATGACACTTTATATTAATTTAGTTAAAATGAATACAAAAATGACACAAGCATATATCCTTTAGCAAAACAATTGTTACATAGGGTTATATATGCTGGATTTTAGATTATAAATATTCATTAGAAAGCTAAAAAGATTTCCTACATAATTATATTTTATTTATAATTTTTTTACATTAAAATATTTATTTTATTTATGACACAATGATGATGCAGTAATTACTAAAATAGTAAAAAATTAACATAATTGATATTATAAATACCCAAATAATTATAATATGAAACTTTTAATGAATTAAACAAATTTTCTAGGATAATATGATATATTAGGATTGATTTATTTGACTTTGTTCGAAGTAATCAATCTGTTATGAGTTTCACAAAAATCAACTAGTGAATAGTGTCAAAATTGACATAAAAGAGTTCTTAAAACAAATATTATATTATTAATTGATATTAAATTCCTAAAAATCTAAGGTTCTGCCAAGAGACTTATATTGTGATAGGTTAATCATTAATGGACCACTTGGGGGTCTTTTGGATGTATATAGTAAGTTTATTAACCATATTATATAAAAATACAAAGAGACATTGTAAAAGTGAAACTAATTAACTTAGAGTTAATACTTAATGATAAGGTTAATATAAGTACCCAAACCTGTCCAAATTCTATTGGATGAGTTGTTTTCGACCTATCCCCACCTCAAACTTTGAATAGTCAACTTTGGAGCCATTGGAAACCGAATATGAATTTATTATAAATTAATATTTCTAGCTTTTCCAAAGGTGCCCCTCACCCCTCTTATAAAAGGGCACTCCTCCTTCTCATTTCCTCACATCTCTCAAGACACTTGGCTCGTCCAAACTCTGCCCAACTAAGCTCCCCACATCCCTCTCCTCCTCCTTGAAGCTTCCCCTTAGGCAGAAAGCATTTCAAGAAGTCCTTTGGTTCCAACCAAAGTGAGTTACCTAAATTAAAGGTAACGATTTCTCTTAAATTATTTTCATTTGTTTTGCTTCTCCAACCCCCAAACTCTTTTTATTTCCTTTCTTTTGTAACAACACCAGTATAAAAAATATACTAGGATGTTGTTATAAGAATGATTCAAACTACACATACACACAACTCCATCTAATGGATGATGAACATAATGTTTCTGTGGATGGAAAACTAACGCCTCACGAAACGATGATTGTTCAAATACATCTTACCACCTCTCATGGTGGCCATTATGATGGCACTGTAATTAAATATGATATTAATGATATATATTTTATATATAAGCTTCTGTAATTCCATTTTATTTCATACCATTATTCGTTTCATGTTGCATATACATACGATAATTTCATTTGAGGAAGTGCGGACTACCGCCCCCTTAAAATGATATGACTCGTTCATACCACACATGGAACGTATAAAGGATGGTGTTAATGAACTTAAGTAACATATATAAAATATTATATTATACTGGAATAGTAATATACCTATGTATCATTTGGATTTGATTCTTTTAAAATAAAAATTAAATGGAAGTAGCGTTCGTGCGTACGTACGGACTACCGTCTCCACGAACGCGATGAGATTCATTCTCCATCGTATCCATTAAAGTATAATTATCATTTAATGATTTAAAAATGATGTTTAAGGACTTGATATCATTCTGGATATGAATAATATACAACAACCATGGCTTATGTAACAAAACATATAAAAGAAAATGAGTAAGTTAACACCCGAAACGACGATAATTCTAAGATATTATTAACAAATCAATGTTAAAAGATCATATATGATATCATATTAATATAAATTATTCTTGTATAATTTAATAACAATTATTTCACCATTATACAGGAGGTTAACCTACCCCAACCAAGGAAAATTACAAGGTAAGGGTTATTTCACAATCTCTTCATTATCCGAGGTTGTTTATATGTAATAATCTACTGGGATCTCGTTATCATCCACATCCATGTTTCTTCAAAATGTATTTCAAAACATTTTTACTATTTACAAGAATATGTGTTAAAGTCATTTATACCCTTGTTTGACTTTTTATAAGAGGTTTATAAAGGAATCTTTCCGTCGTTTTCAAAACAAGGTCCTTTTTAACCTTTTCGACAGAATTGAGGTAAGAATGTTTTTTTTAACTTATACGGCGGGTGCGGTTATTTTACGCCGTTATAAAATCTTCAAAGCTTTCCTTACAAGCTTATAAGAATATTTTCAAAGAAAATGTTTTATTTTATATGGATCTTAAATGATTTCAAAATAAAAGGAGATATTTCTTTAAAAAGAATTTTGATTTCATCTATGTCAACATCATTTGATGGATTTTAAGATTATTTGAAGTTGATTTATTATGATACAAAACTTCTATATTGTATTGAAGGTTTTGTGATATGTTTGACTGTGGATGTGCTATTTTTATACCATTCATAGTTTATTGTGAAAGTATTGACATTTCGTATGCTAGTTTTAATACGAATGTTTATGTTATGTTTAAACCTTTTCATATGGGAATGCATTGGACTTAATAAGTGACGGGTGGAGCCCGCTATAGCTCCTCGATGCATCGGTAGGTCTCATGAGACGAACTAGTGTCTTGGCACAAGGCCTTGACAAAATCTTATTTGTAGTCTTGGCACGAGGCCTTGACTATGTGGTTATGATAGTCTGGCATTATGCATTCCATCATTATGAAAGTGGTTATTGATTTTTGCATGTGATTATTCGATTAGTAGAATATCCATGTGAATAAGTAAATGGCATTATTTCATTTTATTTATGCCATAGCATGTTGAAAGTTCATATTTAAAA
Source organism: Viscum album (assembly GCA_963277665.1). Lineage (NCBI taxonomy): Eukaryota > Viridiplantae > Streptophyta > Magnoliopsida > Santalales > Viscaceae > Viscum > Viscum album. The sequence goes on along the minus strand of OY728123.1, from coordinate 744,472,721 downwards.
GGCTTTTGTTTTAGTTATACATTGCCTTAAATGTTTATTCTTACTTATGAAAGTTTCCGCTATATTGTTATCCTTACTGGGCATTTGAGCTCACCCCTTTTCTATGTTTTATTTTTCCCAGGATGTGAAGAAGTAAGTTATGAATGACCTGCAGGGATTTTATGAGGGGTTAATAGTGTGGATTGTGGAAACATTATGTTGTTGTAGTAGTTTTTCATTTTATGATGTAATGTAAAACTTATTAATATATCTAGTGTTTCCAAGGCTACTAAACCAATCGGTCTTTCGAGATTTGATCTTTCTTGTGATCATGCCAATGTTACGAAGTAATGCACCGACTCTGGGTAGCTGGGGTCGGGGCGTTACAAAACCACACCGCGACTCATCAGATATCAGTTGATCGAGTCGTTCACGAATGGGGAGTCATTAATGGGATTCCGTAGAAAGTGCCATGGTCCCATCTACACATCATCTTCATCAATCTATAAATAGTCACTGAGGGGAACCAAGGGAAAAAAAGAGGAGAGGAAGGATGGGTGAACCACCCGTGGGGAGAAGCTAGAGAAATTGTTCCCAGTGTTAAAATTTTGCGACCATCCGTGGACCTCATATCTTCCACGGATGCACGCTTTTGCGTAGAGGAGAAACCAAAACTCAAACCACATGTGGGCATCTCCTTCGCATATTGTCCTTCCATGGTCACCCCCTCCGTGGACCAGTGTCGTTCGCGAAATGGAGGCAGTAATCCCTCCACGGGCGCGAAGTAGGACGGGAGATAACTCCTCCATAGACACCCTTTTTGGAAAACAAAACCGTGAACCACATGTGGCTTTCCTTTCACGGCCATTTCCATCATGGCATGCCCTTTTTGGTCACTTCCTTCATGGCCTGACCTTCATGGCCATTTCCTTCACGGACGTCCTACGCGGCCTTCTCCCTCGTGACAAGCTCCCTCGCAGCCCGCCTCCTCCGCAGCCAGCTCCTCTGTAGACACTCTTCATGGACAACCAAACAACGAACCCTTCTCGTACAACTCCTCCGTGGATGGGCTCTTCACGGATAGCTCCTTCGCGGACAGCTCCTTCGCGGCCCACCCCATGCGGAACACCCCATGCACTCGCTGGTCCATACCGTGGGGGCTGCACCCCTGCACCCCTTCTTGGGGTCACTGTTGCGCTGTCGTCCCGGCCATCCGGGTCGGTCCCTTCAATACCATCACTGACCCCCATGAAAAATGGGGACTTCCACCATGAACTTTTCGTTCAGGGTCAACAGTATTTCACATTGCACCCTTTTGTCGTCCCAACATCCTTCTTAGAAATTCCATGAGTCCAGTTACTTATCAGGACTCTCCTATAACCCCATTACCTATCTCCTTTTTCTAGCATCATCCAGAATGGGCCGCCCTTGCGTAAGTCCCATGCCAACAATTGCTAGGTATCTCATACCTACTCGTCCTGACCACATGATGTTAAATTGTGTGGCCCTCATCCTGACCACATGACGTTAAACTGTATAGCCCTCGTCCTGTCCATATGACATTAAACTATACGGAAATAGTCCTCTCTACATGACTATAAACAGTAGCATTCCCCATTATTATATAATTGGATTACTCTTGCTCCATGAAAGATATGCTTTGTGATCCAAGCATAATATACCTCATGCCATGTTTACAATGGCATAATTTCAAGAGCACTAGAATCTATTCAAACATTCCATCACTCCACCCCACACTTTTCGCATCCTTCATTCGGATATCCATCCTCTTTCTTGTCTAAAGGGACCCCCTAACGGCTTGGTCCCATGCCGCATCGTCTCGTCTACCGTTTTAGGCCAACGCCCTGGAAGACTTTGGACAACACTTCGATACAGGTCTTGTGTTTCAAACACAGTCATCAGTCAACCCTCATTTGCTTGTCCCCATTTCAGGCTAACATGATATGGATGCCGTGTTTCAAACTTGGTCAACAGTCATATTCCTCAACCCACCAATGGGTTGGGATGACCTCACAGCTAAACATGAGGAAGACGTCATGGGCTTCTATCTCGGAGTAAGCCCCGACATTATGGGCCGCCATCATGCGTAAGCCCTATGCCACTTCTCACGGACGCAACTTTCACGACGTGATCCTCTGGTCCCAACTGCCTCTTCTTTCTCACACCGTGCATGACTCATGTGGGCTTAGTGTATGAATCGACCATGACATCCTTTTATGGGCCTCCTTAGAGTGTAATCCCCAATCCATCATTCTGGGCTTCCTTAGAGCGTAAGTCCCAGGACAATGCGAACTATGATGAATTTGATTCCCTACCATAGTGATACGTAAGAAGCCTCCATGAGGTTCAAGCCTGATCACCATCGGACCCCCGGTTCAACCGTCATGTCGGTTCTCCAATTCCCCCCTTTCGAACTACGTGGACATTGATCCCTGTCCCCTAGGCAGGGTACATAGGAACCCTCCATGAGGTTCAAGCCCAACAACCAGTGGATCTGACTATCTTCACATCAGTTCATCACACCACTCCTTGTACCGCCTCAGTGAGTTCTTACTCCATAGGGTCATTAATCCAAGACGGATGGTAAACCTCAGTCATAAATGATTATGAACCCCTGCGTTCAGCTGACCATTTCCAACTAGGTGAAATCTGTGGATACTATGCTTGGGTATAAACCAAATATTTTCAAACATATGAATACTTCTTAAATATATAAGAGAGTCCAAGAATAATAAATAATTCCCCCAAAAAGGGTGTGATGAGACCGACTTCCCATCCTCTTGACCAATGTGTGTTCTTAAGCGTTGCTGGCCAAATTACCCGTAGAACGCCTGCCTTTAGAAAGCAGGTCCACGCATCGTCAGATGTAGAACCATTGGGTGTTTTGAGACTGACCCGAAACAAGTACATATCCATCGCTCAACCAATAAAAGACAATAAGACCCATCAAACGAAGGTGGATGTTTCATCATAAGAGACTCAATAGTACATTGTTCCTTCAATTTATTTTTTGAAATATCAGAATGATTCATAGCATGAGAATGTTTCAATATTATAAAATTTTCATTTTATAATTTAGATACAATATAACAATGTTACAATGTTTGAAATATATATCATTATCCACCACATTTATTTTTATTAAAATTCCTTCTTCATCCATCCATGTACTACAACTAAAAAGCATGATGACAGAATCAAAATAAAATAATCAAAGTGAGGAATCATAAAATACTGAAAAAACATTCATTTTAATTCTTGTTCAATACATATTATTATAAATATATGATACCATAGGTTTAACCTAGTTCATAAATGGTAAACATATTTTCAAATCCATTATTATAGGGTATAAAGAAATATAAATTAACCCAATCATATCCCCATGAGATGTATATCAATGTGTGTAATCTTTGATCTAGAAATATTCAATTGTGATGATATATTAGATACCCAATTAATCAACTATTCACTTATTACCCTACACTACAAAAAATAACTGCATAGCGGTTTTTTTATACATGATGGTGGTTTAACCCACCGTGATATGGTTCAGTGACAGTTTCGTAAAACCATTTATACTACATGTTTCATCATCCAATCCATGATTGTTTCTTCCATTTAGTAGTTGTTTTTGGAATTATTATAGAAACCATATTTAGAAATGTATTTAATAGTTTTAGCAGTGGGTTTTAGCAAGAATGTATGGTAAGGGTTTAGAAACGGCTAAGACCACCTCAAAATATTTTTTGTGTGGACACCCCCAATAAAACCAATAAAACCAATGTTAAATAATATTTTCTCTATTTTTTAGCAAAACTTTCAACCAATATTAAAAAAAATCATATATCAGCAGTTTAAACTGCCACTATATGTTCATTTTTAAATACAAATTGGCTGTAGATTATGCTTCCCTAATACCCTGAAAAAAATATACGCAGAGAACATATAACCCAATTTCTTGATAATTAAACTTTTATCAGAACTAAAAATGTTATGGGAAACTATATTTCACATTATAAAACTACTCCCCACCACTAAAACAAGTAAAACACATAAAAAGTTAAACATTATATAAAAATCATATTTGGATTAAAACCCAATGAATAAGCATTTATCACAATGAAAAACAACCTTTAAATTATAAAAAACATGTAAAATGCAGCAATCACATGTTAAAAAAACCAAATTTAATATAACTATTCTATTTAAAATCTTTTACAAGATAAAAAACCAATCATGGTTCAATGAAAATGTACCAAAATCGGTTCCAACACATCCCAGTTCCAGTAATGATCAAAAGGATAATACCAATTTCGAGTGGATCAAATGAAATTTCACAGTTTATGACTCAAGATCCTCTCATAATCGATCTATGAAGACATTTAATATCATCAAGGTTGACAAGGAGGTCTAATAGGATCTAATGGTTTGAAAAGAATAAATATTAGTTGAGAGATGACTGAATAAATTTGGAATCTGGAATTTGAATTCCAAATTCAAATACAATTGAGAAGAAGGTGTTGCTACTACTGGGTAAGAATAATAAGAATAAGGTATTTCATTTTCATGTTTCAACTATGCAGATGAGATAGAGGGAAGACGAATGATATTATTATGTGATTATTTGAAGTTACATTAAGTTACATGGAATGAAATTTAAGAAATTAGTTTTTTATGTCCATTTTCCGAAAAATTAGAAATTAGAAATTTTAAAAGAACACAAGATGAATATGTGATTATAGAAACTATTATAGTTTTTTATATAGAATATGATGAATAATAATGTTTTTTCATGTGTTGTGAATAATAAATAATGAACGTTCTTTATATTTTGAAATTAAATAAGGAAAAAAAAATTTTGAACATCAATGTAAATACATATTCTATACTAGTGAAAGATTTATTATTGTAATGAACATTATTTTAAACTAGTAGGATGGTAGTATAAAGACGCACTGGGAATATGAAAGAGTGTGGGATACAAAAAATTCTAGTCTAGAATCATGTAATATAAGTTCAAGGCTAAAACCTGATCACCTGTACTAATAGGTTGATACTAGTGGGTTCTGTAATATCGAAGGATTCCATATAAAACATAGGATTTTCCGTCTCATTTTGATATGTTATCCTTTTATCTCTGTTGTGACACTTATGTTGGTGTCTTCATGATTTTATTATAAAAGAAGATGATGCTTAGATGATTCAATGATAGAACTGTTAACAATAATAAGTTAATATATAAAATGATAGGGTTTAAAATGATTTCAATTGGATAAAAAAGTCATCAACATTAATTCACCCCCTCTGAGAATTGAACATGTCACTAATTGGACTTCTATCAATTTATTGACTATGATTCATTATTAATCATTAATTTTTATTGAATTATAGAAAACCATTTTCCCACTTTTTATTAAAAAAATTCACACAATCACTTATTCACCTCTTATTTTTTATCTATTTTCTACCATATGGATAACATATATGTATTATCTATATAATGTATATATAGTATCTATCATCTCTTATCTATAGTGTGTATCAATATATTGAACAATATCAATGAATTGAATATGTTAATTTTTTACATTATAATCCTCGTATTCCTTCATGATCTTCTAGTAATTCCAAAAACCATGGAACAAACATCACATAAAATAAATAACCTTGGAACATATAATTTTACTCCGGATTTATATGTTTTAAAAAATAAAACCAATCACTCATATCCACTATATCTTATATTCACTTATTCCATCATGGGATCAACAGTATTCATTAATGAAATTTCTCTCAAAAATTTACTTGAAAATTATATATGTATAATACAATATATTATACAACACATCTATGTAAATATGATTATTAAAAAAATTATTTGTATAAGTATAAATAGAATAATATATAGATATATAATTATAAAATTATATTGATTATGGTGTATGCATATTTGAATGTAATTATTCATATTATGAAACCAAAAGAAACCCCAAATTATAAACCTAAATGACACCCATTATCAATAAAATATCATTTAAAAAACATGAATAAAAACAAAATATTATTAGTGAAAAATAAAAAAATATTTGAAACCTAAAAAACTAAAATAGATTTTAATATTGATAAACATATCAATAGTCTTATAACTTTGATCTAAAATTGAATAGATAATGTGGGATTCAAGTTTAAAATTGTAATTTTTGAGGGAGAGACAATGGATGGACTACATGGGGATAGCTAGAATGATTGTTGATGGTGTAGAAATAGTAAGGTTATGGAATAGGGAGAGATTATATGGGGGAAACCATCAGAGTCCATGGGAATGTGGGAGTACTTGGAAGGCATTGAGAATAAGAATGAATAAGGATATGCACAATGAATGATGGTTTAAAGTGATTGACCTCAAGTAGTGAGTCGAAGTAGCTTCAAGGTATAATGGAACATAAATGATTGAAGGGTTTTGGGGACTACAGGCTATAAGGAACAACAATGGGAATGATAAAAAAGAGCCTTTATAGTCTTGAAGATATAAAAAAATTCATGAAATATTAAAAATGGGGACAAAACTTATCACTATAATGATTGAAATTTACTTTGTTATACTCCAACAAGAACGAAATTACACTTAGTTATTAATATACTGGGTTAGGGAATGGATGTTTTCTGATTCTAAAATAAATCATAAAATGTTTTTCACTATATATCATGAATACCATAGAAAGATTGTTATTTTAATCATAAATAATCCTATATTTTTATGAATGGATGACTTTCACTGCATCCCTGAAAGGTTTTCATCCTATCGAGACATGGGAGATCATGAATATGTTTGGCCATGAATGTGATAGGTGAATACTCTTTTCCACACTAGATACATGAACAAAACCACCCATTCCATATTTGTCCAAAACATCAATAACACCACAAATTACTATCTGATGGTGAACCCTGGACGTCAACCTCTCCATTTTTGTCTTACTTCCTTCTACCTACACCTGTAAGTCAATTATATTGAAAATTAAATAATGTTGTATATTTATGTTTAAACATAAAACCAATAAATATTTTTTCAAACTAAATAATTCATAAATGGTGTGATTTACCTTATTACTTCCATTCATTGATGAAATACAATAGGTTAATGATCTACTAATCTTCTGATATAAATCTATCAACACATTTTGTAAAGAGGATATGTGATCCCCCTATTCCTGAATCGTGTTTTCCAAAGAAAAAACTCTCTCTCAGAATATCAGGGTATAGAGTGACTGTAACCTTTAGTAGATATAGTTGAAATCCCCAGTGGCCAACCAATGACCATAGATGTTAATGGTCCCAAACCAATCCTGTACACTTGACAAGGATGCTCATTCCCAAAGGACATTACCAACATGGTCATCCTAGAGAGTGAGTAGGACTGCATGAGATTTTCATCCCATAGTACATTAATTTTTACCTATAAATAAAATGTCATTTATATTAGAATAAATATATTAAACCATATTGAAAATTTTTAATAAGTTATTGTAATGAAAACTGAATTCATACCCTAACTTCTTTGTCAGAATCATTAACAAAACCCCAATCATATTTTATTATAAACATCCAACCACACATCTGTTTGGGATACTTGGTGACCTAAACTCTGTGAATGCATTAAACAAAAATAAATCAACAATTTAAAATATTAAAGAGATAATATTATCTTATTAATATTTAAACTAATGAAAATCTTACTGGATTTGATTGACTTCTAGAAAAAATATTATACCCTGTAATGTGAAGTATTTTCTTCATAGCTCGACTCAATGAATTCATCCTTAAATGTGTTTGAAATTAATAAAATGTAATATAATAGTAATGTATAAAAGTTTATCTCTTTTTTATATTCATGTATAAATGTAAAATGTGATTAATATAATAAAATATATTTAAATACCATATTCCTGTCATCATGATGGAAATGAATAAAAGAATTCCATTTCTCTCTAGGTACCCCATTGAGTACCTTATCATACATTTGTTTGTATCTCAGTTAGGTATCATTGAAATCATTCCATATTCGTTATTTAAAAGCTTTCCATTTCATGAAAAAATATTTCAATATCAACATTCATGCAAGCATATCAGCAATGTTAAATCAATAAAAAATCTATACATAGAGAATCAATTTAAAAATTCTATAATTTAATAACATAATGATATTAAATTACACCATTATCTATTAAAATTACCTTTATTTGTGAATCAAAACCCGCATTATTTTCAATATTAAGGCATATTAATCCAATCATCATATGTAATGGGATGTGAAACAGGCTTTTCCGCTAGCTGGCCATGAATTTGGCCATGTAATCTTACACCATAATTCATAAGGACCCCATAGAAATCAAATGGGACAAATATTATTAGTCCAATTAGATTCCATACTTCTAACATTTTAATATTGTTTTCAAAAGTAACATTTTTTGTATATTTTGTGAAAAAATAGTTATTAGTAAATAAAATATGAAATAAATGTATTCATATTTAAATTTTTACCTATAATAGTCACCCACCAATATCCCTATTATGAACTAGGAGTGGTGCTCTACTCCCTCACTGTTGAGACTCCTGAATTGGAAGGCATCCCATGAGCTACTGATGGGACAAAAAATAAGGGTGTGAGAGATGGTGTAGGATGGGTAGGTGGATATTGTCTTAGATGCTATAGGGAATGTCAACTGATATTCAATTGGAATTAATATAATGATTCCTCCTTGGAATTACTATCATATAATCAAATAAAATAATGTTCATAAAATATATATCAAAAAAATCATGTAGAAAAATAAGAAATAATAAAAGATGCACGGTACAGAAAACAATATATGCAAAACAATGAAATTGAATGACTAAACAGACGAAAAAAGTGAGGGATAAATAAATAGGTAACTGTATATAAAATCATTTTCTCGATAAATCAGGTCACATTCCAACTGCTTCATTACTTCGTTTACTTCATCCACCCCTGAATGACTAATATTTTCAATATCATAATGTAAAAATATGTTCACTTCTTATTGTTTATGGGATTCAATGTTATAGGAAAAATCATCCACTCCATCACCCATATTATACAAGGGTCTTTATTTTACTTGAGAAACTGTACTCCTCCCTTCATCCATGACATATTTCACATAATATACCATTTTTACTTGTGATGATAATATATAGTGATCATTTTGTTCACAATCACCAAAATCCATCAAGGGAGAGAAATTCAAAAAGTAAATTTCAGGGAATCTCTTTTTACACCGCTGATAATATCCACCAAAATTCATTTGAATGGAACAACTAAAAATTTCCAATGGTAGAATAATTTGGTAATATGAATTAAATTTCCATAGTAACCCAAATAGGGAATGGTAAATATGCCATTATTATATGTTTTTAAACACTATTTTTGATCCAATGTACTTAATTTAATGTCATTCAAGTTATAAGCATCGAATGTTTTAGCTTATTTTAGGGGAACTCGAGAAAGAAACCTAAAATATTCTCCAAACTCTACTCATGTATCAGTATTCAAGATAAAAATACAAATTTAAATTATCAAATTTATAAAATATTTATATCAACCTAATAACCTTATTGATTATCATATTTTTAACTTATACGTCCTGAAAACCATTTTAAGAGTTCTTTATTAGCATATTTTGTTATATCTTTCTCTTTTTATGTCCATCTGCTCATTCATCTCTTTTTTTATCCACAAATTATCAATAAATGGATCTACAAAGTCACTATCCATCTGCACAAATCTATGTTCCTATAATAATTCCATTTCAGTTACTGAAACATTTGAGTTACTCTTAACTTATTAGAAAATAGCTGGAGATATTTTTGATTTCCCATGTATTTCAGATTGAGTTTATGCATCTTTAAAACATATATATTAATTTAATTTTTTCTCAATATCATCCAATTATCTAAAATAGGCGTTTGGAAACTCCATGAACAAATAGTCTTTAGAAATAGATCCTTCAGGTTGAGATTCATTTTTTAGGTATAATTTCAAATTCCCATGATATCTGTGAAATAAAATAAAATTACATAATTATTTCTAAAATGAAGTTCCAATATTTTTCTAATTAAATTAAAAACATATAAATAAATTTCCAATCAATTCGATATATCCATCAATAATTTATGGTGCCTCCTAATTTAGCCTCCTCATCCATAATCAAAGTTAAATCAATCACGAAAGTAAAAAACGATGGAAGAACGATCATATCCATTGCACAGTGTGACAATAAAAATTTCTCCTAAAGGTTTTCAAGTATAAATGGATGTAGATTTTTCTCAAATAATAATCTAAAATATGTTCAGAATTGGAGTAAAACCATAGTATCATTTTGAAGTAATAATGTATGCATTACCAATGGAAGTATCTATTATAATAGAATATGTCATTCATTATTTTTTAATCCATTTAGCCTATAATAATTTAATTCAACACATTGTGGTGTGTTAATCTAATACCCATAAGAAACCATAATAGGTTTTAAAATTTTATGTAATCTATCTTTGTCCTGAGTTTTCATTGTAAAAATTGTCAGATCATGCTTTCCATTCCCATCTGGAAAGAGATCACTCTTTATGTTCATTACATGTAAGTATTTTTGAACATTGATATGATCCTTTAACTATCCATTCTCATTAAACAATGTTAATATCAAATCGTCAGAAACAATCTTATCAATATTCATCAAATCAAGATAATGTTGTATAAAATTAATTTCACAATACAGATGTTTGATGAATATACTTTTTCTCTTCTGTTGATGCATTCTAATTTCAATTGATGATTCACTTCGAACTAGTTTCCCAAAAACATTCAAATGATGCACCTTCCCAAATTCTGTTTCTAGAATTTTATGTTCTGCCAATATTCAAATCCATTTAACAACATTTGATGTTATATATAATCGATGAAACCATTGAATTTTGAAATGTTTAGCTATAATCTGTGAGATGCATTGGGAAAACCTCGATGATATAAGAATCACCATTTTCTACTCTGAGGTAGCCATTTAGGCTCAAAATCAATGTTACAAACCAGACATTTCAATGACATGAATGTGATCCTACAATCTATATTCATGTGTCTAGGTAAGTCACTAATTTTCCCCATTAGCGAATATTGCATTTTGAAGATTATTCTAGAAGATTCATCATATGTCTTGACACCACTGCTCCATAACTATAATGATTTTTTTAATTAAATGATACATGTAATCAACAAAATCATTTCTAGGAATTTGTTTTCCTGAATAATCAAAGAAATGATAAAAATACATTTCTTGAATACACATCAATGAATTCATATTGTATGGCATCAAAAAAATATACTAAATGAAGCAAATGGTACTCAATGTCCGAAATGGGATGAATGCATCAACAACCACTCCTAATTAAACATTCATATGATCCGATGATAAATATGTATCTATTGAATCAAATGTATTACATGATTTTTAATCTCATGGACTTCTCATTATCCCATCAATGTTATTATCTATAAAACTCCTTGCATGTTTTTGGTTGTTTTCATTGACATGAATAATCATTCAAATGGATGTCTTAAAGGAAGGTAACACCAAACCATTATAAGTGTGTTCATTTTCTTCTTCTACAGCATGGTCTTATATTGATTCAAAATTAAAAAATCACCCATAGTCTTACATCAAAGCAAATGATATTTTGTTTAACCCTACTATCATGAACCCTCTCTCTAATAAAGCATAAAATCATTCGGTCATGCATATGTTTTTGTATAATTCAGACCAATTTTGTTAACAACTTTTTTCATATCATAAAAAGACTTAGGGATATTTTCTTCATGAAATTTATCATGCAACAATTACAATATCATTGACACCTCCTTATTTGTAATTACACATAGTTATTTTTTATAGTACAACATCAGTAGAAGAGAAATTTTTTAATATTTCAAACATCCACTATGAAACTCTTGATTTCCTTCATCAACTAAACCATGAAACACATATGTAAGATTAATGGATTTTTCTTTTAAATTTTTCTCCATAGAATCAAGAGGTGTATCCAATGATATGTTAGAATCATTATCTATTTTTCCAAGAGTCTCTAAAAAAATCCCTTCTCAAATTTCTATTTGTAGAACCCTCAACTAGTTATTCTAATATGTTTTGATGTTGATATAGTTGTCTTGAAATTTCGAATGCATCATTTATAAGGTTTTTCATTTCATTTCCCATTGTCAATGAATTTGGGAGCTCATTATGTGGATTGAAATTTGTTCTCAACCGTCTGATAACATTGAATTATCTATTCCAAATCCAACACAAATATTGAACCGAGAATTGATTCAATATCAATTCTTGGTACACTTTATATCTCTTTGACTATCTTCAATATGTTTATTAAATACATGTACATCTCATTCTCCCATCAAAAGATCGATTGGAAATTTTAAATTCATAATTATCTTGTAAACCGTTAGTATACTGAGGTGTGTTCCTCGACAATGTGATCCATCATTTATCCATATATATAACAATGTGCCTACAAATTATTAAAAAAATTATAAGACATAAAAATTACTAAATATGAAAAGAGATTCATATATACTTGTGGAAACATATTAGGAATTGTTAAATATGGATTTCCAATAAAAATACATATGATTAATAATGTAGCATTTTAAAAAGGATAATTGAAATCCATTATGTCTATTCGTGAGTAATATTTTGTGTAAAATATTCTCATTTTTCATTTAAAACCCACTAGTAATCCTAATCGAAAAAATATATGTTGAAATAAATTGTTAATAAATATATTATTTTATGAAATATTTTAAAACTATCACAATATATTTTCAATAATTGATTAGAGGACGAGACTGATTCTCAAAAATTTTAAGCTACTATAATGATACTCTTTTAAATTTAATGGATAAATATTGTAATTTTTTCATAGAATGAATTGGTGGATTCATGATGATAAAGGATACATTATTAAAAAATTATCTCTTTTATTTATATCGATGATTTTATTTATTTTATTTCCTCTAGTTTCCTAAATTTCCTTTTCATGTTTGGATGAAGTCACCATTAACCTTATCAGTGCCAGGTGGTAGTGAATAGAGATACAATGAATTGTGGGGTACTATGTGGGAAATGTTACTACTCTGATGAGTATTAGTAAATAGTCAATGGTGTGTATTTTGAATCAATTAACATTCTTGATTCCGACATCGAATATTATATTGAGAATGGTCATGACATCATGAGTCATGCTAATGAGGCATTCTTCCGAGAAATGAATAACTCTAAAGATAGTGAAATGAGTTCATGAAAACAATGTAATTATAATAATCCGGTAACTCTAATGAGGTAACAGGTACCACCAACATATTGTTCCATATAAAAACTTAATTAAAAATGTTTGGCTACATCCATTGCTCACTCGCTACATAAGGAAATTATAACTCTTTCATATAAGATATTATAAACCAATAAAAATCTCAACTAGCTTAATTGAGGTGTATCATTGTTGAATGACTAATTATATATATTCTATCATTTACGCTTTATACAAAAAATCACCAGTTCCTTGAAAAGATGGTGGATGATGGAGATGTAATATCTGAAAAGTATATCATGGACAATGATAATCCTCCACCTTCAGTATGAAAAAGTGAAAGGACATAAAATTAATGTAGTCTCTCTACATTATCCACTAGATATAGTTTAATAGCTTACACCTCTACACCATCCTACAAAATAGTTAGGGGAACATTGGAATCCTCCATAATATGATAATCCTTAAAAATGTTATATTTTGGTCCCTCAAGCCTCTTTTAGCGAGGAATCATCTGAAATTTTAATGAATAATTTATTAACCCTAAATAATTAGAAGAGATATTTATTATTATATATACTCACAAAAATAATCTCTTTGGATTCTTCACTTAACCAAATGTATATACATCTTACTATTAACCAAGAGCCTCAATCCCTACAAATTGTTCATAGTCAAACACACACACACAAAAATATATATATAATGTGGACAAGATCAAATATGTAATAAAAATATATTTCACAATAGAATTGGAAAAATATATTTCACTTGATCAAATAATAAATTTCTATAATTAATGGATTTTATAATCAATGCAATAAATCAATAGACTAATTTATAACCCAAAACATTAAAATTATGCAATGTGATCCTATATTCCTAATCATGATATATGTATGAAATTTAATCCCATAAAATAGTATTTGTAAATCTACCAATAGTGAGGGGAGGTGAGTTCGAGGTTGGGACTGGCAGATTGGGACGGTGAGAGTCTTAGTTGAGACTAAAAGTGATGGGCATTGATGGTCGAGGGTGGGGCGAGGGTTGGGACTGGCAGCGAGGGGCATCTAGGGGTAGTGAGGGTTCAGACTGACAGTGAGTGGTGGTGAGGATGTGCAATGGTGGGATTTTCAGGTCGAGGGTCGAAGGGGTTGGAGTGTTGGGGGTCAGTGTATATGTTTAAGGTGATAGAAAAAAATAAATCGTTTTGTGGCTGTTTTTAATAAACCATCACTAAAATTCAATTTTGGTTGTAGTGCTAATTGAATATTTCTGACAACCACATCCAAATTCTAGTATCTAGGAGGGGGGATGAATTTAAGGACAATGATAGTCCATTATTTAACCTAATATTTTATGTTCTCTTATACAAATTCATATCCCTAAGGGGTTTTCAAATCATTTCTACTTATAAAATCCAATGATTTATAAAAAACCATTTTTTATAAACACTATGGGTATTTATCATATTATTGGAAATATGGTGTATTTGAAAACCCAAAAATAATTATAGATAATCGTAGTATCACTAATATTGATAAAATGATATCATTTAATAAAATATTTCACTATATTAAAATAATTCAATGTTATGTATTTGTGCTCAAATAATTTCAGGGAACATAAAAAACAAATTAAGAATACAAAAAAAAGTAATAAAAATAAAAAACGAGAGAAAAGACCTCTCTACAACACTTGTAGGATGAATTTTTCATAGTGCACTCTAGATCTTGTGATCCTATTCAATATATTATGAGATATAACCAATTAAAATATATAAACAAGAAGGATAACTCGATGGTATTATATATTTATTTTTTAGAGGAGTTCAATTTACTACAGGGGATCATCTATATAACATCCCCTGAATAAAGAATATACCATTTTAAAATTTACTAAAATTTTTGAATTAAATATTAATTTTACATTAAAGGGGGTCCTATGTTCAATGGGGTACACGATATGCAACAACAGGTTTCATTTAAATATTATGTTGCACACAACGTTGGGTCATACTGAAAAATAATAATATAATATTATTTTAAATGGAAGTTAGCACCTAGGAATTTTAATAGAAGGATTGGACAAAACTATTTAAAATATAAATATACATGTTTGTTAAATGTTTTTACATTTATGAAATAAATTTTAGAGGCTTAAAATATGAATGAATCTGAATATAAACCAAAATACTCTAATATTCATTAAAAGGTAAATTTACCTCATTTTGATGGTGAACCCTCTTTAAATCACGTTTTGGTAACTAATATATATCCTATTTGAAAAAATGAAATTCCTTTTTAGAATCAGGACATCAAAATTTGGTCTGGGTAAATTTATGGTATTTTTCTGATAAAATTTATTTTTTAATGACTAGTGGAAAATACTGTATTTTAATTCAAAACTACCTTTTAATCTAATTTATTTATAATATAATATTATCTTTTTAATTGGTTTTAAAGTGTAATTAGAATACATGTTTATCATTTTTCCAATTTTTGTCATTGAATGTAATTTCACTTTGAAATTGGACATAAATAAGTGTCAATCTTTTGATAGTTACTATTTCTAAAAAACATGGTTTTTGTTTTGATAGTAAAAATAAATTTTCAATTAATTAATACCACTTTTTAGTTTTAAAATTGGAAAATTATATTGCATATTTGGAATTTGGAGGTCCAAATTTTTTTAATAGGTAACCTTTTTATAGAAGTTATTAATATCTACTTCAGTAAATATTTTATTTACAATGGTAAATGGGTAATTCTGGTAAATAAGGGTAAAAATAATATTATAATAATATACAATTATCGTAACATGTGTCCTAATCCTTTTATTTGATACATGTTCGACCATGGGAATCCTTGAGACGATTTTGGAACCCTGTGGAGCAACATAAGAGTGATAATGACACATTATAATAATTAATTTAATGTAAAGAGAGAAATTAATTAAACATATATCATTTAGTAAATCAATTATTACATAGGGTTTAATAAGCCATATCTTCAAATAAAATTTTAGATTTGAAAAATAAAACTATTTCCAAAATAATTATATTTTTTTTATAATTTTTAGATTTCATATAAATAAAATTATTTACGACACAATAATGATGCATTACTTACCTCATTAATGAATGATTTAAATAAATAACATTGTAATGATTAAATCAGTATCCAAAACCTTTAAAATTCATATTTTATTATTTTATATCTAATAAGAGACATCTTATCATCTTCTTAAATGAGTTTTGGTCCTTTAGAAACTGAAAATCAGTTTATAATAAAATATTACTTTTAAACATTCTTAAAGAGCCCCTCCCCCCTTATAAAAAGACATCACATATATCCCAATCCACATACATATAAAGCACTTGTTCTCATCCAACCTCTTTCCAATTATGCTCCATACCTCCCCCTCCTCCTCCAAGAATTCTTCCCCTAGGATGAAAGAAATCCAAATAATCCTTTTGGTTCAAACCATCGAGAGATACACGATTTAAAGGTAACATCTTCTCTTAAGTTATTTTGTTTTATTTTACTTTTCCAACCCCATTAACTATTTTTTTCCATTAATATATAAAAACACCAGTATCCCCAATATACTGGGTTTTATTTATGAGAAGGATTCAAACTACACTTACCCACACCTCTATCTAATGGGTAAAGAACATACTGTTTATGTAGACGGAAAACTAACACCTCACAAAATGATGATTGTTCAATTATCTCCTAACACTTATTATGGTGGACAATAAGATTGAATTATATTTATATTTGATATGTATTATATTTATATTGTTTCTATTCTTCTGTATTTTTCAAATATACGATGACTTTATGGTTTCTATAGTGGGTAAATACGATAATTTCATTTGATGAAGTGCAGACTACCGCCCCTTCAAAGGGATATGAATCATTTAAGGCATACATGGAACATATAAAGGATGTAGTTAATGAAATAATATATGATATTATATAGGAATTATAATATACGTATTTATTATTATGTTCTCATTCCATTAAATATTAAATAGTAATTAATGTAGCTTTCAGGTGTACGTACGGCTTACTGTCTCCATGAACAGTGCATCTCATTTCATACCTCCAAATGTTATGTACAATTATAAATAAATATATATATACTAGATATATACGATATATATGATATCTAAATCATTAATATCATTCTCAAGATAATGTAATTTCAACCACATGTATAGTTTATAATTAATACATGTACATTTTTATCTCATGTTCCGAACATCAAAAAAATGTCCGATAAGAACTTAAATAATTAACTAATTGTAATCGAAGTGTAATAATTAATATAAATGTAATAATAAGATTGTTTAAGGTTCTTAAAAAATTTGAAATTATGTTTTTTTTATTATTCAATATATTATTGAACTATCAAGTCTAGTCGGAAACGATGTAAGGGACTACGTCTCAATCTCATTTCAATGAAGCATATTTTGTTTTATATTGTAAATTCTTTTATATAGTGTATAAACACATTTTACATTCAATTTCATTCAAATGTAATACTTTTCAATGATTTATTTTAATAATCTCCAAAAAAGGAATGTTTCTTTTTATCGTAAGTGGTGACAATGAACTTTTCCACTGTCGCGAGTATTATTTGATCTTTGGTTTCCTTAACAAGCTGTAATGTATTTTAAAATGAAAATAAATACCATATACTATCCAATGCATTGGGTAATGTGATAGAGGAAAACATGATTTTTTATCCTAAGTGATTTTGGTAATTTACTATGATGGGTATTCCAAATGTAACTCCCTATGTATCTTTGAATTCTATAACATATGTATGTTATGGATGACACAAGTTACCATTTATGATTTATGATCTCTATGTGTTATTCATAAATCTTATGATTTCATGAGGTATGTGATTATGCATGGTATGTATTTATGGACTAATGTTATCTTTCATGATCTTGTAACCTTTACTAAGTTTTTAAGCTCATCCCATGTTTTTCTGAAATGTTTCTCACATGAATTAATGGTGAATAGGGTCATGGATGGGATCAAGGAAGATTCATGTTGTCTAAAACATTGAACTAGAATTGACTCTTTTTTTCAAGATTTTTTATTTTATGAAAAAAATGGAAACTGATTAGAAGTGTCTAATTAGAAATTTTTTGAGATTTATTAGTTATGGCCTAATTCTTTAAATGTCTAAATAGGAAAATATCCTCACTGCGAATTATTAATTTAGTTATTAATTATGTAATGTTTATGGATGAGTCCTTATATCCGGTATTAGAGGTCGGTTTAGACAACTTTAGGAGTTATGAAATTGTTAAACTAATATGCAAAAATTATTTTTATTTTATTTTATGATAGAAATGATATAGCATTTACAAATTACCATATTGATTTACTAATATTTTTCTGTTTTCATAATGGTTTTCCATAGAGGAAACATAGAAACTCTAATGGAACGACATCAGGAATAAGACAACCATACAAATCAGCAACCATAGATGGTCATAATTGGATCTGAACAGTTTTTATAATTGATGGAACAGTCGACTTAGTATATAAATGGTTGTGGTATTCATGCACAAGATCATTCAAATATACCACATTGGAACATGTTAGTAGTGGAGCATTTCATGAGGCATCATCCCCAATCATTCAGAGTATCATCTGACCATGTTCTAGCTGAAGGGTGGATTAAATTAATGGACAAGATTTATGATGTCATTGGTTGTTCAAAACATCAAATGTTTAGTCTCGTTGTTTACCATTTTGAATATGAAGCAGATTAGTGGTGGTTGATGGTGAAAAATAACAGGGAAAGTGAGGAAATAGATGCTCTTGATTGGGATGAATTCAAAGGTATGATTCTTGAGAAATATTTTCCTAAGGTCATTCTTCATAGGATGGTAAAACAATTCCCAGAATATGAGGCTGGAGGATGACTCAGTGGATACTTATGAAGAATAATTCATTCAACTAGAAATGTATGCTCCCAATTTCATATGGTGTCTTTATTGTAACATCAACCATTTTTACTCAGGATTAAAGCCAATTTGTCGAAGGGAATTGTATTCTCGTGAGTTAAAAAGTTATGAAAAACATTTTTGATGTGTGGAGAAGGTGGAAATATTGTTTTTCAATGATCAGGTGTTCCTTGAGAAACAACAGAATAAGAGGTTGAGGTCATAGACGAAAGGGATGAACTCCTCAAAAAAGACTAAGGGTAAGAATATTAATTTTACAGTTTGTGAAAATTGTTGTAAAAACCATTTTGAGGAATATCATCTGAATTATTTTAAGTGATACTGATGTTATAAAATGGGACATACGACTCAAAATTGCATTGAAAAATATCAAGTTAATTGTAAGACAAAACCTGATTTACCATCATTAAAACGTTTTATGTGCAATGAAATGGGTCATTATGCAAATGAGTGCCCAAAGAAGAACTCCACTAGAGGAACGAAGACAAACTAAAAGAAGAAAGGGGTGGTGAAATACTTGGCAACTACATTAGAAAATCTTGTTCCATCAAATGAGGTAGTATCAGGTACACTGTATGTTTTTTCAGATTATGCCAATGTGTGGTTTTGATTCAGGGTCTACACACACATTCATTTATAAGAATTTTTCTAGTAAATTGGGAATTCTATCTCAAGTTTGGAATCCTGAACTTATGTTAAAAACACCATGAGGAAATGTTGAGACAAAAAGAAATTAGAAATACCTTCATGTCATTGGGTGCGGAAAGAATCTACCTTCAAACCTTATTGTTTGTCCTCTAGTAGTGTTTGAGGTTATTTTGAGTATCGATATGATATCCGTTTATCATGCTAGGATTGAATTTAGGGCTAACGAGGTTCTTTGAATATAGATTTTTAGTTTTTGTACAATAATGAACCCTTACATTTGATAACATTTCATGAAGCTGAGAAAATAGTAAAATATGGAAATGAATGTTACCTGGCAAATATTGTTGAAAAAAAAGGAACTGTTCAGATTAATGATGTGCTAGCGGAAAATGAGTACCTTGATATTTTTCTTAATGATTTTCTAGTTATTATATCTAATGGGGACGTTTAATTAACTGTTTACTTAGTTCCGGATGCAAATAAAATTTCAAAACCCCCTGATCGAATGGCTCAAGAGGAAATTTTATATGTAAATAATCAAGTACAAGAGTTATTAGATAAATATTTCATTCGACCTAGAACATCAACATAGTGTTATCCTATAATTTTTGGTAAAAAGAAAGATGGTTCAATGAGACATTGCATTGAATATAGGTCATTGAATAACATCATAGTTAAGAACATGAATCATTTGCCTCATATTAATGATTTTTTTGATCAGCTCTCGGGAGAGCGGTATTTTTCAATGATTGATTTGAGGTTGGTGTACCATAAGTTGAATGTAAAGGAAGATGACATTCTGATGACTGAATTTTGAACTAGATATATCCATTATGAATTTTTAGTCATTCCTTTTTGGTTAACCAATGCTCTTACTGTATTCATGGATTTTATGAATAGAATTTTCTATGAATTCTTGGATAAGTTTGTGGTTGTTTTCATTGATGATATTTTAGATTATTCAAAAAGTAAAGAGGATCATGAAAGTCATTAAAGGGTTTTCAAGAAAACTATAAATGAAAATAACCATTATGGGAAATTCAGAATGTTTGTGTTTTTGTTATTGCAAATTTCATTCCTTGGTCACAACGTTTACAAAACGGTATAATTGTTACTCCCGATAAAACAAATTTTGTTGGAGAATGGAAAATACACACTAATATAACCATGATTCATTGTTTTCATGTATTAGAAGGTTATTAATGAAGGATTGTCGAAAAGTTTGAATAGTTATCTATCTGGATGAATAGGTTAACTCAGAAAGGTGTTATGTTCATTTGGAAAAAATAATGTGATGAATGTCTTCAATAATTGAAAAGAAGATTCGTTAATTCTCCCATTTTGGAAATACCATCAAGATATGTTGAGTTTGTTATCTACAATGATGCTTTATTGAAAGGACATGGTTTTTTCCTAATACAGAATGATCAGGTAATTTTTTATTCTTCACATTAGTTCAAACCTCATAAGTTAAATTACCCTACACATTATTTGGAATTAACTTTTGTTGTTTTTGCTTAAAAAATTTGGAGGCATCATCAGTATGGAGTAAAATGTGAAATATATACTGACCATAAATGTTGGATTTATATATTCACTCAAAAATAGTTAAACAAGAGATAGAGGAGATGGTTGGAATTAATCAAGGATTATGATTTCATGATCCATTACCATCCGGGAATAACAAATAAAGTGGTTGATGATTTGAGTCGAAAAAGTAGTGTATCATTAACCATTCAACATTTGGAGCGATATAATTTGGTTTCTGATTTGATGAAATTTGGAAAATAAGTTTTTGGTGAAAGAAATACATATATTTTTTAGGAGTCAATGAAATCATCACTATTAGACAGAATTATGAAAGCTCATAAGGAAGACAGTGGGTTGAAAAAAAGGTACATTTGGTTTATAAGGGTATGTTACCTGATTTTAACATTGATAATGATTGTGTTTTGAGGTTTTGGAAGAGATTATGTGTAACTTATGATTTTGAATTGAAGAATGAGTTGTTATGTGAAGATCACAGTTCTCTATTTTTAGTTTGTCCTAGAGGTACTAAGATATAAAGAGATCATTAGAAGTATTACTGGTGGGAGATAATGAAAAGAGATATTACTAATTTTACTGTAATGGGTTTGACTTTTCAACAGGTTAAAGATGAGCGTCAGTTACCAAAAGTGATGCTTCTGTTGTAATCTGTTCTAGAGCGGAAATAGTAAAATATATCCATGTATTTCATTGTGGGATTATCAAAGACATGTCGAGGTAATTATGCAATATGGGTTACTACTGATCAAGTGAATAAATCTGCGCATTTCCTTCATTTTCAAGAAATTTTTTCTCAAGATCAACATTCATAGATGTATGTTAAAGAGACAGTTAGGTAGCTCGGTGTTTGCCTCTCAATTGTATCTGATCTTGATCCATTGTTTTCTTCTAGCTTTTGGAAAGGCCTTCAGAAGTTGTTGGGTACTGAATTAAATGTTAGTACATCTTTTCATCCTCAATCAGATGGGAAGACATAATGAACAATTCAAACCATACAGGATATGTTATGTGCTTTCATGATGGATTTCCTGGGATGTTGGGACCAATATCATTCTTCGGTTGAATTTCCTTATAATAACATTTATCATTATAGTATAAAGATGGCTCCATTTGAGGCATTATATGGGAATTAGTGTTGAACATAATATTTTTTGGATGAATTAGGTGAAAAGAATGTTATGGTACAAGATTTGGTCGAATAGATGGTAGAAAAAGTTCAGTTTATTCAAAAGAACATGGGAACAGTTGAGAGAAGGATGAAAAGTTAGGCGGATAACCGAAGGAAGGATCTTTCTTTTGAGGTAGGTGGTCATGTGTTTCTCAAATTTTCTCCATGGAAAAGTGTGATGTGTTTTGGTAAGAAGGGAAAGTTGAGTATGAAGTTCATTGGACCTTATGAAATCCTTGTAAATGTTGGATCAGTTGTGTACAAAGTTTCTTTACCCCCATCTTTATCCCACGTACAAAATGTTATTCATGTTTCAATGTTGAGAAAGTATATGCCATATCCATCTCATGTTTTGAGCCGAGAGGCAGTTCATTTGCAAGATAATCTCTTACGAGAAACAATTAGACCACATTCATAACTTAATAGAGAAAGTTTTGTTGAATAAGGTAATTAACCGAGTAAATGATTTGTGGAAAAACCATATGGTTGAATAGGCAACATGGGAATCTGAAAATTCTATGAGGGATAAATACCCCGATTTATTTTATAAGTGAATAAAATTGCAGGGACGGAATTCCCAAAACGGGTGTTGGATGTAACATCTTAGGTAAGATAAATAATATAAAATTTTCATATTTATTTATATTTGAGAATTAAATATTAATTTTACTTTAATGGGTATTCTATGTTTGATGGTGAACCCGATACAAAACAACGGGTTTATTTGAAATATTACGTCGCCCACACCATTGGGTCATACTGAATAATAATAATAATATATTATTTTAAATGGTAGTTTACACCTAGCTTTTGTATTGGTGGAAAGGTAAAAAACGTACCAAATATAAATATACATTTTTATTAAATGTTTTTATATATTTCTAATAAATTTTACAGTTTTAAAATAAGAAATAATCTGATTTCAAGCACAAATAGTCTAATATTCATTAAATGGTAGATTTGCCGCCTTTTGATGGAGAAATATCTTTAAATCTAGTTTTGGTTACTTATATAAGTTCTATTTGAAAAAATAAAATTCATCTTTAGAATCGGGAAATCATCATTTACTTTGGGTAAATTATTGTAATCTATCGGATAAAATTCAATTTTTAAGGAATAGTTAAAATTATGATATTTTTTTTCAAAGTGTCTTTTTAATCTAATTTATTTATAAAGTTATATTATATTTTTAATTGTTTTTAAAGTGTAATTAGACTATATTTTTAAATTTTAATTCAATTTTGGTCATTGGACGTAATTTCATTTTGAAATTGGACATAAACAAGTGTCAATCTTTTGATAGTTATTATTTCTTAAAAACATGTTTTAATGGAGGGAATAAATTTTAAATTTACTTATTCCGCTTCTGTGATTTGAATTTGGAAAAATAGATTGCATTATTGTAATCATGAGGTCCAAATTGTGTAAATATTTAAATTTTATTTATAGAAATTTTGAATATTTTCTTTAGAAAATATTATATTTTCCATGGTTAAAAGGTAAATCTGGTAAATAAGGGTGAAAAATAAAATTATGATAATATTAAATTACCCTAACATGTATCTTAATCCTACTGGTTATTACATTTCTGACCCTGGGTAGCCTTTGTTCGATTTTGGGACCCCATGGAGGCACTTGGGAGTGATAATCAAACATTATATTACTTAATTTAAAGTAACGACAAAAATGTCTTAAACATATATATTTTAGTAAATCAATTTTTACATAGGGTTATATAAGTTATCCCATATACAATAAATATTAATTTAAAATATAAAAACTTTCAGACATCATCATATTTATTTTATAATTATTATACCAAAAATAAATAATATTAATTATGACAAAATAATGAGGAAGTATTTATCTCATTAATGAATGATTTCAAAAAATAAGATTATATTGATTAAGAAAATATCCAATACATGTACAATTCATATTGGATAATTTTATATAGAACATGAGTCATCCTTTCTTCGACTTCAATTAGTTTATTACCATTAGAAACTAGATATCATTATATATCAAAATAATATTTTTTAACATTCCTAAAGAACCCCACCCCCCTATAAAAAGGCCTCACATATAACCCATTACACACACATCTCAAGCCCCTTAGATCTTCAAAACTCTACCCAATTAAAATCATTACATCCCTCTCCTTATCCTACAATCCTTCCTCTAGGCAGAAGGAAATTAAGTTAAACCTTCTAGCTCAAACCAAAGAGAGATACCCAATTTAATGGTAACATCTTGTCTTATGTTCTTTTGTTTTATTTTACTTCTCCAACCCCTTAATCTCTTTTTATTCCTTTAATTTACAACAACACATGTATCTTAAATATATTAGGTTTTTTATGATATGTAAAAGAACTACACGTACACACACCTCCATCTAATGGGTAATGAACATATTGTTTCTGTGGATGTAAAACTAACGCCTCACGAAAAAATGATTGTTAAATTATCTCCCACTGCCTCTTACAGTAGACATTAAGACGGAAAAATATTTATATTATTTATATATTCTATATATTTTTTATATGCTTCTGTATTTTTCATTTATAAAATACCTTTATGGTTTCCACAGTGGGTAAATATGATAATTTCATTTGAGGAAGTGCGGACTACCGCCCCCTCAATGTGATATGACTCGTTCATTCCATATGTGGAATGTATAAATGAAGGAGTTAATGAAATTATATATTATTTTATACTGTAATTATAATATGTCTATGTATCATATTGTTCCCATTCCATTAAATATGAAATATAAATGAAATTAGCCTTTATGCGTACGTACAGCTGACCGTATCAATGAATAGTGCATTTCATTTCTTGCATCCAAATGTTATCTACTATTATAAGTGCATATATATACTAGATATATATGATATATATGATATCTATATCATGAATATCATTCTGGAGATAATGAAATTTTGACCACATGGACAATTTATAATTATAACAAGTTCATTTTTAACTTAAGTTCTGAACATCGACAAAATGTCCGATAGGAACCAAAATAATTAACTAATTATTATAAAAAGTTAATAATTTTTATAACAGGAATAATAATCATGAAAAAGTTTATTAAGAAAATAATAATTATCATTTGATAATTGTTCATGAGATTAAAGAACGATCTAGTCAAGTCGGTCCCGAGGAAAGGGACATAGTCTCAATTTCCTTTCATTGAGTCGTATATTCTTTTATATACGACATTATTTTATAAGGTGTATAAACACCATGGAATTTTCATATCATTGAAATGGAATCTATTTCAACGAATCGTTTTACTAAAAGACAAAAAAAGAATGTTTCTATTTAACTTAAGTCATGAAATTGACCTTTTCTGCTGCCATTAGTATTATTTGATATTTCACTTCCTTAACAAGAAGTAATTTTTTAGAAAAGGAAAATAAATACCATGTACTATTTTACATATTTTGGTACAGAAAATGGCTTCAATAATGGATTTTTTATATCAAAATATTTAAATGATATATTGTTATTGAGATGTGGAAAGGTTGCCTTTCCATTATAATTTTTTGTGCGTTATGAATATGTTATGGTTCATGGGCATTGTTATGTATATGGGTGGATCCATGATAAACCTTGGGCGGGTGTGCTTGAGATAGCTCTCCAATGGATTGGGTAATGTGACAGAGGTAAACGTGAATATTTCTCCTAATAGATTTAGTGAATATACTATGATGGGTATTCCAAATGTAACTCCATATGTAGCTATGAAAGATACAACATAAGTATGTTATGGATTCCACAAGTTACCTTTTTATAAATTAGGAATTCTATTTGATATTCATAAATCTTATGATTTCATGACGAATGAGATTATTCTAGGTATGAATTTGTGGACTAATGTTATCTTTCATTATCTTATAACCCATAATAATCTTTTTATACTCATCCTGTGTAATTTTGAAGTGTTTTTCATAGGACTAAAATATGAATTGGGTCATGGATGGGATCAAAAAAAAATTCATGTTGTCTAAAACATGGAACTAGACATGACTCTTTTTTATAAGATTTTTTATTTTACGAAAAAATGGAAACTGAGTAGAAGTGTCTACTTTTTAATTTTTTTGATATATAATAGTTATGGCCTAATTCTATAAAACTCTAAACTTGAAAAGATAATCAATGTGAATTATTAATTTAACTCATTATTATGTAATATATAAGTCTTGGTCCTTATAATCTAGATTTAATTTATATAATCAATTCACTATTTATCAGTTCACATTAAATTTTTTATTCTCTCATTCTATAGGGATATAGACTTCACCATCATGTAAAATTATTGAAAATATAATGGGTCCCTCCCATATGGAATTAATTTTATAAAACATGAAATTAAATATGTAGATGAATATTAACAGTTAGTGGCTAAGATGGAAAACTCTTTTTTATATCATCTTTTTAATATCAATAATTTATTTTAAATTTCAAATCCCATAATCCTCATAGAATTATACTCTATTTTTTTAAATCATATACACTTTGATATTTATATGATATGTAGCTTCCTCCATGAAATTTTCTTTTCTTTTATTTCCTGATTGGATGTATTAATTGTTTCACTTTGGATGTGCTATGTTATACCATAAACTAGTCCATATTGAGTCATCCCTAATGTTGTGTTATAATCTATTAATTAATCCCATAAGATTCCATCTATACCATTGATCCACTATTTTCTATTCCATCTAACATCCTTTTAAAAATCCCTTTGACTTTAATATTGGTTACATCAATAAGCCAATTATCCTAGAGGTGGTATGTTGTTGATGTTTTATGGAACAATTTTTATATCTTAATAATTATTCAATGATTCTATTATATATAATTTTCCATTTGGGAAAAATTATAGTATTGGGTATTTAAAATATATAGAATATATTAGATCTAACAAATAAAGTAACAAGAAATAATTTTCCATGGTGGATTTAGTTTCCCCTGACAACAAAATAAAATTAATGCTGATTTTTTTTTGAATATACATAGTATAGGGTAATGTTACCTATAATTTCCAATTCTCGTATATAATAAATTTCCAAAATTATATTTGGGTAATTATGGAAAATTATATCTTTTTTAGATATTACCATTGAATTCACATTGTTTGATCTTTTTTGAAAATACATGGTCATCCAAAAAATTGATGGATAATATAGTCTTGATTCAAATACTTTAATAGAGGTTTATTAGGGTCCTAACTCGCTTTCCTCTGATATTGTAAGAACATAGTTATGTACAAATAATACATTACTTTTATATAGAAACCGTTAAATACCTTACCAATACTGATTATAAAATCGGAGGGATCATACAATTCCAAAACAAATTGATTCATCCTTAGGTATTTAAATTTTTTTTGTATAAGGATGTGATATGATTTTATTATTAACAATAAATATTAACATATATATGTTCCATGACCCATATAACTAAATTGAGAGGAATTTCGCATCTAGAATGTCACCATTGATGCGATATTAATAAAAAAATCATTCCAAGACAATGGGATGTAATCTTATAAGTTCATATACTACTTGGTTCTCATCTCATATATTGTATTTAATTTCTATGTATTATTATTAATGTTGAAAACCACATATTCTTTATCTTTATTTATCCTTAACTACCACTATTATGTTTGAATATGATACCAGTTTAGAAAATTTAGGTACATTAGTTCTATGAAAATGTTATATATATTTCTCTAATGTAAATGGAAGGAAAAGAAACTACATCAACTTGGTAATGTAGTTTCATTAATTAGTGTCTAATTTCATGAAGGTATAATTTATGTGTTTTATTTTTCCATTATTAAAATATTATAGGGTTACTTACATTAAAATATTTAATGTGTTAAAATTTATTTCAAAATTGAATTCTAATTGTGGATGTTATATCACAATTGTTAAATCGATATTTCTCCTCAGCTACATAACTCATTCTTGCAAGAATCATTAAAAAAGTGTTTATTTATTTTAAAATTTTGATATTTTTTGGAATATATTATTTGAATTATTCATGGATATCTAATAAATGTAATCATTCTTTAGAATTGAACTAAAACATTTAATACATACCGTGTCAGAAAACGTAGTGATGATTTCAATCATTGTTTATTATCATTAATTATGTTGTTTGAAATATCATATCCAATAATGATTCATCATTCTAAAAGGAAATTAAAATTTTCAAAAGTAGTCACAAATTCCTTTTCAAAACATGTTTTTACACTCTGGTAAACATAAGTAAGAAATAATCCAATGAATTTCCATTGATAGTGATATTAGCCAACAACACTTCAAAATTGTAATCAATTAAATATGAGGAAACGAATTCTCTATATTTTTTGAATGCACCGAGAGATTTATAATGTAATAATAACATCTTACTAAAAGGAAACCTGATATTGGAATTTGTGTTATTTGTTATCTATTGATCATTTGGAAATATTGGAACTTTAACTCTAACTCCATAGGTAAATAAAGAATATGAAATTTTTATATTTATCCATATTTGTGAGTAAAATTTTAATATTGATTTAAAGGGAACACTATTCTAGATGGCGTACCCAATACGCAACAACGAGTTTCTCGGAAATCTCATGTTGCACTCTAATAATAAAATAATATTATTTTTAATGGTAGTTAACGCCTAACCATTGTAATGGTGGGAATGAACATAACCAATTACAAAATGATTATATATATTTGTCAAATATTTTTAATTTTATCCAATAAAAGTTAGAGGCTTAAAATGTGAATGAATCCAATTTTAAGCATAAATATCCTAATATTATTTAAATGGTTGATTAACCGGCTTTTGATGGAGATCCCTTTTTAAATCCACTTTTTGACAATTTTATATGTTCTATTGGACCAAATAAAATCCTTCTTTTGAATTGGGATATGAAAATTTATTTTTTGTTGGTTTTTGTTATTTTTTTTATAAAGTCCGATTTTAATGAAAAAGTGAAAAATGTTGTATTTGAATTCAAAACCTCTTTTTAATCTAATTTATTTATATGATTAGATCATCTTTTCAATTAGTTTTAATGTGAAATTAGAATATATTTTTACCATTTAATCCAATGGTGGTCATTGGAATTAATTTCACTTTGAAATTTGACTTAAACTAGTGTCAATCTTTTAATAGATATTGTTTCTTAAAAACATGCTATTTGTTTTGACAGCGGGAATTAATTATTAAAATAGTTAATGAAAATTATATGTTTTGATTTTTTTAAAATAGACATCATTTTTCAATTCGGAATATCAAATATATCATAGGGTTATTTTTTGGTATTTTTCATAAAAATATCTATTTTTGATGAATAGTGAAACCACTAAGTGGTAGTTAAAAAACTAATTTTTTGTTGAAATGAAAATTTACCAGTTATGTGATTTGAATTTCAAAAATATGAAATACATGATTTTCATTAGGATGTAAAATTTGGTTCAATGGGATTAAGATAATTTCTTTATGAATAGTATCTTTTAAGTTTTATTAATCGCAATAAAAGGTAATTAGTGTAATTTAAGGAAAAAGTAATGTTATAATAATATGAAATGACCTTGACACAAGTCCTACCATTATTGTATGAGTCATGGCCGACCATTAAAATACATGGGTCAACTTGGGGACCCCATGGAGCCACATTGGTAGGAAAATGACATTAATAACTTTTTATTTAAAGTTAAAATAAAAATGTCACAAACATGTATTGTTTTACTAAAACAATTTTTCCATGGGGTTATACAATTAAAATTTTTTAATATAAATATTCATTAGAAATATAAAAATATTTCCTACATCATGATATTTTTTTATAATTTTTATAATTTAAATAAATAAATTTATTTATGACACCTTGATGATGTAGTGATGACCTCATTAATGAATGATTTAAATAAAATGAAAAGATAAGGTAAAATCAGAGACATACACTTGTCAAAATACTATTGGATGTGTGGATTTAGAACACTTATCACCTTAAACTCCCAATATATAAATGTGGGACCTTTAATATCTGAAAATAATTTTATAATAAAGTAACTTTTCAAGACATTCCAAGAGTGCCCCTCCTCCCTCTTTTAAAAGGACCCCACCTCTACCTCCTTACCCACACCTCACTAGACTTTGGCTCGGCCAAACTCTGCTCATTGAATCTCTCCACATCCCTCTATTCATCCTAGAAGCCTTAACTTAGGCAGAAAGCTCTTCAAAAAACCCTTTTTGGTTCAAACCAAGAGGAGTTACCCAATTTAAAGGTAATGTCTTCACTTGTGTTCTACTGTTTTATTTTGCTTCTCCAACACCCTAAACACTTTTTATACCTATATTTTGTAACAAAACCAGTATCTTCAATATATTAGGATGTTTTCATGTGAAGGATTCGAGCTACACTTACACACAGTTTCGTCTAATGGTTAAAGAACATACTGTTTCTGTGGAAGACGAATTTCTGCCTCACGAAACGATAATTGTTCAATCTTCTTTTAACACCATTCATGGTGGCAATTAATATGTCACTATATTTATATAATATATATATATTATGTTTATGTTTTCCTTATGCTAATTTATTTTTCATTTATGTCATACCATTAAGGTTTCCATTATAGGTAAACGTGATATCTTCATTTTAGGAAGTGCGGACTACCGCTCCCTCAAAGTGATTTGATTCGTAAATGCCATATGTGGGATGTATAAAAGATTTAGTTAATGATATTATATACGAAATTATACTTTATTTATAATATACCTCTATACAATTATGATTTCATTCCATTAAATATGAAATAGAAATGAAAGTAGTGTTCATGCGTAAGTACGGATTACCGTCTCCATGAACGGTGCATTTCATTTCATACCACTAAATGTTATGTAATATTATAAATTCATGTATATATTGGATATATATGATATATATGATATCTAAATCATGAATATAATACTTTATAAAATGGATATTTTACCACATGAACAAATTGTAATTATAAGAAATTTATTTTTGACTCAAGCACCAATGATCAACAAAACGACAGTTATTAACTTAAATAATTACATAATGTTCATAAAATGGTAATAAATTATATAAATGGAAAAATGAACATAAAAAATGTTATTAAGAGATTATAAATTAACTCTAATTTATTATTCATGAGATTAAAGAATGATCGAGTCAGGTCAGACATGAGGTAAGGGATCCAACCTCTCTGTTTCTTTTCAAGTACCCTCTTTTATGTCTTTTCATTTATGCTCCATGTTCTTATGTTGGAGGATGTTTTTTTATATTCAACATATTGTAATTTTTATTTTCATATGATGAGATACCTCCTATTACTCTCATCAAGTCTTTTTTAGTGTTTTTAAGTGGCGTCGTTAGGCTGCCGAATTTTCGTAAGGGATCCTACCTCTCTCTTTCTTATTAAGTACTCTCTTTTATGTCATTTCTTTAAAGCTCATCTTTCTTATGTTTGGGTGTGTTATTTTATATTCCTCATTCTTTAATTTTAATTTTCATATTATGAGAGACCCTATTTGATCTCATAAATCCATTTTTAGAATTTTTATGTGGCGTCATTAGGCTGGCGAGTTTTCGTAAGGGAATTTTCATCTCACTTTTATTCACGTGGGATTTATGCTAAATTTTACACCATTTCCTTTGAGTGGTGTATGTACTGACCATTATTCTACTCTTTGTGTAATATAATTTTGTTTAGGAGTATTTACATCAATGTTTTATAGTTCTTATATCATGGGGTGTACGTTTTAAAAGTTACCCAAGTCGGTAAGGGAAGCTTTCACCCTCCTCTTTTTAAAAGACATCATTTGTTTGGTCTTTTAATTTACCTCTTATTATGTTGGGATATGTTCTTCTGTTGATTTAAAATTTATTTACAAGTGATGAGATACCTTTTTTTTCTCATCAACTTGTTTTCTATATTTTAAAGTGACGTCGTTAGGCTGTCGAATTTTTACAAGGGATATTCTTAACCCAATTTCGATGTCATTCGAATCAACTTGTAGTTATTGAATATGTCATCCTATGAATATGTGTGAATTACCTGCGGTTGTTTTACACTTAATATCCACTTATATTGGGTGTATTTATATTTTTCACACATAATTATTAGATTTTATTTATCCTTAATTTAAGGATACCTTCTTTATAAGGGATTTCATCTCATTTTACATTTTTATTGAGACTTCATTGTTGTTATGCCCCAATTAACTCTTATATGATGTATATACTGCCCTTTGACATATTATGTAATGAATCCCTTTATTATCATGATATTATAATGTTCGGATTAAATTTTATTCCGCAATTATTTGTATTCATGTGTCTCTCATTTTGTTAAAAACTCTTTAACTAAAATATCGTTTTAAATGTTTTAATGATTTATTCATATAAATAATTCTCATTAATATCCATTTATTAAAAATGGTTTTTAAGGATTTATTTTTATTTATATTAATGGATTAAAATGTTAAAATCTTCAATGTGGTAAGTTACATCATCTCAATCTCCTTTCATTGAGGCATATTTTTTTTATACACAACATTATTTTATACGGTGTAAAACCCCTTTGACATTGACTTTTCTTCAAAAGGAATATTTTTGTATGAATCATTTTACTAAACGACAAAAATTAGTGTTTTGTCTTACGTTTGGGGTGACAGTGACTTTTCCGTCACCATGACCATTATTTGAGTTTCGGATTCCCCTACAAGCCATAACGTTTTTAATGAAAAATAAATACCATGTTTTAATTTTCTTTTAATTTGGTATTGGAAATGGTTTTAATAATGTTTTTATTATATCAATGTGTTGTATTGATATCTTGTGATTGAAATGTGGAAATGTTTTGTTTCCTTTATGAATGTTTTATGTTATACGATTATATTATGGTTCTTGGGAATTGTTTATGAAGACGGGTGGTTATGTGATAAACTAAGGGCGGGTGAGCCCAATATTGCTCTCTAATGCATTGGGTAACATGAAAGAGTTAAACGCTATTGTTTATCTGAAGAGATTTAGGGAATATACTACGGTGGGTATTCCAAAAGTAACAATTAGTGTTACTCCCTACGTAATAATGTTATGAATGCCTCAAGTTACATTTATGTCTTATGATTTCTATGAGTTATTCCTAAATCGTATGATTTCATGTGGTATGTTAAAGTTCTTATGTTTTATGAGTAAAGTTTGTTTTCATTGATTCTTAAGTATATGTGGTCTAATGTTTCCTTTCCGTATTTTTATATCCCTTAATGAGCTTTTTGTGTCATCCCATGTTTTTGAAATTTTTTCCTCGTGACATAAAGTGGAATACGGTGAAGGATGGGATCAAGGAAATTTCATGATGTCTAAAACATGGAACTAGACAGGAATCTTTTGTTCAAGTGTTTTTATTTTGTGAAAAAATGGGAACTGAGTAAATGTTTCTACTTTGTAATCTTTGAGATGTAATAGTTATATCCCAATTATCTAAAACTATAAACCTGAAAAGATCCTCAATGTTAATTATTAATTTAATTCAAGATTATGTAATGTTTTAAGGATGGGTCCTTATAGTTGGTATCAAAGGTTAGATTAGATAACTTTAGAGGTTAGTGTATTCATTAAGCACTAGTGACATTACCATAATGGTTAGGATTTCATAAAGATTTATATTTTTAGATAAAGTTAATGAGTTTATGATAAAATGAATAATTATATCATAGTATTATATGAATATTCTAATGATATACTCACACTGACCTTTTTGGTTTTAGTAAATGGCTGGATCTAGCAGGCACCAAAGTGACAGTGGATGTGAAGAAAACTGTGATGGTTTTCTGAAATAACAACTGAATGATATGGGAGATACAATGAGAAATCTAATGGTTATTCTAAACCAACTATCAGGAGTCATGATCAACCACTTGAACCATGGAGAGTTCTCTAATTCATCATGTACGAGAGATCCAACTCGATGTGTAAGTTCAGGTAATAATTATAAAGGTAACCATTATGGTTTATATGATCATAACTTTTGAGGTAATTATGGGTTACTATATGTTATGATGGAATATGAACGACATGAGATAAACTTGTGGTTAAATTTTGTTATGGTAATTTTTGAAGATTTTGTCACTTTTTGGGGAATGTTATAAGAATTATTTAGTTTTGTAAAAAGGAAAACACGTAGACCATGTGATAACCTATCACGTCGGATGATGCTGCGGGAATCGAACCCACAACTTATGTGCGACTGGTATTTATCACCTACCAGTGGACTACATGAAGTACCTAGTTAGTTTGACTAATTATTTTTATTTAGATGATCTTATGAATCTAGAATAAGTTAATTTTGGGTTATCTATGGAAATAATTAACCTATCATGGAGTATATGTGATTAGGTTAATTACTTTTCAGTATGAGACTTTAAGAGTAACTGATGATTGGAGATAAATGTTAAGGTTTATCTTGGAAGACTATGTGATTAAATCCTTCAGAGATTTGGGTTTCAATCTTAGTTTTTATTACTTTGAAGAATTTAATGGATCTATGTTTATTGAATGGTCTTTTTTGACCTTTGTGTATTGTTTGAAAATTTTTGGAGATTAAGAATAGATTTTCATTTTATAAAGGATTATCCTTTTTGGGTATTATCTAATCTTGTACTAACCATTTTGGTTTTGTACTAAAGACATGGGAAGTATATAGTTATCTTTTGTGGGTTAGGTGATTCTTTAGAAGTTGACTATAGTGCTCTTAATGTGAACAAGTTATCCTAAATACTCATCTTTTAGAGAAAATATGTATTTGTGTAAGAAATCTAGCAAAAGTTAAAGTCAACATGACAAGTAAGTATGTTTTATTATGTTTTAGTTAAGCACATAAATAAATTCCTCAATTAAAAGTAAATTAAAAAAATAATGTTGTTTGTTAGCTTTTTTTACTGGGGAATCAAATACCGTTTTACCCGTCACAAGTTTCTGATTTTCTGGTGGTTAACATTCTCCTAAACATTTTTTCTATCACTCTCCATCATAACATGACCCTTTTTCTTCTCCCATATCCATGTTTTCATGGAATCCTAGTATGGGATAACTTGTGTGACCTTTGTACTTCACTTTATTTATTTTAAAGTGGTAGTTTTACGGACTCTTGTTCCGATGTGGGACTTTCAATGAAGTTTCCTAGCCCAATTTTAAAGTTGCGAGGACGCAATTCTCAAAAGGGGGGAAGGATGTAACACCATATGTAAATAAAGAATATGACATTTTTTAATTTATCCATATTTTTGAATAAAATTATAATATTAATTTAAAGTTAACGCTATGCTCGATAGCGTACCCAATACGCAAAAATGAGTTTCTTGGAAATCTCACGTTGCACTCTAATATAAAATAATATTTTTTTTGAATGGTAGTTAACGCCTAGCCATTGTAATGGCGGGAGTGAACAGAAATAACTACAAAATTATTATATATGTTTTTCAAATATTCTTACTTTTATCCAATAAATGTTCGAGGCATAAAATGCAAATGAATCCAATTTTAAGCGTAAATATTCTAATATTCATTAAAAGGTCGATTAACCACCTTTTGATGGAGAACCCTTTTTTAAATCAACTTGTTGAAAATTTTATATGTTATATTAGACCAAATAAAATCCTTCTTTAGATTCGGGATATCAAAATTTACTTTGTGTAGGTTTTTGTTATTTTTTTTGATAAAGTCCATTTTTAATGAATAAGTGATAAATGTTGTATTTTAATTAAATACCTATTTTTAATCTAATTTATTTATATGATTAGATCAACTTAGGAATTGATTATAAAGTGCAATTATAATATATTTTTACCATTTAATCCAATGGTGGTCATTGGAATTAATTTCACTTTCAAATTGGACTTAAACTAGTGTCAATCTTTTAATAGATATTGTTTCTTAAAAACACGCTATTTGTTTTGACATCGGGAATTAAATATTAAATTAATTAATGCAACTTCTATGTTTTTCATTTTTTAAAATAGAAATCATTTTTGAATTTGTAATATCAAATATAGATTAGGGTTATTTTTTGGTATTTTTCTGAAAAACATCAATTTTTGATGAGTAGTGAAACCACTATGTGGTAGTTAAAAAATTTATTTTTCATTTAAATGAAACATTACCACTTCTGTGATTTGAATTTCAATAATCTGACATACATGGTTGTAATTAGGATGTAAAATGTGTTTCAATGGGATTAAAATAATTTTTTTGTTGAATAGTAACTTTTATGTTTTATTAATCATGATTAAAGGTAATTAGTGTAATTTAAGGAAAAGATAATCTTATAATAATATGAAATGACCATGACACATGTCCTACCCTTACTGGATGAGTCATGTCCGACAAAGAAAATCCATGGGTCAACTTGGGAACCCCATGGAGCCACTTTGGTAGGAAAATGACATTAATAAATTTTTATTTAAAGTTAAAATAAAAATGTCACAAACTTGTTTTATTTTAATAAAACAATTTTTATATGGGGTTATAAAAGTATTATTTTTTACTATAAATATTCATTAGAAATATAACATGCTTTAATAAATCATTATATATTTTTTATAATTTTTAGACATTAAATAAATAAATTTATTTATGACACCATGATGATGCAGTGATTACCTCATTAGTTAACGATTTAAATAAAATGAGATGATAAGGTAATATCTGAGACATAAAATTGTCCAAAACCTATTGTATGGGTGGATTTACAACCCTTATCACTTTTACCACTTAACATATAATTTTGGGACCAATAATATCCGAAAATCATTTTATAATAATGTAACTTTTCAAGACATTCAAAGAGTTCCCCTCATCTCTCTTATAAAAGGCCCCCACCTCTACCTCCTTACCCACACCTCTCAAGCATTTGGCTCTGCCAAACTCCACTCATTTTATCTCTCCCCATCCCTCTATTCATCCTACAAGCCATACCTTAGGAAGAAAGCTCTTCAAAAAACCCTTTTGGTTCAAACCAAGAGGAGTTGCTCGATTTAAAGGTAATGTCTTCATTTGTTTTCTTTTGTTTTATTTTGCTCCTCCAACCCCATATACTATTTTTATACATTTATTTTGTAATAACACCAGTATAATCAATATTCTATTATGTTTTTATGGGATGTATTCAAGATACACTTACACAAACCTTCGTCTAATGGTTAAAGAACATACTGTTTCTATGGATGGAAAATTTCTGCCTCACGAAACGATGATTGTTCAATCTTCTTTTAACACAATTCTTGGTAGAAATTAAGATGACACTATATTTATATATGATATAAATTATTTTTATGTTTTTTTATGCTTCCTTATATTTCATTTATGGAATACCTTTATGGTTTCCATTATGGGCAGACACGATATCTTTATTTTAGGAAGTGTGGACTACTGCTCCCTCAAAGTGATTTGATTCGTTAATGCCATATGTGGGATGTATAAAGGATAGATTTAATGATATTATATATTATATTATAATGGAATTATAAAATAACTCAATATAATTATGATTTCATTCCATTAAATATGAAATAGAAATTAAAGTAGCATTCATATATACGTACGACTTACCGTCTCCATGAACAGTGAATTTCATTTCTTACCTCTAAATGTTATGTAATATTATAAATGTATGTATATATAGGATATATATTATATATATGATATCTAAATCATGAATACAATTATGGATATAATTTATATTTTACCACACGAACAACTTGTAATTATAAGAAGTTTATTTTTGACTTAAGTACCAATGATCGACAAAACGACCGTTATTAACTTAAATAATTACATAATGTTCATAAAATGGTAATAAATGATATAAAAAGAATAATTAACTTAAAAAAGGTTCTTAAGAGAGTATAAATGTACTCTAGTTTATTATTTAGGAGATTAAAGAACGATCAGGTCAAGTCGGACACGAGGTAAGGGATCTGACCTCTCTCTTTCTTTTCAAGTACCCTCTTTTATGTCATTTCATTTATGCTCCATGTTCATAAGTTGGAGGATGTTCTTTTATATTAAACATATTGTAATTTATATTTTAATATTATTAGACACCACCTCTTACTCTCATCAATTCTTTTTTAGAATTTTTATGTGGCGCCATTAGGCTGCCGAATTTTCTTAAGGGATCCTACCTCTCTCTTTCTTTTTAAGTACTATCTTTTATGTCATTTCTTTTATGCTCATATTTTGTATGTTTGGGGATTTTATTTTATATTCCTCATTCTGTAATTTTTATTTTCATATTATGAGAGACACTATTTGATCTCATAAATCCATTTTTGGATGTTTTATGTGGCGCTGTTAGGCTGGCGAGTTTTCATAAGGGATTTTTCATCTCACTTTTATTCATGTGGTATTTATGCTACATTTGCCACCATTTCCATTGAGGGGTGTATGTAATGTCCATTATTCTACTATTTGTGTAATATAATTTTGTATATGAGTATTTACATCAATATTGTATAATACTTCTTTCATGTGGTGTACGTTTCGAATGTTACCCATGTCAGTAAGGGAACCCTTCACCCTCCTCTTTTGAAACGACTTATTTTGTTATGTCTTTTAATTTACATCTTATTACGTTGTGATATGTTCTTCTATTGATGTAAAATTTATTTCCAAGTGATAATATACCATTTTTGTCTCATCAACTCGTTTTATAAATATTAAAGTGATGTCGGTAGGCTATCAAATTTTTACATGGGAACTTCTTAACCGAATTTCGATTTCTTTAGATTCAACTTTTAGTTATTGAATATGTCATGCTATGAATATGTGTGAATGAACTCTGGTAGTTTTACACATAATATCCAATTATATTGGGTGTATTTATTTTTTCCACACATAATTATGAGACTGATTTATCCTTAATTTAAGGATACCTTCTTTATAAGGGATTTCATCTCATTTTACATTTCTATTGAGACTTCATTGTTGTTATGCACCAACTCACTCTTATATGGGGTATATACTTCCCTTTGGCATATTATATCATGAATACCTTTATTCTCATGATATTATAATGTTCTAATTAAATGTTATTCCTCAATTATTTGAATTCAAGTGTCTCTCATTTTGTTAAAAACTCTTTAACTAAAATATTGTTTCAAATGTTTTAATGATTTATTATTATAAATTTTTCACATTAATATCCATGTTTTCAAAATTGTTTTTAAGGATTTAGTTATATGGATATTAATGTTTTAACATGTTAAAAGATTCAATGTTCTAAGGTACATCGTCTCAATCTCCTTTCAAAGAGGCATATTTTGTTTTATACACAACATTATTTTATACTGTGTATAAACCCCTTGACTTTTACTTTTATTCAAAAGGAATACTTTTGTACAAAGTGTTTTACTAAATGTCAAAAAGGAATGTTTTGTATTAAGTTTGCGGTGACAATGGCTTCTCTGCCGCCGTGACCATTATTTGAGTTTCGGCTTCCTCTAGAAGCCATAACGTTTTTAATGAAAAATAAATCCCATGTTTTAATTTTCTTTTAATTTGGTATTGGAAATGGTATTGATAATGTTTTTATTATTTCAATGTGTTTTATTGATATCTTGTGATTGAAATGTGGAAATGTTATGTTCCCTTTATGAATGTTTTATGTGATATGATTATTTTACGGTTCATTTGAATTGTTTATGAAGAAGGGTGGTTTCTTGATAAACTAAGTACAGGTGATCCCGATATAGCTCTCCACTTTATTGGGTAACACAAAGGAGTTAAACGCTATGGTTTCTCCGAAGAGATTTAGGGAATATTCTATGGTGGGTATTCTAAATCGTACTATTTCATGAGGTATGTTAAAGTTCTTTTGTTTTATGAGTAAAGTGTGTTTTCATTAATTCTTATGTATACGTTTACTAATGTTTCCTTTCCGTATTTTTATATCCCTTACTGAGCTTTTTATGTTCATCCCATGTTTTTGAAATGTTTTCCTCAGGACTTAAAGTGGAATATAGTCAAGGATGGGATCATGGAAATGTCACGATGTCTAAAACATGGAACTAGACATGACTCTTTTTTTCAAGAGTTTTTATTTTGTTAAAAAATAGGAACTGAGTAGATGTGTCCACATGGTAATCTTTGAGATGTAATAGTTATGTCATAATTCTCTAAAACTCTAAACCTGAAAAGATTCTCAATGCGAATTATTCATTTAATTCAAGATTATGTAATGTTTTATGGCTGGGTATTTATATTAACATTTCCTAAAAATAAATTTTTGAATAATTCATTATTCTTTTCAATAATAATACCTATCATATAGCAAGTAGAGGGAATTATGAAGTGGTATGTCATGGTTACATGATTTAAATTTTTAGAATATATACTTAATTTCCAACCATTTTATATTCCAACATAGATTATTTTATTCTTTTAATTCAAGGTAGATTTTAGGATATTAATCATGGGATCATTATAAAAAGGATGTACCAACACTGAGCCATAAATTTTGTGGAATATGATATATTCAAACAAAATATAAATTTTATTCTTATCAAATTCTTTCATGATTGGGTTTATTCCTTTGTATGGTATTTTAAATATTTTTTTCATCATATTAAATGTTCATTATACAAAAATAGGTCCGTAGATTTAGTTTTTTTATTTCTACAGGGTTACATTTTTTGAATTTAAAATGATCTCCCAAAATATAAATGAAATTAAGATTATATTAAGATGATAATTTTATAGAAATGATCACTTGAAACATATATCCATAAAATAATTGTATACATTTAAATTATTTTGGAAATAGTATTAGTTCATATATGTGTAGCTATGTTATAGATAATGGTAATATATGCTCCATTACCTCAGTAATATTATGTTCCTATTAAAATAAATCAATTTTAATTTTTCACTTGATAATAAATACTTAAATCCATCAAGTAAATGTGAATTTAAATTATCCAATCAAGGTTATGTAGTAAACATATATTTCTCAAAAATAAATTACATTCGTTCATCAAATCATAAATGATCACATCTATTTTGAATTTGTTTTATAGATAATATTCAATTATAAGAACCTTGTTTCTTAGTTTCAACATCTGTGCAATGTGATTATTGCACTTGAGGAAATATCATGGAATTAAAAAAAATATAAAATTCCCAATGATTCATCAATAAACCAATGTATTTATTACATCATGGACACTGATTATGGTCAATCATGTTTAACAATATATTTTATTATTGATATTATTAGTTATTGGGAATGTTTTATTTCAACCTCTATTTTAAGGTTATAGACTTTTTGGGGGAATATTGGTTTCTAAATTTGAAATATCATATATTCCAGAATATTAACTGGAATGAAATTCCCTAGGATGGTACAATGTGAAGTGCCCAGATCAGTGTGAATCCCTGAGAGGGGGAGGGGGTGAATCAGTGATCCCTTGAAACTTTTCACTAATTGATTCTTTATCAATTAAACCTCTATGGATGGTTAAAGCCTCGATCAACTCTTCTTGTATCTCTCACCTTTCCTCAAATTATGCAGTAAATATAAAGGCACAGGACACAAGGATTTACAAGGTTCGGCACCAAATGCCTACTTCCTTGCCATGTTGGTTATACGCCCCAACATGGTTTCTCCATTATAACTTGTTAGAATTACAATGGTTGATACAGAGTCCCACTGTATCTCTTTTGAGTCCCACAGGAGGGTCTTTATACTGTGTCCCACAGTGTTACCAGAGTCCCACTGGCCTGCTCCAGAATCCCACTGAAGACTTCTTCCGCCCTGAGTCTCACAGGGGGCTTCTCCTGGCTTCTCGAGTCACACGAGCAGCACTTCTTCACTTCAAGTTTTTCATGTATCTTCAGCAGTCTGGGATATAGACTTTTGGCCTTGCTCTTCACTTCTGATCACTTGATCAGGTCTTCTCTTCTTGCTCAGGATTTATCTCCTTCTTCTCAGGATGGCCTGGCCTCTCTCTTCAAGAATCATCAACAGCCTCTGATAAGGTCTGTTGGTCTTGCCCAAAACTTCTGATCACTTCTGTTGATCAGGGTCGTCTCAATTACTGAAAACTCAGGCAGCTGATGTCTTTAACTTCAATCTGGCTTCAGTCACACTTCACATCAAATTCATGCACTGAGTGCATGGCAACTCTTCTTCCTCATGCACTGACAACATGGCTTCTTAAATTCTTCAAGATCTTCTAGTCTTGGACTCCTCAAATGAACACAACCAGATTTGTGCTTGTTCACGTGTGCACGTGCATTCATGCATGCATGCACTCCCCTTCTTCTCTTCCTTGGTGTGATAAACACTCAAAGAGTGTAATTTCTTCTTAATCACACACACCTTCGTCACTTCACACACTTTTTCCTTTTTTCCACACACTTAAAAGTGTGTTATAATTTAGTGTGGATGTCCTCTTCCTTCTTCTTCTAAGTGTATAAACTTTTAGCACACACA
Organism: Viscum album; assembly: GCA_963277665.1. Taxonomy (NCBI): domain Eukaryota; kingdom Viridiplantae; phylum Streptophyta; class Magnoliopsida; order Santalales; family Viscaceae; genus Viscum; species Viscum album. Next base: position 744,429,421 of record OY728123.1, on the reverse strand, counting down.
CTAGGTTAGGCCTTTTGTTCTATTGCACACACACCACTAAGGTAAGTCTTTGGCCTTCTTCCTTCACTTTGCACACACACAAAATGGGTGGTCTTCACTTGGTGCTTATGCACACACTTGGGTTCTAAGGCCCTCTTGTCTTCCCACTTGGCTACGGCCTTCCTTCTCTTCTTGCACACACACAAGGCTACGGCCTATTGTTCATTTTCACTTATACCACCCGTAGGGTGTCTTCACTTTGCACACACACAAGATGTGTGGTCTTCACATGGTGCTTATTCACACACTTGGGTTCTAAGGCCCTCTTGTCTTCCCACTTGGCTACGGCCTTCCTTCTCTTATTGCACACACACAAGGCAACGGCCTATTGTTCATTTGCACTTATACCACCCGTAGGGTGTCTTCACTTTTCACACACACAAGGTGCAAGCCTTCCTTGCACTTAGCACACACACAAGGGGAAATGTGGCTATGGGATTCTTGGATTCTTCATGCAAACACCCGAACTCCCTTTTCCTTCAAAGGAGGCGTGCAAGGTCTCGGTGCAAGGGGCAGCCGCGCAAGTGCGGGCTTCAACAATGGGCGCGCAAGGTGCTGCGGCCCCGGGTTCCTCCTGCCGCGCAAGGGGAAGGCGCGCAGGTTTCTTCTCCAACCACTTTCGCGCAAGGTATGCGCAAAAGGAACAAACAGAGCCAAGGGATGGCTCTGGGCTTCACTGCCACGCAAGTGGTGTGCGCAGGCTGTTCTTCGCTAAGCACCGAGGCTTCGCGGGACTTCAGATCTTCAACAAAGATTCAGAAAACATCTCTGAGCCTAGGCATCTCTTTTTATAGGCAGAGGTATGCCCAATATTCCACGTGAGATATCTCTCGAACCACCGAGATTTTCAGTTCATTGAAAATCTTTAAACGCGGGCCGAGAATCTCGTTTCTTTCTCTCTGTTCAACGCGGACTTCTTCTCCTTCTCCTTTCTTTACGTCCATGCGATTTCGAACGCATGCATGGCCTCTTCTCTTCTATTTCATGCAAAAACACGAACACATGAAGCCTTGGCAACTTCGTTTGCCTCAGCATTCTTCGAAATCTTCCAAACCTTTCATGCATGCCCATTTTCTTGTATGATCATGTTCAGTGTGGCCAGACGATCACTATGGACCCTTCGGTTTGATCGGAGGTGGCCGGGAACTCGAGATTCATCTTCGGAGGGCCACTGGTTCAGGCGGCATCGCGGGAGGTGCCTCTGCCGAGCTCGAGGTAGATGATAACTTGCGGGCCATTGGATCGGGAGAATGAAAGACATCGGACGGCTGCGATCAGAAGATCTCGCGCAAGATGCAATGAGCGGTCTAGATCGAGCGGGCGATGAGACGGATGGCCAGGATTCGCTCCGCGGAAAAATCCCGCGTCCCACATCGAATCGGAGGCCGGTTTTTCCGCGGTTTATCAAACTCGCACTTCCCGCTTCTCAGCAATTGAACTTCCAACCCTCTCGGTGCTGACCCACACCGAGTTCTTCTTGCGGGCATGCTCTTGCGCCCACCCCTGCCACTCGGGCGCGCCACTGGCGCCCACCATGCTTCCTTCAGGTGCGCTCCTGCACCCACGCTACGTAGGGCTTGACACTCCCCTGCGTGGCCCGGGGCTTATACACGGCCCAGGCCTCCTCTTGGGCTGGCCCCATGGGATCCCCCTTGGGCGTGGCGACCTCGAGTCCCACATGTGCCTTGGGGTTGAACCCTTAAGGCTGGCCCTTGGTGGATTCTTTTTTCTTGAGTATAGAACAAGTCCTTTGTTTTAAAAACAAAGTGTCCCAGTTCAAATGCCAAATGCCACATCACCATTCATCTTCTCTTCTTCTTAAGAATTCCTCCATTCCTCTTAAACATTTAATCTTCACTTATGAGTGAAATTCACGATGGGTCTTCTTCAACCGAAGCTCCTGAATCAAATAAATCTTCAATGTTCTTCATTGATCCAATCAGAGATCAAGTTGGATCAACTTCTAATTCACATGAACTAAGTGATAGTGCATGGAATTCATTAAACCACTTCATCCAATTAGAAGTTGTGGATGGCTCTCTTCATCTCCTCATGCATTGTCAGTACAATGCATGGTCTTCAAACAATGTTGTGACATTGTATCCAGTAGATACAAGTTCTTGGAACTTAAAGATCAGATCATCAATCGTCTGATGTTATGATGACGCTCCATCATCATCCATTCTTCAAGTGGTGTAACTTAGTATCATCTTGATACAAGTACTGAAACATTAAGATCAGTTCTACAATCATCTGATATTGTATGAGAATGTTTCAACCATTGCATCCTATGTCACTTAGTGAATCTCCTAAGTGACATGCATCTTAGTACCATGGCCATTCTCCTTCATCACCATCACCATCACATCCTCTGTCAGTCACATCTTGACATTCCGTGACATCCATTCATTCCATGACAACATCATGCCTCATTGAAAACAAATGAGACACAGTGCATTTCAATCTCCCCCTTTGTATTTGTTGTCAATACACTACTTCTGCACATATGAATGGGTCTATATGTGTACCAATATTTTCTCCCCCTTATTGGCAATCAAATGCAAAGATGTGGTGTGGTTCACATTCAAAATATCACTTCCTCCCTTTGAAAAGTATTTTCTTGAAAAACACTGAGAGAGGGATGATGTCACATGTTCTCTTTAGGAAAGAACCTTTAGTAAATCAACTCTAAGTCTACTTGGGCTAACCCGGTGTAGAAAAAAAGAGTGATGTAACCAAAGTACTCAATGCTGTCTAACATTCACTATACATGTGAGATCATGCTTCAAGGGTGAAATTTTTCAGATTTATCAATGAATTGCTAAATCCGGCACATACATCACAAAACTCATTAGAAAGTTCAATTCAAAGATAAAGGTCCCCCTTTCAACCATTTGTCTTCAATAAATACTCCCCCTTAATTGTCATGATGAATACAATTAAGAAACAAGGGATGAAAGTATGATTGGAATACCTTCAATTTTCTCAAGATGGTATTAAATCTCAGAATCCCATCTTCTACATATTGGCTCCCCCTCAAGGGGTGCACTCCATTCTTTCCAAAACCATCCTCCAGCTGAGAATGATCATCATCTTCAATTCCCTGCAATGTTAGAACATGTAAATACAAGTGATTAGGGAATAAGATGGAACCTCCTTGGTTCATCAATGTGAACAACAAGGTTGAGAAGATTCTCTCAACCGAGATGTCCCATTTTCACCATTCTTCACACTTGCACATTTGATCTTCAATGATGTTTGTGCTGGTGTGGATCTCAATACATCTTCATGTGAAATCTTCTTCTTCCCATTTGCCTTAGAAATTTCCATAACTTCATCTTCATCTCTTTGCAGATCTCTGGCAAGTTGCAACTGATTTGGCCATATGTCTAGTAAGTCACTTGGAAGTGTGGCCTCAGTTCTGGATATTCCACATGATTCCTTTGATTATTTCATGCTACCTTTCTTAGGAAACTTATTTTCAACCAATCCCTTCTGATTCATCTGGATTGATTGTCTATTTGAGTCCAGTCTGCCTCTATTGAATTTCATGGCTTATTTACAAAGATCCATGGTATGCCCTTTCTTTCCAAAGTAGAAGCATTTCTTCTTGGTGGTCCTTCTGGATGCATCACCCTTCTTGGATTTAGACTCCAAGGTCTTCTCTTCCTTATTCATAATCTTCTTGGGAGCATCTTCCACTTTCTTATGCTTTCTTCCCAATGATTATTTCTGAGCCAGGTTCTGTGATCTTTTCTTCTTTTGAGCTCTGGATACCATTGGAGATTGACATGTATCTTTTTGACCACTTATGAAAACATCCCAGATGTTATCAAGCAATCCAAATCTATTTGCAGTAAACAGAAGTCTCCGGACCTGTGGATGTTTATTCTTTCCTTCTGTCTTTCTCCCCCTTGGCATGGGCTTCTTTTGTGCTTTGACAATCAGTGGATTGTACCAACAATCCTTTGCATAGTGCCCATACTTATTACAACACCAACACTGACCCACAAATCCTGACCTCTTCAGTCCTTCTGATTGTTGGGTACTTTTCTTGAATTTCTGTGTTATTTCAGGAGAGCTCTCTTTCTTCATTGTCTTCATCCATACTTGTTTGGAATTATTCTTCCATCCTGCACTTTTTGTGGAAACACAATTAGAAGCATCAATACAAGATGGTATGGATGGTACATTCTTTTTAGAAGATGTTTCCCTTTCATTAGAGGATGTCTTTCTTTTAGAATCATCCTTATCAAAGCTCACTTGAGTAGCAACATTTCTTCTTTCAGCTAAATGGGAGGCTTCAGCTTTGGGTGATTGTAGATTTTTCAATATCACCTCCAGTTCAAAGCATTTCATGTTGAGGGAGTTCTTCTCATCCTCAACCAATATTAGCCTACCTTCCCAATTCTGTTTCAGCTGTTCCAACTGGTCATCATGAACCTTCTTTATTTCATGCAATGAGTTGTCAAGCTCCTTCACCATTTTGACTTTGTCTTCAATTTGAGCATCTCTGACAATCATTGAAACTTTGTGCCTCTTTTCGAGTGCATGAAAAACTTCTTTAACCATTATCATAAAGAATTATTTCTTAGAAAGGCTTCTTTGAAATTATTCAGTACTATCTTCATATCTTTCATTCCAAAGAGAAATTGTTTCATCCTTATCCTTCACTAGATTTATGAGAGTGTTGGTTATGCCAACCCCTTTTTCCAATTGATTTTCCATAGAATTGGCTTCTTCTACTAGCTGTACTTTTTCTTCTTGAAGATCATGGATTCCTGTAGCTATACACTTTCCCACTTCCATGGGGAATGTCTTCTGAAGATATTTGAGTGCATTTTGAAAATCACTCATTGTTCCAGCTTCATCACAGCTAGGAGAGGCTTTCTTCAGCTTCTTGGCCTGTTTCTTCTTTCTGTTTTTCAGAGTCTTGGCAGATATCTCCATTTGAGGCTGGTTGCTCATTTCCTCAAATATGCACTTCATAAAGACTCCCTTGGATCTTTTAGAGGTAACCTCACTCTGATACCAATTGAAGTGCCCAGATCAGTGTGAATCACTGAGAGGGGGAGGGGGTGAATCAGTGATCCCTTGAAAATTTTTACTAATTGATTCTTTATCAATTAAACCTATATGGATGGTTAAAGCCTCGATCCACTCTTCTTGTATCTCTCACCTTTCCTCAAATGATGTAGTAAATATAAAGGCATAGGACACAAGGATTTACAAGGTTCGGCACCAAAGGCCTACGTCCTTGCCATGTCGGTTATACGCCCCAACATGGTTTCTCCATTATAACTTGTTAGAATTACAATGGTCGATACAGATTCCCACTGTATGTCTCCTGAGTCCCACAGGAGGGTCTTTATACTGCATCCCACAGTGTTACCAGAGTCCCACTGGCCTGCTCCAGAATCCCATTGAAGACTTCTTCCGCCCTGAGTCTCACAGGGGGCTTCTCCTGGCTTCTCGAGTCACACGAGCAACACTTCTTCACTTCATGTTCTTCAAGTATCTTCACCAGTCTGGGATATAGACTGATGGCCTTGCTCTTCACTTCTGATCACTTGATCAGGTCTTCTCGTCTTGCTCAGGATTTATCTCCTTCTTCTCAGGATGACCTGGCCTCTCTCTTCAAGAATCATCAACAACCTTTGATAAGGTCTGTTGGTCTTGCTCAAAACTTCTGACCACTTCTGTTGATCAGGGTCTTCTCAATTACTGAAAACTCAGGCAGCTGATGTCTTTAACTTCAGTCTGGCTTCAGTCTCACTTCACATCAACTTCATGCACTGATTGTATGACAACTCTTCTTCCTCATGCACTAACATCATGGCTTCTTAAATTATTCAAGATCTTCTGGTCTTGGACTCCTCAAATGCACACAACCAGATTTGAGCTTGTTCACGTGTGCACGTGCATGCATGAATGCATGCACTCCCCTTCTTCTCTTCCTTGGTGTGATAAACACTCAAAGAGTGTAATTTCTTCTTAATCACACACACCTTCGTCACTTCACACACTTTGTCCTTTTTTCCACACATTTAAAAGTGTGTTATACTTTAGTGTGGATGTCCTCTTCCTTCTTCTCCTAAGTGTATACACTTTTAGCCCACACACTAGGTTCGGCCTTTTGTTCTATTGCACACACACCACTAAGGTAAGTCTTTGGCCTTCTTCATTCACTTTGCACACACACAAATTGTGTGGTCTTTACTTGGTGCTTATGCACACACTTGGGTTCTAAGGCCCTCTTGTCTTCCCACTTGGTTACGGCCTTCCTTCTCTTCTTGCACACACACAAGGCTATGGTCTATTGTTCATTTGCACTTATACCACCCGTAGGGTGTCTTCACTTTGCACACACACAAGATGTGTGGTCTTCACTTGGTGCTTATGCACACACTTGAGTTCTAAGGACCTCTTGTCTTCCCACTTGGCTACGGTATTCCTTCTCTTATTGCACACACACAAGGCTACGGCCTATTGTTCATTTGCACTTATACCACCCGTAGGGTGTCTTCAATTTGCACACACACAAGGTGCAAGCCTTCCTTGCACTTAGCACACACACAAGGGGAAATGTGGCTACAGCCTTCTTGGCTTCTTCTTGCACACACCCGAACTCCCTTCTCCTTCAAAGGAGGCGCGCAAGGTCTCGGTGCAAGGGGCAGCCGCGCAAGTGCAAGCTTCAACCGTGGGCACGCAAGGTGCTGCGGCCCCGGGTTCTTCCTACCGCGCAAGGGGAAGGAGCGCATGGTTCTTCTCCATCCTCTTTCGCGCAAGGTATGCACAAAAGGAATAAACAGAGCCAAGGGATGGCTCTAGGCTTCACTGCCGCGCAAGTGGTGCGCGCAGGCTGTTCTTCGCTAAGCACCGAGGCTTCACGGGACTTCAGATCTTCAACAAAGATTCAGCAAACATCTCTGAGCCTAGGCATCTCCTTTTATAGGCAGAGGTATGCCCAATCATCCGCGTGAGATATCTCTCGAACCACCGAGATTTTCGGTTCTTTGAAAATCTTTAAACGCGGGCCGAGAATCTTGTTTCTTTCTCTCTGTTCAACGCGGACTTCTTCTACTTCTCCTTTCTTTACGTGCATGCGATTTTGAACGCATGCACGACATCTTCTCTTCTATTTCATGCAAAAACACGAACACATGAAGCCTTGGAAATTCGTTTGCCTCGGAATTCTTCGAAATATTCCAAACCTTGCATGCATGCCCATTTTCTTGTATGATCATGTTCAGTGTGGCCAGACAATCACCATGGACCCTTCGGTTTGATCGGAGGTGGCCAGGAACTCGAGATTCATCTTCGGAGGGCCACTGGTTCAGGCGGCGTCGCGGGAGGTGCCTCTGCCGAGCTCGAGGTAGAGGATAACTTGCGGGCCGTTGGATCGGGCGAATGAAAGACATCGGACGGCCGCGATCAGAAGATCTCGCGCAAGATGCGATGAGCGGTCCAGATCGAGCGCGCGATGAGACGGACGGCCAGGATTCGCTCCGTGGAAAAATCCCACGTCCCACATCGAATTGGAGGCCGCTTTTTCCTCGGTTTATCAAACTCGTGCTGCCCGCTTCTCAGCAATTGAACTTCCAACCCTCTCGGTGCCACCCCGCACCGTGTTCTTCTTGAGGGCGCGCTCTTGCGCCCACCCCTGCCACTCGGGCGCGCCACTGGTGCCCACCATGCTTCCTTCGGGCGCGCTCCTGCGCCCACGCTACGTAGGGCTTGACACTCCCCTGCATGGCCCGGGGCTTATAGACGGCCCCGGCCTCCTCTTGGGCTGGCCCCATGGGATCCCCCTTGGGCGTGGCGACCTCGAGTCCCACATGTTCCTTGGGGTTGAACCCTTAAGGATAGCCCTTGGTGACTTCTTTTTGCCTGAGTATAGAACAAGTCCTTTGTTTTAAAAACAAAGTGTCCAAGTTCAAATGCCAAATTCCACATCACCATTCATCTTCTCTTCTTCTTAAGAATTCCTCCATTCCTATTAAACATTTAATCTTCACTTAGGTGTGAAATTCACGAAGGGTATTCTTCAACCGAAGCTCCTGAATCAAATAATCTTCAATGTTCTTCATTGATCCAATCAGAGATCATGTTGGATCAACTTCTAATTCACATGCACTAAGTGATAGTGCATGGTCTTCATTAAACCACTTCATCAACTTAGAAGTTGTGGATGGCTCTCTTCATCTCCTCATGCATTGTCAGTATAATGCGTGGTCTTCAAACAATGTTGTGACATTGTATCCAGTTGATACAAGTTCTTGGAACTTAAAGATCAGCTCATCAATCGTCTGATGTTATGATGATGCTCCATCATCATCCATTCTTCAAGTGGTGTAACTTAGTATCATCTTGATACAAGTACTGAAACATTAAGATCAGTTCTACAATCTTCTGATATTGTATGAGAATGTTTCAACCATTACATCCTATGTCACTTAGTGAATCTCCTAAGTGACATGCATCTTAGTACCATGGCCATTCTCCTTCATCACCATCACCATCACATCCTTTGTCAGTCACATCCTGACATTCCTTGACATCCATTCATTCCAGGACAACATCATGCCTCATTGACAACAAATGCAACACAGTGCATTTCACAATGAATTACCACTATTTTTGGATTGGTCTCACAAATATTCATAGAATAATAAATTGTGGTTGTCATTAAAAGATGATCTAAGATAAAGAAATCTATGTATGTACATGATTAAATGGTTTATAGGTTCATGTATTACATTTTTTGTTCTCCTATCATCATGGTTGAAACATCCCATTATAATCTTACTCCTTAATTACCTTGAATCCTTTTTTATTTGTTCATTTTTCCTTAATGATTTTAGTATTTTTAATAATTGTTTTATTTGATTCTAAAATGGGTATACTAATTTAATCAATTTTAAATGTGTACAAAATCTACACATTCCCTCCTCATAAAATTTAATATAAAATTTCATACCAAATGGGTATCCTAATGAAATTTTCTCCTTATATTTTAATGATTTCTCATGTTTATAATTATCTTCTTTCCCTACTAATTTAAAACTAGCATTATATTTTATAATGGATTATTTTGGATATTCTTTTTTTGTATTAGGTTAATATGAACCACTTTCCTTGTTTATGTAGTTACCAAAGTGACATTACTTATAATATAGGTTAATTTTTGAGATGAAAATTTCCTAGTGTTCTTAATCGTAAATTTAACTAGAATTCATTTATAATTTTTAACACCAAAACATCATTATTCAATTCGTCATGATTACGACTAGATGTAGTGGGAATTAGTTATTGAGAACTAAAATAATGTTTATCCTTAAATTTTAATTAATAAAAGCGTGTATTGGAAGTTTTTTTGTTATAATTGATTGAAAAATGTTTTGATATTTTGGGTGTTAATGAATATTTTATTAAAAAGGTGGTTTTCATGGTTATATTTTATCCAATCCCCACAACAGTCTTCATACGTATCTATCAACCTTTATATGGGTTGTTGGAAATGCCTCTATTGATAGGAAACAACATCAAATATAATTCTTGATTCGTTATGTAATGACCCTAACTCCAGTTACCCAGAGCCAGTTATATACTTCACTACAATTGTATAATAAATAAGGAAGTTACATACCAATGGAAATTGTAGTTTAGATGATTTGGAATCTATATTACATACAAGAACATTACATTACAACTTGAAATTAAAAATAAAACAGAACCTCTATTAAAAATATCCATAACACTTAGATTACCCCCACAATTCATTTCTAACATACATATTCCGATCCTAGGTAAATATTTAACATAATTAATTATTGATAAATTATTCTATGTAATTATATGTAATATATAATAAGATCATATAAAAAATAATCCATGGTGAATGACTAATAATACATTTCAATAGAAGATAAACTTGATCATAATGTGGATTGAATGAAAGAAGAATAAATATTGGAATGAAAATAATCACAATAGAATGAAGATAAAACATGGATATTAAATTAGAAAAACATTCACATAGATGATAAATTAATAATAAAAAATATAGTATTTTTATGTCAGACATTATAAACATTCCATTGAGGCCTTTACCAAGACACCTAAAAATTAATGGTTAAGTCAGAAACCAAAATACATTTCTTTTTTATATCATGTGACCAATCGATTCATCAAGCAGTATATAGGGCCCCACTAATCACATACGATGTCCAATACATTATCATATTAATGGGTCTAAACATTAGTAACAGAAATAAATATGAAATGTAAATAAGTTTCCCTAGTCTGTAAGCATGATCACTAACAATTCCGAATAGTGTGTTGAATGGTATAAACAAATCATATTCACAGTAAAACTAATCTTAAACAATTTCAAAAAATATGTTATATTATAATAATAAGAGTTAAAAATTAATAAATAATTATATTCAAAATAGTATTTGATGAAGATGAATATACTCTAACAAAATCATTGAGGATTTCTTGAGTGAAATACCCCATTTACTTTGCAAGAATAGTTCTATTTGGAAAAATCATTTGTATTTTCAATAATTTTTTTTATTAATCCATAAATTAAAAAATATATATTTCATGAAAAAAATTATTGACAAGAAAAATAATTTTTTCTTATAATTTATTATTGATTGTATTTGATAATTGGTAGGAAATCAAGAAGATCATTTTAATCTGGCTTTAATATCATGATGTATTTAGAAGGTAACACTATAAAACATATATTTCTTCATAAATTAAATATGAAATGATATGGATATATAATTTTGAAACATATATATATATATATAATTTAGAATAATTATATAAAAATAATGAGTAATTTAATTTGTGTATAGTGGGATAAATCTTAACCCGAATCAAAATGAATGTTCATGAAGAAATCCTTAACTTATATCTAAAAGTATATTAAACATTACCTTCATGTTCAAGATAATAAAATTGTATGCATTGATTCAATAATTAATGAGATTTTATACAAGTATTTTTTTTATTATTGTTTTATTATGTTCATTTATGGACTTTTTGATGAGTTATAAGATACAATTTTATCATTCGAGAGATTACATTTCCTTGTTTTTCATGATCATTTTACTTGTAAATGAGTATCAGTGTTCATGTAAAATGGAAATAGATATCAATAATGGTAATTATATGATATTAATGTAAATAAAGAGGAATAAATTATTATGAAATTAATCTTGATATTTTGAGGATATGATGAATTTTTTGAGAAGATGTTATTGATAATCGTTTAGATATTTTTGGAGGGTTTTTACCATTACAGATTATATTTTTTTTATAAATAAAAAAAGTGTATACATAATGGTTATAGTGGAATAAATATCATGTAATACAAATATTTTATTTTCTTTTAACAATAAAAATGTTTTTATGACAATCCTTGGAGGCATTAATGGAAAAGGAAAATGCATCGTCCATGCTGTCGGTAAATGTACACATCATTGCTGATTATTTCATTTATTGAATGAAAGAGATATATAATGGATTTCAATTATAGATATTCCATTTACTTGATATAATTAAAGAATATAAATGATACTATATTTATCTTATCACAATTTTTAGGGGAGGTGATGGAATGATAATAAATTAAAATAAAATAAAGATGATTTTTACCTATAGAATTATCCTCCTTGAGAACCTCCATATAGGGGATTGGTTTTGGACTTTTTTTGAGACCAAGAGATATAGGAATTGTGTAATTTTATTGGGAAGAGTATTGGGAAGAATTTTGAAAAGTATGAAAACATTAAATGTTTGAGGAGAAGAGGCGGTGTGTGGTGGTATTTATAGTAAAGGAGAAGGGAGTTTTCTCATTATTTTAATCCTTTGTTTATTAATTTGTGTTAGGATAAGAAATAGTTTTTATTATAGTGACTAAATATATTAAATAGTTAATGTTAGTTCACACTAATGGATTATACATAATCCTTTTATCAACAATGAATAAAATTTATGTAGTTAGTGTTTATTGTATATTATAATATTTTACTATTAACTAAAGGTTCAAGTATTTTAGAAAAAAGGCAAAAACATGCCCAATTTTTTTTGGATGCATAGAACTCAAAAATGACATCAATTTAATAAAAAACAGTTTCATAGACATGAAATTTTTTTTTCATTAAAAACATCATTTTCCTAAAAAATATAGAATTTAAAATTATAAATGATTTTGTAACACTTTCAAAAATCCACTAAGGTCTCATAAAATTATCACAAAATAATAAGACAACAAATTTTTAATATTTTATTACATTATGTGAAAGCAATTTTCAAAATAATCTTATTATTTATAAAATTCTAATTAAATATTACGACTTTTAAAAATAAAAACACTTAATTTATAATTTTTAATATATTTATTTAATTATACAATGGTGTTATTATATCATATTAACATTTATAAAAATCCAAAAAAAAAATTAAACATTCATAAGTGAGGTTAATTTTCTAATTGACACATTTTTATTCATAATGGTCACATTTTTATTCCAATGGTCACATAACTAATCATCAGAAAATGAAAATTATCAAAAAATACATAAAATATAAACAAATTAAATTCTCATACTACACATTAATATATAATTTTTATTTTTTGATATATAATTTATAAAAGTGAAAATTTTATTTTTTAAATATTTTCCCCATTATAAGTCTTCATACTTTTGTTTAAAGAAATATAGTTCTTTTACATGTGAAATTGGATATATTGTAATCTTATGCCCTGAAAATTATTTTGGATGAATGTGAAAATATTTTAATGAATTTATATTATATAATTTTAATTATTCTATTTCAATAGATTAATTTATTGATATAAGAGGTAATTATGGTCATAAAAATAGTTTTTCTGAAAATACATCTTTATATTGAATTGGTTTTCATTCTTAAATAATTTGTAACCAATTAATTAATTTTATAAACATGTGTAATCTATATTTTAAAATTTTAATTAATCTCATTCATTTATTCCATTCCCAACATCTTGGAGATAACTATAATAATTAAAGAATTATATTTAATCATTTTTTAATCTCATGAGCTATTAAAGATGTTAATTCTGAAAAGTGTAATACCGTTAAATATTGGTATATTCCATTCTCCTCTACTTCAAGAAATTGTGTCATCACAATTAAAAATTGGACATTGAAAAATAAAGGTTGGTTATTGGAAATTTCATTGTAGTAATCCAACATAAGACAAATGGTTAATAAAATATCCCTTTAATAAGAGGGAATGGGAAAAGGGAAGGTTATCACAAAACTAGGATTTCATATAGGAAATCATTATTGGAATGTGATAACATGGTCATTATAGAGAAATATAACTATCAAGTTCTAATGGAGAGTGATGGAGAACATGGTCATTATAAATTTTACAATCACTAAACCATGTATATTTTGATCGTCTAAAAGTCCATTGATTTATTAGAATGAAAATAAATAGATGATATTTTTTCTTCCAAAATAATTTTCATAGAGTTATGTAATTAATTTGCATCCTAGACTATGATGCTTTAGGAAAATACATACTTTCTCTTAATTATTTCATACATTAATAAGTTTCTAAAATAACTCATATATTTCTCCAAATGATGTGTATTTAAGATGAAATTTTCATGTTTGAAAAATTGAAATCAACATATATAGATCCCAAAATCCCAGAATATATAACTATATTTTCCCCATGTATTTATACCAAAACAGTTTGTTTTGGAAAAGATAATAAAATACCAAAAAATTAATAATCATTTTTATGATTTTAAACAACTTCAATCTCCAAAATTGAAATTCAAATCTCAATGTTCAACATAGATCTTTTAGAAAATTATTATCACTATGAAAAATATTGAAGACTACTACACCAAAATCATAAGTATCAATTCATACAGTCTCCCAAATAATATTGATCATTCTAAATTTATTTATAATACAAACATCATTCTCCCTAACTCATAATCTCCATGATAATTTAGCCATATATATAAATAAACTAAATCATCATAAGTCCATAATAAAATAATTTTTCACTTAGAAATACAATTCAAAATTTATTCCTCAAAATAATCTATTTACCATAATATTATTGGATTTCTTAAATAGTAAGTTTCTTCCTAAATAACATTAATCACAGAATCACACTATAATTATCGAATCTCAATATAAACTATTTGATAAAACAAATTTAACAAAAATCATAATGACCATAATAGATTTGATATTTTAAATAATAATTCATGATAACTAAGACTTCATGTAGGCTTTTTGTAGGTGTTTCACCCTCAACGCGCTTTGGTTTTGTGTTCCAAGCCTATGGCCCTGTTGGATGTTACAAGTTCTCAACCATCTTATGGGTTTTCCCTTTTTTTAAACTATATAATTATATCATAAAAAATATATAATGGACATCCTTGAAATTAGTTAAATCACTACATATACTTTTAAATATAATTTTAAATACAACCCCAATACATAAATACATCATCAACTTATTTATTGATAGGTCCTTCCTTGGTCTAGAGTTTTCCTTATAGAAAAGGGAAGTGAATAGGGTAATTCCCCAGTTCCCCACATTTAAGTAAATGTTCTACAAATGGATTCTTTGGATGATTTATATTTCCTTCCATTATACTCTTCAACTTTAATTTATAATTAATTTCATTATGTCTTTATTTCCTACAAATTAATAATTTCTCTATAAAATTGAGACACCTTCTTGGGTGCCACCTTCCACATTTCATGCATGATGGATACTTATCCTTATTTTAACTATGGTCTCCACTATTAGAGATCATAGAAAACTCCATCCCTCCTTCCTTTGGGGGGTTTTCATATTTGGTTATGGTATATGATGTTAATAGTATTTCATGAAAACCAATTATGCATGAACATGATAACTTCCAATCTTATTGACATCCCATTTGGTTTCCCATTACCACCACCTTATAAATAATGTTTAATATTAAGACGAGTACTTCAAGCTCCAACCATTGACTAAAACCAGAAAGAATTATGTGAGTAACAATACTCACAGTGATAGAAACGTATAATAATGTATAGAATATTAGAACACCTTATTTTCTGTCTAAAACAATATGGATTATTTATTTTAATCTTATATTCAAATAATTCATAAGTTTTTCTAAATAAAATTTGAATTATCCTAACTATATATCCTTATAGTGTCAAATTATGTGAATAGTAAGTCATGTTGTTATGTAGCAGTTTACTTGGCGTTAGTACATGTATACTTTGTTAGAGTTGTTACCCCAATATATATTAGTTCTAGAACCATTTACACTTGTAGTATCCACAAAGTTATGTATACCTAATAAGACCCACACAGTCTCTACCTTACCAAAATTTTATGTTGTACTTCTATTATTATCCTCAAATTATATCTGATTATATGTTCTATGATATATGTTCTCTATGTATAGTTTCCCAAAATTCTACTAAACTTCTTCTGATACTAACAATAAAGACCCAAACCCTAGTTTAACAAAGTTGGTTCCGTACTTTATATCATTAGTATAATAAACAAGGATGTTACATCCCAACAAACTAAATAGTTTAACATATTTTTTATGATTGATTACATGCATGAAATTAAATTACAACTGTGAATGAAAAATAGCATATTAACTCCATTGGATACTTCTGTAACTCCATGATTTTCCCAGAATGTCCTTCATAATATGCATTTTCGCATCATGGGGAAAAGTAAAACATTTATAAGGTTTGAGGTCAGTTTAAATAAAATTTTAATTAATACTACATAAGATAGTATAAACATTAAGTAATGGTGAATGAATAATAATACATGTCATTATAACAAAATATTGAGCGTAATATGGAAATAATAAAGGATGAATAAATAATGCCATAAAAATAATTATATGAGAATAATTCTTAACCATTCATATTATTCTAGTAAGGTATTGATATGTATAATAAATTTCTAATCATAATTAGTGAATTCATATGTCTTACATCATAAATATAGAGTCTAGGCCTCCTCGAAGTCACCTAAAAATTGGACAAGGCATTACCCAAATTCCATTTTTGTTTTTTCTCATGGGACCTACCGATGAATCAATGGACTATTGAAGGCTGCACCCATCATTACTAACTCCAATTAATTATACATATTTATTGGGTTAAATATAAACAAAACATATACATATTAAAGATAAATAATTTTCCCCAATCTCAAAACATAATCTCTAACCATTCAGATTAATATGAGGAATGGCATCTGGATAGCACTTCCAAAGTCAAACAGATCATAAACTGTTTAATAAAATACGGTAGATGATTATTATAAGAGATAAATATTAAAAAATAATAATGTTTAAAATATGTGTTAAACTATATTAACATAATATAATAAAATCATCATGAAATTCAGGAGATAAATACACTTCATTATATTGTAAAGAAGTGTTATTTTGGAAAAAATCATTTATATTAGTAATAATTGTATGCATAAAACCATAAATGAAAAAAATTTGGGTTTGACATGAAAGCATTAGTGAATTTCAAAAATTATGGTGTCTAATAATATATTATTAATGGTACTTGAAAATGGTGATGATGTTGACAATTTATTTTTAATCGGGCTTCCATATCAAGAAGAATCGAAACGGTAATCTTGTAAATCATATATTTCCACATAAAATAATGATTAAATGATCTGGATAAATTATTTTGGAACATTTAAATATAATGTTGAATAATTATATAAAATTAATAAATAATTAATTTTAAGTTGAAAGGGAGTAATCATAACCCAAATGAAAATGGAGGTATTGGGAAAAACCTTTACCCTATGTATGAAAGTCTTATATAGTTGAAATTATCATCATAGAAAATAAAATTAAGTAAATTAATTAATTAATTCATAAACTTTTATACATGTATTTAATTTATTATAAGTTTGTTAATCTCATTTATTGTCTTATTTATGTGTTATAAGATATAAATTTATCATTTGGGAGAGTTCTTTTCCTTGGTTTTCATGATCAGTTTACATGTATATGAGTATGGATGTTAATGTTAATTGGGAATAGATATCTATAATTTAGTTTATATATTACTAATATACCTGAATAATATTAAATGGTTATATAATTCATTTTTTATTTTTTCTTCAGGATGAATCACTAGATAAAGAATTACAGATAATCTTTTATATTATTTTGGTGGTTTTTCATTCATCAGAAATTTGTTTTTTTAATTAAAATCATATATATATAACTATTGGATAAAAATACATAAGAATTAATACATATATTATAATTTTTAAAAAATAAAATTTGTTTATGACTATCCTTGAATGAATTAATGTAAAATTAAAATGTGTTGTCCATGATGTTGTTAAATTGACACATCACTGTTGATGTTTTCATTTATAGAATAATAGATAGAGAGAATGGAAATTGAAGATGGATCATCCCTTAAAAATATAAAATATTATATAATAAAGGATTCTAGATTTATCATGTCATCTTAGAAAGGTTAGGTGAGGGATGGATAAGAAAAAAAAAAGAAATCGGAACAAATAGAAGAAGAGAAAGGGGATTTTTTTCCTCTTATATTCTCCTCATTGATAACGTCATTAAAGAGATTGGTTTCGGTATTCTATTGATACCAAAGGCTCTTAAATGACTGAAAGGTATTAGGAAGATGAATGAGTAGAATTATTACAAGGATGTTATAATGAATGGTGGGAGATGGAGAATAGGTGAGAGGTGGTATTTATAGTGAAGAAGATAAGTGTTTTTTATTATTTTAAATTTTTATTATTATTTTGTCTCATGAAAAGAAATACAGACCATTCATTTGAGAAATATAGTAAGTATTGCAATTGAGTTTTAAAAAATGGTTCCTACCTCATCCATACATCCATAATGACTAAAACATTCATGTATATATCATTTATCATAAATTATCGTATTTTACTATTCAACAAAATTCAAATATTTTATAAAAAATCACTAAATTTCACATAGTAATTTTTTATTAGTATAATTTAAATATGAACTCCATTTTATGGAAATAATTTTCTAAATATTAAAAAATTATTTTATTCACTAAAATAATTATTCACCTAAAGAAATTCAGACTTAAAATTATAACTGGTTTTATGACACATTGAAAAATAACCAAGGTCTTATAGAATTATATTGAAACAATAAGACAAAAAAATATTAATATATGAATACATTTTATGAAAATAAAATATCTTTTAAATATTTTTATTAATTATACAATTATATTTTATTATTATGACTTACAAAAATAAAAATACAAAATTAATAATTTATAAAATATATATTTACTTATAATATGATAAAATTTTATAATATTAACATTTATAATATTCTTAAATTTTATTTTTACATTAATATGTGAGTTTATTGTTTTAATTTCTATATTACTATTCCTTCGGGTCACATTATTATTTCAGGGGATACATCAATATTCATTAAAGATTAAACTTATCCGAAAAATTCAAAAAAAAAATTTCCAAGGTAAGGTTTCACATTAAAACTTCAAAAATATAGTTTATCGTGAAAAATATTGTTTATATCAGTGAAAAAAGTATATTTAATACATGTTCTCCATTAAAAGGTAGTAAAACTTCATTTATAAAAATTTAGTCTTTTATGTGTAAAATTGGATTTATTATTATCTTTTGCCTCTAAAAATATATTTTATGAATATATAAATATTTGATTAAATATAAAATATAAAAATTTTGTTAATATATTTCCAATTTTTAATTTATTAATATAAAATTCAATTTTGGAAAAAAGTACTTTTTTATAAAAATACATTCTTTATTTTGAATTTAATTATATTTATAATTAATTTTTCACCAATGATGCAGTTTTATAGACATGTGTAATCTATATTTTAATAATTTACATAATTTCATTCATTCCTGAAATTCCAAAATTGTTAGAGATAAATATAATATTTCAATAACAGTATTTAATAATTTTTTAAGATTGTATGCTATAGTAGAATTATATTTTAAAATATGGCATGTCGTAAAATATTAGGTTGTCACACTTTAACAAATTTATCATTCAAATGATTAGATGAAGAATATAGTTAAAATAATATAATATGGGTTATTTGATCATTAGATTTCATAGGATCCATTTGTTTAAAATGATTATTGTATTCTCCTAATTTAGATTCAAAATGTGGTAATTTCGATTAAATTATATTAGTAACTCCCTTTGTTTTAATACTTATTTTATAAAAAATATTTGAATTTTGGGGAATATTTATACCAAAAAATAATATTCAACTAGAGACTTATCAATTAGTTACCTTATAAATGATGCATCATATTGTTTACTTTTATTTTAAAACAATTATTGTTTGAAGAATGCTAGGAAATGATGTTCATATTTTGGTTAGTGATGATATGTTGCATCAACATTCATGAATGATTATTAGAACTCATATAATTTTTATAATTATTCTTTTATAATAAAAAATATTTCCTTAAAAAAGATAACAATACATGATGTCAGGAAGTATATTTGGTTGAAATTTCTTCAAAGTACTTCCCAACCAATTATTTCTACATGTTAGAGGTAATTTATGAACTACTTGGATTCTAAATCCTTTGATAAGGGAAATTATAGATGTTTTACATTCCCCTTTTCCACCTCAACTAGAAGCAAGGTGGTCCACATAATGTAAAAATCCTTGATATTGTTTATAAGATCCAATTTTTCTTATCCATGGAATATAGATAAAAGTTTTATTTATCCAACCTTCATTTCAAAATCAACTTTTACATTATCATAAAAATATTGAGTAAATTGATGTATGGTGTATGGTTTGTCAAAATATCTCTAATGATGATCTTGATATCAGATACTATTGTGATTAATAGTGAATTATTTTATTATCACTGGTGTTTTTTATGATATATTCTCAAATTTAGTTTGTATACAATCAATAATTATTAGTTCTTAATATATGGAAATCAATTTCTACTCGATAGAATTATATAGAGTGCAAAATACTCTAATTGGAAAACAATGTCATGTAATTCAGGTCATTAAATATTATAAAATTCTTATAAATTTCCATGGAAATATGTTTATCTGATATTATCGTTTCTTTCCACTTCCCTTTGTCACATATGGTCAAAAATAATTTAAAATCAATGTTAATGTAGAATAATGTAAATTATATTTGTATCCATAAAAGGGTGAAATATCATATTAATAATGTTTTGTAATAAAAAGGGGTGTATGGGACGATATATGACCAAACGAACATGAGACTATTGTCTTAGAGAAATTATCATGGTAATGAATCAATGATTTTTCTAATGGTCAAATTTCCATTAAAATACATAAAATGTCACAAATTTATGGATCCATATTCTATTATTTATCTATGAGGTATTCAAAATCAGGTAAATATCTCTGTTTTTCTCATTAATTGGATGATATTCAATATATAAATCATTAATAAATAATTGATGACCTTCTAATATTATAAGGGAAGAATAAAAATTCACTTATTCCTATAATAGAGAAATCAACCCCAACTATATAGGCACATCTTGATTAAGAAATGAAAATTCCATGATATAAATAATAGGAATCTCTCTTTTATACACATGAAAATTATAACCAAGAAATTATCTACTCAATAATTCATGTTGCATTATATAATTTTTTTGATTGAGGGGAGGGATATAATGTATGCAAAAATAAGGGAGTAACAAAAAATAACATATAGATTTATTAAAATCACAGATAAAGATCATACAATATTTATAATGATGCTAATATATAAAAGGAATTCAAATTTTATTAGAACTGTATCATGTATGAGGCACTCTACCTACTAGTGAAATAACTAATACCAGGTTTACCCATCTATATGAATGAAAACAACCTTGACACTGAGAAAACTACAGTATATAAAAAAGTTAAAAATATTATATTAAAATAACATATTAATCTTAATTTCTACTTTCATTTATATTTTATATGATTCCCTTCATTCCATGATCTTTCAAAATTCTAAAGAGATGTATCATATGATTTTATTGTGGAAGGTATAATCTATCATTTAATGAATGTCTAAAGGTTATTATTTATGGTCTTAATATATATCCCTCTTTAGTGGATTGTATGCCAGATATCTATTCCATTTTATTTTTAGGTAATTTGGTTAGATTTGGTAAATTAAATATTACATTGGTGCCCGTATCCTTTACAAGTGTTGTAAATCGAAATGATCCAAATCAAAATGTTCCTAAAGCTTCTTCCCTATATATACTCTGTATATTGACCATTATAAAGAATGATTAGATTTTATGATTATTTTTTAAGTAACTCTAGTGGTTTATTGGTTGAAAATTAATATTTAATTAAATAACACCTCTAATGAAATAGCTTATCTGATATTTAATTTTTCAACTCCATTTATGTCATTGGTGTGAAATTTAATCATAGGATGGCCTTATATATAATTTTTTAAAAGAATGATAAAACATACATTGGTTCATGATATTTCATTGGGGTAGAATTCTTCCTATAGAGGTGATCTAGGATATGTTGCCTTTCAACATAGACATGGAATGTGGGGTACGTCAAATCACTTGATAACGGAGCCTCTATTTTCTTAAATTGTAAATGTTCGAAACACATGGTATAACAAAAATTATAGAATAAAATTGTTATTGTAGTGTTCTTTTTATAATAAACATACTTTCGGATAAAATTTCATCCATTGTAGTATCCAAAAGAGAGTGTTTGTATCAAAGACATATCATGTATATCCCCCATGTTTAATTAAAACTGGATAAGTTGTAATGTCTAGAAACAAAATCCATTGGGGAGTAAATTAAACAGGAAGAGAGAGAACTCTAAACTCTGTTAAGGTGGGTATGATATACTAGGATCAGATTTAGGGAATTATTGGACTTGGATTGATATCAAATAGTAATGTTATCATCATTAGAATTTATTTATTTGATTAAAAATGACAAATTTTGAGTCATGTATGTATGATTTAAATTATTAGATAGTGGATAATAAGGCATCGTTTTGAGGTATCGTTGTCATTTCAACATACATATAAAACATGGTTTGACAATGTTTTATTCATATATATCCTTAAATTGCTATTACATAAATTTGGCACAACATAGTTTAATCTATTAAGTCAGTGGAATTTACATTTTACTCAGACATAATATTCTTAAACATATATAGTCCATTATTCAACGAGGTCTCAAAAACTTCTTCAGATTTTAAAAATATTTTTCTTCCTAGTGAGTCACATGATTCATTATCCTTCAATAAAACAATAAATAAAATAAGTATATAGAATAAAATAATAATTTCATTCAAATAAATTGGAAGATCAAGAATGTTCACATTTTGGATTATTTAGATAATATTTATAAATCTAAATGAAATGACTTAAAAAACTAAAAATATAAAATATTAATTTTCTGTATAAATATCATGGAATAAAATGATTAAAATTGATAATTGATTAAATTGATTCATTAGTTAGATATCATGATGGATGTTAACAAAATTAGTATATATACATTAATTCAAATATTTTATTTAATGGATTTTTTTTCTTAGGTTTATCACATCACTTAAGAGAGGACCATTTTGTTAACTACTAAATAATATGATTCTAGTACATTTAAAATTTTCATAGGTAACATTAATTCTATTCTATTTGTTAAAATAATTTAAATTGTCAAAATTCTCTTTTAACAAACATCAATGGCATTGATCACCTTCATGATATATATAAATATAGATTGAGATTATGTATTTACTTATCATGTGACTCTTAAAAAATAGACCTTCAACACTGCTAAAATTGACTTTATCATCGCAATAGAATCACTAACTATTGGATAATTATTAAAATCCCAAGTTTCTTGTTATCGAGGAAAGATTTTCTATAAAGGGGTCCTTCATTATTGTTGTTTGATTCACTAATAATGGAAAACATTTATCATCACAAGTATTTAGCATGGATAATGGGGACCTTTATCAACGCCTATTGAAGCACTGATATTGGTTAACTTTATCAGTCTTTTAAAAAGTACAGATCAATGGTCATACCGAAGTTTTCTTTAAAATAACACTGCAACAACAGTCCAATAGGTTGTAACATCAGACCACAACAACATAAACACCACCTAAAATCAAAAATATAAAATACAAATAAAAAATTTAAATGAAATGAAATTTATAGCAAAAATACAAGAAGAAAATAATATTTAAAATTTATTTAAAATATTGGTTTATGAATTTGCAAAAATACAAATTATTACATTCATTCAAAGTCATCAAGGTTCTTTTTTCATTTCATCATGACCCTGAATCATGTTTTTCTAAACAAACTACCCATACTCAAGAAAAATAACACTCATTTAAATGAAGACAATTGTTCTATGTGTAATAATATAAATACATTTATTAATATAAATAGTTGATTTTAAACTAAACATTGAGTCATACCAGTAATAGTGTGTATTAGAGAGAGTGGAAATTGTGTCTCACATATTATATCACTTCTTTTTTGTATTTATAAAATATATTTTTTAGGAATAACTAAATCAGTATATGATAAAGCCCTATGGTCACAACATAGTGGTTTATTCTTGTGGTGGGGTTTTTGAGCTCTTGATTTTTTGCCCCTCGTGTGCATTTATGTAAGTAGTCGTTTGTTTATTCCACCTACCCAACTAGATGTAATATAAATAAGTGTTATTGATAAATAACAAGAAAATAAATTATTTAATAATAGATTGAATGAGGAGAAAACAATCTAGGATCATTTTCTTATTTTTGGAAATGTGATGCACATTTTAAATTAAAATGACACTTATATATTAAAATGATGAACATGGTGTAATATAGGTCATACCAAGCATTGGATTGAGATATATCTGATTCTTAAATGTCTCAAATTTATTATGAATTGTTTTAATAATGTATCAAAATAATCAGAATGTGTTTTCTTGATTTTTAGAAAATCGCATTTATTTTTTACTAAAATGTAATTTTAATCATAAAACAAGAACATTGTCTTATATTGGCCACATCATTTCTCACATTGATATGCTACAAATTTGAAAACATTAGAAATGTATTATGAATCATTTACCTAAATTATGAAAAAAAATCCAAGCACGTTTTCTCTATTTCTAACAATTTGCACTTTTTGAACTTAATTGCCGACTTTAAATGTCTAATGTACACATTGAGTCATACATAGAAAATTGAATATGGAATCCAGATGAATCTGATTCATACTCAATATAAATTTCTTATCGAAAATTTTCCTAAAGTAAAAATATAATTTAATACTTTTCTAAGATTACAGTAGTTTAGATGTCTTTTATACTAAAATTGATGTCAATTTTAAATGAAAAGTTGTACTTGGATTCATACCGGTCACACCATGAATCAGATTGAGGTATAGATTATTATTAAATAGTTAAAATTACTTATGGTTCATTTTAATATTGTGTCAAACAATAAGATAAAATATTCCTATTTTTGAGTATGTTACCTGTCTTTTTTACTAAAATGTCTTTTTAAACCAAAAACAAGCACTTTGACTCCAACTGATCGCATCGTGTATCTGTTTTATGTGATTTCAATTCTAATGAATTAAAAATTAAATATTAATATCTTTAATAAATTATCAACAAAAATATATTCATGTTTTCCTTATTTTTAGTGAGTGACACTTTTTGAACAAAAATGTCGATTTGGAACTAATAACAGACAAAATGAGTCATAATTGACACATCATGTATTATATTGATGTACATATAATTCCTACAAATCCATAATGGATTATCAATGTTTTACAAAAGGATCAAAATTTTACGAATTTATTTTCATAGATTCTAGTAGGTTAGTAAACATTTTTTCTAAAATTGATGTCATTTTTAAATAAAAAGACCTACATGGAGTCATACCAGTCATACAATTCTTATGATTGAGGTACAGTTGATTCATACATTCCATAAATGACTTATGTATTACTTTCATAAATTACTAAAACAATATGAAATAATTTTATTAGTTTTTCGTATGACAATTGCGTTTTTTACAAAATATTCTTTTTAAATTGAAAACACACTCTTTGACTTATACTGATCAAATCGTGTATCAGTTTCATGTGAGAATTATTCTTACATAATAAAAATGATTTTTGTATTAATTTACTAAATTATCAATAAAATATAAGTTTATTATCTCATTTTTCAACGACTGACACTTTTTGAACTAAAAAGTTGATTTTAAACAGATAATTGATTCTTTGAGTCATACTGGGCATAACTCTTATTAGATTAAGGTGTATAAGATTCCAACACATCTTAAATAAATTATGGATCATTTCCAGAATGTATCAAAATAATATGAATTCCTTTACTTAGTTATGAGATGTTTTATTGTCTTTTTACTAAAATTCATGTCCATTTGAAATAAAAATACGCACTTGGAATTATACATGTCACACCATAAAACAGATTTATTCTTAGATAACTAATACACATATAAAATTTATTAAGGATCTATATAATAAGTTATCAAAATAATAATAATGTGTTTTCATGATTTCTAGTACATCACTTTTTGTTACTAAAATTTCTTTTTAAAAAGGATTCGTATACATTGACTTATACTAATAGAATTGTTTTTCCTTTTTATGTGATATTTATTCCTAAACAAAAAATTATTTATATATTGATCTACTAAATTACCAATATAATCCATGCATGTTTTATCAGTTTTCAATGAGTGGGAATTTTTCAACTAAAATATTGATTTTAATCTTATAATGAATAGATTGAGTCATACTGGTCCCATCGTGTATCACATTGAGGTGTGACAGATTCATACAAATCATAAATTACATATAGATCATTTTAGAGAAGTATCAAAACAATAAGAAATTTTTTTTATGTTTTTTGGAGGTTGGAAGACATTTTTACTAAAAAAAGATTTCTATTTAAGATAAATCGACACACTTTGAGTTATGCTGATCACATAGTGCATATGATAGAGGATGAACTAATTATTACATGTTCTAAATGGATTATGGATCACTTTACAAAATTATCAAAATAATACGAATGTTTTTTTCAAAACATCGCCTGTATTTTTTACAAAAATGTCATTTTAAATTGGAAGCATGATCATTGACTCAAACTGATCACATCGTGTATCAGTTTTATGTGAGATTGATTGCTACACATTATAAATGATTAATGAATCAATTTCCTAAAATTAAAATAAAATTGATGAAATATATATTTTTTTACTATATGATTCTTTGTGTACTAAAATATCAATTTTAATCTACTTTAAAAACACATTGACCCACACCAATACATTGTCTTTTGGATCCTTGTCTAGAATTAAAAAATCAATCCAAATATGTTTTATTATTTTTTATTATGCAGGTCTTCTATTTTACTAAAAACTTAATTTTTTTAAATAAAAATAATTTATTTGGGTCATATCGGCCACACCATGTGTCAGATTGAGGTGTATTTGATTCATACATGTCCCAAAGTCTAAAAATCACAACATTAAATGTCAACATGGTTTACATTTCCATTATTTTTCAAACA
This sequence comes from Viscum album, assembly GCA_963277665.1. NCBI lineage: Eukaryota > Viridiplantae > Streptophyta > Magnoliopsida > Santalales > Viscaceae > Viscum > Viscum album. Next base: position 744,402,646 of record OY728123.1, on the reverse strand, counting down.
TAAAACACATGATAATGACTCAATTTTCTAATCCAAAAAATAGGTCTCATTTTTGATATCTAGAACAGTAGAGGATGCTCAGGTTCCCATTATATCATGATAAGTAACTACAATGGGAACATGATATTGATAATATCTTCTAGTTTTCAACAACAGGATTTTTCTTATCGACGAACATGAACTCGTAATGTTGTGTGGGAACATCTATAATGAAAGGAATTTTAATGTGTGGTAGAATTGGTAGAATGGAAAACAATTTAACTCTTGTTTCGAATTTTTGTAGGTATTTGAATGAAAAATATTACATCTAGAAATATATATTTCAAAATGTATATTTATTTGATAAAAATGTTATTGAAATTAAATTAAAAATAGTAGATCAAATGATTAAAAATCTAATTAAATAAGATGCATGAATTCAACATTTCAAAATGGATGAATGAATTCATGAAACATTTATTTTTTTTGTTATCTCATTTTAAGGATTTATATCTAATCTCCTATGAGGATGAGAAGCATCAAACAAACCACCCCAAATCAAATAAATGAATACACTTGTATAATAATATAATTATTATATAAGTAACACTAAAAATTAATAAATTAAAAAAAAATATGAACCAATACAATATTTTTATGTATAATTATTTTACTGTGTAAACATTAAGTTTATATTTGCGATTTATATGGGGTGAAATAAAGAAAATTTATAAATTTCAACACCATAGGGGTGAAAACATTTTGAGGGAGAAGATGTATGTGGACGTTATTGTGTAGAAATGAATTAAAGATAGAAAGACAACCCAAAATAAGACAAAAGAGTCTATATGTATATGAAAAAAATTATTATGGGGGTAATAATGAAAAATTAATAAAAATTATTCATTAATATGAAACAACACATTAATACTTTTGAAAATGATTTTACTGTGAACACATGAATATTACCTGTTTGATTGAGTACTAGAACATTATTGATCTTCTAGTAAAGGGAGTGGAGGGAACCTGAAGGAAGGTGATAAAAGAAAGAATGTATCAATGAAAAGGTTTTTAGGGAGAATATGTTAGTGGAATTTTTTGTCAATAGAATCATGAAAGATGGATAGAACACACCAACTCAAGAAAAATAATCCACATGTATTGGAAAAAAATTCATATGTCGGTAATTCTAAAATGAATTAAATTAATCATAAATATGAAAGTGTACATTAATTCTACAGAAAATAGTCTTACTAATAAAAAATAAATATTACCATTGTGATTGAGAGGACTTATGTTTGTTGTTATTCATACAAATCAGGGGGACAATACATGAAGGAAATTGATAAATTAATCATTGTAGGGGTGAAAAGGTTTTACGGGAGAATAAGTATGTGAATGTTTTGGTGTAGAAAATAATAAAGGATGGATAGAAATCGACCAAAACAAACAAATATATTAAGGAATAATGAATGTTAAATCAATATACCAATAAATAATTTTTTATTAAATTCACAAATTATATAGTAACATCTCTTTAACATATTCTAATATGGTTTCCTCCACTATATTTTTTTCTTCTAAGGGATTCGTAATATAATCATCTGTAGAAGTCATTGTATGTTGGAGTTGTAAAACATTTAATTTCCATTATGATAATGCAATATAGATCATATAATGTTATGAAGTAAATTATAGTACATTAAAAACACTTTTAACTTCTCATTGAACATTACTTTTTTAGGGTTTTAGGGATATAGTTCCTTTATCATGAATCCAAATCCCCACGGTATATTCCCTTATAGCGTAGAATAAATTTTATAAATTGGTACATTCATGAAATGATTTTTAACTCCCAATGTAAGGGTCATCTAGGATTTAATTTTCATATAACTTGACATTTGTGTTAGTTCTTAGTAGGAAAATCGACCAATTGTGGTTTGGGGGGTATGGAGACATAAAATACATTAACTTATTGAGATTCCTTTGTGTATGGATTATTGGTTTCAATTTTTAGACATAAATTCTCCTTCATAATTAACATTTCGTCCTCTATAACTACACTCATATTGTTAACCCATTTTCCACAGAATTCCATAACCTAAAATAGTGAATAATCTAACAAAAATATTTGATTGATAATTCCAAAACATAATTTATTTTCATATATTGGATTTCTATCCTTTGAACTAGATATGTTCATTGCCTATACCATAAGCATAACAACACTATTTTTAATTATACTTCTATAATAATGTTCTTTTGTATAGTATGTATAACCATTGATTAAAAAACCAATGTAAGATATAACTTTTTTATTCTATCCCTTAGCTAGATAATGAATTCATTCAACCATTTGAATTCATATATTTAGATAAATCCTTAAATATTAGATATTAGAACAATATTAAAAACTATTGATTATATTTAATTGATATATATCCTTCACCGCTTGATGGATTCAAATATCTAAGAATGTATTTTTGGGATTCAATGTATGTATCAAAGATCACTATTTTTGTAAAATGTAAAGGCGGACATTCTCTCTTTCTTTCAACAAAATCAGTATAACATCACTTCTAGTAATCCATTCACCTATAACACATCCATTATGTGGAGAAATTTGGAGATATATGTTTTCAACATTTGATATGTAATCTATATATAATTCAATAGCTTATTCCACAAGAAATTTTTCTACAATACAACCTTCTAAGTAACTCTGATTCTTAATATACCCATTCAAAATCATCTTTTATCATTCAATGGGGTACATTCATCTATAATTGATAGGACCACATAGTTGAACCTCTCTTACCATGTTTACCATCATGTGGACCATTATATCTACGAATGATGGTGTGAAAAACATATCTAATACACATAATATGACAACAACCTCTTTATTCATGATTGGGAACTTCACCGGGTCTATATATTTTCTACATATGGCTTTGAAAATGAAGAAAAATATTGTTGATTTATACAGTACATTTTGAGACAGAGTGAATTAGATTGAAACATGTATCAAATCATGCCACAACACATGAAATTAATGTGATTATATTTCGTGTAACTAAAAACTAGTAATTGAAATTATATTCATTATATTTGATCGTTAAACCTATAGAAATTTTACACTATTAAGGAAATGTAAAAAATTATAATTTTTCATGTATGGATAGAGTGTAAGCTATAAGAAGAAGAAAAGACCTCCCCTTACCACTCACCAACCCCAATTCTTCCAAGATCCCCGCATCATCATATATAACCTAGGATTTATGTTATCTTTTTTTTGCATGATCACATAATAACCTAAAAATAACAATATGAATTTCTTTTTCTCTATAAGCATGACATCAATAAAATATCTAGAATATAAAAAATTTCAATAATGTAATTCTTATAATGTTAATATCTTCTTCTAACCTTATTTCATATGGTTTCTCAAAAATTGTTTATTGAAAAATATCAAAATCTTTTACATTATCTAAAACTTGATCACCTATTAATGGAGAGGTTGTGGTACCATGTTTGATATTCCCATCAAATTTTGTCTTAAAGTATTAGTACTTATGTCTATGATGTAAAGACATTTCTACCATAAATACACAGTCTTAAAGGAATGATTCAACAAAATTCAGTGTGTGCATTTTTCAATAATGTGAGACCCAAAAATTATTTTAATTCTACAGACTCATAAAATTCAATAAGAGAGGAAGTAACTTATCATCTCACAAAACATGTAAATAAATGAGAATTCTTCAGTTATATTAGAATCATACATTATAACACTTGTTTCACACAAAAATTCCACATCTTCAACCAATATACCCTCATAGGAATCAATATCATTACCGAGTGCCTTTGGTCATGATATAAGAAGTAAAAAATAGTATATTTTTACATCATTTATAACTATAGAAGAATTTTATAATTTACCAACATGATGGGCCATGTGCTATGTGTACAACCCACTAAAATGATTTCTTCCATATATAGATAATTATTGATGAATGCTTCTTAACATATTTATAAATTCAGGATACTCATAATCAATTTTCTTCCACTAGGGTGATTTTTCCGGAAGATGTAGGTTCTCATATTCAATTATTGTATATATATGCCATGTAAATTGTCTCATGTTTTGGAAACATCCCTATGGTCTTATAAACCATGTAATGAAATCAAATAACCAAAATTATTTCAAAGGAAATGATTCATATTTCATGTATCAATTCACATCACACTTATGGAATTTTATGAGTGATTTTTTGTCACTTTTAAAGGAATATGCAATCAGTTGGACAAGTATGTATTTTTTCAATATCATTTCTATTGAGCGTATAATTCACTTAGTATCATAAGTTCAAACTGGTAGTTCTTTTTCAGATGGTATCATATCATTTAGAAGACCAAGTAGTTCTAAAAAGCTGGTGATAATCCATCCTCTGGTAGATTTCATATAAGTTAACATCAATATAGATAACATGGATTTTTATTTAGTAAAATAGATTTATAATTATCTCTTCACACAATTACATAACTTCTCAAACAACATTTTTTAATCATAAAGTTCATCTTAAATTCCAATTATCATTTCACCCATGCAATCTCCATTATCATTTACACTTGTATTCATTTAAAATGACTCATAAACTGCTTTAATATCCCAATCGGTGTACACATGAAATTTTACCCTTGTTTAGACCAAAATATATATCCCTCATATATTCTGGGAAAAATAAAATGTTCTTTCAACCCCTCCAGACAATGTTTTCTTGAGTAAAAAAATTAACATAGAAAAAGGATTTGAGATGAGTCCTATATTCAATCTATAGCTAACAAGCTAAACACATTATCTCATTATTCAAAATCATTTTCCAAATTATTATCATACATCCATTTTCAATTAATATAAATCATTTTATGTTCATTAAATATTATTTTCTTTATATAATATAATTATATACAGATAAGGTATTCAATATAAAAAGGCAAATTTATAAGTTATTTTAGTATTAGAAAACCAGGAATTTGATTGTTTCAAAATAATCTCAGAATGATTTAAATAAAATGGTAATTTGAATATAACAATATAACTAATCTATTATGGTAGGTTTTATCCTCTAAACTCATTGAATGATGAATTTAATATATGAATTTCATCCTAATCATCTCATTTGAGAACATTTACCATAATATCTTATTGTTTGTCACACATCCTCTATCACTTGTCGATATATAACTATGTTGCATGAAATACTCCATGAGGTAGTAATACATGGAATGAATAATAATATGAGTAATGCAACAAAAATAAAAGAGACGGGGGACGATTCTTAAGTAAAATAATTTGAATAATTACTATTTACTAGTAGAATTGGATGAGGATGACAGTTGTAATACATTGTGTTCTCTACAAGGTGTAATGCCTTCCATTTGTGAGAATTACACCTTTGAAACATGATATTATCTTGTGGATTATTAAAGGTGAGATTTTTGGGGTATAATCATTATTTTATATGATTCATGGGGACTTAGTGGGGAAATGCTATAATATATGAACTTATATGGAAATTATGAATTCTATATTTATATGAGGAAACAAAAAATTAATTTTTACAATCCTCTAACTATGAATATTCATACCTCTTTTAATATGATATATCAGGTCTTTATTAAATTTAATAAACACAAAAAAAATATAATATTGGAAATTAAAAGGTAACAAGAATCCCTAATATGATAACAAATAAATATAATCTATCATTCGGTAAACTAAAAGATAAAAAATTGTATTGACAAAAAATTTAATTTAATAAATAGTTATTTCATATACCTGACTGTCAATCAGAGATTACTTATGGTAGAACCAATACATGTAGAACTAAAATGATGAATACCCAAAAAAATTTATAATAATTATTCTAATATATGTAGAATTTAAAAACTTCAATTCTCTTTTTTGAAACAAGTTATGTAAAAACCAATGGAGTCATTACATTTAATATTAATGTTATATAAAATATTTGAAAAAATAAAAAAATTATTTTTTCAATCAAAAATCAATAATGAATTTTTCAAATTAATTTAGATAAATATTATACATAATAACGATTAATGTTTTAAACATCTCAAAATTCTTAGTGAATAAATTGATTCAATAATTATTCTTACACAGGTTGAAAGCAAGAATTATATTGAAGCATACCAAGGGTAGTCTTTACAAGAAATTTTCATTTTCATGGCCATTGTGAATTCTAGGTGATTTTGGGAACACAATTAAAAATTTTAGTCATAAAAAATCATATATTGCTAATTATAGAAGATATATTGATTTTATGTTAAATGAGAGAGGACCAACTCTTGCAAAAATAGTTTCTCACAAAGATGAATCCTCAAAAGTAAAATTGTATGAGAAATTAAAAAATTGGACAAAATCTAATGAACATGTGAAAAATTAAACTGTTGATTAAAGTATTTTCAAAATTTTCTAATAACATAGATGAATTTGAAGTAATAAATAGAAATTTATTATATGATAGAGAATGAAATGTAATAAGAATTTATAATTGACGTCAGACTAATGGATTTAAAAATGAAACATACTTTCATATTATTTATAGTTTCTTCATCTCACATAATTTTTAAATTGATGTAATTATGTATTTTTCAAAATTTCATAGGGTACACATAATTTTATAAATTGTGGATTTATTCAGATAAATTGTATCCATTTTACAGATGTTGTAAATAAAAGGAAATTTTCATTAATGATCGATTTTTAGAGGGATTGATGTAAAAAATACATAGTGTTTATTAGTTGTGTGATGAACGAAATGAATTTATTTTTATGAAGTATTAAAGAGTGGGTTTCTATTTCAATGTTGTAATTTTTTTCACAATAGTATAGAAAACAACAGGAACCATATTCTAATTTGCGGTAGGTAAATATTTGTGGTGATTGAATTTGAAAGGAGATATTTATTTTTGTTAAAGAAAATATGATCATATTAGTACATGAAACATTTATATACTGACTTAAAAATGGAGGGTTGAGATGTTTCTATGATGTCAAGTTAAAATTGAAAGATACTTTTTCTCATTGCAATGGAGATTCTATTAATAATTAAAAATATAAATTAGAGATTTTAATGATACAACCCTAGGTCTTCCCCTAGTGAGTATTCATATTGGATATTCTCTATTAAGTGTTTGGGGACATTTTATGCATCTAATGATTTTAAAATGTGAGGTCTCTCAGAACATATTCACAAGTTTTAATTGGAATATATGAATGAGATATTATATGGTTTGAATTAATATGGTTCATCCTTAAAGTGATATTTCCATTCTATATTTTCATTTCATTTAACTAAGACTATCATTTCACATAATCTCTGGCACATACATTCATGGATGAAGGGATAAAATTTAAAATTAATTGATCGTGGAATCTTGAGGTTTTTAATGATATTATCAATTTTCTACACCCAATCCCCTATATCGTTAGGATCATATTCTCTTGAAAAGATGGAGGCTGATGGAGGAGAAACTCTCAATAAGGATCCTTACCTCCATAAAAAGTTCAACTGAATCAAATGAAAATTGATAAACAAATTCATGTCAGTATATAAATATTTTGAATATGAGTGGTTGATGGACCATCTCAAATGGAGAGATAAAATAATTGTAATTTAAAATAGTTTTTTCCTGACATCACATTGAAACTCAAGATATGATGCTAAGAGTTTGGGAAAGACACTCCTTCACACCTATAACAGGAGCTCCCGAAAAAATATCTCCTTTTAACAAAATATCCCCAATAAATAGTATTGACCATAGTGATATGCATACAATAAAGAATGAATGATGATAAAAATGATAATTGATATCTCCAATCAAAAAATTAATGAGTGAGGAGGTGGAGTTGAAAATAAGATATATTGGATTGAACCTTTGATACATCTAAGGGAAGGTAGAGATATTGAAATCCTAGTAAATGTTTGAGCCTTGGATTTTTTCAACCCTTGAATCATTTGAGCCTTGGGTTTTCCCCTTGATACATTTCAAGCTATGATTTGACCCAGGATTCGAGCTTCAATTCACCAACATTGAGCTTTGGCAGAGGGTTAATAAGTATATATATTTATATAATTATAAAATTTGTATATATATATTTAAATAATAAATATATTCTCTTTATTTATATTTATATATATTTATTAAATATATATAATTATATAAATATTTATAATGATATCAATATTTTTTTTAAAATTTATTTCCATAATTATTAATAATTAATTATAATTTGAATAATTGGTAAATTATACTAAATATATTGAAATTAAGATTATATATATATTATTAATATTTAAATATATTAAATATATAAATATATAAATATATAAATATATTTTAAAAAAATTACTTATAATAATAATTAAAAATCCTTTATTAGTCACCGACGTTGATCTTTGGTAGAGGGTTGCTTCCATAGAAAGTTTCCAATATCGTAATGAGTTCACGATTGGGTAGGGTTATGTAAATAGATCAGGTTAATTTTATTAGTAAATCAAAAAAATTCTAATAAAAATCCCTTTTTCAATTATAAAATAATGATCACTGATAAAATCCATCTTTCTAAATGGTAAAATTTTCCCATAATAATGATGGATTTTATCAATGTTTATTACTTAGTGACTAATAAAGGATTTATAATTATAATTATGAATAAATTTTTTTAAATATATATATATATATTAAATATATATAAATATAAATATAGTAAATATATTCTTAATTTGAATATATTTATTATAATTCACCAATTATTTAAATTATAATTAATTTTTAATAATTATAGAAATAAATTTTAAAAACAATATTTATATCATTATATATATATATATATATAATTATATATATTTTATAAATATTTATAAATATAAATAAATTAAATATATTTATTATTTAAAGATGTTTATTATAATTTTATAATTATATAAATATATATAATAATTTATTTGTAATTATATAAATTTTTTAAAAATAATATTTATTTCATTATAATTTTAAATATAAAAATGTGAATATATATAATAAGTAAAATTTATAAATATTTTTATTATTAAATATTTTATTTATAAATATATTTTTAACATTATTATGAATATTTAATTATAATTGTATGCATGTTAATACTGATTGAAATTTAATAATTAAAAATGTGTACCCTTTAACAATATCGAGAAAATGAATAAGGTTTAATAATTAAATTTAAATTATTAAAAAATATGTATATATATTGAAAAAAAGAAGATTTAATATTGAGAATATTAAACATAGTAAATATATATATATAATACATAATATAAATGTATTAAATTCCAACAAAAAATAAAAAATAAAAAAATAAAAAATCAAACATATTAAAAAATAATTAACACCTAAACAAATATATTTTAAAATAAATAAATAAAATTTACAAAAATTTGTGAAACTATATAATAAATTTTTCATATTATAATGAAGATATAAAATGAATTTTAAATTTTTAATACATTACATAAATATTTGGTGTATGTGTTTCTTTGTAAGATTTTATTAATTATATAAAAATGTGTGTGTGTGAATTTTATATAAAAACGTATTAGTTACGTATATGTGAAATCATTATAACAAATATTTGAGCTATGTTACATTCAAAAAAACAATCAATTATCTCTTTTATGTGATGAAAATAGTGAGTATTTTTAATTAATATTTTTTAATTATAAAAACTTCTACATGAAATATATTACAAATTAATGTAAACATTAACTATTTTGTATTATTTAAATCATATTTACAAACATTTATATATATCTATATATCAATTATAATGTTTTATTAACACCATAAATTAATATTTAGTTAATAAATTTTTTATTGTTTTTATAAATTTAATTAGTTTTAATTATTATTTGATCAATTTTTATTTTACTCGTACATGTAAATTTAATATATTCTATTTATTTTTATTTAAAATTAATATACATACTTATCAATATTTTCATTTTTATTAATAATTATTTAATAAATAAAAATAATAAAAATTTAAAATAATATAGTTTTTTTATTTAATTATTTCTTTTTATTCGGACCTTTATCAAGGATAATAAAGAACTAATAGTTAAACCCATTATAGGCGATAAAAATAAAACAATGATAAACGAATCCCTTTAGTAGCATTAAAAATGTACTGATAAACGGTACCTTTTATCACCGCTATAAAAAAAGTGACGATAAAAGGTAAACTTTATTAGTTATTTTTTATTAGTGATGAAAGGAACTGTTGTTAGCAGTTTTTTCTAGCACTGATAAAGGTCATCCCTGTTAAAGTCATTTTTTATAGTAGTGAGTGAAACAATTAAAAATGAAAATATTTCCGCCAATTTTATTATATATTTATATATATTAGTAAGAGTAATATTATTAAGCCTGTTATTATATTTAGTTATTATATACTCAATGCTAGATGGAAATATGATATTTAAATCGTTATTCTAATCTATATTTCTCTCCCAATATAAAAAATATATTTATGTGGGTGTTTATATATTTCAAAATATTATAATTTGGGAATATCTAAAATATCATAGGTATTTTCAAACAATGGGATATTTAATTATTCCTTTTCATATAACTGATAGTAATAATAACCCTCCATTCATGTTCTTCTTGGAATTCTTATTTTAACTGTTTTCCTTTATTATTTTTTCTATATAACTATTTCAACTTATTTGTGAAATCTTGACAGAAATAATTCACAAACCTTAGAAATTATCCCATAACCCAATGGGTTTGGAAAATACCTCTTCTAAACACTCCCATTTATCTAAAATCATTATGACTATCCATATATTCCTCCAAGTAAACTTCAATCACCCAAATAATACTAACATTATACACCACCTTTGAGTCACATGCTAGAGTCACGCATAAAAAATAAAAAACTATTATTCTATATGACATTAACATATAAATATCCAATACCTACCTTAAGTTATATGCACCTCCCAACTCCATACCAACATTATGAACATCCATAATGCGCCCCTAATTTGTTTGAAATATAAGCTTTTGATTATAATGTTTATATATGTATGAATCTTTTGGAAATCCATATTATCATTCTCATCTATTTATCTCTTCCTCCGCCATGACACACCATTTCGGTTACACTAAATTAGGGAAATGATTAAACTAGTGGTTATTTCCCATTTATATATGGTTACTAACTAAAGGTGGTGTAATTCTATTTTTCGAATTCTTATCATGTGTTTCTAAAACAAACCAATATACTCAAATATAATTCTCAACAATAAATTTAGTTCTTATGATGGATTGAAATACACGAAACAAAAAAAATTAATAATTAAATATTAAAACATTAATGTGGAACATACTGAAAAATGTTTATATTTATTTGATAATATTATAGTAATTAAATCATTTAACAACATTTGTTAAATAGTTGTGGAACAAAAAGTATTATTTGGGTAAAATCCAATTTTTTTTTGTGGCAAACATTTTTTTATTATAAATTTTATTAAAAGTATAATTTTTTTTATATTGAATATTAAAATTCATAATAATTAATATTTAAAAATATTGGGAAAAATATTTTTCATTCCTATATTTATTATAAAATTGTTATAAATACTTATAAATCATCTGAAGGTGAAGATTTATTTTTTTCCTCATGAAACTATTATTTTATATTATATGTTTTTTTATATTCACCATTGAAATTGATCACTATTACAATTTTTTGTTTTCTGGATTTCTTACATAACATATTCAATTAAATAATATAACATATATAGAATGGTTGTTACTAGGTAACATATAAAAATACAACCATGTTTATGACTAAAAATATAGATTCAGAATAAGATGTTTTTTATGCATTCTGTTTGGGGATAATTGAATCAATCATTCAAAATTTAAAATTTCAATATTTAATAATGGAATGTAAATATGGAATTATAATAATATATTTTTGGTAATAAATTAAATTTTTTTATTTATAATGAATAGTTACCATTGTAGAAATATTTTTCACCATAATAATGGTTGAATTAGGTGAACAAGGGATTAAAATAAGGGATAATGATCTAATTATCAATAGAAACTTCATAAGATATAATTATTTTACTAGAATTTGACCCTAATATATCATGTATTTAAAAAAATTACCATTTTATATTGATTTCTATGAAAGTAAATTTATATTATTTGAAACCATTGAATATTTACAATGGTTCCACTCCCCTCAATTGTGAATGGGAACCAACAACACTAATTTAATTATACATTTTGAGCAATTTTTTTTCGAAAACAAATTCAAATATCTTCTTATATTTCTATCAATTTTCAAGAGGTTCTGGAATAACGAAAAGACCATCCAATTAGGGCTACGGGTTTAATCCAATTCAAGAATCATAAAATGAGATAATTATATTTACATATATATTTCATGTTCGTTTATTCTCCCTCATCAATGAAATATTAAGTAACCAAATGAATATATTTATATTAGTATATTTCCAACAATGAAATTTTATAATATTAATTTTAAAACTATCTTCTATCTCTTTTCAATCCAATGAAAATAATAAAATGTTTCTTAATCTTATGTGTGGACTACAGTTTCTATTAATTTACATGTTTCATTTTAAATAACCACCATACATGGATGGAAATGTGGATGGATTTAATATATTTCTAAGATACATTTGATAGAATTATTATTTTTTAGTATAAATTTTAATTTACCTTTATTTATATCAATCCATTTGGAAAATTAATGTGTCCCCCTTGAGTATGTGGGGAATATTTCTTCCCTAAAGCTACATAAAAAATTATTCACCACCACATCAAATGGGTTTAATATAAATATATATAATGAATTCACATGATATTAATGAACTTCTTATGATTCTATAACTGATTTAACTTGGGCCAAGGTTCAAGTACTTGAATCTCCAAACTATACCAAGGTAGAAAAAAATTGTTAACCTAAAAATTATTGATTTTACTCTAGAATTATTTATAAATCGGTGAATCAAATTCTTGAATGAATCATAAAAGATATTAAAAAAGGGATATTTTTATGATATAAATTTATATTGAATGAATATTTATCATACATTATTTTTGAACATATATAGTGAGATTTGGGACATACGGTACTGGTTTACATTACAAAATCTTTTATAATCAGTAGTGTTTATGATTTAATCTCCACTAGGAAAATTATATTATCAACCTATCTTGAAACCCATCTAAATTATAATAAAATAGGTTTTCCTAGAGGTTTTAAATTGTTCATTCATTTCACTCATCTTGGGTTCCACAAATGGAAAAAATGATATATTTATGAATATCCAACCATATTTTCCTTTTTTTCATCCATCAACTATTCCAATCTATATCCTCACTATTATAAATATATTATGGGAGATTTTTATCTACATATAAATTTTTTCAAAAAGGATTTTATGAAACTTTTAACATTATATAAAATTAATTAATGGGAATCTACAATATTTATTTGTATATGACCCTTTTTTTGAATCCCCTAAAAAATTGGTAAAAAATTGATTTCTAACATAACCAGATTGAATATATTCTCCCAGAATTATGTCCAATATTCTCGATATAATAACCTATAGATTTTTCTATGTTTTTTAACTGAAAATCATATTCTTATTATTCTATTATTTTTTTGGTTTTCAAATCCAAATTCCAAATGAAAATGTTATTTTTTCTGGGTTTTTAATTAATATATCTAATTATTTTATAATATAATTTTTATTTTATATAAAAAAAAATTAAGTATTTTTATACATAATTAGGGATGTTATTTTATGATAACCTCATATTTCATTCTTATGGTTGAATATGAAGATGGGTTAAGGGGTGTTTTCATCGAAACACTTTTATTTCCAATTGTAAATTCTACTACGATGAAATGATGAATGTTTATATGATCATATTTCACAGAAATATATAGTTCTAATTTTTTAATGTGGGTATATGAATTATATAACTATCTATGGCATTAGGTAAAAACTTATATCTCATTAGATAATAGGAATATGAATGGATATTAAACCGAATCTGATATCAGACTCTATCCCCTATAAATGAAATGCATTTAAAATTTTAACCAAATCCACTTAGTGACTGTGTAAAATATTTCAAGCATATATATACAGTTACCATAGACCAATGATATGATTTAATATACTTATTATTATTCCATAAATTCATATGACATGTAAATATTCTTTTGATATCTTCTTGTAGCTCATGATTGATGATTTCGAACTCTTATAACACAAGTATTTTGCTCTAAAAATGTTCTATTACATGAACCATGATTTATATTCATTGATTGATTAGGTATAAAATTTGTAGGTTATGATCAACATCCATGAATCTTAGGATTATATTATGATTAGTTATGATATTTTATTGTTGTTTCCGTTGTTTAACCTTTTTTAAAATATGATATCACCCTTTTTTATGATTGCATTTCCCCATGTAATGAAAAATACTATTAATTAAGAAACATATATGAAGGCTACTCACTACATATGAAAATAATTATATGAGATATTGATGATATTTTAGATTATATACGTATTATGTATGTATCCTCAAAATTAACTAAACAATATTAGATATGGGGAATGTATTTTTGAAATAAGTGTGTAATATCAATCAAATATAATCTTATATTTATTTAGGCATTTCTATAGATTCCTTATTTTGAGTAAGAGTAATGAATTGTTATGTTAGTATTTTAAGTTTACGAATAATATGAGAAAAACAATAATAAAAATATCATAGATGGATACTAATATAGGAAGAACCTGAAGAGTCAAATGTGAATATTAATGATTTATAATTAATGAAATATTTTGACTGACTTTCATTTTCTTTTGATTTCATATGCCAGTTAATGATGATAAATAGTTATAGTAAATGTTTTTGTGTTAAAAAATCATGAGATCCAAAATCATAGGGAGAAATGTATTTTTATTATACCTCTATGAACACTAAATGTCTTATTTATGTTTTTAATCCAATTTTATATATGATGAATGTTATAAGTGTGTCATATGACATCTTAAATGATGGATGATGAATTAATAGTGAAACCACCTAATGGTATATTGATCACATCTAAATACTATACATCCTCTTTGATATAGTCTTTTTGTATTTTATATGATGTAAATATTATAATTCTCCATCTAATTGAATTTGGTGTTATTTTTGGCATGGATTGGATCACTTTATATAGTTCCCATATATATTTATGTGGAAGGTAAATAACATTTTATATTCTAAATCAAATCATGTCCTTCTATTTAATCAATTATGAACATGAACTTCTAATGAAAATAATATCCATTATATATTCCTTTAAAAATACTATGTGGGTGTATATGTAACACCCTAAGATTTTATGATATAATTCCATTTACTAAAATTTATTTCCATTGATGTCATTCATTGCCTAAATCATAATGTTTTAACGACCACCATTATTTTATAAAAATAAAAATATTTATATGTGAGTGTTAAAACATAAATTTTAATGTTTCACTAAGAAAAATTTGAAAATCTATTGAATAATTGAAAATAAATAAGTATTTAATTTTTCGAAAAGTCAATTTACACTTCAAGAATACACATTCATCAATAATGGTATTAATTAAATTTTAATCATATATATTATAACTAATTTTTCATGATTTTTCAAATTATATTTTATAATAATGATAAAATTAAAAAATTCCTAACATCAGAATGATATTATGTCGAAATTTGAGGATTTCACTAAAAAAAATATTGTTAAATGAATAGTAAACAATATTGATTTTATAAAAGACTATATTTTCCCTTAATGTAACTATAATGTCATATTTCACTCTTTGGACACATTTTAATCTACAGTAGTTGGTAAACGCAATATCTTATATAATATCATAATTCTCTCTTGAATAAACATTTAATGAGTAATTTATTAAAAATATTATTTTTAGATTTTTAAAATTTTCCAAACTAAATTAATTTTGAAACCCATTATGTCATATATATATCTATGTAACATTTTTTATGATTTCTACAAAGATGTTTATTTTTTATTGAAAAATTATTTATCATGAAACATGTAAATTGTATTATTTTAAAGATATATATGAATTATGTTGACCAAAGCATATCATTGATTCATATTGCATCATTTTTAATAAAAATAGTTATGTTACATGAACAAATTCTCAAGGAATATATTATGTTAGTGTCTTTTGAAAAATTAAATCACAAATAAGAAGTCACGATGTAAACTACATAAAATCCCACTATGATTTCAAAACTAGAACCAATTTTTATCATTTCATATATAATAAATTAATTTATAACCTAGGTAATTGAAAAATAAAAATGGTGACGTCAAATTCGTATTGAATATATTCAGGGGATATATGAATGAATAAACTTAATATAATAGTATGATAATGTGAGCTTAAAATTGAAACTCATACCATACATATCAATGATCGTAATCTTGGGTTCTGGAATAAATATTTGTAGTTTGAAAAACATGATTCATTAAGGGTGACAAATAAGGAAGGCTAAAAGAGAATTACATTGGCATAATATGTTGTTTTTTGGAATGAAAATATGCATAGAAAATAATATTCATAATATTCAAGGATCACTGCCATGGATTTTGTAGTGGAATGGGTTCACTCCCTAAACCACCATAGTATTCATGGATCACTACCAAGACTATCATATCATACAATGTATCATACATAACTAGGTTCATTCCCCAATAAATTCCTAACTATCTCATTAGATATAAACCAATATCCAATACATTTAAGGGAGATTTAGGTCTCAACCATCTAACAATAAAAATCCTATTTGTTTCCTCCATAAGTTCATAAAACATTGATCATATAATTAACCAAGTAATGAAGTGTGTCTCACAAAAATTCCATCATAGCATAACTAATAGAAAAAGATATTTGTTTTATAATCATTTTATCACTTCTTTATATCATAACCCATTTAAAAAAATCATGTTTCAAATGAATTTTTTCATGGTATATACCATTGAAGAGGGTTGAATTTCACAGACATCATTACATTATAAAAATAATCAATTCATATAAAAAATAATAATATAATTGTTGGATAATATACCTAGTATGGAATAAGTAAAATCATTCGATTTCATCTTAGATGGATAATTATTTTGATCGATCATATGAAAAAATTCCTAATGAAAGTATCAAATACACTTCTAAAAAACATTTTAAAACATACAAAATATTGCTTTTTTTATTCTAAAATATCCATTACAGCATATAAATGAAGATTAAAATAAATTAATGTTCATGATAATGGGATTTATTTTTCATTTAATACATGTTAAAACATATATTCCATTCATATATTATTTTAAAAAAATGAACAATGTTTTTAAAATTAAATTAAGATTAATTTCAAAAAAATAAGGGAAAAATAATTTTAAAACCATATAATAATAAAAATTCATTTTTGAAGTCATTCTTAGAAAATATGGTATTGTAATAATATATAATTCTTACCGAAGAATGAAATAATGTCATATTTTATTAAAAACATTTTATCAATTTATTTTATGTAAAAAATAGTTAAAAATTGTAATAATGCTTGAAAATATAATGAATAAGAATATAATAATATATTTTAACATTTTCATGATATTTTTATTGTAAAATGTTGTCATTTGAAAAATAATCATAAATAATTATGATAAATTATGAGATTGAAACTTGAAATCATTACCACTTTTTTGGAATTTGATCATAAGACCCATAAAGGAATAACATAATATAGAACATAAAATATAAAATTGTTAAATATATTAATGATATTACATGTAAAATGGTATTTTTGTACCTCTTATAAAATTATATAAGAGAATAACATAATGTATGTCTTAAAGATGGAAAATGGAGACAAAAATCGATTACCCTAAGCCAAAACTTCAATCAAGCATGTTCCAAACTCATGTATTTTCAAAAAAAATTGTTACACATTTATAAAAAACTGATATTTATATATATAATACCATATTTTTTAATTTCCTATTATTCATAATTTATTAAAAATTCAATGTTAAACATATGTTTCAGGTAATACACATTTTATATATTTGTATATATTCTGATTTTTAAATTGTCATCCTCTTATTATGATCATCATATCATCATCAATATAATTTTATCCAATATATAAATATAATATATAATAAGAATATATTTATTTTGAGTAATCTATAATATTTTTTTATTGAAAATGGAATACTCTATTCATAATGAAGGAAGGAAATATGTACCCAACAAAATTGTTTCCATTTTCACTTCTAATTTATAGAAATAAGGGTAAATGATATATTATCATTCTAAAATAATTTATATAATATATATAAATATATATATATATCATATTTTTATTAAACCCAGCCTTATTAAATTCCATGTAATGTGTAAACTACTCACATTTCTATGTGAGGTGGTAGTCCGCCACATACTCAATTGTAATTATCAAATTCCCAAAAAATGGATAGTATGATGGTATATGAGATAGAATTATTCTGTAATATTATTGATATAAAAAAATATAATATAAAAAAATCATAATACTCATATATTATTTCTGTTAATGAAGACAAACTATATCAGTTCATGAGGCGGTGGTCCACCGTACACATGAACTATGATTTCAAAACCCATTTATTGTATATATAGGTTATTTCAGGTAATTCCCCTAACATAAATACATATCAATATATAAAAAAAACATAGGATATTATGACATCATGTTATAATAATAAATTATGTAGTATTAGGATGACATAATATAAAAACATGTGTTGTTGAACATTACCTATTTTTCGGGTTTCCTCATTAGGATTGTACCGAAATCCATCATAGAATGGATTTTTGCCTAAACAGAGGAATTTAGAATGATAATAGGGAATTTGGTAAGGTACTTTTGTAGTTATTTTCCATACCAACATGGTTATAAGTTGTGATGATGATAGGAGGGGGGTTGACCGTCTACAAATAAGGTGATTGGAACCCTTGTAATTTCCTAAAATAAATAATTTAATTATTGATTTTCATATAACCAGGATCCAATAGTAGATCATTATCAATCATATAATAGATAAAGTATATATATATATATCCATCCAGCTTTTTTTAGAAATTTTTTTATTTTTAACCCATATATATTTAGTTTAACCCCATTGAAAACCAATTTTTACCATATGCATGGTAAATAATTTTTATTATTTTTACATTTCATTTTAGTAAAAAATTATGCAGACCTTATTTCAGAATATAAATTATTGGGATTCCAAATATGGAATAATTTTTTTTTAAATTCAATTTTCTTAAAAGGAAAAATATAATTTAAAATTAATCTGAGAGATATAATGAAAAAGCTTGTTTTTAAATTGAAAATGCTAAAACATTACAAAGATTTTATATCAAAATTAAATATAAAATTTATAAAAATCGATGTATTATTTTATTAATGTTACATTAATAAAAATATATAATTTGGTGTTGTGAGTAAATAAAATATAAAGGCACTTCATTCATGTTATCCATAGAATCAACATATTTGGATCTTTCAGTGTTCAAGCATTAGAGTGGATTTCATTGATGATTTTGATTATTTTATCATTAAAAGGATCACCTCATGCGTTCAAATTTTTCAGGTCATTCAATTTTTTAAATTAAATTACTAGGAAATAGTATACTTGTGGAATGATAATGAATCAGTAAACCCTAGGAATTTTTCTGGGCTAGTTGGAGGAGATTTTAATATTGTCTTGTATACATCTAAAAAGAAGGGTGTTGGTGATTTCCCCCAGAAGGCTAGTCAAGAGTTTTTTTATTCATGGATCGAAGTGTGCTCCTTGACATGGGATACCCAGGAGACTATTTCACCATGTAAAAATAACTATAAATGAATCAAATGTACTTGGTACATCCTTCACTACTAGAAAAACAGGTATTTGCGACGGGTCATTTGCGACGGGATCCCGTCGCAAATGGCTTGTTGCGGCGGGGGCCCGTTGCAAATGACCCGTTGCTGAAAACGGTGTCGCAATAACAATTTTTTGCGACGGGCCCGTCGCTAAAACCTTTTTCTGTGATGGGGAGAATCCCCGTCGCAACTATTACTCCTTATATTTGTAAAAACCTATTTGCGACGGGCCCCGTCGCAAATACCTGTTGCGATGGGACCCGTCGCAAATAGTTTTTGCGACGGGACCCGTCGCAACAACTATTTTTTAAAAAATAAAAAAATAATAATACTATTTGCGACGGGAATAGTATCCCGTCGCAAATACTATAAAGAAAATTGTTAATAAGGTATTTCAATTAATATAATAATAATCCAATTATAATTCAAAAATAAAAAATATTAAAATATTAATAAATGATTTTAATTAATATAATAATATAATTATAATTCACAAATAAAAATAATAAATTATTTTAATTAATATAATAATAATAGAATTATGATTCAAAAATAAAAAATAATAGAATATTAATAAATATTTTATAATGAGACAGAAACTACGAATAGAAAAAAAATCATATTTTGATTTCACAAATTTTATTACATAAATACAAACTCTAATCTGAAGTAGGGGGGAGGGGGGATCTTCATATGGTGGTGGAGGAAACTCCATCCCTAAAGCATGAGTGAGTCGGTGCATGTACTCCATCTGCTCCTGATGCTGCTGCGGCCACCGACTCGTCTGCTCCTCGTACAGCTGCTGATGGCGTCGACGCTCCTCCTCATGCTGCTGACGCATTTGCTCCTGCTCCTGTAGGAGACTCTTTATCAGTACAGTCTGAGATCGCAACTGATCCTCAT
Source organism: Viscum album (assembly GCA_963277665.1). Classification (NCBI taxonomy): domain Eukaryota; kingdom Viridiplantae; phylum Streptophyta; class Magnoliopsida; order Santalales; family Viscaceae; genus Viscum; species Viscum album. The sequence goes on along the minus strand of OY728123.1, from coordinate 744,381,640 downwards.
ACTGTGTAGCAGAAGAAGATTCATGATCTCCTCTCGAGATGGATGCCGACATCGCAGCACTGCCATAATAATCTCCGGGAGTCAGTCGAGAGATGATACCAACTACCCGGCCCTTCTCGAAGGCATACTGGGTGGCCTGCATCAATGCTGCCTCATCAAACTGATGGCCAGTGGTCTGATCTGATGACTCGGCCAGACTCTCAGGCCGGGCCTGTGACGTTGCGGCCTCATATGACTCCTGTAGTTGCAATTTAAAATTAAAATTGTGAATATATTATATACAGTTAATTTTTAAACTTGAAAAAAATAATACTAACCACGATGTGATGCTGATGATCACCTCTGAGCTCCCTAGTAGCAGGATCACTATACATCCTCCGATATACGTCGTACTCCGTAATATCGGGGTGCTCGACAACCTATAAGAATAAAAAATAAACTGTTAATATTTATAGTTATATAAAATATTTATAAATAATATACGTACCAGATGCTATCTATGAGTACTGAAAGAACAACTCCCAGCTCGATGAGTCACCTCCTGTCTCCCCCGATTCTGCCTCCCCACCGATGATCTCCTCTGAAAGGCACCACTCAACCAGTGCACACATAATCCATCCCATACATGGGATGAAATGTACTCTAGTCGGTGTGCTCTACATGACTCGTCAAAATCTGACACTCCTTCTTTCTTCATCGCAGCTTTTCTTAAATTGTGCAAAAACTGACAAAGGCGATCACACATGGCCACCTCCCATGCCTCGTGGATGGCGTCACGCATGGTATCCTAGATCGGATACCGTAAACCCTATAAATAAATCAAAATATCAAGTTAGAAATGAAATAATTTTCAAAATAAAAATTATTTATTTACGTACGTACCAACCAATGGCCAAGCATGGCCTGCTGCACAACAATGGGAATCTTCTCCCTTGTGGTCCACGGCTGAGAGACATAGTTGCGCAAAATAGCGCTGCCCTGTCTGACTGCTATATGCGGAAAACTATAAAAATAATAAACATTTATTATGTGAATAGATTAATGAAATCTTAGTCAAATCCACAGGTTATCACACAGGTTATCACACCTCTGTGTGCGTGGATCAAACCCAAGACGTGGACGTCGCTCGGGGACGGGGTCAGGAATCATCAGTCGTGCAAGACCGCGTCCCCTCCGCGTATTCCCTGGAGCGCCTGCAGGCTGAGGGTCATCTGCCAGCAACTCATCCGCATCGAAAGATAGGTCAGCATCCGCCAACTCATGAAATGTGGCGTCGTCCATCTGAAACAGAAAATGTTAATTTTGTTAGCAAATAATTGATAATTACTATTATATATACATATATACATATTATGATTGTATATAAATACCATGGAATTCTATCAGTGTTCATCTTCATCATCATCTTCATATATGTCAATGTTATCTTCATATTCCTCCTCAACATCATCGATATCCATTCGAGTTATAGTTGCTTCATCTCTTACCATTTCAAATTCATATGTGACATCATTAACATCATCGTCATCACCGACTCTTAAATGTGGGGTGTCTTCATCGATACTCATGTCTCTTTTTAAAAAAGATTGATTTTGAGTACTCTCTTTAAAAACTTCAATTCTTTGCACATCAGTGAAAGCACATTCACTTTGACTAAACTGATTGTCTCGATTTTTGATTTTCATTACACTCCACCAATCAGTCAAGTCTCTTGATGTTGCACAGTACGTTGCGTAATAAACTTGATGTGCCTGTTGAGCCAATAAGAATGGTTCATTTACTGCAAGAACACTATTACATTTTATATCGATGATTCCATGAGTCGGATGAACACGCACGCCTCTCTCTGTATCCAACCACCGACATTTGAACATGGTTATGTAATGTTGTCCAAGATAACAGAGTTAAATGATTTCATCAAGTATGCCATAAAAGTCAACTTCATTTTCTCGATGATGAGATCCTCTCAAGCTAACTCCATTGTTCATTGTTTTTTTCGATTCTCCATATGCATGTGTGTGGAATCGAAATACATTCACCACATATGCATTATAAGTTTTAACAAGTTTGGAAGGTGGGTTACTCAATACACACAGCCGTTTGTCAATTTTATCAGCATGTCAAGACACCTGAAAATTTGTGAAATAATTATCAATATAGTAAACTATACATTGAATGAGTTGCTAAAAGATAAAGAATTTATTTTACCAATCTTTGAAACCACTGAGAGAAATTTTTCAGTCGACGTTCTTCGAGGGCAGCTGCTGTAATTTGTGGAATTTGTTTCATGATATGATTATCATACAACCTATAAAAACCAAAGTTATTTACTGTAACATAAATGATAGAATAAGTGATATAAACACTTACAGTACAACTGATGTCATCTCTTCACAGTTGAGAAGAACATATGTATGAGCTCTATAATGTTCATCATCTGAAAGCCAGCGTTCATAAACTCCACCAAAACCAAGATCTGACTGGTTGAAAACAGATAATTGATTGTCGATTTCATCAATATTCCTCTCGTTTCATCCCATTCGGTTGTGTTTTGAAGGATACTCAGATTCAAAATAATGGGAGCAGAATAAAGATATTTCCTCTTGCAAATACGCTTCTGCAATAGATCCTTCAACAGATGCTTTGTTACGTACTTTTCTTTTCAATTTTTGCATGCATCTTTCAAATGCGTACATCCATAGAAACTGTACTGGACCTCCACATTTGGCTTCATATGGAAAATGTAACATCAAATGTTCCATTGAGTCGAAGAAAGACGGCTGAAATATTTTTTCCAGTTTACTTATAATTACAACAACATCTTTTTCAAGTTTTCCTAGAGCATCATAATCTGCTGTAGCCGCACAAATTTCCCGAAAAAAATGAGACATGTCTGTTATGGAATCCCAAATCACATAATTCAACAGACCTCTTAATCCAATGGGTAGAAGTCTTTCCATTATAACATGACAATCATGAATTTTTAATCTAGTAATATGACCATTATTTACACATCTACCCAAATTTGAAGCACATCCATCTGGAAGTCTCAAATCTACAATCCACTGACAAAATAATAAACGGTTTTCTTTAGACAGTGTATAAGCTGATTTTGGTTTCAGTAACCTTTCTGTTCTGACATTCTCAAACAGTTCCAATTCTGGACGCCTGTAAATTTGAGCAAGATCTACACGTGCATTTACATTGTCTTTGCTCTTTCATGGCGTATCCATAACTGTATGAAACAAATTATCAAAATAGTTCTTCTCAATATGCATGACATCTAACATGTGTCGGGCTAAAAAATCAGACCAATATGGAAAATCCCAAAATATGCTACGTTTAATCCAATTGTGTTATTTCCCAAAACCATAATTTTTCTGTTGGTTTATTGTGGGACCAAAAGTGATGGGAGGTAATGAAAATACAACTGATTTTAACTCCGAACCTGATAGCATTTTCTGAGGTCCATCCCTTTCAACTGTTCCTTTTCTGAAATGAGATCTATTTCTGCGAAAAGGATGATCAGCTGGAAGAAATCTTCGATGACAGTCAAAATAACAAGGTTTCTTTCCATGAATGAGCATAAATGCTTTGTTCTCTCCCATACAGTAAGGACATGATTTCTGACCATGTGTACTCCAGCCAGATAACATCCCATAAGCCGGGAAGTCACTTATTGTCCACATCAATGCTGCTCTCAGTATGAAATTCGGTTTCGTTGCAACATCATATGTACTGACACCAGTACTCCACAATAAATTTAATTCATCAATCAATGGTTTCAAATAAACATCAATATTTTTCTTCGGATGCCCTGGAATTAGTAAAGTCAAAAAGATATATGCCTCCTTCATCAACATCCATAGAGGTAAATTGTACGGAGTTAAAAAAACAGGCCAACATGAATATTGACTACCATAAGATCCAAACGGATAGAAACCATCAGTGGAAAGGCCCAGTCGAACATTTCTAGCTTCTAAAGAAAAGGATGGATGCACTCTATCAAAATTTTTCCATGAATCACCATCATCTGGATGATTCAATCTTTTATCGGTTGAAATATTCTATTTATGCCATGACATCATTGTCATTGTATTCTTAGACATGAATAAACTCTGGAGTCTGGATGTAAGCGGAAAATATCTCAACTATTTTACAGGAATCAAACCAGAATTCCCGTGTTTTCCTTCTTTATATCTCAGTTTCCCACATGTGGGACAACTATCCAACGACTCATTTTCCCCAGAATATAAAATTCAGTAATTTGAACATGCATGAATCTTCGGACAAGTAAGTCCCAAATTTCAAACCAGCCTCTTACTCTCATAGTAATTTGCAGGTAAAACATTTCCTTCGGGTAACAGTGTTTTAAGCAAAGAAAATATCTGGTCAAAATAGATTTTTGACATTCCGTTATCTGATTTGATAGCCATAAATTTTGCAACGGCTTCTAATTTGCTCATCTTGCAGCCAGGATATAATGCATCCTCAGCAGACTTCAACAACTCATAAAATTCAGACGGTGCCAACTCAGGATTTGAAGCTATATCAGCCGGAGTTTCTGTATGTTGAACAGATGAACCTGCAACATCATGTACTAGTTCTTAAAACCGGGATGGATCCGGAATCAAGTGGGTATCACCTGCTCTGGAAGTGCGTTCACCGTGTTTATACCAAAAAACATAATCTGGTTGAAAACCAAAACGCAAGAGATGTTCTCACACTTTGTCAAACGTGTCAAACGTTCTCAATGCACTTTTTCTGCAAGGGCATTTTATTTTGTCTTCTGAAACAAATTATGGATTTGATGCTGCAAATGATAAAAAAAGTCTCCACACCCTCTACATATACTGGATTTAAACCAGAACCGTTTGGATTTCTACATTGATTTATCCAAATGCGTTCACCTAATAATGATTGTTGACGACCTCGTCATTCCATATTTCTCTATAAAATATTAAAGCATTACTGGTTTTGAATAATTTGTTAGAAAAAACACTCAAGCTAGGATAATTATGGAGTTTAGATCATACATGACTGACGCAAACTTTTTATTGAGATAGACCTAAAAATTAACCCTTTAAGAATTAAATATGTTGAGAATAAAGCAAAACATGTTACAAATATTGATAATTTTAATATTATATAAATTTTTTATTATTTTCATAGTACTAATATTATTGTTAATTATTACAAATTATTGGTAATTATTACTAATTATTGGTAATTATTACTAATTATTGGTAAATATTACTAATTATTACTAATTATTACTAATTATTTGTAATTATTGGTAATTATTGGTAATTATTACTAATTATTACTAATTATTGGTAATTATTGGTAATTATTACTAATTATTGGTAATTAATACTAATTATTGGTAATTATTAGTAATTATTGGTAATTATTACTAATTATTACAAATTATGGGCAATTATTACTAATTATTGGTAAATATGACTAATTATTGTCAAGTACTACTAATTATTGTTAATTATTACTAATTATTGGTAATTATTATTAATTATTACTAATTACTACTAATTATTATTAATTATTACTAATTATTGGTAATTATTACTAATTATTGGTAATTATTACTAATTATTACTAATTATTACTAATTATTACTAATTATTAGTAATTATTACTAATTATTGGTAATTATTCGTAATTATTACTAATTATTGTTAATTATTACTAATTATTGTTAATTATTACTAATTATTGGTAATTATTACTAATTATTGTAACTTATTACTAATAATTGGTAATTATTAAAAATTATTACTAATTATTACTAATTATTGGTAATTATTGGTAATTATTAGTAATTATTACTAATTATTACTAATTATTGGTAATTATTGGTAACAATTACTAATTATTGGTAATTAATACTAATTATTGGTAATTATTGGTAATTATTACTAATTATTGGTAATTATTATTAATTATTGGTAAGTATTACTAATTATAGTTAAGTATTACTAATTATTGGTAATTATTACTAATTATTGGTAATTATTTCTAATTATTACTAATTATTACTAATTATTGTTAATTATTACTAATTATTGGTAATTATTACTAATTATTGGTAATTATTACTAATTATTACTAATTATTACTAATTATTACTAATTATTGGTAATTATTACTAATTTTACTAATTATTTGTAATTATTACTAATTATTACTAATTATTGGTAATTATTGGTAATTATTACTAATTATTGGTAATTATTGGTAATTATTACTAATTATTGGTAATTATTGGTAATTATTTCTAATTATCGGTAATTATTACTAATTATTGTTAATTATTACTAATTATTGGTAATTATTACTAGTTGTTGTTAATTATTACTAATTGTTGGTAATTATTACTAATTATTATTAATTATTGGTAATTATTACTAATTATTGGTAATTATTACTAATTATTGGTAATTATTACGAATTATTGGTAATTATTACTAATTATTGTTAAGTATTACTAATTATTGTTAAGTATTACAAATTATTGGTAATTATTGGTAATTATTGGAAATCATTGGTAATTATTGGTAATTATTGGTAATTATTGGTAATTATTGGTAGTTATTGGTAATTATTGGTAATTATTGGTATTTATTGGTAATTATTGGTAATTATTGGTAATTATTGGTAGTTTTTACTAATTATTGGTAATTATTACTAATTATTGTTAATAATTACTAATTATTGGTAATTATTACTAATTATTGATAATTATTACTAATTATTGGTAATTATTACTAATTATTGGTAATAATTACTAATTATTACTAATTATTACTAAATATTGGTAATTATTGGTAATTATTACTAATTATTACTAATTATTGGTAATTATTGGTAATTATTACTAATTATTGGTAATTAATACTAATTATTAGTAATTATTGGTAATTATTGGTAATTTTTACTAATTATTGGTAATTATTTCTAATTATTGGTAATTATTACTAATTATTACTAATTATTACTAATTATTACTAATTATTGGTAATTATTACTAATTATTACTAATTATTACTAATTATTACTAATTATTACGAATTATTACTAATTATTACGAATTATTACTAATTATTACTAATTATTACTAATTATTACTAATTGTTACTAATTATTACTAATTATTACTAATTATTACTAATTATTACTAATTATTCCTAATTATTGGTAATTATTGGTAATTATTGGTAATTATTACTAATTATTGTTAATTATTAGTAATTATTGCTAATTATTACTAATTATTACTAATTATTGATAATTATTAATAATTATTACTAATTATTGGTAATTATTACTAATTATTGGTAAGTATTACTAATTATTGGTAAGTATTACTAATTATTGGTAATTATTACAAATTATTGGTAATTATTACTAATTATTGGTAATTATTACCAATTATTGGTAATTATTACTAATTATTAATAATTATTCCTAATTATTGATAATTATTGGTAATTGTTCCTAATTATGAGTAATTAAATGAATAATTACAAATAATTAGGAATAATTACCAATAATTAGGAATAAAAAATTATTAGTATATTTTATTATTATTATTAAAATAATATAATTTTCTAATTTATATACAATTATCCTTTCATCTGTGTGTTTTCTATATCCATATACAAATAATACATGTGGAGACAGCAAACACACAGATGAAAAGAGAATTGTATATATATATATAAAATTATATTATGTTAATATTAATAATAAAATATACTAATAATGTAATAATGTTATTATTCCTAATTATTGGTATTTATTACTAATTATTAAGTAATAAAACAATGTAAACATAATTAAATTACAACTAATTAAGAATAATTGAAACTAATAAAACATTAAAAATAAATATTAAATTAAAATGAATATAAATACCTTGAAAATTGATCTGAGGTTGATCTCTGATCCTTCTTCAAAACTTCAATATCAACTCCGGAGAAAAAAATTAAACTTGAGAAAAACTGAACTTTATAAATAAAATATTGAGAGAAGAAGAAGATGGAGTTTGAGAATGATTTGAAAAAAACTGATGGGGGTATTTATAGGTTAGATTATTTGCGACGTGCCCATTTGCGACGTGTATCCCGTCGCAAATACTAGTATTTGCGACAGGCCCCGTCGCAAATACCTTAGCCAGCATTTATTACGGTCAACGGTTAAATAGTTATTTGTGATGGGACCCATCACAAATAACCACCTGTCGACATACTATTTGCGACAGGGGAATATTCCCGTCGCAAATACCTTTTACCGCCGTCGGTTATTTGCGACGGGAATATTCCCCCGTCGCAAATATTTTTCCCGCGATTTGGCGCGCAAAGGGCGCCAGTCCTTTTGCGACGGGGCAAGCTATCCCGTCGCAAGAGGCTACTTATTTGCGACGGGCAAATACCCTCGTCGCAAATAAGTTTTTAACAGGGATATTTGTGACGAGATTTATTCCCGTCGCAAATAACCCGTCGCAAATACCCATTTTTCCCGTAGTGCTTGACCATTTTCTAGAAAAGTTTCATTTTATCGCTTCATTTGCAGAGACAAAGGTAAACCATCTTGTTCAAATAATTTCTAAGAATTCCCTCATTGTTCTTTTGGTCTCCTAGAAAATAAAAAACCTAATTTCTTCTAATTCTCCCTTTGTTGGACTACAGTTTTGGGATATCACCATTTGGTGTGGGACTAATGGGAAATGGCATTATAGTAAATTCTTAGATTGACCTCCACAACAAACAAAGACGCCTTTATAATGAAATTCAGTCCTGTATTTTCAAATAGAACCTCCCTCCCCCACACACATCTAGGACATGAATTCTATCAAAGTAGATATTTTTAATTTGGAGTAGTCTTGTGAATGAATTGGGTGAGGTGTTTTTCGGTGATCTTACTTTCTAAAAGAACAAGTTTGTTAATATGATCTTGAAACATGAGCATCTGGATATTGAACAACATCGAATCAAATATCTCATGGAAGGGGAATAAAATATAGCCTTATTTGATGAATGAATCATGTAAAATATGATATCATCAAAACCAAAAATCTATAAAATAATTAATCATATTATAATAATCGAGATGGGGTTGGGGAAATGGATGTTTTTCACTTCTAATACATTATTTCGTGTTACAATTCCTATATTAGAGGATGATACCTGAGAGGGAACACTTATCTATTTTGAGCATTTCCTCAAAAGGTTTCTAATCGAGATAAAAGGTTATTTTATTTTAACCTTGATTAGATGGATATTTGAGAAGATGATTACTCACTTAACCTTAAATTTGTAACGGGTACTAATGGAATTCTAGGATCATATTATAGTGAATCATGGGTTCTACTTAGGAATGATTTGATTCATGCTCTTCAATTTTATTCTCATGGTGGCAGTCTACCATTTGTGTCCAATGAAACTAATATGGAATTGATTACGATGAATAAAGACCCATGTTCCATTCAACACTACAGTTAAATTTTATGTGCATATTAACATGTATGGTTTCAGCCATTGTTATCAGAAAATAATATCCCAATTCCTCCTATGTTAGATATCTAAAGGGAAAAATTTGTTAAAGGGGGGATATTTCTTGGTCTTATAGGGATGGCCAAAAAAGTGATCATCAAAATCAATAAAATTGTTCTTTTTTCAATCATTTCAATTAAGATGTACGTGATTAAATCTAATTATAGTTTAGAATGTAATTTTTTTTAAGTCTTCTTAAAGGTATGGGTTTCTTCTCTTGGGAAATAGAACTCAATTTTATTTGGATTTGTTACACATAGTTGTTTTCCTCTTTCTTAGGGAAAATTATAGGTTTTTTATAGAATCCTACACACTAAGATATGGTGATCCATTATACCCAGGACTATTCATACTCACCTAAGACAGCCTCTTTAATCTCATTAGAAAAATTATCCTATAGGTTAGCATTCTTCCTTATCAGTGTCGATCTCCCTTTGGTTGTATCTTTCATCTCATGTTTTCTTATGAAACAGTTATTTATTACATTACTAGTAGGAGATTAATTCTAGCAATCAATAGAGTCCTCTATGAGTATAGTATATAGAGTTTCCAACTAGTGTACATTTAGAAAATGAGTATTTATATTTCCACCGTTGTTGAGACAATAATGTGAGATTCTTGGAAAACAGCCTGGAAATGCACAAAATAAGCTTCCTTATGGGATACCTGGGTGCTTGATTATCCCTATGTAGTATTCAAATCTACCATTATATCAATATTTTTACTAAATATCAGTATGTATCATGAACTATAAAAAATTTTATTTATACTTCAATGGTAAAATAACCCTTGTTAATTGGAACCTCTCAAACATCCCCATGAATGTTCTTCCAACCCTCATAGATATGAAAGAGGTCAATTATGGAATCACGGAAATCCTGTATATGTTGTTATAAGATGTTTATTATGATGTTATAAATAACTATGATTAATGTAAATGTATGGTTATAACTTTTAATGAGGGAAGAATCATTGTTAGAATATTTTAAAAAATAATGAAGTGCCTTCATGCTATGATGGCATGGGAAATTATCAGGGGTTGGATGTTATAGGAGAGGTTTATGGTTGACATTATCAAGAAGGATATGAGTATGCTGATAGGGACTCTATATTAATTATTGATTATGGATCATAATCACATTTGACCTCTCAATTCAACACATGATAGAGTATAGGAAGGGGTGATATCTTCTTGCACAATAACTTTGTGGGAACAAAACATAGATTACCTATATTCCCAACACCAAACATAATGTTCATTGATGTAATAAAATACACATTAATTATCTATGCCATTAATGACAGAGATAAACATGAGACCATCAATCGTATTATTTTTAACCCCAATACCAGCAAATTTGTTTTCATAGGATCTGATTTAAGAGAATTATCTGTGAGTGATTATATTAAAATGATAATGATTCCCAAAAAATTTGATAATTGGGGTGAGGATCTTTTGTTAATGTAAATTCCCCTGGAATTTAAATTTCTCACATGGAGTGTTATAACCATGATATACCCATATAAAAGAATATCAAATGAATATATATTTACATTATGTTTAGTTATTATTAATGCAACAATCATTGAGAATAAACACTCAATCACATATTCTTAGAAAGAAAATGGGGTATTATGGTGTGGAAATCCATTAGTGATTATTCAGGTCTTGACTCATACAAATGATTTGGTACTTCATTCATCGGCCTTAGTTCCATGGAAATGGGAACGTTGTACTAGAAAAGAAAAAAAATGATCTTTTTTGTGGGGTTCTAGTGTATTTCTTTGGTAAGTAATAAATCCCATTAGGATGGAATATCTTGTAAAAAGACATCCCATTAAATAAAATACAGGAACATACTATTTATCTTGTCTTGGATTCTCATGAAATCGGTGGATTCCCCCACACTTATATGGCCCTTCACTGATAGAACTAGTCACCTCACTATTTGTAGTGGCCATTAGGGATGATGGTCCTAGTCTCAACAATGATAGTTCATGTGTTATAGGGAGTATGCAGGGTTGTGACAATTTTTATGATATAAGGGGTTCTATTATTCAGTCTTTCACTGCATACATTGGGAATAAAGACCATATTTAGGTTGAAGCTTATTATATGTTTTCAGGACTCCATATTGGTATTTAGAATAATATTGATATCATAGTTGTAGAAATAGAGTCCATTATAGTTTAAAACTCTCAGAATGTATTCAGTTCATCCCCATGGACTATATCTTATCTCAACTATAGGAACAAATACTTTATTAACAACTGCATTGATGTCCATCACAACTAGATAGAATGGAACAATGTTTATAGTTTCCTTACTTTCACATCTATCCAAGGAATTAGGATCACGTGGTTGGTTAATTTGACACCATTCCTTCTAATAGGTTGATTCTAATTAGAGGTGAATACATTGGCCAACATTATTTCAAACCACGATTATATGTTTTTTTAATTTCATAGTCCAATACTTTTTCTTTTCTTATTGATACACTAATTTTGTTTTTCTATATCTTCATGTGTTATTTCCCTTACCCCCTTCAACGTATTTTTGAAATGAAATATTTATTTTCCAATGAATTCTCATTTTTATCTTTACACCGAAAAATGATATTTATAAAGAACCATCCTATGTTAATTTTTGACATTACAATTTCATGAATGAATTATATTTTATAACATTAATGTTATAAAATTTCCAGAAATTAATTTTCTTATTTTTCACAAAAGGAATGGTAATTTTTTTCATAAAATATTATTTTTGAAAGATGTAAATATTTTAAAGAAAATTAATGATTTTTTTGTGGTATATTTTATTTATATAATACAATTATACATAATTATTAAAATGTCATTATTACTACTAATCCAACATTTTAAAATGGCTATGTTCTAATGGTCTCATTTGGATAATAATATTAAAAGTATATAAAGTGATTATTAAAACATAGTGTAATGTTTAACAACAGCTTACCCAGTGTTCGATGTAGAGCATGGTCTACATGGTGATTCATGTAACAGAAGGATAATGTGGTGTTAAATGTAATGAAATCCATCAATGAAATTTAAATTCATTGATAAATATTAATTAATAAAATCTATGTGCATTATATTCTACCCCCTCCAGTAAAGTGATTTTTATTCCTCAAAATTCATCACACTCATACAATCAAATCTGGAATCTTTTTCCTCATCATATCATCAAATTCCCACATATATTCCAAAATGTTGTGGTTTTTACAAAAAATAAATTGAACATGCACTACTACAAAACAATGTTTTAAAATTGGTTTAATTGGACATTATGAGTGCTTGAAAAGCACTTACAACCTCAATGTGGTTGAAAGGCCAAGGTTTTTATATGTGCTAGAAAAGAGATGAGAAAGTGAATATTTACCAGTGCAAATAAATGTACTAGTAAATGTTTTCTTTATATGCACTTTTATTTAGCACAGTTAAAGGATATCATTATCAGATCCTATAGAAGCACCGATAAAGGATATCTTTTTTAGTTCTTTTAGAATCACTCATAAATGTTTCTTTATCTGGTCTTCTTCCAATGATGATAAAGGCTATATTTTATCATTTCTTTTAAAGAAATGATAAATGTATTTTTGTTATGTTCATTTTGATGAACTGATAATGAATCCCATTATTTATGCCTTTAGTAGTGCTGATATATGGTAAAACTACATTATTTGGCTACAACACACTCCAACACGAGAAACATGGCTAGTAGTGTGCTATAATAACAAACTGCCTCACCAGAAGAAACTAAAAACTAAAAAATGACACAAATAATTAATTTAATGGAATAAAATTTCTAACACAATTATAGACAAAAACTATTAAATAGTATATTAGTTTTTTTTAAAAACATTAACTTGAATTTTGAATTAAAACACACACTTGGAGTCATACATGTAACAACATGAGTCAAATTGTTTTGCGACTGATTCTTATCCATCACAAATGATTATGGATCACTATCCTAATTCAAAAAACATTCAAAATGTATCCTCTCAATTTTGAGTATGTTATTTTATTCAATAAAATCAATGTCAATAATGAATGAAAAGTGACACTTGGTGTTATAGTAGTCACAACATGCATCTCATTGAGGTTTATCTGATTCATACACATCATATATGACTTTGGGATAATTTTCATAATGTTATAAAACAATCTAAATGTGATTCTATAGTTTTGAGTATGTTAGTTGTTTTTTAGATTAAAATTGATGTAAAATTTGAATAAAAATACAATATTGGAATCTTACCATTCACATTTTGCATCATATTATGGTGTGAATAATTTTGTCACATCATAGATTATATATAGATCATTTTTTATAAATTATTAAAACAAATATAATGCTTTTCAATAGTTTTTAGTAGGCCATTTTTGTTTTTTTACCAGAATTTCATTTTAAAAAGGGGACACGCACATTGAGTAACACTGGAGGCATTATTTTTTGGGTTGAACTTATATAGATTCATATGAATAAAAAATAAATTATAAAGTTTTTTCCGCAATTGTCAAGAAAATTCAACCGTGTTTTCTCAGTTTTTTGTTAGTGACACATTTTTTGTATTAAATGTCAATTTTAAACTAATAATGGACACTTTGAGTCATACAGGTCACATCGTGTGTGGGATTGAGTTGCAGCTAATTTAAACATGTCACGAATTAATTTTTTATAATTTTAATAAAGCACTAAAACAACCCAATTGTTTTTTTTTATTTTTGAGAATGTTAGTTGTATTTTAGTTAATTAATTTCAATTTTGAAGAAAAATATACACTTGGAGTCATACCAGTCACAAAATGCATCGTATTGTGGTGAGGATAAGTACTAAATATGAAAAATGCTTCATGGTTAATTTTTCTAAAGTTGAAGAAAATTTCAATCATTTTTCTCAGTTATGAGTATGCCGATTGTTGTATGATAAAAAATTATGTCAGATTTGGATAAAAAGACACACTTGGAGTCATTTCGGTCACACCAAGCAACATAATGAGTTTATTTTGATTCATACAAGTCAAAAATGACTTATAGATCACTTTAGTAATGTTTAAAAACAATAAAAACATGTTTCCTTGGTCTTGGGTAGTCCATTTGTGTTTTTTATTAAAATGACATTTTGAACTAGAAACTTGAACTATTATCCATACAAGAAGCATCATATGTTATTTTGGCATGAAGATAATTCATACACATCATAAATTTATTAGGAATGATTTTCCCAAATTATGAAGACAATATGATCATGTTTTATCATTTTTGAGTGAGTCACTTTTTTGCATTAAAATGTAAATTTAAAACTCAAATGGGACACTTGTTGTCATAACAGTAACATTGTGCATCATATTGAGGTACAAATGATTCCTACACATCAAAAATTAATTATGGATAGTTTTCATAATGTACTAATACAATATTAATTATTTTTTTCATATTTGATTATGAGAGTTCTTTTTAACTAAATTTAAAGTCAATTTTGAATAGGAAGACACAATTGGAATCATACCTATCACATCATGTGTCGTATTACAGTGCCACTAATTCTTACATGTAAAAAATATCATATGGATCGTTTTCCCTGAGAACAAAAATAATCCAAATGTGTTTTATCATTTTGAGTATGTCGGTTTTTTAATTAAATATGTTTTCGGTTTTGAATAAGAATGCATACCTGGAGCCATAACGGTCACACCATGAAGCAGATTTCGGGTGGCTGATTCGTACAGGTGAAAAATGACTTATGGATTATTTTGCTAAATTATAAAAAAATCAGAATATGTTTCCTTGTTTTGGAATATCCCACTTGTGTTTTCTACAAAACTAAAATCTCAAAATGAAAACACACATTTTGAGGCATACTAGTGGAATTAGGTTTGGATTTGACATTATAATTTCCCAAACATTACCAAAATGAATTATTAATTGTTGTAAAAATTTATTAAGACAATACAATGTGGTTTTCTAGGTTTTCAGTGAGAGACACTTTTTTTAATTAAAATGTCAATTTTGAATTGATAATAGACACTTATTGTCATACCGATGACCCCATGGATCAGATTGAGGTGAGGCTGATTCCTAAACATCATGTAATGAATTGTGGGCCATTATCTTAATGTACCAAAAGAATACAAAACAGTTTTATTGTTTTTGAGTAGAACAATTGTTTTTTACTAAAATCAACATCAATTTTGATTAATAATATACTATTTTAGTCATACAGGTCACACCGTGCATCATATTGAGGTTAGGATGATTCACACACATCAAAAATGTTATTGGGATCATTTTTCTAAATTATCAAAAAATTAAAAATTCATTTTCTTGTTTTTTCATATGTTTGTTGTTTTTCGTAAAAATTGATCATGGTTTGGAATAAAAATACACACATTGAGTCATACGGATAACATCCGGCATCAAATTGTTGTGAGGATAAACCCAATAGGAAAAAATGACTAATGGATAGTTTTCCATGTTTATTAAAAAAATTATAATGATTTTACATGGTTTTGAGTATGTCACTGGTTTATATTACTAAAATTTCATTTTAAACTTGAAAAAGAACTTTGATCCATACCAGTGGAATCATATGTGTGTTTGACTTGAGACATATTCATATACATCAAAATGTAATTATAAAATGATTTCCCAATTTTTAAAGACAATCATATAAAGTTTTCATAGTTTACAATGAGTGACACTTTTTGTATTAAAATGTCTTTTTTAAACTAATAATGAACACTTGGATTAATACCAGGCATACTGTGAATCCAATTGAGGTGTGACTAATTTATATATTTCACAAATTAATTATTTATTAGTTTGATAATGTAAAAAACAATCAAATTTTTTTTAATTGTTTCTGAGAAAATTAGTTGTTTTTCACTAAAAGTAATGTCAATTTTGAATAATAAGATGCGGTTGGAGTCATACGAGTCACACCATGCTTAAGATTGAGGTTCAAATGATTCCCACATGTTAGAAATTATATATGGATCATTTACCTAATGAAACCTTACAATCCAATTTCATTTTATCAATCTGGAGTATGGTAGTTTTTATATTTATTAAAATTGAAGTCAGTTTTATATAAAAAGATGGAGTCAAACCAATCACACCGTGTGTTGGATTGAGGTGAGGCTCATCTTTACACATCACAAATGATTTATGGATCATTTTACTGAAGTATAAAAAATAATTTTTTTCTCTATTTTGAGTATTCCACATTGTTTTTTACAGAAATGTCATTTTAAACTGGAAACATTCACTTTGATCCATATTCATTGCATCCTATTTGGGTTTGATTTGAGATTATTTCATACACATAAAAAATGAATTATAAATGGTTTTAAAAAATTATCATGAATATATGAGCGTGTTATCTTAGTTGTCAATTAGTGACATGTTTTTTGTTAAAATATCTATTTTAAACATAAAACAGATACTTTGTGTCATACCGGTCACTTTGTGCATTAGATTGATGTGATGTTGATTCCTACAAGTTATAAATTATATATGTATCATTTAACTGAAGAACAAAAAAAATAATTAATTTGATCAGTTTTGAGTTTTCTAGTTATTTTCAATAATATTAATGTTCATTTTGAATGAAAATAAACAATTTTACTCATACTGCCCGCACCATGTGTCAGATTGAGGTTATGAGAATTCCTATATATAAAAAATGACATATGGATCATTTTCCTAGTGTACCAAAATAATCTAAATGTGATTAATCAATTTTCACTATGTTGCATATGTTTTTGGATGAAATTTCATTTTAAACTAGAAACATGCATATTGAGTCATACTGGTAAAGTGGTGTGTGGGTTTGACATAACAACGATTAATATATGCCAAAAAAATATAAATTTTTTTCCTGAAATTTTAAAGGCAATCCAAATGATTTTTTCAGTGAATGACACATTTTTGTATTCATATTTTAATTTTAAACTAATAACAGACACATGGAGTCATATTGGTCACATTGTTCATTTGATTGAGGGGAGGATGATTCCTTCGAATAAGATACAAATAACAGATCATTTTCCTAAATCTCCAATGTAATATGAATGCATTTTACCCGGTTTTAGTATGTGAGTTGTTGTTTTCAGTAAAATTAATATCAATTTTGAATGAAAATTAGTAGTTGGAGTCATAATGGTCACACTGTGAACCATATTGAGGTCAAATTGATTCTTATATGTCAAAAAATTGCTTCTCGATCATTTTGTTAAATTATAAAAAAATTGAATGGTTTTCCTCATTTTTGAGTTTTCCACTTCTGTTTTTTCTCGAAAAATAATGTAGATTTAGAATAAAAAGGCACAATTGGAGTGATATTGGTCACACTATGAATCATATTAAGGTGTGGCTAATTACAACATATCCAAAATGATTAATGGATCATTTTCATAAATTATCAAAAAATATGAATGTGTTTTCAGGTTTTTGAGTATGTCAATTGTTTTTTTTATAAAATTAATGTTTTTTTAAGAAAAAGACTCACAAGGAGTCATACTGGTCATACTGTTTTTTAAACTAAGTTATGGTGGATTTATAAATATTAAAAATGAATAATAGACCATTTTACTAATGCATAAAAATAATAAGTTAATGTTTCCTTGTTTTTGAGTATTCCACTTGTATTTTATTATTAGTATATAATTTTTAATAGGAAACACTATATTTTGAGTATTACACCTATTTGATGATTAGGTGTTGTATATATGTTGCCTCAGTAACACGAGTGGAGAAATTGAAACATCCAACACAGAATGATCTTATAGCTGGATCAATACCCTTTATAAAATCACTTTAAAAAGTGGTAAAAAAATTATTTCAATATGTCCAATGAATCACATGAACAATGGACCTTATCTGAAGTGACAAGGGTTGTGTTCACTTTTAAATGATTTTCATCAAACACAATCATGGTATGATCTCCATTATACATCATTTTCAAACAACATTATTTTTTAAAACCTAGTGCTTCATATACTCTTCCACCTTGGTATCCACCTACATCTTCACCTATTCCTCCTTATGCATTTCAGTCGCTAACTATAATTATGTCATCAACCACGCCCCTACATGTACATGTGCTTGTGCCTCCACCTCCTCCTTCACCTCTGTTATTTTCCAAAAAATGTTTATTTTCATTTCAGGGCTTCTAAACAAATTTATTTCTTCCATTGAACTTTTCCTTTATAAGGAGATCAAAAATAAGATATATTAATTCTGAAACTAATCCTTCACACAACATATAAATTTTGAATTTTATAAATCATACTTGATCACAAACATAAAATGTAATCACCAAACATTATTGTTGGAATATATTCTGAAAAACCATTTCATATCCAACCCATCTAAAAAAAATTGATTTCTTATTTTGATTAAATAGGTTGTCCATTATCGTGATAGTGCTAAGAAAATTTAAACAAAAAAATGATTATGAAATTTATTTAATGATATTGTAACTACCTTAACAAATTACATGTTGGGGTATGCTATTATTTTAATGATTTATGATTTCTCCCATATATTTTCAAAAATTTGAACCACAATTGATGTCATTATCCTATTTTGGATACTGTAGAAAAATTTACCGAAATAAGTAAATTTTTAGGAAATGTTTTTATCGTTAAATATTTCAATATATACTTGATTGTTTCCATATGTAGTTATTATTAGGCATTATCACTTCAGACATGATTTTCATTCCATGATCTAGCTTTTATTGAGTGACAACCATATGATAATAAAATTCTTGTTATAAAAGAGACAAAACATATAATTATTTGTTTATCTACGAAATATTGAATTCCTTGTATTAAATGTTCAAAATTCAGATCATGTTTGAACTGTTGTTTTCAAATCCGCACATTGGGTCGAAAAAATAAATATTCAGGGTGTCCAGATTGACTTAATTCATTATCCAGTACTCCCAAAAAAACAAATCAATTAAGTAATACAAAAATTGTAACACCCCAAGCTTCCACAGTACATTTCTCTTTGAATAATACAATAGAGTGTATTGTGCGCAACATTGACTTCTAACACACCACAACCAATCAAACTAGCTGTTATGAATAGTAATACCCACTTTTTGATATTTTATAAATTTTATCATTCAAAATGGACTTCATTTTTAGATTAGAAATATCGAAATTAACTTATGGTGAATTTTTTGTATTTTTTTGAAAACATTCAATTTTTTATGAATAGTGAAAAACACAGAGTTAGTGTTTAAAACCGAATTTTTATATAAATAATTATTTATTTTATTTAAATTTATTTTAGGTCAAAATAGATACATAATACCTATATAATTGTATTTTAATTCATCAGATCCAGTTTATAATAAGTTTAGATATATAAAACTTTTATTGAACTTTTTACCGCCTTTTACCCACCTCCTAGGAGCATTTGAAAATTTTCATAAAACATTATTTTACCACTTCAGTGAGTTGAATTTCAAAAATCCGAGAGACTTGGTTCATATTAGTAAGTAAACTGTGGTTTAATAAGATGAAAATAATTTTTTTGTGAATAGTAATTTTTTACTTTTATTTACCATGGTTATAAGTAAATTAGGTAATTAAGGGTAAAAATGATATTATTATTACCCTAACACATGTAATAATTCTATTGGATAAGTGTAATTCGAACAAAAACAACCTTAGGAATAAAATATGATCCTTTAGGTACACTTGTATTATATTAGAACATTTATTATTATTTTATTTAATGAAGAGTTAAAATAGTTAAAATCAATGTTTAATAACTAAAAAAATTTTAATATAGGGTTACACATAAGATAAATTAGATTATAAGATTCATTATAATGATATAATGATTTCCTACTTAATGGTATTTTATTTATATTTTTTAGACACAATGATGATGTAGTAATTACATAATTAATGAAATATTAAAATAATTGATATTATAAATTTCCAAATAAATGTAATTTGAGACTTTTTATGAAATACATTAATTTTCTATGTTATTATGACAAGTTAGGGTTGGTTAGATGAATTTTTTTCAAAGTAATAATTTTTTCTTGAATTTAGAACAAACATAATAACAAATAGTGGCACAATTGACAGAAACGTGTTTTATAAAAAAACATTATATTAATAATTTATATTATATTCCTAAAAATATGAGGATTAGCCAAAAGAATTATGTACTAATAGTAGTATCATTAATGAACCACTTGGGGTTCGTTTTGAAGTATATAGTATGTTTATTAACTATATAATACAAAAATACAAAGAGACATGGGAAATGTCAAACTATTTAAGTACGAGTTAAATCTAAAAGATAAGGTTAATATAGTGACCCAAAAATTTCTAAAATCTATTGGTTGAATGTTTTTAGACCCATACCCACCTTATCCATTAAATAAGTCATTTTAGAGCCATTATAGAATGAAAATTATTGTATTATAGAATAATATTTCTAGCATTTCCTAAGGTGCCTCTCACCCCTCTTATAAATTGGCACTCCCCCTTCTCTTTAATTCACACCTTCAAAGCCATTTGGCTCAGATATCCTCTGCCCAAATACCCTATCAACTATCCTCCATTAATCCTAGGGGACTTACTTTAGTCATAAATCCAACCTAAGGATCCCTTTTGATCAATTCAAAAGGAAGAACTCAAAGAAGAGGTAAATATTTCATCACCTCTTTCAAGATCCTTTCTTCTTCAACTTCCCCATTATTTGTTGTTTACAGTATAAAATAATAACTCTAGTATCTTATATATATTTTGAAGTTATTATAAATAGGTTACAACAATATAAATTATTCTATCCATCCTTTGAATGACATGTCACCATACGTGTGTACGTACGACTTACCGTCTCCATGTCGTGGTGTAATGGTTATTCAACACACTATTATTTTACTGGGAATAATAATGATGTGTAATTTTTGTAAATAATAAATATAAAAATATTAAGATTCTTTATATTTGATATACCATCCAATTATAAATTATTTTAATATGAAAATAATGATATTGTAGCTCGTGCGTAAGTACGGATTTCCGTCTCCACAAATGCGTTGAGATTCATTTCCCATCATAATAAATTAAAGAATTATTTTCAATAGAAGAATAAAAATAATGTTTAAAGATTTATTATCATTCTGAATATAAATAAGATAAATCCTATCCATAACAAATATTACTTACATAACAAATCATATAAAGGAAAATTAATCTGTTGACACCTTAAACAACGATAATACGAAGATATTATTAACAAAGAAATGTTAAAAGATCATATATGATGTCATATAAATGTATATGATTATTGTGTAATTTAATAACCATTATTTCACCATTATATAGGAGGTTAACCTACCCTCGACCAAGGAAAAGTACGAGGTAAGTGTTAATTCTACAATCTCTTCATTATCTGAGATTGTTTATACGTAATTATCTACTAGGACCTCTTTATCATCCACATCCATGTTTCTTAAAAAATTATTTCAAAACATTATTACTATTATATAGACTATATTGTAAATTAATTTATTACCTTTTTTGACTTTTATAAGGTGTTTATAAATGAATCTTTCCATCGTTTTCCAAACAAAGTACTTTATGACCTTTTTTGACAAAATTAAGGTAAAATTTTTTTAACTTATACGGAGGGTGCGGCTATTTTCCCACGTTATAACATCATCGGATCTTCCCTTATAAGCTTATAAGAATATTTCCAAGAAAAATTTTTATTTTATAACTATATTAATTTTCAATGATTTTAAAATAGAAATAAATATTTCTCTAAAAAATATTTTGATTTCATCTAGTTCAACATCCTTTGATGGATTTTCAGTTTATTTGAATTTGATTTATTATGATACAAAACATCCATATTGTATTGAAGGTTTTGTGATAATTTTGACTATGGATGTTTTATTTATATATCATTCATAGTTTATGGATAATTTATTGACATTTGGTATGCTAGATTTAATACAAATGTTTATGTTATGTTTCAAGATTTTCATATGAGGAATGCATTGGATGTAGTAGGTGATAGGTGGAGCCCACTATATCTCCAAGATTCATCCGTAGGTTTCATGAGATAATCTAGTGTCTTGGAACATGGCCATGACAAAATATTATTTTTAGTCTTGCCACAAGGCCTTAATTATGTGGTTATGAAAGTCTAGCGTTATGCATTCCATCATTATGAAAGAGTCTACTGATATTGCAAGTTATTATTCGACTACTAGAATATTCATATGAGTAAGTAAATGGAATTATTTTTATTTTATCATTTCTATATTATTCTGAAGTTCATGTTTAAAAGGATTTTGTTTTAGTCTTATACATTTCCATAAATGTTTATTCTTATTTATGAAAGTTTCCACTATATTGTTATCCTAACTAAGTATCTGAGCTCACCCCATTCATGGATCTATTTTTCATAGGATTTGAAGAATTATATTATGACTAACTTATAGGGATATTTTATGGCATATCAGTGTTGTCTATGGAAATAATGTTTTTTTAGTTTTCCATTTTACGATTTAATGTAAACCTTATGAATGTATCTAGTACTTCCAGTTCTACTAAACCAATCGGTCTTTCGAGACTTGATCTTTTGTGATCATGCCAATGATATGTAATAATGCACTGACTCTGGGCTTTTGGGGTTGGGGTGTTATAGTTGGTATTAGAGGAAGTTTAGTACAAACCTTGGAAACTAGATTAAGATAAACTCTAATTACAGCACATAGCCATAAGATAGACTTTGAGGATTAGTATATAAGAACTTCCTAAAATTTTGGTATTGTAGAGATTTTATGAGTTTTCTAAGAAATGCATCCCTGTCTAGATACGAGCAGGTAGATGCGGATCTGGCACATATGTATGTAGCAGTAAAACCCAAAAACACCACTTTCAGCTAGACTTGAATGGGAACTGGTGCACAACAATTGGCCTTGCTACACTCTTGGTTATGACACTCCCGGGGGATATGCTTTGGATAATTATCATTTTCATTACAAACCATTATGAAGGGTTTATGAGTATATAATTCTTCAATGAAAACATTTTTTATGATTATGGATTATGTCTATAAACTGTTCAATATATGTTAAGTGTTTTACAATTTTGGATCTATGTATTTTGATTCATAAACTAATCAAGTTTATTACATTGTATAGAAATGGAACCTAGTGGATGAAATGGAAACTTTATCAATGAACGCACTACATGTAGAGATTTCCCTCCTACTCAAGATAATTATTGTAGTGATGGTGATGAAACTGGTTCTGATCAGCTAATCACCATACTGGGACAACTCACTCAGGTTATGAATAGTAACCTTACTCAAATGGAGCACTCTGATCTACAGCGTGGTGAATCAATGTTAGATATCTTCCCAAGGAAACAACCACCAACATTCATTAGGAGTACAAATCCATTAGTAGCTGAGAAATGGATAAATTACATAGAGAAAATATCCCATGCCTTGCGAATTAGTGAGAGGGAAAAAGTTGACATGGAAGTTTACCGCCTTACTGGAGATGCTGATCAATGGTGGTCATTGATTAAAAACACAAAAGAAGATTATAAAGTATGAAATATAGAATGAAGGGAGTTTAAATATATTTTCATAGAAAAAAGATTTCCTCATGGAAATCGAGCGGATATGGAATGACAATTTCTGAGTCTGATGTAAAAGGAGGATGAGAACGTCGGAAAGTATGAAGCTAACATTACAAGGTTAGAGAGGCATGCTGCAGATTATACACATAACCCAAGAAGTAAGATTGATCATTTCTTTGATGGGTTAAAACCATTTCTCCATCGATAATTAGGCTCATAATCCTTCTTGTCGTACGAAGATATTGCCTCATGTGCTATCAAGATTAAAAAATAATACTCTATTTCTTACGACTTTAATGAAAAGAAAATGAAGAAGAGATCTATTGAACACTCTAGAAATGGTAATAATGGGAAGAAGGGAGAAGTTGAATATTCATCATGCAATAAATGTGGGACGAAACACCCTGGTACTTTCCGGAAGGGAATGGGAGTCTGTTACAATTGTGGTGGTAAAGTCCCCCAAGCTCATGATTGCAAGGGGAAGAAAGAGGTTATTGATGTTGAATGCTACAATTGTAGAGAAAGGGGGCATTATAAAAATGAATGTCCTAAGAACCAAGGTAACATAACTCATAAAAGGCCAAGGGATCACGACCAAGAATATGTTATCACTACTAAAGAGGTTGAAGCTCTAAAAGACATGGTGGCAGGTAATTTAATGGTTTCCTCATGTTTAGAAAATACTTTATTTGATTCTGGATCATCACATTGTTTCATATCTTCCCAATTTGCTATGAAAATTGAATATATCCAATTTGATTTAACAAGGTAGTTGTCAGTCAAACTCCTATGAAAAGTATCATTGTAATTATGTTTTATGAATCAGTCCACATTAGGGCATATAATTGTTCTTTATTTGTTGATCTCGTCACCATAGCCTTGATTGAATTTTATATAATCCTCAGTATGGATTGGATTTCGGACCATGATGGAAAAATTTATTATAAGAAGAAGTAGGTTACTATTTTTGATGACGATGATAAAGAATAACTTATCAATAGAGTAGAATTGTCACCACATGATTCTTATCAAGATCCACCACCAATAGCTCAACTAAATTCACTTATTGGGGGGAAAAGAATGAAATAACTATGGGTGAGGAAAGGAATGTTCAAATCAAGGATGTAACTATTGTGAATGAATATGTAGATGTGTCCCCAGAATATTTACCTCGACATCCTCCAGAATGAGAAAATGAGTTTTCCATTGACTTAATTCCTGGTTCAAGGCCCATATCAAATACCCCTTATTGAATGGCCACTGTGGAATTAGTGGAACTAAATAAACAACTAGAGGAATTGAGTAATAAGGTATTAATTCTCCCTATTATTTCTCCATGGGGAGCCCATGTCCTTTTTGTTATGAAGAAAGATGGATCTATGAGGATGTGCATTAACTACAGAGTGATCAATTATATATCAATAATGAAAAAGTATCCCCTACCTCACATTGATGATTTATTCGAAAAACATCTTGGAGATCAATATATTTCAAAGACTGACCTTCGATATAGATATCATCAGTTTTGTGTGAAGAAGGACGACATTCCAAAAGTAGCATTTCAAACCAGGTACGGGCATTACAAGTTTACAGTAATGCCTTTTGGATTGACTAATGCACCCTTTGTCTTCATGGATCTAATGAATATTGTTTTCAAGGATTATCTTGATGAATTTTTAGTGGTATATATTGATGATATATTGGTTTACTCTAAAATCTATGAGGATCATGAAAATCACTTGGGCATTATCCGTAAGACTCATAGAAGACATGAATTATATTGGCTGTTTTACAAGTGTGAATTCTGGCTTTATGAGATTTCTTTTCTTGGACATATTGTCTCTAGTGATGGAATCTCATTTGATCCTTCTATGACCAAGGAAATCCATTAATGGCTAGTACCGTCGAGTATAACTGAGGTACGCATTTTTTTTGGTTTACCTGGTTATTATCGACGTTTCATCCAAAATTGTTCCTGGTTGGCTTACCCATTAACAAATCTCACATGAAAAAGGGTAAAAAAATGGACAAAAGAGTTTGAAGAATGTTTTGGAGAACTGAAGAGAATATTAAACAATCCTCATATCCTGACTCTACCATTGGGGTATGATGGGTTTGTTATATATAGTGATGCATCGAATAAAGGACTTTATAGTTTCCTTATGCAGAATGATATGGTTATTGCATATGCATCACGATAGCTGAAAATTCATGAGAAAAACTATCCTACTCATGATATTGAGTTAGTAGATATAATATTTGTTTTGATTATTTAGAGACACTATCTCTATGGTAAAATGTGATATATATACCGATCATAAGAGTTTGAAGTTTATTTTATCACAGAAATAACTCATCATGAGGAAAAGGTGATGGCATGAACTACTCAAGGATTATGATTTCACGATTCACTACCACCCGGGGAAGGAAAATAATATGGTAGATGCTTTGAGTAGAAATGATCATGGAGTTTTGAAGAATATGAGAGTTGAAAATGATTTTATATACATGGATCTAGTAATGATGGATATGGGAATCACCATGGAAGGTGATACATCAATACTTTTTCAAATGTTTCACAAGACAAATTTACTAGAAAGGATAAAAAGTTCTCAGGTAGATGATAAGGAGTTTCAAAAGAAGATTAAATTTGTGAATGATGGGGGATTGTGTGACTTCATATATGAAGATGGAATTTTGAAATTTGGGAAGAGACTTTGGGTTCCTGATATACCAGATCTAAATAGGGAATTGTTGGAAGATGGTCGTAGTTCCAATTTCCCTATACACCTCGGGAGCACCAAAATTTATAGATATTTGGAGGAACATTTTTGGTGGGACAACATGAAAACGGAGATTTATGATTTTGCGTCAAGATGTATGGTTTTTCTATAAGTGAAATATAGAAGGCAACAACTTAGAGGATTTTTGAAAACTCTTCCCATACATGAGTGGAAATGGGATGATATCACTATATACTTTGTCATGGGGATTCCAAAGACTCCTATAAGGAACGATGAAATTGGGTCATTGTTGATCGTCTTACAAAGTGAGCACATTTTCCTGCTATAAGAGAAGATTTACCACTTGAACGTCTAGAAAGAAAATATATTAATGAATTTGTGAGACTTCATGTAGTACCCCTATAGATTTCATCTGATCGTGATCTACGTTTTACATTACGATTCTAAAAAAGGTTTCAGAAAGCCCTGGATACTGAACTTCGTTTGACCACTGCCTACCACCCTAAAACCATATGGACAATCAGAACGGACTCTTCAAACCATAGAAGACATGTTGAGATCTTTCTCACTTAAATTTAAAGGTATGTTGGATCAATATTTACCTCTGGTATAATTTTCGTATAACAATAGCTTTCATTCAAGTATTCAGATGGAGCCATATGAAGTTTTATACATAAAGAGATGTCGCACCGCAACCTGTTGGGATGATGTTGGTGAATGAAAACTTGTAGCCCCAAAATTAGTGGAGGAATTGATGGAAAATGTGAAGGTAATCCAAAACCACATCAAAGCATCTCAAAGTAGAAAAAAGAGCTATGGTAATAACCGAAAGAAGGATTTGGAATTTCAGGTAGGAGATTATGTTTTCTTGAAGGTATCTCCATGGAAGGGTGTTATATGTTTTAGTAAGAGGGGAAAATTAAGTCCCAGGTACATCGAAACTTCCAAAATTCTATAACGAATTGGGGTTGTAACTGACAATTTGGAAATGTCGTCAGGTCTCTCCAAAGTTCATCATGTGTTCCACATATCACTATTGAGATAATACATGCTTGACCCAATTCATGTAATCACCTATGAGGAATTAGAACTGGAACCCAATTTATCTTATTTCGAAGATCATGTCAAGGTTCTGGATACAAGAAAACAAGTTCTGACAAACTGAACGACTCGTCTGGTAAAATTACTATGGAGATACCATAAGATGGAAGAGGCAATGTCGGATCCTGAGGAAATTATGATGAAGAACCACCTGAGTATTTTAATGCAATAATACTCTATAAATTTCAAGGATGAATTTATTTGATGTAGGGGAGAATGTATCAACCCGATCTTCCACAATATGCTTCTCTTTTTATAATACAACAGTGTGTATTGTATGCAACATCGAGTTCTAACACACCACAATAAATCAAACTAGCCATTATGAATATTAACATCCACTTTTTTAAATTTGATAAATTTTATCATTCAAAACTAACTTCATTTTTGGATTTGGAATATAGAAATTAGCTTAGGGTGAATTTTTAGTAATTTTCTGAAAACTTTCGATTTTGGTGAATAGTGAAAAACACACAGTTATTGTTTGAAACCAACTTTTTATTTAAATAATTTCTTATTTTATTTAAATTAATTTTAGGTCTAAATAAATACATAATACCTATATAAGTTCAATTTAATTCATTAGAGTCATTTTATAATAATTTTAGATATATAAAATTTTTTATTGAACTTTTTAACGTCTTTTACCCACCTCCTAGGAGCATTTGAAAATTTACATAAAACATAATTTTAATGCTTCTGTGGGTTAAATTTTAAAAAACTGAGACACACGGTTGATATTAGTAGGTAAAATGTGGTTCAATATGATGAAAATAATTTTTGGTGAATAGTAACTTTTATTTACCACGGTTAAAAGTAAATAGGGTAATTAAGGGTAAAAATGTTATTATTATTAACCTATCACATGTGATAATTCTATTGGAAAAGTGTAATTCGACCTAAAACAACCTTTGGAATAAAATATAATCCTTTAGATCCACTTGGATTAGATTAGGACATTTATAAATATTTTATTTGAAGATGAGATAAAAGAGTAAAAATCAATGTTTAATAACTAAAAATTTTTTAATATTGGTTTACACATAAGATAAAATAGAATATAAATATTAATTATAAAGCTAAAAATATTTCCCACATAGTGTTATTTTATTTATATTTTTTAGACACAACGATGATGTAGTAATTACCTAATTAATGAAATTTCAAAATAATTGATATTATAAATTTCCAAATAAATGTAATTTGAGACTTTTTATGAATTACACTAATTTTATAGGTTAATATGACATTTTAGGGTTGGTTATATGAATTTTTTTCTAATTAATAATGATCATATAAATTTAGATAAAACAAAATACCAAATAGTGTCAAAATTGACATAAAAACGTTTTTAAAACAAATATTATATTATTAATTTATATTATATTCCTACAAATCTATGGTTCAGCCAAAAGACTTATATAATGATAGGTGTATCATTAATGAACCACTTGGGGTTCTCTTGAAAGTATATAGTACGTTTATTAACCATATAATATAAAAAAATACAAAGAGACATGGAAAATGTCAAACTATTTAACTAAGAGTTAAATCTAAAAGATACGGTTAATATAGTGACCCAAACTTGTCTAAACCATATTGGTTGAGTGTTTTCACCCATCACACCTTATATGTTAAATAATTCATTTTGGAGCCATTAGATACCGAAAATGATTTTATTATAAAATAATATTTCTTGCTTTTCTTAATTTTCCCTCACCCCTATTATAAAAGGGAACTCCCCCTTCCCTCTAATTCACACCTTCAAAGCCATTCGGCTTGGCCAACCACTACAAAAATACCCACTAATATTCCCTCCCATCATACTATAGGCCATATTTTAGTCAAAAAGTCATCCTATGGAGCCCATTTGATCAAATCAAAATGAAGAACCCGGATAAGAGATAAATATTTCATCACCTCTTTCAAGTTCCTTTCTTATTCCACTTCCTCATTCTTTGTTGTTTCCATTATAAAATAATAACTCTAGAATCAAAAATATACTTTGATATCATTATAAATAAGGTACAACCATATTCATTATTCTATCCATCCTTTGAATGACATGTCACCATACATGCGTACGCCCGGCTTACTGTCTCCACATCGTGGTGTAATTGTTATTCAAGACATTATTATTTGGATGGTTATAATAATGATGTTTAATTGATATAAATAATAAATATAACATTATTTGGATCATTATATAATATATTCCATCCAATTATATATTATTTTAATATCAAGCAAATGATATTGTCACTCATGCGTACGTACGGATTAACGTGTCCACGAAAGCGAGAAGATTCATTCCCCATCATAATCTATTCAAGATTTACTTTCATTAGATGATTTAAAATAATTTTTAAAGACTTAATTTAATTATTAATATGAATAAGATACATCCTATCCATAATAAACTTTAATTACATAACAAATAATATAAAGGAAAATGAATTTGTTAACACCCAAAATGACGATAATACTAAGATATTATTAGCAAAGCAATGTTAAAAGACCATATATGATATCATATTAATGTATATGATTATTTTATAATTTAATTGAAATTATTTCACCATTATACAGGAGGTTAAACTACCCTCGAACAAGGAAAAGTACATGGTAAGGGTTAATTCTACAATCTCTTCATTATCTGAAGTTGTTTATACGTAATTGTCTACTAGGAGCTCTTTGTCATCCACATCCATGTTTCATAAAAATTTATTTAAAAACATTATTACTATTTGAAAGACTATGGGGTGAAGTCATTAATACATGTTTTTGAAATTCATAATATGTTTATAATGGAATCATTCCTTCGTTTTCCAAACAAGTTTCTTTATGACCATTTTACAAAATTAAGGTATGTGTGTTTTTTTAACTTATATGGCGGGTGCGGCTATTTTCTGCTGTTATAACATCGTCTAAGAATCCCTTAAAATATGAAAATAATATTCAAAAAATAAATGTTTTTTATATTATTATATTACTTTTCAATAATTTCAAAATAGAAAGTGATATTTCACTAAATATGGTTTTGATATCATCTATGTCAACATCCTTGGATGGATTTTATCTTTATTTGAAGTTGATTTATTATGATACAAAACATCCATATTTTATTGAAGGTTTTGTGATATGTTTGACTGTGGATGTTTTATTTCTATACCATTCATGGTTCATAGATAAATTATTTACATTTCGTATGCTATTTTTAATATGAATGTTTATGTTATGTTTAACCCTTTTCATATTAGTAATGCATTGGACTTAGTAAGTAACAGGTGGAGCCCACTATAGCTTCTCGATGAATCGATAGGTCTCATGAGGAAAACTATTGTCTTGGAAGAAGTCCTTGACAAAATCTTATTTTTAGTCTTGGAACAAGGCCTTGACTATTTGGTTTTTAAAATATGGCATTATGCATTCCATCATATTGAAAGTGGATATTGATATTTCATGTGATTATTCGACTAGTAGAATATGCATGTAAGAAAATGGAATTATTTTGATTTTATCTATATCATATTATGCTAAAGTTCAAGTTTAAAATTATTTTATTTTAGTCTTATACATTTCCTTAATTGTTTAGGCTTATTTACGAATGTTTTAGCTATATTGTTATCCTTACTCAACATCTGAGCTCACCCAATTCTATGTTTTATTTTTCCCATGATGCACAGAAGTATATTATGAATGACCATTATGGATAGTCTATGGGATCTCAGGGTTGTCTATAGAAACAATGTTGTTTTAGTTTTCCATTTTACGATGTAATGTAAACCTTATGAATGTATCTATTACTTTCAAAGATACTCAACTCATCGGTCTTTCAAGACATGATCTTTTGTAATCATTCCAATGATACATAATAATTCCCTAAATCTCAGCTTCATGGGTCTGGGCATTACAAAAATGAATATTATATTTTATGTGATAATATTTTAGTGGTTTTACATAGAATTCTAGACATCAAAAAGAGTATTTCATATGATATTTTTATTAAATTATTTGATTGAATATATTTTTTTCGTTTCAATTTCATTGTTTTCTAAATTAATTTTTTGGCGCAAAATGATACATGTATTACGGGATAAAAATCCTTGTCCACATGATCTTATATTTATATATTTGTTTTATAAAATCTTATACAAAATAATAATTTTTATTAACTTTAATAAACATATTATCTCACAATATGGAATAAAAAATTATGATAATGTACCACATGTATATATTAACAATTTAAGTACCCAGCTATTCGTGCTTTAGAATCTCGTTTAGAGTCTCGATACTAATTACACCATTCATGGAAATTGCATATATTTGTATTCAATATTAATTGGAAGACATATAATTACCTGTAAATTTGGTTTTTTCATGATATGTAAATGAAAATAAAAATTTCTCTTGAACAGTTAGGGGTACGATACTCTCATAATTTTGTTTTGATTTCATGATCGATTCTGTAGATTTTATTGATTTCACCTTCCATTTCTCCCTCACTTTATCCATCTTTATTATCATACCTCAGTTCAGAAAAATTATCATCAACTATTTTATGTTTTATTTATAGGAATTTTTTAAATATGTACCTTACATATGATTATATTATTAGGCGACTATGTTATGAATGCTCCAATATAATCTTCGATCGTTACAATATATGTTCCATCAAGTGGAAGATGATACTCAGTAGTCGGCTCATAAGATACCTCAATCCACACTCTCGTGTTTTATTTTTGTAGGGATTTATTTTTTATATGGTCTCCCAGAATATTGTTCAATGTACATATCAGAACACAATTTTATGTGGGTGTTGACAAATACAAATCACATAAAACAGTAACCTGTAAAATTTTAGTAAAATAATGTTATCAAAATTTGTTTGATTCAAATTTTGGAGATTGAGTAATGAAAAAACTTACTTCCCTAGATAAGGTATGATTTTGGGGGGAATAAATAGCATAAAAGTTATTGGAATCATTTATTTCATGTGTAGATCATTGTTTCACCATCAATTCTATTACATCCTTTCTTATATATTGGTCTACTGAAGCAGACCACAAAATAATATCTTGTAGTGAGTTTATTTTTGTTTTCAATCATCTCACAATATTTTATGAATCTTCATGTGTTTTTATCTTCACTAAATATGTTTTAGTAGATACTCTAAAACCTAATCCTCTAACCTGGAAATATTATTCCGACCACTTTAATGATATTGAAGGACTATTTTATTCTAGTACGATCATTAGTGATTATTGCATCTGAACCATATAAATAATTTTGAACATAAATAGTTATTTTTATTTAATATCATTATAAATTATAACAAATTAAAATTATTTCATACTAGCACATACTTCCCATATTTTCTTTGTGTTTTCATCAACTAATTTACACTCATTATTCGCATGAGCCTCCTTCTATAGCAGCTGGCATGCAGTGGAAGCAGCTTCAAATTTTGATTCATCAATCTTCATAAAAAAAATGGATCATATTTTGTATCATATCACATAATTAAACATTTATTGTTGATTTAAAATATATACCAATTTATTATCTAATGATGCATACTCCATCCTTGCTTTTGTTATAGGTGTATATTGGTTTTGATGTGCGATCTTTATTTTGAACACTCGTTTTCTATTTCATAAATTAAAAACTGTAAATCCATATGATTAAAATAAATAATGTAAAATAATATATTATCAACTACAATTCACCTAAAATGGTTTCTCATTACAATTATTAGTGAATTTTTTCCATATTTTCCTACAATATTATTTGTGCTTAACTATGTAGTGGTTGGGGAATTATTTTCCACTCAACATCCTTACGTTATAACTTCATAAAAAGTATATAAAATCATTTATGGGCCCTTCTAATGGCCATTAAGAAAAAAATTTTATAAAAATATTCTTAAATAATAAAATTCTACATGGAATAATGAAAATGAAATCAATGTTTCACGATATAAATTTTCAGTAAAATAGAGAAAGTATATTGTAAGATAATTATTATATCATGAAAAATTATTCCCTTCATAATCGGATGGACGTAGTGCGATAAGTCAATATCAATTGGTATAATCATCATTATAGTGACCCCAAGATAACTAATGAACATTAACATGTTGTGGTTAATAATTCGGCCACCTAGATCCCACCAACCTAAAATTTCATACACTAACTTCTTGCCTCGATAATATTATTCACCACTAAGATATGACAATGTTGTTTTTTTTCTAAAAAACATGTTGTTGATACCCTAATTACTTTATTGTTCCATCCACAATAGTCTATTAGTTCTTGGAATTGGCAGTGTCATCATTTTTAGAATACATTGTCGAGAAGAGTAGTCAATCGTTTAATTTTTTTTGAATAACATTGATAGAATATATTCAATGCATAAAATTTCACAATTGCATTCATCTTTCTTGAAAAAAGTTAATATATTGAATAGAGATATAATATATCAATACTATAGTACAACTTACCTTTACTAACTTTATTTAATTATTTAGTAGACATTGATGATATTTAATCTCTTGATGATGGATTAGACTCCCTCTTTCAAACTAAACATCCCCCTATAATTGTGGTTCCAAGGTCTCTTGATGACATACAGCCCAATTATCTATTATTTCATTCGGTTGTTTGATATTTATATCTAATATTTTGTAGAAATTCACTTATGTTACATGAACTACATGTACCAAAATTCATCACATACCATGTACTAGTGATCATTGAGGTTTGAATACTAGTCTTAGTATTTTAAACAATATAAGAGATATAGAAGATGAGTCTCAAGGGAAAAATGTAATAATAAGTTTTCAAGAGATGAAAGTTGAGTTTCCAATAGGGTTAAAAAATAACATAAAATCAATATTAATTATGGATTCAAAAATAATACATTAAAAAATGATGGAATGAACATTAAAATCCACATGACTTCCACTTGATTTCATTTAATTCCACTCCCAAACATTTATTATTTTCCACTTCATCAGGAATGTTTAATTTATTGGCATTGATTAGTGGATTTAAAATCTTTTTGTGGTATTGGTTCGAGGCAGATAGGTGAGGTTCAAAACTGGCCATTTCTCCATGATTCCAAGACAAATTACCATGATGATGAAGCTAAAAATAACTCTGGAGAGATCATCTCATTTTGGGATAAATACCATCGAGAGTTATATTGGAACCCTTTTATATTGATCAAGGATGAATGGTAAGAGATAGAAAAGGTGTGTTTGTCATATTTTCACAGAATAATGTGAAACATGATTATTTTCATGAGGTCACTCATTATAGTAGTATTCTCACCCATGTATTCTTAACTATTGTGTTCTAATTGGATCCAATGTGATCTCACCCAATATAAAAGAAATTTTTTATGAGGTGTTGTTAAAAGTTAATTATTGAGTCATAGATGAAAATTCATATCATCAAACCAAAAAAATTCATTCATTCTACTTTGATTAATTATCGACTACAAGTTATTTCACGTGAATTAGTAAATGGGGAGAATGGAAGGCTGAAGAGTTAAAGAATATGTTAATAGATGAAATTTTCAAAGCAATGGTAGTAGATTTGGTATAGATACATGAATAAAATATGAGGGGGAGGTATGTCATCAAGGAACATTGGATCTATAATGATGGTGGAAGGATAGTTTGAAGGATGGATTCAAATCCATAATCAAGAGTTATAAGGAAATCAGGCATACAAGGATTTATTGAGTAAAGGTATTGAAGTATAGTTGTACTGGTGTATTGTAGTATTATATCTCCGTTCAAAAAAATTAAAAAACTTCTGATGAATGAAATTATAGTCTTTTATTCATGGAGTTTGTTATATTGTATATCAATCTTATGAAAATAAATCCATATTTACACAACCATATTTGTGTAACCCGTGCTCTTTTTTTATGAATGGTTATCTATGTTTCTTATGACTATTATGTTTTGAATGCTTCTCTCCCCTAAAAAAATTGAGATATCATTCTCAATGGTCTCCTATGAAGGTGGAATGAGCTAATAGAGTAGGGATGGTGTTGTATAGGTATAGGTAAGAGATAGATAGACAGATTATGTTTCCTATGTTGTTTAAAGATTCTTGTTCTCCAACTAACCACATCGATAGAAATGTTTCACATAAAAGAGGCAATAAGTATTAATCTATCCTACGATCCTCCACTGATAGAATAACTCAATAATTATCCTCATTTAAAATGGAATTAAAATACTTACACTCTAATGGTACTGATGAAATGAATCTCACCCCACCAACATTAGACTTCACTTCTTTCTACTCATGTTTGCCTCACCTTAAAATTCTGTATATCTGTTTAATCCACTGTAATATCCCTCAAAAAATATACATTCCTTCAAAGGTTAATTTTTTCAACATATTCTCAACACTGATCTATAATTTTTTACACTTATAAATGAAATAAATCAATTTTGTGAATTTCTAAATTTATTATTATGATATACAACAAGAAATTCATAGAGGAACCATAGATACTTTATGTTAATATCATTATAAATTATACAACAAAACATGATGTAGATCTGTAATTACCTCAAGAACATGAGGATCCATATAAGTTTTAGAATATATAAGATATTAATTATATCCTTCTTATGGAGATCTGGTGATCAAAGTGAAGACAAATTCTGTGTTAATTTTGAAATTCACATATCTACCCCTTCCAAAAAAAACAATAAACTTTTAGAAAATGGATCCAAATAATCTATGTTAGTTTTTGACCCCATCCATCTCCCTCTCTCTCTCTCATTCATTTTATTTTTAATAAGTCCTTTAATACATTAAATCTGAATTAAATGTTGTTAGAGTCATTATTTTAAATATATGTATGAAATAGATAACTAATAGTTTTGATAAATGGGGTTACAAAATAAACTAAATAAATTAATATGTTATATAAACATAATCATCACTAATATGTAAATAAGATTACAATATTATTTATTATTCATTTTTCAATTCATATAAATTTGTAATTGACTCTAGATATAATGAAACAAAGACACATAAGAACATGAAATTTTAAATATTCTTATTCATTTATACCTATCAATTACTAAATAAGAGGCATGAGACCTAAGAAGATAGTTCAAGGAAAAAACAAAAAAACATTAATGTCATGTGGTAACACACGTATCAATATAATTATTTTATCTAGATATATGTATTTTTTTTCATATGACTAGAATTATTTTTTTGTTTTGGATATAATCAATACCAAAATCGCAAAATTCAACATTATTTCACCTTGTATAATTTATTACATATTATACACAAATAGTTTCCAATTCGGGGCATCACATTACCTCAGACACGCTTCCAAATCACTAATGTCCTCAATCAAATCTAATGTATATCGATAACATGTTTGAGAAATGGGTTAACCAATTAAATGTTTAACTAATCTAAATTTTATCATGCTATAAATCCAAAATTACCTCTCCAAAATATTATGGTGAAGAAACTCTTTTATGATTCTATATAGGCCAATACACATATGTTGACTAACGCTACTATACAAAAACATCATTCCCTTTTTTTCAAAACCATTTTATATAGAGATAAAAATATGAAATAGGACCACCTGTTGTATTTCAGTTCCAAGAAGAAGAGATGTAGGGTTTTCATGGTAAATAATAGCACAAAACCAAAAAACACCGAACTCAAATATTAAAAAAATGATAGAGGAAAAGTTTAAATTAGCATAAATTATATTATATCATTGATTCATCCAAGGGAATTTAGAGGAGTCTCACTGGCAGGAGAGGAGTTCCACCAGAGATTGAGCATCATGTGTGAATATGCAGTGGTTAGAGATCTTTTATATAGATTGGGGACACTTTTAAAAGCACTTTCAGAAAAGTACTGATAAATATCCCTTTTATTAGGGATAAAACATTATCACTAGAATAGGATTTATAATAATTTTTATTTTATTAAATTTACTATAATTTAATATTTATTTAAATATATATAATTAATTATTTATAATTATATAAACACTAATTATAAAAAAAATTAATTATTTATAATATTTATAAAATAAATATTGTAAATATAGTAAATGTAAATTTATAAATATATTTATTTATAAATATTTTTTTAACAATATATTTTTAATATTTTTAGTGCTTATATAATCTTAAATATATGGATTTTAAAAATAAGATAAATTGAATAATTCAAAATGTGTACCCTAATTCTGGTTGTATTAAAAATAAATTTATGAAATTTTCTGATTGAAAACATAATATATTAAATTGATCATATAATAATTAAATTCAAATATATACTAAAAATTTAATAAATCATTAAAATGTTAGTTTTATGTATTTCAATATATTTGTGTGTATGTCTGTATATAGAAATGTATTAATTACATATATATATATATATATATATACATATATGAAATGAATATAACATGTGACATTTGATATATGTTAAATTGAAAAATCAAACAACATAAAAAAAACAAGCCATTAAAATATTTTTAATTAATATTATATTAAATATATATATATATATATATTAATATTTAATATTTATTAATATTTATAATTATTATATATTTTATACATATTAATTTTTATTAATAGTTATTTCATAAAAAATATTTAA
Source organism: Viscum album (assembly GCA_963277665.1). NCBI lineage: Eukaryota > Viridiplantae > Streptophyta > Magnoliopsida > Santalales > Viscaceae > Viscum > Viscum album. The sequence continues at coordinate 744,342,872 of OY728123.1, read as the reverse complement.
TTAATTGTGTAATTTATTCATTTTAAATTGTTCTTTTAATTATTATAATTTACTTATTTAACATAATAAATTTAATATATATTATTTATGAAATTATATAATATATATATATAATAAATTTTTTCATTTTTATTAATAATTACTTAATTAATAAAATTTTTAATATTTTTCATAGTATACCCATTTTAATTTTTAATTTTTTTTAATTTTTTTATTTTATTTTTTTAAAATATATCTATATATTTAATATATAATATATATTATTTTTTAAAATTAATATATTTATATATATTCATTTTATTCATTTTTGACAATAATTATTTAATTACTGAAATTGTTAAAGAATTATTTGTATTTGATTAATTATTTCATTTTATTCTGGTTATTAGTGCAAAAAAAGCACCTAAAAAGGTTACCCATTACCACTTCAAAAATTAAAGTGAAAATGAAGGGTAACATTTATCAGCACGAAAATAAAGCATTAATAATGGTTACCTTTTATCAATGCTAAAAAATGGTTGACAATAGGTTCCCTTTATCAGTTCTTTGTAGCACGGATATATGACTCCCTTTTTCAGTGTTTATTTTTGCATAGATAAATATGGAATTTATCAACACATTTTTCTCTTACTGATAAATGTTAGTTCTATTAATGGAATGTTTTTTAGTAGCGAGGTGATTGGCCTTTTTCATATAACATTCTATATATGATCCAAAATATCCACTAGTTTTTTCTCATAAGAATAATCTTACCCTTGTGGTATAAGCTCTTAGATTTTTAAATGTGAAGGATCCAGTATATACTTCCATAGTAATGTTACATGGAACATATCATGAAATTGATAGATGTTTGGTGGATGTCCTGTCTGATAAGCTAGTTTCATGATATGAAAAATGTAACACCTGATCCTAGTTACCCAGAGTCTATGAATTATAACATAGCATTGGCATGATCACAAGAAATCAGTTCTCTAAATACAAATTAGTTTATTAGCCTTGGAATCACTAGATATATATAAAGGTTTTACATTACATCATGAAATAAAAAAACATTGTGACCCCTTTGAATTCCCTCATATCCTCTACCCTATCCCTCAAGGTCAATCAAAATATATACTTCTTCGCATGCTGAAAAAAAACATAAGAAATCGGTGAGATCAGATTCTCAATAAGGATAATAGTATAGAATAAACTATCAAAAATAAGCATAAACATTTAAGGAAAATTATTAGATAAAACAAAAGCCTTTCAGACATAAAATTTATCATACTATAGAAAAGACAAATCAAATAATGTCATTTACTTATTCACATGGATATTCTACTAGTGTAATAATTTTATCAAATATCAATAGCTCATTTCATAATGAAGGAATGCATAATGCCAAACATTATAAACACATAGTCAAAGCCTCTTAACCAAACTACAAATAAGTTTTTGTTTGGGCCATTTTCCAAGACACTAGTTTGTCTAATGAGACATTCCAATGCACCGAGGATCTATAGTTGGTTCCACCTATCACTTACTATGTCCAATGCATTCCTTATATGAAAAGGTTGAAACATAAAATAAACATTCCTATTAAAACTAGTATATGAAATGTAAATTCATTAATCATAGACCTTGAATTGTATAAAAATGTCAACCACATTCAAACATATAATAAAACCTTCAATATAATATGGAATATTGTATCATAATAAATCAACTTCAAACAACTGTAAAACCCATCAATGGATTTTGACATTGATGAAATCAAAAATATTTGGGAGAAATATATCTTTATATTTTGAAATCTTATAAAAGTAGTGTAATTATAAAATAAAACATTTATTTTAAAATTATTATTATAAACATTATAGGGATGTTTTATTTGGTTTCATAACAGCGGAAAATGGCTTCACCCACTGTATAAGTTAAAAAAACATTCTTACCATAATTTATTGAAAAGGTCATAAAGAACCTTGTTTGGAAAATGACATAATGATTCATTTCAAAACATTTTATAAAATGTAAAACAAGTGTACACATGAATTTAACCCATATTCTAGGGAATATTAATATAAATTTGAAATAAATTTCTAGGGAACACTGATGAAAATGATAAATAATTCCCAGTAGATGCTTACGCACAAAAAACATCAGATAATAAAGAGATTTTAAAATTAACCCTTACCTTTTACTTTTCCATAGTAGAGGGAACATTAAACACCTATATAATAGCTAAATCATTGTTATTAAAATATACAAGAACCATATACATAAATATGATACCATATATGATCTTCTATTATTTCTTTGTTAATAATTATCAGAAGTATAATTTTTTGGGGTGTTAAGAATTCATTTTCCATTATATGTTTTGGTACGTAAGTCATGACTGTTATGGACCGGATTTATTTGGTTCATATCTATAATTATATAATTTTCTTAAAAATTATTTTAAATCGTAAAATGAAAAGTATTCTATAATTTTCAACATGGGGAATGAATCTCAACATGTTCATGGAGATACTAATCTATACGTACGCAGAAGAGACAAAATCATTCTTTTAATGGTGGAATTGTATATAATTGGATGGTATATTACATTTAAAGAATAATTAACGTTTTATATTTATTATTTACATCATTTATACTCATTATTATACTCATCCAAATAATGAAGTGTTGGATAACAAACTACACCATGACGTGGAGACGGTAAGCCGTACGTACGCACTTATGTGGACTTTGTCATTATTTGGATGGATAAAATAATGAATAAGGTTTTACTATAATTATAATAACATCACAGTATTTATAATGTACTAGAGTTATTATTTTGTTATCGAAACAACAAATAATGATGATGTTGAAGAAGAAAAGAACATTGAAATATGTGATGAAATTATTACCTCATCTTCGTGTGATTCCATATGATTTGATAAAAAGGGATCCTTAGGATGGATTTATGATCAAATAAATGCCTCTCGGATTATGTGAGGGTATTTGGGAGGATATTTAAGGAGGGTTTTTCTAAACAAAATGGATTTGTATGTGTGATGTTAAGGGAAGGGGATATACCCTTTTATAATAGAGGTGATGGCCACTTTAGGAAAAGATTGAAATATTATTTTATTATAAAATCATTTTCATTTTATAATGGCTCCAAATGGATTTATTTCTAGGATAAGGTTGGTATGGGTCAACAATATTCTCAACAAATAGTTGTAAACATGTTTAGGTCAACATAATGACCTTATCCTTTTATATTTAACTCTTAGTTATATAGTTTAACTTTTACAATTCTTTCTTGTATGTTTGTATTATATGGTTAATAAACATACAATAAATTTACAAGATAACCCCAAGGGGTTAATTAATGAGAAATATATCAATATATAGGTCCTTTAGCCAAAAAAATATATTTTTAGTAATATTATATCCTTTAATAGTATAGTATTTGTTTTAAACACTCCTTTATGTCAATTTTGACACTATTTAGTATTTGGTTTTTGTTAAAGTCATAAAAACGTGATTACTTTGATCAAAATACATTGAATAAATCCTATCATTTCATGTTAGCCAATAAAATTAGTGGAATGCATCAAAAATATCAATTTACTTTTATTTGGATATTTATAATATCAATTAGTTTAATGTTACATTATTAAGGTAATTATTGCATCATCATTGTGTCATAAAATTTAATTATTTAATGTATAAAAAATATAAATTAAATTCCCTGATGTTGTAAATTTTTTTATATTTTTAATGACTATTTATTGTAGAATTTATCTTATGTACAACCCTATTTTAAAAATGCTTTAGTTTTAAAAAATTGTATTTAAAACTTTGAACTCTTCTTTAAATAAAATAATAAAAAATGTCCTATTCTAATCCAAGTGGATCAGAGAGGATCATATTTTATTCCTAAGGTTGATTTTGGTTTACAAAAACATATCCGATAGAATTAGGACATGTGTTAGGGTAATAATAATGTCATTTTTATCTTCAATTGCCGTATTTAATTTTAACTGTGGTAAATAAAATTCATAAGTTACTAATAAAAAAATATTTTCATCCTATTGATCCTAATTTTTCTTTTTGATGAAAATCATTTATTTCAGATTTTGGAAATTCAATTCACAAAAGAGGTAAAATTTTGTATTATGAAAATTTGAAAATGTTCCAAAAGGTGGTTAAAAGACATTAAATAGTTCAATAAAATTTTATATATATTATCTTATTATAAAATGACTCCAATTAATTACATTGAAATAATATTTGTATTATATATCTATTTTGACTTTAATGTACATTTAAAAAAAATTATTTAAGTAAAATTCAGTTTTAAACAATAACACAGTGTTTTTCAATATTCATCAAAAAATGAAATTTTTTAGAAAAATACCATAAAATCACCCTAAGATGTTATGATATTCTGAATCAATAAATGAAGTCCATTTTGAAAAATAAAATTTATAACATTTCAAAGAGGGGGGATTACTGTTCATTACTATTTTTGTAAATGGCTAGTTTGATTGGTCTTGGTGTGCTAGAACTCGAAGTTGCGTACAACACAAGCTATTGTATTATTCAAAGAGAAGCGTACTGTGTAAGCTTGGGGTCTTACATTATACCATCCTTCAAATAGTTCTATCCTCGAAATTTCTAGAATATTATGATACTAATAGTTTCGTTTGGTTCTATATCATAATTTCTTCGGGTTACCATGTTGCCTCTTCCATCTTATGGTTTCTCCATAGAAATTTAACTAGATGAGTTGTCTGGTTCTTCAACACTTGTTCTCTGGTGTCATGAATCTTGATAGGATCTTCAAAAGAAGACAGAACGGTTTCTAATTCTATTTCTACATAAGTGAGTACATGTGTTAGATAAGGAATGTATTTTCTCAATAGTGATATGTGGAACACATCGTGAACTTTGGAAAGACATGGAAGTATTGCCAAATCGTAAGCTACAACTCCCATTATTTCTCGAATTTAAAAATTTTAGATGTGCCTGGGACTTAATTTTCCCTTCATACCATATCATATAACACCCTTCCATGGATATAACTTCATGAAAACATTTTCACCTACTTGAAATTTGAAATCCTTCCTTCAATTATTAGCATAGCGATTTTTCCTACATTGAGCATCATTGATGTGGGGTTAGATAATATTTACATTTTCCATTGTTTCCTCAATATGTTCTAGGCCTACGATGTTTCTTTCACCAACATCACCCCAACAAGTTGGTGTGAAACATCTCTTTCCATAAAACGCTTCATATGGCACCATCTGAACACTTGAATTGAAGCTATTGTTATAGGAAATTTCTACCATAGGTAAATATTGATATCACATACCATGCATATCATGTGATAAAGATCTTAACATGTCTTCTAAGGTTTTTATAGTCCGTTCTGATTGTCCATCAATTTGAGGGTGGAAGGTTGTGCTCAAACAAAGTTCAGTATCTAGGGATTTCTGAAGACTTTTCCTGAATCTTGAAGTAAAAAGGGGATCACAATCAGAAACAATCAATATGGGTTCACCATGAAGTCTTAAGATTTGATTCATATATAGTCTTGCTAAATGTTCAAGTGATAAATCTTCTCCTATAGAAAGAAAATGTGTTGACTTGGTAAGATGATCAACAATGACCTGCATCGCATCATTCCTTCTATGAGTCTTTGGTAGCCCAATGAGAAAGCCCATCATAATATTATCCCATTTCCACACTGGTATGGGTAGAGGTTGCACGAATCCTCTAGGGTATTTTTTTCCACCATTCACCTATTGAAAAACCAAAAATCCTGACACATAATCATAAATATCCCTCTTCATGTTGTCCCACCAAAAATATACCTTAAAAACTCTATACATATTAGTGCTACTAGGGTTTATAGAGAAATTGGATCTACGAGCATCATCTAACAAGTCCCTTTTTAGATCATAAATGTTAGGAACACAAATTCTCTTCCCAAATTTCAAAATTCCATCTTCATATACATTTTCAGTCAATCTACCATCATTCAAAGCATTAATTTTCTTTTGAAACCCTTCATCATTATTCAGAGAACATTTTATCCTTTCTAGTAAATATGGTTTGGAAACCATTTGAAAAAGTATTGATGTTTCACCTTCAATTATTATTCCCATATCCATATTTACTATATCCATGAACATAGGATCCCTTTAAACTCCAATTTTGTTCAAAACTCCATGATACTTTTTTATCAATGCATCTTCCACCTTATTTCCCTTCCCTATGTGGTAGTGTGTAGTGAAATCATAATCCTAGAGTAGTTCAAGGCATCATATTTGCCTCATGTAGAGTTATTTTTGTGATAAAATATACATTGAACTCTTATAATCGGTATATATCTCACATTTGTTACTATACAGAGAGTGTCTCCATATCTTCAGTGAAATGATTATAAATTATAAGTGAATATCATGAGTAAGATAGTTTGGGTCATGAATTTTTAGCTATCATGATTCATTGGAAATAACTCTATCATTCAGCATAAGGACACAACCAAGTCCTTTCTTTTAACCATCACTATAAATATCAAACCAATAAATCCATGATGGTAGAGTCAAGATTGTATAATAGACTAATATTCTCTTCAATTATTAAAAAAATTCTTCACACTCTTTAGTCCAAACAAATTTAACCCCGTTACATGTGTGCTTGGTTAAGGGGATAGACAATAGGTAAAAATTCTGAACGAAATGCCTATAATAACCTGCTAAACCAATAAAACTGCATACCTTAGTTATACTCATTGGTGCTGATCATTCATTGATTTCCTTGGTCTTTGAAAATAAAAATAGATTCCATCCTTTAGGAAAATATGACCAAGAGAAGAAATCTCCTGAATCCAGAATTCACACTTTCTAAACTTCCCATTTTATTCATTTCTTACAAGAATCTTTATAATAGTGTGTAAGTTATTTTCATTATCTTCGTAGCTTTTGGATTGTACCAATACATCATCAATAAATATCACTACACAATCCTCAAGCTATTCCTTAAAATATATATTCATTAAATCCATGAAGACAAAGGGAGCATTAGTCAGTTCAAAAGGCATTACTGAAAATTCGTAATGCCCATACTGGGTTCAAAATGTTGTCTTTGAAATGTCTTCCTTCTTTACACACAACTAATTACATCCAAATCTAAGTTCAATCATTGAACAATACTGAGCTCTATGATGTGGATTGAATAAATCATCAATTCGAGGTATATGATACTTTTTCTTTATTGTTATAGCATTGATATCCCTGTAGTCAATGCACAACCCCATATATCAATCATTATTCTTAATAAAAAGAATAGGGGATCCCCCTGGAGAAAAACTAGAGTGAATAAATTCATTATTACTCAATTCCACTAGTTTTTTATTTAGATCCACTTATTTTGCAGTGGCCATTCTATAAGTGGTCTCCTATATGGGCCTTGAACTAGGAATATAATCAATGGAAAACTCATTTTCACATTCTGGAGAATGTCCATTTATATCCTCTAGATCCACATCAAAATATTCTTTCACAATCGGTGCATCCTCTCTTTGAACATTACATTCCTCACCCATATATATTTCACACTCTTCCTCCCTAATAATTGAATTTAGTTGAGATACTAGGGGTGGTTCTATATGAGAATCAGATGGTGATGTTTCTGCTCTAAAGATAAGGTATTCCTTGACATCATAAAAATTTGTATCCTCCTTATTCATTCAATAAATTTTCATATCATGGCCATGAATCCAATCAATACCGAGGATTATATCAAATTAAATCATGGGTATGACAATGAGATTAGAAGATAGAGAACTATTATATTCCATAATGATAACTAATTCACAAAACATTGTTCCAATGATACTTCCCTTGGGAGTTTTTAATAACAAATACCTTCATAAATCAAATAGGAAATAATTAATTTCCTTGGAAAATTGCGAAGATATGAATGAATGTGATGATCCAGATTCAAAAAAAAAGCATTGGATAAATTTGAGGAAATGATTAATGTACTTACGACCACATCCTTAGGAACATTATGCTCTGCAGTTCTGATCGCATAAGCTTGGCCTTACTCCCTTTCACTTTTTTAAGGAATTTTTTCTTGGGGATTAAGAAATTAATTTGTATATTTCCACATTTCTCTAAAATTGAAGCAATCAACAATGAAGGTCTATTTCATTCCCTTGCAATCATGTTCATGGTGGCATTTTTCACCACACTTGTATCAAACTCTCCTTCTCTTAAGGAATGTAACAGGGTGTTTCTTCCCACATTTACTACAAGATGGATGTTAAACATTTCCACTCTTCCCTTTATTTCCATTTCTGGATTGTTCATAAGATCTCTTCTTCCCTTTCTTTGATTTATAGTCGTATGACTTAAGGTATTCCTTTTCAATCATGATATTATTTGAGAAAATATATTCTTATGATGAGAACGATTAAGAGACTAATGCTCGATAGAGAAATTGTTTTAACGCAACAATGAAAAGACAAATCATCCTTCGTGGGTTCCATATATATTCTAAACCATTCCTTGATAACCTTGTAAATTTATCCTCATATATTGTGACATTCTCATCCTCTATTTTCTATAGAATAAAAAATTTCCTTTCTATATCTGATCGATGGTCATGAAGAAGGTATTTTTCTACAAAAAGATCTTTGAGCTCCCTATATTCCATATTTTATACTCTTTCATCCTTCTTTTAGTTTTGAATTAATTACCACCATTGATTATCATCTCCTGTGAGGTGATAAAATGCCATGACAATTTTTTATTTTTCACTACTATTCATAGCATGAAATATATTCTCTGAAGAACATATCCATTGATCACCAAAAAATGGATTTTTGTCCCATTGAATGTTTTTGGTTTTTTTCTCAGGAAGCGTTCTAACATTGGTTCTATAGGTTGTTGATTAGGATGCTCCATACGGCTGAGGTTATTATTCATAACATTGGTCAGTTGACCCAATATGGTAATAAGTTGTTCAGCCCCAGTTGCATCACCAGCTTCACTATAATTAACATTAGTAGGAGAGAAAATACCTTCATCAATTACATGTGTTGATACGGTTAACATTACTTCAACTATGTGCCATTTCTAAATAATGGAATACACTAGATTAGTTTATGAATCACAATACATATATCCAAACTCATAAAATACCAAACATAAATTGAACAGTTTATGCATATATTACAAAATCATAAAAAAATGTTTTCATTGAGGAAATATATACTCATAAATCCTTCATAATTGTGGGTAGAGAAAACGTGAATTATCCTAAGAATATCCCCTGGGAGTTTCATAACCAAGAGTGCAGCAAGGCATGTTGTCATGCAACTTCTCTCATTAGAGTCTAACTCAAAGCCGTGTTTTCGGGTTTTATTGCTAGATACATCTATGCAAATGTAGAATCTACCATATTGTATCCAGATAGGGATGTATTTCATGGAAAATTCACAAAATCTCAACATTACCAAAATTCTATGAAGTTCTTCTCTATTAATCCTCTAAGCCTATCTTAGGATAATTTTCTCTAATCAGAGTTTTTATAAATCTAGTTTCCAAGGATTGTACAATACTTCCTCTAATACAAACTATGACGCCCCAACCTAATTTACCTTGAGTTGGTTCATTATAACATAACATTGGCATGATCACAAGAGATCAATTCTCGAAAGTTCGATTATTTTAGTAGCCATGGATGTAGTAGATACATACATAAGTTTTACATTACATCATGAAATAAAAAACATTGAGTCCCATTTGAAAGCACTCATATCCTTTGGCATATCCCTATAGGATTATCATAATATATTTTTTTAAATCATGAGATAAATAAAACAAAATAAAGGGGTGAGCTCAGATGCTTATTAAGGATAACAATATAGGGGAAACTATCATAAATAATCCTAACATTTAATCACATGTATATGATTAAAACACAAGACATTTAAACATAAGCTTCAGAATAATATGGAAAATATAAAACACATAATTATATTTACTTATTTTCAAGGATATTTTACTTTTATAATAATCACATGTAATATCAACATATATATTCATAATGATGGAATGCATAATTTCGGACATCATAACCACATAGTCAAGGCCTCGTGCCAAGACAACAAATAAGGTTTTTTAAGGCCATATTCCAAGACACTATTTTGTCTCATTAGACCTATCGATACATCAAGGAGATATATAAGGATCCACCTATCACTTACTATTTCCATTGTATTTCTCATATGAAAATTTTGAAACATAACATGAACATTCGTATAAAAACTAGAAAATGAAAAGTTAATAGTTTAACAAAAAAAATGAATGGTATAAAAATAAAACATCTATCATAAAACATTTCCTTAAACCTTCAATACAATATTGAGGATTGTATCATATTTAATCAACTTCAATCAATTGAAAAATAAATCAAAGGATGTCGATATAGATGAAAATCAAAACTATTTGAGAGAAATATATCATTCTATTTTGAAATCATTTTAAAATCATTTAATTATAAAAAAATATAATTTCAAATTATTTTTATAATTATGTAAAGGATGTTTCGAGGGTTTAATAAAGGTTAAAAATTGCCAAATCTCCGTATAAGTTAAAAAAAATATTATTACCTTAATTTGTTGAAATGGTCCAAATTATCTTGTTTGGAAAATGACGGAAATATTCCTTTAAAAAATTATAAAAATCCAGAGAAATGAATAAAAGGATTTAAACTATATTTTAATAAATATTAAAATGTTTTGAAATACATTTTTATGAAACACCGATGAAGATGATGAATAATTCCTTGTAGATTCTTATATTCAAACAACCTCAGATAGTAAAGATATTGTAAAATTAACCCTTATCTTGTACTTTTACTTAGTCGAGGGTATGTTAACCTCTTGTATAATAGTTAAACCATTGTTATTAAATTATAGAAGATCCAAATACATAAATATGACATCATATATGATCTTCTCATATTTCTTTGTCAATAAACCTTCTGTAGTATCATTTTTCGGGTGTAAAATGATTTGTTTTCCTTTATATGAATTGTTGTGTAAGTCATGTTTCATATTGAAAGGATGTATTTGATTCATATCCATAATGATATTATGCTCTTAAAAATTATTTTAAATCATAACATGAAAATTATTATTGAATGGTTAAGATGGAGAATGAATCTCATCGCATTCGGGGGGATAATAATCTGTACGTATGCACGAGCGGCAATATCATTCTATTGATGGTAAAATCACATGTAATTTGATGGTATATTACATATACATAATCATTCAAATTTTATATTTACTATTTATATTAATTATACTCCTTATTATACCCATCCAAATAATGATGTGTTGAATAACAAATTACACCATTATTTGGAGATAATAAGCAGTACGTACGCACGTATGGTGACTTTTTCATTCATAGGATAGATAGAATAATGAATATAGTTGTATTGTATTTATAATGATATTAAATTTTGTAGAAGGTACTGTAGTTAATATTTTGGTATGTAAATAACAAATAAAGATGAAGTGGAAGTTGAAAAGAACATTGAAAGAGGTGATTAAATTATTATCTCTTCTTCAAGTGTGTCCCTTTGATTTGATCAAAAAGGCCCTTTGGATGGATTTCCGATCACGTTCAGGCCTCTAGGATGAATTAAGGGTATTTGTAAGGACATTTTATCTGGGTTTGGACGTTACAAATAACTTTGGAGGTGTTATTTTGAGATAAGTGAGAGTACCATTTTATAAGAGAGGTGAGGGTCACTTTAGGAAAATTTTGGAATATTATTTTATTATAAAATTATTTTCAGTTTATAATGGTTCTAAATGGGTTTATATCTAGGTTATGGTGGGGATGGGTCTAAAATACTCTCAATCAATAGGTTTTAGACATGTTTAGGTCACTATATTAACATTATCCTTTTAGATTTAACTCATAGTTAAATTGTTTAACTTTTATAATGTCTTCTTGTATTTTTATATTAAACGGTTTATAAAAATAATATAAAATTCCAAGAGAACATCAAGTGGTTAATTAATTAAATATATATCTTTAAATAAATTCTTTTTCATATCCTTATATTTGTAGTAATATTATATAATTTAATAATTTAGTATTTGTTTTAAAGATCATTTATGTCAATTTTGACATTATTTTGTATTTTCATTTGAAATTCAAAAAAACATTATTTCTTCAAAAAAATAAATTAAATACATTTACATGTCATATTATCTGATAAAATTTGTTTAATTTATCAAAAGTCTCAATTTACATTTATTTGGATATTTTTAATATCAATTATTTTAATCATTCATTAATAAGGTAATTACAGTATTATCATTGCGTCAAAAATAAATTTAATTATTTAAGGTCTACAAATTAGAAGTAAAATACCATGATGTATAAAATCTTTTTATATTTCTAATTAATATTTATAGTCGATCTTATCTTATTCATTACCCTATATTATAAATTTTTTAGTAATTAAAATTTTAATTTATCACTTTTAACTTTTTTTTAAATAAAATAATAATAAATGTTGTAATCTAATCCAAGTTGATAAAAGAGGGTCAAATTTTAATCATAAGTTTGATTTTGGTTTAAAAAAAACTTATCCAATAGAATTAGGACATGTTTTATGGTAATTATTATTTCATTTATACCTTTAATTACCTTATATAGTTTTAATAGGGGTAAATAAAATTCAAAACTAACTATTCACTAAAAATTATTTTCATCCTATTGAACCACATTTTACATACTGATTTCAACAATTTCTCTTTGATGATTGAAACTCAATTAACAGAAGTGGTAAATATATGTTTTATACAAATTTGGAAATGGGCCTAGAAGGTTGGTAAAAGGAGTTAAATAGATCAAAAAAATTATATATCTAATATTATTATAAAATTATTCCAATGAATTACATTGACCTAATATACGTATTGTTTATCTATTTGGAAATTAAGATAAATTTAAATAAAAAACAATTCTTTAAATATAATTTGGTTTTAAACAATAACGCAGTGTTTTTCACTATACATCAAAAATTGAATGTTTTCAGAAAAATACATAAAATTCACCCTATGAGAATTTTCATATTCCGAATAAAAAATTGAAATCCATTTTGAAAAATAAAATTTATAATGTTTCATAATGTAGGTATTAATATTTATAACTTTTCCTAGGCTAGTTTGATTGGACGTGGTGTACAAGAACTCCATGTTGCTTACAAAACAAACTATTGTATTCTTCATAGAGAAGCGTACTGTGGAAGATCGGCGTGTTTCAAAACATAATATCAATTAGGTTGATATTCAAAGGAAATGTTTTCCCTTTCTTCTTAAATCTCATAACTATCATCCGTGGTGAAATTATTAGACTCCCATTATCACAAAATTTAAATTCTTTATCATGATGTCTATTATCACCATAATTTTTTTACTGACTCTAAGATTCCATGATGTGTTTCTAATTTTCTCTAACCATTTCTAACACCTATTCACCAATCATAGGTCCTAATAGATTTCATTATATAAATTCTTTCTAACACATTAGACTTCAACATTTCATTTCAAAGGGGGATTCATAAGGATCCATTTGAATGGTTGATTAAAAGATATTGATGTTAGAAATCAAAAATAGAGGAAGGTGTGGATACCAACATACTTTGAAATCAAAATAATAATATCTCTACATATCCACTAGTTTTGAATTTTTCTCTCGACCGAAAACGTGTTTGAGGATGGTAAAAAGTCTTGGGATTGAACTCCATATCTAGAGCATAATTAAGAGTTCTCCAAAACACTAAGGTAAAACATGGATCCTAATCTAACAAAATGGAATGTGGCATTCCATGAAACCATACCACTACCTTAATGTATAACTTTTGATTATAATACATAGTAATTTGTTATCTTTAGAAAATTATGATTGATGAATTATTATAGGGATTGACTACAACCCATATAGAATTATTCCCTTTTTATGTTTTGGGGAGTCTACTGACAAAGTACAAGGTGAGGTTTTCCCATTTCTATTCTAGTATATTTAGTGGATGTAACATCCCCTTATACATTAGTTTATCATACCTATTATGTTGACATACCAAGCATCGAGATGAAAACATTGTGATAAATATCATTATTCAATCCCACCATAACTACTTTTTAAAATCCTTATACATCTTCAAACATCAAATATGAATAGTGAATGAATAAATATATGCTACCTCTAGAAACTCATTCTTCAAATATGGAATGTAAGGAATGCATAAAAGGTTCTTGAAAAATATAATTCAATCATGATCAATGTTAACCTCGGGATCATTTTAACCTTCTCTTTTAGCTTTACATCCTCTTTATGTGCCTCTTTAATCACGAAATTGATAGATGGTTAAATATTTAACTCGGAAGGAAAATATTTTTCCCCTTCCTTCATGATTTATAGATCCATAAATTAAAAATAAAAAAATATTTTTTTGGTCTTTTATCCTTATCGTGTATAATATAGAATGATCATTTTAGATCAAAGCATCATCCACCTTGTTTACATTATTGGGAAGGTAATATATTCAGATATCATACAGTTTAATCAAAATTAACCATATTATATTGTTCATATCCATCTCCTTTTGTGTGTGTAGATATACATTAAAATTATTTAATCAGTATATATATCACTCTTTTCCCTATAAATTAAATTCCATTATATCATTAATGAAAAAATACCACACCTTACTATAAATCTTGAATTGGGAATTTTTTCTATTGAAGAATCAATTTTAGTGAGGCATAAGATATAACCATTTCATTGAACATAAGAACAGTTCTCTATTCCTTCATGGATTCATCAATATATATTAAAACCAATTCTCTACTATATGGTAGTGTAATCATAGTTGTGAGGAGTAATCCCCTCTTCAGATCATTGAAATCTTCCTCACATTCATTTTTTTTAATGAACTGAGATCCCTTTAGAGTTAACATGGACACATAATTGGATCGTAAATATAAATTCTCCAATAATTACAAATGATATTGAGATAAAAAATAAATACAATGGATATCATTCAATATATATTGTCTTGTCTAACATTAGATGGCCTTGATCATTGATAGATATACCAATATACCCTCACATGAGATTCTATGACCCAAAAAAGAAACCTTTATCAGATAAAATACAATAATTGTAATGATTATATATATATTCTCCATCTATAGAGTATTTATTAAAATTATCAAAGGGTATTCATGTTCTACATTTCACATTTAATAGACGCGATTATCATATATAAATACAACTACAATGTAATCAAAGTAATATTTGTATGCTATATTAATTATGTACATGAAAATAAAAGTGTAATTAGTAAGACTGAATGGAATCACTATATATTTATAGATTCCATACCTTGTATTGAATGATTTATTGGGATTATCCTCATTCTTGACCATCATTTTATAATATCTACAATGAAGTTATTCTGTGGAAAATTATTGAGGTCCACACAGTTGATAAAATAAGTCATAAATATGGGGATGAAGAAACTTATTCCTAATTGTGATCTATTTAATCTCTTATTAATTAATGAAGAATCACACTGATCAGAAATTATTTCTGACAATTTGAATAAGTGCACCCTAAGGTGATAAAAATGGTAGAATGTGTCCCTTGTCATTGTTTTCTTGGATTTTTTTTCTTAAAATCAAGAAAAAAATTAAGTCCATTATATATGTATTTATTAAAATTTGTATGGTATCATGTTTGAATTAAAAAGATAACTCAACTTCATGATTTTATGGATATCATGGAAATTCATCTAGAAATACATAGAAAAATTCCCACACAATATGCATATAATTGATTCATTTTTATCCCCAACCATTTGATATTAACACCCCTTCTAATTTGGATTTGAGGAAAATAAAAGGCATGTGATCTCCATTGGATTTTCAGAATTATCATCCCATTACTAAAAGATCAAAGTTTGGGTGAAATCTCCCCAATTTTATCTGAATAGGAATCTTAAATGCCATATTCAATTATCATACAATTATGGGTTTTTTCTAAAAATTCAATATCTAATAGTTTGGGTGAAATCTAAATTCCCATATAAAATTCCTAGAATATGAAATAATGGGTAGATATAGTGAGAAATATGACATTAAAAATTAAAATGTCATTGGTATTGATACCATTAACCATGGAGTGGACACACCCCTTGTGTGAAAAAATTATCACATAAGATTCCCCTTAGTTTCTTGACTTATGAGGTTTATAACATTAATTATAATCATTATCATTAAATTTTTTGAACTGGTTAACATAGGTCCTATAATGATTTATTTTGAGACACTACAACCTATGTGGTTCATTATTTCCATATTTCCCTCTATTGGAACTGTGTTCAAGCTTTATCCCGTCACATTGGAAATCGTTTTCTTAATGATTCTCCCTTCCATTATTAAAATATTTAATAGTCCAAATAATATAATTTAGACATTGGTTATTTCACTCATTGACTGTAAACAATTATCATCTACTTCTCTTATTGGTTCTCAGATTCTCATATGAATTATATTTTACCCCTCTTATGATAACCATTACACTGATATGTAAATCTATTATCCATTTCCACTTGTCAAAACATTGAAAATTTTTTTCCTAGCTACCAAAGTATCTTATCGATAATTCCCTTTGGATTCTTGGTTTTAAGTTACTAGAAAGAAATAAACAAAAACATTTGGATATGAAGACCCATTTAAAGATGGTGGATTTCTCCTCCTGAAGGACTAAACAAAAACATTATACGACATGTATTGATTTGGAAGTCCATCATGATTCGTAGATTATGAAATTTTTGTTCCCATAACAATGATATTTTTAATTCTATCTACTAGAACATTTGGATTATTGTGAAGAAATTCATAGCATTGTCCATCACACTAAACCATAACATTTTATTTTCATGTACTACCCATTTCTTAAAATAAAAAATTATAGTTGAGAAACTATTATTTTTATGGGGAACCACATAAGAATGAAAAATAACATATAGTATGTCTAAATCATAATATCTTTTTAATGAATGAGACCTTTAGTTAATCGTAGTTCATTATAATAGATCATATATTTAAATCCTTCATGATAATTCATAAGGATTTTTTGAGTGTAACACCCCATGATTTTATATTACTTTCTCTCTTTGAAGAAATTCAATAACTTGCACTGCACGCAACACCGAGTTCGAGTACACCATGACTTACCAAACTAGCTATTAGAAAAGCAGTTATGAATAGTATTAACTGAATTTTGAATTTTATATACTCCATATAATTTTATATTCCATATTATGTGTTTCGTAGACATAATATCAGAAGAAATTAATTTTTCTCAGATAAAAGAAATATTTTTAAAAAAAATGCAATTTTACATCCATTTAATAGAGAAAGTTTTTTAAAAACAATATTTGACACTTTTATAAAAAAAATTCCTGAAATTTAATTATTTTTTAGAATCGGTACATAAAAATTTAGTTTGGATAAATTTTTAGTACTTTTTTGATAACTTTTATATTTTGATGAATAGTGAAAAATACTAAATTTTAATTAAAAACCACTTTTTTAATTGATATAATTTATAGTGTTAAATTATAAATTTGAGTGGTTTAAAAGTATAATTAGATTATATTTTTATCATTTAATATGATTACGGTCAATGGATTTAATTTCAAATTAAACTAGACATAAGCAAGTGTCAATCTTTTGATTGTTTTTATTACTTAAAAACATGTTTTTAATTTTAACAACGGGAATTAATTTTAAATTAATTTCTACCAATTTTGTGTTTCAAATAAGGAAAAATTTATTCCTTATTTGGAATCATAAGATCAAAATTGTGTAAATAGGTAACTTTTATTTTTAGACATTATGACTATTTACTTCAGTAAATATTTAATTTACCATGGTTAAATGGTAAATCTAGTGAATAAGGGTAAAAAAATTATTATAATAATATAAAATTACCCTAACATGTGTCCTATTCCTTTTGGTTGTCACTAGTCTGACCATGGTAAACCTTGAGTCAATTTTGGGACCCGATGGAGCCACTTGAGATTGATAACGACACATTATATTAATTAATTTAAAGTAAATACAAAAATGACATAAACATATATCTTTTAGTAAAATAATTTTTGTAGGAGGTTATATAAGATATCGTTTCAACAATAAATATTCATTTTAAATCTAAAAAAATTTCCTACATCATGGTATTTTTTTTATTTTTTAGATATAATATAAATGAAATTATTTATGACATAATAATGATGGAGTGTTTACCACATTAAAAGGTGATTTAAATAAATGAGATTATGAAAATTAAAAAATATCCAAAAATAGTCCAAATCTTAATAGATGATTTTATATTTATCATGAGTAATATTATATACAACTTTACTGAGTTTTGGATCTTTATAAACCGAAAATCATTATATAATAAAATAATATTTTCAAATATTCTTAAAGATCACCTCCTCCCCCTTATAAAAATCTGTCACCTCTAACCCATTTTTAAGACCTCCCAAGCCACTTGGCTCACCCGACCTCATCCCAATTATGCTCCATTAATCTCTCTTTTCCTCTTAGTAGCCTTACCTTAGTCATAAAGAACATAAATGAGGAATGTTTGTTCAAACTAAAGGGAGATACCCGATTTAAAGGTAACATATCCTCTTAAGTTCATTTAATTTATTTTACTTCTCCCACCCCATTAACTCTCTTTATTACTTTATTTTATAACAACTCCAGTATCCTCAATATACTAGGTTGTTTTTATGTGAATTATTGTAACTACACATACACACACAACCATTTAATCGGTATAGAACATAATGTTTCTGTTGACGGTGAACTACTGCGTCACGAAATGAAGATTATTCAATCATCTACTACCACCTTTTATGGTGGCCATTATGATGGAACAATAATTATATATTATATATATGATATTTATTTTATCTATAATCTTATTTAATTCAATTTTATGGCATACCTTATTCTTTTTATGTTGTCTATATACGATAATTTCATTTGAGGATGTGTGATCTACCGCCCACTCAAAGTGATACGACTCGTTAATATCTTACATGGAACATATAAAGGATGGTGTTAACGAAAAAATATAACATATATAAAATATTATATTATACTGGAATTATAATGTACCTATGTATCATTTTATCTTCGTTCATTTAAAAAAAAGAATGAAATGGAAGTATCATTCATGCGTACATAGGGATTACCGTCTCCACGAACGCGATGCGATTCATTCCCCATCATGACCATTCTAGTATAATTTTAATTTGTTTATTAAAAATAATATTTAAGAACATTATATCATTCTGGATATGAATAACATATATCCTATCTATAAGAAACCAGACTTTCGTAACAAAACATACAAAGAAAAACGAACTAGTTAACACGTGAAACAATGATACTATTAAAATATTATTAACAAATCTATATTAAAACATCCTATATGATATCATATTTATGTATGTGGTTCTTTAGTTATTTAATAAAAATTATTTAACTATTATATAGATGTTTAACATACCCTCGACCAAGGAAAAGAACAAGGTAAGGGATAATTTCACAATCTCTTTATTATACAACGTTGTTTTTATGTATGTGTCTACTGAGACCTCTTTATCATCCACTTCAGTGTTTCATAAAAATAAATTTCATAAAATTTTTACTATTTACTAGAAAATGTTTTAAATTAGTTTATACCCTTGATTGATTTTTAATAAAATATTTTGACAAGAATCTTTCTATCGCATTCCAAACATGGTACTTTATGAACATTTCAAAAAATAAAGGTGAGAATGTTTTTTAAACTTATACGGAAGGTGCTATTATTCTACATTGTTGTATCACCTTTGAATCATACCTTACAATATTTTAAGAATATTTTCAAAATAAATGTTTTATTTTATATTTACAAGACTTTTAAATGATTTCCAAATAGAAATATATATTTCTCTCAAGTAGTTTTTATTTCTTCAATGTCAACATTCATTAATGGATTTTATACTTGTTTGAAGTTGATTTATTATCAAACAAATCTTCATAATTTAATTGATGGTTTTGCGATATGTTTTTACTATGGATGTGTTATTTTTAAACCATTCATGGATTATGGTTAATGTATTAACATTTCGTATGGTAGTTTTGATAAGAATGTTTTTGTTTTGTTTCAACCATTTCATATGAGGTATGCATTGGACTTAGTAAGTGACAGGTGGAGCCCTATATATATCCTTGATGCATTGGTAGGTCTCATGAGACAAAATAGTTTCTTGGAACAATGCCTTGACAAAATATTTTTTACAATCTTAGCATGAGGCCTTGACTTTGTGGTTTTGATGTCCGGAATTATGCATTCTATCAGTATGAAATTAGATACTGATATTACATGTGATTATTCGACTAGTATTATATCCATGTGAATAAGGAAATGGAATTTTTTTGATTTAACTTTTCCATATTATTCTAATGTTTATGTTTAAAAGGATTTTGTTTATATATTAAAAATTTCCTTAAATGTTTATGCTTATTTATGAACGTTTCTGCTATATTGTTGTCCTTATTGAGCATCTTATATTGACCATTTATATGTTTTATTTCTACCTGGATGTGAAGAATAATATTATGACTGACCTACAGGGATATTATAAGGGATACAAATGTGGTCAATGGAGACAATTTTGTTGTTGTTTTTCATCTTATTATTTAATGTAATGTTAAATTATTAATCTATTTTCCACGACGGCTAAACGGATAGGTCCTTCAGGACATGATTCCTTGTAATCATGCCAATGTATTAAAATAACACATTGACTCTAGGTTACTGGGGTTGAGGAGTTGCAGTTGTTATCAGAGGGAGGTTTAACACTAACCTTGGAAACTAGATTTAGAAAAACTCATATTAGAGAACATTACCCTAAGATAGACATTGAGGTTTAGTATATAAGAACATCCATGAATTTTGGTAATGTCGAGATTTTGTGAATTTACATGCAATACATCCCTATCTGGATATGACCACGTAGAGACAGATCTGGCACAAATGTACCAAAGAGTGAAAACTCAGAAAAGGAGTTTTAGACATGACCCGGGGTATCTTGGAAGACGACCACATGTCATGCTGCACATTTGGTTATGATACTCCCGGGTAATATGCTTAGGATAATTCTATTTTTCATTACAATCAATTATGAAAGATTTAGGAGTAAATACTTCCTCAAAAATAATTTATGATTATAGATTATATGCATAATATTTTCAACTTAAATTGGGTATTTTACAAGTTTTTAATTGTGCATTGTGATCCATAAAACCATCTTTGTGTATTCCATTTCTTTGAAATGGCTCCTAGTAGATGGAATGAGAACTCCTGCAATATGTAGGATCCAAAGAGTAATAATGATCATAAATTTCATTTTATTAATCCATCATTTTGAATAGAAATATAATCCAATGTATTATCATCAAATGAAGAAATATTGTCATGTGTTAATAATATACATAAAGAATTCTGTGATTCTAATGGCTTTGAAATGTATCTTGAGAAGAAAAGGATGGTAGAGAGAAAGATGGATAAAGGGAATAAGGGAAAGAAGGATTTTACCATATTTGATAACCTTGGAAAGAATCACCTTGGTAAATGCATGAAGGGAATGGGAGTTTGTTATAAGTGTGGAGAAAAAGGACACCAAGTACCTGATTGAAAGGGTAAGAAAAAGGTTTAAAATGTACAATGATTCATATGAAAGGAGTTGGGACACTGCGTGATTCAATGTCTCAATCATCATAGTATACCGAAAATTATGCTGTTGGATAAAAATTGAGTAATGATATTACCATATATCAAGATTAATTACTAGTGTTCTTATGTTGATACTAAATAACTATTTCATTTGAGTGTTGTATCAACGATGTACTGGTTATTATAATTATAGTGTATATAACGATTGTAATGCAATACTTATTCATTAAGGATTTTAGATTCTATGGTACCAAGAATAGTGACTCAATTGTAGGTTAAGATTTTTGGAAAATACCTGGTTGAAGGAAAGATAAACTTTAATATGGTCATGATATTGTGGTATAGATTTTTGAATAAGATATTATTGATTTTGATAAATTATATTGGATATTATTGACTACCTTAGAACTAAATAATGGTTTTTTATTCCATCATTGTTATTGATTACAATTTTTTTTTTGGATTTAAGGAGTATATCCAATATTCTAGGATTTACATAAGAAATAATAAAGTATATACCTTTTCAAATATTGTTTTCTAGAAATTCATTTTATTACCACATTTTAAGATAATACACGATGAATGTATTCACATGTATATTATGTGACCTTCCTTATAAATTTTGGATTGTGAGTTTGGACAATAGTATTATGGATAAGTATTAATGTAGGGATAGAATATCTTTTTGATTGGATTCAATTGTTATGCTTAATTTATTTCTTAATATTATTTTTGGATTGACATAAAAGAAAACCCGAATGTCGGTTGACAACCTGTCACGTCCGGCAAGGCCGCGAGACTTGAACCTGCAACCGAAGGGCGATAAGAGTACATCACCTACCACTGGACTATGTGATGTCCTAGTTTGTATAATGTAGTTATTTTAAATATTGTGAAAAATGAATTATAAATTCATTATTTTTGGAACCCTATATGATGAGGATAAATAGAATATTTTGGAATTCTATTTTCTTTTAGAGTGAAATATCATTTTGTCGTAGGAAATAGTTAAAGGATGAAGCTCTACTTATCAAGTATATTTTTTTCCTCTTATTATATTAAATTATTAATTCTTATAATTTTTGGAAGGGATCTTAAAACCAAAAATATGTTATCCTAATACCATATGTTTTGTTGAACCGATGATATTTTAATTCATCATAGATTGATGGATTTGAGGCCCTCAATTTTACACTTATTTGTGATTCATGACCTCAATCACTCCATATAAATATTTATATTTTCCTCAAATTATGTGTCTCTAATTTCCATCATTGTTCACTTAATCGAGATCATAATTTGGTGGTGACTTTTTCATTTCTCTTTCCCTCTTATTACGACTAAATATCACTAACCCAATTCTTGAAATGGGTTTTCTATAAAGGTATTTTTATATTTTTAACCTCTTATTTTCAAATAATATTTTCAAATTGTGAGGAAACAATTTAATTAATGAGGGGAGAATTTTACACCCAAAGATTTCATAGTATGTTATATCTTCAATGAAAAAAGATAACATTTGTTACACACAACATCGAGTTCGAACACACCACGACTGACCAAAATAATCACTAAAATAGTGTTTATGAAAATTATTAATTGGATTTTGAATTTTATATACTCCATATAATTTTGGAATCCATATTATGTGTCTCTTAGAAATAATTTAAGAACAAATTCATTTTTTCAGACAAAAGAAATATTTTTTAAAAATTTCACTTTTACCACCATTTAATGGCGAACCTTTTTAACACAATATTTGACACTTTTATATATTAAAGTTAATTAAATTAATTTATTCCTTAAAATCAGGACATATAAATTTAGTTTGGATAAATTTTAGAACATTTATGATAACATTCATATTTTGATGAATAGTGAATAATAATAAATTTTAATAAAAAAACTTTTTTAATCGAAATATTTCCTAAATCATCATTGATTGATGGCTTTGAGAACATAAATTTTACACTTATTTTTTATTCATGACCTCAATCACTACCTATAAATATTTATGTTTTTCCTCATATTATGTGTCTCTAATTTCCACCAATGTTCTCCTAATAGTGATCATAATTTGGTGATGACATTTTCATTTCCCTTTCCCTCTTATTATGACTAAATATAAATCTTTTGATAGTTATTATTTCTTAAAAACACACTTTTTGTTTTGAAAATAGGAATTAATTTTAAATTAATTTCTGCGAATTCTGTGTTTTGAATTTGGAAAAATGGATTCCATATTTGGAATCGAAAGTTCCAAATATTTCAAATAGGTATTTTTTTTTAGTCATTAGGAATCTTTACAATAGTAAATATTTTATTTACTATGGTCAAAGGGTAAATTTTCTAAATAAAAGTAATCAAATATTATTATAATAATATTAAATTTCCCTAACACTGTCCTATTCCTATTGGTTGGTACATTTCCGACCATGGGCATCCTTGGGTTTAGTTTGGGACCTCATGGGGCCTCTTGAGAGTGATAATGACACTATATTTATTAATTTAAATAAAAGAAAAAACTGACAAAAACATATATATTTTAGTAAAATATTTTTTTAAGGGGTTATATAAGTTATCGTTTCGACTATAAATATTCATTTGAAAATAAAAAATATTTCCTAAATCATGGTATTTTTTTAAATTTTTATACATCATATAAAAAAATTTATTGCAGACACAATAATGATGTAGTGGTTACCTCATTAAAGAATGATTTGAATAAATGAGATTATAAAAAATAAATCAATATCCAAAACCTATACATTTCTTATTGGGTGATTTTATTTCAAACATGAGTCATTCTATATTCAAAATTAATGAGTTTTAGACCTTTAGAAACTGAAAATAAATATATAATAAAATTATATTTTCAAACATTCCAAAAATCCCCTCTTCCCTTATTAAAATCCCTCACCTCTAACTCATTTCTCACAAGTCTCAATCCCCTTGACTTGTCCAAACTCTAACCAATTAATCTCCCTACCTCCCTCGCTTCATCTTATAAGCCTTAGGTTAGGCCGAAGGCACTTCAAGGATGCCTTTTGGTTCAAAACAAAGTGATTTACCCGATTTAAAGGTAACATATCCTCTTAAGTTCTTTTCTTTAATTTCACTTCTCCACCTCCCTAAACTCTCTTTATTCATTTCTTTTATTAAAAAAATATTATACTAAATATATAAGGTTATTTTTTGAGAAGTATTTTAACTACACTTACATACTCCTCATCTAATGGGTATAGAACATAATGTTTCTATGGACGACGAACTACTGCCTCACGAAACGATGATTATTCAATATTCTACAACCACCTCTTATGGTGGAAATTATGATGAAACTGTAATTATATATGATATATATAAATTTATATTATCTATAATAGTCTATAATTCTATTTTATAGAATAACATTATTCTTTTAATGTTGTACATATACGATAATTTAATTTGAGGATGTGCGGACTACCACCTCCTCAAAGTGATATGAATCATTCATACCATACATGGAACGTATAAGGGATGTTGTTAATAAATATACATAATTTATATAAAAAATTATATAATACTGGAATTATAATATAATTATGTATCATTTGGTTTTCTTTCCTTTTAATGTATAAAAAATGAAATGGAAGTAGCATTTGGGCATATGTATGGATTGTCATCTCCACGAAAACAATAAGATTCAATCCCCTTCATAGCCATTCAAGAATAATTTTTATTTGATTGTTATAAATAATATTTAAGAACATTATATCATTTTGGATAAGAAACAAACACATCCTGTCAACAACAATCATTACTTACATTACAAAACATATGAAGTAAAAAAGAAACAGTTAACATCCAGAACAATAATGCTACTAAAATATTATTAAAAAAGAAATATTAGAAGATCATATATGATATCATATTTATGTATGTGGTTCGTGAATAATTTAATGAAAATTGATTGAACTATTATACAGGAGACTAAAATACCCTCAACCAAGGAAAATTATAAAGTAAGGGTTATTTTCACAGTCTCATTATTATTCGAGATTGTTTTTACATAAGTGTCTATTGGTACCTCTTTATCATCCATATTTGTGTATCATAAAAATGTATTTCAAAACATTTTTACTAATTAAATGACTAGGGAATAAATTCATTTACACCATTGTCTTATTTTTTATAAAATAATTTAAAAATAATCATTCCGTCATTTTCTAAACAAGTTACTTTATGTACTTTTCGTCAAATTTAGGTAAGAATATATTTGTAATGTATACAGATGGTGCTGTTATCATCTATCGTTATAACCCCTTTGAAGATTCCCTTGTATTCTTATAAGAATATTTTGAAAATATATGTTCTCTTTTTTAATTACATGTATTTTAAATTATTTCAGAAGAGAAATAGATATTTCTCTCAAATAGTTTTGATTTCATCTATATCAATATCTATTAATGGATTTTATACTTGTTTGATGTTGATTTTTTATAATACAAATCATCAATATTTTTTTGATGGTTCTGTGATATGTTTGATTGTGGATGTGTTATTTTTATACCATTCATGGTTTATGGTTAATGTATTAATATTTCATATTCTAGTTTTAATAAAAATGTTTGTATTGTGTTTCAACCTTTTCATATGAGGAATGAATTGGAATTAGTAAGTGACGAGTGGATCCTTCTATAGCGTCTCGATGCATCTGTAGGTCTCATGAGGCAAACTAGTGTCTTGGCACAAGACCTTGAAAAAATCTTTTTTTTCTGGCCATGAGGCCTTGACTATGTGGTTATAATGCCCAATATTATGCATTACATCATTATGAAATTGACTACTAATATTACATGTTATTATTCGACTAGTAGAATATCCATGTGAATATGTAAATTGGATTATTTCATTTATCTTTGCCATATTATGTTGTAGTTTATGTTTAAAAGGATTTTTTTAAACATTGCCTTAAATGTTTATGCTTATTTATGAAAGGTTCTGCTGTATGGTTATCCTTACTTAGCATCTGAGCTCATAAATTTCTATGTTTTATATTTCCTGGGATATGAAGAATTGTATTATGACTAACCTATAGGGATAGTCTAAGGGATATAAATTTGGAAAATAGAGACAATGTTGTTGTAGTTTATCATTTTATAATGTAAGGTCACGTTCAGGTATGTAATCCATATTCTAATACTACTAAACTAATTGGTCCATTGAGACTTGATTCTAGTAATCATGGAAATTTATTAAAATAATGCACCGACTCTAGGTAACTGGGATCAGTGTGTTACATTTAGTATCAAAAGTGTATCCCTAGAGAGTTTTAAACTAGTTTTGTAGTAATGCCCATTATCATGAACCATGTGATTATCATATCTAGCTCAATTCATAATTTTCTGAAGTTAATACCCCTAGTTTCCATTATTCATGATCCATAAGCACTTGTGTTGTCCTCAAATGTGTGACGTTTCTTGGACACCACTATCTCTTTCTTTTATCAAAATTATTGGTCATTTTACTATAATTTTACTCACCCATAGACTTATCATTATAAATTTCCTTACGGATATCCATAATGTTTTCTAATCCTAGATTCTAATTCATAACTAATCCAATACTATTTTTTCAACAACATCTGCATAGTATTATCAAATGTTGATATTATATCATTTTTATGAATTTTCATTACCTTACACAATTATAGGTCAGATGACCATAATATTTTAGTGTTTTTAGAAACATGGAAGCACAAAGTACTTCGTCATATTTAATATAAATCATCTAACAATACCATATTAAAAACTAGAACCCTTCTAAGATATATCATACATAATAAATATATTCATACCCTAGGTAAATGATACATTAGAAAGGGTTAATTCAGATGCTCAATAAGGGTAAATAAGGGGGATATAAAAGTATAACATGAACATAAGGGTATGAGAACATGTGAATAACATTTTAAAATTATACCCTTCTTATAAAATATCATATTCTAGAGTCATTGAATAAATATTGGCATTTTTTAGTCATTAATCATAAGGGAATCAAGGAAAATTAAACAAGAATTATAAATATTGAATAAGACAAAAAAATTTGGCCTACACATAAGCCTAGAAAATAATTTTAATAATATTAAATGCTCACATCCGAGGAAATCCTATTGTAATGGGTTCACTCCCCAAAATGTTATTGTATTCAATGTGTACTCCCAAGAACATTATAATGGAAATATTCCTTTACTAAACCGAGCTCACTCACCCTTCTCGGCATGTCTATCCCATGAGATATAAATATTCCCCCAATGCATTAGATGGACATATTGATTAAAACAATTATAGTGAAAACAATGTTAATTATTTCAAAAATATAATAAAACATTCATCATATAATAATCTATAGAAAACAAACAAGTTTCAAAATAATTTCATGATTACAATATAGCATAACCCATGTAAAAATAAGTTGGATCCATTAGAATATTACCAAGGTATAACCCATGGTTGATAATTGGTATTCATAACCATAATTCCATCGTATACATTAACCATTCAAAGAATGTCTAAAAATTATATCCTTTGATAATATCCTCAGTATGGAAAATGAAATATCACTAGATGTGATAATATATGGAAAATGTGTTTGATCAGTCATTTATAACAATTCTTGAAGTATGTATCCTTTCCACATTGAAACAATATTTTAAAAATCAATGAATTTTAATAAATATTTCTTTGAAAATAACATTGAACACATATAATGGAATCATATATAAAAATAATTCCCATGGTGACAAGAATTTTTTTCATGATGTAAATTTTAATACATAGACACCATAATTTTTTTTTAAAATCCAAATATTCATTATATGGAAAAATTCATAAAGATTCCATTAAAATAATGTTTTTAAAAATAAAAAATGTAAGAAGAAGGTTTTTTTTATAAAATACTTTGTAATATTCTTGATGTTATTCCAGAGCAGTGTCTTCAGACGGTGTGCAATTCCGAGCACCGATGTGGCCGAAATTAAATTTTCAGTGTGTTCACACTGGGCATGCCAGATAAATGGGATAACTCTTAAACCGTAATTCTTATTTAAAATCTGAGAGTACCGATGGGTCCGAAATGAGGTGTTTACCCTAGGAACGACATAAAACATGTCAGCGAAGGACGTTGGGACCCCTTGACCAATAACGGAACCATAAACCGAAAAAATAATTAATTAATTTATTCCTTTAATTGTTAAATGCAAGTATCTCAAAATTGGTTTCTCAGATTGGAAAAATAAGGGCACCGTTGAGTCCAAAGCGTGCCGTTTACCCTTGGAGGGGTGTAACATTCACGGGCTTGGGACTTCTGTGAAAAATGCCGCCAAGGGCCTTTTTGTAATTTAGTGTCTTCGGACGTTAAATTTTATAACTTTCAGACAGCGGGTCAGATTAAAATTCTGAGATTGTTGTTGTGCTCAGGAGGTGGTGTTTACCAAAGGAGAGTATTAACCTTTACCCCATCAAGATTTTCATAGGTGGGTCCTTTCGTGGGTGATTAATGAAAATTAATTAAATTAATTTTTATTTTAAGACACTACTTAAACCAAACCCACTCCCCTCCCTCCTCCATTTTCTCCTCCTGGTGGAAGAACCCTCATGGACGCACCTCTCCAACAAGCTCCCCTCCATCTTCTTCTCCTACCCAAGGTGGTTCGGGGCTCCGATGGATCGTTGCGAAGCATAGGGCTACACCCAAGAGGTAGGATCATGGGTTTATTTCTCAATTACAACATCTAATTCAAGCGTGAATCTAAGCATGAAATCTTTGTTTAAATTGCGAGCAAAGCCCATAATTGCGTAGCTTATTTTCTGAGCTTTCCGCTACCCTTTTTGGATTTGAAATCTGAGTTCCGACGCGACCGCAGTCGTCCGACAATGTCCGAGGAGGTTTTGGGTGTTTTTCCAGCAGATCTGGTCACTCCGACGGTCTAGCACGGAATTTCGGCGACCAGGAACGACGGCGCGGCAGGGGTCCAAGCGGAGGCGTGGTCGGCCGGGTGGTCTGTGGCGGCTCGCATGAATGGCGGTGCGGGCGTTCGACAGTAAGGCGAGGCCCTAGGTTAGGGGGGCGCCAGCGTGGGGCGGCAGGGCATCAGCATGAGCGGCAAGCGGCAGATGGTGGAGCTTCCAGGAAAGTGGGGAGGCGCTGGTCGAGTGGGGACCGAGCTTCGGCGGTTAAGCACTGGGCGCCTGCAGGGCAGAGACCAGGGCCGACCGGCTTTTGCCAGTCGGTGCGCATGAGGGGAGACCGAGGTAAGTTACCCCGATTGGAAGACCACGACCCTCCCTTTGCGAGTCTCCGTGGAAATAGAGTTGGATCGGCTCTGCAGGTCCGGATGAATTGGGGCGGTCGGTGCGGTAAACCGTGGACAGCTGGTTCAGGCACAGGGTGGGTCGGCCGAACTGGCCCGATCCATCTGTTTTGGTCCATTAAAAATTAAATCGCCTCTAGAACGCCGACTGGGTATAGGATTCATATGCCGTTAGCAGCTACACATTCCATGAACCGAGACGGTCATTTTGATATAGACTCAGGTATTTTTTATTTCCGATACGAGGGCTCTACGACGCAAAGAGTCTGCTATGTATTATTTAGCGCACTGTCGAGATTTTGTTTCGAATGGAACGAGCGCGTCTGGAGTCCGATTTGGGCGCAGTCAGAGGCGTTGAGACCCTATAATCGAGATGCATATTTTCAAATGTGGTTTCAGGCGTTGAAGCTGGATTTGAGGCATAGACCCCACAACCCATCTTTTAAGCTGTGAGCAGCGTTTTGTATATTTTTCATCGAATGTCCATTAGGGGCATTCAAGCAGTCATTTTAGGTTGTTTTTTCGAGGGCATTGCAATGGCGCAATCCACCCGCTTTAATTTTGCATGACGGTGCATACCCCATCGAGAGGTCGTTTTGGGAGTTGGAAATGATTTCCATCTTTATCCCTGGGTGTCCGTTTCGGACAAGTGGATAGTCAATCATGTGTAATTTTTTGAGAGGATCACAATGGTGTGATCCGTTCATTGAATTTCAGGACCGAGATGCGGGTCCCATGAAGCACCACTCATGTTCGGTTTGGAGAAATGCATCTTTTTCTCTGGATATCCATTGCACTCAAGTGAGCAGTCAATTTGACGTTTCTTTCCGAGGATATCCCAATGGTGCAATGCACCCAGCTGTTTTTAGGACCGAGGATCAGGACCATGGGATGTCGTTCAGGATTAAATCGGTGTTGAACAACTTTTACGTCGGATATACGTTTGAGGCGTGTAAGTAGTCTATCTCAAATGTTTTCCTGCAATGATTACAATGGGGTATTCAGTTCGTGTGAGAGGATCCTCTTATGTGATCTCATTAAATGTGGAAGCATGAAAGGTGTACTGGTGGTGGTTCTTCCTACGGTTTTTGTAGAAAACCATTGGCGTGTGATCGCATTCACTCCCGTGTGAGTGATGTTGATGTTTGAAGAGATGTGGTTGGCCATGCTAGGGTTGTGGAGGAAGCAGGTTTGAGAAACTGTGTTTACTCCATTTTGCGTTGTCTTTGGGTGTTGTGTGCACGATAGCCCTTGGGCTGGAAATGTAGTATACTCGGGGAGTATATGGGAATTCGTGGAGGTATATGTTGTAGTTATTACTTGAGAACGTTTTTGTGCTTGGTTTGGATATGAGTTGGGGCCACACGCCGTGTGGGAACCATGAGTGTGTCGTATTATACATTATGTACCTTTGACCATTCACGATGTAGAGGTTCCTCCTATTCTCGATGGTTTCACCAGTAGTGTTGAGTGGGTTTCCCATTGGTCTTGTTCATGGTGTTTTAGACCAGTAGGGTTGATTGGTTCCCCTAGTTTTGTTCTGGAGTTGGGTGTTGGGAGATACCCACTCCAGGTTCTATTGGCCAGTGTTGTACCATCCAGTAGGGATGGCCAGAGAAGTACTGGGTTTACCCTCCAGCAAAGATTGGGTAGTGGGTTGCTCATCGACTTATTCAGGTCTACCCTCTAGCAGAGACTGGACAGTGGGATGCTCATCGATGTCTTCGGGTTTACCCTCCAAAAGAGACTGGGCAGTGGGTTTCTCGTCAACTTTTCAGGTTTACCCTCCAGTAGAGACTTGGTAGTGGGTTTCTCAATGACTTCTTTGGGTTTACCCTCCAGCAGAGACTGGGCTGTGGGTTGCTCACCGACTACTTCGGGTTTACCCTCCAACAGAGAGTGGGCAGTGGGTTGCTCACCGACTTCTTCGGGTTTACCCTCCAGTAGAGACTGGGTAGTGGGTTTCTCATTTACTTATTAGGGTTTACCCTCCTTTAGAGACTAGGTAGTGATTCACCCGACGACCTCTTAGGGTTTACCCGCCAGCAGAGACTGAACAGTGGGTTACCTGATGACTTCACTTAGACTCAGGCCTTTCTACTTGGCTAGACTGTGGATTTTCTCCGTGACTACCAGAGCAGGACCCTTGGTTGTACGGGTCAGTGATGTGACAACTGTGACTTTGACGACCTCTCAGCTATGTGACAATGACAAGGTGTGGTTTGACTATCCCCAGAACTCTCAAGAACTAGGGGGACTTTCTCCACTGAGACGCGTCCTCGTGACGTGAGCTAAAACTGTGAAGGCGAGTCAGTGCCGCCCAAAGCGGATAGTATGAATGTGTTGGGATTTGATCCCCTTGACTTGTAGTTCAAGTCCGACGGGTGGGATGCTGGTCATCGATGGTGTTTACTTCTTGGACTATTGGCTACTCACTTTCTTGGGATGAGCTACGGGACAGAGATCCCCTTACGATCTTGTTCAAGTTTCATGATTGAGCATATGCATATGTAGATACCTTTTACCAATACCCACTTCTTGGGTTTCGGTTACTCTCCTTCATGGAGAGGCGAAGAGGTTCAAGGTATGCTACGTGCTTTCTGTTTCTAGATTATCATTATTGGATGAGTCTACTCTCCAGATATAGGTAGCGAAGACTCGATGAGAAGTTCATCTTCTCACAGTTTCTAGCTCCTTGTGTTTGGACGAGTCTACTTCCTTCCTCTTATTGGGTTGAGATATACTCATTACTGAACTCTCTATATTTTACTACTTTTATATTCCCGGTTTGATCTACTACTCACCTCATCAGTACCTCCTTTGTTTCTCCCTCGTTCCATCGGGGCATCCTACTGAGTATATTTATACTCACCCCAGCTTGGGCTTTTCCCGCACTTGGAGTGCCCTTGCAGACGATAGACAGGTTGGTCTTGACATCAGTGGAGCATAGGATTTCAAGAGCTTGGACTACATGTGGTGGTCGTAGTCGGGTTCCATGTGTGGGACTCTTCCACCTGTATTACTTTTGTTTACCTGTTGCCATGTTGTGGCACTTTTCTAGTTGGGCGGGTGTTATACCGTTTTTCCTTTTCAGTTTACCTTCAGCTTTTACTTTGTACTTTTTAGATGTAGATGCACATTGTGGTTTATGTATAGCAGTTGTTACTTTACTTTCTTTTTTTACTCTGCACTTCTTCATTGAGTGGACTACATGTGTGTGTACAGGTACTCAGGAAAAGGCCTTCCCGAGATGTTTAGCCTTTGGCGCTTGCCGCCAGCCCCTGGCCTATGGAGTCGGACAATAGGTAGTTGTTGCTGAAGCCCAGGTAGGGTCGGTTATTGAAAAAAAAAATCTAAACTTTTCTTATAAAATTCATAGAATAATATAAAAAATTAAACAATCGTTTTGGATGAAAACAAATCCTTACCACAGATGGAGATAATGTTGACTTTTCTTAAAAACATTTTCTTAATTTTTTTAAGTTATAAAAAGTGTAAAATAATAATATTACATGAAATTATCATGAATAACCATATGATAATAAAATTTCATATTTTATTTATATATTTATCATTATATTTTATCATTGAAATAATAATCATAACCAATCCTGATAAATCATGAGAATGTAATGTAAAGTCATTACAAATTTTCTAACATTGAATTAAATTCCCGATGAAGTACTAACATAAAATGGAACCATAAATGTCAATATGATAAATAAATTTAGGATATTACAAGTAAAAGGGGTTGTATATAAATTATTAAAATAATATGGGTTTATAACATAATATACCTCCCAAATATGGCCAATTAAGAAACAAATTGCATACCTTAAGTGTTAACTTCTTTCCTAAATGTTAAATACACATATATAATAAATATACGTATATTATAAATATATAAAGGAAAAATATTTAAATATATCATAACATATATGATATTATTTTCTGATTCTATTAGCCTTTAATTAATAATTCGTTTTTAAAGTTACATTTCATGTAATAAATGATTTGTTTTTTGAATATGTTTTAATTACATATTTTTGGTCCTCATAATATGATAATTTTTTTAATAATATACCGAATTATTTCCATGATATAAATATAGTATATATTCAATATATTTTTATTTATAGTAATCCATAAAATATTGGGACATAAAATGAAATACACTATTTATAAAGATTGTACGTCATCCGTATGAATAAATGTTGTTTACATTTAATTTTTGGATGGACATAAAGAAATTTAAATTATATATTATTTTTAAAGATATATTTTTATTCCATATATATCTTATAAATTCATTAAAAACTTTTTTATTACCATCCATTTAATTCATTACTAAATCATATCGATTAATGAGGCGGTACTCTTTCATACCCATAAGAGACGTTATCAGATTCCAACGAATTTGAGATCATGATGATATATGTGATATAAAAAATTAATTATGTATAATAATATCATCAATAATATATATATAAATAATAAATCCATAATTATTTCCATTCTTGATAGTGGTAATCGAAAAAACTAATGACATTTGTTCGTGAGGTGGTAGTCCTCCATAGAGACGAACGAAAATTTCATAACATATTTGGTGGAAGTATAGATGGTTGTAAAAAATTAATTTAAAATAGAAACATAATATTATGTGATTTTTATTTAAATTATTATATCATCATGGTATAGAAATTATTTAAGGATATTGAGGAATAAATAAAAAAATTCATGCTGGTGAACATTACCTCTTATTAAAGTAACCACCATTAGTTTTCAAAAAAAGCCTACCTATATGGGGTTTATATCAAATATTAGTTTAAGAACCTGGACCTTATTTTTAGGTACATTTTTCCTTTTTCTGGAGTTTTTCAGAAAAGAGGAGTTACTGGAAATTTTTGAAGTACACGACGTGTAATTTATGAGTAAACACCATGTACTTCGTTGTCGTTCAAGGCCATGTGCTGGTCTTCTCATGGCCACACACACGACCATGTAGGGGTGATGTGGAGGCTGCTTAAAGCAGAGTATGGAAAAGGCTTGTACATGTCATGTACTCTAAAAGAACAATCTGTGTACTTTGTTTTTTTCATTAAACGGACTGTTGTCGCATCTTAACCCCAAATCTATCTTCTTCTCCAGCTTCTTCGACCAAGA
Organism: Viscum album; assembly: GCA_963277665.1. Classification (NCBI taxonomy): domain Eukaryota; kingdom Viridiplantae; phylum Streptophyta; class Magnoliopsida; order Santalales; family Viscaceae; genus Viscum; species Viscum album. Next base: position 744,307,457 of record OY728123.1, on the reverse strand, counting down.
GCATCTTGTATGACCACAGATCTTCTCTGAGCCCCTAAGCCTCTGTCTGTTCTCTTAATTTACTATCGTAAATTGTGTTGGAACTACAGCGGTAAGCTCTTACTTATCCAAGAGATTTTTTTCCCAATTTCTCCTCTTTCTTAAGTTATCGTTGGTAGAACGTCTTCTATGTTTTCATAGATCTATGACATTCTAAGTTGATTCAAGCCCCTTTTCTCAAGAATATCGATCTCCTAACATCAATGTGGGTGGTTTGTGCCTTCCGGTAGAATGCCTTTGAGTATTTTGTGCAAATTCCACCAATACCATTGAACGAGGTATTGTGTGTTTCCTGTTTTCCCCTTGTTTTTTTCCTTCATTGCTTAGATATCTGAGTAGAGGATATTGTTTATGAAAAGGGTAATTTACTATGATTTGGATGTTTTTCCCATGGATGTTTTCCTTTTTCTGACAGTTTGGTCTTTTTTCATGTAAGACTTTTCCCAGTTTCATGCCTAGTTGTAGGATGGTGTGATTGTTTTTCTTCCATTCTGAGATGCAGGAGACTGCTAGCCAAGTAGTTATTGAGGTTAACATTGGTCGTTACACGATGAGATTCTTTCTGATGTTACATAGGGTTATGAGAACCTAGTGTAGTAGACCATATGAAGAATGGGTGTAAGGGCTTCTCTAGAGTGTCTTTAATTTTAACATGCGAGACCATAATGAGAATTGATGTTGGATACTTCCTCAGAGTGTCTATAGTTCCTCGACACGGGCCACAGGGGGAATGAGATGTTTAGTGATTCCCCAGGGTTTCTTTAGTACGATATGAGACTATAGGGGGAATTGATGGTGAGTTATTTCCTAGAGTGTCTATTCTTTAGATGAACCAGAGGAGTGAGACTATGTGTGTGCCTCCCAGAGGGTTGCTAGTACCTGTAGGTTGAACCATAGGGGATAGGCTGTGATAACTACCCATAGGTTACCTATTTTTTCCATTTACTTGAGTGGCTGTTTACTTGTTTCTAAGGTAAATGCTAGAAACTATGGATTTTTTACTATTGTGTATTATCCTATCTACTGATTATTGTTTAATGCTTACTGTACTTTACCATCCATATACTCACTGACTATTAGGCATATATCTTTGTGTGGTTTCCTACTGGGATTTAGTCTCACACCCTAATTGGGTCATGTTTTTGGGCACAAAAAAATTATATTGTTGCAGGTATAGATAAGGGAAAGAACCCTTCTACTTCAGGTACTTGACTAACTAAGGAGATGGAGAGAATGGGACCAAGCTATGTTTTGTGATACTGAGGAGTAATCTGTCTTTCTTCTGTACTTTGGTTTAGTTCTGTATTCAGCATTGTGACATGTTTGGATATTTTCCATGTCATATATGTATCATGCATCATTTACATATATTTCTCCTCTAGTTGTTTATTTATCAGTCTTTTGCTGTTATTGTTGTTGGTTATTTACTGCTTACGCTATTGTATGTGTTGTTACTTCTATTATGTACTCTTCCAATGAGGGTATAGTTCCCCCACTATCACACCTAAGTCCCTTACTCCTGGTCGGCAGCCTCTGGCATTTGGGGAAATGCGCTTGAGGCCATGTGACCAACCAGGTACGGGGGGCCTCTGGGTGGCTTCCAGAACCGGGACGTTATAAAGTCGTAGCAGAGGAATTATTTTCTCCTGATTTACTGTTTGGATCCTTTAGCCAGGGATAAGATGGAATAGGTACTTGGTAATAAGATGTTACCGGGAGTATCTAACCCGTATATAGGGAAAATCCATACTACCTCGTTTATTGTAATTTTACTGGTTTTCAATTTTATAGTTGATTTGTTTTCACCTTTGGGTGATTGACATGCTTTGTGATGTTACCGTTGTTGTTGATGTAGTTCTATTTTTGTAGAAACCCAATGAGTTGAGGTTATGCCATCTCATGCATCATATAGGAACTTGTTAGAAATCACATGTCATGCATTCTTTCCAAGACATCAAGGGTGCATTAGCGATTTCATGCTGTTGTGATAGAAGTTGTGTAGATTATGAATAATTTTGTGATAGATGCTTTTTTATAATCGTTGTTGTTTGATAAGAATTTTTTTTATAGTAATTTTCATAGATGGACGCCAAACATTGGTTCTTTATGTGTTATGGGCCCTCATGGACCAGAATTTCGTGGATCAATGCTTATTTTCCTTTTCATAACTTGTATAAGATTCAAAGTTTTGATTCGTAGGGATTATGGGCCCTCACGGATTGGAAATTGGTGTCTCATCGTTTTTTTCTATGTTTTCTGGGATCCAGAGTAGTTTCTGAGGCAACTTCCTGGAAAACCCCAAAATACACGGTGTGTACATTATGAATACATGTTGTGTAGTTTTTCACCATGTCACTGAATATGTGGGCAGGGACACAGGGTTATGAAAAATCTTCCAAGAACACGCCATGTACCAGATGTGCACGTCGTGTGTTGGAATCCTAGGATTCCGGATGTGTAGTTAACAACACGGTTGGTGGAGTCTCCTCTCATACAAGTTGTGTCCACCTTAAACATGTTGTGTAGTTTGACCCAAGTACACGGCCGTGTCACGAACAACACGGGAGAGTTTCATCCTTTCTCATACACTCCGTGTCCACCTAGAACACTCTGTGTAGTGTCAGCCTTGTAGTCGGACGTGTAGCTAACCACACTGTCTGTTGGGATTTTGGGGTACACACAGTGCTCATCTAGAATAGGTCTTGTAGTGTGACCTGTGTACACAGGCCGTGTCACTAACAAACACGGGCTAGTGAAGTTTGTTCTGTACACTCCGTGTCTACCTTGAACACGCCGTGTAGTCTTGTCTTAGGAGAACTATGTGGCTTAATCACGTAGAAGGACTCGAGCTGGGGAATTGACTTCATGTACACGTCATGTGTTAGGATAACAAGTCGTGTGTTCGGGGTGTTACACGACCAGTTTAAACTGAAGTACACAGCCCTATAAACGACTTAAGGGAACATTCCATGTAGTTTTTATACATGGCATGTAGTCATGTATTGTATGTTTTGAATGCTTTCCTTTCCCTATTACCTTCTTACGTTCATAGTTTTCAGCCCCTGATAATGTGATCTAAAGTGTGTGTTTGACCTTGCAGAGTCATGGCACCGAGACATCCTGCGGTTGTCTGCCAGTTGAAGGGTGGCGATCAAATGTTAGACATGGCCTATCAGGGACATCCCACAGATCCTCCAATTGCTCTGGCCTTGGAACCAGCAATGATACTGGTTGCAGGGACCGATGGGCAGTTTAGGGAAGGCTTTCTGAGGATGATACATACCTTCCAAGGAGCACCGCCTCCTATCTCGTCTATGGTAGACTTGACTAGGGTTTTCCAGCAGCAGCATCTTCCCACCTTCTCAGGGGAAGGAGGACCTTAGGATACAGATTCATGGATAGAATCCATGACGAAAATCTTCAAGAATCTAGAGATGCCTCTAGAAAGGCGGGTCAAGATCACTACCTATATACTACGAGAATCCGCCAAGAGGTGGTTGAAGGTGACGTCATAGGTGGGTCATCAGCAGGTTATCGTGTGGTTGGAGTTTTAGCACGTCTTTTACACCTACTTCTATCCGGAGACCCTGGGGGCAGACCATGCCTGGGAGTTCTTGAGCCTAGAGTAGGGTACTCTTTCTGTCATGGATTGTTTATCTCCTTTCACTGAGCTTCATCATTTCACACCCCTACCAGGCAGAGAAGGGTCATTCATGGTAAGGAAGGTTGAGGATACTCTCAGACGGGAGATCCATTCACAGGTGAATATATTCAGGACGACATCCATAGCTTCTGTCATCAACCAAACACTAACTGAAAAGCGCAATCTGAGAGATTTCATAGTTAAGAGATATGTCAGTTCTGCTTCTAGAGTTAGTGCTTCACCGGGTGACAGTAGAAAGTGCCATAGGGAGTCTATTCGTGGTGATCCGAGGCGGCGAGACACATCTTCATGTAGCCAGGTGGTATGATACTAGAGTGGAAGGGATGGAAGTATGATGCCTCAGTTCCAAAGAGACCCAGTGGAGTGCTGATCTTGTGACAATATGGGTCACCTCCAGCACTTCTGTCAGGTTTTCTCACCAGCAGCTGGTGACTGGGGTCCATCTATGACTCCTCGTCCAGAAGAAGCACCACCAGTTTCTCACCATTCTAGGAACTGGAGTTCTTCCGCCCGTTTGGGCTGAGGTGGAGGTCGATGCCATGGTGGTCTGTCACCGGTCTTTCAGTGACAGTAGGGTAGATCAGCTCAGAGCGGTCTGGCAGGGTCACAAGGCCATTATACAGGTCAAGCTTTTTCTGTGGAGCAGACCCAGTAGGAGCAGGATCATGGACCCTCTATAGTTTGAGGTACGATCTTAGTAGCCTCAGTTTTATCTTCTTCTCTCTTTGATACAGGGGTTTCCTATAGATTTATCATTGTTTCTATTGTGGAGAGCCTTGGGGTATTTATCTTTTCCGTTACCAATACCTTGACTCTAGACACATTGTTGGGGACTAGAACTGCTACTGTATGTCAGTGCAAGATGTGGCCTCTAGAGGTGGTTGGTTATCACTTCTTATGGGATCTCTATGTCCTAGAGATGACGAGATATGATTTCATTCTCAGAACGGACTGGCTAGTTTCCTTCCAGGCAGTCATTGACTATTATCTTCGCAGAGTGAGCTTCATATCACCAGAGGGTGGATCCTTTCTTTATAAAGGCAAGTGGGATGTCCAGTTGAGCAGAGCGAGTCTAGAGCATCATGGGTTTGGAGGAGTTACAACCCATATCTCTAGTCTTTATCTAGATGACTAGGGGATATCACTATTAAACATTCCTCTAGTGGTAGATCATTTTAGGGATGTATTTCTAGAGGAATCTTCATGTTTGCCTATGGAGCGTGAGGTAGAAATTTTTATTGAGCTCATGCCAAGTGTGGAACCGGTGTCCATTACTCCTTATAGGATGGCTAAACCTGGTCTATATGATCTGAAGAAGCAGTTGGAGGAGTTATAGGCAAAGGGTTTCATCCGACCTAGTACTTATCATTGGGGTTCGCATGACCTGTTTGTGATGAATTCAGATGGCACCCTTAGGCATTATGTGGATTATCAGAAGCTGAACCAGTTGACTGTAAAGAACTAATATTCCTTTCCTAGGATTGATGATCTCTTTGATCAGCTTAGAAGAGACTGGTTGTTCTCGAAGATTGATTTGAGGTCCGGTGATCATCAGTTGTGCGTTAGACTATCCGAGATACCTCTTACAGTTTTCTGGAGCAGGTATGGTCTATACGAGTATATGGTTATGCCATTCGGCCTCACGAATGTGACTGCAATTTTCATGGCACTGAATAACCTAGTGTTTCATCCATACTTAGTCTCTATTGTGGTGGTATTAGTGGATGATATCTTGGTGCACTCTCACAATTGACACGACCATAATACCCATCTTGAGATCATATTGAGTACACTGAGGGAGCATCAGTTATATTTTAAGCTCTCAAAATTCCACTTTAGGATGGATTAGATTCACTTCGGTGTAATGTTATCTCGGAGACAAGAGTATCTGTAGACCCAGAGAAAGTGAGAGCAGTAGTTCTTTGGGAGCAGCCAAAGAAAATCTTTGAGGTACGGAGATTCCTAGGGCTGGCTGTATACTACTAATTCTTAATACATGAATTTTCATTCTTAGCAGCACTACAGACAGGTCTAACTAAGAAGGGTGTGATGTTCTTATGGTTTGATTCCTATGAGTCAGCTTTCAGGAGCTGAATGGGAGGTTGACTTCAGCCCCGATACTAGACTTTCCAGAGCCAGGAAAGAGCTGAACTGTCTACTATGACACTTCAGGTATCGGGCTAGGTGTTGTGCTTATGCAGGGAGATGGAGTCGTTGCATATAGGTCTCAGCAGTTGAGTACACATGATAGGAATTACCCGACGCATGATCTGGAGCTAGTAGATGTTGTTTATGATTTGCGCAGATGGATACAAAATCTTATGGGAGAGAAATTTGTGGTTTTAATTGACCAAGAATTTCTCAAGTACATCTTCACTCAGCATGATCTGAATCTGAGATAGCGCAGGTGGGTCGAGTATCTTCAGTCCTTTGACTTTGAGCTTGACTATACACCTGGTAAAGGAAATGCAGCGGTTGATGCGTTGAGCAGGAGAACTCAGATACAAGTAGTTCAAGATGCTAGTAGTGAGTGACCTCTTATGGCTCTATTTTTGAGATGCATTTGGAGGTGCACGATAGATAGGGGAAGATTTTCTGTCATCTGTAGCTATTACCACTACTCTTCTTGATCGGGTATGAATGATGCAGCTATCAGACTCGAAAGGACTAGTCCTGTGGGAGAGTGTGTAAGGAGGGGACCCTATTCCTCGATTTAAAGTAGGCGAGGATGAGATCTTGCATTTCCAAGGATTCATATGGGTTTCAGCAGACATACATGAGGAGCTAATGCAGGTTTTTCGTTCCTCGGTTTGGGCAGTTCATCATGGCATCACTAAGATGTACTGTGATCTACATCGTTAGTATTGGTGGCCAAGTATAAAGAGAGATGTTGCTGGTTTCATTATGAGATGTTCTAATTGTCAGTAGATGATGGCGGAGCATCATTGACCAGTATGTATTTTACAGCAGTTACCCATTCCTGAGTGGAAGTGGAATGACGTCGTGATGGATTTCGTGACTGGGTTTCTGAGGTCGCCACGAGGGAACAACAAAGTATGGGTTTTCATTGACAGACTCATGACGATTGCTCACTTTTTTCCGATCAAGGAGACCTTCTATGTTGATGAGTTGGGATGGTTGTACATCCGAGAGAATGTACGTCTACGTGGAGTTCCACACTCCATTTTATGAGACAGGGATACACGCTTTACTTCTCGGTTCTAGTAGGGGCTTTAGAAATCTTTGGGTACACAGGTACTTTTGAGTATAGCATACCATCCCCAGACAGATCTCCAATCAGAGCGTACGATTCGAGTGCTTGAGGACTTTCTCCGAGAATGAATTCTAGATTTTGGAGGTTCTTGAGAGAATCTTATACCTCTTGTGGATTTTACCTACAAAAACACTTTTCAGGCAACTATTCAGATGGAACCTTACGAGGATTTGTACGGTAGGCCATGCTAATCACTTTTATGCTAGCTGGAGGCAGGAGAGGCAGCTTTTCTGGGATCACGTCTTGTTCTGAAGACCTCAGAGTAGATAGTTTTGATTCAGAAAAGGATGGATACGGCCCAATCTCGACAGAAGTCTTAAGCTGATCAGCGGAGACAACCTCTGGAGTTCGAGGTCGGGGGTCAGTTTTTCCTATTTGTCACACCGAGGTTGGGACACAAGAGGATTTAGAGATAGGGTAAGCTTTCACCAAGGTACTTTGGTCCATTAGAGGTGTTGGTGAGAGTTGGTCTGGTTGCCGATCAGTTGCAGTTACCTCAAAGGTACCAGGAAATGCATGATGTCTTCCACGTTTCTCAGCTCCGATGTTACTTTTCAGACCCATCTCATGTCTTTCAACCTGAGGAGGTTGAGATCGATGTTTATGAATCATTTTAGGAGCATCCTATTATGATTTTCGATCCCAGTAAAAAGGTTCTTCGTGGTTGGTCTGTTCCTCCGGTATGGGTGTTATGGCTGCACGTGCGAGTACAAGATGAGACTTGGGAGAGGGAGAATGATGTACGATTGTAGTGGCCAGAGTAGTTTTGGGTTTCTTCTTCTACTCCTCACTAGGGTAATCTGTGGATGAATTTACATAAGGGGGGAAGTTTGTAAGAACACAAACCTTCTTTTCTAGTAGTTTTTTCGTTTTTCTGGAGTTTTTGAGAAAAGTGGAGTTTCAGGAAATTTTTGATGTACACAACGTGTAATTTATGAATACACGCAGTGTACTTCATTTCCACTCTAGGTCGTATGTTTCTCATGTCATGGCCACACACACGACCATGTAGCTGTGATGTGGAGGCCTCAAAAATCTGATTATATAAATGGCTAGTACATTCCGTGTACTTTGTGTTTTTTCATTAAATGGACTCGGGTCACGTCTTTACCCCAGATATATCTTCTTCTCTAGCTTCTTCGACCAAGAGAGTCTCGTACGGCCGTGGATCTTCACCGAGCACCCGAGCCTCCGTCCGTTCTCTGAATATACTGTCATAGATTACGTTGGAACCACAATGGTAAGCTCTTCCTTCTCCTAGAGATTTTTTTTTCCAATTTCTCATCTTTCTCAAGTAATCGTGTGTTGAATCACTTATGCGTTTTCATATATATATGACGATCTAAGGAGATTAAATCCTCATGGCTCAAGTATATCGATCTCCTAACATCAAGGTAGGTGGTTTGTGCCTTTCTATAGAAAGTCATTGAGTATTTTGTGTAAATTCCACCAATACCCTTGAACGGGGTATTGTGCGTTTCTTGTTTTTCCCTTATTGTTTTCCAACATGTCTTATATGCTTGAGTTGAAGATATTGTGTGTGAAAAGGGTAATTTACTGTGATTTGGATGTTTTCCCATGAATGATTACCTTTTTATGACGCTTTGGTCTAGTTATGCCTATTAGGCTTTTGCCAATTCCATGCCTAGTTGTAGGATAGTGGGACTATTATTCTTCCATGTTGAGATGTTGCAGACTTCTATCCAATTAGTTATTGAGGTTCACTTTAGCCGTTATGTGATGTGATGCTTGCTGACTTTACACAGGGCTGTGAGAGCCCAGTGTAGTAGACCATAGGGAGAATGGATGTAAGGGCTTCATCGGAGTGTCTTAAATTTAACGATGCGAGACCACAGGGGGAATTGACATTGACTACTTCCTCAGAGTGTCTGCAGTTCCTTGACGTAGGCCACAATGGGAATGAGAAGTCTAGTGCTTATTCAGAGCGCCTTTAGTATGATATGACACTATATGGGGAATTGACGGTGAGTGCTTCCCTATAGAGTCAATTCTTTAGCTGAACTAGAGGGGTGATATTGGGTGTGCATCCTAGAGGGTTGCTAGTACTTGTAGGTAGAACCATAGGGGTTAGGATGTGATAACTTTCCAGAGGTTACCTATTTGTTCCACTTGCTTGAGTGTCTTCTTACTTGTTTGTAAATTAAATGCTAGAAATTGTGGATTGATTAATGTTGTGTATTATCCTGTCTACTGCTTATTATTTACTGCTTACTATACATTACCTACAATATACTCACTGACTATTAGGAACAAATCTCCAGGTGGTTGCCTACTGGGATTTAGTCTCACACCCTGTTTGGGTCATGCTTTTGGGCCCATGAAGATTATGTTTTTGCAGTTATATATAAGGGCAAGAGCCCTTCTACATCAGGTACTTGACTTGCTGAGGAGCTGGAGAGCATGGGACAAAGCTATGGCTTCTGATGTTGTGGAGTTATGTGTCATTATATTTTACATTGGTTTAGTATTGTATTCATAATTTTGACATGTTTTCTGTTTTCCTAGACATATTTGTATCATGCTTCATTTACATATATTTCGATTTCATTTGATTATTTATCATTCTTCCGCTGTTATTGTTGTTGGATATTTACTGCATCCACTATTTTATGAGTTATTACATCCACTGTGTACTCTTCCAACAAGGTCACAGTTTCCCTAATATAACACCCAAGTCCATCACAACTAGTCGGTAGCCTCTGGCATTCGGGAAAATGAGCTTGAGGCCATGTGACCAACCAGGTACGAGGTGCCTCTAGGTGGCTTTCGGAACCAAGACGTTACAATCAGTCTACATGGATGAGATGAGGGAATATTGGATGTATTTGGGTAGATATTTGTTCATATAAAATATCGTGTATGTGTGATGGAGATAAGAGAGGTGTGGCTTTTTATAAGTGAGGTGAGTGGCCCGCTTGTAATATTTTGAATGAAAGAATTTCCTCCTTGATTTTTAATAATTCAAAAGGAACCCATAATGAAATATTCTAGATCCCCAAAATTATGTGGCCAAATTTTGTCCATAAAATAGGTATTTTAAATACCTTCAATAATTTTTAGGCAATATCTTTTTATTATAACTCCTTGGAAAAACCATTTTTAGCTTAAATTTGGTGAATATGTTTTCATGTTCTCACTATTAATTTTTTTCAATAATTAATTTGAGGTTACTAGATAATAAAAAATATTCAAATGAAAAATATGGTGTAACACCCCAATATTTCATAGTACTTTATGTCATTAATGTAATTCAATACCATGTGTTACATGCAACAACAAGTTCGAGCGCACCACACCCTATTTAACTAACCGTTAAAAAAGTGGTTAGGAATAGTATTAAATACATTTTGAATCTTATATACTATATATAATTTTAACATCCATGTCATGTGTTTCAAAGATATAATATAAGAACAAATTCATTTTTTTTGGATAAAATAAGTATTTTTTAAAAAATGCATTTTTACAACCTTTTAATAGAGAACCCTTTTTAAAACCAATATTTGACACTTTTATATATTCAATTTAATGAAATTAAATTCATCTTTATAATCTGGATATAAAAAATTATTTTGGATAAATTTTATGTACTTCTCCGATAACTTTCATATTTAGATGAATTTTGAAAAATACTATGTTTTAATTAAAAACAACTTCTTTAATAAAAAATATTTATAGTGATAAATTATGAATTTGAATGGTTTGGAAGTATAATTAGAATATATTTTTAGCATTTAATACAATTTTGGTCATTATAAGTAATTTTATATTTAAATTTTCCATAAACACATGTCAATCTTTTGATAGTTTTAACTTTTTAAAAAAATCATCTTTTTCATTTTGACAATAGGTATTAATTTTAAATTAATAAATGGAAATTCTATTTTTTTAATTTGGTAAAATAGACGTCTTTTTTTAATTCATAATATCAAAATTATCTTAAGGAATTTTTTGGTATTTTTCTAATGACATTCAATTTTTGCTGAATAGTGAAAAACACTATGTTATTGGTTAAAACCGACTTTTTATTTAAATAATTAGTTATTTTATATTATTTTATTTTAGGTAAAAATAGATACATAATACCTATATATTTTCAACATAATTCATTGATGTAATTTTATAATAAGTTTAGATATATAAAATTTTATCGAACATTTTACCGTCTTTTATCCACCTCTTAAAGGCATTTGCAAATTTGAATAAGTCATAATTTAACCCCTTCTATGAGTTCAATTTCAAAAAATTAGAGAGAAACAATTGATATTATTAAATAAAATAAGGTTCAATAAGAGGAAAATATATTTTTTTGAATAATAACTTTTTTCTTTTATTTACCATAGTTAAAATTAAATATGGTAATTAAGGGTAAAAATGATTTTATTATTTCCCTAAAACATGTCCTAATTCTATTAGATACATATAATTTGAAAAAAAACATATAAATAAAATATTATTCTCTCTGATCATTATGAATTAGATTAGGATATTTATTATTATTTTATTTAAAGAAGCGTTTAAAGAGTTAAAATCAATGTTTAATAACTAAACCATTTTTAATATAGGGATACACACAAAATAAATTCGACAATAAATATTCACTAGAAATATAAAAATATTTCTTATATAATGGAATTTTATTTATAATTTTTAGACATTGAATAATTTAATTTATTTTTGTCACAATTATGAAGCAGTAGTTACGATATTAATGAAATATTAAAATAATTGATATTATAAATATCCAAATAAATGTAAATTTGTACTTCTAATGAATTAGACTAATTTTATAGGATAATATGGCATGTTAGGGTTGGTCAAATAAATTTTATTTGAGGTGATAAAGTTTTTATGGCTTTAGAAAAAAAATCAAATACTAAATAGTATCAAAATTGACATAATTGAGTTTTTAAAACAAAATTATATTATTAATTGAAAAAATAGCCTTAAAAATATATGGATCAGAAAAAGGACTTTTATAATAATATATATGACATTAATTAACCACTTGGGGATCGATTGGTATTTTATAGTTTGTTTATTAACCATATAATATTAAAACACATAGATACATAATAAATGTCAAACTATTTAACTAAGAGTTAAATCTAAAAGATAAGGTTAATATTATGACCTAAACCTATCTAAAACCTATTGGGTTGGAGGTTTTTGAACCCTACCCACCTTATCCTTTAAATAATTCATTTTGGATCAATTAGAAACTAATAATGAATTTATTATAAAATAATATTTCAAACTTTCCTAAGGTGACCCTCGCTTCTCTTATAAAAGGGTACATGCCCTTCTCATAATTTCACACCTCCAAATCCATTTTTCTAGGAAAACCCCAGCACAAATATCCTCCCAAATTTCCTCCGATTATCATAGAGGCCTTCATTGAATGAAATCCAACCAATGGATCCCTTTTGATCAAATCAAAAAGAAGAACCTGAAGAAGAGGTAAATATTTCATCACCTCTTTCAAGTTCTTTTCTTCTTCAACTTCCCCTTTCTTTGTTGTTTACATTATAAAATAATAACTCTAGTATTTTCTATATACTGTGATGTTATTATAAAAATTATACAACCATATTCATTATTCTATCCATCCTATAAATGACAATGTCCCCATATGTGTGTACGTAGGGATTACCGTCTCCGGGACATGGTATAGTTTGTTATTCAAACACATCATTATTTTGATTGGTATAATAATGAGTATAAATAATGTAAATAATAAATATAAAATGTTAATGAATCTGTATATATGATATACCATCCAATTATATATGATTTCTCCATAAATATAATGATATTTTTTCTCAGGCGTATGTACGAATTACCGTCTCCACGACGCGATGAGATTCATTTCCATGTTCAACAATCAATGATGATTATAAACTATATATAATTAATAAGTAAATAATATATGACATAATAATGATAATGGAGTTTCATATATATATGTATATATATATACTTACATATATCTTATTCACTTATTTCTGTTCAATACGATATAAAAATAGAAGCGACGTTTTTGCATATGTACGGTCTACCATCTCCAAAAATGGTGTTTTCCATTTCCTATATATGTCTATTATATATATTTATATTATAAATAAATATGACATATAAATCATGTTTTATATTCTGGAAATATTTAAATCATGATATAAGTGATACAGTCAAGAGTAACATGTTAAAACATGTACGACAAAGAAAGCAATTTTTACCCAAAATGTTAATTTAACATGGAAATTATTATTAAATGTGTAGTATAAAGTCATAAATGAATCACATATGATATCATAAATATTAATATGGTTCTATTATAATTTAATAACATACTACGGTCTTTATACATGATGTTAAACATACCCTTGACAAAAGGAGAGTGCAAGGTAAGAGTGAATTCCTCAATCTCATTATTATTCAGGATTGTATATATGTAAGTTTTTACAGGGACATATTTATTATCCATGTCCATGTTTCATAAAAGTTCTTTAAAAGGGATTATTTATAAGTGTATCATTAACTAAAAAATCATTTTAAAATTTTTAATTATTTATTCATATAATCATTTCTCATTAATGCCCATGTTTTAGAAATGATTTTATGGATTTATTTATATGGACATGAATGTTTTAAAATGTTAATTCCTTTCCAGTGTTCCAAAGTGGTATGGGATACTTTGAGACAAATATATCTTTTAAATGACATCCTTTATAAATTGTGTGGCTTTTAAAATGATTCCATGAAAAAGCGATATTTCTCTCATAGAATTTTACTGATCATTTTCAACTATGTCAACATCTATGATTGGATATTATTCTCAATCATGGATGATTTATTATGATAAAAATCTTCCATATTTTATTGATGTTTTTGTGATATGTTTGACTATGGATTTTTTATTTTTATTCAATTCATGGTTTATGGATATAGTATTTACATTTCGTATGCTAGTTTTAATATTAATGATTATGTTATTTTAAAACTATTTCATGTGAGGAATGATTTGGACTTAGAAAGTGACAGGTAAAGCTTTTTATAGCTCCTTGATGCATCAGTAGGTCTCATGAGAAAAACTAGTTTCTTGGAACAAGGCAATGAAAAAATCTTATCTATTTTCATTGAACAAGGCCTTCACTATGTTGTTATGAAGTCTAGCATTATGAATTCCATCATTATGAAAGTGGATATTGATATTTCATTTGATTATTTTACAATTATAATATACATGTAAATAATTAAATTGCATTATTTTATTGTATCTTTTCCATATTACGATGAAGTTTATGTTTAAAAGGATTTTGTTTTAGTCATATACATTTCCTTAAATGTTTATTATTATTTAAGAAAGTTTCCACTATATTGTTATCCTTAATGAGCATCTGAGCTCACCCATTTCTATGTTTTAATTTTCCCAATATTCTAAGAAGTCTATTATGATTGAAAAGTAGGGTTATGCTAGGGGAATAATGGCTTTATCAAAGGATCATTTATGTTTTGTTTTATTTTCTAATGTGCAATGTAACATTCATGTATGTAATCCATTTTCTAAGACTGAAAAACTGATATGTCTTTCAGGATATGATTCCTTGTAATAGTTCCAATGTATTAAAATTATGCAATGACTCTAGGCTTTTGGGGTCAGGTCAATATAGTTGGTATCAAATAAAGTTCAGCAACAATCATGGAAATAGATTTAGTTAAACCCAAATTTGAGAACATTACCCTATGATAGACATTTAGGATTAGTATTGAAGAACATCCTAGAATTTTGGTACTGTAGATATTTTGTGAGTTTTCCAAGAATACATCCCGGTCTGGATTTGAGTAGGTAGAGTCGAATCTGGAAAAGATGTACCTAGGGGTAAAACTCAAAAAAACCGATTTGATCTAGACTCAAACGGGAACTGGGGCATGACAACGGGCCTTCCTGCACTCTTGGTTACGACACTCCAGAGGGATATGCTTAAGATAAATCGTATTTTCATTACAAGACATTATGAGATATTTAGATGTAACTAATTTCTCAAAGTATACATTTAATTATTATAGATTATATGCATAATATTTTTAATTTACGTTAGGTATTTTATGAGTTTGAAATTATGCATTGGAATTCAAAAACTAACCTAGTTTATGAAAATATTTATAAATGGTGCCTAGTAGATGAAATGAGACCTTTAGCAATACGCATCATCCAACGAGTAAGAAGGATTATATATTTCATTATATTAAGCCAACATTTGGAAATGAAAAGTCTCACATATATTTTAATCATATGAATAAATAGTATCATGGGATAATAAGATATGTAAAGAATTCCTTGAGTACTATGGCTTTGATGGGAAGCCAGATAAATAATGATGGTAGAAAGAAAGAAGGACAAATGGAATAAGGGAAAGAAGAATTTTCCCATATGTTATAACTATGGAAATAATAACCTTGAAATTTTTTTGAAAGGAATGGGAGTTTATTATAAGTGTGGAGAAAATGGACACCAAGTACATGATTTCAAGGGTAAGAAAAAGGTTTCAAAGGTACAATGACTCATCTAAATGAGTTGGAAAAATACACAAATCGGTGTCCAAATCATCAGAGTATACCCTAAATGTAGCTATTCAATAATAATCATGTTATGATACTGCTGAAGATGAAGAGGAATGATTAAGAGTTCTTATATTGTTAATAAAGTAATGTGTCATTTCAGTATTGTATTAATGATGTACATGTTTTAAGAATTATAGAGTATATAAGGATAGTAATGCATTACTATTTCATTAAGGACATGAGATTGTGAAGAACCATGAAAATTGACTCAATGTAATGTTATGATTTTTGGGACATACATGGTTGAAGGAAAGACAAAACATTAATATGGTCTGGATACTAAGGTATTGATTTTGGAATAAGAGATGATTGATTTGGATAAATTGTATTATATATTATTGACATCCATGTAACTAGTTAATGGTTTGTTTATTCCATCATTTTTCGAGTTTACAACATTTTTGGATATAAGGAGTGTATCCAGTATTCTATAAGGAATAAGGGATCATGAATGTAATCAATACGGTTATATGATAATTCAGGGTGTTACCGTGTTTTAAAATAATACTTGATGAAGGTATTCACATGTTATTACGTGGAAAAAAGGAAAATCATTGTGTTTACCTTCCTTATAATCTTTGGAATGTGTGTTTGGACAGAAGTATTTTGGATAAGTCTAAAGGTTAGATTGATTATGTTTTAAAATGGATACTATTGTTAAGGTTAAATCATTTCTTGAGATTATTTTTGTATTTTCATAAAAAGGACACCCCGATGGTCGGGTGATAACATGTCACGTCCATCAAGGCTGCGATACGTGAACCTGCAACTGAAGGATGACAAGGTTGCATCACCAACCACAAGACTACGTGAAGTCCTAGTTTTTGTAATTTAGTTTTTTAAATATTCTAACAAATGAATTATAAATTTATTTTTTATAACCCTTTAGAATTAGGATAAACAAAAAAACTTTTGAATTATATTATCTTTTGGTTTGAAAGATGAGTTTGTTGTAGGAATTATTTTAAGGATGAAACTCTATTTGTCTTGTATATTATTTTCCTCTTATTATATAAATAAATTAATTCTTAATCTTTAGGGAACGAATCATAAAACCAAAATTTGTTTTCCTAACACCTAATGTTTTGTTGAACCGATAATATTTTACATCATATTATATTGATGGCTTTGAGGCCTTCAATTTTACACTTATTTCTGATTGATGACCTCAATCACTCCATGTAAATATTTATGATATTTCTCCAATTATTTGTCTATTATTTCCACCAATGTTTTCTTAATCTAGATCATAATTAGTTGGTGAATTTTTCATTTCCCTTTTCCTATTATTATGAGTAAATTTTATTAAACCAATTTCTGATGTGGGTTTTCCACAAAGATATTTTTTCTATTTTTAACCATTTATTTTTGAAGAACAATTTCAAATTGGGAGGACACAATTTATTGAATGAGGGGATAATGTGACACCCCAATTTTAGTAGTTCATTATCTAATTAATGTAATTCAATAGTTTCTCCTACAAACAACACCGAGTTCGAGAGCTCCACAACTTATTAAATTAACCATTCAAAAAGCGATTATGAATAGTATTAACTGCAATTTGAATCTTATATACTCAATATAAATTTATCATCCAAATTATGTGTTTTAAAGTCATAATATAAGAACAAATTCAATTTTTTCAGATAAAATAAGTATTTTTTTTAAATCAATTTTACCTCCTTTTAATGGAGAACCCTTTTTAAAACCAATATTTCACAAATTTGTACATTAAATTTAAGGAAATAAAATTCTTCTTTAGAAGAGGGACATAAAATTTTAGTTTGGATAATGTTTTGGTAGTTTTTGTATAACATTCATATGTTGATGAATAGTGAAAAATGCTATGTTTAATTGAAAAAAACATTTCTAATCTAAATAATTTATAGTTATAAATTATGAATTTGAATGTTTTTGAAGTATAATTAAATTATATTTTTATCATTTAATACAATTTTGGTCATTATAAGTAATTTAACATTTTAATTTGGCATAAAAACACATCTATCATTTAATTGTTTTAACTTTTAAAAAAAACCTGATTTTTTGTTTTGACAATGGGAATTAATTTTAAAATAATAAATTCAATATCTATGTTTTTAATTTTATGAAATAGACTTCATTTTTGAAATCGGAATATCAAAATTAACTAAGGGTAAATTTTTTGTATTTTTCTGATGACATTTAATTTTTGATGAATAGTGAAAAAAACATTGCATTATTGGTTAAAAACAACTTTTTATTTAAATAATTTGTTGTTTTATTTTTATGTATTTTAGGTCAAAATAGATACATAATACCTATATATTTTCAACATATTTCATTGGAGTCATTTTATAACATGTTTAGATATATAAAATTGTATCGAACAATTTACCGTCTCCTACCCTCCTCCTAGGAGCATTTAAAAATATGAATAAAACATAATTTTACCGCTTGTGTGAGTTGAATTTCAAACTTCCAGGAGACACGGTTTATATCAATAAAAAAATGTGGTTCAATATGATGAAAATAATTTTTTTTGAATAGTGCCTTTTTATTTTTATTTACCATGGTTAAAAGTTAATAAGTTAATTAAGGGTAAAAATGATATTATTATTACCATAAAACATGTCCTATTTCTATTGGAGAAGTATATTTTGACATAAATAAACATTAGGAATAAAATATGATTCTCTTTGGACCACATGGATTATATTAGGACATTTATTATTATTTTATTTAAAAAAGACATAAAAGAGTAAAATTCAATGTTTAATAACTAAACCATTTTTAATATAGGGTTACACACTGAATAAATTTTTCTATAAATATTTTTTATAATTATAAAAATATTTCCTACATAATGGTAGTTTATTTATAATTTATTGACAATGAATAATTTAATTTATTTATGACACAACGATGATGTTGTAATTACCTTATTAGTAAAATATTAGAATAATTGATATTATAAAAATCCAAATAATTGTAAATTGAGACTTCTGGGGAATTACACTACATTTCAAGGTTAATATGACATGTTAGGGTTGTTAAAATATATTTTATTCGAAGTGATAAGGTTTTTATGGCTTTCAAAAAAATATAAATCTAAATTGTGTCAAAATCGACATAATTGAGTTTTTGAAACAAATTTTATATTATTAATTGATATAATAGCCATAAAAATATAATATTCATAAAAAAGGCTTATATAATAATATATATTACATTAAAGAACCACTTGGGGTTTTATTGGAATTTTATAGTAAGATTATTAACCATATAATATTAAAATACAAAGAGACATGGTAAATGTCAAACTATTTAATTAAGAATTAAATCTAAACGATAAGGTTAATAAGATGACCTAAACCTATCTATAACCTATTTCATGATATGTTTTCAACTCATCCCCACCTTGGTCTTTAAATAATCATTTTTTTAGCCGTTATAAGTCGAAAATAATTTTATTATAAAATAATATTTTAAGCTTTTCCTAAAGTTACCCTCACCTCTCTTATAAAAGGGTACATACCCTTCTCCTAATTTCCCTCCTCCAAAGCCATTTGGATCGGAAAACCCCAACCCAAATATCCTCCCAACATTCCTCTATTCATCCTAAAGTCCATACTTTGGTCACAAACCCATCCTATGGAGCCTTTTTGTGAAACTCAAAAGGAAGAACCTGAAGAAAGGATAAATATTTCATCACCTCTCTCAAGTTCTTTTCTTCTTCAACATCCTCTTACTTTCTTGTTTACATTCTAAAATAATAACTCCAGTATTTTCTATATAATATGATTTTATTATAAAAATTTTACAACAATATTCATTGTTATATCCACCCTATAAATGAAAAAGTCCCAATACGTGCGTACGTACGGATTACCGTCTCCACATCGTCGTGTAGTTTGTCATGCAAACACATCATTATTTGGATGGGTATAATAATGAGTATAACATATGTAAATAATAAATAAAATATGTTAATTACTCCGTATATATTATATAAAATCCAATAACATATTATTTCTCCAACAATATATTGATAATGTCACTCATGCGTACGTACAGATTACCGTCTCGACAACGCGATGAGATTCATTTCCAAGTACACCATTCAACGATGATTATAAAATATATATCCTTAATAAGTTTTTAATATATGACATAATAATGATACTGGATATATATATATATATATATATATATATATTTGTACTTATATATATATTATTCACTTAGTTCTGTTCAATAAGATATGAAAACGGAAACTGTGTTTATGCATTCGTACGGCTTACTATCTCCATAAACAGTGTTTTCCTTTTCATAAATATGTCTATTATACATATATATTATAAATATATATGATATATAAATAATTTTTTATATTTTGGAAGTATTTAAATCGTGATCTAAATGATACAATGAAGAGTAAGAAGTTAAAATTTAATAACATAATAAGGTCTTCATAGATGAGGTTAAATGTTCCCTCGACTAAAGGAAAGTGCATGTTAAGGGTTAATTCCTCAATATCATTATTATCTGAGATAGTTTATGTGAATGTTTTTACTGGGTCATATTTATTATCCATGTCCATTTATCATAAAATAGTTTTAAAAATGATTCTTTTTACGTGACCCTTTATCTAAATAATCATTTTAATGTTTTAAATATTTATTCTTCAAACCCATTCTCATTAAATTCTAGGTTTTCAAAATGGTTTTAATGATTTATTTATATAGACATGAAAGTTTTAAAATGTTAATTCCATTCCAAATTTTCAATGTGGTATGGGACACTATGATTCAAAAATATCATTTAAATTACGTACTTTATAAATTGTGTGACTTTTAAAATCATTTCATGAAAAATGGATATTTCTCTCAAAGAGTTTTACTAATCATTTTCAACAATGTCAACATCTTTTAATAGATATTATTATTGATAGAGGTTGATTTATTATGATAACAATATTACATATTTAATTTAAGGATTTGTGATATGTTTGAATGTGGATGTGTTATTTTTATACCATTCATGGGTTATGAACAAAGTATTGGCATTCTGTATGATAGTTTTAATAAGAATGTTTATGTTGGGTTTAAAACTTTTCATATGAGGAATGCATTGGAATAACTAAAAGACAACTGGAGACCGTTATAACAGCTTGATGAATCAATAGGACTCATGAGAGAAACTAGTGTCTTGGAAGAAGTCCTTGAAAAATTCTTATTTGTAGTCTTCGCACAAGTCCTTGACTATGGGGTTTTGATGTCTTGAATTTTAATTCCATCATTAGGAATATGGCTATTGATATTTCATGTGATTATTCGAATAGTACAATATCCATGAGAATAAGTAAATGTATTTGTTTTTCTACATATTTTCCATATTATGATAATGTTTCAGTTTAAAAGGCTTTTTCTTTAGTCTTATACATTTCCATAAATATTTGAGCTTATTTATGAATGTTTACGCTATCTTGTTATCCATACTGAGCATCTGATCTCACCCCTTTCTGTGTTCTAATTTTACCAAGATTCCCAAAGTGTATTATGATTGAAAAGAAGGTTTGATCTAGGGGATTAATATCATTCTCAACGGATCCTTTATATTGTGTTTTATTTTCTAATATGTAATGTAACGTTCATGTATGTAATCAATTTTCCAAGACTGCTAAACCGGTCGGTCTTTATGGACTTGATTCCTTATAATCAGGAAAATGTATTAAAATAATGCATCGACTCTGTGATTTTAAGGTTAGGGTGTTAAATATGGATTCCAATTTTAAAAGTCCCATTTATTTATGTATATAATTCCAATTTAAATTTAATCTCGCTTGCACGATGAGAAAGTGGTTTTTTTAAGAGAAAATGTTCCAAATATTACAATGATTTTATATCAAAATTCAATAATAAATTGATTCTAATTACCAAAATTAGATTAATGGATGTACAATTGAATTAATTAATTTTATAACCAATTAAAAATATATTTGAAATTTAAAAATAAATGAAATGAAAAGGATGTTTTCAATAAAAATTTAGTATTTTTCACAATAAAAAAATGATACTTTTTAATATAAATCCCAAAAATTCACCCTAATATAATTTTCAAATTATAAATTTAAAAAATAAGTTTATTTTTTAAAATTAATTTTCCATAGATCCAAAAAATCTTATTTTTCATCAAAATTAGAAATAAAATATCATTTTTCGATAAAGAGTAATTTTTGAAAGATATAACGATTTTAACAAAAAATAATTTTTTTATACATATGATTCTTTTTATATCAAAAATTTATATAATATTGAAAAGATAGTTGTTAATATTGAAATTTTTTTATTTAACAAATAGATTATAATGGTCAAATTTTAATAATAATATAAATAAAATTTCCTGGTTTTGTGAAAATTATGTCTCTTGTGGGACACAAGCTAACCAAATGTTTCATGTATCACCTAATTAAATTGGAGTTTCATTTCATTCGTGAATAACCTCCTTTTGTGTATAATAGATGAAATCAATGAAATTTAATTTATTCAAAAATAATAATTCATCAAAACTGGTGAGTTACATGAATAACAATGAAATTATGATACCGTATACGTAATCGAATAATTAATTTAAGAATTAGATTACTCATTTTAAAATATCCATTTCATGTAGAAAAACTATGTAAAACATATTTATAAATTATTTATATGTAGTTTTAAATGAAAAAAATATAAATTCATTATATTATTTTAATCTTATACTATTTTAAGACGATTCAGTTTTCCCTTTATTTTGAATCATCAAGATATTTATTTTTTAATATAATTAATTTTATATCATTAAAATAAATATCCAAAATAATTTTACTTTATAGGTAACTTTTATTTATAAAATCATCATTCCTCTAATAATATTATTATGCATATAAATATTTATATTTTAATATAAAAATGAAATACCTATATAATATTAATTTAATAAAATTATATTCCAATTAGAAATAATAATGTATAAATTTCGTAATGACATTTTTTCATTAAATTTTATTACTAATGTTAAAAATTAGTTACCTATATAAAAAATAAAAATAATAAAAATTGTTTGAGTAAGGGGTAATGGAAAAATAATAAAAATATGTTTCCAATTGTATTTTTGAAGCATTCTATGACTGAAAATTATCCTTTTCATCAAAATTATATTTTTTTGTGCCCTTGATCATTTAATAATGAAATAATGTTTTTGACATTCATTTGGTTTTTCATAAACTACCCTTCTAATAATTTGTATGTGGGTAAAATTTTCAAAAATACAACAATTATCTATCTTTAGGATTTTGACATTAAAATATTCCATTTTAATCTTCTTATAACCCTATCAGACTTCAGAATGATTTTTTTTCACCAGTATTTATCATTAGGGCTTCATTTCTAAAGACACTTCCAATGAAAACCAAAGTCCCCGATGTGATTATTATCAACTACTATGTTTTCTTCATAATTTTTATTATTTAAAATTTATTGTAACCATATAAATATAATTATATTAGTATATTTTATATACTATAAGGATAATATTCTATTTTTAAATTTTTATTCATATTCCCTATCCATTAAAAAATAAAACAATCATTTCTGTGTTTCTCATACAATTGTGTCCATGATTTAATTTTTTTGTTTTCCATTACTGCCACAAAAGGCTATATATAATGATGTTTTAAATAGATATAAATTATTTTAATGATATATTGAAGGTAATAGTATTAAAATATTAAGACACTATTAGGGATTTGGACAACAAATAAATTTCATTTATTAAATCATTTAAAATAAATATTTTAAGAGGAAAATCTTTCATTCAATCCATGTATTGGCAACATATCACATAATTATTCCAATAAATAATTAAAATTTTAATATATAACAGCAATAAACAATAAATAAGATCTATATGATTATATTAATTTATATATTACAATAAAACAACCACATAATCATTCATTCAATCCAGGCGTGCTCAAATAAGGTACGGTTTACCCACCTTCTTTGAAAAATATTATACATTTATATAATGGATGAATATGAGAACTTATTTAAAATTTTTATATGATATTTATATAAAAATACTGTTATGTTTTTGTTATTGGTAATTTTATATCAATATACAATTCATTAATTATGAAATGACACTTGATAGTAAGAAATCACTGAAACATGTTTATGAAATATTTTATCATCATGGATTGAGACTAAAACAATCATGAATTGTATTTAAAAAATTATTTAAATGAAATAATTTACATTAATAATAATTATATAATAATGATGAAAATTATGAAGGATAGGAATCATGATTATTACTAGTATAAAACAAGTACAGATGATCAAAACTATGAACAAGTGATATGAAAAATCATAAGAACTCATGTAGATAATGAAAATGTATATAAAATGGACAAAAATAAATATTGTTATGGTAAAAAATTATATGATTATTATATATATGTTTGTGATATAGGATTTAAAACAGTATTCATGGAAGTATGGATAATAGGTATGGGTTTTAATTTTAAATTCCCATATTTGATATATCTTCAATATTATGCACCTAATTTAGTTGTTGTGGTTTATATACTACCTAGCTGAGAAATCATAAATTTAGTATTAATTTATATGTGGAATTTGAATATCCATTACATGAACACTCAATAAAATGTTTTTGAGTAATGTGTTACTCAATCCAATATAGTTTTCATAGTCTATTTTTTACATTCAGATATGTTATGTGTTAAGAACCTTTTTTACATCAGTGGTATTTACACTACCCATGGATATATTAAATCATTGTATTTATTTTAAAATTGTCTTCCTACTTATAAAATTTTCTAATATTCAACGGGATATTTATATATTTGTTCCCCCGGTAGTAGGGAGTGTTGGTAACTCAAGTCTCCTTCATTGAATTGTAATGCTTTATCTTGAATATTTTTCTTCTATTAATTATTTCTCCCACACTAAAATTAGTTTAATTTTATAATCCTAATTCAAAAAATGATATTTTTAACATATATAATATTTCCAAACCCTTTTTATATAATTAATTTTTAATTAAGGTAATTTAATGTATTTAATATGTCCCTTTCATAATAAAATATTTTGGATTCAAATTGAATAAAGAAAATATTATTTAATTTTGAAGGATTAATTATTTAATATTATTTTGAAATTGATATTTTTCAATGATTTGTTACATCACTTTTTGGAGTAGACTTCTGGAAGAGACACATAACTTCCTCTCTTTCGTTAATGTTATAAATTATTTTTAAAATATATATTAATATTTCAATTCCATTCACCTTTTCATTTTAAAAATGATTTACCATAATAACATATATGCTTCAATATTTATGCCCTAATATATATCTATATTTCATCGAAAAATAACTCATAATATAATGCAATCCAATTCATGACCACTTCATGGGTGGTATCATCAAAGAAATCTTTTGAAAGGATTTTTGTCATCTATGTCAGCATCCTCCTAGGTTTCCTTTGTTGTTCTAAGGATATGTTCTCTTATAAAAATAAAATTGATTCTTTTGGATGACTTGTACTCATGAATGGAAGTATTAAATTTGTTTTATCCAAATTTATCTATATGGAATGAACACCACCTCTTACATAATTCAAAATTTATGTAGTTACAATGAATTATTTTTATTTAATTGAATTTGGAGAAAGTATTTACATTCAATATTTTTTATTCCAATATGGATGATTAATAGAGAGTAAATTTATATTTCATGACTACCTACATTATTCCTTGGGATGGGTTATGGTCATGTTAATCCATCTATTTGAATTGGTAAAAATATTGGTGTTCTTTATAATGTCATTCCATAATAGAATTTTATTATAAAATTGACTATGAATTGTATGACAATCTAACGTGTTTCTAATGATCAGACATAATATTTTATATTGTTATTTACCTGGGGTTAATTATTTATATTTATTATGATTATGTAATGATAATGAATGATATATGTGTATGAAGTTATGTAACATTCATTGTAGATATAACCATTTTTAATTCAATAAGTGGTTCCATAACGAAGGGTTAGAAAAGGCAGGTTGATTATTATGGTGAACGATTTGGAAATAATTAAGTCACAGATGGGGCTTAAAATTATATTTCCCCGTGATGCATCAAAAATTATCTTTAGATGAAATTGTCTTATACATTCTGTGTATGCCAATGGAAATCATCAAGATGACTTGACATTGGACATGATGAAAATAATGTGTCTTGAAAAAATGCATTGCTATTAGGTTTTTGAAAGTTAAAATTATGCATTAAATTGTTATGAGATCAGTATTATAGATACACATATTTTTATATAATTTCATGGATTTATATTTCTCCCAGTTTTATATAGATTATGGATTCAGGTTTGTTAACGATTCTTTTAGTCTCACTTATTCCATGCTTATGTTATATATGATTACTCAATGTGTTACTCATTACTGAGTTTCTAGGATCAATTTTATTTCATTTAGTTTCCCCAGTACACTAAAAGGACGATGATATGTAATATTTAGGGTTATAATGGAATAGAGAAATATTCTATTTATATATGTTCACATTGAATATTATGTTCTCATTCGTATTCTATGTATATATATCGTCTTCTCTGACATCTAAAATATTTGATCCTTCAAAAACATTTGTAATATTTTTCAATAATTTAAAATAACTATCAGTTATAGGTTCTGGAGTATAGTATGTAATAGATTGTATCAAATGAAGTTTACTGGCATCCTAAGGGATTAGAATTATATTAAACAAGATATAATATGTATTATGAATGGTCCTTGAGATTTGTACGGAACACTCTATAAAATATAATAGTAATTACATTTGATAACTAAATATCATGAGTTAATTATGTGTACTCTATTTTAAAAATATGGAAACTAAGGCAATATATGGTAATTATATCATTGTATATAGTCAATGTATGAATGTTACTATTGAACACGTCAATGAAAAGGGGATTTCATTTAAGATAACTAATAGAATATTCATTACAATTAATGTTTACCAATAATTATGATTCATAAATATTCCATGGTGGAATACATGAATATCATACCAATGGTTTAGTTTTATATGATCCTTGGAATGGATTGGATTTTAAATTAATATTAAAATATTTACTAATAATAGAAAGTGACATTAAATCGTAATGCTGAGATGCGGTCTCATATCTTTAGTGGGTAAAAATAATTATACAAGTCATTTCAATATCCTATCATGGTACCTATATTTATTTAGATTCTGGGTAAAGAATATAATCAAGAATTTCTTACAGATGAGGATGATATCTTGAAAATAAAGGATGTCTTTGGGGTACAAAAAGTCAATGATGTTTTTATAGAATATTTTATGGGCCATACATGAGATCATGGTGTTGAGTTCTCCACTTAACTCATTCTTAATGAAATGAGTATATTTAACATTTCATGAAAATAATGTAATGGATTTGTTGTACATGAATTGAATGTTACAGTAGTTGAGTGAAAAGGTATTTATATTTGATATTTATTTACTCTGGACAAACATTGTTTTATTCACAAATATTAATAATGGGTCTATGATAATTTTTATGGATTACAGGGAGTTAAATGTAGAGGAGGATAAATTTTATTTCATTTCTTCCTCCTTGGGAATTTTTTCATCTACGTATTTACGTCGTATAGTTCAGGAGTAGATCCAATCTATGGGTTAGGATGAGATTTTTTGGGTGAATAATATGCCCATCAAGATCAAATTTACAACCTAGAAGATTTGAAATAGAGTCTTCTTGACTGATGATAATATGTAAAGGTGTGGTATCCACCTTTCGACCAAGTTTTTGTGATTGAAGGTGTAGAGTGAATAGATCCCTACTCATTTATTCTTCGGTAGCGACAAGGCATGTGAGGTGTGGAACATCGTTGGAGAATTCTTATGTCACGACCCATCCTCGGGGCCCGTGCCGTGACTACCCCAAGCCCGCCTTCCATAGGCCTGGGGCTGGAGACAAGCACCAAGGCGTAAATCCCGGTAAAAAGGGAAGGCATTGCCTTTATAAAGTAAACAATCACCACAGAGTACAAGCGGAAGAAGTAAACACTAAGTAAAAACTGAGTACAACAGTAAGTAAAGAAAGTAAAAGGGGCCTGAAATACAAGCCCAACTATAAAGTACAACTCGAAAGGGAAAACAACAACAGTAAAGTAAAGCCGCTACACCGAGCTGTCCACTGGAAAACCCACCTGAAGGGTAGGTACAGATAGCTCCTCTGCTCCTCGGGTCCCGTCGTCCGCTCCGAGCACGTCCCGCCCAGTGGTCCACCTCCAGGTACTGTCCTGCTCTGCAAGCCTCAACCACGATCAACGCTGTCCGTCGTCTGCAACCAACACAACGTAGTGCGGGCATAACCCATGCGGGGGTGAGTATAAGCTACTCAGTAGGGACCCCGAGACCCCCGAAGGTCTCCCAAAATCCACAAAGGTTAAACCACAAAAGAAAGATACAAACACGAAGTAAAAACCGACACTGCTTAGGTATATGCCCATACATATACCTAAGTCATCAATTCCAATACGCTCCAACCTCCGAGCCCAAGTACAACTCAGTCCACACAAGAAAGTATACGTATTCCACACAGGAAAGCAAAACGTAATCCATATAGGATAGCACAACACAATCCACAAAGGAGAGTAAACATGATTTCAGCTCACACAGGTATACATCGTCGAAAAGGTGAAAGAGATGATCAGAAATAGATACTGAATCATCTAAGATGGGACCCACATATGGTACAAGACCAGCTGTCTTCATTGATTCATCTATACTGGGACCCACATAGGATACAAGACCAGTATTGAATCATCTAAGCTGGGACCCACATAGGATAGAAGACCAGCACAGCTAGGACCCACATAGGATACAAGACCAGCTGTCTTCATTGATTCATCTATACTGGGACCCACATAGGATACAAGACCAGTATTGAATCATCTAAGCTGGGACACACATAGGATACAAGACCAGCACAGCTAGGACCCACATAGGATACAAGACCAGCTGTCTTCATTGATTCATCTATACTGGGACCCACATAGGATACAAGACCAGTATTGAATCATCTATGCTAGGACCCACATAGGATACAAGACCAGCACAGCTAGGACCCACATAGGATATAAGACCAGCTGTCTTCATTGATTCATCTATACTGGGACCCACATAGGATACAAGACCAGTATTGAATCATCTAAGCTGGGACCCACATAGGATACAAGACCAGCATAGTTATGACCCACATAGGATACAAGACTAGATGTTTTCATTGATCGCAGTCCACTGGGGATCTCTGCACAGTCGTCGTCGTTGAAGTCGCAGCCAGCACTAGGGTTTCCGCACACAGCAAGCTCGTTCGGGAGGGTCCGCTCCACGAGCCGAGAGGCTGATACATCAACTGACACAAGGTCCGAAGTTGATGTATCCAGAAGTTCTGTATCGTCAACTGGAACTCAACGTCGCAGACGGCGCGTCAATCGGACGCCCGGTCTGAGAGTTATTGGCATTTTCGTCCTAGGGGCCCTGTTGGTTTTTAAGAAAAACCAACCCGATCGTACTCCACCTGCATCCAAACCTCGGGCGGAGTGAGCCAAAAGACCCGTCTCACTTATAGGAATTCAACAAAGTCGATGAAACGTAAATCGGACAACCGGAACTCAAGTTACGAGCGTTTCCGCTCCGAGGGCCCGGTTGGTTTCATGTACGAACCAACCCGGCCGAACCCAAAGTAATCCGAAACGTTGAGTGCGATATACTGAAACGACTGCCTCGATCGAAGGATGGTGTTGCCGCTGACGGCGAGTTGTTTGGAGGCCCGTAGCTCATGTTACAGGCATTTTACCGAAAGTGGTCCAAAAATGGGGGTCTGGGCCCGGGCCGACCCGGCCCGACCCCCCCTGGGTCGGCCCGAGCTGGGTCGACCGGACCCAGGTCCGACCCGGCTGGGCACAACCCGGCCCGGCCCAGTCCGGTTCGGTCTGGCCCGACCGGCCGGCCAAGGCTCGGCCAGCGTGGCCGAGCTGATTCGCGGGCGGGGTGCGCGGCTCCCCCACCCTTCGCCGTTAATTGAGGCCGGCAGTTCGCCGGCCGCCTTCTTTCTGGCGGCGCGCCGCCGCCGCCTTCCGCGGACCACCGGACGAACTCCGGTGGTCCGTTCCTTCTTCCGTCTTCGCCTATGGTCCCCCCGGGACCCCACCTTCACTGCGAAGGGATTTAAATGCCCAAACGGCCTGCTTCGTCGTCGCCCGTCAATCCGCACGTCAAAAAAGAAATGCGCCGTCTTTTTTATTCTCCGGCGCGACGCGTTGGCGCCGCGCCCCTTCGCTGTGGCCCGACTCCGTCCGCGGATGTCTTCGGGTTTCTCCGCCGTGACGCGACGACATCACGCTTTTGTTTGTTTTTCACGACGCGGTGCGATGGCGCCGCGCATTAGTTGTCGCACGTTTCCGCGCGGTGCGATGGCACTGCACCATTCCCATTTCAATCCACAAAAAGAATCCAACATGAAATAAGGAGGAGGTTCAGCCGTGTTTGTGCGGTCCGGCCCCCCTCGCGTTATTCGATAACAAAAGGTCATATTTCACGAAGTTTCTCAAGGCAATAAACACGATCTATTTAAATAATAACCCTCAACATCAAACCGCATGATTGAACGATCCGCAGATCAACCCGGTATTGGTTGGTCCGCACTCGTCCTTCTTTTCTCAAAAGATAAGAAAATTCCAAAAAATAAATTCCCCTACCTCGTGTCGTCCTTCGTTTGTTGACAAAGTCACAGGATGGTAGTGTCGCTGTAGAACGGTATCAATTCTGCCGTCGTCGGAGTGAGCTCCGTCGTCGATGGTGACGTTCCCCGCGGTGATGCCTCCTCCCTTGACGCAGAGAAAGAAGAAGAGAAGGCACGTCATTGGTGCCATCGCGTTCTCCGTCGGAGGGTCGGTGTTCATCACATTCTTCGTCGAAGTCTCGACGTTCTTCAACGATGGTGATGGAGTTATTCCAAACTAAGAGCTCCCTCTCTCAATATCCCCACTTAACCAAGAAACCTAATAAAATAATCTCTCCCATTATTTTATTTACACATGCCATGCTTTTAAAATTCCAAAATTCAAATAACTTAATTAATTTATGAAGTTGAACTCATTAATTAAAAATTTTTGGCTTGCACTTAAGAGGGGGAGAAGTTCAATAGTTAAAGGGAGATTAAATGGGGGGTTAAAGGAGAGTTATAGGGATGTGAAAGGTTGGGGCTCATGTGGGCCCCACCTTTCAAGTATCCACTCATGGGAAGTTGGTTGGTCATGGGCTCCACCAACAACTTCCCATGGGGGAGAATAACTCCCAATGACATAAAATAAAATTGTTCACACAATTTTATTTATTTTAAACTAAAACCCCAAAAACAAAATCTCAACCCGCTTAAAATGTAACTGTGGTAAAGGTCCCCTTAAGAAATTACCATCGTTGCGAGTTCATCGGTGCCATCTGATTTCAATTCCGAGCACCGGTTCAAATGATAGAAATTCCCGCTCGCTCGTTCACTGAACGTACCCGAGCCAAACTTCGGATGTTGATTCCGGGCACTCCGGGCCTCGGAATCAAGTGCCGTCAAAAACCGTGTTCTTGTAAAATTCCAAAGAAAATTAAGTAAAAATTTTCCTTGAAATTTACGGGTCTTTACATTACTCTCACCTCAGGGATTTACGTCCCCGTAAAGCTTCAACACAAACTAGGGTCACAAAAGCGGTACAGAGCACGCATCTGATCCTTCCGCTCCCATTTTCTTACCTGGAGGTTCCCGTACTGCCCAAGAAAGCTCACCCGAGAAATCGATCGTCCTCGTAGGATCCACTCCTATCGATCCTCGATCCCCAATGGAACCTCTGTGAAAGACACCCCATCGCCATCGTCCAGCTCCTCATGGTCGATGATATGCAGAGGTTCGAGCACGTATCTCCTCAGTTGAGATACGTGGAAGTCGTCGTGCACCTGTTGCAACTGCGGTGAATGGGTCAAGCGGTAATCCACTTCTCCTACCCAGCTGAGGACCTAGAAATGTCTGTTGAACCTCGAAGATAACTTGCCTCCCTGGCCACATCTCCGTAAACCTCGTCGAGGTGAGACCCGTAAGAAGACGTGGCCGTCATCCTTGAACTCCAGAGGTCTTCATTTTCTGTTAGAACTAAAACTCAAAACAACTGCTGATACGAGGGTAAGGTTGACCGACTCAAGAGTGATCGGTTGCACCCTCCTGTGCAAGATTTACCCTACGCTGCCTGGGGTTTCCTTTTTCGCCGACCAAGGAAAACCCAACCTGATGTCGTAGTTAAACTACATCCTTTTTGCCTAATACCGTCAATTTGTTTATGAACTGTGATTTCCTAGTCCATACTCAAACCAACATCGTAAGGCCTCGACGCTGCCACCAAGAGATTCCAACCGAAACTCTTGCCTCGAGGATCTAAACACAATGTCGGCATAAGTGTGATTATCGAGTCTCCTCCCAAGGTATCTCCAGATGTGAGGGTCAAGTCCACGGCTTACCAGAAACTCTAGGTCTGGAACAAGATTTGTGAAAGAAAGGAATGATTCATATCGACGTCCATTACTACAGTAGCTAGTAGTGGACACAGACTGTCCCTTGAATCATTTCTAGAGCCATTGGGTCACACTCCTTGACCGCATGTAGCCGCACTCTTCCTCCGCCCTCCAGCTCCCTGATCCTGGCGGGAATAACTAAGGCGGGTGATTGTACCATGTTAGGATGTACACCACTTCATGCTGCTCTCTTAGCTCTGCCTCCACGTCTGCTGCTTCGTAGACTCATCTCTCCTTAACATTTTCTCTTCTTGAAGCATTTTCCACGCCCAAGTCTCCGAGACTAGCGCCAGTTTCCATCTTCCCACTACAATCCTTCACTGACTACATCCATTCAGTGAAAAGATTCTTAACCACAAAGGTACTTTCTAGCACCCTAGCATAAGTCGGAATGCATAGAGAAAAGGTGCTAGCTCGGATGTCCTTAAACACACCACGCTCAGAGGTTAGAGCTCTATAGAACTGATCGAAAAGCATTCATCGAGTACTCAGAATGTTCGGTACGCCTCGATGAATTCCCAGCTATCGATACGTCGACCCGCAGAAGCTGTATAAGCTTTAGAAAACTCTCAGCCACCTCCTCAAGCTAGTCCTCAACTGCCTGTGAGTCAGGTTTTCCTCGGAACTTGAGAGTAACTGATGCTGAAACATGTGTAAGGTAGTAAGCCTACATGTGTCACATACCGGTACCGCCGGTTGTAACTGCTGACCAACAGGTAGTGATGTATAGCTTACACACTACCCGAAGGCACTATCTCAGGCATCGGTCCACGTACCGAAGCCTCATCACTATGCGGACCATCCTCATGGTCATTCACTGGATAACACAAGTAGCCAAGTCCACCATCCACTCCACTGATGTCTCAGGTAGGCGAAAAACTCTAGCAATCGCCTCAAACCAGTGTTCTGCAGTCTGGGAATCTGTCTCGCCTCGTATCCTCGGAGGCCACTACTGCTGGAACTAGTGCAACGCGCTCTACCAGCATGCACAGTTCGCTAGTATGGCTGTTGTTATCTGCTACCCAATAGGTGGTGGTGCTGCTGGTACACCACCCGAGGGTGCCAACATAGAAAGAGGGCCCTGCACCGGAGCCTCGTCGCTCGGTGGGCTGCCATCGAGTACTCACTCGGAACTCCAACTGACTGTCTGCGTGGAGACATCCTGAATAGATGCGACACGGTCAATGTTTATTCCTGGTGAGCTGACCTGGTTTGAGCTGACTTTAAAACTTTGGAAACACACACACAATCAGTGTCTTCATGTACAAAGTCGGAAATCAGTAGTCAGGGTCCTGGTCTACGGATACGTCGGTCGCCGCACCAACACTGGACTCCCTGAACTAAAGACCACACTCGGTACCCTTAACAAAATTGCTTCATATAGAAAAAGATCAGAGTCCTGAGTTCTGCGGTAGAACCGAACTCCTCTGATACCAATTTGTCATGACCCGTCCTCGGGGCCCATGCCGTGACTACCCCAAGCCCGCCTTCCATAGGCCAGGGGCTGGCGACTAGCACCACGGCGTAAATCCCGGTAAAAAGGGAAGGCATTGCCTTTGTAAAGTAAACAAGCACTACAGAGTACAAGCGGAAGAAGTAAACACTAAGTAAAAACTGAGTACAACAGTAAGTACAGAAAGTAAAAGGGGCCAGAAATACAAGCCCAACTGTAAAGTACAACTTGAAAGGTAAAACATCAACAGTAAAGTATAGCCGCTACACTGAGCTGTCCACTGGAAAACCCACCTGAATGGTAGGTACAGATAGCTCCTCTGCTCCTCGGGTCCCGCCGTCCGCTCCGAGCATGTGCCGCCCACTGGTCCACCTCCAGGTACCGTCCTACTCTACAAGCCTCAACCACAATCAACGTTGTCTGTCGTCTGCAACCAACACAACGTAGTGCGGGCATAGCCCGTGCAGGGGTGAGTATAAGCTACTCAGTGGGGACCCCGAGACCCCTGAAGGTCTCCCAAAATCCACAAAGGTTAAACCACAAAGGAAAGATACAAACACGAAGTAACAACTGACACTGCTTAGGTATATGCCCATACATATACCTAAGTCATCAATTCCAATATGCTCCAACCTCCGAGCCCAAGTACAACTCAGTCCACACAGGAAAGTATACGTATTCCACACAGGAAAGAAAAACGTAATCCACACAGGATAGCACAACACAATCCACAAAGGAGAGTAAACATGATTTCAGCTCACACAGGTATACATCGTCGAAAAGGTGAAAGAGATGATCAGAAATAGATACTGAATCATCTAAGCTGGGACCCACATATGATACAAGACCAGCTGTCTTCATTGATTCATCTATACTGGGACCCACATAGGATACAAGACCAGTATTGAATCATCTAAGCTGGGACCGACATAGGATACAAGACCAGCACAGCTAGGACCCACATAGGATACAAGACCAGCTGCCTTCATTGATTCATCTATACTGGGACCCACATAGGATACAAGACCGGTATTGAATCATCTAAGCGGGGACCCACATAGGATACAAGACCAGCACAGCTAGGACCCACATAGGATACATGACCATCTGTCTTCATTGATTCATCTATACTGGGACCCACATAGGATACAAGACCAGTATTGAATCATCTATGCTGGGACCCACATAGGATACAAGACCAACACAGCTAGGACCCACATAGGATACAACACCAGCTGTCTTCATTGATTCATCTATACTAGGACCCACATAGGATACAAGACCAGTATTGAATCATCTAAGCTGGGACCCACAAAGGATATAAGACCAGCACAGCTAGGGCCCACATATGATACAAGACTAGTTGTCTTCATTGATCGCAGTCCATTGGGGATCTCTGCACAGTCGTCGTCGTCAAAGTCACAGCCAACACTAGGGTTTCCGCACACATCAAGCTCGTTCGGGAGGGTCCGCTCTACGAGCCAAGAGGCTGATACATCAACTGACCCAAGGTCCGATGTTGATGTATCCAAAAGTTCTGTATCGTCAACAAGAACTCAACGTCGCAGACGACGCGTCAATCGGACGCCCGGTCTGAGAGTTATTGGCTTTTTCGTCCCAGGGGCCCGGTTCGTTTTTAAGGAAAAACCAACCCGACCGTACTCCACCTGTGTCCAATCCTCGGTCGGAGTGATCCAAAAGATCTGTCTCACTTAGAGTAATTCAACAAAGTCGACGACACGTCAATCGGACATCCAGAACTCATGTTACGAGCGTTTCCGCTCCGAGGGCCCGGTTGGTTTCGTGTACGAACCAACCCGGCCGAACCCAAGTAATCTGAAACTTTGAGTGCGATATACCGAAACGACCGTCTCGATCCAAGGATCGTGTTTCCACTGACGGCGAGTCGTTTGGAGGCCCGTAGCTCATGTTACGGGCATTTGACCGAAAGTTGTCCGAAAACGGGGGTCTGGGCCCGGGCCGACCCCCCCCCCCCCCCCCTGGGTCGGCCCGAACTGGGTCGACCTGACCCGGGTACGACCCGGCTAGGCCCAGCCCGGCCCGGTTCGGTCCGGCCCAACCGTCCGGCCACTGCTCGGCCAGCGTGGCCGAGCCGATTCGCGGGCGGGGTACGCGGCTCCCCCGCCCTTCGCCGTTAATTGAGGCTGGCGGTTCGCCGGCCGCGTCTTTTTCGGCAGTGCGCTGCCGCCGCCTTCCACGGACCACCGGATGCACTCCGGTGGTCCGTTCCTTCTGTCATCTTCGCCTATGGTCCCCCCGGGACCCCACCTTCACTGCGAAGGGATTCAAACGCCCAAATGGCCTACTTCGTCGTCGCCCGTCAATCCGCACGTCAAAAACGAAACGCGTCGTCTTCATGGTTCTCCGGCGCGACGCGTTGGCGCCGCGCCCCTTCACCGTGGCCTGACTCCGTCCGCGGATGTCTTCGGGTTTCTCCGTCGTGACACGACGGCGCCGCGCCTTTGTTTGTTTTTCACGACGCAGCACGACGGCGCCACGCATTACTTGACGCACGTTTCCGCGCGGTGCGATGGCACCACACCATTCCCATTTCAATCCACAAAAAGAATCCAACATGAAATAAGGAGGAGGGTCGGCCGTGTTTGTGCAGTCTATCCCCCCTCGCGTTATTCGATAACAAAAGGTCATATTTCACGAAGTTCGTCAAGGAAATAAACACGAGCTATTTAAATAATAACCCTCAACATCAAACCGCATGATTGAACGATCCGCGGATCAAACCAGTATTGGTTGGTTCGCGCTCGTCGTTCTTTTCTCAAAAGATAAGAGAATTCCAAAAAAATAAATTCCCCTACCTCGTGTCGTCCTTCGTTTGTTGACAATGTCGTGGGATAGTAGTGTCGCTGTAGAACGGTATCAATTCTGCCGTCGTCGGAGTGAGCGCCATCATCGATGGCGACGTTCCCCACGGTGATGCCTCCTCCCTTGACGCAGAGAAAGAATAAGAGAAGGCACGTCATTGGTGCCTTCGCGTTCTCCGTCGGAGGGTCGGTGTTCATCACATTCTTCGTCGATGTCTCAACGTTCTTCAACGATGGTGATGGAGTTCTTCAAAACTAAGAGCTCCCTCTCTCAATATCCTCACTTAACCAAGAAACCTAATAAAATAATCTCTCCCATTATTTTATTTACACATGCCATGCTTTTCAAATTCCAAAATTCAAATAACTTAATTAATTTAAGAAGTTGAACTCATTAATTAAAAAGTGTTGGCATGCACTTAAGAGGGGGAGAAGTTCAAGAGTTAAAGGGAGATTAAATGGGGGGTTAAAGGAGAGTTATAGGGATGTGAAAGGTTGGGGATCGTGTGGGACCCACCGTTCAAGTATCCACTCATGGGAAGTTGGTTGGTCGTGGGCTCGACCAACAACTTCCCATGGGAGAGAATAACTCCCAAAGACATAAAGTAAAATTGTTCACACACTTTTATTTATTTTAAACTAAAACCCCAAAAACAAAATCTCAACCCCCTTAAAACGCAACTGTGGTAAAGTTCCCCTTAAGCAATTACCGGTATTGCGAGTTCATCGGTGCCATCGGATTTCAATTCCAAGCACATGTTCAAAAGATAGAAATTCACGCTCACTCGTTCACTGAACGTACCTGAGCAAAACTTTGGAAGTTGATTCCGGGCACTCCGGGCCTCGGAATCAAGTGCCGTCAGAAACCGCGTTATTGTAAAATTCCAAAGAAAATTATGAAAAAAAATTCCTTGAAATTTACTGGTCTTTACATCTTAGTATCCCTCTCATCAAATGAGGAAATCCTACTCTTTCTTGTTAAATTTCTTCATGGATCATATGGGAGGAGGCCGGGAGAGGGTTTCCCACTCGGTGGTGCTACATGTGGGGTGATGGTGTATTTGGCAGGTGTGGTACAAGTCGAAGCATAAGGGTGTGGATGTGACGGCTCAGGTCATTATCGTATTCGTGAGAAATATGTTACTTGACTTCAAGAAGGCAGTGATGTCTTCATAGCAGGATCCATCTCTTCATCATTTAATGGTAGTTTCCAGGGGGTTTTCATCTAGTAGTGGGGAAGGAAACTTGGTTGGATAGTGTCCTCCCTCGGGTGAATTGAAACATAATACAGACAGTTCTTCTATCCCAGGGAACATGCATGGAGGAGGTGTGATGTGGGATAATAATGGCTCAATTTACTTAGATTTCACATCCAGACTGGTCCAAGGATCTTCCATTCATGTGGAGGCAATGGAAATTCTCACTAGTCTTATACTTTTCTGGAAAAAGGGGCTAGCATCTCAGAATTTGAAATATAATCCTTGATTGTTCATAATTCCTTGAAAATTTATGGAAATTATACTTGGATGATTTCATATGTTTGAATAAAATTTAAATGTATCTATAATAGTAATTCTTCTATGCTTCATACCTGGAGGTAGGGGAAAAAGGATGTGGACTATATGGCCTCAATGTATTTCACTAGCATGTTGATGTGTTTTTGCATACCTCAGGTAATATTAAGCCTAATGGTATTGACTTTATTAAAGTGGATGTCCTCAAGAATCACCATTTCAAGGGCTCTTAAGTTCTTTCATGAGTGGGGAGGGGTTCTCCTCTTTGCCTTTTTTTATTTCCTCATCCTTTTAATACAATTACATAATGATGATGATGATTATGATGATGTATGTATTATTGAAAGATAAATCCTAATAAAATAAAAAATAATTTTCCTTTCCCTCATAATTTTAAATTACTTAATCTACTACAATGATCCCAATACATTAAATATATAAATATTCACTATGGCTATAATCATATAATGGTGGAGAATGATGATATGGCGAAGACAACATTTTGAACAAGGTATATACATTATTAGTTTATTCTAATTTTATTTTGATTAACTAATGCACTATATGACATTATAGATATTATGAATAAATTATTAAAAACAACATATAAAACATTATGGTGGTATTCATTAAAATATGTTTGTATAATGGAAGTGTGATTTATAGAATGGGATTTATCTTCTTAAAAATTGGATACCCTTATAAAAACATTATATAGGATTTATAGTATGTCTGAATTATGGTCTAATGATATTTTCCTTTCATGACTACATTTTCTCCATGAATGTGATATCTATTGACCCCACTAAGGAAAAGGTGGTGAAATAATAGCCAAAACTGATAAACATAATTGAGATTTGATATTTACAAGTCTTAGAAGGTTATTATCGATGATTTTTTTGAAAACCATTTTCTTTAATATTGTCTATCAAAAAAGTTAATATGTAATGGTGTTAAATTCACCTGGTCTATCCCCAATTAATTTAAGTTTAATCCCCTGATAAACCCTATTTTTATCCCCTTGTTCCCATCTATCTCATTAAGCTCAGAGGTTCCTGATTTATTCAACGGTGCACCAAATATTTTGTTTTCAGAATCAGAGTTAATGTAAGCATCAGTTCTCATAGATCATACCTTGGTGGATCATTTTAGGTTACATAAAACTTTGGGGGATAACATTGAAAATTTAAATTTTCGTACTTTGGGGTTTTCAAGAACATGCTACAGCTGACCTCCTTGACATATGCCATGCGATTATTTAGTTTTCCTCAGTGGAAGATTTGATTTAAGCATGGTCATGTTCTCCTAAAAAATGGAATGGATGGGGCTTAAACCACTTTTTATGGTAATATGATTTTCATATTAAATGGGATACTCTTTCCGTTGTGATTTGGTTATGTTTTTAGGAACACTCATTGTCATTTCAAAACACTTCAATTTTATGGTTGATAGAAAATATTGTAGGAAAAAATAAATAATCTGATAGAAAGTTGATCTATGTGGGTAACTTGACTAATCCATGGATAGGTGGGGAATTATATGTATCAAGTAAACTATTTGAGTTTTTTTCAATTGGGGATGGGAAGTAATTTAGCTGAAAAAATGTTTTGATATTTGAATCATGAGTGGCTTATAAAGTGTTGTGTCGGTGCATAGGGAACCAATCATCTTGTTTCTTTCCGAGAAATAGGCATGCAGGGATGAATAGATCATGATTAAAGATGATCTATGTGTCCTGGTGGTGTAATGGATTAGTTCCTAATAATTTCATATAGAAAGTTAAAATTTCTTAAAATGATCTTAAAGTTCCAGGGGTTTTTTCTTATATGAAGTTTGACATAAAGGATCACATGTTAGTTGAGTATTTACTGCCTAATCCAGGGAAGATGAAGGGGATTTTTTCTACATTATCATATAGCATGAGGCCAAATTCAGCTCATTTGGTGCCACTAAAACTAATAAAGGTCTCAGAATTTGAGGTGGTGACTATGGAGAGAGTTAAGGGAAAAAGTGTTGTTACATGGAACCGTTTGTTGTAGGGTACTTTTTTGGATCTAGGTAGAAGGAATGATTCAGCCATGTTAAGACAATAGTTGACCTAGGGAGACATCAAAATTGGTAACTCGTTCTATGGTTTTGGTATTAAGGGGTTTAATTAGGACTAGGGATATGCCTAATAGGTAAAGGGCGACATTGAGGGTGAGATTTAAGATGGGGGGGAGTCAGATTAGTAATTAACTTATTATTTATCTAAGGACACTATATGTATAAGACACATCAAAGGATTATACACCTCATGTAAGAATAAGTGGATCAAGTATATTTGGTCACAAGGGAGTTTTAGATTTATCAAAGGAAACAAAAATGAATTACACAAGGAAAATTAATACCATCCAAAACCAATGGGGACTATGTCAGTTACAATAAATCAAACTATAAGAGATGGATCGTGTTCTAAATGTTATTGATCATATATAGGTAAACAATAAATAAATGGATAGTGATAATTTACGGGCTATGGATGAGGGTAACATAGATGATCAACAAAGGATGAATTAGGTAGTAGAGCTCACTACCAGGAAGGCACTGAAGATGCTTGTACATTTGGTAAAATAAATGTTGTAGGATGACCACTTTATTAATTCCACAACATTGGTGGTATGTAGGACGATGAAAGTAGGGCTTACTACGGACATTAATCATGAGAATAGTGCATGGATTAATAAGTGAGACCTCATACTGCTATGGGGATTCAATTAATGGATGATCAATAGTGGGAAGTACATTCCAACATGGGATAAGATGAATGGTCTCTTTGAATACCTTATAAAATAATATATAAAAACACATCTATGAAATACTGTATGGAATCTATTTGGGGAGGAATACTTTAATAGGATGATGCTCTTTTCTAATGATTTTTTATATCTTTTGGTGCTCATTCATCTTATTCAACCTATGTGGTTTCTCACGTCTCTTTAAAAGTGTTTTGATTATAAAAATTAATATTTTAAGTCCAATCGTGAAATTTAGCTTGATGTTACAATTTGTGACTAGAAAATGTGGAATAAATATCAATATAGTGAATTATGATGATATATATATATATATGTGTTTGTGTGTGGATTATAAGAATTTTATGTATATCTTATCTGTTAAGTAGATCATGATTAGGTAAATAAGAAGGTTGGGCCTATGATTTCATGATACACAACCACCACAAAAAGGTAATGAATTACTATGATGAATTGTGAATGACGGGTCATAGATTTTTTACAATGGTGTGGATTAATAATGATCTTACATATATAGGTCTAGAAAATAAACATATAGTGATTTCTAGGAAATAGAATCCAATAGTAATTTTCCAGTAAATTGATGATTAAATAAGTTAATAGTTTAAAATTTTAAGAAATCATATTGTGAGATGATGTGTTGATGTTTGTAATGAATTCAAATGTTCATTAAATGCTGGAAATGAGGAGGTAAATTCTTGATGAAGCACCTAGCTAAAAATTTTCAATATAGCCTGGTATCATAAATATGTATAGGGATTTACGAGATCATTTCTACCATGATGTTATAAAGTAATAAATTTTGGACTATGTGTCTATATTCATAGTGTTCAAATAGGTTATGGTTAAAAGATAACATCATATGCGAGTCATACAACCCCAATATATTCCAATATGAATGTGGGAATATGTTATAATTGATTTTCCCACAAGACTGTCAAAGACCTCAAAGGAGAATACTTCTATATGGGTCCTAATTGAACGTTTTACTAAGCCTTCTCATTTCAATGTAATAAGAGAAAATATAATTCTTCAATCCCTTGCCCCACACTATATTAATGAAATCATAATGCCATAGGGGGAACCACTAATGACTGTATTTGATCATTAAACACAATTTTCAGTTAATGTATGGAATAGTATTAAATTATTTCTTCACGACAGGATACATTTATGATCCGCCTATCATCCCCAGACAGATGGATAGTTTTAAAGAACTATCCAGACATTGGAATCCATTATGAGAACATTTTGTGTTGAACTATATTGTAATTGCATCATTATCAATAATTGGTCAAATTTTCATACAATAATATCATCCATAAAGATATATATATATGTCAAGATATGAATCAAGGAAGAGGTTCCATAATCCAACCTACTAAAAAGAAGTTGGATAAATATGGTCTCTCTTCCTAGAACATAAAGTAGAGGTGATCATAAAAGTATGGATTGTACATGATCACTTAAAGTATCTAAAATATAAAAAATAATTAGGTTTGTAATTGAAATAATGACATGGAAATTCAATTTGAGATAATATATTATTAAATGTATCTCGTTGGGAGAGAGTTGCATGATTTCGTATAAATGGGAAATTAAGACCTTGGCATGTTATTCCTTTTGAGATATTATAAATAATTGGATTTATATGTTACCTATTAGATATTCTTACCAACAATTCTAAAGTAAATTAAATATTCCACCCTTCAATAATAGGGAAATACAATATTCATAATATGATTTTAATGAAATATGAAGTAATATGTGACATACATGACTTATTTTAAAGGCATTTTTCATTTAATTTCTATTCTTTCTTTGTTTGTGGGGGTTTCCCATGTATTTTTGGATAAAGGGGGTCTCATCATGATTTCATCCAAACCATGAGCCCATTTACAATTATTAAAAAAAAATAGTTTCGTTTATATCTCCTTAATTTTTTACATTTTTCACCTATTCCACATCTCACATGGCCTCCCCTGGCCTATTCAAAAAATAATTTCCATTAAGACCCCATAGATACTC
Source organism: Viscum album (assembly GCA_963277665.1). Classification (NCBI taxonomy): domain Eukaryota; kingdom Viridiplantae; phylum Streptophyta; class Magnoliopsida; order Santalales; family Viscaceae; genus Viscum; species Viscum album. The sequence continues at coordinate 744,264,497 of OY728123.1, read as the reverse complement.
AATATCATTTTGGATTTGGGTGATTTATTTAAGAATTAATCCAACCAGTGACCCCATTTCATTTTTTAAAAACAGTTATTCTTTAATATATCTATATTTATTAATTAATTTCAATGATTACACCACCCACTAAAGGAAAAAAACCCGTAGGCTCACCCCCATTATCGATTTTACCTCTTTGGAGCTCATTTGCATCGTAGATTTGGGGGAAGTTCTAAGGGATTCTAAAATCATCTAGATTTGAGATGGTAATTTGTTTCATGCATAAATAATTCAATTTTATCTCTTTCCCGCCATTTCAATCCCCACATGACCACCTCAGCATCATCCAATCCTCCCTATCAGTTTTGGTTGCATGGACACTCAAATTTTAAAGGATTTGGGGTGATTTATTGAAGATCTCTCAAGTTTGCGGGTTACCATTCTTCCTCCTCCCATTTTCTTACGGTTTCTTCCATTCCTTATTGAATTTCCTATTTCCAGAAAGTAGAGATTCTATCCTAGGGTTTGATATTGGGTTTTTTATACTAATATATTGTATTTAGGATTGATTTTAACTCCCTTTGGCGCGACAGTGGTGCGAGTGAACTTTCACACAATGATTTCACATTTTGACACTTGTGGTTGGTGATTCCATTTTTAAGCACTCTTGGATGATTTAGAATTTTTAGATTTATAATTTTTTCATGTTCTTCTTCCCTGTTCAATGTTGCAAAAACAATTTTTGGTGGTATTTGTTAGGAAAAGAGTGCTAAAATGACATTTTTGTGTGGAAATAGGTGTTTTTCATGGATATCCCATGTTGGATTGTTTGATCTTGTTTTATAATTGATGAAATTGTTTTTTAATATAATTTAGATCTTTAAATTCATAATTTCTGAAATCTCGTTATGAACAAAGTGTTCAATGTGGGTTTTCAATGGATTTTGTTTTCAAAACATTGTTATATTTTGTGATGTAGTTTTATGGAAATTATAAATGTTTTATTGAGTAATAAATTTTTTGAAAATCATATATAGATACTTTTTTGAAAGTGGGTGACTAAAACTGATGATTATAAGTGAATTTAAATTTTGGTGACATGTGAAATTTATTTGTTCACAAAAGGGGAAACCCAAGTATCTATGGGGGTGGACGTGTACTAGTACGCAAGTTATCTGAAATAATATTGTCCATGTTTAACATATAATATTAGACATTGAAAACACTAAAAATATATTGATGATTTTTTGGGTCCACTAGGATATTGGCATATTCCCAACTAGTAGCTCATATATGATAACTAATATTACCATGGTTACTTTACACTGAGAAACAAGGTACATGGGTCCAAAAACAAACTAGTACCCAAGGGTGTTCCAAATATCAGTGTTATTGTATCCTTTGTATTTATCATTGGATTATAGTGTGTTTGGATAGGAAAAATAAGTACCATACTTATTTTAATTAAAAGATTTCACTCATTGAAGTTTTCCTTTGAAAATGTTTTACCTTTAAAACTTTCATTATTTAGAATTTATTTCCATTATTTCATGTTGATCAAAAACATGTATGGTTTTCAACATGTCATTCTTACTATATAAAATCTTTTTTGGGGTATCATTGTGGGAATATGATCCAACCCTACTTTCACGCCTTCTGTATAAGAAGACCTGATCATGTTTGGTGAAGGTAAAGTCAAGGCCTTGGGTGATGGTGGTTTGAGATGCTAGTTTCTCCCCTTGGTGCAGTGTTGTAGAGGAACCTTTTAGGTGATAACCCCTTTATATATGGAGTCCCTTGTGATATTTCATGCTAAATTGATGTGTATTTTTACCTCTTGTGTCATATTTAATCCTATTTGTTTAGTTAGGGATTTTATTCAAGGAAATTTTGGCATAAATATTTAGATTAATCTTATTAATTTTTTTTAGCTATTAAATGATTCAAAACATGGGTAAATCATTCCCAAATCATAATACATGATACCTTGGAAATTATTCCAGCCCATGAAGATAGAGAATAACTTTTGGGCCTTTCTTTGGACCATGTTTGGTGTCAGTAATGATGGTGACAAGAATAGTTTTGTGAAATAATTTTATCAAAGGGGACAATGTTTTTTGGGTTGTTTTATTATTTTGAGATGAATCAAGCTAGACAAGACCTAGGACTATTAGGGATAAGAGTTTTAGTCCCGATTAGGGTTCATTACCTACACCTCTCATGGAAGACTTCAAGTCACCATGGGACATTGAAATTTCTTTTTTGATGAAATTTTATGAATTAATGTACTGATTTTTGTTCTTGTTACTATTGTATTATTTTAGTAACATGCCTCCCCTGAAATCTCCCACGCAGCCATGGGAGGAAGCCAAAGAGAGTTCGTCATCACTACTTGATCAGAGGATTGTAGAGTATTGGGTTAAGGCTATCCAGGCTCTGGGAAAAGGACCACCTCCTATTCCATCTATATTAAGGGAAGATGAGACCGGTCCTAGGAAGGAAAATCCTAGGAGTTATTGGAAAAAAAGCCTCCTTTCTTCCAAGGTAGCACATACACCCAAGAATAAGAGTAGTGGCTCGAAAATATCAAGCATATGTTTTATTTTCTAGACACACCTGAGGATGTTTGGGTGATCTGTACCTATTTCATATTATAGGGTCAAAGACGAAGGTGGTGGGAATAAGTACATTAAACAGGGAAGTACGATCTAATGAGCAAGAAGAACTTCGACGTTATCTTCAATGACCAATACTACACTAAAGATCTCACTTATTATCGACCTCGATAGTTTATAGAGCTTGTTTTGGGGGATCTTTCAATGATGGAGTATGCCAATCATTTTTCTGAGCTGGCATAGTATGGGCCGAAAATGGTCTCCAATGAGAAGATAATGTTCCGGATGATTGAGAGGGTATGTGGCCAGATATATATTCCCACTTCTTCATATTCATGCTGAAAACCTATGGAGAGGTTGTTGACCCTGTTCATATGGTGGAGATCAACCATAAGGGGAGGGATTGTTTTTTGGGATGATATTTGTTCTATGTAGTGTAAGCACTTTTGAGAAGAAAATTATGTGTGATGTGCAGGGAGAGAAGGGGTTGGAAGCTCTGGTAAACCTTCCAGGAAGTTTTCTTTAGTGGATTCTAATGCAAGGTTCATCATGATCCACTAGTGCGGGATGCCATGGTACATCTAAAAAAATGCACTTTTTTACTGAAGCCTTGTTATCATTATGGTGGTATGGGATAGATGAATCCCTTTTGTAGTATGGAATTCTTAATCCAATGTGGGATAAGATCATTGGATTTTCGGGGAGTTCTTTCTTTATCAAATCCGTCAAGAACCGGGGGATATCCAATTTCAGGTCATAGAGACAGAGCTGAATCATCTTATAGATAGAGCCACAGTTGTTCGGCCATTCCTAGGTAGTGACTAGGCATCTTCATGTGGTGGATTAGGCACCAGCGGGAAGAGAGGCGAGGCCATTGACTGTTCGAGGTATCATCCAGATTTCATCTTATGTAACTACTACTCTTTTTTGATATAGGTACTTCTGTTTCATTCATCTCTACCTGTAAAGTGAACATGCTAAATTTTCCAACATAGCTATTTTCCTTTGTGACAGATTTGGTGATGCCACTGGGAATGAAGAAGTAATAAGGTCTCAGGTGCCCATCATGTTCACATTATTGTTAGGGGTATAGATGGAGTGGGACCTACTATTAATAGATATAGACCTTTTTTATGTGATAGTTGGCATGGATTGGCTGGTGAAAATTCAATCTAACATCGATTTCTATCGGCATAGGGTTAGTTTCAAGACACCTGATGGGAGTCGTTAGGTTTTTCATTGAAAATTTGACCCTTGGATGGGTTGCGGAGGACCTCCACTCCTAGAGCATGGGAATAAAATCTACCAGCTATCATCACTAATTCTAGAGGATGATGTTTGTGCTTCTAAAGGAGGACCACCACATGTAGTGGTTGAGTTTCCAAAGGTATTCCTAGATAAATTTTCAGGCTTTCCTCTAAAGAGGGATGTTGAGTTCTCAATCGATTTGGTGAGAGGAATAGAGTCTACATCACTTCTATCCTATCTTATTGCCACCACCGAATAGAGCGAATTAAAGATTCAGTTGGAAGACATAGGATCCAAAGGATCTATTTGCCTGATTGTCTCTCCAAGTTCCACTACTGTCCTCTTTTCGAAGAAGGCTTACAGGTCCCTCTGGTTGTGCATCGACTACCGGTAGCTAAATAAAGTAACCATCAAGAACAAATTGAATTTTTAGAAAATAGATGATTTGATTAACCAATTGAAGGGGGAAATTGGTTATCAAAAACAAACATGCATTCAGGTTACCATCAAGTCAGGGTGAAAGAGGTAGATATCTCAATGATATCCTTCCGATGCAGGTATAGACAATTTGAGTATCAGTTCATTCCCATCTGATTGACCAATACTCCAACAATAATTATGAAACTCATGAACATTATGTTCAACCGGTGTCTCAATAAATTCATTGTGGTGTTTGTGGATAACATACTTGTCTACTCTGTATCTGAGGAAGACCATGAGCATCATTTGAAGATTGTGCTGGGAACTGTGTGGGATCTCCACCACAATGAAATGTTTTTCATGTGATCATTCTGAATCAAGGCTGTGAAATTTACAGGGAATGTGATCTCAGAGTAGGGGGATTTAGTGGACACCAAGAATATCATAACGATTATATCATGGGAGTAGCTGATGAAAATGTTCAAGATAAAGAGTTTCCTCGGTCTTATTGGTTACTACTGGTGGTTTGTTTCGGATTTCTCTGGGCTTCCTTCACCCAAGACTGCGCTCACTCAGAAAGGGGTGAAGTTTTTATCGGACCCAGAGTGTCAGGAATCCTTAGAGGATCTGAAGTGGTGGTTGACAATATTCCCTAAGATGATTTTTATGGAGTTTGGAAAGGGTTATGTGATGTATTGTTATGCTTTAGGTATAAGTCTTTGGTGTGTAATTATGCAGGGTTATCACATGGTTTCAAATGTTTCTCACCAATATCGACCACACAAAAAGAATTATCTGACCCATTACATGGAGTTATTAGTTCTAATGCATGATTTAATGACATATCATCACTACCTCATTGGGGATAATTTTGTAGTATATTTTAATCAAAAAAAACATTTCCAACATCTTCTCACAGAAGGACCTCAATATGAGGTAGCGTTGTTGGATAGAGTACTTACAGTGGTTTGACATTGATAATATCTATAACCCAGGAACGAGAAATGTGGTGGGGGATTATTGGAGATGAAAAGTACCAGTGAATGCTTGAATGAAGTACAATGTAGAGTGGAATATTATGGGGATCATTGTTGAGATGCATGTGGAGACCATGGAGCACAGTGGAGGCGTGTTCATGGTGATCATTTAGTTAACTCATTATCTCTTGTACTTGATTCAGTCAGAACAGCCTAGTGATGGTCTTTTTCATTGATCAAATTTGTTTCTTCATGGTGGGGAGATATCTTCTGATTGGTCATCATCTTCCTATGGCATCTTATGCTTCAATGCATGTTCATTAGTGTCAACATCTCTACGGACATCAGTGATGCAAGATAGCCATTAGTATCAGTGGGTTATCCATTCGAGTGCCACCAAGAAGTATTATGATGTGCGATGAACATTATGGTGGCCAAGTATGAGACGATATATATATGACTTTGTGTCAAGAAGCTACACATGTAAGTAGGAGAAAGCATAACCCCAAAGGCCCTTCTGATTTATGCAACCATTACCCATTCTTACCTAGAAGTGGGACGAGGTTTCCATGGACTTCATTGTTGGATTATGTGATATCCTAGGTAATTAAAGAAAATGAAATTTTCAGATTTAATAGTATTTTGGAATTAAATATTAATTTTACCGTAAAGGGGATTCTATGTTCGATATTGTACTCAACACGTGACAACAGATTTCTCCAAAATCTTATGTTGCATATAATGATGACTTATACTGAAAAGTAATATAATAATATTATTATTTTAAATGGTAGTTAATGCCTAATAATTATATTGGAGGTAATGAATAGAAAAAAAACATATTATTATTAAACATGTTTTTTAAATTTTTTCCCATTTATCAAATAAAATTTAGAGTCTTAAAATGAGAATGATTTAAATTTTATGCATCAATACTCTAATATTTTTAAATGGTAGTTTTACCGCCTTTTATGGAGAAAACCATTTAAATATAGATTTTTTCACGTTTATATGTTGAATATGAAAAAATAAACATCTTCATTATAATTGGGATACCAATATTTACTTTGGGTAAATTTTTGGTATTTTTCTGATTAAGTTCATTTTTTAATGAATAGTGAAAAATACATCAATTTAATTCAAAACTGTATTTTTTCATATTTATTTATATGGATAGATTGTCATTTTAAATTGTTTTAAATTTTAATTGGATTGTATTTTTCTATTTAATTTAATTTTGGTCATTATAATTAATTTCACTATGAAATTGGACATAAACACATGTCAATATATTTGTTGTTTTTACTTCTTAAAAACATTCTTTCTAGTTTTGATTGTTGGAATAAATTTTAAATTAATTAATGAATATTATATTTTTTTAATTTAGGAAAATATATATCATTTTTTAATTGATAATATCAAAATTAATCATGGGTTATTTTTTTTATCTTTCTGAAAATGTTCAATTTATGATGAATATTGAAAAAGACAACAAAGTAGTTAAAACAACCATCTTTTTCATTTAAATGAAATCTTACCACTTCTATTAATTGAATTTCAAAAATATTGCATACATGGATATCATTAGTAAGTAATATGTTGTTCAAAAGGATGAAAATAATTTTTGGTGAATAGTCTCCTTTGATTTTTATTTACTGCGGTTAAATGTAAATAGGGTAATTCAAGGATAAAATTAAAATTAAATAGTATAAAGTTATGTTAACACTTATCCTAACCTTATTTAATAACTCATGGCAAACTAATAGAATACGTGGGTAAAGACTTTTGTCTTTGGAAGCCACTTGGGAAAGATAATTACATTAATAACATTTATTTCAAGGAAAAATAAAAAAATCATAAACATGTATTGCTTTTCAAAATCAAATTTAATATGGGGCTATATAAATGATATTCTTTACTATAAAAAGTAATTAGAAAGCTAAAAATATTTCATATATCATGGTATTTTATAAATAAATTTATGAAATCATATAAATAAATTTATTTATGACACAATGATGATATAATGATTACCTCATTAATGAATGCTTTAAATAAATGAGATTATAGTTATTAAAATAATTTTATTTCGAAACATTTTAGTCCATAATTGACATTTATCGATTATTAAGACTTTATGTGTTTTAATTAAATATGTTTGTTCGAATTGATCATGTTTTTATTTTTTTTTTTAAAATTCATGATATGAATAGTTTACAAATTGACATTAATGTGTTTTTAAATCAATTAATATTTTATTAAATGATAAAATAGTACTAAAAATCTATGATTCGGCCCAATTATGAATAATATGTTAAAAATGTAATTAATTATTCTTTTTGGGTCTCTTTAAATTTTATTTTAATTATATTAACCATATATTATAAATATACATGAATACATTGTAAAAGATAAATAAGATAACAAGGTGTTAAATAAAAATGGCAAGGATTAAAAATATCCCAAACCTATCCAATTATTATTGGAAGATTTAATTTTGACTTATATTCATATTATCATACAATTTAATATGTTTTGTACCATTTAAAACAGAATTCCATTTTATAATAAAATAATACTTCCAAACATTACTAAAGATCCCCTCCTCCAACTTATAAAAGGATACCACCTCTAACCCATTACTCACATCTCTCATACCCCTTGGATCATCAACCCTATACCAAAATAATCTTCCAAAATCCCTAAAATCCTCTTAATGAATTCCCCTAGATAGAAGTCAATTCAATATATCCATTTGGCTCAAATCAAAAGAAGTTATCCGATTTGAGGTAATGTCTTATCACAAGTCTGTTTCCATTATTTTTCATTCTCCACTCCCTATGCCCTTCATATTATTTGTTTATATAAAAAAAATGTATCCTAAATTTACTAGGTTGTTGTAATGAGAATTATTTGACCTACACTTACACACGCCTCCATCTAATTGATACACACATATTGTTTCTGTGTACGATGAACTACTACCTCATGAAATGACGATTGTTCGATATTCCCCTACCACCTCTCATGGTGGACATTATGATGGAACTGTAATTATATATGATATTTATGATATTTAATTTTTTTCTATGCATCATTAATTATATTTTTATAATATACCTTTATTCTTTTCAGGATGTATATATAGGATAATTTCATTTGAGGAAGTGCAGACTATCACCCCCTCAATGTGATATCACTCATTCATGAAATAAATAGAACGTATAAAGGATAGAATTAATGAAATTATGTAACATATATAACATAGATATTATACTGAAATTTTAATATACCTATGAATCATTTATTTTTCAATCTTTAAATATGAAAAAATTTTAATTTAGCGTTCATGTGTACGTACAGCTTACAATTTCCATGAATGATGCATTCCATTTCATATATCCAAATGTTATGGACTATTTTAAATAAATATATAATAGAGATAAATTATATATATGATATCTAAATCATGAATATCATTATGAAGATAATGTTATTTGTAGAATACAAACAATTTGTAATTATAACAAGATCATTTTTACTCATGTTCCGAACATCGACATAATCTCTGATATGAACTCCAATAATTAACTAATTTTTATATAAAGGTAATAAGTGATATAAAAGGAATAATATTATTGAAAAGGGTTTTGAAAAAAAGTATAAATTAACTTCTGTTTATTATTCAGGAATAACATGGAACATATGAGGCATGTCGAACATGATTTAAGGGAACCATTCACCATCATCTTCTAGTCAAAGACTTATTTTATGTTATGTACTTTTAATTTACATTTTCTTATGTTCGGATGTGTTATTTTATATCCTTTTTTTGTAAATTTTATTTACAATTTATTAGATACCCTTTTTTCCAATAAACTCATTTTCAAAATTTTAAAGTGACACCATTATGCTGTAAAATATTCATAAGGGGATTCATAACTAAATCTCTACTGAATGAGTTAAATATCCATATCATTGGTTTTGTTTTTTCAAAAATATGTTTGAATGACCAATGATATTTTTGCACATAATATATTATTATATTGGGAGTATTTATTTTTTTTCATAAATAATTATGTCATTGGTTTAACCTTAATATATGTGTATAATCATTGTAAGGGACTTTGTCTCAATCAATTTTCATTGAGGCATACTTTGATTTATACACAACATTCCTTTACACATTGTATAAAACCCTTTGAAATTTAATTTTATTCAAAGGGAATATTTTTTCTATGAAGTGGTTTACTAAACGACAAATAGAATGTTTTTTCTAACTCATGCGACAACAATGACCTCTCCACCGTCATAATTGTTATATGGATACCACTATAAGATTTAATGTGTTTAAAATGAAAAAGAAACCCCTTACTCTTTTTTTGGGTGTTTTGGTGTTAAAATGGTTTTTTATATGTATTTATTATTTCAATATCTTGAAATGATATCTTATGATTTCAAATTAAATTTTATTTATAAAATGTTGATATTTACAATATTTCATGTGTTATGATTATGTAATGGTACATGGAAATTTGATGGGTGGTCACGTTAGAAACCAATTGATGGGTGGTTCAGGGATAAACCATATACGGGTTGTTACATTATAACCTCCAATGCATTGTGTATGGAAGTTAGTCGTATGTCTATTCCATTTAGTGATATGTGAGAATGTTGACTGTATGGTTATTCTATTTAAGTATGTTATGTCCCATGTTTCCTTTATATGCTATATGTTGTTTTCTATGGGTCATATGGTAATATTTAGCTTACAAAAGGGTATTCAATTATATTTTATTCAATGAATAGTATTTAGTACTTCAAAATTGGGAAAATTATTACATTCGATAAAGTATTCATAGATTACTTATTGTTTTAAAAAACTAAAAAAATTTCTTCTTTCTGCATCCCCTACTAATATTTTTATGCTCATCCCATGTTTTTGATATGTTTTTCACAATAATTAATGTATATATAAGGTTAAGGATGGGATCACGGAAAATTATTGATGATTAACACATTGAACTAAACATGTTTCTTTTATTTTAATAGTATTTATTTTATGAAAAAATTGATTATAAGTAGAAGAGTATATATATAATATTCAAATTTTTATGTATATATTATGCCATAATTCTATAAATATCTAAACATGATAAGATCCAAAATTTGAATTAATAAAATAAATCAATATTATTTAATTTTTAAGGCGATGACATTACAATTGGTAATAGAGGTCGGTTTGGATAAAATTACTGGTTAGGGTGTTATTTAAGAATAAGTGACATAACCGTAATGGTTTTCATATTATAAATATTTATAGTTATTTTAGATTAATTGAATGTGTATTAGATAACATGAATAAGTATATCTTAGTGTTTACCCTCATCATAAGTTAATATATATGATTTTTATGATATACTCACACTGACCTTTTTGGTTCTAGTAAATTGCTAGATCTATGAGGCACCAAGGTAACAATGTATGTGAATGAAACTATGGTTGTATTCTGAAAGTTCAACTGAATGGAATGGTTGATTCAATGATAACTTTTGTGATTATTCTTAAACAAATATCTCAAGTCATTATTGAATGCTTAAACATTAGAGATTTTTCAAAGGCATAATATATGAAGGAAATGAATACTAAAGCATGTTTAGGTAATAATCATTAAAGTAAGTATTTTTAAAAACCTATGTGTCATGGATGTGGAATGAAACACCAAGGAAAATGTTTCAAAGGGATATAAATATTTTATATATGTGGTAATGAAGGTCATAAAGAAAGAAAATTCCATGGAAAAAGGAAGCATCCAGTTTACTCCAGGAATGGTAAAGATGTTCTTTATGAAGGATCAGTTGAATGTTTTAAATGTTGTGTGCATGGTCATTATAAAAATTTATGTCCTACGAAGAATGTTAGGGAAATGGATTAGAAGGGCCATGCAATTATATTTTTACCAATACCTAATTCCATTCCAATTGCAGATGAGGAAACTGACAATGACCAATGAAATGTTTGTATTATTTCTTAGATGATTTTTTAACATTATTGAATCTTATGGTATGATTCATGATTTTTGTTGTAGGAAAGAATTATTACAGAAAATGTTGGGAAGTAATGGTTAATGGGTCATGAATAACGTTGAATGAGTAATAAGTCTACATATAAGGGATTCCGGGGTTATGGTAGATTTTAGGATGATGAAATGCCTTAAAGTATTAAGGATCTTTTGATAATTGGATTAATTTGGAATACTTTTCATAGTATGTGTAATACTAATGTATGATATGTGAAAATTTTATTCATGGAATAATTATATTTTATTTTTTGGATATAGTTATAAATAACCATTTGAGTTTATATGATCATTGAATTTGAGGCAATTAATGGTTATTACTTTTTTAGGATGAAAATGCGGGTTATAACATAAAATTTGTGGTTAAAATAGGTTATAGTTATTTTTGAGGAAAATATTTTATTTTTAATAATGTGATAAAAAATGATATGGTTATTAATAAAGTAACATATACAGACCGTGAGATAGACCATTGCATCAGAAAAATAGACGGGAATCGAACCCTGAACCAAAGTACGATTGAGATTTATCACCTACCCCTGGACTACGTGATGTCCCTGGTTAGTATAACTTATTATTTTTAGTTAAATTATTTTATTGATAAATAATAAGTTTATTTTTGATATTGGGTGTTATCCAACGAATATATTAATTATAAGAAAATTATTTTGTGATTAAGTGATAAATGTTATTTTGGAAGAGATTGCTCTTTTGGGAACCCTATATGCTTAAAGAAAATGGAACACTATGGGATATCATTTGTGGAGTAATTGTTGAAATTTTATTATTGACGAATATATGTTTTTATTATGGACATATAGAAATTTGGGTTATTTATTGAAATGATTAACCTATCATAGAGAATATGTGATTAGGTTAATTACACTTCAGTTTGAGACTTTTAGAGTACTTGATATTATTTGGAGATGCAAATTAAGATTTATTATGAAAGAAAATATGATTAAATTAATATGAGTTTTGGTTTTAAATAATATTTTGGGTTTTATTGATGAATATTAAGGAAAATTGTGTATTTAATGGACTTTGATTCACTTTGGGTATTGTTTGCTGAATTTTGGAGATTAAGTGTTGTATTTCGTTTTATTAACCATTTATAGATTATTAGATCTCGAACCAACCATTTTGGTTTTGGTTAATTTCTGAAGATAGGGGAAATATATATTTCATATTTTTGGATTATGTGATTCTCTAGAAGTTGATTCTAGCACTTTTTAAATTACCAGACATCTTGAATACTCATCATTTGGAGAAAAGCTGGCTTTTTGGTGAAATTTAGTAAATGATGAAAGTATGGACGACAAGTAAGTATGTTTCCTTATGTTATTACTCAATATAATAAATAAATTCCTCAAAATTATGAAATGAAACATAAATAAAAAAAATTTCATGTTTACTCTTCATATTGGGTAATCAGAGACCATTTAACCTATCACAATTTTGAGGTTTTCTTTTTGTAAACTTTCTCCAAATCATTTTTTTAATCAATCAAATTTAGAACATTACACTTAATTTATCTTCCATATACTTGTTTTCCACAATTGAATCCTATTATGAGTTATCTTGGGTGACCTTGTTACATCTTTTTCTTTCTATTAAAGTGATAGTTTTATTGAATATTTTTTCTGATGTGGGGCATCCAATGAAGTTTCCAAGCCCAACTTTAAAATCGTGAGGACATAATTCCCAAAAGGGGGAAGGATGTAATTTCCCAGGTAAATAAAAAATATAAAAAAATCAAATTTATTATTATTAATAAAATATATATTAATTTTACCATGAAGATGATTTTATGTTAGATATCATACCCATCATGAAACAACAAATTTATCTAAAGTCTTATGTTTAACAGAGTGTTGAGTTATACCAGAAAATAATATAATAATATTATCATTTTAAATGGTAGTTAATGTAGATCTAATGTATTGGTGGGAGTGAATAGAACTAACTATATCATGATTAAAAATGTTTGTTAATTTCTTTCATTTATCCAATATAAATTTGGAGTCGTAAAATGAGAATTAATCAAGTTTTATGCATAAATACTCTCATCTTTTTTAAAAATAGTTTTAACATATTTTGATGGTGAAACCCTTTTAAAAAAAATTATTTACTTTTAAATGTCATATTTAAAAAATTATACTTATTATTTAGATGTTGGATATCAAAATTTACTTTGGTTATTTTTTTGTATTTTTCAGATAAATTTCATTTTTAATGAATAGTTAAAAATACTGCATTTTAAGTCAAATATATGTTTTCGTCTGATTTATTTATATGATTAGGTTATATATTTAAATGGGATTAAAGTTTAATTGTGTTATATTTTTTCCAATTAATTCAATTTGGGTAATTGGAAGTAATTTCACATAGAAATTAGACAAAAACACAAGCCAATCATTTTGTAGTTTTTACTTTTAAAAACACGCTTTCTTATTTTGACAATGGAAATTAATTTTAAATTATTTAATGAAACCTATATGTTTTTAATTTGGTAAAATAGACTTTATTTTTTAATTAATAAAATCCAAATTAGCATTGGGTGATTTCATAGGTATTTTTATAAAAACGTTCAATTTTTTATGAATAGTAAAAAACACTGCATAGTTGTTAAAAACCGGACTTTTTCATTTAAATGATATTTTACTTCTTCTGTGAAATGAATTTTAAAAAACAGATACACATAGTGGTCATAATTATGTAAAATGTTGTTCAATATGATGAAAATAATTGTTGGTGAATAGTATCTTTTTATTTTTATTTACCGGGGTTAAAGGTAAATATGGTAATTCAAGGTAGAAATAATATTAAAATAATTTAAACATACCTTAAAACTTGTCCTAAACTTATTGGATGAGTAACGGCCAACAATATAGTCCTTTAGTAGAACTTTTGGACTTTTTATACTAATTGGGTAAGATAATTACATTAATAACTTTTTATTTAAAGTAAAAGTAAAAATATCACAAACATGTATTGGTTTTCTAAAACAATTTTAAGGTGGGGAAATATAAATGATATATTTGACTATAAATAATCATTATAATTCTCAAAATATATCCTAAAACATGTTCTTTTATTTATAAATTCTATACATCATATAAATAAATTTATTTATGACACAATGATGATGTAATGATTACATCATTAATGAATGTTTTGAATAAATTAGATTATATATATTAAAATAAATTGATTTTTAAACATTTTATACAGTCCAAGAATATTATAAATTATTATGACTTTTTATAATTGAATAAGTGATGTTTTTTCTAATTTATGAAGTTCTTATGTATTTTTTAAAAATCATGATATGAATAGTATATTAATTAACATAAATGAGTTTTTAAATCAATTAATATTTTATTAAATGATAAAATAGTCCTCAAAATATAATATTCGACCAATTGACATATATGATGTTTTAAATTTCATTAATGATCCAATTTGGGTCTCTTGTAATTTTAATGAAAATATATTAATCATAGAGTATAAATATACTAGAAGACATTCTAAAAGTTAAATATGTTAACAGAGGGATAATTAAAAAATATAAGAATTAAACAAATATCAAAAACATGTCCAATACTTATTGGATGATTTTATTTCTACTAATATTCAACTTATCTTCTAATTTATTGAGTTTTGGACCTTTTTAAATGGAAACCCATTTTATAATAAAATAATAAATTCAATCATTATTAAATATCCCCTTTTCCCTCTTATAAAAGGACACCACCTCTTACGCATCTACTGACCCATCTCAAGCCCATTTGATTCTCAAAACTCTACAAAAATAATAATCCAACATACTTATCTTACTCGTAGAAGCCTTACCTAGATGAAGTTAATTAATGAGAGCCATTTGACTCAGATCAGAATAAGTTACCCGATTTGAGGTAACGTCTTCTCCCAAGTTTCATTCCATTGTTTTTCCTTCTTCACATTCTAATCTCTTATTATTATTTGTTTATATAAAAAACAGTATCCTTAATATAATAGGTTTTTTATGTGATTTAATCCAACAACACTTACACACACCTCCATCTAATGGATACGAACATATTGTTTCACTGTACGGTGAATTGCAACCTCACGAAATGATGATTGTTCGATGTTCCTCCAACACCTCTCATGGTGGCCATTATGATGGAACTA
Source organism: Viscum album (assembly GCA_963277665.1). Taxonomy (NCBI): domain Eukaryota; kingdom Viridiplantae; phylum Streptophyta; class Magnoliopsida; order Santalales; family Viscaceae; genus Viscum; species Viscum album. Next base: position 744,249,000 of record OY728123.1, on the reverse strand, counting down.
TAATTATGTATGATATTTATTATATTAATTTTATCTCTATTGTTTAGTAATTATATTTTATAAGATAAATTTATGGTTTTCATGATGTATATATATGGTAGTTTTATTTCAGGAAGTGCGGATTACCACCCCCTCAAAGTAATATGGCTCGTACATGCTATACATCAAACATATATAGGATGGAATTGATGAACATATGTAACATATATAACAAAGATATTATGTTGGATTTATAATATACATATGTATCATTTAGTTTTCATTTCTATAAATATAAAAAATAATTTAATGTAGAGTTCATGCGTACGTACGGATTACCGTCTCCATGAAAGTTGCATTTCATTTATTATATCTCAATGTTATGGAATATTCTAAATAAATATATACCATATATATATATGATATATATGACATTGAAATAATGAATATCAATCTGTATATAATGTAATTTTTAACACATGGACAATTTGAAATTATAACTAGTTCATTTTTACTCATGTTTTGAAAATCGAAAAAATGTCGAATATGAACTCAGATAATTAAAAAAGTTTTTTTGAAAGGTAATAATTGACATAAAAGGAATAATAAACATCAAAAAATTTATGAGGAATGTATAAATTATCTTAAGTTTATTATTCAAGAAAAACAAGTAACATAAGATACAAGTCAGACATGAGGTAATGGAACCTTTTTCCGTCCTCTTTTAGTCAAAGACTTATTTTATGTTATGTCTTTTAAATTTCAATTATCTTATGTTGGGATATTTTATTTTACATCCTTATTGTTGTTCATTTTTTCCCAAATGATGAGAGACCATTTTCTCCCATAAAATTTTTTATGTAATTTAAAGTGATGTTATTAGGCTACCAAATTTTTGTAAGGGGAATCTTAACTCAATCTCTATTAATTGACTTTAATATCCAAGTCATTGATTTTGTTTTTTCATGAACATGTGTGAAGGACCTTTTTTTTGTTTTACATATAATATCTACTTATATTGGGTGTATTTATTTTTTTATGCATAATTATTTCATTGATTTATCTTTAATTTATGGGTATGATCTTTGTAAGGGATGTCGTCTCAATCTCTTTTCATTGAGGCATAATTTTAATTATACACAACATTCCATATACAATTTATAAACTCCTTTGACTTTTAATTTCCTTCAAAGGGAATATTTTTTCTATGAAGATTATTACTGAATGAAAAATGGAATGTTTTTTAATGTATCCGGTGAAAATGACCCCTCTACCACTGTAATCATTATTTAGATTCCTATATAAGAATTTATTTTTTAAAATTGAAAAAGAAACCCCCTATCCTGTTTTTTGGTTTTTTGGTATTGAAAATGGTTTTTTAAATGGATTGAGTATTTCAATTTCTCGAAATGATATCTTATAATAGAAAATTAAATGTTATTTCTGAATTTTTGATATTTGAAATATTTTAGGTGTTTTGATTAAATAATGTTACATGGACATTTGACAGGAGGTTACGAGACAAACCAAATGATATCCGGCTCCGTGATAAAATAAGGATGGATGGTTACTTTATACCCTCTAATGAATTCGGTATGGAAGTCAGCTGTTTGGAAATTCACTTTAGTGATATGTGTGGAAGTCAACTATTTTGTTATTCCATTTAAGTATTTTTATTTCCCATGTTACATTTTTCTATACATTGTATTCTATTGTTTTTACTGTAATCTTTTTGTTACAAAAGTTTATGCGATGATATTTTATTTATTAAAAAGTATTTACTACTTCATTATGGTGAAAGTTTTTACTTATGATTAAGTATTCATGGTTTACTTATTGCTTTGAAAAACTAACCATTTTCCTTATTAGTGTATCCATTACTGATCTTTTTATGCTCATCCCATGTTTTTGAACTGTTTTCTCATAGGAATTAAAGATGAATAGGGAAAAGGATGGGATCAAGGAAAATTAATGATAATTAAAACAAGGAACTAAACATGTTTCTTTTCTTTTAAAATTATTTATTTTATTAAAAAATGGATAGTGAGTAGAAGTGTCTACATGTAATATTTAAATTGTTATGTATATGTTATGACCAAATTCTCTAATAGTCTAAAACTAAAATGATACTAAATATGAATTATTACCTTAGTTTAGGATTATATACTGTTTAAGGTTGGGGCCTTATAGTATACATCATATACTTGAGGGTGCCAATTCCATTTTGGTAGTGATTGATCATCTGACCGAATCAGCCCACATCATCCCAATCAATGATACTGCAAAAGTGGATGAGTTGGGATGTTTTTATCTCCATAAAGTAGTATGTCTTCATGGTGTGTTGTTAGTTATTTTTTCAGATAGTGACCCATGTTTTAATTCTTGGTTTTGTTAAGGACTTTAGAAGGCCTTGGGGTGCATATTATGTTGAGCACAACATAATATCCTCAAAAGGATGGTCATATAGAGTGGGTGAATCAGATCATGGAGGACATGTTTGGTGCATGTGTTTCGGACTTTGGAGGTTCATGGGATATCCATTTAGTGTTGGTTTAGTTTTCATACAATTATAGTTAACAGTCCCTGATTTGAATGGCTATTTTGAGGTGATCTATGGCCCACCTTTTCGGCCCCCCTTTGTTGAGATGAGGTAGGGGATACATTATTGTTGGGGTCGATCCTTGTTTATGAGATGTAGGATAATGTCAATTTGATCAAGAAGCACTTTTTGATAGCTCCGAGTCATCTGACATCTTATGTTGACCAGAGGTGACAAGACATAGAGTTTTCTATAGGTGATAAGGTATTCTTGAATGTGCCCCTCGACAGGTCCATCGTCGATTGGAAAAGCAAGGGAAGATGACACAATAGAATGAAGGTACATTCGAGGTCAATGAGTGTATTGGTATGGTGGCATATAGTATATCCTTTCCTTCTCAGTTGACTTCCTTTCAGGATGTCTTCCACATCTCCTGGATGAAAAAGTACAATCTGGATCTGTCTCATGTACTAAATTGTGAAGAACTATAGATAGATCCTGATTTATTGGTGCTTTAGTAGTTGGTCGAAATTGGGGAATCATGGGAAAATGTTCTTCGAGGCATGACAATTCTTTTAGTTTGAGTCCTCTAAAATTATGAGACTAATGAGCATGAGACATGGGAGAGTAAGTCTTCGTTGGAAGAGCAGCTTTCGTTTCTCTAATCTGATTAGGCTTCAAGATGACTTTCCAAGGGAAGAATTTTTTTATAATGAAATGAATATTCACATACATGAATTATTTTAAAGTTATTTTTCATTTAATTTCTACTATTTATTTGTTCGTGAGGGTTTCCCAAGTATTTTTGGAGAAAGGGGGGGTTTTATAATGATTTGGCCCAAACCATGACCCCATATCCATATTTAAAAAAATTGTTTCACTTATAAATCCTTAGTTTTTTTTACATTTTCACCCATTCCACTTCCCACATGGCCTCCCCTGATCTTTTCAAACTCTCATTTCCATTTGGATCCCTTATGAACTCATTATCATTTTGGATTTGGGTGATTTAGTTTGGCATTAGGTCAACATGTGAACCCATTTTCTACTTAATAAAAATTATTCCTTAATATCTCATTCATTTTTTAATTTTTTTGAAGCATCAACCTCCCAATTGAACCCAAAAACTCTAGGCTCACCCCCTTGTTGATATTTCAACTTTTGAGCTCATTTTTTCCATGTATTAGGAAATATTTTCTTTGGGTTTCTTTAATCGTCTAGATTTGAGAAGGTAATTTGTATCATCCATAAATCACTAAATTTTCACTCTTTTTACCACATTTCATTCCCCACATTAACTCCTCAGCCTCATTCGAGCCTCTCTATCAGTTTTGGTTTCTTGAAGATATATATTTTTTGGATTTGGGGCCATTTCTTCGAGATCTCTCAAGTAAGTGGGTTCCATTCCTTCCTCCTCCCATTTTCATAGGGTTTATTCCATTATTTCTTGAAGTTCCTATTGTCTAGTAAGTGTGTATTATAACCTAGGGTCTTATCTTTGTTTTTTGGTCTAATATTGTGGTTTTAGGTTTGATTGACCTCATTTGTGGTGTGGTGGTGGTGCGGGTGAACTTTAGCACAAGGATTTTGTGTTTTGACACTTGTGGTATGTTATTCCTTGTTTATGCACTATTATATGATTTCTAATTACAATTTTAAAAATTTATTTCATGTTCATATTCATTGTTCATTGGTGCGAATACTATTTTTGGTGGCATTTGTTAAGAAAATGGTGCTAAAATTGCATTTTTATTGAAAATGGGTGTTTTTCATGGACATACCATGTTGTATCTTTTGGGGTTGTTCTCTAATTGATGAAATTGTTTTATTAAAATAATTCAGTACTCTCAATTATATTTTGGTGAATTTTCCATATGCACATTGTTTTCAATGGATTTTATGTGCAAAACATTGTAATATTTTGTTATGTTGTTTCATGGAAATTCTATATGCATTAGTCAGTGATATAAGTTGTGAAAATCATCCGTAGATAATTTTTTGAATTAATGTGAAAATAAATGATAATTTGAGGTTTAATTTAATTTTGGAATCATGTGAAATTATGTTTATCACAAAGGGGGAAACCTTGGCATCTGTGAGGGCGGATGAGTACTAGTACGCTAGTGATCTGAAGTGGGTTTGTACCTATTTCATATAGTAATTGAATGTTTACAACGCCAAAAACAAATATTTATGATAATTGGGGACCACTAGGTTATTGGTATATTTCCTACAAGTGGATTCTGAATGAAAACTGATATTACTAGGGTTACATTACATTGAGATATGAGGTACTTAGGGCCTGATACAAACTACTACCTAGGGGTGTTCACGATGTTAGTGGTGTTGGATATTTTATATTTATCATAGGAATATGATGTGTTTGGATAAAAATAATTCAGCAGGTAACAAGTTTTAAGTAAATGTTTCCACGATTTGAAATTTACCTTTTAAAATATTTTACCATTAAAAGTTTCATTCTTTAGAATTTACTTCTACCATTTCTTGTTTATAATAAATATTCTTGATTTTAATCATGTTTTTTTTAATATATGTAATCCATTGTGAGGTATACTATTCGTATTAGGATAAAAATATAATTACACCCCTTGGGTGGATGTGGATATGATCATGTTTGATGCAGGTAATGGAAAGGCATTGGGTGATGGCTGTTCGGGTTGCCAATGTCATCCCTTGGTGCAGTGTTGTGGAGACGGATAAAGGGTGATAACCCCTTGTCTTTTGGAGTCCATTGGGAAGTTTTTGTACTAATTTTATGTATCATTGGACCTCTTGTGTCATGTTTAAACCTATTTTTTCAGTTATGTATTTTTTTTAATGCATGTTTGGAATAAATTTCCAAATTTGGTTTATTGGTTGTTTTTTGCTGTCATATGATTCTAAACTCGGGTAAATAATTCCTAAATGTAAATACATGATACCTAGGAACTTTTTCGTCCCATTGGAATAGGTAAAGCCAATCGAGCCTTGCCATGTTCTATGTTTGGTTCTATAAATGATAGTGACAAGATTTGGTTTGTGAAAAAATGTAGTTGGATCATGACTTGATGCATAATGTAAAGTGTTTCGAAATTATTAACACCTCAGAGAAACTTTTTTGTATTTGAAAAACATGATTAGTTGAAGACCTTTTGAGAAATAAAAAAGTATATGTTAAAAACTAAGAGATTTAATAATCTATTAAGATTGAGTATAAACATTTCTTAAATTATATATATATATATATATATGTATGTTACCCAATTTCAGGGATGAAAATTCTTTGGGAGATGTAACACCAAAGACACTGATATAGTAGGTAAACACAATATCATGGAATATCACACAATTCACTCTTTAATGTCCTTTAAATAAAAAATTTATTTAATCTATTAACATTATTTTTTAACATTGACCAAATTAACATCATTTGTGAACTCAGAATATCATGAATATCATTTTTTTATATTTTATTAAAAGGTATATTTTTGTGTTGAAAAATAATAAATTTATGAAACAAATAGTTTTTTTATTTTATAAATGTATAATAATGTGAAAAAAACATAAAAACCATAAATTTAATAAATGATTATTTTTTGAATAAATTTATTAATTTGAATATATTTTTTCCACATAGAAACCCATTTGGATAATTTTTACCACTAATTGAAATGTTATTTTATTATAAATAAAAATGTTTTCAAGCTATTCATGGAGTAAATTATATTATGAAGGTATATTTTGTTTTGGAATCCCTTGGAAGGCTCAGATACATTATTTTTTTTAATAATTCAATTTACATAATTATAATTAATATCGAGGATAATTTTAACTTAAATATAATGTTCACATGTTCAAGCATCTATATTTTAACATTAGCATCTCAAAACTGTCAAAATTTTATATGATAATTCATTTTCAAATATAAAATGAAATTTTTTAAATTAGGTAACCATGAATGATTTAATTTTGTTCATTAAAATTAATTATGAAGAGTGAAAAAATAGTAACCCTGGTAAGAAATGAAAAATTGTAAAATGTATTTCAATATGGTGTAAAGTATAAAAAGTGACAAAACAAATTCCTTATGGATTTTTATGCTTTTAAAATATATAACCTCACCACTTACCCCATTTTTCTGTTTTTTCGTTTAAAACTTAAATAGAGAAATTTAATTATTGATATTCAAAGGGTAGTTCCTAAACTAGTCATCACTGGACTAAAAAAGGGTTAGATCATACCCACTTAAAGACTCATATATCATTATAATTTACACATTAAAATATTCAATATATATGTCCATATAATCTTATCCCACATTAAAAAGATTATGATCTCCGTTAGATAGAATAATGTCCTCATTTTGAAGGGGACATCCCAAAAAATTCAATTCCCAGGACATGAGTATTTTCACCTACATAATTTTCTTTTTAATATTATTATTTCAAATTTATTATAATTAGACAAATATAATGGTATTTTTGACATTTATATACAATAAATTTATTAATTTAATCGTTTTTCATTTTTTTTTCATATACCCCTTCGATTAACCAAAACCAGAACTGTAATTTTCGTGATGGGAAATAAATATCCCCAACAATGTAAAATATTAATATTTTATTTACTGAATTATATGGATGGATATAAGTGTGTTTTTAAGAGAAATATTTTTTTTATGAAACCATTAGTGTTCTAGTTTGAAATTTTTTTAAACCTATTTATGATATTAACAATAAAGTATCATAATTTATTAAATAATTTAAATAATCTTTCATAGGAGTTAGAATTTATTTTAATTTCATTCATGTTTGTATATTAATTAATTCTTCTTTTAATTATAAAAATTAAAAATACATAAAACCACAAGAAACTAAATAATAACATTATTATTCTGGTACAATGATATTATAAAAATCCCACCTCATAATAACTAATTAAATTATGTTATATTCATTTTTGGGTCTGCTAAACCACCTACATGAATAATCCTATACATTTATATAACAAATAAATTTTAGATATTTTATACTGGTATAAAATAAATTAAATATGTAAATTATGTTCTATTTTTGTAACTAGTATGTTTATATGAACATTTAAAACACAAAATCAGAACACGCCCCTGATTGTCAATAAGAACTGAAATGTTCTTTTTATTGATTTCATCTACATGGATAAATATTATAATTTTAAAAATTAATCTCTATACATCATAAATAATTATAAATCATACCTAAAAATATCATTAATTTTCTAGTAATTATAAATATTAAATGGAGAATAAACACGAATATAGCTATCATGAACTTAGTATAAACTATCAATACTATAAAAACCTGATATGGAAAATAGTAATATTTCTGGTGGAGAATTGTTATGTATGAAAAGTATGAATAAAAATATATATGAATAACATTATTAATTAATTTATTAAAATAACTATGTTTTTTAAAAATAATGTTAATGTACATTTTTTTCTTTCAAGACATGTTGTAATCAATTTTTCCTCCAATTCCACTCATGAAGACACGATTGATATTATGAATATAATTTCATATATATTTGTATATATGTATATTATATGAGATATCGTAACATGAAATATATTTCAATCTGGGTATATTATTTCTAATTTCAAGGAAATGCTTTTAATTGTTTTTGTCAAAGCATTACTCAAACTGTAATAATTTTCTTGGTCCCAGTTATGATTTATTGATAAATGATACATGATAAGAACCATGTTTATTTTATATTTTTTATTCAATAAAAATGTATATTTTTATTATACTATTTTTATGTTATTTTATATCCAAATTATGTTCCACTATTCATGTGACTATTGATAGATTATTTCTCTAGCAGTATAGATTTTTTAACTCTAATTCTCGTATTTGAATTATAATGTTTTATCAGAAAAAAATTTCTTCCAATGTTTGGATACACCCAAAATAATATTTCATGTTACGTTATAATAATCTTTTGTAAAATTATTTTTTAACATTTGTAATGTTTTTGTACCCTTAATAATACATAGGTTTTCATCAATGTTAATTTCAAGTATTTTAAATATTCTTTTTCTAATTATATTTTATGGATCCCCATTCCTTGAATAAAAAATAGTTTCATTTTCTAGGCTCCATTCAGTTATATTTATTTTAAAGTAATAATTTTTTCTTCTTCTCACATATCCATTTGGAATTAACATCCTTTATTGGCCTGTAAATTAATTTCTTCCATTAATGATAAAAACATATTCTAAAAATTATTTTAATATTTCTCTTCAATTTATCATTTTATTTTATGTACCTATAATAATAAGGCTTAAATTTTTCTACTTATAATCTAATATATATATATATATATATATATTTATATATATATTGGTTGAATGAACACATGATACTAAAAATCCAATTCATGAATCATTCTTTGGTGGAATCATTCATTAATTTTCATCAATGATGCTTTTCTTATATGTCATAAAAGATGTATCTTTCTATTTATATACTAGGGATATGGTATTTATTAGTTAAAAAATATATTCCAATAAAAGTATTATAATTTTTTTTATATTATTTAATTAACCATATTATAAATTCTCTATACTGTGTGAAAATAAAATTTAACATAACTCAGACATGATGATGTTCACCTAGAAATAATGTTGTTATATTGATATGGGGGATAATATTCTGTTTCTGTGTTTTGGTATTACAATATAATCTATTATTGGAATGTTTCTCATGTATTGCTTCACCATAAACCTTCTTTATTAAGATAGTTTACGATAATTTTATCCCTTTAATTGTCATAGGAAAATGAATTGGCCATCAATAAATTCATACTCCAATAAAACTTTTATTGTAAGTTGACTATGAATTATTTAAATAACCTCCTTCATTCTCATGAAGGGTTATAATCATTTTGTATTTTTATTTTAATGTATATATTGTATTAATATTGTCCATTATTATTCACTGTTAAGGCTGGTTTATTATGTATTTAAATTCCATATCATTCATTATATAGATCGACATATATTATTCATTATGTGGTACCTTTGAGAAGGGTGAGAAAGGTATTGTTTACTATTATAGTGAATCCTATGAACAAAATCAAGTGATTAGTAACGCCTAGAATTATATATCCCCACAATCCATCGAAAATATTCATGAGAGAAAAGGTCTCGTTATTTGGTGTATTCCATCCTCATAAAGAATGAAGTATTTACTACCATCTAGATGAAAAGTAAACTATCGTGAAAAATGTTATGCTAATAATATTTTGAAAGTCAAAAATATGTGTTCATCAGTATGAGATCCTGATTATTGATACCTAATATTTTAGTTATTTTCAAGGATAAATAAATCTACAAATTTTAAAATTTTTATTCATCCACATTTCTTACCTATTCTAGTGATTATATTTATTCTATGTTTATGAAATGATTACATTAAATGTATTTTTTTAACATATTGTGCACTTTTAGTCACCCATTCTAATGTTTTAGTTTTCCCAGTTAATTTTTAAATGTAGTAGACATAAATATTTTAAGGAAAACAAGTGTGAAATAATTTCTGGGAGATTTTGAATACATTCCCGGAATTACAATGTTAAATATATAATGGTAAAATATAAATTTGATACAAAGAATATAGGGATTTTTATTTTATATTATGTTTTATTCCAACAATTAACAAATATAAAAAATATCATTTTAAAGTAAGATATTAATTATTAATTATTTAATTTCTAATTATGAATTTTTATTGCTCGGATTTTATAGCTGGTATCAATGTAATTTTTTAACATATCTATGAGAACAATATCCCGAAGTGTTGGTATAGTGAATCATAGTATTAAATAGAATTTAATATTTAATTATTTAACATTTAATAAACACAATAAAATCAATGACATTAAAATTATAATTATGCTTAAGATTCAAATAAAATACATTCATTTAATTCTTTTTTATGAAAATCCAATTGTCGATGAATTCTGTAGGTTTATTTAAATGTAATGTTTAAAAAATACATAAATTATATTTTTTAAAATATATTATATACATATAATCGTAATTATAAAATTCATTAATGATACAACATTCCTATTTTGTGAAAATGAATTGTAAAAACACAAAAATCATTGTTACCATGGTTGTGGTTTAAATGGGCATACCAGGGTTTAAACTAATCGATAAGTGTGATATTTTTATATAGAAAATTTTTTAATACTATTTTATGGAAATATTTATACCCTATTACATATCATATTCAAATAATCGTCAGTTGGAAGAATTTTTATTGATGGTGGCATTATTATACAGAAATATTTTTATGAAAATCAATGTTTGTCCTTCGCCTCACTTATAAAAGGATACTACTTATACTCTTTTATCCACACTTAATGAGAATCTAATAATATATAATAAAATAAGAAAAAATTTCTTAAAATCCATATCCATGTCCTATATTTATTGTTTTGATCATTATATCATCATTTTAATGCTTAATCTGTAAATACAAAGAGGTTACTCAATGAATAGGTATAACACCTAACTGAGTACTTAAAAATTTATTTCTCATTATACCTCATCAAAATATATGTTATATATTATAAAATAATTAATTTATCTAAAAAAATATACTAAATTGATATAATTATGTTATTTCATCCATTTTTCATCTCCTTTCTATGAAATTGAAAATGAATGCATTGCTCATGTGCACATGGACTACTACCGCCACATAATGATCTAATTATTTTCCGTCACCATAATGAATGGTTGGTTATTATGATGGATTTAATTTTTATATATGATATTTATTAAATAATTAATATTAAATAATTATATTTTATCACCAAAATTATTAGCTTCTCATCCCTTGTTATTCGAAAATGTTATTCTTACGTGTTTGTGGACTAGCACCTCTAAGAAGTGATGTAATTAATTTTACATTATATTTTTACCTTGATGGTAATCATGATATGGTTAATTACTATATATTATATATATTCTATACATGTTTTTATAATTATTCAATAAAGAGTAAATATTATTTATTTTTTCCGAACATCTAAAAATAAAAACATCACTCATGCATCGGTATAAACTACTGCCTCCATGAAGTTATATAATTAATTTTTTACCATTGAATTAAATTAATGATTTAAATTTTTTATATAATCAAAACATATTATACATATTAAATTATTATTATTATATTGGTGATGATATAAAGACCTAGGATCATGTAATAGCAATATAAAACTAAAACTTGCATCGAAAAGGGGACATTTTCACATGAATATCCTTTTTATGAAGAAATTATAAATAAAAGTATAATGGGAAGTTATAAATAAATTATAAATATTATGTTATGTATTAATATATCTCAAAAATATATGTATAGAAAATACATGTTTATTATATTTAATATTTTAACACGTACAAATCCATATGAGGCTTGAGGTTATGGGTTTACATTATCATCACTTTTCATTTTTCAGATAATCAATGAAAAACATATATTGAGTAAATTTTATAGGTCTTATCATTCTAATACCCATATATATTAATATCAAACTTTTATTTATATATTTATTTATGTATTAGAAACATTTTTTCTCTTTGGTGATTAAGATGAATGAGAAAATTATTTTAATGAATTATTGACCATATTTCATCCTTGATCATTAGAAATTTTCATCAATATACATAATATATAAAATTTCATTATGAATGTTCATACATATAGTTGAAATGAATAAAAAATTAAATTCTAAAAATTACTTACATTATAAAATGGTGATAAAAAAGGAAACCATTTAATGAATGTTTTTTCAAATTAATAATTTTTTTATTTCTACAATAGTGTTAAATGAGTCATTTTTATTACATATTTGAAATAAATAGATTTTCATTCCATCATGACTTTTAAATTCATAAAAAGTACATTAGATGATTCCATTGTTATTTCTAAATAAATTTTCTTCCATATTGTATGGGGATTTTATTTATTTTAATTAAGTGAATTTAAAATGAAAATGTACTTTTCCCTGTGATTTATTACATTGATCCATTAAATATAATTTTTTATCTATAAGAACATAATTTAATGTGATATATGTTTTTCTAACTATATTATTTTATGATACCATCCTACTTATTCCCCTATAAAGTGTATAAATATGTGTATTTAATATCAATTACACTATTTATCATTTCCATGGTAAATGTTATATGGAAATGATAAATATTATAATGATATAATAGAATATATAAAAATGTATTAGAATCTTGTGAAATATGGGTTAGATATAGACCTCGTAATAAATGGTTAATTGTTGAAAACTCATGAAATATCTATGATATGCATGAACCTTAATTCATGTTTGCACTATTATGGGTGTACCTACTATCATGTCCCTAAGTTTATATGTAGACCTAGTTTTCATGTCCTTAAGTTTCTGTCTGGACCCTGTTTCATGTCTATAGGATAATGAAAAGATTGGATTCCGATTCCAGAATATAATTAATGAACCTATTACTATTAATACATGTTAACAATTTTTAATGATTTTGATTATGTCATAATACTAACGTAAGTATATGAACCCATGTCAGATTATTAGTATTTGAGGATTCCACACACATATGACTAATGTATTTTTTTGGGAAAACCAATATTATTTTATTTTTATTAATGGTCTTTGATTTATTAGGAATAGTTTTTTGTAATTTATGGACTTGTTTTCATAAAAAACACATATCATATCCTCACTTATAATAATTTTTGGACATATCTTATGTTTACCATTACTAATAATCCAATCTCACATGTTGGCACCAAAATTTGGGAAGAAGAATAACAAACAGAAACCCTTAGGTACAACCTCGTAAAGCTCATTGGCAGAGCCATGCAGCAACGCCGCCGGCACCAAGCTTCCCCTCCACGAACCTGCAGTAGGGGAAAAGGCGATAGGCTTCACAAATCTATTTGAAGTTCATGAACCCGCCAAAGAGAAAGGAGGCATGTGGCTCCGCGAATCCTTTTATAGTTCACTCACCCACCATGGTTCAAGGAGGTGGGAGGCTCCGCAAACCCCCTTTAACATTTTTTTAGCATCCACGGAATACGAAGGTATGAGGCACCGTAGTTTTGAAAAAATTCTATGTGGATTCACTCCAAGCGATCTCTGGTTTGCGTCACCTCTTTCCTATAAATACTCATCTCCCCTTGAGCCTAAAGGACATATCCTCCGACCTTAAGCCTTTATAGCTCACATATCACGAAGCAATCTCTTCTCTGTGAACCATGAGCTCTTCAAGGTAATTTTACATCATGATGTGCCTCCACCTTTTCATGAATTCATCCCCTCTTCATGGATGGATTCCCTACGCAGAGCCCCCAGGCCTTCGCAAAGGAAGGGGATCCCCATGGGGACTTGGGTCTTCGTGGAGAACATATGATTTTCAAAGCACCCTCCATGCACATGTGACCCACATGATATGGTAGGGTCAATGTGGTTCACGGTTCAATGCTTCATAGGGAACCCTTACATCATGAAGTCCAGCTCTACGGGGGCCTTTCTACTTCACGATGCACTTTCCATATGCACCTATAACTTACACCTAGGTTAGGAAACTTCACGTCAAAAATCATACCCCTTTACAAATCCCATCCCCTATATAAAGCACTAGCACCTCACGAGGTGTCTACCAATGATCCCCTTTTCTCGGAAACCCCTTTTCCCGTGCAACCTTCTAGGTTTGTATGATGTAACTTCAAAGTCCCTAGGGTGGTGCTTCCCATTGCATTGCTTTGCCTCATGCTTCTTCGCATAGGAATGCTAAAAGATATTGTTTCATTGCATAGCCACACTAACGTGGACCCCTCAATGGATGATTCCATAACACCCCGCCATCACATCATTACTTTTTCCTTCCCTTCGCCAAGGGGAGAGAGGTATCAGTATTTAAGTCCAAAGGGGTGTGCTGTGAACCCACCTTGTCCGAGCTGCAAGAAGTAAAAATTCCAAACGACATCGTCCACAACACATGACGTTAAATTGTGACCTTGCCTCATGCATCATACGCATTGTTCCCCACCTTGTACATTCTACACACCCACTGGTCTCCAGGAGAGTGAAATCATTCTTCACATTGAATGATATCCTCTTTATCGGAGCAGAATCTGTCTGTTGGGAAAGGGAAAATACCATGGTGTGAGGCCCTAACATTTCTTATAGGAGGTCGTACCCATGCTCCACTTCTCATCCTAAGTGTCAAGGACCAGATAGGGGGTGGGAATGGAGCCATCATTTATTCTATGCCAAATCCCTCTCCCTCTATGAATTGTCACCACCTGGGCCTCCACAACAGAGTAAGTCCCAATCTCCATCCCCATGGGCCGCTAACCATGTGTAAGCGTTGCTCCACTCACCACAGACACACCTTTTTGTGACGTGATTGTCTGGTCATCACTGGCTATTGTTTCTCACACCATGAATGACCCATGTGGGCTTTGAGTAAGCATCAACCATGACATACTCCCATGAATTCTTCAATTTCAATCCCCACACTCCATCCCAAACTATGTGGACATTGATCATTTACACGACATGGTACATAGGAATCCATCCTGAGGTTCAAGTCCAATAACCATTGGATCTAACTATCTTCACGTCTATTCACCAAATAGTCCATCCCAGACTACATGGACTTTGATCCTTGCCAAAGCAGTGTATGTAGGAAGCCTCCCTGAGGTTCAAGCCCAATAAACCTTAGACCCGACCATCTTCACATCGGTTCACCAAACACTCCATTCTGTACTACATGGTCTTTGATCCTTTCCAAGGTAAGGTACGTAGGAAGCCTACCTAAGGTTCATGCCCAATCATCATTGGTCCCGACCATCTTAATGTCGGTTCACCAACACCATTTGAACTACATGGAATTTGATCCTTGACAAGGCAAGGTACATAGAAAGCCTCCCATAGGTTAAATCCAAACAACCATCAATTCCAACCCCCTTCACATCGGACTACCTTTGTCCGGCATGACGTTAAACAGCATTCCCCCTTTTCATCCAACAAGATGTTAAAATGTACACATTCAAACTATGTGGGATTTGATCATTGTCTCATAAACAAGGTACGTAGGAGGCCTCCTTGATGTTTAGACCAATTTAGCGGTAAGACATTGTGACCCCATCTGGAGGTAAGCCGTTGTGACCCCATCTAGTGGTAATTCATTGCAATCCCCTACTAAATGGTATACCATTATGTTCCTCACACAGAAGTAAGCCATTATGATTTCATGTCAGCGGCAAGTCATTGTCAACCCAAACCCAGTGTTAAGTCGTTGTCATCCTTGCTATGGGGACCCATATCGCTGGTCCGTCCCAGTGGTGTATGACCATCCTCAAGCTACTAACCATGTGTATTCCCGAGTATATCATTGGGTTGTGGTCCTCTGCGCACACCCTGATTCAATATTCCCCATCCTGAACTACATTGACTTTGATTCTCTACCACAGGGATACGTTGGGGGTCTCTTGGATACTCAATCCCAACATCACTGTCTCCCACGAGTCAACTCCATATCCTTCTCCATTCACATAATTTAAAATTCCATTATCCATCTTGATTCATACACAGGCCGCCACATCCCAGTGAGATCATGAAAATTCATCTCATCACTTCTATTAGCAATAATCAGGTGACTAACCATGTGTTATCCCTGGCATAAGTGATTCCATGAGGGGTTTCACCCATCTGATTCACTCTAGTAAGTGTTCCGATCAATCTAATCTGTCTCCGGTAGTCGTTAAACTCACGGCATACCATATATTAACCATGGGATGTTGAGAAAAATCTCAGATTCTTTCCTATAGATTATAATCGTCAACATTCTATGTGGGATGCCTCGGGAATCCGCGCCCTTGAGAAGTACTATAATAAGGGGAAGAAACCCAAGCGAGCAAGTATTCTAGTGTCCAGACATGCCAGTGATTTCCAACATTACTACTCCCTCGACCGAAAGATGCTGTCCTGACTGGACCCCTTGGAATATCCTAACAGAAGAAATGTAATTAACCAGAAACCATGCAAGAATAACACTGGGAAGAGTTTCACGAACAACTTCTTAGTCTATAAGGGAGACACGGGATAGATGATGAGTTCCGAGGAGGAATCCATGGAAGGAAAAACCAACATTAACTCATCACGTTTCAATAAAGGAGCTTATATCCTTGAATAAGTGACAGATTTTTCCTTCCATTGGAAAGTGGGAATGTGGGGAAACAGTCGTGCATCCTCTATAGACGGATGCACGCGCCCTCCATAGACTGATGTGTGCACCCCAGAGAAAGATTCAAAAATCGAAATGCCTAACCCGACGAAAATATATTCTCCTCAATGTGGAGATTAGTAGCATTCGAGTCATCAGTTTATTAGCATGTCACTGAATCCAGTTATCCAGTGTCGGGTCCCTCTAAGAAAATAGTGGGCCTGGGGTGATACTCATTAGAAGATGGGACAGTCAAAATGATGGACATCCAAGTCTGCAACGTTTTCTGTGTGGATCATTCTAACCAGCCAAGGGAGATGGAATGGAACTCATGCATTGGACTTCTATTTATTTATTTCAGAAATAATGGCTTAATCTACCTTCTTATATGGAATCAAACTACTTCACAAGGAACCCAATCACCACCCTCCCACCGACGTAGAGGTAGGGGAAACAACAATGTGCAATCCCCTGTGGATCAACTTCTTCTACGATGGCTTCCACACCCGCAGTTGTTGGGCTCCCACACTCAATATCCCCTTCTGAACTCCTAGAAGGAAGGGTGATAAGTGAGATCGTAAGCCGATAAGAGGAGGAGGGTATTATCCCAACTCAGGATATGGCCCACTGGGATTTATATCCTTTTGTTCCTCATCACCACCACCGCCCCCAAGGGTTGTGTAACGATCTAGTTCTACCCACCCTGACATCTAATCGTTTCTAGAGCCTCTCCCCAATACCCCTTGAAGACTACCTCCCCTACACCGAAAAGGTAGGGGATGTCTAGGATAGCCCAGCCGGGATCCCATTTCAGGGGCCCCCAAGGAGGGCCCCCACTAGGCCGCGTCGGCATCACCACCCAGTCCCATGGGCTGGACAGCAGGTAAGCTTTGTACTGGCCCCAGTCTAGCTGACCCAACGCCAGCGTCAGGCGCAAGCTGAGGAGGACACCCACCTATGGGGAATCGACATCCGCATCTATTGTGGTCTATGTCACCACTGATGTGTATCATCTGCCTCTTGTGGACACTGAGAAAGCGAACATATATACCCATTCCAGATCAACGCCCCAACTACCCCATGGGCAGGCAGGGTTGACTCTCTCAGCTACTGGCGTAGAGAGCACCGTCGTGGACCGACCCACAGCTGCAACACCTAGTACGGAGGTCCTCCCCATATTTCCACCATTTTTGAATGTGGGTCCTCCAAACTTCTATGCTCAGTATGGAGGTATGCCCCGTGCTACCTTCAATCTGAATGAGCATCCTCCCCACAACTGGGAAACTCTATACAGAAGCCTCTCATGCACTCATTAAATTGGAAATGGGGTCATTCCTCATACCACAGACTGCCAATATGGAGATGCTATGAATCTTTTCAATCTCCAGTACTGGGGGATTCCTGATGTCCTTGAAGTAGCTAGAGAATTTCCTTCACACCATAGAAATCAAAGGAGTGAAGATCAGCTTCACTTCACCTTCACCCAGCAAGAAGGTCCAACCTCTTTTCTGCTTGACCTATATGAACACCCTCCTTGCGCTGACCCTACTAGGGGAAGCAAGCATGGAGGTCTACCCATGCTCTTATCAGGTACACCATAGGTCCTACCAAATCCCTCATTTCTTATGGAGTTCCCCTCCACACATCAGATGATGGACACAGAGGTCCTCCCCTTGTTTCCTTTGATATCTATCCAGGTGCTCCTCACACCCCAGCTCACTCTGGAGGAAATTCACCCCGCCCTAGCACCAGTATAGCCAAAGGACCTCCCTGTGCCAGAATTCTACCCAGTGAAGAAGAACCATCCCAGGGAAAGAGGGTGATACATACCCACCATAAAAATAATACCATGAAGATTCAAATTGAGATAAACTAGTCTGCTTCTCATATTCTGAGGAAAAATATGAATCAACGATGGAACTGTCACCAAGATCCTTAATGTCAAGAGACATGGAAAAAACAAGGCGCATCAGCCTCATACTTCTACAAAGTTAGGCCCATTTGATTCCTGCCTCCCTCTAAAGATATATCCAGGAGGAAGAAAATATGGAAACCCCACAGGCTCCGGTCATGCAATCCCCCCCCCCATTATCACCAGAAGCACTCTCTACCTCAACTAGAGATCACAAAGAGCTATTTAGGGATCACTGTTGGATGAGGAACAGCGTAACCCATCTCCACCTTCCATAGTCTCTATGCCATAAATAGTGGTCATCAGCCCATCCAACCGCGAGGGGGTGGCCAAGTCACTACACTCTTCAGACAATAGACCAAGATGCGATGACTTATCAGCTTTCTCATCATATTCTCCACCGGATGGATTTCCATCTCAGCGGTTTTAATCAGTACCACTTCTAGTTCCTTATCCACCTATAGTAGATGAGTGGGGAATTGAAGGACCGGTCCTTGAATCTGGACCAAGGAGCTTATGGGATATCCACATAGCATACCATTTCCCTGAGTTTTTCTGGCCAATTGCAGTGCCCAATTTTAGGGCACCAGAGAACTCACCCAGGGAGAGGATGGATGATTTTGCTCGACCCTATGGGTGAATCATTTATCCCTTCATCATCAATGAGTGACCTACCCCAGGAGTCAGGAACACTTCTATGATATCGACCAACAATGTCATTTGGTCAATTTGGCCACACTCCTTGTGGCCCAAAACGTAAATTCTACATGCTTCCATAAGACCCTCCAATAACTGCGCGTCCAAAGAATTAAAGTTCCCAACAGGGTAATCAAGGAGGCTTCTCCCCATGTTACAATTCATGATTGGGGGCAGTACGCGACCCTCCATTTTAGTTCCACCCAGCGCTAGCCTGATTTTCCCGGTGACATAGAGGATATGCCTCTAGGATGGTTCATGGAAAACATGGATGACCTATCAGAGAGAGGGAATGAGTGGGAGCTCCTTGATGTGGGAATACCCTCTGAGAGAGTGACGCATCTATTAGATCCATTGGGAAGGGGTAATCACCAATAGAGAAATCTATTGTGTCTTCCCGTTCCCACCGAGGCACTAGTTTTTAGTCATAACCCCAACAAGGGAATGGAACTCCTCGGAGCCGTCAAAACCTTTGACCCGTCGGCCTCAGTGCAGAAGTACGAAGATGACCCCAAAAAAATCTACCTTGTGTTAACAAATCACCGAATAGAAGAAGGACGTCAAAGACTTCCTTACTAAATGCACTGTAGAGAAACGACTAGACTATGGTGATCCTCGTCCAGGGAAGTTGGGGAAAGAACAACATCCCCTTAGCGAACTACCCCAGGTGACTCTGACCATCCTCCCTATAAAGATAGGGTTAAGGCTAGAACTAATGGAAGGATGGCATGGTAAGTGTCCCCAAACCCTCCTGAATGGTGTGAAAATCCTCAGGACACGGCTCAGATTCCCCTAGCTGCCCCACATTCCATTCCACCAACCGCTCGACAAGACGTTGGGACTATTTATTGTATTGATGAACCCGCCAATGCACTGGTGGTTAGGGATCCCCATCGTGATAGGAATCTCCACCCATATGATCCAATGGTGGCACTCATCGGATTCCTTGAAGCCTTATAGACTTGACAGGTGCCATCCTTCCAGATGGCAAGCCATACCCGACATGGGTAGATGATATGCCAGTACCCCTGGGTTTTGGGAATCCAACCTTTTCCCCCCATCAATGGGACAGAGGACCTGCAACAGCACCTAGACCACTTTATCTCAATGTGTGACCCATGTTGGGAACTACAGCGTAGCAGGGAGCCGTCAAACTCCAGTCCTTCATACATACATTGGAATGGTAGACATTCATCAGGTATAGCCAGCTCCCCATCAGGTCCGTGGTGGGATGGGGTGACGTTTATAGGAAATTCCTCTACAACTTCAGCCCCACCACTCAGAAAATGAGTATCATGGACCTCTTCAAGTGCGAGAAGAGGCCTAATGAGCATTTTCCAACTTTTCTGTAACAAACCTACTTTTTATAACACACTTAAACCCGATTTATTAAATAAAATTCACTAGATACAACATAGAAGATCGAGAGGTATAGTGTATTTTGGGATTAATATCATTACATAAAAAAATGAAACACGAAATACAATATCTTTATTGAAAACATACATTACAAGACCACTACATTTCCTCATACATAGTATTTCATGGGAAAACATGTGGACATGCATAAGAAAAGGGAGATCTATAAAGCCCAGTAAGGTAATAAACATTGAATAACATGAGGCATGCAATACATGTTAGACAATAGACATATGAATGGATCACAAGAGAAAAATGAACATAAAGAAATGATAAATCCTAATACTCATAACATGGAAATGTGTCAAGAACACTTAACATGGAATTAGCATGATCCAAGGCTCATTGCACATAGAGCATGAGTAAAACATCAGTACCAATGAAGCACGAGTAAAACCTCATTGCACATGAATTATAATGAGTCAACACCCATAGCACATGATGTATTATGATACAGTACTTTACCCAATGAATTAGAGCGCTATCAGGTAGAACCCATTTTAAACATTTCATTTCATGCATAAGTGTACCACATGGATCATACAACATGGAATCAATCATCATTATTTATTCCACGATAAAGGGATGTATAATACATTCATGAAGCATTATAATCAATAAGTAAATGTTCATAATGGTGAATACCCTTAATAGGGAAATGATCATGGTATTGACAACACAATGACATTGGCTTGGAAAATCGTAGTGCAATTTCAGCAGCATAACAGCGTGGAATAAGAACTCATAAAAAATGGTTGATGAGAGTGAAAGGGGTGTTTAATCATATTTAAATGAAATGGTTAGTAATTGGTTCATATAGATACATGTCCCAACAAATTTAACGATATTTATATGCATAATGAAAAATAATTATTTGGATGTAAAAGAAGAGATAGTAATCCCTCACGGAATTTCATTATAGTGACGGGTGTACATGGGAGGCATTAATGAGAGAGAAATAAGTATCCCATTATCCAAAATATAAAGAGGGTTGTATGGGTAATTCTTGAAATCATACCCCAACATTTTTAATTGAAATAAAAATGTCCTAACAACTATACGAACATTGGATAAAATGAGAAAGAATGAAATCCCTTACCTGGAAGTGTGATCCCAAAGGCTTGAAAGTGGATTGAGAAAGGCTTATTAGGTGATTGTGGAACCTTAGGATGATTCTAGAGAGAGTATAGAAGGTTTTGTACTACCTAAAAAGTCATTGAGGGATGAGGAAGTGGGAGCTTGGGTTGATTTATATAGGAAAAGAGAGGGAAATCTTTATTATTTAGGTTTGGGATACCTCACATTAAACTAATCAATACCACAAACAATCCCAAGTTTTTTTCATTTTTTTTAAGTGGAAGTGGAAAACAATATTTCATAAGGACAATTATCGAACATCTTAAAATAATTGGGTTGCTTTTGTAGAGGTGAGTCACACTCTCGAGGAAAACAATTTAAAAGGACCAAATCATTTATAAGCCCTGAATGGTCCACTAAAAAGTTGTAAAATTAATCAAACAAACCCAAAATCACATTATTTTAATGGTAAAACATATATTGGAAGAACATATTTTTTATATTATTTTATTACATCACTATTGGGTCATTATGATGTCGTAAAACATATTACATATTTAAACGACATTTAATTTTTTCCCAAAAATTCAACTATCTCAAAAAATTATAAAAAATTCACATTTGGATAATTTCGATGTCCTGATTCCAAAAATATTTTTGTTTATAAATAATTTATAAATAGGTTTATTTTTTATTTTTAAATAAAAGCATACATTTATCAAAATTTCATGGGTTTTGACAAAAACTACTTTCAAGCCTTAATAAAAATTACAATTGAATTCATAAAATTATACGATCATTTATATTTAATAAAATTTAAATTAATAATATAAATAATATTTTATTAATATATTATTTAATTAGGAAATCCATTATTTGTCAAAATATATTTCTTGGTTGAATATAAACTAAAAATACTATTTTCTCTTTAAAAACTATTTACAATGTAACAATAATTAAATGACTGTATATTCATTATTATATAAAAAATAATGCACATAATCATAGTGCTAAGGTCATGTTACATAACCCCTTATAACACCTCCATAAGACCGAAGGGTACGGTGTGTGATGGTGACAAACTCTTGAGGTGGCTCAGATAACATCGCTCAGGTGGTAATTTCTATTAACTTGTACTTCTCATATAGTTGGTTCCTCTCAATATTAACGTGTACAATCTCGGCTTGGTCTTGGTCATGAGTGAAGCCCAATGATGCAACATCCTTTCCGAGCTCCAAAATATGGGCTTCGTATGACACAAGTCTATTGGATGCGGCCATCGCTTCCTTTGTGTGAGTAAATTGGTTTTGTTAAAGCCCAATATTTGTATTAATCATGTGATCATTGTTCAACGTCTATATTAGCAATGGTAACAATTCATAACTGTATTTTGAAATCCTTAAACATAAAACCAATGAAGTGCACAATAATAAGACATTTAATTAGATCAAGATGAATTTTCATTAATAAAATTTTGGGTCGTTACAATCATCCACCCTGAAGAAATTTCACCCTCTAAAATTCCTTTTCCCACACTAAAACAGATGTGGGTAACTTTTCTTCATCACTTCCTCTGATCCCCATGTCACTTCTTTAAACATTTTGTTTCACCACAACACCTTGATGAGGGGCATTTTCTTGTTTTTTATAACTTTTTCTCTACAATCTAAGATCTTTATTGGTTTCTCCTTATAAGAAATATCATCCTCTATAAGTACTACCTATGAAGAGATTACATGTGAAGGGTGTGGTATGTACCACCTTAGGAGGTATAGTTGAATTACATCATGTACTTTCACCATGGTTGGTGGAAATTCTAGTCGATAGGCCACTTCCCCAACATGATCAAGAATCGCAAAGGGGCCGATGTACCTAGGACATAACGTCCCTTTCTTTCCAAACCTCAAGACCTTCTTACATGGAGATATACATTGAAATACCATGTCTCCATCTTTAAACTCAAGGACTCATCGACGATTCTCTTCATAACTCTTCTATCAACTCTGTGCTTCCTTGATATGATGCTGAATTGTTTTCACACTCTCTACCATTTCATGGACCATTTTTGGTCCTAACAATGTACTCTCACTGACTTTATCCCAACATGTTGGTTTTCTGCACCTCCCCCCATACATGGCTTCATATGGTACCATTCAGATGCTTGAGTGGAAATTGTTATTGTATGAGAATTCAATTAGTGGAATTTGATGGTCCCACCCTTTTTTGAAGTCCATAGAACATGATCTAAACATATCCTCCAGTGTCTGAATAGTTTTTTTGATTAGTCATTAGTTTGAGGGTGATATGTCATAATGATGTTCAGTTCAATATCCATAGAATGTTGATGACTCTTCCAAAACATAGAGGTGAATCTTGGATCTCGATTGGATAAAATAGATAGTGGCACTCCATGCATTTTTACCACTTCCCTGATAGATATTTGTACCAATTCATCCAATGAGAAATCCCCCAAAATTTCAATGAAGTGTGTAGCCTTTTTAAGATGATCCACAAAAACCCATATTGCATTGTTTCCTTTGGATTTCTTCAGAAGTCCAGTGACCAGGTTCATGGTGATGTTATCCCATTTCCATGATGGTATAGGCAATGGATGCATCATCCCCTTATACATTTTACTCACTACCATCACATGCTGAAACACTAGGTACATTGATGTATACTCAGTGATCTCCTTCTTCATGTTATCCCACCAATAATACTCTTGGTGATCTCGATACATATTTTTTTTCAAGGGTGAATAGAGAAATTTGAACTATGCGCATCATCCAAAAGTACCTTCTTCAGGCCCGGACATGATAGAACACATAATATTTTCCCAAATTTTACAATTCATTCTTCATCACACTACTGGAAAACTAACATATACCAACAGTTTGGAACTGTTGGTATATGCCTCCAAACCGTTGGTATAGCATATACCAACGGTTTGGAGAACCGTGGCCAAGTAAGCCGTTGGGATAGGTCTATACCAACGGTTTTCCCAAAACCGTTGGTATAGACCTATCCCAACAGTTTTGGAAACCATTGGTATAATTAGTATGAAAATCTTTACCAACAGTTGTGGAACAGTTGTTATATGTATTTCAATAAAAAACATTCGCTGCGATTTGATCCCAGCACCCATAGTTTATTATTCAACGACTTAACCACTAACCTAACATGACTTTTGTGTATATAATTACATAAATATATATATGTATTCTCATAATTATATTTAATTTTTATTTATATAATGTTATGGGTAAGAAGAAATGATAAAAAATCAAAGGATCTTTACCAACGGTAGGCAAAACCGTTGGTATAGACCTATACCAACGGTTTTGGCAAACCGTTGGGAAAGATTTTGAGCCATGGGGGACCTTTCCCAACGGTTTTGGAAAACCATTGGGAAAGGTATACCCTATCCCAAGGGTTTTGGCCAAACCGTTGGGAAAGAGGTCCACAAAGTGGACCTTTCCAAACGGTTTGGCCAAAACCGTTGGGAAAGGTCCCCACAATGTGGGATTTCCCAACGGTTTGCCCAAACCATTGGGAAAGGTGGCCTCAAAGTGGTATTTCCCAGCGGTTTGGCCAAACCATTGGGAAAGGGAACCTATACCAACGGTTTTTATGTACCGTTGGTATAGAAGCGTTGGGAAATGTCATATTTCCAATAGTGTCAACATTGAACTCCTAGGATTTCCCTTTTCTGACAGCTTCCACTCTCTTCTTAAATCCCACATCATCCTTTTGAGAATCCTATAACCATTCCAAATGAGATGGTTGAGCAATAATTAGTGAAATGATTGATGATGTTCCCTTCTTTAAGATTAACATGTCCATCTTCATCAAATCTAAGAATATTTTGTCCTTCTCAATTCTCATCATTGATAGAATTTTCAGATCCTTTCTACATAGAGCATATTCCACATTGTTCGCTTTCACAGGGTGATAATGAATTGAT
This sequence comes from Viscum album, assembly GCA_963277665.1. Taxonomy (NCBI): domain Eukaryota; kingdom Viridiplantae; phylum Streptophyta; class Magnoliopsida; order Santalales; family Viscaceae; genus Viscum; species Viscum album. The sequence continues at coordinate 744,223,115 of OY728123.1, read as the reverse complement.
TAGTCATTGTCTTTGATTAGCTCTAACCATATTCATTGGAGCATGTTCAACTCTTTCTGTGTGAATACATACTGGAGGCTTTTGTGGTCCATATATATTTTACACTCCTCCATAAAGTGATAATGCCCCCAAATTTTAAATAGAAGATCACTACAGCCAACATCAAATCAAGTGTTGGATAGTTTTGGTCATGATCATTCATTTTCCTTGATGCCTATGAAATGACTTTTTCATTTTTCATCAACACACAACCCAAGACCTTCTTCGAAGTATCACTGAATACCAAAAAATGTTATCCACTTATGGGTAAAGTGAGAATGGGTGTAGTGATAAGCCTCCTTTTTAACTACTTGAAGCTTTCTTTGCATTCATCATTCCATGAAAAATTTACTCCTTTCTGAGTTATCTTGGTAAGAGGGTTGGACCATCATGAAAAAATACTCACAAATTGTCGATAATATCTAGCAAACACCAAGAAGCTATGAATATTAGTTATCGATGTTTTCCTTGAAAATGCCCCAATTGCATCTTTATTAGAGTGATTCAAAGATATCCTATTTCTTGTGATGATATGTCCCATGAATGAGACCTTCTTCAACCAGTACTCATAGTGGTTGTACTTTGCATAGAGATTATCCTTTCGTAAGGTCACTAGTACTGTTCCTAGATTCTCTTCATCGTCATCCTTGGTTTTGGAATATATCATAATATCATCTATAAAGACAACCAAAAATTTGTCGAGGTAATCTATAAAGACTATATTCATCAAGTCCCTGAAGATTTTTGGAGAATTAGTGGGCTTGAAGGGCATTACTATTAATTCATAGTGCTCGTATCTTGTATGAAAAGCTGTCTTGGGGATATATTCCTTCTTCACCCTTACTTGATAATATCCCGACTGCAAATCCACCTCGGAGAAGTATTGTGCTCCCTGCAGCGGATCAAACAATTCATCAATGCTTGCTAGAGGGTATTTGTTCTTTATCGTGATTTTTTTAAGCTCACGATAGTCAATACAAAGGTTCATTGACCCTTCATTTTTATTGAAAAAGAGGACTAGTGCACCCCAAGGTGAATCACTTGGTCGTATCAAACCTTTATCAAGATTCTCCTATAGTTGTTTCTCCATATCCTAATGATCCACAACAGCCATTCTATAGAGAGTCTTTGATATTAGCAACACTATAGTATAAGAAATAATTCAACATCTCTTCTAGGAGGAAGACCAGACAATTCCTTGGGAAACACTTCAGTGAATTCCCAAACAATAGGCATGTCTCCAAGGATGTTTTCTCCTTAGAATCAATCATATGAGCCAAATATGTGTGCTCATTGGGCTATAATATCCATTATTGAGATGATAGAGCTAAATAAGATTCATCTTTCTCCTTTCACTTGTATAGAATCGGGGGTTGATTCTCTACATGGAGAGTGATTTCCTTCTCATAACAATTTATGTTAGCTCTATATAAGGTAAGAAAATCCAAGCCAGGAATTGCATCATATTCCACTAGAGGGAGTATGAAGGGGTTTTCTCGGAAATTCAATCCACGGATTATGATACGGGAGGAGTTGTATTCATGGGATTCAATTATTTCCCCATTTTCCATTCTCACATACATCTTTACTTCCATGATTTTTGGTGGTGCTGGGATTGTTTTACTAATCATATGTAATATAAAAGAATGTGTAGAACTTAAATCAAAAGGTATGTTCTCTATTCATGAATGAATAACTAGCGTACCTTTCACAACTTCTTTTTCATGGTTCACATCGGTAGTAGTGATGGAAAAATCTCTCACATGCTGCCTTGGAGGTTGTTGGTTGCCTTCAAAAACCTTTGTATTAGGGCACTGTTTTGAAAGATTCCCTGGTTCTTTGAATTTTTAGCAATGAACAACATATTGAGGATCGAGTGGAGCGTTCCTCTCCTATGTTACAGCCACAGGGTTTTCTTGTCGACAGTTAATAGCTTGGTTCCCTTCTATTCCATAAATAATGCATTTCCTTGTCCCCTTCAGGAAACATCTAGGGTGCTTCTTTCTGCACCTTTGGAAAGTGGGATGCGGGATCTTCTTAGAACCATTGGATTTATCCATCAGACCCCCAAAATTGATGTCTAACTTACGCTTTTTATCTGCATGATAGCCTTGAGATTCTCTGATTTGAATTTCAATCTTGAGGGCTCATCCAAAAATTTCCTCACTTCTATCGAAGTCCCAGATCGCCAGCTCTTTCTGTAGGCAAGGTTTCAGACCACCAAATATGTGGTCAACCATTCATTTGAGGGTGACGATATAGTCGGAGGTGTATCGTGCATGCCTTGTGAATTTTAACTCGTACACTCCGACAGATTCATCTTCTTTTTTCTTGAGTACAAAGAATTCCCTTTCCTTCTTATGTTGGAGGGTTCGTGGAAAATATTTATCGAAAAACATCTTATGGATATCCTTCCCTTCCATTGCCTCGATCTCTTCCTCAGTCTTTGTATCGCTGATCAACATAAACCATTAATCAGATTCACCTTCTATACGTTAGGAAACCAGAAGAACCTTCACTTGTTCAAAACATTGAAGGATGGAGAAGATCTTCTCAATGGAGTTGATCCATTGTTCACTGATTGGGGAATTAGATGATCCATTAAATGTTGGATGCATTTTTCTCATGAAGCTATCGATAGTGAATTGATCATTCTTAAGGGGGGGGGGTGTTGAATGTTCCTCTTGACCCATTTTCTATTAAAATCTTGATTTAACTGAGAGTGAACGGTGACATTATTTGTGATTCCCACTCCCATCGGATTGGGAATCTCATTAGCACAACCATCACGTTGATCTTCACATCGGTTCTTAGCCTGAGTCCTCTTAATAGCGGCCATTGGCTGGAATAAAAGAAAAGTTAGGGGTCACACCGAAAGGGTAATCCAAGGACAAAACTAATGACTTATAAATAACTTTTACTTCCATAACATATGAACCCATAGGCTTCAATCAATTCAATCAATGATCTACTTTCTAACATATATTCTTGGAGTCATTTTTAAAATTTCCTTAATGTGGGTTCATAATAAGCTTGTGAATTTACCAAAGAAAATCACCTGGGAGTGTTGTAACAAATTGTGTAGCAAGGCTAGTGGCCGTGCACCAATTCTCATTAGATTCTAGCTTGAAGCGGCGTTTTTAGGTATTATCCCTAGGATACATATGTTCCAGAGCCACCACTACCTACTCGTATCCATACAGGGATGTATTTTTTGTAAGCCACTTACTCAATACTCACCTATACATAGGGATGATTTCATTATACTTATTCATGTCTCTAAGTATTCACTGGGGTTTTCTAATCCTAATACCAAAAATAACTAAACCTATCCTCTAATACCAACTGTAGGAACCCTACATTTTATTACACACTTAAACCTGATTTATTACATAAAATTCACTTGATACAATATAGAAGATCAAGAGTTCTATTGTATTTGGGGCTTAGGATCATTACATAAGGACTCAAAACATGAAATACAACATCTTTATTGAAAACATCCTTTAGAATACCACTACATTTCCTCATACTTAGCATTACATGGGATAACCTGAGGACATGCATAAGAAAAGGGTGAGCTATAAATACAAGTAAGGGAATAAACATGGAATAACATGAGGAATACAATACATGTTAAACAATATTCATATCAATGGAGCACAAGAGAAATAAGAACATAAAGGCATGATAAAGCATGATAATCATAACTTGTAAATGTGGAAACATTACATATCATGGAATTGGGATGAGCCAAGGCCCATTGCACATGGAGCATGAGTAAACGCTCATTTCACATGAATCATGAGCAACAACTCGTTTCAATTGGATTAGCATGAGTAAACACCCATTTCGCATGACGTATCATGATACAATAATTTACACAATTCATTGGAGCGCTATCAGGGAGCACCCTTATTAAACATTTCATTTCATGCATAAGTGTACCCCATGGATCATGCAACATGGAATCAATCATCATTATTTATTCCATGATAAAGGGATGTGGAATACATGCATGAATATTTATAATCAATATTTAAATGTTCATAAAGGTGAATAACATTGATAGATAAATGAACATGGTATTCACTACATAATGACATTGGCATGGAAAATCATAGTTCAATTTTGACAGCATAACAACGTGAAATAGGAACTCATAATATTGGTTGATGAGAGAGAAATGGGTGTAACATAATATTTACATGAAATGTATGGTTAAGGTTTATATATATCCATGCCCCAACAAAAATAATGGAATGAAGATGCATAATACAAAAAAATTACTTGGATGTAAGAGGAGTGAAAAATCCATCACAGAATTTCTGAGTTGTGGTGGGTGTACATGGGAGGCATTAACGAGAGAGAAAGGGGTCTACCATTATTCAAAAATAAATAGGGCAGTATGGGGAAGGTGAGAAATCATACCCCAACATTTTTAATTGAAAATAATAGTTCATAACAACTTTAAGAAAATTGGAAAAAATGAGAATGGAATAAATCCCTTGGAAGTGTGATCCCAAAGGCTTGGGAGAGGCTTGAGAGAGGTTCATGGGAGCTTGGGGAAGCTTGGGAGGACTATAGTGATAGCAGAGCATGGTTGGACAAACTCCAAAGGCTTTGAGTTAAGAGGAAGTAGGAGCTTGGTTGGGTTTATATAGGAAAGGAGATGAAATTTATTATTATTTAGGTTTGGGGCCCCTCACATAAATCTAATCAATACCACAAACTAGCCCATGGTTTTCTGCCATGGTTTTTTCCCAAGGGGAGTGGAAAAAAAGTATTTTATAAAAATAATGGCCTAACATCTTAAAATAATAGGGTTTCTTTTGTGGAGTTGAGTCACACTCTCAAGGAAAACAATTTAAAAAGAAAAAATGTTTTATAATTCTTGAAGAGTCCACTAATGCTTTTTAAAATAAATCAAAAAAACCCAAAATTACATTATTTTAATGGTAAAACATACATTGTCCCAACATAGTGTTTATATTATTTTATTACATCACTATTGGGTCATTATGATGTCATAAAACACATTATATACTTGAACAGTATTTAGTTTTCACCCAAAAATTCGATTGTCTCATTAAATTGTGGAAAATTCACTGTTGGATAATTTTGATGTCTGGATTCCAAAAATAATATTCCGTTTTACTAAATAATTTTCTAAATATGTGTGTTTTTACTTTTAAAATAAAAACTGATATTTATTGAAAAGTCATGGGTTTTGAAAATATTTACTTTCAAAACATAATAAAAATTAAAATTGCATTCATAAAATTATATGATAATATATATTTAATAAAAACTAATTTAATACTAAAAAATTATTTTATTAAAATATTTTTTAATTCAAAAATCCATTAATTCGTCAAAATAGATTTATTGGTAGAATGTTAACTAAAAATAATATTTTCACTTTAAAAACATTTTTAAAAGTAACAATAATAAAATGAATGAATATTCATTATTTTATAAAAAATAGTGCACATAATCATAGTTATAAGGTCTTGTTATATAACCCCTTATAACACCCGCATAAGACTGAAGGGTAAGGTGTGTGATGGTGACAGACTCTGGGGGTGTCTTGGATAACTTCACTCGAGTGGTCATCTCTTTTAACATCCACTTCTCCCGTATTCAGTTTTGCTCAAGCATAACATGTTCATGCTTAGATTGGTAAAGGTCAAGAGCGAAGTAAAATGATGCCACCTCCTTTCCAAGCTCCGAAAAAATGGGCTCCGTACGGGGAAAGTCTACTGGATGAGGCCATCACTTCCTCTATCTGAGTAAATTGGATTTGTTAAAGCCCTACATTTATACAAATCTTATGCTCACTGTTCAATGGCTATATTAGCAACAATCACAATTCATAAAGGTATTTTAAAATCTAGAAACATTATAAAATGAAGTTCACTGTAATACGACATTTAATTAGATCAAGAGGGATTTTCATTAATGAATATTTGGGTCATTACATTGTCTCTTGGTGGAAAGGACTCACATACTCAATTGAAATTCCACTGACATAGGATAAATTACTGACGATGTGCATAGGGAACGTCAAGAAGGAAATAGTCCCCTCTCTGATAACCCAATAATACCATGGGGGATTTCGAGACATCACTAATAAGGCCCATAGCCAAGAGGAAGCCTTACAAAAAGCTAAGAAGGCATGTATATTGCTTCTTACAATACCCCTGAGAAGGGATGACAAGGAATAGCATGTCGTAGTGGCTCAAATAGGGGACCCTAGGAAACTAGAATTGTTACCAGTGGAGATACCTCCATAGCCTCATTTAGGCCCTCCACATCTGGCACAACCTCTACCCCATCAGCGCCCACCTCAGAATCGGCACCTACCCCTGCGCAATGCGCCACCATATCCTAGGCAAGATAATGAAGCTCCTCCTTCTTGGTAGGACCCTCTGGAACCTCTCTAGGTTCAAGCTTCGCGGGTACCACCCCCTGGATAAGAGGAACCAGACCAACTCATTTAGTGATGCACAAGTCCCTGGTTATTTCTAAAGTTCCCTAGAGTAGGGGAATTTATGTTCTCACGAGTGTCGGAGTCTAGAAGAGGAGAACCTCATAGATATCTCGAATTATATCCCCTACCACCAAATCCAAGGGCACACCCTCGAACAATGTTATGTGTTCAATGAATGACATCAAGACTAGGTGGATAACAATAGAGTCTGGTAGGTTCCAACTCTGACACACATGGAATGCATCTTCGTGAGGCCAGACAGCTGCAACAATAGTGAAGGTGAGTGGCATCAGGTTTCTAACCGTGGGTCCCAGATGTATGATGACTTCATGTCTCATAAAATAGTCACTTGTTCCCATGGTGTTATCCATTCATGCCTGAATTAGCCAGATTCTTCATAAGCCGTAGTAGATACTTTTTCATCGTCTTCTCAGCTGTCCTCTTCCATGAAAGTCAAACATAGGCAACATAAGGGAAATAAAATTCCCATTTCAATGCCATCGTCATCCCGTACTCTCGGCAACATCGTTTCCCCAGGAATGGTGATATCTCCCATAATCCATCGGGCAGTGTATGACTCTTCAAGTGACGCTCAAGGGTACAACTCGGTTAATACTGTAGATCTGGTAAATCCCTAGAAGATTCCTGATGATGAGAAGTGACAGGAGTATCCTACCGACATCCCCAGCCATTACCAGGGTCGATGGATCCGTGCTAATATGGGCCATCATAGTTCCTCAGTTTTTACTTCCAGCCTGGTTGTGCACGCATCCAAAACTAGGTCGCAGGTCCAGCGTAGAGATCAGCATGCACACCTACTCAATTGGAGACATCGGGCCCACCTTCACCATTGTTCATGTAATTGGATCAGGCAGAGCCACCACTACCAAATCGTGACTGTCCATGATATTCTACAGGACGATCTTAATTGTCTATCCTCATCTGGTAGTGACTCTGTAGGCTTCGACTAGTGAACATGGGGATATTCCTAGCATAAGTCAGCCATCGGCCTTGACGGAAAGGCCCATCAAACCTCCTGTCATAGAGAGACCTCCTGTAAGTATAAGTTCATGAATGTAAAGGTTTTATGATTTTATCAATCATCTTTCCAGCATTATATCAAATCTCTCCATCCTGGAGGCCCTTCACGTGTCGTCGTTTATGGGTGAGGCCCTCGCAGAGGCTTTTAGAAACCCCCTCCAGTTTGAGAAGGAGGTTGCAGCCGCAGAATCGTTTCATGTTGAGGTGGTCGAGAATGTTAAATGCTATGTCATTATCTCATTATCTAGATATGATGAAGGATCTCTCATAAAAGGGCCCACTCACCCACTTTACATCACTGGCCAGTTCAATGGTGTAGAGTTTCGTTGTTGTCTTATCGACATGGGCTCTAGCATCACCCTTATCCCGACTCGGACACTATGAAAGCTGGGAATGTATTAGGATGATCTGAGTCCCTCTGACCTTAGAATAAAAGTTTATCTTAGGAAAAAGCAGACACCAGCCAGTAAGATCTATTTGAAGACACATTTCGGTGGTCTAATTTCCGACACCAAGTTTATGGTTGTCTACCAGGACACAGCCTACAATGCGTTGATATGTTGGTCATGGATCAACCTACATATGGTGGTTCCTTCATCATATCACTGGTGCCTTAAGTACTAATTTATGGGTCGAGTGGGTTTTCATCATGGTGACACATCTCCCTTTGCCTCTTTTGTAGCATGATATCTGTATTTCAACTACTACAAGAGCAAGGACAAGTAGATTTAGACTAATGAGGCCGAGCATGCTAAGGCTATGACCAACCTATGGGCAGATATGGATGATGCATACATCCTTCATGTCCATCGTTTGGAAGCTAAAATGCTAGACATGGGGAAATGCATCATTGTTTCTGGAATAATGTGGAGGAAATTACCAAGTCTAAGTGACGCCAGAAGATCACCTCATACTCCTAGAAAAACCAGGCTCTGGTGATCCCAGAGCCTCCTACTCCTATATGTTTTTAGAGTATCCTCCCCATGACAATGACAATAAGTCATACTTTCTAATTTTTTCAGGACAAAATTAATTGGCTCAATCCGACGTTACACTATTGCATCGATATCATCATGTGTGAACCCTTGGTCCAAATAATAGATGGGATTGGATCAACAGCCTCCATCGCTATGGTTGTGGTAGCACAAGAGTTCCTTAATGTAGTTTCCACTGCCGCTCAGTCTAGTACCAGCCTCCAATCGAGAGTTGTCGATGAAGATGAAGCTCCTCATGCAAAATATCCCCCCATGATAAGTGATGAAGAGGATTTAGAGGATTCCTGCACCTTTGAAGAATGATTCTCTGCCATGGGTGACTTCTTGGTAAGGTGATCCTTAGTAGCGAGGCAGACCCAAAACCCACATTGATCGGTGTCACTGTGACACTTGAGGAGCAACAGTAGCACATAGACTTCCATCAACAACACCATGATGTATTGACCAAGTGTTATGATGAGATTCTAGGACTAGATCCTCATGTAGTCTTCCACCACCTTGTTCTCTCGAAAAATCATCACGGGTTGTAGCAACCTCCTAGAAAGATGCACCCTTATCACGGTGCCATGGTTGAGGCAGAAGTTGATAAGCTCATCTTTGTGAATATCATTATGGAGGTCCATTAACCCAAGTGGCAGGCCAGCATTGTGCCATTATGTAAGAAGAATAGACATATCATGGTCTGCATCGACTTCTGGGATCTTGACAATCATTGTCTGAAGGATGATTTTCCCCTTCCTGTGATGGAATTTTTGATCAACGCTAGAGCTAGGTTCCAGGACCTCTCCATCATGGATGGGTACTCTGACTATAACCAGATAAAAATGGACCACGAAGATGAAGAGTCTACATACTTAAGGGAACCACAAGTTACATTCTGTTACCAAGTCATTCCCTTCTATTTAAAGAATGTGGGTTCCACCTATCAACGGGCTATATATCGCATATTTAAGACGATTCTCAGAACATTGGTTGAATGTAACATAGATGACCTGGTGATCAAATCTCACTAGTATTAGGACCATATCAAAGTCCTTGAGAAAGTGTTCAGCTTCCACTGTTCCTGTCACTTGATGATGAACCCATTAATCTGTGGATTTGGGGTCACCATTGGAATGTTTCTTGGCATCGTTGTCAGATACAGGGGATTTGAAATAGACCTAGAGAATATCATAGCCATTATCTTGTTGTCTCCTTCGAGAATAATTTGGGGGGTGTCAAGGCTTCCAAGGCCACTTATCCAACATACACTGATTCATCGTGAATGTTGTCAGTAAGTGTAAGCCATTTTTTCAGCTCATGAAGAAAGGCACCATCTATGAGTGGGACGAAGAGTGTCAGATTGATTTCGAGGAAATCAAGCAGTGTATGCTCCATCCTGTGGTATTAATTCCACCCATCTCTAGAAATATGCAGGTTCCTTTATGTGATTTCCCTAGAGCAATCTCTCGATGCCCTTCTCACATATAAAAATAATGAGGGAATGGAGATTATTCTTCATTACCTCAGTCTTATGCTCCTTGATAAGGAGACAAGATACTCCCCTATTGAGAAGAGTTGTCATGCGCTCATATTCAAAGAACATAATTTGCGACATTACTTGAAACTCTATGAGGTATAGCTGGTGTCCGGATTAGATCAGCTAAAATACATCCTGAACCACCCCATGTTGATAGGCCTTCTAGCTCGGTGGGAAATGATTATCCAGAAGTTAGACATTAGGTTTTTCCATCAGAAGGCGATTAAGGGGAAAGAATTGGCATACTTTCTTTCTGCTCATCCATACCCCGTGGAACAGTCTTTGGACCTTTATTTTCCTAATGAGGCAATCCTCTCGATAGACCACATTTTCCTGTGTTGGCAAATGAACATTGATGGTGCTTCCTAGAGCCCCACCCGCAGAAGGCTCATTGAACCTAGTCTCAACATAGTGGTTATGAGTATCGTCTTCAACTCCCCAACACAATCTATTCTGTCATAATAATTCATGTTGTCGGATGGCTGCACCAACAATGTGGTAGAGTATTAGGATCTCATCACTGGCCTCGATACGGACATTGAAATAGACGTTCCCCGTTTTCTTGTGAAAGGGGACACTGAACTAGTCATTAAGAAGATCAATGGAGACAATGTCGTCAGAAAGCTAGAACTCCTACCGTTATTGGAACACACTCTCTAGGTAATGGCCTAGTTACCATCTTGACCAGAAGTTACTCATGTCCCTCGATCTCAGAACAGTCGTAATGATTCCCTGGCCACCCTAGATGCATCACATGTAGAGCTCAAATAGGATAATATTATTATCCACGTTCCACACTGAAGAGTCATTGCTCCTGTCACTCGAGGTGATTATGAAATCCTGCATGTAAGCCGACCTACCTCTGGTGCCTCAACGTTAAGAACATTAGGTCCCCACAATGAATTGATTGAAGTGATTCCTGACTAGAGAACCTCTTATTTCAAGTACCTCCAAAACAGTATGGTCCTGATAGATCGGGCCGAGTGAGAGAGAATTCGACATCGCACATTATAGTTCATCCTCCAGGACATCCCCATTCATGAGGAGATCCTCTACAAGTGCGTGATTGATGAGGTCCAACTTCATTGCATTTATGGAGAATGGATTTCCTAGGTCATGCAGGAGGTTCATGCCGGTTCCTGTGGGACTCATCGGACTGGGCCGATGATATCACACTATATCCGGAGACTGAGGTATCTTTGTCCTTCCATGATCCATGACTGAATTGAGTTCTCTAAAAGGTTCCATTCATTCCAGATTCATGATAAAATCATGAATCAGACACCAAATCCTCTCCATTCCACCATGTACTCTTGTCCATTCGCGGTACGAGGGCTCGATGTTGTGGGCCCATATCCTCCGACGATATCTCACTTGTAAATATTCATCCAAACTGTATGAGATTTATTATACAAGTGGGATGAAGCAGTTCCACTCAAAGATTTCATAGATCGTTCCATCATTGACTTTCTGAGTTCCATAATCATCTAACAATTTGGAGTCCCTCATGCCATCCTCACTAATAACGGAATGAACATATGATCAGTTGAGATGATGAAATTGTACACTAAGTAGAACATCCATTCTATCCATACCTCCTGCTATCATGCACAAGAAAATGGAAATATTGAGGCATTCAATAAAACCTTATCTAACATTTTGCAGAAGATGGTTGGTACTAAAAAGAAGAGTTGGCTAGAAAAGCTCCCCAATGCCCTCTGGGATTATCAGACAAAATCTCGTAATTCCACCTTGGTGACCCCATATTCCCTAGATTATGGAACGGAGACCATCTTACCCATTTAGATTCAATTTCCCTCACTGTGCACACTTTATATGATCAGGATGTGCCAGATAAAGTAGCTGAAATTTATTTGGATGAGTTGGAAGCGCTCGACGAGAATAGGTTTTGTGCACTGCACATTCTAGAAATGCATCAGAGCAAGATAGTTAAATATTTCCACAATACATTTCACCTCCACTTCTTCTTGTAAGGCGACATGGTATTGGCCATGAGGGATCCAACGATACCTCACAAGAAACCACCCATGTTGGATCCCAAATGGGAAGGACCTTACATCAATCAAATGGTTATCTCCAATGGGGAATACTCGCTCGTAACCATGGATAGTGAGCGAATAACTCCTCCCACCAATTCTAAGTTACTCAAGAAATACATTCCTTGAGTTTCCTCTTACTATCCTACATGACCATAAATTGTACAGTCCTGCACGACCCCAAACCGCATAATGGGCCCACACGGCCCTAAAATAAATCAATGTCCTACATGACTTTAAACTGTCCAGTCCTACATGACCTCAAACTGTATGGTCCAGCATGACCATAAGTTTCATACGATCTCACACGACCCTAAACTGCATCAGGGTCCTACATGACTTTAAAATGTCTTGTCCTACCTGGCCTTAAATTATATGTTCCTACACGACCCCAAACTGCATAATGGCCCCACATGACCATAAACTACATTAGGGTCCTACATGACCATAAACTGTCAGGTCCTACATGACCTTAAACTGTACGGTCCTGCATGATCCCAAACTACGTAATGGTCATTCACATCTGTAAACGGCATTAGGGTCCTACATGGCCTAAATCTTTCTGGTCTGACATGACCTTAAACTGTATGGTCCTGCATGACCTCAAACTATGTAATGGTCCCACCTGACCCTAAACTGCATCAGGGTCCTACATGACCATAAACTGTGCGGACCTACATTACATTAAAATGTCTAGTCCTACATGACCTTAAACATTGAAATACCCCCCATGACATTAAACTATGTGTCGTCCAGTATGATGTTAAACTACACATTTTAGAACTATATATGGATTGATTCCCATACTCATGGGATATGTAGGAATGCTCAAAATCCTCGTCTTGATTCCATCCCTACAATCTTCTCATTAGGATACCCCTCCTGGGTGTAGTTATCTTAGATGATCTCACATGGGGCTGTGAAGGCTTATTTAGCCCCACTCATGTCTAGATTACGATGACTGCACCATGTGACCTACCTCATTCTTCTAATCATCCCATGTCCTTACCACATGACCTTAAACTGTACAGCCCTTTCAGAACTACGTATGGATTGATTCCCATCCTTGTGGAATGTGTAGAACTACTCGGACATTTCATCCATAGGCACAACCCCAAACTTTAGGACCTCTCATTGGGATGAAACACATGGTGTGTTGTATTATTTTTCCCTCATTCACAATGTGTTCATCATGACCATACCATGTTACATGATGTGGATGATGTTTTTCAAACCTATTCAATATCTATCTATTGTTATTGTCACCACCCCCTTATGTCCCAAACATGGAGTGTAGTGGTTCATTATTCCCCTCCATCCCTCCAAACCTCAGTCTGACTCAATATGTAGTGTAATTCAAGCTGTCAGACCCTTATGTGATGGGGAGAGCTGATTCCTGATCCTTGTTTCCCACACCAAGAATTTCTCACATGGGATTAGGAGCTATGATTAGGCAATGCCTACATGAGAGGTCATATGGAAATAGTTGGCTGGGGCACCCAGCCGCAAGACCATTGACCCCTTCGGCCCCTAGCCTGAGTTCTCATTTGGGATTGTATGGTGTGGTATGGACTCACGTCCTTATTCACGTTTAGCTATTTTTCAATGCCACACATATCCCCTTGAGAAATCCCTCCCTTCATTTATTGTTAGTCTTATGATTAATGGCATTGCCATGCTTCGAGAACCCCATCATTTTGGATTCCATCACCTTCTATAGCCAAAAGTACCCCCGGATGGCATGGATGCTCAGACCAAGGGCTCTCCTACCATTACGATATAACGTTTTCGAGGATTGCGAGTGGAACATTGATACAAGCCCCATGTTGGGAATATGGTCAATAGTCGATGCTCAGTAGTTTTCCTCGAATTCCAGTCACACAAGGGTTGATACATTGTTGTGAACCTAGTCAATTTTTGTCCTCTATCATCGTTGCCACTATGTGGTCTTCCATAGGCACGATGATTTTCCCTCTTTATCCCACACATATCACATTTCACTAGGAATATGTGGCCAGAGATCTATGAACTTAAACTAACTTCACCATCATCCTCACTACAAGATGTTAAACTGCAAGATGGACGTGACATTCTGTTTGTGGCCCAACCTCAGGCCCCTCATCCTTTTCGGGCCCCTGGACCAAGTTCTCACACAAGGTTGTACGGTGTGGTATGGGGTTATGTCGGGTTACTCATCGTGCCATACACATCCCTTGTTGGGGTATCTTTCTCTTATTTTCATCCTCTCTACATGATGATAAACTCCATGCAACCCTTCTACCAGAACTATGTACGGCTAGATTCCCATCCTCATGGGATATATAGGACCTCCCGAATTCCTAGTCTTAGGGTCCAATCCCATCTATTAGAAACCAACCTATCAATTTGACCCCTTTTCCTATGTTCCTCCAGGAGAGGGTTATACGGTGTGGTATGGGCTGATGTCCCCGTTCATGTCAGGTTTAAGACAACAATGCCACATACCACTCTCTAATGAGCGGCCTTCGCTCCCTTTCCCTACTCTCATCTCTCTGAGTCAGCTGCCCTTAATTTTGGTCGCTCGGCCCTCATTGATGATTCACTAATGGGGACATGAGTACTCTGGTCTATAGCCTGGAGTGTCAAATTCAACATGGATAGGATTTCACCCATTTTCAGGCTTTGTGTTCCCCTTCATTTGGGATCCCATTAACATTCACATCTGAAGGGACCACCAAATGTCATGGATTCTTGGCCTAAGGGGCTTCCTACCATTAAAAACCAATGTACCTCAGGATTTCAGACATCAAATCGACACAAGTCCCAAATTGGAAATATGGTCATCATTTGATGCTCATTTGTTGTTCCCATTTCAGGTCACACGATATGGATACTGGGTTTCGAACACGGTCAACAGTTATCCTCCATTGTCAGGCCAACCGCTTCAAGCCTTATACGTCAATTACATGATTCACATCATTTCCACCGATTGTGTCCAGGTAGAATTTCAACCCTCCTGGTACTATCCTTTAGTGAACTTTTTCAAGTTAGGAGGACAAAGCCATTTTATGGCCTAATTACGGTCTCCACACTGACTTCCCTTTGGCACGTATTCTAGGTATTGAAAAAACAACATCCACCCTTATTTCCCAGACTGAGTTTGACATACATGGGCTTATGGATCAGATTGAGGTCTGCAAATACTTGGAAGGATTCTGCTTCTACGTAGTCTGAGATCTATGACCCTTAACTAATATCTATTTTAGAAAAATGTATGGCTTGATTAAAATTCCCATGGGATATGTATGAATTCCAAGACATCTCGTCTTTGGGACTAGATTCAGTTACACTAATTAATATCTTCTTTTCTTCCTTTTAGGCCCCTGTTATTATAATATAGTGTGATGTGGAATGTATGGGCTTATTCCTTCATTAACGTCGGGTATACAATTTTCACAACACATAATCACTTTCAAAGAGCTAGTCCATCCAACATCATGTCCTTTGTCAAGCATGATGTTGAACTTCACCTTTTATAACTATGTATGGATCGATTCCCATCCCCTTAGGATACATAGGAATACTCAAACATCTCATCATTGTTTCAGCTCAACTGAGAGATAGTCTCTCTTGCCCCATTTTCTCTAACATTTTCTGGCCCCCTCAGCCCGTGGTTTCTTTCTTGGAATTGTGTACGGTGTGATATGCAATTATGTCCTCATTCACGTCGGGTATGTTTTATCATTCCATGCACATTCCCTACTAAACCTCATCTTACGTTTATATGTCTAAGACATTTCACTTTAAACTATTCTACCTACTCACATATGACTTTAAACTGTTGCGTCTATACTTCAAAATGTTAAAATACATGGCTGTTCCCATCACATGACCCTAAACTGTGACATTGTCATCCTCACCACATGAAGAAAAATGGCTCTACATCGTAGTGTCCTCATTCAAGGGGACATCATGTTTGAAATCAGTCACACATCATAACATTTTTCAATGCCTTCACATGACTTGAATCTTATAAATATTCCTAGACATTCTATCCTAGGTCCATCACACCCAAAAAATCACCCATTCATCCTCAAGGACATATATGATCCATCAAATGATGCCTCTATTGGTTCTAGGGCTAGACCCACACAACCTTATTATCTCTGGCACTAGTATCTTATCGTGCCATCCCTAGAACTCTGTGTGGCTTGATTCCCATTCTCATGGGAAATTTAGGAATTCCCATGCACTTTGCCTCATGCCTATCTTAACTTTCTTTCTCAGTACTTGACTAAAAACCTCCCCAAAGAAAACATTGTGATATGGACTCTTGGGCCTCCTTCATGCTGGGTTTCATAATTACCTCACCATGTGTCTCCTGCATTACCAACCATCTCTGGTCCAAGTTCTATGACCATAAACAAAGATCACTTTGTGTCCTTTCCACAATATTTTACACTACATGACATATTCCATAACTGCGAGTCGATTGATTCCCATCCTCATGGGATACGTCGGAATGCCCAGATGTATTGTCTCTGGGTCCAGTTCTAGGAATCTAAAATCGGGTCCTCTATCTTTGGGCCAGTATGCCCAACCCCTATTCTTAACATGAGGTGTGGCGATTACCTCGTGGGTTCTCATTCATGTCAGGTTTTTCAATAACTATACTGTGTTCCCCCATGTCTTTTCACATCCTAGTCTGAGTTCTATAACCATATACTAAGATCTCCCTATGAGAACTGTGTGTTTGGTTTTTCTACTTCACCACCATGAATGAATTCCTTCAAATCAATTTATCCTTAACGGCCCATCCAATAGCCCTTAATTTGGGAAATGTGCAACCTCAAGACCCTTTTCCTTGGAGGGGGACTCAACTCCCAATAAATGATATGTCCTTTTGTCATACTCGGATGTGTTATTTTAGTTCCTGATGTGTGGAATTTTAACATGGATATTCCCTTGTTCCATGTCCAATCATCATGAGCCTCTCATTTGGATCCTCATCCTCTTTCCTATCTACATGGACCCCCTTTATGTCCTGGTCTCATGCCACATAGGATTACCTACCTTCTTGGGCCAAAGTCCTTGATGACCTCGGACGACATTGGCGATAGGTCTCGTGTTTCAAACATGGTCAGCGGTCGACCCTCATTTTTCTGTCCTAATTCTAGGCTAACTTGAAACGGATAATGTGTTTCGAATATGGTAAAGAGTTATCCCATATCTTCATTCCAACATCATTTTTTTCTAGATCTTGGGCATCATGATTCACACATTTTTGCTTCCTTGTGTCCAAGTGGAATTCCAACATACTCGGCTTTACCCCTTCGTGCATCTAGGTGTGCTATATTGGTAGGTAATCATCATTGGGACGTCATTCACCTAGTGTCCCATCACCCCTAACATCTGCCTCCCTATTCATGGGATGTCCCATCAACACTCATTGTTTCCCACATCGATCATGACTCACAGAGGTTTATTAGTTTTAGTAGGAAGTGTAATGGTGAAACCATGCCACACATGTCATTCTTCATCCTGTATGATGTTAAACTACACTCTCAGAACTATGTATTGGTTGGTTCCCATGCGGATGAGATAAATAGGAATTCCCATACAACATATCTTGGGCCCAAGCAAGTTTTCACATTCATTCCCTCAACCTAGGGATTCTCCCAAGAGTGTTTGGTGTGGTGTGGACTCTTATAGTCCTTATTCACATTAGGGTATGTACCACACAACACATTTACTTCTTGGGTAGCCATGTCCTAATGCATGTCATTAAACTGCGGTTCTACCATGAACAAGATCAAGATTCCCTATGATAAGCATTGGATGTGTCAGTTTCCCCTTAGAGAGGATTCTCCCTGCAAGTGTCGGCCTCTGACCATGTCGTGCTTCACGAACTACGTTTGGAATGATTCTCATCCGTAAGGGTTATGTAGAAACGCCCATAAATTTCACCTTGGTCCATCCCTAGGGTCATTAACCATTCTAGCCCATTAGCCCCAATCTTGGAACAAGAAGTATATCATTTATACTCTGTGCACTGTCCTCACTATATGATGTAAAAATACTTTTCATTCGAGTTCCATACAAGGGAGGTCATGTTCAGATGTAGGTATGATCCTTGATCAAACTGATGCGCCCAACTAATGTGCCTTCAGCCTATTGTCGCAATTTCAAGAGTTTTGGATTCCATTTGAAAAACCCATCACTCCATATCCACACTTTCTATTCCATTTATTCAGACCCTCATCCTCTTTCACATCTAATGGAACCCCTAGTAGTATGGATTCTCAGCCTATCACTCTCCTACTATCCTAGGTCAATAATCTGGAAGACTAATGGGTGAAATTTGGAGTCATGCCCCATGTTTCAAACATGGTCAGCAGTCGGCCTTCATTTGTTATCCCTATTTCAGGCTAACACAATAAGGATACTGTGTCTTGAACATGGTAAACATTTATTCATCATTTTCACGCCATCCCTGTAGTGTTTTGATTTTTGGGTATCATGATTCACACCTTCCACTCCCCAATGTTCAGATTAATTCCAACACCCCTGGCATTACCCATCTCGTGCACTAGCACACACTGGGAAAGAGATGATTTGATTATTCTGAGAGCTTCATTCTCTAGACATGCCCCTCCCTTTCTTATCGGAAGTCTGGATAGATTGTTCAAACCCTGGATGCCTAGATCTTTGTTTGAACTCTTATATTCGGGTGGGATAATAATGTGGTCATCCCTTGTTTCTTGCATTGGGCTCGACCCACGTGTGTTTCGGGACTGATCGTCGGATGGTCTATGAATATAACAAAAATTAAATAAACCAAAAAAATATTAACAGAACTCAAGAATTCATCTATATTAAATATTCAAGGCATGAAATTTTGTTCAAATGTTTCCTTTATAACAGTATCCGAGGATCGACCCCTTTGATGGATGATTTGGCCACATGAAAAGAACATTGCAGCTCCTCCACCCTTGGGCTCATGACATCTAGAATATGTTGCCACCTATTCAGTTCATAATCCTCCTCGGAAAAGATGGGGCACAATTTTTCAGCCACGCCCTAGGCCCCCTCCACGTCGTTCCAGACTATAGCCATCTCTGCAGAGGCTTGTTTCATCCGCTCTTTCGCCTCTTCCAGTTGGGCCCTTAGCCTCGATATAATCCTCGACCACACATTGAGTATATTAGAGTGTTTGTCTTCCTAGACATGCAGCTGATGAATCTTGTTTTTAGCCTCCTGGAGCCTCTTGGGGTTCACCACTTTTCTCTTCTACCAACCCAAACCCAGGCTGCGGTCATACACCCAAATCATTTCATCCATGAGATCTCAGAAGAGCATGTGACAACGTTGGGAATCTACTCCCCCAGCGCATAGTTCATGCAGTCACGAACGATGTCTCTCTATTGGGTCTATCCATTAACCTTGATGGGTGTCATTGATAAAGTGCTTGATCATCTTCCATGACCGGTGACACACTATCTTGCAATCCTCTTCATCAGAGTTTGTTTATTCCCAGTCTACGGGGTTGGTAGGATTTTACTTAGGGAACACCCCCAAGAACTCATCAGCAGGGTCCGCATCTGGTGTCTAATAAGGAATGGAACGATTTGGGCTGTCGGATAAATCTTCATCATCATATCCCACTTCAATATTCTTAGGCACAATCGTGTCAACGGTCCCTCCAGGGATCTGGAGAACCATAGATTGGTTGGTCTAGATATCCATCTCCCCGACAACCAGCACTCCCCTAGGAAATGTGCTGCAAGGAATACCAACCATCCTCGCCAAGGCAGGCCATGCGATTTGAAGAATGGTACATACCAAAAAGGCACATATGTCATTTATTCTAGTCAATGGGTGGAAGTCATGAGTTTTTTAAATTAGACTCACAAAGATCAAATTATCGGTCTCTTTTCTGTGTGGTTGTTGGCGGACCCCGAGCCGTGGCCCACCATATATTGTCAGAATGTGTAAAAACTATGGAGGAGCCACCCTGGTTATCGTAGCCCCACTGGATACAGTAATCACCATAGCCGCGAGTGTGGATCCATAAGGCCTCGCATCTACATCCGCTGAGGAGTGAGAAAGGTTTCTGTGAATGAGGCTCTCCTGCACAGTTTAATCATTGTTGAGGGGTCCAAAGAAGCATGGAAGCAGATCTCAGGGAAGGGGATCAGGATTTTACATCAAGGGCCTCAGAAAATTCTTCAAAATCTGAACCTTGATCACCGAATTATACCTCTTCTAGAGGGATCCCTCAATAGGCCTCCTCCCCCAGGAGGATTCGTCTGATTCTTCTAGCATAGAGAACCGTTCCCTCAAATCAGTAGCCGACATCTACGGGGGAGTTGTTTGATCCAAAAACACCTTCACATGATTTTTCATTGGATGTGGAACACCCCAAGAGTGCATGAAGTATTCCAACATGGCCAGGTATTTCTTCGCATACACCTATTATACCATAATGTTGTCCCAGATAGGGCCTATCCCCAGAAAATCCATCCCGAGCTGGTTTAGGTGTGTCCACATCTCATGTGGGCCAATGAATTTCCTGTTGACTTCCCAGAATTCATAGACCTCTGGGAACACAAAATTCTCTCGCATGTCTATGTGGTTCAACCACTTCCCAAGAGCCGGAGTGGATATTCTACAGAATCCTCTCGATGGCCTCCCCTCTAGAAAACTTTTTTATTCTGAGAACACTGGTTCTACTACTGTTGTTAGATCCACTCCTATTTCCTCCCCCTCATCTAGGGTAGGACTTGCCACCACAACAACCCCTCCACTGTGGGATTTCTTTTCCACCTTCTGGCCCCAGTCTCGAGGTTGGGGAGGCACACCATCACCATCCCGAATGGTTTCCCGCTTCAGCAGCTCCCCCAAGTAGGCTGACTCCATGCTTTTGGCATACTCCTTCACCAAAAAGAAGACAACAGTGGGTGGATGCAACTCGTTTCACATATTTTTGTCTTCATGTGGGATCATCTCCCACATCTTCCTCATCACACATATAAGTTTTTCGTGGTGCACCCCTAAATAGACCTGTGGGGTCAGTCGTTGCATACATCAAAATTTCGAGACGAATTGGTGTGGGGTCTACGGCTCACAGAGGGGATCACGATACACTCTTTCCACCATGACTCCACCTCTAAAGGCCATAATATTGGATTGATGATCTTTCATTCCTTAGCCATCATCAGCGAATACACTAGTTTCCAATGGGAATGGGTGAAAGCTAAACTCATCCACCTTCCAGAACAAGTTCATTACTGACTACATGGTCAGCTTGGCTTGAAAGCTCCCTACGACATTCATCATGGATGGGAGGATGTTTGATTCTGGAGGGGAGATTTGGTTTTTATATTCATATACCCCCAGACGTGCTCCACTATCCACCAATACAAGAGGTGGAATGGCCTTCATATCCTTTTTTGTCTCTTCCACTTGCTGATATGTCACAACATCTTGAACAGCTTGGCAAGCATGATAATCCCAAGGTTGAACTGCCCTCATGTCGCCTACATGGATTCCATGATAAATGTGCTTAGTCACACACCCATGATTGTATCCCTCATCAGTAGGATCCAACCACATATGAGAGTTTCAATGAATGAGGCTAACCTTACTACTGGTTGATGCTCGGTACTGACGCTGAATCCCCACATCTTCCACTGGCATTCCACCAAAAGACGCCAGTATGAGTGCTCCTTGCCTAGTGGAGCCCCCTTTTGGCATGTTCAAGTCCTTACTGGAAACAGGCTATCATCAGGGATGTTGAGGAACTGCTTGAACCGTCATTTGAAATGGACATTCATCACTACTTCCTTGTCCACTCCTAGAACCAGCTCCATCAATTCCATCTCCAGTGGAGTAATTTCCTCCCGATCCTCCCACGCACCCATAACAGGGAGGAGTTCATCATACAACACCACTAGTATTGGTTCCCCATTGAGATTAGATTCACATCCCATAAAATGATTCCATATTTCTTGTGGTGTAAGTGGAAGGTATTGGTCCTCGATTACCACCTTCTCGAAAACTCTGGCATCAGCTGCTTCAATTGATAGATATCAAATTGGGAAGCCCATGCCACCTCATACAGACCCAATCTTCTCATCTCTGACCAGAACTCTTCACACGAGGAACCTCTCTAGTCGGAACAAGCCCAGTCATCAATGAAGATTCCGCCCTGACCTAGATCCCACTCATCGGACCATCCCTTCCCTGGGTTCCTTAGGGAAGACTTTAAGATCATCTCGTATATAGGGGGGATTTCTATGATTATAATTCCTAACAGTCTACATTGTTCCAGTGATTATACAGGCAGTCAGTGTAGACAGGCGTGATGTCGTCCTGAGCAAGGCCGCCAACTGCCCTAAACCACTGGCGCTGGAATGAAGAGCTCCTTATCCGGTAAGATGGTTCATCCCAACATTCTTCTAGGATGAAGAAGTCATCCCAGAGCCCAAATACATATAGAGGAAGCCTCTTACAGAACTGAAAATTCATTTGGATTTTGGACAACAGCTTCACCAACGAATAATGGCCAGATTGGCTCTATACCCAATCCCCTAGACCCATGCTACTATCCATATCCTCCCTTCAGGCATCATTTGTAGGGACCTCCCTAGCAGCCTTACACTTTTTGTGAATCCATTTCCTAGAGATTTTTCACAGAGACCATTTATAGGTCTTGATCCCAGTAATAGAATCACTAATCCTTGCACCAACTATTGGATGCATGCCAGAGAGCGCACCATCGTGTAGTCAAAGACTCGTTGTTCACTACGAAGGAGAAGGCCCGATTCACAGAGAGAAATAACAGTTTATATGGAGCTTCACAAATAAAGAGTGCTAAATGCCCAAAACATAGAGAATAGAAAGGGTAAAAAGGAGGCCAGCTCTCCTATTTATAGGAGAATACCCATGGTGCTTTGTTTCGGTTCTAACTACAGTTCCATTCACGGTGCGCTCGGCATGCCCATCGCCTCTCGGCTTCATGAGCCTCCTTTGCGAGTCAGCTTCGTGATTGGATGAGGGATTTCGGAGATTGACCCTCAGTATTTGAAACTCGATTTACATATAGATCCTTGTTTGAGTGGGGTAATTTTTATTTCCAAAATATGGGAAGAATAAGAAGAACTAATGGCATCCCTTAGGTACAGCCTCACGGAGCTCCTTCATGGAGCTCCGCAGCACTGCAACAGGCACCATGCTTCCCGTCCGCGAACCCTCCGTGGAGCAGGAAGGTTGGAGGGGACATGAATCCATTTGAATTTCGTGAACCTGTCGTGGAGCAAGGAGGTGGGAGGCTCCATGAACCCTTTCGTAGTTCGAAAACCCCCTGCGGTGAAAGGAGGCAGAAGTCTTTAAAAAACCCCTTGGACGTTTGCGAAGCCACTGCGGAGCAAGGAGGCGGGATGCTATGTAGTTAGAATAAAATTCCATGTGGCATTGTGCAGAGTGAGCTCTACTTTGTAGTGCCTCTTGCTTATAATTATCAGGCTCCCCTCAAGCCCAAAGGACAGATCCTCTAACCATTCTCATTATTAGCTCCCAAATCATGATGCAATATCTACTCTGAAAACCATTATCTCTACAAGGTACTTTTTCATCGCGAAGTGCCATCCCCTTTTCCTGAATTCAGTCCCTCTTCAAGAAGGGATGCCCATATCAGAGCCCACAGGCCTTCGTGATGGAATGGGATCCCCAAGGGAGTGGAGCACTTATCTTTCACAAAGCATCATCCATGCACATGTGACCCACATGCTAAGGCAAGGTCACTGTGCTTCACGAAGAACATTGCTTCACAATGCTATGCTTCAAAAGGCAACCTGCATACATGAAGTACTACTCTGTGAGGGTCTTTCCACTTCACGTAGCACTTTCCATATGCACCTATACCCTATTACTAGACTAGGACACTTCACTTTGCGAAGCATACCCCTTCGTGAATCCCCTCTACTATATGAAGCACCTGAGCCTCAAGAGGCTTCTAGCTATGAGCCCCTTGGTTCTGCATCTCCTTTTGTCGTGTGATCTTCTAGGTTTTCATTTAGTAACTTCATAGTGCCCCAGGTGGTGCTTCCCATTGTGTTTCTTCACCTCATTCTTTTTCACACAGGAATGCTAATGGATATTACTTCATCCCATAGCCATGCTAACGTGGGCCCCTCAATGGAAAACTCCATAACACTCTTCCATCATGTAATTTCTAATTCCTTCCCTTCCCCAATGGGAGAGAGGTATCAATTATTTATATCCTAAGGGGTGAAGAGTGAGACCACCTAGGATAAGATACAGGATGTTAAACTACCAAGCACCATCGTCCTCAGCACATGACGTTAAACTTTGACCTCACCTCGTGCATCGTACGCGAGTTTCCCCACTATGGGAAATTGGCATGCCTAGAGGTCTCCATGGGAGTGAAATAATTATTCACATGGAATGTGATCCCCTTTATTGAAGTGGGGTCTCTCTGTGGGGAAAGTGTAACAACTTTGGTTTAATCCCCTAACTTTTCTTGCAAGAGGTGGCACCCCTGATCCTCCTCTCTTCCTCGGTGCTAAGGACCAGGGGGGGTGGCCAACAGATCCCTCTTTTCTTCGGTACCAAATCCATATCCCTATGGGCTTAGTCACCACCTGGGCCACCACCCTGGAGTAAGTCCCAATCATCATCACCTTGGGCTACAAACCATGTGTAATAATCACTCCCCTACCCACGAACGCTCCTTTTGCAATGCGATCATTAGGACTCTGCTGCCTCTTGTTTCTCACACCATGCATGACTCACGTGGGTTTAGAGTAAGAATCGTCCATGACATCCTCCTAGGGCATCAAATTTTGTATGCCACACACTCCATCCGGAACTACATGGGCTTCGATTATTTCCATGGAAGGGTACGTAGGAAGCCTCCCTGAGGATCAGGCCCAACAACCATTGGTACCAACCATCTTCACATCAGTTCACCAAACACTCCATCCCAATGTACATGGACTTTGATCCTTGTCATGGAAGGGTACGTAGAAATACACCCTGAGGTTCAAGCCCAACAACCATTGGTCCCAACCATCTTCATGTCGTTTCACAAAACTATCCATTATGAACTTCATGTTCATTAATCCTTTCCATGGTAAGGTACGTAGGAAGCCTCCATAATGATCAAGCCCAAAAACAATTGGTCTTGACCATCTTATTGTTGTTTCACCAACACCATCTAAACTACATGGACTTTGATCCTAGCAAAGGAAAGGTACGTAGGAAGCCTCCACGATGTTTAATCCCAACTACTATCGTTCTGACCCCCTTCACATCGGACCACCTTTGTCATGCATGATATTACACTGCATGCCCCCTTTCCATCCTGCAAGATGTTAAACTATACCCATTCATACTATGTGGGATTTGATCCTTGTCTCCTAGACAAGGTACGTAGGAGGACTCCTTGAGGTTCATCCTCATTGAGCGGTAAGCCGTTGTGACCCATCTGGTGGAAAGCCATTGTGACCCCTTCTAGCAGTAAGCTGTTGAGATCCCCTACCAAACAGTAAACCGTTGTGGGCCTCACACAGTAGTAAGCCACTATAATTAAATGTCAGCGGTAAGCTGCTATCAACCCAAACCCAGCGGTAAGCCACTGTCGTCCCAGCTGTTGGGAACCATATCACTTGTCCATCCCAATGGCGTAAGACTAACCTCAGGCTGCTAACCATGCTTAGGCCATAGTATATCTTCAGGTAACTATCTTCTTCACACACCCTGATTCCATACTCCCCAACCTAAACTACGTGGACTTTGATTCCCGACCATGGGGATATGTGCGAGGTGTCTTCGAGATTCAATCCCAACATCACTATCATCCATGATTCGACTCCATCTCATTCTCCATCCACATCATTTAACCATCCTTTTTCCATATTTATTATTTAACGGGTTGCCACAACCCGACGAGATCATGCAAATTAATCTCCTCACTATTCCTCACATTAATCGTGTAACTAACCACGTGTTATCCCTGACATCAGTGTTTCCTCTAAGGGTTTCACCCATCTGATCCACTCTGTTCAGTGTTCCGATCTTTCAGATCCATCTCTGCTAGACATTAAACTCCCGACATACCCTTTATTCAACATTGGAAGATGAGACAAACCTCAGATACATGCCAATGGAATATAATACCCCACATTGGACGTTGGGTGCCTCGGGCTTCCACGCCCTCGGGAAGGCCTATAATAGGGGAAATAAACCAAGGTGTGCTAGTTTTCCAGTGTGCAGACACACCAGTGATTTTCAAAGTGACTACTCCCTCAACCGAAGGTTACTGCCCAGACCTAACCCCTTGGAATGTCCTTATAGAAGCAATGTAATTAAAAATTGTCGATGAAGAAATTAAAATAGGAAGGGTTTCACGAACAATGTCTTAGTATATAAGAGAGACCCAAACATGGTGATGAGTCTTGAGGTGGAATCCACATAAGTAAGAACATATATCTTTTTTTAAAGCCAAAAAATATGACTTAAAGATTTCAAAATTCAAAATAACAACCCTAACCATCTAACCACACCAAAATCCTTCAAACACACCATTCAAAATTCAATCAAGATCCATCATCACCGGCTTCCCATGCGCACCATGACAAATCACCATTTTCAATTTTCAAAAAAGAGACCATCATCACGTCCTCGAAGCTAACACATCACGATCGAACCTTCAACAAAACCAGCCCACCGGAAAATAGTAACACTATGCCAGATTTTAAATTTTTATAAAAAATTCAAAAGGGACATGGGATTCCAAGGAGGCCTCGATCCAAGTAACCCTCATCAACTAAAATCACATCGCATGTCATCAAATTCTTTGTAACACCACTAGCATCGCCGCCTCCCTATCACTATCAGAGCTGATGACTAGAACTCATCATCAGAACAACCACCCACCAACAAACCATAAAACTATTCCAAACACATTCCACATAAAAGACATACAATTAAAATTATAAAAATGAACACAAAACCAAATGAGATTGAAATCCAAGATAGGAATAAATTCCAATACAGAGAAGCAACGAACCAGAAATCCCAAAATCGGAGCATTCAAAGCACCCAAGCCATCACTCCCTCCATCACATCCCCAAGACACCGTAGAAACATCTTGTTCAACCAGGTTGGGCCCTATCATGATGGGAGAAACATGAAGATAAACGTAGGAGGAAGGAAGAGCCTCGAATGCCTAACACCATATTAGAAGAAAATCGAAACTGAAAGGAAGGGTAGAAGAGCAGATGAAACCCTAATCATTGAGGGAGAGAAAGGAACCATTGTGGGCTGAATCACACGAAGACAATAGAGATGCAAATGAAACCTTAAAGGAAACCTACCATAAACACTATCAAAGGAGAGAATACAACAATGCTGAAGATGGAGTGGAAAATGATCTACACAAAAAGGCTATGTGATAAAGCAACACCGAGCTCTGAGAAAAGAGTTCGACCAGAAAACAAAAGAGAAAATGAAACTGAAGCCATTATCGAAGTGTGAAAGTAATCACTTCCATTGAGAAAAAGATGATGAAACCATAAGACCACCGATTTGGATGAATGAAGGGCCACTGAAAGAAGGGTAGGAAGGGAAACCCTGGATATCAAGAGGGAACCGTCGGGAGAGGAGAGAGCCTAGGAGAGAACGGTTCCATCTTCATGAAGCACTTACACCCCATAATCTCATTTAGATCATGGAGAAAATGTCATAAATAAGTGATGGATGTGGGAAGCATTTGGAAAGTTGGAATACAAGGCAACAGTTCCATACCCTCTATAGATGGATGCACGTGGACTGGAAAAAGTGTTAGAAACATTACCCTTTCTTATGTTAATATTCAATAGGTTTGAAGAAATGTTTTACATAGGATATCTCTAAGAAGTTAACAATACGAGAATATCATTATGGGATATTATGAAGATCATTCCGAAAATAAAAATCTTATTTTTGTAGAGTATAAATACATTAAACTTTTAGTATCCTAGAGCATGTATTATTGGGAAATTTATTGAATATTTATCTTTATTATTGTATCAAATGATTGAGTTTCCCTAAATGGTATCATATAAAGTTGTATATTTTCATTGGAGAAATGGGTTATAAAACATTGGTGAAACCCATGGGGATAATATTATTTATGTGAAAAAATACTTTTTTCGAGAATTGATTATAGAGTATTCCATGAAATATATCTATGTACAAATACTAAAAGTTGATATGATTTTTTCATATATGGATCTAGGGGTAAAACCCCCGTTAATAGTTGTTTAATTATATCTAATAAATAATTCATGGGCATTACACAATAAAAACAAGGTAATTATAAGGGATTGTTTTTTAATTTAGAGGTTGTTTACTACAACAAATGTTCTCACCTACTCAGATGTAAGGGAAATTTTTGGTATTCACTGGGAAAATGGGACAGAATTTAGTGACAGTTTGATTAGAGGGGGTTTTTAACACTCTCTAATTACATAATAAATTCCTTGAATGTAGTGGATTATGGGCTATTTTAAATACACCTAAATAGATTTTTCAATTAGCAGAGTTTATAACCAGCCCTAATTGAGTTCAAATTCCAAATTTAGAAAAATTTATTCTATAACAAAACCTAAATAGTCCCTATTGTATTATATAATTTTCCCACTTGAAACCCATGTAAACTACAGAGGAAACTCCTTGGTTCCCCTAAAACCCTACAGACACCTGAAGACTCCAACAGACACCTTACGCACACAAACACTGAGGACCCCCACCCATGAAAACACCCCCATGTGTGCCCCAAGAAAACCCCTTGTGGACTCCCCAAGCCCCACACCTGTTTTTCGGCCCCAACATGCATTGTGCGCCTATCACAAATGGTCAAGGGAATAAAACATCCCAACACTGCAAGGATTTGAAGATTGGATTGGCTGAAATAAAATATTTCTTTAGATAGAGTAAAATAAAAGAACAAATATATAAATATGTCTATAAAAGTGTATTTATTATAATATCTATGTATTTCTTTGTATAATATGTAATATGTTTGTGTATAATATATATTTATGTAAATATATATTATATCTATGTATATATAATATATAAAAATAATTATATTTATATATATAAATATATATTTATACATAAATTTATAAATACATTTATATTTGTGTCTACGTGTGTGTTTATATTTATATAGTTATAAAATATTTATATATTTAATCTAATAAAAAAAATATATGATTATTTTTATATATTAATAAATATAATTCTTAGTGTGTACCAATAATACTATTAATTATTATTATTATTTTTGTTATTATACAAATTTTATGAACTATATAAATTATATGCTGGTTTTATAAATACTATACAATGATGTTATTTAGGATTTATATTATGCATGTATTCTATTACCATTATTTTTATTATATATTAATGTAAGTAATTATAGAAATTTATATTATTTTATACACCATTAAATGTGTTTCATGAACTTATCTGTAGTTGACGATGTATTTCCATGTGCCATGACTGAAAAATCCTCAAACAAGCTTGTAATGGTTATGGCGTGACTCTACATTTTTTTGTGGGAGCTAGCGATGGTAGCGAAGGCAGCGGCGCAAAGGGCCAGGACCATAGGCCGGCAGTGAACAGAAGCAGGGGTGCGGGGGTGCAACCACCGTAGTATGGAGGATTTATTTTGGCTATGTCCCCAAAGAAACTCCCAAGGTACCTACACGCAAAGACCTTCACACCACCATGTTGGAGTTTAATGAAGTAATGATTTTGGCTATGTCCTCAATGTGGTTCCCTTGCCTGGCCAAAACACCAACAGCGTGAAAGGTAGTTGCTCACCCAATTTTGGCGTGCATCCTACTTGTGTTCCCAAATTCATTTCTTCCAAGGTCCTATTTTTCCTATAGATAGACCATTGGGGTATTCATTTGTATGGAAAAGTTCCCTAAATCCCATGTGTTGCTCTGGTCTCCCAATTGCTTCACCCAAATCTTCCTAAACATTCAAGGTAGTTCTTCAACACCTTGAGTAGAGGATTTAAAGGAGGATCAATGAACATACATCCTTTTAGTGTTTGAAAACCATAACACTTGAGCGCCTAAAGTGCCCAACCTCCATAAATCATAAACACTTGTACCCCACCTCTTCCTTTAGTAGGAACTTCAGTGCCACACTTCTTGGACTACTTGTGAATACTTATGTAGCCTTGAGCCAAGTCTCATCCATGTATTACCATACAGGTTGATCGTCACTTAAGTGAATATCAGGTCGCCCAATTCTACTTGTGTGCCCATACTTGCTCGCCCTTACCTACTTTGGTGCCCCTATTTGATTCAGTTTCTCTCTTCAGTCCACAAGCCATCAAGTCGTCTTCAAAGACATTCATGGAAATTATTCTTCTTCATTAGATCCATTGTCTGAAAGGGATAATTTTGATACGTCCACCCAAAACCTCCTAACATATCAATCCATTGGGAAAGACACATCACTGTGTCTCCTATTTGGGTTTGTATATCCATAGTCATAGGTTTCCCAAATTTTTTTTACAATGGGGTTAGGGATCATGGTGTGTCTATTGGTTTTTATATCCATAGCCACATGGAACGTTCTTCGAGGAATAGTGTTGGGAAGTTCCCAGTTTGGAAGAGGGTTTGGGTCCCATCCTCATCCTTCTCAAGGAGATGACCATGAACTTCATGACTCTAGTAGTGAAGGTATGATTCCCACTTTATTTTCCATTAATGCGTAGGAGAAGTCTCCCTCTCATACAAGGACCAATTTTAGTGTAACCATCCTTGAATAAGCCCTTATCTCTTCTTGCAGAAGGTATCATCACTGCTCCTCCTCTCTTCTTCACTTCCAAAGACTTTAGGAGAGATGGGAACATAGACTCTCATTACCCTTTACCTCTCCCATTGAGCTTTGTCAGAGTGGGAAGATGTCATGGTGTAAGCCCCTAACCATCATCCCTTATTCCTTTCATTGGACCATTTTACAATGTGAAGATAATAGAGGGAGGGATCATCGCCTCAACCTCATCCACTCTCACCGTCATAGGCTTTCCCTCCTCCACCAGCATCAGAGGAAAAGTGAATGTCATCGTTGAATCCTTCACATCCTCTTTTTTCTCACACTGAGAATGACTCACGCGGGCTTAGATATTCGTGATGATTAAAACATTTTCAAAAAAACCGATGGTGAAGGAACTGCGAGAACACTGAATCATGTTCAAACCAGTATACATAGGTAGCCCATTCATATCCCGAGCTCACTAGATATCCTCTTCAGGTATCTAACCCTAATTTCCTTAATCTTGGAATCCTCATTAGGATCATTTCCCAAATTAAACTTCTAAGTCTTCATGGAATACTTTTTAGGATGTAAGTCCAAACACATCTCTCTTAAATGACTATAATCTACTATTAGACCTTTCGAACTACGTGGGATTCGATTACAATCATCATTGGATGTGTAGGAAGCCTCCTGGAGGATCAAACCCAACATTTCAAATCTACCATATTCTCCATGGTCCATATTCCCAACAGGGTCTAATATTACTTGAAAACATATATTTTTTCCATGTTCCTTGGCCCACTTCAGCATAAGTCACACACCAAAGATTGACCAAGCACCTTTTTCATAGATGCCCTTACAACATGACATTAAACTGTATGGTTACTTCCTTTTCACATGACCAAAAATGGTATTATGTGTCCCATTAATAGGAACTGAAATACAGGGGTTCTGATTCCTTTTACAAGGATACATAGGTAGCCTCTTATAGGGGTACAATACCAATATCAAAACAAGCCTTCATCTCCCAGGATGACAATAAATACCTGAGCGCACTGCTGAGTGGATTAAAAACCATTATCATTATAAGGATGATTAAAAGAATCATGATATAGAATATTAGAGTATAAAATTGATGGAGAACCTCAGATACATATGGATATCTTCATTAATCCTGAACCCTGAATGCATACTAAGGATTCTAAATTTTACAGAAGTTTATAAGTGATTGTAAATTCCAAGGGAAACATATGTGATTCTTGGTTAATTAATAATGATTCATGAAAATATCTTAATGTTATAAATAGAGTCCTATATTAGACAATGATTTCACAAAAAAGGGTGTGATGAGTCCGACCTCCCAT
The DNA here is from genome assembly GCA_963277665.1 of Viscum album. Classification (NCBI taxonomy): domain Eukaryota; kingdom Viridiplantae; phylum Streptophyta; class Magnoliopsida; order Santalales; family Viscaceae; genus Viscum; species Viscum album. Next base: position 744,190,773 of record OY728123.1, on the reverse strand, counting down.
CCTATCAACTAATGTACGTTCATATGTATCATAATGTTAAAACATAACGAACACCTAACTTTGGAAGTAAGGTCCCCTTTGAATGAAAACTATTGGATTTTTATAGTTCCATTAATAAATACAATATAATCTTCTAGGAAGTTGAGATTCTCAAAACTAGAACATAGGAATCGAGGAACTACAAAACAAAAATGGTGAACACAACATGAATCCTTAACTTAGTTACTAATGTTAAACACTTGTTAGGAACCTACTTGTTGATAAAATAAGTCCAGAGAAAGGAATAAATCATGAATGTATCCATATAATAGTTGTCATTTTAATGGAGTTCAATGTTTTTTTATGTTTTTTCTCATAACTCCCTTCATTCCAAAATGGCTTTCTTTAAGATGACATCTACAAACATCCACACTGTTGCTCATGCTAGATCCTCATCCACAGGAAGGAAATCATCTCCCACTAAGAATATTATATGTTGGGACTCCAATATTTTGGTAAAGATTATCGTCAACAAAGTATAATCCTGACTTTGGAGGTTACACGACATTCCCTCCAAGACAATAAAAATTCTCGACCATCCGTCCAATAATGAACAATGACATTGAAGAAGACGGTGATGACCACCATCTTCAGCCATTTTGGGTCTTTATCCCAGGAACACAACAACTTGTCCCTCCAGTACTATAGGGAGGCGGGTCAATAGGTCACTCAGGGACTCAATTCATGAATGTAGGGGTCCTTCCCAAGGACTCCCACCAAAAATCGCAATAAGAAGAATTGTGTGGTAGTGAACCCACAACATGATGGGGTGTTTCCTATGTACATTCATCCTAGGTCTCTCAGAATCGGGCATGAAAGACAAACAACCAGGGATAAAATATGGTCAACATTTAGTAGTTACTTACCTCTCCCCCTCCAGAGAATTCCATCAACCTAACTTGATGGCAAACAACGAGTGGGTAAATACACATGTCCGTCTTAATTTTGTTGTCCAATAGACTCCCTTGGTAGCAACCCACCAATCCTACTAGATAAATCCAGTGGAGTACAATGAACATGCACATAAACCTGCTTACAAGTTATCAGCGAGTCATTAGGTTTGTGTAATTACATTTAATGAATCATACCAATCCAGTGTGGTTGAAACTGGTAAAGAGGAACATACACCATCTTACAATCACCAATTCATCCAAAGGTCTCTTCTTCCAATATTGAAGGAAATCCTTCAACCATACATGATGAGAAATAACCATCATGCACGTACATCTACTAGCATTCATCATTCCTACCAATAGTCTCATTTAGAAGCACCTAGAGAGGTCCGTCAGAAAGCTCCAACATTAAATATGGGGCATAGACAACTCTCTGCCCCCATGCATGAGTACTTTCAATACCTATTGATAGAAAAAGGAGGAAAGTAATAATAACAAACACCTACTAAATATATGGAATGTACGTATATTCCTGTTCAGGTCATTAAAGTCACCAAACACATCTTATCAATGGTGAAAGGGAAGACACAAATCCCTACCCATATTCTGGAAGTATGTCATGATATTGTAACAACTAATTTAGTTGTACTAGGGAAAAAACACATAAATATATCACCACAAATGGGATGAAACATCAGTATGACATCCTACAGAAGATACACACTAATGTTCCAGTCCATGAGGTTCATGGGAGATACTCCAGCATATCATACGGACAACAAGATCGAGAACATACACCCTTTCCAATTAGAGGAAATCATTAGGTTCTGATGGCCGCTCCAAGGCATCCACATACACCTACCCATGATAAACACTTATCCCATCATGTGGCTCAAACAAAATGTAAGAGAAAATATATAAATAATTCACATCAAACATAGTTGGAAAATCAAGAGTCAAACATCAATTGTGATCCTCTTAATAATAGATTTCTTGAAGCCCTCAGACACATATCTTTTGCAGCTCAAGATCCTATCCTCTCATTACTATATTATGGTAGTGGTAGTAGTAATTTTTATGTTCCTCATTGAAAAATTCATCATGAAGGCTTGCATCATGAAAATTCGGTCAATCTAGAGAGCCTATTTTTAGATGAGAGTCATGAAAACACTTTGTGTGGCCAAAAGACCAAGGAGAAATAGGATCCATCCCTTGTTGTAATCTACCACTGTTATCCTCCCCATGATGGCAATTTATGTAAATGTATCCTCTATAGTAGTATTTCCCATTTTCAAGATAGTTCTATAATTGGAAATTTAGTGATGAGAAAGCCCTTCTATCTTGAGGAACTTGACAGCTCAAGGCCAGTAATGTGTGGTGCCATGTCATGTATGAGTGAACCACTTTCTCAACAAAAAGACATCCTAAGGGAATGTTAATTATCCTAACCTCCCTTGGTTAATTTTCCTTCTAATACAGAGCTTCCACTTTGGTCAGACCTTGTGGAGAAACCTCTAGTGATAGACGTTGAAGTTATTTTAAACATGAGAGGAAAATTGGCTAAAGGAGAAATACCTCTCATGTTCTGGACTTTTGAAATTTCTCAGTATAACATTTCGGAATTGATGAAATTTGACTGTATTCATGATATCCACCTCAATTTTTTGGAAAAGACATCATCATTTGAAAAACATTATACTACCATATAATTAATATAAAAATAATTTAAAGTTAATAGAAGGGTTGCAGTGTAAAATTGAATTAGAATCTCTCTCAGTTTCCCAACATCCAAAGGATGAAAAACAGTAGAGAACCCTTCATCATGCATGCTGCATAGCTCTAAAGAGGCTACGCAAGTAATTTTATGATACCTCGTCTGGTTTTCATATCAGAGGATGCGGTGAACTAAGAGCATTTCATTTCAATGCACTCTAGAATCAAAAATATCCACAAAAATTGGTCTCATGAAATGTTATTTCGTACGGTCGGACACAATAAATAGATTGTGTATGTAATCAAATGTACTATTAGGAACAAACCTCAACCATCTCTTATCAGAGTTAGTACCAATGAAAAGAAGTAGTTGAGTTACTTTTACATCAATCATCTGTGAATCATGAGCTGGCATCCCTCTTAGAGGATGTCATCCATCAATGCATGAATATTTCTGAAATAGCACAGTGAGATTCTAAAACAGGTGATTTGAGTGGTTGTCAGATAATGCACCCAGCTAATGTCCTAACCAAAATTCACAAAATTAGAAGAGTAGTTTAATGAATCTTATCCAAGTAGTTAAATAATCACACCATCTTGCAATAGTGGGGGATTAGTTAATTAAAACTTCAAATTCATTAATCATACATCATGGATTTGAAGAATAAGAATTGGAATAGCCACAACCTGTAGAGATGGGTTCTGCTTCGCATCTACAATCCCCTCCCCAATGGAAGTCATTTTTCTCCTGATTTGGGAAGTAGCCTCAATGAGAGCTCACAACTGAACTATCCAAGGATTCCTTTCCAGTTATAGTCTATCAAACTACTCCTGAGAATCCATCATATAAGAGAAGAGAGTCTCATGGTAGATTCAAAGGGAGACAATATAACAACGATACTGACAGAATACCATCAATGCATTATGTGTCAGTAAATTTCATTAAAACAATTGCAGATGTTCCTCCATAAAATGAGTCTAGTTTAGGGGAATTCAAAGACAAAGTTCTTATCCATAATACGGTACATACTGATGCAAATGAAGAAGGTCTACAAACCAGAAATCAGAGGCTTACCGAGAATTTAAGTTTGCCTTAAAATAACCAACTCCCAAATCATCAAAGGGAATCTTACATGGGGAAAGGTAAATGTCATATTGAATCTCACTTTTTCACTGGAGATGGTCAATATCGCTGGCATTAAGGGAGGTTTTTTTAACAATAATAGGAAATAAAGGATTTTAAAAGACTCCATAAAAAGTTAATTTGAATTATAATTTCTACTGGACGTACTCCCTAGGAAGATCCTCTACTTGAAAATCCTCTAGGAGCTCCTCAGCAAAGTGGATTTTTTGTAACTAAATATGAGAATAATGAATTCCCTCTATTTGGTACACAACAAGGCAGGATCAAATACATTCTGATAAGCCTGTTCTCATGGGTTATCCAAGGTAAATACCAGCACCACCACTTGTGGTCTTGCCATTCATTTCACCAGATGAAGCTCTAGTTGTTGTACCTACATAGATTATAGCTCATCGCGATTTTCCCCAAATTATTATGAATACAATTTAGGCATTAGAGAATTGATTGGAAGCTATGGATGGACGACATGCGCCAGTTCATTTGAAAAATAAAGCTTACCCTGAATGGGTGGACCAGATTCCTCCCCAACCAATTTTTTTGAATACCACGTTCCCAAAATTCAATGGTTTGGGAGATCCAGAACAACAGTTTACACATTTCACTTCTCATTGTGATACCCTGATGAGAACTGCTCAATAACAAGATGCAGTGAAACTCAGGTGTTTTGTGCAGTCACTATAGAGAATAACTTTTTCTGGTATACATGCTTAAAGTCTCGAATAATTACTGGATGGGAAGATCTTCATCAGAAAATACTTCTTCAACTTATCTCAATGCTACCGAAGATGATAGTGTTTTATCTTACCAATTGTAATCAAATAAAAAATGAAATATTTTCATATTTCATTGTGCAATGGAAAGGATTAAAATATTCCTTATGTCTGGCACTCTATCAAGAAGATTTGTTTCCAATTTGTGTGGAAAATCTACGTGATGAGTTACACAAACTATTGATCCCTATAATTTACATAGGAGGGTTTAGAGACCTTACTTCAATTTATCAATATATATAAGATTCTATTATAGATATTGTGGATAAAAATCATGTAATTGCATCAGCTCTGTGATGGATAATCGGGAAAGTAGATGATACTACTGTTACACTCAAGCAAGCACCTGTAGCTACTTCAATTTCCAAACCTTCATCCTATTGAAGGGATACTCCTATAGAGAATCAATAGCAATGACTGTCTCTTAAAGGTGATAAAAGAGATTAAAGGCAAAAAACAGAATGAAGAATTAATGAACGATGCTTATTCCATCCAGAATGAACATGTTCATGGTTACTTTATCTCTGCTCTAGAAAATAATTTTGTACAATTTACAAAGATGAAGAAACTAAAAAGATAATTAGATGAAGATCTTATGAATTATTTTCCCTTTAAATAGATGTTGGGGCATCCCATTTAGGAGTGCTTTGTTTTCAATGACCTCCTCTAAAAATGGTAGACTCTTGACAAATTCAATTGAAAAGCTCGTCAACTAAAGTAGCATGTGTTACTATTACTGATCCAGAGGAAGAAGGAAAATTGAAGGAAGCTAAAAGAAAAAATGTGCAAAAAAATGATGATTGGATTATCACAAAAAATGATCAACCGAACTCATTTCATTTTACAAATATAGTTGAAACAACCTATTGTGTCTTAAAACACTCCAACCACATTAAAACCACCATCAAAAAAATTTCTGTCCTCAATTCAATGAGGTTAACAGAAGAAAAAAGAGAATTCATAATAATAAAATATTGTATTATGGTTGAAGTTGTTATAGACCCTAGAAGATTTCATACCATCCGCTTTAAAAGCACGGGCACCGCCCTGCTAAATTAAATAACCATAACTAACCTTTTAAGCAGAATCATTATCATATGAAGAATTGATCTTTTGTTTTGTCAATGTTATCCACTTAATGGATCCTTATTCCAATGGTGATTCTGATTATAATGAGCCAATATTCCTTGTACCTAATTGGGGAACTAGAGGAAGAGGCCAAGGTCGAGGATATATGGAAAGGCATGGGAATTATAGAAACTACAATTTTAACACTACCCATTCTCGAATCATTTATATGGTAGAAACTCATGGAAGATCCCTTCTGTAGACACAACAAGTCCAAGGAGTTTTTTCCATGTAAGTCATGCTCAATCTTGACCTGAGTATTTTGGAGGACCTATTATAAGTCACACCATCTTCCTATTAGCAAGTATATAGACCTAGTCAGTCTAATATACCAAACACATGGGTATATATAGCTTCTTATCCAACACCAGTTACATAAACATCTGATGCAACAACTTCTAAGACACCTCTAAAACCACATTACAAGTATGCGTAAAACAGACCATTGGATCAAAATTATGATGTTTTGAAACAACTAGCCCATGTACCGGCCCTGTTATCAATTCTAGATTCCATGAATCTATCATAAAATCTTTGTGAAGCATTTATTTAGGCTTTTTCATGTCCTTAAGAGTTTGAACCCGATGTTCCAATAGCTGAGGTAAACCATATAGAGAATGATGCTGCAGAATGTCATATAGTTTTTTTACGGTTGGGGCCGAAGCATCAAATTATTATGAAAGAAAAGACCTCTTTAGACTGTGTAGAGGGTGACCCATTACATAACCCGAAGGCCCAAGGCCAAGTGGCCTGCATAGAGGGCTAGAAAGACCATTTGTAGGCCCAAAGGACCCCTCTGTGAATAGTACTACTACATTACACACGCAGCTACAGTACCACCACCTCTACAGTACCGTGCTACAATCCGTGGCTGCTGTAGTACCGCTACAGTACTCTGGAATTCTCCCCTGCCCGGATTTGATCTTGGGTCTTTTCGATGCCAACCAGGAGCGTGAAACACTAGGTTACAGACTCGTTGGCAGAAAAATTTCATACAATCATATCTTTTACAGATAGAGATGTTGATGTTGTTGTACATGGACATATCAGACCCTTGTATTTATCTGGAAAGTTCAATGACATGGACATTTGATGAGCCTTCATTGATAATGGCTCCAAAGTCAACCTCATTCATGTTTGAACACTTTATCGAGTAGGCCTGACAGAATCTGACATATCATAGTAATCTATAATACTTCAAGGATATGAAAATAATGAACAAGAACCTCTGGGTGAGATTACACTTAGAACTCACTTTGGAGATCTGGATTCTAATTCAGATTTAATGGTTGTTCGTTAGGACAAAGCCTTCAACATTCTTTTTGGATGGCCTTGGCTACATCAACATACATACATACCTTTTTCATACCACCAATGTCTTAAGTACAATTTCAATGGTCAAATCGGGAAATTGTATGGGGACAAGGCACCATTCAAAATTTTTTAATCTCGATTCATTGAGGTAGAGTTTTGTCACAAAAATTGAATGAAGTCCATGACCAAGGAAATAACCAGAGGTAATTCCACAAATGATTTAGAAAAGATTATAGAAAACCCATTCATACATTTGAGTAATGATTATGTGCTACCCATCAATCAAATTGAATGGTTAAAACCAAATCTAATAACATGAACAATATCTTCCATAATGTCAATTATGGCAACTGATTCTAACAACATGGGAGAAATTATTGATTCACTAAGTAGTGATGGAAGAATAAATGGAGATGTTTTCGTATAAACTACCAAGCTACAGCAAGCCTCTATTTTTCAATCATATTAGAAGAAGTTGTAGCAATTATAGAGGAAGATAATGATTCTATTTATCATTCCATCATCTCCTCTTTATTACCCCTGAAAGACACTTCGTCATCAGTTGTGATAGAAATGGTGTCCTCTTCTTCAAGTTATTTAAATACCGAATCTTATCCTAAATTAGAATGTTTCATTTGGTCATTTACTATGAATGTAGAAACAGAGGTGGTAACATGTATCAAAGAAAAATAAAAAGATCTAAGGGATTCTCCTCCAGCATTTGAGGAAGGTGTCTCTACCACTTGGGATGAGCTCAGAGAAATAAATCATGGTACAGAATAATATCCACACAACTCATTAATTTGGGCTTCCATGACCTCTAAAGAGAAAGATATGTATACATCACCTCTAAATAAACCTCAAGATATATTTTCTTGGAATTATATAGAAATTCTAGGTCTAAATCCCGATACATCCACTCATCATTAGGGTTTTCTAGAAGAACATCTCTAATTAAAGCAGGTAGCAAGAAGAACACACCCAACTCTAGCCTCAAAAAATATTGCTGAAGATGATAATCTTATAAAGTGTAAATTTTTCAGGGAATTTCAATATCCCAAATGTCGGGCCAACATTTTCCCAGTGAAAAAGAAGAATGCAAAAATCAGAGTTTTCATTGATTTTAGAGATCTTAACCAGTATTTTCCTAAATATGATTATTACAGTTTCGATTATAGGGAATTTAATTGAGGAAATATCTTTCTATGATGATCTTTCATTAATGGATGTATACTATGGGTATAATAAAATACATAGGTCCCAATTGGATGATGAATCAACAGCCTGCAGAGCCCCTCAAGGTGTTTTTTGGGATCAGGTGACTCCCTTTGGCTTAAAGAATGTTGGTACCACATACCAACGTGTCATTAACCTTATCTTCAAACTCATTTTAGGGAATTTTTTTAATGTTATGTGGATGATTTGTTGGTCAAATCCACACAACAATCCAATAAATTTTCTGATCTGGAAACCATAATCAATAAAACTCACCAACACATTTTGAAGAGAAACCCCTTGAAATGTACTTTCGGGGTAATCTCTGGAATGTTCCTCAGCTTCATTGTACGCTATCATGTAATCTAAGTTGATCATGAGAAAACAAAATAAATCCATGAAATGTAACCTCCACAAAAGTTTATGTAATTAAGAGGACGCCAAGGTCATTTGGCCTATATTTGGCGCTATATTGCCAATTTTTTAGGAATGTTTTTTCCCTTCACCAAAATAATGAATAAGGGAGTCTCCTTTCAATGGAATGAAGACTGAGAATAAGAATTTGATACCCTCAATAAATATCTCTTGAGTCCACCAATAGTAATGCCACTTGTAAAAGGAAGGCCACTTATTCACTATGTGAAATCTTTAGAGAAATCACAAGGTGTATTCCATGCTCAAAATAATGATGTTGGGAAATAGAACAATTTATACTATCTCAGTCGATCTAGGCTTGATTTGGTAACTCGGTATTCAATTATTGAAAATTTCTGTATGGAAATAATCATTGCAATATAGAAATTGAGGCATTACTTGCAACATCATGAAGTCCAATTTGTGTCTCGCAATAAGCTGCTAAAATTTATCATCAGTCATCCTATTCTTACAAGGCATTTGGCATGGTGGTCCGTTATTCTATAATAGATTGATATCCATTTTCGGCCTCAGAATTAAATAAATGTCCATATTCTAGTAGAATTTCTGGAAGAACATTTATTTGCGGATGATACATCATTAAATACTAAAATTCCTGATGAAGAGGTTTCCTTTATTCAGGATAATTATCAAACAAGGGAATTGTACTTTGAGGGTTCCTGCAGAAGTCGAATAGGGAAGCGAATGAAAAACCCTAAACTCAACAAATATGGGTTACAAATTTTCCATATTTCCCTAGAAAATGTAGTATTTCCTTACTTCTTCCTGTAGCCAAAAGGTGCTACCAACAATGAGGAAGAATATCAAGGTCTCATCGTAGGTTTTCAATTATCCCTTCAGGTGGAAGTGAACCAATTAAAAGTGAAAGGTGATTTAGAATTAGTAATCAAGAAATTCAATGGTTAATATTCAATCGGAAAAGAAGATTTAATCCCTTTTGTGGTTACAACATAGGATTAATGGACGAATTTCACTCCAAGATGACAGTTTATTTTGTCTCTCAGTCAGAAAATGCCAAAGCTGATGCACTGGATAATGCAGCTACAACTCTGGTGGTTACAAATAGGGATGAGACAATCATTATCATATACCATCATCATGTGGTCACACCTTTTGTTCAAACATGAATGGAGGAAATTATTGTGATTAGCCCTATTTTCGAGCCATATGGTCATACAACGGGATGAAGAACACTCCTTGTGGAATACCTTCAATATGGGGTACTTCCACGAGAAAGGGATGGAGAAGAACAACTCCGAAGATTAGCAATCAATTTTACTCTTTCTAATAGTTTATGCTACCAGAAGATCCATTATAAATGAGGCTTCTATGAAATCCTCATCAGATGTATTGATGGGGATGAAATAGAAGTTTTCATGATATAAGTACATTCAGGAGCTTGTGGTGCTCACTAGTCTGAGTTAGCAAACATATTATTAGAGTTACAATGTATAGATACCTCACCCGATGCACCTAAACTGAGTTCCCCAGATTAAAATTAACACTTGATAACCCTACCATTGTTTCTATTATTCTCAATAAATTCATCATAAGGTTAAAATTCCAAAAACCATCTCATTTATTAAAATATCTAAAACCTATTGGTCATGCCTAACCCACTGGGGCCCACCTGGCCATTAAAAGGATGAGCTCCGATTACCCCAATCCTTCATAAAATAGTTTTGTGGATGAAAAAAAAGAACATAACATGCATAATATAAAATGGGATGTCCTTTTCTAGTGTACATGTTGGAACAGGCACATCATTCTCCATGAAATAGTATATCAGACTAATAAAATGATAGTAACATTTAGTGTAATCCATGCATCCAATAACCTCTAGGAAATAAATTAGAGCATAATAAAATAAAACCATATTCTAATGGTTAAGAATACACACCCAACTAGAGTTGAATTCCCAACCTAACAAAAAATACAAATTAAGAAATAAGAGAGGTCTTAACTAACAATCATCTGTCATAAACATCATACATGATCCACTCGACCAGGTATCACTATGCTCCACCAACGTCACTATTGATATATACATATTCTGTATAAGACATGTAACATGAGGGAACAACCCATGTAGGGGTGAGAATATACAAACTGTATAGGATGGCCTCCAAATGAATAGAGTGATAGAAAGATAAGATATTAGTATTCATATTATACCAAATCAATGGTGAAACAAAAACCAATAAAATATATATTTTAACAATGAAACAACATGATAGAGTATGGGGATCACCTTATCATATCCCAACTAAAGATGACGAGTTATCTTGGATCTCTAATAGACAAAAACTGATGCCCAAAATCAAAAGTATCCTTTCCAGAATACGTTTTGTGGGGTCTACCCATCGCTATTTTACTCCATAGTAAATTGATCCACAACACTAATAGAAGACCATCATGCTTCCCCAGGTCAATGATAGGGAGTACCACTCCATAAACATATAAATCACACCTAGTGTAGGTTATTACCATCTCTATTTGTATAAAGAATAAGGAGAAACCATGACCTAGTGATACATGGGAGTTTTACCTCTAGAATATCTCCGATAGTTTGGGGAACCTGTGCCTTAGTGTGGCAGGTGATTAGTAACCTTGACATTTCTTGGATGACTTACTAATAGTCACTACCATTGTCGAGTGTATACCAAAGAATCATTATTTTCATAATATCACTCATAATATCAAATATGAACAAATTAATGAAACTATTAAATTCTATATACAATTATATATATGATAGGATATTCACATGCAAAAATTTGAACCCATATAGAGGATTTTGGAGGTGAATATGTTTTAGAGAGAAATACAGTATATATAAGTGCAACCATAGAGCATTCGGCCCCATCTCGCTTCCTGGTCAGGTTATCCTCTAGACATAGTTTAGAATCCATGTCATCTTACACTATGGGTATATGTGGTATTTGTTGTACAATTTTTTTTAGGTCCCACCCATGTTATCAATTCTATGCATGTGTAATTTGGTTATGATTGTGTACTAGGCTTGGTACCGAACCATTCCTGGGTACCGGCCCATTCTCGTGTACTGCTGGTGTACATTCAATGTACAACCACAAAGGGTCTAGTGAATTTAGTATCTAGAATTCATATTTGGAATTTTGGATGGGTCTCACAATATGTTGGTTTAACAACACTACATGTGATCCATTAGATTTTACCAAACCCTATAAAAACATATAAAAGGCTATACACTATATGTTCTCCATACATACACAATATTATGTCTTTTTTCTTGTAGAAAGCAATAATTCTTCATGAATTTTTATGATATTGACACACCAGTTCTAATATCACCTTTTCCCAACTAAAATTGACTTAAAAAATCCTCATCCATCATTTCATAGACTCCAGAGGCCAGAAAATAGAATCTGATGGTTCGTATAATGCCGCCACAAATCCTATGTGTGTCCCATCACCTGTATCTATTCATGGTTCCATGATCTGTGAATAATAACCTTCAACCTGTCCCGATCCATCATCAAAATATAGAATTCTTTTCATTCTCCAAACCAAAATGAATCTAGGTCCCCAGTCACCCTTTAACCAGCCCTGACAATGTTGAACAATGAAATTATGGACAAACAATGATGAATATGAAGAAATGGTGGATTGTAACACAAGAAAAAAGGAGAACTAATTATTGGAAAACCATTATTTCATATAATTAATAAATATCTGGAAATAATGTTAAATATAATATAAAATCTATAATAACTGAGATAACTTAATTAAATAGGAACATGTGATGAACAAGTGATTGCTGAATAAAAAACTGATAGATAATTAATGCTCAATATTTAAATAAATATGATTAAATACAAAATTTATGAGTCATTACTCAATCTCATATCAATCATGGTTGAAGAACATGATCACCTTTAAAGCAGAATTCTGAGTACATTTTATTCATCTCAATCCACCTCTATCTGAACAACCCTTATCCTATAATCTCGATCCAAAAATGAAAAATGTCAGAGGATCCATTCCATTCTCATAGGATTATGTGCCTAACCATTTATAATTTCAATAATAAGATATGTATTGAGGAAATTAATATCTTTATAAAAATAATTAATTAATTTAATTTATTAATTATTTAATAATCTTACCATACCCGCAAATGGGTGCCTAATCTGAATGATTGGAACAAACCATCATTAGTTCAAGCATAGGGTAAACCCTACCTTCCCGAATCAATCTTGACCTTAGATTTTATATCCAAGGCTTTGTGAAAGGTATATCCCATTATTTATGAAAATATTCATGCATGTGATAATAATGTATTAAATTTTTTATTAATATCTATTTAAGTATCACTGGGAAATGGAATCTAACACCTTCAAATCACCTAGATCTGAAAACTTTCATTACTATATTTCAAATCCATACTAGGAAAAAAATGTTAATGTTGAATCCCAAAAAATATAAATGGAATATTTCTATTTTGGTTATATTATATCACCATATGAAATTAATCCATTTAATTTCCAATTGATATTATTTCCCTATTCACTATATTTCATGTATATACAGAAATGAAGTGGTATGGATTGATGGAGTATTTTATTTTGTGGTATTATATAAGGATCTAAGGATTACAATGATTTTATAGAGAAGTATTCAATAGAAATTGGATACATAGTTGTGTTTTAGTACTAAATATCATCCTCAAATATATAGCCAGTATTAGAAGTCCATTGACATTCTATGATACTTTTCAAGAGATTCTTCTATATATTTCATTGGTTTTTTGGATCAACACCTTTAATTGATTGAATTTTCTTAAAACAACACCATTGAATCAAAAATATAAATAGATTCATTTGAAGACCTCTATAATAGGATGTGAAGAATTACATCATTTTATATGAAATTGGGGAAGTAATGCTATTGGGGCATGAGATATATGAGGAAATTTTTGAGAAGGAATGATCAATTCCAGAACCAGTCAAGGAATATTACAATCAAAAAAGAATATATGCTCATAATCATCAGAGATATCTATATTTTGATGTTGATGACATTGTATTTTCATGAAAATTTCATTATAATAACATTCCTAGGTTTGGATAAAGTTAATGTTAAGAACTATATATTTCAATCCCTTTGAAATTATTTTTATTATTGGTATGGTGGATTATCACTCAATGCACCTACTGAATCCTTATCATGTTCATGATATGTTCCTTGTATATATCCAAAGAAAGTCCATACATGATCCATTAAATATATAGTAATCCATGATTATACCATTGGAGCATGATATATATTATAAGGAATAACTTGGGGAGATTCTTGATGAAATGGAGAATGTGTTATGAAAACAGACCACCCACATTTTTGATTTTTCTGGAGATACCATAAATTTGATAAAGTTATAATAAAAAGTAAAATTTGTATAATGTAGAGTTTTCATCAATTTTTTATCAGGGTAACTGAATTTTATATGAAAAGTTATTATATGTGGGTTGGAATGAAATATATAATTATTTTATGATAGATTCTCAATGTATAAATTAAATATCTTGGATATCTTTCTTTAGATGTGACATATAGTTTCAATGAATGAAGATGTATTATAGAAATATTATTATAAAAATGTGTCTATTATAGAAAATACATTAAATTGGTTGTATGAATATGTATAACAACAATATATAAAATATTAAAATGTATAATAACATTAGTAATACAAATGTAATGAAATTTTAGTAATTATTTATAATTTTTCAAATATAAATTTTGTTCAAAAATTGATTTTATTTAATTTTATTTTCGGATATAATAAATAATTTTTAACACTATTAGTAATTTTATTTTATAACAATAAAAAATTAGACAACATATAAAAAATTTTTTAATGAAAAAAAAATTATTTTTCTAAATTTGTTTTACTGATTATTAAAAAAAGAAGGATTTTATAGAAAACATTCATTTCAATTAAATTATTTATAATGTAACATATAATTTGTAATGTATATTGAAATTTACATAGTTCATTTTTACAAAAAAACAATCCAATAAATTCCATTGGAACAAGTATTATGCTTATTTTTTGTATAAAGACATTTTTAAACATGAAAAAGGATTTTTTTAAACCCTTATTCAGTAAATTTATTGGGATTGCATTAAATCTAATTTCTTCTACACATATAAACTAATTTTGATAAATTGGTTTCCAAATTTCGAATAATATTCTACAAATTTATAGACAATGAATAACTTTTTTTCTCAACATTGATAGTAAAATTTAAATAAAACATCACGGTTTAAGTTAAAATATTTTTACAAGGTGGTGTTTTCTATGAGATAATGGTGATATTATAATATAATCATGTGGAAATACTATATTACAGACATATATAAAACTTATATTATATCCCCATCGAACAAGATTCATTTATATGAATTTTTATTGAGTATGACAATAGTTACCATGAAATTTCATACAAACAAATTTTCCACATATTAATAAATGAATATTGATTACATAAAATAATAACAAATTCTAAAATCTTGTAGTTCTGGTACCTTTGGAATCATAGGCACATAAAAAACTAGTTCGTAAATTATTTATAATGTATCATTGTATGTCCTTGCTATATCTCACCCATCTTTGACATTACATAATTAGTTAATTTCTTCATAACCTGGGGAATGTAAATTCAAGAATGTGTGTGGAGAAATGACCAATAACGGTAAAAAAGTTATATATTAATGATCAATTGAGCAAAACATGAACATAACATAACCTCCCAATTCTAATCATGTTTATCTCATTAGATATCAATATTTTACCAAATCATTTAAGATATATATAGGCCCCACGAATCCATGGTTATAACCTAACCATCGTTATTGGTTATAAAGTTACCACTATCCTTGTTTATTATATGACCACCATGTTGGAGTTGGTACCTTATAAATAATTTCTATGTACTTAAATATAACATGTAATAATAGTTTTGAATATTAATAAAATCCTTATTACATCCTGATTGTTCTTCTGTGTAACATAGTATATGAGATGTCCTAAAAGTATATGTTGCATTTAAAGGTCATATAAGTTCCTGATATGATGAGAACGGGGATGTACTATGATACTATTCTTAAATATATGTTCCTTATTTAGGTGAAGTCATTTCAGGGATATAAATGATTCATGATATACGGCATAGATACTCATAGGTCTTTGAGTCACCTTGTCATAGTGTACTCCCATGGTAATATATAGAGAATGATATCACCAGAAAGACACACACTAATAGGAAATTATAATTTATAAGTGTCATTTTATTTTTCTATTTATAGATGTTTGTGTTAATAATTATACTTTTAGATTATTATTATTGTGTATTATGTGTTTTGTACATTGATGTATTGATGAATACTGTGAAAATAGATTTTTTATGCTGGGTATGATATGTTGTGTGTTTCAGGGAAAATATTTCATTATTTTAAAATGTGTGAAGTATTTTTCCCTTATATTCTATAACAAAAGGTTATATCTTATTCCCTTTTATGTAAATGATATATCATAAATATATCCATAACCATGGTGTTATATAATAATTTTCAATTTCCATGATTTCAAAGTAAGAGATAGCAAGCATCTAGGTTGATCTCACTTACATGAAACATGTTTGACTTGTGTAATCAAGATAAAGAGATTATATAACACATTAATAATTTTTGTGAGGTATTATATCATTTAGGAATTAAATTAATTATGTATGGTTTCCTTGTCATTTTTCTAGACGTTAACCTTGTACCTTTGGCACCTTCAACAAATACCACCAAGAATTAGGCCAAGAGGGTCACACAGTATATGTATCGAGAATCTTAGTAAACGAATAATATTATTATTTATTATTGAACCAGATGAATAAATATTACTCCCCCATGTAGTTTTATAATTTTTCAAATTTTCTTGATCATATTTATTCTATCACTAGTTATTTGTGAGAATATAATGTGAGTGAAATATTTATGAAATATTTAATTTCTATTTGCTGAATATAATATTTATTTATTTTTTTGGTGAATAATCAAGTGAAATTTATTTAATAAAGAAATAGTCATTGTTAAATAACTGATAAATATTGTGGAGTAATGGAGGACTAGGTTTATTATTCTTGTGAGTAATAATAAATATTGAACATTATTTGCATAAATAATATTTAAATTAATTCACATAATAGCATGTCGAGAAATACGAATAATAATTATATTATTATTATTTAACATGGGATTTTTTTGGGACTAAATAAATAATAATGGGAACATGTACAATTATTTTATTTTATCCATTTAAGTATATAAACCCAATTATATTGTTTTCTAATAAAGACAGTAAATTTATTTTTATTGTGAAAAACAGATTTGGAGAATCCTCCCAAGCCTTAGAGAGATCTCTTTTTCAACAATAATTCCAATCATGGAGAGAGATCATCTTCCACCTCCCACAATCATGTTAAGAGATATCATGTAGAATTATTTGGATGTGGTTCTTAAGTAGCTCATAAGTGGATGATGCATGCAATTTGATATTCCCTGCTAGAACCCAAATATTCCTATGATTACATTTATAGATTTTTGGGAATGGTGTGGATCCCCACTAGAGTGAACCTACTAATTATTCATCCAATTAAATGATGATAAATTTAGATATGTATTCATATCCATAAATGAAGAAATAATTCCAAAAAGTTAATTATTTAATTAATTAAATTTATTATAAATCATATATAATGATCCTCTCTTGGGTTACAAAATTATATACCTTGTCCATATTCATTGATTCAATTACATAGATCATGACATTTATCATTTTTTAAATCTAATATTGATCATCGGTCATGGAACAAAACAATGTTCAGTATGAGATATCACACATATCCACTATTCCCAGAACTTACATGTGGTTTCAGAGTGTCACATAATCATTTAAAATTATTTAAAGATCATTGTTATATTTATTCATTTGTGATTTAGATTTCAACTAAAGTTTAATTGTTCTTCTAATATGAATTGTGAGATATTCTCTTTCCTCACTCATTTCTCATAGATATAATCGATACTATTAATTTTATATTAAAAAATTTAATTGAATAACTCATCTAAGGGATCTATAGATTCTAGCTAGAAACTCAAGAGTAAAAACATGTATGAAGATTTACACTTTATTCACTTGGGTTCAATTCATCAAGAATTAATTTGGAAAATAATTCAAACCATGTGTATTGATGACACAAAGTGTATTAATTTCTTAAACTACATGTTGAATGGGCCATGGTTTCACCCGATCACCCAGATTACACACTGTGCGGGCTACGTACATGGCATGTAGTTCCTTTGAGTAATATATGGGTTGTGTATTACCATACATCGCCAAACTGACTAGTTACCATGTAACTCATATACCACACACCATGTAGTCTTTTTTACACCCTGTGTACTCCATTTTTACAAGGAATGATTTACCCCTAGAGTCATTAGGAGTGTTCCTCAGATACATAGTGAGATACGTACACATCATGTAGCTTTGATTTATATTCCACGTACATATACCAAATTACGTAGATTTAAAATTTATTTATTTTACTATGTAAAACATATCAACATGTTCTTTTTTGTCTTCATTACGATGATAGGATTTTCCATGTGATAGGTTTATATAGATATATAAATGATTAATTAATATATGATTAACATTTATATCTGAATATCATGTTTGAGTCGTATTACAATTGTTACTCTATATGAAAAACTAATTACATGTTACCAAAATATCATATAATTCATGTAATCATTATGTTGATATTAAATTTAATGAAATTACATGATAAGTTGGGTAATACATATGACACAAGTGTAATTTGTACTTGATTATAATATATGTTTGGTAGATTCGAATAGGTATTCACCAACTCTCCTCTAACGCAAATTTTAGTACAATGTTAAATTTAAATCAATTTATTTAATTTGTTTAAAACTATAATTGATGTGAATCTCAAGGAAATTATTTTGAGAAATATGATACAATAATTTAGTAATTAAAGATGATAATTAATTGATTCAACCATGATTTATCTTAAATAAGAATGATTAATAATTGAATTATAGTTTTATGAAATGTGTAATTCCTTCCATGAATCAGGAGGATCCGTAGCATGGGCCAGACCTTTATATGCGATTAGTTTCATTTCATTTATTATTATATAAAATGTTTGTCATATATTCGTTGCCTAATATTATTATATAAGGGTCTACGTTCCCATTCTTTTTTATGTAAAACCTTTTTCCATCACCTACATAAGATTAATAGTATATTTTATAGATGTATCTCCCAAGCTAGTGGTGGTTTCTAAAGTAAATAGATGATGGAAAACCAAACCATGATAGATATAATTGTTGATTGGTTGAATGATATGAAATGAAATTTAATTGGTTCAAGTAGTTTTCTGCAAGGTCAATGGTTAGTTTATCAACCACTAGAAAAACAAAAAATTGGTAAAAGATCTAGGCCATACTACCTTGTTATATTATTTTTGAATATTTTCTTGTTTATTTCATTATATATGTTTTCCCACCATCACATGAATTTATGAAATTAATGAGAATACAAGATTGAAATAAAATAAATATTCTAATACATAAATACTATCCAAAACATGGTTAATCATTTATGAAAATCCACATAATATTAGAAAGAATTTAGGAAAGATAAATTTTTTTAATTATACTTAAAGGATAAAATTTCCAAATTATATATATTATGTCAGTATATCCTTCCAATATTTGAGTTATTATCGAACCATAGTTCAATGTGCTTGAGCAGGAAAATTTAGAGATCTTTCAATTATCAGGGAATTACGACATAAATTTTTTGTTTGAAATAAAATAGTTCACATTAAGATTTTATTTCCAAATTAGGCATTTGGGTAATTGAGATAAAATGGTTGACGAAATAAAATTTCAGGATTTGAGAATTTGGTTGTCCACTCAACAAACCAAGGAATAGTGAATTAATACATTTGGTATTTGGTATTCCTAAACAAAACCATTCTAGTTTATAAACCAAAATATATTGGGGTAATGAGAAGTGAAATATGGATCATTTCTTCTATAATTTCCATGAAATAGGATATTCTAATGCCAATGGTATGGGTTATTGGGTTTCAATAAAATTGAGTTATTCTACTAAATTTATCATTTATTTATTGGTTTAAATTTTATCATTTAATATACTAAAATTATAATATATTTATTTTTATAAAAAACATTAAAATGTCTTCAAACATATCACTACAATCCAGACATGGGAAGTATAACCTTCTCACAGGAACAAATTTCCAGGATTTGAAAAGGAATATACATATTATCCTACTCCATGAATGTATATTGTATGTACTAGAAGAACATATACCTAATTCAATGTGTAATGAGGAAATTGATGTTGAGTTATAAATCTATGAGAATCATTTGAAGGATTCCACATATGTTCATTGTTTCATTCCATCATCAATTTCCAATATCCTTTTGAAGAAACATGAGGACATGGATGTGTATAGTATAATTCATGACATTTGGGATCTCTTTCAAGAAGAGGTAAGGGAAGAGAGGTAAGATATCGCCAAAGATTTGTTTATAAATTTTCATGGATATCTTTCACCAGCTGATTATCATGAAGTAAATATTAATGGCTACATTGAATTCTTCGACATCTTACGGATTAACTTCCTATATGGCTTGCATACAGATCTCATAATTTTAACACTTCACAAGACCTTCTCCTTTTTCAAAAATAATTACTATAAAATACATAATGGGAATAGTCTTCTGGATCATCTTACATTGATTCTCCATGAGGATAATAACATGGGGAGTATAAAATATGTGGTCCATATGGTGATAAAGAAATATAATGACAAGGAAAAGTGGGATACGACTCATAAAATGTCTAAAGATCACGAGCACTGTCCTTATAAAAAGAGAGAGATCTTTCCATTAGGAATGAAAAATGAGTCGGTATGTTTTACTTGTGGGAAGCTAGGGAACTGGAAGAGGAACTACACCCATAAAAAAGGGGAATCTAATAGTGTGATCATTATGTTGTTTAATCATTTAATATATAAAAATTGGGTATTAAAAATATAGCATTTGATGCTCACATCTATATCCAAATGATGGAGCTATGTATATTCTAGAATATTTCTTAAGGAGAGGTGGATATTCGAGCTTCCAATGGTGTGTGGTTCACTTCTCTAGCCATTTTTCACTAAAACCATTCATTTCCAATTGATATTTTTTTGGTTTTAAAGGATTTTTATTATGTATGGACATTTACCAAGAAATTATTTTTTTATCACACCACTACTGGAAATAGAGGATGTCCCAACGGTTTAGAACTGTTGGGAAACGCTGGGGAACCGTTGGTATATGTTATACCAACGGTTCTGCCAACCGTAGGCAGGTAAGACGTTGGGAAAAACTTTTCCCAACGGTTTACAGTGAACCGTTGGTATAGGAGGATAAAAATACTATATGCCAACGGTTCTTCAGAACAGTTGGGATAAAAGATTCCCAACGGTTGTCAAACCGTTGGAAAAACTCAGAACACTGTTTTTCCCAACGGTTTTCAAAAACCGTTGGGAAAAATCAATAGTTTTTTCCAACTCTTAAACCGTTGGGAAAACTAAATATACATTTGGATGAACTCTTTCCCAACGGTTCTAAACCGTTGGGAAAAGAGTTATTACCAACGGTTCAACGAACCGTTGGTAAAAACATATTTTTAAGATTCTATGCCAACGGTTTAAAACCGTTGGCATACCCTAGGCTGAAAATTGCAGCAGCCTGCAATTTGCACAGCCCCTCTGTACATCAGCCACCTCTCATCTCATCAGGCCTCATTCTCACCTCATTTTCGATCCAACTATTGTACCTGTAATAAACTAAAACATACATATACAATTACGAACAAATTCATACACATTTAACATATAATGGATCCTGAAACTATACACATCCATAATTAATTTACAATTCATAAACATACATAATTCATATATAATTCAATTTAAAATTTAGATGACAATTATATGTGGAATCCGATTGAGACGGGGATGATTGGTACACGTCACATATGAACCATGGATCGTTCTCCTAAAGTTTCAATGGAAACCGAATGCGTTTGGTCGGTTTTGCGTATGCCAGTTCTTTTCACTTATAATCCTACCCATTTTAAACAAAACAGACACAGTTAGAGCGGTGTTGGCCACACCGCGCCTCGGATTGAGTCGGGGATGACTCGTACACCTCACATATGACCCATGGATCGTTCTCCTAAAGTTTCAACAAAAACCGAATGCGTTTGGTCGGTTTTCCGTATGTACTTAAATGATGTCCATTTTAATCAAAAGAGATCCACTTAGACTGATCCCGGCCACATCGCGACTCGGATTGAGCCCGATTGGGCTCGTACATGTCACATATGACTGATGGATCGTTGTGATAAATTATCAACAGATTCGGAATGCGTTTGGTCGGTTTTGCGTATGCCAGTTGTTCATTTCACTTATAATCCTGTCCATTTTAAATAAAAGATACACAGTTAGAATGGTGTCGGCCACACCGCTCCTCGGATTGAGGCGGGATTGACTCGTACACATCACATACGACCCATGGATCCTTTTGCTAAAGTATCGACACAGTCCGAATGCCTTTGGTCGGTTTTTCGTATGTCACTTGATGATTTTCACTTAAAATGACGTCTTTTTGAAACAAAAGACCGACACTTTGAGTGGTGTCGGCCACACCGCGTCTCCGATTGTGGCGGGGTTGATTCGTACACGTCACATATGACCCATGGATCGTTCTCCTAAAGTTTCAATGGAAACCGAATCCGTTTGCTCGTTTTTCCGTATGTACTTAAAATGGTGTTCATTTTAAACAAAAGAGAGCCACTTAGACTTATCCCGGCCACACCGCGACTCGGATTCATCCCGGGTTGGCTCGTACACGTCACATATGACCCATGGATTGTTGGGAGAAATTATCAACAGATTCGGAATGCGTTTGGTTGGTTTTCTGTATGCCAGTTGATGCTTTTCACTTAAAATGACGTCCTTTTGAAACAAAAGACGGACACTTTGAGTGGTGCAGGCCACACCGCGTCTCTGGATTGAGATGAAACCACCGTGCAACATTCTAATTATTATTCGTGACGTGTACGCGCAGACGGCACGTCAATCGGACGTGCCGTGTGCCCGCGGTGACCGACAACGCAGTTCTGGTGTCATAAACGGCCAAAACGGGCGTCCAACGGTCAAATTCATAGCGGACGACCTCGGATTGATCTGAAACCACCGAGAAACATTCTAATTATTATTCGTGACGTGTACGCGCAGACGGCACGTCAATCGGACGTGCGGCTTGCCCGGTACGGCTCAATATTCTTGTTTTAAGTGATGTGCGCGCTTCGTAAACGCGCGCGAGGGGGGTCCAAACGGGCCGAACGATGTCGGAATGGCCTGAAATCAGACGAAAAATACGGGTGAGTGATTTCTGAAGTGGTCGAGCAGACGGAACATCAATCGGACATGACCTGTGCCCGCGGTGGCCGAGAACGCAGTTCGGGTGTCATAAACGGCCAAAACGGGCGTTAAACGGTCAAATTCATAGCGGACGACCATAGATTCACCCGAAACCACCGTGCAACATTATAATTATTATTTGTGACGTGTACGCGCAGACGGCACGTCAATCGGACGTGCGGATTGCCCGGTACGGCTCAATATTCGTGTTTTAAGTGATGCGCACGCTTCGAAACGCGCGTGAGGGGTGTCCAAACGGGCCGAACGATGTCGGAATGGTCTGAAATCAGACGACAAATACGGGTGAGTGATTTATGAAGTGGTCGAGCAGACGACACGTCAATCAGACGTGCCGTGTGCCCGCGGTGACCGACAACGCAGTTATGGTGTCATAAACGGCCAAAACGGGCGTCCAACGGTCAAATTCATAGCGTACGACCACAGATTCACCCGAAACCACCGTGAAACATTCTAATTATTATTCGTGACGTGTACGTGCAGACGGCACGTCAATCGGACATGCGGTTTGCACGGTACGGCTCAATATTCGTGTTTTAAGTGATGCGCGCGCTTCATAAACGCGCGTGAGGGGGGTCCAAACGGGCCGAACGATGTCGGAATGGCCTGAAATCAGACGACAAAGACGGGTGAGTGATTTATGAAGTGGTCGAGCAGACGGCACGTCAATCGGACTTGTCGTGTGCCCGCGGTGACCGACAACGCAGTTATGGTGTCATAAACGGCCAAAACGGGCGTCCAACGGTCAAATTCATAGCGTACGACCTCGGATTGAGCTGAAACCACCGTGAAACATTCTAATTATTATCCGTGACGTGTACGCACAGACGGAACGTCAATCGGACGTGTCGTGTGCCCGCGGTGACCGACAACGCAGTTATGGTGTCATAAACGGCCAAAACGGGCGTCCAATGGTCAAATTCATAGCGGACGACCACGGATTCACCCGAAACCACCGTGAAACATTCTAATTATTATTTGTGACGTGTACGCGCAGACGGCACGTCAATCGGACGTGCGGTGTGCCCGGTACGGCTCAATATTATTGTTTTAAGTGATGCGCGCGCTTCGTAAACGCGCGTGAGGGGGGTCCAAACGGGCCGAACGATGTCGGAATGGCCTGAAATCAGACGACAAATACGGGTGAGTGATTTCTGAAGTGGTCGAGCATACGGCACATCAATCGGACATGACCTGTGCCCGCGGTGACCGAGAACGCAGTTCGGGTGTCATAAACGGCCAAAACAGGCGTTAAACGGTCAAATTCATAGCGGACGACCAGAGATTCACCCGAAACCACCGTGCAACATTCTAATTATTATTTGTGACGTGTACGCGTAGACGGGACGTCAATCGGACGTGCAGTTTGCCCGGTACGGCTCAATATTCATGTTTTAAGTGATGCGCACGCTTCGAAACGCGCGTGAGGGGGGTCCAAACGGGCCGAACGATGTCGAAATGGCCTTAAATCAGACGACAAATACGGGTGAGTGATTTATGAAGTGGTCGAGCAGACGGCACGTCAATCGGACGTGCCGTGTGCCCGCGGTGACCGACAACGCAGTTATGGTGTCATAAACGGCCAAAACGGGCGTCCAACGGTCAAATTCATAGCGGACGACCACGGATTCACCCGAAACCACCGTGAAACATTCTAATTATTATTCGTGATGTGTACGTGCAGACGGCACGTCAATCGGACGTGCCGTGTGCCCGCGGTGACCGACAACGCAGTTATGGTGTCATAAACGGCCATAACGGGCGTCCAATGGTCAAATTCATAGCGGACGACCTCGGATTGAGCTAAAACTACCGAGAAACATTCTAATTATTATTCGTGACATGTACGCGCAGACGGCATGTCAATCGGACGTGCGGTTTGCCCGGTACGGCTCAATATTCTTGTTTTAAGTGATGCGCGCGCTTCGTAAACGCGCGTGAGGGGCTCCAAACGGGCCGAACAATGTCGGAATGTCCTGAAATCAGACGACAAATACGGGTGAGTAATTTCTGAAGTGTTAGAGCAGACGGAACATCAATCGGACATGACCTGTGCCCGCGGTGATCGAGAACGCAGTTCGGGTGTCATAAACGGCCAAAACGGGCGTTAAACGGTCAAATTCATAGCGGACTACCAGACATTCACCCGAAACCACCGTGCAACATTCTAATTATTATTTGTGACGTGTACGCGTAGACGGCACATCAATCGGACGTGCGGTTTGCCCGGTACGGCTCAATATTCGTGTTTTAAGTGATGCGCACGCTTCGAAACGCGCGTGAGGGGGGTCCAAACGGGTCAAACGATGTCGGAATGGCCTGAAATCAGACGACAAATACGGGTGAGTGATTTATGAAGTGGTCGAGTAGACGGCACGTCAATCGGACGTGCCGTGTGCCCGCGGTGACCGACAACGCAGTTATGGTGTCATAAACGGCCAAAACGGGCGTCCAACGGTCAAATTCATAGCGGACGACCACGGATTCACCCGAAACCATCGTGAAACATTCTAATTATTATTCGTGACGTGTACGCGCAGACGTAACGTCAATCGGACATGCGGTTTGCACGGTACGGCTCAATATTCGTGTTTTAAGTGATGCGCGCGCTTCGTAAACGCGCGTGAGGGGGGTCCAAACGGGCCGAACGATGTCGGAATGGCCTGAAATCAGACGAAAAATACGGATGAGTGATTTATGAAGTGGTCGAGCAGACGACACGTCAATCGGACTTGTCGTGTGCCCGCGGTGACCGACAACGCAGTTATGGTGTCATAAACAGCCAAAACGGGCGTCCAACGGTAAAATTCATAGTGTACGACCTCGGATTGAGCTGAAACCACCGTGAAACATTATAATTATTATCCGTGACGTGTACGCGCAGACGGCACGTCAATCGGACGTGCCGTGTGCCCGCGGTGACCGACAACGCAGTTATGGTGTCATAAACGGCCAAAACGGGCGTCCAACGATCAAATTCATAGCGGACGACCACAGATTCACCCAAAACCACTTTGAAACATTATAATTATTATTTGTGACGTGTACGCGCAGACGGAACGTCAATCGGACGTGCGGTTTGCCCGGTACGGCTCAATATTCTTGTTTTAAGTGATGCGCGCGCTTCGTAAACGCGCGTGAGGGGGGTCCAAACGGGCCGAACGATGTCGGAATGGCCTGAAATCAGACGATAAATACGGGTGAGTGATTTCTGAAGTGGTCGAGCAGACGGCACATCAATCGGACATGACCTGTGCCCGTGGTGACTGAGAACGCAGTTCGGGTGTCATAAACGGCCAAAACGGGCGTTAAACGGTCAAATTCATAGCGGACGACCATAGATTCACCCAAAACCACCGTGCAACATTCTAATTAATATTTTTGACGTGTACGCGCAGACGGCACGTCAATCGGACGTGCGGTTTGCCCGGTACGGCTCAATATTCGTGTTTTAAGTGATGTGCACGCTTCGAAACGCGCGTGAGGGGGGTCCAAATGGGCCGAACGATGTCGGAATGGCCTGAAATCAGACGACAAATACGGGTGAGTGATTTATGAAGTGGTCGAGCAGATGGCACGTCAATCGGACGTGCCGTGTGCCCGCGGTGACCGACAACGCAGTTATGGTGTCATAAACGGCCAAAACGGGCGTCCAACGGTCAAATTCATAGCGGACGACCACGGATTCACCCGAAACCACCGTGAAACATTCTAATTATTATTCGTGACGTGTACGCGCAGACGGCACGTCAATCGGACGTGCTGTGTGCCCGCGGTGACCGTCAACGAAGTTATGGTGTCATAAACGGCCAAAACGGGCGTCCAGCAGTCAAATTCATAGCGGACGACCTCGGATTGAGCTGAAACCACCGAGAAACATTCTAATTATTATTCGTGACATGTACGCGCAGACGACACGTCAATCGGACATGCGGTTTTCCCGGTACGGCTCAATATTCTTGTTTTAAGTGATGCGCGCGCTTCGTAAACGCGCGTGAGGGGGGTCCAAACGGGCCGAACGATGTCGGAATGGCCTGAAATCAGTCAACAAATACGGGTGAGTGATTTCTGAAGTGGTCGAGCAGACGGAACATCAATCGAACATGACCTGTGCCCGCGGTGACCGAGAACGCAGTTCGGGTGTCATAAACGGCCAAAACGGGCGTTAAACGGTCAAATTCATAGCGGACGACCAGAGATTCTCCCGAAACCACCGTGCAACATTCTAATTATTATTTTTGATGTGTACGCGCAGACGGAACGTCAATCGTACGTGCGGTTTGCCCGGAACGGCTCAATATTCGTGTTTTAAGTGATGCGAACGCTTCGAAACGCGCGTGAGGGGGGTCCAAACGGGCCGAACGATATCGAAATGGCCTGAAATCAGAAAAAAAATATGGGTGAGTGATTTATGAAGTGGTCGAGCAGACGGCACGTCAATCGGACGTGCCGTGTGCCCGCGGTGACCGACAACGCAGTTATGGTTTCATAAACGGCCAAAACGGGCGTCCAACGGTCAAATTCATAGCAGACGACCACGGATTCACCCAAAACCACCGTGAAACATTATAATTATTATCCGTGACGTGTACGCGCAGACGGCATGTCAATAGGACGTGCCTTGTGCCCGCGGTGACCGACAACGCAGTTATGGTGTCATAAACGGCCAAAACGGGCGTCCAACAGTCAAATTCATAGCGGACGACCACGGATTCACCCGAAACCACCGAGAAACATTCTAATTATTATTTGTGACGTGTACGCGCAGACGGCACGTCAATCGGACGTGCGGTTTGCCCGGTACGGCTCAATATTCTTGTTTTAAGTGATGCGCGCGCTTCGTAAACGCGCGTGAGGGGGGTCCAAACGGGCCGAACGATGTCGGAATGGCCTGAAATCAGACGACAAATACGGGTGAGTGATTTCTGAAGTGGTCGAGGAGACGACACATCAATCGGACATGACCTGTGCCCGCGGTGACCGAGAACGCAGTTCGGGTGTCATAAACGGCCAAAACGGGCGTTAAACGGTCAAATTCATAGCGGACGACCAAAGATTCACCCGAAACCACCATGCAACATTCTAATTATTATTTGTGACGTGTACGCGCAGACGGAACGTCAATCCGACGTGCGGTTTGCCCGGTACGGCTCAATATTCGTGTTTTAAGTGATGTGCACGCTTCGAAACGCGCGTGAGGGGGGTCCAAACGGGCCGAACGATGTCGGAATGGCCTGAAATCCGATAAAAAATACGGGTGAGTGATTTATGAAGTGGTCGAGTAGACGGCACGTCAATCGGACATGCCGTGTGCCCGCGGTGACCGACAACGCAGTTATGGTGTCATAAACGGCCAAAACGGGCGTCCAACGGTCAAATTCATAGAGGACGACCACGGATTCACCCGAAACCACCTTGAAACATTCTAATTATTATTCGTGACGTGTACGCGCAGACGGCACATCAATCGGACGTGCTGTGTGCCCACGGTGACCGACAACGCAGTTATGGTGTCATAAACGGCCAAAACGGGCGTCCAACGGTCAAATTCATAGCGGACAACCTCGGATTGAGCTGAAACCACCGAGAAACATTCTAATTATTATTCTTGACGTGTACGCACAGACGGCACGTCAATCGGACGTGCGGTTTGCCCGGTACGGCTCAATATTCTTGTTTTAAGTGATGCGCGCGCTTCGTAAACGCGCGTGAGGGGGGTCCAAACGGGCCGAACGATGTCGGAATGGCCTGAAATAGGACGACAAATACGGGTGAGTGATTTATGAAGTGGTCGAGCAGACGGCACATCAATCGGACATGACCTGTGCCCGCGGTGACCGAGAACGCAGTTCGGGTGTCATAAACGGCCAAAACGGGCGTTAAACGGTCAAATTCATAGCGGACGACCAGAGATTCACCCGAAACCACCGTGCAACATTATAATTATTATTTGTGACGTGTACGCGTAGACGGCACGTTAATCGGACGTGCGGTTTGCCCGGTACGGCTCAATATTCGTGTTTTAAGTGATGCGCACGCTTCGAAACACGCATGAGGGGGGTCCAAACGGGCCGAACGATGTCGGAATGGCCTGAAATCAGACGAAAAATACGGGTGAGTGATTTATGAAGTGGTCGAGCAGACGACACATCAATCGGATGTGTCGTGTGCCCGCGGTGACCGACAACGCAGTTATGGTGTCATAAACGGCCAAAACGGGCGTCCAACGGTCAAATTCATAGCGGACGACCACAGATTCACCCGAAACCACCGTGAAACATTCTAATTATTATTCATGACGTGTACGCGCAGACGGCACGTCAATCGGACATGCCGTGTGCCCGCGGTGACCGACATCGCAGTTATGGTGTCATAAACGGCCAAAACGGGCGTCCAACGGTCAAATTCATAGCAGACGACCACGGATTCACCCGAAACCACCGTGAAACATTATAATTATTATTTGTGACGTGTACGCGCAGACGGCACGTCAATCGGACGTGCGGTTTGCCCAGTACGGCTCAATATTCTTGTTTTAAGTGATGCGCGCGCTTCGTAAACGCACGTGAGGGGGGTCCAAACAGGCCGAACGAAGTCAGAATGACCTGAAATCAGACGATAAATACGGGTGAGTGATTTCTGAAGTGGTCGAGCAGACGGCACATCAATCGGACATGACCTGTGCCCGTGGTGACCGAGAACGCAGTTCGGGTGTCATAAACGGCCAAAACGGGCGTTAAACGGTCAAATTCATAGCGTACGACCAGAGATTCACACGAAACCACCGTGCAACATTCTAATTATTATTTGTGACGTGTACGCGCAGACGGCACGTCAATCGGACGTGCGGTTTGCCCGGTACGGCTCAATATTCGTGTTTTAAGTGATACGCATGCTTCGAAACGCGCATGAGGGGGGTCCAAACGGGCCGAACGATGTCGGAATGGCCTGAAATCAGACGACAAATACGGGTGAGTGATTTATGAAGTGGTCGAGCAGACGGCACGTCAATCGGACGTGCCGTGTACCCGCGGTGACCGACAACGCAGTTATGGTGTCATAAACGGCCAAAACGGGCGTCCAACGGTCAAATTCATAGCGGACGACCACGGATTCACCCGAAACCACCGTGAAACATTCTAATTATTATTCGTGACGTGTACGCGTAGACGGCACGTCAATCGGACGTGTCGTGTGCCTGCGGTGACCGACAACGCAGTTATGGTGTCATAAACGGCCAAAACGGGCGTCCAATGGTCAAATTCATAGCGGACGACCTCGGATTGAGCGGAAACCACCGAGAAACATTCTAATTATTATTCTTGACGTGTCCGCGCAGACGGCACGTCAATCGGACGTGCGGTCTGCCCGGTACGGCTCAATATTCTTGTTTTAAGTGATGCGCGCGCTTCGTAAACGCGCGTGAGGGGGGTCCAAACGGGCCGAACGATGTCGGAATGGCCTGAAATCAGACGACAAATACGGGTGAGTGATTTCTGAAGTGGTCGAGCAGACGGCACATCAATCGGACATGACCTGTGCCCGCGGTGACCGTGAACGCAGTTCGGGTGTCATAAACGGCCAAAACGGGCGTTAAACGGTCAAATTCATAGCGGACGACCAGAGATTCACCCGAAACCACCGTGAAACATTATAATTATTATTTGTGACGTGTACGCGCAGACGGCACGTCAATCGGACGTGCGGTTTTCCCGGTACGGCTCAATATTCGTGTTTTAAGTGATGTGCACGCTTCGAAACGCACGTGAGGGGGGTCCAAACGGGCCGAACGATGTCGGAATGGCCTGAAATCAGACGACAAATACGGGTGAGTGATTTATGAAGTGGTCGAGCAGACGGAACGTCAATCGGACGTGCCGTGTGCCCGCGGTGACCGACAACGCAGTTATGGTGTCATAAACGGCCAAAACGGGCGTCCAACGGTCAAATTCATAGCGGATGACCACGGATTCACCCGAAACCACCGTGAAACATTCTAATTATTATTCGTGACGTGTACGCGCAGACGGCACGTCAATCGGACGTGCCGTGTGCCCGCGGTGACCGACATCGCAGTTATGGTGTCATAAACGGCCAAAACGGGCGTCCAACGGTCAAATTCATAGAGGACGACCACAGATTCACCCAAAACCACCGTGAAACATTCTAATTATTATTTGTGACGTGTACGCATAGACGGCACGTCAATCGGACGTGCGGTTTGCCCGGTACGGCTCAATATTCTTGTTTTAAGTGATGTGCGCGCTTCGTAAACGCGCGTGAGGGGGGTCCAAACGGGCCGAACGATGTCGGAATGACCTGAAATCAGACGACAAATACAGGTGAGTGATTTCTGAAGTGGTCGAGCAGACAACACATCAATCGGACATGACCTGTGCCCGCGGTGACCGAGAACGCAGTTCGGGTGTCATAAACAGCCAAAACGGGCGTTAAACGGTCAAATTCATAGCGGACGACTAGAGATTCACCCGAAACCACCGTGCAACATTCTAATTATTATTTTTGACATGTAGGCGCAGACGGAACGTCAATCGGACGTGCGGTTTGCCCGGTACGGCTCAATATTCGTGTTTTAAATGATGTGCAAGCTTCGAAACGCGCGTGAGGGGGGTCCAAACGGGCCGAACGATGTCGGAATGGCCTGGAATCAGACGACAAATACGGGTGAGTGATTTATGAAATGGTCGAGGAGACGGCACGTCAATCGGACGTGCCGTGTGCCCGCGGTGACCGACAACGCAATTATGGTGTCATAAACGGCCAAAACGGGCGTCCAACGGTCAAATTCATAGCGGACGACCACGGATTCACCCGAAACCACCGTGAAACATTCTAATTATTATTCTTGATGTGTACGCGCAGACGGCACGTCAATCGGACATGCGGTTTGCACGGTACGGCTCAATATTCGTGTTTTAAGTGATGCGCGCGCTTCGTAAACGCGCGTGAGGAGGGTCCAACCGGGCCGAACGAAGTCGGAATGGCCTGAAATCAGACGAAAAATACGGGACAGTGATTTATGAAGTCTTCGAGCAGACGGCGCATCAATCGGACGTGTCGTGTGCCCGCGGTGACCGACAACGCAGTTCTGGTGTCATAAACGGCCAAAACGGGCGTCCAACGGTCAAATTCATAGCGGACGACCTCGGATTGAGGCGGGGTTGACTCTTACACGTCTCAAATGACCC
Organism: Viscum album; assembly: GCA_963277665.1. NCBI lineage: Eukaryota > Viridiplantae > Streptophyta > Magnoliopsida > Santalales > Viscaceae > Viscum > Viscum album. The sequence goes on along the minus strand of OY728123.1, from coordinate 744,158,259 downwards.
ATGGATCGTTGTCTTAAAGTATCAACACAATCCGAATGCGTTTGGCCGGTTTTCCGTATGCCAGTTGATGGTTTTCACTTAAAATGATGTCCTTTTGAAACAAAAGACATACACTTTGAGTTGTTCTGACCACACCGCGCCTCGGATTGAGGCGGGGATGACTCGTACACGTCACATATAACCCATGGATCGTTGTCCTAAAGCATCAACACACACTACTGGAAATTCGAGCTATAGCCACGGTTCTAAACCGTGGCTATAGGCCCACAAACCGTGGCTATAGGTAATAGCCACGGTTTGAGGAACCGTGGCCAAGTTTGGCGTGGCTATAGGCCTAGACCTATAGCCACGGTTCCAAACCGTGGCTTTAACTCTAGAGCTACGGTTCAAACCGTGGCTATAGGTTTATAGCCACGGTTAAAACCGTGGCTGTATACCTAATGCCACGGTTTCAACCGTGGCTATACTAAAGGCCGGACAAAATCTATAGCCACGGTTTAAAACCGTGGCATTATGTCTATAGCCACGGTTTAAAACCGCGGCAATACATCAATAGCCACGGTTTTGAACCGTGGCTATAGGGTTTGCAAATTCATAAAAAAAAATACCCCCTGGACACACCCTGGACACCCCCATGCCACCCCCGGCCAGTCCCCCCTGCCAGTACCCCCGGACAGCCCCCCTTGCACCCCCGGACAGCCCCCCGTGCACCCCCGGACAGCCCCCCGTGCACCCCCGGACAGCCCCCCGTGCACCCCCGGACAGCCCCCCGTGCACCCCCGGACAGCCCCCCGTGCACCCCCGGACAGCCCCCCGTGCACCACTGGACAGCCCCCCCGGCCAGCCCCAGCCAGCCCCCCATGCACCCCCGAGCAGCCCCCCGACCAGCCCCGGACAGCCCCCCGTGCACCCCTGGACAGCCCCCCCGGCCAGCCCCAGCCAGCCCCCCGTGCACCCCCGAGCAGCCCCCCGACCAGCCCCGGACAGCCCCCCGTGCACCCCCGGACAGCCCCCAGCCCCCAGCCCCCCCTGCCCCCTGCTTGTCCCCCTGCCAGCTCCCCCCCTGCTAGTCCCCCCCTGCCCCCTGCTAGTCCCCCACTGCCCCCTGCTAGTACCCCCCCCCCCCCCCGCCACCCCCCCTTCTTGTCCCCTTGCCAGCCCCCCCTGCCACCCCCCTGCCAGTCCCCCCTGCCCCCTGACACCCCCCCTGCTAGTCCCCCTGCCCCCTGCTAGTCCCCCACTGTCCCCTGTTAGTCCCCCCCCCGCCACCCCCCCGCTTGTCCCCTTGCCAGCCCCCCCAGCCACCCCCTGCTTGTCCCCCTGCAAGCCCCCCCTGCTTGTCCCCCTGCCAGCCCCACCCCTGCTCCTGCCAGCCCCCCCCCCCTGCCCCCTGCTTGCCCCCCTGCCAGCCCCCCCCCTTCCCCCTGCTTGTCCCCCTTCCAGCCCCCCCGGCCACCCCCCTGCCCCCTGCTGGCCCCCTGCCGCCACCCCCCCCCCCCTTCCCCCTGCCAGCCCCCCCGCCCTGCTTGTCCCCCTGCCAACCCCCCCTGCTGGACACCCCCCCTGTCCGTGCACCCCCGGACAGCCCCCCGTGCACCCCCGGACAGCCCCCCATGCACCCCCGGACAGCCCCCCGTGCACCCCTGGACAGCCCCCCCGGCCAGCCCCGGCCAGCCCCCCGTGCACCCCCGGACAGCCCCGGACAGCCCCCATGTGCACCCCCGGACAGCCCCCCATGCACCCCCGGACAGCCCCCCGTGCACCCCTTGCCAGCCCCCCCAGCCACCCCCTGCTTGTCCCCCTGCAAGCCCCCCCTGCTTGTCCCCCTGCCAACCCCACCCCTGCTCCTGCCAGCCCCCCCCATGCCCCCTGCTTGCCCCCCTGCCAGCCCCCCCCTTCCCCCTGCTTGTCCCCCTTCCAGCCCCCCCGGCCACCCCCCTGCCCCCTGCTTGCCCCCTGCCGCCACCCCCCCCCCCCCCCCTTCCCCCTGCCAGCCCCCCCCGCCCTGCTTGTCCCCCTGCCAACCCCCCTGCTGGACACCCCCCCTGTCCGTGCACCCCCGGACAGCCCCCCGTGCACCCCCGGACAGCCCCCCATGCACCCCCGGACAGCCCCCCGTGCACCCCTGGACAGCCCCCCCGGCCAGCCCCGGCCAGCCCCCCGTGCACCCCCGGACAGCCCCGGACAGCCCCCATGTGCACCCCCGGACAGACCCCATGCAGCCCCCATCCCCCCTGCACAGAACCCCGGAAACCCCCTGCCCCCTGCTTGTCCCCCTGCCAGCCCCCCCTGCCCCCTGCTTGTCCCCCTGCCAGCTCCCCCCCTGCCCCCTGCTAGTCCCCCACTGCCCCCTGCTAGTCCCCCCCCCCCCGCCACCCCCCCTGCTTGTCCCCTTGCCAGCCCCCCCTGCCAGTCCCCACTGCCCCCTGACACCCTCCCTGCTAGTCCCCCTGCCCCCTGCTAGTCCCCCACTGCCCCCTGTTAGTCCACCCCCCCCCCCCGCCACCCCCCTGCTTGTCCCCTTGCCAGCCCCCCTGCCGCCCCCTGCCAGCCCCCCCTGCTTGTCCCCCTGCCAGCCCCCCCTGCTCCTGCCAGCCCCCCCCCCTGCCCCCCTGCCAGCCCCCCCCCTTCCCCCTGCTTGTCACCCTGCCAGCCCCCACGGCCACCCCCCTGCTTGTCCCCCTGCCAGCCCCCCCTGCCCCTGCCAGCCCCCCCTGCCCCTGCCAGCCCCCCCCCCCTTCCCCCTGCTTGTCCCCCTGCCAGCCCCCCCCCTGCCCCCTGCTTGTCCCCCTGCCAGCCCCCCCCCCTGCCCCCCTGCCAGCCCCCCCTTCCCCCTGCTTGTCCCCCTGCCAGCCCCCCCTGCCCCCTGCTTGTCCCCCTGCCAGCCCCCCCTGCCCCCTGCTTGCCCCCTGCCACCCCCCCCCCCTTCCCCCTGCCAGCCCCCCCAGCCCCTGCTTGTCCCCCTGCTAACCCCCCCTGCTGGACACCCCCCCTGTCCGTGCACCCCCGGACAGCCCCCCGTGCACCCCCGGACAGCCCCCCGTGCACCCCCGGACAGCCCCCCGTGCACCCCCGGACAGCCCCCCCGGCCAGCCCCGGCCAGCCCCCCGTGCACCCCCGGACAGCCCCACGACCAGCCCCGGACAGCCCCCCGTGCACCCCCGGACAGCCCCCATGTGCACCCCCGGACAGCCCCCCGTGCACCCCCGGACAGCCCCCCCGTGCACCCCCAGACAGCCCCCCCGTGCACCCCCGGACAGCCCCCATATGCACCCCCGGACAGCCCCCATATGCACCCCCAAACAGCCCCCCGTGCACCCCTGGACAGCCCCCCGGCCAGCCCCGGACAACCCCCTGTGCACCCCCGGACAGCCCCCCGACCAGCCCCGGACAGCCCCCCGTGCACCCCCGGACAGCCCCCATGTGCACCCCCGGACAGACCCCATGCAGCCCCATTCCCCCTGCTTGCCCCCTGCCACCCCCCCCCCCCCCCTTCCCCCTGCCAGCCCCCCCAGTCCCTGCTTGTCCCCCTGCCAACCCCCCCTGCTGGACACCCCCCCTGTCCGTGCACCCCCGGACAGCCCCCCGTGCACCCCCGGACAGCCCCCCGTGCACCCCCGGACAGCCCCCCCGGCCAGCCCCGGCCAGCCCCCCGTGCACCCCCGGACAGCCCCACGACCAGCCCCGGACAGCCCCCCGTGCACCCCCGGACAGCCCCCATGTGCACCCCCGGACAGCCCCCCGTGCACCCCCGGACAGCCCCCCCCGTGCACCCCCAGACAGCCCCCACGCGCGTTTATCAAGCGCGCGCAACGCTTAAAGAACGCATAATGAGCCCTCCTGCGCAGACCGCACGTCCGATTGACGTGCCGTCTGCGCGTGCACGTCGCGAATAATAGTTTGAATGTTGTCCTGTGATTTCAGGTCAATCCGATGCCGTTCGCTATGAGTTTGACCGTTAGACGCCCGTTTTGGCCGTTTATGACACCAGAACGGCGTTCCCGGTCACCGCGGGCACACGGCACGTCCGATTGACGTGCCGTCTGCTCAACCACATCACAATTCACTCACCCTTTGATGTCGTCCGATTTCAGGCCATTCGCAATTCGTTCGGCCCGTTTGGACCCCCCACGCGCGTTTCTCAAGCGCGCGCAACGCTTAAAGAACGCATAATGAGCCCTCCTGCGCAGACCGCACGTCCGATTGACGTGCCGTCTGCGCGTGCACGTCGCGAATAATAGTTTGAATGTTGTCCTGTGATTTCAGGTCAATCCGATGTTGTTCGCTATGAGTTTGACCGTTAGACGCCCGTTTTGGCCGTTTCTGACACCAGAACGGCGTTCCCGGTCACCGCGGGCACACGGCACGTCCGATTGACGTGCCGTCTGCTCGACCACATCACAATTCACTCACCCTTTGATGTCGTCCGATTTCAGGCCATTCGCAATTCGTTCGGCCCGTTTGGACCCCCCCACGCGCGTTTATCAAGCGCGCGCAACGCTTAAAGAACGCATAATGAGCCCTCCTGCGCAGACCGCACGTCCGATTGACGTGCCGTCTGCGCGTGCACGTCGCGAATAATAGTTTGAATGTTGTCCTGTGATTTCAGGTCAATCCGATGTTGTTCGCTATGAGTTTGACCGTTAGACGCCCGTTTTGGCCGTTTATGACACCAGAACGGCGTTCCCGGTCACCGCGGGCACACGGCACGTCCGATTGACGTGCCGTCTGCTCGACCACATCACAATTCACTCACCCTTTGATGTCGTCCGATTTCAGGCCATTCGCAATTCGTTCGGCCCGTTTGGACCCCCCCACGCGCGTTTATCAAGCGCGCGCAACGCTTAAAGAACGCATAATGAGCCCTCCTGCGCAGACCGCACGTCCGATTGACGTGCCGTCTGCGCGTGCACGTCGCGAATAATAATTTGAATGTTGTCCTGTGATTTCAGGTCAATCCGATGTTGTTCGCTATGAGTTTGACCGTTAGACGCCCGTTTTGGCCGTTTATGACACCAGAACGGCGTTCCCGGTCACCGCGGGCACACGGCACGTCCGATTGACGTGCCGTCTGCTCGACCACATCACAATTCACTCACCCTTTGATGTCGTCCGATTTCAGGCCATTCGCAATTCGTTCGGCCCGTTTGGACCCCCCCACGCGCGTTTATCAAGCGCGCGCAACGCTTAAAGAACGCATAATGAGCCCTCCTGCGCAGACCGCACGTCCGATTGATGTGCCGTCTGCGCGTGCACGTCGCGAATAATAATTTGAATGTTGTCCTGTGATTTCAGGTCAATCCGATGTCGTCCGCTATTAGTTTGACCGTTAGACGCCTGTTTTGGCCGTTTATGACACCAGAACGGCGTTCCCGGTCACCGCGGGCACACGGCACGTCCGAATGACGTGCCGTCTGCTCGACCACATCACAATTCACTCACCCTTTGATGTCGTCCGATTTCAGGTCATTCGCAATTCGTTCGGCCCGTTTGGACCCCCCACGCGCGTTTCTCAAGCGCGCGCAACGCTTAAAGAACGCATAATGAGCCCTCCTGCGCAGACCGCACGTCCGATGGTGACTAGGTCTCATAGCTCATCTACCTACAACTTGGAATGGGATGATGACGTCGGGGAGGGGGTTATGAAAACGAAATGCTTTATTATGAAGGCAGTTTTATCAATGTCTAGCCCCATCTCCTCTCTTATGTCATCTTTTGTTTTTAATAAAATGGCTTTAGAGCCTTTCGGCTCGAAGCTTCTTTCTGTCATACTCTAATTCTGTTAAGCCTCTCAAACTTGACACACTGTCATACTCTAATTCTGTTAAGCCTCTCAAACTTCCAGCCCTCAATGAGGGCTGCAATTCTGTATTAAAGGATGGGAACGAAAATTACAGCAGAAAAATAGAAGAAATAGGGAAAACAACAGAAGAAATCCTCAGGAGGCCCCCAGGCTGAGGGAGGAAGATCAAGCTAACAAGCCACCAGGCCGATCTTCCGCTGAACTGTAAATGGCCCATAGAAACGAGGGGCAGGTTTCTGAGAAATCTGGCAGGTTAAAGAGTGTTGTTTGTGAGGCCGAAAGCGTACGGAAACAGGATCTCCCACATGGAGGGCAAGGTGACGGCAGTGTATTAGTTTTCTGCTTCATGATGTCTTGGGACCGACTCAAATAATATTTGAGTCCACGATCAAGCAGTGCATGGGCAACAGCGGGCAACTAGATTTCTGATGGAACAGCGTAGGTCTCGTGGCAGCGATTTACCACCTCTGTTTGGTCATCCGTTTGCGGGTGGTAGGTCAAGCTGAGTTTTAAGTCAGTGCCTTGGAGTTTGAGCAGTTCAATCCAAAAATGGCTTACAAAAATGGGATTGCGGTCGCTGGAATGCTATGCAAACTGACAATCTCCCACACGAAAACCTCGCCCACACTCCCACACTCTTTGCTGTGTAAGGGTGTTTTAGGGGTAAAAAATGGCCATATTTAGAGAGATGATCAATGATGACCAGAATCACAGTGCAACCACGGGATTAGGGTAGTCCGGTGATAAAATCCATAGAGAGACCCGACCACACCAGCTGGGGAATTTCCAACGGCTGCAACAGGCCAGCCGGATATAGTGTGGAATATTTATTTCGTTGGCATTTGGCCCATTGGCAAACTGTTGAACCGGTATTTTCATCCCGACCCAATATAAATTGGCAGGCAATTTTCTATACGTGCGGCAAAAACCAGAATGACCCCACTACGGAGACAAATGGAACTCAGCCAGCAATATGGGCACCCATGGGGACGAACTAGACAGCACCAACCGGCCCTTATAACAGAGGACACCTTGCAGAAAAGAGTAAGTAGGAAAGGAAGGAGCATCTGCTTGCAGAGTGATGATGACTTAGCTGAAAAATGGGTCGTCTGAAACGCCTGTGAGCAAGTGGGGCTGAACCTCCCCCCTGCTGGATGTGGCTGGAGCAGGGCCACATCACGGCGTGACCGCGGCGTGACCGCGGCGTGACCGCAGCGTGTTGGCCCGATCCAGCGACATCCGCGGGGCAGCATCTTCCGACCAGGAGCGAAGGAAGCGGGAGGAGGCTGGAATGTGGGTGAAAGGGGGCTGGTTGCAGGTGTTGGGGGGATGGTGCGGGCTGATTCGAAGGTGGGGGGGCTGTTGCGGGCTGGAATGCTGGTGGCAGCGGGCTGATGACTTTGCTGAAAAATGGGTCGTCTGAAACGCCTGTGAGCAAGTGGGGCTGAACCTCCCCCCTGCTGGATGTGGCTGGAGCAGGGCCACATCACGGCGTGACCGCGGCGTGACCGCGGCGTGACCGCGGCGTGACCGCGGCGTGACCGCGGCGTGACCGCGGCGTGACCGCGGCGTGACCGCGGCGTGACCGCAGCGTGTTGGCCCGATCCAGCGACATCCGCGGGGCAGCATCTTCCGACCAGGAGCGAAGGGAGCGGGAGGAGGCTGGAATGTGGGTGAAAGGGGGCTGGTTGCAGGTGTTGGGGGGATGGTGCGGGCTGATTCGAAGGTGGGGGGGCTGTTGCGGGCTGGAATGCTGGTGGCAGCGGGCTGATGACTTAGCTGAAAAATGGGTCGTCTGAAACGCCTGTGAGCAAGTGGGGCTGAACCTCCCCCCTGTTGGATGTGGCTGGAGCAGGGCCACATCACGGCGTGACCGCGGCGTGACCGCGGCGTGACCGCGGCGTGACCGCAGCGTGTTGGCCCGATCCAGCGACATCCGCGGGGCAGCATCTTCCGACCAGGAGCGAAGGGAGCGGGAGGAGACTGGAATGTGGGTGAAAGGGGGCTGGTTGCAGGTGTTGGGGGGATGGTGCGGGCTGATTCGAAGGTGGGGGGGGGCTGTTGCGGGCTAGAATGCTGGTGGCAGCGGGCTGAAATGAAGGTGGAAGGGGTCGTGCAATGACACGAATGGGCAGAGTGAGAATATCGGATTGATCATCGGATGGAGTACACTGTAATCAGAGGAAAGAATATGCGCTGTGAGAATACAATATGCAATGGAGGATCATCGGATGGTCCAATAAAATTGTACGCTAAGTAGACACCCTATTGAGAGCTTCACCTGGATTCAAACAGCACAACCATTAATCTCATAGTGATTAATTATTGATTTTCACAAATAACTCAAATGATCCAGCATGATAGTTGGTAAGAAATATTTAGATGTGAATACACTTTTTGAAAGTCAATTTGGCATTCTGAATTTCATTGACACCTCATTTTAATTATCTCCGATTGACGTGCCGTCTGCGCGTGCACGTCGCGAAGACTACCATGCTTTCAAATTCAGGCCAACTAGTGTGTACAGGTAAATAAAGAAGCCAATGATAAAGATTTTAGCACCCCTACAACCGAAAAAGCACATTCCAGTAGAGGGAATAAGGGTCCCTATAGGAGAAACTACAGTCTAGAAAGAAAAAACCACATCTAGTTGCTTATTATTGTCCAACGAGTGGTTTTTTTGATGAATACATACAAAATTAAATACATACCCGCAAGTAAATACATACAAAATTAAATACAGAATTAAATACATACAAAATACATACCGAATACATACCTGCAACTAGAGAATCCATACATACCTACAACTAGAGACTCCATACATATAGAATTGAATACATACAGAATACATACAAAATACATACAGAATACATACAGAATGCATAACTACAACTAGAGACTCCATACATAAAGAATACATACATACTTGCAACTAGAGACTCTATACATATAGAATACATACCTGCAATTAGAGACTCCATTCCTCCCTCAATTAAAAATACATACAGAATTAAATAGATACATGAATTCAGAATACATACAGAATTGAATACATACCTACAAGTAAATACATACAGAATTCAGAATTAAATTCATACATGAAAGTATTATAACACATAATTCATACCTGTAAGTAAATACATACAAAATTCAGAATTGAATTCGGAATTCAGAATTGAATACATGCCTGCAAGTATTATAACAAATAATACATATCTGCAAGTAAATACATATAGATTTCAGAATTGAATTTAAAATTCAGAATTGAATACATACCTGCAATTACAACACATAAGTCATATCTTCAAGTAAATACATACAAAATTTAGAATTGAATTCAGAATTCAATACCTGCAAGTATAAAACATAATTCAGAAGGTAATTAAATACATACATAATTGAATTTATATTTTTCATTAAAACAGGATGAAAAATTTGGTTGATGTTGAATTAATAAAACAAAACAGTGGAAAAGAAATTAAAATGATGCAACGCCGAACCAGATGTTTGAAAAAAATCATATTTGACTTAAAACCAGCATTCAACACAAAGACAATCTGGTAGAATTCAATTAAATATGAACATTGAATAGCAACTGTTAAATAGAGATATTTAAATCGATGATGAACTGGTATTTTTAAGCCAAATCAATAGATTCAAAGAGAGTTGAACATCTACCAGTCAAGAAACAACTCAGAGGAAGGAATTTGGAGAATAATACCTCACTCAAACCCCCATCACGATTTAGACTTGGAGGGGAGTCCGTCGGCGTCGGGGGAGGCGCTGTCTTCCGGGGAGGGGGGAGGCGCGGTCGTCCGGGGAGGGGAGTGCATCGGGGGAGGGGAGTGAGTCGGGGAGGGTTCCGTAGGAGTGAGTCCGGGGAGGGGGGAAGCGCAGCGAGGAGGCGTCGGGGAGGAGGGGCGAGGAGGGCGCGACGGCGCGGCCACGAGGAGGGCGCGGCGAGGAGGGCGCGGCGAGGAGGGCGCGGCGAGGAGGGCGCGGCGAGGAGGAGATGCCGTCGGGGAGGAGGGCTGTGGATCGGGGAGGAGGAGGAGCCCGATAAAAGATCGGGAGAATAAAAGGATAGCCACGGACAAAAATTTAACCGTGGCCTAATAAGGGCTATAGCCACGGACCTATAAAACCGTGGCTATAGGTCCGTGGCTATAGCCCCAATTTCTAGTAGTGACATTTCGAATGCGTTTGGTCAGTTTTTCGTATGTCACTTTTTGTTTTCACTTAAAATCTTATGGAAATTCATATAGAATATTTTTATATCATATTTAGTATGGATTAGATTTTAGTTGATCGTGCTATGAAACATTTCAGAGCTAATGAAATTAAGGAAGGTGGAGGGGCTGTCCAGGGGGCTGTCCGGGGGGGCTGTCCGGTGGGTGTCCGGGGACCAAGGAGGAGGGTGGGGGGGGCTGTGCGGGGTCTGTCCGGGGGGTGTTTGGGGGTTGTTCAGGGGGTTGTCCGGGGTTGTTCAGGGGGCTGTCCGGGGGTTGTTCAGGGGGTTGTTCAGGGGGTTGTCCGGGGGTGTTCAGGGGGCTGTCCGGGGGGTGTTTGGGGGGTTGTCCGGGGTCCAAGGGGGGGGGGGGGGTGGGGGGTTGTCCGGGGTCCAAGGGGGGGGGGGGGGGGGGGTTGTCCGGGGGGCTGTCTGGGGGGCTATCCGGGGTCCAGGGTGGAGGGTTGGGGGCTGTACGGGGGGCTGTCTAGGGGGCTGTCCGGGGGGGCTGTCCGGTGGGTGTCCGGGGGGCTGTCCGGGGACCAAGGAGGAGGGTGGGGGGGCTGTGTGGGGTCTGTCCGGGGTTGTTTAGGGGGCTGTCCGGTGGTTGTTCAGGGGGTTGTCCGGGGTTGTTCAGGGGGTTGTCCGGGGGGTGTTTGGGGGGTTGTCCGGGGTCTAAGGGGGAGGGTGGGGGGGTTGTCCGGGGGGCTGTCCGGGGGGCTATCCGGGGTCCAGGGTGGAGGGTTGGGGGCTGTACGGGGGGCTGTCCAGGCGGTTGTCCAGGGGGCTGTCCGCGGGGCTGTCCGGGGGGTGTTTGGGGGGTGTTCGGGGTCCAAGGGGGAGGGGGGGTTGTCCAGGGTCCAAGAATGAGGGGGGTTGTCCAGGGAGTTCTCAAACACACAACCACTAAAAGACAATAACATCCATAAAAACAGACAATATATAAAAATAACTCAACTCCAATACTATACTACGAGTCTAGATAAAACCAACAACTAGAATAGATTAAACATAAAATCTCAAGTCAAAAATGTAACGGATCAATATGTCCCACATCAGCATCACCATCTCCATCATCATCATCATCATCGCCCTCGTCATCGTCCTCCTCATCGTCCTCACCCTCCACAGCGCCTTCCTCCTCGCCTTCGCCCTCCTCCTCGCCCTCCTCATCGCCCTCCTCTTCCGCATCAGACTGCTCGCCATCATCATCTTCAAGCTGGACATCGGCCTGACCACCACTGGAACTGCCACCTGGTGCACCATATATAGAATGTATCGACGACATGTATTCATCAATCGCTGGGCTGGCCTCTGCTGGAAGTGTTGGACGTAGAACTTCAATAAATTTCATAAATGCACTGTTTGCCCTAGCAGACTGTTCTGCCGTCTCTGTGGCCCTTTTCTCAGCCTGTTCTGCCTGTGCCCTAACTTGCTGCAGCTCGGTGGCACTACAAATCGTACCTGAGGCAGGCTAATACCTCGTCGGGGCTATCCTAGGTCGGCAGCGTACTATGCCAGAATGATCCTCTCCCAACACCTGATGTAAGTGATCAGATGGCCCAAAATTGTCTGCTTCTTGGGCATCGAGGGCCTATAAAGCATCCTGTTACAAATATAAATATAATATTAAGTTACGAAATAGATATTAAAATATAAAATCAACAGATTAAAACTTACAATCTGCTGCTGAGTCGCTTCGTTGACAGCACGTCCATCCTTTTTTTCGTCTACTCGAGCAAAACAGTTTTGCTCGAGGCACACGTCCTTCAATATTTTGTACTTGCCTCTACAATGACATTGAAAAAAAAATTTATATAAAGACTTCAGAAAATAATTAAATAATTGAGGAAACAAAAGAAAATGTAAGTCGTAAAGAAAACTTATAAACAATTGTCATACCTGCTGCCTCTCATGATCCGGCATCGTCGTGCGTCCTAGTGTATGGAGGTATTTTTTTGCATCAATGTTTTTTTTATTTTTTCCAGATTATTCCTAAATAAAATTCGATAATGCAAAGGATAATATTAATGCAAAACTTGAAAGTTATTATTTAAATACCTCAAATGTAATTCATACCTTAAACTGGGTACTCGTCCAATGAGTAATCATCTGACGATACTGCTCTATAGGACAATCATCCACGACTGGTACCGCCTCTAACTCAGTGCCAACTCTAGCACGCCAGCCAATATACAGCTCATGCTTGTAGGCTCTCCAAAGCTCGCCTAAATCCTTTAGACGTTCCAGTCATGCACCCTCACCATCAGGAAAATTAAATCGAAGCTGAAATGAAAATATTAATTTATATAAATACAAAAAAAATTCATGGCATTAAATACAACAGATTTTTTTACCCATATCTCTGCCCAAGCTCTATCTTTGACCTCATGTGGCAAATGTCTCCACGACAGCGGGCTGACAGGAATGATGTCGGAGTATTTGGCAAGCGTCGCCATAAAACTCCGACATTGCTGCCCTGTTTTCTCAACCATATGATTGTCTTCATTATATTCCACCATAAACTATGTGCGACGGTTCAACACCGAACACATGCATGTACGGCCCCGCCCCCACCTCCTGTCAGTAGATGTATCTGTCATGAAAGAAAAACAAATATTTTATCAAAACATGTTATAATGAAAATAAATATTTCTATAAAAATTTGATAGGGTTTTATAAATATACCTGTGCTAGTCTGATCAATGAGTGGCACCGGATCCACAGAACCTGATGGAACACCCTCTGGTGGAACAGGAGTCGAAGACGATGGAATATAAAAGCTCGGAGAGACAGAAGTAGAAGGAAAAGAAGATGGAACAACTGTATGACCTGATGCTGACTGGGGAGTGGGAATCATCATGGGATGTGAAAATGATGGGGCAGAAGATGCAGAAGGTAGCGAAAACATGGGAGGTCTAAATATCCCGTGTGTCCCTAACGACACACCGAGATCAGAATGTGGGAAGGCTGAAATGTCAGTGGGAGGGGCAGGGTCTAGTCGGGCACGCGCAGCTCTATGTCCACCTCTGGTACGAACCCTCCTCGTACCACCAGCCTGAGTACTAGGACCAGTACTAGGCTCCTCGTCGAATAACTGTCGACGTAATGGTGGATCCTACAAAAACGTTTACAAAAAAAATTAATCACATGACATTATATATTCTGTAAATATATATATATATATATTTGAAATAAAGTACTCACTGTAGGCACTAATGGTGGAATGCCCATCTCCTCCATCCGACGATTGTTCTCCGCCATTTTTTTTCTTCGTCTCTCTTCAATTGGCTTCATTTCCTGCATTGGAAAACAAATATGTAATTAATTAGAAAAAGAAAATTAATGTGTAAACCAAAAAACTAAATATATGAGGGAATGAGGGGATTCATTGGTAATTTAGCTATCAATTGTTTTAGAAGAGCTTGAATGAATTTAATAAAACATACAAGTTGTAATGTTCACCAAGTTAGAAATATTGTTTGATTTGGTTTGAATACAGTTCAATTCCAAATTAGAAAATGCAATTCAAATAAAACAGCAACCAATAAACATTGAAAATTCACATAACGGTCAAGTCAGCTAAAACATATTTGTGATCAATACTAAATAAATAAGAATATTACCAACCTTAACAACCCAACTCGAGGTAAACCAAAAGAATTGAGAACATGGATGAATGATTCTATATATTTCCAACCACAACTTCAGGTTCACAATCAACTCTGACAATTGAGCTATTGGAGTCATCAAAAGAAATAAATGGATTGGTTCCAATGGAAATAGGGACAGTGTCAATTCCATCATCAGCATCATCAAAAATATGTCTTGGAATTACTTCAACTACGACACCAAATTCTGGTTGAAGTTGATCTTTGACATAAAAAACTTGTTTAGCCATTGATGCCAACACATATGGTTCTTCAGTTGCAAGAGTGCGGGTCATATTAATTACTCGAAATCCACAATCATCAATAAATGTGCCATGTCTCGTCATCGAATCAAACCAATGGCATTTCATCATTGTGACTCGTCCATGAGAGTAATAATCCAATATTATTATTTTCTCAACGACTCCATAATAACCCACATTTTCAAGTCGCGGTCTAATATCTGATGCACTGGCATAACAATCTGTTGTGGCAGTAACCATAATACCATCATGTTGTGTTCTCATGTTTTTGGCTCGTTCAGTGACAATAAATCTGTACCCATAGATAACAATTGATTTACAGTCACGAACCACGGTATTAGGACCAAAAGCCAAAGCTCTTATTTCCTCAGAGACAGAGTCAGCAGACAAACTCAATACCTGCAATATAAATGACAGTTAAACTTAAGTAAATATTGAAATAATTAATTTAAACAGTAATATTTTTACCTTCAATTTTAACCAAGAAGAAAACTCTTTGCTATGCAAAGTCTCTCTCCTTCTCAAAGATAAAGAACGATGCTTCCTATTTATCATTGTTTTATGTTCCCTGTAGATAAAAAAATATGAATAGTTTAACAGATATATATGTAAGATATATACATATTCAATTTTGTTACCTGATATAGTCATCGAACAAATCACAGTTGAACAAAACTGTGCGATGTGCCATCTCCCGCTCTTCATGGCTTAATGTCTTCAATGTATATGATCCAGGAATTCCTCCTGTTTGAGGAAGTGATGGAAAACTGGGTTCAATTTTCTCATATTGTTCTTCTTCATTTCTCATTGGTCTGTTCATTCTTGTAGTAAGATCAGACAAATACATTGAACAGAAATCCATACATTCTTGAGCTAAGTAACCGTTCACGATAGAACCTTCGGGATGATTCTTGTTTCGAACATAAGACTTTAATGTGAACATATTTCTTTCAGTTGGATACATCCAACGAAAAGAAACAGGTCCTCCGAGAAGTATTTCAGTTGGAATATGGACAGTCAGATGCAGCATGCATGTGAAAAATGATGGGGGAAATATTTTCTCCAACTCACACAAAATTAATGGGGCATCTGTCAACAATTTTTGCAAGAAAGACTTGGACAACTTCTTAGCACAAAGATCTCTAAACAAATGGCACAACCGAATAACACCCACCCTTACATTATTGGACAAAAGATGACAGATTGCTATTGGAAGCAACTCATGCAGTAGAACGTGATAATCATGAGTCTTCAAAGATTTTAGCTTCAACTCTCTTCTATTGACCCGTTTAGATATGTTGCTTGAATAGCCATCAGGAACTCTAATAGTCTCTAATACTTCCAAAAATTGTTTTTTTTTCAGTAGGTCTCATCATATAAGAAGCACATGGAAGTTGTCATTTATTTTCACTGATACGCACAGGATGCAATTCTGGTCTGATGCCCCAATCCACCAAGTCACGTCGAGATCGTAAATCATCTTTTGTCTTCCCCTTGACATTTAGAAGAACTGAAATCAACATTTCACATATATTCTTTTCAATATGCATTACGTCTAAGCAATGACGTAGCAAATTGGTTGACCAATAAGGCAAATAAAAAAAGATACTCCTCTTCCTCCAATTGTAACAGGTTTCTGTGGAAACATTCTTTCTCTTTCCAGATTTCATTTGACCCTTCCCGAACGAAAAACTGAAATCTTTCAATTCATTAAGCACATCAGTTCCAGACATACGCTGAGGTGGATCATCGGTCTCTATAGTATTATCAAATCTTCGACGATTCATTCTATATGGATGATCCTTTGGCAAAAATCGTCGATGTCCCATAAAACTGAAACTACAACGATGTTTCAGTCTTCTGGATCGTGTATTCTTCATACAAACTGGACATGAAAGTTTCCCCTTCGTGCTCCATCCAGACATCATTGCATAAGCCGGAAAATCATTGATTGTCCACATAAGCGCAGCGCGCATCTGAAATATGTCTTTCGAACATGCATCGTATGTGCGCACACCCACATCCCAAAGAAGATTCAACTCTTTTATTAAAGGTTGCATGTATACATCAATATCAATGCTGGGATCAGAAGGACCAGATATGAGTATACTCATGAAAGTGAAAGATTTTTTCATACACAACCATGGGGGAAGATTATAAATGTGCATAAAAACGGGCCATGTGCTGTGCGAAGTAAGAATCTGCCCAAACGGATTAAAACTATCGCATGAAAGACCCAGCCTCACATTACGCACGTCAGCTGCAAAATCAGGATGTCAAGCATCAAATCTCTTCCATGCAAATCCATCTGCAGGATGAACCAACTCATCATCAGTCTTCTTTCTCTTGGTATCATGCCATCTCATTTTTATTGATATGTCATCAGACATAAAAAGATTCTGGAGTCTGGGGATCAATGGAAAGTGCCACATTACTTTCTGTGGAACGCGGGATGGTGTTCCATCAGATTTTGACTTTTAGCGGGACGTGCCATATTTTATACATTCATTTCGTTCAGCGGTTTCCTCCCAGAATAAACTACAATCTTTCGGGAAAGCATGAATTTTGTTTCATGAAAATCCAAGTTCCTCAACTAACTTCCATGCCATATAGTGGTTTGAGGGAATATCTGCATCATCTGGAAGTAAATCCTTCAAGAGGGTAAGAATGTAATCGATTGCTGTATTAGAAATCCCATACATAGTTTTCCCATGAAATAATCGGATTAAAAATTCCAGCTTTTTCATTTTATCGCATTGTCGATATACTGGAGTCGTGGCAGCATCATTCAATTTTTTCACCCTATCAATATCATCATTTTCACTAGATGCATCAGCTGTCCTCATATCGAAGTCTTCTTGAGTCGAAATCCTTTCTTTTTCATGATGACGAATAAACGGAAACCGATCATCTAACAAATTCTCCATTCCAGTCTTTTCATTTCGATCATCACCAATTTGAGATTTCGTTTTCTCCCCATTGTGATACCACAGAAAGTAGTTTGCTTGAAACCCATTTTTGGTTATGTGGTAGCTGACTTCTTCACGGCTCAACCAAGGTCTACCAACACAATTGGAACATGGGCAGTGTATGCGACCACTATCTGAAGCATTGTGAAATGCAAAATCTATAAAGCTCTCCAAATTGTTTTGAAAATCGTCTGAGATCCGATCGGTTTCATACATCCAACTTCTGTCCATTCTGTAAAAAGAATTTATATAAGTCATTTTGTCATAAACAATTCAATAGGCATTAACTATAATAGAAAATACATTTAAGTAAACGATAAAGGAAGAAAATAATCAAGGTATCAACTACACATGTCAAAAAAACATACAAATGTGTTATTGAAAAAATATAAAACCAACAAGAACTGAATGTGTTATATCACATAACAGCATGACTCATCCCATAACCATATTAGTAGGGTATCATGAACATGAATAACATCAACCTTGTGCCATCCTCCTACCCTACATGACCCCAACCACATGCCACATCTTATTATAGCCTTATCACATCACACCTCACCGAAAAACACTAGGGAAATCATAGTACATCTCACCTGAAGACACATGGACAATCACATCGCATCTTGCCTAAAAACACATGGTCAATCACTTTTTAAGGAAGAGTAGGGAAGACATGGTAGTTATCCAAACATATAACCACCATCCTAGATATTAGAAAAAATACCCATAACTCAAAACCTCTGATCGTTGGTAAGTTTATCCAACTCTGGTTGGGAATGTGTAGAAATAACATAAAAATACATGATATATAGATAGCACAAAATACTCAACCTATGGGTTCACATTAACTACATAATCACACACTTCACTACTACCATAAAACACATAAACCACACCACCACCACACAAGACGCATATCATTGGAATATAATTCTACATTCAATAAGTCTATCTATGGAATTATCATAAGAATCCATGTATCAATTGGAATATAATTCTACATTCAATAAGTCTATCTATGGAATCCCTCCCTTGGATCCATGTATCACCAATGGCTTAATCAATATTCAAAGAAATGAGTCTATCCGTGGAATTCCACTGTGAATCCATTTATCACATAAAGCATATAAGTTAATAGAAACAAGATTATATACCTGACATCCTAATAGAATCCATGTATCACTATTTACTATTAATCATTTAATGAATTTCATTTCATTTAAACAATTCATTAAACATACCAAGGTCAAAAACAAAGGTATTTAATACAACTCACCTCAAAATTGCGTCTCAATCAAATAATAACCTGAAAAGAATGAAGCTTCATTTACTCATGTTGTAATGACAAGATAATGAGATTCTCTTGCTTAATCAATCAATTCCATATCATGGTCTCAACATAACTCATAATGGCTAGAAATTCAATTAAAATTCAAGCACTCACATGGGAATTTTTAATATAACACTCCTAACAAGACTATAAAGATATCACATGCATTAGTTATAATATATCTAACATGGTAACATAAAATATAAGTGTTAAAGGGGAATGAAAACCATAAAATACCCTTAATTAATTTAATTTACAATTCAATTCATAAATCGAACAATCAATTCGATTTATATAACCTTTCACAAATGACATCCCATGTTCAAAGGGTAAAATCCAAAAAGGAATTTTCAAGAAAACTCACCCTTAGGCGCCGGCAGTAGCTCCAAAATCTTCTAAACTGAAGGGAAAAATAAAAATAAGTTTCAATACTATCCAAACATTTGAATACCTTTTGAGATAAAGAAGAAGAAGAACCTGAAGAAGAGCTTCAAGGTCCGGCCGGCAGTACTCCAAAATCGCCTGCTGCTGCTCCCGTTAGGGCTCTGTAACGCGAATGGGGGAGAGAACGGGCTGCTGGGGATTTGGGGAAAACCTTTGCCAATGGTTTTTTAAAACCATTGGCATATCTACCTGAAACAAGGCCTATCCCAACGGTTCCTTAGAACCGTTGGGAAACACTCCCCAAAACAAGGTCTATCCCAACGGTTCCTTAGAACCGTTGGGAAAAACTCCCCAAAACAAGACCTACCCCAACGGTTCTAAGGAACCGTTGGGAAAAACTCCCCCAAACCAAGCTATCCCAACGGTTCTAAGAAACCGTTGGGAAAAAACTCTATTTTAATCATTTACCAACGGTTCTATCAAACCGTTGGTATGTAACTGTGGGGAAAAACCCACATTCCAGTAGTGACCCATATGATCATGGTTTTTTTATCTCTGTAAATAATGTTTTTTCATTATATGGAAAATAGATGTCACGGTATGACACATTTAATTAAAGGACATTATGTTTTAAATTACAAAAAAAGAGTTTTCTATTGATACAAATCATGTTATCATTACTCATGTAACGACTAATTATGGAATCACTGTCTTGGTCATTTAAATGAGATGCATTTTATAAATCTCTATCATGATGGTCATTTAGACTCTTATTTGATTAAACACATTAATGATGTCATGCTTTTTTTGAAAGGAAAAATGACCAAACCATCCTTTGGTGAACACGTAAAAGGGTCATAGAGCTTCTAGGATTGGTACACACTGTTCTGTGTTTATCATTTCCAATAAAATCAAGGGACATATATTTTTATTATGTTACTTTTACAGATGACTTGAGGGGATATGGCTATGAATACAAGAATAGGTATATGTCCACGTTAATGGAAAAATTCTATGAATTCATGAATGAAGTAGATAATCAACATGGAAAGATTATAATGATTCTTTGATCAGATCGAGGTGGTGAATAAACTGGCCAATAGATCATCGACTTTCTACAAGAGTTTGGTATTCAATCTCCACTCACTCCAACTTATACAACATAATGTAATGATGTTAGTGATTAGAGGAACTATACATTATTAGGAAAGGAATGCTCGATAATTACTAATGTAGATCTTACATTATCCTTTAGAGGATATGTGTAAGGACCTAGATCATCTTTTCAGGTATGGATCTTGTTTTCAGTTGTTTTTTAAAAAAAGGGGTGTTTTAGGAAAATTTAGAAGTACATGTCATGTACTTGAGTGTACATTCTGTGTACCACGTTTTCATGGGTAGTCGTGTGCTGGTCATGTATTGTCTGAGACAAGTCCATGTGGGGTGACATAGAGACCACATAATTTGGGGGTCGGCTGAGGAATTCTTATGGCATGTACATTAAATAAACATACAGTGTACTTTTTCATTTAATTGATTACATGGACTAGGGTCTCATCTAATCACCAGATTCATCTTCTTCTGGATGTAATTTGTTCAGGAGAGACTGAGAGTGATGAATCTTATCCAAACCCCCATTTCTCTATCCAAGTTCTGACTCGAACTCTAGAAGGTGTGTTGTAATCCCACCGGTGATTACACCCTTTTACATGAATATCACGTCATGATTTCTCCTCTCTCATGAGTTATTCAAGGTTAAACATTTTTGGAATTTTTGTAGATCTACATATTTCTATGCCGATTCATGGGCCAAAACCAGAGTATATCAATCATACATCATCATGGTAGGTGGTTTGTTTCATTTTGTAGTTTTTATTTCAGTTTTATATGCCAAAGTCTGGAATACCCATGTTTCAGGTATTTCAGGTAAATGAAATTGAACCCTATATTATCTTACTTATATTTAATGTGGGATTAAGTATTTTTAAATATGATATTATAAGAAATTTAATGTTTAAGAAACACCACGTGGGTTCTTTTATTTATGTGTATTTTTAGAAGTTTTTGGTCTCGGTTGCCAATGAGGCAGACCTTGTTACCTTTCCTTGATTGATAGGATGGATGTTATAGTCTTTTTTATTCTAGTTAAACACTTTTGATATGAATTGTATTTGATATCAATGTAGTATTATAGATTAATTTGGGATTCATGATATCATATATGCACGATTGAATTGCATAGGGCTATGAGAACCTGGTGTAGTTAGACCATATGGGGAATTGACGTTTAGTGCTTCCTCAGAGTGTCTATTATATTTTATGAAACTATACCACATAGGGGGGCTGATTGTAATTGATACCATAGAGTTTTTATAGTTTACTTTATGAGACCACAAGGGGAATTTATATAGAGTGCTTTCCAAGAGAGTTTATATTTTTTAGGAAAGACCGTAGAGGGAATTGACGGCGAGTGTTTCCTAAGAGTGTTGTTTCCTTTTCATTGCATTACGTGGCCAGAGGGGTTAGACTACGTGAGCTACCATGAGGGTTAAAATAAATATTTAATGTTTGTGACACATTTCCCAAGCCAAATCGCAAACATGGATTCAATCTCACTCGGTAGTTTTCCAGGATACCTTTTTGTGATACTTGATTAAATGATGAACATTAAATGAAAATTAATGTAAATGGAAACATTAGGATCTGGAAACTATTGTGTACTCCATGTTTTTTTCTGCATTTTTGTGAATACCTGCTATATATACTCACTTATAGTTAGGAACAGATCTTGTGGTTGATGCCTACTGGGATTCATCTCACACCCTATTTGGGTGATGTTTTTTGGACCCAAATTGATTATATGGTTGAATTTGAATATAAGGGATAGCACCCATATCCATCAGGTACATGATTATTGTGGAGCAAGAGAGAACTGGATAAAGCTGAGGCTAGGGATTATACTAGATTTTATTTTTTTCTTTTGTACTTTGGTTTAGTATTGTATTTTTAGCACATTGACTTGTTTAGATAAATTCCTAGACATATGTGACATGCATCAGTTATATATATTCCCGAGTTGTTTATTTACTATAAGTGTTCAGATGTTTACTTCTGTTGTATAGTATTAATGCTTCCACTACTATTTATTATTATTATTTCACTATACATATCCTTCCAATGAGGGAATAGTTTTCCCACTATCACACCCAATGCCCTCGCTACTAGTCCGATGCCTCTGGATTTTGGGGAAATGCGTTTGAGGCTATGTGACCAACCGGGTATGAGGAACATTTTGGTGGCACCCAGAACTGGGATGTTACAAAGTGGTATCAAAGAATTTTATTTTCTTCTTTTTCATATAGTCTTGGATCCTATAGATAGAGATATGAAGGAATAAGTGGTTGGTAATAAGTTGTGCCTAGGAGTAGCTAGCCTGTGTCTAGGGAAAAAGCCAATTTTCCTCGATTATTGAAATATTTCTAGTTTCGAAATTATTGTTGTTGATTTAGATTACACTATTGGGTTATTCACATGATTTGGGCTGTTATGATTTATATCATCGATGTTTAATTTCCGTTTCATCCGGATGAGATTAGGGTACGCCATTTCATGCATCATATAGGCAATGACTAGATATTACATGTCATGCATTTTTTCATGCCATTTAGGATGACTTACAGATTTCTTGGTTTTATGATTGATGTTGTGATATATATTCATGGTGTTGGGATAGATTTTTTGAAATAATAACTATGATTATGATGGGGTATTGGGAAGATGCAATGTTTCATTTGGATGGATGCCAAATATAGGTCCATAAGGTGTTATGTACCATCTTGGATTTATTTTTGGGGGATTATATTGAACGTTATCTAAATTCTATAATGGTATGACATGAATATAATACCAAACATTGACTCGTGGAGAGTATGGGCCCCCAGGGATCATTATTTTACACTTTATTACTTGTTTTAGTGATTTTATGGCGTTCTAGAGTTGTTTCTGACGCTTACAATTCCGGAAAAACCAGAATACATGGTTTGTGATGATGAAAACATGCCTTGTGTTCTTATTTTCTGGAAGAAACTATATTTATTAAGCACACACCATGTACTGTATGTACACGCTGTGTATTCTTTGACCATGTGACTAACTGTGTGAGCAAAGAAATTTGGTTTTGGAAACATGGATAGAACACACAGTGTAGTAGGAGTACATATCATTCTGAAGAGTCCACATATCAGACCATGTGACTAACTACATAGGCGGATGAATTTCAGGTTGTACATGTCGTGTATAGCTTGAACACATCGTGTAGAGTCTACCGTGTATACGATCATTTGACTGATGACATTAGAGGTTGGAACATAAGTTGTTCATTCTGTGTTTAGGGTGAACACGCCATGTAGTGTTACCAAAGAGAAAATCATGTGTTTATCCACAAATAAGAAACTGGGTAGGAGGAAAAGAATTCAGGAACACACCGTGTCTCAGGAGAAACACGCCATGTGTATGGGTGTTGAAAGACTAGTGTTCACTTGAACTAGCAGAGTCATGCCACCAAGATGTCCTATGGTTGTATGTCATATACAGAGCGATGATCATACAACAGAAATAGTAGATTATGTACTACCAACAACCCCTCCATTTGTTCATGTCTTGGTACAAGCTATTATACCGGATAAAGGTGATGGGGTATAGTTCCACAAAGGTTTAATGAGAATTATTCAGACTTTCTAGGGAGCACCGCATCCTGCCCTGTCTATGGAAGAGTTGACATGGGTTTAGTAGCAGTAGAATCCTTCCACCATTTTTGGGGATGGAGGACCTCAGGCTACATAGTCATGGTTGGAATCCATGATTTCTACCTTTGATCATCTAGATATGACTCCAATTAGGGGGGTAAATCTCTCTATGTACATGCTACATGATTATTCCAATAGATGGTGGGATGTGATATCATAGACAAGATGCCCGCAAGTCATTTTCATGGGATGAGTTCTAGAATTCATTCAATGAATACTTCTACCGGGATACCATGAGGGTCGAACGCGCCTGAGTGTTCATGAGTTTGGATTAGGGTACTCTCTCAGTCATATATTATTATTCTCTCTTCATAGATTGGAAGTGATTAACACCCATTCTAGGGGGTGATTAGTTATTTCTAGCGAGGAATTTTGAGGATGGTCTCAGACATAACAACACACTCAGGTGAACATATTCTGGTTGAATTACATATCTTCTATTGTTAAACAAGATCAAATTACCAAGAATAATCTGAGAGAGTTTGGAGCTATGATGCATGGAGGTTTAGCATCCAGAGTTCGTACTCTTCCGACTGATAGAAGGAAGCATTGCATGCAGTCTACGTGTGGAGATCTGAGAAGGTGGGATTTTCCTTTAAGTAGCTAGGTGGTGTGCTACCAGTGCAGGAAGGGTGGACATAAGAACACTCGGTGCTCGAGAGACCGAGTAGTGTGCTGATTTTGTGGAAAGATGAGACATATTCAACATTTCTACATTTCCCACCTTCTAGAATCTAGTGGGATATGATCAATTTCTACTCCTTAAACTGGATCAGGACCACCAGTTCCACATCAGATTAGGGGTTGGATTACATCAGGCCGTTCAAGTTGAGGTGGGGGTCATGACCATAGTGTTCAGTCATAAGGTTTTTGATATTCGTAGGGTGGATTAGCTCAGTGATTTTAAATAGCTTCACAGTGCTGTGACACAGGTCAGGATTTTGGGTTGGAGTAGATCTAGTGGGTGTAGGATCCCGAAACCTCTATCGATATAAGTACATTTTTTTTTGAAATAGTTTCATCTTATGATGATTTCGATATAGGGGATTCCCATAGAATTATATCTATGCTCGTTATGGACAGCCTTGGGCTCTACATCTTCACATGTGATGATATTAGGACGTTGGACACACCATTGGGAATTAGAATGGCTATTTTACATCCATGCATGGAGTTCCCTCTTGGGGTTGGTGGGTGTCACATCATATCGGACTATTATATCATTGAGATATTGGGCTATGACATCATTCTTAGAATGGACTGGGTAGTTCCCTTCTAGGTTTTTGTGAATTTCTATCACCGTTGGTTGAGTTTCATGTCATGAGAGGGAGGATTGTTTCTAAATTAGGGTGAATGGGATGTATAGGTGAGTAGATCTGGACCCGAACACCACGGGTTGAGAGGTATTACAACCCATATTGCTAGTCTTTATCTAGATAACTAGGGGAAATCACATATGGACATTCCTCCTGGGGTCGATCAATTCAGGGATGTCTCTCTAGATGACTTTTTTGGTTTTACTCCAGAGTCAGAGGTAGACTTTTATATTGAGATTGTGTCAGGGGAAACACCTGTGTACATTCCTCATTTTATGATGGCTACAACAGAGTTATAGGAGCTCATGAAGCAGTTGGAGGCGTTACAAGAAAAGGGTTTCATTGAAAACCAGTAAATCTCCATGGATTTTACCTGTCCAGTTTGTGAAGAAGGAAGACAGTGACCTGAGAATTTTTTTGGATTATCAGAAGCTAAACAAGTTGACTGTCAAGATCTCATATACCTTTCCAAGGATTGATGACTTATGCGATCATCTTTGAGGAGCCTGATTGTTCTTGAATATTGACTTGAGATCCCTTTAGCATCAGTTTTGCGTTAGATAATTAGATATAACTCACACTTCATTTTACTGCAGGTATGGTCGATATGAGTTTTTGGTTACGTCATTCGGGCTCATGAACATTGATACTTTTTTCATGGCATCGATTAACCGTGTGTTACATCCAAACTTGGAAACTTTTTTGGTTGTTTTGATGGATGATATCTTGGTGTAATCTCACACTCGACACGACCAGGATATCCATATTAGGATCATTTTGAGTACACTAAGGGAGTATAATTTATATGCAAACCTCTCCAAATTCCAATTTTGGATGGACCAGATTCACATCTTGTGTCATGTTATCTATGAGACTAGAGTTTATTTTGTCCCTTGGAAATTGAGAGTCGTGGTTTCAAGGGATCAGTCGAAGATCTTCTTTGAGGTATGGAGTTTTCTATGGTTAGTTGGTTACTAAAGGAGTTTTTTGCAGGATGTTTCACACTTATCAACAACACTAATGGTCCTAACTAAGAATTATGTGAAGTACTCATAGTCAGAATCTTGTGAGTCATACTTTTTTGATCTAAAGGGAAGGTTGAATTCAGAACCGATACTAATTTTTTTAGAGTCGGGAAAGAGTTACAACATATACTATGATGCATCGAGTATTGGGTTGATAATAGGGTTTATGTAGGGGGAAGGAATCATTTCATAATAGTCTCAGCAGTTGAGGGCACATGATATGAATTACCAGACGCACGATCTAATGTTGGATGCAGCTATGCATGCCTTGCGTTGTTAGAGGCATTATCTTTTGGGAGAGAATGTGGTGTTTTTCACTGACAAGACATGTCTTAAGTACATCTTTATGCAGCATGACCTGAATTTGAGAAATCAACAGTGGGTTGAGTACCTTCATTATTTTGACATTAAGCTTTCATACATGCCTGGGAAGGGAAACAGATTTGTTGAGGCATTGAGCAGGAGGACTCAGATATAGGTAGCTCAGGAGTCTATCAATGAGTAAATGCTTATGGATCGATTCTCGGAGATGCATTGGGACATGCACGACCGATAAGGGAATAAATTTCTTTATTCAATACCTATTTCCTATACTCTTTTGGGTTGAGTAAAAATAAGGTAGTTTTCAGATTATGAAGGTCTATTCCTACAAGAGATTGTATTAGGAGAAGACCCTAATTCTGGATGGAATGTAGGTGAGGATTAGTTCTTACTTTTTCATGGGGCATACAGGTGTCAATATACATACGTGAGGAGATGATGCCTGATTTTCATTCCTCAGTTTGGGTAGTTCATCATATTGTCACCAAGATGTATCAAGATTCACAACATAAGTATTGGTGTCCATGTATGAAGATGGATGTTTCTGGTTTTGTTAACAAGATCTCTTTGGAAGAATGATGTGGTTTGGGTTGTTATCAATAGTCTAACAAATGTGTCATACATCTTAATGATCAAGGAGAGCTTCAGTGTTGATGATATTGGAAGGTTGTACATCAGATAGATTGTATGATTGCATGGGGTTCCACACTCTGTCATTTCATAAAAGGACGCCTGATTTACTTCATGTTTCTGGAAAGGGATATAGAAGTCTTTGGGTACACAAGTACTTCTATGTGGAGAATACCATCCCTTGATACATGGCAAGTCAAATCGCATGATTCAGGTGCTGAAGGACATTCTTCGAGAATGCATCCATGATTTTGGAGGTTATTGGGAGAATCACATACATTTGGTGGAGTTTTTCTATAATAATAGTTTCAGGCGACAATTCAAATGGCACCTAATGAGGAATTTTACAGTAGGCCATTCCGATCAACCCTATATTATCAGGAAGAAGGAGGGGAATCTATGCTAGGAACTCTTCATGTATAGGATACCACATAGCATGTGGAGTTGATTAATAAGAGGATGGATACTGCACAATCTCGGAAGAAGTCTTATGCCGATCAACAGAGCCACCCTGTAGTGTTTGATTTCAGAAATTAGGATTTCCTATGTGTCACGCCAAGGTTGGGACACATGAGAATAAGGAGATTGGGAAAGAATTAACCGAGATACGTTGGGTCATCTTAGGTTTGGGAGAGAGCTGGGCTAGTTTCCTATCAGTTTCAGTTACCTCATAGGTACCAGGAAATGCACAAGGTCTACCATGTTTCTTAGCTATAGTGTCACTTCACAGACGTGTTTCATGTTTTTCATCCCATGGAGGTTGAGTTAGAGGTTGACGCATCATTCGAGGAGCATCCAGTCCATCTTTTTTATCATATATTGAAGGTTCTATGTGTCCAGTATATTCCTCTGGTACTGGTTCTATAGCAGCACGGGCGAGTACATGATGAGACATGGGAGAGGGAGGTCGATGTGTGATCGCAGTTGATGGAGCTGTTGGAGGATTCTTCTATGCCACCTTTTTTAGGGAAATTATTGCACAAATATATTTAATGGGGTATTTTTGTAAGTTTCCCGATCTTATATTCATGTATGGATACTATTTTTAGCAGTTTTTTACTAAAAAATGGAGTTTTGGAAAATTTAGAAGTACACAATGTGCTGATGACCCAAGTTTCAGGTATTTCCGATTATGAAAATTGAACCATGTTTTATCTTTATTTGATTATTTATTGGATTAAGCGTTTCTTAATAATATATTTTATGAAATTTCATGTTTATGAAATTCCCCATGGTTTATTTTCCTTGTTTGTATGTCTAGAACCATTTGTTCTAGTTTTCTTATGAGGCAGACCTTGTTTCCCTACATTTTAAATAGGATGGAACTATTTTTCTTTTGTTTCCTATTAAATGTTAGGGATATGCATTGTATTTGTTGTCCATTTTTTAGTTGAGATTTATTTGGGATGAATGATATCATATATGCACAATTGAATTGAATAGGGCTATGAGAACATGTTGTAGTTAGGTAACATGGTGAATTGATGTTGATTTTTTCCTCAATGTGTCTGTTATATTTCATGCTATGATACCACACATGGGATTGATAGTGAGTGCTCTATCATAGTGTCTATAGTGGACATTATGAGGCAACATGGAGAACTGACACTGATTTCTACCCCATTGAGTCTATTGTTTTTCAGGACAGACCTTAGGGGGAATTTACTGTGAGTGCTTCATCAGTGTGTATTTTCTTTTTTATTGCATTAATTGTCCATATGGGTTAGACTATGTGAGATACCCAAAGGGTTAACATAAATATTGAATTATTGTGATGAATCTACCAAGCCAAAGCACAAGCTTTGATTCGGCCCCGCTTGGTAGTATTCTGAGATTCCTATTTGTGATACATGATTAAATAATGAACATTAAATACTAATGACTGAAAAGGGGAGATATAGGATCAGGTTACTATTGTGTACTCCAAGTTTTGTTGCTTCATTTCCATTATTACCTAAAATATGTACTCCATGATTGTTTGACATAGATCTTATGGTGATTTCCTACTAGTATTTGTCTCACACCTTTTTTGGGTTAGGCTTTTGGACCCAAATTGTTTATATGGTTGTAGGTGTAGATAAGGGCAAGAACCCTTCATCATCAGGTATTGATTGCTGAGGAGATGGGGAGCATGGGACCTAGCTGAGGCTTGTGATGCTACTAGAGTTTATTTGTTATCTTTTTTACATTGGTTTAGTAATTTATTTCCAGAATTGTGACTTGTTCGGCTATTTTCCTAGAAATATGTGACATGAATCATTTAAATGTGTTCTTCAGTTGTTTATTTTATATAACTCTTCTTCTACTTACTTCTATTGTATATAATTACTACTTCCTCTACTATTTATTATTATTATTAAGATGTGAATACTCTTCCAATGAGGGAATAGTTTCCCACTATCACACCTAATGCCCTCACTGCTTGTCGGCAACCTCTAGCATTTAAGGAAATGTCATTAAGGAAATGTGACCAACAGGGTTTGGGGAACCTTTGGGCAGCACCCCAGAACTAAGACGTTACAATATGAAGTAAAAACTATACCATTCACATTAAACCAAGTACCATCTAAAGTGTAAAATTTAATTCCATTCAATAGATGTAGTGTAATGAAACATGTTTTTTCACATACATTTGTATGTGGTTGGGAGGAATTTCATAAGGCCTTATCGGGAAAAAAATAAGCACCCTCGGGCTCAAAGGGTATCATAATGGGTATCCTAAGGATGAAAAGCGATAAAACCTATACGACTCCATAAACCAGAAATTGATTTTCTAAATACAATCTGTCTTTGTTTAGAGGGAGAACATCAACAATAATTATTCTGAGAGAAATATTGACTTCAATGAATTTGATGCTCAAGATACACAAGGGCTGGTGTGAGAACAGATTTCAAAGGTCCCCATGGATAAATTGGTTTGTGAGATAGAAGTACTGCATCAGAGTGAAAGGTAGGTAAGAGAACTAGAGAGATATGATGTTCATGTCACCGATGGTGGTGAATTATTATTGGTTGAAAATGATTAACCTCTCTTCTACAAATAGGAAATAGAGAGATCAGAAGATGAAATATGGAATGAATCAATGAATTCTAAAATGGATTCCAGGCATCAAAAACACATTTTGGTAATTTTTGATGAACCATTTGATGTAAATACTATTGGATTGAAATGGGCTTTCAATTATTAAATAGACATTGTTGGTAAAGTAAATTCCTGTAAAGCATGGATAGCGACTAAATTGTTTAAATATTGTTAATGAATTGAAATTTATAGACCCTTTCACTAGTTTCCATGTTTAAATCTATCAAAATTATACATTATATAGCCTCCAACCATAACTATGTGATATGGAAGAGGTATTTCATAACTACATAATTTAATTTGATCTTTCAGGAAGATGTCTATATGAAACAAGAAGAATGTTTTGTGAATCTAGTAGATTCAAAAAGGATTTTCAAGTTACAGATATCCATTTATGGATTGAAGTAAGAATCTAGGTCATGGAACATTCAATTTGATGGATTTATAAAATAATTTTGTTTCATTAAGAACAAATGTGAGCCATGTGTTTAAAATAGGTTCAATCGAAATGGATACATTATCGAAGTAGTATATTTTGATGACATATTTATTATTGAAAATGACATACCAATTATACATTCAATTAATAAAATGTAAAACAAGGGTTTTTCATGATGTAATTGGGAGAATTAGACCATATTCTATGGATCAATATCATTCATGATAGATATAAGAGACTTAATAGACTATATCAGAGTACATATATTTCCCAGAAACTGAATAGAATTTTTATGTAACAATCAAATAGGTGATTGGTTCCAGTGTCACATGGTTTACATATTTCAAATAAAATGTTTCCTCAAACCCAATTGGAGAGAAAGATAATGAGTAATATCCCATACACTTCAGAAATAGGAGCAATTATGTTTGAAATGTCATACAAATGAATTGATGTTTTCTAAGAATTAATCAAGGTTGGAAGATAACAAGATGATCCCAGATAATAGTATTGGTAACCCATTAAGGCTATCCTTAACTAGAAAAGTGTAACTATTGATATGGTCCTTGTGTATGGAGGATACATGAATCTGGTCATCATGGGTTATATTAATGATTGTTTTTAGATAGATTAGAATGATAGGAAGTAATAATTAGGATATTATTTCTATCTCAACAAAGGAGTTGTGATCTAGAAGAGTTTAATGTATCCATTTAATGATGATTCTACAGTAGATTAAGAGTATATAGTCGTTTCAAATGTATCCAAGTAAGTCATTTGGATACAGAACATTGCCCAGTATCATGATGTGGCACCTAGAAATAAAGACCATATCACATTGTATTGTGATAACAATGCAACTAAGGCTCTTAGAAAGAACCAAGGACACACAAACTGAAAAATAATATACACCGAAATCATATCCTCTGTAGAGATTTTTATCAATGGGGTGAAGCTAAAGTAATCATGGTACCCACAAAAGAGGAAATGGTGGACCCCTTGTGTAAAGTCCAATCTGGGATGAATTAGGAGTATCATATGAGATCTAGCGGACTGGAGGTTGTTAGCAGTTGGATCTAGTGCAAGTGGGAGTATATTGGAGTTAGTTATCTAGAAAAAACATATTTTTACTTTATGATAAATTATATTAATTATTTTTAATATTAATAAACTCTATATAAAATTTTTATTTTTTGTCTATATAATATTGTATTTGATAATTTTTTATGAGTAGTTGTCACATTAAAAGGTCATATCAGTTCCCCACTATAATGAGAACCCATAATCACTATGAAACTATTCTTAAATATTTGTTATATAGTTATATGATATCATTTTACGGACATAAATGAAATAGGATATAATGTTAAGAGACTCATTTGAATTTCAGGAACCCTCTCACATTGTACATCCTTGGTAATATCTAGATAAGGATATTATGAGAATGAGAGATACCAGTAATAAATCCTAAATTATAAGTTTCATTGGATTTTACTATCTGCAGACATGTTTATTTATCCTTATACATAAATAATATTATTAATTAGTATTGTGATTCACGTTCTTTTATGTATTCACAAAAACGATAACAACATATGTTTGTGGTGACGTAGGATTTGTTTGGTGAATCAAAATTAATATTTCATTAATGAATAATGAATGAAAAGATTTTTCCATAATGTTCTTTAAATTAAGTTGATAACTATTACCATTTTATGGATATCATATAGCCTAATTAAATCCATGTATATGGTGTTCTATAGGCAAGTTCATTTTTGCGATGTCAAAGAAAGATACATTAAACACATTGGTAGATTTCACCAACATGAAAACAGATTGACTAGAGATATCATGATGAAGGGATTATATTACACAGTAAGTGTTCGCATGAGGTATTATATCATTTCTAAATTTACTTCATTTTCTATGGTTGTCTTGGATTATTTCTAGATGACAACCTTGGACTTTATCCTTATTCTCCTATTTCAACGAAGAAAAAGGGTAAAAGGTTACACACTAAGTGTATCCTGAATCCTAGTTGAATATTAATATTATTATTAATTATTTAACAAATTGAATTAATATAATTTCAACACATTTTTTCACTACTATTCATATTTTCATGATCATGTATATTATGTCCCTAGTTATTCATGAGAATATAATATGAGTAGAATATTTAATTAATATTTATTTATTATTTAGTGAAAAGAAAATATATATATTTATTTGTGAATAAAGCAATGATAAGTTTAAATAAATAAATATTCCCTATTCTAGGCCTGATAAATGTTGTAGAGAAATGGAGGACTGAGTTTAATTGTCTGGTGATAATTAATTAATAATGAATATTACTTTATAAAATTATATTTAAATTAGTTCACATATTAATCACATATGTAAAATTATTATTATTATTATTTGACATGGGGTTATCTATTGATAGAATAAATAATAATGAGACCTTATGAAATTATTTTATTTTAACCCTAATACTATATAAATCCAATTATATTATCTTCTAATATAACCAATTCAATTATTTTGCACAATAGAATCAGAGAACACTCTCAAACACTAATGTTCAGCATTCTCTAATAATTTTCTTATTAAAGGAGTGACATGTTCCTCCACCTCCCACTCTCAGGTCAACAGAGATCTAGGAGAATGCTTTGTAAGTGGATCTCATAGTAATCATTGGTGGATAATTAAATTGAGTAGATCTATTGTGCTAGCACACAAAATTCCTATGTGGATATTATGAGATTTTTGGATCACATGTGGATCACACCTATAGGAAATATTCTCTTTATTCTTACAATGGAATAGTGTTACAATGAAGATATTTTGTCAGATCCATGAACTAAAAAAAATAAAAAGAGGTAATTCGTTAATTAATTAATTTGATTATAAATAATATGTTATGATCCTATCACTATTTCCAATGTTCTACCCCCTCTATATATTCTCTTACTCAATTACATATATCATAATTTATTACTATTGTTTAAATCTATGGTTGAGCATCAGTCATGGAATGCTGAATAGTTGGGCATGACCCATTGCATGATTCTACTGTAGCCTTAACCTACACATCAGACACGATTATATCCAAACCACCATCATATAATGAAAACCAAATTATTTTTTCCATAATACAATAAAAAATTCATCATATCATAACATTTTTATCTAAGAATACATTATAATTTAATAAATCATTTCATCTATTCATCATTGTATATATAATAGAAAATTAATAGCTTTCATAAATATATATTCAATATAAACATAATCCATCTAGATAAATTATAATAATTGTCCCATTGGATCATATCCTTATAAATTTATAATTTACATTGAAGGATTTTATCACATATAATAATTTCTATAATTATCACTAATGATACTTCCCCGATCCTGATGCCACTCAAGAGTACGCAGTGGCATGTTGGCAATATGACATCAAGCACATCTCCCCTACTGCCAGTGGCCTCCGACTAGTAGTGAAGGTCTGTGGGTTTTAGTAGGGCGTTCATTCCCTCATTACCAGATTATATCACAACATAATACAATAACATGTAGATTGTAGATGTAATAATACAAAAACAAAATTGATACATAATAGGAACATATTACAATATCTATAGATGGATCACATACAATGATGATGATGATATATGTATCTGTAAAACAACCAAATTATGTACATGGAGATACAGTAATGTACATTTCTACAAATGAAAAACATGCCAACAAGTGTCACAACATCAAAATCCCCAGCTTGGTCCCATTCTCCCCTACTCCAAAGAAATAGTCAACAACCATTGTTATGGTGATTTACCTATTATCACCAGAAAACATATAATATTTTTGGGTCCCCAAGGAGGCCCAAATTGGTCATGAGATAACACCAAAGTTGGTAACTATCTATGCGTATATATAGTTATATGAAGCATATGTAAGTGTGATAAATAGGTGTATGTAAGTAGTAATGTAAGTGTGAATTACCATTACATTTTTATACTACAACAAGTAATACCAAATAGCCTCTCAAAGATCCCATCAATTAGTGTCATCTCATAAAAATGTAGCTATAATAAATATAATAAAAAAACATGGCCTCTCTGTACTCCCATACATATCACGTCACCATGTCTTTCCTTTATACCCTTAGTGTGTAACATTCCCACTGCCTTTCCATATAAACTAATGTATCATACCACATAAGGGTCAGATACATGGTGTTAAGAACAAATCCATCCTCATCAAGTTCCTGGAGAATATCTATGGAAACACAGTATAAAAACTGATTGAAGTCCTTAGACCATGTCATACCATACATGTACTATGCTAGTCAAATCATGCCAGATCCATGGGCCAGCAAAGCTCATGGAATCCCATAGAATCAAGACCCAAGGGGCATACTCTACCCAAGGCATTTAATACAATGTTCCAGATCCATGGAGAGAAGTACATGGAATATATACAAACATACGTTGATTCTTATTATGTTTAAATATTACAAACATGTCTACCCACTCATTTAATAAATTCATTAAATTCTATATAATGAGTATGCCCACTGATTTATTACATTTCATAAAAAAAACATCACACGACAATACCCTCTCATGTATTCCATTTCCATTTAATCAACCCACAAGGGTATACGAACCCATTTACCATCCATTTAAATTGGACATGTCACATTGATATACCCAACCATTTATCACTATTAATATTTAAACATATTCCATGGGTATACCCACCCATTAAAATGAATTTATTTATGACATTTTACACATCATGTTTAACAAAACTCATTTGATAAATTATAAAATTAACCAATTCATGTTCAATATAATAAATCTAGTCAAATTAGGAAAACCATATCAAAATCATCATATTCAATCCATTCCACTTATAATTGGCTTCCTATAACGACTAAAATTAAAAACACACCCATTGGGTGGTCTACCATGGCATAAACATGGAGTTTTCATAAGGATAATCTCGTGGGGGACCAGATATTGGGAAACAAGTATCAACACATCATATTGAATGTTATGGGAATACCTAATCGTTCTGATTACACCTCTTATAGGCAAACTTTTCGAAATTGGGCCCATTACAGAATGCCCAATGGGATGTGTAATTGCCAATAGATCTAAAAATAAAAAAATATGATAGACTAATATTTACCTATCATCTCATAATTTGGCCCATTTTGGGTGAAATCTAAAGAACAAATGATGAAAGGGAAAATATGGGCATATGATCCAACCTCCCATTAGAAAAATCAACATCCTAAAAAATTAAAAAATTCGTGAAAGGAATTTAAATCTTATCATTATAGATCTGATGAGAAATATCCTGCCTGAATCAGATGAAGGAAAGATAAATGAGCTCAAATCCAATGTTAGAGCTTCAAAGGGTCTATCAAAAGGTCCATATTTTTTATTTTGAAACAAAACCAAAATTTTGTTTAATAAATTTTTTAATTTTTTTATTGAAAATTTTAAAAAAAATATACTGGGGTTACACAGTTTACCAACACTATTTATCAAACCATGATTAAACTACGTAAGGTTTCCTATTGGCTAAGGGGAACCCCCAGGGTTTCCATGCATGATTTCAATAACTGTGTGAAAATTGTGTACTATGCCTCTATCCATGGCTACAAAAACTGCATACATGTCTCAAAAACTATGCATCCAATACCACCCCATTATCCACCCTCACATGCTATAGTAAATCCAAGTAGCATTCCCTGCGCTGTTTTCAAAAACCATTTGCCATACCATTTTCACTCTGAAAATTGGTTTCAGGGTGTGTGTAAGCCTCATTCACCTCTAAAACACCTATGATCTAGTTGGGAACTCATGTAAATCCATATTTAAATAGGTAAATAGAAAAATAATGGATTCGAATGTCATACAAAAACCCATTATCTTTTGATCACCCCCCTTATATAAATTCATCCCCATATTTCTCTTTGATGGGTGTTCAAGATTTATCGGATAACAAATATGTCCACTGAGAATATACACCATCCTCCTGCTACCATATCCCATCTTGTAAAGGGTTTTCCTGCTAAAGAACCAATATTATAAGAATGACTATCCAAGAAGAACCATTTTCTCATATCAATGAAAACACAATGAACATTTTTACCCCATGGAGACCTCAATAAACAAGTCATAATATCCAACATGACATCATCCCATTTCCACTCAGGAATGGGTAACATCTATAAAATCTCAGCTGGTCACTGATGTTCCACCTATGACTATTGATTGGTGGGACACCATGAAAAAGGATCAGATACCAAATGCTTCATACACAGGAACATGTACTGACTGCGCTTTTCACATTACATCTTGTTGACCCTAGGGCTCACTGGCCATGATGAAACATGAAATTCCCACATCATCTACCCAGTTATATCCACTAGAACCCAAACAAATACATGTATACACAAAGATATCATCCTAACCATTAGTGTGACTAGAAGGTGGATCCTCACAATCCACACTCTCTCGTAGGACTAGAAACATTAAATATAATAGATTCCTCTTCATTTCTCTATCACGTATTGAAGATTTCACTTCTTTTGATGATAGATAATTCTTCCCATAACTATCATGAACCACCAAGTCCATCTCAGAGAATAAATCCATAATCTACAACTTAAAACTATCCTGTTGAAATGCATGTATCAGAGTCCTCATTCACTATGCATTGGCTACAACATTTCATTTACCAGGTGTGTAGGCAAGCTCAATGTCAAAAGAATATGGGTACTCCAATCACCATACCTTCGACATATTCAGATATTGTTATGAGAAAATATTCTTGAGGATATTTAGGTATTTTTATGCTACAAAATGATCTACTAGTATGTAATGCCTCCAATATTTTAATGAATGAAAAAATTGTATCCAACATGAGATCATATGTCAGATTGTTCCTGTCATGTGTTCTCATCGAATGAGATATGTATGCCACACTTCTATCTATATATATCAAACTAATCACGGAACAATAACTAATGTGTCACAATACAATGTGTATCTTCTTCCTTAATTTGGTAGTATTACAAATATTGTTGACGAAAACCTCCCTTTTATTTACTAAAACATTGTCTCGCAATATCCTCGCCATAAAAAACCTTCAACCCTTTTCAATCACGCCCATCAAAAGCACTGCTAACCGTGAGAAGACCCGTATGAATTACATGATGTAACTATAAATCCCAAAGAAACCTAAAATTTCAAAAACATTCTAGGGATGTTCCAATGAAACTATAGCTCTCACATTCTCTACGTCCACTAACACTCCGTTCTCTAAGATGATATGACCCATGTTGTGAATCTGATCTATCCAAAAGTGGGACATTATAAGCATATCATATAACTGATGATCACTTTGTGTATTAAAAATGATATCAATATTGTGGGAATATTCATGTCGATTATGAGAATACACCAATATATTATCCACAAAAAAACCACAAAAGAATCTTGGTAAAAATGGATCATTCAGTTCATCAAATCCATGAAAGTTGTTGGTGTGTTCGTGAAACTGAATGATGTAACCAAATAATCTTATAGACAATACCTTCTACAAAATGTTTTATTGGGTGTGTATGCAGGTCGAACATGGACCTGCTAATATACTAACCTCAAATCAATTTTTTAGAACACTCGGTCTCCTCAAAGCTGATCAATTAGTTCATTTTTCATTGGTCTGGGATATCAGTTTTTATACTTTTTCTAGTTCAATGGAAGATAATCCATGCATAGAGTAATAGTTTTGTCCACATTTTTAGAAAAAAGGACTCGAAAAGCCCATAGGTAATTACTAGTTCAAATAATCACCTTCAACTCTAAATCCCATAGCTTCTTATTGAGCACATATAACTCCATTATAGTCATCCTATAAGGAGAAATAGATATAGGTTCTTCTCTTGGAACTAGATATATGAAAAACTACACCACTCTCTCATGATGTAAACCAGAGAATTGATTTGGAAAGACATCAATGAATCATTCAACCACTAGAGGAATGTCTTCTCATCACATTCATAGATCATCCGGATACAAGCTATCCATCTAGGTTTTCATTCCTCCAAACCCATGATGCTCTTATACTTATTGGATTTCTAGGAAATCACATTCACCCTTTTGATTATACACTACACAATCTGGTGATAGTAAAGTCACCCATCATAAATAGAATTAATCATAATATGGATAAACACTATCTAGCACATGCTGAGTATGAAATCAAACCTTATCTTCTCAAGGACATACAGACTTCAAATGAAGTGAGTCACACCAACCTCAATGGGGTATCTCTCTACATCGGTGCACATAATTAGATCTATTTCCAAATGTTGTCATGTCAAAACTCTCTTAAGATGAAGAACAACATGCCCAAGGATTTTTACCCATAGTGGAGACATAAAATTATGAGATGAACATATATAAAAAATATGAGATGATATTTTAGAGTCTACATGGATAATACATCCCACCATTGACGGTCTGAGACCCTGTTGCTTAGGGGTTGGATATAAAGAATAGAACGAACTTACCACACGACCCTGTGACACAACCTCACTACCTAGAGTAGGCTCGCTTAGATTTCTAGATGAAACTAGTTTCTGGCTTCCTATTCCTTCACCACCACTACCTCGGCCTAATCGGCCATCACTACACTAGCTCTATGCCAGATGCAGAGTTGATGAACCTTCTCTTGAACCAAGTGTTAGAGATGACCCCTACCACTCACAAATGGAGGGAAGGTTCTGCAAAAAAATGATGCATGTGCCCTTTATTTCGATAAGCTTGACTATTGAATGGGTCATCGCTGCACTAATTCCTTTTGTGGAATTTTCATCCATGAAGATATTAGAACATTAAGCTACCTGTACTCATAGAATAACTAACAATCATCTCATGGAAAGCCTTAAAAATGATCTTCCTCCTTGAGTATGTATAACCGCTGGGTTGAGAGACAACATTGCCTTGATATACACCCCCAGAATCCATTAGGTTCCACTCTGTAATCAACACCTAATTCAAAAATATCAGTGATAGTGGTCTATATAAACATGTTGACAAGAGATTTGATAGAATGCCGAAGAACATACTCACTACATCTCTCTCTATAAAACTCTTCCTTAATACACATCTGCATAAAATTCTGTAACACTATGAAGTGTTCTGAGTGTTCAATAGCATTCATCACACACGTCTCAATACATCTGAACTCATTATCTTTCATTACTTACTGAGTCATGGGGTGAAATAATTCATTAAATTGGGTTTAGAAATCATCCTAACACAGATCTCACAACATGTCAGCTTGATTTATAACATCTGACAGCCTCTTTGCTACACTATAGAGCATATATGTCATGAAATTTACCATCCTCTCATTAGGTGTCTCAATATAGTTGAATGTCAAAAAATACATCTCTATCCACATCACAGAAGCTTGTGTACTTCCATTCCGTGAAAACGTGAGAGGATCCTTCTACTGGATCACCTGCATCAGCTCATCCATGGACAAGGAAGGCTACAATGCTCCCTATATTTACTCCATATAGTTAAAGAATCCCTCAAATAACTATTCCACAACACCGGTGATTGGAATATATACTAGTGTCACAGTTCCCACTAAAGGAGGACATGATGGTATCCCATAGCCCACCACATCTAGAGTTTGTTCACTACCTCCCTCGTAGTGTAAAATTTGAGGTCTTCATTGCAGCATGCATCTACCATTCCAAACACACACCCCAGAAAAGAATGAGAAACAATATCACAGCTGGAAAGTGTAGGATAGATAAAAATCCTCTTAAAAAAATCCATACCACACAGCCATCTCCAAAATATATTCTATAAAAAGGAATTGTCATAACACAACTAGAAACACTACCTCTTTATGACTCAAACCACACATATTAGAATCACTCAAATAACTGAACTATCAAATGTGCATAGTTTCCAAGTCCATAAGGGCATATAAGCATTATGAAATGAATTATGGAATCACTCCTCTATCCGCATCCCTAAATATTTCACAATGGCAGATATAGCTGTCACAACACCTATCACATCAAGATTCATTAATTAATGCATCCTAAATGGAAGGACATAATTCATAGAATGCAATTTCTAATAATTTCCATTATGATTCTTGAGATGGAATACCCTCATATCATAAGGTTCTAATATAAATATAACCCATAATTGCTTCAACAGTCACATCATAAATCATGTGTGTCACCCAATAGTGAAATAAAATCACATAGAAGAGTAAAAATACTAAAAATAATAAATTTAGTTGGGGAATATATATTTTCCCTATACAGAGGGTTTCTACTCAGAGATGTTTCTTACTACCAAATTCCCATTCAATCCTATTCAGGTCTATTTTAGTCATGTATTAAGTAAACCAGAAAAAAATTACTCTGATACCACTATGTAACATCCAGGAAAAAGATTCCACTTAACATTACCCCAACCCTGATTGGCTACATGGTCTCAAGAAAATCTCCCAAAATGCCCGAGGCAACCGACTAGCAGTGAGGGCCTGGGTGTGTAAGTGGGGAGACTATTTTCTCATTTCAAAATTATATCGTAGTGGAAGTCAATAACATGTAGATAAAAGATTTAGTAAAATATGAAGACAATAGATACATAGTAGGAACATATAACAATATATATAGATGGCACATATACAATGATGCAGATGATACATCTCTCTATAAAATTTCCTAAACAAGTACAAGGAAATACAATAGTACAAAGTCTATAAAATTTTTCCAAAAAATGTCCCTGTATCGGAAGCCTTGGCTTGGTCTCATGCTCCCTTTCTCAGTAGAAATAGTCATCAACATGTGTTAGGGTGATTTCCTCTATTAACACCTGCAACCATATATTCTATTTGGTTCTCTAGCTAGCCCCAAATAGGGTCTGGGATAACATCCTAGTAGGTAATTACCCATAAGTCAATATATTTCTATGCCGCAAAAGGAAGTATAATAAATATGTTTAAGTAAGAAGTAATGTAATTTTTAATTCCCAAGACATATTTTTACTAAAATGAGTAATACCAAATGGATTCTCAATGCTCCCTATAAAAAGTGTCACCACCTAAAAATGAAAATAAAATAAATATTAGAAAAAAAATTTCCTCTTCATACTCCCATATGTATCACGCCACCACAGTCTTGTCGTATACTCTGAGTGAATCACATTCCCATGGCCTTGACGTATCAAAAAAAGTACCATACCACACATGGTATGCATTCACGGTGTTAGGAACTAAGGATTCATCCTTGAGTCCCAAGATCACCTCAATCAAAACATGGTATGGGAACTTTTTGGAGTCTTATGATCATGACATATCAGACATGTTTTATGCATGTCCGAGAAATATGGATCCAAGGTTTATCAATGTCTGAGGCATCCCATGGAATCCATACCCAATAGGGATACTCTACCTAAGGAATCCACTATTGTGTTTTATATCCATGGAGATTCGTCCATGGAATCAATAAAAACATACATTCATTCATTTTTTTTTCACATATTACACCTCATTATACCAACTCATGTAATCCACTCATTCAATCCTATATAATTAGTAGACCCACTAATTTATAACATTTCATAATAAAACATCACATGATAATACCCTCTCATGTATTCCATTTACGTTTAATCAAGTCACATGGGTATACCCACCCATTTACCATCAATTTCAATTAGACATGTCACATTGGTATACCAACACATTTATCATCATTAATATTTTAACATATTCCACGGTTTTACCCCACCCCCCATTAAATTGAACCCATTTATTCCATATAACAAATCACATTAAACATAAATTATTTAATGAAATAAAAAATTAACCAATTCCAGTTCGATATAATAAATATAGCCAATGGTGGAAAACCATCTCCTAATCATCCCATTTAACCCAATCCACTTATAATTATCTTCCAATAATAAAGATAACCCAAAGAACACCCATTAGGTTGTTTAACATGGAATAAACACGAATTTTTCATATGGATCTCCTAATGGATGACCTTGGTTTGGGAAAATGTTATCAATGCAT
This sequence comes from Viscum album, assembly GCA_963277665.1. Classification (NCBI taxonomy): domain Eukaryota; kingdom Viridiplantae; phylum Streptophyta; class Magnoliopsida; order Santalales; family Viscaceae; genus Viscum; species Viscum album. The sequence continues at coordinate 744,115,861 of OY728123.1, read as the reverse complement.
CACAACAGATCCTATGGGAATCCCTAATTTGTCTGATTACATCCATCATAGGTAAAACGTTCAAAATCTAGGCTACACTGTAAAGCCTAGTGTGTGGTGTAATGGATGATATCTCTAAATATCTATTAAATCTAAATTTAAATTATAAAATACCTAACTTATCTTGGCAGTGGAGTGGTCATCCAATATCAAGTCTTGATTCATCACAGTTTAAGATAAATTTGAAGAGCAGATGAAGAACGAGAAAATAGGTCATATAATCCTAAATCCAAATAGTGCAATCGATATTAATAATAATGAAGAAATCATAAAAAAGAATTTATGTATTTCCATTAAGGATCTTATGAGACAAGCCACATTCGAATTGGAGGTTAGATATAGAAATCGTCTCAAATCCTTGATTAGAGATTCAAGGGGTCTCCTAAAAGGATGAGCTGATTCCCATGGAAACAAAATCTTATTTAGGTTTTATAAACGATTTAATTTTAGACATAAATTTATAAAAAAGAAAATTTAGGGAACAAAATTATACCCACTTGTTTTGTCAAACCATGTGGAAACAATGAAGTTTTTTTGTAGGCTAAGGGGAACCCACTTGGTTTCTTCACACTGTTTCAATAACCATGTGAAAATCAAGCTCTAGGACTCTATCGAAGTCTGTTAAAACTACAGACATGGATGCATTCATTTCTTCCCATTCCATTTTATTTGGACTAATTTTTTGACCTATACCACCCCTCAATCTAGCATCGTTTGTTTTATCCAATCTATGTGGACTTCCCCACATGGTTTTCAATAACCATACGACAGACCATTTTCAGCCCAAAACACGTTTCAGGGATCCATGAAATTTTCAAACACCTCCAAAACACATATAATCAAGTTGTTCACTCATGAAAGGTTATAATTAAATATTAAAAGTTTAAAATATGGGATACATAACTCATTCAAGAAACCTCGGTTCTTAAAACTGAAATATTTCTTAAATAACATAACTATTATCTCTTGGAAATCACATTTAAAATTTAAATATTTTTAAAATATAATTGAAAACATTTTCTTAAATTATATCCATTGTAATATGTAAATATTGATTCAAAATATAACACATTCAGGATTGTTAGAAATTATATTCATGTCATATACATTAATAGAAAAAATTTATTTAACATTTTTTTAAAAGATAAAATGTACATTATATTGAAAATGAAAAGATAGTTCATTTTAATCCATTTTTTAAAATATTAGACATAGAAAAAAATGAAATAAAATAATAATATTATAATGGTGAAACTATTCAAGGTATTTCATTAGAAAACATTTATATGGAATAAAAATGTATTTTGACCAAAAAAATAAGGTTGATTTTCACTAAAAACAATTTTTTCTATCTTAAATAATTTGGATAGGGAAAATGAATGGAAAACATATATTATAAATAAATAACCAAAGGAGAAGTAAAATAATTATTTTTTGTGTATTATCACTGGAAATAATCATTAGAAACATAATCATAAAAATCTCGATAAGCAATGTGATTGTGACATAAAACCCATACTTCTTTTGTAACATTTTAATCCTAATCCCGATGAAAAAAAGAATCATTTACGATTATTTAAATTAAAATAATATTAACAGAAAGAAACATAATATACATTCATTGTAATTATATGAATCTAATAAAATAATCATATGGTGAATATGACATGTTTCTCAAAGAACAAAAAGTGAGATGAAAAACCCTTACCTTTGGTCAACCTTCTATATTACGTATCGAAAACTCTAGTATATTAAATATAAATTTATTGTAAATATATGTAATAAACATGATAATATAATATAACATATATTGTTTATTCCTAACCTTTTATCACCCATCTTTAACAGATCTTTATTAACCTCACTATTCTGGGAGATATCTTTTTCCTTTTTATATATGATCTCGTTCGGTAGTTTTGGTTATTGTAATTTGACAATGGATAGAAAATCTATAGAATGTTAATCATGATATAAATATAATATATATATATATATATATATATTAATTTTATACATTATTATTTCCATTCATAAATTATTGAGATATAAAAAATAATTACACCATTTATGTGGATGGTAGGTAGTATGTATGCATAAATGCTGTTTTCATTTTTTTGAATGATGGAATGAATGAAATGTAAATAATATCTAAATTTTAAATAATAATTAATAATTAATATATATTTTTAATTCCTTAACAACATCCATATTGAAATCCATGTAATGTAGAAATTAAATATGAATCACATCACTTTGTGGATGTGGCAGTACACATGCACACATGATCGATTTTATCATTTTAAAACGATTTAGAATGTAAGAAAGTACATATTATACTATCAATAAATATGTATAATTTTTTTTTAAATTATAATATATAATCATTAAACCCATCCTAATATGCTTCCATAAAATATGATAATGTGGAATGAATTTTATCGCTACATGGAGATAGTAAGTCGTACATACGCAGCAAAAATATTTTCACTTTCCATTTTATGAAAAAAGGGTTAATAATGGTGGATTAATAATAATAATAAAATTAATATATAATTATTAAACATAATTTGTTATTTCATGAATCATATAACAGATTTATAGGTGGTAAATGAAAAATTAAAATGAAAGTGATGCGTTAGGTCGATTACATATTCTTTAAAATAACTCCTTCAGATCTCCTCTTAACTACATGGGGTCAGACTTCTGGTAAGGAAAAAAATATATTATGTTTCTAAGTATTTTCATAATGAATTTTTTAAGGTTATGGTTGATCTAAAATCCTTATGGATGTGTGATGAAGTGAAAGGAGGGATTCCCTTTAATAATTTAGGGTAGGGGCCCAGTTGGAATTCGTTAAAATATTAAATTAAAATAAACTATTTTTTATTCCAAAATGGATCAATTTTATAATATAATAATATATTATGAGGATGATTTTTCGTAATCTCTTCCAAATGATTTTGGACTTGTTTGGAAATCATTTTTATCCTCATCATTTTGTTTTTACCCTTTATTAACCCATTAGATAATTACAATATTAATAAAATTTTCAAAACAATTAATGGCTAATAATATTACCATACAATTGGATATTTTGTATAAATGGATCATGGATGATTATTATAAATATATACCATGTATGTTTCAAAATATTATATTTTTATGAAATTTATATGATTTAATAAATTTTTATTTATAATAATGTATCATTATTTTCGTTTTTAGCTCTATTCATGTAATTTTACCTTATATGCATCATGAAAAATAGGGTAATCGAATAAAGTGATTCAGAAATACACTAGCATGTCATTTATATCTATGTAATGAGTGGTAAAAAAATTTAATTGAAATTATTTCAAATTTATGATTTTTAATGTCATTTATTTTATTTCTTCATTAAATGAATAAATATTATATTAGTGTTTCACAATAATTTAAGGTCATTATAATTTTTTTAAAGCTATAAGAAAAGTCAAAAAATTAAAAAAAATTCTATATCCAAAAAATAGACACTTAAATTAATTCATAAAATTACTCCATTCCATATATGGACACATAAGATATATTTAAACCAAAGAGAGTGACATTTTGTGATTATTTAAATTTAAATATTATAAATGTAATTTTGATGGAAAAGTGGTTGATAAATAATTCAACATAGTGCCTTATAAGATAATTGATTAATTATCTTCATCCAATTAGAATTATGATGTTGAAATATGACTTTATAAATTAGTTTCATCCTAGAAAAAACAGATTTTCCCTTTACCAAGGTGATAAATCACATCACGATTACTATTCATTTTGACCAAAAATGAAAGTGAGATATTTACCAAATTAAATCCAATGAATTAAAAATATTTACTTCATTTTATAGTATTTTATTCCAATAATTGTTATCAACTATTTTTAAAATAAGTGCAAGAATTGAGACCAAATCCAATTCATTGAAAAATATATTTTTCAAGAATTAACTCATATTTATACCTATCCAATGCATAGAAAAGTATTAAATTAATGAAAAAATATTTAATTGGGTATATAATATATATATATATATATATATATCATTAAAATCAGTCAATAATAGAGGTGAATTTATTTTATTGAAAAAAACACATTGCATACATAGTTGTTTTTCCTAGAAACTACCTTTACTTATATAATTGTTTTTAGACTATAGTAAAAAAAGTTTATTCGAAAAGAACTAATTAGATTATATAAAATATTACGAAACTAAATTTTCATTGAAAACATTCTATATCAAAATGTATCTTTTTTATATATTGTTTTCAATAAAATAATCCTTTTTACTATTTAATAGAAAATAAATATTTTAAGAAAATTTTCAAAATATCATCCTATGAAAATTTTAATATAAATATTTAAAAATAAGGTTAACTTTATAAAATAAAATTTCTATTGTTTTCTACACTTAATCAAATTATTTTCCCACAAAATTTAATAAATTGTTTTTTTGAAGAAATATTATTTTTGAAGGATAAAATGAATTTACAAAAAATGTAGTTATTATTAACTACGTATTTTAAAAAACTTTTATTTGTTAAGAAATTAATATATATTTCAAACATTAGTAAATAATATAAATGAAAACAAATTTAAAAGTATATATATGTTTGTTTGAAGATGGTGTTGTGTGTAATGAAATCTATAAAAGAAATTAAATTATAAGAAGAGAAATACTTTCTAAAATATCTAGGAGTTACATTCTAACCTAGTAATATATTTTGGCCCCTCAATTTTTTATTTTTCATAAATGTTTTTTAATTTAACAAATATAATTTCCCAAAACCCATATCATAAAAATGGTTTATAAAATTTCCTCAACAAATGAGAGAGGGAATTACAATATAAATCATGGAAAACACATACTTGGTTTCCAAATAGGTGAAAATTATTGTGAATTAAAAGTGTGGAAATGGAAGAAAAAACTAACATGTGTGTAGTAATAAATATTGAAAGAGAATTTGGTCAAAATGATGATAAAAAATTCAATTCCAAAATTCTGTTTTTGGTTTAAATATGATCACTTCTTCAGATATGAAAGATATATGGAATCATTTTTTCTTAAGATTCCTTTTATCGAGATAAAGTATACATTTATCATTTACTCTTAAAAAGAGGAAATATACTTAAGTGGGAATTATAATCTCATCCATTAATCAATTAACACTAAAAACATCTATTCTTAAAATAGATTAGTATTCAAGATGGGTTTTTATGAATGATGCACTTTTATAAACGTTGAACGGATCACACAGTCTATAGAAATGAAAAAAATATATCACTCCTTTATTTAGACATTTCCTGAAACTAAAATCATTAATAGAAGAAAATTTATATACAAATAGTACCGTTCTTCTCAAACATAGATATTGCATCTTAATAGATGAATATTAATTACATGAAATTTTGATCAATTCCAAAATCACCTAGGTCTAGTATCATTAGTAACATGGAAACATAAACAGATACCAAAAAAAATATTTGTATAATCTCCCAGTTATTTATTCATAACTAGAACCCTACTTAGAAATATAATATACAATTCCATTCATTATAAACTCATTAAAGTAAACATAGGAATCTTTTCTAATCAAATGCTCTGTTAGGTTTAAAAAGGGTTATATAAATGATCATATAAGAATAATGTGAGAATAAGGGTATAATTCCACGATATTAATATTTTAAATCCATGCCCTGAATATTAAATATCATATTTTTATTTCATGGAATAAATATTATCAATTCATAAAAAATTAATGAAAAGTAAATCATAGAACATAATCTATGAGGTCATCTCATTGACATAATACGTGGAATTATGGAATATAGGTAAGTATAAAAATTCAATTCATTTTTATTCGAGGATATTTTTAGTTATTGTCATAGTTTATTGGGTTCACTAAACCAACCATGATAGTATCCCTGGGTTACCCTGAGACATTGATGGTGGAAAAATTCCATAACTAAACTCTGTCCACTCACCATTTCAATCCAATTTATTTCATGAGATACCAATCATTTAACAATGCATTCATGGTATATAAAGTACCCACCCATATCATAATGAATATCATGAATATTCATTCTGAAAAATCCTAAAACATTCATCATACCAGAAACCATGAAAAGAAATGTGTTTCATAAATGTTTAATCATAACATAACCCATTGAAATGAAATGGTTTTTATAATCATATGGTCACTGTAAACATAAAACATACAAAAAATGAATTTGTATAGTATCATTAAATCATATCCTGAGCAAATAAAATTCTATATCAAGGATTTTTGTCTTCATCTAAAAGAAATACTATTTAATGATCAATAAAATATTCACTTGGAAAATATCAATTTTACTTTTAAATAAAAAATGATAACAAATACTCAGTTATAAATAAAAAAATCATTTTTAATGAACCATATATCCAAAAAAATTTGAATCAATGAACAATTTATTCTTGAATGATGTAAAAGTTTTTCATGACATATATGTTAAAAAAGCACTCCAACATTAAATTTATTTCATAAAATTCACTGAGTACATTTTTTGAAAAATGAATAATTATTCTTTTACAACCATTTTTAAAAATTTAATACATAGTTAAAAATTAATTTATAATTATGAGTGGAACTGTATAAAAAATATTATTTATTAAATAACATGGATATAGACCAAATTTTCTTTTTAATCAATGAGAAACATTTTGTTGATTTTCATTAAAAAAATTATATCCCTTAAGTACATATGGGTAGAAAAATGAAAGTAAAACATTTATTTTAAAGAAATAAATTAATGTGTTGAAAATTCATGTTTTTTTTGAGTTTTTTATCATAATATTTAATCATAAAAACCTAATCATAATCATCTAGGGAAAAAGTATTATAGTTTATCATAAAGCTCATTATATTTATTTTACCGGGATTCATATGAACTTTAACCTTCTATATAATAAATAAAAATTTATTATAATTCAATAAAAAGAGTCATGATAATTATTATAATCTTATATATTATCCCTTTATAATATTTCATCACCCCTTTTATCAATAATTCATTATTAAAATATGAATTTATTTATGATAATTAGTTGGTTTATGATAAATTGTTCAATTTAGTGGTTTTGGTAATTGTAAAAAAATTTGGTTCCATCATATCTAGAATATTAATCCTGATAAATTTCATATATATACATTAAATATTTATTTATTTGTTTGTTTGTTTATTTATGTAAATCCATTAAATATAGATATAGAGAAAATAATTACATCATTCATGAAGATGGAAGGACATTCGATGCATGAATGTTGCTTTAATTTTTTGATGGATGGATAAAAATAATGAGAAATATTAGTTAAAATTTATAAGATAATTATTATAGAATTTATATCTTATATTTTAATCAATTTATTACTCATTACCATCAATGAATGATATAAATCAAAAATAAATCACATTAAATTTTGGAGGCAGTAGTCCACACATACTCATGAATGACATTATTGTTTTTCAGAGGATGGGATAGTTAGTAAGTATATGTGATAATATAATCCCAAAAGTATAATTAATTAATAAATATAATTTATTATTCTTAAACCAATAATGATACACTTACAAAATTATTATGATGAAAAATTAATTGTTTCAATATGTGGAGACGTTAAGATATAAAAATTCACATGTGATACTTCACTTCATATTTGATGGGAAATATGGTTTATAATGGGATTTTGATAATAAAAAAATCATCATATTTAGGATACTAAATTATTATTATTTTTAAATAAAATATATTAATAGTAGTTTAATAAAAGTATAAAATGAAGTGATAAGTTATTGTAGTTACCTCTTCATTGAAATAACTCCTTCAGATCTCATATAAATCCCACCATAGTTGGACTTTTGGGATTAAAAAACCTCTATAATGGATCTATATATGTATATAAGATAAATTGGAATATTGTAATTGATATATAAAGATCAGTTTTGTATATATAAGTGTGGGAAAAGGTTCCCTTTTATAATTTTGATGTGCGGTACTTTTGGAGTTTCTCAATAGAATAAACTATAAAACAATTATTCTCTACAAAAATGTGACCAATTACTCATGAATCAGAATATAAGTTATTCTAGGATTTTATTCCACTCATCCAAAATATTTTATACAAGTTTTAATGTAATTTTAAACCTTATAATTCGGAATAAACCTAAGCTAACTAATTTTAATTTGAACTACGGTAAAAAAATCCAGTATTATCAGGCCATATGTTTTACTTATACGGTGAAAATAGGACCATAAATGGAAAATTAATGAAATTTTACACCATTTAATATCCATATTATATTATTTATTTTTATTATAATTTTTAAGTAATTTAATGAAAATTTATTTAGATAAATTAATATTATTGTAAATTTTGACACTATTAAAATAATATGTCTTAAAATCTATAGGGAGAATTTTTGATTTATAATTTAATGGTCTAACACAATAATATTAGCTCATATTAAAAAGAAAAAGTCTTCTAACACCCTAACATAATCAAATTATGTCACTTTTAATCTTCTCAATATTATTTATTTTAATTTTATATCAATTGAATGAGTACTGTATTGGCTTTGTGTAATAATTTAATGTAATTATATAATACAAATAAATTATAAAAAAATAACATCATGAATAAATTTTAATCATGAATTGTTTTAATGATATTCATTCATTAATTTTTATTCATTTTTTAAAACATAAAGGATATAAAAAACAAAGAGAGGGGCATTTAACAACTTTCATGAATTTAAGTACTATATTAATAATATTTATGAAAAATATTTCATTAAACTAATCCCTTTTGAGTATAAGGTTATATGGGAATAATTCCCTTTTTTAATAATAATTATGAATACATATTTTGGCATTATAACATATTTTCATCCAATATATTCTTTATTTACCCTTTACTAATGTGATAAATTTTACCATCCTTACTATTCATATTGAACTAAAATAATTTGTCACATTTTCCAAATTTGAACCATATAATTATAAATATGTAAAACTAAATTCCTTATTCAATATTTATAAATGGTGTAAAAAAATTAATTTACCTTCCCAAATTCAATAAAATCAATTTTTACATAAAATAAAATATTTAGAAAAAAATGGAATTATAAATATCTTATTACTAGAAAAAATAATTTTGAATGATTAAAAAAAATGATCAATCATATAATATTCACATTTATTTAAAATAATTTATCAATAGTGAGTAATTAATTTATTTATATAAAATAAAAAATTGTACATAAAAACATTTATCTTTTGAAAAAAAATCATTTTATTTTCAAATAATTAATGCTTACAATTATGATGATTTGATAATTAATGAATTAAAATAATAAATGTGTAGATTATATAATTTCATTAATTTTCTTATTAAATTTAATACCCTCTAATATAATGTGTTGGAGTTCATATAAACTTAATATTTCCAAAATGATACGTAGTATTTCTAAACTCGTAATTGCTTGTAACGAAATATATTAATGAAATCAAAATATTTAAGGAATAAAATTTCATAAAACGATCAGGAAATAAAATTAATTCTCCCTAAAATTAATTTTTAACTAAATGTTCATCACTTTTATAAAAATCAATGGGAATAATTTTCCCTCATCACATTCTCAGGTTCCTGTGTAGAATTATTAAATTAGTTGTTTTCCCAAAAAACATTTACCTAGAGAGTGGTATTTTCTGATATAAAAATATTTTCTTGATCAATAATAAGTTTAGGGTTTTCATCATAAGATTTCATTTCCTCTAGTGTTATGATGTTTGATTTCATTACATGTGATGTATTTGTTATATAATACCTCGATATAGATATACAAGACACATCATGATCATGAGTGTGATTCAATGGAAGCACCGATTTGTAAGATATAGAGCAGATATGACCATGAATTTCAAAATGGATGTAGTATCTTCGACATAGCTTTACTATCATTAGAAATCACATCACTATCATCTTGGGGGATATTCATAGTAATTCCATTCCACCATCATAAATTACTAGATCATTCCAATTAATTTCATCATAAATTTTTTATCGATTCTGATTTCCTCGTATATGATATTGAGAGGATATAATCTTCTCTTCCATTTTCCAATTTACATTATGTCTCAATAACTTTCATTTTCTACCTTCATTCAAACATGTTGTAGTTTTTTATTTTTTTCAACAAAGGGCATCATAGTAATCAATCTAAACTCTAGAGTGAAAATAAATATTGTAACAAATTCCTATATATAAAGATGTTGATCCAAATGAAAATTTAAATCCGTAGTGTAATCTCCCAAGATGAATTATATTGTTTGGATAGTCGTCCTAGAATAACAATGTTTATGCGGATGAAAATCAGTGGTTAAACATAAATTTTTATCTAGATCACACTAATTAATTAAACAATCCATTGAGGTAAACATTATATCCAAATAAGATACAATATAGAAAGGTACACTATCCAATCTTACCACATAATTATTGTATAATCAAGAATGTTGATCAATAGAGAAATTTTCGCTTATGGAAATGAAGTGTTCTCACTTCATAAGGTGATCGGCTAGACCACAACATACATTATGCTATTTAGATGTTCTAGAGAGTCTGAAGACAAAATCCAGGGTGATGTTTTTCAATTTCCACTATACTATGGATACGGGTGGTAACACCACCTAGAAATAGGCTTCATACCCCTAAAATTATTAGATACCATGCACCAAGAAGCATAATCTAATATATAACTCTTCATGTCATCCCACTATAATTAATCATTCATATATATATATACATCTTCTTACTTATTGGATGAATAAAGAATGGATAAATAAGAGCTTAATCAATAAACTCCATCATTAAATCATATAGAAAAGGGACACAAACATTATTTCTAATCATTTTTATTCCATCCAAATCAAGGTTTAACATAATAAAATTTCTATCACTCTTCTAGGAATCTATATATGTAAAGACCCGAATTTTCAATGTAATTTTTATTAATTATATGAAATTATTACGAGCTGATGAAAATTAACAGTTTTTTATTCTGAGGCACGGTGTTCCCAGAATGAATTTTTGAACATTTTCACGGTACGTTTGGTAAATGTCCGGGTAGTGTTTTCTAACTTTTGAACCAGTGCTCGGATTAAAAATATAATGGCACAGTGGAATTCGCAATTCCATTATTCACATAAGGGAGACTTCACATCGACTGTAGGAGATCTGGAGAAGAAGATAAATTTAGGGACTTTTAAATGAATAAATGAAATAACTTTTCATTTTGTTTCCTCTATTTTTCCTCCAATGGACAAGCGGCAATGTGGGTCCAGTGACTTGTCAAGCCAATAAATGGCTTGACCATACAATCCTAAGTAACAACAATGTACGTAATTAGGAAGGTTCCTAATTAATGATCCCCCATTAAATCCCATGAGCCATAGACACCCACTCTCTTATTTATATGGTGCTTAGGGGAGGAATCATCACTTCATCACCATGCAAAGAAGTGCTGAGACACTGAACCCTTGTAGGATAGATCCGGTTCCAGCGGGAAGTGATGGGAGACACTGAACCACGAACCAAAGGACGATGTACGAGCATTATCATTGGAAGCTCGTTGTGGGAAAGATGAACAACAACCCAATTCTTCAATCAAAGGTCTTCAACATCGTTCTTGAGGTAGGGGATTGTTTTTTTGTGTAATTGAAGTGATTTCCTTGACTCCAATAATCCCCCCTCATGATTACAAGCTAACACGGTGGGTGTGGTCCTAACGTACCCAACCCAAACCCTCCACTACCTTGATATGCTTGTGCCTCTGTGGAAGACCATCGGCATGGTGGCACTAACCAGCTACAATAGAGGTGGGGCGCCATCACACATCACAAGTGGAGGCTGTGGCGGTCAGTGTGGTGGACGACACCGACCGACGGCGGAGAAGGTGCAGCACACCGTCATGCACCGCCAGTGAGTAAGGGGCCATGTCTCATCAGCTGCGGTGGTCGGTGGAGGTGTCTAGCACCTCTGAAAACAGTAGAAGGGAAGGAAGAAGTGACCAGCGTGCTGCCGGTGTGCTGGTTCTACGGCCGAAGTCACGACGTAGGGGGAACCCACACCTCTGGTGGGTTTCACGGTGATCAGGTAGCGCCTATGTGGTGCCACTGTTTTACAAGCTGAATTCCCTTTGGGCCATTCAGGAGACCCGAGGACTCATCCTCCCCCACAACCATCTTGGGTGGACCCCTCCTCGGGACGGACCGGCAGGCCACACCCCCTTGCGGGCTGGCCCGCCTTTTTTACGTTTCCCCTTGCAGGACAGGCCTCCCCCTGGAATGCGGGGTCGCCCCCTCGATCCACCATGACAAGCCCCCCAGGGCGCAGCCCAGCTGGGTCAGACTCGGATCGGGTCGGGTCGGCCGAGTCCGAGACGGGTCGGGTAAGTTCTATCAGGTCGACCTGGACCCGGGCCCAACTAGACCCATAAACACTTAATGGGCCATATCGTGAGAACCAGATGTCTATTTGACGAAAATTATGTGGCGTTGGGAACCTCAGATCAAGACGGTCCTTTTTGTATACTCCACCAGAGTTTTGGATATGGTTGTAGTAAGGCTGAGTTGGATCGAACCTGAATCCAACAGGGCCCTTGGAACTAAAACACTTTTAACACACAGACCTGCCAACTGATAGATGCTTGATCTATCGCATTGGTACCCTTACGATATCACGTTCCTTTGGGTTAATCATTTTTGGATCATAGTGGTGGTCAAGATATGACCTATATCTCAAGGGGAGTTCCTACAGAACTCAAGCACACTAGGTGCAAGGAATCCTATGGAAATCTGTTACGTGAAGGAAAACATTGATCATGTAATGGTCATTACCTATCGATCTAGTGTGGGTCAACATCAATTGATCTAGTTTGGGTCTGCTTTTATCAGATCCATTGTGGGTTTACACTCAGTAATCTTGTGTGGGTCAATGTATACTGATCCTGTGTGGGTTAGATCCCATGTTGGTCAGTGAGGGTTAGTATCTATCGATCTTGTGTGGGTCAAAAGTAGTGATTCTTAATAGAATAAGATGATCTACATTACAACTAATCATATGTACTTCTATAATTATGTTATACCTAGTTTTATGCTTAGTCATTCCCCATTATGGGGTTTTCTTCATGTTGTTTCCTCTGTGGTACATCTATCTTCGTGGTGTTACCTGTTTCGTACTTATATCTTTATGTTGTTACCTATGTGGTACTTCTATCATTATGGTGTTACCTGTGTGGTACTTCTACTTTCGGGGTGTCCTCTTAGTGGTGTTTCCTATGTGGAAATTCTACCATTATGGTGTGGTCTTCGTTGTGTTACATATTTGGTACTTTTATCTCAGAGTTGTTACTTGTGTGGTATTTCTACCATCGTCGTGTTACATATGTAGTATTCTTCCCTCATGTATGAGTTGAATATATTTTGATAACATAGGTTTATGTATGGGCATATACATAAGTAGAGTTGAAGTCATTCATTGTAGTATTTTTCCTTTGTGGAACTCTAGGAAACCCATGGAGGTCTCAGGGTCCCTAATGAGTATTGTTATACTCTCCCATGCAAGGGATACACCCGCACCTGTTGTGTCAAGTGCAGACAACAAACAACATAGATCGAGGTAGAGGGAGATTGGACTGGACGGTGCTCGGAGGTGAACCATTAGTTGTGAGGTGACTTAGGGACTACTGATCATGATTTTTACCTACCCTTCATGTATGATCCTTAGAGTATGATCTAGGATCTGTTTTGTATATTTCAATTGTATTCATACTTTTCGGTTGGGATAGTGTTCCGACCCCTTTACTTTCAGCACCCTTTTACTACATCAGTTTACATCGTGGTTGCTTCTTGTTGGGTACTTGGACTGTGTGTGTTCATAGGTTAAAAGGAAATGCCTTCCTATTTTACAGATACTCCTATCTGGTGAAAGACACTAGCCCCTGGCCAATAGATTCCAGTCATGGGGTAGTCAAAGCATGGGCCCCGGGGGACGGGTCATGGAAAAGTGGTAGCAGAGGATTCGGTTCTACTAAAAAACTAGGACTCTGATATTTTCTATGTTTAAATAGTTTTAAGTGTTATTAGTGTGGTTTTTATTTTGGGGAGTCCAGTGTTGGTGCGGCGGTGGACGTATCCACACACCAGGACCCTGGATTTTGATTTCCGACACAGTGCATGGAATTACAGATTGTGAGTGTTTTGAATTGATTTCTTTTGATCTCTTCAAGTCAGCTCACCAAGTATAAATTATTGATCATGGAACAACTATTTACAATCAAGATGATTCCCCATAGATATCCATCTAGGATTCCTAAGAGAGTATGCAATGATTGTCCACCGAGCGTTGAGGCCTCAGTGCATGGACCTCTTACTGTGTTAGCACCTTTGGGTGGTGTACCAGTAGCACCACTACCCATAGGGAAACCGTTTCCATCATCCCCACAAGCACATGATGCACACCAAATGAGTATGATTCATGGGTTCTATTGGGAGAGGCCTCCATGGTGCCGAGGTGAGATAGATCCTAAGGCGACTAAGGACTGGATGTAGGATGTGGCTAGAGTTTTCCTCTTTGTTGGGATACCAGCTGATCTGATAGTTATCCTAGCCCTAGTCCCTTCCAAGGAGAAGCTGGGAGACGGTGGAGATTGATGCTTTAGATACATGATGATTTTACTCTCATTTAGGCGTACTTCTAGAGCCTTTTATGGGCAGATTTCGTCCCAAAGACCTTACACTCCCTGCGTATACATGAGTTGCTTCATATATAGTAGGGCATCATGACTGTGGACTAGAACTCGGTGAGGTTCATTGATCTCTCTCTCTACTCCAACAACATGGTATGATACCCTTTCTCCATGGGACCAGACATTTGAGCAGGGTCTCTAATGGGAGATCAGAGCATCAATGATATCGCTCAACATTATGACGTAGGATGGGGTGCTAGACGAAGAACTTTTGGTGGATAACATCTTAGATGAGAAGGAATTGATAGCGAGAGGCACAACAAGACATCATGTAGAAGATTCATATATAGCACGTAGTAGGTGGATGACATAGGGAACCAAGTAGGCTAGGCTTTCTCATTGATGAGCTTGGGATATAGGGTTGGTGGTGCAGGGCTGACGGGATAAAGGAGAACGTCAGAGGAGAAGGTTGTTATACTCGTGTGGCGGGCATGGTCACATGGTTCGTGACTGTATGAACCGCCATACGGATGACCATTATATGGTTGAGCGTACACCAAGGAAGAGGTATAGATTTGATCAGGGTGGTCCTCATGCAGTATGAGGACATGGAAGTGGAGTTTTCCATGTAGCAGGTGGAGGGTGTAGATGCAAGGTTCTACTGAAAATGATCTTCTAGAAATACCTTGATCACTTTTTGTTGGTCTTCATCGATGACATCTTGATATACTATATGACGAATGAAGACCGTGCCTATCATCTATAGATAGTTCTGGATAAACTCCAAGAGAACTAGAATTATGGTAAGCTATCAATGTGCTAGTTCTAGATACAAGAGGTCCACTTTCGGGGACATGTTATCTCGGTGGCTGGAGTTTTAGTGGATCCAGTGATGATAGATTCTATATTTTCTTAGGATCCACCCTAGAGTGTGAACGAGGCTCGGTGTTTCTGGGGATCGGCTAGATACTACCAGAGATTCATGCTAGAATTTTCCATATGTGTGACACCCTTGGCACCATTGACGAAGAAGGGATATCCCTTTGAATGGAAAAGGTGATGTCAATAGAGTTTTTAGGAGCTGAGGCAGAGACTCACGAGTGCCCCATGTAGAGGTTACCAGAAGAGGGGGTTGGGTATGTGGTTTACTGTGAAGAATTAGGGACCGGACATGGGTGAGTCCGGTTGTAGGGCTGATCAGTGATTTTCTATGCCTCACAATAGTTTTGGAAACATGAGAAGATCTATGCTACCCATGACCTGGAGTTAGTATGTGTGGTCTTATCCTTGATGATGTGGCGACATTACATGATAAGCGAACATTTTACAGTCTACTCTGACCACAAAAGTCTTAGGTTTATCTTCTCTCAGAAGGACCTGAACCTCAGATAGTAGGGATGGATTTAGTTCCAACAGGACTATGACTTCGAGATAGTCTATACTATTGAGAAGGGGAACGTGGTTGTAGATGTAATTAGTAGGTGGTCTGGTTTACAATTTCTGTGTGAGGTGATAGAGAACCTAGCCACGTTTTAGATATCCTTCGAGGATAGAGATGGAACATCTTACCTCCAGTCAATGATTGTCACTCCCCCACTACTTCAGCGAGTTAGGGAGGTGTAGCTTGTGGACATTGACTACGTGGCTCGATGTGCTCAGATATCCTCTGGATAGGCACATCAAGAATATTCGAAGGGTGGAGAGCACATCATCCTCTTCAGGGGATGTACCATGGTACCGGTGGAGCTTCGAGTGGAGGTGTTGAGGGAGTTCCATAATTCCCCTCTTATGGTACATCCTGTTATGGTAAAGATGTATGAGGACCTCCGGTGTCATCAATAGTGGTCAGTGAAGAATAATGAAATGGCATAGTTTTTTCTTAATGCCTCACTTGTTAGCAAGTGATAGCTAAGTATTAGGTTCCAGTAGTATTAACACTACCACTTGAGGTACCGGTGTGGAAGTGGGATGGTATGTCCATAGACATTGTGACATGGATTCCATGTACATCCAGGGGACTTGATTCCATATGGGTGATCATCGACCGAATCACCATGTCGGCCCACTTCCTACCTATCTGAGAGTTGGGATTAGTAGAGGGATTGGGAGGCCTCTATATACAAAATATTGTGAGACTTCATTGGGTGACATCGATGCCTGTCTCTAATAGTGACACACCTTTTATGTCCCAGTTGTATAAGGGATTATAGTAGGTGTTTGGGACTCAGCTACGTTTGATAGCTATCTTTTATTCATAGATGGATGGTCAGATGGAGAAGACCATCTAAACGCTAGAGGACATGGTTCGCACTTGCGTCCTAGTTTTTGGCTGGAGTTGGGAGGATCACATTCCCTTAGTGGAATTTATATACAGCAACAATTATCACTCCACCATCAGTATGGAACCATTCGAGGCCTTGTATGGTCGACCAGGCAGATCACCTATATGCCGGAAGCACCCAGGAAAATCTACACTTATGGGTCCAGAGTGGGTATGGGATAACCCTGAGAAGATGTAGATCATCCAAGAGCAGATGAAGACTGCACATATGAGAAAAAAGTCTTATGATGATAGGAGGCAGAGACCATTTGATTTCCAGGAGGGGGACCACGTATTCTTGCAAGTCATCCCTCAACTGGGACAACGGAGATTCGCCTAAGGCGAAAAGTTATCACTATGATTTATCAGACCATTTTTTATTCTTTGGAGGATAGGAGAGGTCGCATACCACATTGAACTTTCACCGCAGCTAGAGAGGGTATACAATGTCTTCCACATATCACTACGGAGTAGATAGGTGCATGACACATCTCGCATCATCGACCACAGAGAGAGAGACATTGATGACAAGGTGACGTTTACAGAGGTTCTAGTTGAGATTGAGTATCGACAAGAGTGAGTCCTTAATTGGTAGTCTATACCTCTAGTGCATGTTCACTGGTAGCATAGGAACCTCTAGAAGAGAACTTGGGAGCGGGAGGCTCAATTTCATGTTCAGTACCCTAAGTTGTTTTCTTAGTCTATGTTGTGGCTTTGGGGGATGAAAGGCCTTATGGTGGGGATAATGTAAAGAACCGGATATTCCATTTAATTTTTTTAATTATAAGTATTTATTACGAGTATGTGAAAATTGACAGTGTGTGATTCTGAGGCCCGGTGTGCCCGGAATGAATTTCTGTACTTTTTTAAGGTGTGTTCAGTTAAAGCGTGAGCGGAATTTTCTAACTATTGAACCTATACTTGAATTAAATATCTAATTTCACTGTTCAATCGGCAATGTCGGTATTCTTATAATGGAGAATTCACTTTGACCATACTAGGTCTAGAGAAAAAATTAAATTTTGGGACCTTTTAAAAATATAAACAAAATAACACTGTTATTTTGTTTCCTTTCTTTTTCCTCCAACAGTCAAGCGACATCGTTGGACCAATGATGTGTCCGGAGAATAAACCGACACAACATTAATTCCAATGTAATAGAAACATTTTGGAATTAGGTAGGTTTCAAATTTATGATCCCCCATTAAATCCCACGAGTGTTAGACACCCTCCCCATTTTCTATTTATATGGAGCTTGGAGGGAGGAATCGACACTACTTCACCAAGAAATGAAGTTATGAAAAAGTGTTGAGATACCAAACCCTTGGTGGATGAATATGGTTCCAGTAGGAGGTGATAGGAGACACCACACCAGGAATTGAATGAAAACACACAAGTAGAATCATTGGAAGCTTTTGGTGGGAAAGATGAACACTAACCCACTTCCACAATTGCGGGGGTTCTACATCGTTCTTGATTTAGGGGTTTGTTTTTTTATTTAATTCATGTGATTTTCGAGAACCCATTAATCCTCCCTCATGATTACAGGTTATCTTAGAGGCCACTGGCTTGATGAACTCGGCCCAGACCTTCCACTACCTTGCTAACCTTGCGCCTCTATGGAAGAAAATTGTCATGGTAGCACCAACCAGCTATAATGGAGAAAGTGTAACGTCACGCGATGCAAGAGGAGGCCGCGTCACTAAGCTGAGGCTATCAGCGGAGTGGCTGGCACTGTCCTACTATGTAGGGGGTGTGGCGCGCAGTCGCGCACTGCCGGTGAGTATGGAGACACAGATCGTTAGCCATAGTGGTCGGTAGAGGTGGCTGACACCTCATCCAGCTATGGATGGTATGGGTGGCACGATCAGTGCGCCTGTAGCGACTCGGGTTTTTGGCCCTGTCATACTTTGGAAAATTTCTACGAATAATTCCAGAGCTAGGCGCGAAGACGGCGTGCGATTCTGAGGCCCGGTGTGCCCGGAATTAATTTTATAAAAATATTAAGTATTTTTATACTATGCACGTGGCGGGGGTGTGATATCTCCTAAATGGTAGCTCAGAACGGGAATCTGAGGGCACATTTGTGTCCGGAACGTGCCGTTTACCCTAGGCGAGGTGTAAACTTTGCGGGCGCGGGCCTGCGGTGAGAAACGCCACCAGGGCCGTTTTCGTAAATAAGTGGCAAAGTTAGTGTGTGAGCATCGGCTCGAATAACTTCTGAACGGAGTCTTGGATGGAAAATCTGAGACCGCTGTTGTGTTCAGAACGGCGCGTTTACCCTAGGGGTGACCTTACTTTTGTTCGCATCAGGCGTCGGGTCCGAGGCGGGTTTGGCGCCGGCGGGCGGCTGATATAAATATCAGCGCCCCCCCCCCTTACCGTTCCTCTCGGCGTTCTTCACCATTCTTCACCGCCCCTCCACCGAATCGAGAAAACGAAGCGCCCACGAGCTCCGAATTCGACGACGGACATTCCAGGAGCGCGCAGCGGAAGCTCTGGAGCGCGGATCTGAGGCAGAACGTCGGCATTTCGCCCACGAGGTAGGCGGATTTGAGTTTTAACCCCCGATCCCGTTTTTGCTGCGTTTTTCTGTAAATTGAAGCCATATCAGAAAAGATCAGGTCCTGAGGGTCGTGTGGATGCCTCCGGATCGCAAAACGGACCACCGGGGTGCCCCCGGCGGTCCGCGGAAGATCCGCCGGCGGATCCCGGCGGACGGCCGCCCAGCGCGGCGGTGCGCGGCGGATGGCTGCC
Organism: Viscum album; assembly: GCA_963277665.1. Classification (NCBI taxonomy): domain Eukaryota; kingdom Viridiplantae; phylum Streptophyta; class Magnoliopsida; order Santalales; family Viscaceae; genus Viscum; species Viscum album. The sequence goes on along the minus strand of OY728123.1, from coordinate 744,095,931 downwards.
GGCCAGGTCGGGCCGGCGGCGGCGGCCGGTCCAGGCCGGCCGGACCAGCCTCTTTTCTTATACGGGGGTCTTTAAACCCCCATATCTTGCGAACCGGGAGCCGGATTCGTGCGCCGTTTGCGGCGACGTGACCCTGACGACGAGGCGAACCGTCCGGTCTTGGTTCGAGGGTTTAAGGGTTCGGGATCGTGGCCCAGGAGTTAGAATCATGGTATAAAATAATATTATTTTATTATTTTACGACTTCGGGCCGTTGTAACTTCTACCCGGAGCGTACGATTGACGTGCTGTCAGTGGCGTTGAGACCCTGATGGTAAGACAGACTTTTTGAGATGGTTTCTGGGTGTTGGGCCTGAGAACGGGGTGCAGGCCCCACGAGGCCGGGTTTTGGCGTTTGCGGAGGAACGCACCTTTTGCACCAGGAGTCCAATTTTGGCAGATGAATAGTCGATCCTGTGTGTTTTTCCGAGAGGATCGCAATGGTGCGATCCGTTCAGTGAGTTTCGGAAATCCAGGCGTGGGCCCCACCCGAGCTGGCCTTCGGTGAATAGTACCTTTTTCACCGGGGGTCCGTTTTGGACGAGCGAGTAGTCGATTCCGCTTGTTTTTCCGAGGGGATCGTCGTGGTGTGATCCGCTCGATGGGTTTCGGGATCATTGTGTGGGCCCCACACGAGCTAGCTAGGGTGAATAGTGCCTTTTTCACCGGTGCTCCGTTTCGGGTGAGTAAACAACCTATCATGTGTGTTTTTCCGCGTAGAACGCGATGGTGGCCTCGGTTTTGGCTTCGGAGGTGCGCAGTGTGGCGTTGTGGTGGGTCGCTCGGGTTAGCGACGTTTGGACCAGCAGTGGTTGAGGGTTCTCCCTTGGTTCATTCCTACGAGGGTTTGTGTGGTATCACAACCTACGTATGGGTTTGTGATCCTCTCGATGGGATGTTTAAAGTGTTAGAGTTGTGGTATCCCTCTGGTGGGCCCGGAGTGGATCCTCTAGCTTCTTTACCCTAGATCGGGTTTTTGGTATCGCTGTGACCGCTTATTTACGGGCGGCGATCCCCTATCTAGCAGGTTAACCCCGTAGGGTTTGTGGCATCATCGGAAATATGATCCCCTACGCGGTGGGCCGTGTTCAGTAGGGTTACGGTATCGTCAGTTTAACGATCCCCTACTCTGCATGATGATTATAGTAGGGTTGCGGTATCGTTGGTTATACGATCCCCTACTCAGCTCTTGGTGTCGGTAGGGTTGCGATATTGTTTGTTATGAGATCCCCTACTCAGCGCGTGGTTTCGGTAGGGTTGCGGCATCGTCGGTTCGATCCCCTACATCGCGAGTTATACCAGATAGGGTTCTGGTATCGTCGTGACCATCTTTATAAGGATGATGATCCTCTATCTGAGTGTTGAGCTTCTGTCGAGCGCCAGATCGGGTTGTGGTATCCCCCAGCGGATCCTGGATGTGATCCCCTATCTGTGAGAACTACGTATGCCAGATCGGGTCGTGGTATCCCCCATCGTACCCTGGGAGTGATCCCCTATCTGTGATCTACGTATACCGGAGTGGATCTTGGTATCCCCTAGCGGACCCTAGCGGCGATCCCCTATCCGAGGAGTTTGGTGGTTATGTTGTTTCAGCGAGGTTTCCTCAGTGATGTTATCCGACGAGCGTGGTCTCTCGGGTGAGCGTCTGAGATGTTTTTTTGGGACCCGATGGAGTGTATCTCTCGTGTGAGTGTCATCTGTGATGGAAGTGATCATGGAGCGTGTTCTCCTAGTTGTGGACAGCTGCTGGTGATGAGGTCGGTACCTCTTGTGGCTTTGTGGCGTGAGCTGAGTATATCTGGATTGTTCAAGGTGTATGTATGGGCATACAGCTGAGCTGAGCTGAGATGACTAGTTGTGTTTAGCCGAGGATGGTCACGAGATGGAGTTTCTCTCTCGTCTGGGTTCCCTCTGGCTGGGTTGTGCGGACTGTTGCCTTTCAGTTTCTCCCTTGGGTTTTGGGTTTTTGGGGTGCCTACTGAGTATGTTTATACTAACCCCTGCATGGGCTTTGCCCGCACATGTTTGTGTCTTGTGCAGACCACAGGCCTTTTGATGGAGTCCCAGGAGGACCCGGAGCAGGCGGAGCTTAGTGAGCAAGTTGACCGGGGTGTTTACCGGAGCTATGCCGAGGAAGCTTTTCGGCGGGTGTTTGTGGAAGCGTTTTCCTTCTTCAGAGCAGGTTAGACGTGCTTTGTAGTTTTCTTTTGGTGGGCCCTGTTTTGCCCTTTGTACTTTTGCTATTTCACTCTGGTTTGGGATAGATTGTATGCATGCATTTACATTTCAGTTTCTTTATCTCTGCACTGTTGCATGGAGGTGTTGTGGGTGCGTGTGTACATGTACCATAGGCTAATGCCTCCCATGTGTGTGATAGCCTACTCGGCGCTAGTCGCCAGCCCCTGGCCTATTAGAGGCGGGCTTGGGGAGTCGCGACTCGAGCCCCGTTGGGTCGGGTCGTGATAGAGTGGTATCAGAGGAGGTTCCACCATTGGGATCTCAGAGCGTAGCTGGTCTAGCTGTGAGTTTGGTTTGGGTTGCATAGCGGTAGTGTTATGGTGTTTCGATTTCGGATTTCCGGCGAGGGACTCCAGTGTTAGTGCGGCGTCCGACGTATCCATACACCAGGACTCTGATAACCTGCCTTTCGACTCGGGACATTCGTACACTGGTCGCGGGGACATAATGGTACATGCATCATAAAGGATTGGGTATTTGATTTTTCCTTGTCCTTCTTGAGTCAACTCTCCAGATATACTCTTTGACTGTGGTGCGTCTTGAATGTATTTCAGGATTCCACCACGATGACAGCCAGCGAGGGTTCCGCAGCAGGATTGTGCTGATGACCCTACCCGTGTAGAGACTGTGGAGAAGGGCGCAGGTTCTGAGGTTGCACCTCCAGGTGGTCTTCCAGTTGAGCTGCCACCTGTCGAGCAGCTGGTTGTGCTGGCAGTGCCGGACGAGGTTGCACACAGGCTGAGTGCGCTGCACGAGTTCCAGAGGCAGCGACCTCTGAGGTTCCAGGGTGATCCAGACCCCCAGGCAGTTGATGACTGGCTTGAGGAAGTCACCCGAGTTTTCTGCCTAGTGAGGACACCTCCAGATCAGATGGTGGAGCATGACTGTGTTGGAGTACTCAGCAAGGTTTACAGACCTGTCGCGCTACTCCCTGGATATGGTTCGAGACCCGTTCTTTAGGGCTCAGACCTTAGAGCAGGGCTTACACAGGGACATCCGATCAGGTGTGGTTTCCTTGTGCCTTCCCACCTATGCTGGAGTGCTGGAGCGAGCGTTGGTGGTGGAGAGTTTTCTAGCTGAGCAGATTTCCCCTGTAAGTGCTGGGAACTCGAGAGCTGAGACTTCGTCAGTCGGATCGGCATCTGGTAGCTGACGTCAGACTCAGGGGTCTGGATGTGGCCGACATTTCAGCAGGCGACCCCAGGATGGAGGATCTGAGCCTCAGGGCTCACAGGGCTCGCAGGCCAGTTTTGTTCAGCTGCAGGAGAGGCGGTGTTACGCTTGCGATGGTCGGGGAAATCTTCCTAGAGATTGTCCCACCCGACGTGCTGCTGAGAGGGATCCGGTCGATAGACCGCCTTGGAAGAGGAAACGTGTCGAGCAAGGAGGTCCGCAGGGTGGCGGACGTGGCGGCGGAGCTGGTGCAGCGGGAGGCGGTGGTAGGCAGTACCAGTTTCCACCACCCCCACCCCCAGGTGGTCCACGCCAAGCTCAGAGAGCTGGTGGCCGAGGGAGAGGACATCTGCATGCTCTAGAGGCAGTCGACCCAGAGGCACTGCGGATGGATAGAGGTACGCCTTGTGTCTTTCTACTTACTGCAGTAGTTTGATAGACACTGTTTAGCGATACTCTTTCCTTTTGTTGCTTGCCCGAATTTTGTTCAGGGCGTTGATAAGACCCTCTGTGGGTGTTTGTTGGTGAGCTCGCTGGTGTGTGAGACTGAGTTGAGAGTCTGATCGCTTTCCTTGTACTTAGGGCTTTTCGGGGACAAAAACTTCTAAGGAGGGGAGGAAGTAGGGACTCGGGTTTTTGGCCCCGTCAGACTTTGGAATATTTCTACGAATAATTCCAGAGCTAGGCGCAAAGACGGCGTGTGATTCTGAGGCCCGGTGTGAAGGAAATTAATTTTACAAAAATATTAAGTATTTTTATACTATGCACGTGGCGGGGGTGTGATATCTCCTAAACGGTAGCTTAGAACGGGAATCTGAGGGCACGGTTGCATCTGGAACGTGTTGTTTACCCTAGGCGAGGTGTAAACTTTGCGGGCACGGGCCTGTGGTGAGAAACGACACCAGGGGCGTTTTCATAAATAAGTGGCAAAGTTAGTGTGTGATCATCGGCTCGAATAACTTATGAATGGAATCTCGGATGGAAAATCTGAGACCGCCATTGCGTTCAGAACGGCGCGTTTACCCTAGGGGTGACCTTACTTTTGTTCGCATCGGGCATCGGGTCTGAGGCGGGTTTGGCGCCGGCGGGCGGCTGAAAGAAATATCAGTGCCCCCCCCCTTTACCGTTCCTCTCGGTGTTCTTCGCCGTTCTTTGCCGCCACTCCGCCGAATCGAGCAAACGAAGCTCCCACAAGCTCAGAATTCGACGGCGGACGTTCCAGGAGCACGCAACGGAAGCTCTGGAGCGCGGATCTGAGGCAGAACGTCGGCGTTTCGCCCGCGAGGTAGGCATATATGAGATTTAACCCCCGATCCCGTTTTTGCTGCGTTTTTCTGTAAATTGAAGCCGTAGCAGTATAGATCGGGTCTTGAGGGTCGTGTGGACGCCTCCGGATCGCAAAACGGACAGCCGGGGCGCGGCACCGGCGCGACGGATCCCGGCGGCCCGCGGCGGAGCGGCGGCGGCGCGCGGCGGAGCCCTGGCGGCCGGCCACCCAGCGCGGCGGACCCGCGGGGGCACGCGGCGGAGCACCGGCGGCGCGCGGCGGAGGGCCGCCGGCCAGGGCGGGCCGGCGGCGGCGGCCGGTCCAATCTGGCCGGACCGGCCGGCCCAGGCCGATCCGGCCTCTTTTCTTATACGGGGGTCTTTAAACCATCGTATCTTGCGAACCGGGAGCCGGATTCGCACGCCGTTTGTGGCGATGTGACCCTGAAGAAGAGGCGAACCCTTTGGTGTGGGTTCAAGGGTTTAATGGTTCGGTATCATGGCCCGTGTGTTAGATACGTCGTATAAAATAATATTATTTTATTATTTTACGACTTCGGGCCGTTGTAACTTCTACCCAGAGCGTCCGATTGACGTGCCGTCAGTGGCGTTGAGACCCTGATGGTACAATGGACTTTTTGAGATGGTTTTCGGGTGTTGGGCCTGAGAACGGGGTGCGGGCCCCACGAGGCCGGGTTTTGGTGTTTGCGGAGGAACACAGCTTTTGCACCAGGAGTCCGATTTTGGTGGATGAATAGTCGATCCTGTGTATTTTTCTGAGAGGATCGCAATGGTGCGATCCGTTCGGTGAGTTTCGGAAATCCAAGCGTGGGCGCCACCCGAGCTGGCCTTTGGTGAATAGTACCTTTTTCACCAGGTGTCCATTTTGGACGAGCGAGTAGTCGATTCCGCTTGTTTTTCTGAGGGGATCTCTGTGGTGTGATCTGCTCGATGGGTTTCTGGATCTTTGTGTGGGCCCCGTACGAGCTAGCTATGGTGAATAGTGCCTTTTTCACCGGTGCTCCGTTTCAGGCAAATAAACAGCCTATCCTACGTGTTTTTCCGCGTGGAACACGGTGGTGGCCTCGTTTTTGGCTTCGGAGGTGCGCAGTGTGGCGTTGTGGTGGGTCGCTCGGGTTAGCGACGTTTGGACCAGCAGTGGATGAGGGTTCTCCCTTGGTTCGTTCCTACGAGGGTTTGTGTGGTATCACAACCTACGTATGGGTTTGTGATCCTCTCGTTGGGATTTTTAACCTGTTAGAGTTGTGGTAACCCTCCGGTGGGCCCGGAGTGGATCCTCTAGCATCTTTACCCTAGATCGGGTTCTTGGTATCGCTTTGACCGCTTATTTACGGGCGGCGATCCCCTATCTTTCAGTTTAACCCCATAGGGTTTGTGGCATCCTCGGAAATATGATCCCCTACGCGGTGGTCCGTGCTTAGTAGGGTTACGGTATCATCGGGTTTACGATCCCCTACTTAGCATGATGATTATAGTTGGGTTGCAGTATCATTGGTTATACGATCCCCTACTCAGCGCTTGGTGTCGGTAGGGTCGCGGTATCGTTGGTTATGCGATCCCCTACTCAGCGCGTGGTTTCGGTAGGGTTGCGGCATCGTCGGTTCGATCCCCTACATCGCGAGTTATACCAGATAGGGTTCCGGTATCACCGTGACCATCTTTATAAGGACGATGATCCTCTATCTGAGTGTTGAGCTTCTGTCGAGCACCAGATCGGATTTTGGTATCCCCCAGAAGATCCTGGGTGTGATCCCCTATCTGTGAGAACTACGTATGCCAGATCGGGTCGTGGTATCCCCCAGCGGACCCTGGGAGTGATCCCCTATCTGTGAGCTACATATACAGGTGTGGATCTTGGTATCCCCTAGAAGACCCTAGCGGTGATCCCCTATCCGAGGAGTTTGGTGGTTATGTTGTTTCAGTGAGGTTTCCTCAGTGATGTTATCCGACGAGCGTGGTCTCTCGGGTGGGCATATGAGATGTTTGTTCGGGACCCGATGGAGTGTATCTCTCGGGTGAGTGTCATCTGAGATGGCAGTGATCATGGAGTGTGTTCTCCTAGTTGTGGACAGCTGCTAGTGATGAGGTCAGTACCTCTTGTGGCTTTGTGGTGTGAGCTGAGTATATCTGGATTGTTCAAGGTGTATGTATGGGCATACACCTGAGCTGAGTTGAGATGACTAGTTGTGTTTAGCCGAGGATGGTCACGAGATGGAGTTTCTCTCTCATCTGGGTTCCCTCTGGCTGGGTTGAGCGGACTGTTGCCTTTCAGTTTCTCCCTTGGGTTTTGGGTTTTTGGGGTGCCTACTGAGTATGTTTATACTCACCCCTGCACGGGCTTTTCCCGCACATGTTTGTGTCTTGTGCAGACCACAGGCCTTTTGACGGAGTCCCAGGAGGACCCGGAGCAGGTGGAGCTTAGTGAGCGAGTTGACCGGGGTGTTTACCGGAGCTGTGCCGAGGGAGCTTTTCGGCGGGTGTTTGTGGAAGCATTTTCCTTCTTCAGAGCAGGTTGTACGCACTTTGTAGTTTTCTTTTGGTGGGCCCTGTTTTGTCCTTTGTACTTTTCATGTTGCACTCTGGTTTGGGATAGATTGTATGCATGCATTTACTTTTCAGTTTATTTATCTTTGCACTATTGCATGGAGGTGTTATGGGTGCGTATGTATAGGTACCTTAGGCTAATACCTCCCATGTGTGTGATAGCCTACTCAGCTCTAGTCGCCAACCCCTGGCCTATTGGAGGCGGGCGTGGGGAGTCGCGGCTCGAGCCCCGTTGGGTCGGGTCGTGACAGCGCCACCAGTGATCATGTTCTATTGTCGATGCCGCAACAGAGGAGGAACCCATGCCTTCAGTAGGTTCCTCCATGACCGGGTGGTGCCAACGTGGCACCACTATTTAACAATCCGAATGGCCTTCGGGCCTTTTAAGAGACCAAGGGACTCACCACCCATCCCCTCATTGGATAGCGTGGGGCTTGCCCCCTTGCGGGCCGGGCCGCCCCTAGCAGACTGGGCTGCCCCCTAGCAGGTAGTGTCATCCCCTTGCGAACTAAGGAAGTCCTCGACCATGCGGGATGAGCCCGTCACATCCCAGCCCAGCCGAGTCGGACCCAGATTAGGTATGGAAGGGTCGGTCCGACGAGAACCCGAAACACTTAAAGGGTCATATCTTGATAACCATATGTCTGTTTGATAAACCGTTTATGCCATTGGGGTCATTGGATCGAGATGGTCCTTTTGGTATACTCCACATGTGTTTTGGAGATAGTTGGAGTGTGGTTGGGTTGGATCGAACCCGAATCCATCTGGTCCCTCGGAACTAAAAGGCTTATTACTCATAGACTGCACATCCTGATTGATGCGCCGCCTTTTGTGTTGTAACCCTTATGTCATGGATTTCCTATGGAATACCTATTTTTGGAGATTGGTGGAAGTTGAGGTATGACTGATATCTACAGGTGTAGATTCTAAGGAACTCCAGCGTACGTGGTGCGAGGAATCCTGTGGCAAGCAGTAACGTGAAGGAAGAACATTAATCCTATGTGGGTCAGTATCTATCGATCCTATGTGGGTCATAATCTATCAATATTATGTGGGTTATCTTATATAAGATCTTCTGTGGGTCAGCACTCAATGATCCTATGAGGGTCGGTGAATACCTATCCTGTGTGGGTCATATCCTGTATGGGTCAGAAGCTGTTAGTACATATTGATCCTATGCGGGTCAAAAGCAGTTCTTCTTAATAGAATAATTTTATCCTATGTAGGTCAGTAGGGGTTAGTACATATTGATCCTTTGTCCCATATCTGATGCATCACTATAGATTTCAAACTCTTATATACAATAGGCTAGTGTAAACACATGTAAACTAAATAGATTTCTCTTTAATCCCATAAAACATTCATCGCAATCATCTCCCCAAAAGGAACTTGGATTATTTCAATGTTAACATAGAGTGTGTGTTCAGTACCTATGAAACATTCTCAAAAAAACATTAATAATTTCTAGCCAAACTAAAAAAACTATAGATCGTATTCACAAGGGTCGGTCTAAGCCAAGGATTAATAACAACTGTCATTGAAGGGTCTGTTAATATACCCTCACTTGAGATCATATGTCCCAATAATGAAACTTTCTGAAGAGAAAATTCACACATGGTAAATTTTTCACAAATATTATCATTACTTACGGCCTCTAAAACACTTATAAAACAGTCTTCATTATCTTGATTGATATTTTAATAAAAAAATAATATCTTCAATAAATTCTTACACAAACTGATCAAGGTAATCTCTACATAATATATTTACTGAATCCTAGAATATATCTAGGGAATTATTATAACCAAAGGCCATCAAAAGAGAGTCACCATGTCCATACCATTTTTGAATGTTGTCAGGAGTATATACTCTTTCGTGACCCTAAAATGATTATAACTAGAATAAAGAAAAACATTATAAAATTATTGATGTCTATTTTTTTTGAAAGTGACATGAATTGGTTTCCCAATTCATGCAAAAGGGAATTTATTAAATAAAAAGGTTACAGTGAGTTTTCGAGGTGCAAATAGCTTACACCATCATAGAACAAGGGAAAAACAACAAAATACAGTGAACCTTGGTGTGGAGAGATGTCATCCTTCAAGTTGGACTGCATAAAAATATGAGAACCTTCAAAAGCAGCAGGAAACCAGTCTTCAAAAGAAACAATGCTGAAATAACAGCTCGAGTGAGCTTTAGAATAGAGGCATGAAGATAGTCCAACTTCAATATAAGAGTACTGTAGCTTGAGACTCATAACCAAGGATAGCATCCATCCAAATCCTCCATAAGAGATCTTAACATTTAATAAACAGAGTCAAGATTAAGTATATCAGATCAAGAAGAATCGCACTGCAAACTTCAAAAGAAAATCATATCATCATGCTGGAATAAGACATATCAAACAGCCAGCTAAAGCTTCAGGGCAGAGACTTCAAGGGAGTCATTTTCAGAAGAAAAGAGCCAGCAGAAAGATATTTTGTTTCTAAGTAAGCAGCTGATCTGCATCCCTTTTTAAGATCCTTTTACCAAACATAGCAGCCAGACATCCCAGTCCAGCTTTCATAAATCTTTCAACTTATTTTCAATTAAAAACCTCAGCACCAATTCGAAATGATACTGATCCAGACAGCAAGCTCACAATATTCAGAACACCATTGAAAAACAATAATCAAACAGAAAGACAGAATCCTCAAGAACTGTAGAGAAAAAACCATCAAGCCCAAAGCGAAATAACTAGCTATAGAGAAAAAAACAAAACTCCATCCAAGCAGAAAGCTCCAGAAGCGACAAACAGACTAGAAGATGGGAATGCATCATAAAGTGTGCTTGGATAAAAACCCAAATCCAGGAAAGATCAATAAACGTAGGTCCAAAAAGAGAAAATCCTGTAGATGAAACAATACTTGTAAAGTTCTAAACCTCCATAATAAAAATGGCATACAAAGACAAGGACAACTCATCAAAATTTAAACATAGAGAGAAGGGAACAAGGAGCAGAAATTATTCGATCAAGGATCATGAAAACAGAGAATCGTCAGTATCTGTCATGGGAATCTTCATCAGAACAATCAGAGGATTGTGAGTAATCTGGTAGAGGTTCATATGGAAAAGGCTGTGGAGGAATCTCAAGGACAGAGCTTTTAGCTGCAAATGATCTTGTGATAATGGTTCTCTCATGGCTGGCATTTTCTCTATGCTTCCTAGTCTTCCTAGGAATTGGGGTGATGAAACCATCAGGGTCAACGATGATTTTTTCCCCTTTGTTTCCTTCCAATGAAAATATTTCTCTACCTTGGGGATCTTAATAGAATACATATGGGAAGATTCATCAACATCTTGTTGAGGAACTTCATTATTCACCTTCTTACCGTTGCTAATCACCTGGTTTTCAGAATCAGGGGGCTCTAGCTGTTTGGAGACATTCGGATCATCCTGAACGAATTCTGAAGGTTGACATTCAGGGGCTTGTAAATTCAAACTCATTTTATCTTCATCTTCGCCTTCCTTTCAAACACCTTTAGAGGTCTCAGCCACAACATCTTGTTTTCATTTATCCTTTTCTATCCACATTGATATTATATTTTTGGGACGACTATGAGTTTTTCCACTGTTGTTTGAAATATGTCCTAGCCTATGACATAGATGGCAGTATTCTGGTACACTCTCATAAAATACCTCCTATGAAAAACCAAAATCACCACTCTGTATCCAAATATCCAAGGGAAAATGTTGAGATACATCAACTTCAATATATTACCTAGGATACAGGTTCATGATAGTGACATTCTCGATAATGAATATAAAGAAACATTGATCATTCATTCTTTTAAACAAACATAACTATTGTACCCCAAGGAGATGCATGGAAAAATTGATCATTATCATGATTATCCTAGTGTTTCTTCAACATTCATACAAATAAATTGGGATATAATATATAAATTATTAGAAACTGATGTTTTATCAGGTATGAGTTCAACAGGAAAATAATCATCACGATTCAGTAGAATACTATGAAATTATTGCATAAAAACAAGATAATAACTCCTAAAATAGAAATATCATAAATTTTTAGTTTATACTAAAAATATTTTCTATAAATAACCATTTTTAATAGGAATCATGAACTATATGATGTATGTTAGTTCAACTGAGAGTTAATTTTTTTCCTCACAATAATTATAAATCATATGTTTATTTGGAATATAAAAGGTAACTTCCCTTCCTAAAAAATTAATGTTATATTTATGTAATGAAATAAAATATATTCCTAAAATAACACCAAATTCATCTATAAGTGGATATAAAATAACTTTAGGAACCAAATTCCCATAAACATCAATGTGAAAATAATCATACAATAGGGATGCAATCCGAATACCATTATGTTTTTTTATGATAACTCAATATATAATTTTTTAGGTGGTACTTTGATACACTTAGATAAGTCTTTATAAATAATAGTGTTGGATGTTTAGAATCAAATATAAAATTTGATGTTCTAGAGAGGAAGGTAGTTATAAATTTTATCATGTTGTAATCTTCCCCCTCATTAGAAATACTGATCGTATGTGATTTCCCTTAGTCTCTATGAATAATATGTTTCTGATTTAGGTAATCATTATTAAAGTAATTATTTGTGAATTGGTTATGTTGTGCACTGTGTTGCATTTGTTGTCAATAAGGTGTCAAGGATTGAATGGATGACAAGGAATGTCAATATGTGAATGACAGAGGATGTGATGGTGATGGTGATGTTGTTAAGAAGGTGTCAAGGATTGAATGGATATGTGAATGAAAAAGGAAGTAATGGTGATGGTGATGATTTTAGAATGACCTTGGTACTATGAAGAATGGCACTTAGGAGAATCACTAAGTGGCATTGGAGGTAATGGTTGAAACACTCTCCATACTAATTCAGACGATTGTAGAGATGATCTTAAGTTCAAAGCACTTGTATCAAGAAGATACAATGTCACAACATTGTTAGAAGTAAATGAATTATCTGCACAATGCATGAGGAGAGAAAGGTGATCCATCCACAACCTCCAAGTGGATGAAGTGGTTTGAAGAAGACCATGCACTATCTCTTAATGCATGAGGATTTGAAGATGATCCAACCTCATCTATGTTTGGATCAAAGAAGAACATTGAAGATCAAGTGATTTATGATTAATGGTTGATGAAGATACATGAGATATTCTTGGGTATTCCATCTCCGAATAGGAGAAGGATAAGATATTTTAAAGAAGATAGATTGAATTCCAATGAAGAAGAGAATGGCTTGATGTAGTATTGTTCCTACTTGGTAATTTAACCAAGTATACAAGGAGGGAGAGGAGCTTATGCAAAAAATGGGGCCAACCAACAAGCTGGTTACCCAAGATTCAACCCAAGACACATGTGGGACTAGGTCACCATGCCCATGAGGAGGCCTAGGTAGAGCCAGCCCGTAGGAGGTCGGGCCGTGTGTAAGCCCGAGCCACGCGGAGGTCGAGCCCGCGCAGCGTGGGTGCCAACGGCGCGCCCGAAGGAGCAGAGTGGGCTCTGGAGCGCGACCGCAGGAGAACCAGTGCGGGGCTGCACTAGAGGGGGGAGAGGAGATATCTGAGCTGTGGATGGGAGGCGATGGTTGTTAAACCGTAGAAAAACCGCAGCGCGTTTCGATGTGGGATGAGTTTTTTGAGACGTGGAGCTGATCTGGGCCGTTTATCTGATCCGCGTGTAATCACAGACGCACGATCAATCCATGGCGTCGTGTTCTCATGTCGATCGTCCAAGATCATTTAACACTGATCCAATAGCCAAGGTGACAAACTGAGGTTGTCTTCAACCTCCGAACACCCGAGATCCACCCGATGTGAACCATCTCGTCTTCGCCACTACTGATCCACCATGTTTGAATCCAGACCACTATTGAAGCTCAAAACAACTGCATGGTGATCGTCTGGTAGAACCGAGAACATGCACACAATCTACGTCTTCCATACATGAGAAATATCGTGGAAGAAGGAACGGTCGAGGCAAATGGAGTTGTCGAGGCCACAAGGATTAATGTGAGATTTATGCACAAGAATCAGGTATATGATCTTGAAACCATATACAAATATTGGATCACACGTTTGGAAAAAGGAAACACCCACGGTATCCAGAAAATCAATAAAGCTGGTTGAATTTTTTTTTAAAGAACCGGATATTTTGGTTATTCAAAAGAATATCTTGGGAATTCAAACCTCTGATATTCATGACATATTTTGAATATTTTAAGCACAGAACAAGATCCTATGATCATCTATAAAAGGTAGAGCCCGACGAGAAGAATGTTGCTGCCTCCCAGAAATTCAAGTGCTTCTATTTCAAAACAAAAAACAGATCATCTTTGGAGAGGAGAACCGCACAACCACTTGAAAGAAGGAGAACCGCGCATTCCTTGCGTGAAGGAAGAGGCCGAGTCGAGCCTCCCTGTGCGCTCCCTTGCCCGACAGGGAAGAAGCCGAGCCTTGTGCGCCCACTGCCCGCATTCTTGCATGGTAGCAAGTGGTCGCACCCTCTATGCCCGCGAACTCACACGGCAGGAGGAAGCCACTGCGCTCCCTTTTTGTTGTAGGAAGCAACTGAGCCGCACACACTTGTCCTCCTTCTCTGTCCTCTCACTTGCGCGGCAGGAGGAAGCCACCGCCCCACCTGCATGGTAGGATCTGCCGCGCCCAGCGCACTTGAAGGCAGGAGGTGGCCGCATCACGTGTGCGCCCTCCTTTGAATTGGGTTCGGGTGAAGTGAATCCCACACACCTCTCGGGAGAGTGTGTGAAAAGAAGAAGAAGTGTGGGTGAATGTTGCATGCAAGTGCATGTCCAATACCCTACGGGCTGTGTGTGCACAAGTGGAGTGTGCACACATTGAAGAAGAATAAAAGAACAAAGTGTGTGCAAGGAAACAAGAAGGCTGAAGCCTCAGTGTGTGAAAAAGTGAAGGAGGCCATACCTCTTGTGTGTGTCCAAGTGAATGAAGAAGATACATGCATATCCATGCATGTATGAATAAGTGAACAAGTGGGTGAACACCTTGAGAAGAAAGAGAGAAGGAGAAATTCACACTAAAGAACAACACACAATTTGGTGTGTGTTAAAAAGAATTAAAAAGTGTGACTCGGAGAAGAAGGTGTATGTGATAAAAAAGTTTACACTCTTTTAAGGGTTTATCACACCATGAAGAAAATGGGAGTGCATGCTTTCATGAATGCACATTCACACAAAAATAAAGTATAATTCAGTGTGTGTGCATTTGAGCAGTCCAAGAACAAAGGTTCTTGAAGATATTTGAGATTCCATGCAAGTCATGCATGAAGATTGAGAAGCCATGAAGTCAGTGCATGAAGATTCAGAGATGCCATGCACTCATTGCATGAAGTTGAATTGAAGAGAGACTGAGGCCAGACTGAAGTTAAAGACATCATTCATCTGATTTTCCAGTAGTTGAGATGGCCAAGAAGATCGATTGGGCATAATCAATGCAGGAACATAATTTTCCAATCAAGATTCTTGAAGACAGAGGTCGAGTCATCCTTAAAATAAGGAGATAAAGCCCGAGAAAATAAGAGGAGTCCTGATCACCACAAGTGATTAGAAGAAGTTAGAAAGGCCATCACACCTTATCTGAGGCTGTTGAAGTCTCTTGAAGAGATTCAAAAGAAGAAGAGCTACTCGTGTGACTCGAGGAGCCAAGAGAAGACCCCCTGTGAGACTCAGGGTGGAGAAGTCTTTGGTGGAAGCTGAAGTAGGCCAGTGGGACTCTGGTAACACTGTGGGATACCGTATAAAGAACCTCCTGTGGGACTCAGGAGAGATACAGTGTGACTCGGTATCGACCATTGTAATTACTAACCAAATTATAGTGGAGAAACAATGTTGGGGCGTTTAACCAAAATGGCAAGGACGTAGGCCTTTGGATCCAACCCGTGTAATTCCTTTCATCATGTGCCTTTACATTTACTACATCACTCAAGTAATGGATGAGAGATACAGGAAGAGTGGATCGAGGCCTTAACAAGCCATAGAGGATTAATTGATAAAGAATCAATTAGTAAAAAGTTTAAAAGGATCACTGATTCACCCCCTCCCCCTCTCATTGATCACACTGATCCGGGCACTTCAATTTGTATTAGAGGGAGGTTGCCTCTAAAAGATCCAAGGGAGTCATTATGAAGTGCATATTTGAAGAAATGAGGGAACACCCTCAAATGATGATATCTGCCAAGACTTAGAGAAATATAAAGAAGAAACATGTCAAGAAGATGAAAAAGAAGATTGTTACTAATAGAGAAACACCTTCCACTGAAGGTAATGTGAAAGTCACAACAGATGACAATTCATTTTATCACTTTTCTAATGAAGCATGCCATAGCTGTGATGATGATGGAACTATCAATGATCTTCTAAATGCACTCAAATATCTTCAGAAGACAGTCCCGAGGGAAGTGGCAATGTGTATTTCTACAAGTATCCATGATATTCAAGAAGAAAAATTACATCTAGAAGAAGAATCCAATTCTATGCAAGATCAATTGGCAAGAAGGGTTAGCATAACCAACACTCTCACAAAGCTGGTGAAGGGTAAGGATGAAACCATTTCCCTTTGCAGTGAAAGAATTGATGATGTCACTGAAGAACTACAGAGAAGCATTTGTGAGAAAGCATTCTTTGAGATAGTGTTTAAAGCAGTTTTCCATGCACTGGAAAAGAGGCATAGAGTGTCAATGGTTGTAAAAGATGCTCAACTAGAAGACAAATTAAAAAGGGTAAAGGAGGATGAAAATTAATTGCAAGAAATGAAGAAGGTGCATGAAGACCAGATGAAACAAATAAAAGAGAATTGGGAAGGAAGGCTAAGATTTGTTGAGGATGAGAATAACTCTCTCAACTTGAAATGCATAGAGGTATAGGTGATATTGAAAATTCTGCATTCACCCAAAATTGAAGCCTCCCAATAAGCTGAGAGAAGAAATGTTTCCACTCAAGTGTGCTTTGAGAAGGATGATTCCAAAAGGAGGACATCCTCTAATGAAAGGGAAACATATTCAATGAACAAGGTACCATCCATACCATCTTTTACTAATGATTATAAATGTGTTTCCACAAAAAGTGCAGGATTGAAGAATAACTCTAAACAAGTATGGATGAAGAAGATGAAGAAAGAGAGCTCTCCTGAAAAAACACAGCAAATCAAGAGAAATACTCATCAATAAGAAGAAGTCAAGAAGACTAGATTTGTGGGTAAATGTTGGTGTTGCAACAGGTATGGACATTCTGAAACAGATTTTTGGTACAATCCTTTACATGAAAAAGCAAAAAGGAATCACATTCCTAGGGGGAGCAAGCCAGAGAAGAAGAAGCCACATCTATAGGTCCAGAAACATATGTTTACTACAAACATATTTAGAATGTTTGATATCATCTGGGATGAATGCAAAAGTGGTCACATGAATGATACATACCAATCTCCAAAAGTTTTCAAAGCTGAAAAGAAGAGAAGATCACAGAACCTGGATAAGAATGAAGAAGTATCCTTGGGAATCCAGCACAATAAAGTTGAAAATTCTTCCAATAATATTTTGAAGAAGAAAGATAATTCCTTGGATTTCAAATCCATGAAGGGTGATTCATCCAGAAGGACCACCAAGAAAAAATGCTTCTACTGTGGAAAGACAGGTTATACCATGGATCTTTGTAAACAATCCATGGAACTAAACAGAAGCAAACTGCACTCAATAGGAAAATCAATCCAGAAGAAGAAGAAGGGATTGATTGAAAATAATCTTCCTAAGAAAGGTAACTTAAAAGCATCAAAGGAACTATGTGGAACATCCAAATCTGAAGCCTCATTTCCAAATGAAATATTAATCATCTGGCCAGAAGATTTGGAAAGAATGAGAAAGGAAGAAAATAAACATGCCAATGCTAGTGAAAATGAAAACCAAAATATTTCACATTAAGATGAAGTCCTGTGTGTGAGGTGCAATAAAACTGGTCATATCTGTAATAAATTCATGACACTCATTCCAGCTCAAAAAGAATTATTCAAGAGAATGAAGATTGCACCAGGAGATTCTAGTGCTCATAAGACACTTAGAAAGACAGGAGTCACACACAAAGATGTTGAAGAGGTGTTAAGATCCACACCAGCACAAACATCATTGAAGATAAAATGTGCAAGTGTAAAGAATGGAGAAAGTGGAACATCTCAGTTGAGAAAATATTATCAACCTTGTTGTTCAAACTGATGAACAAAGGAGGATCCATCTTCTTCCCTAATCACTAGTATATACATGTGCTTACATTTCAGGGGATTGAAGATGATGATCATTCTCAAATTGAGAATGGTATCGACAGAATGGAGTGCACCCCTTGAGGGGGAGCCAATCTGTAGAAGATGATCTTTTGAGATACATATCATCTTGTGAAGAATGAAGGTATTCCAATCACACTTTTATCCCTTGATTCCTAATTTTATTTAACATGTAAATTAAGGGGGAGTAATTGAGTGATGAAAAATGGATGAAAGGGGGAGCTTTATATTTACATCTGAACTTTCTAATGAGTTTGGTGAAGTATGTGCAGGATTTAGCAATTCATTGATATATCTGAAAAATTTCAACCCCTTGAAGTCTAAGCATGATCTCACATGTATAGTGAATTGTGGAAAACATTGAATTCTTTGGTTACATCACTCTTGTTTTCTACATCGGGTTAGCCCAAGTAGACTTAGATATTATTTACTAAAGGCTCTTTGCAAAAGTGAACATGTGACATCATCCCTCTCTTAGTGATTTTCAAGAAGATTCTATTCAAAGGGAGGAATTTATATTTTTAAGATAACCACACCAAACCTTTGCATTAGGTTGCCAATAAGTGGGAGAAAATCATGGAACACATATTGACCCATTCATATGTGCTCTAGTGACATTGACAACAAATAAAAAAGGGGGGATTGTTGTTCACTGTGTTTCATTTGTTGTCAATAAGGTGTCAAGTATTGAATGGATGACAAGGAATGTCAATATGTGAATGACAGAGGATGTGATGGTGATGGTGATGTTGTTAAGAAGGTGTCAAGGATTGAATGGATATGTGAATGAAAAAGGAAGTAATGGTGATGGTGAAGAATGGAGAATGACCATGGCACTAAGAAGAATGTCACTTAGGAGAATCACTAAGTGTCATAGGAGGTAATGGTTGAAACACTCTCCATACTAATTTAGAAGAGTGTAGAGCTGATCATAAGTTCAAAGCACTTGTATCAAGAAGATACAATGTCACAACATTGTTATAAGTCAATGCTTTATCTTCACAATTCATGAGGAGAGAAAGGTGATCCATCAAAAACCTCTAAGTGGATGAAGTGGTTTTAAGAAGACCATGCACTATCTCTTAGTGAATGAGGATTTGAAGATGACCCAACCTCATCTATGTTTGGATCAAAGAAGAACATTGAAGATCAAGTGATTTATGATTAATGGTTGATGAAGATAATTGAGAGATTCTAGGGTATTCCATCTCCTAATAGGAGAAGGAGAAGATATTTTAAAGAAGATAGATGGAATTCCAATGAAGAAGAGAATGGATTGATTTAGTCTTGTTCATGCTTGGTAATTTAACTAAGTATACAAAGAGGGAGAGGAGCTTATGAAAAAAATGGGGCCAACCCATGAGCTGGCTACCCAAGCTTCAACCCAAGGCACATGTGGGACTAGGTCACCACGCCCATGAGGAGGCCTAGGTAGAGCCAATATGCAGGAGGTCGGG
Source organism: Viscum album (assembly GCA_963277665.1). Classification (NCBI taxonomy): domain Eukaryota; kingdom Viridiplantae; phylum Streptophyta; class Magnoliopsida; order Santalales; family Viscaceae; genus Viscum; species Viscum album. The sequence continues at coordinate 744,076,847 of OY728123.1, read as the reverse complement.
CCGTGTGTAAGCCTGAGCCACGCGGAGGTCAAGCTCGCGCAGTGTGGGTGCCAACGGCGCACCCAGAGGAGCAGAGTGGGCGCTAGAGCGCGCCTGCAGGAGAACCGGTGCGAGGCAGCACCGGAGGGGGGAGAGGAGATTTATGAGCTGAGGATGTGAGGTGATGGTTGTTAAACCATGGAAAAACTGCGGCGTGTTTCGATGTGGGACGAGTTTTTTGAGATGCGGAGCTGATGTGGGCCATCTATCTGATCCGCGTGTAATCACAGCCGCACGATCCATCCGCGGTGCCATGTTCTAATCTCGCCCGTCTGAGATCATTTAATGTCGATCCAACAACCGAGGTGACAAACCGAGGTAGTCTTCAACCTCTGGACACCCGAGCTCCACCCGACGTCAACCAGCTCGCCATCGCCACTGCTGATCCACCATGTTTGAATCCAGACCACTATTGAAGCTCAAAACAACTGCATGGTGATCATCTGGTCGAACCGAGACCATGCATGCAATCTACGTCTTTCATGCTTGAGAAATCACGAGGAAGAAGGAACGACTGAGGTAAACGGAGTTGCTGAGGCCAAAAGTATTCGTGCGAGATTTATGGACAAGAATCGGGTATATGATCTTGATTCCATACAAGAATATTTGATCACATGTTTGGAAAAAGGAAACACCCGAGGTATCCAGAAAATCATTAACGCTGGTTGAATGTTTTTTTAATGAACCGAATATTTTGGTTATTCTAAAGAATATATCGGGCACTCAAACCTCCGATCTTCACGACATATTTTGATGATTTTAAGCGCAGAACAAGATCCTATGATCATCTATAAAAGGTAGATCCTGACGAGAAGAATGCTGCTGCCTCCTGGACATTCAAGTGCTTCTGTTTAAAAAAAAACAGATCATATTTGGAGAGGAGAACCGCGCAACCACTTGCGCGAAAGAGAACTGCGCATTCCTTGCGTGAAGGAAGAGGCCGAGTCATGTCTCCATATGCGCTCCCTTGAACAATAGGGAAGAAGTCGAGCCTTGCGCGCTCGCTGCCTGCATTCTTGCATGGTAGAAAGTGGCCGCACCCTCTGTGCCCGCGAACTCACGCGGTAGGAGGAATCCACCGCGCTCCCTTTGTGCGGTAGGAAGCAACTGATCCATGCACAATTGCGCGCCTTCTCTGTCCGCTCACTTACATGGCAGGAGGAAGCCACCGCGCCACCTATGCGGTAGGAGCTGCCATGCCCAGTGCGCTTGAATGCAGGAGGTGGCCGCATCACTTGTGCGCCCTCCTTTGAAGTGGGTTCGGGTGAAGTGAATCCCAAACACCTCTCGAGTGAGTGTCTGCAAAGAAGAAGATGTGTGTGTGAAGTTTTCATGAAAGTGCATGTCCAATACCCTACGGGTTGTGTGGAACAACTGGAGTGTGCTCACTTTGAAGAAGAAGAAAAGAACAAAGTGTTTGCAAGGAAACAAGAAGGCCGAAGCCTCAGTGTGTGAACAAGTGAAGGAGCCCATTCCTCTTGTGTGTTCCCAAGTGAATGAGGAAGTTACATGCATATACATGCATGCATGAATATGTGAAAAAGTGGGTAAAACCCTTGAGAAGAAAGAGAGAAAGAGAAATTCACACTAAAGAACAACACACAATTTGGTGTGTGTGAAAAATAATTAAATAGTGTGACTCGAAGAAGAAGGTGTGTGTGCTAAAAGAGTTTACACCCTTTTAAGGGTTTATCACACCAAGAAGAAAAGGGGAGCGCATGCATTCATGCATGAACATGAACACGTAAATAATGTTTAAATCAGTGTGTGTGCATTTGAGCAGTCCAAGAACAATGGTTCTTGAAGATATTTAAGATTCCATGCCAGTCATTCATGATGATTGAGAAGCCATGCAATCAGTGAATGATGATTCAGATATGCCATGCACTCAGTGCATGAAGTTGAATTGAAGAGAGATTGAGGCCAGACTAAAGTTACAGACATCATTCATCTGAGTTTTCAGTAGTTTAGAATGCCATGAAGATTGAGGGGGAATACTCAGTGGAGGAACATAATTTCCCAATCAAGATTATTGAAGACAGAGGCCGAGTCATCCTTAAAATAAGGAGATAATGACCGAGCAAATAAGAGGAGTCCTGATCACCACAAGTGATTAAAAGAAGTGACCAAGGCCATCAGACCTTATCTGAGGCTGTTGAAGACTCTTGAAGAGCTTCAAAAGAAGAAGAGCTACTCGTGGGACTCGAGGAGCCAGGAGAAGACCCCCTGTGAGACTCAGGGTGGAGAAGTCTTTGGTGGAAGCTGAAGCAGGCCAGTGGGACTCTGGTAACACTGTGGGATGCAGTATAAAGAACCTCTTGTGGGACTCATGATAGATACAATGTGACTCTTTATCGACCATTGTAATTACTAACTAAATTATAGTGGAGAAACCATGTTGGGGCGTTTAACAAACATGGCAAGGACGTAGGCCTTTGGAGCCAAACCTTGTAAATCCTTTTGTCCTGTGCCTTTACATTTACTGAATCACTCGAGGAAAGGCTGAGAGATACAAGAAGAGTGGATCGAGGCCTTAAAAAGCCATAGAGGTTTAATTTATAAAGAATCAATTAGTAAAAAGTTTAAAAGGATCACTGATTCACCCCCTCCCCCTCTCAGTGATCACTTTGATCCGGGCACTTCAGGTTATAATAATTCCCATACTCATTGGATCTAAAACACTAAAAAGTGTGTGGTGTATTATGGGGAACTTTCTATCTATTCACATAATTAGCTAACTTCTTCTCATCATATTGGAATTCGATTTCTAGAAAACCTTATTTTCAAAACATGAATCATTTACCATTTACCTTAAGATTATTTCACCCATGTATCCTTCCAAATTGTTTTCCAAAAGGATGTCCCATATTCGTCCTCTATTGTTTTTAGAATTCAATTTCAATTAAATTATTATTTTCTTATCAAAATCATGATATTGATGAGTAAAACAAATATCTATCTCTAAACTGATAACATGTAAAAACCATTATTCATAGATACTAAAATAAATTGTAAATAATTCATTTTACAGACTAGTTTTTATGAAAATGAATAATTGATCAAATTTAGATTCCTAGTAGATAATAATACTTGAAGTGTTGTTCATAATTCATGTGATGTTTTCCATATTGGTAACAACAGATTTATCATAATTCTTTATTATATCATGGAATTCATAATATATTTTCATATCAAGAGTATGAAGAAATTAATTTTTTTAAAATATCATCTTCAATTTTTTGCATTGTATAGAATCAATTTATTATTATTCCCTCTTGTTCTTAATAACATGCAACCACTGATATGAATTTCCTTCTCAATGATAAAAAAATAGAATATATTTATCATGTTAGAAACACTGATTAATAGAGAATATACTTTCAATGGAAGGGATCCATTTCTCAAATACTTGTTGATTATGGGACACAATAAAATAATGTGGATGATTCCTCCTGAAGGACTCAACAAAACGTTGTTCCCCCCTTCTCTCATTTGTAATATCTGCAAGATTCATAGCTTGATAATGTTGGGTTATCATAGAAATAAGATTTTTATTCCATGTCTTATAAAATTCAATAGGTTGGGAGGATAGTCAATTAATTGTCAACCACATTCAATATTAATATAATTCCTTTAGGTTATAAACAAAAAAATATAGTTTGAGAAAAAATATCATGATGTGAAATGATATAATCATAAAAATCATTTATTGGATATCTAAATCATACCAAATTATTTTATCAAAACTTTAGGCTCAACATTTTTCATTCATGACCATTACTAGAATATTAGAATTTATCATTTTCATTGTATTATGTTGAGTGTTCTCATAATATATTCAACAAACTAGTTTTTATAGTTTAAATATACCTTACTCTAATTAAAACTATATGGACCCATACTTCATATATGTAGATATTACATTTTAATAAAATAATATTCTTTTCATAAAATCTGGATAAATTCTATAATCATTTCTGATTAGTATCATTATAAAATTAGAAATATAAAAATTTTATTCATAAAATATGTACATCATCTTCCCCAAAGTTCTTCATAATGATAATCCATCATAAAAATATCCTACTTATTACTTTTATTCCTAACATTGGGAATGGAAACAATAAGAAATGGTGATATGAAATTCTCAATAATGCTAAAAAAAGAGATATATATTATTATATAATCACAACCTTACGATAAGTGTATAATAACATTATTTTATCATTTGAAAACAGTATATTTTATATCTAACATTATAATCATAATTCATGTCACAAATCTTGGTAGTTCATATGATATTAAACATTATGAAATAAAGGAACATTATCCATGAGTGAATATCATTACTATAATACATAGAATTGTTCTATATAAATAATTATAAAATATCATTTAATTATTAGTTTAGGATATATTATAATATATTCATAGTGAATTTGATTTACATATCAAACCCTCATAGTAGTCATGTTACACCTAAAAGAGAATCATATTGGATAATGTCCCATAAAGAACATGGCTCACTCCCCATTCTATTCTAATTTATGTAATGATAAAAAAATATTTAACCTATTAATTATTGAAGGTATAGGTCTCACAAATCACATATTTTAAATCATACATATCATTACCAAATAATTATGAAACATTCATCATATCGTAACCTAATATTCAAAAAGGGTTGTTTAAAACATTTAATCGTAGTATAGACCATTTTAAGGAAATATGATTCATAAAGAACATTTAATCCTAAATAAAACCTATCTAGAGAATAAGTAAAGATTTCATCCTTTGATCATATCCCTAGTAAATCACAAGTGATATGAAGGATTTTAGTCTTTAATGAAGTGAAAAATATTAAAATATAATTAGAACATTCTTGAGGAAAATATCATTTTCAATTTGAAATCAATTATAAAAAACTACTTAATAAATAAGGATTTTTATTTTGAAATTACTATGTAAAATTCAAAAAGATTCATCAAGGATTTATTATTCGTTTATGGTTGTAAAATTAATTCATTCCATATATGTGAAAAAAATATCCCTTTAATACTTATTTCATAAAAGTCACAATGATCCTTATTTAGAAAATGAGAAAATGTTCCTCTCAACCCATTTGGTAAAAATTAAAACATTGGTATAAATGAATATAAAAATTCATATGAAAATGGTAAAATGTTTCTTTGAATCATTTTTATAAAACATAGATTTCGAAGAATATGGTTTTCTATTGATGATACAAATAATGTTGATTTTACAGAAATATAAATTTAACTTCATGAGTTAATAAGGTGAGAAAAATTAAAGGAAAACTGTCTTTTATAAAAATAACTGGAGTAAAATAATGTTCATGATTATATTTATTGGATGACTTTATGATTTCATCATCATAACATCACAATTGAAAATCTCTATAAACAATGATATTGTATCTTAAAACCCCTTACCGGGAATTCACCTTACATAAAATGAACATTATCCTTAGGAATAATAAAGTTAAATATATTATAAATCTATACCATGGTCATTTTACAAATTTCAATATCATTTATTATCCCCATATAAATTTTCTAGATCCACTATTATTAACAATTTAATTTTAAAAACATCATTTTTGGTTGTTAGGTCTTTCATTTATTATTATTATTAGAGTTCAGTAGTTCCATTACTTGTAACTTTATCTTTGTTAATTTATATAAATTATAATATTAATGATATAAATAACATATATATTTGTTATATACAAATTTAATTACATCTATAATATTTAGTGATTGAAAAATTAATTTCATCGTTCATTCATATGGTTGGTTATACGTATAAATGGATGCCATTTTCATTTTTCAACTAATGGAATGAAATAAAGATAAATTTGAAATAAAATTCGTAGTATAGTTATTAAATCATATTTATTCATAAAATTTTTCCTCATACAATAAATGTCAAATATAAATGAAAAATGAGTCTCATAAGTTCATAGAGGTGATATTCCACACACTCGCATGAATAATGTTATCTGGTCTCAAATGATAGGATGTTGAGTAGGTATATGTTATATTTAAATTATATAGGTACAATAATATAATTAATATAATACATAAATGTTAAAACCATAAAATTTTACTTCCATTAAATATGGGGGTAATGAATTATTTGTATCACTACTAGGACACGGTATGTCGTACATTTACACGAGAAATACATTCATTAATTTTTATTTAGAAATAGGATTTATAATGGAGTCTTCCAAATCATTAAAATTCAAAATATTGATGATGGTGAAAATATTTTCTATTTGTAATTACCATGTATTTATAGGAGGTATATTAGAGTAGAATATAAAGTGAATGGTTAATGGGATTGCCTCTTCTTTAAAACGACTCTTTCAATATCCTAAAATGGGACCTAGGGACAATATTTTGAGAATTGAAGAACTTATTGAATTTATATAATTATGTAAAGAGTGGAAATTATTATATTTTGGAAGATCTATAAGGATCAGTATTGTTTAAATAATCATGGGAGGATGCTCCCATTTGTAATTGAGGTGTAGGGAAAACGTTTTATTTATCAAAATAATTACTTAAAATAATTTAATTCTAAATTCATATGTCACAAAATGGGATGAAAGTCAAATATAATATATTTTGGGTTCTTAATCCTATAAGAAAATATAATTTAGGAAAATTTTGGTTTCATTTTCAACTTTATCATTTTGATTAACCCCTATTGACCAATGTTAATTTTAACAAAGGTAAAAAGATTAAATATTGAAGGGAAATAATTTTGAATTATAATGTGAAAATTGGCCCATATATTTCGCTGTTATTAAACTTTTAGACATTTAATTTCTATTTTTTCATATTTAAGGTTTTTTAAGTATTTTGAAAACATTTATTAGTTATTATTTTTATTGAATATTATTATCTCAATTTCTAAAACTATTCATTTAATTTGAATTAAATGAAATAAATAAAACATTTTAATTAAAATAAAATATTTTATCATAAAATTAATATGTCATATTAAACAATAAAATTCATGGAGCACTATAAATTAATAAAATTATACCACTTTTTATATTTTCTAAATCATTTTTGTATTATTCTATTAATTGAATACGAATTTTATTTGGCATTTTATAATTATGTAATGTTGTTATATAATACCTAAAATTGGAAATTACATACCATTTTGAATATAATTTCATTATGAATGAAATCAGTATTAATATTCTATAATAAGAAGTTTTTTTACCTAATTGAACATATATGGAATATTTAAAACTATGATAGTGACATTTTTTAATTTTATTTGATTTAAATAATATATAAATCATTTTTATCGACATGTGTTAATTAACCTAGTAAATTTCAAGGATGAGGTTAAAGTTTCATATTTAATTAATCGAATAATAATTTTGAAGATAACATATTGTATTATAATTTATTTTTTAGTGATCTTAACCTAATTTACCCATTAGAGAGGTAATAAATATTATAAAATTTACTATCTACATTGAACAATAATAAAATAGGTCATTTTTACCAAATTTGAACCTTTTAATTTTAATTATTCAAATAATTTTTTCTAATTAAATATATATAAATTGATGAAAATTATTTTAATTCGATTATAGTGAACTATACATTTAATATAAAAATACCACATCTTAATAGATGAATATTCATTACATAACATTTCCATCCATGCCAAAACAACTTTGGTATAATATTATTGGAAACATGGAAAATAATTACCATGTTAATAAAATATCAACATCTTCTCCCAAATATTTCATTATGACTATCTCCTTTAATAGAAATATCATACATAATACATTTATTTATATCACGAGGAAAGGAAACATAATAAATTGGGAGATCATTAACTCATTATGGTAAAAAAGAGATATATGAATAACACATAAGAATAAAATGATAATATTGTATAATAATATTATATTATCATTTTATAATCATACACTCTATTAAAAATATCGAAACTATAATTCATGAAATTAATTATAAAAGACTAAAATATATTAATCATTATGGATTTAAGCAGTTTTAAGCAAGAATTATTAATGCAGTCATAAGGCAAGTAATTATATCATACACATAAAAAAATAAAATCATTTACTTAGTAGTCATGTATCATTTAAATTTCCATCATATATTAATGGGTTCACACCCTAAAGCATCATAGTGGGCGAGGTTCATTCCCAAGACTATCATAGCGGATAGAGTCCCTTACTAAACTAGGATCAGTCCAAATTAAAGTCATGTTTTTCTTCTTTTATATCAATAAATACCCAATTAAATGGAGGGATATATAGGTCCCACCGAAATCATAATTAAAATAATATATATGTGTTCCAAGAAATCATAAACCATTCATCATATCAGAACCCATGAAAAGAAGTGGGTTTCAAAAACATTTCATCATAACATTGCCCATGGAAAATAAATGGTTTTTATAAGAATATATTCATAATAACCATATACCATTTAGACAAAACGAATAATAATAGAATAATTGGGTAATATCCACAATAAATCCAAATTGGCATCAAGGGTTATAGTCTTTTATGAATAGAAATACCATTAATTAATCCTTTATAGATTCATTTAGAAAATATCATTTATATTTTGAAATCACATATTTAAATAAACAAATTCAATTATAATTTAAAAAAAATACAAGAATCAGACCTTGTAATCATATAAATTAATATTAAAATAATAATTTAGTCTTGACATTAGGAAAAGATGTTCATACTATAAATGTTAAAAAAACTCTGTCGATACCTTTTTTAGAATAATCATCAAGTAACTCATTTAGAATTTAAAAAAGGATTCTATTAAATCCCATTTCATAAAATACAAACATAGAAAAACATATTTTATAAATTCGTATAATTTTTTTAAAATATTTCTTTAATATATTTATATAAAAAATGGTTATGTATGAGTAATGGATTTCAATTGAATAGGGAAATGAATTCGATTTTCTCTAAAAATATATTTTCAGTATCCTTAGTACATAATCTTAGGAACATGAAAGGAAAACATATTTCAACAAAAAATATATATATTTTAATAAAAATAATTATTATCATGAATTTTTGATTAAATTATTTCATTATCATACCACAATCATAAACCATCATGACAAATAATGAGATTGTAACCTAAATCTGATGACATTGAGTTTCATATTATTTGAAAGAAATTTTGAATCCTTTATAGTAAATTTAATATAAAATAATTATATACTATATTCATTTTAATACATATACTATCATATATGATAACATTATATCATTTCAACAACACATATTATTAGATATTCTTTATTAAATTGTCATTTATGGGTGTTAAATGCCTCATTTATCATGATAATTTAATTTCAATTTTTTTAGACCTTATACATTAAAAGATGACACATAATGTCTACAATATTAATACTTACAAAAAATCAATCATATAATTATTAATCAAATATTTGTATTCATCCATAAAATTTGAGGAAATAAAAATTAATTACATAATTCATAGAGATATTTGGTCGTACCTATACATGAATGATGTTATTCTTTTTAAATGGATGTAATTAAAGAAAGGTAAATATTAATTCACCATTATATGATATTTACTCTATAGCATATATCATATATATTCAAAAAAATCCTAATTTCCATCCACGTAAAATAAACATGAAAAATGAATCTAATCGCTTCATTAAAGTGGTGGTCCACATGTACACATGAACAACGTTATAATTTCTTAATGGATATAATGTTATGTAGGTATATGTGATATGATACTACAAGAGGTATAATATTTTAATAAATATAATCTAAAAACATTATACCCATCATAATATTCATCTATATAATAGAAATATGAGAAATCAATTATATTGTTATATAGAGAGGCTATGACATATTTACACATTTGTAATACTTTCAAAAATAATTAAATAGTAAAGATAATGTATAATGATATTTTAATAATCATATTTCCATTTAATAAAATTTAGTACATTTCATCTATTATTTTTAGTTAAATACCATATATTTTTAATAGGTAAAAAAGTGTAGAAAATAAAGTAATCGGTTAAGCTGATCACCTCATCTTTGAAACGACTAAACTAGAACTCCAATAAAGGGATCTGGTGTTGGAATTTTTGGAATAATAAAACATTTAGATTGTGTCTAGGGTATTTAGAAGATAAATTTCTACATTTTGGTTCAACTAGGAGGCTCTATTTTTTGCAAACAAGTGAGGGAGGTGGTTCTCGTTGACAATTGAGGTGAGGGAAACTTTTAGAATATCTGAAATTATTAAAATATAATAAATTCATTCATAAGAAAAATGAATCAAAATATATAGTTATTAAGATATAAATTTTATAAGGTTGTAACCCCATCAAAAAATATATTTTACACATATTTTGGTTTCATTTTAATCCTTTTCATTTTGTTTAACCCATAACATACAAATTGTAATGATGACTACGATACCAATTTTTCCCATATCAAATAGTTGTAATTTTTAACATAGAATGTGATTGTTTCCCTATTAATGGAAATTTAATTTCTTTTTAGAGCCTTTCATATTAACCTTTTCATATTTAAACATTTTTATGATTTATGTGTAATTTTATAAAATATTATTATGATAATATATCATTATTCTCACTTTTGAAACTATTTATTTAATTTTACATACAAGAAATAATAGATAACATTGAATTGGAACATAATATTTTAACAATATAACAATAGTTCCTTTACAACTATTAAATTCTAGTAGCGCTTTAATATTATTAAATTATTTGACATTAAATATTTTCAAAAAAATAACCATTTTAGTTTTTTACTAATTGAATAAATACTGCATTTGTGTTTTCTAGTTGATTTAGGTAACTATAAAATGCCTAAAACATGAAAATAAATAACATTAATAAATATAATCCCATTATTCACAACATTAATATTATTTTTCATTTATAAAATGTTTCTATCGTTATGCGACAACATATAAGATATTTAAAAAAGGAGTGTTGTTCTATAACTTTCACTATTTAAATAATATATATATAATTTTTAGGCCAACTCATCCATTACACAGAAATTTATTAATCCTCAAGAGATAATTATATAATTCCCTTTATCAAAAAATAAATTGGATGAAAAATTATGGCCTTATCCCTTATTTGTTTGTCTAAATTATCACATTTTAACCATTACCGCGGTGATAAATTTTACCATGGTTACTATTAAAATGGTTCAAAAATAATAACTATATATTTAATAAATGTGAAACTCATAATTATCAATATATAATAAATTTTATCTAATTAATACATATAAATTTCGTAAATTATTTTTAATGTAATTTCACAAAATAAGAAAAAAAATTGTTTTTCATGAAGACTAAATTTTTAAGCCTTAAGCAAGATTTATTCATATCATCTGACTAGAAAAATATTAGCAGAATTTTTTCATCAGTTTATTAGATAAATAATATATAAATTTCATTAAAATACTTAAGATATAGTGATTATTTTAATTTATTAATATATATATATATATATATTTCATGCATAAAAACTATTTTTCGGGAAAGAATTTTTTTACAAATAATTGTAATTTTTAATTATAAGCAAATGATAATCAATGAATTAATTATATATATATATATTTATCATAATTTATTACGTCATATTCATATATGAAAATCCAATGGCTTGGGAATAAATATAATTTTAAATAAAAATATTTTAATAGTATTTCAAGGTTACATTAAACATAGTGTTTCATTTAACATAATCTATCAAAAAACATTTTATTAAAAGAGAAATATTTCATAAAAATTATGTGGGTGTTAAATAATACCCCCTCTTAAACGAAATTTTTCTCTACATTTCTCACTTTGATATCAATATATTTGGATACTTATGCCTCATCACAACTTTAGGTTCCTATATTGCTTCCCCAACATAGAATTTGTTTCAAAAATTATTGACCTCACGAGTGGTCATGTTTTGTATCATTATCTCTCTAAGAAAAAGAATATCTATTTGTTTTTTGTCATAAGATATATCTTTCCCTAGTTTTATGAAACAATAGTTTAGTACATGATAATGGTATAGTAAATACGTTCCCTTGATAATTATGTCTAACTCATCATGAACTTGTCAGAGATTCTGTAGATGGCACAATCGATAACATTAAATCTAGATATGATCAATAATATCAAAAGGGTTGATTTTCTTCTAGCTTAGCCTGACCTTATTTATAAATTTCCCAACCCAATTAAAGGTAAGAATTCATTGGAATACCATTACACTAATATCAAACTCAATATCATTCTAATGATTTTCATCATATTTGTTCAGCACTATGATGCTCTTATGTGATATTGAAAATAATTTACCTTCATTGCAATTTCCTTATATTGATCAGGACCCAATATTTTTCTTTCACTAACTCTATTCCATAATGTTGGATTTCATCACCTCTTAACACAGAGGGATTCATAAGATTGCATTTGAATGTTGGAGTGAAAACTATTATTGTATGAAAATTCCACCAATGGAACATTTTAATCCCATAAACCATGTAAATCCATTGATCATGTTCTCAACATGTATTCCAATGTTTGAAGGATCATATCAGACTATCCATATATATATGTATGATAATAAATGATTATATATTACTCTATATTTTGGGCATACATGTGAATTAACTAAAATATTAAGGTAAGACATGGATCGAGTGCGTATATAATTGATAGTGGTAATCCATGAAATATTACAACTTATTTAATGTATAATATGGTATGTTAATCATGTAATAAATATTATCATATTGAAATTATGTTTTTTGACTTCATAGATTGATTTTTTACAACTCAAATAACTTTATTACTATATATTTTTTCAGATTCTGACAAAAACAATGCATGGTGGTGTTGTCCCATTTCCACTTTTTTCGAAATGATTTTTATATAGCATTTGAATTCTATATCTCAATCCTAAATTGGTTACATAAAATGCACCAAGAAACATAATTTTTTATATCACAATCTATTCCATCCCATAGGAAACACTTTTTTATATATCTATATGTGTTTTTTCTTATATGATTAATAGATAATAATCACCTATGAGCTTCCTTAATAATATATTATATCATATATTTTATCAAAGGGGAACATACATGTTTTCAGAACCTTGTTATTCAATGATAACCATGTATGAACTTAGGGACATTTTTTGACTTATTTTCAAAATCTACTCCATCGTTATGACCCTATTCAATATTCAAAGGATATATTATTGAAAAATCATTTGAAAAATATAATATTTCTCTCCTTAATGATTTCCTGATCCATCATTTTTATGTCCAAAAATATCATATCATTTTTGTTCCTCATTATAAAGAAAAAAATCTACGATCCTTCCCACATAGAAAATCATTCATCATTTCCTCTTTCTTAAGGTGGTAAGGAATTAAGTCATCATAATTTTTAATCAGTTCCATCCATCATCTTTGGATCATGATATTTTCATTTTTATAGAAAATATTATCTAAACACGTTTGATCTGTGTATATGTCACACCTTTATCCATATAGATAATTTCTCAAAATATTTAATGAAAAATTACCACAACTATCGTGAAGTCATGATTTGGGTAATTTTTTTAATTCACAGTCAATTGTTATATAACATAAACTATAACCATTTATTTTTTCATGTGGTTTAATCCTAATCAATTCTATATCACATCACTATATTTTACAAACCCTTATAAACTATAGATCTGTTTATGTAGAGGTGTGTTGACAATACTTCTCTTCATTTCCAAAAAACATTCCACACATTCATCCTTCGAAATGAATATGGATCTATTTCCATTAAAATTTGTGTGTGGATTCAAAATCCATGTAAAAGTATCCATAAATATATGATAGTATATAGAAAAAACATGATATCTTGGAATCTCAAACATTGTTTTTTGTTCAGGAACACTCCTCAATAACATATTTCATTGAAGGGTCTACATATATACCCCGACATGAGATTATATGACCATAAAATAAATCCATCAAAATCCAAAAATCGCACATTCTAAAATTTTCAAAAATATTTTAATTCTTTAGGGTCCTCATCACAATTATCAAATGATATTATTAATCTCACATACTATCTAAATAAATAAGAATAAAATCTATAATGAGTACTATAAACTGATCAAAGTAATATTTATTTACTATTTTCATTAAATCCAGGAGGATAGATGGAGAATTAGTACGACCAAATGAGATCAATATAAATTATTAGTTTTCACTCCATGTATGGAATTATATCTTCTGTATATCCTATTTCATGACCCCCAATGAATGATATCATAAATGATGATCAATCATTAAAAATTATTAATATTTGTTCAATTGATTAAACATGTCATCAATACGGGATAGATGATAATTTTTCCTAATTGTTATCTTGTTAACATCTCAATAATTGATGTCTTGTAGAATTGATCCATGTTTATAATTAAAAAATAGAATAGATTCAACCTAAGGTTAAAAAAAGGGTTAATGAATTAGTTTTCAAATCTGTAATACAGTTTCCTCATCAATTCATAATACTCAATGAGGATAAATTTATGTGGATTTTTGTTAACATGGGTGGAACCAGGGTTGATTTATATTAGGAAATCAACTTAAATTTTGGTGGATGACTATATAATTCATCAATAAATAAATAAAAAAACACTCAATAAATATGAATATATTCATTTTTTTAGTTTATCTCCAACCAACTCTGAAAAACTCACCTTTTGAAATTGAATTTGGACTCATATAATGAATGTAATGTCCACTAAATGTTAATTTTTATCCTCAAATTGATTGGTGGTCATAGGGTGAGTTGGAATATAAATAAAACCAACCCTTCCTCAGTATTCTGTGAGTTATTTATATAATTAAATAATATACATGCCCGATACAAATTCAAATTCAACTATAAGATCAATTACACGATTTTTAGGAAATACTCCCAGAAATTTCAACCAAAGAAGATTCATAGAAATCAGAAGTTATATTCACACCATTTAAGGGATTTTATAAAAAATCAAGATACAATTATTTAGGTGGTACTATGATACACATATAGTATTCATTAAGTATAAAAGAGTGGGTAGATTCTAAATCATATAGGGTATTATCATTTTAAAAGTGGATGCTAATTGTACATTTCACCATGTTATTGTAGTAATGTAACACCCCAAGTTTTTATGGACCTTTTTATTCCTGAAAAAATTAAAATGTGACTATTATATTGAACTGAAATAAGTCAAACATTCCTTTAACATGGAACTAGATTGGCTTATATTACGCACAACATCGACTTGGTGTATGTTACATGCAACGCCAACTTGGTATATGTTATACAAAACAATGAGTTTCTAAAAAACATTTTTATGTTATAATTATTTAAATAAGATAATTATAACCAAGTCATTAAACATATTAAAATAAATAATAATAAATATTTTCATTTAGTTTTTTATAATGGTTTTAGATAAATAAAACATATTGATAATGAGATATATAACTTTTGGCAAAGTCCTTATATTTTTAAAAATAATGTTTTCTCAAATAAACTCTTTCTCATTTCCTTATATGAAAATTAATAAAAGGAATTTTATACACAAAAATAAATTTTCTTTTATTTAATGAACTTCATTTTTTAATTTATAATGTCAAATTTTTCTGAGGACAAATTTTTAAGATTTTTACTAGGAAACATCATTTTTTGATGAACAGTTAAAAATGGTGAATTTTAATTCAAAACTACTTTTTTCATTTAATTTATTTAAAAGGTTAAATAATATAATAGTTTTATTTCAAATATTTATTAGATCATATTCTTAAAAATTTAACAGAATTGGGTAATTTTAATCAATTTAACTTTAATTGGATAAAAAATTCTAAAAATGATTTGTTTGTTTTTACTATAAAATCCTGTAGTCTCATCTCATTAATAGAGTTGAATTTAAATTTATTTTTTCCACTTATGTGATTGGAATTTAAAAAAATTGATCTAGTATTTATAATCATAACAATATATAATTCTTAATAATGTAAACATTCTTTTCTAAAAAATTGGCTATTCAATGTAATTAATAATACATACAATGATTAAGGTAAAATTAAAAATAATAAGGGACAAAAAATTAATTTTATGATCCAAAATAACATATAAACTTGTACTAGATCAATTTTATATTGTTATTTCATCCCTATCATCCCTTTATATCTAATTTATTCAATTATTGTATCTACTTGAGTTTGGAAAAATGTGGGTGGAATTCCTTTTCTCAAAAAATAAAGAAGTTACACTCATATTCCCCTATAAAAAGGCCTTATATCCTCCCACTTCCTCACAACTTTGAAGATAATTTGGATCGACCAATATATTCCCAAATAGATCCTAAAAAACCCTACTCACATTATACAAGAATACCCTAGGATATAAATCAATCTATGTAATCTCTTTAGTGCAAACCAAAAAGGAGTTACCTGAATAGAAGGAATCATTTTTCCTCAAGTTCTTTTATGTTATTTACACTATCCACACCCTAAACCTTCTTCTATTTTTGTTCCTCAGATTCCTAAGAGTTTGAGTTCTGCTTTGCATGTTGAGAACTATATTTCACTATCCTATTCTGACTCTTCCTTGGTAGAGCCCATGACGCACCCTCTCCCTGAACATTCCTCTGCTCATGCAGCTGTTCCCATGTCCATTCCTCTTTCCTCTTCTGACATGGACACTCCAATTGATTTGGATGTGTCACAATCTTCTTATGATCAGTTACCTGTACATGGAGCTTTGCGAGAACAGCCTCTGGACAGTTCTGAAATTAAGGACCCTTTACCTCCTATCATAAATCCTAGCTCTAATCTGAGAGCAAATGACTTGCAAAACTCTGAAAACCAAGAGTCCAAACTGGATACCAAACAAAACCCCCCACCCTCCCCAATGGTCACGAGGTCTCAAGGAACTAAAGGTACTGGGAAATTAAAAAATAAGAAGGGTCCTACCCAAAATCCTAATTTGTAATGAATATACTATTTTGGAACTGTCAAGGTGTGGCTAATCAAGACACCTCCATCACTCTTAGGAGGTTTTTAAATAATCACAAACCTCTTCTTTTTTCTATTTCTGAACCGAAAGTTACTTTCAAAATGAATTTCTTGAGGTTTGGTTCTCCCAACTACAATTTCCTAGGCTCCTGCAAAAGAGATTCTAACTCTGATTCTATGTGGATCTTTTTCCATAACTCTCTGAAAAATGTCAACATTTTTAGATCTTGTGATAAACACTTTACTTGTAATTTTTCTTCGAATTATCGTCATATTTTTTGTACTATGGTCTATGCCAAGAATAGATATCAAGATAGAATAGACTTATGGAATGATCTTATTGATTTGGATAAATGTATTCAATCTCCTTGGATGTTCATGGGTGATTTTAATGCCATACTTAGTCCCTGTGAAAAAATTGGGCCCTCTCACCTTTCTATATCCTCCAGGGAATTCAGAGCCGCTATTGAAGATTGTAATCTTTTTGAAATCACTCTTTCTGGGGCTAAATTTACTTGGTACAGAAATCACCATAATAAAAAAGTTGCTAGTAAGCTCGATAGGGCCTTTGTTAACATGATGATTCTTGATAGCTTGGATAATATCTCTAGTGTTACTCTCCCTAGGCTCAATTCCGATCATCATCCTATTCTTGATAGCCTTCTCACAAAAGAAAAGAAATATGCCTTTCCTTTTAAATTTAATAATGTTTGGTCTTCGAATCCTAATTGTGTTTCTTTCATTCAAAACATCTGGAATTCTATGAAACACCAACAAGATTCTTTTGCCTGTTTATATAAGTTGAAAACTCTTAAACATGCCCTCAAAGGCTGGTGTAAATCTTCAATTTCTCAAATTGATCTGGATATTTCCTTACTTGAGAAAGAGCTTAGTAGTTTTCAATCTCAAAACACCAACTCTGATTTCATTCTGGATCCTCAATTAAAAGTGAATATCTCTGTCAAACTTAACTCCTTGATTACTTTCAAAGATAACATTCGTAAACATATGTTCAGGACCAAATGGCTCACTAATGGTGATCGTAATACCAAATTCTACAATTGTTTTCAAAGAATTAGAAATATTAATAGTCCTCTTTCCAAACTTACTATTGATGGTGTGATTACTGATTCTGAAGAGGCCATCTCGGATCATGTTACCTCTTACTTTTATAATCTCTTTAATGGTCCAGGTTCAATCACTAATCTTAATCCAGATCTTATTCCTCTATTGGTGGATAAAAAGGAAAATGACTTTCTTTTGGGCACTACTCTTGATCATGAAATCAAAGACACTGTTTTCGGCCTCAATCCCGATAGTGCTCCTGGCCCTGATGGGTTTAACAATGGTTTTTTCCAAAAGCATTTGGACATAATTCACATAGATGTATGTAACCTTGTTAAAAACTTTTTCACTCGTGGTCTTCTCCCACATGGAATCAATGCTCAATTTGTAACTTTAATTCCTAAGGTGGATAATGCCACTGAGATCCATCAATTCAGGCCGATTTCTCTTATTAACACGATTTTCAAAATCATAACCAAAATCATTGCAAATAGACTTGCTCCTATTTGCAATAAAATTGTTTCTTGGAACCAGTTTGGTTTTATCAAAGGAAGATCCATTCAAGATTGTATTTTCCTTGCCTCTGAATGCTTTAATAGTTTAAATAAAAATAATAGAGGAGGATGTGTGGCTATCAAACTGGATATTAAAAAAGCTTTTGACACTATTGATTGGAACTTTATCTTTAAAGTGCTAAAAAGATTTGGATTTCAAGACCATT
Source organism: Viscum album (assembly GCA_963277665.1). NCBI lineage: Eukaryota > Viridiplantae > Streptophyta > Magnoliopsida > Santalales > Viscaceae > Viscum > Viscum album. The sequence goes on along the minus strand of OY728123.1, from coordinate 744,057,846 downwards.
TCATTGAATGAATTAGGATATTATTTCTTTCAGCTGACATCTCTGTCCTTATTAATGGAACTCCTAGAGGGTTTTTTACCTGCTCTAAAGGTGTTAGACAGGGTGATCCTCTTTCTTCTATCCTTTTTATCATTGCTGAGGATTATCTTAGTAGACTCCTCAACAGTTTGGTTGAACAAAGTAAGCTTAAACCTATACAGGTCGCTAGAAATCTTAATGCCCCCACTCATCTTCTATATGCTGATGACATTATCCTATTTTTAAAAGGGGACCAAAAGAATATACAGACTCTTAAGGAAGCCATTGCTCATTATGAGGAGGTCTCCGGTCAAGTGATCTCTTGGAATAAATCTTTCATTTTCATTGGTAAAAATTTTCCTGTCGGTAGGAAAAATAGTGTTACAAATTATTTAGGTATTAAAGAAGGTCTGATTCCCTTTACATACTTAGGAGTTCCTATTTTCTGGGGGCGACCCAAAGTCAGTTATTTTTCTAATGTCATTGACCAGATTACAAAACAACATTCCAATTGGAATGGGAAATCTCTCTCCATGGCTGGGAGAATTTTCTTGGTCAAATCAACCATTGTTTATAAAATGGTTTACTCCCTCATGATTTATAAATGGCCTGCTGGCATTTTCAAGAAAATTAATACCTTTATTAAAAAATTTATCTAGATTGGAAGTTTTCTTGAAAGGAAGCTTGTCACCATTCCTTGGAATTCTTGTTGTAGACCTATTGATAGAGGTGGGATTGGCATAAAAAATTTAAAGCTTTTCAATGACGCTCTCCAGGCTCATCTCACTTGGAATATTATTCATTCCCCTTCTAAAGCCACTAACTTTTTGTATCACAAATTTATTTCTAAGCTTTTAAAAGGGAATCTCAATTTCATTAATTCTTCCATCTGGCCATTGATCAGGGACTCTTATCATAAGATCATGGAGAATTATAGATGGATGGTTAGTGTTAACTCTTCTATTAACTTTTGCTGTGGTAAATGGTATGATAACCCCTTGATAACTTTGTTACCTTCTAGTCATACTCCTGAGGACACTAATCAATCTATAAAAGATGTTCTTCAATTTCATCGTCATGATCTCCTGGATAATATTATAGAAATAATTGATAATCATTCTTTCTCTCCTGATGGTGATTTTCTGGTTTGGGAACCAGCCCCTAATGGTGTCCTAGACTCCAAAAGCTTTTATAAGAAATATTTCTCTCACTTTGAATCTAGTTATAGTTGGGTAAGTCTGTTTAATAAACCTTGGATTAAACCCTCCAGGCTCACCCTTATATGGCGTAATTCCCATAGTAGATTGCATAATGATACTATTCTTCAAAATTTTGGGATCCATCTTTGTTCTAAATGCCGCTTATGCAACCAAAACAGGGAGGATGCAGATCATTTTTTCTTGTCTTGTGCGACAGACTCTGCATTATGGAATTTTGTCTCTGATCTTTTCAATTACAGATGCTCTTTTACTGATTCTATTTCTTTGTTTCTAATACACTGCACTAGATCTGATTTTTCTTTACAGATCAACAATATCTGGTTGTCGGTAGTGGAAGAGCTCATTCATGAGATCTGGTATGTTAGAAATGATATTATTCATAATAATCATTCTTTTAATCTCAATGCAGGAGAATCTCAGATCATTGTGGCAATCCAGGAAGCTGCGTTTCATAAAAAATTTTGCTGCAACAACTCATTTGGAGACTTTGAGATCCTTCGCCATCTCTGTGTTACTGGAAATTATCCAAATCCAAAATGCACCTTCGAGGTTTTCTGGCAGGCTCCAATGCAGGGATGGATCAAAGTTAATGTTGATGGTGCATCAAAAGGAAATCCAGGTCCTGCCAGTTGCGGTGCTATTTTCAGAGACTCTGCTGGCCAGTGTCAGGGCTGTTTCTTCGTTGGATGTGGTCACTCGTCATCGCTGGAGGCGGAACTGCTGGGTGTCATCCATGCTGTTGATTTTTCTCTTCAAAGAGGTTGGAGGAAACTATGAATTGAGAGTGATTCATCCACCATCATTCATGCCATATGGAATGGCATCACTCATCTGGCCTGGAAGCATACTTCACGTTGGATGAACTGCCTTAACTTGCTCCACAGGATTGATTATATCGCCACCCATACTTACCGTGAGGCAAACTCCGTTGCTGATGCTCTTGTCAACAAAGGAGTTCACCAGCGGATGACTCGGATGGACTCCCTGCCCGCTGATTTATTTGAACTCTTTGATAGAGATTGTAAAAAAATCCCCTATTTCAGACTCTAGTAACTTTCTTGCTTTTTTAATAATAATTTTTGCTTTTGTCTTTGACCAAAGCATTACCTTTAAAAAAAATTACACAAACCTCCATCAAATGTCTCACGAGTATACAATTTATGTGAAGGGTGAACTACCGCCTCCCGAAATGATGATTGTTCATTTTTTATTTACCACCTGACATGGTATAAATTGTGATGTAGAACATTTTTATATATTTTTACATAATATATTTATTATTTATTTAAAATTTTTAATCTTTTTATAACAATTTTCATTATACTTTCCATTTGGTGTGTATATGATAATTTCGTTTTAGAATTGTGAACTACCTCCCCATCAATGTGATGTGATTCGTCCAGAAACAACATGTAATGTATTAAGGATGTGATTAATTAACATAGATTATATATACATATAATGTGATAATAATACTATTAATTATATAATATACATATATAAATATATTTCTTTTTATTTCATTCTTTCAATAGGATAATAAAAACAGAAATCCCATTCATTTGTACATATAACTGACCATCTCCATGAACTATGTATTCCATTTCATACATATATTTACTATAACGTATTATAAGAAAAATATAATTAATATAAATGATATTTATATCATTTTATACACTCTTGAAATCAGAATATATGTTAATGACCAAAGATATAACTAATTAAGACACATGCTTAGAACGAAGCAGATATTACATGAAGTGAAACCTTAACCGATAATTGATAACAAGAGGGTAATATAAGGTCACAATAAAATGATATATGGTATTGGATATAAGAATATTATTTATCAAAAATATGTATAATAGTGTAAATTTTATTATAAAATAATCATGTACATGTACAAAGAGAGTCATGAAAAAGGTAAGGGAAATTTCATTTAACTTTTTATTTCTGTGAGATAAATTACTTAGACACCACTCTTTTTTATGAGGTGTATGTAATTCCAATGATTTAATTCAATTATTTTTATTATTAAATTTATTGTTATTTAAATATCTGTTCTATGGTCGTTCGTTCATGGGATTAATGTTTCAAAAATTAGCATGTCGGTAAAAAGTTTTGTCTCAATTTTACTTCTTTGAGACACGTATTTTTTATGCACAAATAATTTTTGGGTTATATATAATTCTATTTAATATTTTATTTCATGAATATCCTTCTTTTTATGATATTTTAGGCTGTATTTAATTTCATTTCCATACATGGAGAGTATGAAAAAATGTTACCAAGTGGGAAGAGTTTATTTGAAGTGATATCATAATTTATCCAGATTGATTGAGATTATTCATTAATCAATGAAATATTATGATTAATCTCTCATTAAAACACATTATTTTCCTAATCATATATTTATTCAACGTAAATACATGTATTTTTACATTTTTTTCACTCCTTGGTACATAATATGATTTTGAATGTTTATAATTTTGTTTTTACCTCTCCCTTCGATCAGAAATTTGAGTTCTTTCTAAAATTGTATTATAAAATGGTTTTAAAAATGATGTTAAGAATTATTTATATTCATTAAAAGTGTTTTAAATGGATTTTTTTTTAAAAAAATCAATATTTCGTTGTTACTTTTCAAAATGATTTAAAATAAATTGGTTTCAAATCTTTTTCAAGAATTATTTATATGTTTTCAAAGTTCATTTAAAGAAATTGATTCTCAAAAGGATTTTATGATTATTATATAATTTTTAAATTAAAATGGTTTTCATATGGTTTTAAATATTATTTTATAATAATTCAAATAAAAAAAAATTCAAAACTTTTTAATGATTATTTTAAATATTCTCAAAAATTGTTTTTTCAAAATTTTTGTAAGACTCCATTAGGAATTTCCAAAGATACCATTAAAGAATATTATTCTCAATTATGTTTTATGTTTTAAAAATAAATATTCAAAGAATTAAGGATATTTATCTCAAATAGTTTTTAAAAAGATATTTCCAATTCATTTTCCATATAGGATGACATCTGTTGGTATTACACATTCCTTTCTAGGAAATGGTCTGATGGTTCCATTTCTGTTCTCTCTCTAAATGGTTTTAGTTTTTATGTTATCTTGTTTAGGAAACCCATTACTCTTCCATGGGTTTTATTCTTATGAACCACGCTTTATTTTAATGGTTATGCTGTGATGAAATAATTATGAAACAAACATCATCTTCCCCATGACATGATATGATTATTTGATTATGATACCTATTTCATTTCCTACGTTATGATATGAATATTTTTTATTTTTTGGAACATGTTTTTATGATTTCACTATGATATTGGTGGGACCTATATCTACCTCCAATGTAATGAGTAAATATTTATATATCAAGAGATAGTCTAAGATGGTCTTGGTAGTGAACCTTGAATCCTAAGATGGCCATGGGAGTGAACCATGACTACCAAGATGCTATGAGGAGTGAAATAATGCCACTAAGATGTTCAAGGGAGTGAGCCCTTACTACTAAGATGTTATGGGGAGTGAACCCATACTACGAATATGGTATTGGTGATGATGGATTGACTACTATTGAAATGTTATTATATTCTTATGTGTTTTACACTATTCCATGTTTTATTCTTATGTCATACATTCATGGATTATGTTCTTTATTTCTTTTTGATTCATGTTTAATGAACTAAAAATAACTTTCCCATGATTACAATTTATGACATTCTATATGAATGGTATGGTCTTCTATTTTCATGATCAAAACCTCATACCCCTATGCTTATGTTAATGATTTCATGTCTCCCTTATTTACTCTTACTGGGAATATTAACTCACCTATTTTAATGTTACCTTCCCCCGGTTATGAATATATTTATTATGTTTGTTATTTATAGGAAGTGTTATATTTAAAAAAAATCTAATGGGAGTTAATTTACCTCACTTATGTAACAATTTTTATGTTTCCATGTTTCCAAAGGCACTAGACTAGTATAGTCTTTGGGTGTCTATTTTTATATTGTTTTTTGATTTCTGAAAAATATATTTAATGTTTATGTATGAAAGGAGATGTTCCTTATATTTGGTATTATAGAAATTTTTTACTCATCCTTTTGAAACAAGTATGATCAAAACATAGTGAGAATGTAATACTAATGTCTGAGGATAATTCTATTGATAAGGAAATGTTTTGGAAAATGCCCTGGAATTTTGGAAAAGTATAAATTGAGTTATTTTAGATAAATACCTCCATGTATGGATAATACAAGTGGATGTGGATCTAAAACATATGTATTAGGTTGTAATAACTCCAACACGTTGTCTTGGCACTAACTTAAGGTAATCTGGTACATGGCAGCGAGCCTTGTTTCACACCTAGTATTACTATCCTAGGAGATACACATTAGGGATTAAAAAAATCATCATAAACAATAATAAAGTATTTAAATAGATGTTTTCTATTAATAACTAATGATAAACCTAAGTTTCCATTCATTTATGAGGGTATATTATTTTACCCATATTATATGTGATTTTTCATGATTATATGGTTACTCAATATGATAAATGATTCTTATTATATTCTATTCGGTTTTATTCAATGGATGGATCACAAAAGTACCACATTAATGGTGATTGTGGTTGATAATGAAAAAATTGTCCTCCTAATAAATTTAATTCATTGAGAGAAATAATCAAAACATCATTTCTATGATCCCAAAAAAATTAATGTTATAAATCATGTTGGACTTCTAAATAAGAAATGGAGGGAATAAAATTATGATGAGCCCTTCATGATGTAGTGTCCACATTCTTTTAGAGGGTATTCTGATCCACTTGTTGATGAAAAATGGATCAGTACTACTGCAAAGATATTATCTGTTCTCCAATTATAATAGTATGATAAAGTCATTCTAGATATTAATTAGTTAGATGGTGTAGAAAACTAGTTGTGGACACTAATCAAGAATATTATGCAGTATAATGAGAATCAATTAATGGATTGGGATTAGTTTAAGAATATATTTTTTAATAAGTAATTTCATAGAATTATTTTTACCAAGATATAGAAATAGTTCCTTGAGTTTACACAAAGGGATAATAATTATGTTTCTCCCTAGAAGTCTAATTTTAGGAGACATGTGAGTTATTATTTATTAATTATCATCAAACATGAAATCAATGTTTATAGGTTCTTCAATAGATTAAATAAAAGTCTCAGAAAATAGTTGTCCATAGGAGACACTAGTAGCTATGAAGATATTGTTCATTTTCAATCAAGGTTTAATTGGAGTTTGGAGTCACATAACAATCCCATGGTTTGAACAAGAAAAAGAATATGTTATAAAATGGAAACTCCAAAACCCCTGAGGAGAAGAAAATGAGTGTACCTTTATTCTCAACGTGTGGGAAGAAGCATGAGGAAATTTAATTAAGGGGTCTAATAAATGTGTTAATATTTTAGGAAAGGCCATCAGTGAATTTGAATTGAAAAGTGAAGGGGAAGTTAGAAAATGGAGAAAATATAGAAAAAGATACATAGAATTCACCTCACATGATTCAGTGCTACAATTTTAAGGAAAATGGGAATTATGCTAATAAATTCCCAAACCCAAGAGATGGTGATGATTATTGAAATTATCTACCTCTTAATCTAATGAAAAAGTGTAAATCTCATGAAATCTCCATTTATGTAGAGGGGTGTGATAACGGGATGGTGAAAATTAAACATAAGGACCACTCTAGAACTGTTAATGTCTTATTTTATTCTAGATCTACCCATTGTTTCATATTTAATGAATTTTATAAGGGTTTCATGATTCCACATAAATGATTGGACATGGAATTATCAGTACAGTCCCCTAATGATATGATGATTTCATAACATGTCTATGATCCCTCTTCAGTTGAAATTTTTTGGAACGTTCTTCCAGAAAATATTTTCATTCTTCCTGTGCTTGAACATTATGCCATCACAGTCATGTATTATTTTTCTCTACATAAATCCCAAATCAATTTTCAAGGAAGGGAAGTTATGTATTATATTTCATACCCTCTTATGATCATCCATTAATGTGAGGGTATGCATGAACATCCTGTGGTGATTACATTCCATGTATTGTTCTTAATTACCATTCAAAAGGGTTGTTTATGCCAAATGGTTGGGGAAAAATTTACATCAATTATATGCATATTGTTATGGAATTTTTGAATTTCTTTCCGGAATAGTTTCATGTCATTAAACTAATAAGTGAAGATGTGTTCTCAATAAAACTCACACTTAGTTCCATAATAATTTCAAAGACTCTTTATATAATTTCCAAGATTGAGATTCATAAATTTAAGGAGGAACACCATGAAAACCATGATAAGGGATTTATTAGTCCATGTGAGTCACCTTGGGGTACACCTATTGTCTTTTTGAAAAATAAATATGGATAAATGTGACTCTATATTGATTATAGGATGTTAAGAAATATTTTAATCAGGAACAAGTATCATCTTATTTGTATTGATGACTTGTTCGATCAACTACACAAATCATTATTCTTCTCTATGATTGAACATCATTATGGATATCATTAATTAATGTTCTAGAATGAGGATATACCCAAGATGGAATTTTTTACAGGGTATAAATTATATGGATATATAGTGATTCATTTTGGACTTACTAATTCCCCTGTTATATTCATGGATTTGATGAATAGAGTCTTTAGGGATTACATAAATCAGTTTGGGGTTTTCATTATAGATAATAGTACTATTTTATCAATGAGAAAGAAACATCATAAATATTACTTGATAATTGTAAAAAATAACCTATGGAAAGAAAAAATATATGAAAAATTTACTAATTGTAAATTTTTTCTACAAAAAGTTTCATTTTTGGGTCACATAATCTAATGAGACAGTATAAAAGTAGATCAATAAAATAAGGGGTATATTTATTTATATCCTAAACAAATGATGATGACTGTGATCTGTACCCTTCATTTTTAGGGGGATATTATCAACAGTTTGTGGAGAATTTATCAAGACTTTTTAATCATATGACTAAGTTAACATGGGAGGGTTTCATGTTCCTCTTTGGAAATGAATGCGATGTAAATTTCAAGGAACTTAGGTGAAGGTCTGTCAATACACATGCACATACATTACCCTATAGTGGAGTAGGTTTTTCAATATATAATGATTCATACATGGAGGGATTGGGGGTGTTTCCTTATACAAAAAACATGGTAATCTATTATGACTCATGACAATTAAATATTCATGAGAAAAATTACCCAACTCATTATTTGGAGTAAGCAATGATAATTTTTTTCTTAAAGATATAAAGGCACAATATTTATAGATAAAAGTGTGATATATATATACCAATCATAATAGTATGAAATATATATTCACATCTAAGGATTTTAACATCCTCTAGAGAAAATGGTTAGATTTTACCTTGGATTATTAATGCTCAATACATTACAACACTAGGGATGAAATGAAGAATTAAGATGAATTGAGTTGGAAGGATAATGTTATCATACCAATGATGGGGATAAAAAAATATCCAATATTTAAGTATTTAAAAAAGGATGGATCCTGAAATCCTAATTGAAGGGGGAAAATATTATCATTCTCAAATGAATGTTCTACCATCTATCCATGTAATGATTAGGGTGGCACACAAGGAAGTTATTGAGGTTCAAGATGAATATATAGATGTATGGGAGGTTAACCTTATTCAGTATAGAATGATAATGTTCAAGAACTATGTATGTTTTCCTTAAATATTATAATTTAAGAATGAGCTATTAGAGGAAGCTAGTAGTTATTCATTCCCTATTAATCATATTAGTATGAAGATGTATAGTGACTTGAAATAATACTTCTGGTGGGATAGAATGAAGAGAGATATCCTAGAATTTGTATCATGGTATTTGGAATGCTGAAAAGTTATTGTTGAAAGACAAAATACAAAAGGTATATTTCATCCATTACCAATAAAATAAAGAAATTGGGAGAACATCACTATAGATATTGTTTTTCTACTATCCAAAACCTATAAAGGGTTTAATTATCTTTAGGTGGTAGTTGATAGCCGTACAATTTCAGCACAATTCCTTGATATTAGGGAACAATTTTCTCTAGATAATCATTCCAATATATAAATTAAGGTAGTTGTAAGGTTTCATGGAGTACCACATTCTATTGTACCAGATCTGAATATGAGGATTAACTCTATGCTCCAGTGAAATATTCAACAAGCACATGATATGGAATTGATTTATGTCACTTCTTATCATTCATAAAATGTTATTTGATCTGAAATAATAATTAAAACATTGGATGGTATGTTCAAATAATTTTCAATATATTTAAAAGGTGGTTAGGATAAAAACCTTCCTCTAGTAGTGTTATATTACAACAATATTTTTCAAACAGAAATTCATCCAAAGCTCTATGATGCCATATATGGGAAAAAATATATAGCTCTAACATTCTAGGATGATGTTGGAGAAAGAATGCTTTTGTGACCATAGATCACTTAATAAATGGATATGATGGTAAATCCATTCAGCTGCATATCAAGGAAGCTAAAAGTCAGTATAAAATTGAATATTAATAACCATCAGCATGATCACAAATTTTATGTTTGTAAAAAGTGTTTCTATAAATCACACCCTGTAATAATGTCATTTTATTAGGGAATAAATGTAAACTTAGCCATAGGTATATTTTCCATTTGATATTATTGATCATATCATCCTGGTAGTTGATTCCTTTGAACATATTCAAAATCTCTCTCAATTCTATGATGTGTTACACAAATCTCTCCTGAGGAAGTACATAACTGAAACTTTACACATACTGATCTCATAGGTCATTCCACTGGAGAAGGATCTTTCTTACAAGAAACAACTCTTCAAAATTTTATATCATATAAAGAATGATATATAAAAAATATAACACACTTGGTTAATGATTTGTGGAGAAATAACCTATTATAGGATGCTTTATGGGAACTTGATGATAATTTTAAGAATAATTATCTATTTCTGACGCTTTCAATGGGGTTCACACATCCGTTTTCCAGTGATGCGATGCTTTTCCCCTGCATTCCCACTTTCTAGTGGTGGGCAGCATCCATCAATTATTCAGGGATGTTTCCTCACTGATTGAAATGAGATGATGGGATGTCGGTTCCTCCTTCTATGGATTCCTCCTCGGAATTCAGTACCTAGTCTGGGCCACCGTTAAAGATTAATTCATGGTTCATGAATCTCATTACCAGTTCCATATCATTGTGAAATCCAGTTAATTACACTACTTATTTCATGACATTACATGGGGTCTTGACATGGTATAAACCTTTGGTTAGAGTAGATGACAACATCAGGCAAGTCAGGGAATCTTTGGATACGTGAACATTGGGGAATCTTCATTCTTCCTCATAAGAGGGAATCTCACAGGTGAAAACCCCAAGGAATCCCACGTCGAATGTAGGGAATTAAATTCCATAGGAATATCCCTATGAATTTTATACACTTACCTTTTTTAACAGAGGGTATGTCGCGAGTTTAACCTCTTGTGGGGACTGTTACACCAAAGGCATGTCTTCTATGGTTTTCCTCAGGCATCTCATGTTTATCACGAGGTAGGTCGTGAGCATAATGACTTGTGGAGACCAAATGAGAGTGATCAAAACGTACCATATATAAGGATCAGATTGGAACATCCCTATGAGGGAGCACCATGAGTTTTTACTAGGTAGATGGATCAGAACACTCAATAAGAGAAAACCTCGGATAGTGTGTCCCATAAAGGGATGATTCCACATCGTGAAGGTTGATCTAGACACCACTGAGGGCAGATCAAAAAATGTGCAACCAACAATGGTGAACACCAGGGTTTTCCTTTGGCTGGGATTGATCGTCATGGAGGTTTCCTACATATCCAGCATATACGGCAGGGATCAAAACCCAAATAATTCGAATTGGTGATGAATCGGAGTGTACGGAAATGACAAAAACCTGGATAAATGATGTCACTTATGCCTGGAAAATGGCCCGTCACAAGAGGGATATTCTTGGTTGGATGGATATGGATTGAGTGGGTCTTTTTCTTGGTTATATTTCCGTTTTCCTCAAGGAGTGACACTAGGATGAATGTCATGATCTCATTGACATATGGTGGCCTGGTTGAGAATCAGTATGGACAATAGAGATTTTAATGAATTGGAGGAGGAAAGAGATGGATCCTTCATGAAGGTGATAGTAGTGTTGGGCTTGATCCTCAAAGATACTTCCTACATATCACCATGGCATGGAATCAAAGTCCTCTTAGTTCGGTGGGGTGATGGGACACCTGAGGAGAAAACCCATGAGAATGGATGCATAGATGAGACCCGGAAGAAGTGGAACCTTCGGTTGGGGCATGACCTTCCTGAATCACATAGGATCCAGGAAGAGGCCACGATGGGACATGATTGATGGGATTGAACCGTAGGGAGACTTCCTACATATCCCCATGATAGGGAATCATCGTCCATGTAGTTCAGGATGGGGGTAAGAATCGAGGTCTGCATAGAAGGAAAATCACTGGATGGTATGTTGGGGTTTATGCGTGGTTATCAGCCTAGTTGTTCTGATGCCACTGGGGCAGACCAGAGATGTGGGTCCCAATGAAATGGACAACAATGACTTACTGCTCCACGGGGTTGACAATGGCTTACCATTTCATTGGGATGACAACAGATTACCATTATAGGGGGTTGACAATGGATTACCTCTGAATGGGGATCACAACAGCTTACCACTAAATAGGGGATAGTTTAGTGTCATGCGGTAACAAAGTGGCATACAGTTTAACGTCAAGTAGGACGGGGGTGGAATGATGTTGAGTGGTAGGTAGCAATGGTTATTGGGCTTGAACCACGTGTAGGCTTCCTACATACCTTGCCTTGGCATGGATCAATGTCCATGTAGTTCAAATGGTGATGGTGAACAAACGTGAAGATGGTTGGGACCAATGGATGGAGGTCTTGAACATTAGGGAGGCTTCCTACGTACCTTTTCATGGAAATGATCAATGTTTACATACTTCGGGATGGGTTGGTGAACCAACATGAAGATGGTTGGGACCAATGGATAGTGGGATGGATCCTTAGGGAGGTTTCCTACATACCTAGCCTTGGAAAGGATCAAATTCCACGTAGTTTTGGATGGTTTGGTGAACTAATGTGAAGGGATTTGGGACAAATCATTGTTGGGATTCAACCTTAGGGAGGATTCCTACATTCCTTGCATTGGCAACGATCAAAGTCCATGTAGCTCGGAATGGGTTGGTGATCCTGCGTGAAGATGGTCGGGACCAATGGATTGTGGGCAAGAACCTCAGGGAGGCTTTCTACATAAAATGCCTTGGTAAGGATCAATGTCCGTGTAGTTTGGAATGTGTTGGCGAATTGACGTGAAAATGGTCAGGACCAATGGATGGTGGGCTTGAAACTCAGGGAGGCTTCCTATGTACATTGTTGTGGCATGGATCAAAGTCTGCATAGTTCGGGATGGTTTTGGGGCTTAAAATATAGTGCAGACAAGAGAGGAATTCATGGTCGATACTTACACTATGCCCACATGATTCATGCTCGGTGTGAGAAAAAAGATGTGGCAAGGACCTGATGATCACATCACCAATGTGCGTCCATGAAGGGTGGTGAATGGGGATTATGCAAGGAAGTTTCCTAGGTGCTTCCATGGAGTGGCAATAATGGAATGGGCTTATGCATGGGAGATACCCATGTGCCTTCCTAATTTCTATCCATGAGGGAATCCCAAATCACTGGTGGGTTGATTCATATAATAGAGGTCTACTGTTATGCGCTAGTGCTCATGTGGGATTACAGCAAGGGGCATTGGAATCAGACCGAACAAAGGGAGATGAAAAGATAGAATCACATGCTTGACATTCAAAATGCTGTGAGGGTGGAGTGGTGATGGAGGATGACTATTGAACGTGTTCGAAGCATATCATTCATATATCATTAGCCTGAAATGGGGGACAAAAAAATGAGGGTAGACTGTTGACCATGTTTGAAATATAGGACATGACTCGAAGTGTATTCCAAAGTCTTCCGGGGCATTGTCCGAAAATGGTAGGTGAGCCTATGCGGCATGGGACCAGGCCATTAAGGGGTACCTTCAGACAATGAAGAATATGAAGATCAGAATGAAGGACACGCAATGCATGAGGTGGAGTGATGGAATGATTAAATGGATTCCAATGGTCTGGAAATTTTGCCACTGTAATCATCAAATAAGTTATCTTATTCTTTTCACATAATCCCTCTCTTATTTGGAACAAGAGGCATCCTATTATTGAATGAAAGGGCATGATACAGTTTAAAGGCTTGTATAGAGGACTGTTGGCATCTTATTCTTGCAGCACAAGGCATCTCTTGTTTGGCACAAGAGGCATCCTATATTTAGAACATAGGGTATACTACAGTTTATAATCATGTATAGAGGACTGTTGGAATCTTATGCTTGAAGCACAATTCATCTCTTGTTTGGAGCTATAGTCATCCAATATTTATCACATAGGGTATGCTATTGTAAGTCATGTAGATAGGACTATTAGGCATCTTATTCATGGAGCATATGGAATCTCTTGTTTGGAGTATGAGGCATCCTATATTTTTCATGTTTGGTGCACTACTATTTATAGTCATGTAGATAGGACTGTCAGGCATAAGATTCCTTGTAATGGATGGTGTTAGAACTTATGCAATATAGGACCTTTATGGATCAACTTGGATTATGATACAAGTTCTAGGGCTTTGAGTAGTTTCTTGGGGAATAGTACAACTCAAGGTGCTCAGGGAATGAATGATGAGACTCTCCACTCGTGAAATGGGAAACGAACCCATAGGAATATGTTGAATTAAGGTGTTTCATGCTGTGAGTAGGAGTATCTCAAAAAATGGTATTCTAATGGTTGATGGCCGGTGCATATAAGGAAGCAACTAAATATGTCGACATCATGACCAAAAAAGATTGCGTTGTGAATATCCATTTTTCTTGGGGATCAGTGACGGTTGTGAAGGGACAGTCTCAGAGGACCAAGACTGCATGCCACCACTAAACCCAAGCGGGGGTTCAGGGGCTAAGCCCCTGCAATATGGAAAGGTGGACGCAGAGGTAGGAGCTTTGTAAAGGATAGGGCTTCACAAATTAGCTTCATTTAGGAATGGTGCTCGCGGAACAAGGGGTCTCGCAAAGCAGCATCACAAAGGAATGTTGCTCATAAAGCATGGAATCACAATGAAAATTGGATCACGGAGTGAAGCGTCTCATGGAGAAAGGAAGCATGCGGTGAAAATCCTCTCGTGGAGAAAAGCTTCTTGCTGATCAAAGCCTCTCGTGGAGCAAAGCATCTCCTAGAGACATTTGGGAATGGCATCACTTTGCAATGCCCGAGAGTTCTGCGAAATGGGAGATCGGACACCCAAGGTGTGGCATGACTATGCTTATGAATGGGAGTGTGCTGGGTATTAATAGGCTATGGAGGATGGAAGAGCGCACCATGAATCACAAATACGTGCCGCGAAGCACAAATGCACGCCACAAAGAAAATTGCACTCCGCAACTGGAGGGAGTTCCCTCATGTTTCATGTAATCACGGAGATGACCATCATGGAGCTTTGTGGCACATGTAGAGGCTCCAGTCAAGTTCCCTCATGTTATTCGTAATGGCGGAGTTGACCGTCATCAAGATTCGTGGCACTTGCGGAGGCTCCGATCAAGTTCCTCTGCTCCGCGATCATGGAGGAAGCTTCATGAATGGGCTCCATGAACCTGCTTTCCAGACCAACTTCAAATGTCCATAAATCCTAATCCGTATATCTGTTTGAGCCATATGACCTACCAAATTGATGATTGTGAAATGGAATATGATCTTGGATCATGTATGGAATCATTTTGAATTTTTTGAGGGCGTGTTTTTTGGTGCCAAAAAATCCCCCCCCCCAAGAATGGGGTCCAACAAGGATGAGGTGGGCCATGCCAACCACATTTTGAGGAAACTACTAATGAAAATGCATTTCTTGGGATCCATTTTATCCTGATCGCATTATGTAGATATCTAACTAAATCTCTTAGTCTACATGAGCCATGATCAGTGTGGGAAGCAAGAGATAATAGGAGATCATTCACCTTTATGAGAGTGCAAAAAAAAAAGATGGTGTTAGGGGATCAGAATGGGACATCAATCAACATTGAGAAAATCTTAAAATATGGATTGTAGCCTGAGAATGGGGCTCTTGGAATATCCAATCATGATTTCCAGGTTGAAAGAGGGAGTCCTGAATTGATAATGAATCTCTCAGAACAGTTGAATTGTCGTTTTCCCAATTTTCTTTGTGCATGAGCGGGGTGACACCAGGGGAATTTGAATCAATATGAACAGAGGGGAATGTAAGGTGTGAATCATAATACCCCTGATTCGGTACACTGTAGTGATGTAGTGAAAATTAAGGATAACTGTTGACAGTATTCGAAACATAGTATCCTTATTTTGTTAGCCTGAAATAGGGATAACAAATGAGGGTCGATCATTGACCATGTTTGAATCATGGGTCCTGACTCAAAATGGTACCGATTATTCTTCTAGAACATTGGCCTAGGAAATTAGGTGACCCATAGTCTGAGAATTCATATTGTTAGTGGGTTATTTTAGACGCGAAAGAGGATGAGGGTCAGAATAAAGGGAACACAATGCGTGGTGTGTGATGTGAAGGTTTGTTTGAATGGAATCCAACACTCTAGAAATTACCCCACCGTGGGGAAGACTCATTAGGTTAGTGCACCAGTCTGATAAGGAATCATACCTATTTCTAAATAGGAACTCTAGGGAGAGGGCCTAGAATGCCTTGCAGTTTTACATAATAATGATATAGATGATGAATGGGAGAGTTTGACATCATTTGACCAGGATGTTGCACACAGTTTTATGGTTGTACTGCATGGACCAAGGCTAACAGAATAATGTCATGTTACATTTATGGTAGGGTCTGAGTTTAAGGTCCTAGAGAGTGGACCATAATCAAGGTTGAGGGGCCATAAGTGTTAATTACCCTAAGGCTGGGCCCACGGCAGAATTCATGGGTGTCACTATGCATCCCATAAGGATGAGAATCAATCCAAATTTAGTTCTTAATGAAAGCGTGGCCAGAGGCCAACACTGATAGGGAAAGTCCTCTCTTGCAAGGGAAATGGTGCATCCCCAGATTAACATGGGGCATCCTAAACCTTTTCAGGGTAGAATCACATTTTAGAGTCATGTGTTGAGGAAATATGGACTCGTGTAGTTTAATGTCATACGATAAGATGTGGAGTGAAAGGGGAGATCCCAGGAAGGGATTATGTGGTGTGGTAGCTATAAACCTAGTGTGAATGAGGACATAAGGAGTCCTCACCACACCACATATCCCCTAAGGTATTTCATTAAGTCTAGTGACCAAAAGTGAATGTTAGGCTGGGACCGAGGTAGAGTAGTCAAGAATTCCTACATATCCCATTAGAATGGGAATCAAGCCGCACATAGTTTTGAGAGCGTAGATTAACGCCATCTGAGATGATGAATGGCTTGTGTTTCATGGTTGCGCTAGTACATGTCCAACCAAAGCTAATAATCCCACAAGAGTTGTTCTCGATGTTGGATACAAGGGGTAGTGATAGGACTATCCTAGTATTGGGCAGCACACATAATGGTCAATGGGACACTAGGTGAATGACTTCCCCATAATATTGACTTCCCTACTTAACGCACCAAGATGCGTGACGGGGTAAATCCGAGTTTGTTGGAATTCTACATAAACATAAGGTTTTGGAATAAATTTGAATCACAATGATGATGATCTGCATCAAAATGATAGTGTTGAGATGATAGAGGATGACTGTTGACCAAGTTTAAAACACAATATTTTTCTTGCCTTAGTCGGGAATGGGGAAAGAAAAAAGAGGGTCAAGAAATGACCATGTTCGACAAAAGGGACCTGTCGCAAATTTCATCCGAGCTCATCTAGGGAATTGGCCTAATATGGTAGCTAAGACAATGTGTCTTGAGACCAAACGGTTAAGGGTGTCCCTTGAAAACCTGGAATAGGATGGGAATCCAAATAATGGGCTCACAAAGCTTGGACATGAAATGAGGGAATGTCTGTATGAAAATTTCACACATAGGGCTCTTTGTCACAATGCATCTAAGTACAACAAAAAGATGTATATGATAGACAAAGTCGAGTCCCTATCAAAGGACAAGGGTCGAGGAGTCATATGCTTCCAGCGTAAAATCCTATGGTGAAAAATTAAGGGGTTACTTGATTTAATCGAATGTGCTCAGGGAAACGAAGTAGCCAAACCCGATGCTTAGTTTCCAAAGGGAGGTCTTTGTTTGGGGTCATAGAACTCATACCATATTGGGAAAATAAAAGAGAGGAACACGGTCTGGATATTGAAAAACCCGATGTGAAGGAGAACCAAAGTGGTACATGCCACACCCCATGTTCCCAAAAGAATTTGGGCCAAGGGGCCAAACAGCTGGGGCATGATTTTAGATTCTGTGGGAGGGACCCGATGAAAATATGCCTGGGAGTTCCTACATATCCCATGAGGATGGGAATCAATCCATATGTATTTCTTGAAGTTGTAGTGTAGTTTATTGTCTTGAGTTAAACACATGGAGTGGTCTTAGTTTATGACCATAGATCTCAGACCATAGGTGGTGAGACACTTCCAAATGAGTACAATCCTCGACTGAATCCATAATCCCACATGAGATATGATCGATTTGGGAAACAAGGGTGGAGAATTTCATTTACACAAATGGAATACATGCAGAGGGGAAATCCTTGTGGGGCCCTGAATGATGCCTCACCATGGATTTTCCTTCTAACATGCAAATACACACTGAGGGATAGTACCCAGAGTATAAAAATTCGACTTGGACAAAATTTAGTAGAAAATGATGTGAATCACACAACCAATATTTAACGTTTGATGGGTCAGTGTGATGATGGTGGATAACTATTGACCATTTTCTAAACACAACATCCATATCGTGTGACCTGAAATGGGAACAACAAATGTGTGTCGACCTGTAACCATATTCACAATGTGGGACATGTATCAATTTATCATTTGAGATCCTTCAGGATGTTGGTCCAAAATGATAGGAGTACCCTTAGGCTGAGTATTTTTACAATTCATGGCGCCTTTTGGATGTGAATGATGATGGAAACACAAATAAAGGGGAGAATGATGTCTGAGGATGGGTGATAACATGTCCATAAATGATTCAACACTCTTGGTGATGAACCAGAGTTCTTCAGGGCACATTGGTGAACCGATAATGAGGGGGAGGTATGTGGAATGGCTATTACAATCCCAACAAGAATGAGGACATAATCCCATACCACAACACATGGCCTCCCTCTTAGAGGACTCAAGCCAAGGGGCTAGAGAGACGAGGTTTCTAAGATGCCCGGCTGGACCTGTAGAAGAAATGTCCCGACATTCCTATGTATCCCGTGAGATTGGGAATCAAGCCATATGTTGTTCTGGGGTTGTTGGGTAGTTTAACATCTTTAGGTAAGGGAAAAGATAGTGGAAAGGTATCTCAATAGGGGATGTGTATGACACAGTGAGTAACCCGACGTGAATGAGGACATAATCCAATTCCACAGAGTAGAATCCTAAGGGAGAATTTGGGATAGGTGTGAAAAAAGGATGAGGGACCTGAGGCTGGGACACAGATGGCATGTCACATCCAGTCTGCAATTTATTGTTTTGCGATTCAAGTGCTGAGTGGTTTTATGTCTTTTAGTTTGGAAGGATCACACAGTTTAATGTTGTGCGATAATGACGGTGGCGATCATAGTTTAAGGTCATAGAGCACAGAATATTTTGTAGTATATTTTCTTGTGGGATGATAATGAGCAGTTTGACGTCATAACATATGATGATGTAGTTTAACGTCATGCAGGATGATAATGAGAAGTTTAAATTCATGCAGGACGATAATGAGCAGTTAAACGTCATGACGGACGAAGACAAACAATTTAACATGATGCAGGGCGATGATGCAGTTTATCATCATGCAAGATGAAGATTAGTTGTTTAAAATCATCTATGATGATAATTAGAAGATTAACATCAGGATGAAAAATAATGTTGTTTAACACCATGCAGGATGAAGACGAGAAGTTTAAAATCATGAATGACGATAATGACCTGTTTAAGTTCATGGCGGATGATGATGCAGTTTAACATCAAGTGGGACAAGGGTGAAAAGTATAACCTCGTGCAGGATGATAATGCAATTTAACATCATGCGGGATGAAGATGAGTAGTTTAACATCATGTAGGATGATGATTCAGTTTAATTCCATGTAGGATGATGATGCAGTTTAACGTCAGGCGGGACGATGGTGCAGTTTAATGTCATGTAGGACAATGATGCAGTTTAACGTCATAAGGGACGAAGATGTGCAGTTTGAAGCTAGGCAGGATGATAATGATTAGTTTAGCATTCGGATGGTTGATAATGATGTTTAACATCCTATGGGATGAATATGATCAGTTTAATGTCATGTAGAACGATAATGAGCAATTTAACATCATGACGGACGATGAGGTAGTTTAACGTCAAGATAGACGAATATGAATAGTATAAAATCATGGAGATTGATTGTGCAACTTAACATAAAGTAGAAAAATGATGAACAGTTAATGTCATGAAGGATGATGATTTAGTTTAATGTCATGCATGACGATGATGCAGTTTAACATCTTGCGGGACGATGATGCAGTTTAATGTCTTGCAGGATGATGACGCAGTTTAACATCATATGGGATGAATATGAGTAGTTGAAAGTCATGATGGACTATAATGAGTAGTTTAATATCATGATGGATGATAATTAAGTTTAACATCATGCAAGACAAATATGTATGTGTCACATTACCATATTATTACACATCCTACCGAAATGACTAAGCCCACGTGAGTCATGCTCAGTGTGGGAAACAAGAACTAATGATGGGATTTTCATGAAACATGGAAGCACAAAGAAAGGGGAATGAATATGTGAGGTTTGGAATATCATATCGACATTGTCCTAGTTATTGGATGTGCAATGATGAATGGAAGGGTAACAAAAATGGTGTTGGAGTTCCATCAAAACATAAAGAGAAGAAGAATGAATGAAATGGGTGAATCCTAGAATTTGATATCTGGATCCCAATGATGGTGGTGCAATAACAAATGATAGATATTGACCATGTTCAAAACACATCATCCTTATTGTGTTACCTAGAATAGAGATAGACAAATGAGTGTCGATTACTGACCATGTTTGAAACATGCGTCCTGTCGCAAAATATCATCTAAAGCCTTTTCGGGTGTTGGCCCAAGACAGTAGGGGAGCCATAGGCCAAGCATCCATATTCTTAGGGGGGTCCATTTAGACATGAAATAATGTGTGGATCTAAATAAAGGGATTCTACGAAACCTGAAAATGGATTGAGATTATGTCCATTTAGAGTCCAACACTCTGGGTTCTACACCACATAGCATCAGAGTGTGTTAGTGGGAATATGTTTCTAGACTCAAAGTAACAGACCCTGGTGTTGAAAATAGTTTATGGTCTTATTTAATGGACAATTGGTTCTAAGTTTATGTTTAGATAGTTCAGACCAGGTGTATAGTTTGACGTTGTGTAGTTAGGACGAGTGATGGATGACATTTAGGGTCACATTGATTCGACCTTGGATGCTGCAGTTTTATGTTGCATAGCTTTGACCAAAATGTTGTATTGTTTCACGTCTGGTGACCAGGACATTGCCTCGTAGTTTAACGTCATGTAACCAAGACAATGGTTGTTATGAAGTATAACATCGAGCAACTAGGATGTGAAACCATAAGGATTATGTTGGTAGAGGGATGGTAATCTCTACCCCATTCTGGTGGTTTGGGATGAGGGTTGAATCTATATTATGGTATTTCCCTAAAATTCCCCAGGCGTATGCATGGATGTTATTCAAGCATGAGATGTGATACCTCATAGTGGACATTCCACAAGATGGTGTCAAGGCCACAAGGAGGACCTATTTGGTTGATGCAATATGGTTTTTGACATGACACAGAGTGTCATAACATTGGTAGGGATGACTACATTCCCTCTCTCTGGAGGGGCAATGAAGCCTGGATCGTCGCTACGACAAAGGCAATGGGCCCCAAAAAGCAAGGATGCCTGGAGCATTGGCAAAACAGGGGTGATAGAGCATAGAAGGTATGGAAGCCTGCATGTCGGTACGATGGGGGTGATGGAGCCCAGAAGGTGTGGAAGACTTGACATTGGTAAAATGGGGGTGGTGCTGTCCAGAAGGTGTGCAAAGCTAGACGTCAGTACGACAGGGGAGTTGGAGCGTAGAAGGCATGGAAGCCTGGATGTCGGTATGATGGGGGAGATGGAGCCTGGAAGGCGTGGAAGCCTAGACGTCTGTACGATGGGGGAGATGGTGCCCGAAAGGCGTGGAACTCTAAACATCGATAGGACGTGCGTGATGGAGCCCGTAAATTTTGGATGCCTAGACGTTGGTATGATGGGGGTCATGGAGTGCGGAAGGTGCAGGAGAATGGAATTTCCATACAATGAGGGCGATGGAGCACAAAATGCGTGGAATCCAGGGTGTTGGTATGAAAGGGGTCATGGATCCTGGATGGTGTGGTAGCCTGGATGTCGGTATGATGGGGACGATGGATCCCAAAAGGCATGGAGGCCAGGATGTCAGTACGATGGGGAAATGGAGCCCAAAAGGTGTGGAATCCTGGAGATTCATCTCATAAGGTAGAGAAATGTTGTATATTAATGGGGATGAAATCCATGATGGTTTATTTTTTGGATGGGGGGACCAGCATGCTGAACGTTAGTAGTGCGGGTAAGACCTCTGTGGTGGATGATGATTGGGACAAGGATGACCCACATTTTTGATTATAGCGGGGTTTTGGAGACCTCTGCAGGGTCTATTGGTGCTGTTGGCGATGCGCCTTTGTATTGGGGGTGGTTTTTCTTGGCATGCCCTGTGAGGGAATTTGCGTTGGCGAGGAGCCGATGATGTATGGTGGAAAATTCCCCCTTCACGACCCATGTGGTAGGAAGATTTGGTGAGGATTCGAAGGAGTTGAGGTTGGGTTCTCCATGTGCATCCTCTTACGGTGGTGGAGTCAGCAAGGTGCCGAAGAATTCGGGGTGAATCCCCCCTGCATGGCCTCTTTAGGAGATTGAATCTAAGAAGAGATGCAAGAATCACAAAAGATTTCCCCTACGTGGCCTCTTGAGGCAGTGGGGTCGGCGAGGAGCCGAAGGAGTCGGGTGGCAAATTCCTCCTGCGCAACCTCTTTGGGTAGCAGGGTCAGCAAAGAGCTGATGGAGTCCTGGCGGATACCCCTTGCACAACCTCTTGAGGCGGTGGGGTCGGTTTGGGGGTGATGGAGTATGGGGCGGATTCCCCCTGCACATCTTCTTAGGGCGGTAGGGTCGGCGAGGAGATAATGGAGTTGGGGACAGATTCCCCCTACGATGCCTCTTAAGGTGGCAGAGTCAGGGGGAGTTGGAGGAGTTGGGGCAGATGCTCCCCTGCGTGGCCACATAAGGTAGTGGAGCGGGTAAGGAGATGAAGGAGTCGAGGTGGATGTCCCCTACAAGACCTCTGGAGGCGGCATGGTTGGAAAGGTGCTGATGGTGTCGGGTGGTGAATTCCCCATGCACGACCTCATAGGGAAGCGAGGTTGGCGAGAAGTCAATGGATTCGGGGCGGATGCCCCCTGTGCGGCCTCTTAAGGTAGGGGTTGGATAGGAGCTGATGAATTTTGGGGAAGATGCCCCATCTTCAGCCTCTAGGGTTTCTAGTATGGAAGGAGATGATGGATTCAGGGGATGATTCCCCCTGCGAGGCCCCTTAGGGCGGCATGGTCGGAGAGGGGCCAATGGAGTCTGGGGGAATTCCCCTTTCATGACATATTCGGGCACCGTGGATAGCTAGTAGATGATGGAGCCAACTATGGATTCACCCTGCACATCCTCTTAGGGTGATGGGGTCGGTGTGGAGCCGATGGAGTTGGGGGAGGATTCCCCTTGTGCGGCCTTTTTGGCCTGCGGGGTCATCGAGGAGGCGATAGAGTTTGGGTAGGATTCCCCCTGCATGACCTTGTAGGGGCGGCGGGGTCGGCGAGGAGTCGATGGAGTTAGGGGAAGATTCCTCCGCCGCAGCCTCTTAGAGCGGCGAGTTATGCGAGGAACTAATGGAGTAGGTGGCGGATGCCCCCACCCTGGCCTCTTAGGGTGGTGGGATCGGCGAGGATCCGATGGAGTCAGTGTTGGATTCCCCTTGCATGGCCTCTTAAGGGGGGGGGGGGGCATTGAGGAGCTAATGGAGTTATGGGAGAATTCCCCCAGCATGGCCACATTATGCGGTTTTGGGGAGGTGCTGATGGAGTCAGGGGTAGATACCCCCTACGCTGCCTCTTAAGGTGGCAGAGTCTGCGAGGAGCCGATGGAGTAAGGGGCAGATGCCCCCTGTACAGCTTCTTAAGGGCACAGGGTCCGCAAGGAGTCGATGTAGTTGCGGGCAGATGCCCCCTGTTCATCCTCTTGTGGTAGTAGAGTTGGTGAGGAGTCGATGGAGTCTTATGGGCGGATTCCCCCACCACGACCTCTAATGGTGGGGGAGTTGATGAGGAGCCGATGGATTAAGGAGGCGGATGCCACCTACGTAGCCTCTTATGGTCGTAGACTTGGTGAGGATCCGATGGAGTTAGGGGGAGGATTTCTCCCACGCGACCTCTTAAGGCGACAGGGTCAGCAAGGAGCTGATGGAGTCGGGGGTGGATACCCCCTTGCAGCCTCTTTAGGTGGAGGAGGTAGCGAGGAGCTGAGGGAGTCCTGGGAGGATGCCCCCTATTCTATCTCTTAAGGGAGCTGATTCCGCGAGGAGCCAATGGCGTTGGGGGTGGGATGCCCCATATACAGCCTCTTAAGGCTACAGAGTTGGCGAGGAGCTAACGAAGATTGGGGGTATTCCCCCTTTGTAGCCTCTTAGGGCGGTGGGGTCAACGAGGTACCGATGGAGTCAGAGAGGATGCCCCATGCGCAACCTCTTGTGGCGGCGGGGTCGGCAAGGAGCCGATGGAGTCCGGGGAGGATGCCCCTGGTACAGCCTCTTAGGGTGGTAGGGTCGGCTAGGAACCATTGGAGTCAGAGGCGGATGCCCCCTGTGCACCTTCTTAGGGTGGCGGGGATGACGAGAGCCGATGTGGTCAGGCCGGATGCCCCCTGCGCGGCCTCTTGAGGCAGTGGGGTCGGTGCCGATCTGATGGATTCACGTCTGTATTCCCCCTATGCTGCCTCTAAAGTCCACAAAGTAGGTGAGGATATGATGGAGTTAGTGGTGGATTCCCCCTTTGTGGCCTCTAAAGGCGGTGGGGTCAGTGAGGTGCTGATGGAGTGAGGGGAGAATGACCCATGTGCAGCCTCTTAAGGTGGATGGGTCGGTGAGGAGCCGATATATTTGGGGGAGAATTCACCTTGCGCAGCCTCTTAAGGTAGTGGAGTTGGTGAGGAGCTGATGGAGTTGGGGGTGGATGCCCCTTGCGTGGCATCTTAGGACGGTAGATTCGGCGAGGAGTCGATGGTCCATAGTCTTCACACACACGCACCTAGTGTTACTCATCCTCTCACATATGAATGGGATGGGATCCACATGGGTGATGTGTAACACCCCAAGCTTCCATGATACGCTTCTCATTCAATAATGCAATAGCTTGCATTGTACGCCACTTCGAGTTCTAAAACACCGCGACTAATCAAAGTAGCCATTATGAATAGTAATAACCACTTTTTAAAATTATAGAAATTTTATATTTCAAAATGGACTTCATTTTTGGATTCGGAATATCGAAATTAGCCTATGTTGAATTTTTCGTATTTTTCTGAGAACTTATAATTTTTTATGAATAGTGAAAAATACATAAAACAACTTTTTAATCAAAATAATTTATTGTGATAAATTATTCTATTTAGTGGTTTTAAGGAATAATTTGAATATATTTTTACCATTTTATCCAATGGTGGTCATTAGAATTAATTTAACATTGAAATTGGACATAAACAATTGCCAATCTTTTGATATAAATTGTTTCTTAAAAACACGCTATTTGTCGTAACAGCGGGAATTAATTATAAAATTAATTAATGCAACTTATATTTTTGGAATTTTGTAAAATAGAAATCATTTTTGAATTCGGAATATCAATTATAGCTTAGGCTGAAATTTTGGCCTTGTTCTGAAAAACTTGAATTTTTGATGAATAGTGAAACCACTGAGTGGTAGTTAAATAACTGATTTTTCGTTTAAATGAAATATTACCACTTCTGTGATTTGATTTTCAAAAATCCGACATACATGGTTGTCATTAAGAAGTAATATGTGGTTCAATGAGATTAAAATAATTTTTTGGTGAATAGTAACTTTTAAGTTCTTAATCGCGATTAGAGGTAATTAGTGTAGTTTAAGGTACAAATAATGTTTTAATAATATAAGATGAGCATGAAACTTGTCCTACTCCTATTGGATGAGTAATGGCCGACCAATACAACCCATGGGTCAACTTGGGGACCCCATGGAACCACTTTAGTTGGAAAATGACATTAATATATATTTATTTAATGTTAAAATTAAATTGACACAAACAAGAGTTATTTTACTAAAATAGTTTTTAAGTGGGGTTACACAATTCCAAATTTTGACTATAAATATTCATTAGAAATCTAAAACGAGTTCCTACATCATAGTATTTTTTTTATAATTTTTATACATTAAATAAATTAAATTATTTATGACATCATTATGATGCAGCGATGACCTCATTATTTAACGATTTTAATAAAATGAAAAGATAATGTAAAATCCAAGGCTTACACTTTTCCAAAGACTATTGTATGGGCAGATTGCGAACCCTTATCACCTTATCCACGAATTATATAAGTTTGGGACCTTTATAATCCGAAAAGCATTGTGTAATGATGTAACATTTCAATCTTTCCAAAAGAGCCCCTCCTCTCCACTTATAAAAGGCCCCCACCTCTCCCACTTTATTCACACCTTCAAGCCATTTTTCTCGGCCAACCTCTGCCCAAATACTCTCCCAACTTCCCCCATTTACTCATAGAAGCCTCACTTTGGGAATAACTCTTCTCAAGGAAGCCTTTGGATCAAATCAAAAAGAGTTACCCGATTTTGAGGTAATGTATTCTCTAATGTTGTTTTGTTTTATTTTTCTTCTCCACCCCCCTAAACTCTTTTTATTCACTACTTTTGTAACAAAAACAGTATCATCAATATAATAGGATGTTTTTATAAGAATTATTCGAGCTACAATTACACACACCTACATATAATGGTTAAAGAACATACGGTTTCTGTGGATGGCGAATTTGTGCCTCACGAAAGGATGATTGTTCAACACTCATATAACACCTTCAAAGGTGGCCATTAAGATGTCACTATATTTATATATGATATATAATGAGTTTATGTTTTACTTATGCTTCTGTATTTCTCATTTATGGCATACTTTATGATTTCCATTATGGGTAAAACGCGATAATTTCATTTTAGGAAGTGCGGACTACCGCCCCCTCAAAGTGATTTGAATCGTTAATGCCATATGTGGGATGTATAAAGGATGGATTAAATGGTATTATACACTATATTATACTGTAATTATATTATAAATTTATATCATTATGATTTCATTCCATTAAATATGAAATAGAAATGAAATTAGCGTTCATGCGTACGTACATCTTACTGTCTCCATGAACGGTGCATTTCATTTCTTACCTCTAAATGTTACGTGACATTATGAATGAATGTATATACTGTATATATGATATATATGATATCTACATCATGAATATAATTCTGGATATAATGGATATTTCACCACATGAACAACTTGTAATTATAAGAAGTTTATTATTGACTCAAGTACCAAAGATCGAAAAAACAACCGTTATTAACTTAAATAATTAAATAATGTTCATAACATGGTAATAAGGGATATAAAAGGAATAATGAAAATGAAAAAGGTTCTTAATTAAATAGAAATTAACTCTAGTTTATTATTCAGGAGGTTAAAGAACGGTCAAGTCAGGACAAGACGCAAGGTAAGGGAACTTCTTAACCCAATTTCTATTCTTTGGGTTAATCTCCTACTTTCAAATTATGTCATGATATTATTATGTCCTATCTTGTATTTTTACATTATTTATGTGTACTTATAGTGAATATACATTATATATGTACTTTATTTAAAAAAATGATCTTTTTAAGGACTTCGTCTTAATCCCCTTTCATTGAGGCATATTTGGTTTTATACACAACTTTCTTTTATACGGTGTATAAACCCCTTTGACTTTTACATTTATTCAAAAGGAATCTTTTTTATATGAAGCGTTTTGCTAAACGACAAAAGGGAATGTTTTTATTTACGTACTTATGCGGCGACAACGACTTCTCCGCCGCCGTGACCATTATTTGAGTTTCGGCTTCCTCTACAAGCCATCATTTTTTTAATGAAAAATAAATACAAAGTTTTAACTTTCTTTTATTTTGGTATTGAAAATGGTTTTGAAAGCGTTTTTATTATATCAATGTGTTGTATTGATATCTTGTGATTGAAATGTGGAAATGTTATGTTTCCTTTGTGCATGTTTTATGTGATACGATTATGTTATGGTTTATGATATGTTTAAACCTATTCATATGAGGAATGTATTGGACTTAATAAGTGACGGGTGGAGCCCGCTATAGCTCCTCGATTCATCGGTAGGTCTCATGAGACAACTAGACGTGGAATTGGCCGAGGCCCTTTCCCAATTTGATTTATGGTTTTGGCCGAGGCCTTAATCATTTTAGACGTCTTGGTCGAGGCCTTGACAAAATGTTTCAGAATGTCCGGCATTATACATTCCCTCATTATGAAAGTGGTTATTGATATTGCATGTGATTATTCGACTAGTAGAATATCCATGTGAAGAAGTGAATGGAATTATCTCATTTTACTTTTTCCATATTATGTTGAAGTTCATGTTTAAAAGGCTTTTGTTTTAGTTATACATTGCCTTAAATGTTTATGTTTATTGATGAAAGATTCCGCTATATTGTTATCCTTACTGAGCATCTGAGTTCACCCCTTTCAATGTTTTAACATTTTCCAGGATGTGAAGAAGTATTTTATGAATTACCTGCAGGGATAGTAAGAAGAGGATATGAGTGTGGACTAGGGAGACCATGTTATTGTAGTTTTCATTTTTATGATGTAATGTAATTTTTATGAATGTATCTAGTGTTTCCAAGGCTACTAAACTAATCGGTCTTTCGAGACTTGATCTTTTGTGATCATGCCAATGTTACGAAATAACGCACCGACTCTGGGTAGCTGGGGTCGGGGCGTTACAGTTGGTATCAGAGGCAGTTTAGTACTAACCTTGGAAGCTAGATTTAGATAAACTCTGATTACATCACATATCCCGAAGATAGACTTTGAGGATTAGTATAGAAGAACTTCATAGAATTTTGGTATTGTAGAGATGTTGTGAGTTTTCCGAGCAATACATCCTTGTCTGGATACGAGAAGGTAGAGGTGGCTCTGGCACAGATGTACCTAGGGGTAAAAACCAAAAACACCGCTTTGAGCTAGACTCGAACGGGAACTGGTGCACGACAATGGGCCTTGCTGCACTCTTGGTTACGACACTCCCGGGGGATATGCTTTGGATAATTCTCATTTTCTTTATAAACCACTATGAAGGGTTATGAGTATATACTTCCTCAAAGAAAACATTTTTATGGATTATATCCATAAATAGTTCAATTTATGTTAAGTATCTTACAAGTATGGAATTATGTATTTTGATTTATAAACTAATATAGTTTATGTCATTGTTTAGAAATGGCACCTAGTGGAAGGAATGGAAACCGTATCAATGCACACACTCCGTGTAGGGATTTCCCTCCTGCTCAAGATAATTATTGTGGAGCTGGAGATACAACTGGTGCTGATCAACTTATTACCATACTGGGACAACTCACTCAGGTTATGAATAATAACCTTACTCGTATGGAGCACCCTGATCCGCAACGTGGAGGATCAATGTTAGACCGCTTCATGAGGCAACAACCACCAACCTTAAATCGGAGTACAAATCCTATAGTAGCTGAGCAATGGATAAATTCCTTAGAGAAAATATTCCATGCCTTGGGGAGTAGCGAAAGGGAGAAGGTTGTCATGGCAGTTTACCGCCTCACTGGAGATGCTGATCAATGGTGGTCATTGATTCAAAACATGAAGGAAGATGATGAAGTATCAAATATGGAATGGAGGGAGTTCAAAGATCTTTTCTTAGAAAAATACTTTCCTCGTGACCATCGAGCGGATATGGAAAGACAATTTCTGAGTCTGAGGCAGAAGGAGGATGAGAATGTCGCAAAGTATGAGGCTAACTTTACAAGGCTAGCGAGGCATGCTTCCGATTATATACGTAACCCAAGGAGTAAGATTGATCGTTTCTTTGATGTGTTAAAACCATTTCTCCGTCGATCTTTAGTATCACAATCCTTCTCATCATACGAAGATATTGTATCGTGTGCTATCAAGACAGAAAAGGAATTCTCTAAGTATTATGACAACAATGTAAAGCAAGAGAAGAAGAGAACGGTGGAACAAGAGACAGATAAAGGGAAAAAGGGAAAGAATGATTTTCCATTATGTGATAATTGTGGGAAGAATCACCCTGGTACTTGTCTAAAAGGAATGGGAGTTTGTTATAAATGTGGACAAAAGGGTCACCAGGCTCGTGATTACAAGGGAAAGAAAGAGGCTATCAAAGTTGAATGCTATAATTGTAGAGAAATGGGTCATTATGCAAATGAATGTCCTAAGCGTCAGGAAAAATTACCTCAGAAAAGGCCAAGGGATCAAGGACAATCTTATGCTGTTACTAAAGCTGAAGCAGAATAACTAATGTATTGGTGCTTTTGGACTCATGGATTATATTATGGTTATTAGAATAATGTGATATATATATATATAAGGATTGTACTGCAGTACTTGTTGATTTAAATAAGGTTTTAATATGATGAAGGTAATTATATTTTTAGTATGTGACAATAAGAGAAACGTTACTTTGTTTGGGGAATCTGATAAATTGATTTTGGAATAAAGAGACCTTTTAGAGAAAGTCTGGACAGAGGTATATTGGATAACTATATTGGTTTGAGTGGATTAAGTTGATATTTGGATAGTATTGTTTAAGGTTAAGAAATTTATGAAGATTATTTTTGGAATATTATGATACTATAGTTTTAGGAAAAGGACAACCTGCAGGGTGGGGAATAACCCGTCGCGTCGGACAAAGCTGCAGGAATCGAACCCACAACCATAGTGCGACAAGCCTTTATTTCCTACCACTAGCCTACAGGAATTTCCTGGTTATTACAAAATAGTTTTACTAATCTAAATGGTATGTGTTAACATTTGGAACCTTATACAATTAGGATGAATAGAATATTTTTGAGTTCCGTTACCATTTGGAGTAAAAGTTGGGTTTGTGGTAAAAATTTATTAACGAATGAAAGTATGAATAACAAGTATATATATTCCCTTATGTTCTTAGTAAATCTCCTAAATAAATTCCTCAACATTATAAAAGGTAAATTAAAACAAAAATGTTGTCGGTTAACTTTTCCAACTGGGGATTCAATGACCGTTTAACCAATCACAAGTCTGTGATTTTATTGTAGTTAAACTTTCTCCTAATCTTGTTTTCTATAACTCTCCATCAGACCTTGATGGTCTGTTTCTCCTCCATATCCATATTTTCATATAATCCTAGAATGGGCTATATCGGGTGACCTTTGTACTTATCTTGCTTTCTTTTAATGTTATATATTTATTAACCTTATTTCCGATGTGGGTTTTCCTCAAAGGTATTTTCTATTTTCAACCTTTTATTTTCAAAGAAAAATTTCAAATTGCGAGGATGCAATTTATTGAAGGAGGGGAGAATGTAACACCCCGAGCTTCCACAATACGCTTCTCATTCAATAATGCAATAGCTTGCATTGTACGCAACTTCGAGTTCTAAAACACCGCGACTAATCAAAGTAGCCGTTATGAATAGTAATAACCACTTTTTAAATTTATAGAAATTTTATATTTCAAAATGGACTTCATTTTTGGATTCGGAATATCGAAATTAGCCTATGTTGAATTTTTGGTATTTTTCTGAGAACTTATAATTTTTTATGAATAGTGAAAAATACTTAAAACAACTTTTTAATCAAAATAATTTATTGTGATAAATTATTCTATTTAGTGGTTTTAAGGTATAATTAGAATATATTTTTACCATTTTATCCAATGGTGGTCATTAGAATTAATTTAACATTGAAATTGGAGATAAACAATTGCCAATCTTTTGATATAAATGGTTTCTTAAAAACACGCTATTTGTCGTAACAACGGAAATTAATTATAAAATTAATTAATTCAACTAATATTTTTGGAATTTTCTAAAATAGAAATCATTTTTGAATTCGGAATATCAATTATAGCTTAGGGTGAAATTTTGGCCTTGTTCTGAAAAACTTGAATTTTTTATGAATAGTGAAACCACTAAGTGGTAGTTAAATAACTGATTTTTCGTTTAAATGAAATATTACCACTTCTGTGATTTGATTTTCAAAAATCCGACATACATGGTTGTAATTAAGAAGTAAAATTTGGTTCAATGAGATTAAAATAATTTTTTGGTGAATAGTAACTTTTAAGTTCTTAATCGCGATTAGAGGTAATTAGTGTAGTTTAAGGTACAAATAATGTTTTAATAATATAAGATGAGCATGAAACTTGTCCTAATCCTATTGGATGAGTCATGGCCGACCAAGAAAACCCATGGGTAAACTTGGGGACCCCATGGAACCACTTTAGTTGGAAAATGACATTAATATATATTTATTTAATGTTAAAATTAAATTGACACAAACAAGAGTTATTTTACTAAAATTGTTTTTAAGTGGGGTTACACAAGTCCAAATTTTGACTATAAATATTCATTAGAAATCTAAAATGAGTTCCTACATCATAGTATTTTTTTAATAATTTTTAGAAATTAAATAAATTAAATTATTTATGACATCATTATGATGCAGCGATGACCTCATTATTTAACGATTTTAATAAAATGAAAAGATAATGTAAACTCCAAGGCTTACACTTGTCAAAAGACTATTGGATG
This sequence comes from Viscum album, assembly GCA_963277665.1. NCBI lineage: Eukaryota > Viridiplantae > Streptophyta > Magnoliopsida > Santalales > Viscaceae > Viscum > Viscum album. The sequence goes on along the minus strand of OY728123.1, from coordinate 744,025,172 downwards.
GGTAGATTGCAAACCCTTATCACCTTATCCACTAATTATATAAGTTTGGGACCCTTAGAATCCGAAAAGCATTGTGTAATAATGTAACATTTCAATCTTTCCAAAAGAGCCCCTCCTCTCCACTTATAAAAGGCCCCCACCTCTCCCACCTTATTCACACCTTCAAGCCATTTGGCTCGGCCAACCTCTGCCCAAATACTCTCCCAACTTCCCCCATTTACTCCTAGAAGCATCACTTTGGGCATAACTCTTCTCAAGGAAGCCTTTGGCTCAAATCAAAAAGAGTTACCCGATTTTGAGGTAATGTCTTCTCTAATGTTGTTTTGTTTTATTTTTCTTCTCCACCCCCTAAACTCTTTTTATTCATTACTTTTGTAATAAAACCAGTATCCTCAATATACTAGGATGTTGTTATAAGAAGTATTCGAGCTACACTTACACACACCTACATATAATGGTTAAAGAACATACGGTTTCTGTGGATGGCGAATTTATGCCTCACGAAACGATGATTGTTCAACACTCATATAACACCTTCAAAGGTGGCCATTAAGATGTCACTATATTTATATATGATATATAATGTGTTTATGTTTTACTTATGCTTCTGTATTTCTCATTTATGGCATACTTTATGATTTCCATTATGGGTAAAACGCGATAATTTCATTTTAGGAAGTGCGGACTACCGCCCCCTCAAAGTGATTTGAATCGTTAATGCCATATGTGGGATGTATAAAGGATGGATTAAATGGTATTATACACTATATTATACTGTAATTATATTATAAATTTATATCATTATGATTTCATTCCATTAAATATGAAATAGATATGAAATTAGCGTTCATGCGTACGTACGGCTTACCGTCTCCATGAACGGTGCATTTCATTTCTTACCTCTAAATGTTACGTGACATTATGAATGAATGTATATACTGTATATATGATATATATGATATCTACATCATGAATATAATTCTGGATATAATGGGTATTTCACCACATGAACAACTTGTAATTATAAGAAGTTTATTATTGACTCAAGTACCAAAGATCGACAAAACGACCGTTATTAACTTAAATAATTAAATAATGTTCATAACATGGTAATAAGGGATATAAAAGGAATAATGAACATGAAAAAGGTTATTAAGTAAATAGAAATTAACTCTAGTTTATTATTCAGGAGGTTAAAGAACGGTCAATTCAGGACAAGACGCAAGGTAAGGGAACTTCTTAACCCAATTTCTATTCTTTGGTTTAATCTCCTACTTTCAAATTATGTCATGATATTATTATGTCTTATCTTGTATTTTTACATTATTTATGTGTACTTATAGTGAATATACATTATATATGTACTTTATTTAAAAAAATGATCTTTTTAAGGACTTCGTCTTATTCCCCTTTCATTGAGGCATTTTTGGTTTTATACACAACTTTCTTTTATAAGGTGTATAAACCCCTTTGACTTTTACGTTTATTCAAAAGGAATCTTTTTTATACGAAGCGTTTTGCTAAATGACAAAAGGGAATGTTTTTATTTACGTACTTATGCGGCGACAACGACTTCTCCGCCGCCGTGACCATTATTTGAGTTTCGGCTTGCTCTACAAGCCATCATTTTTTTTAATGAAAAATAAATACAAAGTTTTAACTTTATTTTATTTTGGTATTGAAAATGGTTTTGAAAGCGTTTTTATTATATCAATGTGTTGTATTGATATCTTGTGATTGAAATGTGGAAATGTTATGTTTCCTTTGTGCATGTTTTATGTGATACGATTATGTTATGGTTTATGATATGTTTAAACCTATTCATATGAGGAATGTATTGGACTTAATAAGTGACGGGTGGAGCCCGCTATAGCTCCTCGATGCATCGGTAGGTCTCATGAGACAACTAGATGTGGAATTGGCCGAGGCCCTTTCCCAATTTGATTTATGGTTTTGGCCGAGGCCTTAATCATTTTAGACGTCTTGGCCGAGGCCTTGACAAAAGGTTTCAGAATGTCCGGCATTATACATTCCCTCATTATGAAAGTGGTTATTGATATTGCATGTGATTATTCGACCAGTAGAATATCCATGTGAAGAAGTGAATGGAATTATCTCATTTTACTTTTTCCATATTATGTTGATGTTCATGTTTAAAAGGCTTTTGTTTTAGTTATACATTGCCTTAAATGTTTATGTTTATTGATGAAAGCTTCTGCTATATTGTTATCCTTACTGAGCATCTGAGTTCACCCCTTTCAATGTTTTAACATTTTACAGGATGTGAAGAAGTATTTTATGAATGACCTGCAGGGATAGTCAGAAGAGGATATGAGTGTGGACTAGGGATACCATGTTATTGTAGTTTTCATTTTTATGATGTAATGTAATGTTTATGAATGTATCTAGTTATTCCAAGTCTACTAAACTAATCGGTCTTTCGAGACTTGATCTTTTGTGATCATGCCAATGTTACGAAGTAACGTACCGACTTTGGGTAGCTGGGGTCGGGGCGTTACATGATGCCTCAATTTTATAGACATATATTCTCTACTCCCCATTGAAGGAGAAGAGATTCACATCGGGTTCACCATTTCGGTTTCCGATGCTTTCGTCGGGGCACGCGCATCCATCTGTCAAGGACGCACATATTGTTTCCCTGAATTCCCTCTTTCCAAAGGCGGGTGGCTTCAGTCACTTATTCAGGGACATCTTCTCCTTGATCGAAACATGATGATGGGATGTAAGTTCCTCCTTCCATGGATTCATCCTCAGAATTCGTTACCTAGTTCGGGTCGCCCTTAATAATTAAGTCGTGGTTCATGAATCTCATTCCTGGTGCCATATCTTTGTGGACATCGGTTAATTATACTACTTATGTTAGGAAATTATATGGGGTATTGACATGGTAGCAACCTTCGGTTGGAGTAGATGACAACATCGGGAATGTCAGGGAATCATTGGATGTGTGGACATTGAGGAATCAGCATTTTTTCTCATAAGCGGGCATCTCAAGGGCGCAAAACCCGAGGCATCCCATGTCGAATGCGGAGAATTATATTTCATAGGCATGTCACTACGGATTTCCTCAGCTTCCCATGTTTAACATGGGGTATTCTATGCTTTTAACATCAGGTATAGATAGTTACACCAAAATAGTGTCATTTGAGATTTTCTTCAGGTATATCTTGTTTATCATGAGGCAGGCTGTGAGTTTAATGCCTTGAAAAGATTGAATGAGAGTGATAAGAATGTCCCATACTGACGAATCAGATTGGTACATCCCTATGTGGGAGCTCTAGTTGTTTATACCTGGTAGATGGATCAGAACAGTCAATAAGAGAAGACTCTGGATGGTGTGTCCTATAAAGGGAAGATGCCACACCCCTAAAGGCTGATCTGGACACCATTGAGGGCAGATCAGGGAGTGTGCACCCCAGAATTGGGAACACCAAGGTTTAACTTTGGCTGGGATTGAACCTCGTGTAGGTTTCCTACATACCATGAACATATTATAGGGATCAAAACCTACGTAGTTCTAATGGGTGATGAATCGGGGTGTACACAAAGAACAACAACCCGAATACATGATGAGACTTACACATGGAATGTGGCCCGCCACAATAGGGATAATATTGGGTGGATAATTATGGATTGAGTGGGGATTATGTATAGTTAGCTGTCTGGGTGCCACAAGGAGCAACATTGGGATGAATGTGATGATCTCACCAGGATGTGGTGGCCCAAGTGAGAATCAAGATGGATGATGGAGAGTTGAATGAATGGGGGTGGAAATGTGATAAAACTATAGTGAATGTGATAGTAGTATTGGGATTGGGCCTTGAAGAGACTTCATACATATCCTCGTCGTATGGAATCAAAGTCCTCATAGTTAGGTGAGGCGATGGGACACCTGAGGTGGTGACCCGTGAGAATGGACGAATGGATGGGACTGGGAAGAAGTGGAACCTTTGGGTCGGGGCATGACCATCCAAAAACACATAGGCTTGAGGGAGAGACCACGATGGGATATGTGTGTTGGGCTTGAACCTTAGGTAGGGTTCCTACATATCCCTGAGGTAGGGTATCAAGGTTCACATAGTTTGGGATGTGGGTATATAATCATGGTGTGCGTAGAGGGACAATGAACCAACGATATGCTAGATCCTATGAATGGTTAGCAGCACGGTCTGTCTGACTCCACTGGGGAGGACCAGAGATGTGGGTCCCAATGAAAGGGATGACAATGGCTTACCACTATATGGGATTGACAATGACTTACCTCTCCATGGGTTTGATAGCAGCTTACCATTTCATGGGGTAGACAATGGGTTACCACTGAATGGGGCACATATTAGTGTCATGTGAGACAAAAGGGGCATACAATTTAACATCAGGAAGGACATGGTTGGACTGATGTAGAGTGGTCGAGACCAATGGATTTTGGGCTTGAACCTCATGGAGTCTTCCTATATACCATGACATGACGAGAATCAAAGTCCATCTAGTTCAGATGGTGTTGGTGAACCAAGGTGAACATGGACGGGAAAATGGATGGTGGCCTTGAACCTCAGGGAGGCTTCCTATGTACATCCATTGGCAAGGATCAATGTCTGCGTAGTTCAGGGTGGTTTGGTGAACCGACGTGAAGATGTTGGGACCAATGGATGGTGGTCTTGAACCTCAGGGAGGCTTCCTATGTAACTTTCCTTGAAAAGGATCAATGTCCATGTAGTTCAGGATGGTTTGGTGATCTGACTTGAAGGGAGTCGGTCCTATGGTTGTTTGGATTGAACCTTTAGGAGGCTTCCTATATACCTTACCACTATAAGGGTCAATGTCGGCATAGTTTGGAATGGGATGTTGAAACGATGTGATGATGGTTGGGAACATGGGATGGGGGGCTTGAACCTTTGGGAGGCTTCCAATGTACCTTTCCATGGAAAGGATCAATGTCTGCATAGTTATGATTGGGTTGGTGAACTGACATGATGATTGTCAGGACCATTGGATGGTGGGCATGAACCTCAAAGAGGCATCCTATGTACCTTGCCTTGGCAAGGATCAATGTTCGCATTGTTCTGGATGGTTTTCTGGATTACACTCTAGGGAGGCCAATAGATGAAGTCATGGTCGATGATTACTCTAAGCCCACATGAGTCATGCTCGAGGTGAGAAACAAGAGGCGGCAATGACCTAATAATCACGACGTAATGGTGCGACCATGAATGGTGGTGAATGGGGCTTAAGCTAGGATGTTACCTTACTGCCACTATGAAGCTGAAATGATGGATGAGTATTAGCCAGGGGAGTTACATATGTTCCTTTCTCAGGTCTGGCCATGATGGCATCCTAAATCACTGGTGGGTTGAGGCATATAATAGATTTCTACACTTTTGCACAAGTGCACATGCAGGATAACAGTAAGGGGCATTGGAATGTATGAAGCACATGATAGATATTTGTAATGCAGTGAGGGTTGAGTGACAATTTAAGATGACTATTGACCGTGTTCCAAAACACAACATCTATATCATGTTAGACTGAAATAGGGTGCAAACAAATGAGGGATAATTGTTGAATGTGTTCGAAACACATGACCTAAGTCTAAGTGTTGTGCAAATACTTCCAGGAAATTGGCATAAAATTGTTGGTCAGATGATGTGACATGGGACTAGGCCGCGAGGGGGTCCCTTTAGACCTGGAAGAGGATTAAAATCTAAATTAAGGGCACACAAAGCGTGAGGTGGAGGGATGTACTATTTAAACTGATCCCAACACTCTTGGAAGTATGCCACTCTAATCATGGGATAAGGTATCTTAAACTTTTCACATAATCCATCTCTTATTTGGGAAAACATGTATCCTATTATTGAATGATAGTTCATGCTATAGTTTAAATTAATGAAGATAGGAATATTAGAATCTTATTCCTAGAGAACAAGGAATTTCTTGTTTGGAGCAAGAGGCATCCAATATTTTGCACATAAGGTATACTACATTTTATAGTCATATAGACTGGAATGTTGGCATCTTATGCATGGAGCACATGGAATCTCTTGTTTAGAGAAAGAGTCATCCTATATTTGTCACATAGGGTATACTATATTTTAAGGACATATATATAGGACTATTAGGAATCTTATGAATGGCACATATGGAATCTCTTGATTGGAGTAAGAGGCATCCTATAGTTGTCATATATGGTGCACTACATTTTATAGTCATGTAGAAAGGGATGTCAGGAATAAGGAGCCTAGTAAGGAATGGTCTTAAGACATACGCAAGAGTGGCCCCTTATGGATCACCCTGGCATATGAGCCAAGTGGTAGGGTTTTGAAGAGTTTCTTGAGGAATTGTTCAACTCAAATTGCTCGGGGAATTGATGATGAGACTATCAACTCAAGAAATGGGAAATGAACTAAGACGAATATGACGACTCAAGGTGTTTCATGATGTGTCAAGAAGTATCTCAAATTATGGTATTCCAAAGGTGGAAGGTGGGTGTGCATAAGGATGTAATGGAAAATGTCGACATCCCGACCTGAAAATTTTGTGATGTGACTGTCTATTTTTCATGGGGGTCAGTGATGGTAGCGAAGGGACCGGCCTGGAGGGCCGGGACCGCAGGTCGGCACTGGCCTCAAGGGGAGGTGTGGGGGTTGCGCCCCCACAGTATGTACCGGAGGGAATGATGGTAAGATATTAGAGAAGGATAGGGCATCACGAAGTAACTTTATATAGGAATGGTGCTTGTAGAGAATGGGTTCACGAAAACCTACTTCACGAAGGAAAGCTGCTCGTGTAGAATGGACTCGCAAAACAAAGGGGCTTGTGGAGTGAAGCGTAACGCATAGAAAATCCTCTCGCATAACAAATACTCTCACAGATCAAAGCCTCACACATATCAAAGCATCTCGTAGTGCCCTTTTCCATGGGCATCACTTCGTGGTGCCCTCGAGCTCCATGAAATAGGAGATCATGGGCCTAATGGGTAGCATGACCATCCTTATGAAGGGGTGTGAGTTAGGTATTTATAGGCCATGGAGGTCAGCAGAGCACACCGTGAAGCCCAAATTTGCACCTTGAATCCCAAATTTTCACTGCGAAGCACAAATACATGACGCGATTCAAATCACACTTCCCAACATGAGGTATTTCCCTCATGTTTATTGTAATCACAGAGTCGACCATCATCGAGCTTCGCAATGCTCGTTGAGGCTATGTTCATGTTCCTTCATGTTTCTCATAATCGTGGAGTCAGCCATCATTGAGCTTAGTGGAACTCACTGAGGCTCTTTTCAAGTTCCTCTGCTCTGCGATCGTGGAGGGAGCTTCGCGAATGGGCTCCACGAACATGTTTTCCAGCCCAACATCAATTATCCAAAACTCCTCATCTGTATCTCTGTTCGGGCCCTACAACCTACGACATCGAAGCTAGAAAATTGGGCTATTATTTTGGATCACCTATGGGATCATTTGGAATATTTTGCAGACATGTTTTCCTATGCCAAAAGTATCCTCATCTTTTTTTACCTGAATAATGAATTTCTAGGGTGAAATTCATTTTAAGGGGGTAGAAAGGAACACCCAATATTTTTATGGACCTTTTTTGTCGAATAAATTAAATTTCATTGATATAATACATTAAACTATGTAAACCATTCCTTTAAAATGGAAATAACTTTGATTAGGTTACATGGAAATCTGACTTGACATATGTTACACACAACACCGACTTGGTGTATAGTGCACACAACATTGGGTTTCTTCAAAACAAATTTTTTTATAATTATATTCATTGTATAATTATAACATTGATGTTAAACATAGTAATATGATTAGTATTAACTAATTGTATTATTTTTTTTATAATGAGTTTATATAAAAATAAATTTATTGAAAATTAATTATATAATATTCATTAAATTCCATTTATATTTAAAAGTATTAATTTTGCAAATAAACTACTTTTCATAACCTTCATTGAAAGATGTTATAATTAATTATAGTCACACATATAAATTTAATTTAATGAAATAATCATTTTAATTAATTTATAATGTAAAATTTATGTTATTATTAATTATAAGGATTTTTCTAAGAGACTTCATTTTTTGATGAATATTGGAAGATATTGTTTTTTAATTCAAAACTTATTTATCATAAAATTTATTTAAAAGCATAAATTATATTGTTAATGCATTTAAAAGTTTAATTAGATCATATTTTTATTAATTAATCCAATCAGGGTCATTGGAAACCATTTCACATTAAAATTGGATATAAAAACTTAACAATCATTTGGATGCCTTTACATTAAAAACATGTAGTGTCATCCCATGAGTAAGATTAAATTAAAATTAATTTCTACAGATTACGTTATTGAAATTTGGAAAATTTAATTCCATATTTGAAATAATTATAATTTATAATGTATAATATAGTCAATTTAGTTTAGAAAATAATATAAATTAATGTAATTATATTTAATTACAATGATTAAGGTAAAATTGAACTTAATAAGGGACTATACACTAATCTTATGGGATCAAAAAAACTAGAAAATTTTACAAGATCCATTTATTGATGATTTTGGACCATATAATAATTTTTCTAAAATTATGAAAATTATTTTATCCACATTAAATGGGAAATATATGGGTGGAATTCCTTTTCCCATAATTTACAAGACAGCCACTCCTCCTCCACTATAAATGGAATCATATCCTCCCACTTCCTCACACTTCTACAACCACTTTTTCTTGATCAAAATCTAACAAAATAGATTCTAAAAACCCCTAACCTCATCCAATAATCCTCCCCCAGGGAATAAATCAATCCATGGAAGACCATTGGTGAAAACCAGAAAGGAGTTACCTTAATAAGAGGTAACATTCTTTCTACTGTTTTTTTATGTTATTTACAATTTTCACCGCATAAAATAATATTATTACATGAATTTACAAAATAATAAGTATCCAAAATATTCTTCTATGTTTTTATTCTAATGTTTCAACCTACACTTAGACACACTTCCATCTAATAACAAACAAACATATAGTTTATGTGTACGGGGAACTACCACCTCCCGAAACATTGATTGTTCATTTTTTCCTTTACCACATCTCTTGGTGGAAATTATGATGGACAATATTTTTTTTTATATATTTAATTTATTATGTATGTATTATTATGTAATAATTTTACAATACATATCATTATACTTACCATTTGGCATAAATATAAAAATTTCCTTTGAGAGGTGTGGACCAATGCCCCTTAAAAGTGTTGTGATTTGTCCACACACTACATGGAATGTGATAGGATGGGTTTAGTGAATTTTATATGATATATATATCATGAATATTCTACTGTAATTATATTATATACATATATACCTGTATTTAATTTTCATTTATTCTTTTAAAAAAATAATAATAATAATGGAAACATAGTTCATGCGTATGTACGACCTCCCTTCTCTATGAATGGTTTATTTAATTTCTTACTTATATATCATATAGATTATTATAATACAAATATATTGAATTTAAAATATATTTATATCATGTAACACATTCCTAAAATCATGATATAAGTATAAGGACCAAATATATAAATAATTAAGACACATACAAAGAACAAAGCTGATATTAACATAAGTGAAACCATAACAAAGAATTGGTAACAAGTGGGTAATATAAGGTAATAATCAAAACATATATAGTATTATATATAAGACAATTATTATAAAAAATATATGTATAATATACTAAAATATTTTATATATTACTCTTTTATGAGTATGAAGGGAGTCAAGAAACAAGGTAAGGGAAATATGAAATCACTTTTTTTCTGTTAGATACATGCATTAAACAACACACTTATATTTTGTGTGGTGTATATACAATAATGGAATGTATTCCATTATTATTATTATAAAAATTATTTGAATTTAAATATCCATTATGTGGACTTTTTTTCACTGGGTTAATGTTTCCAAATATACCAAATTGGTAAGACAGTTTTGTCTCAATTTTCTTTCTCTCGGACACATGTATTGGTAGAAACCAACATTTTTTCAAGCTATATATACATAAATTTGACATGTTATATCATGAATGTAATTATTTTAAATATATTTACAGTATCTGTTAATTTTAATTACATACATAGAGAGTTTGATAAAATGTTAAAAAGTTGTAGGAGTTTATTGAATCGATCTCATCATTTATCAGTATTATTTTTTATTGTGATTACATTGATGAAATATTATGATTCATAACTTAATAAAACTATTGAGTTTAATTATCCTATGTTCATTAAATTTATTTCTATGAATTGTTTCAATTTGTAAACTCATTGTAACATAAGGTAATTATGAAATTGTTTTTAAGAATTTCTGACTCAGCCCCTCTCTTCAATCGAAAATTTGTGTTATTTCAAAACCATGTTTTCTAAAAATATTTTCAAAATTTTTCATGAATTATATATACATTTTCAGTTTTTCAATGGAATGTTTTTCAATAGATTTTTTAGTTTTTATATGGTATTTTTCATATTATTTTCAATGAAAATTATATTTAGAATTGTTTTTAGATTATTTAATATGTTATCAAGGAAAAAGGGTTTCCAAATGTTTTCATGCTTCTTTTATATCTTTTCATGATAAAGGTTTTTCATGATTTTTTCCAGATTTTTTTTAAGTAATTTTTTTTCAATATTTTTAAAATCTTATTTAAAAATTTCTCAAGGAAAAAGGGTTTCCAAAATTTCATTAAGACTAAATTATTAGTTTTTATGTTTATAATTTATGAAAATGGTTTTCAAACCTATTTTATTTTTTTAAAAGAAAATTTCAATGAATAAATGATATTTTATTATAGAATTTTTTTTAAAATTATCTTCCCAAATTATTTTTTTTCAATGATTTCATCAATTTGGGTTACTCATACATTTTGTCGAAATGATCTTAAGGATACATTCATTTTATTTTTTATGAATGAGTTTTTTATTCCATGATGTTTTTGAAATCAATTACTCATACTTGGGGTTTATTATTATGAAATCCACTTCTTTTAATTGGTTATTACTTGATGAAATGATTATGTAACATGTATCATTTTCATATGTTATGATACAATTATATGTTTACGATACCCATTTCATTTAATGTGTTTTGATATGATTTTTTATGATTTTTTTCAAATGTTTGTAGGATTATATTCTAGGATGTGGGGGACCTATAGGCCCCTCAAATGAATTCAGTAGAGATTTATATCTCATAAGATAGTCTAATATAGTTTTGGGGGTGAACCATGACTGCTAATATGTCAGGAGGATTGATCCATGACAACCAATATGGTATGTGGAGTGAACTCGTACTACTAAGATGACCTTGGAGTGAACCATTACAACCATGATTATTTCGTGATTGCACCCATACTAGCAAGATGGTCATGGAAGTGATTCCTTGAATATAATTAAAATCTTGTTATATGATTAGTTTTTTTCCAACATTCCATGTTTTATTATTGTATTATTTTTTTGTGGATTATGTTCACTATTCCCTTATGATTCAAATCTAATTAACTACCAATCATTATTCCATGAATCAGATTTATGATATTTAAAATTAAGGGTATGATATTATATTTTATGATGACATTCTCATACCCCTATGATCATGTTTATAATGACATATCTCCCTTATTTACTCTTACTAGGATTCTGATCTCACCCCTTTTTGTGTTTCCTTCCCCAGGTTATGATGATATGTATTATAATTTATATGTATATGAAGGTAGTGTTAAAAAGAACAGTGGGGATATAATGTAGCTCACTAATTAGTGAGTTCTTATGTTTCTATGTTTCCAAGAGCACAAGACTAGTATGGTCTGTTGGTGTTTGTTTGTATGTTGCTTTATGTTTTACAAAAAAAAATAAATGTAATGTTTATATATGAAAATAGAGGGTATCTATACATACCGCTCATAATAAATAGTGATTGAATTAGAAATTACTTTTTCTTTGGGCTCATGAGAATGTTTATATTCTTCATTATCGTTAAACATCTTATTTTGGAACTCATAAACATAATTCCCATCATACATATATTTAAAATCGTAGACAATGGGTGGTTACTTTTGTGAATCCTATATATTAATATCATTATCTATCATCTTCTCATAACATCAGTATTTCATTTCCCAATAACATTAATTTTATCACATTAATCAATTTTCAATTCCATGATGATATTTCCCACATGTTTCTGTCCACACTTCGATCATAAAGGGAGGATCTTATTTTCTCTCTATTGTTTTTAGAATTACAATTGGATTTATTTTTCCTTTTTCATATAAAAATGTGATAGATGGGTAACTATAATATCAATTTCCACTTTAAGATAAAATTTATCTTTTTCATCATAGCTACTTAAGTACCATATCTCTAACGCCATTTGGAGAGTTGGATTTTTCCACTGAAAAATCAATCAGCATTACTATTAGGGTGGATGATAATACAGGAATCATACATTATGAGCCTTATTGTTATTTTCTTATAAATATCAGTTGATTCATCGTCCAAATTAATTAAATCAAGGAATTCCTTATCCATATTCATATTATGAATATAAGGAATGTATGTGTTAAAGTATATGGTGTTAAAATTATCCCACTACATGGATTCAACTTTTATAATTCAATTTTGTTCTTGATATGATTCCTCCACTGATCTACATCACCTTATAAATAGTAAATAACAAGAATAAGTTTCTTATTTTCTAAATAATAATGAAAAAATATATATTTAATGGTACAAATATATTTTTCAATTACATGTCCATCAAGGTAACTAGTAAAATAAGGTCTTAATTTTAATATGATGGAATTAATAGAATGGTTTTACAACCTATGATCATTTGGAAGCTGTATTTGATTCATTGATTTAGATGTTTATATTATCATAGGAACAATATTTATCATTAAACCTCCAACAACATTCTGTTTCTCATGTATAAAATCATTACATTTTCCATCACATTCATCATTAACATAATTTATTCACTTTCCATACATTCCATTAAATTGAAATAATTTTGTGATAAATAATAATAATTATAAGAAATAAAATAATTTTGAGAAATGAATAATTTTTTGTCTAACATGTGACACATCCTTCTATGAAACCATATGTTTAACCTAGTCCATTCATTATTTTTATCAAATCCGTAGGAGTTTACCCAATATATTGACTTATATTTATGGTTATTATAATTTTTCACATCCTAGTTTGAAAACGATAAGAAAACTCATCTATGATACTAAAAATAGTGACCCGTACATTTTGAACATAATTATTATATCTTAATAGATGAATATTCATTACATAACATGTTGATCCATGAAAGAATTATATAACTCCACTATCATTGGAAACCAAGAATCGTAAAACAAATATTCATAAAATATATAAATCATCTCAAAAATATTTCCTAATAATGAGAAACATTTTGGGACATTTCATAATTAAAACCTTTCTTTATAATCTAGGGAAAGGAAGCATAATAAATTGTCAGCTCAGATTCTTAGTAAAGGTAAAAAGTGAGATATCAAGGAACATATAGGATTAAAACGATCATAAGGGTATAGTAATAGGTTATTAATTTTTGGAACCATTCTATTCATATAAATGAAATTAATATCATGTTCTTTTATAAATCAATTATTTACATAAGATGTGAATTATTATGGAATCATGTAACCTAAACCATGAAATATTAATATAGGAATAAGATATGATATTATGGCACATAAATAACCATAAAAAATAATTTCATTAGTTATAAAGGCTAATTTAAATGGCTATAATTTTGAAATGGGTTCACTACCCAAACCATAAAAGTAGTTAAGGTAAGCCACAAACACAATCATAGTGTAAATAGACCCTTATTAAACTTGGTTCACTCCCCATTCTGGTCATATTAATCCCATGAAATATAAATATATAGCTAATTCATTAGATGGAGATATAGATCCTACCCCCAAAAAAATGAAATTCATATATATGTGTTCATAATACCATAAACCATTCATCATATTATAACCCAATAAAAGAAAATTGGTTTCATAAACATCTCATCATACAATTACCCATGGGTAAATGGGTTTTAAAAATAACTTTTAATTATAAACATAAACCATCCAAGGAATAAATAAGGATGGTATCCTTTGACCATATCACCTAAAAACCATAAGTGATATCAAAGAAAACTATATTTAATGAATAAAAATATATTTTCATGATCGTTAAAAAATCTTCTGGAATATATCTTTTCTATTTAAAAATACATTGTTAAAAAAATATCACCATTATAAAGGAAATTATTTATTTGGATTGAATAAAGTAAACTAGTAGTGTATACATTAAATGATAATTTATTCATGATGTTGGGAAATTATATTCATACCATATAAGTTAAAAATATTTTATTTTAATACCTTTGTATGAAAATTCACAATGTACCTCTTTTAAAAAATGAAAAAATGACTCCTTTTATGAATTTTTTAAAAATTATAACATAGTTAGAAGTGAATATAAATAATAATTTAATAATATTGAATAACATATTTAAATCCTTTTTAGAAAACACAGATATGGATGAAATAGTTTTTCAATTGAAGAGGGAAATGAATTCAATTTTCTAAAAAAACATTTTGTCATTATCTAATGTACATATGCAATGTGAAATGAAACATAAACACTTATTTTAATAATTAACCACATGATAAGAAAAATCAGGATTATCTTTAGATTTTGATCGAAATATTTCTATATATGAACTAAATCATAAACAATCCTGATAAACAAAGATATAGTATCATAAATCCACATAACTTGAGTTAGCCTTTACAAAAAATCAAAAAATCCTCCTCTATAATAAATATAAATATATTAAATTCAATACTAGAGTCATTTTAATAATTATAATATCTTACTTAACCCCTTAATAAAATTTCAACACCCCCTTTTATAAATTATCCCATTGAAAAATCCTTATTTTTGGTTGTTTACTATTTTATTTATCATGAGTATTTCAGTTTGATAGTTCTGTTATAAGATTATTTAGCTTGGTTACATAATCTACATAATATTAATCATGATATAAATATAATATATATTCATTATATAAATATTTATAGTCATCTATTAATGTTAGATTTGCTATAATGAATAACACGATTCAAGGAGATGTTTGGTTGTACATACGCATGAACACTAATTTCATTTACTGAAAGATGAATGAAAATAAAGATAATATTAATTCAATATTATATGATCGTTATTGTATCATATATATCACATATTTATATAAAATTATTCCTAATTTTCATCCATGCAAAAAATAATTGAATAAAGAATCACATTGCTCTGTGGATGTGGTAATCCACTTGTATGTACGAATAAAGATATCATTTCCTAAAGGATTGTATGGTAAGTATATAGATGTGATATTATCATAAAATAAGAATAATTATGCCATAAATTTCATATATAATTATTGAACACATAGTATTACCCATCAATATGACATATAGATGATAAATTAATTCCATCACTACGTGGAGATTATATGTCGTATATACGCTTGAGGGATACATTCACTTCTCATTTAATGGGAAAGAAGGTGTATAATGGTGTTTTAATAACAATAAACATAATATTTAATAACATTTAGGATAATAAATTTATTCTTTGATGATAAATACCTTTGATTTATATTATGTAAATAATAGTATGAAATAAAGTGATATTTTATGGTGATTACCTCTTTTTGAAATTAATCCTTTAGATATCCTATAAAGGGGTCTATGGTGGTACTTTTGGGAAGAACGAAAACTCTAGAACATGGATAGGATTTCATAGAAGAGAAATTTTTGGATTTGTTGTCAATATATAAACCTCAATTAATTGTAAATAAGTGAGGTAAGGGGATCCCTTTTATAATTGAGTTGAGGGGAACTTTTGAAATTTGTAATAAATTCAAAATTATAATTAATTAATTCTTAAGAAAAATTCCCTCATATGGATAAGGATTCAATTATAATTATTGATTAGTTTTTGATAGCCAAAACTAATATAATATATATACATTTTGTTTTCATTTTAATCCTGATCATTTTGATTAAACCTTAGTCAATGAATTTCAATTTTAACTACAGTAACAATTTTTTCAATATTAATGGGTTTTATTTTTAGAATATATGGTGAAAATATTTCTATAAATAAAAAATTTATGCAATTTAGAAAATATCATATCCACCTTTTCTTATTTCATGATTTTTAACATTTATATGTAATTAAACTCAAAATTCATTTGATAAAATGTCATTGTTTTCTATTTTCGCACTAGTCATTTAATTATACACAAGAGACATGAGGATTTTTTTTAGTTATAATAGAATTTTTTAGACAACACTAGTATTCATTAAAATAAACATAATTTTAGGAATTATAAAACATAATCAGACTATATCAATTATAATATTTTCAAAATAATTAATTTTATTTTTTAACTAATTTAATGAGTTCTATTTTGGAATTGTGTATGAAATGGATGTAAATATAGTATTCTTATAAATTATAAATAAATTTCCATAATTTAAGAAATTATATTTTTCATAAAATTATTATTATTATTCTTTCATAATGAGTTTCTATACGTGAATCCATATAGAATATTTGAAACAAAAAGACTAGTATTTTGTAATATTTCTCATTTAAATAATATATAAATAATTTTCATGGAAATGTTTCCATTAAACTAATAAAGTTAATGAATAATGATACAAGGTTCGAATTTACATCATTAAATTAGAATTAGGATTAAAATAATGACCATTTCTTTTATTTTTATTGTATATTAAAATGATTATACCATTACTAGGGTGATTATGTTTACCAAAGTTACTATTAAAATTAACTAAACAAGGGAAATAGTTGCCAAATTTCATCCTAATTATTAAAAATATGTAAGTAATTTTTTTAATTCAATAACAAATAATTTCATAAATTAATTTTAATTTAAGTTCATACGATGTAGAAAGAAGGTTATTTTTGTAAAAATACATTTTTAAGCCTAATCTAGATTAATTAAATATATTAAGATAAAAATACATTGTGTTTTTAAAACTATTTATTTGAAAAATATTTCATTTGTTCAAATGGTTTTAATTTTCATTTATAATAAATTTATAACAAGAAAATTAATTTTATAGTTATATAAACGTATATTTTTAATAATTTCGTAATTCTAATTCATACCCACCAATCCAATGGCTAAGTGGTAACTATAATTTAAATAATAATAATTTAATACTTTTTCATGGTTTGTTTAAACTAAATGTATCATAAAATTTTCCCTTTAAATCAAATTATCTAATGAGAAATATTTCATAAAAATTATCATAATGTTACAAAAAGATCAGAATATATGAAAAATTATTCTTTTTATAAAAAAACATTAATGTATAAAACTATATTTTTTATTATATAATATATATATATAATATCTTATTTCATTTTAATAAATTATAAATAATAAAAAATATATGAATTTCATTAAATTCATTCACCTATAGTTATTAATTTAATTTAATAACATAAAAAATAAATTGTAGTCATGAAAACCATTTTCCAAAAACTACAATTTTATTTCCAAATATATTTTTTAAATTTTAACCATTTGATAACTAAATAATTTCTTTTTTATCAATGTTTAGACTTTAAATTTTTCATAATTTACATATTATTATTCATACCTTCCTATCTACATGAAATTTCATAATAAAACCATAATATTTTAATAATGTTTCATGGTTGAACTAAAAATATTGTTGCATGTAATGAATGCTGTAGAAGTAATAGAATTATTTATAGAGAAATATTTGATAAAATGTTGTCGGTGTTACAAATAACCCATCATATTAAGAAATACACCATTAACTACAAAAGCATCAATAATAACACCCAAATATTAACAATGATCATTCAAAAAATGACAAAGCAAAAAATGATTCAAAATATTTCATACTACGATTGAGACCCATGGATTAGAAATGTTTTAACACATATTTATCAGAGATAAATTTGACATTTATCTCAAAAAAACATCAATCACTTTTAATGAATCTTACAAAAAATATATATTCCCCATTCATATAACCTGTTGAACCACCATAAATCCAAATTAAGATCATATACTATTCAAAAATATAATTCAAATTGTATTCCAAAAAAATTCATGTAATATTTAGTTGTACCTTAATGATATAAGGTTATCATAATTGTGAACTTACTGGGAAATAACACTAACAAAAAAATATTTTATTGCAACATTCCAATCTAGGATCCACATACACCATCCCCCAATCTGGTTGGTCCCATGGAGTAATGTGCACATCACCATACAAAATTTGTTTTTAACGAGATTCATGGATGTAATGGTGGTATATTGGGGAGACTATACCTGCATATCAGAGCAGCAAAACATATACAGTATATATACATAATATAGTGGGAAAATATATAAAAACAAACCATAATCAATGAACTAGTAACACACCTTTATGTGATCTTGTAAAAACACATATTAATAAGATATGTAATTGTAAATAACATATAAACTAAATAATAATATAAAAATATAAAAGGATGATTCCAATACATGAATATGTCATGGAATTCTGATATAGAAAAGGGAAATAAAGGATAGAAATATAAAATATGATATAAAAACAAAAAGACAAAATACTCCTCTACTAGAATCCCAACCATATTCTTAGTCCTCTACTCCCATGATCTAACACTAGGAGATCTATATCACAAATTGGTAGCAGGGAACATTACCTTATCCATACCTGTAGAAAAGGAATCTACCTAGGTATAAAAGGTGGCCTGAGTAGGGTGTGTGAAAAAATCACTGTAGGACACCACCAACAATGTCTATAATTAATCTATGTAGTGTGCATATCAATAATATTATGCATGTAACAAGAATAAAAAATGATTTAAAACAAATAAACACAAGACATCTCCAGTTTCCAATTGACACCTGGCAGATCTACCTTCTTCTGCTTAGGCCGGAATAAGAATAATATATAACCATAAATATAGTAACATTATATATAATGTGTAGTTATATAATGTATCCACCAATATGAAGAATGTGAATCCTTACGCAAGTAAGAATTTTCCAAGATACTTAGTGTTTGCGGGACTCGGGGCAAAGCACATCTATCCATAACGAATCTAATAAGCCGGTAGGCTCAAATATAGGGTACATGCCTTGAATCTCATAATGAATATAACTTTTCATGCTCAATACTACAGAATTGGGGGGTGAGAATTCATTTACCACTCCCTAATCATTAAACATGTAACATATAACTTCATTCCCATCATCTAAATAGAATAATAATGGTGAGAGACATCATGCTCAACACCCTGTGTAAGGGAGGGGGAAACATCATTCTCAACAAAACCCGTAAGCATCATTCCACATCCAAAAAATAGTTATATCATGTTGGATCTCCACAGTAGCATAACATTCATCATCCTAATATATAATGGTTGCAATAATTTATATAATCTATATATAAATACATACATTGAAAGGTGTGACCTTTCCACACATCAGTACTCATTGCAGTTTATCCATTTAATTCATTTAAGCAATGAAACCCATCAAGAATCTAATCCATTAAATTAATCAATCCATTTAATATAATAATGTCATGAATATTACATTAAATTTGAAGAAACTACTTATGGGGTTCTTTGGAACTATGTAGTCAATTAAAACTGTGGTAAATTCCATTTAAAATAAAATTTTAACACTTAGAAGGTGTTATCATAATTTAATCCACTAAAAATATAGGCAAATTCATGCCGAGACACCCATGGGCTTGATAAGATTGATTTTTTATCCTGTAAATACATTTCAAGGATTCATGAGAGTACATTAACATGAAAAATAATTTCTTGAAAGAAAAAATCCTCTATAGGGGACACAAAAAGAATGTTGACATGCCGAACAAAAAAATGGGCTCTGAAAACACAACTTACTTTTTTATAAAATATAGACCACCTAACTTATGGTCATTTACGATTCTATTTAAAATATTGGCTTAAAATTAGGGTTAGATTGGATGAAATAAGAAGAATGGTCCATCTCAATAAAAATAGGGAAAATATGCTCAAACCCAAATAGTGTAACAGATATAGAGATACACATATAGAAAAAAATTAAAACATAAGAGAATATTTCTAGTTATACAATGCTTCATAAAAAACCTCATTAGAAGAATGGATGTAAGAGTTATCAATGAACCTATATGGGGGAAGAAGAGAGGTCAATGAGGAGGGGGATTTTTTCATCTAATAGAAATGGGAGGAGGAAATAAGTAATTAGGTTTTATGGTTCATTAAGAAAATAAATGAAAATTCAACAGAAATACTAGGGGGAACATTTTGGCTGCATGGTTTGTCCAACTCATGCCAAAACTATTATCACCTCACTATCTAAGGGGGGACTCTCACTACTTTGGCTCCTAGTTTCCTTAACTATTATAAATCCTTCCAAGACCCCAATATCATGATTTTATGATATTTCTCATAGGCATTCACCTCAAGTTACATGGTTGCATAAAAGTAGTGCATCCCCCAGCTGCAAAAAGGTTACCACATGGTTACCTCACATGGTTTGTACTAACCGTGTTGGAACTATGTGTCCTACCCTACTTGTCTATTTCTTAGATCTCAAGACTCTAAAAAACATGAGATGATCTTAGAACCTAAAATATAGTTTTATGAAAATTTTCCAACACTAAAGAAGTATTTAAACGAAAAAAGAGTCATAAATTCCTGAAAATATTGGTCATTACAACCTCCCCTCATAAAATTTTATTTTTCTTGAGTTTGAATTGTATGGTTAAATAGGTATCAACTGAGAAAATATCTATCCACTAAGCTCATATATCATCTTTATTATCCGAGGTATCTTTAAATACTCAGGTGTGCTATCACAACACTAGTAATATTGGGATTACCCTACCTCCAAGTTCCTTTATTCTCCAATAAAATATAAACACTGGATACTCTATAAAGGAAGAATCTATACATTACTCAACCGGATATGGTTAGAAAACAATATAAGTGTATTTATTATATCGATGAAGCCATGATACATGAAATACATCATTTATAGGCCGGTATCACTAAGTATCTTCTAATTGGTAATCCACTACTTCAATCCTATTCAAAATAATTAAAGGGTCTAACATCCTAAGGTGATTGTGAGGACCCGACCCTAGAAAACCCAAATCTTGTACCTTAAAATCATGATGTGTAATTCTTTAAAAACAGTCAATGAAAAATTAAAAATCATGTCCTATAGAGAGGATCATGTTTGGTTTAGGTTCTTGGGAATCTAGCACATCTGTCATACATCTTTAACTCAAACTGTTACTTGAAAATTTTAAATAAAAAATTTAGGGTGACATATGAATTCCTAGTAAGGGGTTTTAAAAATAAGTCAATATAACATTGGAAAAAATTCACAAATAATTACCATAAAACATTTCTCTTAAAGACAATTTTTAACACATGTAAAATATTGTAAGAGTGTTCAATTATAATCATGCTAACTAGATTTCAAGGATGTGAGATTTAATTATAGGAATTCCCATTTGGTGTAATAAATAAAATAAATTTTAAACATGTATGAAACATTAGTATGTATGCACAAATTTAAATTCTAAGAGTAATGAATAATCACAGTTTCACGTAAGGGTAGTAACTTAAATTTCATATGTCAAATAAAAAAACATTGGGTTCTGACCATATTTCATGCTATAAGTTTTTACTCTTTTGATATTCATAAGTATTGGATCCTAACCGTGTATATTCAACTAGACAAATATCCCTTTGGTTATTTAATGATTGTACACATATTGAATGAATGCATAATTTCAGACTTTAATTTATGTGTCAAAGCCTAATGACAAGACCTAGGGGATAACTGTAACTAGACCCCAACCCATAGATCGTCTGTAACTCGAATCCATCCTGGAGACCATCTATAACCGGACCCCGATGTGGAGGGCATAATTTTTTTGGTCCCCAACCCGAAACATACTATTCCAATACATTCATCCTAAGTGAAATTTGTTCGCATTTTCAAAATTTCATCTACCACTTGAACAATCACTTACACATTTTGTTTTAGTCAAGGTTTCCCATACAACCTTAAATAATAAAATTTCTCATTTTATATTGTTCAATGTGTCGAATACCACTTTGAATAATTTATTATATAATCATTTTTGGTCATAGTAGTGTATATTTAACCATCAAAATTTACACATTTTTTAATGTGAGACATGTATCTAGATGTTAAAACTCAAACTAACAGTTTTATGACTATGCCATTAAATGGTAAAAAGATAGGCAGATTATGGAATTTGTATTGACATCCAAATCACTAAAATAAATACAGATTTTTTCACATGCAATGTTATTCTTAAAATTATAGAACATTCTTAATTAATTACATATTGGAATCTCATCAGGTTGTAAAATTAATTAAAAATGTAAACTAAAAATTTCATGTGGGGTTTTAAGCTTACAGATGCTAAAACATTTAATGCTGATAAGACTTTGTATATCATAGTAAAATGCCCATAATAGAAAGCATGAATCTTCACCATAACCTTTATCATTTAATATATATGAAAATAAGTGACTCATAAATGTTAATATAAGGGTGGCAGACCCCAAATATTATACTGTTGAACCCTTAAAAATATTAAACGCAACATAAGTATAATTTCTGGAATGTCTACCGTAAGTGTTTGGGGTTGGGTATATTTGTCCATACAATGAAGTTTATATTAAGAGTAGTATTTTAAACAAGACTAAACATAATTATGAAAAGGGTTTCATCAATAAACAATTGTACATAAATTTTGATGTAAACATATATATCATACATGTTTAGATGAGTCTTAAACTAATGTTAATTGACACAAAATTATTTAAAGGACATAAATTAATCATAGAATTTCCATGCTAAAAGAATTAAAACTGGTCCAGAGGGAACGCTATGAAAACTATATATTTATATACACAATAGTTTATACAAATATATGCATATATATTAGTTTTGAACTACACAACATTTCATTCATTTTAAATCTCCACTTAAACTTGAGACTCAATGTTTAAAGACCTCAAAACTGGGTATAATAATGGTTCATGTAACATAATATATATATATAAATGTTTTCATACAAAATTTAATTGGCAGCTCCATGTTTTTAACCCCTAAGAGTATTAGTTAACCAATCATGTATATAGGGTAGATCGTTCCATTAGTTATAAAATATTGTTTATGAAAACCCACTCACACATTTCTTTTAAAACCTTACATATATACCATTATCAATATATATATATGTATATATGAATATATATATATATATACACACATAATGTACAGAATAAATTTTTTCATAAATAAAATGCACCCTTCTATTCAAAAAAACTTTAAAACCCAAAAGTAGAAGTCCTAGGGTCAGCTAATGAGATGATTTCAGCAATATAGAATATGTATAAAAAAATATTTAGATATTTCATAAAAAAATACTACTCTTGCATTTTGAAGTTCTTTATCTTGAAATATTTTCAAAACATGATGGAATGTGTATTTGAGGGTCTCTACTCAAAACTGAAATAACATGCCTATATATATATAAATTTATAAACCGAAGTAAATACAACCATTTATATGTCTTTATATATAACTTGTTTAATGATTTTTAAAAATTAAATTTCTCTCAAATTATAAATACTCTAAATAAAAAAAATTAAAGAGACTTTGGTTCAGTCATAAGGAAGGGGTTGAACTTACCCGTAGGGTTATTTAAACATATTTTTTTTGAGAATATATATATATATATAAATATATTTATACTCAAAACAACCAAACAAGGAAATATGACCCTTACCTTAGATCGGGGAGGAGGATGAGAACTCGAGGAAGGATGGCTAGAACATGAAGGGGGTTTGAGTGGGGAGAAGAACTGAGGGTTCCTTAGGTGAAACAAGTTAACTTATAAACTAAATAAAGCACCCATACATTCAATGAAACCATTGAGAAAACTAAAACCTTTATTGAAAATTAAATGGCTGGTGATGAACATGTAGAAAAGGGGATGCAAGGAGTGTCCAACGGTAGTCAAAGGTGATGAAAAATGGATCATTGTTGGTGTAGGGTTACTGGTAATATTCCACATGAAGGAGAAGTAGAAGACACTGAATGGAGAAGATCAGAGGTAGTTTGGACGGCTCAGATTGCTCCAAGATGGATTGGACGACACTGATTTGATGCAGCGTTTTAAAAAAAATATTGGACGTTTGAGATTTGATTTGAGGTTGATCAAACAGGACACAAAAACCCAGTGGTAATCCATGATTTTTGCGGTTTGAGTGCGGGATCGAGATCGATGTCCCATATCACGCGTGACTCAATCCAATGAGCCAGATATCATTTCCCCCCATAAAAATAATCTCACATTGTAATGGTGGAATAAATGCGGCCCTATATAAGCCAAAAACTATCGCAACACCCCAGAAAACATAGCACACACCAAAGAGCCTCATACATGTGCTCCTGCCTTCCCCCACAAGCTTCGGCCTACCCCTACCTCACCGCGGCTTCATACCCCCAGTGGTGCGGTCTTGCACTTCTGTGCTATCGTGCCCCCTTCGGGGAACCTATGCCCATGCTCGGGCCGACCTTGTATTGGAATGAGGGAAAGGCTCAACCACCTAGCGTGAGATTCCTCCCCCGGCCCTGCTATAAAGTGCTGGACCTGGTGGGTCTATTTTTTTTTAAATCTCACATTCAAAATTATACAAAAACATAAGTAAAATATTAAATACATTTCAAATATATATTAATATATTTTACTAAACATGGCATTGATTTCAAAAAAGGTTAAGGAATACAAATTATACGTTGTCAAATAGTTTTACTAAAATTATTAATAAACACTAAAGCAGTAACATTCAAGGTTGTAAATTGAAATTTGGTATACCCACATGAAATATTTTATACTAATATAATAGAAGTCAAAACATATTTTAATAAAAACATAATTTAATTAAAATAAATTAAACATATGTTAAAACACTATTTATGAAATGAAAAATCATTAAAATATATTTGATACACATGAAACGTGTTTTGAGTTCCCACAACATCACTTAAGCGCAATAAAAAATATTTCACCAAAAAGAAAATGATTATAATTATAGCCATTGAATTTCCAACTATCACTGAAGGCAACAGTCGAGTAAATGCCTTATAAAAGCATGCCTCAGGTGTCCTAAACACAAGAAAAAGAATAATATGGTTCTTTCCACACCCAGATGCTCAACACGGGTTACATGATCATGGTGGTGATGTTCTTGGTTTTAACTGACCCAAATGATATCCTTTATTTACTATGTTTTGTTGTCTTTTTAGGGGTACTTCTTGTAGTTATGATTGGGTTTTTAATAGGATTTTTTGGGTATGATGGTTCCTTGTGATCTAGATACATTGTAAACACATCGTTGTCAGGATTAAATGAAATGCCTTGTGTCCATTTTGTGTGTTTTACTCAGTTGCATATTAAAATAACTAAAACCATATTATTACATTTTCATGAGATACAATTATGTTTAGTTGTTATGAAATTCCAAAAAATAAACTATTCAAAACCCGAGGTTCATGTTTTGGGGTGTTACATTATCCCCCTACAAAGAATTGTGTCCTCGCAATTCATTCTACAAATGCATAAGAGAAAGACTCCCTCACCAACATCACCACATATTCCATTGTGGAGGGTCCTCTGGTTTGGTCATGTGAATTCCAAATATGATTTTCAACTCTTCAGCTTCTCCAGCCCAAGTACACTTCAGACAGTACAAGTTGAACTCATGCCTCATACACTCGGACTTCAAAACACAGGATCACATGTTGGAATGATTGGAGATTTCCAAATCGACCAACTATCATTGAATTCATTGCGCTTCTAATCTATTGAGAACATCTAAGTCATAGACATTGTCGTATAACCTGAAACTAAGGAGTTGATACAATTATGTTTCATAAAAGATTCCCCCCAAATACGCCTCTTAAAATCTTACTCCATCTGTGAAGTTTTGGCCTAGATTAAGGCATAGGAAAACCACTTCGTTGTATTTTCACCTCTACCAGCACTCGACCAATTAGATCATGGATATTTTGTGGTGTATGTTAGCATTCTCCTTATATGAATGGAGATCTAGATATTTTGATATGAAATAATGTTTCTTACACATTTTTCGCATGTTTTCGAAAGGTATATACTCTTACTCGCATGTTTTGACTATGATAACCTCCAATATTTCAATGTGAAGGGATAAAATGTGTGTTCGTCCATCCATTTGAAAATTAATTATAATGGTTCAATCGGAGAAACCAATCCAGAATTACAAACAAAGACAAGATTGTAGAATGAAAGAAGGGTTAACAAGTTATTTTCTCATATAACCACTTTTTCAAAAAAAGATAAATGTTAATTTTTTCTCAAGTACCCGAATACAGGAATCCCCCAAAAATGCTCAAAACTCTATATCTCCCTAAACTATATATAACCCGAGTAGTCTAGTTCTATCTCATGGGTGCACATAAGGTTTCTCCAGAGTTTGGCATGTGGGGTGTAAATGTTTGAGAATTTTTTTTTGTAATTGTTGTCTGTACACAGAACGAGAGGCTTCATATTCAAGGATGTCGATGTCCATTACCAAAACAAAATGGTTATAGGACAAGAAAAGACACATATATGCCACATGGAGATCTCCCTCCACTGTAGCTTCTGGGAAGGTTGTGATGGACAGGATTCCTTCCACAATGGTGAAGCATCTAAAAAGTTCCTCGTAGTGTTTTCCCCGATGTGCATAGGATGCAAATGGGGCTTGCATTATAAAGATGTAATCCAGACCTGCTCTTCGGTGGAGATGAAGTACCTGAGGAGATTTTGATACATCATAGAGGTGTTTACATGTCATATGGATATGGGCATTGTTTATCAAATCTTCATGTCTAACTATGGAAATTATGGTTTCTAGGGCATTATTGGGAAGATACAAAAGTGTAGTACCATTGTTTTCCATCTGAAAATTTGGGAAAACATTATATTTAATAACGCTTATGTTATTTTTTCTTTGTTTATGTTCTAGTTTTCCAGAGTTATCCAAAATGAACCCACTGATACCAACTATTGGGACCCAAACCTAGAAAACCAGGAGCAAGTGCCCTTAATGCATAATGTGTAATTCATTAAAAACTAACATAGATAAATTACACATCTTGTCCTGTAGAGAGGATAAAGTTCAGTTCAGGTTCTGGGAATCCATAACATCTATCATACTTCTTTAACTCATTTTGTTACCAGAAAAATTTCAATCAAAATCATAGGGTGAGCATACTAATGCATCGTAAGGTTTAAAAAAAATCCAACATAACTTTTGAAAACATTTAAAAAAACTTACCATAAAAAATTTCTGTAAAAGAATAGTTGTAACACATGTATAATATTTTAAGAGTGCTCAATTAAAAACATTCGAACAGAATTACTAGGGTAAATTTTTCAATTATAGGCATGCTCATTTGGAGTAATAAATAAAATATGTTCTAAACATGTATGACACATAAGTATGTAAGGAAAAAATTTAATAGATAAGAGTAATGGAAAATCAGAGTTCGGAGTAAGGGTAGTAACATCAATTTCATATATCGAATACTAAAACACTAGCTAATAACCATATGTTAGGCCATAAGCTTTTACTGTTCGTATACCCATTAGTACTGGATCATAATCATGCATATTCTAATATTCGCATATCCATTTGGTTAATTGATGATCATACACAAAATGAGGGAATGTATAATGCCGGAATTTAATTTCTCTGTCAAGGCCTCTTGCCAATAACTAGGGGCTAACTGTAACTGGACCCCAACCCAGAGAGCTTCTGTAATCGGACTCCAACCCGGAGAGCATCTATAACTGGACTCCAAACCGGAGGGCTAACATTTATCGGTCCCCAAACTGTAACATACTAGTCAAATACATTCCAAATATGCCAAATCGGGTTGTATTTTCAAAATGTCATATACCACATGAATAATCACTTACACATTTAATTTTATTCAAGGTGTCCCATACCACCTTGAATAATTAAATTTATCATTTCATATTATTCAAAGTGTACCCTAACAATTTAAATTTTTTTATATAACCATATTTGGTCAGAGTAGTTTACATTTATCCTTTATCATTTACATATTTTATAAAGTGAGACATGCATCTAGATGTTAAATACCAAACTAAAAATAATATTATTATATCATTAAATGTTAAAAATATAGGCAGATTATGGCACGTTTATTGACATCCAAAGAACTAAAAGAAATACCGAATTCTTCACATGAAATGTTATTCATAAAATTATAGAAACATAATAATAAATTACATACTAGAATATCATCTAGTAGTATAATTAATTAAAAAGGTAAACTAAACATTTCATTTAGGGTTTTAAGCTTGTAGATACTAATACATTTAATGCTGATAATCCTTAGTATCTCATAGTATAATGTCCATAATAGAAAGCTTGAATATTCACCATAACCGACATCATTTAATATATAAGAAAATAAGTGACTCTTAAATTTGAATATAAGGGTTGAAAAACCAAAATATTATACTTATGAACCCTTAAAAATATTAAACTCATCATAAGTATAATATCTAGAATATCCATGATTTGAGTTTCAGGTTGGGTAGATTTTTCCATACAACGAGGTGTATATAAAGTGTAATTTTTTAAACAAGACTAAACATAATTTTGAAAAGGGTTTATTCATTAATCAATTTTACATAAATGTTGATGTAAACATATATAACTGACATGTTTAGCTAAGTCCTATAGTAAAGCTAATTATCACAAACTTATTTACAAAAAATAGAAATTAAGTGTAGAAGATCCATGCTAAATGAATTAAAACTAGTCCAAAGGGTAGGTTATATAAACTATATATTTATATATACAATCATGTATAAAAATATATGCATATATATATATATATATGTTTTGAACAAAAAAACATTTATTATCCTTTTAATCTCCACTTAAACTCGAGACACAATGTTTAAAGACCACAAAATTGGGTATAATAAAGGTTCACGTAACATATAAAAAATATATATAACTGTGTACATACTAAAATTAATTGGAACATCCATGTTTTTAACCCCTTAAGAGTATTAGTTAACCAATCGTGTATATAGGGAAGATCGTTCCATTAGTCCTAAATGATTGTTTATGAAACCCCACTCACACATTTCTTATAAAATAGTACATGTATACCATTATCCATATATACCAGAATTTAAGTATACATATATACAAAGTACATAATAAAATTTTTCATAAATAAAATCCAAACTTATGTTTATAAAACCTTTTTAACCCCAAAGAAAAAGACATAGGGATAGATAATGAGAATATTTAAGCAAAAATGAATTTGTATAAACAAGTATATTAATGTTTCATACAA
The DNA here is from genome assembly GCA_963277665.1 of Viscum album. Taxonomy (NCBI): domain Eukaryota; kingdom Viridiplantae; phylum Streptophyta; class Magnoliopsida; order Santalales; family Viscaceae; genus Viscum; species Viscum album. The sequence goes on along the minus strand of OY728123.1, from coordinate 743,995,456 downwards.
AAATACTACTCTTTCATTATGATGTTCTTTATCTTGAAATCTTTTAAAAACATGATGGAATCGGTATTTGAGGGTCCCTACTCAAAACCAAAACACCATGCCTATACATATACTTGTATAAACTGAAGTGCATACAACCATATATATGTCAATATATATAGCAATTCTCATTCATTGTAAACATTAAATAACTCTAAAATTACAAATACTCCAAATATACAAAATTAAAGAGACATAGGTTCGGTCATAAGGAAGGGTTCAAACGAACCAGTAGGGTTATTTAAATATAATGTTTTACGAGCATACATATATATAAAGATATATATGTATACTCAAAGAAACAAAATAAGGCAATATAACCCTCACCATAGATCGAGGAGGAGGAGGAGAACTCGAGGAAGGATAGATGGAACTTTCTGGGGGTTTGAGTGGGGATAAGAACAAAGGATTCCTTCGATGCAATCGATTAAAAAATAATATATATAAAACACACACACATTCAATGCAACTATTAAGAAAACCGAACCCTTTGTTGCGTATTAAATGGCTGGCGATGAACATGTAGAAAAGTGGAAGAAAGGAGGGTCCATCGGATGTCAAAGGTGAGGAAAAATGGTGAATTTTAGGTGTAGGGTTACTTGTGCAATCCCACATGAAGGATAAGAAGACGGTGCAGAAAGGAGAAGATCAGAGGTAGATTGGACAGCTCGGATTGCTCCGAGATGGATTAGACAACCCGGATTTGATGAAGATTTTTTTAAAAAAACTCGTTCTTTCGAGATTAGATCTATGGTTGATCGAACGACGCACAAAAATGTGGTTGTAATTCATGGTTTCTTCAGGTCGAACGTGGGATCGAGATCGACCGCCCGGAACACGTGTGAAGTGATCCAATGGCCCAGATCTCATTTTTCCTGAAAAAACTCATCCCACATCAAAACGGTGGAAAAAACATGCCCCTCTATAAGCCTCAGACATCCCCAACACCTCAGAAATCATAGTACACACTAGGGAGACTTATAGATGGGATCTCGCCATCCCCCACAGGATTCAGCCTACCCCTTCCTCACCGCGGATTCATGCCCATGGTGGAACAATCTTACGCTTCTGTGCTCTCTTGAACCCTTAGGGGAACCTATTTACACTCTAAGGATAACCATTGCTTGGGGTGAGGCCAAGGCTCAGCCACCTAGCGTGAGATGCCTCCCTGGAACCAGCTATAAAGGGATCTCCCTAGTGGGTCTATTTTTTTTTATAAAATCCCATCTGCAAAATTAAACAAAAACATAAGGAAAATAATGCATCCATTTTAACTATATTCGAGTATATTTTACTAAAAATGAATTTAATCAATAAAAAGGTTAATGAATACCAATTATACATTGTCTAATATTATTACTAGAATTATTTATAAACACTAAGGCTTTAACATTCATGGTTATAAATTGAAATTTGGTATACTCACATGAAATATTTTATACTAATAACATATAATTCAAAACATAGTTCAATAAACACAAAATTTAATTAAAATAAATTAAATATAGGTTAAAAAACTTTTTACGTAATGAAAATAATTACAATATATTTGATACACTAGCAATGTATTTTTGAGTTCCCTCAACACCACTTCAGCACAATTCAAAATATTTCACCAAAAATCCAATGATTAGAATTATAGACATTGGATATCCAGTGTTCACCCACGGTAACAGTCAAGTTAATTCCTTATAAAACCAAGCCTTGGGGAGTCCTAAACTCCAGAAAAAGGAGAAGATAGTACTTTCCATACCGTTGATGGTTAGCATGGTTTACATGATCATTTTTGTGATGTTCTTCATTTTAACTGACCCGAAGGATCTCCTTTATTTCCTGTGTCTCATGGTTTTTGGAGGGGTCCTTCTAGTAGTTTAGATAAGGTTTGTAATAGGTATTTTCAGTTAGGATGGTTCCTTGTGGTCTTGATAGATTGTAAAAACATTGGTTTCTTGTTTAAATTAAAATCCTTGTGTCTATTTTTTGTTTGTTACTCATTTGCATACTAAAATTATTAAAACCATTTTATTACTTTTCCATGAGAAACATGTTTTCTTCGGTTATTATGAAATTCAATCAAAATAAACCTATCAATACATGAGGTTCATGTTTTGTGTGTGTTACATTATCCACTCTATGAAAAATTGTGTCCATGCAATTCATTATACAAACACAAAAGAGAAAGACTACCTCACAACCTTCAACACATTCTCCATTGTGGAGGGTCCTCCAGTGTGGCCAGGGGAATTCCCATGTTTATGTTCCACTCTTCTGCTTCTCAGTACCAAATACACACCAGACAGTATGAGTTGAAATCATGTTGCATACAATCGGACTCCCGAATATAGGATCGCGTGGTGGAATGTTCAAAGATGTCCAAATGGACCAACTCTCGAAGAATTCGTCGGGCTACCTCTCGACTGAGAACATCTAAGTCATAGATGTTGTCGTATAAGCTAAAACTATGGAGATGATACATGTATGCTATGTAAAGGTTTCCCTACAAAGCAGCCTCATGAAATCTTAATGTATGTGTGAAGTTTCATCTTAGAGTAAAGAATAGTAAATGCCCTTCTTGGTATTTTCCCCTCTGCCTATACTCAGCCAATTGGATAGAGACTATTATGTGGTGTATGTAAGAATTCTCCTAATAGGAGTGGAGAATTTCTACACTGTTTGATACTTCATAATGTTTCTTGCATGATTTTCGCAGGATTCCAAATGGTAGATACTCTTCCTCGTATGTTTTGACCATGTTAACCCCCAATATTTCGACGGGAAGGGTTAAAATGTATGTTCGTCCTTCAATCTGAAAATTAATTATGAAGGTTCTGTTGGTGAATCCTATTCAAGAGTATATACAAAAAAAAGATAATATAAAGAGTGCATGGATAACAATTTGTATTCTCATACAACCACTTGTTCATAAAAATGGAATGTCTAGTGGTTTCCCAAGTTCCCAAATACACAAATCCCCAATACAAGCTCGAAACACTCTATCTCCCTAATCCATATGCATCTCATGCAATCTAGTTCAATATCATGGGTGCACATATGGTGTCTCCTTTGTCTGGCATGTCAGGTGTCCAACTGTGAGACATCTGTCTGTACTTTTTGTATTTTCATGGAATGATCGGCTTTGTATTCAAGGATTTCAAAGTCCATTACTAGAAAAAATGGCCATAGGACAAGACATGACACATATAAACTGCATGGAGGTCTCCCACCACTGTAGTATCTTGGAAGTTTTTGAGGGACGGGATGCCTTCTGCAGTGATGAAGCATCTAAAATGTCACTCATAGTACTTTACATGTAGTGCGTAGGATGGAAATTGGGCTTGCATCATAATGATTTAGTCCAAACCCTCTTTTTGGTGGAGTTGAAGTACCCTAGGAGAGTTTGATACATCATAGAGTTTTTTACATGTCATATGAATATGGGCATATTTTATAAAAATTTTAGGGATAGCTTTGGAAATTACGGTTTCCAGGTCCTCATTAGGAAGAGATAGAAGAATATTACCTTCGTTTTCGATTTGAAAATTAGTAAAAACCTCATATTTAGTAATGCTTTAGTAAATTGTTCATTGTTTAAGTTCTGGTTTTCTAGAGTTAGCCCAACCAAATCCTTTGAAACCAATTGGGAGGAACTGACCCCAGAAAACCCAGAGTCGGTGCCTTCATAGCATGATGTGTAATTCTTTAAAAACATACACTAAAAAATTACAAATAATGTCTTGTAGAGAGGATCGAGTTTAGTTCAGGTTCATGGAATCTAACAAATCTGTAATACAACATTAACTCAAACTGTTACCTAAAAAATTTAAATGAAAATTATAGGGTGAGCATTTGAATGCTCAGTAAAGGGTTTTAAAAATAAACCAAAACAACTTTTGAAAACATTCTTAAAAACATACCAGAAAACAGTTTTCCTAAAGCATAGTTATAACACATGTAACTTATTGTAAGAACGCTAAATTAAAAACATGAAAATAGAATTACAAGGATACATGATTCAATTATAGTCATTCTCATTTGGAGTAATATGTAAAATATGTTCTAAACATGTATGACACATGAGTATGTAAGAAAAAATTTAATAGCTATTAGTAATGAATAATCAGAGTTGCACGTAATGGTAGTAACATTAATTTCATACATCAAATACTAAAATACTAGGTGCTAACAATATGTCATGCCCTTAGATTTTAATTTTCTGATACTCATAAGTAATGGCTATTAATCAGGGATAGTCTACTAGTTGAATATCCATTTGGTTAATTAATGACCATACACATAATGAGGGAATGTATATTGCCAGACTTTAATTTTTGTGTCAAGGCATCATGACAAGACCTAGGGATAACTGTAACCGGACCCCAACCCGGAGTGTTTTGGTAACCAGAGTCCAACCTAGAGAGCCTCTGTAACCAGACTCCAACCCGGAGGGCTTAATTTTTATGGTCCCCAACCCAGAACATATTGTTCCAATACATTACCATATCCCAAATCGGGTCGCATTTTCAAAATGTCATATACCACTTGAATAATCAGTTACACATTTCAATTTTATTCAAGGTGTCACATACCACCTTGAATAATTAAATTTATCAATACATATTATTCAAATTCTCCCATACCACTTTGAATAAATTATTATATAATCATTTTTTTCATAGTAGTGTACATTTATCCTTTAGCATTTACATATTTTATAAAGTTAGACATGCATCTAGATGTTAAAAACCAAACTAACAATTATATGACTATGTCATTAAATGGTAAAATTATAGGTAGATTATGGCACGAGTATTGACATCCAATGTACAAAAAGGAATATAGAATTTCTCAAATGCAATGTTATTATTGAAATTATAGAACCATATTAATCAATTACATATTGGAATCTCATCTAGTTGTATAATAAATTAAAAAGGTCAACAAATCATTTCATATAGGGTTTTAAACTTGCAGATGCTAAAACATTTAATGTTGATAAGACATTTTATATCACAGAATAATGTCAATAATAGAAATCATGAATCTTCACCATAACCAACATTATTTAATATATAAGAAAATAAGTGTTTTATATATGTGAATATAAGGGTCGTAGACCCCAAATATTATACTTATGAACCCTCACAAATATTAAATTTATCATAAGTATAATATCTGGAATATCCACCGTTTGGGTTTCAGGTTGGGTATATATTTCCATACAATGAGGTCTATATAAAGAGTAGTATTTTAATAAAGACTAAACAAAATTAGGAAAATGGTTTATTCATTAAACAATTTTACCTAAATGTTGATGTAAACATAAATAACATACATGTTTATCTAAGTCCTACACTAAAGTTAATTGGAATGAACTTATTTACTAAAAAATAAATTAATTATAGAATATCCATGCTAAAAGATATAAACTAGTCTAGAGGGTAAGTTATACAAACTATATATTTATATATACAATAATGTATTCAAATATATGAATATATATGTTTTGAACAACACAAAAAATATTATGTTTTAAATCTCCACTTAAACTCATCACTCAATGATTGAAGACCTCAAAACATGGTATAATAAAGGTTCATGTAACATATAATAAATATATAAACGTGTTCATACCAAAATTAATTGGCACCTCCATGCTTTTTAACCCCTTAAGAGTATTAGGTAACCAATCTTATACAGAGGGAAGATCGTTCCATTAGTCATAAAAGTTTGTTTATGAAGACCCACTCACACATTTCTTATTAAACCGTACATATTTACCATTTTCCATTTATATATATATATATATGAATTTATTTATATATATAAAAAGTACATAATCAAAATTTTCATAATTAAAATTCATTCTTCTATTCATAAAAACATTTAAACCCAAAAGTATAAGACCTCAGGTCAGCTAATGAGAAGATTTTAGAAAAACTGAAAATTTATAAACAAATATATGAAATTTTCATAAAAAAATACTGCTCTTGCATTTGGACGTTCTTTATCAGTAAATTTTTTGAAAACATGATGGATTGGGTATTTTAGGGTCTCTACTCAAAACCAAAATACCATGCCTATGCATATACATATATTAACCGAAGTATATACAACCATATAGGTCTATATATATAGGATGTCTTATGCTTTGTAAACATTAAATAACTCTCAAATTATAAATAATCCAAATACACTATGTTATTGAGACATATGTTCGGTCATAAGTAAGGGTTAGAACTAACCCATAAGGTTATTTAAATATACAGTTTTATGAGAATATATATATATTGTTATATAAGTATACTCAAAGAAACAAAATATGGAAATAAAACCCATACCTTAGATTGAGGAGGAGGAGGAGAACTTGAGGAAGGATGGATGGAACTTGCTGGGGGTTTGAGCAAGGAGAAGAATCAAGGGTTACATCGGTGCAACTGGTTAACTTATAAACTATATAAAACCCACAAACATTCAATGAAACCATTGATAAAACCGAACCATTTGCGGTGCATTAAATGTCCAGTGACGAAATTGTAGAAAATGGGAAGTAAAGAGGGTCCACCGGTGGTCAAAGGTGAAGAAAAATGGTTTATTTTAGGGGTAGGGTCACAGGTTAAATCTCATGAGAAGGAGAAAAAGAGGTTGCAGAAAAGAGAAGATCGAAGGTAGATTGGATGGATCAGATTTCTCTGAGATGGATTGGACGACTGTGATTCTGCGTGGAGTTTTAAAAAAAATATTTAACGGTCGAGATTAGATTTGAGGTTGAACTAAAAATTCCCAAAAACGTGATGGTAATATGTGGTTGTTGCAGGTCGAGCGTCAGATCAAGATCGACGGCCCAGATCATACGCAACGCTGTCCAATGGCCTAGATCTCATTTTTTCCGAAATAAATCATCCCACATAGAAACAGTGGGATAAAAAGTGGCCACTTATTTTCCTCATACTCTCGAAATACCACAAAAAACATATCACAAACCAGGGAAGCTATTACATGGGCTCCTGCCTTCACCCATAGGCTTCATCCTACCCCTTCCTCTTCATGGCTTCGCACCCACGGTGGCACGGTCTTGTGCTCCTATGCTCCCATGCACCCTTCGGGGAACCTATGCCTACAATCGGTCTGGACTTGGCTCGGGCTGAGGGCATAGATGATCCACCTAGCAAGAGCTTCCTCCGTCGACCCAACTATTAAGTGCTGGCTGCAGTGGAACTTTTTTTTTATAAATTCCCACAACAAAATTATACAAAAACATAAGGAAAATAATACATCCATTTCAACTATATAGAAAATATTTTAATAAACATGAAATTTATCTTCAAAAAGTTTAATGAATACAAATTATATGTTGTCTAATAGTAATACTAATATTATTTATAAACACTAAATCTTAAAAATTCAACGTTATAAATTGAAATTTGGTATACCCACTGGAAATCACTTATAATAATATCAAAGAAGTCCAAACATAGTTTAATAAACAAAGAATTTAATTAAAATAAATTGAACATAGGTTAAAAAAATATTTAATAAATGAAAGTCATTAAAATTTATTTGAAACAATTCCGATGTGTTTTGAGTTCCCTCAACATCACTTAAGCACAATTACAAATATTTCACCAAAGGGCCTATAACTATAGTTGTAGCCGTTGAATTTCCAATGGTCACGCAAGGCAACAGTCTTGTTAAGGTCTTATAAAACCACACCTTAATAGTTCCCTAAAATCAATAAAAAGTAGAATATGGTTCTTGACATAGCACTGATGCTCAGCATAGTTTACATGATCATGGTGGTGAAGTTCTTCGTTTTAACACACCTGAATGATCTCCTTTATTTACCATGTTTCTTTGTCTTTTTAGGGAGCCTTCATGTAGTTATGATAGGGTTTTTAATAAGAATTTTTGGGTAGAGTAGTTTCTTGTGATATAGATTCATTGTAATAACATCAGTGCCTTATTTAAATGAAAACCCTTCTGTCCATTTTGTGTGTTTTACTCAGTTGCATACTAAAATAATTAAACCATATTATTACTTTTTCATGAGAAACAAGTTTTGTTCAGTTATTCTGAAATTCAAACAAAATAAACTTATCAATACATGAGTTTCATGTTTTGGGATGTTACAGGGAATGAAAACCTAAATATGGATACATATATTTCCCAACCAAGGCGGGACTCATAAGAAAATACAATCTCCATCTTTGAACTCAATAGGTCATCGTCGATAGTTTTCATATGACTGGTGTATTGATGAATTATGATCATGCACCTCTTGATAAACTAAACATTCTCATTAGTCTCATAAATGATATGTGGTTTAATAAAATCTACTTCCCATATCTCTAACTTGAATAGAGTTTATTATAAATTCCCCCGATGTAAGAATTCATAAGGAGACATCTAAATGGTAGCCTGAAAGTTGTTATAATAAGCGATCTCAACAAGTGGTATGTGTTTCTCCCAAGAACACCCAATGTTAATGACACACAAATAACTTGTACTCTTACACCTAAATCATAAAATCTATCTATTCGTTGATCTATGGGTTATATGATATGCCCAAAATCATCTATATACCCATGGCCTTTTTCAACCCCTTCATGAAACATGACAGGAAGTGAGAATACCTTTCATATATGATTGAACATACAAATCCATGAATATGTGGGACTTCCCATATATATTTCCCCTTTATATAGTATAGTAAAATTTTCTCTCACTCTATTATGAATTGTGAAACCTTCATAAAACAATAAAATAAAAGAAAAAATTTATCCTTTCCAGGATGTTATCTGGGTAAACCTTTAATCTAAATGTATAAAAACAATGTTCTGTTCCCACTTGGTGACAGGAAATAGCTATAAAAGCTATACAGATCAGTGATGTTATTCCTTTAATAGTTGAAAGGTGTAACACTAAAAGATAAAAAAAAATCTATCTCATTTTATAGTAGGACACTAATATTGGAAACATATGTCTCAATACATCTTGTGGGCATCGGGATCTACTGACCAATCCAAGGCATGAAATTCCAACATCGGATCCTATATGATGTCCATTAGGACCCACACATGCCATTGAAAGTGTAATGTATCCCCCCATCCATGGTCTAAATATAAGATGAATTTTTATCTGATATGTTTTCCCTTAGGACTAGGGCATCGCAGTTAGATAGTTTTTTCATTCTCCCTCTATCTCTAAAGGAGTATAGGTCCCTCCTAAGTATCATAGGAAAATCTTCTAGTGATCCTCCTAAACCTCATCATGTATATATAAAAAAAAGTCTATGAGATGCCACTTTCCACTAGCCTTCTAAACCTCCTATGTCCAGGTATTCCAACATAGGGCATCAACTACTGCTTTTCCTTTTCTAGGCTTGTAGGATGTTCGAAATCGAATGATTATAGGTACTAAACCCATCTACGCTACGTCATTTTTATATCACACTACGTCAAGATGTATTTAATTATTTTTTGGCCAGTGAATACCAGAAAACCCTCTCCATGTAGATATATTTTCTAACAACATATATCATGAAATACTATAGCATTCTCAAGGTCTTGAGATATGTAATTCTATTCATGGGGCCTCAAATAACGAGACCTATACTTGAATATTCTCTCATCCTACGTCAACATCTCTCCCATATAAATAACTAATGCATCACAGTAGAATATATAGTCACTACCCAACTCTAGATGAATCAATATAAACAATGAAGTAAATATATCATTAAACTCTAAAAATGTTTCTTAAAATGATTTTGACCATCCACATTTTTACCACATTCTTATTTAGACAAGTACGGGGTGCTTTTAGGGATGATAAATCCTTGATTAAACATAAAAATACCTAGACAACCCTAAGAAACTACATAGGTCAAAGACGTTTGTGGGATACTCCCAAGAAAAAAAATCTCTCACCTTCTCTAGGACTAATGAAACTCATAACTTCGATATGATATGACCTAAAAAGCGTACTTTATCGATATGAAAGTGGAATTTACTAGGCTTGGAATAAATATCATACTCTATCACTCTAATAAGCATGATCTCAATATTTTTTGAATGTTCATGTATGGAGCATGAATACACAAGGATTTTATCAATGAATACTACTAATAAATAATTTTTGATGTGGGTGGAAAACCTGTTTCATTATAACCACAAAAACTGAATATTTTTTTGTGGGACCAAATCGCATGACCAATTAGTTTTATAGACCATACCTTCTCTCGAAATCTATGTGAGCTATTTATTATGGACTGACACACCCATGATGACTCCCCAACCTCATGTTTTTCTTTGAGAACATGATCACATCATGAAGCTAATCAAAGAGGTCAACTATTCAACGTTGTGGATACCTTTTTATCATCAATTGTCGGTTTAACTAGCTATAATCCATGAAATTTATTGAGGGTACCATCCAACATCTTGGTTCAAAGGACTAGTAATCCCCAAGTATATGTGATGGGGAATATAAATCTATTATCCTCTCAATCCGCCAATTTATTCTTGAGATCTATAATATCCATAGGATACATCGGGTAAGGAGGAATGGTCACTAGTGCTACTCCTGAAGCTATCTTAATGCTGAATTCTACCTCTTGAACAAGAGGTATCTTAGAAATGGTTTCATGGAAGATTCCCTTAAAAATACACATATAATGGTAAAAAGAGAGTCATAACCCCTTATCATCAAAGAAAATACTTGAAATATGGGCTATCACACTACCCAACACTTCAAATTTGGTCCTTATCAAGTCTGAAGAACATCCAATTATGCTTTATAAACACACATACCACCTATGATTATGTAAACATCACCATATGGGGAATTCAATAAATATGATATATATAAGTACACGACCATAAACATTACGTAATCATGAATTAAATTGAATAATTCACATTGAGGATAATTTCAGGTTTAGAGTTTTAGAGAATTAGGACATAGATATTACATGTCAAATATTAAAAAGTAGAAAAATCTACTCAGTTTCCAATTTTTCCACAAATTAAAAAGTTTTGAACAAAAGAGTTATATCTAGTTCCTTGTTTTAGACAGCCAGACATTTCCTTGATCCCATCCTTGACCATATTCAACTTTATGTCCTGTGAAAACATTTTAAAAACATGGGATGAGCATAAAAATCTCAGTAAGGGTTATAACAGTATGGAAAGAAAACATCAGTCCATGTTTACATAAGAATCAATGAAATCATACTTTACTCATAAAACATAAGAAATTTATCATACCTCATGAAATCATAATATTTATGCATAACTCAATAGAAATCATAAGGCATAAGGGTAACTAGAGGCATTCATAACATTATTACGTTGGGAGTAACCCTAATGGTTACATTTTGAATAACCATCATAGTATACTCCCTAAATCTCTTCAGAGAAATCTTAGCGTTAAACCCCTTCGTGTTACCCAATGCATTGGAGAGCTTTATCGGGCTCACCCTCCCTTAGTTTATCATGGAAACACCCGTCTTCATAAACAATGCCCAAGAACCAAAACATAATCGTAGCACATAACTTAAGAATAAAGGTAAGATAACATTCCCACATTTCATTAACAATATAACATTTTAAGATATTGAAATAATGAATCCATTATAAAAACCATTTTCAAAACCATTTAAAACATTTAATAAAGAGATTTTTGAATCAAAGTGTCCCATTCCACTTTGAATATTTTAACATTTTAAACCATTAATATCAATATAAATAAATCCAAAAAACAATTTTGGAAAACATGTATATTAATGATAAATATTTATAAGAATAAATCATTAAAACATTTAAAATGATATTTTAGTTAATGGGTTTTTAACAAAATGAGAGAAACTTGAATATAATTATTGAGGAATTACATTTAATCATAAATTTATAATATCACAAGAATAAAGGTATTCATGATATAATATTCCAAAGGACAGTATATACACCATATAAGAGTGAATGGTTTCATAACAACAATGATGTCTCAATAGAAATGTAAAATGATATCAAATCCCTTATAAATAAGGTATCATTAAATTAAGGATAATTCATTATCATAACTATGTGTGAAAAATATAAATACACCCAATGTAGGAGGATATTAAGTGTAAAACAACTAGAGGTCATTCACACATATTCATAGGATGACATATTCAATAACTATAAGTTGAAACCATAGAAATCGAAAATGGGTTAAGAAGTTCCCTTGGTAAAATTTGACATCCTAATTGCATCACTTTTAAAATTCATCAAATTATTTGATGAGAGAGAAAATAGTATCTCATCAATTGGAAATAAAATTTAAATCAATAAGGATATAGAAGAATATATACCAAAATAAAAAGATGTAAATTAAAAGACATAACAAAATAAGTCTTTTAAAAAGTGGAGGGTGAAAGGTTCCCTTACCGATTTGGGCAACTTTCTAAACGTACAACCCATGAAATAAGGGTCATACAATGAAGATGTCACTACCCATAAATGATATTATATTATAAAAATAGTAAAATAATAGGTAGTACATACACCACACAAAAGTAAATAGCGGCCAATGTAGCATGAATCTCACGGGAATAAAAAGTGAGATGAAAATCCCCTTATGAAAATTCGGCAGCCTAATGGCACCACATAAAACATCCAAAAATGGATTTATGAGACAAAATAGGGTCTCTCATAATATGAACATAAAAAGAATAGAATGAGTAATATAAAAGATCATCCCTAAACATAAGAAATATGAGATTAAAATAAATTACATAAAAAAGAGTACTTAAAAAGAAAGAGAGAGATATGATCCCTTACCTCAAGTCTGACTTGTCTTGTTCATTTCTTTATATTCCTGAATAATAAACTTTGATCAATTTATAATTTCGTAAGGTCTTAATTTAATGATTATTATTCAGTTAATATCACATATTATAATGTAATAATTATTGGTTAATAATGTGAGTTTATATCAGACGTTTTTGTCGAAGTTTGGTACATTAGTAAATAATGAACTTGTTTGAAATTGATTGTCCATGTAGGTATAAGTAAATTATCTCCAGAATATTATTAATTATTTACATATCATATATATCTAGTACATATAAATTTTATACTATTCCATAACATTTTGAGTTAAAAAGAAATGAAATGCACCGTTCATGGAGAAGGTAGGCCGTATGTACGCATGAACGCTACTTTCATTTCTTTGACATATTAATGGAATTAAAAAATAATTGAGAGATATATATATTATAATTAAATTATAATATATATGTTTTATATATCACATAAGTTCATTAATTTAATTCTTTATACATTCCATGTATTGCATGAACGAGTCACATAACTTGAGGGGGCGATAGTCCACACTTCATCGTATGAAATTATCGCATTTGCACAACATGAAAAGAATAAAGGTATGTTTTAAATATAAAATACAGAAGCATATGGAAAACATAAATACCATATATATCATATATAAAATACAGTGACATAATAATTTCCACCATGAAAGGTGTTAAGAGAATATTGAACAATCATCATTTCGTGAGGCAGTAATTCGCCATCCACAGAAACAGTTTGTTCTTTAACCATTAGACGGAGGTGTGTGTAAGTGTAGCTCGAATAATTCACCTAAAAACATCCTAGTATATTTTAGATACTGGTGTTGTTACAAAATAAAGTAATAAAAAGATTTTAGGGGTTTGGAGAAGAAAAATAAAACCAAATAACACAAGTGAAGACATTACCTTTAAATCGGGTAACTCCTCTTAGTTTGAACCAAAAGGGTTTCTTGAAGAGAATTCTGCCAATGGTGAGTCTTCAATGATGAATAGAGGGATGTGGTGAGATGAAATGGGCAGGTTTTGGTCGAGCCAAAGGCTTGAGAGGTGTGGGTAAGGTGGTACATGTGGGGGCTTTCTATAAGAGAAGAGGAGGGGCACTCTTGGAATGTTATAAAATAGTACTTTATTATAAAATGATTTTCTGATTTTAAAGGACCCAAAAGGACATTGTTTGAGTATAAGGTGATAAGGTTTTGAAATACACCCATCCAATAGGGTTTTTACAAGTTTAAGACTTATATTTTACATTATCTTTTCATTTTATTTAAATCGTTCATTAATGAGGTAATTGATGTATCATCACGGTGTCATAAATAATTTAATTTATTTAATGTCTAAGAATTTTAGAAAAAATAATATGATGTAGGAAATATTTTTATATTTGAAATTAATATTTATAGTCTAATATATATTTTATTTAGACAAAAATAAAATTATTTTACTTTGGTGTTACATACTGTGGTTACATTTTCCTTTCATTAAAAAAATATGATAAAAGGTCACTATCACACTAAAGTGATTCCATGGTGTCCCAAGGTTGTCACAAAAAATCCCATGGTCGCCCATGACACCAAAAAATATAATTAAGAAATATTTTGGGGTCATTTTATATTTTTATGATATTTTTTTCTTGCCCTTAATTACCTAATTACTAATTAAACAAGATAATTAAAGATAATTACCATCGTTACTATTCATAATGTCCAAAAAAAAAAAGAGAATTAATTACATAATTTGGGGCTTATGATTAAAAATCTAGAATCCATTTTATCAAATTCAAAACAAATAAATTTTAGTAATTAATTTAAAATTAAATCCCATTGTCAAAACAAAATATGAGTTTTTAAGAAGGAAATTTTTTCAAAAGATTTAGTTGTTTTTACATTCAATTGAAAAGTGAAACTATATAAAATGAACAAAATTGTATTAAGTGATAAAAAAAATTAAATTATACTTTAAAAAAAATAAAAATGATATTTTAAATATATAAATAAATTGGATGAAAAGGCAGTTTTGAATTACAAACTGTATTTTTCACTATTCATTAAAAAAAGAATTATCAGAAAAATACCAAAAATTAACCCTAAGATATATTTTATATTTAAAATTCAGAAATGATATCCATTTTACCAAATTCATATAATATAATTTTCATTAATAAATAATATAGTTAATTCCCGCTGTCAAAACAAATAGCGGGTTTTTTGGAAGCAATATCTATGAAATGTTTGTCCCTTGTTTATGTCCATTTTCTAAGCGAAATTAATTCTACTGACCACCATTGAATTAAATTGTAAAAATATATTCTAATTAAACATTAAAATCAATTAAGAAGATAATATAAAAATATATTTAAATTATATGAAAAAGTAGTTTTGATTTAAAATGCAATATTTTCACTATTCATCAAAAAGAATGAACATTGTCAGAAACATACCAAAAATTTAACCAATGTAAATTTTAATATCCCAATCATAAAGAATGAGTTTATTTTGAAAAATAGAGCTTATGAAAATGTCAAAATATATATTTAAAAAAATTTATCCATCAAAAGGCGGTAAAACGATCTTTTAAAAATATTAGAGTATTTATTCTTAAAATTGGATTCATTTGGATTTTAAGCCTCTAACATTTATTGGATAAATGTAAAAATATTTAACAAACATATTTAATAATTTTTTAGTTATTTCTGTTAATTGCCTCCATTACAACGGCTAGGTGTTAACTATTATAATATTATTTTATTATTAGTGTGCAACGTAATATTTCAAAGAAACTCGTTGTTGCGTATTGGGTACGCCATCGAGCATAACATTACCTTTAACGTAATATTAACATTTTATTCTAAAATATTGATAAAAATTAGAATGTAATAATATTTATTTACCTGGGATGTTACATCCTTCCCCCCTTTTGGGAATTGCGTCCTTGAAATTTCAATATTGGGCTTGGAAACTTCATTGAAATTCCCACATCGGAACTAGAGTCAGTAAAAATATCACTTTAAAAGAAAGGGATAGAAATACAAAGGTCACCCGAGTTAACCCATACTAGGATTCCAAGTAGGAAAATATGGATATGGAGGAGAAAACAAAGGTTCATGTTCTAATGTAGGGTGATAGTAAACATGTCTTAGAGAGAGTTAACCACAAGAAAATCAAAAACATGTGATGGGTTTAACGGTATTCGATTCCCCAGTAGGAAACGATAACAGACAAAATTTTTGTTTTAAGTTACTTTTCATTGAGGAATTTATTTTTGAGCTTAACTAAATCATAATAAAACATACTTACTTGTCACATAGACTTTCATCCTTTACTAGATTCCTTAATCAAACTCATATTTTCTGCAAAAGAATAGTATTTAGGAAGACTTGTTCGCATTAAGAGTACTATAATAATATTCTTGATAATCACCTAATCCACAAAAGAGAACTATATATTTCCAATGTCTTTAGATCTCAACAAAAACCAAACCAAAAAGTTTAGTATAATATCAGATAATACCCAAAAAGGATATTTTTTTTACAAAAAGAAAAACTACTCCTAATCTCCAAAATTTGTCAAACAAAACCCTATGTTCAACAAAGACCATTCAATAAACATCTATCCATAAAATTCTAACGAAACTAAGATGGAATCCCAAATATATGAAGGATTTAATCACATAGTCTCCTAAGATAAATCTTAACATTTTTCCCCAAAATAACATCAGTTACTCTTACGGTCTCATACTGAAAAGTAATTAACCAAATCACATATCCTCCATGATAGGTTAATAATTTCCATAGATAACCCAAAATAAATATACTCTTGATTCATAAAATCATCTAACTAAAAATAGTTAGTCAAACTAACCAGGGACTTCACGTAGTCTAGTGGTAGGCGATAAATACCAGTCGCACTTTGACTGTGGGTTCGATTCCCGCAGCTTTGTCCGACGCGATGGGTTGTCACACAGTCTGCATGTTGTCCTTTTTCCAAAACTATATATTCCTTAAAACATTCCCCAAAACGAGATAAAATCTTCCAAAATAACCATAACATAATTTAACCTCAAGTTTATCTCATGTCATTCATATTCCATCATAATGTATAGTAACCCATTATTACCTCAAAAGTAAGAATCATATAATCCCTAAAGGTTACCTTTATAATTATTACCTGAACTTCGATGTCGAGTTGGGTTTCTCATACATGATGCGTTAGAGAACTCACCAAGGTTCAAGTGGTTGAACATGACTCCTGATAGTTGGTTTAGAATAACAATGAGATTTCTCATTGAATCCCCCATTTCATCCAGTCTCTTAATTAGAGAACCACCATAGTTTTCTTCAAACCCATTGTTACTTTGGTGCCTGCTAGATCAATCCATTTACTAAAACCAGAAATGTCAGTGTGAGTGTATCGAAAAAATCATTTTGTACTAAAGAGGAAGATAAACACTAAGATATACTTATCCAAGTTATCTCAAACTCATTCCAACCTTAAAAAATAACAATGACTCTATATAATATAATAACCATTGTGGTTATACACAACTTGTAACTTTGTCTTAAAAAACACTATAACCTCTAAAGTTATCTAAGCCGACCTTTGATACCAACTATATGGACTCAGCCTTAAACCTTATGTAATCATGAATTAAATTGAATAATTCACATTGAGTATCTTTTCAGGTTTATAGTTGTAGAGAATTAGGACATAGCTATTACATCTCAAAGATTACAATGTTGACAAATCTACTCAGTTGTCATTTTTTCCACAAAATAAAAACTCTTGAAAAAAGTGTCATGTCTAGTACATTGTTTTAGACAGCCTGACATTTCCTTGATCCCATCCTTGACCCTATTCAACTTTATGTCCTGTGAAAACATTTCAAAAACTAGGGATCAGCATAAAAAGCTCAGCAAAGGTTATAACTTTACGGAAAGAAAACATCAGTCCATGTATACATAAGAATCAATGAAATCATACTTTACTCATAAAACAAAATCAATTTAACATACCTCCTGAAATCATAAGATTTATGCATAACTCAATAGAAATCATAAGGCATAAAGGTAACATGAGGCATTAATAACATTCTTACGTCTGGATTAACCCTCATGGTTACATTGGGAATACCCATCATAGTATATTCCCTAAATCTCTTTGGAGAAACCGTAACATTTAACCCCTTCACGTTACCCAATGCATTGGAGAGCTATATCGGGCTCACCCACCCTTAGTTTATTACGGAACCGCCCGTCTTCATAAACAATGCCCAAGAAGCATAACACAATCATAGCACATAACTTAAGAATAAAGGTAAGATAACATTCCCACATTACATTAACAATATAACATTTTAAGATATTGAAACAATGAATCCATTCTAAAAACCATTTTAAAATCCATATAAAACATTTAATAAAGAGATTTATGAATCAAAGTGTCCTATACCACTTTTAAGAATTTAACATTTTAAACCATTAATATCAATATAAATAATTATATAAAACCATTTTAAAAAAAGATGGATATTAATGAGAAATATTTATAAGAATAAATCATTAAAACGTTTAAAATAATATTTTAGATAAAGTGTTTTTAAAAAAATGAGAGACACTTGAATACAATAATTGGGGAATAAAATTTAATCAGAACATTATAATATCATGAGAATAAATGTATTCATGATATAAAATTCCAAAGGACAGTATGAACACCATATAATACTGAATTGGTGCATAACAACAATGACGTCCCAATAGAAATGTAAAATGAGATGAAATACCTAATAAAGAAGGTATCATTAAATTAAGGATATATCAATCTCATAATTATGTGTGAAAAATATAAATACACCCAATATAAGATGATATTAAGTGTAAAATAACCATAGGTCATTCAGACATATTCATAGGATGACATATTCAATAACTACAAGTTGAACCCAAAGAAATTGAAATTGGGTTAAGAAGTTCCTTTGGTAAAATTTGACAGCCTAACGACGTCACTTTTAAAATTCATAAAATTATTTTATGAGAGAGAAAATGGTATATCATCAAATGGAAATAAATTTTACATCAATAAGGATATAGAAGAACATATCCCAAATAAAAATATATAAATTAAAAGACATAACAAAATAAGTCTTTTAAAAATAGGAGGGTGAAATGATCCCTTACCGATTTGGGAAACTTTCGAAACACACACCCCATGAAAGAAGGGTCATACAATGAAGATGTAACTACCCATAAATGGGATTATATTATATAAATATTAAAATAATGGGCAGTAAATACACCACACAAAAGGAAATAGAGGCCAATGTTGCATGAACCTCATGGGAATAAAAAGTGAGATGAAAACCCCCTTATGAAAATTTGGCAGCCTAACGGCGCCACATAAAACTTCAAAAAATGGATTTATGAGTTCAAATAGGGTCTCTCATAATATTAACATAAACATTACAGAATTAGGAATATAAAAAAACATCCCCAAACATAATAAATATGAGATTAAAAGAAATGACATAAAAGAGAGTACTTAAAATGAAAGAGATAGATAGGATCCCTTACCTCAAGTCCAACTTGTCTTGTTCGTTTCGTTATATTCCTGAATAATAAACTTTGGTCAATTTATAATTTATTAATTTCCTCCTTTAAAGATTATTATTCAGTTCATGTCACATTTTATAATGTTATAATAATTGGTTAATAATGTGAGTGCATATCTGACGTTTTTGTCGATGTTTGGTACATGTGTCAAAAATGAACTTGTTTGAAAATAATTGTCCCTGTAGTTATAAGTAAATTATCTCCAAAATAGTATTAATTATTTAAATATCATATATATCCATTACATATTCATTTTATACTATTCCATAACTTTTGGAGATAAAAAGAAATGAAATGCACCATTCATGGAGACGGTAGGCCGTATGTACACATGAATGCTACTTTCATTTCTTTGAAATATTAATGGAATTAAAAAATAATTGATAGATATATATATTATAATTAAAATATAATATATATGTTTTATAGGTCACATATGTTCATTAATTTCATTCTTTATACATTCCATGTATTGTAGGAACGAGTCACATAACTTGAGGGGGCGGTAGTCCACACTTCCTCGTATGAAATTATCGCATTTCCACAACATGCAAAACATAAAGGTATGTTTTAAATATAAAATACAGAAGAATATTTAAAACATAAATACCATATATATAATATATATAATACAGTGACATCATAATGGCCACCATGAAAGGTGTTAAGAGAATATTGAACAATCATCATTTCGTGAGGCAGTAATTCGTCATCCACAGAAACAGTATGTTCTTTAACCATTAGACGGAGGTGTGTGTAAGTGTAGATCTAATCCATAATATAAAAATATCCTAGTATATTGAAGATACTTTTTTTGTTACAAAGGAAAGGAATATAAAGATTTTAGGGGTTTGGAGAAGCAAAATAAAACAAAAGAACACAAGTGAAGACATTACCTTTAAATCAGGTAACTCCTCTTGGTTTGAACCAAAAGTGTTTCTTGAAGAGAAATATGCCAAAGGTGAGGCTTCAATGATGAAGAGAGGGATCTGGAGAGATTAAATGAGAAGGTTTTGGCCGATCCAAAGGATTGATATGTGTGGGTAAGGTGGTAGAGGTGGGGGCCTTTTATAATAGAAGAGGAGGGGAACTCTTGGAAAGTTATAAATTATTACTTTATTATAAACTGATTTTTGGATTTTAAAGGTCCCAAAAGGATATATTTTGAGGATAAGGTGATAATGTTTCGAAATAAACCCATCCAATAGGTTTTTGACATGTGTAAGACTTATATTTTATATTATCTTTTCATTTTATTTAAATCGTTCATTAATGAGATAATTGCTGCATCATCATGGTGTCATAAATAATTTAATTTATCTAATGTCTAAAAATTATAAAAAAATACTATGATGTAGGAAATATTTTTATATCTCCAATTACTATTTATAGTATAATTTATATTTTATGTAGAAAAAATTAAAAATATTTTACATAGGTGTTACATACTTTGGTTACATTTTCCTTTCTTTAAAAAAATATGATAAAAGGTCACTATCACCCTAAAGTGATTCCATGGGGTCCCAAGGTTGGCACAAGGCATCCCATGGTCGGCCATGACCCCAAAAAATAGAATTAGGACATATTATGGGGTCATTTTATATTTTTATGATATTATTTTCTTACCCTTAATTACCTGATAACAAATTAAACACGATAATTAAAGATAATTACCGTCATTACTATTCATAATGTCCAAAAACAAAAGTTTCGTAATTACATAATTTGTACCTTCTGATTAAAAATATGGAATCCATTTTATCAAATTCAAAACAACGAAATTGTAGTAATTTATTTATAAGTAAATCTCGTTGTCAAAACAAAAGACGAGTTTTTAAGAAGTAAAATTTATCAAAAGATTGACTTGTTTTTACATCCAATTGAAAAGTGAAATTACTTCCAATGAACAAAATTGTATTAAGTGATAAAAACATAATTCAATTATACATTAAAAAAATTACAATCTAAATATATAAATAAATTGGATGAAATGACAGTTTTGAATTACAAACTGTATTTTTCAGTATTCCTTAAAAAAAGAATTATCATAAAAATAACAAAAATTAACCCTAAGATATATTTGATATTTCAAATTAATAAATGATATCCATTTTACCAAATTCAAAACATATATGTTTCATTAATAAATCATATAGTTAATTCCCGCTGTCAAAACAAATATTGGGTTTTTTGGAAGCAATATCTATGAAACGTTTGGCCCTAGTTTATGTCCATCTTCAAAATGAAATTAATTCTAATGACCACCATTGAATTACACTGTAAAATTATATTCTATTTAATCTTTAAAACCAATTAAAAATATAATCTATCCATATATTTAAATTAGATGAAAAAGGAGTTTTGATGTAAAATGCAATATTTTCCACTATTCATTAAAAAGAATGAACATTGTTAGAAACATACCAAAAATTTAACCAAAGTAAATTTCAATATCCCAATCATATATAATAAGTTTATTTTAAAAAATAGAGCTTATAAAAAGGTCAAAAGTTAGATTTAAAAAAGTTCTCCATCAAAAGGCGGTAAAACGATCTTTTAAAAATATTAGAGTATTTATTCATAAAATTGGATTCATTTGGATTTTAAGCCTCTAATTTTTTTTGGATAAATGTAAAAATATTTAACAAACATATGTAATAATGTTTTAGTTATTTCTATTCATTCCTTCCATTACAACAGCTAGGCGTTAACTATTATTATATTATTATATTATTAGTGTGCAACGTAATATTTCAAAGAAACTCGTTGTTGCGTATTGGGTACGCCATCGAGCATAGAATTCCATTTAAAGTAATATAATCATTTTATTCACAAATATTGATAAAAATTAGTATGTAATATTATTTATTTACCTGGGATGTTACAATGTCAATAGGGAACTAAACTCTCCATCCTGATGATTACATCAAACCCTTTCATGTTATGAATGAAGATATTTCATAAAAAAAGACATCTGAATATCCTATTGGGACAATGTTATCAAGGGAATGCACTATATTATCAGATACCCAATGGGGTGTCAAGAATCATCACCACACAAACGTCTTCTATATGAAGGCCCAATCACTTAATAATTATAATATATATAAATGACTGTGATTTTCCTATGTAAAATAAAGAAGATAATAAAGTGGTGGCTACTAGAATAGTACATTTTATAGTAGTTGGTTCGGTGATATTCTTCGTTGACCTAACATTACCTACATGTAACCAGCTCATACCATGGCCATGAATCACAATATAATTACCGTGAGAAATACCGCTCTTTAAGAACGAAGAATCATGAGTTTTATTACCCATAAAATGACCACCACCTTGGCCTAAATGACCTCTCGTATTCCATCTCCATTGCTGGAGAGATACTACTTGCCCCACTCTCGAATAGAGAGTATGTGTGGATACATTCTCCATAGGTGTTTATGGAAATGTCTTATAGAAGTTCAAGATATTTCCCTTCATAGAATATCCTTTTAATTCAACTATATCATAGATACATTAATGTTTTCCAGGTTTCATCTTCGTGCACCAGTGAAATATATGAAAGATTCTAGTCTGAGCTACCTGACTATTGTTACCCCTTCGAGAATCCACAAAGAGACATTTTCATCAACTAAAAGAAAAACTGATGGATCTATTAGTTGAACTGACATGCTTCTAACCATCATCTTACCTTTAATTTTATTCTATAATAAGGTCCTAGTTGATAATATCTGAGATAATAGTCTTCCCAAAAAAATAGGTTTGCGATTGAGTGGTGTATACTAGCCCGTTATTTAATATCCTAGTAATCATAAGATCATAAACTTCTAGAGTCAATTTGGACCACTTTTTCTTAGAATATTGAGAATAATACTCCCTGAAAACATGAATCCCATTTGTATGTTCATAAACACTATAACATAGTTATCCCTTAAAGTTGGTCGAAATACACAGTCTTATAAGATCATCTATAAATCCACCCATACCATATATCGATGTCGGTCTACCTAGGTAATAACATCCCACAATTTCATTGAAGATTAATGAAATACATACAAAATGAGTATGAACGTCCTCTCTGGAGGCATCTTTAGATGCTGGAATATAGATATAATATTTTTGAACCAATATTAAACAACATGAGGTGTCCATTCCCCCAAAATGGATGAACGATATTTCTTCTAGAACTCCGGATTTATCTCTACAATATTCGGGTATGTTCATGAAAAACCTTTTTTTTCATCATATGGAAAGGTCCCTCAGAGAACAGGGTTTCAGTTCCCATATCATGAAAAGTAACATGTTCCTTATGTGGCCCTATAGGGGAAATCCTTGATGGATTACGGACCACCACCTCTGATTCATGGTCTTCACCACCTTCATGAGGTACGACATTAGGCTATCCTGGTGGCATGATTCTACAATGCTTAATGGACTCCTAAAAATAGAATTTAAATTCTGTAAATATTTTTAATTAGATCACTGGGAAAGGTAAATAGGTTTCCTATGAATTGATCACACCACTCATCCTGCTCCTAAATCTTGTTTTAGGAGATAGAGAAAGACCGTAATAGGCCATAATAATGAATGAGACTCTCATCTACACACATTTAAGGTTGAATCAATCTACAAGGCCCATATCACATTTATAATATGACCATCTCACATTAAACTTTATATTCATTATAAATTATTTCATATTATGGTATTTAAATGATATCAAATTTCTTAACTTGATGGTTTAAAATTTCAAATTTATATGAGCCTATACACTATATAAATTATATTTTGGTGTCTACTTAATCTCAACCATAAAACATTCCAACCCATGTGACCAATGGTCCATGGTTCAATAATCCATGTCTGAATGATCATAGTGTCTTCTTTATCCAATGAATGAAAACACTTTTAGGTTAAAGAAGACACATTATGTGTGACTTATATTTCTCATTCCTATAATAAGTGTTAACATATCTAAATATATACTAATCATTATGTAATATTATGTGATTGATAATTTCCTGAAAAAAGAATATGTTCCATTGAAATATGAATGTAAAATCAGTCATATTGGACTTAAAATGATAAAAAAAGATGTCATTATCTCATTTCATTAGTCCATTGTAAAAAACCATATTGAAAAAAATCCCATAATAATAACATCCCAAGACATGTGCATCACCCAATAATGAATTCATATCGACTATAAAATTTAAAAAGAACTATATTAATTACCCATCTAAGGTAATTTTATTTTTCCATGTATGTGGGATAGATGCAACATTGCACATGCTCTTTAACAAATTCATTTTTCCATATTCACCTTTATAATACCCAAACTAAAAGAAAAAGTAAAAAAGAAACTCTTCTAATACCACATTGTAATGTCTAGAGATGGGATCCACCTGAAAACATCCCCCATTATAGTGTGCCACAAGACCTCAAGTGTGACTCCCTATATGCTAGAGTTTTCTGAATAGTAACGGGGGTGTAAATGTGGTATGGTGGGGAGACTATACCCTCCTATAAAATTATAATAGTTGATGTAATAGATAAAACAATTATAGAGTAAGTTCATATAAAGTAAGAAATAATGACTAGACGAGTAACCCACCATAGAAGAAACATGTTGAAAATGTATAATAATCAACCACATAACTGTAAATAATTGAGAAACTAAATAATAATATAAAAATACAAAGGTCTATGTCATATACATATCGATTTCAAGGAATGATAATATAAAAAAGGGAAATATTTTACATGCATATACAATATTCTAAAAAAATAAAAAATACCAAAATACAATACTACAAGAATGTCGATAATATTCTCGATCCTATAATCCCATGATCCATCTATAATTGAAAAATATCACAAATCAGTAGTATGGTAATTTTCTTTATATATATCCATAGATGATTAATCTACATAAGTTACAAAGTCAACCAGATTCATGTGTGTGATAAAATATGAGTATGCCACCACCAACATTTTTAAGAAGTAATACATGCATTGTACATTGAAAAACTACAGTGCAGTTAATAAGATTAATAAATTATATGGAACAAATAAATAATTTCCCCCTAAGATTCCAAAAGGCCACCAAGTATCTCTTCCTGCTTCGGCACATGCCAGATTTAGTTAGATCTGTAATCATATATACGAACAATTTATATATAGTAGAGTTTTCTACTGTATCCTCATATAATAACTATGTACGTGCATAGGTATGTATTAATATAACAAGATACTAGGTGTTTGTTGGAATTGGGTCATAACACAGGTGTCCATAACATGTATAATTTGGTAGTACAGTCATGAAGAGGGTACATGCACTAAATGTCATAATGAATATGAGATTTCATTATAAAAACATGAGATATGTGGTGTGATACATCATTCCCAACACCCTAATAAAGGAATGTGTAATGGAATTCCCACCATCCAGATACATTTATAATGGTTTGAGATTTCATTTTAAACACCTGATGTAGGGTAGCACAAAACATCATGATGAATAGAACCATTAAACATCATTTCACAACCAATTTACGAGGAATAATCATAATAATAGTAATATCATGTGGTATCACCACATTAGCATAATAATCATCATACCGATATACAACAGGCTTCATAATTTATAAAATCTATCTATAAATGCATATATCAAATGGTTTGGCCTTGAGAGTTGTTAATACTCATTTGAATCTATCCATTTAAATCATTTAATCTACCCAAACCATATTGAAGTGAATACATTCAATTAATCTGGCCACTAAATTTAATAAAGTCAATAAAATTATATTTTATATGATTAAATTACTTAATATCTTCTTTGGTAGCTATCACGTCATGTAAGATAGAGGTAAATTGCATTATTAATCTATAAAAACACTAATGTGTTTCAGCCATTTAATCAATTAAGTAAAATCGTAATTTCAATCCCACACACCCTTGGGTGTTTACAATTGATTTTAGCATCCTATAAATACTTATCAATGATTATCTTGATTAAATTAAATAGTAAAAAATATTTATTGAAAAATAAACCATTTATAGGTTATGTAGGAGAAAGGATGATGTGCAACAGAACAATAGGGTTATTAAAACAAAATAACTTTTTGGAATAAAATTTGTAGAACCTACAATAAGGTCCTAGATGAAACCTCATCTAATACCATCTTCATATTTTATGTATATTTGATGAAATCAGAATAAGGGTCAAATTCCCTAAAAATAGGGAAAATGGCCTCATGGGAAATAGAATAACAAATACTAGGATAAAAAATTAATTAAGGAATGGGGCTTGAGAACATACCTCTAGATATCCTACACTTCATATGGAACTTGATTTGTAGATTGGGTGTATGAGTTATAAAAAACTAGATAGGGGAAGAAAGGATCTCACATGTGGATGGACATGTGGTCATCCACTAGAAATTGAATGAATAAAGAATGTGTTAGGTTTTTTGTTTCACAAATTGAAAAAATTGTTAATTCACCATCAAAACTGAGGGTGTCGAGTGTGACCAAATTGTTTTTCAAAACCATGCACAAACCATCCTCACCTCACTAACTAAGGAGGGACACTCTATAATTAAAGAATAAAGTTTCCCTAACTATTCTCAAACCATGGAAAATATCCAAATCATTATAGTCTGAAAATTTTCATGGGTGTGCACCTTTAGTTGCATAGATTTAGACATATTGTGTGGCCCCTACTGATCAATGGTTCCCCACATAGTTTGTAATAACTATGTGGTAACCACCTAGCCTACCATGTTTTCTAATTTCTCAGATATATAGGTTTCGAACAAGAAACAAATTCTCCTAGAACCTTTTTTAGACATAACACACTTTTACCAAGATAAAACAAATGATTTAAATAGAAAAAAATGAGTAGTACCTTTTCAAAAAGACAGATGGTAATATTTTTCAATCCCATGGTTTTTATATGATATAATATATGTTCCCCAAATAATCATTTTCATTTCTTTATAAATCATTAAAAATGAAATAGCATACTAACTGGGACATCTTGGTGTCCATTGGTAGGTGTTATATCATATTCACTATTTAGTTGTGGTTTCAAGCCCCATTGTCATTCTTGATGTGACATATTATCTTTATAGTAAATTTATATTAATATAATTCCAAAAACATCCACAAAAAAGTGATAAACATAATTAAAATAACCTTATTCATAATATATCATAGAATTCATAAAGGTTATCAATAAATTTAATCTTATGAAAATAAATTCCTTTCTCAACTAATACATTATGTTGATCCAAGGGTTATATATACATTAACGCAATAAAGAAACTCACAAAATTTCCTCATTTGTATTAAAATCCCATCACATAAAAACAAAAATAGGAGTTCCTAAGACATTGGACTTATGATCATCCTTATAATCATTAACCCATTATGGTGTATTTTGAAACCCATAATTTTTGGATACATGCAATCCTGAAGATTCATTTTAAAATGTGATGACTTTGCAGAAATACCAATGACCAAGATGGAGAATCCTTGAAGAATGGATGTGTGTTTTCTTGATAAGTTATTACACATTTTGACCAGACTTTACTCATCGAACACAGAAAAGTATTCGTTCTATTTTTGATATCCCCCATTTTTCAATAGAATATCCATATAAGGATAAAAAGCAATGCAAACTTCACCCAGGATCATGTGAATGTTACCTCAACAATGCCTTTGGAGCCTCCATTAATTACTTATATGAAGATCAAATGATCGTTATATTTAATAATGATGATCAGGTGGGGAAAGGATAATTATACAAAGTATTTTCCAGAAGAGGATCATATCCTCTCATCATGAGAGACTCTCATTTGTAGACCCTGAGAGGCATGCACCTTCTTTGGACAATAGATGTGACATTTTCCTTATGAAAAGAAGCATCAGCTGTGAAAATTTTCAACATATATAAATCCTTCCTCACCCATTAAAAACTAATGTTATGAGGTGAATAAAGTATGTTGTGGTAGATAATTGAAAAGAGAGAATCCCACTACCTCCTTCATAGATCATCTCTAAGTGATCAAGAGGCTCCTATCATGAGGAAAAATTATGGGATGTCTCTTCAAGAACCCATCATGTGATCATATTGAGATCACATGATCACATGGTAAAATAATATCATATGATTCCCTTAGGAATCATCTTCTCGTCTTGTCCATGGATGTCGTTGCATGTTTGAAATATCTCTCAAAATAACTCACGTACAGTCATCCAATAAAAAGACTAATACAACCTCATGTGATGCGATAATAGATTCCCATGGACCTACAACATTCCCATTCACGTTTTCAAATATTCACAATAGTGGACATGTTGTGTCATCAAACCATGGACTTTAAATGCTCCCTCACTAAGCTTGAAGTTGTTTCCATAATACTCGACATCCCCATTGATCCTTGTACATATAAAGAAAACAATGAGGACATGTGTCCGATATGTCATGCACTCCTCCTCACAATGAAGTGTGTACCACCATCCATGAATGTGATCTCTTTGATACATATCCCTCATTCATGACCAAAGAAACCCTCACAAGACCCCATTAAGGTCATGAGAAACTCATTATAAATGTGGATACATGTTATCGCATAATGATGTTACCCATCTGCATGTGTATGGCCTTGACTCACATGATAACTTATGGGAATGCCATCACTTTTTCATACAGGATCTAGCAAGATTGTCTAAGGAATGAACCCACTAGTCATGTAATCACATTCCAGGATGATATTGTTCATGATGTCTAAATTCATGATCCCTCTGGACATATATCTTAAACATTCATGTATTCGTATGATCGTAAAAATGTTCTCAAAACCCCTATGACTGATTAGATTGAGGTCACACGTTCACAAGATTCATCACTAATCTCATAATATCCTTGGGAATTCATTGTTGTGTCTCCATGATCTCAATAGAATTCTTGGACAATTCAGTGTTATCTCATTATATCTTATTAATATATCGAATTTTTTGGGGGATTTCCCATTTTTGTTTAAACATTTTCATGTGAACATGTGACAACAAATGAGGTTGATCATGCGGAAATATATAAACATATCTACATTTATTATGAAAAAAAATTGGATAAATAATCTTTGATTATTCCAAAATTATTGTAAATGTTATTTTTGATCATGTGGATACTTCTTTGACAAGTCAGCTAATAATGAAAAACACTCTAGACATGTCTTATTTGACTATGAAATGAATCATGGACATGTCCTTTGTGCTTATGTGAAGCATATTTGATATGTTTTTTTGACCATGAGAATAGATCCATGAAAATTAATTTGATCATGTCAAGTAATCCAATATAAGTTATTTGATCATGTTAAAACACCTAGACATGTCCTCTTTGATTATTCAATTAATCATGGATATGTCCACTTTAATTTTGAAACTCATCTTGGAAATTTCAGTATTAATCATGTGAATACATCCAAGATAGGTAAGTCGATCATAAAAAAAGACCCTGGGCATGTAAGATTTGATTATAAAGAATATCCTATATATCTCATCTTCAATAAGGCCAGGATTCTATGAAATTTTGGGAAGACACCCTTGGATTGGTCTGCTACATCAGACTAACACACAAAATGTGTTCAGTAGACCATCATGATGTGTCCGTCATATCCCCTAGGACATGTCATCGTCATCTGGAAAACACACTCAAAGTTATTTTATATGGACCACCAATGAGGATCCTTCATCCACAAACCCCTTTAATAAGGGATGTTTCTATAATTTGTCATAGTTTTGTAGTCATTCAACCCGGTATGTATTTTTATCTTAGACGTTCCCTCCATGACATTACAAGCATATACAAATGATATTTTATAGATATAATCTCTCACTAATTGGTATAAATATAAATAAAAATTATAAAAAATGGAATCTATCATGCTATAAGCCCCTAGAATTCCTAAAACCTCAAGCATAACAGTAATAGCTCCATGTGTGATCTTCTGCATTAACCAGTTAGCAGGTTTGGGGTAATTGAACTATGAGGACTTCGATTCCTTCCATAATCACGATACATATGAATAATTCATATATCCCAAGCTATAATGGGAATCCAATTTAGTATAATTCCCACAATATCCCAAATATTCCTATCTAATGAGTCTATAGTCTTTCATTATCCATCTTTGGATGAGAAGTGGGATCATACCATACTATCACTTTAACTATAAGCACCATCCAATCCCTCATATCCCGAAAACCATTAGAATGGTAGGGATGATTCAATATATGATGAATCTAATTCCAATTTAAAAATGGATATTTAGTATGTATTCCTACGTCTTGAGCTCCAAAACATATTCTATATGTTATTTGTAATCAAAGCTAAGAAAGTGGAACTTTCATGTGTAAGACCTATTAAAATATTCCATTACGCAGTGTGTCTAATCATATACTATATATTGTATCTCACATAGAGAATTAATCACTTGGGCTCAGATACTGGAGATTATTATACCTAAAACATGATAATAATTCCCAGATTGTGGAATTTTTATTAGGGGTTAAGTCAAATTACATCTCATCTTCAGTCAAACTTCCATACTCCCTATGAGGCAGCCTAGTCATCATTATATGCCTAATTCCAACCCAATTCCTTTTTTTTCATATATCTCATTTCATAGATGATCATACAAGAAATATGTAGTCTCTTATTCCTTTTATAGTAGGATATGTCGGACACCTCTTCTTATTGTTTTTTCATCCTGAAAATACCCGCTCTTTCTCTGCTCCGGATCTGCGAGTCCCTTGTTCGCACTAAGGTGGGGCTCTGTAGAGTTATTCATGGTCTTTTGGATGTGTGTCTAAGTGGGAAGCTTAAAAAGTTTTATGGTGATGAGTATTTGATCGTTGACAGCGAGGTTGGGTTCGGCTCCGACAATAATGGTGATGGTGGTCTGGTTTTAGCAGAAGATGCAACATTACTGTGTTGTTTTTTTACATTTTGGTGGTGGATGCTGGAGATGCGGTCAGCAGTGTTACAAAGATGAGGATGATGACATTGCTGATGAGAATGTGTGATGGCTATGATGGTGATGTGATGTCAGGCCGACGATATGATGTTGGTGGTGTGGTCAGGTTCGCGGTCTCCCCAGGGTGTGGATCGAGGTTGATTTCTGGTGGTTCGATGTTGATTTTGGTGGTATTTCAGAATTTTGCTTTTGAAATTTGAAAGTGGTATCTTGCATTTTGAACCAGTTGTGGATGTTATTCATGAACTTTGCTGATATTATGACTCTTTTGTTTGGTTCCCACTTTTCCGAAAGTGGCATTTAATAAATTAAAAAAAATATTATGCTGATCTAGTCAAACAAACATAAACTACACCACATTAACTACATGGGTTTAGATTCATATTCTCATAGGATACATTGGGAATCTCATAGAGGTTCAATAACACCTCCAATATTCCAACTACCTCCCTATGTGATAGTAAATGACATAGTTCCCGAACGTTTCCATAGACTAAATCATCATAAAATAATAACAGAGTGATGAAGAACCCATGATATGAACAGATTTTTTCCTATAAATACATGGAATTAATAAATTTTTTACATGAGGGTAACCAATCCTATATTGGAGCAATGGAAAAATTTTAAAAAAAGTATTTTAAATCTATAAGAGAGTCCCAAATTTGGGAATAATTCTCCCAAAAGGGTGTGAAGAGCTTGACCTCCCATCCCCTTGACCAATGTGAGTACATAACCATAGTTCTGTGTGTGACCCTAATTGACCACCATCATTTGTAAAGACGGTTCATACTCAATTATGGATATGGGAACCATTGGGAGTATCCATTAGATACAAATATGATAAACATAATGAATTATTTTTGGAACTATTCTAAACCCCCAATAAGTATTCATCAAAAAAATGATCATTTCATATTTTTCATGAAAAAATGGGGATCTAGCTGTGAAATATTAGTACTATTTATTATATTTCATGGTTAGAAATGTATAAACTATCATTTTACCATCTGACCATCTATTCCACACTTGTTCTGCAATAACATATTGATTGCACCGCGATTCAGTATTTCATTTCTACCCAAACATCGATGTGGTAAACACGCATTCCATTGAAAATTATAGATTTTGTGACAAAATGACCTTAATTTTTGATTAATTTATTTTGTTTTTTTCACCATTATATTTACAGTGTTACTTGTTTTGATGAATTCATTGTTGGAGGAGGTGATTTGGAGGCCCTAGAGATGATCCAAAGGAAATGGGCCTAACTGCATAGGATCTCAACGATATATTTCCACTTTTCTGGAAATTAAGAACCATGCATGTCATAAAATGGGATGAAATTTTGTTGGTAGGTCCAAAAAATCACAAGCTACATCACATCTCAAGGAAATAAAGACCAATTTGTCCATCTGTTGGTCTATATGAACCATTCAGTTGAGGGGACAAAATCTGCTCAAATTCAAAAGTTGTGTTTGATCATTTGACCATATCTCCTAATCAAGAAGTCTAATAACCTCTATATTTGAAATTTATATATTTATGAGGCCAACCAATAACTACTCTCTTTATTCCTAGTCATGATATGAATTTCTGCTATTCCAAAACTGAAATAGACATGGTATCTAAAAAATTGGGTGATCAAAACAATGTCCCATTTTTTCTATAAAAATGTACCATGGGTACCTCAATTTCAATATCGACCAGAAGGCCAAGTACTAAAAATTTTGTGACCCCAAGGAGTCCTCATCTCATTAAATAAGCTCTGGTGACCCCTATCCTCATAGGAGGATCTGAAAATAAAGTGAAGTTCCACAAGAGCCTCCTCCTCCTCTCGATGACGAGATAAACATTGGACAGTCATTTAGAGGGTGCTACACATACATATAAGGGAGTTATGAAACTTTTTATTATACTGGTAATCTATAACATGTATGATAAATATTTTAATTATTTTTAACATTGATGTTATTTTCTTCTGAATAAATTTCTTTTGTTATAATTAAATGAAACACTTGAAATCTCAACACCGATTGGGTTGAGATTTCAAGTGGGAGTCTTGTATTGTACTGATTTGAAATGACATGAATCATATTTTTCTTAGACATACATAATATTTCATTGTTTTTTATTAGAATTTATTATATATGTTTGATATTAAAACCTTGGCCACAATATTTTTGTGTCAGGGGGTAGTTCTTTGAGAATCGTTTTAAGAGGCAAGAGGAAAGATGAATCTTTACATCCCTCAACCAAAGGGTTCCATTAAACCAAGTGTATTTTTCAGAATAATGAACTCACCATGATGTGTATTGAACTTTAAATTATCTCCTTATCTCATAATTCTAAAACACCACCTTTTTTATCAACTATTAAACTCTTTAAATCAAGTTATAAACTTAAAACTCTTTTTAAAACCACCCCAATTTTTTTTCATTTTTATTACAAATTCACACTATAAACCACAAACACTCCTTGAGATAAGATCTAGGGTATTCCATATAAGATAAATAATCCTTATAATCATAATCAATTTTACTTTTCGTGACATCATGGTAAAAATTTGGCACCATTTCCAGTGATCTATTTGGTTTTTAGTGCGTTAATTTTATATGAAATTTGTAAATTTTATGAATATTTTTTTTTCTTTCGATTCTACCTTTTAAATAATTTTTTGTTATGATCTATTTCATGTGTAGTTTTAGTGCTTGTTTCATTTTACTATGGTAGATTTAACATATTTCAAACTTGAACCGAAGAGGATCCTACGTCAACAACACTGAGGCACAAAAGACAACACTTCGAAAGAGGACACACCACACAGTGAAACAATTCATCACCCTTATTCTTCTTTTGGAACCAAATTAGAACATGAAATTAAAATTAATAACATGGATGAAAACAATAAAACACCAAAACAACTAACCTCACCAGATGTTGATATCCAACCTGCATACAGTCAAATACATGGTGGGGCCCCCAATTTTGAACTAAATCTAGTTTAATTCATTTATTACACAGATTCCCTGAACATCCTAGAGATGATCCACACAATCATTTAAATGGATTTTACACTGTTTTTTAAACATTAAAACATTTTAATGTAAATTAGGAACAAGTAAATCATAGGGAATTCCATTTTTCTTTATAAGAAACAGAATAATACTAGTTGTATTATGTTAATCCTCCAATTAGAGGCTGGGGGGAAATGAAACACATTTTTTGAAAAATATTTCCTAGACTCTAGAACTACAACAATAAGGAAGTAATTGTTTTGTATAAGAAACTCACAAGGGGGAACACTTCATGAATATTAGAAAAGATTTAAAATATTATGTCCAAGTTATCCACGCCACCAAATAAGAAATAAACTTTTATTATAGTATTTTTATGAAGGTTTAATTCCAATTGATCGTAACATGATTAATGCTAATGTAGGTGGTGCACTATTTGAGAAAACCCCAATATTTTAAATGAAAATAATTGAAAACATGCCACAGAACACCCTAATTTTTTTTTCAAGGTCTATTGTGACCATTAAAGGTGTCCTTCATGTGAAAAGTGATGAATTCAAGAAGAAGGTGGACACAAAGATTGAAGAGGTTTCTAACCTTCTTCAACAACATTATCTTTCCCTGGGAAAATCCCAATCACCTCCACCTATCCATTATGGTATATTTTCTTCTAACACCCACTACTCTGACTAATTCCCCCAATTGAGAGAAACGTCTGTGATTTGTGAAGTAATATTTGTAGGCCTCCCATAAAACCAAACCTTTAGTGAAGAACCATACTATCCATCCAACCCTTATAGGAAATAAAACCAATCTTGTAGGCAAGGGATTATTCAAACCATCATAAAAAAATAATGGAACCAACTGGGGCAGAGTAGTCATCCACCACCACCCAAAAATCCTAAACCACAATAATGTCATTTCCAACAAACCCCTCCAAAACCCAATAGTAGCCTACAATATATGATGAAACAAATGGCTTCCAAACATATCCAATTCCAAAAATCCACTTAGAAAGACATAGAAGTCCTCAAACCCCAATTAGGGAAACTCGCTAGCACATTGGGTGAAATCCAAAGCCATGGGTTTAGTGAAATACCATATGAACCACTTTTCAACCCTAAAGATAAATGAAATATTATTTCCAACACCTTTATGAGTGGAATTAAACATAAAATCCAAATGACCCCTCAAATATATTCATCCACTCCTAAGGAAACCACTACCCCTCCACTACTAAAAATGATCCAAGAGATGATAATCCTTGTCTTGAGGGAAGACCATACATTGGAAAGAGTGTGTCTTTTGACGAGTTACCTTGTCCTTTAATTCCGCTTCCATTTCCCCAAAGGTACAACAAACTAAGGAAAAAAGGAAACTAAACATGATAAGGAAATCATGGAAATAGTAAAAAAAAGTCCAGGTCAAGATCCCCTAGGTTGATGAAGTGAATCAAATTCCAATCTATGACAAATTTTAATGGGAGAAGTGTACACATTGATGGGGAATTTGTGGAGAAGAAAATTTGATATTGGGATGGAACATATCAGCATTGATAAATCCATCACTTTCTACAAAGCGTAACAATTATAAGACCTTCTTGATTCCATGAAACATATGGGAGTATTCATTTTCCAATTCTATGCATGATTTAGGTGCTTTTATAAATGTGATGCCTCGCTCCATTTACTCTACATTGTAGTTCAGACAACTGAATCCCACTAAATTTTTTGTTCAATTGGCCAATTGAAGTACTGCACACACCTTTGGTGTGTTATAGTATGTTCATGTGAGGGTCCAAAATTTAATTTCTCCTGTGGATTTTAATGTGCTGAAAATGGAAGATGATAGGATGAATGGACACTCCCAAATTATATAAGAGAGATATTTCTTGAAAACTACCAAAGCAATAAATATTTTCAATAATGGTTTATTATCTATGGAGTTTGGTGGTGACATAGTCCATTTCAACATCCATGATGCCATGAATCACCCCTCAAAAAGACATTCCTCTCTCCCAAATAATTCAGTTGATGTAATACCTTCCCCTAAAAACACTTCTTTTCATTCCCATGATCCCCTTTCTATGTTTTCATCATATATTGAAATTACTATTAAAGAATCATGCATTTCTTATGGCAGTGGCCTAGAAAAGTGTCATGTTTGTTTAATAACAAAATATTTCGTGATCAATGAGGGTCAAATGACCATCCATGATACTGTTAAGCATGAAAAAACTCATTAATTGTTTGAGAATGATACCATTTAGTAGTTAGATGAGATTACTGATGTCTCACATTCACACAAACTCCCATAAATCCAAAGGCCACTTGAATTGGAACTAAAACAACTGCCTCAAGATTTAAAATATTCATATCTTTAGAGTGGAAACAAGCAGCCTATCATCATATCTAGTTCACTCCTTCCCAAGAATAATTATGACATCATGAAATTTATAGGGACAATAAACAATAATTGTGATGGACACTTACTGGAATTCATGGAATTAGACAAAATAATTTTACACATCATATTTTGTTAAATTAATTTTCTAAACCATTGATGAGGGCATAACATTGTCCTAACCCAATCCTTTTAGATGTAGTAAAAAAGGAGGTAACAAAAATACTTGTTACTGGAACAATTTTCCCCAATTATGATATCCAATGGGACAATACTATTCAAGTATATTCTCAAAAAATTGGTTTTACAGTAAGCATAATGATAATAATGAATTGGTTCTTACTCATGTATAAAAAAAGTTGGTTTGTCTGCATAGACTATCTCCAACTAAACCAACACACTGTGAAAGACCATTTCTAATTTCCATTCATTGATCAAATTCTAGAGAGGATAGTGGGGAAGCCCTATTAATGTTTTCTTTATGGGTATTGTAGATACCTTTAGATACATATTTCCCCCGAGGATCAAGAAATGAAAACCTTCACATCCCCCTTTGGAACATTTTCTTATAGATGGATGCAATTTGGTTTGTGCAATGCTCTGGGTGATTTCCAATGATGTATGGTTAGTATATTTTCATATTACCTAGAGAATTGAATCGATGTTTTCATGGATTATTCCACTATGTGTGGCTCTGTATTTGATGAATGTCTGAGTAGTTTTGGTTCTATCTTAAGTAATTTTATTGAAAATAATCTCTTATAAAATTATGATAAATGCCATTTCATGGTGCAAAAATGTATAGTTTTGGTGAATGAAATTTTTGGAGATGGAATACAAGTAGATAAATCAATATTTTATGTTATTTCTTCCTTGCCATTACCCAAAAATTTACAGGATATGGAGTCATTCCTTGGTCATGCAGGATTTTACCATCATTTAGTTCATCACTTTAGTAAAATTGCACTACCCTCTCCCAATTACTCCAAAAAGAAAAAGAATTTGTTTTTGATAATGTTTTTTAAGAATATTTTAATATTTTAAAATGGAGTCTCACATTACCCCTAGTAATCCAACCTCCTAGGTGGGATTTACCATTTCAGATCATGTGTGACGCCTCAAACTATACAGTTGAGTCATTCTTATAACAAATGGTTGATTGAGCTCCACATGTCATTACCTATGATTCATGTATACTGGATGATACCCAAGAAAACTACAACACAAATAAAAAATTATTCATTTCTATTGTGTTTTATTTGGATAAATTCAGCTCATATCTTTTAGGGTCCAGATTCATTATGTTCTCAGACCATACAAACCTCTATTATCTTCTTAAAAAACTAGAAGCCAAACCACAACTCATTTGATTGATGATCCACCATTTGGAATTCAATAAATAAATTAGATATAAAAAAAACAAAGAATTTGGTGTCAGAACATATTAGTTGGATCCACCCATCCTTTGACATTGAATGATCTCCCTGTATTCCCATAAATGACATGTTTCTCAAGGAGTGATTGTATTGAGTGCACAACTTTATTCCCTGGTATGTCAAAATTGTAAATTATTTGGTACCATCATTCATTCCAACTGATTTCAAAAAAACCAATCCGGTAATATAAAACATGAGTCTCGTTGGTATATTTGTGATAGCCCCTACCTTTGGTGCACATGTAGTGATAAAGTCCTAAGGCATTGTGATCTCGATAGTGATTATTAGTTTGTGCATAGATTCTTCCACTCTCTTCATGGTAGGGCCACATTAGTCCCCAATAGACTTCTTGTAATGTCCTAGATTTTGGCCGCTTTTGGCCAAAACATTTTAGAGATGACCATGATTTTTGTAAATATTTTCCTCATTATTATAGAATTGGTAATGTATCTAAATGAAATTAAATTCCACAAAAACCATTTCCCTTTCATGACTTTTTTATGTTTGGGTCATTGACTTTATGGGGCCATTTCCCAATTCTTTTGGCATTATGTACATTCTTCTGGTAGTCGATTACGTGTCAAAATGGGTTGAGGAACGATCCACAAGGACACATGATTCCAAAATAGTTGTAGAATTTCTAGGAACATAAATTTTCTATAGGTTTGGATTAAATTGGTTCAACATTAGTTACCAAGGTTCTCAGTTCTCCATCCAAACAATTAAATCACTTTTGAATCAGCATGGGTTCAGTCATTGAGTGTCTACTGCATCTCACCCACAGACTAATGGTCATGTTAAGGTGTTAAATAGAGAGGTAAAATTAATTCCTGAAAAAAAGTTTCAACCAAATATAAAATATTGGAGTCTTAGATGTGATGGTTCATTGTGGGCTTGTCATACTACTTTTAAAACTGAAATTTGAATTTCACCTTATATACTTTTTTTGAAAAACGTTATCACCTATCTATTGTGATTAAGCCCTAGGCCTAAAGAGAAATCAAACATTTCAATTCTAAAAATTATAGTGTAGGTTCTGGAAGGATGATTTAGATTGAGGAGATGAAGGAAATTATATGAGATGTATATGATAACTCCATGATTTACAAGGTGTGCACCATGGCTTCCCACGACATCCTCATCTTTAATCGTCAATTCGACATTCGGAAAAAGGTCCTCCTCTAAAATAAAAGGCTTTTGTTTCATCTATATATGCTTCGTTCGTACTAGTTGGGACCATACACTATTATTAATGTATATCTATTTGGTATTTTTCAGGTTCAAAATAACGAAACTGAGCAAACCATTACTATTAATGGGAAGAGGCTAATCCACTTCCATGAATCCCTTTCAGATTTCCCAAGGGAGGAAATACATGTTGAAGAAGAAACATACCAATGGCACCCACCATGTTTTATCCATCCTTCCCACATTATATATTTTTTATAGTGAGGACACTGCAAACTCTTGGAGTGGGGAGAGTGGATACATTCCTAGGTTAGTTATGAATTTTGATCGTTTTTTTTCTATCTCTCTATATTTTCTAATTTGTTGAAAATTATATTCACTTACCCCTTTTTTCTCTTCATCTTTTGTGCCTGAATATTGATTTTATCATAGAAAAAGATGCCCAATATAAAATAATTCCAAATCATTTTAAATTATTGAGTTGATTGTGTGGAAACTTCCATTATTTCTGGAAATATTTTTCCAAATGAATTCTGATATGGAATCCTTTTCGTGAATTTATATTTTCCAAAATATTCTTAGGTGTTTAATAGATTTATGAAACCCATGACTAATTAGCACTATCTAATATTTAATCCCTTACCTGAGATACATTCTAAGACCTCTATTACATATTCATCCTTTTAATCACATTCTTTTGAGTCTCGTTTCATGTAGAGAGACTAGAAAATGCCTTGATTCTGTTTGAATCCATAAGTTTCAAGTGTGCCACATTCATGATAATGGTAGTCATTCATTGAGAATCCCTTTGTATAATTATCCACTATTTTTTTCACCTTGACATTTTACCCTTCTCATGCCATAGAGACCATGAAATTCCTATTAGGAAGTAACATTAAAATCATATATATCCACACCTACACATCTATAGGGTACATTCTTGTTTTACATTTTTCATGTTGGGGGGGGGAGAGGGTTCTTCCATGGGAATTCTCATAAATGGATCAGTGTTATGGGTTGAGTGAAAAGGTGCCAACATTTTCCATGGAAAGTGGGTTCACAAGATATATTGTGTCATTATTTTATAAATATTCCATATTTATCTCCAAATAAAATTTAAAAAATGAAAATTTTTCTATACATTGAAAAAAATCCAACAAAAAGAAAAAAAGTAATGGAGAAAAGAGGACGTTTTTTCATTATTATTCACTGATCGGCTGTGACCCACACAAATGGAAAACATGGATAGTGAGTTTGAATTGAGACACATTGTGAGTGGATGAGTGTGTATATTCATTGGGATCACATG
Organism: Viscum album; assembly: GCA_963277665.1. Lineage (NCBI taxonomy): Eukaryota > Viridiplantae > Streptophyta > Magnoliopsida > Santalales > Viscaceae > Viscum > Viscum album. The sequence continues at coordinate 743,954,557 of OY728123.1, read as the reverse complement.
TTTAAATTTGAACTTTTTTGTACATAACAGACTAAAAACTCCTCTTATACATCATATTTGTTTTATACATTAGATCCTACCAACCCTTGAACCCGTTAGAAGTCCTCTTGAGTAGTATATTTTATTATTATGCTATTGAAAATATAATCAAGGAAAAAATGTGTGAACATCATAGGAACGCTGGGAAAAGAGATTAACCCCACTATCATATGTTCCTTGAGTGAAGAGGAAAAATTTCTATGTGAGGTACACTGCCACATGTTGAAATGGTGAACAAATGAATTTAAACAAATTGGAATGTGGGAGAGGAAAATTAATAAGAAAATTGATTTCAAAAATGTGATATGGTGAATTTTATTTCTAAATAATCTTGGAAGTCTCCTCTCCAATTATTTACTAATTATACATGGTTAGGATATAAGAATTTTACTAGGAGTGCAAATATTTATGTGTGGGGTTGTGATCACATCGTAATTCACTGTTTCATTTTCACCCTACCACCATTATGATAAAATTGTTTTTTATTGATAATTATAGAAATAATGAAAAATTGACGTTCATTTTTGATTAATTTATATTTTTTCCACTATTAAAAGGATAATGATACTTTTTAATGAATTTATTGTAGAAGGAGGTGATTGGGAGTCCCCATAGTTGATCCTGAAGGAAATGGGACAAACTGCATGTAATCCCCATGATATCATTCCACTGTTTTGAACAATATGAAAATTTCATGACTCTAAATGGGATATTGTTTTGTTGGATGATCCAAAACATCATGGGATAGAACTCATCTGGAGGAAACAATGCCGAATTTGACCATCTGGTGGCTCATCAAAACCATTATGTTTAGGGGACAGAATGTTCCCGAAATCAAAAGTTCTGTTATGTCATTGGACTATATATCCTAATCAAAAAGTCTAATTATAGATGATTTTGACATGGAGATATAAATGAGGCCCTCCTTAAACTCTTATATTTGGGAAAACTAGTGATATTCCTTTCTATATTCAAAAACTATGTCACAATTGGTATCTAAAAAATAGGGTACTCAAAACCATCTCCCATTTTGTCTACAAAAAGGAACTATGGGATCCTCATTTGAATGTTCAACCGGAAGGCCATGATCTACTAATTTGGAAACCCCAATGATTCATCCCCTCATAGATGATTCTCTGGAGTCCCTTATCCTCATAGGGGGATCAAGGAAGAAGTTGAAGTTCCACCCGAGCCTCCTACTCCTACTGATGGTTAGCTAAACGGTGGACGATCATTTTGAGGGAGCTACACATACATGAGAGGGAGTTCCAACACTTGTTCTTCTACTGGTTTTCTATAATTCATGGGAAAAATATTACACTTCTATTTATCCTTGATTCGATTCACCATTGGATGCATTTCATTTGTTATAATTAATTGAAAGAGTTGAAATCACAACACTTATTGGGATGCGGTTTCAAGTGGGAATCTTGCGTTGTAATGATCGGACAATAAAATAATTCTATTTATCTCACACAAACATAAGATTTCAGTATGATTTTATAGCCTTTATTTTATATGTTTAATACCCAAACCTTGACAACGTAATTTTTGTGTCAAGGGGTGGTTCTTTGAGCATCATTTTAAGAGGCAAGAGGAAGGTCCAGATATGGACAACCATCAACCAATGGGTTTCATTAAACCATTGTGTATTTTTCTGAATGATTAGATCACCATGATGTGTAGTGAACATGATACGATCTCCCTATCTCTGAATTCTATAACACTAAATGTTTTTATCAACTATTATACTCTAAAAATTAAGTCATTTTCCTAAAATTGATTTCAAAACGACCCCCACTTTTGTTACTTTTTATTAAATATCCATTGTATAAACCCCTAACGCTTTTAGAAAAATGACCTAGGGTATTCCCTATAATATAAATAAACCATAAAATCATAATATATTTGATGTTTCATGACGAAAAGGTCACACATTAAACCTGAAATGATTCATTTTACTGTATAGAACCTTGCATAAAAATATGTGACAACCGATTTATCCATTAACTAGGAATGTTATTGATCAATCAGGAACTATTATATATGATGCTTAACTAATAAGGAATATTGTTTCCTCTCTAGGGATTCTCATATTACTTACCATTGAATTGGAATCCTTAAATGTTCCAACTATTTTAGATATCGCTGGACAAGTTGCTTTGGCCCCGAGGCCCCGACGAATGTTGTCACCAACAGAACACCACATGTTATAGTTTGTGAACATCTTGGTCCAAGAGTAATAGATCTACAGATCCATAATATATTTGGATCAATTCATGAAATACTTCATAGGATGAATTCTCACTGGCCAAATTTCTAACAACTAGACATAGGAGGAGAATTATCCCTCGTTCCCACATTCAACCTAATTTAATGCTTTTCCTTGAATCGTAGAAAAACATTCCTTCTCTAACATACATATGTGGGTGAGGATTATAACCATTTCTACAAATTAACTCATGATATACCTTGGAGGGATCCCATATTCTATAGATATCATCATCAATATATGATCATAATTACAGAAGGGGCTGCAGAGATTTTTGGACCCACCCTAACCATATGAATTGGGGAACCCAATAGGATATCCCTATAGGGTATCCAAATAATTTATCTCCAAAGAATTCCTATATACATACTATATAAAATTTTTATGCCGCCCCTAGTTTATCATGATTGGGTCCCAAAATCAATATCAGTTTCTCCCTAGCAATGAGTCTTTAACTTCATCATATATATCCTCGGGGACTATGGATCCCAAGGAGAACACCATATATTTGGTTTTGGGGAATGTTTATGATATATTACCATAGGATCATATAGACCATGGGTGCCATCAAAATAAATAGAATAGAGGGGATGGACCCCCAAAATGTAATATCAGTCACTGACCCACCAAATGAGATCCTCCATTAAAGAGGATCACCATCTGGATTATGTTTCCGTCAATATGATATCAACTAAATTGGAAGACTTATCATAGGATCCGGAAAAGAACGCACATAAAAATTTATAATCACACCCTCCTACAGTCATTTGAGTCATAGAAGATTGTTCAATTTTCTGTATCTATAATTAGAAAATAATGGTTTGATGATATCTTTTAGGAATCTACAGAATGTGTTATAGAACGTGTTAGTATTTTAAAGTGTAATTACAAATGATCATATAGATAGTGGAAACTGTGGGTTTATTCTCTGAGGTCCATGTAGAGACTATCATCATAATCCATTCACCCAACCATCAATAGAAAAAATGACATTTTATGGATCTTATTAGATAAACCCTTGTGCGTGAAATGTAAATTTCAATGAAATAAAATCTTACTAAACTCCAATGAGAGAATATGGATGTGTAAGAAATAATTGTGGGAATTCTCTTGGGATCTCTACCTTAGGATGATATACCTCTAACTTCATATCAAATCCATCCTTGATGTGAATTTACCCAGCCCATAAGGTTGGGGGAATTTTCATATTTTCTTGACCCTCATCCCACAAGGCTAGGGGGATTTCAAAAATTTCTACCACCTCATTAGGTGTATTCTAGAAACCATCTGACTTTAGTCGCTTCCACAAATCCTCCAGGAGAGTCAGAATAATTTTATCATTTTCTATTATCAACATCATCAATTGAACATGATGCTTAAACAATGTCCATTGGACTAATAAAGTATGGTAATCTTTACCCCAGACTTGAAAAATATCCATGCACCTATACGAACAGAGGTATAGATAGCGTGCAAAAAAAGTATCATGGTCACCCATCCCATGATATAAGAAACTAATGGTGCATTTATTCCAGTGAAAAAATGTCCACAAATGATTTAATTATTCTATGAAAATGGATGAATAGAGCTCTTGACAATACAGAAGCCATATGAGATGGGTTCATAGGCCATTACAAGCACTAACCCTACAATCGACATCTTGGTCACATAAAAGAAGGTTACATATCATTAAATGAAAACCTTTAGGATTATATGGGTGAGGGTTTTTTAAATTAATTACTCCTAAATTCATTCACCAATCTTTTGAGAACTCTAATGGGAACACTCATGTTTTGAAGTGCAGCATGGGACACAAATTTCCTAGAGATATATGACCTTATTTTGAGATAATATTTAACAAATCAGTTTTATTCATGAAAAAACATATCCCTGTGTATTTTTATCATCCCCTAAAGACTAGTTTGATAAAAACAAAAAAATTAAGATGAATATTGGATAAATAATAATCGGACATGGTTACCCTACCCCTTACCACCGACAACTCGAGCACACAATAGAGAGAATATTTTTCATTAAATATCAGTTAGAGAAATAAGAAATTTAATTCTTGACATATTTAAAATATCTAGAATCTCATAAAATACTCATAATAGTTATCCAATCTCTATAAGAGGATTCGATCTCTTATAATGTTATTTACATCCTTTTTTAACATAATACACTAATCATTATGGTCGAGGTCCTTTCTAAATGAAAATTGACTACATGGTTTCCCACATCTTTGCAAAATGATGTTAAAATTCATGATAAACATCCTAGTAACATAATAAAAAATGAATGATCATAAAATATTCATAGGATTTTTAACTAAATGATACATCTTAGCCATGGTATGTTAATCTGCACAACAACATCCTTACCACATTATGATAAAGTGCACAGAACACATCCCTATCACATGATGGTAAACTATGTGGCACCTCGATCCTTAAGAGACATTGTCATCAGCATTTGAAGTCTTTAGTTTCCATATGTTCAACCAATATAGAAAAATATGGATTCATGAAACATCACCAAATCACTAATACCCTTAAGTTTCTTATTGATGGTTTTATCTAATAGGTTTCCTCCCTAATCACATTGATTGATGCATCAAAATGACTTCTCAAATGTGTAAATATATGGTCTAATGGGAGTAGTCTCATATACCTTCTAGTTAAAAAATTGTATGTTATCAGAGTCAGGCTTCAAGCATGGGGAAATTATAAATCCAAGCCCCTTTGCATAAAGTCCATTTCCATATTCTGATGGCACAAGGAGGACAAGAGTAGGAATATATACCCACATCAATCAAATACATCAACCAATTTATCCTACAATTTGAGACTATATAAGTATATATTCGTGTACATAACAAATTTATGTTTTACTTATTTATGAAAAAAACATTGGATCTCTACTGTTATATTTTAGGGAATATTTAGTTTTAGGTATATGTTCAAATTCCAAAAAATGATTACCACAACACTATGTATTGTTTGATAAAGTGGTTTCTTTGAAGTAAGAACATATCCATGATCCTATCTAATAATATTTTTAGCATACTCCATTGAAGGACATAGTCTTGGACAAGGATCATATCCTTGTTTTGACAGGGGTTCACCAAGTGAATGAGGAACATACCTAGGGACATGCTCATATTCTTGTCAAAAAAGTATGGTGTCATACTACGATGTATTAGGATTAGGGTCACATACCTATTATGAAATAGGATCACTATGTCCGAGAATATATTTCCTCAAGGAAGGCTCATTTTCTTTTATATAAAGATTTTAGGCATGCTCTAAAGGCTCATGATTGGCCTCATATTCTAGTTCTGAAGGGGATAATCAATTTACAGGGGCACAAGCCTTGGGAAATTCTCATATTCTAGTTGAAATAGTCTAGTGTAATACTCTAAAAAAACAATATTGGGATTATATTGTAATTCTTACCGGGTCTCACCATGTGAGAGTGAAACATTCATCAGAATAACATCATATTCAAATCAATGAAGATACTAAAAATATTCCAATAGCATAGAAGAGAATTATTATACACCTTCTCCCATTCCGATGGAGCATCTACATATTTAGATGGGGAATGCATATATGATGTGTACTTATTCCCCCTCCTCATCCTTGACTGACAATCATGTTTTAAAAGAAAACTAATTTCATGTTCATATCCTTTCCAAAAAAATATAATCTCAACAAAATACTCCAAAAAATTCTTAATTACGGCCTCGTATCCCTAATGCACCAAACCGTAATAATTATATTCTGGTAACCATCATATAGGAGGCTCATATACCTGGAAAATCTCAAAAGTCATGTGGTCATATTCTATAGATGATAAAAATTGAGTCACATTTCCCCAATCAGATTAATTCCAATATCCTTGACATTTTTTGAGACACATTCTCAAAACCCTTCAGGTATATTTACTCTTAAACTAAAGGAGAAAGCGATACTTACCATCATATTCCTCTATTAGTTTGTGTGGATATGCATTGGGACACTACTCTAGATATCCACTATGGATAACCTCCATACATTGATATCTCTCATGGTCCTGAAATTGCTCCCCTTTTCCATAAATCTTTGTCTGTAGAACTGTTCTAAAATATACATCCTTGTATAGAGTGGTGATCACAACACCTTTGTTAACCATATACAATACCCAATCAAAAATCAAAAACAATTCACTAAGATTAAAAGGTTACCCACATAGGAAACCTCTATAGTATAACTTTGTAAATACATATAGCCCAAATGAATACGATGCTGGTGTGGAGATATGAGGAGTTTTAGCTAAAAAAAACCTCATAAACATTTCAAAACCCATTATAATTATTATTTTGAGATCCCAAAACATCCAAAAATGGTTTTCATGATATAAATTTTCCACAATATGTATAATATTTTTCACAATTTAGAGGATTTACACCTCCCTTATCATGGATAATACAATCACCTCCAAATCATGAATACACTCTATTGCTAGCAAGATCTGGCTGCAGCCTTTATTGCCAAACACACATGATCAAATGAGAATAAAAGAATCCATCGACATGTTCTTCCTATAGTGAGACAAATTTCTGACAAATTGGAATTGTTCCAACAGATTATTGTATCTTAGTATGGGAAAAGTAATAATTTAAGCTCATGCATCTAGGTTTCTCGACTACCCATTATAAACATAAGAGAAAATATTCAGTTTTTTGATCTCAAATAAATTAATTTGGTAGTAGTAGATGAAAATGTCTCTTCCTATGGTCTCTATCATTCCTAAAATGATAATGATTCCCCCATATAATCTAGCATGTCTAAAAATGACTTCATAGAATCAGAGGTGGAAGAAGAATAGAAAGACCTCTAGAGGACACATATTCCATTTGAAGAAAGCATCTCCACAACATTTGATGTGGTTAGGTAGGTAAATCTCAAAAATAGAGGATTTTGTCCTATATATATTAGTTATACCATGCATGTAGAATGGAAACAGATTAAATTTCCATTTATAAAGCAACATTGATTTGAGATTTCTTGAAATTATAGATAAATTCATGTCCAAAACCCTGATCTGGAAAGGCACCACATAGTATTACCTGAGGACCATCGTGGTTTCTAGAAAATAGTCAACATAATGAATATCTATCATCATAAAATTCCCTTACCATGTGAAATTAATATTTATTTGAGAAGTCCAAGAAACAATAAATTAAATTTTCTATCATCATTCAACCTGGTTCCATGATGTTGAAATACAAAAAATGCATCTTTAGTACAAGATGTTAAACTGTACGGAACACATACCAATCACATGATGTTAATCATATCAAACTTATCCTAACCACAAGATTTTAAACTACACAGAAAATGTAATATATGTAATAATTTATACTACATAGCATCTCACATCCTGACCTCATGTGGTTAAACTATTTAAAATACATCTGTCTCAAATGATATTTAACTACAAAAGAGACTTCCTCAATGCACAACATTAAACTATATAGGAAGAATCATACTACCAAAAATTAATAGTATACGATCTAGATATATGAAAAATATAAAATTTAGTTTTACTATCCATAGCTGTGGGTCAAATCCACAAAGGGAATATCTCCTCGATGAACTATGTGGGTATTGATTCCTGTCATCACCGGATATATAGTAATGCACATATCTTCAATCCTGGGACCAGCCATAATATTTCTATTTCGGTCATAACACATCAGTCTATATTACAATGTTCAAGTATTCATTTCCATATCGGATGACCTTCATCCATACCACATAATTTCAAACAACATGAAATATGTCCTCACTACATGACACTAAATTGCATGGTTTCCCAAAACTACATGTCTCTAGTTTACTTCCAGCATAGTACATATTGTGATGCCTAGACATCATTTATTGGTCCTAACCTCAATATTTCTCTTCATTCACATCATTTCACCTTCATTCTTTACACACGATGTTAAAATGCATGATTTATGTCTTCACCACACAACACTAAACTACACTGTTATCTAGAAGTATGTATGGCCTGATTATCATTCCAATGTGATATGTACGGATTCCTATATTCCACATCTTCGATCATATAATACATAATAAAAAATTTACCTATCTAATCTCTATTTACCTCCATATTTTAAGGTTAGTCTTTTCCATTCCTTTTTTTTCAAAATGACAACAAATCATGCGAGATCAGGAATTTTGTGGGTGGCCTCCTCACCTGATCAGGGAATATTATTTCATGACTTGTTTTGCATTCTTATAGATGAAAGGAAACAACAATCACCCCAAGAGATCCCACCAAATTATTTCTAACTACATGGTTGATGTATATTCAATTAAATAAAAAAACACATTCCTATGGACCTCGCCCATGAGGACCACTATTATTGGTTCTTGTCTCCCCCCACACCTCCATTCAAGACCTACTCATGGCTTGATTCTTATCATCATAGGATACCTGGTGATTCACATATCATAAGTCCTGGTTCTAGATAAAAGAATTAGTGGGAGAAACTCCCCACTCTACACATGGTTAAAACCAATGTAGATACTTCCCTATTCATGAATTATTCGTGTGTCTTGATTCCTTTAATCATTGGAAACATTGTCATTCCCGAATCTTTGATCCCATGTACTTCTCCAAAAAACAATGAGAACAATGCCCCTTTGGGTATGGGTTGTACATACGTAGGGAGTTTCTCATTCAAGAACTCTATGTGTCTTGATGCCCATCATTGCAAGATATTTTGTGATGACTAAATCTATAGTTCTTAGCTCATATACAACAATCACTGGGAAAAATTCCCCAATATATATGTGGTTCAAACAAGTATAGATTGTTCCCCATTATATAGATATTTTTACCATGATTCCTATTATCATAGGTTATGAACTAATCCCTAGGTCTCTGATTCATGGGTCTATCCACGATGAAACAAAAATATCCCCCATCCCTTAATAATGGTTAGAATTGTTCACAGAAATCTCAATGAAGAACTATGTATGGTCTTCTTCTTATCATAAAATATATATAGATACACCCATATCCACAATTATAGGTTTATAAAAAATATATAATAGGTGAAAACTAACCCCTAACTATATTTTTCTATACCTATTTTGTGACCTTACTTACCGCATGACGTTGAAATACAAGGAAAGGAAAACATCCTCACAACCTGACATTAAACTGGTTGGAAAACTGTATTGTTGGCTGAAATTAAAACATCCTAAAAAATAAATCACCACTATGTGACATTAAAATGAGTTTGACATGAATCATTATCCTCCCTTATTAAAGGACCAGAAGACCCTAAACCCTGTCAACCATAATACATGGTTTTTAGGCCATCATTCGATCCCCTCACCCCTTAAATCAAACTTTATATCATGAGCACATCAGGTTGCTAGAAACCATTCATGGACAATAGAAAGGAAAAAAAGATACCCATATTTTACCTTTATAGTGATGCATATGTTGTTAGACCATTCAACTAGAGAAATCATGGCCATGAAAGAAGGGGTTTTGGAACCTTTTTCCCCTAAAGTCACTATTGACGAACTCAACGCCTGAGGGTATTCTAGGCCATCCCAAACATGATTATACCATATCATTACCCATGAATAGAGAGCCATGAGTGAATATTTATAAAATATTTATCTCCCAATCCAAATGATGTTGGAGTAATCTTTGCCTTGTATTCCATAAGTGGTTTGTAATGTATCATTCTCCTCATACCAGGTCTATGAGAGCCGGGTCTTAAAATGTAATCAATTTGGCCAAAGTTGAATTATTTTATAGATTATCATTTTATGGTACATATATGATGAACATAAAAGTAATGTGAAATAGACAAAATACTCGATAGGATAAAACCCCGAAAAGGGTAGCCTGAGAAAAATTCCCTTCTCACTAAACTCATTATATCAAGTGTTTATGAGAAAAAATAGAGTCTGAGTAAATATGGAATAATTCTCTTGAAGTCCACAATTTTTCGCTAGTAAATTTCTATACCAACTCTCTAGACCCAAAATTATATGAAAATGTTTGAGTAATGGTTCATCACATCACATCTCTATAATAATGTGTTCACTAGTTAGTGACACAACTTTTAGGGAGCCTGAACCCTTCATGAAAATTATGATTTCCATCAGTCACGCATCATGATTTGAGTTCCTTATGTTAGTAAATATTTTCAAGTCCCTTATAAAATGAAATTGATCATTTATTTTGTCCTTTATATTGATGCGTAAGGGCTCTGACCGACCCACAAAATACATCATGGTCCAATATGGAGGGCTTTTTTATCCTTATGTGCCCATTTCCACCATGGAAGAACTCAGTACCTTACCATTTTAGGAAATTCTCATCATGATTGTTCCATATCATTACTAATGACCCTAGAACACTATAACATGATTTACAGTCCCAATAACTATACAATTCAAGTGGATTTGACATCCCCAAAATAATGATTCTATGATTTTTACCCGTTTTCAACGTAGGTATGCAAAAATGAATTTCCAAACTTTTTTATACTGAAATATATTTAATCATGAACACATGGGTTAGGAAATGTGCCTATTAAACTAAAAGATAAACTACCATATATTTCCATAAATCTCCTTGGATAACTTTCACTCCACATAAATCATCATCATTCAGATGTTTGAATCTTCTCAAATATTCCACGGACCATGGAAATGAGTGGAGATCCTGTCTACATAATAATGGTTGTAATCCCTATGGTCTCATTCATAAGGTATATTTCCTAAAAACTAGTGGAATATCCTCCTTGTAGGAAAATATATCAAATCCTAATGATCCTCTATGACACAAGGGATGAACATGGAAACATTGGGTGTTTTGGGTCATCCCAGCTATGTGTACTCATTCCATGATTCAAAAATTCAAAATCTTGGACACTTGACATATACAGCCCATTTTACAACTATTCAAGTAGATTGAGCTTCCATAATATTTTTTCTAATGACAAATACCACCACCAATATTTTACATTACCCTTTAAAAGAAGTGGGGATACCCCTGTTTGACTCTGTAGGTGATGCCAAAGGGATTTTACTAAACAACTCGAGGTATCTCTAACATGCAGGACTAGAACACCAATCACCATGAGCCCTAAAAAACCTTAGAAAAAATCCAAATATTATGGTGTTTTGGGTAATCCATTGAGTATCTTCTCCATATTTCTTGTTCATCAATCATGTCATCATAGAAAGACTTTAAAGTACATGACACCTCTAGGTCAAAGATGAAAAACAAAAAAATACAGCAACAGAATGTCTAAACTAAAACAACCTAAACTAATGTAACACAAGTCCTAAGATAAAAGATTATAAGAAGAAAATTATGTTTTAGATAAAAGACACTAAACTACAACAAGGTTAGTTTTGACCTAAAATACCACAAACTACAACTACAAAATGTCCAATGTAGAATACCCTAAAATAAAACACAATGATGTTATCACATTATACATCATAAACCATCCACATGAGGAAACAATTATCTCTAAGAATAAAAAAGAAAAAATTGAATTAAGGGAAAATGTATTTTAACTGCTCGTCAGACATACACTTTGTGTGATCCAAAAAATATTGAGGTCTTATAATGTAGAAGATTCACAAGAAAGTTTTGGTAGAAAACCTTTTCATGGGTGTCCAATGAAAAATATTAGTCCATGATTTCTATGTGTTCCTCCATATAATGATTAGTAAATAGTAAAAGAATCAAAATAAAGAGATACAAAGATTGTTGGCCCCACCATATGTACTTAATAAATATCAATCTATACTCCCTATGTCTTGTCACATATGAAGATGTTGTAGAACATTACCTCTGAAACAAATACCATACCCAAATTATCCTTGTAAATAAGGAAATCTCAAGACAACAGAAATATGTTCAATAATGAGGAATATCATGATAGTGGGAATTATTGAACATTTATCAATAGAAATATATTGTATATTAAGAACCAAAATACAAAAGTTTGGATCTATTTGGTGTTACATAAAGGATAGATATCACTGATGATCTTGTGCCATTTCATCCAAAACAAGGGTCTCTACCCGAGACTTCAACACAAGACAGTTACATTCTCCTTCTTATGTATAGGTAAGATCTACATATTAACATTCATCATAGGGTTATTCATTTGGGATCATATTTTCCCAATTCATGTGTTTGATCTACCAAATGGTATATTTGGTAACAATGAATGGCTGGATTCCAATTCTCATGAGATACATAATGAAAACCAAGTATCATACTTAGTATCTTTAAATAGGTTTATTTTAAACCAATTCCTATTCCATTCAATAATTTATAAAAAAAATTCTTAGTATCAATCCCCCACTCTGAAGATAATTCCAGTAATGGAATCATCCACAAGCCTATTATCAAGAGTCTCCCCATGAAATATACTAACATTTCCTTAATCAATACAATCTAGAAAATCCACTTATGGGGATCAATATCAAATTTGATCAGATGTTCACTTAGGAAACAAAGTGATCTCATTTTACCATTAAATTATTTTATTTTTATTTTGATTGAATCTAATTATTGGGGCAGGCATATTGTTGATGCCCATAATTTTATGATACAAAATTAACCATTAAATATTTTGTGAATTTGAAGATTATGCAGAAATACCATGGAATCAGAGGTAGAATCCATGAATAATGGGATTGAACATTTCATTATATGGTCCTACACCATTGGACTTTATTTTGGCCATTTTACATTGAAAATTATTTTATGAATTGTGGATATTCCACATTTTCCAAAACAATGGACAAGCCATAGACACCAAGCCAAGTCATCTACACCTAGGATCATGTGGGAGCTTCCATAACCATGAATAGGGATCTCATTTGAGTTACTCGAACATGTGGTATAGGGTGTACAAACCTGTTCCCACGCAAGAGGGGAAGACAGATGCCATAGGGTAGCAGTACAGCTAGACGATGAGACCACATGGGGTAGTGCTAATGGTAATAGGAAGAGAACCATGATACTCACTTCTAGGAACTAGTGGATCCATGAAAGATTATTAAGAGGTGCTAAAACAAGTGAGAAACCACTGTGGGATGTGGTAGGGGTGAAAAAATTTCATCTGTTAAAAATATAGATAAATCCTTCATCATTATATAACTTCGATCTGGGCCATCAAATAATGCTCATATCATTATCTTTGACCTTCCACTCTCCTTTTTCACACTAACACACATAGTTCAATTATACTGAGATGCCTGATTTCACATAATGCTCTATTATAGCAATATATAATGTTATATCCAATGAACTCATGACTATATCATATGTTATTCATGCTACTTTAGTTTTATACATATGAAACATCATAGTATCGAGCCATGGGACACTTTCACGCGAATCCATTTTTGTGAACAATGTAAAACCCACCATGAAAATTTCTAAATATCATGTGATGAAATTATGATGATCACGTAAGTAAAGGTGAATTGTATTGAGGCGTAACAAGGAGAGAAATGTATCTTTTCATTATGAGAGCCTCCCATTTATGGAAAATAAAAATCCCATACTACCTTCGGCCAGTGCACATGGAATCATCACTATGAAAAGTGACATAAAACAAGGACATCCTCACCCTATATAAACCCTACCAACCCTATAAAAAACCCATTAATATGTGAGAAAATGTAAAGAGAGGTGGGAAACTAAAATAAAAAAGATATCTACCAACATTGGAGATCATCTCTAGATAATAGGTGGATATTGTCCTATAAAACTACCATGTGATGCTACTGTAAGAACCAATCATGGGATCATCTTATGAGCATGTAAAATCATAAATGATTAATATCATGTTACTCCTTTTGACATAGCATCTCCACTCTGCCATGGACCCCCTATTCATGTCCACATGATACCTCACAAGACATGTATCAGGTAACATGATCTCATTTTTAATAGAATCCCTTATGATGACACATTTCTAACCCATATACATGTGACACACCAATACATGTTTCCATTGATATACACGGGTGGAAATGTGATTTTGTGAACACTTAGTCTAAAAGGGAATGAACAAAACCCTTAAAGTAGTTTCCTCAACACACATCATCCTCGTGGATCCTTGTTCATGCTTAGAAAACATCGAGGACATGCACCCCCACATTATTTTCACTCCTCCAAACCATGAAGTATGTACCTCTATCCATGCATGGGAAATATATGATTCACATCCCAGGAACATGATCACAAAACAGTTATCAAAACCCCATTGAGTTCAATCAATTCTCGTGAAAAATGGGGCTTTATCTGTTTCCATTATGTGGGAGACCCTCCTCACATATATATCCTTGACATAGGTAATAACTCATGGTAAATATCTCCATTTTTTATAGAGGACCAAGAAGGTGTGACTATGAAATGATCCATCTATCCATTCCCTCTCCTTTCAGGATGATCTTTTATAATAATCCTTGATCTATGATCTATTTGGACCTGCATTGTACACATTTGGGCAGACATAAAATCATGAACATGTTCTATATACCTCGTCACATTATTAGTTTATGGTCAAATGATCAAAATATTCTTTACTGAACTCATTATGTCCTTGGGTGGCCTTGTATGTGTCACTTAGATTGAAATAAAATCCTTTTAATGTTTAGGTTTCTATTGTGATACATTAATGAAATATCAAAATTTCCATGTGATTACCTATTGACATGTCAACATTGTTATGTGATAGTCCGAGGACAAGCTAGGGTGATCATGAGACAGTATATAGACTTTTTGTTCGTTATTTTGGGGAGCGTATTGTATATGTATGATTTGATTGTGCAAAGAATCTTGTAAATTTCATCTTTTATCATTTTAATAAATTATTTACAACTCACTACATCAGGAAAAATACCCTATACATATCTACTCTGATTATGCAACGCATCGTGGACAAGAACACTTTGATTATGAGATGAAACTTGGGCATGTTAGCTTTGATCATATGAACACATCCAAGAAAAGTAATTTTATCACATAAAGGAATCAGATAAAAGTTAGTTGATCATACTAATTACAATATACATATAATCTTTTGTTATAATTCATTGTATCATGGACATGTCATCTTTGATCTTGTGGAGACATAAAATAAAACACATTATAGCAACTTAAAGACCCTAGACATGATTGCTTCAATTAATGTGGAAGATCTTATACATAGTCACATTGGTCAAGAGAAAAATCTGGGATTTGTTAGGAATATTCTACTGGATGTATCTGTTACATCATGCCACTAACCCCATACATGTCCAACAGACCATCAAGACGTGTTGGTATTGTCCCGCGGGACATGTCAACATCATCTGGATGACACTCTTGGACTTATTCTATATGAATCCCTAGCCATGTCTTATGTCCATATATACCATTCATAAGGGATGTGTCCATAGTGGTTTAGGGTTACAAACATATATGACCTTATTTGAATCAAAATCTCTGGAAGGCCCTCCATGTAATCCCATGAATATGAAGCAATCATTTTTTGTTGATCTTCTATGTTTTATATGTCAGAAGATAAATAATGAGTATGAAAATAGGAATCCATAATTGTTTAATCCCCTAGTATTCCTAGAACCTCAAGGATAACAATAATTTCTTGAAGTTTGATCCCCCACCTAAACGCATCTGTGGTTTATAGGGTATCTGAACTACGAGGACTCTAAATCCAATAATAATATGGATATATAAGATTCATTCTATGGATTTATATCTAATGGGTATCCAATTCATTGTAATTCAACTGATATCCCAATTATTTTCTGATGACTGAGTCTAATATCCTTCGCCATACATCAACAACTTTAACACATGATCTTACATGGTCATCATTTTATGTATCTATCCTTACCATGCACACAAACACCTCAAATCCATTGGTGGGTAAGATACAAATTTAGCTCCAATGTCTCTAATTCTTATTATAAAAAGTATATATAGTATTACATACTATGCCCCATATATATACCATATTCTCTGTGAGATAGGTAATCACACCTCTCAAATGTAAAAATTAATATGTAAGCCCTGTAAAATTAAGATCTCATGAAATGTGTCTGATCTTATTTCATATCTTGGTTCTCACACCAAGCATGAATCATGTTGGATTAGATATTGACAATGATTATAAAAATAACATTATAATAATTCCCCCATTTTGGGGTCATCATTGGGATGTAGGTATAATTACATCTCATCTTCACTAAATGCACCATACCCCCAATGAGGAAACCTAGGGCATCCTTATAGGCATAAGTCCCTTTGATGGAATCTTTTTTCATATCTCACATGACACTGATTCTCATACACTGACTACATAGAATATAATTCCTTTGTTAATAATATATGTTAGATTCCTCTTTGAGGATGGATAACAATATTAAAATCATAACAACATGAAGTTAAATTGCCTTGATCGGTCCAGTCACAAGAACCAGAATTATGTTAACCAAACTATGTGGTTTTTTGTTCCACTTCTCATAGGATATGCAGTGTGCCTCATATAGGTACAATATCATCTCCAAGATTCCTACCTCATCATTATACAACAATAAACCCAGGTTTTACAAATAATGTCCATAAACTAAATCATTATAAATAATTCAGAGAATGATTGAAAACCCATGATATACCCAGAATTGATCCTATTAATATATGATCGCAATCAAGCTATTTACATAGTGGTGGCATGTCCTATATCTGTTCCTAGTAAGGAATTCGTGAACATAAAATAAATCTATAAGATATTCTCAGAGTAGTGAATACTCAGCCCCCCAATGTGTTATTTTCTTGATATCCCATCCTCTCGACCAATGTGTGTCCCTATGTATCAATCGGTCTGAAACCCTACATCACAACATGCCTCTGGAAAAACTCCATACTATGAAATATATATGGGAACCATTAGGATGATCTATTAGAGATGAATATAGAATACCCGATTAATATGATTGTGCAACCACGTTCAATACCCCCCACAACCATGTTTCAGGAAATGATAATTACAGTTTTGATGGGAAATAGTGTCAATAACTCTAAATATAATTATACAAGAATACATATTAGCTTCTATAAATTAAAAAAATCCCTATAGGTAACAATATTCTTATAACCAAAATATTATTGATATATGTCTTGAATCATAATTCGAAAAACACTTCAATTATCCATCTTTAATGAGTGGAATATCATAGGTGCTTTATTGGACTAAGAGTTAACCCATGGAATAGTTCATTGGGATGGATAATTCCTTTATACCCTACACATGATACATTGAAATATTAATGGTACAATATAATATAAATTTTTTTCTCACAACCTCGACATGTAGGGAGTTTAATTTTTTTCCTCCGGGGACTTCAAAAATATCAATGTTCTTCTTATTATGTGTGTCATGAAATTAACTTATGTGGAGGTTATAAATTATACAACATGATATATGATAATGAATAATCATAGGGTATCCAATTCCTATTCCATTCATGATCATCACAAAAATGTTATGATGTTATTTTATACATAGACATATCCCATGGAATCTTACAAAACATTTCAAATCCTTGTATAAAAAATATAAATGTTGTAATTGAAATTATAGATACACATAATTTTCCAACATAGACATAAAATCTTGATAAATTAATATTAACTAAATTATATAATGATCCATGATACAATATTATAGTTCTAGTGCCTTTTGAAAAATGGATAGATAAACAAGTACATCAAAATTGATTTAAATTGTCTCCCACTATGTTATTCAAAACTAGAACACTTCTTAAATATATCATTAATTGTGCCTTTATTCACAACCATTGTAAATGAATCATAATAAAGTATTAGCATACATTCTATATAATATTAAAAAATGATATATCAATCATCATTTCATTATGGCATACACATAAGGGTATGAGAACATAGTTATAGTATTTGGGAATCACACCATATAGATAATATATTATAATGATGATTTAGGGAATGAATCATGGTAGTTTATAATAAATGAATCATAAACAATCAAAGAAAATGGGAATTTTAAGAATCAAATTGGTAGAAGACATAATTTTGTTGAATACACATAATAATATAAAATAATTTTATTAGTATTAAAGGCTCATTTCAGAGACTATTATAGTGAAATTGGATCACTCCCCAAACCATTATAGTAGTCAGGATTAATTCCTAAGACTATTATAGTGGATATAGTCCCTTGCTGAATTTGGTTCTCTACATATTCCAATACTTTTTATCTCATGAAATATCAATCTTTACTTAATGAATTATTGGGAGATAAAGGTCTAACCCTTCCTTAGTTATAATATAACCACCTTATTTGGTTATAACATAACCAATAGCTTGGATACAACATAACCACCATCCATGGTTGTTGTTTTACTAATGTTCTTGGTTATAATGTAACATTAAATACATAATGAAAACCTTATATATGTTTTAAACAACATCATAAAAAATTCATAGTATCTTCACATAATAATCTTTATATAGGAAAAATATCATAAAAATTTCATCCATTCATCATTGTATAAACCTTGGATAATAAATTCGTTTCATAATAATATCATCAAAATAAAATTAACCACCCAACAGAAAGAATATGGATGGATCTATTGGGTCATACCCTCTGTAAATAATAATTAACACCAAATGATGTTCTAATATATGAAATATTATTTAAAATATCATTTAAATATTTATTTAGGAAATTAACCATTTCATTTTGAAAAAAACTATTAAAATAGTCATATTTAAAAAAATATAACGAAAACAATTTTATTTGGAAATAAATTTGGAGAATTGTATTTAATGATTCAAAACATTGAGATTACATGATGGTTGAATATTACTTTATTTTCATGTATATTATGATAAAATATTCGTTTTAAAATATTTAAAAAAAATATCAACAAGTATCTCATTTGGAAAATGAAAACACGATTCATTTTAAACCATATTTATAAAATTAAAACACTGGTAAAAATTAATTTATAAAATCACATGATAATAGAAAAAATATTATCAAGGGGATGTGGTGGAATACAACTATGTTGTATGTGGTAATTCTAGTGCATTAAAGGTGGAAATGCTGGGGATTATTAGAGCAGCGAACATACTTTATTAGTGGAATTGGAATAATATTAGGCTGGAATGTGATTCGACGACAATTTTTCAAGACATAAATATGGGATATACTCATCGTTCTTGTAAAAAAATATGTAAATGGATTGACTATCTTGAAAAAATTCCTCACTGAACTACATAAACAGCTACTCTATTTGGGAAGAAAAATACATAGAGGATGGCCTTGTGAACAATGAAGTCAATGAAGAGGGAAGAATCCACATGATGAATGTTCCAAAAGAATTTCTTCCAGTTTTGATTTGTTTTAAATGTAAAATACCTTCATTTCACCTTTTGTGAATTTATCTTGATTTAATTTTTGTTCCCACGTGGTTTCATTTCTTATAAAAATAATTAATCCTGATAAACAATGAGACTATAACATAATACCCTTAATGCTTTCATAAAATTGAATCAAAATCCCCAATAAAGAAAGAACCTTATATGAATATGTAAATACCCACAAATTTCATTAAATAAATTATAAATTTCACTAATGGGAATTATATACACCCGCTAAAACTAACATGTGGATAATATGGCATGTGTCTCATAAAAATAAAAGTGAGAATAAATCTCTTAAATTATGTTTTACACCCTTCATATTCATTAGAACCTACTTTTTTACAAATATATATTTAGATTACATATATTATAGAACCATAAATGAATATATAATAACATTAATTATTTTATAATAACATGCCATCACGTTTTTGTTAACACATCTTTATTAAAATAATTGTTATGGGTGATATCTATTTCAATTTTCAGGTATGTTCTGGTTTTGTAGATTTCATAATCTGACTTTAATCATGGTTTCATAATCATAGGAATGTTAATTAAAATATTAATATCATATAAATATTCATTCTTTACATTTCTAATGTCATTCTAAAAATAAGGAGATAGAAAACGTAATTACACATTTCCAGGTGATGGTAGGTCATACATACGCATGAATGATGATTTATTTAATTTCGATGGATGAAACTTAAGAAATTTATAATATAAATTACAAATATATAAAAATTAATATATCATATATATCTTATATATATTTGTAAAATTAATCTTTATTACCATATATGTAAAATAGAAATGAAAATTGAAACATATCACTTTGTGGAGAGGCAGTGCACACGTATGCATGAACGACAATATCATTTTTTCCAATGGTTTGGAAGGTATGATGGTAAATATGATAAAATATTTATAGATGAACAATTATGTCATAATTATCATATATGAAAATTATTCTCATCATAACACCCATTCATAAATGATTGTGATAATGAATGATGTTTTTCTCTATGTGAAAACAATGCCATACATATGCATGAGGGATATTTCACATCCGATTTACTTGAAAAGGATTAAATAAAGATGGATTCATAATCATAATAAAATTTATCTACATCATGGATAGTGTAATTTTTTATTAATAATATAAAATATTCATATAATGATAAATAATTATTTAAATAAATGATCAGTTATTTTTATTGCATCTTCATTGAAATAACCCAATTAGATAACATGTTAAGGGCCCTATAGTTGGTAATTTGGGAATACCAACACCTAAAAGATGAGTCTATGGAAGCTAAAAATTGTTTAAGTCAGGGTATGTGTGATCTTTAATGATAATTGTGGTGTGAATAAGAGATGTTATGCGTTCTCATTAATTATTCAGGTGAGATGAAATTTAGGAATTTATTAAAATTTAAAATTAATATAATTTTATTTGGATGTGAAAATTCATCCAAAGATAAAATATTTTAATAAATTTTTTGGATTTTTTGAAATCATATCATACAATAAAACTAGGAAAAAACTGTAAAATATTTTTACAGTGATATTTTTTTTAACCTTCGATAACCGTTTTGAAAATTACTGTATAAGTAATGTTTTCTACAATTTAAGGTGTAATAATTCTAATATAAAATTTTAAACGTCCAACAATTTGGAAATATATAAATTTTAAAACCATATAAAATTAATTTTAATGAATCTAATTTTTGAATGAATTTTATATCATTTAATGAAATATTATTTATTAAAAAAATTTATTATTAACATTTTAACAATATTCATTAAATTTGTCATTAAAAAATCAATACAAAAGGCATATTATAATATAATTCTAACAATGCTCCATATTATTTCATATAGATAAAAATATAATAATAAATAACTAATTTAAATTATATCACTTCTAATAATTTTAGAATAGTATATTATATTTTTCTATTAATTGAATAAATCTTATATAATTATTTCACCGGAATATATTGTCCTTATATGAATCGTTAAAACTAAAAATATTTTTAAATATAGAAAAAACTTCCATCATATCAAATTATACATTTATATTCATTCATAACATTCATTTGTTCCATTGGGGACACATAATATATATTTAAAACTAAGAGAGTGTCATTATGTAACATTCCTTGATTTGAAAAATTTATATGTCATTTGGTGGAAAATTTTCCATTAAATGAATCACATTAGATCCTAAGGTGACATGGATTTAATTGAATTCATCAAATAATAAATAATATGAAAAAATATGGTCCTATCACATAATTTAACTAAGATTAACATGATTTACAAATTACTAAGGTGAGAAAATTTTCCACCGTTACTATAAATATTGATCAAAAATAAATGTGGCCTATTTTTCATATCTGAACCCCATATTTACAAATATGTAACAAAGTTTACCAAATTAAATAAATATTAATGGAATCTATAAATTTTTAAATAATTACAAAAAATGTGACTAAAATAACTTTTAGAAATATATTAGTTTATAAACAAAAACAGATTTATTGTTTTCCCAAGTCTATAAAAATATTATATGAAGGTAAAAAAATAATATTTATTATAAAATATATAAATTTTATTAAAATAATTAATTAATATTGCTCAATTTAATTTATTAACATAAAAACACAATATACATTTTGAAATAATTTTCTAGGAAAATGGTTTTTACTTATAAAAAAATTTTTATACTACATTGAAAAAAAAAATTCATACAATAGACTGATTTGGATTATTTATAATATATACTGAAAAATATTTTACATTAAAAAAAATCAATCAAAACGGAACTCTGTATAAACTATATTCAAAAAAATCATCAATGTTTTACTTTTCTCTGGAAAATAAATATTTTATGAATATTATCCAAAATACAACCATAGAAAAATTCAGTATTCTAAGTTAAATTTTTTTGTTCATTTAATAAATTACAATTTCTAAATGATCAAAAAAAGTATACATATTATATTCTAAAAATATACATAATTAATTTGAAGGAAAAATATTTTTGAACAATAAAATGGAATTAATAAAAATTGTGTGATTATTTACTAATAAGTTCTCAATACATTAATATTAATTAGAAAATTTATATTTATTTCATAAAGTAGTTAATAAAATTTATACAGGGCAAGTAAGTAGTATATCATAGTTCATTTAAACACATTATTATATGTAACACAAGCTATTGAAGAAATTGAAATATATAAAAATAAATATTTTCGATAATATAATGGTATTAAAATGACATTATTATTTTTTAATATATTGAAAAATTACATGTATGTCCTCTCCAAAAATTATTAGAGAAAAAAATCCATTTACTCCTCACCAGACATCAAGATCCTTTAATCTCTATCGACACCTAACCAAATACATTCTTAAAATCTCTCCAAATATCCTTGAGGTCCTGGTATAATCAAAAGACAACATATTCTAGTATTAATGTGTATATTAAAGGTGGGTTTTCAATAATTTTGTATAACTACAAACAACATAATTTAAATATTATTTCATCTTCTAACTCTCAAAATATGTGGTATACCATAAAAATATTGGATTTAGTAAATTAAATAATCTAAATTGGTATTGTGATTTTATTTCACACATTTCCAACTCATTTCCATTATAGATTAAATGAATGTATCGCTCATGTGCATATGTAGATGACCACATCCACCCAACGATATATTTCATTTTCAATCATCATAATTCATGATCTATAATGATGAATGATTTAATTTTGATATATTATATTTATGAAATATTAATTTATATAAACACTAAATATGATTTAAATTTTCACCTTTCTATCTATTAGATAATAATAACGTTGTAAGTGTGTGTCTCATGAATACCACCCCCATGAATTGATGGGATTCATTTTTCATTTCTATTTTTCATTCATGGTAAAAAGATACATTAAATGATTTTTTCGATATTTTTTATATAATAATGATTAATGAATTTTAAATTATTATGTAACTTTATTTTATTCTAACCATCAATAAGTGGAAACATCACTCATGTGTACATATAAACTTGCAGCTCTATGAAGATATATAATTCATTTTAAATCACTAATTTACTTTAATTATAAAAAAAATTCATACAATGCATTAAAAATATAGAAAATTTATGATTAATGTTTTTAGAGGATTAAAACATTAACATGGTATAAGAACATGATGTTGTAATCATGAAACAATAATTTAAAATAGAACATTTCCCCCAAATTATCCTTTTAATGATGAAATTTTTTCTAACGATAATAATTTAAAACTATAATGTAATTATTCACAGTAATTTTAGTATGATTATGGATCTATAATATATATATGTATATATAATATATTTATTATACAATATCTTTTAATGTTTACTATGTTATATGGGACTTGAGTTAATGGGTTAATGCTAGAATCTCATTTCCTTTTAGTATTATCATTGTAATATTTCAATTGAGGGAAATTGAATGGAAATAATTCCCTAAACCACATATATTTTCATCCCCTATGGTAATTTCTATTTTTTTGTATTAAAACTATTTTAATCTCTCTGGGACATAAAATGATTAAAAATTTCTTTCAAAGAAAATCCAATGACATTTACACTTTGGTTGATAATAATTTTTATCCATTTCAATACACATCAAAATTATTTTATGGATGTTATTACCTATACAATAATTTTTATAAAAATTTCGTTTTCACTAACATTGAATTTCTTTAAAAACTATTAAAATTAATTCTTTTAAATAAATCCATTCCTGAACAATTTGTTTCTATCATTTCAAAAATGTTTAATAGAAATTATTTCTCATATTTTATATAGAATGAACAGATTTTTTAAATATCATGACCATATAATTTTTTGATGTTCCATTTAAAATTTTTCATAGTTAATTTAAAAGATACAAATTTCCTGAAAATAAGGAATATTATTATCTTTTAAATAATTTAGTTTAGAGTAAAAATATTATTTGTAGTATTGAAAGGAATTTTCCATCTATGATAACCTCCTTTGACATTACTTATTCTTCCCTTGGGATATGATTTTATGATAATGTCTCTATTCATTATTATTTTTTGGTTCTTGATCATATTGATGAATTATTATTGAAACAAATTATATTTTCCAAGAGTCATGTTATGATTAAATGATAAAGACAATAAAAATATTATCAAAAAAATATGAATGGATTGTAATTATATGATGGGTGGGTCCATGGTAGACAACAAATTCATTGGGTAAAGATGGAGAACACACGAGATAAATATGAAACTAGTGAACCTGATATTATGTTAATATAATTTTGTTTGGATTGGGTTTCTTGTACATAGGTTTATGCATGGACTTAGTGTCAAGTTTATAAAATATATATTGACATAGTTTCATTCCATTAAGTTAATGTGTGGACCTGTTTTTATGTCTTTCACTTAGTGATTGAACTTATGTATGATTATATATCAACGCAATATTAATATAAAATTATTGATTCATATTCCTTTGTGTATTTAATTTTACCATGTCTCGTGATTGATTTCAAATGATTTTACATGCATATGGATTATATATTTTGATATCACAAATTCTTATTACATGATTTCTGATTAATGATCCTTAAATAACCATGAATGATTATTGTAACTTATGATCTTGTTCCAATAACCCTACTCTTATATTATTATCACTTTTAATAGTTTCTGGATATATATAATGTCCACCCATTCTGAGAATATGTTCTCACAGTAACATATATTTCTTTTCCCTGGGTTAAGAAGAATGGTTTTATATTTGGTATGTCTAAGAAGTGTGAAATTTTGACATGATATTCATAAAATATACTGAGGATCATTCCTGAAATAATATTATAATATATCAAGTCTCCAAATACAATAATACATTATATCCCTAGGTAATATATTATTCTAAAATAAATTTAATATTTATCAAAAATAATGCCATATTAATTTTTGTAATGCATAGGTTTCCACAAAATATTTTTCTCTAGGTTAGGGATAAACTCAAAATTTATGATATTACTATTATTATAGAATATGTTTATTTCCTGCCTAAATTGTTACCCAATATTCCCTGAAATTATGAACATACATTTTCAATAGTCTACATGCATTATTCAACAACTAATTCAAAAATAAATTTAATAATGGCCCTGATTGAATTATTGTAATTGATGAAGAAACACCATGATAATTTTTTTAAGGGATTCATTTTTCCTTGTGCATACCCATTGGTTACACAAGCTATTTATATTAATAAGAAAAATTGTTCAATGAATCTCTATTTCAGTTAATGTCAATACAATATGAACATGATTAAGAATATGTTTCCTCTACCCAATATTGATGATTTCATTACTCAACTATGAGGAGATCAGTAATTTTCCAATATTGAAATCCCGTTATAATATCAATAGTTATGGTTCCTAATGGAGGGGAAAAATTATCCATACAAATGAGGGTTTGAAACTATTAATCAATGTATATTAATTTTTTTATTACAAATTACCCCATTATCATCATGGGTAAAATGAATTATATCATTAGAAATTACCATGATCACTTTGAAGTAGTCTTTATAGATAATATTATTATATATTTCTGGATAAAGGAAGGCCATAAAGATATTTTTGATGATTATATTAATGACCTTTTCATAAGATAAATTTTATTCCAATTTAACCTAATGTTAATATAGGTTAAAAATCATCCATAGATCACATAATTTTTTAGATATTGAAACTGAGTGGATTCATAAACGTTTTAACTTATTGAAAATTTTTCAAAAAAGTTATGTTGACTCATATACATTGTTTTTGGTGATTTAATATATACTATTAATACACATTGAGAAATTTCATTCCATTATCAAATCCATTATCCATGTTGACATAGATATGAGTAGAGTTCATTTAGTTAAATTAATGAAAATATATTTCAAATAACTAAATAGGAGGATATTCAATACATTCATTCTCATAATATCCTATGAAGTATGTGGGTTTCTAATATATAGTGTGGCATCAAATAATTGGATGATATGTTATCCTATACATAATTATGTGGAGTTAGAATATAAAATAAACCTATTAAATTATTATGATAAAAATTATCAAACTCTTGATTTGAATTTGAATTAATTAATTTTTTATTTAATGATATAGATTTTTAATCATTTCAGTGAAAGATTATATATATATACCGATTGAAAATTATTTATGTAAATTATCAAATAAAATAGTTTCATATATAACAAACGAGGTGGTTGAATTTGAATATTGATTATCACTGAACAATACATTACCACCATACAAATATAAAAAATGTGGATGATTGTTTTACCTAAAAGGGCCATGGTTACATTTCAATATTGAGGATCAAAAGAGGTCCAATATTTATGAAATTGTAGTGGTTGGATATTAAAATCATGATTGATGGAGAGAAATCATATCTTTCTCAGTTGATTTTTTAGACAACCACATATTGATGAATATAGAGGAACATATAGAGGATTTGGGGCTACATATAATGGTAATGAATATTCCTATATTAAAATATAATATATTTTTTAATGGTAATTTTTTTAATATTGTATGAGTCTCTTCAATATTCAAATTAACGGAATATATATTGGGTAAAGAATATAGCACACCTTTTTCTATCGGTCATGGGAGTGAAATGATGTATATGGTACTCTAAGAGAAATTCTGGTTGGACAACAAGAATATAGATATTATGGAATATGTTTCTTAATAACTATAATTGTAACAATGTTTTGGTTTGATTTTATAATTCTATGGGTAATATTTAAAAATTACATACACCTACAAGGAAATGGAAAAAATCAACATGGATTTTCTCATAATACTACCCAAGGAATCTAAAGGAAATATCTCCATTTGGGTTGTAATCAACCCCCTTAAGATATGAGTACATTTCCTAACTATCATAGATGATACTATAATTTACCAACATTTATGTTATAAATTAAGTGTCAAATATGCATGGAGTAATAGACTCAATTGTATTTGATTGAGATCTAAGGCACACCTCAATATCCTAATGATGTCTTTAGAAATCATTAGATATATGATTGAAATTTTTCACAACATAGAATTTATAAATAAATGGTCATTTGTAGAGAACTATAAAACTCATTATATATGTGATTGAACATTTTCACTACATAGAATCTACAAAGAAATGGTATTTTTGAGAGAAATATACAAATCCTAGATGATATGATGATATTTTTCACTATGGATTTCAAATGAGGTTGAAATTAATACATTCATATAATTGAAGTTTCTTATAATAGTAGATTCCAAAAGATTATTTATATGTATCCTCATGAATCCCTATATGGGATGGATTATAGAAACCTAATATATGGGGATCTAGTTATGGAGAAAAAATATTGGTACATCTGATCTTAAAGGAAATGAAAGTGGAAGATAAATCTATTCAATAGTATAGCAGGGAAGCTCAAAGTCGAATGAAAAGTTATGTCCATAACCATCACCCTGATAAAGATTATGAAACTGTTGATTTTTTAAATTTGAATATATATATATATGGATGAATTTTATAAAAATTTTAAAAAATTTAATTATGGGATCCATATATATCATACTTTATGAGATTCTTGATTATATCATATAGTAGAATATCACTTTGTGTATTTTTGTTCCCCTCTCCAATTCCAAATGTTTTCTACATGTATACTTTGAGAACAAAAATAAATAATCATTCACATGTATATAATTATATTTTTACACTATTGAGGATTGATATTACATATGTCTTATAATCAATTGAAATAATTGAATATAGTGATAAATTTATATGGAACATGAAAAGAAACTTTGTTAGGGTTCTCTAGAGGAATAATAATTTTAAGGATTCTATTTAGAGAGAAGAGTATATCATATTTAACCACTTCTATTTCAATTAGAATAATGGAATTTCATGGGTGAATTTTTTATTTTTTCGGTAGAATATAAGACCCTATGATTTTAGAATATATTTTTCATTAATAAGTTAAAAGTGGTTCATAGATTTTGATGCATGCATAACCAAACTATTGTGAATATTGAATTATATATAATATAAAATGATTGAAATTAATATATATTGATGTAAAGTAGTAAAAAATCAAATAATTAAATTAATTAATAATGGTAATTAATTAATTTATAAATAGTGAAAAATTATTAGCTAAATAGTATTGATTAATTTACAAACATTGTTTACATTGTAAGATCTATTTAAAAGATAATTTCAATTAAATTTAATATTATAAAAAATTATTTTTGTACATATTAAAAATTGGTGATCATTCGTACCTTTATTATCAAATGGGAAGAAATGTAATATATATATATATGTGGTAAAAAATATTCTTTTCAAAAAGTAGTTTCCGTGAATGTAATTTGCTTTAATATTAATAAATAATATTGAAAATTATTTATTAATGATTTTAAAGTTTATTAAATAAAATAAATTAAAATTCATATTATATTTTTTACTTCTCATGGAAAGGGAATAAAATCATTGTATTCTTAAAAATATTTTTTCCTCAAATGGTTTTTATTCATTTGTGTATACATATTGGAATATATTTATTACACCTATATAAATTGAATCCTTATAAATGAAACCTTTGTTTCAATCACTATAACAAATATTATTTGACATTCCCAACTAAATTGTTTTTCATAATTAATAGTTACCACGGTAAAAATCATGTTACCCCAGTAATGGTTAAAAGGGTTAAGATGAGGTCCGAAAATGATATAAGGCTTCAATAATTTCCTAAAAATATCATATATGACTCTTTAGTTAGACTTACTTATTATGTTTTCATTTATATGAAAATTTTACAATTTATGTTAGATTCTAGTGAAAATAACTTTATGTTATTTTAAAACATTCATTATTTACAATGGTGACATGGCAAGACTTCTATAACAGATCTTCCATTTATCATGTATGCAAAAACATTGAGAAATGTAGCATTGAAAACACATTTTAAATATCTTCCAAAAATATTTCAATGTGAATTAGATGTTTTAAAAAAAAATATATATTCATAAGTATTGTGGTATAATCCACTGTAAGATTCACAAATAAGAGGTAATTTTCATTGTCGATCGATTTCTGAGTTCTTTGTTCTTCAATGTCATCCAAATATTCTATATATATATATATATCAATTTAATTATATACGAATCTTTATATTAATAAGATATTATTATATTTGGGTTACAACCAATTTTTCCTCATTTCTATGAGAGGGGAAATGAAATAGTTTCTCATGTATGCGTACGAACTATAATCTCAATGAAGAAACACATTTCATTTTCTATCACTGGAAAAATAGATACTTATATTGAGGTATTTAAGGAATATATATTATATTTATGATATAATTATGATTCATTAAATATATATTATTATATTCATTACTTTCCTTTTAAAAATTGATAAATTAAGGAATCACTAGTGATTACATGTTCACGCCTACTACCAAGAAGTGAGGGAATTAATTTTTCATCACATGAAATTATAAATTTATAAAAAAATGAATATAAAGAATAAATATGAAATTAATGAAATAAATATGGTTTTGGAATAGATGAAATGACGACCATGGTCCAAGGACTCGAATAAACAAACAGAAATATGCATGAAAAATGAAAAAGTTAATAAGAAGAATACTTAATTTAAAATATATTTTTTAATAAATATGTGATTGAATGTTTGGAATGAAAATATATGGTAATATAAGTATGAATATAGTTATGATAAAGAGGTATAATTAATCTAAATTTACTATTCATTATGATATATCAAGTATGAAGTATGTTAGTATATCCAATAAGGATTTATCTTTTAATTTAATTTTTAATCAGGATTATTCATATTTCAATAGACATTGGAGATAATTATTTTATATATATATTATACCAATGAAATTTTCTTATCCTATGAATTTTTTTTCATTCATGTATTATTGCCATTTTTTACAATTTGATACAAAAAAATATATATAATATATTTATAGGAAAAGATAACACAATTTCATACTTTTGGTCGAGAGTTATTATCATCCATAATAATTTTCTAAAAAATATTTTTTGGGGAATTTTTTAACTTATTTTAAATTTTTGAAATAGGTATTATCTACAACCATATAATTTAAAAAAAATGATTAAATGGGATATTTTAAAAAAATTCCATACAACAGACTTTGAATATAATTACAAAATTAAAACCATTGTGTTTTTAGATATATAATAAATAAATATATTTACCAACCAAAATGTTCTTTATCCATGATTTTTAATACATATCATGATTCCATGGTTTATCCTAGAATATCAAATTCCCATTATTCTATAATTTGTTATAAAAAAATATACCAAAACATTATGTTTTCTTTTACTTCCCAATAAAATTTTATAATATTATTTATAATATTATTTTTCATCTATGTCATCATATTTTTTGGATAGTTATTATTAACTAGAGATAATATCTTATTATATAATTAACATTAATTCTCTTAATGGATTTTTATGATAATGTATAAGTATTTTTTCATGGAAAAATTTTATTTCCCTTTTTTTGAACTGATGAAATGATAAGTGTCTTTATGACCCTGTGACACACATATATTCGATTTTCATTATGTGATGGCTGAGACTATAGGGACCTGAAATTTACATAATTATTTCTTACATATTATTAGATAAATATGCATATCTAGTTTTTAGTATTGATTCCCAAATTAAAAATTCTTGGTTTGTCTAGAACATAGATACATAAATAACAAGTATATAAACATTCTAAATAGTCTCCCGTTATGTTCTTCAAAACATGAACACTTATTGGATGTATCATAATTTATAAAATTATTTATATACTATGAAAAATAAAAAATAAAAATGTGTGATATAAAATTTTTAGTTAGGGTAAACAATGTATATATCAATCAATGGATATTTTTAATCCTAGCATGACTACAATTTTATGTGAATAAGATCGTAACATTAAAAAGTCACAACCACCAATTAAAAAATCAGAGTCAAAATCCATGGAACAAAGCATAGAAGGAAATAAAACAATAATGATAAAGGAATAAAAGAACATTAACTATGGGAGAATAACATTATCATAAGATGTTGTTTATAATGAGTGTAATATTATATGTAGTGTTAATATTCCAAGATATCATATATCCAGGCAACCCATAAAGACATTCATCATATGTTATAGTCGATAAAAACCCCTTATCCCTACTTTTTTTTAATTTGAAAATTTTTATTAAACCCTTTTTGATTTTGGGATATCAAAATGTGTGCACATTTTGATTTGAGGAATAAACTATAGTGTTCCCCTCATCAAATATTGTGATAAACACTTGGAAACCCTTTTATCTCAAAAAAACTAATCATTGACAAATTTTTCAGAGGGATATAATGGATCCACCCATTAAATAATAATAATCCATTAAGTAATATCCCAAAACATCATAAAAATATTTATCCTTTCATCATAGATTAACACATAGTAAATTGAACAGGATTCATCATGATTTCATCATCACAATGAATAACTTACTAGAGATATAATAATTATGGTAATATTTGATCATAACCCCATTAATGATTAAGAAAATTAAATGGATAATATTATAGATTATAATTACTTTAAAATATCATTAAAACATTTAATTAAGAAACTAACAATTTCAAATTGAAATAACTTATATAAAAAATAATAATTTCTGAAATATTATGGATGTCATGACCCTGGTTTCTGGAAGAAGCCAAACATCTCCACACAATTTGAATTTCTCCATTAGTGGCTATGCTACTTTTTGTTTCATTGATCAGAATAAAATTCTTAGAGATTCATTAGCCACATTTGATGGGTTTTTATTGGTTATAGGATTAGATTGTGTCTCGATTTTCATGAAGCATTTCAGGAGAACCATAGGCCCAAAGGCCTAGTTTTTTTGAAGTAGGTGCTGGAACAGTGTTTAGGGAAACCATGCAAGACATGACATAGGGTTGTGTGGATGCATATTTATAATTTCATAGGGTTATCACATGATATTTTAAACTTTATAGGGTGTTCATACAATCCAGGGTTACTAGGATGTGGTTTTGTCACATTTACCGCATGGTTTGGAAAACCAAGCGGGTAAACCGGGGGGCCAGAAAATGAGGCAAATTACAATTTTCTCTTTTTTTCTATTTTTTTATTCATTTATTTCTTCCTTCTTGGTATCAAACATCAAGGGAGAGCCACCTATTTTCTCCATCAACCAATTTTGATCCAGTACCCCATTCGGTCATCCGTTCATCGATCTATTGGAAGATGTAGTATTGTATTGGTAGGGCTAACAACATGCCTATTTCTTCTTCCTTTATCTTACATCTTATGGACATGTGTTTCTATCTCAGTGTATGTTAGGTGGTACATACATTATTTTAATATTTTTCAGACTTTTGTGTGGTGTGTCCTTTGGTGTGATTTAGGGTAATTTGAACGATTCCTTATTATATCTGCTATTTCATATTGAAATTATCATGAGACCCATGGTATGCCATTGGGCATGACAAATACCATTTTCTCAAGAGAAATTCCAGGTAAGAGGCCATTTCTCCTAGGGGAATTTTGGATAGGGGGTCAAATTTTTTTCAATATGAATTCTTTTTCTTTAGAATGATAAGTTAAATATAATATTGGTTTATTAAATGATTTTTAGGTATTCAATACCACCCTACGGTCTTGTCATATTAAATAGTTATTGAAACTCATTATTATTAAATTGAATTTTCTTATTAATGTGAGTTTTTTGTCTTAAATATATATGTAATTATTGAATTTAATGTGATGAGAACTAAGGGGTCATGTCATACATGGCCTGTGATGTATTGGGATGGAATGACCA
Organism: Viscum album; assembly: GCA_963277665.1. Taxonomy (NCBI): domain Eukaryota; kingdom Viridiplantae; phylum Streptophyta; class Magnoliopsida; order Santalales; family Viscaceae; genus Viscum; species Viscum album. The sequence goes on along the minus strand of OY728123.1, from coordinate 743,920,680 downwards.
TCGTGATTTGGTTATCGTGGACGTTGGTTGAGATTGCGAGGCTGTCAGGTTGGTAAGGGCCCATGATCCTTGGATGGAATGGCCATTATATTTGAGAGTCAGGGTCATAGGGGCATGGGGTGCCAGATATGGTGTTTCATAGGTTATTATTTGATTATTTCCACTAATATTTGATGTTTAAATTACCGAGTGATTCATGTGATCATATGTTGACTCTGTGATGAGGTGGTTTTAAGCATTAAATTTGGTAGAGGCCACTGATAGTTCTGGTTTCGCTATTTATTGTACGGGGGTTCATGTTGTAGAAAGCGACATGGAAGGTAAGGAGACATCAGTAGGTAGCAGTCGGACTATCTGGTGTGGGTTAAGACTCACCAAAATTGAGGCCTTGGGCTTTGATATTTATTTTATTATAGACATCGATGTTCCTCTAATTCTCATTCCATGGGTCAACATGAGCTTTCATGCTGGGGTCTAATAGACAGGGATACTGTTTCTTGTGCGTGACTTTTGGGCATTAGTGCATTGATACATGAGGTGTTATGAGTCACATGGTGTCATGATATATGATTACGGCGGATCCAGAGGGTTCATCAGGACATTGTGATTACAGGGGTACCTTGGGCCATGGGACAAGTGATCTCTTTGTTTATGAGATTCCTTTGATGGCTGAAGGAGGAGACACTCATTGTTGGCTGCTGAGGACAAGTGGATGGTGTGTTTTTATTCAATCCTACTATTTAATTTTCATAGAGATTCATTTCACCTTAAACAAAAATTCTAGGTACACGCCATTGGGTGGTATCCTACTAAGATTTTTGTCACACGATACATGGGAACATTAGGATTCGTGTCGACATTATTGATTTATGTAGAGGTAATGGATCAGAATTATGAGTTGGATCATATTTTTGTTTTTAAATGATATCTTCATGGACCATGAGGTCATTCGTAGATTGAAATTTACTTTTGTGTAGTTTACTTTTATTTTTTAGCATGCTTATATATGTGGCTTCTATGGTCTACAATGGGTAGTGCATTGGATATTATATTTTGTGACTTGACATGGGATGCATTCTTTCTTGATTTTTTTGTGGTGAAAAGAGATTTCATGTAATGTTTCTCTGATTAAATTAAGTTGTTGTAGATGTCTCTAAATTTCATCCACTATTAATTGATATTGGATGTGTTATGATTTATGGGAAGGGTTTGATAATGATGAGTAATTTATTTTAGCTATGTGTTATCTTATTATACTCAAACAATATATATTATCTATTCCCCTTCGGTATTTCCTCCCCACTATACATGTTTACACTATCTCTTCTAGTCAGCATTGTTTAGAGTTCAGGGAGGTGAACCTTTGGCCAGTTACACCCGACCAATTATCACTGTACGAGCGACTTTTTGGGTCGGGGATGCTACCAATGGTATCAAAAGATATTATGTTACCTCTTTTTTCGTATTACTATTTTGTATTATGGTATAAAAGAGATATTTTATTGTAAAAACTGGATTTCTCACTCGTTCTTTGGTGATTGTATCCCCATGTATGTGGGATGGATGGAGTTAACTTGGGTTGGTTATGCTATTTTCATTTTTATAGATTACAATTTATATGATTTCCACCTTGGTGGTTCACTGGGTCTGTGATGATTATTAGTTGTGATATGTGACCCTTGACTCAGTGTGGTAAGGGATAATTAGACCACAGCTCGATATGTTATGGTGTGGTTGTTTGGATATTGATAAGCATAATTTTTTGGGTATTTTAATTATATATATGCACATATGAAATGTGGAGTCATAATACATTGTGATATATGTCAATTCCAATGTGAAAGATGTGAAATTCCAGGTAGAATTTTTTTTTATGAAATGTGATATTCCAAGATTAAAATTAATGTAAAATTTCTAGTTGAATGTGAATAGGGCCTGGCTCTCAAAGGAGCATGAATTTTTTATTAGTTAGATTATTTACGATCACAAGGATTCGATGTCTCGGTCATAGATTGGAGGAAATATTGGTTGTTAAGATGAGAATGGCTCATGTATTTTTTGATACATGGATATATTGATAATTGATGAGGAGGCTGGAAGGTTTGAAAGCCATAGTACATGTTTTTGATAGGGGAGATTTAGGGTAGTTGTTATATTCTACCACTTTACTACATTCCCTATCTGTGTAATATATATGGGTAGTGATTAAATTTTATTGTATTATATAGGTTCATCCTAGAATGCTTAGATAAAGTGTCATGTGGGTGATGTTACTCTTCCACATGAGAAAAATGAGGTTCTGAACCCGATGGTAAAGAAAGATCACTATCCATAATTATAGGATCCGGGTTAGGATCAGGTTCAGGATCTAGTGTTTGCAGGGCAGCTACCAGATTTTACAATATTCATACTTGGCTCAATAAGAAGCTTCCACTGATTCAAGTACATTTTTTGATGGAGATTTATAGAGGTTCTTAGAGAGAAAATCCATACATTTCTTATCTTACTTAGGAGTTCTAGTAATAGAACCTAAATCATTTTAGGGTGAGAGTGGTCTGTAGGCAGCTGAGTGATGAATCGAGTGCATTCAGATGATCTTTGAGTAGCTTTATATGCCTCTTGGGAATAAGGTCAAGCTGGCCACGTATATGCTTAGAGGGCCGGATAAGCATTAGTGGTATGTGAATGTTAAGGCTCACAAATATGAGGTACTATACCGGAAAGACATTTAGGACATGGTCATTGAGATCTTTTTCCCTATGATTCTAAGGATATAGAGAGATTGAAACTCCTTGAGCATTTAGCAGAGTGACATGTCCTTCGTGGACTATGCAACTACATTAAATGAATTGTTTCAGTTTTTACAAGTTATGGTATGTGATGATGCATCAAGGGTGATGTGCTTCGTAGATGGAATAAAACATGACATATATGTATAGGTAAACATCTTTAGGTTGGCCTCATTCTCATAGTAGGTGAATCAAACACTCATATTTGAGAGAAACCTAATAGGCATGCCCCGTTTGACCAAGGTGATAGCTTCATGTGATAGTTAGACGGAATTAAACGAGGTCATGATGAGTTATAATATGGCATCCAGGCCAAGGACCCTGCTAGACAACCTTATGGGAGCACAAAGGTGGTTTATTTTTAGTGTAGTATTTCACGGCATATCCTGAATCATTGTGACTAGCCTCCAATGGAGTGTCAGGCATGTGGACAGGTAGTTGCATGCTTCAAATATTATTTTAATATCGATACCTAGTGTGGGTATCCGAGCATCAGCTACAAGCGAATGACCTGACAGATATTGTGAGACTCACTCATGGGGTCAGTGGCCAGTTCATAGTGCCACAACGCATGGAGGACAAGAATTAGAAATACATTATTCTGGCCAAGTGCACACCATCGAGATGCCATGGGATGAGTAGGTTGGTGAGCTGATGATGATCAGAGCTACGATGCGGGCATGGACTTTGGTTGTTTTCTCTTTTCATTAGCATGTCCTATTGTGACATGTTTGTTTTAAGTGCACAAGGTGCACAAGTTTTATATAGATAGACCAGACACTGGTTTGTGGGTTGATACCATCTTAGGTGCATGATTTAATATGTTTTTGAGTTCATTGGTATTTATAGAATCATTCTATGTGTGTTTTATGGTTCTTAAGCATCGGGTCATTTATAGGATGTTGGTCACATGAGGTACCTCTGGCATTGGGGCATGAAGGATGGAGTTTGTGATTGATGTTTGAGGCACCCCGTTGTTTTTAAAATCAATGGGATATAAGAAATCATTGTTTCATGGGTGTCATGAGATTATGGTGGGAACTGATGCATTGTTGTATGTGATTTGGTGTCTGGAGCAACACATGGAAACCTAATAAGGTTTCGGGGGACGATGTATAATGAAAGGACCATGGTTCTGGAAACTAGTCAATAGAACATTGTGTTATTTGAGTTTTGATTAGTATGATATAGAGTTATGAAATTATTTAGGTGGGGATCCCCTTGGAAGTTTTGGCCAAAACCCCTAAGACTAAGGTTTTTGGGGTTCTTTGTACCAAAATGTGTGTGTTTGGCACCATCTCTCAGTATTGTTTGATAGCTATGTATAACAACCCTATTCATTATTACACACTTAAACATGATTTTTTACATAGAATATCACTTAAGACAAATTTTATGATCGATAGGTCTAGTTTCATAAGAAATTAGGGATATTACATAACAACTTTGTACATTAAACACAATATCATTATTGAAAACATATTTTACATGACCACAACATTTCATCGTACAAAGAATAACATGGTATAACCTGAGGAAATTCATAATGAAAGGGTGAGATATAAAGACCAGTAAGGGTTTAAAAAGTCATAACATGAAAAATATAGCACATGTTATAAAATATGAATTTCAATGGAGCACAAGAGAAACATGAACATACAAGAATGATATAGCATGATTAACGTAGATTGGAAATGTCTCAACAACCTTTAACATGATATTCACATGATCCATGTCTCATTTCACATAGAGAAAGAGTAAACACTAATTGAACATGAATTAGAAAGATTAAACCCTCATTTTACATGACATATCATGACAATAATCTTTACCCAATGCATTGGAACGCTATCTGGGAACACCCTTTTTAGTCATTTCATTTCATACATAACTGTGGCACTAAGATCATACAAATGAATTCATTAAACATCATCATTTATTCTATGATAAAATAATGTGGAATTCATAATGAAACTCTTTAATAAATTTGTAAATGTGAATAAATTTGAATACCCATGATATAGAAATGGACATGGTATTCACTACACAATTACTTTGGCTTGGAGAATCACGATGCAACTTCAGCAGCATAACAACGTGACATAATAATTAATATTAAAGATTTATGAAAGTGAAATGGTAATCTCATCATATGTATATAAAATGGAACGTAATGGGGTCATATAGATATATGTCTCAACATATGTATTAGAATTTAGATACATAATTTAAAAGAATTGCATGAATATAAATGAGAAGGGAGAAATTCCTAATGGAATTTTGGCATGGTAATAGGTGTTTAAGGGAGGAATTAATGAGAGAGAAAAATACCTCTCATCATTAAAACATATGTAGTGAAGTATGGGGGGGAGATAATTCAGACCCCAACATTTTTAATTGAAAACAAACGTTAATAACAATATTCAGAAATTTGAAAAAAATAGAAAGGAAAAAATCCCTTAATTGGAAGTGTGATTCTAAAGGCTTGGGAGTGGCTTGAGTGTGGGATTTGGGGTGCTTGGGGTGCCTTGGGAGGATTATATATAGAGTAGGGAAGAGTTTGGTCGATCCCCAAAGGGTTTTAGTGATGATAAGTGGGAACTTGGGTGGGTTTATATTTGGAAATGGATGGAATTCTTAATTATTTAGGTTTTGGACACTACACATTAAACTAATCAAATCCACAAAACGACCCATGATTTTTGCCCCTGGTTTTTTCCAATGGGGATTGGAAAACATTATTTTATAATGCCAATGGATGAAATTATTAAAATATTTGGCTTGATAATGTTGGGGTGAGTCACACTGTCATGGAAATAATTTTAAAAAGATAAAATGTTTTATAAGTCATGGAGGGTCCACTAAGGAAACAAAAAATTAATTAAACAAATAATAGATCACATTATTCATAAGGTAAAACATATATTGTCCAAAAAAGGTTTTATTTAATTTTATTACATAACTATGGGTCCATTATGATGACATAAAAGACATTATTTATTTAAAAAATATTCAATTTTCACACAAACATTTAATTGCCTCAGAAAATGATGAAAAATTTACCATTGGATAATTTCAGCATCCAGATTCTAAAAATAATATTATTTTTTATACAATTTTCAAAATACATGAATTTTTACTTTTGAATTAATGTCCGCCATTTATCGAAAATTCATCGATTTTGATAAAAATAGATTTAAAACCATAATAAAAATTACAATTGTATTTTTAAAAATTATATGATCAATTATATTAAATAAAAATTAATTTAATAATAAAACTTTATTAAAATATTATTTTCTTAAAAAATCATTTAATTAATCAAAATAGATTTCTTAATTGAATATTAACTAAATATAATGTGTGTGTTTTAAAATTATTGAGGAAGTTAAAATAATAAAATAAATGTATGTGATTTTCTATATAAAAAAATAATGCACATAATCATAGTGCTTGGGTGTTCTTACCTAACCTATTATAATACCCACAAAAGGCCTAAGGGTACGGTGGTCGATTTTAACAGACTCTTGGGGTCACTCAGATAACATCGTTTGGGTGTTAAACTCCTTTAACTTCCCTTTATTCTGAAGGCGGTCCCATTCAAGCTTAACATGTTGAAGCTCATCTTGGGCTTAGTTAAGAGAGAATCCAATTGATTACAACTCTTTTCCGAGATTCAAAAAATGGGCTTCATATGGAGCAATTCTACTGAATGAGTCCATTGCTTCCTTTGTCTGAGTAAATTGGATATGTTAAAGCCCTATATTTATACTAATCTTGTGGTCACTATTCCAATGCTATATTAGAAAAAATAACAATTATTAATGGTATTTAAAAATAAAAGAACATGAATCCAAGGAAGTTCATATGTTATATAACCATTTCAAATAGTAAAACATTTAATTAGATCAACAGGAATTTTCATTAATAAAATTTTGGGTCCTTAAAATCTTCCCCCCTTAAGAAATTTCTCCCTCAAAATTTCCATTTCCCACACTAAAATAGACGAGGGTGACTCTACTTCATTACTTCCTATGATTCCCATGATTCTTCATCATCTGTGTGGTTTCACCACAATACCATGACGAGGGAAATTGTCTTATTTCATAGAAATTTTTCCATATAATCTAAGATATTCATCTGCTTCTCTTCATAAGAGAGGTCATTATCCAATGGTACCACCTATAAATTGCGTACATGTGATGGGTTAGGTAATGTAATTCCTCAAGAGTGATATATGGAATATATCTTGTACTTGATATAGATTCATTGAGAGTGATATTCCATAGGTCATTGCTCCAATGCTATCAAGGATCTCGAAACAGAAAGTGTACCTTTCTCTAAGCTTTCCCTTATTCCAAAATATCATAACTCTCTTCCACGATGGTATGCAGAGAATACCATGTGTCCAATATCAATCTCTAGGTCTCATCAATGATTATCAGCATATCTCTTTTATCAAATCTGAGCAGCAATAATATGTTGTTGGATAGTCTTAGCCTTGTCCACAATTTATTTGACAATTTGAAGACCTAGGAGTTTTCACTCCCCAACTTCATCCCTTCATGTCTGTGTTCTGCACCTCTTCTGATAAGGGTCTTGATAAGGATCCATTTGGATTCATGAGTGGATACTATTATTTTAAGGGAACTCATCCAGAGGAAGATGTTGATCCCATCAACCCATGATTTCCATTGAACATACACTCAACATGTCCTCGTGTTTTTGGATAGTAGGATTACATTGTCCATCAGTTGAGGATGATAATCTACAATGAAGTTCAACTCAACATTCATAGAATGTTGGAGACTCTTCTAGAACATAGAGGTTAATCATGGATCTTGAATTGACACAATAGATAGTGGTACACCACGCATCCATACCACTTCTCGGATGTATATCTGTCCTAGTTGATTCAATGAGAAATCCTTTCAAATTTCAATGAAGTGTGCAGTCTTTGTTATGCTATACAGAACAACCTAGATAGAATTGTTTCTTTTGGATGTCTTCAGATGTCCGGTGATATTTTATGTAGTGATGTTCTCTCATTTCCATGTTGGTATGGGTAATGGTTGTGTCATCCCCTTATAATTCTTCCTCTCAACATTCACTTTCTGACATTCCAGGGACATTAATGTATACTCAGTGATCTCCATCTTTATATTATCCTGACAATAATGATCATAGAGATCTTGATACATCTTTTTGTTTCTGGGGTGAATAGAGAAAATTGAACTATGTGCATCATGCAAAAGTTCAATCTTTAACTACAGATTTTATGAAACACATACACTTGTCCCAAATTGAACAATTCCTTCTTCATTAGAATTAAACTACAAGTATTTCCATTTTCTGATAGATTCTGCAATCTTTTTAATTCCCACATCATCCTTTTGAGCATCCTTTATCCATTCTAAAATGTATGGTTGAGAAATCATTTATGAATGTATTGATGATGTTACCTTCTTTAGGATTCCCATGTCCATCTTCATAAAATCTATGAATATTAGATCCTTTTCAATTCTCATCAATGAAAGTGTTTCTAAATTCTCTCAAATTAGAGCATCCACCACCATGGTTGCATTACATGGATGATAGTGAATTTAGAAATTGTAGTCTTTAATCAACTATAACTATATTCGTTGGTGTATATTCAGCTCTTTATGTGTTAATATATATTTGAGGCTTTTTTTGTCCATGTATATTTCACACTTATCCCCAATGAGGTAATGCCTCCAAATTTTCAAATCTAATAGTTTTGCAACCAACTCCATATCATGTCTTGGATATTTTTCCTAAAGAAAATTAAATTTAAATGAATAATAGTCAGTGAATTTTTTATTTTTCATCTACTCAAAGCCCAATACCTTCTTTGAAGCATCATTAAATACCAAAAAATGTTCTCCACTTGTGGGTAGTGTGATAAAGTGCATTGGAATAACCCTCATTTTTAACTACATGAATCTATCGTTTCATTCCTCACTCTAAGAAATCTTGGCTCCCTTCTGGGTTAGCTTGGTAAGAGGGTTGGACAAACCAAAGAAATTTCTCACAAATCAGCGATAATATCCAGTTAACCCCAGGAAGCTATGGATATCTTTCACCAATGTTGGCCTCAACCATCCATCAATTGTAGATGTATTGGGGGAATCCATAGATATCCCATTTCTTATGATGATATAAACCCATAATGATACCTCCTTCAACTAGAAATCACACATTCTATACTTTTCGTAGTGTTACTTCATTCACAAGTTCTCTAGTATAGTTAATAGATTCTCCTCATGCTCATCCTTGGTTTTGGAGTTTATTATAATATCGTCTATAATGACTATGAAAAATTTGTTTAGGTAATCTCTGATGATTCCATTCATGATGTCCATGAATATGGTTGGAGAATTAGTGAGTTTGAAAGGCATTACATTGTGTTCATAGTGCTCATACCTTGTATAAAAAGTAGACTTGGGGATATCAACCATCTTCACCCATACATGGTAATATCCAGACAGAAAATACACTATGGAGAAGTGTTGTGCTCCACATAGCTGATTGAACAAGTCATCAATTTGGGGTAAGAGAATACTTATTATTTATCATGATTTTGTTGAGCTCATGATAATCAATAAAAAGGGTCATTGACCCATCCTTCTTCTTGTTGAAGACTATTGTTTCAGCCCATGGTGAAGCACTTTGGCTTATAAAAACATTATCCAGATTCTCTTTTGGTTGTTTCTTTAGCCCTTCATGCACCACAATAGGCATCCTATATTGAGTCTTGTATATTGTTAATGACACAGGTATAAGATCAATCAACAATTTAAAATTTCTTATAGGAGGAATAACAAGAAATTATTTCGGAAACACATTAGCAAATTACCTCAAAATAGGCATGTCTTCAAAGATGGATTCTTCATTAGAATCAATCATTTGATCGAGATACACGGGCTCATAGGTCAGAAATATCCATGCTAGAGATAATGGTTCTAAAAAAGATCCATCCTCCTCCTTGCCCTTGTAGAGAATCTTGAGTTGATTCTCCATATTAAGAGTGAGTTACCTCTCATAGAGATTTATGTGGGATATATATAGGGAAATACAATCCAATCCATGAATTGCAGTAAATAACACCTGAGATAGTTTGTTGAGGTTCGTTGGGATTTTCAATCCACAAATTGTGACAGGGGAGGAGTTATATTCATGGGTTTCAATGATTTCCCCATTTACTATTCTCCCTGAAATATCTACTTCCATAATTTTTTGTGATGTTGGGATTGTTATACTAAACATACGAGATATAAAAGAATTCATAGAACCAGAATCAAAAAATATGTTCACTATACATGCATGAATAATTAGAGTAACTGTCACCACTTCATTGTCGGGGTTTTCTTCGGCAGTAGTGATGGAAAAATATCACCCATACTACCTTGGAGGATGGTGGTTGCCTCTAAAAACCCTTGGCTTAGGGAACATGTCTACAAAGTTCCTTGGTTCATTGTGGTTGAAGCAATGAACATTGAATTGAGTGTCAAATGGATCATTCTTATCCACTGTTGTAGTATCATGTGTTTCGTGCTGATAGTTAATGGCTAGTTTCTCTTCACTTCCACAACTAAATCATTTCCTAATCCCCATCAGGCAATTTCCAGGGTTCTTCTTTCTGCATCTTTGGTAAGTTGGGTGCTATATTTTTATATACCCATTGTATTTATCCATCGGGTTTCTAGAATTAATGTCCATTTTCCTCTTCTTATCCCCTTGATACCCCTGATATTATCCAATCTCAATTTCAACTTTTAGGGAACATAAGAAAATTTCCCCACTGCTATCAAAATCACTAATCTCTATGGATATTCATAGGTTATATTTTATCCCACCAAAGAGGAAGTCAAACTTGCATTTGTGGGTTACCACAATGATAGATGTGTATCATGGTATCCTAGTGATCTTTTCCTTGTATGATCTGATGGATTCGTCACCTTTTTATTTGAGGGAATGGAATTACCTTCCTATCTTAAGTCAGAGGGTGCGAGGAAAATATTTCTCAAAAAACATTTTTTGGAAATTATTTCATTCCAACGCCTTGAAATATTATTTAGGATTCATATTTTTGATCAATTTCCACCATTGATCAAATTGACCCTCCCTATGATAATAATCCAAAAGAACCTTCTATTATTTGAAATGTTGAGGTATGAAGAATATCATTTCAATGGAGTTGATCCATTGTTCGACAATTGAGTGATTAGATGATTGTAGACCCCGAAAAAGTACGTAAAGGATGTTTCAAAATGATGAAGTGAAGTCATATTCCGACCTGAAGACCCAGCCCGGAGGGCTCGATGGTGTTGCATGAAATAAAGGAGGATGTGTGTGAAAAAAACTGGGGCGCGTGTAGGGATTATGTGATTCGCGAAATGTACACGGCAATTTCGTGCAATATTTGCGCGTCGGCGCCCGCACGATTTACTTTTCACACCGCTGTCTCTATCTTGAAAAATTTCACACGCCGATGGGATTCCGTGATGCCAGAGGCCTATAAATAGAATTGGAACCCTTCCATTTCGGGGTTGTGGAATTTTAACTGGCTCTCGTGCGTGGAATCGCCATTCTTCATGCGCAGTATGGCCTTCGGGCACAGTTCTTTTCACATCCAGTCGTCCCGAGGTCCGCCATTGCACGAGTTCCCCTTTGGCTTAAACTGAACTCCAATGCCTTCAGGGTCTGTCCCATGTGTGCAATTCTTGCTGATTGCACACAATTATATCTTTAGTGTGCAATTCCTTTTTCTCACCAACCGGGAATTTTTGATGCGCATCCCTGAATTGCCCGTCAACCCGGTCATTTCTGCGCCCAAATCCCGTGTTGCGTGCATGCCTTCCCTATTGCATGTAAGCCTTCCCTATTGCGCGAAATTCCTCCTTATTGTGTGAAGCCCATCCTATGTGGCGCTACCTTCACTACCGTCACTAACCCACATGAGAAATGGAGAGTCGCACAATGAACTTTTCATGCCGGGATGTCAGGATTTTCATTGCACCCTTATTCACACCCACCTTCAACCTAGGGATTACCATGATTTAAGATACTCCTCCACACACCATGAAACACCTTGAGTTGACATATTCCTCTTGGTTTGTTTCATATGTTGTGAGTTGATATTCTCATCATCAATTCCCCTGAGTAGAATGCCCTATCATTCAATAATAGGATGCCTCTTATTCCAAACAAGAGATGCCTTATGTGAAATGCATAAGATGCATAATTCCATGATTATAGTGGAATAGTTTCAAGAGAGTTGGAATCCATTCAAAAATTCCATCACTCCACCTCACGCTTTGCGTGTCCTTCATTCGGATCTGCATCCACTTCCAAGTCTGGAGGGACCCCCTAATGGCCTGGTCACTTGGCACATCGGCTCACCTACCGTCCTGGGCCAACACCCCAGAAGACTTTGGGTGACACGTTGAGTCAGGTCTTGTGTTTCGAACATGGTTAGCAGTCAACCCTCATTTTTCTGCCCCCATTTTAGGATAACGTGCTAGGATGCTGTGTTGTGAACATGGTCATCGGTTATCCTCTATCTCCACGCCACTCTCATTGCATTCCGAATGTCAGGCATGTGATTCACAGTTTTCATCTCCCTTTTTTCAGGCCAATTCCAATGCCCTTGGCACTATCCTGCTTGTGCACTAGCGCATAGGCGCATACCTAAACCCACCAGTGATTTGGGATGACCTCATGTTCAGACATGAGGAAAACATTATGGGCTTCTTCCATGCGTTAGCACCGCAAAACCACGCTAACGTGGACCCCTCGATGGTTCGATCTGTGACCCCCTTCACCACGACCTTGTCGATGCCTTCCCTCCCACACGGGGTAGAGTGTTCCAGTTATGTAAGTCCTAGGGGTGTGGAGCGAACCCAACTCGTCTGAGATGCAGGACGATAAACTTCCAAGCACCTCGTCCTCAACACATGATGTTAAACTATGATCTGGCCCGATGCCTCGCACACATGGTCCCCCCAGCTCAGACATTCTTTACCTTGCTCGTCTCCACGGGAATGGGATTACCCTCACATGGGAAGATATCCTCCCTCTCGGAGTGGCGTCTATCCATGGGGGAAGGGAAGCCACCTTGGTGTAAGCCCCTAGCCCCTCTTCCGGAAGGTAGAACTCACGCAACTCCATACTTCCCTAGTGCCATAGACAGTAGAGGGTGTGATAGGGAATGAAGCATCTCCTTTGTTCGGTCCAAAATCCCTCCCCTACTGCACTTTGTCACACCTCGAGCCTCCATCCAGGAGTAAGTCCTGGCACCATGGGCTGCTCAACATGTAAGCCCCTCTTCTCTTCTCACGAACACACCTATTGCGACGTGATCGTTATGTCCCTGCAAACTCTTGTTTCTCACACCGAGCAAGATTCACATGAGCTTAGAGTGAGCATCGACCCTGACCCCCCACCATCATCGAACTACGAGGACTTTGATCCATGTAAAGGCATGGTATGTAAGAAGCCTCCAAGAGGTTCAAGACCACTACCTGGTCATTCCGACCTCTTCACATCGGTTCGCAAACACCTAGGGCCGCCTCAGAGTGTAAGCCCCAAATGCCTCTGTCTAGCACGACATTAAACTGCAAGCCTCCGTCCATCACAATGTTAAAATGCATGCCTCCGTCCAGCACGACGTTAAACTGAATGCCTCTGTCCAACACGATGTTAAACTGCATGCCTCTTTCCAGCATGATGTTAAACTGCATGCCTTCTTCCTGCATGACTTTAAACTGTATCACATCCTGTATGACGTTAAACTGTATACCCTAACTATGTGGACTTTGATTCGCTACCACGGGTATACGTAGGAATCCCAACAAGGTTCAAGCCCATCACCCGGTTGTTCCGACCCCATCACATCCATTCACCAATAATTGTGGGCCGCCTAATAGCGTAAGCCCTATGTCCATCATTGTGGGATGCCTCAGAGCGTAAGCCCCATATCCATCATTGTGGGCCGCCATAGAGCATATGCCCCATATCCATCATTATGGGCCGCCTCAGAGCGTAAGCCCCATCCATCATTATGGGCCGCCTCATAGCGTAAGCCCCAAATTCCCCCATCCCGTATGACGTTAAACTGTATATCCGAACTACGGGGACTTCGATCCGTGATAAGGCATGGTAAGTTGGAAGCCTCCACAAGGTTCAATCCCAACACCCACGTCTCATCCTGACCTATCCCTAGATCCCACATGCCTCAGGAAGATCATTCCCTAGCCTAGAGGCCTTACTCTATCTGGGTTCCATCCATGCTTTCATTCTCACGGGTCACCTTTTCAGGTGTCCCACCATATCATCAAACTATGAAGACTTTGATTCCCTAACATGGGGATACGTAGGAAGCCTCCACGAGGTTTAAGCCCCTCTTCAATTAATCACCCATGTTGATCCTTACCCAGACCTGCATATCCCGGGGGGGATCATGCCACCACATTCCACTCCACAGTATCCGGAAATCCACCCACGTGTTGGCCCCAACATCAGTGTTCCCCCCTTGGGAGTTCTTCAATTTGATCCACTCTCAGTGTTTCGATCAGTATGATCTGTCTCTTCTAGACGTTAAACTTTTGGAATACCCCGTGTTAAACATGGGAAGCTGAGAAAAACCTCATATACATGCCTATGGCATACAATTCCCCGCGTTCGATGTGGGATGCCTCGGGCCTCCACTCCCTCGAGAAGCCCTATAATAAGGGACATATGACATACATGCCAATCCCCCAACGTCAAGACATGCCAATGATGCCTCAACGTGACCATTCCACTAACCTAAGGTTACTTCCCCGACCAGACCCCTTGGAGCATCTCGATGGAAGCATTGTAATTAACTGGTATCCATAAAGTTATGGCACTGGGAACGAGATTCACAAATACGTCTTAAATCGATGAGGGTGACCCAGACTAGGTGATGAGCTCTGAGGAGGAATCCACGGAAGGAAGAACTGACATCCCATCATCCCAGTTTAAATCAAGGAGCAGACATCCCTAAACAAGGAACGAATATTGTCTGCCTTTGGAAAGCGGGAATGCAGGGGAACAAGTTGTGCGTCCTCCCCTGCATGACGGATGTGCATGCGCCTGAGCGAAAGCGTCAGAAAAAACGATCCAGTAAATGTTGGAGGCCTTTGTATCATGATTCTCTCTATTGTGACTTGTTATTTCTTAGGTGGGGTTTAATGTTCCTCTGGACCTATGTTTCAATTCCATACATTAGTTAAATGATAGAGTATGATAAAACATTTTGTGATTCCCACTCCCATCGGATTTGTCATCTCATTAAAACTGTCATCACATTAATCTTCACCTAAGTTGTTAGCCAAAGTACTCATATTACTATCCATTCTCTGTAATAAAAGGAATGTTAGGGTAACACATAAAGTGTAATACAAAGAAAAAAGTTATAATTTCTAAATTACTTTTATTTCTTTAACCTATGAATTTATAGGCTTCAATCTATGTTATCCATGATCAACTTCCCAATATATATTATTAAGGGAATTTTTTAACATTTAAATGGTCTATACTAAGGCCACGATTTTACCATTTCATATCCCCTATGAGTGTCATAACCAATAGTGAATCAAGGCCCATTGTGGTTCAGTAGTTCTCTTTCGAGTCTATGATAATGCGATGTTTTCAGGTTTTTACCCTGAGATACACCTATGCTAGAGCCACCTCTACCTGCTCATATCTAGACATGGATGTATTTTCATGATAAACCACATACTCAATACTCACCAAGATTTAGGGATGTTCTTATTATATTTATTCTTATCCCTAAGGCTTTTACTACGGTTTTTTAATCCGAATCCCAAAACAACTAAACTTCCCTTTGATACCAACTATAAAACCCCTACTATTTATTACGCACTAAAACATGATTTATTAAAAAAAGTGGACATTGGACTACTCTAAGGATAAATAGGTATAGTGTGTTGGGAAATTAGGGGCGTCACATTTCAAATTAGAACATAAAACACAACATATTTATTGAAAACTTCTATTACGAGACAACAACATTCATTCATACTTTGCATTGCATGGGATAACCTCAAGACATGCATAAGGAAAAGGTGATATATAAATCCCAGTTAGTGATTAAAAAACGAAAAAATGAATAATATAGTAAAAGTTATAAAATATGCATATCAATGGATCAAAAGAGAAAGCTGATCATAAAGGAATGATATTTCATGACTATCATAGCTTGGAAACGTGGAACAACATTTAACATTATATTAACACGAGCCAAGGATCATTGCACATGGATCATGAGTAAATCCTCAACGAAATTGAATTATCCTGAGTAAATCCTCATTCTACATAATGTGTTAAGACACTAATCTCTACCCAATGCATTGGAGCACTATCAGGGCAGACCCTGCTTAGTCATTTCATTTCATGCATAACTGTTCCATAATTATCTTACAACATGGATTAAATAATATCATAATTTCATACATGATAAAGAATAGTGGAATTAACACATGAAACTATATAACAAATAGTAAAACTATCATAATTGTTAATACAAATGATTTAGAAATGGGCGTGATATTCACTACACAATGACATTGGCTTTGGGAATCACAATGCAATTTCGGCTGCATAATGGTGTGACATAAGAATTCATAAACAAGGTTGATTAGAGGAAATGTGGTATCTCATCATATGTACATAAAATATAAATTAATGGGGTAATATAATTACATTTACCAACATATGTAATGGAATTTTGATACATATTTTACATGAATTACATGATTGTAAATGAGAAGAGAGAAATTCTTTACAGAATTTCTTTATGGTAATGAGTGTGCATGAGAGGCATTAATGAGAGAGAATGAGGTATCTCATCATTAAAACATATTTAGGGAATTATGGGAGAGGTAAAATCATACCCAAACAATTTTATTTTAAACAAAAGGGTATAACATTATAAAAATTTAGACAAAAAATTCAAGAGAAATAAATCCCTTACTTGGATGTGTGATCCCAAATGTTTGGGAGATGCTTGAGAGATGCTTCCTGGGAACATGGTGTGCCTTTGGAGGAATATAGAGAGAAACATTCAGAGGTTGGTTGAGATAAAAATGTTTTTAGTGAAGTTAAGTGGGTGCATGGTGGGATTATATAGGAAAGGGATGGAATTCTATATTATTTAGGTTTTCAACACTACACATTAAAATAATCAAAACCAAAAACCCTCCCATCGTTTTTCCATGGTTTTTACCATATTTGAGTGGAAAACATTATTTTATAAGGCCAATGGTAGACCATAGTAAAATATTAGGATTTATTATGTGGAGGTGAATCACACTGTCGAAGAAATCATTTTAAAAAGTTAAAATGTTTTATAATTCTTGGATGGTCCACTAAGGCACCATAAAACTAATCAAAAAAATATAAAATCACATTATTTTAGTGGTAAATAATATATTGTCCAGAAATCCCATTAATAGTATTTTATTACATCATAATTGGGTCATTATTCTATCATAAATCACATTATATATTTAAACAGTATTTAATGTTTACCCAAAAAATCGATTGTCAAAAAAATTAATGAAAAATTCAATGTTTGATAATTTTGATGTTCAGATTCAAAAACATAATATTCTTTTTATCTAAATAATTTTCTAAATATGTGAATTTTTTATTTTAGAATAAAAACTGACATTTATTGAAAATTCATGGGTTTTGACAAAAACAGTAGTCAAATCATAATAAAAATTACTTGTTTATTCATAAACATTATATGATCATAATTATTTAATAAGATTTAATTTAGTAATAATATTTTATTCAAATTTTATTTAATTTGAAAACAATTTAATTAGTCAAAATATATTTATTATTTGAATATTAACTAAAAATAATATTTTTTCTTAAAAACTATTAACAATGTAACAATAATAATAAGAATGTATATGCATCTTTATATACAAACATAATGCAAATAATCATAGTGCTAGGGTCTTGTTATATAACCCCTTATAACACCTACACAAGACATAAGGTTAAGGTGTGTGATGGTGGAATACTCTTGGGGTGGCTCGGATAACATCGCAATGATGGTAATCTCTATTAACATCTACTTCTTCCATAGGCGGGTTCATTAATGATTAACTTGATGACACTCGGGTTGGGTTTGGTCACGTGTGATGCCCAGTGACAACACATCCTTTCCATACTCCAGCAAATGGAGTTTGAATGGATCAACTCTACTGGATGAGGCCATCTCTTGCATTGTCTGAGTAAATTCAAATGTTTAAAGCCCTATATTTATACTAATCATGTTGTCACTATTCAACGATTATATTAGCAACAGTAACTATTCTAAATGTTATTTTAAAACCCAAAAACATAAAATAATGAAAGTGAATATGTTATATAACCATTTAACATATGATGGTATTAAATTAGATCAAGATTATTTTTTATTAATAATGGTTTTGGTTGTTACACTCAGGGATGAGCATTGATAAGCTGGGCAGCTTGTAATGGCCCATGTTTTTGGAACGTGTCAAAATCCTCACCTAGTTTGAATTTTTCAATTAGTGGCTCTGATAACATTGGATTTTTTGATCAGAAATCAATTCTTGAGTGCTACTTTGGCATTATATGATGAATTTATGTTGGTATAGAAGCTTGGAGTGTGCCTAGGGTGTTCGGAATGGTTTTTGGAGAGTCAGAGGCCAGAAGAACTAATTTTTTTGGAAGTATATGTAGGATCACAATTTAGGGAAACTATGTGATTAATAGCACATAGTTATGTGGATGCATCTATATAATTGTATAGGGTTATCGCATGGTATGGAAAACCATGCAGGGGGGTTGTGTGAGCCTGGGTTCTTAGACAATAGCTTCTTCATGGTTGTTTCATGGTTTAGAAAACATGCAGGTAAACTATACGACCTAGTGAACGAGGAAAATTATCTTTTTTCCACCTTTTCTATTTCTTCTTCCCCCATTTCATTCTTTATTCTTGGTCACAAATAGTAGGGGAGAGAAATTACCATTTCTCCTTCCACCATTTTTGACCTAATCCCTATGTTGTTCATTCATTCTTCTATATGTTAGAAGCTGTATGAATGTATCGTAAAGGATAACCCCATGCATTCCTCTTCTTCTTAGATCATTTTCCTTTTTATCTAGTGTTTCCCTATGAGCAAGTATTATGGTTTAATAAGGAATATCAGATCTATGTTGATAAGATTCAAGTTTTAATTATATATCGTATGTGCCTACATCTTTAAGTCTAAGGTAGGTGGTGCATAATTGTTTTTCATTTTTTTGGATTTTGGGTGGTTTGACCATTGGCTCATTTTTTGGGATTTTGATATAGATCCTATTAATTTTTTTTATCATATTAAAATGATCGTGAGACCCATGTAATGCCATTGGGAATGCCTAATACCTATTTTTCATGAGAAGGGATGGGTTGGAGGCCATTACTACTTGGGTTATTTTATCCGAGGGTGCTAAAAAATTTTATGTTGAGTTATTTTACATTGAAATGATTTGTTTAATTTAATATAGGTTTAAAAAATGAATTATAGGCATTCAAGACCCCCATAGAGACTTGTTATGGTGAATATATTGTGCAATTCAATATTTTTAAATTGATTTTTTTTTATTGAAGAGAATTGAATGAATTATATATATATTTGTAATTTATCCATTACATGTGACGAGACCCAAGGTGTCATGAAGGTCATGGAACAAGATGTATAGGTCTGGAATAACCCTCAGGATTGGGCATCGTGGGAATCAGATAAGGTGGTGAGTCTATCAAGTTTTTCAAGGATCGTGATACTTGGAAGGGAAAGCCATTGGATTTTAGAGACATGGTCACAGGGGCAAGAGGATCCAAAGATTGTGTGGATGAGGTTATTATTTGGTGATTTCCGCTCACCCGTGATGGAAAAAGTACCGATTGTGTCATGTGCACACACGTTGATTCTGTGTAGAGGTGTTTTTGGCCACTCATGTGGGTAGTGGCACCTGATACTTTTGGTTTAGGTGTTCATTGTTTGGAGGATCTTACTGTAGAAAGACAGGTCAAAGGATATGATCCTTCAGTTGATAAAAATGATGCTTTCAGGTTTGGGGATGAGGCTCTCCTTGATTGGGGCCATCATTCAAGATTTTTATTTGTGTACAAACCTCATTGTTTCTCTAGTTTTTGTGCCATGGGTTGATGTGAGATTTCAAGAAGGGGTCCCATAGACAATGATACTATTTATTGGACATTCCTTTGATATTTCGATACATTGAGAAATGTGGATTCAACATGCGTTTGGTGACGAGATCTATGATTGAGGTGGAACCTAAGGGTTCACTAGGTCTTTGTGATCATAGGGGTACCTTAGGCCATGGGCCAAGTATTATCTTTGCTTCCAAGATTCAGGAAATGACTGAAGGATTTGACACTTCCTAATGGATGTTATGCACTTGTGGGGGTTGTGTTTATTATTTCACCATAATTTTTACTTTTCATAGAGAATCATGTCCGATTAAAAACATATACTATGTACGCACCATTGAGTTTTATACTACTGAGATTCATCTCACACCCTATGTAGGCCTTTTAGGAAGGGTGTAGACATTATGGATTTACATATAGGTAAAGGATCAAAATCAATAATTGGGTCATAGAATGGTTTTAAAATGATATTGGCATGGACCTTGAGGTTATTCCTAGACAGTTCATTACTTCTGTGCAGTTTACTTTTCTTTTTCATCATGCTTATATAGGTAGCTACTATGTTCTTCCATCGGTATCACATTGGATGTTTTATTATATGACCTTACATGGGATGTATGTTTTTTTTGTGTCTATGGCTATAAGTTATTTTCTTTCATGTTGTTATAATTACATTATTTTATTGTAGTTTTTTCTATATTGCTTATGATATTTATTTATTGTTGATGTGTTATGCTCTGCGGGTCTTGTTCGAGTCTATTGAATCATTTATTACTGCTTCATGTTATCTTATTACACTCAGACCAATATATTATCTATTCTAAGAGGGCATAGACTACCCACTATGCCTATTTAAATCCTTACAAATAGTTGGTAGCCTTTAGAATTCAGGGAGGTGCACCTATGTCCAGTGGAACCCACCTTGTTAACATTGTATGGGTGGCTATTTGGGTCTGGGATGAAATAATGGAAAACATTCAATTTGAATGTAACCATGGTTAAAATATAACTATTTATTAATGGAAATTTTACTCCAGAAATCTTGAAATATTCATCTTTAATTATTCATTCATGTGAGGTACATTAAAATGATTTTTTCATTCACACATTTGATAAGAAATACCTCTTTCATAAAATAACAAAAATATTACATTAAATATTTTATACAATGTGAAACATGAGTAATCATTAAATCAATTAAACATTTTATAATAAAAAACTATTATTGAAAACATTTTATTGAGAATATGTATTGAGAAGAAAACACTCCCAAGTAAATAAAAAATAGAGCCGGTCTTCCATAAAAACAGTGTTTCAGGCATTTGAGTTCTTATAGAGAAGAAAATGAAGTGATAAGATGTTTCATATATATGTACATGAGTATATAGAAATGAATATGATATATTATAGATATATCATTTTAATTTGAAATTTGAAATTTTTATGTGAACAATCCCAGGGAAACTGATATAGTGTTTTGAAACCGTTATATATTTGGTAACATTTGAGTTGAACATACCCTGAAATAATTAATATCAAATGAAAAATTAAATATTAATATTATAAATATATTTATTTATACAATATAAAATTTATAATATATACACCTCCAAAAATATGACTGGTTTACAATATAACATATATCATAATGAAGAAAATGTTAGATGATAAATCCTGGCCACATTGGTAACAAATGAATTAAAAATCCATGGATGAAATTATTATAATTGTAACATTAAATACGATTGATAGAGAATTAAACTGATACTACATAACAATGGTTTAGTACATACACCTCATAAACATAAATATTTCGATAACATCAATCACGTCTCAATGAAACAATATTTGGAAGAAGATCCCATACCTTTTGATCAACTTGATTTGTATGTAATCTAAACACTATTATATTTAATTTATATTTATTTTAAATCTAAAATGGAACACTATACCCACTTATAATATGATATATTATCCATTCATAATTTTTCAATTCCATTTTATGAATAATTCTTTAGTACAATACATATTTCAGAGGGATAATTATTTTAAATTTATTTTACTTTTTTTAGAAGTTAGGATTCATTCACATTAATATCATCTAACGAATCATAATCATGTAATAATTATTATATTTAGAGATTATGTACAATTTTATAACAATTTATATAAATTAGATATGAAAATTTAATAACATCACTTCATGGAGATGATAGTATGTACATTGAAATGAGTGTTGTTTCCACTTCTCTTTGGATGGAATGAAATAATGGTAATTAATATTTCACCACACTTGAATCATTAAAATTCATAAAAATTTTATATAATAATTAATGTTTTCCCCATTACCATCCATTTAAATTTGAAATGAATAAAAAATTGAATTGCATTTTGGAGTTGTTTTTCAACACTTATTCATGAGTGAAGTCGTCATTTTCCAACAGATGGGAATGTATGAAGATATATAATACCAGAAACATTAAAAGTTAAAATATGTCATAAATTATATCTATAAACATTAAATCTATAATAATAAATAATAATGATGTTATTGATGAAAAATTAAACCCATCATTATGCGGAGTAGGTAGTCATCCTGTAGGCATAAGAAATACTTTCATTTCCCATTTGGTTGAAAGGTGGTCAAAAATAGATATTCCAACATCAAAATAAAAACTAATTATATTTATAATACATTATTCATAATTTTATGATGGATGTAATAGGTTATATAAATTCAAAGAATAAATAATATAGAATGATATGGGTAATGATTTATACCTCTTCATTAAGATACCTCCTTGGGTTTTCTACCCATTATTTAAATGATTGGTACTCGGAGAAGGATACATGATCTTGGAAGAGTTGATGGAATCTAGGATAGTTTTAGGATATGTATTTTCTAATATAAAAGTGTCCAATTTTTTGGATAAGGGTGTATATGAGATTCACTTTTATAAGTGTGGGTGGATCACAAATGTAATTACTTTAACGATTCCCATAACATATGGTCACAATGTTGTGAATGTTGATTCAAATGGAAAACAACATTAATATAGAATTTAGCGTGTCTAAAATAATTCAAATTTTTGTGTTGTGGTGTAAACTCACAAGGGGGTGAATTGAGTTCCTACATAAATTTTTTGTTAAAAACATTATGATAAAATCCCTTAATTTAAAACAACCCAGTTAATTAAGGCAGTAGATATATAAATGATCAGTTCCACAACATGTCTCTCAAAGATTGATCAGTCCTCAGTTGAATCAGTTTAAAAGACAAATCCTAATTTGGAAATAGGTTTACTTAATTAAACACATATACACACCAACTAAAACATACTATCAGAGTTAATGTAAAACTGTATTCTATCTTTGATATTTTAAGCAGTAGAAAATAGAAAATTAGAGTATTAAAAAATAAAGTACACAATAGAATTAAACAATAGGTTTAGTCTCAAGGTGAGAGTTAATCCTCTCGACTAGGTGATCACCTTCCAGAAATAAGTTTATATTAATAAACTTGATACACATCCTGTATCAGTCTTTACAACAATTTTTACAAATGTCTAGGTCTCAAAACCACCACTACAGTTATTCATGAAAAAAAACAAGGCCACACACGGCCTCTTCCATAGTTATACATGGGAGACAGAAATGTTAGGAATTATTGGTGTGAGTATTTTTAGTAACCTCATGTTTAATAACATGAGACAGTGTTTTTGTGTGATAGAAAAACACACACTTCTATGAAATGTAAGATAAACAACAAAATAGAGATAATTTTACAAGGATTGCAATTAGAAAGACCTATTTGTTTCCAGTTCAGATCTGGAATCCTTTGTGTTATAAAATTGAAGTTTGATACATTATCAAGAAGTTTTATCCTGAACTGAATGTCGCATCTTCATGTTCTAGCTTCCAGGTAATTAGGTATTGAGCTTATTGTTTGGAAAAAGATTTGATAAAGCACAGTAAGTCATATTTGAATTCGATCTCCCATATGATCTTCGTGAATCTCTTAGGTTCACAATGTAAGGGTTGGTATGTTCTCTTTATTCTTCAGGCCAATCATGTAATATCTCTCTCCCCACATTCTCTTATCTATCTTGATCTTCTATTTTATTCTTGATATCCAACAGTAGGAATGATCAAGCTACGTGCGGTCTTCCTTGTACCTTATACAATCTCTATATATGTCTCCAATCAACATTAATTTATGTTAGAAGAATTAAATTTACCAATTATGACTGCTAGAATAATATTAAGAATATTGAAAAGTATATTAGAGGAGTATAGGTATCGGTAGAATGGTATAGGTATCCTTCTCAACAATAGCTTCTCAATTGATGTCTTATTAGTGGCAGACGTGTGAATTCCAAAGGTTCTTCCATTAGTATCCTTTCATCATTAGACTTATATCTATAACTTCATAGATGCAACTTGGTAGCTGAAACCATAAAATGTAAAACTTTTAATATTAACCTTCTAGAGGTGACTTTAGAAAGATTCTAGTGGAAAGATTCATATCTGTGACCTTGTACCGGTAACCTCTAGTAGTATCTCTACAATAGTAGCCCTTCAGTGGAAGACTCGTAGTGGTGAACATTCAATGGTAACTCAGTGGTATGGTTCCTCAATGGTAATCTTCTAGCGGTAACCTCTCCAATAGTAGCCTCAACCGGTGACTTAAACAGATGGCTTTTAATAGGGACAATCATACAGGTGACCTTTTACATAGAAAATCTTACACTGTAAACATAATCAAGGAAGTCGTGAGATTAAAAATACATATTTTATGATAAAAACTATAAAAACTAATGAATCATGATTATCATATAAATGGAACATTTTTTCGGATTGTCAAAATAGGTGATTCCAACAGTCTCCCACTTTTTTATAATAAAAAATTATGGAATTGAAATTTAGAATAAGTATTATTATGTCAGAGTTAAGTACATTTTCTAATCTCTTTAGTGGTATCAATATACATTGTATTTGGCTAAAACCTTATCTACTAAAATATCAAAATCCAAATTAAAACATATCGATTCAGAGATAGAATAAATATGAATTAGAGGAATTAGTAAAATAATTAAAATAATTCAGAGCTATAATAACATAAAATTGAACAAATTTTATTGTTGAAAATATATTTTATTATAAATTTATAGAAATGTCATATATCCAAGGGATTCAATCTTAAAAATTATCCCCCTTTATGATTATCAAAAAAATTAAAAAGGAGACAAAAAGATATCATTGTATTAATGAAACAAGATTACACTATTTTAAAAAGATCATAATGATCCCTATTAAATAAGATAGTGGACATTAAATCCACTTTATAGATGTCCAAGTGAACTTTTCCTCCTGTATCTGAGGAGGTTGATTTAGAAGATGGAGGTACATGCCAAGGTACATTAGTTAGCAATGTAATATCAGCTGCTACAGAAGAATCAGTAGACCAATAATGAGTACATTTATGAGGAATCATACAAATAAGGATTCTAATAGCCTATAAAGGAGTCAGAAAAGGAGCAACACTGGTAGATCCTGATGCAGTAGTGGAAGAAGGCATGGTTGGAGAGGCAATAATAGGAGTACTATAAAATGGAAAAGTGGCATAAAAAGACTCCTAAAATCAATGATGATGCTTCCTCTTCTTTCCATAGCTATGATGAGATCATCATTATCCTCTATGAAATTTTCCAAAGAAGGAGTCAACTCTCTATGCTTGCTAACTTGATCCTTAAAATCCTGATTGATTGGAGGTATCCTCACATTACCTAACATCTACATGAAATAACTATCCAACTAATTCCTATTATAATCCCTTTTATAATAGAATTTAATAGTCTATTTGATTTCATTCTGATGTTGGCTATCCTCCATCATGTAATAACTTCAAATCTTATGAATTTCCATGGTAGTTTAAATGAACCGTGTCAATTATTTAGGATATGAGGTACTTTCACCAGAGAGCTTCTATAATTCTTCTCCAACAACTGATCTAAAGGATTCTAGATCAATAGGTGGAGAGGTAGATGGGAAATTAGATGCAAAAGGAGGTTCCATCATAAAATCCATTGTCTCCATAAAAGACGTAGTAAATCCACTAATCAACCTCATCACATCATTATCTTGAACAGTCACCTGCTCCTCTATAGACTTTTTAATGACATCAAACACATCTTCCATTTGCTAAAAAACACTCTCAAGATATTGACTGTCCTATTCCACTTGAGATATTGAAGCCATATATGAGTCTATATTGAAAACTGGCCTTTTTATAGTCTTCATATATTCTTCCATGGTTCTTACCTAATTTCAGAAATCTTTTACTTCAAGTAGCAGATTTGATGGAATGCTAGGAATCATTCTTTACAATAATGATGGCACGTTGAATTGATTCAGAGCCACTATTTTCACTATCAAAATGAGTCATTCCTTAAATTATATTTCATAATCTGATTTCAATGACTCAAATTCATCCATTGTTACATAATATTGTAGTAGAAGAGTCACATGATGCACAAGAGAACTTGTGGAAATAGGTTTCTCCCCCTCACATGGAGCTTCCTTCTAGACAACTTTAGTCTCACACTATAGTATTTGTAACACCCTGAGCTTCCACGATACGCTTCTCTTTCAATAATGCAATAGCTTGCGTTGTACGCATGTTCGAGATTCTAGCACACCTCGACTAATCAAAATAGAAATTATGAATAGTAATAACCACTTTTTTAAATTATATATATTTTATATTTCAAAATGGACTTCATTTTTGGATTTGAAATATCGAAATTAGCCTATGTTGAATTTGTTGTAATTTTCTGAGAACATCCAAATTTTTATGTATAGTGAAAAATACATAAAACAAATTTTTTAATCAAAATAATAAATAGTGATAAATTATACTATTGAGTAGTTTTAAAGTATAATTAGAATATATTTTTACCATTTTATCCAATGGTGTTCATTATAATTAATTTCACTTTGAAATTGGACATAAACAATTGTCAATCTTTTGATATATATTGTTTCTTAAAAACATGCTATTGGTTGTGACAGCGGGAATTAATTATAAAATTAATTAATGCAACTTATATGTTTAAAATTTCATAAAAAAGACATCCTTTTTGATTTAGGAATATCAATTATAGCTTAGGGTGAACGTTTGGCATTGTTCTGAAAAACATCAATTTTTTATGAATAGTGAAACCACTAAGTGGTAGTTAAATAACTAATTTTTCATTTAAATGAAGTATTACCACTTCTGTGATTTGATTTTCAAAAATCCGACATACATGGTTGTCATTAGGATGTAAAATGTGGTTCAATGGGATTAAAATAATTTTTGGTGAATAGTAACTTATAAGTTTAATTAATCGTGATTAAAGGTAATTAGTGAAATTTAAGGTAAAAATGGTATTATAAAAATATGAAATGAACTTTACACTTGTCCTACCCCTATTGGATGAGTCATGTACGTCCAAGAAAATCCATGGGTCAACTTGGGGACCCCATGGAGCCACTTTGGTAGGAAAATGACATAAATAACTTTTATTTAAAGTTAAAATAAAAATGTCCCAAACATAAGTTTTTTTACTAAAACAATTTTTAAATGGGGTTATAAAAGTCATATTTTTGACTATAAATATTCATTAGAAATATATACATATTTACTACATCATGATAGTTTTTTTTAATTTTTAGACATTAAATAAATTAAATTATATATGACACCATGATGATGCAGCGATTACCTCATTAACTAACGATTTTAATAAAATGGAAGGATAATGTAAAATCTAAGCATTACACTTGTCCAAACCCTATTGGATGAGAATATTTCGAACCCTTATCACCTTATCCTCGAATTATATAAGTATGGGACCTTTATAATCCGAAAAGCATTGTATAATAATGTAACATTTCATTACTTTCCAAGAGTGCCCCTCCTCTCCACTTATAAAAGAACCCCACCACTACCACCTTACTCACACTATCAAAGCCTTTTGGATCGGCCAACCTCTGACCAAATACTCTGCAAACTTCCCTCCCTTACTCCTAAAGGCCTCACTTTGGGCAGAATTCTTCCCAAGGATGCCCTTGTCTCAAATCAAAAGAGTTACCCGATTTTAAGGTAATGTCCTCTCTTATGTTATTTTGTTTTATTTTTCTTATCCAGCCCCCTAAACTCTTTTTATTCATTTCTTTTGAAACAACACCAGTATCCTCAATATACTAGGATATTGTTATAATATGTATTTGAGCTACACTTACACACACCTACACATAATGGTTAAAGAACATACTGTTTCTGTGGATGGCGAATTTCTGCCTCACGAAACGATGATTGTTCAACACTCATATAACACCTTCAAAGGTGGCCCTTAAGATGTCACTATATTTATATATGATATATAATATGTTTATATTTTAATTAAGCTTCTGTATTTTTCATTTATGGAATACCTTTATGGTTTCCATTATGGATAAACGCGATATTTTCATTTTAGGAAGTGCGGACTACCACCCCCTTAAAGTGATTTGAATAGTTAATGCCATATGTGGGATGTATAAAGGATGGAGTAAATGATATTATATATGATATTATACTGGAATTATAATATACCTTTATATAATTATGATTTCATTAAATACAAAATAGAAATTAATGTAGCGTTCATGCGTACGTACGGCTTACCATATCCATGAACGGTGCATTTCATTTCGTACCTCTAAACGTTGTGGAATATTATAAATGCATGTATATACTGGATATATATGAGATATATGATATCTATATCATGAATATAATTCTGGATATAATGGATATTTCACCACATGAACAACTTGTAATTATAAGAATTTTATTTTTGACTCATGTACCAAAGATCGACAAAAAGACCGTTATTAACTTAAATAATTACATAATGATCATAACATGGTAATAAGTGATATAAAAGGAATAAAAAACTTGAAAAAGGTTCTTAAGAAATTATAAATTAACTCTATTTTATTATTCAGTAGGTTAATGAACGGTCGATTCCAGACAGGACGCAAGGTAAGGGAATTTCTTAACCCAATTTCCATTCTTTGGGTTAATATCCTAATTTTAAATTATGTCATGATATTATTATGTCCTATATTGTTTTTTTACTTTATTTATGTGTACTTATAGTTAATACACATAATATATCTACTTTATTTAAAAAAAATTATCTTTGTAAGGGTCTTCATCTCAATATCCTTTCATTGAGGCATATTTTGTTTTATACACAACTTTCTTTTAGACGGTGTATAAACCCCATTGACATTGACTTTTATTCAAAAAGGAATTTTTTTTACAAAGAGTTTTACTAAACGACAAAAGGAATGTTTTTGTCTTACGTATGCGGCGACAACGACTTCTTTGCCACTGTGACCACTATTTGTGTTTCGGCTTCCTCTATAAGCCATAACTTTTTTTTAATGACAAATAAATACAAAGTTTGAACTTTCATTTATTTTGGTATTGAAAATGGTTTTGAATGTGTTTTTATTATATCAATGTGTTGTATTGATATCTTGTGATTGAAATGTGGAAATGTTATGTTTCCTTTATGCATGTTTTATGTGATACGATTATGTTATGGTTTATGATATGTTTAAAACTATTCATATGAGGAATGAATTGTACTTAATATGTGACGGGTGGAGCCCGCTACAGCTCCTCGATGCATCAGTAGGTCTCATGAGACAAACTAGTGTCTTGGCACGAGGCCTTGACAAAATCGTATTTGTGGTCTTGGCACGAGGCCTTGGCTACGTGGTTATGATAGTCTGGCATTATGCCTTCCATAATTATGAAAGTGGTTATTGATATTGGATGAGATTATTCGACTCGTAGAATATCCATTTGAGTAAGTAAATGGAATTATATCATTTTACTTTTTCCATATTATGCTAAAGTTCAAGTTTAAAAGGCTTTTGTTTTAGTTATACATTGCCTTAAATGTTAATGTTTATTTATGAAAGCTTCCGCTATATTGTTATCCTTACTGAGCATCTGAGCTCACCCCTTTCAATGTTTTAATATTTTCCAGGATGTGAAGAAGTATTTTATGAATGACCTGCAAGGATAGTCGGAAGAGGATATGAGTGTGGACTATGGAGACTTTGTTATTGTAGTTTTTCATTTATGATTTAATGTAACCTTTATGAATGTATCTAGTGTTTCCAAGGCTACTAAACTAATCGGTCTTTCGAGACTTGATCTTTTGTGATCATGCCAATGTTACGAAGTAATGCACTGACTCCGGGTAACTGGGGTCGGGGCGTTACAGTATTCCTTGATCAACCGAATCATCAGTAGAGTATACTACAACATATTCTACAGAATATTCAACCATATCCATTGTAATTCCAGATCTAACAGATTCAACGTCCTATTCCTTTTCATTCTCTTCTATTATTGTACATTATATCAAAGGAACACGACTTTTGAATTCTTCTTCACCTTAACCATTTCCATCTGTTTTAGACTCCTCATGATCAAATACAACATCAAATTCAATTTCATTCTCTACCATTAATATATATTCAATAAAAGGACTAATACTAAGGCATTCTTCTTACCATTCTTCATCATTAGCTATTTCAAACTCCTCATGATCAGATTCAACACCATCTTCCTCCTATGAGGTCTCTCCAACAATAATTTCTCCTAAGTCATTCTCCTCACATTCTTCTTATGTGGTTTCCTCATAATCAGTGTTCCTCAGGATGGTCTCTCTAATGGACCTTTTTTTGGTGCACTAGGCTCACTAAATGTTACAGTACCAACATGGGGACAAGATGGAAGGTTTGGATCACTCCTATCATCTATAATAGAATCCTCTCTTTCCTGTATAACAACAACCTTTTCTTCTTCATTTGAAAACAGTAGTTCCACTTCATCATGTTTTAAACCAAGATCCCTTATATCCTTTAGTCTAGTAGGATTTACAATTGGGTGGAAGTTTTCATATATCATAGCCTCATCACTCACCAATTCCCTCTTCTAGGGGTTCCATTTTATCTTTATCAACTTTCAAATCATTTTGGTAATACATAAGTTGTCCTTTACAACTATGGTGTATTCCTTATTTCTAGAAACACCATTCACATTCAACATTGAAGATATCAACTTTGCATGAAATAAATGTCCATTGTCTTGTGATTCATGAAATGTTGGATAAACATAAACAATAATCTATATTCCCCATTCATCATAGAAGCATCTACATTTCTTGGGATTCCACTCCCAGTCAGTTCGGTCAATGCCTCTTCATAGTATAAAAGATCACTTATTGGAGGCACCACTCTACAATAATAGTAAAATATTACTTCATATAAGACTCTTATAAATTTATCCCATTCTGAAGAAGAGAAGCTCACATTAATTCCATTTACAATTGAAAAAATTATGTTCTCATCCACAGACGTTTCGAACACCAGAAACTCATAAAATACTTTACTAGCTTCGGGTTAAATGGTCCATTTTTGTTTGCGAGGAGTTCTACCCATTCTTGATCTTTGAGTGCCTTCATCACACGATATTTTTTCAAAAACAACAATTCAAAATTTAATTCTTTTTCAGCCACAATTTACCTTTTCAACAAATGAGGAATGATCAGCTCTTCCATAACTTTGCTACCACCACTAGACTAAACTCAATGTCTATTAGGGTTCAGTGCATCTCCCTTATCACCAAACATCGGTGTCTTTACTCTTTCAATTGATATTTGGTGTGGTTTTGGGGTTTTAAATGTAGGTTATGTTCAAGGCCCCGGGAGGAAATGATTTGTGAGAGGACTGAAGTGGATAAAAATGTGACTTAGCACATAGTTTTTAACATTTAGGGATCGAAAAACAAATCAAATAAATGAAATGAATAAAATTAGAATGATTCAGATTCTGGTAGAAAATGGGATGTATAGGACATATTAGTAATGTTGGATAGAGGTAAGGTGCCAATAGTAAGGTCTATCGGTGTGGTCCACCAGTAAGGTGTCCTAATAGTGGGGTCCAATAGTAAGGTGTCCTAATGGTGAGTTCTAATAGTGAGGTGTCCTAACGGTGAGGTGTCCTAACAGTGAGGTGTCCAAATGGTGAGGTGTCCTAACGGTGAGGTCCAATAGTGAGGTGTATTAATGGTGAGGTCCAATTGTAAGGTTTCCTGATGGTGAGGTCCAATGGCGTGGTGTCCTAACGGTGATGTCGAAGGGTAATGTTTCTTAATGATGAGGTGTCCTTAACTAAAATTTATCATAAAAAAATCATGTTTGTTATAATTTAGCCTCTCAAAATTCAAAGGCTTGGTGAATATTTCATGCAATCGGTGTCCAGTGCCAATGAATTCAAGAGTGACATCACCTCTTTGATAATGATATCTCAAAAAGTGATGTCTCATATCAATATGCTTTTTCCTAGCATGAGATATTTTATTTTTAAAGATGTTAATATCACTTGTACTATCATAATTTATAGAGACATGTTTGAATTGATATCCATTTCCTAGTAAATTGTGTTTCATCCCCAGAATTTCAGCATAAAAACTACTATTATTTATATATTCATCTTCGGCAGAGGATAATGAAAAAGAATTTATTTTATTACTACGCCATGACACTAGTGACTTGCCTAAAATGTGACATGTTCTAGAGGTTCTATCTCTATCTCAAATTCAACCATAAAATTCAGCATCTTAAAAAACAAAACAAATCAAATGATTGTCCTCTTGGATAAAATAGTTCTAAGTTGGAAGTATACTTGATATATTTAAAAATCCTTTTAATAGCAGTTAAATTATATTCTTTGGGATTGTCATGAAAATGATCGCACATACATACACAGAACATAATATCTGTTCGGCTATTAGTAAGGTAGAGCAGACTGCCAATCATCCCCCAGTAATTGGTTTGATCAACAGGTAAACCAGTTTCATCAGCATCCAACTTACAAGTGGTACTCATCGGTGTATCACAACCATTATTACTGTCCAATCCAAAAAATTTCAAAATATCCTTAGTATTTTTACTGTGATTTAAAAAAATAGCATTTTATCTTAAAAAATATTAAATCTAATGAATATTTTATGTTTCCCCATTAGACTCATTTCAAATCCATTTTTCATCACCTCTAAACAATCAGTACATAAATAATTTTTAAGGGATCCAATAATAATGTCATCTATATAAATTCGTACTATCAAAATATCTTTGGAAATCCTAGTAATGAAGAGTGTAGGATCAGTTATCCCTTTCTTAAAACCTTTTCAAATAAAAAAATAACTGAGTATATCATTCCATGCTCTTGGAGCATGTTTTAGACCATATAATGCATTAGAATTAATAAAAACATGATTTAAAAAACGGGGATTTCTATAGATAGGGGTTGTTCAACAAACAAATCATCAACTATGTAACCATTTATAAATTGACTTTTAACATCTATTTGATAATTTTTGATATTTAGATGAACTAAAAAAGCATGTTGTATCCTAATGGATTCTAATCTAGCTACAGGTGAAAAGGTATCCTCATAGTTTATTCCTTCTTATTGACTTTATCTTTGTGCAACTAATCTAGCCTTGTTTCTAACTATATTTCTAGGCTCAAAAACTTTTTTTCTAAACACCCATTTAGGGCCTTTGGTCAAAGTCTCCTTAGGAATTTCTACTAATCCCCAAAATTTGTTTCTTTCAAACTGATTTAATTCTTCTTCCATAGTTATCACCCAGAATTCTTCATTCATAGCATCATTAATATTTTTGGGTTCAAGCAGTTAATAAAAAGCATGATGTTCAACCTAGTTTCTCAGTGAACCTCTAGTTTCTGTCCCTCTATTTATATCACCTACTACATCATCTAAATGATGATTCGTGAGAGTTATAATACCTCTAGGAATGGTTG
Organism: Viscum album; assembly: GCA_963277665.1. Lineage (NCBI taxonomy): Eukaryota > Viridiplantae > Streptophyta > Magnoliopsida > Santalales > Viscaceae > Viscum > Viscum album. The sequence continues at coordinate 743,886,682 of OY728123.1, read as the reverse complement.
GACTATAATCATCATGGTTTTCTATAGGTTTAGATTCAACAGGCTCAAAATCTGGAAAATTTCAAGTACAAGTTGCTTTCACTGGGGGTTTACTATTTTTATCGTTATGATCTAGAATTTAAATATCATACTCAATATAATAAAGAGAGTTTTTAGGTTCTTGTGGATCAGTATCATCAAATTTTACATGAACTAATTCTTCCACACATTTGGTTCTCTTATTGAATAATCTATAGGCTTTACTATATATTTAGTAAATTAGGAAAATGCCATCATCACTTTTTCAAGAAAAGTTTTCATGATTATCCCCAATGTGTAGGATAAAGACTTCACAACCGAAAACTCTAATGTAAGTATCCTTAAGATTCATATTTTAACATAGTTAATATGGGTTCTTCTTAAGAATATGTCTAATTAAAACTCCATTGATGATGTAACAAGTTGTTAACATATTAAGCCCAAAAAATGGACAGGATGGTCATACTCATTAAGACTAGTCTGGGAAATCTCTTGTAGTGTGCTATTTAATCATTCTATAAATAATTTTTGTTGAGGTGTTCTAGGAGAAAAGAAATTTTTATTATAGATATTGTTGGAGAAAAATATTCGTACTCCTTATTTTCAAACTCATGGGCATGATCATTTCTCAAGGCCTTAATTCTATGTCCACAAATTTTTCTACAGACATAGAATATTTAATGATGTATGAACATGATTCACTTTTTGGGGCTAGAATGTACACCCATATATTTATAGAAAATCGTATAAAATAACATATACATATTACTTCCCATTTAAACATCAAACTCTATATAGTCAAAAAAAATCTATGTGAACCTACTCTAGCAATTGAGAAGTTGTAACTTCTTTCATTGGTTTTAATGAAACATTGTATTATTTTCCCTTTTCATAAAGATTACCAACTTTGTTAAGTGAGAATTCCAATTTAGGTAAGTCTCTAGCTAAACCATTACTAGGTAGTTTCTTATTTTAGTTCACATTTCAGTGTCCTAATATCTTGTGTTATTACCAAAATTCTTTATGAAAATAATTTAAACAAGAAAAATTTTCCTTATCTAAAAAGTTTTAATCAACAACATATAAATTCTCAGTTCAATGAGCATGGAATATTAAATCATTTTTAGAATTAAAAACATTGCACGGATCATTTTAAAAAATATCATTACAACCATCATCACACAAATGATAGATACTAAGTATCTTGTACTTTAACCATTAAAGAAAAAGTTCTTTGAAAATTAATATAGTATTAGGGTTACTAATTTGGCCTAAGCTGACGATCATTCCCTTAGATATATCACCAAATGTAACATGTCCACCATTAACATTGATTATGATCATGAAGTATGAATAGTTCCTGTTATGTCTTGAACATATACTATCCATGTACCATATGGTTTTATAGGAACTCATTAGACAATTTTCTGGAAAAACATATTAAGCATAGGGTAATTTCGGTACCTACATTTTCATGGGTCTAGAGAGGTTATCTAGTAAATCTTTGGGAACCCATATTTTCCTGATATGTTTCTTATAATCAATAGAAATGTTCTGAGACATTAATACTTTGTTAGATCATTTTGATTTTTTTCAAGAGATGATCCGGAATGTCAACTAGTCGTGAAGTTTCCATATTTTGGATAAATATTTTTTGACAATCCTTCTCTATCCTGGTTGATATCCTATATAGGTTATGAATTTTAGAGAAATTTTATTCCCTAGAGACTTAGTTAAGGTATCCCTACCAAGATTAAACTTCTCAATATCTCTTTTTAATTTCCCATTTGATAGTTTCATTTCAGTATTTTCTTTTAATAGTGGAGAATATTTTTCCTTTTCAATATCCATATCAGACATTTTATAGGAATTTAAAGCATATTGTGTTTTTTATTATTTATATTCATCCTTGAGCTCATTAAAGGTATCCTTAAGTATTCCATAGTATTAAAACTGTTCATCCTTAGTCCTATATTCATCATTATTTGATTCACATTCATTCCTAGAATAGTAAGCTTTATGTATAGGTGAATTTAGTGTTACCTCAAATGTTTTTGCCTTTTAAACACAGTTTTGCATGATTTTTTGGTTTCGTATCAGTAGATTCAGATCCACTGTATCTATCATAATAATAACTCCATGTATCTTTCATACACTTTTTAAATCCCTTTCACTCGTCTTCATATTTCTTCTTAAATTTCAGCTTGGGGAAATAAACATTCACATGACCTTTTAATTTGCACTCATAACATATTATCTCATTTGTTTTGTCATTTCATTTTCTATCCTTTTTCCAATGTCCATTACTATCATACCATCCTCTATAGATTAAATTTATAATGTTATTCTTATTTTGGTAGAACATATCAAATATTCATACAAGATGAGCCATCCCCTCATAACATTCAGAATCTGAATATTCACAGGTGGAAATGTCTACGGGAACTTGAACCTTTCCTTGGTCTTTTCTCTTTGAGGTAACAGTCTAGAATGATACATAATTCATTCGTGGTTCTTCATGATCTTATTGATTCACCTTAAGATCTACTTTGTTCTTCATGTGTTTTTCAATCAGTTCTTTCATTTGTAGAATTCTTATGTCACATGATTCTTTGATAGAAACATAAGATCATCTCCATATATTATGTATTCATTAAAGTAATCACATAATATGATCCTTTTGTCTTCTAGATTCCAATTGATAGTAATGGTATTTACAATTTCATTGAACCTGAGATACATTTTAGATATTGGTTCATCAGGCATCATTTTAAAATTATCAAATTTAGTAGTATATGTATTTAATCTCATTTCCTTATCATTGGTTTTTCCCTCACGTGAAACCAACAATGTTTCACATATTTTATATACAGTTTTACAGTATGATATTCTGGTTAATTATTCATCACCTAAAGCATAGTACAATGCAATCATTGCTTTATGGTTATTATTATACATAGATTTACTCAACTGAGACCATGCGTCCCTAGTAGTACCAAGTAATGCATGTGGTTCTTTAATTCTGTCCCAAATTTCAGGACCCATGATATCAAGATACATTTTCATTTTGAATTTCCTTTGAGTGTAGTTGTTACCATTAAATAATTGTTTCCTTCATGTAGTCACTCCATTAACTCGGTTATCCATAGCTAGTTAGAATTTAATGAATACAACATTTAGATATGACAAAATTTTAATATTTTTATGATCCATCTAAAATCACTATTGAAAAGAATTTTAAAATATTGAAACATAGTTCTGATGGTATCAATAAACACACCACTAATACCAAATGTTGGTCGAGGTGGAAACTTAATAGGGGGGGTGGGTGGTGAATCATGTTCTGAATTAAAATTTCTACAAAAAACTATATGATAAAATCCCCTAATTTGAAACAGTTCCATTAATTAAGGTAGTAGAGATATAAATGATCAATTTCTCAACAAGTTTCTCAAATGATGATTAGTCCTCAGTTGAATCAGTGTAAAAACTTATCCAAATTTTGATACAAGTTTACTGAATTAAACACAAATACACACCAACTAGAACTAACATTTAGAGTTAATGTAAACCAGATTTATGCCTTCGAAATTATAAGAAGCTGAAAATAGAAAAATAGAGCATTACAAAATAAAGTACAAAGTAGAATTAAACAAGTGGTTCAGTCTCCAGTTGAGACTTAATCCTATCCACTTGGTGATATCCTTCAACCAAGAATTTTATATTAACATACTTGATAAAAAGACTGTATCATGCATTATAACAATTTTCACAAAATGTCTATGTATCAAAACCTCCACCATAGTTCTTCATGGAAAAAACAAACACTAGGTCACACATGACCTCCTTTATAGTTAAAAGTGAGAAACAAAAAATATAAGGAATGTATGGTATGAGGATTTTTAGTATCCTTCTGTTTAAGAATAGGAGATAGTGTGTGTGTAACAAACAAACCCATAGTACTCATAATTTAAAGCTAAAGAACAAAATAGAGATAATGTTATGAGGAATTAGTTCATAAGGACCTATGTGTTTGTAGTTTAGATCTGTACTCTGTGATGTGATGAAATTGAATTTTGAGTCCTTATCTGGAAGTTTTCTCCAAAACAGAGTGTTTCAACTTCATGTTATAAATTCTAGGTATTTAGTTGTTCATCTTCTTGGTTTGAAAGAGATTTGATGAACCATAGCAAGGAAACCTTGAATTGGTTCTCCCAAAGATCTTCATGAAGCTCTTGGGTTTCCTAGGAAATTAATGGTATGTTCTGCTTGTTATCTAGTTTTTCCATGTAATATCTCTCACCCTACATGGTCTTATCTAGCTCGATCTTCTATTTTATTCTTGATATCTAATATTAGAAATTATTAATCCATGGGTGGTCTTCCTTGTACCTTATACGGTCTCTAGACATGTCTATAATTAACATTAATTAATGTTAGAAGCATTACATTTATCAAATATGACCGTTAGAATAATCATAAGAAAATTGAAAAATTAGAGTAGAAGTGTATAGGTATCTATAGATAGGTAGTTGTAGCCTTCTCAATGGTATCTTCTCAATGGTAGGCTTTTCAGCGGTAGATATTTGAATTCCAAAGGTTCTTACCATAGTAACCTTTCATTAGAATACTTCTAGTGGTATCTTCATTGCAAAAACCTTTTATTAGTAAGCATAAAATGGTAACCTTATATCAGTAACCTTTAATCAGTGACTTTAAAATGGTTCTAGTGAAAAACTTCCCATCAGTGACATTGTACCAGTAACCTCTAGTAGTAGCTCTACTACAGTAGCCCTTAAGTTGAAACTCGTAGCGGTGAACTTTCATTGGCAACTCATCGGTATGGTTCCACAACGATAAACTTATAGGGGTAACCTCTCAAATAGTATCCTCAAAATATGACTTAAGCAAAAGGCTCTTAACATGGAACTTCATAACGGTGACCATTTTCATAAAACAATTTACACTATAAACATAATCAAGAAAGGAGTGAGATTAAAAATACATAATCATTACAAGATAAAAACAACAAAAACCAATGAAAAATGATTATCATAAAAATAAAACATGATTTCAGATTATCAAAATATGTGAGTCAAAAAATAATAATTATAAAATTTTATCTTGATTTCATACCGTCATCTCATACTTTAACCCCTCATAAAACTTGTTGTACCCTTATCTATTGAAAACAAATTTTATTTTTTAAATATTTCTTGTCAAAAAAATAAGTTGATCAAATTAACTTATATTCATTATTATGATTCAATATATGAAATCCATTTTAAAATATTAAAATATCTAAATTTCCAAAATCAATATTAAAATAATTGGTCAAAATGCAACATAACCCATTTTTAGAAAAATTAATTTTTTGCATAAATAGAAACAACATTAATTCAACTCATAGAAAAATATATCAAATGATTGTTAAAATATTTTATTTTATCTATGTTTTATAAATTTATTAAATATCATTAATCAGTATTGATTTATTTAATTCATGAAAATAAAAAAACATTTCACAGTTAAAAATGGTTTAAAAAAATGTGTTTTAATGCCAAAAATGATCGTACTCCAAAATAATGCATAATTATTATCACTATATAATTATTTAGAAAATTTATAATCAAATTTTAATTATTTTAAATTAATATAAAATATATAAAATAACTGACATTTAAATTAAATATTTTAATAGATTTAATTTATAGTTCAACAGAAATCTATGTTTTCACAATTAACCTACAAATAAATATTAAAAAAATAAAAATATAAAAAATATAACATTGACATGAAAATTTCATAAATTATATTATTTAAATAAAATTTTATTTCAAAAAATGTCATAAATTAGTTATAATTTTCAATCACAAAATAGAATAAAATCTTTTTTTTAAGAAATAAAATTTTAAAACAAATAATATTACTGAAAATTGAATACTTATTTTTTATGAATCAGTTTTTATGTGTGAATTGTATAAAAATATTATATTTTTTCATAATTTGGTTATTCATTTTCATTATATAAATTTAAGGGCTATGTGATGATGGAAAAATTTATAACATCCTTTGAAAAAGGGAAGTGTGTAACATAAATCTTATAAGAAATAAAACATAATCATGTTCCCAAATAAGGATAAAATTTTTGTGAAGAAAAAATATGGTCATTGACGTGAGAAATAATCACTATATAATAAAATATACTAATAGAGATCAAATTCTTTGGATTTTTAATTACCACAAACACATAGTCCAATGAGTGGTGAAATGACCTTAAATCCATCATAAATTTTTGTATGATGAAAAAAATAATTCTAAAGGTCCCATAAATAGGGTCATGTAATTTTATTACCATAGATAATGAGAAAATATAAATAAAATTTATTAATATATAAAACTGATTTCTTCCTTTAGTTGCATCATCTAATAAGTTACCACCTCTATTCATCCTGTATTCGAATAATGAATGAATTATATGAATATTTATTTGTAGGCTCGCTAAAATAATATTCAAATACACCATATGTTTTATAAATTGATGATAATATACTCCCCATTTTTCTATTTATGTAGTAGAACAAGAAAACCACAATCTATGATAGTATACATGAATAAAAATCCCATTTTAAAGAACAATCTCAATGATTTTAACATTAATACCTAATGATCTACTTAATTATTTCCACAAATAACGAAATTTAGTACTCCTCAAAGCATTTTTGACATGTTCTGAAACCCCCAAAAAGAATTGCAAATGGTCACACAATTTTAAAAATAATGAAATAATTAATCCCAAAAAATAATGTATCTCTTAATATCAATTACCAAACATATGAATACCGTGATCCAAGATTCTATTAAAATTTTGTAATAACTATAATCACTCTTAAATCCCCAATAAAATATTTATTCTTCTAAATAATAAGTCTATCATTTCGAATTAAATAAATCATAGACTAACCAATATATTACATAAACACCGAAAATAAATAAACTGCAAAAAATATTATAAAAATATGTAGTGACCCCAACCCCAGTAGCCTCAAAAAGGTGACTGCTATCATTTTATTAGCATAATAAACATGTAATGACATATTTAATGTTTGTTCTGTTCTATAGTTTTTGTAAACTAAATATAGATAGGAGTATTAAAATACATTTAAATAAAAAAATTAAAATATAATATTTCATTCTTTCAAAAATAACATTATTCCCTCTTTCATAAACCTACATACCACCCATAGTAAACATTACTAATTTATGAGAAAGGAAATAAAATAATCGTGATCTCAAATTACCCGTAAGTGATAAATACAATTGAATCGATGATGAACCAGTAACCTTAATCAATATGGGATGGTAAATAACATAAAAGATCCATTTAAATTACGTGAATATCCGGTAAAGTTAAGGAAAAATAAATATGGAAGGGTAAATTAATGGGATCAAATTCCATTTAATCAGTAAGATGATAATTAATTTCATCTATAGATTATAACATTGAGAAAATATCATGGTTAATAATTATAAAATTCCATTTCAACGAAATATAAAATTATAAGAAATCATATTCCACAGGAACCTGATAACACTACTATCAAGATATATCCAAAAGATGGTTTAAATCAGGATATGTATTATCAAGATATATCCTTCAGAAACATTTAATTAACTTGGTTACAAATCTTAAGGGATTGTGGCCTTCTGATTTTCTCTCAGGAGACTACAGATGCATTATAATGATTTATGTAAATTTTCTGTAACCAGTGTATTACATATCCAAATCATTCATTATATAAATAAAAATTTATTTAATTCAAAAAAATAAACCTTTTTAAATATTCATATTGAGTAAAGGATATAGAATTATCAAAACTTCCCCAATTTTTCAAATAATTATCAAAGTAAACACCATATGTAAAAATGGAATATAGTTTAGGAAATAAATATATCAATGATAAATAGTGTGGATATTTAGTTGAGTTTAATGTCTAATAGTCACCGTAAAGTGAATATTTATTAGAGAAGATAATGACATTAAAATAAAATAAGGAATTGAATGTCAATACTATCATTGTCTGGAATGATCATAATCCACCTAGAGTCATAGTAAGGATGATATAAAAAAATACCCATTATAGTAACAATAATGTTTAGTTTCAATTTATTAATCTAAATTTCATAAAAACATATCGAAAAAATACATTGGAAACTATCCTTTTCATATTAGAATATCATTTTGAAAATCATTTTCATTGAAAATAACTATTAAAAAACTTTTTTTTCAAAAACAACCTCATAATCTTGCAACGGATGCTTAAATAAAATGACTGTCGTGATGGTTGGTGTAAGAACCCATGTTTTTAAAACTAGATTAAATTAGAAAGGAATTTAAATGTCTGGGTAATTAATGGATAAACGATTTTTAAGACATGGATTCAGAATAAAGCTCCACACATGGAATATTTTAAAGCATTCATGTTGGGCTATGCATAGTTTGTTAAACCGTGCATGTCTGGGAAATGAAATACCCTAAGTATCCTTTAGAGAATGCTTGTTCTACGCACGTTTCGACAAACCAGGTGGCTCAAACCATGTGGTTACGATGTCTTTTTATAAAATGTGTGTAATCTATTTACCTTAAGAAATTAATGTTTTAGTAATAATATTATAAGTATATTATTATTATTTATAAAATGTTAATTAATTAAATTTAAGGGAATGAAAATTTAATTAATTATGGGAAATAAATTTCTTCATTTATATGAATAAAAATAAATTTTAATTTAATGATGAAGCATTTTTAGGAAATGGAGAATTTTGGTTTTATCAATAGTTTGAAAAGTAATAAAAGTGACATTATTATTATTATGGGTTTATGAGTGTTTTAATAATTAATATTAATGGAGATTTAAATTGGGGGCTATGAATCTATTTTTTTGACGATATTCAATAAAATTTAATTATGGTGTGTATTTATGTTTTAGGATGGATAAAATAAATAGGGGAGAAAACAATTCTCCTTCCTCTCTACGAACAAGACACACGACCTCCCCCTTCTTCCCCGGTGAGGCACGATGGACGGCCCTTCCCCCAGGTGCACACCTCCTGCTCTAGGGCATCCTTCTAAGGGGATCCACCATGGATGGATCTACCTCCTCGAAACCTCCTCCACCATACGGCCTGACCAGGACTAGGTTCACATGACACTCCGAAGAATATGCTATGGTGTGACCCCCCACTACCTAGGTTCCCTTCCTCCATAGGCGACACACTAGGTGTGCGAGCTCTTTCCTGGTGATACACATAGCAACATGACCCATGCTCCATCTTCGGATGACCGTAGTGCATGACCTCCACTTGGTCACACCCATTAGTAGGCATGTTCCCCTTTTGGCTATGTTCACATCAGCTAAACGACCCCTGGTAGAAACCTGAGGATGAACGATCCAAGGCATGAACCCCTCCTTTCATGCTGGTTTTCTCCAGGTTTATTCATGGGATCCCTTCGATTTCTTGTGTTAATGTCATAAGGCATGTCCTTCTTTGTTGCGTTGATTATTATTTTTTGGTTAACAAATTGGATTTGGCGGAAAACCTAATTTTGGGTTTGATCTGGTTGATGTGTCGTTCCTTCAATAAGTTGTGTGATTGGCCTATCAGGGCTCGTTGGTCCATGTTTCGGCAACCACCACCAAAGGTGAGGATTTTCAAGCCAATATTGGTTTTCTAATATTGATTTATAGGTAAGGATTAGTAAAAATATTTGGTTTTTCACCATCTATTAAATAGTTTGAGAATTTATCTAATCCCCTAATATAGAGGTGTCAGCGCATAAACCTTTTTGCTCTAGTTTTGGTCTCTTGTTTTTGATTTTGTAAATTATTGTTTATGATTCAGTGAGTGCGTGACTGTAAATAAATAAATATATATATATATTCTTATATATAAGTTTTGTTCATGTGACTGTGGGCCGAGTGAAATTGGTTGCCGCCAAGTAAATCAAAGAGACGTGAAATATTAATTTGGTTTTACCCTATTTTAGGGTCCTCAATATTTAGCTCTTTATTTTAGAATGCATATTTTCTTCTTGTAATAAATTGTGAATGTGAGTTTCCTTGATTATGGAACTCCAAAGTGTTTTTAAAATATTAATTAAAGATATACTTTTAGTTAGTGGTAATTTCATATCATTCTTGTGCTGGTTTGGGATTTTAATATGGATTCTTTCTGGTGCTGATAGATGTTATGTTAATGCATGAGACACTTGATGTTATTGAGTGATTCTCCCTATGTGAGATGAATTAGGACTTGACCATGTGTAGTTTTTAAGCATGTATTGCTGATTATTTATTTGTTTCCAAGTGAATATGGTTGAGTTTATGACCTATGCATTGAACACCTAAATAGGAATCACCCCATGGGTCTTTATAGTAAACGAGACTAGAATGTCATTTAGATGTGGACACCCTTAGTTGATCCTTTTTACCCCTTGTCTCAGAATGTTATTTTTGAAATTTATTGTATATCATATGGTGGATTAAATGATTTGAATGATGTAGGATGAGTAATGGTGTAATTAATTGAATAATTTATTATCAAGACATGATTTTGGAAATTTTAGCATTATTGAATATTGAGAATAATGAATATGGAACTACTAATTCACATTTTATTTATTGGAAGATAAATAAGAAATTGGTAATGATTAATGGATATAATAATTAATACATGTTATATGGTGAATTGTTTTTATCAACTATTCAATTGGTTATGAGATATTGATTTGGGTGAATGATATAATTGATTCGATGATTTATTGGGATATGATATTTTGAAAAAATGGATATATTAATTGTTAGATTAATTAAAGGTATTGTGTATTTAGTTAATTGTTGCAGTAACTATTAGTTTTGGTATATTTATCTCATTGATTTTATTTTTATGGGAATATGGATAATTGATGGGTAAATTAATTATCAGGTTTTAATTGAAGGAATTAGGATAAGTAAATTTAGAGTTAATTATCTGGTTGACATGCATGTTGTTGAGAATAATTAGTTGTTAATTAATTTATAACTATTGAAATTTTTAATGGTTAATTTATTATAGAATTATTATATTGTAGTTTTATGTTTTTAATTAGTTGTTGAATTAATTAGTGAATTTGATTAATTAATTTATGAATTGATTAATGGGTGATTTTGTGTTAATAGACATAGTGTTATACACCAATGATAAATATATATTTATGATTGATAAACAGGTTGTGGGGAAGGTACTAATTATTCAAATAATCCCATGGTCCAATACATGGAGTTATACACCCAGATTGAATGAAAATATTCTTTTATGGGATAGGTAATGAGGCTCTAAATAGCCATTGGTTATGAGACAAGGACTGATGCTCCATATACTCATGAGGGTACTAGAAATATAATTCTACACCCATGAATTGACATTGGAATATGGTTCCAATTGGTCGAACATGAACTGAATTAAATGGTTAATGAAATACAGTGTTATATAATTATTTTTTATTGAATATGTATAATGGTTTAGACCATGGCATGCCTCAGGAAGGTATTGATATATGAGGGTCTAGGGGAATCCATGGATTTATGTGGTTAAATAATAATATCAATTAAAGAGGATTATCTAATTTAATGAGGATTGATTAAATGATGATTGACAATGAATGTGTGATGACTGTTTTGTATGCATGCAAAATGTATAAAAGAAGTTCATACATGAGGTGAGGGTTGATGTTGGTACTTGGGTAAATAGTTACTGTGTACTTTTTACTTTATTTATGCATGAATTCACACTGTTTAAATTATTTATTGAGTATCTAGATTTGTTGTAGACACTAGTTGTCCTGGTCTACTACGATTTATATCTCACACCCTACTAGGACTGCCATTGCACAGGGGTACCCGAGTAGATTCAATTTGGTAGTATGATAGAGATGTTTGCATATACATGGGAGATATGAGAATAGGACTGAGTTGAAGCTTGGGATTCTTGCGGAGATAACCCTTGGGGCTTTGAGTTATTTTTTTTATTTCTATGTAACGTATCAAGTATTTTAGATCAATTTCATAGATGTACCATAATAACATGCATGCATTGTATTATATATTCATTTTCCATTTGGCTTTATACAATAACTATATAATTATGCCTCCACAACTTTATTGTTATTCACACTACTTCCATGATTTGCTGACATTGTCCACATTTTTACTCTGATAAGAGGATATAGTCTCACCACCGACTATCCTTAGTCCCACACTTGTTGTTAGTAGCATCTGGAATACGAGGAGACATGCATGAGGTCATGTGGAGATGGTTTGGCCAAATGTTCCGGGGTGAGTAGTGTCGGGATGATACAAAGTGGTATCATAAGCTTCTTTTCCTTTGTCTTAGTATTTAGGGTTGGTATATTGGACTCTAGGAATGTGTTGGAACTAATATTAATAGTCATTCCTAGGACAGATCATCCCACGTATACGAAATGACTAGGGGTATAGGGATGGTAATTGATGTTTATATTGTTCGCGGTTACAGTTTATATGATTTCACCTTGAGTGACAGGTATATAATCTGTTGCTTATTGATTTTGAGAATTTCAAGAATTTTATTTAGCATGATATGGCAAGGAAGTTGCATACATTCATCATCTTAGGTAATTTGATATTCAAAAGCAATACATATTACATGCTATATTGTTTCATTAGTAGGATGCATGATAATTTGTATTATGTGCCTTGGGTGTAGTGACATGTTTTTATCTGCTTTATCATGACTTTATAGATAGTATGTTTTAGTGATATATTTAACATGCTTGGGTGATTATATACCATACTTCATCTATTATTAGCCTGTTTGGTTGTTGTTCCATGTTTTTGTGTCATAACATGTTGTTGTGTTACTGCTTGTGATAACTTTCTTGAGATATTTTCATGTCTGAATGGGCTGCTAAAGATAAAATGTTAAGTGAATTTGTTTGTTACAAATGGGATCCAAATGCCTGTAATAAGGTGTATGGACACCTTATCGATTGGTTGATTTCCACCCACGTTTTTGAACCTTATATAACAATAGTATGTTTGAAAACAGTTATAAAAGTTATAATGCGGTGTTTTGATAGAAATTATCTATTGTTGGGTTGATTATTGAAGAACTCAGATTGAATAAATGGAACCCAAAGAGATCACCTTTCTTGGTAAAAGGAATTTTGTTGCAAAATTTCCTATTTATATTTGGATAACACGATATGTGAAATGTATAAAGAGGATGTTTGTTTTTCATATGGGGTGTTCATTTGAAGCCAAGTGACATGTTGTAAAAAACATACATGTGTATTTGTTGAAATTCATTCAAATAATAAAAGGATGAAATGAATTAACTAAAAAGGATAAAATGAAAAATGATCTTTTGAACCTCATGATATCTATTTTTCGTAACCAAGAGAGATTGTCGACATTTATGTTTTTTAAGGGGTAACCCCATGGTAGGTAGTACCCTTATAATATTTTAGGTGTTAAGGTAAGTTCATCCCACTATTAGGGATGGCCTTTTTATACTCGAGTGTTTTGAATGACCTTTATGTTTATGTTATGACTTATATGATCCATGTTTGTCATGGTTATAATGGTTTGATGAATGTCACATGCATGCAATAAGGTGTTTTGTAATAGAACGTTGGTGATCAACTGATCTTTTCTTGCACTGACATGGACTATCCTAAGGTGAGTGCTGAAAGACCGATATGATTTTAAATAACACAAATAACATTGATGATATAGATTTTGAGGTTTGGTTGATGATGTTTCGGCAGGAGAAGATATATTTTTGTGTAAAGAGTCAACCAGAGATAGTACGACTAATTTTTTAGAGTCTAGGGATTTCTCATAGCGTGCTCATCTAAATGAGACAAGAATATCCTCTATATTGACCTCATCATGGATACACTAAGATAATGTCATTATTAAACCATGCTAAAGTTTTAAATGTTTTTGGGCTTGATGAGTGGTTTTTATCTATGTTATATGTGGGATTCATGGTTTCCTGGGGATATTCCTTCTTTCATGTTGGGGCACATTATTTTTTCTAACTGACTTGCGATAGATTGTCTTGGTAGTGTCACTAGAGGTCAGGTAATGATGTTGGCATACATGTAGTTGGTGATGTAACAATTTCAAAAGGTACATCACTAGTTTAAGGATGAGTGACTGTTTTTGGACACTAATTTCATATCTGGAAATAATGTGTAACCAGTTTCTATTGGTCGATTGGGAATTGACCATTTTATTAAATGAGGTCTATTTAATGGAATGAAATATAACAAGGATTTGTTGATATTTGTCTTAGGTTTTAATGAATTAATCGGTTGGACTTATGTTTTTGTTATTAGAGAGTTTGGAAATTGAAAACGTAATGTTTTTTTTCAAACAAAACTTATCGGCCTTTGTGGGTCAGAAGCTATTTTAGTGGTTCCCAATGGCCTCTCAGGTATAAGACATTTTAAGGTGGGTAGTTTTTAATAACCCATGTTTTTAAAAATGGAAGAAATTCCAAGGGAATTTAAAAATCATGGTAAATAATGGATAAATGGTTTTAAAGTCCCAGCACGAGAATAAACTTTTGCGCATGGACCATTTGAAAGTGTTATTGTCAGGATGAAAATGGTTTGTCAAACCGTGTGTGTTGGAGAAGTGGTATACCACTGGAATCTGTTGGAAAATGAATGGGTTGGACATGTTTGGTCAAACCATGTGGGTTAACCATGCAGTTACTGGGTTTTTAAAAAATATCTGTTATTTATTTACCTTAAATAAATAAAATATTTCATAATAATAATGAAAGTGTATTATTATAATTTATATTATGTTAATTAATTAAATTCAAGGGAAAGAGAATTTAATTAATTGTGGTAAATAAATTTTAGGATTAATATGAAGTCAACAAGATTCTAATTTTATGTTGAAGGGTTTTTATTATAAGGAGATTTTGGGTAATACAAATGATTTGAAATGTAATAATAGTGATATTATTATTATTATTGTTTTATGAGTGTTTTAATTATTATTTTTAATGGAAAATAAATTAAAGGTTATGGTTCTATTATTTAGACTATTTTCTATAAAATTTAATTATGGGTGTATTTCAGTTTTAGGTTGGGTAAAATAAAAAGGGTAGAAAACCCCTTTCTTCTTCCTCTCTACAGACATGGCATGTGACCTATACCTTCTCCCCTAGTGAGGTGCGATGGAAAGGCCTTCCTCTAGGTTCGCTCCTCCTACTTCATGCCCTCTTTCTAGGAAACACCTCTATGGTAGTATCTCCCTCCTCGAGACCTCCTCTGCCATGTGACATGACTAGAATCAAGAGTGCATGACCCTCTGATGAAAAACATGTGGTGTGACCCCCACCCCCACCCCCACAAGGTTCCCTTCCTCGTGTAAATACCCATGGCTACATGAACCATGCTCCCTCTTCGGTTAACCACGCTGCACGATGGCCAGAAGGTCACGACCCGCAGTAGGCACATTCGCCTCTTGGTTTTGTGGCACAACAGCCGCACGAACCACATGCAGAATCTGGAGGACACACGATCAATGTTGTAACCCCATCCTTTTGCACAGGTTTTCTCTCAGATTCTTCATGGGTTTCCTTCAATTTCTTGAGATATGGTTTTTAGACATGTCCTTCCTTATTTCATTGATTATTTTATTCTTTTTCACCTCCCATCTTATGTTTTTTCTGAAACCCTATTGTTCAGGTTTGATATGGTTGTTGTGTTGTCCTTTCAGTAGGTTGTGTGGTTGGTGTATCCGCACCTATGGGTCTGCATTCCCACAACCGCTACCGAAGATGAGGCAGTTCAGGCCAATTTTAGTTCTCCAATATTGATTCAGACTTAAGGATTTGTACCACTATATTGTTTTTCACCATCTATTACAGAATATGATAATTTATCTATGTCCATGGTATAGAGGTGTAGGTGTGTAAACCTTGTTTCTCTGGTTTGGAGTTCTGTTTTTGATTTAGTAAATTCTTTTTTATGTTGTAGGGTGCATTCATGTGTAAATTTATATAGGTATATATATAGATATATAAATATATACATATGTATGAGTCATGAATGTACGACTACAAGCTGATTGAAAATGGTTTCCACCAAGTAAATCAAAGAGCTGATAAATATTAATTTGGTTCCACCCAGAGGTAGGGTATCAAATTTTTTTCTCCTTATTTAAGAATTCCAATTTTCTTCATTAAATAAATAGAGAATTTGAGTTTCCATGATTTTGGTACTAGAATGTTTTCTTAAAATGTTGATTAATGATAAATTTCATGTTAGTGGTAATGTCATATCATGCATCCAGTGGTTTGGTCTCTTAATATGTATTCTTGATAGGGATGGTATATGTTATATCTATGCATGAAACCATTGATGTAATTGGGGGATCCTGTCTACTTGAGATAAATTTAGACTTGACTATGTGTTGGTTTTAAGCTTGTATTGCTGATGATTTAATTCCTACAAAGTGGACATGCTTGAATTTTTTCCATGTGCATTAAATGGTCAATCATGAAGCACCCCATGGATCATCTTAGTAAATTAGACTAGAATGTTGTTTTGAAATGGACATCCTTATGTGTTCCTTTTTACTCCATGTCATGGAATGTTATTTAAAAAATTTATTGTATATAAGTTAGTGAATTAAATGATGTTAATGAGGTAGGATGACTAATTGGGTAATTAATTAAGGAACTAATTATCAAGATGTGATTTGCGAAATTTTAGCATTATCGAATATTGAGAATATTGAATATTGATGAACTACATAAGAAGTTATTTATCAAAAGATAAATTGGAAACTGGGAATGATTAATGTATAGATTAATTATTACATGTTAAATGGTGAATGGTTTATGAATTGACGATTTTGTTATGAGATATCGATATTTCTAAAGGATATAATTTATCCAAATATTTATTATGATACATTATTTTGAAAAAATAGAGTTAGTTATTGTTGGATTAATTAGTGGTAATGTGTTTTTAGTTAATTATTTCATTAACTAATAGTTTTGGTATTTTTAACTAATCGATTAGATTAGTATGGGAATAAGGATAATTGATTTATAAATTAATTACCATGTTTCAGTTAAAAGAATTGCGATAATTAAATGTGGAGTTAATTATCTGGTTGAATTTCTTGTGGTACGGAATAATTAATTGTTAATTAATTATTAACTATTGAGATTTTGAATGGTTAATTAATTGTAGAATTATCTGATGGGAGATTTATATAGTTAATTAGTTGTCGAATTTATTAATGGATTTGATTAATTTATTTATGAAATAATTGATTGATGGTTTTGGGGTGTTAGACATGGCGTTCTTCACCAATGATAAATATATATGTATGATTCATAAATGGGTTTTCAGATGGGGATTGATTCTCCAAATACTCACATCTTGCAAGACATGGTATTCTACAACTAGATTGCATTAAAATATTCTTTTATGGGATAAATACTGACTCGTAAAATATCCATGGGATGTGAGACAAGGGCTGATTCTCCAAATACTCATGAGGGTTCTCGACATGAATTTGTACATAAATTAATTGACATTGGACTATGGGTCCAATTGGTCGAACATGAACTAATGTTAATTGTTAAGTAAATATAGTGTGATGTAATGATTATTTATTGAATATGGAAAATGGTTCAGACCCCAGCATGGACAAGGCAGGTTTTCAGATACGAGTGTCTAGGGGAACCCTAGGATTTTGGAGTTAAATAAAAATATCAATCAACGATGTTTATATAATTTAATGAGGATTTAATACATGATAACTGAAAATTAATGCATGATAGAAATTGTGTATGCATGGAAAATGTATAATACAGGTTCAGACACTAGGTGAGGGTTGACACAGGTACATTTTTATATAGTTACATTGTACTTTTTTACATTATTTATGCATTCATTCACACTGTTTAAATTATTTATTAATTTTTTGGATTTAGGGTAGACACTGGTGGTCCCGGCCTAGTGAGATTTACATCTCACACCTTACTCAGGCCACCATTACACTGGGGTACCTATGTAGATTCTATTTGGTTGCAAGAATGTGATGTTTGTATATACATGGGAGATAGGAGTAGAGGGATGAGTGCAAGTTCAGGATACTCGAAGAGATCACCCTTGGGGAATTGAGTCATTATTTATTTATTTCATTGTTGATATGTAAAGAATGATTCATTTTTTATTACTTTCATATTTGTTCCATCATAACATGCATGCATTATTTAACATTGGTTTTGGACATTTAGTTTTATAAAAGATTTATAAAATTATGTCTCTACTACTTTATCATTATTCACACTACTTCTTCCATTTTCTAATATTTTCCACTATGTTGACTCGATTAAGAGGGTATAGTCTTCCCACTGACTATCCATAGACTCTAACTGCTTGTCAGAAGCCTCTTGCATTTGGGGAGACACACTTAAGGTAATGTGGCCACCAGTCCAGCCACTTTTTTAGGGGTGAGCTACGTTAGGAAGGCAGAGTGGGTAATCCTATAACTGAAATAAAGTTAAAAATAAAATTCATTATTTACTATAAAATTGATAGGAATGTACCTATTTTGGAAAATTAAAAAAAGATTCCATTCAAATTTTCAGTAAAATTGAAAAAAGAATTATGTTGAAAATTACCATTGATTCCTTCTAAGAATATTTTGTAAGATGTAAAATGGGTAAAAATTCTATTGATAAATAATTTTCAAAATGATAAAAAAACTAAAAATAATTTTTGAAAACTAAGTTTTGGAAGAAAACACATATCTGACCAAATAGTAAAATGATGTAAATTTTTCTTAAAAATATTTACAAAATCCTTTTATGCAAAATAGTTTAGAAAAATGGTTTGATTACCTGAAAATTTCATTTATAACCAGAGGAGAATAAAAGTTTATGGGATTATTATAAAAATTTCTTTTAATTTCTTTTAACTAATTTTCAATAATGACCATTCTTTATTAGAATGATATTGTGAAGTTAACCCTTAAAGTGTTCATAACATTCACTTTTGGAATTTGAACCATTTACGATGTGTGAATTATGGTGGGACCCCATCACAAAAGTTCAACTATGACGAGGTCCTGCTACAATTATCATGGTTTTAAAATGACATCGCAAATATGTTTACTGCAATGGACGGTTGAAAATAGTTTAGTAGAATTTTTAAAGAATCTCCATATTGATTGCCCTGTTCAAACACTTATTTTTGTGACGGGACCATCGCAAAAAAAAATTAAATATTTAATAGAATATAATTATTAAAATAATAAAATTAAAACTAAAAGAATAATTATAATAATACTAATAAATTTATAAATTAATATATTTTAAAAAAAAGTTAATTTAAATAATAAAATAATAGAAAAAAATATTTATAAAAATATAATAATATAATAATGATAATAAATTAGTAAATAAATACTAAAATACTAAAAATAATAAATAAATAGTATAATAATATAAATAATAATATAATAAAAAACTCAATGTTCACAATAATATAAAAAAACGGTATATAGAAATGTAAATATGTAGAATAATAAAAACATTACAAAAACATTTTACATTCAAATTTTTATCATAAAAATTAATTAAGTCATTGAGGGGAGGGTCATCTGGAGGACCTGGTGGGGATGGTTGAGTTAACACCATCCCTAAACCATGAGTCAATCATCGCATGTACTCTATAAACTAAACATGTTGATGCTACTGCCATCAAATCATCTCCTCTTACAGTTGTTGTCATTGTTGACAGAACCCTTCCTACCCTCTACACATAGTCTCTATTAGCTCATCCTAAGCTCATAACTAGTACTCATAATGTGTATCTGATCATGAAATATCTCAATGATCCTTTATTTAGTTGCATGTTCACATCATAGTAGAACCATAATAACTACTGGTCATCAATTGAGATCTGATACCAGCAACTCGGTCATTCTTGAAGGCATATTGGGTCTCCTACATCCATTCCTGATCATAAAATCATGATGTACTACTATGATCCTCGATCGTGGAATGAGTCTCAACATTTGTCTGGGACATCACAACATCATACAAATCCTTTAATTATAATATAAAATTCAAATAGCTAAAATATTATTTGTCACTAATTTCAAAACACAATAAAAATATATTTACCACAATCTAATAATTGTTATCACTTATATTCTATTCAGTGATAGGATCACTATACATCCCCCTTTAAAAATTGACCTCCATAATATCAGGTTGTTTGACTACCTATATGAATACACAATAAAAAAATTACATATAATGTTATATAAATTATTATAAAAGGTATATACCATATGTTTCATATGTGTACTGAATGTATGACTACCATCTCAATGGTTAACCTCCTATCTCCATCAGTTATATCAAAAAAATGATCACTCATCCTGTGTCAAAATAATCCAACCGAAACATGAGATTAAAAGTAATCTGATCTATGAGAATAACAAGACTGACCAAATCTTTGACTACTGCTTTCCACATTGTTTTCCTCCTCATATTGTGCAAACATTTATGGTACCGCTCATGCAGGAAAACTTCCCATACCTCATATAGATTAACAAATGTTATCATCCACATAAAACTATAAAGCCTATAAATAATTAATAATATCATGTTATTAATAAAATAAATTTCAAAATAAGTTTTATTTTTTTATAAACCATCCCATGATTAAATATGTATAGTTGATCATTAATTGGAATCTGATCCCATGTAACATGTGGTCCAAAAATATTATTATATATTATAACACTCCAATTTACAATACCTATAATCGAAAAATCGTGAAAACATAGAAAAAAATCAAGTAACTATTATATAAATAAATTAATGATAATTAACAAACACTAATTAAAATAAACTACTTAACATACCTCTGCATGCATGGATCAATGTCAATATATAGAACTCGCCTATGGATAGGGCTATGAATCATCAATCAAGCATGATCATTCCCACTCTGTGTCCCCCCCCCAATCTTCTAGTTGTTTTGATGGTCAGATGATACAACATTGTGCTCATGACTAGGTCAATCACCCTACTCCATCTCACAAAATAGATCCATGTCTATCTGAAATGTAAAATAATTTTGGTAAGAAAATAGTTTAAAACAACTATTATATTTAGATATATATTACATAAGAATATAATATTTATTTAACTTTTTTAATCTCCATCTCTATCTTCATATTCATATATGACAGTGTTATGATCTTTAATTTCCTCCTCAGTATCCCCAATCTATATAGGAGTTTTAGTTTCATCATCTCTTTCCATTTAAAATTCATTTTTTACATTAATAACATCATCACAACTATTGAACCATAACTGTGGGTTTTCATCATCGATATTTAGGTTTCTTTATTGAAAATATAGATTTAGAGTAGTCTCATGAAAATTTTCAATTCCTTGAACTACATTGGAAGCACTTATAATTTTAATGAATTCATTTTCTCAATATATCACTTTTATTATACTCCACCAATCACATAGCACTGTTGAAGTTCCACACTAGTTAGAAAAATTAATTTTATGTTCCTAATGAGACATTAAATATGGTTTATTTAATGCAAAAGGATTTTATATATAATATCTATGATTCCATGTTGTGGTGGAACACACATCCTCTCTCAGTATCCAACCACTGATATTTAGCAATTATTATGTAATTCTTTCCAAAATAACATATTTCAATTATTTCATATTGCATGTCACAAAATGCAACTTCACATTCTCTATTATTAGATACTATCAAGAAAACTCCAATATTCATTGTTTTCTATTCCCTATATTCATGTGTATGAAATTTAAAACCTTTCAATACATATACATTATAAAATTTAACCATTTGGATGGTGGGTTTCTCAAACACAATTTATTATCAATGTCATCAACATTTTGGGATACCAGTAAAATTGAAAAAAAAATATCAATATAACATTTAATATGGTAATTCTATTTGTTAGACCATGAAAATTTTAATTTACAAGTTTTTTAATCCAATATAATTTTTTTCTGATGTTATTCATGAGAATCTCCTATAATTTGTGTATACCATTTATTTATATGATTATCACATAATATAAAAATTAAATTATAATAATTTACGAAAAACATTATAATAGAATAAGTGATAGGATCACTCACAGTGAAAATAATATCACTCCATCACTCTTGAGAAAAACATATTTACCATCCCTATGATGTTCATAATCTAAAATCCATCATTCGTAAACACCACTTAAGCCATGTTCAATCTAATTAGAAACTGATAATTGTTTTTTCATTTCATCATCAAAATATCCATAATTATATCCCATGTTGTTATGTTTTGATAAATATTTTGATTTAAAATACAGGGATAAGAAAAAAAAGAATTTTCCACCTGTAAATAAGCTTCTTTAATTGATCTTTCAACCGATTCTTTGTTGCATACCTTTTTTACCAATTTCAACATGCATATCTCCAATAAGAAGATCCATCGAAACTATAATGAACCTTTTCATTTTTCTTCATATAGCATAGGTAAAATCTAATGTTCAACTTAATCAATGAAATCTAGTGTGAAGACTTTTTCGGTTTACATAATATTAAAACATCATCTTTTTAGAGTCTACATAGTGCATGATAGTATGTTTTCACTGAAAAAGTGTCTCAGAAAAAATATTATATTAATGTTTTCTCATCCCAAATCATAGAATTAAAAAAACCTCTTTTTCCAATCAGTATAATTCATTCCTTAATTACATTACATTCATGAATTCTTAATCAGGTAATTTGACCATCTCTAAAACATCTAGGAAAATTGAAAACATATCCTTCTATAAGCATCAAATTTGAAATCCACTATCATAATATTATAATATTATCTATGGTAACTATATAATCTACTATTGTATTCATTAACTTCTGTGATATATAATTTTTAAACATTTCATGTTCTGATAACCTATTTATTTTGGTAAGATCTAATCATGCCTATATGTTATCATTGGTCGTAATATATGTGTCCAAAACTATATAAAATATATTATCAAAATAGTTCATCTAAATATTATTGAAATTTAACATGTGATGAACCCACAAATTAAACCAATATGGAAGATCCCCCAAAGGCCCTGTTTTATCCCATTTTTTTCCTTCCCAAAGCCATAAATGTACGGTTGGTTTATATTCAGTCCAAGTTTAATTGGTGGTAATAAAGAAGTAATATATTTTAACTCAACATTTGATATCATTATAAGATGTCTATCACTTTCAATTTACCATTTCTAAAATGATATTTTTCCATCAGAAAAGGATGATCATTAGGAATAACTATTTTATGATAGTCAAAGAAATAAATTTTCTCCCATAAATCAGACTAAAATCATTGTTGTCTCTCATAAAATAAGGAAATGATTTCGGACCATGTGTATTTCCACCATATAAAATTCCATATTTTGGGAAGTTACTAATTTTCTACATTAATGCAGCTTTTAGTAGGAAATTTTGATTCAAAACAACATTAGAATTACTAACACCATTACTCCACAATAAATTTCGTTTATCATTCAATGGCTTAAAATACACATCAAGATTATTTTTTAGATTTACATTAATGAATAAGGTTAAAATTAAATAGGGATGATTCACCAACATCCAAGTAGGAAAATATTACGGATTTATAAAGACGGTCCAACAATAAAATTAACTACGATATAAACCAAATTTATAGAAATCATTAATAGAAAGACCCAATATCAAATTTCTAGATTTTGAAGAAAAATAAATATACACTTGTTCAAAACGATTCCATGAATTTTCATTAGTATGATGGTTTAATCCATTTCCAATTGAAATCATGGTTTTTTCCATGACATCATTTCTGTTGTGTTCTAATATATAAAAAATACTGTAATATGCGTGTAATCAGAAAATACATCAAAAGATTTGTAGGAATCTATCCAGAATTCCCATGTTGAGACTTCTTGTACATTGATTGTCCACATTTTGCATAATCAACGAATGCAACATTTTTAGCATAATATATGATGCAATCATTTAAACATGCATGATTATTTTTGATAACCAAGGCCAAAATTACGAAAAATCCTCTTTCCCTCAAATAATTTTGTAGGAAAATCATTTGTTTTATGTAAAAATACTTTAACAAAAGATAAAATTTTAATTAAAAAGGCTATTTGGAATTCTTCTATCTAATTTTATAGCCATTAATTTAGTAACTGCATCATATTTCCATATCTTCTAACCATTAAATAATGCTTCCTTAACAGACTTAAAAAATTCATAAAATTGGGATGGTTCCAACATTGGAGTTGAATCAATATCATCTTATGTTTGAGTTTAATGAAAAAACAGACCAACCACATCATGTACTAAATTTTAAAACTATAGTGAATCTAGAATAAAATTTTAGTATCGCTTTCGGAACATCATTCACAATGTTGATTCCAAAAAAAATAACTGTATTGGAAACCAAATTTTATTAGATGTCCCCCCCACATTTTAAATTTTTTCAAACATCATCAGATCACATTTTATACATCGAAACATAATTTTTTGTTCAGAAACATATTCAGGTTTTAATGATGTACCTGATTAAAGAGCATTAACACCCTCAACATATACAAGATTTATACCAGAACTATATGGATTCTTGTGACAATTTTTCCAATCACGATCATGTAATAAAGACTATGGTGGAATTAGATGATCTACCTTACTCTTAAAAATATAAAATAAATAAATTTTTTATGATTAATTTCATAAATGAACAAATGATACAAAAATAGTAAAAATCCTAAAATTAGAATTGACTTGTAAATATTATAAATATTTACTATTTAGAACTATTTTCTTACTAATTACAACAAACATAATAACCTTTTTTTAAAATAAATAAAAACATTATAAATTTTTATAAACTAATATAATATATTATATAATGTTAAAAGGATTAGATCATAGAATTTCTAATTTTCAGGCCATGAAAAATGACTAATTTTTGTCAAATATATATGAAAAAAATTATTTATAATCGTGGCCTAAAACTTTTTGACTAGTTTTATTTTCACCTTTCTAGTAATTTATAATAATTTATATTATTTCATAGTGATTTATAGTTAATTGTAAAAAATTTAATCCAATCTACAAAAATTTATAATAATTCACACTAATTACTACCATTTAATTAAAATTATTAATAATTATGACTCAATACAATAAATCAGTTCTTTTTTTGTTATTTTATAAATATTAATACTAATTAATAATAATCATTAATAATTCATACTAATTCATACTAATTATTACAAATTATTACTAATTATTTCTAATTTTACCTAATTAACGATAATTAATGCTAATAAATACCAATTAATACATCTTGTTGCCAATTATTAATAATTAAAACTAATTCTTTCTAATTATTACCAATTTTTATAATTAGAATAAATTATTACAAATTATTAATAATTATTACGTACTATTTCTAGTTGTTTCTAATTATTTCGAATTATTTCTATTCGTTGCTAATTATTTCTATATATTAATTATTATCTCTGATTATTACAAATTATTTTTATTTATTTATAATTATTATTAATTAGTTTTATTTGTTACTAATTATTTTATTTTATTACTTATCATTTCTATTTATTACTATATTTACTAATTATTACTAATTATTACTAATCATTCCTAATTACTCATAATTATTTCTAATTATAACTAGTTTTTGATAATTATTACTAATTGATAATTATTAAGTGTAACTATTTATAATAATTACAAATTATTAGTAAATATTAATAATTACTAATTATTAGTAATTATTAATAAATATTAGTAATTATAACGAATTATTATTAATTGTTAGTAATTGTCACTAATTATAAGTAATTATTACTAATTATTAATAATTATTACAAATTCTTATCAATTATAACTAATTATTCGACTTTATTAATAATTATTAATAATTATTAACAATTGTAACAATTTATTACTATTTATTATTAATCATTAATAATTATTACTACTTTTTAGTATTTATTACTATTTATTACTATTTATTTATATTTACTACTAAATATTGCAAAATATTACTAATTATTTAAAATTATTAATAATTATTTTTAATTCTAACTAATTGTTACTAATTATTTCTATTTATTGTAAATTATTAATAACTATTGCTAATTATTACAAAATATTAATATGTATTACTAATTATTAATAATTATTTTTAATTATTGATAATTATTTTTATTTATTACTATTTATTACTATTTATTTATATTTATTTCTAATTACTACTATTAATCACTACTTATTAATATTCATTTTATTTATTTATAATTATTAATAATTATTAAAATTTATTATAAATTATTAATAAGTATATCCATCTATTACTATTTATGACTTATAATTACTAATTGTTACAAATTATTACTAATTTTAATAATTATTAAAAATTATTTCTATTTATTTCTATTTATTGTTAATTATTACTATTTATTAAATTAGTTACTATTTAAAACAATTTAAAAAAATTTATTAGTTTTTATTACTATTTATTAATATTTAGTACTATTTAATACTATTTATTACTATTTAATACTATTTATTTCTAATTCGTATTAAATATTACTAATTATTACTCATTATTACTAATTATTTCTAATTTTTAATATTTATTTCTTTTATTACTATTTATTTCTCTACATTAAAAATTACTACTAATTATTACTAATTATAACTATTAATTACTATTTTTTCTATTTATTACTAGTTATTTTTAATTATTTCTAATTATTAGTAATTATTAGTAATTATTACATTTTATTAGTCTTTATTACTACTTTTTTTATTTATTTTTAATTATTACTATTTCTTACTATTTACTACTAATTAGTAATAAATACTATTACTAGTACAACATATTACTAATTAGCACTAATTACTACAAATTAATAAACATTATTAACAAATACTATTATTTATTAACAATTACTACTATTTATTACTTACTACTACTATTTATTACTAATTACTTCTATTTATTACGCATTACAATTCATCAATAATTACTATTTATCAATACTTATTAATAATTATTACTAATAATTTCTAATTATTAACAATTGTTGCTAATTATGACTAATTAATACAAATTATTACTATTTTTTACTATTTAACACTTTTTTTACTATTAATTACTATTTATTAATAATTACTAATATTTATAATTATGTATTAATTATTGATAATAATTATTACAATTTATTACGAATTTTTTTCATTATTACAATTTATTGGTAATTATTTCTTTTTATTATTAAATATTTCAATTTATTAACATTTATATATATTTATATATATTTGTTGTTATTTATTATTATTTATTACTATTTAATACTATTTATTTATATTTAATACTATATATTTCAATTTATTTCGATTAACAATTAATTATTAGTAGTTATTAACAGTTATTACTAATTATTACTAATTATTTCTATTTATTTCCATTTATTACTATTTATTTCTATTTATAACTATTTATTTCTATTTATTAATAAATAATAAAAATTATTTCAAATTGTTTCTATTTGTTGAAAATAATTTCTATTTATTACTAAATAGAGTTAATTATTACTAATTATTACTAATTATTACTAATTATTACTAATTATTATTTGTTACAATTTATTTCTATTTATTTCTAATTATTATTAATTATTACTAATTATTACTGTTTTCTACTAATAAGTTCTAGTTTTTACTAAATATTGATAATTTGTACTAAACACTAATAATTAGAACTAATTACTACAAATTAATACTATTTATTAACAGTTACTACTATTTATTAACAATTATATATACTTTTTACTAATTAGTAATATTTATTACTAACAACTACTATTTATTACTAATTACTACTATTCATTAATAATTATTACTATTCATTAGAAATTACTACTATTAATTAACAATTACAAATATTTATAACCAATTAGTACTATTTATTAACAATTACTACAATTTATTAACAATTAATACTATTTATTAACAATTACAAGTATTTAATACAATTTATTAATAATTGTTATTATTAATTACTAGTTATTAATATATTTTTCTAATTATTTCAATTTATTGCAATTTATTAATATTTATTATTAATAAAAAATAAAATAAAATAAACTAGTGAATAATGAATAAGATCCTTCAAACTGAATCATTCGTTGGATGTGAATCTTGAAAATAGATTGACTAGAAAATCTCTAACTTTGAAAAAAAAAATTATAGACAATAATTTACGGGGAGAGAATGAGAGGCGAGTTGAGAGAAGAATGTAATGGAAACAATTAAGGGGGTTGTATAAGGGTTCTCTCATTTATGATAGGATTCCCGTCACAAATGGTAGCCCTGTATTAATTGTAGTAGTGGTTTGAATGAAATTATTTGCAACGAGACTGGTCGTAAATACTAACCTACTGATAGACTATTTGCAACGGTAGTGTACACCCATCCCCAATAATTAACCACCAGGAATACTATTTATGACTCATGTCTACCCTCATTGTAAATAATGTCCCCGCATTTTGGTTTGTATGGTGTATGAAATCCTTTTGCGACCAAGAATAATTCCCCATTGCAAATACATATTTTCAACGAAATATTTTCGATAGAAATAGGGACCCGTCGAAAATGACCAATCACAAAAACATGTTTTTCCCCTAATGACTTATGTTAGAATTAATCATTGAATCAATTATGTGTATCAATTGTAAATAATCATAAAACCATTGGATATACCAATTAATATAATAAAAATCATTTAACATCATAATCATAAAATGATATAATCAACAAAGTTGGGTTTTAAAACAGTGAGTGGAAATTGAGTTTAGAAATCTCTAACCACATGTTTCCTTTTAGTAAAACATTCCTTAACCTCATCTTCTTTAGGTATCATCATTAGGATAAAAATAAATCCTTCAAAGGATGGATTTCGTCTAATACTAAGGCTTCTAAGAAATTGGAATTGATGTTGGGATGTGATTTGAGAAGAGTTTGGATGATCTATATGACTGAGAGGTGTGAAGAAGTGAGAGTAGTGATTTATAGTAAATGAGGAGTGAAAATTTTGTAAATACTGAAATGTATTCACTATTTGGAGTTTTATGTGACCTCATGTTGAACCAATATTATTAATTATTTGGGTGGAGGGATGATATGGTCGGTCCACACTGCCACCACTTAATAAAACAGAATTTTTAAACATTCATTTTCATAACTTCTATGTTTCCTAATTTTTACCATTTCATGTTTTCACTATATTTTCTAGATTTCTAACCATGTAAAATTAACCATTAAGATTAAATTAAATTGAAACTTACTCTATAATTTGAAAACACTGATTCTACAAATGAGAAACCATTTTTCAAATTAAAATCCTACATGTGATGATAATTTATTTTAGAAAAGTGCACAATGATGCAAAAAAGTATATTTTAACCTTAACTGCTCTAAAATAGTTTCTATGAGTTGGGGATCAATATGTTAATTATGATAGAAAATTAATTTACAAAATATAAAATAGTTAAAATTTATTATTATTTAAAAAGAACATCGAAAAATATATGATTTTTAGTAACATTAAATCATTTAATAAATTTGAATTTATTAAAAAAATAGCATTAGTGTCAATTTAGAGATTTTTCATTTAAATTGATTTTAATAATATCAATACAATGATATGATTTTAACATATTAAGTTCAAACCTGGGTAATATGGTATATTAGTCTAAAAAAATAATTGAACCCAATAATTCATTTAATTTACTTTACCTTTATTGATTTTAGTGCTAGTTATTTTATTTTTTACTAAAAAATTAATTACTCCATTAGCATTTCATAAGCATTTTAGGAAAATATTTCCTCTCTAAAAATTAAATATAAATTATTAATACAAAAAATAATATATCATTCAAAATAATGTTTATAATATAATTAATGTTGTTTTCCCCATCCCAATGTATTAAAGATACAAAAAGGAAGAAATATTTTTTTGTGTTTTCCTTTAACTAACATATTATATACGTCATATTTAAAAAAAGAATCATGAAATTACAATTTTTAAGGTAATTTTATGGATAAATTCTAAATAAAATAATTCAATAAAATTTAGTTAATATTTTAGGTCATTTTCACTATTATCATTAGGATTTTCCCCCAAGTAAATCCATTTTCCCCTTACATGTGGTAATTGTATTTTTTCTATATTCACAATATCTTTGGTCAAAAAATATCATTAAATTATTATAAATTAAATATTTTTATTCTTCCAAATATTGAATCATTTTTTTTGAAATGCAATACACAAATGTGGAAATTTCTAATTTAAAATCAATCCTATAGATGCAATGAGAAAGCGAGTTTTAGACGTTAAAATATTCAAAACATTATAATGATTTTATATAATGATTCAACCTGAAAATTATTCAAATTATCTAAATTAGATTAATTGATTTATAATTCAATTTTTTTTAAACAACCAATTCAAAATATAATTTAACACTATAAATTATTTAAACAAAATGGTTGTTTTAAAATAAAATTCAATATTTTTCCATATTAATCAAAAAATTAAACTTTTCAGAAAATTAAAAAATATTTAATAAAATATAATTTCAATTTTAATATTAAAAAAATAATTTCGATTTTTTTCTTAAAAACATTCTTAATATTTTAAATATGAATTTTAAATTTGTTGTTCAAATCCCTACAAATACGTCATTTAGAAGAAATATAAATTTTTAGAATACATTTCTTCTTCTGTTAAATGACACGTATTTATTGGTAATCAATAAACAACTAATAAACATGTGTATACAATGTGTTTTCATAAGTTCATTAATATTATTCATTCCTTCCATTAAAATGTATTGGTGATAAGTATCAATTTCGATAATAATATTAATAGCATATTGTTGTTCGGTAAAACCCTTTATTGTTTATAACACAAGATATTAATGAAACAAATTTTTGCATGTATTTAAATATATGAAGAAAATTATATTTATTTTAAAATTTATATATTTCAGTGTCATAGTTTTTTATATTATATTCTAAGGTAACTTTTTTTGTCACATTTTATATTGAATAAAATATTATTCAAGTAGAATTTTGTGGTGTTTCATTCTCCCAACATAAATAAATTTGATCATCATAATTTAAACATTGTTTTGAAAATAAATGGTTTTATAATTGAAAATAAATTAATAAAATCCTTTATTTTTCTAATTTTTGGTAAAAATATCTTTTTAATAATTGATAATATGAATAATAAATGTCATATGGAATACCAAAAAACTAGGTTTCCAAAGTGGACAACATTAGTGGGGTGTGAAGATATAGACATAGAGGAAAAGAATTGATTATTACAGAGACTGATTGAGGTCACTGGTCCCATGATATTTATTAATAAGATGAATTTTACGATGCACAAAACCATAAATAAAATATTATTTAATATACCATTAGACTCGTCAAATATGAATGTAATAAGATGCATTTTTTGTTTTAAGATACTTTTCCTAATATTGAAGAAATAATATTTTAACCATGAATGTAAGGAAATATACTTACTTGATATGTTTCTATTTAATGAGAATAATTTCATCTTTTGGGTTCCCATATATCAATTTCTTATATTTACATCATTATAAGAAATACATATAAAAAAATCAATTTTTTTTGCCTCAAAAAATAAAAAATTAATTTTAAGGGGTCCTATGTCCAATAAAAAATTTCTTAATGTTTGTCTCTAACTAATTTGAATAACCAATATGTCTAGAACAATTTTTACAGTATATCAATATAACCTCCAAACCTCAAATGTGACCCTACTAATTCATCATTATATCAATTTTTAAAATATTTACCCTAAAGGTAATGACATATTTTCCAAGACATCACATATGTCAGTGGTTCGTGATAAACTCTAATTGTCCTTTAGTCTTGAGTTCATGCCCCATTACCAGAATAGATGAGATGGGTTGTCACCCAACATATGGGTTGTTCTTTTTCTAAAATATATTAACATAATTCTTATAATTTTTCCAAAAAAATATGATGGACATCCATGAAATAAAATTAATCATTAAATTAAATTTTTATTATGGTTTTAAATGTGAAATATTTTTTATAATGCCTTATAATATTTGTTGACTATAATTAGAATATCGTTTACTATTATATTAAATATAATGTTTTAAAATACCAGTAACATTATATTTATACAATGTTGAGTCATTATTCCCCAAATAACTCTTCCACTAATACATGTATTAAACTAATGGGTTGTCTTTCCTTGAATTGCTTCAAACATATCCTTAATCAAGTTATATTATTTCCACAGATATTATTAAAATGGTTTTTTAGAATTTGGACTTATAATAATCCATAAATAGACAACCATGGTTTTGTTCATAACTCTTATGTTAACAAATATACATGTGCTTCTAAAATTTAATATAGTTTGTATATGTTTCATGATTATTATACCCAAAATAACATTGGTACAACAGTTTATATAATTTAATTCTTCATTCCCAATACATAAATACTACATCAATTTTATTTTAATATACTTCCTTGCCAAAATCTTTTTCCTAGTTCATTCATTTTCATTATCTATTCAAATCTTACATGGTGATTTCTAATGAAAATGTAAATTTTTTTATGCATATCCCCCAAGAGTGCCAAACCATTTTCTTAGAAAATCACAATTTCATGTGCTTGGAAATTCTAGAGTCAAGGCCAATATTAATTTTTCAGAGTTATTACCCCTTGGTACATAGGTTCTAGATCCACATCCACTTGTAGTATCCAAACAAGGATGTATTACCAGGGAAAACCAGAGAATCTCAACTTTACTAAAAAAATAATGATACTCTATACATATCATGAAAGTCTATCTTTTGGTTTTGTTACATAATATATATTTTAATGAACCTATTGCCAATATTTTTATAACACTTCCTTTGATACCAATTTTAGTTACCCCGACCCCAGTGTCCTGGAGTCTGTTCCTTTTACCTTTACATTGGAATAATATATATGGAAATAAATAACAAAGGACCAATTAGTTTAGTATTCTTGGTATACTAGATATATTCAAGATTAATAAATTGTAATTTAATGCACACATAGAATCAAATTTTTTTATTTAAAAAATTTCATTATCCTGTATAGTAAAACCCTAAAAATCATTAATATTAATCATAATGGATTCTTGATAACAGAATAAAATAAGGGTGAGCTAAATTTCTCTGTAAGCTCTAAGTACAACCAATTATATAGTAAATCAATAAGAATTATCAATATGTAATGGTAAATAAAAAAATACACATGATATATAAATAACATGACCATCATGGTAAGATAGTACAAAATAAAAATGTAAAGGTAAATGATTGCTAACACATTGTATTTAATTAGTAAAATAATAATTAAATGTTTCCATAAAATAAAATATTGTGAAAATATTCCGGATAATAATAACTATATTCGAAACGAAGAATATGCTTAATTATTGGACATCCTTATTCCAAAACTCATGATACATCTACCATAAAGATATAACATCAATATAATTTATAAAATGATGGGTAAAACCCCATATGATTTGCTGTAACAACTTTCAAAAGACACCGACTGTCAAGATCTATCCTCCATGGAGTTTAAAACTACATGGTTAAAAAAGTAAAGGGATTATATATAACTTATTTTGTCACATGAGACAATCTATAAATTAGGAATATTTCAATATATGGCCCCCAAACTATTTCATTTCTATCCAAATAATTACTCATATATCAAATAATAATATAATTTATGAAAAATGTCCTTTATATAATATCTTTATTAAGTAATGAATAAAAATTTACAAATATTATTATAGTTTATCAAATAAATAGAAAAGCAAACACCACATGAAAAAATGGAATATGGTTTAAGAAATAACAATGATAATTAATATGGGAAATTTGGTGAAATTTAATGTCTAATGATCATAGGAAAGGGAAAATTTCAAGGGGAATTAATTACTAAAAAATTAATAATGATATGAATTTCAATACTATCCAAGGTAAAAAATATCATAAAATATCTAAAGTTATAAAAAGGATGATATCAAAATATTCCCATTGGAGTAAGAATAATGTTTTATTAATTTCTAATAATTAATACACAAAATATTCCCTTAATAACATTCTTTTTGAAAATATCGTTTTATTTTGGATAACACATTTTAAAAATCAATTACATTGAAAATTAATATTAAAACATTTTTTAGAAGAACTTCATAACACTGAATAGGAACAATAAAAAAAGTGACGGTAATGAAGGATTTTAATTCCTTATATTCCCTAGAATTTAAAACCAAAAATAAATTATCAGTACAAAAAGGTTAATAAAGTTCATTGTTCAGAAAATGAAAAGAGGATTCATTCACATTTTTAGTAAAATCCAAATTGGAATTGCTTTAAAACAATACATGATTCCTTTAAAAATATTTTAAAAGACGTAAAATAGGCGAAAATACCTTTGATAAATATTTATGAGATGGTTAAAACATTTTTTATTACATATTATAAAATCATGGTTTACCAAGAAATCATATTTCATACCGATGATTGAAATGATGTCATATTTTCTTATCAAATATTTTTAACACATTTTATGCATGAAAGGGCTGAAAATAATAATATTTCATAAAATTATCCACAATACCCATAGGATAATAAAATTAAACATGTTTTTAAGGAAAGTGTCATGTAATTTACATCAATTGAAATTAAAGAATAAAAAATATCTATTAGAATGTGATTATGAAATAAACCCTTAAAATTATCATATACATGATGAGATAACTAATCAATGAATAGATGAATTGTATTAACTATAAATAAACATACATAAAGTGGAAATAAAACATAATAAAATAAATTATAACCACACTAATTATATTTCCATGAAAAAATCAATGATGTGTAATTTTAACCTAATGGTTGGTAATTGAGTTAGGAAATCCTATCACGACCCGTCCTCGGGGCCCGTGCCGTGACTACCCCAAGCCCGCCTTCCATAGGCCAGGGGCTGGCGACTAGCACCAAGGCGTAAAATCCCAGTAAACAGGGAAGGCATTGCCTTTATAAGTAACAACCACACAGAGTCAGCAA
Source organism: Viscum album (assembly GCA_963277665.1). Classification (NCBI taxonomy): domain Eukaryota; kingdom Viridiplantae; phylum Streptophyta; class Magnoliopsida; order Santalales; family Viscaceae; genus Viscum; species Viscum album. The sequence goes on along the minus strand of OY728123.1, from coordinate 743,851,274 downwards.
GCGGAAAGTAAAGTGCAGAAAGTAAAGGGGGCCGGAAATACAAGACCAACTGTAAAGTACAACTGAAAAGAAAAACAGCAACTGAAGAAAAGACGGCGGCCTCGTGTCGTCCACTGGAAATCCCACCTGAAGGGTGGGTACAGATAGCCTCCAGGCTCCTCGGGTCCCACGTCCGCTCCGAGTACGTTCCGTCCAGTGGTCCACCTCCAGGTACCGTCCTGCTCCACGCCCCAACCGTGATCAGCGCTGTCCGTCGTCTGCAACCAACACAACAAGGTGCGGGCATAGCCCGTGCAGGGGTGAGTACAACTACTCAGTAAGGACCCCGAGACCCCCGAAGGTCTCCCGAAATCCACAAAGGATATAGCACAAAAGAAAGATGCAATCACGAAGTAACATCTGACTCGACTTAGGTATATGCCCATACATATACCTAAGTCCCCAATTCTAGCTCTTCTCACGAGCTCAAGAACAACTCAATCCACGAAGGAAAGCAAGACTCAAATCCACAAGGAGAGTAAACAGTAAATCCACAAAGGATAGTTCAACACAATCCACAAAGGAGAGTAAACAGTAAATCCACAAAGGATAGTTCAACACAACCCACAAAGGAGAGTAACATAAGATTCAGCTCAACCAGGTATACTTTTTCAGATGACGTCAAAGATGATCACTGATCCATCTAAGTCGTCGGACCCACGAAGGATCGATAGGTACTAACCCCCGCAGAAGACCCACACAGGATCGGGCTCACACAGAACCTGTAGGCAGTGGCTCACACAGAACCGGTAGGCAGTGGCTCACACAGAACCGGTAGTAGGACCCACATAGGATCGGGCACTGATCCGCGTAGGATCGCTGAGTGCAGTAGTCGACGCAGTCCACTGAGGATCTCTGCACAGTCGTCGCCGAAGTCCACGAAGGATCTCTGCTCTGCCGTCGTCGCAGTCCACGGAGGATCTCTGCTCTGCCGTCGTCGCAGTCCACGGAGGATCTCTGCTCTGCCGTCGTCGCAGTCCACGGAGGATCTCTGCTCTGCCGTCGTCGCAGTCCACGGAGGATCTCTGCTCTGCCGTCGTCGCAGTCCACGGAGGATCTCTGCTCTGTCGTCGAGGTCACAGCCAGCGCTAGGGTTCCCGCACGTAGCGAGCTCGTTTAGGAGGGTCCGCTCCACGAGCCGAGGGGCTGATACATCAACTGACACGTAGTCCGAAGTTGATGTATCCAAAAGTTCCGTATCGACAACAGGATCTCAACGCGACAGACGGCGCGTCAATCGGACGCCCGGTCTGAGAGTTATTGGCATTTTCGTCCGAGGGGCCCGGTTGGTTTTTTAGGGCAAAACCAACCCGGCCGTGCTCCGCCTGTATCCGATCCTCGGGCGGAGTATGCCAAAAGTTCCGTCTCACTTAGAGGAAACTACCACAGCTGACGGTACGTCGATCGGACGTCCGTAGCTCAAGTTATGAGCGTTTCCGCTCCGAGGGCCCGGTTGGTTTCGTGTACGAACCAACCCGGCCGAACCCAAAGTCTTCCGAAACCTTGAGTATAATATACCGAATCGACCGTCTCGATCCAAGGATCGCGTAGCCGCTGACGGTTCGTCAATCGGAGGTCCCAGGCCCAAGATATGGGTGATGGACCGAAGAGGGCCCGAAATGGGGGTTCCGGGTCCGGGGCGACCCGGCCCGAACCCCCCCCCCCCCTGGGGTCGGCCGAACCGGGTCGGCCCGAACCGGGCCGGCCCGAACCGGCCCGAACCGGCTCGGCCGGGTCCGGTCCGGCCTGGGCGCGGCCCGGCCGACCGGACCGAGCCGGCTCGGCTTCGGCCGAGCGGCCGAAGGGGCTGCCGCCGCGGGTCAACCCCGCGGCTTTGAGGGAAACGCGGCCCCCGCGGGGGGCCGCCTGTCACGCGGACGCGGCCGGGCCGCCGCGTCCGTCCCGGTTCCGCGCGGCCGCGGAACCGGCCGCCGATGCCGCCGCGGCTTCAGCCGCAGCGGGCTTCCTCCACGGCGGCGCGCCGGGCGCCGCCGCCGCCTTCCGCGGGCCGCCGGAGATGCTCCGGTGGCCCGATTTCTTTCCCGTCTGCGCCGTTGCTCCTCCCGGGGGCCGATCTTCACTGCGGGATCGACGGATTGCCTCTGCCGCACGGTTTGTCGTCGTCCGCCATATCCGCACAACAAGGAGATCGGCGGAGGGTTGTCGGGTCTTGTTCGTTAGACCCGCAACCTCCGCGTTAGTCATAAATCACGGGAGGAATAATCAACAACAATTTTTAAATAGATTAAAATTGTCGGAGATCATTTTCTTCACTTAAAAAGAATAAGCACGGGGAAAAAGAATCACAATCAAATCCCTACCTTGATGATCGTCGAGCGCGGGCGTTCTTCGCGGAAGAGATCGTCGCGGAAGAGATCGATCGTCGCGTCGTCGCGGGAAGGTGTCGCGTCGTCGCGGAAACCGGCGTTGAGCCGGCGAGCTCAACAAATCAAGAACAACAGATTTAAATTATTAATATTTAAATCTGTGTTTCGTTTAAAACCAAAGAAAAGAACTTGAGAGGAAATCCGAAATCACTCACCTCGAATGGTCGGTGATCGGAGATCGGAGATCGGAGATCGGAAGAACGTCTCGGGCGAAAGCGTCGTCGACTTCCGGGTTCGGCGTTCTTCGCGTTCTTCGCGTTCTTCGCGTTCTTCGCGGAGAGGGTGGAGGAACGAAGATTCTCTCAAATCCTTTCCAAGGATTTTTATGTTGGTCTTATTTTATAAACATGCCAACACGAAACCGGTTAAGAAACGATCCATCAATTCGAAAGAAACGACCCATTTAATTCACGAAGAAACAGTCCATTTAATTCACGAAATAAACCGCCCAATTAAATGGTCTGTTAAGAATTAAAGAGAACGCGTCGGTTGACTTTTCAGTTACTTTGACGGGTTTTCGCGGGTACGTTACTTAGCGAAAGAAACGGCGGGGCTCGTGCGGGTCCCACCGCACAAATATCCTACCAAGGGGGTAGGATATTTCTGGATAGTATCCTATCCAGTTCAACTCAGTTCAAGCCGTCTTAAAGTGACTTCAAGTGGCTTCCAAGCAGCTTAAGTGAAATAAAATAAAGTTGTCGCACAAACTTTATTTTATTTCTGACTTAAAGCCGCAAAATTTAAAAACCACGTCTGAGCAAACGCAACTCCGGAAGAGGCGTTTCTAAGCAAATACCGGCGCTGCGATTTCATCGGTGCCCTCAGAATTCGATTCCGGGCACCGGTTCAAAAGATAGAAAAACCCACTCGTCCGTTCACTGAACGTACCCGAGCCAAACTTCGGAAATTGATTCCGGGCACACCGGGCCTCGGAATCAGGTGCCGTCTGAAGCTGCGCTCTTGTAAAATTCCAAAGAAAATTAAGAAAAAAAATTTCCTTGAAATTTGCGGGTCTTTACATTACTCCCACCTCAGGGCTTTACGTCCCCGTAAAGATACATCAAAAACTAGGGGAACAAATGGGGGTACTGAGCACGCATCTGAGCCTCCCGCTCCCAAGTGCTCTCCTGGAGGTTCCCGTGCTGCCATCTGATGCGCACAAGAGGAATCGACCGCCCACGTAGGACCCGCTCCTGTCGATCCTCGATCTCCACTGGGACCTCCGCAAAAGTCGCCCCATCGTCCACGTCCAGCTCCCCAAAGTCGATGATGTGCGTCGGGTCGTGCACGTATCTCCTCAGCTGAGACACGTGGAAGACGTCGTGCACCCGGTGCAACTGAGGTGGTAGAGCCAGGCGATAAGCCACCTCTCCTATCCTGCTGAGGACCTGGAAAGGCCCGATGAAACGTGGAGACAACTTGCCGCCTCGGCCAAATCTCCGTAAACCATGTCGAGGTGAGACACGCAAAAAGACGTGGTCGCCATCCTCGAACTCTAGTGGCCTCCGCCTCCTGTCAGCATATGACTTCTGCCGGCTCTGAGCTGTCCTCATCCTCTCCTGGATGATCTGGACCTTCTCTGTCGTGGCTCGGACCATCTCTGGTCCCACGAGTGCTGATTCCCCAGGGTCTGTCCAGCACAACGGTGATCTGCAGGGTCTGCCGTACAACGCCTCGTATGGTGCCATCCCGATGGTGGAGTGGTAGCTGTTGTTGTACGCGAACTCTACCAAGGGTAGGTGGTCCTCCCAGCTGCGACCAAAGTCGAGAACACATGCACGGAGCATGTCCTCGAGTGTCTGTATGGTCCTCTCCGTCTGACCATCCGTCTGAGGGTGGAAGGCTGTGCTCAGATGGAGCCGCGTCCCGAACGCCTCCTGCAACCCCTTCCAAAGCCGGGAAGTGAAACGAGCATCTCGATCGGAGACGATAGATGATGGCACACCGTGAAGTCGTACGATCTCCTGGACGTAAAGACGTCCCAAGCTCTCCACTGAGCCCTGCTCTCTGACGGGTAAGAAGTGTGCCGACTTGGTGAGTCGGTCGACAATCACCCAAATGGAGTCGTGACCTCTGGAAGTGCGTGGAAGTCCAGTCACAAAGTCCATAGATATGCCGTCCCACTTCCAATCCGGGACCTCCAAGGGCTGTACCAAGCCTGCTGGTACCTGGTGCTCTGCCTTCACCTGCTGGCAGGTGAGGCATCGTGAAACGAACTCTGCCACAGCTTTCTTCATGCCCGGCCACCAGTGCTGTCGCCTGAGATCCTGGTACATCTTCGCCACTCCGGGATGTACCGCCAAGGGAGAAGTGTGAAACTCTCTCAGCACCTCCTCTCGTAAAGCAACTGGTACGAAGGTACGCCCTCTGAAAAGGATGTCGTGCTCTGCTCCAAGGGAGAAACCATCAGGCGCCTGACCTGAGGATATCAGTGCACGCCGGGTCTCACAGTCAGCGTCCCCACGCTGAGCCTCTCTGACCCGCTGTAGAAGTGGAGGAGAGACTGTGAGAGACTGAAGAAAGGCTGCTCCGTCTCTATCCACGAAGGATATCTGCAAGGAGGCTAGCTGCTCCGTCGCCTCCTCAAGCAGCTGAATGCCCGTCCTCCTGCTGAGGGCATCGGCTACCACGTTCCCCTTCCCAGGAGTATAGACTATCTCAAAGTCATAGTCCTGGAGGAACTCAAGCCATCTCTGCTGTCTCAGGTTCAGGTCCTTCTGAGAGAAGATATACCTGAGACTCTGGTGGTCAGAAAAGACTGTGAAGCGCTCGCCCATCAGATAGTGCCGCCACGTCTTCAGAGCGAAGACCACTGCTGCTAACTCCAGGTCATGAGTGGCGTAGTTCTGCTCATGCGGCCTCAACTGACGTGATCCGTAGGCGATCACGGCTCGCTCCTGCATCAGGACGCACCCGAGTCCAGTCCCTGATGCGTCGCAGTAAACTACGTATCCAACTCCCTCCTCAGGCAACCTCAAGATAGGTGCGCTGGTCAATCTCTGTCACAGCTCCTGGAAGCTCTGCTGACATCTGTCTGACCACACGAAGGGTTTCCCCTTCTTCGTCAAGGCTGAGAGTGGTGCTGCAACTCTGGAGAAGTCTGGCACGAATCTCCGATAGTATCCCGCTAGGCCCAAGAAGCTCCGCACCTCTGTCACGCTCCTGGGTGGCTCCCAAGCTAGCACTGCCTCGATCTTCGCGGGATCCACTGCAACTCCCGCCTCAGAAATGACGTGCCCCAAGAAATGGACCTCACGTAACCAGAACTGGCATTTTGAGAGCTTGCCATAAAGCTGGTGCTCTCGGAGTGTGTCTAGCACAACTCGCAGGTGGTAGGCATGCTCCTCCTCAGTCGTCGAGTATACCAAAATGTCGTCAATGAAGACAACGACAAATCGGTCGAGGTATGGCTGGAAGATCCTGTTCATGAGGCTCATGAACACTGCTGGAGCATTGGTTACGCCGAACGGCATAACCAAGAACTCATAATGGCCATACCGACACCTGAAGGCCGTCTTCTGCACGTCCTCGTCTCGAACTCTGAGCTGATGATAGCCTGACCGGAGGTCTATCTTCGAGAACCACCGCGCTCCCTTGAGCTGATCGAAGAGGTCATCAATCCGTGGCAGCGGATACTTGTTCCTCACTGTCACCTGGTTCAGGCGACGATAGTCGACACAAAGTCGCAAGCTCCCGTCCGCCTTCTTGGCGAACAAAATCGGGGAAGCCCAGGGTGAAACACTGGGTCGGATAAACCCCTTGCTCTGCAAGTCCTCCAACTGTACCCGCAGCTCTCGAAGCTCGGCGGGGGCCATCCGATATGCTGGAGTAGATATCGGGGCTGTCCCGGGGTACAAGTCGATGTAAAAGTCTACCTATCTACGAGGAGGTAGCCCTGGAACGTCGTCGGGAAAGACGTCCACGTACTGGTCCACCACTGCAGGAAAAGCCGGACTCCGCACGTCCACTGCTCCTAGGATGAGGCTAGCCAACTGATGTGAGATGGGCTGCACTCTCCTCCGCGGAAGTCCATCCTGTGCTGCAAAGGTTCCCTTCTCGCCGGTGAAGGTAAACCTGCTCCCGTCGGTACGAACACATCGCACCTTGCGCCTAAAACAGTCGATCTGGGCATGAACCGTGGATAGCCAATCCATGCCCAAGATGACGTCGTAAGGCCTCGACGCCGCTACAAGGAGATCCCAGCCGAAGCTCTCGCCTCCTAGAGTACGCTCACACTGCCGGCACCAGTGCGTAATCGTCGAGTCTGCTCCCGTAGGAGTCTCTAGCCGTAAGGATCGAGCCAACGGCTCAGTCGGAATCTCCGAGCTCCGAACAAGGGCAGAGGCTATGAAAGAGTGACTCGCTCCTGTGTCTATAAGTACTGCAGCAAGGGTGGAATAGACACAGATCGTACCTCGAATCATCTCTGGCAAGTCGGGGTCGTAGGCCTCCACTGCCTGGAGCTGGGCCTGTCCCTGCCCGCCGGCTCCCTGTGGTCGAGGTGGCCCTCCTGGTGGTGGTGGGGGTAGAGCCTGGAAGCGTCGCCCACCACCCGCTGCTCGGCCAGCTCCTCTGCCTCGTCCGCCTCCTCCCTGAGGACCGCCACGGTCGACTCTCTGCCTCTGCCTGGGTGGCCCCTCCACCGTCTGCTGCTCCTCTGGTCGGCGAGTCGGGCAGTCACGAGCCATGTGACCCTGCCCGCCGCAAGAGTAGCACAGCCTGCCTCTCGAAAGGCTGGCACTCCGCTGTGTGCCCCGCACCGCTGAGCCGGTGTCCTGAGGCCCTCTGCGAGGGGGTCTGGTCTGCCTGGACCCGTGAGTCATCCGTCGGCTACCTGCTGCCGAAGACTCAGCTACCTGCCGCCCTGCGCTAGGTCTCGCCGCTGAAGAAGGCTCTGCCAGGAAGCTCTCGATCAGGAGGGCTCGCTCCAGCACTCCCGCCTGGGTCGGAATGCTGAGGGAGATCAGCGACGCATGAATCTCCTGTCGCAAGCCCTGCTCGAAGGTCCGGGCCCGGAAGAAGGGGTCCCGTACCATGTCGGTCGAGTAGCGAGATAGGTCTGTGAACCTCGCCGCGTACTGAGCGACCGTCATGCTGCCCTGGCGCAGCTGGAGAAGCTCCTGGATGCGCACCGCTCGGAGGGTGGCCGGGACGAACTCAGAGCGGAAGAGGCTCTCGAAGTCCGTCCAGAGCAGGGATGCCTCATCGTGAACCTGGAGCATCAGGCTCCACCATCGTCCTGCCGTCGCCTGCAGGAGGCTCGCTGCGAGAATCACCATGAGATCCGCTGGTGTCCTCACTAGCCTGAAGATCCGTACCACCGCCTCTAGCCAGTCCTCGGCGGCCTGGGGGTCCGCCTCACCGCGAAACCTGGGCGGTCGCTGGCTCTGAAACTCGTGCAGTGCCCTGAGGCAACGTGCATCGTCGGCGTCTGGTACTGGAAGCATCGGTGGCTCGGCGGGTAAGGCTACCGCCGGTGCCACTGCTGGCAAAGGGCCCTGCACCGAGGCCTCGTCGCTCGGTGGGCTGCCGTCGCGCCCTACACTCGGAACCCTAGCTGGCAGTCGTCGCGGGGCCATCCTGAAAAGGAGAACAAGAGCACCACAGTCAGAACAGTATACCTGGTGAGCTGGCACAAGTAATCACAAGGAAAACTTGAGACTTTCATAAAGCAGATCAGTATACCCGGTGAGCTGACATAAGTAATCACAAAGAAAACTTGAAACACACACGCAATCAATGTTTTCATGCATTAAGTCGGAAATCAGGAGTCAGGGTCCTGGTGTACGGATACGTCGGCCGCCGCACCAACACTGGGCTCCCTGAACTGATAACCACACTCAATACACTAAACACTATTGCTTCACATAGAAAGAAAGGACGATCAGAGTCTGCGGTAGAACCGACCACCTCTGATACCAATTTGTCACGACCCGTCCTCGGGGCCCGTGCCGTGACTACCCCAAGCCCGCCTTCCATAGGCCAGGGGCTGGCGACTAGCACCAAGGCGTAAAATCCCAGTAAACAGGGAAGGCATTGCCTTTATAAGTAACAACCACACAGAGTCAGCAAGCGGAAAGTAAAGTGCAGAAAGTAAAGGGGGCCGGAAATACAAGCCCAACTGTAAAGTACAACTGAAAAGAAAAACAGCAACTGAAGAAAAGACGGCGGCCTCGTGTCGTCCACTGGCAATCCCACCTGAAGGGTGGGTACAGATAGCCTCCAGGCTACTCGGGTCCCACGTCCGCTCCGAGTACGTTCCGTCCAGTGGTCCACCTCTAGGTACCGTCCTGCTCCACGCCCCAACCGTGATCAGCGCTGTCCGTCGTCTGCAACCAACACAACAAGGTGCGGGCATAGCCCGTGCAGGGGTGAGTACAACTACTCAGTAAGGACCCCGAGACCCCCGAAGGTCTCCCGAAATCCACAAAGGATATAGCACAAAAGAAAGATGCAATCACGAAGTAACATCTGACTCGACTTAGGTATATGCCCATACATATACCTAAGTCCCCAATTCTAGCTCTGCTCACGAGCTCAAGAACAACTCAATCCACGAAGGAAAGCAAGACTCAAATCCACAAGGAGAGTAAACAGTAAATCTACAAAGGATAGTTCAACACAATCCACAAAGGAGAGTAAACAGTAAATCCACAAAGGATAGTTCAACACAACCCACAAAGGAGAGTAACATAAGATTCAGCTCAACCAGGTATACTTTTTCAGATGACGTCAAAGATGATCACTGATCCATCTAAGTCGTCGGACCCACGAAGGATCGATAGGTACTAACCCCCGCAGAAGACCCACACAGGATCGGGCTCACACAGAACCTGTAGGCAGTGGCTCACACAGAACCGGTAGGCAGTGGCTCACACAGAACCGGTAGTAGGACCCACATAGGATCGGGCACTGATCCGCGTAGGATCGCTGAGTGCAGTAGTCGACGCAGTCCACTGAGGATCTCTGCACAGTCGTCGCCGAAGTCCACGAAGGATCTCTGCTCTGCCGTCGTCGCAGTCCACGGAGGATCTCTGCTCTGCCGTCGTCGCAGTCCACGGAGGATCTCTGCTCTGCCGTCGTCGCAGTCCACGGAGGATCTCTGCTCTGCCGTCGTCGCAGTCCACGGAGGATCTCTGCTCTGCCGTCGTCGCAGTCCACGGAGGATCTCTGCTCTGTCGTCGAGGTCACAGCCAGCGCTAGGGTTCCCGCACGTAGCGAGCTCGTTTAGGAGGGTCCGCTCCACGAGCCGAGGGGCTGATACATCAACTGACACGTAGTCCGAAGTTGATGTATCCAAAAGTTCCGTATCGACAACAGGATCTCAACGCGACAGACGGCGCGTCAATCGGACGCCCGGTCTGAGAGTTATTGGCATTTTCGTCCCAGGGGCCCGGTTGGTTTTTTAGGGCAAAACCAACCCGGCCGTGCTCCGCCTGTATCCGATCCTCGGGCGGAGTATGCCAAAAGTTCCGTCTCACTTAGAGGAAACTACCACAGCTGACGGTACGTCGATCGGACGTCCGTAGCTCAAGTTATGAGCGTTTCCGCTCCGAGGGCCCGGTTGGTTTCGTGTACGAACCAACCCGGCCGAACCCAAAGTCTTCCGAAACCTTGAGTATAATATACCAAATCGACCGTCTCGATCCAAGGATCGCGTAGCCGCTGACGGTTCGTCAATCGGAGGTCCCAGGCCCAAGATATGGGTGATGGACCGAAGAGGGCCCGAAATGGGGGTTCCGGGTCCGGGGCGACCCGGCCCGAACCCCCCCCCCCCCCCCCTGGGGTCGGCCGAACCGGGTCGGCCCGAACCGGGCCGGCCCGAACCGGCCCGAACCGGCTCGGCCGGGTCCGGTCCGGCCTGGGCGCGGCCCGGCCGACCGGACCGAGCCGGCTCGGCTTCGGCCGAGCGGCCGAAGGGGCTGCCGCCGCGGGTCAACCCCGCGGCTTTGAGGGAAACGCGGCCCCCGCGGGGGGCCGCCTGTCACGCGGACGCGGCCGGGCCGCCGCGTCCGTCCCGGTTCCGCGCGGCCGCGGAACCGGCCGCCGATGCCGCCGCGGCTTCAGCCGCGGCGGGCTTCCTCCACGGCGGCGCGCCGGGCGCCGCCGCCTCCGGTCGCCGGCGCCGCCGTGCCGGCGACCCGCGCCGCCGCCGCCTTCCGCGGGCCGCCGGAGATGCTCCGGTGGCCCGATTTCTTTCCCGTCTGCGCCGTTGCTCCTCCCGGGGGCCGATCTTCACTGCGGGATCGACGGATTGCCTCTGCCGCACGGTTTGTCGTCGTCCGCCATATCCGCACAACAAGGAGATCGGCGGAGGGTTGTCGGGTCTTGTTCGTTAGACCCGCAACCTCCGCGTTAGTCATAAATCACGGGAGGAATAATCAACAACAATTTTTAAATAGATTAAAATTGTCGGAGATCATTTTCTTCACTTAAAAAGAATAAGCACGGGGAAAAAGAATCACAATCAAATCCCTACCTTGATGATCGTCGAGCGCGGGCGTTCTTCGCGGAAGAGATCGTCGCGGAAGAGATCGATCGTCGCGTCGTCGCGGGAAGGTGTCGCGTCGTCGCGGAAACCGGCGTTGAGCCGGCGAGCTCAACAAATCAAGAACAACAGATTTAAATTATTAATATTTAAATCTGTTTTTCGTTTAAAACCAAAGAAAAGAACTTGAGAGGAAATCCGAAATCACTCACCTCGAATGGTCGGTGATCGGAGATCGGAGATCGGAGATCGGAAGAACGTCTCGGGCGAAAGCGTCGTCGACTTCCGGGTTCGGCGTTCTTCGCGTTCTTCGCGTTCTTCGCGTTCTTCGCGGAGAGGGTGGAGGAACGAAGATTCTCTCAAATCCTTTCCAAGGATTTTTATGTTGGTCTTATTTTATAAACATGCCAACACGAAACCGGTTAAGAAACGATCCATCAATTCGAAAGAAACGACCCATTTAATTCACGAAGAAACAGTCCATTTAATTCACGAAATAAACCGCCCAATTAAATGGTCTGTTAAGAATTAAAGAAAACGCGTCGGTTGACTTTTCAGTTACTTTGACGGGTTTTCGCGGGTACGTTACTTAGCGAAAGAAACGGCGGGGCTCGTGCGGGTCCCACCGCACAAATATCCTACCAAGGGGGTAGGATATTTCTGGATAGTATCCTATCCAGTTCAACTCAGTTCAAGCCGTCTTAAAGTGACTTCAAGTGGCTTCCAAGCAGCTTAAGTGAAATAAAATAAAGTTGTCGCACAAACTTTATTTTATTTCTGACTTAAAGCCGCAAAATTTAAAAACCACGTCTGAGCAAACGCAACTCCGGAAGAGGCGTTTCTAAGCAAATACCGGCGCTGCGATTTCATCGGTGCCCTCAGAATTCGATTCCGGGCACCGGTTCAAAAGATAGAAAAACCCGCTCGTCCGTTCACTGAACGTACCCGAGCCAAACTTCGGAAATTGATTCCGGGCACACCGGGCCTCGGAATCAGGTGCCGTCTGAAGCTGCGCTCTTGTAAAATTCCAAAGAAAATTAAGAAAAAAAATTTCCTTGAAATTTGCGGGTCTTTACAAATCCCTTACCTCTCACATGCTTTTTTTTTTTTTAATTAACTTCCTCTTATTAAGGTGTCCTCCTGAGGGATTCACTAAAGCCTTAAATGGTTGAATTTATTCCCAAAATAAGGCTTATATTATGATGGATATGAACTAAATCTATTTGGGTAGGGGCTAGAAAAAAAATGGCTTGAGAGGTGTGAACAAGTGAGTGGAGTGAGTGACCTTTTATAGTTGTAGAGTAGTGACATTTTTTAAATACAAAACATTATTCACTATTGTGAGGTAATTATTACCTCATGTTGATAAAACAATGATAACTAATTAGGTGTAATTAGGATATGGTGGATTCCTACCTCTATCATACTATAACACACACGTTTTACAAAATATGTTTTGTTAACTCCTATGTTTCATTATTTTTACCATTTTGGGTTTTCACTCTAGTAACTAGTTTTCCAGCCATGGTAATATGAAAATTATTACTAAATTAAAGTGAAATTCTAGGTTAATTTTGACACAAGGATTATAGAAATGAATTCCAGTTTATCAAATAAAAATCCAATGTGTGTTGACACATTATTTTAACACAATCACATGATCGTGAAAAAACACTTTGATAAACCTATCTGTGCTAACATATATTCTACCACTATGGGATAAATATATTCATTATGATATAAATATTGGTCTCTAAATGGGATATAGTTGATATTTATTATCGTCTAAAAATCACTTGCATGAATATAAATATTTTAAATTTTTTAATTCATTTAATAAAATATAATTTGACATAAAATAAATTTAATTCCAAAATTGACATTCTACATTTAATTTGAATTTAATAATATAAATTCAATCAATAAATTAGATTATATAATGCCTAAACCCATGTAACATGATATATTCTGGTAAAAAAATGGATAACAATAATTTAATCAATTTACTCAACTTTTGTTATTTTTATTATCAACTTGTTTATTTTTTGATTATGTAAATATTTACTACATAATTTCATAATAATATTAAGCTAATAATTCATCTATAAAAATTAATGATAAATTATTATGATTAAAAGAAAAATTTATTTTTCAAAATAATGTTTACCACCAAATCAATTATTTTTCCCCATCCAAAGCATTATATAATTGAAAAGAATAAAAGGTATTTTTATGTATTTTCCTTTATTTATATTATTATATGGGTCATATCTATGGGGACATAGAATATAATTTTCATATTTAATTTTTTAAATGTATAAATAAACTCATTGAGAAATATTTATATAATTATTTTGTTAATTTTCACTCCCATCATTATAGTATAATCTTTAATTAATGAATATTCATATTAACCATGGTAATTAATTTTTCACAACCATCACCAATATTTTTTTTCAAAATAAGTATAACATATTAATAATTTTAAATTATTATAATTCCAAATAAGGAACTCATATTTCCAAATTCAATTCGCAAAAGTTTAAAATTTTAATTTCAAATAAATCATGCATATGAAATGAAGAAACGTGTTTTTAAAGTGGATGTGTTTAATGGTTTAATAATAATTTATATCTATATTCAATATGAAAATGATTTAAATTAACTAAATTAGATTAATGGAAAAACAATTTAACTCTTTTTACTTCCAAAGTAATTCATAATATAATTTAACAATATAAATTATTTAAATGAAAAGGAAGTTTTCAATTAAAAGTCAACATTTTTCACTAATCAGAAATACGGGAAACTTTTTAGAAAAATACAAAACAGTCACCCAAAAATAATTTTTTTTTGGTTTTAAAATAATTTTTTTTAAATTTTAATGTTATAAAATTGGAAATAATTAATTTTAAATAATCTCCAAATAGTGCTACTAATTTTTTTAAGAAAAAATATAGGTTTTTTAAAAACATTTATTTTAAATGATACTTTTTATTATTAATAAAATGATAGTAAATAAAAAAATAAGCAATATATTTTCATAAATTTTTTCGTCTTATTCATTCATAACATTCCCACATCTAGGCGATAAATATCATATTAAATAATAATATTAACAGTATATTGTTGTTTGGTAAAAGTATATCTTGTGGGTAACAGATGATATTAGATAAAATCATTACTGTGTGAATTTTAATCTATTTATTAAATTACAATCTTTCTAAAAGAAAAATATTTCATTTTATTGGGGTGTTATATTATCTTTTAAGTTATATTGTTTTCCGATACGGTATTGAATAAAATGTTACTATTTTATAATTTCCTGGTGTAACAAAATCACTCTATCATTATAACAGAAATTAATTTTCATGGTCCCCAATAATTTACAATTTTATTTATCAATATCATTAAATTAATTTCCACAACTAAAAATTATTTCCCCAACATTAATGACATTTTAAGAGTTATCTATATGTAATTCATGTGTTTTATATAAATATAAACCAACTAATAGATCTATTCTCACTACTTTATGTACCATTCAACATATACCTACAAATTACTAAATCAAGACAACATTAAATAAATCATTATTTTCTTCATGATTTTGATAACTAGAATATCCATGAGAAAACACTTTTACATAATAATTATAGAATCCAAATACATAAATATATAAATTATTCTACTTCATTATTAACCTATCAACATGGATTCATGATCTAGTTTTGTAATAATTTTTTCATGAAATATCAAATATGAATCATTTAATAAAAATTTACATCCTCAATTTAATCATTATTTATACATTTATCATAATAAATATTTATTAAATAATTCATATGTTTCTTATATCATTTTTTCCTTATCAATAGTAAAACATTTATTTTTATATCATTTATGATCCAATTCACAATATTCCACCAATGTATATGAATTTTCATTATTCCCACACATCCTTCTTTTGAAACATTCTACCATAAATGATACCTTATGAAAAAAATATTCACATCCATAAAACAGTATGTACTTATCATTTTTCCTCAAATAATGACCTTTTAATGGCCTTGTTTTCCTAGAATTAAACATTTTCATGTTCTATTCAAACATTCCCTTGAGTGTTTCCGACCAAATTTATGGTATGGCTGAAGTTAAATATGATTCCCATTATGGTATTTATCACCATAACATTCATTAAACATCATTTTCCTTTTATTATATGTGTTAGGAAACTCACATATGTCAAAGATCTTAATTATAAATGGAGCTACTTAGTTATGGATAACCCTAACATTGTAATCTCCTACATCAATCTTGATTGATTTCTCATTCATATAACTATTATATTATCACTACAAAATATTTAAATTTTTCCATAGATGGAATATCTATTGGTAAAAGTTCATATTCTATTGGTAAAACCTTTTACCAAAATATAAGTCCCCATCACAAAACTGTTGGTAAAAACACAGCTACTAAATGTTTTTGTGAATGATAAAATTTTTCTGTTACACTTATAAGAATAGAAATAAGTAATATATATGTTTGTTAGAGTGTTTTTCAACAGATTATAATGATAAATTTTTCTATTGGTAATTATATTAATAATATATAATATATATTTAGAAATTATATTGGAATACAAATTAATAAAAATTTCACATTATAATTATTAATTAATTTATTATATATAATTCCCCTAATATAATTATGAAACCGAAGATTTTAACACATGTTCAATCTTAGAAAAAATATTTATATTAATAATGAAATTTAATAAAACAAGATTCATCACACCCCACCCACAGAATGCTGAGACCCCCCGACACATCCATGCATGTACAGCGATAACCCATCCATGCCAACAAACCAGCTCCTACACCGGTGACCAACGAGTACCAACAGTGACTCATCCATTCCATACTAGTGCACCGGTAGCTCATCCATTCTAGCATGTCAGATCCATCACAAGCTAATCCTTATCTCCAACACCAGATCATCCCTACCAATGAGCACCAATGACATATCCATGAAAGCGATCAGCCCATCCATGTCAGTGAACCATGTAAATAATAATAGAATAAAATACCTTAGCTTTGTGTTAAGTATGAAAAAAATTGTATAATAGAAAAAAAAAATAAATCATTCCCATTTAAACATACACATGTTATGTAATGACCCACATTACCTTAATCAAAATCCTTGTATGGTTGTGAAATAAGGGAGTTAGATTCCTAATCATCCAATGCTTCAGTTTCCTGAGAATGCAGGACTACTAACATGAGAAGTAAAATTTTCCAACATAAAGACAACTCTAAGAACATGTTAAAAACTATAGCATGTTAATACATTTATTATCCAAAGGTCTTTTTTACTATGCATGTTCATCTTAATTTTGTAGAAATATTATTCCATATCTAATTTCAAATGAACCAAAACAAAGGATTTTGACTTGTGCATATGGTGTTTTAAATAGTTTATTTTAACAACAACTACCTAAATAGAAAACCAACATATCAAAAATATGACCATATATTAAAAACAAGAATCTAAATTTAAACATATAAGAAACATAAAAAATTCCTCAAGGTACGTTCTTCCAAAGATAAGTAAATAAAAAATTAATTGATATGATTGAAAAAACAGAAAAATCATAATAGCAGAATAAAGGGAGGATGAGTTGAGCCTTATTAATATTTTATCCAAATGCCACCTCCTTCCCTGATATATTCCGGTAAATCCATGTAAATTTCTCTTACTTGTGCCCTATCATTCACGAAAATGGGATAAAAAAACATTACCATTTCAATCAATAAAACCACTTCAAATTTTATGACATGCAAATTAAAGAAAAATAAATAAACCGATGAATATGTACCTTTATTTACCATCATTAATTTAGACCTGTTAGTCCAACTATACATCCATAGTAGAGACCATTAATTTTATTGATCTTTTTAAGAAAATAATCAACCATTATTGTGAACCACCTTTTTTGTTTAGAAAAAGTTAGAGGTGAGATTCTTTTGTCTTTCAAAACTGGTAGTTCCGACACAATAGGGAAATAAGCATTCATCTATAGCCTTTTATTTATAAAAATTTAATACATTGAATTAGGTTAGAAATAATAACATTTAGAAACATCCCATTATATTAGATTCTTCTAGTTATTGGGATGAACAATATCAATAATATACCTTCCTATAATCATCTTTAAAAACATGAAACCAAATCAATGCCATCTGATTTGGTTGGAAACTACCCATCCCATTCATACTAAGGAGAAAAATATTCATATATCCCCAAAAACATTGTAGAATCATGGGTATTATCCCAAGATAGACCAATCATGGAAGCATTAAAAATCAAAGAGATTTTGTTTGAATTCCTCTTCTAGAAATATGTTCAACTCATTGAAATAATTTTACATTAGTTATGAGTAAATTAGTTCTATAAAAATTGGAAGTTCAGTACTATGAAACATGGGTGGGAAAAGAATAATTCACTAAGCTTGATCACATAGCCTGTACAGAACATGATGTACATGCATGTTAGGAATTGTATATAATTTTACAAGCTATGTGTTAAAGACATGAGTAATTGAAAACATGACCTGTACATAATTGAACACATGGCCGTGAGAAATGCGACAGGATTTAGAGTCCTATAAGGACCCTATGATAGGCCATGATGTATAGTTATATACAGGCCATGGCATAGTGACAGGCAATGATAGTTCTGTGCAGGCCATGGCTTAGTGACAAAACATTATAGCTCTGTACATGATGTACATGGCTTGTACATAATTGGATTAGTGGAAATACATGATAGTTCTGAACATGGTGTATATGGATTAGTGGTAATCCATGATAGTTTTTTACATGTTGTACAAGGATTGTATAGAATTGTCTTGTACTGAATTTGCTAAGTGACAAGCCATGACGGTCCATGGCATAGGGAAAGCCCATGACAGGCAACTACCCAGCCCATGATTAGTGAAAATCCATAATAGTTATATAGATCCTATGGTTTAGTGAGAAGCCATGTATAGTTTTGTATAGGCTATGATGTATTGTTATGTACCATCCATGATGCACAGTTCTGTACCGGCCATGATGTATTGTTTTGTACACGCCATTGCTTAGTGACATACCATGAGTTCAGGTCATGACTAATTTGAGATGATGTACATGGATTGTATAGAATTGGGGAAATAATCATATGTAAAACATTCAATTCCACAATTTTAATCAGTAAAGTTCTATGTGGATTGTATATTTTACGACAATCCATAGAATAAAAACATTTTAGTTCATTTGAAATGACACTTGTACCTGGAATAAGACATTCCAGGGGATTTGGTCAATCTTAATTTCAAAAAAATGTACCCATTTATCATCATGGCCCCATTCCATTGTTCAAAATCAAAGGAAATGTGTAGAAAGTAACTTTCAAGTGTAAAGAGTTATGTTCTTATCATTGTAACTAGTGTATTAGTGATAACTGAATTAAATTCAATTTTGGGTAACTATTTTTTAGAAGGGTTTCATCACTTTTATGATGACTAAGGCATTGCATTAATCTATGAATATTGAAATTTAGAAGAGGAATTCACTCAAAATTTTGAGCCATGAATTGGGAAATAGTGATAGTAATTTTAATTTTTTCCCTCTGATGAACACTTTAAGAACATATTCATTCAGTTTTTACGAAAAATTTATATTTTCCATCGTTTCATCAAAATTTTGTGTGGTGGAAAAAAATAATCATAGATATGTAGATTTACTACCCAATACAATGAAATACAAAAAATACGATGATGTAAAGATATCGGTGAACCGAATGGGTTGCTGGAGAAGGGAAACATACCCGGTAACGAGTGGTTCCATAAGGTTTCTACAGTAGTAGATATGAACATGAAAAACTTCACCATCATCCATTTTATTGTAGTAGAGCACCCTTATATGTTTTAAGTGACACATGTCCCAACATTGATCACATGAATATCCTATCAACTTTATACATTCACCATCATGACAACTTCTGATCACACAAACACAATATTTAGAAAAAAGATTTCATTTAAATGCATGATATAAAAATGAAAAACCATGCTGTAAAAAAATCATCCACCATAAGAAGGGGATTATCTGATCAGTGAAAACAAGAAACTAGATGTGTCTTCACATGATCACAGTTTCTACCGTGTTCCAAAAATTTTGTTTAGTAGTTTAATTGGTTTTTTTGACTCAAATAATAAATACTCTTTATTTTTGTTACAAAAAAATCTGTTCAATGACTTTTCCAAAGCTTCTCACCTGCCATAACCTACAGATTATTGATGTTTATAGAAATCAAATTGCCCAAGTTTATTTTTCTTCTGTTTTTTCAATTTGTATATAGATATATGATCCCTTCCAACTAGTGGAAAAAACCCACATAAACTTATCTAATAAGAGACCACAATAACCAAAATATTATTCATCCAATGACCAACCAATGACCACATCCATTTAGTGACCAACCAATCGCATATAAAAATAACCTGTGAGAATAATTAAAAAATTACTAGATGAAAAAATATACAAGGGACCACAAAAATAATAAGTAACAATACATTATCTAAAAATAACATGAATGTTAACCATCTCATTACAAAAAAACCATTGAGAATGAAACTAATTTCAATTGAGAGTGACACGTGACTCAAAATTCTATTTTCTAGAAACACTTCATTAAATCCCATAATCCAGTAAAGGTGCATTCAATTTATAATGACACTTCTTTCAATTGATAATGAAACCTAATTAAATAGCTAAATAACCATTTGTAATGAAAACCCTTTGTCGTCAATGACATTGTTGCAAAGATAGCATTGAAGTAAAATTTCAAATTGTTTGAATATGACTAAAAACGTATTGTCTCATGATAGTTTGTTTGAGTTAAAATGAGACACACACATTTATGTTAATTTATTTCCATATTATGTTACTTTTGATGTGGTTTTTTATGAGTTACAAGTAAGGGATAATAAAGGAGGACCTCGAAGAAAAATCTCCATGAGTGGATCTATGTTGAAAAGGTATGAGGAAGAAGAAAGTGTGATTCACTTGTTAGATATTTCAATAAACCATTGGATTCTTTGGATATAGAGATCTTGGATGGAACACCTCTATGACTAAGTTGCAATACCCCCATGTCAGTGGCCCAAGCATGATTTGAGAAAAAAGGTTACAAATTCATAGAAAACAAGTGGAAAAGAGAGAAAAAGAAACATGGTTGAATAGAAGATGCTTGGATGGGGTGGCTGTGATGATTCCTATATATCTATTCCTACAACTGTTATCTTTCCCTATATGCTTACTCCAGATGAAATGAGATCCAATGTGAATCTATATTCAGAATATGAAGATGAATGACCAAATCTAGGTCCAGTTGACTCCATCAAGGTTTGTGATATTCATCCACATGATGTCTTCCAGGTGATGTTGAAGGATAGGAAAGATGCAGAAGTGCATAGATGATAATGGTTTAGTGGGATGTATGTATATTTGAGGAAGTCTGAGGGGTGTGTCATCTACACTATTGTACGAGACATGGTTTTTGAAGCATCCTAGATGGGGAATTTCAGCATGAAGAATGATTTCACAAACATGGATAAAACAATGCTAAAATGAATAGATTATAAACTACCCAAAACAACATTCACATAACCCTAAAATTAAAAAAATTCCTTCAAAAGACGTGGCAAAAAAAATATATATTCTGAACTACACTAAAGCTAAATGAATTATCATTACCCATTAAAATATTATGCACTACCCTAAAATGCATTCAACAGAGGTAGCTAAAATGAACCTGAATCGAGTCTCACAATCCCAGAACTTCAAGAATCATCAAATAAAACACCCAAAATATGGTTAGGGTATGGATCATTCTTGCAAACTGTATTGGAGAGAAGGAAAATAAAATTTAAATGGAAATAATAGAGCATAATATAAAGAATGCTAACCTAGGGAGACCGCAAGTGAAATCGGAAGGAGAGACATCCATGGCTGGAGGAGGAGGGAGGCGCGTGGTCGAGGATCTTACCGGCTGGGATGCATGACATGAACATGAAGGGATGGGGAGGGAAAAAATAGGGGAGGAAAGGTAATAATAAAAAAATTAAAAAATAATAATAATAAAAACAAAACAAATTATTTAAATTCCTCACACACAATTTAGTGGTACAAAGATAAATTATTTGGATTAGAGAGAGATAATAAAAATGTTAATAGTGATGTGATCATTGTGGTACAAGGATTTTACTTTAAGGAAGATTCATTTTATTGATATAATTTTTAAAAAATATCATGATATATAATAAGTGAATAAATAATTTAAATATAATGAAAAAAATTTAAATTTATATATTTTCTGAATAAAAAATTATATTATGTACATATAATGAAATTATATTTAAGTTATGTTCTTTTTTTGATGTTTTTAGAAATGTAAATTTGATATTATTTGAGTTTTAGAAAATTATAATAATCTATCATTAATTTTATATCAGATATATATATATACAGAAAACATATAATTTGACAATAAAAACATAGGATTAATAGATTTTATTAAAATACTTATAATTTATAACATTCACTGAATATAATATATATATATATATATCGAAATGACAGTATTGATATGATAAAGAATTATATTTAACTAATGGTAAAATATTTGTTGGTATTAAATGATGAATATCAATGGATATAATTTTTTGTAAAAATAAGTGTTGGTAAATAAAATCAATACCAATAAAACAAAATATATTTTGGAATTGGTCTTTTTTTACCAATAGATATATTATCTATCAATAGGTATCTATTGGTATAAGCCATTTTGGGTAGTGTATCCATTGTTAACATAATTTCTACGTATTATAATCTTTTAATAAAACAACATGCATAATGTGATAAAAATATTCACATTTAAAAATATTATAATCAGTAATGTCTTTTATATGATTTCTAAATCCCGAAACCAAATTTTTCGTCATTAAATCCATATGTTTATTCTAGGTTAATTTTATTAAACACTAATTAAATTAGTTCATAATTATTCATAAATTAAATATGAATTAATCAATTCATTTACCATGAGAATTCATAGACATGTGGGAAATATTTGTCCCACTAATCATGCACTTGTTATGATCATGTTAATACAAATTCCTCCACATTCATAGATATTAACCCAAGGTGAATATGTGACCCTAACACTACCAAATCCAACTACCAATTTCTAGATTTGGATGTATTTGGTAGGAAAATCATACATTTATATTTTCAATAACATATGATGGTTTCTTATTAATTGGTCTATTTTAAGGGTTATCATTTTTTTAATCACATCTTATTTTCTATAAATAACTAAACCCTACTCTGAAACAAACTCTATAGAACAGATATATACATACATAAATATTACATCTTACTAGAATAATATTAATTACATATAATTTCAATACATGAAATAATCATAATAATTCATAGTATTTGGAAGAATAGATATATAATAAATTATTAAATAAAACAACTAAATCATCTCCCACTCTGTCCTCAAAATAAATATCCCTTACTATGTGTATCCTACTAAAAACATTTCTTCATATCCTATTAAAGAGGAAATATGATAATGTATTGTCTCAAATTCATGATATAGATAAAATTGGAAGATACTAATAAATAATAATTTTAGACATAACATGGGCTTAAATGTATAAGAAAATTATATTAACATTTGATAATTATACCACGAAATTCATAGATCATAATGATCAGTCCTGGAAAAATTCATGTAGGTTCATATGTCATGAATCATAAAGGAATCAGTGAATTTGTTCCAAAATAGAATATCATTTTCATTAGATGATTTTATAAAAGTGTGTTAGATAATGTTTATTAATAATAATCACATTAATTTTATGTCAAAAATTTCCATCAAGGCATTCATAAAATGTTTGGAATGGAATAACCACCCATGTACCTATATCAGGCTTGGGATGAACCCTCATATGATATCTCAAGTGATTCATATAACCTTCTATGTTCCCACTTTTGTGCTTGGAATAACCTTTTGTGTACTACAAATAGGGACTGGAATATCATATCTTGTATACATTGAGATCTTAATCATTAATATTGACCCAATGAATAGAAAGGATATAATGGACCCACATTTCACACAATCATAATACATTTTTTTGTATATAATGATATCATTAAAACATATATAATTTCATCATAGTTTATCATATCCCAAATGAAATGGTCTTCATAAATATTTAATAATATTAATTGATAACTATATAGAGAAAGAGTACAGAAGTAAAAATTCGATAATATCCCCAATAAAGAATTAGAAAAATATTTTTATATAAATGAAAATACAATTGAAAGATAATCTGAACTCTTCATAAACAAAATAACAATTCAAATTTGAACTTATTTATTTATATTATAAAAATTTCCTATATATTTATGAATTTTGATTCATTGAAATGGACTACGAAAAAATGTTTTGTATTATTTACGAAATTTTTAGCACCCCTAGATTAAGGTATTCTATCATTTTACTCTTTTATTATTGTCTTTAGAGTATTTTGGTAAGATTCTAGAAGTGATTAAAGGTGTAAAAAGGGATGATCCAGAGTCTGACTGTTAGAAAAATGGATAGAAAATATTTCTTACGACATAAATTTTCAAACCTAGAAAACATAATTAAAGATTACTGTGTAAATAAAATTTTCACAATAAATAATACGTCCAGTTCATAATATATATTTTCCATAGAAAAATAACTATAGAAAAAAATATTTTTGTGTAAGTGACCCTCTATGAATTTATAATGTTAATTATAAATTTAAGCTATAAATTATTTGAGACTCTTCCGTTTTATTATGACTAGAAGTTTAAAATTGTCATACTATAAGATTATTATTTCTCTTAACATATTGGTTTAACCTAGGTTATCTCTAGTGACCTTTAATGTTTGAAAACCTTTGAAAATGATTCATTTACCATTTGATCATGAAAATTAACAGTATAGGGTCATCTTCTTAATTCTAATTTTGGATATATTTTTGTTTGATTAAACACAACCATATATCTATGTGTGATACCTAGATCTATGTTTTTTTTCATACTGATGAGATCTTCTTTGGTTGTAATAGATTAATGGAATGAATTGGTTAGTCTGCAAAATCATTTAAAAAAATTTGAAAATTAAATTATGGAGTGTGGCTTTCACCCACTCTATTATTCAAAACCATTTTTGATTTAATAATGATAAATTTTCTTTGTGCATTGACTGTTTATCACTTCTGTAGTCTATAGAGAGATAATATGATTTGATGTAATTTGAAAAGGGTAGTATTGATGGTTTCTCATGATATGTTTTAAACAAATATTCTCAAAGGATTTTGTTTTCAAAAAAATTATATATTATCGAAGAATATTTATAATGGATGATGGTATTTAAAAAATGGAATCATGTTTTCATATTTCATTGTAATTTTTTTAAACATTATTGGCTCGCGATGTAGACTTGGAACACACATAAGGATATAACCTAGTGATCACAAGTTGAAGGACGGATTCACACTCAAGAGTATTTGGATTCTCATTGGGAATTAGTGTGTGTGTGAATTTGGATCATAGAATGAGTATTCCAATTAAATGCTAATGGGAATGTTGATGTTGTTATTTTGTTGAATTTATTATGTTAGTTGTTTACTTATGGTAAAATGTTTTGATACTCTCAACCACTATTTTATATAAAATTTTCTAACTTTTCTTTTTCCTAGGTAGTGTTATGCGATGAATTTTTGTAAATAATATTGGGTGGTATTTTTAACCCCTACCTGGGATCTTTTGGGATGGAAAATATTGTTATTAATGGATGGTTCATGTGTCGTACGACACATACTGGTGATAATGTGTATCTATTTGGAGTCTGAGCCTTGATCTCTTATTTATTTTTTTCATTTTAAATTTATATTGTTCATGTATTTTTTCTATTGATTTATTTTATTTACTATTTATATTTAATGTAAATGGGTTTTATTTTATTATTTCTTTTCAATAGGTCACGTTTTTTCAGAGAAAATCATCCCCAACGTTACACTAATGCTATTGTCTTTATTGTTAGACTTTGGTTTTAAGTGGAAGTCAACTAATATTAGTACAACCTCGGTTCCCTCCCAATCTAATGGGTGAGGGGAGGGATGTTACTAATGGCATCATTATTGGTCATCCCACTATAATATTTATGAATAATTGTATCTGTTTTGTTTAGTCCTTGTTTTTTATTTGTTAGAAGGAGATAGGATGTCAGAATTGGAAATGTATAGAATAAAAATGCAAGGATATCATTTTTTGTTTAAATTATTGTAAATAGGTTTTTTAGGTAAAATATTTTCCAATATACTTTTAGATGTGTTTTCTACTCATAATAATGCATTTTTCTATGAGTATTGAAAATTAGGAATTAATATAGAGACTCCCCACTAGGGTGACATTATTCAAATTCTATTTAATGATTTTTGAAAAAATTATAAAAATAATTTAGAATTTTCCTCTCAAAATTAGGGTTGAACTGGTTGTTTCTCGTGGTGATGATAATTATTTATCATGTTTTTAAATTTATTAAATCCTTATGTTTTTAGAGAGAAATTTCTTAAACCGTGCACTGTTCTATTTATAGAATATTTAATAATGAAGATGATTTAGAAACTAGAAAGATGAGGATGCTAAAAAGGGGGTTTTACCTAGGACAAAGGTGAACCAAAACCATAAACATGGTATGGTGAAAGTGTATCATGATTTTGACAGGGGATATCATAATTATCAATCAGAAAAAGATGGTCATTTAGAACCATTTTGGTTTTAAACTTCTCCAATATTATGTGGGGATTATAAACCTATGAAATTAGATGTCTAGATAAACCAAATGAAACTAATATTATATTTTCTTAGTACAATAAAAGAGTAGAAGATTAATATGGAATAATTTTCGTTGGAAGATCATTAATTTGAATGGTGGGATTTAGTTTTCCTAGGTAATGAAAACCAATGACTAATGTGAATGGATTTTGGGGAATTTTTCAATAAAAACATCTATCCCCACACATTCAAAATGTCAATAACTTTATTTTGCTTCATCTTGAAGAAGGGATACCACACTTTTATAGAGTATGGAACTATTTTTATGAATACAGTTCATTTCTTCCTAAAAGTTTCTACTTGTGTGTACTTAGAGGAGTACATAATTGGGTTTGTATTTTGACTATACATTCAATATAATATAACTATTATATGTATTAAACATTATATAGATATGGTTAATTGGTGAATAAAGGAAGGAAATAATCTTGTGGGGAATACATTATGGTATTAAATTTTATCCCATGGGTTTAGGTTTCAACTATAGTGATTGAAATTAGATATAGATGGATGTATACTCTCAAAGAGTTAGTGCACCTCATAATCATAATAATAATCATTTAGTTTTTCTATAATATATTAAAAAAATGATTTTTAGTATGGATTATTAATTAATAGAAAGAGAGAATGTAATCCATCGATTAGGAACTTCCAAAACTATGGATAGAGTGGTAATATAATGTTTTTATAGAAAACTATTGAGATATGTTGGTAGAACATGATTAACTCAACCTAAGAGTTTTTATACTAGATGAAATATTCCCATCAGACTAGTTTGACTACATAAAAATAGGTACAATTGGGTTTTTCTTGGACACTTTGTTTTTTCAGTTAAAAATTTAACTAGGAAACAATAAATATCTGATGATAACTAAAAAATTGTTATATGGTAAAAAATTGAGTGAGAAACCATGTTCCTCTACAGTGTGATGTACTAATATTATGGACTCCACACAAATGAATTTCTGGTTAGAAATCATCAAATCACATTCTTAATTTCTCCACTAATGGATAAAAAATTGGGATCATACATAGAAATTAGGTCTCAAATAATAAGCATAAAATATGACCTTTAGATAGTGAGAGTGTAGAGATTTAAAATTCCTGACATCTTCCATTTCCATTTATATAGTGCAGTTTAACTAGCATATTATAGTGTTCGATATGGATGATTTTATTTAATTATTTGCATGGAATATGTGGTAGGATTCTAATCTAATATCTACTTATACACATGGTAGTTAACATTTACTTCCCAGGTTATATTCCTTAATCTTTTCAATAGAGGTTAGGTTATAAATACAATAAGAGTATGAAAATTACTGATAGTTAATAGAAAACATGTCTAGCTAGTTATTAGTAATGATATTGTGTATAGATGATGAAATTGGTAACGTGACTCTTCTAGAAATAGCAGATCAATAAAAAAAATTAATAAATGGTTTATTTGGTTTATTTTGTTTACCAGCAAAAATGGAAACCAAATCTACATTATACATAATCCCATGAATAAGTCCTATTTTACTACCATATTATTTAATTGATCAGATGGGGTTACATAAATTAATAGTTATTCTATAAGAGTTATAAATTTTTTCCATCAAACCAATTACATAACTTGGGTGGTAGATGTTTATTCATAAAGATAGAAAATGGTATTATATTCTTATATATTGATTATCATAAGTTCAGTCGAGTAATGATTTGAAATTATAATTCCCTTCCTTGAATAATTGATTTTTTTGATCAATTAAAGGGATCCCACAAGTTATCTAAAATAGATGTATGCTTAGGATATCATCAACATAGAGTTATAAGGAGGAAAATTTTGAAGAATAAATTTCATAGTTTCTATGGATGTTATGAAGAAATAATTATGTTGTTTGTACTAATAAAAACACCTTTAGATTTGATGGATCTAATTACTGAATCTCCTATGGGTACCATAACTCTGTTATTATTATAATGTTTTGATAAAAATAATATGTATTCTATGATTTATAAGGGAGACATATGGATCCAAGAAGTCCACTTCCTCATGCATGTCATTTCTTAATATGGAATATCAGAAGGTCCTAAAAATATTAATTCAATACTCTCCATGTAGAAACCATATAATGGTTTTTAGGTACATAATTTTTTGTGATTATCAAGATATTATGGGATATTTGTTTGGGATTTACCAATACTTACTTCTCCCATTAAAAATATAAAAAGAAACATTGTTCAATATTTACGTGAATTATGAATGTCAGAAATTATTTTTTGAATATAAAATTATTTTCACCATAGAACCCATCCTGATCTTTCCAGTACTAGGTAACAAATATGTGGTATATTGTGATTCACCAGGAACTAGTAATAGATGTGTTCCCATGTAGGGATACCATGTTATATCCTTTGTTTTTTGGAAATGGAAATTATATGAGATGCATTATCCTAAGAACGACCTAGAATTTATTATAGTTGTTTATGGATTAAAAATGCAGGTATTGTCTAATATAAGAAACTTTTATTGTTTTTTCTGACCATATCTGTTTAAATTACATAATTTTTTGTAAGATATGAACATTACACAATGGAGATGGATGGAGTACCTCCAGATGATCAATTTCAATATAGTACGTACAACCAATAAATAGAATTCTATAATAGATGTGTTGAGTCAAAAATCATAAAATGAAGTTGTCTATGAAGATCATTTCCAAGGGTAGTTGATGATAATGATATCAAATTTGAGTTTAGAATCTTCTTTATAGAGTAAACAATAATATTAATTTCTAGTAAGTATCTTTCCCAACTAGATAAATTTTGTGAAATAATATCAGATATTATATCGAAATTGTATCACTATTAGGTCAACCTATATTAGAGGGGAGAAATCTAATGATTATATATAATATAAAAAATAATTTTTATGCATTCAAAATTGAATTTTAGTTCATCAATATTTTTTGGAAAAACTAATTTTGGTATACTCCCATTTGACATAGGATGTTCATCTAGTTGTTCATAAAGTGAAAAAGGTGATGAGAGGATATTTTTGTTCAGAATTTATGTGATATAAGATTACATACTATGTGATTAAATGACTGACATGTTAGTAGTTAATGTCCAAACATTAAATACTTGATGGTATTCTTATGTCCTTTCCTATATCTATATGGAAGTGCGATCAATTTTTAATCGATATTGTCACCATATTATCAAGAATGATATGAAAGCATATGCTATATGTGTAGTAGTGGATCATAATACTATATAAACACACATTATTCCTATCTATGAAACCAACATCATGATGGAATTTGAAAAATTTATATATAACGTCCCAATTTTTTTCAATAGAATTTTCCTTCTTATAATTATTTCATAAATACCATACACAAAATAGATAAAAAACAAAAAATTATAAATTTTATTTAATAATGATATATTAGTCCATAAACTGATTAATAATTAAAAATATTTCAATGATACAATAAATATAAAATAAGAGTACGAGAATGGGATAATTTGGATTCACTCGATCCACCCAATATAATGAACCCGTGAAAAAATATTAGAAATAAAACATTGTGTTAATGATACAAATTTCATTTTTAATATGCAAGTATAAAAAACCATAATAGACTATATAATTGAATAATGTGTAAATTATATAAGAGGTATATATAGGAAGTAGTGGCCCTGGATGACCATTATAAATCTAATAGTTTGAATAGTAATATGACTCTTGGTATATTAATCTGACCATTTGAATAAAAACCTCACCTATAGAAATCTAAAATATTTTTAGATTACATATATAATTACACATTAATATATTTAAACAATGGTATAAGAAAATAAATGTTTTTAAAAAACAGTTTATGTGTTATTATTTTAGTAAAAGGTAAATGTTTTGTTTGAAATTTAATATGAATATAATATTTAAAAATAATTAATTTTCATAAAATGGATTCCTAAATTTTTATTAGGTGTATTATAATTATATGATTATTTTATGATACCATATGTAATTTTTGAAAGTGTCATATAATTGATAATAATAATAATAATATAGGGTTTTTTCAAATTAAAGAAGATTTTACTTAAAAACTAAATTTATCATATATATAAAATTATTTTCATAAAATTTAATCCATATTTAAAATAAAATCATTGAAAAATGGTTAGGGAGAATTTTTGGGAATTTTCTAAAATTATTTACATTTTCATGGATAGAGAAATACTCTAATTTACAGTATTTAACATTATAAACCAAATATATTAATTATTGAGTCATGGATGATGTAATATCAAAATTTTAAAACTATGACAAACTACATAAATTATATAGTCCAAATAATCAATACTATTGATAGTTTGGATCAAAAATAATGAACAAATGAATATAATAATAAAAAACACTCACCTCCTCCCCTTATAAATGCCACCCCTAAAAACCCCTTCTCCATACACCTTGTAAGAGTTGGATCATTCAATATTATACCTAATTATCTTATCAAGCCTCTTACCCATGTCCTAGAATTTTCAGTCCTACAAAAATACCATTTCCATGTTCCTTAAGGAGGTTCTCAAGGAAACACCATTTAAGAGGAAAAATCACCCATCATTCTCTTTTAGATTCATTTTTTATTATATCTTATCCTCACCCCCTTTACAAGGTTTCATGATAAATATGGTATCATATACATACTATAATTTTGTTTTATTGTTATAATATCTTTCTTCAAACCCCTTATCTTCTCCTTTTGTTGTAAAAACAAAAACATAGCCTGTAATAATTCAGTTCACCACCTTCATGGGTGACGTGTTTTCATTTTCCATTACCGTATTAAAGGATTGTCATAAAAAACACTTCTGGTAAAATAAGATTTTAATTTTTATAATATATCTTATTTATTGTTCTTGAACTATTATATGGAAATAATATTAAATAAAATTGTACAAGATCGTGATGATCTTAAAAACCTCCAAAATAAACTAAATTTTTTTCATTAATGTTTTATCAAATAAATATTCCTAATTTCAGAAAAATATATTTATGGGATAATTTAAACATAATTATTTCACTAATAAAACATTATTTCACTTTTTGATAATTATTCAAATTTTACAAGGACAACAATAATTATATGCAAGTGAACCACTCATAAAATCATGAAAAGAACACTCTGTGAATGATGTAATTTAACATTATAACTAATCGGGATTCCTATAAATGAAAATAATAAAATTATAATAAAAAATATTTATTTGAAATATGTTTTTAATTAATTAATTAATGGGGAAAATTTTATTATCTTGGAAGTTATGTTCAAGTGAATAACACATTCAGACATAATGTATGGGATCTCTCCAACATCTATTTTTTCATTGGGTTACAATCTCTCTATATTCTACCCCATGGTATTTATTCATAATTCATACATAAATCCACATTATGTTTTTTATTTTTCTATATATTTAAATAACTTATTCTTTTATGTGTAAATTAATGTTTTAAATGGTTCCCTTTTAAATTCATCTCAATAAGAAATCTCTATTAGAGGGAACTACTCCACTTCTTACTAATTTTCAAGTACACTCCCTAAAATGTTTTAATCCACATATAGTTTCATACAGTCAACAATTTTATCATTAAAATCTATTTTAGTTAATTTTTGTTTTTAAATAAATTTTTTTTTCTCTATCCTCTTTTAAGACTCATTATTTGTTTCCCGAAAACTGCACTTATGTGGAACATTTTTAAAGTTACCTAAGAACAGACTTTATTGTCTTTAATTTATTTGGAAATCATTTTTCAGGATCTATTATTATTGTTCCATTTTTATGGACCAAGAATAATTTAATACCTTCTTTCAAGGAGACCATTATGGTAAAACCGAGGGTTCTCCATTATGATAAGATTGTAAAACCCATTTCTTTTCATGGTTAAACATTATGATTATTCCATATGATTGAATTCATTATATGGAATAAAAATTCATGTATATATTATGATGGTTTTACCCAGAAAGAACTCAAATGAATTTGGTATTCTTTTTTCCCAAGAGACATTATATATGAGAATAGAGAGTAAACCAAATCCATTATGGGGATATATCCACCATGTGATACCCTCTTGGATGTATTCCTTGACTCATGTTTTTGTCATGTTATGTCTTCCCTAAATATTATTATCTTTCCATGATCATATGATTACATGTTCTATATAGAATGTCTTTATAATATTTATTCATGTTCCATTCCATTTCTGCTATTATTTTATGCCTTCTGGGTCGTGTTTTTTACTTTATTCCCAAAATTATTCACTTATTGGGCTTTTAGATCATCCCTTTTAGGTTTATATATTAACCATGTTATATTACTAAGTTTTATAATATCAAAAGAATGTATGATATCATCATGTGATTAATAAAAATATTTTTTACTCTTGTTTCAGGATTTTTAATTTTTTTTTCCAAATTAACTAGGCATTTTGATCAATGGTTTTTATTTAACAGATAATTATGATTAAAATAATTTAATAGTATGTGTAAATTTTTTTGGCCACTATAGTTGGTATTAGATAATGGTCTAGTTATTTTTTGGTATTATGAATAGTTGACTATAATTAGAACCCTAAGGATAATTCTATCATCATGTATATCCATGATTGAAACATAGGGAATAAAAAGTTATGATACAATTATAATTTATACATTATTATTTAAGAGTTCATGGTTTCCCATTTATATTCCAATTACTTATATATTCAACGACACTAAACATTTTTAATAAAATGTTTTAGTTAATAAAAGAAAATATGAAAACATTTTTAACCAGCTACTGTGATATGAAAGGTGACAATATCCCCAATTATATTCCAAACCTGATGGGAACATGATCTCAGAACATTATGATAGTTTTATCAAAAATGGATAATGTTATGAATAAAAAAATGAAACATGTCGAATACCCTCATTCTCCAAATTAATATATATTTTTCCAAATCATTTATTTAACAATGACCCACCACTTTTATTGGATTTCTAGATCCCTCGTCACGAAACAATGGATTAAATACATTGAAAGGATATTTTAAATCCTACAATGCTTAGAATAAGAGAGTGTTGTATTTGTAGTATATAGTTTTATTGTGGATGATGATAAATGGTGTAAAAATACCAAAAAAAACTACATCTATGGAGGAAAATGATTCCCTAGAATGGTATGGATTTAAAAAATATTTTTCATTAAATATTTTACCCATAATATCCATATTAAGATTGACAGAGATTTCCTCAAACTGAAGAAACCCGAAGATGAGTCTATATATGTTTATGAGGTATACCTTACAAGGCATTCATGATACACCTATAGGTTTTCTACAAACACTAAAATTAATGTGTACCTATTATATAGTGTATTAAATTCAATTCAAAGAATTTTTTTGGGGATTCGAGCCTTTGAAATATATGAATAGATTATCGGTTGTACCCTTATAGTTGGTATGAAGACTGGAAATTGGCAAGGGTATCATGGGATCAGAGATAAAAAGAGAAAATTTTAATTTAATAAGCAAGGATCAACAAATAAATCCAATGTATGTATGAAAATTGAAAATCCCACGATCTAAAAGTGTGGTAAGAAGCATCCTAAGAGATTTATGATGGGAACCCATAAATGATTCAAATGACAAGAAGAGGGAAAAAATATAAAAATTAATAAAGTGTTATGTATAATCTCAAAATTTATAAGAATAATGGATGGTTTTGATCTAAACAGTGACTCTGTTATATTGTTTCATCTATAGGGAACACATACATTATGTAAGTGAAGGGTTGTCTGTGAAAATGAATGATAACATCCTTTGAGGAAGCAAAGAAGGTCATACACTATCACTAATACTGATGTGGATCCCTTAAATGTTGTGCAGAAAGGTATATTGCTTATATATTCAATTAAAGAAAACATAATTTTTTATTCTGGTTCTACACATCGTTTCATATCATGAAATATTAATAGAACTATTCAAAAACAATCTAATAAAATAGAGGTCATGTTATCCATGTGAACCATGAATGGGGATGTTATTGAATCTAATTTATATAACTCCTCCCTAGAAAATTCTCATGGAAAAATCATCCCATTAAATCGCTACATTTATCCTTTGGTGGTGTTTGATTTTACATTGGGAATTGACTAGATATCCTTATATAAAGCCAACGTCAACTGCAAGGAAATGGAGTCACTATTCACATCCATAGGCATCCAATAATTCCGTAAAAGTGTGTGGTTGAGTATGCATCTCCTTCATAATCATGATCATATTTTTTGATAATATTTCCTTTTGAGAAAACTTATCTATCTCAAATTTTTGAGGTAAAGGAGAGGATCACGATTGAAGACATGCCCATTGCGAGGGACTATAGAAATGTGTTATAAAAAGAAACAAATGGTCTTCCTCCTAACTGAGAGGTTGAGTTATAAATTAATCTTATACCTTAATCTCTAACTATATCAAATACACCTTATAGGATGGCCACTTTTGAGTTAGGAGAACTAAAGAGGAACATACAATAGATTATATATAAGGGTTTCATACACCCGTGTGATTCAACATGTGGTTCATCAGACTTCTTCATCAAAAATAATAATCGATAAATGTGGATATTTTTATTATTATTGTGAGATAAAAAATTCATGGACAAGATCACATATCCACTACCAGAGATAGATGAATTTTTTGATCAACTCTGTGGGGATGATAATTTCTCTAAGGCGGTCCCTCAATTGGGATATCACTAATTAAAGTGAATAAATGAGATATTCTAAATACTACCATTTGAATAAGGTATTGAAATTATACATCCCATTTATGCCATTTAGACACACTGATGATCTAGTAATATTCTTGGACTTCATGAATAGAGTCTTTAGAGATTACGAAAAAATATGGGCTCGTCTCTAAAGATGATTTATTAATACACTCTTAGTGAAGGTAGGAGCATGATGATTATTTTAATACTATTATAATGAATTTAAGAAATAAAGACAATATGAAATGTAAAACTAGCAATAATTTAATATGGAGTCCATATAATTATTGGGACATGTTATCCCTAGAAAATTTATATCAGTTGGCCCTTTGAAAGACAAAGGTTGTCTATTAGTTGACCAGACAAACATCTATTATGGAGATCTTTAGTTACATGTTCAAGATGGGTATTACCAATTATTTGTGAGGAACTTATAATTATTTTCAAACCCACTATCCATTATGATTTGGAAGCTAGAAATTTTTATAGACTCATGAATGTAAAGGCTTATTAAAATAATTAAAAGGATTCTTATCACTGCACTTGTAATTACAAAACTGTCAAGTGTGTAACTATTTGTGGTATATATAAATGTATCAAAGAGGGAATTATTTTGTGTACTAAAAAATATTAATGTGATGTCATATCCCACAAGGTATTTTAATGTTCATGAGAAAAATTATCCCACACATTATTTGGAATTGGAATTTCTAATCCATGAATCGAAAATATGGTGGCATTATCTCTTTGGGGATAAGGTAGAAGTATAGATTAATCACAAAGGCCTAGAATATATATTCATATAGAAGAATATTTATATGTACCAATGAGGATGGATAGAGATCATAAAGGGTTATATCCACTCAATCCACTACAATCATTGTTATGTTAACAA
Organism: Viscum album; assembly: GCA_963277665.1. Taxonomy (NCBI): domain Eukaryota; kingdom Viridiplantae; phylum Streptophyta; class Magnoliopsida; order Santalales; family Viscaceae; genus Viscum; species Viscum album. Next base: position 743,815,659 of record OY728123.1, on the reverse strand, counting down.
AGTGGTATATGCTATATGTTAAACAGATCATTCAACACATTCAATGATGAGAATTTAAAATTATCCAATCATCTTAAATTTAAAATGGATAGACATTATAATAATAAGTTAGGAAAAATCATCACTCCTTTCTCAAATGAGTTCATTGATATCCCTTTTAGAGAAGATAAAGTATGCATGATGAAATGATGCGAACATTCAGAAGGAAGAATCTATCAAAAATAGGAAATACTCAATGTTTAAATTTGATGGGGAATGTGTCATTTTATTTGGGTCGTGAATATGTGTACCATGAAATCATGTTAAAAAGAGGGTGATTTTGAATGATTCACATAGCTAGACCTTTTCCATCTACACAATGAGTACAAAGATGCATCAATATCTTCTAGAGCACTATTGGTGGGACAATATGAATAAATAGATCCCCAAATATACATCAATAACCCTAGTATAATAGAAATTTAAGGATGAAGGCAAGGATTATAAGGGTATAGTAAAACCATTACCCATACCAAAAATAAGAATTTCAAAACATCAGCATGTACATATTCAAAATAAATATGAAGATATCGAGAAGAAATAATGTTATAGGGGTTGTCATGGATCATCCTACAAATACTTCTCACTTATTTGAAAATTCAGAGGACCTATCACTAAATCAACATAAATTGATATATATCAGAGAAGTGTTGAGGATACATAGGGTACCATTATCTATTGTATATGATAGAGATCCAAGAATCATTTCCACTATATGGAAGATTCTCTAACATGCAGTAAACGTTGATTTGAACTTTATAACATCTTATAATCCAAATATTGATGGCCAATTTAAGTAGACTATTCAAAATATAGAAGATTAGTTCAGAGCATTCTCAATGGACTTAGAAGGAGGATAAGACTAACATTTTCCTCTGGTTGAATTCTCTTATGAAACTATTCTCCACTCTGGAATCCAAAAGACACCATATAAATCCCACTATAGGAATTGATATATAACACAAATATATTTGGAAAAAATCAACGAAAGTTTGTTTTTCGTACCTTAAATAGTCATAGAAATGTTGGAACATGTGAACCCAATTCCGAAGAACAACAAAGATACCCAATTTTGACAGAAAATATAAGAATTCGGTCATCGACAAGAATTATATATTGTGGATAGAGACTTGAAATTGCTCTACATATCGCCATAAAAGACAGTAATGATATTTTGGAAGAAGAAAAATCTAAGTAACATGTATATCATTCCCACTAATATTATTAATCGCATTAGAGTTGTGACCTATCGACTAGAACTTCAAAAATACATGTCTCAAGTACAAGATTTGTTCCATGTATCCCTCTCAAGTATGTACATACCAGATCCCTCAAATGTACTGAATATAAATGAGGAACAACTATAAAATGATCTCTCTTATAAGAATTATCCAATTAAGATCTTGAACTATATAGATAAATTTCTTCATAAAAAGACAATAGATATATTCAAAGTTATATATTGAAACCATAAGTATAAAGAGACATCATGGGTACTAGATGAATCGTTGAAGAAGAAATACCAGCAATTTTTTCACATTAGTATGTAAGGAAAAATATTAAGGGTGAAATTTCATAAGAGGGGAAGAATTTTAGTAACCAAAATTTTTATCAATGGAATTTCCACTCATAAAATTATGGAATAATTCCCATATATCACATAGATATACCAAAAAATTATTATTCTAAATTAATAAGGAAATATTATATAGTAAATTAACAAATAATAATAACGAATAATAGATTGGGACAATAAATGGAAAATAAGAGAGTAAAAATGAGATAATTTGGATATAATTCATCCACATGAATGTCTGTACTCAATAACAAATATATATAAATTAAACATGTTGATAATAATAAATAATTCATTATAAATATTAAAGTATAAATAATGTTCAGATAATATCAAAATGAAGAATGAATGAATGGGATAAGAGGAATTTATAGTAAGTAGTGAACCCATATAGTAGTTATAAATATAACCATTGGAATAGTAATCTGATTGTTAGAACTACAAACTCACCTATGGAAATGTAAAATAATTTTAGGGTATTATATAACATTAAAATTTAATATATTTGAACCATGGTACAAGAAAATAAATGTTTTAAAAATGATAATTTAAGTGATAATTTTTTTCAAAAATATAAGGGTTATAGTTTCAATTTATAAAGAATAATATTATATAAAAGAATGATGATTTTTTAAAAATGGATTAATAAATTAATATTATGTTTTACTATAATTATTAAATAATTTTATGGGACTATAAGTAATTTTTCAATGGAATATATATTAGACTAAAATATTAAAATTGGTATTTTAAAAAAAATGAGGATTTCATTTTAAAATTAAATTTCTCAGAAATTGAAAACTATTTTCCTAAATGGATTTCATTTTTTAAATCTAAATAATTAAAATTTGTTTTTCTGGATTTTTTATTTTTTTTATAATATAATTAAATTTTTGATGTATAGTCAAATGCTGTAATTTAAGGTATTTGACATTATAAAAAAATAATTGAATTTTTGAGTCATGGGTAATGTAAGAAAATATTTTTTTGAACTCACAAGAACAATTTTCTATATATAGTCATATGAATCAATGCTATCAATAATCTTGGGAAAAAATAATACACTAATGGATATAATAAAAAACACCCCTCTTCTTCCCTTTTAAATAGAACCCCTCCCCTCCCCTTCTTTTCACACCTTTGAATATTTAAAGCTTCAAATTTTGATTCCCAATTCACATTTCAATCCTCTTCCCTACATCCTAATATTTTTTCCACCACCAAAATTTCAATTCTATATGCCTTAAAGAGGTTCTCTTGGAGACGACATTCAAGAGATAAAATCCTTTGTAATTCCCTTTTTAAATTATTTCTTTCCTCTAACTTACCCTCACCTCTTGTGAAAAGTTAGATAATAACAGCGATATAATTAATATTATTTTATTTTATTTTTTTAGTGTAATATCCATTTTCAAATACCCTTTTATCCTCCATTTTCATTAAAAATTAAAATATCATACTTAATATGTCTGTTCACAGTCTTCATGGATTATGAGTTTTTGTTTCCCATTACCTCATTCAGGGATGATTATAATGTTATTATTATTGATAAATAAGATTATAATTTGTATATTATAACTCATTTTAGTTTCTGTAACAAATATATAGACATAATATTAAATAAAAAGATACATGTTTTTTATTCTCTCAAAATATGTAAAATAAATTAAACCTTGGTTGCTAACATTTTATGAAATGAATCATTATAATTTTTGGAAAAAAGATATACAAAACCATCCAATCATTAGAAATAGAATGAATACTATATAATTTTACTTCTGAATAATTATTCGATTTGTTCAAGAACTTTAATATTTCCAAATAACTGAATTTTTCTAGAAACCATGAATAAAAAATTCCCATAATGATTAAATAAAACTTAATAACTCGTAGAAATTAAAAAAAATGGTGTTAATAAAATTATTATAAAAGATATTTCTATAATTGGTTTTGAATATATGAATTAAACGATCTAATTTGATTATCTAGGTCAATGATTTCAAGTGTGGAATACATTTGTACCTAAGGTATGAGATCTCTCCAAACCTCCATTTTTCTATTGTGTTAAATTTTCTCCCTCATTACCCAAATTTAGTTCCTCATTATTCTTGTATACTTATTAATTACTCAAATTAAATGTGCATACAACTCAATCCATCATTCATTAGTGGGGAAATATATGTTTCTAATTAATCCCTTTTCAATACCTCTTGATAAGAAATCTCGATTAAGGGTAAAATATTCATTTCATACCCATTTTCATGTACACTACATAAAATCTTTTAATCAAAAAATATTTTAATTAATTAACTCAATTTATCATTAAAAAATATTTTACTTCATTTTTTGTTTAATAAAAATAGTACTTCTTTATCCCCTTTAATGACTCTATTATTTTCCTTAAATCGGTACATAAGTGGCACATTTCTAATTTTTCATAACTAGTATAATAATTACAAATTTATTGGAAATATATATTCAATATATATTTTTATTATTAGTTTGTAATTTATGAAAAATTATATTTCCCTTATTTCATGTATATCATTATGGTACACCCTTTGGATTTTCCTTATGACATGATTATGAAACCTATTTCATTCAATGTGTAACCATTATGATTATTACATTTGTTTGACTTCATTATGTGGAGAACATATTCATTTAAAATTTATGATGCGTGTGAATTGATATTTCTCTAATTAATTTAGTAATTATTATTCTCATGAGATGTAATGTATGGGATTAGCTAATCCAATATGGGACTATGTCCACCATGTGATGTCATCTTGGATGTTAGACTTGACATGTGTTTATTTCTTATTATGTGGTGATCCCATATACCTATATCTAAATGATCATTTGATTCCATATTCTATATTATTTTCCTCAACATGTTTATTCATAGTATATACCTTTTATGTTATTCCGTTATGCATTCTGAATCATGTGTTATACTATTTTCCCATGATTATTTTCTTGCATGGGTTTTTTAGTAATCCCAATTTGAATAATTATTCCATAGGTTATACTATAAAATTTTATGAGGTAGAATAATTTAGTGATCTAATTATGGACATTAATAAAAATATTTTTTATTTCAGTTTCTGCTGGTAAATTATATACCTAGTCACCAAAGATAGAATAATTTTTATACATATTTTCATTTAATAGATAATTACCACTAAAATAAAATAGAAATACGATTAAATTTGTAGTGGAAACATTTAATCTTATAGAATTTGTTGTGTAATATGAGTTCCCGTGTTTAATGAATCTAATTGATACACCAATTTCACATCAAAATTTTGAAAATCATCACAATATGATCTTGGAAGTCAATTGAAAATGGGAACAACATGTCATCTATATAATTATGGGATGTTAGAGAACTCTATTCTTAAATTGGATGATATTATCAAAAAAAATTCATTAAAATTAATGGTTTTTGGTATGATCATAATCCATATGTTGAATTACCCAATAGCAAAAATTATTAGGAGACAATACACATGGCCCCGTTGAAAGCTTTTTATGGCTATCGATTTCTTTATCCTATATGTTGGGTCAAAATTAGAGACATGTATTTTATTGGACAATATAATATGGTTAATACTATAGGTAAAATAGAATTGATATAGACACATAATCCTGGACAAATAAGAATGAAGAAGTGAAATGTAGATAAGTGTCTCATAACTTTTTAGTTTCATGTTAGTGATAATGTTTTTTTGGATGTGTCCATAAATACTTTTAAGTAATTATTGGTGAAACAGGAGAATTTAATTACCTGGTATATTGGACCATTTGATGTTATATAATGGATTAGAATTTCTTCATTCCATTTAGTGTTAGAATCTAGATTATACTCTATTCATAATATCTTCTATGATTGCGAAATAAAGTAACATCTTATTTGAAGGAATCTGATTAGTGGGGATTGTGTTACACTTTGTGCATATGTGTATTTTATCCATGAACAATTATGGGATCCTTATATATAATAATATATCATTTTATGGATATATATTTCCTTTGTGTGAGTATTTTTGAAGCAAGGTCATATTCGAGAGGAATCTTTAGAATTGTAAAAAAGTATGTCGTAGAAATTTCCTACCATTTTCAAGGGATATATTGAAATCAAGAAACCCCATTATGAATATCTCAGTTTTTGGAGAGAATGTAACTCCCCCAGTTTAAGGTATTCCATCACTTTACACTTTTTTGTTATCATTAAGGCCATTAGGTTTGCTTTTGAAGGTTTGAAGGGGTATAAAAAGGGATGATCTTGGAGTCAGCTATTGGAAAAATTTAGAGGAAAAAGTTACGCCATTAATTATTTTTTTACAACATAAATAGTTCAATAGGGATCAAATAAGAAAATTTCTAGGTGAAAAACTATTAAATTCATAATTTATACTTTTACACTATAAAATGCATATTTCCAAGATAAATTACTAAGGTGACAATTAACACTATATAGGTGACCCTCAAGGATTTTTTTCCATTAATTATCAATTTAATATGTATATCATTTAGACCTGTAAAATTTTATTATGACTGTCAGTTTTAAATCCTCATTAAAAAAATTTATTTTTGCTCACTACGTCCATAAATATCCAATGATATTTCTGTTGATCTTTGACATCTGGACTCTTTGGATAATGAATATTTGAGATTATGTTATGTAAATAAAATTTTATGGCTATGGTCATACATCTCATTTTAGATCACATTATATTGGGTTGACCAAAACAATATATTTTTTGTGATACCCAAACCTATAGTTTTGTATTTTAGTTGATTATAACTTCTTTGTAATTTAATAGATGATCAAAATGACGTGGTTGATCTAATGAATCATTTAATATCCTTTGTGAAAAGGAAATTGATGTTGTTGTATCTTCCACCACTCTACAATTCAAGATGTTTTTTATTGAAAAATGTTATATTGGCCATTTTTGTTGATTGGAAATCTATAGAGTAGGTAATGTGGAATGGCCTTTTTATGTCATTTCTAAAGTGTATATTATAATTATTCTCAAGAGATGATTTATTTAAATGTTTTCATAGGATTATTTTAATTAAAGGAATATTTATATGGAAAAAATATTATATGGATGGATTTCTTGGTATATATGGTGTAATTTCATCATACATAATTATTCAGGGCCTTGTTGAAATACGATTGGTGATCAGTGATGACTGGAATGACACAAGGGTATATCAACTGGCAATGACTTAGTGAAAGAATGAATCCCACCATTACCTATTGGGATTATTATTCTACATGCATATATGTGTGAGTATGGAACATTTAATGATCATTCCATGTGGAATGCTAAATTGAAAGTGGAATTAGTTATTTTGTTAAATTTAATATCCTAACTATTTCATTTTAATAAACAATTTTATATTTTCTCCCTCTATTTCATAGAAAATATTATAAATTGTTCATTCCAAAATGTGTGTAATGGGTAGTCACTAGGGGAATCCTACTATGTGATTTACTCAACCCCAAGTTAAGAAAATGTTTTTATATGTGGATGTCATCTACTAAGATATTGGTAATTGTTATCTCTCTTACTTCCCAAGTAGTGATCATTGATGTGATGGTTTGGCTATGGAAGCTGGATCGTGGGATACCCTACGTATCGGTATGGTATGGTTCCAATTTTTCATAAATGTATTTAAATATGGATTCATTTCCATTCTATCTTATTTCAATTTCTATTGTGCTATGATATTTTTCTATTATTGGGTTTTAATTGATTTTGGTTATTGAATATTCATGAATCATTTATTTGAGATTTATTATATTCATTGTTTTCAATAGGTTCTGTTTTCTTTAGGTAATGTCATACCCCATAGTTTTACTAAAACATTGGTATTTATTTTAGGACGTTGGTGTCATGGGAATGTCACATAAGGTTAGTAGCACCTCCACCTCTTCACAAGACAATAGGAGAGGGGTAGTGTGTTATAAAAATAGTAGTTATTATAGATGTAAATTCTATTCAAGTGATTAATGTTAAAAGAATTATTCTATTCAATACAATGGAAAGATATATTCTTCATTCAAAAAATAATGAGTTGGTTCCCTTTACAAATTTTTTATATAATTTTAGACATGTGTAAAAATGACTCCAATCAATATTTAATGAATAGAAAAAACATTATTGAAACAAAAATTGGAAGAAAAATTTATTTGAAAATGAGATCCTCAGATGAATAGTAAAATAGAGTTGACAATCCATAAAATCAGTTACAATTTTTAGTACATGAACAGATGAAAATGAATGGAACATTTTAAATTTCAAGAAATGACTAGAATAAATGAAATGAAAACTTATTTATAAGGGATAAATCATATAACATCACGAACATAAACAAATGAAAAAAATATCATTTATAAAATGAGACTATGATGTAAACTCCATACATATTTGTTGTAACTCCTAATGAATTTAATTTAAAATAATAACAATCTGGATATCATTCATAATAAGAAACTTCATGTTTTACGAAAATTGAGATATATTATAAGATTATAATTATTCTAATTTGGCCACTATAAGATAGTTATTTAATTGGAGGGTTTGAATATGATTAATTACATTAATATATATATGTGTGTATCATACCAACTCAATAAAAATCAGTTGATTAATTCCTATTAAATTAGCTCCCAGCATTTTTAGTAAATCCATTTTAGGTTTTAAGAAGGAATTTTATTGAGTCGTGACTTTTATTGAATTTTATGTGTGGTGATTTTAATAAATTTTTGAATCTTTTAGAACATTAACATTATGAATTAATCATAATTTACTAATTTAGTTTATTAAATGATTCATAGAGGTACAATTTGTGATATTTTTGAATTGTTTCATTTTTCAATGAATAATAAGAAATGCTGATATTTCAAAATACTATCATATCATATCACTATTTAAATTTATTTAAACATAAAATTATATTTTAGAATTGGGATTAATGTGATGAATTATATATCTGATTTATAATAATCTTAATAACACCATTTTAATTAGTATTATTTGTGATTTTGATATATATTTTTTAACATTTCTTTTAAAAAAACTATTTTTCATTTCTTGTTCTAGATTAATATTAAAAATGATTTATTAAAAATTTGGATATTAAATATTCAAAAAAATGATACCATATTTGGAATTATGATGTCTAAATTTCATAAATATATACCTTTTATTTTCAATCATTATTAATAGTAATAGTGAAAAATATTTATCACCTTAGAAATGGGAAAATGCATATACCATGGTTAAAACTATGAGATAAGGTATCAAAATTAACCCAAAACTTACACATATGTCATTATATTGATTGTAATATATGATAAAAATCCAAAATCCCAATATATTTAATTTTTTTTGAATTTTACATTTACAATGAAATTGATATTATTTTAAGTAAAGAAAATTCCAAATTGTCACTCTCTTAACATTAATGACTCAATTTTTTTCATATGGATAAATATGGGATAACATAATATATAAATGTATATTTAAATGAAGAATTAATTTTTCTTATCATTATAATATATTGGTAATTTTTATTTATAGGCCAATTACCTTACGTTATTATGAAATGTTGACACTGTATTTGTTAAATTAATATTAAATTTAAATAAATTATATAAAAAATATTAAATGTAATCAAATTTGTGTGAATTGTTATTTTTAAATTAATTAATAAAAATATTATGTTTTTGGTATTTTTGGAAGTATTATATTCCAAATCCTTAATTGTCTTGATGATGTGAATTCCAAAGTAAGTCAATAGTGTAAGAAATGACAGTAATGAAATTTTATGAAAAGTAATATTTTAATAAATTATTGAAAATTTTTCTATAATATGATAACTAATATGATAAATGGTTTATCATATCATCACTTATAAAAAATATGACAATTCTTTACTGATATGAAATAATATAAACCATTACAATTGAAAAAATCATTACTCCTCTTAAGGATAAAATTATATAAATAAGTGGCTAAACAAAAACTATAAAGATTAAAATTACATAAAAAATTATTAATTTCCATATATGGGGATATATAAACATTATAACAGTTTCATTTTAATCTCCTTCCACATGGATTCATTTATCTTGTTGTTGAATTAATTATATTTTAATCCTTTTTTAATTGCATTTACATCATTTCCCTCCTTATAGAAAACCCCTTATTTATTTTTATTACGCAAAACTGATCTTTATATCTCAAATAAAACATTACCAGTTATATTCTAAAATTCCATATTCATGATTTAGAGTTTTTTTATTTCTAAAAATAATTTTCCAGTAGTCATGAACAATGGAGGTGAAGGATGTCTACTGAAGAAGAGGTATCCGTCTTTATTGAATCATTAATCATTATTTTTTTTACACTTTATATAAAATTATTGAACCAATACAAAAATTATAACCAATATAAAATAATATAATAAAATTTACTTTTGATTTTCATAAAACCATTGCCTATAACTTTTCCATCCTATAAAAAGAAAAAATATCAACCATGCATACATAAGGATTACTGTCTCCATATGTTAGAGTAATTAATATTTCATCACCACTTTACATGGATGGTTGTAAAGATGAAAATAAAGAATATGTATTATATTAATGAGAATTTTTTTATTTGTAATTATAATATGATATATATACCATATTACGTTTCATTATTTTGGAAAATGACAATGTTGTTAACGTGTACGTGTGGACTACCACCTCTATGAATCAATATAATCCTTTTTCATGTACCATAAACATTTATGCAAGTAAATAAATATTTAATGAATATATATATATATATATATACATATTTATTATTATTAATACAGTAGGGTGAAATATTTTTTCCCATTCATTATTTCCATCTGGTGAAGAGTGAAAATAACACTCATTTATACGTAAAACATACCATCTCCATGAATGGTGTAATTATTTTATCCATATCTATTATTAAAGAATGGCTATATATATATGAAATATATATAATATTAATATCATGAATGATATTATTTATATGGGAACCATTATAACATTAAAGATACAAGAACTACTTAACCAAAATTCTTATAAGAAAATGAAATAGTTAACTTCTGGTAATGTTGATATTAAAAAGGAATTATTAATAAATAGTTTTTTAAATGTTATAAGTGGAATGTAAATGATATTATAAGTTTTAAATGGCTTAAAATTTGATTATAATAAATGTAATTTTATTATATATGAATTTTGAGTTCTGATGATTCAATTTGGTCCAGAGTTAAGAGATTTTCATTTCACTTTTATTTCTATGATATAGATCCCATATTCACCACTTGATTCATTTTCATAACATACCCAGAACCAATGAATGTATTTTTTTTATTAATAAAATTATGAGGAATATTATATCTACATAATTTTATCTCTTTCATGAGATTATGACTTGAATGATACAAGGAAGGAAAAGGATTTATGTTTCAATCTCATTTTAATCTGGAATGATTATTCTAGAATTTACATTAAATGAAAATATATGATAAAATTTAGATAAAAAAATTTAATTTTCATATCCCCTATTTATTTTTAGATAATTCCAAATTTTCATTCATTTTTCACATTTTATGTATTCAAAAAACCAAAATAATGTTTTTAAGAAAACCCGATATTAATTTCTTCTTTGACAAGAAGGAAACTTTACTTCCATATAAATTTTTTCAAAATTAAAATCATGATATTTTGGAAAATATTATCATATTATATTTATGATCATTTTAACCAAGATTTTATGTTTTATAAATTAATTTTTGAAGGATTATTCTTATTATTTTCAGAATGAGTTTTTTTCTCTTGTTATTGAAAATGTAAAAGTATTATTTCTTTAAGGTTTATGACATGGAAAAAATATTATACCATTATAAAAAATAAATGATTTAAATCGACTCTAATAGTTATACATGAATAATTTTAAAAATAAATGTTTTCCTTGTTATTTTTTTAAAAAATATACTTCAAAGAAGTGTTTTCAAAATGAAAATGGTAAATTACTGATGAAATTATCCATTTGATCATTTAAATATATTTCCATCTAAAAATACATAAATTAATGTTACTTATTATTTAATGTGGATATGATCATTTGATATCATCATTATTATTTCATAAGATGATTTATTATTATTTTGATAATATTTTTATGAAACTCATTTCCATTAAAAGATTTATGATATATCATGAAAGATTTATCATATTGTGGCACCCAAATTAATGGGTATTTATTATCTATGAAAGGGGGCCTAGAATTTTAAATCCCTCTAATTCATTGGGTAGTGACGGGTAACTGTTGATATAGAAATGTTATCTGTGATACATATTTATTGTTTACAATTTAATGGGTGGACATATTATTTATGCCAATAAAATTTTTCCTGGACATGGATTTCAGGTCTATAAGATTTCTCAATAACCTTTTTTTATTCAATATTATTATTCAGAGACTTCGTTTCATGTAAAAATATTTATATTTGTGGGGGTGAGGGGGGTGGTTTCTTGTCCTTAACATTATGAGTGAACCACTTTCTAATTTTAAATTTTTTGAATTTTATAGGTTTATGTTTTCCATAATTCCTATGTTTATGTTATGATATCATGGATGATGACAACTTATTGATGACTCCACACTCTTTTTATTTCTATTTATTATTATTACAATGTTTTATTCCACGAATCATTTTTTTACCTATGATAGATTGGGTAGAAAAGTATTAATTTATGATCATGATCACATACCCATATTATTCTCTTATTATCAAGACTGATCATTGATTTATAACTCATATTTTTACCCATAATAATAATGTCAGAATACCCATTATTTTGTTTTTCCTTCCTCAGGTTACAAATAACAGTTTTATAAATTGTATACCTAAAAAGAGTTCTGTGTGGGAAAATTGATGTTCGTTAACAAAATGAAAAAAAAATTATATTATCTAAATGAATTAAATATTTATTGTTCTATTGTACATCATAGTGTTATGTATTATATATTCCTCTAATATGATTTAATATATATAAATGTAATTATTGGGTTTGATATTTTAAAACTATTGATTCATAATATTCATGAAAGAAATTACATAAAATTAGACATTAAATAATTTTAACAACATTATATTCATGATATTAAATATAGAAGTTTTATTATATACACCATATAAAATAATATTGGTGTATAACATAACATATGTTCTAAATAAAATAATTTCAGATAATAAACCCTTACAAATTGTTTACTGTTAAAATCAATGTCCATTTGATGAAATATTTTCATTTATAACACTAAATACATTGATTTTGGATTTATCTATGATATATAATTTAAAAGGGTAGTATATATATCTCAATGTTATAAATAGGTGCTTAAAATCAAACACGAAACAACAACAAAATATTGAGATGTAGGACTCATACCATATGTCCTAATTGATTTAAATGTTTTATGATCTCTAAAAAATAAATATCAATTTACAATAAATCAATAATAGTTGAATTTAATTAATTATAATATCATATAATACAAACTTATAACATTTCAACACCAATTTATTATTAATTATTAATAAAAATAATCATTTCCATGTGTTATTTTATGCATTTTCATGTATGATTCTGTTTAGTAGTAATGTTCCTTGTACATTGATCATGAATAAATAATATATTGACTCATAAAATTTCATTAGCATATATTTTAAATCATTTTATTAAAATTTATAAAAAATATTACAAACCGGTGATGAAAATGAATTACATAACTTAATTGATATAGTGGTATTTACAAACACATGATTGATGTTTCCATTTGTTTATGGGTGAAACAAAACAATGGTAAATAAAAAATAAATGTCTCAAAAAAATATTATATAATATATATAAAAAATATTAATTAAATTTATATTTATTAATGTCCATGTAAAAAGGAATTGAGAAAAGAATCGCATCACTTCCTGGAGGTGGTAGTACACATGTACGAAAGAACAACATCATCATTTCCTTAGAAGTAAGAAGGTAAAGAATATATTATAATTAAAGAAGAAATATTACATAAAAAAAACTTATAATCATTTAATAAATCATAATGAATAACCATGAATTATGGTGAAGAAAAATGAATCATATCGTTATGTGGACATAGTAGTACACTTGTTTTCACAAGCAATACTATAATTTCCCATTCAATGGAGAATGGATTGAAAATTGTTATGATATAAAGTTAATAGAATCTCATTATATTAATTATGTTGGAGACATACTTTTATTATGTATGAAACATGTTAGAGAAGGTGAAATAATAAATAAAAATGAATGAACCTAGTTAATATTTAAACCTCTTTTTCGTGACATTATATTAGTGTTACAGCTTATGATTTGAATTATAGGTCTTAGGATACGTCAATGGGTTATATGAATAATTAATTTAATCTAGGATATTTTTAGGATGATCTTGGTAGATATATGATGGTAAAATTTTGTGAAAAATGCAGTAGAAGATGTATCCACTAATAAGTGAGGGGAGGGACACAAATGAAATTAGATAAAATATTTCAACAATATAAGGTCTCAATAATGATATAGTGGATTGAAATGGAAAATAATTTGAATGATATATTTGTTAAGGTTGTAATAACATTAAAAAATTATGATAATTATGTTGATGTGGAATTCATATACGTATCTATTAGTTTCACTCACCTTGTAATCTTATTTTAACCTTATCCCCAGTTACATGATTTAATATTTTTTACACTTTATTATCACCATAAATTATATTAATCCTATTATATTATATTCATTATGTTTATTATAAATACATAGTCCATTATAATGTTTTTCTATTTATATAAGAGGTAGATATTCAATTCAAAATAAGTGAACGAATTGAAATGAAAACTATTTTTAGACAAACATATTCTTAAGAATAAAAATAAATTTAATTTCCTCCCTATCCTAGTAAAAAAATATAAAATGAATGGTAAAACATTCTATTTAATATATATTCTATAACTTTTATTTTAATATGTAATAACTATTGGGTTATTTAATTAATTGTCATTGAATCACATTTCATACATACAAAAACGTATTAGAAAAAAGTTTTTTAAACCAAAATAAATGAACTAAAACAAAAGAAATGTATAATGATTAAATCAATGTAAATAATTATATAACATCATATTAAATGATAATTATGAATATTTAATTAAAATTAAAAACATAATGGTTTTTTAAAACTGAATGTTTTAATAAAGATAAATGAATGCTTGAAAATTGAAATTTTTCACTATTTTCTATAATATTATTTTGAAAACGTCTATAAAATCACCATAAGAAAATATTTACATTTTTACATAAAAATTTATATTTATTTACTAATACATAATTTTAGAAAAAATATATTAATTATAATCTTCAAACATGAAATGTAATGAATCAAATTTTCAGTGTATTGTTTTTAATATTTTATCAACTATTTTGAAGGCCATGCACTAAAATGGCATGTGATTCTGACACCCTATGTTCTTAGAATAAATTTTTGAAATTGATTAAATATCATGTCTTCAAATTTGTTTCCAAAAATGTGATATAAATTATAAATAGGTTACCATATCAGAAATGAAGGGGCGTCGTTGAGATTTGGAGGCAAGGTTTACCCTACGTAAGACATGACATTAGACGGCGCACAATGTTTTTGGAAAACACATAATGGGTTTTAAATGGGTAAAATAACTAAATAATTTATTTTATTTGATTAATGAATTTACAAACTTATATATATTTTTAAATACATTCTTATGGAGAATTCATTGGTTTAGTGTCATAAACATGTTAATTGATGAGAGCCGTTGGACTTGTTGCAGTAGATCTTATTGGCGACCGATGACCAGATCAGAGATCAACGACCTATACACGACTAGATCGAAAGATATCTCTAATAAAGATGAAACAGTTTTTTCTTCATAAATGATCAATTTGAATAGAGTGAAGGAAGTTTTTATGTTTGTTTCCTTTCTTCGTTTATGATTTATACTATGAATTTGGATCAATGCACCAACAGATTGATCCATGGATCATGAAAATTTAAGAGATGGGTTTAATATGGGGTGATTTTGGGAGAATTAATTGGATTTAATGATTTCATAGTTTTTATTCTCTTGGAAATGAATCACGATCGACACAAACACCAGTCGAGGTTCACTCGTATCCTTTTTCCTATTTATTTTTTTTAACAATTCTTCGTTCATGATAGGTATTATTTATTTCAACTAGGGTTAAACATATCATGATCAATGGATCGTTTCACTCCCATTTATTAGCATATTGATCCAAAATCATGGATCTGGGATCGTTGTGACATGCTAGTAATGAGACTATGGAGACAACAAAAAATTATATGACATAGATACCTTATTTTTGTGTTCTTCTATGTGTAATGAATAATGAATAATAATCTTGTTTCCACATGGATCAATGTATTGAATGTTATTGATCGATGATGGATAAGTTCATCAGGGCATGTTTCATGATTTCATAAGGAAGAAATGGATGGACTATAGGCCAGGGAAGTGGAGAAGATACACTAATCACAAATTTGTGATTTTGAAAAATATTACATTACACAATGTCTAAAATAGATCTACACATCTTGTGGGTCCCACCTAGAAGAAGCTTGGTTTTTAGAGGAATTTAAGTATCTCATGGCATGTTACCCATGTCACAAGGTGTGTGGTCTCTCCCTAGTATACTCTATGTATACCTCATAGGTACATGGCCATGTGGTGGACTGCATGAGTAGGGAATATTCCATGTACTCCCCCACACAGTCATGCACTAGACCAGGTACATGTCCTAAGCTGTGTAAAGGTACATTGGGAACATGAACACAGTTAAAATCCATGTACTTGAACATAGGTGGACTACATGGGAATCCTACACATCGTGTACATATACACAAACATGGGCTATTTATATGTGAGGAACCCATTGTCATGAGACATGGTGTATGAACCCTACTACATGATGTGTACCTTTTATACATGGATATAGGCATATTCCTATGTTTCTTGGACATTTTTTGTTAGGGGGTAACCCCCATATCCTTTGCCTAAGGGTTGTTATGAAATCATCTCAAAATCCATGAACTATAATAAATGTAGTTGAAAATCATGGATAGTTTAATTGGAATCCCACAAAGAGGCCCAAAGTGAGATCCTCTATTCATCTTCATGCCCTTGGTGGAGTTCTTGGAATCTCAATGACCAAAAATACATGGGTGTGGATCCCTTACATAGTAGGTTAATCCATATTGTGTTATTTGTACCACCCCATATCCATATGAGTGATCCTAATCTGTATGTGTTATTCTCTTTAAACCATCAACCTATACATTATAATGATGAGACCCAACTGGAACTACCTCCTGGATGAATGCCATTAGGGATATGAGACTCGGCAGTGTGTTATCTCCGATGAGTGATTTGTGTAATCTTAAAATTTGAATCCTAGTCTTGAATAAAACTTTAGAGACTTACCTCTATATTGTGTGTCTTTGTTAAGTATATCTGGATATACTTGTTATTTAATCTGTAGACATATACCTATGTAGAGATAAATGTGTTTCTTATGTTGTAAGATTTTTTTTAAATGTGTCCTACTAAATATTGTAATACTCACCCCTACACATGATTCCCAATTTGTTCTGTCTTGTTTAGATGATTGAAGATTTCACAGGGTTCTAGATGGAAAAATACCAGATGGTTCTTAGTGAGACCAAAAAGAACAAGGTTTGATCCTGAGGTTTTTTCACAGCAGTCCTCATCACATACTTTTTTGGATGGACTAATGTTTTTAAAATATTTTTTGTGAGATTATATATGTCTCTATTTACATTCCATTACTTCCATTCATACTCTAGTTGTGTGTTTAGATGTATCCATGCATGCATTTTCCGTTTTTTTAACATTTTAGCATCATATATGCTTGTATATGTGTACATGTGTATAGGTACTGAGTCTAAGGCCACCCACATTAGAGATATTCCTACTTGGTGTTATTCTCCAGAACTTTCCATATTAGAGGTGGGATTACGGTGTCAAAAAATGGGACCTATTGGGATGAGTCATGATAGAGTGCTATCAAAGGGGTTCTGTTCTACTTTAGTGAATGAATATGTGATATTCGTTTGAGAAAACAGTGTTAAGTGTTTCGAGTATAGTTTATAGGCTAGGGACTCTAGTGTTGGTGTAGTAACCAATGTATCCATTCACCATGAATCTGATCACCTTCATTTCAACTATGTACATGAAAACAATGGTTGGAGGGAAAGAAAGGTACATGCATTATACAATAATTGGTTATTCATTCCATGTCATTTTGGAGTCATCTATCAAGATACACTCATTGACTGTGGTACATATTATTTACATTTCAGATTCCATAATGAAGCATTCTAGCTTAGGTTTATCAGGATCATGAGGATGATTCCATCTATGATGATGAATTGATGCAGGGACTAGTTCCTAAGGTGTTACATCCCGGTGGTGCTCCAACTCAACCACCACTCCTAGATAAGCATGTGTTAACCAAAATACCAGATAATGGGGTGAGTAGGTTGAGCACGTTTAAAACATTTTACTGATAGATAAACCTCAGGTTCTATGGTGATCCTAAAACACTGGTGATTAAAGATTGTCATGAGGAAGTGACCCCAATGTTGCATCTATTTGGAACACCAATAGATCAGATGGTGTTACTCGAAGAGATCATTATTCATAAGTAATCACAATATGGTGGGGGTTGGTTACCTAGTACTATGATGAGTTATATCTTTCATGAATAGATTTTGATATTATTTTAAAATAGGATATCTAACCATCTATATGAAGGGATGTGCATATCCAGGAGCCTGTTCAGATCCATTAGGTCATCACAACAGTAGATGATTATTCATCATTGTTTACCAATCTCTCCATGAACCCAATGGATATGCTTCATGACCATTTTTAGGGATTATTCTTTCAAGATAGTTAGTTATAGTGAAAAATATTCCATTTTTAACCCTTTATGAAATTCTACCAATGTAATGGTGGTAGATGAAGATTTTATGGAAGAGATCTTCCTTATGATTTTATTTAGTTAGTGGTAGATGGAAGTAGGAAATCATGAGTTGCAAAAATAGTAGCTTAGAGTCGACATAAGTCATAGGGACAAGGACATGTGACTTGTTTCAGGAGGAGCTACCGTGATAGGGATTCTATTGTTCAGGGCTCACAGGGTGGGCCCAGTTAGCCACAATATAGGAGGTGATACTCATGTGATTGTAGAAGTCATATTCCTCAAGGATTTATGAACCACTATATAGCTGAAAAAGGGACTATAAATGGGCCTCTTAGGTATGGTAAGTGGTAGGAGTAGACATGCTCACATGGTGAATAAATGGAATTGGGGATGTGAGAGTATTCATACCTGGATGCTGCTTTGACTTATCACCACTACCACCCCTAGGTGGTCCATTATTGTCTTATGGAGCTAGAGGGAAGGGATAAGAATGGCTATAGGTAGCCATTGATTATGACCAAGAGTATTCTATAATGATTTGAGGTACGATTTGTGTCTTTCCAACATTATTTGTAACACTAATAGGCATAAATTCCCCTCTTCCCTTTCTTAGAACACACCTTATACGAGACTTATAAATTTTTGTAGAGACCTCGGCTTGACCCTGACACATAGACGGTCCTACTGGAGAAGAATCAATGATCACACACATTTGTTGGTAGTGTGACCTAACTATTGGAGGTGAGACATTCTATTGGATTCTCATGGTAGCGGTGTCGACGCCTTAGGAAGGCATTTATGGAATGGACTGGTTATCCAAATTTCATTCCCATATTGACTTTTTTATGTGAAGGATTTGGTGTGTCGTTAGTGACCAACCATATTTTTCTTTTATTGCTGAAATGGAAACCCAAATAGTGTAAGATGGACTCATGAATAGGATGGTACAACAGGTTACTCAATAGGGGGATATCATAACCCTAAGTACAATGGATTTTATGAGTTTCTTGTTTCCTATAGTGGTAGTGGGATATGCAAATTTCTTTGATGAGGATGTCCCTAGATTATCTCCTAAATAATAGATAGACTTTTTCATTGATAAATACCCTAAGACAACATTGATATCTACACCATCATATCAATTGGCTACTAGAGAGATTCACGAGTTGTGGGTGAAGTTGGAGGGACTATAAAGGAAGGGATTTTTTAGGCCTAGTGTTTCATCATGGATAACCACACTATTTTCTAGATGGAATATGGGATATTGATGTTTTTCATGGACTACAAATATTTGAACCAGGTGATAATGAAGAAGAAATATCCACTACGGAGGATCAAAGACATCGTTGATCTGCTAATAGGGATGTGATGGTTCTTGAAAGTTGTCCTTAGGACTTGATATCACATGTTATTTTTATAGGATGAGGTTATATTGATGACGACAACCCGATGTTAAAACGGTCATTATGAATACATGGTGATGCCTGTTGGCATGAGAAACACCCCAACAGTGTTCATGAGACTCCTGAATCTGATCCTTCAAACTATTTTAGACTAGTTCATGGTATTATTCATTGAAAATATCCTTGCATACACAGAGTATAAGGAGGAGAATGCAAGACACATGAGGATAGTTATGGATAGACTCCATGAGCACCAGCTTTAGAGGAAGCTCTTAAAGTGTCAGTTCCGGATCTGGCAGTCCACATTCTGGGACACGGTATCCTAATGGATGGAGTTTTAGTGGACCCGACCAAGATCATGGTAATGTTAGCTTAGGAACCACCCAATAAATGTAAGGAGGCCTAGATCCTCTTAGGTATAGAGGGAAATTACTAGATATTTATAACTTATTTCTCCAAAAAAAATAAGCACCAATTATAGCTTTGACTCGAAAGGTGTTTCCTTTCATGTGGATAGAGAGGTGAAAGGAGTCTATTCATTTGTTGACGTAGATCATGATGAGAACTCAAATATTTATAATTTTAGAGAAGGGTTTGAATTATGTAGTTTTCATTAATTGCTCGGGGACATGGATTAGTGGTGTTCTAATGTAGATGTAAGAGGTGATTTCTTATGGTTTATGCCAATTGAGACAACATGAGCAGAACTACCCAACCCACAATCCTTAGGTAATTGGTGTAGTCTTTACACTAAATATGTGGTGAAACTACATGATGGATAATCAATTTATCATATATTCTTATCACAAGGGGATCATATATATCTTCTATAAAAAAGATCTTATCTTGAGGAAATGGAAATGTATAGAGTTCCTCTATGATTTTTAATATGTTATTTTCTATACTACTGGGAAGGGGAACATTGTAGAAAATAATCTTAACAAGAAATATTTTTTCCAGTTTTCGAACAAGGAATCCAAGTTGTTTCCCTCATTATGGTTAACCATTGTGGATTGAGATAGAGGATCTTGTATTGAGATGGAGGATCTTACCTCCATTTGATGTCCATTGAACATTTTCTTTTTGAACAAGTTAGGAAGGGAAATTTTGGGGATGTCGACTGAGAGACCCTATATACTCAAATATATATTATACAGTTTCTTGATGGATTTTCTTTTTTAGGAGAAAGCATCGATCTTTTCAAAGGATGGATGATGGTATTAGTGATGTTTCAGGGGGGATTTTAAAATAGAATTTTATACATAAATTTTTCGGTATATCCAATGGGGGAAAATATGTTCTACGACCTTCAATGTCAGTTTTGGAGGACAAAGATAATGAAAGGAGTTTCATAGGTTTTCTCTCAATGCCACACTATTCACAAAGTGAAAGTTGAACACTGAGTTCCATTGGTTCTTGCTAAAACCCTTATTGATAAATAATGGGAGTGGGATGGTATAACCATGTACTTAGTGAAAAAATTACCACATAGGTCCAAATGACAGGATTTCATTTGGGTGACCATAGACCAACTTATCATTTCAGGCCCATTATTAGAAATTTAGAAGCAGAGTTTGATATTGATCATAGGACACCTCTACAATTAGAAGATAGTCTGACTGCATGGAGTTCCATCAAGAATCATTTTTTACTATGATGCTCGTTACACATCTCAGTTTTTGAGTGGATTACATGAGGCATTGGGGAAAAAAATTTTATTGGGAACAACATTTCACACCCAAACTGGTACTAGACTAAGTGGGCCATTCAATTTTGGGATGACACATTTGGATATTTTGTGTTAGGATTTGTCCATTATTGAATGGATCATCTACCGCTTGTGGGGTTTTCATACAACAATAGATATGATTACATCATTGGTATGAAACCATTTGTGGATTTTTATTGGTGACCTTATAGGTAACCACATTTATAGACAATCCCTATAGAGTCAGCACTTGTGTTCATAATGTTGGTGCAAGAAACTACTGAGAAGGCGTCGGTCATGTAGGTATGGATGAGGACTATATAGATCCATCTAATGCCTTATGAAGATAGGTGATGGTGGAATTTTTATTTCTGAAAGGAGACCATGTGTTTTTATGGTTTCCACCTTGACCGGGATTGTAGACAATTTTCAGGGGTAGAAAGATATCTTGTAGTTGCATCAGCCCTTTTTAGATACTTTTTAGAGTCTGCAAGGTTGAATACTGCATATCTCTACCTCTGTAGTTGGACTGGGTATGCAATGTCTTCCATGTGTCACAACTGAGGAGAGAAACACATGACCCATCAAAATTATTGAGCGTGGTGATCTCGACAAATAGGATGGATCAAACTTTTATGAGTACATGGTATTTGTTGAGGATCATTATGATAAGATCCCTCATGGGTGATCGATTCATTTAGTAAATGTCTTATTCAAACACATGAATCTTCATAAGATCACGTGGGAGCACATGGCTCACATTCATGCTCAGTACACAGATTATTTTAATCTCCCTTGTTTTGGATTTTATGGGATGTAAATCCCATGTATGGGGAGAATTTAATGACTCATATCTTTCAAGAATTTTTTTAGGATACTTTATTGATTATTTTTTTGATTGGATGTTGAGAACACATTGAATTTTAAGGCTCGTTATGCCCATATTTAATGTTCCAAATTTATTAAATATATTATATATCACGCTCATGCTATTTCCATAAAAGTGTGGAATTATTTATAAATAGTTGCTCAGATCAGAAATATGAGGTCACTGAAGAGTTTAAATGCGAGGTTTACCCAAGGACTGATTTGGGTTTGGTCAGTTGTAGAGCATTTGTAGAAAATCCATCACGGGTATAAAATGGATAAAATAATTAAATAAATTATTTTATTTTATTAATGAAACATTTTCCTAACATTACACTTTAAATATTCTATTACAAAAAATATACAGGGTTAGCCACATAAACAAGAAAATTTATGAGAGCCATTTGAGCTATTAGAGAAAATCTCTTATGTGGAATATGACGGTATCTGAGCTCAATGACCAGTGAGGGACAATATTTAAGGATCACACTAATGAAAATGAAAAATATTCTATATTCATCATTGATCAGTAAAAATTGAGGTTGGGTAGTTTTTTGATATTTTTCCTTTCACTATTTGTTATTCTTAGGATGAGCACAGACCAATCAACTGATGGATTGATCTATGGATCGTGTGAATTTGTGGTACAAGTTTATTGTGTATTGGTCTGGTATATTTACATTGATTTGTTAATTTATTCATTTTTATTATCATAAGATGATTCATGATTGATTCAAACATTGAACTAGGTTTATTAATCTCATTGTTTCTTGTTCTTTTGTATCTTGGTTCTTTATTCACCACGACTATTATTTATTTACACAATTGTTCGACATTTCTGGATCAATCAATCATTATACACCCATTTATGGTGCAATGATCCAAAATCATAGAGATGTGATCACCACGACATAAAGGTGGTGTGACGACAGAGACGGTATTGAATCAGATGATTTAGATACCTTATTTTCATGTAATTAGGAACACAATTAAGAATAATGAATACTACTAACTTTGTGTAGATTGAAGGGTAAATAGATTTAGATTGGTGATGGATAGGTTCAGTGAGTTAGGATTCATGGTTTTATTAGAGGGGAATGGTTAAATTATAGGTCGGAGTATTAGAGATCTCATGATGATCTCAGATCTATGATTCTAGAAAATCCCACATTACAAAGCTTGTAAACAAGATCTACATGTCGTGTGGGTCCCTCCTTTTGGTTTCTAGGTTTTTTAAAATTTTATATATCACAAGGTGTGTATCCCATGCCACACAGTGTTTGGTATCTCCATAGTGAATTTTGGAATTTACATCGGATGTACATATATATGGGGTGGATTGCACAAGCATCCTACACAACATATACTCCCCCATAGAGACATGTCATGGACTAGCTACATAGACATAGTAATGTACTAGTACATAGGCACATGTATATGGTCTGATGTCATGCACTAGAATATAGATAGAGGAAAAGGGAATCCTACAGGATGTTTATATCTTCAGGGACTTGGGAAGAAGACACAAATTGTTTACACAGGAAAACCAATGGTCAATGGACACATCGTGTGACTCCTACGACACGTTGTGTACATAATAACAAGGATAAGATCCCTTTTCACCCTTATCGTGGTCTTGTTTTGTTAGTCTGTGTTCCCCTTATCCATTCCCTATGGGATGGTATGAAATGTTATCCTTCTCCTAGGACTATGATCCCTTTTGTAGGACATCTTCGATGGAGTCATTAAAATCCCTCAAAGAGGCCTAGAGTGATATCATGTATTCATCATCATTCCATAAGAGGAGTTATTCATATCATCATGAGAAACACTACACAAGATAGGATCTAATACATGCTGAGTTAATCTTGATTGGGTTGTTTGAATCACACAATGATCTTGGGATTGATCTTCATCTATGTATCATGTTCACTTCAGGCCTTTAGCATGTATTTTCTCACGACAAGACTAGATGTGCACTACATCTAAGCCAGACATGATTAGTTCTATCAGAATTAGAATTATGTTCTCCCGAACAAGTGCATTATGGAATATTTGATCTAAAATCCTTGACTGGTATACTATGTTTGAGAAATACCTCTATAATATATCTTTGTTGAGTATATCTATATATTTTTATTATATGTGTTGTAGACATATAGATGAATGGAGATGACTTTATTTTTTTCATATTTTTTTTGTTTTTTGTGTGTTCTAATGAGTATTGGTATACTCACTCCTGCAAGGTATTTTCCCTCACATGTCATGCCTTATGAAGACAATCGACCATTGGATAGATTCCGAGATGGACCTGGACGAGAAAATGTTTAGTGAGACAGGACAGAACAATGAGTGTTCCTGTAGGTTCTTTATAACATCACCTAGTACATACCTTAATGTTGGGCTTGTGTTTTCAAAATCATTTCTTGGTATTTTATTTATCCCTATTTACATTCCATTACATCCTTTCGTACTATTTTTTTGGGAATTATATGTATTCATGCATGGGTATTCGGTTTTTTTTAACATCTAAGCATTGTATAGGCTTGGAGATATGTGTGTATTCATGTACATAGCCTAAGGCCACCCATAGAAGTGATATTTCTACTCGATGCTATTCGCCACCCCCTTGCCTATTGGAGGCAGTCATGTGGAGTTACAACGTTTTCCCCTCTTGGACGGGTTGTGTTACCAAATAATTTTTTTTAAGAAAACATGTTTTTATGCATAAACTGAATTTAATTGGAAATTTAGTTACTTAGTTTTTTGGAATTAACCAGTAAATTTGGATTATGTTAAACCATTATATGTATATTTTATTTATAACGTGGTTATTCATATTCATGCCTCAAATTTGACATCCATTTCATAATCTTCACATTAAAATAAATATATTTTTATTTTATATTGATGGTTATTTAACACTCTGTGTTGTATTTCATGTAGGCTATCAAGAAATATATCTTATAATTTGGGGGGGGGTTATATAGCCTTGAAATATATAGCCCTATAAGTCATTGGGTAGTTATTTATTTCTTATGAGATAATAAAAATGGATTGTGATATGAACATAACCAAATATGGGACTTGATCCACCGTGATTTAAAAAGGAATAGGGTGTGAACCCAACACAGTATAGGACTCTATCCACTATGTTATGATTGTCAAGGAAATTAAAATTAACAAATAAAATTATATTCTCATCCAATGATACTGAAAAAAATTCAATAATATGTTCTCACCCTTATAGTGTGTTCATATGGCTCATGATTTATTATTGTACAATATTTTGACTCCAATATTGTGGGATAACAATTTTTATTTGAAGAATAATGATTTATGATCTAGGAATTTTTTGGTATTAATTTTTTATGTTTTGATCAAGATTTCCTACCCTTACACATTTATTTTTCTAATATATAAAATTAGAATGATGTATCTTATTTTTACCCTTTCCTTGCATCAGATATCACCTTTTATTATGTTTCTATTTCCTTAGGTTATGAAAAATATATTTTAGTAGGAAACATCCATTAAATGTAATATTTGAGAATATATTTTTTGGGAGATATTGTAAAATTTTCCTAAAATATATTAATTATGTATCTAGTCTTCTAATACATTAAAACATGACATTTACATTGTTTTTATTATTGTTAGATTTATTGAATATTAATCTAAAATGGTATAATATTTATCTGTGAAATTTTTAGATCACCAATTTTGGGTGAATGTGTTCATCCATAACCATTATAAACAATATAAGATGTTTTTATCTTCTAGATTTAAAAATATAATATTTCAATTCTTGTGATAATATGAGATCATAGAATAATATGAATCTCATAAAAAAATTTCTAATCAATTTTATTCATATAATTTAATTTTAAATAATGATTTATCTATAATTAGTTAGTGGAGGAATTTAACAATTATGAAGATTTTTATAAAAAACCATGATATGTAGACAACAATATGCTTCTCATTATTCTATATTTTTTACAGACAATCAATAATTAGAAAATTAGAGCATAGACATATACTTGTAAAAAATTATAGAAATTTACCTTAAGTCATTCATGATGCCAAACATTATATAATAATATTACTAAACAAAACATCACAACATGAGAGTAACTATTTCGATAGAATTTTAATAAGAGGTGGAGGTTGAAGGAGTTAAAAATAAATATCCCATATTGTTGAAGTCCATGTTTAAATGACCAAAAAAGCATTATTCTAGTGTTATTAATGACATTGTTTTTTTTGTAAGTTAATAAATAAATTTTAGATGGGTGATGACATTATCTAAGTATGAGTCACCATTAAGATTAAGACACCACTAAGTGTAAGACACGGCCAAGTTAGATTTTTGAGAATGTATGAGACATCATCATGTTAAGACACGGTCAGCATTGAAATATCACTAATCCTAATACAACGTTACATGATATACCACCGGGGTGAAAATTAGTAAATTATGAGACACTGTTAGGTTTTAATGTACCTATAGCGTAAATGTTTCTAAGTACGAGATAACTCCAGACAAATCACCACTAGTGTCATAGAGAAAATGCATAATTCTATCTAATTATAATACACTACTAGTCTAGACATCACTAGTTGAGACCCAGACATAGAGGTGAAATTTGGGCTACTTCTAAGACACCACTAGTGTCATGCCACATGAACAACATACCTCCAAACTTTGTGACACCTCCACTCATTCCTTAAACATATTTTTGAATAAAAATATTCTAATAGGTAAATTTTTTAATTTAATTCCATTTAATAATTTATCAATTTTCATGTAAATGTTATGCAAAATTCAATGATACAAGTTTTAGACATGAAATACAAAGAAGAAAATAGGATCCCAAAATTTCTACTTCCACTTATATAAAGAGAAGGAGAATCACTCATGAAAAAAGTGAGATGAAATAGTGTATGAAGTTGAATAACAAGAATATGAGAGATCAAAAATTCGAAAACCACATATATTTGAACCTGATTGTAAACAAGAATACATCAGCCACTAAAAATACCTGACTAGATATTTAAATCACATCGTCACGTCAGATTACTTCCACCAGTTAAGAACGTGAGCCACTATCACTAGTTTCTCCAAATTTATTTCAATATATACCGAATCAAGATTCAATTCAAGTCAAATAAAGAATCAAAAACATTATTGAAAAATAAATATCATTTAAAAAACTACACTTTGTTATTCTATTCTATTTATCTTTATAACATATTGAGATGTGTGTTTTCATAATCTCTTTTATCGTAGACAAACATTCTCACATACTAAATTGAAAGATACATATAAATCTTCTTATATTTTCTTAAAACTACACTCCCATAGATTACTATGGTATCATTCATTGAGTGGCCTGTTTATTTTAGCTCCAACATATAACTGTTGAAAACTTCATGTGTGACCTAGATAGTTTGTAAACTTTTTGAAAACTCAATCCATGGTTTAGATCATCTAGTTTATTTTATATAATTTATCGACCTGACCCCAGTTTCTCGGAGCTGATGCCTTATTTTATTACATTGGTATACAAACAAGGAATATTCATCCTGAAGGACTGAGTGGTTTAGTAGATTTGGAAACAACATCCATACATAACATTAACATTACAACAAGAAATGAAATACAACATATAATATTTTTTTTATAAAATCCATAACTATATGTTCATCTAAGAAGGTTATTCATAATAAACATCTTCATGTCTTGAGAAAATGAAACATAAGAAATGGGAGATCCCAAATGTTCAATAAGGGAAATCAATAAAAAGGATAATATCACAAATATATACATTAGTCATGGTGAATAACTAAACACACATTCCTTTAATATATACTTGAACTAATTATTTTAGGAATTAGAGTTGAATAAATAACCCCATAATAAAACATAATCATGGGTATTCGACTAGTTGAATAACCACATGAACTATCAATATTATCTTTATAATTTGGTAAATCAAAATGAGAGACATCAAAACCATACCGTCAAGGACTCGTGACAAGACCATAAATATTTATTTTGTCAAGGCCTCATGGTAAGACCATAGTTGGTTACATGAGACCTATTGATGCACTGAGGGGATCTAGCGGGACCCACCTGACTCTTACTAAGTCCAATGAATTTCTCATATTAATAAGGATAATATATATAACATATAAATTCATATTTAAGCTAATATATTAAATTTAAATAACATTCCTAAAAAGTTAAGCGTAAACACTAACCCTTCAGAGTTAATTGTTGATTGGTTTTTAGATAGCACAACACAGTAAAAATAAACATAAACCATTAAATGAAATATGTTAGATGATATCAAAAAATATTAATCCCAAATATATATAACAATAAACGAGTGTTTTGAAATAGTTGAATACACTCTTATAAAATTATTGAGTAATTTATGAGATAAATACTCTTTTACATTAAAAAGAAGAGTACTTTCAAAAAAAGTTGTATCAACATAGAAGTGACGTAAGATAGTATTTTTATAATAAAATAAGATATTTTAAAATGATAATTGTTTAAAAAAATGATTATTTAGTGTCCATCATAGTATATAATAATTTTATACATTCCCTTTAATTTGGCGTGTATAACGAGAAGAATTCTATAAAGATCCTTTTAAAACATATAACTCCCCACCAATGAATGTAGGATTCATGTTTACCACATATATATGTAATTATCACTATATATATTAGGAGTAAATATGATTAAATTATAATTTAATTGAGGTATGTAGAGAATAAGAGTAACCTGAACAAAAATGGAGGTTCGGGTAGAAAACCCTTAACTTAAGTCTGAATATTCCTCTCTTGACCATACGGTCCAGGAACCTAAAATCGGACTCATTAATAAATTAATTAAAAAACTATTAGACATTTATTTATTTTATCATAATTTTTTATTTCATTTATTCCCTCATTAAAAAGTTATAATATTGAATTTTGTCATTCCAGAGTGATCATTTTCATGATTTTCACAATCAGTTCACTTTTTTATGTAATGGATTTCATGTGGAATAGATGTAAATCATAATAAATGAATTTTAAAATTATATATGAACATTAATATGTATGAATGGTCATTAAAATTATTTTTTTAAATGGAATGAGAATGAATCATTAGATGAAATATTAGTGACAATCATTAGATTATTTTAGCGGTATTTTAATTATTAGGAAAAAGTTTGGTCATATGATTTAATATTATGTACATATACTGGTTAATAAATATTAAATAGGTTATAATACATATATTATATGATGGTTCAATCATTAAAAGGGGCTATTATTGGTAAATAATTGGAAATTGACGAACGAAACTTATTCGTCCATGGAGGTTATAAATTGGCACCTCAGAGATGATGATTTCGTTTATAAAATAAAAGAGGGAGAGAGAGAGTAAGGATATTGATGGTTTCTTTTAAATTAATAAGATTTAATTCTATTATATATATGAAACTAGAGTTATCATGGACATTTTCTTATAAGATGTGAGGAAAGGATACCAATTTAATGGAATTTGAAATGTAATTGAACGAAATAGAATGTGAATTAACCCCTTGAATCCACTTTCTTGATAAGCTCTTTACAGGAATCGGTTTTAGAATTTTGGGAAGACCATGAACTCTTGGAGGTGGGGAGTGACAAGGGAAGGGTATTTGGGAATAAAATTGAAGATATTCAAGGATTAGAGGATTGAAGTGAAGAGGGAGTGAGGGGTTGTTATTGTGGAGGAGAGGAGGTTTTTCCCATTATTTTACTCATTATCTTATTATATTTTCCAAAGAAAACAAATACCAATGATTCTTGTAAACACAAATACTAATATGTGTATGTGATTTTCAACCAAGTGTTATTAAATCATTCATGATTTATGGAATAGTGAATTTAACTGATAATGTATTCATACGGTAAATTCATGTATTTTATTATGCATAA
Organism: Viscum album; assembly: GCA_963277665.1. Taxonomy (NCBI): domain Eukaryota; kingdom Viridiplantae; phylum Streptophyta; class Magnoliopsida; order Santalales; family Viscaceae; genus Viscum; species Viscum album. The sequence goes on along the minus strand of OY728123.1, from coordinate 743,784,937 downwards.
AACATTCGACTATTTTCAGAATAATCCCAAAAATTCACCCTTTCTATTTTTCGACATTTATAATTTAAAAATGAACTCCATTTTTAGAAAATATTTTTTTTTTATTTTTTTAATTTATTTTTAAAATAAAATCATAATTTATTCAAAAAATAACCATTTTAAATATATATTTCTTTTTATATCTCCTTGAAAAATTAATAAAGGTATCATTATCTAATAAAAATAACTCTATAAAATAATTATTTGGTTTACTATTCATAAATTTCGTATTTCTATTCCTATTAATATTCATAAGGGTATTTTTCTATTAAAAAATATATGTTTGTCTTATCAGACTCTAAATATATTACTAAATGCAATTGTGTATGTGAGTTTTTTGAAATTAAAATCATAGTGGTTGAAAAATTGGGTTTATTGGATAGGTTATAACAAATGTGTGTTTTTTAGAGATTTTTGTTTCATGAATTCAACATTAAATTAATGACCTAAATATATGGGGTTACATTATCCCCTCCATATAAAAATTTCATCCATGAAATTGCCAGAATGTTACCTCACAAAAGGAATTGGGTAGTTCATCAACATAATCCCCTATGGCTCCCATGTTGCTTCTTTAATTTTATTATTTATCTAAATTATATTTACTAGCCGAGTTGTTTGATTATTAAGAAATTGATCTTTAGTGTGATGAATCTGAATAGGATATTCACATTATGATATTTAATGTTCTAATTATATACCATTAGAAGTGAGGATATGTGTTGGGTCTGTGATGTACATTCTCAGCAATGATACATGGAACACATTGTGTACATTGGACAGTCTTGGTGGCATAGACAAACGATATGAAACAGCTCCAATTCTTTGAAGAATTTCATAAGGTCCTATGTACCTAGGGATCAATTTTCCTTTCATCCCAAATATTATAACAGCCTTCCATGGAGATGATTTTATGAAAACATGATCTCCCACTTGAAACTCCAAATCCTTCCTTCAATTATTAGCATAGATTTTTTGTCTTCATTGAACTGCTTTGATATGACCTTGAATACTCTATACCTTTACTATTGTTTCCTCCAAAATCTCTAGGAGTACTAGCTTCCTTTCACCAACTTCATCCCAACATGTTGGTCTATGACATCTCTTTCCATACAATATTCATATGGATCCATTTTAATTCTTGAATCGAAGATATTTTTGTAGTTAAACTCCCCCAAGGGTAAATACTAATTCCACATACTGTGAAAACCAAGCAAAGAAGATCTCAACAAGTCTTGTAATAGTTATATCGTCAAATCTTATTTCCCATCTATATGAGGATGATAAGCAGTACTCAAACGAAGCTCAGTATCTAAAGATTTCTGAAAACATTTCTATAATTTTTAGGTAAATAAAGGATGATAGTTAGAAACTATTAAAAGAGGTGTTCCGTGATGCATTAAAGCTTTATTGATATAGAGTCATGCAAGATGATACAGTGGAAAATCCTTTCTTATAATGAGGAAATGTGCCAAATTTGTAATCTGGTCAACAATTACCCATATTACATCATTCATTCTTGGAGTTTTGGGTAATCCAGTAACAAAATCAAGGGTGATTTCATCCCATTTCCATGTATGAATAGGTATTGGTTGCATGGCTACTTTAGTATATTATCACTCAGCCTTCACTTGTTGAAAGACTCAACATCTTGATATATAATAAAAAATATATCTCTTCATGTTTTCCTAACAGAAATTTTCATTCAAATATCTATACATTTTTTTGCTACTAGGGTGTATAGAGTAATTAGAGCTATGGGAATCATCCAATAACCCCCTTTTTAGCTTGGTTATAGTTGGATCACATATCTTCTTTCCAAAATTTCATAATTCAAAATTCACATATGAAGTCAACAAACTTCCCCTATTTCACATCATTAGTTTTATTTTACAGGTTTTGATCATTAGGATATGATATTTAAATCCGTTCTAATAAAGATGGTTGTCCTACCAAATGAAAAATGAGTTATGTTTCACCTTTTTTAATAATTCTAATATCCATCCTCACTAGATCCTTGTACAAAATATCCTTATCAATCTGCATTTTTTTATATATCCATGATCATTCCTGCTAAATGCATTAGCAAATTTATTTGCATTTTTGGGGTGGTAATGTAATGCACAATCATAATACTTGAGTCGTTCAAGCCATTTCCTTTTCCTCATGTTGGGTTCTATATGTGAGAAGATACACTTTAGACACTTGTGATCCGTATATATCTCACATATTTCACCATGGAGATATTGTCCCTATATTTTTAGATAAAAGATCAAAACAGCTAACTCAAGATAATGAGTAGGATAGTTTTGTTCATGAATTTTTAACTACCCTGAGGCATAGGCAATAAGTCTATCATTATATATAAGGACACAACCAAGTCCTTTATTTTATGGGTCGCTATATATTACATTCCCATAATTCCCATATGGAAGTGTTTAGATTGGAGAAATCACTAATATCCTCTCCAATTCATCAAAATAGTCTTGAAATTCTTTTTCCATTAGATTTCAACCCCTTTAAGTGTAAGAATGGTCATTAGGAGGGATAAACGGGTGAATTTCTGAATGAAATGTTGATAATAACATTCTAAAAAAATAAAACTATATTACTCATTAATGTTCATTAGAGTATGCCATTTTTGAATAACCTTTGTCTCCACAGGATCAAAATATTTTCTATCTATAGAGATAATCTGGCCGAAAAGGACATATAATAATGAAAAAATTCACACATTCCAAACTTCCCATATAATTAATTTATTCTACGAGTCAAAAAGATAATGCACACATGATTTTCATGATCTTTATAGATTTTCGATCATAATAATATAACATCAATATATAGCACCACAAAGTCATCAAGATATTCCATGAAAACTCTATTCAATAGATTCATGAAAAATAAAGGTGCATTAGTGAGTCTAAAAGGAATTACTGTAAACTCATAATGCCCATAACTTGTTCGATATGCAATTTTTTGTATTGTCTTCCTTCCTCACAACCAACCAAGGATATCCATATCGAATGTAAATCTTTAAAAAAAATTCTCCATGACTTTGATAAAATAAATCATAAATGTGAGGTATGGGATACTTTTTATTTATTTTTATAGCTTTCATCTCCCTATAGTCAATGAAAAATCTCATAGATCCATCATTCTGCATAACAAAAGAATAGGGGATCCCCATACGGAAACACTATGGTGAATAAATCCATTATCACTCAAATTACTCTAGTTATTTCTTCAGATCCACTAATTCCATAGTGGCCATTCTCTAAGGGGTCTTTGATATTGATCATGAATCAACAATTAATTCAATGTAAAACTCAATTTCCTTCTCTGGAGAATGTACTGGTAAATCCTCTGGAAATACATCTACATATTCTTTCACAATAGGTATGTCCTCTATTTGAACAATATTCTTACATACCCATAGTTATTGAAGTCCCTTCTTCCTGAATAATTGAATCCTATAGGGAGACAAGGGTGTGTCTAGATGAGAATCCAATGGTGATATTTATTCCATAAACATAAGGGATTCCACAACATCCTCAAATTTTTTTACCTCTTTCTTGAAATAAAATGATTTCATCTTGGTTCGAAATAAAATCCATAACGAGGATTATATCAAACTAAATCGTGGTTATGATTATAAAATCAGTAGATAAAGCATGTTTATATGCCATAATGTGGATTTCCTGGAACAACTTTGTTGTAATAATACTTCCTTTTAGAGTTTTAACTGATAACACCCTTATTAAATCAAATTGGTAGTATCAAATTTTCATGGAAAACAAGGAAGATATAAAAGAATATGATGACCCAGAATCAAATAAAGCATTGGATAAGTTTGAGGAAACGATTAACGTACCTTCCAACACATTGTTATGAACTTCATCCTCTATTGTTGAGACTCCATAAGATTTTTCTTGCTCCCTTTACCTTCTTTAGGGAATTTTTTACATGATTCTTTATCCATTCATTTGCATAATGTCTCATCTCCCTACAATTGTAGCATTGAACATTGGTAGCTTCTTTCATCCCCTTAAAATCCCAATATAGGTGGCCTTTTTCTCTATACATGAAATAGACTCACATTCCCTTCAAGTAAGTTCCATGGTGTTTCTTACCACAATTACTATAGAATGGAATTTCAAGTCTTCATTTCTTCTCCATTTCCTTATTTCATTTTCTAGAGTTTTTGGTAGCCCTCATCTTCACCTGTTTTCCATCAAATTCATAAGACATAGAAAATTCATTTTCTATATTGATAGCACTTGATGTTGTATCTTATTATTATGAGAATATTTGGGAGACTATTTCCCTTTGGAGTAATGGTTTTAAACGATAAAATAATCCATCAATCTTGATCCTTAGATTACATATGTAATATGCATCTTGTCTGGAAACCTTGTGAAGTTAACTTTTAACATTGCAACATTTTCATCCTCCTAATGCATCAGATTTTGGAACTGCCTTCCCATATCCGGTTATTGTTCATGGGGAAATATTTTTCAAGGAATATTGTCATAAAATTCCACCATTCCATATCTTCTATTTCTTCCTCCTCCGCTGTGTTTGGGATTAATGACCACCGAGGATCCACATCTCTTGATGGAAAATAAACTACCATGAAAACCATCTCTTTTTTGACACATCCTAATGTGAGAAGTATCTTCTTTAGGGAACTTATCCACTGCTCAACTACGAATGGGTTTGTAGTCCCATTGAATGATAAAGTCAATTTTTACATAACTAAATCCAATATAGCTCATCCACATTGTGGATCAGGATTCTCCATATGGGTAAGTTTATTGTTCATAACCGAAGTCAGTTTTCATATTATGGTTATAACGTTCTCAACACCATTCGTAGCTCTTGATCCTACATCATTATCTTGTATTGAATGGAAATACCTACATGGGATATGTGTGTTCATGCAGTTTCCATTCATTCCACTAGATGCCAATTCTAAATAATGAAATACAGTAGATTAGGTTATGAATCATAATGTATAATCTCAACATATAAAAATACTTAATAGAAATTGAAATTATATACATATATAATTTCATAATCTTAATCATGGTTTCCTTAAGTAAAAATTTACATTTAAATACTTTATAATGACATGTAATGAAAATGTAAATTATCCTTTGCATATCCCTGAGAGTGTTAATCCATGTATGCTGCAAGGCTCATTGTCGTGTACCATGATACCCTGGGTCATTCTTGAAACTCCTTGTCATATTTTTCTCTCCAAGGTACATCTTTCCCAAAACAACAAACAAATTTATTATCAAATCATGGATATATTTGATAGAAACATACAAATAATCTATTCCATACAAAAAAATCATTATTTTCAGGTATGTTTTATCCCCATTGACTATATTAGGTGGGGTTATCCCTAATGTACATTCTCTAAATATAGTTTATATTTTTTCTACTTATCTTTAGTTGATACCAACTGTAAGGACCCGACCCTAGACTCCCAGAGATGGTGCCTTATTATATTACGTTGGAATACAAACCAAGAATAGGCATCCCAAAGGACTGAGTAGTTTAGTATTTTGGGTAACAAGGAATATACATAAGTTAAACATTATAACAAGAAATAAAATACAACATATAAGTTTTTTTGTGAACTTCCACAACTGTATGTTTATCTTTACAGTTCAACATAATAAACATCTTCACATCCTGAGATGATGAAACATAAGAAAGGGGTGAGCTCGGATACTCAGTAAGGGTAAGCAATACAGAGGAATATATCATGAACATAAACATTAGGCATGCTGAATATCTAAAAACACATAGATTTAAAAATAAATTGAACGCATTATGGAAAGAATAAGAGATGAATAAATAATTCCAAAATAAAAAATGATAATGGGTAGTCTACTAGTTGAATAACCACAAGAACTATAAATAGTGACTTGGTAATGAGGTAATTCATAATGTGGTATATCATAACCATAAAATCATGGCCTTTTTCCAAGACAATAAATATCCATTTCTCAAATGCCTCATTCTAATACCATTGTTTGTCTCATTTGACCTACCGATGCACCGAGGGGATATAGTCGGCACCACATGACAATTACTATGTATAATAAATTCAATATATGAATGGGGATAAACATAAAAAATAGTAATTCATATTGAAACAAAAATATGAAATGTAAATAACATTCCTAGAACATTAAGCATAAAAACTAACCACTGAAGATAAATTGGTGAATGGTTTCAAGATAGCACATCCATCGTCAAAATAATCATAAACCATACAATAAAATAGGTCTTGATGGTATCATAAAATATTAAACCCAATAACCCTTAAGAATCAAGCATATTTTTCAAATAGATGAATTCACTCTTATAAAATCATCTTGTAATTCTGGAAAGAAATACTCTTTCACTTTGAAAAAAATAGTTCTTTTCGAAAAATATTTATACAAAACCAGAAGTGGATTAAGATTGTATTTTAATAATAAAATAAGATATTTTAGAAAGATAATTTTTTCCAAAATCATATTATAGACATCCCATTAAAATAGGTACAAATTTGAGAAATTCCATTGAAGTGGACTTGTATTATGGGAATAATTTTTGAACGATCATTTTAAAACACATAACTCCCTATACCTGAAAGCTGGATTTTGGTTTTTAAAATTTAATAGAAAATTATCACTGAATACATGATGATTAAATTTGAATAAATAATAATTTAATTGACGTACATAGAGAATAAGAGTAACCCGAATGAAAATGGAGGTTTTGGGAGATAACCCTTGCCTTAAATCTGAATGTTCCTCTCTTGACCTTACAGTCATGGAATATCCAATTAGACTCATTAATAACTTAATTAAGAAACTATTAAATATTTTTTAGTTTGTAATAATTTTTTTACTTCAATTATTTCCTTATTGATATATTATAATATTTAATTATGTCATTCCAGAGTGTTTGTTTTCTTGATTTTCATAATCAGTTCACTTGTTTTTAAGTAATAGGTTTCATGCGAAATGAATGAAAATATTTAGAATTGAATTGAAATATTATTTATGAAAATATATTAGGTATTAATGGTCTTTGATATGATTTGGTTACATGGAATGAGGATGAATCCTTAGATTAAATATTAATAATAAATAATTTGATTATTTTAGAAGTATTTTGATTATTAGGATCTAGTCTGGTCATTTGATTTAATATTATGTACATTTACTTGTTAATGAATTTTTAATTGGTTATAATACATGTATTATACCCTTTTTCAAACACAAAAATGGTTTCACGACCGCTATTGAAGGTGAAATTTAAAAATGAAACATTGTTGTCCATGAAGGTTGTAAATTTCCATCTCACAAACGATGATATCATTTATAAAATAAAAGAGAGAGAGTGTAGGGATATTGATTATGGTATTTCCCATAACATGATATGATTCAATTATATATATGACATTGAAGTTATCATGGAAATTTGGATAGGGTATTTGAGGATATGATAACAATAGAAAGAATCATGACATGAAATTAAAATAAATAGAATGTGAATTTACCTCTTCAATCCACCTCCTTGAGAATATCATTAAGGGAAGGGATTTTGGTCATTTAGAAAGATCAATATCATCTAAATGTGGGGAGTGACTGGGGGAGGGTATTTGGGTAGATTTTTTATGAACTTCAAGGATCATTGGAGTTAATCAAAGAGTTAGTAAGGGGGTTTTATAGTGGAAGAGAGGAGGGTTTCCCCATTATTTTAATCACTATTTTATTATTTTTCCAAATATAACCAATAGTATTGATTATTATGGCCAAGGATAGTAATATGTGCATGTGAGTTTGAGACAACTGTGGTTATATCATCCATGATTCTAACAATTGTGAATTTAACTGATAATGTATATATAAGGAAAATTATTGTACTATATTATTCATAAAAAAATACAGTATTTTAGAAAAATACCAAAAATTAACTGTAAAAATTTTTTATGTGTCAAATTGAAAAATAAATTCAATTTTTCTAAAATAATTTTCAAAAAATTATTAATTTAATTTTTAAATAAAATTCTAATTTATTCAAAAATTAATAATTTTAAATCTATATTTTGTTTTATATCACCTTGAAAAAATAATCAAATTCTCATTATCTTATAACCATAAGAAAATAAAATAATAATATGATTTACTATTCATAAGGGTCATATTACATTTCATATTACTATTCATAATGGTTTGTTACTATTCACCTAAAATTATGTTTGTCTTATTTGACTCTAAATATCTTTCTGAAAGTAACCATGTATGTTATTTTATTGAAATTCAAATCATAGTGGTGAAAACATAATGTTTATTCGATAGATTATAGAAAAGTGATGTTTTGTAAATAATTAGTGTATCCTGAATTAAATGTTAAATATATGTGATGAATATTATGGTGTTACATATAATATTTTTGGTGGCAGGTGATCACCAAGTGGAGAGGTATAAGTCTCAATTTGATACTGAAACTCATGTATTCAATATTTCTACTATGTGCTTTAATATTTATTTAAATTATTTCATCTTTAAATCTTAAAATTGGATTAACTATAATCATACAATGTACTTTGATAATTTATCTTAATATGTGTGCATATAATATTTTTGATCAAGTAAATTTATTTAAATGTATCAAATAATATTATATATTATTTATCATAGACATAATCTATCTTTAGAGATAATTTTAGAATGATTATGATATGTATCATAATAAATATTTTAATAATATGGGTTTTATTTAAAAATTGGGGGATTTTAAAACAATCCATCATAAATGAAATTTTTATTGGGTACTCAATTCACCCCCTCTTAAGATACTCACTCCGAAATAAATTTGGTATCAAAGGTGATATTTTTATTGGTATTGTGGCTTTCAAATAATTATAAATTTGATTTTTTAAGGTTTAATGGTTAAAAATTTCAATTTTAAATGGATCTCATTAAATGGATAATAGTCAAGAAGGTTTTTCTACTAATAGAACATTGTTATTCCATGGTATAAATTAGTCTAAATGGAAAATTAAGATGAAAATACGAATAAAAATTTTAGTTTTTGATATTTTTTCTACATAGGAAGAAGATTATGTTATTCCTCATACCACTAGAAGTATATGGGATTATGAAAAAAAATGATAGCTTACAATAATAATTGTAAATAAACTAATAACCATTAATCTTCCCTAGGAGTTGAAGTGTTTAATCGAATTTCTAGATGTAATAATGCTTATAAAATTTTGTCCATTTTGTCTATTTTCCATGTGGGAACTAAAAATGATAAGGAGGTGATACTTAATAAATATACTTTTAAATATTATAACATTAAAACTAAGCCTGATGATCATATTTCTGACATATTCCTTATGATTAATGAAATTCTCCAAACAAATAGCTCACATGGAAATTCGATAACATACAATAATCAGATCATGCACCTATTAAGATTCCCACAATAAAGATGGATGGGAACAAATTTTTTTATAATAAAATCATATGACATAATAATGATTTCATTCAAGTATTTTATTTGAATGAATATTATTTATAAATAAGTGATAAAGGAAAACCATGAAGAAGATGAACTAACGAAGTTAATGTTAGTATTTCCAAGAATACTGCATCTAGAGAACAAAACGAAAAAAGAAAAAGTCAAATATATTTGATTCAAGTGACAGTGAATCTCCTTCAGAAAATGAGGACATGATATCTCAACTAGACATATTATTTATGATTTTTAATGGGAATAAAATGTTCATTATAAAATAAAACTATAAATTAATGCATGAAAAGAGATGAAATTGAAAGATATAATGGAAGAAGGATGATGATCAAAAAGAAGTTGGCTTATAAGAATGCACAAGGAATGGAAACATAAAATCCAAATGTCTATAGATTACGTAAAAAATAAATATTATGGAAATAATAGAAGATACAAAAAATATTAAGCACACCTATAGTGCATCTGATGATCGCTCTAGTGATTTGGATTCTTCACTTGAGGAGAAACCTGAGAGAGAAAATATGTGTAGCTTGACTAAAGTCTAGGAAGTATCTATTTTATCTTCTATTTCTAATATTATTCCTATGAATAATTTTGATACCCAGAAAATAATAAACATTATGATGATAATATAACAAATATATAATTATTTTATTATTAAAACATGTTTTAAAACACATTTAATGAGCTTAAGGATATATACAATGTTTTAATAAGACAATATGCTCTAACTAAAAATAGAAAATAATATCTCTTTATAGAAAAAGTGAAAAATTATCAACATCACAAAGATAATACTCATATAAAACATTCAAATGAGAGATTAAATAATGATATTGAAAATTTTACAAATCGTAGAGAAAATATTACTCATATTTTGCATAATCACGTGTCACATAAGTATGTAACTGGAATTGGATATCAACCTGGATGTAGGAAAAAAAAGAACATATTTTCCTAATTCTAGTATAGAATGTTAAACTACCCATCATTTTTCTAAATTAACCAAAAAGTATTTATTTCTAAAAGATTGTAATATATTTATAGGAAACACGTTAGGGAAATGTGGGTTCCCAAAATCTATGAATAGTAACATTTCTAGACCCAAAAAGATATGGGTTCCAAAATCACTTCTAGTTTAAAACGTGTTTTATTGGAAGATTTCTATAAGTCCTCTAGTATAAGTATTGGGTACAAGGAAATTGGTTGTTCAAAACATATGATGAAGATTATTTATATGCCAAGATCATTATCAAGGTTGATTTTGGTCATTTCACCTTTGGTGACAATACTAAAGGAATGATCATTATCCTAGCTAGATTGATAATACTAAGGGAAGGGAAACTCATATGAGTACCACCTGTGAATTAGATACAGATGAGGAAGAGAAATTAGTGGATCAAACCAGTTACATGGGTATGATCAGAAGTCTTCCCTACATGAATGTCAGGTGACTAGATATTATGTTTATTGTGTGTATGTGTTCCCATTTTTAAGAAGTACCAAAAGAGTCACATATAAATTTTATTAAAATAATTTTCAATGCATAAAACCAATATAGGATTGTTTAACCCTTGAGGACAAGAATTTGATTTTGAAAGTTATTATAATCCTAATTTTTGTGGATACAAGTAAGATAGAAAAATAACCTTGAGAACATATCACTTTTTAGGAATGAATCTTTTTTAATGGTATAGTATGAAATATAATTATGTTGCTCAATAAATTACATAAACTGAATATGTTGTTTCTGGTAGTTATTGTGTATAAATTTTGTGGATGAAAAAAACTCTAAAAAACTATGGATATAAATTCCGACTTGTCTAAATAAACGATGATAACAAAATTTCTATAAATATTTATAAACACTAGTGTCTATTATAAAACAAATAACTTTGATGTAATACATCAATTTTTTATGGATAATTTTCAAAATGTTGATATAACTCTTGAGTTTGATGGTAATGAAAATAATTTAGGAGGTATATTTACTAAGGAATTGAATTTAGAAAGAATAAATTATACCAAACATGGTTTAGTAATGATTAATTTAGGTTAAGCTTAATTTTCTAGGACACACTATTCTGGTCAATACACCATTGTGGCGACACACCATTGTGGTGACATATATTTGTGGTGAAATACCATTGTGGTGACACACCATTGTTGTTGACATACCACTGATTGGACACACAGTTGGGTAATCACACTATTGGGTTATCATACCATTGGCTTTTCATTCCATTACTTTTTCATTACATTTATAATTTTTCATAATTTTATGTTTTCTGATCCACCATTTTTTATTTTAAAATTTTATTTTCATATCCGTATATGTATGTTTTCTCAGATATAAATTTTTGTTTTTAGTATTATTTTGATTTTTTATACACCTAAATCACAAATGATACCATAAAAAATCTATATTTATTTCCAACAAACCTTGATCCTTTCATGATACTCTAGAACCACAAGCTACCTATCCTCTCCCAGCAATATAACCTAAAACATATCTCTTAGACTTTAATTGGTTAAACCAAACTGATATAAAATCCTAGAATGATGCACTATTCTAATTCTTTTATTGGAAAATCATGATCAGCTAAGAATTACCATAAGTAACTGAGTTTTCTTACTCCAATTTCACTAGTTACTCTTGATCATTTTAGTATAGTTATAGTATCAAAAAGGAATTTCAAATCAAATTGTCTATTGTATAGAATGACTCTAGTTCTCAATGTACACCAAAACTATGGATGGTTAGAGTGGATCTTATAAAACAATAAACAATTATACCCTAAGATGGTTTATGAATTGTATCTCCATGTAGAGTATTCCATTGACCAATATAGTAGTAATTGGATAATAAATCATGTAAAAGGACACTTAATATGTTTCTCATCGAAGAAATGGCCAAAATATTTTGATATACATAATGAAGGAATATATGGAGAATACCAATGCACCATTCTTGAAGACAACGAGTTTTCTGTTAATGAAGAGGCTTTGTTAGAACTAAAAAGAGATGTCATAACTAGAAGACCTATTACCTCAATGATAGATAGTGAATTTAGGACGCTCTTTATTTTTTTCAGCATATTTTATTCCCATGAAAGGGTGATTTCATGGGTCCAAGGTACCAAGATTTTTATCTACCATATTTATAAAAGATGTTAATAAGATAAATTTATGTAGATATTTCATGGATCACATGTGAGAGATGATAAATCAATTCTCCAGATCTAATTACGTGATCTTCCACACATTCAATTATGCAAAGTTAAAGGCTAAGGGCCATGTAGCCGAGGATGGAATGTCTATTGCAGACTGTTGTGGTTTCTATATTTCAAGAGCTACCTGTTCAAGGATTAAGATTTGGGGGAACGCCAAGATGATATAGTTACTTATATATAATGATAATATGTATGATGAGTTTAATCTATTTGATCATCCTACCAGTGTGGGGGGGTTTTTTGATCCACTTACTAAGCCATATCGAATAGTTAAATACTTTGATGTTGATAAAGAATAATATTTTCGTGAAGAAGAAGAAAATTAACCTTTTATTTATTAAGGGTGTGATCCTGACTTGTATCTAATCTCATATCACATTACATTTGAAGATACATTCCCACTAAAGAGACAACCAAAAATAGAATATCAGGGTAAAATTGATGAGGTTAGAACAAAAGTCTTAGGAAATGATCATTTCTAAAGGAGTAAAAAATCTGATTATGATGATAAGAAGGGAAATAAAGAAGAGGAAGAAGAAAAATAAGAAAAAGAGAATGAAAATGAAAGGGAATATATGTCGAAAGTGATGATGATGATGATGATTAATGTAACTGTAACAATTAAAGTGGATTAATTAAGTGGAAGGATGTGGAGATTATTATAGAACATATTCCATCACCGATTGACTCTTTAGAAAAATAAAATTTTACTAGAGATATGGACCTAATGTGAAAAGATAAATATTCCCTAGTTGAGGGGGAGGAATACTTATCTTTAATGATCTTCCATGAAGGTCTAGTAATTTATGCATTTAAGGCCATATCTCTTTCCACTAGAAAAATATTTTGTAATTCTACCATGGTAGGTAAAATGAATGTAATTTCTATTGTGCAACAATATATATTTGAGAAATAAAAGAAGTAAATTAATTCTTATGAGTAATGAATTGGTGAAAAGATTGGAGTTTTGGTTAAGTATGAGACTAGGGTTGATAGTATTATGGAATTTGAACCTATTATTTTTGTCCAAAAGGATGATACTTAGATGATTTTTTCAACTCCTACCCATAAATAGATAAAACCTAAACATTTCAGTGTTGGACACACATTAGCTGCACAGAGTTCAGATCGACATAGAATACTTGAAGTGTCAACTATACCTTATGGTGTGGTATATTCTACCACTACATCAGTCTTAGTTGTCTTCCTCGGTCAATGGGTTTATCATATGGAAGAAGAATGGTGAAATTACATTAGTGTTGTATGGAGTCCACCAAAGAACTGTGGACTTGAGGATTTAAATGAAGGAGATACTAAGGGACCAATGATACTCATGTTGAGTTTAATGGCCAAATAAAGAAATTTTATTCTATTAGAACTCCTTGACTTGAAATTTCTCCATCTCTTACAACTATATTAGTTAGCATAGTCACATGAGATTAATTCAATGCCTTCTATGAAAAGATAATTTCAATCACCAATGAGATATGGAGAAGTCAATATCCTCTTCTGACAAAACATTTTGAAAATGATTCCATATATTTCATTGAGTTCGTAATCAATCATATCCAACCAATGTTGATGAATCACATATAATTATTTGAGATTTATTAAAAGAGGATTGGAATTGAATTGTAATCTATCATGGCTTTTCTTGAAGACCGAAAGTAATCCTTTTATTCCTATATGGATGGAAACCTAAAAATTCTCGAGGATACAACTTCAGATACTTACACTCTATCATCACCAATAGTGGATACTTATCATTCCAAAACAATTATTAGAGAAGAAGTTGTTGATACATCCAATGGAACCTCAAGTGGAGAACCAGTGACCCCTTTTGAAATTTTGGGGTTGTTTGAGAAAAGTAACGAGCATGAATTCAAGATGATAATATCTCATGATAAGGATATGAATTCTTCCCAAGAAACCATTACCAAGGATATCACTTATTATCTATCATGTATTTACACAAAATATGATATGGATGAGAACACCATTTTCATAGATAAAAATTTTAGAATACCCTCAGACTCTCATTATTTTAAAGAGTAAGAAAAAAAACTCAAGGGGATAACTCCAGTATTGAATTTCTTTATGGAAGAGAAGGTGGATTTCAACAGTTTCAGGGAATGAGGTGACCAGACTGTTATGGATTTTATAAATATCATGAATCCTATTCTTCGTGTACATGTCCATGATATTTCTTCTCAGTAAGAAGTTACTATTACTCCTCTATTATCTTTCAGACTTTGAGTTTCTCATTATCCTTTTCTACCTCTTCCTGTTACATTACACATTTCCCTATGTCTCAGGCTCATGATTTACAATGGATCTGGTCAGTTATTTTTGTATAAGATCTTGCTCATGCTATAGTTGGACTATCATCTATTGTTCTAACTATTCTACCTTGATCTCCATCAGACTTAGCAGACCCTTCTTCCTCTGACCTAGAAAAAGGAAAGGAAAATATAAAAGCAGTAATGGGCCCCTCTTCCACATGATGAACAATTTTTATCTTTCCTTAGATGATATGAATTTGATGAGACATTTCTTGTAATTTATTTTTGAAAATCATTTTGACTACTTTTCTATATATAAGTCTGTTTATTCTTACTACATTTACTCTGTTAATATATAATTTTTTGATAATCCCATAGGAGTGATAATTCTTATGATATATATTTTTTTAGAGAAATTTTAGGTTTATGGAATTTATGATATATTTCAATGATGTTTCTATGTTGTATTCGATATTATTTATTTTTTAATATTTCTATATTTGATAAAAGATTATTATGTTTTATAATTTCTATTTTTCTTATTTTTATTGGATACCTTATTCACATACTATGAATTCTATGTATTGATTTATATAACATTTGTTTACATATTTTATCATTTACAATATTCCATGATTCCATGATTTGGGATCATCAAAAGGGGGATATTGGGGACCTTATTGTTATAATGATCAGAAAATAATTCTTCTTTTGATTTTAATGAAATTAATTTTTTCTATTAGTATTTCATTAAATTTGAGATATGTGATGAAATTCTCTAAGAATGAATCCGCATTGTTGTCACGAAAACACATTTGAAAAGTCTCCATGTTGTTATATTTTTTAGAAATTATGATGATTCCATCATGTTAATACAATGTTATCATGGAAATATCACTATGTATGAGTCACTGTTAGATGAAAAACCTCTAGAGTGAAAAATGGTAAAGTATAAGAAGTCGTCAGGATGTCATGTCACCACAATGTAAGTTTAGATATATATGATATAATTCCAGATATGAAATTGATAGTGTCTTTCCACAAGAACAAGATTTTGGCCATGTATAAAACACCGCTAGAATAGACAATGCCATTTGTGACTACTCTATAGAAGTGAAATTCTGGATAAGTCTAAGGCACAACAAGTGTCAAGCTAACAAATGTCTAGACACCACTAGATTAATCCACCTACACTATTTCCTTATATATATTTTTGAAATAATTTATTCTAATGACTACCTTATCTAATTTTCTTTTATTTAGTATTATAATTATTTTCTCATTAATGACTGACCAAATAATTTGATATAAGAGTCAGACCTGTAGTACGAGGATGTCAAAAGGGTCTGGATATTCCTGCTACTACTGATATAAGGAGAATGGGACTAAATCATGAAAAAGTGGATAAAATAGTTTATCAAGGTAATATATAGCATGTTATGATGCCAAACGTATTCAAGACACATAGATTTAATCATGAATTCAAAAAAAAAATCACATACAACAAAAAATGACTCGAAGGCCAAACCACATCAAAAAATCTTCTAACGTCTAATAGTTACGAACCCAAATCTTCAACACACTATTCTTTAAGAAACTTTTTGTTGATCTGGAATCAAGAATAAATAAAAATAAAACCATGATTCAAAAGTTTCATTGCAACATATCTTGTATTTATAAACTCTACACTTTTGGTTTTCTTTGAAATTTTTAATATTTTTACATTTTGAGTAGTGTATGTGCATATATTATTTTATCACATGCACAAAACCTCTTTTACTATGAATAATGATACTTATATATCTTCTTATCATTTCTTACACATGTAATATCGTAGATAATAGTGTTAGAGGATATTGAGTAGCCTGTTTGTTTTGGATCACACATATAAATGTGGAAGAGGTCGTGTGTGACCTGAACACATTGTAAACTATAGAAAAAGATAATATAGGATTTGTATTATCTTGTTTATTTTATATAACATTATTTTTGAAGGTGACAACCAATTGGAGATGAATAAGTATGAACTTGATACTGAATTTCATTTATTCAGTCTTTTTGCTGTGTGATTTAATTTTTTTCTTCATTTTTTCATTAATACTGAAAATTGTTTTAACTGTAAAAATATATATAATCTGATAGTTTCTCTTAACTTGTGATCATATAATATTTGAATCAATTAAATTTATGTAAAAGTATATAATAATGTTATATATTTTTTATTAAAAATCTAATCAATCGTTAATGAAATTTTAATAAAGATTATGATCTATACCCTAATACATATTTTGAGAGGATGGACTATATTTAAACATTTACCAGATTTCATAATAACCCATTTCAAATATAAATTTTAATTAGGTACTCAATTCACCCCCTCTTGAGATACTAACTTCGACCGACACATATCATAATTTGTTATTTTAATTTAAATTTTCAATTAAATATAATATTTGCAACAGTAAATATTCTTCTAGTCACACCCAACTTATGAGCTACTGAAAAAACCATGTAATGTGATCATTTTTATGGATAGAAAAGTATTCTATATTTTTTACAAATTATTTAATAATTTAAACAATAAATAAAATCTCATGGAAAATATTTTTAATTATTAATTTTTTACTTATTATAAATGTTATAATTCAAAATCTATAGATTCACATGAAATTTCAACAAAACCACCATTTTGAGATCAACTGAGCCATTAGAAATTTTTTATTTGGTAATTTTCTATGGTATATAAACATGTTACCCAATTTGTGTAATGTTTTTAATATAACATCAGGAATTTCAGAAAACACTAAAGTATATTATTTAGACTTTTATTATAAATAATCATTAAAACATATAATCCTTGAAAATACTACTCATCAATATAATATTAAACACTCAAACATTTGAATGATACTGAAGACTATATCAACAACTTTCATCTATTATTTTCCATCAAAAACCTTATGGGTCATAATTTAATCAGGAATTTTTAAAAAATGCAACCTCCAAAGTTATGAGATATAATACATGAGGGTGACACAAAAATAACTATGAGGAGACATAATTAAAATTCATTATGTTATCCATTCAGAACACTTTAATCATTTATGTCATCATGTTGACGAGGAAATGGAAAAATCAGGGTACTTCACCCCCTATTTGTATTAAATTCTATCTAGTTCTTCTATCTACACAATTACATTACCATTAAATTTTAATTACAGGCAATATCTACATTTTTCTGCACATATTAGTTATGTACCCACATGATTTTGTTTAAAAATTTCAAATATAATCGGGGATTTCAATGGTTTTCACATACCCCAATGTTGACTAATCTATCTCAACAAAATTTGGCTCCATCCATTGTCTAATATGAAAAACAAATCAACATAATCATATATTAAAAGTTATATATCCTCGTTTTACAACACTTCAATAATAGATCAGTTTCACATATACTCTTCCCTAACACATCACTAACCCCACCCTCTATAGAGTAAGTAAATAAAAAAAATTCCCTTTACTAATAAAATATATATATCTAATGTAGAATTGGTAATTCTATTCGACTTTCAATAATTTATAAATTAAAATTATCTATTAAACTAAAAATATTCATAGGAACACCCTAATAAATCATTTCTATCTTCTAAGGTTTATTGTTTTACTATAGAGAAAAAAATTAGTGTCAGTCATTCCTTTTCATTCCCTCCATGTTTTTATCCCTTATCCATAAAATATTTAGTCTCATAAGTTAATTATCTCCCCTTTGATCTTATTTATACACATAGTGATTTAACTCCACTTTCCACACTAGTTCTACATGATATATTTTTTATTTTTTATATGAAAATTATCAATATAGGTGATTCATTCTTCTTTATCTATCAAATCAAATAGATCAGTCTAAAGTCAGAACATTATAGTATTTTTTGGCTTCATATTTTCCAATTTCCTTTTTTTATTTTCTCTACAGATATAGTTGAACCTCTTCTAAACATCATTTTCTATAAATATATCCCATGATATCTTAATAAGGTTCCCCCATATTCATGGAGATTTTTTTTCATCTTCATTCATTGGGTACATTTTGAGGGTTTATCTAACATGAAATTCTATGTATATTAGTGATAAGAGAGAGGTAAACCCTTCTACATAGCCACAACATCTAAGATGGGGGTCTGGACTAGTTTGTTAGTTCATTGAACATGGAGGTGTATACATCATTTTTTTTTCTTAATTTCTTATTTTAGGGGTTTTATTATTTTATTTTAATTTAATTAAATTTTATTTTTTAATCAAATTAGTTATCCCAAATCAGTTGTTCATATTTATCTATGGTTTTCCTAAGATATCTATTTTATTTAATTATTATTGATATATTAGTAATATCAGATAATTATATTATTTTTGTCCTTTTTAGGTCAATTACCTCTATGGTTGTAATTTAGGAACTATAGTAATTTCCTATAGCATAGTTTACTATGTGTGCTCGAGATGGTTTCTTATTGATTGTTGGTTGTACACCATGGATGGGATAAATATTTATACAATATAGAGGTAATAATATACAATGGAATCAAAGTGTATTAGTACATTTAAGGATTTTCTTATTATTATTATGTTATTTAGATAGTAGTGATTCATTTCCAAAATAGTGAGATAAAATATTTGAATGTGAAGTTTGTAATTAAATTCAATGATCCCATATTATGAATAAGGAAATGTCATTAATGATTGTGTCTACTCCATTAACATTAATAGAGATGTTTGATCTATCCCATGTCTATAATAGTAGAGATTTCATAAAATAAGATGAAATCTTTGATAAAGTCTATGTAAGAGTTTGGAGACCTCATAATGTCAAAGATCATGTAGCTTGAGGAAAATTATGGGGTTCCATTAAGCACATAGATTGAAGTGTTTCAAGGATCATTTCAATTGTTTGAGTTTCCTAAGCAATTTTTAGGGACTTCCATTTTTCACAATTTGGGTTTGGTTATTATTGAGTTCTATTTTTATCCCATTGAATATCAAATTAGTTCTACAAAAAAAAAGAATTAGAGGGAAAGTAAATAAACACTATGCAACAAACATAAAACAATCATACATAAATATTTTCATCACATCTTCTTTATTTTACCAAATAGAAATATTCATTTATTGAATTATCACTAAAGATATTGAATTATTATTCAAGATCACTTAGACTATTCATTTATTTATCCATTTGTAAATAAATACCATCATCATTAAAAATCCCAAAAAAACCTCTTTACACATGTTTATATTACAAATAGAGGGGATATTCACAATCATTCAATAATAAATGTTATTTTATCACATATAATATGTTGGGATTCATTGTCTGTATCTATCTAGTTACACTCCTTTGAAATGACTAATTATTTAATATATATAAGATTCATTGAAATATGAATTTATATCATGTAAATGTCATCATAACCATACGATAATTTTCCAAAAAAATCATTAAAATAATAGATACATTGTTAAATCATATCAAAATTCATTTTCAGTTCCAATTACTTCACTCCCCAATGAAGTGACTCTAATTAATCCTAATATATAACTAAAATAATTAATTTACATTGAGTATATTATTATAATTCATAGTGTTTTTTTCAATTTTGTCTCTCTTATAGAAGTGGTTTGTGTGAAACTCCATAAAACTAATGATGATGAATTTTTTCAAATTTCACTACATACATGTCACTCATTTCATAAAGTACACAGCTAAACCATGACCCATACCACCAAAATCAATATAATATAAATTCATATTCTCCAATGTGTCATAAAATGATCAAATCTTATACCCGTGACACAAAACTGGATACGGAAGATTATCTAAATAATACAAAAATTCTTTTAAAACACAAATACCTCACCAGTGAAAAAATTGATATTTTTTATCAAGATCAATGTCCTTCCATATGAATAAATTATGAGAAGTAACACAATATTATTAATTTTAATATATCACAATGATATCATGATTCCTGAAACCCATAAAATTATATCCAAAGGACAAATACTCTCCATATAGTTATGGTAAAATTTCAATCATAACTACCAATGATTTTTGTTACCATTCACAATAGTTTATAAACACTCATATCAATCATTGTTTCTCAATAAAAATATCATCCCCACATAATTTATTATCATCATTCCATTAATAGTGGAATTTCAATTATAATATATTCTAAACTACGATAAATATAAATCCAAATCATATATCTCAGATACTTGAGGATATTCATGAATTGATATCTGTAACCTAAATTATTTCAAAAATATTTCATACCTCAAGTAGTTTGAATAAAATCGTTACACAACACGACATAAAAATAATTCATCCATGCATCAAATTGTATGATTCGTGCATGTAAAGGTACCAATGAAAACCCACATATCTCAAAACAAAATATCCATTAAAACAATTTATACCAAAAAACTATAAAAAATACCACAATATATTTTTCAACCTACTCATCTCCTAAGAAAAATTGATACTCAACATTATATCTTTGAAAAAATCCTTTCAAGAAAAGTAGTAAAATGGATTCTAATTTCATCTGTATGGAAAACACTATTTTAGTCTCACATAGGCAAGGCACTTCCATTAGACATAGGTCTCACATACCCATGTCAATAATATTATAAAATGAATATAACATAATTGTTCACTAACATGAGGTATATAAGCCACAAACATAGAATATAATGTTTATTTGTCCTTTGTATGAATTCATATCCATACACCTTGTACTGAGGTATTTGGATGAATTTCTAATTATCCTAACGTTCATCATTAAGTGTTACTTAAATAGGTATATAAACAATAATACTTAGTTAATAAAATTACATAGAAGTTAATATATTGAATTATAACTTATTAAAATGAAACAGAATATCTCCATTGGTTCTAAATGTACCTCTGGGATGATTTAAAAGATAACATAAAAAATTTTCCATTTCCTTTCCTTGAATATTTCCCTTTTATTTTGAAATAATTCACATTGATTGTGTCTTAAAAACAATAGTATGTATGTAACAACCTAACTATACCATCTTATTAATGGACATTGTACTCAAGTTATTCATTACACTCTCAATATCTATGCATGGGAAATCATCCTCATATACACCCCATTATAGAATATCTAAATTTTTGTACTAATGTATAATGCCAATAATAATATTTCCCTTGAGTTTTCAAAAAAATATTAATGCACCACATGTTCCTAACAACAAAAATTAAAATAAATCATAACCAATTCAATTGATACAACATTTTCATATCCTAATTGCACCATATTCCCATAAATGTTCATGATAAAACCATGTATAACTTTTGAAATACACCTACCATAGGCTACAAGTTAGTGAATATATCCCAAAAATTAAATATCAATTACAGATTATATTACCATCCAACAATAATAATAAATGAACATAAAATTGTATATAAAAAATAAAAAATTAATATTGAGGACTCCTTAATCAATTAAAATCATAAACATTTTGTAATATTTGATTATTGTACATTACTACCCAAACATGTTACATGTTCCACTATAGGAAATAAAATTCTAAATCCTAACAGATTTGTTGAACATAATCAACTTATATACCATATTGGTACATTAAACAATACCCAAACACCATGGCCCTAACATCTACCTTGATCACAAAAAATACATCACCGAAATACACCAAAAAACATTCCTTAAAACCAATATATTAAATTATGGCTGATTATGTCCATATTCACTATAATATATTACTTAATGATGAATAAATTGTAAATTGTTTTCATTATCATTAATAAATGTATTAAAATCCTAATACACAATCATATACAAAACAAAAAAAATTAACTTATGGTAAACTAGGATAAAAACTACTAGGGAATTATTCAATCCAAATGTCTCATAAAATATAATAAATTAAATTGTATCATTATAGATTTAGATGTTTCATTACACATAATTATATATCATTGTATATTTCAATTCCCTATGCTCACCACCATCATAACACACCAAATAAAAATGTATTCCAATTATAATAAATTCTATCAAAATAAAATAGGATACCCCAAAACCAACTACTACCTATCATCATCCATATTTACAATGTATAAATTTTTGAAACCAATATACTACCAAAACCACACTATATTTTAATAAATTTATGATTTTGACTACAACATAAAAAATTCCTTGAAAATCCATATCCAATCTATACATCTACGTATAGTAACAGAGGGTATCTAAGATTAACCATATTCTCAACTATCCCTGATCTAAATTTTGTGTTGAACTGATGAAATCTATCTTATATTAATGGTTTTGTAAATAATTGTGCAATGATCATTTAAATAACATCACAAATTATTCTAAAAATGTATTTTATGGAAACAAATAACTTAATAAGGTAAAATAATAAGGATTCTTGAAAAAGATAAGGCTGAATGAATTGATTTAAGAATTTTTTTACAAGACCAATGAAGGATAAGATAACTAAGTATATTTTTATACATTGTATATTTATCAAAATTGATGAAAATATTTCTAAAATGAGGGTTCATTCTCACAATTTATGGATAAATATTATACCAGGATAGATAAATTTGAGGCACCATCAATAAATAAATGTAATAGATTATAGGTTAAGGTTGTAGTTGTCAAGGCACTTGATAATTGTGATCGAGTTAGTTTATAAAATGTTATGTTAGAAGGCCTCCAAATTATAGAGGAAAATCCTAGTGAATGTTCATTTTTTATTAAAAAAATCTCTATTTACATCAGGGTTCATCGTATTGAAAGGGGATATCACCCTAATTTTTGTCTATAAACCCTCAAAAAAACAAATATATTTTTTTGGGAGATCTATTTATATTTTATTTATATAATAGGGAGAAAGGGTCCCATTTGATCAACCAATGATTTGAAATACCTTTATAGGTAAACAAATATATAACTCTTTCCAGTATAATGAGTCAACAAGTTTATATTTGATAAACATAATAAGAAAGAATGATATATACCTATATTTTCATGTGAATGGATAACTGAGAGAGATGATCTATGGTGAAGATATGTGAAAATTGAGTTTATTATGACTATTATAGATCTACAAACAATTGGTTAGAAATTCAATTGGTCATTTATAGTATCTAGGCTATGTGGAGAGCCACAACAAGAGTAGAGAAGTTCAATAGATCATATGTTTATACGGTGTTCCATGGTTATGTATAAGTGGTTTTATAAAAATGAAAAAGAAATGTTATTTTTTAAAAATTATTTGTAAATGAAAGATTTAAACCTTTATAACAGATAAATCTTGACTGAGGGTTCACTAAATTCCATTTTATATTAAATTTAGTATGATGATTATTCATATTCATTTTTATATTATTAATCTTTTTTTCTTACAAATTTATTATTGAAAAATAATATTATATTGTGGGACCACGAGTTGAAGGTTTCATAAGTACCTATGAAAAAGGTAGATTTCAAACAACATTATTGATTCTTCCTAAAGACCAATAGATCCCCATTATTATAAAATACAACTATAATGGAAATTATATTTAATGATTTATTAATTAATAAACTCAAGAGTAGAAAATGTGACCAAGATGAATCAAGATTGATTTTAGGGGTTATGATATTCTAAAACAAACAATGGTCATAACTAATTATTCTATTTAAAATATAATATTTACATCACCCAAAATCCATTTTGTGTTGTTGTTGATCCATTATATACCAAGGGGAGTTTAATTTCCCATTATTGTCAAATGTTATGAGGAATTTCTATGAATCTAGTCAATTGAGTGTGAATACTTATTACAAAATATGTGTTCCTAAAATCATTTTCATTTTGGAAATTTCCTGTAATCCATTAATATACATCACCCATATTGTCCTATAGATAGTAAAAAATAATACATTCTTTATTTCTTGAAAAATAGAATTATCTTACAGCTTTACTAAGGGACATTATTTCCCTACTAACAATCCTAGGGTAGTATTAAGAAATTATTTTTCATATATTTGATAATACATTTTAGGACCAACATCATTAAAAAAAGTAAATTAGTTTTAAAGTGATAAAATATTTAATAATTGTGATATTATCTCTATAAGGGAGAAAAATATTCTTTTAATTTTGAAATGTGATTGGTGGTATGATTGAATGGATGTTTTAAATAAGAAAATACTCATGTAATTAATTTTGAAATAATCTTTCATCTGGATAGACACCTATAAAGGGAACCATACAATTTTAATTATAAATAGTATTTAAGATAATTATCCCGTCATATGTTCTGAATAAAATAAATATTCATTTTAATCACATATAGATATACATATTTTGTATATTGATGACATGTTTATATAGTGTTATACAAAATTGACTATCATGTTAAGATTATATAGCATGGAGATTCTAATAAGGTGATGTTATATTTTTTTAACCCATATCAAAAGTGTAGTGATTTTTGGACAATTAAAATTTAATAAAACAAGTTACTATGATGATTATTGAATGAAAATGATTAAAATATGCCAAAGAAGAAGATACTGAAAAAAATAAAAGGATTTAAAGTAGATTTTTATTTGATGAGGTGGATGGAATGAGTCCTTGAGTATATTTTGGTGAGTCTAAATAATTTCTGCTTCTCTACTTACAATATTTTATGACCCATTATTGAATTCCATAAAGGATTACTAGATCAAAAACATGCCAGTTAGAATAATGAGAATGAATTCTCATGCATTAGAAGGTGATTGTTCACACAACGACATCTATATGGGGTAGTGATCCAATACTTAGAGGTGGGAGTCATGATCCATGTTTGTGAGTTGTGAAGGGTTGTTTTTAGTTGATCCAGATACTTTCAACTAGATATCAATGGTGAAAAATTTATAAGAAAGTGAGAGGACATATAGTATTTTGATTTTTGATTTTAGAGTATAATTAATTATTAATCCATATTAATGCATATGTATATCACTATGGTATTCCTATCGAGACAAATAGTTTAAATCTATCTATATAGCATCAACATCAACATTATTTTAGCGTACTTCACATTTTTCAAATAAAATAACCATCCTTAACTACAACAGGTTTTTTTCTGTTTGGGGTTCTATATCTTACGATGGTCATGAATTCCAAAAATCAATCAATTATTTACTGAATATAAATAAGAAAAGTTCCACCATGAGTATAAGAATAAAATATATGATTCATTGAAAAAAATATTGAACATACATTATAAGTAGATCATATCCTAAATCTTTTAGGGATAATAGATGAATTATTTGTGTAATCTACCAAATGATGTTGATCATTTGAATGACCTTCATAGATCATCAGAGAAATGGGGTGTTTTTTGGTGAGTTTGATCGATCAACCAATTTTCTATCTTCAAATCGACCACATTATCATTATGGATTGATCATAAGATGTGGTGGACACCTACATAAATAAAATAGATTATATGCCTCAAATATCGATGATATGATATTCAAATGGGTTTTTATGAGTATTTAGATACTAGTTCCATGAATATGGATCAATGAATGAATCTCCTAGGCACATTATTCCATGTGAAAAAAAGATTCCATATAAAGGACTCATGCAACATCCATGAAAATCGGGCCCTTATATACATATGAAACTTCCATGAGAATGGTGCCACATAGAACTTTATAGATAAATGATTGGAACACAATATCCATTTATCAATATGGCTTATGAATTATTCATGAACCATCAACCATGATCGATAGGTGTCTACCTGTATACATTATTAGAATATTCGAAGCAATTAATCTTTTTTAATGCATGAGGATTGGTTCTATTTGATAAAGAGATTATCTAAAATAGATTCCATGTTTGAGAGTACAAGGAATATATAAATATTAAAATTCATGCATATGGATCATGTTCTTAATGGAAATTGATTAAAGGTGCATTCCCTAATGATGATCTGCATTGAAAATGATCCATGAATATTATGTTACTGATAATGGATATTAACATGAAATAAAAAATTATTTTTTCTTTGCGATAATATCATATATAATGTTTCATGTATTGAAGAATCCTAGATGAATTAATAAATCATGATATATAATGGTCATGTGAATTATTAATATCAGATTACAATATTGTGGATGTAAAAGGATAGTTTCCATGTTGTACATAATTAGGGATGAGTGAGATGATTATGATGGGATTTATAGAACAATATTTTAAAAGTAGTTAGTATAGGTGATAATATAATATCATAGAAGTAGTTTAATGTCAGAACATTGAGGATATTTTGAGAATATTTGAAACATTTAGAAAACTATATTTTCAAAGAGTGATATTTAACGATATTTAATTGAGATATATTTGTAGTGAGTACAGAAAAATAAATACCAGGTGTACAAGTGTAATTCAAAAGTTAAAAGATTTGATGTTGTTTTGATTCTTTCAACATGAAAATATTTTAGGAAGAAAATAAGAACGGATTTGATATTGATAACATCAATGTATGTGAATAAATATTTTTTAATGTTGAGAACATCCATTGATGCTTATTCTGTGAATGAGATGAAGATCGTGATTTTACATATTAGAATAAGTTGGAGTTTTGTTGGTGATATATATTTCTAAGGTAAATAATTGATTTAATTTAGTGATAAATAATTTCTATGTCATTGGTTCATTTGATAAACTTTTTGTAGGTACAAGGTCTTACATTTTCCTTTTTAAATATATTATAATTAAATAATTGTAGTTTTTGTGTGAAAAAACCACCATCCAATGTAGATGTATTCATACATTTGTTGGAAAACCTCATTAATAAAAATTATATATTTCTTATTTAATTATGTTTGATATGATATATATATAATATAAATAATGGATAAATTTTTTTAAAAAAATAACAGTACTATTTCACCACCCCTCTTAGTGTTTTATGTGCATGATCGGTCCTTTTAAGTTGATATAGAAGATACATGTATGTTCTTGAAATATCATTTATTCTACCACAAATCATCAATATTATAACATCTATAATGGAGTACTTACCATCGATGGAAGGAGTTTTACTATATGGAAGAAGGGAATTATTCCTTATTTTATATACATAGTATGGTATTTTCATGAATCTTTTTTTAAAGTCATAATTCTTCTAAATAATTTTTTTGTTAATTATATAATGGAAGAAGAATGATGATAATGATGAAAAATAATGAAATTATTTACTCTCATCCTTATCTGAGAAGGAATTTACCATGGTTATGTGTTTATTAAATAAAAATTTGGAATGTGAAAAAATTAGTATTATCTATGAATGTAATGGGAATTTAATGGAAGAAAAATTTGAAACCACAGGACAATAGTTATATGAAGTATGAATGCACTGAGAATTACATTTTAATATAACGATTATGGGATTCATAGATGTTATGGGAAATGTTAGAGGGTTCAAAAAAACAAATTATTAATCATCTATTTTCATGAATCTCGTGATGATTCAACTTGTTAAAAAAATTTCATTGTGATTTTCCTTATAAGATATAGATAATGATGAATTAACTATTAACGAGTTGAATAATAATACTATTAATTTTGAAATGTGAAGTGGAACTGGTCAAAAAATTCCCAGAAAAAATGGAAAAAATTACATTAAAACAACTAATGGATGTTTACATTTAAGATAAATGATTCTGATCAGATATAGAAGGAAATTTTTAAGAGTGTGAAAATACTCTTACTCATTTGTAAAAGAATTTTACAGAAGGGGAAGGAGGTTTGTTTTTAGTGAAGTTTCCTTTTAAATTTTTATACAATTGGGACGATTTTATATTCTCTTCCATATATAATAAGCATATTACAAATTTTTATCAAGATATGGAAACAAATAATTTTCTATTTTATAAAGGGTCATCATATTATTGAATTGCCCCATAGTTTAAAGGGACTTTGACAATTACACCCTAGGCATATAGATGAAATTTTTTATCTATTAAAGACGGTTTTTTTGATTGTTATTATGATGAGATAAAAATTTATATGTAATATTACATATTGATTGAGTAAATGAATTATTGTTATAGAAAATACATGAACTTCATAAGTTATTTTTCTTCATATAGATCATTATTTTGAATATTGTTAATAATAATAAACAATAATTATATAGTCACCTTACAGTGGTCATTAAGATTACTATAGAATAAGGATTATGAAAAAATCTAACTGAAACACATCTTATAAGAAACACCCTACACCAATAGGATCATAAACTACGAACCCTATCATTTCGACATCAAAGGGGGATGAGATCATTGAAATTTTACTTCATCGATGAACAATTCTATATTCAACAATCGAAGCCTGAGTGAAACTATTTAGAGGAGAATTTAAATATTATTGAGATCCATCCCAAACCAAGTTCAATGAACCACCCCAAGAAAGTTTCCTCAAAGCACAAAATTGTCTTAGAACGTATGATGTCATAACATGGGGTTACATATGAAGACACAATATGTAGAAATTTGTATATTTTTATTTTAATAACATAATAACTATGTTTATCCCATATTGTTACTACTTTATCAATGATTATATAATTTGTTTGTCAAAATTATATTTCAAAAAATGAAAATGAAATTTCATTTATGGGAAATTTATAGTTTCAATTAGGAAACACTTTTAAAATAGTCAAGAATTATATAATTAAGAAATATTTTGTTTAAATGTTAAAATTACATAATAATTAATATAAAATAAATGAGTTAATAGTTTAATAAATACCGTGGTTGTATTTATAAGGGTTAAAATGTGGTCGATGTAATAAAATTGAGTATTTTATATTAATTGGGGTTTTCTATTGATATGTGAAAAATAATTATATTTAGGAAAAAAATGGATTATTTTTGAAATTGGATTGTTGAAATTGTAAAATACTGTATTTTTCAATATTTTATAAGGTAGTCTAAATTTTTGTTAAATATTAGATATTGTGTAAATATACAGTTTATATTATATTATCATAATCACCAGAACATGTTGCATAAAATTACATAAAAGGCATTAAAAATGAAATATACATTTCTCTAATAAAACAATTTATTTCTATATTAACTTGGTTGATTTCTTTGAACAAATAATGAATAATGAAAAACAAAATTTTATTTTAAGGTTTTAAAATCAATACTTCATGATCATGACTCACTTCAACATCACTAGTAGTATTATTTTAATATTTCTAGTTCATGTAATTGTATTTTATTTAACCAATCCTATTTTGAATAAAATATGGGAAAACCCATGGTATGGTGTGTGGTTTTTATTATTTTACAATATAGAGTCTAAAACACATGAATATGTTTTAAAAAAGGAATATCATCCATATTTCTATTAATACCCACCTCAACTCCCACTCCTCTTCACTGAAAAACCATTTATAATATATATATTATCCCTCCTTATCTAAATCCCTCCAAAGGTATTCCCATGTTATTTAAGAGATACTCTCATGTATTTAAATTCCTATTATCTTGGTAAGGTATTTTCTCCTCCTCCTCTTTATTGATAAACTTTCATTGAGTTATGAATTTTGATTAAAAATATTTCCTATTGAAATATTTTTTAAATATATATTTTAATATTATTATGATTTACATGTGATTTTAAAACATCATTCACTTTCATTAAATCCTTACATAAAACATTATGTACACATGTGTGTAATGTTGAAATTACACATGTTTTTCTAATTTCAAACATTTATGAATTGAATGCCCCCTCAATTTTTCTCAGGGGTATTAACCAAATGTACCTATAATTAATTTATTGGAAAATATAATTTATACAAAATGACACAATAATATTGGGATTGACAGTTATAATTGATTTTCTTCAATTAAATGGTCAATGTGGCACAAAAATATTTATAGTTAATAAGAATGTGATGGGTGGTCAAAAAATTATATGAAACTCTAATGTTTTGGGAAATGTTTTTTCTCATGAGATTCCATGTATGATTTATGGGAGGTTATCCTATGTACAATATGTTATGATTTCATGGTGGTTATATGTGATTTATTATTACGATGTCATATTTCTTTTTATTTCCACATTCTTATGTTTCCTTGATGTAATCATCTTATATCATGCATTGATGATCAAGATTATGATTTTGACTCATTTTATATCACAATGAAATGACTCTTGACTAACATGTATTACATTCAATATATTAATCATTTTTTGTTCCCTTATTGGGATTAATACCTTAATAATTACTTAAATATATCCCCATGTTATCTTGTGTTGTTGTAGAAGAACAATGAAATTTTAATAGCATGTTGTGGAGTTTTAAATAATATTGACATTTCTATATTTCATGTTTTGGTGTTATATATCTATATACCAGAAGAAAATAATAATTTTGAACTTTTTAGATTTTATTTTCTGTTTCCATACATATTAAATCATGAATTAAAGTGTATGAGGTATATAGAATAACATAGTTTATAACATAAAATGTTCTATATATATTAAGGGATTAATTTTAAAAAGTAAGTAAGGTATATAAGAATGACACTAAAATTATAGTAATATTTAGATTAAGTTGTTAAAATAATCAAAGTACCTATCTGGTCACTAATTTTGTATGTGGATCTAGCATAATTGTTCTTTTAGGTAATAAGGATGAAAATGGAATATTGGGGTTTGACTCGATAATTACTTGGTGCACGAAAAAGAGGCATATCTTCACCCCATTTTTGACAATATTAGGGGATATGATTTTCTAAATTCACTAGCTCTTTCTAAAAAATTATTAATGTAATAAAGTCACCTATAATATTTTCATCTATTAAATAGACCATGAATAAATTATATTGAAACTGCTAAATTCAAAGGTTAGGGATTGTATTTAATTTACAATATATCATAAAAATGTTAGTAGACTTTAATTTTTGAAATATATTAATAAATATGATCCATAATTTTATATATATTTATGTTAATGAAAGAAAATAAAAGCAACTAATTCTAAAAGCAATGTAATGGGAAGTGCCCAAAAAAGATGTCCATCCCAAATATAGTATGAGTTAAGAAATTCATTATAATACTTAATCAATTTAATAAAATTTATTTTTATAGATATGAATCATAGGGAAATCCCACATCTAGCTTATAGGGAAAAATAATTAATTGACACCATTATGCGACAAAGGCCACCCCAATTTAGTGGACTTCTAATTTTTCAATAGTCTAACAACAAATCTTCTCCATTAAAAAGTTAATTTCCATACATTAATTCTATGAGAAGGAGAAGGATGAGAATTTTATTTATCATAATTTTTGAGTAGTTATTAAATGTTAAATATTGAACAAAAATGAAAATCCTTAGTTGGATATCAAATTTATGGAGTGGAATGAATTCTAGAATATTTTTTTCAATGAAAAATTTCCCTCCACTCTCTGAAAAAATGGAAAGTAATTTCCTTAGCCTTAAGAAAAAGGATGATGAACCCACCAAGTTATATAAGGAAAAAATCATAAAACATTCATGATATTCCATAAAAGTTATAATTGACACCTAATGAAATGAAAAAAAATGTAATTAGTCCCTAATGAATTAGTATATAAAAATATTTAGTGATTTGAATCATTAAATTCTATGAGGGAATTTTCTAATGTTCAATAAAATTTCAAAAATGAAATTTGGGACTCTAATGGATCTCATGGGTTAGGAGATAAGAATAAGTGAATGGATTCAAATACTATAATTGTGATGGGAA
The DNA here is from genome assembly GCA_963277665.1 of Viscum album. Lineage (NCBI taxonomy): Eukaryota > Viridiplantae > Streptophyta > Magnoliopsida > Santalales > Viscaceae > Viscum > Viscum album. Next base: position 743,751,970 of record OY728123.1, on the reverse strand, counting down.
AATATCAAGGGAGAAATAATTTCCAACATCCCACTTGTTAGAAGTATGGGAAGAAGAATCTAATCTATTTCTGTAAAGGGAAAAATAATTTCTTTATGTCTGGGAAAGAAGGTAACATATAAAGTTAATTCTAATGGGATATATCCACCAATATTTTTTTATGAAGGGAATTATCCAGTCAACCCATAGGTTTTTTTCTATAGTTTAAAATGTATAGAGTATGGAATCTATGTTAATCAGTTCTTGAAGATAAGGATTATCTATTGTAACTTACACTAATAATTTCTAAGGCTTATAGAGAAAGGGAATGTTTATTCCCCCCCCCAACTATTGTGTTTTATCCAAAAAATTATGAGATAACTAGTATTCAGATTATTCATTCTATAGTAGTGAATGTTTTATGTGTTTTTGGATCTATGAATGATTTATAATCCACAATTTTTTGTAGAACAATTCGAACACTAGCTCCAAAAGAAGAAATGTGAGGTATATGTGAAATTAGTATGTGGAAAAATTATTTCAACCCATGTATACAACTTATCATATATCCATATATTTCAACTTCTACAAAAACATTGTTATACACCAATCAGAGGAATTTGGTGAAATTATTCATATAGATGGTCTTTCCTTGTTTGAACAAATATAAATTTAAAATTGATATAAACCAACCTCTCAATCAATAATCACCATATGATTATATAAATATCCAATTTCGGTCATGAATCTCTCTTTTTTTCATTATCTCATGATTTAATATTATTTCCTTATTATTATGTGTATCTAGATTAAATTAGTGATTCTAACTATGACATCCTCTAGGTCATTGGAACGTCTAATTTACAAACTTAGTTATCTTAGTGTGTATTCTTAGAGTTCCCATGTTCTAGGGATCCAAACCACGATTTTTTCGTGATATAGAGAGGGGAATATGCTTAGTGAATTATTTTTTGAAACTGTAAATAAACCATGTGATGTTTTATGTTGTTTTTATAGTACTGTTTCACACAGTTTGAGAATAGTTTGAAAAATCATGATACACACTAGGGAAAACAATATGTACTATTATTGATGGACAATGGATCCCCTGTGGTCAGTTTATGGATTACCTAACTGTGAGGTCTAATCAATGTCATTAAAAAGGGGAAATTTCCTAGTTTCTCCCTTTCTAGTATTAAGGGTTTGGGCCATTTTCCGCATACATCATTCATATACCCCCACCCCTCACCCCACCATGGCCCATGAATTTATGAATATCTCTATCCTTTGGTGTATTTTTACCCTTTGTTTCATGGAGTCCTTTCTTGAGGTATGTTGATTGGATATTAATTTATTCTTCCTCTTCCCCCACATGTTCATGTTACTTCCATATTATTGGACTTTTATAAAATTTGGGGTGTTCTGGGCTGATTTTATGTTTTTAACTAGGGTTTTGGTTTTCTTATGGGTTAGGTGTGTCAGGAATTGTTCTACCTCATTCGTGTGGTAGTTGTTAGAGGTAATGATATTTGGACTAAATCTGAATAGGGTGACTCTATTTAAGTTTTTTTACAGGTAATGAATTTAAATTTATAATAACATTTGGTTTGTATTATTGAAATTTCCCTTAAAATTATTTATTAATAATTTGTATTCCATGTTTGATGTGTTTCATGGAATTATTTTTCAATTGTGTGTTTAAATTAGGGTTTTGAAAATTGCTGTTTCTTTTATACCCAATGATTTTATAAAAAAATGAATAAAAGTTGTTTTTTTTTGCTTTTAAATGGAACTATAAAGTGATTTTAGAAATTAATTTTCCATGGACATGGTTTTTTAAATATTCAAAGTTGGTTTATGAAATGGCTTGTGTTATTGATTGACTTATGTGGGAACTTTCTTTAATGGGTTGGCATAGAGTGTCACTTGGTTTAATTATGGTGTGAGTTAAGGGTTAGTTTTTGGTACCATATGAACCTTTAGGGTGAGGACAATGAAAGCCTACATTTTCTTCCAAGGGACTAAGAGAGCCTTTGGATAGGAATTCCATATAAGCATAAATGTTGGGTTTTTAGAGAACATGTGAGCTCTAATAGTTGGGATTATGGAATACTCTTAGAGTGTCAATTACATTGATTTGTATAACACATGTTTAATCACTAATATTATAAATTATGGTTATTAGATCATGGTGAACTTACTCATTCTGGTTGGATTTATATTCTTTATGAATTATATTTTTTACATTTTAAATGATGACTTGTATGATTCCCAATTCTAATTATATGGTTTCATGTTGTTGATTTTATTCTCCACTTAGAATATGATTTTTTTTTTTAAATTTAGAATGTTCTACCTTGTTGATGTGATTATCTATTTGATTAATGTTGGAAATCATTTTGGAAAATTTTTTATGATTAAAAGTGAAATTGAATGCTATTTTAAAGGTGTTATTAATAATGGAGTTTTATCAAATTGGTTTACATTTGAAAATTTTTTCAAACATTATTATGTGTTTTTATTGGAAAATAATTAAATTGATTCTTGTTAGTATCCTATTGGATTTTTATCCCAAAGCCTACTTTTCCTTTTAGGGATTTTCATAATTGGTTTTTCGGGTCACAATTAAAGGTAAGGGCACTGTGTTCTAGTGTTTCACTTAATGATTTCTTCAATCTAATGTTTTGCGGTGAAGACATGGTCTCAGATGTTTCAACTTGTGTGGAGACGATTTTAATAATTGTATTCATTGGAATGTATTTGTGAACCATTTTGGCTGTCTATCCCACTATTTTTGTGTTAGGGTTTGATTTGTAGATTCCAGTTATTTGTCCTTTATGGCCCACATGACATGGGATATTTTTTTTGGTTTACGGAAGCTTCTTATTATCATAAATTGACTATAATGTTATTATTTTTTCCATCACTTTTATAGATTTTTCATTTCAATCATGTAGCTGCTAAATTTTTCCCAAATGATAGTTGGTTTTTCATAATTCTTGTCATCAGCCTACGGTAATCGAGAACATTATTTGGGCAATGTGATAAGATGAATATGATGGGTCAACCGATAATGGTTTACAACACTAATGAAAATATAATCCTCTATGGCCTGATCGTTGTAAGGGAATGAGATGATTTTTTCTTAAATAAAAACATTTTCTTCCTCCAAGACAAGATCTTGTGTTCTAAATCAATAATATATTAAGGATTTTCCTATATAAATGAATCCATATATGATGGAAAAAATTGAATTTTAATATCCAAAGCATATATTTTTTGAAAATATAGATTAATGATCTATACACCCTTGTACTCCAACATGGGGTGCACATGTACAATTAATTATGAGGAAGGATGGGTCAATTCCCCTCTACATTTATTATCATAATATCAAATTGACCATGATACAAGAAATATATCCTCCACCATATGTTGATGACAAGTTTGATCAACAATGTAGAGAATATTGCTTTTATATTGTGGATCCATGGTCCAGATATTATTAAGTATACCTAATGTCAGAGATATCCCCAAGTAAACTTTTAATAGAAGATATGGTTACAATGAGTTTATAGTGGTTCTATTTGGACTCACTAATAATCTGCATATTTTCATGTACATAATTGATATATACTTCATGGAACACCTCAATAAATGTTTTTTATTCATTATAATTGATATTATTATCAACTCCAAAATCATAGAGGATAATGAAGAGAATATGAATGTTATACTATGGAACAAATGAAATGAAAAAATATATGTGATGTTTCATAAATGAGAGTTTTTGTTAATGAAATAAATATTCCTAGGGAATTTTATTAATATATAAGGGATACATGATGTTTCATTGAAAATTGAGGTAATATAAGGATTGCACATGCCCATATCTATGATCTAGATCCTAAAATTCATTTTATTAGAAGGGAAAAAATACAGATTTAGTAGAAAATGATCATTATTTTCATGCCCATTAACAAATTTTACCAATAAGGGGTGTTGTATTTCGAGAATGATGAATTAGAAGAGATAATTAAAGAGTTAAATATGTAGTTAACCATTGAACCTATTCTTAAATTACCCACCAATGAAAAATTATTTATGATCTATAATGATGCATCGAAAAATGGACCAGTTTCTTCACTCATTCAAGATGAAAATGAGGTTTTCTATGACTCCGCCAATTAATGATCTAGGAGAATATTTACCCAAACCATTTTCAGGAATTGGATACGAAGATATTTACATTAATTATTTGGTGGAATTATCTCTATTGAGAGGAGGAGGACTTATATATGGATCATAATAGAATTATTTATATATTCAAAAAAATGATCTGGATATGCACCAATGAAGGTGGTTAGAGATGATCGTGAATTTTAATTTTTCAATCCATTTCCATTATAGGAACTCAAACAATTTTGAATAATCACTGAGTAAAAATCATCTAGTAAATATATATATTATGAGGTTTTAAAGGTATATTACCAATTTGGACAATAAAAGGGTGTAAATTTGAATTATAAATGTATCATCATATAATATATCATAAATAATCACTAAATAATAGATTCTTGAGAGGTTCATGGATGCCCAAAAAGTATGATATAGAGCTAAAAAAATGTTTTAAGAAATTTTCGAAGCCAAATTTTATAAATATGTTGTTATAATGTTCGGATACATGATATAAGCCCCCTAAAACAAAAACCTAAAGTGGTAAGTTATAGTTAATGTTCATAACGCATCCTTCTCTATTCATCTAGTAATAATTATAACATAAATAGACCTGAATAAAAATGTATGTTGGATCACATGAAGTGTGAAATAATAGAACAAGAATCACTTTGCATTGTATGCTAACAAGTCAATGCTGAATGAATGAATTTTAAGGTAATGATCCAAATGTTTCTCATAGTAGTATGTTATGAGAAAGCATGCCAACATTTTCTAAAATTCCCCAAGACACCTAAATGCATTAACATCATATAGGTGGTAGTTGTTCGTCACACCATGCCAAAATATTTCTTGAATATCAAGGAAGATCTCCCTATTCACTATATAAAAAATATATATATTTGAAGTATAAGATGACATGGAATGAAACTCTCCATTTTATTTTATTGAGATAAATGGTTTACGTTGAAGTTCTCAAGAATAAATTATCAATAGATGGATACAGTGTTGAGTATCCATACATCTTGTCTCCCTCGCATGGATAAGTAGTTTGAGAGAACCATACACACTATAGATGATACGTGAATACCCAGTTTAATGGATTTTCAAGTATAGTGTGATCAACAGCCTCCCCTAGTATAGTTCTCATATAAAAACATATTCCATTCTAGAATTAAAATGGCACCATATGAGGCTCTGTATAGGAAGAGGTATGAGACTCCAACCTGATGAGATAATATTAGAGGGAAGAATATTATATGACCAAATATTATCCTTAATATGATATTTATGGTTCAATATATTTAAAATCATATGAAATTTTGATGAATTAAAATAATAGTCCATGGAGATATTTATCAAGGAGTCCTACAGTTTGATGTTAAAGATAATATGTTCCTTAGTATATATCTATAGATGAAAGGCTAAGCTATACAGAGATAGTTTAATGTTGTCTAATATACACTTCATCATTGATATCCTTGATCACATTGATGATGTGGAATATAAATTAGAACTACCCCCAAAACTATTACTATAAATATGAGGTTTTCTATTTATCCATCTTGAGGATATACATGCCTAACCCCTCATATATACTTGATCTAATAGTTGTATCATTTAAAAACAATAAATCATAAAAGTATACTACATGAAAGATATAATGACATATATAATACATTCTATGACTGAGGATAGATCACCTATTAAAGGCAATATGGTGGAAAATCATGATTGAGGAAGAAACATAGAAAACTGGAAGAGAAATCAAACAGATGTACCCTCATTTTTTATGAGATTAAATTCAATGGATTAAATTTATAAATGGGGGAACAATTCAATGAACAATGATTTTATAAATGAAATTCCTTTTTGATTGAGTATATTCCTTATAGTTATAGAAAAAGTGTGCATTACTTCAATTATTTTGGACCAATTTGGCCTACTATAGTTAAAATACAGTTAATCGTCATAACCATTAATAATGTATTCCTTTTACAGTGGCATTTAGGATTCGAATATATTTTGGGTTATGATAAAGTCAAATTGACACATATAGAAGAATAAATGACCTAGAAAAGTAGGATTGTATCCATTGAATCCCATATATTGATGCTTTTGATGGAGATGTAATCACTAGGTCATTCCCTTGACTGTGATGAATCCTATATTAAAAAATTATGCACTATAAATTTCATTTATAAAATTTGTTTAATCCAATTTTGATCACAACCCAAACCATTTTTCCAAACAAGTCCATGTGGGTGCCACTATCACACACCAAACTAATTGGGAATTTGTGGACATAATATGTGGTTATGTATCTAGAACAAAGTAGTATGAATTATTATATTATATTTTTCCAAAAAAACTGATTATATTTATTCCTTAATATAATCCTAAATTTTTCAATGATAATATAATATGATGGATTAAAATTTTCTTTTGAAATGAAGAACTCAAAATCTAATTTTAGGGAAATTAATAAATTCAATTAAGAAATCATTTTGAGAAAATCTATAATTTTTTAGATATATAATGTTTAAGTAAAATCTTCATATAATACAATGATGATTTATGTATAATTTATAATATAATTTTTCAAAATCCATCATAATTTATATAAGGTTTTGAAAGTGGTTAATGTATTACAAACTAGTATTTTATAGTAAAATGTAGTTTTTATTTTGAAGTGAAAATTTGCATATTTAGAAAAACATTAAGACAAAACTAATATTATTTTTGAAATTGGCAAGTCAAAATTATACAATCATTAATTTTATAATAATATTTTACGTTGTTTTACTTATTTTAATGATATTTTATATTATATAAATATATGATCATAATGATCACATGACAATGGGAAATATGTTTTGCAATAAATTCAATAAAAGTAATCCATAAAACAATTTTCTTTTAAATATGCAATTCCATGTTATATAATTTAATTTAATAATACTTTAATTGATCTTACCAAACCAATTTTATATCATATGTTTTGATAATCAATTCATTATAAACTAAAGCCACATAAACAACAATGATGGTTTTATATAAATATGATTTATTATGGGTCTTCTAAAATATTTAAAACTACTCATATTTGATTCAAACCATGGGAAACACAATGGAATTATTTTTTATTTCCACTTATAAGGACTAAAACATTTTATTATAAATTAATAATTGAATCCCCTTAAATTAGATATAAATGTCAACCTAACATCAAACTACTCTGTTCACAAATCCCATTAAATAAAAATTTACCTCTGTCTCACTCTCTAATTCCCTCCCAACATTTTCCCATTCCCTTATAAAGACACTCCCATCTGTTTATAATTTCCCTCTCAAATTAATAGAGTCTCTCCTGGTCCTCTTTATACAAGAACAATTTGTGTTTTTTATTGTTATTTTGATTTATTTTAATTGGAATATATTTTTGAACATCCATTTTTTAGTCCTTATTATAACCAAAAAAATGAGGCTCCACATTGTAGTCTCACTAAACTCTTCCATGAATCATTATGTACACATGTTACGATACAGAAATTACCCTACGACATTCCCTATTTAACATTTATATAGTGAATACCCACCCCATTTCCACTCAAGGGTATTCAAAATTATGTACCAATACTTCATTAATTTGGTACATCCAGGTATATAAATAACAATAAAAATTCTTGTGATTAAAATAAATCAATGAAATTTCAATTTTGTATGATCTATGTGGAACATAAATTCATGTACATGTAATGAATATAATGTTTTTGCCTTAAATTATAAATCTCTACAATGGATTTGGTAGTGTATTTTTCTCCCATTATACTACTTCTGGTTCATGGGAGGTTATACAATTAAAAATATCTTATTAACTATCTATCATAATGCATGGAACTTTTTTATGATGTCATGTTTTATATTTACTCTACATTCTAATATTTCCATGATGTTATCATATAATATAATATTTTCATGTTCATTTATATGATTCTCACCCATTTTATGTCATATTGATATAACTCTTGAATAATATACATTATATTTATCATGTTAAAATTTTATTATTCCGCCACTGGTATAACACCCCAAGATTCCACAGTATGCTTCCCTTTAAATAATGCAATAGCATGTGTTGTACGCAACATCGAGTTCTAACACACCACAACCAATCAAACTAGCCGTTATGAAGAGTAATACCAACTTTTTGAAATTTTATACATTTTATCATACAAAATGGGCTTCATTTTTGGATTCGGAATATTGAAATTATCCTAGGGTGAATTTTTTGTACTTTTCAGATAACTTTCATATTTTGATGAATAGTGAAAGTTACTAAATTTTAATTAAAAATAACTTTTTTAATCAAAAAAATTAACAGTGATAAATTATGAATTTGAGTGGTTTTAAAGTATATTTAGAATATATTTTTACTATTTAATACAACTTTGGTAATTGGACATAATTTCAAATTTAAACTAGACATAAACAAGTGTCAATCTTTTGATAGTTATTATCACTTAAAAACACGCTTTTTGTTTTAACAACGGGAATTAATTTTAAATTAATTTATGCCACTTCTATGTTTTGAATTTATAAAAATGGATTCCATATTTGGAATCAGGATTTCCAAATTTTTTAAATAGTTAACTTTTATTTTTAGACATTTTGAATAATTACTTCGGTAAATACTTTATTTACCATGGTTAAAGGGTAAATCCGGTAATTAAGGGTTAAAAAATATTATAATAATACTGAATTACCCTAAAAAGTGTCCTCACCTTATTGGGGGATATATTTCCGACCATGGACATATTTGGGTCGATCATGGGACCCCATGGAGCCACTTGTAGGTGATAGGGACACTTTATTTTAATTAAGTTAAAATAAATACCAAAATGACATAAGCATATATCCTTTGGAACAACAATTTTTACATAGGGTTATATATGTTTTATTTTATACTATAAATATTCATTAGAATGATAAAAAGATTTCCCACATAATGGTATTTTATTAATAGTTTTTAGACATTATATAATTTAGTTTATGTATGACACAATGGTGATGCAATAATTACCCAATTAATGGAAAATTGGAAACATTGATATTATAAATACCCAAATAAATGTAATTTGAGACTCTTTATAAATAAAAATAGTTTTATAGGATAATATGACATGTTATGATTTATTTAATTTACTTTTTTCTATGTAATAATTCTGTTATGATTTTTTCAAAAATCAATTATTGAATAGTGTCAAAATTGACATAAAAGAGTTCTTAAAAAAAATATTATATTATTAATAGATATTAAATTGCTAAAAATATAAGGGTCTGCCAAGAGACTTATATCATGATATGTGTATCATTAATGGACCACTTGGGGGTATTTTGGATGTATATATTATGTTTATTAACCATATAATATAAAAATACAAAGAGACATTGTAAAAGTGAAACTAATTAACTAAGAGTTAATACTTAAAGATAAGGTTAATATAGTGACCCAAACCTGTCTAAATTCTATTGTTTGAGTGTTTTTCGACCCATCCCAACCTTAACCTATAAATAATACACTTTGTAGCCATTATAAACCGAATAATAATTTATTATAAAATAATATTTCTAGTTTTTCCAAAGGTGCCCCTCACCCCTCTTATAAAAGGGAACTCCGTGTTCTCACTAATTCATACATTCAAAGACTTTGGGTTCAGAAAAAACCTGCCCAAATACACTCTAAACATCCCTCAATTAATCCTAGAGTCCTTACTTTAGTTATAAATCCATCCTAAGGAGCCCTTTTGATCAAATAAAAAGGAATAACCCGAAGAAGAGGTAATGATTTCACCACACTTTTTCAAGTTCCTTTCTTCTTCCACTTCCTCTTTCTTTGTTATTACCATTATAAAATAATAACTCCAGTATATTATATATACATTGATTTTATTATAAACATGTTACAACCATATTTCAGTATTGTATCCATCATTTGAATGACATGTCACCATACGTGCGTACGTACGGCTTACCGTCTCCACGTCGTGGTGTAATTGTTATTCAAAACATTATTATTTGGATGGGTATAATAATGATGTGTAATTCATGTAAATAATAAATATAACATGATAATTATCCTATATATATGATATACCATGCAATTATATATTATTTTAATATCAAAATAATGATATTGTCGCTCGTGCGTTTGTACGGACTACGTCTCCACGAACGCGATGAGATTCATTCTCCATCGTATACATTCAAGTATAATTATCATTTTATGATTTAAAAATAATGTTTAAGGACTTGATATCATTCTGGATATGAATAAGATACAACATATCCATGAAAATAATGGGTTAAATAACAAAACATATAAAAGAAAATGAGTAAGTTAACACCCGAAACGACGATAATACTAAGATATTATTAACAAAGCAATGTTAAAAAATCATATATGATATCATATTAATGTATATTATTCTTTTATAATTTAATAACAATTATTTCACCATTATACATGATTTTCACCTACCCCCATCCAAGGAAAATTACAAGGTAAGGGTTTATTTCACAATCTCTTCATTATCCGAGGATGTTTATACGTAATTATCTACTGCGACTTCTTTATCATCCACATCCATGTTTCTTAAAAATGTATTTAAAAACATTTTTACTATTTACTATAATATGGTTTAATGTCATTTAAACCCTTGTTTTACATTTTATAAGAGGTTTATAAAGGAATCTTTTCGTCGTTTTCCAAACAAGGTCCTTTTTTAACCTTTTCGAAAGAATTAAGGTATGAATTACTTTTTTAACTTATACGACATGTGTGGCTATTTTCCACCATTATAAAATCTTAGAAGCTTCCCTACAAGCTTATAAGGATATTTTCAAAGTAGATGTTTTATTTTTTAATTATGTTATTTTTAAATGAGTTAAAAAAAAAGAGATATATTTTATCAAATATATGAAAATCCAGTGCAAATGTATACGTATTTAACCCAAGCTTAAAAATGATTTCAGAAAACCCAACTCTCGAGTGCGGTAGATAAGAAGGGATTGGGCGTGGACCCATAATGGCATGTAATTATTCGAGAAGTCTCAGTATTAGTTATTTTTTTTCAAAAACTTGCATAATGTTTTCTGAAAAACACTGGAGTATATTTGAGCAATTTTAAACGTAAGTATCTTCTAAAAACAATTCATCGGTAGGTCTCATGAGACAAACTAGTGTCTTGGAACAAGGCCTTGTAAAAATCTTATTTGTAGTCCTGTCATGAGGCCTTGGCTATGTGGTTATGATAGTCAGGAATTATGCATTCCATCATTATGAAAGTGGTTATTGATATTTCATGTGATTATTTGATTAGTAGAATATCCATGTGAATAAGTAAATGGAATTATTTGATTTTATTTTTGCCATACTATGTTGATGTTTATTTTTAAAAGGATTTTTTTAGTTATACATTACCTTAAATTTTTATTCTTATTTATGAAAGTTTCTGCTGTATTACTTACCCTTATAGAGCGTTTGAGCTCACCCCTTTTTATGTTTTATTTTTCCCAGGATTCCAAGAAGTATATTGTGATTGATATGCAGGGTTAAGATAAAGGAATAATGGCATTCAAAAAGGATTATTTATGTTGTTTTGTATGTTATGAAGTGTAATGTATCATTCATGTATGTAATATATTTTCCAAGACTTCTAAACTAATCGGTCCTTTGGGACTTGATTCCTTGTAATCAGGCCAATGTATTAAAATAATGCACCAACTCTGGGTAACTGGGGTTGGGGTATTACAGTTGGTATCAGAGGATGTTTAGCAATAACCTTGGAAACTATATTTAGATAAACATTGATTAGAGAACATGGACCTAAGATGGAAATTGACTATTAGTATAGAATAACTTCTTGGAATTTTGGTATTGTAGTGATTTTGTGAGTTTTTCTAGCAATACATCCCTGTCTGGATACAAGAAGGTAGAGGCAGCTCTGGCACAAATGTACCTATGGGTAAAACCTGAAAACACCGCATTGAGCTTGACTCGAATGGGAACTGGTGCACGACAATGGGCCTTGCTGCACTCTTGGTTACGACACTCCTGGGAGATATGCTTAGGATAATTCTCATTTTCTTTACAAACCATTATTTAGGGCTCATGAGTATATAATTACTCAAAGAAAAAAAATTTATTATTATGGATTATATCCATAAACTGTTCAATTTTCGTTAGGTATTTGAAAAGTTTGGAATTATTCATTGCAATTCATAAACTGACCTAGTTTATGCTATTGTATAGAAATGGAACCCAGTTGAAGGAATGTGAACTCCAGTAATATGTATGATCCAAATAGTAAGAAGGATCATATATTTCATGGTATTAAGCCATCATTTAGAAGGGAAATAGTCTCCCACGTATTATCATCATATGAAGAAATAGTATCATGTGTGGATAAGATAACTAAATAGTTTACTGAGTCCTATGGATTTGAAGGGAAGCAAAAGAAGAAAAGGATGGAAGAGAGAAAGATGGATAATGGGAAGAGAGAAAAGAAGAATTTCCCCATATGTAATAACTGTTGGAAGAAACACCCCGAAACATGCCTGAAAGGAATGGGAGTTTGTTATAAGTGTGTAGGAATAAGGGCACCAAGTATGTGACTGCAAGGGTAAGAAAATGGTTTAAAATGTACAATGCTTCATTTTCAAGGACTTTGGACACTACGCAAACCTATCATCAGACTATGCCACAAATGATGCTGTTGGATAACAATCAAGTTATGATACTACCACATATGAAGAGGAATGTTTAGAGTTATTATGTTGATTATGTCATTTGAGTGTTTTATAAGAAATGTACTTGTTATAATAATTATGGAGTATATAAGGATTGTACTGCAGTACTATTTCATTGAGGATTTGAGATTTTATGGTACTAAAAAAAGTGACTCTACAGAAAGTTAATCATTTTGGAAATTACATGGTTGAAGGAAAGATAAACCTTAATATGGTCCTAATATTGAGGTACTGATTTTGGAATAAGATATGGTTGATTTGGGTAAATTATATTGGATATTCTTGACTTTCTTGAAACTGATTAAATATTTGAATATTAAATCATTGTTGGAGTTTACAAAATTTTTGGATGGATGAAGTATATCCAGTATTCTATAAGGAATAAGGGAGCATGAATATAATCAATAAGGTTTTATGGTAATTCTGGATGTTTCAGTGTTTTAAAATAATACATGATGAAGGTATTCACATGCTATTATGGGGTAAAAAGAATCTACATTATGTTTACCTTTCATTAAAATTTTGGACTGAGAGTTCACATGAGTATTTTGGATAAGTCTAAAGGTTCGAAGGGATGAAGTTTGAAATGTTATTTTTGGATTTTTATAAAAGGACAACTTGCATACCGTGTGATGACCCGTCGTTTCGGAAAAAGCTATGGTAATCGAAACCACAACCATAGTGCAATGGGGATTTATCGCCTACCACTGGACTACGTGATGTTCCTGGATGGTATAATTTAGTTTCTTTTTTTTAAAATTTCTGATATGTGAATTATAAATTTATTATATTTGGAACCCTATACGATTAGGATAAATAGGGTATTTTTGAGTTGTATTATGTTTTGGGGTGAAAGATGAGTTTGTGGTAGAAATTTATTAATGCATAAAAACACTAATTATAAATTAATTATTTCTCCTTATGATCTTATCCAATCTCATAAATAAATTCCTCAACATTAAGAAAAGGAACTTAGAACAAAAATGATATCCTAGATGGTACCTTAGATCATCCCAAATTTATGGCTTTGGGATTGTTGGCCTTTTCATAGCCATGTTTTCTACCACTCTCCATAAAATATTGATGGTTATATTTCTCTTCCATATCTATATTTTCCTACATGGAACCCTAGTATGTGTTATTTTCGGTAACCTTCATACTTACCACTCTTTATTTTCAATAGAGGCCCCATTAATCCATTTTTCGATATGGGATTTCAACTAAGATATTTTGAATTTTCAACCCCAAGTTTCCAATACCGAGTATAAATTGTGAGGACACAATTTATTGAAGGAGGGGAGAATGTAACACCCCAAGCTTCCATGGTACGCTTCCCTTTGAATAATGCAATAGCGTGTGTTGTACGCAACATCGAGTTCTAACACACCACAACCAATCAAACTAGCCTTTATGAATAGTAATACCAACTTTTTGAACTTTTATACATTTTATCATTAAAAATGGACTTAATTTTTGTATTCTAAATATTGAAATTAGCATAGGGTGAAATTTTGGTACTTTTCGGATAACTTTCATATTTTGATGAATAGTGAATGTTACTAAATTTTAAATAAAGACAAATTTTTTAATCAAAACAATTAATAGTGATAAATTATGAATTTGAGTGGTTTTAATGTATATTTAGAATATATATTTACTATTTAATACAACTTTGGTCATTGTACACAATTTCACATTTAAACTAGACATAAAGAAGTATCAATCTTTTTATAGCTATTATCTCTTAAAAACACTTATTTTGTTTTAACAACGGGAATTAATTTTAAATTAAATTCAGAAAATTCTATGTTTTGAAATTAGAAAAATGGATTCCATTTATTGAATCAGGATTTCCAAATTTTTTAAATAGGTAACTTTTATTTTTAGACATTTTGAATAATTACTTCGGTAAATATTTTATTTACCATTGTTAAAGGGTAAATCCGATAAATAAGGGTTAAAAATAATATTATAATAATACTAAATTACCCTAAAACATGTCCTAACCTTGTTTTTGGATACATGTCCGACCATGGGCATCTTTGGGTCGATTTTGGGTACCTATGGAGCCACTTGTAGGTGATAGGGACACTTTATTTTAATTAAGTTAAAATAAATTTAAAAATGACAAAAGCTTATATCTTTTGGAAAAATAATTTTTACATAGGGTTATATATGTTGGATTTTAGACTATAAATATTAATTACAAATCTAAAAATATTTCCCATACAATGGTATTTTATTAAAAACTTTTAGATGTTATATAATTTAATTTATTTATGACACAATGGGGATGTAGTAATTACCTAATTAATGAAAAATTAGAATAATTGATATTATAAATACCCAAATAAATGAAATTTGAGACTTTTTATAAATAAAAATAATTTTATATGATAATATGACATGGTAGGATTTATTTAATTAACTTTTTTTGATGTAATAATTCTGTTATGATTTAAAAAAAACAATTATTGAATAGTGTCAAAATTGGCATAAAAGATTTTTTAAACAAATATTATATTATTAATAGATATTAAATTCCTAAAAATCTAAATTTCGGCCAAGAGACTTATATCATAATAGGTGTATCAATAATGGACCACTTGGGGGTATCTTGGATGTATATAGTATGTTTATGAACCATATAATATATAAATACAAAGAGACATTGTAAAAGTGAAACTAATTAACTAAGAGTTAATACTTAAAGATAAGGTTAATATAGTGACCCAAACCTGTCTAAATTATATTGGTTGAGTGTTTTTCGACCCATCCCCACATTAAACTTTTAATAATCCACATTGGAGCCATTAAAAACCGAATATGAATTTATTATAAAATAATATTTCTAGCTTTTCCAAAGGTACCCCTCACCCCTCTTATAAACGGGCACTCTCCCTTGTCACTAATTCACACATTAAAATCCTTTTGGTTCGGCCAAACCCTGCCCAAATACTCTATAAACGTCCCTCACTTCATCATAGAGGCCTTACATTAGTCAGAAAGCCATCCTAAGGAGCCCTTTTGATCAAATCAAAAGGAAGAACCCGAAGAAGAGGTAATGATTTCACCCCCCTTTTTCAAGTTCATTTCTTCTTCCACTTCTTCACTCTTTGTTATTACCATTCTAAAATAAAAACTCAAGTATATTATATATACTTTTATGTTATTATAAACTTGGTACATCCATATTTCAGTATTATATCCATCCTTTGAATGACATGTCACCATACGTGTGTACGTACGGCTTACCGTCTCCACGTCGTGGTGTAATTGTTATTCAAAACATTATTATTTGGATGGGTATAATAATGATGTGTAATTCATGTAATTAATAAATATAACAAGATAATTATTCTATATATATGATATACCATCCAATTATATATTATTTTAATATCAAAATAATGATATTGTCGCTCGTGCGTACGTACGGACTACCGTCTCCACGAATGCGATGAGATTCATTCTCCATCGTATCCATTCAAGTATAATTATCATTTTATTATTTAAAAATAATGTTTAAGGACATGATATCATTATGGATATGAATAATATACAACCTATCCATGAAAACCATGGCTTACGTAACAAAACATATAAAATAAAACGAGTAAGTTAACACCCGAAACGACGATAATACTAAGATATTATTAACAAAGCAATGTTAAAAGATCATATATGATATGACATTAATGTATATGATTCTTGTATAATTTTATAACAATTATTTCACCATTATACAGGATGTTAACCTACCCCTATCCCAGGAAAAGTATAAGGTAAGGGTTTATTTCACAATCTCTTCATTATCTGAGCTTGTTTATACATAATTATCTACTGGGACTTCTTTATCATCCACATCCATGTTTCTTAAAAATGTATTTCAAAGAATTTTTACTATTTACTAATATATGGGTTAATGTCATTTATACCCTTGTTTTACTTTTTATAAGAGGTTTATAAAGGAATATTTCCATCATTTTCCAAACAAGGTCCTTTTTAACCATTTCGAAAGAATTAAGGTAAGAATGTCTTTTTTAACTAATATGGCATGTGTGGCTATTTTACACCATTATAATATCTTAGAATCTTCCCTTATAAGCTTATAAGGATATTTTCATATTAAATGTATGATTTTATAATTATGTGATTTTTAAATGATTTCAAAAAAAGAGAGAGATATTTCTATCAAATATATGAAAATCCAATGCAAATGTATACGTATTTAACGCAAGCATAAAAATATTTTCAGAAAATCCGAATCTCAAGTGTGGTAGACAAGAAGGGATTGTGTGTGGACCCATCATGGCCTGTAATTAGTCGAGCAGTCTCCGAATTAGTTATTTTGTTTTCAAAAGCTTGCATAATGTTTTTTTGAAAAACACTGGAGTATATTTGAGAAATTTTAAACGTAAGTATCTTCTAAAAAAATTGCATTGGTAGGTCTCATGAGACAAAATAGTGTCTTGGAGCAAGGCCTTGGAAAAATCTTATTTGTAGTCTTAGCACGAGGCCTTGGCTTTGTGGATATCATAGTCTGGAATTATGCGTTCCATCATTATGAAAGTGGATATTGATATTGCATGTGATTATTCGATTAGTAGAATATACATGTGAATAAGTAAATGGAATTATTTCATTTTATTTTTTCCATAATATGTTGAAGATTAAGTTTAAAAGTCTTTTTTTTAGTTATATATTGCCTTAAATTTTTATTCTTATTTATGAAAGTTCTCGCTGTATTGCTTACCCTTACGGACCATTTGAGATCACCCCTTTCTATGATTTATTTTTCACATGATTCCAAGAAGTATATTGTGAATTATATGCAGGGTTAAGAAAAGGGAATAATAGCATTCATACTGGATTATTTATGTTTTTTTATGTTATTAAGTGTATGGTAACATTCATGTATGTAATCTATTTTCCGAGACTTCTAAACTAATCGGTCCTTTGGGAGTTGATTCCTTGTAATCATTCCAATGTATTAAAATAATGCACCGACTCTGGGTAACTAGGGTTGGGGTGTTACAACTGGGATTTATAGCTCACCCAGTTTATATGGATTATATAGCGAATCTATTGACGTTTTAAAGGAGACTTAGAATTATTAGATCACGATAATTAGTTTCTAATAGTATTGATTTAAACAACTTCCATGTTATGTTTTTATATATATAATTTATCAAATAAATTAGACATTTTATCTTCTGTATAGTATTATATGTTTCTTTATATAATAATTCATGGATAATATTGTATTAATTATTTGGGATGTAATAATTATGGCTACAATGATGATGAAGAGAAATAATTTGAAGCCTCTGAGAATGTTGTCTTTGCACCATAATTAGAAAATAGTGACACTTCTGATTATTATACTCAAATAAATAATTACTATTTTTCTAAAAACGATGTATATTATAAATATTATACCATGAAGATTTCATTTCTGTTTTGACTGAATAAAAATTAAATGTTGAAAATGGTAAATTCAAATATTAGGGAAATCACTAATTAACAAAATAATTCATATATTGAGAATGAAAATATTAATGGTGATGATAAATATTGAAATATGGTAATGAAAATAATTTGGATAAAATATATAATATCAAATAAAATATTATTCATAGACATAACTAGGTTTACAAGATAAATCAAAATGTCATTGAGATGAAAAACACAAAAGAAAAAGGCTATAGTTACAAAAAATGGTTGTTGAAGTAACATAAGAAATATGTAACCAATTGAAATGTATGAATTTTGGTATTTATGATGGTGAATGAGATATAAATACTACAATTGATACACCTTTTTAGAATAAGGTCTTAATTTCTATGGATATTAGGAAAATAAAATAATTTTTTTCAGTTGAAAATAACAAAATCCAAAAATAAATAGAAATTTTAAAATGGAAAAATTATAAAAAAACATACATTTTAACTTCTAATATACATAAAATATGGCTTCAAAATTTTTTTATTAAACTAATAATCACATGACTAAAAATAATGAAATATATTTTTATATACATCAACCAAACTTCTATAAAAGATTATAATTTTTATGTTATTTTATATCGTGTTGAGTGCACGATCATAAAGAATATAATAATTCATGAAATATGTCACATACCTAACTAATAGAGGATAATACATAAAGGGGGATATATCATTAATTTCAAGGAAGAAAATTTAAGGTATTAAATGTAAGAATGTGAAATTGAGATAGATAAAAAATTTTGATAGTCTTTAAGAAACATGTACATAGACCAATGAAAATGAAATCAATATGTGGAGAAATGTATTTATTCACTTATATTGATTTCTTTTGATGATTTAAATATATTATTCGTATGTCACACATGTCTCAATATATAAACCAAATTATATTATTATAGAGGAGGAATGTAAAACAAACATGCTTATTAAAAAATGATTGATATAAGAAAATTATATGAAATATTTCACTACACTGCTCTTTGTCTGTATCGATAAATATGAAATTAAAAATTAATTTAATTTCAAATATACCCCTCAACCAAATATAGTATTTTAATGTAATAATAGAACCCATGTTTTAAATACATGATCTATAATTTCCTAACATTCTATATGGACATTTGTTTTATTACATGCCATCACAGAATTATGGATTATTAAAAAATTCTTCTTGTTCCCAACAAAGATATTCCATTCATTGTGTTGTGTTTTAGGATGTGAGAAAATATATGGAACATAATTTTTTTGAGATTCCAAAAATTATCAATTTAAGAGGAAAAAATGGAATTAAATTTAATTAGAAGGAATATTAAATAATATTTCTACATTACTGGAAAAATCGATGTTTGTACAAATATTAAATCAATAATTACATTAAAATTATTAATTGTGATGATTTCATTGTATATAGAAATAAATATTAAGTAAGAATGTATGTTATGAATGATATCTAGAAAGTTATTGTATGTTTTTAATCCCAAAGGTAGAAGAATATATTTCACAATCTCAACAAGATGACTATATTTTTGTAAACTAGTGGTAAGGAATAAAGAAAAACATTATAGGTGTTGGTTTTTGGAAAAAAATGCATGAAAAATCAAGAAACATAATTATTTAAAAGATTCTAAATTTTTTTACATTGATAAAATCATAGGAACCCATTAAAGTTTCTAGATCTCCATAATTAAACATGGAAATATTGATGAATTTTTTGAGAACGTGGATTTGATAAATGTTATGAACGTAAGAATTGATCAAATTGTGAAAAATGTAACTTTGGAACATGTTCAATGACAGATTTGGAAAATTTTCATTAGAATAAAATATGTATATATGAAGAAATAAATTATGTTCAATGTGTTGTAAGAAATGAAAACAATCTTTTTTGTAGTGGATATTATGATTTTGTGAAACAAATTTTATTAGATGTTTTTACCATTTTCCATACCTTAAACTATTTGGATTTTTTTTCATTACTTCTGAAATATATTTCAAAAACATTTAAATGGATTCAAATTCAACTTTTATTCATGGTTAACTGAATGAAGAATTCTACATGAAAAAACCCATCATTTTTATATTCATGATGATAGAGTCATGCAATAAGAACTAAAAAGGGATCTCTATGGTGTGAGAAAAGCTCAATGGGATTTTCACTTCAAATTATATGAGTACTATAGGGTAATGGAGTTCTAGAGTAGACAAGTTTATGAAGAAAAATAAATTTATAATTAATATCCACACACAATATATAATTTTAATTATATGTGATGATGAAAACCTCATTTCATGTTATTTAGTAATTTTATGTGATCAATTTTATATTTTAACGAAGAAAATGATTTATATGTCAGATATTGGAGAATTATGATTATTCTGGGAGTAATGAATAACCCAATCCATAGGACATGTTTCATTTTCCTAAATATTTATGATAGAAAATTAATAAAATGTTATATTAAAATTTTAATATTTTCTATTCAAGGAACATGTTGATGATATTCTAACTATACCTCTATTAATATATTCAATTCAAAATTTAGTTATAAATTGGTATTGAAAGCCTCACCCTAACAAAGATATGTATAATATCATATGATTCTCTTTCTCTACCTTTTTCATT
This sequence comes from Viscum album, assembly GCA_963277665.1. Taxonomy (NCBI): domain Eukaryota; kingdom Viridiplantae; phylum Streptophyta; class Magnoliopsida; order Santalales; family Viscaceae; genus Viscum; species Viscum album. Next base: position 743,730,871 of record OY728123.1, on the reverse strand, counting down.
TCTAAATCATATGAGATATTACCAAGAGGGGGGTAAAAAACATTCCACTTCTTATAAATTGTACTATGTTATGTATTGATTTATGTATAGAATAAATGTAGTAAATCTATAATTATTCTCGAGAGACAATTTGTTTAAATACAAGATAGAAGATTTATTTTACCACATGTTGGCTACACCTAGATTTCGCATATAGATTTAGTGTTTTCTATTTCATGAAACTTTTCTATAAGAATGATGCAGTCAATCAAACTATTTGAATACATATCCTAACTATAATAAATATAATAATTTTCTTATTTTCAAAACAAATCATATGATGATTGATTAAAGGACATGTTTACGTCCTGTTAAAGAAAAATATAATGATAATAAAAAATGTCGTTGTTATGTGGAATTTGATAATTTGAAGTGTCGTGAATGTGTCCTTGCATATATTTTGAGAAAATTACCTAAAAAAATTTGGTATCCATTGAAAATATCATAGGATACATCATAAACTACTTTATAAATATTCTAGGTCAACTACACATAGACCACATAATGTTTCATGGATACTTATGAATAAGACAATAGTTATACACCCATAAGATCATAAATGGGTCACAGTGGGCTATCAAAAGGAGGCGTGACCCTTAATCCTAGAATGTGATGTGTGAAAGGAATCATATTGAAGTGTTTAATATCCACATCTAGTTATATGAGTCTATGGGTTTGTTTATATGTCATATTGAGGAAAAATATTTTATCGAAGTGTGGTTGTAGATTATATGGAGTTTTAAATCCTATTTATATAATATGTATATAACTGTGGACATCTGATCAAAATTCCAGATGTTATTAGATTAGTCTTATATCAGTAGCAACAAAAACCTACCATATTCTTCTTCATATATCTAAAAATATTCACCACCAATTCCATGATTGAGTTTGTAGTTATCATCTGAGTCTCACGATGATCATGCATGAATATATTAGATTAATAGTTTTCTAATCAATAATGAGTATAGTTATTTCATGAGTATAAAAATTTGTACAATGTTTACATATAAATGGAACATAACGCATATGAATAATAGGGTAGTGAATAAAAATTACATTAAGATTTAATTAGTTATGAATGAAACAAATTGCATAATGAAGACCTCCCACGTTACCTTAAAAATATTCCACCAAAAAATGGATCTTATATGAGTTAGATCCATCAATTGCATGCCTATATTTCGACTGGCCACATAGACATTATCGATTGACCCCATGATGTGGTGAATTAAAAAATGAATAAAAAACTATTATTCTTTAAAAATTCATGTTATTAGATTAATATGGATCGTCGGTGAGTGTAGAGACACTTCTTCTATGAGAATGGGTCAATGGATGGATCTTTAATGAATATGAATACTTGTGAACATGTGTCTTTCATATGAATAATATGTGGATTAATCATTAAAATAGAAACCTTCAATGTGTAAGGATTATTTTAGATAATGTGGTTTGTAAGGACATCAAAATGAAATTATGGGAAACAAATATCCCATGTATTTTGATAGTTTAAGAATTAGATATACAACATCTTCCAAGATTAAACTGCGTCTACATGAATTCTGGACTGGAATCTATATTCATTTATGATCAATGCATTCTTGATGAGAGGTGCTATTGGATAAAAAGAGATTCTACTACATTATCATGCTATTGATTCAAATTCATGCATATAGTATCACATGAATTCATATGTATGTATTGATTATTGGAAAATGACGTTATAATAGGTTTTATGTTAAAGATCTTCCTTGAAAAATATTGACACACTTGCTAATTGAGATAATAAATATGCATATATAGTTATCCAATTATATTTTCTATATTCTCAAACAATGTTGAATGTTTCTTGAATTGAGGAATCATTTATTTTCTCAAAAATATCAACATATGAATATCATTTACATGGTCAATATTTTGTGAGATAATGATGCATAAAATAGATGAGAGATTTTTTGTCAGATAACATGATAGATGAATGAGATAATAAGAGAATTTTTAGTTCTTCAGCATTTATGAAAAGATAAATACTTTCAATAATCCAATATCTTAGAATCTATTTAATTTTATGTCCTTAATATCATTCTGAGGATACCTAAATACTAAGGGAGCATATTTTATAATAAATTATAATTAACAATATTTAATTGAGATTTATTAAGTGAGTAAATTAAATTGATGTAACTCTATCCAAATGTAATTTATAAGTGTGAAGACATGAGCAAATTTTATTAATGCATGTTATTAATTTTTAAAAATTAATAGAAGAAGGGATTATTGTTCAGTAATTACTGTGTTTGTGAAGAATAATTTTATAGTTATGAAAAAATCAATTTAAATTTGTTGTGTGAAGACAAAAAATATATTATACTATCAAGTTCAAAAGAATATAATGTTTGTTATTTCAAATATATCTTATGAATGCATTCTATAGTTTTCATATAATAATAAAAACTGTGTATATTTCCAATTTGATTAAAAATTATGATGTAGGTGCAAGTTCATACCCTTGCTTATGGGTATCTCGATAATAAATGAATTATTATAGAGTTTGTGGGACAAAAACCACCATACTCCTAGAAAGTAGTCATTCCCCTAGAGGTAAAACTCCTTAATAGACGTGATTTGTTCCTCATTTGTTAATTTATTTGTGATAACAACTCTTTAAAGTAAGAATAAGGGTTAAAGGGTTTGAAAAAACATCAAATGCTGATTTATCAGAACTCTTATTTTTTCTTAACTAGTTATATCATATTATATTAATATTTTTGAATTATTTTCCACCCTGTAGTGGAATTTATGTCATGTAATGTAACCACTTTTAATATAGAAGGAGAGAAAAATGCTTATTAAAAAATTGAATTATTTTATCACCCAAAATGACTTAGATCATGGTGAAATTCATATTAAATTATACTATAATAATAAATAATTGACTGGAAACAGTTTCACCAATTTTAATGTGAATATTAAATCATTTCTAGGTGGTTTGTATTATCATGATGAAAAAATGTAATAACAACACCATCGAACACCACGTCATAAAATAATAAATATCTCAACTAAAAAGAATACTTCAATCCATCATGATTTCATTAAATGATTCTCTATACTCCCCCTCATGATTAATATCCACAGACCATCATATCGAACAATATTAAAGGATTATAGGAGTTATATAAATTTTACCATTGATTGAGGATCACAACAGTGTCTCTTAATTTATCATGATCGATTAGAATGATATTAAGTTATATAAGAGTAACTCAAAACCATACCATATTTTGATAAATTCATTCAATTAGTTAATTAAATTTTGTAATTGAGGGAATAGTTTTGATCAGATCAACTAGAAAATTATTGTTGGTACAATCATAATTTTCATCGGCAGAACACCGAAAATAACTTGGGCCAAAATAATAATATTATAAAAGTCCCCCTTAACAAACATGGACGACCCCAAGTTATTTCCAACATGAATAATGTTTGTGAAATGGTGTTTTACTATTTATTTTCTTATTTCGGCCAAACAACTATGTTGTAAAATTTTTCTCAATTTTATCAATTGTAATATTTGGTACATTAGAATAACCAAAAGAACAACAAAACTGTATGAAAAATAAAAACAATAACAGTAACCGTAATAATAATAATATTATTATTTTTATAAAAAATATTCATAATAAAATATACTTTAATGTAATATCATTAAAATATTTTTCTTAATATTCATTTACCAATTGTTTAATAAATTAATTTACATATATATTTTAGTTAAAATTTTATAATATAGGATATGGAGAAATATCTCTGGTTTTTATAGAGTTTCATACCATAACAACATCTTCATTCCCCCAATTGGTTTTAATCATCAACACACATCATATTTCCCTATCCTTCGCCTGTAAACTCACAAAGGATAATAACCATATCAAACATATGTGAGTCACATGCCATTGATTTTAAAGACAAATACATTCTAAACCCTAATCATTTCATAATGAACCATTTTCAACTCCAATGATCACTAAAAACCAATTATATCATATTCATATATATTATTATAATTAGCCATGGTTTAGAACCAGAACATATAACATCCCATATGTGACGCCCCAACCCCAGTTACCCAGAGTCAGTGAATTATTACCTAACATTGGCATGATCACAAAAGATCAAGTCCCAAAAGATTGATTAGTCTAGTAGCCTTGGAATCACTAGATACATTCATAATGTTTAGATTACATCATAAAGTGAAAACTACAACAACATATTGTCTCCACACTCATATCCCATTATATTATCCCTGCAGGTCATTCATAAAATACTTTTTCACATCCTGGGAAATATAAAACATATAAATGGGTGAGCTCAAATGCCCAGTAAGGATAACAATATAGTGAAAACTTCCATAATTAAGCATAAACATTTAAGCCAATGTATAACTAAAAAAAGCCTTTTAAACTTGAACTTTAGCATAATATTCCAGAAATAAAATAAAATAATGCCATTTATTTTTTCACATGGATATTCTAATAGTCTAATAATCAAATGCAATATCAATAACCACTTTCATAATGATAGAATGCATAATTCCAGACTATCATAACCACATAGTCAAGGCCTTGTACCAAGACTAGATATAAGATTTTTTCAAGGCCTTGTTCTAAGTCACTATTTTGTCTCATGAGACCTACCGATGCATCGAGGAGCTATAGAGGTCTCCACCCGTCACTTATTAAGTCCAATGCTTTCCTCATATGAACAGGTTTAAACATAACATAAACATTCTTATTAAAACTAGCATACGAAATTTCAATACATTCTCCATAAACCAAGAATGGTGTAAAAATAACAAATCCACAGTCAAACATATCATAAAACCTTCAATACAATATAGAAGTTTTGTATCATAATAAATAAACTTCAAATAATCTTAAAATCCATCAAAGGATGTTGACATAGATGAAATCAAAACTATTTGAGAAAAATATCTATTTTTTGAAATCATTTCAAAATCACATAATTATAAAATAAAACATTTACTTTGAAAATATCCTTATAATCTCTAAGGGAATCTTTGACAATTTTATAACGGTGTAAAATAGCCGCACCCTCCATATATGTTGAAAAAGACATTCTTACCTTAATTCTGTTGAAAAGGATAAAAATGACCTTGTTTGGAAAATGACAGAATGATTCCTTTATATACTTATAATAAAAATTCAACAAGGGTATAAATTACTTTAACCCATAGACTATAAAATATTATGAATGATTTGAAATACATTTTTAAGAAACATGGTTGTGGATGATAAAGAGGTCCCAGTAGATAATTACGTATAAACAACCTCGGATAATGAAGAGATTGTGAAATAAACATTTACCCTGTACTTTTTCATTTGATGAGGGTAGGTTAACTGCCTTTATAATTGTTAAATTATTTTTATTAAATTATACAATAATCATATACATTAATATGATATCATATATGATCTTTTAACATTTCTTTGTTAATAATATCTTAGTATTATCGTCGTTTTGGGTGTTAATGGATTCGTTTTGTTTTATATATTCTGTTACATAATTTGTATTTGTTATGGATAGGTTGTATCTTATTCGTATACATAATTATATCAAGTCCCTAAAAATTATTTTTAATCATCAAATGAAAATTATACATGCATGGATACGATGGGGAATGAATCTCATCGCGTTGGTGGAGACGGTAATCCGTACGTACGCACGAGCAATAATATCATTATATTTATGTTAAAATAATATGTAATTGGATGTTATATAAAATATAAAGAATACTTATCATGTTATATTTATTATTTACATGAATTACACATCATTATTAAACCCATCCAAATAATAATGTATTGAATAACAATTACACCACGACGTGGAGACAGTAGGCCGTACGTACGCACATATGGTGACATGTCATTCAAAGGATGGATAGAATACTGAATATGGTTGTACCATATTTATAATAACATTAAAATATATAAAATATACTGGAGTTATTATTTTAGAATGGAAATAACAAAGAAATAAGAAGTTGAAAAGGAATGGAACTAGAATGAGGATGGTGAAAACATTGCCTCTTTACGAGATTTTTCTTTTGATTTGATCAAAAGGGCTCCATAGGATGGATTTATGATCAAACTAAGGCCTCTAGGATGAACTGAGGTGAGTTTAGAGAATATTTGGTCAGGGTTGGGCCGATCCAAAATGCTTTTAAGGTATGAATTTGAGAGAAGTGGGAGTGCCCTTTTTATAAGAGGGGTGAGGGGCACCTTTGGAAAAGCTAGAAAAATTATTTTATAATAAATTCATATTCGGTTTCGAATGACTCCAAAGTGAATTATTTAAAGTTTAACATGGGTATGGGTCGAAATCCTTCAAACCAATATATTTTAGAGAGGTTTGGGTCTCTATATGAACCATATCATTTATATTTAACTCTTAGTTAAATAGTTTGAAATTTACCATGTCTCTTTTTATTTCTATATTATATAGTTAATAAACATACTATATACCTCCAAGATATCCCCATGTGGTCCATTAATGATACAACTGTCATTATATAAGTCCTTTTTCTAAACCATAGAATTTGAGGAATATAATATCAATTAATAATATAATATTTGTTTTAAAAACTCTTTTATGTCATTTTTGAAACTATTTGGTATTTGATTTTTGTGAAAATCATAAAAGCATGATTACTTCAAAAAAACATAATTAAATTAATAATAACATGTCATATTAACCTATAAAATTACTTTAATTCATAAAAATTATCAAATGACATTTATTTTGTTATTTATAATATCAATTATTTTAAAATTTCATTAATTAGGTAATTACTGCATCAGCATTGTGTCATAAATAAATTAAATTTTTTAACGTCTAAAAATTATAAATAAAATAAAATTATATAGGAAATATTTTTATTATTCTAATTAATATTTATAATCAATTTTATCTTATGCATAACCCTATATTAAAAATGTTTTAGTTATTAAAATCTGATTTTATCTCTTTTAACTCTTCTTTGAATTAAAGAATAATAAATGTCCTAATCTAATACAAGTGGACCTAAATGATAATATTTTATTCCTAAGGTTGTTTTTGGTCGAAATCACTTTTCCAATAGAATTAGTACATGTTTTAGGGTAATATTAATATCATTTTTACCCTTAATTACCCTATTTACCTTTAACCGTGGTAAATAAAAGTAAAATGTTACTATTCACCAAAAAATATTTTTATCTTAATGAACCAAATTTTACTCCTTGATATTAACCGTGTCTCTCGGATTTTCGAAATTCCAATCACATAAGCATAAAAATTATGTTTAATGTGAATTTGCAAATTCTCCTAGGATATGGGTAAAAGACGGTGAAAAGTACAAAGAAATTTTTATATATCAAAAATTATTATATTTAGACTCAATGAATTTAATTTAATTTATATAGGTATTATGTGTCTATTTTTATCTTAATTAAAATTAAATAAAATAAATAAAATATTTAAATAAAAATTCGGTTTTAAACTATAACTCAGTGTTTTTCACTAATCATCAAAAATTGTATGTTTTCAGAAAAATACCAAAACATTCACCCTAAGATAATTTTGATATTCCTAATCCAAAAATGAAGTCCATTTTGAAAGAATTTTTTTAAAAAATTTCAAAAAGTGGTTATTACAATTCATAACGGCTAGTTTGATTGGTTGTGGTGTGTGTTAGAACTCAAAGTTGCGTACAACACACGCTACTGTATAATTCAAAGAGAAGCGTACTGTGGAAGATTGGGGTGTTACAGTCTCCTCTCCATCAAATAATTTTTTCCTCGAAATTTCTAATATACTACTACATGAAAGTACTTGGGTGGTTCTTCATCATATGTTCCTCAGGTTCCCACGTTGCCTCTTCCATTTTATGGTTTCTCCATAGAACTTTTACCAGACGAGTCATCCGGTTTCTCAGCACTTGTTCTCTTGTATCAAGAATCCTGATGGGCTCATCGCAATAAAACAGACCGGGTTCTAGTTCTAATTCTTCGTAAGTAAGTACATGTGTTGGGTAAGACATGTATTTTCTCAACAGTGATACGTGGAAAACATCGTGAACTTTGGAAAGACTTGGAGGAATTTCCAAACAGTAAGCTACGACACCAATTTGGTCTAGAATTTCAAAAGGTCTGATGTACCTGGGACTTAATTTACCCTTCATACAGAAATGTATAACTCCCTTCCATGGAGATACCTTCACAAAAACATGATCTCTTACCTAAAATTTCAAATCCTTCCTTCAGTTATCGGCATAGTTCTTCTGCCTACTTTGAGCTGCTTTGATGTGTTTTTGGATTACCTTTACCTTTTCTATCATTTCCTCCACCAGTTCTTGGACTACATGTTTTCTTTCACCAACATTATCCCAACAGGTTGCTGTGAGACTTTTCTTTCTGTATAACTCTTCATATGGTGCCATCTGAAGACATTAATGGATGCTATTTTTATAGGAAAATTCTACCAAAGGTAAATATTTATCTCGCATACCCTGAAAGTAAAGTGATAAAGATCTCAACATGTCTTCTAAGGTTTGAATAGTCAGTTCTGATTTTCTATCTGTTTCAGGGTGGTAGGGGGTGCTCAAACAAAGTTCAGTATCCAGGGCTTTCTGAAGACTCTTCCAGAATCCTGAAGTAAATCAGGGATCACAATAAGAAATAATCGATAGTGGTACTCCATGAAGTCTCGCAACATCATGAATATATAGTCTTTCTAGACTTTCAAGTGGTAGATCTTTTTTTATAGCATGAAAATGTGCTGACTTGGTATGACGATCAACAATGACCCATATTTCATCTTTCCTTCTAGGAGTCTTTGGTAGTCCCATTACAAATTCCATAATAATATTATCTAATTTCCACTCAGGTATGGGAAGAGGTTGCATGACTCATCCATGCTGTTGACTTCCAACTTTCACTTGTTGACAAACCATACATCTTGACACAAAATCGGAAATCTCCCTCTTCATGTTTTCCCACCAAAAATGTTCCTTTAAATATCTATACATCTTGGTACTCCTAGGGTGTATAGAGAAATTAGAACTATGAGCATCATCTAAAAATTCTCTTTTTAAATCAGGTATATCGGGAACACAAAGTCTCTTCCCAAATTTCAAAATTCCATCTTCATACACAATGTCACTCAATCTCCCATAATCCACAGCTTTAGTCTTATTTTTAAACTCTTCATCATTGGACTAAGCACTCTTTATCCTTTATTGTAAGGATGGATTGGAAACCATTTGAAAAAGTATTGATGTTTTACCTTCCATGGTGATTCTGATATCCATCTTTACTAGATCCATGTATATAGGATCCTTTTCAACTCTCATCTTCTTCAAAAATCAATGATCATTTCTACTCAAATCATCTTCCACCTTATTTTCCTACCCCAGGTGGTACTGTATTGTGAAATCATAATCATTGAGTAGTTCAATCCACCCCTTTTGCCTCATGTTGAGTTCTTTCTGTGAGAAAATATACTTCAAACTCTTGTGATCACTATAAATCTCAAAATTTTCACCATAGAGATAATGTATCCAAATCTTCAAAGAAAACATTACAACATCTAACTCATAATCATGAGTACGATAGATTTTATCATGAATTTTCATTTGTCATAACACATTGGAAATAACTCTATCATTCTTCATAAGGACACAACCAAGTCCTTTCTTCGATGCATCACTAGAAATAACGAACTCATCATTCCCCGATGGTAGATTCAATATAAAAGAATTGACTAATATTCTCTTAAGTCATTCAAAACATTTATCACACTCTTTTGTCCAAACAAACTTAACCCCTTTGCGTGTGAGCTTCGTTAATGGGTTAGCCAATCGGGAAAAATTCTGGACGAAACGTAGATAATAACCTGGTAAACCAATAAAACTGCATACCTCAGTTATACTCGTTAGTGCTGGTCATTCTTGGATTTCCATGGTCTTAGAAGGATAAATTGTGATTCCATCTTTGGAGACAATATGGCCATGAAAAGAAATCACTTGAAGCCGGAATTCACATTTTCTAAACTTCCCATATAATTCATGTCATCTAAGAGTTTTCAGGATAATGCACAAGTGATTTCCATGATCTTCGTAGCTTTTGGAGTATACCAAGATATCATCCATAAAGACCACTAAAAAATCATAATGGTATTCCATGAAAACTCTATTAATTAGATCCATGAATACATTGGGTGCATTAGTCAATCCAGAAGGCATTACTGTAAACTCGTAATGCCCGTACCTGGATTGAAATGTTGACTTCAGAATGTCTTGCTTCTTCACACACAACTGATGGTATCCATATTGGAGGTCAATCTTTGAAAAGTATTGATCTACATGCAATTGGTCAAATAAATCATCAATGCGAGGAAGGGGATACTTGTTCATTATTGTTATAGCATTGATCTCCTTGTAGTCAATGCACAACCTCATAGATCCATCATTCTTATTAACAAAAAGGACAGGGGATCCCCATGGGGAAACACTAGGGAAAATAAATCTTTTATTACTCAATTCCTCCAGTTGATTCTTTATTTCAACTAATTCCACAGTGGCCATTCTATAAGGGTTTTCTGATATGGTCCTTGAACCAGGAATTAAATCAATGGAAAACTCCATATCTTGTTATAGAGGATGTCCAGGTAAATCTTCCGGAAGCACATCTACATATTCTTTCACAATAGGTACATCCTCTATTTTATCATTCCTTTCCTCACACATAGTTATTTCATTCTATTCCTATCCAATAATTGAATTTATTTGATCTACTGGGGGTGGATCTAGATAATAATCAGGTGGTGAGGATTCTGCTCTAAAGATAAGGTGTTCTTTATCATCATCATCAAAAATCATAACCTCCTTCTTCTTACAATAAATTTTTTCATCATGGTCTGAAATCCAATCCATAATGAGGATTATATCAAATTCAGTCATGAATATGATGATGAGATCATAAGATAAACAACATTTATATGCCCTAATGGGAACCGATCCACAAAACTTTGTTACAAAGATACTTCCCTTAGGGGTTTTGACTGAAAACACCCTCATTAAATCAAAATGTAAATATCTAATTTTCTTAGAAAACTGGGAATATATGAAACAATGCGATGTTCTAGAATAAAATATTTCATTTTCTAAACTTAAGGAAACCATTAAATTACCTTCCACCACGTCTTTCAGAGCTTCTACCTTAGCAATAGTAATAGAATAAGAATGGCCTTGATCCCTTGGCATTTTCTGAGGTAAGTTCCCCAGATGCTTAGGAAATTCATTTTCATAGTGTCCCATCTCTCTGCAGTTGTAGAATTTAACATCAGTAGCTTTTTTCTTCCACTTGCGATCACGTGGTTGGTGGCCTTTTTCACAACACTTGTAACAGACTCCCATTCCCTTCAAGAAAATACCAGGTTTTTTTTCCCACATTTACTGCAGGATGGATATTCAACTTTTCCCTTATTCCCCTTATTTACATTCCCAGATTGATAAGCAGATCTCTTCTTCTCTTGCTTTTCTTTAAAGTCATAAGAATTAGAGAATTATTTTTCGGTCACGATAGCACATGTGACAATATCTTCATACGATGAGAAGGATTGTGACACTAATGCTCGATGAAGAAATGGTTTTAACCCATTAAAGAAATGATAAATCTTAATTCTTGGGTTACATATATAATCTTTATCATACCTTTCTAACCTTGTAAATTTAGCCTCATACTTTGTGACATTCTCATCCTCCTTTTGTCTCAGTCTCAAAATTGGCATTCCATATCTGCTCGATGGTCACGAGGAAAGTATTTTTATAAGAAAAGATCTTTGAACTCCCTCCATTTCATATTTGATACTTAATTATCTTCCTTTGTGTTTTGAATCAGTGACCACCATTGGTCAGCATCTCCAGTGAGTCGGTAAGTTGCCATGATATCTTTTTCCATTTCCCTACTCCTCAAGGCATGTAATATTTTCTCTAAGGAATTTATCCATTGCTCAGCTACTAAGGGATTTGTACTCCCATTTATTGTTTGTGGTTGTTTCCTCATGAAGATATCTAACATTAATCCTCCACGCTATGGATCAGGGTGCTCCATATAGGTAAGGTTATTATTCGTTACCTGAGTGAGTTGTGCCAGTATAGTGATTAGCTGATCAGCACCATTTGCAACCCCAACTCCACTGTAATTATCTTGAGAAGGAATTAAATCCCAACAAAGAGTGCGTTCATTGATATAGATTCCATTCCTTCCACTAGGTTCCATTTCTAAACAATTTCATAAACTAGATCAGTTTATGAATCAAAATACATAATTCCATACTTGTAAAATACTTAACATAAATTGAACAATTTATGGATATAATCCATAATCATAAAAAAATTCTTTGAGGATGTATATACTCATAAACCCTTCATAATGATTTCTAATGAAAATTAGACTTATCCTAAGCATATCCCCCAGGAGTGTCGTAACCAAGAGTGCATCAAGGTCCATAGTCGCGAACCAGTTCCTGTTCGATTCTAGCTCAAAGTTGTGTTTTCATGTTTTACCCATAGGTACATATGTTCCAGAGCTGCCTCTACCTACTCGTATCTAGAAATGGATGTATTGCTCGTTAAACTCACAAAATCTCTACAATAACAAAATTCTAGTAAGTTCTTCTATACTAATCCTCAAAGTCCATCTTAGGTCTATGTGTTCTAATTAGTGTTTATCTAAATATAGATCCCAAGGTTCTTACTAAACTTCCTCTGATACCTACTGTAACACCCCGAACCCAGTTAACCAGGGTGGGTGCATTATTACATAACATTGGAGTGATCACAAAATATCAAGTCTCGAAAGAACGATTAGTTTAGTTGCCTTGGAATCACTAGATACATTCATAAAGTTTATATTACACCATAAAGTGAAAACTACAACAACATCTTGTCTCCACACTCATATCCCCTTATACTATCCCTACAGGACATTCATAAAATACTTCTTCACATCTTCGGAAAAATAAAACATAGAAAGGGGTGAGCTCAAATGTCCAGTAAGGATAACAATATAGAAGAAACTTTCAGAAATAAGCATAAACATTTAAGGCAATGTATAACTAAAAAAATCCTTTTAAACTGGAACATCATCAAAATATAGAAGAAATAAAATTATATAATTCTATTTGCATATTCATATGGATATTCTAATTGTTGAATAATCACATACAAAATCAATAACCACATTCATAATGATGTAATGCAAAAGGCTAGACTATCATAACCACATAGTCGAGGCCTTGTGCCAAGATTACAAATATGATTTTTTCAAGTCCTTGTGCCAAGACACTAGTTTGTCTCATGAGACCTACCGATGCATCGAGGAGCTATAGCGGGCTCCACCAATCAATTATTAATTCCAATTCATTCCTCACATGAATAGGATTAAACATAACATATACATTCGTATTAAAACTAGAATACGAAATTTCAATACTTTCTCCATAAACCATGAATGGTATAAAAATTACACATCCATAGTGAAAATTATCATAAAACATTCAATACAATATGGAAGTTCTGTATCATAATAAATCAACTTCAAATAATCATAATATCCATCAAAAGATGTTTACATAGATGAAATAAAAACTATTTGATAGAAATATCTCTTTTTTTAAATCACATAAAAGTCACATTATTATAAAATAAACCATTTACTTTGAAAATATCCTTAAAAGCTTGTAAGGGAAGCATCAGAGATTTTATAATGGCCGAAAATAGCCGGACCCTCCGTATAAGTTAAAAAATACATTATTACCTTAATTCTGTCGAAAAGGTTAAAAAGAACCTTTTTTCGAAAATGATAGAAATATTCCTGTATAAAATTCTTATAAAAAGTCAAAAATGGTATAAATGACATTATCCCATAATCTATAAAATAGTAAGAAGGATTTGAAATAAATTTTTAAGAAACATGGATGTGGATGATAAAGTGGTCCCAGTAGTTAATTACGTTTAAACAACCTCGGATAATGAATGGATTGTAAAATAAACCATTTCCTTTACTTTTCCTATGATGAGGGTAGGTCAACCTCCTGTATAATGGTGAAATTATAGTTATTAAATTATTCAAGAATCATATACATTAATATGATATCATATATGATCTTTTAACATTTCTTTGTTAATAATATCTTAGTATTATCATCGTTTCGGGTGTTAACGGATTCGTTTTCTTTTATATGTTTTGTTACATAAGTCATGTTTGTTATGGATGGGTTTTATCTTGTTCATATACAGAATGATATCAAGTCCTTAAACATTATTCTAAATCATCAAATGAGAATTATACTTGCATGGATACGATGGGGAATGAAACTCATCACGTTCGTGGAGATGTTAATCCGTATGTACACACCAGTGACAATATCATTCTTTTGATATTAAAATAATATATAATTGGATGGTTGTTTTGAACTATTTCTCTTCAGTAGATGGAGGACCGATGCACCCGAATTTCGATCTCATGGAGGGCTGGTCCCTGTTCAATTGATAAGGTCGGGTACATTGGTCTTTGCTTCAAAACGCCCAACGGTTCCACATCAAACGTTATGTGGACCTGCTTTCCAAAGGCAGGCATTCACTGGGTGGTTTGGCCAGCGATGCTTAAGAACTCACATTAGTTGAGAGGATGGGAATTCAGGCTCATTGTACCGTTTTGAGGGGAATTATTTCATGTTTCGGGACTCTCTTTTAGATTTAAGACGTATTCATATGTTCATGAATCTTTGGTTTATACCCAAGCATAGTATCCATGGATTCTTCCTGGCTGGAAGTGGTCAGCTGATTGTAGGGACTTGGAATCATTTATTCCTGAGGTTTACCATCCCTAGTTGGATTAATGACCCCGAGGAGTCATGAATCATTGAGGCGACACTAGGAGTTGTGCGGCGAACCTACGTGAAGACAGTCATATCGACTGGTTGTTGGGCTTGAAGCTCATGAAGGATTCCTATGTACCCTGCCTCGGAGACAGGGATCAAAGCCCATGTACTTCGAATGGGAGTGTCGGAGAGCCGATATCCATGTGATCCCGGGGGTCTGATGGTGATCGGGATTGATCCTCATGGAGGCTTCCTACGTATCCCTGTGGTTTGGAATCAAAGTCCTCATAGTTATCATGGCTTGGGGATTACGCTCTGAGGCATCCCAGATCAATGGATTGGGGATTACACTCTAAAGAGTCCCATAAGAGGATATCACGGTCAATGATTACTCCAAGACCAGGTGAGTCATGCTCAGTGTGAGAAACAAGAGGCAGCAGGGACCAGACAATCATGTCATGAAAGGTGTGTCCTTAGGAAGTGGAGTGGGGATTATTCATGGAGCAACCCATAAGGTCGGGGCATTCTCCGAGGTGGATGCCCATGGTTACAAAGCACAATGGGATAGGGACTTGACCCCAAATAAGGACAATGTATCGATCTTTTTTCACTGCGCCCTTCCTTGTCCATGGACGTGGGGAAGTACGAAGGTGCATGGGGGATTCCTTCTAATGGGTATTTTACTACCCCACGAAGAAGGGAGAAGTGCCCCAACCCCAACAAGTGAAGGGGCAGAAAGGGGACTCCCGAGCTTAGACTCCACATTACCGTGGGAATGTGAACCAAGGAATGTTTCAGAAATCTTCTCAAGGGTCTGGGAAACCCCTTCGCCCTTCATATCATGGGTATGTGAACTCAAAACGGCATGCTGATGTGCCTGAAAGTAACATCACATGGTTCTGGTGGCTCTGGTGGAGGCCTCAGCTCAGGGCCGATGAATGGGCCAATGTGGGAGCTGTGGAGGATCAGGATGGATCGGTAGGATTTTATCTAGCTCGATGAATTGGAACTCTGAAGAATCTGGTGGTCCACACACATGTATGAGTGGTGGGTCCATTTGTGTAGGGCGGTGCTACGCGGCTGGAGAGCTCGTCCGCGAACCAGGGTGGTCCACGGACTGTTGGGCACCCTGTGAACCTGGGTAGTTCACCGACTGATGGGCACCCCGCGATCCAGGGTGGTTCGTGGCATCGTGTTCGGCACACGTACCACGGTGGTACGCAGAGGGATCCATGCGGGCAGTGGTGTCTGAGGGTGACCCCAGTCGGGGGTTCGTCGGTCAGGGCATCGCCCATGCAGGAGGGTACAATGCAGTGCAATGGATCAGAAAAGTAGCATAAACTCCCTGGCCCGTGGGGAGTGGATCCGCGGAGGGGCCATGGTTCGTGGTCTTCACTTCTTTTTTATTTTAGGTTCGCGGTTCACCATGTTATTATGCATTTTTGGTTCCTTATTAATTCGCTTCCGCCTTCATACTTTTTCTGGTTCACGGAATGAAACTTCACAATTTGCAAAATCTTATGTTCCTTACTTCGAAATCCTTACGCCCGAATCTAGTCGATCTCTCCAAATCCCCACTTCTCATACCCCTCGGTCTACTTTTATTGAGTGGGTAAAGAGATGTATATGTGGTCATGTGGCACCTTTTGTGGAGGTGATGACCGAAAACCCAGTTTACTGATGACTTGGTCAATCTGTAAATCGTGGGGGGCATTGAACACATCTCCCATGCGATCCAAATGAGCTCAGGGAGTGCTTCGCGGCCGCGCAAGGTTACGCCTCTATTCTGCGACTGACAGCGGATGCGACTTGGGCCGTTCGACACGGTTCGCGGCTGGGGCGGCTCGTGATGGTGGACCGGTTCGGCAACTGTCCTGCTTCACGCCTGCGGAGGCTCTCCACCTCCATTCCCTGAACGACAGCGGTCTGCGGAGGGGTTTTTTTGCGGAACCATCCACATAGCGTTATCGCTGGACCGGTCCGTGGACCGGTTCATCTTGTTCCTTCCTTTGAGTTTTCTCCATACATTCCCCAATTCATTGGGGGAAAATTTGTGTAGAATCTCCATTGCAGATTTTTCAGGACCCTGCAAATTCCCCCAATCAGAATGGGGTCTGATCAGAACGAAGAGGAGGCCATTCCGATGCAGAGTGGTCCCGAAACTTGAATGTATTGTGGTAGGGGAGTGGACCCGATAGGGGCTACACCTATAAATATGGGGGACCCTTCATTTTTCCTTTACAGGATTCTTCGCGAAACCATAGTTTTCTCACATTTCTGTCTCCTCATGCTCGTTTATTCGCGAAACATCTCGTCCGCAATCCAGCGACCACTTCTCTGAACCATTCCTCCTCTGCGGATCAATCTCCAGCTGTGAACTAACACTTTTAATTAATTAAAAAGTAAGTCACAATGGGCTGCTAAGGAACTCGCTTCTCGGTTTTGATGGTCAACAGAATGAAACCTTCTATATTTTGAAAATTTATTATGTCCTCCAAACCAAATTTTTTAAATCCAGGATTAGATTTCCGCAAAGCAACTTTGTTCGCTATTTTCGGTCCAACGCTCTGTAGGCCAGGGTACTGCAGACCTCTTCCGCCTATGGTTGGCTCACGGTATACTGTCATCGCAAACCTCCTCATGAGTACTGCTTGCAGACCTCTACCATATGCTTGGTATTTTTGTGCATATTTGATTATTACGGACTAACCATTTGCCTAGATTATATAATGCAGGGAGAAAACATCGTTCCTCCTCACCCTACACACAGACCTGTTGTCGGGCCTCTCCCGATTGGCGATCAATGCCTGAAGGATGTGGCCAGTTTTGTTAAGGATGGAATCCACCACTCTCCATAGTGTTCCTTTCTTGTTGATCGTCTCTTGGAGTCATAGTGGGAGTACCCCTTTTCCAACAGCCTTCCTGCCTAGGGGTTCAGTTTACTCTCTGATACACCGATGCTGGTACAATCTCGCGACAACAATCCTGCTACCTGGAGATTCACTGCCATTATAACTCGATTTGTGATATCTGCCAGAGGGCAGCCTTCCTCATGGGATACAACTATTGGATATGTGTTGAATCACTTTCCTGTGTCCCCGACAGGTGAACAACGTCAGCAGGAAGGGGATATTCACTGTTACTGGAGCATTTCCCATAACACCATGGTAAACTACCAACATGGCTAGTAAACGAACTGAGACCTCCAGCCCGAAGGGGAATTTACATCATTGGATTGGGGGTGGCCCTTTTGGGTCAACCAGAGTTGTGAAAATTTTGAATCAGAATTACGAGACATAGGCTTGGATGAAGCTTCATGGGTGTCCCAAACCAATACCCATCGGCCTCAAGCCCTTGCTAGGAAACTTATGAGCCGTTGGAGTCCGGACACCAACACATTTCACCTGGTCCATGGTGAGGTGGTTATTAGTCATTGTAACATATTTCATATTTCAAGGGGCCGCATTGTCGAGGGTATGTATGATGAATTCCTACCTCCCTCTTCTATGTGGGATAATGAAGAGAGGACTCCCCCCCCTCATGAAGAAGCTTATTGACCAGGCCCTGAAGCATTCAAAGGATACGTCTCTGAAGCTATTTTCCCCATATCATGAATGGGTTAAGGCTTTTTCTAGAGAGAGCATGTCCATGACTCTCACATGCAGTACCATGACCTTCCCTATGATGGAGTCTCTAAAACAGAGGGGCAGCTATTGGATGATCTTGGAGCAAGGCAAGTTCAATGACTGGGGCTGGGAGATTGTTCCGGATGTCAACCGGCTGCTCCGTCTAGTGGATTATCTAGAAATGTTCCTGAGTGGCTTGATATTGCCCGTACGCGAGACTGGTGGCGTGCAGGTCTCTACTTTTGTCATGGAATTACAGCTGGCTACCGACAATGTCATCAACTTGGTCATCCTAGTATTGGCAAGGATTTATCGGTTGTGTGGCAATATTACCGATGGAAGTCGGCCAAACTGGGTAGCTGGCCCTTTTCAAATTCTCTGAGGATGGTTGGGAGTGCATATCAAGAACCCATACACTTTCATCAACCTTCATCAGATTTCGGGCACCACATTACGTCCATTCTTGCAATTGACCAGCGGGGTCATACCCAAAGAGTGGGCGACCTAAGAGAAGGATGGCCAACAGACGCTTATGAATATACGTCTATTGTTGAGTCGAATCTTGAATTGTGATCATTTCAACTTCCATCCATATCCCTTCCCAGCCGGTGCAATTAGGAACACCATATCATAGGAGTTTAGTAAGCGGGGCTACCTCTTTTTTCTCTGAGATGGCATTCTGGCAGCTCGTATTATGGGGGACTGATCTATGAGTGTTATGTGGCTTGGGGATTTGGATGCCAATTTGGCTGCATCTAGGCACTATGTCCTCTCTCACTCAATGGCGCCCATGAGAACTGCCCTTTAATGGTGGCCATGAAACTGTTGTTAATGTTTACCCAGGAATATACTGGTTAAGAGGTTATGACTCCTGCACTTTCAGACTTCACCCCCTTCTTATCCATGAGTTACGCCGACTCATTTGTGTAATCATACCCGAATGGCTAGCTAGGTATGTGGGTGCCTACCATCTCATGTCCTATGCCATTGAAGGGAAAGAGGAAGTGAAAGGGGGATGATGCTTCAACCAGGTCGAGCAATGTTCTTCACCACCCTACCAGTCCTGTGCTTCTGGGGAAGGCTTTAACGGACATAGGTTTATCCTCTCATGCCCTCAAAACCGCCTGCAGAGGGTTAGTTATCCCTGCTGATGCTGCATTTCCGACGTCCTGGGGCCAATGGGATGAATTCAAAGGCCAGTCATCCTTTCGCAGTTGGTACCCCCATTCTCTGTGGTAGTATCTTTATGAATCGGAGGTGGATTTTGATGGGATGGGTTACATATCTTCTCCCATTGATATTATTTATGATGCGGACCCAGAGAGGGTCTGTTGGTATCTCCGGGACCTCGAGGCCTACATCCACACATGTCGGGGCTATGCAGTGTTGACTCATCGAGTACATGCCATGCTGTAGTCGATGACAGACGAGGAGGAGGAAGAGAGAGATCACTCCACAGGGGGCGGCGATCTCTGTGGTTCCCCCACTATGGATGAAGTAAGGTAATTTTACCCTTTTCCTGTCAGGTACCACCCATAGGTAGCTCGAGAGAACTCAAGGGCGGTAGTGAGATACGAAAAACAGACACGACCATTGACGCCCCCACAGCGCCTACTACTGCCAGACCCTCCCAGTTTGATCCCTTCGAGCTAGTTCTTCCCATTACAGCAGCATTCCTGGACGAATGGAGGATTTGGGATGACCTGAGGGCATGTGTCTCAGATGAAGAGGTTTGGGCATTACTCCAGATGGGCCCCCTAGAACTTATAGGCATTGGGACTATATTCGCACTACCTCACATGTTGTTGGAAGAGGATATGGATGAAATAGTCGTCTCATTGAAGGAGATTTATGCATACGTGAATTCACACCGACACTGGCTCTATGGGTCCACCCGAGTGTCCATGATGATTATACATCACGAATCATCCAACCCTGAATAAGAGGTTTCCCTGCTCATCTATTATTTCTTTCCTCCTCCTCTACTGTGAAGGTTCTAAAGTTTCTTCCCGTTGTGCTGGGTGCCGAGGAATCCCAGGGGTTATTCCCTCCCTAGAGTATACTCCCTGTGGTACCGCAGTAGGAGAACATGAGCTTTCTCCCATGGGGGTCATCGAGGAGGGGTCTCCGGGCACAATTGAGCTCATGGAAGTGACCATTGCGGACCAGGCTAGGGTCTTTCCTCCTCTCGCTCCTCCCAGCATTTTGAGCGAAGAACTGTCCCCTGGGAAGATCCAGAGACATCAGCTGGCATCCCGTTTATCGGAATGGCTCTGAGAATGGACGTCGGCTAATTATGACTTCTTATTTAATCAATTACCAACTTGTATATTCTGATTCTGATAGTTAATAAATGGTGTTGTCACATGGTGCAGGGCCACTCGGGGATCTGGTTGTGGCTACCCACGCGGTTGTACCTTTTATTCCCTTATTACCTGAGGGATCACCTGAATCCACACCTGAGTGTGAGGAAATGGCAGGACCTGCTGGAGGTATTATTGATATGGATTCTTTACTCCTTCCTTCATCAGTCAGAGATATGTCATAGGAGGAACAGATGGACTTTGGGACTCCTACTGATCAAACAGCCCCTTCAATTGCGGGGGGAGAATGGGACGCCCGTAATTGTTGAGTGGTCTCTAGATCCCATGGGGTCGGCTGCCTAAGACCCAATAGGTCCAGTGGAGATGGAGGAAGAGCCCGCCAATTCGTCCAGTTGTCGGAATGCCAGAGCGGGCCATTATTTTGTTTACCGGAGGAGTAATTTCCCTGAGCATGATCTCCGTAGGTGACCTCCTAGGGACAGACTTGGCAGTTGCTAGCCTAGGGTTTGGCCTTAGGTCCTGGAAACCTCTAGGGGTTCCCAGGACTCCCTTTATTCTCGAAGATGTAGCGTCTTCCCCAAGTGTTCGTGGCAGCTCAGAGCATGAGGATACCGACGCCTTGATGATTAGGGGTAAGTTTCTCAACCTCTGGCCAGTGACTCCTCTCTTTCCCCTTTTTTGATTAGGGATAATCATCTATCTTATCGAATCTTGGGCTCTAGGACCACGATATTTGGCATTGGGGAGTGCCCCATCGAATCTGATCTTGCATGTGACCACAACCACCGGGGGCGAAGTCGCCACATCGTCGGGGTTTGCAGGTGAAGTCGCATCAGGTCCCTCCTCGGTGACGTTCATCCTTGAATGCGTATCCTCATCTGGGAGTGACTTCGAGAATGATCAAAAAGTCCTCTCCAATCTTCGACTTGCTCGCCAAAGGGCTTGGGAGAAAATTTGGAGGCTGATTTTTCAGATGCCCCTAGTCGAGATGCCGAACAAATTACTGAAGCTGCACAATCTGTTTATGTTGCTGGGATTTGACGACATTGACTACCATGGTATTTATGACATAGTCAAGCAGGTGGTCGCTGATTGGGAAAGACAGGGTGGTTTCGAATCTCCTCTTTCGGCTGCCCAATCTGAAGCCTACCTTTCCGCAACCTGACTGCTTTTCCTAACATAGGCTAATGATCATGTCGGGGTAGTTTCGAGGCTCCAGGAAGAAGTCATTGAGTAGAATTCTCGCATGGAGGTGCTAAGGAATGAGATATAGCGGCTGCATCAGAAAGAGGCTAATGTCGCCGCCATAATTGAAGAAGGGGTGTAGCAAATGGAGGAGGAGGTGAGGGCGATCTCAAAGGCGGCCCAGGAGGCGGAAGCGTTGTGGGATGGTGTAGATGCTGAGATAGACTTACTGTGGAATCTCTGTCGAACAATTGAGAATTCTAATCAGTGCCTGATACAACTTTGTGAATCCTCCGAAAACCTACTATAATGAACTTTCATGTCAGAGGAGGCTCTGGGTTGTGGACACCCTTCTTAAAAACTTTTTTATGGAACAATGAAATATTTCCTTAGCACTCTTTTCGTCTTCTCCTATGACAAGAATCATTTGGCGTGATGTATGTATATGTTAATTCACCGAACATAGAATAATCAGAGGTCGGGACAATTAATAAGAAGAAATAATAAACAAGCTTTATCTTTTGTCTGGATCATGGGATCCAGCGAGCATAGTTTGACTATTGCAAGGATTTTGTTGAAAAACCCCACAAAATTTTCATATTTTCTTTTAATAACCTAATTTTACCAGGGCCCATTTAGTGTTGACCCATCGGGTATGGCCTGACTTTTTGTTAGGTCTCCCTTTTCGGGTTTTTGGCCTAACAAGATTTGTGCCTCTTTTTGTGAGTGGTTTAAAGTCCCGACGTCAAGACAATTATTACGGATGTTTTAGGTCGAACAGCTTTGACCAGATATGGTGGGGCGAGGGCCCCAATGAGGTTTGGATGATCAAAATACATCTCGATACCCTTCAGATGCATGTGGGGGAGTATGTTTAGATTTGAACAACATGTTGGGCATGTCTCAAAGCATGGGATCCATATTGGCGTGCATAGGTGGGAAGAGAATCCTCTAAGGAAATCTTGCCTTTGGTAGAAGGGCCAGGGGCGATCAATATGACGAGCCTCTTAGGGCATAAAATGCATAGTCGTGAAAATGTGTCCTTAAGTCAATGACTCTCCATTTCTGAAGACCTTAGGACTTCATGGAATCCTTGCTTATGGAAACCACCATGGGTGGCTTGGAGAAATATGAAAACCATCGGGGGTGGCTTGGAAAGGGTCTGTGACATCTGAAAGGTTTTGAGAACATCTGTATCAATCAGGAGTGTGGAAGCAAGGTTCTTGTCCAACGTATTTATCTAGCGTAAAGGAAGGTTGGAGCTTGTAACAGTTTAAAGTCATGCAGCTGGGACATTATCTAGAATGGAAAGGCTTCTCCTGGTCCTCGGTAATCTCGTTAGAGATGTTCCACCATATTCAGGTAGGGTTGTGAAAGAGGATGGTAAACTATATCTTAGAGGGTTTCCGAATCCCGGGATGAACATGGGGGCTCAGGGGCCAAGAGCCGTACATAGAGAAGCATTGCCTGAGGAAATATTTCCTTTGGTAGACGAGTCAGGGGATATCAATATGAAGAGCCACTAAGGGCATGGTATTCATAGTCATGCAAAGGTGTCCTTGGGTCAATGATTCTATTCTCCCGATATCCGAGAAACATCAGGGAAGTTGAGATTCGGGACCACCAGGGGTGTCTTATGAGGGTTTGCCTTTTTCTGAGTACAGAGTATGGTTTATGAGGAGAGGGTGCCTGGCTATGGGAGAAACAACTAGGCTAAATTTCCCGAGAATGGGTGAAGTTGTTCCGTCTCACACTGGTGTGAGACGGTGATTTTTACAGGTATGACCCGTGCACTGAGGGATAGAGAAAAGCCTTCGTTCCTTACTAAACCCATGATAGGTTTGACCGTGCGGTTTATCGTCATGTTGTAAGGACGGATCCCGTGTAGTTTAACATCATGCGGTAAATAAGAGGAGCATTATTAAAGGATGTTGTGTAGTTTTACGTCATGAAGAGAGGAGGGGGGGCATTTTTAAACCAATGAAATTGATTGTAGTTGGAAGCATTTCCCTGAATGATTAATGCTTGGTCTTTGTAGCTTTATGCCAACACGCCAAGATGTTCCATGCAGTTTATTGTCATGCAGTAAGGATGAGGGTTCAAAGGCCTGTATTTATCAGAATGTAACTGGGCCTAAACATCTCAGCATGCCAAGACGTGGAGAGGGGTTGATTGGTGTAAATCGTGGTTCCAGGGTTTCTTGGATCATGAAAAATGATATGGGTTCCCTGAGGATGGTAAGCGTATGGAGATGGGAAGAGTGTCTCCTGTGGAAATATTGCCATTGGTAGATGGGAAAGGGGGTATCAATATGTAGAGCTGCTGAGGGCATGGTATGCATAGTCATGCAAAGTTGTCGACGGGGAGATAACCTTCCACTTCCGATGGTTGTGAATGGTTATGAGGATCCGAAATTATCTAGGCCACAAGATCTGTCATTTGGCAGGAAAATATCTAGACATTTCGGGCGTATTCGGCCCTGGTTGTTGTTAACGCTTAGAGAGCTCACTGCGCTGATTTATCTTGCACACGTGGGTGTACCTTCACTCTATGTAGTCTAACGTCGTGCAGTAAGGATGATGTACTCCTAGTTTAACAGTTTTAGAGCTCGTACCATTGGGTGACTATTGCTGCAGTCACTCAAAGGATAACTGAGTTTACATGCTATGATATACTATGAACAAGGTGGGGGATGAAGGTTGTAAACTGCAACTCTATGGTTTCACAGATCAGGAGATGAGGTGTGGGGGCTCTGAGGCCGGTAAGCGTACAAGGCTAGGATGAGTGTCACCCGATGAAATCTTCCCGTTGGTAGATAGGCCAGGGGATATCAATATGAAGAGCCGCTGAGGGCATGGTATGAATAGTCATGAAAAGGTGTCCCCAGAATGATAACATTCCACTTCTGTTGGCCATGAATGATTATGAAAATCCGAAATTGCTCATAGTACAGAGTTCGGCATGTGGGGACAATGGTGTCTGAGAATACAATAAACATATTCACTACAATTGTCTGTTGAGTCAAAGTAGCCTAGTCCTAGTTTCATGTTCGTAGAAGCAGGTCATCATGTGAACCACGGGCAGATACCTAGGATAACCGGGTATGGGTACCCTGGAGAAGTTTGGAAGTGAAAAGGGGATGAACTTGTAAACCACTGCGCAATAAGTTTCTTGATCAGGAGGTATAGCATCGGGGCTCTGAGGCCGGTAAACATATGGAGCTAGGAAGAGTGTCGTCGGTGGAAATATTGCCTTTGGTAGACGGGCTAGGGGCTATCAATATGCAGACCCGCTGGGGGCATGGAATGCATAGTCACACAAAGGTGTCCATGGGTCGATGACTTTCCACTTCTGATGTCAATGAATGGTTATGAAGATCCATCATTATCCAGGTCGTGGAGTCTGATTTATGGGGAGGATGCATCCAAATGCACAAGGATTATTTCCATCTCATTTTACCATATATAATAGGTGGTTCGAGGTGAAATCCGTGCAGTTTAACATCGTACGGTGAGGACGCAGTCTGTGTAGTTTAATGTCATGCGGTAAGGATGAAAAATACACCCTTTGCAGGTCTGGTCCATACACGGGGAAAGGGAGCATTTTTAAATCTTATTATACATGTCGTTTAACGTCGTGCGGTAAGGACGTGGAGTACACCACGTGTCGGTCTGGTCCGTACATGGGGGATATAGGGCACTTTTAACCTTAGTATGGGGGTGGCTAGGCCAAGACGAGGAACCCTGGAATCACTACATATCTTGCGACGGCAGGAGTCAAGCCACACATATTTCTCTGAAAGAAATACACCACGTGCAGGGTTGGCTCGTACATGGGGGAAGGGGGAATTTTTAGCTTTTATTTTATTTTTTTTTGGAAGTGGCTGGGCCAGGATAGGGGATCTTGGCACCGCTACGTATCCTGCAAAAGCAGGAATCAAGCCGTACGTAGTTCTCTGAAAGAAGTACAACCCGTGCAGGGCTGGTCCGTACAATGGGTAAGTGGAATTTTTAATATTTCATTTGAGGAGGGTTGGGCCAAGGTGGGGTACCCTAGTGTCACTACGTTTCCTACAAGGGAAGGAATCAAGTCATATGTTGTTCTATGGTAAATACACCCCGTGCAGGTCTGTTCTGTACATGGGGGAGAGGGCATTTTTAATATTTCTTGTCGGTGTAGTTTAATGTCATGCAGTGAGGACGAAGAATACAACCTGTGCAGGTATAGTCCGTACATGGGGGGAAGGGAGCATTTTTATCTTTCCTTATTTTTTTTTGTTTTTTTTGTTGGGTGGCTGGGCCAAGATGGGGGGTCCTGGCATCACTACATATCCAGCAAAGGCAATAATAAAGCCTCATGTAGTTCACTTAAATCTATGCAGTTTAACGTCATGCGGTGATGATGAAATACACTTAGTTTAGGGTCATAGAGTTTGGAATTTTTGGTGCTTGGCAGTTTAACGTCCTGCAGCTCGGACGATTTTTTTTCTTATCCATTCAATTTATCTTCATGTGGAAAGGAATACTTCCATGTAGTTTAACGTTAAGCGGCAAAGATGAGGAGATCTTGGTTTTTTTATTCGAAATACTTCTTCAAGAATCTCGCATTTGTAGGAGAAGTGGTGAATTTCCCGTACATGGAGATAGGGATATATGCTCCATTGGAGTAGACCTTCTGTACAAAATATGGTCCCTCCCACTTGGGCTCCAGCTTTGGAGGTTTCCTTTCGGGTATCATTGGGGTATAGAGGACCAACACCATATCCACTTCCATGAAAGATTGAAGACGGACCTTTTTATTGAAGGATCATGCAATCCGGTTCCAGTATACTTCCAGATGGTGTAAAGTGTGCAGCCGCTTCTCGTATAGTTGTTCCTATTCACCTAGCTTCTTTTCTAATCGCTCATCGTTGGATAATTGATCCCAAACAGCAACACGGAGCTAGGGAAATTAGAGCTCAATGGGAAGAACCGCTTCTGTTTCGTATACTAATGAGTACGGGGTAGCCTGAGTAGTGGTGCAGATTGTGGTTCGATAAGCCCATAATGCATGGAAGAGTTTATCTGGCCCCGACTTCTTGTCTTTGTCCACCATTTTCTGAAGAATGTTGGACAGGGTCTTGTTGAAATCCTCTTTCTGTCTATTGGCTGTTGCATGGTAGTGGGATGAGTGGTTAGCCTTAATACCATATTCTCAGTATAGTTTCTCCAATTTAGTGGAGCAGAAGTTGGTGTCATTATCCGTCAGTATGGTATGAGGGACTCCAAATCTAGTGATGATATTGGTTTTCACAAAGCTGACAATGTTTCTTGCCCCGACTTCCTTAAGTGGTATAGCTTCTGCCCATTTGGAAAAGAA
Source organism: Viscum album (assembly GCA_963277665.1). NCBI lineage: Eukaryota > Viridiplantae > Streptophyta > Magnoliopsida > Santalales > Viscaceae > Viscum > Viscum album. The sequence continues at coordinate 743,703,387 of OY728123.1, read as the reverse complement.
GTCGGTTGCAGTGAGGATATACTTGAGCTCTTTGGCTGTGGTGGGAGGATACGGTCCCACAACAACCATTCCCTAGATGGAAAACGGCCAGGAGTACTTGTCCTGATGAAGTAACTCTGGGGGTTGGTGTATGAAGTTGGCATGAATTTGGATGGAGTGTCATTTTGTGGTAAATCACTCACAGTCTCATGCCATTGTGGGCCAATAGTACCCAAGCCTTTGAACCTGATGGGAAAGCTTGGACCCCATCTAATGTTCTCCACATACTACGACATGCACTTTGGTCTTGAAGGTAGCGGTTTCTTCTCCTTCAATGCATCTGAGGAGGATTCCGTCGAGGCCTAATTTGTAGAGGACCTCTTGTTGACCCGCGCCACCATATAGGACAATGTTGATTGCCCATCTCTGTATTTTCTCTCGTTCAGCCCTGTCTGATGGAAGTTCTCCCCATTGAAAGTAGTTTGTAATGGGGGTCATCCAGTCGGTGGCAGGAGCATATAACTTAGGGATAGGAACGACTTCATGGATTTACTTTATCTTGGTCTGAACATATGGAAATACCATTCGACAATGAGCAATACGGATGACTGTTTCATCCTGGCCTGGGTCGGCTAGGGTTGTGGCTGCATTAGCTAATGCGTCGGCCTGGGAATTCTGAGACCGGGGAATATAGGTCAATTTCAGTTCTATGGAGAATTCCTCCATTAACCCTTGGACGTGGTCAAACAAGGGAATCATCTCCTTCTTTTTGATAGCATAATCACCATTGACTTTCTTGATGACCTGTTCTGAGTCACCTTTAAACTTAAGGTGTTGTACTTGTTCCTGGAGTGCGAGTTTCTGGCCTAAAATGAGGGCTTTGTATTCTGCTTCATTGTTCGTACATCCCTCTAATTGGAGGAAGGAATACAGCAAGACTACCTTTTTCGGGGACATGAGTATTATCCCCATGACCACCTTGTTAAATTTGGGGTTTTCCACCCTCTTCCCGGTTGGGCTTCGGGATGCGGCATCGAACTAAATTTCCCATGTTGGGAGCTCCTATTGAACCATGAAGTTGTCTTCATCGGGTAGCTCGATGTTCGGTGCGGAGGTCCCCTCTGAAGGGTGCTTTGCCAGAAAATCTGCTAATGCGTAGCCCTTGATGGCCTTCTGAGGCACAAACTAGATATCAAACTATTGCATGATGACTGCCCATCGGGATAGATTCCTAGTCAGCAACGGGCGATTGAGGTTGTATTTGAGCAGGTTATTACACGAGACCAAGTGGACTTCATGATGCTGAAGATAATGTTGCAAATTTTAAGTTGTGAAGAACAAGCAGAAACAACTCTTCTCGATGTTTTAGTATCGAGTCTCAGCATCAATCATTGTTTGGCTGAGGTAATAGAGATTGTTCTCACTGTCAGCATCATTCTTTTGCATGAGGAAGGCTACCAGTGAACGTTCTAGGGTCATCACGTATATAATGAGAGGTCTTCCTTAAACCGCGGTCATGAGCACTGGTGGGCTTAAAAGGTACCTCTTTAGGCTGTCAAACACCTCTTAGTAGTCATATGTCCATTGGTACGTGACTCCCTTCTTCATTAACCTATTGAAGGGAAAGAAATTTCCCTCCAGGTTGGCTATGAATCACCAGATATAGGACAGGTGTCCTTGGAATCCTCTAAACTCAGTGAGATTGCGGGGAGGAGGCAGGTCAAGGATAGCGTTTGTCTTTTCAGGGTCGACTTGGATGCCACGATGGTGTATGACGAAGCCATGGAATTTCCCTTAGGTAACCTCGAACGCGCATTTCAATGGATTCATCTTCATACTATGTTGTCGATGTTTGTTGAAGACGGTCTCAAGTTCTAATAGGTGATCTGAGAGCTGTCTTGATTTGACCACCAAGTCATCCACATAGCACTTGACGAATCTCCCCTGGAATGGTTTGAAGATACGATGCATGGCGCGTTGATATGTGGCGCCAGTGTTCTTGAGACCAAAGGGCATGAACCTGTAATAGAATATTCCTTTAGGGGACCTGAAGGTACTGGCTTCTTCGTTTTCTCGGTCCATCCTGATTTGATTATACCCAGATTAACCGTCCATGAAGGATAGGGCCTCGTACCCGACCGCTGCATCGATTAATAACTCGGTGATCGATGTCGGAAAATCGTCTTTCAGGCAATACCGATTGAGAAACCTTAAATCAACGCAGACATGGATTTTTCCTTTCTTTATCTTCACGGGGACGATGTTGTCCAACCAGTTGGGGTACTATACCTCCCGAACGAAGCCTGCATTAATGAGCATGTCGACTTCAGCCTCTATTTTGGCAGCATGTGAGGTGTGTGTCCTTCTGGAAGCCTGTTTATAGCCCCAGTGGCCTTCTGGCAGCCCCAGGTGATGCGTCGCCACTTCTGGATTTAGTCCCTGCATTTCTGTGTAATTCCAGGTAAAACAAATCCCGATGTTGCTTCAGGAAATAAGTATATACCTCGTGCCCCTCGGGGGACATGGATACACTAACCAGAGTGGGCCTCGTGTCTTCCTCGGTACCTAGGTTTATTTTCCTGAGATTTTCCACCGTTGTGTAGATTCCCACCTCAAATGCAGGAGGTGAAACCTGAGTTCTTCCTCCTCTTCCTCTCCCAAGTCCTCATCTTCTTGATCCGATGGGGAAAGAGTTTCCGGCCTGGGCCTTCAGGGGTTTGAGGGTGAGGCATCGTGGGCATCCCCGTTCGAGTATTCATCCCCAGATTTTATGTTGTCGGATGTTCCTGCATTGTCACGCTTTACCGTTATGGATGAAGTCATTAAGACAACTAAGTGTGTGTCCAGACTTGAATCCCTGCTCTCAACGTGGTTGATGGGAAGTACGTAGTCTCTTCCAAGTCGTCTGAGGGGGTTTCCATGAACCATTTCTAGAACATTTGGAGCAGGGATCCAGTCGACACCATCTTCCAATGGCATATTCTTCTTTTGTTCATAAAATCCGGTGTCAATGTACTATGACTCGGAGAGCTCTAAAGGGGCCTTGTCAGCATACAATGTCCCGCTTTTCCCATTGATGTAGTACTAAATACACTAGTGGTATGATGAAGGAATGACCATGTGCTTATGGATCCATGCCCTCCCCAGCAGGGCATTGAATACTATGTTCTACCAGACCACCAGGAATTCTGAGTAGGCCATGAGGTCTCTAAAATGGGTCTTTAGCTTAATTTGTCCCATTGGATTCTACTCGCTCTTGTCGTAACCTAATAGATTTGTGGTTGAGGGTATTAAATCATCCTCATTGTAGCCCAACTTACGAAGTGTCTGTAAGGGAAGGAGGTTAACTTCAAAGCCATTGTCGATGAATAATTTGTAGATCTCAACATCATTCAATGTTTCGGACACATATAGTGGTTTAATGTGTCCTTGAATGGTGGGATCTCCATCCTGATCGGTGGAGGAAATCACCACATTGCATTCAGTCGTGCCAGTCTCCACCTGGTAAATCTCGGAATCAGCTACCTCGGCTTGAAACTAATGGGGGATGAGAAAATATTCTATAAGCACCTCCTTGAGGTCGGCTGACAAACTCAAGGCATCCAGGATCGACAGCTTAGCGGGTACCGACACTAGCTGCTTAAGGATGTCGTACTTTTGTTCCAGCGGTTGATGCTTCTCTGCCAGCGAGAGAGTTTTAGCGGGCAGCTTGGGAGATGGAATATGTGATGAGGAGGGACAGACTGCGGGGTCAGATGCCGATGATGTCCCCTGGTTCTGGGGATTCGGCACCACTGGTCTCCTTATGCGCACTAGGCGGATAGACAAATGTTCCTCCTCTTATGGGTACTGCAGAATGACGGGGGCAGAGTGGCCGCTTGAGGAGGTGGATGGGATATACTTTCCCCTGTTGGGTCTGTTGAAGGGATCTCCCACATGTTTCCGCTATATTGTTGGTTTGGGCCGAGGTCCAACCATAGAGTTGGTTCCTACTGTGACCGTGCATTCCTTGATATCCCCTGCCTCTACGATTCTTTTTCCTGACTCCACGTGTTGGAGAATCGGGTTCATAACTATACCCTTATTCAGGGAACGGTTCCATTAGATGGATGAATTTTATGGAACCAAAGATTATCTCCTTATCCTCTAGCAGGTCAACCTGGTCGGTTGTCCCTGATGGTGCCGTTAGGTGGGTCGGGGCTTGTAGCGCTAAATTCGAGGGCATGAAATATGACAGTGTCGGGGATAACTTTGACCTCATCACGGACTGATCTTCTTGCGCTTGTCTCCTCACTCTTATATTACACCTGTATGACCGGCTCATGGAGGGTTGAGTGGCTGATACTTTCGGCTGTGCAGCATCAGGGGTGGTTGGTCGCAACATCGGCTGCTGTAGTTGAGTTCGGGGTATGCCCTGGGCTTGATTGATAGTATTCTGAGTCATCTAGTTATCAAATTTCTGCCCCTTTTCCTGGTGACTTCCTGCCACCCCTCCCCTTTTACGGATTCGGTGATAGAAATATATGTCACATGTGCTGGGGGTGGTCCCAGCTCGACCTGCCCGGAGTCTGCCATCCATTGCAGGAGGTCATTGAAGACGAAGCATTCATGAATATTGTGCCCCAACATTCGATGGTAGGGACAGTAGTCTGGTATATCATCACAGGGGACTTCTTCAGGTTTCCTCATCTCAAGGAGGCAGATCAAGTTGCAATTCATGGAGGTGGTGAAGTTTCCATAGACTTAGTCCTCTCGAAATGAGTATACATTATGTCTTCATTCCTCAAACTAGTTCTGCTTTGAGCCTTTCTGATCGTCCCACCTAGGCGGAGGCAGCCACTGATATACAGGAGGGCCTTGACGATTTGGTGGAGGTCTGAGCGGTGGATCAGGCACAGGGGTGGCTATAGCATGAAAGAGGATACTTCAGCTCTAACGGTTCGCTTTCCAGGAGCCTATGAGGCTATTCGGGACTTCAAATTGGTCCACTGCAGGGAGTCCTCAATTCTCATGGAAATGGCTGAGAGATGGCGGAAGCCAGTGGTGCACTCCATTGGTATGAGTGGTGTTTGAAACTCATCTCAAAGATTTTCAATGCATATGGTAAGCAACTCATCTTGAATTATTGGACTGTTCAGAGAGTAGGTCATACCTTTCCATCTGGCGATGAAATCTGAGACGCTCCCATTCTCCCTCTACTTGCATTTCATGAGGTCGATGACCGTTGTCTTAGGAAACGTCGAGCTGAAGTGGAAGAGGAACAACTGTCAAAGGTCTTCCCATATTTTTATGGACAAGGCTATAAGACTCATATACCAGAGGAAGGCGGATCCTTGCAAGGTCCATACGAAGCATGTGAGTTTCACTGCTTCTTGTTGTTCTGGAGTTCCCATCATAGGGTTGCAATAAGACACGTAGTACATCAAATGATTTTTTGGATCACCTGATCCATTGAAGATAGGGAATATAGGGCTCCAAAAATTGGGTGGAGTTGGTGTGTTGCTTACCCAATCCGGGTAGGGCTTCCACTCTAGATGTATCAGAGCACGCCGACCATCCATTTCTTCCAACCATGTTGTTAGTGACTCGATGCTGTTGGTGAGACCATGGTTTACATCATGTTGGGATCGGTCCTGAGAAGGTGTAGCCTGAGGCATTTCTTGAGGATCCAGCCTGGTTTTTACTAAGGTTGCATGTGCCATTTGTGACACCTTCGGTGGGTTTAGACGTACGTGCTCCAATTTCTTCCTGAGTCGAGGGAAGTCTTGGTATTCCTCTGGATCCATATTTAGGTAGTTGGATGGTTTGGGCACCTCGTTGGATGGGAGCCCTGACCGTGCTTCGTTTTCCGGGGAAAACTGTGGTCTTTGAGGTGCACCTACTGGGAGTGCATGATGTGGCTCTTCCTGGGAAGCACTTTCAATAAGATGGGTCCTATGAAGTAGCTCGGTGTTAAGCCGCCTCAATTCTTTCATTTCCTCCTCATGTCGAGTGAATCTCTATTCGAGCGTGATTGGAACATTTTTATCGAGAGAATGGGACGAATTTAGGGTAACCGATCCTATGTTCATATCCTTGTTGGAAGCTCACAGTGTAAGAAGAAAGAGGTTAGCTGAAGGGGCGGCTATATTTAGAGCATCCCTCAGGTTCTTGGTGTGCACACCAAGTGGTTCGTTGTGAGTCACAGCCTGACCAGAACCATCATCTCCCGATCCATCCAGATTTGCATCATCTCTGGCGTCACTGGTGGGGTTATCCATTATGGCGTTGATGGATGCATATCGTGGGGCGGAAGAAGATGTCATCTTCCAAATGGGAAGAGGATCTCCCGCATCTCTTACTGGCCTTCCTTTTCATGTCTTGGGATGGACTTCGGACCCCTTGACGAAGGGTGACGCGGAGAGTTATTTGATTCACCCTTACGGTGCGCCTCCATATCAGAGGGGTTGATGATTCAAATGACGGGACTGAACATGAACCTCATCTTCTGATTGTCCTCCCGAGATGAGAGAATATTGATTCTCATGGGGGAGTTTGTTGTTGAGGATGTAATAATGCCCCCAGCCCTGAGGGATGGGGTTGGCTCCATTCCTTGTATGTTGAGTCTCTTCCCATTTTTATTGGTCTTATGGGAGAATTTTTCATTAAAAATGACCCTAGCCCTGCAGGCTGGGGTTGACCCTGGATTGTGGTGGTGGCTGCTACTATCACGACCTGCCTGATCTCACATGCCCCCATTCGAGGATGAACTGGGTTTGGTGATGAGTTCTTCTATGAATCAATCAATTCTGTGGAGGCAGGAAATGACCGCTAATTGGCTTCTCCTAGGTGAGAGGCTTGTTGTATGCTCTCGGTGGCCTGATTCAAGAGTTCTTGAATGGCTTATTCCTATAAGGCCTGACGCTTCTAGGACTTACTCAAGGCCTGATTCTATTGGGTGTGTTGCCTTTTTCGAATAGGGAGACCACTCTGTAGATGCCGGAAAAGTCCGTTGTTCCCAAACGAAGCTCCAGATGTGGAAAGCGAGGTCATATTTGGAGTCGGAAGCCCGTTTCAGAGGGCCCGGAGGCCTTGCGCAGAATTTTGGAGGCCCGCGCACAAAGTTGCAGTGTCGCGCGCAAACCTTTCGGGATGCGCGCAATGCGCTGGGCCGGCGCGCAATTTTGCGCGCCCGGGGCCCACGCGACTCCCTTGCGCGCCGGGCCCGATTCCGCGCCCGCGAAGGAAATTGCGCGCCTGCGAACCAGATTCCGCGCCCGGGGTTGCCTATAAATATAAGGCGACCCCCGACGTTTTGGAGGTTGCCGGAATTCAAAGAGTCGCTCGTTCGCGCAATCCTACCCCTTCCATGCGCAATGCTGATCTTCAGGTAACCTCTTTTCTTTCGCGCAAGAAAGCCTCGGGGTTCGCCTTCGCGCACAATCCCTTTGGCTCCTTTCTTTTGAATTAACTCTTCACCCAAAGGCCTTCGCGTGCAAAAGAAGCCTCTTGCGCGCAATTGCCCCCGGGTGCGCGCAATCCAGCTCGATTGCGCGCACCCCCCCTTTTCAAAGTGGCCATTCGTTAAAGAATGGGCTGTTACCCCCGCGCGCTATCCGAAGCCCGGTGCGTGCAATCCCAATCATCTGCGCGCAAAGTGCTGGCCCAATTACGTGCCAACCCGTCCATTTGCGCGCTGACCCGTGGTATTGCGCGCCAAGTTCCTCTTTTGCATACAAACCGTCAGGGTCGCCCCCTTTGACCCCCTGAGGGTACCCGCCTGCGTGGCGCCCGATCATCTTCATCCCGGGTGCCCGCACCGTGCGTTGTCTTCCCGTGCGGCCCTCCAGGCTCGCGCGAAGTGACACAGACCCATCGGCAGCACCATACACGTCCAAGCTTCACGACGTTAAACTGCCTAGCATATCGTCCGCGCTGAAAGACGTTAAACTTCCAAGTGTTTCGTCCAACATGAGGTTAAACTATACCTCGTCCGTGCTACAAGATGTTAAACTGCCAGGCATCCCTCGTCCAACATGACGTTAAACTGCATATCGTCCAAGCTGCATGATGTTAAACTGACTAGCATATCGTCCTCAACAAACGACGTTAAACTGTACTCCGTCCGACAAGACGTTAAACCGCCCGCTTCGTCCTCAACACACGACGTTAAACTGTACTTCGTCCGGCAAGACGTTAAACCGTCCGCATCACCCGATCCCGTGCCTCGCACGCAGGGTCCCACTCCCGGTTTGGATGTGGCCCCCACCCGCTCGTCTCTGCAGGGATGTCGGGGTTGGAGTGGCCTTCGCCCACGAGGGTAGAGTGTCACAAACCGAACGAACTACGTGGTCTTTGATCCCTGTCTCCTAAACAGGGTACGTAGGGAGCCTCCCTGAGGTTCAAGCCCACCACCTGGTCGTCCCGGTCGTATTCACGCCGGTTCGTCCATCAGTGGACCCCTCCCGGGTTCACATTCGCGTCGATTCACCTATGAATCCGCCCTTGTGGGAGACTGCACGTGTGTATCTCCATTGTGCTTCCCCACTGCCGAAGCCAGTAGAGGGCGTGACAGGGATCGAGGTCTCTTACCTTCGGCCCAAGTCCCTCTCCAACTGAGCTTTGCCGCATCCGGGCTGCCTCAGTGCGTAAGTCCTGACAGAATGAACTACGTGGACTTTGATCCCTATCTCCTAAACAGGGTACATAGGAAGCCTCTCCGAGGTTCAAGCCCACCACCTGGTCATCCCGGTCGTATTCACGTTGGTTCGTCCATTAGTGGACCCCTCCCGGGTTCACACTTGCGTTGATTCACCTATGAATCCGCCCTTGTGGGAGACTGCAAAATGTGTATCTCCATTGTGCTTCCCCAATGCCCTTTCCTCCTTTCAGCGACCAGCATGACGTGAAACTGTGATCCACCCGGCTGTTCCATCCCCCTCTGTGCGAGGTGGTTCTGTTCAATCCTCCGCCCGGTGGCCTCGACCTCTTCGTGAGTCGGCTTGCCGACGTCCAGCATGACGTTAAATTGTATATACGAACTACGTTGACTTTGATCCGCGCTGACGCGCAGTACGTAGGAAGCCTCCATGAGGTCCAAGCTCTTCACTCCATCGTCCATCCTGATCCTTACCCGGGCCGCCACATCTCGGTGGGGTCATGCCATTTCATTCCATTCCACTTCACTCGGGAAGCCGCCCATGTGCTGGCCCCAGCGTCGGAGGTTCCTCGCAAGGGGTTCTGTCATCTGATCCACTTCTCGTGTTGATCAGTCCGATGTCGCCCCCGCTGGACGTTAAACTCGTGGCATACCCCGTGTTAAACATGGGAAGCTGAGGAAAACCTCAGGTGACACAGTTCCCCGCACCCAGCGCGGGATGCCTCAGGTCATCATGCCTTCGAGAAGCCCTATTAGGGACGGAAGGCAGACATGCAGAGCCGCAGTGTTAAGACACGCCCCAGACACCCAGAGCCACACGGTCTCCTCACCGCAGGTTGCTGCCCCGACCAAACTCCATGGAACGTCCGGGCAGAAGCAGCGTAATTAACCGGTGTCCATGGAGACATGGCTCCAGGAACGAGATTCACGAGCACGTCTTAAATCTATGAGGGAGACCCGGATTAGGCGACGAGTTCCAAGGAGACGTCCACGGAAGGAGGAGCCGACATCCCATCATCCCGGTTTCGATCAAGGAGCAGACGCCCCTAAACAAGGGACGGATGCCGCCCGCCTTTAGAAAGCGGGACTGCGGGGCCACAAGCCGCGTGCGCCCATCCCCTCGGGTCGACGGGCGCACGCGCGAACACGTCCTGGCGGAACAGCGTCGGAATAGAAACCCGGCGCACATCCGCACCGAAACAGAAAAATGGTGAACCCGACGTGAATCTCTTCTCCTCAATACGAAGACCGATGGCTTTCAGAGGTGTTGGAAGACCAGCATGCTGCTCGACCGAGCATTCAACACCGGGGCACAGAACCCGCCAGGGGCTAGGGAAGGGAAATCGGGCACTCCGTCTCACGACGTCGATGGCCTGGGTTCCCCCCACGGAAGGCGTCGTAGCACCGGATGATTGGTTGACGATTCCTTTTCCTGTTAGTATTAATGGGTTCTTCTCCCTGCTTTCAGGAATCAGTTCGCCCAATCCAGTGCACGATCGCCACCCTCCCACTGGCGCAGGGGTAGGGGAAACACCGACGCGGCTACTCCGCGCGGTCCCGCCCGTTCCACAGCCGTCCCAGCAGCCGCAACTGCGGGGAAACCATGCCCTCTCTCCCCCTCGGAGGTCATCCAGAGAAGGGTGATCAACAACTTGGTGTGGAGATATGAGGAAGAGGGAGTCATCCCCACCAGGGACATGGCTCGCCTAGACCTCGAGGAAGCTGCACCTTGCCACCAACGCCGCCCCCGAGGGCCGCGCAGGGAGGCACCGCTTCCTACCTTGACGTCCAACCGCTTCGGGAGTTTATCCCCGGAACGCTCCGACAGCTCCTTCCCCTATGCGGATGAGGTGGAGGATGTCCGGGACCACCCTATCCGAGATTCGCTCCAGGGATCCGCGATGAGGGATCCTGTCAGGCCACGGCGACACCGCCTCCAGGCCTCTCAAGTCGAAGAACGGGCTCTCCACCTGCCCGTGCCGCTCATCCCGACTCGTTTGTCCCGACGCCAACGTCGGGAACGAGCGGAAGAGGATGACCACCTTGGGGCCCTAGCAACAGCGGCCGCGTTGGCGCAAGCCACTGCTGGCTCCAGTCACCAGGCCCCTGCACATCCTGAGCAGGGGCACTTCTATGCCCGACCTGGATCGAGGCCCCGACCGCCCCAAAGGCAGGTTGGGTTGACTCTCCCGGTTGCTGGTACAGGAAATAGCCACCGCGGACCACCTCGCGGTAGCGCTATTCACCAACAGGGTCTACTCTGTGTGGCCGATCCAAGAGGTATGGGTCATCCCACCTTCCGATCCCGGCCCGGAGGCCCGCCTGGAATCATCACTCCCCGCGTCCCCTTTGATATCTGTCCCAGTGCTCCTCGCACCTTGGTTTCCAATCCTCTTGGCCCCAACACCGTTGCGGCCGGAGGATGCCAGGACAGAGATCAGCCATGCCCCGAAGAACCACCCAGGGGCAGGAAGGCGAGGCGTCGACGCAGAGGGAAGAAAGTTACGGAATTCCGGACAGAGATCCGACCGGTTCGTTTCTATGATACAGAGGCGGAGTACGATTCGGCGACAGAGCCCTCCCCCCGATCCCGCCAGTCAGGGGTAAGGGTAGGAATGCGGCACGTCAGCCTCATTCTTCCCGAGAGCGAGATCGATATGATTCCCGCTTCTCTCCGAAGGTATATCCGGAGTAGCGAAGGCCTGGTAGACCCCCAAGGGCCAAGCTTGCAGTTGGTACCGGCCCCTCCGGAAGCACCTTCTGCCTCGATCGGAGAAGCCGGAGACTTTTTCTGGGGACCGACGGTCGAACCACGATCTAGTGCACCCTCTGCGAGCACCGAAGCTACGGCAGGATGTTCGCTCGCCGGCCCTTCCTATCGTGATGTGGTAGCTGGGGCACCGCCACCCTCAGAGGGCGGCCCGGGACATGGAGGCCAATCGGCCTGCTCGCCGTATTCACCGCCGGCCAGCCCGTCGGCCCGGCGGCCCTCCTCGGCACCACTCCCGGTTCCCCGTCCATTCCCAGTCGTTGAAGAGGACCAAGGAGACCTGGGTCCCGAGTTTGAGTCGTGGAGCTTCTGGACCGTCCTTGCAGAGGGCCACTTCCCCGAGAAGTTTTGGCCAATCGCAGGACCGGACTTTGATGCACCCGAATCACTCACCCCGGATGAGTTCAAATGCTTCCGCCGAACTCTCCGGGAGACTCACTCCCGTCTTCACCGCCTACAAATGCCATACCCCGGGAGTCAAGTGCACCTGGAGGATATTGGTGAGCAGTGCCGTCAAATTGACCTGGCCACGCTCCCCGCGGTTCGGCACCCCGGGTCATTTGGGCACCACGAGGCCCTCCAACAACGATGCGTTGAGTGTTTTCAAGTACTCCGCAAGGTTATCGAGGGAGCCACCCCCACGTGTATATCCGTGGATGGGGGCAGTACGCTTCCCTACGCTTCAGTGCGATTCGCCGACAGCCCGATTCACTAGGTGGCCCTGAGGGTACATCCCCAGGGACGGAAATTGTCAATATGGATGACCTGTCGGGGGAGGGGAACGGCTTGGAACTTCTCGACGGGGGCTCTCCCCCCGAAGACAAGCCGTTGTTGGATCCATCGGTGAGAGTTACTTGTCACCAGATGAACCTCCTGGGTCTCCCCACACCCACTGAAGCACTGACGTTGAGCCGAAACGTCAGCAAAGGTAAAGAGCACGGCGGGGCTGTAAAGCCCGCCGACCCATCTGCCTCCATGTAGAGGGCGGATGAGGATCCTGAGAAGGCTATGCTACGTCAACAGCTCACCGAGCAGAAGAAGCTGGTTGACCAGCTCCTCGCCGAGCGCGCTGCAGAGCAGCGGCCTGACTACGGTGATCCTAGGCCAGGACAGCAGGGACAGGAACAACCACCCCTCGATGAGGCTCTCCCGGGCAACCGTGATTATGTCGTGTTTGCCGACAGGGGAGAGGCCATTGCCTATGGAAAGAGGGCGCGGTATGTTTCACCGCATCCTCTCGAGCGGCGTGACTACCTAAGGGACCCCGCTCGGATTCCTCCGGCTGCCCCAAGGGCCGCTCCGCCCGCCATCCCACGAGCTTTCGAGTTCGACGACCCGGTCGACGACCCGATTGAAGGGTCATGCAATGCGCTCGTGGTTAGAAATCCTCGCCAGGACTGGAACCCATGTCCGGACGATCCGATGGCGGCACTCATCGCCCGCTTGGAAGCCTTGGAGACTCAGCAAGTGGTGATCCCACCGGACGGTAAGCCATACCCAGCATGGGTGGATGACATGCCGGCGCCTCCGGGATTCGGGAATCCCACTTTCTCCCCCTTCAACGGGACTGGAGATCCGCCATAGCATTTGGCCCATTTCAACTCGAGGTGCGGGCCTATGCTGGGAACTCCGGCGCAGCAAGAGGCCGCTAAGCTTTGCTGCTTTGTCCAGACACTGGAAGGGCCAGCATTTGTCTGGTACAGCCAGCTCCCCGTCGGGTCGATAACTAGCTGGGAGGACCTTCGTAGACAATTCCTCTACCAGTTCAGTTCCACAACCCGGAAGACGAGTATCGCAGACCTCTTCAAGTGCAAGCAGAGGCCTGATAAGCGAGTCGCGGACTTCGTCGCCCGATGGAAGGGTCTCACGTATTCTCTTGACATGCCATTGACTCAGGAGCAGTTGCTGACAATGTGCGTCGGGAACGTCAAGACCGAGCTGGTCCCTTCCTTGATCACTCAGAATTACCCCGGAGGGTTCAGGGACTTCTCAGACAAAGCTCAACGTCTTGAGGAAGCCCTGCAACAGGCCAGTCAGGCACACCCGCTGCCTCCTATGATTCCTGCAAGGAGAGTCAGCAGGGCTGAGCCCGCTGCGGTTGCCCAGATAGAGGCCCCCAGGCCATTGGAGTTGCTGCCGGCGAGGCCAGCTCCGCAGCCCCACAGGGATCCGCCTCCACGGGCTCAGTTCCCGGCCCAGCAGCGGCAGCCCCAGAACCGGCCGGCCCCTCCGCGTAATGTACCGCCACAACCCAGGCGAGATAATCAGGGTCCACCTCCTCGGGAGGCCCCTCCAGCCCCTCGTCAAGACCACGCTCCCAGGGGGCCGCGATACCTGACTTACTCATTTCATGAGGATCAGGTCCCCGGTTATTTCTGGAGCGCCCTGGAGCAGAGGATTGTGCGACTGCCTGAGTGTTGGAGGCCAGAGGAGGCACATCTCACGGATAACCCCCGCTACTGCCCTTACCATCGGGTCCTGGGGCACACCATCCAGCGGTGCTATGTGTTTAAGGATTGGCTCCAAGACCAGATTAACAACAATGTAATCAGGTTGGGCCCAGCTCCAGCACAAGTGGCGGACGTGTTCGTGGGATCAGATGACGATAGTGGCAATGAGGACGAATGGCAGCTGGTCTCCGACCGCGGATCCCAGAAGTATAATAACTGGATGGCCCGCAAGATGATCATTCGCGCCCATGGAATCATCCGTGCGCGCTTGAATCATCCTGAGCCCCCAGAATCTGTGGGTGCTGCTTCGGCATCATCATCCCAGCCTACCTCTTCCGAGAAGAGCAAACGGCGGCGGCGCAAGAAGGCGGAGCGCGCCCCGCCAGTTCCGCCACTATCCCGCACTCTCGGCGATTTCATGCCCCCGGAGATGGGGATCCCTCCCCGGATCTGCCCAGTGGTGAATTATTCGTCCGATGACAGTGTTGGGTACGCTTCGGTTAATACCGTCGAGCTGGTAAATCCCTTTTCGGTTCCCGACGTTGAAGAACACCAGGTGGACCTCCCTAGTGTCCCCGGTCGTCGCCTCCGTCGGATTAACCGCAACAACAGGAGCCGCTGGGGCACGACAGTTGGTACCTCCAGCCAGGCCGTGTATGCCACTGAGACTAGGCAGCAGGCTCAAAACCGAGCTCAGCGTGCGCAGCCCCCCATCCGGGGATGACGGATTCGCCTCCGCCACTGTTTGTGGTGTGGGACCAGGTAGAACCGCCTCAGCCGCGCCGCGACCAGCTCCGTCCTTCCACGAGTCCATCCCGGCCTCCTGACCCCAGTACGGTGACCACTTCCCGGGCTTTAACCAGTGAACATCGAGATGTGCCAAGTACCAGTCGGCCGCCGGTCCAACTGGCAAGGCCCGTCATGCCTCCAACCGCAGAGCAACCTCCTACAACCAGGGGCTCGCGCTTGGCCAAAAAGTATGATGTCCTGAAGCACTTGCCCGACATCCCAGCAAGGATCTCCATCCTTGAGGCTCTGCGCATGTCATCTGAGATGCGCGAGGCACTCGCTGAAGCCCTGAAGAGCCCCCTCCAGTTTGAGACGGAGGTCGCGGCTGCAGAGGCCTTTCACGCCGAAACGATTGAGGACGCCGAATGTCTGGCAGTTATCTCGTTCTTTGGTAAGGATGAAGACCCTCCTATACAGGGGCACATTCATCCGCTGTATGTTACTGGCCAGTTCAATGGCCTTGAAGTACGGCACTGTCTTGTCGACACGGGGTCCGGGATTAACCTGATTCCATCTCGGACGCTCCGGAGATTGGGGTTGTCTGAGGATTACTTGATTCCCTCCGACCTCAGGATCCAGGGGTACGACCGCACCGAGCAAACTCCGGTCGGAAAGATACGCTTGAAGACCCAGTTCGGTGACCTGGTTGCCAACACCGAATTCATGGTAGTCTCTCAAGACACTGCGTATAACGCATTGATGGGCAGGCCATGGCTCCACCTTCACGCGGCGGTTCCCTCATCATACCTCCAATGCCTCAAATACACCCTTAACGGTCGAGTAGGTGTGCTTCAGGGAGATGCCTCTCCTTTTGCCTCATGTGAATCCCGCTATCTGGACACGGACTATTACAAGAGCAAGGATAAGCAGATCCTGGCAGGTGAGGTTGAGCCTGTCGCTGTTGCAAGTGATCCCTGGGCAAGCTTGGATGACGCTTACGTCCTCCCGATTCAACGGTTGGACGTAGCCATGGTCTCGATGGCCTGTGAGTCTCCTGATGAGATGACCGCGACCGCCCGTGCCAGCACCAGCGGCCCAGCAGGATCTGGTAGCCCCAATGCAGTTTCCAACGCAGTCTCTCCCATGGACGATCCCTCCCCGAGTGGAGAGGACGTGGAAGATGCACCCCCAGCCTTTGAGGAGGGCGTCTCCGCCACGATCGATGAGTTAGTACAGGTGAACCTTGGAACCGAAGCAGATCCAAGACCCACATTGATCAGTGCCTCCATGCCCTCTGAGGAGCGGCAGCAGTACGTGGAGTTCCTCAGGCAGCACCGTGATGTGTTCGCTTGGGGCTATGACGAGATGTCGGGGCTAGATCCTCAGGTAGCCGTCCACCGCCTTGGTCTCCCGGCGAACCATCGCGAGTTCAAGAAGCCTCCCAGGAAGATGCACCCATTCCACAGTGCCATGGTTGAGGCCGAATTTGACAAGCATATCAAAGCCAACTTCGTGAGGGAAGTCCAGTACCCCAAATGGTTGTCCAACATTGTGCCGGTCAGGAAGAAGAACGGGCAGATCAGAGTCTGCATCAACTTTCGCGATCTCAACCGCCCCTGTCCGAAGGATGATTTTCCCCTTCCGGTGATAGAGCTGTTGATTGACGCCACGGCAGGGTTCCAAGCCCTATCCTTCATGGACGGATACTCCGGATACAACCAAATCCGAATGGCCCCTGAGGATGAGGAGTTCACTGCCTTCAGGGCCCCCCAAGGTATCTTTTGTTACCAGGTCATGCCCTTCGGCCTGAAGAATGCAGGTGCCACCTATCAACGGGCGATGCACCGCATATTCAAGCCAATCCTCGGCACACTGGTGGAATGCTACGTCGATGACTTTGTGGTTAAATCGCGCCAGCGTCAGGACCATCTCAAAGATCTTAAGAAAGTGTTCGGCTTCCTCCGATCTCGCTGCCTGAAGATGAACCCGTTGAAGTGTGCCTTCGGGGTCACCTCCGGAAAGTTTCTCGGATTTGTGGTAAGATACCGGGGTACTGAGATCGACCCAGATAAGATCAGGGCGATTAGCCAGATGCATCCCCCAGGTAACATCCGGGAACTGCAAGGGTTCCAAGGCCACTTAGCCTATATACGCCGATTCATCGCGAATCTGGCCGGCAAGTGTAAGCCCGTTTCTCAGCTCACGAAGAAAGGTTCCACCTATGTATGGGATAAAGAGTGTCAGACCACTTTCGAGGAAATCAAGCAGTACCTGCTTCAACCTCCGGTTCTGATGCCGCCTGTATCCGGGAAGCCGCTGGTCCTTTATGTGACTGCCCTGGAACGGTCCCTTGGTGCCCTTCTCGCCCAGAAGAACAACGAGGGAATAGAGAATAGCCTCTATTACCTCAGTCTCATGCTCCTCGATGCGGAAGTTAGGTATTCCCCCATCGAGAAGAGCTGCCTGGCGGTCGTATTTTCCGTACATAAATTACGGCACTACTTGCAGCACCATGAGGTACAGTTGGTTTCTCGGGTAGACCCGTTGAAATATATCCTGAGCCGGCCTATGTTGACTGGTCGTCTAGCGCGGTGGGCTGTGATTCTCCAGCAGTTCGACATCAGGTATGTGTCTCAGAAGGCCATCAAAGGGCAAGCATTGGCAGACTTTCTGGCTGCTCACCCAACCTCCGCGGATCAGCCGCTGGATCTAGGCTTTCCTGATGAGGTCGTCCTCTCGGTCGATCATGCCGATCCATGCTGGCAGATGCACTTTGACGGTGCCTCCCGGAGCCCCACCGGTAGAAGACTCGATAATCCTAAGCTCAATAGAGTGGGCTTGGGTATCGTCTTCATCACCCCGGAGTAATCCGTGCTGCCATACTCTTTCCTGTTGTCAGAGGGCTGTACCAACAATGAGGCGGAATACCACGCCCTCATCACTGGCCTCGAGTTGACTCTCGAGATCGACGTGCCCCATCTGTGTGTGAAAGGGGACTCCGAGCTGGTCGTTAAGCAGATCAATGGAGACTATGTTGTCAGGAAGCCGGAACTTGTGCCATTGCTGGAGTGCACCCTCCTCTTGATGGCCCAGTTCCCTTCTCGGCCAGAAATTGTCCATATTCCCCAGTCGCAGAACGGTCGAGCAGATGCTTTGGCCAGCCTTGTTGCGTCACTTGCAGAGCCTGAACAGGACAACCTGATCGTCCGCGTGACGCACCGCAGGCTCATCGCTCCCGTTATCCCGGAGGGAGATCGCGGCCCGTCGGTAAGTAATCTCACCACGGTTGCCCCTATGCCCGGAGCCCCGAGTACCCCAGATATGACAGTCGAACCAGCCCCTGATTGGAGGACACCTTTGGTTAAGTACCTCCAACATGGAATTCTCCCATCGGATCGGGCCGAGCGCGAGCGAGTTCGACGCCGCACATCGCAGTTTGTCCTCCAGAGCAGTCCCGGCCTGGAGCAGATCCTCTATAGACGCGGATTTGATGGTGTTCTCCTCTGTTGCCTTCAGGGATTTGAGATCCCACGAGTCATGCAAGAGGTTCATGCTGGTTCATGTGGTGCCCATAAGACTGGGCCGAAGCTGTCCCACCAGATTCGGAGGTTGGGATACTTCTGGCCCTCCATGATCCATGACTGCATCGAGTATGCTAGGAGGTGCCATGCGTGCCAGGTTCATGCGAACTTTGTGCATCGGCCGCCGGAGCCTCTCCATACCACCAGGTATTCTTGGCCCCTTGCAGTCTGGGGAATGGACGTTGTGGGACCTTACCCACCGGCGACGGCTCGCCAGTGCCGGTTCATTCTGACCGCCACGGACTTCTTCTCCAAATGGGCAGAGGCGATTCCGCTCAGAGAGGTCAAATCCTGTTCTATCGCTGACTTCGTGACCTCCAACATCATTTATCGATTTGGAGTGCCTCACGCTATCCTCACGGATAACAGAGCCAACTTCCGAGCAGCCGAGTTGAAGAAGTTGTACGCCTAGTACAACATTCGCTCGAACCATACATCTCGCTATCATGCGCAGGCGAATGGACAGATTGAGGCGTTTAACAAGACCCTCTCTAACATTCTGCAAAAGATGGTTGGTCAGAACAAGAATAGTTGGCCGGAAAAGCTCCCCAACGCCCTCTGGGCTTATCGGACGACGACTTGCAATTCCACCCAGATGACCCCTTATTCCCTGGTGTATGGAGATGAGGGTGTCCTGCCCATCGAGATCCAGTTACCGTCCTTGCGCACCGCGGTCTACGACCAGCAAGCACTGGACAAAGCTGCTGAAGCCCGTCTAGTCGAGTTGGAAGCACTGGATGAGAATAGACTTCGCGCTTTGCACAACTTGGAGAGGCATCTAAGCAGAATGGCTCGATCTTTCAATAAGAAGGTTCTCCTCTGCTCCTTCCAGCAGGGTGACCTAGTACTGGCCCTAAGAGCACCGATGATCCCCGACAGGAAGCCACCCAAGTTGGAGCCCAAGTGGTAGGGACCTCTTGTCGTCCACAAAGTCTATCCCAATGGCGCGTACTCCCTAGCAACTATAGATGGTGAGCGTGTCACTCCTCCCACCAACGCTAGGTTCCTCAAGCAGTACTTTTCCTAAGCGCAGTTCGTCCCACACGACGTTAAACTGCATTCGTCCCGCACGACGTTAAACTGCAGTTCGTCCCGCACGACGTTAAACTGCATATTTCCTGCATGATGCTAAACTGCACCACGTCCGAGCTACAAGACGTTAAACTGTTCATCATTCATCCCGCATGACGTTAAACTGCACCTAAAGAACTACGTGCGGCTTGATTCCCATCCTTATGGGATACGTAGGACCGCCTGAACATCCATGTTTTAGGCCCAGCACCATCCTTCGGGAATTTCTATCCCATCTCGGTCCCTTGGCCCAGTTGCCTCTGGGAATGCGGCGTATGGTGTGAAGGCGGGGCTATGCCCTCATGCACGTCGGTTTTCTCGCCACGCTGTACGCCCCCCACGGTTGGGGATGCCTTCCGCTCCCCCCTTTTTCCTTTTTCGTCCCGCATGACGCTAAACTGCACCTCAAGAACTACGTGCGGCTTGATTCCCATCCTAATGGGATACTTAGGACCGCCTGGACATCCATGTTTCAGGCCCAGCCCCATTTCCCAGGAATCTCTATCCCACGTTGGGCCTCCGGCCCTAGTTCCCCTCCTTTTTGTGCGAGGCGTATGGCGTGAACGCGGGGCTATGCCCTCATTCACGCCGGTCTACTGGCCGCGTCGTACGCCTCCCCCGTGTGTGGGACTACCTCACACCCCTCATCGTCCTGCATGACGTTAAACTGCCTCTCAAGAACTACGTGCGGCTTGATTCCCATCCTTATGGGATACGTAGGACCGCCTGGACGCTGGTGTTTCAGGTCCAGCCCCGTCTCTTGGTTGATCACGGGGATCTGCCGTCTTTTGGTTGCTCTCAGGGTGAGTCCTCCGACCCTTTCCGGTGATCTGTTAACATGTTTTGGGTACTTCGGTCTATGACCCGTAGTGTCGGATTCAATCCCGACAAGTCCTGTGTTGCTTGTCGGGCCTCACGCTTCCTCTTGTTTGATCCTTCACTCAAAGGGATCCTCGTTAGCGGTTTGGGTACGATTACTCAGTGCTCTCCTACCGCTCCGGGTCGATTTACCGGCGGGTCCTGGGCCACAAATCGATATGAATCCTGCGCTTGAGCGGTTGATGTTCGTTTTCTTTCCCCATCCTAGGCTGACGCGATCGGATGTTGTGTTGCGAATATGGTCAGTGACATCATTGATCGCCATGTCGGCTCTTTCAGGCTCTGAACATTGGTTGCGCAGTCCTCATCACACTCCGCCTTTGTGCGTTGTAGTGGAATCTCGACACTCTCTTCATACTGACCTTCAGTACACCTCTACACGTTAGGCAGGCCAACCCGGGTAATGGTGTCTTTTGAGGCTCCCACGATCTGAGCACCAAGGATATATGCTGATGTCCTCCCTAAGGGCCATGTGTAGATGGAAACTCGTCCCCATAAGGAGGAAGGAGTTGCCCGAACAATCGCGTTCTGGGCCCAGTATAGCTGGAGGCTAGCATCTCTGCCTCTCGGGTGATGGACATACGCAGGCCCCTGTCCTAGGATCCTTCTCCTGGAATCGTGCGTGACCACAGGGCTGGGTATGTTCCCACTTCCGCTGAGTCCGCCATATCTCAATAAGAGGATTCCTCCATGGTCCGAACCACACGACCTTAAACTGTGTTGTCTGGTCCTACCACACGACCGTAAACTGTGATCGTCTTGGCCGCTCGACGAGAAACGGCACTACATCGTGATGTTCTCCTCAGGGGACACTCACGTTGGGCACTGGTTAATAACCACGCCATTTATCAATGCCTTTCATGGATTGATTATTGTGACGACGCCAGGGATTTCTTAATCACAGGCATGTCGCTGCACCAAGAAAAACCATCCATCTTTAAGGACAAACAAGAAATATCAAATGCCGCTTCTTCTGGGTGCGAGGGCTAGACCTGCACCCCTCCCCGCGCCGGTGCCCGATTGTGTTGCGCCGCGCTTTAAGAACTACATGTGTCTTGATTCCCATCCTTATGGGATACGTAGGAACGCCCGGATGTTTGAAACTTCGGGTCCAGCCCCCACCTCTTAAAGATTCCCCCTTCTCTGGGGAATCCGCCACCTTCAGGTCACCCTCAAGGCGTGTCCCTCGACCCCTTGCAGTGGTCCACCGGTGTCAAGAGTACTCTGGTTTATTGCCAGGAGGGTCAGGTTCACCTTGGTCAGGTTCCTTCCACTTTTCAGGCTTCGTGATCCCTTTCATTCGGACCCATCGCCTACGCCCTGGGTGGAGCCCCCGTGAGCGGTTTGGACACAATGCCTCAGTGCTCTCCCACCGACTCGGGCTGGTGCCCCCAAGGGCCTCGGGCAGCAAATCGATATGAATCCTGTGCTTGAGCGGTTGATGCTCGTTTGCTGCCTCATTCCATCAACGGTCAGTGCGATATTGATGCTGCTTTTCTGCCACGGTCGGCAGTACTCCCATATCGTTACGCCGGTGCCCCCAGTCCTTGAGTGAATGGCCGCATGATTCACATTACATTTTCCACCTCCCATTCTGACCAGGCGAAACCTCGACACTCTTGACACTATCCCTTAGTGCATCTTTACATATCCAGGGGATAGGACCACGATGTGGCGTACTTTGAGGTTCTTATGGTCCGAGCTCTAAGACCTTAAACTAAGATCTGCCCCTATGGTCCAAGCTCTACGACCTTAATCTAAGATCTCCCCAAACGGGGTTCTACGTCCCGCAAGACGTTAAAACTGCACTTTCAGAACTACGTGTGGCTTGATCTCCAGCCCGATGGAGTACGTAGGAAGGCCCGGGCATCTCGACTCGGGTCCAGCCTCAGGGATCGCTAAGTCCCGCCCCTCCTCATCGCCGGCTGTCTGGCCTGGCTTCTGGTAGAGTGGTGCAGTTGTGATATTCTCCCCGATTCAGCTCGGGATGCCCCATTGCAATGATGGGAAGCGACAGTTTCCTCGTCAAAGAGGTTCTGTCTGAGAATTGGGGTGATTCACGGCCAGATTAGTGCATCCGCCTAATACGCTTTCCCCACGGTGGCGCAATTTTGAGAGCGTTAGATTCTGTCCGAACAAATCGTCACTTCGCCCCACGCTTCGCATGCCCTGTTGATCTGTATTTCCACCCTTGTGCCTGAAGGAACCCCCAAAGCGGCATTGATGATGACATGTGATCCGCCTCCTGCAATATGAATGATGACCTTCGGTCCGTCTATTGTAGTAGTATGGTCGATTGATCCATTGTCCGCTTGCCGTCTTGGGTATTTCCTGGAAGGCCGACCGTTGTGGATTTCTGAATTCGGGACATGCGATTCACCCTTTCTCATTTCCCTATGTTCGGATAAAATCTTAACGCCCCTAGCGTTGTCCCGCTCATGTGTTGGAACAAGTTGGGGGGATGATACATTGATTAGGTCTGAGGTCTCCTTTCCTAGGAATGACCTCCCTCTTTTCTTTAGAAGTCCAGGCCCAATTGTGGATGCCTGAAGATTGGTTAACGCTCCCGCAAGACAATGAATTGTGGTTGAGCATGTTAAGCCAAAAGATGCAGATAAATATATTGGTTCATACAAATGGATCAAAATATTGAGTAGCAGAAGAAAATGTTCTGGGAGTGGAAAAAACAAAGCCCCTAGGGATTAGCGTGCTGAATAAGTCTTTCTAACGCCGCTACCCTTTGGCCGGTGGCCTCCAGAGCTGCTTCTCGCTCTCTGCGTGCCCTCTCCTCGTCGGCGGTCACAACACGCAGCTCGCCGATCCTGGCCTGTGCACGCTCCCGCTCGACTTGAAGTGTGACCATCTGTTGGCCCGCCTCCGTCAGCTGTACCTGGGCGTCAACCAGCTGGTCCGTTAGTTGCTCCACAAGCTCAGTGCACGCTGCGACGAAGGCCTCCTTCTCTGTCACCTGCCCTTCGAGGCGCCAGAAATCCTGCTCCACCACGAGGAGCGCCCACGTGTTCTCCGACACGTCCCGACATTGTGCGACGTCGGCATGCCGGCGGCTCTCGCGCATCTTTTCGGCCATGAAATCACGGACCGTCAGATGGAGGCGTTGAGCATCGGCTCCCCCAGCACACAGGAAGCGCAGCCAGGTTTGAAGGGATACCACGCGCCCCAGCCACTCCGATGGGTCTCGCTTGAGGAAGCGCTGGATGCACTTCCACCCCCTGCGGCGTGTTATCCGGCTCTCCTCGACCGCCTCCGCGTCCGAGTCGTCCATCTCCTCGGGGTCGGCAGGCCGGTAGGCAGGGAAGGCAGCCAGTAGGTCTGTTGCAGGGTCCGCCCCTGGGATGTCCTCATGGGGGATAGGTTCCCCAACATCTGGGCGACCTTCTTCTCTCGCCCCAGCGGCGTTGACACCCTCGTCAGCCCCCGACCTCTCTCCGATGGCAGCACCACCGGCGTCCGCAGCCCCTTGATCAGCAGTTGGTGGGGCCGGCTCGGTGTGGGAAGTCTGTTCTGGAGTAGGCGGCATGTCTGCCACTGGTCCACTCATGGATGGCCCGGGTTCGGCAGCCTGACGAGCCTCCAGTGTTGAGATCACTGCGCAGGGCATGCCGTGGTTAGTCACGGATCGTCAACGGCAAGCACCGACAGTAAGGTAAAGAGACTTACGGGAATCCAAAGCATCATCTTCCGCTATCCTGGCCGCCGCAGGAGCAATTGCAGCAGGGGACCCCTCAGCGCTTGTCAATTCAATGATGGGCGTCTGGCCCCCGCCTTGTCCTGCTGGCGCCTCTCCTACTTCTACTGAGGATACCTGACCAACATCCGTGCACTCCTGAGGAAGGTGAAGAAATGGGTTAGAATCTGCATAAGAGAATGGATGAAGCAGGTTGAGTAGGGATAGAAGCGGACCTCGAGGAGCTCAGTGATATCAATATTGCCAGAGCCGACCACCTCGCCGCTCTCCCGTGGGCTCCCCTGATGGGACCTTCCCTCGGAGCCTTCATCCTCCCCCGTCTCCTCCTCTTCCTCGGAGTCGTCGTTACTGTCATCTTCCTCCGGCGGCATCTGTTCTGGAGAAGGCTCTAGACCGAGCATCACCTTCACCAGAAGGGACGGCTCCGCACGCTGACCACGTTGGCGCGTGTACTCGTCCATGGCCGTCAGATACGCATACCGTCGGTGGAAGTTCACCCTATCGGCAACCTGAAGGTGCCCGACCTCTGGCAGATGGATTCCTACGCTGGTTATCTTCTGCCAGATGATTTCGTTCCCCAGCGACTACCGCAGGGTCATCCAGGATGACCACAGCGCTGGGAAGACTGCATCGTGGGAGGGTTCAAGCAGACGCCTTACCTGCTTCCCGGGCCGCTCTTCGACCACCGCACGTGCCCCCTCTCTGGGCACCGAGGTCGTAGCGGCAGCCTGCGATGTGCCCGCCGCCGAAGTCCCTGCTCGCGCCGGATCCACTGCTTGGCGCGCCTCTGTTCTCCCCCGTGTAACGGCGCCTCGCCTCCTTCCTTGACGCCCGGTCTCCGCACGGGTGACCATGAGTCACCGAACTGGTTTCCGTAGAAGCCCCTCGGGGTATGCGATGGCCCAGTGTTTGGCGTACTCGGTTGCCAAGCCTGCGTCGACCCCAGTAGGAGGGAGACTGATGACCTCGCCAGAGCCAAAAGCAGCGAACATTAGCCACATCTGGCGAAGGACGCAAGGGTTCGTCTCCTCCCGGACAGTAGTGAATACCCTCTTCGGCATCCGTTGAAGGCACCCGAACTGCCTGGCGAACCGGGTTGGCACGTAGGGCTCGCAGATCACCTTCCCGTCAATTCGAGCCACGAGCACCCCGCCCCGCATATTCAGGGAGTATTCGTGCTGCTCCAGCGGACCCTGCCCATTGTCGATCATCTGGCCAACGGGAGTGGGGAACTGGCTGAAGTTGAAATTGGCGTGATTGCCAATCCGAATCCTCACGCCCTCCTCATTTAGGGTCATCGGAGCGACCCCCGTGATGTTCATCAGGGAGGGTCGCAGGCCGTTGCCCGGAGGAATGACGGCGTTTGGAAACGTGTACCCACCAAGGTGAGCAGCCACCCAGCCGTGGAAGAATTGAAAGGGCCCACAGATCCTTCGTGGCGACCCCCCTCGCGAGATGCGTCCCAGGATGGCGTACAGCTTAGCCAGCACCGGGACCCCGAGGTTATATCTTTTATTGGCGGCCATGGCGCCCGCCATCGCCAGTGTCACCGGGCGGACGCCCATTCTCACGTCCCACACTGGCAGGAGCCACCCACTAAGAAAGGCGGCCAGGAACGCCGCGTACCGGACATTTGGGTCCTGGGACTCGATGACGCGGTACCCCCATGACCGGTAGTCGCCCGTCTCCAGGACCCGCCAGTACAACCCGTTCCGGCTCCTCTGAGCCGCGGTCGGGCACCGCTTCCCCCTGCTTGGCATCTTGACCGCTGGGTCATGCTCCAAGAACTGGCCGAACCACTCCTTCTAGGCTATGTCCTTGTGGAAGTCCTTGATCCCGAGCCGCTGCGTGGCCAGGTCAAGTAGATGCCATGTCAGAATGGGAGTCCGTGACCTGTCTTCCCAGGTGTTCTTCGGGGGCAGGAACTCATCGTATTGGTAACCCTCCAGCGGGATACCTCCGATGCAGTGGATGTCCCAGAGACCGATGCTAACCTCCCCATGGTGAAGATGGAAGGTGTTGGTATCCGGGGACCAGTGGGTGAACAGCTCCGGCCCGAGCTCGGACTGCTGGTAGAAGTGGAACTGCGACGTCCACACCGCCTCAAACAGGCCGATGTACCGCAGCTCCTCCACGAAGTGATCGAAAGTGTGGCGTACCCAGAACGCCCAGGCCCACTCACTGGTGAAATTGCCCCCAGACCGCAATTCCCAGTCCTTCAGCCAGCCCTTGGTGTCGTCAGTGACACTCTGGCGATATGTGCTTGAGTAGAGGGCTGGAGAGTTCTCCGCAGTAGGCTCACTTCCGACGATGGTTCGCGTCCTTGGGTTCAGGACATGGACATCTAAGTGCCTGGTCTCCCTGGAAGGATGCCCATTGTTGGTGATGTTATAGCGGGGAAGCTCGTCCTCCCGAGTCACCCAGGTCCGTGGCGCATCAACCTCGAACCCTGGCACCGGAACCTCATCTAGGATGCCAAAGTTCCAGAGCGGCAGGTTGTCCGACAGCGGATATGTCTTCTGGGCCGGCGTCAGCAAGTCGAACAAGGATTGATTGTTGGAAACAATCTCCTTGGCTCCGTAGACCTCCTCGTTCGCCGCCATCTCAGCTCTGCGAATGGCGGCATCCCCCTCATTCCCTTGATTCGCGGCCATCTCAGAAGCTCCGGGAGTCGTGTGGGTTAAGGGATGAGGCGTGCGGAATCGGAAGAGGCTGGTAGAGAAGTTTGAGAGTTGGCACGCAATCCTAGTGGACGGCGCGCAATTGGGAAGTCTGTCGCGTAAAACCCCGGGTGTTCGCGCAAAAACAGGACGAAATCCGGAAGGGTTTGCGTGAAGAACGGGTGAATTCCGCGCCGGAAAGGGCAATTTCGCGCACGAGAGATTGAAAGCTTGTCGCGCGGAAGGCCGGTGTATGGTGCGGGGGACCCAGGGCCCCTATTTATAGGCCAGGACGGGTGTCCGCGCTGCGTGGAATGCGCTTTGTGCGACCGGGACAGCGAATTTCACGCCCGACGCCCTTTTTGCGCGTCACAGTCCCGCGCCACCCAGGACTTCGGCATTCCAACGTCTCCCTCGGAACCCGATCGTTGCGACCTCTCGCCGATCATATTCCGAGGGGGGGCTTTTGTAGACGCCGGAAAAGTTCGTTGTTCCCAAACGAAGCTCCGGATGCGGAAAGCGAGGTCATATTTGGAGTCGGAAGCCCGTTTTAGAGGGCCCAGAGGCCTTGCGCGGAATTTTGGAGGCCCGCGTGCAAAGTTGCAGTGCCGCGTGCAAACCTCCCGGGATGCGCGCAATGCGCTGGGCCGGCGCGCAATTTTGCGCGCCCGGGGCCCGCGCGACTCCCTTGCGCGCAGGGCCCGATTCCGCGCCCGTGATGGAAATTGCGCGCCTGCGAACCAGATTCCGCGCCCGGGGTTGCCTATAAATATAAGGCGACCCCCGACGTTTTGGAGGTTGCCGGAATTCGAAGAGTCGCTCGTTCGCGCAATCCTAACCCTTCCGCGCGCAATGCCGATCTTCAGGTAACCTATTTTCTTTCGCGCAAGAATGCCTCGGGGTTCGCCTTCGCGCGCAATCCCTTTGGCACCTTTCTTTTGAATTAACTCTTCACCCAAAGGCCTTCGCGCGCAAAAGAATCCTCTTGCGCGCAATTGCCCCCGGGTGCGCGCAATCCATCCCGATTGCGCGCACCCCCCCTTTTCAATGTGGCCATTCGTTAAAGAATGGGCCGTTGCCCCCGCGCGCTATCCGAAGCCCGGTGCGCGCAATCCCAATCATCTGCGCGCAAAGTGCTGGCCCAATTACGCGCCAGCCCGTCCATTTGCGCGCCGACCCGCGGTATTGCGCGCCAAGTTCCTCTTTTGCGGGAAAACCATCAGGGTCGCCCCCTTTGACCCCCTGAGGGTACCCGCCTGCGTGGCACCCGATCATCTTCATCCCGGGTGCCCGCACCATGCATTTTCTTCCCGTGCGTCCCTCCAGGCTTGCGCGAAGTGACACGGACCCATCGGCGGCACCATACACGCCCAAGCTGCACAACGTTAAACTGTCTAGCATATCGTCCGCGCTGCAAGATGTTAAACTGCCAAGTGTTTCGTCCAACATGACGTTAAACTGTACCTCGTCCGCGCTGCAAGACGTTAAACTGCTAGGCATCCCCCGTCCAACATGACGTTTAACTGCATATCGTCCAAGCTGCATGACGTTAAACTGACTATCATATCGTCCTCAACACACGACGTTAAACTGTACTTCGTCCGACAAGACGTTAAACCGCCCGCTTCGTCCTCAACACACGACGTTAAACTGTACTTCGTCCAGAAAGGCGTTAAACCGTCCGCATCGCCCGATCCTGTGCCTCGCACGAAGGGTCCCCCTACCGGTTTGGATGTGGCCCCCACCCGCTCGTCTCTGCAGGGATGTCGGGGTTGGAGTGGCCTTCGCCCACGGGGGTAGAGTGTCACAATCAAACGAACTACGTGGACTTTGATCCATGTCTCCTAAACAGGGTACGTAGGAAGCCTCCCTGAGGTTCAAGCCCACCACCTGGTCATCCCGGTCGTATTCACGCCGGTTCGTCCATCAGTGGACCCCTCCCGGGTTCACATTCGCGTCGATTCACCTATGAATCCGCCCTTGTGGGAGACTGCAAGTGTGTATCTCCATTGTGCTTCCCCACTGCCGAAGCCAGTAGAGGGCGTGACAGGGATCGAGGTCTCTTACCTTCGGCCCAAGTCCCTCTCCAACTGAGCTTTTCCGCATCCGGGCTGCCTCAGTGCGTAAGTCCTGACAGAATGAACTACGTGGAATTTGATCCCTGTCTCCTAAACAGGGTACGTAGGAAGCCTATCCGAGGTTCAAGCCCACCACCTAGTCGTCCCGGTCGTATTCACGTCAGTTCGTCCATCAGTGGACCCCTCCCGGGTTCACACTTGCGTCGATTCACCTATGAATCCGCCCTTGTGGGAGACTGCACATGTTTATCTCCATTGTGCTTCCCCACTGCCCTTTCCTCCTTTCAGCGTCCATCATGACGTGAAACTGTGATCCACCCGGCCGTTCCATCCCCCTCTGTGCGAGGTGGTTCGGTTCAATCCTCCGCCCGGCGGCCTCGACCTCTTCGTGAGTCGGCTTGCCGACGTCCAGCATGACGTTAAACTGTATATACGAACTACGTTGACTTTGATCCGCGCTGACGCGCGGTACGTAGGAAGCCTCCACGAGGTCCAAGCTCTTCACTCCATTGTCCATCCTGATCCTTACCCGGGCCGCCACATCCCGGTGGGGTCATGCCATTTCATTCCATTCCACTTCACTCGGGAAGCCGCCCATGTGCTGGCCCCAGCGTCGGAGGTTCCTCGCAAGGGGTTCTGTCATCTGATCCACTTCTCGTGTTGATCAGTCTGATGTCGTCCCCGCTGGACGTTAAACTCGCGGCATACCCCGTGTTAAACATGGGAAGCTGAGGAAAACCTCAGGTGACACAGTTCCCCGCACCCAGCGCGGGATGCCTCAGGTCATCATGCCTTCGAGAAGCCCTATTAGGGACGGAAGGCAGACATGCAGAGCCGCAGTGTTAAGACACGCCCCCGAAACCCAGAGCCACCTGATCTCCTCACCACAGGTTGCTGCCCCGACCAGACTCCTTGGAACGTCCGGGCGGAAGCAGCGTAATTAACCGGTGTCCATGGAGACATGGCGCCAGGAACGAGATTCACGAGCACGTCTTAAATCTATGAGGGAGACCCGGATTAGGCGACGAGTTCCGAGGAGACGTCCACGGAAGGAGGAGCCGACATCCCATCATCCCGGTTTCGATCAAGGAGAAGACGCCCCTGAACAAGGGACGGATGTCGCCCGCCTTTGGAAAGCGGGACTGTAGGGCCACAAGCCGCGCGCGCCCATCCCCTCGGGTCGACGGGCGCACGCGCGAATGCGTCCTGGCGGAACAGCGTCGGAACAGAAACCTGGCGCACATCCGCACCGAAACACACTCGATTGCTATCTTAACGTAATGAATTTGCAAGACACAATGATGAACATGTTCTTTTGGATGGGGAGCAGATTAAAAGTCAGAGCTCCATGTTCCCCCCATCCCCTGAAATGGACTCCCATCAGAGCGTCACCGTTGAGGTGACGCAACTTGTGCAACGCACAGAGGCAGGCTATCTCAATGTTTCCTTTATGCCTCTTGGGTTGCTCTCGCTTCGCTGAAGGAAGAGCATACAGCTTGATGTGATGCAACAGGTCTCCTATTGTTTTGACATGGTCTACATACCCTTCATAGGGCTTGAATCTTGATTTCAGTTGGCGGAGGGTTGTCCATATATTATAGAAGATGTCGTGCATGCATTATTTCGACAATTCTCTTGGTATGTCAAATTGAGAGGTGGTCTTGGGCCAAAACATAACTGGTATATCATCCCTCGCTAGTCCTTTCCTCAGGTGAAACATATTGGCATACTCTTCTGCTAGTGATTCCTCTACCTGGTCATCCCAACTGAGACTCTCGTTGATAGCATGGTTGGAGGCACTGGGACTGGTAGGTATTGATTTACCATGTGGGAGATTCTAAGCTGGTTCATAAGATGAATGTGGCCCCTAAATGTCCCCCAATTGAAGAAGGGTTCCGTTAGTGATTGACTGGGAATCTGACATGCTCGATCCCGTCCTTCTGTGTGCCTCATCATATGAGGGATTTTCTGTTCTTGATTTGGTAGGGGGAGGACCTTCCTGTCGATATGATATGTCATCACGGGGAGGGCCTTCGCAATGAAGACCGTAGTGGCGGGGACTAACATTACTACATGACGCCTCACTTCATTGAGGACTTTTGCAGTGCATACCCATGGGAGGACCTCTAAGTCGTGTCGTAGCAAGGGGAGGACCTTCTGGCTGCGTAGTGTTGTTAAGGGGAGGGCCTTCGCTAAAACTTCCATCATGGCGAGGATGACCATCATGGTTTGGCGTTCGGTGTGTATCCTAGGGAGGACCTTCAAGATACACTACTACAAGGGGAGGACCTTCTTGTTGCTTGGGGCCACTGTGGGGAGGACCTTCACAATGGCGGACGTGCTGGAAAGGACTACCATCATGGCTACTGCAATGGTGAGCACTACCATTACAACTGGTGTAGGGAGAATATTTGTGGGGTGCACCCTGGGGAGGGGCTTCAAAATGTACCACAATGAGGGGAGGGCCTTCTTGTTGATTGACGTCTATATGGGGAGGACCTCCATTATTAGGGTGGTGAGGACTACCACCATGATCTAATGCTCATTTGCACGGAGTGTCTTTGCAACGTAACCCCTGGGGAGGACCATCAGTGCAGGCCATGACAATGGGAGGGAATTCTTATCGCGATGATACGTCACTGCGGGGAGGGCCTCCCCAGATTCCACTATTATAGCTAGGACTATTATAAAAATCTTTGGTCCCACTGCATGGAGAGTGTTTGCAGCGTATACCCCGGGGAGGAACTTCAGGGTGGACCGCAGAAAGTGGAGGACCTTCTTGAAGCTTGATTTTCTGGTCATGTGGAGGGTTTCCATGACTCGCATCAAAAGAGGAGATCTCGTGATCGATCGTTATATGCCCGCGGGGGAGACCCTCATGGGTGCTTTGGGGAGGACCATCAGAGCTTCTGGTAGAAATATTGTGAGGAGGACCTTCTCAACTGCTATTACCACTCCCATAATATGGTAATGGGTGGGTAGGATTCTGAGCCTTCAATATGCACTTAGAGGAATTTGGAACCCCATCTTCCAGCAGAGCGGAGTCATGAACTCCCTCTTTATTTTCCAACTGCCTTCAGCACGTTCGAGGCACTTTCTTATGGGCAGCAGGGACCGTCTGCTGTTGACAACAACCTTCACCTTTGGGTCCCTGTCTAATTGGGTCTCATGACGCTGTTAGGATACACTGACAAACATCTTGACTTTTAGCAGGGATATATTCCTGCTCTGGAGTGTCCACCATGATGGACGGGTGTCCCCCAATTGGAATGAGGGAATCTACTCGATCTGGTTTCCCTGGTGTCGCGGAGTATAACCGACGACCCTCCAGGACAGAATCAGGGATGAAGATCTTCTCCAAGGTGGCTATCTCGTCTCTTAGATGAGTCACCTCAATTGGGGAAATGGGCTCATGGGCCCGAGTCCTTGTTGTTTCTTCTGATGCAATTACACTCTGGAAAGTATACAAGATATGATCTGGGATCGATACCTGCTCCTCCGTCATTTCCAAGACATGGAGAGAGACATATTTGTCTAGAATAGGTATGAAGGCCCATTTCGGTATCGGAGTAGGAATATCCTGCTCTGGTCCTCTTGTGGTCAGTGGGTACTGACAATTCTCTTGTGTCGGGGCAGGTGAATGAATCTGCCCCTATACCGGGATGACGGACTTTATCTCTCTGTTTGCCGCCACATCGGGATGACAGACTTTACAAGCATCTGCAGGGAGCTGGCCCTACATATATTAGTTTCCCACCGTATCAAGTCGGTAGCCATTGTTTGCGGGGAGACGTGCCCGCCTATGAGTTGATGCCACATCTGGGTGGCAGGCATTGTTGATGACCACCATTTCGGGATAGTAGGCATCAAGAGGACCTGCTAGGAGCTGATCCTATAGACGTTGGGTTGCCACCACATCGGGTTGGTGGGCTTCACGACCCTGGGTAGGGAGAGGTGCCTTCCCGGCAAGTTCTGTCATGTGTGAGCGACGGGCTTGACAGAGCTCGGCAGGGATGCACGCCCACTCATATGATGCCTCCATATCTGGATGGGGGGCTTGGGAGGAGTGAACATGTGTATGTGCCTGTTCGTGATGCGTCTCTGTGACAGGGCAGCAGAGCTCCTCTTCGGGGACAAGGGTGATGACCGGTCCCTGGTTGTAAGTTTTCCTCCCCTGTCGGGCGGTCCGAGGGGTCGGATCTCAGGGAACATGGGCCTGGATCCTCGGCTCTACATCCTCCTGAGCGTGAGGATGCCGAGTCGTGGCGTGACTGCGATGATGTCTTCTGGCGGGGGCCTTGGAGCGGAACCCCCGTTCAGCTGGGATGATGTCCTTAGCATCGACCTCATCCATCTCCCTAAGATAAGGGAGGTACACTTTGTCTCGTTCCGTGGATAGACTCCCGAAATAGTTAGAGATGGTAACAAGAGCCGTCTGGATCTGCCTTTGCGGCCGCTGCTGGGTAGGCGACCGGTGAGTCCTAGTGGATTGGAGGGCGTGCATGGCCGCCTCCACCGTCGGGAGAGTACCATTCACGTGGTACTCTCGGATCAGCGCATCTGAGACCCAGTGTTGAAGACTTTGGGTAGGTGATGGAGTCCTCCATTGGTGAGGATGTCCGGTCATTGCATTGTTAGAAGCACGTGCTTGAGAATTTCTTCGTGACGCCATTGGATCGAGGGTGTTCTGTGTGGTACCTGTAAAACATTTAAACAAATACAAATAGCGAACCCGTCAAAGTAGCATCTCATGACCCCATGCATAATTAATGACCTTGGATGGCCCTCCTTGAGAGTATAATGGGGGAACGGGGTGGGATTAGGTTAAATCCAGCATGTTTGGTTTAAGATTCACATCGAGTTCACCATTTTTTGTTTCAAACCGATTCTCTTCGGGAGATGGAGGAACGATGCGCCCGACTGTCGATCTCATGGAGGGTTGGTCCTCATTCAATCTCTATGGTTTGGTACACCGGTATTCACTTCGAAACTACCAATGGTTCCATATCCAATGATACATGGACCTACTTTCCCAAGTCAGGCGATCGCTGGGTGGTTTGGCCAGCGGTTCTTAAGAACTCACATTGGTCGAGAGGATGGGAATTCTGGCTCATCTCACCCTTTTGGGGGGAATTATTACCCATTCCAAGACTCTCTTATATATTTAAGACGTATTCATATGTTCTCTATTCTTTGGTTTATACCCTATCATAGTATCCACGAATTTCTCTTGGTTGGAAATGGTCAGCTGAACGCAGGGACTCAGAATCTTTTATGCCTGAGGTTTACTATCCCTTATTGGATTAATAACCCCGAGGACTCTGGACTCCTTGAGGAGAAACTAGGAGTGGTGTGGTGAACCGATGAGAAGACAGTCAGATCGACTAATTGTTGGGCTTGAACTTTTGAAACGCTTCTTACATACCCTTCCTAGGATACAGGGATCAAATTCTACGTAGTTCGAATGGGAGTGTCAGACAACCGACGTGAATGTGGACCCGGGGGTTTGACGGTGATTGGGATTGAACCTCATGAAGGCTTCCTATGTATCCCTATGGTAGGGAATCAAAGTCCTCATAGTTTTCATGGCTTGGGGATTACGCTCTGAGGCAGCCCCAGAGCAATGGATTGGGGATTAAACTCTGAGGAGGCCCATAAGAGGATATCAAGGTTGATGCTTACTCTAATCCCATGTGAGTCATGCTCAGTGTGAGAAACAAGAGGCAGTAGAGACCAGATGATCACATCGCGAAATGTGTGTTTGTGGGAAGTGGAGTGGGGATTACGCATGGAGCGGCCCATAAGGTCGGGGTTTACTCCGAGGTGGATACCCAAGGCGACAAAGCAAAACAGGAGAGGGACTTGACCCCATAGAAGGATAGGGTATCGCTCTTCCTTTCTACGGCCTTCCTCGGGCATGGCCATGGGGAAGTATGAAGGTTCATGGGGGCTTCCTTCTGATGGGTATTTTACTACCCCTAAGAAGGGAGAAGTACCCCAGCCCCAACAAGTGGAGGGGCAGAAAGGGGACTCCATAACTCAGACTACACATTACCGTGGGAATGTGAACCCAGATATGTTTCGGAAATCCACTCAAGGGTCGGGGTAACACCTTTTCCACTGCTTACAGTGTGTATTTGAACTCAAAATGGCACAATGATGAACCTGAAAGTTACATCACACGAGTCTGGTGGCTCCAGTGGAGGCCTCAGCTCAGGTCTTATTAATGGGCCAATGGGGGAGCTGTGGAGTTTCAGGCCGGATCGGTATGATTTTATCTGGCTGGAGGAATTATTACATAGAAGGATCTTACGGTCCACACACGTGTATGAGTAGTGGCACCCTTTGCGTATAGAGGTTCTATGCTGCTCTAGAGGCCATCCATGAACCACGGTGGTCCACGGACTGATGGGAACCCCGCGAACCAGGGTTGTTCGTGGACTGATGGGCACCCTACGAACTAGGGTGCTTAGCAGCTTCAGGTTAGGCCTGTGTACCAGGGTGGTACGCAGAGGGATCCATGCGAGCACCAGCAGCAGAGGACGACACTAGTCGGGGGTTTTTCAGTCGGGGCTTCGCCTGCATAGGAGTGTTCTACACAGTGTGACAGATTGGAAAAGAGTCATAAACTCCCTAGTCCGTGGGGGGTGCATCCTTGAAGGGGTTATGGTTCGTGGTATTCTCTTCTTTGTTATTTTAGGTTCGCGATTCACCATGTTATTATGCGATTTCGGTTCCTTATTAATTCGCTTCCAACTTCATACCTATTCTCGTCCACGGAATGAAACTTTGTAGTTTAAGAAATCCTAAGCTCCTTCCTTCAAAGTCCTTTTTCCAGAATTTGGTTGATCTCTCTAAATCCCCCCTTCTCTTCCCCCTCGGTCTCCTTTTATAGAGTGGGGAAAGAGATGTATCTGGGGTCATGCAGCACCTTTTGCGGAGGCCCATGACTGAAAACCTGGTTTACGGATGACTTGGTAAATCCATAACTCGGGGGGGAATTGAACACATCTCCACCACAAACCAAATGAGCTCAGTGAGTGCTTCGCGGCCTCGCAGGGTTCCACCTACATTCCGAGAATGACATTGGATGCGACTAGGGCCGGTCGACGCGATTCGCGGCTGGGGTGGTTCGTGACGGTGGACCGGTTCCGTGCTTGTCCTGCTTTGCACCCATTGAGGCTCTCCGCCTCCATTCCGTGAATGACAGTGGTCTATGGAGGGGCTGTTTCGCAGAACTGGCCACGTAGCGTTATCACTGGACCGGTCCACGGACCGGTTCAGCTTGTGCCTTTGAATTTTCTCCATTCTTTCCCCAATTCTTTGGGGGGATTTGGGTAGAATCTCCTTTGTGGATTTGTTTTCATCAGGACCCTAAAATGGTATATCATATATACTAAATCATTATCATGTTATATTTATTATTTAAATGAATTGCACATCATTATTATACCCATCCAAATAATAATGTATTGAATAACAATTACACCACGACGTGGAGACGGTAGGTCGTACGTACGCACGTATAGTGACAAGTCATTAAAAGTATGGATAGAACACTGAATATGGTTGTACCATATTTATAATAACATCAAAATATATAAAATATACTAGATTTATTATTTTATAATGGAAATAAAAAATAAAGAAGAAGTTGAAGAAGAAAGGAACGTGAAAGAGGGTGGTGAAAACATTACGTCTTCTTCGGATTCTTCCTTTTGATTTGATCAAAAGGGCTCATTAGGATGGCTTTCTAATAAAACTAAGGAATCTAGGTTGAATTTAGTGAAGTTGAGAGAATATTTCTGCTGGGTTTGGCTGAGCCAAAATTCTTTGAAGGTTTGAATTTGAGAGAAGGGGGAGTGCCCTTTTTATAAGAGGGGTAAGGGGCACCTTTGGAAAAGCTAGAAATATTATTTTATAATAAATACATATTTGGTTTCTAATGGCTTCAAAGAAGATTATTTAAATGTTAAGGTGGGGATGGGTCGATATCTTTTCATCCAATAGATTTTAGACAGGTTTGGGTCACTATATTAACCTTATCATTTATATTTAACTCTTAGTTAAATAGTTTGACATTTACCATGTCTCATTGTATTTTTATATTATATAGTTAAAAAACATACTATATACCTCCAAGATACACCCAAGTGGTACATTAATGATACATATATCATTATATAAGTCCTTTTACCAATCCTTAGATTTTTAGGAATAAAATATCAATTAATAATATAATATTTGTTTTGAAAACTCTTATATGTCAATTTTGACACTATTTGGTATTTTATTTTTGTGAAAATAATAACAGCATGATTACTTCAAACAAACATAATTAAATCAATACTAACATGTCATATTAACCAATAAAATTAGTGTAATTCATAAAAAGTTTCAAATTACATTTATTTGGATATTATAATATCAATTATTCTAATATTTCATTAATTAGGTAATTACTGCATCACCATTGTGTCATAAATAAATTAAAATATTTAATGTCTAAAAATTATAAATTAAATACCATTATGTAGTAAATCATTTTATCTTTGTAATGAATATTTACAATAGAATTTATCTTCTGTATAACCCTATATTAAAATTTTTTTAGTTATTAATCATTGATTTTATCTCTTTTAACTCTTCTTTGAATTATATAATAAACAATGTCCCAATCTAATCCAAGCAGACCTAAATGATAATATTTTATTCCTAAGGATGATTTTGGTCGAGATACACTTGTCCAATAGAATTAGGACATGTGTTTGGGTAATATTAATATCATTTTTACCCTTAATTACCCTATTTACTTTTAACCATGGTAAATAAAAGTAAAAAGTTATTATTCACCAAAAATTATTTTTATCTTAATTGACCACATTTTACTCCTTGATATTAACCATGTCTCTCAGATTTTTGAAATTCCACTCATAGAAGCATTAAAATTATGTTTTATGTAAATTTACAAATTCTCCTAGGAGATGGGTAAAAGACGGTGGAAAGTTCTAAGAATGTTTTATATATCTGAAATTATTATAAATAGACACCAATAAATTAAATTTATCTTATATAGGTATTATCTGTCTATTTTGACCTTAACTATATTTAAATAAAACAAATAATTATTTAAATAATTATTCGGTTTTAAACTATAACTTAGTTTTTCTCACTATTCATCAAAAATTGAATGTTTTCAGAAAAATACCCATAATTCACCATAAGCTAATTTCGATATTCCAAATCCAATAATGAAGACCATTTTGAAAGAAGAAATGTATAAAATTTTAAAAAGTGGGTGTTACTATTCATAACGGCTAGTTTGATTGGTTTTGGTGTGTGTTAGAACTCGATGTTTCGTACAACACACACTACCGTATTATTCAAAGAGAATCATACCATGGAAGCTTGGGGTGTTACACCATAACCCGCACTCCCAAATTTGGTGCTAAAATTTTAAACATTAAATTTTCAGTTTTGATGTTGATAATTGTGACCCAAATTTTCCATCCAAACCAGAAAATATAAAAAGAATAATATATATCACATACATCCTTAAGGGTGGTTTAGGTTTATAGTATTAGAGAATTAGTAAAAAAATAATACATAAACAATACACATAAATTTAAATGTGGATTTATCCCACATAACCCATATTTTCATTTTCACATTAATACCTCATCATCATCAATATATAATACCTTATATAAATTTCTCATTCAATCTCGTTCATTATAATATGGATAAATGGAAACATAAGAAGGGTGTGATCAATTAATCATAGAGGGAAAGCCTCAAAATAAACAGATGAATGTCATTAGTGTGCATAAGAATAGCATAAGGGTATGATAACATAATTAGAGTGCATGAGTACTCCAAATCTTTTTTTTATTTTTCATGAAACCACTTTAATTTTGAAAAGGAACCTCTTATAAATTATAAAAGAAGATGAATCATATCACAGACTCATCAGTACAACATTGACCATCCAGATTGAGTTCATAAACTACACTCAATCACCATTCCAAATTTAAAATTCCAAATAACATTTGGAACCATATTATTCCTTGAGACAAAACACACCACATTTTCAAATTTTAAATTTAAATCAATGGAAAGATCCATTGTCCAACGGCAGCTCCACACCTTGATTCAAGGATCATCAGAACCACCATGATAATAAACCTAGTGGAAGGATGAAATCCAACATATATTTCACCTCCTGGACCATGGGTGATGGCATAAATTTCACATCCTAGAGCTTCTAAGAGAAATATCGTACATGAAATTCCTAGAGATGAGTGTCATAACTAGAAACCAGAACAGGGTATGAATGGTACTAACAACTACTTGAGGGTTGAAGCATGATGGGGACACAAATAATATACCAATGATAACCCAACAGAAAACTCATCATCATCCAACACTATACTAAGATTAACCCACTTGACCATCACCTTTAGAACCACATCAGCTTTCCCAATAAAATAAATCCAAAAAAATGATGAAAATTAGGTCAAATAAATTAATATTTTCAAATATGGACACAATGGAGGTGCTAAAACAAATTGAACTAGATATCACCATCACTTTTTACACCAAGAAACAACTATGTTTGAGGAAAATAGAAATTCACATTCCAGGAAGAAGAAGATATAACAAAGCATCAACACCCAAGCATCAGAACTCATTGAATCATTTCTGTCATTAATCATGATGAAATAACATAAGCCTCATAAAATGAGACCATTAAGAACCAAAAAATCATCAAGGAGGACATAAATGAAAAACCACGTGGCCAAAATAAAATTAATCCTGAGAAAACAGACAATGAGAAACCAAAACCTAGGAAACCAAAGCTCCATACTACCACTCTAACAAGCCCATCCCTTTCCATCTAGGGGACCATCATACTTGTCTATGACGGGGTTTATCATGATGAGAAATGAGGATAGTATATACGAGAATGAAGAAATAATCTTCAACTGTAAGACCAAAAATCAAAGGTGAGCAGGAAAATAGTAATGAATGAATCGAATGACATAATACCATACCTCTATGTTAACTAACATGCAGAAAAATAATTGGGGACTGATGATGTATGGGTGTACCCATCACATAAGCAATAACAGTCTCTCTTAGTGCTATCTAGGTTCAACCGTATTATATAGTGTGTATTAACCACCACCTGAATAATTTGAGTATATATATATATATATATATATATTTCATCATAAAAATCATTTAACCCATCATTATAATTTTTTAACTTAATCATCACTTGTAGAAAAAATGGGTTTCATGCCAAACTCTTTGAAACATGATTAACTAGTAGAAAATAAGCATGTTGTATAAAAATATTTTCAAACCCTCATTAACCCTTATAAAATATAAAGTTTTTATGAAAATATATTGGAATCATGTTTTCCTTGTATAGAAGAGATGGGTTCCACAAAAATCTCCCTGAAATATCATTATTCCATTGAAAATAAATGGTTTCTGTAAAAATATCATTGAAAAATTTTAATCCACCAAGAGAAGGAATGAAGATGGTATTATTAAAAAATATACCCACTTCTGCAAAATTAATAACAATGGTTGATGATGTTGATGAATAGAAATACCTTTAAAATAATTTTTTGGAAAATTAAATTTTCATTACGAATATCACTTCTTAAAATAGAAAACATTTTGAAAATCCTTTTCTTTGAAAATCATATTTCGGAACAAATAATCTCAAGAATATTAAGAAAGAATTTCCATTAAAAATAATATTAAAACATTTAAAGGAATATCCAATTAAATGATTATCAAGTTCGATAGTAAATATATACAATCAATAAAGAATATTCCCTTTTCATTGTAAAATATTTATAAAAGATCCTTGTTTAGAAAATGACAAGAAGATTGCATTCACCATTTTGGTAAAAACCAAAGGGAATTATTTTGAAAATTATATAAGAATATTTTCAAACAAAAATGTTAAAGAGTTATATTTGGTGAAAATTACAATTATAAATAATTTCAAAAAGGATAATAAAAATTTTGAAAACTTTTTTACAATGAATGGTTTTGTGTGGAGAAATGATTCTAATTAAAGAGAGAAATGATGTGAGATTTTGATAAAAATATATTATCTTTAATTTTATGTATTGAAGAGTTGGATATTAATACTATCACTTGAAAATATAATTATTAACAAAAATAGAATAAAATTCATGATTTTATTGATAGGTTGTAATATAATTTCATTATTGTATGCATAATCATAAAAAACATAAGAAACGATGATATTGTAACATGAAACTATAACAAATTTGGATCATTGAATCATAATCCCTATGACTAAATTAAATTAAATGAAACATAAAAAAATGAGAACAAATATAATTATAATACTAAATATCAAATAAGATGTTTATACACCTCAATAAATTATATAAATTTATAACACAATATATGTCTCAAAGAAGGAAAATTATGAACCAAATCTATAACCGCTTTGGATACATTGAAACTATAAGCCCCATGAAAGGGAGTGAATACAATGAAAATATAAATCCTTATAAATTTAATTATAATAATTACATAATACTTTCAGAGGAATTATATATACCACATAAATTAAACTAACGGGTGAATATGGTATATATCTCACATAAATAAATGTGAGATCAGAAAAACCCTTATCATGAGCTTTATTTGTCAAAATAGTTCTTCATAATGGTAAATAAAAAAATTATGTTAATTATTTACATTAATTATGACCATTTAGATGTTTATTATTTATTTTTTTCACTTTTAGATATGTTTTATTTAATTACATAACCAATTAATTTTAAGATGGATGTTTTGACCATATTCGACTTCTTTGTCAAAAATGACTTTGGTAGGTTGACTATGGTGAAAATTATAATTCTTTAACCATATCTAGAATAATAATAAGGAAAAAGTAATAATATTTATATATAATTTAAACATTTAAAACCAATCATTAAATATGGTAATGAAAAATGAAGTAATATTACAATCATGGAGTCTGTAGTCATTATATATGTATGAGTAACATTTCCATTTTTCAAGGATCATTATGGAAAGAGGTATGTGAATATTTATACTATAATAAATAAAACTACACATTTGATTTAATTATAATGTATTATTATGTATTTTTGGGTATAGAATAAAAAGGAACATACACGGTTTAATTATATTTTACTGGATTTAAAAGACCATTAAGCATCATAACTATTGTTTATATAAATAGTCAACAGTAACAATTTGTTTAGCATAAATACAGGGTTCTGAAAAATCCATTTGAAACATACAATGGAAGTGATGACATCAACCAATAAGATTGTACCCTATTGATCCAATTAATTAGTGAATCTAAGGGTGATAGTGTCACTTGGAGTTTCCCTTAACCAAGACCAAGAAGATATTTAGCATCTAAAGAATGATAGAAAAATTTACGAGTGAATTTCAAACTCATCAGGATCCTGAACATAACCAAATTCTCTGAACGACACCATGAAAGTCTCACTATCACACACCTTACCCTTTGGAAATTAATTAATAATTAATTTAATATTTATCAATACCATAGATATATGTGTGTGTACATTATTTTCTTTATAATAAAGAATATATTTTAATCATATTATTTTTCCTTTATAAATGATTTTTATTTTGATACATTAAATAAAAAATTTTATTTTTATATTTAGTAATCAATTTCAATAAAGGCATTTATTTTGATGAATTAAGGTATTTTTGAAATAAATAACATTTTTAAAAGGTATTATAATTAAATAATATTTTTAAAATTAAAATTATCATAAAATTTTATTAAGTAAAATATAATTTTTAAAATAGTTTGAAAACTATTATTATCAAACAAAAACATAGCAGTTCTCAACAAATGCATATTAATCTATTAAAAGTAAATATAAACATATTTAAAAAATTAGTTTTATAAAATGAATATTATTTTTGGAAACATAATGCCAACATTATACAATGGTAAATTTTTCTTAATTTTCAGATATAGTCGAATTTTTAGGTAATAATTAAATATTGTATAAATATATTGTGTCTAATATGACATAATAGTTACCAAAAAGAGATGTAATAAATACTCAAGAGATTATCCATAACCAAAAATATGTTTTATATTAAAATTAATGTTTTTATGTTTAATTTATTAATTTTATAATCCATTCTTAAGCCTCCAAAACAATTAATATATTTTGAGGTTTTAAAATCAATTCTTTAGGAGTATGACTCACATCCACAGAATAAATGTCATTATTTTATTCATTTAGACTTTTTCCCATATAAAAAAATAAAATCCACTCCAATTTTTCATAAACCATTGGTGAAACCCACTGTAATGTTTTTAGTTTTGGATATTTGTTTATATAGATTCTAAAACCTATGTTTGGGAAATATTTAAGAAACCCCTCATCATTTCTTATATAATAAAACCTATGATACAGTTCTACTGCACTCAAAATCCTTGTATAGTGTATTTAATCATCCCTCTCCTTTATAGAGTCCTATAAAGGCACACCAAAGTTATTAATAATCCCCTCCTATGTATTTGAAGTCATGCACTCAATTAAAGGTTCATCACCTTATCTTATTTATTCATGTTTCTTTATTATCATGTGTATTCTATTTCAAATTAATAATTTAGGGATAGATATTTACATTTCTATATTACATCCATTTGATGTAAAAATTATGATAATCCCCTTTCTCTCACATCATCCCATTTTTTTTGACATCGTTACCCTGCAAAAAATACACCGTGGGTTTTCCCTGCCAAACATTTGTATAGTGAATACCATACCCATTTACTATCAAGGGTGCTCACTTTTTTGCACTTATATTTTTTTTATTTGGGACATAAATAATTTATTACACACTCCATGATCATGGAAAAAATTTCATGATGAATGACTCCATGATTTATGATCTATGTGGCACACATAATCAAGATAATAAAATGTAAGGGATGGATCTTCCTTGAATTATATAATGCTCCAATGAATTGGATAATTTTTAGAATCATGATATGTTATTTTAGTATATGGAGTAATCTGGATTCATTTATGGTAATTTTTCTATCATGATGACTTGGGATATATCCTTGACATAAGTTTATGATGTTGTGTTTTATGTCGTTCCCACATTTTTAATGTTTCCATTATGTAATCCTGTTATGTCAAGTCTAATTGTTCATGATTATGATTCATATATGTAGTATCCCTCATTTACATGGCTAATATATAACCTGTGTTATTATCCTATTTTTTCCAATTTTTATTCTCTTAATGGGATTTATAGCTCACCCATTTCTTAGGTTTTTTCCAAGGTTATCCCTTGTAGTTTTAATTGTGATCATGTTAATGATTTTTTCAATAAAGAATGTGTTTTTCTTATTTTATGTTTTTTTAATGTACCAAATTCCCAAATAAAAAAACTTCTTGATAATTCAGGTTGTATTATTTGTAATGTTTCATAATAAATCATAAATGAATTATTAAGAAAGAATTAGGATGTTATTATTATTATTAGAGGAAAACATGTATTTATTTTTCATATTAGGATTAGAAAATTCTAGTGAAAGATTTATGGATAACACTAAGTAAAATAAAACATACCAAAATTTTATTACATATAGAGTAAGTGGTTTATCAATAAAATACATCATTTTTTGGATACTACTTGTTTTTGTGGCTTTGGAAGAGATGTACATATGGGTAAAACCCAAAAACAATGTGTTGAGATGGACTCAATTGATAACAGGTGCATGAAAATAGGACGTGATACATAGTTGATTTGAATCCCCAAGGGGGTAGGCTTTGGAAATCTCATATTGTATTTAAAAAATATTATTACGAGAACAAAAAATACAATAATATATTTTTGGAAATAGATCATGGATAACATAGATTGAAGCATAGAAATTCATAAGTTAGGGGAATAATTGTAATTTATATTTTATCTCTTTAAATTCCTTGGATTCCCCATTTTGGTTTTATTAGTTTACAAATACTAATAACTATTTTCCTTTTATACTAGGTAATGTCCTCAAATAAGGGTAATCTGGTAAAAACCCAATGAGTAGGGAAATGTGAAGACTTCCCCAATGAGATGGCCACCCGAATGGGAGTAGTAATTGCAAACTTTTTCATGATACTCTCTCAGTTGAATCAGGTTTAAAATAGAAACCGAGATCAGTAAGAGAATACAAATCTTCTTAAGAGAGAACAAGATACGATTGATACCATTTTTCTATAAAGGCCTATGAATTTAAATGGATAATTTGATCCCATAATTTTGGAACACTGGATCTACT
Organism: Viscum album; assembly: GCA_963277665.1. Lineage (NCBI taxonomy): Eukaryota > Viridiplantae > Streptophyta > Magnoliopsida > Santalales > Viscaceae > Viscum > Viscum album. Next base: position 743,658,480 of record OY728123.1, on the reverse strand, counting down.
CTAGTGAAAATATCTTCTCCGAAGATCAATTTAAAAAAAAGAGTAGGTTCTACTAGCAGTTTATCATATGGAGGGAGAATATGATTAGTGGTGTATATTGGTCAATAATCAAAAACACAAGGAAGATATAAATGCAATTTGGTGGAAATATGTTCCTAAAATGTTTTTCAAAAAATAATTTCCTCACACACCCAACATAAAATATAATGGTATTTTTAATCCCACAAGAAAAATGACGAAAAATGTATCATGGTGTATGAGTAAAAAATTAAAAGACATGCATGATATTCCTCAAACATTATCATTACTACAGATCTGATCTTTTTAGTCTTAAAATGGATGGATACATAAATAATAAAGGAAGGAACATAATAAATCCTACAAAAATTATTTATCAACTTTCACTTATGGAGAGGATTAAGGATGCTCAAATATATTATGTGGTAATTAAAAATAAGGTAGAAACTATAATAAAATTAAAATCTTCAGGGATAAATGTTATTGAACAACGAGTTGTAAGAGTTGAGTCAATAATATGTTTACCATCAACTCTTGAGTTAATGAATGTCTTATTAGATGATGAAAATTGATCAAACTTCCATATAAATTCTATAATAACAATGATATATAGATAACTATGAGAACATTATTAGTGGGTAAATATGAAGAAGTAGATCACAAAATATACTGCCAGATTTCTTTTATGTCAGAAATTGAATGTGAAAAGAAAAACATCTATTGGGATGATGTTACTATTACCCATTCCCACATGGAAATGGGAAAACCCACCATTCACTTTTTCAACTGATATCCAAATACACATAAAGGAAATATTTCTATATGGGTTATACTGGATCTTATTATAAATACTATACACTTAATTATTATTCTAGAGGACATATCATAATATAAACATACAAGGATATTCAATATAAAAGTGTTGAGGTTTAATGTAACAACATTATTGATTTTATTCAATCAAGACCCCTTGATATACCACTATGTTTTAGAACATTCCCCAACATGTTATAAATAATGATTTCCACATCACTATGGCCTATTATCCTAAAACTAATGTCCAATTTGAGTAGACTATTTAGCCAATAGAACAAAATTTCAGAGGATGATAGGATCAACATATTCCTCCAGTCGAGTTCACATAAAATAATAAATTTAAATCAAGAATACAAATAGTTTTATATTAATCCCTTTATGGGAAGAATAATAAAAATTTCATGCTGGGATGAAGTTGGAGAACCAAAAATGTAGCTCTTTAATTTTTTAAGGAAACGGTGGACATGTTTTACACTATTTGTTAGCATACCATGGTGTACCATTTTCAATAAAAGAGGTATTATTTCAATCATCAATGATAAATATAGTTTGATTTTGGATACATGGAATTACTAATCCTATATTGATGGAAGAATTTGATGAGATTTTGGATGAAGGGAAATCATATTCCATGATACAATGGCCCCTTTCAGATCCTTGATCACATCTATGTAGTCTGCTTTTTACTAGAACTCCCAGAAAATCTATCTCAAGTACATGATTTATTCCATCTATCCCTCTAAAGATATTAAATACCATACCTCTAACATGTATTCAATCTCAAGGTGGTTCCATTGCAAAATGAAATTTCATGTGAGGAGAATCGGATTGAGATCTTAGACCATAGAAATAAAATTATACCAAATAAGATAATACAACTTGTCAAAGTGTTATAGAGAAACCACAGGTTTGAAGACAATAAATGGGGACCATAGGAGGTGAGGAAACAAAGTTACTTTCATCTATTTTTTGTGGTAAATTATAATTTCAGTTTATAAATTTCTTAAGTGAGGAAGATTGTAACAACATGAACTATTATAAATAATATTCCACTTTTGATTTAATGAAAATGTATTGTTATGTGTTATTTTTTAGAGAAAAAACATTAACATCCTTGATTAAATTATATACTAATATATTTAAAATACTTTTATGCATAATGATTATTGATAATATAGTCATTCAATAGTAATAATATTATTACTATAGATAAAGTGTTTTGATGAATCAAACTGAAATAAACAATGGTAGTGATGACCTCAATTAATAGGATCTTACCATACGAAGCCCATTTATGAGCACTTAAGAGGGAGATATCATAACGTGAATTTGACATTGACCAAACCTATGATGAAATAAAATAACATAATATTTATCGAAACCATTTATAAAAAAATTTCAAGCTCATCGACATCACGGGCTAAACCATATTTTTTGAACCACGCTAGGAAAGTCTCACCATCACGCCCCTACCCTTAAGGAATTTTTTGGTGTATTAATCGGATTTGATTAAATAATACAGTAATATGATTATGTACATTTTGTTTATTAAATGACAAAAATATTTTCATCCTATTATTTTTAATTCATATATGATTTTTATTTTGATATAATTATACAAAAAGTAAATTATATTAATTAGTATAATATTTAAATTATGATTTTTATTTTGGTAAAATAATGATGTTTAAATAAATAATATAATAATAAAATAACATTATGAAATAATTATTATTTAATATAAATGATTATATAGTTTTTATGAAGTCAAATATTATTTTTATAAAGGATAAAAATTGTTATTGTTAAAAACCCATCATTTATCAATAAATATTGATTCATATTTTAAAATAGAAAAAAATTATAAAATTAATTTAATTAAATGAATATTATTTTTGGATTCATAACATTTAAAATATCCTATGGTTATTTCAGTATAATTTTTGGATACATTTCAATTTTTGGGTAAAAATTATATAATTTATAAATATACACTATGTATAATGACATCATAATGACAAATATGTATAGTAATAAATACAATAAAGTGTATAAACTACCAAATACATGTTTCCCTCTAAAATAATGTGATTTTATGTTTTTTTATTAATTTTATAATTCCATTATGAATCCTCCAAAACCAATAATATATTAAATGTTTTAAAAAACATTTATTTATTAGTTTGACTCTCCTTCACCTAAGAAATGGAATTCTATTACTAATTTCCAACAATGGATTTATAAAATAATGCGAAATACTCTCATTTGGTTGAAAAAATGGTCCAAATCCATTTGAAGGTTTGTAGTTTTTGTTATATAATTATATAGAGTCTGAAACCGGATATTGAGAAATATTAATCAAATCCCCACTCCTCTCCAATATAATTCCATATAAACATACATTTCCATTCACCAAAAATATATTTGGAACAAACTAAATCTTTCATAAAATCCCTAGATTCTTCCAAATGATCTCCCATGTTCTCAAGAATCTCCTCCCAAGCATTTGGATCCACACACTCAAGTAAGGGATCCTCACCTTCTATTTATTATTCACATGTCACTAATATCTTATTCCATATATCTAAAATTCATAATGTTGGGATGTGTATTTACATGTACCTCATACTTACCATTTTATTTCAAAATGATTATAGTCCCCTTTCAATCTCATCAATATAGTTTTATGTGATGGCGTTATACTATTAATTTCTTTTGTGATTTTTCAAATAAAAAACAACTGTTTAGTGAATACCGTACCCATTTCATGTCATTGGTCTTATCCATGATGCATATATACATCTTTTTTAGGTAATCAAATGTATTTATTCCACATTCCATGAATGTGTAAATTTTTTTATGATAAATGATTTCATGTTTTATGATCTATGTGGCACATTTAAGCCTAAGAATGAATTGAATGTTTCTTGTGAACCCGAATTATATAGCGCTCTAATGAATTAGTGATTTTTTCATATCATGAGACATAATGTTTGGATATGGATTAATCCAGATTCCATTATCATGATTTTTCCTTCATTATTTATGGGAAGTTATCCTTAACCTGTTTATGATGTTGTGGTTTATGTTGTTTCCAAATTTTCAATATAGCCTTTATGATATCATATTATAGAATGTATAATTATTAATTTTTATGATTAATTATTATTTTATAACCCATTTATATTCCTAATAACTAATATATATTATTAACTTAATTTTTTCCATGTTTACACCCTTATATAGATTTATAGCTCACCCATTTTTATGTATGTCCCTAGGTTATCCCATACAGTTTTATGTGTGATCATGTTAAAGAAGTTTTCAGTAAAATATTTTTTCCATTATATTATTTTTTTATGTAAATTACCAAATACACTAGATATCTCAATCATCCAGGATGTATTATGTGTAATTTTATATAATATATCATGGATAAATGTTTAATAATGATATGGGTTATTAAAAGACAAGTAATATTTTATATTTTTAGAATGATCATTATATAATAAATACCATTATAAATAATTATATATACTTATTTATAACATTATTGTGATGTAAAAGGAGTCACATCCCTTTGAGTATGTTGTAGTATACACTTCCATTGAAGATGTTATGACTTTTTCAATGTGTGAAAAAGTAATAAATAAAATCACATATTATTTTTACATACAGATATTTATTTCATTAATATAATAATTACTTCATTTATATCATTTATAATCAATATAATTTTCTATATTACCTTTTATGTAACATATTGGAGAAAAACATTTCACATCACTTCGTGAGGTGGTAGTCCACCATACACACGAGTGACATTCTCGTATCCCTATCAGTATGGAATATAAAAGGCGTATATATGAAATAATTACTCACGAGTCTTATCTGTATTATAAATATAACATTAAAACTATTTATTTATAATTATTTCCATCCTACATAGGATATGATCAAAAAATTAATGACATCGGTTCGTGAGGTGGTTATCCACCATACACGTGAACAATCATTTTGTAACCCATTTGATAGAAGTGTGTGTGATTTACGCCCTACCCATAACATAAAAAAATATTTATATTTAGGATATTTATTTTATTATATAAATATATTATAATAAGAATTTTATGTAGTTTATAATGAAATAAATCAAAAATACTCATTGATGAATGTTACCTCTTTTTCGGGTAAATCCTTTAGGTTTGAACCAAAGGCCTTCATTGGATTAATTTATTCCCATGTTTAATCTTGTAGGATAAGAGAATAGAATTTGGAAAGTTATTTGTGCAAATTAAGAATGATCCATATGTCTTTATAGGTGTAAATAATTTTTTGAGTGAGTTTCCATATATAGAGGAGGAGAAGTGACATTCATATAAATATTCAAATGTATTCACTATTGGGAGGCCATCATTACCTAAACTAGATCAAAAATTAATAATGAATGCTTGGGGGGAAGATATGTTCTATAGTAAGGTCCACCACACAATTAAACACATGGTTTCAACATTTTTGTCATTGACTATTATGATTTTATATATGATTCACTTTGTTTTTTCAATAAGACCACTAGTTTTCTAGCCTCGTTAATTTATCCAATAAGACTAAATTAAAGTGATAGTTATTTTATAATTTATACCCTATTATTATTATATCAAATGTATCAGTAAAAAATATTATGTTTGTTGAAAATTTTCTTTAACTCAAGTGCTTGTTTTCTGAAAAACACAGTTTTAGCCTTTACTACATGAACAAAGGTTTTATTAATTTTGGGAAAAATATGTTAATAATGAAAGATAAATTTTTCCATGAATGGAAATTATTTTTATATTTATTTATATTTAAAAATATCTTTTTAGAGTATAGAAATATTAGTAATTCTATATCATTTAACAAATTACCATTTATTATAAAAGAACTGTAATGTCAATTTTGACATTATTCAATTAAGTTTAATTTCAAAACATAAATAAAATGCTTAAATTTTAATTTATTATGATAAAACCAATGTACCATTATATGTTCATCTATATAAAAATATGAAACACGATAATTTAATAAATTTACCTCAATTTTAATATATTCAGTATCATTTATTTCATTTAATCACTAACTAAATAATTTCTATGTTGGAATTTCATAAGAATTCCCTGTAATTATTTCTTATATTAGAATTAATGAAAAAATATCATTATAATTATATTTAATTTATCTTTTTAAAATAAAACATATAACCAACCCAATGTTTTTCTTGTCCCTACCCAAATGTTTATAGAAGTTTAAAGAAAAAGGTCCCTTTTTATTTTTCACTACTCAACATAATATTTGTGTCACATTCAAGTAATTGTTTCAAAAAAAATACTTCTTATGATTGTATATGTTGACATATTTCCAACCAATGGGTTTTTGAAATGTTTCTAGTTCATTTTTCCACTTTATTCTATAATTTAATCACTTTTAAACTTTTTTTAACCATAATTGTTGTAATTCAATTTAAAATTCTTACTAATCACTTTTATAAAAAATTATTTGTATCAATGTGAAATTATAAGTTATATTGATTCTAAATATGGAATCCATTTTTTCCAAATATAATTCATAGAATTAGAAGTATTTAATTTAATAAAAATCCCACAGATTGGGATAGAAAACATATTTTTGAGAAGATTATTTCATTGTAAAATGATTGTTATATATTAAATCAATTATTAATAATAAGTTTTTGTGTATTATCTTTGTTGTAAGAACCCCAAAATTCTACATTATGGTTTGGGATTCAAACCCCATTAGGCACTAGAACTATAGTAACACTATAGTGGTAGTTGAATAGTTTCATCGGCGGTACTGTAGAGGTGGTGGGTACACTAGCATGAACTGTAGTGGAAGCTACACTCTAGGAAGTACTGTAGCATCTCGTGTATAGTAGATGCATTATTCATAAGAGGTCCTTTGGGTAAACAATTTGTGTCTATGGGCTCTGTATTGGGATTTCATGACCAGTGGGCCTATGACCCAGGTAATGTGCTTCATGCCTATTTTTATATGGTCAATGTATTTAATAAATAAGTATTCATGGTTTGGATATCCCCTAAGGGTTATGGCTTTCATTTCTAGCCTATGTGTAATGTTTGTGAGTTTAATGTAATTTTACCCCCAAACTCCTAATATAATGTATAATAATAATAAATTTATCAAAGCAAATTAATAATTAATGAAATATAATATATAAATTTCATTGAAAACATTTCCCATTATATATAATTTTAATTAATTAAAAAAGAGAAGCATTATTCATTTTAAAATGGTTTTTAGAAAAAAGTCATTAAAACCGAAAAAAACAAACACAAAAAACAATACAATGTTTACTCAAATGTAATTATATAAAACTAATAATACTTCGGTATAATTCATAAAAAGTCACAAACAAAATGTGAATTTTAAATCAATTAATATATTATAAATAAATGTCTTTTTATAAAATTCGGAATTTTTTACTATTCATAGAAAAATAAATATTTTGTGAAAAAACCCACAATTTCACCTCAAGTAAATTTTTATATTAAGAATCCAAAAATGATTTTAATTTTATAAAATAAATTTTCTATATGTTCAAAAAAATTATTATAATATTTTACTTCATGATAAGCAATAAAAATCACTTTTAATGAAAACATTTTTTATGATTAAAATCATTTTACTTATTATTGGATGATTGTTTATTAAAAATATAAAAATTATTTATATTGACAGATATATATATATATATATATATATATATATATATCATAAGGTTATTAATACTATTTATACCTTCAAATTTAATTTCTAGGTTCCAACGTTAATATATATCATAGTTCATTTATGTTTAGTGTTGCATGATGAATGTGCTATCGAAAATGAAAATACCACGGTTGCATGTAACATATGCTAAACTAGTTTTTTTTTGTAATGTAATATAAAATTAGTTGTTTATATATTTTTTTTCTATCAAAAATAATTTTATTCTACTAATATCTTGCGATGTCCTATCCTCCCCACCCTAATAAATTGTGTCCTTGAAATTTGAACCTTATCTCAGTAATCCAAGGATGGACATTTGAAAATAATTTTTGTAAACCCGCATATTTAAAAGTGTTAATAAAAATCATATTAGTAATATAGAAATTTTAGTCAAAAGGCTATAAGATTTTAAACATAAATAGGTTTCCAAATAGAAAAACATATATGTGAATAAAGGAAATGTTTAAATAATTATAGAGAGTGATTGATGTTATTAATCAAAAACAAGTGAATTCTAAATGGAATGTTAAGGGCCACAAAACTATAGTAGTGTGATGATAGAAATGTCATAGGTTCATTAGAGAATAATTTACTAGAAAAAATTTTCTATTTATATATATTTTTCCTAGAGTTATTGAATACACATAACATATAGACTAAGATAATATGGAAATATTGTTGCACAACCAGGATGATTTCTTCTTTTAATCAAATTCCACAAAAATCTAATCTTTTCCTCCAAATGAAGAGTATTCAAGATACTGTTTTCGTGCCTGTAGAACTAAAATTCAACTTTTAAAATATTATATTATAATAAATGAGAATTTTTTTATTCCTCCTATCATTTGACATTATCCCAAACCAAAATGGTTAGAATATGGTATTATAATTCCTAACATGTGTAAAACATCATATGATATGTCAATATTCAAAATTAAATAGTAACACCCAAACATCATAATAAACCAACCCAAAATAACCTCAAAATAATTTGGTATTTCTTCCTCAAATGTTATCTGATAACTTTTATCTTATAATCCTTAAAATATTATGATATCTCTTTTTTTAAATATCATTAATCACATAGTCACCAAAACCTGATTCAATCTTGTGGTTATCTATTCTATAAAATTTGTTATTTCATAATTAACTCAATATCTAACATCATATATCTCTAATTGTTATCAATAACATAAAAAATATGAAAGAAATTTATGGGAATACATCACATTAAACCAAATCTTTACATACAATCTAACCTAATAAGTCATCTCCAAGTCACTGATCACTTTATGATTTCATTGCATAAAACCTCAAAAGGGGTGGTGAAGACATTAGACATACGATCATTGTCACGACCTCCTCCACACAACGTGTACCCCTCCTCGGCCGACAATGTGAGAAGGGAGAGAATGACCCCCGAGTCCCGCCTCCAGTAGGCCCCAGGCTGGCGACTAACACTGATGTTATAGTAAACACACAAATGAGAGGCATTACCCTCAAAGAGAACACATGCAGAAGAGATAGATAAGATAGACACCAACCAAATCCAACTCAAAACTGAAATATAAAAGAAAACCCAGGTGAACATATTTAATGTCCTGGAAAAGTACTACAACTAGATAGGGAAAACCACAAGTACCCAAAAGAATGTTAAACAACAGAATCCACAAGCCCAAACAGCTCCTGCAACCACAAGCTAGTAGTAACCAGCCTGATCTCCAACCTACACCAAGTGACCTGAAAAATAGTTTATATATACATAGGGTGAGAATAATAGTATACTCAGTAGGATCCTTCCCGAAGCCTCTTGTGCAAAAGTACAGAAATCATGCTAAAGCATAGTGAACTAAAAGTGTAACTAACTCCTCACCAAAATATGTATACTAAGTTCCCAGCCTCACCATGGCTACTCTCACCAAGAAACACAAACAATAATATATCATATAATAATGAATATCAAGGGTACCCTGCTACTACTTCCCCACTAGTTTTCCACTTTTCCCAAACGTTGTATCTCCTAAACATCTCTCTCCAAAAATTCTTGCCTGCAAACACTTGGGAAAAGCACTAAAATTTTCACCTCGTGCAACAAAACCACTATTCCCACACACCAAAGTATCCAAGTAGTTTATTGGAGCCACCGCAGCCCTCGTATCATGTATCATACGTCATGTATTATACCTCAAGACATTATATCCCATACACCAAGTAAAGATCCTCAAGCCATCACAGCCTATACCTGTTACACCTATAATAGTCTATAGAAAACTATATCCAGAATATATGTTTCTGAATAACCACAATCCATTATATCCCTCTATATACATATATGGGGAAAACTAACCATTTCGACTATTAGCACAAGTAACTACCAAGAGAAAAGAGTGAGCCTAAAGGGGGTAGTCAGACATCCATCCTCCCACCAGAATGTTGGAGAAAACACCACCCAGGGCTCAGAATCCCCAGGATTTTAGTTGCCCTTACGGGCAGGGTGGAGTATCATATAGAAACACAAAAAGTACATGATATAATATATCTCACAACAACACTATTGGCATAACCTAGTCTTAGACACAACTGTAGCTAAAGTCTCTCAGACTCTGGGCTACTACTTCTAAGACTAGATATCCTATAAGCAAACAAAAATTTAAAGAGAATTATTAGATTACATTGTTACCTATTTATCAGTTCCACTTTACGTTAATTAATACGTTAAACATTAATTAATAATGAATAACTCCAAATTAAATTGCATTATCATCACACCCAAAGTTCCATGTTCCTTCAAAATTTCAACCTCATCCTTATGTTCCAGCAACTCCAACCACATGGGTTAATACAATTTATTCAATTATTCATTACCAAATGACTTTCCCACATTCTTAGGCATTCTAGAAAAACATTCTATGATACTAAACACAAAGGGGCTCAACACGGTGAGTAGATGTACTACCCATCGAGTCTTTGCTGCATATAGCAAGAGAATATACCCATCCTCCCTTGAGAAGCTAAACACAGAAAGCATGTGTCATACCCAATGTGTCTTTTCCTCTATTAGAAGAAGGGTATGTAAGACCAGATTCCTTCAGCAGTGGGGAAAAGTAAATAAGATAACAAACTAATCAAAATCAGCATGCATCCGACAATCACATCCATCCCATTCCATCATCCCTGGTGTCCTCCTCGACACCCACATGCATAAACTGATGCATATCGCTACTCTAAGCGTCATATTCTACCACAACCAAAAGGCACCATGACCCCAAATATCACAACGGCCATCCAAAATCACCTCATAGCACAAGCAGTAGGAATAAAACAACACATAATTTGAGTTCTTGGCCCTCTAACAATAAAAAAGGTAACTCAAAAACCATTAATGAATTATCAAACAATTAGTTCTTTAATCCATCAGTAATTAGAAGATTTATTATTCATAGGTTCCAAATTTAGGATACCTAATGAGTAAGCTATCAAAAATATTTAAACATTCTTACTACGCCGATTTGATTAACATTAAATTACAACAAGAACCAGATTCGTTTACATGCATTTTTATCTTTAGCCAAAAAATTATAAATTAATCCCAATTTATGTTGTTCACTGATTTCCATCAAGAACGAACAACTAATCAAAGAAATTATAGAGATTACACTATCTAGAAAAATAAGGGGCAATAACATATGATCAATATCAATTTATTTATCCAGTTCAAATATTTATTATGTCAATTCCATTGTCATCTAGTGGGTTAAAACATTCTAACAATAACATTTCATGTAAAATAAGAGAAAAGAAGCAAATCCCCTTCCTCAAATAGTTCTTGACGTTCATTATCCACACAATAGGTCAAGATCCTCCTCTCTTGAAACTGCATCCACCTGAGGATTCCACGGTACGACCGCACCAACCAAAACCCAAGAAAACTCTATTATAACTACGGAGATTTTATGCTATAATATGAAAAGGATAAAAAAGAGGAGATGAACCCTAAAATAACAATGATAACACATACCTTATATCGAATATTGATTGATACTGCTTGGTTGCATCCAAATAGAATAGATCCAATCCTAGGGGGAACGTTTAACTGTGCAACTACTATGAGAAGGAATGAGATGCTCGAGGATCTCACACCCAAGAACAAGGAGAAATAAATAGGGAGGAAGATATTCCTTCCCTTTAGAAGATTTAATAGGGTGACAGTTTAAGATACGTTTAATTTCCCATTAAAATTGTTTTTCATTAAACCATGTAGTTTGACCAAGTAAAAACATCCCGAGCTAAAGGAATAATTAATATAGGAGTTATGGAATTTGAATTCTCCTTAGAGACCATAAGACGAGTCTTCAAATGCATTTTTCATCAATGGAAAATGCTAAAGAGGTGAAACTGTAGGAAGCTGGAAACACTGTTCATGATCCTCAACATTAGAACACTGTTCATGAACCTCACCGTTAGAAACTCACCGATATAACATTGTTCATGAACCTCACCAATAGGACACTGTTCATGAACCTCACCATTAGAACACTCTTCATGAAAATTACTATTAAAACATCAATGATAGAACACTATTCATGAACCTCACCAATAGGACACTGTTCATGAACCTCACCATTAGAACACTATTCACGAACCTCACTGTTAGAACCTCACTGACAAAACATTGTTCATGAAACTCGCCGATAGAAAAGTGTTCATGAAACTCACCATTAGAACACTCTTCATGAAGCTCACCATTAGAACACTATTCATGAACCTCACCGTCAGAACACTGTTTATGAACCTCACTATTAGAATATTGTTCATGAACTACACCTTTATAACACTGTTCATGAATTTCAATGATAGAAAATTATTCCTGAACCTCACCGATATAACACTGATCATGAACCTCACAGATAGAACATTGTTCATGAACCTCACCATTAGAACATTGTTCAAGAAGCCTCACTGTTAGAACGCAATTCACAGAACTAGAAATTTTTCAATGGAAAGAGAGGTTACCATTAGAGGTTACCGATAGAACTGATCACTGATGGAACTGTTCACAAAGTTGGAAATTTGGAAAAGTGTTGCAGATAAGTCACCCTGACCTCCCGGATCACCTCAAACACCACAGTTTCACAATGAAATGGATCGGAGTGGTCTGGACCATTACATCAGATACCGCCCAAAACATTCTCATCCTCAAGAATTCAAAAACCACCTAAAGAAATAGAAACTAGGCCCGAACAACCACCCATTGAGATACCTCTCAAAAGAGACCAAGCCACAAAAACAATGAAAGAAATTCATAAATAAAACAAGAAAGGTCTAACCACAGTGGGGACATCGTTACATGAAAAGAGTTAGACATTAAATAACTCCAGGTACTAAGCACGTATATGTGACTCACAATACCAGGTACTCTTATCTATGACACCATGTCTCCACAAGACACGAACCAAAAGAAGAGAACACCCGTGCAACACCAACTCCTTCCATTCTTGGATCTCCACAGGTCACTCTTCAATGGTCGTATCATCATCAACATAGAACTCTCCCCAATTGATGATGTGAGAGTCATCATAAAGATAATAACGATGCTTTGATACATAGAAAACATCATGTATCCGACTCATCATTGGAGGAAGTGCAACTCAAAAATCCACAGCTCCAACATGTGCTACCACTTCGAATGGCCCAACAAACCCGGGAGAAAGCTTACTCCCATGACCAAACCTTCGCTACCGACGACGGGGAGTCACCTTCAGAAACACACGATCCCAAACATTAAACTCTAAGGGTCTCCTTCCTTGATCAACATATGATTTCTGATGATATTTCCTTATCTTAATCCTCTCACGAATCACCTGAACCCTCTATGTTGTATTCTGCAATAGTTTTGGTATGAGAATGTCTGACTCTTCGACCGTAGTCCAGCATAATGGATAACGGCAAGGCTGACCATACAAGGCTTCAAATGGTTCCATACCGATGGTGGAGTGAAAACTATTATTGTAAGTGAACTCTACCAAGGGTATGTGCCTCATCCATGAACCTCCAAAATTATGAACATAAGAGTGTAACATGTCTTCAAGAGTCTGGATGGTTTGCTCTGTCTGACCATCCATTTGAGGATGAAAAGTAGTGCAAAGTCATAGCTGAGAACCAAAAGCATGTTGAAGACCTCTCCACACCCTAGAGGTAAAACGAGGATCTCGATCAGAAATGATCGCTCTTGGGACTCTATGAAGTCTCACCACCTCCTCTAGATACCGCCTTGTCAAAAAATCAACTGATCTCGACTCCTTGATCGCTATGAAGTGGGATGATTTTGTTAAATGATCCACTACCACCCAAATAGCATCATGTCCTCCTGAAGCTCGAGGTAAACCAGTATCAAAGTCCATTGAGATGTCCTCCCACTTCCACTAAGGAATCTGCAATGGCTGGAGTAGACCACCAAGGACACAGTGTTCATCCTCCACCTTCTGGAAGACCAAACCTCCAGAAAAAATCTCTACAACCTCATGATTCAGCCCAAGAAACCAAAATGACTCCTCAAGGGTTGGTACATCTTTGTCATGCCAGCATGCACTGCTAAAGGTGAACTATGGAACTCCCTGAGAACCGTCTCACACATCATCAACGGAACAAAAATCCTCCAATGATACAACACTCGATGTTGTTCATTCTCAGTCCAACCATCAAGGCCTCACCACAAACAACTTGGTCTCTCTAGACCTCCACCTCTAGATCCCCCAATTGGGACCCTTCCACCTTCTTCATCAGGGATGATAGTACTATCATCTGAAAAATACAACCTCTACACCCAACTTCTCCCATATCAAAATGTAATGCTTAAATTTATTCTATTACTCTCCAAGAATCCTAGGATTCATGCACAACATCACTACTTGACTTTCAGCTCAGCGCATCAGCTACAATATTCCCTTTTCATTGTGTATATAATATTTCAAAGTAGTATTCCTATAAGAACTCCATCCACCAACAATGTCATAAGTTCAAGTCAGACTGGGAGAAAACATACCTCAAACTCTTATGATCGGTGAAAACCACAAAGCGCTCACCAATGAGGTAATGTATCGACAACATCAGAGCAAACACCACGACTGCCAACTCAAGATCATGGGTGGAATAGTTATGTTTATGGGGACGCAACTACCGAGACCCATAAAAAACAACAGTCCTCTACTACATGAGAAAACAACATAACCTGAGATGTGAAGCGTCGCAGAAAACATCGAACTGAACTCCCACAGCTGGAAGACAAAGAACTAGAGGAATTACTAACTTCTCTTTAAGATACTTGAAAGCTGCCTAACACTGATCAGTCCATATAAATTCCTGATCCTTCCTAGTCAAAGCTGTCATAGTAGTCAAGAATCGTGAGAAATTGGCTACGAACCTCCTGTATTTTCATACGAGACCAAGGAAACTTCGCACCTCTAACACTATTTTGGGGGCTGCCCAAGAAACTACTACTTATATCTTCAATGGATCCACAGTAAATCCCTATCGAGACACAAAATTCCCCAATAAACATACTTCTCAAGCCCAAAACTCACACTTCTACAACTTCCCAAATAGATGATGTTGACGAAGAACTCCCGAAATGGCTTGTAGATGCTCTGCATGCTCCTCCTAAGATGTGGAGTACACAAGGATGTCATCGATGAAAACAACAATGAACATGTCTAGGAACGCACATAACACAACATTCATCAATACCATTAATACAGTTGGAGCATTCATCATGCCTAATGGCATTACAATGAACTCATAATGCCCATGAAGACAACAGAAAGTTGTCTTTGGGATATCCTCATCCTTCACACGAATATGATGATATCCTAACCGCAAGTCTATCATTAAGAAAAAACTTTCACCCTTTAGTTGATTGAAAAAATCATCAATATGAAGAATATGATAGCAATTATTTATTGTCACATTGTTTAAGAGACTATAATTGACACACAACTACAGACTGTCATCGGCCTTCTTCATGAACAAAACTGGTGCACCACATGGTGACACACTTGGCCAAACAAAACTGCATTGTAACAGACTATCAAGCTGTATACGTAACTCTCGTAACTTAGAAGGGGCCATCATATATGGATACATAGATATATGAGATTCTCATGGATGTATCTCGATCCCAAACTCGATCTCTTATGGAGGGTGTAATGCTATGACCTCTTCTATAAAGACATCAGGGTACTCTTCTACGACCCTAGGAAATGCCAACTTTTGAACCTCCGAAGAACTAGAAATCATCTCAGCCATCATGGATGATAAGGATGGAACACGCCTATGACCCATCCTAGGATCTTGCTCGCCAATGAACACCATTGGATCTTTATCTACATCAAAGAACACAACCTGACTCTTGAAGAAATACACGATTTTCTGCACTGAATACAACAAATCCTTGACAAGGATGACATACTATGTTTGAATTTATAAACATGGAAAATCTTCCCAAGAGCGGTGCTACCCCAACACAAGCTCAAAATATCTACATACTCTAATGAATTCAGCTCGACCTCCAACTGGCGTAGTCTACACCAAGGGCACTTGAAGTCTCTCTACCTCAAATACCAAAGCATGGACAAGGGTAGGTGATATGAAGGAGTCTGTTTCTCCTAAATCAAACAAGGCATAAGCCATGGTATAAAACAAGCAAAGGGTACCTCTGACGACGTCTAGATCGCTTTGAGCTGGAAATGCTAGAGAATTAATCTGTCCACGACCTCCTCCACATCCTCTCTAACCCTGATTCAGACCACCACCATGGCCACTCTGATCTCTTAGGACGGGGAGCATCCTAGGGTTGTCCTCTTCCTGCACCATCTACCCGCTTCTGATCTAAAGCTAGTGCGACCTATTGCTACTCCCTCAGCTAGAAATGCCTCAAAGAAAGTACCTGAAGTGGAGAACCAGGTGCACGATGACTGCTATGAAGGATTGGTTACTCCCATAGTTGATGAACTCAACGACAACAAGAAATACAAGCACCTGATCCATTGACATATGCTTGAGAGTTTCTGCCTCCAGAGAAATGAGTTGTGAAGGGTTGGGACCTACCCCCACCTGAATGGAAACACTTCTTCCCTAAAAACTAGGAACCCAGACCATAGCTCTGCTTCATGAGGAATAATTATGACTCCCCACTTATGATGATTCAGTTATGGAAAATGTCCCCTTGAAAAACTCGGCCCTTTCCAGCACGTCAAGATATGTCTTCAGCATAAATGGGGTGACTAGGAGCTAGATCATTGGATGAAAAGCCTCCTCGAAATGCCTCACCCTGGCCTCCTCATCTGGTAAATGGTCCAAAGAATATAGTAGAAGGATAATGAAATGGATTCCTAAATCTCACACACTAGAGCTCCCCTGTCGAAGGGTAAGAAGCTCTTGGTGACTGGACGCCTTCAAAGTCGAAGAAAGAAACTCGACTCTAAACTTGTCTCGGAACTCCTTCCATGAGATCTCTGACTCCTCGCAATCCCTGAGGAACAAGAACCACCACTAACTCACTGCTCCACGTAGCATCGTCACAACCAAGGAGACCCAGTGCTTCTTCTAAGAACGAATCGAACTGAAGGCTATCTAGACCTCCCCCAACCAGACTTCCATGACTGTATCTGAAATGGAACCCTCATACTTCTGTAGGCCATGGCGTTGAAACTTTCGGAGTGTCTTCCTCCAAGTGTCATCATTGTCAACCTCTACCCTACGGCGAACAGCTCGGACATCCTGCAAGGCATTTTCTATGCACAACTAATGAGGAAGTCAACCAGGAACCATACCTATAAACTAACAAACCCTTAGAGTTCCTTAACCTGGAAAACGGAAGACTCAACATTATTTAATTAATTTTTTTCTTTCATTGATTTTAGGTTAACCTATCCCATGGTCTACCCATTCAAACGCAAACACAAGGAAGAATGACGAATGATCCATTCCTAGGTCTCTACCCTGAAACTAGTATCCTCTTGTTTAGTAGCCATTGTATACTTAAAGGTTCGTACATCAGATAATAGGGGGCCCTAAATGCCTATGTCTCAGCTAGTCTATGGTGTCTACATCACTTTCTAAACATGAGGGAAATCGTTGCCCAACCAACCCATGAAACCTCACCTATGCCTAACTCCAAACTCTATCCCCTCAACCTGAACTTTGATACAACTCTTTCACAACCCCTTCCCACAATGTGTACCCCTTCTGGGCCGAAAATGTGAGAAGGGAGAGAATGACCCCTGAGTCCCACCTCCAGTAGGTCTTGGGATGGATACTAGCACCGAGGGTATAATAAACACACAAATGGGAGGAATTACCCTCTTAGAGAACACATGCGGACGAGAGAGATAAGATAGATACCAACCAACTCCATCTCAGAACTAAAATATAAAAGAAAACCGCAGTGAACATATGTAATGTCATGAAAAAGTACTACAACTGGAAGGGGAAAACCACAAGTACCCCAATGAAATTAAAACATCAGCAACCACAAGCCTGAATAGCTCCTACATCCACAAGCTATTAGTAACCAGCCCAATATCCAACCTGCTCCAGGTGACCAGAAAAATAGTTTATATATACATTGGTTGAGTATACCAATTTACTCAGTAGGATCCTCCCCAAAGCCTCTCGTGAAAACGTAAAGAATTCATGTTGACGCGCGGCGAACAATAAATGAAACTAACACATCACCGAAACAGGTATACTAAGTTCCCTGCCTCACCATGGATACTCTCACCAAGTAACACATAAAAGATTATATCATATAATAATGAATATCAATGGTACCCTACTACTATTTCCCCACTACTTTTCCACTTTTCCCCAATGTCGTACATCCTATGAATCTCTCTCAAAAAAGGATTTCCTATAGACACCTAGGCGAAGCACCACAATATGCACCTCGTGCACCAAAACCACCACGTCCACACACCAAAGTAATCTGGTAGTTTCCGATAGCCACCACAGCTCGCATAACGTGTATCATACGTTGGGTATTATACCTCTAGCCATTACAGCCCATACACTGAGTATGGATCCTCATGCCATCACAACCAATACATGTTACACCTATAGTGGTCCATAGAAAACTATATCTAGAATATATGTGTGTGAATCACTATAAGCCATTTATTCCCTCTACACACATATATGGTGGAAAATAACCAATGTGCCTACCAGCACAGGAAACTACAAAGATAAAATAGCGGGGCCAAAGGTGGTAGTAATCCATCCATCCTCATAATGGAATGTTGGGGAAAACACCCCCTGGGTTCATAATCCTCGATGTGTCAGTTGCCCATACTGACAGGGTGGAGTAGCATATAGAAACACAAAAAGTACAAGATATACTATATCTCACAACCACACTATGGGAATAACCTAGTCTTAGACACAACTACAGAAAACGTCTCTTAGACTCCAGGATGCTACTTCTAAGACTAGGTGTCCTATAAGAACACAACCATCAATAGATCTTTATTGGATTACTTCTTTCAAATTTTATCAATTCCACATTACATTAACTACTTCTTTAAATAATAATTAACCATGAATAATTCCACATTAAATTTCATTTTCACCACACCCAATGTCCATTGTCCTTAAAAATGACAACCTCATAATTATTTTCTAGTAACTCCAACCCCAGGGGTTGACACCAGTTATTCAATTATTCATTACAGAATTACATTCCCACATTCCCATGCATTCTAGAAAAAACATTCTATGCTACTAAACACAAGGGGCTCAACACAATGAGTATATGTACTACTCATTGAGTAATTTCCGGTTATAGAAAGATAATATTCCCATCATCCCTTGAAAATCTAAACACGAAAAGCACATGGAATACCCCACATGTCTCTTCCCCTTTCAGAAGAAGGGTATGTAAGACCAGCGACCTTGAGAAGTGGGGAAAAGTAATTCAGATAAACAACCAATCTAATCAGCAAACATCCAACAATCACATCCATCCCATTCCATCATCCCTAATGTACTCTTTGACACCCAAATGCATAAACCGATGCATCCCTCCACTCTAGGAACCATCTTCTACCACAACCGATAGCCTCCATGCACCCACATATCATAATGGCCATCCAGGATCACATCACAGCACAACCAGTAGGAAAACAAACATCACATCAATTGGTATCTTGGACCTTTAAAAATCAAGAGGGTAACTTAGAACCCTTTAAGTAATGATCAATCAATGAGTTCATTAATCCCCCTTGAATTAACAGGTTTATTATTCATAGGTTCTAAATTCGTGAAACTTAATCAGTAAGCTATCACAAATAATTAAACATACATACTACGCCAATTTGATTAACAACAAATTCCAACAAGAACCAGATTCATTTACATGACTCTTTAACTTTATCCCAACAATTATCAATTAATCCCAATTTACATTATTTACAAATTTCCATCAAGATTGAACATCTTATCAATGAAAACTTAGATATCACACTATCTAGAAAAATCAATGGGCAATAACATACAATCAATATCAATTTATTTATCCAGTTCAAATATTTATTATGTCAATTCCATTGTTATCCAGTGGGATAAAACATGATAGTGATAGAGTTTCATGTAAAATAGCAGAGAAGAAATGAATCCCCTACCTCAAACAGCTCTTGACGTTCTTTATCCACACAACAGGTTACGATCCTCTACTCGCAACATCTGCATCCACCCGAGGATTCCACGGTACGACTACACCAACCAAAAACCAAGAAACTCTATTAGATTTATATATATTTCATGTTATAATATATAAAGGACAAACAATAGAAGATGAAACCCAAAATAACGATGATAACACATACCTTATATCAAAGATTTATCAATACATCTTGGTTGCATCAAAATAGAGAAGATCCAATCTGAGGAGGAAAGTTTGACTATTAAACAACTATGAAAAGGAATGGGATGTTTGAGCATCTCACACTCAAGAACAAGGAGAAAGAAATAGGGTGTAAGTTATTCCTTCCCTTTAGAAGAATTAATAGGGCCATAGTTTATGATACACTTAATTTCCCCTTAAAAGCGGACCGCATTAAACCACGAAGTTTGACCAAGTAAAAACATCCTAAGTTGTATGAATAATTAGTTTAGGTGGTGTGGAATTTGAATAAATCTTAGAGTCATAAAAACAAGGCTTTGAATTCATTTTATGTCAAAGGAAAATTCTAATGGGGTGAAACTATAGGAATCCGGAAACACTATTCATGAACCTCACTGTAAGAACGTTGTTCATGAACCTCACTATTAGAACCTCACTCATACAACATTATTCATGGACCTCACTGATATACCACTACTCATGATCCTCAAAATTATAGGTTACCGATAGAACTGTTCACTAATGGATCTATTCACATAATTGAAAATTTGGCCATGTTTTGGGGATAAGTCACCTTGACCTCCCGGAACACCTCAAACAAAATATTTTCACAAAGTAATAGAACAGAGATGTTCGGACCTTTACAATCATCCTTAATCATATAGAGCTATAATGGTACCAATAACTATTAATATAACCGCACTAAAAACATCATAGTATACAATTTTATCAAAACTAACATTTGATAACAACTATAACATCCCAGAACCCACACTCCTGGATTCCATGATAAAATCGAAAACATTAGATTTCTGGATTTGATGATGATTATTGTGACACAATTTTTTCCATCCAAAACATACTATATAAAAAGAAAATTTTTTATCACTTAAATCATTGATGACCATTTTGGTTTGGAATTTAATATAATTTAGGAACAATCATACTTAAACACTTTACCTGACATTAAGTGAGAATTTCTCCCACATAACCCATCTTTTCATTGTAACATTATTACACCATCATCATCCATAGAAAATACCTTATAGACATTACTCATTCAGTATAATTATTTGTAAACTAGGTAAAATGAGACATAAGTGGTATGATATAAAATTATTAGTAATGAAAACAATAAGAATTAATTATTGGATGTTATCAGTTAGTATAGTAATAAACTAAGGTTTAGATGACATAATCAATGTTAATGTGTTAAACATAAGAATATTTAAAACCACCAATATGTGGATCATAAAAAATTATAGAATGTTAAAATTAATTTAAAAAAGAAGGATGTACATGAATTAATAATCATGAGTGAATTGATATAATTCATAATTAAGTGAAACAACATAAACCCATAATAATATTTGATAAAACATATTTGTATCTTGAAACACAATCTCAAAGAACCCTTAACGATCCATTAAAATTGGAATATACATATGGATGGAATCCAATATAATTATTTGTATAAAATAATCATTAGCCAATGTAGTTTAGTCTTATTTGGGTGCACACATTGTATAATCGAAAATGGGATCACCTGGTGCTATTTAGGCCCTACCCATTGAATAAGTTATGATGTTCTCAACAAATGTTATCTAGTTTCACATATCTTATCTAATGTTCAATAACCACATAATGAATAAATTATATATATATATATATATTTGATCATAAAAATCATATAAACCATCACTATTATTTTATAACACGATCATCTGATAGAAAATAAATTGGTTTCATGTTAATTGAATTGAAACACAGTAACTCATGGAAAAGAAATGGCTTCATTAAAAATCACATTCAAACATAATTAACCTATGTAAAAGAAAATGGTTCCATGAAAATCTCTTTAAAAAATGGATATCCTATAAAAAATGGATATCCTATAAAAAATAAATTTATTCCATAAAAATATCTTTTAAATACGGTTTTCTCATCGAAATAAAAGAGGTTCCAAAACAATCTCCTTTAAACAATCATATTCCATCTTAAGAATGAATGAGAATGGTATCGTTCAAAAATATCACACTTATAGAATAAGATACATAAATGTTTGTTCAAGTTTTGGAATTCAGATTACAATAAAATATCATTGAATTGTTTAGGAAAATACCCATTTTAATTTGAAAAACAATATTTAAAATAAAATATATTTTTAAATTCATTTTCATTTGATGCCATTTTAAAAAATAATAATTACCAAAATATTATGAAAACATTTTCATTAAAAATATATTCAATCATTTCAAATGAATCATCAAATTAATAATTGTCATGTCGGTTTTTAATTTTGAAAATGTCTTAAAGAACATTCATTTCATGGTAATGTGTTTAAAAAAGTTCATATTTCAAAAACCGTTGAGAAGATTTCTTTTAACTGTTCGATAAAAGTCAAATTGGATTGTATATAAAATGAAATATTATTCTATTGATTTTTTAAAATATAAAAAATTGGAAACAATCTTTTGAGAAATCATTTTTAAAAGGATAAAAACATTTTTTTAAATAGAATACATGTTTTTCGAAGAAAACATATTTCCATCTGAAGACAAAAATGAAATAGGATTTTCCTAAAAACATTTTATTGATAATTTTAAGTAAAAATTATTGAAAAAAAGGTTAATAAAAATTATATATATCATTAAAAAAAATATTATTATTAAATTAATAATTTTATTGAAATATGTATTATATGATCTAATTACACTAATCACAAGACCACAGGTTTTTAAGAACACATTTGTTTTGAAAAATATTATTCTATACTAAATTAACGGCTAATAATAATTTTTAAATGAAACTCAATTATTATTTAATGATATAAAATATTTTAATTTCATTTAAATAATTTCCCATTATGGATTATTTTAATTAAATGAAATATTAAAACATTTATAATTTTAAAATAGTTTTTAGAAAAACTATTTTTTAAACCCAAAAATTAACATATAAGGAAAAAAAATTAAATTAGATTCAAAATTAAATAAATGTAACTAAATAATACATATAATTCTTTTAAAAATATTTATAACATGTTAGTACTTTTAAATTAATAAATTAATTGAAAATAATTATTTTTTAAATATATGGGAATTTTCACTATTCATAGAAAAATCAATATATTCTGAAAAATACCAAAATTTTACCCCAAGTAAATTTTGGTATACCAATTAAAGGATGAAAGTATTTTTATAAATTATATTTTCTAAAATATCCATAAATTTACTATCATATTTTTTTAAATGAGTTGAAATGAAAAACTTTTTTCAAGAAAACATATTTTTGATGAATAAAAACACTTTATTACAGATTGATTCATTATTTACCATATGTTTATAAACAATTAATATCGTGTAATACATTTACACACACACACACAAACACACACACACACACATATATATATATATTTCATAAATTATATTTTAATATTCATTACCTAACAATTTAATGGATACAATATAATGGTAATATATGTCATGGGTTTTTTATGTTTGTTGTTGCTTGTTAAATACGGTATAAAACATAAAAATCTTGAGGATGCATGTATCGCAAGAAAAAATTATTATTTCATGTATTGAAAAATAAACATAGTGTTTAATTTCCATTATGATGCTGAATATTGTTTTTCTTATTTTAAAATATTGTGGGGTTACACACCATCATTTGATATACTTATTTTTCATCTTGCTAATTATTCAGTTGGAAAACAATGGGATACAAACTCAATCCTTCTTTAAATTCACTTTATCAACCCTTATCATATTGTATTGCAAAACAGACCAATTACACTTCATTGGAAACTACTAAAACATGTATATATTTTTAACAAGCACAATAATTATCAGAGAAAGAACAATAAAGGAAAAAATAATAATAGTTGAATATGTGGTGGAATGATCATTGACCATTGACCACCATTAAATCAGTTTGATGTTAATTATTTTGAATCTAAAATTTAAATGTTATAAAAATCGAGGAACAAAAATGAAAAAAATAAAAATAAAATGGAAGAAAAATTAGATCATCATTATTTTTTAGGAAGAACCAAAATTGTGAAAAAAACATGTGAAGAGGAATAAAAAAAATTACTATGATATTGAGTTGGTATAGAATTACTCACTAGGATACAAGAATATACCTAATAGATGATTCTATATAAACAATTTATGATGAGATAATTCATTGTAGTAATAGATATAATATAGTTTTATTGACATTATTTATAGGAGATACATGTCATAACACCAAAAATATCATTCTTGATCTAAATCCCAAATATGCAACAATAAACATTGAATCCCCAGACACAAATCTCCACCTCTTCCATTAAAACCCCAGGGGAAAAATCAACATGAGAGACTAACCACTTCCTTTTAATGCCTGACCAATTAAATATAAAGAACCTTATTCACTATATCTATAGGATATTCACTAATACTTACCTTTTAAAAATAGTATTTCCATGATAATTAAAATCTCTCAGAAAATGATATCTCAAATAAATGTGCTTTGTTTACTGAAGAAATGTCTAATCATTTATGGGAAATATTAAACTATGAGTGTCATTATAATGTGAAATCTTTAGATCTATAATATGTTTTCTAATCATTGGAATTTAGAAAATAGATTTTTAAATAGAATAATTAATATCCTTATACTCATACATACTGGTAGATAAAGAAAAAATATGCTATAACTTTACATTCTAACTAATAGAAAACCTGAAAGATATAAATTAAAAACCTATGGAAGATTTTTTATGGTCAATAACTTCATAAAAATTAGTTTCTATGTAGTAAATAATGCCATCCTGTGATCTCCTAAAATTAATGAAAATATTAGTGGTCTCATTTTGATATCAGAAGATCCCATGGAAAACCATTCAATGGTATTTAAAAGGATTATCCAAATAATTTCTAAAATAACCCACTAAATGATATGAATCATGGAAGTTGAAAACATTGAATACATAAATGAACCAACCGTAGAATATAGAGCTCAAGAGATATATTCACCCTCATCATCATAAGAGGGCGAATAATAAGACTTAATTCTAAAATCAATTTATAATATGTTACATATAATCTTGGTATACGTCACGTTAAATAAACCGGGAACATACTCAATTTTTTGTTTATAAATCAAATTAAAATTTCCAAATTTATATCAATTTGAATCTCCATGAACATAATTTTCATTACAGCTCCCAAATAATTCATTTTAATATCTGAATTAAACATATCATTAACCAGTTGAATCACTTTATTAACCTTATATATAATAAACATATTATTATCAATGAGAAATATAAAAACAAAGGGTATAAAAAGAAAATTCATAAGTTATATATAACTATCATAACTAAACCATACCAAAAAACAAGATTTTATAAAGGATTGAAACCTCATATACAACAATTTGTGGGTTTGTTTAGGAAAAAAATACTTTTTTTAATTTGGAAAATATATCCTTCCCTATATGAAAATAGAAACCCACGGACTGTTGCTTATAGATATATTCCTAATGGTCCCCTTAAAGAAAATATGTATTCACATCCTATTTCCAAAAATCAATTTTATATAAAGGAATAAAACCAAAAAAACATTAATAGAGCTATTCATTACAACTTGGTGGAAGATATCAGTGAATTAAAAAACTGGAACATGAATATAAACTTAAAAAAAGATTTATATATTTCTCTATTAAAAATCCTATGACGAATTATTTCTTTTTTGGACACAAATTTGTTATAGAAAACATTCTTACCCATTGGGTAATTTCATCAACTCACATGTATAATGTTTTTAAGATACTACATCTCATCGCTTATGTACAACACCAATCTACCTAAATCATTAAATGTAACTGCATCCAATTAATAAATATGATCATCATTTGAATATATTAAATAAAAAAACTATTGTATAACTATCAATTTAAGCATTTGGATAGCTCTATAAGGGGATAATGTTTCTTTTAGGACATAATTTTATAATGGAATTCATTGATGGTGGTGGAGATGGATAAATATCACCTAATATCTCATTGTTATCATGATTTGAGGAAGTCAATGAAGAATCTAAATGAAGTTGAAATTCACCATGAGGGCTTGATTTGGGTTTTCTCAAATCACTAGTAGGTGAATTACATTGATAATAATTCTTACCAAATATGGAATTCCATCTATTAATTAAATAAATAATTTCAGTACACTAGAACATGTATCATATATACCCTAAATTATAATAAATAAATATACACTTTCTATATCTGTATTCTAATTTTCCATTGACTGTATGATAAAAAGTAACATAGAAAAATATTTTCAAATTAGAGTAAGATGCAATGTAATCATAGCATACCTCCGTTGGAATATTCATTAAAATTAAAATTGAGGGAGACCAATTGACTCTAAGGCACGATTTTGTAGGAGTATCATCCAAAAATTAGTATTGTAAATGAATATTAGAGACCACACATTTTACATTACCCATCAAGGAAATTATCATGCATTCTACGACACCAATTTTCATTTTAGTACTAGTAAATTTCAAATTCATAAAAAATTATTTCTATTTTAAAAATAAAAAAAAATTCACTAGAACAAAAATAAAGGCTATTATAAGTGGGATGAAAGTTCATTTTTCTTCTAATTTTATTTTCCTGAAATATCTTAAACTTTATAAATGTTTCAATGAATATATCATTCCAAAATAAAAATAAACCCCATAACTTCCAAGAAGAAACATAAATAATGGTTATCATTTAACTTATTCCACTTTTAAATTTAATTCTAGAGGGACCCCAAAGATCATGAATTATATAGTTTATTTCTACATTTTAATTTTGAGTACACATTTAAAAGGTAATGGTTTTATACTTCCCAAATATACAATGCACAAAAAGTTCTAACATCCTAATAACATAGACATAATGAAATAATCTCCTACTAAATTAAATTATTCTGTTTTGAATAATATTCCCAAGTATCATTAATATAATTTGGAAATATCATATTTATATATTAATGATGTATAAATAGAAGCATCAGTAATGATAGTTGAACCTTAAAGAATATATAAGAAGGCAAATTTTCTCATCACTTTGAAACAATTAAGTGATCACTTTTTGACATTTTAGACTCCATCTTAGTTGGTGTACCAATATATGTTTATTTCAATATTACAAAAATAAATTAAATATATTTTCATAATCCGAACATTTTTCACATATTTAATGATTTCTTACAATTCCATCTATCAATTTAATTCTGATAGTTCTAATTACAGTAATCCAGCAGGTGGAAGTTTTACCATCAACACATTAGATTTTATAAAAATATCATACATTTTTAATCAATATTGACTAGTACACATTTGAAAATTACATGCTGAATCGTGAATAAAGACATCAGATATTTATATTCACTATAAAAAAACTATGAAATCCCTTTATCAATCATTATCCTTTGTGATCCTAGATTTCGAATAAATTTCATATTTCCATTCCTTATTATTAATAAGTATCTTTTCATTATTCTTATTTTGATGTTTGAAATATTTATATTTAATATTACCGTTATATATATAGTAAGTTTAGTATTACCTTTATCTAATGATTTTAACATCCTGATTTTAGAATAAATTTTGTTTGTTCGCATGTTCTTCCTCAGAAAGAAAAAACCCACATTGAAGGATTAAGAACCATATAAAATATGCTTCATTTTAAAATTCTATATTAAAGGATCATAAATGATATTTCAAGTATGTGTATCGCGGAGATAAATAATTATACCTAAAATGGTGAAATATAATGATGGAAAAGATCATAAAAAAACAAATCTGAATTTTCTTCATTATATTTTACATCCATATTTTCTAAAAAATAAAAAATTTCTTTAAAAATAGTAAAGTGATCAGTAATTTATATACCTTACAACCTGAGATATACTTATAACATATATTTCTGGGGAAACTTGTTGTTAATACTCTTCTTCATACAAATGCATTATAATTTATTCCATAACACAATAATGGTTTTCTCTATTAATGCATCATGCAATATTTTATTTGAAATATTTAGTGGCTTTGTGAGAGAGCATTATGATCATTGTGTAAATTTTCCTTCATTTTCAAATATTAAAAAATATCATATATTAAAAAATGAACATCATCTTGAACCATCATTATGAGAATGATAGATAAAATAACCTTCTATAATTAAAATATGGTGTTCCCATCCAAAAATCATAATATAAAAAATCTTGGTTTCCACTATGAGTAAGTGAAATTTTGGTATGAAATAGATCATACATTTTATGTTCTTGAGATGTGGTATCTTCATTTAAACTTTTTCTGATCAAATAGACCATTTGATAGTTATATAATGTTAAAAAATTATAATCAACCATGAATGAAAATGAAAATGGAAAAAAATATTGACATTAAAAGTTTTTTGGAAAAGAAAATTTAGAAAAACCAACCGGAATATGTTGCACTATATGATTCTATTTGAAATCGAGTTAGTACATAATTCCCCACAAGGCAAAAAATTTCAACAAATAGAGTAATATGTCATATTAATTAATGGATATAAAATTATTATCGTTAATTTAGATAATAAATGGTCTTTGAAAAAAATTATTAGCTATATGAGTCACAACAATAACTTGTAAAAATTAAATACTTATAGTTATATGTGAAATCATTTTGATAAAATACTGACAATAATGAATCAATATACTAATTTGTTTCATAAAATATAACTTTAAATATTGTTTTAACCCAAATTAAGTACATGTGTAATGAAGTATTTAGAATAATATTTCAAAATTATTTCCTCCATGGGCCAAAATCCCCTTCTTCTGGACCTATATTCTACAATATAATGTAATAATTAGGATAAAAGAGTTCAAACTACTCTTTATAAACATTTTCTTGAAAATGGAAAGGGGATAAAATCAAATCCCAATGTAATCTACTATATTAATATAGTTTTCAATATAATATATATATATATTGAATAAATATTTTTTATACTCATCCATTATATTTTTTCTTTGAAGGAAATAATAGATCCAGTTTTATGAAAAAAAAAATCTAAAAGGAAATATTACAACCTTTTAATGGTAGGCCCATAATAAAAATAATTTTTAAATATTCTATATTTTCTAATGAATAATGTAATCTTAATTTTTTAAATTGGACCATATAAAAGAGATTATGGTTTATTTCTTGTATTTTTATATAAAGTCAAATTTTTTGATGAAAAGTGAATAATAATGAATTTTAACTCAAAACTTATTTTGAATCTAAATTATATTTTCTTTTTGTTTTAGAGTTTATTTATATGAATTTACATAAATTAATCCAATTTATTTCATTTGAATCAATTTCACATTTAAATTTTATATAAAAAATTTCATACTTTTAAACATTTTTTCATTAAAAACTCGCTTTTTCATCCCGTAAGTGGGATTAAACTTTAATTAATTTCTTCCATTTATGTTATTATAATTTTGAAAAAATGGATTATATATTTGGAATAAATATAGTTTATAATTTATAATATATTTTGACCAAAATATTTTGTCAAATTGAACAAAATTAATCCTTGTGATTGAGAGAAAAATTGGCTTTAAAATGGACTAAACCATAAATTTAGATGCCAAAATTCCCTTGAAACTTTTCCAAAATCCATTTCCAGCTATATTTTGACTATATCCATTCATAATTCGAATTTTATGGGTTATTGGGAAAAAAATTATCAAATTTACGCATTTCATTAGTTATGTTAGGAAAATGATATAAAAGGGAAAATTCCATACCTTTAAAATTTAGAAAACATTGAGATATGGGAAAAACAACATATCTTAAATTATAAATATCCATTGAAAAAATAAGTGAGTTTTTTTAATTATATTTATCATTAATTTTTGGAGATTAATTAGTTACATTAAATTCTAAACAAATGTTACAACATAGATTATTTAGTAAATACTTAAATAAAATGAATGATGCTGAAAACATTTAAAGTAAAGAAAATTTAATGAATTATTAAATTAAATTGTTTATAAGATGAAATTATCATGTTACATATATCATAATTTAAAATATTTTAATAAATATAATGTTATTATATTATTAAAATTAAATTAAATAAATAATTTCAAAATTAAATTAATGTTATTTTACAAAAAAATATATTTTATTAAAATATTTAAAATTAATAAAAACCTACCTTCTTCCATGTTTTTATGATTAATAATAAATAAAAAATATGCTTTATCAATTGACCAAATGATCTTTAATAATAAACATATTGATCCATAACTAGGAAAACCATTATTAGCATGGTTCCAGTTAAAAAGTTTTCTTTGCACGTTAAATGCGCTTGATTTAAAATATACTTAAAGAAAACATGATATTTTTTTCAATTTGATATAATAATTATAATTCACTGTTCTAATATTTTATAACAAATAAAAAATTATTTAGTCTTAATGTTAACATTAAAATTGTTTCCAAACTAGTTACCAAAATGAAAATTTTATGGAAACATAAAGACTAACGAACAATTTTATAAAAATACACTTTTTCTGTGGTGGAGATTTTTTGTTGCAAAAAAAATCAACTTAATCCATTACTTTTCCATTTTTTGATTAAAATTAGGTAAAGGAGACCTCCCATTAGTTCTTACCTTTTTGTATTTACAAGAATGAAACTCCCCCCCACACACACATTATAAAAAGATATCCACTCTTCTCATTCCTCACACCTATAAAAACACATTGGCTCATCAGAAATATACCAAAATAATCACACGAAATCCATAAAATCGTACTAGAATCCTCCATTTTTTCATAAATGCATCCAATAAATCTATTTGGGGAAAACCAATATGTGTTACATAAATAAGAACAAACACCCTTCCTCAAGATCCCAGATTTTATTTTCATTCTCCACCACCAAAATTCTATTATTAAATTCTTATGTAATAACCTAATGAACTTAAATATAATGAAATTTTGTAATATAATGGTTCTACATACACATACACATGATTCCATCTAATGGGTAACAATCGTATCATTCTTGTGTTTGGAAAACTACTGCCTCACAAAATGACTTTATTAACTTTTTTCATTACCACCAATATTGATGGATACACACTATATATTAATATTATATTTATGATATAAATAATTTCTCTATAATTCTAATTTTATTATATAATACATACCTTCTTTATTTCCATTTTGTTAAACACTATAATTTCATTTGCAAAGTGTGGACTACTCCCTCCTCAATGTGATATGATTCATTCACACTCTAATCGAATGTATTACATGTTTGTTTAGAAAAAATATATAAAATATATGAAATAATAATTCTTCTAGAATCATATTATTTATATAAAAATATAATTCATTTATTTTCTTTCTTTTAGTGTTATTTTAAAACAGAAACAACGTTCTTGCATATGTAAAACCTACCGTCTCCATGAAAGGTCTATTCTCATTCATATTTATATATACTATAGATTATTATAAAAACATATATTAATGAATAAATATGATATATAAATCATTAATTAAATTATTGAAATAAGTCAATATTTATCTATGAAATGGTATGAAGAATAACATTCAAAACATATATGAAAAACAAAGAAGATATTTTCTAAGAAGTACATTAACATGGATTTGTTAATAACTAGGTAATATAATGTCATAAAAAATATATTGTATTAGATATTATTATAGATTTATTTTATAGATGTATAAAATAATTATATTTATTATATATTATTTTTTATATCTACGGATAAATTAAACACTTAAGGAAAGGTAATTTCATCTCACATTTTATTTCCTTAAGATACATGGCATATTAACCACTTTCTTATTTTGTGTGTTGTATATAATTCCCTATGACATGTTATATAATTAATTTTATTTATTTAATGACATTAAAATATTTTAATGATTTTATTTTAAAATGGGGATCTCTATTTTAATTTTACTCATGTATTATGTGTTTCCTCATCTCACTTTTACTTTTCACGAGGCACAAGCCATGTCTACATCATATTTCTAATGCATCGTGTGTATACTACCCATTTTTTTATTCTATGATTTTTAAAATTCAATTTTTAGGTATTAAAATATCAATTTTATTAAATTTCATTCATTGGGTTAATGTTTCGAATTATTCTAAATTGGTACATAAGTTTTGTCTCAATTTTCCTTCTTTGAGACACATGTTTTATTAAGTACTTATATTATTTTATGAGGTGCATATACTACCATTATAAATGTAATATCATGAAACTCTTTAATTCCATAATATTTTAATGTTCAAATAATATTATTTTATTATATGGGGATTATAATTCAAATTTATCATGTTGTAAGAGTTTATTGAAACAATCTATTTATTTATCAAAATTGTTTATGATTATGCTTCTACTGATGAAATCATATGATCCTTCTCTCAAGAACGCTACTGAATTTTCTTCCCTTCACATTTTTTAGGATATCATTATTTATTAGTACCATTTTTCCACCGTTTGGTATATAATATGATTAATAATGTATTTATAGTAATTTCTGACTTTCCAACTCTCTATGGTGAAAAATTTATGTTACTTCAAAACCATTTTTTATAAAAACAATTAATGCTTTCATTATATGTTTTCAATGTACATTCAATGATAAATGTTTTCAATAAATGTTTTTAGAATTATTCTTATGTTTCCAAAGTATTTTTGATGAAATTTTTTTCAAAACTTTTTATATATACCATTATATATTTTCAAATTGTTATCAATGAAATGGTTTTAAAAAACATTCAAGATTTATTTATAAGTTTTCAGTATTTTTAAATGAATGATGCTTCAAATTTTTTTAAATATTTATGTATTATTTTTCAAGGAAAAATGTTTTAAAAAATTATTTATCCTTATTTTATATTTTTTTATGGAAAAGGTTTTTCAAAATGACTTCAATCTTCGTTTATAAGTTTTCAATAAAATGGTTTTCCAAAAAAATATATGTTTTAAAACGTTCATTGCAATGAATAATGGATACATTCTTTGAGCAATGTTTTTAATGGATATTTAGAAATTATATTCCATCTAAGATGAAATCCGTTGGGGTGATTCATACCACATTGGGGATGTGATCAAAAGGATTCAATCTTGTTTTTTTATCTGAATAGTTTATATTTTTATGGCATGATATTTATGAGACATGTTTCTATTTCATAGGTTGTATGTTTAAAATGATAATTTATATTTCATGAGTTTTATTATTATGAAATCTAAATCATTTCATGGGTTATTATTTGATGAAATAATTATGAATACTGTGTCCTTTTCACATGTTAAGTTATGATTACATTTTTATGATACCCATTTCGTTTCATGGGTTATGATAGTATATTTTATGATCATGTGGAACATGTATATAGGATTTAAACATGATATGGGTGGTTCCTATATCTACCTCCAATGTATTGGTTAATGATTTATTTATCATGAGATAATTATGGGAATCATGTCATCGGGCTCAATCCCCTATGGGAATATGGGGAAACAAGATCCAATGTGGGAAGATGGGGAAACCATATCCACAATAGTAAGATGTGGAAACCCGATATAGTATTGGAGATGGGGAAATCCTGTCCACTATAGGAATATGGAGAAAACTGATCCCTTATAATGAAAGGAATGCGATTATGGATGGTGGGGTAACCTGCATAGTTGGTGTAGTCCCCATGATGTTCCCTAATATGTTTTTAGAATCTAGACATGAATTATATAAAAAAATTACATATTTTTGTGTTTTCCAAATATTCTATGTGTTGTGCCTGTGATATGATCACATGGATCATGTTCTTGATTATCATATGATTTATGTCTTATGAACTAAAAATATTTATGCCATGTATCATGTTTTTAATTTTTTATATGCATGGTATGATCTTCAAATGTTATAATCATGTTCTCTTTCCCTTATTATCATGTTATTCTTATATATTTCAATTATATACGCTTACCAAGCATTCGATCTCACACCTTACTTATGTTTCTATTCCAATGGATTTGAAGAGTGGTTTTAATTATAAGTAATTTAGGGTATTATCTTTGTTCGAAACATATCATATATTTCACCGTGTTATAATATTTTTTTGTTGATTTCAAAGAATCTAAACTATTACAGTCCTCAAGAATGTACATTTTTAATGTTTTAAATAACCATCAAATATAATGAAAAATACATTTATGTTAATCATTGGAAATTATAATTGCAATCAAAGGAAAATTATATTTTTATTTTTTGAAACTAGTGGTAGATAACAAAAGTGGGATCCCTAGGAATATTCCTATGTTTATTTATAGAAATGTATCTAAGGATATGTTTAAGGACATAGAAAATTATATGAAATATTATAGGAGTTTTGGTAAGGATAGAGTGAGTGATTTCATAGAATTATATCCCAATATAGATACAATTAGTTGATGTGTCTTGGAAACATATGTATCTAGGTCTAACAACCCTAAAAATGTGCATTTGGGCTAACTCAACCGTATCCTTGTACACGAAAAAGGGCCTTGTTGCACATCTTATTTTATATTCCCAGGGGATATGCATTGGAAATTTACAAAATATTTATGGATGAGCATGAAATATTTTAGTAGCAAATGACTATGAAAAATATAGGGTAAACCCATGGGTGTGTAGATTAAATAATTATGAGCCATGATTCCTTTATCCAATTAACGATTTGTTTTATAATTATGTGGTTTTCAATTATGATCAATATTTTTCTCAAATGCTGATTTATGGATTTAGTTAATGGAGGGAACGAGAATGAACATTGGTAACATTTAATGATTAATATGTAAAATGTATGTACTCAATGAAAATCATTTTCTTAAGTGGAAATCTCTCAAAAAGAATCAGGAATGAGGAATGATAAATGGTTATATTGTTTATGATAAAGAGATCACAAAAGAAATCTGAAAGGTATGGGATGACATTCCAGTATTATTTACTATAATCATGTGAATAATGATTGGATTTTGGTTTAAGAACCAAAATACATGATTCAAATTTAATATTATAGGTAAGAGGTATTAGGGAATAAGAAGATGTATCCATGTAATAGTTTAATAATAATATTGGATGATATATGTTCATATGGTTTGGAATTCAAAGATTAGGTTATTTGAGTCATGAAATATAAAATCATTTTATGTTTCTATTTTTCATAAAATATCTAAAAGGATATATTGAATGGTGATGAATACAAAGTAAGGTGAGTTAACGGAAAGGTGATATTTTGAGAAAAGGGAATATAACACTTAATGTGTTCGATATGTAGAGAAGTATGTGTATACATGGTTAAAGGGACGATAGATTTGGAAAAAGTAAATTGGATTGTATTTATAACCTAAAAATTATAAAGGATTTGTTAGGGAATAGTTCTGTGCTATCGTAGTTGAAGTTTAAACTTCATGGATTTATGGAATATATCTTGTAATCATAGTAATGAGGAAGAATGCAGGTTTTCTATAAGGATTTACAGTATTGAATGTTATTAGCATGTTTTAAGAGAATATATGATGAGTGTACTCACATTTTTTAAATATTTTAACCAATAACTACTTTTTGGTATATTGAGGGTAAATGTAAATATGATATCCTTAGTATCATTCAATATTTTTGGATTTTTAGTTTCTATAAGGATTATAGGGTTAACCATTAAAGGACATTTTATGTTGAATTTCTGTTGAATTTTTTTAAGATTAAGGTATTATATCCCCATGTGAGGATTTATATATATTAGATTACCTATTCTAACACCATTATGTTAATGGTAACTAATGATTAATTTAATTACTTATCACTCTATATGTAGATTTTTCAATACTTCTGAAAAAAAATCACCTTTATTTCATAGAGTAAGATATGAAGAATAAATTGAACATTCCACAATAAAATTTGGAGGTTCTTCATATGAAAATCAATAAAATAATGTAATTAAATTTCCTCATGTACAAGGGTAGTAATACAATTCCTGAACTCTAGGAAAATGATATTAGAGAATATTTATCCTAAAACATTTGTTTCTATGGAATGGATGATTTTATAAATTACTATATATTTATGGTTAGGAGGGCCTTAATTTTCCATTAAACATTCACTTCTCGGTGATCAATGATCATTATCAATAATTATAATTATTTTTACTTTTCATTCATGTCTAATATTCCCTTACAACATGTGTTCTCCTATGTGGAAACCATGTTATGTGATATATTGGGTAATATTAAAATTTCCATCATTTCTATTTAAATGATGTTTTAGTATACCAATTTATGACAAGGGTTTCTATGAATGTAACCTTCAAGTACCAATCCCTTAATAGACTGTAAGAATTTCAAGGGTGAAATTCGTTTTAGAATGTAACACCATAATATTTTTGTGA
Organism: Viscum album; assembly: GCA_963277665.1. NCBI lineage: Eukaryota > Viridiplantae > Streptophyta > Magnoliopsida > Santalales > Viscaceae > Viscum > Viscum album. Next base: position 743,621,463 of record OY728123.1, on the reverse strand, counting down.
ATTATTTTCAAATTAATTTAATGTTTTTGTTATATCTCATTTCAAAAAGCACTTTATATATTTTTTTTATATTAAATAACTTCATTTGGATTTGGATATACACAAAGATGAATTTTTACCATGCTGAAAAATTAAAATTAATTTGATTAAAATAATATTATTATTGCAACCACATTTCCTTTATAATTAAATTTAGGAATAAAATTAACTAAATTGTGATTGTATGAATTAAACATATATATAAAATTAATCATTTGTTTAAAAATATTATAATTTAATGTCAGAACTATTTGAAAATAAAGAATCTAATTTTCTAAGAAAATATTTTTATATGTACAAACACAATTTTATCTTGCTAAATTATACAAGTGACTATTGAATAATGTTTTAAATAAAATTTATATTTATTCATAAGTATTTTTTATGTAAATCTATTATATTTGATAGGTATATGGTAATAATAAATTCGATTTTGTGAATTAAAATATATAATTCCCTAACGATAATTTAATAACCTTTATGGGAGAACCAATTTTAAATCTTTTTTTTGAAATATTTATAAATTTTATTTTTATGAATAAATTATAGTTATTTAAACATGAACAAAAAATGTAGATTATTGTAATTTTTGTTATTTTTCTATGATTTTTATGTTTTGTATAAATTTTGGGTAACACTGAATTTTAATTCAAAAATTATTTTTCATATAACTTATTTGAATAGTTAAATTGTATTTTAGTATGGTTTTGTAGTTAATTATTTCACTTTTACATAAATAAATCCAATTTAGGTCATTATAATCAATTTCACTTTGAAATTTGATATAAAAACTTTTCAAACATTTAGACATGTTTACTTTAAAAAACTATTTTGTCATCAAGTTTGTGGGATTAAATATAAATTAATTTTTTTCCAAATAAATGATTAAAATTTAGGAAAATGGATTCAGTATTTGAAATAATAATAATTTCTAAAATAAAAAAAGGAAAAATTATTATTTTTACAAATTCTATTTCTGAATGTGTCTAAAATTTTTTCTAGTGATTAATAGAAAATGATTCTTAACAAATGACTAAACCATAAACATTAGGGCCCAAATGGCCTAGAAACTAGTCCAAAAGCAATAATATTTTCATATTTAAACTATATCAATTCATTATTATAATGTTATTAATTATTGAGACACTATTTAATAAAATATCCCAATTTCATATATTAAGTAAGTGAAAATGGAAAAAAATAACATTATTTACCTTTAAGATTTATAAAACCATGAGATATGGAAACAAACAACATATTTTCATCTATACATATCCTATTGGAATATAAAAGAGCTATTTTTATCATTTTGATGTATTATAAATTTTTTAAGTATGAATTAGTGACATTAAACTCTTAACAAATGCTAAGACATAGATTATTTAGTTTATAGATTCATAAAACTAATGTTTCTAAAAACATTAATAGTGAAGTATATTTATTGAATTATTGTGTCACATTATTTTTTGATGAATATATCATATTAAAAATATATTAACATAAAATATTTGGATAAAAATTATATTTTTTTATTTTTAAATTAATATTATATAAATAATTTCAAAATAGAATTTAATGTTATTTAAACATAAATAATATTTTATTAAATTTTTTATAATTAATAAAAACTTTAACATAATTAAATTAATTTTTATGTGTAAATAAATATAAAATATGATCTACTAATGGAAAATTATCTTTTATTATGAGCTTATTGGCCCATAAATCGTAAAAACATTATTAGCATTGTTTGGGATAATGTAGTGTTTTTGAGTTTTACATGCAATTGTTTTAAAATTAATTTCAATCACACATGATATTTTTATTCAACAAATTATATTTAATATTTATTGTTCCATTTACTTGTATTTTATAATTAATTAAACCATAATTAAGTCTTAATGGTTGAATTACATAGGCTTAAAACCATGTTACATAAATGAAAAAAAATTATTGTATAAGGAAACTTCAAAACTATGGAAGAAAATTAGATAAATGAACTTATTTTTGTGTGGTGGAGAAGTTATTTGACCATAACTTCAATTTAATCGATTATTTTTCTTTTTTTTAAGCACATTACATAAGAGATAACTCCCATTAGTGCATTCCTTTTCGTATTCACAATATTTCCACTCCTCCAATATAAAAATGTATTCACTCTTCACCATCCTTACATGTATCAAGGTACATTTTTTTATAATAACACTACACAATAATATCTTTAAATAACCCACTTACAAAATAATTATCCCATTGGGATGAAATCTAAACAAGGAATATCATCGGTTCACACCAAGAAGATTTTCCAAAAGAAGATTCAACATCCTTCTTAAATATCCTTTGTTTAATTTTCATTCTCCAAATCTAGAATTATTCTAATTAAAAATATGTCTAATAACCAAAATTTTGTAATTATACAAATATATTTTTATTCTAATGGCTAAACTTATAGTTACACATACTTCTATCTAATGGGTATTGAACTTACCATTCTTATGTATGAAAAACTACCACCTCACGAAATTTTGTTGTTAATTTTAATTTAACACTTCTCATGGACGGTAATTATGATAGAAACAATATTTTTAGATGAAATATATGATTTTTATGATGTTTTTATGATTTTGGAATTATTATACAATACATAAATTCATTCTTCCATTCTAGATAAATAAGATAACTTCGATTGCGGAAGTGTGGACTATAGCCTCTTCAAAATGATGTGATTAGATCACACTCCCCATGGAATGTATTAAGGATGGGTTTTGTACACATATAATAAAAAATGTGTTCCCATGGGTTAAAACACATGGTCCTAAAAAATTTATAAAAAGCTAAGTACATGAGTAATAGATATAGTGAGAGAGTAGTAGAAACATGAAATGTACAACACTATGATAAAACAAAGGTTCAAAAATTGATCATTATTCTTTATACATGCCACCTCAATTTCGATATCCACCCAAAGATTTCATCTATTTAACAATCATCTAATTATTAGAGGCCTTCCTTGATTTATCATGATCATCCATGTACATTGAAACATCTTTGTCATTAGACTCATTTCCCTCGGTGTTATATTTTGGAATCAAGACATCATCTTTATTTTAACCATCGTTCGAATCTAGAATGCCACTTTCCTTACTAGGATTAACACTTGAGGATTTGTAGTCCTAGATGTTTCCTAATTCCCCATGACATGTATCCATTCTAAAATATCTATTATGAATTTTAAACAAACTAAGAGAGTTCTCCCTTAACATTGGTTAGTTAAAGGGAGAAAATCCTCCTGAATGTTGTGTCTCAACTTGTTCTGCTTCTCAAGAATATTTTTGAATATAATTCTCAGAGCCAATAATTTTTGTGCCCTATAAGAAAATCCTTAAATTATTCTACATTGGTGTGACTTATCTCAATGATAACTTCTTTATATGAAGGTATAATCTCGTTAATATGTCTATCTTGATATATATGCAATGGGACATACACATTATGAATCTTCTCTAGGGTATCAAAGGTAGAAGAATACTATTATAATTATATAGGAAACCTATCATCCTATGTAATGTATGAAGAGACATTTATTATAGTGGGATGATTCTTTCACGACTCATATCCCACATTTTATGGACCATGATTATTTCCATGGGAAGGATGCATGAAATTCCCCACATGATTCATCTTTATTTTCTTAACAATAAATAAATCAGAAACATCATTCCCGCAAAAATACAAAGGTTTCAAAAATATAGTATGGATTCATAATAAAAATAAATATCTATTCTCTAACCATCGGCAATAAAACTAGAAAAATAATGTATACTATTTGGCATATCCACATCCACAAAAACCTGGGTGAAATAGCCAAACATTCCTTCCTCTATGTTGTCATCCATATTTACATGTGCTAAGATTCATGAAAATAAATAATTCAAAATTAAAGGATGGGAAATATCCAAATTATGACTATACATTCTCACCCATATCTACGTATTGGAATGATTTAGGATGTAGGGTTAGAAATTAAACTCCCAATCAGAAATTCCAAAAATTCATAGAATCCAGAATAAGAAACGGGTGCCACTGGCATTCAATATATCATTACCTGATGAAAATAGAAGATGAAAAGTCTCTGGAAAGGGGAAAAATCTGCTAATTTGGAATTCCACAGATAGGGGAAAGCATGGGTTTCAACTCCTCCATGTTCAATGATTTATCCCCCTTTGACTGAATTAAATTACCAATAAGTGAGAACATACAAGAATCATGTCACTATTTTTTCAATAGGATCAACATTGAAAGTGAATCTCCCACAATCAGATATGGAAATATTGGGTTCTCATGTTCCATGAAATAAAATAACATATTCGATACTTTTGGGGAAAGAATCGTCAAAGGATATTCCTTTTCATGCAATCATAGGCGCATATCATACTAGACCATTTGGATCCCACACAACTAGACGTGGAACCATAAAAAGAGAGACCAAAACATGAACCACATCACTGGGAGGATCCCTAGGACCTCCATCCAGAACTGCATCTCTATTGCAATCAACAACAACGCTATCTCACATAACCATGTCACTATTGTAAGGGTCGGTGGCACTTCCATCAACCTAACCATGAGCCAGTGACAGATTTTTTTGTAGTCCCTAGCTGAAAGTTGTTATTTTAATCATCATTTGTAGAACATGGATTTTCATCAACAAACCCACCTTCAACAATCACATGTGAAAACCAAAGACTGGTGAATTTAGGGTTTCTGCCTCCCCTTGCTTATCAATCCTGATCCTTCTAGTAAACATATAGGATTTATATATAATAATAGTTATACTATAATTATATTATATATATCTAGATATATATCATTTAAATTCATTAATTTAATATGATAATAAAATGGAAATAGCATTCATGTATACGCATGAACTATTGTCTCATTGAATGGTGTATTCAATTTCATATTTCAATATTATTTAGAATATTATAAAAACATATATAATGAATATATATGATATTAATATCATTATTTACTTTGTTTAAATAATCAAATCAGGATCTATGAAAGAGGATCCTGAATAACAATAAAAACATATATGAAAATACAAAGAAATACTACCTGAAACATTACATTAATAGGGAGTTGTTAATAAATGTTTAATATAAAGTCATAACCAAATAATATGTGGTATTAGATACAATAATATAGTTTTATGGTATATTTATAATAAATTTCTATTTATTATGTTGGGGTTTTTAATATGTATGATGATATTCAAGACATAAGTTAAGATAATTTCATCACACTTTTTATTTTCATGAGATACATACCATATTCATCACTCGCAGCTTATGTATTGTGTATATACTACCGTATGACATGTTATATCATTAATTTCATTATTTAGTTATATTATATTATATACAAAATTTTCTTCATTCATGGAGATCAGGATTATGATGTTACTCAATTTTTATATTCTTTCATATCTCACTTTTAATTTTCGTGAGGTGCAAGACATGTTCTCCGCCTATTTCTTATATGTGGCATGCAAACTACCTATGGATGTATTCTATGATTTTTTTATACTTAAATTTTGGGTTATTTAAATATCCATTTTATGATATTTATTTCATGGATTTTATGTTTCAAATATATCCAATAAATAAATAATTTTTGTCTAACGTTTCTTTCGTTGAGACACATGCATTGTTATGAAACTATCTTCTATTATGACATGTAAATACTTCAATTTAAAATGTTATATCATAAAAATATTTATTATAATGACATATTAATATTCATGAAATTTAAAATTCTTATATGGCTATTATTGTTAAACATACTAAGTGGTAATAGTTTTTTGAAATAATCTCCTTATTTATTAAAATTGTTTATGATTATGCTTCCATAGATAACCTAATATGATTTATCACTCAGGAAATATCAGGAAATTGATTAAGAAATGTTTATTCCTGATATATTCTTTTATAGATACCTTTTTTTCCATTTTGGTATATATGAAGATTATTAATTTGTATTTAATGAAAATATGACTTCACCTGTCTCTTAAGAAGGAAATTTATATCCTTCAAAATCCAGGTTTTCGAAAACTATTTCCGTGATTTCTCTAAAATATTTCAAATTATTTTCAATTAATTTTTATTAAAAATGATATATATAATTATTCATAGAATCTGACTATATTTTCAATGAAAAACTTTTCAAAATGTTTTCATGATTTATTTATATGTTATCTTTGTATTTTAAATGAAATGGGTTTCAACACATTTTTTAATATGTCTTTATATATTCTAAAAAAAATTGAGGAAAAACATTTTCAAAATGCATTAAAGATTTTTTTTCCTTTTTCATTGAAAATGATTTTCAAAATGCTTTCAATATTATTTTCTATGTTTTTAAACAAAAATATTTCAAAAATATTTCAAACATATTTTATAATTTTTAAAGAAAAGTGGTCCAAAAAAAGTTTTTTTAAAGGATCATTTAAAATAAAAAAGGAAAAGTTCGTCAAGAAATGTTTTCTATAGGATCTTTTGAAATTAGTTTCCATCCACGGTGAAATATTTTGGTGTTACACATTTTGTTTTTGTGGATATGACCCAAATTTTCCATTTATATTCTTTCTATAAATGATTTAAATTTTGATGTAATTGTTTTTATGAAACTCATTTATCTTTCATAGGGGATATGTTTATAAAACCCGGTTCACTTTTATAGGTAATATGCTTATGAAATTGTCTTATTTTCCCTAGTTATGATTTGATATAATGATTTCGAAACCTATTCCTTTTCCAAGAGTTATGTTATGATTACATGTTTATGATACCCAATTCATTTTTGAGATTGTGATTTCTTTTTATATGATATTATGGAACAAGTTTATATGATTTCATTATGAGATGGGTGGGATATAAATATCCCTTTAATGAATTGGGTAAAAATTTATTTATTATGAGATAATGATGTGATAAAACTAGATGGGCTCAATCAACCAAGGGAAGATATGGAGATCAGATCCACTAGGGGAACATTAGGAAACACAATCAATTATGGGAATATGGGTAATCATGATCCACTGTGGGAAGATTGGGAAAGATGATCCACAATGGGAAGATTGGGAAACCATAACCATTATAAAGAATGGTCCATGACTGGGAATTGTGGTATGTCCCACCAAGTAGGTTTAGTCCTCATGGAGTGCCCAGATAATATTTTTTGGAAACAAGCCTTGACTTATAGGGAATGATATTATATTTTTTGAGTTTTTCAAAAATTATAAGTATTATATGTGTGATATTCTCAAGTGATTTATCTTATTAATTATATTAAGATTCGTGTATTATAAACTACAAATAATTATACCATGTCTCATGTTTCCAGTCTTTTATGTTTAGGGTATGATATTTAAATGTTACACTCTTATTCTCATTCCCTTATGTTCATTTTATTATGTTTTACATTCAATATTTACCTTTACTATGAATTTCAGATCACCCATTTCTTATATTTCAATTCCTTAGGTTATAAATAAAGGTTTTATGTATAAGTACTAAAGTGGAAGATATTTTTTCTAAACAATGATGATCTTTAACAAAGATAGAAGATTTGTTTCCATGTTACCACAAACAAAAAACTATTATGGTCCTCAACAATAAAATTTTTAATGTGATGAAGATTCATAAATATGATATAATTTCTATATGTGTTAGGAATAGGTCTCTATAAAAATCAAAATTTTATGAAATTAAAAATAATTTATTTACATATGAAATGTGTTAAAATTATAAACTATTCTAATTAATCCAAAATATTTCCCTAAAATAAAACACTATAATTTGATATCAACATAATAAATATAGAATTATAATGGATTTAGTAACTAGGTTATTAAAACATTTACTCCTATATATTTTGAATGACTTAGATGATCTCACAAACTACCAAGAATAAAAAACTAAATTTTTTTCACCATTTCATTAGAAATGTATTGTTGTGAAAATTAGATGTTTGAGATACCAGACATGAATTGTCCAATATTAAAAATGATTGGGTTCAATTATCTTGATGGAAATAGAATATATTAAGGCATGGATGAGTTTATTTATATATGGATCACCCTATATTTATTTTCACCATTCAATCATGTTGTATATATGATCGACTAACTATGAGGATTTATTTTGTGTATATGATTGATATTTGATGAATAGAAATATATGATATTTCATGATATATATTATTATTTATTCTTAGAATCCATAATGATTTATACATTAAAATTATTTTTGTTACCTATATTATGGTTTTTATAATTTATAGATATGATAATGATGATATAATTTATAAAAATTATATAGGTTTACCCATTCAGTTATTAAATTGACTATAGAAAATTGGGTGGTGTACCAAAGGTAATTTGATAGATCAACATATTCCACGGAATAAGTAATCAATATAAAACCCAACATGTGTAATATCATTTAATAAATGATCTATTACCCTTAAATCATCATAATTTATCTTATCATTGTCACCATAACCATAGATTTTGGCTAGGTTATTATTTCTTTTTTCACATAGTTATAGATATCATCTTACATAACCTAGAGTAAAAATAATTTATATTTTATATTCAATAACTATCATATAACTCATGATACAGCTTACCGAATCTATCATTCAGTGGAAATTAATCTTACATATTTCAACACGTATCAATGTACATAATTTATTATACAAATTAATATTGATACATTCTACAAGGACAAATATATATGCTCACATGATGTAAAATAAAATAATATATAAAAAAATTATTCTTTCATACTGGTGGTTCCATCATCATGACTCTGATATCATGTGGATATTTAGGGAGAATTTAATGTGAATATCTCTCATTATTTAAAATCCCCCAAAACATTGTCAAAAAAGGTAATATATTCTTTTTTAGAATAATGTTTCAAGAATAAATGAAACAAAATTTAATACTTTTTCTTAACAACTCTAGGTTCCCAGTCTAGTAAAGATCTTCTATAAACATATGATACATCACATTTACATTCCATTACTAATTGATGTTCTATATCCAAAAAATTGATTATTAATATAAGATCATTATGATTATAACTAATTAGTGGAGGGAGTTAATTATTGGAGCATACATATAGAACATTCTAAATGAAGAAGATTTTGGTTCCAAGTACATTTTTTTTCAATTGGCCATGATGTGGAGAATCATTGAAGACACTATGTGGATTCTCATGAAATCTATATTGTGAAGGACCAAAACTAAATTTTTGATGGATATTATTTTCCAAAACAATGATATATATGTATTTGATCTTACCATGGTTCATTTCATTATATAAATATAGAATGAAACTACGACATTATTTACCGGAGATGATTAATACATTTTACACTAAATTCAAATACATGTTTCGTTCCATTGTGAATATATATATATCGTTTCATGTAAGAGGGATATGGAAATTCATATAAATCAATATCTTATATCCCTAAATCATATCTTCTAATAGATTTGGACATCTAATTTAAATAAATGGATACTATGTTGCTACAATGAAAATGATGATTTGGTCAAACTGAAGTTACATGTAGTTATTCATTTAAAATATATCAAGTTGAAAATATTTCTATTTTTAATATATTATTACCCACTATAATTTATTAATATAATCTTAAATGTGGAATATTTAGTGACATTAAATTAGAGGTGTCACTTACAAACATTTAATTACTTATTAATATTTTATCATTATTTAGTTATTCTGAGTTTATTTATTCTTGATTATATTCTGCTAGACATTTATTGTCAAAAATAATAGAATTTTGAAAGTTTATTTTCTTAATTTTTCATTTCTCTTTATTTTTATTATTTTAAATTTCCATCTATATTATATTCTTCACTTTTTATATTAACATAAACAAATTATTTTTCATTGAATCCTTGATTATGAATTGGATGTCCCATATAGATTAAAGTACACTTTTTTTAAGGATGGGTACCAAGTAATTTATCATCTTTACTTATGAAATTATTTATTTTTTGGGGAATAGAATGTAATTATAATTATTATTTAATTCCATAATATAAATTAAAAAAAATAGATTTTTATTTGATATTTTAAAATGTAGTTGGGAGGATTGAACTAAGAGCATTTTTATCCATATTGTTATTTTAATGATTTATCTTCATCTACATGGTTTAATTTCCATTTTGTTATACTCCTCATGTGTTAATCATGTTTTAATGATCCAAAATCATATAAATTCTATAAATCATGCTAATCCTATTTAATTTGTATCAAATAATGTATAAAAATGGTTTGTTTCTTTATGATTTAAATAAACCTATATAAGATATTAATTTCTATAAATTAGGTATATTTATTTTAAACCATATTTACCTCTAGTCTATAATGATTTCTTTGATGAATAATTATGTCTAATTCATTCTGTGGAAATTACTACTTATATTTATATACAGATATTTGGCTAAGTCTGATAATCTACGAGTCTACCACCTGTTATGTTTTTCTAGAAAAGGACCTAGACACTGTGACCAGACACCATGACCCAGATACCGTGACTAGACACTGTGACCCAAACATCATGACTGAGAACCATGATCCATACATCGAGAACCAGACACCATGAGAATACACAACATATGTGTTACCGGGTACTCATTTCTATACAACTATGCCACCATGACTGTCTCACCGCTCAACAGCAAATAAGAATACATCGTTTCATAGAGACACCATTTCCAAGTGACATCATTTCTAGAGAGACTGTGACACCATTCATTAATATATTTTGTTACTTCCAATTTAATTATAATGGTCATTTTTGATAATTTTAAATTCACTAACAAAATTAATATTTCATTGTAGACAAGTTACCTAACAGTACGAGGTACGAGGTGTAGAATACATGCATATTTTTGGTTCCAACACATTAACTCCAAGAAAAAAAAGTTATGTTTAGACTAAAAAACAAAAGGTGTGGCAACGAAGTTGCATGGGAATTAATGATAAAAGAATAGACACATGAAAACTCAATACATCTGAAGAACACACGAAGCATTATAGAATCCAAAAATATGGGATACCATAAATCAGATTCTATAACATCATCTCAATAGAAACTGCACAAAGAACATTAGCTAGATCTAACATGAAACTCATGAATCAGACTTACGATACTCTATTTCTTGCATGAGGAATCTATTACTGCATCCTCTTCATCCTAGAAGTCCAGAGCTACAAATAATTACACTCAGAGAAATTATAACCATATCTCATCATTTTCTTAGATTTAGTATAGTTTTTTTTAGATTTTGAGCATTGTGTGTGTCTATATAAAATCAAACATTGTCTCATGCATTAAATTGGATAATACTATATAAACTTCCTCTCACATCTGTTTTACATTTGATTACTCCAACAGATGTGTATGGAAAAGGTTCCTATGGGACCTGTTAGTTCATACCCAAAAAGAACTATGGAATAGGTCTTGTGACCTGTAAATTCATGTTCATTGTTGTTTACCCGGATACAGGGTGTGGATCATGTTTATTAAAATAAATTACTTGGTGGAATGTGATCACCATGTAGAGTGGATTAGGTCTCAGCATGAGACTTAACCACTTGTGTTATACCCGCCGTGTTGTTTAATTTTTTTTCTCTATTTTACTGTATAATTAAGAAATCACTAAATTTAAATTGATAGTAAATCTTATAATGAATTAATATTAGTTTTTCCTTAATATAATATGTTAAAAAGTAATGTTAATAACTGCTATTAAAATTATTGAGAATTAATCAATCTTAGTAGATGTTATTTAAAATTTCAAACATTCATAACCGTATTACTTTTATTAACTAGCCTATATTTAATTTTTATTGGGGAAACTTTCAAGAAAACATTTCAAACATAATTTTTGAAGAGATACACAATTCAAACCCTCTTGATTACTCTACTCCTACCAACATTTGGTATCATGGGTGTCTATTATTCTTGTTAGACCTCTATTTTTTTGACTAATCAGATGTGATTTTACTTTTACATTAATGATCTGTAAATTTCTGGTAATTCTACATTTCTATATCTATAAAAGTATTTCATTATAATGGATAATAGACTGGAAGGTTCTGCCACAAAAATACAACCATTATTTAATGGAACCAATTAATCCGAATGGAAAATTAAAATGAAAATGCATTTTAAAAGTATGGGTTTTAAAATTTTATCTTCAATTATAGATGAGTATAATATTCTTGCCACTGATAGAAACACTAAGGATGAACCAACCCAGACCTCCTAGAATAACAATTGTAATGCTATGAATTCATTATATTTCTTCTTAAGAGATAAGGAATTTATCAAAATTTCTTCTGGTAAAACTTCCCATGAAATTTGGTATATTTGTTCTATTTCACATGAAGGATCTTCTAGTGTGAAATAAATTTGAAATAATAATTTTAAAATTAAATATGAATATATTAAAATGAAACCTGAAGAGCCTATTTTTGACATGTATATCAGGATCAAGGAAATTATAAACACAATGACTTATCTTAGAAGATAAGCTACCCCAAGAGAAGAAATTATGAGGATTTTAAAATGCCTACCTAACAAATGGAGAAGAACCTCTATCTCTATTAGAGATTCATGCGAAATCATCAAGTTACCTATAAAACAACCCTTTGAGAATCTCATAATTTTTGAAGAGGATTTGAAAGTGAACAAGGAAGAGGAGGATGAACCCAAAAGAAAATATGTTGCATTTATGTCCACCACCTATAAACATAAAGAGAAAGGTAAATTAGAAGACTCTGTATAAAGTTTCAGCATTGAAAAATTATCATGTGACAATGATGAGGAGATAGATAAATTATTTAGATGGTTTATGAGAACTTATAAGATGAAAAAATTTGTCAGAAAGAAAAACGTCAAGGGATGATATGATCAAAATGGAAGTTGGAAGAAATATTGGAAAAGAAGTGACAAGTCTAATGAGATAATATTCTATGAGAGTAATAATAATGGGAATATATAGTCTGAATTTCCCATGCTCAAGAACAAAAAGAAATATGAGGACAATGATAGAAAGTATAAAAAGGAAATGAAAGAACCTTGGAGTGCTTCTGAGGATAGTTCAAGTGACTCAGAATCATCCCTTGATGAACAGGCCAACAAAGCCAATATGTGTTTTATGCCCAACACATCTGAGGTAACATTGGAATATCCTTTAAAAAATTCCTATCATTCTGTACATGATAGTAACTCTAAGAATATGTCTAATTATGAAATGTTTGAGTACTATAATATACATGGAGAGACATATAACAAACTAAATGATAAATACAAACCTTTAATAAAACAACATGCTCTTACATCAACCACTAAATATGAACATACTATAGAAAGGGAGAAATATGTCCAATTAGTCAAAGAAAATAATGATCTAAATCTATATAGTGAGAAACTGAAAAAGGATCTTGAAATTTTTACTAAATGTAATGATACGTTGCTACAAATGTTAGGTAAATATTTTTCAAGTAAATATAATACTGGTTTTGGCTATCAACCTAGCAATAGAAATTTTGGAAGAAAAAAATTTGATTCTAAGTCTAGGACATACAACATTACTCCTATTAATGGAAAAAAAATTTCTACATAAAATTAAGATACATTATTTATTATTTCAATATTTTATAGACCAAACTGTGTTTTTTTCAAGCACTTTACATAGTGATTATAGGAAAACCTATAAGGAAGATGTGGGTTTCAAAATAACTAGTCACTAATATTACTGTACCGACACAAATATGGGTACCAAATTCTATTATTATTTGACTATTTTGTAGGAAAGTTTCATTAAGATCTCCTATAAAAGCATATGGTACTTGGAAAATTTTTTTTCATGACACATGATAACATACTATTAATGCTTCAAGAATTTAATAAAAATTGATGGTGGACATGCCACCTTTGGTGACAATGCCAAAGGAAAGATCATTGGACTTGTCCAAATAGGTAACTCTAAATCGTTTTTAATTTACAAAGTACTTTTTTTTGGATTGAAATATTATCTACTTAGTATTTTACTAATATGTGATGACAGATTTAATGTAAAATTTTGTAAATGATGTTTGCAATGCCTTTAATTATAAAAATTAATTAGTATTTTTGCATTATGAAATGAAAATGTATACTCAGTTTACATATATTCTTTAGTCTCTACAAATGCTTCAGGTTTAAGTGTATTTCACAAATATTCTTCTCTTTGGAATAAGAGACAATAACATTGTAATATTCACTCCATTAGAAAGCTAATTAGAAAAATCTTAGTTAACGACCTACCCAAACATGAGTTTCGAAATGATAAAGTGTGTAATACTTGTCAAAAGGCAAAGCCACAAAAAATTTCCTTTAAACCAAAGAATGAAGTGTCCACTTCTCAACATCTCGAACTAGTTCACGTGGATTTTTTTAGACCATATAGAGTTTCTAGTTCCAATGGTAAGCACTATGTTTATGTTCATGTATATGACTTCTCTAGATATACTGGGACATTATTTTTGGCTCAAAAAAGTGAAGCATGCCCTCATTTTTTTTAAATATGTCAAAACTCTAGAAAATATTAGTGGACATTGAATTAAATACTTAAGAAGTGATCATGGCCGTGAGTTTGAAAATCAATATTTGGAATCCTTTTTCTCACAAAATGGCTAAAGTCATAATTTATCTTCCCATAGAACACCTCAACATAATGGAGTTGTATAAAGGAGAAATATAACCTTGCAAGAAATTTCTATAACCGCGCCTATAGAATATGAATTACCTATTTATTTTTTGGATAAATCTGTAAATAAAACATCCAATATAATCAATAAAGTGTTTATTAGAACAATTCTTAAAATAACTCAATATGATTTTTGGAAAAATATAAAACCCAAAGTTAGTTACTTCAATGTTTTTGGTTGCAATGTATTTATCCATTATACCGAGGAAAATGATGAAAAATTCATATCCAAGAGTGATGAAGGAATATTTCTAGGATATTCAATCTCTAGTAAAGCCTCTAGAGTGTTTACCAAAAGAACTAAATGTGGGGAAGAATATTTCCATGTCAAATTTGATGAAACAGATCATCATTAGCCTAAGACCACTCTAGAGAACCTGGAGGATGATGTATCAAATCTGAACGTCAATTCAAAATCCTCTAACCATATTTTCAAGAAAATCAGTGAAAACATCCAGTTCTGGAAATTCATAGATTCATGTCACAATGAACCCGAACCAGTTGAAGAACCTGAAGTCCCTAGTCCTTCTTTTTCTAGAGCCATTTAATCTCATAAGAACCATCCTTTATATGTTTTTGTAAGAGATTTAGAAAAATGATCTAAAACTAGATCTTCTTAGTGAAATCATGTTCAACATCAAGTCTTCTTGTCACAACATTACCCTAAAAACATTAATTTTTCTATCATTGATGAATTTTGGGTGATGTCTACGCAAGATCAACATAATCAGTTTGAAAGAAACAATGTTTGGAAACTTGATGACAGACCTGAAGGCACATTTACCATAGGTACTAAGTGGGTGTTGAGAAATATAGTAGACGAAGAGGGTAACATAGTTAGAAACAATTCTAGATTGGATACACAAGTCTATAGTCCAGAATAAGGAATTGAAAATGAGGAAACCTTTTCACCATTAGCTGGACTTCAAGCCATCATAATTATACTTTCTTTTTCTGCACATCTGAATTTCAAACTATATCAAATATATTTTAAGAGTCCATTCCAAACTAGTTATATAGAAAGGGATTTGTTTGTTGAGAAAACCCCTTTTTTTACAAAACCTCATTTTTTAAATCATATTTTTAAACTATCTAAAGAATTATATGGTTTAAAACAAGCTTCAAGAACTTGTTATGATTGATTAAGTACATTTCTTGTTTCAAAATGTTTTATAAATGAAATATATGGTCCTACCCATTTTATTAAATGAATTTACAATTATGTTTTTTTAATTAAAATTTATGTATATGACATTATGTTTGGCTCTTCAAAAAATTCTATATGTATTGAATTTTTTAAAATGATGAAAAATGAATTTGAAATGAGTTTAATGGGTGAACTAAAATTCTTCCTTGGATTTAAAATAATTCAAAATAATGATGTTATTATTTTAAATCAAATAAAAATATAATTGATATCTAATAAAATTATTTGTCATGGATAGCACTAAAATGAGTTACACTCTAATGATTACTAAATATATGTTGGATCATGATGAAGATGAAAAATCTATTTAAAAGACCACTTATAGAGGAATTATTAGAAGCTTACTCAACCTAAATACTAGTCAAACTGACATTATTTTTTGCTTATGTATGTGTGCTCTTTTTCATGAAAACCCTAAGGAATATTATTTAAATACTGTGAAAATAATTTTCTAATACCTCCAACAAACACCCGATCTAGGACTGTTTTATCCCAGAGGACAATCATTTGAGCTAGTTAGCTATTCTGATGCTGAATTTTGTGGATGTGTGTTTGATTGAAAAATCTCCTATGGAACATTTCACTTTTTAGGCATGTCACTAGTATCATGGTGTAGTATGAAACAAATCTCTATGGCATTATCTACTACAAATGATGAATACATAGTTGCTGGTAGTTGTTGTGCACAAATTTTGTGGATAAAAACACATTACTATATTATGGATATCAATTCAGGAATGTACATATAAAATGTGACAATAAAAGTGTTATTAACAACACAAAAATCCGGTTTCACACTCTAGTACAAAACATATTGATGTAAGACATCACTTTTGGTTATATCATTATCAATAGGGTGATATCAAATTGGAATTCATTGGATGTGAATATTATATCACTGATATATTCAACAAACCATTAAATTATGACATTATAGATTACATCATACATGAATTTGGAATGATAAATCTTAAGTAGTAAGTGTACTATTTCAAAGCTTATTCTTTCACAGCTTACTATTTCACAGCTTACTGATTCAAATTTTACAGTTTCACATGTCACTGTTATAAGATTACAGTCTATCTCTAATAGTTATATAGTTTTACTTTCTTAAATTTTTTGTTTCTTGTTTACGATCTGATAGTCACTATCTCTCAGTTACTATCCAGCTCTTATTATTTCAAACAATACTATCGCATAGTTTTGAAGTCATAGAGTTACTGTCTCACCATTAAAGCGTGTTACGGTCTCACCGTAAAATTATATTATAGTCTCTCCATAAAGACACTATATCATATTATTTATATATTATAACATGAATCATGAAAATTAATTATTTTATTCTTTTACTTTCCTACACATTTGATTTTGTGATGCTTGGCATCGGAAAATTATAAAAATGAAAGACCTTTTACTTCTCTCATCATCCAGGCTCTCTTCTCTCAAACTATAACCCCTCCTTCAACCATTACCTCTCTCTCTATCCTTCATTTAATACCCATAATAAAACACAAATTTTCAGCAACTCTTAAGAAGAAATGGTCAAAGAAGAAGATGAAAATGGAACCCCAGATAATGCCTGATGGTCAGTTGAATCCAAACATGTTGAATAGAATAGTGGTACCTGAAAAAGAGAAATTTACCTAAGTGTCTTCTATCATGTAAGTCATTAGTATTGAAAGTACTAAGAGAGAAATGTTGGATGGATTGGTTAACAAAGGAGGATAGGTGATTTAACCAAATCTAGTTTCATAGTTTTATCAGTTCATTCAATTATCTTTTGATATAGAAGATGATTTTGTTCTGAGATGCTGGATCAATATAAAAATATGTAACTTTTCTTCTAGGTTATGGGTGGATTTCTTAAGGATACCTCATGAGGGTATTTTTTAGGACTACTAGAGAGGTCCTCCACATCCAAGTGATATCTTTGTTTTTAAAGAATCCTTGGGAAGATTTACTGGGAATGAAACAAAGAGAATATCTGTAGGTGCAGAGCTAGATGGGGAAACATGCATTTATTTATATTTGTCCAAAATCATATTATCCTTAAAAAATGTTCCATTTCTACAGTCATGTATCAAAATGTATTTTTGATACATCTTATGAATAATAGACACAAGATCAACCTATGTATGTATGTCATACTTAATATGTGTGAGTTGATAATGGGAACCTCCAAGTAAACCTCCCAATTCTACTCAAGGGTAATATCTTCTATGGTTCATGAAAAAAGGTTTGTTGGACCTGATGAAGAATTCATTAAGGACTATGAATTTTGTTTCTCAAAAGTTACTGTCAAGAGAATGAAAATTAGTTGGAATCCATGGATAAAATCATCGGTGGAAGATAATGACATATTCTATTAAAAATTCAACCCAGTTGAGCACTTTTTAAGAACTAATGACATTTCTAATCCTGGTTTGGAACAAGATGAGATCATTGACTATTAAGATGAGGAAGAAGTAGAAGATGTTGTTACACATATAGTGTAAACAGTCCTGGATGAGGAAAATAGTGAACTTGTTTCTCAAGTCTTAATTGAGAAGGAAGTACTTGTCCCTGAAGAGATTGTTGATCTGGAAGAAGAACATTCCTCAAAAAAATAATATGTGGTTTTTGAATTTGAAAATTATGTTCTAGAAGAGCATCTAGAATAAGATAAGTCACTTGAGAAAGAAGTTGCATATAAGGGACACCTAGAGAAACAAGTTGTCCATGTGATTATCCAATATGCTGGAGAAATAATGGAGAAATACATTCAATTAACAAGAAAGGACACGGTTGAAGCTATTAGGGAGGTAATCATGGAAATAGATCAATGATCTAAATATCATAATCTTGAGAAACATGCACTTTCTAAGGTAGAGAATCACCCAAATTTTAAAATTATTGATATTCCTAATCTGGTTGATCCATGATCAGTGGATACATGGTATAAATTCCATAGATAATTTGATGTAAATGATTCTCAATATGCCTTTTTTAATGGTGTAGATCTTTCTACTCTATTTCAATTGAAATGAGTTTCTTCCATTGATGTTATAGTAGCAAAGGAACCTACACCTATCTCAACTCCAATCCATAACCTCCATAAGAACCTTCTACCTTGGAGAGTAAGGATGATTTGAATTTCCTTGATTCTAATTTATTGGACATAGTAGAAAAGATCATGAATACTCAACTTTATCCTATGAAAAACATGAGTGAAATAGATGATGCCCTGTTACAAGAAACGTTCATTTGGAAGATTCAGCCAAAAATGAATTATGAAATTCTAGAAGTCATAGTTGAGAAAAAATATCCCAATGATTACGTGAAGGCTCTCAAAGGAATGGTTTTAGATATCCATAGAGTGCAGAACTCAAGACTATAAATAGTTTCTCATCATGTTGAGGATGTTGGTAGTCAGATTCAATTGGAATTTTCCTCCCTGATTCTACCTACCCTAACTACCTTAGCTGATAATGAGGTAAAAAGAAATAAGAAAATTGTTCAATATATGAGTGAGATTATTATTGGTCTTAACAAGTTTACTGATGTGTATAAGGGTTGTCTCCAAAATGTTCTAAATCAACTGAAGTCTCTTACTTTATCTGATACAGTTTTTGGTACCTCTAGAAAATCATCTCAACCTTCTGTGGATAGTGATCTACTCTAAACATTTGTTAAATAAGAAAATCAATCTGTGCTCAGTGGCTTTGAAAAATATTCTCTATCTGAGGTTGTCAAAACCATTGACAATGTTCTCAATCTCATAATAATTCATTCAAATATTCCCAATGATTCTCAATAAGAAATTAATAAGAATGTGTATTTCTACATTAATAGGATTTTATCTAATCATGATATGACAAACCATTTCATGTACCTTGATGAGAATCTTAAAATACCTCCTCTTACTCAAGCTTTCAAAACCCATGTTCAAAAGCTGAAGGTTTTCACTCCCTTATTGGGAAATTTCATATGGAATAAAGATGGCTTTGACAAAGCCATGTAGTATGGTGGTGTGATTATTTCTGCCTTAATCCAGAAATTGAGGCCTTATCTTCATGTGAAGAGCACTACTATTGTTGCTCTAGCAGCTTCACCCTTAAGAACTGGTTTTCCTTCCTTCTCATCCTCTTCCATTGCCTCTACTTATATTTGTATCCCTCATTCTTTGAGTCAGATCAGACCCATTATCCATGACAAAAAATTTCCTCGGTATTCCACCAAACCTTACATGGACCATTTTGTTTTTTAAGGACTCCCATTTCCATGACCCAGACATCGTGACCAGACACCGTGACCAGACACCATGAGCTAGTCATCGTGACCAGACACCGTGACCCAGACACTGAGAACTAGACACTATGACCAGACACTACATCTATGCTATGAGTTTCTGATCTTTATGTAACTATGCCATCATGACTATCTGACCACTCAAAGGTAAAGAAAGGGACACCATTCCATGGAGACACCATTTTCTGGTGACAACATTCCCAGATAGACTATGACATTGTTTTTTAATCTATTTGGTTGTTTCCAATTTAATACTAATGGTCATATTTGACTATTTTAAATGAACTAACATAATTAATATTTCTTTGTAGGCATATCACCTAACAGTATGAGGTACGAGGTGAAGAATACATGCATCATATCTGCTCTGACACATGCACTCCATGAATAAAAATAAAAGTGTGTCCTAAAAACAAAAAAGTGTGACAAAAAAGATGCACAAGCATTAATGAGAAATGAAAAGACACTTGAAACTCAATACTTTTGAAGAAAAAAAGATGCATTCTCGAATCCAAATATTTGGGATACCCTATATTAGAGACACGAAAATATTCACAATACCAACTCCAAGATGAAAACGAGCCAGATCTATATAGAAACTAGAGAAGTAGACTTGCATTACTATATTTCTCACAAGTGGACTCGATTCCTACATTTTCTTCATCCTATAAGTCTAGAGCTGCAAAGAATAACTCTAGTAGCACTTCTAACCATTCTGCGTCATTTCTTGCCCTGTTGTGTATTGTTTTTATCTTTTTAGCAGTGTGTGTGCATATATGATAAAAACACACATTATCTCTTCCATTAATTTGGAGGATACACGATATCTTTCTTCTCACATCATTTTACACATGTTTACACCCACAGATAAGTGTAGAAGAGGTCCATGTGTTGCCTATTATTTCATGCCCACCAGAACTATGGAAGAGTTCATGTGACCTAGAAAGTCATGATCACTATTGTTTACCCCGATCCAGGGTGTTGATCAAGTTTATTAATATAAATGGCTTGATGGCAGGTGGTCAGCAAGTAGAGTGGATTAGGTCTCGGCTTGAAACTGAACCACTTTTGTTTTATCTTCTCTTTTTTCTAATTTAATTTTCTCTATTTTAATGTATAATTCATAAATCACTAAATCTACATAGACTGTTAATCTTGTAAAGATGGTATAATTGTT
This sequence comes from Viscum album, assembly GCA_963277665.1. NCBI lineage: Eukaryota > Viridiplantae > Streptophyta > Magnoliopsida > Santalales > Viscaceae > Viscum > Viscum album. The sequence continues at coordinate 743,599,890 of OY728123.1, read as the reverse complement.
TTTCCTTATTATAATATCCCAAAAAGTAATGTTAATAACTACTATTAAGATTACTAAGAATTAATCAATTTCTTGAGAAGTTATTTAAATAGAAAAACATTTATAACCGTATTACTTTGATTAACTGGGATGTATTTAATTTTTATTTGGGAAACTTTTAAGACAAGTTTTCAAAAAGAAACATTGAATAGAAACTCAATTCACCCCCCTATTGAGTACCCTACTCTCACCAACATATAGACATATTAAACTATAAGTAGGTATAGTAATGAAATTTAGTAATAAATAAGGAAGAAAATTTTTAAAAAAAATGACCAATATATTCAATTGTTTTATAAATGAAGTGTATAACCTATTTTAGTCAATATTGTCATTGTAAAATGAGTTCTTATTTCACTATTTAATTACTTGTTTTCAATAAATTTGAACAAAATTTACAATTTTTTTTGGATTTTAATTTTAAAAATTTAGGACAATAATATGTGATAAAGATAATTATTGTGTTTTACATACAAATATGGATTTTAAGGATCTCATGCATTCACTATTCTATTTCCCAAGAGACTAGTAGTGGCTTGAAAAATTAGATGTAATGAAACTGATGATGCTCATGTTTTGGGATGTTTTTTAGGAGGATAGCTGTAAATATAAGATTATAATGTCTATATTTTATTATCTAAATGCTATTATCAACTAGTTTATATATTAATTTCGTTACCCATTATGTGTATTTGTTAATTTTTTTTGGTTTTATTTGATAATGTGTTCTTTTCCAAGATGATGACCACAAAAAAATGTAATGTTGAAAAATTGGAAAGCATACAATATAATAATTATATACTAATATTTATTTTTTATTAATATAATTCATGGAAGGTAGGAAAAAATAATTGCAATACAACATCTGAAGTTCTAGTGAATTTCATCCCTGAAGAACCATAAGATGGGGAATAAGAGACACTAAGTGATATAACCCTCATAGAATATTTAATATTTTCCATTTATGTGGATATAACAAGAATTGTTTTACATATTCTTCCATTTATTATCATTAAGATAAAACAATTAATAGAAAAAATTATTTAAAATATGAGATAATATTTAGGCATATAGTATGAATATACTCCTAGACACTTTAAAAACAATTTACAGATATAAAAAACCTTAAATAATAATGATTTTCTGATGAATTCATCAAGAATGATGAAATTAATATTTTCACTCAATGATTGAATGGGGGATTTCATGAATAGTTTAACAGATGGTTCTATCAATACAATATACATATCAAGGAAAAAATATTTGGATAAATATATTGTATTAGATTGGACAATAAACCTACACAATGAAATGTTTTTTTAAAAAAATATGGTGAATATGAATTAATACCTTGGGATATGTTTAAGGAATTTATGAGGAATTTTCTATGACTATGTTTTCATGTTTATGTTTAAAAAATAACATTTTGTTGTCAAAATTCCACCTCTATAACTTGATTGATACAATAGCTGAAAGAGGACATAGTATAAAATCGGACCAATCTTCGTTAGAAATCGTCAATGAATTATCTCAAAATGATATCCTTCCTTATACTAATATAGTTTCACCATGGGTAGAAATCCAACACTTGGAAGATAAAAATTATTGTTTCCCATATGGTAGCATTGTTAAAAACTATGATAACTTTTAATTGGTGTAAAAAACACAAGTTTAACCATAAAAATCACCCATATTTTATTGATGTTGAGAGTTGAATTAAGGTACACATTCCTAACAAAGAGTATTGGAATTTTTAAAAAGATAACCAACCATTAGATTATAACTATGTATTTAAACATTTACCTTTATAAAAATTTCCGAATACCTATTTCTTAGGTTGGTCGATCATTAAAAATCCAAATCGAAATCTTTTCATGAACCTATTTTAATGTATATAAGATACCAATAAAAACAAATATCCATCAAGATAAAATCCTTAAACTCAAGTTCGTAGACCATTTTAACAATGATACAAACCAACATGTTCTAAATTCAATCATTATCCACATTAATCTGAGTCACAACAAAAACCAAAAACCGAAAACAAAAAATCCATTGAACTGATTATCTATACCAACATATAGATATCATATCTGTTTATGATAAAAATAGAAAATTAATTTATGACATTTCTTATTGAATCTGTGATGTGTGTTGTGGATATTGTGTGACATATGTTTAGGTGTATGTCATCATTGGTGTATACCCCATTTCTGAATGTGAAATTTTAGAATGATTCTTAGTTTGACATTACATAAATATTTTATAATTAATTAAATTGAGAAAACAATTAGAAATTTTGATAATGAGTAATATTGGGTTTTATTTCATGATATTGGCTCTTTGAAGATGATGTAAGCCACATAAGAGCATTTGAAGGGGTGGTTAAGCTATACATAACTGATGACATCATGTATATAGTAGGTGTTAAAACATTAATTCCCCAATTGATTACGATTTTGATATATAGAATGGAATAAATTTTCTTTCCAATTTGAAAAATATGTATTTTTAACTAAATTAATTGTTTTAGTAATGTAATAATGGAGGGGTGTGTAGAAGTATCATGGTTCCTAATTGACCCCTGATTAATAGATTGGACCTTCAATTCTTGATAATCGAGGGATTTTTTTAAAAATTTATTCAATGAGTATATATAGATCGTTATGGGTATAGAAATAATAATAAAAATACAATGGTGTGGCCCCGGTAAAAGCTCCATTAAACATCCCCTTATAGGGGAGTGCATGGGACATTGATTAGTGGACCAAATCTATCATGGTGAGACATCAATATTCTACAGACCCTATGGATAGATGATAATAGATTGGGGTGGGTTTCCTCTCCCCAAATTTTATGAGTACTTATATTGGTATACCATAGCTAGATTATGGATAGGTAGTGTGTGTGAGGATTAACATAGGATGAAATTGGAATACATGATTCTAATTATTATATCTCATTAGAATAATTATTGCGATGAATAGAATAGGATTTTAGTGAGGTTTTAATATGATCATGATGATGTTGAGAGATGATATTATCTTTAGATGATGATTTGTCCTAAGAATTGATATAGATTGAGAGTAACCCATATAGAGTGTCAAGAATAGGATTCAAACAATCGGACATTGATATCCTCCCTAATCTTATATTAACCATCGATAGGGGTAATTATGAAAGGTAGATTGTGTCAATCTATGTTATAAACATAGAAATTGAATAAATTTTGTGATACATGTGGGCAGTAGAAGTAGGGAAATGTCATCCTATTGAGAAGCTGGTCGTAGAAATATAATATGAGTTGGGGTAATGACCAAACCATGTTAATTCTATTAATATATTACCATGTAGAAGTTAGACCCCAGATATGAAATCTAGAATGAATTGTTTGTTACTGTGGACTATAATCACATATACGTGACTATCTCACCCACATAACGTTGGGAAAATATTTCATTATAATACATTATAATGATCATTTGGGATTAGGGTTTTAATGAACTATGACAAAATGATAACTAATAAAACACATGATATTTTAATAAATAATATATTTACACCCTTATATATTAAATTAAATAATACAAAATGAGTCTTCAACATCTCCAATAAAATTTAAATAAGTAACAATTTTATAAATTTAATATTTTTTATCACATCAAATCCTAGGTAAATGGAATCATAAGAATGTTGCGATCTCATATGCTCAGTAAGGGTTAAAATATGATTTAATAATCCAATATAATAAGTGATTATAAAAAGGTAATTTTGGTATAATCCAGGTATATAATAGTTATATACCCAATAAATTAATGGATAAAATATCATGGAATAAGGCTTGGATTAACATAAGTTAGTAGACATGATCCATAAGATCATATCATAGTTATGAGAATGAGAATAATAAAAAGTAACATATTACAAGTATGGAACATACATTAGTGTAGGGGAAAATTAATTTCATGAACCACATCATCAGTTCCCTTACATATGCACAAGAAAAATGTACCCTTAAATAGTTACCTAATGGGATATAAACTATTAAAAATAAATTTTAAGGAAATTTACGTACCCATCCATCATTCATCCATACATTTTTTAGCCAAATTAAAATCAATATTTAATCACAACATGGATAGTCATTGGAAATAATTTAGATTTCAGAAACATTCAAATTAATTTCATTCACTCTTAAATTATAATGAACCCATGGAAGAAAATATGTTTTATTCAACGGATCCTAAATATCCAAGAAAAGAAAAATGTGATTCGTATATTTTTCAAATTGAATCATATATTGAATTATTCAATAATTTCAACAATTATAATAGGATGATAAACCATTTGAAAATAAATGGCTATATAATGTAACATAAAATTAACTTATATGAAGTATTTATCATCTTTATTTAGATTTGATCAACTTCTTTGGTGTTTTTTGGGACTCCTGAAGATAGAGATAATTTATCGAGGTAAATGATGTAATGTTTGGGGAAATACGTTTTTTGAGATTATTAGAGTCCTGATATAAATAAGAAATTTTTTAGGAGCATGTCCTTTGGGGATATTAATAAACTATGGGATATTTCTAAGTGTTCCTATATAATTTTCATAATTAATTATTTCTCAACAGGAATGGGTAACTTGATGTCAATCAAATGTCTGGATGATGTTGTGAATGGGTTTGGGGCATGAAATATTTACACAATATGAGACTAGTTCACTTCATGAAATGTTCAATCATTTTTTAACTATGTAAACACCATTTTCATTGTATATGGATTTTCTATATTTTCTACTCTATGCCCAGGATTTAACTCATGTAATGATCATAGACTGTAGGTCATTATGTGCTACAGGTCTAATTTCATTCTATTCAACAAAAACCTCCAATATCAATACATATTTGATATCCAAGGTGAATTTTCGGATTTCCTATCATTTAATATCATTTAGTTTAGTGATTTATTTTCATTGTAGTTAGACTACATCTCTCTAGGTAATTAGTATTTCTGATCCTATATTATCATTGGTTGTAGAAGCACTGTTGTTCTACATATCCAGATATGTTTTTCTTGTGGAAATAATTGTCATGGAATTTTCTAGATCAGTTTGGTGATCATCCTATGTATATCTTCATTTTGGTTATTTATGATGTGGTGTAAAATTTTATTGAGGTACATGTTCTATTATCTTATCCCCCAACCATTTTTTGTTTTTAAATTTATTTTAACATTTAATTATTTATTCTAGATATTCAATTGTTTTACTTTGATTATTCTATGTTGGTGAATCCTATTTTGTGCATGTTTGAATAGATTTTGAGGTTTGGGGTTCCGTATCTATACATTGATCGGTAAACTACATTTCTCTGGTGTTATAAATTATATTTAAATGAAATCAAATGATTGTATTTTTTGTCTGAAAATTATTTTTTAAAAAAAATTGGGTTTCTATTTTTTTGGTAAAAGAAAATGTTTTTTCAATTCAATGTGAAATGTATTTCAAAGAATGTTTTTGAGGAATTGGTTTTGAAAATGTATCACATAGGAATACTTTTGAACATTGTTGTAAGGTGTTGTAATATTCCTCTTATATTGATACTGTTAGGGGGCTTAGCACATGTGTTATTACTATACACCATAAGAACATTTTATATGTATTTTGGGTCCTTTTGTGGTTCAGATATTAGGGTATTCCTATTATATCTAGCTTCAATAAATATTTCCTGATACTTTTTGTGCACAATCAGCTATTATTTTATATGAGTGTTCTAGCTAGCCTGACTTGTAGTGATCCTTGGTGTGATGTTACATGTGATTTGGTTTGTACTACTTGGGATTTGATATGAAATGTTATGTTTTCTTTTATTTGAATAATTTTTTATGTCATATTATTTGAAACTATTTAACTGGATTATTTAGAAATGTGTAAACATGGTTTTATAACAATGCTTTTGATATAAAATTTTTTTATAGATTACTATGCCATATTTTATTTAAAGGTGAGCATGTTTGATTTTTGAAAGGTCTCTTGATTTAGAACCCTATGGTAAGATCTTTTTTAGCTTGTTAAGATCAGACCCTTTACAACCCTTCGATGGTGCATAAAAATTTATATTTCATTCCATGTGGGGAGTGGAATGACATCACAGTGAGGTAGTGAGGTTTGTGTAAGCTGTTTATGGGTAACTAGTGGTGAGATGGTGGATGTTTTCCCATGCAATCACATGTAGTAAATATATGAGTTTTAGCATTCCTTTATTTCTATAGTAGTATCTTAGATACTATTTAGATACATTTTGGTGTATCACTTATACTACTTCCCTTTATATATGATAAATATTTAATTTTTTACTTTTCCAATATTTCTTCAAGTCTTGTGTATGTATATGTAATGTTATTTACTTATGGTTGGGATAAATAATTCCCTCTGGTTGTTTTTATTTACTTTGTATTAGTCATCATCTTGTGCGGATCCGGAACACCATTCTAGTATGTGATGGTTTGGGTCAATTACTGGTTTGAGAGGGTATCTGTGTCATGTTCATCATAGTTTAGAATCAGAGGGATGTTGTGCTAGTTTTTTTAGATGTTATTAGACTTGATATAGGATTATAGAGACTTAAGAGGAACATTATGGTGAGTTTTGAGATAGGTCTTTCTATTAAAAGGCATGTGTTACCATCGATTATTGGGATTAGTATATTAGATTTTATGTTCTTGATCTTTATTTATGTTTTTCCTTATTTTTTTATGGTCAAAAATGAGATAACTCTATAATATGATGTTTTATTTTGTTTTAATGTGTAGTTTTATGACTCTAAGACATATCCCATGTGTTCCAAGGAGGGTGTATAGGATTATACATAATAGAATTTACATCTATCTCTAAATATGATCAAGGATATCATGCAGGAAGTTTGTGTTGTAGACAAAAATGTATTGTGGGTCTATAAAGATGTTATTAAGGTACAAAAATATAATTTGGTAGAAATTGATCAATCATGGGTGAAATTCTATGTAAAATCAGTACCCAATAATGGCATGAGTGAATGAAAACTTTTAAAGTACTACCTTGAAAATATTGATAAATATTTATATTCTGGATACACCGAATAATATCAAGATAATGTGAGTGGTGTTCAAAATATAGGGTCCAAATAAATAATAGTGGGATTCCTTGGTACATGCATATAAACACATGGGCTTGGACTAGAAAGGTTTCAAGTCCAACATATTCAATATATTTTATCTAGATTAATTGATGATAGATAATTTTCTAGAGTTCCTCTCCTTTTGGAAGGTAGATATTTTAGTAGGTTCATTTTTCTCTAGAGTCAGTAAATTATATCCAGGTGAATAATTGGGTTTAAATATAAGGATTTAAACAAAATATCAAATCATAATATTTTTTACAAAATATTTCTACCAATACCAAGATATCAGATAGGAAAATGATGGTAGAGAAGGATATGTATGGAAATATTGTTATTCTACACCTTTTGTTCCACCCAATGGAATTCTTAGTAGTGAACATGGGAGGAAGATAAAGAGTCATGTTAGTTGTAGGTGTGGTGAGGTGTTTCTAAATAGTGGTCCTCCATAGTGGGGAGAACTATGCCTCCTTGTTCCTCACAAGATAAAATTTGTTATAAGTGTGGATGTTAGGTCTATATGTAGCAGTTCTATTTGGCAGAATATATTCCCTTATATGTTCATGAATTTTTATCTCTAATGGATATTTAGGTGTATTTAGTTTCCTAAAAGACTACAGGGCTCCGTCCATAGGACTTAAGTATAAATAACCATCATGCAGTGGATGATTTTTTTATGGAGATAGATATAGGGACAATGATAATGATAGGTACCATATTTATTTAATATTCTATAGTTATTACATTATTTGATAGTAGTTCCTCCCACTCATATATATGTCACCATTTTTCTATATTCATATACATCCCATAAACCAAATTTACAATATTATGGACTTTGTTACCCCCCATGGAAATAGGAAAGAGAATGGGTTTCATTATCATTCTTTTTCTCCATAATAACTGATTTAGAGTTAGTCTATGATTTTCTTTGTACTTGATTTGGATATATTTTATTTCATCATTTGGATGGATTGGATTATTTAACCTATGCTTATATTCATTTTTAACATCAAATTTTTTTGTTATTTACTGTCCATGGAAGCTCTTTGGTGTTTCAAGGATAGTGGGATTCGAGGATTGGTCATGAAGAAAGGTCCCACCTAGAGATAAATGGTATCTTTTCTTATATAGAAGTTGATCCAAAATAACCTTCTTCCATTGTTTATCTTCCCACTATTATTCAGGATTTTTTTATGTTTTACAATAATGTTACTCAATTCATCCACTAAGAATTGATGTATAATATATGATTGTTCTAGTTCTAGGTAAATAGTAAATCTTATTGGATTTTTATCATATAGTGTTGGTGGGATAGAAGATATCAACACTTAGTTTTATTATATGATGGAGAATAGTTTTTTTACTTCTATTTTCCCAAGGTAATTTCCTATAAAATTTTCCAATAAGTAAGACAATACACTCTAACTGGGTTTACACTATCAGAAGTTGAATCAAGTAACATTTTGGAATAATTATTCCTTTCCCCATGTGGATGATTTTTTAATGAATTAATGTTGGAAAAGAACTTTTTGATGGAAATACATCAGTAACATTATCATCATCTCAGAGTTCATGAGTCCAATATAACATATTCAGCTTTAAAGAGTTTGTTTGGAAATTATGAATACCTTGTTTTTTTTTATTCTCCCTAATGCTCTTGAAAGTTTCATGTCTTTACTAATCCATATATTCCATGACTATTTACACACTTTTGGGGTAGTGTTTGGGGATTATATTTTATTTTAATCAAGATACAAGAATGGTCATGAAAACCATTTGAGATTGGAAATGACGATCTAAAGGAGTCACTGTTTGTTTGGAAATATTTTGAAATTCATTTTATTGTTCCAAGATACAATTTTCATTGGTAATGTTATTTTTATAATGGAATTTAAATTGATCTTAATAATGTTGGGATTTTCTTTTCAAGGGAATATCCTGAAAATGTCTTTGATATTTAGATCTTCATTTTCCTTAAAGGAATGTATTGATGGTTTATCAATTATTTCATCGAAGTTGGAATCACCATTCACTACTCTAAATAGTAAATTTGAGATATTATTTTTGGAAGAAAACTGCCATACTTGTTTCGATGGGAATAAATAACTTATAAAATCAGCACATATTCTAATCTTTCCTGATGCTGATAAGGGTTATTTTATTCTCTGTGATGATTTTGGTGCTTGTCTAGGTTTCTAGCTTAAGAAAGATTCACTTGTGGTGGATTATGACTCTATCCATATTTGAACACATGACAATAATTATCCTACTCATGATTTATTTATTTTCACAGTTATTAAATTTCATAAATTTTGGTGGCACAAGATTTTTTAGGATAGATTCAGAGTACATTCAAACCATAAGTGAATGATCTGTATCTTTTCATAGAAATATATGTATCTTAGACAATGTTTGTGGGATAACTACCATATGACATTTGACTATGACATCACCTATAACATGAGTAAGGGGAATGTCATTGAAGACTCTCTCAATATGAATGTACCACTGTAGGTTGTTTTGGAATCCATGTATGAGTGGATCCTTAGGGTTATTTGCAATCAGTTTCACCTACATACACAATAGTGTGTTTTATGTATGGTTCCGATGAGGTTTCATTCATCATTATTTATCCTTGAGTCAATTCTACATGATTAACATCAGGATGAAAATTTCACAAGAATTTGAGTAACCTTGTATGTTGGGGAGACCGTTTCTAGAGTTCCTCACTCTACATATGGTATTCTCTATTTTGGGGATCAGATTGTTGTCCCAACATTTGTGAATAGATTGGATTCTTTATTTTCATAGTTCATAATGGGTCATTCATATGGGACCTATGAATTTTTTTAATTAAGATGGTGAATATAGTTTCCTGGTATGAAGCATGAATTTTAAATTACATTTCCCGCTATTATACCTACCAATAGATAAATGATGGGCATCTGGAATCTCATAGGTTTCACTAACCTCTTCATGCTTCAGCATGGAAAAAATATGAGGCTTTCATGATATTTTATAGAATACCATGGAACCCATAATGGTGGAATAATATCATGGTTGTGATCGATCTGTTGAAAACGTTGTATCACTTCATTTTACCAAGGTACAACCCTAATGTTAAACAACAAGGTATGCTATATATTAAATAGTTTTTGAGGTCACACGAGGGTACAATTACAATTTTTTAGACAGGGATCCATGTTTTATCTCTAAGTTTTGGTAAGTTCTTTATAAAGTTATGGGGACTAGGTAAGGTTGAGTTCCACTAATTATCCAATGATATATGGTCATAAAAAACATTAATTTATGATCCTGAAGGATATTCACTATTTATAAATCTTAGATTTGTGTGGATCATGGGATATCCATCAAGTAATAGTAGATTTTTCTTGTATAAATAGTTATCATTAATCGAATATAATGTATCCATTGATGGATTTATATGGTCTCCCATTCAGAACAATTTTTTATTTGGAGAGGTCGGTGAGGCATATCTTGGAGGACTGGGTATTATTCAGGAGATGTATTTGACGATTTATGGTATATTTTTGTGTCCAGTTATATATCATATGTGGTTTAAATCATATTTAGAATATTTTAATCATCATTTTTAGATTTCCATTTTTGACCAGGTCTTCTTGAATGTTTTTCGTCAATTAGGCCATGGTCATCATGGAAAACAGGTAGAATTGGAAATGATATATGGTAGATTTTTTAAGATCACTAGGAATTCTGATTAGGTTCATTATTGGTTTTTATTTCTTATTTTGTTGATATGTATTCAATTTGTTTTTCAAATATCTCTAATTAAAAAGTATTGTCCATATCATTCTCGTGTTTTGAGTTTGGATGAGATTGAGTCCAATCCTAAAAATTTTGTTGTGGAGAAACATGTTAAGATATTGGACTCTCTGTTTAATTTCGTTCAGGGGAATTTTATTTCATTTGTTATAGTATTATAGATGAAAAATCAGATTCTCACATTTCATGGAAGCACAAGTCATCATCAATAGAGTAGTGGCCTCACCTCATTCCAGGAACAATTATTCCTTGTAACGTCATGGGGATGGAAAGTCTTATTGTTATGAATTTGTAATATACTGAGACCTTATTTTATGGAATTCATAATTTATCCCTAACATAACTTTTTATTTGGATGTGTTTTGGGAATCTGGATAATGAAGATCATTTTTTGGGAAAATGACCAAAATTTTAGGGATGTTTATTTGCTCTAATAGAGTCTGGATATAAGTATGAAAAATGAATTAGAGGATTTCTTTTGGTGCCCAAGTTTAAATGGGGTATTTTTCTATGTCTTTCTACAAAATATGGTTGTGGATAAATTTCATATTCTGAAAGGGTAACATAACATGAATCATATTTCTTGTAGGTGACGTGAACAAGTTTAAAGGATTAAATGATTACACCTCATGTGACTTGTTCAAAATTTGAAATGTTAGATCGGAGTTTCTTAACTAAGGATACACCCTTATCTTCATAAATGTGATTCAGGGATTCCATTTAATGAACCTAACATTCTCATCATCTAATTTTATTGCTCTATTGGTTTTGATGTGCAACAAGTATGATTTCCTTTTCATTCGACCACATCCTCCTATCTAGTAATCTAGTACCCCTTACATGATAATTTAGGGATCTCATATCCTTAAATATGATTTAATTTAGTGATTTATTTTTTTGGTGGCACTATATACCTCTAGGTATGTGATCTTTCTACTTAGTCATTATCACTTTTCACAACAATTCCATGGAAATAATTCTTATGATCAGTTTGACTTATGTTTTTATTATTGTTATCATTTCTAGATCCAATATGTGGTCTTCTTCTATATGCAATATAGTCTGTCAGTTCTGGTGCATCATGAGAGTTTCTTAAGGTGTGTGGTGTGTTATCTTCCCCACTAAACATTGTTCTTGTTGAATTTATTATGATATGTAATGATTTATTATATAGTCTCTTTTATTTTCATTACATTCGTCTATATTGGTGGATCGTGTTTTATGTGTTTTGGAAACATGTTTTAGATAGGATGTTCCTTATTTTCCTATATTGGATGAACTTTATTACTCAGGTTTATCATTTTTTATAAATAAACTAGAATTATGGACTTCTATGTTTAGAGATGGATTTTTTTTATAAACTATGGTTTACAATTTATTTTGGTAAATGAATAATTATTTTAAAATAATTTTGAAATTGATTTATTAAATGGTTTTCAATGAATTGGTTTAATGAATTGTTAAGGAAAATATATCAAATGGGAAACCTTTGGTGCTTAGGTGGAAGGTGTAGTAGTAGACCATATAGGTTGATACTTTTGGGGGTTTATTGAAGGGGTATTCCTCTTCTCTTTAGGACTGTTGTTTTAGAGACATGATAGACCTATTAAGAGGTTCAATTGTTTCAGTTTTCCTATTCCCTCTAGATTCGATGCATAAGTTCGGAGACTGATGCACATGATTATCTATGATTGGGTAGTAGTGTTGAAGTTATCCCGGACTATAGTGATCAATGTTGTGATGTTTCATGTTCATTAGTTTGTACTACATTAGATATGATATGAAATGTGGAACATTATTTTTTTAGACTATTTTGATGTATTTCATATGATTTGAAACTATTTTACATAGATTATTTCGAAATTTGTAAGATGATGATTTTTATATGTTTTAGATAAAACAATTATTTAATTCATTATGATTCCTAGTTTTCATTAATGTTTAGAATGTTTATAATTTTATATAGAGACATGATATGGAACAACATGGTTGAATACTACTAAGCCTATTTTTCTCACACCGGGAACACCCATTTGGTGGTGCACATGACTTTTGTTTTATTTTGATTTTGTAAAAGTTGTGGAACTATAGTGAGGTGGTGAGGTTACTATTATATTTATCTGGGTAGCTCGTGGTGAGATAGTGGGACCAGGCCCATACTACCAAATTTATTTAAAATCCCTTTTCTATTGTACTTGTATCTAGGGGTTGTATTTTTGATTTGATTTTTATCACATTGGTTGATTACCTAGTTTGATTAAATATATTTCTTGTTTTCTCTGGTTTTGTTTCTCTTTTCTTGCTATATGTATTCGTAATCTCGTATGCTTCATGTTGGTATAAATTTTTTACTTCTATTTTTTTATTCTTAGATTCTATTCTACATCCCATGGGTATTTCAAACTCCCTTTGGGTATCCTATTTTTCATTTCAGGTAATAGTTTGAGAGGGTATATGGTTCTGGTTCATCACATAAAAAGTGATCAAGTAACATTATCAGTTGTCAATACTTAGTCAGGATAATGAATCAAATTTTATTTAAAACTTATTGATAATGTTTACTTATATGCCTATTAAATTAATTTATTAATCCCAGATGAACACACTTCAATCATGGTATTGAAATGTAGAGTTTTCATTAAGTGCAAGTATTGGAAGAGAGATTGTATTTATAATTGGATAATGATCATAAAAGAGAAAAGGAGTGATGGATCGTTCCTCCAAAATATTGGTACATTATATAAAAAATCAAGATAAAGAATTTTTCGGGTGCCATTATAATCATTTCATTGATCATGTATTTGATATTATGAAAAATGATGATATAGTTGAAAAATATTTCTTTTACAATTATAATAAAAATTATGAATAAAAAATATTATTGATATTTTGAAAGAATTTTTTTCAAAAATATTTTATAAAAATAATATCAAAAATTTATTTTATAAACCATGAAAATGTAGAGAGAAATATTTGAATAAAATGAAACATTTTTTCGAATAAGATGCTCAAATGTAAATGTAGAATATATATTATTTTCACATTTTATGAAAAAACCCAATATAAAAAATATTATCATTTCATATATTTTTTAATGATGGTAATGTAGTAATAAAACAGTTTAACGTATTTATAAATCGTATATAATGTTACATTCATAGTAACTTAATGAATATCAATATAGATAATGTTACGATATCGATTGAGAAGAAGATAAGAGGTCTATTTCACTTCCAAGTGACACTAATGGTTAAAAATGAGTCAAGGGGAAATGAAATTTTAAGGGGACGTGTAAAAACCCATTAACATCTCACAATTTTTTTAAAATCTTTATAGAGAATAAAAATTTCTCAGTTGGATTATCCTTTTAAAATAATTGGCATTTAGAAAATATTATTGATATTTGAAACCCTTACAATTTTAGTAACAATTTTTCAAAACCCCTCTAAACAATAGTATATTTGGATTAAAAGGAAACATTAAGAATATAATTTATATTATATCCTAAAAACACATAAATATGATCAAATAAATTAATTATTAAATAATCACACTATATTAATGGTATCAATGTGGACATTAAGTAACAATTCTACATATATTAAATTTGAGACATTGAACCCCATACCTCAATTCCTAATTATTTAAAATTCCCTCGAACCACTTCTACAAATAAATTTACAATGATATTATCCCTTCTAAAAAACATTCTGATATCTATAAAATTTTATAAACATGTTTTTTAGTAATTATATATATATATATATAGTAGTTATTTATTATCTATTTTCAACATTAGCTTTGAGTAATCATGTTCATTTTGAAGTAGTTTCATAATAGTGATGTTGTAATTCATTATTTATCCAAATGGCATTAGGAATAGATCATAAAATTTAATAGAATTGTTTTTTATAATTATTTATATTGTTATAATTTCATTATATGAGTGATTTTGTTATGACTAATAATGATTTATTAGGTGATTATCATTTTTATATTATATTTAGAATAAAATGGCTTTTACTTAACAATGAGTAAAATTTTTATAATATAATTCTAAAAGAAAAAAATAATTATTTATTTATTTATATCATAAATTACATGAAATTAAATTTCTATAGTCTTCAATGATATAGGCATATATAATTTCTCAATTAGGTGGTGAAACCAACATAGATAGGTGTTTCTGACGCTTTCATCTGGGCATGAATCCATCTTTTGAGGACGTGTTGATCTGTTGCCTTGTATTCCTACTTTCCAAATGGAAAGAAACATCCATCGCTTCTTCAGGGACATTTTCTACTTGATCGAATCAAGATGATGTGATTTAGGGTCATCCTTCCATGGATTCCTCCTTGGAACTCATCGCCTTGTCTAGGTCTCCCGTATAGACTTAAGAAATTTTTTGTGAAACCCGTCCTAGTGACATGTCTTCGTGGACACCGTTTAATGACATTACTTCTATCAGAACATTCCAAGGGGTTAAGTCAGGACAGCAACATTCGATTAGGGGAGTAGTCACATTGGACACTACTGGTGTGCCTAGACATTGGAACACTAATGCGTCTGGTTTTAATCCACTTATGATAGGGATTCTCGATGTCACGGATGCCCAAGGAATTCCACATTGAGTGCGGGTAATTATTTTTCATAGGCAAGTCTCTATGTTTTTCATTAGATTCCCATGTTTAACCCTAGTTGTACCATGAGTTTAACGTCTAGCGGAGACTATTCTGACTGATCAAAACCCTGATAAGAGTTGATTGTATGGTTAGACCCCAAGATGGAACAATTTTGCTGGTGTTAAATCATGCATAGATACCTAATTGATTCCAGGAGCAGGGAGAATTTTGGTGACATGATCTCATCGGGATAGGGAGGCCAGTGGAAGACTCGTGATGGATATAGATGGTTGAGAGAAGATGAAGAATGAGATGGAACTAACGTGAGGATGAAAATGATATTGGGATTGGGCCTTGAAGAGACCTCTTATGTATCCCTATGGTAGGGAATCGAATTCCACATATTTCGGTTGGGCGATGGGACACCCGAGGAGGCGGCCCATGAGGATGGATGCATGTATGGGATCTGGAGGTTGTAGAACCTCCGAGTTGGGCCATGAACAACCCAAAACACATATGCTCAAGGGAGAGAGACTAGGATGGGACATGATTGAAGGGATTGATCCACTGTGAGGTATCCTACATATCTCTGTGGAAAGGAATCAATGTTCATGTTGTTCAGAATGGGTGTATATAATCGGGGTGTACGCAAAATACAATGACCTGCCTGCTGGGGCTTACACGTGGTTAGCGGCCTGAGTTGGTCTTACTCTGATGGGGGGGTTGAAATATGGGTACCAACAAAGGAGATGAAAAATACTAACTGTTGGTTGGGGAATACAATAGATTACCATTTTTTGGGGTTGACAATGGCTTACCGTTGGTGTGGGATCACAGCGTCATATCGTCGATTGGGGTTGACAGCAGCTTACCACTGGTTGGGGGTCTCAACGGCTTACCATTGAATGTGGTTGAACCTCTGGGATGATTTCTACATACCCTGTCTAGGAGACCTAGATGAAATCCAACATTGTCAGAAGGAGTATATTTTTACTTCCTGCAGGACGAAAAGGGGAATAGATTTTAAAATCATGTGGACGAAGGTGAACTGGCGTAAAAAGGGTAGGGAAATTAGGTTATAGGCTTGAACCTCAAGGAGGCTTCCTATATACCTTTCTTAGGAGAAAAGGATCAACATACAAGTTTTCAGTAGTGTGAATGACGGAACACCAGAGGAGAAGACTCGTGAGAATGGAAGCATGGCTGCGACCGGGAGGATGTAGAAATGTTGGGTTGGGGAATGACCTTCCTGAAACAAAAAGTTTCAAGGGATAGACCAGAACGGGACATGAATGATGGGATTTCACCCCAAGATGGATTCCTATGTATCTCCATGTATTGGAATAAAATTCCACATAGTTTTGTGGGGTCATATAATCTGCGAGTGCACATAGGGGAATGAACCGGCGATATAATGGGGCTTACACGTGGTTAGCATCCCAGGTTGGTCTAACTCCTGAGGGGGAGTAGATATTTGGGTCCCAACAAAGAGGAATGCAATGGATTTCTGTTAATTGGGGATCAAAATGGATTACCATCAATTGGGGGATCATAATGGTTTAATGTTGATTGGGGGATCAGAATGGTTTATCGTCGATTTGTGGATCGCAACAGATTACCTTCTATTGAGGGATCACAACGGCTTACCATCGATTGGGGTATCAGAATACCTTACTATCGATTAGGGTCGGACCCCAAGGTGTCTTCCTACGTACCCTATCTAGGTGACAAGGATCAAAGCACACGATGTTCAAATGATTATATTTTAATGTCATGAAGGACAAAGGTGGACCAAAGTAGAGTTCTCTAAACCGATGATTGATGTGCTTGAACCTTAGGGACACTTCCTACATACCTTACCGAGGATACGGGGATCAAATTCCACATAGTTCAGGAGCATACAGTTCAATGTCATGTGGGAAGAATTTGATCTTATTTGAAGGGGTTGGGACATGTATGTGTTAGGCTTTATACTAATTGAGGCTTCCTACATACCCTATAATAACCCGGTTCTTATTTTTGAGGTATGGGTATTTTCTTTTTCCTTTTCCTTAAGTGTTTTTGAAAAAAAAAGTAAAATGGGGAAAATCCTAAATTTTATGACTACAAACTGTGTACTTTTCCACACGTTGTGTACTTGGTCCATGTGGGATGAGTACACAGGGCGTGTAGGCCTATCGGAAATGAAGGGTGTAAAAACAGACTACACGCCATGTATAGGGTATTTATATGTCGTGTATTCAGTTGGAAGGTAAATAGTATGGAGGTGGAGTCAGCCGCTAGTAGAGCGACAGTACACACCGTGTAATTAGGAATACACATTGTTCACTCAGGTCGATAGATGAACCATGCCATGGCAGAAAGAAGCCGCCAGAGGAACAATTAAAAAATGATAAGTACACGTCGTGTACTTTAGAGTACATGAGGTGTAGTTTGTTTTTTCGCTTAAAATAGGCAGTAGTATCCTCTGTTCACAGAGGAAGCTTAGAACGCTGGAGGATAGTGGGAGAGACATCTAGAGCATGGAGGATCTCCCGACCGCACACCGGGAACCTGATTCTTACGCCGTCGATCTCCTTGGAACTGCATGGGTAATATCTTCATTCTCCTAGAGCCTTTCATACTAATTATTTTCTGAGGTAAATTTATTTGAGTTTGAACGAGATTATGTTTACCTCAGATCTGTGATGTTCTCGTTGGTTTTGGGAGGCGTCGTTCACGTATACCGATCAGGGGCGATCAAGGTAGGTGGTCTGGTGTTTATTTCCAACTGTTGAGTGGAATTTGTGTATTGTTGTTCCATGAACCCATGTTTGGGGTTTCCAATGGTTGTGGCCTTGGCCGAAAGTTATATATAATTTCATAGATAAACTTTTGAAAAGTTAAAATGGTTGTTTGGGATCGCTGCTTGGATCCAGGACCACCCCGAGGGCGTGTTCCTCTATTTAGCCGTTTGGCCAGGATACCTGAGGGAATGCAATTATTATATTGTTCATTGAAGTTTCTTGAGAGAAAGTTTATATAAATTGATGTTTTGCTTTGGGGTCACCCCGGTTCCTTTATCCTAAGGGCAGTGTTCTATAAGCCTAAGGGCAGTGTTTTATTAGCCTGAGGGCAGTGTTCTATTAGCCCGAGGCCAGGGTTTGGATGGCATGAGGGTAACCTTTATTTAGGCCTGAGGGTAGTGGATTATGTGTCTGATGGCAATATCATGTATGACTAATGGTAATGATCATTATGCCTGAGGGAAATCACGTGCGGGTATTGATTATGTTACTTGAGGGTAAGGATAGTATGTCTAAGGACACAATTATTATAATGATTTTCTGTTTTATACCTTCCAAGTCGAAGCAAAATCTTGGAGGGGATAAAAATAATTAAAATGAAAATGAAAACTGGTATTGATTGTTACTTTTGAGTACTTACTAGTTTACAGCAATTACTTTCGCACACTATTGTTGCACCTTTTTACTAGCAGTTGGGAACGAGCCTTCGGTGGGTGCCTACTTGGATTTATTTCTCACACCATATTCGGGTCATTTCTTTGGCCCAAACAGACTATATTGTTGCAGTTGTTGACAGGGGAAAGGGTCCCAATAGATGTACTTGATTGCATCCAAGGAGTAGGAGAGCATGGGACCGAGCTTATGCTTGTGATGCTGTTGTGTTCTGTTTTCTCTGCTTTGTTTTGTTTGGATGTACCTTGTACTTGAGTTGTACCATATTGTATTGCAATATATCATGTTCTAGATGCTTTCATAGAATTATTAACATGCTTCATCTTTATATATATGACTTCTAGTTCTCTTTTATGTAGTTGTCCATTTCAGTTTCACATGGTTTACTGCTTCTGATGATGTATGTTGTTGTCTTTTCCATTGTGCTACACTTTAAAAAATGAGGGCCTAGTCTCCCCACTATCATATCTTGGCCCTCGCTGCTAGTCGGTAGACTCTGGTGTTTGGGGAAATGCACTTGAGTTCATGTGACTAGCCGGGTTCGGGGCACCCGTTGTGTGGCAGCCGGATCCGGGACGTTACAATGTGGTATTAGAGGAGTTATTTTCTTTCACATACGATTTAGAGCCTTAGTCAGGGATAGTATGGACATGGTAGTTGGTAATAAGCTGTGCCCGGGAGTAGAAAACCCATGTATAGGGAAAATCCAGTCTACCTCATTATTGTGATTATTAATGGATGCAATTTTACAGTTAATTTGATTTTCACTATAGGGTGATGCACTTCTGATTGTGTTGTTTATTTGTTATACATGAGTTATATTTAGTAGCAACTCGATGAGATGAGGGTATGTCATCTCATGCATCATTTAGGAACATGCTAGAAATCACATGCCATGCATTCCTCCCATTCCATGTAGGTTTTTTAGAAATTGCATGTTGTTGTGATAGTTGATGTGCTAGAAGAGCATGTTGTTGTGATAACAGCTTTGATAAATACTTGTTATTTGATAGGATATTATTTTGTGGGATTTTGATAAGAATGAATGCCAAAATTTGGTTCTTAAGGAGTATGTTCTCTCAATGACCATAATTTGGTGGATCATTAACATGTTTTCCTTGATATAACATGTATAAGATTCCAATAATTGATTCACGGGGAGTATGGGCCCTCACGAATCAGAATTTGGCACTAATGTTTTTGTTATAGTATTTTCTGGGTTCCAGAGTAGTTTTCGAGGCATACGGTCTAGAAAACCTAGGATACACGCTGTGGAGTTCGATGGACACAATCTGTGCATTCTTCTGTTCGGGAAGAAATGAATACTTTTTAAGTACATGCCATGTACCCTCAGTACACACCTTTTAGTCTCTTCCTGTGTCATAGGCTGTGTGGGTAGGGACACAGGGTAGGGAATGACTTGTAGAAACATGTCGTGTACAGGTTGTACACACCGTGTAGTGTAGACCCAGTTTCTGCCCATGTAACTAACAAAACGGATGGAGGAAACCATAACTCATACATGCCGTGTCTACCTTGAACCTGCTGTGTAGTCTAACCCAGGTACCCCACCGTGTCCCGAACAACACAGGTCAGTGTTATCTTTGCTAGTACAGATTGTGTCCACCGGGACCATGCCATGTAGAGTCAGTCGTCTAGATGGACATGTAGTGAGAAACACCGGTCGGTCTGGGGCGTCTTTAAACATGTTGTGTCTTTGAGGAACGCACCGTGTAGTGTGACCTCGGTAGGCAAGCCATGTGAAAAACAACACAGGCCGATGAAATCTTGTAGAGTACACGTAGTGTCTACCTCTGAACACTCCGGGCAGTCTTTTGTTAAGAGTGTCATGTGGCCTAGCCGTGTGGAAGGTCTCAGGTAGGGAATAAGAAATCAAGTACACATCGTGTGTTGTGGAAACACGTCATGTAGTTGGGGTATTACATGACCAGTTTTAGCTGGAGTACACGCCCATGTGGATGGCCTGCGACAACACACTGTGTAGTATTTATACATGTTGTATAGTAATGTTTTGTAAAACCTGAATTCTTTCCTTCTCATTTTCCCTTCCTACACTCCTTGTTTTCAGTGTTTTATTACCTTAATATAAGGTGTAGGTTTGACCTTGTAGATTCATGCCGCCGAGATGAGCACTGGTTGTTCACCATGAGAGCGGCGATGATTATACTCCTGAGATGGTAGGCCATGAGATACCTATGGATCCTCCAGTAGTTCCAGATGCGGCGCCAACCGTTATACCGGACACAGGTGAGGAGGCATAGGTGTGGAGGCACAGTTCCATGAAGGCTTCATGCGGTTCATGCAGACCTTCCGGGGAGCACCGCAGGCTGCCACATCAATGGAAGAGCTAACACATATCTTCTAGAAGCAGCATCTGCCTACATTTTCAGGGTATGGCGGACCACAGGCTGTGAATTCTTGGCTATATTTGATGCCAATTATATTCAATAATCTAGAGAAACCTCTTGGGAGGAGGTTCAAGCTCTCTACATAAAGGCTGTGTGATTCCGACAAGAGGTGGTGGGATGCCAGCACCCAGTCCGAGCATCACCAAGACATGGAGTGGGAAGATTTTCAGGTAGCCTTCTTCGACTTCTTCTTCCCAGAGACACGGAAAGCAGATCAAGTTTTAGATTTCATGAATCTGCAGTAGGGCTCCATGGCAGTGATGGATTATTCTGCTCGCTACGTCGAGCTTCATTATTTCACTCCCGTTCTAGTGGGTGATGAGGCGTTGAGGGATAAATGCTTTGAGGAAGGTCTTTTGTGTGACATCTGAGCGCTGGTGAACATTTTCAGGTTTCCTACCACGCATGCTATTGGGAACGAGGCATTGATTATAGAGCAGAACCTGCGTGAGGCTAGTGGTGCAGGCCAGGGCGGTTTAGCATCAGTTACTGGTACTATTTCTGCTAGTAAGAGGAAGATACAGATGAGTTTCTCTCATGGTGGCAGTACTAGTCCGCAGAATTTTTTAGGTGTCCAGATCATTTGCTACTAGTTTGGTAGAGAGGGGAAAAAGAGGCATCAGTGTCCATGAGACCTAGTGGAGTTCCATCTTTGCAGAAATATGGGTCATATGCAACGCTTTGCTGGGTGTTTCTACCAGCAGCTAGTGAGAGGGGTTATGTGCAGACTCCACATGACTGAGAAGGACTAGCAGCTTCTTACCAGTCAGGGAATTGGAATACGTCCAGGCGTGCAGTCCGAGATGGTGGTCGTGGCCATGGTAGCCAGACACCATGATCTCAGAGGCAGCAGGGCAGGACAGCTTAGGGTAGCTAGGCTGTGTCGCGGGGCCGCGATGCTGGGCAAGCATATGCAGTGCAACAGACCCTGTAGGTGCAGGATCCCGGACCTTCTACTAGAAGAGGTACTATTCTAGTAGCTTCTGTTTTATCTTCAGTACTTTTTGACAAGGGTTCTACTCATAGCTTTATATTTGTGCCCATTGTGGAGAGCATTGGGCTTTGTGTTTCTTCTTCGTCTGATATCATGATGCTAGACACTCCGTTGGGAACTAGGACAATCGGTGTGTGTCGGTGCAGCGAGTTCCCCCTGTAGGTTGGTGGGTGTCACTTTCTAGGGGACCTCTATGTCTTAGATATGACGAGCTATGATATCATTCTCAGGATGGGCAGGTTGGTTCCCTTTCGAGCCTTTTTATATTTCTATCGTCGCAAGGTGAGTTTCACGTCACCAATAGGTGGAGAGTTTCTATACATGGGATAATGGGATGTCTAGGCGAGCCGAGATGGACCCGAGTATTATGGGTGAGGTGGTGTGACAGCCTAGATTTCGAGCTTATACTTGGATTATTAGGTAACTTGTCATAAGGATTTACCTCCACTAGATGATGTTTCAGGGATGTCTTCCTGGACTACTTTTCAGGTCTACCTCTAGAGCATGATGGGGATTTCTCTATTGAGATACTTCTAAGAGCGGCACTGGTGTCCATTCCTCCTTATAGGATGGCTACAACAGAGTAGCAGGAGATCACGATTCAGTTGGAGGAGTTATAGGAAAAGGGTTTCATATGACCCAGTACATCTCCATGGGGTTCACCTGTCATGTTTGCTAAGAAAGCGGAAAATACCCTTAGACTTTGTGTGGATTATCATAAGCTGAACCAGCTGACATTCAAGAATTGATATCCCATACCATGTATTGATTATATTTTTGATCAACTTAGAGGAGAATGAGTGTTCTCGAAGATTTACTTGAGATCTGGATATCATCAGTTACGCTTTAGACCACCTGACATACCGCTTACAGCTTTTTGGAGTAGATATGTGCTATACGATTACTTGGTGATACTGTTTGGACTTACAATTGTGCCAGTAGTTTTCATGGCTCTGATGAATCATGTGTTCCATTCCAATCTGGATTCTTTCGTGGTAGTCTTCGTGAACGACATCTTTATGTACTCTCACACTCGACATGATCATGCCACCCAGCTTGTGATCGTACTGAGTACAGTGAGAGAGAATCAGTTATATGCTAAGCTCTCAAAGTGCCACTTTTGGATCGACCAGATTCATTTATTGGGTCATATTATATCAGAGGCAGGAGTTTTCGTAGACGTAGAGAAGGTGAGAGATGTAGTTTCCTGGGAGAAGCCTAAGAATTGGTTTGAGATACGGAGTTTCATGGGGCTGGCTGGTAACTATAGGCGTTCTATACAGGACTTCTCCCGCTTAGTAGCGCTATTGACAGGTTTGGCTAAGAAGTGTGTGCATTTTTTTTGGACAGAAGCTTATGAGACAACCTTTTAGGAGCTAAAGGGAATGTTGACATCAGCACCAGTCCGGATACTTTCATAGTAAGGGAAGAGCAATACAGTTTACTGTGATGCATCAGGTATTGGGATGGGAGTAGTGTTGATGCAGGGTGATTGAGTGGTTGTGTACGAGTCTCGGCATTTGAGGCTACATGAGAGGAATTACCTGACACATGACCTCGAGTTGGTTACAGTTGTTCAAACATTGCGTTTTTTGAGACATTATCTATTGGGAGAAGATTTTTTTGTTTTCACCGAACTCAAAAGTCTCAAATATATCTTTACTCAGTGTGACTTGAACTTGATACAGTGAAGGTGGGTGGAATACCTTTAGTCCTTCAACTTTGAGTTTTCTCATACACCTGTTAAAGGTAATGCAGTAGCTGATTCACTGAGTAGGGAGACTCAGACACAGACAGTGCAGCTGGCCAGTAATGAGTGGCAGCTTATGGATTTGTTCTCTGATATGAATTTAGAGGTGCATGATAGTCAGGGGAAAACCTGTATTTCCAACTTAGTTCTAACCTCTACCCTCCTGGATAGAGTGAGGATGAGACAACTATCTGATTCAGAAGGCCTAGTTCTATAGGAGTCGATGGCAAGTGAGGACCCTCCTCCCGGTTGGAAGATAGTAAATGATGAGTTATTGTGTTCCCATGGACGAGTATGGGTTCCAGGGGATATACACAGGGATTGGATGAAGGAGTGTTATGCTTCAGCCTGGGTAGTGCATCCCAGAGTTACCAAAATGTACGGTGACTTGAGACGTCAGTATTGGTGGCCAGGTATGAAGAGAGAGGTAGCTGGTTTTGTTATGAGATGTTCAACCTGTCAGCAGGTGAAGGTGGAGCATCAGAGGACAGTTAGACTGTTGCAGTATTAACCCATTCTGGAGTGTAAATGGGATGGTTTTGCGATGGATTTCATGATCGGGTTGCCGAGGTCACCTTGAGGAAGTGATGTCGTGTGGGTTGTGGTAGACTGACTTATAAAGGTAGCTCCTTTTTTGCTGATCAAGGACACCTTTGATGTTGATGGGCTTATAATTTATTATATATGAGAGGTAGTACGTCTTCATGGTGGCCCTCATTCTATCATTTCTGATAGGGAAGCCCTCATTACATCTCGTTTCTGGTAGAGTTTTCAGAGGGCACTACGTACGCAGGTGCTTCTGAGCATAGCTTACCACCCTCAGACCGATGGTATGTCAGAGCATATGATACAGGTTCTTGAGGACATGCTACGTGCATGAATCATGGACTTTGGGGGCTCATGGGAGAAGTATATACCTCGGGTCGAGTTTTCCTATAATAACAGTTTTTAGGGAACTATTGAGATGAAACCTTACGGGGCTTTATATGGTAGGCCATGCTGATCACCTTTGTGCTGGAAGGAGGCAGGTGAGGTATCTTTACTCGGACCACGTCTCATAAAAGAGATTTTAGAGTAGGTCAAGTTTATTCAGAAGTAGATGGCTACCACACAGTCTCATCCGAAATCTTATGATGATCGCCGCATACAACCTTAGGAGTTCATGGTCAGGGATCAGGTTTTCTGTCATGTTTTTCCGAGGATGGGACACAGGAGGATCAGGAGACAGGGTAAACATTCACCGAGGAATGTGGGGACCTTTGATATTCTGGAGAGAATTGGGCCGGTTGCCTATTGGTTTTCGTTACAATAGAGTTATCGGGCCATACACAACTTCTTCCAAGTGTCATAGCTGCGCCACTATCATTCAGACCTGTCACACATTTTTCAGCCTGAGGAGGTTGAGGTTCAGGCTGATGCATCTTTTGAGGAGCATCTGATTTGTATTGTTGATAGGAGCACGAAGGTTCTCTGAGGCCGGTCCGTTCCTCTCGTACGAGTGCTATGGAAGCATGTTCAGGTGAAGTATGAAACTAGGGAGCAGGAGACTGACGTACGTGCTCAGTGGCCAGAACTATTCTCAGCTTTATCTTCTCCACCCATAGAAGGGAAACTCGGGGACGAATTTCTTCAAGGGGGAAGTTTGTAAGAACCCGGTTATTCTTTTTGAGGTACAGGTTTATTTTTTTCGTTTTCCTTAAGTTTTTTTCAGAAAATAAGGAAAATGGGGAAAAATCCCAAATCTTGTGACTACACACCGTGTATTTTTTCACACATCGTGTACATGGTCCATGTGGGATGAGTACACTGGGCGTGTAGGCCTATTGGCAATGAAGGGTGTAAAACTGGACTACACGCCATGTATATGTTATTTACACACCGTGTATTCAGTCGATAGGTAAATAGTATGGCGGTGGAGGCAGCTGCTAGCAGAGTGACAGTACATGCCATGTAATCAGGACTACACGTCATGTACTCATGTCGACAGATGAACAGTGTCGTGGTGGAAAGAAGCTGCTAGAAGAATTGTTAAAAAAAGGAGAAGTGCACGCCGTGTACATGAGAGTACATGCCATGTAGTTTTTTTCTCGTAAAATGGGAAGTAGCCTCCTCTATTCACAATGGATTATTAGAACACTAGAGGAGAGTGGGATGGATGGCCAGAGCATGGAGGATCTCCCGACAGCACCCCGGGAACCCGATTCCTACGTCGTCGATATCCTTGGAACCGAACGGGTAATCTATTCCTTCTCATAGAGCCTTTATTACCAATTATTTCAAAAGGGAAAGTTATTTGAGTTTGAATTTGATTATGTTCACCTCAGATCTGTGCTATTCTCTTTTGTTTTGGGAGGCGTCGTTCATGTATACTGATTAGGGGCGATCGAGGTAGGTGGTCTGGTGATTATTTCCAACTATTGAGTTGGATTTGTGTACCGTTGGGATATAAACCCATGATTGGGGGGTCGTGTGGTTTTGGGCATTGAAAAAGTTATCTAGAATTTCATAGATAAACTTTTGATAAGTTAAAACTGTTGTTTGGGGTCACTGCTTGGATCCAGGACCACCTCGAGGGTGCGTTCCTCTGTTTAGCCATTTGTCCAGGATACATGAGGGTATGCCATTATTATATTGTGCATTCCATCTTATTGAGAGAAATTTTATATAAATTTATGTTATTATTTGGGCTCATCCCGGTTCCTTTAGCCTGAGGGTAGTGTTCTATTAGCCTGTGGGAAATCCTCTATTAGCTTGAGGGAAGCATTCTATTAGCCTGAGGGCAGGGTTTGGTTGGCCTGAGGGTAACCTTTTTTGTTGCGATATGGAAGTGGATTTTGTTCATGAGGGAAATATCATGTATTCTTGATGGCAATGATCATTATTCCGGAGGGAAATCACCTGCGAGTATTGATTCTATTACCTAAGGGTAAGGATAGAATGTCTGAGGACACGGCTATTTAGAATGATTTTCTATTTTGTACCTGCCAAGTCAAATCACAAGCATAGAGGAGATAAAAATAATTATAATTACATTGAAAACTGGTATTGATTGTTACTTTTGAGTACATACTAGTTTACTTCAATTACTTTCGCACACTACTGTTGCACTTTTTCACTGGCAATTGGGAACGAGCCTTTGGTGGGTGCCTACTGGGATTTATTTCTCACACCATGTTTGGGTCATGTTTTGACCCAAATAGACTATATTTCTATAGGTTTTGACAGGTGCAAGGGTCCCTATACAGGTACATGATTACAGCCAAGGAGTAAGAGAGCATGGGACCGAGCTTAGGCTTATGATGCTGTTGTGTTCTGTTTTCTCTACTTTGTTTTGTTTGGTTGTACCTTGTACATGAGTTGTATTGTATTGTATTATAGTATATCCTATTCTAGCTACTTTCATAGAATTAGTGACATGCTGCATCTTTATATATATGACTACTAGTTCTCTTTTACTCAGTTGTACTTTTCATTTGCACATGATTTACTGCTTCCGCTGTTGTTTGATGTTATCTTTTCCACTGTGCTACACTTTGACAAATGAGGGCATAGTTTCCCCACTCTCAGACCTGTGCCCTCACTTCTAGTCGGGAACCTATGACATTTGGGGAAATACGCTTGAGGTCATGTGACCAATCGGGTTCAGGTCACACGTTGTGTGGCACCCAGATCCGGGATGTTACATACCCTACCTTGGATATAGTGTTAAATATCTACGTAGTTTGGGATGATTCGGGGCTAATACTCTAAGGTGACCAATGAGGGATTCCATGGTCAATGATTACACTAAGACCACATGATTCAAGGTCGATTTGAGAAACAAGAGGTAGAAATGTCCTTATGATCACATTGTGAAACGTGCATCTGTAGAAAGTGGAGTGGGGCTTACACGTGGTTAGTGGAACAAAGAGAAAAGAGGGGCTAACGGGTGGTTACTGGCCCAAAGAGGAAACATGGGATTACACGATGTTAGTGGCCTAGTGAGATGGAAATTTTGACATACTCCCGGATTGTAGCCTGATGGAAACCAAGCCCAGAGGGAGAGGGGTGGGGTAATGAAGGTCTCATTACCCATCTATTCTATAGACTTTGTTACGAATGAAGAGAAGAGGAGCATGGATGATACCTCCCACAAAAATAAGCAAGGGTATTACACCAAGATGGTTTCCCTTACCTATAGATAGACGCCACTCCAACAAAGAGGATCTCATTCCATGTGAGTAATATCTCACACCCGTGGAGACGAGCTGGCATGGAGAATGTAAGAGGTGGGGAACCCAATGTTTAATGACCTGGGAAGACATAGTTTAACAAAATGTGCTTAGAACGATGGAGAGGGGTAGTGTAACGTCCTACATCTCATAGAGGGTGGGATTACTCTGCACCCCTAGTACCTATATGACTAATTCCTACCCATCCCTAGGTAATGGAAGGCATCGACAATGTTGTGGGGAGGAGGTGTTGTGGAGTTATCAATTGGGGGGATGATGTTTGCATGTCAATGCAATGAAGTAATATCCATTAGCGTGCCTATGAGAAGAATCATAAGCGTAAGAAATGAAATAAGAATAACCTCCCAAGGGATGTTTAAATCCCTTCATACAAACCTGGAGGGATGTACGGGAGAAGCATGTTTATGACATGGGTGTTACATATAAGAGTGCTCGGACATAGTGCCGTATGGTGAGGATGAAACATGGAGCACATGAGGAGGGAAGCGTACATGATTAGAGGATACACGCAAGATGGAGTTGATGTGCACAAACCAGGTAGATGCGGGAACATTAGGTACGATGTTGGGAAAACATGTGCGAAAGAGGGAAATTATGCATCAATATTCCTTAGGTTAAAAGGATATGTATGATGATCAATCCCAAGAGGCACCAACCAAAGGAGGACCCATAGGGGACCTATTGCGTATGATCCAATACCTTGACGCCATATTGCTTGTTGCATGGTATTAGAAGAGTTTTCATTCCTAGAAGAAATCATAGGTCGGTCTTCTGTATCCATCCCCAAAGGATGGGCGGGGGGGAGCAGCTTCTCTCTATAGCTGAAAACCACATAGGCAGCTTGCAAGAGGAATTGCATGCCAAGGGTAGTTGGGTGTCGCATTGGGCATTGAAGGTTTTGCGTGATGAGGGGAATATTGCATGCACGCCTTAACTATTTTGTGTCAGTGCCTTGGATGGTTTGCAATGGGTCTTTGTGGAAGCCTTCATTTGACGTTGCATTGGGCATGAAAATGTTTTCATGCTGTAACTAATCTTGCTTGCACCCCATTATTCCTGCGTGAAATTTTATCTACCATCGTAGAAAAATCCCATCATTGTAAACATGTCATTGGTTTATTTAAAATATCCCCATGATGATCCTAACTAAACATTAGAGTTAATAAATCCACCCCATAATTAGAGCTAAAGGGGTACTCAAAGGTCGGATTCTGAGGGTCATGTCGAAACGTAGATTAGGGCCCAGTCGAAGCGTGAAAAATTGGTGTTTTTGGCATGAAAACCACTTATGCATGTTGAAAGGTGTAATATATGCCTATAAATATGGTGACCCTCACACATGAGGTCCTTTCATTGAATTTTCAATACAAAATTATTTTTCTCTCATGTGTGAAAAATCTAGAAATTCGCGCCCAAGTTCTCATAGTCTTTTAAGTTTCAGAAAACCCAACATAAATGGATACTCAACAGACCGATGCCAAGAGAGAGGCAACCATGGAAGCATGGAGGACATAGATGATCATGATACCCCAAATTATTCATGTAATGACGGTTGTGTCTGATAGTAAAATTATTTTTGGCATTCTTACCTAAGCTCTAAAAGATTACATCCTATGTGATAGCCTGTCGATATTGAACATTAGTATTATAGAGGAGGTGTTGATTCCTAGCTACGAAACTATTACACCATGATCGTGGGGGACATGTGAAGATATTCTACCATAGTAAAACATCAGGAACAATGGACATCAGTCTAGGGAAACAAAGAAAACAACCATCTATGTCCTGAATCTGAAGACTAGGGCTGTTGTAGTGGTGATAAGATTCCCAAGGAATCTCTAGATCTTTATAAAATCACCTTCAGAATCATCATTACTGATGAGTTGAAGGGTTGGTAGGAATGTGACTTCTTATCTAGGGGAAACTTAACAGTGAATGAGAATGGTCATACTGGGTACGCCATACATGCGAGGAGTTTGTGGAAGTGTTCTGGTCTATCAGGATTTTTGAAGCAGTTTGGATATCCCCAATTCACTTCTACGAGAAGTAGGACCTTGTACAGAAACTATTTAGTCGGTGTTCTCCTAAAACCAACGCCATCCACCTCCACCATGATGAGGTATGTGTTATTATATGGGACTTTTATTTCATTGGGGTAATCCACCTGGAGGGGTACTAGTATGATGAGTTGCTCAAAACAGAAAATTTAAAGGAGGAAAGGATGGGAACCCCCATATTGACAAGGCATCTACTAGTGTTGGATTTGGAGAAGTTGAAAATAAAATATGTTATGAAGGACATATCTTATAAGGATGGTTATTTATTTTTTTGACGCCGGACAAGGCTGTGAAGATGCCAGGCCAAGGGAAGAAATGCTTGATCACATCTGAGAGGGTAAAGGTGGGATCATATTGGATGCTCCTAGAGGCAGGGGAGTACCAATCTTGGGGATTTGGAATAAACAAAATTCAAGACCCGAATGTAAGAATTTTCAGGTTATGTGATGTATTCTTAAGTGTGAGGATGTTACTAGTGAGGGACCCAATAATGGGGGTTCAATATGGGATGTTATTAATGACCGGAATAATTATGGAGAAGAACATGGTTAACCTATGGGTTCCCATACTACCCAGGCTATACAGCCTTCTGGGGCATATCTTGAGGGGATGTATGCCTAGAAGGATATGTGGTCCATTCTAGATCCTTCATGGCTGGGTCGTATCCCACTATGGTGGGTATGGCTTCCCAAATGTCATTCTCTCTCCAGGTGATGGTATGTGGATATCCCTCTTGAACATTGCTAGAATCCACCCACTGACACTATGAGAAGAAGGGATCAAGATCATGATTAGAAACCATAACCATTTCGAATTTCAACCATTCCAAATACTAGTTGGTCATTTTTTAGATGATGGGAGGGGCCCATTATAGTAGAGGGAGTACATACAGAGCATCTGGGGTGGTGTGATGGTAGCCTGAATCAATGGAAAAATATTTTGTGAACCACATCTGCTTACCAGGTTTGTCATGCAGTTCAGGTTCATGTAGTAGATTTCAAATAAAGTATACATAGTGGTCTGTAAAGAGTTACATCCTATAATTCTCCACCAACAGTGGCATATGTTCACGAATGAAAGCCTAGGTGAATTCATCACTCCCCCTACCAATGTCAGTGACGGCCTGTCAACAGAGTACACTGAACATTGGACAAAAACGGACCCTGAGGCGATTCTACAGAAACACATCCGAAAATTCAAAGAGGCTAGTGTGGTGTCTGAAGAGTGAGGAGGTAGATGGACTTCTACAGGAGAGGTGGAACAATGAATCATTCTGGTGTTTAGAACAACATAGGATGGAACTTCATGGGTTGGATCATTGCAAGGTGAGAACATGACCATGCCTTCTACGGTGGGGTGGTCTCACAGTCGGCCCCGCAATCTTGCTATTTAACTTCCAATGATGAAGCTTAGGCACATCATGAAGTCATCTTCCAACTCTATCTTCCCATATCTCTGGTCTTCCAGGAGGACTCTATGACAATCTATGTCTACCAAGAGCTGTGGCAGAGACTAGTGTGTTCCTGGCTCGACTTTTTAGACATAGGGTGCATCCATGTGGCGGAAAGGGAAAACTTTCATCACCGACATGCATATCTAATATCCATGGGCATGTATGCAATCCAGTAAGGATGGTATGAAGAGCTGTATCTTCAAGTTAATGTTATGCATGGCTAGGAACATGACCCAAAAAATATTCCATCTGAGGATGAAGAAGAGGAAGAGAAAGTGGAGGGATAAGATGATGAAGAAGCAGATGATGAATAAGAGGAGGGGGAATAGGTTTAAGGTCTTGGTTGTGGAGGTCCTTTATAAACACATTCTTACAAAAGAAAACCCTGTGAAAGTAGAAAAATTACAGTCATCGACATAGAATTGGCTGGGCTGCTCGATGTGAGTTCAACTCTTGTCTCTACTAGCCTTTATCTTCTCCCAATCCTAAATTATTGACCAAATTATGTCCTACTTAGTAACACATGGTTTATGGTTTCTAGGAATCCTTCCTCATAGGGGACGAATATGTACCCATGGAGGTAAGAGAACATCATTTGGAACATGTTTTCAGAACCTAGAGAGGTGAGAAATTAGCTATGGTTCGAGTAGGCGGTGATGAGCCGGAATGAAGAGATGAATTGGAGGCCTCCGAGTTTTGAACTATTCAAATCATTTTGGATGATCTAGTTCTAGTGGTCATGTTTACAAGGGTAAGGGGATCTCATGTGGTGGCATCTTCCACCCTGATGTACGCACTGGATACTACCGCACTTGGATCTCATAATTAATTATCCTCATTGGTTCTCATTTTTATTGGGAAATTAATCTAACCAAGTTATTGATTCCACATGTAGTGATCGCAAGGATGGAGGATTGACAACCCATTGATTCTGGAACATATGCAGGAGCTCTGCTAGTGATTACATTAGATACTGTAGATCCAACTATTATTGATGGATCCACACTAGTACTCAGTGGGTCAGAGGCTACTATCATGGGCAACAATGATGCTAGGTTGGATCTCCAATTCGGCAAGGGTGAAGTTAGTGATGGAGAAAGGATTCCATAAGAGGAACCAAATATTAAACTCATATCTTGGTTTCCTGAGTACATGCCTCTGATCCGGGAGGAGATAGACAATTCTGTCCCAGACATGGTTGAGGAGAGGCATATGATGCGGCTCAAGGCATGTAAGTGCATCTAACGATTTCATAGTTAGTCACAAGAAGAATGGATAAACTAGATGGGGTCACATTGCACCTATATGTTCTTTCTTTCACTAGAGGGGTAGATGGTCACTATCTTCATATAATGATCCACAATTACATGGATGAGAAAATACAAGCGAATATAAAAAATTATGACATCTCCCGGTGCAAGATGGAGTCAAAGAATACCCAGTAATTCCTTAAGGCTAAGAAATATCTCCAACACATTGAAGAGCTATAAAAAGGGAGGGATTGTTTTATACAATTATGAGCTAATTGAACAGTTGAGGGCCAAGCTGGAGGATTCCCAAGAGCAGATAGTGCAGGCCAATCACCAAATGATTGATCACCAAATTGAGAAAGAGGGAGTGCAAGATAGGGATAATGAGTTATGCTTTGTATTTTTTGATGAAGATAGGGATCTCAGTGGGTGGGAGGAAATAATGGAGGCCACAATACATATGGTGGAAACACTAGATCAGTCTATCATAGACATTGATCCTTAAGGGCCCTATTTTGGCCGAACTCATAAACCCATCCTTCTGTGTTTAATTTTTTTTTCTGAATTGTATGCATAGATTAATTATTCACTTTATTTTTTATCTCAATAAATTATGACCACAATTTTCAAATAAATATTTACCCACCCCTAAACTCATGTGGGTCGTGCCCGATGTGAGAATCGAGGCATGGTCATGTTGTTAATTCATTTGAATGTGGGTGGTCTATCAAATATCTATTCATTCAAGGTATAAGTGACCATTACAGGTGTTCTAGATGAAAAGGGATGTCTGACAGGAGAATTATTTTCTCAGACAGTCAAATTCCTATTTCCTAATGTGCTCTAATGCACTAACGGGGTAATGTTGGGGGCATTAGAAACAATCTAAACGGAGGAGAGTGGAATGAACGAATCACGATACCCAAAAATTTGGAACACTATAGGGATGGAAGGAAAATTAAGGGATAAATATTGATTGTGTTTTCATCACATTATCCCTATTTTGATAGCCGGAAATGGGGATAATAAATGAGGGTCGACCACTGGCCATGTTTAAAATATAGGGAATGGCTCTAAATGTCATTCATTAGTCTTGTGGAACGCTGAACCATTACAGTAAGTGAGCCATAAGCCAAGAATACATACTGTAATGGGGTTCCCTCATACATGAAAGAAGATGAGGATCTATATAATGGGAACATAATGCATGGGAGGTGGATTAATGGGTTTTTTTCACACAGTCCAACACTCTTGAAATTATGTTTCCATGGTGGAAACACATTAGGTGATCACATTGATCTGATTAGGGATCACACCAACATCTATATTGGACATCTCTAGTGAGGAACCAAAATTCCTTGCTGTTTTATTTCATGCTAATGGGGATGACATACATGTAGATTAACTTCATACAGTGAGGACGATGCACATAGTTTTGATGTTAACAAACCAGGACCAATGCTAACAGTTTAATGTCATGTGCACAGACTGTAAGCTCTCAATTTATGGTCATGGGTATTGGATTGTGATTGGGGATGAGGGCACATAAGGGTTAATTTCCATTGGGCTAGGCTAGAGGAAAAAATGCTCTGACGTCACTATGTATCACAGAAAGATGAGAATCAAGCCAAACGTAGTTTATATGAATAGTTTGGTTAGATTCCAATGCTTATATGGGAAATCCTCTCTCGTGAGGAAGATGACACATCCCATAGTTATAATGGGTCATCCTGAACATGTTCATGGAAGGACCACAGTTTATAGTCATGCATTGAGGACATGGTTACCTGGAAAAGAAACGTGTGGTGCGTTAAATATCCCGAAATGAATGAGGAATGTATGAATCTATATCAAAACCACATGGGTATTATGGGATTCATTAGTCCTAAGACTAGAGGTGGCCTGATATGGGGGATAGACCCAAATAGAAGTGTTTGGGTGTTCTTATGTCCCCCATTTGGAAGTGAATCAATCCATACATAGTTTCAATACTACAGTTTAATGTCATTTGGGATGAAAGTCATGTGTGGTCCGGCTGCATTAGTACACATCCTACCAAAACCACTAATCCAAGGTGTGTCATGCTTGGTGTGGGAAACAAGGAGTTGTGGTGGGACATTCATTAATGTGTGGGGGGTAAAACCGAGTGTGTTGGAATTATTCTTGAACATATGAGAGTAGAAAGATGTGAATCATGGCCCTCGAGATCTCAATCATAATGGTGGTGGTGTGATGAAAAAAGATAGCTACTAACCATGTTTGAAACATAGCATCAATTTTGAGTTAGCCTGGAATGGGGATAGAGAAATGTGGATCAACCACTTACCATGTTCGAAACATGGGTCCTATCGCAAAATGTTATCCAAGGTCTTCTAGGGTGTTAGCCCAAGATGATAGGTAATCCAATGTGGAATGAGACCAGAATATAGAGGCATCCCCTTAGACGTTGAACAAGAATATGTTCTAAATAAAGGTCTCATGAATCGTGAACACAATATGAGGAAATTCCCATCTTAAAACACTACACTTTAGGATCTTTTCTACAACACATTCGAGTACTCCAATAAGATGTGTCAGATAGGGGATGTTGAATCCCTTTACTAGGACAGGGGTCCTCGGGTCGCATGCACCTAAATTATTGTCATAGAGTGTACCATTAAGGGGGGCCTGGTTTAATGGAATATATGTAGGGTGGATAATTAGCCCCTCCCAATGCATATTTCCCATAGATAGATCATAGTTTTGGGTTCTGGAACCTGAACCAGGTTCATAAGAGACAACGGAGACACATGGTGTGGTCATTGAAAAACCTGTCATGAATGAGAACCCTAGAGGTACTAATCACGCCATATGCTCCCAAAATAGTTTGGACCAAGGGGAGAAAACCAAAGGGGTGGGATTTAAGATTCATGGGAGTGGACATAAAGATGAGATGCCCCTGCATTCCTATGTATCCCATGAGGATGGGAATCAAGCCACACATAGTTCGAGACAATGTGGTGTTGTATTGGAATCCAATAATTGGATAATTGGATCTTAGATTTATGGTCATAGATCTCCAAATAAAAATGGAAAGGATGTAGGGAGACATGTGGTGTGGTAATTACAAAAATTGACATGAATGAGGATGGTAGGAGTCCATATCACACCATGTGCATCCCAAGGTTTTTTTAGGTCAAGGGACCAAAATTGAAAGATGATTGGGTCTGAGGCATAGTTTGTGGGCATTCTACGAACCCCATCACAATGGGGATTGTGAAAAACGTAGTTCTAGAGGTGTCATGGTATGGTATCATTTCTAGGGGCAATATTTTCATGCGGGTCTAGTCCAAACACAAAAATAAGTTCATTTTGTTTGATCTTTTTTGTCTTTTAGGATATATGTGTGTTTATTATGAAGCGGAAAACCCAGGAAAAATAATTTAAGAATCGATATATGAATGATTCCATATATAGGTCTTGAAAAATGTTATGTTAGATGACTAATATCAAACATGATGTCCCCATGATTGAGGACATCATAATGTGGTTCCATTTTTCATCCTGCGACCAGGGCAAATCACAATTTAGGGTCATATGATAGGAACATCCCCTATATTTTAATGTTTTTCAGTAAACATATAACTATTTAATGTCATGTGGGACTAGGAAGCATAGTTTAATGTCATATTTCATGGACAATACATAAGATACGAGGTTTTAGGGGGGTGTGCATGGCGTGATAATGAATTCCTGACATGAATGTGGATGAGG
The DNA here is from genome assembly GCA_963277665.1 of Viscum album. Lineage (NCBI taxonomy): Eukaryota > Viridiplantae > Streptophyta > Magnoliopsida > Santalales > Viscaceae > Viscum > Viscum album. The sequence continues at coordinate 743,562,887 of OY728123.1, read as the reverse complement.
TCCACACTACACCACACACATTTCTGGAGAAGAATCATCAGGCCAAGGGGCCAGAAAATGTCAGATAATATTGGTATGGATCCATGGATAACACATTCATGTGTTCCTACATATCCCATGTGTATGTTAATCAATTCACACGTAGTTCTGAGGGTGTAGTTTAACATCATGTGGAACAAGAGGCATGAGAGACTAGCTCCCCAAAGGGGAGTACGTGGTGCAGAAATTTCAAACCGGAAGTGAATGAGATCATAAGACCACACACACCACACCAAGTAATATTTGGGATGTTAGGGCCAAAAGGCCGAATAGAAGAGTTAATTAGTAGAACCTAAGATGCGCCCGAAGACAAGATGCATGGGTATTCCGACGTATCCCATGAGGATGGGAATAAATTTGTACATAGTTATTAGAGATGCGGTTTTTATGCTGTGAGTAAAGGACATAAAAATTTCTTAGTTTAATTTCTTAGAGCTCACACCGTTGAGAAGTGAGACTCTACCAAATGGGCATACACCTCAACCAAATCCCTAATCCCACATGAGCTATGGTCAATGTGGGGAACAAGTTCAGAGAAGCTCTTTGGAACACGTGGAATACATGAAGAGGGGAAAATGATGAGGAGCCCCAATGATGCCTCACCATGGATTTTTCCTCCAAACACACCAACATGCAATGAGGGATAGCATCAAGATTGTCAAAATTCCACTTAGACATAATGGAGGGGAAAGTAGATGAATAATGCAACAAATTTTTAGGGCATGATGGTGGTGGTGTGACGCTAGAGCATATCTATTGACCGTGTTTAAAACCCAACATCAATATCGTGTGACCTGAAATGGGAACAAAAAATGAGAATCGACCACACACCATATTTGAAACGTAGTACTTGTATCAATTTTTCGTTTGGGATCCTTGAGGACGTTTGCCCGAAATGGATGGAGAGTCCTAAGTCCAAGAATCCATACTATTGGACTCCTCATGTGTTAATCATGTTTTAATGATCACAAATCCTATTACTGTTAATTAATCTCAATCTTCATTGCACATCTTGCTAATCTTCTTAAATCTAAATAATAACTACACATCATGTTTTAATGATATCAAATATTATGGATGTTAATTACTCTCTTTATTATTTACAAGTCTTATGCATGATTACAAATCTCACATATATTATCATGCCTTTATATTTATGATTCAAGTTCTCTTACTTAATCCATATTCTGCATATTACTGTCTAAGTCCAAAAATAGATATTTTTCTAAGTATGGACTCACCATGACCCAGACATCGTGAAGGAATCATAGTGACCCAGACACCGTGAAGGACTCACCGTGACCCACACACCGTGATGGACTCACCGTGACCCAGACACCGTGATGGATGAACTGTGTCCTCAACACTGTGAGCTAGGCACTGTGACATGGACATACCGTGATGTTCATACCGTGAAGTATATACCGTGAAAATCATACCGCGAACCATATACCTGAAAGAAGTAACCATTTACATAATCATTGTGACACCGTTTCTTAACTTTTTTTCAATATTATTTAAATAATGCGAATGAACATATTTGATGTTTTTAATGAAATTAATGTTCTTTAATGATAGTTGTTGGCATGTCAAGAAACTGTATCTCGTACCTGTGAAAAGGGAATCATTCCTACTGACAGGACATGAGGATTATAAGAAAGATTGAGATGCAGTACACGTGCAAGAAGTGAAGTGAGAAAAGTGTTAATATACCACAAGAAGAACTTACATATGCCTGAGAGCACTATCCTGGTCAAGAAGGAGATTCAAAGACTTTAAAATAACTCGCATAAGTGAAATCCAACATCACTGAAGAACACACGATGAATCAAGAGATCATTTTTACTCCTGTAGAACACAAGCTGAACAACGACACTTTTCTTTTCAACATAAAAACCAGAGAAAGACTCAGAAGAATTCCTGCTGAATCCAACGAGTCCAGAGTTGCATTGATAATCACTAGGGCTTTCTAAACTCTTATTTGTTCTCTCTACGTGATTTAGTTATTAACTTTCAAAGAAGTGTGGTATACTCTGTATATCTTATACACACACTGTATTCTATACTGAACTGGAGGATATCAAATCCTCACTCCAAAACTCTTAACTCTTGTTTACCCACGTCAACTGTGGAAGAGGTCCTTTTATGGCCTAGTCATTGTTTTGTTTCCCACGTAGAACTGTGGAAGAGGTCCCTGTGTGGCCTGGACAGTTTTGTAAACTGTTTTTAACCCCAATCCAGGGTGTGGATCAAATTTATATAATTTTGAGAGGACTAAGTCTAGGCTTGAGACTGAACCTCTTGTTATATCTTCTGTGCATATTTAGTTTAAGTTCAATGTATACTACATATGTCTTATTTATTACGCTGCTATTTCTTTGAAATAAAAAAATATTTTAAAGATACTCTGAATGTTAAATTATAAAGTGTTTACACTTATTGTAAATTAGTAGGTTAGTTTCAAAAGTTAGTTTAATCTTCTGGTTAAATTAACTGATACATAATCAATCATTGAGAAGCTAAGTGAAAATTCACAATCTGTATAAATCCACTACAGTTTAACTTATTTTATAAATCGGGGGATTTTAAATAGACAATATTTTAATAGAAATTTTTATTTGGAACTCAATTCACCCCCCACTTGAGTATCCACTCTGGAAAACATTTGGTATCAGAGGTTTTGTTTTTGTTTAAGGATTTTTGAAATACTCTGTTTTTTAACTGTGATTTTAGTTGCATCCTTAAAGATCTTAATTTTCTATTAGTTCTAAATTTTATCTCTTTAATTATATTTTCTAAAATATAGTTATGGACAATAGAATAGAGGTTGCTGCTACTAATAGGCCACCATTCTTCAATGGTACAAACTATGCTCAGTGGAAGCTTAAAATGAAAATTCATTTAGAAAGCATGGGTTTTGATATCTGGACTGCTATAGAATCTCAATATATAATTCTAGAGACTGAAAGAACAACTTGGGATGAACCTACAAAGAATGCCTACAACAATAATTGTAAAGCAATGAATTCCCTGTACTTCACTCTAGGAGATGAAGAGTTTAACAAAATTTCTGCTTGAAAATCTTCTTTTGAAATTTGGGATACTTTAGGTGTTTCTCATGAAGGAACAACCAATGTTAAATAAATGATATTAAATACTTATACCATTAAATATGATAATATTAAAATGAAGACTGATGAACCCATTTCTGATATGTATCTCAAGTTTAATGATATAGTTAATACAATGAATTCACTCAGTAAAGTTGTTCCAGCAGAGGAACAAATTATTAGGATACTAAGATGTTTACTAGACCAATGGAGAGGCACATCTGTTTCAATCAGAGAGTCATGTGACATTGCTTCTATACCTGTCAAAGAACTCATTGATAAGATTATGATGTATGAGGAAGAACTCAAGGTGAATAAAGAGGAAGAGGATGAACCAAAAAGGAAATCAGTGGCTTTCAAGACTACTGCATTAAAGAACAAGGACAAAGAAAAAGCTCAAATACAAACTGACAGTTCAACAAGTGAAAGCTCAGACTCTGATAGTGATGCTGAAATGGCTCAGATACCCATAAGGTTTAAGAAATTTTATAGGAAGAAGAAATTTTTTAGATAAACAAATTAAAAAGGAAAGTATGACAATAAGGGACATTGGAAGAAGGACTAGAAAAAACCAGATAAAACTGATGAAGTTGTTTGATATGAGTGAAAAAGAAAAGGGCACATTAAGGAAGACTGGACAAAGCTAAAATTAAAGAAGAAATATGATTACAAGGGAAGTAAGTACAAAAAGATATGAAGACTACCTGGAGTGATTCTGAAGACAGCACAAGTGAATCTGAAAAGTCTGATTCTGAAAATAATCGTGCCAACATGTGTTTCATGAAAAACACATCTGAGGTAACCTTAGATACTCCTGTTTTAAATTCTTATTATTCTAGAGATAATGCAGAATCTGATTCTGATTCTGAAAACATGAATAGTGAGAAATTATTTGAATATTTTAATATGTTTTAAGAGAGATGCAATAAACTTAAGGATAAATTCAAATCATTAAAGAAACATCATACTCTCACTACTACTATTAAAACTGAACATACTATTGAAAAACAATGCTCAACTGTTAAAGGAGAACATTGAACTAAAAATGTCAAATAAGAAACTTAGAAAGGGCTTATAGAAGTTCACAAATGGAAAGTATACACTAACTCAAATGCTAGGAAAGCAAGTGGCACCAAAATACACTACTGGAATAGGCTACAAACCTGGACATGGACAGTTTACTAAGAATTGCTTTATTCTTAAATCTGGATAGAATGCTTCTAGTTTTAGTTCTGGAAATCCCTATACTTCAACTAGTTATTCACATAGTTATAGATCAAATAGAGTTTATCTTTCAAAATCTATTGATTCTGTAAATTATATGAGACCCATAAGAAATATTTGGGTACCAAAATCATTGCTTGCTAACCTGTCTGGACCCAAGAAGATCTGGGTACCAAAATCATACTCTATCTAAAACTGTTTTGTAGGAAACCTGCTTGATGAGTTCCCAAAATAAAACCTGGTATTTGGACAGTGGATATTCAAGACACATGTCTGGGGATTACTCATGTTTCAAGAGTTTAATAAAAGTTTATGGAGGTTATGTCACCTTTGGTGATAATTCTAAAGGAAAGATCATCGGCCTAGGCCAAATTGTTAACACTGATTCAGTTTTAATTTCTAAAGTTTTATTTGTTGATGGACTGAAATATAATCTGTTAAGTATTTCTCAGTTGTGTGATGATGGTTTTAATGTCAAATTTGAAAATTATTACTGTAATGTTTTTAATTCTAAAAATGTTTTAGTCTTTTGTGCTTTATGAAATGAAAATGTTTATGTTGTTGATTTAAATTCCTTAGCTAAAAAAAATGTTTATAATCACCCATACTTTATATACATGGTTAATACATCAAAATTTAAGCATACTTATTACAAAATATAACAAAACCATGAAAGGACAGTATAGGTATAGTGTCTTTAGAAACTGGGAAACATAAACAACTGGTTCATAAAGCATCTACACTGTCTCCCATTTATTTCATCATGTCTATTGTCCCATTTTGGCATATCATACTTAATACCCTTCTTCCTGACCTGGGGAAAGAAAACATACAAAAGGGTGAGCTCAAATGCTCAGTAAGGGTAAACAAAAGAAATATCAATTACATCAAATTCATAAGAACATAACATTATGAAAATCTTACCCTGCAAAAGAGATCATAATTTCATAACATGGGATAAATCATGGTAGTGAAATTTAGTCCCAATAATCATAACTTAAAACATGAAACTTTGTGTCAAACTCACATAATAATAGAGAATCATTTCTTATTAGTCAAGACTCATTTCCAAGACTATCTTAGTGTAAAAAGTCCATTTCTGAACTGAGTTCACTCCTCGTTTTAGTCCGGTTTCACTGAACCGGATTAACCTGCCGTTCCATCCATGTCAATCTCATGAGATATAAAATCTTTACCCAATGCAATGGACGGAGATATAGGTCCCACCCATCTCATAATGATACCATTCTTATGGGTGCCACAAAATCATAAATCATACATCATTGCACAACCCATGTAATAAAAATGGGATTCTTAAACATCGTGACATCATAAAACAATTCATATGAGATAAAGGAATTCATAAAATTAATTCCATAATAACATAATCAAATCAATTTAATAATAGGGATAGATACATAACCCTATATTATCTTAGATGGAAAATAATTTTGATAAAAAAACATGAACTGCATTCTTAAGGAAAATATCCTTTCTACTTCAAAAACAATTGTCCTTTCTTAACATGTCATAAAATTTTAAACTAAAAGAAGCTGATTAAAAATATACATGAAAACTATTAAAGTAAGCTTCTTGGAAGTAATGTTTTAAAAATCCAAACATTCCGTATAAATTAAAAAAACAATCTTCTCGTACTTTTTTTCGGAAAAGTCAAAAAGTACTTCGTATGCAAAACGAAAAAAGATTCCTTTCATATCCTTTACTAAAAACTCACTGAAGGGTAAAATCGGATTTAAACAATTTTAGGTGGATGGAAACAATATTACATATTGATGGAACATGGATGTGGATGATAAAATACACCCTATTAAATACCAAAGTATAAACAATCTCAGAAAAAAATGAGATTGTGATATTTTCCCTTACCTTAGGTCCGATTTGCTTCGTAAGTGTCCGAAACTTCTGTATAATGATTTAAATAATGTCATTGAATTATTCCAGAATCATACATATTGTTATTATGTCATATATGGTAATATTCTTAGCTTCTTATTAGTAATATTTCATTATAACTTGTTATTTGGGTGTTTATTACTTTTTGTTCTTATGCGTGTTTTGTCGAATAAATTCTTATTCTTCTATTTAGGTTACAGATACCTCATTTCCAGAATGGTATTAGTGTACTATATATCATATTTATTCATTAAATTCATTTATATAATCATTATGCAATGAAGATCATGTAGAACGAATCGCATCACATCATGGAGACGGTATTCCATACATACACACGAGCGATGATATTGTTCCCATGATCGTGGAATTGTATTGGAGTGTATGTATACTATTTCAGAATCAATACCACTTTACAATAATCATATATAGTTATTTATCTTCACCATTATACCCATCCAAGTAAGGTGTTGATATAAAATAGATTACACCACGGCGTAGAGACGGTATTCTGTACATACGCATGCACGGTGATTTCATTTTCCGTAGGATGGATAAGAGGTGAAATAGGGTTTGTTTCATATTAATAATAACATATCAGTATATGAGGGATACTCATGTTATTACCTAATAATGAAACAATTAAAGAAGAGGGAGTAGAAGAAGAATGGAACTTGAAGAAAACGGTAGAAGGTATTACCTCTTTCTCGAAGTTCCTCCTTTAAAATCTCTCTTAGGGCACAAGAGTTGGTCTTTTGAGAAGAAAAATACCTCTAGTAGGTTTATAAGGAAGTGGGGAACTAAAATGGGCAGGGGTTGGCCGAGATTGAAGGCGCAAATTGGTGTGAGGAATAGAGGGAGGAGGTTCCTCTTATAAGAGAGGAGAGGGGAACCTTTGGAAAGTGTGGAAATATTATTTTATTATAAACTTATCTTCAGTTTCAAAAGGTCCAAAAATCATTAAAGATGAAGATAAGATGACTAGTGGTTGAAATAAAATCCTCCAATCAGAATTGGACAAGTTTTGTAAAATATTTTAATCATTATAATCTTATTTATTTTAATCATTTATTAATGAGGTAAATACTTCGTCATTATTGTGTCATAAATAAATTAATTTATTTGGTCTCTAAAAATTATAAAAAAATATAATTATGTAGGAAATCTTTTTATCTTTCTAATTAATATTTATAGTCGAAAATATAATTTATATAACCCCTTATAAAAATCAATTACTAAAAGCTTTTTGTTAATTTCAATTTTGACTTTACATTAAATTAATTAATCCAAATTGTCATTCTCACTACCAAGTGTCTCAATGGGGTCCCAAAATCGACCGAAGGATGCCCATGGTCGACCAATACTCATCCAATAAGGTTAGGACAAGTGTCAATGTAATTTTGAATTATTATAATATTCTTTTAACCATTAATTACTTTATTTACCTTTAACCGTAGTAAATAAAAAAAATTACCGTAGTTACTATTCATAATATCAAAAAAAATAAAAGTAACCTATTAACATAATTTAGACCCACTGATTCCAAATATGGAATCCATTTTTCAAAATTCAAAACACAGAAGTTTCAGTAATTAATTTAAAATTAATCCCGTTGTTATGCAAACAGGTTTTAAAAATTAAAACATTTCCAAAGATTGAAATGTATTTACCTATGAATTCAATGTAAAACTAATTCTAATGACATAAATTATATTAAATGGTAAAAATATATTCTATTTATACTTTAAAAACATTAAATATTATAATTTAACTATATAAATTATTGCGATGAAAAATGTATTTTTTAATTAAAATATAGCGTGTTTTTACTATTCATTAAAATATGAAAGTTATCAGAATAATATGAAAAATTTATCAAAAGTAAATTTTTATATCATAATTATAAAGAAGAATTTTATTTTGTAAAATTTAACTTATAAAATTTTCAAAAACTAGATTTAATGTGGGTGCGCCACCAAAAGGCGTTAAAACTGCATTTTTTTAAAAAGACTTCTTTTATCCAAAAAACTGATTTGGTTTTCATACTTCATTCTAGAAAATGTATAAGATGAATTAAAATGTTATAAAATTAAAAAATCCGTTAATACTATTCATAACAGCTAATATTATAATATATCGTTTTTTAGTGAAACTCGGTATTGCGTACGACGTAAGCTATCGAGGAAGACCACGATTGCGTGTAAAGCATGCCAAGCTAGTGTTGTGTGTAGTGAAAGATTCTTTTGATGATTTATATAACATGAAAACAAAATATTTCTCATAAAAGTCTCGGGTTTTACAATGTTACCTATTTAAATTCCTTTCATAAAGAGTAATGGTTATGGCATAGAAGATTAGGACACTGCAATATACAGTCACTTAGGAAACTAACTAGGAAGAACTTAGTTAGAGACTTACCCAAACGTGAGTTTCCGAATGACAAATTGTGTAATCCCTGTCAAAAGGTAAAGCAACACAAAATCTATTTCAAACCAAAGAAAGAAGTTTCAACTTCTCAACCTCTCGAGTTGGTTCACATGGATTTGTTTGGACCATCTAGAGTTTCTATCTTAAATGGGAAGCATTAGGTCTATTTCCTATTAGATGAATTTTCTAGATATACTGGGGTATACTTCTTAGCTCACAAAAGTGAATCTTGTTCTTACTTTGTTAAATACTCCAAGTCTGTATAAAATCATAGTGGATTTAAGATTAAAACTCTATGAAGTGATCATGGTCGTGAGTTTGAAAATCATGAATTTACATCCTTTTTCTCACATAATGGCTATAGTCATAACTTTTCTACTCCTAGGACACCTCATAATAATGGTGTAGTAGAAAGAAGAAATAAAACCCTTCAAGAAATTTCTAGAACTATGCTTAATGAATATGACCTCCTATTTACTTTTGGGCTAAAGCTATGAATACAGCTTGTTATATTATTAATAGAGTCTTAATTAGACCTGTTCTTAAGAAGACCACGTATGAGTTGTGGAATAATAGAAAACCTAAAGTCAATTACATTAGATTCTTTTACTGCAAAGTTTTTATTCCAAATACAAAATATAATCTTGATAAGTTTGCTTCTAAGTGTGATGAAGGAATATTTTTATGATATTATTTAACTAGAAAATCTTATAGAGTCTTTAATAAAAGAACCAAATGTGTGGAAGAATCTATTCACATCATGTTTGATTAAACATATCCACATGAGCCTAAAACCTCACTTGAAAATTTTGAGGAAGATTTGAGTATTCTGGACCTTAATGAAAAATCTAAAGAACCTGCTATAAAGACATCTAGTTCTGGAAATATTCCAGAATCTGCTGCTATGGAACCCGAACCTATAGATGAACAGGAAATTTCTAGTCCTACCTTTACTAGATCAACTAGAATTCTAAAGAATCATCCTTTAGATGCTACTGTAGGAAATATTGATAGAGGGACACAGACTAGAGCTTCTCTTAGAAATCAGGTTGAACATCATGCCTTCTTGTCATAGATTGAACCTAAAGACATTGATGATGCTATTAATGATGAATTTTGGGTAATTGCTATGCAAGAAGAACTCAATCAGTTTGAATGAAATAAAGTGTGAAATCTTGTTGAATGACCTAAGGACACTTTCACCATAGGCACTAAATGGGTGTTTAGAAATAAAGTAGATGAATCTGGAAACATAGTTAGAAACAAAGCTAGGCTAGTTGCACAAGGCTATAGTCAAGAGGATGGAATTGACTATGAGGAGACTTTTGCTCCTGTAGCCAAATTAGAAGCTATTAGGATTTTACTTGCTTATGCTGCACATCTAAATTTCAAACTATATCAAATGGATGTCAATACTGCATTCTTAAATGGATATATTGCTGAGGTTGTTTTTGTTGAACAACCTCCTGGATTCTCAAACCCTCATTTTCCTAATCATATTTTCAAATTTTCAAATGCTTTATATGGTTTAAAGCAAGCTCCAAGAGCTTGGTATGATAGATTAAGTACTTTTTTAATCTCTAAAGGCTTTACAAAAGGTATAGTTGACCCAAATATTTTTATAAAACGAATTTCTAAAGATTCTTTAGTTGTAAAAATTTATGTAGATGATATTATTTTTGGATCTTCAGGAAATTCCCTATGTACTAATTTTCTAAAATTATGCAAAATGAATTTGAAATGAGTTTAATGGGAGAACTCAAATTCTTTCTTGGGTTTAAAATCTTTCAAAATGATGATGGAATTATTTTAACTCAAAGTAAATATGTTGGAGATATTTTAAAACATTTTGGATTGGATATAAAAAAAAGTAGTGACAATCCCATGACTACCACCTATAAGTTGGATCTTGATGAAGATGGTAAATCTATTGATCAAACCACTTATAGAGGAATGATTGGAAGTATATTCTACCTGACTTCTAGTCGTCCTGATATTATGTTTAGTTTCTGTATGTGTGCTTGTTTTCAAGCGAACCCCAAAGAGTCATATTTAAATGTTGTAAAGATAATTTTAAAATACCTCAAGCATACTCCCAATTTTGGATTGTTTTATCCCAAAGGACAATCATTTGAACTAGTTAGTTATTCTGATGCTGATTTTGCTGGATGTAAGTTAGATAGAAAAAGCACCTCTAGAACATGTCACCTTTTAGGAAATTCACTAGTATCATGGTGTAGTAAGAAACAACATTTTGTTGCATTATCTACTACAGAAGCTGAATACATAGCTTCTGGAAGTTGTTGTGCACAAATTTTGTGGATGAAACACACATTACTGGACTATGGATATCAATTCAGACATCTCTCAATAAATTGTGACAACACAAGTGCTATTAATATTTCTAAAAATCCTGTTTTTCATTCTAGGACGAAACATACTGATGTAAGACATCACTTTTTGAGGGATCATTATCAGAAAGTTGATATCACATTGGAATTCATTGGTACTGAATATCAACTTGCTGATATATTCACTAAACCATTAAATTCTGAAAGATTAGACTACATTATACATGATCTTGGTATGATAAATCATAAATAGATATCTTACTGATCTTAATGCTCAATACTTTACTGTATTTCACTTTATGGTTTCATACTCACTGTGTTACAGTTACTATTTCATGCTCACGGTCTGTCTACTCAATGTCTCACAGTGACAACACAGAATGGTCACTGTCTCACCGTGATGACTACCAACTATCTTACCATGATGACTATTTTTCATCACACCATAATGCCTACTCATGGTCTCACAGTGAAGATTTATTTATATTCTTTTTTTAACCCGTATCGCGGTAATTTTTATTTCACTACTATTTGATTTCCCATGTTTTTATGACGTTTGACATTCCCAAATGATAAAACATAAGGGTTTCATTTGATTCCTTACCCGAACACTCTCCAGAACCTTCGATTCCCTCCCGCCCAAACATTCAGTGAATGCCAAGCATGAAGCATCCATCTTCAACCTCGTCTGAGAAGTGCCCCACTAAGAAACAGAATAAGATACCAAGGATAGGTCCCGAAGGACCTCTAAACCCAAACATGGTAAGTTGTATTGTTGTAACTGAAAAATAAGTTTTCCCTGAATGGTTTCTGTCAAGAAAATATTTAGTTTTGAAAGTTTTAAGAGAACAAGGATGGCTTGAATGGTCCTCTGGAGAGAATAGACCAATTTACCCAAGATTAGTATCTCAATTCTACTAATATGTGATGTTTTCCATTGAGTTTGGAGAAATATTTAATGAGAAAAGCTAGATAAATGGTCAAAAGTGAACTTTCTCTTCGAGGTTGTGGGATATATGCCTAAGAATTCCACATGAAGGAGTTTGTGAGGATTACCAGAGATACCCTCCTCCAACAATAGACATCTTCAATCTGGAGAATGCCTTGGAAATCCTGACTAGAAATGGAACCAAGAAAAGGGTCGTAGCTACTGAATTAGATGGGGAGAGAAGGCTTTTGTTCAAGTTTGTTCAGAATTTGATTAGTCTGAAAAAAAAGAGATTTTTCTGTAATGAAGTATCAGGATGTGTTCCCGATTCATCTCTTGAATAATGGCCATAAGATCAACCTATGCAAGTATGTTATTAACCATATCTGTGAGCTTATCAAAGTGACTTCCAAATCCACCTCATTGTTTTACTCATGGATGATTTCAGCCATGTTAGTTTCCAAAGGTATGGTTGGACCGAATGAATAAATGTTAGAGGATTTTGATTTTTGCTTGTCCATGCCTATCATCAGAAGGATGAAGATTAGCAGGAACTCCTGGAAGAAGTAGTGGGTTGAGGATAATGATCAACTCTATAAAACTTTTAATCATGTTAATTATCCAAGAAGACCTAAGAATCTATCTGATCCTAGTTTGGAACCAGATGAAGTGGCTGAGTATTCAGAAGAAGAGGAAGAAGAAGAGGAAGTAACATCTAAAGTATCACCTAGAGAATAAACTGAACTACCTCTAATGGAAACAACTCCTGTTGAAAAGGAAAGGAATGTTGTCCCTACTATTATCCCAGCTGAAATACCTCATGAAGATGTAGTTGTTGTTGGTTTGAGAGAAGAGGAAGCTCCTACTTCTAGTGAGGATGTCAATCCAGAAACTCATCCTAATGGTGCATGAAAATTGGTTTTCCCTGATTCATAACAACAAGAAACCATAGAGGCATATCCTATTGAAGAGGATCTCCCTATTGATAAAGAAGCAAGTCTGGATGCTCAACTAGTGGAACAATCGGTTCCTGAGTATATTCCCTCTGCGGAAGAAAGGATGTAAATTTCCTTTCAGCTAGAAAGGCAAGAGTTTGATGAAGAAATTAGAGATGATCATGTGGATCTTGATCATGTTCTCAAGCCTCAAGAATCTAGAAGGGATGCACAATTTGAGGGGGAGGAACCTCAAAACCTTGAGATTATGGAAGTTGGATCTGCTGAAGCTTCTCAACCAACTGTCTCATACTCTATGTACACTCGGTATGAATTCCCAAGCTTTTATGATGTAAATGAGTCACAACAAGTGACTACAACCAGAATGGATCTTCCTTCTCTATTTCAACTGAAGTCTATAGCTCATTCAGAACCAAAACCAGAGCCCCATCCTCAATCTGAATTAGAATTTGAGTCTGAAGATGACTGTGAACCTCAACCAGAATCTGAACCACTACCTTTACCATCACCCTAACCCAAGCATCACCCCTTTGTGACTAATGATGATCTGAACGTTTTTGGAGAGACTCTGTTAGCTGGATTTGAGAAGATCCTATCTACTCAACCTTGTCCAGTGACTCAGTTAAGTCAAGAAGATGCATTAATTCTCTTGGAATATATTATCTTTCATTTAAACCAAGGATGATCTGAGAAATTCAAGATTTCATATTTTAGAATAAGTTGTTGAATGCTGATGTTGAAAACCTGAAAAATATGGTAGCAAATTTGCAGAATGAGTTGTATTTGAGATCAGTTCCTTCTCCTATTTCTGCCCCTGCACCAGTTTCTACTTATCCTGAGACATCTGATTCCATTCTTGCAAGGGAAATTGTCTCTCAAGTCCATCCATATCTACATTCTTTTGATGAAAAGAATGGAAAAAGACACACCAAGATTCTGGAACGCATGAGGGAGCCTGTAGAAAATCTGAATAAGCTTACTGATGAATACACTATATGCCTGAAAAAAGTTCTAAAACTGCTCAAAGTTCTAACCGAATCTGTCAAAGATTCTCCTGCTTCAGGTAAAACTTCTATTCCTCTTTTGGATGACTCTCTACTGAGATCCATAATCAAGGAAGAACTTCAGAATGCCTTCAGTGGCTTGGATCTATCTTCTTTGTCAGAAGTGGTTAAGAATAGTGATAATGCATTGGACTTGGTTAGGATTCATTCTAAGATAGCCAATGATGCTCAACAAGAGATCACTAAGAATATATATTTGTATCTCTCCTCGATTTTCTCTAAAAGTGATATGACATATCAATTTAGATATCTTGTAGAAAATTTGAGAATCCTTCTAGTAACTCAAGCTTTTAAAACTCAAGTTCAGAAACTTACAGAGTTCTGCAGATTGTTGGACAAATTCATGGAGAATAAGGACGATTTTGAAAAGTCTATGAAATATGGTGGTGAAATCATTACTGATTTCATAAATCTTTTGAAGCCATATCTTCATGTGCAATGTACTGCTATAGTTTCTCCAGCTGTTGCACCCCTTAGACCTGGTCTACCTGCCTTAGCCTCCACTGCCATATTAGTCAGCCAAGCTCTTTCTCAGATCTGGCCAGTCATTCTTGACCAACCCCAACCTAGATCTTCTAGTACTCCTACTTTGTCTCCATCTGTTTTTGAAGGTATACCCTTACCCTCTTTATCTACCACATCTATTCGTTCTTCTACTTCAGCACCAGCTCCTGCGGATGATAAAGGCAAGGAAAAGATGGATCCCTTAAGAGTTTAGGGACTGTTTTCTTTTTGATGGGATGTCATTTCTTGTTTCCTCTTTTTAATTCTCCTGTATATTCTATTTCGAACCCTTTTTAATGAAAAATACAACGTTTCTTTTCATTTTTTCTACTTTTTGATAATCCCAAAAGGGGGAGAAAAACTACAAGTATAAAAGGGGGAGAAAAACTACAAGTGTTTGTACTATAATGAGATATTCTCTTCTAATATTCTAAGTTTCTTTAATATTGAATTTCAATTATATTTTCACTATACATGATTTGTGATCATCAAAAATGGGGAGATTGTTGGACTCCTCATGTGTTAATGATGTTTTAATGATAAAAAATCCTACTACTGTTAATTAATCTCAATATTCATTGAACATCTTGATAATGCTCTTCAATATCAATAATAACTACACATCATGTTTTAATCATAACAAATCTTATGGATGTTAATTACTCTATTTATTATTTACAAGTCTTATGCATGATTACAAATCTCACATATATTATCATGCCTTTATATTTATTATTCAAGTTATCTTAATTAAAACATATTCTACATATTACTGTCTAAGTCCAAATATAGATATTTTTCTAAGTAAGGACTCACCGTGACCCAGACACCGTGAAGGAATCACAATGACCCAGACACCGTGAAGGACTCACCGTGATCCACACACCGTGATGGACTCACCGTGACCAAGACATCATGAAGGAAAAACTGTGACCTCGACACCGTGAGCTAGGCACTGTGACATGGACATACCGTGAAGTTCATATCGTGAAGTACATACCGTGAAGCTCATACCGTGAACCATATACGATGAAGAAGAAACCGTTTACATAATCACTATGACACTGTTTCTTAACTTTTGGTCAATATTATTTAAATAATTCTATCGGTCATATTTGATGTTATTAATGAAATTAATGTTATTTAATGATATTTGTTTGCATATCAGGAAAACGTATCTCGTACTTGTGAAAAGGGAATCATTCCTACTACCAGAACATGAGGAATATAAGAAATATTGAGATGCAGTACACGCGCAAGAAGTGAAGCAAGAAAAGTTTGAATATACAACAAGAAGAACTTACATACGCCTGAGAGCACTGTCCTGATCAAGAAGGAGATTTCAAGACTTTCAAAGAACTAGCATAAGTGCAATCCAACATCACTGAAGAACACACGACGAATCAGCAGATCATTGGGCAGTGAGAACATTGGAGGATAAAAGAACGAGTAGGGGCACATGGTGTGACCATTGTAACTCAGACATGAGTGGGGAAAAAGAATCATGCACTACACGATGTGGGATCCTCCCAAAGAACAACACCCATGGGGGATAGTCAAAGAGAAGAGATTGAGGCTAGACTCCAAGACAAAGCATATGAGCATTTCTACGTATCCCATGAGGATAGGAATCAATCGGTATGTAGTTCTTAAAGGTGTATTTTAACATCTTGCGGGATGATGGATACAGGGAGAACTATTTTTAAGGTTTTATATCTAGGACCATCTTGTATTTTATTGTCATGCAAGATGATTACAGAGTAGTTTTACATATTTTATCTGGGGTGGATCATGCATTTTAATGTCTTGAAGTAAATACATCATAGTTTATCGTCATGTGGGACTATTAACATAGGAAAATTATTTCTTGAGGATTTTGGAATTGGGGGTAGGAGTTATACATTCACCATCCCTGGTAACCAAGGAGTATGCACCAATGGGGTAAACCTTGTGAATCATGTAAGTTCCATCCCATTTAGGCTCTGGTTCGGGTGATTTTCTTCTGGGTATCATTGGCATTCTTAGAGAAAACACCATTTCACCTTGCAAGAAAGAGTAGAGGAAAACATTCTTGTTGAAATCTCTGGCTATCTTGTTCTGATGCCTTTCTAAATTTTGCAAGGAATAAAGAATGTTCTCATTGAAATCTTCTAGTACATCAAGATAGTCATCAGCTACCATATTCGGTGCATTTTGATCGTATTATGTTCATCCTAATGAATGAAGTTGAATCTCGATGGGCAGGACTTCATCTATCTCGTACCTCAGAGAATACGGGGTCACGTGAGTTGAATTACGAGTCTTCTTCCAATATGCCTAGTGGTTTTTTGGGTGGTTTTCATGTCAACTCTTCTGGTTATGGACATCGATTTTTTGCAGGATGTTATAGTTGTTTTTTTATCACCTAGATCTTATTATTTTCATGCGTGTGATTTCAAGAGTTATGGTTAGAAAAGATGTTGTACATGATGTAAAATTTCTTCAACTCGGCTTCCCATAAGGTGGTGTCATTATCTGTGAGGATGGTGTAAGGGATATAAAATTAGTAGATGATATTGGAGATCACAAATTCAAGGATAGAATGTTCTTTGAACTCCTTGAGAGGAAATGCCTCTACCCACTTCGTAAATAATTCTACTGTGGTCAGGATGAACCTACACTGGAGAGCTATTGATAGTGGATATGGTCCGACAACATCGAGTCCCAAGACCAAAAAAGTCCAAGAGTACCTAGTAGTATGAAGAGACTCTGGAAGACGATGAAAAAAATTATGATTGATTTGTAACGCATGGAACCTAAGGGAAAATTCAATAGAGTTACAGATCATAGTGGTCCAAAAATAACCCAGTCCTCAGATCTAGTGAGATAGTTTCGGCCCTTGTCTGATGAGACCCGTAGAAACTGGCATGAACCTCCTGCATGACCTGATATATCTCACCTCCTTAAATTAAATTGAGGATCCCTCCATCAAACCCACATTTTTAGAAGATTTTCTCAAGACTGGGGTCACTCTGGAGGGTAAAAATTAATGCATGACGTCAGATTCACTCTCACTCTGCTCGCTTTGCCGGGAGATTACTATTTTAGAGGTACATGATTATGGGGGTCCTCCAAACGGGTGTCACCTCCATCACTACAACTGGGGGACCTGGGGTTCCTAACATGGATGCATCGGTGGTAAGGTGGCTTACCTACGAGATATCCTTGTCATCACTAGTGACGGAGTTGATGACTCTCATGTGTGCCTCATGGATAATCAAATCATCCGGACATGGCTCTGCTAGAGATGTGTATATTTTTTCAAGGTATCAGCTTGATTGTTCTAGGATCATGAGACCAGAGTAACATCAGGATGAGATGGTAACTAGGCCATCATCTAGTGGGTACATTCCAATAGGGGCATGAGATATGGATTCCTGAAGATATAGTCACCATTGACCAGCTTGATGAATATTTTGGAGTCCCCTTTCACATGCATTTCGAGAACATCCATCTTCAGGGCTCGCTCGAGGACAATAATGAGAGCTTGATACTCTACAATTTTTAGTACATAATTTCTAAAATAGAATGAATATGGATGAACGACTAGTGCTGGGGTGATGTGGATGATACACATGCCCACTCTATTGAGTTTGTGGTCATCGAGTCTCCTGCCACTAGGGCTTCAGGAAGCACCATCAAAGCGCATTTTCCTACATCGAACAACTTGGTCTATAGAGATAATTTCCTCATTTCTAAAAATCATGGTCTAGGGATAGTTCTGTGGGAGCTAGATGGGAAACAAGGAAGTATACCAATGCTTTCCCCTTAATATCCTTCTGGGGGATGAACCTGATGTCAAACTGCTAGAGGATCACTACCCACCGAGCTACATTCCCTGTAAACATGGGGTGATTCTAGAGGTACTTTAAAAATTCCACTCGTGACACCAGTTATATCTCATGGTACTGCAAGAAATGTCACAATTTCA
The DNA here is from genome assembly GCA_963277665.1 of Viscum album. Classification (NCBI taxonomy): domain Eukaryota; kingdom Viridiplantae; phylum Streptophyta; class Magnoliopsida; order Santalales; family Viscaceae; genus Viscum; species Viscum album. Next base: position 743,544,400 of record OY728123.1, on the reverse strand, counting down.
TCACTGTGAATACCAGCGTAAGGAATATTTTTCTTGATATAGGATTACCTGGCCAATTTATCGAGGAGCATGCAGATGAGATATTATAGATTTTTCTTCATTCTATATTTTCCCTTCTGATATAGAAGAGAACTGAGAGATCGTTCCAGGGCGGTCGCGTATATGACCCGCGGCTTTCTGAAAATGGTTGGGATTAATACTGGAGGTTGTAACAAGTATTTCTTGATTTACTTGAATTTAATTTAATATTCCTCACCCAACTGATATAAATTTTATTTCTTCATGAGTTCAGAAATGGTCTTACACTTGTCAGAGAAATTTTCAATGATTCGGCTTATGTAGGAAAAGAGTCATTGAAAGCCTCAAAGCTCCCTAATGTTTCTCAAAGGAGACATATGACATATGATCGTAATCTTATCTGGATCGATCTCGATTCATCTATATCTGAAAATAAATCATGGAAAATTTCTAGAGTTGACCCTGAAGTCACACATCAATGGGTTCATCTTCAGATGGAAGGAATGGAAGAAGAACACTTTCTCAATTTAATTGATATGGTCCTAAAACTAGTGATATATTCCCTCCAAATTGTCCACATATCATTAAACCCATGTACCATGGATTGGCTTAAATATTCGATGCATGGCACACTGATATGTGGCACCATCATTCTTTAGAACGAAGGGCCTGAACTAGTAGAAAAATGTACCATTGGTTGCCCTAAAAGTTGTGGACTCATCATTCATAGGGGCCATTCAAATTTTTTATACTCTAAATAAACATCCATGAAGGAGAGGGACAAAAACCAAGTGGTGGTATCAATAAATATTTCCGTAAATTGATGTGGAAAATCATCCTTCAGATAGTGGCGGTTGAGATCCCAAAAGACGATGCAGACTCTGATCTATCTATTCTATTTCCTACCATACACCATGTTTTCTAACCATCAGGGGTACTGATCCTTCTTAACAAAGTTTTCTTTGACGTGTTTATCAACCTCATCCTCTACCATGGCCCAATGATATGGGTGCATCTATTTGGGAGGCTGTTTGAACACACAATGATTCAATGGAAGACTGAGGTGGTGGAAGAAAACATGGGGATCAAGTCATAGAATTTTGTCATAACACCAATAAAATACATTGATATGTATCTTCAAGAAGTCCATGTATCATTGTTTATCATCAATTGTCATATTGGCACTGATCAATGTCGTTTTAATATTCGTCTCACTACAGAGGTTCACCTGTATGAATTCATTAACCATGGTAGAGACACCCTCTTCCAACGTGGGTGGATCATCCTCAAAATCATCTTCTTAATTAAGGGAGGAGTGATCCATGAGGGAGTTCATTGCTCTAAATAAATAGATTTCGATGGGAATATGGTGTCCACGTGAGTGGTGTTGGACACCACATCTGGGGACTTCTGTGTTTCCCAAACCATAGTGATGAAAGCTGTCGACCTGATCCCTTCCAGTATTCAGCCAAATGGGCTAAACATGATGATATCAAAGAAATTGTGGCACGTTGGCATGAACCAGTTAATCTCAACATGGCTAAACAAGCATGTGTGATGTATTTCTACTGCCATGGGGAAGACATCCTGATACCTTACAGGAGTTTGGGGCTCTGGGATTACCCAATCCTAATTTGTGTAGGAATACACAATGATCATATTGCATCACTTATACCTGGTAATGTGTTTCCCCATAATTCCAGAAACAAAAAATAATATTTATAGATTTGGGGTTGTATCCTCCAAACGGTGGATCGTAAAAATGTTGGCATCCTCCGGGTCTATCCATGGGTTAGTAGCAGTTGTAGTGTGTTCATCCTCAAAAGACTAGATCTACTTCTCCATTCTCTAGTAATAGTCAGCATCCAAGTAGCCAGATTTACAAGATCAAATGGGAGATGCATAACCTTGGAGTACACTGACTCAACCATTAAGGGGGTACATAAGGCATTTGTGATATATAGAGGGGACTGTGGTGTGTAGGTGGACCCATGGCCTACCCATCAACGCATTGTAGGTTGTGTCCTTAGAGACAACCATAAACTTAGTGCTGGATACCAGGCCACCAAACTGGGTATTTAGGTGAATCTTGTCGACTGGAGTATGATTTCTCCTATAATAACATTGGATTTTCTAGTCATAGGGACTCAGATCATCCTCAGATAGCCCCATCTTTTGGATCGTCTACATCGATATTAGGTTGATCCCTAACCCTGTGTCGACAAGATAGTAATGAACTTCAACGCCATGGAAGTGGACAACGATATAAAGAGGGTGGATATTCCCTTGAATAGGGGACCCTCATCTTCTCCAGGGAAGGAGATAAAGGCCTGAAATTATGAATGCTCAACCGTCTTGACAAGGAGGGATTCCATGGCTTCTACCTCCCTCTCAAACTGGAATGGGATTCTCAAAGCCTTGGCTAGGGCCTCACGCATATTTTCTTATGGACAAAGAGACTCAATTATAGTGAGCCTTGTGGGTATTCTGGAAAGATTCTTGAGAATATCATACATCATTTCCAATAGTGATCTTCTCCTGATAGGAGGTTTCTCTGTGGTTGGAGGAATGGAGAGCCCTGCTGGCTAAACCGACAGCAGACTGGTGCTGGGAATGTCCCATTGGTCGCTAGTAGAAACTCATGGAGTGACTACTGGATGAGGATCAGAAGAATTAGGATGGTCAGTAGTATAACTTGGCTGGTCGTAGCGAGGTCAGGGTGGCTCTGCCTAATCACGCAGCACAAATAGCTATGAATGTGAACCTGGTGAAATCATATGAGAAGGTTGTGTGAACTGAGCTCTGCGCAAGGCTTGCTATCTCGTTTCGGTGGCTTGGATAGCCTAGTAGGGTGTATTGACTTGGTCATTCTGACAACCATTATATCCATGTCTCTGTCGACGTAGGAGACAAATAGGTACGTTGCGAGTATCCGTCTGGTGCTTCTCATTGTTTGGAATCATGTAGTGGTTTAACATCTCCATATTGTTAAACGAAGCATAATCTTGATCATCACTTGAAAAATCCTACCCACTGGTTCAATAATGGGGGTAATCTCCATCTTGGGGAGAATTAATTATCCAAGAGTATAGGATGACGATGACATCAGTGGGGGAATTGGTTATCCCTTTCATTGTTGATGCTGGATCTTCTAGGAAAAGGGAGGCTGAGGTTCCAACAAATAAGTTGTAGCTGCAGATGACACATGGACATCAGAAGGCTAGGGATGATTTTAAAATTCATGGATAGTTCCATGGGAATGGGTGACTAACATACAAGCCATCCAGTTGTCATACTTTTGAGATCTGCTGTTAGGAATTGATGCCACTCACCCTTGATGTCACTGTCGATGTCTAGAATAACGAATACACATGAGACCTACGCCAGATATGGGACTAACCTAACTATGATGTTATCAACATTTTCATGAATCCAGTATTTAAACACATAGCACTATTTTAGGGTGTTCCCAGGATCCGGTGATAGGGTCAATAATTAGGGTGATCAGTGAAATCCACCTCTTCAGGCATCCTATATTTAGGCAGCCGTAGAATTATCGGTTCCCATGCACTTTGGAAATAACCTGGGACCTGATCTTCATTAAATAAAGAGATCTGGTTTATCATGTCTGGGAAGGGGGTTCTGGGAGCCTAGCCTTGGGTGCTGGAAGAGACTTCTGAGGAGGTGGAACCTGGTTATCTCACCTAGGAAGTGGTGGCACGTTACGCGGGGGGTGCCTCCTGATTATGAGGTGGGTGCTGCTGGGTCTAAGGCTCTGCAAGAGGTGGAGGGACTCTATGATGTTGTAGAGGTGGCTCTATAGGTAACAAATATAGTTTCCCAGGGCCTCTATCTGTGTTACTTCTACTAGATTATCCTTAGCGGCTCTTCTAACGGGAATTAATGGAGGCTACAGCCATGCCTACTTGGCCTGCTTTAAGGATTCCTCTAGACACTAGGCATAATCACAGAAATACTAGAACCCCATAGAGTAATTATGAGTAATTTTTTAGGGGAGTAGTTAGGTTTTTACATTCCCCCCAAACATTGTCAGTAGCTGGTCCTATGTCAGCGATATATCGAAGGAATTGGTAAGGCCTTTCCACCGGGCGGCAAAGTCTGTGATGTACTTGTCAGGCCTTTGCTTGCACTCAAAGAGGTCTGAAAAACTATACTTCATGGTGTTAGAGATAAAATGGTAAAGGAACTATCTTTGGATATCATTCCAGCCGGCGACCGACCCAATAGGAAGATGGATTTTCTAGACAAACACATACCCTTCCATCGTCGATACGAAACACTAGAGTTTGGAGGCCTCTTGCTACGCTGAAGTTCCCAGCATGGGTCCACAACTTGAGATGAAGTGGTCCATATGCCGTAGTGGATCACCCATCACATTAAAATGAAAAAATGTGGGTTTTTTGAATCCTGGGGTTGCTGGCATATCATCCACCCATGCCATATATGGCATTCCATCCGGTCGGATTTCCACCTGCCATGTTTCCAACACCTCGAGGAGTGAAATGAGCACTGCCATTAGATCGTCTGGGTGGGGATTACTAACTTAACGAGGATCCCTAACCACTATTGAATTGAAATGTTTTTCAACATGACAAACAGGCCCAATGACTCGTGGATCGTCTGGTTAGATGACCTGTGAGACTCCATGGGGAATAACCTATGGAGCGGCTTGGGGAGCCTGAGCTGGGTCCCAATGGTTATCGCACTGCCCAGGCAGACATGGTGATACATATCATTCCATATTTCCATAAGCTCTGTCATCTATCCTCTCTATGTGGGTAGGATGGTTAGGGTCACACATAGGCCACTCTCCAGGGTAATGTTATACCTGCCCCTGTTGTTCCGAACGAGGATCACCATAGTATGGCCTCCACTCCCCATCTTGTTTAGTAAGGAGGAAATCAACTATCCTCTTGGGATCTACAATCTATTGTCACAACACAACTTTTTAGGGATCATCCTCTGCCTTTTTCACTGATCAAGGTGGGTTAGAGGGTTTGATAGACCCATGATTATCCTTAGCCTTTTTGAGATTCTGGCCGAGGGAGAATGACTTAGTAGGTTCATGAATACCTAGTAAATTTAATTTCTAGAAACTGATCCTTCCCAATAGATCCAAAATATGGGACACTCCCTTAGGGGTAAGTCTTATCCAAGGAGCTCTAGCTCGTTCTCTCCCACCAGTATGTCGACCATGTTAATTGCTACTCTACCGGGAGGCATATCCTCAATATTCCATGGATGACCGGGTAGGTTCCATAGAGAACTAAAATGGAGGGTAGTAAACTACCCCTCACCACAGACCATAATGTGGTGGGATACCTCCTTTATAATTCTGCAGAGAACCTTAATGTTCTTAACGCGTCCTTGCTGGATGGTTCTATGGTGGCTAGGCAACATAGGGTGTTGGGCCATAGGAAGTGCACACAAGTTGACCCTGTGGAATTTCTGAACAATATATTCAAAGTTTTTATGACTCTTGGGGTAAGCCAATTGCTGATAATGGAGGCATAAGTGCATCACCTAGAGGGTTTGGCGAAAATAGGTGACTTTTTCTGGGGTAAGTGATATCGGTGCACTGAAGTTCTTGGTTGCAAGTGTATTGAACATCTCTGGGAAATGATAAACTGTAAGAATGTCCCAAAGTCTCATCAGTTGAAACTCAAGATCTAGCCCTTGGTTTCAACACTCTTCAATAGGGGCGGCTGTTGGACAGGTAAAGGGACTGAAGCAGACCGATGAGATGGTAGACTTGACAGTGGAGAATATGAAGAACTAGCTAACAAGCCGCCACATCTTAGGATTCCTTCCGATGAATGAAATGAATGATTTAATACATATTGATAAGTCGGGATATCACCAACAACTTCCTGCATAGGCTTTGTGGTTACTGATGGTGGGTCATGTCATTTTTTGTCCTCTATAGGTCCCCATAATAACTCTTCATGATATTTAGTTGAGGGGGAAAATGTCTTTATTGACGATATGAAGGATTGCACGTCTAGGGCCCAGGAAGGGGAAATAGATTCCTCCCCTTGAATGTATCTAAGAAGGGTGGTGGGAATCATGTGGACCTCACATTTCAGATGGACGAGGCTGATACACCTCATTCGTACCGCGTCCCATGACACAGATAATTGAGGTGAGGGTTTCATCACCGAATCACATTCCACCTCGAAATCTGAGAAACAGACAAACTTAATCACTATCTAAAACATATCGTTTTTCTTCTTATGGTGTTAGTGTCCCACCCTCATTCCCAGATGGTTCTTCGGGAGAGGGTATATTTTCGACTTGAGGAGGACCTTTGGATAAACCAATGTTGGGGTGGGTAGGACATCTTCATGGGTGAGCCAGGGTGTGAGGAGGACCAAAAACATTTCAAGGGGAACATGGGGAGGAACACCATGTTTTCCAACTGATGTGCAGAGGGAATTCCCACAGGATGTTTTGGAGTAGGTATGACCACTGTAGGAGTTGGGGGGACATGGAAAATTCCTCCATTCTTGTTTCCATTGATTGTGATGATATGTGGAAGGTCCTCATACTGGTCGAGCTGAACAAGAGTGGGATATTCGTGTTGGGTTCCAATGATGTGAGGCATACCTCCTCATATTTGATTTATGGGATGAAGATGACATTTGTCCATTGATGTATAAAAATGGGGAAGACCCCCACACATATATTTGATCGGAAAGGAAGAATCATCACATCAGCAATGAGTAATAGGAGGAACGACTCCAAACCTAAGGTCATAGGTGCCAAAGATTCATTCATACTAGGTGTCAATGTAGTGAGGAGGACCTTCACTCATATTGATGGTGTCATGCGGAGGACCTCCACTCCGAACATGGGATTGTGATGGACCAATGCTCTCATTGGTGGTGGCATGAGGGGACCTTCATACTGGATGTCAACGATGCGGGTCGGCTCGCAACAGATTCCACCTCTGTCAGCGACCAGGAGAGTTGAAACATCCTATCCATGGGGGGGGCTTGATCATTGCAGGTCATATGAGTTCCCTAGATCAGAATAAATAGGGAACTAATGATACGCATCAGCAGTGGCACATTCCACGATAACCATTGATGTAAAAATCCCTCGATGAGAGTCCATCTTAGCATGCACCCAATGCTGGAATTGGGTTAATCGATATGGGGTAGGTGTTGAAAGTGCACAACTTACCTTCTCATCAGCTCATGGGGCCGAGAGGAATGGAAGACGTGGCTTGGTGAAAGCCCTATATGGTTTCCCCTAGTGTGGTATTAAAAATGGGCTTACCTGAACATCTCTCACCTCATTGGCATAGGGGAGGGAGTCGTCAAAGTGTTTCGTGGGGGGGATCTCGAACGATTTTACGTTGGATTGGGGGGAAGTGGTTCCATGCATTTCCCTTGGGAGTGGCAGTGATGATGAAGCAAAAAAGACTCTAGGTATTTCTGGGCATATCCCGGGTTGGGAAAATCCCCTCCTCCTCATATCATCAAACGAGGTCGTTAATCACCCTCCTATGAACAACTTCATATGGGTAGATGGGGAATGTGAACCCAACGACCATTTATGAGGATTCCATTGCAGAAGAGATGGGGCCACACATGATTGTAACATCATTGTAGCCCTTGCCCCTATGTCGATGTGGTGGGGGGGGGTTAGCAGTTTCATATCAGAGCATCTTGGGTCCTAAAAAGAAGGGAGATTCCACCATTATTTATGAATGTTTTAAAGAAAAGTCTATTTACCAAGTTTCATCCCATCTCCCATTGATGGCATGAAGGATCCGCACTGACAATGTCCCAAACTGGATTGTCCAACGTTCAACTACCCCAATTTATTGTTACTTTCACACCATGCCAACAATTTTTATGGCGGGACCAGGCGTAGTATAACTGGATCTAGGGACATGCTAATCCACTGATGGATCAAATTCTACTAACCTCTACATTGAAGAGAATAACATCAAATCGAGTTCAAAATTTTTGTTTCCGTCACTTTTTTCGAGGCGCACTTCCGTCATTCTAGGATGCGCTGATCTATTGCCCTGTATTCCCTGTTTCTAAAGGCCAGAAATTTCCATCACATATTCAGGAAATTTTTATCCTAGATTGAGATGGGATGATGGGATTTTGGTTCATCCTTCTGTGGATTCCTCCTTATAACTCATCCCCTTGTCTGGGACTCCCTCATAGACTTAATACATTGTTCATGAAAATTTTCTCAATTCCATGTCTTCATGGACTCCGGTTAATTAGACTATTAATGCTTGGACATTCAAAGGGGTCATGTTAGGGTGGCATCCTTCGATAGGGGGAGGAGTCATGTTGGACATCAATGGCATGTCTGGAGTTTGGAACACTGATGTGTCTGGTTTTCAACCCCTTATGATAGGGATTCTCGAGGGCGGGTAGTCCCAAAGCATCCCACATCGAGTGTAGAGAATTATATGCCATAGGAATGTCTCTGTGGATTTTCCCACGTTCTCATGTTTAACACAGGTTATTCCATGATTTTAATGTCTAGCTAAGACGGATCGAAATGATTGCAACATTGATAAGAGTGGATCTTGTGGGTGAAAATCTATGAGGAAGCATAGATGTTGGGGTTAATGCATGGTTTGTAACCTGATTGCTGCTGGGAGTAGTGAGAAAGTGGGTGACATGATCTCATCGGGATGGGGTGGCGTAGGTAATAATTAGGATGGACATAGATGGTTTAGACTTTATTGATAATTAGATACAACAGACTTGAAGATGATAGTGAGGTTGAGTTTGAGCCTCGAAGAGACCTCCTATGTATCCCCATGTTTGGAAATCAAAGTCTGCGTAGTTTGGTGGGGTTATGGGACACTTTAGAGGACGGAATCATGGATGGGATCTGGAGAAGTAGAACCTCCGAGTTAAGGCATGACATTCCCGAAACATATAGGCTCATGAGAGAGAGAGACCATGATAGGACATGAGTTATGGGCTTGAACCTCAGGGATTCTTTATACATATCCATGTTGATGCGAATCAATGTTCACATAGTTTGATATGGGAGTATAGATTCAGGTGTATTCATAAGAGCACAACTCGATGGTTTAGTGTGGCTTACGCATGGTTAGCGGCCCATGTTGGTCTAATGCCAGAGGGGTGACCCAAAATATGGGTCCCAATGAATGGGATGACAACTACTTTCTGTTCTTTGGGGCATACAATGGCTTACTGTTGGTTGGGGTTGACAATGACATACCGCTGGTTGGGGATCACAATGGTTTACCATCCATTACGGTTGACTACGACTTACTACTTGTTGGGGATCACAATAGATTACCTTTGATTGGGGTTGGACCTGAGGGATACTTCCTATGTACCATGTCTAGGAGACTAGGATCAAAGCCCAAGTAGTTCGAATGAGTATAGTTTAACATCTTTCGGGATGAAAAGGGGAATACAGTTTAAGGTCATGTGGGAAGAAGGTGAATAGATATGAAGGGTCAGGGAAATTTGGTGTTGGGCTTGAACCTTAGAGAAGCTTCTTACGTACCTTGTGTCGGTGAAAAGGATAAAAGTACACATAGTTTATTAGGTGGGATGATTGGTCTTCTGAGGAGGAGACCTGTGAGAATGGATTCATTGCTGGGACCCCAAAGAAGTAGAACTTATGGGTTGGGGAATGATCTTCATGAAACACAATGCTTCATGGGAGAGACCATAATGGGAGATAATGGATGGGATTTAACCACAAAGATGCTTCCTACATGTCCCTCTGGAAGGAAATTTAAGTCCATGTAGTTTGGTGGGGAAATATAATTGTGTTGTTAACATAGGACAAAGAACCGACAATATACTAGGGCATACGTGTGGTTAGCATACCGGGTTGGTCTGACACCATGGGGGAAGACCGTATATTAGGCTCCTAAAAAAGGGGACTATTATGAATTACCTTCATTTGGGGATCACAATGGCATACCATCGATTGGGTGTTCACAATGGTTTAACATCTACTGGGGGATCCCAATAGCTTACAGTGAATTGGGGGATCACAATAGCTAACAATTGATTGGGGGATCACAATGGATTATCGTCAATTGTGGGATGGGCCTCAGGAATTCTTCCTACGTACATTGTCTTGGAGAAAGCATTAAATCCCTCATAGTTTGAATGTGTATAGTTTAATGACCTTTTGGATGAGGTTGCATCGACGTAGAGTGGTTGGGATTGATGGGTGTTGGGCATGAACCTTAGTGAGGCTTCCTACATACCATTCCTATGAGATAGGGATCAAATTCCACATTTTTCGGGAGCATACAGTTTAACGTCATGCTGGATGAATGTGAATCGACTTAATGGGGTCGAAACAAGTAGGTGTTGGGCTTGAACCTTAGAAGGGATTCCTACGTACCCTACCTAAGAGAAATGGATAAAATTCCATGTAGTTTGGGATGGTTTGGGGATTACATGATTAGGTTGATGAGCAGGGATTCCATGGTCAATGCTTACTCTAAGCCCATGTGATCCATGCTCTATGTGAGAAAAAAGAGCCAGAAAAGACCTGATAATCACATCATGAATGGTGGGTCTGATTAAAGTGAAGTGGCGCTTACACATGGGTACTGAACCAAAGATGAAACACTGTCTTATGCCTTATTACCAGCCTAGGGAGATGGAAATTGGTACATACTCTCGGATGGAGGCCGAATGACAAAAAATCCTAAAGGGAGAGGGATGGGGTACTGAAATACATGGTACCAATCTTCTCTCTAGTCTTTGGAATGGAAGAAGAGAGGAGGAGAAGGGATTCTACCAACTTCAATAATTGATAGGGGATTACTTCAATATGGTTTCCATCCATGTGGATAGATGACATTGAAACATAGAGTATCACATTCCATTTTAGAAAGATCCCAATCCCATGGAGACGAGTGGGCATGGAGAATGTAAAAGGTATGGATCATTGTGTATAATGCACTGGGTGAGGCAAGATTTTAATGCCATGTTCTTAATACAACATTGATTGGTATTTTAGTTTCCTACTGCATGAACAAGGCTGCTTCACTCTGCAGCCCTAGGACATACACAATTGATACCTACTGACCCTTGGGGAAGGGAAGGGATCATAAATGCTATGGTGAAGGGGTGTTGTGGAGTGATCCATTGTGGGTCCCAAATTATCATGGCTGTGTGAAAAAGCATAAGGCTGAGCAGCGTAATATGATGAACTGCCCAAGGGACATTAAAATCTCTTCATAAAAATAGGGAGGGTTGCACGGGAGAAGTGTGTGTACGACATGGGTGGGGCGTATATGAGTCTCCTAGACATGGTTTTTTATGGTGAGGATGACACATGGATCACATGAGGAGGGAAGAACAGAAGATTAGAGGATTCACGCATGATGGAGTAGATGTGCGCAAACCAGATGGCTACATGCAAAAGAGGCCTAATATTGGGGAAACTTGTGCAATATATGGATCTTTTGCATGAAAATTACTTAGGGTAAAAGGAAATGGATTAGGATCCAGCCCAAGAGGTCCCACCCGAAGGAGGACCCCTGGGGATCCTATCTCGAAGATCCAGTACCCTGAGGCCATAGTGCTTTTAGTGAAGTTGTGAAAGAGGTGCCTTTCAGGTAGAATAACATCAGTTCATCCTCTATTACTATCCACAAACGTTGGAGTGGGATCTTCTATTTATAATCGAAAACCTCGGAGGTGGTGCGCAAGAGGATTTGCGTGCAAGGGGCCATTTGATTTTTCATTGGGTGTGGAAGGGTTTGTGTGCTGAGGGGAATCTTTCACACATGCCTTAACTGTTTTCTTCCAGTGTCCTGGCAGGTCTTCAGTCGGTCTCCATGGAAGCCTTCATTTGACTTCGCACATATCTTGAAAAAGTTTGTGCATTGCATGGAATCTTTCTCGTACCCCATCATTCTAGCACACAAATTTCTCAAGCATTGTAGAATAATCCCTTCATTATAAAGATGCCTTTGGTTTATCTTAAAGAGACCCTTCAAGATCCTAACTGAAATTCAGCGTCAACAATAGGAGCATACCATAATTAATTAATAATTTTGAAGTGATTTTATTGTAATATAATTATACCAGAAGCATAATAATTTTTTATACTATAAAAAATTGTGATATTTCATAATTTGAACTAATTTATTTATGGATATAACTTAAATGATGTTATTTGATTTGTATTAAGAAACATTTTTTTCACTTATACACCTTTTATGAATGGTTTAAATTAACAAGTTGTTTTTATTTCTCATATTGTTAGTAGAATGCCCTATTTTCCTTTCTATAACCATAATAATTTCATAAAATAATATATATAATAAACAAATTATCATCACAATCCATGTCAGTGTGTGATGAAAATAATAATCAAAATAAGTCATTACATGGAGGTGGTAGTCCACTTATATACATGGGCAATGATTTTATTTTCAATATAACGGGGAAAAGGATAAAGATGATTTATAATTTCAGAATAAAAAATATTTGATAAATATTTTATTTATTTATTAAATTTCCTATTAGTAACATCCTTCAATGGAGGTGAAGTAATATGAAACATTTTTTATCCGGGTGGTAGTAGTCCACACAATCCACAAATGGAGGATTCATTTTCATAAATAAAAAAGGGAATGGTGATTAATGTTAAAAAATAATTTGTATAATAAAAATTTATAATTATTATATTTATGTTTTCATTTTATTATTATGGAATAAAAATATGAAAATAAAAATAAAATATAATTAAATACAAACAATAAAGGATAGGTTAGAAATTCATACCTAACTTCTTAAATTATCTCCTGTTCAAACAGAGATAATATGATTAGGGATGGTCCTTTGATAATAAAAAAACATATTTAGTTTTAACGTGAATGTCATTGATAGGGATATATAATTTTTAGTATCTCATTAGTTATTTTTGGTGTGAGTTCAAATGATTAGAGGGGTTCCCCTTCTATAAGTGAAAAGGGTTGGCATTTTAAACATTCACAAAAGTTTTCAATTATGGTAAGTCACTCTCAAGGAAATATCAGTATCATTTTTAAGGGAATATATGATCATTGGTTTTTTTACAGCAACATTACTATTTTATTAAAGAAAAAAACATGGTCACAAATTTTACACAAAGGTAAAAACAGAAGAAAGGGAATTAAGGGGGGCCTAATATAATGAAATCCAAGGGGTTATGTATGGAAAAGAACCAAAAATTCGTGTGGAAGGTTTCCCACATTAGAGAAAAGGATATAAGGATTTTCCAAGTTTCCTCTGGAGGCTAAAAAATGCACCACTTTGTTTCCATCACATCATTTCTTGATTTAACTCACATAATTATGTATATGATCTTTTCACCTATGTATGTGATATATGATGTAATAGGTGTTGGACACCTTATTATGGATATAATTATTCTTATGTAAAGGGATTTATCTTTATGATGGACCAAGGATTTGAAACAGTTCACCAATGTATTTCTACCATCGAAGGAGGTGACTCATTTCTTCCAATTGTTAATAAATATGGTGATTTTATTATCCCCACTAGCTTATGTGAATCCTAATAAGAGAGAGTGGTGCTCCTAGGTACTCTAAAGAGATTTTTCTTATGAGAAGAATAAAAAAATCATGAAATTTTTGTCATCCCTTTTTGAACAGAGACTCATCATTTTGGAGCTACAATTATCCAGGTTGATTTTTCCTCATACCATCAGTTGTATTCATCTGATACAATATTAAGGCCTCCAATGGTTCTTCTCAGTATTTTGATTAATTAGATCATATCATCTACATAAATAATGTTACAAATGACATTAAAATTATTTCTTCATTTTAATAGAAGTATACTCGCATTATGTATTCTCTTATGAAGGAGCCTTTTGAGAGAGTCTTGGTCTATGACGAAAATACCTAGTTAAAGGGATTCTCCCTACCTGAAGCCCAAATTTTTTAAAAAAATGACCTCTTTTAACCATCAATGACATAAAGAACTTGGTTGAGCTAATGCATCTGAAAAACAAGTCACACAACCAATTAGAGAATACCATGTACTCTATCGCCCTAAGAATGAATCACAATTCTATTCTAGAATACTCCATATCTATATCAATATTTATAACCATTTTTAAACCATGGTACTTTTTATTGAGGTGATTATACATTTCATTAATGATTCATATTTCCAAATGGGGCACATTCCCTTCATAAAACTATTTCTATCATCAGACACCCAACCATGAAGATGGATAGACAACCTTCTATTGATAATAGTATCCATAATTATATAAGAGACATTACATATAATTATGACCTGAAATTTATTAGGATAGGATGGTTATATCACTTTTCTAAAAATAATGAGAAGAATTTCATAGGCCGCATAAGGTGAATAAACTCATGGAATGAAATCCTATATATATTCAATGAGGTCTCCTTTGATAAGATCCAAATATACAACATACAAATATTCTAGAAAACCAAATTTCCCATGGAATTATTCATGAAAAGAGAGTAGATCACTTCCCATATCTTTATGATCTGTGTTTTCGATGAAAAAAATATTGAATGAAATAAACACCATGTAATGAATGAAATTAAAAATATCCTCCTAGAGTATTGGATAAGCTCCCTGTATAATAGGATTTATAATATAATGATTTAATTTGAAATAATTCCCAAAAATACCATTCATAGTCACCAAGTAAATGAAAAATAACCCTTCATCCATGAGAATATTATGGAAAATTCCATTTTTTTTAATTAAAATAGGTCGAAAAAATGAAAAGTTTTTATCATATTTCTTTATCTAGGTTACCCATTCCATTTCACAAAAACCGTATCTTTTCCAAGGATAATTTCACAGAATTCATTCTTCTTAACAAAGAGGTTAGAAAATATATATTCATCCAAATCATCTTATAATCAGGTTCAATCTCTCTAATATCATTTTTAATGTTATCTAGATCAGCAAATAGGTAGAGTTAATGTGTATATCAATATTAGAGGTCCACATTATAGAGTTTGATATTATTTGGAAATACAATCAATGAAATACCATTAAATATTTAATTACATGATGTCCTCTCCACCATATGACAATCTAGATTATTATTCAAATAATTGGAAAAAAAATACTCATTACCGAAAGTCTGAGAATCATTGTTATTGGGAATAGGGGAGTGGTCTGATATTGAGGGGAATAGATGGTTAACCCTAATAACTTATAAATTAGAAACAACATGGATATTGGTTAACACATGATCCAAAGGGCACTAAGTACATCAGTTACCCTTTCAATTATTACACCATGTATATTTTCCACTAGTGAAACCCAAATCCATCAAACTAGCCAAGACCATGAAGGAGACTAACTCTTGTTGATCTTTCCATGGATAGATGACTCCACATTTATTCTATGAAACATTCTATATCATATTAAAATCACCACCCACTATCCATTCCTAGGCCCCAGTGTTAAGGGTTTCATGCTCATACCATAAAAGCTCCATTTCTTAAAGATAAATTTTTATATTGACCATGGTGGTGAAAAATCTATGATCTCCTATACTCAATTTTTCTTTTTTATGTTGCATATAAATTCAAGTCTTATTCACTGTAACAGAGGAATTCTAAAATAAAAAAATATGGTTATTCTTTTGAAATCCATGCATGAAGTACTAAAAAAAATCCTATGAACATAAAAGTCCATTCTCGAAACCTGATGTTTAAGGTAAAGAACCACCAAAAAAGAAAATAAGATATATTTAACTTCATTAAAAATAAGTTAGGTGTTAAAATTGTCTTTAAAAAATTTTAATTCCCAATTTTGGGGGTGATTATTTGAAGAAATATTTCCCGGTTTTGGCCCCTACTCACTTTGAGCACATTTTTTGAGAAGAAGACCAGGTTTCTTCACAATTAGATAACAATCAAAAACATAATCCACTAGAAGATTTAGAAGGTAAAGAAGAAATATATTTTGAATATTGGTGAGAATATATCAATATAATGTATCTTTTAGATATGGTTAAGGGTGAAATACTAGAGTTTCTTAGTTTACATATGGGGAAAATAGAAGAAGGAACAAAATAGAAAACATGCTCGTTACCTTGATAAACTAAACATATTACTTTCCTGGAGGACCTAATGATCCCCTGACTATCAGAAAGTCATCCTTATAATTTATAAATGTAACAATGGAGATGAATTGTTTAACCTATTTTTAAGTGAAATGGTAAGGAAAATAATATCCCACCGACTCAAGCATCAGACTGAGGGAAAGATATTACACTTTAATATAGGACTAACTAGGAATGGAAAATGAATTCAAAGTGAGGAATTCACCGACCTCATAATATATCTCACTGATAGGGGATATAACCCATAGATCATCAAATCATGGATACATTAGACGATGGAAATATGATTCCTCTTTTTGATGGATGATTTAATGTGACCTTTTAAGTGGAAAAACATGAAAAATCATCCTTTAGGTGGAAGAACATGAAAAATCAGGGAGTAGAATTCTAAATTAAATATTTCCACCATGATATCAAATTTTCTGATTTATGACGTAAGAATCCCAGAAGTGGTTATGAAAGATCATATTCCACACATATCAATGCTAGTGATCCATCTAAGCAGCATAGGGTAATCTCATATGGGAAAAGGAATAAACCAATGGATTAATTAATGTTTGGGGGAAGGAATCATTATTTAAGGGAAACCAATGTCCTACAATATATATTGATTGCCTCCTTTGGAGAGTGATAACCTAGGATCTCCTACATCATCAACCAGAAGAGGGGAAAATTCCATTTTCTAATAGATCTGGGTGATATGGGCTAGGTATTCCCAATGCCATCTCTGGAAACATGGATCACATAGATGAATACCATTTTTATAATTAACATGCGCTCTCACACCAAAAAATACCCAGTGCCAACAAATATCTGGATGTGAGTGATTTTATGTTTTTAATCCCCAAATATCACCACCAATGTCAAATGGTGAAACACCCACACATCCTCAAAGGATGCTTTTTGAAAATCACGAATGGGAAAGCTATCCAACTTCCTTGTATGAAATAAATACAAAAAATCCAATGGAAGTAGAAAGAGGTTTCATGAACTATACCAATGGGTCTCATTCCATTACTACCCCAAGACAACCTCTAATAGGGCATGTGCTGATGGAATTCTCTGAGTATGCATATCCTTCAAATGAGACGACATATCCAAATGTACCTACACACACATCTCCAACCCATTAATGTTCTAAAATATAAAAAAACTAGTAAATAATTCATGTACACATAAAAATCCCACCATCATAGTATTCAAATAATTTTTAGAATGAATAAAGGTCCAAATAAAATTACATGGAAAGAAATCTGAAAAAAAAGTCTCTGCTAAATGTATAAAATTGGAATACAATTAATGTAACTGTTGATACACACCTCGCTCAGTCTGGCTCACTATGCTCCACATGGTCATATTCCCTATAGAACTCCAAAAATGAGAAGACCATCTGGTTAAGACATTCCATCTATGGATAAATCCCATGTAGGGGTGAGTGTACCAATATCTTATAGGACACCTTGGAATCACGAAAAACATTAAAAGAAGAATAGCATTCATCTCAATACAAGTATATTTATACATCACATATAATAAAAATATCCTATTATACTTAAAAAACACAGTGTATCAAGGTACGGATACAACCATAATTTGAATATTGGGATCCTTCTTGAAGGTTCCATATAACAATTATCCTGGAGAAAAATATCCATGAGTCAGAAAACACATTTGGATTCCATCTGAGATATACTTCTCATCAGGCCTCTCTATGAGATGTATATGCTAGAAGTATGAATATAATGATATGGAAATGAGGATCACTCCGAGGTCCATGTGGTATACCAAAAACCCTATCTAGAATAACCCACAGTGTAGATGATCTGCACTCATGTACTGGTGTTCATGATGATTCCATGAACCCCACATAAGGAACTATGATGACATAATATCTCACTTTAAACACCATAGAAGCATTACAACATATCAATATCATAATTCCCATCAAAGGGATCACCATCCTATGTATATTATGTGACTCCATATTAACCCTCATTTAATAGATCAAGGTAACACTACCTATCAAAAAAAATTAATATGAAGAGGAAAAGGGATCTAAGATATATTTGGTGGAGTATACCGTGTTTACTTGAAACACATGGTGTATCCCTTAAACATCATATCCTTCTTGTGTATCATGGCTCGGGTATGTTGTTTTTTCTATCAGATTACACATAAGGATTGAGCATGTGTACTCTTAATTGTATCTAGGTACATAGCCCTATTTTAATCTACACCTGTCTCAGCCAGGTCAATGTAAGATTACACAACCTGTCCGAGGCTATGTAATCCTAGCCATGTACATGTACCCTCCATGGTACATGTCAAGAAACTAGGTTGAGTGACACATCTTGTGATAGGGTTCAGAGGCTCTGTGATATTTTACTTTCTTGCAGAAACCCTAGAACTACATAGTCGGTCCCACATGTTTTTTATCTCCATAATATACATCGTCCACAATGGGATTTCTAGAAACACGGTTCTTCATCCACATTGGTTGCACCACCATTTATTCCACTTACACCAATAATTTCATCATGTATAGTATATATAGGTTTGGTTGTCCACCACCATTGATTTTTTTCTAGATTTTTTGTTTCAATTCTCCAAGAAATGATACCCAAATCCACGCCTCTGTCATTATTCGAAACCCATGCATGAATTCGTTTGATTCAAACTCAATTATTTTTCAACATGCCCTTATCTTGATTTATCATAAATATATTAAGAAATATGTCATATAAATATATTTCACAATGAAATGGGATCACTACGACTGATTTATAGGTATTAATTGAATCATCAGTGAAAACAGATACTGATGATTAATGTACAACAATTTTGGGAAAATCGAATAAATAAACAATGTTAGAATGAACCATGACAATATTATATTGTCCTAGATATATATATATATAATAGTATTTTTAATGAAGAACCATATTGAAATTAACATTTATACCAATATTCCTTGAAGATAAATCACATACCTGTAAAATGACAAATCTATGAATCGATTAGTTCGTCAAATGATTCAAGTTCATTATAAAAATAAAAAATCATAAAATAATCAAATAAACCAATGTACTACCTTGAATTTAATCCATAATTGGAATATAAATATTCTAATTAATTTTAATTTTCAGGAACCTAGGGTTTTATACCACACTGATTGATGATCCATTATCTAGACATCGCTTTCCAACAGAAGCTCCTTTAATGGTCTCTAATAACTCCTATAGTTTTTTGGGTTATGTGTCTATACATGGAAAAAATATATTGTAGTGTTTATTTAGAAATTTTAGTAGGATAGTTAATTGATCAAATATACTAATATATTTTAAACATCCTCCCACCACTGTGCCTCATTTAGAATACCCAAAGTATTCCAGTGATATAAGGAACCTATGGTAAAACTCATGCATTGAAATATACAGAGGCCTCATATTTCCTATTTGATATTTAATTTTGATGTTATTTCATATTTTTTCATAAAATTTCTTACATGTGAATTTTATATATCTGATATATTTCAAAATAAAATTTGGAACACACTGGGACTCGGAATCTCACGCCATATTCACAAATAACTCCCAAAATAATTAATACAATATACCAAAACAATACATAGAAACATTGGAGTTGTTACATTCTCTCCACCATATGGATTTACATATTTTAAATAAAATTTCTTACACAATTTGATGTAGGTCCTTATCATGCATTTGAGTCTCCTACTCCCAGGTTCCCTCTTAATGATTCTCATGCTTCATTCAGACAAGCACTAGTGGAATCGATCTCTTATAAGGGATCATATACTTCTGATCCTCAATATCTAATATGTACTCAGAAAAGGTATATTGATCCATGATTTCCACCTCACCGCAGTCGATATCTTGTTCTAGATCATGCACAAACCTCCTCAACTGCAACATGTGGTATACCTCTTGTACCTGTTCTAGATCTAGTGGTAAATCTAAGTGATATTCCACCTCTCCATCTATATGATATATATTGAAAGTGAAAATTAGTTTTAGAGACATATTTATGCTCTATACAAAAAACTATAATACACGTTGAGGTGGAACATGTAATAACACAAGGTCTCCCACCTTGATCTCCGGCGACCTCAATTGTTGTTCAACATAAGACTTAAGGAGGAAATATTAATTTACCACCCTCTCATGGATGGTCTATAGCTTTCCTATATTTAAACACACAAACTCTATTCCAACATGTTCTGATTCTAGAAGGTTATTCCAAAATTGTGGTGACTTACGAGGTCATATGTGCAATTCCTCAAATAGTTCCACACTGATGTGGGTATGGTGGATGTCAATGCATGCCAACTCCACAAATTGTATATGATCCATATTAGTGTACACTTAACCTCAATCTCTTGTCCACCTTCTTAGGAAACAAAACCAGGGACGCCCATGGTGAACAATGGGTCTAATAAATACCATATTCTAAAAGGCATCCTACTAAACCCTTAGCTCACAACTCTCTATGATACCTATATGATATTCTAGTGTAGATATTGGGGGGTCATATCAGGGTTTAGATTAATGCGTAATTCTATCTCTCAGTTGGGAGGAAATCCCAAAGCTACCACTAAAAACCAACTTCATCCTCTACCACCCTTGAGGGGAACTGAAACATATAAAATCTATTGAAATAAGAGGAATTTTATCAAATTGATGATTAATCAGCTAAAATATCCAATAAAATAGTCCATCATGCATATTATGGGTTTCCTTTTCAATAACATAGGAAATCATACTCCCATCATCGCGGAAACACCACATCATTCACCTTTAATAGTCTATTTGATCATGAACGTTAGATAACCATTCCATACCAAAGATGACATCATTAAAAATCATCACATCTATAAATAGATAACAAAAAAGACTCTTGCCTCAATGATTTTGGCCACACTAATAGTATAAGTGTGTGATCGTTGAGTTTCCTCCCATAGAAGTCTACAATCGCAAGGGTTAAGCCAAGGGCTTAACCTAAATCTCTATGTATCAAACTAGATATTGAGAAATAAATGGTTTATTTGAATCTACATCCATCAATACAATATATATATTATAAAAGAGTCATGTTATAACTTTTATCATCACTAGATCCTCTAGGTTTTATGCCTCCCTCACCAGCTGTCACCCTCTCCCATATCCTCCAGCATTATGAGCCTGGTGTCGATCACCTAGGTGTGGTGGTGGTTACAAGTCAAAGAATTCAACACCTCCAACTTCTCTCACTACTCCTCTACCTTTCCCAACACCCTATAGACCCACCTTATCTTATTGATTCCTCTTCCTTTGTGTCCCATCCACTATCTCTCTAAAAACTATATGAAAAGTTGGACAATATCAAGGAAGATGCCTCATGCCATCACAAGATTAGCACAACCAATATTTGGGATAAATACACCCATCCATTGAGCCCTGAATTGGAGACCCCAAATCATTGGATCCCCTACTGAAACATTTCTCACTTCTAGGTCCCCAAATATGACATTTCACCCTGCATCTATCTCCCTACTCAGGAGATCCCAATTCCATCAATAATTGTATGAGTATTTTTAGTGAGAAAACTATAAACCACCAAGAAAATATCTAGCACCCCAAAATAGGAAAAAATACATATTGGTATAATAATGGATTATTATTCAATAAACATTCCTCACTCAAATGTCAAATCCAAAAATAACCGATCATTAGTCATATTCATTGTGTACCATGTGAGGTTAGTGAACCTCGGTGGATACTCAACCCCTGTAGTATGGTCCTATAGATGTTGTAGAATCTCATCGATGCATACATATCTCAATATATATTGAGGTATTTCCTTTGGAAATAGGGAAATCAAATCATACAATTTAAAAGTATCCAAGTTGTATAACCTGATTTCTAAACTCCACAATAATTCTCTACAGCCATAGAGAAAACTTGCATCTAGGATAACAATATGATATGTTGGTGTCCTAAAAACCTAGAAAACTCACATCACCACCTCAAGATATTATTCAGTTGCCTATAGTTCTAGATCACATTGGAACAAAGGGGGTCTCTATAACAAAAACTCTTGACGTGCATTCAGCATGTAAACCTCATCCACCAGTACCGTTGGATCCATTTGATACTCAACAGGTGGTGGTATAATCGGTGCACCATCTTTAGGAAACACCTCCAAATTAGGTCCCCATATCAATGCCTCATCACTGAGTGGGTCATACATATTATCAGGATTTTTAATCATAGTTGGAATATGTCTTTTAGGCACCCTAAAATAGTAAAAATGTTCCAAAATAAATGAGTATATTTGGGGTGATGACTCATGAATAACATGGAAATTAAAACTCATTCCTATATTATTCATGTACCATATATTTCCCTACTACCATTATCAACATGTAACAAGTCAAAATGTAGGTGATCAGGGTATTCTTTTTATGGATACTTCATTAACTGCACTAACACTAGAGTCCCTTTCCTAAAATCAAAACTCGAAACACTTTACAATATTTCCCAAAACCAATCTCACATAATATATTCCAATGGATGAACCAATAGCTATGATACCAATCTTACACAACCCATCTCAAAGAGACCTATTTTGTGACTACCCAAAGACTACCTCCATTAGGATAGAGTTTGGAGACTGTGAAAGAGTAGGAATATTACTCACATGGGAGGCCTTAGCCAATGTACCTATACACTCACCCACACATCTCCAAGCCCAGAAAATGCCTAAATGAAAAAAAATGATAAACCATGTATGCATAAATATAAATCCCACCATAATAGTATCATAATATGTATTTTAAATTATATAGGAAAAAATATTGTCCCACCATAATGTATTTTAAAAAAAGTCCAATTTCAACGTATAGAAGGTGACTGTGGTCTAGGTAACTACTGGAACACACCTTGGTCAGTCTGGCTCTATAACCTCCTCTTAGACCTAGTTCATCGAGAAATTTGTGAAAGAGGTCATTATATTCATAATACATAACATATGTGGGTAATTACTCTGGGGGATGAGAATATCAATACCTATTAAGACACCCCAAAATGACTAATCGTATAAAAAAAGTATAACAATCATCATATCATTGGTATATGTATATATAACATATAAAAAATTATCCATAGATACTAAACAACTCCAAACCATATCAATTTATGTTTTCAACTGTAATTTCAATATATGGTTATTTTTTGAAGGTTCCATATATAACTCATAAATTAGAACATGCTCCACATGTAAGATATCACTAATGGCATCTATCCATGTTGTGCTTCTCCTCAGGTCTCTCTATATGATTTATATCATAGATGATGGAGTAGAATGATAAAAATATGAGGATCACTCCAAAGGAAATGAGGTATACAAACAAATAAATCTATAATAACCTGCTAAGTATATGTTTCATACTCATGCTGTGTTGGTCAGAATGATACCAAAAAATCCACCTAGGGAATGATAATGATAGAGGATCTTACTTCAGGACATATATAAGGATTCATAAAACTTTATCCTAGAAGTCCCCCTTAATGTATTACCATCCTATTTGAAGGGATTTATTCCATTGTAACACTGAGGTAATGCATTAAGGGAGACATCCCTAACAAAACATATCCCAGATAAAAAAGACAATGGATCTAATCGATGTAAGATGGAGTGCATTGTGTGCACTGGAGGTACGGAGCCTGTGCCTTCGGCAGCGAGACCTTCACAAGTATCATGGATCTAAACTATGTCAATTTCAATGTTAGTATACATGGTGTGTTTGAGACAATGTACTCTTAACCGTGTCTAATTACATGGATCTACACATGTACACCTATCAATGTTGTGTCTGTGTTAGAGTAAATGGTGTTTCTAACCCGATTTACTTGGTTCCACATCTTTGTACCCTCCATGGTAGACGCTGATCCACATGTCAATTGAAAAGATATTTGACATGGGTCACACATACTGTGATACTTATCCTTCCATCAGAATCTCTAGTTCTTCACAAGGGGTCCCACATGGAGTGTATATTTATAATAAACGTCATATACTATAAGATTATCCAGAACCTGTTATTCTTATTTTGTATATGTTTTACCAAAATTTCCACTGTTTCCACTACTAGTGTCACCAAGGACCATAGATACATGGTCAACCATCCAATACCATCAACAAATATATTGATTATGGGTTCTAATTTACTAGGAAATGCAACCATAATCCATGACTCAGTCATTTTTTCAAACCCATGCCTGAATTCATCCATGTAAAACAAGATATTTCATCACCATCATCACAACTTGATGTACCAGCAATCCATGCCTATATTTTTTATCAGCCTGTTGTGACAATAAATTGGTTTTCAATGATTTATTTTTTAGTATTCATCGAACCACTGGTAAAAATGAATACCTGAGTTTAATTCATAAGAATGGTGTGATAAATCTATGAAATATAAAAAGGAGGATGGATACTTGTCCATTTTTGTTGGCCTCAATCATTTCTCCTTTGAAAAAAATCAACTAACAAAATAATAATGTTAAATTATCATAATAATAATCATTGACAAATCTCATATCCACAATACAACTGATCCAAAAATCAATCCATTGGTTGATTGGTTCGTGTTCATTGTTGAAAAATATAGTAAAAGAACCCCAATATAACAATATCCAACCTTTAATTGTGTAAATTTCTAGTGAATAATGACTTAGATTCATTAACTTTATCAAGATCTTAGGATTCCATCTCACATCAATAGATGATCCTCTATCCGGTCATGACTCACTGATGGAAACTCCTCTAACCCTTTCCAATGGATCCTTAGGATTTTTAGGCATATGTTTCTAACCATGAAAATAATACATTAAAGAGTTTATATATAAATTTTATTAGGTTTTCTAACTAATAAAATAAATTATTTTTTTCAATTTTTATTATTCTAAACATCCACCCATAATCACACATCAACCCAAATTCTCGATGAATTTGAAGGTCATATCACGTATAGGGTAAAACCCATTTTTTAAACTCAATTGTGGTCTAATATTTTCAATTTGAGCATCTGATTATATGACATTACACATTTATAGGATATTTTCATGTGTGTGAATTTAATAAATATAATATATTCCCTAAATCCATTATCAGAACATAGGGCCTCAGAATCCAATTTCTATTGCATTCCTAGCTTCAACACTAATCAATAAAATATTACAAAACATTATATTTAACAATATAAGTCATTATAAGAGAGGCGAAAGCATGTCGACTGACCGAAAAAAAGAGTATCCATAAAAAATGGTCAAACGAGATCATCATGAGATGCATCAGGTTCTATAGAAGATGATAAAAATGTGTCGCCCTCACCCAATCAATATCCATTAAATCGGTTACTATTCGAATTCACACATAAATGATGTAGTTAAATGATGAACATCAACCAAATCCAGAGTAATAGTGTTTAGATTTTGAAAGACTAGTTGCACATGCAGTGCATTCAAGGAGAGTATTTTTTCTTCAATGATTTTCCCTCTCAAGGAATCAAGCCCCTAAATTGTTGATAAATTAATAGGGGAAGGGATAAGTATATACAAGGATTCCACCACCCATTCACACACATGACTGAATTTTTTTTTCTTCCCTCTTGGTTAAACATTCATTAACCATTTTGATTTTTACTAAGGTAAATGGAATTTCTGAAAGTAATTTTTCATATATGATTGAAAATAATATGTTCTAACTAATTAATTTTGACCCATTTATTTTAAAGTTTAAATCACAATATTATATACATTTATAGATAAAAAATAATTATAAATTACTATATATGTAATGTATTAATTTTTTAAAAATATATCTTATTTTGTAAATAGTAAAATATGTGACATTAAACTAAACCATCATTATTTAAAATTATAAATATTGTAATACAATTAATATATTTTTTTAAAATGAATATTTGAATTTCCAATTAATAGTTATATTATATTTTTTTTTTAAATTCGTGTTATATTTAAAAATTTTGACTTCCACTATTAATCCAAAAAAGAAATATTGTAAGAAAAATTTCAGAAGATCAATATAAAAATAATTTATATTTTTTTTCCAAAAAATGAATTTCATTTTTCCTAGTTAAATTATTAGATTTTAATATTTTAACATTATTATAAAATCATATAATATAATGAAAAACCCACCTATAAAAAATATATTTTTAGCGTATTAATGAATTTTAGAAATTTTTCTATAAATTTTGAATAAAATTAGTCTTATTATATTTGTATATATAATATTAATATCAAAGATATAAAATATTTTTAATTTATTCAAAAAATACTAATCAAAGATTTATTTTTTAAAATAATTTTATTAATAAAATAATCCTGTTAATGTTTTAAATAATAGTAAATTAATATCATTTTTATTTAAAAGTCTAAAAAATGTGTAAAATATATTTTAAAAATGTCTAATTACATTAAGAATTAACTAATTATATTATCCAAATTTACTATCACATAGAACCTTAGGATCTATTCATAATAAATAATCAAAAATTATGCTCTTGTGGTAGTCGTGGTTAGTGATTTTTCTAAAATAGATCACAAGTAAATTTCCATGATATTCAATTTCTTTAAAATATTATATCAATAATACCATAGTTGTGAGGAATCAAGTACATGATGTCATTTCTATTCATCATGGATTTCGTAATATGGTTACTTCTTTGATCGACTATAATTTAACATCTATATAATAGTGATCATAAACATTATTAACATATCTTGATTCCATTTTAGTTTTTTTCATATGGAATAATATATTAAAATAATATTTATTTAATGAAAATATGTAGTCAAATATCTGGTAATTACAATGGTCCCCTTAAGTAAATTTCATTAGAAAATTTTAATTATTTCTCTATTAAAATGATATGGGATCCCAATACCCAAGAACCAATTTAAATTGATGATTCATCATCAAATTCTTATTCCTAATAACTAAAATCATATCTTCACCCATTATTTGAATCTAAATAATGTTGGGTTTTCGTCTTGAATAAGTTATTCTAAATACCTCAATACAATGGGTGAGAAATAAAATTTCAAATGGGTTTTATAGTTATTTATTTATAAATAATTAATCATTGGTGGAATTTTAGATATTATTTTCCACTGATGGAGTTTATCATTGTCGAGGGAGCCAATTGATGAATAATATCACATCAAAAATGATTTGATAATGGACAATATGATTCATTTGGATTGTCAATCCTATAAACATCTATTGGAGAAGAGTTTTATAGTTGGTAATATATTTTTTTTATTAGTAATTCAACATCAATGCGTCATGGTGGATAATTTATATCCTATGATACATTTTAGGTACAAAGATTTCAGTTGAATAATATAAAAATACAATGATCACATTTCATGAGTGGATGGTCTATTTTCCCTACTCCAAATTATATTTAAATCTCACTTTCATGGTTATGTTTTTATAATAATTCCCTTAATAGGGGTTTTAATAGTTCTAATCATCCTTTTTATCCATTACATTAGGGTATTTACTTGGATAATGTCCATGTTTCCCACATTTTATATAGTTACTTAATATTTTTACAATAAGATAAATTTATTTTCCTTAAAATATTTCCCCTAAGATTATAACTTTTCTATGAAAATCAGTTTCTTAATTCCTTACAATATATACATAAACAAATATCCCAATTTCGTTAAAATATTCACTATGGTGGTTCTTAAAACATTTTTCACATGAATAAATTTGAACATTCATTCCTTTAATGTATTCATCTCCTGATCATCCATGAGAATATATCATTATTTACTTTACTGTATTTCTGACCTCTAGTGTGTTTACATTTTAAGTCATAATTCTTAATAATTGGTTTCAAATAATCACACGATTTATCCCACTAGTTATTATATTGTTAGGTTTGTCATTCTTAAAATAATTTCTTTTTCCGTAGCATCTAGTGTTAAATTGGTGCCCCAGCTATATAGATTTTCTAAACCCAAAAAGAGTGAATCGTGGGTTATGAATAATTTCAACTGTAAAGGAATTTCATAAGATTATTACCTAAAAAATTCGACCTCAAGATGTATGACATTATGAAATTATTACCTCACTATTAGATCCACCTAAATAATTATTGGTTCAATATTGGTCACTTTAGGTTATGTTATCTAATACTTCCTATTATAATTATTTAAAATAAAAAATCGGTTATAATGAATTATAATAGTAATGTAATTAATAAAACCATTTTCCTCTCGAGTATCAAGATATGTGTACAATAATTACACTTTATAATGCACCATGTGACAATTACAATAATAACCAATATTCTCTTTTAGGGTTATTAACCCTAGGATGTAACACCCCAAGATTTCATAGTACATCATCTCATTAAAGTAGTTCAATAACTTGCGCTACACGCAACACCGAGTTCGAATGCACCACATCTTACCAAAATAACTATTCAAAAAGAGGTTATGAATAGCATTAACTTCATTTTGAATCTTATATACTCTATAAAATTTTAACACCCATATTATGTGTTTCTTAGACATAATATTAGAAGAAATTCATTTTTTCAGTTAAAAGATGTATTTTTCAAAAAACAAATGCAATTTCACCACCTTTTAATAGAGAACCCTTTTTAAAACAAATATTTTACACTTTTATATTATGAATTTAATGAAATTAAATTATTATTTATAATTGGGAAATAATAATTTTTTTGGATTAATTTTTTGGTACTTTTTTGATAACTTTCATATTTTGATAAATAGTGAAAAATACTAAACTTTAATTGAAACAACTTTTTTAATCGAAATAATGATTGGGGATAAATTAAGAATTTTAATGGTTTTTAAGTATAATTAGATTTTATTTTTATCATTTAATAAATTTTAGGTCATTATATGTAATTTCACATTTAAATTTGACATAAACACATGCCAATCTATTGATAGTTTTTAATTTAAAAAAACCCGCTTTTTTGGTTTTGACAACAGGAATTAATTTTAAATTAATTAATGAAACTTCTATGTTTTTAATTTCTTAAAATATAATTCAGTTTTGAATTAATAATATCAAAATTATCATAGGTTGAGTTTTTGGTATTTTTTTGAAAACATCCCATTTTTGATGAATAGTGAAAAACATCACGCTATTGTTTAAAACCGACATTTTATTTAATTAATTATTTATTTTATATAAATTTATTTTAAGTTATAATAGATATATACTACCTGTATAAGTCTAATTTAATTAATTAGAGTAATTTTATAATAAAAGTTTATGTATAAATATTTATTGAACTTTTTACCGTCTTTTACCCACCTTTTTAGGAGAATTTCCAAATGGGCTTAAAAAATATTTTTACCTCTTTTGCGTGTTAAATTAAAAAATATATGAGAGACATGGTTGAGATCAGAAAGTAATATTCAGTTCAATAAGATGAAAATAATTTATTGTGAATATTAACTTTTGACTTTTATTTACCACGATTAAATGTAAATAGGGTAATAAAGGGTAAAAATGGTATTGTAATTACCCTAAAAGATGTATTAATTCTATTGAATAAATGAAATTCGACCAAAAAACCCATAGGAATAAAATATGACCCTCTTTGGTCTACTTGGATTCAATTAGGACATTTATTATTATTTTATTTAAAGAAGAGTTAAAAGTGTTAAATTCAAAGTTCAATAACTAATCTGTTTTAATATAGGGATATACATAAGATAAATTCGACTATAAATATTCCTTAGAAAGATAAAATTATTTCATACATCAGGTTATTTTATTTATAATTTTTATACATTAAATAATAAAATTTATTTATGACACAATGAGGATGTAATAATTACGTTATTAATGAAAGAATCAAACAAATGGTATTATAAATATTAAAATAAATATAATTTAAAATATTTTATGACATCCACGAATTATATATGTGAGTATGAAATTTTAGGATTGATTCAATTTATCTAGTTCTAAGTAATCAATTTGTGATACATTTATCAATAACGAAATAGTAAATAGTGTCAAAATTGACATAAATGAGGTTTTAAAACCAATATCTTATTATTAAATTATATAATATTTCTAAAACACTAATGTTCAGAAAAATGGATTATCTAATATTATATATGTTATTAATTAACCACTTGAGTTTCTCTTGGAATTTTAAAATATTTTTATTAACCATATAGTGTAAGAATACAAAAAGACACGGTAAAAGTTAAACTATTTAACTAAGAGTTAAATCTAAATGATAAGGTTAATATTGGGACCAAAAACTTTCTAAAACCTATTTTGATTAGTTTATGATGACCCATACAGACCTTATCCTTGAAATAAATCATTTTTGAGCCATTATAAATCGAAATTTATTTTATTATAAAATAATATTTCAATCCTCTTCTAAAGATACCCTCACCTCTCCTATAAAAGCGTACATCCCATTCTCTCCAAATCACACCTCCAAATCCATTTTTCTCGACAAACCCCTGCCCTAATATCCACACAACATCCCTCAAATCAACCTAGAGTCCTTAATTTTATCATAATTCCATCCTATGGAGCCCTTTTGGTCAACTCAAAAGGAAACACCCGAAGAAGAGGTTACAATTTCACCACCCACCTTCAAGGTCTTTTCTTATCCAAAGCCCTCTTTCTTTATTATTTCCATAAAAAAAATAATAAATCCAGTACCTCCTACATACAGTGATGTTATTATAAATATGTTACAACCATATTCGTTATTCTATCCATCCTATAAATGATAAAGTCACCATACGTGCGTCATACGGCTTACCATCTCCACATCGTGGTGTAGTTTGTTATTCAACCACATCATTATATGTATGGGTATAATAATGAGTATAACCGGTATAAATAATAAATATAACATGATAATGATTCTGTCTATATGATATACCATCTAATTACATACCATTTCACCATCAATATAATGATATTGTCCCTCATGCGTACGTATGGATTACCGTCTCCACGACGTGATAAGATTCATTTCCACATTCACCATTAAACGGTTATTATAAAAAATATATAATATTAATATGTATGTAATATATGATATAATAATTCTTCTTAATATATATATATATGTGTGTGTGTACTTACATATGTCTTATTCACTTACTTCTATTCAATGTGATATGAAAACGGAAACAACATTTATGTGTACGTACGACCTACCGTCTGGATAAATAGTGTTTTCCTTTTCATATATCTATCTATAATACATATTTATATTATAAATACATATGATATATAATTCATGTGTTGTATTCTCTATGTATTTGAATCAGTATCTATATGATACGATCAAAATTAACACGTTAAAACATGTACGATAAAGAAAGTGATTTTTACCCAAAATGATAATTTAACATGGATATCATTTTTAAATGGGTAGTATAAAGTCATAAATGAATCATGTATGATATAATAAATTTTAATATGCTTTTATTATAATTTAATAATATACTATTTTCATTATAAAAAATTTGAAACGCACCCCTGACCAATGGAAAGTGCAAGGTAAGGGTTAATTTTAAAATATCTTTATCATCTGAGGTTGTTTTTAAGTGAGTTTCTACTGGGAAATATTTATCATCCACATCTATGTTTCATAAAAATATTTTCAGAGGGAAAATTTAAAGTTTTATGGAATGTACACTTTAACTAAATCATCATTTTAAATGATTTGGATATTTATTCTTCTAAATCATTCTCATTAACATCCATGATTTTAAAATGGGTTTTAAGGATTTATTTATATGGTCATGATAGTTTTTAAAATGTCAATTCCATTCAAAAGATTGAATGTTTTATAGAAAAATTTGATTTAAAAATGTATTTAATTTTCTTCCTTTTTAAATGGTGTGAATTTTAAATGTTTTCATGAAAGATTAATATTTCTCTCAAAGAGTTTTACAAATCATTTTCTTCTATGTCAACATCCATTGATGGATTTTAAACTTGATTGAAGTTGATTTATTATGATAAAAATAATCCATATTTTTTTAAAGTTTTGTGATATATTGGACTATGGATGTATTATTTTTATACCTTTCATGGTTTAGGGTTAAAGTATTTACATTTCATATGATAATATTAATACAAATTTTTATGTTATGTTTCAACCTTTTCATATGAGGAATGAATTTGACTTAATAAGTGACGGGTGGATCCTACTATAGCTCCTCGGTGCATCGGTAGATCTCATGAGACAATTAGACATGGAATTGGATAAGGCCTTTCCCAATAGGATATATTTTTTTGGTCGACTCCTAGATCATTTTTAGACGTCTTGGATGACGCCTTGACAATATGTTTCAGAATGTCCGAAATTATACATTCCCTAAATATAAAAATAATAATGATGGTTCATGTGGTTATTAAATTAGTGCAATACCCATTGATATCTTTTATTATGGAATTATTTAATAATCTCATATTCCAGCAATAAATTTTTCATGTTTATTATTTTTCAAGGAATCTATTTTTTATTATTCACCAAGCCTAATGTTTACGCTATTTCCACCGTATTTCTTTCCCTTATAGAGCGTTTGAGCTCACACCTTTCTTATGTTTTATTTTCCAAGGATTCCAATAATTGTATTATGATTGATAAGTAGGGTTAATCTTGTGGAATAATGGAATTCTCAAATGATCATTTATGTTGTGTTTTATTTTCTAAGCTGTAATTTCACGTTCAAATATGTAATCTATTTTCCAAGACTGCTAAATTGATCGGTCTTTTGGGACATGATTCCTTGTAATTATGCCAATGTATTAAAATAATGGACAAACTCTGGGTAACTGGGGTTGGGGCATTGCAGTTGGTATTAGTGAATGTTTAGTACAAACCTTGGAAACATGATTTAGAAAAAAATCTTATTAGAGTACATTACCGTATGATATACTTTGAGGATTAGTATAGAAGAACTTATTATAGTTTTGGTGATATAGTTTTTTTAATTTTACAAGCAATACATCCCTTTATGGATACGATAAGGTAGAGGCGGCTCTAGTACAGATGTACCTAGGAGTGAAAACTCTGACAAGGGGTTTTGGGATTGACTCGGGGTATCCTGGTACATGACAACGGGCCTTGCTTCACTCTTGGTTATGACACTCGTGGGGGATATGCTTAGGATAATTCACAGTTTCTTTACAAGCCATTATGAAGGATTTAGGAGTAAATACTTCCTCAATGACAAAATTTTATAATTATAGATTATATGCATAATGTTTTCAATTTACATTATGTATTTAAAATTTTGGATTTATGCATTGTGATTCATAAGCTAACCTGGTGTATGCCATTGTTTAGAAATGACACCTAGTTGAAGGAATGAGAATTCCAGCAATACACATGATCAAAAGATTAATAATATTCCTATCTTTCATAGTATTAGGCCAATATTTAAAAAGGAAATAGTCTATCATGTATTATCATCATATGAAAAAATAATATCCTGTGTTAATAAGATAAGTAAATTATTCTCTATGTCCTATGGATTTTAACGGAAGCGAGAGAAGAAAAGGAAGGTTGAGAGAAATATGGATAATGGGAAGAGGGGAAAGAAGGATTTTCCCATATGTGATAACTGTAGAAAGAATTAATTTGGTAAATGTTTGAAGGTAATGGGAGATTGTTATAAGTGTGGATAAAAAGGACACCAAGTATGTGTTTTAAATGATAAGAAAAAGGATTCAAATGTACAATGATTCATCTGCAAGGAGTTGGGACACTACGTGAATCAATGTCTAAATAATCAGATTATGACCCAAAGGATTCTATTGGATAATAATCAAGTTATGATACTACCACATATGAAGAGGAATGACTAGTGTTATTATGTTGTTGTTAAATAATTATTTCATTTTAGTGTTGTATCAACGATGTACTAGTCATATTAATTATAGGAATAAATAAGGATTGTACGGTAGTACTATTTCATTAAGGATTTCAGATTATATGGTTCCAATTAAAGTGACAAGATTTATGGTTAATCTTTTTGGAAATACATTTTTGAAGGATATGTAAACCATTATATGGTCCTGTTACAGAGGTAGTGATTTTGGAATAAGATATGGTTGAGTTGGATAAATTATATTTTATATTCTTGACTACATTGGAACTAATTAATGGTTTGTTTATTCCATCATTGTTGGAATATTAAAAAAATTTGTATATAAGGAAAATATCTAGTATTCTATATGGATTAAGGGAGCACGAATGTAATCAATATGGTTTTATGGTACTTTAGGATGTTACCGTGTTTTAAAGGAATACATGATGAAGGTATTCATATGTTGTTACGTGGAAAAAAATATCTTCATTTTGTTTTCCTTCCTTATAAATAATGGAATGTGAGTTCGGATAGAAGTATTTTGGATAAGTCTAAAGGTATGAATGGATTAATTTGGATGTTGGATACTATTATTAAGGTCAAAGCATTTCATAAGATTATTTTAGGATTATTATGAAAACGAAAACTCAGTGGTCAGGCAACAACACATCATGTCTGGCAAGGGTACAAGACTTGAACGCACAACTTAAGGGTAATAAGGGTGCATCACCTACCACTGGCCCACATGATGTCATTTGTGTAATGTAATTTTTTTAAATAGTCTGAAATATGAATTTTAAATTCATTATTTTTGGAACCCTATATGATTATGATAAATATAATATTTTATATTTATATAAAATTTTGGAGTGAAACGTGAGTTTGTGGTTGGAATTACTTGAAGGATGAAACTATACATATCAATTATAATTTTTTTATCTTATTATATGAATAAATTTATTATAAAACTTTAGGGAAGACATCTTAAAGCCAAACATGTGTCATCCTAATACCTTATGTTTTGTTGGATAGATGATATTTTAAATCACAATAGACTGATGTATTTGAGACCCTCAATTTTATACATATTTGTGATTGATGACCTCAATCACTCCGAATAAATATTTACATTTTCCTATAACTATGTGTCTATAATTCCCACCAATCATCTCTTAATCGATATAAAAATTTGGTGGTGACTTTTTCATTTCCCTTTCCCGCTTACTAAGAATATATTTTATTAACCCAATTTCTGATATGGTTTTTCCAAAAAAGTATTTTTTTATTTATAACCTTTTTTTGAAGAACAACCTCAAATTGAGAGGTCAAAATTTATTGAAGTAGGAGATAATGTAAAAACTCAAGATTTTATAGTATGTTATCTCACTAGAATAATTCAGTAACTTGTGTTACACACAACACCGAGTTCGAGTGCACCACAACTTAACAAACCAGTGGTTCGAAAAGAATTTATGAAAAGTGTTAACTGAATTTTGAATATAATATACTCTATATAATTTTAACACCCATATTATTTGTTTCTTAGACACAATATGAGAACAATTTCATTTTTTTGGATAAAAGAAGTATTTTTCTAAAAATACAATTTCACCACCTTTTAATGAAGACACATTTTGAAAACCAATATTTGAAAATTTAATTTATTCAATTTAATGAAATTAATTTTTTTTAGAATCAGGACATAAAAATTTAGGTTGGAGAAATTTTTGGTAATTTCTAATAACTTTAAAATTTTGATGAATAGTGAAAAAGACTAAATTTTAATTGAAAAAAACTATTTTAATTGAAATAATTTATAGTGATAAATTTTGAATTTTAATGGTTTTGTAGTATAATTAGATTATATTTTTATTATTTAATACAATGTAGTTCATTATAAGTAATTTCACATTTAAATTTGACTTAAAAACATGTCAATATTTTGATAATTTTTACATTTAAAAACACCACCTTTTCGGTTTTGAGAACATGAATTAATTTTAAATTAATTAATTCTATATTTATGTTTGGAATTTGGTAAAATAGAATTAAATATTGAGTTTGGAATATCAAAATTATCTTCGGTTGGCTTTTTTTATTTTTCTGAAAACATCCAATTTTTGATAAATAGTGAAAAACTTCGGGCTATTGTTTAAAACTGACTTTTTATTTAAATGATAATTAATTTTCATTAAGTTAAAGTAGATATTTAGTACCTTTATAAGTTCAATTTAATTAATTTGAGTCATTTTATAATAAAATTAGATGTATAAATTTTTATTTAACTTTTTATTATCTTTTAACCACCTTCTATGAGCATTTGAAAATTTGCATAAAACCTGATTTCACCGCTTCTGTGAGTTTAATTTCAAAATTCTGAGAGACATGGTTGAGATCAATATGTTAAATTCGGTTCAATAAGATGAAAATAATTTTTTGGGAATAGTATCAATTGACTTTTATTTTCCACTGTTAAAAGTAAATAAGGTAATTAAGGGTAAAAATGATATTATAATTAACCTAACACATGTTCTAATTCTATTGGATGAGTGAAATCAGACCAAAATGACCTTAGTAATAAAACATGATCCTCTTTGGTCCACATGGATTATATTAGGATAATTATTTTTATTTTATTTAATGAAAACTTAAAAGTGTTACATTCAAAGTTTAATAACTAAAACATTTTTAATATAGGGTTATACAAAAGATAAATTCTACTATGAATATTCATTATAAATATAAAAATATTTCCTACATAATTGTATTTTATTTATTATTTTTAGACATTAAATAATTAAATATATTTGTGACCCAATGATGATTCAGTAATTACCTTATTAGTGAAAGATTCAAATAAATGTTTTTTTAAATATTAAAATAAATATAATTTCAATGTTTTTATGAAATGCACGAATTTTCAACGTGAATATGAAATGTTAGGATTGATTCAATGTATCGTTTTCTAATTAATCAAGTTCTGATGAATTTCACAAAAATAAAATACTAAATAGTGTCAAAATTGTCATAAATGAGTTTTTAAAACAAATAATATATTATTAAATCATATAGAATTTCTCAAAATCCGAGGATCAGAAAAAGGGATAAAATAATATTATATGTCACTAATTAACCACTTTAGCTTCTATTTTATGTGTACATTAAGTTTATTAACCATATAGTGTTATAATACAAGAAGACACGGTATAAGTTAAACAATTTAACTAAGAGTTAAATCTAAAAGATAATGTTAATATGGTGACCTAAACCTATCTAAAACCTATTGTTTGAGTGGTGTTTGAACAATTCCCACCTTATCCAAGAAATAAATCATTTTGGAGCCATTATAAACCGAAAATAATTATATTGTAAAATAATATTTCAATCTTTTCATAAAGTTACCCTCGCCTCTCTAATAAAAGGGTACGCCCCCTTCTCTCAATATCACACCACCAAAGCCATTTGGCTCGGCCAACCCCTGCCCAAATATCCTACCAACATTACTCAAATCAACCTAGAGTCCTTAATTATATCATAAATCCAACCCATATATCCCTTTTGATAAACTCAAAAGGAAACACCCGAGGAAGAGGTAGTAATTTCACCACCCTGTTTCAAGTTCTTTTCATCTTCCACTTCCTCTTTCATTGTTGTTTCCATACCAAAATAATAAATCCATTACCTCCTACATATCGTGATGTTATTATAAATATGGTACAAACATATTCATTATTATATCCAACCAATAAATGATAAAGTCACCATACATGTGTACGTACGTCTTACCGTCTCCACGTCGTGGTGTAGTTTGTTATTCAAACACTTCATTATTTGGATGGGTATAAAAATGAGTATAAATGATGTAAATAAAAAATATTACATTTCAATTAATCTTTATATATTATATAACATCCAATTACATATTATATCACCATCAATATAATGATATTGTAACTCACTCGTACGTACGGATTGCCGTCTCCACGAGGTGATGAGATTATTTTCCACATTCACCATTCAACGGTGATTATAAAAACATATATTATTAATAAGTATGTAATATATGACATAATAATTTTCCTTAATATAGAGAGATATATATATATATATGTACTTACATATATCTTATTCTCTTCCATTCAATAAGATAAAAAATGGAAACCACATTTATGCTTAAATACGACCTACTGGCTCCATAAATGATGTTTTCCATTTCATATATCTAGATATTATACATATTTATATTCTAAATATATATGTTATATAATTAAGGTTTTAAATACTGTAATAATTTAAATCATGATCTAAATAATAAGATTAAGAATAACAAGTTAAAACACATACGATAAAGAAATGGATTATTACACAGAATGTTAATTTAACAGGGAAATAATTATTAAATGGGTAGTATAAAGTAATAAATGAATCGTGTATGATATAATAAATATGAATGTGGTTCTGGAATAATTTAATAACAGACTATGGTCCTTATATATGAGGTTAAACATACCCTCGAACAATGGAAAGTGCAAGGTAATGGTAAATTTTAAAGTCTCTTTATTATCAGTGGTTGTTTTTACTAGAGTGTCTATTGGGACCTTTTTATCATCCACATATGTGTTTCATAAAGATATTTTCAAAAAAAAATATTTTAATGTTTTTTAGAAGGGTGTCTTTAACTGGATCATCATTTGAAATGGTTTTAATATTTATTCTTTAAAATCATTCCCAATAATGTCCATGTTTTCAAAATGGTTTTTAAGGATTGATTTATATGGACCTGAATGTTTTTAAAATAATAATTTTTTAAAAAGTTTCTAAGTTGTATAGAGGACTATTATTTAAAAAAATCTTTAAATTTCTTCCTTTCTAAATTTTCTGACCTTTAAAAGTTTTCATGAAAAACGTATACTTCTCTCAAAGAGTTTTATAAATCATTTTCATCTATGTCAACATCCTTTGAGGGATTTTAAACTTGTTTGAAGTTGATTTATTATGATACAAATCTTGTATATTTTATTGAAGGTTTGGGGATATATTTGACTGTGGATGTGTTATTTTTATACCATTCATGGTATGGGGTTAATTTATTGACATTGTGTATGCTAGTTTTAATACGATGGTTTATGTTATGTTTCAACATTTTCATATGAGGAATGTATTGGACTTCGTAAGTGACGTGTGGAGCCCGTTAAAGCTCCTATGTGCATCAATCGGTCTCCTGAGACAATTAAACATGGAATTTGATGAGGCCTTTCCCAATTTGATATATGGTTTGGGACGAGGCCTAAATCCTTTTTAGACGTCTTGGTCGAGGCCTTGACAAGATGTTTCAGAATGTTCGGCATTATTCATTACCTCATTATGAAAATAATAATGATGGTTCAAGTGGTTATTCGACTAGATGAATACCCATGACTATGTTTTATTGTGTAATTATTTACTCTACTCATATTCATATCATAATGTCTTCATGATTATTATTTTTAAAGGAATGTGTTTTAAATTATTCACCATGCCTAATGTTTATATTATATTCTGATGTATTGCTTACAGTTACTGAGTGTTTGAGCTCACTGATTTCTTATGTTTTTTTCCTATGATTATAAGAAGTGTATTATGATTGAAATGATGGATTAATCTAGGGGATTAATGGTGTTCTCAAAAAATCATTAATGTTGTGTTTTATTTTCTATGTTGTAATGTAATGTTCATGTATGTAATCTATTTTCCATGGCTGCTAAACTGATCAGTCTTTCAGTATTGGATTCTTATAATCATGCCAATGTATTAAAATAATGCACTGACTCTAGGTAACTAGGGTCTAGGCATGACACTGTAACATATATTCTAGAGCCTATATCTTTATTTAGTGTCCATATAGGGATGTTATTTCTTATAAGAAAAAAAATATCTATTTGATGTTTTTTATAAAATGTATCATATACGTAGAGTTATCACTTATACATGTACATTGATTTTTACATTAGTTTTATTATCCTATTCCCAAATATTCTATCTAAAATTAACATAAGAGTTACCTATAACATTAAAATTTTAATATACCATAACATATTAACATTTTATGACATTTATGGCTCGTAGTATATCAACAACAGGTATCAATAAAATATCAATATTTATCTACACCCTAATCAGATTCCAACTATATATTCCCACATACATGACCATATTATCGATATAACATATTGAAAATATTTCATTAAAATAAATTACAATGAACTATTATGTATAGTGTTTTAGTTAACCAGGATAAAATGTTAACTAACATTACCCATGTTCTCTTTATTAAGTGGGAATTTCTTCCTTTATATATAAAATAACTTAATCCCTAATTACTTTCCTATATGTCCCAAAATTATCAATAAAGGTATTATTCTATACATTTCATAATAATCACGTCTTAATATCCTAGAAAAATGGAAACATAAACAATGGGTGTGATCTGATATGCCATATAGGAAAATATAAGTGTTAACAATCAAATATCATTAGTGGGAAAAAGATTCAACTTTGGTTATAATAAGGATACATAAGATAATTTTTCTAAATAATCCAAATATGATAAATCATTGAGTTTGTCTTGGATTAACATAATATATGTATCAAAATTATGTGGAAGTATGATTTAATAAACATGATCTGTGGGATCATAATGCCGTAATGAGAAAAAAACATTTTAACATCTTTAAAACATTTAAAAAACATTATTATATTAAAATAAGGCATTGATGTGTTCAAACTCTATTCCCATGGTTAATAGAAACTCAAATTTAATAATGAATGCATATATTAGGGTATATAAAATTTAAACCAACGAATCATAGGTCAATATAGGACCCCACCAATCATTATTCGATACTTCTGTGTACCACATTAAAATCATTCAGTTATATCCTCATTAAGAACACATTGAAATAATGTTGGATTTATAAATACCGTATATGAAATTCAATATCTTTTATAGAATGAAGAAAACATGAATGAAAATAGGTTTCCTTAAACATGTAAAATGGTCTAATGGAATGAAAATATGATTCATATAGTATTTAGGTTGATTAACATAATAAAATTAGTAAAAATTACATATGAAATTATAATATTATAATCCCCTGGAAAATGAATGGACAAAAATTGAAATCACATAAAATTCAAGGTAAACACCATGTAATCACAATAATAAATAGTATATTAATTACACTATATAGATAATGAAAATACAGTTAAAAAAATAATTTCCCAAATGAATTTATGTGTTAATCATAGGTGAACACACTTTAATTATATGAAATAAATACATTGTTTTTATAGAGGAAGCACAATTGAACATTTCATAAATTAATACAAAATGGGATTTTAAGAAAGTCAAAGGTACATGTGGATGAATCTTCAAAAATATAGTGAAATTACATTACCCATAATGATGCATATGTTGAATGGTGTCTTTTGAATAATGTACTTTTTAAAGTATAATATAATACTAAGAATTATAATTTGACGGAAAAAATTTCTTGATGAATTATAAAAACCACAACGGAAATGATAAATTTTTCTCATTCATTTGAAGTAATTTTAAATGAAATATTTTATAATACTAGGATAAAAATAATTAATTTCAAAATTATTAAAAATAATGGGATAGTGATTCAAAGAAAATAAATAAATGGTAAATAATAATGTTTTGATATTTGAACATAAAAATGGAAGGTTTAAAAATATTGATGAATAAACCATATAGAGAGTGCTAAAATTTCCTTAAAACCTATAACCTAAGATTATGTAGTAAAAAATAAAAAAACTATATTATTTAATTAAATATAATTATAACTAAAAAATAATCCTATGAATATTCATATGGAAAAAGGGATTTTATCAAGCAAGAAGAAGAGGCAAGGTTAGTTTTATTAACAAGAAATCCTTCTGGTAAAATATTTTCCTAGTGTAATTTATCTTTAAAGTGGACATGTAAAACCCCATTAATATGTTATGATATTTATGAGGTATTTTAGAAATTATAAAAATAAAAATATGGTTTATCCTTCTGAAATAATCTGGATATCTATAATAAGGTTGGAAATTGATATTCTTATAGTCTGAGTAACATTTTTGATAAAACCCATTCCAAATTTGAATATTGTTAACTGATGGAATTTTATTGATATTAAATGATATTAATATTAAAACACAATGAATATAGTAAAATATATTAATTAGTTATAAATTACTCAACATTACTTGCATCATTTTTCGAATAAATAAATGTCTCTCGTGAAAATAGATTTTAGACAATAAACACATTATCACAATTTCTTCATAGACGAAATATTATCTACCATCATTTTTATAAACAATTAGCTATCATCATAAGAAATTAATAAATATTTTTCATATCTATTACC
The DNA here is from genome assembly GCA_963277665.1 of Viscum album. Classification (NCBI taxonomy): domain Eukaryota; kingdom Viridiplantae; phylum Streptophyta; class Magnoliopsida; order Santalales; family Viscaceae; genus Viscum; species Viscum album. The sequence goes on along the minus strand of OY728123.1, from coordinate 743,501,862 downwards.
TTTTAAAAAACTAATTTATAATCATCTTATATATGTATATTTTTAGTTATTAACTATTTTTTGTATTGGGTGTGAATAAAAAATATTAGATTAAACTAGTTTCTTAATAGAGGTTTCATTATTCATTATTTTCCTAAATATAATCATGAAAATATCATAAAATATAATGTAAAAGTTCTTTTACAATTATTTAGAATATTATATTATCATTCTATGATAGTTTTGGTTAAGATTCTTAATTCATAAGGATATAAGCATGTTCTAATGATTTTAATGAATGAAGGGTGTTTTATAAGATATTAATTTCAATTTTGTATAACAATTACATATAGAAAATAATCAATTAAATTTTTGTATCAACTTTATCATAAATTAAATTCCTACAGTCATCTATGACATAAATTTAAAAAATTATTTATGTATATGGTTGAACCAACCCAAACAAGAATATACATTAATTAAAGGATGATTATGAAGTAATTAAGTTGTAAAATAATTGTAAAATAACTATAATGATATTATTTTATGATCATTAGTGTGATAAATCAAAATTGGAAATAATTAGTTCGGGGATATAACATATATTAATTTATTTTATAGTATAAATAAATCTTTTTTGTTTTTATAATGAGATTTTGTGTAGTTAAATATACCCCGACTGTATATTGCTCATATTGTTAATGGGATAACCAATTTATCATTCCATGAAAAAAATAATTTCATTAAAATAAAATTAATACATCTATCCAATTGTCACAACTATCCATGAATGTTGGTGAAGAAAAGAGAAACATAATTGAATCAATTCGTGGAAGCGATTGTTCACATGTATTGATAGATGTAGATTTCAAGTTCTATATGTTGAGGAAAACATGAAATTTGGATTATCATTTTAGAATATAAAACACATGTTAATTGTTATAATTATATATTATACATTATATAATGACTATCCTAGTATGGTAATGAAGGAAAATGATACAGTTTACATTGTCGAGGTTCTAGTCCACACAATGCATGAAAAACAGATTCATTTTTCTATATTGAAAAGAGAAAGGTGGTTAATTTTTTTCCCATCATTATAATAACATAAAATTGTAAAAATTATAATTATTTTCTCATTTTTTAATCAAATTTTTGGAAGAATATATTTACATAATGAAATAAAAATGGTAAAGGAGTCGTTAAAACATTTTACATTACGATATGGATTATCTATCTGGGAAAGGGGGAAAATAATTTGAGGGATTGTCTCTTGAGAAGAGCACAGTCTATAGAAGGAGTAGTGAAACCTTTAGGAGAGTTTTGGGAAATTTTTAGCCTAAACATATTGGGTTTTTGTTATAGATTAAATGAGGATAAGTGTCCCTATTTCAAAAGTAAAAAGCGATGACTTTTTTTAATTAAAAAAAATTAATACTGGGAATTCACTCTCAATAAAAGAATCTCCAAATTTAGAAAAAATGGATAAGGTAAGTAATAATTTGAATAATGTACTCAATTATACAATCCCATAGACGTTTTAATCAGATATATTATATTTTAATCTTTTTCAAACCCTTTTTACCCCTTCTGATTTTTAATATGGTAAATATTTTTTACCGAAGTAATGTATCTATTATGCTTAGATATTAAATGGTCATTATTAATTATTTTTTACTTATGATCCCAAATTTTAAATCCATTTTATTATACTAATTTTCTAAAAGTGAAAAACTATTTTTTAAATACTGAATGTAAAATGTAATTAAAACAATTTTCTGACAAATATAAATTTGTTTCTAAAATGTAAAAAAAAATTAGTAAATTTAAAAAACATGTTTTAATGTTATAAAGTAACTTTTAAAATAAAAAAAATATTTTTATAGTTATTCTCAAGAAAATTAAATTTCATGCCTATATACTAACAATTTCATAAATTTTATCTAATTCATAAAAACATTATTTTATACTATTCACTAAAAAATCATTTTTCCTTAAATATCAGAAACAGAAAGCATAATTAATATTGGACTTATAAATACAAAATAAATATTAATTTATTAAATTTAAATTTAAATTCCTTTTAACTGGTAAATAAAATAAAAAAATATAATGACAAAATGTATTTTTTGAAAATAAATTTTAAAATTACTAACTATTCTTTTTATTATATACAATAATTATTGATTAAAATAGTTTTTCTCTTAAATATATTATTAAAAACAAAAAATATATAATACATTAAAATTCACTGAATAAGGGATATAAAATTAATTTTTTTAATAACATTTTATGAATAAAATGATACTGATAATGATATCAACACATTAGTATATAAACATGTTTTTTTTATTTGAGAGACACAATTTAATATGTATAAAATAAAGGTGATAAAAATATATTACATTAATAATTTGCAGATTATATCAACCTAATTTCATATTATATTGATCTTAAAGGGTTTTTTAAAATATTTAAGCATATGTTATGTTATAGTGTTAGTCAAGGGTGGTGATTCATCTAACAATGATTAGATTGAAAATTCAATTATTTTGACATTATCTATCAATCTATTTCCCTAATATGATAGTTTCTTGAATTAATTTTTGGATAGGTCTAGGAAAAAAATCTAGAGATGTTACCCGTTTCCCAATATTAGAATAATGAGCTTCATAATAGAGATTTCTAATATTCGATGCCATTTCATTTTGTCATTGACTTCAGAATATAGTTGCACTGTTTTAAACATTGTAATATAAAAGTTATCTTATAACAGTTAAATTCTCTCCTAACATATGGTATATTCATTTTCGTTTATTTTTTTTAACATTAAAGTAAAATTATATTTATTTTGGGAAAATAGGTACTGAAATATCAAGTCAATACATTGTGATTATTTGGTAATGCCTATATGGAATTCCTAGACTATTACCTATGATTCGGTTATATGCCTATATTTAATTCCCAGGTTTTTACATTAGATTAATTTTTATATCCATATAGAATGACTATCCTATTACCTAAGATTCAACAGGTACACCTGTATAGAATTCCTAGAGATTATGACATGATATTTAACTTATTGATTTTTTAATGTGACTATGTTTTATTAAATAGGATTAAATGTCTATTCTAGATACATTTTGGAAGGACATGCTCTTATTGCATGGTAAGGAATGAAATTTCGTGAAACATTTTTTAATTCCTTATTAACTACCTCAGATTCAACATTCATGTTTTTTGGAATTCGAACATATTAACACCTATAAATCAACTATTATACCTATATCAAAATATTTTATCACTATATAGAATTCAAATTTATTCCTATGCAGTATTCCTAGTATGATATATGGGATTCAATATTTATTATTAATATTATGTGGGATTCCTTGAATATATACCAGGACTATATTCTTTCACCTACTACTGTATGGTCATTTTTCATGACACAATTAGGCATGAATATATTGTTTTCCCTAAGACAGTCGAACACTTGATTATGTAAGTACAAACAATACCAAGCACCCCCATATAAATCAATGATTAGTTCTGGTTATTTTTAATATTTCTTTGAAATATTTATATATTTTAATTTTCATATAACATAGGTATGAAATTATATTCTAGTTATGTTTCGTATTGTGTGGGTTGTTCCTTACTAGGTTGTTTTCATCCCTTTTTATGTTGTCCATTGAACAAAGGTATTTTAGATGGCCTCATTTTTTAAAGGTTCAGTTAGGTAAGGATCCTTATTTGAAATTATTGAAATACACATGTCATAGAGTATTGGATGTTGGGATGGCATAATTAATGTGGGTGGAAATGGAGACTGCGAGAAGCCTTACACTCTCTTTTTCCTTATATTTCTGATTTTCTCAGTGGGTGTTCAATTGATGTAGATTGGTACTATAGTGGATATATTTCACTATAACCTTATGCATTGTATTATTTTATTACACTTTTTCTCCTCTTTGACCTCAAATTATTCTTAAAGGATTTTTGGGTCACTTTTTGGTTTTTTATTAGTATGATATTATCGTATAATCACCCAATATAGTTATCTTCTCCATCACTACATTGTAGAAATATTTAATATAATTTTAGGAAATAATATGGTGATATTTTTTCATCATCCATGTAATCAATTAGTGTTCTACGAGTGGTGGATGTTATATAGCTATTATGGATCCATATCCCCCTATGATATTGGCTACGATCATATAAATCATTACTGGCACCATATTATTCCAAAAATGGGTTGATTAAATTTCCCATAATTTAATTTGGGAAAAAGGATAACATGAAATTCATGATGTTGAACATAATTATCGTATTTGGTGTCCCTCGCATGATATTGAGGGAAAATGATACCAATTTATCATCTTTTGAACTAAAAATATTGTATAATAATTATAACATATAGTCCAAAAAATCAACATGCTAACATGTAATAAAGAAGGTAATGATATATATATATATATAAATATTAGAAAAATTAAACTAATATCAAGTAAAATATAGTGGAAAGGAGAAAAAACATGGCTATAAATAATCATACATTTCTATGGGTTATCCCACATTGAACATTACCACTATATAGGGAAAACCAAATTCCCATTCATGTGATACATAGGTAGGTCTACCAATTGAGGTTTAAGTTCCCTAAAATCACATTAGTATCTTTATTTAGTAATGCAAAGATGAGTAGTACCAGAATTGACAATTTTATTTGGATCAACTCATTGAGAAGAGGTTGTGACCACTCCAAAACATATAAATATATCATAACTGGTTTTTTTGGTAACTAAATTAGAATTTCCACCTTCTATAATTCCATAATAGTTAATTAATGTCATCTATGAATGCTTATATGAATATATACATGAGACCAAAATAGCTTGAACTGAAATAACATCTACCATATTTAATTCTCAATGTGTACTCCAATGGATCCCACAAACACTCTTGAAAAGATAAATTGAATATAACTGATAACACCCAAAAAAAATTTAGTAAGTAATTACCATTATTTCACCTTGGGTACCCATTCTCTAAGAACCAAGATAATAAGATTCTAGAAATGTATGTCCAACAAAAATGATGCTAAACTACATGTCATAATATCCATGTTTCATGATGTCAAAAATAAATATAATAACAAATATGAATGATGTTTAACTAGAAAGCATAATATTCTTTCTAAAAACATTAAACTACCTATAATTATGTCCATGAATTATATCTATAAAATTTTGAGAATTTCAACATTGTCAAATGATAAAGAATAATCATGGAATCATCCTTATCAGATAATGTAACACATAAGTATATGTACTCATTATATGAATGAAAAATATATTATTAATATTCACCCATATATATTTCTATAATGTAATTAAGGTGATATTATAATTAATTTTTTTTCTCAAAAGAAGCATCACTCTAGTGTACCTAGAGGTTCTAGATGATTACCATAGTATTCAGTATCATGATGGTTCATATTAAACATAAATGATCTAGTTTATAGTTGTATTCTGAAAAAATAAATATAATTGACCCCCCTTTATATGAATTTAAACATCAATTATTATATGATATTATCTCTCATACAAAATTGTATGAACCATGTATGGAATCTTTATCCATTTTTTCATCTATCTACAATCACATACAAAAGTAATTTCTCCTTAGGAAAGAGTTTTATCTTCATAATGATGTCTCATATAAAGTATATGTGTCTTGATTAATGGTATTTTATGATATATATTGACTCATGTATCTGTTATCACATAAGTTACATGAGAATATAATCACATAGGTTATGCATAGTTGGATGATCATTTTCAAATTCTAATCCGGTTTTTTCATTCATTCTCACACTAGATAACACATATATTTCCCATAGATTATTCTATAAATAATCCTTATCTATGTATAAAAACATTAGGAAACCTATTTTCAGATTAATTAGTAGTGAATATATATATATATATTGTGATGCTCAAATATGTTATCCTATGCATAAATTTGAATCTACATCACATTCAACACATTTATCCTTACATGAGATAAATATATAAATAGCTGTTACTACTATATATGATTTCCAAAAACATTGTATTTCTATAATTATAAAATTCTCCTATATTATATTTATCCCCACTATAAGATGTAAAATTTTATAGTTAATAATTCTACTATAAGACCCTAAAAAATTGGCCAAAATTTACCTCATTGAATTACAATAAACAACATATTATAAATATACTATGTAAGACCTATAGTACATTATTTGATCATTTATTTTTATATTTATTCATCTTAAATGAGTCCAAAATCAATATAATATTATTTGGGGAATCCATCAACTCACACTGAGTTAAAATATATCATATATATATATACAATTACATCCACCTTGATCTAAATTACTAAGGAATACACTATGATGATTGGTTGTTCTTTCCAAATACTAATCACAAGTTCCACTAATATGCATATCCATTTTAGGTTCTTGTCTCTTTTATTACATTGGTTAATGTTTTCTTGGTCTCTACACTGATATTATGTGCTATCATTTTTTGAATTAATCATGGCTTGATCCATATTACTATAATATATGTAGTTAATCTTAGATAACTTATCAGAGGCCTAACCAAAAACATAGTCCTCATTAAATGGAAATAAATTTCCCAACACGTGTTCAATCGTTTAAAACCATTAACTTCGTAAAAACCCTATTAATTATGGCATAATTTCCTCATATGAGAGCTAAATAAATATATAACTCTTAATAAAAAAGTAATCCTTATACTATTTTTATAGAGAGGTAAAAATATACCAATTATGAGAATGATGCAAAACCACATTGAATCTTAGGAATAGAATTAATTATCCTTGAATTTATGCATAAAATGCTCTATTTCATTGGGATCCTAGTGTAAATAGTCTATATAATTGATCACATTTTTCATTATCAATATCAAGGATCACTCAATATATGATCATGAAAAAGTAAATATCATATTTTTAGGTGATTTATTATATTTTGGTTATCCTTCAATAAAATATTACATTATAAAATAAAAATAACTACTTCTGTATTAATTGAAAATATTTTAGGATACATTGTGATTCCTTGATTTATAATCACTGTCCCAACATAAAATCTTGGTTGTTTTATTTCAAGTAAGAAAATCATTACTTACCCATGTCTAATTTCATATAATAACTTGGAACCAATATATGAAAATAAATACTTCCCAACATTTGAGATAAAATTATGAGAATAATTTAATGGCTATATGTTGAATAATTCTAATTAATATAAAATATGTTGCCACTCCTAGATCACATATATTATCCAAAATATTAAATTTCAGTGAAACCCTCACTTTCCTTTTTACCCAAATCTCCATTGTTGAATAAAATTTCTCCCACATCCATGTGATGTACCTTGATATTAGTTACATTGGTTCAGGATATGTTTTCCTTTAGAGATAATATGTTGGGAAATGTAGTTTACTCTTGAACAAATACCATATTTTTTCAATTTTTTGTATATAAATTCTTTAGTATATGAAAATAAAATGAAAAATGAATTATTCCTAATTATATGAAATTACATTTCCTATAAAATGGTATTGAAAACATTACATTACATTGGTTAGTATAGTAAATACTAAATGACCCTACTTACTTAAATGATATCCAATTCAATGTCAGTATTCATGACATATGGGACATTACATTAGTATAAAATGAACAATTTAAAATTAAATTTCAACATGATTGATGTATAAAATGTTGTATTTGGTCATAAAAAAATAATTTTACCCACTTACAAATATGGGGCCTCTACTGGTTTAAATCCATTATTGGTCAATTAATCAGGTTACCCAATTATTATTCAAAATAATGCCTGATTTTTCCACATATGAACTATGTGTGGCGTGGTTTTTATTATCTTTGTTTATATAGTGAGATTTGAAATGAAATTTTTTGATATAGTAGAAAATTATCCATACATTTTACTCCATTAATAAAAATAACTATGACCTAAACAGTATTATTTCAAATGAAAATTTCTCTTTACATCATTCATAGCTTTTATCTACCAGTCGTACATTATGGATTGAGTATTTTGAATATCCACACACAATTATTTGATATTGATGGGGATAGAAATGGGAAGTAATGTATTCCTCTGTAATTTGATGATTATAAAAGATGGAATATTTATCCATATCATTTAGAGGCATGTTTTTTCTTATGGTAAATGTCATATAATGTCCACACATGAAGGATGAAATTTTAGTAGGACCTATAATTTTATTATTAGTCATTTTTTATCAAGGAAATACCCATTCCATATCTTCTCTCTAATTTAAATACATGTGGTCATTATTAATATCTTCATTATTCCCCATTTGAGTGTTTTGGGACACAAAAACCTTGGACCCCCCAACTTGGTTTTCATTTAACAAACCTGATACATAGTCCATGAATTAAAACATATGCTAAATGGTATGAAATTAATATCATACATCATCCCAAGTTTATTTTAATGATGTTTGGTATTACATTCCACTTATATGATTGAAATGATCACCATTTTTATAGTATAAGAACATTAATTTTAATTTCATTCCATTAACAATTATGATAATGTATTCAATCATTTCTCTACCCATTCACATTTGGATATTCTATCTCATTATAAAAATTGTATCGCCCTTATTGTCAATTAATTTTTACGTTAACCATTATGTGATCTTCTTTGGGAAATTTAGATCATTAGGATCTTTATTTTAATTGAGGTTCCCATTTAACCATATGTCACAAACTTTCGTGACGTTCCCAATGGTCCAAGAACCAAAAAAAAAATTAATTTTGTGTAAATTTCTAGAATACACTATACATTATTGGTGTTCATGACATCATTCATGTTATGTCATCCTCATCCACACCATAATGTAGGAAGAATGATATTATGGATAGTAAGGTATGATATTAAACTCAACCATTCAATAGTCCAAATGAAATGACTTTAAACTGTAAATTATAGACATAAAAAAACATACTAGACTGGAATACTAAGAAGTGTGCAAAATGAAAAATTCAAGTTTCAGCTTGTAAACTCATACCCAATGGTTTTTATGGATAAAATTAAAGAAGTAATGGAAAATAGAATAAAGATTTTAAATACCACAATAATTACCAAAAAAATCTATGTTGTGCTCACTACTCTAGGATAATGGTAGACTAATGTAATGAAACATTTGATTTTCTGAAACAGGTGTTTCATACACAATGGATAGATTTTTGGTTGCCTAAAAGCTTATTGAATAAGATATTCTCTATAATCCTATTACCTTCCGCAAGAGACACACTCCATTAAAATCATTCATAGATATCGTTAATGATAACATCCATATCTAAGGGTTATCTCTATTTGGATATGAATATATGACCAAAAAATGCCTATGTATACCATTAAATTTATTATATTATTTATATCATGAATAAATCCCCCATATATGATTTGATTAAGAATGTTTTCAATAACTAGGGTTCTAAACCATATTCATGTAGATATTTAAATAGACTGCTGGTCAATAAATAGGTATCCCCCTATAACCATGTTATGGTTTTTAGTACTATTACATGGTTCCCATATTCCACTCTATAGTAACCTAAGCATCACACCCACACCACCCTCTTATAGTGTATAATTCCTTCCTTTACCATGGTGGCTCCATCTCCACACCATATCTATAAGGATCCCGGAAATAGTGCCCTTATAACATCACTGTGTTCAACACTAGGTCATTGCACCCCATTTCAATTTATACCAATGTCATATAAACCATTTATTGTCCTTCTACGCACACCATTGTTTCAATTATACACCATGGAATCCACCCTAATGTCTTCAAAACTGTGATCCCCATAATTAATACTCATGGAACATGGTTTCCCCTATGGAAAAGGTTCTGTAATTTCTAAACACCCAGATACCTTTTTATATAAAATCATCATTGAAATATTGTGTATAGATATAACTTTTGTACAAATTACACATCTGTATTCCCAATTCAATAATATTGTGTACTGATTTACATGGCCTCTAATCAAAATATTTTTGTGTATGTAGAACCAAAAATGTTAACACTTCATGTATTTTGTTCATTTTAGGATTAATAATATGTTATATTTTTCCTAATTATTAAACTGTCTTTGTTGTAAGACCCTAGACCACTGAAAAATTTGGTATAGACACTTCGACTATAAAATATGTCCACAACATCACATTTAAGTGTATAATAGAAAAATTATTACATTAATGATGGTTTTTTTAATTCACTTACAATGTAAACAATCACACCCTATAGTCCAATAAGTGTGACCTCAAATTTCATCAATATTTGTTTGAGTTTGTATAACTATACATATTATCTCCCTCAAACTGATAATAGTTTCTTATGAACTATTGGAACTGACAAATGATGAGTTCTGTGGTGGATTTGGCACCTCATTTATATTTATTTTTTCTTAATTATGTTACCGAACAAATCACCTCCCCTATTTGTAAAATATGATCAACCGAAAACAAAAGCCCCATTAGTTTTACATGAAACATCGTAAACCTCATATTAAAAGAAACTCAAAACTCACCATGTTAAAAAACATCTAAGGAATCATAGAAAATATAGATTCTATAATTTATAGGCATAAACAACATTATATTAGATAAATAATAATAATTTAAGGAAAAATGATAACAAATCATACAACCCATTAATTCAAAAATATATAATTTGAGAGTAGACAATAAATATAAGATTATGACCACTTTGTTTCCTATATCTGAGCATTATGATAAATTTTAGGAAACAATGTAATATCGAAGACAAATAACATCGGTCCCATAATATTATTATAATTATAATTGATTCACACTCCCTAAGACCATATTCCTAGAAAAAATAGATAATATTCTTGTTTATCTTTTGTAACGAATCAAATAATCTTTTTGCATCATGTTTTTAATAATTATTATTCATTAAAACCATTACATAATAATAAAACCATGTATACAAGTATTTTATATGTTTTTCCATATTCTGTTGACAAATACTTGTCCAAAAGCACACATCTATGTGGAAATAAAATTTTATTTAAAAGATAGATTGATTTTGTTTATAATGATGTGGATATGCTAGTATATCCATATCACCATCAAATTTCAATATTTTTAAACATAGTATGAATCCATTTCATGAAATTTAATTGTAAAATATATTTACTAGTATGTGGGGACAATATATATTTTTCAATATCAATTCAGCGTATAACAATACCAAGGAACATTTATGTGAAAAATACATATTACTGGATGATTTGTTTTGACTCATTTATGTAAAAAATTTATATTTATATAATCTATAATGAATAAATGTTTTTATGGATACATTTATCTATGTTTATTTTATTATCATTTTAATAAATTATCATAAGATGATAATCAAAACCAAAATGAAGTATATTCAATGAAAACGATTTAAGAATAATAACTTATCTCTCATTGACTACATTGTGATGATAGAAAAATTCATATGTTTGAGACTCTCTCCAATTTTTCACAACATAGTTACCTATATAAACTATTTCTATTCATCAATTTATTTTCAGTATTATGTAACACCATGTTGAGGATTGGAAAACTGTGTAACCTTAGCATCCTTAGCTCGGTAGAGTTTCTCCAAATAAAAATATGAAAATCACTCTCTTATATTTTTCACATCAAATAGCCACCCATACTCTCTATAAAAAATGTATCTCCTGGTATAGGTTATCCAAATATACGGGATCTTCATCATCAATATGGTTCTGTTTAGTCCCCCCCCAACAAAAATATTATCATCTCAGAGTAGTATATCTTCGAGGTTAGTTAAAAATTTCTAAAATTCCATATTAAAGGCGATTTTCTTATATGTCTCCTCTAGCTCCCATATGTATGGATCTCTATTATGTAATAAATAATCATTGGATAATTAAAAATTTCTTATCCTAGTATAGGGGACATTCCAAAATGCTTGTGAAGACTCATCATTAGACCCATCAATATATTTCATGAGTCTATACTCTATTTTTATTTTCTAGAAATATTGATGATATTGTATTTTAATAGTTATGAAACCTCATTTAAAAGAAAAAACACTCATAGAGGTGATGAATATACAGTGGGAAGTTCACATAAAAATGGTTTCTACACATCAACCATTAGGTCTTAGGAACTGATGAATTCTTGATTTATAAAAACCTAGTGATCCATGTGTGTTGATAGTGGCTTCATCAATGAGATCTTCCTCCTAGGAAAGTACCATGAAAATCATAGAATATTAATCATGCCTTGAGAAATATATTTTAAACAAAAACCAAAATGTTAAGTGGGTAATCCCCACATATGAGGCATAAACTCCCAAAAAAATGGTCACCATCAAACGAGGATCACTCGAGGAATCTCCTTATAAAGTTTTCCAACCATTCACTATTTCATGAACCTCGTCTATCAATGTGTATTCATTGGGAATTTTCCGAGATGAATCATTATCCTCTCCATTTTGTTTTTGTTAGGATGATGAAAACTTCCATCGATATATGAATATTTACTAAGTTATGAGGTTGAAGGGTTGTAATGAAATTTATCAATAAAATGGCCTTCATGGGGCTTCCCTAACCAATCACTGGTCAAATGATACCTCCACATAAAAGGAATAAATGTTACGATTTATTGTAGATATATTTTATCAATAATTTTTTATAAAGACAATTATATAACATTGTATTTTTTTGGTTTCTTCTAGGGAATAAGATATTTTAATGATATCAATTTTCTCATAAACAATGAATTTATATTTGACGATTTTGAGTATACTAGCTTTGAGAGAAATTTCTCGAAATGGGGAGAAAACCATTATAAGTTAATTTGGTTTTGATATAGAAATTTTCCTCTCAATCACAAGTAATTGTAGTTTAAGAAATAATATTTAACACTCCCACACCACATATACACTTTTTAAGAGTGGTATTTTTCCATTTGGAATCCATCTTGATACATATGGACCCATCCGTAGTTGATAGCTTTTTTGGGGAGAAATATTGTATTTTAAAAACAGTAATTATACCATTTGTGTGTGAATGTATATATGTATAAATTAAAGATATCATTGATAAATAGGGAGACTAACCTACCTCACCATGGTAGATATTACAATATAGAATCATTTCCCCCATATGGTGATTTATTTTGGAAGATTATGGGTCATGACATTCCATTTTGGGGCTCCACATGGGAGGAGGGAAAATGTGAGAAAAATCGATGCTTTTCACCATAAATTTTGGAAGGATGATTTTATTTATTCCTCTAGAAGGGTCAATTTTATAGAACCTATTACTATTTTTGTAGTATTATATGAAGGGACCCAAACTAAACACACATTAAAAATTCAATGACATCATGAATTTAGTAGTAGAAATCATAAATAATATCATTACTAAATGTGCTAACTGTTTCTTGTCATTGATATTAGTAAGATAAAAAACAATTGTTTTACATGTCATGACCATTTCTCCAAAATCTCAATCCACTGTTATATATTCCATTAGACATAATAATATGCAAATCCTACCGAAAATAAAACCTAATAAGGGGTGAGATAAAATGAGAAGTTATTACATATCAATGTACATAATGGTTAGATCATAAACATGGGGGAAAGGACAGATAAACAAAAATATATATTTTAAAATAAAAGAAATAAATATAGTGTAATCGTAATATTTAACGATAGAAATGTCATCCCAAATGATAAAAATATTTTCATTGAATTAGAAAATAAAGTAGTAGCATATAACATGAGCAACGACACATTGGAATGAATATATAACAATCAATAACACATGATTTCTTATCAGTCTTAACATAAATAAACACTAACCTATTCAAAAATAATATTTTGAGAATAGATAAAAAACAACAGTATCCATATGTAAACCAAGATACTCAATATTTGTTTCACCCAAAATTTATATATAATGAGATATAAGAATTTACCCAATGCATTAATGGGAGAAAGAGGTCCCACTCATCACATAATCTATATAACTCTGTGCCACCTAAAAAACATTAATCACAACATAAAATTATGCATAAAAAACAACAATGGGTTTCATGAAATCTTCAACTATTATAGTACCAACTATTCAAAAATTGGGATTCATAACATCGTCAAATTATATCAAAATATATTGACTTTCAGAAATAGATATATTTGAACCAAAAAATAAAAACCCCAAAGGTATATATAATATAATAGTAAATGTATGTAAAATATTTAAAATAATTTCAGAAAAAAGAACATTTTTATAAAAAGTGTAAAATTGATTCCAAAAAATAAATATTTCATTAAATCATTGGTAAATTAATTATGATATGGATTTCAAGGCCATTTTCATAAAAAAATATCACAAACTAAAAAATATTCTTTTTAAAAAAATACATTTAAACAAAAAAATTAATATAAAAATTATTAAAAGGACATTTATTTTTTAATAAAATATTTTTTTGACTAAAAAATATTAGAAACTTGTAAATAAATTACTTTTTTTACAAATATAGATTTGAAAAAACAATTAAGAGGTGAAGTTCATGGTTGAAGAATAACATGTGTATTTTTTGAATAATTTTTTTATTGTTGTGAGTAAATTTTTAAGTCAACATATAAGGAAGTATAATGGGAGGAAATGATCATTCTAGATGAATTTAACATCATGATTTCTAAATAATCCATTTAAGTATTTATGATGACTGAGGTTATACCATGATCTATAACAACGTTTAGGCTCCTAGATTGATGAATATAGCTGAAAATATTAAGAGACGTTGAAATAAATAATTCAAATTATTACTTAACTTGGGGAAAAATTAAAAGACATGGGTCTATATTGTAATGAATCCGACACATTTTTTAAAAACATGCATGATAATTATTGGGAATTTCATGAAATATTATACTATTTCTTGGTGTTTTGATTGATTTAATACCACAAAAAAATTATCTATTCTTTATTATGGTTTGGAAAAAAATTTAAAATATTATAAAATTGATCATTTGAATTTATATAAATATATTACATGATTTAAATGGTGGTGGATGTAGAGTTTTTATATAGTTATATATAATTATATTTTTCATGTCATATTTCATATTGAAATTATGTCTATGATATAGAAATTGATCCAAACAATTCTCAAGACAATCATCCAACTAAATCATATATGTGTGGGAGGATTACTCCACAATTCAAGAGTCACATATTATAGATCAGAAACATGGGTAAGGGTTCCTATATAGGTATTTTGGTGTGTGTACATAGAGGATTACATATGATATAGAGATTGTTCCATAGAGTTGCATTACAATAGTAGAGTTCTAGCATGGGTATGTGCTTGTAGAATCTGGGAGTGGAAATAATTAATTTAGTTGAGTAGGGAAGGGACATGATTTACGTATTAATTTAAGGGTAATTTCAATTTAGTTTTATGTTGAACTTGACCATTAAGTGGTACTATTCAACCATTTTAAAATGTTACACTTATATAATAATAATTTTATCGGATGAAACTAAACCTTCTGATTAATACAATGATTGTCTTTAACCATGAACAAATAAAAAATTTGTGAATGATGATATTTTCCTTGAAATTACTGAAAAATATATCAATGACTCTGTGGTATTATCAAAATATGAAAGGAATATCAGAAATAGGAAAATTATGGACTTCCAAATGTTATAAAAATACATTACATAGTCGATTTTTTAAATGAAAAAAATTTTGAGACAATTTTTTATGCATCCCATGGAATATAATATTCTATTAAAGATGATATTGTAAAGAGGAATAACTGCGATGATATCATAGATACTATTTTTGAACCAAAAATCATTAAAAAACAAAATTAAATGTTGATTATATTATTATTTAATGAATAAGAATGAAATTTCATGTTTTTAGTTTTTAAAGAATCATAAAAAGAAATATTTTAGATAATAGAAGAACGCGATGCATTTAGAATGTTTCAGATCAACGATTGATTCAAGAATGTTTATTTTTATACGATAAGTATGTGTAAGAGATCATATTTGAAGGAGTATTCTAAGTGGATGACCCAATGGTTATCATTTTTAATTCATAAATTATGAAAAGGAATTATTAGGATCATGTTTTTTATTATACAGTTCCTGTATTATATGAATGGTAATCCATTTGAGGAGACATGTCTTGTATTTTTTGGTTCCACATAACGATGCATACCTTACCGTATTTTATAGAATAATCATGTATCAATCTTTTGTTTTATTTCCAATAAATAAAATATTATTTATTTCTAATATGTGGGGAATAATTTTAGGGTATCATATTTTCAAGAGTGAAGGATTTTATTTTTCTCTATTTGTGTTCTGCAAAGTCGGTGTTACTTTTTGAAAAGATATATAAACAAAGTTTTATTCTTAAAAAATTACATTTTGGGGAGTATATGATATGTAACATTAATAGATATGATGAAGAGAAGATATATATATATATATAGTATAATTTCATAAATCTTGTTTAATGTACCATCTATTACAAGAATATGATTTTTAAATAGTCATGTCTTTTTAAATAATATGTACATGAAACTTATCATATGGGCTATTATATGATAATTTTATTTGAATAGAAAAAAAATTCACATTCTATTTTAAAAAAATTACAATAGAGAAGTAAAATCATGTTCATGGAGAATTAATTCAGAAGCCCATGTAGTGCTTATAATAATTAAATAGGATATGATTGAAAGAAGTTGGATATAGTTTATGAATATCTAATATTGTGTGAAATTATATTGAAAAAAATATTTTTAATCACTTTCACATATTTTTTATGGTTTTTAAATTTACCATTTGAATAATGACATACTTTCCAGATCATTTTCAACTAAGATGAAATGGAACTAAGGTGAGAATTGAAAAGGAATACATCATTTTCAGAGTATTAAATATGTTGTGAAGAACAAGATCACTCATAACGCTATGTAACCGAGTCTCAAGAACTATATTCATTTTTCAACAATTTGGTGATGATATTAACGTTTTATAATAGAATAATTAATCATATAATCTCTTGAAGATTGATGACTTTGTAGTAGGAAAATGACATCCTATATTTTGGAAAAACTTTGTATATGAAAGGTGTTTTGAATATGATATGTTACTAGTCATTGAAGATTATTCAGGATGGTGTGTTAAACCATTAAAGAAGATATGATAGAATATCGTTGAGGCTTCTAACTAAACATGGGAGAATATATTTTTCATGTTTTTAGAATCAGGATCAATTAGAAGATCAGTTTTTTGGGGGGCTTAACAAGTTTCTTATTAAGTAATTGTTATTTTTATATAATTATATTTTAGAATCCATGATGGATAGTTTTACCAATATGTCAAGAAGTGGTTCTTCTAACCAAAACATGAAAATATAGTTTGATTTTTCTCTCTCCTTTAATTTATACATACGATATACGTTTTTATGGATTCATTATGTGGGTTAAAAACCATATAATGATGAAGGGGATGAATTAAAATAATATTAGTTATCAAATTAAACCTCTAATTGACCCCATTATTTAGTGTAAAATCAATCATTTTGATTTATATGTAGTACAATAGAAAATTTTATTTATAATGATCCATGTTATCTATTATGAAGTGAATAATTTTGTAAATCTCTGAGATGCATCAGATTAAGAAAACAGTAGTAACATATAAGGATAAAAATGAGGATATTTCTAATAAGAATTAAAAGAAAAATAATATAATACATTTGATGAAGATAAATAAGAATCATATTGTAAAATGATATAAACGACTAACAGAACCTAACAGGACTCGAATAAGTTGAAAAAATTATGTTGATTATGTTTCATCTAATGAATCTTGTTCAATATGTGGTGATGATCTGAATTATAATGGTTTTATTTATGAATTCTAATTAAAAATTATTAAAATTTCCAAATAAGTGGTTATTTTTATTTTTGGAACTATTAATGGTATTCTAGAGAAAATCATATATCTAAAATAAGATGTTATTACTAAGGAAGAGGTATTGGCTAGATTAGTTGGCATATGCAACTCTCTCAAAAAAATAAGTGATAAGGATTAAAAATATCTATATTTATTGAATAATATGATGAAAATATTAGAGAATGGAGAATTATATATAGTGATAATGATTTAATTTATATTTTTTTGAAGTTGATTTCAACAAACATGAATAAATTCAAGAATTTTCAATAAATGTCAACAATACTCAACAAGAAGTTAATGGAATGAAGGAAAATGAGATTGATAATTATTTATGTGAATCCCAAAAATATACGATGTAAAAAGAAACAAAATAAATGATGATTGAGAAGATATGATGAGATTTGGTGAGGATGAGAAGAATCCCCTCAACATGAATAGGTTTGATCTAGAGGTGATATTTCAAATTTTGGAATCACCATAATATATAACTTCGTATATTTCTAGAAAAATAGATAATGAAACCCAATGTTGAATTTGGATTCATGAATCCAATAAGGAATTTATACAATCTCAGTAATTAAATGTTAATATTATCGAAGAAGAATGTAACACCGCATTATTTTATAGTATGTTGTTTTCTTTAACATAATTAAATAGCTTGTACTACAAGAAACACCAAGTTAGAGGGCACCACAACTTACCAAACTAGCCGATAAAAATGTGGGTATGAAAATTATTAACTGAATTTTTAATTTTATATACTCTATATAATTTTAATATCCATATTACATGTTTCATAGATATAATATACGAAATAATTCGGCTTTTCAAATAAAATAAGAATTTAAAAAATGGAATTTAACAACCTTTTAAGGGTGAAACCTTCTTAAATTCAATATTTGACCATTTTATATATTCAAAATTACAAAATAAATATCTTATTTAGAAGAGGGACATAAAAAAAATTGGGTCAATTTTCAGTGCTTTTCTGAGAATGTTCATATTTTGATGAATATTGGAAAATACTACATATTATTAAAAACAACATTATTAATAAAAATAATTTATAGTGTTAAATTATAAATTTGAATGGTTTTTAAGTGTAATAGGATTATATTTTAATCATTTAATCCAATTTTTGTCATTTTAAGTAATTTTAAAATTAAATTGGACATAAACACATATCAATATTTTGGTAGTTTTTACTTCTCAAAAACCTGATTTCTTGTTTGGATAACAAGAATATTTTTTAAAAATTAATTAATAAAAATTATTTTTTTTTTAATTTGGTAAAATTGACATCATTTTTGAATTTGGAATATCAAAATTAGTTTTGGGTGAATTTTATGTATTTTTCTAAAAACATTCAATTTTTTATGAATAGTGAAAAACAATGTGTAATTGTCTAAAGATGACATTTAATATAATTATTATCAATTTAAATTTATTTTAAAGTAAAAATAGATATATGATATCTATATTAGTTAAATTTAATTTATTGAAGTAATTTTATAATATCATTAGATATATAATATTTTATTGAAGTTTTTACCTTATTTTAACCACATTCTAGGAACATTTTCAAATTTTCATAAAACATAATTTCACCACTTCTGTGAATTGAATTTCATGAATCCAAGAGAAAAATTTCACTCTAGTAAGAAAAATATTGTTCAATATAATGAAAATAATTTTGGTTGAATAGTGACTTTTGAATTTTATTTACCACGTTTAAAGGTAAATAGGGTCTGTAAAGGTAAAAATGATATTATAATTACCCCAACACATGTCCTAATTCTATTGGATACGTGTATTTTGACAAAAATCAACCTTAGGAATAAAATATTATCCTTTTTGATCCACATGGATTAGATTAGGAAATTTATTATTATTTTATTTAAAGAATAGTTTAAAGTGTTAAATTAAAAGTTTAATAACTAAAACATTTTTTTATATAGGGTTACACATTAGAAATATTCAACTATAAATATTCTTTATAAAGATAAAAATATTTAATACATAATGGAATTTAATTTAAAATTTTTATACATTAAATAATTTAATTTATTTATGACGCAGTGATGATGTTTTAATTACCTTATTAATGAAAGACTAAAATAGTTGATGTCAAAAAAATTAAAATAAATTTAAATTTATGTTTTGGATGCATTTAACTAATTTTAAAGGTTATTATGACATGTTAGGGTCAATTTAATTTATTTGTTTTCAAATTAATCATGTTTTTTTTGACATTCACAAAAACAAAATTCTAAATAGTGTCAAAATTGACATAATAGGGTTTTTAAGACAAATACAATATTATTAAATGATATAACATTCCTAAAAATATAATTCTTAACCAACTGATTTAAATAATAATGAACCACTTGTTGTTCGGTTTTAATTTTAGGGTAATTTTATTAACCATGCAATATAAAAATACAAGAAGACATGGTAACGACTAAACTATTTAACTAAGAATTAAATCTAAAATATAAGGTTAATATGGTGACCTAAACTAGACTATACAATATTGGTTGAGAATATTTCAACCCATACCCACCTTATCCTAGAAATAAATCTATTTGGAGCCATTATTAACTGAAATTTTTTTTGTAATAAAATAATATTTCAAACTTTTCCTAAAGTGACCCTTACCATTCTTTTAAACGGGTACTTCCCCTACTCTCAAATTCACATATACAAAGCCGTTTGGCTCAGTCAAAAACTGGTCAAATATCCTACAAACTACCCTCACATAAACCTATAGGAATTAAATTGATCAGAAATGTCACAACCTCTTCCCTATAATGTGTTCCACTCCTAGGCTGGCAATGTGAGAAGGGAGATAATGACCCTTGAGTCCCACCTCCTATAGGCCTGGGGTTGGTGACTTGCACCGAGGGTATAGTAATCAAACAAATGGGGGGCATTACCCTCTAGGAGAACACATGCGGAATAGAGAGATAAGATAGACACCAACCAACTCCATCTCGGAACTGAAATATAAAAGAAAAACCAAGTGCACATTTGTAATGTCAGGCAAAAGTACTACAACTGGAAGGGGAAAACCGCAAGTACCCAAAAGAACGTAAAAGCACCAGCAACCACAAGCCTGAACAGCTCTTACAACCCCAAGCTAGTAGAAACCAGTTTGATCTCTAACCTACTCCAAGTGAGCTGAAAACAGTTTATATATACATATTGTGAGTATAACAGTATACTCATTATGATCCTCCCTGAAGCCTCTCATGAAAAAGTAAAGAAAGGATGATAAAGAACAGTGACCAAAAAGTGAAAATATCTCGTCACCAAAATAGGTATAATATGTTCCCAACCTCAACATGGCTACTCTCACCAAGTAACACATAAAAGAATATAGCATATAATAAATAATATCAAGGGTACCCCGCAACTAATTCCCCCCTCGTTTTCCACTTTTATTCAACGTTGCACGTCCTGAGTATCTCTCTCTAATAAGGATTGCCCCCAGACACCTAGGCAAAGCACCACAACATGAATCTCATGCAAAAAACCCACTAAATCCATGTAAGAGAAGTAACCCGGTAGTTTCTAGGAGCCACCACAACCCGCATAACGTGTATCGCACTTTGGGTATTATACCTCAAGCCATTACATTAAATACACTGAGTAAGGATCATCTAGACATAACAGCCTATACACATTACACCTATAGTAGTCCATATGATACTATATCCAGAATATAGGATTCTGAATAACCATAACCCATTACCACCCTCTACACGCATATATGGGGAAAAGTAACTGTTGTGCCTACCAGCACAAGTAACTACCAAGAGAAGAGAGCCTGGCCAAAGGTGGTAGTCAGCCATACATCCACCCACCAGAATGATGGAGAAAACACCCCCTTGGGCTCAGAATCCCCGGGGTTTCAGTTTACCTTACTGATAAGGTGGAGTAGCATATAGAAACACAAAACGTAAAGAATATACTATATCTCACAACCAAACTATGGGCATAACATACTCTTAGACTCAACTACAGCTAACGTCTCTTGGACTCTGGCCTGCCACTTCTAAGACAAGATATCCTATAAGCACACAACCATTTGAATAGATTTAATAAATTATTTCATTACCTTTTTATTAGTTTCAATTTACGTTAATTAATTCTTTAATCATTAATTAACCAATGACAATTCCTCATTAAATTTTATTAGCATCACAACCAAAGTCCACGATCCCTTAAAATTTTCAACCTCTTCATTATATCCTAGCAAACTCCAACCCCATGGGATAACACCATCAATTAAAATGTTCATTATAAAATTACATTACCATATTCCCATGTATTCTAGAAAATCAATCTATCCTACTAAACACAAGGGTTCTTAACAGGGTGAGTATATGACTTCTTCGTCAAGTCTTTTCCACCTATAGCAAGAGCGTAGACTCATCCACCCTTGACAATCTAATAACGTAAAGCAAGTGGATTACCCCGCGTGCCTTTGCCTCTTTAGGAAGAAGGGTAAGAAAGACCAGCTGCCTTAGGTAGTGGGGAAAATTAAAGTAGGTAATCAACCAATAAGAATCCGCTAGCATCCAACAATCACATCCATCCCATTCCATCATCCCTGGTGTCCCCCCTGACACCCACATGGATAAATCGATGCATCTATCCACTCTAGGCATCAAATGATGCCAAAACCAATATGCCTCCACATATCACCATAGCCATCCATGCTCACATCACAACACAAGAAGTAGTAAAACAACATCTTAACAATTGGGATCTTGGCCCTTTAACAAACAAGAGGGTAGCTCAGAACCCTACAATAAATTATATTTTATCAAACCACCAGTTCATTAAACCATCTTGGATTAACCGATTTATTATTCGTCGGTTCCAAATTTGAGAAACCTTACCAGTAAGTTATGAAAAATAATTAAACATTCTTACTTCGCCAATTTGAATAACATCAAATTACAATAAGAAGAACCAGATTCATTTACATGCCTCTTTATCTTTATCCAAACAGTTATCAATTAATTCCAGATTTACATTCTTTACAAATTTCCATCAATAACGAAGAGATAAAAAAATCAATCATAGATATCACACTATCTATCCAAACAAGAGTCAATAACTTACGATCTATATCAATTTATTTATCCGGTTCAAATATTTATTTGGAAAATTCCATTTTCATACAGTGGGATAAAACATGCTAACAATATAGTTTCATGTAATAGAAGAGATATGCAACAAATCTCGTACCTCAAACAGTTCTTGATGTTCATTATCCACCCAATGGGCCACAATTCTCCCCTCGTATCAACTGCATCCACCCGAGGATTCCATGGTATGAACGAACCAACTGAATCCCAAGAAACCCCCATTAGAAACATGGAGATTAAATTCTATAATATATAAAGGTGAAATAGGAGAAGAAGAACCCCAAAATAATGATGATAAAACATACCTTATATAGAAGATTGATCGATACAGCTTGGTTACATCAAAATAGAGCCGAACCAATCTGAGGAGGAAAGTTTGATTATGAAACTCCTATTGAATAGAATGAAAGGTATTAGTGTCTCATATCTGAGGACAAAGAGGAATAATTAGGGTGGAAGATATCCAGTCCCTTTAGAAGATTTAACGGAGCAGTAGTTCAAGATACACTAGATTTCCCATTAAAAGCGGATCACATTAAACCATGCGGTTTGACCAAGTAAAAACATCCCAAGCCTTATGAATAATTAATATAGGATTTATGGACTTTTAGTCGACCTTAATGTCCTTAAAATGAGGCCTTAAATATATTTTACTTCTAAGGAAACGATTAAGGGGTGAAACTATAGGCAGCTGGAAACACTGTTCACGAACTCAAAATATGGAAAAGGAAAAACACTACTCATGAACCTGACCATTAGACACTATTCATAAACCTCACCATTTGTCACTATTCACGAACCTCACTGTTAGAACTATTCATGAACATCACCTTTTGATACTATTCATGAACCTCACCATTAGACACTGTTCATGAACCTCACCGTTAGAAGGTCATCGTTCTGGAAACAATGTTCACAAACTAAAAATTTGGCAAAGTAATGAAAATGTCACCGTTAGGAGGTCACCGTTCTAGAAACACTATTCAAAAAACTGAAAATTTGAAAAAGGAAAGAAAATATCACCGTAAGAAGGTCACCATTATAGAAACACTGTTCATATAAGGTTACCGTTGCACTGTTAACAACTGTCTACTGTTGGAACTGTTCACCAAACAGTAAAATTGGAAAAGTTTTGGGGATAAGTCACCTTGACCTCCTGGAACAACTCAAACACCATATTTTCACAAAGGAATGGACCTGAGAGTTCTGGGCCATTACATCAGATACCTCTCAAAATATTCCCATCCCTGAGAACTCAAAACCCACCTAAAGTGAAAACGAAATGGGGTCTGAACAACCAGCCGTCGTGAAACCTCTCAAAATAGGGAAAGCCACAAAAGTATCAAAAGGAACCAATCTTGTAAACAT
Organism: Viscum album; assembly: GCA_963277665.1. Lineage (NCBI taxonomy): Eukaryota > Viridiplantae > Streptophyta > Magnoliopsida > Santalales > Viscaceae > Viscum > Viscum album. The sequence continues at coordinate 743,477,215 of OY728123.1, read as the reverse complement.
GAATGATTCATAACCAAATAAGATACATCGATACATGAAAATAATAAAACATCAAACATATCTTGCTACTGAGCATGTATCTGTGACTCACGTTCCCATGTACTCTTCTCCATTCCACCGTGTTGGCACAAGACATGAACCAAGGGGATAGAACACCAGAGAAACACCTTCTCCTTATGGTCTTGAATATTCAAATGTCTCACCTCAATGGTTGTATCATCATCAACATTGATCTCTCCCCAGTCGATGATGTGATAGTTGTCATTTAGATAACGACAGAGCTGTGACACATTGATAACATCATGTATCCGTCTCATATGCAGGGGAAGTGCTACTTGGTACGCCACATCTCCAACATGATCTATGACCTCGAAAGGCCCAAAAAACTGGAGATAAATATTACTTCCACGACCAAACCATTGCTTCCCACAACGGGGAGTCACCTTCAGAGACACATGATCCCCAATATCAATCTCTAAGGGCGTCCTCCTTTGACTAGTATATGATTTCTGTCGATCTTGCACGGACTTCATCCTCTCACGAATCACCTGAACCATCTCTGTTGTATTTTTCACTAGTTTCGGTCTGAGAATTACTGACTCTCTGACCCCAGTCCAGCGTAATGGAGAATGGAATGGTTAGCAATAGAATGAATCAAATGGTGAAATACCGATGGTGGAGTGAAAACTATTATTATAAGAGAACTCCACCTAGGGTAAGGGCTTCATCCTCGAACCTCCAAAATCAAGAACACAAGAGCATATCATGTCTTCAAGAGTCTAGATCATTCACTTTGTCTGACTATACATTTGACGATGAAAATCAGTGCTAAGGCATAGTTGAGAACCCAAATCATGTTCGAGACCTCTCCACACCCTGGAGGTAAAACAAGGATCTCGATCCAAAATTATCATCCTCGGGTGTCCATGAAGTCTCACCACCTCCTCTAGATATGGCCTCGACAAAGAATCCACTGAGCTTGACTCCATGATCTCTATGAAGTGGGCTAATTTTGTTAAATGATCCACTACAACCCAAATAGCATCATGTCCTCCCGGAGCTTGATGTAAACTAGTAAAAATGTCCATTGAGATTTCCTCCCACTTCCACTGAGGAATATTTAATGGCTATAGAAGACCACCAGGAACATGGTGGTTGACCTTCACATTATAGTAGACCAAACATCGAGACACAAACTATAAAACCACATGCTTCTTCCCCAGCCACCAAAACCGGATCCTCATGTCTCAGTACATCTTTTTTATGCTAGGATTCACTACTAAAGGCAAACTATAGAACTCTCTTAGAAACGTATCGCACTTCATCAAAGGAACAAAAATACTTACATGATACAAAACTCGGTGTTTTTCAACCTCTGTTCAACCATCAGGAGACTCACCACAAAAAACTCGATCTCTCCAGACCTCCACCCCATGATCCCCCAACTAAGAAACTTCCACCTTCTGTATTAGGGATGATTGGACCATCATCTGAAAAAGACAACATATACCCCCAACATCTCCCATATCAAGATGTAATGGTGATAGATCTTCCATTACTCTCAAGGAATCACTGGATTCACACACAACATCAATACGTGAATTTTGACTCAGTGCATCAGCTACAACATTCCCCTTTCTAGGTGTATATGATATCTCAAAGCCATATTCCAGTAAGAACTCAATCCACCGATGATGTCGTGAGTTCAAGTCCCACTGGGAGAAAACATACCACAAACTCTTATGATCATTGAAAACCACAATGTTCTCACTAAAGATGTAATGTCTCCACAACATCATAGAAAACACCACGGCTGCCAACTCAAGATCATGAGTGGAATAGTTATGTTCATGGAGAATTAACTACAGAGACCCATAAGAAACCACTGACCACAGCTGCTTGAGAAAACAGCCTAACCCCAGATGCGAAGCATCGCAAAAAACATCAAACTAGACTCCCTCATCTTGAATTCAAAGAACAGGAGCAATTTCTAACTTATCTTTTAGTTACTCAAAAGCTACCAGACACTGATCAGTCCATATGAATGCCTGATCCTTCATGGTCAAAGCTGTCAGAGGAGTTTCAACTCATGAGAAATTGGCTACGAACCTTCTGTAAGAGCCTGGAGACCAAGGAAACTTTTCACCTCTAACGCTGTCTTAGGTGCTGCCCAAGACACAACTGCTTATATCTTCGATGGATCCATAGATACTACCTGTTGGGATATAACATGCCCCAAGAAACGAACTTCTCAAGCCCAAAAGCACAATTTAAAATCTTCCCAAATAACTGATATTGATGAAGATCTCCCAAACCAGCTTGCAGATGCTCTGCATGCTCCTCCACATATGTGGAGTACACAATGATGTCATCAATGAAAACTACCACGAACTTGTCCAGCATGTCACAGAACACAACATTCATTAATCCCATTAATACATCTATAGAATTTGTCATTCCAAATGGCATTACAATGAACTCATAATGCCCATGATGACAACGAAAATCCATCTTCGGGATATCCTCATCCTTCACACGCATATGATGATATCCCGACCACAAGTCAATATTTGGAAACCAACATGCACCCTTCAGTTGATCGAATAAATCATAAATCTATAGAATAACATAGCGATTCATTATTATAACATTGTTTAAGGGATGATAATCGACACACAACCACAAATTTCTTTCAACTATCTTCATGAACAAAATTGGTGCACCCCACAGCGACAACCTTGGATGAACAAAACCCCACTGTAACTGACCATCAAGATATATAAGTATCTCTCGTAACTCAGTAGGGTCCATCCTATATGGATACATAGAGATATGAGATTCTCCATGTTGTAGCTCGATCCCGAACATGATATCTCATCGAGGGAGAAATGCTACAACCTCTTCTGGAATGAAATTAGGGTACTCTTCTACTGCCGTATGAAACACCAACTGTTGAACCTCTGAATAATTCAGCATTATCTCATTTATCTTGTATGATAAGGACGGAATGCGTCTAGGACCCATCTGAGGATCTCGCTTTCCAACAAACACCAATGGATCTCCATCCGCACCAATGAAAATGTCCTTCTTCCTGAAGCAATCCACGATATCATGCATCGAATACAACCAATCCATGTTGAGGATGAAATCATATGGTTTTATTCGTAAACATAGGAAATCTCCTCAATAGCGGTGTTTCCCCAACAATAGATCACAGTCTCTACATACTTCAAATAAGTCAGCTTGACCTCCAACTAGCGTAGTCAATGCCAAGGGCATTGCAAGCCTCTCTACCCCAATTTCCAAAGTATGTGAAAGGGTAGGTGATCTAAAGGAGTGTGTCACTTCTATATCAAACAAGGAATACAAAAATGTAGAAAATAAGAAAAGGTTGCCTCGAATGGCATCTAGCTCCCCTGGAGCTGACAACGCTAGAGTATGAAGTTGACCACAACCTCCTCCACAGCCTCTCTAACCCTAATGACGACAACCACCATGACCACACTCTTCTCTCTAGGGATGCAGAGTGTCATGGGGTTGTCATATGCATGTCTTATCTAACATCTATTTATCTAAAGCTTGTGAAACATGCGGCTGCTTCCTCGGCTGGAACTACCTCAATGGAGGAATGTGGAGTGTAGCACCTGGTGCATGATGACCGCTCTAAATGGTTGGGCACTCCCGCAACTGATTTCTATGACCACAATAAGAAAAACAAGTGCCTGATCCCTTGGCATATGCAAGAGAGTTGGTACCTCTAGAGAAACGAGATGTGAAGGGCAGGGACCTACCCCCAGCTGAATGGAAAATCTTCTGCCCTAAAAAATAGGATCTCCAGACCACAGCTCTACTTCATGAAAAATCATGATGATTCCTCTCTCGTGATGATTAGGTCCTATTCAATTTCCTCTGGAAAACTTCTACCCTTGCTAGCACCTCAAGATATGTTTTCAGCATAAATGGGGTGACCTGTCGCTGGATCTCTGGAAGCAAAGCCTCCTTGAAATGCCTCACCCTGTCCTCCTCATCTGGTAACAAGTCCGAAGCATATCGTAAAAGGTTCCTGAAATGGATTCCAAACTCTCGAACACTGGAGCTCCCCTGTCAAATGGTAAGACCCTCCTAGCAACTAGACTCCATCAAAGTAGAAGATAGAATCTCGACTCTAAACCTATCTCGGAACTCCTCCCATGAGATCGCTGACTCCTCACAATCCCCAATGAATATGAACCACCACTGCCTCACTGTTACACGTAGAATCATCACAACCAAGGACTCCCAGTGCTCCTTCCAAGAACGGATCCAACTGAATCCTATCTCGACCTCCTCCAACCAGTCTTCCATGACTGAATCTGAAATAAATCCCTCATACTTCTACAGACTCTGGAACTGAAACTCTCGGAGTGTCTTCCTCTATGTGTCGTCGTCGTCAACCTCTAACCTGCGGAAAACTGCAGGAACAACCTTCTAGGAATTTTCTATGAAAACCTGACGAGGGCGTCGACTTGGAGTCGTACCTATAAAATAACAAACAATTATAGCTCCTAAACCTAGAATTTGGAAGACTCAACATTAATTAACCAATTTTTTTTCTTTTATTCATTTTAGGTTAACCTATCCCATGTTATACCAATTCAAACAAAGTAACAAAGAATAATGTTGCATGATCCTTTCCTAGGTCTCTACCCTGAAACTAGTATCACCTTGTTTAGTAGCCACTGTAAACTTAAAGGTCCCCACATCAGATCAAAGGGGGACCTAAACACCTATGTCTCAACCTATCTCCAGTGTTTACCTCACTTGAAAAACATGAATGACACTGTTTCCCTTACAACATATGAATCTTATCCTATGCCTAACTCCAAACTCCACCCTATCCCTCTACCAGACCTCTGATACCACTCTTTCATGACCCCCTCCCCACAATGTGTACCCTCCTGGGATGGAAATGTGAGAAGGGGGATAATGACCCCCAAGTCCTGCCTCCAGTAGGCCTCTGGTTGGGTACTAGCACTAAGGGGATAGAAATCACACAAATGGGAGGCCTTACCCTCAAAGAGAACACATGTAGAAGAGGGAGATAATATAGACACCAACCAACTCAAACTCAAAACTGAAATATAAAAGAATTTCCAAGTTCACATATTTAATTTCATGAAAAATATCTACAACAATATGGGGAAAACTGCAGAAACCCAAAAGAAAGGAAAATTAGCAGCAACCACAAGCCTGAACTACTCCTGCAACCCCAATATAGTAAAAACCAGCTTGATCTCTAAACTGCTCCAAGTGACCTGAAAAAAATTGTTTATATATATGTAGGGTGAGTATAATAGTATACTCAGTAGGATCCTCCCCGAAGCCTCTCATGCAATAGGAAAGAAAGCATTCTAACGCACAGTGAACAACATGTGAATCTAACTCAACACAAAACAGGTATACTAAGTTCCCAACCTCACCATGGATACTCTCACCAAGTAATGAATACTAGAAGATATCACATAATAAAGAATATCAATGGTACCCTGGTACTACTTCCCCATTGGTTAGCCACTTTTCCCCAACATCACACGTCCTGTGCATCTCTCACCAAAAAGGCTTGCCCACAGACACCTGGACAAAGCACCACAACATGCACCTCATGCAACAAAACCACCACATCCACGTAAGGGAAGTAACCAGGTAGTTTTTTGGAGCCACCACAGCCCGCATAACATGTATCATACATCAGGAATTATACCTCAAGCCATTACAGCCCATACAATGAGTAAGGATCTTCAAGACATAACAACCCATACACATTACACCTATAGTATTCCATATGATACTATATCCATAATATATGTGTCTAGATAACCACAATCCATTATAGAAATCTACACACATATATGGGGAAAATTGACTGTTGTGCCTACCAGCACAACTAACTACCAAGAGAAGGAGTGGGGCCAAAGGGGGTGGTCAACCATTCATCCTCCCACCTAAATGTTTGGGAAAACACCCTTCAAGGGCATAGAATCCCATTAGAGTTAGTTTCCCTTACTAAATGGGTGGAGTAGCATATAGAAAAAAAAGTACATAATTCACTATATCTCACAACCACACTATGGGAATAACCTAGTCTAAGACACAACTACAGCTAACGTCTCTCAGACTTCGGGCTGCCACATCTATGAATAGGTATCCTATAAGAACGCAACCATTTAAAGAGCTTTAATAAATTATTTCATTACCTTTTTGTTAGTTTCACTTTACATTAATTAATTCTTTAATAATTAATTAACCACTGACAATTCCACATTAAACTTTATTAGCATCACACCAAATGTCCAATATCCCGTTAAAATTACAACCTCATCATTATGTCCTAGAAAACCCCAACCCCATTGGTTAACACCATTTATTCAAATATTCATTATAGAATTACATTCCCATATTCCCAGGAATTACAGAAAACAATTCTATGCTACTAAACCCAAGGGGGGTCAACCTAGTGAGTATATATGCAACTCTTCAAGTCTTCTCTGCCTATATCAAGAGCGTAGACCCATCCGCCCTTGAGAAGATGAACAAAGAAAGCACATGGAATACCCCACACTTATTTGCCTCTTTCGGAAGAAGGGAAAGAAAGACCAGCTGCATTAGGTAATGGGGAATTGTAATGCAGGTAATCAACCAATAAGAATCAGCAAGCATCCAAAAATCACATCAATCCCATTCCATCAACCCTAGTGTCCTCCCCAACACCCATATGCATAAACTGGTGCATCTCGCCACTCTAGGCATCAAATGATTCCACAACCAGTATGCCTCCACATATCAACAGAGCCATCTAGGCTCACATCACAACACAAGCAGTAGTAAAACAACATCTAAACAATTGGGCTCTTGGCCCTTTAACAAAAAAGAGGGTAACTCGGAACCCTACAAGCAATTATCTTTTATCAAACCACCAGTTCAATAATCCATCTTTTATTAACTGATTTATTATTCATTGGTTCCCAATTCAGGAAACCTAATGAGTAAGTTATCAAAAATGAGTAAACATGCTTACTGCACCATTTTGAATAACATATAATTACAATAATAAGAACTAGATTCATTTAAATGCCTCATTATCTTTATCCGAATAGTTATCAATTAATTCCACTTTTACGTTCTTTTCCAATTTTCATCACGAACTAAGAGCTAAAAAATGCAGGAATAGATATCACACTATCTATCAAAACAAGAGGTAATAACAGGTGATCAATATCAATTTATTTATCTAGTTCAAATATTTATTAGGTATATTCCATTGTCATCCAGTTGGATAATACATGCTAACAATACAGGTGAACATAAAAGAAGAGAGAAGCAATGAATCCCCTACCTCAAACAGTTCTTGAAGTTCTTTACCCACCGAACGAGTCACAATTATTCTCCCGCATTAACTGCATCTAACTTAGGATTCCATGGTACGACCGCACCAACCAAAACCCAAGAAAACCCCATTAGAAACATGGAGAATACATGCTATAATATGGAAAGGAGAAATAAGATAATATGAACCACAAAATAACGACGATAAAACATACCTTATAGAGAAGATTGATTGATATAGATTGGTTGCATCAAAACAGAGCAGAACCAATCTAAGGAGGAATGTTTGATTATGAAACTCCAATAGAATAGAATGTAAGGTTTTAGCATATAATAGCTGAGAACAAAGTGGATGAATTTGGGGGGATGATATCATGTCCCTTTTGATGATTTAACGGAGCGGCAGTTTATGATACGCTTGATTTCCAATTAAAAGTGGATCACATTAAACCATGTGGTATGACCATGTAAAAACATCCTGAGCCTTTGAAATAATTAATATAGGATTTATGGCCATTGAATAGGACTAAATGTCCTTAAAATGAGAACTTAAATGTATTTTACATCGAATGAAACGTTAAAGGGGTGAAACTATAGGAAGCAAGAAACACTGTTCACGAACTCAAAATTTGGAAAAGGAAAAACATTGTCCATGAACCTCACAGTTAGATACTATTCATGAACCTAACTGTTAGACAATGTTCATGAACCTCACCATTAGACACTATTCATGAACCTCACCGTTAGACATTGTTCATGAACCTCCCCGTTAGACACTTTTCATGAACCTCACCATTAGACACAATTCATGAACCTAACTATTAGACACTATTCATGAACATCACCATTAGAAGGTCACTGTTCTGGAAAAACTGTTCACAAACTCATAATTTGGAAAAGGAAAGAAATTGTCACCATTAGAAGTTCACCGTTCTGGAATCAATATTCACAGAACTCAAAATTTGGAAAAGGAAAGAAAAGGACACCATTATAATGTCATCGTTATGGTAATGTTTCTCACATAAGGATACAGTTGCACTGTTCACAACTGTCTACCATTGGAACTGTTCACCAAACTGGAATATTGGAAAAGTATTGGGGATAAGTCATATTGACCTCCCGGAAAACCTCAAAAAACATATTTTTTTATGGAATGGGCCATAGAGTTATGGAACATTAAAATAAATCCAACATAAGGATCCCTTTTGGTCAAATCAAAAGGAAGAACCCGAATAAGTAGTAATAATTTCACCACCTCTTTTAGTCTTATTTTCTTATTCCACTCCCACTTTCTTTATTATTTCCAAACAAAAATAATAACTCTAGTAACTTCTTCATAACTTGATGTTATTATAAATATGGTACAACTATATTCACTATTCTATCTACCCTATTATTGAAAAAGTCACCATATGTGCGTACGTATAGATTACCGTCTCCATGTCATGGTGTAGTTTGTGATTCAACATTTCATTATTCAGAAGGGTATAATAATTAGTATAATTTTAGTAAATAATAAATATAATATGTTAATCATTTTTTATATATTATATACCATCCAATTACATTCAATTTCACCATCAATAGAATGATATCATCTCTCGTGCGTACATACGAATTATCATCTCCACGAACCAGATGAGATTCATTTACCATCATAATCATTCAAGAATAATTTTCATTTTATTATTTAAATTAAATTTTAAAAACATAATATCGATCTAGATATAAATTAAATACATCTTATCCATAACAAACATGACTTTTGTAATAAAACATATAAAGGAAAATGAATCAGTTCACACCTAAAACAATGATACCATTGAAATATTATAAACAAATAAATATTAAAAGATCATATATTATATCATATTTTTGAATGTGGTTATTGTATAATATAATAATAATGATTTAACAGTTATATAGGAGTTTAACTAACCCTCGACTAAGGAAATGTAAAAGGTAAGGGGTTTTTATCTCACTTTTTATTCTCGTGAGATTCAAGATATATTTGCTACTATTTCTTTTTGTGTAGTGTATGAACTACCAATGTTTGTATTATTTGGTAAATATACATTAATTTATAGGTATTTAAATTTTCATTGAATGATAAATCTTTCTGGGTGTGTATTTTTTGTAAGTTTCCAAATCAGTAATGGAATTTCTAATTTCAATTTCCCCTAATTGGGTTTTACGCATACCGTATTTCTTATTTTACTCCAAGATTATGTGTGGAAAAACTATTTATTTATTTATGTAGTAATTTACACACTCTTTTGTTTTAATATACTATTGATACTCATAATAACTCCATTGAAAAATTCACATGTCATTGTCATGAACTTGATAAGGGTAATCTTAACTCAATTTCCATTTATTGAGTTAAATATCCAAGTCATTTGTTTTGTGTTTACATGAATATGTGTGAATTTCCTTTGATTCATTTACACTAAGTATAGAATCATCTAGATTGTATTCGTAATTATTTCATTGATTTATCCCTTATCTAAGGATACTATCTTTATAATGGAATTCATCTCAATTTATATTTCATTGATTTTTCTTTGTTTTTATGCACTAATTCACATTTATATTGTGTATATAATGATTTTTTACATATTATATCATGTAAACCTTTAGTCTAATGATATTATAAAGGTTTCATAAATGTTATTAGTCAATTATTTTTATTCAAGCATTTTTCATTTGGTTAGGATCTTTTTAACTAAATTATCATTTTAAATGTTTTAATGATTTATTATTCTAAACCATTCCCATTAATGTACATGTTTTAAAAATGGTTTCAAAGATTAATTTATTTGTAAATTAATTTTTTAAAATTAAATTTCCTTTCAAAAGTTTCAATGTCATATGGGACACTTTGATTAAAAAATATCTTTTAAATGACTTCTTTGATAAATAATGCGACCTTTAAATGTTTTCATCAAAAATGGAATATTTATCTCAAATAGTTTTAAAGATTATTTTCATATATATCAATATGATTTATTGTATTTTAGGATTTATTGCGGTCTATTTATTATAGTACAATATTTTATGTTGTATTGAATGAGTTATGTTTGATTGTGTATGTGCTTTTTTTATTTCATTCATGGTTTGGGTTGAATTATTGAAATTTCGTATGCTTGTTTTAATACGAATGATTAGATTATGTTTCAAAATTTTCTTATGAGGAATGAATTGTATATAGTAAGTGAATGGTGGTGCTGGTTATATCCGGTATATGCCTCTATAGGTCTCACTAGACAAACTAGTGTCTTGGCATAGGGCCTTGAAAAAATATTTATTTGTAGTCTTGACACAAGTCCCTGACTATGTGGTTATGATGTCTGGAATTTTGAATTCCTTAAATATGAAATTATCTATTGATATTACATGTAATTTTTCGACTACTAGAATATCCATGTGATTAAGTAAATGGATTTATTTAATTTATCTTTTACATATTATGCAAAAGTTTATGTTTAAAAGGATAGTGTTTTAGTATTATAAATTTTCTTAGATGTTAATTCTTATTTATGAAATATTCTACTATATTGTGATCCTTAATGAGCATCTAAGATCACCACTTTCCTATGTTCTAATTTTCACCAGATGTGAAGAAATAAATTATGTGTGACCTATAAGGATAGGCTAAGGGATATGAGTGTTTTCAAATGGGAAACAATGTGGTTATTTTTTTATATCATGATGTAATGTAAAAACTATTTATGTATATAGTACATCCAAGGATACTGAACTAATCAGTCATTTAAGTAATGATCTTTTGTTATCGTTCTAATGTTATGTAATAATGCACTGACTTTGGGTAACTAGTGTTGAGGCGTTGTAGTTGGTATCATATGATGTTAAGTATAAACCTTGGAAAATAGATTTTGAAAAACATTGATTAGATAACATTTCCCTAATATAGAAATTGATGATTAATTAAGAAGAACTTCCTATAATTTTGGAAACGTAGAGATTTTGGGTATTTTACAAGAAATACATCCCTATCTAGATACGAGAAGGTATAGGAAGCTCTGGAAAAGATGAATCTAGGGGTAAAACCCAAAAGCACTGCTTTGTGATAGACTCAAACAGGAACTGGTTCCTGGAAATTGTCCTAGCTACACTCTTTGTTATGTCACTCTCAGGGTACATGCTTAGGATAATTTCTGTTTTTTTACAAACTGATTGGATGGATTTTAATATAAGATGATATTAAATAACCTTTGTTAATCATAAGGAGTTTTAGATTGAAAATAAGGTGTCATGATTTTCTTTAAATTATTTTATGACTCACAATATTCTTTCTGATTTTAACTAATGGATAGATTCCATGGTAGTAATAGTATCATTATACATGATTTACTAGGTGGGAATGATGGTGGAAATGAGAAACTAAATATAATGTTGATATGAATAAAAGATACCATTTTCAAGAAGAATCAGTTTTCCAAAAATATAGTCAATAATATATACCTTAACTGACTACCAAACTAAATAATGAAGAGAAAGAAGGAGAATGATAAGACCACCATCTGTGGAGACCATGGAGAAAAGTAAGCTCAAATCCCATTATGCAGGAAATGTGGAAAGTGACTTTCAGGAATGTGTCTCAATAGAGAATAGAAATTATTTGTGTGGGAAATAAGGACATAAAGTAAATATTTGTCAAGGAAAAATTAAGAGTAATATGGAGGAAAATAAAAACAATCCTAATAATCCATTTACATTCATTTTCCTTAAATATAGGTGACCTTGGAATTACCAGAGTTAATTCACTATTCTATAGGATAACCACTAGGTCATGGAAGATCCTATGTGGAAGTAAATTGATGGACAAATTATCTTTGTTGATGTGATTACATTGGATGAATTTTCTCTTGTATGTATAACCCTATTGTTTGTTATGGTAAATTGATTTTTCAGGAAGAATTATATTTTCTTTTATAGATAGAGTTATAAATAACCATGTGGGTTTATATGATCCATTAATTTTAGGAAATTACAGGTTATTAATTTTTGGTATGAAAATTCAAGGTATGTGGTTACATTTTTTGTTAAATTACTTTATGGTTATTTTGAGGAATTTATCTCATTTGGGGAATTTTATAAAATATAGTTTTTGATAAAAGAAAATATACAGACCATGTAAAAACCCATCGTGTCTGTCAAAGTTGTGGGTATCTAACCCACAACCAATCTGTGACTGGTATTTAATTCCTACCATTGGGCTACATGAAGTTTGTAGTTAGTGTTACAAATTATTTTTTGTTAAATGATTTTATTGATCAATAATAAGATAATTTTGGATATTATGTTTTATCAAATTGATATCCTTATAATAGGAAGACGATTTGGTGAATAAGTGATAAATTTTATTTTTAAAGTCATTCACTATGTTGAGAACAATATATGTCAAAGTAAAATAGAATACTATAGGATTTCATTTGAGGATTAATGTTGGATTTTAATTTTGAACGAAATCTTTGATTTTTTATAGAGATTCAGGTTATTAATGGAATTGATTAACCTATAATAGAGAATATTTGATTTTGTTAATTACACTTCAGTATTAGACATTAAGAGTTGTTGATGTTATTTGGAGATACATGTTAAGATTTAATATGAACGATTATGTGATTAAATTCTTATGAGTTTTGAGTTTCAATTTTAGTTTGGATTATAGTGAAGGATTTTAAGTACAATTGTTTATTGAATAATATTTATTTATCTTTGGGTATTGTTCGTTTAATTTTTGAAATTAAGATTAGAATTTATTTCTATAAAGAATAATCCATTTTGGAGATCATCTGTTCTTGTACTGTCAATTTTAGTTTTGGATAATCTCTAATGAAAAGGTAAATATATAGTTCATCCTTTGTGGATTATGTGATTCACTAGAAGTTGATTCAAGCACTTCAGTTGTGACCAAGTCATTTTGAATGCTCATCGTTTTCAGAAAAGAAGATTAGAGGTAGAAATTTATTAAAAGAAGAAACTCTAATTGAAAAGTAAGTATATCTATTTATGTTCATAGTAACTCTCATAAATAAATTCATCAACTTTATGAAATGTAACTTAAAACAAAAAACATTGTCTATTTACTATTCCTACTTTGAAACTAATGATCATTTAACCCATCACATGTTTTTGGTTTCCTTGTTGTTAAATTTCTCCTGGTCTTGTTTTTTGTCACTCTCCATTAGAACATGACACTTAGATTATCTTCCATATCCATGTTTAACTATATGGAATCCTAGTATGGGTTATCTTGGGTGACCTGTGTACTTCCCTTTCTTTCTTTTAAGGTGATAGTTTAATTGAATCTTTTTTTCGATGTGGGACTTTCAATGAAGTTCCCAAGCCAAATTTTAATATTTTGAGGATGATATTTACAAACTAGGGGAAGACTGTAACACCCCATGATTTAATATTTAGTTGTTTTCGTTAATGTAATTCAATATCCTATGCTACACGCTGCAATGAGTTCAAGTGCACCACAACATACCAAACCAGCCATTCCAAAAGTAGATATGAATAGTATTAACAAAATTTTGAATTTTATATACTCTATATAATATTAAAATTTGTATTATGGGTTTCTTAGAGATAATATAAGAACAAATTCAATTTTTCAGATAAAAGAAGTATTTTGAAAAAATGCAATTTTAATGCCTTTTAATGGATAACCCTTTTTAATTCCAATATTTTGACACATTTATAATTTGAATTGGGAAAACTAAACTTATTCTTTAGAAGCGGAAGATAAAAATTTAGTTTTGATAAATGTTTAGTGCTTTTCTGATAACTTTCATATTTAATAGAATTGTTAAAAATACTACATTTTAATTAAAAAAAACTTTTTAATAAAAATAATTTATACTGGTAAATTATATATTTTAATGGTTTTGATGTATAATTAAATTATATTTTTATCATTTAATAAAATGTTGCACAAGGGAAGTAATTTTATATTTAAATTGGAGAGAAACGAATATCAATCTTTCGATATTTTTTAATTCTCAAAAACTCACATTCTGGTTTTGACAACACAATTTTTTTTTAAATTAATTAATACAACTTCATTGTTTTTCATTTATTAAAATATATATCATTTTTGAATTTGTAATATTAAAATTGTCTTTTGTTGAGTTTTTTGTATTTTTCTAAAAACATCCAATTTTTGAAGAATAGTTAAAAACACAATGTTATTGTTTAAAGACAGCTTTCTAAATAATAATTTATAATTTAAAATTATTTGAAAGTGAAAATATATTCATAATAACTATATTAGTCTATTTTAATTCATTTAACACATTTTATAATATGATTAGGTATATAAAATATTTTTATCTTTTTACCGTCTTTTACCCACCTTCTAGACACATTTACAATTTTGCAGAAAATATAATTTCACCATATCTGTGAATTTAATTACAAAAAACCAAGAGACATTGTTGACATCAATATGTAAAATTTGGTTAAATAGGATGAAAATAATTTTTAGAGAATAGTTACTTTTGTATTTTTTTTTACCACGGTTGAAAGTAAATAGGGTTTGTAATGGTAAAAACGATATTATAATTACCCAGAAATGTGACCTAATTCTAAAAAATAATTGTATTTCGACCAAAATCAACCTTATGAATAAAATGTGATCCTTTTTGGACCACTAGTATATATTAGGACTTTTATTATTATTTTATTTAAAGGCGAGTTAAAAGGGTTAAATTCAAAGTTTAGTAAATATAAAAAAAAATTCTATAGGGTTACACAAAATATAAATTTGACTATAAATATACATTAAAAATATAAAAATATTTAATACATAAAAATATTTTATTTATAATATGTATAAATTAAATAATTAAATTTATTTATGACACAATGGTGATGTAGTAATTAATTTATTAATTAAAGTCTAAAATAATTGATGTTATAAATTTTGAAATAAATGTAAATTGAATATTTTAATGAATTCCAATAATTTTATAGGTTAATATGACATGTTAGGGTATATTTAATGTATTTATTTCGTATTAATCTAGTTTTTTTTACTTTCACTAAATCCAAATACATAATAGTGTCAAAATTGACATAAATGGATTTTTAAAAAAATACTCTATTATTAAATGATATAATATTGCTTAAAATATAAGGTTATTAAAAAAGAATTATATAATGATATATATGTTATTAATTATCCACTTTTGGTTTTCTTGTCATTTTAGAGTATGTTTATTATCCATGTAATATAAAAATACAAGAAGACATGGTAAAAGTTAAACAATTTAACTAAGAAATAAATATAAAAGATAAGGTTAATATGTTGAACTAAACTTTTTTCAAACCTATTTTTTTAGAATATTTCGACCCATCCCCACCTTAGCCGCTAAATAAATCCATTTGAAGATATTATAAACTGAAAATGATTTTGAAATAAAATAATATTTCATGCTTTTCCAAAAGTGACTCTCACATCTCTTATAAAAAGGTTATTCCCCTTATCTCAAAATCACATATCCAAATTCATTTAGATCAGAAAACACATTCTAAAATATCCTCCCATATAACCTCACATCATCCTAGAGGCCTTAATTTGATCATAAATCCATCCTAATGATCCCTTTTGATAAAATCAAAAGGAAGCACCCGAAGAAGAGGACGTAATTTCACCACCTCATTCAAATTTGTTTTCTTCTTCAACGTCCAATTTCATTGTGATTACTATACCAAAATAATAAATACAGTACCATATACATACTGTGATGCTTGTATAAATATGGTACAACCATATTCATTATTCTGTCAATACTATGAATGACAAAGTAACCATACGTGCATACATACGACTTACCACCACCACATCGTGGTGTAGTTTGTTATTCAACAATTAATTATTTGGATGGGTATAATAATAAGAATATTGGATTAAAATATTAAATATAAAATTTTAATTATTCTATATTTATTATATACCATCCAATAACATACAATTTCACCATCAATAGAATGATATTATCACTCGTGCGTATGTACGGATTACCGTCTCCACGAACGTGATAAGATTCATTTCCCATTATAAAAATTCAAGAATAATTTTTATTTTAATATTTAAAATAATTATTAAGAACATAATATCATTATGTATATGAATCAAATACATATTATCCATAACAAAAAATACTTACATAAAAAAATATAATGGAAAAAAAATCAGTTTACACACGAAACAATGATTCTACTGAAATATTGTTAACAAAGTAATATTAAGAAGGTTATATATGATATCATATTTATGTATGTTGTTATATTAAAATTTAATAACAATGATTCATATATTATATAGGTTGTTTACATACCCTCGACTATGGATAAGTACATGTTAATGGTTTTTCATCTCAATTTTTATTCTCAGGAGATTTATGTTATATTTGACACTATTTCCTTTTGTGTAGTGTATATACTACCCATGATGGTATTATGAGTGTGATATTATTTAATTAATGGGTATTTAATTATTAATTTTATGATACTTCTTTCATGGGGTGTATGTTTTTTCTGTTAACAAATCGGTAAGGAAATTTCTAATTTCAATTTCCACTCATTGGGTTTTGTGTATACTCCATTGATTATTTTACTCCAATATTATGTGGGGAATCACTATTTATTTATTAATGTTTTAATTTCTACTCCCCATTTTGCGTATAATCTTTTTATACAGATAATAACTAAATTGATAAATTTTCGAATCATTGATATGAACTTGATAAGGGTAATCTTAACTCAATTTCAATTCATTGAGTTTAACATCGAAGTCATTGGTTTTGTTTTCACAAGAATATGTGTAAATTCCCTTAGATTTATTTACAATAAACATCAAATAATATTGACATTATTTATATTTGTCACACATAATTATTTCATTGATTTATCCTTCATCTAAAGAAATAGTCTTTATAAGGGATTTCATCTCAATTTATATTCCATTGAGACTTGTTTGTTATTATGAAAATATTCACTTTTATATGGTGTATATATTGTCCTTTAACATATTATATCAAGAATACCTTAATTATCATGATATTAAAATGGTTTTATTAATTTTATTCCTCAATTATTTTTATTCAAGGGTCTTTCATTTGGTTAGGAACATTTTAAATAATATATATTTTTAAATGTTTTTACGATTTATTCTACTAAGTAATTATCATTAATGACCATGTTTTAAAAATGGTTTTAAGGATTTATATATATGGACATGAATTTTTTAAAATTAAAATTCATTTCAATTGTTTTAAATTGGGATGGGACACTTGGTTCAAAGATCATTTTTTGACAACTTCTTTGATAAATAATGCGACTTTTAAATGTTTTAAAGAAAAAGGGCATATTTATCTCAAATAGTTTTAATGATTACTTTTATCTAAGTCAATATGCTTCATTGCATTTTATTCTTTATGGAGGTTGATTAATTGTAGTATAATATTTTATATTGTATTGAATGAGTTATGATTAACTGTGGATTTTCTATTTTTATACCAATCATGGGTTGTCATTAAAGTATAGACATTTCATATGCTAGTTTTAATATGAATGGCTAGATTATGTTTCAACATTTTCATGTGAGGAATGAACTGAACTTAGTATGTGATGGGAGGGGTCCAATATATCCCATCGATTCATCAGTAGGTCTGTTGAGACAAACTAGTTTTTTGGAACAAGGCCCTGAAAAAAAAACATTATTTTTAGTCTTCGCACAAGGCCTAGCCTATATGGTTATGATGTACAGAATTATGATCTATATCATTAGGTAGTTGTCTATTAATATTACATGTGATTATTCTACTAGAATAATATCCATTTGAATAAGTAAATGGAATTATTTGATTTATCTTTTCCATATTATGTTGATGTTTATGTTTATAAGTCTTGTGTTTTAGTCTTATACATTTCCTTAAATGTTTATGCTTATTTATGAAAGTTTCTACTATATTATTATCCTTACTAAGAATTTGAGCTCACCCCATTTCAATGTTTTATTTTTCCCATGATGTGAAAAAGTATATTATGTTTGACCTGTTGGGATAGGATAAGTGATAAGATTTTTTTTCAAAGGGGACACAATTTTTTGGTTTTTTGTCATGATTTGATGTACAACTTATGTATGTATCTATTACTTCTAATGCTACTATACTAATCAGTCATTCGAGAAATATTCTCTTGTGATAATGCCATTTTATTTAATAATCCACCCACTCAGGGTAACTAGGTTTTCTAATTATAAATAAGGTATTCAAAACCAATAATATTTCTTATATAGTAACCTTCTTTCAATTTATGATACAAGTTTCAAAACAAATTTTTGGAATGTTTGGATGGGGGGAAATTATGATAAAACCACCACACAATGTTTGAGTAATAAATTAATCATTAAGAGATGTTATGTATTATGTTTTTATATAGGTGGTATTTTCACTCAAAAATCGAATGGTATACAACGAAAGAAATATAGGAAAAACAACACTCAAAAAGGAGAGATTTTTTCATGGTGTATATTTTTAGTTTTTCTAGAAAACTGGGAATAAGGAAATGAAATATTTCCATAAAATAAAAATTCATGAAAATAAAAAAAAATATCTATATTTAAAGGGATAAAAGTTAAAGAAAATATACAACCTTCACCAAAGAGGATATATCCATATAAAATGAATCTAACTTAACGGAAGATATTTGAATTCATTTAATATTTATTTGAGCACTACAATAGAATTTATTTCAACTATGATAATTTTTTTCCGTAAAAACAATGAAATAATACTCTGAAAATGAAAATATAATACCATACCAAAAATGGAGGAGGGTACGAAAATAAGGTGACAAGTCATTCATTATATGAAAATAAAAAAAAAATATTTTCCGATAAACTTTAACTGATATGAAATGTGAGGTAAACATTCCAACATTAAATAGAGACATAATTATGTCAATAAAAAAACATTCATCTTAAAAAAAGATATAATTTAATGAATTAAATAAATAAAAACTATCTACATTGAATTAATATAATGGTAGAATATTCATGTTTAGAGGTTTCTACTGGTTCTGTGAAATTTATTGTCACTAATAATAATATTGTTGTTGTAACATTAAATTTAATAGAAATGGGCATGGATAATGGGGGACTTAAGGTGTAAATTTGAGAAGCATTTTTTAATGAAATAATAGACTAGCTAGCAATCCATTAAAACATTCGATAAAAAATGTGTGACCCCTTAAAGTATGTTTGAGGTAGATGCATATTTGAATTTCTTATATTTGAGGTAGGAATGAAAAATGTACATGCATAGGTTCCTTATTATATAATAGGTAAGAAAACACATATGAATATATATTGGAATTCATGTACTTCAAAGAAGAAATATGAGATTAAAAATTAATTTATGTATAAAAATAAAGAGTTACTAGTTATTTATTCCTAAAAATTTAATTTGAATAAACAAATGGAGGATAATGAAAACATACTGATTCTAAATGAATACTTATGTATTAATAATATGAGTTATGGTTGATGAGAAGTTATCAACAATTGGAATAATGATCATTTAGAACACAGTGTTGTAAAAATACATTCCATATAAAGAAAATGTTCATAAAAATAGTTAAAAATAAAGAAGTGTGTAATGGAATATCACCATGATATGATTGGAAGAAAAGAGTGTTTTAGGTTAGGAATAATACCTCGACCAGGATGTCATTTTTGATGGAAGAAATGGGCCCACAACATTCCATAATATATATTCTTTCATAATATTAAGTATATATTGGATTGAGAATGATATATCCCTTGAATGGGGAATTTATGAGTTAAATATGCTTAATCTTCACTGCATATTAGATTTTGAATTTCTAAACAAACTTTTAATATTGGAATATTTGGTATGAAAATTAATATCATATTTCTAATATAAAAAATTGATATTCATTATCAAATAGGAGGTGATATTGACCTAACAAGGGGTGTTATATCTATTTATAGTTGATCATTTTGAAGTGTTTTTTCAGATATGTGCAAGATATAGTGTACTTCTTATTAAATATCTCATTATTATCCCCAAAATTTAAATAAGTGATTCATATTAGATTTATATCACATTAATTTTTTATTATATAAAACATTTTAAACCTTGGTAATATCCTTTTGTTTTCTACAATGGGTTTCCCTATTGAATTAGAGTTATACTGCTAAAGGATATTTGTTAAGGAAAAATGATGTGAAGTTATCCATCTTTCATATGTGAATATGAAGGGGGATTTAAATGAATAAAAGAAAATAGGATGTCACAATGACATGTGATTAAGAGACAAGAGATGAGAAAATAACTATTTTACCTTTCGATTTATTGCTAATTAGAGGGAGAAAAATATTGACTTCATAATATAATAATGTATTGAACATTAATTCAGTGGGATAGGTTGTTGAGAACAATTGTATATATCAAAAACGAGTGTAATATTTTTTGATGAATTATTGTTTAATTTTATTATTACATTAAAAATTCTATATATAAGCTAATAATATGTTATGAGTTTATAATTAATGGTGAATTATATTTCATGTTGGATAAATTATCCATATAAGTCTATATGATGATATTTGTTCATCAATAATCAATGGGAATTTATGGGGAAAATATATTTAATATTTAAGATAAATAATTTCAATAAATTGTGGAAATAATTAATTATGATTATTGATAAACAATTCTTTAAACACACAAGACATGTTACAATAGTGTTAATAGAATGATACATTGATTAAAACATTACCTAGATTACTAAATAAGTTAATGAATTATTCTATTTTTAAGTGGTTTTATTAATTTAAGGTCATAAAAAAGTACATTATTTTTATATATGATTGAAAATGGATTTTTATTATTGCTAAAATTAGTTTGGATTTTATATAAATAAATTCCATGATTTAAAAAAATTGAATATGTTGAGTTCATGGGTGGTAATTTATAAAATTATTTTTCCAACCATATTTCAAATTGAAATTATTTATCAGTGTTATAAAAAATTCCAAGCATTAACAAGTTGAGTAAATGAAATTAATCATGCACTTGTGGGATGAGACCTCCATAATGTGGGATAGGCACCTCATAATTCATGTGCATAATGTTGTGTGTTGGTATTGGTAATATATTGATCATAGATGAAGGCACATAGAGGAGGAAGAAACTGCACCATGGGTAGGTATAATAGAGGTGGAGTTTCAACACTCATTAATTCCATCCGTAGAAATGATAATATCCCATTACTCATAAAAGAATTGTAAAAGGGGTAAAATATCCTTATTTAGTAGATGGAACCCACATTGTAGTTTATGTGGGTCTCAACCATTATGGTGTATAATTGAATATTTTTAAAAGGATATTCTTATATCATTATTATATGATCTTAAAAATAGGATCCTTCCAATTGACAGGGTAACAATAATTAACCTTATATAACTACTTCTTCTACGAATGAGTGTCTTTTCATGATTCCAATGAATATATCAACAAAAACTATATGAGAATATTTAAATCTTATGGGAATACTGGTAATCGACAGATTTTATATTTTATAAAGTAAAAAAACTTTTAGTTGAGTTTGTGAATGAAATTATTTGTGACTGAACATGAAATGTGTGATAAGGAAGCATCAATGTAATTGAAGAATTAATTTCATGTAAGATTGTGTTATATTGGATTAGGGTTATATCTACTAAAGAAAAATTCATTGTCAATAAAAATTCCATGAGGGTGGAGGTTTCAATTCACGAGTAAGAATTATTTGTGGTGTTTCCAATTTTGTGAAGGAGTATACAAAGTTATATGTCAGTGAAATAAATAATTATAAATATTATACAGTTTTTTACAGAAAAAAAACCAAATAGGTAATAAGAATACATAAATAGTATGTAGAAGAGGTACTATGAGACAAAATATCCCATGAGGATGATCTAATGAATGTATCATGAGAAGGTCATGTGTGATGATTTTAGTTTATTGTGTTATGACTGTAGTTTGAAAAGGTAAATCAACTTGTAGGGGTTAGAAATGTAATTTTCAGTGTCACATATCGGAATGAAATACCATATTTTGGGAGATTATCATGTGTTAATCACATGTGTTGTTACTAATAAATACAATGTGAACTCTCCCTAATATGTGAATGTGAATTTTAGTAGAAGTGACTATCAAGAGAAAATGCACATTATTTTTACTATCTGAGTTCAACATCGTAAAAAATTCTTTTTTTTGAAACAATTCAATATAGGTGTTTCATTTCATGTAGTTTAAATTTTTGTTGAATTATGTTATGCATTACATGGATTGCTATGTATATGATATTTTATCTAAATTTAAATTTTAATAATTTCATACGGAATGTTTCACATACTCTCAATTTGTTGAATATCTATTAAAAACAATAATTGATTTTGAGGCATGTGTATGTGAAGCATCAGGGAAGTGAACCAAAAATATGTGACTACCCATATATGATAGGATTTGATATTATAATGTGAATTAGAATTATTTGGAATTCTATTTGAGATATATAAAGTTGAGAAATAATGTAAGTCTCATAGTGAATTAGTAGAGAATCCTTGGAAACTACAAGATTTTGTAAATATGATTTGATTAAAATAAGATCAACTGAGTTTTTTACATTTTAATGTTATATGAAATTATATTGAGTTAATGTTTTACATCACTTAAAAAAATTTATATAGGACAAGAATGTTATCATTCGAAGAATAATAAAATTTACAATGCGTTTTAAAAATGAAAATATACTAAACATATAAGGTACATGTACAATAATAATTTCATTTATTAGTAATCAGTAGCATAATAAGAACTAGATCATTTCAAATTCAATATAAAGTAGTTCTAATATAAGGCCCCAGCCTTAAACCTTACTTAATCTTGAGTTAATACAAGATTACACAGTGATGATCTTTTCAGGTTTAGAGTTTTAGAGAATTAGATCAAAAAACATGCATTACATTCCACATATAAACAAAGTGGTTACATAAAAGACAGGATTCATTCTTCCCATCAACGGAAACATATTTAAAATAAAACGTGGATTCTTTCTTGACCCATCCTTGACACTATCATCACATCACGTACCTTTCCCTTGACCTGTGAAAACATTTTAAAAATATGGTATGAGCATAAAAAACTCAGTAAGGGTTATAAGAAATATGGTAAGGAAACATGAGTTCATATATACATAAGAATGAAATCATACTTTACCCATAAAACATAGTCACTTTAACATACCTCATCAAACCATGAATAAATCATAGAAATCGTAAGACATAAATGGTAACTTGAGGCATTCATAACATTCTTACGTAGGGAGTAACTCTCTTGGTTACGTTTGGAGTACCCATCACAATATATTCCCTAAATCTCTTCGGAGAAACCTTAACGTTTCACTCCTTCGTGTTACCCAATGCATTGGAGAGCTATATCGGGGTCACCCACCCTTAGTTTATCACGGAACCACCCATTTTCATAACAATGCCCAAGAACCATAACATAAACGTATCACATTAAACATGCAAAAAGGAAACATAACATTTCCACATTTCAATCACAATATAACATTTTAGTATATTGAAATAATGAATCCGTTCAAAAAGAAACCATTTCCAAAACCATTTAAAACATTTAATAAGGAGATTTTTGAATCAAAGTGTCCCATACCACCATGAAGATTTTAACATTTTAAACCATTAATATCCATATAAATAAATCCTTAAAACAATTTTTAAAACATTTATATTAATAAGAACAAATCATTAAAAAATTTAAAGTGATATTTTGGTTAAAGGGTTTTTACCAAAATTAGAGACACTTGAATACAATAATTGAGGAATAACATTTAATCAGAACATTATAATATCATGAGAATAAATGGATTCATGATATAATATTCCAAAGGACATTATATACACCATATAAGAGTGAATTGGTGAATAACAACAATGAAGTCTCAATATGGATGTAAAATGTGATGAAATCCCTTATAAAGAAGGTATCCTTAAATTAAGGATAAATCAATCTCAAAATTATGTGTGAAAAATATAAATACACCCAATATAATTGGATATTAAGTGTAAAAAAATAAATGGCCATTCACACATATTCAAAGGATGAAATATTCAATAACTACATGTTGAACCCAAAGAAATCGAAATTGGGTTAAAATGTTCCCTTGGTAAAATTCGACAGCCTAAACGGCGTCACTTCAAAAATTCAGAAAATGAGTTGATGAGAGATAAAAAGGGTATCTCATCACTTGGACATAAAATTTACATTAATCAGGATATAGAAGAACATATCCCAACATAATAGTACGTGAATTAAAATACATAACAAACGAAGTCTTTTAAAATCAGGAGGGTGAAAGGTTCCCTTACCGACTTGGGTAACTTTCGAAAAGTACACCCCATTGAAGAAGTGTCAAACAATGAATATGTAAATACCCATAAATGGAATTATATTACAAAAGGAGTGTAATAATGGGCAGTACATAAACCACTCAAATGAAATTGTTGCAAATGTAGCATAAATTTCACAGGATTAAAAGTGAGATGACAAATCCCTTACAAAACTCGGCAGCCTAACGGCGCCACTTAAAACTTCCAAAAATGGATTGATGAGATCAAATAGGGTATCTCATCTCATTAAAATAAAATTTACAGCAATAGGAATATAAAATAACATCCCCCATCATAAAAAAAGTGGAGCTTAAAAGAAGTGACATAAAGGAGAGTACTTAATATGGGTATGTAATGAGACGCACCGTAATTAGTTATGTGAAAACATGTTCATTACTTTTAATAAAATATGTTACTAAATTATTTTTTCTATTTTTCCTTTTTACGAGGGGAATTGTTTTTTTACAATAGTAAATTATTTTGATGAAAAACTATAAATTGACCATATTAACTAATTTGAACTTTATCATTATAAATTATGAAATACATTAATGATAATAAATCTATAATCTTGTTAGATGTTAAAATTAAAAATAAATACATTTCGTCGGGAGAAATGGTTTTTTGAAAAATAATGTCTTCCACGTTACATTTATTTATAAGATAAAATTATCATTCTAACACATTTTATGGACATAAATTAATTTATTATATATCATATAAAGTTTATAATACTTTTAAGGAAATCCACAACTAAATATAACAATTAAAATAATTCCTTCAATGAATATACCAATAAATTTTAGAACTATAATTTTAATTTAGTTACGACAATATAGAAAATTGTATTTAAATAATGAAATATTACATTAAAATTCATAATTTTATTTTATAAATATATATTTTATTGCTTTAAATTTCATTATATTTTATTGTTCTGTATTACAAAATGATAAAAACACATAAATCATAATTTTCGTAAAACGTGTATTTTTCTTCTAAAAATCTACACTTAAAAAAATCTAAATGTTATAATAAGTAATTTTATATATTATGATTTCACAATAGAATATTATAAAAAAATTAAAATTTATAAAATTTATCTTTAAAATATATTTAATACCACTTTTAAAGATAATATTTTTTAATAATAATACATATTTATTATTTATCATCGGATGGAAATAGTATTTAATTGCTTACCATCATAAAGATTGTTTTATATTAATGAATAATATTATGATAATAAATTATAGTTTTTTTAATATAGGATTATCATGTAACAAAAGAAATTTAACATATATTTATATTTATAATGTATATAACTTCATGTTGTTTCATTTTATATTGTTTTGAAAATATCATCATTGAAATTTTTATTACATAGTACAGAAAAAGTGATGATAATATTTCTTATATATATATTTAGGATCCCATGTAGCTTCCTTGAGATTTTAGGCCTTCCATAGAACCTTGAAAATATGGGTATCCTTTTTTGACAGGGCTTACTCTCATTGATCCAAGATCTTTACATTTGTTCTTTACAAGAGATTTCATGTTGCTATTACACAGATTATGAGTTTTGTACAGGCGATTGATCTAGTATGTAAATCATCAAAAATGATACATGGAAGATGTCATTCACTTTTTAAGTTGAGGGGGTATAGTAAGAGAGATATTATAACATTTATATGATCAAAGATCTTTATGAGACCAATTTATGTTGGAATTATACACCATTTATTCTCAAATCTCACAACCCCTTTCGAATAGATATTCGACGAAACACCTTTTGACCAAATTAAATTTTTAGATAATTTCAATGTGTTTTGGTATATATATTTTATCCATATTTCACCATTTCATTAGAATTTTTAATGGTTTGGACTATATCTATCATTTCTTGCATAAGGTTAATCCTTATCATCATTCTTTCCTCATATTCATCCCATCATTTCGGATACCTACACGTCTTCCCATATAGAGCCTCATGTAGTTCAATTTTTATGTTTGAGTTAAAAGTTTGGTAATATAATATATCAAAATCCTTATAATGCATTTTAGAAAATCAATGATTATTTTATAGATTGTGAATGAATCTCCCATTACAACCATCTTCCAAAGGGTTGTAATTATTGATAAAATTCAGATCTATCTTGAATTATTGGGTAATAATTTTCCATAATCTATATGCAGTCCTCAAAACTCAATATGATATAATAGTTATGAGTACTCCATAAATCCTAAAAAACTCATTAATTTTTATCTTAACAATATTATCTAGGGGTATATTTTCTCTAATAGAAAAAAACGTACTAGTTTTTAAAGACAATTTATTTGAACCCATATAGAATTGTAAAAATTAGATGTGATGAGACATCCTATGATTAAATCTATAGGGGTGTTTTTCCATTTATATATAGTTATGGGTAATTGTTTCATCATCCATTTTGGATTATGTCACTCATCAATATTAAGCTTATATATTATGAATCAGGATATATCCTTCCCAATTTCCATCATAATTTTATTCCAACTAAATTTTTTCCTCATATCTCTATATATCTTTCTACATCTAGGATTGATTGATAATTATGATCTATGTGAATCATCAAAAAGATCATTCAACATTTTTTGTATATGTGGGATGCATATATGATTTTCTAATCATATAATACCCCCTTTTTAAAGGTTAACCTCTAGAATATCCTCTTTATTATTGTTTTACAAAAACATCAACCATTATTGCTAAATTAATCCTATAATGAATGGTGTGTTGAAAAGGTTCCTAGGTATAGTAGCATTAAGACCATCCCCGCATGAATTCATAATTAATAATTTATAGATAAATGATTATTGTTTCTTCTTAAATCATTGTCATGGAAAATGTGAGATCTTAATTTTTACTAAAATCATCAACCAACATGTTTTTCTTTCCAAGGTGGTAATGTATCAAGAAGTCATAATATTAAATTAGAAATAAACATATCATTTGGCACATGATTAACATTTTTTGTGTGAGGATATATTTAAACCTTTTATGATCTATTCCTAATTTACATTTTACACCATAAATGTAATGTCTTTAAATTTTCAATGCCATAAGAATTACTACTAATTTTAGACCAAGCATTAGGTAATTTTTGTAATGATTCTTTATTTGGAATGTGGGATAACAAATTATCTTATCATTTTTCGTGATGACACATCAAAATACCTATAATGATGCATCAAAATAATAAACAACCCCATTACCAATATATGATAATGTAAGAAAACCTACAATGAACAACTTTTATATAAGATCATTGAATATTTATTTTAATTTTAATATCCATTGGAACATAAATCCATTATGTGATAACATTGTAAATTAATTTTAGATCCATGAAAAATTTATCATCAAACAAGAATTATATATAAATAAAATCATCCAAATATGGATTTTAGTAATACTGGTTTGTTTGGACCATAGTTAAAAAACATGTGAATTTTATATATCTATAGATATAACCTCACATGTAATGACATGTACCAGGAAAAAAATGTTACCCATAATTAACAATAGATGAGTTTGTAATATATTATACAACTTCATTGGTCTTCAACACAGTCCAAATGAGATATTTAGGCTCTTCATTTATTTTGGAATATATTATAAAATCATCTATAACAAGACCCAAAAATTGATCTTTGTAATCTATAATGATTTTAGTCAAAGACCCATGAATATAGTACATGAATTTGTATGTCCAAATAATATCACTATAAAATCATAGATTTTATACATTGTTTGACATGATGTTTTTATACCCCTATGTTTAATCATAGTTGATAATACCCAATATAGATGTCATGTTTTTATAAGAATTACTGAACCTTTGATTTAAAAACAGTTCATCAATATTGGAAAAATGATAATTTTTTATCATGATTTTTTTGATAATATGATATTCAATGAACCATATTGATCCATAGTATTTTTTCAAATATGACTAGTTCACCAAATGGTGAATTACAGGGGAAAATAAAATCATATTTCATATTTACCTATAATTCATTTTTAGATTCCTCTAATTCAATGAAATCCATTGTATAGAAAGTATTTTATATATTTTATGATCTGATGATATGTTTAATTGAGAAAACAAACTCATGTTATAGGGGAAGATACAAAATTCATCCTAAAATACATCAACATATTATAACATAATAAACTTGATATAAAAGTTGAATTAATCCCAAATAATATATACTAAGAACCCATATTTTAGGGTATCATGAACCATGTTATAGAATATTATTCTGAAGAAGGTAGATGATCTTCCTTACATAGATACTTTTATGACTAGATAATTAGGGATATTAAATGGGTTTTTTCTTTCCTGAAAATTAATTTCAGTTATATATAAGAAAATTTATTCAACAATTAAAATTATTTAAAATTCAAATATGGAATGAATAAAATGATTGGTTTTAAGTATCAGCCTAAAGAAATAATTTTTAGAGGAGTTGAAAAACATAGTTTCATAGAGCATACAACTAGGTGATTTTAGAGAAAAATCTATATTCTTTTTTTAAGTGGTGAATTAGTATTCTTAGAAAAAATATATAATGAGAAAAAATGAAAGAAAGTAAAATAAAAAAGGTCACTACGAGATCTAGATTATAGGATTAGTGTAACCATCACCAAATCCTTATTTTATTTCACCTTTGTAGTAGTGGTTATCTATTCCCTCTATTGATACCTATGTTTGGTATATTTTTATAGTATGCACCCTTCATTAATTCTAGGGTTAGAGCATTGTTTTAAAAACTAACATAAAAATTTTATGATTTAAACAGTGGGAATATTATCATTTTGGGGTTTCTTCCCCTAAGTAGTGTTATTTAAGCTGATTAGATATTTTAGCACCCAAAAAATGTGACTTAGATTACCACACATTTAATACATTCTAAAACCTCTATGGAAATTACCTGTGAGTTTCCAAAAACAATTTTTACATGTGGGATGTTTTCCATCAATACTACAATGAGAAATTTCATTAGGGTTTCAATGCTGCACCATCATTCTTTTTCTTTTTTAAAAAATGTTGTGGGTCACAATATAATATTTCAACCATAAGGAGACATTAAAAACAGCCACATATAATAAAAGTTCTCTTTCATGTATGGTCTTCAGAATATTGGATTTAAAGAGACTAAAAAATTAATCAATATTCTTTTCTTTTCTATAGATTGACTAGAAGGTTTACCTTTCATGTATCTTGATTTTTTTCTCATAATATTCAATAGTCTCATCTCTATTTTATTAAAATTCAATTAATTTTTGTTCCATCATTGTGAAAAGAGTCTGGGGGAAATATGTAGTGAATAATATTCCCTTGAAAGTACATCACTTGATATAATTAAATTCCTCCATTTTATCTACATTCCTAATGAGATAACATATTTGTTTAGCCACATATTCTAGATAGAAGACAACTAAAATGACCAAATCATGCTCGGATTATCAAATTATAGAAATAATATTTTCCATCACATTAATCGATTACAAAAATAGTGAAAGTGTTATAAAGACCATCAAATGATGGTGGAAATTGATTCAAAAATTATTTAATAACAATAGGGTTTATTATTGGTGTATTTAGGTGATCTACATTATTTAGGTTATTATTCAAAACATGATCGAGTTGAATTAATATTTTGATGAGATTTTAAACTGTAGTTCCAATCTCATATGAACAATCTCTACATTTATCCATTTAATAAATTATTTCCTTGGATATTATTAAATCTTTCAATATCCTTAATAAGGGAATATTCATGGTGAGGATACATAAGTCAGTAAATCTATAAAGTGGAATACTATTTTTATAGATGAAATATTAAAACAATGAGTATATTATTCCATAAAAACTCTCTGAGATTCAATATTTTTTAACTGTGGTTATTTTCGAATAAAAATTTTCATAAACATTACACATAATGTAATAACTAAATCCTTCATAATTTTAGTTAAATATAATTTAAATGAACTAAATCATATCAAATAACAACTTCTAGACATGTGTGCAGTTATGCCTTTATATCATACTTATATCCATGTATGACTTCATACATAACATTCTCTTTTAGTAGTTATTTCCCCTTCATAAAATAAATAATATATCTTATATCCACTTTCTATTATCTAGAAATGGATGTATATTAAATTGGAAGAAATTTCTACAATTTTCCAAAACATCAAGTCATTATCTTATACTTATCCATGGGGAACCCATTATTTTTTTCTTTTCCAAATATAAAAAAAATAACTAATCATTTCATAGATTCCAACTGAAGGTACATGATCTAAAAATATAGAAATAATACATTTATACCTTAGTTTAAATTGTATATTTTTCGAATGGTTCCCTAACCAATGGAAATAATGGTTTAGAATTTAATAGATAAGAACAAATAAAAAACATATTTTAAATGATGTGAACAATTATCCATAAACTAAACCCCCTCTTATAATTCAATGATATATAAAAATATTTAAATCATATAGAAGGGAAAAAATAAGAAGGGGTGATCTCAAATGTTCATTAATGGATAAATATTAATATTCTATAATATATTGATCATTAATATTTAGAAATCCTGGCTATGGAATAAAATAAAATTTAAAATGACATAAATTAGTATGTTTTAAGCACAAGTATGAAATATGTTAAAATCATCTAAAATGCATACATATTTAAAATGGAATGAAAAAATAAACCATGATGCATATTACATGAGGCATGAAATGTTCGAAAGGGAGTGGAATAATAAAAAACATATAATTTATGACTTGTTTGAACCCAACTACCTACTAACCTACTCACATGTAAAATTTTAAGTTTAGCTAACCACAATTACAGACACCCTCTTTGAACCTAGACAGTTGCTAATATGTTTTCATTTAATTTCTATCTCAAGAGATAGAATTCATATACAAATTAATTAGAGTAAGATATATGTCCCACATGTAACATAATCCTTAGATATATTCACCACTTGATTAATAATCATCAAATCATAAAATATCCCATAAAAATAAAAATTTCTTTAAAAAATCAGAAATCTATATAAAACCCATATATTGAAAATTGGTTTACATAACATTACCAATTATTGCCATGTAAAATTAATTCAAGAAACAAATAGATTTATAGGGAGTAATTAATTAATAAATGTTGAATACATAACAACAATTATTAGAGGCTGAATCAACTTACATAAATCTATTAGAATAAAACTTTTTTTATGGAGTGGAAAAATGATGCCAATATTTTTCAATTTCATTAAATCCTTTGGAAGATAATATTAAAATTAAGTTATAAATAAATTTCAAAAACTATGTTCACAAATTCTCCATAAATATTTTAAAAAAATTACAATAAAAAATATTTATTAATTTTTTTTTGAAAATATAAATTTCTTTTTTAAGATAATTTTTATTGGAAGATAAAATATCAGATACATTAAATAAATGTCTCCAAATCAAAATATATTTTTGAAAACTCATGTCACATTATTATTTGATAGAAAAACATTTTATAAAGGGATAATGAAAAACAAAAGGGTCCTAAGAGAAAAAAAATATTTTTCCAAATAATAGGGAATGTTATCAAGGGATAAAAAATATAGACATTATAAATAAATGACTATTTGAAAATTTGGTAATTATTCTTTGTAATATCAAAAATTATAAATGAAATAATTTTATAAGAAAAAAAGGATATAAAACATATTTTCCCATAGAATAATTTAGTAATATGACATTATATCATCTAAAGGATGATAATAACCATATTTTAACAACTATGCTCAAATTAAAAGAGTACAACTCGAAGAAATGTAATTATGTTATGAAAACCGATACATTTTTAGTAATTTTTTATCATAAGTTATTTTAGGCTTATAAATAATATATATATATATATATGTAAATAGAATTTTTAAAATAGTTTATTATGATAAAATACATATTTAGTAGTATATAACTATAAAAATATTAAACTGGGGTATAACATAAAAATATGTCTTATTGATGTGAAAATGAGATAAAATCCATTACCTAGAGTTAATTCTTACTCATCCTTATAATAAAATACCATATAATTATATTAATCAATATAAGTACTTAAATGAATATTTTATTCTATTGTATTACCCTTTATAAATATTCTTTATAATACTTTTTACAAATATCTTATATAGTTATAGTTATTTTTAGTAATGAATGTTAGACCATTCATTCA
The DNA here is from genome assembly GCA_963277665.1 of Viscum album. Taxonomy (NCBI): domain Eukaryota; kingdom Viridiplantae; phylum Streptophyta; class Magnoliopsida; order Santalales; family Viscaceae; genus Viscum; species Viscum album. The sequence continues at coordinate 743,444,044 of OY728123.1, read as the reverse complement.
TTTATCTTTTTCATTTGTTATGGTTGTAGAGTCAATTATTAATAAGTGTATTCTTATTCATAATTAACTAATTATTCAATATTGAGTAATTTTTTTTATAATTATTCATTATGTCTTATTTTAATTATGTGAAATACGTGAATATAGTTTGTGAAAATGTGAAATATGGTAAACTCATTTTGACGTGTTTAATTATAGAATGCTGTAATAGTAATAAATACATAAAATATTAATAACACCCTAATATGAACATTAATAAATATTTATTTTATTATTATTACATGATATCAAAATTAAATGACATATATTAAATTTTTCAGACATAAATACTATAACATAATTCATGTACGAAGTGAAACCATCATGAATTTTGTCTTTATATAATGGGTTCCTAATAAAGGGAATGTATTTAGATAATTTAATATGACTTTTTATGACCTTATTAATGTATTAAGCTTCAACATCCCTTATGGGTTGTTATGCAAAATGAAATTCAATGTTTGTGGAGATGAATGTCATTCATACACAATATTAATGACAACATTTTCCAATAAATGGTATATGAAAAGTGAGAGATTCATTATATTTTCTATGACATATAAAAATATTTTATTCCGAAAATAAATCTTTGATACCTTTCATTAGAGGTCATGATGAAAAATATACCAAATTGATTGACAAATGAGGTAAACCACATGTACGAACTATCGATGTAATTATGTTTTCTTAGTTTATGAAATTTAGTGAATAACATGTGTTGAACTCATAAAATGATACTTAAATTTTGTACTGATACTTATTTCATTATCATAATAAGGTTATAAATGGTTATTATAATAGAAATTAAAAAGTAAATTCAAATAAGAATTGCGTACTCGCATCAGGGACTTGAATTTTCTATAGTAATTATCCATGGAAATGGTGGCCTAATGATTGACAATATATTCCATGGAAATTTTTTATCTAGGATAGAATTGAATGAGTATAAAAATTTATAGTTTCAAGGACCAATTTTATGGTATGGTGGTCCCTAAAGTGGTGTAAATTTTATCTTTTTTTACCTATATATAATTGTAATGTAGGAAGTAAGCCTCTATTTTTCAATTATCTAATTATATTATTCAAAGTATAATAGGAATAAAAATAAAAAAGTGAATGATAAATTGTTTTTGGGTAGAAAATCACATCATCCGTGCATTTTAGGGAAAAAATAAACATTTTTATTGTCATTTTCCACATAGTAAAATAATTTTTAATATTATGATTTTTTATTGGGTAAAATTTATTTTAATTTTAGTAGTTAAATTTATTTGCCAAAATTAAAATTATATTCATACCTAATTTAAAAATTATGATTTAATATATTTAAATAATTATATTATATAAAATTTCTATTTTTCTAAAAGCGGAATTATAAAATAAACACACATAATCGCACAAAATCCATTTTTATAAAAACATAGGCTTTCAACATAAAAATTATATATAAGATAAAATTGAAATTGTTTAAAATTTTAACAATATAAATTTTTTATATAAGTAATTTCATTTTGATTAGTCTTTCAAGGAAATAAAAAATGAAATATCATCATGAAAAAACTTCATTCAAATAAAAAAAATTATTTAACTACCAATTTTATTTAGTTCACAAAATTGTGGACATAAGATTTATATTATCAATGAATATATAAATGTTATTTTTTCCATAGAAAAAATAATCTATTAGGTAAAATGTGTTTTAGTATTCTGGGTAATTATTACACAATTATACAATCAAATAAATCATTATATTCCAAAAAACAATATATTTTGACTAAAAATCATCCTCTTAAGAAAATGAAAAATATTTTATAATAATTAAATTTCCCTTATGATTTTATTAAATAAATAATGTTATTTTAAAAATTAAAATAATAATATTTGAAACTTTAGTTTTTAAATTAAAATATTCAATATACAAAATACCACATTTAATGGTAGCATTTTTCAATAATAAAATATATTAATTATTTATCTTCTAAAGATAATAGAATTTAATTATTATACACGATAATGTTTATTATTTATTTATTAATAATGTTCTAGTAATATATTTCAGATTCTTTATCATTGTTTTAGTTTATAATATACGTTATTGAATAAATCATTAGTTTTAAAAGGACTATAAATTTTGTTCATTATAATATATATTTTAGAATTTTTCATTTTGGAAATTTTCTCCAGTATCCTGGAATTTTTGTAATATTTCATATCTAAAATAATTTCCAATTACAAAATTATGTTGTTGGGAGGTATGTATCCTTTCAATTATATTTCCATACCACCCATCATTATATCAATTTAACAATACTTTTTTATCTCTTTAATATTTCTTACTTCTCACAGGTACAATGATAGGTAAATGGGGTTAATTTATATAGATAATAATATCTAGTTCTCGGACACAATTCCACATCAATGTTGGGTTGGATTAAAGTTTAAATCCTATAGGTAAATTACATTTTTGAGTTGGGAAACATATATTATGGCATGAAAAATCCAAACATATGTCCTTGATGTATGCAGGTGATGGTCCGTATTTCGATAATTTGGTTTCCCTGGGATTTACATTATCCATAAACATGATAGTTGGAAATAAAAAAGAATAAATCCTTCTGTATCCACAGCTTCCTCAGGCTCCCATTCTTATCTGTGGTCTCATCCCATCATATGTAGGGGTAATCTAAGACCATCCTTATATCTCATGAGATCGTAGAATATATGTTGATAAAAACCTATGGTTGAGAATGAATCAATGATTCTATATGTTTTCTACATTCATCTGATTAGTGAATATTTTTGGGTTTCTTCCATCAACATTCTGATATTGACTTTATACTGATCCCGAGGAATATGATAAATAGTATTCCCCAATGGAATGAAGAGATCTATGATCATGATTTCCCATGTTTTGACCCAATAAATGAACTCCAGTGAATAAACATGTTCAAGACCACGGGGGATTTATAGGAAATTTTGACATTGATCGATAATATAACCATGGGGTACTTCCCTCTCCAATTTCCATTGGAAGTTCCATAGCTGGTTGTTGATTGGATGAAAATTGATGTGTAATGATCAATGGAACATATTCTATGTAGATTTTTTCCTCATCCACTATGTTTTCTAGGGGTAAATATCATAGATAAATCGTTTATTCCTAATATACATACATTATATAGCCATCATCAATAATCAACTTAGAGATAGGCTCACATTAAGGAAATGTTTTGAATTATTAGTGTAGTCAAAGAGTCCATTACAAAGTACTATAGTAAAATTACAATGGATTGATAACATAAATAGCCTAAATAGAAAATTTTAATACACAATCATGGGTATTTAATTATATATGGTATGTATACAAATTAATTTCTGCCACAACACATATACATAGCACATGAAATTTAATCCAGATGTAAAATGATTGGATTCAATTTTAGACCTGCAATTGTAATTACTCATCCATATAAATAGTGATAAAACCATTCTTGAAAGATATCCTTATTTTAACTTTGATAGTATGAAAAATTAATTTTTTTTGATGCAATTTTGGGATTCACAAACTAGATTTCGGTAGCATCTCAAACATAATTCAATAAATCCCACTGGTAAAATCTTGAGAGGGGTTTTAGGGTTATTATCATATATATATTCATTATAATGAACATACTCTAGTACTGAAATATATATATTTGGATCCTCCATCATTTTATTTATCGTAGCCTCACCAAATGGTTATAGTTCATCCCATCCCAATGGGTTGCAAATAAGGTCTTCATCATGATTCTAAACTGACATTAGTTTGTGGATAATATTCCATCCCCAAGAAATATGGGATATATTTTATTAGTTAATGAGACATTTGTGTTTTTCATTAAGAATATTTCCTTGAATCCCGGTGGGAAACAACTCATCATATATACCCCCAGGGATGGGTAGTCGATACACATAGTAGGTATCATATAGACTAATACCCACTTCACCATGATTTAGTTCGAAGGTAGTGATTTGTAGGCTCTAACATCTCGATAACATCGAGATTAGGTTAATATTATTATACCCCCATAATTTATATCCATATAGCTTCATAAATTGTGATTGATTTCAATTAATCATTTAACTTTTCTTATAATATTCATAATGAATATACCAACAACCATTTGGGTGCATTGACATATCTCAGGAATATGTTTTGTCACTCATCCAAACCCTTCAGTTGATTAGTGATTGGAAAATATAATATTGGTATGCATAAATGCATATAACTTGCTGATATGATTAAATAAATGTATGATGTGATTTTAGTGTGCTGAATAGGAAATCCCAATTTGGTTATAATTTATTGAAAATGTATATTTTTAAAGATATATTATCTTACCTACCATATTTTACATGGAAAACTAAGGTCAATGTATGTAATAAAATTAATTTAGGATGATGATATATATCCAAATACAAGCCAAATTTAATAGGTGGAGGTCAAAAAATAGATATTATTGCTGAATGGTTTAGTTTTTTTCAATAATTTTAAGGAATGATCTACAATATTAATGATAATCATTCTCGATGATCCCAATCATTTCATTTGTTTCCGGGGAAACCTAAGCATGTAAAGAGATTATTGAAGTATGAACCATTATGTTATTATAATCATTTATAGGGGATTATTAATCATATAAATTATAATGGATAGAGTATAACTTTTATGAAAAAATTGGTTCATCATACTATCATTAGGATAATTGTTTTATTATATCAATGAAACATTATCCTAGTTGTATCATCTTAGTCTATCTTCAATATGAATTTTCATTAAACATCCATCTAAAATATTATCAAAGAGATTTTCAAAGATGTAAAAGGGCTAGTGGAATAATACACACATAGTTAAATGTAGCTTACGGTAGGAAAATATTAAGGAAAACACAATTACCTGAGGTAGGGAGGGTAATTACAGAGCATAGATAATTTAATGTTATAAAAACTTTAATTTTTTAAGACATGTTTATAGTAGTGGAAAGTCCTTAATATTTTTAGGCAACATATGGTGGTTCCAATAGGTACTACTTCAAGGATACTTGTGTACACAGTGAAATGAGACCAGTGTAAATTGTTAGGACACACCCATACCATACTCTATTTGAACAATGAATTTAATACCGAAATTTTTCAATAATATTCATTTTGGTGAATAATCAACCACATAATTATACCACCATCCTCTAATAGGATCCAATGGTGGTATTTTTCTCCATATTATCGAAGGATAAACACCATTAAATGGTGAAGGAAAAATTTTAAGAAGGAATAATATTTTATCCTAGCTAAAAGGATATTCACATTGGTTATTTCTTCAAAACCAAGAGAATGTGACTAGGGTAATTCACACAAGTCAGTTTTCTAAGCCCAATATTCAGAGACTTGGTCCACATATGTGAGTTGTTTGTAGCTCCTAAGTATCATACACTATGTATTTTCTATTTTTACATAAATATATTCCCTAGATATCCTTTTAGAATCATTTATGAGAAGATATAGAGACGCACTAGATCTTCACCATATTGGGTATCTAACTCCATTCAAGTGTATTGATTCTTCATAAAACCATCTTAAATTAATTGAAAATTAGGGTAATTTTGTCTCCTAATGTTTTAATACATAAAAACTCTATGAGAGACCACTTCATCCATATTTCATCAATACCTGCTAGAAATTCCAATAACATGAAAAAATAATTGTGATATATTCACATAATTAGATACGTAGAGACCTCAAACCACTATGTTGATCCATGAACTATGTTTCATAACTAGGGAGAAAAAGTTTTTGTATTATCATTAGGGATACCATGTCTCCAAAAAATCACTAGGGTTACCACCATTCCCTAGAATCACTTGGGTGACCAATTTTCCCGAGATTCCCTATTATAAAAGCATATGTAATGATTCACTAGGGTTAACCATTCATCCTAGAATAACATAGGATTCCAATTATCACTATTATCTATAGGGACGCCACTTATCTATTTTATCCTAGGGTTGAAAAAAAATCATTAGCATCCCAAGGTAAGTCATCTTTTATCCACACAATATTATAGAGATACCATGTAATGCACTAAAAAAATTTAAAAAATTAATTAAAATAAATTTAATTTTTGGGAAATTGTTTTATAGAAAAAATTTATTATCTCTTTAATTACACACAACGTGTAGTGTAGCTCTAGTTACTAACAACACCTTGTTTAAAGGAAATGTGACATAATATTAAAATATTAATATTTAGTATGACAGTTTTTAACTATAAATTGAAATGTTGGGTAAGAATATGATTAACTCAATCATTAAAATATATGAGATACCACTATATATATAATAAATTCATTATGAAAAATTTGTTAGTAATAAAGATAAAACCTATTTAAAAATAATAAAAATATTTTAAAATTTCTATATTTATTCACATAAAAGTGTTTCAAATAAAAAATTTTAACAAATAAATTTTTTGAATTATTTTATTGAAATATATATGTTATATATTATATAAAAATTATAACATACAACTTATATGTTTTATATACAAGAGATAAGAATAATTCCAATTTTATGCTTAATATAAAGGTTTTTTTTCTAAAAAGAGTTATGTCACCTTTTGCACCATTATTTTAAAAGTGTATTTTTTCCAAATATTCAAAATGTACTTGAAAATTTAAGAATAATTTTTTTAATCTTCAGGTAGAAATTTTATTAGTGTTAATTCGATATAATTATCTGAAAATATACATTTTTTTATAAATAGTTCAAAATACTGGTTTTTATTATTAATTTTCATTTCTTTTAAATCATTTAAAAAAAATAAAAAATAAAATATGTTTTTAAATGTAAATTTAGTTCAATAATATATCTATTAATTCAATTTAGGTAATTATATTCAGTTTCATATATAATTATGAGGTAAAACTATTAATCTTCTAAAACATTTCTCTTTGGAAAACTATTTCTTAGTTGTGTCTATCAGATTGATTTTAAATTAAAATCTCTTGAATCAAAATATATTTTTTGGATTTTTTTAAAAAATATTAATTAATTTTTTTTTATTATATAATATTTAAAACATTATTTTTTCTGAAATGATTAGTAATGAAGTAAGAATCATTTTTCACGGTCTTGGTAAAAATGGATTTACCGAGGGTTAAACTACAACCTTAATTTTTACAAATGTCCCAAAACATCTATAGAACCAATTTTGGGACCGTGAAATGACCTTACAATTTTTAATTCTTGATAATGGTCCTTTTGTTTCTTTTTTCTTTTTAGAAACATCAATACACCTTTTTCATTTTAAATGTTACATGTGTACCACTCACATTACTAGTAAAATTCCATTAAATCTCCTCTCTTATTCACAGTTAAGAAATATTTTTCTCAGAAATTATTTTTCAAAATAACTTCCTTATATTCCACTTATAATACTATAATCCTTATTTTGGTCATAAATATATCCTATGAATCCTTTTGGGGTGAAACAACAGAGTTTTTCCAAAAAAGAGGTAACACCCCTAATGGATAATTATATGTTTTTTCTTCCTCCACCTACTTATATTATAATTAAAACATGATGATCTAATATTATAAGAGAATTATATATACTAAGATGTTATTATGTTAATTTTATAACCTAAATCATTCTCCACTTCCATAAAATTGTGTAATAAATCTTTATTCATGTATACGACAGACTACCGCCACACTAACTGATGTTATATGCTTTCCATAACAACCTATCACAACAATATATAATTATAGAATATATATATATAAATGATATATATATATATATAATATTATAAATATAATGGAATTAGTTTTTCAAATATATATTTTTACTTTATATTCTGTAGGAATTTGATAATGTTTCTCGTGTGTGCGATGATCTACCACCTCACAATGTGATATGATTCATCATTGCCTTACAGGGAATGTAATAAGGATGGATTTAATGAAATATTTTGGTTTATATGATATATCAATGATTATGTAATGATAATATATTATTATTAATTTTTTATTTAAATCTGTTGATGAAATGGAAACATCATTCATGTGTTTGTGAAACCTACTATATTTGCGAATTAAATATTTGATTTCTTATCCCTAAATTTAATAGACAATAATATATTCATATATACTCTATAGATATGAAAATTATTTAATTTTTATAATCCTAGATATGATGGAATTAGGATCAATATAATAGGATTGGATAAAAAATTAAATCATACATGAATAAAAATGGTTATTACTCAAAACAAGATTTTATCAAGTAATTTTTAATAAAAGGGTAATAAAAGTTCATATGATAATTATATATGCCATGATATAAATAATTATGGTTTTTATTTATTCATTTTTATCATGAATTTATTATAATGAATTTTTAATCATGCACAAAGTATTTCGAGGCTTATGGTAAGGGATTTTCATTTAACATTTTACTTATGTGAGTCATATTCCCTATTGACTACCTATTTCTTTTATGTGGTGAATATACTTCTCCTTAATGTGTTTTAAAATTATCTTAATAAAAACTGTTCTTATTTACATTCCCATTTTTTAATCTATCTTTCAAGGGTATAGAGTTCAAAACTTACCAATGAGAAAAGTGATTTTTGCCTCAATATACCTTATTTGAGACATATGTTCTGTCATACACTAATACCTTTTTATGAGGTCAATATACAGACCCATTTACACTTAATATCATTCCTTTATTTACTATTATAATAATTATTATATTATGTTTATATTATTTTATTCCATTGTGTGGCTTATGATTCAATGTTAGCAAAGACATAATGGTTTTATGATACAATGTCATCATTTATAAAGATTATTTAGGATAATTATTTTTATGATGAAATATTATGATCCATATCTCATTAAAATAATTAAATTACTTATCCTATGTTTATGTCATGTGATACATGTTTTAACCTATTTTTCTCTATATATGTACTCAAGATTTCAATAGAGTTTTTTATAATAAATTTAATCTTTATTTATATCTTTAGACGAAAATAGTTTTCTACAAAATCATGTTTTCTAAATAATTTTTCTAAATTTTTTTCTAAATAATCCAAATTATTTTTTAATTAACTTTTTACCTATTTTTTACTTTTAATAAATGTTCTCAATGGAATCTCTTTGATTTTTTCCATACAATTCACAATTAGATTTTTTCAGAAAAGTAAAAAGAATTGTTATTCTTAGATATTTGAAATGAATTTAATTTTTCAACTTCATGAAAAAACATTATATTAATGATTAAAATATAATAATGATATATTATATTCAAAGAAAATTATTTCCAAATTTTTTTATTAATTATTTGTTTTAAAAAGTTATTTTTTAAAATGGAACGATTATTTTTCTAAATGAATGTTTTAAATGATATTAAAATATTCTTATATGTGATTCCAATTTTATTTATAATGAACTAGAAATTAAAAATATATGTTTTAGAAAGATTTTTGTCAATAGGAAAAGCAATTTTCCTTAAACATGTTTTATGTGGTCTTTCAAAATCATTTTTCATCGAAGATAACATACTTTCATGTTACCTATTACTTACTGGGGATATTACCCAATAAAAAATTATTATTATTTATATGGATGGTTTATGTCAATTATTATAAGATTATTATTAATACAATTTCAATTCCATGGGTTATACAATGAAAATTGATTATGAAACATGACTCTCATTCAATGGGTTATTCTTTCATGAAATGATGAAATTATTTTGAAACATGATTCTTTTTCATAGGGTATGTTATGAAGAAGTTTTCATCAAACCCATTTAATTTCATGGGTTATGATATTAGTAATGTTTTATTATATATAGGAACAAATATGTATTATATTTATTATGTGATTGTAATTTTTTAATAACAAATTATGGTTTTTACTTTTTAACAACAGAAATTTGTAACATTATATCTAATACAGTTATGACATATATATCCCTATAAAACATTGGATAATAATTAATGTTAAATGATATCAACTGATACAAAATAGGTTATACCAATACTAAAATATGTTATAAATGGTTATCCCATTCCCATGAAAGGGTAAATAGGTTGTTTTCCCAAGCCCGAAGTAGCTACACAGGTGGTTAGCCCAAGCCTTACATGTTACAATTGTATTTGGGTGTATTAATGAAGTAATATTTTCAATGTTTTTTAATATTCCATGAATATATCTCTTATACCAAGGTCATTATATCCTAGATCATGCTATTTAATTAAATTCTGAGTCGTGAATTATGAACATCGGAGATTTATTCCATGATTCATGTTTAAGATCTATGATATGAAGGGCACATTTTTCATATATTATTCTAATGAACTCAAACCTATATTCTCCTGTTATAATGATATATTTTTTGATTACCCTTAATGATAATATTATTTCACCGTTTATTATGTTTCCTTTCCCCATCATATAAAGAACGGTATTATGTATTATATGTTTAATAAGGGTGCTAGTTTTTAATAACATAGTGGGAGATGACATAGCTCACTTATGGCCCATTTGATTATGTGTCTACATTTCTGATTTCTTTAGACTTATAAAATTATGTAATAGATCATTATGTTATATATTAAATATTTTTCAATTAAGAAATAATATTTATGCATGTTACTTATGAGTCATTACTATAGTTATAAGAGAAAGGCACAATTACCATTTGGAAAGTATTATGAAAAAACTATAGTTAGGTCCCTAGGGATATTTCCAATGATATTACTAGTAATATGTGTTATGATAAGTCTAACTGTGAGTCCATATATAGGAAAAAGTACTAGAATTTTGTTATATGATAAATTGAGTGGTTTCTAAGAAATTGAATCATGTTCTGGATAATATTTATTTATATGGAACTGGTTGAAAGGTTCCTAAGGGTAATAACTCTAAAATGGAAATATTTATCATGAATCAATAATCACATGGTGCATTAAAATGGGAATTATTATACACCTGGTTTGATACTCCCCTTGGATATTCTTTGTAAATTTGTAAAATCTTTATAAACTATCATGATGGATTTGAATAATGACCATGATTTACCTAGATTAATCCATATGTTTTATAGATTTAAAAGGATTCACTATTTTTACATGATGTATGTGATTTTTAATGATTTGGTATATTCCCACTATGGTTAATGTTTCTCATAGTATGATTTTTTTATTTTATTCAATGGATACAACTAGTGTAACATAATGAAATTTTAAAACAATATAATTTTATTTGATAGAATATGTGACACACAACACCGTGCTTAAAAAACACATTAAATATATTTTTGCAAATTTAATCTCCTCGATAGATTATAAAACACACAATATTAAGCCTAAATGAACAATAATCTAATACAACATTGTAACATAGATATTAAATTGGATTTTTTTAATAAAACAACTAAACTATGGAAATATTGGTCATATATTGATTAGAAATAAAATAATAAACATTTAAATGAATAAGAAATCTTTTCTTAAAAATTATATTTTTCTACAAAAATTGAACATTAACACATTTCATACGTAATTAGAAAATAATTATTACTAAATTTAGAAATTTTATTTTAAAAAATAAATATAAATTTTGATTATATATTAACCAATAATTATCCTAGTGTGATTTTTAATGATATTTTTTAAAGTGTTCATTTAATAATGAAAAGAGATGATATTGATTTTATTAAAAATATCCTTTTCATTTATGTAATTTACAAGGATAAATGATCTTTTAAATAGTATTAAAATAAAAATTATTTTCAAATTTATTAAAATTTAACTAATTTTGGTCATTTGAATAAATGTTTTGTGAATTCTAAAATTAAAATCTTTTAAACATATAAGAATTTTCCCTTTGGAAGCCTTCTTTTTTCATATCATATGTAGGTATAAATTTAAATTTTATGATAAATGTCTGAGAATTAAATATGTTAAAATTGATTCTATATTTTCAATTTGACTAATTTTAATTATATAATGAGGTTAACTAAAGTTTTGACCATTATGACTAGTAAAATTAGTAAAACATTAATTACTAAAAATAAGGTAAAATTGATTTATCTGGTAGTTAAACTAAAAAAGATAAGGGTTAAAATGATCTACCAACATGTTCAGAAACAATTTTAATGAAATATATTGACATTAAAACAAATAATGGTTGATAATGACTAATTTAAGGCTTTTTCAATGATAAAAACATGGGTTTAATTGAAAATTTTCAAAATTCCCATGTGTGTCCTCTCCCCAAATATAAAATTCCACGACCTCCCCCACTCCATTTCACACTTATAAGGATATTTGTTTAACTGCTAACTTCACTTTCACCTCACCAATCTCCTACCATCATTCTAGAACCATTGTTTATTAGTAATCCAAATTATTAACGATTTTTGTGTAAGCCTAAATATGTAATACGAATAAAAACTAATGTTCATAAAAATGTATTTTTGTTTTGTTTATTGAAAAAAAATCATTCAAATATTATTAAATCATTTTAATTTTATAAATTCATTATCATCCATATACATAGATTATATTATTTTAATGTAATTAACTATATCCATCTCTTTTTCAAAAAAATGGAAAATGAAACCATCAATCATGTGTAAGATGCTCTATCACATTGCAAATAATGTAACTTATTTTCAATAACCACCATTCAAAGATGGATATAATAATGGATTTAAAATGTGAATATGATATTTTTTAAACTATAATACTTATTAAATTTTAATATCAGATATAAACTATCAAGCTTCGTTTAATTTAAAATATAATAATGTCACTCATGTGTACGGTGGACTACCGCCTCACAAGGAGATGTGATTCATTTTCACTAACTCATTATAAGGGAGGAAATGAGGATAGATTTTGTGTATAATTATATTATATATAAAATTATATAGAATACTTAAGATTAATATATCTGAAAATTCATTAACATTTCACTTGTTAAGGAAATTATAATGTCTATCATGCGTACGTATGACCTACAATATTCACCAATCGATGTGATCCATTCTCCTTGTTAAAAATTCAAAAATTATTCTAAAAATTTATTTAATGAAATAATTATATTAATATCATTAATATGAAAATTATACTAATAGAACTATAAAATAATCCAAATAACTAGAACATTCAATACAAAACTCACATGAGGAAATATATGAATTAACACCTAAAATAATAAAAACAATAAAATATTATTAAAAAATGGGTGGAAAGTGGTATATGGGAAATGTATATGATATTATAAATATGTTTATAGTTATGGTTATAGTTTTAATTAAATACAATATTATAAAAATTATAAATTAGCTTAATAGTCAATTAACCAAAACAAGTGTCAGGTAAATGGCTTCATCTCAATTTTCCATCATTGATGAATATTGAACTTTTATGACCCTAATTTAATCTATATTGTATATATATATATAATTTTACATGTAATTTCATTTTTAATTAATAATTCATCATATTTTATGTTTAGACTCTAATTATTTCCTTCAATTTAATTTTACATTAAATATACCATGTTTTAAATAATTTCATAGCACATTTTTTGTTCATTATGTTATATTAATTCTTCATTATCTTACATATTCTATGATTATATGTATAGTACTTTTTTTCTATTATGACTTATTTACAATTTATTAATGAATATTGAGTTCTTATACACATAATATATTCATTTACTAATTCTAACATTAATCATATGAATATTCTGAGTTTTTATTTCAAAATCTCTTCTTAATCCGGAAACATTATAATTGAATTAACATTAGAATAAATTATTTTTTCCATTGGATAATAAAACCCTTTAATTTTCCTATACTATTATTAGTAATGAATTTTTCATGTAAAATTACACTTTTATTCTCTTTTTTACATAAATTTATGAGAATATTTTATATAAAATTTGACTTTATTTCTCTCTTTGGTCAAAATCATTTTTCCCTAAAATAAATTATTTCTAAAAATATTTTCAATTTATTAAAACACTTAAAAAATATTTATTAAGCACTTTTTTAAAAAAAATTATTTTTTTTTATTTTTTTTCTAATGTATTTTCTTATGATTTCCAATATAAGTCCCATTTGGTTTTTTTGATAAATTGGAATGAATCATTGATTTAATGTGTATGGAATGAACAAATTTTCCATCCATATTGAAAAATAAATGATCTATAATTTATTTTATAATATATAAATGTTATTTTCAAAGAAAAGTATTGTCATGTTTTTCATCATTTATTTATAAAATGATGTTTTCTATATAAAAATTATATTTTCCTCATTAATTATTTTAATGATGTTTTTATGGTATTTCAATTCTTCAATGAATGGAGTTCATTATTTTATATATTCTAAATAAGATATATGTTGTATTTATACTATCCTTACTATTTATAAGAATTTTCAAAGTATGTTTTACTAGTGAATGTACTGAAATTCAATTTTTTGATTTATTTTTAAAGTGAGTAACATTCCCATGAAATATTCATTTTTGATGATCATTGAAATAAAATTTCCTCTAAATATACGTGTTATTTATCATGGATATGTTTATCTATTAAAACAAATATCATGGCTACATTTTTTGTTCTACATTGAATGTTAATTTATTGTCTATAGAAATATTAATAAATTTGAATTCCTTACTCAAAATAGACATTGGATAATAATGGACATTATTCATGAATTAAAGTGATTACTTGATATATGAGTTATTCTTTGAAAATGAAGTGATGGGTGTGTCCATGAATTTTATATCCCCTCAATTCATTGATATAATCATGTGAAAATTAGTATGTTACAATTAAACATGTTTCTACCAATATTTTTTAACCATCTGGTGAAAGGTATTGATAGTATATTTATCCTGATGTATGAGATCATGGTATCCAATAATTAATCATTTCATTAATTATGAATGTATTTAAAATTATCCATGACAATTTGTCAATTACATTATCATGAAATGAATTTAATTCTCATTATATTGATTAAATAGAATTTGTTCTTAGTTATTAACCTTTCCATATTCAATAATTCTATTATATTCATGACAGTAGTGTTATTTAAATGGAATGTTAGGTTAATTATTTACATTTTTTATTGATTATTCTTTATTTAATCTGGAAATTCTAGTTATTAATTAAATGGAATGTGTGATTAGATATTTACATTTCATTATTAATTAATCCATAATTATTTGGTATATTTAAGTTGTTTAAATAGAATATCGGTTCGTTATTTATATTTCCATGTAGATTTTTTTATTGATTCATTATAAATTCTTCTTTTTGTAACACTCTCTAAGAATCTAGGATGGCCCTTAATTTTTTTCCTTTACCAAAAATATGAGATGTAAACTAAGAAATATATGGTAGGGTGTTATAATGGTAATAATGATATTCTTGAAAAAAAATTATGCTATAATTTTTATATTCAAATGTTATAAAATAATAAAATATGAATCTACTTTACCCATAATACTACACATATTAGTCCTTCGGGATGATATATCTTGTATCTTATTCCAATATAATACAGCGGACACTATCATCAGGCTACTAGAGCTGGGGTCACTAAATATGGTATCAGAGAATGTTTAGTATAAACTATGGGAGATATATTTTTGAAAACATACTTTAGGGAACATAACCATTTGATAGACATTGTGGATAAGTATAAAAGAACATCGTAATATTTTGGTCTGGTATAGATTATTTTTTTATTCTTAATAATGCATCCCTATCTATATACTACAAATTTAAATTAATCTGGCTCAAATTTATCAAGGTTTAATTACTCTAAAAATTGTGTCTCATGGTTGACTCAGTCATTACCTTGGAAAAAAAATGTTCCTTATTATGGCCCTGGTTTGACAATCCTAGTGGTATTCTTTGGATAATTTATATTTTCATTACAACCAATATGGAAGGATTTGAATATATGATAATAGTGAATGTCCATCGTAAATCCTAAGGTGTCGAATATTGAAAAGAATGATTCACAAATGAATAGAAAAAAAATTATTTTTTGAAAGAGAAGGGCCAAATTCAATGAATTATTGAGGAAAAAATAAGAGTATGATTAAAGGAAATAAATTTAATCCTTGAGATCCAGTAATAATTCTTTCTTATAATGCATAACTCCTAGACTACGGAAGGATATATATTGAAATTAAATGGTTGAAGTATTTATTGGGATTATGGAATTATATTAAAGCAGTATTTTTACCAATGGTATTTTGGTTATAAATCTAATGATACATCTAAGTATTATATTAAATATTAGAACAATATGTGTCCTAATTAACATAACTGTTACATATACTATAATAATTTTTTTATTTTAAGGTATTTCATATGTTCATAGTCTTAAACACCAATTGGAAAATATTTCTTGTTGGAATATAATAGGATTACAGATATTTGTGGAAAATATTTATGGAAATACAACCCATTGGTTTATTATAATGTTTTAGTTAAAAATATAGTTAATGATTGATACCCTTACATTTTGGGGTAATAAGTTCAGATTTATTGGTATTATTTAACGTTTACCTTATCTTTATGTTTATTAATTATGGGTGTTCACAATTTTGGAATTTTATCGAAATTATATTAATATAGTTTGTAAACAAATATATATAATTTCTTCTGTAGAAGGCCGTGGGTATTAAACCCACAACAGGAAGACAATAAGGGTTTTGAACCTTACATTATCAAATATGACATTCTTGATAGCATTTCACTATTATTAATTAAATTATTTTATGAATAAATGTTAATAATGAAACATTTGTGATACTGTTTAGGTTTATTGAGTGATGAAATATATTTTATAACTTATGTTAACCATATAGGATTTGGAAAATAGATAGAGGTGGAGGAAAATAATTTTCACCCCCTTAATGATCTTATGATTTATTTAAAGATAATTTTATTTCTTCTTTTATAAAAAAAATCATGTTTCTGTCTTCATTTCATGGAGTGAGATATTGTTTTTAAATTTATTGAGGCACAACAGATGTATAAACTAAATCTTATGAAATTAAATGATATCATGTATGTTTATTTCCTTATACTCATAGATTATAAAATAATTCCTCAATAATAGGGAAATGATCTGAAAAAATCATTCTTATAACAATCATTTTTGATGATTCAAATGATCTTATAAATCATCATTGATTTTTTATTTTTAAGTCCTTAATATTCCACAGATCATTCACTATATTATGATTAATCGTCTGTATTACTCTATAATTATTTACACTTTTATTCCATGTCCATATATTCAGTTTAAACTATTTTTTTCTTATGTAGTAACCTATTTATGTGTTATTCCATATGAACTTCCTTTTTTCTCTTTCCATTATTTAATATGATATTTTACTAAACGTTTTATGATGACAATTTTTTATCAATGGTATTTTCAGTGGTCAAACCATTGAATACTATGAAAAATTTTAAATTTCAAGGAATTCATTTATTGAAGGTGGGTATAATTCAACATCTCAATATTTTAATTTAATAACATATTATTACATAGCATATGAGACATGAAACACCGAGCTTAATCTTCATAAGAAATAAATTTCATTTATTTAATCTCTTTGATAGCTTGATGAACACACAACCATTAGCCTAAATGGTCTATAATTTAATATAATATTATAACCAAGTCATTAAAATTATAATTATGAATAGTAATAATTTTTTATCAAAAATATGGTTGTATTTTATTAGAATTAAAATATAAATCATATAAAATAAAAATAATTGTTTTTTGAAAAAATATATTCTTGTAAAAATGGTTTACTCTCGCTTTACAATAATAATTTACAATTTATATTAACAAATTTAAGAAAATAATTTTTAAAAATTTAATTTCAATTAGGAAATTATCATATCCAAGTTATATTAGGGTAGATTTTTGGGATTTTTATCAATTTTTTAATTTTTCGACAAATAATGAAAAATACTAATTTTTATTGAAATTTTACTTTTTTTTAATAAATAAAAAGTTTAAACTATATGATAATTTTTTTACTTTAAATTAGTTCAATTATATAAAACTTGTACTAATTTAGGTCATTTTAATCCATCTTATATTGAATTTTTACATTAACACCATCTATACTTAAGAATATTTGATTGGGAAACATGTTATTTCATCTCTTCAATGTGTATAATGTAAAATTATATTCTAATATTTTTTGAATTAAAATTTTCAAAATAGATTCCATATTTGGAATCAAAATAATCATTATTATTTAATAATTTCAAATTAGTTTTTGATCATTTTCAATAGTAAATCAGTAAAAATTTACTTACTGTGGTTAAGGTAAAAACACATTTTTTTAGTGGATAAACTAAATAGGTAATGGTTCAGATTAACTACCAACATGTCCAAAACTAATTATATGGAAATATGTTGACCAAATAACCTGTAATGTTTTATATTTAACCATTCTTAGTTTCATTTTTAATGATAAAACCCCGATTGTAATTGAATCATTTAAAGAATATCATTTGTGTTCTCTCTCTCACTTATAAAAGGCCACCCCTATTCTCCCACATTAACATTTAAAATTCCAATTTTTTCATCCAATAAAAACCAAAATCACATTAATAGTCCCCTAAAAAATCCTATATCCCTTTTAATGATCCAAAATCCATTCTATGAATGCATTTGGTGAAAATATAATAGAGTTGTTTAATGAAGAGGTAAAGTTCTTAAAAAATAATTTTTATTTTGTTTATTATTCTTCCTACAAAAAATAAAATTAAACCACTATTATAAATATCATAATTAAATTTCATATACTCATATTTTATTATGTTATGTTAATGACCTATATCCATCACCTATTCCATCAAATTGGAAGTGAAAATGGCGATCGTGTGTATAACATACTATTGCCACATTAACCGATGTCAGTTGTTTTCTAACACCAACATTCATGGATGGATATAATGATAAATTTTAAAAAAATATTTTAAATTTAATATATTATTATATTTATTTAACTTTAATATATCATAATTATTCTATGGCCCCCTTTTGTTTAGAATATAATAATGTCATTTGTGTATATGGAAGACTATCTCCTCACTAAGTGATGTGATTCATTTCCCACATATGATTTACTTGGAAGGTGATAAATGATATAATTAATGAATAAATGTGATATATTTTACTTTATACTAATTATAAAAATTAAATTATCACAAAAATAACTCTCTTTCACCCATTAAGAAAATAATAACATCGCCCAGGAGTACGTACGACCTCTCGTCCACCCAAAGCGATGAGTTCTATTACCCATGTTCAAATTTCAATAATGATTCTATAAATTTATAGAATGATAAACATATATTTAAAACAATATTATATTTCTTTATATTATTTGAATATTTTATACGTGGAATAATAATAACATTCATGACAAAACACACATGATAAAACAAGGCAATTGACACCAAAAACAATATAAATAATGAAATATTTTTATCAAAATTGTGGTAACATATTTTAAGGGACCATATATTATATAATAAATAATTATATTCTTCTTTTATTAATTTATAAAACTCTTAATACCATTAATATTTTGTTTAAATAACATTAAACCAAATGTACATGTGTTGTAAGGGACTTCATCCCAATTTCACTTCACTGAGACATATTGAGATGTTATGCATCTAATTTCATTTATATTGTGTATATACTACCACATTAAAGTATAAAAACATGATTCATTAATAATTTCTGTTATTTTAATTTTGAATTTTAATTATTTAATGTTTGTTAATATGACATAAATACATCCAAATTTTCATGAATTTCGTAACACAATTTCCCCGATTGGATATTTTACTTCTTCAGTGTATTTGATATTTTAATAATATATTTGTAATGATTTATTATTTTATTATATTATATTTACACTTTCTAATTTTTATTTACATTTGATACACATAATTGATTCATTAGTTAATTATCACATTAATTGTATGATCTTTTTTAGGGTTTATTTCACAATATCATTTTAACCAGAATTGTTTATGCTTAAATTTACAATAATAATAATTAATTGATAATTTGATATTAAAAATTATTCTTATTATTCCCTATAATTTATTAAGTATTATTTCATCTAATACCACCATTTTATACCACTCTTTACTAAATATTAATAAAAAATATTTTAATAAAATCCAAATTCATTTATCTCTTCAGTCAAAAAACTATGTCATCCTATCCCATGATTTGTAAAAAAAATTTATTTTTTATCCTTTTAAAAATCATTTATTATTATAATTTTTTCCCATTTTTACTTTTTACCAAAAATAATGAAAAATTAATTTTCTTGTTGTTTTCAAAATAAGGATAGTTTCTGTTTTAATGAAAATGTTAAAGGAATATTTATTTTAACATTTATGGAATGAATAGAAATTACAACCAGCATAACCATTATGTTTTTAAAAAGAATATTTTATAATACATGAAGGTTATTTTCCAATAAAATTATTTTCAAAAAGTTTTTTAAACCTTTATTTTTAAAATATTATTTTCATGATGGAAATTATATTTTCCTCAAGAAATTTTTTTGATATCTTTTTATGGTATTCCTATTTTTTAATGTCAAAAACCCATTATTTTACTTTTACTGCCCTGAAAATATTGTGTTTTTATACCATCCATATTTTTTTATAAGGATGTTTTAGTGTAATATTGTCCAATAATGGTATTTAGAATCAATTTATTGATTTATTTTTTATGTCATTAAATTTTGGTAGAAATATTCCATTTCCTGTGATCGTAGGCCATTACATTTCCCCAAAAGATCCATGTTATTAATCATGGAATTATTTATTAATTAAACTATATAAAATTTGTACATGCATTTTTCTATATTGAATGATATTTTCTATCTATTTAAATAGTTATAAATCAATATTCCTTACTAAATGATGATATTTGATGATATGAAACATTGTTAATGCGTTGATTCTATTATTTGATATATGGGGAATGGTTTGGACATGTAGAGATGTTTGGGACTCATAACTATATTATCCCTCTATATATTGATAGTCTCATATGTAAAATAAGTAATCTAACCCTAAACAAGGTTCTAAATATAATTTTAATCCATCATGTGATAGGTCTTGATGGTATAAGTATCATGATATATGACACAAGGATGTCCAGTAATTTAGAATTTACATCATTAATAATACTATTATTATTACCTTTGTGACTTTTGAAATGAAATTTTTTCTAGATGAATTTAATTCATAGTTTACTGATTAATTAGAATGTGTTATAAATAATTTACATTTCTATATTTTTTAAGTTGTACCTATTAATGGTTGTAAATTTATTTAAATTACATGTCTATTATGTTATTTACCTTGAAATATTGATTGTTCCTTATCTAATTAGGATAGTCATATTATTGATTAAACAACATGTGTTCCTAGATATTTACCTTTCAATATTGATTAAGCCTTATCTATTCATGATTATAATTTTTAGGGGAATTTGTTCCTGGTTATTTGCCGTTCCAAGTTGACTAAGGTGATTAATTTATGAAATCTTCCACATTATATAACTATTACAGGTTATCTGAGCTCACCCCCATTTTATTTCATTTCTTAGGAATTTAGTAATTGTACATTGAATACTATATAATGATATTATATATGGAATAATGATTATATCAAAACAATTATGTCGTAATTTGTGTATTATAATGTAATTCAAGACTTAAGAATGTATCTATTTTACCAATACTACTGTACTATTAGGTCCCTTTAGATGTGATTCTTTATATCATATGAAAATGTAATAAATCATACACTAGCTCTAGTCTACTGGAGTTCGGGCTGCTACAACTAGGAGGAATCGTATTAACACTAAGTCCAATGGAAAATTTAGTGTTTCTGACAAATAAAATTAGAATATGAAAAGAGAGAAAATATCGATATTACACCTAATAAAATATCATGATATATTATTAACAACATTAACTTCTGATACATTCATAATTAATAAAATAAGGGTAAATGTAATTATATGAATGTTCATTTATTAACGAACATATAAGAAAGAAGATTCAGCATTCCACTTGTCAAGAAGGATGGATGAAAAACCTATAATAATATCTCAAATTAATGGTAAGATGTTTTCTATATAGAAAGTATGGTCATAGAAAAATTAGTTTCCAATTAATTCATTGTATTATATGTGGGGAAGTTGGGCATTATCTGAGTCAGAGTAATAATCTAAGGGTATCACCAGGACCATGGAATTTAATATGTTATTCAAATGTTTGATGTGATGGGTTTTTGTTTATATTCATTATTTATTCTATAAAAGTGTGTAAAAAATAGTATTTTTGTTATAAGAATTAAGGAACATCTATGTACTGTGATTATTTTGGAAGAATATATGTCCTCATGGAATATTAACTTAAGATTTATAGATAACATCACGTTTTTATGAGTTTAAGATTGATCATAAGTTAAATTTCATAGAAAGAACTTTTGAGTTTTTATGGTAATTCTGGTTATTACCATGATTCAAGAGAATATATGACCAATTTATTCACATATTTAGAAGATCACAATTTATGGATACATAATGATATTTTGGGGATAAATTTCATGTTTATGTTGGAAAATTTAGTGACTTATGTTACTAATTTTTAATATTTGGAAGTGACATTAGGATAATCATTCATGGAATGGTTTAAGTAGAATTTTGGATTAGGTTTTAGAGGATAATATGTCACCTCAACATATGAATATTTATCCATATAAGATAATCAGTGTTAACCATTGTGTTATTATTATATTTACATTTATAAAGAGTGGAAAATAAATATGATTTGGATCATGGGAACCATCAGTGCTCCCAGAATAAAACATTCATCTTCATTTGGTGGAGTATGATATGAAGTGAAAATAGATTTATACATAACCAAAGGTTGAAGTTTTTAATACAACACCAAGGAATCTTAATCACATTGTATATCGGTCCCTTTTAAATAATTGATCATAACATATGGAATTTTGTCGATTGGTGCTTCCATAGAACCTCTAACAATTCTAAAAAATGGTAAATTTATTTCTCATAATGTAGTGGATACGTGTTCCTCAATAGGTACTAATATCATAGTTCAAATGACTGGTGTAATAACTTTCTTAAAATGAATAATTAGTTAATATTATAGGTGGTACATAGGGAGTTCTACAAAAAATACCACTCAAATGGTCAACATTTATTAGTGAAACTATCATCTTGAGGAAGGTCTGTGGGAACCTGAGGATGAAATAAGGTATAGGTTTCATCAATTATTGGGAAAAGGTGCAATTTTTTATGATGAAGTTAATTTTAATTGCTGTCAAATGTAATACCTAAAAAATTTTATAATATATTTTTTAAAATATATTAATATTTTTCACTACTCACTTAACTGAATTTATCTTATGTTACATGAAACATTAAGTATATATTGTGTTACATGAAACACTAAGTTTAAATGATACATAACATACTATTAATATACTACTTTTTCATGGGATGGTTATCTTCTAGACATTTTATGGGTGATAATGGGTATGATTACCATTATTATGAAAATATAATTTTCAAACATGTATATAAAATTATTTCTTTGGGTGACCATTTTTTTATAAATGAGAACAAAACTACATATAACAAAAGGAAATATTTTTCATGAAAATCTATTTTTACGCACCAAAATGAGTTTTACCATAATAAACTAAACATATAACATTTTTTGAACAATTTTAAAGAAATTTATATTATATATATTCAATAAAAATTTTAACATCCATATTATGTGTTTTCTTCTCTATAGATAAGAATAAATCCAATTTTCTACTTAAAACTGTATTTTTTCCAGAAATTATTCCTATAGAATTTTTTGGACATATTTAAAAAACAAAAATTCAAATATTTTGAAAATTTCTTTTATAAAAAGTTATTATTTTTTCAAATTGATATGAAGAAATTATCTTTGTATTGATTCATGATAATTCTTTGAGAATATAAAATTTTCTATGAATATTCAAAATACATGTTTTTATTATTAATTATCATTTCTATTAAAACATTTAAAATAAAAAAAGTTTTAATATGGTTTTATAGTAATATTAATTCAATTATATATCATTTAATCTATTCTAGGTTATTATCATCAATTTCATATTGACTTTTGATTTAAAAACCTTTTAAACATTGGAAAAGTTCAACTTTGTAAAACTACTTTTTCATCTATCATGCATATTGTATATAAAATTAAATTTTTTGACGTATGCAAAAAGAATTTGGAAAAAAATGATTCAATATTTTGATTTATAAATATTTATATATTAAAATAATTCCATATTAATTGTTGATTATTAAAAATATAAAAAATTGGCTACTATTTTTATGGTAAAAAAATGGGTTTCTCAAGGGTTACAATAAAAATAAAAGTGTAAAAATGACCCAAAACATTCCAAAAAAACTTTTTATGTCCTATTATATACTATTTAAGGTATAATTATTGATAATTTTCCTTTTTGTGATTTATAATCTCAAAAATATGGTTACACCTTTTTCTTTTGAAAAATTACAAGTGTGACATCCCCCTCACTTATAAAATGACACTCCCTCTCTTATTCACTTTACAAATAAACAAATACGTTCGATCAAAATATAACTAGGGTAATAACTTCATTAATTCACTAATATCATTCTATAATACTTAACTAATTCATAAAACCATTGAATGAATCCATTTGGTGAAAACCAAAAGAAGTTTTATAACCAAGAATTCATGTCTGGAACAAAGGGTTTTATTTTATTTCATCCTCCACCTCTTGAAATTATTATTTATCCATGATGAAATAATAACCTATAATTATTTTTTTTCAAATTTCATAACCTGAATACTTGTCCTCTTTCATTAAATGGGGTATGAAATCATTATTCGCGAATATGGCATACTATTGCGTCGTAAATAATTGTCATTATTTTTTCATCACCAACACTCATAGTTGGATATAATGATATATTAAATATTTATATAATATAAATATATGATATTATTATACTTTTTTTTGACAAAAAAGACGGATCCATTAATGATGGAGATCAGCAGAAATACAGTAGCATAACCACGAAGGAAAATAATTGAACCAAAGCAAATCCTCGTAAGGAGGGCCGATGCCTGCCATCTTGTGAGCGGCTTCATTCGCTTCCCTTCTAATAAATGAGAAATTGCAGGAATTGAAGCCTTGTCTCTGCGAGTGAATACACCGGATAATGGGGCCGAAAGGTTGAAGCCCGCCGTCAGTGAGATTGATGGCATTGATTACAGTGAGACAGTCGGATTCGATGTGAATGGAATCCCAACCGCGATCTTTTGCGAAGTTTAACCCAGCAAGGATGGCGGCGGCCTCCGCGACTGAGGGCTCCCGAAGTGCATAACGTGCTTCGTATTTGGCAGTGATAAGATTTCCCAGGTTGTCTCGGGCCAGTAACCCTAGTCCAACTGGGCCATCCTTAGGGAGAGAGGCATCCACATTGATCTTAAGAATCCCTTCTGGTGGGGGCACCAATGTTGGGGCAGAGGAGAGGGGGGGAAATGTCTTTGTTGCTCAGGGTGATTATGCCAAACCGCAATCCATGACAATGCCCGGTCAATCCAAAATCTGGGGGGCCTCCGGAAATGATTGAAAATGGCCTCGTTCTGCCTATCCCAGATAATCCAAGTCAAAATGCATAGGGCACTTGCTTTAGCCGGCGAAAAGGAGGAGCACCATCGCATCAGGAGAGATGTAAGATCTGAGGCGGCGTCCAGGGACAGCTCTATAGTTGATCCCCAGCCATTCCAAACCTCCTGAGCCCCGGGACATTGAATAAGAGCATGGAGAGGGGATTCAGTCACAGAAGGGAAGAAAGGGCATGAGTTGTCGTTTGAAACATGTCTGTAGGCAAGGAGTCTCTTCGTTGGAAGGATACCGGTACACACCTGCCACCAGAAAAAGCGGACTTTAGGGGGAACATTAAGCTTCCAAATTGATGTCCAGGGCCTCGCATCTCCTTCTGAAATTTGAGCAGAAAGAGCTCGCCGGTAACCAGCTTTCACCGTATACTCTCCTGAGCTATCGTTTGTCCAGTAGAGATGATCTGGCCCTGCATCTGGCACAGAGGGGATACTCAGAATAATTCTCCTATCCCTCTCATTAAACCATGTGAAGAGTTTTTCCATACACCATCTCGCCCCTTGATCATCAAAAAGACAACAGACTATGGCATGTTCGGATCCTGGATAAACAGGGGATGACGCCTTCGTTCCTTTCTGATCAAAAAGCCAGGGATCAGTCCAAATATTGACCGTTAAACCATTCCCAATCCTCCAGCCTAGTCCTTTCCTCAGCAGATTACGACCACCGCAAATGCTTCTCCAGAGAAAACTGGGTCGATAGCCAAGATGGGAATCCAAGAAATCCTTATGTGGGAAATATTTAGCCTGGAGAACTCGCGTGCATAGGGATGATGGGTTATTAATCATACACCAACCTTGTTTAGCCAGCAAAGCATCATTAAACAGAGAAAGGTCCCGGAAGCCCATTCCGCCTTCGGATTTTTGTTGACAGAGAGCAGACCAGGCGGTCCAATGGATTTTATTTGTTCCGTCCATTCGACCCCACCAGAAGTTAGATATGCTGGATTGAATCTTTGAAAGCACCACATCAGGAAGTTTAAAAACAGACATCAAATAGCTGGGGACAGATTGAAGAGCCGCCTTGATGAGGATTTCCTTCCCGGCCTTAGAGATTTTTTTAGGGGTCTAACCTTGTATTTTTATTTCAATTCGATCCACAATAGCTGAACATATTTCTTTCTTTGACCGTCCAACCACCGTCGGGAGCCCAAGATACTTCTGGTGCTTATCGACCCCAGGAATGCGTGCTAAAGAGCATAGATCTTCTCTTTTCGGCTGGGGGACTCCAGAGCTGAAAGAAATTTCTGATTTACTCTGGTTGATCATTTGTCCTGAAGCCCGTTCATACTGTTGTATCGCCTGGCAGATTGCAGTACACTCATTAGGGGTAGCTCGAGAAAATAGAAGGCAATCATCAACGAAGAAGAGGTGGGATATCGGAGGGCCATTGCGGCACGCTTTCGCCCCATGGATTATGGAAAGTGAAGCTGCCCTGGAGAGGAGGTTAGAAAACACATCAGCTACTAAAATAAAGAGGAAGGGTGAAAGAGGGTCTCCCTGGCGAAGCCCACGGGATGGGGAAAAGCCTCGGGTGAGTACCACGTTGACATTAATACAAAAATATACTGACGATACGCATTGCATGATCATGTCAATCCATTTGGTGCAGAAACCCATCTTGAGAATCACAAATTCGAGGAAGTTCCATTCCACTCTATCATAGTCCTTATCCATATCCAATTTCCAAGCCATGATCCCTCTCTTTGCTCGTGTTCGTGTTTTCATGGAATGGAAAATTTAATGAGCGAAAATGGCATTATCAGTAATTAACCTTTTTGCCACAAAGGCGCTTTGGTTCTCTGAAATGACGCCGGGTAGCCAAGGACGCAACTGATTCGTCAGGATCTTCGAAAAGATCTTATACGAAACATTGCACAGACTGATAGGTCGAAAGACCGAAACCCCTTGCGGATTTTTCATCTTGGGAATGAGGGTAAGAATAGTTTCATTAAGAGAAGACAGGTTCGTTTTCCCTGCCCAAATATCCCGCATCAGATTGCATATGTCTGGACCAATGATGTGCCAGTAATTCTTGAAAAAGAGGGCGTGGAATCCGTCTGGTCCCGGGGCCTTCGTGGAGTGGATTTGATTTAAGGCCTTAAGAGTCTCGTCATTCGTCACATATTTAGAGAGCTGTCTATTCATATCATCAGAAATCACGGGTCTGATGCAGTCCTCAATCTCAGGAGAAATGTTAGAATGGACTGCAGAGAAGAGATTCTGAAAATAGATCAGGAATGCTTCTTGGATGCCCCCTGTGTCAGACGCTTTACTACCATCTGATTTTAGAATGCCAGAAATAAAGTTTTTCCAGCGTCTTGCTGAAGCCTTCTGGTGGAAATAACGGGTATTAGCATCCCCTTCTGCTATATGAATATCAAGCGCTCGCATAGCCCAAAAACCTTCCCTATTGCGCAGGGCAACATCCAGCTCTCGTTGGGTTTCACTAATTTTGGAGAGAATGCTTCTATACGGGGGTTTGCTAAGAAGATAGCCAATCTTCCTTTCAAGAAAATTGCATTGCCGGTCCGGGTGACGGAATTTAGTGTAGCTCCATGTCTTCATAATAGACGCCACTCGGAGAAGGTTGGTTCTCAGATCAGCTTGCCCATTCTTCCAGCCTGAACGGATAACCGCCTCGCACTCGGGATCTTTTGACCGGAAGCTTTCGAATCTGAATGGTTTACTGGAACTAGTAACGTGCTCATTATGGGTGCAGTTAATGACAATTGGGCAGTGATCCGAGTAGTTGAACGTGAGGTGTCTGATATGGTACATTTTGAAGAGGTTCATCCAATCCATTGAGCTAAGGAATCTATCCAGATGTTCAGCGATTCGATTTCCATCAGAACTACCTCGGAACCATGTGAAAGGATTACCCGTGTAACCCAGGTCCATCAGCTCTGCCTTAAGGATAGCATCATTAAAATCAGACATAGACGTGGAGGAGCGCACAGCTCCACCTTTTTTCTCCTTCTGGAAAAGGATCTCGTTAAAGTCCTCTCCAACCAGAATGGGGCTTGGCAGATCACGGCGGAGTTTGCAAAGAAGATCCCAAGATTTCCACTTTTCAGATTGGGAGGGCCAGCCATAGAAGCCCACAAAAGTCCAGGGGGGTTGTGGGAATCATAAATGGATGCAGCCACGTGGCGCTGGGAAAAATATAGGAGCCTAACATCGACATTATCCTTCCAGAGAAGACATAATCCCCCTGAAAGACCCTGTCGGGGAACCGGGAGGCAACCCTGGAAACCGCATTTGAGAGCAAGATTTGTGATGTCCTTATTTTCCAATATGGTTTCGGACAGGAAAACCATATTAGGGCGACTTTGAGCGCAATGGCGCTGGAACATACGAACCGTTCGTGGGTTTCCAAGCCCACGGCAGTTCCAGCATAAAGCAATCATTGCTCTAGGCGGGGTCGGGCCTGACCCGCCTCCGCCTTTGTCTCTTGTGGGGTTAATGACGTACCTGATTCTTTCCTCCTTTTGGGAGGACTGGTGTGCATACCACTGGACTCGCTTTTCCGTTTCAGATCTCCTAGCTTGGGATTCCCTGGGCAATCGCCTTTACCACCGCCACGTTCCCTTCTCCAGGTTCTTCGAGTAACTTGTCCTGAAGGTGAGGCTTCAGTCATCCCAGAATCAGCTTGCAGAAGGGCATCAGTTGGGATCCGATTTGGACTCTGCCCAGCTTCAGGCGGATCCAAGGAGACATGTTTCTGCCTCGGAAATTTCTCTGGAGGTTCATTTGGTTTAGGTAGCGGCCCAGTTGAAGTAAATAACGTTGAATTCGGTGCAGTTAAAGCGAAGTCGGATTTTGTGATACCCTGAATCAGGCGACTGTCTTGCCGAGCCCCATCATTGCATCTGACGATAATCTCTTGGGAAGCGTTTCCATTTCCCCTAATCTCTGTTGGGGATTCTTTAGGGAAGACAGGTGGTCCCATCTTTATAATAGAAGGTTGTCCAGATTCCGGTCGCCTTAGATGGGCTGCAATGAGACGGTCCCGATCTATTTGTCTATCCGCCTCGGGGATATATGCCTCTCTGTGTGCTTTGGCCCGGAGCCACGGACCGTATTGAAGGGTAATAGTTTCGGCGGAATTCTCTGGCTTTTCCCCGCACACTTTCTCAATGTGACCGATACGTCCGCAAAGAAAGCAGAAGATTGGTAGTTTTTCGAATTCGAACGAGATCCGGGTATTGGAATCATCAATTTTCAGGAACATACCTCGCATTAAGGGTTCAGACACATCGATCTCAGCCTTTATTCGAACCCAGGGGCCCCATTGTATTGGGTCCGAGAAATCCCACTATAGGAAGTGACCGATCCGGTCTCCAATTTCTTTCATCACATGTGTTGATCTCCCATGGAACGGTATTCCTTTAATTCTTACCCAGAACGGGGATCGGGTAAGTGTGCAATTCTGAATCTCGTCTCCCCCTTTAAATTCCTCCATCAGAATGAGATGATTGTCAAAGGACCAAGGTCGTCCTCTGAGGACTTTATCTTTGTCTTTATCACTGATGAACTCAAAAACAAGGAGTTTGTTCTCAATTTCCCGGATGGCTACTCTAGCTTCCAATTTCCAAAGATTTTGAAGGGTGGTCCTGAGGGCCTTTAGATTAAATGGTTCCTCGGTCGCCAGTCTTCCGACAACCAATAAAGCCATACGTTTTGTCAAAGTGTTTTCTTCATTTCTACGGGTTGCAAGTGGCTCTTTTTCTTTGTCTGTCAGTGTGAGGTTCTTCCATTGGTTCAGCAGATCCGTCTCCATGATGGGAGCCACGAAATCTCCTAGGGAGGGAATGGCCTAACAGAGGTCCCCTATCCAAGGGGTTTCAAGCCCAAAGGGGGTCCCCGACCCAGGTACTCCGGCCCACTCCGGACCAGCGCAAGCTAGTTCTACACAACCGAAGCTTCGCGACCAAGAGAATCACAATTTTTTCCAAACCTCCAAAAAACAAAAAAAGGTATCACAGACCAGATTTGAACGATAATTCACATAGGTCAGGCCCAACCCAACGATTTCTCTGTTCAGTCACAGCCCGATATAAGTCCTCCAGTCAGGGGCGGCCCGGAATCTTCGTGCCACTGTTTCTTTCCGTGCCAGCCCTAAACGACCCGATCCTTCAAGCCGCGCCAAGACCTGCGCGGCCAAAAGCAACGCGCCAAGACCACAAGCCGCGCCCAGACCACGAGCCGCGCCAAGACCTGCGCGGCCAAAAGTGATGTGTTGGGACCAAACTCAAACCACAGCCAGCCCTGCGCGATAATATCCTTTGCGCAGACCACGAGCCGCGCCAAGACCTGCGCGGCCAAAAGCAATGCGCTGGGACCAAACTCAAACCGCAACCAGCCCTGCGCGGTAATATCCTTCGCGCTGGGTAACACTGTCAGATCTCGTGCAAGTCCCCTCGCGCTTCGAGAAACGGGCAGGCTGCGAGGCGCTCCAACTTGCGCGCCAAGGGATTCTTCTTCACGTCCACGCCCTCTGCGCCTCGGGGGACCACCGCACCTTCGAAAATCGGGGAGCCCTTCGCGGATGGTGCTTCACGATTCACCGCGTTGCAGTGGGAACTTCGTAACTGTGGTTATGCCAAAGCACCCACAGGTCACCGCCAACCTTCACGGAACAGGTAAGGTTTACGGTCCCGGTTATGTCAATCCTCGAAACTCTTGTGGTTGTTTCAAGGTGATGAAAGCTCGAATCAATTTGCTGAAAGGAGGTTTGGGATTTGGGATTCGGAACTGCCTTCCCTATCCCAGATCTGGCACAGATGTAGGGAGAAGGGGACAGGAAAAGCTTCTGGGCAGCGTTGAAGCCCTGGATCTGCGTCTGAAGATGAATTCGAGGGGATGAAGCCCGAATTTCTACGGATCGCCGGTAACGGAGTCCTGTAGCTGGCGAGGGAGATCAGAGGAAAGAGGCACGGGGAACGGCATGGAATGGGAGAACCCGAGCCCCTGTCACTGGAACCGATGACGATGAGGAAGACGAACCAGAAACTGAACCGGCGAAGCCGGAGCCGCCGAAGCCGATCGGACGAGAAACTCAAACCCTAGGAATCCCTAGGAGGAAAACTCTCAAGCGGGAGAGACTTAAAAAGTCATTTAGTGCACCCTTTATTATTATACTTATATAATTATAATATCACATAAAAAATATTACATTAAATTTTGTGGAAATAAGATAACTTCCCTCGTTTGTATGGTGGACTACCGCCTCCCAATAAAATGTGTTTTATTAACGATTTACACGGAGGGTAACAATAATGGGTTAAAAGACTATATGTGATATATATATGAAATTATTATTAATATTTAATGGTAATATATAACTAACCCTTTTTTATTTCAATCCATCGTAATATTTTAAACAACGTTCATGCATACAAATTGTGTGATAACTCGACTAATGATGTATTTCATTTTCTATTTCTAAATTTTATTTATTACCATAAATAAATTTGTAAAGAATATATATGATAATTATTTCATCATTACCATGGTGGATATGTTTGAACTAGTATGAATGTAAGAGAACTGAGGATACCAAATCAACACCTCCACGAAAAACAAAGTGGTTATTATGTGAAAGATGATGTTAACTTGGAATTATTAATGGACGGGGAATAATTGGTCCTTAGTAAATTATATTTGGAATATGATATGTAATAATGGTTCAATAATAGTTTCATAATAAACATATAATTATTAAGAAAGAGTTTCTAACATGTAATATGGATGTTGAGACTCAAGGTAATGGATTCTCCTCTAATTTTTAACATACATAAGACAAATTCCATATTCACCACCTATTTCCTTTTTTATGGTGTATATAATTCCCATAATTTTTTTATGATTAATTCTTACACAATAATTTTTATTTGAATATATATTTTATTATAAATCATTTAAAGGATTTATGTTTCAAAATATACCAATGTTGTAATGTATTTTAGTCAAAATTTTCTTTCTTTTAGACATATATGATATTCTATACCAATATCACTTTATGAGATGTATAAAAAACACCATTGACATGTAATATAATAAATTTATTTATTCTCAAGGAATTTTATGTTTCATTAAATTTTATTTCTTCATGTTTCTTACAATTCAATTTTATAGATATTTTTAACTGTTTTACAATAAAATCTCATCATTTTTCGGATTATATATGATTTGATTCCAATGATGAAATATTAAGATCCATATCTCAATAAACTCTTGAAATTAGGTTCTCATATTATTATTTCATGAAAAAATTACACTTATTTTCCTTTTTCTATGAACTCAAGAGGTCAATGTAATTTTTTTAATCTTTTTAATTTCTCACTTCAGCCAAAATCATTATATTCCAAAATCTTGTCTTATAAAAAAATTAAGAAGTGTTTTTAAAAAAATCCAAATTTCTAATTAAAGAAATTTGTATCCATGTTTTACATTTAAAAAATGTTTTAAAATTATCCTCCTTATATTATTCCAATAAATATCCATTTGGATTTTACTAAATATAAAAATGAAATATTTTTTTAATGTGTATGGAATAAAAGGAATTTTTTATAGTCATGAACACACATTGTTTTAAATTTTCCATTAAAAGTTTAATATTCTTTTTTCAAATAGAAAAATTTAAAAAAAAATTATTTTTTCATTTTAAAAATATCTTTTTGAAAATTCAATGAATATTTTCTTCATGAAATGTTTTAAAATATTTTTAACTATTCATTTATATGTTTCCAAGGTTATTTCTAAATAAAACTATGTCAATTTTTTTGGTATTTTAAAAAGTTTTTTTCAAATTGGAAAATGTTATTTTCGTCATGAAATATTTCATGTGATCATTCAAAATTAGTTTCTATATAAGATGACACTATTTGATGTTACTTATTATTTAATTGGGATATGATCCAAGGATACCATTCTTATTCATTCTCTGGATGGTTTATGATTATGATGAAATGAGGTTTATCAATCACATTTGTCTTACATGGGTTATACGTGGATAAAATTATGAGGAACCACACAGAGTTTTTTATAGTAATGATTTGATGAAATTATGAAATGATTATGAAACCGGTTTCTTTTTCATAGTGTATCATAAGATGAAATGTTTATAAAATCCATTTAATTTTGTGGGATTCAATATGATGAATGTATTATGATATTGTGGAAAATACATTTATGATTTTCACTATGGGACAGTTTTTATGTTATTACTATCAACGATGGTTATAATATAACAATGTATAGTTGTTAGATTATAACAAAGATAGATGTGAACTATATCTCCCTCCATTGCATTCTGCAATGATAAATGTTTTATGAGCTGAAAGGCTACAAAAGAGTTTATCCAAATCCTGAAATAGGGTACATGGGATGTTATACACAGCTAAAAAGTGGTTTCATGGGAGGTTATCTGAAGATTGAAATTAGTACATTGGTTGTCAGTGCAAGAATAATATTTTATGAATGTCTGGTGGGTGGCCTCAATAATAGAATTTACATTCTAGTGTATATGTCATAAATCTAATGCTGATGTCAATGTTATGCCCTCATGGATAATTTTATTTATATGAAATCCCAAAGGCATTATTTTTTATTTATTTTTGGATAGTAAGTTTTCATTAATAGGTTGATGTGTAACCTTTACATAGTCTCTAGGCACATAGACACTTGGCCTGATACATGGTCATTGAAGGGACAAATCCTAGAAACCCAACTAAAACTCAATCCCACTGATACCTAATTAAATGCTCCATATTATCCAAACAAAATTTTTACTCAGCAATAAATCCCCATAAAGGACTATTTGTATAGAGACCCATGAATATTTCCAAATTTACTACATGATTTTATACATAATTGTCTATAAAATATAAACCAAGGGTCAGAATTCAAGTTTATTTCGGATATTGTGTATATAATTAGGTAACATGAAACTTTAATAAGACATATTTTTATTAATATTGATAATGAAATCCTCACTATGCTTTATACCCTACGACTACATAGGATAACCTGAGGAAATACATAGACAGTTGGGATGAGCAAAAAATCTCAGTAAGGTAATAAACATGGGAATATAAGCATGAAAAATTATTCAGAATTCCTAAAATGATACCATAAATGGAATGGATCATGAAAAAACATATGTAATAATAATATATAGCTCATGGAGTCATATTATCATGGAAATATTGGAATGTGGAAGCAATGTATAACATGATATTAACACGAGTCAAGGCTAATTGGAAGAACTATACCACATAGTTAAAAAAATCCCCTAAGGGATTATGATTACACCCTAATCTCAAACATAATGTCTCATGTGAATAGAATTTAACCATTTAATATGATTTCTATTTGGATTCATCCATCATAACATGTACTTGCATATTTTTTCCACATAATGAAATCAAACTTGTGTTTCATAATCGGGTTATAAGGCATAACCAGAGGGTTTATCCAAATGGTATCCATGAAAGAATGAATTCAAAAATTTATAGACAATCATAATTTAAAAATAATAATATATTGTGAATAATTATTTTCATCTAATATGATTAAATGAAAAAATAGGAAAATTTATAAAAAAGGCAGTTTTGTGTAGTTTAAAGGAATATATTTTAGAGTCTTGAAAGAGTAAAAAGGATTTTTTTTTGTAAAAAACCCAAAAATGAGATATAATTATTTTTAATGGTAAAATGAGATATTTTATAAAAATATTGGCGCTTGAAAACAATTTATGTAGTGTACTTGAAATTTGGTAAGAAACAAAGAA
This sequence comes from Viscum album, assembly GCA_963277665.1. NCBI lineage: Eukaryota > Viridiplantae > Streptophyta > Magnoliopsida > Santalales > Viscaceae > Viscum > Viscum album. Next base: position 743,408,297 of record OY728123.1, on the reverse strand, counting down.
GTTCCCTTTAATCGGGCTATCTTTTTTAGAGGAATTGAGAATGAGATCTTCTAAAATATGAATTTCCCCATAAAATAATTTTTAATTGATATATATATATATTTTAAGAACATATAAACCACATTTAAGAGATTTATCTATGAAGAATCAAAAAATAGATTATTCTAAAGAGAGAGAAAACGTAACCTAATAGAAATATTATAGGTTTGGAGAGATCCCATGCCTTATTTCTGAATGTGTTCTGTAATTTCACTTAATATCCTCAATAATAAAATTGGATAAATTATTAACATAATTTAGAACCTCTAATACATTGATTTTATTTATTATATTTTTATTATCTTCATTTATGGCCATTTTGTTGAGTTATATTTTTTAATTTCATCGTTCTGGGAGCATTCTTTTCATAGTTTTATGGTTGGTTAAATTATGTATATTTATGGATATTCTTATCAAATGGGTATAATAATAAAAAAGGGAAATTATATTGTATTAATTCAATTAGAAATGATTATATGGTCCAATATGTAATTTTTTTTCTAGTATTAAGATGATTCATTTGATAAAACATTATTGAAAAGGTTTTTGCTTATTTTGACAGTTTCTACAACCATAACAAACTAGTATCATTTTATATCATGTTATGTATATATATAGGTTCCAAATCATGAAATAAGATATAATATAAATATTTTAATTTTACTTAACCATGATAATATTCTTATGAGAATTATTGAAGGTTGTAATAGAAATAAAAAATCATTATTCATAGAGATGGTAAACTATCATAATTTGGACAAAGTTTTTATTTCACTAAATAAGTGGAGATGGGAAAAGAGGTGGAATAAATTTGTAACATTAGTAATATAAATATAATGTATATAAATGATACATTATTTATTATTCTTTTCTCAATGTATGAGGTGAGGACAATGTCTAAGAAGAAATGAAATTAAAATAAATGGTTTGTGAAATTTACTTCATGAATATCACCTCCTTGAAATAGCCCGTAATAAACATGAATTTTGTATTTTGTTGTAACCATAAGAACTATGACATGTGTAAGAGTATATGGAAGGTGAATTTTCCAAATAGTGATAAGCTACAAGGGTTATAAGGTGTAAGTAGATAGAGTGGTGATGGGTGATATTTTTTGGGGAGGGGAGGGTGTTTTTTATTATTATAAAAATTAGTGTATAATTTGGACTCAAGAATATAATTAGGGATTATTTTTATTAATATATACATTAAATGGTTCATGATATTTCAAAACAACGACTTTTTACAATATTCACGACACAAATATTCATGTATTTTCCTTATAATTTTAAATACCATAAATCACTATATTTAACGACTTACCAAAAATTCCACTATTTTGAGAAATACCTATAATTCAAACTAACAATTTTTCAAATTTATATTTAAAAAATTTAATCCATTTTATAAACAAATAAAAATATGATAAAATCAAATTATAAATAAAATCCCAATTTATTCAAAAAATGCATATTTTAAAATTATTATCAAATGTTTTCCCATTAAAAAAATTAATTAATGTCATATAAAATTATGTTATAATTATAATAAAAAATAATATTAATTTATGAACCTATTTTATGAGAGTAAATTTTATGTTAAATCATTATATTAAGAATGAAATTTTAAATAAACTTTTAGGTTTTATAAAAGGCCAACGCCTAACTTATAATTTTTAATACATTTATTTACTTGGTCCATGATATAAATATTTATTTTTTTTTATTTATCAGATACTTAAATTATGTTTTATACTTTCATAGGTTATATCACTATTCTAATGGCATGATTTCTTTTCCTACCAATCATATTACTTTTCCAACTGTCAGATCTATAATGATAATATAGGTTCCTAAATTCTTCTAAGCACTATTTATTTTATACCTTCATCATTTACTTATATATTATATTAAGGATATATTTATAATTTATTATTCTAAATTAATATTTTATTATTAATAATATGTTTTATTTATACATAAGTTTTTATGATTTTAGTCATTCTTATGGATTGATCATATCAATATTTTCAAATTATTATTCTTTTATTTTCTCAATATTTTCCTACTATAATTTTTGGAATTTTTATTGGTTTATTTACTATCTAATGTATCGTTATTAATTTATGAGAATAATCTATTTATTGGGTTCTCTATAAAAGGAATGTGTTTTATGATGTAATTATTTGAAGGAACTTATTTTGATAAAATTATGGATCGTTACATTATTTCCCCATTATGCAATTTTTCCCTTAAAATTTCACTTTACATACTGAGGAGAAGACATATGAGAGTATTTTTTATCCATTACGCCATGTAGTTACCATTTTAAATCTTCATACTTTTGGTTTCTCTATATTACCATGACCAAGTGAGTGGTCTTTTTGTATAGAACCATTTCTCTATGGTCCCAAATCTTCATCGTCTCCTCCTCATATGCGATATTGTTTTCTAGTTATACCACCTATGATTAATGTAAATGTGTGGGATCTAGTATGTAATTCCTTAGGAGGGATATGTGGAATATATCATGTACTTGATACATAGTTTGGGGAAGTGTTATTTCATATGATATAGCTCTAACCCAATCAAGAATCTTCAAGGGGTCGATGTACGATATACTTAGACTTCATTTCTTCAATATTATCATGACCATATTACATGGAGATTTTTAGAGGAGTACCATGATATCAAACTCAAACTATATGTAATGTAAATGATTATAGGCATATCCCTTCAATAGGCTTTAGGCGGCCTGAATATGATGCTAAATACTCTTCACCATTTCTGTGATTTCCTTGACCACTTCATGTCCCAACTCCATACGTTCTCCAATGTCATGCAATAATGTAGGTGTTATACATTTTTTCCCATTAATGGATTCATATGGATCCATTTGGATGCTAGACTGGAAAATATTTTTGTAGGAGAACACAACCAGTGGAAGATGTTAATCAAATCCTCCTTTGATTTCCATTGAGAAATTTTACCACATGTCTTCTAGTGTCTGAATAGTCATCTCATATTGGTTGTCAGTTTATGGAGGATAATCGATACTGAATATTAACTCGATATTTAGAGAATGCTGGGTACATTTCTAAAATATGGAGGTAAATTTCAAATAATTATTGTATATAATAGAAAATGTTACTCCATGAAACCTCACTACATTTGCAATGTATATCCACATAATTTTTATTCATGAGAATCCCTTTGGAATTTCTATATAGTTTGTAGTCTTTATAAAACAATCCGCAGAGAACCATATAGAATTATTTCCTATGGATTTATTTGGTAGTCTTGTGATAATATTCATAGTGATGTTGTCTTATTTCCTTGTGGTTGTGGGTAATGGTTGTATGATCCCCTTATAATTTTTCCTTTCATCCTTAATTTGATAACATACCAGCCACATTGGTGTATATTGAGAGTTATCCTCCTTCATATTGGGCAACCAATAGTTCCCTTAGATATCATACGACATATTTTTTTCTCCCAGGGTGATTAGGGAATGTTGATCTATGTGAACCATTAAAAGTATCCTTCTTAATCTCTTAATTTTATGGTATAAATATTCATGGTCCAAATCTTACAACTCCTTCCTCATCATTTTTTAACTATACGGATTTCCCTTTCTAATAACTTCCCCCATTTTCTGAATCTTCAGATCATTTCACTAAGGATCATTTATCTTCATTAAAATGGATTTTTGAGAAATCATTGGTGAACGGAATTTTGGTGTACCATCCATTATGATTCCCATATACATCCTTTTAAATTTTAATAATATTTAATCCTTCTCAATTGTAATCATTAATTAAGTTACATGATCCATTCAACATAGAGAATCTTCCATTTTATTTTCACTATTAAGATAATAGTTGATTGAAGAGTTATAATCCCTTATATGATCATTAAATCTTCAATGCTGCATATTAATCTCATTTTGGGTGAATATATATTTTAGAATCTTGTGATCATTAAAAATCTCACACTTCTCCCAATAGAGATAATTAATCCATATTTTCAACGTGAGAATTGTATCTACCGACTCCCACTCATTTATTTGATTGTTTTTTCATGATATTTCAAATGTCGTGAAGTATATGAAAAGACTTTATCATTTTCCATCAATATAAAACCTAATACCCTATTCGATTTATCAATTTATACCCCAAAAATGTCCCCACACATTAGTAGTGTAAGTACCGATATAATTATAAGCCTCTTTTTTAACTCATTGATGTAGTCTTCATATTAACTGGTCCTGAAAATCATTACACCCTTCTAGTTCTCTATTTTTAAGGGGGATTAAAATCCCAAAAAAATCATCACAAACCCCAAAAATACTAAGGAAAATGTTGAAAAACATTATAGATACTGGTCTAGACCACTAATAAATTTCCATTTTTTTGAAAGGTCCTTAAATATACCTTTTTTGTTGATAACATTCATCAATAATGATACATTCACGAATAAAAAATCACATTTTATATACTTTTCATACATTTTATCCCTTACCAATTTCTTTATCACAATATTCAAATACTCTTCGTGGTCCTCCTTGCTCTTGGAGTATATCAAAATATTTTCAATAAATACTACCACAAAATTTTCATTGTAATATCTAAAGACAATATTCATTAATTCTATGTAAATTACTAGATCATTAGTGATTCTAATGGAATAACTATGAAATCATAGTTTCTATACCTGGTTTGAATGGATATCTTGGGAATATCATCCTTATTCACCATTAATTGGGGAAATCATAACTGATGTTCCACCTTAGGGAAAGAATTATCCCTACATAGTTGATATAACAAATCATATATGTGTGGAAGAGGTTACTTATTCATTATCATTATTTTATTATGATTGTAAACATATAATCATATGTGAATTTATACATCCTTTTTATGTTTTAAGATGACTAATGTAGCCCAGAATGAAGCTCTCAAATATATTAAACCCTTATCCAGAATATCAAAAAACTAAATCTACAATTATTCTAACTGAATGGTTTTCCTTATATAAGGTCTATTTTATATGTGAATAGAACTCTGTATATAGTCAACTGAGAACCAAACCTCTCGATTAGAAGTTTGACCAAGAAATTCTTTAGGGAATACATCTATATAGTCTCTCACAACGAGCATGTTATCATGAAATATCATCTCCTTCATCTAAATCATTTTATCTATATATGGGTTCTCATAAGGTAATAATATCAACAATTGATACGATGAATCTGGAGGAGATTCATCATATTCTATAATATTGCACATAATTGGTGGCTTCTTGGAGATCTGAGGAGTGGTATTCCTTTCCTATCATTTTTTCTATGATATCTCAAAATTACATGGAAATGTTTACGAATTTAAATGGGATTTTTACCAAACTATGAACTGAGACTGAAAGTAATTCCATGACCATGAGTGACCAGAATGGATTTACAAACTATTTTTAAAGATTATAAACGAAACAAGTGAGCAAGGTTTTCATTCTTTTGATCCAGTGCTTGGATAAAAAATCTGAGGGCACTATTGAACTCAGAATGTTGGGATTCACCTAGAAAAGGACTAACATTGGCCTGCACGGGCCAATTGTGGAATTATCTTTTTGGCCATAAATAAAATAATTAAGTAACAATTATTTTATTTTCATATTATTATTACTCCTAAACGGTATCTAGGAATGGAAATATGAGAGTACTGTTGAGCTCATGATTGTGTGTTTACCTTAGGTGAAGCTTTACCTCAACCAGCATAGGTTGAGGGTGAATGTTATTTTTTGTTTTGTTATGTTAATTAAAATGGTGCAGTTGGGTGGTTTTGTAATATTATCAAAAAGCGCCCAGATTGAAATTTGGAGGGCACTGTTGCATCAAAAATTACATATTTACCTATGAATGGACATAAATTCAAATGGAAAGGGTCGGATGTAAGCGTTAATTTTCCGAATTTTTATAAAATAAAAAAAAACCTAAAAACCTTAATTTATTTTCTATCACACCGTTGAGAGGTGGATAAAGGCGATGTGGTGTGGTGACGAGATGGAAACCAGGATCATTAAAATAAGATCATTATCTGGTCATTAAGGTATAGCGTAATTATTCTTTAAATGAAGTATAACAACCCAACGTCATAGTGTAAAAGAAACAATGCAATGTGTTTTGTTTTAATAAGTTGACGCATTAGTGGAAACAAGAATTGAACGACGAACTATTATCTGATGAACCACTGGAGATTTTTCACTCCAACGATGAATTATGAACACCAGGGTAACGTTAAAAACATCAATGCACCATGATGTATGGATCTGGGAAGCAACGAATGCCTTCGACATCTGGAATCTTCATTTGTAGACCGCTTCAATGTCAAATATCTTCAAGGTAATAGTTGTTATTTAATTTTGTTATTTTCCATGTTTTAGGTTTTAAATGATGAACGCAGATCAATCCAAGAATTGTTTGACCCGCGGTTCAATCGATCATGCAGGAAGGATTTTCTTATCAATATTTCTTGTGGGGAGTAAATCATTTCATAAATTAATTTAATTTGATTTGCTCCATTTGAACCATCTAGCGGGAGAAGATAAAAATCATGATGAATGATGGTACATGTTTTTTCTTCACTTTATTTTTTGGTTTTCCTTTCCCCTTTAACACACATTCTTCATATTCATCACAGGTCGACAGCTGGTCGGTCATTGTGAAACTGTTCTTGGTGCAACAACATTGGAGGTGAGATGATGATAGTGACGATTAGATCGAGGAGGCATGGGAAATGGCACCAGACGAGCGCTTCCTGGCAGAAGAAATGAAATTGGGATATTGAACCCATTATAGTGAAGAACACAACATGAGGATTGTAGAAAAACATCCAGTTCGATGAACAAACCATCAGAGTGTGTCTATGGATGATGGAGAATCCTTCCCTAGCACCGGCACAGGTGGCGACAACGTGATAGAATGTGATGTGGCACACTGCGTTGGTGGTGGTGACAGCAGCTGCACAACACTGATGCTTGCATGGAGAAACTGTGGCCCTGACCATAGTGTAACTTGGACCTGTGGAAATTCACAGGTGGTGGCGGATAACCTAGTTCATATGAGCGTACGGGTCAACTAAAGTGGGGGTGTCATCTGGTGCTGCCAAGGTAGAGAATGGATGCGGATATACTGCCTTCATGATGGCGAATCGTGCCTAAACAATAGGGTCGTGTGTGACATGGTGGGCCACGCTGAACCTGAAACCTAGCAGGCTGGGCTAGACCCCTCAAGTCCAACTGGGTCAGACTCGAACAGGACCTGCCCAACCCCAGTTTCCCAAAAAACACCCATAACATCCAAACTGATCATCTGTTTCACAAGCCAACTACGCCATCGGGACCGCTGGAATGAGACGATCCTTTTGAGATACTCTATGTGAGTTTTTGATAAATTTAGTGGATAAACTCCTTGGATTGAAGTGTAGAATCTCCCAGTACTAGAAGAAATTGGGTATAATTAGGGTGATTCTTCTGAAAAGATGTTCAGATGGTTACTCCCCTGATTACTCATGATGTGGGTACTCCGTATCCATATGCGTAGGTAGAGATAGGACTCCCCAATTTTTAGGGTGTACGTTCTCAGGGAAGTTCGCAATGGATGATTTGGAACTCCCCGGTCATTCCAAGGAGTGGTTTCTCTATCCTTAGAGTTGGTACCCCCACTATTGGACTAGGGAGTGGGTCCTCCATACCTAACGCATATAGATTTGGTACTTCCCTACTGGGTAGGGATCTGGTCCTCAATCCTAGGATTCTATACTCCCCTACCATTCGTGGATGCGTGTTGTCCTTGCCTAGTGTTACGACCAAGTTAGTACTCCCCAGCCATCCTTGGGAGTAGGTCCCCTAGCCAGGGGTTGGTACATCCCAAACATAGTAGGGTGTGGGTCCCCCATAGTGAACATAATAACGAAGTCAGTACTCCCCCGCTCTTCAAGGGTGTGGGTCCTCTACATGTGATCGAATAGAGATTGTACTCCACTATTAGGTAGGGTGAAGGTCCTCCATTATAGGATTCAGTAATCCTCTAAAATTATAGGGTGTGGGTCCTCCAAATTAAAACATAATGAGTAGTTAATCCCCTATCATACTAGGGCGTGGGTCCTCTACAAACTATGTAGTACTCCCCTACCGGGTAGGGTGCCGATCCGCGATTGGAGATGGAGCCCTCTCATCTATCAGAAATAGTTGCAAGGGGTGGACCTAACCACATAATGAAGACCATAACTATATAAGAGTTAGTTATCCCTCGATTGATTGAGGCATGGGGAAATCCATAGAGAAGAGTCCGAGGTGTCACAAGTTAGTTTGGATCAGCGCTCCCTTAGCTGAGTGTAGTGACGAGGGGCATGCCTCTTCATTTAGGTTTCCTTAGTGGGGGAACATGACTATAACAACTGAATCTCAAGTGTCAGGCACTAGATTTGGAATAATTAGAATGTTCCTAATGGAGAACATTCTCTCTGACATACCATTCATAATGGTAGGATTGTACCCTTTGGGGTGCATCTCTCAGATCGGTTCCATTTGGGTTGGTTGAGCATATGGAGTGTGATCTGCTGGATTGTGTTTTATGAAATGATCCTTCATTGAGAATCTTGAAACATTCTATGTTTTTGGTACCAAATGTATTTTTAGGGGATGAGATGAATATATCTGTATGTTCATGGTATATATATGGGCATATAGAGGAGTAGATCTGACTATGCATTACTTTGTGGATTTTACCATGTGCTTTACCTTTGTGGTTTTGAGGTCCCCAATTGTTTATTGTTTCAGTAACCCATGAACGATCATTTACTATATGTATGGTGTCTAGTGAAGATTTTTGACACTTGGACAGAGTTTAGGAAGGACCAGGGACTGGCAGTGTTTAGTAACATCAGACTGAGGAGGTGCAGTTCAACAGCTTCAGGAAGCTACCCATCACCTACCCTTTAGGTTGGTTTCCCAAAAGATGAGATTCATGGATATAGAGATTTACTTTTGTGCTTTTTTTGGGATTTTATACTGGATTGGGTTTCCACCTTGAACATTAAATTATATTTTACTATATTTATGTTTTACATAGTGGATGGCGTACATGGTTTCAACAGATTTTACATTCTAGAACATTTGGATGGGTGTTCTATGCATGTGTACAGGTATACTAGAAAATTCCTTCCACTTCTGAAATGATGACTTTGGAAGAAGTCTCCATCCCATGGCCATTGGGAGGCATGATTTGGGTAGTCATGACACTGGCCTCAGGGTATGGGTCATGAAAAAGTGGTATCATTGTTGTTCGGTTCTAGCTCAAAGACTGAGAGTCTATTGTTCTGTTTTTTGGGAAATAATCTTGAGTGTTTCATGTTTTTCATTTAGATTAGAGTAGTCTAGTGTTGTTATGGTGGCTGAAGTATCCATATACCAAGACCTTGAATTATTCTTTCCATCACTATACATGAAAACATAGGTTGTGGGGAAATAAAGGTTACATGAACAATGTTGTAATGGTTATGATTTCTATGTCCTTCTTGACTCAACTCTCTAGTTATATTCTTTAAATGTGGCCCATATTCACATATTTTAGGATCCCATAATGAATACAAATAGATAGGATTCTACAATTTCATCATAATGATGATCCAGCCCGAGTAGAGGATTTAGTAAAGTGCAATGAATATGTGGTGTTACCTCTGGCAGGTTCCCCAGTGATGCATCCACCCATCAGTCAGGAGTTTGTAACAGCGCTACCAGTTGAGGATGTTCGTAGGCTGAGTGTTATACATGAGTTCCAGAGGAAGATACCTCCCAAGATCCAAGATTATATAGCTCCTAAATTAGCTGAGGATTGGATTTTTGACGTTATGTGAGTCATCCGCCTAGTGAAGACACATCTCGACCAGATGGCAATACTAGTCGTCATCCTTCTACAGGGATAAATGGGACTGTGGTGGATCATAGTTATCCTAATTCACAATGAGGATACCCTCACTTGGATTCAATTTTAGCACCTCTTTATAGAGGGGTTCTTTCTGGACAGATTACGCTCTGTGCATATACAAAAGCATCTACACCTACAGTAGGGATGCATGTTGGTAGCAGAGTACTAAAAAATATTCCCAGATATTTATCACTTCTCTATAGATATGGTATAGGACTCTTAAATAATGGATAAAACCATTGAGCATGGACTACACTAGGTGATCAGTGCATCGATGATTCCCCATATAATTTCAAAGTATGTTGGTGTGCTCGAGTGAGCCTCAATGGTAGAGATATACTTGGTGGAGGAGTATATGGATGTGACATAGAGTTGAGGTCATGAAGTTGAGGAGTCTATAAGAGAAAGCAGACGACATGTGAAAAGATCGTGGAGTAAGAGGCGTTCCCATACTCAAACACAGACACATGGGACTATGGAATAGTAGCTGCACTAAGGAGCAGATCAACCACAGGAGAGGCAGTGTTAAGCTTGAAACGACTGGGGAATATTGCTAGAGATTCTTTGACCTGCAATGCTAGTGAGAGGTAGCCGACATAAGAGCCTCCTTGGAAAATATTGTACTTTATAAAAGGATTTCATCCAGGTGGTAGACGGGGAAGAGGAGCTAGAAAATCTGTAGGAGGTGGTCCATTCTAGGATCAAAAATATTGAGGGAGACAGCAAGGATAGCTTCATGTGGTCATGGCATATGACCAAGAAGATCCATGAGATTTAAGAGGTATGATTTGTGTCTTTTCATTTGGATGCCTTTTTAAATAGACTAAGGTGTCAGAAATCGTATTTTTTCTGCATGTTCTGTTTGAGACATTGTGGTTCTGGTTGGACCGTGGACTTGACCCTCATGCTAGAGACTCCAGTTAGAAGAGTCCCATTGCTCACACACTAGAACTGATAGTGTGGCCTAACTATTGGAGGTGAGAGTTGTGGTTGGGACGAATTAGTAGTGTAATAGAGTCCTTATGATGTCATTTTAGTGATATACTACTACCATTCATACCCGGATTGAATCTATTAGAAAAAGGATGTGGTGTGTCCATGATAGTGAACACAAGTTTTTCCTTCCAGTGAAAGGAATACTCAGGCATCACAGGGGGGACTCTCAAGAATATTCATTCTTATAAATTATCCAGGGTGATAGTGTTAGACACCACGATGTTTCTGTAGTGTGAAATAGTTTTTTACCATCCATACTCTGCTGGAATACCAATAGTGATTGTGGCAGTGTTCGATTTTTGACAAGTTATGTGGCCACTGGATTTTGTAGATAGAGGGCCTAGTAAGACGCAATGTTCGCTTGTGGGAATCCATTTTTTTTCATAATTACCCATGTGTGTTCAGAATCAACCTTGAATGCATAACACTTGTGGAGGCTTTAGAACAGTTCATCTAGGTATGGAAGTTAAGGGTGGGTTTATGTTTTTATCAACATCAGGTCAGTGAGGTGGTGAGCCGCTAGACTCCACGAATATAAATGGACAGAAGTTCTTAGTGATGTTCCCACTAGTCGAAGCTAAATATTTATGTGCCCATTGTAGCGCATTATTGATCTAGTATAATCTAGACATAAGAGTGGTCAATCTCATTTGTTCCTTGAGGTATAAGCTTGTAAGAAGTACAAAGAACCTTGATGAACTCATTTCTCTTTCAATGAGGATTGGTTATTTCTCTTTTCAGAAGAAAAGTCATAAGGTGGGGGAATTTCCTTTACTACAATTTCTTAGAAATGTTTTCAAATTTAAATGGGATTTTTACAAGACCATGCTCTGAGAGGTCACATAATTCGGAGACCCAGAGAACCTATAATTTATTTTCAATCATTTTAAATGTTTTTTAATTAAACGTGTGAGATTATTTTTCTATCTTTTGTACCAGTACTCTAATCAAATATATGAGGTCACTTTTGAAGTCAAAATGTCAATATTCTCCTAGAAAAGGCCTACCATTGGCCTAAGAGGGCCAATAATGGAAGTTAGTTTTTGGCCATAAAAATAATAAATAATAATTTTTTGTTTTAAAATAATTTTAAATCCTAAATGGTAACACAGATTGGAAATTTGAGAGTACCGTTGGGCTCGTGAAGGCATGTTTCCCTTAGGAAAAGCATTACATTGACCGGGAACGGGTCGATAGTGAATATTAGTTTTTTTAGTTTTTTATGCAAATTAAGATGGAGTGGGTGCATTGTTTTGGAATCATCTAAACGGGTACCAAAATTTAAAATATAAGGGCATAGTTCCATAAAAAATAGAGACATTACCTAGGAATTGAAATAATTTGACCAAAAAGGGTTAGACAAAAAAGATAATTTTAAAATTTTCTGAAAATAATAAAATAACATAAAAAATGTATTTAATTTTCTTTTGAACCATTGAGCATAATATGGAAGTTCTGTGGTGTGGAAACGAGGTGATGATGATGTGCATTAAAATAGGATCATTATCGACTCGTTAATGTACAATGTAAATATGTTTTAAATGAAACATAACGATGCAACGTTGCGGCGTAATAGAAACACTGTAATGTTTTTTCTTTTAAAAAGAAAATGCATTGGGGAAATGGGAATTAAATGGAAGTTAATTATCTAATGAAAAACTGGTGAGTTTTATCTCCAACAAATAATGAAGAATGATGGACGAATGTTAACAACATCAACGCACCATGATGAATGGAGCCCGGAAGTAATAAATGCCTTCGACTTGAGGAATCATTGCCAGTGGACTGCTTCAATGTCAAAAATCTTCACGGTAGGGGTTGTTATTTAATTCCCTTATTTTACCCACTCATGGCATTAAATGAAGAACATAGATCAACCCATGCTGAGTTGGACTTGTAGTTTGATCATTCTTCCAGGAAGGATTTTTTTATTGGGATTATATTTGGGGAGTAAATCATTTAATAAATTAATTTTATTTTATTTTCCATGTTGATCCTTCTAACGGGAGTGGATAAACTCCGTGAATAAGGATGTAAGAGGTTCATTCCTCACTTTTTGGTTTGGTTTTCCACTCTCCTTTGACTCATATTCTTCGCATTCCTCGTGGGTCGATGGACGGTTAGTGGGTGCACAACAGTTCTTCGAGCAACGAAAATGGTGGTGCAATGACGGCTGATCGCGCTATCATGACACAATAAATTTATTATGATTTTAAGATTGATTTATAGTCTAGATAAGACCCTAGGCCATATCTCGTGGAGAGTTTATAGGTTTTGAGTATGTTCTTTTAATAATAATTACTAAAGAGGGGGGATGTTTTGAAAATATATTTAAGTAAATTACTTAATTAAAGAGTTAAATAGTTGATAAATAATGGTGGTCTATTAATAATAATTAGAGAATAATATATTTTCATGTTCACTAAAAATCATGGATAGTTCATTTTTATGAAAATTTAACATGGTTTTATTTAATTCTTTGGTTGATGGTTGTCAAGATCTTGACACCCCTCTTGCCTCTTAAAATGATTCTTAAAGAACCACCCCTTGGCACAAAAATCGTGTTTCCAAGATTTGGTCATAAAACATAGAATAAGAGGTCTACCAAAGCATTCTTAAATCATATGTATGTATGAAATAAATAGGATTTTTGTGTTGTCCAATCGGAACAACCCAAGATCCACACTTTAAATCTCAACCCAATCGGTGTTGAAATAAAAACTGTTCCACATAATTATATCAAATGAAATGTAATCAGGGGAAGAATGGCAAGAAAAAATAATTGAAATATTCAACACACAAATTATACAATACTTGTAGCAGAACATGTGCTGGAACTCCCTCCCAAGTTTGCGTAGCTCCGTCGAAATGATCGTCCACCGTTTAACTCGCCATTGGGAGGAGGAGGTGGCTCGGAGGGAACTCCCCCTTCATCCATGATTCCCTGATGAGGATAGGGGACCCCAAAAATACTTGGATGATGAGAGGACTTCTTTGGGTATAAAAAATACAATATCTTTTCATCAAGGCCGAACATACAAATTGGGATCCCAAGGTGTCGTTTTATTGAAAAATGGGAAGGTGGTTTTGAGAACACAGATTTTATAAAAACATTTTTCGCATGAGTTTCAACCTCCAGACAGACATATATCAATTTTTGGAAAATAACATTGTTTTAGCCCCACATATTTGATGTATATACTGATATTTTGGAACAATTTGGAGACCCATAACCCTAGATATCGACAGATCACTGCACACCACTTTTGATTTCATGCGGATGCGGTGTGCTGGACATATCATGTCGGTTGGGAAAACATATGGCCGAAAGATTCGTGGGTTTTAAATTTGAAATTTAGAAAAATGAAATCGGGTCCATCCCACAAAATTTCATCCCATTTGGATGCACAGTTCAGGAGCGGTGTGTGGATGAGTCCACTGGGGTGCATCGATTTTGCACAGTTTGGCGCATTTTTCTTAGACATCATCATGGACCCTATAAATCACCTCCACCTTCAATGAAATTATCAAAACAAGTAACATTTATCTTTTTAACAGTGATAGACACAAAATAATTGAATCAAACATGGATTTCATTTTGTTATTATATTTTGAATGTACAATACAAATTCAGTTTAATTCAATGGTGTAAGGGTGAAAATGACACAGTGAATCGTGGTACGATCACACCCCCACACCTAAACATTTTCACTCCCTGGAAAATTCAAATATAAAAAAATTGATGAATTTATATATTCCCAATGTCATGAAGATTTAACATTTGAGGAAATTTTAAATCATTTATGTAACATGATCAATGCATGAACCACACTAAAAAATTCTTCCTAGTGAAAATAAAAAAAGATGTCTCATAAATCATATCCCAAAGAAATTCAAAGAGATTCATGACACAAAATTAAGATAGGAATTAAAAAGTTAACCATTCCACTAACTATCCATGTCTGTGAGTGAAAACCATTCCTTTCTATTCATTCCAATTTATATCCAATAAATATAGGTTATTTTAAAATTATTCAGCCTTAATTGAATTTTCACCGAACCTTCCCTACATCCTTTGCAATCATAGGTCAAGACCCACACACATAGGAATTCCTTGAAGTCAAACCATAATCTCCGGACCAAGAGATACCCATATTTTGAACATATCATCACTCCCCTCATTTATTATTTTTGTTTTTTAGATGTTTCATTTGGAACAAATCTCACATTCATCTCTCAACCCTTGTTTGATTTCCTCATGACACTAATTGAACTAGTTATAACAAGATCAATGGTTGAGGAGTGGTTTTTGACCTAGCCAAGACACAACCTTTTTTTAGGGCGTACCACAGTCAGACATTAGGTACACATAGATAGATCAATCTGGTACAGTAATGAAATAGATCGGATAAGGAAAAAATGTATTAAAATATCATTTAATGATGAAAAATATTAACCTAACATATATTTACCTTATATTAAGTAATAAATATTCAGACTTTGTATTTTGGTGAAAAAATGTATAGAGATATTAGTTAAATAGTTTTCCAAAAAACTACTCACACAAGGGGAATCAATTATCTCCAAATTTTCACAGTGATAAAACCATTTATATCATTGACAGAAAACCAATTCACTAAAAATCACTCCTTGATGTTATCTTCATACAAATATTCATTTTCACCAATCTTTATGGTATTTTTACTTTCCCGCACTTATGGTCTCCAAGTCATGGAACTTTGAAATTTTTGATGGGGGGAAATGAAAATACCATAAACAAGGTGAAAAAGTGAAGAAACAAGAAAGACATTTAAAATCCTAAATAACTCAAAAAGACGGGGAAAATTGAAAACGCCATAAAGAAGAAGAGAAAAATATGATGAAAGCTCATATCAAACCCAGGAATATACCCATCCGCCCACACCTAGAATGTGAAGTGTCCTCATTGTAATAATTGAGAAGGTGAGAAGGAAGGATAAAACCTAGTGTGTTTCACTGGTATGTATCTTCTGGAACATGGAGTTCCTCCATCAGGAATTCAGAAAAGGATTCATGGAAGCGCTTCAGCCGCTGCCCATTGATAGTGAAGGTTTTCTTGGTTTATTCATTTTGATCTAGAACAACACCAAATAGAGATACGTTAATAACAATGTATGGTCCAAACCAGCAGGAACAATGCATACATGGATGCAACTTTACCCTCGCATTATAAAGTAGGACCTTCTCCCAATGTGGAGCTGATGATGAACTATATTACGGTTGTGGGAAGCCTTACTTCATACCTTATAAATACTGAAGTTTTCATATTCGTCGCTTCTCATTTCCTCCAACTCCTCAATCTGCAACTTCCATTGAGAAACTGCAGCAGAAATATTATCATTGCATTATTTGATGGCCCAGTAGGCCCAGTGCTCAATCTCAACAGGCAGGTGACAACTCCTTCCAAACACAAGAGGATATGGATACATTCCAATTGCTGTTTTGAAATAATTATGGTAGTCCCATAATGAATCATCAAGTCGAATACTACAATATTTTCTATTGGGCCGAACCATTTTTTTTAAGAATATAGTTTTTCTCTCTATTTGACACACCATCTTAAACGTTGGTCTGTAGGTGATATGTAGTAGACACTCTATGACCGACCCCATACTGACACAAAAGTGATTTCATTTTTTGGTTTCTGACATAAGAACCCTGGTCATTAATGATTATTCAAGGTTATCCAAACCTACAAAATATATGAGTTCTAAAAAATTCCACAACTGTTTTGGAATCATATGTCCTTGTGGCTCGAGACTCTACCCATTTTGAAACATAATCGACCACTAGAAGAATGTAAAAGTTTCCAAAGAAATTGGGAAAAATAAACATACATTCAATGCCCCAAATATAAAAAAAAATTCATGAAAGAGCAATAGTTGTTGTGGAATTTCATTTCATTTAGTGACATTCCCCATTCTATGACAACAAGGATTATATTTGAAAAGATCATGGTCATTGTGAAAAATTGTTGTCCAAAAGATACCATAATAAAGGACCTAGAGAGTATTCCTTTGGAGACCAAAGTGTCCCCCACAAGCAAGAGTTTGACAGAATCTAAGGACAAAATGAAACTCACTATCAGGAACACAACGCCTAAGGACTTGATCAGTACGCGTGCGCCAGT
The DNA here is from genome assembly GCA_963277665.1 of Viscum album. Taxonomy (NCBI): domain Eukaryota; kingdom Viridiplantae; phylum Streptophyta; class Magnoliopsida; order Santalales; family Viscaceae; genus Viscum; species Viscum album. The sequence continues at coordinate 743,391,115 of OY728123.1, read as the reverse complement.
GGTAGGGGTTATCCCAAATGTACAAACGAGACTCGTGCTTTATAAGACTAGCTTTTTTATTTAAATTATTAAGAATGCAAGATAATACTAAATAATTTTCAATTTTATCATACCAAGGAATAATATCTTGCACTCGGTACAATTTCTCATTGGGAAACATATCATTAATAGGAATACAGGGTAATAATTCAATGTACGAGGATGGGGGAATCCTACTGATATGATCATCCACCACATTATATGTTTCTTTTTTATCAGTAATTTCTAGAATAAATTCTTGAAGGAGGAGCATCCAATGAATTTGACGTGGTTTTGTTTCTGGTTTTTTATGGAGATACCGGAGGGCTGCATGGTTGGAGAACACAATGACTTTGGACGCCAAAAGGTATAACCTAAATTTATCCAAGGCAAAAACAATGGAAAATAATTCATTTTCAGTTGTGGTGTAGTATTCTTGGGTAGGTTCCAAAGTACATGAGTCATATTCAATGACATGTGGAGCTAGATCGACTCTTTGTGACAAGACTTCCCCAACTGCATAGTTAGAGGAATCACACGTGAGTTGAAATGGTAAATCCCACCAAGATGTTTGTATTATCGGGGTAGATGTGAGGTTCCATTTTAACTTATTAAAAGCTTCCTCACATTATTTATAAAAAAATTTCTTTAGAGTAATCAGGAGCGGGGGGTGCAATCTTACTAATGTCACTAATGAAATGACAGTGAAATCCATCATTCCCTAGGAAAGACCACACAACCCATAAATTTGTGCGGAATGTTTAGGAAGAAATGACATCCTCTTTGGATTTATCTACTTTGATACCATCCTAGGAAATGACAATACCAAAAACTATACCTTGTCTCACCATGAAATGGAATTTCTGATTTAATACAAGATACTTTTCAATACAACGACGTAGGAATGAAGAAAGACTACTCAAACATTAATCAAAAGAGGATCCATAAATCGTGAAATCATCCATGAATACTTATTTGCAATTATCTAGTTAATCCTAAAAAATATTAGCCATGCATCATTGGAAAGTACCTCGAACATTGCACAGAACCAAATGCCATCCTTGTATAGGAAAATGTGCCTAATGGGCATGTTAAGGTTGTCTTTTCCTGATCCTTGGTAGAAATATGGATCAAAATGTATCTAGAATACCCATTAAGGAATTAATAGTGGGACTTACCTGCTAGCCTCTCTAGAATTTGGTTAATGAATGGAAAAGGGAAATGGTCTTTCCTAGGGTGTTAGTTTAGTCGGTGATAGTCTATATAGACACACCAACTATTATGCACATGAGTTTAAATCAATTCATTGTTTTCATTTTTGATTACTACAAGGCCGGTATTTTTAGGAACTACATGAATAGGATAGACCCATTGGCTGTCAGAGAAGGGGTAAATGATTCCAATAGCCAATAATTTTGTTACCTCCTTCTTCACAAATTCAAGGAAGTTTGTGTTCAATCGACATTGTGCCTGCCTCACATGTTTACCCACATTATTTAACAAAATAATATGTGTACAAATTGATGTGATAATACCAATAATGTATACATGTGTCCTTCCCAAACCATGTTTTTACTCCCTCAGTGGTTCAAGCAGTCGTAATTCATGCTCAGGAGGGAGTAAACTAGAAATGATGACAGGGAACTTGTTTCTATTCTCAATATATGAATATTTTAAATCTTGAGGTAGGTGTTTTACTTCCAATTCAGGTGGATTTTGGATTGATAGGAGTTTGTGTGAAAGTGATAGGTCACTGATCTCATCTTACTACTCAATGGTATCATCCTCATATGAGGAATGAGCTTTTTAAAGCTTAAGAGTATCATCGATGGTCATCGGATCCCTGGTGTTTAAGAAATTATCAATTAATAAACATGCATTACACTTTTCTATACCACTAAAAAATCATGTAATGACTCATTTCCTATATTTTGAATCAATTATTAAAACTCAGTATTGGTATTGGGGGAATGAAAAGTTGTTTTTTCAGGGGTAGGGAGTACATCAATTGAATAAACAGAGACATAGTAATGTTCTTCTGAGGGGTTCTTCATGGCATTAAGGATGTTTAAATGGACTATGTCACCACCAAATTCCAAAGATAATGTATCGTTGTGGAAATTAATTATGGTTTTGGTAGTATTAAAGAATGGTCTCCCCAATATAATCGTGACATTTCCATTCATCCTATCATCCTCCATTTTTAGAAAAAAAAAGTCAGTAGGAAAAATTAAAATCTTAACCCTCACAAGAACATCTGCTAACACACCAGAGGGGTGTGCGGTACTCCGATTATCCAATTGAATAATAATTCCAATGGGATTCAGTTTCCTGATATGCAATGTAGTATAAATAGATTGAGGCATCACATTTATAGAAGAACCTAAATCATGCATTGCATTATAAAAAGAATACTCCCCTATGGTGTATGTAATTTAGAATGTTCCAGGATCATTGCATTTTACAGTAAGTGATGGCTCTATCAATGCTGAAATATTCCTCCCCAAACTCACTTTCTCATCACCTCAAAGTCTCCTTCTATGTGTACACATCTCCTTTAGAAACATGGCGTACCATGGAATTGGCTTCAGAGCATCAATCAATGGGATGTTAACCAGAACTTTGATGAAAATATCCAATATTTCCTTTTAAAGTATAGTTTCTTATTGTTTTCTTGGTTGGGTGGCCCTTTTAGGAAATGGAAGAGGAGTGGTTGGGATAAGTTTATCATCAATGCACACACTCTTTCCTTTGGAAGGGCTTCCCTTAGGACAAGGTTCTTCAACATTTGGAACATTTTTAATGGTTGGGATTGAGGTTTCCATAGGATGGATAATAATAATAGAGGATTCATTTTACTTTCTAGTTGTTTTCCACTCCTAAGGGTGATGGAACTAAAATTACCTTTATCCATATGGTAAACTACTGGTTGAGAGGGATGTTTACATGATCTATGACTTTGAATTTCACCTACTAAGTTGGCTAGTTGGCCTAATTGGGTTTTTAGGTTTGTATAGCTACCTGAGTGGTTTGTTGGAATCGAATATTGTTGGTATAAATTTGTTCCATCATATATCTTAGGCTAGGATCGGGTTTTAGAGGGGTTTGTTGGAAATACCTTTGGGGTGGATGAGTATTTCTGGGTGGTGGTGGTGGATGACTACTCTTCCCCTATTGGTTCTATTGTTGTTAAGGTTGGTTTGAATACCCCATTGACTATAGGCTTGGTTATAAGGGAGGCCTAGAAATATTTCCTCACAACTCTAAAATGTTTCCATCAATTGAGGACATTGTTAAGAGTAGTTGGTGCCAGAATAACATATAATACAAAGGATATGAGGAGGATATTGGGATATCCCTTGGGAAAGTGGAAGTTGTCGAAGAAGGGTACTTACCTCTTCGAACATTGTGTCCACCTTCTTCTTGAATTTAGTACACTGCACATCATGGACACCTCGAATCAGTACATTGGACCTTGAAACAAATTGTTGTGTCTTTTGATCCCTGTTCTCTATTAGGGTTCTTATAGCAATTCGGATTTTAACTACTAGAACACCACCTGCAGCAACATTGATCATATTTCGATCAATAGGGATTAATCCTTCATAGAAATATAGAATTAAAAGTTGATCACTTATTTGGTGGTGTGGGAAACTTGAACATAACCTTTTAAATCATTCCCAAAATTCATGTAATGTTTCCCCTTGAGATTGTATTATCCCTAAAATTTCATCCCTTATTATTCCAGTTCAATAGACTAGGAAATATTTTTCATTAAAAAGGCGTTTTATGTCCGCCCAACCTCTTATTGGGGAATTAACATAATCTAAACAATATTTTGTTATGTCTTCAATTGAAAAATGGAATGACCTTAAATTTACTTGTTCTTCATCCACATTTGCAGGTTTTAATGTAGACCACAAAGGGTTAAAATCTTTTAAATTCTTATTTGGATCCTCTCCAGGAAGTCCACGGAATCTTGCTAATAGATGAATTAAACCAGATTTTAGTTCAAAATTGGGTTCCTCGCCTTGTAATTGATTATAGGTGGGTTTGATATCAAGATCATGTGAGGTTAGTTCTTTTAGTGTTGGATTGCTTTCAGCCATTTTATTCATGTTAATTTCAGTTTTATTGTGGGTTTCTAATGAAGAATAATAAGGATCTATACTAGTGTTGATGTTTTGTGCATCCTCCTTTAAAGGTTCCTCTTGTGTATCTCGGGGTTGCTCAGGTAGGATCCTCTCAAGTTCGGGTTCAAAAGGTTTTATGTCTCTTGGAGAAGAAAATTTCATACAAAGAACCTACACAAGAAATAAATTAGAACAAAAAAATTATTTTAAAGGTAGAATATAAAACAAACAATCATTCACAAAATTTACAATGAAAATTATCAAAAACACGCAATAAAACCAAAGCGTTCCCCAGCAACGATGCCAAAATTTGACCGCACTATTGTGACATGTCAAATTTATTATGATTTTAAGATTGATTTAGTGTCTATGGAAGACCCTAGGTAATCTCTCAAGAATCATTGAATGTTTTTGAGTATGTATTTTTAATTAGAATTACAAAAGAGGGGGGAGGTTTTGAAAACAGATTTAAGTAAATTACATAATTAAAGAGTTAAGTAGTTGATAAATAAAGATGGTGTATTAATAATTATGAGAGAAAAAGATCATTTTATTTTCACTACACTTCTTTTATAGTTCATCTTTCTGAAAATCTAACATGGTTTTGTTTAATTCTCTGGTTGATGGTTGTCATGATCTTGACTCCTCTCTTGCCTCTTCAAATGATGCTTAAAGATACACCCATTGGCACAACAATTGTGTTTCCAAGATTTGGTTATCAAACATTGAATAATAGGTCAACCAAATAATACATAAATCTTATTTATATGTGAGATAAATAGGATTTTTTTGTTATCCTATAAGAACATCCCAAGATTCCCACTTGAAATCTCAACCCAATCGGTGTTGAAATAAAAATATTTCTACGTAATTATTTCAAGTGAAATGTAATCTGGGGGAATCATGTCAAGAAACAAAATAAGTGAAATATTTAACACACAAATTATATAAAACCATTAGAATAACATGTTCTTGGACTCCCTCCCAAGTTTGTATAGCTCCCTCGAAATGATCGTCAACCGTTTAGCTCGACATCGAGAGGAGGAGGAGGCTCGGATGGAACTCCCTAATCATCCTTGATTCCCCTATGAGTATAGGGGTATCCAGATATCCTTGGATGATGATAGTACTTATTTGGGTCTACAAAATAAAAGAGCTTTTCCTCTTGGCAGAACATACAAATGGGGAGCCCAAGGTGCCATTTTATAGGAAAATGGGAAGGTGGTTTTGAGACCATGGATTTCATAAAACCATTTTTCACATGAGTTTCAACCTCCATAAATCCTTGTATCAATTTTTAGAAAATAAAAAAGTTTTATCCCCACCTCTTGTATGTATCCACTGAATTTTTGGCACAAAGTGGACATTTATATCCTGAGATATGGAGAGATCACAGCACACCACTTTTGACTTTAAACACATACATTGTGATGGACAGATCAGGTCGGTTGGGAAAATAGATGGCAGAATGAGTATTGTTATTATTCATATAAAATGTAGAAAAATTAATTTTAGACCATCTCACAAAATTTCATCCCATTTGGATGCACTGTTCATGAGAGGTGTGTGGATGAGTCCACTGGTGTGCATGGATCTTGCACAGTTTGGCTCATTTTTCTTGAACATGATCATGGGCCCTCCAAATCATCTCCACCTTCAGTGAAATTATCAAAAAAAATTATCATTTACCATTTTAAAAGTGATAAAACCAAAATAATTGAATCAAAGATGGAGTTCATTTTGTTATTATATTTTTATTTTACAATACAAATTCACTTTAATACAATGGTGTAAGGGTAAAAATGACACAATGAATCGTGGTACGATCAACGGCCATGATGATTAGACTAAGGAGGCTTGGGAAATAGAGGTAGAAAAATACTTCTTATAAAAAGAAATTACAATGGGATTTTTAATCCTTATAAATTAGGAACACAATAGGAGGATCACATGACTTCTTCTAGTTTGAAAAACAGACCATCAGAGCACATCCGGTTGTCCACGTAGCATCCTACCACCGCACTGGTTGCGACCGCATGCCACAAGGCAAGGTGGAATGTCGTGGTGGTGGTGCTAGCGGGATCCATGCAGTGAGACTACCCGCATGAAGAAACAGTGGAAGGTCGCGGGTCGCACCGGACAACCCGGTACGCGTGAGCGGACGAGTCAACTAAACTGTGGGTACTAGTAGGCACCACATATAAATAGAATGGACATGGATATTTGAATTCCCTGATGTATAGTCTGGCCTACTAAAGAGTTCTGGTGTGATCTGGTAGGCCACGCCTAGCCAACAGGCCAGTCCAGACCAGCAGCCCCACGGGCCAAACCCAGCTAGTTCGGGACGGTCCGACAAGGTGGGACCGGGCCCAGACCCAATTGGCCCCCAATTTACAAAAACCCCTTCAACATCTAAATTGAAAATCAATTTGATGACACTCTTATGTTTTTGGGACCCTTATGATGAGACAATCCTTTTGAGATACTCTAAGTGAGCTTTATAGAATGATAGAGGATGGCCTCCTTGTTTTAAAGAGTATGATATCCATGTATGGGGATACTTTGGGTACAATCGGGGTGATTCTTAAGATGAGATGTTCCGACGGTTACATCCTTGATGACTCATGGCGCGGATACTCCTTATCTCTCTACATTGGAAGATACAGGACTCCACATGTTTTAGGGTATGGGTTCTCGAAGATGTTTGTAATGGAAGAGTCGGTACTCCCCTGTCATACCAGAGAGTGGGTCCTCAATCCTTGGAGTTGATACTCCCCTACTGGACTAGGGTGCATATCCTCAATACCTAATGCATATTGAGTCGGTACGACCCTACTAGGTATGGAGTGGGGGATCTATTTCAGGAGTCAGTACTCCCCTGTTGTTCCGGGGTGTGGGTCCTGCTAACGCAGTGCTACGACAAAGTCGATACACCCATGTCGTGCTGGGGAGAAGGTCCTCCAGCCAATGGTCGGTACCCCCTAGCATACTAGGGTGAGGGTCCCCCATAGAGAACAAATTAATGGTGTCCATTTTCTATGTTGTTTCTAGGAGCGGATCCTCCACACATGATAGAATTGAGTTTGTACGCCCCTACCGGGTAGGGTGCGAGTCCTCTATTATAGGAGGCAATACTCCCCTAACATAATAGGGAATGGGTCCTCCACACATGAATAGGTAGAGGTGGTACTCACCTATCATACTAGGGCACAGGTCCTCTAGTCACTGAGTATTACTCCCCTACCGGGTAGGGTGTAGGTACTCGATTGGAGATAGAGCTCCCCGGCTGTCGGACATAGTAGTGAGGAGTGGGTCTATCCACTTAATGAAAATGATACTTATACAGGAGTTAGTTCTATCTAGATGGATAGAGGCACAAGCCACTAATTACAATAGTGAATAAGGTATCATAGTTTATTTTGGAGCAGCGCTCCCTCAATTGAGGGCAGTGATGAGGAGTGGGCCCCTTCATTTGGGTTTCCATAGTGGGCCACATGACAATGATGACTAAACCTCTAGATTTATGCACTAGATTCAAACCTAGTTGAATGTTCTAGAAGGATAAAGTTCTCTTGGACGTACCATTAGGAATGGTATCATTGTACCTGATGGTGTGTATCTCTCAGATGGGTACCATCTGGGATAGATGAGATCGGGAAGTGTGATCTCCTAGTTTTTGTGTTATGATTTGAGCCTTTGATGAGAATCTTGAAACTGGTTGTGTGGTTGGGACCAAATTATTTTTTAGTGGCTGATACAAGTATATATGGATGTTCATGGTATATGTATGGGAATATACCCATGTAGATCTGATTGTACATTGCTTTGTGGGTTTTCCCTTGTGCTTTAGGTTTTTTGTTTCAGGGTCCCCTACAGAGTATTGTTTTACTCGCCCCTACACGGACTTTTCCTACATGGGTCTTCTCTTGTATATACAACCAATGCTTGGACAAGGTCCATGGAGGACTGGGGCAGGGAGGTGTTAAGTGAGATTAGACTATCTAGATGAACTTCTATAACTTTAGGCAGTTACCCTTTACCTACCCTTCAGCTAGGCTTCCTGGCGGATAAGCTTGAGGGACTTCGTGTTTTACTTTTGTTATGTTTTCTTTTGGCGGGATTGTATACTATCCTGGATTCCCTCCTTTTACATTACATTCTGTATTACTCTAGTTGTGTTTTACATAGAGGATTACATTAATGGATTCCTTGTATTTTACTTTCTAGTACCTTTGGCTGGGATTTGTGTGTGTGTCTGTAGGTGCTCAGGAAAATGCTTCCCACATGGGAAATAATTCCTTCAGTGTGAGTCGTCATCCCCTGGACTTTGGGAGGTAGGCATGGGGTAGTCACATCATGGGCCCTAAGGGAGGATTCCTGACATTATATTGTATACCAATACCCAATCCATACATAATATATCCTCAAACTCCATCAATGGGTGTAAGACAATATTATTGGGGCGGTTCAGTCCAGAGATATTGATTCCGGAGGATTTATACATTTTATATATAATTATTTTCCTATTCACTGTTCTCATAGATAAATCAACTGTCATTTTTTGATGTGGTGTTTTAATAGTTATACCAAACTCAAGAGATATGAAATAATCTGTAAAACAAGAATCAAATAGTGTGGTCTCTATTTTTGAATGAATTAATATGGTATATATCACCACAGGATGATCAGTGTCTGCCTATGTTTTAGTGATATAATACTCCCTTCCTCCCAACCATTGAGTTTTTTATTGTTGATTTCCTCCAATAACCATTGTCATTGGGAATTGGCTCACCTAATTCCAATGTTCCTTGCATATGAAACACTACCCTATAGGTCGACATGTTAATTACAACATTTCTTTCTTTATCCATATTAGTGGAATTCTTCAAATACCTTCAGAAATAATTAGTCAGATCCCCCTCTCATCAATATTTTAATCTTGTCCTGGTTCCCTTTAGAGAGTTCCACATATGCTTTTTATCATACATTTAACATGTGTGATTTTGGCTTTTCTTTCTATCATGTGATTAATCGATTAATCCTCCCATATTAAATACAATTTTCATCTTTCTATCACTATGACCATGAGACTATTAAGAGTCCTCAATCCCCATCTCACAATTAGGGAAAATTGGGAAATCTCTTCATAGATTTAAATATATTAAATAACCAATTGTTTTAATGCAATAAAAATTAATCCACCAATGTTGTGATTCTCTATTCATTTAGTGTTCCAAAAAAATATAGAGGAATATTATGAAATGCATGTAATGTTTTCCTCATATGACATAAAAAATACTTTTGTGTTTTTATTTAGTTTTAGGAACACTCTCTCTCTATCTTAAGGCATGGATTTTTGGGAAAATATTTAGTGAAAAACTTTTTCTGGAATCCTTCCCAATCCATGGAATCAATTTCCTCATTAGACATAGTGTTTTTTATCAGTTCCAACCACTGATCAGCATCGCTATAAAAATGATAGATTAAAATTTTGACTTTCTCTTCTTTTGAGACTTGTTGACAGTGAATATCTTCTGAATATAGTTAATGCATTTTTTTGTGATGACGTGATCATAATATCCACTAAATATAATAGGTTTTTTTTCACATACTGTTTTTTACTACAATATTCTCTTTCATAGAAGGAGCGTATTCCACATGATTCACACTTTTAATTCACTAATTGATTCATTTGTCCTAGTATTATCCTTATGTTTTGAACTCCAATCCCCATCATATTTTGAATTTCATTGGGGAAATGATTACATTTCATATCATATTGATTATTAGAACAAGTTTTCTTATTTACTACCATTAACTAAACAAATATAAAAATGATATAATTATATTGATTGAATACTTTTCAAATGAGAATTTATAAAGGAAACCATAAAAATGAAAGGAATGTCTTATAAATGGAAATTATATCCAAACTTGTGATTCAGTATGATTCATCATAAGTTATTCATGGAGATTGTTTTATCCCGAGTGTTATTTATAATGTTTTCTAGTCCTAATACCAAACAAAATATCTGGACTACGGTCTAATATCAACTATAGAGACTCAAACCATTTTCACATATTACCACATGATTTTTAGCATAATTATCCATAAAATAATAAGCCTGGATTTAGAAGTCTAGTGTCTTTGAAAAAATAGATACATAATTGCATAACATGAAACTAGAATAAAACATATTATTGTTAATATTAATAATAATATCCTAAAAACCTTTGAGTTCCTACCAGTATATAGGATAAAAAAGGGAAATACATAGGCAAAATGGATGAGAAAAAAATCATATAAATTGAATAAACATTGTAATGAAATCATAAAAAATGATTTATAAGACATAACATGATAACATAAAATGAATGGATTGTGAATAAACATATGGATGAATGACATATAGAACATGTAATATCAAGGTCATTGTAATATTGTAATGTGTTATAAACATATAACATGACATAATCACGAGTCAAGGAAAACATCCAATATTATATCACATGGTGGAAAGAGTCACATAATGGATTAGGTTTACTCCAAAATCTCATACATATGTTTGATGAGAAGAAACATTACCCATTGTATTAGAGCACTATATGGGTGAACCCATTATAACATGTATATTCATATGTGTTCTACACAATAAAATCAATTATAAAGAATAATCATAAGGTCTATCCATTGAATGAAATGTGTTTCACAATCATGTTATAATGCATAACCAATGGATTCATCAAAATGACATCTTTTAAAGAGGGAATTAAATTTTTTCTAAAAAATAATAAATTATAAAATAAGATTATATTATGAATTATGATTTCCCAATGAATTTATTACCTGAAAAATAGTGTTTTTTAATTTTTATTAATGTGTCACTTTAGTGCTATTTAACATAAATTATTAAAGTGTATTTAAATAGAAAAAGGCATTGTTTTTATATTAAACAAAAATTAAGTAAAATAGTTTCTATATGAAAAAATAAAAAAATTTAGAAAATATTTGGTTACTTAAAATACATTATGGAGTGTACAAGAAACTGGGTAAGAAATAGAGAGGTTCTCTTTAATCGAGATTACTTATTGAGGAGAATAGGGATGGAAACCGCTTAAAATTTATATTTCCCCATTAAATAATGAGGAATTGAAAAATTTTACCATTTTGGGAACATATACAAATAATTTAGGAGAATTATATAATAATAATTAAGTAATAAATTTTATTAAAGAGAGAGACACTATAACCCAAATGAAAAATTAGAGTTTACGACATATCCCTAACCTTATGTATTAATGTGTTTAGAACATTCACTTAATATCCTAGATAGTAAAATTAAATCTATTAATGATTTAATTAAAAACTAATTGAAAACTTAATTTATTTATTATAATTTTATTATATTCATTTATGGCCTTTTATAGGATTTCTAAAGTTTAATTTCATCACTCTCGGAAGGATTGTTTCAAGGTTTCATAGTCGATAAATTTGTGTATAATTATGGATTTTCATATAAAATGGGAAAATTAAAACAAAATTGAAATTATTAGGGATTAATTAAATTTATATAGTTTAAATTTTCCATTATTTCTTTTTTATTTTTTGCATGAAGATGATTCATTGGATAAAATGTTAATGATAATTATTTAGTTTATTTTGGAAGTTTTTTTGGCCAGCGTGAACTAGTATTGTTTCATATAATATATTATTTATATAATTGTGAAAAACATGAAATAAGTTAAAATATATATATTATAGTCTTATTTAACCATAATAATTGTTTTATGACCATCTTTGAAAGATGAAATGGAAAACAAAAAATCATTATCCTTGGAGAGGGTAAACCACCCCAATTTGAACAACAGTTTTATTTCATTGAATAATATTGGAATAGAAAAGTAGTGGAAATAAGATATTACATCATAAATATAAAATTATTATATATAAACTATACAATAGTTATTATGATTTTATGGGTTAAGTAGGTGATGATATGGTGGAACAAGAAATGAAATTAAAAGAGTTGATTTGAAAAATATAACTCTTGAATATAACCTCCTTGAAGGACGCCTTGAGGAACATGAAAATTTTCCATAATTGATACCAAGATAACCTATAAATTTGTAAGATTCAATGGAATGCAATATTTTAGAATTTTTACAAGATACAGGGAATAAAATGTATTGGGAGAATGAGTGGTGAGGGGTGGTATTTATAGGGGAGGAGAGGGGTGTTTTTTATTAGTATATTCATTAGTTTTTTATTTTGATCAATGAATTTAAGCAGTGTTAGTTATTAGGAAAAAATAATGTTAATGGTTCAGAATATGTTTAACCAATGAGTTCTTTCATATTCCATAACTCAAAAAAATCATTTATTTGTCTTATAATGTTAAATAAAAAAATTACTATATTTCACAATTAACTAAAAATTAAACTATTTTATAAACTTCCTAGAAATTAACCATAAAAATTTTTCAATGAGTAAATTTTAAAAAATATAATCATTTTTAGGATAAATATTTAATAAATAAGGGAAAATAAATTTTTAAATAAAAACATCATTTTTTTAAAAGACCAATTTTAATATGACAATTAATTATTCGACCCTATGAAAATTTAATTATGGTCATATAATATTATTTGATAATTACACTACAACATAATATTAATTTATTAATCTATTTTATAAATATAAATGTTTTGTTAAATCATTATTTTAATTATAGAATAGTAAATAATCATTTACATTTTACAAAAATACATACACCTAATTAATCATGTTTAAATCATTTCTTTCAATATAATATAAAATAAATAGAAATTTTTTATTTATAAATTAAATAAATAATATTTTATACATTCATAGGCATGGTTACTAATATAATGACCATATTATAATTCTTAATAGTCTTATTATTATTCCAATGGTCAGATTTATAATAGTCATACATGTTATTTGATTTCGATAAATGCCACTTATTTACATCATTTTTTATTCAATTATATATTATCTAAAGGATATATATATATATTCATAATCAAAATAAATATTTTACTATAATAATTATGTTATATTTATAATGGTGTTTTTTATTTTGGTCATTCTATTGGATCCTACATATCCAAAATTTCTCATTCTTGTTTTCTTATTTTCTATTTATTGTCTCACTATTTTTTATATTTTTATTGGTTTATCGGCTTACTGGTGTATCATTATTCGTTAATTAGAATAATTTTCTATTGGGTTCTCTATGTGATATATATTTTTGATGACATAATTATATATAATAAATTCAAATTACAAAATTCTAGCTCATTAGAGCATTTTGCCTAATACCAATAGAAAAGGTTTATCGTCTCAATTTTTCAAATCTGACAGCATTGTTGGTGGTGGGTTTCTTTCTAACACTTGACCTCATCATAAGACTACATTTAGTTATCTAAACCATATATTTTCTTTCTCTTTTTGTCTTCCTCTTCAACTTAGCCACCATGATTTATGCCATGAATCATGTTTATGATCTATGAAATGAAGGGTATGGTATTTATATGATATTATAATGTCCTCATACCCATATGCTTATCTTTTATTCATATCTATATTTTCCCCCTTTCTGTGCATCTAAATTCACCTATTCTTACACTTCATTTCCCGTGATATAATTAAATGTATTTTTTATGATATGTCTAAGAAGGGTTATGGTTTTGAATTACATTCTGTGAGATGATGTATCTCATTTATCAACCAGTTGTGTACATGCACAAGTTCCCAATGGTACATGAACTAAATGATTCTGGGGTGGATCATTATGTTATTTACTGAATATATATCTATTAATCTATAATATTTATGTATTAGAATTTTGGTTCTTTACATACCATACAATCAACCCTATACTAGTGTGAAGTTTCACCAAGGTCCTTCACCTTTTGAAACAGTTTACTTTGATCTCTATCTCAGGTAACATGTATACCTTTATTTTGATGGTAATGTGTTTCATACCCTAAGCCTCATACATGGGAACCAATCAATCATTAGTTGCTCCAAAACCAATATATTTACAAGATTTGGATGTTGTTGTTTCCAAATTGGATTCATTAGATCATTTATAATCATGACAAAAGGATTCAACAAGATTGTCCTACATGATAGATAGATTCTACAAGGGGATAAAAATCATGTATCTCATTCAATAAGAGGATATTAATCATTGGTACTTCAATGTGTTCTATGTAGGATCATATTTCCCATCATTCTACTGAATATTTGGCTTTTCAAGCATTTTCCACTCAATGATTCATGAGGTAATTGAATTCCTCACAAGGTATAGTCCCCATCCATGTTAGTATTAATCATTTCACTACTATAAGACAACATTTCACTAGGGAAACCCATTACTATGTAGTATAAATTCATGAACACACTCCAAAATTTAACTAACATTTCTTAAGTAGAACCCAATGTCCCTCTACTATGTGTATGCACTAAAATCCTTAATGCACCTAGCTTATTTAAAAGTTTATTCCTTCATTTAAGAACCTATGCTACTTTATATTGAACACTAATTATCCGATAATAGTATAAGAGTGATATATTCCAAATAAAACCATATCCCCTATGAGAATAGTCTTCCGTTTTTATCAATTTACAGATAGAAAGGATATGGGAATCCATATATATGGCCCCCCTCAAAATTGTTCTAAGAATCATCTCATTCTCAACGGGATATTTTCCTTATTATACCGTCATTAATGGGAAATATTCCCCCTAAAAACATATGGGGGAAAAGTGAATAAGCACCACTCAATCATCCATTGTCTCCAATTTCATCCAATGGATTTTTATAATATGTGGTGTAGAAATGGATGACCATGACATTATTTATTAATTTAAAACTACACGGTCCAACCCATTCAAATGATCTAATACATTTTAATTTAGACTAAGAGGACATTGGCTATTTTTAATCACTATATACAATACAACATGTTGAGGTCCATTAACAATATTTAAACTCCCATGCACACTCACTAGTTCAAAATTCTCCTTGAAAACTTATGAAAGACCCATATTATTAAAGGAACCATAACTAATATCTAAAAAATGCCTTCTCTAGTGTATATCCCTCGCATTCTATACTACTCCTCATCAGTTAATATTCTATAGGACTGCATAATACTCTCTCAAAGTCCCACATTTCATAAGAGATAACATTTCACAATGGGGTATATACATTTCAACAAGAACCAAAATGGTCTCCTTTTGTTTATATTTTAATCCCACCAGTATATGGAATCTTCTACCCAGTAATCCACAGATCATAAAATCAATAAAAAATAGATTAGTTAACATGGTCATGGTTGTATGGCCTAAAAATTCATAGCCATTGGTCCCTGTTATACAATATACAATAGTTATGATAAGCCCGATTAAGTCGAATCAAACTACATTGTTTTTTATATTCATTATATGGACACATTGGTAACAAAAATAATGTTTCAAATCCCAATTAAACCATCCAAAACAATGATGCTTCAAAACAAAGAACCATTAATGATATAAAAATTTCATAAATAAACACTGATATATACAAATATATATAGTTAGATGAGATTCGATAGAAAACAATGACGATTTCATTGATGGAGTTCCATTGATACATATAGATTCTCCCATTTCTTCACGTTATTAATCAATATCTAGAATTTATATAAAATGTCTTATTATTTCTGAGTCTGAAACATTTAGATCATCTATTAGAAACACATGTTTTATTTTTTTTACAATTTATTAATTCTCATACACAACTTTTCCATAAATTGAAAAATTAATAAAAATTTATTAAATACATTCCAATTAAATATTAGATTTATAGAAATAGAAATTTAGGATGTATGATAAATTAATTAACCCATGTATTTCTCAACTAACAAATATTTTTTCCATTATATAGACAACTTCATAATTCATAATAATTCATTAAAATCTCTTGCAAAATCTCCGCGCAAGCTATTCTGCTTGAAATGTCAATTGAAATAAATTTCATCCAATACAAGTAAAATGGAAACATATGAAGATGTTATCTAAAATTACTATTCAATTTAAAAAACAGAGATAATAATAAATGGTCATATGGGAGTATAAAATAACTATAAATAATATGGCATGATTAAATAATCTAAAAAATTCCAAATTCAAATGAAATTATGGGCATAACATATCCATGATAGAAATATCAAAATAATATTATTGTATAACAACAAATAGTATATTATTAATGAAATGTATATTTCAGGATAAAAAATTACATGCCCTAATCTAATTCATCGTGATCTTAATTTAGTTTCAATGTGTTTAAGAAATATTTATTAGGGAATGCCTAAAAATAACTAACAAATCCAGTCATGTGAGAACTACTTATGTAATGAGGGTCTATCTAAATAAATCCCCACATATCGCTAATTATGTTCAGTTCATTAATCATATTAATGAATAAATAAAATATATAATATATTATAAAAATTAATTAGTAGTCAATAAATATTTATATTGAATGTACAAGTATACAAACAATCAATATTTCCTCAATCTGTAAAAGAAATATATTTATATGTTAGAATTCCTCAAGAAATAATTTATATATTAGTGGTATATTTTAATAAAAATAATTTCTGAAATAAATATGTTAATGTATTCTATTTGAATTCACTTTTAAAAATTAAATAAAAAATATGTTATTAAAAGAGCAATGATATTTGATGAAAATTACTACATATAATGGGGGATGATATTGAAAGATAGTGGTAGATATGGATTTCTTCAATTTTAATTCCATATAGGAAAACAATTTGTTATGATTTTAAATCTAATATATTTATAAAATGTACACACAAAACTAAACAATGTTTTAAATACAAATAATATTGCAATGAAGAAAGATGAGATGAAAACAACTATACGGTAATTGTAACGTAAGAATAAAAAAATATGAAAGGAAAACCAGGAAATTTAATTATAATATAACAAGTTGTATTAATTTTAACTTAAATTATTTTGGTATAAAATATTTTATATAAATGAAAATATGTTTTTAAATATCAAACATGTCTCATGGAATTTAAAATAGTTATGAGTAACACTTACGACATTTTAAACTTTTAAATCAAAACCCCTCAAATGATAAAATATAAAATGGAAATTTTAATATACCAAATTTTAAAATATCATGATATCAAATAAAATTTAGTAGTGTGTATAGTAAACTATAGAAAACAAGTTGTATAACATAATACTATTTTATGGAATTGAAATATGAGAAAATAAACCCTTCCATATAACATAATCATTGAGATATGAAACATTTGATAATGAGGTTACATGGAAATATTTTAATACCCCAGAAAAAAGGAATTAAATATGATATTAATTTTTAAATAGGTGTAATATATCAAGCATCCAAAAATATAGTTTAGAAAATAATTATTGAAACTAAATAGAACAAAATTAGGTTATCAAAAAACATTACATTAACTCTTATTTATTTTAAATGAACTATAACATCCTATATAAAATAAACAATCATGATTAAAAAATTTAAATATATATTTATAAAAAATAATAAAAATCATGTATACTTTTTCCCAAAATGTGTATTTGTGACTTGTTATGTTTTTTCGATATCTGCTAACTAATTTTTTAATAGTAGGGTTGTTATTAATTATTCTCCAAGAGTTCATCACTCCCAAACCATAGAGGGAATGAAAAGTGTCATATCGAAATTATTTATATTCTCATTATTTTATTATATGATTTTTTGGTAATATCCTTTAATATTTTATCAAATATAATCGTATATTAAATACTTTTAATGAAAAAAAATCATTATATTAACTAATGAGTTTAATTTTATTATCGCCCTTATAAGACTAAAATAAAATCAATAATTAATTTTTAATATCATATATAGCATGAATATAAATTTCCATGGTCATATGTGATGTAAATTTATTTAATTGTTCAAGTGGGTTTCCAAACTTACCCAAATAAGAAAAAGCCATTATAATTCAATAATTATTAAGTGATTTAGTTGTAATATCGTTATAATACAAACATAATTCCATTAGTTAATTTTTATTACTATGTTATATCTTATTTTTTATGAATTATAATAATAATATAAATTATACTATGTTATTATGTAGTATGAAGAAATCAATTTTCTCTCTTACAACCCTCAATTAAATGGTAGAATTTACCATCACTATTTATTTCACATATTATCAATAATATGTCCAATTTTTATTATAAGATACATAGTAATTTTTAAAAATAATATTGTTCCACTAAAATAATTCACACAACTATCCATGAAAGGTGGTGATAAAACAAAAAAAAAAGAAATCAATTATTCCATTGAGGTGATAGACTACACATACTCATTGTTGATGATTTTTTTTAAAATATGGGGAATTGATATTATGTTTTATCTGTTTTGAATATAAAATTTGTTATATATATAATAATAATTTGTTAAATATACCTTAATTACCAACTGTGCATGGTTGATGAAGAAAATTAAACATGACACTTCATGGAGGTAGTCTAATACAGACATGTATAAATTTGATTTTTGTTCCCCTAAAGTGAAAAGGGAAATTTTGGTTATACCTTATTACAATAAAGTAATACAATTATGTATAAAAATAGTGAAACTATCCTCATATATATGGTTGGGAAAAGTAATTTTTGATATTTAATATAGAAAATAATAGAAAATCAGAAAATTAGTAATTATAATGATGATTTTGGCTTTCCTGCAGAGGAATCTTTAAAAAGGGATGGTTTTGGATAATTTTTTGTGACGAGTTGAAGAATATTGTGAAATAATATTATTTTTTAAGTATGAAATAAATATTCTCAATGGGAAACCAAATATTTATAGGTATTAAATGTGTAGGGAGTGGTCATTTTTATAAGTTGTGAGAAGTGTATTTTTAAAGATATTTAAAATATGTAGATAGGGGGAACACATTTAACAAGTCGTGTTGCTCCAAAAATTGAAACAAATTTAGTGGGTGATAATATAAGATTGATAAGACATAAAAAATCATTGCATACAAGTTTTATTAGTTTTTCATTTTATTTAATCATAAAATTTTAACTTTTACAATTTTTCATTTTACTAAGGTAATTAGATTTTACCTAATTAATTTATTTTGAGTGAACAAAAATAAAAAATAAACCTCAATAAATAATTTTTAAAAATTATTTAAAAACCATAAATACATATTATCATATTTTATTTTATTTTTATGAAAGTTTTATTTTAACATTGGAACATATAACATGTAAAAATATGATTTCGGAAAAATTGTCTTTTTAAGCCAAATGTTTATATATTGGATAATACTATTAATGTTTAGATTTTGGGGTTATAAATTACTTTTTATAAAATATAAATCAAATTATGTTAATTTCAATGAAATCCAAAATAACATTTGTAAAGATTACAATTTAATTAAATGAAATGAAAAAAAATTGTTTTTTTATAATATTACTCACATTTATAAAGTTTTAATCCTCGGTTTTCTAAATCAAATAGAGATTATTTGAAATGAATAGATTTACCAATTCAAAAAATATATTAATAATTATAAAATATTGTATACCTTATGTTTTTTATTATGATGTCATAAAAATCACAAGTTTTGAAAAACTATATATTAGCATATTAACAAAAAAATAAATAATTTTTGAAAAATCAAAATGTAAAATATAAACTAATATGATGATTTTAACTCCTCAAATGATGTTTATTTTTTAAAACTAAAATAATTTTTTAAAAAAACATTTAAATTAAAACATAACAATATAATGAAAATTTATTTCATTATAAGTTAACTTTTTAAAATATTAACTATTATTTTTATTAATTCATGGAAATTACTAAACAATTTTTTTGAAGATTATTCTTATTAAAAAATAAATTACATAGAATATATTTAGTTTCATAAAATAATGCTCAAAATCTTTAAATTTTTATAAATATTAATTATAAAATAAAACATTAGTGATATAATAACATATAAAGACTAATTAAATTTTATCAAACCCTTAGTATTAATAATATCTATTTTACTTTCATATATACATTTATTTAATAATTTTATTACCTATTGTTTTACCCTCTAATTTCATGGATAAAATTAAAAAATAATAAAATGTTCCATGGTTTGTTTTGGTTTTTTATTTCTTGTTATGAAAGACAATAAAATGACTATATGTTAATTGAAAATATATAATTTAAATTCTCAGGGTGTTAGATTTTCCCACCACGATTAATAAATTACATCCTCAAAATTTCATTATAAAATATCAAATAATATTATTAAATGTATCCCATGGATTTAGATAACTCAATATATATTTTAAAATGAGGTTCACACCTTAACATATTATTTGTTACTATGAAACAAGTATTTTACCTTTATCCTGTTAACTAGTTTAAATATCTTTCCTAGGGAAATTTCTTCTCTATGACTTCATTTCACACACATGAAGAATCGTCCCATTCATTTAATATTATCCCATAGTTATTTATTCCAAAAAATTACATGTATTAAATTTAATAATCTTTTTATTCATATGTATTATAACACAAACATCAATGAGACTCTATACTTATTTTCATTAGTGTTTTTTGTAACTCCAATACATTCGTATTATTAATTATAATACTTGATTGTTTTTTTATAAATCATGTGTTTTCTCACCCAAAATAAAATACCATTATGTTTTTCATTAAGGAAATCTATGTAATTTCCATGAAATCCATTATTTAATTGTTTCCTTCAGGTAACATCCATTTCTAAAATCTAATGGAGTAAATTTTATTGATAAAAAGTTTCAAAAAAATACCATTAATATAGGATAATTTAATGATAAATTCAACCAATAATTATTATATATTCTATTTTTTATTTCAAACCAATTTAAATCACTCTTGATTCAATATAGGTTTATTTTATTAGGTTTTATCTTAATAGAGAACATAATTCCTTAACATATAAAAAAATTGTACTGTATGGATATTACAATTAACCAAAGCATATCCCTGAGGATTTTCTATCAATGTGTGCTACCATAGTCTTACACATAATTCACATGATTGAAGATTGAGTTATCACTCAAAAATTATTTTTGAAGAAGTGTACCCCTATATGAATCAATTCCACATCAACAACCACTTTTCTTTTCATGAAATGGGTGTAATTTCTTGTCCAACCATACATTACCTACTTTACCAAAACATTGATAAGTGTTATATTACATTTACATATAATACAATTATATCCCTATAGGTTTCAAAAATATTCTATGATCATAATCACTAAAATATCACAGAAAATTTATTTTTACTCTAACTAAATTAATTTTTTATTTATACCATTGATATTATAATGAACCTTAAATTAACGAATGTAATATTATCCTCAAATAGAATCCAAAACTGTAATGTTATCTGAAACCATATTAGAGTCTAATTATTGTTCATAGATATAAATGTTCTATAATTATAGATAATTTATATAAATATTGAATTACACACATTCCCAAGCCATTTTATGATTAAATTATTAGTGATTTAGGAAAAATTTTAGTCTAATATAGGCCATGTATTTATCATTTATTGGATAATTTTAAACAATACAAGAAACAAAAAAAATATAAAATATGAAAAAAAATTATATGAAACAATTCTCCACACATGGAATTCTAATAGGCATATCTTGTTTAATAAATTTCATCAAAACCTATAGAAATTTAAACAAAATAATGGATTAAATTAAATAAATATAGTGGGTAAATTTATTGATAATAATAAATTATAATAAGTGAGAATAATTTTATAATTAATAATTTAGAATGATTAAATAATAAATATAATGTTGTAATCAAAGAGAACTATGTGCATAAAATATTTATAGTTGATATATTAGTAAATAAAATATGCATTAAAATTGAATATTTCGAATAGATAAAATGAATAACTCCTAATAGATATTTCCTTGTACTATGATAATACATCAAGAACATATGTGAAATTCTCTAAACATCAACACCCTATGTTTAGGTAATATTATTTTCTTCAGAGTTACACCAAAATACCCAAGAATGTTTGTATAATTAGATGTGTTTATGAAAAAGGGGATATCTCTACCACACCCCAAACATTGATAATTAATTCTAATGAATTAATAATATCAAAAAATGAATATAATACCAAATAGATATCCAAAATTCAGTATTAATCAGAAAAAATACGTTCTAAAAGAAAAAGTATATAGATTATAAATATTTTCCCAATCAAAAAATGCAAAAAATTTATATGTATGAACCCTTAAACTGACACCAAAAATGTAATAGTATAAAAGTAAATCAAATCCCCCCCCCAATTAATTTATGTATGTAAACATAGGTGAATTCCCCTCAAACCATGTATTAAAAAATAAGGTATTCATAGATGAAATTCATTAAAATAAATATCATTAAAATAATTAAGGTTTGTTTGGAAAAAAGGAGGATGTGATATATTAGTTCATTTTTAATCATAATGGTAATACATTATGAGAATATTTAAACTAAAATAGATAGATAACATATACACCACAAAATGGAATCTTTTGGCGAATACAAGTCATATCCCATAGAAACAAAATTGTGATTCAAACAACATTACAGTAATGTTAGCATAAGAATAAAAAATCGGTATACCATGAAATAAATATAAAATAAACTAAAATTAAATATATTTAATATATTTGATGGTAATATAGCTCTACATAAACAATATAAATGAAAATATGGCATTAAATTTCAAACATTAAACATTTAAATGAAAATAAGGACAAATAATACATAAAACCTTTGAAAATTTTGAATGAAAATCACATTAATTATTTAATTTAAAAAATAAATTTAAATAAAATGAATAAGTGTATAAAATATATAATGGGTATTAATTACCACTTATATTAGAAAAAATGGAGTGTAAAATAATTATATCTCAAGGAATTGAAACTTCAGAAAAAGATCCCATACATGTAACATAATAATTGAGGTAAGAATAATTTTATAATTATATTAAAAGGAATAATTTACCACCCAATGAAAAGAAGGAAGAAATACCATAAAATATTTTATTATATATGTTAAATCAGTACTTAAAAAATCAATTTACAATAGTAATATTTGTAACTCAATTAAAAAAATTGAGTTCTCATAAACACTAACCTTAATTCCTACATAGGAAAAATGATCTATATCCTATTGTTTGAATGATTTAATATTATAATCACATATTTATAAATTATTTTAAAAACTAATAAATTCTATAAACACAATTTTTAATTATTCTCTACTTCTAAATTAGTTATTTATTTTTTATATTCAATTTTCGTTGTGATTAATCTTAATCATTATGTACTAGTTTTAAAATTTTGGTATTGTTCCTCATTATACAGTCAATTTTAATCATTCAAAAATAACTAAAATTAAATTGATTAATTTTTAATGAAATTTATTATTTTATAATTCCATTCTATGGGAGTTTTGGTTATGATACTTAAATATCAAATAAAATATTATATTTTTTCAATTATTTTCCACAAATGAATATTTGTATCTTAACTAATGAGTTTGAACATAATGTTAAAAATAATGATAAAAATAAAATAATTATTTACTTATTTATACCATATATTACGTGAAATTAAAAATCTTATACTCTTCTACGATGTAAATTTATGTCATTTTTCAAGTGTGTGGTCTAACTAACCCAAAATACCGTATACCATAATTAGTAAATGATAATCATGTGATTTAGTTGTGTTATCATTATACTATAATATTTATGAAATTATTTTTTTTGTAACATATTTTAATTTAATTTAATTATAGGAATAAAATGACCTATATTAATTTATTACATATTATAAATAAATCATTTTTATCATCAAATTCCCTTATAAATAGTTGAATTTATAGTGACTATTTATTTCTATCATTTTAAATAGGATTTAATATTTTTCATTCAATAAAAATAATAAATTCAAATATCATATTTATCCATTAAAATAATTCTCTTTACCAACCATGAAATGTAAGGATGAAAATTAGAATAAAAAATGAATGATTCAATGGTGGTAGTAGCATGCACTTACGCATGGTTGATGAATTTATTTTACAATGAATGTGAGAAATGTATAATTATTGTATGAATAATAATTTGTTATAAATAAAATTATTATTTGATTTATAAATCATTAGAACTATATGTGTGCAATGGTGAAGGGGAGAAAGAGGAGTCTTTAGGGACGTGATAGTCAGCAGACATGCGTAAATGTTGTTTTTGTTTACCTTCACGTAAATGGGTTAGGGTATATATTTTTTATATCATTAGAAAAAAGTTATTTCTAATAGACAAAAAAATATTTAATTATACATTGATGATAGAAAAAATTGGTAAAATTTATATATAACATAAAATAATATAGCAATAATTAGTACTCACGTTGAGGACAGGATCTAAACATTGGAGGACTCCTTAGAAAGAGAGAGATTGGGTTGATATCCTAGGAAATAATAATAAGATAGTGGAATTGTATTATTGAGTAAGTAATAATAGTACAAATTAATGGGTAACCAAACTGTTTGAGTGGTATTGAAGGGGTGGTGAGTGCATCCTTTTATAATCCTTAAAATATGAACATTCAAAAATATTAAAAACATTTTTTTATATCATTTACTCATAAAATTATCACATTTATCCTTTATTATTCTACAATAGTAACATTTTTAACCTCATAAATCCAAAATTATTTACTAAATATATTATTTAATTTAGTAAATAATTTTTACATGATGATTTCATTTATTAATTTCACTTTACCATACAACAAATCAATATTGAAGAACAATGTATTTTTAAATTACCCCATATGATGCGTAAAAACACAATTATAGAAAATAAAATTGTATTTTTAATCATTGAATTTACATGAGGGATAAAATTATCAATGTATTTTATTGTCCGGATATAAATTTTTTCATGAAATAAATTGTGTCACATTCAAGCAATGAAAGACCCTTACTTTTTGAAAATACTATTTAAAAAAAAATGAAAGGACCAAAAAAAAGTTGGATCAGAAAATATTAGGAATGTAATTATTTTATTAAGAATAAATTTTCTTAATTCAATATAGTATTTTTAAAATATATGGTTTATATTCTTAAATAAATCAATATAAATTTAAAATTATTTATACATTTCTATGTCTTTCTTATATGTACATTAAATTTTATGTTTGGTGAAAACTATTTTATTCACTATTCTTATAAAATAATGTCATTGTAGAAAAATGTAAAAATTAATCTTTAAATAATATTGAAATTATAAATCCAGAAAAGGAAATTTTTTGAAATTCTTATGAAATATTTTTAAAAACGAATTTTATAACAAATATATATATTTAAAACAATTTTCATAGGGAAGTTACATTTATTAAAAAAATAAAGTATTAGTCTTATTTACTATAATTTAATAATAATTTATTTGTTTATATATTACTAATAAAAATAATCTTTTTAATAGAAACATAATTAGTTTCCGAAAAATATTCAAGGCAATGTTTTTTTAAAAAGATAAAATTTGATTCCTAAATTAGAATTATTAATTATTTGACTACTATTATGGATTTCATTAATGTATCAATATTAATATTTATAGTTTTATTTTTATTTCTACATATATTTCGTATTTTTTTACATCTATTTTTGACCTAAAATGCATTGGACACATTATAATTCTTATATGTTTTTTTTCATTTTGGTATGAAAAATCATTTCAAGATAGATATTGAACACATTTGGTTTTATTATAAAATATATAATAAATATTAATGGGATGTTACATGTCTAGTTTTTTTATTTGGTATCAATTTAAAAATATGACTGAAATGTTTTAGAGAATTACGTAGTTGTGAATTATTCCCAGCAAAAGGGTGAGATGATCATAACCACCCATCCACATGACTAAATATAATTCCATGATTTCACTGGTAAAGTCATAATGACCACTATCATTGGTAATAATGGCTTAGAATGACCCGATACATCACCCAAAAAACCATGTACCATCATCTATGTATTATCCCCGCAACGTAATTCTTGTAATATACCTGGACTTTTAATATCCCTCATTTTTATTTTGTAGGTCTCTAGTTTTATATATAAATTATTGGTCTTACCTAAATTTTTTAGAGTTTTAGGGCACGGAGTGAGTTTTTTATTCTAGTTTTATAGGTTGGGATATTTTCATGGTTTATCTATAGGTGGATACAAACCTATAGCTAAAAATGAAATACATGATCCATTGGCTCACTGTTGACACACATTAGCAAGCAGGTGTGAGGCTAACAGTGTGGTTATCCAACATGATTCCTACATGATTATATATGGAATGATAGAAAAAATTATTTCCAATAGGAACTCCATCTCCAACCAATTGAAGCCCACTGTGCCACTAATGGGGTTCCCCAAGCTGTAGGAATTCTATAGAGCCCAACCAGTAAATGAGTGGGTGCCAGTAGTTAGCAGGTGATGCTGACGTGGGAGAGGAATTCAGTGGTAGTATAAAAAAGTAATCTAATTAACAATTTTGTTCTAAAATACATATCCATTAAACCAAATTTGACCCTATTTAGTTTAGATACTCCCCTAGGGATGTTTTTGACTCTTCCATCCATATTTCACCATGGATCGAAGTTTCATTTTAATAATTAGATCTCTCCTAGAATGTGTAATCTCATTCTGATTGTATATTCTCATTACAGCCTCATACTATTCTTGGATAGTGGTTGATTCACAAGTCATTGACTATTCTAGACCTTAATTTGAGGACATATGGTTCTTCCATTTCACCTTGATTGATTCTTTTCCCTTTACTCTATGAATGAATATTCCATGTCGGTTATAGATGATAACATTCTTGAAGGAGGTCGTTTCAAAAGGACAAATCTAAACATTGATTTTTTTAAAATATTTTGAATGTGATTTATAATTTATTCCCAAACCAAGATTATATTTTCTAGATTATATAATCTTAATTTTAAATCATGATGTGTGGTGAACCTCATGAGTGTGTATATTCAAATAAAGTGACACTTTCCTATAAAATGGTTTTGAAATGAATGAATGGTTTGATTCAATACATTGGAAATATATATTAGAGAATATATGGAATGAAATAATATATGGTTTTAAATGAAATAAATTATTTCATTGAATTATGTAAATTTTGATGAAAATAATTTCATGTTGGTTTTTTAAATAAAATTAAATGTTTTGAAACCTGAACAAAGAAATAAATATAAATTATTGTTTGAAATTATTTTGGATTATTAAAATGATTTATTTCCACACGAATGGATGATTTCCATTAAGCATAAGGAGTTTTAAGCTGATAGGTGGGAAGAACTAATTCTAGTAATGTATTATATCTACCTATAAGTGTATTTAAAATGAAAAATATTCTATGATTTCATGTAGACATGGATTTTAATATTTGGGATGGGTTCTAATTTTGTCTAGGATTTTGTATAACACCACAAACATTTTATGGTATGTTTCCCTTAAATACATTATATTCATTGGATATCCTATATTTCTTAAAGAACTATGTTTATTTGAAACAACACTTGTTTTTTAAGAGGTAGTCATAGCCTTTCCATTAAACATAAATTGTCCACTTATGTGTTTGAACATTTAAAAATGGGCATACATAGTATCGATCAAGGTGATATTTAGAGTCTGATAAAATCAAGTTAATTTTTGGTGAATGGTTACTTACCCTTATGAATAGTAACATACCCTTATGAATAGTATTACACCCTTATTAATAGTAATATGATCTTTATGAATGATATCCTAATTCATGAATTTATAAATAAAATTAAGGCACCTTAAAATTGAAGATGAATATTTTAAGTGTTTGTATTCATCGATAAAATAATGATTTTAAATAAAATTTTGAGTTATCATTTTTAGAAAATTATTTTTGAAAAAAGGAGTTCATATCTGGATTCTAGATGATGAAAAATGTTCTAGGTGAATTTTTGGTATTTCTCTGAAATTCTCGAATTTTTTATGAATGGTATAATACGATAAATTATGAAAAATAAAAAATACTTGTTTTAATGCATCATAGGTGATGCAAGGATAATGTAAGAACACCTTGTTATAACTCACATGCCATTATTACTATTTTGGATCACATGAATCAAGACTATTTGTAGTCTTGTTCAAAAATATTAAAATAATGATTAAAATAATTTAAAAATCCCTCCTCCCCTCCAATATATAAACCACCCCTCACTAACTCTTCCTTCCACACCACTCAAGATTCATGCCCTGCATATATTCTTATCAAATATCTCCATAAGCTCCTCCACCATTTCCAAAACCTTATTTTATCACTGAAAGGACAAAAACAATGACCTTAAAAGAGATTCTTGAGGGGGAGTACTCGAGAGGTGAACCTCTCTTCTCTTTTCTTTCAAATTATTTCAAAAGTTACATTCTTTTGTTGATCTCTCTTGACCTAACCACATCCAAATTATATGATAATTATAGTACCATACATAGAATTTAATTTTATTATTCAAATTTAATATTTCATCATAATCTCTCTTTTCCCCCACCTCATACACTAATAATGGAAATACCATCCGAGATGTTTTAATTTTCCATATTCTAGGATGACGGGTTTTCAATTTCTATTACTATCTCCAAGAATGGTCATGAAACCTGTTTAATGATTAAAAAGGATGATAATATATGTATTTTACCATATTAATGATTTTTTAATCCTTACACACTCAAAATATAAAATAATAATACAAAATAAGTTCATAATGCACAAAACCACTATGTCAATCCAAGCGTTTGTCATTAACATTTAACTAATGAGTAATACTCCAGGTATATAACCCAAAATCATTATATGATCATTTATAAAGAAATTAATCATATATATTTACAATTCTTTATGATTAACAACATTCAAAATTAACTTTCATTCATGAATACCAGTAAACCGGTCATGAAAACCAAGGAAGAAAATGCTTCCAAAACAATAAACATGAATCTTTTAAACCCATAAAAAAGAGATTGAATGAACAATATAAGGTTATAATAAATCAATTAAATTTTGATGTGGTTCTGGAAATATTAATTAATGAAGATAAATTTGATTATTCATGCATTTATGATCAATCGAGAACATCATCGGGCATAAGGTAAGGGATCCTCTCTCTCATTGTTGTTCAAGAATTCCACCTTAGTTATGTCCTTTTATTATTAATTCTTAATAATAGTGTATGTTTTCTCACCTACAAAATACTAAAATTATGATATATAAATGATTTTATACCCTTTTCCTCTCTTTAAGCCCTCCCATGAACACCATTTACCATGCCGAAATGTTTGTAAGGGGTTTCTCATCTAGTTTTCAATTCTATTGGGTTTCCTTTGTACGCCTCTTATTTATTATATGTCTTATATGTTTACTGAAATTTCATATAAAATATAATGAAATTATTTGTATTCCAATTATTCTATGATTAATTTGGTGATTAATGTTTTTTTCATACGATTCAATTAATTACATATGGTAAGTGACTTTGTCTCAATATCCATTTCGTTGAGACCTACTCGTTATTATGCACTGAATCGTTCTTATGTGGTGTATCTACTACCCATTTGAGATCATTTTAAATTTTGGAATGATATATCTGGTAAATATCCCTTTTCTTATAGCATGGATACAATTATTTCTTTGTTCCATATACCATTTCACATATAATATTAATTTGTAAAGTTGTTTTAACTATGGAAATATTGATGAATCGGTATTCTATACTCTATAAGGATATTGAGATGTCATACTATAATTGTATTAAATATATATATAAATAATTATTTTGGCTTGTTGTGATGGGAAGGGCCCGATATAGCCCCTCAATGCTTCGACAATTCTCAGGAGACAAATCCGTTGGTGACAAACCATTTGAGTTTGTTTCCCAAATTCATATGGGTTTATACCCACAGAACTAAACAGTTTTAACGGTATTGTGGTATCATGTTCTAGATACATGACATAAAATTAATAAGTGTTCTCTTTATTCATTTTTATTTATTACTATCAATGAGGTTTTTACTAGGAAATGATCTATGGATGTAGGCTCTTTCTCAGTTTATTAATGTCGTCAGTTTTTCATCTATTCACCATTCCATATTTGTTTATGATTTACTTATTATTGATTCATGATTAATATACTTTTAACCCTTACTAAGCATTTAATCTCACCACTTTTATTTTTTTAACTTCAATAGGTTATGTATAAGAGACCAATTATTGAGTTTCTATGGATGTAGTTTTTCTAGTTTTTGTTATATATTGTATTTTTTACCTTTCCTAATGTAATTAGAGTTACATCTATGGATCTAGTTTTTCAAAACTACTAAACAGATATTCCTTTTTTGATTTCATTCTTTTTAAGGATTCCAATGTAATATGTCATTCAACAGCTTCGTTCTTGAGGGGTCGGGGTGTTACATTCAGTAAAATAGAAGTTTAGTATCCATCCTAGAAACTAGATTTGAAATGTTTTATTAGGTAACAAAGCCCTAAGGTAGTATTTGAGGATAGAAAAAAAAAGAACATCCTGGAATGTTTGTAAGGAATATATTATTTTTATATTTATATAAATTTAATCCTTGTCTCTAGAAAAGATGTACCTATGAGTGAAAGCTCCGACAAAGAGTTTTTTTATTGATTCATGGTATCCAGGTACACCACAACGGACCGTTCTGTAGACTTTTTTTGACCCTCCTAGTGACTATTCTTAGGATAATTCACCTTTTCATTACAAGCCATAATGAAGTTTATTAATGTAATTTTTTTTGGAGAAACTCTGTCTATGATATTAGCTATGAATATGATTTCAATTTATGGTAAGTACATTTCTAATTGAGATTATAAATTATAATTAATAACCTAATCTAGTGTATTCCATTATTTTAAAATTGTTCCTAATGGAAGAAGGGGAAAAATACCCATGGATAATATAGGGATATCCCCAGTGAACAAGTCAACATAGTTAATGTTGTAGTAGATCAGGTCATGACCATATTGGGACAACATACTCAGGTTGTGAAGAATAACCATTCTACACATGTGTTGGATTGTTCATGTTGTCGAATCTCCCATATTTTAGTGGTACTTATAATCCAGTGATAGATGAGAAGTGGATCAAGTCGCTTGAAAATATTTTCATGGAATTAAGATGCAAGGAAATTGAAAAGGTAGTTTTGGTAGTGTATTGTCTCAAGGGTGACACTAATCAATGGTGGTCCTTGATCTAGAATAACATTAAGGAAGAAGAGATAAAAGATATATAATAGAGTACTTTTTAAGGAATATTATTTGACCAATATTTCCATCATGAGCAAAGAACAGAAATGAAGTGTAAATTCCTTAGATTGAAGAAAAGTGAAGAAGATAGTGTTTTAGAGTATGAGACTACCTTAACATGATTAGTCTAGTATAATATGGATTACATACATGAATCAGAATACAAGATTGATCATTTCATTGAAGGTATTGAGCCAAGTATTCAAAGGGTACTGGCTTCTCAAACATTTTCATTATATGAATAAATTGTATTAATTGCTATCAGAACAGAGAGGGAGTTTTCTAGATCAAGTTTGTTCAAGGGAAACCAAGATAATAAGTGGTACTCTGATAACCATGGAAAAGTTGAAGTTCCAAAGATGAACAAGGGAATGAAGAAATTCCCATTATGAAATAATTGTGGAAATAATCATCCTAGGAAATTTTTGAAAGGCATGGTTTTATGTTATAATTTTGGAGAAAAGGGTCGTCGATCAAATGAATTAAAGGGGAATAAACTAGTCAATGATGTTCTATGCTACAATTTTGGAGAGATGGGACACTATGAAAATAAGCTTATAATGAGCCAAGGAAACTTTCCATATAAATGGATACAAGAGAAAGGGAAAGATTAGGATATTATAACTATGGTGGATGAAGTTCCTAATGATGTGGTGGAAGGTACATTAATTGTTTCCTCAAACATAACCAATGCGTTATTTTATTCTGGATCATTGCATTCATTTATATCTTCCTAGTTTTCCATCAAAATTGGACCTCTACAATTTGATTTAATAAAGGATTTTTTATTCAAAACTCTTAGGGGGTGAATTGTTGCAACAAAGGTGTGTTGATCAGTCCCCCTCATGACACATGAACATTTTTTAGTTACTAATATTATCATCAAATCAATGATTGACTTTGATATTATTCTTGGTATGAATTGGATTTCAAATTATGATGGTTAGATCTATTGCAAGAATAAAGAAGTTACAATATTTGAAATTGTGTAGAATCTCTTAATTTTAGAGCAAAACCTTAGTCCCCTGATTCATATTTAGATCTACCACCAATATCTCTAATGAATGAAATTCTTTGAGAGGAAGAGAACCCAGTATCGATGGGTGAAGAAAGAAATTTTCAAAATGAATACTTATATATAGTGCAAGAATACAATGACATATTTCCATATGATTTACCTGGACCTCCTCTAGTGTGGGAAGTTGAGTTCTCTATTGATTTAATTCTCGATGAAATACCTATATCAAAGACTCCCTATAGAATGGCCACTTTGTAATTAGTGGAGTTAAAGAAACAACCTGAGGAATTGAGTGTAAAAAGGATTTATTTGACCTAGTGCTTCTTCATGGGGATCCCATGTCCCCTTTGTAATGAAATAAGATGGATCCATTAGGCTATGCATTGACTATAGGGATATCAATGCAATTAATATAACGATTAAGTAATCTCTTCCATGAATTGATGATTTATTTGATCAACTTGATGGAGAAAAATACATTTAGAAGATTAACCATTGATTATGATATCATCATTGGTATGTGAGGAAAGAATATATTTCAAAGACAACATTTAGAACCGGTTATGGGCATTACGAGTTTACATTGATTCCTTTTAGACTGCATAATGAATCCTCTATTTTCATGGATTTAACGAATAGATTTTTCAAGGAATATCATGATAACTTTTTTGTGGTATTTATCGATGATATGCTAGTATAATCCAGAATATATGATGACCAAGAGAATTAGATGTGGATTACTCTAAAAAAATTAGATGAAATGAATTATATGGGAATTTTAGAAATGGTGAATTTTGGATTGAATGAGTTTCTTTTTTAGGAAATATTGTCTCTAAGGATGAAATCCTAGTAGAGCCTAAAAAGAAAAAGGAAATACAGGAATGGCCAACACAAATTAACATAATCAAGGTTATTGGTTTTGTTGTCTTAGAATGTTACTATCGATGATTCATTCAGAATTTTTCCTAACTGGCTAACCCACTAACCAAACGTACATGTAAAGGGGTTAAGTTTGTATGGAAGAAAGAATGTACAGAATGAATTTAGTAATTTAAAAGAATATTGTTAAATGCTCTGATTATGACTCTTCTGTCTAGAAATAATAGATTTGTGACATATAGTGATGCATCAAATAATGGACTGGGTTGCGTCCTTGGGAAAAATGATAATGTTATTTCTTACAAATCAAGGATGTTGAATACTCATGAGCTAAATTATAAAAATCATGATATTGAGTTATCATCAATAATACTTTCTCACAAAATATAGTGAAATTATATCTATGGTGAAAGATTGGAGATATATATGGCTCACAAGAATATGAAATACCTTTTCACATAAAAATAACTCATCTTGAGGAAAAGGAGATGGCTCGAGTTACCCAAAGATTATGACTGTTTGATACACTACGAAATATTAAAGGAAAATACAGTGGCATATGCATTAAGCAGGAATGATCATGGAATAATGGCCAAAATGAGTATTGAGAAAGATCATATATTCAATGTTCTACTAATTATGGATATGGGATTTTTTAGTGAATGTAAAATATCATTCTTCTTTCAAATGATTTCTAAACCATATTTACTAGACAAGATACAAATATCTCAATCTTATGATGAGAATCTAAACAAAAAAAATTAATTCTATTAAGGATGGGATTTTCGTAGACTTCGTGTGTGAGGAAGGTATTCCGAAATTTTGGAAGAGGTTATGCATTCTATAAGTAACAGAGGTAAAAAGGGAACTATTATATGATTTTCATAGCTTAAATTTCTCTATACACCCATGTAGGACAAATAGGTATAGAGATTGGAAGGGACAATTTCTGTTGGACAATATGAAGCAATAAATTGTTGACTACGTGTCAAGGAGTCTAGTTTTTTAACAAGTGAAGGCAGACATAAAACATCCTAGAGGTGTGATAAAACATCGACCTATTCCTATGTGGATGTGGGAATAAATTATGATGGATTATTTCACAAGACTACCAGGGACTCCTAGAAGGAATGATGGAATATGTTTAATTGTTGTTCCTCTCAAAAAATAGGCACATTTCATTGATATAAGAGATGATTTACCACATGAGAACCCGGAAAGAATTTATATTAATGAATTTTTAAGACCCCACAGTGTAACTATTTCGATAATGTGTGACTGAGTTCCCCATTTTACATCATAATTCAAGAAAATTCTCTCAAAGGCTTTGGATAGTGAACTTCCTATGAGTACTTCTTATCACCCACAAACCAAAAAACAATCTAAAAGGACAATTCAAACACTAGAAGATATGTTGAGATCATTCTCTCTTAACTTTCAAGGTATTTGGGATCCATACATTACTTTTTTGGAACTTTCCTACAATAATAGATTCCATCCTAGAATTAAAATGAATCCATGTGAAGAATTTTATGGTAAGACGTGTCAGACTCCAACTTGTTGGGATGAAGATCGCAAGAGGATACTTTTAGGCCTATAATGTATAGAAGAGGAAACAACAAAGTTAAATAAAATTCAGGTCCATATTATAGCATTACAAAGTAGTTAATATTGTTTTGCTGACAACCAGAGAAGGGATTTGGAATTTCAATTAGGATATCATGTCTTTCTAAAAGTATCTTTCTGGAAGGGTTTCTTAAGGTTCAGTAAGAAAGGGTAACTTAGCCTCAGGTACATCAGACCATTTTAAATTATAGAAAGGATCAAAGTTGTATCTTACCATTTAGTAATTCCACCAAGTCTCTCAAAAGATCATAATGTCGTCCTTGTGTCATTGTAAATGAAATACATTCCATACCAAATTTATGTACTCACCTATGAAGAAATATGACTAGAACCTAATTTTTCATATTGTGAAGAGCCTATCAAGATTCTTGACACAAGGGGGAATGTATTCAGAAATCAGACAACTCATCTAGTAAACGATCATTGTAGAAACCATCATATTGAGGAAGTAATGTGGAAACCTTAAACTGTTATAAATAATAACCACCCACATATTTTTAGAGCACTATATAAATGAAAAGTTTTGAGGATGAAATTTCTGAAGGAATGAATAATATAACACCTCAAATATTTTATGGTATGTTTCTCTTAAAAACATTCTTTTCATTTGGTAGCCTATATTTCATAACGCATTGAGTTTCTTTGAAACAAAACATTTTTATTTAATATATTTTCATATCCTAGCCATTAAACATAATTTTTCCACTTCTGTGTTTTGAACATTGAAAAACGTGCATACATAGTTACGATCAGGGTGATATTTGGAGTCTGATAGAATCAAGTCAATTTTTTGTGAATAATAACTTACCCTTATGAATAGTAAAATACCCTTATGAATAGTAACCTACACATATTCATAGTAATATGACCCTTACAAAAATTATCTTTACTCACGAATGTATAAATAATATTTAGGCACCTAAAACTGTAGATTAGTATTTTAAGTTTTGGTATTTTTTGATTAAATAATGTTTTTAATTAAAAATTATTTTTTAAAAAATGATTTCATTTTTTTATTATATACATCTAAAAATGGTTAGGGTGATTTTTTTGGATTTTTCTGAAAATCATGATTTTTTTATGAATAGTAAAATAAGATAAATTAGGATAAATGCTAAATACTTGTTTTACTACATCATAATTGATTCAAAGATGATGTAAGACCCCTTGGTTTAAAATATCATTCCATTATTACTATTTGGGATCACATGACTCAAGACTATTCATGTAACACCCCGGGATTTTATGAAAAATATTCTTTTTAATTTCATTAATGTCTTTTGTTGTACGCTACACCAAAAGGAGCTTGCACAACACGTATCCTTGACTTGCCTTTCATTACACGCAATCGCGACCTTCGTTGATAGCGTGTCTAGTACGCAATACCGAGTTTCACTAAACAACGATATGCTATTAAAATATTATTAAAACTAGCCGTTATGAATAGTAATAACCACTTTTTGAAATTTTTTAAATTTTATTTTTCAAAATGGACTTCATTTTTGGATTCGGAATATCGAAATTAGCTTAGGGTGAAATTTTGGTAATTTTCGGATAACCTTCATTTTTTGATGAATAGTGGAAATTACTAAGATAATAAAGGGTTCTGTTTTTATCCCTATTATTACATTGATTTGATTATGTTGTGATGGATATATTTTTGAAGTAGAAAGGATATTTTCGTCAAGAATGGAATTCAAGTGTTTTATCAAAATTATTTTCCATCTAAGATAATAAAGGGTTCTGTTTTTATCCATATTATTACATTGATTTGATTATGTTGTGATGGAAATATTTTTATGAATTCCATGATCTTATATGAGTTGTTTTATGATGTCATTATGTTTAAGATTCCCATTTTTATTTCATGGGTTATGCTATGATGTATGGTTTATAATTTTGTGTCACACATAAGAATGGTATCATTATGAGATGGGTGGGACCTATATCTCCGTCCAATGCATTGGGTAAAGATTTTATATATCATGAGATAGACATGCCTGGAACGGTAGGTTATACCGGTTCCGTGAAACAGGACTGAAACGAGGGTGACTCGGTTCAGAAAGGGACTTTGTCCACTAAGATAGTCTTGGCAACGAGTCTTGACTAATAAGAAATGATTCTCTATGATTATGTGTGTATGTCACAAAGTTTAATGTTTTAAGTTATGATTATTGTGATTACATTTCACTGCCATGAGTGATTCCAGGTTATGAAATTATGATCTCTTTTACAGGTTAAGATTTCCAAAAGTTATGTGCTTATGTATATGATGTGATTGATATTTCTTTTGTTTACCCTTACTGAGAATTTGAGCTCACCTTTTCATGTTTTCTTTTCCTCAGGATATAAGGAAAGGTTTTAGGTATAAAAAAAGGAAGATCTTTATAGGAGATGTTGAAGATCTTTCACCAGGATTAGAAGATTATATTCTGAGTTTCCAAAGACACTAAACTATTACGATCCTTGTGTGTGTGTTTTTGTTATGTACTATGTATTCCGAAAATGTAATGTAATGTCAATGTACGTCAAGCTTCGGGTCTCTACAGTTGGTATCATAGCAGAGGTGTAGTCAACCTTTGGAAACTAGGATGCGAGAACTTTAGTGAGATCCCTAGAGATATTTCTAAGGTATGTCTAGGGATGTCTCTAAGGTTAAGTATATGTATAGTTTATAGTCCTAGAATTGCACTAAAGATCTTAGAATTTAACCTAAGATGTTAGATATTGAGGGTGATCCCCCATTATTATGTTGTTTTCCCAAGCATGATTTTTGCCTCTCACACTATTCTTTTTGGGTTTTAGAAAATGGCTGAAAACAAGATGATTCACGATAATGGAGGATATGATGGACAATGGAATGATATTCTTCATGAGCAACCAAATGAAATGGGATTTGGAAGTCCAAACATCATTATTATGCCGAATCAGCAATCTCATAATATGAACAATAAAGTAAAATTTGGTAAGTTTCCTGACTCGGAAAATAAGAGAAAGATGGAGTTCAAGGAGAAATCTCAGAATAATGGTGAAAAGAAGATAAATGTTTCCTTATGCACAAAGTGTGGAAAGAAGCATGGTGGAGATTGTCTTAAAGGGACTAGAAAATGTTTTAAGTGTGGAAAAGAAGGTCATCGAGCAGTTGAGTGTCGAAGTAATGGAAAAAGGGTTTCTAATGATGTGAATAATGAAAACACTGCAGAGAACGCACCACCAACACTTCAATTCTTGAAGTGCAAGGAAATGGGGCATTATGCTAATAAATGCCCTAATCCAAGGGTTAGTGATGATCAACATGAGAAACCAATTAAGGCAAAGGACAAAGGGAAGTCACATGCGATCACTATTGGCGATGTTGAATATGACAACGATGTGGTGAAATGATTAAGTGTTTATGTAATGGGATTCCAAAATAGTGTTGTATATAGTATCGTGGAATATTGGAATATTTATGTATTGGTCTATTGTGGTTTTCAATAATTTTATGGTACCAGTAACCATGGAAAGTGATTGAGATATTTTTGGAAAAAGAATGATATGCGCATAATGAAGTGAAAACGAGAAAGTGAAATATTTGACAGTATTCATGAGCTCATGATTGATATAAGGACTAAGTGATATCATGGTTTGAGTATAAATAATTTTGAGGATTTTGGTTTATGGAAAGTGTTAACTTTTAACTACATTCATGTTTTCACTAAGGTTCAATGGGTATTCAAGAGAATACATGATTAAGGCCTTTGAATGTTTGGAATGTGACCAACAAGAAATATCTTATGATATATGGGGATCAACGATGGTATTAAATATCTGGTAAACGTTTTCACTATATTATGAGAGTGGACTACAGTATTATGGATAAGCCTAAAGATTGGAATGGATTATGTTGGACATAAGTTAGTATTATTTAAGGATAGAAGTTTTTTCGATATTATTGATGGGATGTTATAGTAATATAGTTTTAGAAAAAGGACAACCTGCAGGATGGGCGACAACCCATCGCATCGTACAAGGCTATGGGAATCGAACCCACAACCGAAGTGTGACTGGCCTTTATCACCTACCACTGGCCTACAAGAAGTCTATGGTTAGTAGAAACTAGTTTTATTTTATTAAGCGGTATGATATATGAAGTATAAGTTCATTTTAGGAACCATATATGATTAATCTCACTATAGAATGAATTATGTATATTTAATAACATTTTCTAACCTTTTGTTTGAGACAGATGGAATCACCCGTCATTCTATCACATGATCTTCTAACACTTCACGAATAACAAATTAAACTTCATTTATTTAAGAGATGAAGTGGAAATTGTTCAAGGGACGAACAACAGTGAGATTGTACCAAAATAATGTAAGTATTTATTCTAATTCAAATTCTTCAACTTTAGGGAAACGATCTTGAAAACCAAAAATGTTGTCCTAGTGCTCTTATATCTGATAAATCAGATGGTACCTTATATCGTCACAAATTTATGGCTTTGTGATTTCTGGCTTTTCCATAGCCATGCTCTCTACCACTCTCCATCAGAACATGATGGTTAGATTTCTCTTCTATATCCATATTTTCACCTATGTGGAAACCTAGTGATTATTTTATTTGGGTAATAGTTACGTTTCATACTTTTGTTTTTAAAGATTGGTTTTGGTATTCCTTTTTACAATGTGGGTATCTATTAAAGAAACTTTCTAATAGTAAACCATTTATAACCCCGACGAATTTCGAGGGTGAAATTCATTTTAAAGGGGGTAGAATGTAACACCCCGGGATTTTATGGAAAATATTCTTTTTAATTTGATTAATGTCTTGTGTTGTACGCTACACCAAAAGGAGCTTGCACAACACGTATCCTTGACTTGCATTTCATTACACGCAATCTCAACCTTCCTTGATAGCGTGTGTAGTACGCAATATAGAGTTTCACTAAACAACGATATGCTTTTAAAATATTATTAAAACTAGCCATTATGAATAGTAATAACCACTTTTTGAAATTTTGTAAATTTTATTTCTCAAAATGGACTTCATTTTTGGATTCGGAATATCGAAATTAGCTTAGGGTGAATGTTTGGTAATTTGCGGATAACTTTCATATTTTGATGAATAGTGGAAATTACTAAATTTTAATTAAAAAAAACTTTTTCAATCGAAATAATTAATAGTGATAAATTATTAATTTTAGTGGTTTTAAAGTATATTTAGAATATATTTTTACAATTTAATACAATGTTGGCCATTGGATGTAATTTCACATTTAAACCAGTTATAAACAAGTGTCAATCTTTTGATAGTTATTATCTCTTATAAACACGCCTTTTGTTTTGACGGCGGGAATTAATTTTTAAAATAATTAATTCAACTTATATGTTTTGAATTTGGTAAAATAGAAATCATTTTTGAGTTCATAATATCAAATATAGCTTAGGCCTAATTTTTGGTATTTTTCTGAAAACTTTCAATTTTTGATGAATAGTGAAACCACTAAGTGGTAGTTAAAAAAACTGAATTTTTCATAAAACTTAATTTTACCACTTCTGTGAGTGGAATTTCAAAAATCCGAGAGACACGTTTGATGTCAGTAAGTAAAATTTTGTTCAATGAGATTGAAATAATTTTTGGTGAATAGTAACTTTTTACTTTTATTTACCACGGTTAAAAGTAAATAGGGTAATTAAGGGTAGAAATGATATTATTATTACCCTACCACATGTTCTAATTCTATTGGAAAAGTTTAATTCGACCAAAAACAAACTTAGGAATAAAATATGACCATTTAGGCCCACTTGGATTAGATTAGGACATTTATTATAAATTTATTTAAAGAAGGGTTAAAAGAGTTAAAATCAAAGTTTATTTACTAAAACATTTTTAATATGGGGTTATAAATAAGATAAATTAGACTATAAATATTCATTAGAAATCTAAAAATATTTACTGCATAATTGTATTTTATGTGGTATTTTTAGACATTAAATAATTTAATTTATTTATGACACAACGATGATGCAGTAATTATATTATTAATGAAATATTGACATAATTGATGTTATAAATACCCAAATAAATATAATTTGAGACTTTTTATGAATTACACTATTTTTATAGGTTAATATGACATGTTAGTATTTATTTAATTAACTTTTTTCGAACTTATAATTCTGTTATGATTTTCACAAAAATCAATTACTAAATAGTGTCAAAATTGAAATAAAATAGTTTTTAAAACAAATATTATATTATTAATTGTTATTTTATTCATAAAAATCTAAGTTTCGGCCAAATGACTTAGATAAGGTTATATATATTAATAATAAACAACTTTGGGTTAGTTTGTCTTCTTATAGTAAGTTTATTAACCTTATAGTGTAAGAACACAAGAAGACACGATAAAAGTAAAATTATTTAACTTAATGTTAAATCTAAATGATTTGTTTAAAATAGGAACCTAAACATGTCTAAATTCTATTTTATGAGAGTATTTCGACCCATCCCCACCTTATCCTAGAAATAAATCAATTTGAAGCTATTTAAAACCGAACGTGACTTTATAATAAAATAATATTTTTAGTTTTTCCAAAGGAGCCCCTCTCCTCCCTTATAAAAGGGCACCTCCTCCCTCTCTTCCTCACAAAACTATGAGCCTTCAGGATCTACCAACCCCTGCCAAATTCTCTTCTCCACTTCCTTAGAAACATCCTAGAGGTTCTGTTCTTCCTCAAAGACCAATTTTATTGCCCTAAGAGGAGGTCTCAAAGAGGCGCTTCAAAGAAGAGGTAATTTCCGTTACCAATTCTTTCACCTTTATTTCTTCTTCCACTTCTTCTTCTTAGGTTGTTTCATTATGAAGTAATAACATCAGTATCACTCATATACTGATATGTTATTATAAGTATGAAACAATCCTATTTAACCATCTATCCATCCTACGGAAGACGAAATCACCACGCGTGCGTACGTACGGAATACCGTCTCCACGCCGTGGTGAAATCTATTTTCCACCACCACATTACTTGGATGGGTATAATGGTGTAAATAATAACTATATATTATTATTTTAAAGTGATATTGATTCTGAAATAGTATACATACACTCCAATATAGTGTCACGATCCTGAGAACGATATCATCGCTCGTGCGTACGTACGGACTACCGTCTCCAGGACGCGATGAGATTCATTCTCCACTTTAACCATTCATGAATGATTATAAATTATATATAATAAGTAATCATGAAATATTTGAAATAATAATGATAATGTATTTATGTGTATATATATGTATGTCATCTACTTAATTCCGTTCAACTCAATAAGGAAATGAAAACAACGTTCATGCGTACGTACGACCTACCGTCTCCATGAACTGTGTATTTCTTTCCATTTACTGATTTATTATATATATGTATATTCTGAATATATATATATATATATATAAATCATGTTTTATATTCTGTAATTATGTAATCATGATCTAAGTAATCATATGAAAAATTACAAGTCAAAACACGGACGACAAATGAAACAATTTTACCCAAAACTCTCTTTAACATGGAATTTACAAAAGAACGGGTAATATAAAGTCATAAGTGAACCATATATGATATCATAACAATGAATATGATTCTGTAATAAGTCAATGACATTATTTAAATCATTATACAGGAGGTTCGGACACTTAAGAAGAAAATCGGACCTAAGGTAAGGGATATATCACAATCTCATTTTTATCCGAGATTGTTTATACTTTAGTATTTACTGGGGTGTATTTTATCATCCACATCCATGTTTCCTCAATATGTAATATTATTTCCATTCACCTACAATTTTTTAAATCCTATTTTACCCTTCGGTGAGTTTTTAGTAAAAGATATGAAAGGAATCTTTTGTCGTTTTTCATACGAGGTACTTTTTTGACTTTTCCGACAAAAGTACGAAAAGAATGTTTTTTTTAACTTATACGGCATGAATGGATTTTTAAAAAATTATTTCCAAGAAGATTCCTTTATAATTTTTCGAGTTTATTTTTAATCAAATTCTTTTAGTTTAAAATTGTATGACATGTTAAGAATGGAAAATGTTTTTGAAGTAGAAAGAATATTTTCCTCAAGAATGGAGTTCAAGTGTTTTATCGAAATTATTTTCCATCTAAGATAATAAAGGGTTCCGTTTTTATCCCTATTATTAAATTTATTTTATTATGTTGTGATGGAAATTTTTTTTATGAATTCCTTGATCTTATATGAGTTGTTTTATGATGTCATGATGTTTAAGATTCCCTTTTTTATTTCATGGGTTATGCTATGATGTATGGTTTATGATTTTGTGGCACACATGAGAATGGTATCATTATGAGATGGGTGGGACCTATATCTCCCTCCAATGAATTGGGTAAAGATTTTATATCTCATGAGATAGACATGGATGGAACGGTAGGTTATACCGGTTCAATGAAACAGGACTGAAACGAGGGT
Organism: Viscum album; assembly: GCA_963277665.1. Taxonomy (NCBI): domain Eukaryota; kingdom Viridiplantae; phylum Streptophyta; class Magnoliopsida; order Santalales; family Viscaceae; genus Viscum; species Viscum album. Next base: position 743,347,426 of record OY728123.1, on the reverse strand, counting down.
GACTCGGTTCAGAAAGGGACTCTGTCCACTAAGATAGTATTGGCAATGAGTCTTGACTAATAAGAAATGATTCTCTATGATTATGTGTGTATTACACAAGGTTTATTGTTTTCAGTTATGATTATTGTGATTCCATTTCACTGCCATTAGTTATTCCAGGTTATGAAATTATGATCTCTTTTACAGGTTAAGATTTCCAAAAGTTATGTGCTTATGTATATGATGTGACTGATATTTCTTTTGTTTACCCTTACAGAGCATTTGAGCTCACCCTTTCATGTTTTATTTTCCCCAGGATATAAGGAAAGGTTTTAGGTATAAAAAAAAGGAAGATCTTTATGGGTGATGTTGAAGATCTTTCACCGGGATTAGAAGATTATATTCTGAGTTTCCAAAGACACTAAACTATTAAGATTCTTGTGTGTGTGTTTTTGTTATGTACTAAGTATTCCTCAAATGTAATGTAATGTAATGTCAATGTACGTAAAGCTTCAGGTTTCTAAAATTCATATTAAAAATCTATAATATTAAAATAATGATTAAAATATTGTGAAATCCCTCCTCCCCTCCACAATATAGACCACCCCTCACCCCTTCTTCCTCCCACATGACTCATGATGCATTACCTACCTACATTATTCTTAAATATATACCTAAGATTCTAACCCACATATAAGACCTTATAGTCTCACCAAAAGTCCAAAAACAATGGCCTTAATGAGATTCTCAAGGAGTAGTACTCAAGAGGTGAACCTCGCTTCTCCTTTCTTTCAAATTATTTTAAAAGTTCCATTCTTTTATTACTCAATCCCCAACTCCCCACATCCAAAAGTGATAATAATTATAGTAACTTACATTTAATGTAATATTATTGTGCTAGGGAAATATTTTATCATCGTCTCTCTTTTCCCCCACCTCTTACACAGAAAATGAAAATATGATCCGAGATGTGTTAATTTAGCACATTCAAGGACTGCAGGTTTTCAATTTCTGTTACTCACTTCAATACTAGTCATGAAAAATTTTAATGGTTTAACCAGATCATAATATATGTATTTTACTTCTTTTTAGGGTTCTGGAATCCTTACACACTAATAATATAAAATAATAATACAAAACAAGTTCATTATGAACAAAACTCCTAAGTTAATCCAGGAGTTTATCAATAACTTTTAAATTATGAGTCATACTCATGTTATATAACAAAAAATCATGATAATATCATTAATAGTTTAACTATTATTATATATTTACAATTCTGGATGTTTATCCATATTCCAAACGAACATCCATTCATGAATAAAAGAAAACCGATCATGAAAACCATTGAAGAAAATGCTTCCACAACAATAAGATTGAATCTCTTAAAACCATCGAAAATGGAATGACTGAAACTATTTATATTATAATAAATAAATTAAATGTTTATGAGGTTCAATACTTATTAATGAATGAATCTATATTTTATTATTAAGGTTATTAAGATCAATCGGGAACACCTTCGAGTAGAAGGTAAGGCATCCTCTCTCTCACTTTTGTTCAAGAATTCCCCCTATGTTGTGTCCTTTTATTTTTAATTCCTCATGATAGGGTATGTTTTCAAACCTCTCAAATACTTACATTATGATATATAAATGATTTTATACCCCTTTAAATCTCTTTATTCCCTCATAAGAACACATGTTACCTTGTTGAAATGTTTGTAAGGGGTTTTTCATCTCACATTCATTTCCATATGATTTCCACTATTCACCTTTTATTTATTATATGTGGTATATGTGTACTTCCATTTTATATAATATATCATGATTACTTTTATATTCATGGTATTCTATGATTCATTTGGTGACTGAATTTTTTTGGTCATATAACTCAATTGATTACAATGTGATAAGTGACTTTTCTCAATTTCCATTCCATTGAATCATACATGGTATTGTGCACCTAATATTTATTATGTGGTGTATGAACTTCCCATTGGAGATAATTTTTTATTTGAAAATATAATTTTGGTATATATAAATTTTCTTGTAACATGAATATCATTATTTCTTTGTGTCTTATACCATTTCACATACAATGTTAATTTGGAAAGTTGTTTTAAATATGGAAATACACATGAATCCATATTCTCTACTATATATGGATATTAAAAAGGCTTATTTTACTTTTATTAAAACTATTTATAAATAATTATATGGAATTTTAGTGATGGTAAGGGCCCTCTATATCCCATTGATGCATCGATAGGTCTCATTGGAAAAATCAGTTGGTGACAGACCCTTCGAGTTTGATTCCAAAAATAATTTAGGTTTCTACCCACATAACTAAACAGTTTTAATGGAATTATGGTATCACGTGATAAATACATGACACCCATTAAATAAGAAATATCTTTATTCATTTATGTTATTACAATCCATGAGATTTTCACTATGACAAAATCTATGGATGCAGACTCTTTCTTAGTTTTTTAATGGTGTGTGTCTTTTATTTATTCAGCATGCCATATTTTTTATGATTCAGTTATTATTGATTTAGGATTCCACAACTTGTAACCCATAATAATAATTTGATCTCTCCCCTTTAATTTTTTTTACCTTCAATAGATTATGTAGAGAAGAGCATGTATTGAGTTTTTGTGGATGCGGTTTTTTTAGTTTTTGAAATGTATTGTATTTTAGTTACCGTTCCTAAAGTAATTTGAGTTACACCTATGTATCAAGTTTTTTCAATTATACTAAACTGACTGTTCCTTCAGTATTTCAGTCCCTTTATGCATGCCAATGAAATATGTATTGCACCAGATTCGGTCTAGAGGGGTCATGTTGTTACATTCTAGATCTAAGGAAGTGTGTCCCCACATGGAGACAATATTTTCCAATATGTTTGAGAATCCATGTACTAAGCTAACATTGGAATTTTTTTTACCATGGTTCTATGATTGATAAGTGATTAATTAAAATCATTATAGCATTTAATTTTTTATTAAATGATTTAATCAAGCATGTTTATGAAATGATGTATTAATTCTAATTTTTAAAATGATTCTTTGAAAGTCCTATTTTAATATATATGATTATTCATTATAGTATGGATAAAAATATGGTTTTTTAATCATTTAAATAAATTGAATGGTGTGTTAAATATTGAATTTCAAAATGACTTGTATTCCATGTTTAATAATAAATTTAGGATGTTGGGTTTACTTGATAAAAAATAATTATAGAGTACATGGTGACATCCTATTCTGGTTCTATTTTTTAAAACATATTTTTACCTTTGGGAATTAGATAACATTTCATATGATATGTCTAAGAAAATGGAAGCATCAGTTGGAAGTAGTGGGTGTTCTTGATTAGAAGGACCTTTGGAGCTAGTTGTGACCGATAGATTATGTGATCCCATTAGTACATGGTGATCATGTGATGCTTTATTTGATTATTTTGTGTGATAATTTTTGATCACATATTTTTTTTGGGAACACCCTTCATGCTTTTTGAGGATTGATTTAGGTTTCATTTAATTGGGTAATTGAGGTTTTTTTATGAAAAATTAGATTCAAAGCATGTTGGGTCTCTTCATATTATTGGAATGTAATTTTGGATGTATTAGTATATATTATAAAGTATTGTTTGGAATTAAGTTATAGGTTACAATTAACTACCTGGACAACATCGATCGTAACAACCCTAAAGATACCAATGGTAGTTCGAAAAATAAATCTCGATGGGCTAGCTTTGTAATAACTCTAATATTCCATGTATTATTTTTGGATATTGATTGTATTATTTTTGATACCAGGAGATAAGAAGATATGAGAATATGAGGAATGGTGTTCTTGGAATAAATATTTGAAATATATTAAATACGTTCAATAGCAGATGTGTGTAGTTTTCATGAAATAAGTGGAATAACATGTCAATAGAATATCAAATCAGAAATATTGGGGAACTATTTAGTTCAAAACGCAGGGTTTACCCTTATCGTGAATTAATATTAGTCGACATAGGTTGTTTGTGGAAAAATTTTCAAGGGAATAAAATTAATAAAACAATTTATTATTATAGTGTATTTGTCTCATTGATGTAGTGATGTAGTGACCTAGTTCCCTTTCATTAAATACATGCATATGGATATTTTTTCATGGTTAGCCACATTACCCTACAAATCATTAGAGATCATTTAGAGACCATAGTATGAGATTTTTTTTGTGGAAAATTACCAGGTCATGGATCGATGATCAGAGAATAATAGAATTGAAGGATATCTCAAAGGATAATGATGCCACATCATTGATCGCAAAAGAATGATCTAAATCTTGGTAGGGTAGTTGTTTCAATTGATTTTCTTCCTCGTTCTTTATTCCAACGATGAACATGGATCCCTCAGCTAGTGGAATAATCTTGTGATCATTTGTATTTGTGGGATGAGATTACTATGTGGTGATTTTGGGAGAATTACATTTAATTATTGATTTGTTCATTTTTTTCTCCAGAATTGAATCAAGACCAACAAGAAAATCAGTATAGGTTTGTTACTCCAAATTATTCATGTTCTTTTCTCCCCCAATTCTCCATTCACCAAGGAAATTCCATGTTTGGCCTGGGTTTCAACATATTCTGATCAAACGATCATGACACACATGTTTCATGGCACAACGATCAGATATTTTGGACTTTGTATCGAAACTAAATTATAGTGGTGTAATGATGGATATAACGGTGAATTTGATGATATAGGTACCTGATTTTAAGTTTAATTGGAATGCAATGAAGAACAAAGATAATCCCATTTACCTAGATCATCAAGGGCATGGGTATTGTTGATTCAATGATGGCATGATGAAACAAGGTTCCGTCTACATATTTTATGTGAATTGATCACCAGATCAAATGATGAAGTAACCAATGCGATGCATGGAGCCATATCTGGATTTCAGGAAATATTTTTGTTACACAAAGTGTAATATTTTTCTATAAACCATATGGGGTCCATTAGTGGAGGATTGGGTTTATGGATGGATTTAATGATCACACAAGGTGTGAACCTATGACATAGAGAATTATCACTCCCAAGTGACTCAATGTGTACCTTGGTTGGTAAACAAACATGGGTTGGATTACATGGCTTAGAGCATGTTGTGTACTCCCCCACACATACACAGCCCAGACCATGTACATGGGCTAAGATGGGAATAATTACATAATATACACTATGCACTGGTAAATGCGAAAATGTATAAGGGTGAGAGTTGTGTACCAGTACACAGGTAGACTACATAGGTAACTTACGAGTTGCATACATCAACATAGACACTTGCAAGATACATTGGTCATTTACGCAGGTAGGACACGAGGTCAAGGTATATGGTGTGTGACCCCTACTACACATTGTGTACTTTTTAAACATGGATTCGAGCCCTTTTCCTATGTATCCTGGACAATATTAGTTAGGGTGTCTTCCCCATATACTTTTCCATGAGGGTTTGTATGGAATCATCTCCTACTCCTAGGACAATTATCCCTTTAACTGGAACTCAAGGAAGGAGTCATTGGAATCCCATTGAGAAGTCCATAGTGAGATCCTCTATTCATATCCATGCCCGAGATTCATTTTATGGTATCGTCTTGACCAATATTACATGGGTGTTGATTCTCTACAGAGTGGGTTAATCCAGATTGAGTAGTTTGTATTTCCCCAAAAGCATTGGGCAAGATCATCATCTATGTATTTTATCTCTTCATACCCATAGTGTTTACTTATATTGTAGATACATGATGAGAACTACCTCTTGTATAGGAATCATCAGTGCTATCAGACATAGGAATTCACTCTCTAAGATGAGTAGTTTGAGGACACTTCAAGCCAGGAATACTAGAGTGGTATAATACCATTGTAAATTATCATTTTTACTATGTGTCTTTGACGAGTATATATGGATATTATTTTTATATTTCATCTATAAATATACCTATGTACATATGACTTTACTTCTTTTGTTATATGTTCTGTTGTTTGAAGGTGTCATACTATGTATTTTTATACACACTCCTTCGGGCACTTTGCCGCAGGAGTCATATCTTGTGTAGACGATCATCCTTTTGATAGATTCCTTGATGGACCCAGACCATACGTCGCATAGTGAAACTAGAAAGACTGATGTGCGTTCCTATGGTATTCTAACAACATTCCATTTTTTACATTTAGGTTGGAATTCTGTTTTAGACTCTTTGTAATGGGTTTGTATTTGGCCCTAATTACTTTCGTTTACTTCCTTATGAACTATAGTTGTGGGATTTATATGTATTCATGCATGGTTGTTATAATATTTTTAAAAAATTTCACTTTATAGGCTTCGATATGTGGTTGTGTGTATAGGTACTTAGGGTATGGCCTTCCAGGTCAGGGATATGCCTTCTCGGCGATAGTCCCCTTCCCATGGCCTATTGGTGGCAATCTTGGGGAGTCATGGAATGGGCCCTACTTGGATGGGTCATGATAGAGTTTTATCAACGAAGTCATTTATACCTCACAACATGGATTATGTGGTATTGGTTTGGGGAAATAGTGTTTTGTGTTTTGAGTTCGTCTTTTATGCCAAAGACTCTAGTATTAGTATGGTGGCCAACAAATCCATACACTAGAACTCTGATCAACTTTTTCTTGACCTAATACATGAATAATCTAGTTTTAGGAAAGAATGGTACATTCATCATAAAATAACTCATTATACATTCCATGTATTTCTTTAGTCAGCTCTCAAGATATACTCATTGATTGTGGTACATCTGGTTTTTTTAGGATGCATCTATGATATATTCTTGCTAGAATTTCACAGGATGATCCTGAGGATGATCCCCTCAGTGTTGGGGCATTGATACATGGACCAATTATTGTGGAATAGCCTCCATGTGGTGCCCTATCTATACCACCGCTCGTAGAGAAACATGTGGTTCCCGCAGTACTAGTAGATGAGGTGAAAATTCTTATGGTGCATCATAATTTTTTGAGGAAGAGACCCATTACGTTCAAATGAGATCCTAACCCATAGGTGGATCAAAACAAATTTGAGGCAGTGACTTGATTTTTTTTCTTCTGTTCAGGACACCAACAGATCAGATGGTGGTCCTGGAAGTAATCCTTCTTCATGGCTCAGCAGGGTGATAGTGGAGGTTAATGAATTTTTCATATGATGAGATGACTCTATCATGGATAGAGTTAGACAGCCTTTTTATAGGGTAGTTCCCATTAGTTATTTATAGGGATATAGATATCTATGAGCTTCTACAGCTCCAGTAGGGAAGCACAACAAGAGTTAAGAATTCATCAAGGATTACCAATCTCTCTAGGTACTCGATGGATATGGTTCATTGTCAGATGTCCAGGGATCGAAAATTTGAGAGATATCATCATAGAGATAAATGAGCTACTATTATACCTATATGCTTTCCTGCCTTTTTGGGCAATAGAGATTGCTTTTTGGTATAGCGTTTCTTGGATGAGCTGATACAATAAGTGGTTTCCAGACGTGGGAAATGAAGAGCAGAGACTCTGACACCGGTGAACCCACATCATACAAAGGGACCTAAATTTATAATGTGTTTTAGGATGAGGTACCAAGATATAGATTCTATGGTTTAGGGCACATATTTTGGGTCCAGTAAGCCCATATAGAAGATGTTTTACATATGTGATGGAATGAGGCATCATTATTGAGATTATTTGAACCACTGAATTGCTGATAAAGATACCATTTAGAAGCTAATGAGGTAGAGATACTGTCAGGGTTTGACATGTTCATAGTGAGTTGTATTTAGTATGGGATATGGGATATAAGAAAGTGGTCGTCTTTGCTTTTACTTGTTACTACAACCACCCCCAGGGGTTCCACGAAATGCTTAGGCTGCAAGAGTTTAGGGGTGGGGATAACTGTCGATTGTTGAATCTTATGACCCAGAGGAATCAGGAATGATTCAAGGTATTATTTTATCCTTTTCTACCTTAGATGAAAAAATTATAGACAAATGTTATAGTCATTCATTTCCTTCCACATACCTTGTACAATGACTAGAGATTCTAATTGAGCCCTTGGCTCGACCCTTATGCTTGGATACTTATACAAGGGAAGGATCAGTGATCATGCACTCATGCTGATAATGTGAACTAACTCGTGGAGGTGAGATTTTATGTTGGAATATATTGGTAGCAGAAATATGGCCTTATGACGTCACTCTTGGTATGGACTAGTTATCTATTTTCCATGTCATGTTTGATAGTTTGATGTGAAGGATGTAGTGTGTCAACAATGAAGGAACGAGGTTTCCCTATGTCAGTGAAAATTAAACACAGTTCGTGAATGATAGACTCATTCTGGTGGGTTATATCCAATTAATCAGAATTTGGCTACTCTAACCCTTGGTTCAGGGGATGATATGAGTTCCCAGTTTCCTATAGTTGTAGAGGAGTATGAGGTTGGCTTCCTAGAGGATTTTCCATTTTCACCTCCCATACTAGAGATAGATTTATATATTTATCTATACTAGAGGACGGAACTGATATCTATGTAATCATATCGAATGAATCCTATAGATATTGGTGATCAGAGGGGGTAGTTGGAGGACATAATGAAAAAATTATTTATTATACCCCAAGATTCACCTTATGTAGGCCGAGTATTGTTTTACCAGAAGCTAAACTAGAGATTTAAGATGTTTGTGGACTACTTATGGTTAAACCAAGTGAAATTACAGAACATATATCCAATTCTATGGACCATTGACCTATTCGATTAGTTGTGAGGATCTCATTGGTTCTCAATGGTCGACATCAGGTAAATATAGCACCAACTATGAGTACGAGATAAGGATATATAGAACACCACATTCATAATTCATGACAATTACTATTATTAGTTGGTGATTCCATTTGGCATTAGAAACACCCAAGTAGTTTTTGTGGGACTCATAATCCATATTTCTCATCCTTTCTAAGACCAATTCATGGTTATCTTCAATGCTGATATCCCTGTGTACTCGATGTCCAAGTAGGATCACATGAGACATTTGAGGATAGTTCTAGAAGTACTATTAGAGTACCTTCTTTTTGAAAAGTCTCTTGAAGTTTAAGTTATTGATGTGTACGGTTTGCTTTCTTTGACACATCATCTTATTGTATTGAGTGGTAGTTGACCAAGACAAGGCCAATGTAGTGTTTTCTTATGAGCCTCCCAAGAGAATTATAGAGGTGTAGAGATTCCTTGGGTTGGCAAGGTATTATAGATGATTCATACCAAATTTCCATAGGATATAAATACCAATGGTTTATTTGACTTGAAAGGGTATGCCTTTCGTATGGAAGAATAGGTTCCACCATGATATTTAGCAATGGAGGAAAATTTTGACGATTTTTACCATATTGATATTGTCAGAGGAGGGTGTCATGTACATAGTGTTATGTGATGCAATATGAATTGGGCATGGTTTTTTCTAATTCAGAGTCAAGCATTTATTTCTTATCATTAATTATAGTTGGCAATACATGAGTAGAACTACGTGACCTAGTATCATGGGTTACCATTGTTAATGTTATCACAAAAGATGTGGCGGCATAACCTGATGAGAGAGTAGTTTATTGTCTACTCCAATCATAAGATTCTCAAGTGAATCATCTATTATAAGGATATTAACTTTAGATAGAGATGATTTATAGATTTCCTCAAGGTTTAAAACTTTGAAATTGTATGTATAACTAGGAAGGAGAATGTGGTACTTGATTCTCTCTATATGAGATATTGTTCAACGTTATTGAATGGGGAATCAGAGAAGTTAGCCACTCTTGCAATGACTTATGATGGTAGAACAAGGGGATCCTCACTAAGTGACACTACATACTAAAATATCCACTTGAAATGATCCTGATGGAGTATTTAATGGTTTGGATAATGTCATTCTCTTTATAGGATAAACGATATTACCAGTGATGTTGTGGGAGGAGGTTTCGAGAGAAATTCATAAGCCGCATTTTCTAGTATATCCAAGTGTCTGAAATATTTACAAGAACCAATTGTTTTATTTTCGATGGCCAAGGATGAAGAATGGAGTTACAGAGTTTTTCACTTGATTCCTTACTTTTCAATGAGTGAAGGCAGAGGACCAAGTTCAATTTGGTTTAGCTTAACCACTTAATGTGCCAAAATGGAAGTGGGATGGGATATCTGTGGAATTAATTAGGGATTTCCATGTATTTCCAAGTAATATGTTGTGAAATTGTTAATTTTATGTTGACTAACCATCTCAACAAAAATCCTAGTTATTCATGAGAAGAGTTCAGTAGAGGGATGGGGATGTCTTTATGTTTAAGAGATAGTCGGACTCATTCATATTCTACCAACAATTATTTCTGAGTAAAATGATTTCTTCACATCCCAGTTGTAGAAGGCATTACCGGTGGTGTTTGGAGCTCATTTAGGCTTGAGCGCTGCATTGGAACCCCAAGATGATGGTAAGAAAGGGAGGACTATTCGGGTTCTGGGGGACATGTAGTGACCTTCCCTGTTAATCTTGGGCTCTTATATGGAGGATCACCTTCCAATGGTGGAATTTATCTATAATAAAAACAATCATTCCACCATAGATATGGAACCATTTTAGGATTTTTACAGGTGACCCTCTAGTTCGCTACTTTGCTGGACTGACCTAGGAGATTCGGCACTCATGGGACCTTATTTGGTGTGAGAAACTACCAAGCAACTACCATGAAACTATCGAGAAACTACCGAGGCATCTCTGTCTGAAAAAACACCCTCCACACGATTTTGAAAACAGCGCGGAAAACCTGCATGGTTTACTCTAAACCGTGTGAAGAGTCTTTTCTTCTCCATAAGAATGGGCTTCAGGCACTGAACTAGCCCCGGACGCCCTCGAATCCTTTTTGAACTCATAATTCATCCATATATGGTCCAAAGTAATTCTTTAGACTGAAAATTAAAGGATCCCTACCTGAGAGAAAAACTAGGTTCATGTAGTCTTCCCCCCATAGAATATCTCACCCCAAAGTTCTATTTCCAAAGTCAAAGAGCCACAATATCAAAGAAAATCTGGCCACTAGGAACATACATCTGCTTCCCTCTCCCAAGTCCCATCCTGTACTCGTCCTTGTTTCCATAGAAACTGTACAAGAGAGGAAAACATGCCTCATAGAGCCTTAGAGCTTCGGCCAAAAATGCATACTGGATATTCCTTAAAGGTAGCATCGACATCTAAAAGATCGTCCTTGGGAGAAAAGGAATGATATGGTTTGGAATGTTATTGTAGAAGCTGTGAGATATGAAAGATGTCTTACCTGTAATAGTACCTCTATGGTAATAGAAACTTATAGGATATCAGCCTGACTCGCACTAGAATATCAAATGGATATATGTAACGAGCTGACCACTTTCCCTGTTTCCTTAACCATATATTCCCAAGCCTTGGAAATACCTGAAGAAAAAATCGATCCACATCCTCGAACACAAGAGGTTGACGACGGAGATTGACAAATGACTTCTTTGTAGACTGAATAGTAGTCATATGCTTCCTGATCAGTAAGAAATGATCTAAATTCTCCTGAACAAGATGAGGACCTAGTAGGGATGCCTCACATTCCTTTAGCGGGCACTATGGTGAATGGAATGGCCAACTATATAAGGCCTAAAATGGCTCCATTTGGATCGTCGCCTAAAAACTGTTACTATAAGGGAACTCAATGAGAGGTTTATTCTTCTCCCAAGAACATGAATAATAAAGGACACTTGCTCAGAGCATATCCTCCAGAGCCTGTATTGTCCGTACCAATTCACCATTAGTCTGAGAGTGAAAATTTGTGCTTAGAAGCACCCGAGTCCCCATTACTTTATGTAAACCCTACCATAACCATGAGGTAAGAATGATCATCCCTATCTAAAAAGATAGTATATGGAACCCCATGTAGTCGTATGACCTCATGGACATACAATCATCCCAGATCAACAATTTAGAAATACTCCCAAATAGTAATGATGTGTGGCGAATTAGTTAGTAGGTCGATGACTACCTAGATATCATCGTAACCCCTTGGAAACCTAGTTATGCCGACTACTAAATCCATAACAACATCTTCATATTTCCATTCTTAGACTTGAAGAGGATGCGAAAAGCCTCCAGATCTCTTGTTCTATACCTTCACATAATAACAGGTGGAACACCTATCAATTAATCCATCAATCTGACATTTCCTTCTAGGCCACCAATAATGGTGTCACATATCTTGATACATATTCAAGATGCCTTGATGAACTGCCAACAGAGAATATTGGGACACTTTCGTCAACTCCTCTCTCATATATATGGGATCCTAGATAATTTCACATAGATGTAGGATGTCATTCCTATCCACAGACCAATTTAATGGAGGGTTATCTTCTGATATACTCTCAAGAAGAACCAAACATTCAAGATATGAAAACAACCTACTCTTCATCTTGTCAAGGAGGAAAGAGGTAACTATTAAGTCTGAGAGGTAAGACTACTCATGACTATCAGGAAACTGCAGATCATTCACATAAAATAGGGAAATTAACTTCCATTCAATAGGAGCTTCATGTACATCCTTTGTTTGGGTTTTTGAACTCAGTTCATAAATGACCACATTACCCTTTCCGGGTGTATAGTCTAGAAAAAAATTAAAGGGGTTTATATATTCAACCCAGCTACATTGTTTGAGGTTTAAGTCACACTGAGAAATGTTATAATTGATTCTTTTTTTATCTGTATACACCACAAAGTGCTCACACAATAGATAATATCTCTGTCAACGTAAGGCATGGAATACTACTGCTAGATCGAGTTCATGTGGTAGATAATTTCTATCCTTAGGCCTCAACTACTAAGATTTTTATGAAACCACTATATCTTCCTTCATGAACAATGATCTTAATCCAATTAAAAATTCATCACGGAAGATGATATAATTTTTTCCATGTTCTAGAATAATCATGAATCATTGCCAAAAATTTCCTCCCTTTCAGCTCCTTAAAGAATTTATCGCATGGTTTTGACCATGATAACATGACATCGTTCTTTGTAATACTATTAAGAGGTGAATCAATATTTTGTATGTCCCTATAATACCCATCCATCCTCAAGAAAAATTTTATATTGAACAAATTATTATGATTATTTTAGAAATATACATCACAAACCTTTTCAGGGTCAATAGATAATCTTGATTCTAAAATAATATGGCCCCAATCCATAAGTCAGATATAGCAAGAATGGAATAAAGCTGATGCTTTCTCAGTGTACTAAAAATGATCGCAATATGTTTGGAATGGTCATTACAAGTGTGAGAGTACACCAAGATGTCATCCACAAAGACCACAAAAAAAAGAATCCAACTAGGGGTGGAAACCCCTTTTCATCAAATCCATGAAAACAACATGAGCTTCTGTAAGACTGAACGGAATAACATGAAACTCATACAGACCATACCTACTATAGAAAGATGTATGAGGTATGTATGATGTTATGACTCTCACATGATGATACCCCGATCTCAGGATGATCTTAGAGAAATCCTTTACTGCTCAGAGCTGGTCAAAGAGATCATCTATTCATGGAATTAGATATTGGTTCCTGACCGTAAGCCAGTAAAACCCTCTATAATCGAGGAATAAATGAAGAGTTCCATCCTCCCTCATGAAAAAATTCATGGAAGAAACCTAAGAGGATGTACTAGGCTGTCTAAAACCATTGGCCTCTAGGTCCTCTATCTACCGATTGAGGTCCTGAATCTTAGTAGGTACCATCCTATATAGAGGAATGGATACTATGGCTTCTCCATGAACAAGATAAATTGTAAACTCTACCTCTCACTTAGGAGGTATTCCGAAAAATTCATTAGGAATGGCTTCCATGAAATGATAAACTACTAGAGGGAAAATAGTTTGAAACAAACCCTGATCCTCTATGAAAAGATTTGTGATCTGGGCAGTCACTCCTCCTAGTCAATGATGCTTTGGTCTAGCTCTCCCATTCTAGACATCCCACTCACCCTTGAAAAGATAACTACTACCTTCTGGTGATGTAAAAGAATCCTTGAAGCGATAGTTGTCTACAATTGTGTGATAGTAGACTAACCAATCCATCTTGATAATGACATTGAATACCGTTATATTGAGACCAAGGATATTCCAAAAAAATGTAACTATAAGGGGATATCCCTGACCATGGAATAAACCCTCCATCCATATTCCCAATGGTGTATCGAGGGTCGTTACACCACAGTGATACTGTATCTCTAGCCTGATATTTTCCACGATAAATATAGAACTAAAAGAGTTTGAAGCTCATGTATCAAACAAAGTAGATACAATAGTATAAGATACTAGATTATTACCTCATACTATAGACTGTCCCACAACATTATTCTTGGGTATCATGTATAATGAATGCAACTAACATGATCCACGAACCTGTGTAACAGATGGACTACCACGATCATGATTGCACTACTGGCACTACTTGTGATTAGGGGATAGACAACCATGGTCATGAAATCCTCCTCATCCAGACCTTCTGGTGCTATTCTAACTCCTTTCTCGACACGTTATAAAGTAAATTGGTCATGTAGGTGGATCAGATGTTGAACCTTTTCTACTCGAAGCTGGTTGAATGGTCCTACAAAAGCAATGATGATTACCCATACGACCACAAACTCAGCATTCCATAGTGTCTATATCACACAAGGTCTTCTTATGCCCTGGTCTTCCACAAAAATTCCATACTACAGAGCTATCAAACTGGGTACTCCGGATTTCACTGCCCTGACGAAAAAACTCAAGGGACGGTTTCCTACCACCAGAAGAACTACTGGCATGAAGCGACACTAGACTATTAAACCTAGTACATGTGTCATCCCTCAGGTTTTTCTTAGTGATAACTTCCTGATCAACTCTTTCAGAAAATGAAGGAATGTGAAATACATTCATTATATTTATCATGGCTTACTGGAGCCCATCGTCAAAACAAATTTCATGTGAAATCACATCACCCGCTAGAAGTCGTAAAAAGCATCGTAAATCAGTGAAACATACTTAATATTACATAACTGAAATAGAACCCTACTCATGATGCATGAACTCTATGGCTCTGTCAGCTCTTAGTGATAGAGGAATGAACTGATCATAGAAGGCAGTCTAGAAGCCAACCCATAACACGCCCTGATGACGATCGTCTAGGGTAACAAAACCCAACCAACGCTTGGCCAAATTTTGAAGCATGTATATAGAAATCACGAATCTACACTCTTGAGGCATTTTCAGATGCTAAAAGATATGAAATAAGGCCTCTATCCAAGAATAAATATACTTATAATTTCCATCCCTTAAAAAGGAGTATGATGTTGCTGCTAGAAATCATGAGTCAGATCATCCATCATAGGTGAAACCAATGGATCATATTTCATGGACAATATTAGACGTTGGAAAATATCACCGAATTTGGATTCAGTTCATGGATTAGGTATAACAGGCATTAACTCATGAGGCACTCATGGATGTAATACTAGAAGCTTAGGGTCTACTATGTCAGCAACATAGTCGTCACCACCAACTTGGCGAATAACACTAGGAAATCATGGTAGATTGGTCTTCAAATGCCAAGAAACCACCTTTGAACAAGTTTAGGAGAAAAAGATAGCATTACTAATAGATTCTAAACATAAGAAAACTCACTACATAAGGAATAATACCCAAACTACCTCGTTAGATGGGTAGGTATTGGTAAGTTCTCATGTATAAGTTTCATGTCATTTTTCAGCTAATCTCATAGTTTACTCATTTACCTCTCAAAATCATGACAAGGTAGGATAAGGATGTGAAACCAATTAAATATAGATTACACAATTTACTTTATAATGGATAGTAATTTCTGATGAATCTGTTCCCATACACCTATCACCAGAAACAACACACATTTCTTTATTGTATAATTACTTGACTTGGTAAATTACTCATCCCAACCCATGAGGGCCCATACACCTCATGAATTCAAACAAAAAATCTCTCAATCTCAACCAATGTAATACATGTACAAGAAAATATCACAACATCAATCAATAATAACAAACATATACAGCAATCTAAAGCAATTAAATTCATCTATATTGCATGGAAAAATTTGTTACATGTGATTTCAAGGTGCATATAATGATGCATGGAGAAATTACCCTTTCCCTCATATCATCGGGACAATGAAGAAATAAATTTTCAAAATATTTGTAATCAAAAACACTACACAACTTGTGTGTCACACAAAGGTGAAATAATATCAACAATAATAAGAAAAACAGAACAATAACTTCATTTTTGTGTAACATGGATTTTACCCTGAATATGGGTTCACGACGCCCAAGAAGGGCTTATGACCAAGTCTCAATCATTCCTATTATCCATTCTATTGTCTCCAAATATTATTTCAAGAAAAAAAAAATATGATATGACATTGTGATGACCCGGATTCATATGCCACTTAACTGGTGTCCCGAGCTGGGTGGGCCATGTGGCCTCAAGCGCATCTTCCCAAATGATAGAGGCTAATGACTAGCAGTGAGGGGCTAGGGTGTGTCTGTGGGAAGACTATTACATCATTAGTAGAGTGTATCACATCATAAGGAATATAACAGAATAATAAATAGCAAAAGCGATAAAAATATTGTAAATAAACAGTAGAATCTAACTGATGAAATAGATAAACAAGGATAACAATATCTTTACCAACTGAAAAATGATGATATAATTTCATGTCACTATAAAACTATAAAAACATGGAAACAAACAATAGGCATGACATTTTCCAAAAGTTAAAGAAAAAAATACCACTCCCATAATCCTGAGATCAAACTCATTCATATGCTATCAAGCTCCATCCTAATTAGAAAGTAATCAAGTGTTGGAAGCCATATGCTTCCCCTTGTCTATACCTGCAACAATGTAATCTACTCCAGGTACCAAATAGTTCCTGAAGAGGGTGTTTGATAAATCTTATTGGGCCACCCCCAATGGTTTCTATAACATATGGCTCGTGTAGTGGAATATATTAGTGTGGAGGAATGCATATATAAGTGAAGCTTGCAGTTCAAAATCACTAAATACCTATATACCTGCTTTAGCCATTGGAAAGTGTCTAAACATGTAACCGGTTCATTAATTTGGAAATTACCATTTAATGTTAGTATCTAACTTAACGCATAGCCAACACTGTCATAACCTCATGATAGTATATGTAATTAAGGTCTCAAGATGCAATATGGAAACCAGACATAGATATCCATGGAGGGAGTTCTAGGGTAATAAACAAGGTAACCTAAAACTCATGGAAATTATATCATAGAAGTATCTAATTCTAGATAAGGGGTAAGAGTGTAATACACAGATATTAATACAAGGAATTCCGTAATAAGGTGCCTATAGAGTTCATAGTGATTGACCAAGGTAAAATTGGGCTATGAAAAGATAGGTCCCCATGGGCTTTCAACATGGAACACACAAGTAAATGATGGATCAAAGAACTATATCTAAGTTACCCTGTAATAATAAAATCAAACATATAGTAGTATACCAGGAATCTAAGGAGTAGAAAATAACCGGAATCTAGGTTCGTATCAGCCTATGAAATTCGATTCCTTGAATTGGTATGGGGTTCCTGATTCCCAAGGTATTATCCTCTCAGAATCCAAGGAAAGCTTGAGTCAATCCATTATTATTTGATATTATAATCATGTGATAATTCATTTGGTTTGAGTCTTTCATTCCATTAGTGTGGATAGGACATGTAGAATTGAAACCATTTATTTATTGGTCTGAGCCTTTCCATCCATTAGTTTGGTTAGGGCAAGTAGCATTACAACCATTTAATAATGTCTCAATTAACCATTATTTCATATTCAATTGGAGAGAAGCATTCTATTTCCTTACATTTACATGGATAGGGGTGCTAGATACATGTTACCTTAATTCAACTCGTTTTTAAGGCCAATATATGTACTTATTATACATTTCATTACACATTTAACATTTAATTATCAATTGGAATAAATTACCTTAGGTGGGTCAAGTGGTGAGCATACATGGGAAATTCCATTATGAAATTATTAGTAATAATAATCTATTTATGATAAGAATACTCACCTTTAGAAAGGTCAAGCAAAGGAACACTCAAATGGTGGGTGAAATGTACCGAAACACTAAAAACCCAATTATGTCATAACCTTCGACCTGAGGCAGATTGATTTGTGAGTGTAACCAATTCTAACTAATCACATATTTGGTAATAGCATAACCATACAATTCAAAAAAGTATGACCATGATCTGTATGTTTAAGAAGCAGTTTCTAATGAAATCGATGGGCCCCACAGAAACATTCCCATATCAACTAAATTTAGGGTCATGTTTTAGACCACCCACATTATAGTCATGGATCCTTCTCCTCAGGTCTTGGCCCTTGATTTTCCTTGGATTTGAGAAGATCTAAAAAAAGGTGAAAATTTTTCACATGACGACATCTAGGATGAGATTGGAGGATAATAAGAATGGATCAAGGGGACTCAAGTACTTATCATGCCACATCCAATGTGATGAATTGAAGCTCGATTGGATTTTAGCGGTTGGAGGTCTCTTGATTGCATGTTTAGATATTAAAAGAGTCCCAAATTTAGAGGGAAATAGGACAATACTATATAAAAATGGATTAGGGACGAAGGAGGAGGATTAATAGACCATTAAGGGAAAATTAAGAATTTACTGAGAAAAATAGCATGTGCTCGGTTTTTCCACACAGTTTCTCAAACCATGTGTCCACACTTCCATGTGACAACCATATGAAGTGGTGCGTTCTGAAAAAACATCATCCTCACAGTTTAGCAAACCATGCATAAAACCTAAATGGTTTACTCTAAATTGTGCGAAGAGTCTTTTTTCTCCAAAAGGATGGGGTTTGAGTTCTAAAAAAGCCATGAACACAGTCATAACCTTTTCTAACTCATAAGGAATTCTTATAAAGATGAATGAAAATATTTAGATGGAAAATTAAAGGATCCATACCTGACATAAAAATTGGGTTCTTATAGTCTTCCCCCCTTAAAATAACATGCCACCAATTTCTCCTTCCAAGGGTAAAGAAACACTGTGTGAGAACAACTCTTGCCACTGGGCAAGTGCATTGATTTCCATCTCCTACGTCTTTTCCAATACTTAGTTTTGTTTTCATAACACCCATATAAGAGGGAAATACCTTCCTCGGAGAGCCTTTGTGCTTTGGTCAACTATATGTACTGGATACTCCTCAAAGGTAGAATCAGTATCTAACTCAAAATCTTCAGAGTCAAAGGTATGGGATGTGTCAGCATGATATTGGTGAAGTTTAGAGACATGAAGGACATCATGCATGGCATGATACCTCTAAGGTAATAGCAACTGATAGGCTACCAGCCCAAATCACTTTGAAATCTAAAATGTATTGATGTAACAAGGTGACAACCTTCCATGATTCCTTAACCTTATAGGCCAAAGCTAGGTCAATACTCTATGAAAAACACAATTCCGAATGTTGAACACAAGATTTTGTCGACGAAGATTGACATATGATTTCAATATAGACTGAGTAGTAGTCATATACATCCTAATCAGTTGAACATGTTCTAATGTTTCCTTAATGAGAGGAGGACCTATTAGGGCTACCTCATATACCTCTAGCCAACACAAGGGTGAATGGCTTGCACAACCATATAAGTCCTCAAATGGAACCATCAAGATAATCACCTGAAAATAGTTAATATTAGTGAACTCAATGAGATGGATATGCATCACCAAATAACCACCAAAAACAAGGACCCATGCTTGGATCATATCCTCTAGATCCTGTATTGTCTGTTCCAATTGACCATCAGTCTGAGGGTGGAAAGCTGTGCTTAGAAGCACTTGATTCCATATAGTATTCTGCATATCCTTCCATAACTGTGAAGTGAAACGAGCTTCCATATCTGAAATGATATTACATGGAACCCCATGTAGTCGTATGATCTCATAGACATACAGTCTTCCTGTCTCATCAACTGGGAATGTCTCCTGAATAGGAATTAAGTGGTATGATTTCGTTTGTCAGTCAATTACTACCCAGATAACATCGCTACACCTTGGAGACCTAGGTAAGATGACTAAAAATTCATATACAAATATTCTCATTTCCCTTTCAGGACATGAAGTGGTTGTAACAATCTTGAGAGTCTCTGGTTATATGCCTTCGACTACTAATAGGTGGAATACCTAGTGATTAAACATGCAGTCTGATGTTTCATTATAGGACACCAATGCTGGAATCACATATCTCGATAAATCATCGAGATTCCTAGAGGAACTGCCTATTGTGAAGTGTGTGACACTTTCATCAACTCCTTTCTCATTTCATAAGAAACCCAGATATTTCCATGTAGACATAGGAAATCATCTCTATCCACATACAAATATGAAGGTGGGTTATCTCATGATATACTCTCATAGGGAACCAAACCTTCAATATCTGAAAACTATATAATATTCACCTTCTTGAGGAGGGAATAGGTAACTGTTAAGTCTGATATTTAAGACTACTCATAAATATAACGAAACTCCCGATTAGGATAAAAAAAAGTCAATTAACTTCCATTCATCACTGGCTTCTTTTACGACCTGTATTTGAGTATTCCAACTTAGTGCATCAGTGACCACATTTCCCTTTCCAAGTGTATAGTCAAGCTCAAAATCAAAGAATTGTAGATATTCAACCCATATCCACTGTATGAGGTTCAACTCACACTGAGAGAAGATATACTTGAGAATTTTTTTATCTTTATACACCACAAAATCTCTCACCAAATAGATAATTTCTCCCGCAATGTAGGGCATGGAAAACTATAGCTAGATCAAGGTCATGTGTCAGATAATTTCTCTTGTGAGGCCTCATATTTTGATATCTGTATGCTACATATTTATCTTCATGAATCAACATGACTCCATGTCCAACTCATAATGCATCTTATAAGAAATAAAACAATTTTGAGGTTCTCAAAGAATCAAAATTGGTGTTGAGACAATCCTCCCTTTTAACTCTTGAAATGCTTTCTCACATGGTTCTGACCATGAGAACATGACACCCTTCATTGTAAGAATAGTAAGAGGTGAATAAAGATGTGATAAGTCATGTATGAAATGCCTGTAATACCCATCCTTCTACCAGAAACATTGTATATCAAACATGTCCCTTTTCTGCTCCTAGGAAACAACAACACTATCCATTTTAGGATCAACAGATACTCATGATTCTAAAATAATATGGCCCACAAAGTGGACCATGTCAATCCAGAAGTTCCACTTAGAAATCTTGACATAAAGTTGATTCTCCCTTCATGTACACAAAATGATCTCAAGATGTATGGCATGGTTGTTATGAGTTCGATAATACACCAAGATGTCATCCACAAAGTACATAACAAAATAATCCAAACTAGGGAGGAAAAAACCTATCCATAAAATCCCTAAAAATGGAAGGAGAATTTTTAAGACTAAACGACATAATATGATACACATACAAACTATACCTCCTAGAGAAATATGTACAAGGTATGTGTGATGGTCTTACTCACACATGATGATAACCCTATCTCAGTTAGAGATTAGGGAAAACCTTTGATCCTCAGAGATAGTCAAAGTGATCATCTACTTGTGAATGTGGACATAGGTTCTAGACCATAAGATAGTTAAACTTTCATTAATCCATGCATAAACAAAGAGTTCCAGCCTACTTCTTGGTGAAAAGCATAGGCAAATTCCAAGAAGATATATGAGGTCATATAACACTTTTGGCCTCTAGGTCATCTATGTGCCACTTGAGCTCATGATGTGTTGTATGTGCCATCTGGTATGGAGGAATGGACATTGGAGATACCCCTAGAAAATGATCAATGGTAAACTCTACCTATCACATAAGAGGTAATCCGGAAAATTCATTGGGAAATCCTTCCCTAAAATGATAAAAACTGGAGGGAAAATAGTTTGAAGAAAAAAACCCCATCCTACATGAAATTATTTCTAATCTGGGTGGTCACTCCACCTAACACATGATTCTTCGGTCAATCTCTCCAAGAAAAGACATCCCACTCTCCCATGAAAAGATAATTTATTCCTTCTGGTGATGTAAAAGAAACCCTACAGAGAGACTAGTCTTCTAAGATGTGATAATGGACTAAAAATTATATCTTGAGAATGACATCAAAGTCTATCATCTCGTGAAAAAATAGATTCCACAAGAAAGAGTAACTACCTACCTCAAGGGGACAGTCTCAGAACTAGAATATTCACCCCATAATTATTCCCAACGGTGTATCATGGGTCATTACACTATAGTGATATTGTATCTGTATTCCAAGAATTTACACGATATATATAGAAATAAAAGATTTTTAATGACCTACATCTAACAAATCTGATACAATAGTATAAGCTTCTAGAATAGTACCATGTACTGTTGATGGTCTCTCAATCTGATCCTCAGGTATCAACTGTAAAGCACGAAAATGACCTCATCAACGGCCCTTTGTAGGAGATGGACTACCATGATCATGACATCTCTGGTGGTGATTCTGGTGATCAGGGGTCGGACTACCATGGCAATGACCTCCTCCTTGGACAGACCTTCTTGTGAAATTCCAACTCCCCGCCTGACATGGAAAAAAATAACACGCTCCTATAGGTGGAGCGGTTTCTAAACCTTTTCCACACAAAGTTGGAGGAAAGGTACATCAAAAGCACTGAAGATGACCCATACGACCACATGCTCATCACTCCATGGGGTGTCTATCACACTAGAGATTCTTTTGACCTAGTCTGCCACAATGATAAAACACTAAATTACTATCAATCTAGATACTATGGAAACCACTTCCCTGACAAAAAACCGCAAGGGAATGTTTCTAGCCATAAGAAGAAGTAATACCTTGTCGTGACACTAATCATATAAACCCAGTACTTATGTCATCCCTTAGGATATACTCAGTGATAAGGGCCTGATCTACTATTGCAGAAATGGTTGGAAGGAGAAAGACATTCAGCTGATTTTGAATGGTGTTCTAGAGCCAATCCTCAAAACATCTAGTACATGAAATTTCATCACATTCTAGAAGCGGTGAAAAGTGTGGTAAATCAATGAATCATTCTGAATAATCCATATTTGACATAGAACACTACTCGAGATTCATGAACAAAATGGCTCTGTCATCTCTCATTGAATGAGGAAATAACTAATCATAGAAGACAATATTGGAGTCAACCCATAGCATACCCTAATGACGACCGTCCAGGGTAACAACATCCCACCAACGCTTGGTTGAATCCTAAAGCATGATTTTAGAAAGAAGGACTCTCCACTTTGGAGTCATTTCCAAATGATTATTGTTAGATATCTTGGCCTCTAGCTAAGACTCAGCAGCCTGTGAATCGCCATATCCTGTGAAAGTAGGAGGATGCTGCTATTGGAACATGCGGGTCAGATCATCCATCGTAGGTGAAAATGTGGAGCACCTAGCATGGACCGCATCAGATGAATTAAACAATCACCAACTTTGTAATCAGTGCCTATATCAGGTACATTTGTGGTGCCTGATGTGGAACTCCTAGAATTAGGACTGGTGGCTTAGGGGCCACCATGTCTGGAGCATGGTTGTCACCACCTTCATAATGAACAACACTAAGATGTCATAGAGGAATTGGTCTATAAATTTCAAGACCACACCATAGAATAGGCATAGGATAAAAATATTCCATCACTAATGGAAGATGAATGTAAGAAAACTCACTACCCAGGACCTACGACCAAAACTACCAGTTTCGATGGCTATATATCGGTATGTTCTCAACTATAAGTTTAATTTCATTTTTTAGTTAATCTCCAGGTTCACTCTTATACCTTTAATAAATATTACATGGTGGGATAAAGATGTGAAAACAATTCATTTTATATTTTATGATTCACTTTATAATGGATAGACATTTTTTAAGAATCAGTGCACACACACCTATAACCAAAATTGGAACTGATTTCATTTTATTATAATAGATTGACATGGTAGATTCCTCATCCCATACCATGAGGGCCCATACACCTATTTAATTAAGACTGGAAGTAAATCAATCGTATCCATGTTAATACAAGTACAGGAAACTATCACAACATCACTAAACAATTACATACATATCAAGAAATGAAAAACTGTGAGATGCACCTATATGAAATGGTAATATGCTTTAAATGTGAATTCTAGGTGCCTATAAAAATGTGTGTCGAAATTCTCCTTTCCCTTATAACATCGAGCGATGGATTAAATAAATTTTCAAAAATAGAAAAAATAAACAACCTGACACAACATGTGCATCATCTAATGGTGAAATAAAATCAATTGTAACAGAAACAACATAACAATAATTTCTTTTTTGGTAACATGTCTTTTACCCTGAACATGGGTTTTTAATGCCCAAGAATGGCTTATGAACCATTCCCGAGCATTCCAATTCTCTAATATATTGTCTCTAAATTGAAAATTCAAGATTCAAAACAACTATAAAAACTCATTTTTATGACCTGATCCCGGATTCCACATAATGGGTGCCCAGAGCCTGGTCTACCATATGGCCCCAAGCGCATCTTCCCAAATACCAGAGGATGATGACTGGTAGCGAGGGACTAGGTTGTGTTTATGTGAAGACTATTCCCCCATTTGCAAAGTGCAGCACAATAGAAGTAATATAAATGAATAATAAAGAGCGAACGAAATATAAATATTTGTAAACAAACAGAGGAAGATAACAGATTCAATAGATAAATATGTATAACAATATCTGTATCAACTAAACAATGATGATGTAATGTCATGTTACTAGAAAACTAAAAAACATGGATACAAAACAATAGGAATGACATGTTTTACATGGTAATGTAAACAAAGACCACACCAAGCATCTCGAGATGCAACTCAGACATCTGTTATCATTCTCTTTCTTAATCAGTAAGAAATCAAGTGTTAGAACCCGTATGATTCCCTTTGTCAATACCTACAACCATGTAATCTACTCTTGGTACCAAAGGTTCTTAAAGAGGGTGTGAGATAATTCTCAATGGGCCACCAGCAATGGATTCTATAACATCCGGCTTGTGTAATGGAATATTGAAGTGTGTAAGAATTCATATATATGTAAAGCAATAAGTGAAAAATAACTAAATACTCATGTACCTACTCCATTCCTTGGTTGGGTGTATGAAAATTTAACTAGTTCATTAATTAATCAGTTACCATTTAATGTTAATATATCATGTGAGGTATATCCATCACTGACATCACCTCATTATATGATATGTAATGAAGGTCCCAAGATGCAATGTGGAATCCAGAAAAAGATATCCAGTAAGGGAGTTTCAGGGTAATAACCAATGAAACGTAAAACTGAAAGAAATACTAGCTCATAAGTATCTGAGTCCATATAAGGGGTAAGAGTGTAATCCAGATATATTAATCCATGTAATTTCACTATAAAGTTCCTATAGAGTCTAAGGTGATCGTCCATGGTAAAATGAGTCTAAAAAAAGACAGGGCCCTATGGGTTTCCACCATGGAACTAACTAGTCAATGATGGATCCAAGGAGTGTATTTGAGGTATCCTGTAATAATTTAAAGGAAACTACAATAGTATACCAGGAATCTGAGCCAAAGAAATGTGCCATAGTCTCAGTTTGTATCATCCTAAGAAAACTACATCCTGGAATCGGAATGGGGTTTCCGAGACCCATGGTATTGTCCTCTCAGAATCCTAGGCAAGCTATAGTTTTTACTTTACTATTTGATATTATAATCATGTGATAATTCATTTGGTTCAATTATTTAAACTGATTAGTGTGTATAGGTCAATTAGAGATGAAACCATTTATTTTTTGGTCCTTTCCGTGCCTTCCATTTGTGTGGATAGGTCAAGTGGAATTTCCACCATTAAATCAAGTCTTAATAATACATTAAGGAATATTACATTTGATAGGTTCTTTATATTACCTTCCATTAACATTGATAGGGATGTTATAGACATGTAACCTTAATTCAACTCGTTTTTATGGCCTAGATATGTACATAGTATACTTTCCATTTCACATTTAATAATAATTTGGAAGTACTTACCATTGGCAGGTCACATGGTGATCATAAAAGGTACATGACACAATGAAATTCTAAGTAATAGAAAGCCATTTATGATAAAAAAAGATTCACCTTTATAATGGTATAGCAAAGCCACACCTCAATAGTGGATCACACGTGCTAAAACACTAAAAACCAAATTATGGCATAACCTTCAACACGAGGAAGATATAGTTGTGGGTGTAACCACAAACAACTAATCACATATTTGAAAAGAGAATAACCATATGATTATAAATGTATAACCATGTCATGTATATTTTAAAAACAACTTCCAACAAAACTGGGGGGCGCCACACAAACATTCCAAATTCAAGGATCATTAGGGATACATTATATACCACCCACCTTATGGCCGTATGATCCTTTTCCTCTTGTATCAACCCTTTATTATACTTGGATTGGATTAGATCTATGAAAAGGTGAAAATGATCACATGGAGATATATATCTTGAGAGTGAAAGAGAAGGATAGTGGATGAAGAGGACTTTAGTACTTATCATTACACATCCAACATGACCAATAGAAGCTTGACCAGATGTCGGATGTTGATGATCTATTGATTCCATGTTTAGATCATCAAAATTTTCAAAATAGAGAGAGAAATAGGTCAATCCTACATAAACACAGATTAAGGATGAAGGAGGGGGATTAATAGATCATTAAGGGAAAAGTGGAAATTTACCCCAAAAAATAGCTTGTCCACGGTCTGTTAAACTGTGCACAAACTATGCGGCTCAACTTTTCTTGAACGGTTTGGCCGGTATTATTTGTCATTGTAGAGACCTCGACCCCAGAAACCATAGGAGTCGGTGCCTTCTTAACATGATGTGTTATCTTAAAATAAAATACACTTTGTTAACAACACATCATGTCCCATACAGAGGATCGTGTGCGGTTCGGGTTCTGGGAAACTGGAAACTTCTGAAACAATTCATCTTTTAAAACCTGATACCTGAAGATTTTAAATAAAAACTTAGGGTGAGAATTAAAATACTCAGTAAGGGGTTTTAAAAAGAAATTAAAACACTGTAACATTTGAAAACATTATTTTAAAAGAGATTGAGCACTTATTAAAGGAAAATTATAACACATAACATAAAAATGATCTATCAAGGTTTTCAATAAAAACATGAAACAATGATGTTAATTCTCGAAGGAATAACAATGGTTGTCACAAACAAGTACGACATGTGTCTTACTTAAGAATAAATTAAATAGTTCAAAGTAATACATAATCAGAGTTGCTCATAAAGGAAACAACTAAATTTTCATATGCTGGTTACTATAGTATTAAGTGATAACACCAATCATGCTTCAAGCTTATACCAGTGAAATAGGAAATTTATGAAAACTTAAAGGCATCAGTCGTGCAAGAACTTTATCTTGGAAAGAACTTGTTTACATAACTTTAATTATGTGGCATCAACATTTAACTTAGACAATCATGAACATATCACCAAGGTCCATCCCCAAGGTGTCATTTAAAATTACCAATGTAAACCCCAAGGTATCGTTAAGATTGTAATCTCTAGTGGTTACATCATTACCCAATGCATTGGAGTGCTATCAGGGTGCACCCTCAAATTTTCCTTTATTATCATGTGAGCCACATCGTTCATCCTTTACTTAAACCGTTGTATATTCATGATGTCCCATACCACCTTGAATATCTCATTCATTTTCATTTTACCCAAGGTGTCCCATACCACTTTGGGTAAATCCAATTTCTTAGTTCATTTAGTGATATGTCAGAAGCATGCATTACGTACAATAATAAAAAAAATGAACCACCACAAATTTTGCTAATACAAGGTATGATAGTTAACTTGTAAAAATGTGTCAATAACTCATCAAAGGCATACATAGCATAGTAAAACATCATTTTCACTAAAGAATATAAAATAATGATATACTAAATGACGAATCTTTGCCATTATAAATCCATGGAAAAGGGAATGTTTAAGGAAAACACTTGAAATTAGTTATGGTGATAAATAGGCCCTTGATCTTGTAAATGGATTAAATCATGACTTGATTAATTAATACATTCAACAAAGTAGGTTCATTATGCCTTCAGATAATACATTAATACAACATGATATAATGATCCATCAAATCTTAAATCCTCTAGTACATTTTATATCACCAAAATACACCCTTCATGGTAAAACACATCATGAGCGATGCCCAGTATGCTTCTTTAATACAACATAGTTTGCATAAAAGAAGGATTTACTTAAAGGTTGGTACCCACCCCTTGAAATCATAAATTTGATTTGTATTAGTCTACATGTTTATAAGTACATAGATATATATAGATACCAAGTTTGCAACGATGGTTTTTCATGGTAAAACAGTTTCAAACAACCCTCATTAATATATAATGCATAGTATTAAATGTTGGATCATTTTGAAATCTAAAAAATAGATAGAGTTTTGGTTATAAATATCTGTATATATATATATAACTGTATATTTATATCTGTATAGATTTTATGAAACAAAACCGAAAGAAATCAAAACATAACACCCCAAATCCCTGTCCAACATAGGTCCATCCAAAAAGAAAAATACAAACTATATGTATATATATATAATGCATAAAAAAGTAACCCATATATATATGAACCATATTATTAAGGATTGTTTTAGAATAAGGTAAGATAACTCTTTTCTCTTTTCTAAACTTTGTAATAAACTAAAAAAACCTTTTTAAGACC
The DNA here is from genome assembly GCA_963277665.1 of Viscum album. Taxonomy (NCBI): domain Eukaryota; kingdom Viridiplantae; phylum Streptophyta; class Magnoliopsida; order Santalales; family Viscaceae; genus Viscum; species Viscum album. The sequence goes on along the minus strand of OY728123.1, from coordinate 743,318,419 downwards.
GGATGGATTTCATTATACATAACTATATATATATTTGTATAAACCGTATATACTAAAACATATATGTGTAGTATCATGAGGTAAAAACTTAAAAACCACACTTTCACCCTACTGGAAATACGGCATGCAAGCCCCCCTTTTGAAAACATCACAACCTGAGTGGGTTAAAATCAAGTATACATATATATATAAACTGTATATATATATAGATACTGAGGGTGTAAAACGGTGGTTCTTTTAAAAGAAAACATGTATGAAAGGGCCTTTACTCATGCACCATGCGGCAGAAAAACCATTAAAGGCCACACAACCCGATGGGGTATACACTTGGTTTTTTTATAAAGTACATAAACTGTATATCTACACACCAGGGGTAAAAAGAACGAAGGTTTTCTCTGAAAGAATGCATGCAAGAACCCTTACAGTGCTTGAAGAGGAAGCTCGGGCCGGGTGTAACTCGCTGGGTTCCTGGGAGTTCGAGGGAGAGGAAGAAGGAGGAAGAAGGACCACCGCAGTTTCAAGAGGCCAGAAGCGTTTATATAGGCCTCAGTATCCAACGATGACTCGACCCAATAGGCTAGATCGACGTGGGGAAGACGGGCAAACAGAGACCTAGGAGGGGGGTGTTTGGAAGTCAAGGGAGCAGTGCGGGGAAGGAGGTCGGGGTGTCCTTGCGCAGGCCTAATGGTCAGCTGCTACAGCAAGGAAGAAGACGATGGGGTCGACATGGTAAAGGAATGGACGGCCGGGATTAGATATCGGCGAAGATCGAACGGTCGCGGTGATACGCGGGGTGATCGCGCGACTAAAAAGGGATAGAGGGTCTAGATCTATATGGGAGTCGATCGGACGGTCCCGGTCGCATGGAGCGCATCCCACATAGAAACGGAACGCGTTTGAGGAGCGACTTATAAACCAAAGCGCGCTGACTTCAGTTAAATAACACGAACACACACACTGGGGCCTTATACATGGGCCCCATGCGGGCTTCGGCCCACCCCTACGCACCGCGCACCGCGGCGTTACACACGGCCTGTGCGTGACCTGAGAGACCTATGCACAGCTTGGGACGCGGTTTGGACACCCACTGAGCACTTGGGGACCCCAATGGTCGGCACCTCGGGTCCCTTGGGTCTTGGTCTCGGCCTAGAGGGCTTGCCCCTTAAGGGATGCCATCGGCTTGGCCGGGCCCCAACCATTTTTTTATAAAAAACTTATTTTAAATTTATAAAACAACCAGTATAAGTATACTTATTTCAAAAATAAAGTGTAGTATAAATATTTATTCAAAAGAGAGTTAATTCAATAAAGCCAACAGTTTTAATTTAAAATCTAAATTCTTTTACTTGTTTATGTAATATAGTTCATATCAACATAATTTATAAAAAGAAAATTTATTTTGACTTTCGAAATAACAAGTTTAAGTATGCTTAGTTCAAAATATAAATATTTGCACAAAATGAGTCAACATACTATAATAGAAAAATGGTTTTAACTTAAAATTTAAATCCATTTACCAATTTATATATAAATCTTTTAAAAGATATACCTTCCTTATTTTACATTAAAAATCATTATAATTATCCGGATCTTTACATAAATTCTAAAAGACTACTAGTTAATTCAAAAAAAATCATAATTTAGAGCTCAAAAGATATTATTATTGATACCCTTTAAACATATAGGAAGAATACTAAGTTTTCAATATGCATGTATCCATCGGGATCTTGTGAAAACAAAAGGATTTATTTCCGAGAATACTCCTTTTTTTAAACTATAACTCTTTTGTGAAATATATTATAATAGTTGAAATGTTATAAAATTATAAGATCATTAAAACAAGTTTTAATATAAAGATAAACTTTATCAACGGAAACCCAAAGGTTGTTTTGAAATTCCAACGGCAATTTTCCAACAGTCAATATTCATAGGATCATTATAAAAGCAGGGGTATTTTACAAGAACAAAACACTTGAACCAGAAAGGATGTCTCTCCTCATACCATTGGCGTTGAGCATGTGTGTCGTGGCCCTGGCTGTTATATTTTTCACGCTGATGGACTCTGAAGATGAGAACTATCCAATTACTCGAGTTGTGGTTCTTAGTAGTCTTGTTGTGGCTGTGTTAGGTCTTGTGCATGGTATTTTCAACTAGTTGGGTCTCGTTGTAATGTAATATTTTAATATATATCAGTTTACCTTATTCTCCATGTTTTATTTTATTTCAAATTCCTTCTTAGCACAAAAAATAAAACAAGATACATCATTAAAGGCATAACATTTCTTACTTGAACTAGTTCATAAAACCTGGGGCGTCACATTATCCCCCCTTTAGAAAATTGCATCCTTGCAATTTATTTCACAACACTAAAAGGTTCAGCAACGTTCCTACCACCTCCACCAATGTATAGGGTCAACATGTGCATTTAGAGGAATCCTTGTAGCGAAGCTCACCTCTTCCAGTTCCCTAATCCACATACACCTAAAACAGGAGGGGTTGCACTTATGATCTGGGTCTTCAGGCCTCCAGAGGGAAGCTCGAACAGTACAAAGTTCTGAAATGTATTTTCAGACCAATGTATAAAGGACTTTCCAAATTATGTCTCGGTCGAGGGCATTGAAGCCATAGAAACGGTCAAATAGGCTAAAGCAGAGAAGTTGGAGCATATAAGCCGCATAAAGATTTCCCTCTAACACAGCCTCCTGAAATTTCACTCTGCCCGTGTAGTTTCGGCCTAGGGTGAAACATAGAAAGATCCATTCGTGGCAACTTCCTCATCGTTCACGTCCGGCTAGCTGTGCAGAGCCAATGCGGTAATAGATGGAGGCATTCCTCTGGCAGGTGCGGAGAATCTCCGGACTGTTTGTTACCTCAAACCACTGCTTTCACGTTCTTCGCAAATTTGCGAAGGGGTCATACTCATCCTCACACGTTTTGATTGCAATTATTTCCATAATCTCGGTGGGAAGAGATAACATGTGGGTTTTTCCTTCCATCTGAATGTTTTAAGACAGGAGTTCAATAAATTGAAAATCATTCAAGGACAAACACAAAGTAAAGACATGGAAGGGTAAAGACAAAATTCCAATAAACATACGTTTATTATTATTAGTGCTTGAGTTTCCCTTATCCATTGACTAAACGAACTCCACACAAAGAAGCACAACTCCCTAACTCCTCGAACCAAACACAGGCCGAGAATTCAGGGTAAAACTCATGAGGGCACCTATGACGTATTATGAGTCTAGCATGGGGGGTATGAAGTTGAGAGACATCTTCATACACTTATCGTCTGTAAGATAGTCAGGTGGAATCGTCTTCTAATATCCCGAAGTCCAACAACTGACCCTAGAAGCCATAGTTTAAAATCTGACAAAGGTAGCCCGCTCGGAGGTCTCCGTCAGCAGCAGCTTCTTGAAAAGGGTTATCAATCATGGTTCCAAAGCTCTCACCCACCGTGAAAATACGGAAAAGTCCCTCATGGTACTTTCTTCGATGCACATATGAGGGAAACTAAATTATCATCAAAAGGAGGTAATCTATTCCTACCCCTTGGTGTAACTGAAGCACCCGTGGTGAATTGGATATGTCGTAAAGGTGTTTTCATGTCATGCGGATATGGGCGTAGTTTAGAAAGTCCTCACGGCCAGCTAAAGACACAATGGTCTCTAGGGCCTCTGTGGGGAGAGATAAGAGATTTGTGCCTTCGTTTTCCATCTGAAATTTAAGAAAAGCCAATTTTTAATAAAATTGAAATACATATACATATATATATTTTTGTTTCAGTTTCTGGCTTTCCAGAGTTATCCAAACCGAACCTCTGATACCAAATGTAGAGACCCCAACCCCAGAAACCATAGGAGTCAGTGCCTTATGAACATGATGTGTTATCATAAAATAAAATACACTTTGTTAACAACACATCATATCCCATACAGAGGATCATGTGCGGTTCGGGTTCTGGGAAACCGGAAACTTCTGAAACAGTTCATCTTTTAAAAGATGATACCTGAAAGTTTTAAATCAAAACGTAGGGTGAGCATTAAAATACTCAGTATGGGGTTTTAAAAAGAAATTAAAACACTGTAACATTTGAAAACATTCTTTTAAAAGATATTGAACACTTATTAATGGAAAATTATAACACATAACATAAAAATGCTCAATCAAGGTTTTCAATAAGAACATGAAACAATGATGTTAATTCTCGAAGGAATAAAATTGGTTGTCACAAACAAGTACGACATGTGTCTTACTTAAGCATAAATTAAACAGTTAAAAGTAATACATAATCAGAGTTGCGCATAAAGGAAATGACTAAATTTTCATATGCTGGTTACTATAGTATTAAGTGATAACACCAATCATGCTTCAAGCTTATACCAGTGAAATAAGAACTTCATGAAAACTTAATGGCATTAGTCGTGCAAGAACTTTATCTTGGAAGGAACTTGTTTACATAACTTGAATTATGTGGCATCAACATTTAACTTAGAAAATCATGAACATATCACCAAGGTCCATCCCCAAGGTGTCATTTGAAATTACCAAGGTAAACCCCAAGGTATCATTAAAATTGTAATCTCTAGTGGTTACATAATTACCCAATGCATTGGAGCGCTATCAGGGTGCACCCATAAATTTGCCTTTATTATCACGTGAGCCACATCGTTCATGCTTTACTTAAACCGTTGTATATTCAAGATGTCCCATACCACCTTGAATATCTCATTCATTTTCATTTTACCGAAGGTGTCCCATACCACTTTGGGTAAATCCAATTTCTTAGTTCATTTAGTGATATGGCAGAAGCATGCATTATGTACAATAATAAAAAAATGAACCACCACAAATTTTTCTAATACAAGGTATGATAGTTAACTTGAAAAAATGTGTCAATAACTCATCAAAGGCATACATAGCTTAATAAAACATCCTTTTCACTAAAGAATATAAAATAATGATATACTAAATGACGAATCATTGACATTATAAATCCATGGAAAAGGGAATATTTAAGGAAAACACTTGAAATTAGTTATGGTGAAAAATAGGCCCTTGATCTTGTAAATGAATTAAATCATGACTTGATTAATTAATACATTCAACAAATTAGGTTTATTATGTCTTAAGATAATACATGAATACAACATGATATCATGATCCATCAAATCTTAAATCCTCTAGTACATTTTAAATCACCAAAATACACCATTCATGGTAAAACACATCATGAGCGATGCCCAGTATGCTTCTTTAATACAAAATAGTTTGCATAAAATAAGAATTTACTTAAAGGTTGGTACCCACCCCTTGAAATCATAAATTTGATTTGTATTAGTTTGCATGTTTATAAGTACATAGATATATATAGATACCAAGTTTGCAAGGATGGGTTTTCATGGTAAAACAGTTTCAAACAACCCTCATTAATATATAATGTATAGTATTACATGTTGGATCATTTTGAAATCAAAAAAATAGATAGAGTATTGGTTATAAATATCTGTATATATATATATAGAAAACTGTATATTTAAATCTGTATAGATTTTATGAAACAAAACCGAAAGAAATCAAAACATAACACCCCAAAGACCTATCCAACATAGGTCCATCCAAAAAGAAAAATATAACCTATATGTATATATATATATATATAATGCATAAAAAAAGTAACCCATATATATATGAACCATATTATTAAGGATTATTTTAGAATAAGGTAAGATAACTCTTTTCTCTTTGTAACCTTTGTAATAAACTAAAAAAACATTTTAAGACCGGATGGATTTCATTATACATAACTATATATATATTTGTATAAACCGTATATACTAAAACATAGATGTGTAGTATCATGAGGTAAAAACTTAAAAACCACACTTGCACCCTATTGGAAATATGGCATGCAAGCCCCCCTTTTGAAAACATCACAACCCGAGTGGGTTAAAATAAAGTATACATATATATATAAACTGTATATATATATATATATAGATACCGAGGGTATAAAACGGTGGTTCTTTTAAAATAAAACATGTCTAAAAAGACCCTTACTCATGCACCATGCGGCAGCAAAACCATTGAAGGCCACACAACCCGATGGGGTATACACTTGGTTTTTTTATAAAGTACATAAACTGTATATCTACACACCAGGGGTAAAACGAATGATGGTTTTCTCCGAAATAATGCATGCAAGAACCCTTATAGTGCTTGAGGAGGAAGCTCGGGCCGGGTGTAACTCGCTGGGTTGCTGGGAGTTTGAGGGAGAGGAAGAAGGAGTAAGAAGGACCGCCGCAGTTTCAAGAGGGCAGAAGCGTTTATATAGGCCTCAGTATCCAATGATGACTCGACCCAAGAGGCTAGACTGACGTGGGGAAGACGGGAAAACAGAGACCTAGGAGGGGGGTGTTCGGAAGTCAAGGGAGCAGTGCGGGGAAGGAGGCAGGGGTTTCCTTGCGCAGGCCTACTGGTTGGCTGCTGTAGCAAGGAAGAAGATGATGGGGTCGACGCGGTAAAGGAATGGACGGCCGGGATTAGATCTCGGCGAAGATCGAACGGTCGCGGTGATACACGGGGCGATAGTGCAGCTAAAAAGGGACGGAGGGTCGAGATCAATATGGGAGTCGATCGGACTGTCCCGGTCGCATGGAGCGTGTCCCACATCGAAACGGAACGCGTTTGAGGCGCGACTTATAAACCAAAGTGTACCGGCTTCAGTTCAATAACACGAACACACACACTGGGGCCTTATACACGGGCCACATGCGGGCTTCGGCCCACCCCTACACACTGCGGCCTTACACACGGCCTGCGCGCGACCTGAGAGACCTATGCACAGCTTTGGATGTGGTTTGGACACCCACTGAGCGCTTGGGGACCCCAATGGTCGGCACCTCGGGTCCCTTGGGTCTTGGTCTCGGCCTAGAGGGCTTGCCCCTTAAGGGATGCCATCGGCTTGGCCGGGCCCCAACCATTTTTTTATAAAAAAACTTATTTTAAATTTATAAAACAACCATTATAAGTATACTTATTTCAAAAATAAAGTGTAGTATAAATATTTATTCAAAATATAGTTAATTCAATAAAGAAAACAGTTTTAATTTAAAATCATAATTCTTTTAGTAGTTTATGTAATATAGTTCATATAAACATAATTTATAAAAAGAAAATTTATTTAGACTTTCGAAATAACAAGTTTAAGTATTCATAGTTCAAAATATAAATATTTTCACAAAATGAGTCAACATACTATAACATCAAAATGGTTTTAACTTAAATTTTAAATCCCTTTACCAATTTATATATAAATCTTTTAAAAGATATACCTTTATTATTTTACATACAAAATCATTATAATTATTCGGATCTTTACATAAATTCTAAAAGGCTACTAGTTAATTCAAAAAAATCATAATTTAGATCTCAAAAGACATTATTATTGATACCCTTTAAACATATAGGATGAATACTATGTTTTCAATATTCATGTATCCATCGGGATCTTGTGAAAACAAAAGGATTTATTTCCGAGAATACTCCTTTTTATTTTAAAACTATAACTCTTTTGTGAAATATATTATAATAGTTGAAATATTATAAAATTATAAGAGCATTAAAACAAGTTTTAATATAAACATAAACTTTATCAACGGAAACCCAAAGTTTGTTTTGAAAATCCCATGGCTATTTTACAATGGTCAATATTCACAGGATCATTATAAAAGAAGGGGTATTTTACAAGAACAAAACACTTGAACCAGAAAGGATGGCTCTCCTCATTCCATTGGCGTTGAGCATGTGTGTCGTGGCCCTGGCTATTATATTTTTCACGCTGATGGACTCTGAAGACGAGGATTATCCAATTACTCGAGTTGTGGTTCTTAGTTTCTTGTTGTGGCTGTGTTAGGTCTTGTGCATGGTATTTTCATCTAGTCGGGTCTCGTTGTAATGTAATATTTTAATATAGATCAGTTTACCTTATTCTCCATGTTTTATTTTATTTCGAATTCCTTCTTAGAACAAAAAATAAAACAAGAGACATCATTAAAGGCATTACATTGCTTACTTGAACTAGTTCATAAAACCTGGGGCATCACAGTCATACTACGTGAAACCCTTGGACAGATACCTAGGGAAAATGGGAACATTCATAGTTAGGTTGGAAGAATGTTTCCCAACCGTGCGAGGTGTCTATGTCTAAAAAAACACACACCACAAAGCTTTAAAAATCATGCATATGACCTATTCGATTTATTCTAAAGCATGTGTAAAGTATGTTTTATCATAAAGGATGGTTTATAGGCTTTGAAAAATACTCATACACCCTCATAACCTTTTCTAAATCATAATTAATCCATTTAAGGACCAATTTAATGATTTCAAATGATAATTAAATAATCCATACCTGAGTGAAAAAACAGGTTCATAAAGTCTCCCCCTTAAAATAACTCACCCCTGAGATCTCCTTCCAAGGGTAAAGAAGCAATGTATGAGAACAACTCTGGCCCCTGGGCATGTACATTGGCTTCCCTATCCAAACTCTTGTCTTATAATCGGCCTTTTTCCCATAGCACTTGTACTAGAGGGACAAAATTGCCTCTTAGATCCTTTGTGCTTTGGTCAACGATGTGTACTGTATACTCTTCAATGGTTGCATCGACATCTATATCAACATTCTCTGGATCAATGACATGAGATGGTTCATCATGATATTGGTGAAGTTATGAGAGATGAAAGACATCATTCTTGGAAAGGTACCTCTGAGGTAATAGTCTCTAAGAGGCTACCGACCGACTCTCTTTATAATCTCAAATATCCCAGCGTGATGAAGAAAAAACTATCCTTTCTTCCTTATTCTTTTATTCCCATTCCTAGGTGATACTTGAAGAAAAACACATTCCTCAACCATGAACTCAAGAGGTCATAAATGGCAATAATAATTTGCTTTTTGTCTAGAATGAGTATTATTCATTCACTTCCTAATCAGTTGGACCGATTCGGAATTCTATTGATGTAGATTATGATAAGTAGGGGCACCTCACCTACCTCTAGCCAGCACAAGAGTGAACGTCAGGGCCTACCATATAATTCCTCAAAAGTTACCATCTATATCATTACCTAAAATTTGTTTTTATAAGATAACCTAATGAGAGGGATATTCTTCTTCGAAGAACTGCTAAAATCAATGACACATGCTCATGGAATATCCTCTAGAACCTTTATTTTCAGTTCTATTTAACCATCGGTATGAGGGTGAAAAGTTGTGTTTAGAATCACCTGAGTCCTCATAGATTTATAAAAACCATACCAGAAATGTGAAGTGAAACCACCGTCCATATATGAAATGATAGTACATGGAACCTCATGTAGTCGTATGATCTCACAGACATACAGTCTTACCATCTCGTCAACTGATAATGTCTCCCAAATAGGAATTAAGTGGGATGATTTTTTTAGTCAGTCAATGACTACCCAGATATCATCACTACCCCTTGGAAACCTAGGTAAGCTGACTACAAAATCCATAGAAACATCATCATATTTCTATTCTGGGACTTGAAGCAGCTATAACAACCATGCAGGTCTCTAGTACTCCACCTTCAATTTTTGATAGGTGGAACACCTATAAATTAAACCTACAATCTGACATTTCATTTGAGGACACCAATACTAGCGTCGCATATCTCAATACATCTTCAAGATGCCTAGAATAAATGCCCACTGATAAGCATGGGACTCTTTCATCAACTCCTCTCTAATATCTGCATGAACCCAAATACATACATAAATTTTTAGGACATTATCTCTGTCCACATGCCAATCCAAAGGTGGGCTATCTCTTGATATACTCTCACATAGAACCAGACCATCAAGATCTAAAAACATCCTACTATTCACCATCTCAAGAAGGGAACATTTAACTGTTAAGGATGGGAGGTAAGATTACTTTTGACTTCCAGGAAACTCTAGATGATGTTCAGAAAAGTGGGCCATTTACTTCCATTCGTCACCGACTTCATATACAGACTGCTTTTGAGTTTTCCAAATCAGTGCATTTGCGCCCACATTTCCCTTCCTAGATGTATAGGAAAACTCAAAATCAAAGGATTATGGATATTGGACCCATCTCCATTGTCTATGGTTCAAGTCATGATAATAAAATATATACTTAAGGATTTTGTGATCAGTATACCCCACAAAGTTCTAACCCAAATGATAATATCTCCAGAAACATAAGGCCCAGACAACTACTGCTAGCTCGAGGTCGTGTGTCATATAATTTCTCTCGTGAGGCCTCAATTACTTAGATCCATATTCAAAAACGTTGTATTCCTACATTGACACAACTCCTTCTTCAATTCCAAATGCATCATAGAAGACGATATAACTATTTCAAGGTTCTAGAAGAATTAGAATCAGTGTTGACACAAGCCTCCATTTCATATCTTTAAAGGATTTCTCACATGGTTCTGACCATGATAACTAAAAAACCTTATTTCTATTACCATTATGAGGTGAAGAAAAATGTAATAAGTCATGTATGAAATGAATTTAATACCCAAACATCGCTAGGAAACTTTTTATATCTAACACCTTATTGGGATTCTCCCAGGAAACTATAGCACTAACCATTTTAGAGTAAATAGATACTACTGATTCTAAAATAATGAAGCCTAATAAGTGGACCTTTTCAATCAATAAGTCTCACATATGAAGCTTGGAAAAAAGATGATGATCTCTAAGTGTAGTCGGAATGATCTTGAGATGTTTGGCGTGGTCGTTACGAGTGTGAGAAGACACCAAGATTTCATCCACAAAGACCACAAAAAAATCCAAATATGGGTGGAAAAATCTATTCATAAAATCCATCAAAATGGAAGGAGTGTTTGTAAGACCCCAAAACATAACAATATACTCATATAGATCATACTAGCTATGTAATGTTATACGAGGTATGTCTGGTTGTCTAACTCTCAACTGGTGATAATACGATCTCATATATATCTTAGAGAAAACATTTTCTCCTCAGATATGGTCAAAGATATCATCTATTTGAGGAAGTGGATACCAGTTCTTGACCGTAATATGGTTCAACCGTTTGTAATCCATGCATTAACGAATAGATCCGTCCACCTTCTTGGAGAAAATCATGGGCGAACCCCAACATGATTTCCTAGGCCATATAAACCCTCCGGACTCTAGGTCCTCTATCTAAGGCTTGATATCCTGAAGCTCAGTTGGATTCATCCTTTATAGAGGAATGTGAATTGGAAATGCTCCTGGAATAATACCTATAGTAAACTCTACCTATCTCTTTAAAAGTAATCCTAAAAAGTCATCAAGAAAGACTTCTCTAAAATGAGAAACTATTAGAGGGAAAATGTTTTAGGAAAACCCTTTTCCTCCATGAAATGATTTGGGATCTGGGTGGTTACTCCACCTACGCCATGATGCATCTATCTAGCTCTCTCATCCTAGACATCTAACTCACCCTTTAAAAGAAAAATACTACCTGGTGGTGATGTAATAGAAACCATGTGATGATAACAGTCTACCATGGCCAGATATTGGAAGAACTAGTCCATCCTGAGAATGACATTGAAGCCCGATATCTTGGGAAAAAATAGATTTCACAAGAAAGGGTAACTAACTACCTTAAGGGAACAGTCCCAGCACTTGTGTATGCCATCTTTCTATATTACCAATGGTGTATCGATGGTTATTACACCATAGTGACACAATATCTCTAGTAAGAGAATTTATACGATAGATACAAGAATAAAATATTTTAAAGAAATTATATCAAACCAAGAAGATACAGTAGTGGAGGCATCAAGAATAGTAGCTGATATTATAGATGGTCTCACAGTATGATCCTCTGGTATCGGCTGTAAAGCATTCAACTGACCTGATCCATGGCCCTATGCAACAGATGGACTACCATGATCATGGTTTCTCTACTGGAACTACTGGTGATCTCGGGATAGAATACTATAGCCATTACCTCCTCCTTTCCTTGACCTTCCAGTTCTATTCCAACTCCTCACCTGATGCGGCGTAAAATAACTCACTCTTATAGGAGGAGTGGCTGCTGAACCTTTTTAACTCTATGATTGTGGAATGTTCCTGTAATTGCACTTATGATGACCCATACAACCACAATCTCAGTACTCCATAGGGTATCTACCACATTGGGGATTCTTATGACTTGTTCTTCCTCATTGATGAAGTAGTACATAAATATCAATCTAGATAATATGGCTTCCACTTACCTAACAAAAACTATCGAGGGAAAGTTTCATGTCAATGAAAGAACCACTAGATTTCCATAGCAGTGGTCCTTTAAAACAATTATTTTTGTTGTTCCTCATGTTACACATGGTGATATGGTCTTGATCAATTATTTAAGAAATTTTATGAAGCTGAAAGACATTCACCTGAGTTTGGATGGCGTACTGGAGCCCATCCTCAAGATGTCTAGAAATTGAAAGATCATCTCCAATTAGAAGAGGTGCAAAGAGATGTAAATCAGTGAAACATGCTGAATATCCCATAATTGATATAGAAACCTTCCCTATATTCATGAACTCTCTGGATCTTTCATCTCTCAGTGACAGAGGAATGTATTGATCATATAAGGCAGTCTTGAACTCAACCCATAACATGCTTTGATGACAACCGGCTTGTGTAACAACATGCCACCAATGCTTAGAAAAGTCTATAAGCATGAATGTAGAAATTTTGACTCTCAACTCTAGAGGTGTTTCCAGACGATGATATATAGACAACGTGGCCTCTAGCCAAGACTCAGAAGCATGAGATCCTCCATCCCCTGAAAAAGAAGGAGGATACAGATGTCAGATATCACGGGTCAGATCATCCATCGTAGGTGAAATCCATAGAGAACCTTGCTTGAACAACATAAGAGGTAGGAAACTGTCACATACTTGGGATCAGTTCCTGGATCAGGAACAATAGGCGGTTCCTCATATGGCACTCCTAGAAGTAAGACTAGCAGCTTAGGGGCCACCATGTCTGGAGTATGGTCATCACCACAAACATGGAGAATGAAACAGGGACACCGTGATGGCATTGGTATAAATATTCCAAGAACACACCTCAGAAAAAGAATAGGATCAAAAAATATAATCACTAATGGAAGATGAACATAATAAAACTAACCACCCAAGGCATAAACCCAAACTACCCACTTAGATGTCTAGGTAACGATAAGTGCTCAAGTATAAGTTTCATGTCATTTTTCAGTTAATATCCCAGTTCACTCCTATACCATTCATAAACATGACAAGGGGGGATATGGAAGTGCAACCATTTCATTTTAGATTTTATGATTCACTTTATAATGGATAGTCATTTCTGATGAATCACTTCCCATACACCAATCACCATAAACGATGCCCATTTATTTATAGTATAATGGATTTACTCGTTAAATTAATCATCTCAACCGATGTGGGCCCATACACCTCATGAATGGAGACATGAAATTACTCAATTGTAGCCAAATTAATATACATACAAGCAACATTCATAAAATCACTCAAAAATCACAGCATTTAAAGTAATGTAAATCAGTAAGATGCACCTATATGGAATGGAAATATGTGTGACATGTGAATTCTAGGTTTTTATAATGATGCATGTAGAAATTCACCTTGCCCTCATTTCATCGGTCCAAGTAAGTAATAAATTATCAAAAGAGTAATAATCAAAAACACCACACAACATATGGGTCACCCAACGAAGAAATAATATCCACTATAATAGGAAAAGTAGAAAAATAATTTAATTTCTGGGTAACTTGTCTTCTACCCTGAAAATAGGATCGCGATGGCTAAGACATGATTATGACCTAGTCCCAAGTGTTTATATTCTCTAATCTATTTTCTCAAAATAGTAAAGAAAGAAAATAAATGCCTCTGATGCCACTTTGTGATGACCATGATACGGAATCCACTTAACAGGTGCCTCGAGCCTAGTGGGCCATATGGCCTCAAGCACATCTTCCAGAATGCCCGAGGCTATTGACTAGTAGCGGGGGACTAAGGTGTGTCTATTGGATGACTCCACCCTCATTAGCTAAGTGTATCACAATGGGAGTAATATAAATGAATAGTAAATAGTGTATGCAATATAAATAATTTAAACAAACTATGAAATCTAACTGATATAATAGATAAATAAGGGTAATAAAATATATATATCAACTTAACAATGATCATGTAAAGTCATGTCCCTAGACAAATGGAAAAACATGGATACAAAACAATTGGAATGACATGTTCCACAAGGTAAAGAAAACAAAGGCTAATCCAAGCATCCTGAGACCCCACGCGGCCATCTACTATAAATCTCCATCCTAATCAGTAAGAAATCAAGTGTTTCAATCCATATGCTTCCATTTTTCAATACCTAAAACAATGTAATCTACTTCGGGTACCAAATGGTTCCCTGAGAGTGTGTGACGTAAATCTCATTGTGCAGCCACCAATGGTGCCTAAAACTTCTGACTTGTGTAATGGAAAATCGATGTGTGCATGCATGCATATACACGTAAAGCACACAGTACCAAATAAATAAATACCCAAGTACTAGCTTCATCCCTTGGCTGGTGTCTAAACATTTAAATAGTTCAGTAATTAATCAATTACCTTTTAATGTTAATAGGTCATGTAAGGAATAGACCGCACTGACATCACGTCATGATAGTGTATGTAATGAAGGTCCCATGATACAACATGGAAACCTAAAAAATATATCCAGTGAGATAGTTCTATGGTAATTACCCAGGTAACATAAAACTCATCGAAATGATAACTCTGGATTATCTATGCCTAGATAAGGGGTAACATTGAATAAAAGGAGTGTAATCCAATGCATTCTACATTAAGTCTCCTTCCGAGTCCAAGGTGATTGACCACGGTAAAACGGGGCTATGAAAAGATAGGTCCTAATGGGATTTCACCATGGAAACTAATAGTCAATACTAGATCCAAGGAGTATATTTTGAGAATATGGTAAAAATGAAAAGGACCATGTGGTAGTGTACTATGAATTAGAGGAATGGAAAAGAACCAGAGTCTAGGTGTGTGTAATCCTAAGAAAACAACATCCTTGAATCAGAATGGGGTTCCAATGAGACAATATATTCTCCTATCATAATACAAGGTGAGAATGACTTAGTCCATTCATATTTGATATTATAATAATGTGATAATTCATTTGGTTTAGGTCATTCCTTCTATTATTGTGGATATGTCATCTAGATTTGAAACCATTTATTTATCGGTACATGCCTTCCCTTCCATTAGTGTGGATATGTCATGTGGCATTGAATCCATTTAATCAAGTCTTAATTAACCATTAAGGAATATCCAATTAGATAAGTTCAATACGTTACATTAAATTAAAATGGAGATGGGTTCTATGGACATGTAACCATTATTCAAGTCAATTTTTAAGACCATGATATATACATATTATACTTTCCATTTCACATTTCAAATATTATAATCATTTTGAAGCACTTACCTTAGCTGGGTCATGTGGTGAGAATACATGGTACATGCCATTATGAAATTAATATTAATAGAAGCCTCTTATAATAAGAAGTCTCTCTATAACGCCCCGACCCTAGTTACCCAGAGTCAATGCATTATTACATAACATTGGAATGATCACAAAAGATCAAGTCTTGAATGAATGATTAGTATATTATCCTTGGAATCACTAGATACATTCATAATGTTTACATTACATCATAAAATGAAAACTACAACAACATATTTTATCCATACTCATATCCCCTTATACTATCCCTACAGGTCATTAATAAAATACTTCTTCACTTCCTGGGAAAAATAAAACATAGAAAGGGGTGAGATCAAATGCCTAGTAAGGATAACAATATAGCAGAAACATTTATAAATAAGCATAAACATTTAAGGAAATATATAACTAAAACAAAATCCTTTTAAACA
Organism: Viscum album; assembly: GCA_963277665.1. Lineage (NCBI taxonomy): Eukaryota > Viridiplantae > Streptophyta > Magnoliopsida > Santalales > Viscaceae > Viscum > Viscum album. The sequence goes on along the minus strand of OY728123.1, from coordinate 743,302,409 downwards.
TGATCTTCCTAATAATATGGCAGAAATAAAATGAAATAATGCCAATTACTTATTCACATGGATATTCTACTATTCTAATAATCACATGCAATATCAATGACCACTTTCATAATGATGGAATGCATAATGCCAGACTATCATAACCACATAGTCAAGGCCTTGTGCCAAGACTACAAATAAGAATTTTCAAGGCCTTGTTTCAAGACACTAGTTTGTCTCATGATACCTACTGATGCATTGAGGATCTATAGTGGGCTCCACCCATCACTTATTAAGTCCAATGCATTCCTCATATGAATAGGTTTAAACATAACATAAACACTCGTATTAAAACTAGCATACAAAATTTCAATGTTTTCTCTATAAACCATGAATTGTATAAAAATAACACATCCACAGTAAAACATATCATAAAACCTTCAATAAAATATGTAAGTTTTGTATCATAATAAATCAACTTCAAATAAGCTTAAAATCCATCAAAACATGTTGACATAGATGAAATCAAAACTATTTGAGAGAAATATATCTTTTTTTGAAATCATTTAAATGTCACATAATTTTAAAATAAAACAATTACTTTGAAAATATCCTTATAAGATTGTAAGGGAAGCTTTGACGATTTTACAACGGTGGAAAATAGTTGCACCCGCTGTATAAGTTAAATAATACATTCTTACCCAAATTCTGTCGAAAAGGTTAAAAAGGACCTTGTTTAGAAAATGACCGAAAGACTCCTTTATAAACTTCTTATAAAAAGTCAACAAGGGTATAAATGACTTTAACCCATCATCTTTAAAATAGTAAGAATGATTTGAAATACATTTTTAAGAAACATGGATGTGGATGATAAAAAGATCCCAGAAGATAATTACGTATTAACAACCTCGGATAATGAAGAGATTGTGAAATAAACCCTTACCTTGTACTTCTCCTTGGACGAGGGTAGGTTAAAATCCAATATAATGGTGAAATAATTGTTATTAAATTATATAAGAATCATATACATTAATATTATATCATATATGATCTTTTAACATTGCTTTGTTAATAATATATTAGTATTATCGTCGTTTCGGGTGTTAAATTACTCGTTTTCTTTTATATGTTTTATTACATTAGACATGATTGTTATGGATAGGTTGTTTATTATTCATATAAAGGATGATGTCAAGTCCTTAAACATTATTTTTAATCATCAAATTGAAATTATACTTGAATGGATACGATGGGGAATGAATCTCATCGCGTTCGTGGAGACTGTAGTCTGTACGTACGCATGAGCGACAATATCATTATTTTGATATTAAAATAATATATAATTGGATGGTATATCATATATACGGAATCATTATCATTTTATATTTATTATTTACATGAATTACACATCATTATTATACACATCCTAATAATAATGTATTGAATAACAATTACACCACGATGTGGAGACGGTAGGATGTACGTACGCACGTATGGTGACATGTCATTCAAAGGATGGATAAAATATTTATTATGGTTGTACAATATTTATAATAACATAACATAATATAGAATATACTAGAGTTATTATTTTATAATGTAAATAAAAAATAAAGAAGATGTTGAAGAAGAAAGGAACTTGAAAGAGGGTGGTGAAAACATTACCTCTTATTCGGGTTCTTCCTTTTGATTTGATCAAAAGGGCTCCTTAGGTTGGTATTCTGACTAAAGGAAGGCCTATAGGATTAATTAAGGGATATTGAGAGAATAATGGGGAAGGTTTTGGACGAACCAAATGGCTCTGAGGGTATGAAGAATTGGTTAGAATTGGTGTCCTTTAATAACGGGGAGGATGTGCTCCTTAGGAAAAACATAAAGTATTACATTATAATAAATTTGTATTCATTTTATAATGGCTCCAAAGTAGATTATTCAAATTATAAGGTGGGGATAGGTCTAAAAAACACAACCAATGGGTTTTAGACAAGTTTGGGTCACATTATTTACCGTATCTTTTAGTTATAACTCTTATTTAATTAGTTTGACACTTACCATGTCACTTTGTATTTTTATGTTATAATGTTAATAAACTTACAATATACATCTAATAGACCCCAAAGTGGTCAATTATTGATATTCCTATCATTATATAAGTCCTTTGTCCGATACTTATATTTTTAGGAATTCAATATTAATTAATAATATAATATTTGTTCTAAAAACTCTTTCATGTCAATTTTGATACTATTTGGTATTTGATTTTTTTGAAAATCATAACAGAATTATTACTTCGAAAAAACATAATACAATCAATACTAACATTCCATATTAACCTATAAAATTCTTGTAATTCATTAAAAGTATCAAATTATATTTATTTGGGTATTTATAATATCAATTATTTTAATATTTCCATAATAAGGTAATTACTGCATTATCATTGTGTCATAAATAAATTAAATTATTTAATGTATTAAAATTATAAATAAAATACCATTATGTAGTAAATATTTTTATATTTAAAATGAATATTTATAATCAAATTTATTTTATGTATAACCCTATATTAAAAATGTTTTAGTTATTAAACTTTGATTTTAACACTTTTAACTCTTCTTTGAATTTAATAATAAATGTCCTAATCTAATCCAAGTGGACCAAAGAGGTTCATATTTTATTACTAAGGTTGTTTGTGGTCTAATTATACTTATAAAATAGAATTAGGACATGTTTTAGGGTAATAATATTATCATTTTTACACTTAATTACCATATTTACGTTTAACCGTGGTAAATAAAAGTAAAAACGTTACTATTCGCTAAAAATTATTTTTATCTTAATGAACCATATTTTAATCCTTGATAGTAACCATGTCTCTCAGATTTCAAAAATTCAACTCATAGAAGCGTCAAAATTATGTTTTATGTGAATTTCCAAATTCTCCTAGGAGGTGGGTAAAAACGGTGAAAAGTTCAATAAAATTTTTATATATCTAAAATTATTCTAAAATAACTCCAATGAATTACATTTAAATTATATAGGTATTATGTATCTATTTTTACCTTAATAAAATTTAAATAAAATAAATAATTATTTAAATAAAAATTCGGTTTTAAACTATAACCCAGTGTTTTTTCACTATTCATCAAAATTTGACGGTTTTCAGAAAGATACCAAAATTTCACCCAAGGCTTATTTCGATATTACGAATCTAAAAATGAAGTCAATTTTCAATGGTAAAATTTATAAAATTTTAAAAAGTGGGCATTACTATTCATAATGGCTAGTTTTATTGGTTGTGGTGTGTGTTAGAACCCGATGTTGCATACAACACACACTACTGTATTATTCAAAGAGAAGTGTATCATGGATGCTTGGGGGTTACATTATCCCCTCCTTCAAATAATTTCGTCCTCAAAATTTCTAGAATATTACTGCATAAAAAGACTTGGGTGGTTCTTCATCATATGTTCCTTGGGTTCCCACGTTTCCTCTTCCATCTTATGGTTTCTCCATAGAACTTTTACCAGACGAGTCGTCCAGTTTCTCTGTACTTGTTCTCTTGTATCAATAACCCTGAAGGGATCTTCTCAATAAAACAAATCATGTTCCAGTTCTAATTCCTCGTAAGTGACTACATGCGTTGGTTCAGGCATTTATTTTCTCAATAGTGATCTGTGGAACACATCGTGAACTTTGGAGAGACTTGGCAGTATTGCCAAACGATAGGCTACAGCCCCAATTCATTCTAGAATTTCAAATAGTCCGATATAACTAGGACTCAATTTACCTTTCTTACTGAAACGTATAACTCCCTTCCATGGAGATACCTTCAAGAAAACTTGATCTCCTACCTGAAATTCCAAATCCTTCCTTCAGTTTTCAGTATAGCTCTTCTGCCTACTTTGAGCAGCTTTGATGTGGTTTTTGATTACCTTTACCTTTTCCATCGTTTCCTCCACCAGTTTTGGGCCTACGAGTTTTCTTTCCCCAACATCATCCCAATAGGTTGGTGTGAGACATCTGTTTTTGTATAACGCTTCATATGGTTCCATCTGAATACTTGAATGGAAGCTATTGTTATAGGAAAATTCTACCATAGGTAAATATTGATCCCACATACCTGTAAAGTCAAGTGAGCATCATCTCAACATGTCTTCTAAGGTTTGAATAGTCCATTATGATTGTCCATCTGTTTGAGGGTGGTAGGCAGTCCTCAAATGAAGTTTTGTATCCAATGCCTTCTTAAGACTCTTCCAGAACCTTGAAATAAAACAGGGATCACAATCAGAAACAATCTATAGGGGTACTCCATCATGTCTCAGAACTTCATTAACATATATCCTTGCTAGATGTTCAAGTGGAAATTCTTCCTTTATAGCAAGAAACTGTGCTGACTTGGTAAGACGACCAACAATGACCCATATTGCATCATTCTTTCTAGGAGTCTTTGGTAGTCCTATGACAAAGTCCATCGTGATATTATCCCACTTCCACTCAGGTATGGGAAGAGGTTGCATGACTCCTCTAGGCTATTGCCTTCCAGCTTTCACTTGTTGAAAAACCATACATCTTGATAGAAATCTGCAATCTCCCTCTTCATGTTACCCCAAAAAAATGTTCCTTTAAATCTCTATACATTTTGGTTCTCCCAGGGTGTATAAGGAAATTGGAACTATGAGAATCATCCAACAATTCCCTTTTTAGATCAGTTATATTGGGAACACAAAGTCTCTTCCCAAATTTCAAAATTCCATCTTCATACACAAAGTCACTCAATCTCCCATCATTCACAGCTTTAATATTCTATTGAAACTCTTCCTCATCGGTCTGAGAACTCTTTTTCTTTTCTAGTAAAGATGGTTTGGGAACCATTTGTAAAATAATTGATGTTTCACCTTCCATGGTGATTCCCATATCCATATTTACTAGATCCATTTATATAGGATCATGTTCAACTCTCATCTTGTTCAAAACTCCATGATCCTTTCTACTCAAAGAATCTTCCACCTTATTTGCCTTCCCCGGGTGGTAGTGTATCGTGCAATCATATTCCTTGAGTAGTTCAATCCATCTCCTTTTCCTCATGTTGAGTTCTTTCTTTGGGAAAATGTACTTCAAACTCTTCTGATCAGTATAAATCTCACATTTTTCGCCATAGAGATAATGTATCCATATATTCAAAGCAAGGATTACAGCAGATAACTCAAGATCATGAGTAGGATAGTTTTGTTCATGACTTTTCAGCTATCGTGATGCATAGGCAATAACCCTATCATTCTGCATAAGGACACAACCAAGTCCTTTCTTTGATGCATCATTATAAATAATGAACACATCATTCCCCAATGGAAGATTCAATATACAAGCATTGACTAATATTCTCTTCAGTTCTTCAAAAAATTCTTCACACTCTTTGGTCCAAACAAATTTAACCCCTTTACGTGTGAGCTTTGTTAATGGGTTAGCCAATCGGGTGAAATTCTGGATGAGATGTCGATAATAACCTGCTAAACCAATAAAACTGCATACCTCATTTATACTCATCGGGGATAGCCATTCTTGGATTTCTTTCGTCTTAGAAGGATCAACAGAGATTCCATCCTTAGAGACAATATGGCCAAGAAAATAAATCTATTGAAGCTAGAATTCACACTTTCTAAACTTCCCATATAATTAATGTCTTCTTAGAGTCTTCAAGATAATGCGCAAGTGATTTTTATGATCTTTTTATCTTTTTAAGTATACCAAGATATCTCCAATAAATACCACCACAAAATCATCGAGATATTCTTTGAAAACTCTATTCATTAGATCAATGAATACATAGGGTAAATTAGTCAATCCAAAAGGCATTACTGTAAACTCATAATGCTCATACCTGGTTTGAAATGAGGTCTTCGGAATTTCTTCCTTCTTCACACACAAGTGATGGTATTCAGATCGAAGGTCAATCTTTGAAAAGTATTGAGCTCCAGGGAGTTGGTCAAATAAATCATCAATACGAGGTAGGGGATACTTGTTCATTATTGTTATAGCATTGATTTCCCTGTTGTCGACACATAACCTCATAGATCCATCTTTCTTCTTAAAAAAAGGACATAGGCTCCCCATAGAGAAACACTAGGGAGAATATATCCCTTATTACTCAATTCCTCTAGTTATTTCTTTAGTTCAACTAATTCCAAAGTGGCCATTCTATAAGGGGTCTTTGATATAGGCCTTAAACCTAGAATTAAATCAATGGAAAACTCAATTTCTCATTTTGGAGGATGTCCAGTTAAATCTTCTGGGCACACATCAACATATTCTCTCACAATATGTACATCCTCTATTTGAACATTCCTTTCCTTACCCAGAGTTATTCCATTTCTTCCTCACCGATAATTGAATTTAGTTGAGCTACTGGGGGTGGATCTAGATAAGAATCAGGTGGTGAATATTGTTCTCTAATGATAAGGTTTTCTTTATCATCATCATCAAAAATCGTAACGTCCTTCTTCTTACAATAAATTTTCGCATCATGGTACGAAATCCAATTCATACTGAGGATTATATCAAATTCAATCATGGGTATGACGGTGAGATCAGTTGATAAAGACCATTTATATTCCCTAATGGGAATGGATCCACAGAACTTTGTAGCAATGATACTTCCATTAGGGGTTTTGACTGATGACTCCCTCATTAAATAAAATTGGAAATAACTAATTTTCTTAGCAAAATGGGAAGATATGAAACAATTTGATGATCCAGAATCAAATAATGCATTTTCTTAACTTGAGGAAACCATTAAATTACCTGCAAATACGTCTTTTGGAGCTTCTACCTCAACAGTAGTAATAGCAAAAACGTGGCCTTGATCCCTTGGCCTTTTCTTAGTTTATTTTCCCTGACGCTTAGAAATTCATTTGCGTAATGTCCCATCTCTCTGCAGTTATAGAATTAAACATATGTAGCTTCTGTCTTACCCTTACAATCACGAGCTTGGTGGCCGTTTTCACCACACTTATAACAGACTCAAATCTCCTTGAAGCAGGTACCAGGGTGTTTCTTCCCACATTTACTGCAGGATGGATATTCAACTTATCCCTTCTTCCCCATATTTCCATTCCCAGAGTGATTAGTGGATCTCTTCTTCTATTTCTTTTATTTAAAGTCGTAAGACTTAGAGACTTCTTTTTCTATCTTGATAGCACATGAGACAATATCTTCATACGATGAGAAGGATTGTGATACTAATGCTTGACGATGAAATGGTAGTAACCCATCAAATAAACGACCAATATTACATATTGGGTTACATATATAATCTCTAGCATACATTTCTATCCTTGTAAAGTTATCCTCATACTTTGCGACATTATCATCTTCCTTTTGTCTCATACTCAGAAATCACCTTTCCAAATCTGCTCTATGGTCACGAGGAAAGTATTTTTCTATGAAAATACCATTGAACTCCCTCCACTCCATATTTGATAATTCCTCATCTTCCTTTGTGTTTGTAACCAATAACCACCATTGATCATCATCTCCAATGAGGTGGTAAACCGTCATGATAAAATTTTTCCTTTCACTACTCCCCAAGGCATGGAATATTTTTTCTAAGGAATTTATCCATTTCTCAACTACTAAGGGATTTGTACTCCCATTGAATTTTGGTGGTTGTTTCCTCATGAAGAGATCTAACATTAATCCTCCATGCTTTGGATCAGGGTCCTCCATACGGGTAGGGTTATTATTCATAACCTGGATGAGTTGTCCCAGTATGGTGATTAGCTGATCTGCACCAGTTGCATCATCAGCTCCACTATAATTATCTTTAGTAGGAGGTCAATCCCTACATTGAGTGCGTGCATTGATATAGTTTCCATTTCTTCCACTAGGCGCCATTTCTAAACAACGGAATACACTAGATTTGTTTATGAATCACAATACATAAATCCAAACTGGTAAAACACTTAACATGAATTGAACAATTTATGGACATAATCCATAATCATAAAAATGTTTTCTTTGAGGGAGTATATACTCATAAATCCTTCATAATGGTTTGTAAGGAAAATGATAATTATCCTAAGAATATCCCCCAGGAGTGTCGTAACCAAGTGTGCAGCAATGCCTGTTGTCGTGAACCAGTTCCCATTCGAGTCTAGCACAAAGAGGTGTTTCCAGGTTTTACCCCTAGTTACATTTGGGCCCGAGCCACCACTGCCTACTCATATCCAGATAGGGATGTATTTCTTAGAAAACTCTCAAAATCTCTACAATACCAAAATTCTTGGAAGTTCTTTTATTCTATTCCTCAAAGTCCATCTTAGGTCTATGTGCTTTAATGAGAGATTATCTAAATCTAGCTCCCAAGGTTTGTACTAAACTTCCTCTGATACCAACTATAATGCCTCGACCCCAGCTACCCAGAGTTGGTGAAATATTACATAATATTGGCATGATAAAAAAATATCAAGTCTCAAAATACCGATTAGTTTATTAGCCTTGGAATCACTAGATAAATTCATAATGTTTACATTACATCATAAAATAAAAACTACAACAACATCTTTTCTCCACACTCATATCCCCTTATACTATCCCTGTAGGTCATTCATAAAATACTTCTTCACATCCTGGGAAAAATAAAATATAGAAAGGGGAGAGCTCAAATGCCCAGTAAGGATAACAATATAGCAGAAACTTTCATAAATAAGCATAAACATTTAAGGAAATATATAACTAAAAAAAGCCTTTTAAACTTGAACTTCAGCATAATATGGAAGAAATAAAATGAAATAATTCTATTTACTTATTCACATGGATATTCTATGAGTCTAATAATCACATTCAATATCAATAACCACTTTCATAATGATGGAATGCATAATGCTAGACTATCATAACCACATAGTCAAGGCCTTGTCCCAAGAATACAAATAATATTTTCTCAAGGCCTTGTTCCAAGACACTATTTTGTATCATGATACCTATCGATGCATCAAGGAGCTATAGCAGGCTACACGTGTCACTTTTTAAGTCAAATGCATTCCTCATATGAACAGGTTTAAACATAACATAAACATTCGTATTAAAACTAGCATATGAAATGTCAATAGTTTCTCTATAAACCATGAATGGTATAAAAATAACACATCCACATTAAAACATATCATAAAACCATAAATAAATTATGAAAGGTTTGTATCATAATAAATCAACTTCAAATAAGATTAAAATCCATCAAAGGATGTTGACATAGATGAAATCAAAACTATTTGAGAGAAATATCTCTTTTTTGGAATCATTTAAAATTCACATAATTATAAAATAAAACATTAACTTTCAAAACATCCTTATAATCTTGTAAGGGATGCTTTGACAAGTTTATAATGGCGGAAAATAACCGCACCCTCCGTATAAGTTAAAAAAGAAATTCTTACCTTAATTCTGTTGAAAATGTTAAAAAGGTCCTTGTTTGGAAAATGACCAAAATATTCCTTTATAAACATCTTATAAAAAGTCAAAAAGGGTATAAATGACTTTAACCCATAGTCTGTAAAATAGTAATAATTATTTGAAATGAATTTTTATGAAACATGCATGTGGATGATAAAGAGGTCCCAGTAGATAATTATTTATAAACAACCTCGGATAATGAAGAGATTGTGAAATAAACCCTTAACTTGTACTTTTCCTTGGTCGACGGTAGGTTAAACTCTTGTATAATGGTGAAATAATGGTTATTAAATTATACAATAATCATACACATTAATATGATATCATATATGATCTTTTAACATTGCTTTGTTAATAATATATTAGTATTATCGTCGTTTCGGGAGTTAACTTACCCATTTTCTTTTATATGTTTTGTTACGTTAGCCGTGTTTGTTATGGATATGTTGTATCATATTCATATAAATAATTATATCAAGTCCTTTAACATTATCTTTAATCATAAAATGACAATTATACTGGAATGGATACGATGGGGAATGAATCTCATTGCGTTCGTGGAGATGGTAGTCCGTATGTACGCACGAGCGACAATATCATTCTTTTGATATTAAAATATTGTATAATTGGATGGTATATCATATATACAGAATAATTATCATGTTATATTTATTAATTACATGAATTACACATCATTATTATACCCATCCAAATAATAATGTATTGAATAACAATTACACCGCGACGTGGAGATGGTAGGCTGTACGTACGCACGTATGGAGACATGTCACTCAAAGGATGGATAAAATAATTAATATGGTTGTAAGATATTTATAATAACATCATAGAATAGAGAATATCTTCGATTTATTATTTTCGAATGTATATAACAAAGAAAGAAGAAGTTGAAGAAGAAAGGAACTTGAAAGAGGGTGGTGAAGACATTACCTCTTTTCCGGGTTCTTCCTTTTGATTTCATCAAAAGGGATCCATAGGTTAGATTTCTGACTAAAGGAAGGCCTCTAGGATTAAGAAAGGGATGTTTAGAGAATAATGGGGTAGGTTTTGGCCGAACCAAAAGGCTTTGAGGGTATGAAGAATTGGTTACAAGTGGTGTCCTTTAATAAGGCGGAGGATGGGCTCTTTAAGAAAAACTTAAAGTATTACTTTATAATAAAATCGTATTCATTTTATAATGGATCCAAACTAGATTATTAATAGTATAAGGTGGGGATATGTCAAAAAAAAAACTCAACCAATGGGTTTTATATAGGTTTGGGTTACATTATTAACCTTATCTTTTAGTTTTAACTCTTAGTCAATTAGTTTGACACTTACCATGTCACTTTGTATTTTTATATTATATAGTTAATAAACAAACTATATACATCCAAGATACCCCCAAGTGGTCCATTAATGATACACCTATCATGATATAAGTCCTTTGGACAAACCTTATATTTTTAGAAATTGAATATTAATTAATAATATAATATTTGTTTAAACGCTTTTATGTCAATTTTGACACTGTTTGGTATTTTATTTTTTTGAAAATCATAATAGAATTATTTCTTCTAAAAAACATAATTAAATCAATCATAACATGTCATATAAACCAATAAAATTTGTTTAATTCATTAAAAGTCTCAAATTATATTTATTTTGGTATTTATAATATCAATTATTTTAATATTTCACTAATATGGTAATTAATGCATCATCATTGTATCATAAATAAGTTAAATTATTTAATGTCTAAAAATTATAAATAAAATACCATTATGTAGGAAATATTTTTATATTTATAATGATTATTTATTATCAAAATTATTTTATGTATAACCCTATATTAAAAATGTTTTAGTTATTAAACTTTGATTTTAACTCCTTTAACTCTTCTTTGAATTTAATAATAATAAATGTCCTAATCTAACCCAGGTGGACCAAAGTGGTTCATATTTTATTCCAAAGGTTGTTTTTGGTCGAATTATACTTATCCAATAGAATTAGAACATGTTTTAGGGTAATAATAATATCATTTTTACACTTAATTACCCTATTTACTTTTAATCGTGGTAAATAAAAGAAAAAGTTACTATTCACCATAAAATATTTTTATCTTAATGAACCACATTTTACTCTTTAATATTAACCATGTCTCTCGGATTTTCAAAATTCCACTCAAAGAAGTGGTAAAATTATGTTTTATATTAATTTCCAAATTCTCCTAGGAGGTGGGTAAAAGACGGTGAAAAGTTCAATAAACATTTTATATATCTAAAATTATTCTATACTAACTCCAATGAATTACATTGAAATTATATAGGTATTATTTATCTATTTTGACCTTAATTAAATTTAAATAAAACAAATAATTATTTAAATAAAAATTCGGTTTTAGACTATAATTCAGTGTTTTTTCACTATTCATCAAAAATTGAATGTTTTCATAAAGATTCAAAAATTTCAACCTAGGATTATTTCGATATTCCAAATCCAAAAATTAATTCCTTTTTGAAAGATAAAATTTATAAAATTTCAAAAAGTGGGTATTACTATTCATAATGGATAGTTTGATTGGTTGTGGTGTGTGTTAGAACTCGATGTTGCGTACAACACACGCTACTGTATTATTCAAAGAGAAGAATACCGTTGAATCATGGGGTGTTACACTATCCTTTATCAATGTCAAGAAAAGGTACACTTGAATGGTGGGCCAAACATGCTGAAACACAAAAAAACAAATTATGGAATAACCTTCGACCTGAGGTGGATTGAGTGTTTGTTGTAACCACTAAAAACTAATGATATATTTGGAAAGATCGTAACCATACGATTATAACAAGTATAACAATGGAATGTATATTTAAGAAAAACATTCCAACGAAACCGGTGTGCCCCACACGAGCATTACAAAATCAATGAACTTTATCGATAAGTTATAGACCACCTACCTTGGGGTCGTACAATCCTTCTTCTGTGGTATCAACCCTTGATTGTCCTCCGCTCGGAGTAGATATATGAAAAGGTAAAAAATTATCACATGACAATATTTAGGTCGAGATTGAATGTGAAGAAGAACAGATGAAGAGGACTCGTGTACGTACCATTGCACATTCAATGTGATGAATGGATGTTGATCAAATGTTGGATTCTGGAGATATCTTGATTCCAAGATTAGATCTTCAGAAAAAACCCCAAGTTGAGAGAGAAATAGGCCAATCCTATATAAACTCATATTAGGGAGGAAGGAGGAGTATTAATATATCATAAAGGAAAAAACTTGGTATTTACACATAAAAATAGACTACACATGGTTTGTCTACACATTTTTTCAAACCGTGCACAAACTATGCAGGTCGGCTCTCCTCAAATGGTTTATTCCACACGGTATGTCATAACCTGTGCAACCCATGCACAAATACCTAGTGAAAAGGGGAAATCATATGGTTAGGCCACATGGCCATATGTCAACTGTGTGGGTGTCATTGTCCAAATAGAAACCCTCATAACAATTTTGAAAACCATGAAGAAAACATGTACGATTTACTCTAAACCGTACGAAGAGTTTTTTCTCCAAAATAATGGGCTTCGGGCTCCGAAAAATCCCCAGACACACTAAAAACATTTTCTACCTCATAAGGCATCCATATAAAGTCCAAAGTAAATATTTAGATTTAAAATTAATGTATCCATATCTGGGTGAAAATTGGGTTCTTACAGGAACTTTCCTATACCTTTTACACTGAAAAAGGAATGTTCGGCATGTACGGATTTGTCCGCCATCATTCCCATTAAGCTTCCTTTACAATATTTTAAAGTTATTTTTTAGGATTATTTTTTATTAATATTCTTTAAATTATTATTTTTAATATATTAATAAATGAAAAAGGTTGTAATTTTTTGTTAATGTTTAAAGAGTCTTTTTGAATGATTTTCAAAACTTTTTCAATATTTATTTATATGTTTTCAAAGTATTTTTAAGGAAATGTTTTTCAAAAAAAATAAGATTTATTTATAAGTTTTTAAAGTATTTTTAATGAAATGGTTTTTAAAATGTTTTTAGAATTTATTTATAGGTATTCAAATTATTTTCAAAAAAATATTTTTCAAAATGTTTCAAAATTATTTTATCTATTTTCAATGAAAATGGTTTCAAAACCTTTTTCAAGATTTCCTTACAAGTATTAAATATTATTTTCATGAAAATGGTTCTCAAAATATTTCTTGTTTTAAAGAGACTTTTTCAAATTATAAAGGATATTTTCCTTAATAATGTTTTTTAAAGGATATCTCAAAAATATTTCCAATTTGTGATGACATTCATTTGGGTAACTTATTCCATTATAAGGGAATGATTCAATGTTTCCATTCAAATTATTTTAATGAATGATTTATTTATTGATGGGACGATGTTTATGAAATATGTTTCTATTTCACAGGTTATACTATTTTGATAGCTGCATATTTTATTCGGTTATTCTTCTGATGAAATGGTTATAAAACATATATCTTTTACCATTGGCTATGATATGATTACATGATTATGATATCCATTTTAGGTCATGTGTTATGATATTTTTATCAATTATATTATGGAAAATGTATATATTATTTTACTATAAGATGGGTGAGACCTAAATTTCCCTCCAATGCACTGGGTAAATATTTATATCTCTTGAGATAGACTAATATGGCCTTGTGTGTGATACTTGACTACTAAGATGAGAATGGGAGTGAACTATGACTACCAAGATGGTAGGTGGTGTTATCTCAAGCTACTATGATGCCATGGGAGTGAAATACTACATAAAATATGGTATGGGAGTGGACACATACAACCAAGATGTTCTTGGAATCGATACACTGACAACTATGGAAATCATATTATATGATTATGTGTTTTGCATAATTCAATGATTTATTCTTATGTTGTACTTTTATGGTTTCTGTTATCTATTTCCTTATGATCCATGTGTTATGTAATTCCAATATTTAAATCATTATTCAGGTTTATGATCTTTGATTTGAATGGTATGGTCATCTATTATCATGATCATGTTTACATACCCATATAATGAGGTTTATGTTTATATGTCTCCCTTGTTTACCCTTACTGAGCATCTTATATCATCAGTTATTTCTTGTTTCCTTCCCCATGTTAAAAAGATATTTATTTTGTTTTATGTGTCTATGATGTTTTCTACAGATGAATAACCTAGTGGTAGATAATTTAACATGCTTTTGTTCTAGTGTTTAGGTTCTAGGTTTCTAAAGGTAATAAACTAATATTGTCTTTGGGAATCTGTTTATATAATGTTTTATGTACTCTGAAAAATCTATTTAATTTCAATGTAAATTCTTATAGGCTAATTATAGTTGGCTTCAATGAAATTTTTAAATTATTTTTTGTATCCTAGGATGAGAAAACATTAGTGAGAACCCTGAGGACATGTATAAGGATAATTCTATGAGTATAGAAAATTAAAGGAAAATGTCACAGAATGTTATTAAAGGATAGATTAAGTTATTTCCTAGAACAACATCCCTATCTAAATACTACATGTAAATGTGGATCTGGAACAGATGTTCCTAGAGTTTCCAACTCTAAAAGGATGTCTCAATCTCGACTCTGGGTAATCTGCTACATGACAACCGGCCTTAGTGTGCAACTGGTTTAGCACCCCTAGGGGATAATCTTTTGGAATTCCAAAACTCATCAAGAACCATAATGAATGATTTAAATAGATGTTGGATATGAATATTATAGGATAACCCTTATGTGTCATAGTTTAAGGAATGTGTCATAATTTAGATATCCTATAAGTATTTTTTTAATACATGGATTTCCATTATAATAAGTGTTCCTCACAATATTCTTTCCGGTTTTAGTCAATGGTGGGAACCAAAAGGAACTAGGGTATTGATGAATATAATGAAAAATGTTTTCATGAGTATTCAAACAGGATGATCATTGCAGAAAATTATGTATTAATCATTCCAAATTAGTTTTTAAGGAACCTGATTTGTAATGTGTACCTAAACCAACTACCAGACTCACCATAGAAGAGAATAGAGGAGTTTCTTAAGTGTTTGGTTAATAGAGACCGTAGGGGGAATAAGATCCAGTTCCATTTGTGCATAGAATATGGAAATAATCACCCATGTGAATGTATCAAATGAATAAGAAGATGTTTAGACTGTTGAAAAGAAGGACACAAATCAAGTAATTTGCAATCGGAAAATGAAGTGTCTTATTAATGAAATTGAAGTGAATATTTTTCTTCCTAAGAGATCATAATAGGTGAAATGATTAAATTGTGGAATTAATGGTCCCGATGAAAATTGATATCCAAAGTTGAATTCTCATGAAAATATCAAGAAAGGTGGTACGAGTAATTGTTATATTGTTGATAATGATGAGTCCAAAAATGAAATTTTAAAGGAAGGGTGTATTATGTAATAGGATAAGGTATCCTTATTATAGAATATGGATGAAGTTTATTAATAGCTATTTTTATGTATTTGGATTTGAGAATTATGTTATATTCATGGCCAAATATACAAGTATTTTCAGGTTTATTTTTTTCACTATAAATTTAAAGAATTATATTCAATTTTTTTAATAGGTTGGAATAGTGATTTAATGATAAGGTGATATTTTCACTATGTGAAGGTAAAAATTTATGTGTTCAGGATATATAGAAAATTTTGTTTATTTTGGATAATGAGATGATTGTTTTGGATGATGTAAATTGGATAGTATAAATGAATATATAACCAATTAAGTATTTGATGACAAATTAGTCTATTTCATCATGGATGGAGTTTAAAAATTCTTAGTTATAGAGAGTATATCCAGTAAAATTTTGAATAAGGATCGATTCATGTTATCGAAAAGGATTTCTAGTAATTTAGTTTATTACCATGTTTCAAGAGAATATACAATGAGAGTATTCACTTTATTGGAATTTACATCCATTAACAAATTGGTGATATATGGGTTAACAATGTTTTACTAGTTTAGTGCCTATCATTAAATTTTTTTTCATTATAATCATTCGTGAGGGTTATAATGATTACCATTTATTGGATTTATAAGTTAAGCATAAAATGCAGTTTGTGAGATTAATGTATTGTCTCACCACATGAGGATTTATGAATATAGGATAACCTACTCTAACAATTTTTTATTCATGGTAACTGAAGTGATATGGGATGAATTAGCATGGATCTCATTATCTACTAGTTATTTAGGAAGGATATATTCACCTTCCTTTTGGAGAAAGAGGAGAAGTGTAAATTGGTAAATACATAACCAATGGGTGAGATTTTATGTATTAAAGGGAATGAAATCATGTATAACATCTCATAAAAATTATTCAGAAATGGGGAATGGATAGTGAAACCAAACATGTTATCCTAGTACATTCTTTTATAATGAATCAAATAGTCAATTATGTAATCACATTTTTATGGATTTATGATTGTGTACATTCTCATTATTAGGTTCTCTATCACTCTTCTCTAAAACATAATTTTTATATTTCTCTTTTTTGTTCATGTTCTCACCATCCACATATGTTATCCTATGTGGAAACCCAGCTATGTGTTACTCTGGGTAACTATTAGGGTTCAAACATTCTTTTTTAAAGGAAGATTTAGTATAAATTTTTATGATGTGGGTGTCTATTGAAGGAAGATAAAAGTATTAAACCTTTAATAGCCTAGATTAATTTTTGGGTTGAGATTAATATTAAGGAGTTATAATGTAACAAGTTGAGATTTTGTGAATTATTTTTTAGGAATTTATTTATCATTTTCCATATTTTGTTTTTCAAGAAACAATGAAAATAATTTATTTTATATTAAACCACTATGTTTGTCTTGAAAAATATGCAACTCTAAGTTAATCATGAACTAAAAGAAACATAAATTTTAGCTTTCAGTAAATAGAACCCTAAGGTTAGCATAGATTATACACAATCATGACTTCCCTCAATTGTTTTTATAACACGCAAGACTGGGTTTTACCAAACAATAATATATTATTAAAATGTTATTATTTAAAATAATAAGATATAACCTCGCTGTTAAATTTGAGGTTATGAATTTTTTTAACAAATTTATTAAAATATATAATTTAAAAAAATATATTATGAATACATAGGTCACCAATTAATTATAAGTGAATATGAAACGCGGTTTAATATAAATGAAAATATTATTATTATTTTGGTCACAAATTCATTTTACCATAATAAATTAAATTAATTTCCATTAGTGAGTGATACTAAATTATTATATATTTTATATATTTATTAAAATATTTTTTTTATACTTATCCATTATATTTTATGGACATAAGATAAGAACAAACTTAATTTTATGCATAAAAACCTATAATTCTATTATGGCATTTTTACCACCTTTTAATTGTGAAATAATATTAAATAAAATTGCTAGATCATTATTAGAATTAATATATCAAAATAAACTTCATATTTCAATAAGGAAAATATAAATTTTGTTAGGGTAAATTGTTTTGTATTTTTCTATGAAGATTCAATTTTTTAAAATGAATAGTAAAAAATACTAAATTTTTGTATAAAATTGTTTTTTATTATAATTTATTTATAAGTTTAAATAATATATTAAATTGGTTTAAAAGTTAATTTAGATAATGTTGTTTATCAATTATTCCAATTTGGGTCCCTGGAATCATTTTCACTTTGAAATTTAATATTAAATATAGAAAACATTTGAACATTTTCACTTTAAAAACCGACATTTTCGACTGAACTATGGGATTTAATATAAATTAATTTCATCCAATTATGTGATTGGAATTTGGAAAATTTTATTCCATATTGGGAATAAGAATAATTTATAATATATTATATGTTTAACACAGTTTTTTACCAAAAATACTAGTGAACGTAATTAAAATTAATTACATCAATTAATGAAAAATTAAGCATAATTAAAGAGTAAACCATACATATAAGGGCCTAAATGACGTATTTAATTTTCCAATATCCATTAAATTGAAATATATCTACCATATAATATCTTTTATAAATTTTGTACCATTTTTTGATCAACTTTACATGGGGAAACATGCCTGGAATTCCCTTTCAAATAATTTACAAGAGTGACATTGCCCCTCCAAAATAAAAAGTCATTATCTCCACCCACTTATTCTAACATCTCCAGCCACATTTCTTAAAAAATATATAAAATATATATCATCAACATCCCTCCCCTCATCCTAGAATACTCTCCTTGGAATAACTGCAATCCAATGAATCCCCTTGATGTAAACCAAAATAAGTTACCAGAATAAGAGGTAACATTCTTCATCATGTTCTTTTATGATATTTCCCTTATCCAATCACTAAATTCTTTTTATTCCGTGATTCTATAAACAATGTGTCATAAAAATAATAGTATGTTTTTATGATAGTTTTTTTACCTAAACATACATACCATTCCATCTAAATGGTAATGATTATACTACTTAAGTGTGCGGCAAACAACCTCCTCATGAAATAATGATTGTTTATTAGTCATTTACCACCTCTCATTGAGAAAATTATGTTAGGAAATTTTTTACATATGTTATTTATTATATTTATTATTTCGTTAAGCTTCTTTCACATTTTTAAAACACATTTCTTTATACTTTCCATTTGGTGTAAATATGATAATTTCATTTGAGGAAATGTGGTCTCTCGCCCATCAAGGTGATTTGATTCATTCATTCACTACAATAAATCTTACAAAGATGATTTTTCTGAACATGTAAGATATATATGACATACTAAAACTAATTTAATGGTATTTTATACATATATACATATGTGTAATTTTCATTCTTTCTTTCAATATGATAATAAAATAGAAACAATGTTCATGTGTATGTACGACCAACCATCACCATGAATAGTGAATTCTATTTCATACATCTATATTATAAATATTATTATAATAAACATATACTGAATATACATGATATTAATATCATATTTCAAATTATTTAAATCATGATATCTGTATAAGGACCAAAGATATTAAAAATTAGGACACATGGGAAGAACAAAGAAGATATTACCTGAAGTGAAACCTTTACATAGAATTGTTAACAAACAGGTAATATAAAGTCATAATCAATATATATATATTATTATATATAATAATATGGTTCTGTGAAAAATTTATGATAAACTTATGATTATTATGTGTTTTTCTTGTTGGATTACGACGATTCAAGACACTAGGTAAGTGAAATTTCATCTAAATTGTTTTCCCCGAGATACATTCCTTAGACACCACTCTTTTATTTTTTTGTGGTGTATTTACTACCGATGAATTTATTTCAGGACATATAATATTAAATCTATGGGTATTTATAAACCAATTCATTGTATTTTTAATGGGTTAATCTTTTAAAAGATACAAAATTGGTAAGAATGTTTTTCTCAATTTTTTTCAATGAGACACATGTGTTTTATATACCAAAATTATTTTTTGAGGTGAATATACATATAATATAAATTTTATATCAGAAATACCATTATTTACTTTATATTTTAGGCTTTATTTAATTTTATTTTATTACATTTGGATTATTATTCAACGATACTACTTAGTAAGATTTTTTTGAAACAATATCTTCTTTTATCAAGATTTATTCTGATTTTTCATACATTGATGAAATGTTATGATCCACTTCTCAAAAAAGCACAATAATTTTCTTATCTTATATTTATTCATGGTATATCTAGGTAATGGTGCCAATTTCATCGATTTGGAACATTATATGATCAATAAAGTGTTCTTAATAATTTTTGAACTTAAATCTCATCATAGAGAAATATTTTTTCTTTCAAAACCATGATTAAAAGTATTTTTACCCATGTTATACCATTTTAAAACAAAATTGATTTAAGAAGTAATTATCATGTCATTTTCTTATCAAGAAACTTTACTAAACGTTTTAAAGAGAAATAGGAATGTTATCCGTATATGGATTAACCCACTGTCATTACCTTCGAGATTCCATTACAATATTACAATGCTAATTTTTAAAGATACTTTTTACCAAAAATTCGAGAAATTATTTGACTTATTGTAATTTTCAAAGAAAATGGTTTTCAAAATGTTTTTATCCCAAAAAAAATTTCATAAATTATTTTCATCATTTTTTTCAATTTTTTTAAAGTTTAAAATTTATTTTTAAAGAAATGGTTATCAAAAAATTTTAAAATTTTATTCATATGTTTTTAACGTATTTTCAATTAAACAAATTTCATGAATTTTTCAATCATCTTTTATATGTTTTAAAATTATTTTCAAAGAAATTTTTTTAAAAATGTTTTCTAGATTTATTTATATGTTTTCAGAGAAAATGGTTTTCAAAATATTTTTTATGATTTATTTATATGTGTTCAAGATTATTTTTATGAAAATGGTTCGCAAAAGGTTTTTTTAAATGAAATTTTTTTAAAGGTTATCTCAAAATTATTTCTTATCTAATATGAAATACATTTATGTTACTAAGGATTTTCTAGGAAAATTATTCAATGTTTACATAATATTTTTTCAATTAATTGTTTATGTTTTTATGGAATGTTATTTAGTAAATGCATTTCTCTTTCATAGTTTCTTTGATTATGAACCCAACTTTTTCATAGGGTATTATTTTGATGAAATGATTATGAAACCTATATATTTTTCCATTGGTTATGATGTGATTACATGTTTTCTATACACATTTCATTTCATGGGTTATGATATAATTTTAAATGAACATTCACAACACTATGTATGATTTAATTATGACATGTGTGGGACCTATATCTCCCTCCCATGCATTTGTTAAAGATTTATTTCTCATGAGATATACTAGTATGGGCTTGGTAGTGAACCTAGACTAATAAGATAGTCATGAGATTGAACATTGAATACCAAGATGGAATGATGAGTGAACTCATGCAACTAATATAGTAATGGGAGTGAACCATGACTACCAATTTTGTATGGAGAGTGAACCCATTCAACCAATATGGCCTTGGAAAATATGTCTTGACTACTATAGAATTCATATTAAATACTTATGTTTTTTAATAATTCTATGTTTTATTCTTATGTTATCCTTTCATGGATTATGTTCTTTATTTCATTATCATTCATGTATTATAGACTACCAATATTTATTATGTGATTCCTATTTATGTTCTATGATATGCAAGGTATGATCATCAATTTTCATGATCTTGTTCCCATTCCCCTATGATCGTGTTTATGTTTACATATATACATTTTTTACCTCCACTATGCATTTGAGCTCACCACTTTTTATATTTCTTTACCCATGTTGTAAAGATATGTATTAACTATTACATGTCTACGAATAGTGATGGTCATGAAGAACCTAATGGGAGAGAAGATATATGATCTCATCAATTCATGATGAATCTTATTACATATCATAATATTCAAGACAGGGCTTTGATGGATGAGATTGACCTGGTTGGTATTTTAGGTTCAACTGGATTTCCTCTTACTCTATGTGATAGTTTTAGTGGATACATTAAATAAAAAAGGAAGTGTAAACGATCATGCAGTAAAAAAGGTTATAGAGGTCCTAGACAATTAAATATTTCAGACTAATATATATTATTATGTAAAATATCACTATCATGATTTAAATGTGTCAAAGTTTCCCCCTCTATGTTAATTTTCAATGGACGCACTGAACATTTATCAATATGGTGGATTATTAAGTAACATAATGTTGTTTTTTCATGTTCTCATCACTCCTTATAGTGGTATGATATCATCAGTACTAAGATTATTTATTATTTCATCTGATTTTTCATAATCAATGGGATTCCATCCATATTAATTTTTAAACAATAATCTCTATACAAAGGATTGTTTTCTATTTGGAGTAAAGGTTTGTACTATTAGAGGAACATGTACCATTACTATAGCTTCATCTTTAGTGACTTCTTTTATTTGAAATGTTTTCCTCTAATTATGTCATATCAACCCATATCATGGACATATTCAACATACTAGTAAAGATAATACATTATTTGATGGACATTTTTTGACTCTTTGGATGAATAGAAATCAGGTTTTCTGATTCACCTCTTGTGCTTCCTCTTGGTAATAAAATTGAGCTTATTTTAAAAAAAATTAGTTCTCTAAATCAATCCTCTATATATATTTCTTAGGATGGATTGTAGGAATGGATATAAGTCACATATCTACTGTTATCTTCTACTAGTCTACATCACTTTCCCTAATGTGAACAGCTTTGTTTTTTATGTAGATTGTGACTCCAATTCATGTTGAGCTAGAACAGCATTTCCAAAGTTGAGTTGGATGATATCAATATTTCACTCTAAATTAGTACAAAAAAATTATGTGGTGATCTTCCTCTATGTTTATTCATTCTCGAAATGTGTTTCAGTATTTTCTATTTCACTACTATTAAGGGAGGAAAAGTTCTCTGTTATTGTTTCGATAAGTACTCTGCCAATTTTAATTCCTTCCTACATTATTTCATCGACGGATCTAGTATAGATAAAATATATATTGGATGAATTTATATCCAAAGGATTCATTGGAAAAATACAATCACATTGTGAATCAATAGAGTTTTTTAATGAATGATGATTTAAACATATGCATCTGAGTGGATTAATGATATGTTAATCAGGTTAAGATAAGAAAACATATAAATTCCCTATATCAATGATGTGTTTGATCTATTGAAATTGAATAAACCAAATTTATTAAATTAATATTTTTGGTGTACTTGTTGTCAATACACATTTTTTATAAAAATCAAATGTTACACTAATTGTACTATACCGTTTATATCACTCAGTTTGACTTGAGAATTATTAAATAGGAAAAGGATGTTTTCAATTGAAGAGGTTACTCTATATGAGGAAACATTAGTTATGAAATTTATTGATATGTACTTATGTGAAAAGACATATGTTGATTGTATTGAGACACACTTTCTATACCATTTTAGTTTCTGAGTTTATATTTCGAAATGTATTTTTTATTAGGATAACACTTTAAATAGGGATTATACAAAAAAATAAGGCCAACTTCCAGCCAACATACAAAGGGATCCAAACAATTATTGAGGTGGAAACTAGGATCAACCATATATCCAACCAACACAGTGGTTGAAAGATTCATTTAGTTCACAACAGAAGTTCATTGAAGTGGCAAGCCACCCATTCATGGTGGTACAGTGGTGGATGGAAGCATCGGCACGTGGCAGTGCTATAGAAATATGAGCGGACAAATAATCAATTCCGGATTCCAAGGGAGGTGACCTGTAATATAAATGAGAGCATAAATCAATACCATTTCAATGTGGTATCCTTATAATCATGTTATTGAGGCTATATTTTATGAAAATTAAATAGAACTGTAATAGTTTTATCTGATCAATCTCGGTTATCCATTCAACATTATGTCTCGTCTTCTCCACTAAGGTCATATACAAACATGTGTTCAGTGGTTCTTCTATAGGATTTATCTTCATTTGATAAAGCTATTATTTCTAAGCTCCGCTTTATCATTTTGAAAATCTTATTATGATTGATATAAAAAAATACCATTTCATGAAAAAATGATGTTCAAAATGAAGAAATATGGGGTAAAACTAAATGTTTTTTCAATAATGGTGATATATTCCAAATAGTAACATGAATTATTATGAAAATGAAATTTCTATCTCTCTATGAATATCTATGCACTAAGTTGGTGGAATTATTTCCTAAAAATAACATCTAAGAAGCTCATTTGTAGTTTGATATTTATCAGACATCTGATTTAATCTTGATAGAGGAACATAACATGTGAAGAGAATTGAATTTTTAAAGGTTCCATGCCCTCATGTTATTCTTATTAAGACATAAATATTCATATGATGATTATAAAAACCATCTATAAAATTTTACTATGTTACGTGATTGAGATATAAGAACCTGTGAATATATTTATAAGAAGTTGGAAGTAGTTACGCGTGTTTGCTTTTAGGAAGTGAAGCATCAAGTGAATAAAATTTATTGAGATATTTTGAAGGAGTATTGCATGAATAAATAGTGTGAAACACTATCTCATGATCATATTATTAAAATAGAGGATTTATTTTATGTTTTATATTATGAATGTTAAAAAAAAGAAGGTCATGTGTTATCTTGTTGCTCGACAAGAAGAACAATAGTGATATTATCACAAATCTTGTTCATAAATAGTGTACAAAAAGAAAAAAAATCAGAACCATATCATGTATACTATTACAAAAAGAATAAATAAAAATATAGGGAATAAAATCACATATATTTTCAATGTAACACATGCATAAAAAATAGAGTGGAATTACACATGTATTTTAAAGGAACAACAACGTTTTATCACATGATTGTACAAATAAAACAGAGTGTACTCAAGATATGTTTTGGATTAAAGAAGAATAAAAAGAAAAAATAAACTAAAATTCATGCATTAAATTGAATATACATGAATTATTTGTGGACCATTCATGATACATATGATGATATGTACGCATGAACAATGCTATGTTTGAAATAAAGAGATACAATGTGTGTAGGTGGAGACATTCTTAGATTTACATGAAAAAAAGTCTCCACTCACACCCATACTTGTATATGAAAATTCAGGCTAAAATTACTAATATAGGTGTTCTCACTATATATAAAGTGTGTGATCATGATATAATTGTGTACTTTTATGGATAATATCAAAAAAAATACAAAGAGTTGTACATTTATTATTTCCAAAAGAAGACAAAAAAAAAGGGTGGAGAATTACATACAATAACTATTTAAAAGTTATTATGAGAAATACATGAATGATGATAACATTATTTTGATGTGCGAAATAATTGAGTTTGGTTTATGGATTATTTTTCAGTAAATCATAGACAAAATCAACTTGCATCTTATAGATAAATATTTAGTTCTTCATTCTATTATTTCATAGAGTTAATGTTGAATTTATATCATTAACTAATTCAGAAGAGTATAATAAACCAAATTTCATATGATGTTGTTGGTTATAATCATCTTTAATAGAATAAGTTCAGTTCAAGTGAGAAACACTAGAATCGGTTTATTCTAGTGGCCTGAAGAGGAAGTCTAATTTCATGTTATAGTAGTAAAATGAAGTTCTTGTGACTTTTCTCATTGAATTAAGTGTTTTAATTTTAAAACTAGAATTATATTCTATCATATGTAATACTACAGGGATATTAGTATAATTTAGAAAATGGTTCATACCTTCCAACCATGGTTTTTAGATTTATTCTGCACCAACCCACTTGTAGTTTTTGATTTATTTCTATAGGTGATTTCTGTCTCAAATCATCCCAAACAGAGAGAGGATGTAGTCAACCACATAGGTGGATAGCCTTGTAAAAATACCATGTTTTATGATTAATTTACCTTCTGTATTCCATGTTTTATAATTTTTTTGGTAAGGATATAAGATTCATTTACTCAAAAAAGTACAGAGTTTTAGATTATTAAGGAGGGTAGAAGTGACGAAAAGAAAATTAGTAGAACATGTGTACCCTAATTCCCCTCTTATATTTACCTGTATTATCCCCTGGGAACATCAATTAGTATCAAAGAAATGTTTACACCTTGGATTGGATCTATCTTATTGTCTTATTTGTTTGTATCATATATATATGAAGCGCATATTTGAATTTGAATAAGTAATAGAGTTTCTTTGTATGGAAACATTATTTCATATATTTGTTAGTGTCAATGATGATTTTTCGACCAAAACATTTAATAATAGATAGAATAAGTAGGAAGGTTGGATGATATTGAATTTGAAAAAGAAATAAGATACATCGCAAACTCATTGTAGTCACAATGGTATTCTCTCAGTAGATTATATTAAATCTGTTGATAAATATACTTTTGATGAGTATTCATCAAGAACTAGTGAAGATTAATTTATTAAATCACTCAGTGATTTTTATTCTGAAATAGAATATTATCTCAAGAATTTTCGTAACAATTTTTTCACATATATATTTTCCTTTATCAAGGGATCATAGGATGAAAATTCCTTGCATGAAATGTAATTTGATGATATCGGGACATCCTTGGCCTTGAAGTTCCAGAAATTGAAACTTCTCATAAAAATTATTGAAGCTAAAGAAGAAACTGTATCACATTTCAATGAAAATTTCTCTTATGTTGAAGAATAATTACAAAGAAATGTTTGATAGAATGAAGAAACAGATAAGGTCCTTAAATTAATTATTTATACACTTGAAGAATCTCATAATACTACCTTGTGTATTAAGGAATCCCTATTTAAAATCATTTTAAAATCAAAGACAGGGATGATACATCCATTATAGTTAAAGAATCTTAATAAAAATTTCATTTCATTACAATTAATGATTCAATTTTATTGATGATTAATTACAAAGCCTCTTTGTGATAATGATTTGTTTGAGATTGTTTATAATGAAGTAACTTATACAATATAGAAACTAAATGAAACCTATATTAAAGTTATATAATCCCATATAGAGGTAATGAAATGGGGAATTTAAGGGTCGAATAATTCTCTACTAGAAGAAAATCAAATTCATGATGATAATTTTCAAGAAATAATGATTTGATGGAAATACATCATTATTTTTTTAGGATCAGATAAAATTTTATCAACAATAAGTGTCTTGACATGCAAGTAAATTTAAACAATATAAGGGAAACACAATTACATACTTCTCTGAAATAATGTGATGATATGGTAAAATCACTTGATGACTAGAAGGTCTCGCTAAATCAGAATTATTTTGAGTTAGAGGTCATGTTTATAAATATTGAGAACATAAAAGTTGAATCATTACCAAATTTTGAGATAAGAATGAATTCCAGTAGTAATTCATAAAAGAATCTTACTTCTAAGAAGTCTCATTCGTGTGGTAAAAATAGATTCAGATATATAAAGATAAATTTATTGCAAGATCATGGAAATAAGTAACCCTTATTCTAGAAGAATCAATTTTTAATTATACTATTTTATATTTAATAATAGTTATAAAAAAAATTCCCATCAAACATAAGTGAATAATATTGATAAAAAAATCACTATATCATCAAATATAGATATGACGAAGAGTGTGAATCTCATTCCGTACAATGAGATCAAACAGAGAATCATATTACCCCAAAAAAATAAGATTTAAAAGCTATCCAAATTGTATCAAGAAAGAATAAATCGATGTTTTTTTCTATTATTGGTTTAATTGGAAATTTGGGCATTGGGCTCTTTACTATTGGCATAATTTTTCAATGTATAACAACGAAAAAAGGACATCATTAATTGGTAGAAAATATGATGTGAAGATACATCCTCTAGTATTAAAGCATAATTTATAGACAAATAAGAATCTTGTTGTTAAGAATATATTTTAATCCCTTGATGAATTTTCTAATTATTGAAATAAATGTTGTTTTAATTATTATGAGTTGTAGTATGTATCAACAAGATACTATATATTTTATAATTTGAACAAAATAACACAATAAAAGGGGTAGGAAAAAACAAAAGAAGAAAATTATTCCTTATGGTATAAGTAGGAGAATAAATTTATGAAAAATATGAAGTAAGATACACCCAATAAAAATGATTTTAAGAATTACACAATAATTAAAATATGTTTCTAATAGGTAAGAAGAGGCCACATAATTGATATTTACAAATAGGTCCTGAACACCAATGCTAGTAGAAGAAAGATGAAGTATAAAAAGAGATTATTCGTGTCACAACCCGTCCTCGAGGCCCGTGCTGTGACTACCCCAAGCCCGCCTTCCATAGGCCAGGGGATGAAGACTAGCACCAAAGGCGTATATCCTGATAATAGGAAAGGCATTGCCTTTATATAAGTAAAGAAACACAACAGTGTACGCAAGATGAAGTAAACACTAAGAAAACTGAGTACAAAAGTAAGTGCTAGAAAGTAAATGGGCCAGAATACAAACCCAACTGAAAGTACAGTACAACTAAAAAGAAAGTACAGGAGTAGAAAAGTAAATCAGCAACCACCGAGTCGTCCTCTGGATATCCCACCTGAAGGGTGGGTATAGATGGTCTCCCCAGCTCCTCGGGTCCGGTCTTCCGCTTCATGCACGTCCTGTCAAGTGGTCCACCTTCAGGTACCATCCCACTCCACAATACTCCACCTCGATCAGTGTTTTCTGTCGTCTGCATCCAACACAACGTAGTGCGGGCATAGCCCATGATGGGGTGACTATACGATACTCAGTAGGGACCCTGAGACCCCCAAAGGTCTCCCAGAATCCAAAAAGGATAAACCACAAAGGAAAGATACAAACACGAAGTATAAACCAACTCTACTTAGGTATATGACCATACATATACCTAAGTCATCAATTCCAGTTCAGCTCCAACTCACGAGCCCAAGTACAACCCAGTCCACACAGGAAAGCACAACCCAATCCACATAGGAATGAAAGTCAAAAATATCGATGATAATGACTGATAATCAAGACCTAGCTCACACAGGTATACTACTCATGAAGAGGGGTGGAGATGATAGATGTAGCCTCAGAATCTTCTCCCCTACCGAACCCATGTAGGATCCAAGTACAGAAGTCACCGCTACTGAACCCACGTAGGATCCTAGTACAGTAACCATCACCGCTGAACCCACTTAGGATCCAAGTATAGTCATCCTCTCTACCGATCCCACGTAGGATCCAAGTACAGTCATCCTCATTGTCGAACCCACGTAGGATCCAAGTACAGTCGTCATCGTCGTCAAACCCATGAAGGATCCTAGCACGATAGTCGTCGCAGTCGCAACCAGCTCTAGGATTCCCACACACAGCATACTCAATTCTAGGAGGGTCCTCTCCTCGAGTCAAAGGTGGGGATACATCAACCATCACAAAGAACAAAGATGATGTATCCCAACGTTCCATCCCACGTTATAGGGGAAAAACCAAGCAGAATGTGTCCAAGATACAGAGAATAGGATGACAAAGTTATTTCCCTAAATATACACGGTGTGTAGGTAAGCGATACACGCCATGTCATCCGACACTAGGTATTTCCCGTTTGAAATGGCTCGTGTCGTAGGGATGGTCATGTAGATAAGTAAGTACATGGCGTGTGGTATAGTTACACGTCGTGTCCAAACCTCTAGGGTCTGTTCCATGTGAGCTGGCCATGCCTGGCCGTGTGGTGGAGTACATGCCCGTGTACTCCACCCTGTGTCCGTGTATTTCTGGAATACACTCTGAGTCATCACGAAGTCGCTTCTTCCATGGTAAAGGTAGTACACGCTGTGCCTCTTGGCCGTGTGGTTCTGTCCATGTCCATGTATCTCCCAGATTAGATACAGAGCCTCGTGAAACCACTTATGTCTTTCTATGAAGTGATTACATGCTGTGTTACTTGGTCGTGTATTGTTGTTCGTGTCTATGTATTTTCCCTGAATACACTCCATGCCTATCGAAGCCTCCTTTGACAACAGTTTGGAAAGTACAAGCAGTGTATCTAGAGTCGCACGCCGTGTGTTACTTTTCTAACATCTAAAACGGAAGCCACATTACGATTTTACTACATGGCATGTGCTTCATGAGGACACGCTGTGTATTCTGGAATTTTCTAGAAACGACGCCTCTGGCCAGCACACCTCCCGAAGCATCCTTTCTCCTTCCGATGATCCAATTTATACAAAACTTCCGCTTCTAGGTTTCCTCGATGCTATGAGGCCATTTTCAATGTTTTCGAGCCTCCGTTCGTCTCTGAAAACATAACTTGATTCACTGGTCAAGGACAGTTGAAGAACTCCACTTATTCACAAGAATGGTGGAGGAATCGGACCGTGTTAGTTTGGTCCAGTCCCATCCACATTAGTCTGATAACAATTGGTTTATGAGGAATGATAACATAGAAGGAAAACCAATATTTCTCAATCCAAAACACACCCATACCTCGTGACGTGATCAGTGGAGAGGTGGTGTCGTTTTTTGACGTCGGAAAGGTGACATCGTCGTTTGTGAATTCCCCATAGCGGTGTCTCCTCCCTTGATGGAGAACCGGGAAGCATTCTTCATCGAGAATAATGGTCGTTCTTCGTTGGAGGAAGATGTTCTTCAAAGATTTAGATCTCTCCTTCCAAATCCTCCTCACACAACAATTTGAACAAATAATAAAATAATATTCTCCTTATTTAATTTTACTTTTCCATGCATTTCAAAAGATTAAAAATTCAAACACTTAGTTATATTAATTGAAGAGGTTTAATCAATTAATTTAGTGTGTGTTGGCATGAACTAAGAGGGAGAGAGAATGAATGTGAAAGGGTTACACATTTAATTCCAATGGGGGGTTGAGGGGTTATTGAAAGTGAATAAGTTGGGCCTCGTGCGGGCCCCACCTTACATTTATCCTCACATGGTTAGTTAGGATGCTACTGGGTCCCACCCTAACTCCCCCATGTAGGATAAATTCATCATAGAATTAGAAATAAATTTGTACCACAAATTTATTCATTTTTCATTTAATCCACATTTTTTTAACATCTCTCTACAAGCAAAGACATCTTCGGTAAGGGTTTTCTTATTAAATTACCAACGCTGCGGTTTCATCGGTGCCCTCGGATTTCAATTCCGAGCACCGGTTCAAAAGATAGAAAAACCCGCTCGTTCGTTCACTGAATGTACCTAAGCTAAACTTCTGAAATTGATTGTGGGCACACCGGGCTTTGGAATTAGGTGCCGTCAGAAACGGAGTATTTGTAAAATCCCAAAGAATTTAGGAAAAATATTTCCTTGAAATGTACGGGTCTTTAAATTACTCCCACCTCAAGGCTTTACGTCCCCGTAATGCTATATCAAAAACTAGGGAAACAAATGAGGGTATTGTGCATGCATCTGAGCCTCCCGCTCCCATGTGCTCTCTTGGAGGTTCCCGTGCTGCCAACAAATGCGCACCAGAGTAATTGACCATCCACATATGACTCTCTCTTATCTATCCTCAATCTCCACTAGAACCTCATCAAAATTCACCCCGTCATTGATGTCCAGCTCCCCGTGGTCGATGATATGTGTCTCGTAGTGCATGTATCTCCTCAGCTGAGATATATGGAAGAAGTCGTGCACTCAGTGCAACTGAGTTGGAAGTCCCATGAGGTAAGACACCACACCTACCCTTCCGAGAACCTAGAATGGTCCGATGAAGCGCGGAGATAACATGCCACCCTGGAAATATCTCTGTAATCCATGTCGAGGTGAGACCCGTAGGAAAATGTGGTCTCCATCCTCAAACTCTAGTGGTCTCCGCCTCCTTTCATCATAGGACTTTTTTCTGCTCTTTGTAGTCCTCATCCGCTCCTGGATGATCTGCACATTCTCCATCGTAGCCTGGACCATCTCTGGTCCTACGAGTGCTGACTCCCCAGGGTCAGTCCAGCACAGAGGTGATCTGCAAGGTCGGCCATACAATGCCCCGTATGGTGCCATCCCGATGGTATAATGGTAGTTGTTGTTATACATAAACTCCACCAAGGGTAGGTGATCTTCCCATATGGGACCAAAGTCAATGAAACATTCACAGACCATGTCCTCGAGAGTCGGAATGGTCCTCTCTGTCTGGCCATCCGTCTGAGGGTGGAAGGCGGTGCTCATGCATAGCTGCATCCCAAATGCCTCCTGCAACCCCTTACAAATCCAGGAAGTAAAGCAAGCATCTCGATCGGAGACTATAGATGATGGAACACCAAGAAGTCGTATGATCTCCTGAACATAGAGGCATCCCAAGCTCTCCACTGAGCCCTGCTCTCTGATAGGTATGATGTGGGTCGACTTGATGAGTCAGTTGACAATCACCCATATGGAGTTGTGTCCTCTGCAAGTATGAGGGAGCCCCGTCACGAAATCCATGGATATCCCATCCCACTTCCACTCTGGGACCTCTAAGGGCTGCACCAAGACTGCTGGTACCTGGTTCTCAGCCGTCACCTGCTAGAAGGTGAGGCATCGTGAAATGAACTCTGCCACAACCTTCTTCATACCCAGCCACCAGTGCTGTCGTCTGAGATCCTGGTACATCTTCGCTACTCCTGGATGTACCGCCAATAGGTAAGTGTGAAACTCTCTCTACACCTCCTCCTATAATGAAACTGGTACCATGGTACGTCCTCTGAAAAGGATGGCATGCTCTCCTCCTACATAAAATCCATCAGGTGCCTGTCCTGTGGATATTTGTGTACATCACATCTCACAGTCAACATCCCCACGTTGTGCCTCTCTGACCTGTTGAAGAAGTGGAGGAGTCACTGTAAGGGACTGTAGGAAGTCTACCCTATCTCTATCCATGAAGGATATCTACAAAGCGTCTAACTGCTCTGTCGCCTATCCAAGTAGTTGAATACCCGACCTCCTGCTGAGAGCATCAGCTACTATGTTCCCCTTCCCAGGAGTATAGACTATCTCAAAGTCATAGTCCTGTAGGAACTCGAGCCATCACCGCTGTCTCAGGTTCAGGTCATTTTGAAAGAATATGTACCAAAGACTCCGGTGGTCTGAGTAGACTGTAAAGCGCTCTCCCATCATATAGTGCTGCCATATCTTCAACGAGAAGACCACTGCTACTAACTCCATGTCATGGGTAGCATAGTTATGCTCGTGTTGCATCAACTGTAGTGAACCATAGGTGATCACTGCCCACTCCTGCATCAGGACACACCTGAGTTCAGTCCCTGATGCATCGCAGTAAACTATGTACCCTATGCCCTCCTCAGGTAGCCTCAAGATAGGTGCACTGGTCAATCTCTGTCTCAGCTCTTGGAAGCTCTGCTGACATCTATATGACCACACTAAGGGTTCCCCTTCTTCGTCAAAGCTGAATGTGGTGCTGCAGCTCTAGAGAAGTCTAGCACAAATCTCTGATAGTACCCAGCCAGACCTAGGATACCCCGCACCTCCGTCACACTCCTAGGTGGATCCCAAGAAAGTACAACATCAATCTTCGCAGTATCAACCGCAACTCCTGCCTCAGAGATGATGTGCCTGAAGAGGTGGACCTCTCGAATCCATAACTGACACTTCAAGAGCTTACCATAAAGCTGGT
This sequence comes from Viscum album, assembly GCA_963277665.1. Classification (NCBI taxonomy): domain Eukaryota; kingdom Viridiplantae; phylum Streptophyta; class Magnoliopsida; order Santalales; family Viscaceae; genus Viscum; species Viscum album. The sequence continues at coordinate 743,268,788 of OY728123.1, read as the reverse complement.
GCTCTCAGAGTGTGTATAGTACAACCCGCAAGTGGAGGCGTGCTCCTCCTTAGTAGTCAAGTAAATAAGTATGTCGTCGATGAAGACTATGACAAATCGATCGAGGTAAGGCTGGAAGATCCTGTTCATGAGACTCATGAACACCGATGCAGCATTGGTTACAATGAAAGGCATAACCAAAAACTCATAGTGGCCATAACGACACCTGAAGGCCATCTTCTACACATCCTCATCTCGAACTCTGAGCTGATGATAGCCTGACCTGAGGTCTATCTTCGAGAACCATCGTGCTCCCCTGAACTGATCAAAGAGGTCGTAAATCCTCAGAAGAGGATACTTTTTCTTTACAATCACATAATTCAGGCGACGGTAGTCGACACATTGTCGTAAGCTCCCATCCACCTTCTTGGTGAATAAAATCAGAGAAGCCCAAGATGAAACACTGGGTCGGATGAATCCTTTGCCCTGCAAGTCCTCTAGTTGTACCTTTAGCTCACAAATCTCACTCGGATCCATCTGATATGATGGAGTAGATATCGGGGTTGTACCAGGGTATAGATCAATGTAGAAATCTACCTCTCTGCGAGGAGGTAGTCCTGGAAGGTCGTTAGGAAAAACGTCCGCGTACAGATCCACCACAACAGGAAAACTCGGACTCCGTACATCAACTGCTCTAAGGATGAGACTAGTCAACTGATGGGTGATCTGTTGTCCTCTCCTCTATGTGAGTCCATCCTGCTCTAAAAAGGTTCCCTTCTCATTGGTGAAGGTGAACCTACTCCCAATAGTGCGGACACACCGCACATTGCGCCTAATACAGTCAATCTGAGCATGGACTGTAGATAACCAATCCATGCCCAAGATGACGTAGTAAGGCCTCAATGTCGCTACAAGAAGATCCATGCCGAAGCTCTCGCCTCCTAGAGTAAGTTCACACTATAGGCACCAGTGTGTAATCATTGAGTCTGCTCCCGTAGGAGTTTCTTGCTAAAAGGATCGAGCCAACGGCTCTGTCAGAATCTCCGAGCTCTGAACAACGGCAGTGGTAATAAAAGAATGACTCTCTCCTGTGTCTATAAGAACTGGAGAAAGGTTGGAGTAGACATAGATAGTACCTCAAATCATCTCAGGTGCATCTTGGACATAGGCCTCGATTTCCTAGAGTTGAGCATGCCCCTGTCTGCCAACTCCCTTTGGTCGGGGTGGTACTCCTGATGGTGGTGGTGGAAGAGGCTTGAAGCGTCGTCCACCACCTGCTGTTCGGCCAACTCCTCTGCCTCATCCGCCTTCTCCCTGCGGATAGCCATGGTTGAACCTCTACCTCTGCATGGGTGATCCCTCAACTGTCTGGTGCTCCTCTGCATGGCGGGTCGGGCAGTCACGAGCCATGTGGCCCTGCCCGCCGCATGCAAAGCGATGTCTGCCTCTCGTATGACTGGCTCTGCTCTGTGTGCCCCGCACATCCGAACCAGTATCCTGAGGTCTCCCACCTGATGGCCTTGTCTGCTTGGACCTCTACGACATCTGTCTACCACCAACTGCAGAAGACTTCGCTACATACCGCCCTACGATAGGCTTCACTGTTGGCATGGGCTCAGCAAGGAAGCACTCCACAAGAAGGGCTTGCTCCAGTACTCCTGCCTGCATCGGAATGCTGAGGGAGATCATTGAAGCACTGATCTCATACCTCAGACCCTTTTCGAAGGTCTAGGCCTGGAAGAATAGGTCCCACACCATGTCCTTGGGGTAGCGCGAGAGGTAGGTAAATCTCACCAAGTACTGGGCTACTATCAGGGTTCCCTGCCGCAATTATAGTAACTCCTGAATGCACACCGCATGGAGTGTGGATGGAACGAACTCCAAGAGGAAAAGGCTCTTGAAGTCCGTCCAAAGAAGTGAGGCCTCATCGTGCACCTGGAGCATCAGGTTTCACCATCTACCTGCTTCTGCGTGCAGGATACTCCCCATAAGGATCACCATGAGGTCAGCTGGTGTCCCTACTAATCTGAAGACTCAAAAAACAGCCTCCAGCCAATCATCAACTGCCTGAGGGTCCATCTCTCTACGGAACCTGGGAGGCCTCTGACGCTGAAACTCATGTAGTGCACTCAGGCGATGTGCACTCTCATCAGTTGGGGCTGGTGCCATCGGTGGCTCGGTGGGTAGAGGTAATGCTGGTGCCTCCGCTGTAATGGGGACCTGCACCGAGTCCTCGTCACTCGATGGGCTACCATCTCACACATAACTGGGAACCCTAGCTGGCTGCCATCATGGGGCCATCCCGAAAAGAAACAGGTGCACCACGGTTAATACAGTATACCTAGTGAGCTGACTCAAAGTAATCAAAAAGAAAACTTTTGAAACACACGTGCAATAAGTGTTTTCGAGCACTGAGTCAGAAATCAGAAGTCATGGTCCTGGTGTATGGATACATAGGCCACCGCACCAACACTGGACTCCCTGGACTGATAACCACACTCAACACACATAACATTATTGCTTCAAAGAAATAAATTATCAGAGTCCTAAGTTCTGTGGTAGAACCGAATCCTCTGATACCAATTTGTCACGACTCGTCCTCGGGGCCCGTGCCGTGACTACCCCAAGCCCGCCATCCATAGGCCTGGGGATAGTGACTAGCAACAAAGGCGAATATCCCAATAATATGGAAGGCATTTCCTTTATATAAGTGAATTAACACAATAGTGTACGCAAGCTGAAGTAAACACTAAGAATACCGAGTACAAAAGTAAGTGTTGGAAAGTAAATGGGCCAGAATACAAACCCAACTGAAAGAACAGTACAACTAAAAAGAAAGTAAAGCAGTAGAAAAGTAAATCAGCAACCACAGAGTCATCCTCCAGCTATCCCATCTGACGGTTGGGTATAGATGGTCTCCTTAACTCATTGGTTTTGGCCTTCCACTCAGTGTATGTCCTGCCAAGTGGTCCACCTCCAGGTACCGTCCCGCTCTAGAAGACTCCACCTCAATCAGTGTTATCTGTCGTCTGAATCTATCACAATGTAGTGCGGGCATATCCAATGCTGGGGTGAGTATACGATACTCAGTAGGGACGCCGAGACCCCCAAAGGTCTCCCAGAATCCAGAAAGGATAAACCACAAAGGAAAGATACAAACACGAAGTATCAACCAACTCTAGCTAAGTATATTTCCATACATATACCTAAGTCATCAATTTTAGTTTGGCTCCAACTCACGAGCCCAAGTAGAACCCAGTCCACACAAGAAAGAAAAACCCAATCCACACAGGAAAGAAAGTAAAATATATCGATGATAATGACTGAAAATCAAGACTCAGCACACACAGGTATATTACTCACGAATAGGGGTGGAGATGATAGATGTATCCTCTGAATCATCTTCCTTGTCGAACCCACATAGGATCCAAGTACAAAAGTCATCGCTACCGAACCCACGTAGGATCCTTGTATAGTAAACATCACTGCCGAACCCACATAGGATCCAAGTACAGTCGTCCTCGCTATTCAACCCACGTAGGATCCAAGTACAGTCATCCTCCCTACCAAACCCACGTAGGATCCAAGTACAGTCATCATCATCATCGAAGCCACGGAGGATCCAAGCACGGTAGTCGTCGCATTCACAACCAGCTCTAGGATTCCCACACACATCATACTCGATTCAGGGAGGGTCTTCTCCTCAAGTCAATGGGGTGGATACATCAAACATCACGAAGACCAGATATGATGTATCTCAACGTTCCATCCCATGTCATAGGGGAAAAACCAAGGAGAACATGTCCAAGATACAGAGAATAAGATGACCAATTCATTTCCCTAAAAGTACATGGAGTGTAGGTAAGTGATACACGTCGTAACATCAGACACCTGGTACTGCCCATGTGAAACGGCTTGTGTTGCAGGGCTGGTCATGTAGATAAGTAAGTACATGGCGTGTGGTATTGTTACATGTCGTGTCCAAACCTCTAGAGTTGGTTCTATGTGCGCTGGCCATGCCTGGCTGTATGGTGGAGTACATGCTCGTGTACTCCACCTCGTGTCCGTGTATTTCCAGAATACACGCCATGTCATCACGAAGTTTCTCCTGCCATGGTGAAGGTAGTACACGTCATGCATCTTGTCCATGTAGTTATGCCCATGTCTGTGTACCTCCCAGATTACACACCGAGCCTCGCAAAGCTACTTTTTCCTTTCTATGAACTGAATACACGCTGTGTTACTTGGAAGTGTATTGCTATCTGTGTCCGTGTATTTTCCCTGAATACACGCCATGTCCATCGAAGCCTCCTCTGACAATAGTTTGGAAAGTACACACCGTGTATCTAGATTCACACGCCGTGTGTTACTATTCAAACTTCCGAAATAGAAGCCACAGTATGCTTTTACTACATGACGTGTGCTTCTAGAGTACATTCAGTGTATTCTGGAATTTTCCCAAAATGACGCCTCTGTCTAGCACGCCTCCCGAGGAATCCCTTCTTCGTTCTGATGATCTGATTTCTATGAAACTTTCACTTCTAGGTCGCCCCGATGCTCTAAGGCCATTTACGATGTTTTCGGGCCTCTGTTGGGCTCCTAAAACATAACTTCATTCCCCGCTCTAGAACAGTTGAAGGACTCCACTTATTCACAAGAACGACAGCGGAATCGGACCGTGTTATTTTGGACCGGTCCCTTCCGCATTAGTCCGATAACAAGTGGTTTTTTTCGAACGACAACATGGAAGGAAAACCAATATTACTCAATCCAAAACACACCCCTACCTCGTGACATGATCTGCGGAGAGGAGGCATCATTTTTTGACATCGGAATGGTGATGTCGTCATTTGCGAATTCCCCATGGCGGTGTCTCCTCCCTTGATGGAGAACCAGGAAGCGTTCTTCGTCGAGAAGAATGATCGTTCTTTGTCAGAGGAAGAATTTCCTCAAAGCTTTAGAGCTCTCCTTCCAAATCCTACCCACACAAAAATTATAACCAAAAATAAAATAAGATTCTCCTTATATTATTTTACTTTTCCATGCATTTCAAAAACATAAACATTCAAACACTTAGTTAAATTAATTGAAGAGGTTTAATCAATTAATTTAGTGTGTGTTGGCATGAACTAAGAGGGAGAGTGAGGGAAGGTGACGAGGTTACACATTTAATTCCAAGGGGGGTTGAGGGGTTATGGAAAGTGAAGAAGTTGGGGCTCGTGTGGGCCCCACCTTACATGTATCCTCACATGGTTAGTTAGGATGCTAGTGGGTCCCACCCTAACTCCCCCATGTAGGATAGATTCATATTAGAATTAGAAATAAATTTGTACCATAGATTTATTCATTTTTCATTTAATCCACATTTTTTAATATCTCTCCGCGAGCAAACACATCTTTAGTAAATGTCTTCTTAAGAAATTATTGGTGCTGCAGTTTCCTCGGTACCCTAATATTTCAATTCAGAGCACCGGTTCAAAAGATAGAAAACCCCTCTCATTCATTCACTGAATGAACCTGAGCTAAATTTCAGAAATTGATTCCAGGCACACCGGGCCTTGGAATCATGTGCCATCAGAAATTGTGTATTCGTAAAATCCCAAAGAATTTAAGAAAATAATTTCCTTAAAATTTACGGGTCTTTACAATTCTCAGGAAAAAAAATTAAATTATTGATTTGATTTATGAAAATATAGATTAGAAATTCAAATTTCATGAGTGGATGTATAAAAAAGTAAAGCCTATGATTGTTGGAGATTTTTGTGGAAGGTGCACAAAGTCGGGGCATATTGTTGACAAATGTGTGACATGGTTTCCTAAACCAATAGAACTAGTGAAGAAAAATGAAAATGTACCATTGGTTTCCTATGCTAAAATTGATAATTTTAATAATGAGTATACACACAAAATGAATTCTAAGAATATAACAAAAGAATTATGAGTCATATGGCCAGAAAAGTTTGAATGTTCTTCGAAGTTGGAGAAATACAAAAAGAATCAATGTTCACTACCTATTATTGTTAAAAATTATATTCCATATAAGTTGAAATATGGAGAAATAAAGTATTAAATGATTCCATTAATTGATAAAATTTGGAAAGTCAGTAAAGGATAATGCCTGGTGAGTTTTTATAAATCTAGAGAAGAATAGAGGGGATTTTATGGGTTGAAAAATAAAACTCAACCCTGTAAATCAAACTAAAAATGTTATTAATTAACCACTGTATTACCATTAATATTTTTAATTTTATTCTATGGAAGGAATTAATGGTCAGAAATATATTCAAGAAGATTCCAAAAAATGTGGATGTTCAGAAAAAAATTACATTGCATCCAGGAAGTGATCCATCATGGAAGTTCATTATTTCAGTTTTTGTTAAAATTATCCATGAAAATAATTTTTTAAGAAACCCAATAATAATTATTCTCATCCCAATAGGGGGCAGTAGATAACAAACTACAATATTTTATTATCTCAACTAGAATCATATGAATATTTGATGTTCTTGTAAGGAATTTATCTGATGATTTAAATTATTGAAATTAAAGCTTATTATTAATTATGTATATTCTTCAATATATTTATGAATAAAAATTATGAATCATTAGGGGATTAACTGATAAATTGAAGAAAAAATAAAATGGATTGATAAAGGGGAATTAAATTCTTTGATTTGAATATTTTTAACATGCTTATTGAGATAATTACAGGAGATAAATTCAATATATTTTAATCATCCATTTAAAAATGGTTTTTGTTTTGCAATCACATTTAATATTATTTGTTGATATTTTTTTCCTGAATTAATCATGCTTGTTTTCGACAATTGGTAATCCCATGTAGACATGGGGATGATAAATTAATGACACATTTCATTAAGAAAGGCAATTTTTCCTTCTCATAAGAATATCAATTCGAATTTATCTTAACAAGAATATCTTATAAAATGATTATATTAAAGAATATAAGAAGAAAATTTATATTTTTATAGAATTATATAAGTTGATTTATTTCCCATAAACATATCATTGGTTTTATTTTTATGTAAGGGAGAGAAGGAAACGTTGACTATGAATGGGAAATGGGCATTGAAAACAAATACATATGGGAATATTGAAGAACCCAAATTTATTAAAGTAATATTCATTTTATAATTGTTATAAATATACTTGTTTGAGGAAATTTCAATTTTATATTCATTATAGTGTAGAGTTCCTTTCATTGAATCATTCTTTAAAATTATTAATTTGGAAGAGGTTACTTTGATTTGATGAAATTGCTTTAGATAAGAACCATTAATTGCGATGATTTTTGAACTGGACCTAACTGAAAAGACATGTTTAGATTGTATTAGGACACATTGAATATACCATTGGAATTTATTAATTTTTATTGGAAATAGAATTTTTTATTAGGCTAGAACATTATATTCAGATTATACAAATAATAATAATTTCTATTTCCAGACAACATGGAAAGGGATCTGGTTCACCTCTTCTGAAGTGGAAACTAGGATCAACCACAAAGACAACTACAATAAGTTCCTTGATATGCTTATAGGGCTCCAAAAATCAAATGGGAGTGTTGATCCACCCATGTGGGGAAGCAGAGAGGAAGTTTGAAGTACTCACACGATGTTGTGAAAGAGTTTTATGAGCAAACCTGTAATAAATTATAGTCATTATGGGAGGTTACTTATAATATAATAGGGAGAAAAACACTATAGCATTTTTATTTGGGATCACTTTACGGGAATTACTTTAGATTAATTTAAAATAAGTAATGAAATTTAACTATTCGATCAAATCAATCCAGGTTTTCCATTCATCACCACACGTCATCTTCACTAATAATCTCTTCTGAGAAAAAACTTTTCATCAATACTTTTACATGTTTCATCTCCATTTCATCTGAATGAGCCTTATGTACTACATTTCATTATTCAAAAAATTATCAATATGGTCGATATAAAATGAAACTATGTTTTCATGCAAAAAATGAGGACTTGGTTGAAGAAGTACAGTGTGAAGTTAAATTATTTTTTTATGGTGATATATTATGAATAAAAACATGAGATGGTGAGCTGATGAAATGTGTATATCTCCATGAATATTAGATCACTTAGTCTATGTAATGATTTTCTATAAATTCCATATGAACGGCTAATTTTATGTGTGCGTTTTATCAAACCACCCAAATAATCTCAAGAGAGGAATATATTAGGTGAAGCACTCTGTATTTTTAAAGTAATACATCATGTGCTTGTATCATTCATATTAAAATCGACATGTTCTCAAGATGATTATGAAAAATAGTTATGCAGTTTAACTATGTTACATGATTTTGAAATAATAACTCATGAATACATTTATATGAGGAATGTTGTAGTCCCATGTATATGCTTTGAGGAAGAGAAGCATCACATGAATGAATTTTTTGAGATCTTGCGAAGGAATATTACATATGGAAATAGTTTAAAACACTATCACATGTTCTTATTATACAAATAGAAAAAGTACATGAGGTGTTATGAGATTACTTTTCATTCTACGGGAAGGATCTTCACTATATTGTTGCATGATGAGAAGAAATACATTCATATCATATTAAAGTTTGTTCAAGTGAATATTACGCAAAGTAGAGGTCTTTATTGTCCCAAGTATACTGTTATGTGAAGTGGAAATAACAAAAGATTTAGGTAAATAACATAGTCTATTTATGTGATACTTTCATTTCAAAATTAGAGTGGAATTACATGTGTAGTTTGATTGAACAAGAAATTGGTGTCACGTGTTATCTCAAGGAAAATAGATGGTACGTGTGCTATTTTTTATGCATGAAATGTATACTAAAGAAATGATGTGGGATACATACATAAAACAGATGATAAATTCAATCTTTATAGAATATTCATGATAGATATGATGATATGTATACATGGAAAAAATAATGCGTGAAATGACGTTAGACAGCGTGTATACGTGGTGACTTTGTGATATTTTCTCAATTAAAAAAAATATTTCACTCGCACACATTTGGTTTGGTGAAAATATGTCCAAAGGTACTCACATAGAATTTATCACTCTATATATAGTGTGTGTGCATGATAGCATTGTGTACTTGTATAATGAATGTCAAAAGAATACATAATTTTTTTCTATTGCATAAAGTATACAGAAAAATAGTGTAGATAATTACATATATTAAATATGTGCTTGTGATGATGATAACTAAATGCATGAATACAACCCAATGTTGATATTTGTAATAATTTAGTTGATTTGAAGGAATATTTTTCATAAATCATGGATAATGAAAACATTCATCTTGTGGATAAATATTCATTTTTTCGTGCTACTATTAAATTGGGCTAATGTGTAAGTAATATCATTCACTCATTCAGAAGAGTATACTAAAATGAGACGAATTCAATGTTCTTGATTATTTTTAATGGTAGTGGAAGAATTTATATAGAAGTGAGAATGTTCAAAATCAGTTTATTCTAGTGTCTCAAATAGGAAGATCATTTTTTGTTGGAGTGGAATCTTGTAGTTCATGTGATATTTCTCATTGTGATAAGTGTTTTATTTTTGGAACACTAATAAAATTATATTAGAATAAATATTGGAGGGATAATAATATAATTTTTTAAATTTTTTATACCTACCCCCCCCTCCATGGTATTCAAGATGATACATGACTGACCCACTAGTAATTGTTGATTGATTTCTAGTAGAGAATATGTGTCTCAGATCATCCCAAATATAGAAATGGCATAGTCATCCACATTATGGGAGAAACTTGTAAAAATATTTTTTGTTTTTCTTCATTTACATTCCATATTCTATGTGTTATTATTTTTTTTAATAGGGAATATTCATTAACAGTAATTGGTTAAAATGTTTGGATTAATAAAGAGGATTGAATTGATGAAAATAAAATTAGTAAAACTTGTGTGCATTTATTCACAGACTCCCCCAGTGTACCTTTAAGACCAAGTGGTCACATTATAATGGGATTAATACATTATATAATCTTGATATTATCAATGGTTTTCCCTAGCGTAGGATCAAGGAATTGTATATCCTTAAAACTACTTTATAAAGAATGTATATACCCCATGTGTATATTTTTATTCCATTTGGTTTATGAAATGGTCATTATATTTTATGGTGATGATAAATTTAATTTTTTACTAGTTCTATAACTATTTAATTGTGTTATTAAAGGTTGACATCTTGTTTTACTCGAAAACCAAGTAGGATCATGTGTGACATTTGAGAGAAGTTTTGGAATTATTGATAAATTGTTTACTATATTCAAAAATGTATAAGTGCCCATTTTTTAATTAAATATGTGATTTTATTATGTAACATGGACTTGGAACATATTAAGAAGTTGATCCTAAAAATATAAATGATATTATGACATGGAATGAACCCTATGATTTCTTTCAGATTCGGATCATCTTTGGTTTTCTTGGGTATTATCATTGATTTAAGGGATTATCTAAGTTGGATTCTTAATTTAAAATTCCTTCTATGATGATAGTGAAGATAATTTTTGATGAAAAACACATGACTCCATTTGATGAGTTTATGTTTCATTTGACTTCAGATCTAATTTTGAATCTCTGAGTGGCTGGGCAGGGCAATCTTGTCAATTGTGATGCATTAGGTTCATGATAGGGATTCTTTCTCATACATGGTGATCACATGTTGGATTAGGATTCACTTCACCTTTTTACATATGAAAATAACAATCCCATATAGGATTAGAAACACATTTCTATGATTTTTTCATTGAAATGTTGATAGCACTATCATTTTTTTGAATGTTTAACCATCAACCATGATTAAAAAATATTGAGTTATATCATCCAAAAAAATTATTTCAATATCTATAAATGGAGAGGTAAGAGTAGATGAAATCTATTTAAATTTATATTTTAAACACCTTGGTGAAGTGTAACATTTACACTAATGATTTGAGAAAAAAACTACCAATTTTAGAAATGTTGGAGTCATTATAGGAGTGGAATAAATTAGATCCCTATTCCTCCTTGTATTTGGGCATTATGGATTACGATAGTGAGGTTTATTTGGAAATTTTTTTTGGATTCCTCTATTCCAAACATGACTGTCTAGGAAAAACATCTTAATGATGTGTTCAATGTAATTTTGGATTCTTTATATGGTAGGGATACCATTGGGGAATGTTCCCTATAATAAGTGAGTATACGTTTCTTCTCTAAAAAATATGATTTTATCACCTATGGGAAAGGACATGTATGGGGATTTCCATAATTACCAATTAATGGTACAACCAAATACGGAAAATGTGTTTTCTAATATGTGTCATCAATTCCTATAGATAGGTTTTAAATGTGACATCACTATTTTTTCCCATTTTTATACATGTTAGAAAATTGTGGTCAACTATCAACGACCCTCAGTTTTTCTTCATCGCACTCCAATGACAGCTTATATGTGGTATGGCATATTGATATAATTTTATGTTAGATTTCCATGTACACCTCTTGGAAAGAATTTTATTTTATTATTTATTGAATATGGGAATAAATAGGCTCACTATATTTCCATTAATGATATGAACATAGTTGATTATGTTTTACCATATTTAGGAAGATAGTCGAAAAAAATATATTGTACCAATTATATTGGAAATGATTCAAGTTTTTCCTTCACCTTAGAGAATATGGTTATTTCAATTTGAAATTGATAATGTTTTCTTAGGATAAATTTTAACATTCATACATTAATATGGCTAACATTGATACATTATATGATAGTCCATGTAAATATCCACATTTACATATCAAATATTGGTGAATCCGACTTTTTTTGACCAATTTTGGTCAACGAGAAGATGTTAAAAATAAATTTTATTTAATGGTGATCAATATTGGCTCAGAGCTGGTATAAATATTATATTATTCATTGCTAACATCCTTTGAAATTATTAGTTAGAGACTATGTTTTTCAAGATATCTCCATTATTAAGTAACCATCATATTAGAAACTCTGGGATTTTAACACAGAGATTTGTGGGACTGTTTCAGATCATTGATCACATTGGGAGGGTGGAGTACCACTTGGACTTTCCCCATAATATGAAATCAATCCAAAATGTTTCTCATGTTTCAAAAATCCATAAATGTCCCTTAGTACATTATTATGTGTTTATTTTGGAAGAATTTAATGTTGACTCTAATATGTTAGTGATAGAGTAACCAGTTTAGATTTTTTTAGTATTATAAGAATGTTCTTCCTTGAAGGTGTATATCTCTAGTTTCAGTTATATGGAATCATGGTACTAATTCACATGTTGAGAAAGAGAATGATGGTTTTATGAGAGTGTATTAGACTTAGCTATTTTTAGACCATTATTATTGATAGGATTTCTGGTGGTATAAATTATTTAAGGTAGTTTGAATTGTGTCATCCTAAAACCATATTTTTTCTATAGTCCTTGATATATTCTTCATCTGTTTATTTTTTATGTTCATCTCTAGTTTTACTGTTTGATTCTTGTTTATACATTACTATTAGAGACTTTCAATCGGTCAAGATTGAATTTATTATTCTAGTTAGTGGATATTGGAATTTCATTGATAGTTTGGCCTTAGGTGGATAATTATTTTTTTCTAAAAATGATATAGGTTTCCCACCATCCATCTGATGGGAGACTAGTTGTATTTTCATCATACAGAAATCCTACCAACTCGATAGATATGTCCACTAACCAATTGGTTGGTGAATTCATGAATGTAGATCCAATTGTAACCCCATCAGCTAATCACTGTGGATATAATAATTGTAAGAATTCTTCTTAATACCACCAGCTAGTTTGTGGATTATATAATCTAACTAGTGATGATGATGTGGGTGAAAAATGTTGGGGTTCAATATTAACTTTTTTCTTCTACTATTTGTTTTAATTCTAAACACTTCTCTTCAAAAAATATTTCCTTAGGGTTATAGATACTCCATGGGGGTGGATTTGAAACATAAAACCATTTTTATTCATTGATAAAAGTTATTTTAGAAGAATTAGATCACTTTGGGTAAATATAATATTATATTAGTTTTAAATTATCATTACCTCCTCTATCACATTCATTGAGAGTAGTGGATCATCATGCAATTGTTTAATCTAGATAAAGATTTGATGATTTTTGTTATATTATTTCTCCATGAGAGGTTATATCCATTTAAAATATCTAATTGTGTGTCATGTGTTGGTGATTGATGATAACAAGATTTAAATTTGTAGTTTCCCAAGATAATATCAATTAATTTATTCATCTTTTTCTTGTTTAATTTTAACATGACTTCATATTTTTTTAAATACATAATTCTATATTCTTGATTAAATATTTATAAATGGACTTTTGTGTCTCGATGTTGGAACTATTGGGTATGTATTTTGAAATAATGCTATCATTTCCACTAAATGGGACTTGAAATGAATGGGGGATTTCAAGGAAGACTTTTATGATGGTAGATTCCGAAAATATGGAAGGAAATAATTCATTGTTTGAAATAAAATATACTATTTATTTGAAAGGATTGGGTTATCATCAAACCCATTTTTTTAGATAAAGAAAATGTTTTGAAACTCTAAAATTGGGTCTTTTTGAAATGATTGTTTTAAATTATTTGATATTTTATAAATGAGTGATAACCCCAAAAATGATTGATTTACTTGAAGCACATTTGAGCCAAAGTAGATATGTGGGAATCAAATATGATAAAGAAATATTATATCTACCTAAAAATGGATTAAGGATGAAAATGAAACTAAAATAAAATTATGGTATGGAGTTTACTTTTTTAATGGAATCATATTCTCCCGGGGTGTGTGGATCTGGGGAATTTTGTGTGCCCCAAGAGTCATAATTCACCAATATGTGCTAGAATCCATGTAAGAACCTGAACATGGGACTCTCAACTATTGTTCTATGATTTATAATTTATTTTTTAAAATTATTATCACATCACAATTATTATGAAATTTTATATTCATTCATGTTGTTATGAATTGATTTATTCATTCTTATTATTCAAAATAAGATTATATATACCTATTTTGATCAAAAAGATTAATCTTTTCTCTTTTTACGGAAACATATTTCTAAACATATTTTATACTAGACATTGAAATTTTTTGTAAATTTTATTTAATGTTAAATTGTGAAATTTTTTTATACCATGCTATATTAAAAACTAATCCCATATGGTTTTATTATATGAATTTATTAAGTAATAAATGGTACAATAATTCTATAATTTTTTTCTCACACCATACTTTTTCCTTCATCTGTTTGTATAATTTCTTTTGTCAGGTCTATGAAAAATGAAAACAGCTATTAGAGGTGTTGGGTGTTCATGATTTGTGGGACCTTGGGACATGGTTTTTTCAAATAGATTATGTGATCCACCTGTTACCAAGTTATGTTTTAATGATGTTTTTTATATTTTTTGTGATGAATTTCGTTCATGAATGAATTTTGGGACAACTTTTTACTTTTTTCACACTTTTATGTAGAGGAGTATTTTCCATAATGATTTTTTATTAATTCCTTTCCGATGTTTATATTTTTGAGTTTTTTATGAGGAAAATTAATTCCCTTTTTATTTTATTTTTTGATACCCATGTGCTTTTCTCCAGCCCATGGAGATCAGGAATTCATGTTGTACCATGATCAGATTTCTTTTAGTACAATTTATTTAGGTTGTCCTGGTCGGTTTATAAGAACATAAAAATTTTGATAATATAAATAGACGATATCATATCCAATCTATCCTCAACTGAGTACCAAACACACTAATCCCTACCCTTCCACTCCATGAAAGTAATCTATTATGTTTCAATAGGGGTATGGACTTAAAATTATTTTAATTACTGGAGACACAATCGATTGACTATGGTAAATTTTCCAATCCTTCATATTTTGTAATTATTAATCAAGATCATGTCAGCACATATTATTTTGAGAAGCTCCATTTTGATGATAAAATTGATTTATGGTAGGATATCTATAAATAGTTCATTTTGGAGTTTCCTATCATTTTTATATTTGTTCATTACGGTTTTATTTCAATTTAAGTTGTAGAAAATTTAATTTCATTAATTTATATAATCAGGTGGAATTCCAAAATTTATTCTAATTTTTTTAATATAATTTTGGGTCATACACATGGTTAGTTATTGATATACCTTAACATAAAAAATTTTAATAGATAAAATTCTTCACATGGGATCTATTTTCCAAACATAATAATCATATTTCAAAATTTTCTCAATATAAGGGCCTATAAAAAATGGTAATCTACTATGCCCAAAAAACATATTTTCCTTCTAAATGGGATAAATAGAGGGCTAAATACAATTTGATTCCTAATGAATTCAACTCTTCAATGATGGATGGACCCTCGTCATGGATATGTTCATGGCATGATGCTTACAAAATATGAAGAGAATGAAATGATGTTTTCTTATTAGAGTAAGTTTTTTGGGAACCTATCCAAATATATTCATTCATTTTAATGAATTATAGCCTATCAATTCAATTAGTATGTTTTTAATTTTTAATTTATAGATTTATCATAGGAAAGGGGATTTAAACCAAATTTTAAAAATGAATACATAACAAGAGACAAAATTAAAATCCATATAGGACAAGAGCAGTATCAGGACTCTACCCATGGAAGAAATGTTCCCTTATATAATACTATTTCTGAGAGCTATCTACAATACAATTATCTTTATTTAATTGAAAAAAACATGTCTATACATTTGGAAATGATTAATTATATGATAAATTTACATAATATTACAATTGGATCTATTTTTCTATTTTTTTAAGGCTAGAGTGGATCCCCCACAAGGACCCACTCCCCCAAGAACCCATTATAATGATTATATATTATAGGGATCTTCTTGTATAATGTTTACATTGGATGATTTTGTATACTAAATCTATAATTCCCTCTACTCAAACAAAATAATACCACTGCGTGCAATTATGCCACACATGAGGTCCACTTGTTCCCATTATATACACTCCACCGTAAATGAATCATATATCACATATTGGGAATCAAATTAATGAGTTAACCATGATTCTTGATTATAATAAGGATTTGACCACATCGAAGTACCAAATTCCCTCAGGTATCATCTCACTAATCTATACATAAATACATAATGAACCATCTACAAATTTGGAATGCATGATGGAAACTAAAAAATAATTAATAATAAAAGAAGAGAGAAAATAATGAATAAAAAGAATATAAAATAATAGCAGAGGTAAAGGAAATAGGTCGAATGAATAAATTAAGAAATTTCATTTCATTTTGGAGAAAGCTGATAAATTTTTAGTTTTCATTGAACTCAATATTAATTTGAATGATTTATCAGATATTAGAGATCCAATTTCCTAAATTTCAACCACTACTATCACTTTTGTTTATCTATAGACTTCATCATCACATTATATAAGTATTTAGAAAACATTTACAATACATTACCCACTATTACATAACATTTAAACTTGTTAAATATTTGGTATCCATTATTCTCACCTCACAATTGGTTTTTGACACTCATATGGGAGTGTATGTTGTTTTAGCAATCCATCATGAATGATTCATTTCTATAATAAATGTACCATCACTGTTGATCCCACTAGCTATTCCACCGACTCCAATTAATCTATATGGCCCTTGTGATGCATTAAATTCTATAAAAAATTTCTATTGATAGTGTTTTAAGAACAAATGATGGGATAATAACCACTTAGGCTTGTTTTAGTATAGTAAACACTTGATTTGGAGGACATAAATGAGTCTTAAGATGATAATTATGATCTTTGAGATATATTTTATCCACATTTCTTTGTTTTGATATTTTTTTAGCATATGTTGGAATTTTTATCATCGTTAATGTCATTGTACTATATCTTTACTCCTCACATGATAGAATAAATGAATAACATTTTGGAATGAATCATACAATTTATTTTACTCATAAACTTGAATACAATTCATAGATACCATTATTTAAATCTATTTTATGGCATATAAAGTTACAATTTTAGTTGAATTCAACCCCATAATCCTAATACATCCATTCAATATGAGTCTACACGTTCATGGAAGAATAATTTTTTTAAATTTTTCCGATTATTTATTTTCAAATTATACATTTCATTATCTAAACAAGATTTAAAAACTGGATACTCTATTTGGTATTAATTATGTGGAAGAATATGATAGACATACATTATCTTTTCTCCTTGATTTTTTTATTGTAATAAATATTTTTTTAGGAATAATATTTTAAACTAGAGAAAATATATTATGATCATGAAAAAATAAGTAATCATTTTAAATGTAAACCAATGAAAATTAAATTCCAATTTATTAATATTTTGAAATTCAAAATGATTACGGGATTGTTTTTGTTCTCATATTTTAACCATATAATGTTATTTAATATTTAAATATTCATTATTATTCATTATAATAGATATTTTCTAATTTAAAAAATACATTATTGGTATGTATTCTAATAAAAATCGAGATATCTAGTTAAAAAACAAGGATATTCCATTGATATGCATCAGCATAATAATTTACACATATTTATTTTTGGAAACATGGGGACTTTTAGTAATATTAATATGATTTATTCTACCATTTAATAATTCTAAAACCTTTTTAAATTTGGAACCACTTTACATTTGATTTACTACTAGTCCCATAGATTCAATAGAATATCATATAATATGTACAATTTGAATATAAATTATCATTCATAAATTTTTTTATTTTTATTTAATTATATGATTAGTTTTTATTAGAAAATTAGGGAGATATTTGTTATTCAGGGTTCTATTGCCTTATAATGACATGAGGGGGTAAATGAGTGAGAGTTTCCATGGATATTTGTGAATATAAATTCTCAATATATTTTCCCTTGCTTATATGATTCGTAACTAATTTGAAGATAATGAATATGTGAATTGAAATAATTGATAACTCTCAATACATGTTTACTGTTATTATTATAACTATTATAATTTTTATAGTGAGGATATTGATGGTGGGAATTGAGGTTGTATATAATATTGAATTCTAACAGTGTGATGCATATTTTATTTTAGAAATATTTTAAAAAATAGGATGAAAATTAAAAAGGAAAATATTCATTAAATTGAATTTATATATTTTGATATCCATAAGAAAAATAGAAAAAATGTTTGTTTGTTACAAATGCTTTTATTTAATAGAACAGAGGTATAGGATTAATTTTCATTCCTAGATTCATGTATTTTAAATAAATAATTCATCCATATTTTTGAAACCACTAAAAGATATTTTTATATAGTAAAATTATAAAATTATAAAATACGAAACCAAATTAAAATTATACCATCATTTATGTGGTTTAGATTATAATTAAGATGCTAAGTCGTCTTATAACCATATTGTAACACTCAGTGATTTTATAATTCCATTCTATTTATCAAATAAATGTACTCAATTGTTAGTAAATCATGAGAACCTAAATACATGTGAATAATATTTTATGAATTGTAAGATATAGTACAATATATGGTATTTAAATATAATATAATAATTGAAAATAATTTCAAATTTATTCATGAAATAATATTGATTGTAAAGAACTATTTTTGAATTATTTTTTATGAAAAGTTGTTATTTCATATTAGTTTTATTTGAAAAAACTATTAATATTCTTAAAACAATTAAAAATTACTTTTTTATACAATTTTCAAATGAATTAATTGGATATAAATTGTCTTGAAATAAAAATATAATCATTTTAATATAAAATTTGATGTTTTTTAAAACCTTATTTTAGGCACCCAATGTGTTTTTATGTTATAAAATTAAATTAATCATAATTGAAGAAATATTTTATTAAAGTTATGATATTAAATATTCAATAAAATGTGTGAACCTTCATTTAGTGGTTGTTACTCATTGAGGAATTAGAATAATTTCAATTTTGTTCATAATAATTCATTTTTATAAAAAAAATGTTTTAATTATGTTTTCCACGAATAATTTAACATTTTTTTCCACATTCAGAAATTTAATTTCATAAAATAAATTAAATATTTCAAATTAGAATTAAAAAAATTAGTAGTCTACTATTATTGTTTTCATAATTAATAGAAAGTATATTAAAAACATTACCACGATTATGGGTAAGAAGGATCAATGTGGGGGGTTACTAAATATTACAGTTTAATATATCCGAAAAACTGGTATAAAAGGAATTATTAAAGATATTTTAAGATTAATTTTTTTAGCATCAAATTTGGGTTTCCATAGTGCAACATTCACTTGTATACAATTATATTATTTTTTAGTGTTTTTTGTATTTACTTTTTTTAACTGCCGCATTTAAAAAGGGTATCTTTTCTCCCCACTTATTCACACCATCAAAAGATAAATAGTTTTAAAAAAACACAAAGAAAATATTTTAAACATTCTTATCTATACTATATAGGTTATATTCAACTCAAAAGATTGACCCATAGGTCCTTAAGAATAAATCCATAAGAGGTTTCTCAATGAATAGATAATTGTCACCACTATATCCTTTTATGTTTATTTATTGGTCAATATTCTAAAAATATTATATTTTCATATTTAAATAACATAATAAATATATTTATTATACTGATATGTTTTTATTTAAATGGTGTATCCATTTTCTAGATCATTTCTATCCAATAATAAATGATATTGTCATTAGTGAATATGTGGGGACAACCACCTCCACAAAGGGCTGTGATTCATTTTTTCATGACCTTCATACATGGATAGTAATATAGAAGGATTTAATTAATATATATTAAATTTATGATATTGTTATTATAATGTAAATATATATTATTATTTACATTTATTTCATTCCAAACATTGAAAAATAAAAAAAAATTAATTGTGCATACACATAGACTACAATTTCCCCGACGTGATGTAATTCATTATTCATCAAAACACAATAAAATTGTTAAATGTGTATATATAATGAATAAATATTATACATATAATATTATTTATATTCTATATATTATTAATCCATAACCATGTTGTAAGGATATGAACCATTGAACAGAAACATGTGTGGGAAGCAGATTAGTTTTCACCTATGTGCTAATATTAAAAGTGAATTATTAACAAATGGGTAAATATAAGTTATAAGGGAATTTTATAATTTAAGAAAATTATGAACATGTTTATTTTATATTTTACTAATATATAAAAATTTATTATACATGATCCTTAGACTATATAAAATGAAATTTAGTATTTGAGGTTGGGGGTTCTATTGAAATATTATTATTAATTGGGTGTAACAATTTTTAAATATTATTTGGGGGAATTATATGTTATTTATATATTAATTCCAATATATATTATTTAATTCTATATATTTATGGTATTATCATGTTTTTACTTTCAACTTCCTCTCTTGGGTACTTAAAATGATACAGAAATTATTTTAATAAAAGTTCACCATATTAACTCATCGGTCAATAAATTATTCTTCAATGGAAATGTTTGTTAAATTTTTTTAATATTATTCTTATCTATTTTGAAATTATTATTTAAAATTATTTTCATCCATTTTTTAATAATATTAATTTTTTTAAATGAATATAATTTTTTTTGTATGAATTACTTTTCAACTATTTACCAATGGTGTGGAATGGGTAATTTATTAATATATAATAATTATAAAAATAGTAATAGTATAATGAAAATTATTTTCTATGTGGATTACATTATGACTCACAATGGATATTTTCAATGAAAATAATTTTCTCAATATTTTATAAATTTTTATTTATATAGGTTAATAAATTAAAATGGTATTTTATTTATTTATAAATAATTGTTCAATTGTTTTTTAAAGGTATTTTTATACTATATCATCATCCTTAAATGTTTCTTATTCTTGACTAGTGATATGATCTACTAATATCATACAAGTTATTTCTCTGGATTGCATATGATTATGAGACGATTATAATTTTATGAAACCCATTTCTTTCCCAAATTATATTTTATGATGAATTGATTAATGATATTATGATATTGTAGCACAAATATTAATGGTTTTTATTATTGTAAATATGTGTCCATTAAATCCTCTAATTAATTTGTGAATTATAAAAATATCTTCAGATAATATAGACAATAATGGTGATTGAACCTAGTTTAGTTGGGGAATCTGTCTACTATTATCATGTTGGGAGTGAATCATGGGTAAGGAGATGATGGAATGAAGAGTTAACCCAATAATCTATTGGATATTGTAAACTATGATAGTATTTAATGTATAAATTATTGAAGGACCATGGGACACCCTGAGAGGGGAGGCGTGAATCAGGGTGTCAATTTTTTCTTTTAAACTAACAGATCTGGTTCCCACGTTGGTAGAAACTAGTTTAACCTGTATGATGGATATGAGAACAAATAAAACAATCACATGCAAAGAGATGACACATCCCTTTTTACTTGGTTCACTACTAAGTTCTACGTCTAAAGAGCATATGTCGATAGTTTTTTGGTCATACCAATTTCCATTATCATTCACTCATTGTGGATTACAAAGGTTTGGGAACAGTCACTCTGTCCCAGGCTCACTGCCTTTACAACTATTCATGGATAACCTACTGTGTCCCTTGGGTCACTCCCATTGACTCCCCTAGCTCACTGCCTTTGGTGAAGTCCCACTCAATTTTATAGACGTGAAGTTCTCTTCATCATTGATAATGAATACGTCCTCTTTTGTATGTAGATGCTCTGTTGAAGTCCAAATTCCACTCGTAGACCAAACTCACTTTGCACCGAAGGTATCGAGCAAACTTCCACCATTCTTGTAGCCCCAAAAAGACTAGTGATCTTCAATCCACACCCGGCGTGCTTCTCCAATCCGGAGTGCATGTTTAAAGACGGTGCGCAAGTTAACCTCTACTACTTGCGCGACACTTGATTTTTCAACCTCAAACTTGTACAACTCGTACTCTTTTCCACCAAAACCGGTTTTGGCGCGCAATTTTCAATTGTCGCGCTTCTTCAAATCCTGGCATGCAAGTGTCACCAAACCACCTGAGCGACACCTACTTCACTAACTCAAAACTTGGGAGAATCACCCCCTTTCTCGCCCAAAGAACTTTGGACGCGCAGCAAACAAATGTAGTGCAACTTCTACTTGTGCGACCCACAACCACTTGCACGACCACTACACCTACGCGACGGGAGCTTTGATTTTCAATAAGTCTGAACTTCATTCCGAATGAGGAGGGGTTGACCACTATTTCTGAACATCCACTGAGGATTGACAACAAACACAAACCATACTCCAATTCATACAAAGAACGGCCATGGTTCCAATAATCTCCCCCTTTGGGTTTGTTGGAAATAAGTAAATAAATTCAATAGAGCACCAACCATAGGGAAACCACAAATGCAAGAATCAACTCATCCAACACTCTAAGTCTACATGAGCTATGCTCGGTGTAGAAAACAAGAGAGAAAGCATGAATTGGGTTCCCATCCAATGTATTCCTTTCCATCCTATCACCGACACTGAATTCTCAATGTGTCACAAAAGCATTACTTTCCTGAATTTATTCTATTCTCCCCCATTGACAATAAACCCAAAGTCCGGTATTTTTTCAGCTCAAACCACACTCCCTGTGGATAGTATCTCCCCCACAAACCTGCATCACATCCATAAACAGATTAAAAACAATTAACATAACTGGGGAGAGTGGTATTGTGTAACCTTTTTTTTCATTGGGAGGTGGCTGAACACTGAGGTTCAACTGATGCTTCACAGACACAGCCGCTGGCAGTGGATTGGTCAGGATATCAGCCACTTGATCATCAGTTCCCACATGATCCATTCGAATCATGTCATGCTAAAATTTTTCTTTGATAAAGTGATACCTTATTTCAATATTTTTGTACGAGAATGCTGAATAGGATTCTTGGTAAGATCAATTGCCCTCTTGTTATCACAGTAAATTACCATTGGTTGCTTCACCTCATCACCAATATCTGTTAGTTGATTCTTCATCCATAGTAGTTTAGTGCATTCCTTTGTAGCAGAGATATACTCAGCTTCAGTAGTACTGAGAGAAGTACATTCTTGTTTCTTGCTCGTCCAGCCAACACATTTATTCCCTATATAAAATGCTCCACAACTGGTGGAATTTCTATCCACTTCATTTCCATGCTAGTCAGAATTATAAAATGATGATAATTAATTGTCTCTTCCTGCAGTAATGTATAATCCACAACTGTGAGTACCTTGAATATACCTCATGATTATTTTTCCTACTGTAATCTGATTTCCTTTGGATTACTCTGAAAGTGGGCTGCTAGAAAGGTTGCAAAGACAGTATCTGGCCATTTCGTTATCAAGTACAGTTGTCTCCCAATTATCCCCTTTACATAGTGGGGTCTACAAATGCCCCATCCTCATGCTTTCCAAGTTTGGTTCCAACTGCAATCGGAGTTGATATTTGTTTGGAGTCTTTAATATTAAACTTCTTTAAGAGCTCTCTTGCATACTTTTCTTGAGAATTGAATGTGTAATCCTGCCTTTGAATCACCTGCAGCTCCAAGAAATATGTGATCGCCCCAATCATAGACATTTCAAATTCTGATTTCATGTGATTGGAAAATTCATCCACTGATTTCTGTCTGCTGCCACCAAATATAATGTCATCAACGTAGACTAGAACCATGAACGGATCTTTTGGAAAATTATTCACAAATAGATTGTGGTCTACTCCTCATCTTCTGAATTTTAGCTTCATGATATATGAGTCCATCCAGGAATACCATGCTCGTGGGGCCTACTTCAAACCATATAGAGATTTCTTCAGTTTGTAGATGTTTGTTTCATTAGTACCAAGAACAAAACCCACTGGTTGTTCAATGTAGACTTCTTCTTAGAGTACACCATTCAAGAATGCTATCTTGACATCCATTTGATATACTTTATATTCTCTTTGGAGTGCCATGGAAAGGAAGAGCCTGATTGACTCCAGTCTAGCCACAAGAGAAAAGGTTTCTTCAGCATCAGCGCCTTCAATCTGGGAGTATCTTTTACATAGAATTCGTGCCTTCTTTCTAATAACACTTCTATTCCCATCAAACATGTTCTTGAAGATCCATTTTGTACTAATCACATTGTGACCTTCCGGTCTCTGGACAAGATCCCATGTCTGATTCTTTTCAATATGATCTAACTCTTCATTCATGGATTTCACCCATGATTTATCCTTTGTAGCTTATTCAAATGATGATGGCTCTACAACTGACAGAAATGTAGATTGTGTGTTATTCCTCATCCTCCTTGTTTGAGTGGGTGCACTCCTATCCCCAATTATGTTAGATGTAGCAATCTCAGAAATACAATTTCTCCTGTGTGGTTCAGTTGCATTCTCTCCTGCCATAGTTTCTTCTTCAGATTCTTCTTCTGAGTCAACATCATGATGTGACTGCTGAGTGTTTTGTACAACTTCCTCTATTTCTGTATTTGTATTTTCTCTACATTCACATTCTTGCTCACTTTATATCACATCAGCATATGATGTCCCTAAAGAATTTTTCATTTTATCTTGAATTATATTAACATCAATGCTTTCCACCTCCTCCTCCAACGACCCGAAGGCCTGCAAATTTTTATTTATTATAAAGCAACCCTCTTTTAAGGGAAGAAGGGGGGAACCCAAACAGACTTCACGAACATAAGACCAATCACGACTCGAAAGTCTTAAAGAGTAAAACCAGATTGACAACATGGAACTGCCCCTTCCCATCATTTGATCGAGATAAAGCTCTTCATCGATGCATGGCTGATCGGCAAGAAAGTGTCCTGTGTCAAAGCACAGGACCTATCCGATGGCCGCGCCATACCCTCTCAAACATCCAAATCCAAAAATATCGGTAAAGATGACTGGCCAGCTCTTGAACCTCCTATGGACCTCTTCCATGTAGTCGAATCCGGGGGCGTCGCCATTCAAAAAGATCACATACTCAAACCAAAGCGCAACATCAAGGATGAAAACCATCACCACCAGCTCAAAATGACACCGGAAGAAACAAAATTGAACCATCGCCACAAATAACCCCACCCCATTGAATCCACAGCAGCCCTACACCACCACAACAATAAGTAATCCAAAGGATCATGTGCTCCAAGAAGTAATTTGGAGAGTCATCGCCACCTAGGGCTGGAAGACCCAGCAAGCATACCACAGAAGTGCCACCAAGGAGGGGATCCATGTCGATCTGGACCAGAAGCGCTGCTCTGAGCTGAAACTGGGAAGATCTGAACGGAGGATGAACCCTCACCGGCTACCGAGTCAGACTAAACCACCGGACAGCAAGAGGGCAATAGTGAAACGGGAACAGGGCCATGCTGGCGACTCCAAAACCACAGATCGAACAAAAAAAGGCTACCAAAAACTATAACAACTGCATCACCATCACATACGCAGCCGTGATAAACCAAATCAGCATAGCCACCACCAGAAGTCAAAACCAGAATGCCTCCCCCCTCGAAGCCACTGTAGAGACATCACCGAGTCTCGCCTCACCAGAACGCCAGAACCGACGCGAAGTCACAGACCAAATCCACACCGGAGGCCGAACGTCGAGCTGATCCATAGACCAAATCCACACTAGAGGCCGAACACCGAGCCAAGACGAAGACCAGATCCACAGAGAAGGTCGAACACCGAGCTGAGACGAAGACCAGATCCACACCGGAGCTGTCGCCAAGCCGAGTCAGCTGTGATCCGACTAGCCATGGATGCGAGGGGTTCCTTACATACCACATTTTATAGGGTATCTTCGTTTCACCCATATAAAGTCATGTTCGATATTGAATATATATTGTAGCTTGAACAGCCACTTTCCAATAATGTCATGGAATACGACTCTCAATTAGCACAGTTCATTCCATGTTGCTCACAAGTCGATTCATACGTTCAACAACTCCATTTTGTTGTGGAGTTCTCACAGGAGCTACCTCATGTTGTATGCCATGATTCTCTAGGTAATTTTCAAATTCAATGGACATGTATTCCCCTCAATTGTCATATCGCAACACTATGATGGTTCATCCAGTATAATTCTCGGTGATTCGCCGATATGTTTTCAGGAAGTCGAGCACTTGTCGTTTCCTGTGAATGACCATTACACATGAAATTATACTATAATCATATATGAAAAGTAAAAATTACATTTCTCCATGAGTTCTAGCAACATTTATTAGCCCGAATACATCTGTATAAATTAGATTAAGAAGATGGGATGCCATTTTCTTCTTTGGCCGATATGAACTGCGGACCAGCTTCCCACGAATGCAAGCATCACAATACTTTTCACGCTCACGCCTCAGGTTGGGAATGTCTATGGCAATCCTCATTTTTGATATTTTCTCCATCTCTTGTTGATTGATGTGGCCCAGTCTCTGATGCCACAAATTATTTTCTTCTTCAGCAGTCATGTAACAAACATTTTATTCACTATCAACCTGATACAAGTTTCCTTCTTTTCTGGATCCCTTCATAAGTGAATTGCTTGTCTTTTCCTTGATAGTGCAGCCTTTCTGATTAAAAATAACTATAAGTCCCGAGTCATAGAGTTGAATCATGCTGAGTAGATTATGAGGTAGGCCATCTGCATAAAGGACTTCAGTTTTCTTTATCTCTCCATTATCTTATTCAGTACATCCACTACCTTTGATTTTCAGAGCTCCAACATTACCAAATTGTATTGTGCCATCAACCTTCCTTTTCATATCCATTAACAGGCCAGTATTACCAGTCATATGAGATGAACAACCGCTGTCCAGAATCCAGGTATTGTTTCTTTTTGTAGCTTTTAGGGCCACCTCTACAAGTTTTTATTTCTCAATTTTCTTCCTTTATTTCCATGAGACATTGGATTGAGTATATAGCATTGATGGACTTTAAATTATCTCTTCTGTGTACCAAGGTTCTTCATAGTTGAAATATTCTTTGAGAAGAGAAAACCTGTTTGAAAGAGAATCATTGTCTTGCTGATGAGACTTGACTTGTGTTGAACATCGGTATGAGGTGTTCATGTACCTTCTCTTCCAGAAATTAATAGCCTTATGACCAAAGATAGAACAACAAAAATAATATTCCTAGAAATTGTTTCTTTATAATAATTAGGATATGAATCTGCTCTCCTATGTTGAAATACTATATCTTCTCCATTCAAATACCTTCTTACCTCTTCGCAATAAGACATAGTGTGGTCCAAATATTCAAAGATCTGACACTTCATGAGAGGAAATGTCTTCTCACCTCTATTAATCCCCATTCCTTCTTATCTGGGATAATATCATGAGGGCTCCTTTTACGATGAGGCTTGAGGATAATATTCTTTTCTTATTTCATATTGAAATGGGGCATTCTGTTTCATCACCTCATAAGACTTTCCCACATCACCCACTTTCAGCATGCCTTTATTTTGGTCTCCTTTATTTGTAGCATTTGACAATTCTGCCTCACAACCAATTCCACTATTTCCCATGCAGGCAGGTCTTTGATCATTTAAAATCTTTTCAACTCCATTAGAGACACGTTTTTCTCTCTCCAATAACTCAGCGTCTGAGGACCTTCCAAACTGTATTTTCTTCCTAGATTCTTTTGAAATTGATTCTGCCTCAAGTTGACTCCTAAGAGTAACAACTTCCTCTTCAAGACCCTCGGCAGCATTGTTATTTTCTTCCAGTCTGGATGTGAGTTCATTGATGACCTTTCCCTGCTCTTCAATTCTCAGCTTCAGATCCACTACATCATCATTTCTTTCAAGGATTTTAGACTGTACTTTCACAAATTATTCCAGTCGTTCAATTTCAACTTCAAGCTGATCAACATATTCAATTGATTCCTCTACAATTGATTTCCACTTATTTCAACTCTTAAATTTCATCTTAAAATGGTTTACAGAATCTTTAATTTACAACTCGGAATTTCCACTAGTTTTTAACTGATTGACACCACCATTATCTTTTGATTTTTGAACAGTGGCCATCATGGAAGCATGGTTTCTTGTTTTAAACTCTGGTTCTTCTTCTTTACAAAACTCATTATTATCATCTTCCTCTTCACAGACAAAACTCCAATTTAGATCTTTTGTTCTAGATTTGAAGTCTCCTTTCTTGAAAAATCTTTTTTGAGGCTTCTCAATGTTTTTAGCATCGATATCATAATCATCGAGCTTTATAAAGCACTAAGAAGAAATGTTCCCAACATTTCTACAACAAAAGAAAGCTTGAGGTAACTTCCCTTTGAATTTATCTTTTCCCTTCAGGAACTTCTTGGAAATGAGAGAAAGAAATTATTTTCCCTCATCTTCTTCACCACAACTATCTTTCAAAATTTTCAGTTTCTCCCTGGATTTGAACTTCTTTTCCTTTCTTACTCGTGTAGTAGCATCTTCTGGTTTGACACTCATTTCATATGCCACTAGGCTGCCCAATAGATCATCCAATGAATGTTTGGAAATACCTCTTTCCTCAAGGGCTGACACCTTTTCATTTTAGAGGGGTGGAAATTTTTTTAATATTTTCTTTACAATGTCAATGTCTTTGATTTCTTCACCTAGACCCTGAATTTCTCCAACCACTTCAGTAATTCGATTGAAGGAGTCTGCATTCTCATCAGGATGCATCTTTAGATAATCAAACCTATTGTGTAGAACTTGTAGTTTTTCCTCCTTTACATTGCTATCTCCTTCATAAATATTTTCATGTTTATCCCACATGGACTTTTCTAAGGTGAAACTCATCACCTTTAGATATATCTAATCAGAAAGGGATGCGGTGAGAGAATCTTGCGCTTTAGCATCAGCATCAAGAATTTTCCTATCGGCATCTGACATAGCCAGCCCTGTTGGATCAGTAACATGTATACCTTGGACAGTGGAAGATATAAATTCAATTCCAAGGGATCTTAGATGATATCTCATTCTATTCTTACCGATATAGAAATTACTCTCATCGAAGATAGGGACTCCCCTGACATTGGCTGAATTTTCCATAATGGAATATTGACAGATCAAACTCCAGTTAACCTCCCTCTGATACCACTTGAAGGACCCTGGGACACCCTGAGAGGGGAGGGGTGAATTAGGGTGTCAACTTTTTCCTTTAAACTGAAGTATCTTGTTCCAACGTTGGTAGAAACTAGTTTAACATGTATGATGGATATGAGAACAAATAAAACATTCATATGCAAAGAGATGAGACATCACTTTTTATTTGGTTCACCACTAAGGGATACGTCCAAGGAGCATAAGCCGATAGGTTTTCGGTCGTACTAAATTCCACTATCCTTCACTCATTGTGGATTAAAAAGGTTTGGGAATAGTCACTCTGTCCTAGGATCACTACCTTTACAACTGTTTAGGGATAGCCTACAACATCCCTTGGGTCACTCCCATTGACTCCCCCTGGCTCACTCCCATTGACTCCCCCGGGATAACTACCTTTAGTGAAGTCCCACTTAGTTTATATACGTGAAGGTCTCTTAATCATTGCCTATGAATACATCCTCTATTGTATGTAGATGCTCTGTTGAAGTCCAACTTCCACCCATAGACAAAACAAACTTTGCACCGAACGTATCGAGAAAAAATACAGCTTTTGTACAGCCCCAAAAAGATTGGTGAGCTTCAATCCACACCTGCTTCACTTCTCTAAGCCGGCATGCAAGTTTTAAATACGGCACGCAAGTTCACCTCTACTACTTACGCGACACTTGATTTTTCAACCTCAAACATGGACGACTCATACTCTTTTCCACCCAAACCGGTTTTGGCGCACAATTGTCAACTGTCGCGCTTCTTCAAATCATAGCGCTCAAGTGTCACCAAACCACCTGTGAGACACCTCCATCGCCAACTCAAAACTTGGGAGACTCACCCCCTTTCTTGCACAAAAAACTTTGGACGCGCAGCAAACAAATCCCACAGAACTTCTACTTGCGCGACCCACAACCACTTGCGTGACCCACAACCACTTGTGCGACCACTACATCTGCGTGACCGGAGCTATGATTTTATCTAAGTCTGAACTTTTTCCTGAATAAGAAGGGGTCGACCTATATTTATAGGAATTTGAATACCCTGCGAGACGGCACGCAAGTCTTCCCTCTTCAGGAATGTTTCGGCACGCAAGTCTCTGCATCGTATGTCACTTGTGCGACCAAACAAAAAACATGGGCGCCCTTCTCCCATTGCCATATTTTCATGTTCTAATCTTGAAAAACAAATGATGTGCATGTTTCTTCTCCTTCAAGACAATTAAGCATAAGTCTCTTTTCAAAAAACCATTTTTATACATTTGTCGATTTTTTGTTCCAAAAATATGGAAAACACTGGAAAATGGTGCCACCTTTAATACTGTTATCTTCTTGTTCTGTATGATCACTTTACTGGCACACGTTTTGAACATCCACTATGGATTGACAAAAAACACAAACTATACTCTAATTCATGAAAAGAACGACCATGGTTTCAAAAATATCCCCCTTTGGGTATGTTTGAAATCAGTAAATAAATTCAATAGAGCACCAGCCATAGGCAAACAACAAACACAAGAATCAAATCAGCCAACACTCTATGTCTACGTGAGCAATGATCGGTGTAGAAAAAAAGAGAGTAAGCTTGAATTGGGATTCCATCCAATGTATTCCTTCCCATCCTATCACCGAAACTGAATTCTCAATGTGTTATAAAAGCATTACATGCCGGAATTTATTCCATTCTCCCCCATCGATAGTAAACCCAATGACCGGTATTTTTTTCATCTCAAACGACACTCCCCCTGGATAGTATCTCCCCCACAAACCTACATTGAGTCCATAAATAGATTAAAAACAATTAACATAACTGGGGAGATGGGTATTGTGTGACCTCCTTATGCACTTGGAGGTGGCTGAACACTGAGGTTCAATTGATACTTCTCAAACACAGCCGTTGACAGTGGCTTGGTCACGATATCAGCCACATGCTCATCAGTTCCCACATGATCCATTCGATTCACGCCTTACTAAAATTTTTCTTTGATAAAGTGATACCTAATTTTAATATTTTTGTATGATAATGCTGACCATGATTTTTTGTAAGATCAATTGAGCTCTTGCTGTCACAGTAAATTACCATTGGTTGCTTCACCACATCACCAATATCTGTTAGTTCTTGCTTCATCCATAGCAGTTGAGTGCATGCCTTTGTAGCAGTGATATACTCAGCATTAGTTTTACTAAGAGAACTACTTTCTTGTTTATTGCTCAACCAGCCAACACATTTATTCCTTATATAGAATGCTCCACCACTCGTGGAATTTTTGTCCACTACATCGCCAACCAAGTCAGCATTAGAAAATGATTATAATTCATTATCTCTTCTTGCATAAAAGTATAAGCCACAACTGTGAGTACCTTGAATATACCTCATTATTCTTTTTACAGCTATCATATGTTCCTCCTTTGGATTACTCTGAAAGTGGGCCGCTAGACAGGTTGCAATGACAGTATCTGGTTGGGTCGCTGTTAGGTACAGTGGGATTCAAATTAACCTCATGTACACAGTGGGGTCTACAGATTTCCCATCCTCATTCTTTCCAATTTTGGTTCCAACTGCAATCAGAGTTGATATTAGTTAGGATTATTTCAAGTTAAACTTCTTCAATATATCTCATGCATACTTTCCTTGAGAAATGAAAGTGTAATCCTGCCTTTGAATCACCTATATCCCCAAGAAATATGTGAGCTCCCCAATCATAGAAATTTCAAATTCTGATTTCATGTAATTGGAAAATTCATCCACTGATTTCTATCTGCTTCCACCAAATATAATTTCATCAATGTAGACTAAAACCATGAACTAATCTTTTGGAGAATTCTTCACATATAGATTGTGGTATACTCTTCCTCTTTTGAATTCTAACTTCTTGACATATGAGTCCAGCCAGGAATACAATGCTCGTGGGGCCTACTTCAAACCATATAGATCTTTCTTCATTTTGTAGACCTTTGTTTCACCAGTACCAATAACAAAACCCACTGTTTGTTCAATGTAGACTTCTTCTTCGAGTACACCATTCAACAGTGATGTCTATACATCCATTTGATATACATTATATCCTCTTTGGAGTACCATGGAAAGGAAGAGCCTGATTGACTCCAGTCTATCCACTGGAGCAAAGGTTTCTTCAACATCAACCCCTTCAATCTGTGAGTATCCTTTACATACCAGTCATGCCTTGTTTCTAATAACACTTCCATGCCCATAAAACATGTTCTTGAATATCCATTTTGTACCAATCACATTGTGACCATCGGGTCTCTCGAAAAGATCACATGTCTGATTCTTGTCAATCTGATCTAACTCTTCAATCATGGCATTCACCCATGATTCATCCTTTGCAGATTATTCAAATGATGATGGCTCCACAACTGAAAGAAATGCAGATTGTGTGCTAATCCTCATCCTCCTTGTTTGAGTGGGTTCACTCCTATCCCCAATTATGGTATATGGATCAATCTCATCTCTACGATTTCTCCTGTGCGGTTCATTTGCATTCTCCCCAGCCATAGTTTCTTCTTCAGATTCTTCTTCTAAGTCAACATCATGATGTGACTACTGAGTGTTTTGTACAGCTTCCTCTATTTCTGTATTTGTATTTTCTCCACGTTCACTTTCTTCCTCACTTTCTATCACATCATCATATGATGTCCTAGTAGAATTTGGGGTTTTCTCTTCAATTATCGTAACATCAATGATTTCCACAATCCTTCATGATCTCTTGTTGAAACACTTGTAGGATTTGTTTTTCATTGAGTATCCAAGGAAAATTCCTTCATCTGCATTTTCACCATACTTCCCATGATTTCCTTCTTTGTTCCTAATGAATCATTAACTTCCAATAACACAAAATATTTTCAAATAGGGTTTAATTCCATGCCACTATTCATATGGTGTCTTCCTTTCACCCATATAAAGTCCTGTTTGATTTTGAATATATACTGCAGCTAGAACAGACTCTTTCCAGTAATGTCATGGAATAAAACTCTCAATCAGAATAGTTCATGCCATGTTGTTCACATGTCGATTCCTATATTCAACAACTCCATTTTGTTGTGGAGTTCTCACAATAGCTACCTCATATTGTATCCCATGCTTCTCCAGGTAATTTTCAAATACAATGGATGTGTATTCCCCTCAATTGTCAGATTGCAACACTTTGATTGTTTGTCCAATATCATTCTCAGAGATTCACCAATATGTTTTCATGCAGTCAGGCACTTGTCATTTCTTGTGAATGACCATTACAAATGCTATTATACTGTAATACTCTATGAAAAGAAGAAAGTACCTTTCTCTATGAGTTCCAGTGACATTTATCGGCCCACATACATCTGTATGAATTAGATTAAGAAGATGGGACACCCTTTTCTTCTTTGGACGATATGAACTGCATACTAGCTTCCCATGAGTGCAAGCATCACCGGACTTTTCATACCCACGCATCAGGTTGGGAATGTCTATGACAATACTTAATTTTGATATTTTCTCCATGACTTGTTGATTGATGCGTCCCAATCTCTGATGCCACAAATTGTTTTCTTCTTCAAAATTCATGTAACAAAAATTTTCATTACTATCAACCTGATACAAGTTGCCTTATGTTTTACATCCCTTCATAAGTGAATTTCTTGTCTTTCCCTTGATAGTGCAGCCTTTCTGATTAAAAGTAACTATAGTTCCCAAGTCACATAGTTGACTCACGCTGAGTAGATTATGACATAGGTCATCTACATAAAGGACTTCAATTTTCGTTATCTCTCCATTAGCTAATTCAGTACATCCACTGACTTTGATTTTCAGAGATCCATCATTACCAAATCATACTGTGCCATCAACCTTCCTTTTGATATCCATTAACAGGACAGCGTTACCAGTCATATGAGATAAACAACAGCTATCTAGAATCCAGGTACTGTTGCTTTTTGTAGCTTTGAGGGCCACCACTACAAGGTTGGATTTCTCAATTTTCTTCCATTCTTTCCATGAGACATTGGATTGAGTATAGAGCATTGATGGCCTTCCAATTATCTCTTCTGTGTACCAATGTTATTCATAGTTGAAATATTCTTTGAGAAAAGAAAACCTATTTGAAAGAGAAACACAGTCTTGCTGACGAGACTTGACTTGTTTTGAACTTCGGTATGAGGTGTCCATGTACCTTCTCTGCCTGCAATTAATAACATTATGACCAAATTTAGAACAACAAAAATAATATCTATAGGAATTTTTAGTTCTATAAGAATTAGGATCTGAATTTTCTCTCCTCTATTGAACTCCTATATCTTCTCCATTTAGATAGCTTCTTAATTGTTCGCAATAAGACATGGTGTGTCCCAAATATACATAGATCTGACACTTTATTAAAGGAATTGGCATCTCACTTCTATTAATCCTCATTCCTTCTTTTGTGGGATAATAGAACGAGGGATCCTTTTTCCACGAGGATTGAGGATAATAATATTTTCTTCTTTCATATTTAATTGGGGGTTTCTTTTTCATTACTTCAGAAGACTTTACCACTTCCCCCACTTTGAACATGCCTTTATTTTAGTCTCCTTTATTTGCATCATTTGATATCTTTTCCTCACAACCAATTCCACTATTTCCCATGCAGGCAGATCATTGATCATTTAAAATCTTTTCAACTCCATTAGAGCCACGTTTTTCTCTCTCCCACAGATCAGCGTCTGGGGACCTTCCAAACTGTATTTTCTTCCTTGATTCTTTAGAAATTGATTTAGTCTCAAGTTTACTCCTAAGAGTAACAACTTCCTGCTCAAGACCCTCAACAGCCTTGTTCTTTTCTTCCAGTCTGGATGTGAGTTCATTGATGACCTTTCCCTGCCCTTCAATTCTCAGCTTCAGATCCACTACGTCATCATTTCTTTCAATGATTTTAGACTGTACTTTCAAAAATTCTTCCAGCCATTCAATTTCAAATTCAAGCTGATCAACATATTCAGTTGATTCCTCTATAATTTATTTCCACTTATTTCAACTCTTAAATTTCATCTAAAGATTACTAAAAGCATAATTAAGTTGGAACTCGGGATTTCCACAAGTTTATAATTGATTTTCACCAACATTATCTTCTGATTTTTCAACAGTGGCCATCATGGAAGCATGGTTTCAAGTTTTTATCTCTGGTTTTTCTTCTTCACAGAATTCATTATTATCATCTTCCTCTTCACAAAAAAAAACTATTATTTAGAACATTCTTCCTAGATTTTATGTCTCCTTTCATGAAAACATTTTCTGAGGCTTCTCAATGTTTTCAGCATCGCTATCATCATCATCGATCTTTCTTAAGCACTAAGAAGCTATGTGCCCAAAATTGCCACTACGAAAGAAATCTTGAGGTAAATTCCACTTGAATTTCCCTTTTCACTCCTGGAACTTCTTGGCAATGAGAGAAATTATTTATTTTTCCTCATCGTCTTCACCACTACTATCTTTTGAAATATTCAGTTTCTCTATGGATTTGAATTCCATTTCCTTGCTTACTCTTGAATTAGCATCTTCTGGTTTGACTCTCATTTCATATGTCACTAGGCTTCTCAACAGATAATCCAAAGAATATTTGGAAAGATCTCTTTCCTCAAGGGCTGACACCTTTGAATTGTATAGGGGTGGAAGTATTCTTAATATTTTCTTTACAATGTCAACATCTTTGATTTCTTCACCTAGACCTCTAATTTCTCCAACCACTTGAGTAATTAGATTGAAGGAGTCTGCATTCTCATCAGGATGCTTCTTCAGATCATCAATCCTATTGTGTAGGACTTGTAGTTTCGTATCCTTCACATTTATATCTCTTTTATAAATATTTTCAATTTTATCTCACATGGACTTTGTTGAGGTACTACTCATCACCTTTATATAGATATGATCAGAAAGGGCTGTGGTGAGATCATTCTGTTCTTTAGCATCAGCATCAAGAATTTTTCTTTCGGCATCTAACATAGACAGCCCTATTGGATCAGTAACATGTATACCTTGGACAGTGGAAGATTGGACTTCCATTCCAAGGGATCTTAGATGAGATCTCATTCTATTATTCCTGATCTGGAAATTACTTCCATTGAAGAGAGGGACTCCCCGTATATTGGCTGAATTTTCCATAACGGTATATTGACATATCAAACACCAATTAACCTCCCTCTGATACAACTTGAAGGACCCTGGGACACCATGAGAGGGAAGGGGTGAATCAGGGTGTCAACATTTTCTTTTAAACAGGCAGATCTTGTTCCCACGTTGGTATAAATTTGTTTAACCTGTATGATGGATATGAGAAAAAATAAAACATTCCCATGCAAAGAGATGACCGAACACTTTTTACTTGGTTCACCACTAAGGGATACGTCCAAGGAGCATATGCCGACAGGTTGTCGGTCATACGAAATTCCACTATCCTTCACTCGTTGTGGATTACAAAGGTTTGGGAATGGTCACTCTGTCCCAGACTCACTACCTTTACAATTGTTCAGGGATATCCTACGGCGTCCCTTGGGTCACTCCCGTTGACTCCCCTTGGCTCACTGCCTTTGGTGAAGTCCCACTCAGTTTATAGAAGTGATGTTCTATTCATCATTGCTAATGAATACATCCTCTATTGTATGTAGATGCTATGTTGAATTCCAACTTCCACCCGTAGACAAAACTCACCTTGCACCGAAGGTATCGGGAAAACTTCCATATTTCATGCAGCCCAAAAAAGATTGGCGAGATTCAATCCACACCTGGCGTGCTTCTCCTAGCCGGCACACAATTTTTAAAGATGGTGTGCAATTTCACCTCTACTACTTGCGTGACACTTCATTTTTCAACCTCAAACTTGCACGACTCATACTCTTTTCCACCCAAACTGGTTTTGGCGCGCAATTTTCAGTCATCGCGCTTCTTCAAATACTGACACGCAAGTGTCACCAAACCACCTACGTGACACCTCCATTACCAACAAAAAACATGGTAGACTCACCCCCTTTTTCACCCAAACAACTTTGGACGCACATCAAACAAATGTCATGCAACTTCTACTTGCGTGACCCACAACCACTTGCGCGATCACTACACCTGTGCGATGGGAGCTCTGATTTTCTCTAAGTCTGAACTTCTTTCTAAATGATAAGGGTTCGAACACTATTTATAGGAATTTGAATACCCTACGCGATGGCGCGCAAGTCTTCCCGCAGCGTTCAAGTTTTAGCGCACAAGACTCTGCCACATAATTCACTTACTCGACCAAACATAAAACTTGGGTTCCCTTATCCCTTTATCATATTTTCATGTTCTGATCTTGATAAACAAATGGCACACAATATTCTTCTCCTTCAAGGCAATGTCTCACAAGTCTCTTTTCCAAAAACCATTTTTCTCCATTTGCCGATATTTAGTCCCAAAAATATTGAAAACACTAGAAAATGGTGCCACCTTCAATACTATTATCTTCTTGTTTTGTATGATCACTTTGCTGGCACACGTTTTGAACTTCCACTAAGGATTGACAACAAACACAAACCATACTCCAATTCATGCAAATAAGGGACATGGTTCCAACAATCTCCCCCTTTGGGTTTGTTGGAAATTAGTAAATACATTCAATAGAGCACTAGCCATAGGAAAACCACAAACGAAAGAATCAACTTAGCCAACACTCTAAGTCTACTTGCACAATGATCAGTGTAAATAACATGAGAGGAATGTTGAATTGGGTTCCCTTCCAATGTATTCCTTCCCCTCATGTCACCGACACTGAATTATAAATGTGTAACAAAAGCAATACATTACTTAATTTATTCTTTTCTCCCCCATTGATAATAAACCCAAAGACTGGTATTTTTTCAGCTCAAACCACACTCCCGCTAGATAGTATCTCCCCCACAAACCTGAATTCCATCCATAAATAGATAAAAAACAATTAACATAACTAGGGAGAGGGGTTTGTGTAACCTCCTTATGCACTGGGTGGTGGCTGAACACTGATGTTCAACTGATGCTTCTCAAACATAGCCACTGACAGTGGCTTGGTCAGGATATCAGCCACTTGCTCATTAGTTCCCATATGATCCATTCAAATCATGCCTTCCTCAAATTTTTCATTGATAAAGTGATACCTGATTTCAATATTTTTTTTACAAGAATGCTGAACATGATTGTTCATAAGATCAATTGCACTCTTGTTATCACAATAAATTATCATTGGTTGCTTCACCTCATCACCAATATCTTTTAGTTGTTGCTTCATCCATAGCACATGAGTGGATTACTTTTTTGCAGAGATATCCTCAGCTTCAGCAGTACTAAGAGAAGTAATTTCTTGTTTCTTTCTCAACCAGCCAACACGTTTATTCCCTATATAGAATGCTCCACCACTAGTTGAATTTATGTACACTACATCGCCAGCCTAGTCAGCATTAGAAAATGATGATAATTCACTATCACTCCCTGCAGCAAATTAAAAGACACAACTGTGAGTACCTTGAATATACTTCATGATTATTTTTACTTCTGTCATATGTTCCTCCTTTGGATTACTCTGAAAGAGGGTTACTAGACAGGTTGCAAAGATAGTATTTGGCCGTGTCACTGTTAGGTACAGTAGGCTCCCAATTATCCTCCTGTACATAGTGGGGTCTACAGATGCTCCATCCTCATGCTTTCCAGGTTTGGTTCCAACTGAAATCGAAGTTGATATTGTTTTTGAGTCTTGCATATTAAACATCTTCAGTAGCTCACTTGCATACTTTTCTTGAGAAATGAAAGTGTAATCATGTATTTGAATCACATGCAGCCCCATGAAATATGTGAGCTCCCGAATCATAGAAATTTCAAATTTTGATTTCATGTGATTGGAAAATTCATCCACTGATTTCTGTCTGCTGCAACCAAATATAATGTCATCAACATTGACTAGAACCATGAACTGGTCTTTTGGAGAATTCTCCACATATAGACTGTGGTCTACTCATCCTCTTTTGAATTCCAGTTTCTAAATATATGAGTCCATCTAGGAATACCATTCTCGTGGGGCCTGCATCAAACAATATAGAGCTCTCTTCAGTTTTCATACCTTTGTTTCATCAGTACCAAGAAAAAAACCCATTGTTTGTTCAATGTAGAATTCTTCTTCGAGTACACCTTTCTAGAATGTTGTCATGAAATCCATTTTATATACTTTATATCCTCTTTGGAGTGCCATGGAATGGAAGATCCTGATTGAATCTAGTCTAGCCACTAGAGTAATGTTTTCTTCAACATCAATGCCTTCAATCTGGGATTATCCTTTACATACCAGTCATTCCTTGTTTATAATAACACTACCAGGCTCTTCAAACTTGTTCTTGATGATCCATTTTGTACCAATCACATTGTGACCTTCGGGTCTCTGAAAAGGATCCCATGTCTGATTCTTGTCAATCTGATCTAACTCTTCATTCATGGCTTTCACCCATGATTCATCCTTTGAAGCTTCTTCAAATGATGATGGATCCACAAGGGACAGAAATGTAGATTGCGTGTTATTCCACATCCTCCTTGTTTGATTGGGTGCACTCTTGTCCCCAATTTTGTTAGATGGATAAATCATAGCTCTATTATTTCTCCTTTGCAGTTCAGTTTCATTATCTCCAGCCATAGTTTCTTCTTCAGATTCTTCTTCTGAGTCAACATCAGGATGTGACTGCTTATTGTTTTGTATAGCTTACTCTATTTTTGTATTTGTATTTTCTCCACATTTACTTTATTCTTCACTTTCTATCACAACAGTATATGATGTCCTTGAAGAATTTGTGGTTTTCTATTCAATTATAATAACATCAATGCTTTCCAAAAACCTTCCTAACCACTTGTTGAAACACTTGTA
Source organism: Viscum album (assembly GCA_963277665.1). Classification (NCBI taxonomy): domain Eukaryota; kingdom Viridiplantae; phylum Streptophyta; class Magnoliopsida; order Santalales; family Viscaceae; genus Viscum; species Viscum album. The sequence goes on along the minus strand of OY728123.1, from coordinate 743,228,719 downwards.
TTCTTTGTTGTTCATTGATTATCCAAGGAAAATTCCTTCATCTACATTGTCACCATACTTCCCATGATTTCCTTCTTTGTTCCTAATGATGCATTTACTTCCAAAAATACAAAATAATTTCAAAGTGGGTTTCCTTCCATGCCACAATTCATATGGTGTCTTAGTCTCACCCATATTAAGTCATGTTCGATTTTGAATATATACTGAAGCTTGAACAGCCTCTTTCCAGTAATGTCGTGGAAGAAGACTCTCAATTAGCATAGTTCATGCCCTGTTGTTCACATGTTGACTCCTACGTTCAACAACTATATATTGTTGTGGAGTTCTCACAGAAGCTAGCTCATTATTATATCCCATGCTTCTCCAGGTAATTTTCAAATTCAATGGACCTGTATTCCCCTCAATTGTCAGATTGAAACACTTTGATTGTTCGTCCAATATCATTCTCGGTGATTCGCCAATATGTTTTCATGAAGTCAAGAACTTTTTGTTTCCTGTTAATGACCATTACACATTCCATTCTATTGTAATCATCTCTGAAAAAGAAAAAGTACCTTTCTCCATGAGTTCCGACTAAATTTATCGGCCCGCATACATCTTTATAAATTAGATTAAGAATATGGGATTCCCTTTTCTTCTTTGGCCGAAATGAACTAGAGACCAGCTTCCCATGAATGCAAGCATCACAAGACTTTTCACGCTCACACATTAGGTTGGGAATTTCCATGGAAATCCTCAATTTTGATATTTTCTCCATGTCTTGTTGATTGATGTGTCCCAGTCTCTGATGCCACAAATTTTTTTCTTCTTCAAAAATAATGTAACAAACATTTTCTTTACTATCAACCTGATAAAAGTTGCCTTCTGTTCTTCATCCCTTCATAAGTGAATTACATGTCTTTCCCTTGATAGTGCAGCCTTTATGATTAAAAGTAACTATAAGTCCTGAGTCATAGAGTTGACTCATGCTGAGTTGATTATGACATAGGCCATCTACATAAAGGAATTCAATTTTCTTTAGCTCTCCATTAGCTAAATCAGTACTTCCACTGCCTTTAATTTTCAGAGCTCCATCATTACCAAATAGTACTATGCCATTAACCTTCCTTTTGATATCCGTTAACAGGCCAGCATTACCAATCATATGAGTTGAACAACCGCTATCCAGAATCCATGTACTATTTCTTTTTGTAGCTTTGAGGGCCACCTCTACAGGGATGGATTTCTCATTTTTCTTCCGTTCATTCCATGAGTCATTGGATTGAGTATAGAGCACTGATGCCCATTCAATTATCTCTTATATGTACCTTGGTTCTTCATAGTCGAAATCTTCTTTGAGAAGAGAAAACCTATTTTAATGAGAAACAATGTCTTGCTGATGAGACTTGACTTGTCTCTAACTTCGGTATGAGGCGCCCATGTCCCTTCTCTGCCTGCAATTAAAAGCCTTATGACCAAAGTTAGAACAATGAAAATAATATCCATAGAAATTATTTCTTCTATAAGAATTAGGATATGAATTTTCTCTCCTCTATTGATCTCCTATATATTCTCCATTCAGATTACTTCTTCTCTCTTCACAATAAGACATAGTGTGGCCCAAATATCCACCGATCTGACACTTCATGAGTGGAAATGTATTCTCACTTCTATTAATCCTAATTCCTTCTTCTATGGGATAATAGTATGAGGGCTCCTTTTTCCATGAGGCATGAGGATAATCTTCTTTTATTATTTCATATTGAATTGGGGGTTTATGTTTCATCACATCAGAAGACTTTCCCAAATCACCCACTTTCAGCATGCCTTTATTTTGGTCTAATTTATTTGCAGCATTTGGCGATTCTACCTCACAAACAATTCCACTATTTCCCATGTAGGTAGGTCTTTGATCATTTAAAATATTTTCAACTCCATTAGAGCCACGTTTTTCTCTCTCCAATAGCTCAGTGTATGAGGGTCTTCCAAACAATATTTCTTTCCATGATTCTTTTAAAATTTATTCAGTCTCATGTTTACTCCTAAGAGTAACAAATTCAACCTCAAGACCCTCAGAAGCCATGTTCTTTTCTTCCCATCTAGATGTGAGGTCATTGATGACCTTTCCCTTCTCTTCAATTCTCAGCTTCAGATCCACTACATCATCATTGATTTCATGGATTTTAGACTGTACTTTCACAAATTCTTCCAGTCATTCGATTTCAGCTTCAAGCTGATCAACATATTCAGTTGATTCCTCTGTAATTTATTTCCACTTATTTCAACTCTTACATTTCATCATAATATTGCTAACATCATCCTTAAGTAGAAACTCGGGATAGACACTAGTTTTTAACTAATTGTCACCACCATTATCTTCTGATTTTTCAATAGTGGCCATCATGGAAGCATGGTTTCCAGTTTTAAACTCTAGTTCTTCTTCTTCACAGAATTCATTATTATCATCTTCCTCTCCACAGACAAAACACTCTATAACTTTCTTTCTAGATTTTAAGTCTCCTTTCTTGAAAAACCTTTTTTTAGGCTTCTCAATGTTTTCATCATCGCTATCATAATCATCGATCTTTCTTAATCACTGAGAAGAAATGTGCCTGACATTTCCACAATGAAAGAATGCTTGAAGTAACTAACCTTTGAATTTACTTTTTCCCTTATAGAAATTCTTGGAAATGAGAGAAAGAAGTTCTTTTCCCTCATCGTCTTAACCACTACTATCTTTTGAAATTTTCAGTTTCTCTATGGATTTGAATGCCATTTCCTTGCTTACTCATGTAGCAGCATCTTCTGGTTTGACTCTCATTTCATATGCCACTAGGCTTCTCAACAGATCATCCAAAGAAAGTTTGGAAAGATCTCTTTCCTCAAGGGTTGACACCTTTTCATTGTACATGGGTGGAAGTCTTCTTAATATTGTCTTTACAATGTCAACATCTTTGATTTCTTCACCTAGACTCTGAATTGCTCCAACCACTTCAGTAAATCGATTGAAGGAGTCTGCATTCTCATCAGGATGCTTCTTCAGATCATCAAACCTATTGTGTAGGACTTGCAGTTTCGCCTCCTTAACATTGCTATCTCCTTCGTAAATATTTTCATGTTTATCCCACATGGACTTTGCTGAGGTGCTACTCATCACCTTTAGATAGATATCATTACAAAGGGCTATGGTTAGAGAATTCTGCACTTTAGCATCAGCATCAAGAATTTTCCTATTGGAATCCAACATAGCCAGCCCTGTTGGATTTGTAACATGTATACCATGGACAATAGAAGATAGGACTTCCATTCCAAGGGAGAGTTTTGCTTGGATATTTGTGAATATAAATTCTCAATATATTTTCCCTTGCTTCTATGATTCATAACTAATTTGAAGATAATGAATATGTGAATTGAAATAATTGAAAATTCTCATTCCATGTTTACTATTATTATTATTACTATTATAATTATTATAGTGAGGAAATTGATGCTGGGAATTGAGGATGTAGATAATATTGAATTCTAAAGATGCGATGCAAATTTTATTTTAGAAATATTTTAAAAAATTGGATGAAAATGAATAAAAAGTAAAATATTCATTAAATTGAATTTATATATTATGATATCCATAAGAGAAAGAGTAAAAATTTTTCTTTGTTATAAATGATTTTATTTAATAGAACATAGGTATATGATTAATTTTCATTCCTAGATTCATGTATTTTAAATAAATAATTCATCCATATTTTTGAAACCACTAAAAGATATTTTTATATAGTAAAATTATAATATTATAAAATAAGAAACCAAATTAAAATTATACCATCATTTCTATGGTTTAGATTATAATTAATATGCTATGTTGTCTTATAAACATATTGTAACACTCAGTGATTTTAGAATTCAATTCTATTTATCATACAAATGTACTAAATAGTAGTAAATCATGAGAACCTAAATACTTGTGAATAATATTTTATGAATTGTAAAATATAGTACAATATATAGTATTTAAATATAATATAATAATTGTAAATAATTTCAAATTTATTCCTGAAATACTATTGATTGTAATAAACTATTTTGAATTATTATTTATGAAAATTTATTTTTTCATATTAGTTTAATTTGAAAAAATTATTAATATTCTTAAAACAATAAAAAATTTCATTTTTATACAATTTTAAACTGAATTAATTGGATATAAATTGTTTTGAAATAAAAATATAATCATTTTAATATAAAATGTGATGTTTTTTTAAACCTTATTTTAAGCACCCAATGTGTTTTTATTTTATAAAATTAAATTAATCATAACTAAAGAAACATTTTAGTAAATTTCAGATATTAAATATTCAATAAAATTTGTGCACCTTCATTTAGCGTTTGTTACTCATTGAGTAATTAGAATAATTTCAATTTTGTTCACAATAATGCATTTTTATAAAAAAAATGTTTTAATTATGTTTTCCATGCATAATTTAAAACTTTTTTTTCAACATTCAGAAATTTAATTTCATAAAATATTTTAAATATTTTAAATTATAATTAAAAAAATAATTAGGCCACTATTATTTTTTTCATAATGAATAGAAAGTATATTAAAAACATTACCACGATTATGGGTAAGAAGGATCAATGTGGGGGGTTACTGAATATTACAGTTTAAAAGATCTGAAAAACTGGTATAAAAGGAATTATTAAATATATTTCAAGATTAAATTTTTTAGCATCAAATTTGGGTTTCCATAGTGCAACATTCACTTGTATAAAATGATATTATTTTTTAGTGTTTTTTGTGTTTACTTTTTTTACCCACCACATTTAAAAAGGGTATCTATTCTCCCCACTTATTCACACCATCAAAAGATAATTAGTTTAAAAAAACAAACAAAATATTTTAAACATTCCTATCTACATTATATAGGTCATGTTCAAATCAAAATATTGACCCAGAGGTCCTTTAGAATAAATCCATAAGAGGTTTCTCAATGAATAGGTAATCCTTAGCACTATATCCTTTTATGTTTATTTATTGGTCAATATTCTAAAAATATTATATTTTTATATTTAAATGACGTAATAAATATATCTATTATACTGATATGTTTTTATGTAAATGGTGTATCCATTTATAGATCATTTCTATCCAATGATAAATTATATTTTCATTAATGAATATGTGTGGACTACCACCACCACAACGGGTTGTGATTCATTTTTTCAGGACCTTCACACATGGATAGTAATATAGAAGGATTTAATTAATATTTATTAAATTTATGATATTCTTATTATAATGTAAATATATATTATTATGTACATTTATTTCATTGCAATCATTGAAAAATAAAAACATTACTTGTGCATACACATAGACTACAATTTCCACGACGTGATGTAATTCATTATTCATCAAAAAAAGAATAAAAACTTTAAATGTGTATATATAATGAATAAATATTATACACATAATATTATTTATATTCTATATATTATTAATCCATAACCATGTTGTAAGGACCTGAACCATTGAACAGAAACATGCGTGGGAAGGAGACTAGTTTTCACCTATGTGCTAATATTAAAAGTGAATAATTAAAAAATGGGTAAATATAAATTATAAGGGAATTTTATAATTTAAGAGAATTATGAATATGGCTATTTTATATTTTACTAATAAATAAAAATTTATTATACATGATCCTTATACTACATAAAATGAAATTTAGGATTTGAGGATGGGGGTTCTATTGAAATATTATTATTAATTGGGTGTAACTATTTTCAAATATTTTTTGGGGGAATTAAATGTTATTTATATCTTCATTCCAAGATATTTTATTTAATTATATATATTTATGGTATTATCATGTTTTTACTTTCATCTTCCTCTCTTGGGTACTTAAAACGATCATGTAATTGTTTTAAAAAAAGTTCACCATATTAACCCATTGGTCAATAAATTATTCTTCCATGGAAATGTTTGTTAAAAATTATAAATATTATTCTTATCTATTTTGAAATGGTTATTTATAATTATTTTCCTCCATTTTTTGATAATATTTTTTTTTTAAAATGAATTTAAATTTTTTGTATGAATTACTTTTCAAATATTTACCAATGGTGTGGAATGGGTAATTTTTTAATATATAATAATTATAAAAATATTAATAGTATAATGAAAATTATTTTTTGTGTGGATTACATTATGACTCACAATGGATATTTTCAATGAAAATAATTTTCTCAATATTTTATAATTTTTTTTATATAGGTTAATGAATTAAAATGGTATTTTCTTTATTTATAAATAATTGTTCAATTGATTTTTAAAGGTATTTTTAAACTATATCACCATCCTTAAATGTTTCTTATTCTTGACTAGTGATATGATCTACTAAAATCATACAAGTTATTTCTCTGGATGGCTTATGATTATGAGACGATTATAATTTTATGAACCCCATTTGTTTTCCATGTTATATTTTATGATGAATTGATTAATGATATTATGATATTGTATCACAAATATTAATAGTTTTTATTATGTTAAATATGTGTCCATTAAGTCATCTAATTAATTTGTAAATTATAAAAATATCGTCAGATGAAATAGACAATAATGGTGATTGAACCCAGCTTAGTTGGGGAATCTGTCTACCATTATCATGTTGGGAGTGAATCATGGGTAAAGAGATGATGGAATAAAGAGTTAACCCAATACTCTATTAGATATTGTAAACTATGATAGTATTTAATGTATAAATTATTGAAGGACCCTGGGACACCCTGAGAGGGGAGGGGTGAATCAGGGTGTTATGTTTTTCTTTTAAACTAACAGATCTTGTTCCCACGTTGGTAGAAACTAGTTTAACCTATATGATGGATATGAGGACAAATAAAACAATCACATGCAAAGAGATGACACATAAATTTTTACATGGTTCACCACTAATGTATACGTCCAAAGAGCATACGCCGACAGGTTTTCAGTCGTACCAAATTCCATTATCATTCACTCATTGTGGATTACAAAGGTTTGAGAATAGTCACTCTATCCCAGGCTCACTGCCATTACAACTATTCAGGGATAGCCTACTGCGTTCCTTGGGTCACTCCCATTGACTCCCCCTAGCTCACTACCTTTGGTGAAGTCCCTCTCAATTTATAGACATGAAGGTCTCTTAATCAATGCTAATGAATACATCCTTTGTTGTATGTAGATGCTTTGTTGAAGTCCAACTTCCACCCATAGACAAAACTCACTTTGCACCGAAGGTATCGGGCAAACTTCCAGCTTTCGTGCAGCCCCAAAAATACTGGTGAGATTAAATCCACACCCGGTGTGCTTCTCCAATCCGGCATGCAAGTTTTAAAGACGGTGAGCAAGTTAACCTCTACTACTTGCGCGACACTTTATTTTTTAACCTCAAACTTGCACGACTCATACCCTTTTCCACCCAAACCGGTTTTGGTGCGCAATTTTCAATTATCGCGCTTCTTCAAATCCTTCCATGCAAGTGTCACCAAACCACTTCAGCGACACCTCCTTCACCAACTCAAAACTGGGGTGACTCACCCCCTTTCTCTCCCAAACCACTTTGGACGCGCAGCGAACAAATGTCACGCAACTTCTAATTGTGTGACCCACAACCACATGCGCGTCCACTACACCTGCGCGATGGGAGCTCTGATTTTCTATAAGTCTTAACTTTGTTACGAATGAGGAGGGGTTGACCACTATTAATATGAATTTGGATACCCTGCGGAACGGCATCCAAGTCTTCCCTCGGCGTGCAAGTTTCGGCGCACAAGTCTCCACCGTGTAAGTCACTTGCACGACCAAACATAAAGCTTGGGAGCCCTTCTCCCTTTTCCATATTTTCATGTTATGATCTTGAAAAAAAATGGCATGAAAGATTATTATCCTTCAAGAAAACGGCACGCAAGTCTCTTTTCCAAAACCACATTTCTCCATTTTCCTATTTTAGGCCCAAAAATATGGAAAACACTGGAAAACAGTTCCAACTTAAATACTGTTATCTTCTGGTTTTGTATGATCACTTTGCTGGAACACATTCTGAACTTCCACTGAGTATTGAAAACAAACACAAACCATACTCCAATTCATGCAAAGAATGACCATGGTTCCAACAATCTCCCCCTTTGGGTTTGTTGGCAATAATTCAAGAAATTCAATAGAGCACCAACCATAGGCAAACCACAAACGCAATAATCAACTCAGCCAACACTCTAAGTCTACATGAGCAATGCTCGGTGTAGAAAACAAGAGAGGAAGATTGAATTGGTTTTCCATCCAATGTATTCCTTACCATACTATCATTGAAACTGAATTCTCAATGTGTCACAAAAGCATTACTTGCCTGAATTTATTTCTTTCTCCCCCATTGACAATAAACCCAAAAACCGGTATTTTTTCAGCTCAAACCACACTACCCCTGGATAGTATCTCCCCCACAAACCTGCATCACATCCATAAACAGATTAAACACAATTAACATAACCTGGGATAGGGGTATTGTGTAACCTCCTTATGCACTAGGAGGTGGCTGAACATTGAGGTTCAACCGATGCTTCTCAAACACAGCTGCTGGCAGTGGATTGGTCAGGTTATCAGGCACTTTCTCATCAGTTCCCACACGATCCATTCGAATCAAGCCTTGCTCAAATTTTTCATTGATAAAGTGATACCTGATTTCAATATTTTTGTAAGAGAATGCTGAACAGGATTCTTGGTAAGATCAATTGTGCTCTTGTTATCACAGAAAATTAACATTGGTTGCTTCACCTCATCACCAATATCTGTTAGTTGTTTCTTCATCCATAGCAGTTGAGTGCATGCCTTTGTAGTAGAGATATACTCAGCTTCAGCAGTAATAAGAGAAGAAATTTCTTGTTTCTTGCTCAACCAATCAACACATTTATTTCCTATATAGAATGCTCCACCACTGGTGGAATTTCTATCCACTACATCGCCATCCCAGTCAGCATCAGAAAATGCTGATAATTCATTGTCTCTTCCAGAAGAAAAGTATAATCCACAATTGTGAGTACCTTGAATATACCTCATGATTATTTTTACTAATTTCATATGTTCCTCCTTTGGATTACTCTGAAAGCGGGCCGCTAGAAAGGTTTCAAAGATAGTATCTGGACATGTCGTTGTCAGGTACAATAGGATCCAAATTATCCTCCTGAACATAGTGGGGTCTACAGATGCCCCATCCTCATGCTTTCCAAGTTTTTTTCCAAATTCAATCGGAGTTGATATTTGTTTGGAATATTGAATAATAAACTTCTTCAGTAGCTCTCTTGCATACATTTATTGAGAAATGAAAGTGTAATCCTACCTTTGAATCACCTACAGCCCCAACAAATATGTTAGATCCCCAATCATAGACATTTCAAATTCTAATTTCATGTGATTGTAAAATTCATCCACTGATTTTTGTCTTCTTCCACCAAATATAATGTCATCAACATAGACTAGAACCATGAACTGATCTTTTGGAGAATTCTTCACATATAGATTGTGGTCTACTCCTCCTATTTTGAATTCCATCTTTATGATATACGAGTCCAGCTAGGAATACCATGCTCGTGGGGCCTACTTCAAACCATATAGAGTTTTCTTCAGTTTGTAGACCTTTGTTTCATTAGTACCCAGAACAAAACCCACTGGTTGTTCAATGTAGACTTCTTCTTCGAGTACACCATTCAAGAATGTTGTCTTAACATCCAATTGATATACTTTAAATCCTCTTTGGAGTGACATGGAAAGGAAGAGCCTGATTGACTCCAGTCTAGCCACTAGAGCAAAGGTTTCTTCAACATCAGCACCTTCAATCTGGGAGTATCCTTTACATAACAGTCATGCCTTCTTTCGAATAACACTTCCATTCCCATCAAACCTGTTCTTGAAGATCCATTTTGTACCAATCACATTGTGACCTTCAGGTCTCTGGACAAGATCCCATGTCTGATTCTTTTCAATATGATCTAACTCTTCATTCAGGGCTTTCACCCATTATTTATCCTTTGTAGCTTCTTCAAATGATGATGGCTCCACAACTGACAGAAATGCAGATTGTGTGTTATTCCTCATCCTCCATGTTTGAGTGGGTGCACTCCTACCCCCAATTATATTAGATGGATCAATCTCAGCTCTATGATTTCTCCTTTGTTGTTCAAGTACATTCTCTCTAGCTATAGTTTCTTCTTCAGATTCTTTTTCTGAGTCAACATCATGATGTGACTGCTAAGTGTTTTGTACATCTTTCTCTATTTTTGTATTGGTATTTTCTCCACGTTCAATTTCTTCCTCAATTTCTATCACATCAGCATATGATGTCCTTGAAGCATTTTTGTTTTTCTCTTCAATTATATTAACATCAATGCTTTCCACAATCCTTCATAATCACTTGTTGAAACACTTTTAAGATTTTCTGTTCATTGAGTATCCAAGGAAAATTTCTTCATCTTCATTGTCACCATACTTCCCTTGATTTCCTTCTTTGATTATAATGAAGCATTTACATCCAAAAACATGAAAAAATTTCAAAGAGGGTTTCCTTCCATGAAACATTTAATAGGGTGTCTTCGTCTCACCCATATAATGTCCTGTTAGATTTTGAATATATATTGCAGCTTGAATAGCCTCTTTCTAATAATGTCATGGAATATGACTCTCAATCAGCACAGTTCGTGCCATGTTGTTCACATGTCGATTCCTACGTTCAACAACTCAATTTGTTTGTGGAGTTCTAACAGGAGCTACCTCATGTTGTATCCCATGATTCTCTAGGTAATTTTCAAATTCAATGGACATGTATTCCCCTCAATTGTCAGATCACAACACTTTGATTGTTCGTCCAGTATCATTCTCGGTGATTCGCCGATAAGTTTTCTTGCAGTCAAGCACTTGTTGTTTCCTGTGAATGACCATTACACATGCCATTCTACTATAATCATCTATGAAAAAGACACAGTACCTTTCTCCATGAGTTTCAGAAACATTTATTGTCCCCTATACATCTGTATGAATTAGATTAAGAAGATGGGATGCCCTTTTCTTCTTTGGCCAATATGAACTGTGGACCAGCTTCCCATGAATCCAATCATCACAAGACTTTTCAAGCTCATGCATCAAGTTGGGAATGTCCATGACAATACTCAATTTTGATATTTTATCCATGTCTTTTTGATTGATGTTCCCCAGTCTCCGATTCCACAAATTTTTTTCTTCTTCAACAGTCATGTAACAAACATTTCATTTACTATCAACCAGATACAAGTTGCCTTCTTTTATGCAACCCTTTATAAGTGAATTTCCTGTCTTTCCCATGATAGTGCATCCTTTCTGATTAAAAGTGACTATAATTCCCGAGTCACGGAGTTGACTCATGCTGAGTAGATTATGATGTAGGCCATCTACATAAAGGAATTCAGTTTTCTTTATCTCTCCATTAGCTAATTAATTAGTTCCACTGCCTTTGATTTTCTGAGCTCCATCATTACCAAATTGTACTATGCCATCAACCTTCCTTTTGATATCCATTAACAGGCCAGCATTACCAGTCATATGAGATGAACAACTACTATCGAGAATCCAGGTACTGTTTCTTTTTGAAGCTTTGAGGGCCACCTCTACAAGTTCGTATTTCTCAATTTTCATCCTTTATTTCCATGAGACATTGGATTGAGTATAGATCACGAATGGCCTTTAAATTATCTTTTCCATGTACCTAGGTTCTTCATAGTCAAAATATTCATTGATAAGAGAAAACCTGTTTGAAAGAGAAACACCGTCTGGCTGACGAGACTTGACTTGTGTCGAACTTCAGTATGCGGTGTCCATGTCCCTTCTCTTCCAGAAATTAACAGCCTTATGACCAAAGTTAGAACAATGAAAATAATATTCATAGAAATTTTTTCTTCTATAAGAATTAGGATATGAATTTTCTCTCCTCTGTTGAACTTATATATCTTCTCCATTCAGATATCTTCTTGCCTCTTTGCAATAAGACATGGTGTGGCCCAAATATCCACAGATCTGACACTTCATGATAGGTAATGTCTTCTCACTTCTATTAATCCCCATCCCTTATTATGAGGGATATTATTACGAGTGTTCCTATTTCCATGAGGCTTGAGGATAATATTATTTTCTTATTTCATATTGAAATGGGGGTTTTTGTTTCATCACTTCCGATGACTTTCCCACATCACCCACTTTCAGCATGCCTTTATTTTGGTCTCCTTTATTTGTAGCATTTGACGATTCTTCCTCACAACGAATTCCACTTTTTCCCATGCAGGTAGTTCTTTGATCATTTGAAATCTTTTCAACTCCATTAGAGACATGTTTTTCTCTCTCCAATAACTCATCATCTGAGGACCTTCCAAGCTATATTTTCTTCCTTGATTGTTTTGAAATTGACTCAGTCTCAAGTTTACTCCTAAGAGTAACAACTTCCTCCTCAAGACCCTCAGCAGCCTTGTTCTTTTCTTCCAGTCTGGATGTGAGGTCATTGATGACCTTTCCCTACTCTTAAATTCTCGGCTTCAGATCCACTACATCATTATTTATTTCAAGGATTTTAGACTATACATTCACAAATTCTTCCAGTAGTTCAATTTCAACTTCAAGTTGATCAACTTATTCAATAGATTCCTCTACAATTTATTTCCACATATTTCAACTCTTACATTTCATCATAAGATTGCTAACAAAATCCATAAGTTGCAACTCGGGTTTGCCACTAGTTTTTAGCTGATTTTCACCGCCATTATCTTTTGATTTTTCAACAGTGGCCATCATGGAAGCATGGTTTCTAGTTTTAAACTATGGTTCTTCTTCTTCAAAGAATTCATTATTATAATCTTCTTCTTGAAAGACAAAACTCTAATTTAGATCCTTTTTTCTAGATTAGAAGTCTCCTCTCTTGAAAAACATTTTTTGAGGCTTCTCAATGTTTTCAGCATCACTATCATAATCATCGATCTTTCTTAAGCACTGAGAAGCAATGTTCCCGACATTGCCACAATAAAAGAAAGCATGAGGTAACTTCCCTTTGAATTTCTCTTTTCCCTTCTGGAACTTCTTGGCAATGAGAGAAAGAAATTCTTTTCCCACATCATCTTCACTAATACTATATTTTAAAATTTTCAGTTTATCCACTGATTTGAATTCCATTTCCTTGATTACTCGTGTAGTAACACCTTCTGGTTTGACTCTCATTTAATATGCCACTAGGCTGCTCAACAGATCATCCAAAGAATGTTTGTAAATATCTCCTTCCTCAAGGGCTAACACCTTTGAATTGTACACGGGTGGAAGTCTTCATAATATTTTCTTTACAATGTCAACATCATTTATTTCTTCACCTAGACCCTGAATTGCTCCAACCACTTCAGTAATTCGATTGATGGAGTCTGCATTCTCGTCAGGATGCATCTTTAGATCATAAAAATTATTATGTAGGAATTGTAGTTTCACCTCCTTCACATTGCTATCTCCTTCCTAAATATTTTCATGTTTATTCTACATGGACTTTGCTGAGGTGAAACTCATCACCTTTAGATAGATCTAACCAGAAAGGGATACGGTGAGAGCATTCTTCACTTTAGCATCAGCATCAAGAATTTTCATATCGGCGTCCAACATAGCCAGCCCTTTTGGATCAGTAACTTGTATACCATGAATAGTGGAATATAGGACTTCCATTCCAAGGGATATTAGATGAGATCTCATTATATTCTTAAATATATAGAAATTAATTCCATCGAAGAGAGGGACTCCCTGGACATTGGCTGAATTTTCCATAACGGTATATTGACAGATCAAACACTAGTTAACCTCCCTCTGATACCACTTGAAGGAACATGGGACACCCTGAGAGGGGAGGGTGAATCAGGGTGTCAACTTTTTCTTTTAAACTGGCAGATCTTGTTCCAACATTGGTAGAAACTAGTTTAACATGTATGATGGATATGAGAACAAATAAAAAATTCACATGCAAAGAGATGTTAGAGCACTTTTTTACTCGGTTCACCACTAAGGGATACATCCAAGGAGCATACGTTGACAGGTTTTTGGTTGTACAAAATTCAATTATCCTTCACTCGTTGTGGATTAAAAAGGATTGGGAATAGTCACTCTATCCCAGGCTCACTACCATTACAACTTTTAGGGATAGCCTACAGCGTCCCATGGGTCACTCCCATTGACTCCCACTGTCTTACTCCCTTGAATCCCCCTAGCTCACTGCCTTTGGTGAAGTCCCACAAAGATTATAGACGTGAAGGTCTCTTCATCATTGCTAATTAATACATCCTCTGTTGTATGTAGATTCTCTGTTGAAGTCCAACTTCCACACGTAGAAAAAACTCACATTTCACCGAATGTATCGGGCAAACATCCATCTTTCATGCAGCCCCAAAAATACTAGAGAGCTTCAATCCACACCTGGAATGCTTCCCTAATCCAGCATGAATGTTTTAAAGACGGCGTGCAAGTTCACCTCTACAACTTGCGCGAAACTTGATTTTTAAACCTCAAACATGGATGACTCATACTCTTTTCCACCCAAACCGGTTTTGGCGCACAATTGTCAATTTTCGCGCTTCTTAAAATCATAGCGCTCAAGTTTCACCAAACCACATGTGCGATGCCTCCTTTGGAAAATAAAAATTTGGGAGACTCACCCCCTTTCTTGCCCAAACAACTTTGGACGTGAACCAAAAAAATGTCGCTGAACTTCTACTTGCGCGACCCACAACCACTTGTGCTACCACTACACCTGCGCGACGGGAGCTCTGATTTTCTCTAAGTCTGAACTTCATTCCGAATGAGGAGGGGTCGACCTCTATTTATAGGAATTTGAATACCCTATGTGACGGCATGCATGTCTTCCCTCAGCGTGCAAGTTTCGGCGTGCAAGTCTCTGCCGCGTAATTCACTTGTTCGACCAAACAAAAAACTTGGGCGCCCTTATCCCATTTCCAGATTTTCATGTTCTAATATTGCAAAAGAAATGGCACGCATGTTTCTTCTCCTTCAAGACAATGGCTCGCAAGTCTCTTTTCCAAAACCATTTTTCTCCATTTGTCGATTTTCAGGCCCAAAACGTTGGGAAACACTGGAAAACGGTTCCACCTTCAATACTGTTATCTTTTTTTCAGTAAGATCACTTTTCTGGAACACATTCTGAACTACCACTGAGGATTGAAAACAAACACAAACCATACTCCAATTCATTAAAAGAACGACCATGGTTCCAAAAATCTCCCCCTTTGGGTTTGTTGGAAATCAGTAAATAAATTAAATAGAGCACCATCCATAGGCAAATCAAAAATGCAAGAATCAACTCAGCCAACACTCTAAGTCTACGTGAGTGATGCTCGGTGTAGAAAACAATATAGGAAGCTTGAATTAGGATCTTGTCCAATGTATTCTTTCCCATCCTATCACCGAAACTGAATTCTCAATGTGTCATAAAAGCATTACATGCCTGAATTTATTCCTTTCTCCCCCATTAACAGTAAACACAAAGGCCCGTATTTTTTTCATCTCAAACAACACTCCCCCTGGATAGTATCTCCCCCACAAACCTGCATCGTATCCATAAACAGATTAAAAACAATTAACATAACTGGGGAGATGGGTATTGTGTAACCTACTTATGCACTAGGAGGTTGCTGAACACTGAGGTTCAATCGATGCTTCTCAAACATAGCCCCTGACAGTGGCTTGGTCAGGATATCAGCCACTTTCTCATCAGTTCTGATATGATCCATTCGAATCATGCCTTGTTCAAAATTTTCTTTGATAAAGTGATACCTAATTTCAATATTTCTTTACGAGAATGCGGAACATGATTCTTTGTAAGATCAATTGAGCTCTTGTTATCATAGTAAGTTACCATTGGTTGCTTCACCTCATCACCAATATCTGTTAGTTGTTGCTTCATCCATAGCAGATGAGTGCATGCCTTTGTAGCAGTGATATAGTCAGCTTCAGCAGTACTAAAAAAAGTACAATTTTGTTTCTTTCTCGACCATCCAACATATTTATTCCCTATATATAATGCTCCACCACTGGTGGAATTTCATTCCAATACATCACTCGCCCAGTCAGCATCAAAAGATGATTATAATTCATTATCTCTTCCTGTAGTAAAGTATAAGCCACAACTGTGAGTACCTTGAATATACCTCATTATTCTTTTTACAGCTGTCATATGTTCCTCCTTTGGATTACTCTGAAAGCGGGCCGCTAGACAGGTTGCAAAGACAGTATTTGGACATGTCCCTATCAGGTACAGTAGGCTCCCAATTATCCTCGTGTACATAGTGGGGTCTACAGATGCCCCATCCTCATTCTTTCCAATTTTGGTTCCAAATGCAATCGGAGTTGATATTGGTTTGGAGTCATTCAAATTAAACTTCTTCAGTAGCTCTCTTGCATTCTTTTCTTGAGAAATGAAAGTGTAATCCTGCCTTTGAATCACCTGCATCCCCATGAAATATGTGAGCTCCCCAATCAAAGACATTTCAAATTCTGATTTCATGTGATTGGAAAATTCATCCACTTATTTCTCTCTTCTGCCACCAAATATAATGTCATCAAAGTAGAATAGAACCATGAACTGATCTTTTGGAGAATTGTTCACATTTAGATTGTGGTCTACTCATCCTCTTTTGAATTAAAGCTTCTTGACATATGAGTCCAGCCAGGAATACCATGCTCCTGGGGCCTACTTTAATCCATATAGAGCCTTCTTCTATTTGTATACCTTTGTTTCATCAGTACCCAGAAAAAAAACCCACTGGTTGTTCAATGTAGACTTCTTCTTCGAGTACACCATTCAAGAAGGTTGTCTTGGCATCCATTTATATACTTTATATCCTCTTTGGAGTTCCAGGGAAAGGAAGATCCTGATTGACTCCAGTCTAGCCACTAGAGAAAAGGTTTCTTAAACATCAATGCCTTCAATCTGGGAGTATCCTTTACATACCAGTCATGCCTTGTTTCTAATAACACTTCCATTCTCATCAAACTTGTTCCTGAATATCCATTTTTCACCAATCACATTGTGACCTCTGGGTCTTAGGAAAAGATCCCATGTCTGATTCATGTCAATATGATCTAACTCTTCATTCATGGACTTCACCCATGATTCATCTTTTGCAGCTTCTTTAAATGATGATTTCTCCACAACTGAAATAAATGTAGATTGCATGTCATTCCTCATCCTCCTTGTTTGAGTGGGTTCAATCCTATCCCTAATTATGGTAGATGGATCAATCTCAGCTCTACGATTTCTCTTGTGCGGTACAGTTCCATTCTCTCCATCCATAGTTTCATCTTCAGATTCTTCTTCTGAGTCAACATCTTGATGTGACTGTTGAGTGTTTTGTACAGCTTCCTCTATTTCTGTATTTGTATTTTCTCCACGTTCACTTTCTTCCTCACTTTATATCAAATCAGAATATGATGTCCTAGAAGAATATGCGGTTTTCTCTTCAATTATCATAACATCAATGATTTCCACAATCCTTTATAATCCCTTGTTGAAACACTTGTAGGCTTTTTTATTCATTGAGTATCCAAGGAAAATTCCTTTATCTGCATTGTCACCATACTTCCTTTGATTTCCTTCTTTGTTCCTAATGAATCATTTACTTCCAATAACACAACAGATTTTCAAAGAGGGATTACTTCCATTCCACTATTCATATGGTGTCTTCCTGTCACCCATATAAAGTCATGTTTGATTTTGAATATATACTGCCGCTAGAATATCCTCTTTCCATTAATTTCGTGGAATACAACTCTCAATCATCATAGTTCATGCCATGTTGTTCACATGTCGATTCCTACGTTCAACAACTCCATTTTGTTGTAGAGTTCTCATAGTATCTACCTCATGTTGTATCCCATGCTTCTACAGGTAATTTTCAAATTCAATGGACGTGTATTCCCCTCAACTATCATATCACAACACTTTGATTATTCGTCCAATATCATTCTCGGTGATTCGACAATATGTTTTCATGCAGTCAAGAACTTCTAGTTTCTTTTGAATGACCATTACACATGACATTATACTATAATCATCTTTGAAAAGGGAAAAGTACCTTTCTCCATGAGTTCTGGAAACATTTATCGGCCCACAGACATCTGTATGAATTAGATTAAGAAGATGGGATGCCCCTTTCTTCTTTGGATGATATGAACTGTAGACCAGCTTCCCATGAATGCAAGCATCACAGGACTTTTCACGCTCATGCATCAGGTTGGGAATGTCCATGAAAATCCTCAATTTTGTAATTTTCTCCATGTCTTGTTGATTGATGTGTCCCAATATCTGATGCCACAAATTGTTTTCTTCTTCAAAAGTCATGTAACAAAAAATTTATTTATTATCAATCTGATACAAGTTTCCTTCTATTCTGCATCCCTTCGTAAGTGAATTTCCTGTTTTTCCCTTGATAGTGTAGCCTTTCTGATTAAAAGTAATTATAATTCCCGAGTCACATAATTGACACAAGCTGAGTAGATTATGATGTAGGCCATCTACATAAAGGACTTAAATTTTCTTTATCTCTCTATTACCTAATTCAGTACTTCCACTGCCTTGGATTTTCAGAGCTCCATCATTACCAAATCATACTATGCCATCAACCTTCCTTTTGATATCTGTTAATAGGACAACATTACCAGTCATATGAGATGAACAACCGCTATCCAGAATCCAAGTACTATTTCTTTTTGTAGCTTTTAGGTCCACCTCTACAAGGTTGGATTTCTCAATTTTCTTCCTTCCATTCCATGAGACATTTGATTGAGTATAGAGCACAGATGGCCTTTCAATTATTTCTTTCGTGTACCTAGGTTCTTCATAGTTGAAATATTCTTTGATAAGAGAAAACCTGTTTGAAAGAGAAACAAAGCCTTGCTGATGAGACTTGACTTGTCTTGAACTTCAGTATGAGGTGTCCATGTACCTTCTCTGTCTGCAATTAACATCCTTATGACCAAAGTTAGAACAACAAAAATAATATCCATATAAATTTTTTCTTCTATAAGAATTAGGATCTGAATTTTCTCTCCTCGATTGAACACCTATATCGTGTCCATTCAGATAGCTTCTTGACTATTCTCAATAAGACATGGTGTGGCCCATATATCCACATATCTAACACTTCATGAGAGGAAATGTCTTCTCACTTCAATTAATCCTCATTCCTTCTTCTGTGGAATAATAGTATGAGGGCTCCTTTTCCCACGAGGCTGGAGGATAATCTTCTTTTCTTCATTCATATTGAATTGGGGGTTTCTTTTTTATCACTTCAGAAGACTTTCCCACATCACCCACTTTCGAAATGCCTTTATTTTAGTCTCCTTTATTTTCAGCATTTGAAGATTCTTACTCACAACCAATTCCACTATTTCCCATGCAGGCAGGTCTTTGATCATTTAAAATCATTTCAACTCCATTAGAGCCACGTTTTTCTCTCTCCAACAACTCAGCGTTTGAGGACCTTCCAAACTGTATTTTATTCCTTGATTCTTTTGAAATTGATTCAGTCTCAATTTTACTCCTATGAGTAACAACTTCCTTCTCAAGACCCTCATCAACCTTCTTCTTTTATTCCAGTCTGGATGTGAGGTCATTGATGACCTTTCCCTGCTCTTTAATTCTTAGCTTCAGATCCACTACATCATCATTGCTTTCAAGGATTTTAGACTGTACATTCAAAAATTCTTCCAGTCATTTGATTTCATCTTCAAGAAAATGAACATATTCATTTGATTCCTCTGCAATTTATTTCCACATATTTCAACTCTTACATTTCATCTTAAGATTACTAAAAGAATATTTAAGTTGCAACTCGGCGTTTCCACTAGTTTTTAACTGATTAACACCACCATTATCTTCAGATTTTTCAATAGTGGCCATCATGGAAGCATGGTTTCCAGTTTTAATCTCTGGTTCTTCTTGTTCACAGAATTCATTATTATCATCTTCCTCTTCACAGACAAAACACTCCTTTAGAACTTTCTTCATAGACTTGATGTCTCCTTTCGTGAAAAACCGTTTCTGAGGCTTCTCAATGTTTTCAGAATCGCTATAATCATCATCGATATTTCTTAATCACTGAGAAGCAATATGCCCGACATTTCCACTACAAAAGCCATATTGAGGTAAATTCCCTTTGAATTTCCCATTTCCCTTCTAGAAATTCTTGACAATGAGAGAAAGTATTTCTTTTTCATCATCATCTTTTCCACTACTATCTTTTGAAATTTTCAGTTTCTTCATGGATTTGAATGCCATTTCCTTTATTACATGTGTAGTAGCATCTTCTGGTTTGACACTTATTTCATATGCCACTAGGCTGCTCAACAAATAATCCAAAGGAAGTTTGGAAAGATCTCTTTCCTCAAGGGTTGACACTTTTTCATTGTACAAGGGCGAAGTCTTCTTAATATTTTCTTTACAATTTCAACGTCTTTGATTTCTTCACCTAGAACCAGAATTGCTCCAACCACTTCATTAATTCGATTGAAGGAGTCTGTATTCTCATCAGGATGCTTCTTTAGATCATATAACATATTGTAAAGGACTGGTAGTTTCACCTCCTTCACATTTCTATCTCCATTATAAATATTTTCAAGTTTATCCCACATGGACTTTCCTGAGGTGCAACTCATCACCTTTATATAGATCTGATCAGAAAGGGATGCGGTGAGAGCATTCTGCGCTTTAGCATCAGCATCAAGAATTTTCCTATCTACATCCGACATAACCATCCATGTTGGATAAGTAACATGTATACATTGGACAGTGGAAGATAAGAATTCTATTCCAAGGGATCTTAGATGAGATCTCATTCTATTCTTCTTGATCTGGAAATTACTTCCATCTAAGAGAGGGACTCCTCGTACATTGGCATAATTTTCCATAACGGTATATTGAAATATCAAACACTAGTTAACCTCCCTCTAATACAACTTGAAGGACCCTAGGACACTATGAGAGGGGAGGGGTGAATCATGGTGTCAACATTTTCTTTTAAAAAACAAATCATGTTTCCACATTGGTAGAAATTAGTTTAACCTGTATGATGGATATGATAAAAAATAAAGCATTCACATGCAATGAGATGACCCAACACTTTTTACATGGTTCACCACTAATAGATACGTCCAAGGAGCATACGCCAACAGGTTGTCGGTCATACCAAATTCCACTATTCTTCACTCATTGTGGATTACAAAGGTTTGGTAATAGTCACTCTGTCCCAGGCTCACTGCCTTTACAACTGCTCAGGGATAGCCTAATACGTCCCTTGGGTCACTCTCATTGACGTCCCATAGCTCACTGCCTTTGGTGAAGTCCCACTCAGTTTATAGACATGAAGGTCTCTTCATCATTTCTAATGAATACATCCTCTGTTGTATGTAGATGCTATGTTGAAGTCTAACTTCCACCCGTAGAAAAAAATCACTTTCCACCAAAGGTATCGGGAAAACTTCCAGCTTTCGTGCAGCCCAAAAAAGACTGGCGAGCTTCAGTCCACACCTGGCGCGCTTATCCAAGCCGGCGCGCAATTTTTAAAGATGTTGTGAATGTTCACCTCTACTACTTGCGCAACACTTGATTTTTCAACCTCAAACTTGCACGACTCATTCTCTTTTCCACCCAAACTAGTTTTGTCACACAATTGTCAATTTCCACGCTTCTTCAAATCCTAGCATGCAAGTGTCACCAAACCAACTGCGCGACACCTCCTTCTACAACACAAAACTTGGGATACTAACCCCCTTTCTCACCCAAACCACATTGGACGCACAACAAAAAAATGCCACACAACTTCTACTTGCGCAACCCACAACCACTTGCGCGACCACTACACCTATGCGATGGGTGCTCTGATTTTCTCTAAGTCTGAACGTTGTTACGAATGAGGTGGGGTCGACCAATATTTATAGGAATTTGGAAACCCTATGCGATGCCGTGCAAGTCTTCCCGTGGCGTGCAAGTTTCAGCGCACAAGTCTCTGCCACATAAGTCACTCGCACGACCAAACATAAAACTTGGGCGCCCTTCTCCCTTTGTCATATTTTCATGTTCTGATCTTGAAAAAAATGGCGCACAAGATTCTTCTCCTTCAAGACAACGGCTCACATGTCTCTTTGCCAAAACCACTTTTCTCCATTTATCAATTTTCAGGCCCAAAAATTTGGAAAACACTGGAAAACAGTGCCACCTTTAATACTGTTATCTCCTTGTTCTATATGATCACTTTTCTGGCACATGTTCTAAACATCCATTGAAGATTGACAACAAACACAAACCATACTCCAATTCAGGAAAAGAAGGAACATGGTTCCAATAATCTCCCCCTTCGGGTTTTTTGGAAATCCGTAATTACATTCAATAGAGCACTAGCCATAGGCAAACCTCAAACGCAAGAATCAACTTAGCCTACACTCTAAGTCTATGTGAGCAATGCTCAGTGTAGAAAACATGAGAGGAATATTTAATTGGGTTCCCATCCAATGTATTCCTTCCCCTCATATCACCGAAACTTAATTCTCAATGTGTAAAAAAGCATTACAAGCTTCAATTTATTCCTTTCTTCCCCATTGACAATAAACCCAAAGACCGGTATTTTTTTCAGCTCAAACCACACTCCCCCTAGATAGTATCTCCCCTAAAAACCTGCATCGCATCAATAAACAGATTAAAAACAATTAACATAACTAGGGTTAGGGGTATTGTGTAACCTCCTTATGCACTGGGAGGTGGCTAAACACTGAGGTTCAACCAATGCTTCTCAAACACATCCGCTGACAGTGGCTTGGTCAGGATATCATCCACATGCTCATCAGTTCCCACATGATCAATTAGAATCACGCCTTGCTCAAATTGTTCATTGATAAAGTGATACGTGATTTCAATATATTTTTACGAGAATTATGAACAGGATTCTTCGTAAGATCAATTGTGCTCATGTTATCATAGTAAATTACCATTGGTTGCTTCACCTCATCACCAATATATTTTAGTTGTTTCTTCATCCATAGAAATTGAGTGGATGCCTCTTTTGCAGAGATATCCGCAGCTTCTGCAGTACTAAGAGATGTACTTTCTTGTTTCTTTCTCAACCAGCCAACACATTTATTCCATATATAGAATGCTCCACCACTGGTAGAATTTCTGTCCACTACATCGCCAGTCTAGTTAGCATTAGAAAATGCTGATAATTCCCTGTCACTTCCTGTAGCAAATTATAAGCAACAACTGTGAGTACCTTGAATATACCTCATGATTATTTTTATTGTTTTCATATGTTCCTCCTTTGTATTACTCTGAAAGTGGGCCACTAGACAGGTTGAAAATACATTATTTGGTCATGTCACTGTCAGGTACAGTAGGCTCTCAATTATCCTCCTGTACATAGTGGGCGGAACTGATGCTCCATCCTCATGCTTTCCATGTCTGGTTCCAACTGCAATCAGAGTTGACATTATTTTTGAGTCTTGCATTTTAAACTTCTTCATCATCTCCCTTGAATACTTTTCTTGAGAAATGAAAGTGTAATCCTGCCTTTGAATCCCCTGCATCCCCAAGAAATATGTGAGCTCCCCAATCATAGACATTTCAAATTCTCATTACATGTGATTGGAAAATTCATCCACTGATTTCTGTCTACTGCCACCAAATATAATTTCATCAACGTTGACTAGAACCATGAACTGATCTTTTGGAGAATTCTTCACATTTAGATTGTGGTCTACTCTTCCTCTTTTGAATTCCAGCTTCTTGATATATGAGTCCATTCAGGAATACCATGATCGGGGGGCCTGCTTCAAACCATATAGAAATTTCTTCAGTTTGTAGACATTTGCTTCATCAGTACCAAGAACAAAACCCATTGGTTGTTCAAAGTATACTTCTTCTTCGAGTACACCATTCTATAATGATGTCTTGAAATCCATTTGATTTACTTTATATCCTCTTTGGAGTACCATGGAAAGGAAGATCCTGATTGACACCAGTCTAGCCACTGGAGGAAAGGTTTCTTTAACATCAACGCCTTAAATCTGGGAGTATCCTTTACATACTAGTTGTTCCTTGTTTCTGATAACACTACCATGCACATCAAACTTGTTCTTGAAGATCCATTTTCTACCAATCACATTGTGACCTTCGGGTCTCTGGAAAATATCTCATGTCTGATTTTATCAATCTTATTTAACTCTTCATTCATGGCTTTCACCCATGATGCATCCTTTGCAGCTTCTTCAAATGATGATGGATCCACAACTGACAGAAATGGATATTGTGTGTTATTCCACATCCTCCTTGTTTGAGTGGTTGCACTCCTGTCCCCCATTATGTCAGATGGATCAATCTCATCTCTATGATTTCTCCTGTGTCGTTCAGTTTCATTATCTCCATCCATAGTTTCTTCTTCAGATTCTTCTTCTGAGTCAACATCATGATGTGACTGCTGAGTGTTTTGTATAGCTTCCTCTATTTCTATATGTGTATTTTCTCCACGTTCACCTTCTATCACATCATCATATGACATCCTTGAAGAATTTTTGGTTTTCTCTTCAATTATATTAACATCAATACTTTCCAAAATCCTTCCTAATCGCTTGTTGATACACTTGAAGGATTCGCTGTTCATTGAGTATCCAAGGAAAATTTCTTCATCTACATTGTCACCATACTTCCCTTGATTTACTTCTTTGTTCTTAAGGATGAATTTACTTCTAAAAGTACGAAATAATCTCATAGAGGGTTTCATTCCATGCCACAATTCATATGGTGTCATCATCTCACCCATATAAAGTCCTGTTCGATTTTGAATATATACTGCAGCTTAAACAACCTCTTTCCACTAATGTCGTGGAATACGACTCTCAATCCGTATAGTTCATGACTTATTGTTCACATGTTGATTCCTATGTTCAACAAATCCATTTTTTTGTGGAGTTCTCATAACAGCTACCTCATGCTGTATCCCATGCTTCTCCAGGTAATTTTCAAATTCAATGGATGTGTATTCCCCTCAATTTTCAGATCGCAACACTTTGATTATGCGTCTAATATAATTCTCGGTGATTCTCCAATATGTTTTCATGGAGTCAAGAACTTTTCATTTCTTGCGAATGACCATTACACATGCCATTATACTATAGTCATCTATGAAAAGGGAAAAGTACCTTTCTCCATGAGTTTCGGCAATATTTATCGGCCCGTAGACATCTGTATGAATTAGATTAAGAATATGGGATGACCTTTTCTTCTTTGGCCAATATGAATTGCAGACCAGCTTCCCATGAATGCAAGAATCACAAGACTTTTCACGCTCATGCATTAGGATGGTTATTCCCATGAAAATCCTCAATTTTGATATTTTCTCCATGTCTTGTT
The DNA here is from genome assembly GCA_963277665.1 of Viscum album. Taxonomy (NCBI): domain Eukaryota; kingdom Viridiplantae; phylum Streptophyta; class Magnoliopsida; order Santalales; family Viscaceae; genus Viscum; species Viscum album. The sequence goes on along the minus strand of OY728123.1, from coordinate 743,203,253 downwards.
GATTGATGTGTCCCAGTCTCCAATGCCACAAATTGTTTTCTTCTTCAACAGTCATGTAAAAAACATTTTATTTACTATCAACCTAATACAAGTTGCTTCTGTTTTGAATCCCTTCATAAGTGAATTTCCTATTTTTCCCTTAATAGTGCATCCTTTCTGAATAAATGTAACTATAAGTCCTGAGTCACAGAGTTGACTCGCGCTGAGTAGATTATGACATAGGCCATCTACATAAATGACTTTAGTTTTCATTAGCTCTCTATTAGCTAAATCATTACTTCCACTTCCTTTGATTTTTAGAGCTCCATCATTACCATATAGTATTGTTCCATCAACCTTCCTTTTGATATCCGTTAACAAGCCAGCATTACTAGTCATATGAGTTGAACAACTCCTATCCAGAATCTAGGTACTATTTTTTTTGTAGCTTTGAGGCCACCTCTACAAGGTTGTATTTCTCAATTTTCATCTATTCATTCCTTGAGACATTGGATTGAATATAGAGCCCTGATGTCCTTTAAATTATATCTTCTGTGTACCTACGTTCTTCATAGTCGAAATCTTCTTTGAGAAGGGAAAACCTCTTTGACTGAGAAACAATGTCTTGCTGGTGAGACTTGAATTGTCTCGAACTTCAGTATGAGGTTTCCATGTCCCTTCTCTGCCTGCAATTAATAGCCTTATGACCAAATTTAGAACAATGAAAATAATATCCATAGAAATTTTTTCTTCTATAAGAATTGGGATATGAATTTTCTCACCTCTATTGATCTCCTACATCTTCTCCATTCAGATTTCTACTTGCCTCTTCATAATAAGACATGGTGTGGCCCAAATATCCACATATTTGACACTTCATGAGAGGAAATGTATTCTCACATCTATTAATCCTCATTCCTTCTTCTATGGGATAAAAGTATGAGGGATCCTTTTTCCATGAGGCTTGAGGATAATCTTCTTTTATTCTTTCATATTGAATTGGGGGTTTCTGTTTCATCACTTCAGAAGACTTTCCCATATCACCCACTTTCAGCATGCCTTTCTTTTGGTCTAATTTAATTGAATCATTTGGAGATTCTACCTCACAAACAATTCCTCTATTTCCCATGTAGGCAGGTCTTTGATCATTTAAAATCTTTTCAAATCCATTAGAGCCACGTATTTCTCTCTCTAACAACTCAGTATATGAGGACCTTCCAAACTGTATTTTTCTCCTTGATTCTTTTGAAATTGATTCAGTCTCAAGTTTACTCCTCAAAGTAACAACTTCTTCCTCAAGACCCTCAGCAGCCTTGTTCTTTTTTTCCAGTCTGGATGTGAGGTCATTGATGACCGTTCCATGCTCTTCAATTCTCAGCTTCAGATCCACTACATCATCATTTCTTTCAAGGATTTTATACTGTACTTTCACAAATTCATCCAGTCATTCAATTTCAGCTTCAATCTGATCAACATATTCAGTTGATTCCTCTGTAATTTATTTCCACTTATTTCAACTCTTAAATTTCATCTTAATATTTCTAATAGTATCCTTAAGTTGCAACTCGGGATTTCCACTAGATTTTAACTATTTGTCACCACCATTATCTTCTGATTTTTCAACAGTGGCCATCATGGAAGCATGGTTTCCAGTTTTAAACTCTAGTTCCTGTTCTTCACATAATTCATTATTATCATCTTCCTCTACACAAACAAAACACTTCTTTAGAACTTTATTTCTAGATTTGAAGTCTCCATTCTTGAAAAACCTTTTTTTAGGCTTCTCAATGTTTTCAGCATCGATATCATAATCATCGATCTTTCTTAAGCACTAAGAAGAAATGTGCCTGACATTTCCACAACGAAAGAAAGATTGAGGTAACTTCCCATTGAATTTCCCTTTTCCCTTATGGAACTTCTTGGAAATGAGAGAAGGAAATTATTTTCCCTCATCGTCTTCACCACTAATATCTTTTGAAATTCTCAGTTTCTCCATGTATTTGAATGCCATTTCCTTGCTTACTCATGTAGTAGAATCTTTTTGTTTGACTCTCATTTAATATGCCACTAGGATTCTCAAAAGATCATCCAAAGAATGTTTGGAAAGATATCTTTCCTCAAGCGCTGACACCTTTGCATTGTACATGGGTGGAAGTATTCTTAATATTTTCTTTACAATGTCAATATCTTTGATTTCTTCACCTAGACCCCGAATTTCTCCAACCACTTCAGTAATTCGATTGAAGGAGTCTTCATTCTCATCAGGATACTTCTTGAGATCATCAAACCTATTGTGTAGGACTTGTAGTTTCTCCTCCTTCACATTGCTATCTCCACCATAAATGTTTTTGAGTTTAACCCACATGGAATTTTCTGATGTGCAACTCATCACCTTTAGATAGATCTGATCAGAAAGGGTTGCAGTGAGAGCATTCTGTGCTTTAGCATCACAGTCACGAATTCTCCTATCGGCATCCGACATAGCCAGCCCTGTTGGATTAGTAACATGTATACCTTGGACAATGGAAGATATGACTTCCATTCCAAGGGATCTTTGATGATATCTCATTTTATTCTTCCAGATCTGGAAATTACTTCCATCGAAGAGAGGGACTCCCCGAACATGGGCTGAATTTTCCATAACGGTATATTGATAGATCAAACACCAGTTAAACTCCCTCTGATACCACTTGATGGACCCTGGGATACCCTGAGAGGGGAGGGGTGAATCTGGGTGTCAATGTTTTCTTTTAAACTGAAGGACCTTATTCCTACGTAGGTAGAAACTAGTTTAACCTGTATTATGGATATGAGAACAAATAAAACATTCACATGCAAAGATATGACACTTCACTTTTTACTTGGTTCACCACTAATGGCTACGTCCAAGGAGCTTACGCCAACAGGTTTTCGGTCGTACCAAATTCCGCTACCCTTCACTCGTTGAGGATTACAAAGGTTTTGGAATAGTCACTCTGTGCTAGGCTCACTGCCTTATACAACTGTTTAGGTATAGCCTGATGTGTCCCTTGGGTCACTCCCTTTGAATCCCCCTGGCTCACTGTCTTTGGTGAAGTCCCACTCAGTTTATAGACATGAAGGTCTCTTCATCATTGCTAATTAATACATCCTCTATTGTATATAGATGCTCTGTTGAAGTCCAACTTCCACCTGTAGGCAAAACTCACTTTGCACTGATGGTATAGGGAAAACTTCTAGCTTTCGTATAGCCCCAAAAAAGACTGGTGAGCTTCAATCCAAACCTGGTGCACTTCTCTAAGCTGGTGCGCAAGTTTTAAAGATGGTGGGCTAGTTCACCTCTACTACTTGCGTGATAGTTGAATTTTCAACCTCAAACTTGCATGACTCATACTCTTTTCCACCCAAACTGGTTTTGGCGTGCAATTGTCAATTATCGTTCCTCTTCAAATCATGGTGCGCAAGTGTCACCAAACCACATGCGCGACACCTCCTTCGCCAAATCAAAACTTGGGTGACTCACCCCCTTTGTCGCCCAAACCACTTTGGATGCCCAGCAAACAAATTTCGCGCAACATATACTTGCGCGACCCACAACCACATGTGCGACCACTACACCTGTGTGACTGGAGCTCTGATTTTCTCTAAGTTTGAACTTCGTTCTGAATGAGGAGTGGTCGACCTCTATTTATAGGCAATTTGATACCCTGTGTTATGGCGCGCAAGTCTTCCCTCAGGGTGCAAGTTTTGGCGCGCAAATCTCTGTCGCGTATGTCACTTGCGCAACCAAGCATAAAACTTGGGCGCCCTTCTACCTTTGCCATATTTTCATGTTCTGATCCTGAAAAACAAATTTCATGCAAGTTTTTTCTCCTTCAAGACAACGGCGCTCAAGTCTCTTTTCCAAAACCACTTTTCTCCATTTGTCGATTTTCAGGCCCAAAAATTTGGCAAACACTGGAAAACAGTTCCACCTTCAATACTGTTATCTGCTAGTTCTATACGATCACTTTGCTGGAAAACATTCTGAACATCCACTGGGGATTGAGAAAAAACAAAAACCATACTCCAATTCATGCAAAGATCAACCATGGTTCCATCAATTATTTAATTGAATGACTTTTTATTTGTTTATTTTTTCATTGTTCCTAAAATATGTTCTTTGTCTAATGATATGCATTGATAAATCATGATTAATTAATGATTATTTATCAATGTAATGCCTCATGTCATTTGAAAAATAGGAAATTTTTAATTGAATAAATATTTATAATTTATGACTTATTGGGTATTAACTTTAGTTGTTATGACAATTATCTCCCCTGCATTTTTTATCTTTTTATTCCATATAATTATAGAATGAAATCCTCCATTTTTACTGACACTAAAATAATGATCTCACCCTTAATTGTGTTAAAATATTCCATCAGTTTTAAATAATAGTTTTAAGTTGGATATTTCTAAGAAATGTAATATGAGAGAGGAACATTGTTTGAGATTTTAAATATCCTTAATTAAATTTGTAGAATACCTATCTAGTTTTCAGACGCACTTAGCCTTTATATTCCCTAGGCATGTATTACTATGTATTGTATTGAATATTCATCTAAAATGATGAAATATGTATATATGTTATGATCGGATCACCACATTTAGTATTAGAGGAGGGTATAATTATTTTATATATTATATTATGAACAATGTGATAATAGAACATAAGAAATCCTATGAAGAAAAAAATGTGATATAGAGTGAATAGACATGTTACAAAAGTTGATGTAAAGATGTAATAATTTAGAATATGAAAGGAATGACTTCCTAGATCATATGTTTTCTCACACTAATCATTACTTATTGATTTTTAAAATAATATTTTGGGTTTTATTCAATGGAAAAAACCCATAGTAATCATGTTAATAAGAAATGTGGAAAACCACACAATGATTGTCCTCTTAAGTAATAGAATTTCATTAGATATAAAATGAAATATCATATTGATATTTTCTTGAAACTATATAAGGACATGAATCATGAATATATTATAAATTATAAAATGGGTTATTAACACATAATTGTGTCTTGTATGGGGAAACACACATCATCTTTTAGTGGTCCCTCTGATCAAATAGTTTCTAAGTAATGGATCTGTTCCATTGAAAGGATATTTTCCATTCATTAGATCCCATATCATGTAATGTTTTTCAAAATAGTGTTTTATATGTAAAGATAAGAATAAAAATGGTGGAATAATATTGATAATATGATATATTTTTATGAAATATAATTTTTATAGAGACCCATGATTAAAATACATTGATATTAAATCATTTTAGATGAATACTCCATATATTACAAAACAAAATAAATGCCTGAGAACCATAATAGTTGTGTGTATTTGGAAACATGGTAAAAAAACAATGATCTCAAGGAATGATCATCATCATATACCATAAATACCTCCAACTTTAGTACCTATACCTAAAACCATTCATCATAACCTGTGTAATGTAATCATAAGTAAGGGGTGAGATCAGATGCTTAGTAAGGGTAAGTAAAAGAAATGTGTAAGAATAACATAAACAAAACGGTATAGAACATGAGAATAACATTTTAATATCATACCCTTAATATTATATATCATAATAAATATTGTAAGTTCATATGAAATTAATCATAATAAAATAAATAAAATAATCCATGAAATAATAAAATGGGAATAAAAAAAGGAATTGTAAAACACATAAGCAAATAAAATGCCTATGTGAAAGAGGCCTACCAAGAACTTTGTAACATGATAAAATTGTTTTGATCACACATGTACCTTCTTTGTTCTTGGTAGTCCCTCCCTTGTACCCCCTTGTTTTAGTCCTTTTATTTCTTCCTATATATCATCTTGTTTCAGGGTTCGGATGTCCTCCAGTATACCCACTTGCTTTGGGTGTGTTATTTCCTTCTGTATAACCTCCTATTTTGGGATTATGATTCCTTCATGTGTACCCTTTTATCTCAAAAAACATTTATCATTACCCATTTCATTGGAGGTAGATATAGGTCTCACACATCTCATAAATAATGCATCCATACGTGTACCACAAAATCATAAACAAACGTATCATAACCAATGAAATGAAATGGGTTTTATAAACATTTAATCACATCTTAACCTATGGGAAAATGATGGTTTCATAATTATTTCATTAAAATATTATCCTAGGAAAAGAATTGTGTCTCAAAAGTATATATCTCACGGAATATAAACATGATTCATTAGAATCATTCTATCAAAACATAAACTATTCTAGAAGGAATATGAGGGAAACATTTGATATTTTCTTATAATGGGAAGAGTAACATGAAACGATGTCATATAATATAGAAGATAACATGGAAATATATTTTGAAATAATTTCTTGAGGAAAATAACCTTTCTAGTTTGAAAAATGATTTATAAAATATTAACCCAATTTTAAAATTGTTTTCATGAAAATAAAAATAAATCATTCTAAATAAATATTTGAAAACCTTTTTAAATCCTTTTTCATGGAATTTATATAAATTGATCTTAAAAACTATTGAAACCTATTTTCCTTGAAAATTTATAAAAGGATCTTCAGTAAGATTTGAAAACCTTTTTCCATAAAAATTATAAAATAATCTTGAAAACATTTTGAAAACCATCTTACATGAAACTTATAAAATAAGATTGAAAATATTTTGAAAATAATTTTCCTTGAAATTTTATAAAAATATCAAAACAAATTCAAAAACAAATTCCTCGAAAACATGTAAAATAATCTAAAAATGATTTTAAAAACCATTTTTCTTGAAACATATAAAATAAGCTTGAAAAAATTTTGAAAACCATTTTTCTTGAAAACATATAATAGGAGATTGAAAAGATTTTGAAAACCATTTTCCATGAAAAAATATAAATAAGAATAATTTATTTTGAAAAACGTTTTCCTTGAAAACATATAAAATAATCATCAAAACATTTTAAAAACATGTTTCTTTGAAAACACTTTGAAAATAGATAAGGAAATATTTAAAACAATATAAATACAATTCGATTGAAAATAACATAAAAAATAAAAAAAAATATTTTCAAACCCTAAATTAATTTTAAAATCCTTTTTCCTTAAAAATTTTCTTCAATTGTACTTTTTATAAAATTGAAAAAAAAATTTAAAATATGATTTTTAAATAAAATAGATTTCTACCCAAAAAGGCAAATAATGTCAGATTTAACTAAAAACATTTTATTAATTATATTATATTCCAAATTATGAAATAATTGAACTAATACATGGATATATATTTTATAAATACATGATAATGAATCTCAGTAGTTTTCTTTAGAGATGGAACATAATATTTCATCAAAATAAGCTTAAGAATTAATAACCTCGAAAAGCAATAATATTGTTTCAATAAACTCATACCACATGGTTACATAGGACCATAATATTCATGAAAGAAATTGAAACTAAATGAAGAATATAATATCATGAAAATAATGATATTCACTGTATAAAATTTAACTAGATTCATATACACCTTATTAAAGAATATAGGTTCATAACAAAACCTATGTCTTAAAAATGCAATTTGAGACAAAAATACTTTACCAATTTGGTATATTTTAAAACATTAATCCCATGAAATTAATATTATAGAATGGAATTGTAAGTAACCTTAAATTTAATAATAATATAAATATAATACATTCATGTGCAGTACATATACCACACAAAATAAGGGAGTGGTGAATAAAGCATGTATCTCATGGAAATAAAAAGTGAGACGAAATCCCCATACCTTGTGTCTTGATTTTCATTATTCTCATTCAAACCTAATGTATAATAAATTCAAGTTTATTATAAATATTTTAAAAAGACATATTATTATATCTAATAACATATATCTATTTATTATGACTTTATATTACCCGCTTCTTCGCAATTCTATGTTAAGGTGTCACTTCTGTTAATATATGATTTGTTTCTCCCATGTGTCTAAATTTTTTATATCACTAGTCCTTATACTAATATCATGTTTTACCAATTGTAAAACATGATTTAAATAAAATTTCTATTCATTATATTCATATTATAATAACCCATATAATATAGATGTATGAAACAGATTACACCATTTATGGAGATGGTTGGTCTTACGAACACTTTAACGGTATTTCTGTTTATTTGTCGTGTTAAAAGAATGAAAGTAATAGAAATATATTTACCAATATGTATATATATAAATAATTATTAAATTGTATTTATTATATCATATATATCATATATATTCACTAAACCCATCCATAATAATTTCCATGTACTGTATGAATGAATCATATCACTTTGAGGGGTTGGTAGTCCACACAACCTCAACTAAAAATACCGTATTTACACCAAATATAACATAAAATATATATATGTTGTAAATGAAATAAATTCTATTTAATTCATAATAAATATAATATATAAAATATATAAATATAATCTCCATCCTAATTTCCACCCAAAGAGGCGTCAAAGGAAAAATAAACAATTTTCATTTATTGAGATGGTAGTTCGTCGTACATTTAAATATTATATTTGTTACCCATTATATGGATGTGTGTGTATGTTTATGTCAAAAAAATACAATACAAACATTATATTATATTGAATATAATGTTTTTGTTAAAAAATCATAGAATAAAGAGAGTGGAGTGGGTGGAGAGGTAAAATAAAAGAAAGTAGCTTGAGAGAAGACGTTGCCTCTTAATCTGGCTACTCCATTCTGTTTGGGCCAAAATGATTACTTAAAATTAATTATTCTAAATTATAGGCTTATAGTAGTAAGTGAGTTATGTTTATAAGTGTATTGTTCATATATTTTCTAAACCAATTTGGTTTAAGAGGTGTTAGAAAGTGGGAGAGTTAGTGGCCTTTTATATGGAAAGAAAATGGATTGCTAGGAATTTTTTAAAACAAGTTTGGTGTACACTGATTCATACCTGAAAAATAAATAAAAACCCAAAAATTACAATAATTTAAGGTTTATGGATAAAATATTTCCATTCCATGTGTTTGGTAAACTGGATAGGTAATGTTTCCCCTAATATTATGTTTTAGTCCCAAATGAACCTTAATTTGACCTCAATTACTGTGATTAATTCTAAAAACTTTTAAAATCATTTTTTGTATAAAAATAACATGATATAATTAGAAAAAATATATACTGATTATAATGGCATATGTACCTTTTTCTAAATTTGATACACATAATCGGAAAATTTAATATTAATTATAATCCTACCGACTGGAAGAAATAATAATTTTTTAACACAGAAAAATGTTCAAACATTTTATAAGTTTTTATATTAAATTAAAAATCGAAATTCATAATAATGAAATAATTTTTATTAATATATTAATAATTCATCTAATTTTACCTTAATATAAATTTAATGTATCATTTAATATTATTAATTATTTAAAAAAAGCAGTTATTAAATAAGATGTTGTATTTTTCAAAATTCATCAAAAAATGATGTTTCTATGAAAAACCCCAAAAATTCACCCTAAGATAATTTTATAATTCTAAATTAATTTTTTTTATTTAATAAAATTATATTTCTACAAGTTTCTAAAAATATTTTTTCTGTTCTTCATATAAGGACATGGAAATTAGTTCATTCGAGAAAATGATATTTTGAAACATATGAAGACATTTAAAAAAAGTATATTTTTCATAATAAATATGTTTTATTTATATAAAAAATTATAAAAATATCTGAAAAGTAGTTATTACTATTTATATTACTAATTTTTAATTACTATTTTATAACAAACTCGATTAAATAATTATAATAAAAAAAGACGTTTTGTAGAAACTCGATATTGAGTGTAATATAAGACAAGTCAGTGTTGCGTGTACTGCATGCCAGGTCATTGTTATGTGTAGAAAAAGACAAGTAAGTTTTCTATATAATGCAATCTATTTTAGTGACTTGTGAATGGAATTGTTGACATATCATTTTCATATATATATATATATATATTTAGTGTCATATGCAATGAAAAATATTAAAAAGATAAATGAATTTGAAAAAAAATTCAAAAAACCACAGGGTGTTACATTCTACCACCATAGAATGAATTTATCCCTCTAACATCGTCTTGTTTATCAAAGGTTTAATACATGAAGTTTCGTTTCATAGATACCGATATCGTAAAAATGAATATTATAACTTCCTTTAAAATGGAATGTTCAAACCATAACGGTTAACCAATGTAATATATAAATGGGTTTCAAAATAAGAGAACATAGGTTAGGAGTGAATATTAGACTTGGAATAAATATAACAATCGAGTTCTGATAAATAGTGATAGAGAAAAAATTTATTAGAAAGCAAAATTTTATAAAGACATAAATTCATGATAAACAAAGGGACCATATAATTCATTATAAATAGAGGCACTAAGAAAACATTCTTTAATTCAGATCATTTTTCATAAACATAACGAATTTTTATTAGATTGTATACTTTCATGATTTCTAGAAAACATCACCCTTAATATTCTATTAATCCCTGACACTTCTTTCTCTAAAAATGAATGTTGATTTTTTATTCTTTAAGTACTAACAGATCTTGAGAACCATGATATGACATCCCATAAAGTATCATCAAGACAAATTAATTTGAACATTATATCAAATATTCATAAATCTTGATGTGGAAGGATAACATTTTAATAATACTAACATCATTTAAAGATTAACTTAAACATTCCATAAATGTTTGACCTCGTAACCCTTTTGAAAGATGAAAATTATTAGCTTTAGAAATAATGTCATGAAATCAGCATAACATTGATGCACCATATATAAAAATGAACCACTTTATTGTCACATTCCAAACATGTGAATACCCTTAACTTATATTCAATTAAAACATGGTAACAATATTAATTTCCATACATTATTTTAGAAAACATTAATTATTTCTAATTCTGTGGTTTTAATGATATATCCTTTAAATCCAAGTAGTTGTAAACTTAATCTTTAATGATGTATAAAACTGTTTCAATAATTAGTTCCCAGGTAATATGTAACATCTAATATAATTATTCATATACAGGATATCTTTATCCAAACGACAATGTCTCAATGTGAGGCATTAATTATTTTTTGCCTTCCATTAAACACATTTCTATGAAATAATTTTTCTATTTCATCAACACTATTCAATGCATCCTCTCTCAATACATAATGAAAAACTATTTTGAAAATACATATAAATTTCAAAATTCATATAACATAATTTGTGAATTGTAAAACATAAATACTTCATTCACAGAACATTATTATTAAACCATTACTTATGATTCATCAAATTATTCCTTAATACCTCTTTCCAAGAAATAAAAATATGAATCATGTCTTAAGGTTCTTGAACCTCAATTTAATCATGCTTTTTATATTTAATTTAAACAATATTGTAAGAACATCACATACCATTCACATGTCATTTGAAGTGTATTCATCCTCATTAGTATAATCAATACTTGTACCACCTTCTGGATTCCATTTATGATATTTACACTTGGGAAATCAATTTGAATAATTCCCATACATTTGAAATCTGAAACATTAAATTTTAATAATGTTCATTCTAGTTCTCTCTATTAACTAAAACTAGAAAAAAATGTGTGACAAATATTTAATCATATTAGTATTTTATATAATAATGAAAAATTACTTATAGGGTGCATAAATCATGGATCCTACTTCTCTAATATTTTACACCTTAGGTTTATCCAAGGTTATTCATAATCATCCTATATTTGAATATTTCATGATGAATTGCATATAGTTTTTAAATTTCTAAAGCATATCCCCTACGAGTGTCAAACCAGGTGTGTTGTAAGGCCCAGTTTCAAGTACCATATTACCCCAAGATATGCCCTAGACATCTTTTAGTAGTTGTTACCCTTAGGTACATATTTTCTTGATCCACATCCACTTGAACTATCCAGACAGGGATGTATTTGTAGGAACATTATCACTCTATCCTTTACCAAAATTCTAGGACATTTTCCTAAATATTAAATCATCTTTATACTTATCTATTGAGACATACCTAGGCATATATTTTGAAATATAACTATGGATAATATTATTTGTTTCTCATCCCAGTTTACAAAGTTTTACTAAACCTTTCCTTTGATACCAACTATAGTGACGTTGTATTAACATACATAGATATCACATCTTTTAAGATAAATATTCATTACATTAGAAAAAGTACTAGCTCAAAGACCGTAATAGTTTTGTTTCATTGGAAATATGGAAATACATCTTCGGTCTAGGTGAATGATATTCACTATCTCTCATAAAGATATCCACCTTTATTACTATAACGACCCATACTTTACATACATGGTTAATACTTAAAAATTGAAGCATACTTATTACAACATATAACTAAACCATGAAAGGACCATATAGGTATAGTGTATTTAGAAACTAGGAAACATAAACAACTGGTTCATAAAGCATCTACATTGTCTCCCATTTATTTCATCATATCTATAGTCCCTTTTTGGCATATCTTACTTAATACCCTTCTTCCTAACCTGGGGAAAGAAAACATACAAAAGGTTGAGCTCAAATTCTGAGTAAGGGTAAACAAAAGAAATATCAATTACATCAAATTCATTAGAACATAACATTTTGAAAATCTTACCCTGCAAAAGAGATCATAATTTCATAACATGTGATAAATCATGGTAGTGAAATGTAGCCCCAATAATCCTAAATTAAAACATGAAACTTTTTGGAATACACACATAATCATATAGAATCATTTATTATTAGTCAAGACTCATTGCCAAGAATATCTTAGTGGACAAAATCCATTTCTGAACCGAGTTCACTCCTCATTTCAGTCCTATTTCACTGAACGGGTTTAACCTGCCATTCTAGCCATGTCTATCTCATGAGATATAAAATCTTTACCCAATTCATTTGAGGGAGATATAGGTCCCACCCATCTCATAATGATACCATTCTTATGTGTGCAACAAAATCATAAATCATACATCATTGCATAAACCATGTAATAAAAATGAGATTCTTAAACATCGTGACATCATAAAACAATTCATATAAGATAAAGGAATTCATAAAAATAATTCCATCGCATCATAATCAAATCAATGTAATAATAGGGATAGAAACAAAACCCTATATTATCTTATATGGAAAATATTTTTTATAAAAAAACTTGAACTCCATTCTTGAGGAAAATATCCTTTCTACTTCAAAAACATGTGTCCTTTCTTAGTATGTCATACAATTTTAAACTAAAAGAAGTTGATTAAAAATAAACATGAATACTTTTAAAGGAAGATTCTTGGAAATAATGTTTTAAAAATCCATTCATGCCATATAAGTAAAAAAACATTCTTCTCATACTTTTGTCGGAGAAGTCAAAAAGTACTTCGTACGAAAAACAAAAAAATATTCCTTTCATATCCTTTACTAAAAACTCACCGAAGGGTAAAATTGGATTTAAACAATTGTAGGTGGATGGAAAAAATATTACATATTGAGGGAACATGGATGTGGATGATAAAGTACACCCCAGTAAATACCAAAGTATAAACAATCTCAGATAAAAATGATATTGTGATATTTTCCCTTACCTTAGGTCTGATTTCCTTTGTAAGTGTCCGAACCTCCTGTATAATGATTTAAATAATGTTATTGACTTATTCCATAATCATACTTATTGTTATTATATAATATATGGTCATATTCTTAGCTTCTTATTTTTAATATTTCATTATTACTTGTTATTCGGGTGTTTATTACTTTTTGTTCTTATGCGTGTTTTATCGAATAAATTCTTATTATTCTCTTTAGGATATAGATACCTCATTTACATAATGGTATTAGTTTACTATATATAACATTTATTCATTCAATTAATTTATATAATCATTATGCAATGAAGATCATGTAGAATGAATCGCATCACATCGTAGAGACGGTATTCCGTACGTACGCACGACCGATGATATCGTTCCCATGATCGTGGAATTGTATTGGAGTGTATGTATACTATTTCAGAATCAATACCACTTTACAATAATCATATATATTTATTTAATTTTCACCATTATACCCATCCAAGTATGGTGGTGATGGAAAATAGATTACACCACGGCGTGGAGACGGTATTCCGTACGTACCCACGCGCGGTGATTTCGTTTTTCGTAGGATGGAAAAGATGTGAAATAGGGTTGTTTAATATTTATAATAACATATCAGTATATGAGGGATACCGATGTTATTACCTTATAATTAAACAACTAAATAAGAGGGATTATAAGAAGAATGGAACTTGAAGAAAATGGTAGAAGGTATTACCTCTTTCTCGAAGTGCCTCCTTTAAACTTTCTCTTAAGGCACTAGAGTTGGTATTTGGAGAAGACCAGTACCTATAGTTGGTTTATAAGGAAGTGGGGAAGTGAAATGTTCTGGGGTTGTCCGAGCTTGAAGGTTCAAATTGGTGTGAGGAAGAGAGGGAAGAGGTTCCTTTTATAAGGGAGGAGAGGGGCACCTTTGGAAAGTGTGGAAATATTATTTTATTATAAACCTATCTTCAATTTCAAAACGTCCAAAAATCATTAAAGATGAATATAGTATGACTCATGGTCGAAATAAAATCATCCAATCAGAATTTGACAAGTTTTGGAAAATATTTTAATCATTATAATCTTATTTATTTAAATAATTTATTAATGAGTTAAATACTTCATCATTATTGTGTCATAAATAATTTAATTTATTTGGTGTCTAAAAATTATAAAAAAAATTAATTATGTAGGAAATATTTTTATATTTCTAATGAATATTTATAGTCGAAAATATAATTTATATAACCCCTTATAAAAATTAATTACTAAAATATTTTTGTTAATGTCAATTTTTTATTTACATTAAATTAATTAATCCAAATTGTCATTGTCACTACCAAGTGGCACAATGGGGTCCCAAAATAGACCCAAGGATGCCCATGGTCGGCCAATACTCTTCCAATAAAGTTAATACAAGTTTCAAGGTAATTTGGAATTATTATAATATTCTTTTAACTTTGAATTGCCCTATTTACCTTTAACTGTAGTAAATAAAAAAAATTACCGTAGTTACTATTCATAATGTCAAAAAAATAAAAGTAACCTATTAACATATTTTGGACCCACTAATTCCAAATATGGAATCCATTTTTCAAAATTCAAAACACAGAAGTTTCAGTAACTAATTTAAAAATTAATCCCGTTGTTAAGCAAACGGGTTTTAAAAGTTAAAACATTGTTAAAGATTGAAATGTTTTTACCTATTAATTCAATGTAAAATTAATGCTAATGACTTACATTATATTAAATGGTAAAAATATATTCTATTTATACTTTGAAAACATTCAATATTATAATTTAACCATATAAATTATTGCGATGAAAAAAAGTTTTTAATTAAAATATAGCGTGTTTTTACTATTCATTAAAATATGAATGTTATTAGAATAATATGAAAAAACTATCCAAAGTAAATTTTTATATCCTGATTATAAAGAAGAATTTTTTTTGTCAAATGGAACTTACAAACATGTCAAAAACTAGATTTAATGTGGGTGCGCCATCAAAAGGTGGTAAAACTGCATTTTTAGAAAAATACTTCTTTTATCCAAAAAACTGATTTTGTTTTCATACTTCATTCTAGAAAATGTGTAAGATGAATTAAAATGTTATAAAATTCAAAATTCAGTAAATACTATTCATGACGGCTAATATTATAATATATCTTCGTTTAGTAAAACTCGGTATTGCGTACGACGCAAGCTATCGAGTAAGACCGCGATTGCGTGTAAAGAAAGCCAAGCTAGTGTTGTGTAGAGTGAAACATTCCTTTGATGATTTATATAACATAAAAACAAAATATTTCTCATAAAAGTCTCGGGTGTTACATTCTACCCCCCTTAAAATGAATTTCACCCTCGAAATTCATCACTTCGTAACAAACAGATGAGGATACCTCTCCCACATCATATCCTCAAGTTCCCATGTAGCTTCTTCTAATTGGTGGTTCCTCCATAAAACATTCACCAAGCGAGTGGTCTTGTTCCGTAGGACCTTTTCACTACGATCCAGAATCTCTATCGGCTGTTCTTCATAAGAAAGATCTTGTTCCAGCGGTACAACTTCTGAGTTGAGTACATGTTAAGGATCAGGTATGTACTTTCTCAGGAGAGATGGAACACATTGTGAACTTGAGAGAGATTCAGTGGAAGCACCAATCGGTAAGCTAACTTCCCAACACGATCCTGAATTTCAAAAGAACCGATATATCTAGGGCTCAAGTTTCCCTTCTTTCCAAATATCATGACCCTCTTCCAGGGATATATTCATAAGAACAGTTTATCACCCACTTCAAACTCTAGGTCTTTTCTTCGGTTGTCAGTATAAATTTTCTGTCGACTCTGAGCTTCTCTTATGTGTTGTTGAATAGATCTGACCTTTTCTGTCATTTCATCATCGAGATCAGGTCCTAATAAATTTCTTTCCCCAACTTCATCCTAGCAAGTTAGAGACTTGCATTTCTTTCCATAGAGAGCTTCATAAGGAGCCATCTGAATACTGGAGTGAAGGCTATTATTATAAAAAAATTCCACCAAAGGTATGTGTTGATCCCAACCAACTTTGAAATCTATAGAGCATGCTCTCAACATATCTTCTAGAGTTTGCAGTTTCCTCTCAGACTGAACATCTGTATGAGGATGATAAGCAGTGTTGAAACTCATCTCTGTATCCAGAGTATGCTGAAGACTTCGCCAGAACTTTGAGGTATACCTCAGATCCTGATCAGATATAATAGAAAGTGGTACTCCACGCAATCTTACCACTTTCTTTACATATATCTTGGCAAGATGATCTAGAGAGAAATCCTCTCTAATAGCAATGAAGTGTGCAGACTTTGTAAGACGATCAACTATGACCCAGATAGCATTATTTCCTTTAGATGTTTTAGGAAGTCCAGTGACAAAGTCCATAGTGATTTTTTCCCATTTCCATTCGGGTATGGGTAATGGTTATAACTTTCCCTTAGACTTCTGTCTCTCAGCTTTAACTTGCTGACAAACAAAGCATCAAGAGATATATTCAGCAACATCTCTTTTCATGCCATCCCGCCAGAAGTACTCTTTAAGGACCCTATACATCTTCGTGATTCTAGGATGAATAGAGAATGAAGAACTATGAGCCTCATCCAGCAGCTCCTTCTTTAATTCGGGGATGGTAGGAACAGAAAACCGATTTCTGCACTTTATTATCCCATCACAATCAAGGTTGAATTCAGGAACATTTCTCACCTTCTTTTGTAACTCGACATATTATTTCTATGCGTCTTGAATGATCACATGTATAGATGGTTGAAAATTCATTTGAGAAAGATAATATTTCTCCACTTCCATTAAAATTCCAAGATCCATCCTTTGTAAATCCATAAATATTGGATCTTTTGTAATCCTCATCATGGATAAGCTAGCATGGTCTTGTCAACGCAATGCATCTGCTACCTTATTTTCTTTCCCAGGGTGGTAATGGATTGAGCATTCGTAATCCTTAATCAGCTCCAACCATCTTCTTTGACGCATATTCATCTCCTTTTGAGTGAAAATATACATTAAACTTTTATGATCAGTATAAATATCACACCTTTCACCATAAAGGTAATGCCTTCAAATCTTTAATGAAAATATTACCGCAGCTAACTCCAAATCATGAGTTGGTTAATTTTTCTCATGGATTTTCAACTATCGTGAGGCATAAGCTATCAACATATCATTGCATGAGAACACATCCCAGTCCCTTCTTGGATGCATCACTATAGATCACAAACCTTTCTCCGCTGCAAGGTAGTGTGAGCACAGGTGCACTGGCTAACCTTCTTTTTCGCTCTTTGAAATTTTCTTCACATTCCTCCGTCCAAACAAACTTAACTCCTTTTCGAGTCAACTTAGTGAGTGGGTTAGATAACCTTGAAAAATCATTCACAAAATGTCGGTAATATCCAGCCAAACCAAGAAAACTTCGGATCTCAGTTACTGTTGTTGGTCTCGACCATCTTTCGATAACCTCTGTTTTTTATGGATCCACAGATATCACCTCTTTTGAGATTATGTGACCCAAAAATGTAACTTTTTGAAGCCAAAATTCACACTTGGTAAATTTGGCATAAAGCTTCTCCTTTCTTAGGGTCTTTAATACAATTCTCAAGTGATCTTCATGTTCTTCCTTTCTCTTTGAATAGACAAGAATATCATCTATAAAGACTACCACAAATTGATCAAGACAGTCTCTAAAGACTCTATTCATCAGATCCATGAAGATAGCAGGGGAATTAGTAAGAACAAATGGAATCACTATAAATTCATAGTGTCCATACGTTGTACAGAAAGCCGTCTTTGGTATATCCTCCCTTTTGACCCTTAATTGACGATACCCTGAACGAAGATCAATCTTGGAAAAGTATTGAGCTCCGCGTAGTTGGTAAAATAGGTCATCAATGCGTGGGAGAGGATATTTGTTCTTGATAGTGATCTTGTTAAGTTCTTGATAATCAATGCAGAGTCTCATTGATCCATATTTCTTCTTAACAAACAGAACAAGTGCTCCCCAAGGTGACGCACTAGGGCGTATGAATCCTTTATCAGGATTCTCTTAGAGTTTCTTCTTCAATTCCTGCAACTTAATTGGGGCCATTCTATAAGTTGTCTTTGAAATAGGCAAAGCACCCGGCATGAGTTCTTTTGAAAACTCAACTTCACGATTTGGTGGAATACCCGGCAATTCCTCCAGAAAGACATCGTCGAACTGCCGTACAATGGGAATATTCTTAATCGTGAGTTTCTCACCAACCATTTGAGATAAATAACCTTCATTTAGTGGAATCAAAACCCATAAGATGGAAGAAATTTCCACTGGAAGGTTATGTTCATCCTTGCATCGATAGACGATCATAGATTGATCTGGAATATGAAATGTGACTTCCCTCCATTGGAAATTGATATGATCTCCAAATAAAGAAAGCCAATCCATGCCAAGAATCACATCAAATTCCACTATAGGAAGGACCATAAGATTTGCAGGACGCACTTTCCCGCAAACTTCAATCGGAGAAGAATTGTAAACTTTTTATGCGACTGTTGTGCCATTAGGAGTTGTCACAGCCAACTCAACATCTAATTGTTGAGGTAATACGGTGATACACATAGAAAATTATTCAGAAATAAAAGAGTGTATGGATCTAGAATCAAATAAAACATTTTCTACTTTAGAGTGGATGGTAAGTGTACCTCTCACCACTTCGTTGTCGTACTCCACATCGCCAATAGTAATTGCATGTGACTTTACTTTGTCTTTGAACTTAAGAGTTTTTTGAAGTCGATCATCATCATCAACCTTTGTATTTGGGCATTGATTGCAATAATGCCCCATCTCCTTGCACTTGAAACATTGAAGTGTAGTAGGTTCATTCCGTGCATCCCTTCCTTTGTTTGCATCATTAGACATATTATTCCCATTATTTCGACATTCAATTTCCCGATGACCATCTTTTCCACACTTATAACATTTTCTTGTCCCCTTAAGAGAATTTCCTCCATGTTTCTTTCCACACTTTGAGCATAAGGGAAAACTCATCTTCTTTTCAGTGTGGTCTTTAGATTTTCCTTTGAATTCCATTTTCCTCTTCTTATCAAACCCATGTGACTGATGGGTTACACCAATCTCCATCTCAACCTTGAGATCACATCGAACAATTCCTCGTAGCTATTGAAATCCCTTATGGATAATGCCCTTCGAAGACTTGGTTTTAAGCCACTAAAGAATTGATTGATCTTACTCTCAGGTTGGATAATAATTCTGGAAGCGTACCTTGCAAGTCTTTTAAAATTTGCTTCGTAGGTACCAAAGGATTCATCATCCTTTTGCTTCAGTTCAAGAAACTCCTTCTCCATCTTTTTTCAAATAATACGAGGGAAATACTTATTGGAAAATAATTTCTTGAACTCGTCCCATTCCATGGACTCAATTTCATCCCTTTGCCTCGTATTCTTAATAATATTCCACCACTGATCAGCATCACCTTACAAAAAATACACTACTAAGATTTCTTTATCATGTTCAGAACATTGAAGAACTAAAAATATATTTTCAGTGGTATTGATCCATTGTTCAGCCACTAATGTATCAGAAGACCCACTGAATGAAGTTGGACGCTGCCTCATGAAGGATTCAATAGAATGTTTATCCTTCCTTTTCTCATTTGGAAGTCCTGCATGATTTATAGCTTGAGAAAGTTGTGTGAGCATGGATACAAGATTTTGCATTCTATCTCCCAAAACGTTTGGTTGTTCAGGTGGACAATCATTGCATTTCCCGTCGCATTCCGCATTAACACGGTTTCTTCGGGTTCTAGCCATTGACTAAAACCAAGAATAATATTGTGAGCAACACTAATTATAATAGGAAAACCACATAATCAAGAATAAAATTTCACACTTAAGGTCTTATCATAGGTTTTTCATGGCCATTTCTAAAACACTAAGACTGTGTTCTATGCTTAGACATATCCTTAGGTTTCTTACTAAGGCTTTCACATCCTAGTTTCCAAAGGTTGACTATTCCTTTCCTCTGATACCAACTATAACGACCCATACATTACATATATAGTTAATACTTCAAAATTGAAGCATACTTATTACAACATATAACAAAACGATGAAAGGACCATATAGGTATAATGTTTTCAGAAACTCGGAAACCTAAACAACTAGTTCATAAAGCATCTACACTGTCTCCAATTTATTTCATCATATCTATAGTCCCTTTTTGCAATATCTTACTTAATACCCTTCTTCCTGACCTGGGTAAAGAAAACATACAAAAGGGTGAGCACAAATTCTCAGTAAGGGTGAACAAAAGAAATATAAATTACATCAATTTCATAATAACATAACATTTTGAAAATATTACCCTGCAAAAGAGATCATAATTTCATAACTTGGGATAAATCATGGTAGTGAAATGTAGTCCCAATAATCATAACATAAAACATGAAACTTTGTTTCATACACACATAATCATAGAGAATAATTTCTTATTAGTCAAGACTCATTTCCAAGACTATCTTAGTGGACAAAGTCCATTTCTAAACCGAGTTCACTCCTTGTTTCAGTCATGTTTCACTAACCCGTTTTAAACTGCCGTTCCAACCATATCTATCTCATGAGATATAAAATATTTACCCAATGCATTGGAGGGAGATATAGGTCACACCCATATCATAATTATACCATTCTTATGGGTGACACAAAATCATATATCATACATCATTGCATAACCCATGTAATAAAAATGAGATTCTTAAACATCGTGACATCATAAAACAATTCATATATGATAAAGGAATTCATAAAAATAATTCCATCACAACATAATCAAATCAATGTAATAATAGGGATAGAAACAGAATCTTATATTATCTTAGATGGAAAATAATTTTGATAAAAAAACGTGAACACCATTCTTGAGAAAAATATCCTTTCTACTTCAAAAACATTTGTCCTTTCTTAACATGTCATACAATTTTAAACTAAAAGAATATGATTAAAAATAAACATGAAAACTTGTAAAGGAAGATTCTTGGAAATAATGTTTTAAAAATCCATTCATGCCGTATAAGTAAAAAAAATTCTTCTCGTACTTTTGTTAGAAAAGTCAAAAAGTACTTCGTACGAAAAATGAAAAAAGATTCCTTTCATATCATTTACTAAAATCTCACCGAATGGTAAAATTGGATTTAAAAAATTTTAGGTGGATGGAAACAATATTACATATTGAGGGAACATGGATGTGGATGATAAAATACACCCCATTAAATACCAAAGTATAAACAATCTAGAATAAAAATGAGATTGTGATATTTTCCCTTATCATAGGTCTGATTTGCTTCGTAAGTGTCCGAACCTCCTGTATAATGATTTAAATAATGTTATTGAGAATCATACTTTTTGTTATGATATCATATATGGTCATATTCTTAGCTTCTTATTAGTAATATTTCATTATTACTTGTTATTCGGGTGTTTATTACTTTTTGTTATTATGCGTGTTTTGTCGAATAAATTCTTATTATTCTCTTTAGGTTATAGATACCTCATTTAAATAATGGTATTAGTGTACTATATATCATATTTATTCATTCAATTCATTTATATAATCATTTTTCAATGGAGATCATGTATAACGAATCGCATCAAATCGTGGAGACGGTATTCCGTACGTACGCACGAGCGATGATATCATTCCCATTATCGTGGAATTGTATTGGAGTGTATGTATACTATTTCATAATCAATACCAATTTAAAAAAATCATATATAATTATTTATTTGCACCATTATACCCATCCAAGTAAGGTGGTGATGGAAAATATATTACGCCACGGCGTGGAGATGGTATTCCGTACGTACGCACGCGCGGTGATTTTGTTTTCCGTAGGATGGATAAGAGGTGAAATAGGGTTGTTTCATATTTATAATATCATATAATTATATGAGGGATACTGATGTTATTACCTCATAATGAAACAACTAAATAAGAGGTAGTAGAAGAAGAATGGAACTTGAAGCAAATGGTATAAGGTATTACCTCTTTCTCGAAGTGCCTCCTTTAAACTTTCACTTAAGGCACTATAGTTGGTCCTTTGAGAAGACCAGTACCTATATCAGGTTTCTAAGGAAGTGGGGAAGTGAAATGGGCAGGGGTTGACTGAACCTAAAGACTCAAATTAGTGTGAGGAAGAGAGGGAGGAGGTTCATTTTATAAGGGAGGAGAGGGGGACCTTTGGAATGTGTGGAAATATTATTTTATTATAAACATATCTTCAGTTTCAAAAGGTCCAAAAATCATTAAAGATGAAGACAATATGACTCATGGTCGAAATAAAATCATCCAATCAGAATTGGACATGTTTTGGAAAATATTTTAAACATTATAATCTTATTTATTTAAATCATTTATTAATGAGGTAAATACTTCATCATTATTGTGTCATAAATAATTTAATTTATTTGGTGTCTAAAAAAATATCAGTATGTAGAAAAATATTTTTAGCTTTCTAATGAATATTTATAGTCGAACATAAAATTTATATAACCCCTTATAAAAAGTAATTACTAAAAGATTTTTGTTAAAGTCAATTTTGTCTTTACATTAAATTAATTAATCCAAATTGTCATTGTCACTACCAAGTAGCTCAATGGGGTCCCCAAATCGACCCAAGGATGCCCATGGTCATCCAATACTCATCCAATAAGTTTAGAACAAGTTTCAAGGTAATTTTGAATTATTATAATATTCTTTTAACCTTGAATTACCCTATTTACCTTTAACCGTAGTAAATAAAGAAAATTACCATAGTTACTATTCATAATATCAAAAAAATAAAAGTAACCTATTAACATAATTTCGACCCATTGATTCCAAATATGGAATCTATTTTTCAAAATTCAAAACACAGATGTTGCAGTAATTAATTTAAAATTAATCCCGTTGTTAAGCAAACGAGTTTTAAAAGTTAAAACATTGCCAAAGATTGAAGTGTTTTTACCTATGAATTCAGTGTAAAATTAATGGTAATGAAATACATTATATTAAATGGTAAAAATATATTATATTTATAATTTATAAACATTAAATATTATAATTTTACCATATAAATTATTGCAATGAAAAAAGTTGTTTTTAATTAAAATATAGCGTGTTTTTACTATTCTTTAAAATATGAAAGTTATCAGAATAATATGAAAAAGTTATCCAAAGTAAATTTTTATATCCTGATTCTAAAGAAGAATTTTATTTTTTCAAATTTAACTTATAAACTTGTCAAAAAATATATTTAATTTGGGTGTACCATCAGAATTCGGTAAAACTGCATTTTTCTAAAAATACTTCTTTTATCCAAAAAACTGATTTTGTTTTCATACTTCATTCTAGAAAATGTTTAAGATGAATTAAAATGTTAAAAAATTAAAAATTCAGTTAATACTATTCATAACAGCTAATATTATACTATATCGTTGTTTAGTGAAACTCGGTATTGCGTACGGCGCAAGCTATCGAGCAAGACCGTGATTGCGTGTAAAGTAAGCGAAGCTAGTGTTTTGTGTAGTGAAATATTCCTTTGATGATTTATATAACACAAAAACAAAATATTTCTCATAAAAGTCTCGGGTGTTACAATTACCTCTGACTAAAAACTTTCTTCTAAACATGGGTAAAGGAAAAAAAAGAAATGGGTGGGCTCAGATGCTCAGTAAGGATAAATAATGGAAATTCATAAGCATTACATGATCAAAAGGGTATGGAACTTGAGCATAAAATTTGAAGATCATAACCTAAATATTAGATATCATAATAAATATAAGAAGTTCATAAGACATAAATTATATATAAATAAATAACATAATCCATGAAATCATAACATATGAATAAAACATGGAATTGGAAAACACATAAGCATATAAAACCATATGTCAAGGTGCCTCACAAGGACAATATAAAATGTCAACCATGGGTTAATCACCGGTGTTCCTACTTCGGTCATGGGATTCTCTCTAGTGTACCCTCTTATTTTGGGAATAGGATGTCCTCCCATGTACCCTATAATTTTGATCATGGGATGATTTCCCATTTACACTATTGTTTTGGGCATGGAATGTCCTCTCATTTACAATTTTTTTGGGCTGGTGTTGTCCTCCCATATAACCACTTGTTTCGATCTAGGTATTTCCTCCATTTTAACCTCTTATTTCATACATGGGATTCCCTCCCATGTAGCATTTTAACTCATAAAATATTTATCATTACACAATTCATTAGTTGGAGATATAGTCCCCAACCATCTCTAAAAGAAATTATTCATGCATGTCCCACAAATAAAATAAACAATCATATCATAACTGATTAAATAAAATTGGTGTCATAAAAATATAATAATATCTTAAACTATAGAAAGAGATAGGATTCATAATAATTTCTTCAGAATCTTAAACCATGAAAATATTCAGGTTTCAAAAGCATATAACTTGTCGAAGAGAAAATGGTGACAAAAGAATCATTCCATCAAAACATAAACCATTCCATAATGAATATTATTGGAAACATTGCATCATTTCTTATTAGGGAATAATTTATGTCAACAGATTTCATCTAAGATTTAAAATAACTGGGAATGCTATTTTGAAAATTTTCCATGAGGAAAATATTTTTTTATATTTGAAAAATTATACTTAAAACAAAAAACACTTTTTAGAACAATTTTTAGGAAAATAAACTTGAAATATTATAAATAAATATTTAAAACCCTTTTGGAATCCTTTTTATTTGAAAATGTATAAGGATATATTAATAACATTTGAAATCCATTTTCCTTGAAAACATAGAAAAGGAGCCTAAATTTTTTTTAAACAATTTTCCTTGAAAACTTTTAAAATAATCATGAACACATTTTGAAAACTATTTTCATTGAAACATATAAAATTATATTGAAAAAATTTTAAAACCCATTTTCCTAGGATAATTATTAAAGGTTCTTGAAAACATTATGAAACCCATTTTCCTTGAAAACATATAAAATATGATTTAAAATATTTTGATTCCCATTTTCCTTGAAACATATAAAATAATCATGAAAACATTTTGAAAAAAAAATCCTTCAATACTTATAAAAGTAGCTTGAAAATGTTTTGAAAACAATTTTCCTTGAAAATGTATAAAAATGATTTAAAAAATTTTTAAAACCATTTTCATTAAAAACATAAATAATAAGATTAAAATTTTTTAACAAAAAATTATTTTGAAAAAAAAATTAAAACTTTTAAAGAAATATTTATATTGTTTTAAAAGCCTTTTCGTTGAAGATACTTAGAGAACTTATAAAGAAATCATGAACATGTTTGGACGCCATATCATTGAACCTTTCAAAACATATAATTAAACATTTTAATAACATAAAAAATTTAAAATCATTTTTCCTAAAAAAATATCTTGAAATATCATTTTAATGAAATTATGAAAATATTTTTAAAATTTGGTTTTTAAATTTAAAAAAAATCTGAATGAAGAGGGTGATACGTTCATATTTTTCAGAAAAAAATCATTTTATAGTTATATTGACTAAAAATTGTGGTAAATGGTAAATATACATGTTTATATGTTAAATAAAAAACGTTAAGGAATATCAAGATTTTTCTTGAGAGATAGATCATAAGATTTCATAAAAAGGGGAGTGGTAATTAACGATATCAAAAAGAAATGAGATTGTTTAAATAAACTCATACCACATAGTTACGTGGAAAAACAATATTCTAGTAAGAAAATTAAATTGAATGAAGCATAAAATATCAAGAAAAAATGAGACTTATTATATAACATGTCAACTCTAATCATATACTTATTTTTAAATAACTTAGGTTCATAAGAAAACATGTATCCCAAAGAAGGAAATTTTATAAAAAACTATTGTACCAATTTGGTTACTATTGAAACATTAACCCCATGAAATAAAATTCATAGAATGGATATATAAATTGTCACACACGGTTTTTTTTCTGTCTTTGTATTGATCCGGCCCATTAGAAATCCTGATCCTCTTAATGGGTATTTGATGAGATGAATATTGAGTTTTGAAGTTTAATATATGTCTAACCACTATAATTTGGGATCCCCATTGCTTGTTTAGGAGTTTTTGAAGAAAGGGTGGTTACTTCATGATTTGGGCCAACCATGAGCTCATTCCCAATTTTAAAAACTGAATTTGTTTCTTTTATAACTCTTTTGTTTTTCATCCTTTTTCACCAAATCAACTTCCCACTTGTCCTGTACTGATAAATTAAAATTTAATTATCCTTTTGTACCCATTATAAATTCATAAGCCGGGTGAATTTGGGTCACTTATTTAGGTATTGAGCCAGCCCATGGGCCCATTTCCTGTTTTAAAATAAATAATTTGTTTCATTTATATCTTTTTCGTTTTTTAATATTTTTCGGTGATTCCACCTCCCACCCGAAGCCAATATCCCTATCCTCACCCCCAATATCGTTTTTCCTCTTTGGAGCTCATATGGGGCGCGTAAGAGGGAGAAACTTCTCAGGATACCTCAAATCGTCCAAATTTGACAAGGTAACTTTTATCATTCATAAATAAATCAATTCGTACTCTTTTAGCCACCAATCTTCTTCCTATGGTTCTTCCAGACCTTAGGAGGCTCTCCATGAATTTTAAATCCATTCCACTATCTCTAGGGTTGCATATCTAATGTAAGACGAAGAGTTTTCTAGGGTGAAAGGTGAGATTCCTTCTCCTTTCTCCTTCCTCTTCCCCCTCCTTTCATTATTTATTTGATTTATATTATCCCATAGTACTGATCAACCTAGGGTTTTGTTATACCATGTTTTTTTATGGGGTTTCTGTTTGTTTAGGTCTTGTCTTTATAGTTTTATGGTTTATAAACCCGCGGCGGGTGATTTCGGGTGTGTGTTTCAATTACGCCAAAGATTTGAGGTTGGATACCCCTTGCACATGACTTTATTATTTAGGTTTCATCATTTTATTATATTTAACACCAGATATATATGTTTATTATTGTTTTTAATCCTTTTTATAATTTTATTGGTGTTCAAAGTGGTTGTTTAATCATTGGTTTGTGAACGGTAGTGTTGTTTTGTCATGTAAGTTCTCAACAAGTGTTTGTTTAAATGTTCCGTTATCTTTTGCAAATATTTTGTGGGGTTTATAATATGGTATATGGTATTTTTAACATTTTACAGTATATTGAATGAAAATATGGCTTTCAATTGGTGTTTTATTCCTTTTCATGTACTTAAAATAAATTGTTTTGTTTAAAAAGGGCATGTCATGTGTTCTGTAAATTGCCCAGTTGGATTTTATGTGTGATGTGTGATTTAAAAGTTATTTGTTGGGATTTATAAAGGAATTGGAATAATGATAAATGGTATTTTTGGGTACTTATATGGATTTACTATTTGTATTTGTTTTTATAATCAAGTGGGTTTTGATTTACAACATATTTTGGCCCGAGTTGCCCAAAAATGGACTGTTTCACATCTTTACGAAAATGGTTGTGTTTTGAATATGTTACCTGAGTATTATAAGAGATTTATGAATGTGGTTTTCTTCTGTAAATTGTGTTTATACAGATCCTTAATATAATTAAAATTCATACCTTCGTCAAAGGATAGTTTTGAGAATATAATTAAAGGCCCGTTTGGCATTTTCTAGAAATGAAGGAGTGTTTTACTTGTATATAACAATTTGTGCAATTGGGATTGTTTTATGGTCCATAAAATGATTTTATTAAATGTTTATTGGGCTTCCAAATATGATTTGGTTTGGTTATTATGTGTGTTTATAATTTAAAGAGTGTTTTTGAAAGAGTTTTATGTGCAAAGCCTCAATACACTTCATGAAATTGTTTTACCGAAATATTTAGCGGTTTGTTGATTAGTGTGAGAAATGTGAAGAATGATTATGGGATTTTTCTGTTTTTATTGTTTTGGAATGGAATGGGGATGTGAAATGTGTATTTGATAATATGTGTAACTTGATTGAGCACTAAAGGGAATCCCGGGTATCTAGGTGGGCGGGCGTGTACTAGTATGCTAGTGATTCTGTGGGGGTTAGCCCCTGTTTCACGTAGCAAGTTTGACGATGACAACACTAACTAAACTATGATGATGATGATGATTGGAGACCACTATGTTATGGGTATGTTCAATACTAGTGGCTCGTGCACGAAAACAGATATTTATTATGGTTACTTTCACCGAGATACGAGGTACCTGGGGCTCACAACTAACTAGTGCCTAGGGGTATTCCTGTGACTAGTGCTCATTGGCTATTTTGTACTCACCGTCGGCATACGGTGTGTTTGGTTGGTAAATTAAGTAGTATTTGTTATTTATTTGAATGTTAAAATTCTTTAAATCATCCCTATTGAAAACTATTTTCATTTTGAAGTTTCACCTCTTTGAAAATAATTGTTACTTGCATTTTTGTTTATTAAACATGCATGTTTTTGTCTAATAATTATTATAGCAAGGAACCTCATTTGAAAACCATACTTTCAAATCTTGAATTTTAAACTATAAATTGATGTTTCTTTTATTTTAAATTAATGTGCATTGGGAATAGAATACCGGGCTAACCTACTGAGTTTTAATACTCACGCCTATAGTCTTCTTCTTTTTTTATCCCTTGTGTAGGTTTCATCTTTAGTTCGATCACCTTGGGGGAATTTTTATCATTGTGTTGGAGAGTGACCAGAAGTGTCCCATGGAGTTATTTTTTTCATCGGGATTGTTCAGTTGAGTTGTTGGTTTTTTTTTCTAATTTTAGTTTCTTGTACAAATAATATTTAGTTCAATTTTTATATAAATTCATTTTGGGTTGTCTGTTTATTTCCTCTGTTTGTTTGATTGTTTATATATGGAAGAAATCGTTCCCTTATGTACTCTATTGATGCCCTTGGTGCTTGTCACCATCCCGGGAGGATCGGGAATGCCTCTCCGGACTTGTCGCGGGCTGGCCTGGGTGACCGGTTCACGGTCGACTCGGGCTGGTTTGTGACAAAATGGTATCAAAGGAGGTTGGCTCTTAGCGGACCTTTCTTTTTAGAGTGCCCTTGTTATTTTGGGGATGTCAAGGTAGATGGAGTATGATCATTGGGACTTGAGGGGAAAGTTCATGAAGAGCGTCACGAACTCTTTCTTGTTCTAATCCTCAGGTTTCCAAGGGAGTCCAGTTTTATTAGTGTCCTTTGTTCTGGTTGATTTTTTTTTGGTGTTGGGATATGACAAGGGGAGTCTGACTAATGTCCTCCGTGAGCTCATAGGGCCTGGAAAGCCATCTTGATCTGGGGAATGGTCCTAATAAGTCTCTCTGTATTGGTGTTGTATTTGGCATATGGCCGCCAACCATATGGTCAAGTGACCCACTGACACTAGTTCCCTTTTTTTTGGGTCTCTTGAACCTTTCTTGAATTCTGAATTTTTGTTTTTAAAATCCTTGTGTGAGAATTGTGGAAATGGGTTTTAATGTAAGGATTAGATTTTGAAAAGTGAAAAAAGGGTGTTTCAATAATTAAATATAATAATGGTTTTGGAAGGTTGTGTTTTTGTGAAAAAAATTGGGGGAAGCAGAAATGATTTAAAGGGATTGGATTATCCATAATCTATAATTGTGGTTTGTTGAAATAAAATGTTTTGAAATTGTGAATAATTCTAAAGTGATTCTGAATATTTTTTTAATGGTGTATTTTAGGATTTTAAAAAGGTTTTGAATTGGATAAATTAGTTTTGGAAATTGGTTTTGATCGGTTGGTGTTTTACTACAAACGGTATTGGTCTCAATGGACCTCAGATTATAAAAATATACATTGCTGGTTTTTTTAAAAAAAAATGGGAAGGGCTTGTTTGGAGTGGCTTGGTTATTTAAAATTTTTTTTTAAAAATGAAAAGGGGTGGGTTTTTAAGAAAATGTTTCTTAATGAATTGTGGTTTTTTTTGTGAAATATGAAAAGGGTTTTTCACTTGGTGGTTGGTGTTCCTTTTGATGGTACATGATTTTTGGAATGATGTTGTTTTGTTTTAGCCTTTGATGTTTTCCTGAGTGCTCACATGCATGGTTTTATTTATATCTGGAAGGATGAAATATATGGTATGGTGGTTTGGTGCATGGGGTGGCATGGAAATGTGCATGTGGGTGAGACTTGATGAAACACCATTGGTGAATGTTGAAACCCACCAAGTTAGTTTGTTTTTCAAAAGTGTTTTGAGTTGAAAAATGTAGTCCTTTTTTTATAAACCAATGGTCATGTGGCCTGTTTTTTTTCTATGTTGTAGAAGAGTTGTTTATTCAGTAAGCTTCCTTGTGATCTACAATTCATACTCTTGTTGTATCTTGAGATGATATCTTGTTGGTGTCTTTGTTTTGGGGAAATTTTCATTGGGTTTCTAAAGATGTGTTTGATATTGTGATGTGGCCAGGGATAGTTCTCCGTTGGAAATATTTCCAGCTGATCAACCTAAGGATTCATTTCAAATGTCAAATCCACCTCTTTTGATGATGCCTCAACTTGTTTCTTGGAATATAGAGCTGTTTGGGATCTATTAAAAGTGAATCTAGGTCATGATAATTCTTTTGGATAGAGCAGTTGTGTTCGGTGATGTTGATGTGTTTCGTCGTATTCCTTGTCCATTCTTCCCCTCGTCTGGAGTGAGTTAGAATTTTGATATGTATCTATGAGTTCCTATTTAGATGAAGGTTTTTGTTTGGTGATCAAGTGTGGTTTTTTTGAGTGGTGTGATCTTTATCACCTTACTACGGTGCAGCAAATGCTTCAAGAATCAGGGCTCCTGCCATAGGCCTCGGAGTGAAGCTTTTCACGCAGTCAGGAAATGAACAGAGGTGTGGAGTGCTAGATTAAGATCCTTACTCCTCTGTTTTGGTAAGTTAGTTACTATGTCAATGTTTTGGTTCCTCATTTCTGTGAATTTCCCTTTGTCGCAACAAGCGTGGTGGACTTAACCCCTCACACAGTGTCTATGGTTATTCCTTCAAGGATGTGGGTTTTCAATCAATGTCCCTGTGTAGACCGTCTGTAAAAATCAGGTGTATTCTTGGTGTTACCTATTCATAGGTGGAGAGTTTTGGGTAGTTTATTTGTTTCTTTTGTGGTTTCAGTGGCCAAATTATTGGGTCCCCTTCCATCCCATCCCCAAGTGACGGGGGTCCAGAATTGTGTTGAATGTGTCGACCAAGTTATTGTCCCATCCATTTGGGAGTGGGTGGTTTATATTTTCATGTTGTAACTCTATTAACTTGGTATAGTAGGTTTTTGTAGGAGGGTTTTTTTTGGGCTTGTGTGAGTGAGTCGCAACTCTTGCTCATGTTCAATTCTTGTCTATTCATTGCTAGTTGGTTTCTAATGGTGGGGAGACCCACTATGGGTCTCTTGGATTTTCATCCTAAGACCATTTCTAGGGATAGTTGATTATTAATGGTGGGGTGTAAATTCTAGAATCCTTATGTGTTGTTTTTTTTCAGCTAGAAAGTGTTATGGCTTTCCGGGGGCGGAAAGCTTTAATGGTGGGGAGAATTGTCACACACGTTTTTTTTTCTGTCTTTGTATTGATCCGGCCCATTAGAAATCCCGATCCTCTTAATGGGTATTTGATGAGATGAATCTTGAGTTTTGAAGTTTCATATATGTCTAACCAACATAATTTGGGATCCCCATTGCTTGTTTAGGAGTTTTTGAAGAAAGGGTGGTTACTTCATGATTTGGGCCAACCATGAGCCCATTCCCAGTTTTAAAAACTGAATTTGTTTCTTTTATAACTCTTTTGTTTTTCATCCTTTTTCACCAAATCAACTTCCCACTTGTCCTATACGGATAAATTAAAAAATATTTATCCTTTTGGACCCATTAGAAATTCATAAGCCGGGTGAATTTGGGTCACTTATTTAGGTATTGGGCCAGCCCATGGGCCCATTTCCTGTTTTAAAAAAAATAAATTGTATCATTTATATCTTTTTCATTTTTTAATATTTTTCGGTGATTCCACCTCCCACCCGAAGAAAATATCCCTATCCTCACCCCCAATATCTTTCTTTCCTCTTTGGAGCTCATATGGGTCGCGTAAGAGGGCGAAACTTCTTAGGATACCTCAAATCGTCCAGATTTGACAAGGTAAATTTTATCATTCATAAATCAATCAATTCGTACTCTTTTAGCCACCAATCTTTTTACCATGGTTTTTCCAGACCTTAGGAGTCTCTCCATGAATTTTAAAGCCATTCCACTATCTCTAGGGTTGCATATCTAATGGATGACGAAGAGTTTTCTAGGGTGAAAGGTGAGATTCCTTCTCCTTTCTCCTTCCTCTTCCCCCTCCTTTCATTATTTATTTGATTTATATTATCTCATGGTATTGATCGACCTAGGGTTTTGTTATACCATGTTTTTTTATGGGGTTTCTGTTTTTTTAGGTCCGGTCTTTATAGTTTTATGGTTTATAAACCCGCGGCGGGTGATTTCGGGTGTGCGTTTCAATTACGCCAAAGATTTGAGGTAGGATACCCCTTGCACATGACTTTATTATTTAAGTTTCATCATTTTATTATATTTAACACCAGATATATATGTTTATTATTGTTTTTAATCCTCTGGATAATTTTATTGGTGTTCAATTTGGTTGTTTAATCATTGGTTTGTGAACAGTAGTGTTGTTTTGTCATGTAAGTTCTCAACAAGTGTTTGTTTAAATGTTCCGTTATCTTTTGCAAATATTTTGTGAGGATTATAATCTGGTATATGGTATTTTTAACATGTTACAGTATATTGAATGAAAATATGGCTTTCAATTGGTGTTTTATTCCTTTTCATGTACTTAAAATATATTGTTTTGTTTAAAAAGGGCATGTCATGTGTTCGGTAAATTGCTCGGTTGGCTTTTATGTGTGATGTGTGATTTAAAAGTTATTTGTTGGGATTTATAAAGGAATTGGAATAATGATAAATGGTATTTTTGGGTACTTATATGGATTTACTATTTGTATTTGTTTTTACAATCAAGTGGGTTTTGATTTACAACATATTTTGGCCCGAGTTGCCCAAAAATGGACTGTTTCACATCTTTAGGAAAATGGTTGTGTTTTGAATATGTTACCTGAGTATTATAAGAGATTTATGAATGTGGTTTTCTTCTGTAAATTGTGTTTATACAGATCCTTAATAGAATTAAAATTCATACCTTCGTCAAAGGATAGTTTTGAGAATTTAATTAAAGGCCCATTTGGCATTTCCTAGAAATGAAGGAGTGTTTTACTTGTATATAACAATTTGTGCAATTGGGATTGTTTTATGGTCCATTAAATGATTTTATTGAATGTTTATTGGGCTGCCAAATATGATTTGGTTTGGTTATTATGTGTGTTTATAATTTAAAGAGTGTTTTTGAAAGAGTTTTATGTGCAAAGCCTCAATACACTTCATGAAATTGTTTTACTGAAATATTTAGCGGTTTGTTGATTAGTGTAAGAAATGTGAAGAATGATTATGGGATTTTTGTGTTTTTATGGTTTTTAATGGAATGGGGATGTGAAATGTGTATTTGATAATATGTGTAACTTGATTGGGCACTAAAGGGAATCCCGGGTATCTAGGTGGGCAGACGTGTACTAGTATGCTAGTGATTCTGTGGGGGTTGGCCCCTGTTTCACGTAGCAAGTTTGACGATGACAACACTAACTAAACTATGATGATGATGATGATTGGGGACCACTAGGTTATGGGTATGTTCCCTACTAGTGGCTCATGCATGAGAACGGATATTTATTATGGTTACTTTCACCGAGATACGAGGTACCTGGGGCTCACAACTAACTAGTGCCTAGGGGTATTCCTGTGACTAGTGCTCATTGGCTATTTTGTACTCACCGTCGGCATACGGTGTGTTTGGTTGGTAAATTAAGTAGTATGTGTTATTTATTTGAATGTTAAAATTCTTTAAAGCAGCCCTCTTGAAAACTATTTTCATTTTGAAGTTTCACCTCTTTGAAAATAATTGTTACTTGCATTTTTGTTTATTAAACATGCATGTTTTTGTCTAATAATTATTATAGCATGGAACCTCATTTTAAAACCATACTTTAAAATATTGAATTTAAAACTATAAATTGATGTTTCTTTTATTTTAAAGTAATGTGCATTGGGAATAGAATATCGGGCTAACCTACTGAGTTTTAATACTCACGCCTATAGTCTTCTTCTTTTTTTATCCCTTGTGCAGGTTTCATCTTTAGTTCGATCACCTTGGGGTACTTTTTATCATTGTGTTGGAGAGTGAACAGAAGTGTCCCATGGAGTTATTTTTTTCATCGGGATTGTTCAGTTGAGTTGTTGGTTTTTTTTCAAATTTTAGTTTCTTGTACAAATAATATTTAGTTCAATTTTTATATAAATTCATTTTGGGTTGTCCGTTTATTTCCTCTGTTTGTTTGATTGTTTATATATGGGCGAAATCGTTCCCTTATGTACTCTATTGATGCCCTTGGTGCTTGTCACCATCCCGGGAAGATCGGGAACGCCTCTTGGGACTTGTCGCGGGCTGGCTTGGGTGACCGGTTCAGGGTCGACTCGGGCTGGTTCGAAAATGGTATCAAAGGAGGTTGGCTCTTAGCGGACCTTTCTTTTTAGAGTGCCCTTTTTATTTTGGGGATGTCAAGGTAGATGGAGTATGATCGTTGGGACTTGAGGGGCAAGTGTATGAAGAGCTCCGCGAACTCTTTCTTGTTCTAATCCTCAGGTTTCCAAGGGAGTCCAGTTTTATTAGTGTCCTTTGTTCTGGTTGATTTTTTTTGGTGTTGGGATATGACAAGGGGAGTCTGACTAATGGCCTCCGTGAGCTCACAGGGCCTGGCAAGCCATGTGGATCTGGGGAATGGTCCTAATAAGTCTCTCTGTGTTGGTGTTGTGTTTGGAATATGGCCGCCAACCATATGGTCAAGTCACCCACTGACACTAGTTCCCTTTTTTTGGGTCTCTTGAACCTTTCTTCAATTCTGAATTTTTGTTTTTAAAATCCTTGTGTGAGAATTGTGGAAATGGGTTTTAATGTAAGGATTAGATTTTGAAAAGTGAAAAAAGGGGGTTTCAATAATTAAATATAATAATGGTTTTGGAAGGTTGTGTTTTTGTGAAACAAATTGGGGGAAGCAGAAATGATTTAAAGGGATTGGATTATCCATAATCTAAAATTTTGGTTTGTTGAAATAAAATGTTTTGAAATTGTGAATAATTATAAAGTGATTCTGAATATTTTTTTTAATGGTGTATTTTAGGATTTTAAAAAGTTTTTGAATTGGATAAATTAGTTTTGGAAATTGGTTTTTATCGGTTGGTTTTTTACTACAAACGGTATTGGTCTCAATGGACCTCAGATTATAAAAATATACATTGCTGATTTTTTTAAAAAAAAATGGGAAGGGGTTGTTTGGAGTGGCTTGGTTATTTAAAAAGTTTTCTTTAAAATGAAAAGGGGTGGGTTTTTATGAAAATGGTTCTTAATGAATTGTGGTTTTTTTTTGTGAAATATGAAAAGGGTTTTTCACTTGGTGGTTGGTGTTCCTTTTGAAGGTACATGATTTTTGGAATGATGTTGTTTTGTTTTAGCCTTTGATGTTTTCATGAGTGCTCACATGCATGGTTTTATTTATATCTGGAAGGATGAAATATATGGTATGGTGGTTGGGTGCATGGGGTGGCATGGAAATGTGCATGTGGGTGAGACTTGATGAAACACCATTGGTGAATGTTGAAACCCACCAAGTTAGTTTGTTTTTCAAAAGTGTTTTGAGTTGAAAAATGTAGTCCTTTTTTTATAAACCAATGGTTTTGTGGCCCATTTTTTTTCTATGTTGTAGAAGAGTTGGTTATACAGTAAGCTTCCTTGTGATCTACAATTCATACTCTTGTTGTATCTTGAGATGATATCTTGTTGGTGTCTTGGTTTTGGAGAAATTTTCATTGGGTTTCTAAAGATGTGTTTGATGTTGTGATGTGGCCAGGGATAGTTCTCCGTTGGAAATATTTCCTGCTGATCAACCTAAGGATTCATTTCAAATGTTAAATCCACCTCTTTTGATGATGC
This sequence comes from Viscum album, assembly GCA_963277665.1. Classification (NCBI taxonomy): domain Eukaryota; kingdom Viridiplantae; phylum Streptophyta; class Magnoliopsida; order Santalales; family Viscaceae; genus Viscum; species Viscum album. The sequence goes on along the minus strand of OY728123.1, from coordinate 743,166,441 downwards.
CTCAACTTGTTTGTTGGAATAGAGAGCTGTTTGGGATCTATTAAAAGTGATTCTAGGTCATGATAATTCTTTTGGATAGAGCAGTTGTGTTCGGTGATGTTGATGTGTTTCGTCGTATTCCTTGTCCATTCTCCCCCTCGTCTGGAGTGAGTTAGAATTTTGATATGTATCTATGAGTTCCTATTTAGATGAAGGTTTTTGTTTGGTGATCAAGTGTGGTTTTTTTGAGTGGTGTGATCCTTATCACCTGACTGCGGTGCAGCAAATGCTTCAAGAATCAGGGCTCCATCCATAGGCCTCAGAGTGAAGCTTTTCACGCAGTCAGGAAATAAACAGAGGTGTGGAGTGCTAGATTAATATCCTTAATCCTCTGTTTTGGTAAGTTAGTTACTATGTCAATGTTTTGGTTCCTCATTTCTGTGAATTTCCGTTTGTCACAACAAGCGTGGTGGACTTAACCCCTCACACAGTGTCTATGGTTATTCCTTCATGGATGTGGGTTTTCAATCAATGTCCCTGTGTGGACCGCCTGTAAAAATCAGGTGTAGTCTTGGTGTTACCTATTCATAGGTGGAGAGTTTTGGGTAGTTTATTTGTTTCTTTTGTGGTTTTAGTGGCCAAATTATTGGGTCCCCTTCCATCCCATCCCCAACTGACGGGGGTCCAGAATTGTGTTGAATGTGTCGACCAAGTTATTGTCCCATCCATTTGAGAGTGGGTGGTTTATATGTTCATGTTGAAACTCTATTAACTTGGTATAGTTGGTTTTTTTAGGAGGTTTTTTTTGGGCTTGTGTGAGTGAGTCCCAACTCTTGCTCATGTTCAATTCTTGTCTATTCATTGCTAGTTGGTTTCTAATGGTGGGGAGACCCACCATGGGTCTCTTTGATTTTAATCCTAAGACAATTTCTAGGGAAAGTTGATTATTAATGGTGGGGAGTAAATTCTGGAATCCTTATGCGTTGTTTTTTTTTCAGCTGGAAAGTGTTATGGCTTTCCGGGGGCGGAAAGCTTTAATGGTGGGGAGAATTGTCACACACGGTTTTTTTCTGTCTTTGTATTGATCCGGCCCATTAGAAATCCCGATCCTCTTAATGGGTATTTGATGAGATGAATCTTGAGTTTTGAAGTTTCATATATGTCTAACCAACATAATTTGGGATCCCCATTGCTTGTTTAGGAGTTTTTGAAGAAAGGGTGGTTACTTCATGATTTGGGCCAACCATGAGCCCATTCCCAGTTTTAAAAACTAAATTTGTCTCTTTTATAAATCTTTTGTTTTTCATCCTTTCTCACCAAATAAACATCCCACTTGTCCTATACTGATAAATTAAAATTTATTTATCCTTTTGGACCCATTAGAAATTCATAAGCCATGTGAATTTGGGTCACTTATTTAGGTATTGGGCCAGCCCATGGGCCCATTTCCTGTTTTAAAAAAACATAATTTGTTTCATTTATATCTTTTTCATTTTTTAATCTTTTTCGGTGATTCCACCTCCCACCCGAAGACAATATCCCTATCCTCACCCCAAATATAGTTGTCTCCTCTTTGGAACTCATATGGGTCGAGTAAGAGGGAGAAACTTCTCAGGATACCTCAAATCGTCTAGATTTGACAAGGTAACTTTTATCATTCATAAATCACTCAATTCGTACTCTTTTAGCCACCAATATGCATCCCCTGGTTCTTCCAGACCTTAGTAGTCTCTCCATGAATTTTCAAGACATTCCATTATCTCTAGTGTTGCATATCTAATGGAAGACGAAGAGTTTTCTAGGGTAAAAGGTGAGATTCCTTCTCCTTTCTCCTTCCTCTTCCCCCTCCTTTCATTATTTATTTGATTTATATTATCCCATAGTATTGATCGACCTAGAGTTTTGTTATACCATGTTTTTTTATGGGGTTTATGTTTGTTTAGGTCTGGTCTTTATAGTTTTATGGTTTATAAACCCGCGACGGGTGATTTCGGGTGTGCGTTTCAATTACGCCAAAGATTTGAGGTAGGATACCCCTTGAACATGACTTTATTATTTAAGTTTCATCATTTTACTATATTTAACACCAGATATATATGTTTATTATTGTTTTTAATCCTTTGGATAATTTTATTGGTGTTCAAAGTGGTTGTTTAATCATTGGTTTGTGAACAGTAGTGTTGTTTTGTCATGTAAGTTCTCAACAAGTGTTTGTTTAAATGTTCCGTTATCTTTTGAAAATGTTTTGTGAGGTTTATAATCTGGTATATGGTATTTTTAACATGTTACAGTATATTGAATGAAAATATGTCTTTGAATTGGTGTTTTATTCCTTTTCATGTACTTAAAATAAATTGTTTTGTTTAAAAAGGGCATGTTATGTGTTCGGTAAATTGCCCGGTTGGCTTTTATGTGTGATGTGTGATTTAAAAGTTATTTTTTGGGATTTATAAAGGAATTGGAATAATTATAAATGGTATTTTTGGGTACTTATATGGATTTACTATTTTTATTTGTTTTTACAATCAAGTGGGTTTTGATTTACAACATATTTTGGCCCGAGTTGCCCAAAAATGGACTGTTTCACATCTTTATGAAAATGGTTGTGTTTTGAAATGTTACCTAAGTATTATAAGAGATTTATGAATGTGGTTTTCTTCTTTAAATTGTTTTTATACAGATCCTTAATAGAATTAAAATTCATACCTTAATCAAAGGATAGTTTTGAGAATATAATTAAAGGCTCGTTTGGCATTTCCTAGAAATGAAGGAGTGTTTTACTTGTATATAACAATTTGTGCAATTGGGATTGTTTTATGGTCCATTAAATGATTTTATTAAATGTTTATTGGGCTGAAAAATATGATTTGGTTTGGTTATTATGTGTTTTTATAATTTAAAGAGTGTTTTTGAAAGAGTTTTATGTGCAAAGCCTCAATACACTTCATGAAATTCTTTTACCGAAATATTTAGCGGTTTGTTGATTAGTGTAAGAAATGTGAAGAATGATTATGGGATTCTTGTGTTTTTATGGTTTTGGAATGGAATTGGGATGTGAAATGTGTATTTGATAATATGTGTAACTTGATTGATCACTAAAGGGAATCCCGGGTATCTAGGTGGGCGGACGTGTACTAGTATGCTAGTGATTCTGTGGGGGTTGGCCCATGTTTCACGTAGCAAGTTTGACGATGACAACACTAACTAAACTATGATGATGATGATGATTGGGGACCACTAGGTTATGGGTATGTTCCCTACTGGTGGCTCGTGCACGAGAATGGATATTTATTATGGTTACTTTCACCGAGATACGAGGTACCTGGGGCTCACAACTAACTAGTGCCTAGGGGTATTCCTGTGACTAGTGCTCATTAGCTATTTTGTACTCACTGTCGGCATACGGTGTGTTTGGTTGGTAAATTAAGTAGTATGTGTTATTTATTTTAATGTTAAAATTCTTTAAAGCAGCCCTCTTGAAAACTATTTTCATTTTGAAGTTTCACCTCTTTGAAAATAATTGTTACTTGCATTTTTGTTTATTAAACATGCATGTTTTTGTCTAATAATTATTATAGCATGGAACCTCATTTGAAAACCATACTTTCAAATCTTTAATTTAAAACTATAAATTGATGTTTCTTTTATTTAAAAGTAATGTGCATTGGGAATAGAATACCGGGCTAACCTACTGAGTTTTAATACTCACGCCTATAGTCTTCTTGTTTTTTTAGCCCTTGTGCAGGTTTCATCTTTAGTTCGATCACCTTGGGGGACTTTTTATCATTGTGTTGGAGAGTGACCAGAAGTGTCCCATGGAGTTATTTTTTTTCATCGGGATTGTTCAGTTGATTTGTTGGTTTTTTTCTAATTTTAGTTTCTTGTACAAATAATATTTAGATCAATTTTTATATAAATTCATTTTGGGCTGTCCGTTTATTTCCGCTGTTTGTTTGATTGTTTATATATGGGCGAAATCGTTCCCTTATGTACTCTATTGATGCCCTTGGTGCTTGTCACCATCCCGGGAGGATCGGGAATGCCTCTCGGGACTTGTCGCGGGCTGGCCTGGGTGACCGGTTCAGGGTCGACTCGGGCTGGTTCGTGACATAAATACCCATAAATATTTTTATAATACAAAATCAATACATTCATTTTTTGTACATACACTATAAAAAATATCTGAGTGGTGAATAAAGCATGTATCTCATGGAAATAAAAAGTGAGATGAAATCACCTTACATTATGTCTTATCATTCATTGTACTCATTCAAACCTCATGTATACTAAATTTATGTTTATTATAAATAGTTTATTGAACCATATTCTTAATTATAAAACAATATATGTATTGATTATTACCTTCTATTACGGCATTTAGGAAATTCTAAATTGAGGTTTCAGTTGGGGTAATTTCAACTTTGTTTTTTTCATGTGTATTAATTTGTTATATCATTGTTACATATACTTATATCATGATTTATAGAATGTAAAAAATGATTATAATATAATTTATTTTCATTATATTTATATTATAATAATCCATATAATATATAATTGTGAAAAGGAAGACATCATTCATGGAGATGGTAGGTCGTACATATGCATGTACACTATTTTGTTTAATTGTTGTATTGAAATAAAGAAAGTAAAAGGCATATATTTATATATATGTATATATATATTATTATTAAATTATACTTATTATATCATATATATCATATATACTCACTAAACTCATCCTAAAAAATTCCATATGTTGTATGAGGGAATCAAATCCCTTTAAGTGGGCGATAGTCCAAACATCCTCAAAGGAAAGGATCATATTTTCACCCAATGGAATGTAAAAAAAGATATGTGTTGTAAAAGAAATAAGTATGAATAAATAAATAATTAATATAATATATTACTTATTTAAATACATTTTCCATCCTAATTCCCACCATTAGAGGTGGTAATAGAGAAATGAACACTCATAGTTGTTAACTACCATTTAAAATAATATTATTATGAAATTTTTTTCGGTATAACTCAACGTTGTGTGCAACAAATGATTTCAAAGAAACCCACTGTTGTGTGTTGGGTATGCTATCAGAAATAACATCCCCTTGAATGTAAAATTAATATTTAAATCACAAATATTAATAAATTTTAAAATTTCATATTTTTTTACTTGGGAGGTTACATCCTTCCCCACTTTTAGAAATTTCCTCCTTGATATTTAAAAATTTGGCTCAAAAACATCATTAGAAGTGCCACATCAAAAAAAGAGTCAATAAAACTATCACATTAAAAGAAAGAAAGAGATGCACAAAGGTCACCCGAGATAACACAAACTTGGATTCCAAGTTGGAAAATAAGGATATGGAAGAGAAACTAAGTGTCAATTTCTGATGGAAATTGATAAAAACATGATTAGAAGAAAGTTAACCACTGAAAAACCACAAACTTTTGATAGGTTAAACAGTCTCTTATTCCCTAGAAGTAAAAGTAAATGAACAATGTTTTTTTCTTTTGGTACCCTTTAATAAATATGAGGAATTGTTTTAGGAGACTGACTCAGAACATAAGGAAATATACTTACTTTTCAAGTAGAGTTTCACCATTTAATAAATTTCGACCACAAAAACATATTTTCATCAAACAATGAGTATTTAAGATTACTTGGTTACACTTGAAGTGCTATAATAAACTTCTAGGGAATTCACATAATCCACAACTGATAAATTATATTTTCCCCTATCATTAGACATTAACTAAAACCAAAGTTGTTAGTAAAATATATTATAATACCCAAAAGTATAATATTTTATAAAATTAAATAATATTCTTAATCTCTAAAATTAAACTAAAAATGACAAAAAATTTCAACAAAGACTATTAAATAAACAATTGTCACTAAAATTATTCAACGTATTACAAATTATGATTGAAACTGAAAACTCAGAAGGATTTAATCACATAGTCTTACACAAAAATATTAACATTTATCTCCAAATAAAATCGGCTACTCTTAAAGATTCATACTAAAGTGTAATTAACCTAATCACATATTCTCTATGAAAGTTTAATCATTTACAAAAATAACCCAAATCACCATATGTTCATAATAACAACATAGATTATTCCAAAATAAAATTCCACCATATCTCCTCAAATGAAATCCCATAGTATTCTTTTTTCCTTATGCATGCATTTTTTCACAAAGAGAAAAAATCTTCCAAAATTAATTTTATCACTTAATCACCAAATAATTTTCATATACGATGGACATCCATTTTATTACACATAAGTTCCCAAAAACAAGTTATTCTTGGTCCATAAAATCATTTAACCAAAACTAATTATTCAAACTAACAAGGGACTTCACATAGTCCAGTGGTAGGTGATAAATCCCAATAGCAGTTCGGTTGTGGGTTCAATTCCCACAGTTTTGTCCGACGTGATAGGTTGTCACACATTCTGCAAGTTGTCTTTTTTCAAAACCTATATAATTTTATAACATTCCAAAAATTGAGATAAATTCCTAAAAAATTACCATAACGTACTTTAACCACAAAATGTATCTCTTACCTCACATTTTCTTCCTAGAAAGTAATAACCTATAATTACCTCAAATACAAGGATCATATAAACCAAAATAGTTCTTTATAACTATATCCACAATATAATAGACAATAATTCCATGAATAACATTTTCACAAATAAAACTTCAGGTTTATTCATACTAAAAAATGTCTACCAAAGTAATCTCATCATCAAAAGAGCCTTAATACTTTTAAGTATTTCATCATTCATTAAATATACCATAACAATTCAATCTCATATATATAGACGTCTTACTCATTAAATGTTCTTCCTGATCCATTAACTATTCTTTTCCAACATATTCCATAATACTTCTTTCCTATAAACCAAATCATGGATAATTTCTAACATTTCAGTAATGTCAAAACATGAAATAAGAAATAATCCATACATTTCTTCGGTCATTGTCAGTTTACTAATTCTAAATTGGAATGGAATTAGATATTAATAAACACTTAATTATGTTATACTTCTAATCCCATTCCCAAACCTTATTCATAGAAAATCTATTTGTATAAAGACTATGCATACAACATTAAAAACATTCAATTGATTCTTCTAATAGAACCTCTTTCCCTTTCCTAGAGTCAACTAGATGCTTCATTTTTCTATGGCTTGTTATTTGTTTATGAACTTAATTACCAAATATATTGAATCTTCCAATCCCTTTGAATCATTTTACTATGTGTTTAATTTCACATCCTTGAAACATAGGTTTTTTAATATATTTAACTTTATTATTATTACCTGAACATTCGTAGGGATTTGTTTCTCGCAAATACAATTCCATAAAAATAACCAAGGTTTTAGTGGTCAACAATGACTCCAAATAATTGGTTGAAAATAATCACAAGAGTTCTCATTTCAACTCCCATTTCATTGAGAATATTATTCAAAAAACTGTCAATGTTTTCTAGACATCCATTTTTACCTTGGTGCCTGCTAGATCAATCCATTTACTAAAACCGAAATGGTCAGTGTGAGTATATGAGTAAAATCATCATATAATATCTTATGAGGAGGGTAATCACTAATATTTACTTATTCATGTTATCTTAAACCCGTTGAATTTATATAAAATAACTATGACTCTTTCTAATTTTCTAACCATTATGGTTGTGTCATTTATGCTTAAGTAACACCCTAACCTCTAAATTTATCTAAACTGACCTCTAATACCAACTATAAGTCCCCAGCATTAAAAACTGCATAATAATGAATTATGTTAATAATAAAAATTTAGAATCTTTTCTGGTTTAGAGCTTTAGAGAATTAGGTCATAACATATACATAACAATTTGAATATTGCATGTATACGCTTCTACTAAGTATCCATTTTTTCATAAAATAAAAACTCTTAAAAGAAAAGAAACATGTTTCATTCCATGTTTTAATCATCATGAATTTTCTATGATCCCATCCTTGACCCTATTCCACTTTAATTCATGTGGTAAGATTTTCAAAAATGTGGAATGAGCATAAAAAGCTCAGTAATGAATACACAAAGTAAGAAAACTTTTATTTTATTTTTCAAAAAAAAAAATTAACCATGAATACTTTATCATAAGTAATACTTTTAACCTTTATATAATAGTAAATACTATTAATAGAATAAAATATCATTTATTACCCTTCTGAATCCAAATGATTTCCATAAAACCCCTAGAAATCACACAAAACATATAAAGGTAACTTGGTACATAAACATATTTAAATGGAATAACCATACGGTATACTTCCACATGTATCACTAAATAGAATAGTCATACAACCAACTTCCATAACCAATTCATTGGAGGTTATAACGTAACCACCCATCCTTGTTTATCACAGAACCACCCATCGTTTGGTTTATCACATAACCACCCATCAATTTTCCATGTACCATTATAAAATCAGAACACATAAAATATTTCAAATATAAATATTTTACTAGTAACATTTCATTTTAAATGAAAAGAAATAATATATAGATAATGAAATAATCATTCCATTTTAAAGAACATTTTCAATAACAAAACTCCCAAAAAAATACGGGGTTTTTTTCATTTTAAAAAAATAAGGCTTATTGAGGAAGTCGAATAACGGTTACAACGGTGGAGTAGTCATTGTCTCCGAAAACATTAAAAATAATTCCTTTTTCATTTAGTTATAATATTCATAGAAAAATTATTCGGTGTTTATTATACACCATTTAAAATAATGAGTTTTATATTATCAAAACATACCTCAATGAAAGGAAATTGGGACAAAGACCTTTACTTCATGTATGAATTGACTCATTTGTTCTTTAATTTCATGAATAATAAACTTATGTTAATTTATAATTTAATAAGATCCATTTCAGGTTTTTTATTCATTTTCTGTCCCTTATTACCTTGCAATAAAAATTACTTAATTATTTGAGTTCATATGGGAAATTTTGCCGATGTTCGGAACATGATTCAAAAATGAACTTGTTGTAATTACAAATTGTCCATGTGGTCAAAAGTCCAATATCTCCAGAATGATATGCATGATTTAGATATCATATATATCATATATATCCAATAAATATTTATTTACAATAGTCTTTTGAATTAGAATATATGATTGTTAAATGCATCATTCATGGTGACGGTATGACAAACATATGCATGAACAGTACTTTCATTTCAATTTTTTTTAATGGATTGAAAACCAAATGATACATATTTATATTATTGTTAAAATATAATATCACATTTTATATTCATTACATAAGTTCAATAACTACATCCTTTATACGTCCCATTTATAGTATGAACGAGTCATATCACTTTGAAGGGGTGGTAGTCCGCACTTCCTCAAATGAAATTATCGTATTCACTAATTATGGAAACCATAAACGTATGATATAATTGAAAAATATAGAATAAGAGTGATAATATAAATATAATATATATCACATATAAATATATTTCTATCTAAATGGACACCATACGAGGAGGTAGGAGAAAATTGAACAATCATCATTTCGGGTGGTAGTAGTTCGCTGTCCATAGAAATAGTGTGTTTGTATCCACTAGATAGAGGTGTGTGGAAGTGTATTATGATTCCTGCTCATAAAAACTACCTAGTATATTTATTATACTTGTTTTTTTATTTAAAAAAATAATATGAAGGTCATATCGAGTGAATAAGTAAAATAAAATAAGAGAACTTGACGGAAGACATTATATTTAAGCCAGCTAACTCCCGTTGGTTTGAACCAAAAGGCTTTCATGAAGTACCTTATATAAGGACCCATCCTTAAAACATTACATAATCGTGAATTAAATGGAAAATTCACATTGATTATCTTTTCGGGTTTAGAGTTTTAGATAATTAGTCCATAAATATTACATTAGACCTCAAAAATTACAAAGTAGACACTTCTACCCAGTTTCCATTTTTTTTATAAATTAAAAACTCTTGAAAAAAAGAGCCATGCCTACTTCCATGTTTTGTACAGCAAGACTTTTCCTTAATCCCATCCTTGATACTATTCATATTTAAGTGCTATGAAAACATTTCAAAAAATTGTATGTGCATAAAAAGCTCATTAAAGGTTATAAAATAAAGAAATAAAACATTAGTTCATCAATACATAAATAACATAAGATCTTTAACATAACTCATGAAATCATAATATTTATTAATAACACATAGTAATCACAAATCATAAAGGTAACTTGTGGAATCCATAACATACATACATTGTAGATTTCACAGCTATGTAAAGAGTTATATTTGGAATACCCATCATAGTATATTGCCTAAATCTCTTAGGGGAAACATTCATGTTTACCTCCGTCACATTACCCAAAGCATTTGAGAGCTCTCTCTGACTCACCCACCCAAGTTTTATCATGTAATTACCAATATAATTAAACAATTCCCCAAGAACCATAACATATTCATTGTGTATAAAGAAAACATAAAGGAAAGATAACATTTCCTCATTTCAATCACAATATATCATTTAAATATATTGACTTAACAAATCCATTATCAAAACCATTTTCAATACCAAAATACAAAAAAGAGTATGTGGTATTTATTTTCCCATTAAAAACATTACGTCTTCTTAAGGAATCCATAAATCAAATAAAACTCATGGCTGTGGAAAGGGTCATTGTAACCGGTTACATTGAAAGAAACATTTCTTTTTTCATTTAGTTAAACACCTCATAGGAAAATAGTCCCTTTGAATTAAATTAAAATTAAAAGGTGTTTATACACCGTATAAAATAAAGTCATGTATAAAAAAAATATGCCTTAATTAAATGATATTGAGACAAAGTGCCTTAACTTGTGTCTGACATGAACCGTTCATTCTTTAATCTCTTGAATAATAAAATAAAGTTAATTTATACTTGCCTAATAACCTTTTTCATGTTTATTATTCTTTTTATATCACTTATTTCAATGTTATAAAAATTATTTAATCATTTATGTTAATAATTGTCATTTTGTCAATATTTGGTACTCGTGTCTCAAATGACCTTCTTATAATTACAAGTTTCCATGTGGTCAAAAGTTCATTATATCCATAATGATATTTATGATTTAGATATAATATATATCATATATATCTGTTTTATAAATATTTATCTAAAATAGTACATACCATTTAGAGGTAAAAAATGAAGTGCACCGTTCATGGAGATGGTAAGCCGTACATACGCATGAACACTACATTCATTTCAATTTCAAATTTTTTATGGAATGAAAACATAATGATAAATAGTTATATTATAATTAAAGTATAATTTCACTAACTCCATCCTTTATATGTTCCATGTATGGCATGAATGATTCATATCACTTAGTGGGGGTGGTAGTCCACATTTCCTCAAATGGAATTATCGTGTTTACCCATTATAGAAACCATAAATGTAAGCCAAAAATGAAAAATACAGAAGCATAGAGACAATATTAATATAATATATATCACATATAAATAGAGTTCCATCACAATGACCATAATAAGAGGTGGTAGAATAAGATTGAACAATCATCGTTTCGTGAGGTAATAGTTCACCGTCCACATAAACAGTATGTTCTATACCCATTAGATAGAGGTGTGTGTAAGTGTAGTTAAAATTAGTCTCATAAAAACAAACTAGTATATTTTGGATACATTTTTTGTTATTAATTAAAAGAATAAAAAGTGTTTGGTGGGTTAGATAAGTAAAAAAAGACAAAAGAACTTAAAAGAAGACGTTACCTTTAAATCAGGTAACTCCCTTTGGTTTGAACCAAAAGGATTTCTTTATGTGACTTCTGCCTAAGGTAAGGCTTATAAGTGGAATAGAGGGATATTTAGAGAATAGATGGGTTGATTTTGTATTAGTCAATGGGATTTAGAGGTTCGAGTAATGGGTTAGAGGTTAGGGATTCTTATAATTGGGGAGGGGCCTTTAGGAAAGTTGGAAAATATTATTATATTATATAATGTTTTTTGGTTTATAAAGGCCCAGAACATATTATTGTAAAATATAATATGGATCTTGTTCAAAATTAAATCATCAAATAATAATTGTATAGTTTTTGGGTATTTTTTAATTTTTTCAGTCTTATTTATTTAAATCATTCATTAATGAGGTAAACACTGCATCATTATTATGACATAAATAATTTTATTTATTTGATGTGTAAAAATTATAAAAAAATACCATGATTTTGGAAATATTTTTATCTTTATAATGAATATTTATAGTCAAATATATCAATTATATAACCCCACAATAATGTTTTTTTTAGAAAACAATACATATTTATGATATTTTATAGTTTTACATTAAATAAAAAGTAATTAATATCATTATCTTACCCTAGTGGGTTTCAAAGGCCAAACGTCTCACCCAAGGATTTTATTGGTCGTAAATTACTAACCCAATAATGTTAGGAAAAGTGTGAAAGTAATTTTATATTATTATAATATTGATTTTACCATCAATTACCATATTTACCTTTAACTGTCGTAAATAAAAGTCAAAAGATACTATTCACAAAAACCTATTTTCATCTTATTGAACAACATTTTACCTAATAATAACAAACATGTATGTAGGATTTTTGAAATTCAATTCACATAAGTTGTAAAATTTCATTTAAATGAAAATGTCAGTTTTTAACTACAACTTAGTGTTTTCACTATTCCTCAAAATTTGAAGTTTATCAAAAAAATACGAAAAATTCATCCTAAGCTATATTTGATATTCCGAATTCAAATTTTTTTTCTATTTTACCATATTAAAAACATTGATGTTGTATTAATTAATTTAAAGTTAATTCCTGTTGTCAAAACAAAAAGTGTGTTTTTATGAAATAATAACAATCAAAAGATTGACACTTGTTTATATCCAATTTCAAATTGAAATTACTTCCAATGACAAACATTGGATGAAATGGTAAAAATATAATAAAATTACACTTTAAAACCAATTAAAAAATAATCTAAACATATAAATAAATTATATTAAAATGCAGTTTTGAATTAAAATACAGTATTTTCCATTATTCATTAAAAAATGTATTTTATCTGAAAAATACAAAAAAATTAACCCAAAGTAAATTTGGATGTCCCGAATCTACAAAAAAATTATATTTTCAAATAGAACATAAAAAAGTGACCAAAACCATATTTAAACAGGGTTCTCCATTCAAAGCAGTAAATCATCCTTTTAAAGAACATTTATATATTTTTTCATAAAATTAGATTAATTCACATTTTACACCACAAAATTTTATTAGATAAATATAAAAACATTTAACAAACATGTATAACCATATTTTAGTTGGTTCTATTTATTCCAACCAATACAATGGCTAGGGATTTACTACCATTAATGAATAATATTATATTATTGTATTTTAGTATGACTCAGTATTGTGTGTAACCTTTGACATAAAATAAACTCATTGTTGTGTATCGAGTATGCCATCGAACATAGAATCCCATTTAAAGAAAAATGAATATTTAATTCAAAAATATTAATAAATATAAAATTGTATTATTCTTTATTTACTTGGGATGTTACATCCTTCCCCCCTTTTGGAAATTTTTTCCTCGCAATTTTTATTCCCTTTTCAAATAAGTGGGGGTATCTATCTGTCATAGCATTTTCATATTCCCACATTGCCTCTTCAACCATATGGTTTTTCAACAAACCCTTTACCAAATTAATTACCTTATTCGGAAACACTTTCTCTCTTTGGTCAAGAATCTGGACAGTTTGTTCCTCATAAGAGAGATTATATTCCAACTAAACAACCTATAGGCTCAAAATATGAGGTGGATATAGAATATACATTCTCAAAATTGATACATGAAATACACTGTGTACCAGGGATAAACATGAAGGTAAAAACACTATATAGGAAATAGATACAACATTCTCCTGGATTTCATACAGTCCAATTAACCTCAGATACTTCTATACCTTCTTACCAATTCACATCACACTTTTCCATAGAGAAACATTGAGACAGACATTATCACCTAACTCAAAATAAATATTCTTCCTCCATTTATCAGCAAAACTTTTCAGCCTGATCTGAGATGTTCTCATGTGCTTCTAAATAAACTAAACATTTTCTTCCATCTCTTTTACCAATTTGGGTCCCATCAGCTTCCTTTCACCTACTACATCCTAAAAAGCTGTAGATATACAATGTTTCCCATATAATGCCTCAAATGGAGCCATCTATATACTGGAATGAAAACTTTTATTATAATAAAATCCAAGATAAAAAATATATTGGTCTTAAATTCCCTGGTAATCAATTGAACAAGAACGTTGCATATCCTCCAAGGTTTGAATAGTTCATTATAACTACCCTTCTGATTGAGGATGAAAAGTTGTACTAAATTTTAATTTAGTACACAACGACATCTGAAGGCATTTCCAAAAGTTAGAAGTAAACCTAGGATCACGATCAGTTACAAGGTAGAGGGTAACTCCATGAAACCTAACTATCTTTTTAACATACAAACAAGAAAGTTGATCTAGAGACTAAGTATCTCGAATAGGAAGAAAATGATCAGATTTAGTCAATAGATCAACAATAACCTAGATTTCATTATTACCTCGAGATGTCTCTTGCAATCCCACAAACAAGTCCATAGATATATTTTCCCATTTCCACTCTCACACCAGTAAAGACTGAAGCATCCCCTTCAGTAACTGTCACTAAGATTTAACCTAATGACAAGTCAAACACTTCCTAGTAAAGTCAGTAATATCTCTTTTCATTCCATCCTACCGGTAATACACCTGAAGATTTATGTACATCTTAGTACTATGAGGAGGAACTGAAAATAGAGAACTATGAGCTTCACATAATAATTCTTTCTTCAACTTTGAACCACAAGTCACATAAAATATTATCCCAAACCACAACACACAATCATTATCAATGTTAAAATCAGGAAACATTCCAATCTGAACCAACTCCACCATTTTCTATAACCCACTGTCTTCTTTTTCACTTTCTTAATTCTGTCCGATAGATATGATTTCACTGGCACCTGAAACAAAACAGAGGAATTTTATGCACCAACAACTTCTATGCCAAATTTCCTCAAATCAAAAACCCAAGGATCAAGTTAAAAACATCACATGGTTAATGGAGAATTACTTTTTCGACTCAAAGAATCAACCACTTTATTTTCTTTTCAGGGGTGGTAATGGATTGTGAAATCATAATCCTTGATTAATTCCATTAATCTTATATGTATCATGTTTAATTATTTCTGAGTGAATATATACTTTAAACTTTTGTGGTCAGTATATATATAAAATTTTACTCCATCCAATTGATGCCTCTAAATTTTTAATGAAAAAAAACAACAATAGGTAATTCCAAATCATGAGTAGGGTAATTTAACAAATGAGGTTTCAACTGACGTGAAGCATAAGAAATTACCTAATCATTCTGTATAAGGACCCAACCAAGTCCCTTCAAAAAATCATCACTATAGATAACAAACTCACCATTTCTCAAAGGTAATGCCAAAATAGGAGAATTCACCAATTTTCTTTTAAAATTATGAAAACAATTCACACATTCTTTTTTCAAAATGAACATAACACCTTTTAGAGTGAACTTAGATAGTGGGCTAGATAACTATGAAAAAGTTTCAACAATCCTTTGGTAATAACCCATCGAACCATGAAAACTATGAATTTCTGTTATATTTGTGGGTCTTGGCCATTCTTCAACAATGTTTATTTTAGAAGGATCAATAGTTATTACATTTTTTGGGACAATGTTACCAAGGAATGAAATTTCTTATAACCAAAATTCACACATAGTGAACTTCCCAAAAAAAATCTTTCATTTTATGGTTTGAAAGACACCCCATAAATGACTTTCATGTTCATATTTACTTTTGGAATAAACCAAAATATCATTATTGAAAACCACCACAAACTTATCTAAGAACTCCTAGAAAATTATATTCATAATATCCATGAATAAAATAGGTGAATTGGTTAATCCAAAAGGTATAACCACAAATTCAGATTGGCCATATCTAGTACAAAATGTGGTCTTCGGAATGTATTCTTCCTTTACTTTAAACTGATGGTACCCCAAACTCATGTCAATCTTCGAAAAATATAGAGCTCTCTATAAATGATCAAACAAATCATCAATATGAGGCAAACGACACTTGTTCTTAACATTGATGTTATTCAATGGTCTATAATCAAGGAAGAGTCTCATTGAACCATATTTCGTTCTAATAAACATGAAAGGATAACCCCATGGTGATGTGATAGGTAGAATGAAACCTTTATCTAAAAACTCCGGATATTTCTTCTTTAAATATAAATGTTCAATTTGTGCCATTCAATAAGTGTTTTTGTAATTGGATTAGAATCAGAAATTAATTCAATAGTAAATTCAACTTCTTGATTAGGTATTGTACTAGGAAACTCATCCTAAAAAACATCACGATACTCATTTACCACTTGAACATCATTAATTGGTACAGTTCCTTTGTTTTCAACAATATGTTCAAGGTAACATTCATTTCCATCTTTTACTAGTTTTTTCGCTTCCTGATATGTTATCAAAAGTAAGGATTCATTATTGTACACAAACTAAAAATAATTCTGAAAAGAAACCTCTTTATCTCTATAGTAAACCTTAGCATGATAAATAAAAAATCAATACATACCCAAAATAACATCAAACTCTACTAGAGGCAAAACAAAATTTTTTGCAGGTAGATTCTTTTCGCACACAAGGACATGAAGGTTCTTTTAATTTCTTGTGGTCTCAACATTTTCCCCTATTGTTTTTACCATATGCTCAGGATTCATAACATGACATGGAATTCTTAATTTACTATAAGAATTCATAGAAATGAACAAATTTGTAGACTGTGAATCAAAAAACACATTGGGATAATCTGAACAAACAAATAGTGTACCTCATACTATTTCATTTGTTTTCCCAACATCTGCTGAAGTAGTTGAAAAGGATTTCACCACCCCTTTCTACTTGTAGTCTCACTAATTTTTCTCAGTTGAGTTCTTTGTTGGACACTCATTTTCCTAATTACCCATTTCGTTTCACTTAAAACATTTTGTTGACAGTAAATCACATTTTCTCTTACCATTAACCCGACCTTTTTCAGTGAAATTACGACCCTTATGTCCCATTTTACCACATCGGTAGGTCTTATAAGAATTAAAAATACATTCCCCAAAATTATTTTTTCGACAACTTTCACATACTAAAAATTTATGATTCTTACCATCATACTGTTTTGACAAGTTCTTCCCTTTTATATTCCACTCCGACCTCTAATTCTGTTGTTTATCAAAGAACACATGATCATCAGTAAACTCCATTTCCACATTCCTCACACATTGAACAAGTTTTTCATAACTTTTGAACTCACGAGAATATAATTCCCAGGGATAAAATGGAATTAATTCTAAATAAAATTTTTTTATATTACTATCAAGATCTCATATAAAATTTAGATTATACCTTTCCAGTCGAGTGAATTTTTCTTCATAATCACCCACTGAGAAATCCTCCTTCCTCAATTCAAGGAATTGATTTTCTATCCTAAGAGGAACCACCATAGGAAAATATTTCTCATGAAACATACCTTTGAATTCATCCCAATCAAGAGCATCATTCTCCTCATAATCCCTAATATTTTTCACCATTGACCACTACTGATCCGCTTCACCTTCAAAATAATAAACATCAAGACTAACCTTTTGATGTTCGGAACACCCCATGACATCAAAAATATTCTCCAGTGCTTTAATCTACCCTTCAGCAAGCACATTTTCATATGTTCCTCTGAATGGTGGGGTATTTTGACTCATGAAATGCCCTACTATTGACATGTTCCCCTGTGGTTGTTCTAGCTGATCTCGTTCATAGATACAACCACTATTTATGTCATTATTCAATCATGTCATCACTACAACAAAATTTTTATTTCTGATTCCAACCATCTCAGTTTGTTGATTTGGATGGTTGTCTTCCTTTTAATGTGGTACTATCATAGATTCCATGTTTCCTCTATGGAAAACCATCTTGAACATAGAAATATCTTAGTCAAAGCATCATGGTAATCTGTAAATGCTATATCATTTCAATATTTACATAAATTAATTTATGCATATTAATTCAACCATATCCTAACTCAAATATTTATCAAATCTGACTTCTGATACCAACTATTAGGACCCAACCTTAAAATGTAACATAATGAAGAATTAAATGGATAATTCACATTGACTATATTTTTAGTTTTATAGGTTTTGATAATTATTCCATAACTATTGTATTACATCTCTAAAATTGCAAAGTAGACACTTCTACATAGTTTCCATTTTTTCAAAAAATAAAAACTCTAGAAAAAAAGAGTCATGTCTAGTTCCATGTTTTAGATAGAATGAAATTTCTTTGATCCCATCCTTGACCCTATTCATCATTAACTCCTGTGAAAAAAAATCAAATCATGGGATGAGCATAAAAAGCTGAGTAAGGGTTATAAAATAAATAATGAAAACAATAATTCATCAATACAAACATAAAATAAGCACTTTAAGATACCTAATGAAATCATAAGATTTATGGATAACACATAGTAATCACAAATCATAAAAGGTAACTTGTGGAATCCATAACATACGTTGTATCTATCATAGCTACGTAGGGAGTAACATTAGGAATACCCATCAAAGTATATTCCCCAAATCTCTTAGGAGAAAAATTCATGTTTACCTCTGTCTTGTTAGCCAATGCATAGGAGAGCTACCTCGGTCTCACCCATCCTAGGTTTATCATAAAACCACCCATATATATAAATGATTCCCTATGAACCATAATATATTCATAGCACATAAAACAAACATAAATGAAATATATAATTTCCTCATTTCAATCACAATATATCATTTAAATATATTGACATAATGAATCCACTATCAAAACCATTTTCAATGCCAAAATTTGTAAAATAGTATATGGTATTTATTTTCCTTTTAAAAACAATATGGCATGTTAAGGAAGTTGTACATCAAATAATACATGCGGTGGCAGAAAATTATGTTTTCACCGCTTACATTTAAAGAAACATTATTTTTTGTTTTTTAGTAAAACTCATCATAGAAAAAGATTCCCTTTGAATGAAATAAAAATTCAAAGCTGTTTATACACAGCATAAATGAATGTCTTGTATAAAACATAATATGCCTCGATGAAAGGAGATTGAGACGAATTCCCTTACCTCATGTCCGACATGAACCGTTTGTTCTATAATCTCCTGAATAATAAACTAAAGTTAATTTATACTTTATTAAGAACCTTTTTCAAGTTTATTATTCTTTTTATATCACTTATTTCTATGTTATAAACATTATGTAACCATTTAAGTTAACAATGGTCATTTTTTTTGATATTTGGTACTTGAGTCAAAAATGAACTTATATTTACAAGTTGTCCATGTGGACAAAAGTTCATTATCTCCAGAATGATATTAATGATTTAGATATAGTATATATCATATATATCAAGTATTTATAAGTATTTATAATAGTAAAAAACATTGGGAGGTAAAAAATTAAATGCACTATTCATGGAGATGGTAAGTCATATGTACGCATGAACGATACATTCATTTGTATTTCGTATTTTTAATGGAATGGAAAATTAATGATAAATAGGTATGTTATAATTATAGTATAATTTCATATATAATTTTATTAAATCTATCTTATATACATTCCACGTATGGAATGAACGAGTCATATCATTTTGAGGGGGCAGTAGCCCGCACTTCCTTAAATGGAATTATCGCATTTACCCGTTATAGAAACATAAAGGTGAGTTATAAATGAAAAATACAGAAGCATAGAGAAACTATAAATATAATATATATCACATATAAATATAGTTCCATCATAATGGCCACCATAAGATGTGCTATGATAAGATTGAACAATCGTTGTTTTTTGAGGCAGTAGTTTGTTGTCTTCAAAAACATTATGATCTTTACCCATTAGATGGAAGTGTGTGTAAGTGTCGTTTGAATACTTCTCTTAAAAAACCTAATATATTGAGGATATAGGTTTTGTTATAAAATAAATTAATAAAAATAGTTTAGGGGGTTGGAAAAGTAAAATGAAAGAAAAGAACATAAAATATGATGTTACCTTTAAATTGTGTAACTCCCTTTGGTTGGAAACAAAAGGATTTCTAGAAGCGCCTTATACATAAAGTAAGGATTATAGGTATAAGGGAGGGATATTTAGAACTTATTTGGGTAGAGTTTGGATGATCCATGGGGCTTTAGAGGTGTGAGTAATGGGTTAGAGCTGAGGGATTTTTATAAGGGGGAGGAGGGGCTCTTTAGGAATGTTTGAAAACATTATTTTCTTATATAATGATTTTCGGTTTCTAAAGGTCCAAAAAATATTAAAAATGAATAAAATATTACTCTTTTTCAAAATAAAATCATCCAATAAGAATTGGACAATTTTTTGATATTTTTTAATTTTTATAATCTTATTTATTTCAATCATTCATTAATAAGGTAAACACTACATTATTATTGTGTCTTAAATAATTTATTTATTTGATGTCTAAAATTTAAAAAAAATAACATGATGTAAGAAATTTTTTAGGTTTATAATGAATATTTATAGTTAGATATATCATTTATATAATACCACTTAAAATTGAATTAAAAAAAATACATTTTTATGATATTTTTCTTTTTTACTTTAAATTAAATGTTATTAATATCATTATCTAACCTAAGTAGCTTTCAACAGCGAAAATTATAACCCAAGGATTGTCATGGTCAGACATTACTCATACAATATGGTTAGAACATGTGTTAAGATATTTTTATAATATTATAATATTTTTTACCTTGAATTACCCTATTTTACATTAATCGTGATAAATAAAACTCAAAAATTACTATTCACCAAAAATTATTTTCATCTTATTCAACCAAATTTTACTTAATAATAAAAAGAATGTATGTCGTATTTTACAAATTCAATTCAAATAAGTGGTAAAATTTTATTAAAATTAAAAGGTCGGTTTTTTAACTTCTACTTAGTGTTTTCATTATTCATCTAAAATTTGTGTTTTCAGAAAAAATACCAAAAATTCAGCCTAAGCTATATTTTATAATTTGAATTCAAAAATGATGTCTATTTTACCAAATTAAATAAATAGAATTTGGTTTAATTAATTTAAAATTAACTTCTATTGTCAAAACAAAAAGCATGTATTTAAGAAATAATAACAATCAAAAGGCTGACACTTGTTTATGTGCAATTTCAATGTGAAATTATTTCGAATGACCAAAATTTGATTAAATGGAAAACATATAATCTAATAACACTTTAAAACCAATTAAAAAGATAATCTGACAATATAAATAAATCATTTTTAAAGCCATTTTTGAATTTAAATACAGTATTTTTCACTATTCATTAAAAATGGATTTTATCAGAAAAATACCAAAAATTTACCCAAAGTAAATTATGATTTCCCAAATCTAAATAAGAATTTTATTTTTTCAAATAGGACATATAAAAGTGACCAAAACTAGATTTAAATATGAGTTTCCATTAAAAGTCGGTAAATCGACTTTTTAAAGAATATTAGAGTATTTATGCTTCAAATTAGATTCATTCACATTTTAAGCCTCCAAAATTTATTGGATAAATGTAAAAACATTAAGAAAAATTGTATAATAATATTTTTGTTAGTTTTATTTATTCCTGAAAATACAATGGATGGGCGTTAACTACTATTTAAAATAATATTATATTATTATTTTTCAGTATGACTCAGCATTGTGTGTAACATTAGACTTCAAGGAAATCCATTATTGCATATCAGGTATGCCATAGAACATAGAATCCCTTTTAAACTAAAATTAATATTTAATTCACAAATATTAATAAATAGAAAAATGTATTATTTTTTATTTACTTGGGATGTTACACCTTCTGCCTTATTTAAGGCTTCTAGGTGGAAGAGAGGGATTTTGGGAGCATATTTTGGCAAGGGTTGGACATGAAATGGGGGGTTGAGAATTGTGAGTAATGGTTAGAGGTGATGAATTTCTATAAGGGGGAGGAGGGGCTCTTCAGGAATGTCTGTAATTATTATTTTATTATAAACTGAATTTTGATTTCAAAAGGTCCCAACTAATTTAATTCAAATATAAGGTGAGTATCATTCAAAATACTCTAGACCAATGGGTTTTAGACAAGAATAGGGAATAAACATAACATTAACTTTTAGCTTTAACCTTTAGTTAAATAATTTATCATTTACCATGTCCTCTTGTATATTCATACTATATGGTTATTATATTTACTATAAAATTTCAAGAGACCCAAAATGGATCATTAATGAAATTTGTAACATTATATATGTCATTTGGTCGAATCATAGATTTTTAGGACTATTTATAATTTAATAAAATAGTATTAATTTTGAAAACACATTTTTGTCAATATAAAAACTATTCATATCAAGACTTTTTAAAAAACCTATAAAAACATGATTCTTTTGAAAAAAAATACATTAATCCAAATATAAAAATTTATACTCATCCATTAAATTCATGGATGGATTAAAAAGTTTCAAATTAAATTTATTTTAATATTTACAGTCTCATTTATTTAAAACACTCATTAATTAGATAATAATTACATCATCATTGTGCTGTAAATAAATTTATTTATTGGATTTCTAAAATTTATAAAAAAAATATTGTCATGTAGGAAATCTTTTTATATTACTAATGAATATTTATAGTCTAAAATATCACATATATAACCCATTAAAAAATTATTTTACTAAGATATATATGTTTATGTTACATTTTCCCTAACATTAAATTAATTTTAATAAAGTGAAAATTTCCCTTACAAGTGGCTCCATGGGGTCCCAAAATTGGCCCAACGATTCCCATGTTTGGACATGTATCAGCCAATAGTATTAGGACACGTGTTTGGGTAATTTAATATTATTATAATATTATTTTTTTACCTTTATTTACCAGATTTACCCTTTAACCCTGGAAAATAAAATATTTTCCAAAGTTACTATTCATAATGTCTAATAATAAAAGATACCTATTTACACTATCTGGACTTCTTGATTACAAATATGGAATCCATTTTTCCCAATTCAAAACCTAGAAGTTGCAGAAATTAATTTAAAATGAATTCATGTTGTCAAAACAAAAAATGTGGTTTTAAGAAATAATATCTATCAAAATATTTACACTTGTTTATGATCAATTTCAACGTGAAATTACATCCAATAACCAAAATTGGATTAAATGTTAAAAATATAATCTAATTACACTTTAAAAACAATTAAAAATGAAATCTAACCAAATAAATAAATTAAATTAAAAGGTTGTTTTGAATTTAAATCCAGTATTTTTCACTATTCATTAAAAATGAACATTATCAGAAAAATACCAAAAAATCATCCAATGTAAATTTTGATGTCCTAATTCTAAAGAAGAATATTATTTTTTAAAATATGACATATAATAGTGAAAAAAACTATATTTAAAAATGTTTCTCCAACAAAAGGCTATAAATCGACTTTTTAAGGAATATTAAAGTATTTATGCTTAAAATTGGATTCATTCAAATTTTAAACCTATAACTTTTATTTGATAAAGGTAAAGACATTTAATAAAAATGTATAATCATATAGTTGTTAGTTCTATTCAATCATTCCAATACAATGGCTAGGAATTAACTATCATTAAAAATAATAATAATATTATATTATTTTTCGGTATAACTCAAATTTATGTGAAACGTAATATTTCAAAGATACCCATTGTTGTGTGTTGAGTACTCTATCAAACATATAATACCCTTAAAAGTGAAATTAATATTTAATTCACAAATTTTAATAAATATGAAAATGTAAAATTCTTTATTTACATGGGATTTTACATATACTTTCAAGGGTGAGGTTACTATTCTTAAGGGTATATTAATATTAATAAAGGTAAAATTAATATTCATAAGCATAAATTATTGTTCATAAAAATTAAGTTTATCCTATTGGACTATGAATAGATTAATTAATGGAACTATGTATGTCCATTTTTCAAAATTCAAATCACATAAGTGGAAAATTTGGGTTTAACAGGTAGGTTATAACTATCTCCAATAACAATGTTTTGATTCATAGAGACTTTGTATTTCATTCATAGTGTGCTATCTAATTAATTGAAATTATTTAAGAAAAATCATCACATGAAATCGTTGGGTTTTATATTCTTACCTCCTTCGGAAATTTCATCCTCGAATGTTTTCATGAATATAGCCCTCTAAAAAGATGTGCGTGGTTCATCCACTTAACATCCTTAGCTTCTCATGTCACTTATTCCATTTTAAGGTTTCTCCAAAGAACATTTACCCGTCATGTTTTCCAATTTCTCAAGACATTCCATATTGTGTTTAGAATATTGATTTTCTCTTCATCTTACGACAAATCTCATTCAAGTTATATTTCATCGTAGGTGAGAAGACTCATTGGGTATGGAATTTACTTTTTTTATAACAACACATGGAACACATCATGAACTTTTCTTACACTTTTTTGAATTTCTAAACAATATGTTATAACTCCAAGTATTTATAGAATATCCAATGGTCTAATGTATGTGGGGCTCAGTTTCCCTTTCTTACAGAAACTTAAGACTCCCTTCTATAGGGACATTTTTAAAAACACATGATCTCAAATTTGGAATTACAAATTCTTTCTATATTTATCAACATAACTCTTTTTCCTATATTTGGAAACTTTAATATGGGTTTTAATTGACATTTCCTTTATTATTTTATCATAAAAAATGGGCCTATAAGTTTCCTCTCACCAACTCCATCCCAACATGTGGAAGTTATACGTCTCTTTCCATATAATGCTTTATATGGAGTAATTTGAACACTATAATGGAAACTATTATTAAATGGAAATTCAACCAAAGTTATGTATTGATCCCACATACCTAGAAAGTCGAGTGAACATGATCTCAAGCTGTATTCATGTGTTTTAATAGTCCTTTCATATTATCCATTGGTTTAGGGTGATAATTAGTAATCATATGAATCTCGGTATCCAAATCCTATGGAATACATTTCCATAATTGTGATGTAAATTTGGGATCATGATCGGACACAATCAATAGAGGTGATCCATGAAGTCTTAAAACATCATTAATATAGATTATTGATAGGCTATCTAGTTGTAAATCCTCTCTTATAACAAGGAAATGTGTTGATTTTGTAACACAATAAATAATTACCCATATTGATTCATTCCATATAGATTTCCATTTTAGTCATATGATAAATTCCATCATAATTTCATCCCACTTCCACATATGAATAAGTATAGGATTCATGACTCCTCTAAGATGTTGTCTCTCGACCATCACTTGTTCGTAAACTAGACACCTTGACACATATTCAACAATTTCTCACATAATGTTATCCTAGAAAAACATTTCTTCATGATATCTATACATATTAGTGCTACAGGGGTGTACAGAGAAATTTTTGATATGAGAATCATTTAATAGTTCCCATTTTAGATTAGGTATTGCTGGAACACATAACCTTTTTCCAAATTTTGTAACTCCATCCTCAAACAAAAAGTCTTCCAATCTTCCATACCTAACAGCTTTAATTTTATTTTATAGATTCTCATCATCAAATTGAGTCCTTTTTATCTTATATGGTAATGATTATTTAGAAACAATATGAAAATGTAACGATGATTCTTAATCCTTAACAATCATATTATCCATCGTTACTAGATCCATGAATATTGGATCTCTCTTAATCCTCATTTGGGTATGAAGTCCATGATAATTCGTACTTAATGCATCTACAACCTTATTTTTCATTTTTTGGTGGTAGTGTATTCAACAATCATAATTTTTGATTAAATAGAGCCATATCCATTGAATCATGTTGAGTTCTTTCTGTGAAAAAATTTATTTCAAACTCTTGTGATCGTTATATATCTCACATCATTCACCACAGAGGTAGTGTCTCCATATTATCAAAGAAAATATTATGGTTTCTAACATAAGATCATGTGAAGGATAATTTTTTTCATGATTGTTCAACTAACTTGATGCATATGTAATAAAATATTCATTTTTCATAAGGACACAAACCATTCCATTCTTTGATGCATCACTGTATATTACAAAACCATCATTTCTAGATGGAGGATTTAAAATTGGAGCATTGACCAATCTTCAATTAAATTCATCAGAAAAATTTGTACATTATTTTTTCTATACAAACATAACCTTTTTACGTGTGATCTTGGTTAGTGGGTTAGTCAATAAATAATTATTCTGTATGAAAAAAATAGAAACCTACTATGGAAATAAAACTACGTACCTCGGTTATGCTCATTGGAGTAGGCCATTATTGGATTACATTTTTCTTCACAGGATCAAACAGAATTACATCCTTAGTAACAATATAGCCAAGAAAAGAGATTTCTTGAAGTTAGAATTCACATTTACTGAATATACCTTATAACTATTTTCTTTTTAGAGTATATAGAACAACATGAAGTGGCTTGAATAGTCCTCATATCTTTTAGAATATATAAATATTTCAACAAAAAATATCCCAATAAAATCATCAGTATATTCCTTGATATCTATGTTCATTAGGTCTATGAAAATATAGGGTTAATTAGTCATTCAAAATGGAATTAATATAAAATTGAAATGTCCATGACTAGTTCAAAATGCAACATTTGTAATAACTTCCTTTCTCACATGCAACTGATGATATCCAAACTAGGGGTGAATCATCAATAAATATTGAGATATGTGTAGTTTATCAAATAGATCATCAATGTGAGGTAGAGTATACATGTTTTGTATTATAATAGAATTGATATCTCTATTATCAATACACAGCCTTATGTATCCATCTTTATTCTTGAAAATGTGAACATGCTCTGCCCATGGAGAAACACTAGTGTGAATAAATCCTTTTACACTCAATTACATTTGTTGTTTCTTCAACTCTATTAATTCCATAGTATCCATTATTTGGGGAGTATTTGATATAGGTCTCTCACAAATAATTAAGTCAATAGAGAACTCAAAATCCTTCTCTATGGGATGTTAAGGAAAATCCTTTGTAAATACATCAAGTTATTCTTACAAAATAAGTACATCATAAATTTGAGGATCCATATATGATGTTTTCTCTTCCACCCTAAGAATTTCATTTAGAAGAGCTACTGATGGTGGTTCTGGATATGATCTAGATTATGATGTTTCTTCTCTAAAGATAATTTATTCTTCATCATTCACAAAAATTATAACTTCCTTATTCTTTTAATAGATTTTTTCATTATAATTTGAAAGACAATCTATACTGAGAATTATGTTACATTTGATCATAGGTATGATGATAAGGTCATCAACTAATGTACGTTTATGTGTCAAAATGGGAATGAATAACACATCATTGCTAAAATGATACATCCCATATAATTTATGACTGGAAACTCCTTTATTAAATATAATTTGAAACATCAACTTTTCATAGAAAACTGCAATGATATAAAATAATTGTATGATCCATAATAAAATATAACATTTTCTAAATTCAAGGTAATGATTAATGAACCATCCACTACCTCATTAGGAACATAAACCTCTATAGTTGTGATCGCATAATCCTACCCTAATTCTCATGGCCTTTTATGTGGTAGTTTTCCTTCACATTTAGGACAATCATTTAAATAGTTTCGTATCCCCCTACAATTATAGAATTGAACATCATTTAATTGTATCTTCCCCTTGCATTGATTACATCATTGATCCTATTCTACAAACTTATAACAAACTCCCATTCCATTCAATCATTTTATAAGATGGTTCTTTCCATAGTTCTCATATAATGGAATGTTCATCATTCCATTATTCTTCGTTAGAGATTCACATTTTTGATGATTATTAAAATACATATTATTCTCCTAATATCCTTTGAAAAAAATCGATCTAGAATATTCTTTCTCTGTTTTGGTGTCACCTAATAATATTTCATCATATTATGAAAATGTTTGAGGCACAGTGCCCTTCGAAGAATTAAATTATGACTTCCAAAGAAATGATCATTCTAGTCTTTTGAATCATGTATATAATCTATTTCATACCTAGCTAGTCTTGTGAAAGTATACTCATACACTATAACACTCTCTTATTCCCTTTATTTATATCTATGATATTTTCTCATCATTTCAGTTCATTTCTCACGAGGAAAGTATTTCTCAAAGAATACTTCCTTAAATTTTTTCCATTCGATATATTCTATTTCATCTCCCACCATGGTATTCTAGATCAAGGACCAACATTGATTAACATTACCCTAGAAAAAATACATTTCTAGTACTTACTTTTAATTTTCATTACATATTTATTCCATATGTATCTTTTTAAAGGACTTGATCTTCACCTTATCCAACACTGGATAAGTTATCCCACTAAAAGATGGGGGCATCTATCGCATGAAACTATCCATCACAGGTGTAGCATGGTTATTCAACACAGCTTAAGTAATTTTTCTTAATATAATCATGATCCACTCATCTGTAACACTAACTATGTTGAATTTATTTGTGGGGATATACTTATGTTGTCTATAGGTATTAATTCCCTTTCCTCCATTAGGAAACATCACCAAAAAATCACATACACTAGTTTATAAATCGTAATGAATAATTTCAAACTAGAAAAACACTTAACATAATCTTATAATTAATGAATAGGTAATATCCTAATCGAAAACAAGATTTATATTTACTTTAAAGTACTTAATAATTTTTTATAAAGGAAAAGTGAATTATCCTAAACATATACCCTAGGAGTGTCAAACAAAGTGCGTTGTCAGGCTCGTTGTTATTGACCAGGTTACCTCGAGTGAATCCTGTTACACCATGTTGGAGTTTTTACTCCTAGGAACATTTGTGGAAAAACCACATCCATTTGTATTATACAGATAGGGTTTTATTCCTAGTAATACCCACATAATCTCTACCTTTCCAAAATCATTTGATGTTATTTTATTCATATCCTCAATTTCAATCTTACAGTTGTTCTCCTTAATCTATGATTTATAATTCTAGTTCCCAAGGTTTCTACAAAACCTTCACTAATACCATATGTAAGGCGTCGACCATTGAAACCCAAAGCCAATGTTTTAATTTATTATAATTTCATGATTACAAGGAATAAAATCTCAAAGGATTGATCAGTTTAGTAATCATTAAGAACGTAGATATATACACAGAACCCATTTTATATTTGGAGAAGAAAACAACATATAATACATAAAAAATATAATAAACTACATCCTTGAAAGCTCAATAAATGATCTCATATTCATAACCTGTGGAAGGAAAACCATTGTAATGGGTGAGTAAAAATTATAAGTAAGTCTTATATATAGAGTAAGCTTGAAACAAATATAATTAGATAATAATCAGTAAGAGATAATCTATATAGCTTGATGAATAATTGAAAAACACATGCCATTAATAAAATGGGAAAAAATGCATCCATAGATTTTTTTCATAGTAAATGCCTCATGGGAATAATAATTGAATTATAAATAAAGAGAATTTTTATTATTTGGACATCATGTATCTGGAATGTGAACCATCATACCCTCGATACAGTTTAAATCTATGGGTAGAAACACGTCTGATTATCTTTTGGAAACAAACTCAAAGGGTCTATTGACAAATGTTTTGTATTATGAGTTCTGTCGATGCATCGAGGGTATATAGAAGGATCAGGACATCATTGAACTTCCAAAACATTCCTATAAAAATATTTAATTCTATAACAATATTCCTTATCAATTTCTTTATTGGTTATAAGATATAGATTCATTCATATTTCCACAGTTAAAACAACTTTCAAAATAAACATTGTATGTAAAAGGGCATACAACTACAAAAATAATCATATAAATTATACAAGAATATGGATATTTAATAGGAATGAAATTTCCAATGAAAAATGATCTCAAAGGGGTATCATATACACCACATAAAAGTGATTTGGTTCACAATACCATGTAAGTCACAAAAAATGGAAATTGTGATGAAGTCCCCTACCACATCAAAATATATCTAATCACAAGAAAAAAATTATTAATAATAAAATGTATCATTTAATACCATGAATATAAGTAGAATAATGATATTATATATCATGTGGAATAATAAATCCACCACATATAAGAAATAATTGTGAAAAATGAAAATATTGCGGAATAAAAGTGAGATGAGAAACCCCTTTCTTTATGCATGAATGTGTTCATCACTTGATTTAAATGTCTAAAAAATCCTCTATGATCCATTAATTAATTAATTCAAAAGCATATCTAAATTTATTCGATTTTCTATAATTTTACTAAGTTCATTTATGGCCCTTTTATGAGTTATTAGATACAAATTTGTCGCTCAAGAGCATTTGTTTCCTTGGATTTCACAATTGACATACTTTTTTATTAGTATATAAGATATTATAGAATGGATATAATTCTCTAAAATTGAATTTATAAATTATTAATAAACATAATGAATCATAAATAATTTTAAATATCATTTGGTTACATGGTATAATAATAAATCATTAAATAATTCATTTAGTGATAATCGTTTAGATTATTACGATAGTTATTGATCATAGTGAACTCATTTTGTTATATCATTTAGTATTATGTTCATATATTAAATCAGGAATAGAAATAGGATTATATTTTAAATTTTAAAAACTGTATCAACCATTAAAATGGGTTCATGAATTGTTTTTATGAAAATTTTGAAGAATGAAACTTTGTCTCCCATGAAGGATGTAAGTTCGCACCTCCCGGATGATGCTTTTGTTTATAAACAAAATAAGGAGAGTAAATATATTGATGATGTATCTTCTTTTATCGTGATATAAATCCTATATATGTATGATAAAGAGTTATCATGATCATTTGGGAAGATGAGGTGATGAGAGAATAAATAAATAAGATATATAGAAATGAAAGTAACTAAAACGGGAAGATTATTTACCTCTTCAAATAGCCACCTTGAGAACCTCCTAAAGGGAAATAGTTTTGGTATTTTGGAAAGACCAAGGGATTTTGGATGCGGGGATAGAATCAGGAAAAGTATTTTGATATAAAATTGGGATTCTTTATGGCTTATAGGAATAAGGAGAATAGGTTGTGAGGGGTGGTTTTTATTTTGCAGGAGAGGAGTGATTTCTCGATATTTTATTCATTATTAATTATTTTTCTAAATACAATCAATAATATTGATTCTTGTAGGAAAAAACTGTAACAAGTTCTTGTGAGTTCAAAGTAACGGTTTCTAACATCGTCTATGATGCAAGGAATTTCTTATTTATCTTATAATGTATTATACCATAAATTATGGTATATTACTATTCACCAAAAATTCATGTATTTCAGAAAATTCCCAAAAATTCAACTCAACCATTTTTTGATGTGTAGAATAAAAAAAATGAACTCCATTTTATGAAAATATTTTTCTAAATATATTAAATTTCATTTTTAAATAAAATAAATATTTAGTCGAAAAATACATATTTTAAAATTAAAATTGATTCAATAATATCTTAAATTTTTTTTAAGGCCTCATTAGATTATCTTAAAATCATAGAACATAAAAATATTTAATTGGGAAAAATATTTAAGAAAATTAATTTTCTTTTAAATAAATTTAATAATTATAAAACTATAATTAAATATATATCATCCAAAAAATACCAACACATTATTATTAATTTTTAAAATATTCACTTTCATTGATAAGGTTCCTAAATTTTATTTATATTTTCATGGGTGATGATATTATTCATAAGGGTAAATTAATATCAATAAGGGTAACATTTATATTCAAATTTTTAATTTACTTTTCACATAAATTATGATAATCCTATTGGACTCTAAATATCATACTAAAGGAAACCATGTATGTCCATTTTTCAAAATTTAAATCATAGAAGTGGAATAATTATGTTTAATGGCTAGGTTTTAACAATCCCCTATAACAATGTTTTTCTTCATAGAGACCCGGTGTTGCGTGCACACTATGTTATCCAATGAATTGACATTATTTTAGAATAAACATACCATAAAATCATGGGGAGTCATAAATTTTCAAATGATTGTTTATTTTAATAAATAATTTTTAATAAATGGGAATTGGAAATTATATGGGATTATTATATTCAATGAAAAATATATATATATATATATAGTTTCAGTAATGATTTATTTCAAATATAGTTTTATTATACATGGTTTGAATAGGTCACACAAATTATATATGATCTGAGGTAAGGGTTCGAGATTCAATTACATTTTTAATCAAGATTGTTTATAATGGATTCTCATTTGGGGTAATTAGATGTAATTTATCACCTAAACATAATATATTTTATTATATACTTTTTTTTTGTTTTTGGTTTTTTCCTATATTTTCCCTCTATTTGGTACAAAAATGATCAATAAATTTTTTTATTAAAAATTTAAACTTTATTTACAATTTTCTAAATGAACCATTTATTAGATGACCATATTCCTTAAAATGATTCAAAAAAGTGTTATTTTATATGATAAAATAACTATTTAAAGCCATTTGAATCCATATTTATTTTTTGGAATCTATTTTTTTCAAATGAGGTTCTTCTGTAATTTTTATCAAAATTTTTAATGGAGTCACAATTTTCAAATTAACTGAATGAATGGTTTTTCTTATATGAATGAATGATCTTTTATTTAAGTATTAATTTACTATTTTAAATTTGTTTACTCAGAAATTATATATTATTATCAATATTCTAGATATTTTCGTTTTTAATGATACCCAAATTAAAGGTTATTCTCCCAAATTTTTATGAAATATTTAAATTCTCTTATAAATGCATTTTCAATTATATTAACATTTTTTTATGTTTTTAATACATCATTGGTGTTATTGTCTAGTAACATAATCCATGACATTTCTCTTTATGTATTATGATTATGTGATGAGGAAATGTCTATGAACACTATTTATTTTCCATGCATTATACTTTGATGAATTGATGAGTGTTTTTATTATCCTTTATCACACACATGTATATATGGTTTTCATTATATGATGGGAAGTTCCATTAAAACCCTCTCATAAATTGGGTAATGATAGATATCATATGAGATAATATGGAATATATTGAGGTGTGACCTAAATTCAGAAACAAAACGTTTACCACTATAATAGTTTTGGGGTCAAACTTAAGTAATGAAATGATGGAATGGGGAGTGAAATGAATAAACTATGGGAGTATGTCCATTATGATAGTCATGAAAGTGAACCTTTACTAATGAAAATATTTTGTATGTTTGTGATTATTCCACCATTCTGATGGAATGTTCCTATTCTTAAGATATTCCCTTATGGATAATGATTCATTAATGATGGTTATGCACTCTTATGACTCATGTATTTTTAATTGTTAAAGATTTATTACACAATTAATGATTTATGATCTATTATATCTTAGGTTCGAAATTAACTATTTATGATAATTCTCTCATACCCATATGAGTATCTTCTACTTTCATACAATAGTATATTTTTATCTCCCATATTTACTTATACTGGGTATCTTAGCTCACCCTTTCTAATGTTTCCATTTTCCCATGGTTATGAAAATGTTATTAAGTAAGATAAATATAGTAAAGTTATTATGGGAGAAATAATTTTGGGGGATATTAAATATAATTCATAAAATAGGTTGATTATGTTTCTAGATTTCCATGACACTAAACCATTATGGTACTCACACATGTATTATTATTATATATATTGAATATTCATCTAAAACTATGAAATATTTAGGGATGATATGCTTAGTTTTCTTCAAATATGGATAGTATGTGCACACTTGTGTTTGAATATAAGTCTGGTTCATTTTAATTATCTTGGGTGATGAGATAAAATATTTTTGGAAAAGGTATATTAAAAATTTGAAATAGATGTCGAAATAAATTTAGAGAGAAAATGATACCTTAAGAAAGGGTAATATTATTAATTCAGTGATGATACTTGATTTGATACTAAGGAAGAATAAAATTTTGAAATTTTATTATATTAAATTAATATTAATCTCTATTTTTATTTTGGGGACTATATTTTTTGATCTTAAGGATTATTTTTATTTGGAAGAATTATAGTGATATTTATTCTTCAGGATAAGAAAACAATATATGTGTGGGAATTTGATATATACAATAATATTCAAATTTTTTAAACAATTTTATTAATTAATGATATTTTATCATAATTGAATATATTTCTAAATAAATTTAGTTGGGAATAATTTTTGGAGATTACATTCAAAACAAATTGGAAGATAAATAATATTGGGATAATTATGTGATTGTTCTCAATAGTTTGTGACAAGTTTTTAGGTAAGAAGTAACTATTAGGAATCTAGATCATTTTATCCCATTAATGACTAAATACATGTTCTACATAGACTTTTCTCTCAAAATGAGCTTGATTATATCGTAGTACATTTTATTACATGTAGATCACAAAAAATGATCACCATATTTACTAGATTTGTTAAAAATCCTTCATCCTATATCCCTACATTATATATTCTTATATTTCAAGAGATTTAATAGATTTATGTAAATACTAAGGAACCACAACACATACAATTCCATTATCAAGTTGAAAATACATGGAGATTTCTATATTATAGATATAATGGTAGTAATATATCCAATATAGAATTTATAAAAACCATCATTATAAAGAATTTTCCCCCAACAACATTGTGCATTTAGTTTATTTATATTTTATTCGTGAATCCCTAATTTGAAAATATTTTATCCTTGTTTCATTTTATCTAAGCTCCCTTAAGATCATTTATATATGTTATCATTCTAGAAATTGATATTTTTCAAAATAATTAATTTGATTTTGGTAATGTAAACTTTTTATGTTCTTTTTTGTTTATTTTTTCATTATTTAAATTTTATATCATTATTATAATTTTTTAAAAATAATTAAGAAAAAAAATGTATTAATCATATACACCTCTTTAATCATTAGTGGATAGTCACATAAGGTGTAAGGGATCAATAATATATGAATGTGTGCCTAATTTTATATAATCGTTATTTATAAAAAAAATTGTTCTAATAAATATATGATATAATTCGTATAACATTTCTTAGTATGTTTTTCACAAAGATATCTATTAATATATTTTATCCAAAGAAGTTGAAAGGCTTTGAAATTAATAGTACATTGGATTTATCTTTTTTAATTTAAATAGTGATGTTTTTTCACATTTATCTATCCAGAGATAAGACATTTTTATGAATTGAAGAGTGGGAAATGACAAACCAATTCAATAAGGTTTAAAACAATACATACCAAGTGAATTACCATGGACTAAACAAGCACATTCTGGTGGAATGGATCTAGAAGAAGAAAATATTGAGCATGTACAGTTAAAGGAGGCCTGGGAGGCCAAGTGGTCTTATAACTTATTACCATCACGCCATTTTTCGGATAGTTTCATGCAACTATTGAGAAACTATTTCCATTTGAATACATAGCGTATATTCACCAATAGGGAGAGGATATTCCCATGTATGGCCTGGTAAACAATGGTGAATTCTCTCTCCACATAATACAATGAGATTACCTGAGATTGAAATAGATTTAGATCCTTCTGTAGGGTTGATACCTTAGTAGTGAGGTAGTTACCCCATACATAGAACATAATGAAATCAAGGAAAACAAAACCATATTGATCTGACCCAGCTCCTCCACAATGAATTTTATCATTATTCCATGATCTACCAATGTTCCTATTAATCCTATATTTAGGGGCAAGCCATCAAACCATTTTCCGTGGCATCATCGGTCTTTGGTACAACTGGGTAGAACTCTTAACCACCATAAGGGACAACAAGGAAAAGGATATCTCCCGCTGTTTTAGATGATGAACAAGCTCAAAATCCATGGACCTCATTGTAACCATCAATTCCTTGCATGATCTTGTTAAAACATCATGTATGTCCCAATTATGTTCATTCCAGATGATCAAGCTGCTAGAAAATATTAATAGTTCCTCTCCTTTCATTTATGAATATTATCCTTTATACCTTAAAGCCATTCATTAAGGAAATTCTGACAAAAATTCCCATGATCATTGATACATTAAAAAACTAATTCTCCACCAAAATTAGGATTCTCAATCACATTTTAAATACATTTGGGTGTATGAATCCTCCTTGAACATGTTGTTTCATGCATACATTGAAATGATGTAAACCCCCATGTGACACACTACCTCACTGATAGAAAGTGTAGTGTTTCATATTATCTACATAATAAATATAATTTTTTCTGGGAATTAAATTACATTAGATAATTGTTCCCCATGCATCATGATTAGATTTTTCATAGAGATACCAATGGTAGACCTTAAATAAGAGAATTCCCATTGAAGAACTTGTGGAGAAAATCCTATTAGGATTAGAATTGATTTAAATACCATAAAAGACCACCAAATATTATTTATTATAAATAATTCATAAAAATGGGGATGCCTACTAGTGTGAGTGAAGAACATATCTGGTTTTAGGATTCTGGAGAATCCCAACACACTCCTCACCCAATACACACTCCAAAAGTATAGAATTATGCTTCTCGTTATCCATCTCGAGTGATCATGAAAAAAAAATGTATGAGGCAGTAGATAAAACCCATGTGTTGGATCTTATACCTACCAATCCATCCAAAAAGGTCCCATATTGTTTTCTAATGAACCATTACCATAGATACATTCCTTCTTTAATATCCCCATCTAGATTCCCCTAGAGTAAATCCAAGGTAATCAAGACACTTCTATTCTGGATGCCTTCATCCTCTACCTCCTAGGAAATCTAATAACATGAGGCCCAATGATACCTTTCGTAAGCTTGATCATACCATATGAATCATTTATGTATACTCTCAATATTATTCATATTAGTATTGGTGGCATTTATGATCGATAAAAAAACAAATGGGTACTAAAGAAGGAATCTTTGTGAAAAGGGTGATAAACCTCCCAAATAAGAAAAAAAATGTTATCCCATTAAATAATAGGGGTTGAAATTTTATCCACTAGTCTATCAAAATGATGTATATAGATTCCACCCCAATAAATTTGATCGTGTTGCTAATATAAGGGAAAATTACTTCTATGAACTCCCATACTCTTTTAAATCCTCCTTTATCTAATTTCTAAATATTACCTAGAAAAAATGATGATCTTATCTTTGTTAATAATTTGGATACTCCATTTGACTTAAGTTTTAGGGTTTCAGTTGAGTTCAAAAATGTACATATTTTATCCATTTATAAAAGGAATCAAGTCATCCTCAAAGAAGAGGTGTGTGACCACAATGATAATCCGCACCCATAGGAAAGGACAGACTTAACCCTCATTTATGATTTTATTCAAATACCTATAAAAGTAACCTCAAACCACGGTGAACTTGTTGTGTTAAAAGATACCACCATTATGTATACCCTAGTCTAGAATGAATAATCCATAGATCCTCCCCTAAAATTTGATTCAAAAGCAAGGATAGAAGATGCATCTAAAGAAGAGATCAGCCACCATTTTATAGAAGCCCGCACATTTCATGAATTTGATAAGGAAACTACTCTACATCATAACATGTTATTTTTTCATATCAATCATACTAGATTTTTTAGCTTAATAAATACATATTGATATCCCCAAACATTTCTTGGGATAAAGTAATGACCATTTGAGTAGGTATTCCTCGAAAAAAACCATTCTACTCCTCAGAGATCTACTTATGTAATTTCCCTACATGGCTTCTATTTTTGATAATAGAAAAGATATGATATTAGAAGTTTAACATACATATTTTCCTATATTTTATAATATAGGAAGGTTATTTGACATTAGATATAAAATCAATGTATTGGACATGCCACTCTTGGAAGGCTTCCCCCCAAAATATACCCTGATGATTACCAAAATATCACATTTAATGGTGTACATTGAAGAAGTATAAAAACATCCTAGGAAATCGTTGAGTTAGGGATAAACTCGATGATTTATGGTTTTAACTATTCCCCAAATATACTACCCTCGGTACGTTCTCAAAAACATGGCTGAAATCCGGGGTGATCACATGTGGAACGACTTTGAAAAAGGACATTATTTTCTTTTGGGTATCTATACTACCAACATGGATTGAAACTTGAATTTACTAAGTCAATTTTAATGGTATACATACCTCTAAAATCATTGAGACCATTAGTGAATAAGGAACCATTATGCCATATTTTTTGGGAACTTGATTTCTTAATATCTTTAATCAATGCTTGGAAAAATCCATATAGTTTTGTTTATTTAATTAATCAATAGAGTGAAATTGAATTTGATTAAACCAATGGGTAATATCATAATGAATTTAATTAAATTTTTATCATCATTCATCTGGTATATAAAAAATATTTATTATGTTGGAAGATCAAATATATTTTGAAAAAAATAATTTAAAATCCGTTTTCCTTCTATATTTAGTAAATTATTTTGGAAAAATAGGAACACTATTTTTAATTAAATTATTTCTTTTAATTTATAATTTATAGATTAATACGATGGGAAAACATAAATATTAAGATTAAATTTATTATATTAATTGCAATTGTCTTATACATACAATATTCTATGTCATAATGGTTTAGTAAAGGACCCATAACACTTAATTTCATAACTTTTACACACATTAGATGTGATATTACAGGTGGTGACTTCTCATTGATGTGAAAATACTCAAAGGACTTGATTAAATAGTTTATGTATAAGGAATGATAATATTTTACATTTATAGAACATGTATATTTGAAATTCAATAAATTGAATCCTAAAAAACATTACGTTGTAAGCTCTAGGGTAATAAGTATAAAACATTTATACAAATATTGACACGGTATAAATATAATACTCTACCAGATTTACAAAGATTGAACAACATTATTTTAATGATAAATTGTTTTATCAATTGTTTGTACTATATTATCCTCTCTAAATACATTTATTATTATGTATTCTCATATTTTCGAGTAAAATACATCTTCAAGAAGATTTATTAAATTAGGTTATTTTCCACTACTATGGTCAAGACTCATTGGAAAACAATATTTTATGACTGTTATAAAAGTACAGTAGGATATTATAAAAATATACCTCTCATTGATATCTTTATAATGATCAATGTATAGGAAACATTGATGTTATTTGATAACATGGTGCATGTGGTATACTCGATTAATATAGAATATTGGATTATAATATTTCATTCATTCCAATAGAATGTTTTATGTAACATTTTCTTACATTTATTTTATTCATATGAAATTATTAACAATATAGTCTTATAATTTTTTTCTTCTATCTCTCTAAAACAATGACTTATTATAAATATCCTATTAGATCATTCTCTATAGATATTCATCACTAAAACATATTTTTCTTTACCTAATTCCATTGTGTAGAATAATTTAATTAATTTAATAACCAATATTAATATATTATTAACATAAACACCGATAGTGAGCATTGTTAATTACTAGGATGGACAACATTAAGAATTTACCTTTATTAAATGAACATTGGGGGGACCAACATGGTATAGTAAGAATGTGAAGTCGATCCCACAAAACAATAGGAATTCTATTTATAAAATTATGACCTACTTTTTGATCTCCATAATATTTTAATGATTATGAAATTTAGAAAACATTAATCTATTTAAAAAAAATTAGTATGATAATGATTTAAGATAAAATGTGGATAATGAATATATGTTCATTAAATTTATGGATTTCATCAATTATTAAAATTAAATCAATTATAAATGTGAAATAAAAAAATTATAGTTGTCTAATTATAAATGTAATAGAAAATATTATTTTTACAATTTTCATCAATTTAGTTTCATAATCCTAACTCTTTATGGTCTTAAAAATCAAAATAATTAATGTGAACTATATTCCAAAAACAAAATATTAACAATAATACAATTCACATTATTTAGTTAACTAACACTACCATGTTTCTTTTCAGATATTATAAAAAATGTATCATTAATTACATCATAATAAAAATGAAAAAAAATAATTTTTATAGTAATGAAATTATATTTAATAAGATCAACTCATGAGAGGAGAATAACTTAAAACATTTAATATAAATTATTTTCCACTAATCCCACCATATTTACTAAAGTTATAAACTCATAACTAATTTTACATGATTTAAAAGTGAAATATATATCATAAAATGGGATAAAAACAAATGAACAAAAATATTATTAAAAAATTGTATATTTAACATTAATTCAAAGAAAAAACCAAATTCCAAAATCAAAAAAATAACTATTTAAAAATAAAATTACAAAAAATAAATCACAAAAATGATATCTCAGGTGGTTGATCCCCTTCCCTATACACTTCATATATTTTTAAAAATATTACAATATTCTTTTCCATTCATAATCCTTAAATTTATCAAAAAATACATCATCCAAATCTTCATCATTTCAAGTCCTCAAAATCCTATTCTAATTAATTTTCACTAAAATCTATAATTAAACAAATAAATCTAAGTTTAATATATCTTTCTAAAGTATGAATCTATATTTTCTCTCTGTATTTCAAAAAATTAAAAGTATAATAGTATTCAAAGTTCCAAAAAAACATTAATTCCATGATGTACTTTCCAATAGTAGTTAGTAATTCCATGAAAATTAAAATCTTAATCTTTCCAAATGATTTTAACTAAAAAATACATTATATTTTCAAAAAGTATTCCATGATTCCCTTAAAGACAATATTCCATGAGTATAGCATAATCAGGACATAAAAATACTTCAAACATGTCACATAAATACATATTTTTTAACATCTTGAAATCCATGAATTATAGGAACAATTATTTCTATAAAGGTTCTTTAATATGACAATGTGTTCATGTGACAATAGTCATCACAATCTAATGAAACTTTTCATTTAAAACCATTTATCCAATGTTCTATAAATTATTTTATATTTGTGACACAATGAACTATATTTTGATGAAATGTACATCATCTCTTAGATCGTGGTATCAAATATGATATTTGTGTAATTGATAAATATTTTTGAATTACCTTTTACAAAGTCAACATGAAATTATGAAATGGTTTGTGACATAAATTGAAATGTCTTCCCATGAACTCTTTAAATATAAATTGATTACAATATGACCAATTTAATTTCTAGACTATGGTTTAACATTAATTAATAATAATTCAGTGACGTTACTTAATTTAATCATCATTATTTCATTAGAATTATATTTATCAAAATCATCTGTCTCTATAATTTCTCATCTCTACCAATCATGGTGTTTAGGTAATGAGGGGTCTTATCTCTACATATCAAATTTCTTTCTTAAATATCATTTTTTTCATTCATGGTATCTGATCATGGAATGAGAATATCAGTCATCTTACCATTTTATTCTATTGAATCATCTACATGACACGATAAACCAAATTTTACATTGTCATCACTGTATTGCCAATTTCTTTTCACTCTGATTTTCACAGCATCGAAACATAGTGAAACAAATCATGAAACTACCCTTCACCTCCTGTATTTTACGTTATTCATGTTCATATGTAGTGAAATATTATATAATGGGTCTCACCATTATTTAATCACACCTCGTAGCATAAAATTTCTCTCAAAATAAAGACATCATAATTGTATACATTAGGTAATACCTTTTTTATTCAAAACCTCAAAGCATCTACAAAATAATTCTAGATCATAATTATAATATAAATAATAAATGATAAAAATATTTAAGATTTATTATTTGAAGTTATAATTTAAAAAATGATCATAATATTTTTTTAAAATTAGTGTTATCAAATTTCCCCATATTAAAACTTTTCATATCCCAGAGAAAAAAATATCAACTGAAAATCAATAATAATATGTACTCTAAAAAGGGACTGATTATATTTTTCACACTCATAAAAACCTATGAACATAAAATTTTGTAAGCAAAAAACATATCCAATTATAAGATTCTTAATCGTATATTACATTTAATTCGAATTCAAGGCACCTCTCCTTGTTCAATCATAGTATTTAACCAACTATTAAAATAATTTCCACTTAAAATATTTCTTTCCTAAAAATAAATTAAAACATCACTAAATATCATG
This sequence comes from Viscum album, assembly GCA_963277665.1. Taxonomy (NCBI): domain Eukaryota; kingdom Viridiplantae; phylum Streptophyta; class Magnoliopsida; order Santalales; family Viscaceae; genus Viscum; species Viscum album. Next base: position 743,123,935 of record OY728123.1, on the reverse strand, counting down.
TAATTTATTCTCAGTCGCAAATATAATAATTTTATCCATACTATTTCCTACATTCAAAAACTTCAATTTTAAATAAAAATATTTAAATAAATAGGACTATGTTTAATGTATATAGTCTTTGATGGTTATGGTTAGTGGGAAATATTGTTAAAATTAAATTTTAAAATTTAAAATTTTTAAAAGATCAGACAATATGATTAATTATATATAATTATCCTCAATTAATAGAGACATATCCTTCTTTTACATCAATAGAAATCATGTTCTATATAATTTTTGCATTTCCTCATTGGATCATAACATGATCATTCCAAATAGTGATTAAAATTCAATAATTTTATTTTTATTTTTATTTTTTTCCAACAAAATTTGTTTAAGAATAAATATCATACCCTTTTATAAAAATAAACAATCACCACATCCCCCACAATGAATCTCTTATTGAAACTATTTTTAAAAGTTTAGATAAAAATGGGGATGGTGGATCAAAAAGGATCAACTGTAAGTATTACATCACTCACTTTCTCTATCTCTCTCTATAAATATTTCAAAATGGTATTAGATTAAATGTAATGCACTGACTATATATCATGTATTATTCATTCTAATTAATCATTATAAAATACCCCATGATGTCAAATTTTTCATTAAAATACCAAAATATTCATGAAATCACCCATCTCCTTGTTTAACCCTCATTAAAACCATGAATTTATAAAAAAAATTACAGTTAGAAAGGAATAAAACCATTCATTGGTAACATCCTAAAAGGAAATTCATTGTCTCTAATGATTGAAAAATGGATCTATTATATGGTCGGTCTTAAGACATGTCCGGATATACATAATAAAATTTATTTCTAAAATCATTATAGTTGGTTTGAAAATAATCATGCTTTAATAATAATAATAATAATGTTCATTTAATAATTAATATCCCATGAATATCATAATAAAGATGGTATATGAAATATTATTTTAAAATGTGATTATTGTAACTCTGGAAAAGGGAATTTAAATTTTTTTCTCAATCAAGGATTGAAATTTGACAAAAATATTTGAATAATAAATTAAAATATATATGAAATGAAATCAAGAATAAAATTTATATCATAAATCACATTGGATGAAAAAAATGAGATGACAATTTTAATTTTTCATTGAAATTTCATTATTATTTAAAAAATGTGAGGTCCAAGGAGTCCTCCCCCACACATAAATTAAATATTTTACTGAATGTTTTACTATGGTGAGAGACATATATGTGATTATAGATTAATTTTTATTAAGGAAATAGTTTATATAGGTGGGGGACACATTGTGTTTTCCAAGGTAAGAATAGTGTTTTTTCCTTTATCATCTATTGAATCAAAAAAATAGAGGTTTTGGGAGTATTGTTACCTTTCCATTTATCCTTATCTTCATGTATGTCCCTATATTTTATCCTTCAGAATCAAAATAATAATTTCTATTACTAATCAATTGCATAAAGTCTTGAAAATATAAGGAATCTATCTTATACCACTAACATAGAAATCAAATAATTCCTTAAACATATTTTCGAGATAGTAATAAAATATAAATTTTTCTCTCATAAGTACCATATTTACAAAATTTAATTACGAAATTACCTCTCCAAGTCTTGTAAAATGAGATGAATATGATAATTCATATCTTATAATTAATTCTATATTATATTTCTCTCGCCCTGAGTAACTGATCCCATTCATTTTATTAATAACAACTAGAATCTTTTTTATGATGAAAACTCATATTTTTATAGCCTATAAAAGATAACAAGTAACTTATGAAATGACCAAAATATTTATTACATTTTCCAAAAAAGTTCAACATTCTTCTTTTAATAAATGATTTATGTATCCTAGTTTAGTTTCATAAATTTAACTTCTTATTCACCAATATTTTTATTTTATTTTTCCACAAATTCATCATCTTTAATTGATTGAGGTTCATTTAATCATACAATTCAATAAAATTCATGGAACTATATTTTCTCCAATTTTATACATCAATAATATCCAATTCTTATGCCATAATTATTTACATGGATACCTTGTAGTTCCTATATAATAAAAGTTATTTATCTAACAAATAATTTTATTAACCTTAAAATATAATATTTTTCAATAATAATTACTCAACGATATGAATCGTTAGAATTCATTACCTATTGTGATGGAAAATATTTATAATTTAGGGTTACTAATCTGACACTAACCACAAATACATTGTATATTGTGATTTTATTGTTGATCCCCCAATGAATAAGGAAATATTATTATAGTTTTATGATTAAATTAGTAGATATTTAATTTTTTTAATTATTCTCAAATTAAAACATTATTAAAATAAGATAATATATATTAATAAATTAACTAATGATCAACAAATGTGGAGAATTAAGATATGGAGATCAACTTGTATTGATGGATTTTCATAATTTATTATATTAAACACAACTCTTGAAATAAATGAAATTAATTAATTCATGATAAAAAATATTATTAACCTCCCAATTACTAATTTGTTTTCATTCTACTTTAATATCAAAACTCCTAGTGCTCATACGAATTAAAATAAATAATGTGAATTAGGTTACACTCACAAAATAAAAAATAATAATAAAACTCACTCTTAGGATTTACATACCACTACCTTGTCAGGTTTATATCATTATCAAACAAATATATTTAGTTATTTAATAATCAATGTGAAAAAATTTATCTCTCAAAATAATACTATGTAAAAAACGCATAAGAAATTAAAATTTATTTCCATTTGTACACATCCTTTTCCATCAATCTATCCCTCTTCTATGACATTGGAAACATATAGATGAGTTTTAATCAGTTATGAATGAAATATAAATCATAAAATATGGAATAGAACTAAAATTACATTAAATTTATTCAGGAATATTTTTACCCTCCCTTTATTTCAAAAAGACATCTTGTATAAACATCCAATTATTATAGAATAAAAAACTAAATAAATACAACAAATAGAAACTATGATTCACTAGGATTATTATACTCTTTCATATTTCTTCATCCTCCATATAAAAAATATTACATTATATTACTTCTATTGATCCACCATTAATTTTAACAAAAATACCCTTTAGAATATTATATCAGGTTAATATTTATAAAATTTCATGTTAAAAAAATCCAAAAAATTCCATCATTGAAAAAATAATTATTTTACAAAGATAGATCAGTTGTTCATGAATCTATATTTTGTCTCTTATTTAATATTACATCAATGTTACATAATGGGAAATATTCCTCCAAAGGAAAATTCCTTGAAAAAATTTCTAATTAATAATTTAAATGTCATTTTAAAGTCACACATTTTTCTTACCATATGATTTTATTTAATTTACTCCATGATTTTATCTTAAGTTATTCCATGTCTACCAATAATTATAATCTATATTATTCACACATATATTTCTCATTATTATCCTCAAAATATTTAAAGTCAGTAACCTTCAATATATATCTAATTAAATCCTAAAAATATAGGAATTTTTAATTCTAGGAAATCAATTTGACATAACATGTTTTTGTGTAATAGTCTCGTTATGGCATAATATATCATTATATATAAAAATTAAAAACATGGAATATATAAATTATATCATAAATAAAATTTTATTAATGATTTTTAGTGAAATTTATTTTATTTATATAAATCATATATTGGACTATGATTTTTTATGTTTGGGGATATATTAGCTAAGTACCATTAATATAGTCATCATAGTGTATTGGGGTAGGTTTTGATGTGGAGAGAAATATCATATATTAAAAAATTTTCATATCTAAATAAAAAAATTAAAACCTATTGAATTTTTTTTCATGGTTCATAATCCCTTGTTCTCTATTTTCATGGGTTGTTCCATTAAGTCATTATTGAGAGGTAAGAATTATTTTTCATGAAATATTGACTATCAACCTTTTTTCAAAACCTCTCAGAGTTGTGATCATATAAAAAATCACTTCCAAGGCTTTGAAATGTTATTATTATATAACATTACAGTAATAAAATTGATATTATCAAAATAAGATAATATCCTTTACTGTTTCATATTATTCTTACACTAACTTCTTAAGGAATGTTTCACCCCATTTCATGGAAGAATCATAAACATCGATGTTTCCGAAGAATCCTCTCATCACAATATCATGATCTTGAGGTAGGAATCATGAAATAACCCATATAATCAAATATTATAAGGTATTAATATAATATTCCCATTTTAATGATTTCATGGGTCAATTAATTATTTATATACCATCATTTGATTTAATATCTACTCAAAAAAACCACACCAAAGGGGTTATAATAATGAAATTTTTTTACATTTTGTTTGAATATACCTATAGAATATTAAAATTAACTATCAAGAATAAAAATATCAAACATCATAAAAATTAATTTAATTTCATATTATTAAATCAAATAAATAAATTTAATCATCATCTAAATTTATGGAAAATTATATTTATTAATAAATCTATAAAAAATAACACTCCCATATACCTTTATATTGGAACACAAATCACATTAATTTTAATTGAAAAAAACTCTAATATAGAATGATAAAAATAAATATTCAATGCCCTTGATTCTTGTTTTAATAAAAAAAATTAAATCTTATATGAAAATATAACATATAGGATTTACTTTTTTCAAAAAACCACATTTTGATTTATATAAATATTTATCTAGTTTGATATTTATAATAGTTGTCTTAAAAAACATCTTAAAATATAATAATTATGGATAGATAGTATAAAAATTTTAATAATACTATATTGTTGAATAAATAATGTTGATAATACCTCTTTATTGTTATGTCATTAACATCGTATGAAACCTTTAGAAACCAATCTTGATTTGATTTTATTTAATTTCACATTTATGTCAATCTTTTACTTGAATTCCCATATACATAAACTGGGATTTAAAACATGGGGTATAAGGCACTGGCCTCAAACCTTACTTAATATTGAATTAAATGAATAATTCACGTTGAGGATCTTTTCAGGTTTAGATTTTTAGAGAATTAGAACATAACTATTACATCTCAAAAGATTACAAAGTAGTCACTTCTACTAAGTTTTTATAATTAAAAAAACTCTTAAAAGAAACATGTCTAGTTCCATGTTTTATATAGAATGACATTCCCTTAATCCCATCCTTGACCTTATTCCACATTAAGTCATGTGAAAAACATTTAAAAAAAACTTTGGGTGAGCATAAAAAGCTCAGTAAGGGATACACAAAGAATGAAAACTGTTAGTTTTTCAAACATCAAGTAAACCATGTATACTCTATCAAAGTAATACCTTCACCTTCATGAAGTGGTAAAAACTCTTCACTGAATAAAGTATCATTACTTACCTTTTTGTTACCAAAGTATTTCCATAAAACCCATATAAAGAACACATAACATATATAAAGGTAACTTGGGACATAAACATACTTAAGTGGAATAACCATATGGTCGACCTCCACACATATCACTTAATGGAATAGCCATATGGCCAATTTCCATACATACTTAATGGAATAGCCATACGGCCAACTTCCATACCCAATGCATTGGAGGTTATAACGTAACCACCCATCCTGGTATTCACGGCACCACCCGTCATATGGTTTATAACTTAACCACCCGTTAAAATGTCCAAGTACCAATATAAAATCATAAAACATAAAACCAATATAAAGGAAAGATAACATTTCAACATTTCAATCATAATATATCATAAATATATTGACATAATAGAATCCTTTATCAAAACCATTTTCAATACCGAATTACATAAAAGATTATATGGTATTTATTTTATTTTAAAAACATTACGGCTTGTTGAGGAAGCCAAAGACCAAATAATACTCGCGGCGGCGGAAAAGGTCGTTGTCACCGCGTACATTAAAAAAACATTTCTTTTTGTTGTTTAGTAAAATTATTCATAGAAAAAGATTCCTTTTGTATAAAAGTAAAAGTCAAAGGTGTTTATACACCATATAAAATAAAGTTGTGTATAAAACGAAATATGCCTGAATGAAAGGAGATTGAGACAAAGTCCCTTACCTCGGGTCCAACTTGACTCGATCGTTCTTTAACGTCCTAAATAATAAACTTGAGTTAATTTATACTTGATTAAGAACCTTTTTAAAGTTCATTATTCCTTTTTATATCAATAATTTCCATGTTATAAACATTATGTAACCATTTAAGTTAATAATGTTTGTTTTGTCAATATTTGGTTCTTAATTCGAAAGTGGACTTCTTACAATTACATGTTTTTCATGTGGTCAAAGGTTATTTATATCCAGAATGACATTCCTGATTTTGATATCATATATATCATATATATCCACCATATACATGTATTTATAATATTACATAATCATTTAGAGGTAAGAAATGAAATGCACCGTTCATGGAGACGATAAGTCGTACGTACGCATGAACGCTACTTTCATTTCTATTTTGTATTTTATAGAATGGAATAATAATTATATAAGAGTATATTATAATTCCAGTATAATAACATATATAATATCATTAAATTTATCCTTTACACATCCCACATATGGTATTAACGAATCAAATCACTTTCAGGGGTGGTAGTCCGCACTTCCTAAAATGAAGATATCGTGTTTACCCATAATAGAAACAATAATTTTATGCCATAAATGAAAAATACAGAAGATTAAGGAAAGAATAAAAATATTATATATCATATATAAAAATGTTGACATCATAATGGCCACCTTTGAAGGTGTTAAATGAGTATTGAACAATCATCGTTTCGGGAGGCAGAATTTCGCCATCCATGGAAACTGTATATTCTTTAACCATTTGATGTATTTGTGTGAGAGTGTAGCTCGAATAAATCTTATAACAACATCATAGTATATTGAAGATACTGGTTTTGTTACAAAATAAGTAAATAAAAAGAGTTTAGGGGGTTGGAGAAGCAAAATAAAACAAATGAACAAGAGAGAATGAATTACCTTTAAAAGTGTAACTCCTTTTGATTTGAGCCTAAAGGATTCCTTTGAAAGGATTATGCCCAACGGGAATCCTCTAGGATGAGTAGAGGGATGTGGAGAGAGTAAATGGGTAGATTATGGCCGAGTCAAAGGCTTGAGGAGTGTGTGAAATGAGGTAGAGGTGGGGCTTTTTATAAGAGGAGAGGATTGGTACTCTTGGAAAGTAAAGAAATATTACTTTATTTGAAAATGAGTTTCAGATTTAAATGGTCCAACATTGATATAATTCGTGGATAAGGTGATAAGGGTTCTAAATCTACCCATATAATAGGTTTTGGACATGTTTAGGTTTTAGATATTACATTATCTTTCCATTTTATTTAAATCGTTAAATAATGAGGTCATCGCTGCATCATCATTATGTCATAAATAATTTAATTTATTTATAGTCCAAAAATTATAAAAAAAATACTATGATGTAGGAAATATTTTTATCTTTCCAATGATTATTTATAATCAAAAATATGATCTTTATAACCCCATGTAAAAATTGGTTTCGTAAAACATATTATGTTGGTGTCATTTTTACTTTTACATTAAATAAAAAGTTATTTATGTCATTTCCCAACCAAAGTGGCTCCATGGGGTCCCCAAGTTGACCCATGTCTTGTATTGGACGGCAATGACACATCCAATGAGGGTAGGACATGTGTCAAGCCCATCTCATATTATTAAAACATTATTTTTACCTTAAACTACACTAATTACCACCAATCGCGATTAAAAACTTAATAAGTTACTATTCACCAAAAAATTATTTTAATCTCATTGAACCACATTTTACTTCTTAATTATAACCATGTATGTCGGATTTTTTAAATTCAAAACACAATGATGGAAAATTTTCATTTAAACAAAAAATCAGTTTCCTTAACTACCACTTAGTGATTTCACTATTCATCAAAAATTGATGTTTTTCAGAAAATTACCAAAAATTCACCCTAAGCTATACTTGATATTACGAATTCAAAAATGAAGTCTATTTTACAAAATTCAAAACATATAAGTCACATTAATTAATTTAATAGTTAATTCCCGTTGTCAGAGCAAATAGCGTGTTTTTATGAAACAATAAGTATCAAAAGATTGACACTAGTTTAAGTCTGATTTCAAAGTGAAATTAATTCCAACAACCACTATTGGATTTAATGGTAAAAATATTTTCTAATTTCACTTTAAAAACAATTCAAAAGATAATCTAATCATATAAATAAATTAGATTAAAAAGAGGTTTTGAATTAAAATACAACATTTTACACTATTCATTAAAAAATGAACTTTATCGGAAAGGTACCAAAAATTTACACAAAGAAAATTTTGTTGTCCTGATTCTAAAGAAGAGTTATTTTTGGTCCAATAAATTTATAAGATTGATCAAAACTATATTTAATGACGGTTCGCCGTTAAAAGGTGATAAGTGAACCCTTAGTGAAAATTAGGGTATAAAAGCCTAAAATTGAACTTTTTCTGTATTTTAATCCTTTATCTTTTATTGGGTAAATGTAAAAGCATTTAAAAACATATATATTCATATTTTAGTTATTTCTATCCTTTCCCGCCAGTACAATGGATATTTGTTAACTAACATTTAAAATAATATTATTTTATTACTTGTGTGCAATGTATGTTTTCAAAGAAACTCATCATTGCGTATCGAGTACGCTATCGAACGTAGAAACCCCTTTTAATTAAAATTAATATTTAATTCGTAAATATTCATAAATATGAAAATTATTTATTCTTTATTTACCTGGGATGTTACATAATTCCCCCCTTTTGGGAAATGCATCCTCGCAATTTTATTCACTTATCAAAATAAGTGGGGGTATTTATCCCTCATAGCATTTTCAGATTCCCACGTTGCCTCTTCAACCATAGGGTTTTTCCACAAAACCTTTACCTAATTAATCACCTTATTTCGTAACACTTTCTCCATGTGGTCAAAAATCTGGACCAGTTGTTCCTAATAAGATAGGTTCTCTTCCAACTGAACTACCTCTCGACTCAAAACATGAGATGGATCTGGCATATACTTTCTCAACATCGAAACGTGAAAAACATTGTGTACCTGAGATAAACTCGGAGGTAAAGCCACCTGGTATGCAACTGATCCAACTCTCTCCAGAATTTCATATGGTCCAATAAACCTTGGACTCATCTTTCCTTTCTTACCAAATCTCATCACACTTTTCCAAGGAGAAACCTTGAGAAAAACATGATCACCTACCTCGAAAGTTAGATCTTTCCTCTGGTTATCTGCATAACTCTTCTGCCTGCTCTGAGCTGTTCTCATGTGTTTTTGAATCATCTGAACTTTTTTTGCCATCTCTTCTACCAATTCTGGTCCCATTAGCTTCCTTTCACCCACTTCATCCCAAAATGCTGGAGTTCGTCACCACTTCCCATATAATGCCTCAAATGGTTCCATCTGTATACTGGAATGAAAGCTGTTATTATAAGAAAACTCAAACAAAGAAAGATTTTGGTCCCAACTTCCCTGATAATCCATCGAACAAGCTCGTAGCATATCCTCCAAGTTCTGAATTGTTCGTTCTGACTGCCCATCTGATTGAGTATGAAAAGTTGTACTAAAATTTAATTCAGTACCCAACGACTTCTGAAGGCCTTTCCAAAAGTTAGATGTGAACCTGGGATCATGATCAGATACAATGGAGAGGGGAACTCCATGTAACCTGACTATCTCTTTAAGATACAAACGGGAAAGTTGATCTGGGGAAAAATTATCTCGTATAGCAAGGGAATGAGCAGATTTAGTCAAGCGATCAACAATAACCCAGATTGCATTATTACCTCGAGATGTCCTCGGTATCCCACAACAAAGTCCATGGATATGTTTTCACATTTCCACTCTGGCACTGGTAAAGGCTGAAGCATCCCTTTCGGTAACTTCCGCTCTGCTTTAACATGTTGACAAGTCAGACACTTCACAGTAAAATCAGCAATATCTCTTTTCATTCCATCCCACCAGTAATACTCCGGCAGATCTCTGTACATCTTAGTACTTCCAGGATGAACTGAAAACGGGGAACTATGAGCCTCACATAACAACTCATTCTTCAACTGTGAATCACAAGGAACACATAATCTCTTCCCAAACCTCAAAACACAATCATTATCAATGTTGAATTCAGGCAACTTACCTTTCTGAACCAGCTCTACCTTTTTCTTCAACTCACTGTCTCGCTTCTGTGCTTGCTTGATTCTGTCTAATAGAGAAGATTTCACTGATACCTGAAACAAAACAGAAGAACATCCTGTACCAACAACTTCTATGCCAAAGTTCATCAAATCTTTAACCAAAGGATCACATTCCAAACGCAACATTGCTAATGAAGCTTTACTTTTTCGACTAAAAGCATCAGTCACTTTATTTGCTTTTCCTGGATGGTAATGAATTGTACAATCATAATCCTTGATTAATTCCAGCCATCTCCTCTGTCTCATGTTCAATTCTTTCTGAGTGAATATATACTTTAAACTTTTGTGATCAGTATATATTTCACACTTTACTCCATACAAATGATGCCTCCAAATTTTTAAAGCAAAGACAACAACAGCTAATTCCAAATCATGTGTAGGGTAATTTACCTCATGAGTTTTCAACTGTTGTGAAGCATAATCAATTACCTGATCATTCTGCATAAGTACACAACCAAGTCCATTCAACAAAGCATCACTGTATATAAGAAACTCACCATTCCTGTAAGGAAGTTTCGAAACTGGAGCATTCACCAATCTTCTCTTCAACTCCTGAAAACAATCATCACATTCTTTTGTCCATATGAACTTAACACCCTTACGAGTTAGCTTAGTCATTGGAATGGATAACCGTGAAAAATTTTCAACAAACCTTCGGTAGTAACCTGCCAAACCAAGAAAACTACAGATCTTGGTTACATTTGTGGGTCTTGGCCATTCTTCAACAACTTTTTTTTAGTAGGATAAACAGTTATGCCATCTTTTGAAACAATGTGACCTAGGAAAGAAATTTGTTGCAACCAAAACTCACACTTTCTGAATTTCCCATACAGTTTCTTTTCTTTTAAGTTTTTCAAGATATCCCTTAAATGTATTTCATTCTCCTATTTACTTTTAGAAAACACCAAAATATCATCAATAAAAACAACCAACATTTTTCACCTGAGTCAACTGAGCCATCACTGCAACAAACTGTTTAGTTCTAATTCTGACCATCTTAGGATACTGATTTGAAAGGTCATTTCCCTCTGTATGCCTTCCCAGAAAATTGGTTCTGTTTCCTCTATGAAAAACCATTCTGAACAAACATGTCTTAGATGAAGTAACATGGTAATCTTCAAATGCTATATCATTTCAAAAAAAAATTGGATAATCATTTAATAGAATTATAACTCCTAAAGTTATCTAAATCGACCATTGATACCAACTATAAGGCCCCGGCCTTAAACCTTACTTAATATTGAATTAAATGAATAATTCACATTGAGGATCTTTTCAGGTTTAGAGTTTTAGAGAATTAGAACATAACTATTACATCTCAAAAGATTACAAAGTAGTCACTTCTACTAAGTTTCCATAATTAAAAAAAATCTTAAAAGAACCATGTCTACTTCCATGTTTTATATATCCTGAAATTCCCTTGATCCCATCCTTGAACTTTTTCCACATTAACTCCTTTGAAAAACATTTCAAAAAATCTTGGGGTGAGCATAAAAAGCTCATTAAGGGATACACAAAGAATGAAAACTGTTAGTTTTTCAAACATCAAGTAAACCATGTATACTCTATCAAAGTAATACCTTCACCTTCATGAAGTGGTAAAAACTCTTTACTGAATAAAGTATCTTTACATACCTTTTTGTAACCAAAGGATTACCATAAAACCCATATAAAGAACACATTACATATATAAAGGTAACTTGGGACATAAACATACTTAAGTGGAATAACCATATGGTCGACTTCCACACATATCACTTATTGGAATAGCCATACGGACAATTTCCATACATACTTAATGGAATAGTCATACGGCCGACTTCCATACCCAATGTATTGGAGGTTATAACGTAACCACCCGTCCTGGTATTCACGGCACCACCTGTCATATGGTTTATAACGTAACCACCCGTTAAAATGTCCAAGTACCAATATAAAATCATAAAACATAAAACCAATATAAAGGAAAGATAACATTTCCACATTTCAATCATAATATATCATAAATATATTGACATAATAGAATTCTTTATCAAAACAATTTTCAATACCAAAATACATAAAAGAGTATATGGTATTTATTTTATTTTAAAAACATTACGGCTTATTGAGGAAGCCAAAGACCAAATAATACTCGCGGCGGCGGAAAAGGTCATTGTCACCGCGTTTGTTAAAAAAACATTCCTTTTTGTTTTTTAGTAAAACGCTTCGTAGAAAAAGATTCCTTTTGTATAAAAGTAAAAGTCAAAGGTGTTTATACACCGTATAAAAGAAAGTTGTGTATAAAACGAAATATTCCTCAATGAAAGGAGATTGAGACAAAGTCCCATACCTCGGGTCCGACTTGACTCGATCATTCTTTAACGTCCTGAATAATAAACTTGCGTTAATTTATACTTGATTAAGAACCTTTTTAAAGTTCATTATTCTTTTTTATATCACTTATTTCCATGTTATAAACATTATGTAACCATTTAAGTTAATAATGTTTGTTTTGTCAATATTTGGTTCTTAAGTCGAAAGTGGACTTCTTACAATTACATGTTGTTCGTGTGGTCAAAGGTTCTTTATATCCAGAATGACATTATTGATTTGGATATCATATATATCATATATATCTATCATATACACGTATTTATAATATTACATAATCATTTAGAGGTAAGAAATGAAATGCACCATTCATGGAGACGGTAAGCCGTACGTACGCATGAACGTTACTTTCATTTCTATTTCATATTTTATAGAATGGAATAATAATGATATAAGAGTATATTATAATTACAGTATAATAACATATATAATATCATTAACTTTATCCTTTACACATCCCACATATGGTATTAACGAATCAAATCACTTTCAGGGGGCGGTAGTCCGCACTTCCTAAAATGAAGATATCGTGTTTACCCATAATGGAAACAATAATGGTATGCCATAAATGAAAAATACATAAGCTTAAGGAAAGAATTAACATATTATATATCATATATAAAAATAGTGACATCATAATGGCCACCTTTGAAGGTGTTAAATGAGTATTGAACAATCATCGTTTCGAGAGGCAGAATTTCTCCATCCACGGAAACCGTATGTTCTTTAACCATTTGATGTAGTTGTGTGAGAGTGTTGCTCGAATAAATCTTATAACAACATCCTAGTATATTGAAGATACTGGTTTTGTTACAAAATAAGTAAAAAAAAGATTTTAGGGGGTTGGAGAAGCAAAATAAAACAAATGAACAAGAGAGAATGAATTACCTTTAAAAGTGTAACTCCTTTTGATTTGAGCCTAAAGGCTTCCTTTGAAAGGCTTCGGCCCAAAGGGAATCCTCTAGGATGAGGAGAAGTATGTGGAGAGAGTAAATGGGCAGAGGATGGCCGATCCAAAGTCTTGAGGAGTGTGTGAAATGAGGTAGAGGTGGGGGCCTTTTATAAGAGGAGAGGAGGGGCACTCTTGGAAAGTAAAGAAATATTACTTTATTTGAAAATGAGTTTCGGATTTAAATGGTCCCACATTGATATAATTCGTGGATAAGGTGATAAGGGTTCTAAATCTACCCATCCAATAGGTTTTGTACATGTGTAGGTTTTGGATATTACATTATCTTTCCATATTATTTAAATGGTTAAATAATGAGGTCATCGATGCATCATCATGATGTCATAAATAATTTAATTTATTTATAGTCTAAAAATTATAACCAAAATACTATGATGTAGGAAATCTTTTTAGCTTTCCAATGACTATTTATAATCAAAACTATGATCTTTATAACCCCATGTAAAAATTGTTTTCGTAAAACATATTATGTTTGTGTCATTTTTACTTTTACATTAAATAAAAAGTTATTTATGTCATTTCCAACCAAAGTGGCTCCATGGGGTCCCCAAGTTGACTCATGGCTTGTCTTGGTCGACCATGACACATCCAATGAGGGTAGAACTTGTGTCAAGCTCATCTCATATTATTAAAACATTATTTTTACCTTAAAGTACACTAATTACCACTAATCGCGATTAAAAACTTAATAAGTTACTATTCACCAAAAAATTATTTTAATCTCATTGAACCACATTTTACTTCTTAATGACAACCATGTATGTCAGATTTATGAAATTCAAAACACAATGATGGAAAAATTTTATTTAAACGAAAAATCATTTTCTTTAACTACCACTTAGTGATTTCACTATTCATAAAAAATTGATGTTTTTCAGAAAATTACCAAAAATTCACCCTAAGCTATACTTGATATTATGAATTCAAAAATGAAGTCTATTTTACAAAATTCAAAACATATAAGTCACATTAATTAATTTAATAATTAATTCCCGCTGTCAGAGCAAATAGCGTGTTTTTATGAAACAATAAGTATCAAAAGATTGATACTAGTTTAAGTCTGATTTCAAAGTGAAATTAATTCCAACAACCACTATTGGATTTAATGGTAAAAATATTTTCTAATTTCACTTTAAAATCAATTAAAAAGATAATCTAATCATATAAATAAATTAGATTAAAAAGAGGTTTTGACTTAAAATACAACATTTTACACTATTCATTAAAAAATGAACGTTATCGGAAAGGTACCAAAAATTTACACAAAGTAAATTTTGATGTCCTGATTCTAAAGAAGAGTTATTTTTGGTCCAATAGAACTTATAAGATTGATCAAAACTACATTTAATGACGGTTCGCCGTCAAAAGGTGATAAGCAAACCCTTAGTGAAAATTAGGGTATAAAAGCCTAAAATTGAACTCTTTCTGTATTTTAAGCCTTTATCTTTTATTGGGTAAATGTACAAGCATTTAAAAACATATATATTCATATTTTAGTTATTTCTATCCATTCCTTCCAGTACAATGGCTACTTGTTAACTAACATTTAAAATAATATTATTTTATTACTTGTGTGCAACGTAAGTTTTCAAAGAAACTCATCGTTGCGTATCGAGTACGCTATCGATCGTAGAAACCCCTTTTAATTAAAATTAATATTTAATTCGTAAATATTTATAAATATGAAAATTATTTATTCTTTATTTACCTGGGATGTTACATGGGGAAACAAAGAAATAATATATACAAATATTACAGCATTTTAAATTTCTTTTCATTATATATGTTCTTATCAACTCCATTTTTTCAACATAATTATTTGGAATGATATAAATAATATTTTCTGAGTTACGTATGGAGTGGATCAGATATTTTGGGTATTATAGAGGCATGAAATTGATACATAAAAAATATTAAAGATAATATATCATGAATAAGAAATGTTTACAAAATAATTGAATATATCATGAACCGTGCTTCATATAGGAAAATTGAAACAAATTATAAATCCAAAATACAATTATTTCCCTATGAAGGGTATTGGCTTGGTTGGTCTCAGGAATATTGGAATGGTTCAGATTCTAGTGGATCATTAAATAAAATAAATTAGTCAAATAAGTTTTTTTATTAATTTTATCTTAATTTAATAATAATTAGATTAACCTATAATAATTCCTATATAATCCATATTATGTAAAATCTTCAAGAACACTTGCATTAACCTTGTAGAATAAGAATATTGAAAGAAATTTTGTTTAGACGGTTGTTTTAGGGAGAATCAATGATAATTACTTTTAGTTATTCTAAGGGGAAACAACAAACACTATAGATATCATCAATGATGTAAATGTGCATATGTTCTCAACTAATGATTAATTTAATCCTGATGTAGGCATTTGGATTTTTGGTATGCTTTTCAATCAAACATTTTTTTATGAACATGAATTAACATGTATAGAAATTTATTTGAATATCATTCATTAGTAATTATACTATTTTTGACCCATTAATAAGGATGTGGTGATTAATTTGATAATACAGTGAACCCTTATTATTTCATCAATGATTTTGTCCGTACATAAGATGAACAATATTTTTTTCCACCTTTTATTTTTTGACTTCCTACCTCCATTATTTGAATGTTATTAGTTCATATTTCAATTGCATAGAGATTTATATAAATATAAAAACTCATTTAATGGTATAATTGTTCAATATTTTTATGGTTTTTTGTGAATTTATTATGGTCGTATTGAATTTAATGTAGTTGTGTAGACATGATGATGGAAATTGTATGATATTTTGGGTGGTGGTAATTTCACACACTAGATCATCTAGGTACTTTGGGATGTGATTATTATCATATTCTAATAAAAGGGTGTATATAATCTTCAAGAAATGATGATACATGATTCGTCAATGTGATTCAGAGTATTTATAGGTTAGATTGTTAGTAAAATAAGAGTACACAGTGTCATAGGTGGATAATTAAAATGGTACGGAGTTTCTAGAAAACCCCAATCTACACAACATATATTTTCAAAGAAAACACATCATGTGTACCCCCCATGTTGTGCTAGAGTTTTAGTTTAATAAAAATATCATGTGTTTATTTTATTTTCCTACACTATATTTGATCATTATACCAATAGATCTATTTTTACAATACTGTGTATTTGTAAATGTACAGAGGAAAAGTACATAAACAGATACATAGTAAATGGGAATGGTTATAAAAATATGCATGAATTCATGGCTCGACAACTATACACTATGATCTATACAATAATTTCATTTATTTATATAAGATCATTTTGTATGAGATGAAAAGATATTTATAGACTAAGACGTAGGGGGATAAATCATGTTCCTTAATGGGAACGCTTTTTTACTTCTATAGAACACGAAAAATTTCAACAATGTGTTTATTTTACCATTTTAATCCCTAGGAAGAATCATGTATCTCACCCAATGGGATAAGGATATTCTTTAGGATTATAATATCTCACTTTTGAGTTTATGTGGGTTAGGTATCCTCTATATATGTTTTTCAGATAGAGTCAATTATTTCTCCAATATTACATATATAGGAATCCCCTATCTATGGAGTACAACTTAACCGGTATAAAGATTTCACAATGGAGAGGGATTAGAAACATGAGTCTTGTATATCCCCAACTATTAAAAGACATGGGATATCCTACATTAACGAATTTTATGGATAAAAAATAATTCTTTTTTAAATATAGAGAGAAACGATGTCATTGTACATGTTTCTACTGGATAGAAGCCACACTACGAAGCTTCAGTACCTCTGAGTAAGTTTTTGGATTATGTTCCATGTGGTCATTAATTTTGAAGGCTATGTTTTTCAATATGATATTTCTCACTCTCCATTGATTGTATATAATTTATGATTTTGGGAAATATTATTAGGTACGTATATACTCACCCCACAATTATATATTCCTATATGTTTCATTTCATATTATGATTATAGGCCATTTGACAGAAACTGAGTTGAAGAAGGAACATGTGGAACATACTGATACTATGTAGTGAAGGAATCCACTGAGAGGGTTTTTTGGAGATATAAATCCTTATAGAAGGTTGAAAATTATTACTAGTTATTTGAGTTGTTTAATAATTTTATAAAATATTTTAATTGTTTCATACTCTGAAATGGGTTATTAGTAGTCCATACATGCATTTTTTACTTACTAGTTTTATACCTTACATCATTAATTGGTGGTTGTAGAAATATGTGTGTGTCTATATTTACTTTTTTATAAGGCATCCCAAGTGTTTGATATTTCTAGTTGGTAATTATTTCTATCCCCAATCCTGTTGGATGAGTCCCTAGGGTTTCACATATGACATACTTCTAGACATGTGAGTCTCAGTGGGTCAGATCATGACAATCATAATTACACACACTAAATTACATGACTTGTATAATTTAATTAGTGAGTATAAAGATATTAAATTTTTTATTAAAATATATTCAACATTTATCACAAAACTTATCATATTTTTACCCTTCTATACATATCATACAATGAACCGTAAATCAAAACTTTTTGAGGATAAAAAAATAAAGGGGGAGCTCATTTTCTTAGTAAGGGATAACATGGAATATATCAATCATACGATAGAATAAGATTCTCATAATAGTGTGATAAAATAATCATTCTTTTATTTTCAATGTATAATATTCATACATAGAAAATATTATATCATAAACTCTAAAATCAATTCAAAACTATAATCATTCTTGACAAAGGTGTCAAAGTAGTGATAATCATTCATGATTCAAAACATAAGGTTGTTTAATCATAATAATGTGAAATAATAATATTGTGAAAGTAAATATTTTCAATCATATAGATTTATATTTTTTAAAATATAGATAGAAAAAATGAAAATATGATATCAAAATGTTTCCATAGATATTCACAATCATTTCCATGAATAGGCTTCATATAATTTCTATATGTAACCATACTCATGCATACAAAGTTAATATAGATATTCACAATCATTTCCATGCTTATCATCATTGTAAATTTATATATATATATATATATATATATATATATATATCATATTACCAAATTCTTTAGAGGTCATTAACATAAGCACCAATTTCATAAAGAAAACCATAAATATGTGTGAGAGAGGATTATAAAACATTCACTATTTCATCATCAAATAACCCAGGGAAAAGAAATAGGTTTCAAAAAATTCATCATCCAAAAAACACAAGGCATCCCATGAAAATATATGGATCATATCATTAGAAAATATCCCAATTGAATATAGAAAAAAAATGAAATAATGTTGAAATAAGTGAAAATCCCATTAAATGTGAATTTGATAATTTCTTTGATAATGAGAAAATTACATCCTATTCCTTATGATTTGTTAAAATAAAAATTTAAAGAATATTGAGAAAAATATTTATTGGAAAATAGAATGTTATATATGAATCATAAATCATAAAAGAAGAAAATAGTTTTCATGGAGTGAAATTATTTTCATTTGGTAAAATTTAAAACAAATAGCCTTTCAAGATTTTGTTGAAAAAAAAGTACATCATTTGGGAAAAGGAAAATAAGATTAATTGTAATACCATTCATGGAAATTAAAATATTGGTAAAAATATATTTAAAAAGTCATTGTTGAATTGTAAAAACATTAATAAAAACATTTAGATGAATATATAAACATGTAATAAATAGATTCCTAACTAATGAGGAAACAATTTTGACCTCAGTTCAAAAACATTTTACAATCATTTTATGGAGAAAAGATAGTAGAATGAGATGAAATCATGAGAACCTCAAAAATAAATTTTTCAGAATAATGTTGAAGTGGTTTAATTGATAAGATAAAAACAATAACCCTTAATTTAAATTTCACACTGAAAATATTGAAAAGAAAAAAGAGTGTAACCTAAACCCATATCTCAAGTAACATATTTTTTCATGTGGATACAAACCTTATCAATAATAAATATATATATTTTACAAATATCTTCCATATCATTATTAATATATTTAATACTATGTAAATTTCCATTATAAATTACAATTATACTTTTATTATCAAATTAATTGTTAAAATTAATACACTAGTGAATACTTATTCATTTTCAAGGAATATTTTGGTTCAATGGTTTTTTTAATTGATAACTATTAATGGTTTCATCAATGTCAAAATATTAATAATGAAACATGTATCTTGTATAGTAATTTATAATATTTTGTAACCATTCATATAATACAGTGACGAGAAATGAATTACATTACATCATTGAGATAATATATTATATGTATGCAAGAGTGTTGTATCCATTTATCAAATGGATAAAATGAAGGAAAGGAGAATAAAATTTATGGCATCCCCTTACCCACACTCTTGAATACGGCACTAAAACATCATAATTATAATCTAGTACTTTATATTGATAAACATAACCCTATTTTATGAATTCAAGACATATAAGAACTATATGAAAAATTGTATCACATACACATCTAATTAAAATTTAATTTTACAATTTTAGATAATTAGGAAAAAAATTACATAATAATAAAAAGTTATTTAAGTGATAATTTCACCCAGTATACCCAACTGCTCATATTATATATTATGTATCCATTATAATAGAAAATAAAACCTTCAATTTATAACTTACATATTATCTTTATTTAAAATAGGGGGAGAGAAATATATGAATGATGAGAACAAATACACTATAAGGGAAAACCCAAACATTAATAATTTAAGTTATTTAAGGATAATAATATTAGAATAAGTATATGATGATATAATCAATTATAATTATCATAACATAGAAAAATTAATACTCATAAAAACAAGTATTATAATTTATGTAGACTATAATAAATATTACACATAATAAAACATTCATGTAAGTAATAAATCATGATCCATGATAAAATAATTCTGGAGCAATGGATATATTAGAAACTCGTATCAATAAAAAATAAAACAAGTTTTTATATTCGAACATTATTTTCATATCACTCTTACAATCTACCATTAAAAAAACCTATTAGGATAATTCCCATAATCTCATATGATAAACCTAAAACTAATTAAATACATCTCTTTACCTAATACATTGGGGAGATATATCAGGCTCACCCAACAACAAGAGCTTAATCTATATCACCGGCTAAAAAATGTACATGAACCATAATGTGGTCAGAATAAATGTAATATTTCATCTTTTCAATATAATAAAATATATTTTCTTTATTATCTACATTAAACCTAATAAAAGATATTAGTTTAATGATAATATATTAGAAACAACCATAATCTATAGTGACCCTACATTTCTTACATTACTGTTGCATCATTTTAAAGATAAACAATATAATAATGTCACAAACCCCAGTTCCAACAGTTTTCTGTCTTATGAAAATTAGGAAAAACATAATATTTACATAGTAAAACATAAAAATTATTTAATTCCTTTAAAAATATGTTCATAGTGTCTCTCATGTACTCCTTGGTCTATGTAGTCACCTGAGGATATACATCAAAGGAAGGGGTGAGCTAAAATCTCAGTAAAAAGATAGATAAGAACACTAATAAATTTATCATGGGTGGAGAATAATTATAATCATCATTACATAATCATGGTATCATTATAATTTTAATTAGAGGAATCATTATAAAAAGTCATGGAATTTGGTAATGCATAAAAATGAAACATAATGTCTTAGTGGTCAACTACCTTTCATAGTTTTGAATAGAGATCGCATCATGTTCACAAATAAAATATGTTCATAACTATAAAATCATTATTATAAACAAATAAAAAATCATTTTCATGCATATTTCACAATATCTCTTCATAAAAATCACATTACCCAATGCATTGGAGTGCAATATCTTCTCAAGTGCACCTGTCACATCATAATATTTACATTGTCAAGCTTTCCATATAGTACATATATTGATAATGGACATAAAATAACCCATTGAAAGGAAATAGTTTTCATGATAATTTTATAAATATTTAATATATCAATAAACATTGGGTTTCCCAAAAGAAAAATGGAACAACGTAGTTTTTATAAGAATCATCAATCTTTAGTGAAGAAGGAACATTCTAAGGTGAAGTAAAAAAAGGTATAATTCTTTTAGAAAGAAGATTTATTTGAAAAAAATCATTGTATTTGTCATAAAATAAGATTATAAACATCCATATCCTTAAAATGAAAATAGAAATTACTTTTGAAGAAAATAATATGAACATTCATTTTGTGTAAGATAGAATAACCCATAGAAAGGAATTGGGTTTTAGAATCCCCTTACATTATGTTATTTGCTTTCTTTACTTTAATATACTTAATAATAAAATTATATTCAATATTTAATTAATAAATAGCCTATTTTACATGTATTTTATTAATTATAATTTTATTAAGTTTATTTATTTCCATTTTAGGTGTTGTACAGTTCAATTCGGTCATTCGGAGAGTCTTATTTTCTTGGTTTTCATGATCGGTTCACTTGAATACATGTGTGGAAGATCATGTAAAATGGTGGTAATGATAAAAAATTTAAATTATAAGTTATTAATGAACATAAAAAATTTAATTGGTATTCAATATTATTATTATTTTAGATATTATAATGACTCATTGGATAATATTTTAATGATAATAGTTTATATTAATTTTTGCAGTTTTCCATCAAAACAAACATGTTTTGTTTTATTATTTCATATATGTATATAAGTTAGTTACAATATAAAAAGAGTTATATAATAAATTTTACAGTTCATATCAACCATTATAATGTTTTTATTTCCTACCTTAAAGGTGGAAAAATAAAATAAAAACTCATAATCCATGATGGCGGTAAATCAAAACACATGCATGATGGTTTAATATTTTATAATTAAATGTAGACTAACAGAGGTTTTATGATGTATTATTCAATCATAATAGAAAAATTAATATATATATATATATTAGATACTGGAGTTATCATTCCACTTTAATAAGGGGATATGAAACTATAACAAGAAATGAAAATAAAAATTATAATAAATTAAAAGAAAATAAATGGGATTTACCACATGAATTCTTATCCTTGAGAACCTGCATAGGGGGATAGGTTTTGGTATTTTGATTAGAAAAAATGATCTTAGACAAGGGGAGGGTCTTTTTAAGTGGATTAGATATAAATTTCACAATATTCATGGATTTTTCCAGTGTGAAGATACGAGGTGGTGAGGGGTTGTATTTATATTATAGGAGGGGGTGTTTTATGATTATTTTATTAATGATTTTGTTAATTTTGATCGAAAATATGAATTGTTAGAACAATATCACTAAATATGGTAAAATAATAATGAATATTTTCAGATTATGGGCATATATTGTACATAAATAGTTTATGACTCAATAAATCATGTATTTTTTAAATACATTAAATTACTGTATTTAACTATTAACAAAAAATTCATCTACTTTTGAAAAATCCCAAATATTCAATATAACCATTTTTCAACATTCATAATAAATAATTGGCTCTCTTTTAAGAAAATATATTTCTAAAGTTAAAAAAGTTAATTTTTTAAATAAAATCTTCAATTATTTGAAAATACTGATTTTAAAATTAAAAAATTTTATGACACGTTGAATAATTACTTAATGTCTCGAAAATTATTTTATAATAATAAGAAAAAAATTATGAATACGTATTATGAAAATAAATTTTCTTTTAAATAAATATATTAATTATGAAATTTCAATTAAATATTTAAAACTAATAAAAATACTAACACATAATTTATCATTTCTAAATGATTATTTAATTATATTATGTAGTAATATATATCATATTTTCATTCATAAGATGCATATTGTTTTACTTTTATAGGTGAGGTTACTATTCTATTCGCCAAATTATAATTCTTAATAGTCACAAAACTATTCCCATGGTCACATTACTATTCCATTGATATAGGTTCCTTAGTTTCTAGAAATACAACTTATTCCATTTATTAATCAATTATAATGTTTTTATTGTGTTACTTAAGTGATTTTATTTTGATTGTACTATATGACCTTATTATAAGAATGTAATTTCGATTGATAAATTTTTTTTTGTTACATTATCCTCCCTACAAATTATTCCATTGATATTTCTTTCATCAAACTTTGGTGAAAAATGTGAGGGTAATTTCTCTACATTTCATACTCTGGTTACCATAATACCTCTTTATAATTATAATTCCTCCATAGTACATTAATCAGAATAGTAGAATTCTTGTGTAGAAATTTATCTGTATGGTCTATGATCATCACCTGATACTCATAAGAGAGATCATTTTTCAACTATTCCACTTATAGATTCAGTACATGTTAGGGATCAGGTATGTAGTTACTAAATACGGATTCATGGAATATGTAATGTTCTTGAGACAGGGCAGTTGGATGTTTCATTCGATAGGTCATAGATTTAACCTAATAAAGAATTTCAAAGCTGCCAATGTACATTGGACTCAACATTCCTCTCATATGAACTCTCATAATCCTCTTCCATGGAGATGTGTAGAAGAATACCATGTCTCCAACCTCAAAATCTATGACCCGCTAAGAATTTTTTACGTGGAACTTCTATCGACTTGGTGATACCTTCATGTGCTTTTAAATAGTATTCACCTTTTCAATCATTTTATCGATGAATTAAGTTCTAGAATCTTACATTCACTGACCTCATCACATCATACCTCTGTTATGCATATTTTCCCATAATGTACATCATATGGAGCTATTTGTATACTCGAGTGGAAACTGTTCTTGTAATAGATTTTTACTAGAGGTAGAAGGTTTCCCCTACCCCTTTGAACTCTATAGAACATGCTCTAAAAAAGTCTTATAGTATCTACATTTCCTAATTAGATTGTCCATAAATTTGAGTATTATTATCCATATTGATGTTTATCCCATTTTTTATAGAATGTTATTGATGATTATCTCATTTTTTATAGAATGTTGGAGAATTTTCCAAAAATAGAGGTGAATCTCAAATCTGAAAAGGATACAGACAATTTTGGTACTCCATACACCCTCACCACTTCTTTATTTTATATCCATGAACGTTGTTCTTGGGATAAGTCTTATATAATTGTGATAAAGTGACATTTCTTTATGTGATGATCCACAACAACCCATATAGAATTGTTTCCGCAAGACATCTTCGTTTGTCTATTGGAAAAATCTATGATGATGTTTTCTCATTTCCATCTTGGTATGGGTAATGGTTGTATTATCAAGTCAGAATTTTTTCATTAAAACATCACTTGATGACATATTAGGCACTTCTATGTATATTTAGTTATCTCTTTATTAGTTTTTTTCCACCAACAGTTCTCTTGGAGATCATGATAATATATTTATTCTCCAGTGGGGAATATAGCAGGTTGAGCTTTGTTCATCACTCTTAAGCTCTTTATTTATCTTGGGATTGGACAGTACTCATAGTCATCATGCAAATTTTACAACTCCTTCCTCGTCAATGTTTTAACTCGAGGAATTTCCCCTTTCTCATGGATTCCACCTTCTTCTCGATTTCTATGTAATTTCTTTGAGAATCCTTTATATTCTCTAGGAGGGATTGTTGAGAAATCATTTGATAAAGAATTTATGATGTTTCTTCCTTAATTATTCCCATTTACGTCCTTTTAAAATCAAATGTTATTGTATACTTCTCAATTTTCATCATTGATAATGTGACATGATCCATTTGACTTAGAGCATCATCCACATTGTTTGATTTTCCAGGATGGTAGTGAATTGAGTATTCATAATCATTTAAAATATAAGAATATTGAATCCTTTATCGATGAATATTAATATCCTTTTATGTGAATGTATATTTTATTATCTTTTGATCATTATATATTTCACACTTCTCCCCATAGATATGTTGTCACTAGATTTTCAATTTGATGTTCATAGCCTCCAACTCTAGAGCATGCATAGGATAGTTTTGCTCGTTAATTTTAAACATCACTAAGGAATATGCTATAAATTTAAAATTTTTCATTAGTACATATCCTAAGACCTTCTTTTAATCATAATTCTATTCCAAAAATAGTTCCCCACTTGTCAGTAGTGTGAGTACTAGAGTAATGATAAGCCTTTTTTCTAACACATTGATGTAGTCATCACATTCACTAAACTAGAAAAACTTTTATCCCATCCGAGTCGTCTTGGATAGTGTGTTGAAAATCATGAGATGTTCATCATAAATAACTTATAATACCTAGTTAGTCATAGGAAACTATGGATCTCCGTTACAGATGTTTTTTAGACCACTCTTTGATTGCCTTAGTCTTGGAAGGGTCCAAAAGTATTTCTTTGTTGGTGAAAACATGCCTCCAAAATGTTACTTCCTCTATCCAGAACACAAATTTACTATACTTTGTTTAACATTTCTCTATTAGATAATCATTCAACATAGTATTCAAATTCTCCTCATGTTATTCCTTTATCTTAGAAAATATCATAATATCATCAAAAAAGAATACCTCAAATATGTCAAGGTAATCTATTAAGACTCTATTAATCATATCTATGAATATTTCTAAAGAATTAGTCTTTCTTGAAGGAATCACTATGAACTCATAGTGTCTATACGTCATTTGAAAGGTATTCATATGAATATCTTCCTTCATCATCTTTAATTGGTGATATTCTGACTGATGGTCCACCATAGAGAAATATTTGGACCCATATAGTTGATCAAAAAAATTATCTATCAATGGAAGGGTATAATTGTTTTTATAGTGATTTTTTTGAGCTCACAATAATAAATGTAGGGTAAAAATGATCTATGTTTTGTCTGGATGTAGTGGAATGGCCCACCCATTGCTGAATTACACAGATTTATATAACCCATTTTCATATTCTCTCGTAACTACTTCTTCAATTCTTCCAACACATTGGTGTCCATTCTACAATGTGTCTTTGATATATGCATAGATCCAGTAATAAGTTCAATTATGGAATAAACATATTTTTTAGGAGGAAGACTTTGAAATTCTTTAGGGATCATATTAGTGAAGTCCCTCATGATGTTCAGGTCTTCGATTATGATTCTCTTATTAGTCTCAATAATTTGGGATAAATATTCTTTCCCATAATTCAATCACCTCCACACATGATATGATGATTCTAAAAGATATTATTCTTCATCTTTATATATATTGAATTTGAGGATGCCTCAAGATGTGAATAGTTATCTCTGATTCTTATATTTTTATTTTTTCTTCATATAAAGATATTCAATCCATGCCCAATATTGCATTAAACTCCACCAGAGGTAGTAGGACCAGATTTACTGGGAGGTTTAGTCAACCAACATTAAATAGGGAAGATTTATATGTTTTGGATGTAATAATTTCCCCATTTATGGTCTCACAGTTAACTCAACCACAATATTTTGAGGTGGTGTCTGTATAGTTCTATTAAAATTGAATGATATGAAAGAATGTGTAGAACTGTAATCCCATGGTACATTATCTAATTATGAATGAATAATCATCATACATGACACCAAATAATTTTCAAGATCTACCTTAGTAGTAGGTATGGCCTAATCTTTCTAATTTTTCTTTGGATTTGGTGACCGGTGATGTTGATTACCCTTGAGGTCTCGAGGTTTAGTACACCAGCTTGCATAGTTCCCTTGATCCCTACAGTTTTGGCATTAAAAGATGGGTGTTTATCTCCATTACTCTACCAAATTTATCATCTTTCACACAACACTTAAAAATTAATGAGCTTGGTGACCTTCCCTCCCACACATAAAGCATTTCTCTGTCCCTTATAGGTATTTTTAGTGATGTTTCTTCCATAGTTTTTGACATGTGATTGTTTAATGTTTCTTTCAACCGTTGTTGTGAGACCCTCTAAATTTATAATCCATCTTTCATTTCATATCTCCATATCCATGGTACCATTATACAAACATCATATCCACTTTGAGATCACATAGAAAAATATCTTCACAAATCCTAAAGTCTGAAATTTATAGATTATTTAAATGTTGTGGTTTTCAACCACTAAAGAATATATATATTTCAATATAATTTATGATAAAAACCCAAGGAACAGATTTAAATCCTTGTGAAATTTTATTCTTACACAATGATAGATTCACCTTCATTTTTCTTCATCTCTGTGAATTCTCTTTACATCATTTTACAAATAGTTTGAGGGAAATAATTGTAATAAATATTTACTTAATTTATTCCACTTTATCTCTTTAATTTTTTTCCTTTGGCTTGGTGTTCTTAATCAACACCCACCATTAATTGACCTTTTCATCCAAATGAAAAATTACTAAATTAACCTTCTATGTCTCAGAACCATGAATAATAGAATATATTTTCTATATTTAGTTGACCAACATTTTTATAACTAGTGGATCGTAAGATCCAATAAAAAATGGTGGTCTTTACCACATAAAAGACTCAATATCTATTTTATCCCCTATAGAGTAAAGAATACATTCCACAATATTCACTTTACTGTTCATATCCTGAGATAGCCGAGTAAAAATATCCATGAAAATTTCGAACTCCACCTCCTAATTCCTTAGGATGTCATTCAGGAAAAATTATACTTTCCATTACATGGATTGTTGGCCGAGTTTCTCCTCATCCCCACCATTATATAAAATATAAAAGGATTTAACAAAACATAAGTTAATAATTAGTGAATAAATAATCTATTCATTTTTTAAATTAACTTTAAGGTAATATCTTATGTAATCCCCATGTTTCTCATTTTTTTTAAAAATAGGCTTCTTGGGTGGTTTCATATACTTTGTCTCATACTATAACGTATCACTAGTTTTCACCAATTGTAATTCCGAAATTAAATAAACTGCAATGTTAGAGAAACTTTAGTGGGCCTGATTCTCTTAAATTACCATTACATTATTCTCAATATAAAGAATATTGATTTGTTAATAAACTAGGATACAATGGTTTAGCGTCTTGGGAAACTTAAGACCAAACATAAAATTTACATATTAAAACAAAAAAAAATTATTTAATTCCTTCTTTCCAAGATTCTTAGTCTCCCTTTTGTACTTATTAATATATGTATTCACCTAAAGATATATATCACTTAAATGGGTGAGAAAAAATCCATGTAATGAAATAGATAATAACATGAATCCATTTAACATGGGTGAGTATAATCATTGTTATTGTAACATAAGAATGGGATCATAATCGTAATCATGAGAGAAAGAATAAGATAATATCATGTAATGTGATAATTCATAAAAATAAAACATCATGTCTTAGTGGTCAACTACCACACAAATTTGTGAACAAAACTAATATTTTTTCATGAATAACATATGTTCATAACCATGTAATAATTATTGTGAACAAATATAGAACCATGTTCATTCATATTTCAGATTATCTCATGAGATACATCACATTACTAAATTCATTGGAGCACTATATAATCTCAGGTGCACCCATCAGATCAAAACATTTACATAATCATGCATGCCACATAGAATATATATCTATCATGGAAATAAGAAAAATAGTGGTAATGAAATGGGTTTTATGGAAATTTAATAAATCATGCATTAATGAATAATATTTGGGGTTATGAAAAGAAAAGAGGAATAACATAGTTGTTATAAGAATTAGTAATCATCAGTGAAGAAGATACATTCTCAAGAGAAGTAAAAAAGGTCTGTTTATTTTAGAAGGAAGAGTTATTTTGAAAGAATATTTGAATTTGTCAAAAAATAAGACTTGAAACATTTATAACCTAAAAAATAAATTTTATATTAATTTTGAGGAACATAATTTGAACATACTTACTACGTAAGATAGAATAACCCAAATAAAGGAATTTGGTTCAAGAATCCCCATACCTTATGTCTGGAAGATTTTTTCACATAAATATCATGGAAAATAAAATTATATTCATTAATTAGAAAACCGAGAACATATTTTAAATTGATTTGATTTATTATAATTTTATTGATTTCTTTTATGGCTAATTTGATGAGTTTTAGAGTTCAATTATGTCGTTCTGGGAATGTTTGCGTATAGGATTTCATAATTGGTTCACTTGTATACCTGAATGGAAGATCTTATTAAAGTGAGGTAAATAAAAATAATTTTAATTATATATTATTATTTTACTTACATTAGTTTAATTGGAATTATATATTATTGTTTTTAATGATATTATGAATATTCATTAGATACAATTTTATTGATAATCATTTAGATTAATTTTTGCGGTTTCCAATCACAATGAACATGTTTTATTTTATAATTTTATATTATATATATAAGTATGTGACCAAATATAAAAAAAATTATAAAAACATTCTAAAATAATTCTTTACCATTATAATGGTTCTCTTAACATCTTTTAAGGTTGTAATATGAAAGTAAAAGCATCGTCCACAGTGGCAATAAATCAACACATCGTGAATGATGATTTAATTTTTTAGAATAAAAGGGATAGGGGAAGAAGTTTGATGGTATATAATTACACTAAAAAAATAACATTACAGTATATATAAGATAATTTAGATTTTATTTCCCTTGGTTACAGTGAGATGACATGATCATATCAAAATAAAAGAAAAATTAAAAGAAATTAAAAGAAAAGAGAACTCATTTTACCACTCAAATTTTCTCCTTTAGAACCACTATAGGGATATTGTTCTCTATATTTTTTGTAAAAAAGGCTTATAGACCTAGGGGAGGGGATTTTGAGATGATTAAAAATAAATTTAATTAGTTTCAAGGCTTTGGAGGTGTAAGGAGAAGTGGTTGTGGTGGGTGGTATTTATAGTGGAGGCGGGGGTGTATTTTGATTATTTTGTTCATTAGTTTATTATTTGAGATCAAGACTATAAATATTTTAAACCTTATCACTTCAAATATTTAAATAATGGAGGATAGTTCAATATTATGGACTTAAAAAAATACAACATCTATGACTTAATAATTAAGGCATCGTTTAAATACCGTAAATTGCCTTATTTTACTATTCACTATGAATTCAACTATTTTAGAAAATTATAAAAAATTCATACTAAATATTTTTTGATGAGTATAATTAAAAAATCAACTCTATTTTATGAATAAAATTTCAAAAATATTAGAAATTTAATTTTAAAATAAAATCATCATTTATTTGAAAAATATAGATTTCAAAATTTCAAAAGAATTTATGACACATTTAAAATTTACATATGGTCACATAAAATTATCATACCATCATACGACAAAAAATAATAATTTAACAATATACATTATGAAAATAATTTTTCCATCAAATCATTATTTTAATTATATAATTGTAATTAAATATTTATAATAAAAAAAACCAACACTTAATTTATCATTTCTATAACATCTATTTACATATACTACGAAAGAAATATATCATATTTTCAATAATAAGATAACTAAAATTAACTTATACAGTCCTAGGGGTGGTTTCGATTCCATTGGCCATATTTATATTTTTAATGATCATATTACTATGTCAAATGTCTTGTTACTATTCCATCAGTATAGGTTCCATAATGTAACACCACAAATATTTACAAATATATTTAATATTAAATGAAATGCTTGCAACACTGAGTCATTGTGAAACAACACATTGTTATTTAAATGATATAGTTATAACTTAGATGTTATCATGATTTTAACTATTCTATGAATTAAATTTTAGAAAAAAGGACTACATGGTTGCGATCAGGAAAATATTTAGAGTCTGATAGGATTAACATAATATTTGGTGAACAGTAGCTTGACCCTTTGGAATAGTATTGTTACCCTTTTGAATAGTATGACCCTTATAAATAGTAAATCGTCCAAATGAATAGTAACTTCACCCATCAATTTATAAATAAAATTTAGGCATCTTATATATGAAAATATGATCATAGTATAAGTAATTCAATATTTTTTTTAAAATGTTATTAATTAATTCATAAATATTTAATAACAATTTTATGAAAAATTTAATATTTTAAATGAAATTTTATTTTGCTAAAATTTAATCCAATATTATTATTGTTTGTTCTTAGGGTTATAATATAATTTTATGATACCTTGATTAATTTTCAAGGTTTTATAAGATGTGTTATAGTTTTAGAATAATTCTACGTCGAAAAAATTATGATTTTATTTAAAAATATAATTTATCTTATTTAGAAAACTATTTTTATATAATGGTGTTCATTTTTATGATTTCTACACGTCAAAAAATGGTTTGGATGAATTTTTGGGATTTTTCTGAAGTACTTGAATATTTGTGTGAATAGTGAAATATGGTAATTTATGAAATTAGCTAAATACATGAATTGTCGAGTCATGGATGATGTTCTACTGATGTAAGCACCTTTTATTTGATCTCAAGTGCACAAATTAATATGTTTAGTAATAGTAATAATATCTATTTCTTCTTATGACCAAATTGATAAAATAACGATTAAAATAATTGAAAAAACGCCCCTCTCATACACTACAAATACCATCCCTCACCCCCTCTTCTCCTCACACCTCTCAAGATTTTATCATTTTTTCAAATTTTACCCATTCATATACCAAAAACTCTTACCAACATTAAATTCATTTTGGTCTCACCAAAAGACCAAAACCAATGGCCTTAAAGAGGATCTCATGGAGAAGAGATCAAGTGGTAAAATCCCCTTTCATTTTCTTTTTATTTTCTTTTTTATGATTTTTATTATATTTTACTCTCTTGACCTATCCTTACCCAAGAGGCATGAAAAATATAGTATCATATATATACCCTAATTTTACCCTCTTTGGATAAAAATTCACTATCATACTTCTTTTCCTCTCCCTCTTATTCTAAAAAGTAAAAACATCATCTATGATGTTTCAATATACCGACATCATGGAGGATGTGTCTTCAATTTCAATTATCACATTATTAGATGTTCATAAAACTGTTTTCATGGTTGAAAATGATTTCAAATATTATTATATAACTTGTTTTCTATTATATAAAAAATATATATACATAATATTAAATTAGATAACAAAATAAGTTTGTGATTATCAACGAACCACTAGAATGCTCTAAATGAATGTCATTAATGATTTATCTAAGGACTAATCATCATATATGAAAACAAAATTATTTATGGTGTCATTTAATATTTTTTGAAAACCTATTAATACCATTTAATTCAAATTTTGGATTTTCATTACCATACGACATGAAAACCCAATTCGAACTGACCATAGAAACCATGTAAGCCATAACCCAAAATAGTGTAAATAACAATATATTATTAATAAATGGGTGGAATTGTGTTATAACAAGATCATATAAGGTGTTATAAAAATGATTAGGTTTCCTTAAAATATTAATAACACTATTTTATCAATTATATATGATGTTTAAAAACATTTTTAGTATAGTGAACCGGATGTAAGGGAATTATTACTTAATTTTCATTCTTTGTGTTAACCTTCTACTTTATTAATTATGCAATAATATATTGATGTATATAATTAATTTTCATTATATTTTGTGTAATTATAGTGTATATACATTTTACATTCTTTTTATAAATTATTACATCAAATATATGATATTTTTAGGGGACTATTCTTTAAAATCCTCTTTTAATTTCATTTCTTTTTTTAAAGGAATGATTTATATGATGTATGTATTCTTGTTTTATGATCATGTTTTTATTATTGAGAATTGTTTATAGTTATATAGGGAACCAACATCTCCATCTAATAAATTGGGAATATTTTTATTTATGTTTGGCCATATGGTTACTCTAAGGGTAACTGTGGTGGTTACACCATATGGTAGTTGTAAGGGTTTAATTGTAAGATACTCATGACGGTTACAAATCACAAGGTAGAAAAAAGGGTTATAATATTAATTAATTATTTCCATAAGTTACCTCTATTTTTTATTTATGTTTTTCAATGTTCAATTTAAATCTCTTATTTTTACAAAGTATGTATTCTATATGTTATGGTTGAGAAGTATGTCTTTGTGAAAATGATTTCATAAGTTTATAAGCATTCATGTGCTAACGCTTTCTATCTTTTATTTTATGATCCTTACTAATCTTTTTTTCTCATACAAATTCATAAAATGTATTTCATGGGGTTTAATGATGGGTAATAGAAATAAAAAATCCAATATGAATGTAATGAATAATTTTTATTAAAAGTGTTCATGTTTTTTTTAAAACAATTGTATTCTAGAAGAAATGGATATTTTTTTCATAATAACAACTTTGTACGATTATGGGTTGAAATGTTTGAATTATTTCCTAACTATCTAAAACTATAAACCAAAAATTTCTATGATAATGTAAATAAGTGAATTCTATGGAATTTACTTGATTATGTAATGTTTAAGGGTAGGGTCATTATAGTTGGTATCAGAGCATATATTAGATAACATTAGTGTTTAGTATTATGTTAATAGAATCTCATAAACGATTTTTACATTATTCTTATAGAATTTTAATATTACCTTGTTGATTCATTTATGATATGTCTATTCAAAATGGTTTTCCGTAGAAGGAACAGGGAAGGTGTAATTGGAAGGCACCGTGAGGGTGTTATATTTCGAAATAAAAAAACTTAGAATGCTGGGAATTGGAACCGAATAAATTTTAACAGTAATGTCTGAGTTGACACATGAATTAAATATAAGTGGAATCTGTGCAAGAGAACAACCAGAGTTACCACAAGGGAACATGATGACAATGGAACATTTTATAAGGCAACACCCTCATAACTTCATTGGATCTTATAATATAGTGGCTGATAAAGGATGGATTAAATCCCTTGAGAAGATATTTTATGTCTTGGGGAGTTCATATAATCAAATGTTTAGTCTTTTAATTTATCATTTTGAAGGTTAAGTTGGAAATTGGTGGTCAATGGTCAATAATATCAAGTATTTAACGGATATTGATTATGTGGAATGGGATGAATTTAAGAATATGTTCCTTGAAATATATTTTCTTATTGTATATCATGTGATAATGGAAACAAATTACTAGAATTAATGAAAAATGAAGATTATTTAGTGGTTGTGTATGAAACAAACTTCACTAAACTGGTAAGGTATACAAAAAATCTTATTTGGGATCTTGATAACAAAATCAACACTCTTTACTCAAATCGAATCCAACATATCGATGGGTAGTGGATTTCCATGAATTAAAAAATTATTAGAATCCTTTCTGATGTGATGAGAGGGTATAAATGGAATTTTCTAATGATCATATTTACTTTTACAATAAGAAGAGTAAGAGGTTCATATGTAAAGTGATGGGAAAGAATCAATTAATGAAATCTAAAGGTAAAAATGTTCAATTTTCAGTTTGTGAAAAGTATGGTAAAAACCACCCATGGGGAATGCCTTAATAGAACTAGGATGTGTATTTGATGTGTTATGATTGGACATATGGCTAGACATTGAAATGAAAATGATCCTATGATTAATCCTAAAAAGAAAACTATAATGTTTTTTAAATGCGGTGAGATGGTTTATTATGAAAATACTTTCTCGGAGAAAGATCAAAATGATAGAATGAAGCTATATTATAAAAATAAAGTTGTATTGAGATCCTTTGTGACAATTTTAGTAGATGTCGAACCATCCAATGAAGTTTTATCATGTATTTTATTTTTTTACTCATATTTTTGTAGCGTCTTGTTTGATATATGGTTTGTACATTCCTTTATTACTGAGAAATTTCATGAAAAATTAGGAATTTCACCACCAGAAATGATACTGGATCTTATGGTTAAAAAACTATGGGAAATATTATAGAAAATATGAATTATAATAATATTCCTATTGTTATCTATGGATGTGATTTACCCAAAAATTATGTTTTCCCCTTAGTGGATTTTGATGTTATTATGCAAATGGATTGTCTTTCTGTTTATCATGATAAAATTTATTTTTTAGCTAAAGATGTTGTTTTCATAAAGAGTTTTAGTTTTTGTAAAATAATGAATCAATACAATTCATACCATAAGAGGAAGCTAAGAAAAATTTAATATTAGGAAATGAAAGTTATCTGGCTCATATTGTTGAATATAAGGGAACTATTCAGATTAATGATGTGTAAGTGGTAAAATAATACCTTGATGTTTTTCCTGATTAGTTTCTTGGTGTTATACATGATCATGAAGTTTAAGTTACTATTTAATTAGTTCCTTAGGCTAATCCAATTTCTGAATCCCCTTATTGAATAGCTCAATTGGATCTTTATAATTTAAAAACTAGTTGCAATAATTTTTTGATATGGGTTTCATTCTTCCTAGCACATCACCATGGGTGTTCCTATTTTTTTGTTAATAAATATGAAGTATCCATGAGACTTTTCATTGATTATAGTATGTTTAATAACATTAGTATTAAGAATAATTATACTTTACCTCATATTTATGACTCTTTTTACCAGCTCTAGTGTTCTCAGTATTTTCCCAAGATTAACTTGAGATTCGGGTACCATCAACTAAAGGTGAAGGATGATAAAATTTATAAAATAGGATTTCATACTAGATATAGGCAATCAGAGTTTGTTATTATAACCATTGGTTTGAGAAAATCCCCTACTATATTCATGGATCATATAAATATAATATTCCATGAATATTTGGATAAGTTTGTTGTTTTTTATTGATGATATTATGGTCTTTTCAAAAATTTCTGTGAATCATGAAAAAAAATTTAGGATTGTCTTATATACTCTCAAAGAAAAGAAGTTATATGAAAAAAAATTCAAATGTTTTTTTAGTTGAAAGGGATTTCTTTTGTTGGAGACATTTTAAATAAGGATGGAACAATAGTTGATCTTGTCAAAAAAGTGTTTGATGAATGCTAAAGACCTAAAAATGTTATAGGGATTCATATTTTTCTTGGTTTATCAGGTTATTACAAACAGTTTGTTAAAAACATTTCATGGTTATCTAGTCTAATAACTATGTTAACAAGAAACAAGTATAAATATTTTTGGGTAGATTAATTTTTTGACTGATTTCCAGAACTGAAGAAGATATTGGTGAATTATCTTGTATTGGCCCTACCTTCTAGAAATGCTGACATTTTCATCTATAGTGATTCCTAATTTGGGATACTGGGTTGTGATCAGAGGTAGAATGATCAAGTAATTTCTTAGGCTTCAAGACAATTGAATCCTCATGAGTGAAATTACCCAACTCATGATTTGGAATTAGAATTTTTGGTTTTCTATTTGAAAATTGGGAACCATCATTTATACAGATCCAAATATGAAATATATTCTGACCATAAAAGTATAAAGTATATATTCACCAAGGAGGAATTGATCATATGGTGGATAATATGTCTTTAACTGATAAATTGTTATGACTGCATGATGAATTAATATACTAGAAAAGAAAAAAAAAGTGTCAGATTATTTGAGTTCAAAAAATCATGTATCATTAGGCATGTTATGTTTTGAACATGCCCCCTTGATTTATGATTTGATGAATTTAGGCATGGAAGTTGTTGGAGCAAGAAATTTCTCTGATTTGTTTTAGGTGTTAGTGCAGTCCTCTCTATCAAATAGAATTAAGCCAACATGGATGGAAGACCATGAGTTATAGACCAAGGTAGAATTTGTCGAAATTGGTAGGTTTTGATAATTTAACAATGAAAACGATTGTGTTTTAATATTTTCAAAGTGATTATGTGTTCCTTGGTATTAACAACTGAATAAAAAATTATTGTGTGAAGCATATATTTCTCCATTTTCTGTTCATCATGGTAGTATTGGGATTTATAGAGACCATCTAGAGTATTACTGGTGGGATGGAATGCAAAGTGATATTAGATATTTTTCTATGAAATGTTTGGCATGTCAAAAGGATAATGAAAACTGATAAATACACAAGGGAATGATTCATCATTTTCCAGGGATAGAGTGGAAATGGGATGATATATCTATGGACATCATGGTTGGACAACCATAGAATTCTCGAGGTAACAATGCAATTTGGGTTATAATTGACCGACTAACTAAATCTGTACATTTACTTCCTATTCGAGATATTATGTCTTTGTATTATCTTTATCAACTCTACCTCAAATATATTATCCAGTTATATGGACTTAAAAATTCTATTATTTCTAAATGTCATCTAAGTTTCACTAATAACTTTTAGAAAGTCCCTCAGAAGTCATTGGGTACATATTTAAATTTTAGAATATCCTTTAATCCTCAATCTGATGGACAATCAGAATAAATAATTATGAAATTAGAGGATATTTGTCGAGCTTGTATAGTGGACTAGGAGGGAAGTTGGGATAAATATCTTTCAGTAGTTGAGTTTTCTTATGATAAAACATTTCATTTTAGTAAAAATAGGTAAATTTTTTAGGCACTATATGGGAAGCGGTATTGAACAATAGAATTTTGGGATGAATTCTGGGAAAGGAATTTGATGGGATAAGAATTAGTAGAGGATGTGACTGATAAAGTAAAGGTGGTCTAAAAACAGATGATGATAGCTCAGAGCTGGAATAATATTTTTGTAGATAATATGAAGAAAGAATTTTATTTCGAGGTATGTGATCATTTATTTCTTTGAATATCACCATGGAAAGGGGTTGTATATATATGTAAGAAATGGAATCTAAGTCCACAGTTCATTAGACCATATGAAATTATTGAGAAAGTTGGACTTGTTTCATACTGAGTAGCATTGACTTATATTTTATCATAGGTACCAAATGTTTTTCATGTTTTGATGTCGATAAAGTATGTTCCAGATTCATCTCATGTTTTGAGCTTAGAAGTTGGTCTACTAGAAGAGAATATTTCTTATGAATACAAGCCTATTTAGATTCCATGTCATAGAGAGAATGTATTGCAGATAAATCTAATTCACTGGGTTTAGGTTTTGTGGAGAAATCACATTGTTGAAAAAGAAAAATAGGAATATGGAACATCTATGATAGAAAGATACCCTCACTTTTTTAATAGGTAAATAAAAAACGGTGAGGACCCAATTTCCAAAAGGTAGGGAGAATATAACAACCCATGTATTTATAAATAAATTTAATATAGAATACAATTTATAAAACACTGGGTCTTTGTGATACAAAACATTTTTATTTAAAGAAGATAGTTATAACCTAGCTGTTAAAAATAATTTTTCCTCTTCTATGAATTGAATTTCAAAAGATTAACATACAAAGTTGCGATCAATATGGTATTTAGAGTCTGATAGGATAAACCTAATTTTTAGAGAATAGTGACTTGACACTTTGGAATAGTAATATTACCCTTATAAATATTAATATTACCCTTATAAATAGTAGCCTCACCCAAGAATGTATAAATAAAATTTAGGCATCTTATAAGTGACAATATGATAATAGTATAAGTAAATAGATATTTCTAAAAAATTATTAATTAAGTTATAAATATTTAATTTCAATTTTATGATAAATTTATTTATTTAAATGAAAATTTATTCAAAATTTATTATTTAACATTTTTATGGTTATAAAATGTTTTTAGGAGATGTTGATTGATTTATCAAGTTATAATGAAATCTATTATAGTTTAAAATTTTTATGTTTTGAATAATTTATTTTTTAACTTAAAACATACATTTCTCATATTTATAAAATTGTTTTTGATAAAATGGAGTTTATTTTAGAATTATACTCACAAAAAAATTGTTTAGGGTGAAATGTTTTTATTTTTCTGAAATACATGAATTTTTAGTGAATAATGAAATACGGTAATTTACGAAATAAGTTAAATACATGAATTATTGAGTCATGGATGATGTTATGAAAAGGTAATAAACCTTGGCAAGAAATAACTTTCCCTAATTACTGTATATAATATAAATAATTAACCTAATTTCTTTTCAAGTGAAAAATAAAAAAATAATGGGTAAAATATTGGAAACCCCACTCTCATCCACAATAAATATGACCCCTTTCCCTCTCTTCTCCTCACACCTCTCAAAATTTATGCATTTCCCAAATTCTAACCAATAATCATTCCAAGACTCTTATCCACGTCTCCGACTTACTAGTCTCCCTAAAAGTCGAAAACCAAGGGCCTTAAGAATGATCTTAAGGAGAAGTGGTCAAGAGGTAAAAATCCTCTTTTATTTTCTTGTTTATTCTCTTTCTGATTCATTTTCATTTCATATACTATCTTCACTTACCCTTGTCCAAGAGGCGTGAAAAATCTATTGTAATATATATACTTGAATATTACCATGTTTATGGAAACAATTCATCATCATACTTCTTCTCCAATCTATCATATTGTAAAAAATAAAATCCCCATATCTGATGTGTGGGTTTATCGACATCATGGATGATGTGTTCTCAATTTCAATTATTGACTTCATGGATGTTAATAAAAACATTTTAATTGTTGAAAGAGATTTTAATATGTATTATGTATCCTCTATTATATTTTTTAATCAAAATACAAACATAATATTAAAAAATATATTGAATCTAGTTTCTGATTATCAAAAAATCACCAAAAATAATCTAATGAATATCATTAATGTTTTATCTAGTTATTCATCACCATATCTAAAACAAATGATTTAAATTATCAATAAATATTCTATAATCATATTAATAAAATTTCATTCAACATATAGATTTTCATTTCCAGCTGAAAAGAAAATACAATACGAACCGACCAAAGAAACCATGTAAAGCGGGCATCCAAAACAATGGAAATAAAAAATATATTATTAAAAAATGGGTTGAATGATGTTATAAAATAATCATAAAAGGTTTTATAAACAGTAATATATTTCTAAAAATATTAATAACACACTTTTAACCATTATAGATAAGTTTTAAATATATTTTAAGTAAGACGAACTTGATGCATTTGAATTCCTTACACAATTTCCATTCTTTGGGTTAAGATATTAATTTATTAATTATGTTATACTATGATTAATTATTTAATGAATTTAGATTATATTATATGTATTTATAGTGTATATATATATTCCATTATTTTTATCAATTCATACTTCAAATATCCGATAACTGTAAGGGACTTATCTTTAAAAATCCTCTTTTAATTTCTTTTCTTTTTTGAAAGGTAATGATTTATATGATGTAAGTAATCTTGTTTTACAATTATGTTCTACTTATTTGTAATTGTTTAATATGAATTTTGGTACATATAACTCCCACCAAATCATTGGTTATGTTTATGGTGGTGTTCGGTCGTATGGTCACTCCATGTGTAACTATGATGGTAACACCATATGGTAGTCGTGAGGGTTACATTGTAAGGTATCCATTAGGGTTAAAAATCATAAATTATCCAAGAGGGTTACAATATTAAGTATTTAATTCCCAATGTCACTTTTATGGTTTAATTATATTTTTATATGTTCTATGAAAATATATTTTTTTATAAAGTATGTATATGAAACATTACGGGTGAGAATTATATCTTCGTGAAAATGATTTCATAAGTTTATAACTATCAATGTGCTAACACATTCTCTGCCTATTTTAATGACCCTTATTGAGATTTTTATTCTCATCCCATGTAATAAAAAAAATTTCATTGTGTTTATGGATGGTTAAAAGGAAAGTATAAGTGAAGATGAATTTTGTGAATTCTTTTCATTAAAATATTTCATTATTTTATTTTTAACATTTGTATTGTTGAAGAAATGGTTAATATTTTAGTAATACCCACTTTAAATGATTATGGGTTGATATGTATGAATTATATCCTAAATTTCTAAAAATATAATCCTATAATATCTTTGGGAATGTAAAGATAATAATTATAAGGAATTTACATGATTTTATAATGTTTAAGTGTTGGGACCTTATACATAATTTCTAGAAATACCTTTTATTTCATTCATTATTCACGTATAATGTTTGTATTGTGTAGTTATTACGGTTTGATATGGTTTATAATATATGACATAATTATAAGAATGGAATTTTCATTGATAAATTTTTTTTTTTGTAACATAATTCATTTAGATAAATAATTTATGGTATAATTACATCATTTCCTCATTTTATCATAATTAACATTAAGGATTATTTCCATTGGTGAAAATAAATACCATTTAATTATTATAACAGATTTTTTTTTTTATAAAATATCATTTTCACTTTAAAAGTGAATTTTAAAATAAAAAAAATAAAAAAATTGAAAATCATTTCTTTGAAAATAAACTCAAAAACTTATAATGTAATATTTAATAAAAATAACAGTCATGGAGGTAAGAAAATATATTCATTTTACAAATGATAAAAATAATCATTTATATCAAAACCATTTTAAATCATGTTAAAGGTTTTCTATATATAAAATAACATGTAATTTTATTTTATTTGTAAATTAAAATTGGGTATAATATCATGTAGAATATCATTATGAAATAATATATTTTTAGGAAAAAAATTATTCAAAAAAATTAGAAAACATGGATATGGATGTGAAATAATCATTATCCTGAAGAAGATACAATATTGAAATCACATACAAATATAGATATTTATTTTTCTTTCAAAAATATGTG
This sequence comes from Viscum album, assembly GCA_963277665.1. Taxonomy (NCBI): domain Eukaryota; kingdom Viridiplantae; phylum Streptophyta; class Magnoliopsida; order Santalales; family Viscaceae; genus Viscum; species Viscum album. The sequence goes on along the minus strand of OY728123.1, from coordinate 743,081,601 downwards.
ATTAAGTGGTAATTATTAATGCAAGTCTCATTAATAAATATATGGTAAAAATGGTTTGGTCCATGAAAATAAGATAATATTATACAGAACATAAAAACATTGAATGTAAAAAATTTCAAAAATAAATGTGATTGTAACATAATGTTTTTAATGATTTGTAAACATTTGAAAGAATAATTCATCGATGGAAATAATATGACATGGTTCAAAAAATACATTGAATTAAGAGAATTAATATATAAAAATAATTTTTTATGGTATAAATATACCATTTGGAGAAATCATGGTTTGTGAAATAAGGCTTTTATTATAAAATTATTATTTAGATGAAGAAATTACTTATAGAGATCATAACTTTTGATGGGATAATTATTCAATTTAGTTAATATGTGCACATATTTAAATCAAGATAAAAAAAATTAATATATAAATAATAATAAAAACAATTCACATATATTCATGGAATAATATTATCATTGACGAAGTGATATAATCCAATGAAAAGAAATCAATTTGATAAACCCTAAACACTTGGTAATATTCATGAAAAAATCCCTTATCATAAATAATTTTAATTAAAAAATAATACACTAATATTTTTAAGTATAAATTGAAATTATGTCGATGGTTTATTATAATCACCATATAAAAAAATAAATACATAACCTTAAAAAAATACCTCAATTAAGGGAAATTAAGATAAATTCCATTACCTCGAGTCCAGACATGCTATGTATGTCCTTTAACAACTATATAATTTGATTATATCAATTATCTTGTTTGTTAATATAATTTTATAGAAATAATGTCTTTTATATATATATATACATATATTGCATTTATTTTAATGATATATTTAGTTACATAATCCGTAGCATCCACATTGGGTGTTTTGACGATGCTCTGTTCACATCATTGAAATTTATTTAGTAAATTACCGATGGTAAAAGGGTTAAATTTTTCATCATATACATAATAATAATAATGAAATAATTATCATTTTTATACTTTAATTAAACATTTAAATATAATTATTGAATATGGTTATGAAATATTAATTATGTAATGTTATATACAAGGTAGGTCGTACGCACATAAGAGTAAAATATTTATATTTTTAATAAATAGGAAAAAAAAGTACACTACTATGTTATTTTTATAGATTAATTATCTTATCATAATTAACTTATCATATTTTTAAATTTTATATATTTACATTCCATGTGATTTGGTGATGAATAATGAATCGCTTCGCTTTGTAGTGGTGGTTATCCAAACGTACGGATGAATGATGTTATAAGTTTTCAATGGATATAAAGGTAATAAAATAATTTTTATATTAAATTAAAAAATTATATTTATCCCATTAATATGTTATATATAATTCAAATTATTCACTATATAAATTCATCAGATATTGTGAAGGATGATGATTTATAACAATTCGCGAGAGGGTAGTCCACCTTATACACGAACGATGGATTTATTTCTTATTTGATGGAATGAGGATATGGAATAATGTTAACAAATCAAAATAATAATTTCATGGTATATTGTATATAGTTTTATTATTATAGTACAATGGTTTCATAATTTTTTTGGATTTTGAAGAAGAAGTTATAGTAAAATATTTCGTTAAAAACTATAGCAATTTTTTTGAAAAAACTCCCTTACTTTATATAATAATAATTATATGGATTTTATTATGTCATTCATAATACCTCTTCTACATGGTTATGAGATAATTAATGTATTTTTTAGGATTTTGGAAACCATTTTTCTAAAACCTTTGGTGAATATAGGATATTATTCACCCTTTTATAACTGATGGGAGGGGTATTCGTGTAATTGCCTATAGTATAAAACTAATATAAACTACTTTTCATGGAAATGTGGCTCTAAAATGACTTATTTCAATTATTGGATGATTAATATTTTAAATAATATCATTAAGTAAAATATTTACAATTTTAGGTATTTTTTTCTCCCTTATCTCTATGTTTTAAACCAAATATATTATTTTAACGATTGCCCCAATATCAATGTTTCTTATGCTCTAGTATTTATGAAATATACAATGAAAAGATAAATGGTCCATAAATGGACCATGGTTTATATTTTAAACAATATTAAAATAAATTAGTTGATGATATAATTTTTATGAGTTTAAAATCATTTAATAATATTTTATTTACTATAAATTACCATTAATATCATTTTTGGAATTAATCTGTAGATTTTTATTTAAAGTCATAAATATAAAATTGTAATTTTAATATAGTCATTTAAAAATAAAAAATATTTATATTTATCAATAAATTTTTGGTGACACAATAAGTCACCAAAAAAAATTACTTTAAATGTTTTTAAATTCATTTTCATAATTTTTCTACTATATTCACACACACTATGTCAACATTGGGTAAGCATTTATGGTAATTATTTCATTATTAAAAATTAAAAATAAATTCCCTCATAAAAAATATTTCATTATGGTAAAAATAAACATTAATATTGGGTAACATATTATTATCCCTATGTGATCATATAAGAGAAATTTAAAAGATAAAGAGTGACATTTTGTATTTTTCATTACATAAAATAATACATAATTTATTTTCAGGGAGAGATAGAACAAAATTTCCAAAACATAGAATTATAGATGAATTTCTATGATAAATTCATATTATATATTAATATTAAGTTCTATAATTATTTTTAGGCCTTATCACGTTATTTTTTACCTTCGTTACCTAATTTATTCTTATGGAGGTGAAAAATATTTACTATAGTTACTATTCATAATAGCCAAAATTGAAAATGTCTTATTTGAAAAAAAATTAACCACCTAATTGAAAATATGGAATCCAACTTTCATGATTCATCTTCTAGGAGTGTAATAAATAAAAATAATATTTAACATGGAAAATGTGAAGAGAAATAGATTTTTGAAAAAATATATTTATCAAGAAAAATATGATATTAAATAACTTTATGAAAAATAATCATAATTATAAAATATTATTGTCATATATATTGATATTTAATCAAAAAATATCATTAAAATAATTATAAATTAATTAATATTATTATCAATTTAAATTTAAAAACATTACGCACCAAAAAAATATTGTTATGAAATTATAATTTTATGAATAAAATAAATTTATTCCAAAATAAAGTATAATTATGATTCTAATTTATTTAATTATATTTCACCTTATAAAAATATAATGATTTTAATTTTAAATTTAATTCAATACATAATAGGTTATTTTAGTGAATAGAAGTTACAGTTTAAGAAAAAATTATATTTTCACTGTTCACTAAAATATCAATATTTTTAGAATAATTGAAATATTTTACTCTAAGATAGTTTTTAAATGATGATTTCAAAACACATATCTTTTTATTTAAATATAATTTCCATAAATTCATAAAAAATTTAATGTTTTATCATAATTACCAATAAAAACCATTTTAAAGAAAAATATTTTTTATGCCATAATTCACATTATAAAAAATTGAGTACTTATTTCCTAATAATTAAGGAATAAAATTGTTTTTATTTGAATAATTACATATATTTGAACAAGTTTTTAATCTTATGCATACCCTCTAATTCAATGACTACATTATTACTATTACATTTAGAAAATAACATTTTGTTGTTCATTTATTATTTGTTTTCTGTGTTGTATATGTTATAAAAACTAATATTCTTTTAAAATTTCACTGTCTTAAAATGTCCACCTTTAATAAATAGAATTGGTAAAATTTAAAATTGCTTATAGTATTAAACAATTTTACAATATAATATACCTTTTTAGAAAATCCATATCATTAAAAGGGATAATTGAACAAATTTGGAATTGATGGAAAGGGTAATAGGGAAGTCATCTAGAATAACTTATAACTAGATTTGAAAATAGAAATATATTACTCGGAATTGAAAAAATACACATGGAGGAAAAATTTATTTTCAAAACAATTATGAACAATTAAATAAAACATTGATTATAATAAAGTCAATGATCAGGAGAGGGATATAATGACTACCAATTTATAAAACAATGATTTTGTGAAAAGTGAATTAATGCTTAAAAATAAAGGTAATATGATAACATTTTTATTGCAAGACACTTTTTCCTATTTTTGAAGAATTCCATAACCATTTACTCTATGGAAGAAAGGAAATATATATTCTTGATAAGTATAATTTCATCCATTACTAAATTGAAAATATAATCTCATATTTTTCTATAAGTGTTGAGTATTCAATATACATTTTTCAAGACTAATTCAATAAAATCAACTTATAATAAAAGAATATTTATATAAAATGGTGAAATCTTATTATTCTTATTTTTTATAAAATTAAAATGGGTATATAAATATGGTAAAATACACAAATTTAATTGGCCATAAAATACCAAAATTATTTAGAAGTATACAAAATATCCCAGGAACATCAATGGCCCAATGTTGATTATTTTTTTAATAAATAAACCAAAATAACTATTAATAAAAATTACCATATCATTAATGAATGATTAAAATTTAAATTATATCTCATAACCTTCAAAATATTTCCCCAAAAATAAAATTTTATCATTATGAAATAATCCTTCATGTTAAATCATATGGTTATATATACCTCATACTAAAAAAATTCCTCCGAAGATATAATCAATCACATCAAAATATCAATATATAAAATATCAAAATGGGTGTATAATAATTTGAGCGTATGATAAAACATTAACATACAATCCCATGCTGGTATCTATAAATCTTAATATATCCTTACATGAAAACATCATAATCTATAATAGTATATAAACCCTCCACTGATACCAATTATGACATCCCAGAACCCACACATCGTGATCCGGTGCTAAAAATAGAATTTCTACATATATGGATATTATAATAATAAATATATCCTAATTTTAGCCATCAAAAACAATAAAATAATAATTAAAAAGTTTATCACTTACATACCCAAAGTATTTTTAGGTTTACAGTTTTGGAAATATAGGATAAACACTTAGATAATAATACTCTTGTTTTTTAGAGAGAATTTTCCTTCTGTACCCATATTTCCATATTCTATATTATGAATTCATTATCACAGATATAAATCCCTTATACACACAACATGAATATAATAATTCATTATAATATTATGAAAATAAACCTCTGAATGGTGATAAGAATACTCAGTAACATAAAAGATAACCATTAACAACTGAATGTCATTAGTGAGCATAAGATGAATATAAGGGTATGATGAAATATTCAATGTGAATGGTCATTAAATAAGAGAATTCATAACCATCAAAATACTGATCATAAATCATGAAATTGGGAGTAAATAATTAACATAATAAAACCATCATATATGCATCAATAATGAGTTATGGGAAAAATATCAATAAAATGATTAATAAAAGAGAACATTAATCACTATAATATGAATTATCATGAGATATCTAATGACCATAATAACATAAATTAATGAGGTGAGCAAAATACCATCAATTAATCATAAATGAAGGTAACATGATAAATGTTTTATTTCATGATTCATCTTCCATAGTTAAAGACTTATATTACCATATATTCTCATGAAAAAAGGAATCATAAATTATTTAAAAGTATAATTCTATTCTTTAGTAAATTTCCATTATAATCATATGTTTTTTTATAAGTAATTATTATTTAAGAAAAAAAATTACTAAGTGAATCAATAAAATAAAATTATAATTAAATAAGTTGTATATAAATGCATGAAAGGATATACATAAATTTCTTATTAAAAAACTGTTTATCACATGATAACATAATACAAAAAGATAATAAAAATTAATATATATAAATTTTACATTAAAATATTAAATTAAAAGTAACAAAAATGTTTCAATATATATCATTTTATAAATAAATAAACCAATTTTCCAATTAACCTCAATAACCTCACAATTAAAGGTTTCCTAATCCTCAATGTTTACATCATAAATTTGGTTTATACCCCCAAAAAATTTAAATGTATTATTATGAAATATGAATTTATGTTAAACTAAAGTGTTACAATTTCCTCAACCTAATAAAATGTATCCCAAAATATCAATAATCATATTATGATCCCATTAATTAAAATTGAATAAGGGATGTTTATGACTTTTAATGTATGATGAAACAAAAACTTATAAACACATAATATAATTAGTGACTCCTAATTTAACATCATATAAAAAAATCCTAGTCTTTAACGTTATCTAAACTCTCTTATAAAAGAAACTATGATAGTATTTAACCATCACTCTTGGAACCATGGATAAAAATATAATATTTAGAATTCTGTATTTGATACTTATAAACGTAACCCATGCTTGGACATCAAAATTATTTATCATTAAACTGAAAATTTTAGTAACATTTATACCCATTAACATTTAGGATTAATGTTTTATATAATTTGTATAAACTTATAAGTAACATTACCCATTACATTAAATGATAATTTTCCCACATTCCTAGATTTTAATATTTTATATTATCTCATCATCATAACTGACTAGAAACCCTTCAAGATATAAGAAACATATATTATTTAGTTATAATATATGGATAATAATCATAAGATGTGTGAGATAAAGCACTCAATAATGGAAAAAATAACCATTAAATATTTAATTTCATTACTGATCATAAGATAAAGGTATGATGAAATAATAAAAAATATGATCATAAATATTATTAAAAAACATCATAAATATTTAATATAAGATAAGAGTCATACAATTCCGCAATCATGAGCCATGTAAATATAAATCCAGATTAAATGATCTATTATAATCATAGTGAAATTGTATATATAATGTGTTGGTCTATTGGAACAAATTAATTATATCACCCTTAAAGCCACTCTTCTAAATAAAATATCAACTTATTGAAATATAAAAGTCTCTATGGAGAAATATAAAACATTTTAACTCTATTTCTTTGTCCAATTAATTTAATATCTATATTGGTATAACCCTTCCTCAAAAATTATTTCCAATAGGAAAAAAATAATCATAACATTAGAAAATTTTTATTTTTCAATATTAGAATAATAATTGACCATCAATAACACGATTTACCAATTGAAATGTAATTTCTTCCATGTAAATCTATTTTAAGTAATCATAATCCATAAATAGAATGAATTAAGATGGTTTTATTACAACTTATCTATAGAGTATAATAATTAACATTAATTTTTTTGGTTAGTGAATATAAATACGATTAAAATATAAATAAAATAATTCTTTATGGAAATACCAATTAAAAATGAAAATAAATTTTAAAAACTAATAAATAAGAAAAATTAATATATATTTATTTTAAAATAACCATTCAAAAATATATTTTAATCATCAATGAAAGTAATTATAATGATTTTGATATTATATAATCATTTCACGAATGTTAAATATAAATATTTTTTAAAAAAATTTGAAAAGAGATCTTAACATTTCCTATATTGAATAAACTATGAAATTTATAATTAAAACCCATTTTAAATCATGTAAAATACCTTGTGAAATAAATTTAGAAAATAATTTTTTTTGGGTAATGCTTATTCTAGAAAAATTTATAGAAATCATATATATGAAAGTGAATTATTCTTGATCTAAAAGAATATACAAGACCATAATCATATAAAAACAACTCTCATGATGTTTCGTTAATATAAAATGGATGAAGTGGAAATACTTAATGTAAACAACATGCATAAATTTAGGATAAGAAAAATATGAATGGATCAGGGAAATAGTATCATATGATCCATCCCAAAGGAATATAGAACGTATACACTCTATAAAGGATATGAGGTTATAATATAATGGTGTCACCACTTTAGTAACATTTGAAATAAAATGTCCATGATAGAAATAATAAGTTAAGGATATTAAAAACGGATTAATTACATGAATTATTATATACAAATTTATTTCTGGGGTATAAATTCCACCATTAAAATAAATAATGGTGTATGGAATGAAATATGCATCCATAAAATGAGATTGAGACAAAGAAAACATCTATAAAGATCATAACAATTAAAGTTATAATTAATTAATTAATTGAATATGTGGACATATTTTAATCCATAAAAAATTGTTTAAAATATTTTATAATTAAAAGGTTTTCAATACAAACATAATCATGGAATAATATAATCGATTGAGAAGTGATATAACCTAGTGAAATAAAATTGAGTTATGAAAACCATTACCACTATGTAATATTCAATTCAAATAACCATGGATGAAATAATATTAATTTTAATGAGAAATAAAATAAATTACAAATTAATTTTGATATAACATCTAATTGATTTATTATATAATCTATATAATATCAATTCGGTGTATAACATTAAAATATTCCCTAATTAATGGAAATTGATATGAAATCCCATACCTCAATTCCAAAATTTCTATATATCTCTTTTTACATATTTATAATTAACCCATATCACCTATTATATTTACTAAGAAAATTTTAAAATATTAATATCTTAACATTAAATAATTTATTTCATAGATATTAATGTAATATTTATTTACTTAATAACTTAAATCATCGTCGGTTGTTTTGAGGATGTTCAGTTGATAACATCAAAATGGATTCGGTGTATTGACTATGTTCTATGAGATCTTTATTTCACCATTTTTAAAATAATTATCATGGAATAATTATAATTTTATTAAGATTAATTAATCTTATAAATGAAACCATGTTTGATTGTAATTGAAAATTATTTTGGTTCCAATCACTGAGACTGTATGTCGTACGTATGCAAAAGTAATGTTTCATTTTTTTCAATAATCCTGAGGGAATGAAGGTTAGTATTATTTTATCATTAAAAAATTATTAAAATTAATAAACACCATATTATCTATTAAAATACTATATATATACTATCCATGTGATACAGAGATGAATCATTAATCACATCACTTCATGGTGGTGGTAATGCACACAAACACATGGAAAACAATCATTTTTCTATTGATAGAAGGGTAATGAAATAAGTGAAATTTTTTCTATATATAATTTTTTTTATTTAATTAATATTATATTTTTTTAGATATTCATTATAACAATCCATAAGTTGTTTTTATGGGGAAAAATTATATCAGTTCGTAAGGTGGTAATCCACCATACACATAAATAGTATTTTTATTTCCAATTTGATGGATTGAAGATTTTTTTTATGATTAAATAATAAAAATAATAAAATATAAATATATATGAAAAAATGAATTTATTGCATCATCATGATTTAATAATATATTATAGATTTATAAGAATAAATGAAACTAAAACATTTAGTTAAATGTTGTACCTCTTCTCCAGACCTCCTTTAATTTATACTTTAGTTTTTATAAAGATAGTAATATTCCTAGACTAAAATATTTAGTAGTTTATTATTGATATTGAGAATGTATTTTATAAACATGAGTGCTCAAAACACATGAGTAAAAAAAGGATATGAGGACCCTCTTAAATGTGAGGGGAGTGGCCCTCTTGGAATTTCATGAAGTATTTCAAATAATATAAATTAATTTTATAGGAAAAGTGGTGCAGAAATTATATATAATGAAATTAGTATGTGAATGAATCTAAATACTATCATAAAATAAAATTTTTATATGTTTAGGTGATGTTTTCACACATTTACCTTTTATTTAACCCCCAACCCTTTTTGGGATGACCACAATATCAATGATTTTTAATTTTTATATGTCAAGAAAATACTAAAAAATTAAAATTGTCCAACAAATGGGCCATGGTTTTTATGTTAAACCATATACCTATAATTTTTCTTGATTATATTATTTGTATGAATTTTATATCATTTAATTAAATATTTTTTGTTATAAAAATCATTAATTTCATTTTGGGAACTATTCATTTACTATGATATTAAAGTCTTCAATATAATAGTAGAACTCAAATGTAGAATATAAAAACACTTAAAATATTATATATATTTATTTAATATTTTTAGGACACAATAAATCACCCAAGTTAACTATATTTTGATTTTAAAAAACATTTCATTGTATTTTATAAACCTTGCTCAAGAACTATGTCGGTGTTGCTTAATAATTTAACATAAATTCACCACCATTGAAAATTAAAAAAAATACCACCTAAAACTAAATTAATTATTCTCATAATAAAATTTAATATCTACTAAAAATATTTTTTGTCCCTATGTGAACATATAAGGTAGTTTTAAAAGGAGAGGGACATTTTTTATTTTCTGTTACGTAAAAAATATTAGTAATTTTCAAATAGAAATGTAAAAATTCCAATAAAATTTGATCATTTATGATTATCGTATAACCAAAATCAAAAAATTTATTAATTGAAACTATTAGGGCTATTTCAAAGCATTATCAAATTAGTTTTACCATAATTACCTAATTTATCACAATTGAGGTGATAGATATTTAGTATATTACTATTCATATAAAAACAGTAAATGGAATTTATTGAAAAATTTGGAAAAACTAATTCCATATAATGAATCTAATTTTCAAGATTTAATTTTTAGATGTCGCAATAAATAATTAAAAATATTTCTAGTAAAAAGAGACGAAAATTAGTTTTTAGATATATGAATTTTGTATGCATAAGATGTATATACGTTAACTTTATAACCAGTAATAATCCTTATATTAATTGAAATTAAAAAATATATATATATATTATAATTATAATTTTAACATGTCATAATTATGTATTATTTTAATTTATATTAATGAAAAATCATTATGAATAAAAAAATAGTTTTATGATAAATATGTTTTTTGAAAAATAAAAAACATATACCATAATCAAGTCTAATTATTATTTATATGAATATATTAATTTTTATATAATTAAATAATTCTTAATTGGATTTTATTTCAAATTCAATGCATTTTGGTACCTTTTAATAAACATAAATAATAATTTTTCCAAAATCGATATTTTTCACTATTCACTAAAAATAAATCATTTTAGAAAAATGTGAGAATAAAACAAAAAAATACTTTTGATATGATGATTTAAGAAATATGTATATTTTAAGAAATACAATTTCTAGACAATAAAATAAAATAACTATATTACATTATCACTAAAAAAATTAAAAAATTAAACGAAAACAATTTTTGCGGAATAAAATAAATTTACTGAAAATTTTGGGATTAATTCCTTAGAATTAATCTATAAATTTTTATTAAGTATTTTATTTTTATATATTTATTAATTCAGTTAATATTATTCATGAATCCAAATAAAATTTTTATTTTATTATTGTATCATTTATATAATAATACTTTATGGATTTTAGTGCTTGGTGTTGTGTGTTGTGTACTCTATTGAACATAGTACTTTTTTAATCTAAGTGTGTTAAAATAAATCATATTTACATTATACATTTTGTATCATAATTACCATATATATTAATTTAATATATCCTTATTACAATCCATGTAATTTTGAAATAAAAATAGAATCGCATCACTTCATTATGGTAGTAGCCTACATGTACTCACGAGCGATGTTATTTTTTTCCAACAAATGGAAAGGTAAGAAGGTTTATATTATAATCAAAATACATAGGAATTTTTATATTATAAATAACATATATAAACATAAGGTATGTCTTAATAACCAACCATAAAATATATTGATGGAAAATAAGTCATATTGTTAGGTTAGGGATGTAATCCACCCTGACACATGAGTAATAATTTTATTTCTCATTTGATGGAATGGAGGTTGAAAATGGATGTAACATAATAATACTATAATATAGTTGTAATTATGATAATTAATTCATCATTTAAGTATAGATATATAAAATAATGATATATTTATGATGAGAAATGTTTTTAAAGAGTCGGGATAGACAATTTCCTCTTCTTTGAGAGACCTCCTTTGGAATACAGCTTATGCCATCAAAGGATTGTCATAGTTACAAGTAGGAGCTCAAGAATGTATTTGGTAATCATTGAATGGTTTTTATTATTTATTTTGTATGCTATAAGGATCAAATTGTGTGAATAATGGAGGGTAAGAGGTTCCCTTTTATAAGTGAGGGGAGGGCACACTTGGAATTACAAAAAAAATTAATATAATGTCACATTCAGTTAAATGTGATAAAAATGTTCAAGAAAATGAATATATGAAACAATATGGTCTAAATATCTTCAAAAAATAATATTTATATAATTATTTGTGGAATTATTACACATATGGATTAGTTTAACCCCTTATAAACATATTTTAACCCTAACAATTGTAAAAAAATTCTTGTTTTTACTATTATTTATGAAAAATAATAAATCATACTCATTAGAAATTTTAGAAATTTTTATTCCAAATATGTAATCCATTTTATAAAATTAAATTTCTATATTTTATATAAATTAAATTTAAAATAAGCACGATATACAAAATGAAAGTTTTTATGAAAAATATGTTTTTAAGAATAAAAATATATTTCTTCACATTCCATACATATTAAATAGCATTATATGAATTTAAAAATAATTAATTGGATATATAATCCATAATATTATTTAATATAATTCATTAATATTCACTAAATATTATGTTTCCTCTAAATCATTTTATCAAAGACTAAAAACTTATTTAAAAAGAAATATACCATAAAAACTCACAGTGCTGCATTCTAACGCTTTATAATAATTTATACTTCAAAATATTAACACTATATTAAGATCCTGTGGTTACTACTTCCTAATCACATTTACTAGTTCCAGCATTGATTCCTCAAATTTATGGTTTCACCATAAGACATTGGCTATGTTAGTTATCCTATTCCACAACACTTTATCTATTAGATCTAGAATATCTATAAGTTATTTCTCTTAAGAATAATTTTTGTCAATTCTAATATCCAATGATTTTAGTATATATGAAGGATTATGTATTTTCTTCCTTATGAGATATATATGGAACAAATTTTGATCTCTAAAATTATTTGGATGAACTGATAAGAGATAAAAATTCCCTAATAATATCAAGAATCTCTAAATAACATATATGTCTAGGGATCATCATTCCCTCCATTAAAAATATCTTAACATTTTTCCAAGGAGTTATTAATAAGAACACATTTTCTCCATTTTAAAACTCTAAATCTCACTAATGACTGTTAAAATAGTTTTTAAGTCAACAATAAGTTGTCTAGATGTGATGTTGAGTGGACCTAACCTTCTCTTCTATTTTCATAACCATCTCATTTTTAAATGGATTTCCTCCCCAAACATTGATTCAAAATTTTTGGTTTTTCCCTTCCCACCATATATAAATCATTATGTAGCCATTGAAAAGATTTAATGAAAACTAATACTGTATGGAAAGTTATCTAAGATAGGTGTTGATCCCAAAAACCTTTTAAATACCTGGATTATACTCTCAACATATCATCTAGATATTAAATGTTTCACTTAGAAATATCTTCTATCAAATGATGTCATGAAGTGCCAATTTTATACTTCCTAATCACTGATTTTTAAATAAATATCTGTAACATCGCTGTAAACTTTGGATGCAAATCAGATACAATCAAATATGGGGCTCCATGCAACCTTTCCATTACCTTAATATATATCCTGAAAGACTAATCAATATTAAAATCCATTCTTATTTAAATGAAAACTTCTTACTTCGTAAGGTTATTGACTATAACTCAAATAAAATTATTTCCTTTATATTGTTATGGAGAATGTAATATTTAAAATAATGATAATGTTTTTCCATTTCCATTTAGGTGTGGGTAATGGTTGATACAACCCTTTCGACTTCTATCACTTAGCATAAACATGGTGATGTAGAACTTATGGATCTATGTACACTGAAATATCCGAATTCACGTTGTTTCACCAAAAATAAAAAATCTGATTATAGTGACCCATAACATTCATAAAATTATATTACATATCAATTTATAAATATTAATTACATAACATTTCGATCCACAAAAGAGTCATTTAGGTCATGTATCATTGTAAATTGGGAAACCAAAATAATTTGATCATAAAATATCAACATCATCTTCCATATATTTCTTTATGACTGTCACCCTTATTAGACTTTTCAAATATATTACCATTATTCATAACATTTATATTGTAAATAAAATAAAATAGTTATCTAAGATGTGTATTAAGGGAAAACTAGTGAGTTGTCAATGATCTTATTAGACTAACATTAGAATATGTGTATAATAACTTGAAATTAATATATTAAACTCAAATCCTTCAAATCAAAGATCAGACTATTCATTCACAGAATATAGCTTGGAAGTTCATAAGACACAAATTATAAAGTAATTAAAGAACATGAGACATGAGAACATAACATTGATTCAAGACATAGAATTGTCGAATGCACATAATCCTAAACAATAATTAAATTTTTAGTAAAGGATATTTTATAATAGTATTGTAGTGGAATCAGTTCACTCCCCCAAACCATAATATTAGTCATGGTTCACTCCAAAGATTATCATAGTGGATAGAGTCTCATACTAAACTAATTCCATCCCCCATTTTAGTACTATTTATCTCATGACATATCAAAATATTCTAAATTAATTAGAGGGAGATATAGGTCCAAAAAATAAAATTATTAAAATCAAAAATATGTGTTCCAAAAGATCATAAAACATTCATCAAATAAAATTTCATGAAATAAAATGTTTTTCTTAAACATTAAATTTTAGAAAAACCTGTGGAAATGAAATTGGTTTCATAAAAATATTTTCTTCATGAAAAAAAATCATTCTAGGAAAGAATAGGGATAGTATCTTATGATTAAATCCCTTTTAAATCACATGTGATATCAATGATTATTATATTTAATGAATAGGAATAAAATTAAATTTTCCTTAAGACATACTTCAGAAAAACATACTTCCCATTTGGAAATCTATTATTGAAAAAAACTATAAAATTATAAAGGTGACATATTATTTGAAAAGTAAAATTTAAAAACCTAATGTAATCATAAAAGAAAACAATTAGTCATGGTGGATGGAAAATATATTGATACATTTTATGTTTAAATAATTATTCAATATTATTTTCAAAAAATTCACATAGTACCTCATTTGGAATATGAAAAAATATTCCATTTAATATGTTCTGAAAAAATCCAAACTAGGGTCAAAATGACTTTAAAATAATATTATTATAATATAAAACTTCTTTAAAACCATTTTAGAAAACAAAGATATAGAAGAAAATGGTTTTTTGACTGAAAAGATAAATGATTTCCAATTTTCATAAAATCATATTTTTTGTATCTTTGGTACATAATATGAGGAAGTTGGAAATAAATTTTTTTTCAAGAAATAACCAATGGATCGTAAAATTCCTTAATTTCATGATAGGATGATCACAAGATTTCATCATCAAAATTAATTCATGAACAATCAGGATAAGTAATGAGATTGTAATATAAAACCCATTTTCTAGAGTACTCCTAGAATAATAATCACTATAACCTCCTATAAAATATATTTTACTTTATTATAATTGAATACCATATTTATTTATATACTTATAATATCATATATTATACCTTTATAACATTTTAATTCCCTATTTTATCAATAATTCGACATTAAATTCATAATTTCTGAGTGTTAATAGTTTCATTTATCACAAGTACTTCAGATCCTTATTTCTAGTCCTCATACATTTATATTCATTACATAATATATAAAAAATTAATAATGACATAAATATCAAATATAATTCTTATATATATATATAGATTCATATATAAAATTAAGAGATAGAAATATTAATTACACTATTTATAGAGATGGTACATCATAAATACACATAGATGTTGTTTTAATATTTCAATGTATGGAAAAAGAAGGTAAAATATTAATTCATCATTTTTTATCATTATTATATCATATATATTCATCAAATTCTTCCTCATTCTCATCGAAGTAAAATATAAATTTATAACGAATCACATAGTTTCGTAAAGGCTGTAGTCCATAAATACACACAAATTTTGTTATAATTTACCAATGGATTGGTTAGAAATTAGTTATGTAAAATCCAAAGTTTAAAAAAACATATTTTTTTGATAGCATACAAGATACACAACACTGAGATTAAACGAAAAGAGAAATATAATTTTGACCATTATATACTAGCCGTTTAATTGATGAGAATGAATAATGTTTAAAAAAATTATTAATTATATAATATTAATTATCACTTCTAAAATATTAATTAATTCATTGAAAATAGTCATGAAAATTTATTATAACCATTTTATTCTTCTAAAAATGCATTTTCTTCAAAAATGGGGTTTCATGCTTTTTTAGTCAATATTATAATTAATTTTTAGATGATTAATAAAATATTAATGGAAAACTAATAATTTTAATTTTTAAAATTCATTATTCCAAAATTACCATAGGATTAATATTTGATATTTTTTTAAATGTTAATTTTTCAAGGAATATTGAAAATACTGATTTTTATTGAAAACTATATTTTATTTTAATGTATTTATAAATTCAAATTATGTTTTGGATTATTTTTAAATTATAATTATTTAATTTTTATTAAAAAACATCAAATTTGGGTTTTTAAATATATTTTAAACTATAATTTAGAATGATAATATTTTATAATTTAAAAATGAAATTTTCTGAAAAATGCATTTTCTTGGCAATTTTCAAGATTAATTTTATATTAAATTCCCACCCTTTTATTTATTTAATTTTAAAAATTGGATTATATATTTGTGGTAAATATGTCCATATTTATTAAATATTTCCCTTTTTTGGTCAGTTTGAATAGTAAATTTATTAATTTTGGTTACACAGTAAAGTGTAAATTTTCTAAATTTAGTTAAAAAATTTAAGAACCTTAAAACGACCAAAAAAAATTATTACATTTCATTTTATAATTATATATAGAAAATAATCCTCAAAAGACAAATTTATGAGTTTTTTACACCATATATATATGATTATGAGGTTTATAATATTTTATTTAATGAAAAGTTTAATATGTTACACTATTGTTTTTAATAAGTGTAATATTTTAATATAATGATATTAAGATTAAATCTTCAAATATAAATATTTTTTTAATTATAAAATGTTTTTTAATATCACTTTGATTTATTTTTATTTTTTATTGAAGAAATAATTTACTTTAATTCTTACACATCATTGATGCACTAATTATTTATGTAATGGAATAATCAAATAAATGATATTAAAATTTTTAAAAGTAATATAACATGAAATATTTATTATGATCCATGAACTCTAAACATAACCATGATATTTATCAGATATAATAAAATTGATGGATTTAATTGAATTTTTTAATGATGTTTTTTAAATCAAAGAAATGAATAGTATAAAAATTGATAGTAATGATATTTTTTGGTATTAATATTTTATTAAATTATTTAAATATCATAATGATAACAATTAAGAATAAATAGGATAAAATAATGACAATAATTCCACCCTATATTCATTCATATTTCATTTGGAAATTTTTTTCTATAATATTCTTATTATATTTTAAAACATTGAGAAATTCCAAAATTGGCCCCTCACGTCAATTAAAAACGTAACCCCTCCCTTCACTTATTCACAACACATTGAAACATCTATACTGACCATAATACTCCCAATTATCTTATAAACGTACTTATTTTTCTTCCTTGGGTTCTTTCCCTTCTAAAATACCTTACCTAGTCCCCTTAAGTGAAGTTATAAAGGAGCACCTTAATATAAGAGGTAATCGTCTTTACCCACACCTTCAATTTTCATTCTTCTCCAACCTCCACTTAATATGATACACCCATAATAATATAATAACTATATAATAATCTATATGCTATGATTTTATTATCATTTTGAGATAATCATATTCCAAATTTTTCCAATCCTCTTAAAAACAAAAGTATCATGCGTGCATATGTACGACGTACTGCCTCCACATAGTGGTGAATTTTTTGCATCACCACAATACATGGATGATTATAATGATAGAAATAATAAATATATCTTATATGTATGACATGATATTTATTCTGAAAAATTAATTTAGCATCCATTTCTCTACCAATTCAACATTATCGTAATGATACCATCCCTCTTGCGCACGTACGGTTTACCGTCTCCACAAAGCGATGCTACTCTTTTTCCATAACCAACATTAAATAGTGGTTACAAAAATATATTGAATAATAAGTTATCATTATTATATCACTAATTAAATTTTACATGTGACGAATCTATATCCCATGCACATGAACTAAAACTTATATGACAAAACATGCATGATAAAATGAAGGCATAAACACCTGGAACCATGGTCATAATGAAATATTATTAACAATTAGATGGTAGGAGGTTATATAAGATTTATATATTATATAATCAATATTAATATGGTCATAATATAAATTTATAATATTTTTTGAACTATTATATAGGATATTAGAGCACATTCAACTAAAGAAAAGTGTAATGTAAGAGATCTCCCCTAACCTCAATATTTCCCATGGGTTTGTATTTCTCTATCTTTTTGTCAATTTACCTCTTTATTTTACATGTATACATCTGATATAATATTTTTATATGTATCACACATAGGTAGGTATCTCAATTCATCTTTCATTGATGGGTAGTAACATGTTTTAAAATGTTCCCTTCTCAATTCCTCTTGTTAAGAAAACCTAATTAATTGAAACATCAATGTTTCTTACCAATTTTAAAGTAAACTCCATAAACTACTTTAATTCATAGTTATTTATTTAAGTAACTAAATTTTTCATTACTAATAATTCTAGTTTATTTCTAGTTTTATGTAAATAATAAATCTTTATTTGTATTTAAATGCTCTTTATTCTTTTCCGTAAAACTCGATATAAATGGAACATCTCTAAAATTACTTAGCCACTGACTTTAATGTTTTCAATTAATTTTTACATAATTATTCAAGATATATTCTTATTTATCTATTATGTATGATTGATAATGATTTAAATCCCTTATTTCATAGATACCATTATTATATGTTTTTTTAATATGCCTTATGAGATGATTGAAATTCAAATTTCATTCCATTATAACCCTTAAGTTTATTCCTTATATTTAATTCATTGTATAGAACACATATGCAGGAACGTGTTATGAAGAGTGTACCCAAAAAGTTCTCTATTTCATTAGGAAATTTTTTAGTTTCATGAGATGTTATGTATAGTAGCATGGAGTAAAGTTAATCCCTTATGGGACTTTATCCACCATTCAATATAGTCTGGGTAGTTAGCTTTGACTCATGTTTATGTCATGATATATGTTTATTCCAAATTCTTATTTTTACATGATCATATGATTCCATATTCTAAATGATATTACTATGTGTGCTTACTTAAGCTCTATTCCTTTTATGTTATCATGTTATGCCTTCTGACTCATGTGTTATGCTTTAATTCCATTTTTAATCCCTTATTAGGTTTTTTAGCTCACCCATTCTGTCAATGTATTCCCCATATTATCACGTACACTTATAGGAGCTCAAAATGTGTTAAAATCTCATTAAGGAGATTAAAAACGTTTTTTATTATGGTTTCATTATTTCAAATTATGTAACTAGTCTTATAAATTCAATGAACATTTCAATACATGGTTTCTAGTTAATGGACAATTATTCGTAAAATCATGTAATAATGTGTGTAAAATTATTGGGTGTTTATAGTTGGTATCTGACCGTAGTCTTGTAATTTTTGGAGATGAGCCTAGAAAACATTGTATAAACCCTAGGGAAAATTCTATCACCATAGATAAAATTGATTAAAACCTTGTGAGTAGTAAGACATGATATAAATTTCATTTATATATTATTTCTTATGTTTATCTTTCTCTTTTAAAATGCTCATTCTCTATGAATTTAATTCCTATAATCATATTTTTTTTTTCTGGTAAATAGTGTTAAATAAGAGAACTCGAGCCATAAAAATGTTATATTTAGTGTGTTTATTTCTATAATGAGATGCCAATGGTAATGGTAATTATATACTAAAACATTGTGGTTATACTAGATCTACTGGCTCGGGTTTTGAATAATAAATTGAATCATATTGAATTCCCTCCTCCTAATAAAGATGATGTTTCTGTCGAATCCCGTATGCGAATCTTCTAATACTTTCAATGTGTAATAATAGATTAACTCCATAAAGAATATGTTCTCTACCCTCCAATACCCATAAGAAAAAAAAATCATGATGGATGTCTATCATTTTCATGGGGAAGCTGATCAGTGGTGGAAAATAATAAAAACACTATGTATATATAAGAAATTGATTCCATTAAATGGGAATATTTCAGGAAAAAAATTTTAAATAAATATTTTCCTTGACCTCTATATATTATTATCGATAGGGATTTCCTCATATTGATATAATAAGAAGATGATAATATCAGGATGTATGAGTAAAACATTTTATGGATTACATGATACACCCTTGTCTTTGTCATGAACACTGAAAAAATGTGGACTAATCTTTTATTTGATTAAATAAAAATAAATAAAAATACTTGGTGATTCAATACATTGAAATCAATGAGGAGATTTTCTTCCCTTCCATTAAGATTGAGATATAAATTAGAGACAATCATTTCTCTTATATACTAAGGTGAAAATAGAGTAAAATAGTGTTTAACATGGTATGATAAAAAAATCCCATATAGAGAAGAAAAACCCAATATCCCATGTGTCAAAATTGTGGGATAAAGAATCATGGGAATAGTCAAGGGAGTCATAAGATTATAAAATTTTTGAAAAGAGGAGAATCAGGCTAATAATTTCTAAAAGAATATGATGAACACCGCTACTTAATAAGATGAATGAAGTTTTAGATTAATAATCATCATTTAGTAGAGTGTTTAAAGTATAATGAACATGGTCATTCGAAAACACAATTACATAATAGAATGGTTATCAGATAGAATTAATGAAAATAACCTCTAAGTTAATAAGGACATATAAAATCACTAATGGTGAGTTGGATCTCGATAATGATATGGTTAATGTTATGCTAGTTATTCACTTATCAATATAAAACAATATTTTTTATTCTGGTTCTATGGATTCCTTGATATCATTTGTGTCCAGAAGAACTATTCAAACATCACCTCAAAATATGGATGTTGAGTTATCTATGAGAATAATTAATGTGGTAATTATTTCTTTTAAATTATATAACTCCTCCTCTTTCCATTTTTGTGTAATAGAACTCCAATACAATAATTTCATAATTACATTGGTGGATTTTGATGTTATATTAGTCATGTATTGTGTATCTTTATACAAAACTAACATCAACTATTAAGAGGGGGAGATCACTCTTCAAACCCTAAGGAATCCTATAATTATATACAAGTGTAAAGGGGTGTATGAATCTCATTTAAAATAATAAAATCAACTATGGATCTTATTTCATTATGATCAAGAATATCTTTCTCATTTTATTGAAGAAAATTAGAGGATTATTCTTAAAGACATGCCCATTGTGATGAAATACATCAATGTGTTCCGTAATGTATTTCTCGTTATTCCTCCTGACCAATTGGTTCAGTTATAAATTGAAATTATAAAAATATCTCTATCGATATAAAATACTACTTATAGGATTTTCAAAGATTATTTGGAAGAATTGAAGACAAAGATACAAGATAATTTGGACAAGGCTTTTTTACATCTAAGTTCTTCACCATGGGATGTATCAGACCTCTTCATCAATAAGATGGATGGATAAATCTCCTATGAATTCATTATTGTGAGCTCATGAAAATCCCTATAAATTACAATTATTTCCTAAAATCGATAGTTGACTTGTTCATTCAACTATGTGGGGGAAATTATTTCACTAATGTGGACATTCGGTTAGGATATCCCAAATTAATGTTGAAGAATGAAGATATTACAAAGACATCCTTTCAAATGAGGTATGTACACTATGTGTTCATAGTGATTCCCTTTAAAATAATTATTTCTACAAAACAATCATGGAATTAATAAATAGATTCTTTAGATATTTCATCAACAATGTTGTGGTAGAATATATAGATTATATTCTGATATGTTCTAAGAGCAATGAGGAGTATGAGGAGCAATTGAGTATTATTCTATAGACAATACGATGGGATAATCTATATGAAATGTACATTAAATTTTTTTCTTGATGAAGGATGTATCATTCATAGGGCATTTTATCACCAGAAAAGGAATATTTTTCGACCATTCTAAGATTATGGAAATTTAGGAGTAGCCTAGAATAGTATTAGTAACAGAAATCTATATCTTCCTCAATCTTACTAGGTATTGAAGATGATTTTTGAGTAAATTCTTATGAGTATCAAACCCATTAACTATACTGAATTAGTTGGGAGTAATTTTTTTTGGTCTAATGATTTTGAATATTTCATCAATGATTTGAAAAAGATGTTTATCACTATACTATTACATAAACTACCCACAAGTGGGGAACTATTTTTGGAATTAAAAAATTCATCAAAGAAGTTCTTATGATTTTTAGTGATGAAAAATTATAATTTAATACACTTATTCTCAAGGAAGCTAATAGTTTACAAGAAAAACTATCACATAAAAGATCCAAAATTTCAGAATGTGATTTTTACATTGAAGACCTAGAAAGCAATTATCTATTGTGAGAAGTGTGAGATATATAATGGTCAAAAAATACTCATATATATATATATTCACATAGAAGGATATTAATATGCTACAGTGAAGATTGTTAGAGATCAGTAAGGATTATGAACAGTCAATCCACTTTTATCCTAGAAATGAAAATAATTTGGAAGATTATCAATGTTGTAAGGATACTGAGACATTATCAAGGATATGAATTTAGAGTGATTTTATCTTCTCAGATTTCATTAGTATGGATCTGGGATTCATAAGGGAAGTAACATCATCATTACATTCTAAAATTATTTATCAATCATCCCTTATATATATGTTATAGGATTATTAAATAAATGATGTGTAAATTCAGAAAAAGATGGAATCTTGTAGAAATGGGAAATCCTCAGATTTCAAAATTGATGAGGAATCAGTCATATGATTTTTGTTATGACTATGTGTACCATAACAATATAATATAAAGTTGTATATTTTGGAAAATTCACATAGCTTGACCATCTCCATCCACCGAGGGAACACAAAGATGTATAGATATCTCTAAGTGTACTATTAGTGGAAACTTTTGAAGAATAATATTTTAAAATATACACCAAAGAACCTAGTATGTTATAATGTGAATTTTTAAAGGAATAATTATAGGGTATGATTAATCCATTAACTATACCTACTTGGTAATGACATAACACCACCAAGTACTATTTCACTAGACATCGGAATAAATTCATACGAAGTAATAATATATGGGTTGTTGTGGATCATATTATAAAGAAAAAAAACATATAGAAATTTTAGAGGAATTATCACTTGATAAAATATAATGATTATACATCTGATAAGTTGTGAGGCTTCATAGAGTAATAATATCAAAATTTTTTGATCGATAACTAATATTTACCTCCTTGTTTTGCATCCAACATTCTCAACACACTAAGATAAACATTAGTAGGGAATATCATCCTAAAACCGATATCCTATTTGAAAATATAATTAAAACACATAATGGAATTTGGAGAGAATGATAAATGGAAATCAAATAAATATGGGATCATCATCTTCCATTGGTTGAGTTCTCTTATAAAAATTGTTTCCCCTCAAGAATCTGAATGGATCCATATGAATCCTGTTATGGGAAAATATGTAGAACAAATTTATATTGGGTTGTATTCATTGAACATAATAATTTTGGACCTAAAATGTTCATAGAAATGGATTTAAAGGTAAATACCATTCATCTGAAAATCATGACTATGAAAATTCAAAGGAAGAGGTATGCGAACAACCGTTGGATATTCATAGCGTTTGACGTTAGAGATAATTTATTCCACATTATATATATATGGAAGAGAGTCATCATATTTGGGAAAGATTAATGCTATGTACAAGGTATATGGTCCCCTTCAAGATTTATGGTCTCATTAGAGTTGTGGTATATATACTTGCACATCCACCAACTATGTCTCACATACATGATGTATTCAATGTATCCCACTTGAGTAAGTACATACTATATCCCTCATATGTACTAAATTCATAGATGGTACAATTGGAAAATTATCATGATGATGATTAGTATATGGTGAGGATATTGGGACATTGAGTTAATTTTCTAGCAAATAAGACCACTCACATCATTAAAATACTATAGAGGAACCATAAATATAAAGAGGCCACATGGCAATCATAGGAAATGATGAAAAAAAAAGTACATTAAAATATTATCACATTTCTATATAAAAAAGAAATTTCAATGGAGAAATTTCAGGTGGGTGAATAATGTAACATCCCATGTTTTTTTTAAAGAATGAATATGTTCGATAGCACACATGATATGCAACAACGAGAATTAATGAACAAAGAAATGTTATTATGAAAATTATAACCTAGCTGTTAAATGGAATGAAATGAATAGTATTAACCATATAATGAAATATATAATGGTCAAACTAATTTATAATTTTTAATTCATTTATATAATTTATTAAATTTTAGTAAAGTCATTTTATTCATCAAAAAATGTATTTTCTTCAAAAAAATGATTTTATTTTTTTATGAGTGAATATTATAATTAATTCAAAGATGTTTTATAAAATATATTTAAAAAATAAATTTAAATTTTAAAATTAATCATGTTAAAATTATATTATGATGAATATTTGACAATTTTCTGAAATTATTGATTTTTCCAGGTATAGTGAAAAATGTTGATTTTAATTTTAAAATATATTTTATTTTAAAGTATTTATATGGTCAAATTATTTTTTGGATTAGTTTTAAATTTTCATTAGTTTATTTTTATTATCTTTAATATAATATTGGTCATTCAAAATGAAGTTAAAATTGAATTTTTTATGATGTCATTTTATATTTTAAACAAGATTTTACCAGAAAAAACGGGTTTGCTTCTACGTTTTTATAGATTAATTTTAAATTATATTTTTTTGACTTCAATGTTTTTCATTTCAAAAAGTGGATTCCATTTTTTGAATGAGAATGTCTAAGATTAGTAAATAATTCCATGTTATTTTTTTCAATATGAATTGTAACTATAACAATTTTGGTTACCATGGTAAAGGGTAAAACGGGTAAATTTGGTTAAAAAAAATTTAAAAACAAAAAAATGACACAAAAACAAATAATAAATATTATTAGATGAATATATCTCCATCCTAATAATCTCTTGCTCTAATTTATGATCTTTTTTCCAATTTGATAATATTATATACTTTATAATGTATTTTTTAATGAAAAATCAAATATGTCACTCTCTAGTTTTTAATCGGTGTTTTATTATAATATGGGTTTGAACCAAGGATATGTTATACTATAAGAAGCATTTACAAATCTAAAATATTTTAATTCATCATTGTAATTTATTTTTAGTTTTTACCGAAGAAATAATTAACATAAATGTTTACAAAATGTAGATGTAGTATTTATATAAGTAATGGAATAATCAAATAAATTATAATGAATATTCTAAAAGTAAATAATTGTGAAGTATTCATAGTCATACATGAATTTTATAGTAGACCATAACACAGTTATCATATAATAAAATATTTTTTTGAATCGTAATTATTTTCTTAATGGCTTTTTAGTAAATGTAATGAATGGTATCAAAATTGGAAATAATGATATTTTAGGGGATTAATACAATATTAAATTATTTAAAAACATAAAATCCAAAACGAAGAAAATGGATAAAATATGACTTCAAAAATTTAACCCTATAGGAATTTATAGACTATTTGAAAGCATTTTTCTCTATAATTGTCCAACTATATTTTAAATTTTTTAAGAAATTCCATAAGTGTCCATTTGAAAGATTTTTTCTCTTCTAAAATTCCTTATTTAATTTATTTTCCTTATATCCCTTCCAAAATACCTACCCTAGGTCCATTAAGAGAAGTTATGAAGGACCTCCTTCACAGAATAGGTAATAGCCTTCAACAAATCATTCAAATTTTTCTCTTCTTATAACACATCTTAATATGTTTTACCCATCCTAAAATAATAAAAACAATGTCATATATATTTATATGTTATTATTACTATGATACATCTGTATTCCACCCTTCTTCCATCCTATGAAAAATGGATGCACTACAGGTGCGTACATACGACATATTTTCTCCATGTAGTTGTGTAATTTTCTTTTCATCACAAATTTATATGGATGGTTTTAATGATGGAAATAATGGATTATTAGGATAATTATTACATGATAATGATTATTTAGAATTAATTTAACATAAATTTATCTACCCATTCATCGTTAAGTTAATGATATAATCACTCATGTGTGTGTATGACCTATTATCTCCATGTAGCAATAAAAACCATATTCCAAATAAATATTTAAATAATGGGTATAAAATGTATTAAATAATTTAATATGATACTTATATCATTAATATAAATATATATTTGAATAATCTATATCCCATGCACATGAAGTGGATCTTATGTGAAAAAACATGGATGAAAAAATGAAGTAGTTAACACCTGAACAAATGGTAATAATGAAATATTATTATGTAGTTGATGGTAAGTGGTCATAAAAGGATTATATATTATATAATAAATACTAATATAGTTTTTATATAAATTGATATTATGATTTAAACCATTATACAGTAAGATAAAGAACATTCTACTCAAGGAATGGGTAATGTAAGGGATCTCTCTAAACCTCAAAATTTATATTGGGTTATACATTATCACTCTTTTACTCAATTTATCTCTTAAGGTTTCTTATATAATTTTACTATATTAGGTATATATACACCAAACATATTTTTGAATCTCAATTCATCTTCCTTTGATCGATAATTTCGTATTTTAAAATGTTCCCTTCTAAATTCCTCTCGATAAATAAAGCCAATTAAAAGGAACTTCTCTCTTTCTTACCCATTTTCAAGTACACTCCCTAAACTATTTTAATACTAAAATATTTTTATAAAATAACTCAATATATCATGAATCACAAATTTTTGTCCATTTCTAATTTAATTCAAATAATTATACCTTTATCATATTTAAAGACTCATGACTATTTTCCCTAAAACAACTCTTAAGTGGAATGTTTTTAAAGTTACCTAGACACTATACTTCTGGTTTTCAATTTAATTATACATAATTATTCCTGATTTATTATTTTTTTCCTTTTTTTAATCACTGATTATGATATATGTCCTTTATTTCATAGACATTGATGTTATATTCCCTTTAGTTATACCTTATGACATGATTATGATACCCATTTCATTCCCTGAGTAACCCTTATAGTTAATCCTTATGTTTGATTCTTTATAGGGAACCTATATGTATGAAATTGTTATAATGGGTGCACCTAGATAGTGATCCAACTCATTGGGTAATGTTTTAGACTCATGAGACGTTGTGTATGGTATTTGGGAGTAAACCTAGTCCTTTGTAGGACTCTATCCAGAGTGTGATATAGTCTTAGAAGTCATATTTGATTCATGTTTTTTTCATGATATATGTTGCCTTCAAATTAAAAATTTTCCATGACCATATGATTCCATATTCTACATGATTTTCTTCTACGTGATTAGTTAAGATCCATGCCTTTTATGTTATCATGTTATGCATTTTGAATATTTTGTTATTATTCCATTCCATGTTTAATCCATTACTAGTCTATTTATCTATCTCCTTTTTTCTTTGCATTCCCCTAGTCATCTGATATAGTTGTAGGACCTTGAAGGGAGTTAGGAGCTCATTATGGGGATTAAAAAAAGACATTTTAATCTAGATTATTTCATTATATTTATGTACCTAATCCTCCTAATATAGTAGAATTTTCAATCCTTGGATTGTATTAAATGTATAATTATGGCTAAAAAAATTATTTATAAATATAAAAGGCTTGGGTTGTAACATCTTGAATTAGGAGCCACTAAAACTATGAATCGAAATTGTGGGTCATATGACCTCAAGAATTCCTCACCGTAAGTCATGGGCTGCTGACTATGAGTGAGGGTCCAAGGTGGTATGGTGGGAGACTATACCCACATATCAAAGTGGTATAGAATATATAAATAGAGATAATAAATAGTGTAATCATATAAGAAAAATAACATAACAGTAGAATTAGAGATAAAAATTTCATCAGAAATAAACATCCAAGGAACTGCAATAATAATCAATCCATAGGATGAGTTATTTACAAAATGATGTCATGGAAAGATGATTTACGAAAAATGGGATATATGTGATACCTACCATGGAAATATACAACATTCTATAAAAAAATACCAAAAGACATCTCCCGTGTCATAATGAACATACTCTCAGTACGCTACTCCCATGATCCATGCAATAGTCCAAATAGATAAATCATACATCATTGGGATGATTCCCTTATTAATACCCACAACTATAAATACTACTCAGGTACTAAGGGATTCCTGATTATGGTGTGAAATAAACTCTGTATTCCACCACCAAAAGATGTGTAGAATAATCCAACAAGTGTGTATAACATATAATTTATTAGGTATAACAAATAATAATAAATGCTAAATATATGTAACTATTGGGTTAGGTTCTTATAAGACACCTGACAGACTCTACCTACATCTTCAGAGGTCGGAATAAGTCTGATATTAGTTTACCATATATAATTAATCACATATATATATAAAATAAGTATACATGTATAGAAATTATATATGTAAGGACATATATACGCATATACATGGATACTATGTGTTATATTGACCTGAGACGTAACTAAAGTTTCCAAGACTGTTCTAATGTTTTATAGGATCTAAAAAAGGGTACTAGACCTGAATCTCATATGAATGCAAGATTTCATTATATTTATTCATGATTTTGTGGTGATTTATCATTCAAAAAACCTGATATAGTGGGGTGAGCCACAAATTCAGACACATGATGCATGGAGATGTGGTACATTATTCTCATCATCTACATAGAAGTAAACTGTTTGAGGTTTCATGCCCATTAACAATGTAAAGGAGTGTGAAACTCTATTCTAAATGAATCCCTTAACTATTATTCATCTTCAAATATTAATGCCCAATTAATAATAATAATATGTCATTTTTATTATAATTCCTTTGTATTCAATTAACCCAACTATCCTTGGGTGAAAAAAGTTATAAAATTCATTATCACTATATATAACACGTGATGTTTCCATTCCACTCACCTTCATTAATTAAAAAAATCCGTTTAATTAACTAATCAATCACGTTAAACCCATTATAATTCCAATAAAAATAACATAGGAGATGGTTTTTCATTTAAACGCATGTATCCAGAGGCCAATTCATTCAACATGCTGAAATTTGTGGACATAAATGAGTAAAATATCCCCAAATTGTTTATCATAGGTTTGTGAGAGTATTTCAAAATGGTTTATTTAATTATAAATATAATCATGTTTTAAATAAATGCAAAAAAAATTCAATGTGTACCACATTGGAAAATACTATGAAACACCATAACTTTGTTGAAAAATCTCTATACAACATAACATAGGCTTGTAACAACACTCATAACTAAGGATGGACTTTAAATCAGTCTTGAATTGGAGGTATTGTAATAAATGAGAAATTCCCTTAAAATAGGTCATATGAGCTCGTATATAAATATTAATTAGTATGGAAATATAAACAATGAATGGAAGAAATAGTATTAGGGATCCTATTGTTTCATATCCAATGCATCTGATGGCCATAAAAATATTTTTTGAATGAATTATTTATTGAATAACATATCTTATTCGTCGCATAGCTCAATGAATGAAGACAAAAAAGGTGTGCGCCTACTGGAGAAGAGACGAAAATATGGAGATAGGTTTTTAAAACATTTAAGGGAAAACTATACATTCTCCTTCAAATAAGGGGTCATATGGTTTGGTTACATGGTTTTCCAAATTTGGCGCCAACCATGATCCCATCACATTATAAGGACCCCCACATTCAAGGTCTAGGAACATAGTTTGAATAACTGTGCACAGCCCATGTCAAAATGGATATTTCATTTGTCTTTAAAAAATCACATGGTCGTGTGTCCCACATTTCATGATTCAATAAAACCATGTTACCACCTACTATGCATTGATATCCCCTACATTTTTGAGCTTTATTATTAGCACTAATCATGTGCTAATAATGTGGACCAATCTATTTCTCTTATTTTTATAGCTCTAAGATTTGAATAAGCCCCAGACACTCCCAAGACCATCCTTTGGTCATTGGGCACACTCACTAGGATGGAACAATGAATTTAGACTGTAAATACAGTGATTCATGCCTTCTTGACTATTGAGGGTAATAAGTGATCATCATAGAAATGATTTGTGCACTCAACTCACACATCTGCTTCCCACTCCCATGTATTTTCTTGAACTTAGTCGTTCATCCATAGCACCCATAATATATGAGAATACAAACCTTGAAGAGTCATCACACTATAATCCATGATACTCACTAGGTAATATTCAAATTAATTATACACATCAAACTCAACTTTATCAGGTTATAAAACATGTGATAGGTCTAGGTAATACAGATAGATATGAGACATGTGAAAAAAAAGTCATCAATAGACTGGTATCTATGAGGAATTGTCATCCTATAAGACATTGGTATGGTAATCTCTAAGATCTCAAAAAAATGATGAATCTAGAAGCTATATTACCCTACCCCATATTTAGATGTTGGCCCTGCCTAGGTGAAACATGCAAGAAACCCCAATTTCCTTTCTTTAACTAGAGAGGTCATTGACAATGGTTGGCATATGATTGCTGCTTAGATTGAGCTATCAATATGTTCTTCTTGATTAGTTGAACCTATATAATGTCTCCAAAATGAGATGTCATCCAAGATGTGTTGCCTCCCCTATCTCTAACAACATAGTGGTGATCAACATGGCCTACCATATAAAGGATCTTAAGGATCCAAATGGATTGTATCCTAAAAACAAGTATTGTAAGAGAACTCAACAAGGGGTATATTTCTTCTCAAAAATCCCTCAAAATCAAGGACATATGCACTGATCATGTCCTAAAACACCTAAATCATATGCTCCATTTTTTTCGTCAGCCTGAGGGAGTTAGAATATGGTCAGAATCTCATGTGTACAATAGGAAATTGCAAAGCATTTTTTAATATAGATTGAATCAAAAAACATCGTCATATACAACAAAAAGAGTTGATCCCTAAATGTGTGTGAACTCTGTGGTGTATATCATTTGTAGCTCATCTGATAATAAAATCCCTCGAATAGGTAATAAGTGTGTGACCTTCTTCTACATGTCAATGATAACCAAAACAACATAATTTCCCAAGGTGATCTAGGAAAAAATATCATAAAGTCCATTATGGCATCATCCCAATTTAAATCAAGAATGGTTAATGGAAGTAAAAAAACCTCTAATCACTGATGTCTATCCTTAGGCAACTAATAAACTACTAAAAAATGGGCAAAAGAAGCACCCCCTTTTATTAGCTCTAAGAAAAAAGTGCAGATAAAGGTTTCCTTTATCAGTGCTAGAAAAGTGATAATAAAGAAGTCTTTTATCAGAGGTGAAGTTTTAGCACTTATAAAGAGTAATATTTATATGTGCTTAAAATCGCTGATAAATAATTGTTTTATCAGTGCTATAAAAGTACTGATAAAGGCTTCCGTTATCAACGCTAAAATTTTAGCATTGATAAAACCATAGACCATGTTTTATAAAATCGGTTGAATAGTATCCTCTATTTATCGTTCCCTCAGGGCCCAGTGGTGATATACCCCTACGAAAACTCCCCCCCTGATCTTCTCTTTGTCAGACCTCCGCCTCTAGCCCTACTGCTTATCCTCCCCCTCAAACCCCTTCTACAGATCCTCCTCCCCGCAAACCCTACTTCACCTCCACTTCGCTGGACCCTACTCCCCGCGAACCCTTCTCCTCCATTTCTCAATGGTGGAAGCTCCTCCTGTGAACCTCCCCCTCTGGCGGTCTCGCCTTCCCCTCCTGAAGTAGAGAAGAAGTCTCTGTGACTGCTCGACGCTTCCTCTCTCCCTCCATCGTCGGTGCAATCTACTCGAGGTAAGTCTTACTCTTCTCTATTTAGGTATATTTTTGGTTGATAGGTTCTGTGAGAGTAGTTTTCATTAGGGTGATGTTTGTATTCTTCCCCATGATCACCACCCTTAGATCAGATGCTAACTAACATAGACTTCTAACAATCTATGTCACAAAATAACACACGTAATGGATTCTTATACAAGGTTAGAAGATGATTTGAACAAAAGTATGACTTTTTTTATGATACCCCATGGGTCCTTATAATATTTGGAACTAGAATTTATTTTTCACCAAGTGTCACATGAATTAGGGTTTGATATTCTCATGCAACCTCAAGAGAGACCATGTTTTACATGAATATTATATTAGTGTTTAGTTTTTTTTCCTCATCCTTCTGGTCGAGTGGGTTTATCTATACTGCGGAAAGTGGTCTTATTCTAAACCCCTTCATGATACACATGATTTTTGATAGTACACACCTCATTATTAGTTGGTTACACTTTTTGGGTTTCATGATGTGCTGGTGATTGTGTTTATAAGTAAGGTTCTATTTATGATAGTGATTAGGACCCCTCAAATAATGAAATTATGTCCAACCCTGTGGATGTTAATTTATATTTCCTATAGTTGGTAAGCATGGTTTTATGTGATGCGTGCAAGAAGAAGAATTTTCTTCCCATTGAAAGTTGAGGAATTCTGGAATGCTTCATAAGGGAGACTTATGGTTAACTCTTGGTAAGGATTTGGTGTATGCATCAACCCATATATCAAAGATGATGAGTGTCTTTATGAAGTTATAGTGTTATAAATTGAATCTATCATTGAGATAGTTCATAGTGGAGCCTCTATGACATTTAGGTTCATTTATTATTTAACCAAGAATCATGGAGTGGCCTCCAGTCTTCATACACTAGGGCCACAGAAGATGAGGAGATCAGAGTAGCACATCCATGGAAAGGTTAGTGGTATTCTTTGGAAAGGACTTTGGGTTTAGATAGTGGTATGAACATGTGAGTAGTTATATTTGGGTGGTTAATTATTTTTAGGATTGTGGTATGTATCTTGACTTTGATCAATGGTAGATTCCAAAAATCTTTCTTTTATGTCAAGGATAATTTAAGGGTGGTGTGAACTTAGTGAACCTCTATGACCAGTTGTTTCTAGGTGCTAGTCTAGAAGGTTTTTTCTTGAAAAAGGGGAGACACCATGCACTTCATTGGGTTGATAGTGATTCTTCTCTGATACCTATTATGGGAATAAATATTTTCATTTTGAATGGAGACTTATCTAGTAATGAACTACCCTTGGTGTGTCAGAGCAAGTGATTTTGGATAAGTACACCTACATTATAGAGAAACCAATTACGTGATGGGGGATGAATTTATTCTCAAGATATTGTAAATGTCTTTCACTTGGTTGGATTGTATTTCATCTCTTTTTATTAAATCCATTAATTTTTTTTGATAAATTCATAGACCGAACTCAAGTGGATTGAGGGAATTAAAAATTTAATACTATGATTTGGATGGCAATATTAGTGTTCTATGATTATACCTATAGTTTGATTTGATATCATAATCTTTTAAGGTAGTGATCTTCCGGGAAGTATGGTTAGCAGCACCCACCCATAGTAGGTGTGTGATACAAGTATCACCTTAGGAGGCACTATCATTCATAGTTACCTCAAGGATAGCCCATTACTCCCATGAATTTAATATGATTGTGATGGTTATATACATATCACATTCCATTTTCTAAACATTCATTCTAAAATCAGAGAGGCAGTCGATGAATAGACTTGGAAGGAGAAGGAACTAGAGAAAGGAGGATTATACAGCACTAAAGTGATAGAGGAGATCATGGAGAAACATGAGGTTGATGGAACTTTGGTTTGATTCTACTAATACTACCCCTATGTAGACTACTCCTATATTGGGAAGTTAGTGGTTAGAATCTTGGATAGTTATAGTCACTAGAGACTTTTCAATAGGAGGCTCTAAGAGTGTTTAAAGGTATGATCTATGTCCGTTATACGTTTCTTTTAGTACTATTAGAAATAGGTACTAGAAACTACTTTTACAAAATTTTTCAATTATATTCTTGGTATATTGTAGGTGTTGGTAGAGCCCCATGTTATTGAGGTAGAGTTATTGCATATTCTTTAGATATTCATGATAGAATTTATGTTCACTAACCTTAATTTTCAATTTCTTATGTTAATTTTGGTAACAAAGCCTATGATATTCCATTGTAATTTTGGATAATGTTAGGTTAGTTGATTCCCCCACTAACCCCATGTTTTCATTTTATTTCAGCTTGGTCACTAGTCTTGGAGTTTTTAATGTGATTATTTTATTATGAATGAGGTGGATGGTAGGGGTGGTTAAAAGGATTTTTAATTTTTGGCTGTAAGGGTTGTGGGTGCTATAACTATTGGTAAGGGGGTTAGAAAGTGTGTTGATTTTGATGGCGGTCGATCCTGGTTCTGTTGATTTCCAAATATTTATTGGAAATGGTTAGGCTCTATTAGTCTCTATTTTTATAGGGAATTAGTTCTGTTATACTGTATTTGGAAGTCTTGTTTTGTGTATTTGAATCAAAGATACAAATATTTGATATTCAAGTAGGATCGAGATGAATAAAGATTGGATGGATGCTAATCATTTGACAATAGAGTATGAGAATGGAGTGCAAGAGTTCATCAAGTTTTCAAAGGATCATGAAAAGGATTCTTCTCAAATAATTTGTCCGTGTTTACGTTGTTTTTATTCTAAAAAAATTACTCCAGAGGATTTGGAAGAATATTTGATATGTCATGGAATAGATCGGAGTTATAAATGTTGTAATAAACACAGTGAAAAATTGATTGTAGCTACTGGCTAGGATAAACTGTGTTTTATGGATCATCAGATGTGAATAAAAATACGGATAAGGAAGAAGACCATTTGGAGTATGTGATTATAGATGTCAATGATGAGGAAGATTGTATTGAGTAAATGGAAAGGATAGTTGAAGATGAACTCCGTGATTGCCCAAAATTATTTGAGAAGATAAAGATTTGTGCCAAGACACCATTGTATGTTGGTTTCACTAAATATACAGCATTTTCAGTTTTACTAAAGTTGTATAAATTGAAAGCAGGAAACAGATAGAGTGATGTCAGTTTTATGGAACTACTTTCTCTCTTAAATGACATTCTCCCCGAAGATAATGATCTCTCAAACCGGACATATCATGATAAATGAATGCTACGCTCGATGGGTATGATTTCTGAAAGAATACATGCTAGCCCGAAAGACTGTATACTATTTCTTAAGGAGAAAAAATCCATTAGAGAATGCCCAAAGTGTAGTGAATCTCGATACAAGAAAGATGAATCCATTCTAATGAAAGATTCATTGTACTTTCCAATCATTTCAAGGTGTAGGTGTTTATATGGAAGTGAAGAAAATGCAAGACCATATTTGTGGCATGAAGATAAAAGAAATAATGATGGTAAATTAAGTCACCCATCTGAATCTCCTCAATAAAAGATAATTGATCAAGAGTATCCTGAATTTGGAAAAGATCCTAGAAACCTTCGTCTTGCGTTATCCATAGATGGAGTGAATCATTTTGGTTTTCAAACCAGTACTCACATTACATGGCCCGTTATGTTGGTTAATTATAACTTACCACCCTAGTTATGCATGAAGAGGAAATTCACCATGTTATCTATGCTTGTATTAGGACCAAAACAACCACATAACGATATTGATGTTTAGTTGTTTCCTTTGATCAAGGATTTGAAATTAATGTGTGATTCAAGTGTTATGTTGTATGATTCTTATAAAAGTGAATACATCACATTGAGAGCGATGTTTTATGGGATGATAAGTTATTTCCCTGCTTATGAAACATTGTTAGGATATATCATTAAAGGAACACAAAGGTGTCCTATGAGTGAAGAAGATACAGAATCAGTTAGGTTGAAATATTCATCGAAATATGTGTTTCTAGGACATCGTAGATTTCTACCTCATCAGTATAAGTACCAATCTTGGACGACATCATTCAATGGATGTTCAGAAAAAATCACAACACCATCTCCACGAATAGGTGATCAGCTATTTGATAATGTAAAAGATGTGAACACTACTTTTGGTAAACCATTTTCAAAAAACCTTACGAAAATTGGTTTGAAAAAGAGACCAGTTTTTTTGAATTACCATACTGCAATTTTTTGTACGTCATACATTTTCTTGATGTGATTCATGTGGAAAAAAATATACATCAAAGTGTTATTGTAACTTTTCAAAATTCCCTTTGGAAAACAAAGGATGGAATTAAGTCAAGGTTGGACATGGTTGGCATGGGAATACGAGAAGAGTTGGCTCCCGTGAAGGGTGAAAATCGAATTTTCTTCCTCCAGCTTCTTACACTCTTTTCAGGGATGACAGATATTATATTTTCAACTTCTTCAATGATGTAAAGGTTTTAGAGGGGTATTCATCAAATATCAAGAACATTGTGTCAATGAATGATTTGAAGTTAAACGGTTTGAAATCATATGACTTCCATGTTTTGATTAAATATATAATTCTTATAGCTTTACATTTCATTTTTCCCCTGAATGTTCGTTATATGTTAACCCAACATTTTTTCTTTTTCAATGATATATGTAGAAAGGTTTTAGGCCTAGCGAAATTTATAGCTATGGAAAGAGAAATTGTCATCATATTATGTGAATTAGTATTGTTCTTGTCGCCAACATTATTTCATATGATGGTTCATTTGATGCTTCACTTGGTGATAGAGATTTGACTTTGTGGTCTTCTGCACTATATATGGATGTACCACATTCAACGGTATATGATGATTTTGAAATGGTATGTCAAAAATCAATGTCATCCAGAGGATTGTATAGTGGAGTGGTATATTGTTCAGAAAGCCATTGAATTTTGTACCGAATGCCTATCTGATGTGGAAAGCATTGGTCTCCTGAAATCTCATCATACTAGACGCATAGAGGGAAAGGTAATTTCTAGAATAGATGTTGTGACAATCAATATTATAGATCGGGAGCAGGTCCACATTTATGTTTTTCATAACAGTTGGGAGGTTGCTCTATATATTGAAACCTACAATAAAATTATTAGGTAGTTGAATCCATCAAGGGTGAAAAATGGATATCAAATACACATAATCACCATTTTATAGGATGGTTTCAGGACCATATTTTTAAGAAGTTAGATAAAAATCCAAATTCAATTTCAGAATGACTTTGATGGCTAGCTGTAACACCAAGTGTGTATATATTATCTTACAATGGTTACGAAATTAATGGTTATACATTCTATACAGATGAACATAATGAAGATAGTACCATGAAAAATTTTGTAGTTACACTTGTGGATGAAGTGATGCATGTTTCTCATAGTAAGGACATAAATCCAATTTATAAAAATATGTCACACTTTAGCATTATCAAACAAATATGGGAGTTGGATTATACGACATTCCATTTGCCGATTTTTCAAGGAAAATGGGTTGATAATAAGGGTGGT
The DNA here is from genome assembly GCA_963277665.1 of Viscum album. Lineage (NCBI taxonomy): Eukaryota > Viridiplantae > Streptophyta > Magnoliopsida > Santalales > Viscaceae > Viscum > Viscum album. The sequence goes on along the minus strand of OY728123.1, from coordinate 743,043,670 downwards.
GTTAAAATAGATGAATTGTGATTTGTGAAAGTTTATTTTAGTAAATAAGGGTACAAAGATGAACATTTTATAATGGCATCACAAGTGGTACAAATATTTTATATTCCAGATCCCGCAAACCGAAAGTGGTTGATTATTCTTTTATCGTCCAGAAATATTGAAGGGTCTGATGATATATAGTTGAGGATGATCCTTTCAGTGGTTCGTCACAATCATTTCACAGCGGTCCCAATATAGATGATTTTTTTACTTGTTAGAGGAGACCCCAATGAAGGGATTTGAATAATCGATTGAGGTGTCAAATCCCTTCAGCATTTGAAAAAAAATAAAAAGTGTTCAATAAACATGTTATATTTTGTTTGTAATATAGATCTTGTTATCTCATGTTATTATCTTATCATTATTGAATTTAGGTAATATAAATTAATTGTTCAACCACTTTTTCAGATAATGACTTTTTCACATTTTGGTGCTCTTAACCTTGAGCCTAAAAAAGTCTCTCAAGCTATTGCTACTACTGCTAATGTGGCTGCTCACAGTGCAGAGAAACAACAATTTTTTTAACCTATTTATGCTCCTAGTGTTGAGGTCCAACAACCATAATCACATGTCATTTCTATGATTTTTATATGAACATATAGATGATGTTGTTATCGATGAAATGGTTAAGGATGAAGGACTGACGTCGCCGAAAACACAGGTGTGTCGTAGTTTGATGGTGTTAGCCAAAGTTCTTATAGAGAAAATCAAAGGCATCAAATTTATTGTTAGATGGAATTCACGAGGCCAACATGTGAACCCCAACAAATCTATTTTTAGTAGTAACATTGGAATTGTCACTCAGCAATGTGTGCTGATTGACATAGATTCAGGGAATCATATTGTGTTTGGGTTGAAGGCTGTGATCTGGGAAGAAATTACAGTAACATTATGATATTATTTCTTTAATTTACTAGAAAATAAAATAATGAAATAGTGTATTACTCTTCTCAATCTCTTGTAGAGTACATTTATAGTAGATGATTCACACAAGAATTGTGTACTAAGGCTTGCAGGAATGATTCCTCGAGGTTTTCAAACTATTTTAAAAAAATTTAACTTGAAAGATTTCAAATGTAAAATAAACCCACACCCACCCCTTATCTATTCTTGCCTAATATCCCAAGAAGTATGGGATTTATTTATTGGTCATCGTGGGGAATAGAAATTTTACGTACATTGTGTTAGATAGTACGTTTTTTGAGGATACATGTATTCATCACTTTGATTTTCAATATTTCATTTATGAAACAACAACTCAGTACTGAAAATAAGGAAGAAGAATCAAAACCATTATACCCCTTTCATAAATCATGGATGGGGTACGCTTCAACAGAAAATAAAATGGTTTTTATTTTAAATTTACAGTAATATTATTTGGTGCCAATAAAAAACATCATAATTATCTTTCTATATTTATATGTAGATTGATGAGTCTAAAAAAAAGACACTTCCATCCCATTTCATATGCTAAGGATAGAGGCACATGTGAATAAGGGAAGCTAGTAAATGAAAAAACACAAAAAGTGTGCGAAATTTGTGTATTTATGACACGATAAAAAGATTTGTTTTAAATTTCTATTACATAAAATTAATTTTTTTATTTTCCATTATCCAGAAGTCATAGGTATCACCTACTCCTATAGAGGATGCATCCCTATTATCAATGAATTTGAAGCGGCAAGAAAAATATAGTTGTGTTAGAGGTGTGGGGTTTAGGGTGCCACCACGACTATATTATGATAAAAAATGGATGATATAGATTAAAAAATGAAACAAATGATAAAAATACTAGGAACTCTTGAAGAACGATTTATATGGAAAAGATAGTTTTTAGAAACGTTTATGGGTGGGAAGGAAGGAGAAGACACAACTCAGGAACAACCATCTTTTGAAGATCTTACCCCCCCCCCCACCCACCAACTTTGAGGTGAGCCATTCCCCTCAAAGAACTATCTTAGATGTGGTAATCAATATTCTAATAATTGTTCCCATGAAATGTGAATCATACAAACACAGATACTTTTCCTGTACTGATATTTTACAGGGTGATAATGACTGTGATTTAAATCTATCAACACACACCTATCACCTAGTGGCGAGGGCTATGGTGTTCAACATCCTATAGGACAAGATGCATAATAGACAACTTCTGAAAGATCATCTGAAAGTGATGATTACTGTAGCTCATGAGCCAAATGCAGATCTACCTATTCCACTTAATGATGATGATATTCATATGGCTGAAAAGGATATTGGGACATTTATTACATGGCCTTCAAAACCTGTAAGAGTACATTTAGACAAAGAGGTATTTGTTTATATTTTATTCAAGATAAACCTTTAACAATTAATGAAAAAAGGGTCCGAACCAATTAATGTTATTATAAACGGAGAAAGGGAAGGGGCTCATAAGAAACCTCATCTCAAAAGAATCCAATCGATCGACTAACCTATCCCAAATAGCATCTGAAATAACAATAACACCACCTGATCTCTATCCACATTTACAAGCATTGAAGACTCATGTGGATACAAAGCTAAGAGGTGGTAGTAGTCATATAGTGGTTTTTGAAAAGAATATATACCGAGAGGAAATTGAAGATTTTGTTTCTGCTGAAAATGTAAATGAGTTCCTTGAATACGTTTGGTTAGGCATCATAGTTGTAAATTTATATATGAGGTATGTTTTCATGAATTAATTTTCTAAAAGATGATATAACGTGGAAAATATGACTAAATGAATTTTATATTATTGACAGACTTATATATGAAAAATAGTTGAAGGAATTTTCCCATGAGCCAAAATTAAAACATGTTAGTCCTCATACAATATCAACGCAACTAATGGAATTAGAGCCATAAAAAGGATAAAATAGTGAACGGATGATGAAAACATTTGAAAGAAAGATTAAGGATGACATACTCTTCATAATACCAACCATGTAAGGGTAAAACTCTGTGATTAAAGCATATCAATTATATTTTTACTTCTTTTATAACTTATTCCTTTTTGTGTTTTTTTGAAACATTGGATTCTAATTGTGGGGAACTTGGATACTCCAAAGATTTATTTTCTGGATTCAATGCAAGGATATCCAAAAAACCGACATCAAATGATGGAGTTTGTGAATCTGTAAGACACTACATCATACGTTTTAGGTCTAAACATCAAATAATATAATTTATATTATCTTTTACTAAGGATTCTGTTATGATCGAGTGGTGTATCATTATCATCTTAAAAAATTAATAAAGACATGGTCTAAGAATAAGGAGGCGAGCAAGTACTATGTCTAGAAAAATATCAGGGTATATATAATAAAATTTCACTATCCAAAAACATATCAACACAAGTTACTTATTATCCTAATGATCAAATTTTTTGTACTGTCCAAAACAAACAAACTATAATGATTTCGGTTATTATGTTTGAAAATTTAAGAAAGTGATTGTTTTTCCTCAATAAACTTTCCACCCTAAAGATGTATTTTCTAAAACAACTAATATTTCCTTTAAATTATTTATTAATTATTTATTTATATATTTGGAAGTACTACTATGAATGTGGAAAAGCCTTTTACTCACAAGACGATATAGATTTTTTCAAAAACTAGTGGGTTGCATACCTGATGGAAGATTCTACACAAATAGCATGAAGATCTGACTTGGGGACGTGTACAATTGGCAGTCATTTTTGAGAGAGGATAAGGTGATCAAAAGATGAAACAGTGTTGTATGTAAATGTTCGTAGGAATATTGTAATTGTTATTAAATAAAACATCCTTTCTTCAATAATTCATTTTTCTATTTTAATAGATGAAATGCACCATCAACATGCAATAATGATGAACCACTTTTCTTTGGACTTTGGATAAGAAATACTAATAAAATCTCCAAAATACCTTTATATCCGACCAAGCGCATTTGGATTGTGTTGATACTTTAGAGGAATGATCCATGGGTCATTTTTGATGTGTAAAAGTTAAACCCGCCTCAATCCATGGCATGGTGTGGCCAGTATCACTCAATGTGTCTCTCTTTTGTTTAAAATGGACAGAAATTTAAGTGAAAACAACAATGGACGTACGAAAATATGACCAAACGCATTTGGATTGTGTTGATACTTTAGATGAATGATCCATGGGTCATTGGTTACATGTACGAGTCAACCCCACCTAAATCTGAGGCAATGGGTGGTCAGTATCACTCATTGTGTCTCTCTTTTGTTTAAAATGGACAGAATTTTAAGTGAAAACAACAACTGATGTATGTAAATCTGACCAAACGCATTAGGATTGTATTGATACTTTAGGAGAACAATCCATATGTCATTTGTGACATGTACGAGTCAACCCCACCTCAATCAGAGGCATGGTGTGGCCAGTATTACTCAAAGTGTCTCTCTTTTGTTTTAAATGGACAAAATTTTGTGTGAAAACAACAAATGACATACAGAAATCTGACAAAACACATTCAAATTGGGTTGACACTTTATGGGAACAATCCATGGGTCATTTTTGACGTGTACGAGTTATCCTCGCCTCAATCTGTGGCACTTTGTGGCCAAAATCACTCAAAGTGTCTCTCTTTTGTTTAAAATGGACCAAATTTTAAGTGAAAATAACAACAGACGTACAAAAATCTGACCAAACTCATTTGTATTATATTGATACATTAGCTGAACAATCCACGTTTCATTTGTGACGTGTACGAGTCCACCCCCTAGACACCAACCCAACCCCCTGGACACTCCCACAGATAGCCCACGCCCCCACCAACCCCCTGGACTGCACCCCCACCCCTCCTAGACACCACCCCACCACCTGGACACCCCCTCCCCCTGGACACCCCCACCCACATGGACAGCCACCCCACCCCCTGGACTCCCCCTAGACACCCAAAACCCCATAGATGGCACCCCCACCCCTCCTAGACACCACCCCACCACCTGGACACCCCACCCCCTGGACACCCCGACCCCCATGGAAAGCCACCCCCACCCCCTGGACACCACCACACCCCCTGGACAACCCCACCAACTCGTTGGACACCACACAACCCCCCTTGGACAACCCCCCCCCCCCCCCCCCCCCCTTTACACCTACCGACCCCCTGGATGACTCCCCCACCCCTCCTAGACACCACCCCAACACCTTGACACCCCCACCCCCTGGACACCCCACCCCCATGGACAACCACCCCCACCCCCTGGACCCCCCCCCCCCCGGACACCACCCCACCCATTGGACACCCCCACCCCTCTAGAAACCCCCACCCCCTAGACACCCCCACCCCTAGAAAGCCCCACAACCCCCTAGACATGACCCCACCCCCAGGACACCCCCAACCCCCTGGATGGCCCCCACCCATCCTAGACACCACCCCACCACCTGGACACCCCCACCCCCTAGACACCCCCACCCTCATGGACAGCCACCCCCACCCCTTTGACACCACCCCACCCCCTTGGACAGCCCCACCAACCCCCTAGACCAAGCCCCCTCAAAACCACCCCACCCCTTGACACACCCCACCCCTTTGAAAGCCCCCACAAACCCCTAGACACCACCCCAACCCCCTGGACACCCCCACCCCCCTATACACCAACCGACCCCCTGGACGGCACCCCCACCCCTCCTAAACATCATCCCACCACCTGGAACCCCCCCCCAAGACACCCCAACCACTTGGACAGCCACCCCTACCCCTTGGACACCACCCCACCCCCCTTGGACAGCCCCCACCAACCCCCTAGCCCCCCCCCCCCCGAACATCACCCCACCCCCTAGACACACCCACCCCTGGAAATCTCCCTAACACCTAAGACACCACCCCACCCCCATGGAAACCCCCCCTCCCCCCACCACCACCCTGGACAGCCCCCCCCCCCACCCCCTGGACACCCCGTGGATGGCCCCCACCCCTTGGACGCCCCCCACCCCACCCCTCCTCGATACCACCCCACCACCCGGACACCCCCACCCCCTAGACAACCCCACCCCCATTGATAGCCCCCACCAACCCCCATGGACACCACCCCACCCCCCTTGGACACCCCCAACCTTCTAGACCACCCCCACCCACTATAAACCCCTATCTCCCGGGACAACCCCCATCCCCCTGGACACCCTCTCCCCCCTTCGACAGCCACCCCAAACCCCTGAACAGCACCCCAACCCCTTGAATTCTAAATTGAATTATTTATGTAATTAATTAACTTATGAATTATATGTTAATGGTGTAGGGTTATACATGATGTATGAGTATAATTGTTGTAATTACCTTATGAATTATCTGTTAATTTTTTATGGGTATACTTGTGGATATGCTGATTTTTGCAGGTCATATTTTGGTGTGCTACTGTAGAATTTTATGTTACAGCAGGCAGGGCATTTATCATCACTTTTTTATTGCGGATAAAGGTATCCTTTATCAGATCCATTTTAGCACTGATAAATTCTACCTTTATCAGCACTTTTTAAGAACTGATAAAGGAGGCCCCCTTTATCAGTGCTAATATTTACAGTGCTTTTTTAGCACTGTTCAAGCCCTTTCAGAGTGCTAATAAAGCCTGTTTTTGTAGTAGTGATAGCTGTAACATTCAGTATAAAATCTGGTGATCTCCCATTTCATATTGTGACACCAATACTGGCGATGTAAGTCTCAATACAGCTTGGTGACACCGAGTTATACCAGCTAAATTGATGTTTGATATTCCCACATAAAAACCTATAATATGTATGTTTTGACACAAAACACCCATGTATGTGTAAATTATCATCTTCATCTGTTGTCCAAACAATATATAAACCCTCTTCTGAAACACTCGCCTTTGGGAATGGGCCCTCGGGATCTAAAAGTTTCCCTGTTCTCACCAACTCCATAAGGGTAGAGGTTACTACTAAGTCTCAAAGGATATTCAACCAATGATACTCTTAAAATGCAACATCCATCTTAGAAAACATTCCCAAAATTAACCACTCTCCACTAGACTATTGAACAACATATGTTCAAGTATTCCATCTCAGAGCATCAGCTACTATATTTCCTTTACCAAGAACATCGACAAGATTCAACACAATTCATTGTAGGTATTCAACCCATATATGATACCTAGTATTTAGATAATGTATTTTAAAGATATAATTGTTGATTTTTTTATTGATGAATACCATAAATTTCTACCCATGTAAATAATTTCTCTAATTGTGTAAATAATGACCAACACCAGTTATCTCTAGATTGTGTATTTTTTAATTCCGATCATGATTCCTCAACTGACAGACCTGTATGAGACAACTCAATCATCTTGTATCATAAATTTTATGGTCCTAGTACATGATGTGTCTTGGTAAACTGTATAGAACCTTCCTAACTCTTGTAGAATTATGATCAATGATGAGGTCAACCTTCCTTTCAATTCTTAAAAGTCTCTTTCACAAGCATCTGAACACATGAATTTTACATGCTTCTCAGTCAATACCTTATGAGGCACTACTAGGAATGAGAAATAATAGATGAAAAATCTGTAATATTCTGTAATCCCTAGTATAATTTTTATATCAACGATGTTCTATGGATACTCCCTAAAAAATACTTCTCCTAGATTCGTTGGGTCTACTGATACTCCAGACTCCAAGATGATATGACCCTGGAAGTAGACTTTGTTGATCAAAAATTGGTTTTGGGGGATATTTTCATATATATGGGGCTCTCTTTGTGTATTCATCATGATCAAAATATGTTTGGAATGGTATTGTTGAGTGAAAGAATACACCAAGGTGTTTTCTACAAAAACTTTCAAAAATGAATCCAATTGAAGGTGGAAAACCTAATTCATAAGATCCATAAAAACATAGGCACATTCCTGATATTTAACTTTAGAAACATATACTCATAAAAATCATACTGACATCATAATATTATACATTGTGTTTATGATGGACACATATTCACCTAACAACAGACCGACCTCAATTCAATATTTGAAAACATGATTGCTCTACAGAGCATATTGGATAGATCATCTATTCGAGCTAGTGGATACTGATTCTTAACTATTAATTGATTTATCCATAATCAATCCATGAAATTAATGAGGGTATTATCCACATTCTTGAAAAAAAGGAAAATTGCACCCCATGGTGACGTACTAGGTCATATAAACCCTTTATATTCAAAGGCCTCCATCATCATCTAGATCTATAGAAGCTCTGTATGTTCTATCATATAAGATGTAATGGACATTGGTTCTCTATAAAACACTAGCTTAATTGTGATTCCTACCTCCCTCATTGGCGGTATCCTATAAAATTAATCAAGGAAGACATCCATGTACTGATCCAACACATGACTGTAAATAGTAATTCATATACCCTAATCATCAAGGAAGAGACTAGTTATCAAGTATGAAATTATATCTGACCCATTATTTTCAATTCTCACTTAAGATGCTTGAACATCCTATTATCCCTTTTGAATTTGAATCTCACCCTCATGTTATGTAAATGTCATACTCTAGAGATAACAGTAAATATGGTATTGATAGTAAACTAACTAGTACATCTTGAAAATTGCATCAAACCATATTATATAGAGGATGAAAATATTTCACATTAGTACAAATCTTCCAATATTAATGATACAATCCTTAGATTATAAAACAATCTCTCATAAGATACCTCATGGGATATCGAGCATAATCATGCCATAGAAGTACTCTTTATCAACACCCAGACTCTCTAATATTTCCACTTATTTAAGAGTATGTTGAACCTAAGTCATAAAAACCATATAGTAAATAAAGGCTACTAGAATAATACCTAGAATAATAGAGGGTATTGTTCCCTAGTCCTTCAGAATAGGATACAATGCATCTAACAGGATCATACCATGGGCTTGATATAAAACCTGAATTCCCCAAGTAGGCCTCCACTATATGAATTTTGATTCCAGAATCTAAATTCATCTATCTAGACCACCACCTTGGCCTGATTGGTTAGTTGTTTTCTAGCTATCTACCTATAGATGTACTACTATACCTCACTATAATGTGGGGTTACTATAGGTCCTATCTCTCTAGGAAATTATGAGAAGGTCCAATAGAATCACTCGATATTACACATCCTTCCACAACCTCTTCACTCCACTGGACCTCTTATACAATGTGGTTTTGTGTGTCCGGGTTTCCCACACTAATGACATACAATGAAACAATCAGTATGAGATGTCTATCTATGACTGCCCCTATGGGAATCCTTAAATTGATTCTTCCATATTCTAGAGGAACTACTACTAGGTCCTGTAATTGAACTACCCTATCCCACACTATCGTCATCTCTAAAATTCCACTTAGTAACGAGGTCCTAGTTAACTATCTTAAAAATATTGGTCCAGCATAAAATATTAAATTTCCATCAGTTGTAGTATACCATCTCTTCTTTGAATCACCACAAAGTTATGAGGTCGTCACCAACTAAGCTCATTGTGAATCTCTGAATCTCAATAAAAAATCATAATTCTCTATCACATACATGTCTCTCTACCCCAAGTTCATGAACTCCTTATCTTGGTCACTTCTCTATGTCTAGAAAAATAATTAATTATATAATACCATCTACAAATCCCTCCAGATCATATATTAAGGTCAGAATACCTGGGTAATGACATCTCACCCTCTCTTGATAGAACCACATAGCATATAAGCAGCGATCTTCACCCTACTCTCTATAGGTAGAAAGTATGGCCTCTAGATTTTATTCTATAGTCTGAGGTCTTATATCCCCATATATAGTTGTATGATTCTAGTTCTGAAATTATCAATTCAACTCTTCCCATAGTCGGGGTAGGTTGAGAAACACATTTCCTAAATTTCATCATATGAATGAAACCCTCTCAACATATGGTGTTAGTTCCCCAATTAGGAATAATAGCTAGTGTCTTTGGTGTCCCTACTAGAGGTTATATTGGTGACACAAGGTCCACCTCCTATGGACTATGTTCATCACTACTATTTGGTAATATGACTCAAGGTTGTCATGGTGGCATGATTCAACAATTCCAAATGTAGGAATAAAAAAATAATCTAATAGCTAAATATATTTTCAATTACATAGTAGGATTGTTTCATAGCCTTCTTTGAATAAATTCACACCTCTATACCTATTCAAAAATCCATGGGTATTTGGAAAATGAAGGAAGGAAATAAGAATCAAAATATACATTCCCCCAACTACTAACTTCTAAGGATGGGTTGGGGTCTTGTTCTCGTATAACAAGACATAGGTTTTGGTATATGGAGTGTCAATTTGAAGCCTTGGAGGAAAACACCATTTACTTTGTAATTAACAACCCCCTATAATGGATAACCATTTACATTAAAAAAACTAAATCCATTAAAATTCATAATATTATATATATATATATATATATATTCTAGTTGAATGTTTTACCATTATGAATTTATATAATACATAACCAAATAAGTTGAAATTGGCCCCACATTTAACTATGATCAAGCCTTTACATCCTATATCAGGATGTTAAAAGTCATATAAATGACTTGATTAAGTGAATGAACATTCCAATTTTATAGAATTACTTTATTAAAACAATCATTTTTAATTCATGTAATCAAATAAATTGATGGTGTTTTGTTCCATGAAAATGGTAGGTCCAGGACCCTCAACATCGTATAATTCACCAACTAATGTTACATCGTCAATATATTTGGGAAAGAAACCTTTTATATTGGTTCATAGATACTAGTTAATCTAACTATTTCATCCTACAATAATATTTTTCATATTTCCATAAATAATAGTCAAAGAACCAAACTATATTAAGTGGGAAAATGCGCGTAGTAAGTAAACATGTTATGTAAAAATGCATGGAATATAAGTCCTAAAGTGCCTAAAATGATTAATTTAATGATAAAACCATGTCATAAAAGGCCATGGTAAATCCAATAATAATAATATCATTAATAATAATAATTCGAAAAAAACATTCATCACCCATTAGTGAGATCAATTCAACTATAAAAAAAATCGGTAACAGAATTAACATATCCCACGTAATTTGGGTTTCCCCAATATATTGGTCAGATAATCCCTTTAACAATATCATTAACCAATTCTAACTCATTCCTAGTATCTTATCTAAAAGCCAATAAGTAATACAAAAAACCCTCTAATGCTACTTTGTAACATCTCAAACTATAATCCACTAAGATAGTTCTATGTACCGATGGGTGACATACCCTTAAATGTTCCTCCTAATATTCAAATGGCTACTAACTAGAAGTGAGGTTCCGAGGTGGTATAGTATAGAGACTATTCTCTCATATCATGGTAGAATAGTGGATATATATAGAGATAATAAATATTGGGATCATATGGGATAACTAACTACAAAAAAGAAGCATATGAATAGAAAACATTAGAAATAAACGTCAATGAAATTGTACTAATAATAATAACATAGGCTGAGTGGAATAAAGAATGATTTCCTATCATACTGATGTACCAAAAAAAGGAAATACATTGGATACACTGTTAAAACATATACAAAATGTTATACAAAAATTACAAAATACCAAAAGATATCCATAATCATCACGAGCATTTGTCCAGTCCTCTTACCCCATGATTCATGCTAAAATAAATATTGATAAAAATTGCATGATAGGGTTATTCCCCTTATAATATCTTCAACTATAAAGTCTAATCATGTACCAGGGGTGGATCGAGTATGGAATGAGATAAAGTAAGTAGAACTCCACCAACAATGTCTAGAATAATTTATCAGTGTGTATTTATTAGCAGTCATTAGTTATAACATATAACAAACAATGCTTAATATAAGTACCAGCTAGCTCACATTATTATAGAGCACCTAGTAGACTCTATATCCATCGGTATAGGCTAGAATAAGTCTATTGTTGGTTTACAATATATAATTAATGACCTGTTTATATATAATTTGTATACATGTATATACACTATATATGTATGGACATAAATAGGAATATACATTAATACTACTACTAGTTGGACATAGGGTGTAACTCAAGCATCCAGACTAATCTTGTGAGCTATAGGATCCAAAAAGGGTACTATAACTGAATCTTATAAGAATGAGAGATGACATGATCATTATTTTAGATATTTTGTTTAGTCTTATTATATAACACCCAAGATATTGGGTTGAGTGGCCATAGCCAACCCCCAGTGAAATGGAAAGTCGTATGTCATTCCCATTATCCATATAAAGTAAATGGTGTGAGATGTTATGCCCATCACTAAACATAAGGGAGTGTGGAACACCATTCTCAATAAATCCCTTAACTATTATTCATCGTTTAATATCCATTTTCCAATCATAATAATAATTTGTCATTTCCATTCGAATTTCTTTATATTCATTGAACCCGACTGAACATTGATGAAACAAGTTATAACCTTAATTATATAAATATATAACTACTGAAATGGCCTTCCAGTCACATTTTTTAATTTAAAAAAAATCAATCAAGCTAAATCCATTTTGAAGACAATAAACCCCACACAAGAGGTGTTTTTTATTTTAAACACTTATATCAACAGAGAAATTTAATCAACATGGAAAAAGGGGTGGAAATCAAAGAGGTAAAAAACCAATAACATTTTAACACATTTCTATATGTGTATCTCAACATTTTTTAATTATATATAGTCGTAAAATATGTTTTAAAGGAATTTGAATAAATTATGGTGTGTGGACCATTGGAAAATTCTATCAAACACCTCACGTATTATGGAATATTATTTGACCACCTACCTTAGGATTGTAGCACTATCCTCAACAATAATTACCCATTAAATCAAGATATAATTGGAGAAATAGTAAGAACATCCCAATAACCAGAAAAATAAGTATGTGATCTCCAACTATAATAACCTTGTATATAGAACGATAAAAAAATAATGGGGGAAACACAATTAGAGATCCTACCATTGTGGCTCCTATTCACATGATGGTGTTGAGACCATATTTTGGATTGATAAGTTATTTATGAACCAATCATAGGATTGGGAGATATCCACATAAAAATAAAGAAGGGTGCATGCCCTATTGAGAATAGATTAAAATAAATAGATAAGTTAATAGAACATTTAAGTGAAAAATGGTCAATTCCCCATCATGGATGCTCACTAGAAGATATTATGAGTACATGATAATGTTATATACAACTAACTATATCAGGACCCATACCTTTATTGAAGCTAATACTCTAGGTGATTCCCTTTCTATCAAAGGAGTGGTTCAAGAAGCTTGTATCCGTGTTGTTACTCCTAATGGTGACCTTTAACCTATTCTAAAAAAAGAAAAATGTAAAGTCACTTCTTTTCATATGATTTAACTTTATGTTTTATTTATACTAAAATTCAATGAGGTCATTATTCCAAACCATTCCCATCAAATAAGGGGCCACACAATTTGGCAACATGGTTGTCCAAACCATGAACCAATAGTGCTCCTAACACAATCCAGGACCCCCCCCCCCCACGTGTTTTAGGTGCATGATTCAACTAATAGTTCATAAACTATGTGAAATGGATCATTCATTTTTTATATAAATTTCATGGTCGTGCGGCCCAGCTCACATGATCCAGTTAAATCGTGTGGCCACATGTTGTGTACCGAGTACCCAACATGGCTTAGGTGTATAGTTAGCACTAACTATGCACTAAAAATGTGGATCAATTTTTTCTCTGATATTCTGAGATTAAGGATCCAAAAAGTCCTTTGACTCTCCAAATACCTTCCTTGGTTCATAGGGTGCACTCACTCGAATGAAACATATAATTTAAACTATAAAAACAATGATTTGTATCTTCATGAAATGCAGGTTCATTACTGAATGTTTATAAGGTATACTTGATATTATAATTACAAAAGAATAATTATGCCCTTACTAGGATATATAAACATTAAACACATCATTATACCCATTCATAAAAGTTAGTTATCAAAAATTAAATGTATACGTAAGTGGATATGGTAATTTATACATTCACACGAACGATACTTCCACTTCATGTTTGATGGGAAGGAGGGTTTATAATTATTTTCTCATCACCATAATAAAATTTCAACATAATGAGGAAACTAAATATATTATTTTTTATTAAATAAAATTTATTTATAGGATGTATGAAAAATAAGAAAAGAAAGTGATCGGTTAAGGTGATTACCACTTCTCTAAAATGACTCCTTTAGATCTTCTCAAAATGTATCACGACTGGTATTTTGGGATTACTATATCATCTATAATATTTATTTAGATGTCTAGAATAGGTATTGGTATTGTTTGGTTGAACTATAAGTCTTATAATGTTATGAAGAAGTGACTGAGGAGGTGCCCTTTTATAATTGAGGTGAGGGCCACTTCTAGAATTTCTGAAAAAGATAAATTTATAATAAATTTATTCTCAATAAAAATTCCTCAAAATGGATAAGAATTCAAATATAATATATTATTTGTTTTTAATCCCATAATAAAATAGAATATAGAAAAAAAATATACTCATTATCATTCTGTTTAACCCTTCGGTGATTTTAATTTAAATTATAGTAAAAAATGTTTCAATATTATTGGAATTTAGTTATTACTTATAAAAAATATAATTGGACCATAAATATACATGTTATGATATTTTATACCATTTTATATTGACAATCTCTTATTTCATGATTTTTATCATTTTTAAAAAAATTAATAAAATATTATTTTGATTTCATTAAGGTCAATTTTGACACAATTCAATTAACTTGACTTAAAAGACATAAAGAAAATGTTGTAATTGGAATATAGTCTTTTAAAAAACAATAATTTTTCATAATAACCTATAAAACTCAAGAAATTACATAAATTAACCCAATAAGATAACTTAATATTTTCCAATTCATTTATTTTATTTTTCCATTAATTGAATATATACCTTTTTGGCGTTGTTAAAGCATTTTAGATAATTATATAATACCTAAAATATGTAAATGAAAAGTGAATCATGAATTTAATTTCATTATTAAAAAAATTATTATTATTAGTATTTAATAACTAGATTTTTTTCCAATAAGAATACTAAATGGATATTTAAAACAAATAGGGTGACATTTTTTATCTTTCATTTACTTAAATAACATATAAATCATTTACATGGAAAAATGTGCCATAAAAAAATAAATTCCCTTCCTTAGGTGAGAAGTATAAATTCACTTTATTCAAATAAGAGTTTAGAAGAGAAATTATAGTCTTATAACTTATTTTTAGGCTCGAGTAAACCGATTTATCCTTTATCATGGAGATAAATTTACCAATGTTACTATTCATATTAACCGACAATAAAAGTGGATCATATAGAAATTGTGAACCATATTATTATAATTCAGTAATTAAATTTATCTAATTAACTTCCAATAAATGGAGGAAAATAATATTTTTGTAATTGTGTAAAAAGTGACAATAATTATTTTTAAGGAAAAAAATACATTTTTCAGTTTAAAACTACATTTATTCTTATCCCATGTCTAGAAATATTTATTTCACCAATTTTTAGTACATTGATAAATACAATAATATATAAATATCAATAAAATAATTCACTAATATTTATTAATTTTTTATTAATATAAAAAATCATTTCACATATAAATAAAAAGTTTAATAAAAAATAGCAATTTTTTTTAAAAACTTTTTTAATTCTAATCCTTTAATAACTAATGAATTCATTTTAAAAATATAGTGACCATATATTTTTCATTATTATTTTATTAAATATAATACCCTACAATAAAAATACTACATGATAAAGAACACTATAACATCCCAATATTTTTATAAAATATTGTCTCTTTAAATAATTTTATTGATTTGAAAGATGGTGCTTCACACAACACTAAGTATAAGAAAATTGTCATTTATTATTAAAATAATATTATTCAAAATGATATTTATCACCTAGACATTAGACTGGTGGGTATGAATAGGAATATCAAAATTATTAAAAATGTATGGTTATATATTTATAAATTTATTCCCATTCTTATCAATTAATTATCAATGAAGAAAAAAATCATTTGAAAGAAAAATAAATATTTTTCTATAGAACATATTTTATGAAGGTAACGTAATTTTTTCTGAATAAATTAAATTAAAAACTATTTTTTAATGCTTTTAATTAAAATTATGTGTTAATTACTTAATCGATGTTTTTTATAATAAACAAATTCTTTTCTAGGTTTAGGATAAAGATAAATCAAGTTTTACGCTTAAAAGTTTTTTTTTTCTAAAAACCAAATTTTGTCATATTTTTCTCAGATACATAAAAATTAATCAATTAAATTTAACTATGTCAAATTTGATAAAATTTATTCGATATTTTAATCTATATTTTTAAATTTTTTAAATAGACCCCCATATTTTTTATCAATATGAACAGTTAATGTGGTAAACATTATATCATTGGTAAAGCATAAATTGGGATTATATAATTAAAAATAAGTTATAAGGATATAATAATTCAAAATAATTCTTCTTAAATTAATTTAATTCAAGCCTTAACACCTTAGGTTCAAAATTGAGTATTTTAAAGGACACTTTTCCTACAAAATGACTTATATATTATTCAAATTAAAGAAAGCTTCAAAATGTCACACTCTTTGTTTTTAATATCTCTTATGTGTATACATTAGGGAAAATTTCATTTATGGATGAATAATATTATTTGATTTTATATTTAATAAATTATTTGGTTAATAAAAATTTATATTAATTTTTAGTAATTATATATCGACTATAATTTCTTATACAACACCGATGGAGTATATCTTCATTTAAAAGAATAAATATAAATAATGGTTTTACATTTCATTAAAATGATATAATTTGGATGATTTATTTTGACCAATGAATTTTAATGATCTATAGGACTTATTAGGGAATATAAAAAAAATTTATTTGAATTATACCCATTTTATATGTATAAAATGAAATTAAATAAATATTTTTAAAAATGAAACTAATGATATTTAAAAAAGATATTATTATATTTTATTATTTAAAAAACATAATATCTTTAAATTTGACAATATTTATATTTTATGGTCTCATAGTTCATAAATTATAACTTTATCGGATAATTTTTATCTAATAAGAAAAAATTGTGCCCCATTAATATTGAAAATTGTTTTACCATAGTTCAAACTAAACATGATAAACTAAGGGTTAATCAAAATAATAATGTTTAAAATTATACCAAAACATTTATAAATTCTATTTGTTGATGGTATTAAAACCCTATAAGCTCTATTTTCAAATCCATGTAGTTTTTTGATACATTTGGATTGATAATTAATATATTATAATTTAATCATTTGAGAAATTCCCAAAGTGACCCTCGCAACAATTATAAAATAGAGCCTCCCCCCTCTATTGTTCACATAACAGTTAGCCTTATATCTCATCCAAAACCAAATAATTTCACTTATCATATTCCTTGGAACATTATAGTTTTTATTTTATTTCCAAAGTGCTGACCCTATATCCATTTAGAAGAGATATATTGGAGTCCTTTCTTTGATTGGGCTATCGACTTAACTGGTCACTTTCCTTTCTACTCTCATTTTCCTCATCAATATATATTATATGTAATATAAATAAATTAATAATTAACCTAAATATTTTTAGGAGTTTTTTTATTATTTTAAAATCATTATAAATCATCATTCCCATTAAATGAGATGTTAATGTGTCACTCATGTGTATGTACAACTAACTGTGTAGATGTAGCTATATAATAAAATTTCCATCCCTGTATTCTGTGAATAGGTATTATGAAGTGTTTAATTTTTATATATTATATTGATAAAACAATTATTTTTTTAGTAAAAATATCTTTTATACCTTCCTAACATATAACCCATTCAGAAATGATTATATCACATGTGCATGCATGTAGAATACCACATCCACGAAGCGATGCGATTCTTTTATTCATTTATATTTTACTTGGATGGTGATGAGGATGATTTTCATAAATATATATGACATAATAATGATCTTTGAATAGTTTCATAATATTTACCTTGCTTTCCTTCCTTCATGTGTAAAATGAAAACAACATTATGCAAACGTATGAAAAACCACCTCATTGAAATGTGTAATCAATTTTTTAAATATCTATATTTAATGCATGAATATAAAAATATATATTATTAATATAAATTATATTTATATCATTATAATTATTCTGTATATTATTCAAATTTGATAAATGTACATGCATCAGAACAACTGAACTGGTATAGTCAGGATAAACTGCACAATTAACACATGAAGATGAAATTTTTTATAAATAATAATGGAAAAAAGAGGGTGTTGAAATGTTTTAAAGGGTTCAAATATGATTTTATAAATTTTTATAAGACTCTTTTATAGAATTATAATAAATCTAATATTAAAATACGTGATTTTACAAAGATTTTTGTCACAAACCGTCCTCGGGGCCCGTGTCGTGACTACCCCAAGCCCGCCTTTCATAGGCCAGGGGCTAGCGACTAGCACCAAAGGCATAAATCCCAAAAAAAAGGGAAGGAATTGCCTTTATGAAACGTAAACACAAACAACCAGAGTAAAAACTGAAGCTAACACTAAGTAAGCAGTATAACAAGTGTGATGAAAGTACAAAAAGGGATAGAAATACAAGCCCAACAGTAAAGTACAAGGAAAAGACAAACAGTAGGAAGGTGTCAAGCTACTCCTGGATCGTCCTCCGGAGTTCCAACTTGAAGGGTAGGTACAGATGGCCACCACAGCTCTCCACATCCGTCTGTCACCTTCGGGTATCATCTCGTCGTGAAGTCCACCTCCGAGTATCGTCCCATCATGAAGTCCACCTCCGGGCACCGTACATCTCTACAAGCCTCAACCACGATTAGTGTTGTCCATCGTCTGCATTCAACACAACAAGGTGCGGGAAAATCCCGTGTAGGGGTGAGTATAACGATACTCAGTAGGGACCACGAGACCCTCAAGGACTCACATAATCCATGAAGGATAAACCACAAAGGAAATATACAATCACGAAATGTCAATCAATTCTACTTAAGTATATGCCCATACCCATACCTAAGTCATCATTTAAAATCAGATCCAACTCTCGAGCCCAAGAACAACCCAGTCCACAAAGGAAAGCACAACTCAGTCCACATAGGGAAACACAACCCAGTCCACAAAGGAGAGAACAACTCAGTCCACATAGGAAAACACAACTCAGTCCACACAAGAAAGAAACTCAATCACATTAATGATAAAGATTGATGTCGAGACTCAGCTCACACAGGTATACACTTCATAAGGCAATAGAGATGATCAGATGTATCCACTAATTCATCTAAGCTGTCGGACCCACATAGGATACACGACTAGCTAAGATGTTGGACCCATAAAGGATACAAGACCAGCTACTCTGTCGGACCCACTCAGGATACAAGTAAAGAGGTCAAATACTATAGGACCCATGTAGGATACAAGAATAGTAGTCATCGTCGTCGAACCCACAGAGGATCCTAGTATGGTCGTCATCGTTGTCGAACCCACGAAGGATCCAAGTACAGTCATCCTTTCTGCCGAACCCACGGAGGATCCAAGTATAGTCATACTTGTTGTCAAAACCACGGAGGATCCAAGTATAGTTTTCCTCACTGTCGAACCCACGGAGGATCCAAGTACAGTCGTCCTCACTGCCGAACAATAGAGAATCCAAGTACAGTCGTCATCGTCGTAGTCACAGCAAGCTCTAGGGTTCTTGCACATAGCACGCTCGATTCCGGGAGGGTCCGCTCCTCGAGCAAAAAAGAGTTGATACATCAACTGTCACGAAGTTGAGAGTTGATGTATCCCAAAGTTCTGTCTTGTCAAAAGAAACCCAAAGAGACAGACGGTGCGTCAATCAGACACCCTATCTGAGAGTTATTGGCTTTTCCGTCCTAGGGGCCTGGTTGGTTTTTAAGCTAAAGTCAACACAACTGTACTCCAAATGTGTCCAAACCTCAAGTGATGTAAGACAAAAGGATAGTCTGAAAAAAATGAACCCAATGCAATTGACGACATGTCAATCAGACGTTCGGTCCTTAAGTTATAAGTGTTTCCGCTCCAAGGGCCTGGTTGGTTTCGAGTTCGAACCAACTCGGTCGTACCCAAACTTTTCCAAGACCTCAAGTGTAATATACCAAAATGACAGTCTCGATCCAAGGATTCCTACTCAACTAATGGTGCGTCTATCGGAGGTCTGTAGCTCAAGTTATGGGAAAAAGACTGAAAATGGTCAGAAGTGGGGGGTCTGGGCCCGGCCCGACTCGGCCCAACACCCCCTGGGTCAGCCCAAAGCGGGTCGACCCGACCCGACGGGGCGTGGCCCAGCCCGGATGAGCGAGGCCTGGCCCGGTCCGCACAACCACCCCGGCCCGCCCAGGGGGTGTGCTGGCTCAGCCAGCGGGCTGAGCAGGGGGGACACGGTCCCCCCTTTGTTCCGTAGACGCGGCACCTGGCGCCGCGTGTCCCCTGGATCCCGCGCAGCCACGGGATCTGGCCCATTACTTCCGCGTCTTCAGCCGCGGCGGGCTCCTGTTAGTGGCGCGCCGGAGCGCCGCCGCCGGTGATTTCCGTGGGCCACTGGAGTCATTATAGTGGTCCGTTCTCGCTCTCGTCTACGTCTGTGGTCATCTCGGGACCCGTAGATTACTGAAAAGGCCTCCAATCACCAAAACGGTCCCATTTCGTCATCGCCAACGATTCCGCGCATCAATAACAAAATAGCGGTGGGTTCGGACTTGTTTATTAGTCTGCACCCACTATGTTAGTGATTCTAAACATCACCAATAATAAAGCACGCCATTCTGAGGGTATAAAAATCAATGAAAAAAATTTATACCAAACACCCCTACCTCAACAAGGAAGACGATCGTCGGCGTCGCGGTACACGGCGTCACGGAGAAGGGGATCGTAGGCGTCATCGGGGTGCACCGAGGAGGAAGCGGCGTCTCCTCTCTGGCCCCAGGGAAGAGGATTAGTGGTGCATTGTCGATCTCCGAGGAACCGGCATTCTTCATCGTTCTTCATCAGAGGCCGGCATTCTTCGTCGTTCTTCGTTGGAGGTTGGCTTTCTTCCTAGCACAACGATGCTCTTCACTTGATAAAATAATAGTTTCTCCATATTATTTTATTATACACAAAGAAACTCTCCCATAATTAATTCACCACACTAATTAAAATGTGTTTACATTTAATTAAATAAGGGAGAGAGAAGGTTCCCCATAATTAAACGCGTTGGAAGTTTAAATTAAAAAGGGGAAAAGAAAGGATCCTCATTAAATTATGGGTTGACATAATTTAATGGATTGAGGTGACATTTAATGGTGGTTTTTCAAACTAATGAGGGGATATTAAAGAGATTAGAGGGAAAAAGGTGGGGCTCATGTGGGCCCCACTTCTATAACCTTCTCTAGAAATAAAAATTTGTTCCAACAAATTTTATTTTTTTCTTAAACAAACCCCCAAAAATTATCATTTCCTCTTTTGTGAAAGCAACTACGGTAAGTGTCCCCTTAATAAATTACAGGAGTTGCGAGTTCATCGGTGCCCTCGGATTTTAATTCCGAGCACCGGTTCAAAATTTAGAAAAACTCTCTCGTTCGTTCACTGAACATACCCGAGCTAAACTTCAGAAATTGATTCCGGGCACACCGGGCCTCAGAATCAAGCGCCATCAGAAGCCACAGACTCGTAAAATTACAAAGTATTTAAAAAAAATTCCCTTGAAATTTTTGGGTGTTTACTTACTCCCACATCAGGGCTTTACGTCCCCGTAAAGCTAAAACATAAACTAAGGGAACAAATGAGGGTACTGAGCACGCATCTAAGCCTCCCGCTCCCATGTGCTCTCCTGAAGGTTCCCGTGCTGCCAACAAATGTGCACCAGAGGAATCGACCTGCCACGTAAGACCTGATCCTGTCGATCCTCGATCTCCACCAGGACCTCCACAAAAGTTTCCCCGTCATTTATTTCCAGCTCCTCGTGGTCGATGATATGCATCGGGTCGTGCACGTACCTCCTCAGCTAAGATACGTGGAAGACATCGTGCACCCGGTGCAGCTGAGGTGGAAGGGCCATGCGGTAAGCCACCTCACCTACCCTGCTGAGGACCTGAAAAGGCCTGATGAAGTGTGGAGGTAACTTGCCACCCCAGCCAAATCTCCGTAATCCACATCGAGGTGAGACCCGTAAGAAAGTGTGGTCGACATCCTCTAACTCCAGTGGTCTCTACCTCCTATCATCATAGGACTTCTATCTACTCTATGCAGTCCTCATCCGCTCCTAGATGATCTTCACCTTCTTCGTCGTATCCTGAACCATTTCTGGTCCTACGAGTGCTGACTCCCCAGGGTCAGTCCAGCACAGAGGTGATCTACATGGTCGGTCGTAAAATGCCTCGTAAGGTGTCATCACGATGGTGGAGGGGTAGCTGTTGTTGTACGAAAACTACACCAAGGGTAGGTGATCCTCCCAGCTCTAACCAAAGTCAAGGACACATGCACGAATCATGTCCTCGAGTGTCTGAACGGTCCTCTCTGTCTGGCGATCCATCTGAGGATGAAAAGTAGTGCTCAGACGTAGCTGCATCCCAAAAGCCTCCCGCAACCCCTTCCAAAGCCAGGAAGTAAAATGAGTGTCTCGATCGGAGACGATAGACGATGGCACACCATGAAGCCGTACGATCTCCTGAACGTAGAGGTGTCCCAAGATCTCTACTGAGAAATTCTCTCTGATCAGTAGAAAGTGGGCTGACATGGTGAGTCGGTCTATGATCACCCAGATAGTGTTGTGTCCTTTGGAAGTACATGGAAGCCCCATCACGAAATCCATGGATATCCCATTCCACTTCCACTCCAGGACCTCTAAGGGTTGTACCAAGTCTGCATGTACCTAGTGCTCTTCCTTCACTTGCTTACAATTGAGGCATCAAGAAACTAACTCTGCCACAACGTCCCCCCCCCCAGGAGTCTAGACTATCTCAAGTCATAGTCCCCGAGTAACTCAAGTCAATGACATCGTCTCAAGTCCCGATCCTTCTATGAGAAGACACACCTGAGACTTTTGAGAATACAGTAGATAGTAAACTGTTCGCTCTACAAACCATGGGTGTGACTGGCCATTGTAAAGAACTCGAATACACCCATATTCGCTTACGTCCCACAAGCACTGCTAGGATTTCTACTTTGCCGAAAAGAGAAATCTGATCTCATCCCATGGATGAAACACGTTCATTGCCTAATATAGTAAATCCTGACATGAATGGTACTATTTCATGCCATGGATGATGTCGTAAGGCCTCGACGCTACAACCAAGAGATCCAACTGTTCCTCCTTCCTCCAAGGTTCGAGTCACACTGTCGGGAGCAGTGTGTGGTCACTAGGTCTCCTCCAGTAGGAATCTCGAATGTGAGTGTAAAGTCAACGTTTTAACAGGAACCTCTCAGTGTCAACCACATAAAAAGGACATGGAAGCAACTTCACAAGAACAAGTGTGTTTTATTACTACAGCTCAAAGTACAAAGACACAAAGCATCTACAAACAACGACATTAACAAATCTAGAAGCATCATGGACAAAAGTCTCCATGCCTGGAGCTAGTCCTGCTCCCGCCCGTCTTCTCTCGGAGCTCTATGGTCGTTGGCCTCAGCTTCCTGAAGCTAAGCTCTCCCATGTCCAGTCGTTCCCTGTGGTTGTGGTGGTCCTCCTGTTGGTGGTGGTGGTAGGGCCTCGAAACGTCACCCACCACCTACTTCTTGGATAGCCCCTCTAACACGTCCTCCTACCCCCGGCGGACCTAGACAGTTGAACCTATGCATGAGAGGTCCCTCTACCGCTTGATGCTCATCTGTAGGGCGGGTCGGGCAGTCTCGAGCCATGTGACCCTGCTCGCCACATGAATAGCACTACCTGCTCCTCGTATGGCTGGCTCTGTGCCGTGTGCACCGCACAGCCGAACCTATATCCTATGGTTGTCCACCTGATAGCCTGGTCCGCTTGGACCCCTACGTCTGCTGTCTACTCCCGGCTGTAGAAAACTCCACTATGTGTCGTCCTGCGGAGGGTTTCACCGTTGGTGACTGCTCAGCAAGGAAACTCTCCACTAGGAGTGATCTCTCTAGCACCCCTGATTGCGTCGGGATGTTGTGGGAGATCATCGAAGCCCTGATCTCATACCTCATCCCCTTCTCAACGGCTCGGGCCCAGAAGAATGGGTCTCGTACCATGTCAGTGGAGTAGCGCGAGAGGTCGGTAAATCTCGCCAAGTACTGGGCTACGGACATGCTGTCATGCCGCAACTATAGTAACTCCAGGATGTGCACCGCACGGAGGGTGGATGGAACAAACTCCGAGTGGAAGAGGATCTTGAAGTCCGTCCATAGTAGAGATGTCTCATCGTGCACCTGGAGAATCAGGCTCCACAATCTACCTGTTGCTGCGTGCAGGAGGCTCGTGGAAAGGACCACCATGAGATCTGCTGGTGTCCCTACCAATATGAAGATTCTGACGATAGCCTCCAGTCAATCCTCGGCTGCCTGAGGATCCGTCTCTCCGTGGAACCTGGGTGGCCTCTATCTCTGAAACTCATGCAATGCGCTCAGGTGGTGTGCACTATCTGTTGTTGGGGCTGGTAACATCGGTGGCTCGGTGGGTAGAGGTACTGTCAGTGCCCCCGCTGTAATGGGGCCCTGCACCAAGGCCTCGTCACTCAGTGGGCTGCCATCTCACATAAAGCTCGGAACCCTAGCTGGCAACCATTGTGGGGTCATCCTGAAAAGGAACAGGTGCACCATGATTAATACAGTACACCTGGTGAGCTGACACAAAGTAATCACAATGAAAACTTTTGAAACACACATGCAATCAATGTTCTCATGCACTGAGTCGGAAATAAGAAGTCAGGGTCCTGGTGTATGGATACGTTGGCTGCCGCAAAAACACTGGACTCTCTGGACTGATAACCACACTCATTACTCTAAACCTTATTACTTCACAGAGAAGAAATTATCAGAGTCCTGAGTTCTGCGGTAGAACCTAATCCTCTGATACCAATTTGTCACAGCCCGTCCTCACGGCCCGCACCATGACTACCCCAAGCCCGCCTTCCATAGGCCAGGGGTTGGCGACTAGCACCAAATGTGTAAATCCCAACAAAAAGGGAAGGCATTGCCTTTATGAAATGTAAACATTCACAACCAGAGTACAAGATGAAGTTAACACTAAGTAAGCAGTATAACAAGTGTGTTAAAAGTAAAAAAAGGGTCGTAAATACAAGACCAACAGTAAAGTACAAAGAAAAGACAAAAAAAAGGAAGGTGTCAAGCTGCTCCTGGATCGTACTCCAGAGTTCCTACCTAAAGGGTAGGTACAGATGGCCACCACAACTCTCCACATCCGTCTGTCACCTCCGGGTATCGTCTCATCGTGAAGTCCACCTCCGAGTACCTTCTCGTCGTGAAGTCCACCTCCGGGCACTGTCCAGCTCTACAAGCCTCAACCATGATCAGTGATGTCTGTCGTTTGCATCCAACACAATGAGGTGCGGGCAAATCCCGTGTAGGGGTGAGTATAACGATACTCAGTAGGGACCCCGAGACCCTCAAGGTCTCACAGAATCCATGAAGAATAAACCACAAAGGAAAGATATAATCATGAAATATCAACCGACTCTACTTAAGTATATACCCATACATATACCTAAGTCATCATTTAAAATCGGCTCCAACTCTCGAGCCAAAGAACAACCCAGTCCACAAAGGAAAGCACAACTCAGTCCACACAGGGAAACACAACCCAGTCCAAAAAGGAAAGCACAACTCAGTCCACATAGGAAAACACAACTCAGTCCACACAGGAAAGAAAGTCAATCACATCAATGGTAAAGATTGAAGTCAAGACTCAACTCACACAAGTAAACACTTCATAAGGTGATAGAGATGATCAGATGTAGCCACTGATTCATCTAAGTGGTCAGACCCACATAGGATACACGACTAGCTAAGCTGTCGGATCCACATAGGATACAAGGCCAGCTACTCTATCAAACCCACTCCGGATACAAGTACATAGGTCAGATACTGCCGGACCCACGTAGGATACAATAATAGTAGTCATCGTCGTCTAACCCACAAAGGATCCCAGTACGGTCATCTTCGCTGTCGAACCCACGGAGGATCCAAGTACAGTCGTCCTCACTACCGAACCCACAGAGGATCCAAGTACAGTCATCCTCGCTTCCAAACCCACGGAGGATCCAAGTACAGTCATCCTCACTGCCGAACCCATGAAGGATCCAAGTACAGTTGTCCTCGCTACCGAACCCATGTAGGATCCAAGTACAGTCATTATCGTCGCAGTCACAGCCAGCTCTAGGGTTCATGCACGCAGCATGCTCGATTCCGGGAGGGTCCGCTCCTCGAGCAAAAGAGAGCCGATACATCAACTGTCACGAAGTCCAGAGTTGATGTATCCCAAAGTTCCATCTCGTCAAAAGAAAACCAACGGGACAGACGGTGCGTCAATCGGACGCCCGGTCTGAGAGTTATTGGCTTTTGCGTCCTAGGGGCCCGGTTGGTTTTTAAGCTAAAGACAACCCAATTATACTCCAGTTGTGTCCAAACCTCAAGCAGAGAAATCCAAAAGGACCGTCTCAACAAAAGGATCCCAAAGCAATTGACAGCACGTCAGACGGATATCTGGTCATTAAGTTATAAGCGTTTCCGCTCCAAGGGCCCGGTTGGTTTCGAGTTCAAACCAGCTCGGCTCTACCCAAACTTTTCTGAGACCTTAAGTGTAATATACTGAAAAGACCGTCTCGATCCAAGGATTCCTACGCAACTAACGGTGCGTTCCATCGGAGGTCCGTATCTCAAGTTATGCACAAAAGAACAAAAATGGTCCGAAGTGGGGGGTCTGGGCCCGGCCCGACCCGAACCAACCCCCCCTGGGTTGGCCCGGCCCGGCTGGGCGCAGCCCGACAAGGTCCGCGCGACCGCCCCGTCCCGTCCAGGGGGTGCTCTGGTTCGGCCAGCGGGCCGAGCAGGGGGGACGTGGTCCCCCCATTGTTCAGCGGACGCGGCGCCTGGCGCCGCGTCTCCCCCGGATCCCGCGCGGCCATGGGATCAGGCCCCTCGTCGTCGCGGCTTCAGCCACGGCTTGCTTCTGCCGGCGGTGCGCCGGGGTGCCGCTGCCTCCGGGTGGTCGTCCGGTGCTGGCTGCCGCCTCCGGCCACTGGTGATTTCCGCGGGCCACCGGAGTCGTTCTGGTGGTCCGTTCTCGCTCACGTCTGTGCCTGCGGTCGTCTTAGGACCCGTAGATTACTGTGAATGCCTCCAATATCCAAAATGGTCCTGTTTCGTCGTCGCCAAAAATTCCGTGCATCAACAAAAAAATAGCGGTGGGTTCATACTTGTTCATTAGTCCGCACCAACCACGTTAGTGGTTCTCAAAATCACCAATAATAAATCACGCCATGCTAAGGGTTTAAAAATCACATGATGTAATTTATACCAAAAACCCCAACCTCAACAAGGAAGATGATCATCGGCATCACAGTACACTGCGTCATGGATAAGGGGATCGTAGGCATCGTCGGGGCGCGCTGAGGAGGAAGCGACGTCTCCTCTCTGGCCACGGGGAAGAGGATTGGTGGTGCGTCATCGATCTCCGAGGAACTGGTGTTCTTCGCCATTCTTTGTCGGAGGTCGGCATTCTTCGTTGTTCTTCATTGGAGGCTGGTGTTCTTCCTCACACAATGAAGCCCTTCCCTTGATAATATAATAGTTTACCCCTATTATTTTATTATGCGCAAAGAAAATCTCCCATAATTAATTAACCACACTAATTAAAATTGAGTTGACATTTACTTAAAGAAGGGAGAGAGAAGGTTCCCCCTAATTAAAGGCATTGGCAGTTTAAATTAAAAAGGGGAAAAGGAAGGTTCCCCATTAAATTATAGGTTAACATAATTTAATGTATTGAGGTGACATTTAATGGTTGTTTTTCAAACTAATGAGGGGATATTAAATAGATTAGAGGGGAAAAGGTGGGGCTCGTGTGAGCCCCACTTCTCTAACCTTCTCTAGAAATAAAAAATTTTTACGAAAAATTTTATTTATTTCTTAAACATATCCCCAAAAATTATCTTCTCCTATTTTGTGAATGAAACTATGGTAAGTTTCCCCTTATGAAATTACCGGCGCTGCGAGTTCATCGGTGCCCTCAAATTTTAATTCCAAGCACCAGTTCATAAGTTAGAAAAACCCAGTCGTTCGTTCACTGAATGTACCCGAGCTAAACTTCGGAAATTAATTCCGGGCACACCGGGCCTCGGAATCAAGCGCCATTAGAAGCCATATACTCATAAAATTCCAAAGTATTTAAAAAAAATCCCTTGAAATTTCTGGGTCTTTAAACTTTCAAATAAAGGATAACTCTTTGTAAGGGTTTATTTAACAATAAAATCTATATTTTGGTTTGTTTATGCTTAAATATTTGTTGGGGAATACTCCAATTATGTAAAAAAAATTAAAACAAAATTGATAATTTTTTTCCATTATCCTATGTTTTTTTAATTTCATTTTTTCCAATTTTATTACTTTTAAAAAATTGATCTTAAGGATTCATTCTCCCATTTTACAAACAAGATACATCCGGACATTTCTTAAAAAAATGGATGATTAAGTTTTATATTATACGACATGAATGTAATTTCCTACCATAAAAAATGAATTTTAATTTTAAGCATAATTTAAAATCATTCAAGTTTATTTTAAATAAAATTGATTTCCTTAATTATTGTGAATCTTGTTAAAGAGGAATTATTTCAAAATGGAAAGGTTCTTTTCCTCATTAGTTAAACCGAGAGATCGTTCAAAATAATTTTCAATCTAAAATGAATTTATTTGATGTTAATTATAATTTAAGGGGTATATTATCCATGAATAACATTTTATGTTGGGGTGGTTTATGTTTATTATGATAATATATATTTTTATGAAACCCATTTCTCTTCCATTAGTCATGTTATGATGAGATGTTTATGAAACCCATATTTTTATCGGGTTCGTATATGATGAATAATTTATTAACATGTTCCACACATATGTGTTATTTTCATTATATTATGGTTGGAAACTATATCTCCCTCCAATTTATTGGGTAATGATTTGATATCTCCTAGGTTAAACAAGAAATGAAAAGAGTGTTAACCTAGATCAGTAAGGGTTCCTATCCTCAATGATATTTATGGGAGCGAACCCTATATACATTGATTATTTTGGGAGTTATCACAATTCGCTATGATTTCATTATAAATGATCCTTGACTACTTAGGAAGGAGTTTTATATACTTATGTATATGAAATAATTCCATGCATTATGCTTATATTATTTTCTCTGGTTCATATTATTTGAATCCTATATGATTCATGTCTTACAAAATGAAAAATTTATTACATTACATAATATTATTAACATTGATATTTTTAATGGTTATAAAACATTAAGAACATGTTATTATACCCTTATTCCCATGTTATTCTTATGTGATCATTTAAATTTCCCTTTCATACCCTTAGTGAATATATGAGATCACTGTTTTCATATGTTCTATTTACATAGGTTGTGAAGAATGGTTTTCCATTTTATTATTCTATGAATAGTTCTATTTATGAAGAAATAAGTGTGAGAAGATGTTGATATTTTATTCACCAGTTGTTTATATTTCCAATATTTCGATGACACTAGAACTTAATGATTTCATCATGGGTAAAAATTTCATATAATTAATATTAACTTATTAAGATGCAATATTTATGTTTGAATATAATGCTTTGTTGTAGTTGATAGCATAGAAAGTTCTAGTTAACTTTTGAAAACTATAATGAAAATATGTTTGTAAGAACCATAGGAATACGCCTAAATATGGGATAAAATCCAAATGTTTTAGTGATGGACCTGAATGACCTATGTTAAACAAAAAGTGTCTGTGAAGAACATGTAATTTTTTAAACATCTTATAATTTATTTTCCAATATTATATGGTTTATCACTATAATGTAGTTTCTCACAATATATTTTTGGTTTTTTCAATTTCTAGAACCAAAAGGAATCTTATTATGTCTGAATTCGATGGAAATTGTAATGATTTTACCCCCGATAAACTAAATTTTATAAGAGATTCAATAAAATAATCTGGTTTCATTTCTCACAAAACTTCTGAAATCTGTGAACAACTCGAATCTTGAAATGGATAAGATGAGGGAAAAAACTTTTTGTTGAGTCCTTTATAAGGAAATGATCACATATTAATCAAACAATTTATGGGAAATAGATCATTAAAATTGAAAAGATATTTTTTGTTCTCTATTTTTTTGTATATGAAATTGTAATTTTGGTTATTTGTAATCTGGAAGGATAATTAAGTTAGTTGAAGACTCTTATCAATAACATGAGAAAATAATAATAAATCAAATATATGGGATGTGGTGAATATAAATGCTTATTTTTCAACTACTATGTTCCATGTATTTTTTCTATGATAATATAGAAAGAATTATTTGAGAAAAAGAAAAATGTTGATAAATATTTTGGTATTTATAAATAAAGTTTCACATGACTCTCAAGGTACGATTATGGTATTATAATTCTACAAAAAGTTAGGTTAGATAGATCCTTCAATGGCTTAATTCTATTTCTTTTAATAAATTTATCCATAAGGTACTTCTTCACCAATGAGGAAATCATTTTATGTGATATCAATATGGTGATATAGATGGGTGTTACCCATAAATAATATGGGTTTTAGAAGAAAAGAAAAATTTAATTCAAAGGAAATAATGAAAACCATATAGAGAATAAGATTATTGTTCCTTTATTCTTAACATTTTGAAAGATACATGGGGAAATTGTATGATGATAACTAGTAAATGTTTCAATTATTGAAAAGAAGGTCATTGGGAAATATAATTTTGAAGTAATGTGAAGAATTTTGTTAATTATTCGAATAGAGAGAAATTTTGATAAAATTCACCATACAGACTCTAGTGATTTAAATTCAAGGAGTTTGGGTATTATAATAACAAGTGCCCTAATATTAATGTTAATAATTATAATTGATGTTAACAACCTCTTAATCCTAAATAATAAAAGGAAAACTCTAGTGATCACTATTTATAATGAGCGTTATGATTACAATGAGGCGAAAGGTAAACATACCATCAACTCTAAAACATGTATTATCTTATTTGATTTCGGATCTACCAAGTATTTTATATCTAAAAAACAATATTAATGTGTATCATAGTAGCACCTCAAAAATTAGATGATGAGTTTGTAGTAACAACCACTAATGGTACGATGATCGTATCCATTGTATATGATTCATCTCTAGTTTAAGTTTGTGGGATTGTGTTTCCTTCAAAAAAATTCATTCTTCCTCTAGATGAATTTTATATAATTTTGGGAATATATTGGATTTCTATACATAAGTACCACATAAATTCCATAGAAGGGATGATATGTTTGATATTATAAACCAAGATATGATCACTTATCATTGGGATAAAAAAATTAACTTAAGATGGAAATTACATCCATTGAATGGGTCATAACTCCTATTAAAAATGGGTGTTTATCTTATATTTTTAAGGATAAAATCAACATCAATGATAAGAATATTTTATAAGAGATTATTTATGTATTTTTGAAAAAGATTATAATTCTTCCACCAAATCATTAACTGGATTTTATTTAAGAGAACTCATGCATGGTGATGCATCTTTTTACAAGATTCTATATAAAATAGCCACTATTAAGTTTTAATTATTGAAGAAGAAACTATAACAGAATATTTACAAAGTACTAATTCAACCAAGTGAATAACCTTGGGGTGCACCTATTGTTTTTTTATGATTCAATATGCATCATTGTGGATCTGTATAGATTTTAGAGAACTTAATAAAATCATCATCCTGAACATTTATCATATACCTAGTAATGATGACTTTTTTATCAATATTGTGGAGCATAAAACATTTCAAAGATCAATAGTTATTCTAGATATAATTAATTGGAGGTCAAAATGAGGATATTTCTATTATGGATTTCTGTTAAAGGAGTTTATACTATAAATTTATAGTGAATCCTTTTGGAATTTCTAATTCCACTACAATAATCTAGGATTAAATAAATAGATTCTATAGAGATAACCATGATATGTTTATTATAGTATTTATAGATGGTATTATTAATTATTAAAAGATTAAGTAAGACTATAAAGATAATGTATGAAATTTTTTGAAGATCCAATGGTATAAGAAGATTTTGGAAAAATTTCCCATGTTTGAATTTTAGCATTGGAGGGTTTAATTCTGAGAACATATAATCTTAAATTAAGAAATATCTATATACCATTCAAAGAATGATGCAATTGAACATTGGCCTACTATAACCATTTTCACTGAGATCAATAATTTTTTTGGTTTGGGGGGATATGTTCTGCACTTTTTTGTACATTTTTCAATAATATATAATCCACTCTCCAAGCTAACTCAGAAGAGGTTCATGGCCCTTTTATGAATGAATGTGAGGAATACTTTAAAGATCATAAGATTGGTCTATTAAGATCACATATTCTTACAAAAACATACAAACCAGAAGAGGTTATTCTTTAAAGAGATGCATCAATTACAGAACATGTATTTTTACTCAAGAAGATTGATATGGTTATAGATTAGGCCAGAGGACAATTGAAGGTACATGAGAGAAATTACAAAAATCATGGTTTAAAGTTATATTCGGTAAATTTTTTATTAAATATTTTGATGAATAATATATATAGATAAAGGAATGAAATATATACTAATTAGAAAAAAAAATACTATAGTATATATTTACCCTGAAATAGTTTAATAACTGAAAAAGAATATAGTTTTAATTGATCCAGGATTATCACTTCTCAAAACAATATCTCCCTAGGAAGTAGAACAAGATGGGAGATGATTTGTTTCAAATTGATTATAATTGGTTTTCTCTCCTGAGGATGAAACAATGTATGGTATTTATAGACATGAAAATTGTGGATCTTGAAATATAGAAGGAATGGGAGAAATATAATCTTTCTCAAATGAGTGTACATCCAACTATCCATGTAAATACTAAAGAGGCATATAAAGATGATATAGAGCTATAAGAGAATGTGAGAAATGTTCTAGAGTTTGACCATGACAATGATGGAATAATATTTTTTAGAAACTGTGTATGTGTCCCTCTGGAACAATATTTGAAGAAGGATAGGATGAATGAAGCTCACAGTTCTTCATTCTATCTCTATCCTAAAAGTATGAAGATGTATAGTGATTTGAAAGAGTATTTCTGGAGGGGTGGAATGAAGAGATGTATTGTAGAATATGTTTCCAAGTTATGGGTATATAAATAGGTCAAGGTTAAGAGACAAAATTATAGTTTTATTTTATAAACATTACCCATAACAAAATTGAAATTGGAAAACATCACCTTGTCTTTTATCATCAGAATCCGCAAAATATATAAAGATAAAAATTCTATATGTGTTGTAATCGATTACCTTACAAAGTTACTACACATCACATCCAATAGTAGTGATTTATCTCTTGATAAACTTACCCAATATTATATTAAAAATGTTGTAGGATTTCATGGTTTACCACATTCAATTGTATTTGATTGAGTTCCAAGGCTTATATTTATGTTTTGTAGAATTAATTAGTTGGCTCTTTATACATAGATTTTTTTGAGAACTACATATCATATTCTGATATATGGTTTGTATGACATTTCCATTCAATGTATTTATGGTATTTTGATATCTTTCTCTTTTTTTTAAATGGTCATTGGGATCAATACTAAGATTTTTTTGGATTTTTCATAATATAATATCTTTCACTCAAACATTCAAATGGATCCTTGTGAAACTATATACTATTAGAATTGTATAGATCAGTAATAATAGAATTAAGTTGAACAATAGAAGCTTCTTGGAAAATATCAAGGTGAGTAAATTGAAAATGAAGTTAGATCCATTCACCAGAACTTTAGAATATCTCAAATATTAAAGAAAAGTTATAATGATAATCTCCAGAAAGATATAGTGTTTAAAGTTGATTACAAGGTATTCATATAAATATCTCTATGGAATAGGGTGATGAGATTTGAAAATAAGGTAAAGGTAAGCCCTATGAATATTGGTCCTTTTGAAATTCATTATCATATCTGTATCATATCTTATTGATTTTCACTTCCACTGAATCAATAAAAGTTCATTATTTCTTCAATATATATCTCATGAAGAATCTGTATCGGAACTTGAGGATGTGATTAGGTAAATGTATCCTTATATATTTTTATTAGAGTGATTAATTTTGAGGTATAAATTCATTTTAAGGGGGATAGAAGTTAACACATTAATATTTTTTTGAAATACATTACATTAAATAATTTTATATATTTAATAGCTTTCATTTCATACAGCACCAAGTTTAAATATACCACAGTATACGATAAAATATTGTTATTTTAAAAATACAGTTTTTTCATAACCATTTGATTGGACGATAATAAATGGAATAAAGGAATTTTTAAAACTGTATGGTAATATATTGGTGAAATTATTTCATTTTTAATCAAATAATTAAAAATTAGAAAGAAAAAATCATTTGAAAGTTATAGACAGATTTTTCATGAAAAAAAGGTTTTCATCAACGTAAAGTATTTTAATCTAAATAAATTAAATTAATAACTATAAGTTATTTATTTTAATGAAACTTATATATTGATAAATTTATAAAATGTTTTATTTAATCAATAAATATTTTTCTTGGAATAGGATAACAATAACACGAATCTTATGCATAATTGTTTTGTTTTTCTAAAAACAATGTTTTTTGTCACATTTTGAGCACTAAAATTAAAACCAATCTATTTAATTTATATTTATTAAAGTATATAATATGAATTTAATATTTAAAATTTGAAAATTAAAATTTTGTAAATATACCCTTTTATTTTTTGTTAATATTAATAGTAACCGTGGTAAATTTTATTACCTTTGTAAAGGGTAAATAAGATAAATAAAGATTAACAATAATTGATAATTCCATAACTATTCATATAAATTCTCACAAGATGAATTTAATTAAATAATTAACACATTAAATTATCAATTTATGTTTTTTAATTAACATGTTTCCATGAAAATGATTTATATATTATTTAAATCAAAGAAAGTGACAAAACATCACTCCGTTTTTAATACCTCATATGTGTCCACAAAGTAAAATAGTATGTTATGGAAAAAATAAATGTATATGAGGGTATTGATCAAATTAATTTCATTATATTAATATATTTTTCACTTTTATTAATTATATAATGAATAAAATTTCTTACGAAACACTGATGATGCACTTCTCTATTTAATAAAAAATATAATAAATGGTTCTAAAATTATTAAAAGTGATATAACTTGAATGTGTAAGTTTGACATATGAATTTTCAATATATATTGGACATATAATGGTGGTAAAAATGAATTATATTCTAATACCATATTTTTTTATATTTTAATCTTAAATTAAATGAATACTTTCAAAATTGATAATAACGATATTTTTTCAAAATAATATTATAATAAATTATTTTAAAATCAACAAAAATATTCATATAAACTGTATGAATATTATATGTTATAAAATATCACATATTTTCCACTTATGTTCTATTTCAAACCAACTATGTTCAAATTACACCCATTTAATGTTGAAAAAGGTGTTACCATAGTTAAAAATTAAATGGGTTGACTTTGTGTTAATTAAAATGATAGGGTTTCCAATTTCACTAAAACATGAATAAATTATATCAATGTATGGGATTAAAATACTATCAGATCATATCTTCTATTTAATTACAATTGTTTTTGAATTTTATTGAGAATTAAGTTATTATAATTTAATATTTTGTGAAATTGCTAACGTACCTGTCACATCAATTTTTAAAGATAACCCCCCCCCCCCCAAATTATTCACTCCACTATGAGACTTCCAGCTTAAACAAACTCTACCAATTTTCCTTATAATTTTATCTACAATAATTATAAAGGTTCTATTATTACAAAACTACAAACCCTATCTCTTTTTAGACAATATGTAGTTGAGTTGTTTCTAAGAAGATGTAGCTTCCTTAATCGATCACATTCTATTATAATACTATTTACCTCCTATAAATGTATGATATTCATCATAAAATAATAAATCTTTTATCATAAATATTCGAAAGTGTTTTTATAATTGCAAAAATATCATTATATACCTTATTTATTATCAAATGAGAAGTGAAAGTACCACATGTGCGTACGTATGGATTACCGTTTCCACATAGAAATAAAATTAATCTTTCATAGCCATATTTTACGGTTCTGTATTATAACGGGATTAAATCTTATATATGATATATATTACACATTTATACTTGTTTAATAATAATATCTTGTATACTCTCTTACCATCCAATTTTTTGAGAAATGATTGTGGTGCTTGTGTGTACTTGTGGGATTCTAGTTCCATTAAACGATGTGATTAGTTTTTTCATTTACATTTTATATTGAAGGTAATGTGGTTGAATTTGAGTAATATATAAAATATGTATGATATAATAATGATCTTGTAATTGTGAGTTAATATTTACCTTTCTTTCATTCCATCTGTTGAAAAATTAAAACAACCTTCATGCTTACGTACCACCTATCATCTCCATGAGTAGTGTCATTGATTTTTCTATCTATAAAAAATATATTTGAATTTAAATTTTTATATATTTAACATATATAATATTTAAGTCATAATGATTATTATTTAGATAACGGAAGCAATATATATATATGGACCAGAACTATTGAACTAATATGCTTGGGATTATCGAAATAGTTAACACCCAGAAATAAAAAACAATTAATAAAGTATTATTGATAAAATGTTGTTTTGTAATGTTATAAATGGATCAGATATGATATTATAAGTATAAAAATTAAATTTTAATACAATTGTAATAAAAAATTATTATACAGAAGGTTAGAGTGTTATCAAGGCAATATAAAATCTATGTTACTATTTATTATACAATATCATCAATATTATTGATTATTTATGATTAAGTATATACTAATGAATATTACTCATCCATGTCCATGTTTTTAAAAAAATCAAAAACATATCTTACCATTCCATTTTTAGCTTTTTATTCAATTTTTTAAAAAGAATATTTTTTTATTTTCCAAATGATGTACTTTATATGAATTTTTCGACAAAAATGTGGAAATAATGTTTTTTAAAATTATAAACCATGAATTTATTTTACCAAAATCTAGAAAAAAATTTCCTTTAAGATTTCAATACATGTATACAAGTTTATTTTCCATTAAAAGGTTTTCTGTTATAATTTTGCATCTTCTTAAAAATAAATGATTTCAAAATGGAATGTTTTTCCTCAATAATTATCCCATGTGATATTTCAAAATCCATTTCAATATAAGATGAAATTATTTTATGTGAAATTTGATTTACTAGGGATATTATCCAAGGAAAAAATCATTAATATTTCTCTATATGGGTTATGTTTATGATGAAAATATTAAAGTTTTATGAAAACCATTTCATTTTAATGGGTTTTTTAGGATAAAATATATATTATCCCCATTTCATTTCAATCGGTTATAATTTGATGAAATTTTTATGAAACCTGTTTATTTAAATTTAATCTTAGATGATTAAGGATTTATGGTCATTTGGCACACATATATATGATTTTAATTTTTTGATGTGAGGGACCTATATCTTTATCCATTCCATTGGGTAAAGATTAATATATCATGAGATAAACAAGAGTGGAATATAGAGGAAACCGATTTCAGTAAGGGACAATGTATATTGTGTAGTCTTGGGAGTTAACCTTGACTACAATGATGGTTTCAGGAGTAAACCCAATCAATTATGATAGACTTCGAAATGAACCTGGACTACAAGGGAAATTAATTTTTATGCATATGTTTATGTTGAAATTCCATGTCTAATGGAAATTTTACGATCTCATGGTTCATGTTCTTTGATTCCTTTATGATTCATGTCATATGAACTTATAATTTTTAATCCATGATATAATATTATAATCATTGATATTCATGGTATTGTTTTCAAACATTATGATCAGGTTCTTATAACCTTGTTCCCATGTTATACATATGTAATCATTAATATCTATACTTTTTAGGATTCATGCAAATCTAACTACATAATTTTCTTTTATTTCCATTCCATATTTTGTTAAGGAAGTTATAAACTATGATATTTCTAAGAGGCGTTCTAGTTATGAATAAATAAGTGGTAGACAATTCAGTTATTTGGAGAACCATTTTTTATGTTTCCATGATTCAAATGACACTAGACCTAAATGATTCCATAATGTAGTGAAATTTAATTTAATGAATATTCATCTATTTAGATGTAATATCTATGTATGATAGTATATTTCACTATAGTTGGTATCAGAGAAATATTTATTTATCCTTTTTAAAATAGGATATGAAATCTTTTGTAGTATTACTAGGTATAAGAATATCTTTTTACAAAAATCCAAAAGTTGTATTAATAATCATCAATGTACTAGGTTGAACCTGCAGTTTCCTAGAATAAGGTTTCCTTATTACCACATCCTAAAAAATTTTATAATGATTATATGGTTTCTATCCATTATAATAATTCCTCACATAATGAATTTTGTTTTTATTCAATGACTATAACACAAAGGAATCTTTTTAATACAGAATTCAATGGGTAAGGAAATTATTGTACTCCTAAGGAACCAAATGTTATAGAAGCTGGAATGAAAAATCATGATTATTTTCTAAAGAAAATCTATCAACCTATGAATGACAGTAAGCTTAAAAATGGTAAAATGATGAAAAAATGTTTCGTCGACTCCACCATGAGGAAACATCAACCATGTTTTAGTGGGAATAAAGATGCACAGGTTTCAGATAAATAAATAAGTATCATTAGAAATATGTTTTCTATTAT
Organism: Viscum album; assembly: GCA_963277665.1. Taxonomy (NCBI): domain Eukaryota; kingdom Viridiplantae; phylum Streptophyta; class Magnoliopsida; order Santalales; family Viscaceae; genus Viscum; species Viscum album. Next base: position 743,004,390 of record OY728123.1, on the reverse strand, counting down.
TCCATATTTTTAACATGAGAATGATATTCTGGATATTTAATATTTTGAATGTGAATAATATCAATGATGGACTCTAATAGGGATCACAAGAGAATAAGATTAAATTTAATCTATGGACTAGGAAGAATTTGAAACTTTATTTTTCAACAAGTAATGTCCTCATATTAATTATATGAAAATGGATAAATAATTCCTTCAGTTAAATTACAAAGATGATGAATATGTTGGTAATAATTAGAAAAATTTATAAAACTTTCCACGTACACTTCTGGTATTATCAAACACCTTGAATGTAAGGTTGACCAATTATTAAATGGATTCAAACCAAGTATTTGAATGGAATTATCCAAATGGTATTTTAGAAAAAAAAAATGAATAATTAGTTTTATGTGTTCTATAAGTGTATATAGATATTGGATTTACATACCAACATCGTGGTTTTCATAACAAAAGAAAATTTGAATTCAATGGAAATTTTAAAACCCCTAGAAATAAGAATAGGGGGAATACATTGTGATCAAAATTGGTATGAAACAATGGGAAAAGTTTATTAAGGGAACTAGTAAATACGTCATGTGTGGAAAATAATTCTGTTAGGAAATCTAATGTGAATGTGAGGTGAAGAAGTTAGCTAATGATGTGAATAGAGATAAAGATCCATTGAATCCAACACCCACACTTCAGTATTTTACATAAAATTATAATGAGGATTATGTTAACCAATCACAAAATCTAAAGGATAATGATGATGATTAATTCCAATAACCTATTAATCAGAGAGAAAAATTAAAAACTTATATGATTATTATTTCTGATATGGGGTACGATAATGACATGGTGAAAGGTAAACATACCATTCAAGATAAACCTGTTAATTTCCAATTTGATTCTTTATCTATCCACTATTTTATTTTTTATTTTTTTCTATAGGTATCATGGTAACTATATAAAAATATTTGTTGATTTTGCAGTAAAATCCTTTAATGGTGCGATGATGCCATCCCAATTCTCTAATATTTATCCAGTTGAAGTTTGTGGGAATGTGTTTCCTAGAAACCATTTCCTTATTCCTTCAGTTAAATTTGATATTAGTTTTCTCAAGGATTTATTTTTTTATAAATAAATCATGCATCGATTTTATAAGAAGGGATGTTACAGTATATATTCCAGAAAAAGATATCATCTCCTATTTGTGTGATGAAAAATGAAATTTTTATGGAAATTACAACTATTGTATGGTTTATGAATCCTATTCAGAAGAAGAATTTATCTCATATATATGGGGAGAAACTAAACATAAAATATATTTTTCTTCTCTGAGAGTTTATTGACATGTTTCTAGAATAATTACCTACTATGAAACTAAATCGTTATGTTGAATTTTTAATAGAACTCATATAGACTTATACACTAATTTCTAGGTCTCTATTAGAATGTCCCTAATTGAGTTGTAATAATTGAATAAGATACTCTAAGAGTATCTTGTAAAGGGATTCATTTGTCTATGTGTGTCATATTTTTTGTTCACATGTTATATTTTTTAAGAATAAGGATGGATCAATGCCACTAATAATTTATTTTAAAAAGTTATCACTTTCAAGAACAAGTACGTTGTACACCATATTGATGGATTTTTTGATCAACTACAGGAATATAAATTATTTTTAATGATTTATCTTCATTATGGATTCCATAAACTAAGTGTCAATAAAAGGGATATACCCAAGACCACATTCTATATAATATATAGACAATGTTAATTTATAATAATGCCTTTTGGTCTTACTAATTCCCCCTCTATAATGATGGATTTTAGGTATGTGGTTTTTAAATATTACTTTTCTCAAAAAAAATTGTATTCTTTATAGATGATATTATAATTTATTCAAAGGTAAAGGAATATAATTATGAATATTTGAGAATTTTCATAAAGACCTAAGGAAGGATCTAATTTTTTAAAAATTTACCAAGTGTGAATTTCAACTTTATAATGTTTCATTATTGGGTTATATAAATTCAAGTGTTGTTATATTAGTAGTCCCTTTAAAGACAGAAGTTATTGAACATTGTCCTAGAAAAACAATTTTGCCAAAGATCCTTATTTTTTGGGTGGGATAGATTTTGTGGGTGATTTTTTGAGAAATTTTCATGTATACCAAATCCACTAACCAAATTAACATTTATGGGAAATAGGTTCATTTAGTTTGATGAAATTAAGGAATGTTTTTAGGAACAAAATAGAGTTCTAGTCATCACACTTGTGCTTACACGACCCTAAACGGTGATATCAATGATCATATATGATGAAAATGAAAATAAGGGTGTATGAACATCTTGTTATCAATTGAAAAATATGAAATGCATAAAAAATATCCTAATAATTATTAATTTCATAAATCTTAATTGTTCATAATACATTAATCATAAGGGAATTAAAGAACATGATCCATGAGGGCATAATATTGATATATGATATGGAACTATTCCTTCAAAATAACCATAAAGAATAAATATATTAGTATTAAAGACTCATTTCTAAGGCTATTATAGTGGAATAGTTTCACTCCCCAAAACTTCATAGTATTTATGATCCACTCTCAAGACTATCATACTGGATAAAGTCCCATATTGAACATAGGTCACTAACCATTCTATTCCTATTAATCTCATGACATGCCAATATTATCCCAATGAATTTGAGGGAGGTAGTGTTTCCACCCATAAAATAATTAAAATAATAAATTTTTGTTCAGTAAGATCATAAAAAATTAACCACATCAGAAATTGTGATAATAAAAATAATTAAACATTTAATCATAGCATAACCCAAAGAAAAGTAGTGGGTTTTATAAAAATATTTTCATCATAAATGTAATACATCTATAGAAAAAAAAATTATGATGGTATATTTGGATCATATACCACATAAATCATATGTGATGTTAATTTTTGATAACATTGAGTAATATAAATACCATTAAATGTTCATTATAAATTTTGGAGGAAAATATTGTTTTAATTTTAAAATCAAGTATTTAAAAAACAATAAAATTATAAAGTAATAAATTTTATTTAAATACAAATTTTTAAACTATTAAAGTATTATTAAAACAAAAAAATTCATGATAATGGGAAAATCAATTCATGTTGTATAAGTTAAAAAAATTCTTTAATAATTTTTTCAGAAAAGTCCAAAATTAATTCATTCAGAAAACAAGAAATAAATTCCATTAGAACCATTTATTAAGTTAATAATCTTTAAAAATGCCTTTAAAAATTAATATTAGAATAGTATGAACCTTTTTAAAACATTTATAGAAAACATGAATATGGAAGAAAAAATTTCGACCAAAAGAGAAATAAAGTCTATTTTACTTAAGATATTTATTTTTGTCTCATGAGTGCAAATAGTGAGGAGAATGAAAAGAAAATTTTATTTTCAAGAAATCACCAAAGAATAAGAAATTTGTTTTATCTTGAGTGGTTTATTATAAAATTTCACCAACAGAACATAAACATAAATATCTAGATAAGTATTGAGACTATAACATTGATCCCATTACCTTGTGTTCACCTTACGTTTAAACAACTCCAACCTCATGAGTTATAAATATTAATTTATTATAATTTCAAAAAAATGTAAGTTTATACATATAATATCATATATTATCCATTTATAACATTTTTACTCTAAATTTAATCAATAATTTCTTATTAATATTGTTATTTCATGTTGTTAGTTATTTCTTTTATCTGGAGAATTTAAATTCAGTTGTTATGGACATTGTAAATATATATTCTTAAAAAATATCCATAATATTAATCAAGAAATAAATATAATATATAATAAGTCTATAAATATTTATTTTCATCCACAGTATTTATTGATAGTGAAATTAATAACACTGTTTGTGGTGACGGTGGGTCGTACATATGCATGAAAGTTGTTTTCTTTTTCTGATGGATGGAACAAAAGATAGGAAAATATTAATTCACTATTATTTTTTAATTATTATATCATATATATCATATATATTTATAAATTTCTTCAAAATTACTATCCATGTAATATATAAATGAAAAACGATTCACATTACTTCGTGGAAGTGGTAGTCAACTCGTATGCATGAACTACGTTATCATCTCCTAAAGGATTGGATGGTAAGTACGATGATGTGATATTATCATATAATAGGTATAATTATGTCATAAATATCATATATAAATATTAATTCAATCATAATATCCATCGATATAATATGGTGATGATAAATTAATAGTATCGCTACATATAGATGATAAGTTGTATGTACGCAAGAGTGATACTTTAACACCATATTTGAAAGGAAATAGGTATTATAATGGTGTTTTTATAGTCATAATATAATTTAATAATATTTTCTGATATATAAGTAATTATTTTGTTTTCATTACCATAAATATGGATTATGTAATGAAGAGTGGGAAAAAGAGTGGTCGGTTAAGGTGATTACCTCTTCTTTGAAATGACTCCTTCAAATCTCATCTAATGGAATCTAGAATTGGACATTTTGTAAAAAAATAAACACTATAATGTGTATATAGAGTATTACAATATAAATTTATAGGATTTTAGGATATAAGTCTCAATTTTGTGTAAATAAATTAGTGATATGGTCCCTTCTATAATCGAGGTGAGGGACGCTTTTGAAATTTCTCAAAATATTTTATTATAATAAATTAATTCTCATGTAAAATGACTCCATATGGAAAATTCTTAAATTATATGGTTTTATATGGTTTTATAAAATATTAAAATGGTTTAGAAAAGTATTTTTTCATTTTAAACCTTATTATTTTGAATAACACATAGTTAATGAATTTCATTTTTAACTTTGAAAACAGCTTTTTTGATTTTAAATGGTTGTAAGTTTTACTTATAAGGTGAAAATTTAAACATAAATCAGCCATTTATAAAATCATAAACTATAAAAATTCCACCGTTTCTTGATTAAATATTTTTTATGATTTTAAAATTATTTAATAAAATATTATATTGTTAAATGTTATTATTGTCAATTTTGACAGTCTTCATTTAATTTGAATTAAAATTCATTAATATAAACATTTAATTTTACTATAATATTTTAAAAACACTATTATTTCTTATTAACCTTATAAATAGTGTATAATAATAAAATTTTAAAATTTTATCACTTTTAATATTTTCAAAATAATTTATTTTATTTTTTTAGTTAATGGATTAAATATTGTTTCATCATTATGTAAAAATTTAAGATAACTATATATTAACTAAAAATTGTAAATAAATTAACATCATGAATATATTTTAATTATTCAACATATTTCTATTAGTATTGGCGCATAACTATTTTTTGTCCCTATATGATCACATAAATTATATTTAAAACTAAGTGAGTGACATTTTGTAACTTTCTTTGATTAAAATAATATATAAAACGCTTTCATTAAAAATTGTCCATTGAACTAATAAATTTCTAGAATAAGGTCATAATTGTGGAATTAAATTCACAAAATAAGAATTATTATGAACAATTATGGTCTCATCACTTATTTTTATCTTTGATTGACTTGATTAGCCCTTTAGTGAGGTGATAATGTTTACCACGGTTACTATTCATATTTACCAAAACTAAAAGTAAAATATTTACCAAATTTTAACCTTATAATACAAAATATGTAATTCAGGTTTCAAAATTAAATTCCTATAAATTTATTAACATAATTTTAAATGGTGTGGACAAAATTCGACAGAAAATCCATTTTTAGAAGAAGAAAAATTATTCATAACTGTAAAACTAGATATCTTCTTATACAATGGAAAGAAAAATATATTTTTTGAATTATTAATTCGTTTTATCTAGTAAATAATATATGTATTTCAAAAAAAATAGTTATTAATTTAATTTAGTAAATTTAAAATACATTGCAAACATAAAAAATGTTTTCAGAAAAAACATAACGTATTTTTTCGAATAATTTATATGTTTATTTATAACAATTTGATAACTATAGAATTAATTTTATAATTGGGTATATAAAAAATTATTTATAATATATATATCACTATTCATAATCAACATTTTATATACTAAGAAATAATAAACACATAATATTTTAATAATGTTACAAGCTTCGTTTAAACTCGTTGTTTCTTGTAACACAGGCTATTAAGGAAATAAAATTATTTAAAGAGAAATATTTCATAAAAATATCAGGGTGTATGCATATATTAGTAAATATATATACATATAAGATTAATAAATAATAAAGAGAAATTATTTTCATCTGATATCTCCTTCTACAAATCATGTTTTGATGGGGCACAACTCGGTTTCTGAACCTTAAAATTCTATCACAATTAAGGATAATCTTAAGAACATTTATGACCTTATCCTATAGTTCCACATATTATTTATGTTCCTTCTTATTCTTAAAAATTTAGGGATATTTAAAAATTAATTTTAAAATTATATAGTTTTTACCCTTTCCTCGTTATTTTATTATCCATATTTTGTAAGCACAAAACTATTGGATCTACTTAAATCTTTTGCATGGAAAACTAGCATGCTCTTTATAACATAATGAATCAACTACATTGTTCATTTTCCAAGGGTGGAAATTTATTATTTAGTCATAATCATCACATAACTCCAACCACCTCCATTGTAAAATATTCATCACCTATTTTTAATATAAACTTCGTGATATTATGATATGTATATATGACACTTTTCACTATAAAGAAAATGCTTTTATATATCCAACTGAAAAAATAATGATTCCAGCTAAAAAACACGAGTTTTGTTAATTTTATCATGAATTTCCAAATTTTTTAATACATGAACTATCAATATATAATTATTATTGAGTAATTCATTTCAATACCTTATTCGATGAAAAATGTTAGATCATAAACCCTTCTCCACTATATAGTTCTATGAGAAGAAGTTCATTGACCATCCTTTACCTCAATTCATCAAGATTTTCCTCAAATTCATCTATCTAATGGAATGTGGATCCATTCCAAGTTAGCATGGTTATTATATATGATGTCCTTGAGAAATATATCATAATTATCCATAAAACCCCTATATATTTACTCTCTTGAGATTATATATACCATGAATGAAACATTATGCAACCAGGATTTACACATTGCTAAGTTTTCATATAACTTAATCATCTCCAAGTTCTTCTAGAAAAATAACCATATGATCTTAATGATCTTAAATTATCTTTCAATATATTTTATTATCATCTTTAATATTTATGAAAAATTGATGAATGAAATATCTAATGAATAAATTCATTAAATCCTTGAATATACAAGGGGAATTGTAAAGTCCTTATAGTATCGCTATAAATTCATATTGACCATACATCATAAAAAAAATTTATCTTCTGTATATAATCATTCTTTAACTAAAATTTATGATTTTTGTAATTATTTTAAATCATTGATAAGTATTGATATCATCATATCTGATAAAACAAGTCATCATTATAGGGAAGATGATACTTATTATTGAGAGTGATCATGTTAATTTCTTGATAATCAATTCAATGATTCATTGACCCATATTTCTTCCTAATGAAACCTAAATGTTCCCCCATGGTGATTCCATAGGGAATTTGAATCCATTATCTATATTCTCATATATATACCTCTTCAAGTCCTATAACTCATTTGGATCCATTCTATTTAGAGTCATTAAAATTAATTTCGAACTAGGTATGAAATTTAATTAAAACTAATGTTCAAGATTTGGGGGATGATTAGGAAACTATTTAAAAAATAAATCATAATACTCTTTAGGAATATCTATATCTTAAATGACTATATTCTACCAACCATTTATGTTAAATATAACTCCTAACAAGGCTGTAATTCCCACACAAACAAAAGTTATTTCCATTGGATGTTTTTATCCATCCTTGCACCAATAAATGATCAAAGTCTCATTAGAAATATGAATTATGACTTCCATATTATATAAATTTATAATTTATCTATTTATATATAACTAAAGAATGCACAAAATCATATCAAATTCCACTAATGGAAGAATAATAATATTTTCAAAGGGAATATTCCTACAAGCTGGAACTTGACATCCCCAAATATGGAGTGGTGGATAAGTGTTCCATAACCATAATGTTTCACTTAAATGATTTACATAACAAAGGCCCTTAATTTTTTTAATATTTTTCCCATATACTATATAATTTATTCAAATAATCCCGAAGTTCTCGACACATAATAAATTTAACTCAAAATTATAATTTACAGTGTACATTCTTTCCCTTTATCAAACTCTTCATTTTTTTCTATGAGATTAATTTTTATATAGACTTTTTTCACCCCCTAAAATATTATACAATCTCATTAATTCATTTAGCTTGGGTTTCATAATCATATACATTACATGTAGAAATATGGATCCTCTTTTCTTCATTATCATTATCAATTGGAACCCCCATGAAACATCATTTTCTCTTATATTTTGTGTTGGAAAACTCACCCATTTTATGGTGTGTATCCATATGATGAGATATATGATTTTAAATAATCACAAGGTTTCACAATTAAGATCCCATTTTAAGTGGTTGTTTGTAAGGAAAATCATTTTTTTCCATCCCAATCTGCATTAATACAAATCCTCTTAGTTCCAATAATTAACTAAAAATGAAAGGTACAGTTTTAGTAAGAACAATAATTTTCCAGATAAGGTGGAACTCTATCTCTGTAGCAGCCTGGAATAAATTCTAGAGTTTCAGTAACAAGATCAAAGAGCACCAGCTCTTTATGAAATCAAAAATTGAATTGGAATGAGGTCGAGGAACTTCAAACATGTCCAAAAATTCCCTCCATATCACCGAAGCCGCAACACAACTGAGGAAAAGGATTTCCACATCCTCCATATACTGAAAGAAAAAAACAATAAAGGGAGAAAATAGAAATACCACATATATACAGAAATTCATCAGTTGGAATTTTTTATGAGCCGGCATCTATGAAATAATAGATCAGGAAGGCCTAAGAAACTTCTGTTGTAGGTTCCCTATCCATTTCCAATCAGTTGAGCTACAAATAGAGTGATTACAGTATCCTTTTGAGGTGAGAATTCCATTGACAACAGGTTCCCATGCCCAAAAATTTCCCCTATGAGACAAACAATATTCTTTCTCAATGGAAGTAATATGATCTTGAAGATTATCCATACTACAAAGTTGATCTTTGATTGACAGATCAAAGTCCAGAGGACTAAATGCTCAGTTTCTAGCCCTTATTCCGAAAGATGAAAATGATAAAAAAAATATCTCTTCATTCCTATTGTGTTGGTTAACACCATTTATAAATTTATTTTCAAAATCCTTTCCAATAGGCTCTCCTTCATTGCCTACAAAATTATTTCCGCAAATTAGTTTGGTTTAATCAAAGGGAGATCAATACAGGACTGTCTTATCACCACCTCGGAGTGTATTAATTTTCTCAAATAACCCATTAGGGGTGGAAATATTTTTCTCAAACTAGATTTCAGGAAAACTTTTGATATAATGGATTGGGGTTTCATCTGCAAAATACTTGTCATGTATGGGTTTGATTATTTCTCCATCTACTGGGTAAAACTAATTTTATGTTCTACTTATATTTCAATTCTTATAAATGGATCCATGAAAGGATATTTTGAATGCTCTATAGTTGTTAGGAAGGGTGATCCATTATCAGTCATCCTTTTTCTATCTCTGAGGATTACCTTAGTGGGATTCTTTTCATCATGGTAGGAAATGGGAATCTGAAGTCTATTCACGCTGGAAGGGGGATTATCGCTCCCCCTTATCTTTTATATGATGACAACATCATCCTCTTCACCCATGGGGATAAAGACAACATCAGGAATACAAAGAGAGATGTTTTGAACAATGAAATGGTTTCTAGGCTTGTTGTTAGTTGTAGAAAGCCCTCTGTCTACTTTGGAAGGGGTTTCTCATCTATCAGGAAAAATGTTATCATTAGAGAATTAGGGATTTGTGAGGGTCATATTCCCTTTACTTATTTAGGAGTTTTCTTGTTCTGGGGGAGACTAAAGGTTTTTCACTTCTCTAGCATTGTGAGAATGATTAAAATACAACTTTCCACTTGGAAGCGAAAATCTCTATCAATGGTTGGTAGGGTTAGCTTGGTGAAATCAATCATCATTTCCAAATTTGTATACTCTTTTATGGTGTATAAATGTTTTATTGCTTTAATAAATAGCATCAATACTTCTATTAGTAACAACAATAATTGTGAATAATTAAGTAATTTTGAAAAAAATTAATAATATGTTTAATTAATGACACCTTATTTCAAATTTTTGAAACCATTGGTTTAACCTCATATATTCATGGTTATCATCTATCTAAATCTTTCAAAATGGATCATAATGAGAATGTTAATTATCCCAATAGTATCCCATGGAAGTGAATTTCCATTTGTGATATAACAACCAAATATTTTAAAAGAAGAACATTATTTATGTTGTATTTATGACATGAAACACAAATCCTTGAATAAAATATACCACCTTATGCTTTACAAAATATTTCTTTATAAATAATTTGCATCTCTTAGATGGCTTGTGGAGCATGCAACCCCAATTCGAAATGAACCATAATATAGTATACAGTTATCACAAAGCCATTAAGTTAGTGTATATTAATAAAACATAATAAAAAATTAACAATATGTATATAAAATGATATTAAATAAAATAATAAAAAATTTATTAGAAAAACAAAATTTCTGAAAAAAACTGCATTTTTTCAAAAACATGTTATAGATGCTCTTGGAACTCATAATTTAAAATTAATTTTTCTAATAATTTATAAAATATTTTTTATAAAATTAAATTCATTTTTTAATAATACTATGAAAAGTATCATAGGGTTGATTTTTTTTATTTTTCTGAAATGTTTCATTTTTCGATTAATAGTGAAAATACTGATTATTAATTTAAAATGGCCTTTTATTTTAAATTATTTATAAATTTAAATTAATTTTTAAATTTTTTCATGTAAAATTAGTTCAATTATATATCTATTAATAATTTTTAGGTCATTTAAATCATTTTAATATTGAATTTTTATATGAAAATTATGTAAACATTGGATTATTTTCTCTTCGAAAACCTTCTTTCTCATCACTTCTACGTGATTAATTTTTAATTAAATTTCTTCACTTATATGAGTTGAATTTATAAAAATTGATCAAATATTTTTAATAATAAAAATTTATATTTTCTATGTTGTTCAACTTAATATCTGATGAAAAAATGGCTAGTGAAAAAATTAAAAAATAATTAATGTGGTTAAGGTAAAAAATGGATTTAGCGGGGGTTTAACTAAAATGATTAGGGTCTAATTGACCTAAAATATTGTCTAAAATATTTTTTATGGAAATATTTAGACCAAATAAATTATATATCTCTATAATACTCTTTTTATTACCCTTTTCAATTTTTAAAAACAATGGTACACCTTTTTCTTTCTGAAAATTATATGTGTGCCACTCACCAAACATTTAAAACACTTCCCCCTCTCTACTCTTCATCACACATTAAAACCATTTTTTATCATACAATACATGATAAAATGACATCTAAAATTTTCTCCCAATATCCTAAAAGAATTATTTTAGGATGAAATCTATACTTGGAAGTCATTGGGGAAAACCTAATTAGATTACCCGAAGAAGAGGTTATGTTCTTCAACGAGCATTTTTTTATTTCTTCATCCATCCCCATAAATTGTAATAAAAACATGATGATCTAATACCATAAATATACTAACTACACTAATATTTTTTTATAAAAAATTAATTATCAACAACCTTCCCCAATTCTATCAATTAGTTTGTGAAATCATCATTCATGTGTACAGTGGACTACTTCCTCGCAACCCGATGTCATTCATTTTTTTATAACCACCTATCATAGTTGATTATGATGATGTATTTAAAGAAAATATATGATATTATATTTATAAATATTTAGTAATTATATCATTTATAACTTTTTCACTTCCATTCCATATGTGATATGATAACGTCACTTGTGTGTACAGTGGACTACCCCCTCATTAAGTGATGTGAATCATTTTTTACTAAAGCATTGCCTGGAAGGTGATAAAAACAATTTTAATGAATTTTTATGATATAAATAAAATATATATGATATTTATTATTTATTTTTCATTCTAAAAATGTAATATATAATTTAATGTTTTTACATTGAGAATTGATAACATCGTTTGTGTAGAGGTGGACTACAACATTCACAATTCGATGCGACACTCTTTCAACCCCAAACCAAATAGATAATATATATATATATATATATATGTTGGACTCCTCTTATGTTAATCATGTTTTAATGATCACAAATCCTATTACTATTAATTAATCTCAATATTCACTGCACATATTTCTAATGCTCTTCAATCTCAATAATAACTAATCATCGTGTTTTAATGATAACAAATCTTATGGATGTTAATTACTCTCGTTATTATTTTACAAGTCTTATGTATGATCACAAATCTCACATATATTATCAAGCCTTTATATTTATGATTCAAGTTCTCTTACTCTCTAATGATTAAACTTAATCCATATTCTACATATTACTGTCTAAGTCCAAATACATATATTTGTCTAATTATGGACACACTGTGAAGGACTCACCGTGACTCAGACACCATGACCCAGACACCGTGAAGGACTCACCGTGACCCAGACACCGTGACCCAGACATCGTGAAGGACTCACCGTGACCCAGACACCATGAACCGGACACCGTGAAGGACAAACCGTGATCCAGACATCGTGGGCTACACATCGTGACATGGACATACCGTGAACCTCATTCCGTGAAGCTCAAACCGTGAACCAAATACCGTGAAGCTCATACTGTGAACCTCATACTGTGAAGACTATACTGTGAAGAAGACATTGTTTACTTAATCACTGGGACACTGTTTCTTAACTTTTTGTCAATATTTTTTAAATAATGCTAACGGTTAAATTTGATGTTTTTAATGAAATTAATGTTATTTAATGATAGTTGTTGGAATGTCAGGAAACTATATATCGTACCTATGAAAAGGAAATCCTTCCTACTGCCAGAAGTCGTGGAATATAAGAAAGATTGAGATGCAGTACATGAGTAAGAAGAGTGGCATGCAAGTGTGAATATACAACGAGAAGAACTTACATACACCCGAGAGAACTGTGCTGAACGAGAAGAACAATCCTGAGCAAGAAATAGATTACAAGACATTCAATGAACTCTTATGATTGCAATCCAACATCACCAAAGAACACATGGAGAATCAAGAGATCATTTCCATTCCTCTTGAATACAAGCTGAACTACGACACTCTGTTTTTCAATAGAAAAACTAGAGAAGGACTCAGAAGTATTCATGCTGAATCCAACGAGTCCAGAGATGCATTGATAATCACTAGAGCTTCCTAAACTCTTATCTGTTCTCTATAAGTGATGTATTTATTATCTTTTGAGAAGTGTGGTGTAATCTGTATTTCTTATACACACATTATCTCCTGCATTGAACTGGAGGATATAAAAATCCTCACTCCAAATCTCTTAACTCTTGTTTACCCACGTCAACTGTGGAAGAGTTCCTTATGTGGTCTGGTCTTTGTTTTGTTTCCCACGAAGAATAGTGGTAGAGGTCCCTGTGTGGCCTGGACAGTTTTGTAAACTGTTATTAACCCCGATCCAGGGTGTGGATCAGATTTATATAAATTTGAGAGGACTAAGTCTCATCTTTAGACTGAACCTCTTGTTATATCTGTTGTGCATCTTTAGTTTAAGTTCAAAGTATACTACATATATCTTATTTATTCCGCTGCTATTAATTTGAAATACAAAACTATTTTAAAGCTACGTTGATAGTTAAATTAGCAAGTGTTTACATTTATTGTAAATCAGTATGTTAGTTTCAAAAGTTAGTTTGATCTTGTGGTTAAATTAACTGAGAAATAATCAATATTTGAGAAGCTAAGTGAACATTTACAATCTGTATAAATTCACTACAGTTTATCTTATTTTATAAATCGGGGGATTTTAAATAGACAATATTTTAACAGAAATTTTAATTGGAACTCAATTAACCCCCCCTCTTGAGTATCCACTCCGACCAACATTTGGTATCAAAGGTTTTTGTTTTTGTTTAAGGACTTTTGAAATACTCTGTTTTTCAACTGTAATTTTAGTTTCATCTTTAAAGATCTAAAATTTCTGTTAGTTCTAAATTTTATCTCTTTAAATTATCTTTCTAAAATCTAGTTATGGATAATAGACTAGAGGGTGATGCTACTAACATGCCACCTTTCTTCAATGGTACAAACTATTCTCAGTGGAATCTTAAAATGAAAATTCATTTAGAAAGAATGGGTTTTGATTTTTGGACCGCTATAGAGTCACAATATAAAATTCCAGAAACTAAAAGAGTAACATGGGATGAACCTACAAAGACTGCCTACAATAATAATTGTAAAGCCATGAATGCCATGTACTATGCTCTAGGAGATGAGAAGTTTAAAAGAATTTCTGCTTGCAAAACTGCTTTTGAAATATGGGATACTTTGGGTGTTTCTCATGAAGGAACAACCGATGTTAAATAATTGAGATTAAATAATTATACTATTAAATATGATAATTTTAAAATGATGACTGATGAACCTATTTCTGATATGTATCTCAGGTTTAATGAGATAGTCAATACAATGAATTCACTCGGAAAGGCTGTTCCAGCAAAGGAACAACTTATGAGAATCTTGAGATGTTTACCAGACCGATGGAGAGGCACATCTATTTCAATTAGAGAGTCATGTGACATTGCTTCCCTACCTATTAAATAACTCATTGGTAAGCTTATGATGTATCAGGAAGAACTCAAGGTGAATAAAGAGGAAGATGATGAACCTAAGAGAAAATATGTGGCTTTCAAGACTACTGCTTTAAAGAGTAAGGACAAAAAAAAGCTCAAATACAAACTGATAGTTCAACCAGTGAAAATTCGGACTCTGATAGTGATGCTGAAATGGCTTAGATAGCCAGAAGGTGTAAGAAATTTTATAGGAAGAAGAAATTTTTCAGGAAATCAAATTACAAAGGAAATTATGACAATAAGGGACATTGGAAGAAGGATTGGAAAAAGCCAGATAAAAGTGATGAATTTGTTTGCTATGAATGAAAAATAAAAGGACATATAAAAGCAGATTGTCCAAAGCTGAAATACAAGAAGAAATATGAGTATAAGGATAATAAGTATAAGAAATCCATGAAGGCTACGTGGAGTGCTTCTGAGGATAGATTTAGTGAATCTGAAGCTTTTGATTCTGAAAACAGAAATAAGGCAAACATGTGTTTTATGACAAACACTTCTGAGGTAACATCTGAAACTCCTGCTTTAAATACATATTATTCTAGAGATGATTCTGATTCTGAAAATATGTCAGAATCTGAACTGTTTGAATATTTTGATATGTTGGAAGAAACCTATAATGATCTGAAAGACAAATACAAAGGTTTAAAGAAACAGTATGCTTTAACTATTAAACATAAATCTGATCTTGACATAGAAATGGAAAAGAATGATCAGTTTCTTAAAGAAAAAACTGAACTGAAATTGTCAAATGAGCAACTTAGGAAGGATTTAGAGAAGTTCCCAAATGGAAAAGATACACTAACTCAAATGCTAGGAAAGCAGGTTGCGCCAAAATACACTACTAGAATAGGCTACAAACTTGGACAGAGACAGATTACTAAGATTAGATTTATCCCTAAATCTAGACAGAATACTGTTAGTTCTAGTTCTGGACATTCATATGCTTCAACTAGTTATTCACATAGTTATAAATCAAATAGAGTTTATCTTTCAAAATATTTTGATTATATAAATTATATGAGACCCATAAGACAAATGTGGGTACTGAATGCTTTGATTGCTAACCTGTCTGGACCCAAGAAGGTCTAGGTACCAAAATCATTTCCTATCTAAATCTTTTTTGTAGGAAACATGCTTGAAGAGTTCCCACAAGAAGACATGGTATTTGGATAGTGGATGTTCAAGGCATATGTCTGGGGATTACTCATGCATCAAGAGTTTAATAAAGGTTGATGGAGGTCATGTCACCTTTGGTGATAATTCTAAAGGAAAGATCATCAGCCTATGCCAAATTATTAACACTGATTCAGTTTTAATCTCTAAAGTTTTATTTTTTGATGGACTTAAATATAATCTGTTAAGTATTTCTCAATTATGTGATGATTTTTTTAATGAAAAATTTGAAAATGATTCTTGTAATGTTTTTAATTATAAAAATGTTTTAGTATTTTCTGCTCTAAGAAATGAAAATGTTTGTGCTGTTGATTTAAATTCCTTAGCTAAGAAAAATGTTACCTATTTAAATGTTATTCATAAAGAGTCCTGGTTATGGCATAGAAGATTAGGACACTGTAATATGCAACCAAAATTGAGTTTCCAAATGACAAAGTTTGTAATCCCTGTCAAAATGGAAAGAAACATAAGGTTTCTTTTAAATCAAAGAAAGAAGTTTCAACTTCTCAACCTCTCGAGTTGGTTCACATGGATTTTTTTGGACCATCTAGAGTTTCTAGCTTAAATGGGAAGCACTATGTATATGTCCTAGTAGATGACTTTTCTAGATATACTTGGGTATACTTATTATATCACAAAATTGAAGCGTGTTCTTAATTTGTTAAGTACTCCAAATCTGTAGAAAATCTTAGTGGACTTAAGATTAAAACCCTAAGAAGTGATCATGGCCGTGAGTTTCAGAATCATGAGTTTGAATCCTACTGCTTGAAAAATGTCTATACTCATAACTTTTTTGCTCCTAGGACACCTCAGAGAAATGGTGTAGTAGAAAGAAGAAATAGAACAATACAAGAAATTTCTATAACTATGCTTAATGAATATGACTTGCCTATTTACTTTTGAGCTGAAGCTGTGAATACATCTTGTTATATTATTAATAGATTCTTGATTAGACATGTTCTTAAGAAAACCACATATGAGTTGTGGAATAATAGAAAACCTAAAGTTAGTTACTTTAGAGTCTTCGGCTACAAAGTCTTTATTCTCAATACAAAAGATAATCTTGATAAGTTTTCTTCTATGAGTGATGAAGAAATATTTTTAGGATATTCTTTAACCAGCAAGGCTTATAGAGTTTTAAATAAAAAAACCAAGCATGTGGAAGAATCTGTTCACATCAAATTTGATGAAACTAATCCACATGAGCCTAAAACATTTCTTGAAAATCTTGAAGAAGATTTATCTGTTATAGATCTTAATGAAAAATCTAATGAACCTGCTATAAAGGAAACCGGTTTTGGACTTATTCCAGAATCTCCTCCTAATGAACTCGAACCTAGAGAAGATCCTAAAATTTCTAGTTCTACCTTTACTAGATCAGCTAGAGTTCTAAAGAATCATCCTTTAGATGTTGTTGTAGGAAATCTTGATAGAGGGACACATACTAGAGCTTCTCTTAGAAATCAGGTTGAACATCAAGACTTCTTATCACAGATTGAACCTAAAAACATTGACGATGCTATTAATGATGAATTTTGGGTAATTGTTATGCAAGAAGAACTCAATCAATTTGAAAGAAATAAAGTTTGGAATCTTGTTGAAAGGCCTATGGACACTTTTACAACAGGAACTAAATGGTTGTTTAGAAATAAAGTAGATGAATCTGGAAACATAGTTAGAAATAAAGATAGGCTAGTTGCATAAGGATAAATTCAAGAAGAAGTTATTGACTATGAGGAGACTTTTTCTCCAGTAGCCAGATTAGAATCTATTAGGATTTTACTTGCTTATGTTGCACATCTAAATTTAAAACAATATCAAATGGATGTCAAGAGTGCATTCTTAAATGGATATATTGCTGAGGATTTTTTTTTTGAACAACCACCTGGATTATCAAACCCTCATTTTCCAAATCATATTTTCAAATTATCAAAAGCTTTGTATGGTTTAAAGCAATCTCTAAGAGCTTGGTATGATAGATTAAGTACTTTTCTAATTTCCAAAGGTTTTACAAAAGGAATAGCTGATCCTACTCTGTTTATAAAACGAATTTATAAAGATGTTTTAGTAGTACAAATTTATATAGATGATATTATTTTTGGATCTTCAAGAAATTCCCTATGTACTGATTTTTCTAAAATGATGCAAAATGAATTTGAAATGTGGTTAATGGGTGAACTTAAATTCTTTCTTGGATTTCAAATATTACAAAATGATGATGGAATTATTTTAACTAAAAGTAAATACACTAGATATCTTTTAAAAAAATTTGGATTGGATTACACAAAAGGTAGTGACACTCCCATGAGTACCACCTGTAAGATGGATCTTGATGAAAATGGTAAATCTGTTGATCAAACCACTTATAAGAGAATGATTGGAAGTCTACTCTGCCTGATTTTTAGTCGTCCTGATATTATATTTAGTGTGTGTATGTGTGATCACTTTCAAGCAAACCCTAAAGAGTCACATTTAAATGCTGTGAAGAGAATTTTCAAATACCTCAAGCATACTCTGAATTTAGGATTGTTCTATCCCAAAGGACAATCATTTAAATTAGTTTTTTATTCTGATGCTGATTTTTCCGGATGTAAGTTAAATAGGAAAATCACCTCTAGAACATGTCATCTTTTAGACAAGTCACTAGTATCATGGTGTAGTAAGAAACAAAATTTGGTTGCATTATCTACTGCAGAAGCTGAATACATAGCTGCTGGAAGTTGTTGTGCATAAATTTTGTGGATGAAACACACATTACAAGACTATGGATATCAATTCAGACATGTCCCAATAAATTGTGACAACACAAGTGCTATTAATATTTCCAAGAATCTTGTTTCTCATTCTAGGACACAACATATTGATGTAAGACATCACTTTTTGAGGGATCATTATCAAAAAGGTGATATCACTTTGGAATTCAATGGTACTGAATATCAACTTGCGGATATATTCACTAAACCATTAAATTCTGAAAGATTATACAAAATCATACATGATCTTGGTATGATTAATCATAAATAGAAATCTCACTAATCATAATGTTTAATACTTTACTGTATTTTACTTTACGGTTTCATGGTCACTGTTTCTAAGTTACTATTTTATGCACACGGTCTCACCATCAAGACTTTATGCTCACGGTCTGTCAACTCACTATCTCACCATGACTACACAGAATGCTCATTATCACACCGTGACAACTACTAACTCTCTCACCTTGATGACTAGTTTTCATCTCACCATAATGCCTACTCACGGTTTCACCATGAAGATTATTTATATTCTTATGTTAACCCCTATCACGGTAATTTTTATTTCACCGCTATTTTATTTCCCGCGTTTTTGTTTTTATGACATTTGACATTCCCAAATATAAAACTTAAGGGTTTCATTTGATTCCTTACCTGAACTCTCTCCTGAACCTTCTCTTCCATCTCGCCTGAACCTTCAGCGAATGCCAAGGATGCAGCGTCCATCATCACCCTCGTCTGAGAAGTGTCGCTCTAAGAAACAGAAGAGGATACCAAGGATAGATCCCGAAGGACCTCTAAACCCAAACCTGGTAAGTCGTATAGTTGTACCTGAAGAAGAGGTTTTCCCGGAATGGTTTATATCTAGAAGATCTTTAGTTTTGAAAGTTTTAAGAGAACAAGGATGGCTTGAATGGTTCACTAGACATAATAGACCGATTTACCCGAGATTGGTATCTCAATTCTATCAGTATGTGAAGTTTTCCTTTGAGTTTGAAGAAATATTTGTGGTGACAAGCTGGATAAATGGACAGAAGTTCTCTTTCTCTTCGAGGTTGTGGGCTGCATGCCTAAGGATTCCACATGAAGGAGTTTTGACGATTACCAGAGAGACCCTCCTCCAGCAACCGACATCTTTGACCTGGAGAATGCTTTGGAAATCCTGACTGGAAATGGCACTAAGCAAAGGTCCATAGTTGCTGAATTAGATGGGGAGACTAGACTTTTGTTCAAGTTTGTTCAGAATTGGATTAGTCCGAGAAAAGGATATTTTTCTGTGATGAAGTATCAGGATGTGTTTCTGATTCACCTGTTGAAGAATGGCCATAAGATCAACCTTTGTAAGTATGTTATTAACCATATATGTGAGCTGATCAAAGTCACTTCCAAATCAACCCCCTTCTTTTACTCAAGGATGATTTCAGCTATGTTAGTTGAAAAAGTGATGGTTGGACCAAATGAATAAAAAGCTAGAGGACTTTTATTTCTGCCTATCCTTGCATATCATCAGAAGGATGAAGATTAGCTGGAACCCCTAGAAGAAGAAGTGGGTTGGGGATAATGATCAACTCTATAAAAAGTTTAATACTATTGACTATCCAAGAAGGCCTAAAAATCTATCTGATCCTGGTTTGGAACCAGATTAAGTGGCTTAGTATTTAGAAGAAGAAGAATAAGAAGAGGAAATAACAGTTGAAGTATCTCTTAGAGAAGAAGCTAGAATACCTCCAATGGAAATATCTCCTGTTGAAAAAGAAAGGACTATTGTCCATGTTGTTATCCCTACTGAAATACCCCAAGGAGAGGAAGTTGTTGTTGGTTTGAGAGAAGATAAAGCTCCTGCTTCTAGTGAGGATGTCAATCCAGAAGATGCTCCTTATGCTGAAAGAAAATTGTTTTTTCCTGATTCATAACAGAAAGAAACCTTAGGGGCAGATCCTGTTGAAGAGGATCTTTCTATTGAGAAAGAAGCAAGTCGGAATCTCAACCAAGGGAACAATCGGTTCCTGAGATTATTCCCTCTACTGAAGAAAGGATGGAAATTTCCTTTTAGCTGGGAAGGCAAGAGTTTGATGAAGAGTTTAGGGATGATCCTATGGATCTTGATCCTGGTGATCCTATAGTCTCTGAAATGGAAGCACAATTTGAGGGGGAGGAACCTCAAAACCTTGCGTTTATAGAAGCTGGATCTGCTGAAGCTTCTCAACCTTTTGTCACATATCCTGTGTACACTCGATATTAATTACCAAGATTTTATGATTTAAATGAGTCACAGAATGTGACTACAACAGGAATGGATCTTTCCTCTCTATTTCAACTGAAGTCTATCAGTCATCCAGAACCAGAATCAGAGCCCCAACCTCAATCTGAAACAAAATCTGAGTCTTAAGATAACTCTGAACCTCAACTAGAATCTGAACCTTTGTCTTTACCTGCACCCTTACCCGATCATCACTCCTTTGTGACCAAATATGATTTGAAATTTTTTGGAGAGACTTTGTTAGATGGAGTTGAGAAAATTGTCTCCACTCAACCTCGTCTAGTGACTCAGTTCAGTCAAGAAGATTCATAAATTATCTTGGAAAATATTATCTTGCATATTCAACCAAGGATGATCCATGAAATTCAAGAAGTCAGAGTTGAGAATAATCTACTGAGTACTGATGTTTCAAATCTGAAAAATATGATAGCGAACTTGTAGAATGAGTTATCTTTGAGATCAGTGCCTGCTCCGGTTTCTATCCCTGCACCAATTTCTACTTCTCCTCAGCCATCTGATTCCCTCATTTCTAGGGAAATTGTGTCTCCAGTTCATCCAAATATACTTTCTTTTGATGAGAAGATTAGAAAAAGACACACCAAAATTCTAGAATGCATGAGGGATCTTGTAGAAAATATGAATAATCTTACAGATGAATACACTAGATGCCTGTAAAAAGTTCTGAAACAGCTCAAATTTCTAACCAAAGCTGTCAAGGCCTCGCCTGCTTCTGGTCAGACCTCCATATCTTCTTTGGATGATTCCATGATGAGATCCATAATAAAGGAAGAACTTCAGAGTGCCTTCAGTGGCTTGGATCTATCTTCTTTGTCAGATGTTATTAAGAACAGTGATAGAGCATTGGACTTGGTTAGGATTCATTCTAAGATAGCCAATGATGCTCAACAAGATATCACCAAGAAAATAGATTTGTATCTCTCTCGGATTTTCTCTAAAAGTGATATGACAGATCACTTTAGATATCTTGGGGAAAATTTGAGAATCCCTCTAGTGACTCAAGCTTTTAAAGCTCAAGATCAGAAACTTACAGAGTTCACCAGATTTTTGGACAGATTTATGGAGAATAAGGATGATTTTGAAAAGGCTATGCAATATGGTGGAGAAATCATTACTGATTTCATCAATATTTTGAAGCCATATCTTCATGTGCAGAGTAATGCTATAGTTTCTCCAGCTGCTCCACCCCTTAGACCTAGTTTACCTGCCTTAGCCCCCACTGCCATGACAGTTAGCCAAGCTCTTTCTCAAATCCAGCCAGTCATTCTTGACAAACCCCAGCCTAGATCTTCTACTACTCCAACTTTGGCTCCATCTGTTTTTGAAGTTCTACCCTTACCCTCTTTGTCTACCACATCTATGTCTTCTTCTACATCAGTACCAGCTCCTGATGCTGGTAAAGGAAAGGACAAGGTGGATCCCTAAAGAGTCCAAGGATTGTTTTCTTTTTGATGGGATGTCATGTCTTGGTTACTGTTTGTACTTCTCTTGTATGATCTATTCTGAACCTTTTTTAATAAAGAATGCTTTGGTTCATTTCTTTTTCTCTACTTTTTGATAATACCAAAAGGGGGAGAAAAATTACAAGTATAAATGGGGGAGAAAAACGACAAGTTTCAGTTCTATAATGATTTATTTTTCCTATTCTAATATGCTAGTTTCTTTAATATTTCATTACATTTATATTTTGACTATACATGATTTGTGATCAACAAAATGGGGGAGATTGTTGGACTCCTCATGTGTTAATAATGTTTTAATGATCACAAATCCTATTACTATTAATTAATCTCAATCTTCATTGCACATCTTGCTAATTCTCTTCAATCTCAATAATAAATACACATCGTGTTTTAATAATAACAAATCTTATGGATGTTAATTACTCTCGTTATTATTTTACAAGTCTTATGCATGATCACAAATCTCACATATATTATCAAGCATTTATATTTATGATTCAATTTCTCTTACTCTCTAATGATTAAACTTAATCCATATTCTCCATATTACTTTCTAAGTCCAAATACAGATATTTGTCTAAGTATGGACACACCGTGAAGGACTCACCATGACTCAGACACCGTGACCTAGACACCGTGAAGGACTCACTGTGACCTAGACACCGTGACCCAAACACTATGACCTAGACACTGTGAAGGACTCACCGTGACCCAGACACCGTGAACCAGACACCGTGAAGGAAAAACCGTGATCCAGACACCGTGAGCTACACACTGTGACATGGCCATACCGTGAACCTCATACGGTGAAGCTCATACCATGAACCACATACCGTGAAGCTCATACCGTGAAACTCATACCATGAAGACCATATTGTGAAGAAGACATCGTTTACTTAATCACTATGACACCATTTCTTAACTTTTTGACAATATTATTTTTAAAATTCTAAGGGTCATATTTGATGTTTTTAATGCAATTAATGTTATTTAATGATAGTTGTTGGCATGTCAGGAAATAGTATCTTGTACCTATGAAAAGGAAATCCTTCCTACTACCAGAACTCATGGAATATAAGAATGATTGAGATGCAGTACACGAGCAAGAAGAGTGGTGTGCAAGTGTGAATATACAACAAGAAGAACTTACATACACCCAAGAGAACTATGCTGAATGAGAAGAACAATCCTGAGCAAGAAAGATATTGCAAGACTTTCAAAGAACTATTATGAGTGCAATCCAACACCACTAAAGAACACACGATGAATCAAGAGATCATTTCCATTCCTGTAGAATACAAGCTGAACTACGACACTCTGTTTTTCAACAGAAAAACTAGAGAAGGACTCAGAAGCATTCCTGCTGAATCCAACGAGTCCAGAGCTGCATTGATAATCACTAGAGATTTTTAAACTCTTATCTGTTCTCTCTAAGTGATTTATTTATTATCTTTTGAGCAGTGTGGTGTACTCTGTATTTCTTATACACACACTGTCTCCTGCACTGAACTGGAGGATATCAAAATCCTCACTCCAAATATCGTAACTCTTTTTTACCCACGTCAACTGTGGAAGAGGTCCTTTTATTTCCTGGTCTTTGTTTTTTTCCCATGAAGAATAGTGGTAGAGGTCCCTGCATGGCCTGGACAGTTTTGTAAACTGTTTCTAACCCTGATCCAAGGTGTGGATAAAATTTATATAAATTTGAGAGGACTAAGTATCAGCTTTAGACTAAACCTCTTGTTATATCTGTTGTGCATATTTAGTTTAAGTTAAAAGTATACTACATATATCTTATTTATTCCATTTCTATTACTTTGAAATAAAAAACTATTTTAAAGCTACTTTGATAGTTAAATTAGCAAGTGTTTACACTTATTGTAAATCAGTAGGTTAGTTTCAAAAGTTAGTTTAATCTTGTGGTTAAATTAACTGAGACCTAATCAATCTTTGAGAAGCTAAGTGATCATTTACAATCTTTATAAATTCACTACAGTTTAACTTATTTTATAAATCGGGGGATTTTAAATAGACAATATTTTAACCGAAATTTTAATTGGAACTCAATTCACCCCCCCCCCCCCCCTCTTGAGTATCCACTCCGACCAACAATGTATATTTGTAGAAATAATATGTTATATATATGATATTTTTATCATTACATAAATATATAATATTAAATAAATTCATTATATAAGGATCATTGTAAAACAGAAGCGTTGCTCTTGTGTGTGTACATTCTAATGTCTCCATGAATGCAACATAGTTAATTTTTCATATCCAACTATCATTATTGGTTTTAAATTATAATTGATGTATAAATTTGATAATTATTTCATTATTATTATTCTTTATATAATGAAACTTTTTAATATGATTAATAACATGATCTTTCCAGAAAAAACACCCATGAGAAAACTAGAAAATTAACACCTCAAACAATGAAAATAATGAATGATTGTAAATGAATGGGTAATAAAATGTTATAAAATGATCATATATGATATTAAAAATATTATTATAATTTTTTTGATAACATAATAATATGTTTAAAACCACTATATATGAAGTTAATGTATGTTCAACCAAAAGGGGGTATAAAGTAAGGGTTTCTCATCTCACTTTTACTTCTGTGAGACATGTGCCATATTAATATCTTCTTTATTTGGTGTGGGGTATACCTTGAAATTTTTCTATGTTATATAAAGAATTTTATTAATTTCATGGTAATTAACTTTCCATTTAAAATTATTTCTTTCATGGGTATTAGGATTCAAAAGATACAACACTTGTAAGGGTTTATTTTAGAATATTATCATTATTCATGAATTTTTTTTACTATGTCCGCCTTGGGAAATTTTAAATTCAATATATTTTCTGATACTCAATATATTCATGAATATTTTTAAATAATATTACATTATTTCCTCTATATTTACATAAAATAATTAAGAAAACATTTTTAACATAGTCTGACTTTCTTTCTCTCTTCGGTCAAAAATCATTTTTCATCGAAAGTGATGTTTTCTAAAAAAATCCTAAAAATGTTTTTGAATTATTCAAATTAAATATTAATGAAATATTTTAAAAATATTAATTTTTTAAAAAATCATTAAAATGTATATTCTTTTAATTTTCTGAATGAGGAATGTTTCTAACAATTTTATAGTATAAAGGGAGTGTTATTTTTAAGTTATATGACACATACAGAATTACCAAAACTAATGAATATCATTTCATTGAATATTAAATTTTATTTTTACATATATATTTTTAATTAAATTATTAGTTTTTAAAATTTATTTTTCAATTAATGGATTTTGATAATATTTTACCTGTTTGACTAGGGATGTCTTATGTTGATACCATTCATTTACCTCTAAATGGTTTATGATTTTTTAATTGATTGAGGAATGTATTTAAATTTGATATTCTAGTATAAATATAAATTTTAATGATTATTATGTTTCACTCCATTCATATGAATAATGAATTTTGACTTTGTAAGTGATGGGTGGGGCCCACTATATCCCTTTGATGCATTGGTAAGTGTTATTAAAAAAACTAGATATGGTTTTGGCTGAATAATTACCACATATATATATATATATATTTATTGGAATAATACTCAATGGTATTAAATGTCTTGGAACAATACTGAATTGTATTAGATGTCCTGGAGAAAGCCTCGACAATATGTTTTATATTTCTATCATTATTTAGTCAAACATTATGAATTTAGTTATTGATATTCCATGTGATTATTTGATTAGATAGAATATTCATGGTTAACATTCATGGTCATGTGATTATTTATTTGGAATTATTTTATCATCATTTATCCCTACCATATTATACTCTGGTTAATGATTAAATTCCTTTTTTTAGTTATTTACCATTACATATTGATTGTACCATATTTATTAATAGCTTTAATTGTATAGTTACACTTATTGGGCATCTGAGATCACCACTTTTTTATGTTTTATTTTCCATAGGATATGAAGAATTTTATTGATTAATATGAAGGGATAAAATGAGGGGAATAATGCCATTATCAATGAAAATTATTTAGGTATATTCTGTTTTAAAAATTAATATAAATTTGATGTAATTATCTTGGTTACCAAGGAAACTAAATTGTATTGCCCATCAAGATGATATTCCGTGTATCTTA
The DNA here is from genome assembly GCA_963277665.1 of Viscum album. Taxonomy (NCBI): domain Eukaryota; kingdom Viridiplantae; phylum Streptophyta; class Magnoliopsida; order Santalales; family Viscaceae; genus Viscum; species Viscum album. The sequence continues at coordinate 742,977,568 of OY728123.1, read as the reverse complement.
TGCCAGTTTAATAATGTAGACACCATCTTCAGGATATTAAGGTTGGGATCACAACATTTGGTATCAAATTTATTTTAATATAATCCTTTGGAACTAGATTTAGAAAAAATATATATATTATGTAGCATAAACATATTATAGACATTGAGGATAAGTATAGAAGAACATCCAACTATTTTTTTAAGGAATAGATTATGTTCTTTTTTTAGAATGTACATACATGTAGATATAATGAAATGGGACACGATTCTTACACAGAAGTACCTCGGGATAATAAATCTTAAAAGGGTGCATTGGAAGAGACTATATTTACACATGTTGTATCATAATGGGCCTTACTACAAGTCTGGTTTGACACTCATGTGGTATATGATTAGAATGATTAACATTTTCATTACAAATTGTTATAAGGGATTTGAAAATAATGATATTCAATGTGAAACCATGATTATCATTATAAGATTATATGTGGATAAATTTATCAATTTTTTTAAGTGCTTCACTAGTTTTTGGATTCTAAATTATGTTTCATAATGTAATGATCTAATCTTGTATATTCCATTATTTTGAAATGGCTCATATTAGAAGGTGTGTGAGTATTATCAATGAATGTACTCAATATAGTAATTTCTATCCTATACATGATAATGAAGCACTAGCTGCATCTATATGTGAAACTGGTCTAATTATAACCATATTCGGGAAGTTGAATCAGGTTATAAGTAATAACCATTTCCATTAGGAGTGGCCTATTGATCCATGATGTGGTGTAACAATGTAAGAACATTTCATTCATCAAGATACTTCGTCATTAAGTTGGAAAATAATTTTTATCTAGTTAATGGATAAGTTTCTTGGATAATATATTTGTCACTATAGAAAGTAGTGAAAGGAATAAATTTATCAAGGAATTTTATCAACTCTCAAGAGATATGGATCAATGGTGGTCACCGATTCAGACAACTAAAGATGAGGATGAAATAGAATGCATTGAGTGTAAGTATTTCAATGTAATATTCTTGGAAAAATAGTTTCCTCGTGAAAAATAAGAGGATATGGAATGAATGATCTTCAATATAAGAGATAAAAAAGAAGAAAAAATTCTATATATGATGAAAACATTAAAAGGATAGCAAGTCATGTGGTGGACTGTTAACATAATGCAAAAAAATAATATTCCAATGTTCAATTATTTCATTATAAGGATATGGGGCACTGCACATATGAATTCCCTAAGGGTGAAGGGTAAATACCTTAAAAGGATCTAAGGGTTCATGGTCCAAATTATGATATTACCAATGATTATGTGTAATGATTACTATTCTTATGTATTTATATCCATGAAATATTTTGTAAAATTATATTATTAAGGAAATTTTAAAAATATATAAGGATTCTTATAATATGTTTTTGATTAATGATATGAAAGCATTTATTTAATGGTACTGATGAACAATAAAACTGATTCAATAAAATGTTTAAATTCATGTTAAACACGTGATTTGGGGAAATATAATCCTTAATATGTTCCTACTATTGTGGTAATGATATTGGGATAAATAGATGATTGGTTTGGATAATATAAATTGGATCTTACTAACTACCTTAGAACTGATTAATGATAAGTTAATTTTGGAAATCCATTCACATTCATTATATATTTAGGGAAATTAATTTTTTTAGGTTTATAATATTAACCATTTATGAAGTGGTTTACATTGAACATTGGATGATGTTTTAGGGATTAATATATTAGATCACCAAATAGAGATTCGTGCATATTGGATAACATATGCTAACCATTTTTTCATAATAACTAGTGATAGAATGAATGAATTATCATTCAATTATGAGTATTACAATCCATTAAATTTTAATTTTATTGATTTGGAAATAAAAAATAATTTTTGGGTATTCATTTCATAGAGTAAGATTGGAATTGTAAATTGTTTGAAGCACAACAGAAGGATGAAATTGTGCTTATGAAATATAAATATAAAAGTATGTATATATACTTATCATCATATATAGTAAAATAATTCCCAAACATTACAAAAATTAACTTAAAAATGTTATCTTATTACCTTCATTTCTAATTAATTTTATGGCCTTCTAAATTATCACAGATTTGTGGTTTTGGGGTCCTTAACATTCAATTAATAATTCACTTTCATATGATCAACAACCTATATCACTCACTATAATTATTTATTATTTTCATCTATGTACATGTTATAACTTCCAACCTATTATATCCTAATTGGAAACCTAGTTATGAATTCTTACCCATAACCTTCTTACTTTCTATTCTTTCTTATTAACTTGTTGTTTTATTAACCCTTTTATGATGGGGGGTTTTTCAATGATGGTATTTCCAAATGTCAAACCATTTATTACTGAGGTCAAGATTTAATTATGAGTTTGCGATTTATTTACTATGGGGAGAATGTAACACCTTGATATTTTAAAGTAACAAAAAATTTTGATATAATTTATGACCCACAACGCCATGTTTATAAGAAAATATAACACATGAGACCTTATAAAATATTTCATTCTAATTAAATTTATTCTCTTTGATAGATTTTGGAACATGAAACTATGAGCGAAAATGATCCATAATATAGAATAACATTATATACTAGTCGTTAATATGATGGTTATAAATATTAATAAATAAATTATGAAAATTATTATCATCTATTAAGTATAAATAAAATAATAGTCATTAAAAATAAAAAAAAATTGTTTTCTAGAAACCTATTTTTTTCTAAAATACAGTTTAGTCATGCTTTGAAAACATAATTTAAAATTAATTTTTACCAAGTTTATAACAAAAAAATTAAAACAATAAAATAGAAATAATAATATAAAAATTATCTTAGGGGTATTTTTTCAATTTTTTTGAAATATTTCACATTTAATTGAGTTGTGAAAATACGGAATGTTAATTGAAAAATGTTCATTCATTAAAGTTATTTATAAAGTCAAAATAATTTTTTATTTACTTAAATGTTAAATTAGATTATTTATTTATTTATTATACCCATTTAGGTAATTCAAAATATTTCTATATTGAATTTTTATATTAATAATGATTAAACTTCTCATAATGTTATCCTTGAAAACCCACTTTCTCGTCACTTCTATGGGATTAGTTTTAAATTATATTTTTTAAATTATGTGATTTTAATTTAGATAAATTGATTAAATATTTATAATAACCATAATTTATATTATCTAATAAGTTCAACATAATTTTCTACCCAAATGAATAGTGAAAATAGTAAAAATTAATTACTGCGATTAAGGTGAAAATAGATTTATCAGGGGTTAAAATAAAAACATAAGGGGTAACATAACCTATGAAAATTATAAAATATATTTTATGTAACAATGTCAACCATATATTTTATAGGGCTCTATAATACTCCATTTGGGGCCCTTGTGGCCTCAAAAAACATGGGTACACATTTTTCTATCAAACAATTAAAAGTGTGCCACTCACCTTGCTTATAAAAGGCTACACCCTCTCCCCTCTTCTTCATGCAATAAAACGATTTTCTAGAATAAAACTACCCAAATGACTTTAAAATTTACCACCTCTCATCCTATAATATTTATATTTTGAAAAAATATAACCTCAGAAGGCTTAGGTTCAAACTTAAGGAGGTTATAGGAATAAGAGTTAACATTCCTTGATAGTCGTTTTTATTTCATTTCTCCATCCACTTAATTAAATTATTATTAAAATATAATGATATAAAAACATTAGTATCTTCACTATACTCATATTTTCTTCTAATAATTTCATGACCTACAACCATGTTGTCTTTCATTAGATGGGTTACAAAATCATTATTCGTATATATGGAAGACCACCACCTTGCAAACTGGTGCCATTCTTTTTTCCATTATCATATCACACAGTTGGTTTTTATGATTGATATAAATTATATATATGATATTTATAATATAATTATACAACTTGAGTCTTTCTATCACACATATACCTTTTTTTTACTTTCTATTATGTAGGGGGTATGATATTTTCACCTGTGTGAACAGCAAACTACCGCAACACTAAGTAATGCGGCATATTTTTCACAAAAATATTACATTGAAGGTAATAAAGACAATTTTAATTTATATATATGATATAATTGAAATAAATTTTATATTAATTAAATATTTATCCTTTTTAAAAGATAATGTCATATATATTATATTGAAAATTGATAATAGTGTTCTTATACCTGTGGACAACCACCTTTATGAAGCGATGTGACTCTCTTTCGTTACCACAATACATCGATGATATATCTAAGTATATTGAAATAAATTAATATTTTATATATCATGTTATTTTCCTTATTTAAATATAAAATATTACTTATATTATTTCTATAATGATAATTGAAAAATGGAAATGTTACTCAGGCATACGTACGGCCAACCATACCCATGATTGTAATATTGTTCATTTATCATATCCATATTTAATGAATACTTTTAAAATTATAATTGGTGTATAAATATTAAAATAATATAATTATTATTATTCAATAGAATATGTAACTATATAATATGTGGAAAACTGGATCATTCATTACAAAATATGCATCAGAATGTAAGACAATTAAAACCTGAAACAATATGAATAATGAATGATTATAAATTAATGAGTGATAAGATTTTATAAAAATATCATATATTTTATTATAAATATAAAAATGTTTTTTAATATTTTAATAACATATTTTAAATAAATATACCATATTTTAATTTACGTTCAACCAAAATGAAGCATCAGGTAAGATTTTCTCATCTCACATCTACATCTGTGAGACATACATCATATTCAATATTTATTTTTATGTGGTGTACATATTGTATTTTTTTATGTTATATCATGAATTATTTTAATTTAATATTATATAATGTTTCATTTAAAATTATTTCTTTTACATGGATAATTATTCAAAAGTTATGAATGTTGAAAGGGTTTATTTCATAATCCCGTCATTATTGGGTATTGTTTTTATTTAAGTCTCCCTTGGAGGAATTACATGGAATTTTTATTTTAAAATAAATCTATTTAATTATCATATGGTTATTCATGAGATTTTTGTTAAGAAAAATTATCATTTTTACTCTCTTTGGTACATAAAGTGATTAAGAAAATGTTTTGAAGATAATATGACTTTATTTAATTCTTTAGTAGATACTCATTTTTCTTCATAAATCAGTTTTTCTAAAATAAATAAACTTTTTTATCATTATAAAATTAATTTATTAAATACATTTTTACCCATTTTTTACTTTTAAAATAACTAAAGTAATAGTCTTATATTTTCTTGAATGAGTAACTTTTATAAACATTAAAGTGCAAAAGGAATGTTCTTTTTTAACTTATATAAAATGTTTTTAATTTTCCACCATCATGATCATTATTTCGTTGAATATTCCTTTTCCCATTTATGAAGTTATTTTTAAAGAAAAAAAATCCCTAATATTCATTAAATTCATAGTTTTTTAAAGTGATCTCCAAATATAATTATTTTTTAAAAAAATTATGAATTTCCAAGTTAAGAAAAAAAGGTTTATTTTCAAATAATATATATTTTCATCAAAAAATGTTCCATGTGATATATAAAAATAATTTTCCATCTAATTAGAAATTATTTTGTGTTAATTATGATTTAATGGGGAAATAATATAATGATAAAATCATTATAGTTATTTTGGATGTTTTATGGTTTGTTTAACTAGAGATATACTATGTTGGAACCATTAATTTTACTATATATGGTTTATGATATTTTTAATTGATTGGGAAACTTATTTAAATACCATATAATATATTAAATAATAATTTTTTATTGAATATGTTTCACCCCGTTCATATAAATAATGCATTACACATTGTGAGTGATGGGTAGGTCTGGTTATAGCCCCTTGATGCATTGGTAGGTCTCTAGAGACAAACTTGAAATGAATTTGGTAGAGGCCTTACCCATTTATATATTTCTCTTGGAAAAATAAATGATTGTATTTGACGAGTTGAAAAAAGCCTCAACTGTATTTGATTTCTTAGTATAATCCTCGATAGTATGATTTAGATTTTTAGCATTATTCATTCCATCATTATGAATTATATTATTAATGTTCCATCTGATTATCCAATTAGTTATAATAACCATGGATAAGTTTCACAATCATGTGATTATTTATATGGATTTATTTCATAATTATTTATTTCTTCTATATTATGATCATGTTACTAAGTAAATTAAAGGTGTTTAAATTATTCACCATTCTATACAGATTATAAATTTTTTATTCATAGCGTTCGATGTACACGTACCCATATTGAGTATCGACGATCACCCATTTCTTATATCTTATTTTCCCTATGATACCAAGATGTATTTTGTTATTGATATATTGTTATACTCTAAGGGGAATAATGTAATTATAATAGAAAATTAATTGTTCATTTTATGTTTTAAAATGTAAAATGAATATCAAGTATGATTCTAGTTTTTCAAGACCACTAAACTTTTTAGACCTTTAGGATTTGATTCCTTTTATCTTATTACATTGTAATAAAGAAAACATCGATGTTGGGCTACTAAAGTTAGGGTATCCACATGTGAATACTTAGTCCCAATCATATTTCACTATTGAAAATGGAGTTAATAATAAATATTCCCCCTTTAGAGTTGTTAATCCTAGGTGATTCTATTTCAAAACTGCATCAACATTCCATTATCAAAAAATGGTTATATTTTCTAGTAATACCACATTGTATTTTTTGTAATAATATATTATTTTCTACTAAATATAGTTTTATCCAAAGGGTTGTCACTAATGATTTATAATCCTTGTCTCAAAAAATTACTACACCCAGATTTGAGACAAACTAAGGAAACCCAATAATGACATACACAAGTATTAAATCATTTTAGATGAATATTAAATTCATAGGATAATTATACACACCTAGGGATTGTGATGTTTTATTTTATCAAAATATTATATACATAAAAAATATATTTCACAAAATTTATTTGAAATATCCCAAAACATTCATTATATTAGTACCCTTCAACACATATCATTCCTAGAACTATCCCTCAAAACCAATGGAAAGAAAACATAACAAAAAGCAAGGTCAGTTGCTTAGTTAGGGTAAACAAAGGATATAACAATCATGAAAGAGAATAAGATAAACATAAGGGTATGTTAATATTGTGAATTTCATATTCTTAATGAAAAATATTCATACCAAAAAATCATATACCATAAAATATAAATTCAATTCATATCCAAAATCAAGATTATTAGTTGTTCCATTGTACATATTATCATTCAAGAGTCATAAATAATCATCTGGAATAAAAATTATAGGAAATCATAATAATGTGAACATAGATATTTAAAATCATGTCCCTATATAATCTTATAATAATAGATATAAGAAATAATACACAAAACTCAAAATGATAACATAAATATTCACAATCATGTCCAATTATAATTTTTTTAGCATAACTAGTAGAAACCATGCTCAGGCATCAAATTTTAATCATATAAATTTTTAATAATTTTCATGCTCATAATTATTATATCATGTGATAAGAATATAAAACTAAACAATTAATTGTATGGGTTTAACTGATCCACCCATAATATAATGAAATCAGGACATATGTGTTCTATAAGATCCTATAACATTTAACCTTTCATCATAGAATAACCCACAGAAAAGAAAAGGGTTTCCTAAATATTTAAACACCAAATAATAATAATATATCAATATAAATAATATGTATTATATACTTGGATCATATACCTCATGAATCTTAAGAAACATCAAAGGAAGTAAAAGAATAAGAAAAATACCTTTAATGTTCCATTTGAACATTTCTTTGAAAATAGTTGAAAATGTCCTTCCACAATGATATTTTTTAAACTAAAAATTTACAAAAAGTGGATAAAAATAAATGATTACCAAATTTTTAGATTTTAATTGAAAATATGGAATCCATTTTATAAAATTAATTTCATATATGTGTAGAAAATATTATGAAATTATCATTCAAAATGTAATAAAAACTATTTTAAGAAAAATGTATTTTTACATATAAAACTGGGTTTATTATTATTATTTCCATAGTAAAATAAAATATATGAATCATAATTCATTTAAAAAAATATATAATCTATATATTTAACTATAATCACTCATCCATAGTTATTATTTTAAATTATTATGATAAACAGATTGTGCAAATTTTACTATTTTTTTATAAGAACATATATTTTTAACATTAAAATACTTTCATTTTAATTCATATCCAATGTATTAAGGATTATTCATAAATTATCAGACAAATTAATTAAAAAAAATTTAATTATTAATAAAATATTTCAAAATATAAATATACATGAAATAAAGAGATATACATTTCATAGTAAAATTTAAGCTTTTAATCATGAAATGATTTAATAATAATTTCTTAGGAATTTATCGACACATTTTAATTATGGAATATATATATATAACAATGTATTTAATCTTATTTGTACACACCAAGAAAATGGATAGTAAAAAACAACTATATTCGGTAAATATATTTTTATAGTATACCATAATTTTGTTTAAACATGTTATTGCATATAAAGAAAGCTATAAAAAATATAAATTAAATTAAAAGAAAAATATTTCATAAAATATCTTGGTTATACACTCCTTATATAGATTCTCGGAATATACAAATTTTATTCAGTACATGTAATACATTTTTTAATTCATTTATTTGGTCCTTTTAATATCTTATCTTCTGTATACATTCTCCTTATGGGATACAACTTATTTATTCAAATTGAATATCATCTCACCCAATTTAGTGAAAGGATATATATATATATAGTTATCTAACATTCCAATGTTTCTTACGTTGGATTTTTTTTCTTCAAAAAATTCTTGTGCATAACTCGTAGTAGTTAATTCTTCAACTGGTTATTGTGCATCAATATTTTCAAAATAATAAATGACAATAATTACTATAGTACCTTCCTTGGTGATATATTTATTTTATATAATTATTTAATGTATTTCCACTATGATATTTCAAACTAAATGATAATGTAGATTATATAATATATTATCACGTTAGATACCCTATAATGATTCATTTAGTCTCTCATTTTGTATGGTTTTTTCTTAGAAATGGAAAAGAAATTATTTACATCCCCATAGAAGTATATGTGATATCCTAAGTATATTTTCATACTATATCTTATATAGAATTTTATGTTCAAACATGGTTCTGACATAATTATTTTTATATGTCACTTTCGATAATAATATACCAAAAAAGATAATATAAGACTCAAATGAATTATCATTGATATAATTATTTCAATCATTATGTAATCCCACCATTATAATAAAATATTCCATTAAGATATATTAATAGAAGTGAGTTTCGACATTACAATAAAATCGACAATATAATTGATAAATTATTGGATTTGGAATTCCCTTCAATATTTATATATATTTTTCTTTATTATCATATGATATTTATTCTCAATTTTTTTTAATCCATAAAAATTATAAAAATTCTTAATTAAAACACATCATGTATAGATATCAATGTCTATTTAACTCTATAAAAAACTTATAATGATTAAAGGGACACAATATTTTTTAATGGATATTGTTAACATACATTCTATGGCCTAATTTGAGATGATGTGTGGCTCATTAATATTTACCAACAAAATTGCCCTTGATTATTTATTTCCAGTAATGATGATAAATATAGGGGGGTTTTCACTGAATTAATCCCAAATACCATTATTGTAATAAATTCCAAAAATTATTATCATTTCTATGATATATTCATTGATTCTGTAACTATGTTTAATACAATAACAATAAATTTTTGCATTTTAATTATATAAATAAAACAATATAAGTATTCATGTACATAAAAAATTATATTTATAAAAAAAATAATTATATTTTTATCAAGAAACTAACACATTCTAAATCTATACTAGAGAAGAAAAAATGATTAATTACCATAGAAAAAATATATTATAATGTTAAAAACTATTTTTACTATCTATCTCTTTTAGAAACCAAAAAATCCACTTCAACCATTTAAATCATCCTAAAAATACTATTATATATATATATATAAACTACTATATATTCCACAAGATATATCTAATAACAATGATCTATGAGTAATAATATTTAATTCATTGATAATTATACACAAATTCTAATAATTCTTTAATGAACACCCCAATATTTTAATTTTTCTTTTATAGCCTTATTAACATATAGGGAATATAATCTACTAAAAAACACTTCCCATATGAATATTTGGATTCATTATGTCTGTAGGTTCCCTTAGATCTATTCTTGAACTTGGATACTTCACCCTACACTTTTTGTTTCTTCTTCACCAATAGTAATATTGAATGTATGTTCATTATATCCATGTTTGTTTTAAAATCATAGTAACAATAATTGATTTATTTTTCTACAATATATTATATTTTTAATTAAATATTTCATTAGTGAAATTGAATGGTCATAATGGAACTATGGGATCTATGAAAAATACCAATATAATATAAATCATAATTTTTAAAATCAATTAATGAACCTAATTGTATTAAAGAACATAGGAGGACTGGAGAATCCTTAAAACAATACACATGTGAATTTTTCGTTATTGATATGGTGCCTATCTTAAGTATCCCTCTTGGAATCTTTTATTGAGAATATAAAACATTTCATAGGAATAATTCCCTACATACTACTTCAATATCTAGTTTTTCGTTGAAAAAAACATTATACATTGTACATATAAGGTAGCCACCATGTAATTTCATTATGAATCTGTGTTCACCTTATTAGCACACTGAGGTAGATCAGTAGGTAGAGGGGACTCCAAGAGATATTATTTAATGTTATATTATATTTGTTTTTCAACTATCCTGTATTACTCAAGGAAAATAAAATTGATTGATAGATTGTCATTTTTTTGATATCAATCATATTGATTCTAAATATTTGGTGTCTTTAGAAATTTAATATAGTGAATAAATGTAAAAAATTGTAAATTTTTTAAACATTAATATTTTTAAATTATTATTATTCATTAATAAATCCTATTCATTTTCAAAAAATATTAATCAAATATAAATAAACCCCACAACTAGATTTAAAATATTGTGATATAGGGAATCTATAGGGTAAGAATCAATATATAAATATTTTTACTAAATGTTGTGTATAAGATACTACTGGAATATATTTATATATTATTTAATTTGTTAAAATATTTTAAATCTCAATTACATGATTTTTTGAGTGTACTTATCAATTAATAAGACCCATACATATATTTAATCAATTCATACATCCAAATTTTCAAAAATATAGATATAAATAATTATTTCGTCATATTATTTCATTATTCAACCCTTAACTATTGTTATAATTTCCCACATAGTTTAATTACCTTAGCTGGGGTTGAATATAATTTTATGATTTTCTTATTTTTAGGTGACAAATGTGGATTAAATAGAGTAATAATACATTACCAAAATAGAGAGATTACAAACAATAATTCAAATAATTTTAACAAAAAAAACTAAATGTAGAATATATATATATATATCACTATTCATCTATAATATCCATGTTTTACCTCGTGAGATTGAAATTCGTTACCGAAAAGTAGACAGTCAACTCCTTACTCATATATAATCGATGTTCAATAAGAACCTACCATTATATGGAAGGGGTTTCAGAGAAGCCACAGTCTTCTAGAAACATCTATTAAACTATTTAATTTAATATATGGTGGGTAATTTTATTTGAATAAATATCAATGAATTAATCTCACATCAAATTTCACACCAATCATAAATTATAATTTAGTTTTTATAAACATGTTATAATGACCTAGGTACTTATAAAATTATTTGTTTTCATTTTGGAATTAAATAGATTAATTCATTACAAATGTATAATTAAATAATTGAAATCCTTAAAAATTAAAAAATATTTACTTATATAATGGTAAACACATATATTATATTATAAATAAACTTTTTATCTTATAAGGGAAAATATAATATATTTATATCATTAAATAAGTGAATATTTTTTTTGAAAATTATAAATTTAGGGTTTTTTATTTTTTGTGAGTCATAATTATTTAATTAAAATTTTATAATTAATATATTAATTTAAAATAAAATATATTTATATCACTAATACCACTCTCTCTCTCTCTCTTGTTTGTCTCTTCACAATTTTTTTTATTAATAAATTTGGGGGTCCAGGCGTGCTTGGATCTGAATGTTTGGGTTTAAAATTTGTATTTTTTGAAAAAATTATTATTTCATAAAATGGAGTTCATTTTTTAATTCTACACATTGAAAAAGGTTTAGGTTTATTTATTGGGACTTTTCTAAAATACTTGAATTTTTTGGTGAATAGTAAAACACGGTAATTTATAGTATATATGTATATAATAAATTAAATACATTATTACTTAAGTCATTAATGATGTAAGAACCATAATCTCGAACATACCTTCATTAATTTAGTAAATTTGATGATAATTCTAAAACTATTCATAGTCTTGGCCCAAAATATAAAACACAAGAATTAAAAATTCCAAAAAAGCACCCCTCTTCTATACTATAAATACAACCCATCTCCACCTCTTCTCCTAAAAACTTGAATCCATTTAGCTTGTTCAATTTCTAAATGATTCCATTCCTAAGCCTCTTATGCATTTTCATGACCTTCTAGTCTCACCGAAAGGTGGGCCTCAGAGAGGTTCTCATGGGGGAGAATTCAAGAGGTCAAAACCTCTTTCCTTTTATTTTAATTTCATTTCAATTTATTTTATTTAGTTATTTTGTCTTCAAATAACTTTATATAAGTGGAATTAAAACTATAGTATAATATATATATAACTTTTATCATGTGGATGGAAAAATTAATAATGAAAGACCTTCTCCTCCCCCTTTTATTCTAAAAATAGGATCATCTTCTGTGATGCGTCAACTTACCAACATCATGGAAAATACATTTTCATTTTTCTTAAACTCATTAAATGTTAGTCATAAAATAATTATTATGGTTAAATAATATTTTATTATTATTATTATATGTTATATAATTTTCTAAATCCATTTTTTATACATAATAATAATTAATAAAACAGAAGTGGTTCGTAATGATCAAAATTCACCCAAATGAAATAATTTTCATCACTAAAGCTTAATCTAATGATTCATTCCAATAACATATAAAAATTATGATATATAAGAGAATTTAATATTATTTATTTCCATTGATGACATTAAATTTCAATTCTGGACAACTATTCTCATTTTATGTGATTTTCCATACTTTTATACAAGTAAACTGATCATGAAAACCATAAAAATAAGCACTCCCAAATGATAAAATTGAATCTTATAAACTCTAAAATACAATAAATAATCATAATAAAATTAGAATAAATAAAATAAATGTATAAAGGCTTATGTATCGATTAATTATTGGCTTTAATGTTTATTATTCTGGACATTAAATTCAAGTACAGAACACTTTCAGACATGATTAATGGATCCTTTCTGAACCTCCATATTTATTTCGGGTTACAATTTATCTCTATTTACTAAATGTTTCTTTTATTAATTTTTATGTAATCATTATAAATTAGGTATATATGTTCTAATATCAGGTATCCAGATCATATGATCCTTCTTTTGTGAGGTAATATATGTTTTAATAAGGTTTCCTTCTCAAATATTCTAGAAAAGAAAACATAATTCAATGGGACTTCCCAATTTCTCACTCATGTTTAATTGAACTCAATAATATGTTTTAAGACTCCAATATTTTTATAAAATAAAATAAAAACTTAACATAAAAAAATATCTTGGTTTCATTATGTATTAGCTTTCATCCATTTTACATTTAAATAAAAATTGAAATAATAATTATACCATGAAAAGAACGTACCAAGAAATAATAGAAATATAAATTTGTTATTAACAAATGGATAGAAATTATTTATTAAAATTCCATATAAGGTGTTATATATATTAATATATTTATCTAATATATTAATAACACTCTTTACATCATTATAAAGGAGGTTTTAACACATTTGAAGTAATACAAACTCGAGGTAAAGAACCTTTACTTTAAAATTCGTCTTTAAATTTTCTATTTTAAAAAATTAAAAAAAATGATTTTGGGATAAAATTATTCACGTTTTATGATTATTTTTTGGGTCTTGGAAATTTTTTATAATGAAGTTTGGGACCTATATCTCCCTCCAATGCATTGATTATGCTTAAATTTATGGTCGGTTGTATGGTTATTGCAAGGGTAACTGTGATGGATACACCATAAGGTAGTCGTGGGGGTTACAAAGTAAGGTATTCATGAGGGTTACAAATGATATGGTATTTGTGTGTGTTACAATATTAAATAAGTAATTCCCAAAGTAACCTATATGGTTTATTTATTTATTTTCTATGTTTTATTGAAATATAATGGTTTTCACAAGTATGTATATGATACTTGATGGGTGAGAAGTCTGTCTTTGGGAAAATAATTTCATATGAATATAAGTATTTATGGACCAATGATTTCATTAATTATTTATATATCCCTTACGAGCATTTTTTCTCATACAATGTTTTAAAATATTTTTGCTATAGTCTAAGGATGGCTAAGAGAAAATAGGAATCCAAGAAAAATTTTGTGAAGGTTATTCATGAACAGATTTCATGTTTTATTACAAAAATTATTATGAAATAAATCAATACTGCTTTAGTAAAACCCTATTTATATAATTTTGTTTTGATATGTATAAATTATTTCCTAATTATATAAATGTATAAAATTAAAATATTATTTGGAATTTTAGAGCGTGAATTATGAAATAATTTACTAGATTATGTAATGTTTAAGGCCAGTCATTATAGTTTGTATCAGTGCACAATTTAGATAACTTTAGGGGTTATTATTATGTTAATAGAATAAAATAAACTGTTTTCATGTGGAAATGATATATAATTTTAGTATTACCATGTTTCTTCATCTATGATATGTCTGTACAGAATGGTATTATATTGAAGAAATAGGGAACCTAATATGGGAAGGCCCTGAGGGGATGATATCATTCTGAATCTGCAAACTATAATAGTAGGGATTGAAACTGATCAGTTTGTGAAATTAATAGATCATTTTATGTAGTTAATAAATTGTGGTATCATTCATGAAAAATAATAACAAGAACAACCTCAAAAGAACATGGAGATAGTGGAACATCTTCTTTAGTAGCATCCTTCTACATTCATTGGATCTTATCACCAAATATGGGCTAAATGGTGGTCTAATGCAATTGATGATATATTTTATATAATGGTGTGTTTTGATAATCAAAATAGTAGTCTTTATATTAACTATTTTGAGGGTGAAGCTGATCGGCGGTGGTCAATATTCAATAATATTATAGAAATGAAATTAATGCCTTTGAATTGGATGACAAAAATAATATTTTCATTGAAAAATATTTTCCTAAAGTGGTTCAGATTAGGATAGAAAACATATTTCTATAATTGGAAGATAATGATGAAGATTCAATGGTCATGTCTGAATCAATTTTCAACAGTTTTCCAGGGTACACTCCAAATCTTATTTGGGATCTTGATTTTAAAATAAATAATTTTTACACCAGATTGAAGCCGAGATACTGAAGGGAATTAGCCTCCCTATAATTCAAAATTCATTAGAAACTTCTTTTTTAGAGGGTATAAATGGAGTTTTCTAATCATCATGTGTAATTTAAAAACAATAATAATAAAATTTCAATATAGAATGAAATGGGAAATAATCGACCATATAAATCTGATGTTAATAAATTCCAACTTTCAGTTTCTGGGAAGTGTGGTAAAAATAAAAATAGGGAATTCTTTAACAAGTCTCGCAAATTTTTTTGATGTGGAAAGTTTGGAAATATGGAATGATATTAAAATTATAATGATCTTAAGTTTTATTCTGATAAGAAAACTGTAAAGTGTTTCAAATGTGGTAATATGGGTCATTATAAAAATATCTTCCCAACTAAATATTTGAATGATGGGGAGCAGCCATATTATAATAGAAAATGAGTAGGGAAATCATTTTCAACTGCATAAGCAGATATTGGTACATCCAATGAAGTTGTATCGGGTATTTTTTTTGTTTAATCATATTTTTCTATTGTCATGTTTTATATAGTTTGTACACATTCCTTTATTTTTGAGAAATTTTCGGGTAAATTGTTAATTTCACCTCAAAAAATGATATTAGAAATTGTTTTTAAAACTCTATTGGGAAATATTTCAGCAAAAATTAATTATAAGAATATTCCAGTTGTTTTTTGTATAAAGAAACTACCAATAAACGTTGTTCTTTTTATAGTAGAGTTTGTTATTATCCTGGGAAGGGATTAGATTTCTTTATATCTTGCTAATATTGATTGTAGAGCTGAATAGGTTTTTTCAGAATGATTTTTCGTTTTTATACAATAATTAAACCATTCCATTGATAACATATTAGTAATTTGTGGAACTATGAAAATATATAAAGGAAATTTATCGTTATCATATTTTTTGAAAATAAGGGAACTGCTCATATAAATGATGTTCTCGTGCTAAATGAATACCTTGATATTTTTTATGATGAGATACTAAGTGTTATACTAGATTGGGAAGATGAATTTACTATTTAGTTAGTTTTTTATGCTATGAAAATCTTAAAAACCCCTTATCAAATGGCTCAAGTGGAACTTATTGAATCAAAAAATCTGTTTCATGAGTATCTTGATAAAGGATTCATTCATCCTAGCACTTCACTATGGGGTGATACTATTTTGTTTGTTAAAAAAATATGGTTCAATGAGAATTTTCATTGATTACTGATATTTGAATAACATTACTATTATGAATAAATATCCATTTCCCCATGTTGATGTCTTGTTTGATCGGCTTTAGGGAGCTCAGTATTTATCAAAAATTGACTTGAGATCTGGGTACCATCAGCTGATGGTGAAGGGTGACGACATCCCAAAATAGATATTCGTACTAGATATGAGAATTATGAGTCTATTGTTATTCACTTTGATTTAAAAAATACATATTCTGTAGTCATGTATCTTATTAATATAATATTCCAAGAATATTTGGATAAGTTTTTTTATGTTTTTATTGATGATATTTTGGTCTTCCCAAAAAATTATGAGGATCCTGAAAAAAATTGAAGATTGTTTGGAAAATCTCAAATAAAAAAAGTTATATGTAAAATTTAGATAATTGGAATTTTGTATATAAAATATTTATTTTCATGGGAACACTAAAAATAAGGATAGCATAACATTTGATCTTTTCTACACAAAATTGGTTGATAAATGTCCAACATCATAAAATAATACAGAGATTCATATTTTTTTAGATTGGAAGGTTATTATTGTCAGGATTTCTGAAAAAACATGGTTATCTAGCCCTATAACTAAGCTAACCTGTAAATGGTTTAAATACATTTGGATTTAGGAATGTAATTTTTTATTTCACTAATTGAAGAAGATATTGATGAATGCTCTAGTTTGGGCCTTCCATCCAAAACGGTGATTTTTTCATCTACAATGATGCATCATTGATGGGACTTTGTTGTGTTCTAATGAATAATGATCTGTTAATCACATATGATTTATGATAACTGAAACCTCATAAATTAAATTATCTGGCAAATGATTTGCAATTAGTAGTTCTATTTTTTTCTTTAAAAATTTGGATACATCATTTATATTGTTCCAAATATTAAATATATACTGACCATAAATGATTAATGTATATATTTACATAGAAGGAATTGAACATGTGGGAGAGAAGATAGTTATAACTGATAAAAGATTATAATTTCACAATCAATTGATATCTAGGAAAAGAGAATAATGTTTAAGATTCCTTGTGTCAAAAAAATATTCTAAATTAACCAATGATGTTTGTAACATGACCCCTTGATTAATGATTTGATTAATTTTTTCTTCGAAGTTATTGGGTTAAGAAAATACACTATTTTTAGAGGTGTTAGTGCAATCATCTCTATGAAATAGAATTAAGCAAACACAGAAGGAAGACAGTGAGCTGTAGAGAAAGGTAGAATGGGTTAATTCCGGTAAATTTCAAGAATTTAACATTGATAAAGATTGTTTTCAATATTTGGGAAGAAATTACGTGTCCCTTATGATTCTAAGAATATGAAATAATTTTTTAGTGTATCTCATAGTTCTCCATGTTCAATTCATCCTACTATTGCTATGATATTTAGAAAACATTGGGAATATTATTGGTGGGATGGAATTTAAATATATATTTAATACTTTACCGTGAAATGTTGGATATGTTAATAGGTTAAAGGAGAGATACAACTACCAAATGGGATGTCACATCCATTACCGGCTCGAAAGTGGAAATGGGAAAATGTATCCCTATACTTCATAGTGGGACATCCAAATATATCTTGAGGTAATAATGAAATTTGGGTTATTTTTAATTGGAAGACAAAATCTACACATCTCCTTCAAATTTGAGCCGCTCTTTCTCTAGATATATTTCATGTACATCAACTCAAATAAATTGTTATGTTTCAGGGAGTTCCTATACATTTTTAATCTCATCATGATCTCAGGTTCATAGAAAACATTTTGAAAGGCCTTTAGAAGACATTCAGAACTGAATTAAATTTTAGCATAGCTTTTCATCCATAATATGATGAAAGATCAGAGAAAAAAATCATACAATAGAGGATATGCTTTGAGATTTTTCAATGGATTACCTAGAAAGTTGGGATCAAAATAATTCTTTAGTTAAGTTTTCTTATAAAAAAAGTTTTCTTTCTTATATTAAGATGGCACATTTTTAGTTATTATATGTAAACAGATGTTTGTCTCCATCATTTTGGGATGATGTTTGGGATGAAAAGTTAAAGAACCATAATTATTAGAGGATGTTATTTATAAAGTGAAGATGATCCTGTATCACTTGTGGAAAACTCAGAATAGGCTGAATAGTAGTGTAATTAAAAGGAGTAAGCATTTTTTTTCAAGGTAGGTGATTATGATTGACTTAAAATCACTCCATGGAAAATTATTATGTATTTTGGTAAGAAAGGAAAACTATGTCCATGTTTCACTGGACGTTTTTAAATCTCAGAGAATGTAGGACCAGTTACCTACCGAGTAACTTTATAACTGAGATTATCACAGGTACACACTATTTTTCATATTTTAATTTTGAGAATGTATGTTCCAAATTCACTTAATGTTTTGATATTGGAATTTGTCCAAAATCAATAGAACATTTCTTTTGAAAATAAAACTATTCAGATTCTTGATCGTATAGAGAAATTATTTTGGAATTAAGTAATTCACCGGGTAAAGATGTTGTGGAGAAACCACTTGGTTAAATAAGAAACACGAGAATCTTAAAATAAATTGAGGGAAAGGTATCCCCACATCATTATTAAGTGAATAAAAATTGTGATGATGTAATTTCTAGAAGATGAGGAGAATGTAACGACCTATGAATTTTTAAAATAATTTGTTTTCTTTTTTTAATTAAAGAGCTAAATTCATTATAAATTTGTAATAAAATAATTGATCTCTATAAATGTTATGGAATATTTTCTAATAAAATGGTAACCTCATATATGAGAGTATAAATAAATTTTATGTATATTATAAGTGAAAATATGATATATTTATATCATTGAATAAGTAAATAATTTTTTTGAGAATTTTAAATTAAGTGTTGGTATTTTTTTGAGTCATAATTATTTAATAAAAATTTTATTTTTAATATAATGATATAAAAGAAAATATAGATTCATAAAAAAGACTCATAAATTAATATTTTATTGTCTTATGATTATAAGATAATTTTATGAGACCTTAATTAATTTTTCAAAGTATTTTATAATCAATTATAGTTTTAAAATTGGTATTTTTTTAATAGATCATGATTTTAATTTAAAACATTATCATAATTATAAAAAAATTCCTATAAAGGAGATAATTTTTGAATTCTATATTTCTTAAAATGGATAAAGTGAATTTTAGGGATTTTTCTAAAATACTTGAATTTTATGAATAGTAAATACTGTAATTTACGGTATATATACATTACAAATAAAATATGTTATTCCTTGACCCATGAATTACATCAAAACCATAATCTTGAATTTCCCTTCAATATTTTAATATATTTTCTAATAATTTTCAAACAATATATAGTCTTGAAACAAAATAATAAAAATGAATAAAATATTCAAAAAAACTATTCTCCTCTATTATAAATACCCCCCCTCATCACCTATTCTCTTAAAAACGCATACCCTTGATGCCTACTCAATTTCTGCCCAATTCCATTCCCAAGCCTCTTATCCACATCTGAGACCTTATTGTCTTACCAAAAGGCCAATACCAAGGGCCTTAATGAGGTTCTCTAAGATAAGAATTCAAGAGGCAAAAACCTCATTCCTTTTCATTTAATTTCATTTCAATTTATATTCATTCCTTATTCTATCCATATATCCCCTTACCTAAGTGGAATGAAAAATCTATTATAATATATTTACAAGAATTTTATCATGTTTAATAAAAAATTCATCATCAATATCTTTCTCCTCCCACTTTTATTCTAAAAATAAAAATAAAGTCTGTGATGTGCCGATTCACCGACATCATTGATGATGCATTTTAATTTTTATTTAATGCATTCATGTATTTTCATAAAATAATTATTATTTTTAGATAATATTTTATTATAATTAATATAAGTTACATGTTTGTGCTTTTACCAGTGTTTATTCATAATATTAATTAATAAATCAAAAGCACTTCATAATGATCAAAATTCACCAAAATAAACTAACATTCATCACTAAAGAATTATATAATGATTCATCCTAATAACATATAACAAAAATGATATATAAGACCATTTAATATTATATAAGTTTCTTAAAAACAAGAAAATTTAATTTTGTACAACTATTCTCATTTTACTTTATTTTCCATACATGTATACAAATAAACCGACTGTGCAAACAATGGAAAATAACACTCCCAAACGATAAAATTGAATCTTAGAAACTCATTAAAAAGGACATAAATAAACATAATAAAATAATAATAAGTAAAATACACATATAAAAATTTATAAATCAATTAATTAAGGGATTTAACTTGATTATACTAGAAATTAAGTTCAATTGAATATCACATTCATACATAAGTATGGGATACTTTCTGAATATCCCTATTTTCTTCATGTTATATTTTCTCTTTATTTACACAATTTAAATATTAATTATATTTATTAAAATATTATAAATTCTATTTATATACTCCAAAATCATGTATCTAGATAATATCATCATTCTTTTATGGGTTAATGTTGGTTTTAATAAGATTCCCTTCCCAAGTCTTCCAGAAAATCAAACCTGATTCAATAGAAGTTCCCAATTTCCCACTTGTCTTCATGTACACTCCATAATCTATTTTAAGACACAAATATTTATCAAAAATAACTAATTTTAACATTAAAAACATTTTTGGTTCAATTATACAGTTTTTCCTCCATTTGATAATAATATAAAAATTAAACCAACAAAGAAAACCAGGAAAAGAACGTACTAGGAATCAATTGAAATAAGAAAATATTATAAAGAAATGTATGGAAAGTTGTTATTAAAATATTATATAAGGTGTTATATATATTAATATAGTTATTTAATATATTTTCAACACTTGATAAATAATCATACATGAGGTTTGAACACATTTCAAGTAAAAAAAACCCGAGGAAAAAAACTTTTTTGAAAAAATACACTATTAAATTTATATTTTTACAAATTAAAATAAATTTGATGAAAGTATTCTTGGATTATAATTATGTTTTGGTTATTGAAAAAAATTATGATGAATTTTTGGACCTATATCTCGCTCAAATTAATTGTTTATGTCTATGTTTGAGGTCAGTCATATATTTAATCTAAGTGTATCTATGATGGTTACACCATAAGGTAGTCATGAGGGTTAAAATTTTAGGTAGTCGTGAGGGTCAAATATCATATGGTATTCGTGAGGGTTGAAGTATTAAGTATTTAATGACCCATTTTAACTATATGGTTTTGTATTTTCTATGTTTTATGGAAAACACTTGTTTTTTCCAAGTATATATATGATATTTATGGGTTAGAAGTCTATCTTTGTGGAAAATATTTCATATACATATAAGTATTTTTGGCATAATGGTTTCCTTCTATATTTTTGTATCCCTTACTGATATTTTTTTCTCATTAGAGGTATTATATTATTTTTCATAGTGTTTAATTGTGGGAAAGACAAAATAGGAAGACAAGTGTACTCTTGTGAATATTATTCGTGAAAATATTTCATGTTTTATTAAAAAAACTTTTGAATTTTGAACTAAATGTATAATGTTTAAGTAGAACCCACATATTATGAGTGTGGGTTGATATGTATGAATTGTGTCCTAATTTTGTAAGAATATAAACTAAAAAGATCATTAAGAATGTAAGAAATTGAATTCAGAAATAATTTACAAGAATATGTAATTTTTAAGTTCGGGTCCTTATACATACAAGGAGTCTAATTATTTTTAAAACATTTCAAAAAATCTCAACAATTAAAAGGAAAAATAATATAAATGTTTTATATGTTTCAAATAATTTTTATTTATAAATCATCATTGTAATAATTATTTTTAATGTTTGAAAATCAAATTTATATTTTAAAAATTATCATGTAATTATCATAATATTCACACAAAAGAAATAGTTTATTAGAGAAGAAATAATCATTATCACATGAGATATTTTTATCCATGAACAAAACCATGATAAAAATTCATTCACCCTAACAAGGTTTATCTAATAATAGTCCATGTGAGAATAGTCCATGATTTTTTATGTCAAAAAAATAATTGTTTTATTATAAAATTATTTTTCAAAAAACCTCCACCTATACTAATTAATCCTTGAATTATCAAACTTTCACCTCATGTGACAACCTATATAACAATATATGAAAAATTATTCAAAACACTTTTTATATATCTTAAAAAACATATTTTTGAGTAATCTATCTTTAATTTTCATGATATATTTTATTATTTGTGATAATTTGTTAAAATAATTAAAAAATTCTTTAAGATATCCTCCAAAATACTTTTTGGGTTCCTATTATTGTTTTTCAAAAACATAATTAAACAAAACATAATTATTACTAAAATCGGAACTATATGTGATACTAAGTTCTATTGTAGCCACGATGAAAAATAATAAATTTCATAATAAATTTATGTATAAAAAAGAATCCTATAATAACACATAAACAATATTCATGATGTAACTAGACTTGTAATGATCACTATCATGAACAGATACCTCCATATATGTGGGAACAACCTATATCAAATACTTGTATGTGTAATCATATAATCCCATATTCTAAGAGATGATGTGATCTTGATACAGATAGTTTGTAAATATTGTATATATAATGAACACATTAGAAATTTTCTATGTATATTCCATCCAAAATGATGAACACATGGAATTTCATTCACCAAAATAGAGCGCACATCATGAGGAAACCAAAAAAGTACATACATTTTTATTAAATACTTTGAGAGAAATATTTATTACATCTCCTAATAATTAAATCCCTATAAGTATAACAGTTTAGTGTCTTTAGATACTATATATAAAATATAATTATTTCACATAAGATATTTATCATATCCCACATACATTATTATCATATAATACCCTTATATACTAATCTAACTTAGTATCCTTCATCTTAAAATGTGGAAATAGAAACAAAAGAAGTGGTTACAAAAAATTTCCAAAAAACCGAAAAATCAAAAACATCAATTAAAATATCACAACTTGAAATAATATATTCCTATAGTTTTGAGAACATAATAATTATTTTTAATTGTATTACCCTAAAAAATAATTCTCAAATCATGGTCCATGGAGAAAATATTTATACTAACATATGATGTATGTAATAATAGTCTGATATATCAAACAATCATAAGCCACAAAAGTATAAAATATTAATTTGAAGATGGAATAATAATTTTGAATAAAAAATGATATGTAAAGTATATCCCAAAATACAGTAATCATATCATATGTTAAGGACACACTCCATGACATTCCTTATAATATAGGATTTGGTTAACAATATATGTACCTTCATGGGAACGGGACAAACAACCATGTATCCTCTAATATCATAGGATATACAAATTGAATAATAAATATGGGGAATATATTATTCAAATCTAACCCATTACATAATTAAATCTATAAATAAATTTTCCAAAAGATCATAAAATCATTTATCATTTTAAAATACTGTAATTTAGTCATTGCAAGGAAATAGGTATCATGAAATAATCATTATAGCATCATCATCATAAGAAATTTTGTTAAATAATATAGTTGGAATAATAATAGAATATCCCTAGTTAAATATAATAATCCTTAAGTTATTTTGACATAGTTGAAAAATATATGTTATAATTACATATAAAATTATCTTTTAAATTCAATGGAAAAAATACATTTACTTTTTCAAGTTTATAAAAAATAAAATATTAAAAAATGGGAGAACTTTTTCCTTTGTAAAACCATTAAAACTATTAAAGTAGTTATTATGATAAATGATGGAAATGATGGTGTGAAAATATGTTCATGATGTATAGGCTAAAATATAATATTCCTTTAACACATTTGTATAAATTCAGAATCTGTTCTTTCAAAAAAATAATTAAAAGATTGATTTTAATATTTTTTAAACAAATTAAAATGTAAAAAAAAAATATATTTTAAAACATTTAATTATAGGTAAAAAATACACAAATAAAATGATGAACATATATATAGAATAAATGATTCTCAATCAGAAGAGGAGAAAGATTGTAGACTTTTCTAAAATATATCATTTTTGTTTTTGAAGTGCCAAGATGGGAAATGGTTTTAATAACTGAAAAACAAAAAAAATTACTAGGAGAGATGAAAATATATCAGGTTTAATAGGGAATTAATATATAATCTCCAACAATAGAAATTGAAACACCAAAAATCCCAATTAAAATGAGATTGTCAAATAAACCCTTACCAAAAGTCCTTAAATCCTTCGTAAATGATCATTAATTCTTGTATATAAAATTTATATTTAATAAAAATATATTACAGAAATTTATTCATACTTTTATTATAATTTATTATTAATTTATAATTTTTTATTACTGTTTTTTAAAAAATTATTCATTACAATCAACATTTAGGTTTTAATTGTTCCATTTCCCATTCATGTTTCAGTTTAACAGTTTCAATTCATGCACCTTTTTCATGATATCACCCTCTAAATAAACTTAATAATTTCATAAGTAACATATATATTCATTATATTCTCTTTTATAATTTTTAATATTATGAATTGATGAAAAATGAATTAAATCACTTTAGGGGGATGGTAGTCCATACATACAGAGGTGTAATGTTTTCATTTAATAACGAATAGAAATAAAGAAAGGTAAATAATAATATATATTATAGAAAACATAATTATATACTTAATATAAAATATGTTAATTAAATAGGTACTTATTACTAGCTATTTTAAGTGGAATGGAAATAAAAAACTAATCACATGACTTCATATAACTGGTAGTGCTAACATATTCATGGGTGACATTATCATTTTATAATGGATTAAAGGGTATCTAGATTTATAATATTTTTACTTTTTAAAATAATATTTATTTTATAAGCATCTTATAAATCCATTAAATACATTAATATTACCATCATTAAGAGATGATAGTGGGTAATCTGAAACATCACATCATAGGGGTTGTAGAATGTATGTATGCTTGAGGGATGTTATTATTTACTATTTTATATAATTGATATAGAAAATGTTCATAACATTAAAATAATAATGTATCAATATAGTAAATTTATATATTTAATTATGTTAAAATAGAGATATATGATATAAAGGAAGTTAAGAGTAATGAATCTAAAAATAAATAATTAACTCATATTTTAGTATCTTCCATTATCTTAAACCTTATTTAATACCCCAAAAACAGGTTCAAAATATTTCTATTACTGATAGTTTTCTTAACACGCTACATCGAGCAAGGTACAATGTGTGATATACTATAAAAAATATTTATTAAATATCATTGTTATAATATAGCCAATAAATTAAGACTATGAATGATATAAGGCTTATTATGAAAAATATTTATAATTTTTTTATATAATTAATTGTTTTAAATTCACACTATATATGTACTCAATTTTTAGAAAATTTATTTTGTTCTTATGAAATAGGATTTCTTCAAACATGGGTTTTATTTCTTAATGTACAAAAACATTATAATTTATTTATATGGTATTAAGAAATTTTATTTGAGGTAATTAATTATATTTTTTAAAACAACATTCCAATATAAGCTTTGGATTAATTATTTCGATTATTTGAAAAAAGAATTCCAATGAATAGTAAAAAAAATTAGATTTTTTAAAAATGCCATTTCCTTTCATTAAATAAATTAATTAGAAAAGTCCCAATATGATTTATATTTGAATATAATGTAACATGATTATCCATTACTTATAAATAATCTAATCAATTATATATGAATTATTATATTTGTTGATTTTTTATAGGTTTTTTTAGCTTAAAACACATTTTTCTAAAATATGATAGTATGAATGAAATGTGTTTTTATCATAGTAAATTAAATTAATATTTTTCAAAAATTGTTTTTAACGAAAATTATAACTTATATATCCAATAAAATATTATTTCATTCTTTTGATTATTTTGACATGTAATATAATGGTAGTAAGTTATGTTTTATACTTAAAATGTGTTTTTCAAAAAAATATTTTCCCTACATTTTGTGTGATTATAAAATATTAAATTATGAAACATTTAGAAATTAAATTTTATAAAATTATTCAATATTAGGATTCATCCTATTAATAATATTTAATAGGTTCAAAATAATATTTTTTTCATAATGAATACTAAAAAC
The DNA here is from genome assembly GCA_963277665.1 of Viscum album. Lineage (NCBI taxonomy): Eukaryota > Viridiplantae > Streptophyta > Magnoliopsida > Santalales > Viscaceae > Viscum > Viscum album. The sequence continues at coordinate 742,950,298 of OY728123.1, read as the reverse complement.
ACTAAAATTTTGTTACAACAATTAATGTTAAAGGAGGTTTATTGAGGGATTAAAATAATAAATAGGGGTAGTAATGCAACCTAGAAATTTATAATTATTTTTTTATTAATGTATTTGAACCACAAATTACCCTAAATTCATATTAAAGTAAATCTATACCCATATTCACATGAAAGTATCCTTATATTATTGAAATATTTTAAGGAATTAAATGTGTGTTTGTCCCATCACTTTAAAAAGGACACCATATATCTTTCCTTATTAACTGAATTTTATCCTTATATATCATCCAATAAATTCTATGTAACCTTAAAAAATTAATTAAATTCATCATATATCTTTTGGTACTCTCATAATATCAATCATTCATGGAATAATGTGTAAGCTATTGGAGGTTGTTTAAAGAAGCGGTATAAATCTTAATCATTCCCTTTCAGTTTTATTTATTCCTTCCCCTTTTCTAAACCAATTTTATACTTCATAAAAATATTATTAAATTATATTCAATGTACTAAGATGTTATTATGATTATTTCCCAACCATTTCCTACCTATTCTCCATTAAATAATAAATAAAGATATCACTCGTGCCTATTTGTGGATTATCACTACCATGTTGCGATATGATTCATTTTCCATCACCAAAATTCATAGTTGGATATTATAATGTATTTAATTTTAATATTATATATTTATGAAAAAATTAAAATTATAATATATTAATATATTACCTGCTTTATTCCAACCCATCTATTGGAAAACGATAACATTGCCCGTACATACCTATCAAATACCACAACTGTGATGCAAATTGATTAATTCGTCATTTCTTCAATATAAGGGAATAATAAGTATATATTTCACTGTTATAAATTATATTTATGAAATAATATTGTTTATGTAATTGTAACTATTATGTATATTTCTTTTCTTCCATAAATCAAAATTAGAAATATCACTTTTTTGTACATATGGACTACCATCTCCATGTAGTGATATAATTCATTTCTCATAAACTATTCACATGGATTGACATATATGATTATATAATGATTAAATATGGTATATATTACATAAATAAAATTATGGAGACTGTGGATCGATTTTCAATGTGAGAGGGCCATTATAGACAGACCAAAACATATATGAAAAATGAAACAGTTAAAACCCCAAAATAATGATTTTAATAAATAATTTATAAAAATAGTTGTTGAAATATAATAATTGGATAAATTATAATATTATAAGTATTTAAATGGTTATTTTATATGAATATATTAAATATAAATTTATTATATAATAATCAACTCATACATAAAGTTGGGTTTCTTATTCTCAATCTTATTTCTTTGAGACTTGTATGATTTCATTCAAATATTTATGTTTAGGAGGTGTATATACTAACTGTTTGAAAGTTTATAACATTTATAATTATTAATTAATATAATTAAAATTTATAATTAAAAATATTTCATTAAATAGGTTTTATTCTAATGTTATCTATGTGCTAGGGGTTATCAACTCAAATTTTCTTCTTTGGGATATATGTTATCTTGTACACCTGCATTTCCTTATAAGATGAGTCCAATAAACCTTTGATACATTACGTCATGAAAACACTTGTATTCATGGGATTTAATGTTTAATTATAATTTATTTATTTCATTGGGGTTATGAATCCAAAGTTATCAAAGCGGTAAGGGTTTTTACATGACAATCTATCTTTTTTGAAGGATTTGTTTATCAAATTTACAATGAAAACAAATATGATCTGTCTATCTGAAATATTATTTTATTTTATATCCTCTATTACTTTGTGTATATTTCTAGTTATCTATTAATTTTTCTCACTCTATGTAATCAATAGTCCAAAATAATGGTTTTAAGGAAAATAAGATTTGTTTTACATATCTTTCATGAATTAGTTTCTTCATTGTACATATTTTCCTTAGAATGTTTTAAAGAGTGTTGTGAATATTCTAAAATGAATTTTTAGAGTAATTTTAAAAATAATTATAATTTTATGAAAAAATTAAATGTAATCATCTTTTAATTTTTCAAACAAGGTACTCTTTACCAATGGTGTGAACAATATATTTGTTTCCACTTACATCGCATGAAACCTTTCTCATCCTATCATGAATATTATTTGTTTTGAAGAATTCATTAAATGTTTAAATGTTTATTTTGAATGAAAATTTTTTCTTTAATATTTTTTAAATTTTTTTATTTTAAATAATTCATTTTAAAATGAAATATGTATTTTCCTCAAGAAATAATCATGTGATATTTTAAAGGAATTTTCACCTATATCAACATCATTTTATGTTTCTTATGAATAAATGGGTATGTTGTCCAATGTTACAAAAATTATTAAATATATGTATGTTTTATTATTATGATGAATAAATTTTGATGAACCTAATTTCTTTTTCATTGGTAATGTTATGATAAAATGTTAAATATTTTCATGATCTTGTATGACACAAATAAAGGGATTAAATTTATGTGATTGGTTGTTACATTATATTATTAATATTAATTGTGTAGAGAATAATGTTTTATAAGTTTAATATTTACATAGGAGGTTATCCCATTACCTAATGATGTTACACAGGATGTTAGATAAAGACCAATAAGGTTACAGGGGATGTTATCCAAATCAAATATAGGAACATGAGTTTTTATCCCAAAAAGAAATTGTAATGAATGTATTAGTGTGTATCATTAAAATAATATTTCAATGATTATGATTAATCCACACTTTATTCTACTTTCTATTACATGATATTAAAATAATATTGTGATTTCATAGCTCATATTATTTGATTCTTTTCTTATTCATGTATTATAAACTACCATGATTTGGGCATGGACTCAGGATTAATATATATAAACTCTTGAGAATGGTTTACTATTTTTAAGATCATTTTCTTTTACCATTACTTCCATGTTATGATTACTTAATCCTTGTTATCTCTCTTCTCTAAACTTAATGGTAATCTATTTTAATGTTATATTATGTTTCTTTTACCCTAGATATGAATAAATATTTTATGTATGATATGTCTAAAAAGGGTCATATTTGTGAATAAATTAGTGGGAGATGATGTATAAATTTCATACACTAGTTTATTATTTATCCATGTCTCTAATGAAACTAAATCATTATGTTTTTATCCTAGACCATCAGGATTTTTAATGAATATTCATACAAATGATTTAATAATAATATAATTAATGCATTGTTCATTACACCTTAATCCTTATTGAGATTATCTTTTGGTGTTTCTAGAACCACTAGGATTTGGGTAGAAAAGTTAGAAACGTATTTGGGATGATCCGAGTTGAATTTAAGGGCCAATGTGGTGTGGAAAAGTGAGAATAGGATGTGTAATTTATAAGTGACATCAGTGGAAATCCTATAATTACATAAAACGTTATTTTATATTATATTCCATAAAAACGTATAGTGTATCCAAATTGTAATATTTTTTAAGATAATAATTTGAAGGTTGAAATTTAATCATCCAATGATATATAAGAATTTTTTTTCATTTTAAAACATATATCTGAGTTAAATACCAATTTTAACCCTTTTCACCCATATGATGGTAATAGAATTTTTCTAATTGTAACTATTCATTATTACAGAAACAAATATATTAAAACAATTAAATAATATTAAATAATATGATTAAATTTATTGAAAATATTTTACAATATTATATTACTATAATTTTTATAAATTAATTCAAATATTCTCAAATGAAACTCATAAAACCCATTTTTAGAGAATATTTATTTTGAAGAATAAAAATGATTTTATTCCCAATCCATGCCTAGTAAGAAAATTAGATGAATATAAATATATTTGTCATGATTTATTGTCTATAAATTTAATTACAATAATTAATCAATATAAATTTTTTAAATTTTTTAAAATCAAATACATGGCATAAAAATCATTTTTCTAAAAACAAATCTCTCTTTTTAACTTCATGTTCATTTATTGTCATTTTTAACCAATTAGTAGTCTATTTAGAATTGATTATTAATTTTGATATATGTATTATCAATATAATTAATCATTGATTGGTTGTGATAAGTATTTATTTTTTAAACAGAATAATATAATATGATACAAATGAAATTCTTGAAAAATAAGAATTATTAAATTCGTTATAATTTATGAATATTTTTATATATATATTCATATTTCAGTAATTTATATTAATACCCACCATTCCAATGATAAAAAATAACTGTAAATTTAATGAAAATATTTTAGTAGTATATTTTCGCACATATAACCTTGGTGTTGTGTGGAAATAAAGGTATAAAACACTTCAAAATAAAGAGAAATATATATTATAGAACAGTTGTGTGTTATATTACACCACTATTATAAGAATTTCACCTTTGAAATTATATTAATATAATATAAAAAATGGTACATATATTTCACAGCATCCTTGGGTTCCCACATATCTTCTTCAAACATTTGGTTTTCACTGAAAACAATAACCAAATCACTGGTCATATTTGTGTAAATTTATCCATTTGATCCAGAATATTCAATGGTTTATCCCCATAGGAATAATAATGATGAAGTGGTATAACCTATTAGTTAATTATATGTGAAGAATCGAGTGTGTATTTTTTCAAGAGAGACACATTGAACACATCATAAACATGAGAGAGGTTCATTGGAAGGGCCAAATGAAAAGATATCACACCAATATGATTAATGATATAGAATGGAGATAAATATTTAGGTACTATCATTAACTTTCTTATAAATATCCTAACATTATTACATGAATTTATAAATTTTAATACCTTATAACCATCTTATAACTCAATATATCACTGATGATTTTTATCATAATGATTTTTAAGACACTGAGAATTCAGGATGTGTTGCTGAATAAATATAACATTCTTTAAAATTTCCTTAGCTAGATTTGGTATCAAGATGATTTATTTAAAAATGTAATCCCTTCATGTTAGAGTACTATAATTCTTTCCATATAGGAATTCAAAAGGAATCAACTTGATTATCTATTGATATATATTGTTATAAGAAAATTCAAGCTGATGATAGTGTTGAAACAGAACACCTTTGTAATCCAAATAGAAAGCACTCAATAATTATTCTAGTATTTGAATGATCAAAATTATATAACCATATATATGGTGATGATATAGATTGGTTAACATAAATTATGTATTAATGTATTTTTAAAGTGACCTTAAGTATATCAAGGTAAACATCATATATCTATAAGGTAAAAAATAATATAGTACTACAGTAAACCCTACCTCAAATTTAATGTATTTTATGAATATAAGATCAAGAGATAAATATTCTTTGATAGTAATAAAATTTGTTGGCATAAAAATGTTATAATCCACACCCAAATGGTGTTATGTACTTCATATATCTAGGTGTGTATAATGGACAAATATATGGTAATTTTTCATCATTTTTATTTTATTATATATAATGGTGGTAACATTATATTTTTTCAAATGATATTAATATATAACTTTATAACATGCCCAGAGTCATAGTACATACATTGAAATATCCCATTTCATTTTTTCAAAAAAAATACACTTTGGTACCTCAATACTTCTCCATTATTCGTGGTTGGATGGAGAATGATGATCTATATGTTTTATCAACAAACATGTTATATAAATATGGTTTTGAAGTAAAGATATATTGTTCTTAAATTTTATCATTCCAACATGGGAATAGTTGATAATGAAAACAATATGTACCATCTTTTATTGTTCAAAATATTCCCCATGTTCCTCTTTAATATCCACTTAAATGTATGGTGGAACATTCATTAGATAAGGATATGATCATTCCCATTTTGTTATGATTTCAAGATCAATCCTCAGAAAATCCATAATTATTAGATCTATTTCAATACTAATCTATAAAAAATGGTCTTTACAAATTAGATTATAAGACAACATATTCATCATCCCATAGTGATAATTTTTTGATATGTTGTAATATTTAATCAACTCAAACAATATACATTGGCACATATTCATCTCCTTCAGTGTGAATATATACATCGAGGATTAATTGATATTATATATGTCGAATTTTTCACAATATTGATAGTGCCTCCATATTTCAAAGAAATAATTACTACTATTAAAACAAAATATTTAGTCATGTAATTTTTCTCATGAACCATTAGTTTTTGGGAGGAATATGTTATCACCATGTTGTTTAACATAATAAAAAAAATCCCAATCCCTTCTTTGTTGAATGGAAATATATCGTAAACCATTTTGACTTATTGGTTTTTGTAAACATAAGTTCACTAACTAACCTTCTATTTAGTTTCATGAAATGTTTTTCACAATCATCTTTCCAAAAAAACTTTTTTATTATATTTGAATATTACTAAATTTCAATTTTTATTACCCGGGAAATTTTGATGAAAATGTGGGAAACTGAACATGTCAGGATTAATGTTCCTTAAACATAGAAGGAATTCAAAAAATAATTTCAAAAAAAATAAGATAATTACAATTAATTTACCTATATAATACCTAATGCAGAAACATTGCATGCATCTCCAGATTCTCCAAGATAATATCTTTAAAATGGTTGTCCATCATTTCCCAAATCTGGATATATTAATCTATATTAATTTTCCCCTTATTATTTCCATATTCCAATAACCTATTTTTTTTTATCCATTAATATTGGCCTCTATTAATAGAAAATATAATCGATCATTCATATATTCTATCAGTATAGTCCTTTGAAATTTTAATGTTAAAATCTTCATCAAACATCTCTTCCTACAAATGAATAATAAGAACCAGTTCAACATTCTCATCACAATGAAGTGTTGTTTTCCCTCATATAGTACCACTTAAAAATACCTCCATTGGTTTTTCTCTAGAATATTCCTCCATTATCTTTAATTTCCTTCCTGGCCTAGTGGCCATAGGCTTTGTAAGGATGGAGTAGTATTTTAACTTCTTATATTTTCTCTTTTTATTCAACAGATGTTTTCTAGGAGCATTGAATTTCTATCCACTCATTGAGACACACCCATAATTCAAAAAAAATTATGATATTCCCAGTCCAAATTATATTTGGATACTATATCTTTTTCACTCAAAGGTTGTTGAATGGCATTGATCAAGTCCTCAGGGACATATTTTTCTCCCTTCATGACCTTATCATTTTTTTGGACTTAATTGTTTCTCACCCATATGTATCTAACATACTCGAGACATGTTCTCATAATATGTGGAACCTATTGGAAACATTAACTCTAATGGTCACCTTATTCTTGTCACCAGAAACTCCTTCTTATACCACGCTTCCCAGTAACTCAACATTTTCAATTTACACAGATTCAGAAATATTTGGATGCATGTCTACAAAGAACCCCTGTTTTGGATCTCCAATAATAGAGGAAATTTCAGTGACTAAAAGAGAAGTATTTCACTTCACACCCACTACCTTGGAGGACACTACATGATCCCCCCTTCCCTCAGGATGTGATTAGACAACTCTATGGGACACATTCCCTTTCCTTTCACCATTTGGGGAAACAAGGTGTTCGTTGTAGAAGTAGCTAAATCTTAAATAAGGGGACTTGTCCCCTTATAAACATTTATACACTTCAATTTTTCATCTATATTAAATTGGTATGCTAAAAACCCGAAATATATATCTAACCTAGATGACTCTCTATCCATATTTGAACCATTGAATGCTTCATCCACATCATTGCTTTAGAAATTTTGGGATTGTTTCTTTATAGAAGTATCAAGAGAAGACACAAAATACATTACACTTGAGTCAAGACTTGCGTAAATATTTTTTATATTGGTCATCTGACACCTACATCCCCCATTGAATTTCCCAATATTTTTCACAAAGAACGGATGTCTCTCCAAGATTGAAAATCAATAATCTTCTTATAGCGGAACTCCTCCCAAACGGTGATCTAAGCAAACCCTATCATTATTCATTATACATCAACCAGAAAACAAATTATATAAGATATTAGATGTTAAAAAATCTATATCATCTGTAAGAACATAAATATCATCCAACTAGATTCCCTAGCATCATAATAATTGAAGAATTCTAAAAAGGGAGAGGGTGTTCCGGAAACCTTAACCAAATCCCTATTTTTGGTGTCTTTTGATTCATGTGAAAGTCAAATTTCCACAGTAACAAGATTAAATGTGACTTTTTACATATTAAAGAGGATCTCAACCAAGACTGAATCAAGTCATTATTTAATGTAAAGTAAATCATCATATTCTTGTTATTGATAAGGCCTGTCATGACATGCTCATGTGATCCCTAACAAGAAAAATATATGTTGGTATAAATAATCTATTGTAGGATGATACTATTTGAAGTGGGATATCAGGGAAAATTTAGAAGAGAAGATGCATAAAATAACTCTGAGAGCAGGAGCATGAGTTATAGGAATCCATTGAATATATCCAAGACTTTTGGGAAAATCAAGATTTGAGGGAAGGAACGAATGCAATTGTGGTCATATAAGGGAAATAATGGATGAGTCCAGGATTCCATGATGAAAATTAAAGGTCACGCCCCCATCTTTAGAAGTAGGTACCACCTTAGTGGCCATTTTCATTAGGGAAGGATGGCTGTCACCATCATCACTACTTCTAGGAAACCCCATACCAAGTGTAAATCTCATAATAATAATTTGTTGGACTTGGTATCCATATGAAACATATCATAATGAATTGGTGGAATTTTGCCAACAAAATAAATGGATTATATTCACTATTATTTTCTCCATCCACTATTAAATAACTTTGATCCTGGTAGGATCAATGGATATACCCTCTCATAAGATATCATGACCTAAGAATGATTCATTATAAATCCAAAATTCATTGTTGGTATATATTTCATAAATTTTCACCTTCATTAATATCTTTAACACAATACACAAATGATATCCATGATCTTCTATGGTCTTTTAATATATTAGTATATCATCTATAAATACAATTTAAAAAAATCACAGTAGTCTCAAATTACTCTTTATGGTATTCGTGAATATAGAAGTGGCATTGGTAAGTCTAAATGGAATCACTATAAATTAATAAGTAACATACATTGTACAGAAGGGTTCCTTTTGTATTTCCTCTTTATTGACCTTCACTTTGTTATATCCAAAACAATGTTTAATAATTTACAAGTATTAAACTCCACATAGTTGATCACACACATCATCTATATGGGGCATTGTATACTTGTTCATTATTATGATCTTGTGATGTTTCTAAAAATCAATTAAAAGATTCATTAACCCATTATTCTTCTTATCAAAAATAATAGTTTCACCCAATGGTATCTCGCTCAATTTTACAAATCCCTTTTCTATTTTATCCTATAGTTTCAACTTCAGTTCCTATACCACATTTCAGGACATTCTATAGAGTGTCTTTAAATTAGTAATAGCACCAGTTATGAGTCCCATGGAAATTTTAATATCCTGATTTTGGGGAATTATAAGAATATATTTATGAAATTATTCATCATACTTCATCATAATAGTAATATCGGAAAATATTGAGTTTCTATCCGACCATTTGATTTGAATACCCCACTTGAATAGGTATTAAGAGCTGTATAATTGATGTAATTTCCATTGTTTTTTTTTCATCCTCACACCCACTAACAATAATATTTTTATTTATAATATCACGTGTAATTTCTTTTCTTTGTGAATTTATATTGGATTTATTTAGATACATCCCATACATTCCTGAAATCCCCTAAAAGTCTAATATAGGGTGAATAATAATATTATAATGAAGTATATTTTCATAAAATTCTATTATAGATATGTTATAGATAGAAGATGAAATCATAAAACAATTAATATTTTTCATAGATGAATCAATATATAATTGTTGAGATGGGGTTATTATACTCTTACTAAATTCTAAAAAACTAAAATCATCGCTTGAACTTGATCTAAGTAAGATATATCCATTTCTAGACTGGATGATATGTGTACCTTTCCCCCCACTTAATTCTTGTGAAAAACAATAGACTTTGTGATTATATAATCCTTCCCTTATTCATTTTTTTGTGTCTCTATGGATATTAAAGGTTTTGGGAAAAATACTTATTTACATATAATATCTTAAACACTTCCCTTAAAATATTATCGATTTATTCCTATCTCCTTGTGTTCATGATACTATCCCACCAATGATCAGCTTCACCTTTTGAATGATATAATGAAAAACCAACCATATCAAGGACTAAGATCTAAATAATAGAGAAAACAATTTCTATATAAATGTAACATTATTTTGAAATAAGTGGATAAGATTTTCCACTTATGAAATATATAAATTTCAAAATGAGTTTCAAAATAGTGGTTTGTTCTTTTATTTAAGAATTTCTATATTCAACAGTATTTAGGATATATTCATATATTAAGATGTATTTGTTTGTATATTCAATATATTTTTCATCCTAGATACCATTTCTTTTTTTTCTCGTGATGATGACAATATCCTTGGTTGTAAAATTCAGTATTCAAATGATTTTTCTTTTATCCAGTCATTTCGTATATGCCAGACCCTTTTTGTGAGTATTGATCATCAATAATTATATTAAGAAATAATATGATAATTAAAATCATCCTTAAAATGTATTTCAATATAACCCAATATAATCAACCTATGAGACTTAATTTTCATATTATATCACTTTTAATTCACTATAGTTTATCTTTGTTTTTATGCACTCTTTCCTAATCTGGAAAAATAACTAAACCCAACTAAAATACTAATTGAGGTGACCCATGTATTAAACAAATAAATATTACATTATTTTATAAGAATATTCATTACATGTCATAGTAATAATAAATCTATAAGAATTTAGTGTATTGGGAGATATGATACATAATATACATATTTCATGAATGACCATAACAATATCCCATAAAATACTCTTATATGGTAACCTTATAGACTTTTCTTACATAATTCCCTTTATGATAACTTGGGGAAATAAAAACATAAGATTTGGTGTGATTAAATTCACATTAAGGGTTATCATGGGAGACATCAATTAAAAATTAAAAAATGAACTCATGTTTTTTATTCTATAATGAGAGGATAATCATGATACATATAACTTATAACCATTGATATAAATCATAAATAATGATTCATTTTATAATGCTTTGTAAAAACCCAAGACATAATCCATAAGAGAGTGCAACATCAAAAAATTATTAATTATGAGAGAGTGATGTAGCCTTTAGTATATGGATTAATAATGTGGCATAAGAAATAAAAGAAATCTAATTTCAAGGATCCACATAATAACATTCATAACATCATTGGTTAAGGATACAGACTAACATAGTCATCAAATAGTTATCTTAGGACAGCCCCAAGTGTTCCCTCATGTGCTTTTGATATATACTGAAACACCCACTTTGGATTGGGATTACAGACCTCGTACCATTTGAAGTCATAGAAAATAAAATATTTCCAAATTTAATATTGTTTTATATAATGCTAGGCCCACCCATCACATAATAAAAAAGAACATATATTTTTTCCTAAATAACAAAAAAACATTCATTATTTTAACATACCATAATTAACTTATGGAAAAGAATTATGTTCCATGAAATAATACATGATGAATCATTATCATAAGTTATCTAGTGGAATAATTTCAATATAATCACAACATCATATCCCAATGGAAGATATATTCTCTTTAAAGGATGTTGATAAGGATTGAAATTATTTTTTAAAAATGAAATGAAAATATACATTAAAAAGAAAGGGAATGAATATCATATTTTGGTAATGTATCAAAACTATACATTCATGATAAATGTGAATATTACAGGCCTGGTAAATCCATTGGTACATTTAATGTTCTATTCCTAATGAAATAGGGAAATTATTTAATTAAAATCCATTCATTTTGTATATATCAAATGATAACATTCTTTTAAAAAAACTCTAAAATAAAAAATTGAGTCACTCAGAAATTAAATAAAAATATTTATTTTAATCAGTTGTAATGAAATAAATTTTTTTGATAAAAAAAATTAAATAATTTACATTTACGTAAAAAACTATAAAATATTTTCAGTAACATGGATTTGGAAGAAAATATTCTCGACCAAAAGAAGATAAATATGGTTGGATTTTCATAAAAACATCCTTTTTGTGATGTCAAGTTCCAAATAGGGTAAAATAGAACTAATAATTGAATATTATATAATTAAATATAATAAAGTAAATTATATGGGTCTTGTCAAAAATATAATATATAATATCCCGTAATTGATATTGAAACCTAAACAATCCCATTAAAAATGATATTGCAACATAAACACTTAACTCATGTTGGGAATTAATTAATATATAACCTTATCTCCCTATTTAACAAATTCATATTTACTATACATATTCACCTTATAAATATTAATAATTATCTCATATTATATTATTCATTTAAAATTTCCAATTACTCGGTTTTAAAAATTCCTTCCTTAAAATCATAATTTAAATGTGAACTGTTCTGTTTCCCATGCATGTTTAAATTCAACAGTTCTAGTCCTTGAACACTGATCATGTTTTTCTCATCAAAAGATAATTAATCATATAATAACTTTCATATCTATTCATTATATAAACTGTTTAAGCATTTATATATGAGTTTATGGAAAATGAAATGCATAACTTCCTTGAGGCATTAGTTTGTACTTACGCAAGAGTGGGGTTTTCATTTTCCAATGAATTGACTGAAAACAAATTGATTAAATATATTAAAAAATATCATATATATAATATATAGTTAACATTAAAATCTTTATGATGATTTGTGTTAATTGGAAATTAAAAATGAATCACATCACTTCTTAAAGGAGGTCTTTCACACATACGCATAAACAATAATATCTTTTTCCAAGGGATTAAAGGGTAAGTAGGATGATAATATTATATATTTTTATAATTATAATTGTGTTATAAATATAATATATATCAAGGAAATCTATCTATATAACCTTCTCTTTGTGATAGTGATATATAATAAAATACATCACTATATAGAGATATTAGTTTGTACGTACATATAAGGGATGGTTTTATTTTTAATTAGACATAAAGGATATCCAAAATGGATGTAAAATTAACATATTATCATCCAAATATAGTAAATATACTTATTTAATTGTTTTAATATGGTTATAGATGATTTAGAGACCATTAAGAAATAAATAAACTTGAAATATATGAGTAAAAATAGGGTCCTATTTTTCAATTTTCTTTCTTTATCATATACCTTAAGCCTTCTTGAGAAGGGATTTTGATCAAAAAATTCCTCTAAAAAGTGGGATGATATTTTTTTAATTTATTCTATCATTTAGTGGTTCATATAGATTTCCCATGAGATATGGATAAGTGAGAAGATGTTTTTTTATTTTATAAGTGAGGTCAGTTGAAAACATTTAACTGCATGAAAAATTATTATATAATAATTATCGTACATAAGAAAAGTGGAGAAAATTGGAATATTATCATACATAATTATTTTATGTTATAAATCCATTAAACCAATTATATTTAAAAAATCATATCATTTTAAACCTCATCTCATATGTTAAATCCCATTTAAACCCTTTTTACCCTTATTATGGTAAAAAGATTTTTACCATGGTAAATATTTATTATGACCAAAATTGATTTTTAACACTTTAAATATTATTAATTATTAATATGGTAAATATGGATTATATTTTTTATGATTAAATTTCAATAAGTGGGAAAAAATTAATCGTAATTTCCACACACAAAAATGCATAAAAACAATTTATTTATAAAATAAATTTTTTCTCATAAAATTGATTTTATTTGCATCACATCACTAGTATCAAAAATTAATTGAATAAAAATATATTTTATTGAATATATTATATAGAAAATTTATTAACTTTATCCATAAATAGAGATTTATTAAATTTACCATGTAAAATACAATGTGCACAAATAAATGTCTTTAATGAAAAAATATATCTCCATTTAACATCAGTTACTATTCTAATACGTTATTACAAATTAATAATCAATGTATTAATTATAATTCATTTTTTTATATAAATTTTCAATATTTTGAATCATTGATCAGTTGGGCATAATATATTTTATCTATAAAAAATACCGAATATGTAAAAATAATGCCATTAAAATTTACTCTTACATTCATCTTATTATTAAAATTTTAATACTTACATATATTTAATTAATCAATTTATGCTCCATGTGGAAAAATTATGTATTTATTTTTTACAATTTATTCTGTACTATTCTGACCCATGAATGCAATGGTTGTTTAATAATAGTCAAATTTATTAATAATATGTTAATAATATGTTATTTTTAATAAAAAAATAATTGTTGTGTAAGGAAATCAATTCAAAAATTTAAATTAATTGAAAATATATAATAGAAAATATGTGTCTATCACATCATATACACCTCATGAAAAATAGATAATCACACAAGAGATCTAGGAATATGCATACACTTCATCAACCTATCTCAATTGATGGCTCAAATGTAATACTCATAAAAATTCTGGAAATAACTCAAATTTATCAATGAGGTAAAAATACATTATTTAAAAAACATATCCAAACATTGATTACCAAATACCCAATGCTATAATAATAATGGCCTCATTGTTTTAAAATTTCCATGGTTACTAAATTTGTAATCTTCGTTATAAGTATTCAATATAGAAAATGATCTCCATGTATAAAAATAAATAGTGTAAAAAACTTTTGGTGGGATAAATATTGGTTCATACTACACAAAACACTTGTTTTGTGTCTTATGATTAATTCTCATACCTCTATAGAAAACTCTTCTTAGAATAATCTTAACATGTCATCAAAATCTATCGTACTCTATGATGACCATGAGTAAAGATTAACTCAATGTCATAATTTATGAGGTCATTAATCATTTCACATGATCAATCTATGCATCCAACATGAATGAAATTTATGATAGAGACTAAAGTTTGTAAAAAAATTGAAAAAAATTATTCTTAAACTCCATTAATAATATGATTAAATCCAAACATATATGATTGTATAATAATATTCCAAATGAAAAACCAATATATAGTCCCTCTATTATCTACACGATTATGGTTTTGTTAAAATAATTATATCAATATATAATTATTCACACAAAACTATGTGATCAAATAATAAATTCCCCAACTAAAATCATTTATTTGGAATTAATTATATGGAAATATTTTTTTAATGCTGGTGATATTTGGATTGTTAGTCCATGCATTCAGAATTCTGAACATGGCACTCAATATTCTTTTCTTCAAAACATTAAATGTTATGATGTTAATAACATATATTTTCTATATAAAACTCTCTTAAATTTTATCATTATTATCTTAATTTATTTAAAATTAATCATTTAATTAAGATCATGTGAATAAGAAATTTTAATGTAACTCTTGACATTTGGGATCATTAGTTACTAACATGCCCTAAACCATTATTGGATATAAAATGATTTTAAAATTTCATTTACAAACATAATGATTTATATTTTATGCATTATTAATGTCCCATAAGCTTCATATTAAATATATTTTATATAAAATATAATTCCAACAAAACGTATTATTTTTTATAAGGATATTATTGTTATTTTATTATTAGAATTTCTAAAAAAAATAATTAAAAACTATATTATATATGATATTATATATATTTCGTGAAATATATTTAAAATAATATTTTATTATTAACAATATGTCACAGAATGGTTGTGGGAACAATTCCAATTATATTTTAGAAAATATCTTTGAAAAATATCTTATTATTTATAAAACTCCTTTTATCATTCACGTAATATCTACAAGTTGTTGAATTTGATCAAAAGTAAAATGTTTTTATTAAATAATATCATTTTAATCATGAATTATTTTTTATTCTATATCTTATCAAGAAGGGAGAATAAATAAAATATATTATGGGTCCTCTATTATTCAAACATTGATGTTATCTATTTCACATATCTCTTTGATGTAGCAACCCATTAGTTAATCACATGAGTTCATACCTCAAACGCATTCCATAAATGTTAAAACCTTATATAAATTTATAAAAAATGGTCATTATAATGTTACTGTAACACCCCAAGCTTCCATGTTGTGTTTCTTTTGAGATAATTCAATAACTTGAACTACACGCAACATCGAGTTTAAGCACATCACGACCTATCAAATTGGCAATTTAAATTGATTTTATGAATAGTATTAAAAAAATTTGAATTTCATATATCCAATATAATTTTAACATTCATATTAGGTGTTTCTAATACATAATATAATGAAAAATTCAATTTATCAGATTAAAGGAGAATATTTCAAAAAATGCAATTTTACCACCATTTAATGGAGAACCCGTTTTGAATCCAATATTTGAAATTTTTATATATTTAAGTTTAAAAATGAAATTATTTTTTACAAGAGGGACATATAAAATTATTTTTCATAAATTTTTAGTTTTTTAATGATAACATTCATATTTTAAAGAATGGTGAAAAATATTGCATTTTAATTCAAAACTATTTTTTCAACTAATTTATTAATATTGATAAATTATCCTTTTAGTTAGTTTTTGATTATTATTACATTAATTTTTAATAATTTAATATAATTAAATTATTTTTATGTAATTTCACAATGAAATTTTATATAAATACGTATTAATCTTTTGATGGCTTTTACTTTTACAAACATGTTTTCTCATTTTGACAACGAGGATTATTTTAAAATTAATTACTGTAACTTTTGTGTTTTGAATTTCCAAAAATTGATTCCATATTTCAAATAAAAATCTAAAAATTATTTAAATATTCCACATTTATTTTGGACATTATGAATAGTAACTTTATAAATTATTTTTATTTACCATAGTTAACGGGTAAATTTCGAGAATAAAGGTAAAAAATATTATAATAATATAAAACCATAATAACACGTTTCTTAATCAAATTTGATGAGTTATGGGTGACCAAGATAAAATTGGGACACACATTTGGCCTTTGGGAGGAACTTTGGTCTGATAATGACATGATATAATAATTAATTTAAAGTAAAGATAAATATAACATAAAAATTTATCTTTTTACTAAAACAATTCGAATTTTGGTTAATATAACTGATCAAATTGACTATAAATTTTCATTAGAAAAATAAATATATTTCTTAAATCGTCATATATTATTTATAATTTTTATACATGAAATAAATAAATTTATTTGAAACACAATAATGATGCAGTGAGTACCTTATTAATGAATGATTGAAATAAATTATATTATTAATAATAAAATAACTTTAATTTGAGATTTTTGATGCCATCCACGATTTTTTTAGATAAATTTGATATTTTATGGATGGTTTAATGATTTTTTTTTCTAAATAATCAAGCTGTTATTACTTTATCAAAAATCAATTACTAAATAGTGTCAAAATTGACATAATTAATTTTTTAAAAGAAATACTATTTCATTAAATGATATAATAGTCATAAAAATATCATATTTAGAAAAATGAAATATATAGTGTTAAAAATTTCATTAATTATCCACTTGAGGTTCTATTTTAATTATATACCTACTACAATAACCATATAGTATAAAAATACTAGAAGACATAGTTAGAGTTAACTTATTTAACTAATGGTTAAAGTCAAAAAAATAAGGTTAAATATGTGACCAAAACATGTCTGAAACCTCTTGGTTGGGAGGATTTCGACCCATACACATCTTACCCTACAAATAAATAATTTTTTAGAAATTATAAACTGAAAATATATTTTTTCATAAATTAACATTTCAAGATTTCCTAAAAGTTCCCATAACCTCTCTTATAAAAGGGAACTTATCCATCTCTTTAATTCACACCTACAAAGCCATTTGGATTAAAAAACCCCTGCCCACTTATTCTCCCAAATTCCATCAATTAATTATATAGGCCACACTTTGGGAAGATAACCATATTAAGTAGTCCTTTTACTCAAATCAAAAAGAGACACCCGAAGAAGAGTTAATCCTTTTATCTATTTTTTCAATGTTCTTTCTTCTTCTACTTCTTTTTTCTAAGTTGTTTCCATACCAAAGTAATAAATCTAGTATCATCCATATAATTAGATGTTTTTATAATCACGGGAAACCATATTCATATTTTTATCCATCCTATGAATAATAATATCACTATGTGTGCGTACATACGGCTTACCATCTCCACGTCATGGTATAATTTCATATTCAACATTAATTTATTTTGATGGGTATAATAATTAGTATAATAGAAATAAAAAAAGGAATTTTACATGATAATGATTCAGTATAATTAATATACCATCAATTTACATATCATTTAACCATTAAATAATGATATCGCCTCTCGTGCGTACATACGAGCTACAGTCTTCACGATGTGATGAGATTCATTAAAAACATTAACCTTTAAAGAATGAATATAAACACGATATTAAAAGTAAATAGAATATTTAGGATCTTAATATCATTCAAAATTTGAATAAAATATATTCTATTCTTAATAAATAGGAATTAATTAACAAAACATGCATTGCAAAGCTAGGTGGTTAATACCTAAAATAATGGTAATACTCAAATTTTATTAACAAAATGAGATAAGAGGATCATATATGATATAATAAAAATATATAAAAATATATGATCCTAGGATAATTTATTAACAATATATAACTATTATAAAGGTGTTTATCATACCCTTGGGTAAAGGAAAGTTCGAGGTCTGGGTTAATTTCACAGTCTCTTTATTATCCGAGATTGTTTATATGTAAGTATCTACTAGGACAAATTTATCATCCACATAAATGTTTATTATACATGTATTTAAAAATAATATTTCTATTCATATAATATTTTTGAATGAAATTTATACCGATGTTTGAATTTTTATAAAAAATTTTGAAGAGGAATTTTTCTGTCATTTTCTAAATGAGGTATTATAAGATATTTTTGACAAATTAAGGAAAGAATGTTTTTTTTAACATATACAATGTGAGCATATATTTTCCTCCCTTATTTCACCTTAACATTTTTAAGCATGCATTACATGATTTCTAGATTATTTTTTAAGGAAAATTCTTCTTTTATAATTACACAGGCTTTCCAATGATTTCAACATTAAAAAGGGATATTTTTAAAACATTTTTAATGACTTTTTTAGATCACTTTCATCTATGTAAACATCTTGTGCTATATTTTATTCTTAATTAAGGGTAATATATTATGATACAATCTTCAATATTGTATTGAAGTTTTTATGATATGTTTTAATGTGGATGTTCTATTTTGATATCATTCATAGATTATGGTTTCAGTATTGAATTTTCATATGCTAGTTTAAATATGAGAGTTTTTTTGTTATGTTTTACTCCTTCCATAATAGGAATTAAATGGACTTATTAATTGTTGGTAGGGACCCTCTATATCCCCGCGATGCATCAGTAGGTCTCATGAGATAATTATGCTTGGGTTTTGGATAATGTATTACCCAATTATGTATGGTGTCTTGGAAGAAGCCTTGATAGTGTTTTTAAGATGTCCCAAATTATATATTCCATATTTTTAAGGGTAGTTATTAAATGTGATTATTTGACT
The DNA here is from genome assembly GCA_963277665.1 of Viscum album. Taxonomy (NCBI): domain Eukaryota; kingdom Viridiplantae; phylum Streptophyta; class Magnoliopsida; order Santalales; family Viscaceae; genus Viscum; species Viscum album. Next base: position 742,930,505 of record OY728123.1, on the reverse strand, counting down.
AGTAGAATATCCATGTGCATGTTTATATGGTAATTTTTCATTTATTCTTTCCATATTATGTTCATGTTTTTGTTTAAAATGTTGTTATTTTTATTATACATCTTGTCTTAAAAGTTTATGCTTATTTGTGGTAGCTTCTGCTAAATTATCTACCCTTAATGAGCATCTGAGAGAACCCCATTCTTAGGTTTCATTTTCCCCAGGATGAGAATATGTAAATTATGAATGACTTATATGGATGAGTAAAGAAAATAAGAATTTTTTTAAAGGATTTTTTATGTTGTCTTTCATTTCATGGTGTAATGTAAAAAATTAATGTTTGTATCTAGTTTTTCCAAGGCTACTAAACTGATAGATCCTTTGTGATTCGACTTTCTTGTTCTCATGAAAATGTAATAAATAATGCACTAGGTTGGATCACCTGGGGTCGGGGAACTATAGTTGGTATCAGAGGATGTTTAGTACAAATATTGGAAACAAGATATATAAAATCTTCGATTAGGAAACTTTACACTAAGATAGACTTTGAGGATATGTATAGAAGACCATCCATGAATTTTGGTAATTTATAGATTATGTGGTAATTCATATCAAATATATACATTTCTGGATACTAAAATTGGATGTGGTTCTGGAAAAGATCTATCGAGGGGTTAAAACTCTGACTTAGTGTTCCAGGATTGACTCAAGGAAGCCTGGTACACAACAACATGCCTTACTATGCACATGGTTTAACACTCCCAGGGGATATTCTTAGGATAAATCATATTTTCCTTAAAAACCATTGTTAAGGATTTGTTTTTAACTATTTCCTCAAGTAAACAATGTTTATGATAATGGATTAGATATGCATAAATTTTTTCAATTTATGATAGGTATTTTACTAGTTTAAAATTATGCATTATGATGAATAACATAATATAGTGTCTTACATTGTTCAAAAGTGGGTCCTAGTCTAAGGAAAGGAAATTGTATCAATGCACATAATCTAATTAGGTATTTCCCTCCTATGTGATATAATGATAGTGGAGCCTGTGAAGAAACTAGTGCTAAATAGCTTATAACAATACTAGGACAGCTGAACTGGGTTATGAATAATAACCTTACCCATATGGAGCACCTTGATCCACAATGTAGAGGATTAATCTTATACTAATTCATGATAATAAAACCTCCAACATTTAATGGTACTATACATCCATTTGTAGTTATGCAATGGATGGGTTCCTTAGAGAAAATATTTCATGCTCGGGGATGTAACAAAAGGGAAAAAGGTTGTCATTGCATTTTATCATCTCTCAGGAGATGTGGATAATGGTGGTCTTTAATTAAAAATAAAAAGTAGGATGATTAAGTCTAAAATATGCAATGGAGGGAGTTTAAAAAAATCCATGAAATATACTTTCCTAGTGAACAAAGAATTGAAATAGAGATGATATTTCTGATTTTGAGGTAGAAGGAGGATGAGAATGTATCAAAGTATGAAGTTAACTTTACAAGGATTGAAATTCATGATGCAGACTATATATATAACCCAAGAAGTATAATTGATCCATTCTTTGATGCGTTAAGACCATTCCTCTGATGGGAATTCGTCTCATAATCTTTCTCATCTTTCATATTTTATTGATGGTTTAATGATATATTTTTCTATGTATGTGCTATTTTGATATCATTTATAGATTATGGTTTAAGTATTGACATTTCCTATGCAAGTTTAAATATGAATTATTATGTTAGTTTTGTTTTACCCCTTTCACAAGAGGAATTCATTGGACTTTGTAAGTGTCGAGTGGGGCCCTCTTTAGCCCCTCGATGCATTTGTATGTCTCATGAGACAATTATATTTGGTTTTTTTCTAACGTATTTCCTAAATATGTAGGATGTCTTGGCCGAAGAATTGGTGTTGTGTTTAAGATGTCCTGCATTATGTATTCCTGCTTTATAAGTTTAGTTATTACATGTGATTATTCGACTAGTAGAATATACATTTGCATATTTATATGGTAATTTTTGAGTTATTATTGCCATATTGTGTTCATGATTATTTTTAAAAGGCTTCTGTTTTTATTATAAATACTTCCTTAAATGTTTTTGCATATTTATGATAACTTATGCTGAATTATTAACCCTTACTGAGCATCTTATAACACATCATTCTTATTATTCATTTTCCCTAGGATTAAAATATTTACATTATGAATGAATTATAGGGATGTGGAAAGGGAATAAATATGTTTTAAATGGAGTTTTTATGTTTTCTTTCATTAAAAGATGTACTGAAAAAAAATATCTTTGTAACTAGTTTTTTCAAGGATGCTAAACTGGTTGATCCTTTGGAATTCTACTAGACTGTAATAATTCCAATGTAATAAATAATACATAGGATGCAAGAAACATGTGTCGGGGTATTAAAGTTACTATAATGTGCCTGATAAAATAAAAGTATATAACCTCATAACATTAATACCTAATATTTATTCCACACTATCCTTCTTGTAACCATTTAGACATTCTATGTAATTTCTCCTCTGGTGACTATATTCACAATAATGGATTCCATCCCCTACTTCATAACACCTACCATATGTTTTATTGATTCAAGATAACTATTTTGATGACCAATATTCATTGTTCCTCCAAAAAAATTACCCTTTTTATTTTTAACACTTCACTACATAATGGAACATAAATGTTCTTATCATCTATTCTCAAAATATTATAGGGGATGAATAATATTTTTTTGAAATCATTCATGTTGTAATTTATAAAGAACAATAAAAAATATTTTAATAGTTCTTGTTGAATGAATTTTCTGGAGAGATCAATCTTGATATAAGTATCTAACCTCTATAAAATATTTATTTTCCAAAACATATTTATTAAATTAGAATAGAATGTAGAACATTTTATCATAATGAATATAATTAATTGTTTGGAATCCTCAACAATCTTATTCCCTTATTCATTTTGATAAAGACTTTTAATATTATTCATCATGTTTAATTCATATATATTCTCATGTTTCTCTTTAAATATAGCCACCATGAATTCGCACACTTGAGTGATACATCAAGTGAAACATTCAAATTCATGTCATAAATATCTCTATGCATTTTATAAATTTTATGAAGTGATCGAATATTATGAAGGGGGTTATCTAAAAAATTTAATTGTTCATTTCTTAAAAACAATTATACTAATCATGAATGTTACATTAATTAATATTCAATTATTTATAATTGATCATAAAATCATGTTTGATCATAATCAGGACATTTGTATATATTAGACTAGGTTTGTTTTAGAGAAGAAACATTTTTTTAAAAAAAATTACAATTGTTTTTTAAATATTTCACCTAGAAAAATTAACCCTTATTAAATTTAATCATATACATTATTGGGATATGATACACATTTTTCTTTATTATGATTAAACTTTAGCATTTCACTTATCGCTTAGCTATTTTTTGGTCTCCTTTATAATAATATTTCATATAATTATTTTAATGTTAAGAACACAAGACCTCCCTCAAATCAATCATATATACTCCCCCCACCCAATTCCTTATGTTACCAAATTATAAGGTCATATTAACTATCTATAGCCTAAAAATCATGAAAAATATAGAAATCTTCACTCATAACATGTTTCCCTTCCAAATATAATCTTTGAAAACCATGATTTTTTTTTGGTCCAACCACATTTTATGATCATGGTCATAATAAGTGTTCACCTTATAAGGAATGTACCACTTTTTATTTTTAAGGAGAATTTAGAAATCATCATCTTATCTTAGGTTTTTTATTTATTTATGTTTATTTATAATGAAATTATTGTTATTTCATATACCATAAAATAAATTAATTTATTAAAAACATAATAATATATAAGTCTTTACAATACATGGAATTTTTGTTACATGCCTAAAAATTATAGTAAACATTATTCCAGAATATTTAATGCATACTACGAATATTGTGTGTAAAACATCATTTGGTAAATTTTTGGAATCATAAAAATTAAAACCTCTAACATGTTAAAGCACGATGAGATAGTTATCTAACGCAAATATTTCTAGAAATATCCTATCATTTGAACTATGAAATTAAAATGTAAAACTGACATAATTTGTTATTAAAAATCAAATTATCACCAAATAATACCCTCTCTGTAATTGTAATGGATGAGTATATTTGTACAGTAGTTAAAAATTAAAAAATTAATGCAACTTCGTCAAAATCACATATAAATTACTTATCACACAGTACCATTTATAGAAATATACTATGTAAATCCTTTCGTCAAACTAGGGGAAAAGAAAACCTAATAAATGGGAGATCAGATGCACAGTATGGGTAAATATAAGAGATATAAATTATTTATCATATACTAGAACAAGATAAGCATTAGGGTATGAGAAATAATCATAAAATAAAAAATATTAGACAAAATATTTCATTGATTTTAAATCATGATTCATATAATAAATCATTTCATAATATAAAACATGATTCATAATAATGTGTAATTATAAATAATCATTCATAATCTATGACCATATATAATAAATATAAGAATTTTTCCTAGGAATGTTTCATAAAAAAAATAATAGGAATTAGTTTCATTAATCAAGGATCAGTTTTAATATCATCATAACATTGTGGATAGCATCCCATAGTGGATTGGATTCACTCTATATTCCCATTTCATTCATGGTGTACACAATCCCATACTAGAATGGGTTCATTCCCCATTCCATATTCATTCATTATGAATAGACTCCTATATTAGATTCAATTCGATCACCATTACCTAAAATGTTATCTCTTGATATATCTATATATACCCAACACATTGGTGCGAGATATAATTCTAGGACCGCCTATGGTATAATGAAAACTATACTTGATTATGCCACTAGATCATAAAAACATTCATAATTTCATCATAGTATAACTTGTGAAAAAGATATGGGTTTCATAAATATGTCCTCATTATGTGTTAATAAGCCATATCTAGAAATAAAAAAAATTATATCATTAGATTATATCCCAATTTAATCGTAATATTCCTTAAAGGATGATGAAATATATGAAAAATAATTTTATAAAAGCATTATAAATATTATTTTAAAACCATAGATAATTTCATTTTTTATGGAATCATTTAAAAAAATAATTTATTTCAAAAATGGTTATACTATTGGTATTCCAAAAAAACAAATTTTCCATATAAAATATGTTCAATAATTGTTTTAATAATGGATGGAAAAGTTATACATTCAGAAATAATTAAAAAATATTTTGTTACAGTTTTTTACAAATATATATAAAACATAAAGAAAAAATTGTAAAAGTTGATATTTCATACATTAAAAAATTAAGTTTCAAAATTACTATACTTAATCATTGGTTCATATAAATGATCATTCTTGAAATATATAAAAGAGTATGGATATAGATAAAAAATAAATTCGAACTAAAAGTTGAAATAAGGTATGAATAAGTATTTTGATTAAAAAGGGTGAAATGGAATAAATTATTGAAAAAATATATTAAAATTTATAGGATTAAACATATATTAGGTTTAACAGATATAGATATCATTCTATTTCCTTAGTGGGTATTTAAAAACGAAAAATATCTTTTAAAAATGAGATCGCAACATAAAACCTTACCTCAAGTCATGAGATTATTCATAAACATTCTAACCCTCGATATAATTAATTTATATTTAAAATAATATATATTATAAAATAACTTATACCAATCCTTCTATACAAAAATCATTCATAATTTATAATAACCCATTTATTAATATTCAAAACAAAAAACAATATTTGAGGGTTAACTATCTCGTTTTTCATGCGTGTTTCAATTTGGAGATTTGGATAAATACACCTTTGTCATTGATTTATCAAATATAGAGTCATAACTATATTATAAGTATAATTTTTTCAATAAATACTTTTATTTTAAAATCAATGTAATGCGGTGTGGAAAATGATTTACATCACTTCATGGAGGCAGTAGTCTGCACATACGCATTACTAATTATTTAACTTTTAAATGGAAAGAAAGAAATAAAGATAAGTAATAATTCTTATTTCTATGATAATAATTATAAAAAATATATCATATATATTAATTCAATTTATAACAAAAACTAGACATGTGAGGTGGTGATAAAAAATAAAAAACATCACTTCCTAGAGATTAGTTTATATACCTACACATTATAATTACATTAATTTACCTTGAGATGGAAAGGCGGCTAAAAACAGTAGAAAATTTAACATGAAAATATTTCATTATTGAATATATATTTATTGATATCATTACATTGTAATTTTTATATATGGTTTTTAGGAGGTGGAAGAGAAAAGAGACATCATTTAAATTTTTAAATACAATTACCTCTTATTTGAGTATCTTCACTTTATATACACAATAAGACTTGTTAGGAATTAATTTTGGCGAGTTCAGAACCCCTATGACATGGGTGAGAATGTTTGGAAGATATTTTATTAGGTTATGGATGATATAGAGTGCTCGATTTCTATGAATAAGTGGGAAGATTAGGATCCCCATTATAAGTGATAGTATAGAAATCGTTGTATATATTAAGAATCATAAACTATTATAAAGTCACACTCATGAGAATGTGGCTCTAAAACATATAATAATCATACATAATAATATATAGTTTGAGATATTCTCATCTAATTAAATTAAAGGTAAGGTTTACTTATATAACAAAGAATTATCCATTTATTATAATCCTTTTAACTTTTTTTTCATTGATTATGGTGACAAAATATTTACCCAGGTAACTAATATTTATTAACATTGATGAATTGACCATGTAAAAAATTTGAAAATACTGATTCAAAATAATAAATCCATTATATAAGATTTAATTTTAAAAGGTAATAGAAATTAATTCTAATATTAACACATGAAATGGGTAAGAAATAGTTTTACAATAAATGTTTTTTTGAAATATATTGAATACTTTATTTTCATTTCAGACCTTTTTACAAAAAAGAAATGAATATTATTTTATTGTATTTGATATATTGTCTATATTTTTTTATAATTATGCATTAATGGTGATTAATATTTTTATTATCATAAAACCACATTGCATGTATAAAAATGGGTTTCTGAATAAATATCGTTTTTTACTTTCAAATGACAGTATCCTTATTTCTATCTAATTTATAATCAGTGAATAAATTATTTATAATTTAGAAATTTTTGAACAATAATATTCAATAATTTAAATACATGGAATAACATATAATAATTTTTTAAAAAATAACTATATTAAAAACAATGTTTGAAATAATAGATTTCAATTTAGCCAAGAATTACTATAAAAACGTTCCATATCATTTCTAAAATATTTAATTATTATAATTCTATTATTTTATTGCTTATATTTTTTAAATTTCAATAAAATATTCTTAATTTGGTTTATTTTGTAATTTTAATAAGACATTACTCACTTATTTTTGGAGTTGTGTGCATAAAAAGATATAAAGAACATCAAGTCTTTTAAAGGGGAATATATTATAAAACCTAAAGGTGTTACATTCAATCCCCCCATAATAATTTCTCCCTTGAAATTCAATTATTCTTAAGGATGTAAATGAAGATATATAATACTCATTACCAAATCTGGTTCCCAAGTGGCTTCCGGAAATTTATGATTCCTATAAAGAACCCTAACAATGTGAGCATTCATGTTCCAAAAAACCTTATCCTTTGGTTAAGTGATTTATATCGGTTGTTCCACATAATAAATATCATTACCAATGGGTAACATCTATGAGATATGTAGATGAATAGCTTCATGTATGTACTTCATTAAAAGAGAGACAAGGATGACATCATGAATATAGGATAGGTTCGGTGAAAGCACCGTATAATAAGCTACCATCATGATATAATCAAGAATATCATAGGGACAGATATATCTGGGGTTTTTCTTCTACATATTTTCAAATCCCATAACCTTCTCCTTAGGAGATATCTATTATAAAACCCTCTCACCAATGCCAAACTCTAGATCTCATCGTTTGATATTATAATAACTCTTATATTGACTCTCAAAAGTAGTAATGTGATAATGAATTAATTTTTCTTTCTCAACCATTTCTTCTACTTTCTTAGTCTATAATAGGTGTCTCTCTCTAATTTCATCCAAACATATTGTATTTCTATACTTATTTCCATAGTGGGATTCATATGAATCTATTTGGATGACCAAGTGAAATCTATTATTTGTGGAAAATTAATTTAAATAAAGGTGTTGATCCCAACCTATTCTAAAATCCATAGATCAAGTTCTCAAAATATTTTATATGGTTTAAATAGTTATATAGGAATAAAAATATATCTGAGAATTATTTTTAGTGAAAAATTCCTTATCTATATTCAATGAGTGTAATTGTATTCTCCGGAACAATGGGATAAACCTCGGTCTTGACCAAATAGGACAAAGAGTGTTGTTTCTTTCATTCACTCCACTAATTTAATATATATCAAGTAAATCATATCAACAGATAAATATTCATTAATAGTAATAAATTTTGAAGACATTATAATGAAAATCGACTATAAAGTAGAGGGATTTTTAGTCATTAAATGTATAGGAGAGTCATATAATGAAATTAATGGTGATGTTTTCCCATTTCCACATAGGGAAGGGTAATGGTTTCTTCATCTACAAATACTTCTCACATTCACCCTTATATTTTTGACATAACAGTAATCCAAATGTTTACTTCACAATAACTCTCTTCATGATGTCCCCTAATAAATTCCCATTATGAGCACTATATAGTTATTACTCACTGGATAAATAGAGAATAAGGATCAATGTGCTTTATCCAATGGATCCATATTAAATTATAGTATTTTTTAGACACATACATGATTCAAAAAAATGATTATTCAATACCTATCATAGAAGAACTCAAGAACATTTAACAGCTTGTTATACAACTCCATATCTTACTTCTACTCCACGTAGAACTTTACATAAACTGGTTGTTTAAAATTCATCCATTCAAGATAGTTTTTGTCCACTCCCATCAAGATTTAATTACTCATGTTCTAAAAATCCTTAAATATTGGATCTATTTCAATACACATCATGTAAAAACTATCATGGTCCTTCTAACTCATAGCATTAACAACCTTTCTTACCTTCCTAGCGTAGTAATGTATTGAGAATTCATAATCATTAATCAATTCTAACCATTTCCTTTGGTGTGTATTTTTCTCTCTCTATGTGAATATATAAATCAAGATTATAGGATTTGTATCTATATCAGATGACTCCCTATAATGATAACCCATAAATATCATTAAATAAATAATTATTTTATTAACCCTGTTGTTTTGATAGGGAAGAGATTACCTAGAACCCCTGTCGATGTGGATTCAGCATGGCATGATGGTTTGATATGAGGGGTTCAATTCTTGAACAAATAATAATATTAGGTTTCAATTTTTTATTCTTAATGAAAACTCTCAATGGTTCTCTCGTCCATAAATGGGTATAGACCAACTTTCCAAAGTTACGTGGTTAATTATAGTTTCATCCTCAATGATTCTTAGGGACTCACATTGGTCGATAGGATGGGAGGTTGGGCACACCATGCCCTGGGGGGTTCCTACTTCAAGACTCTATCGTAGATTTATGATATGTTTGATAATATCTTCCCAATACTTATACAGGACTGATTACCCTATGAAAACAACTATAACATAAATCCATTTTACATGAAGAATAATGGGTTCTGATTAATGAATCTATCTGTATTTATTTGAGTTTCTTCATCAGTTTCTAAGTTATGGGTATATCCACATGTACTGAAGTCAAACACCCTTGTACTTCAGAATTTGTTGAGACGTTGGGAGTAATTTAATATTACATTGAGGGGATTGATCCATTATTAGTCATTCTACATATATTTATTATTTCATGAATCAAAACCCACATAATTCATCAAACTTGTACATAATAATTTCATACAGAAAGGACATATGTGTGGGCACTCTGGCACCAAATATTTTAGCTCGATTCTAGAGGATACATCATACATATCCTAGTTATGATTGGAATCATAGTTCACAAAATTCGATCATTCCATCAAAATTGGACCCAAGGTTTAATCCCTTATATGAGGGATATTCATATCATTCCACTCCTCAAGACTTACACACTGAGATTTCCCTGGTTGGTGAAGATTCCTGAAGTCAGTTATGTGTTCATTATGACCCCCTCATCAAATGTGAGTTATTCTTGGTGTGAGAAACAAGGGATAGAAATTGATCAGCCTCATTTCATATGGATATGGGACATTTGTACTAAGACAGTTCTTGGATGATAATATAGATCTCGAACATTGAAATGTAATCCTACATATAACTGTTATGGTAGGAATTAGACTCATTTTAGTTTAGATGATTTCTCATCCTACAAGGGATGAGGTAGAGTCATTATCCCTTGGGAATGACTGGGTCCTTATGGTCTCACTGTTAGAGACCTAGCACTTACATCGAAATAGATTCTTATTTGATCTTATTCCTTAGTTGGGTACCCTACATATCTTGGTTATTGCAAGAATCAATCTTCTCAAAGATCCTTTACTTGTGTCTTACACGATGATATTTCCATTACATAGAGTACATATTATATTGTGCCTTTGTTTTCTTACACAATGATATTTCCATTATATGCAGGACATATTATATTATTCCTATTATAGGGACTTACACGCTAATGTTTCCCTTTCCTTTGTATAGGCATACGATTCCAGTTATATGATTATCGCAACTCCCTAAGATCACATGAGAAATTCTAAATGTGAGAAACAAGGGATGGTAAATGATCAGTATCACTACTTATGTATGTGGAACTTATTCACTAGGATAACCCTTTTGATGGTTAATATGGGGAATGGGCCATTGAGAGGAATCCTATGTATCCTAGTTGTGGTAGGAATCAGATTCCTCAAAGTAATTTTATTTTGTATTAGACACTAATGTTTCCATTTTGTCAGGGATTACACACCAAGAGAGGAAAATATTATAAATCCCTAGGATTCCCAATTGATCTGCCCTACTTCCCAACCTGAAATGATTTAATATTATCATGACATGCCTTTATAGGTTGTTTCGAGATGTTGGAGGATGTCTAGAAATGTTTGGTTATATTGTAGACTTGTCCAAAAGAAATCTTAGGATCTAGTATTCCTGTCTGAGGGGAATCATATATCCTAGAAATCATGTTTGAGGGTAATCTCATGAGAAAGGCTGAATTTTAAAGAGGTCATCACAAGACTAGGCCAGCTCATCTTGGAATCCATCGCATGATCGTAGATGACATGCCTCTAGGGAAACACATGATTCAACTAACATGCCTCGGTGCCATTGGAAGAGCTTTAAAACACTCTTGGAGGGCATCATGAGATTCAATGTGACATGTCTTAGAGGGTGTCTCATCTCCTGTCTGACTTGTTTGGAGGACATTGTAAATCCAGGATAGTGTGTCAGATGGACATCTTAAGATCTAGATGATAGGCTGGGGTTCTACTGTGAGACTCTACGGACATGAATCAGTGTCACCATATGATTGAGATGACACGTCTGAAGGACACCATAAGGCTTAAATGGATAGCCCAAAGGGTTTTGAAAGACTTGGAAAGAATTTAAAAAGGCTTCCATGTGACTTACTTTAACATGTTTAGGGGATATCTATTGATCAAAATATTATATTAATGGATAATCACGTGATATGGGTGACATGTCTTGTTATTGTCTCATGATCAGGGTGGTTCATAAGAAGAAAACAAGGATAAGTGTTTCTGTTCTTCACGTATGTCTCCCACAATTAGTATTTTTTCTAGAATCTATATTTTGATGGCCATGTATTTGTTCAATGTTACCTTATTTTAAGTATCATGTGATTTATAATATATGTACTATGTTCTTTGTGTGTCTTTCCACTAATCATTTGTGTACTATAAGATTTATCAAATGAATTGCTCATGCAGGCGGCATGGTTTTTCTAGTAGTTCCATGGGACATACCTGATTGGAATCTTTTTTGTTTGTGAGATCATACACTCTATGAAATCTACTATGGTTCACGGTTGCATTGGTGTTTCTATTTTCAATAAGGACAACCTTTCATCTAGTGAATAGTGTATCATTTTTTAGGCTTGTTGGGGGTGGATAGGCCTTTATATCCCAATTGTTCTCATATTTTCATAGTGCATGTCACACAAATCCATGAAGGAATTGATTGAGGGGCATCAGTGTCACGTGTCTTCAAGATATCATTATGTGAATAATTTTGGGGGAGTCACATATATTTTAGTGACCGAAAACCCATATCTTTAATTCCTCACTTATTTGGTTATTTCCTATTAATGGGGATTTATTGCATAATGAGAACATTTCATAGGACTTCTGTATTGTCAGGAAGACATCTTTAAGGGCCCACACCCAATTTGGATTCCTATGAAAAGGACTTCATGTTATATCATGCTATATGCCTCGATCCTTTTTTGAGACAAGGATGGATCTTTAGGGTGCCTTCACCAGATCAGGTTGGCCTGTCAATAAGTCTTGCAAGACCATGTTACAGACGGTCTTAGCACATCGCATGGGTTTTATGACCGTGAGAGGCTCCCAAATTTCCCCTCTTTATTTCCATTATTTATCTATATAAGTTGGGGGATATCTCAATGTTGAATGAGTATTGTGGAGGAAAATCACTCTACCTATTGGTGATACATCACATAACAAATAAAATAGTTGTGCATATATGTTATAATTTGATGGTCAATCCCATATGTTTGTCCTGGAAGAGACAAACCGGGAGCATGAGGACACCTAGACATACCCAGGGCCCTTAAAGTAATGAGGATGACATGCCAAAGGGATTTTAAAATATGAGTAATATGTGTCACTAGAAGCTTTTGGTGTCTTATTGACCATCATGGGCACATCCCTTTTTTTTACCACAAGGGTCTCTCGTCTACTCCCCTTTTATTTCGTTTGTTTATTTTAAAAAGGCTTGGGGGTTTGATGAGTTTTATTGAATTTTTTCAAGGAAAATAATTCTTTCCATTAGTTATTCATTGCAAGAGTTTTATGACTACAATAGGATACCTCCATTTGGAAATTTTTCCCCTATTTTCAAAGGACATTTGGATGGGTAGTTGGGAACCCTCCAATTGAAAAACCACATAACTTGGGGGAGCTTACCTGGATGTCACTTCATGATCGATGATTTCCTTTGGTTCCAATGAAAGAGTGTAAAGACTTTTCAAAGGGACTTCATGGGGCCTTCTGTGAGATATGTACTACTTATGGCAACTTCACGTGACCTTATTATTGTACCTCGATTGTGTGTCTCTTAATGGCATACATTATTCGAGAGAATTTGGACACATACTTCTTCATTTTCTTTTTAGGGAAAATAATACCCATATTCCAATATTTCTCCCTTTTGAATTTTATGATACACATTTAGTGGGAGTCAATAACCCCCCCCCCCCCAGGATTGAAGTGTGGGGATAAAAACGAGATTAATAGGAAAGTAAATATCCAGCTGATTCTTTGACATTTTTGGATATCGATGTCATTGGAAACGATTGGTTTGTCATGTGACTCTAGGTATTCCATGTGATTCCCTAAAAAAGAGAGTGTAGAGTGGATTTAATCACCTGCTATATGATTTTACAGATCCCTCCCTATAATTCCCCTACCTTAAACCTTACTTAATCTTGAGTTATTACAAGATTACACATTGATGATCTTTTCGGGTTTAGAGTTTTAGAGAATTAGATCATAAACCTTGCATTACATTCCACATATAAACAAAGTGGTTACATAAATATAGTATTCTTCTTTCCCATCAATGGAAACATATTTAAAATAAAACATGGATTATTTCTTGAAACTTCCATGACACTATCATCATATCATGTACCTTTCCCTTGACCTGTGAAAAACATTTCAAAAAAACTTGGGATGAGCATAAAAAGCTCAGTAAGGGATATAAAAATACGGAAAGGAAACATGGGTACATATATACCTAAGAATGAAATCATACTTTACCCATAAAACATAAGCACTTTAACATACCACATCAAATCATGAATAAATCAAAGAAATCATAAGACATAAAGGTAAATTGAGGCATTCATAACTTTCTTACGTAGGGAGTAACCCTCTTGGTTACGTTTGGAATACCCATCACAGTATATTCCCTGAATCTCTTCGGAGAAACCTTAACATTTCACTCCTTCGTGTTACCCAATTCATTGGAGAGCTATATCGGGCTCACCCGTCCTTAGTCTATCACGGAACCACACGTCTTCATAATAATGCCCAAGAACCTCAACATAATCGTATAACATAAAACATGCATAAAGGAAACATAACATTTCCACATTTCAATCACAAGATATCAATGCAACACTTTGATATAAAAACATTATCAAAACAATTTTCAATACCAAAATAAAAGATAAGTAAAACATGGTATTTATTTTTCTTTTAAAAAAAAGGTATGGCTTGTAGAGGAAGCCGAAACTCAAATAATGGTTACAGCGGCGGAGAAGTCGTTTTTGCCGCATACGTACGACAAAAACATTCCCTTTTGTCATTTATTAAATGCTTCGTATAAAAAATATTCCTTTTGAATAAACATAAAAGTCAAAGGTGTTTATCCACTGTATAAAATAAGGTTGTGTATAAAACAAAATATGCCTCAATGAAAGAAGATTGAGACGAAGTCCCATACCTCGGGTCCGACTTGACTCGGTCATTATTTAATCTCCTGAATAATAAACTTGAGTTAATTTCTACTTTTTTAAGAACCTTTTTCAAGTTCATTATTCCTTTTATATCACTTATTTCCAGGTCATGAACACCATGTAATTATTTAAGTTAATAACGGTCGTTTTAACGATCATTGGTACTTGAGTAAAAAATAATCCCTTTATAATTACAGGTTGTTCATGTATCCATTATATCCAGAATGGTATTCATGATGTAGATATCATATATTTCATATATATCCAGTACATTCATGTATTTATAATATTACATAATCATTTAGAGGTAATAAATGAAATGCACCGTTCATGGAGACGGTAAGCCGTACGTACGCATGAAGGCTACTTTCATTTCTATTTCGTATTTTATAGAATGGAATCATAATGATATAAAGGTATATTATAATTCCAGTATAATATCATATATAATATCATAGTTCCATCCTTTATACGTCCCACATATGGTATTTAATGAATCAAATCACTTTGAGGGGGCGGTAGTCTGCACTTCCTTAAATGAAGATATCGCGTTTAACCATAATGGAAACCATAAATGTAAGCCCAAAATGAAAAATACAGAAGCTTAAGGAAAACATAAACATATTATATATCATATATAAATATAGTTACATCTTAATGGACGCCTTTGAAGGTGTTAAAAGAATGTTGAACAATCATCGTTTCGGGAGGCATAAATTCACCATCCACGGAAACAGTATGTCCTTTAACCATTAGATGTAGGTGTGTGTAAGTGTAGCTCGAATCCTTCTTATAAAAACATCCTATTTTATTGAAGATACTGTAGTTGATACAAAAAAAATGAATAAAAATATTTTAGGGGGTTGGAGAAACAAAATAAAACAAAAGGACTCAAGTGAAGACATTACCTTAAAATCGGGTAACTCCCTTTGGTTTGAGCTAAAAGGCTTCCTTGGAAAGACTTCTGCCCAAATTGAGGATTCAAGGAGTAAGAGAGGGATGTGGAGAGACAAAATGGGAATGGTGTGGCCGAGCCAAAGGCTTTGGGAGTGTGGGTAATGAGGTAGAGGTGGGGGCCTTTTATAAGAGGAGAGGAGGGGCACTCTTGGAAAGTAAAGAAAAGTCACTTTATTTTAAAATGTTATTAGGATTTAAGAGGTCCCACATTGATATAATTAGAGGATAAGGTGGTAAGGGTTCTAAATCCACTCATACAATAGGTTTTGGACAAGTTTATGTCTTATATATTACATTATCTTTCAATTTTATTTAAATCGTTAATTAATGAGGTCATCGCTGCATCATCATGATGTCATAAATAATTTAATTTATTTAATGTCTAAAAATTATAAAAAAACTACTATGATTTAGGAAATCGTTTTATCTTTCCAATGACTATTTATAATCAAAAAGTTGACTTGTATAACCCCATGTAACAATTGTTTTAGTAAAATAACTCATGTTTGTGTCATTTTTACTTTAACATTAAATAAAAAGTTATTTATGTCATTTCCCAACAAAAGTGGCTCCATGGGGTCCCCAAGTTGACCCATGGATTTTATTGGTCTTCCATGACACATCCAATGAGGTTATAACATGTGTCAAGCTCATCTCATGTTATTTAAACATTATTTTTACCTTAAACTACACTAATTACCACTAATCGCGATTAAGAACTTAAAAGTTACTATTTACCTAAAAATTATTTTAATCTCATTGAAACACATTTTACTTCTTAATGAAAACCATATATGTTAGATTTTTGAAAATCAAATCACAGAAGTGGCAATGTTTCATTTAAACGAAAAATCAGTTTCTTTAACTACCACTTAGTGGTTTCACTATTCATTAAAAATTGAAGTTTTTCAGAAAGATACCAAAACTTCACCCTAAGATATATTTGATATTCTGAATTCAAAAATGATGTCTATTTTACAAAATTCAAAACATGTAAGTTGCATTAATTAATTTAATAACTAATTCCTGTTGTCATGACAAATAGCGTGTTTTTATGAAACAATATGTATCAAAAGATTGACACTAGTTTAAGTCCAATTTCAAAGTGAAATTGATTCCAATGACCACCATTGGATAAAATGGTAAAAATATATTCTAATTTCACTTCAATACCAATTCAAAAGATAATCTAATCATATAAATAAATTAGATTAAAAAGAGGTTTTGAATTAAAATACACATTTTTCACTATTCATTAAAAAATGAACTTTATCAGAAAAATACCAAAAATTCACACAAAGTAAATTTTGATGTCCCAATCATAAATAATAAGTTTATTTTGACAAACATAGCTTATAAAATTGTCAAAATATATATTTAAAAAATGGTTTTCCATCAAAAGGCAGTAAAACAATCTTTTAAGAATATTAGTGTATTCCATGCATAAGATTGTATTTATTTTCATTTTAAGCCTCTAAAACACTATCTTAATCATTAATAGACATAGATAAAAATATCTATTATTCATTAATTACTTGGGATGTTACATCCTTCCCCCCTTTAGAAAATTGCGTCCCCGCAATTTATTTACTTATCGAATAAATGGGTGTACTTATCCCTCATTGCATTTTCAGATTCCCATGTTGCCTCTTCCATCATGTGGTTTTTCCACAAAACCATTACCTGATTAATCACCTTATTTCGTAACACTTTCTCCCTGTGGTCAAGAATCTGGACCGGTTGTTCCTCATAAGATAATTTCTCTTCTAGCTGAACTACCTCTGGACTCAAAACATGACATGGATCTGGCATATACTTTCTCAACATGGAAACGTGAAAAACATTGTGTACCTGAGATAAACTCGGAGGTAAAGACACTCTGTATGCAACTGATCCAACTCTCTCCAGAATTTCATATGGTCCGATGAACCATGGACTCAACTTTCCTTTCTTACCAAATCGCATCACACTTTTCCAGGGTGATACTTTGAGAAAAACATGATCACCTACCTCAAAAGAGAGATCTTTCCTCCTGTTATCCGCATAACTCTTCTGCCTGCTCTGAGCTGTTCTCATGTGTTTCTGTATCAGCTGAACGTTTTCTGCCAACTCTTCTACCAATTCTGGTCCCATCAACTTCCTTTCACCCACTTCATCCTAAAAAGCTGGAGTTCGACACCGCTTCCCATATAATGCCTCAAATGGTTCCATATGTATACTGGAATGAAAACTGTTATTATAAGAAAACTCAACCAAAGAAAGATGTTGGTACCAACTTCCATGATAATCCATCGAACAAGCTCGTAGCATATCCTCCAAGGTCTGAATTGTTCATTCTGAGTGCCCATCTGATTGAGGATGAAAATCTATACTAAAATTTAATTCAGTACCCAACGACTTCTGAAGGCCTTTCCAAAAGTTAGAAGTGAACCTGGGATCACGATCAGATACAATGGAGAGGGTAACTCCATGTAACCTGACTATCTCTTTAACATACAAACAGGAAAGTTGATCTAGTGAAAAATTATCACATATAGCAAGGAAATGAGCAGATTTAGTCAAGCGATCAACAATAACCCAGATTGCATTATTACCCCGAGATGTCTTTGGTAATCCCACAACAAAGTCCATGGATATATTCTCTCATTTCCACTCTGGCACTGGTAAATGCTGAAGCATCCCTTTCGGTAACTGTCACTCTGCTTTAACCTGTTGACAAGTCAAACACTTCACAGTAAAATCAGCAATAT
Source organism: Viscum album (assembly GCA_963277665.1). Taxonomy (NCBI): domain Eukaryota; kingdom Viridiplantae; phylum Streptophyta; class Magnoliopsida; order Santalales; family Viscaceae; genus Viscum; species Viscum album. The sequence goes on along the minus strand of OY728123.1, from coordinate 742,911,950 downwards.
CTCTTTTCATTCCATCCCACCAGTAATACTCCCGTAGATCTCTGTACATCTTAGTACTGCTAGGATGAACTGAAAACGGAGAACTATGAGCTTCACATAACAACTCTCTCTTCAACTGTGAATCATAAGGCACACACAATCTCTTCCCAAATATCAAAACACAATCACTATCAATGTTGAATTCAGGAAACTTACCTTTCTGAACCAGCTCTACCTTTTTCTACAACTCACTCTCTTGCTTCTGTGCTTGCTTGATTCTGTCTGATAGAGAAGATTTCACTGATACCTGAAACAAAACAGAAGAACATCCTGCGCCAAAAACTTTTATGCCAAAGTTCATCAAATCCTTAACCAAAGGATCACGTTCCAAATGCAACATTGCTAATGAAGCATCACTTTTTCGACTCAAAGAATCATCCACTTTATTTGCTTTTCCCAGATGGTATTGAATTGTACAATCATAATCCTTGATTAATTCTAGACACCTCCATTGTCTCATGTTCAATTCTTTCTGATTGAATATATACTTTAAACTTTTGTGATCGGTATATATTTCACACTTTACTCCATACAAATGATGCCACAAAATTTTTAGAGCAAAAACAACAGCAGCTAATTCCAAATCATGTGTAGGGTGATTTACATCATCAGTTTTCAATTGTCGTGAAGCATAAGAAATTACCTGATCATTCTGCATTAGGACACAACCAAGTTCTTTCAATGAAGAATCACTATAGATAACAAACTCCCCATTCCTGGAAGGTAGTGCCAAAACTGGAGCATTCACCAATCTTCTTTTTAGTTCCTGAAAACAATCATCACATTCTTTTTTCCAGATAAACTTAACTCCCTTACGAGTTAGCTTAGTCATTGGACTAGATAACCATGAAAAATTTCTAACAAACCTTCGGTAATAGCCTGCCAAACCAAGGAAACTACGAATCTCTGTTACATTTGTGGGTCTTGGCTATTCTTCAAAAACCTTTGTTTTTGTAGGATCAACAGTTATCCCATCTTTAGAAACAATGTGACCAAGGAAAGAAATTTGTTGCAACCAAAAAACACACTTTCTGAATTTACCATACAATTTCTTTTCTTTTAAGTTTTTCAAAATAACCCTTAAATGTATTTCATGCTCCACTTTACTTTTAGAAAACACCAAAATATCATCAACGAAAAACACCACAAACTTATTGAAGAACTCATGGAAAATTCTATTCATTAAGTCCATGAATACAGCAGGTGCATTGGTTATCCCAAAAGGAATTACTATAAATTCATAATGTCCATACCTTGTATGAAACGCAGTCTTCGGAACATTTGCTTCCTTTACCTTCAGCTGATGGTACCCAGATCTCAGGTCAATCTTTGAAAAAAACTGAGCTCCCTGGAGCTGATACAACTTCATTTGATGGCCCGACATCTGCTGAAGTAGTTGCAAAGGATTTCACCACCCCTTTCTGCTTATAGTCTAACTGCTTTCCATCACTCAAGCTCTTTGTCGGGAACTCGTTTTCATAGTGACTCATCTCATTGCACTTATAACATTTCACTAACTGTAAATCAAATTTGGTCTTACCATCACCCTGATCTTTTTCAGTGCAATCACGAGCCTTATTTCCCATCTTACCACATCAGTAGCACTTTCTAGAATTCAGAAGACATTACCCAGCATGCCTTTTGCCACATTTATCACAAACTGGAAAATTAGATTTCTTACCATTAGACTTTTTTGAAGAATTCTTACCTTTCTCCTGCCACCTCGGTCTCTTCTTCTGTTGGTTGTTATAGAACACTTGATCATCGGAAAACTCCATTTCCACCTTCTCAGCACATCGAACAAGCTTTTCATAACTTTTAAACTCACGAGAAGCTAATGCCCTTCGATATTTTGGCTTTAATCCTGAGTAAAAACGATTGATTTTACTACCAAGGTCTTAGATAAAATTTGGAGCATACCTTCCCAATCGAGTGAACCTTTCTTCATAGGTAGCCACTGAGTCTTCCTCTTTCCTCAATTCCAAGAATTGCTTTTCCATCCTAAGTCGAACAGCCTTAGGAAAATACTTCTCAAGAAACATACCTTTGAATTCATCCCAGTCGAGAGCATCAATCTCATCAGCGTCCCTAATATTTTTAACCATCGACCACCACTGATCTGCTTCACCCTCCAAAAGGTAAATAGAAAGACTAACCTTTTGATTGTCTGAACACCCCATGACATCGAAAATCTTATCCAGTGCTTTAATCCACCCTTCAGCTAACACAGGGTCAGATGATCCTCTGAATGATGGGGGATGTTGCCTTATGAAATGTTCCACCACTGACATGTTCCTCTGCGGTTGATCTGGCTGATCTCATGCATGGATACCACCACCATTTATCGCTTGAGTCAACTGCGCCATTACTGCAACAAACTGTTCAGTTCCAATTCTGACCATCTCAGGATGCTGATTCGGAAGGTTATTTCCTTCTGTATGCCTTCCTAGAACTGCTTCCCTGTTTCCTCTACGGGAAACCATTCTGAACAAACATGTCTTAGATAAAGCAACATGGTAATCTTCAAATGCTATATCATTTCAAAAAAAATATTTTTGGATAATCATTTAATAGAATTCTAACTCCTAAAGTTATCTAAACCGACCTTTTATACCAACTATAAGGCCCCAGCCTTAAACATTACTTAATCATGAGTTATTACAAGATTACACATTGAGGTTCTTTTCGGGTTTAGAGTTTTAGAGAATTTGATCATAAAACTTGCATTACATTCCACATATAAACAAAGTGGTTACATAAAGATAGTATTCTTCATTCCCATCAATGGAAACATATTTAAAATAAAACATGGATTCTTTCTTGACACTTCCTTGACGCTATCATCTTATCATGTACCTTTCCCTTGACCTGTGAAAAATATTTCAAAAAAACGTGGGATGAGCATAAAAAGCTCAGTAAGGGATATAAAAATATGGAAAGGAAACATGGGTACATATATACATAAGAATGAAATCATACTTTACCCATAAAACATAAGCACTTTAACATACCTCATCAAATCATGAATAAATCATAGAAATCATAAGACATAAAGGTAACTTGAGGCATTCATAACTTTCTTACGTAGGGAGTAACCATCTTGGTTACATTTGGAATACCCATCACAGTATATTCCCTAAATCTCTTCGGAGAAACCTTAATGTTTCCCTCCATCACGTTACCCAATGCATTGGAGAGATATATCGGGCTCACCCGCCCTTAGTCTATCACGGAACCACCCATATTCAAAATAATTCCCAAGAACCTCAACATAATCGTATCACATATAACATGCATAAAGGAAACATAACATTTCCACCTTTCAATCACAAGATATCAATACAACACATTGATATAAAAACATTATGAAAACAATTTTCAATACCAAAATAAAATAAAAGTAAAACATGGTATTTATTTTTCTTTTAAAAAAAAGGTATGGCTTGTAGAGGAAGCCGAAACGCAAATAATGGTTACGGCGGCGGAGAAGTCGTTGTCGCCGCATACGTACGACAAAATCATTCCCTTTTTTCATTTAGTAAACGCTTCATATAAAAAACATTCCTTTTGAATAAACGTAAAAGTCAAAGGGGTTTATGCACCGTATAAAATAAGGTTGTGTATAAAACAAAATATGCCTCAATGAAAGGAGATTGAGACGAAGTCCCATACCTCGGGTAAGACTTGACTCGGTCATTCTTTAATCTCCTGAATAATAAACTTGAGTTAATTTATACTTGTTTAAGAACCTTTTTCAAGTTCATTATTCCTTTTATATCACTTATTTCCATGTCATGAACACCATGTAATTATTTAAGTTAATAACGGTCGTTTTAACGATCATTGGTACTTGAGTAAAAAATAAGCCCTTTATAATTACAGGTTGTTCATGTATCCATTATATCCAGAATGTTATTCATGATGTAGATATCATATATGTCATATATATCCAGTACATGCATTCATTTATAATATTACATAATCATTTAGAGGTATGAAATGAAATGCACCGTTCATGGAGACGGTAAGCCGTACGTACGCGTGAACGCTACTGTCATTTCTATTTCATATTTTATAGAATTGAATCATAATGATATAAAGGTATATTATAATTCCAGTATAATATCATATATAATATCATAGTTCCATCCTTTATATGTCCCACATATGGTATTTAACAAATCAAATCACTTTGAGGGGGCGGTAGTCTGCACTTCCTTAAATGAAGATATCGCATTTAACCATAATGGAAACCATAAAGGTATGCCCAAAATGAAAAATAAAGAAGGTTAAGGAAAACATAAACATATTATATATCATATATAAATATATTGACATCTTAATGGCTGCCTTTGAAGGTGTTAAAATAATGTTGAACAGTCATCGTTTCGGGAGGCATAAATTCACCATCCACGGAAACAGTATGTCCTTTAACCATTAGATGTAGGTGTGTGTAAGTGTAGCTCGAATCCTTCTTATAAAAACATCCTAGTTTATTTAATATACTGGATTTGATACAAAATAAATGAATAAAAAGATTTTAGGGGGTTGGAGAAGCAAAATAAAACAAAAGGACTCAAGTGAAGACATTACCTTAAAATCGGGTAACTCCCTTTGGTTTGAGCTCAAAGGCTTCCTTGGGAAGACTTCTGACCAAATGGAGGCTTCAAGGAGTAAGAGAGGGAAGTGTAGAGACAAAATGGGAAGGGTTTGGCTGAGCCAAAGGCTTTGTGAGTGTGGGTAATGAGGTAGAGGTGGGGGCCTTTTATAAGAGGAGAGGAGGGGCACTCTTGGAAAGTAAAGAAAAGTCACTTTATTTTAAAATGTTATTCGGATTTAAGAGGTCCCACATTGATATAATTCTAGGATAAGGTGGTAAGGGTTCGAAATCCACTCATCCAATAGGTTTTGGACATGTTTATGTCTTAGATATTACATTATCTTTCCATTTTATTTAAATCGTTAAATAATGAGGTCATCGCTGCATCATCATGATGTCATAAATAATTTAATTTATTTAATGTCTAAAAATTATAAAAAAACTACTATGATGTAGTAAATCGTTTTATCTTTCCATTGACTATTTATAATCAAAACTCTAACTTGTATAACCCCATGTAACAATTATTTTAGTAAAATAACTCATGTTTGTGTCATTTTTACTTTAACATTAAATAAAAAGTTATTTATGTCATTTCCCAACCAAAGTGGCTCCATGGGGTCCCCAAGTTGACCCATGGATTGTCTTGGTCTTCCATGACACATAAAATGAGGGTAGGACATGTGTCAATCTCATCTCATATTATTTAAACATTATTTTTACCTTAAACTACACTAATTACCACTAATCGCGATTAAGAACTTAAAAGTTACTATTCACCTAAAAATTATTTTAATCTCATTGAACCACATTTTACTTCTTAATGACAACCATGTATGTAGGATTTTTGAAAATCAAATCACAGAAGTGGAAAAGTTTCATTTAAACGAAAAATCAGTTTCTTTAACTACCACTTAGTGGTTTCACTATTCATTAAAAATTGAAGTTTTTCAGAAAGATCCCAAAACTTCACCCTAAGATATATTTGATATTCCGAATTCATAAATGATGTCTATTTTAAAAAATTCAAAACATGTAAGTTGCATTAATTAATTTAATAACTAATTCTCGCTGTCATGACAAATAGCGTGTTTTTATGAAACAATAAGTATCAAAAGATTGACACTAGTTTAAGTCCAATTTCAAAGTGAAATTGATTCCAATGACCACCATTGGATAAAATGGTAAAAATATATTCTATGTCCACTTAAATACCAATTCAAAAGATAATCTAATCATATAAATAAATTAGATTAAAAAGAGGTTTTGAATTAAAATACACATTTTTCAATATTCATTAAAAAATGAACTTTATCGGAAAAATACCAAAAATTCACACAAAGTAAATTTTGATGTCCCAATAATAAATAATAAGTTTATTTTGACAAACATAGCTTATAAAATTGTCAAAAGGTAGATTTAAAAAATGGTTTTCCATCAAAAGGCAGTAAAACAATCTTTTAAGAATATTAGTGTATTCCATGCATAAGATTGTATTTATTTTCATTTTAATCCTCTAAAACACTATCTTAATCATTAATAGACATAGATAAAAATATCTATTATTCATTACTTACTTGGGATGTTACATCCTTCCCCCCTTTAGAAAATTGTGTCCCCGCAATTTATTTACTTATCGAATAAATGGGGGTACTTATCCCTCATTGCATTTTCAGATTCTAATGTTGCCTCTTCCATCATGTGGTTTTTCCACAAAACCTTTACCTGATTAATCACCTTATTCCGTAACACTTGCTCCCTATGGTCAAGAATATGGACCGGTTGTTCCTCATAAGATAAGTTCTCTTCTAGCTGAACTACCTCTGGACTCAAAACATGAGATGGATCTGGAATATACTTTCTCAACATCGAAACGTGAAAAACATTGTGTACCTAAGATAAACTCAGAGGTAAAGCCACTCTGTATGCAACTGATCCAACTCTCTCCAGAATTTCATATGGTCGTATGAACCATGGACTCAACTTTCCTTTCTTACCAAATCGCATCACACTTTTCCATGGAGATACTTTGAGAAAAACATGATCACCTACCTCAAAAGAGAGATCCTTCCTCCTGTTATCCGCATAACTCTTCTACCTGCTCTGAGCTGTTCTCATGTGTTTCTGTATCAGCTGAACTTTTTCTGCCATCTCTTCTACCAATTCTGGTCCCATCAACTTCCTTTCACCCACTTCATCCCAAAAAGCTGGAGTTCGACACCGCTTCCCATATAATGCCTCAAATGGTGTCATCTGTATACTGGAATGAAAACTGATATTATAAGAAAACTCAACCAAAGAAAGATGTTGGTCCCAACTTCCCTAATAATCCATCGAAGAAGCTCGTAGCATATCCTCCAAGGTCTGAATTATTCATTCTGACTGCCCATCTGATTGAGGATGAAAATATGTACTTAAATTTAATTCAGTACCCAACAACTTCTGAAGGCATTTCCAAAAGTTAGAAGTGAACCTGGGATCACGATCAGATACAATGGAGAGGGTAAATCCATGTAACCTGACTATCTCTTTAAGATACAAACAGGAAAGTTGATCTAAGGAAAAATTATCTCGTATAGCAAGGAAATGAGAAGATTTAGTCATGTGATCAACAATAACCCAGATTGCATTATTACCTCGAGATGTCTTTGGTAATCCCACAACAAAGTCCATGGATATATTCTCCCATTTCCACTGTGGCACTGGTAAATGCTGAAGCATCCCTTTCGGTAACTGTCGCTCTGCTTTAACCTGTTGACAAGTCAAACACTTCACAGTAAAATCAGAAATATCTCTTTTCATTCCATCCCACCAGTAATACTCCCGCAGATCTCTGTACATCTTAGTACTTCCAGGATGAAATGAAAACAGAGAACTATGAGCTTCACATAACAACTCTCTCTTCAACTGTGAATCATAATGCACACACAATCTCTTCCCAAATCTCAAAAGACAATCACTATCAATGTTGAATTCAAGAAACTTACCTTTCTGAACCAGCTCTACCTTTTTCTACAACTCATTGTCTTGCTTATGTGCTTGCTTGATTCTGTCTGATAGAGAAGATTTCACTGATACCTGAAACAAAATAGAAGAACATCCTGCGCCAAAAACTTTTATGCCAAATTTCATCAAATCCTTAACCAAAGGATCACGTTCCAAACACAACATTGCTAATGAAGCATCACTTTTTCGACTCAAAGCATCATCCACTTTATTTTCTTTTCCCGGATGGTATTGAATTGTATAATCATAATCCTTGATTAATTCTAGCCACCTCCTTTGTCTCATGTTCAATTCTTTCTGAGTGAATATATACTTTAAACTTTTGTGATCGGTATATATTTCACACTTTACTCCATACAAATGATGCCTCCAAATTTTTAGAGAAAAAACAACAGCAGATAATTCCAAATCATGTGTAGGGTGATTTACATCATGATTTTTCAACTGTCGTGAAGCATAATTACCTGATCATTCTACATTAGGACACAACCAAGTTCTTTCAATGAAGCATCACTATAGATAAGAAACTCCCCATTCCTGGAAGGTAGTGCAAAAACTGGAGCATTCACCAATCTTCTTTTCAGTTCCTGAAAACAATCATCACATTCTTTTGTCCAGATAAACTTAACACCCTTCTGAGTTAGCTTAGTCATTGGACTACATAACAGTGAAAAATTTCTAACAAACCTTCGGTAATAGCCTTCCAAACCAAGGAAACTATGAATCTCTGTTACATTTGTGGGTCTTGGCCATTCTTCAACAACCTTTGTTTTTTCAGGATCAACAGTTATCCCATCTTTAGAAACAATGTGACGAAGGAAAGAAATTTTTTGCAACCAAAACTCACACTTGCTGAATTTCCCATACAATTTCTTTTCTTTTAAGTTTTGCAAAATAACCCTTAAATGTCTTTCATGCTCCACTTTACTTTTAGAAAACACCAAAATATCATCAATGAAAACCACCACAAACTTATCGAAGAACTCATGGAAAATTCTACTCATTAAGTCCATGAATACAGCAGGTGCATTGGTTATCCCAAAAGGCATTACTAAAAATTCATAATGGCCATAACTTGTAAGAAACGCAGTCTTCGGAACATCTGCTTCCTTTACCTTCACCTGATGGTACCCTGATCTCAGGTCAATCTTTGAAAAAAACTGAGCTCCCTGGAGCTGATACAACTTCATTTGATGGCCCGACATCTGCTGAAGTAGTTGCAAAGGATTTCACCACCTCTTTCTATTTGTAGTCTAACTGCTTCCCATCACTCAAGCTCTTATTCGGGCACTCGTTTGCATAGTGACTCATCTCATTGCACTTATAACATTTCACTAACTGTAAATCAAATTTTGTCTTACCATCACCCTGATCTTTTTCAGTGCAATCACGAGCCTTATGTCCCATCTTACCACATCGGTAGCACTTTCCAGAATTCATAAGACATTCCCCAGCATGCCTTTTTCCACATTTATCACAAACTGGAAACTTATATTTCTTACCATTAGACTTTTTTGAAGAATTCTTACCTTTCTCTTGCCACCTCGGTCTCTTCTTCTATTGGTTTTTATAGAACACTTGATCATCGGCAAAATCCATTTCCACCTTCTCATCACATCGAACAAGATTTTCATAACTTTTAAAATCACGAGAATATAATGCCCTTCGATATTTTGGCATTAATCTTGAGTAAAAAAGATTGATTTTACTATCAAGGTCTCAGATAAAATTTGTAGCATACCTTGCCAATCGAGTGAACCTTTCTTCATAGGTAGCCACTGACTCTTCCTCTTGCCTCAATTCCAAGAATTGATTTTCCATCCTAAGTCGAACAGCCTTAGGAAAATACTTCTCAAGAAACATACCTTTGAATTCATCCCAGTCGAGAGCATCAATCTCATCAGCGTCCCTAATATTTTTAACCATCAACCACCACTGATCTGCTTCACCCTCCAAACGGTAAATAGAAAGACTAACCTTTTGATTGTCTGAACACCCCATGACATCGAAAATCTTCTCCAGTGCTTTAATCCACCCTTCAGATAACACAGGGTCAAATGATCCTCTGAATTATGGGGGATGTTGCCTCATGAAATGTTCCACCACTGACATGTTCCTCTGCGGTTGATCTGGCTGATCTCGTTCATGGATACCACCACCATTTATCGCTTGAGTCAACTGCTCCATTACTGTAACAAACTTTTCAGTTCCAATTCCGACCATCTCGGGATGCTGATTCGGAAGGTTATTTCCTTCTGTATGCCTTCCTAGAACTGCTTCCCTGTTTCCTCTGCGGGAAACCATTCTGAACAAACATGTCTTAGATGAAGCAACATGGTAATCTTCAAATGCTATATCATTTCAAAAAAAATATTTTTGGATAATAGTTTAATAGAATTATAACTCCTAAAGTTATCTAAACCGACCTTTGATACCAACTATAAGGCCCCAGCCTTAAACCTTACTTAATCATGAGTTATTACAAGATTACACATTGAGGATCTTTTCGGGTTTAGAGTTTTAGAGAATTTGATCATAAAACTTGAATTACATTCCACATATAAACAAAGTTGTTACATAAAGATAGTATTCTTCTTTCCCATCAATGGAAACATATTTAAAATAAAACATGGATTCTTTCTTGACACTTCATTGACACTATCATCATATCATGTACCTTTCCCTTGACCTGTGAAAAACATTTCAAAAAAACTTGGGATGAGCATAAAAAGCTCAGTAAGGGATATAAAAATATGGAAAGGAAACATGGGTACATATATACATAAGAATGAAATCATACTTTACCCATAAAACATAAGCACTTTAACATACCTCATCAAATCATGAATAAATCATAGAAATCATAAGACATAAAGGTAACTTGAGGCATTCATAACTTTCTTACGTAGGGAGTAACCCTCTTGGTTACGTTTGGAATACCCATCACAGTATATTCCTTAAATATCTTCGGAGAAACCTTAATGTTTCACTCCTTCACATTACCCAATGCATTGGAGAGCTATATCAGGCTCACCCTCCCTTATTCAATCACGGAACCACTCGTCTTCATAATAATGCCCAAGAACCTCAACATAATCGTATCACATAAAACATGCATAAAGGAAACATAACATTTCCACCTTTCAATCACAAGATATAAATACAACACATTGATATAAAGAAATTATGAAAACAATTTTCAATACCAAAATAAAAGAAAAGTAAAACATGGTATTTATTTTTCTTTGAAAAAAAAGGTATGGCTTGTAGAGGAAGCCGAAACTCAATTAATGGTTACAGCGGCGGAGAAGTCATTGTCGCCGCATACGTACAACAAAACATTCCCTTTTGTCATTTAGTAAACTCTTCATATAAAAAAGATTCCTTTTGAATAAATGTAAAAGTCAAAGGTTTTTATACACCGTATAAAATAAGGTTGTGTATAAAACAAAATATGCCTCAATGAAAGAAGATTGAGACGAAGTCCCATACCTCGGGTCCGACTTGACTCAGTCATTATTTAATCTCCTGAATAATAAACTTGAGTTAATTTCTACTTTTTTAAGAACCTTTTTCAAGTTCATTATTCCTTTTATATCACTTATTTCCATGTCATGAACACCATGTAATTATTTAAGTTAATAATGGTCGTTTTAACGATCATTGGTACTTGAGTAAAAAATAATCCCTTTATAATTACAAGTTGTTCATGTATCCATTATATACAGAATGGTATTCATGATGTAGATATCATATATGTCATATATATCCAGTACATGCATGTATTTATAATATTACATAATCATTTAGAGGTATGAAATGAAATGCACCGTTCATGGAGACGGTAAGCCGTACGTACGCATGAAGGCTACTTTCATTTCTATTTCGTATTTTATAGAATGGAATCATAATGATATAAAGGTATATTATAATTCCAGTATAATATCATATATAATATCATAGTTCCATCCTTTATACGTCCCACATATGGTATTTAACGAATCAAATCACTTTGAGGGGGCGGTAGTCTGCACTTCCTTAAATGAAGATATCGCGTTTAACCATAATGGAAACCATAAAGGTATGCCCAAAATGAAAAATACAGAAGCTTAAGGAAAACATAAACATATTATATATCATATATAAATATAGTGACATCTTAATGGCCGCCTTTGAAGGTGTTAAAAGAATGTTGAACAATCATCGTTTCGGGAGGCATAAATTCACCATCCACGGAAACAGTATGTCCTTTAACCATTAGATGTAGGTGTGTGTAAGTGTAGCTCGAATACTTCTTATAACAACATCCTAGTGTATTTAAGATACTGGATTTGACACAAAATAAAAGAATAAAAAGAGTTTAGGGGGTTGGAGAAGCAAAATAAAACAAAAGGACTCAAGTGAAGACATTGCCTTAAAATCGGGTAACTCCCTTTGGTTTGAGCTCAAAGGCTTACTTGGGAAGACTTATGCCCAAATTTAGGCTTCAACGAGTAATATAGGGAAGTGGAGAGACAAAATGGGCAGGGTTTTGCTGAGCCAAAGGCTTTGGGAGTGTTGGTAAGGAGGTAGAGGTGGGGGCCTTTTATAAGAGGAGAGGAGGGGCACTCTTGGAAAGTAAAGAAAATTCACTTTATTTTAAAATGGTTTTATAATTTAAGAGGTCCCACCTTGATATAATTCGAGTATAAGGTGGTAAGGCTTCGAAATCCACTCATCCAATAGGTTTTGGACATGTGTAGGTCTTAGATATTACATTATCTTTCCATTTTATTTAAATCGTTAAATAATGAGGTCATCACTGCATCATCATTATGTCATAAATAATTTAATTTATTTAATGTCTAAAAATTATAAAAAAAATACTATGATGTAGGAAATCTTTTTATCTTTCCAATTATTATTTATAATCAAAAATCTGACTTGTATAACCCCATGTAACAATTGTTTTAGTAAAATAACTCATGTTTGTGTCATTTTTACTTTAACATTAAATAAAAAGTTTTTTATGTCATTTCCCAACCAAAGTGGCTCCATGGGGTCCCCAAGTTGACCCATGTATTTTCTTGGTCGGCCATGACACATCCAATGATGGTAGGACATGTGTCAAGCTCATCTCATATTATTTAAACATTATTTTTACCTTAAACTACACTAATTACCATTAATCGCGATTAAGAACATAAAAGTTACTATTCACCAAAAAATTATTTTAATCTCATTGAACCACATTTTACTTCATAATGAAAACCATTTATGTCGGATTTTTTAAAATCAAATCACAGAAGTGGAAAAGTTTCATTTAAACGAAAAATCAGTTTCTTTAACTACCACTTAGTGGTTTCACTATTCATCAAAAATTGAAGTTTTTCAGAAAGATACCAAAACTTCACCCTAAGATATATTTGATATTACGAATTCAAAAATGATATATATTTTACTGAATTCAAAACATTTAAGTTGAATTAATTAATTTAATAACTAATTCCCGCTGTCATGACAAATAGCGTGTTTTTATGAAACAATAAGTATCAAAACATTGACACTAGTTTAAGCCCAATTTCAAAGTGAAATTGATTCCAATGACCAACATTGGATAAAATGGTAAAAATATATTCTAATTTCACTTCAAAACCAATTCAAAAGATAATCTATTCATATAAATAAATTATATTAAAAAGAGGTTTTGAATTAAAATACAACATTTTCACTATTCATTAAAAAATGAACTTTATCGGAAAAATACCAAAAATTCACAAAAAGTAAATTTTGATGTCACAATCATAAATAATAAGTTTATTTTGACAAACATAGCTTATAAAATTGTCAAAAGATATATTTAAAAAAGGTTTTGCCATCAAAAGGTAGTAAAACAATCTTTTAAGAATATTAGTGTATTCCATGCATAAGATTGTATTTATTTTCATTTTAAGCCTCTAAAACACTATCTTAATCATTAATAGACATAGATAAAAATATCTATTATTCATTAATTACTTGGGATGTTACACTCCCCCTAATTCGGTCAGGTTTCCTCATCACAAGACTATTCTGCAAGACCTGATTGTGAGACCTCAACATGATCTCATTTTGTGAGAACCGTTCGGCAATACTTCTTCCACTCAGTCACTTGCTCGAATTAATTAGGAACTAAACCTTATTAACATCTTGAACTTATATCCTAGGGATGAGATTGTCTTGAGGTATTTTCCAAAAATGGTTACTTGATCATACAATACTTTGACTATTATGTGGTTGTGTTACTATGTTTGGGTCACACGATCATGAGTCATTGGGGGTTCATGCAGTTTCATGATACCCAACTATTTTAATCAATCCCCAATATCTTTAGGGGTTAGGAAATTCATGATTCCATTAAATTATTTGACAATTCCTTTTTCAATTCTTGTGATGTGCATGATGTTGGCAAAATATTTATATCTTACCATTGATAAGACTATATATTATCTATCTGAAATATGCCACATAATTTTGCTTAGATGGATTTTGGTTCTGATCAAAGATCAAATGTTGTATCTAATAAAAGATACTTGATTGCTAAAAACCATAATGTTGACATATGATAACCATTGAATTTTGATAAGCAGGTTCTAAAGAAGCTTCTCCCATTCAAGATTTAAAATTACTCTTTATCCCACTGAATTCCACTATATGGGTTCGACATACTAGAAGATGGTTTCATTCCTCCTTCTAAATTAAATTTTCCATCTCTCTAGGTGGTAAATTATTATTATTATATTTAGATGACATTTTCAAATTATGGCCATCTGGTCACAGCTCAATCCCATGGGTTGTATAAAATATCGAAAAAATCCATCTTGGGTCTATATGGATGGTATTTTGTTCATAATATTATTTCTTAGAGTTATTAAAGTTTATTTTTCTCCTCTATGAAAAATTAAAGTGGTATATGGATATTTAAATGGGATCTCCATCTAGGTGGTAATTTTTCTTATGAATGGGCATGGTAGTTCTAGTTCAGGAAAAGATACAAAAATTACACTGACCAATTTTACATGGTGCATCTTTATGAATCCATGTGGATTCCCTAATTTATTATTTATATCCAACCTGATATTCTTTGAGAAAAATTCATCTGTTGGTACACTGACACCAACACATTCCATTTTTTTTCAGGGTGAACTGGGCATCATCTTGTAGGACATCTACCAACATGGTGGGCTTACCCCTCATGGAGAGATATATGATGAGTTCCACCATGATACCAATGTTTGGGATAACACTTTTTAGACTCCATTAATATGAGGTACATTCTCACCATTGTGAATGGGAGGCTGAGGGAGGATCTAAAAATGTTATTTTTTATCTCCTTCAAAGACTGGATGGACATTTTCTTTTATCCCAGTGGGGTTAAGCCGACCGTTATCAGCCCCCATCAATGTCATTCCCATAAAGTTTGAGATTGTGTTGGCTTGGATTGGGCCATTTTATAAGATGGGGATGATACTTCATAGGCATATCAAATTATTTTTTAGTTCTCTATGAGCCATTGGCTGGTATGTTTTTTTGGCCATGTTGTTTAACAAATGAATTTTCCCAGTCGGGGATGCACGTTCTGAGATCCATGTCATCATGATGGTGATGGAAATGATGATAGAGAAAGTAAAATTATTTAATCTGATAATGATGACTCTTATATACCATTATTAGCTCCAAGGACACATTCAACATAGTAACATCCCCTATAGTATCTTTGGTCATTTCCAGTACTTGTTTGGATAAATAATGTAGAATTCCAATTTTAATGAATACTATAATGCCACTAGGATCTCCAATGCCTTATTTCATACCATATTGATGAAAATATATAGTATTCAATATATGTTACTAGCCTTTATTAGGTCATAGATGTTTTTTCCCAATCCAGTAGCTTTGATTTCATCCCCTATCATGAATCAACTGGGATGATCATTTAAAATAGAATATGTCACCTTCAGGAAAGGTCTTATATGATCTACCTTTTGGGTGGGGTTCTTGTATCTAGGGTGGAATAGATGATCGAATTCGATCCATATACACCTTATCGGTTTTCTCATCAGTTTGGATGTACCCAAAAGGTCTCCCCACTTCCTTTGGCTTGCAGAGAAGGAGAGAGGTATCCCAGGATCATCTACCAATTTTGGATGATGTTGGTGAGTTAAAACACTAATACTAAGAACATTATTTTTTGCACTAATATTCACAACATTTTTTACCTAGTATTATGCCCATACATGGATAGCATCCTACCTAGGTGGTGTGTTAAGACAACTGGTATTTCTTGCAATCAAACCACTTACTACATTGACCCTCGCTTTCTATGGAAATGATAGAGTTGATTGAAGACTTGGGTGATACATTGAGGTACCCCCATCATCTCAAAGACAAACACCCAAATAAAATGAGTGAATATGTTTATTAAATCAGCCCTCTGACATAAGAATTAGGTAATTCCTCTTTCTAGGTTGTGACATATGGATCCTACTATCCTATTTCCTTGTTTGGTCAACCAGTTATCCCTCATTCGGGTGTATCCATATCATCAATTGTAGAGGCTCAGATATGATGTATTTTGATCTAGTGGTAGATTCACACCTTGATTTTTGAGACTCCTTTGGAAATATTTTCATGGACAATGGGAACACCTTCATCATATATTTCATGATATGGGGGTTGGTGGTTTTGATTGACAACCACTATACAAAATCATGAAGAAGATTTTCTTGGATTGAAAAGATTTTTTCACTAATGAGAGGGACTTATATGATTTTGAATATGGGGATCCCCTTGATAGGAAGTTGAAGGTGGTGTTGGAGGAATTGGACCAAGACTGCTAGTTGTTATTTAATCTATAAGCACATATGGAATCCTAGACCATGAAAATATGGAGACATGAGGTAATTGTAGCTTTCCTAATTCCCTTTCATTCAACATCGTCATCCTAAATTGAAATTGATCAATAGAGAGTTAATTATATAACTACTTTAGTCAATATGATTTGTCTCTAGGAAGAAGCATAAGGGGAAGGGTGAGTGACACCCCAACATTCAATTGATGCTTCTCGATAGACATTGGATAACTTGGCCAGCTCAGTTGTTTTAATTTTATTATCATTCGATCTTTGATATGGACTCTGTTTTTGTTGGGATTCTCAAAGAGACTGTAATAAATGGAGATTCCTCTCTTTTTTCAAGATATTGATGAATATATATTCTAAACATTATCTACAATCATCCAATTTTATTTCATTCATGATGTTCATTATTTTTCATTTATCTGATGTTATTTTAATCACCAATGATACATTTCCTTTCCATAATTTCAAGTAAAGTTGACTGTCTAGATCTAAATTTTGAAATCACAATAAATTATTTTTTATAAGTGCTCATGAATTATCACTAATAGGATATTCCTAACTGATATATCATCTCCAGTTATCTTGAGATCACCTAATTCTCAGAAGGATAATTGGGTAGGATAAATGTCCTAGAGGGAGGGTTCTCTATATTTTATCAAAGATGATATGATTTTCGAGATAAACTTGATGTTTATTATGGCCATATAGTGTGACATAGAATATTTTTCATTACTTAAGGTGATATAATTTTTTTATTTAGTTTATGGTCTTTAATCTTGGACATTATATCTTGTTATTTCATGGACTTTTTTCTCATTCCTTCTATCGTTGTAGTTTAGGGTCTTTTATCTCAGGCCTTCTTTCAGCTAAGGGAGAAATACTAGGTATTCTAGGACTTTCTAGATATTTTTTGTATAGATGATATAAATAATAACCAAAAAGTTCGAGTCTGTGAATATTGTATGGGGAAGACATGTTTGGGGTGAACTAAACACCTTGAGGTTCTGCATTCCACTGTAGTGTTTCTCATGCTCAAAAGGATTGAACCTCTTTTCTTGTAAGTATGAGATTCATTTAGCTGGTATGCTAAATACCTTATGCATCAATGGAATGGAAAATAAATTGTGATATCCACTCCTTTTCGAGGTCCATGAAATATTTTTGAAGACTCAATCATCTAGATGATGAGGTAGGGTGTGGGAGGAACGCTTTCCAAAAAGGGTTTTATGTCCAAAATAGACCTAGATACCCTTAGAGGGGGGTGAGTCTGGGTTTGGATATTCATTTCTAAATTCCTTCTTCCCCAATAGATCTTGACCTCTTTATTATGAAGGTCACTTTGTTTTCACTTAAATGGTGATGAAGATCTTATTCTTTCCTTTTTTTTATCTGATTATTATGCTTCAAATGTAATGTAGGAAAGCAAGAACAAGGACACCATTATTTTTACTTGGTTCACCCTCACTGGGCTACATCCAAGGATCATACAACTGTGATGTGCCGATTTTACCAAATTCAATATGGATCACTACCAATAATGATGTTTAGGCTAGATATCTTCCATGAACAGGCTCACATCCTTTACAAGGTTTAGGGTCTTGTCATTATATTCCAAGGGGTCACTCCCTATGTATCTTCCTCTAGCTCACTATGAGTGGGACAGTTCAATATCTTCCTCTTCCTTTTCTCACTACTCTTATAAGTGATCCACACACAATTTATGGACTTGTAGGTCCATTCATTATCTCTATTGAATAAATCCTCAGTAATATATGGATTCTCTATTGACGATCCACTTTTATGCAGTAGATTAATACCACTTTACCACAGACGTACTGGGAAATCCCTTTCGAACAAATTTTGTGATGCTCACTTCCTTCATAAAGCTCATCCTTTCATGAATCTCAAACCGCCTTCATGAATATCCTTCATTTCACAAAGAAAAACTAGCCTTCACGAAGAACTCATCTTTCACAAAGCTCTACTAGCCTTCGCCAAGCTCCTATATTTTGGCTAATCATACTTAGCCTTCTAAAATTCCATTACTTTCATGTGTTCAAATCATTTAGTTGGAATTTCCTGCCTTCATGAATGTCATTTCATATCTTCTTTTTCGACCACCCTTCATGAACTACCTTCATGATCTTGAGAATTATTATTTTCATTATGTCTCGCTTTCTTTTTGAAGGAGGTAGAAGACTATTTATTGGCTTTCACTAATAACTCTAGAACCTTCTGGAAACATCCACACCATTTCGTAGAGCTCCCTCTTTTCTTCCATAAAGCACCCTATTTCATGAAGCTCTATGAATATTTCCTATTCACAATGCTTGTCGTAATCACAGAGATCACTATCAACACTTAATGCTTCCATGATTCTCTACTCGTAATGCTCCTCACCTTCTTCGTTCACGATGCTAGTAGTTGATCACATATATCACTGTCAACTTTATTTGATCCTTCATGAAACACTCTTCATGAATTTCATCTTCATGACACTCATTCCTTTTCCATATTTTTTGATAAGTAGCCAAACTTCAAATATTGAACCCTAAATATTTTTCAAACACAGGGTAACAGCGTCATCTTTTGTACTCACTACTTTGTAACGCTTCTAGGGGATCTATTCCACTTTCTTGGATCTTTTTCAACATTTCGTGTCAGCAATATCTCTGAAATTCAAAACATACCTTCAAAACTCTCTTTGTCAACAAACACAATCAACCCAAAAATGATGTGATATTACATAGAGGGATTTTTTTCCTATCAATCTCCCCCTTGGTTTTGTTGATAACTCTCCACATTTTGATACTCCATTGAAGCAACTTCCATCTTATTCCACCGTTCATCTCTTGTGATTAAAATAAAAATAAAAGACTTACTCAACACTTACTCTAATCCCACTTGTGCCATGCTTAGAGTGGGAAACTATAGTAGAATGAAAATTTCATCAATTAATATCTTCATTCTAAAACCTCTTAACTGCTTTCATCACTAAATCCATCTGTCATGATATATGTAAATTGATTGAAAACCTTTATAATCTTTATATTTAATACTCCCACTATTTAACTACTCCTCATATCTCGGTGTTCCACCTTTCAGCTTCTCCATGAGTCTTGAGTAAGATATTTTATTCAATAAAATTTCCCCCCTTTGTTAATGAACCTAAAGGCCTCTATTTTGATATTTGTAATAGGTTAAATAACATAGATCAATGCATTAGGGAAAAAACATCATACCTTCGGGAGAGGGGGTGAGTCCCACATCCACACTTTTCACATACAAAAAGTCAACTAAACTTCAAGATCCAGTCGATGCCTATCAAATGCTTCTTTGCGTATGGTCTTTGTTAGAATGTCTACAACATGTAGTTCAATAGGCACATACTATCACTTCACAAGCCCTTTCTCCACCTTCTCCTTTATAAAATCATACTTGATTTCAATGTTCTTTGTCCTTGAGTGATGTATATGATTTTTCTTATGATTTATAGAACTTGAATTATCATAACAGATTCCAATCAGAGAATTCACTTCATCTTCCATATCATCAATCCACTGCTTCATCTGCGATAAATATGTTCATTCTTGAGTGGCCACAATATACTTAGATTTTGTGATGCTCGATGAACTTCAATATTATTTCATTAAAAACCAAAAAATACAATACCCACCAAGATAGAAATAACCCATTGACATTGATTTCCAATAATCTGTTGAACTAGGCCAATATCATATATATATATATATATATATCTTGCTGATATTTTTCATTATACAACCAAATGAAATCCACAATTCCCTTGATATAATGAAATATTATTTTTGTTGTAATCATGTGTCTTTCTTTGGGATAACATTGAAATATTTTTTCTTGACATGTGGAAAAAACAATATCAGGTTGTGACGTTGTTATGTACAATAGGATACCAATCATTTTCCTATATTATTTAACATTAACTGCATTACCTTAATCATCCATTGATAGTTTCATCCATGTAGCCATGAGAGTCATCATCTCATTGGAATTATTCATTTCAAATATCATCAAAACCTCATTGGAATATAAATATTGATAAATAAATATTCTATTACTTCCTTGTGTTATTTGTAAAAAAAGGAAAATGTCAGTTCACAAATTGTTGACATTTCAAACTCACTTTTCATAAATATAGAAAACTTTCTACATTGTGCTTAATATAATCCTCCAAAGAGTATTTCATCAAAATATACTATCCCTATCATCCTTTGATTACTATTATCATCTAAATATCAATTTTAGTCTACTTGAACATTTTTAAAATAGATATTTATTAGAAATTGATATAGCCATGAATACCATGCTTTTGGGGATATCTTCAAACCATATAAAGACTTCTTCAACAAATAAAATTCTCAATTTTATGAAATATAAAACCATTTGGCATAACAATATAAACTTCTTCTTCTAGAACCCCATTTAGAAATGATGAATTGACATCCATCTGGAAAACTTTGAACGTTATTTTCATGATTATGGACAAGAATAATCAAATTGTACCAAACCTTGTAATAAGTGAAAATATTTCATCAAAATAGATACCCTCTACGTGGGAGTAACCTTAGCACACTAATCGTTCTTTTTATTGAATCAAAAAACCATCATTATTCATTTTTCTATGAAATACCCATTTTTTCCTAATGATATTCTTATGTGTTGACCTTGAAATAATCTCCCAAGTCTGATTTTTTTTAATTTGTTCAAGCTCTACATTCATATCCTAAACCAATTCTCATATCGAGCTAGTTTCTTCTACTCATCATCTCTATCTTCTTATAAATCTTAATATTCCACTTCAAATCCCCCTAAGATTCTTACCACTTTGTCAATATCTTCAGGAAACTATTAATTGTGTTGTTTATGATTATAATTATTCTATACTACAGTGACATGATTTCTTTCAACTACTTAACCAGACTCTTGTGGAACTATTTCCAATATTCTCTGGTAGCTTCTTGGTATCCTAAAAATATCCAGAAAATTATATATTGTTAGAAAAAAATACATAATCATAAAATAAAAGTGTTTTTTTACTTCTCCCCAAATTGATCTTCTTGATGTGAGATAACATAAACAATCATCCTCTATATCCCATTGGGATCTTGCATCTGATTAAGAGATACAGTGATCCCCCAATGATGTGAAACTCTTCCTATTACTGGACCCAATATTTAGACCAACAAAAACTCTTCTTCTACAATATCATTTATTCTCATTCTTATTTTTTAAATTAGCCATCAACAAAACCTTTAACACCAGTGAGTCAGAACTCGGTAAAGGAAACAAGATATAATGTTAATAACACAATCTCCATTAATTTCAATCAATTACTTCCATCCATAAACCATTAACCCCATTAACTGAATTATTCCAGAGTAATTCTTCAAACTCTAGTGAATGATTTGAATATTTTGATATTCTGGAGCACATCACATAACCATTCTACATCATTTGATGCCACTTCCCCTTGGATTAGTTCTCCCCTTGAACCTAAAACACTTGAATATAAGTTAAACAATTTATACACATAGGGATAGTGGATAATCTGGAATCCTCAAGAAGAAGATTATGGTTGATCCTATGGGATCAACCCTTTGATACTTTCTTTCAAATAACTATACTTTTTCTGTGCTTGTTCCATATACCCAGCCGACTTCAAGAATTATGACCATATTACTAGACATTCTTTTCCAACATGATTTATAAGGACTCGACCTTATTACCTACATAATCTTGAATTTAGTCAAGAAAACACTTCTTTTTTACATTGAGGATCTTTTAAAGTTTATATCTTAAAGAATTAGGACAATACATTCATAACATTACACATTATTACATAGTGGATACCATAAAAACAGTTTCCATTTTTTTCAAAATATAAAACATTAAATCTTAAAACAAGACTCCTTAAAAATTATTCAACATTTATCAAGGCTTCCTTCCTTGTCTTACACTTCCATTAACCTATGAAAATAATTTAAAAAATTGGGATGAGCACAAAAGCTCAGTAAGGGATGAAAAATAAGGAAAGAGCACATTAGTCCATGAATACTTGTAACGTATGAAAACATTTTCAAAAGACATGATTGTCACTCATATATACATACATCGTGTAACATGATATTTAAAAAATATCCACACAATCATGAGAACATAAATATAATAATAGAGGTATATTAGGGAATTACTTACGTAGTATTGTAACCATCTTGGCTACCCTATAATTTTTAACCCTCACAGTTACCTTACTTTGTGTAACCATCGTTGTTACACTTGGAGTAACCATATGGTCGACCTCCAACATACACATACCCAATGAATTGGAGGGAAATATAGGTCCCAACCTTCATCAAAAATAATTCCAAATAACCAAAACATAATCATACAACATGAATAATTCCATAAAAAATATTGCTTTGGAATTTCGTAAGACCGAATTTAAAAAGAGGATTTTTAAAGTAAAGCCCATTATAAATGTCATAAAATTGAAGAGAGACTTAATAGAGTGGATGGAGTATGTATATATACTATAAATAAAAATAATAAAACATAATATAAACATATCCCATCACACAAAAAATTTGAATAGCACATAAATAATGAAGTATAAGGTTAACCCAAAGAATGGAAATTGGGTTAAGAATTCCCTTAACTCGGGGTTTTTCTTACTTAATACTTTTTCAAAACTCCTTTATAATGGTTAAAAGAGTGTTATTAGTGTTTTAAATAAATATTTTCCGGTTTGTAACATCTTATATGATCATTTAATAACATCATTTCACCCTTTAATTGTTAATATTTTTCTCCTTGCACCGTTTTTTGGGTGAGTTCTTAACATGATTTCCATGGTTGGTTCATGGTGGATGTTCTTGTCGATTGGAAGTGAAATTACAGAATTGGAATGGAAAGGTATTTACATATTTATAGTACCATAATTTATACCATTTATCATTTTGATGTTTAATATGAGTATGATTCATAAGCTAAAACATTAATTATGTTCGTTTATATCATTTTAGTGGTTCTTTGATAATAACGAACACATTTCATTTTATAAATTAAAACCATGTGTTAAAATGAATTCTAGAACCATTTATGAGACATAATACATATATTATAACATGTTCCAACCATAAAAATGGTTTCATGACTAGACTTGGAGTATTTAAATAAATATGAAATCATGTCGTCCACGATGCCGGTAATTCGACACATCATGGATGATGTTTTTAATTATTTGAATAAGTTGGAGAGGAGAAGAAAATTGATGATGAATTTTCCATTAACATGATAACATACAGAATATTCATGATTCTAGAGATTTAATTCCACATGGGTAAGAAGAGATCAATAGATAATAATAAATGAACTCAAAATAAAAGAATAATTGTGAAATCGCTTACAAAAATTCAGCAGCCTAACGACTACGCAACATGGTTTTAGAAAATATTAAAAAAAATAGGGATAAGGGTCACCCATATAGAAATGAATCATAATATATATTTGATCAAGAATAATAAGAAAATAAGAACATTTTATGGAAACATGAAAGTTATACCACATAAAAGAAAACTTCAATGGAAAAAGAAAGAAACTAAGAATTTTCTTACCTTGTAGAGTAACCCTTAGAACATGATGGTTGGGACCTTGGGGGCTTGGAGAAACCTTTGGAGGACTACTAGGTAGGTAAGGAGGCCAGATCTTCGTTGATGAGGAATTGGGAATGAAGGTAATGAAAGAATGGGTTGGTATTTATAGGAGAAATAAGGGAATATTTTAATAATTTTCAAGGGGCACCTCATGGGTGGTATTTTCAAAACCATGGGATTTCCCATGGTATAAGACACTTGGGACACCTAAAATCTTATTTAAATATACAAAAGTTGACCAGATTTATGACATCATTATTAAATCATTAATGATGTCATTAACACACCAAAACTAAAAACTATATTTTTTACTATTCACCGAAAAATCAACTATTTCAGAAAAATTCCAAAAAATCACCTTAACCATTTATCAACATGTAGATTTCAAAAATGAATTCCATTTTTTGAAAATTATTTTCAAATTATTTATAATTTAATTTTTAAATAAAATCATTCTTAATTCAAAAAGTAATTATTTAAAAACTATAACTTCTTTTATATCACATTGAAAAATTAATAAAGATGTCATTATCTTAACTCCTTAAGAAAATAAAATAATAATATAATTTACAATTCATTAAGGTTATATTACTATTCGTATTACTATTCATAAGGGTATGTTACTATTCACCAAAAAACAATTTGGTTTTAATAGACTCCAAATAACATACCGAACACAATTGTAGATGACATTTTCTTGAAATTCAAAACATAGAAGTGGAAAAGTTATGTTTTAAAGGATAGTTATAAATATCTACTTTATAACAAAGTTCCAATCATTTATATTTTTTTTTTGAAAACCATAGGGTGTTACATTATCCCCACCTTCTAAAAATTTCATCCTCACAATTTTATTTACTTATTAAACAACTAAGGGTACTTTTCCCTCATAGAATTTTCAGACTCCCATGTTTCTTCTTCAACCATGTGGTTCCTCCACAAAACCTTTACCGGATGGATTACCTTATTCCGCAATACCTGTTCCATTCGATCAAGAATCTGAACCAGTTTCTCTTCATAAGAAAGGCTCTCTTCCATCTGAACTGCTTCTGGGCTCAATACATGTGATGAATCTGGAACATACTTTCTCAACATCAAAACGTGAAAAAAAAAATTGTACCTGAAACAAACTCAGAGGCAAAGCTACGCGATATGCAATGGTACCAACTTTCTCCAAAATTTTAAAAGGTTCGGTGAACCATGGACTAAGCTTCCCTTTCTTTATGAAATGCATCACAGTTTTCCAAGGAGAGATTTTAAGGAATACATGGTCACCTACCTCAAAAGATAATTCTTTCCTTCTGTTATCGGCATTACTTTTCTACCTACTATGCGTTGTCCTCATGTGATGCTAGATCATTCTCACTTTCTCATCCACTTATTCTACTAATTCTAGCCCCATCAACTTTGTTTCACCGACTTCATCCCAAAATGCTGGTGTCCGACACCGCTTCCCATACAAGACCTCAAAAGGTGTCATCTGAATACTAA
The DNA here is from genome assembly GCA_963277665.1 of Viscum album. NCBI lineage: Eukaryota > Viridiplantae > Streptophyta > Magnoliopsida > Santalales > Viscaceae > Viscum > Viscum album. Next base: position 742,886,245 of record OY728123.1, on the reverse strand, counting down.
AATGAAAACTGTTATTATAAGAAAACTCAAATAAAGAAAGATGTTGATCCCAACATTTCTAATAGTCCATTGAACAAGCTCGAATCATATCCTCCAATGTTTTAATTGTTCATTCTGGCTACCCATCTGATTGAGGAAGAAAAGTTGTACAGAAATTTAACTCTATGCCCAATGACTTTTGAAGTCCCTTCCAAAAGTTAGAAGTGAACCTGGGATCTCGGTCAGACATAATGGAAAGAGGAACTCCATGTAACCTAACAATCTCCTTGAGGTACAATCAAGAAAGCTGATCCAAAGACATTGTATCTCGAATAGAAATAAAATGTGCATATTTTGTCAGCTAATCACTAAGAACCCAAATCGCATTGTTACCTCGAGAAGTCTTTGGTAGTGCCACTACAAAGTCCATGGATATATTCTCCCATTTCAACTTTGGAACTGGAAAATGATGAAGCATCCCCTTAGGTAACTATTTCTCTGCATTAACCTATTAACATGTCCAACATCTCATGGTAAAATCAGCAATATCTCTTTTCAATCCATGTCACCAATAATACTCTTGAAGGTGTCTGTACATCTTAGTACTACCTGGATGAACAGAAAATGGTGAACTATGAGCTTCATACAACAATTCTTTCTTCAATTGGGAATCACAAGGCATACACAACCTTTTACCAAATCTTAAAATATAGCCTTTTTAAAGATTAAATTCTGGAAACATACCCATTTTAACCAATTATACCTTTTTTGTAGGTCATGGTCTTTTTTTCTGCACATTCTTAATTCTTTTAGACAATGAATACTACACTGAAACCTAAAACAAAATAGAGGTATTCCCTGCACCAAGAACTTCTAAGACAAAATTCATCAAATCATTAATCAAGGGATCATGTTCCAAACGTATCATGGTTAATGATGCATGATGTTTCCGACGTAAGGTATCCTCCACTTGGGTTGCTTTTCTAGGATGGTAATGGATCGTGCCATCATAATCCTTTATTAGTTATAGCCATCTTCTTTGCCTCATGTTTAATTCCTTCTGATTGAATATATACTTCAGACTTTTCTGGTCAGTATATATTTGACATTTGGTTCCGTATAAATGATGCCTCCATATTTTCAAAGAAAAAAACCACAGCTGCCAATTCCAAATCATGTGGTGGATAATTTATCTCATGAGGTTTAAGTTGCCTCGAAGCATAGGCTTGATCATTCTGCATCAAAACACAACCAAGTCCATTCAAATAAGCATCATTGTGGATGATAAACTCACCATTTTGGGAAGGTAAGGAAAAAATTGGGGCATTCAACAATTTCTTCTTCATTTCCTGAAAACAAACATCACATCTCTCTATCCAAAAAAATTTAACCCCTTTCCATGTTAACTTAGTTATCAGGCTAGATAACCGTGCAAAGTTCTTAAAAAACCATCGGTAATAATTTCTAACCCAAGAAAACTATGAATCTCTGTAACATTTGTGGGTTTTGGGAATTCATCAACAACTTTTGATTTGGCAGGATCAACTGTTATTCCATCTTTATTTACAGTGTGACCAAGAAAAGAAATCCGTTTCAACCAAAAATCACACTTTCTGAATTTTCAAAACAGTTTCATTTCTTTTAAAATTTTCAAAACAACCCTTAGATGTTTTTCATGCTCCTCTTTATTTTTAGAAAAATACAGAATGTCATCAATAAATACAACCAAAAACATATCTAAGAACACATGAAATACTCTATTAATAAGATTGGTGAATACAGCAGGTGCATTAGTTAATCAAAATGGAATAACAAAAAATTCATAATGCCCATATCTAGTAAAAAAGGCTGTTTTTGGGATTTCATCCTCTTTCACCTTCATCTGATGGTACCAAATCTCATGTCAATCTTGGGAAAGTACTTATCTCCCTAGAGCTGATCAAAAAAATCATCGATATGAGGCAAAGGATACTTTTTTTTAATAGTGATGTTATTCAAAGCTCTATAATCAATGAAAAGTCTCATGGATCCATCTTTCTTTTTAACAAACAAAACATCAGCTCCCCATGGTGAAGTGCTAGGACAAATTAAGCCTTTGTCAATCAAATCCTTCAACTGATTTCTCAATTCAAGAAGTTATATTGGAGATATATGATATGGGGGGTTTTTAATTGGATGAGGATCAGGAACTAAGTCAATTTTGAATTCGACTTCTCGATCAGGTATGACATAGGGTAACTCTTTAGGAAAAATATCAAGGTATTCATTTACCACTGGCACATCATTAATTTGAATATATACCTTGTTTTCAAAAATATGAGCAAGATAACTTTCATTTCCATCTTTTAATAGTTTCTTAGCTTCTTGATATGTTATCAATTTTATGGGTTCATTTCTATATACAAACTGAAACTCTTTCTGAAAAACAACTTCATTATCTCTACAGTCAATCTTAGCATGATAATCAGAAAGCTAGTCCATTCCTAGAATAACATCAAACTAGACAAAGGGTAAAACAACAAGGTTTATAGGTAATGTCTTTCCACGTACCGTAATAGAAATATTCTTATAATTCCTCTTTACTATAACATTTCTCCTTGGTGTTTTAACAAGAAGTTCGGGTCTCATTTTTTGAGGTGATATTTCCAATTTACCAGAAAATTTCTCAGAGATGAAGGAATGTGTAGACCCCATATCAAAAAAAACTTTAGAAAAATCTTAGTGAACAAACAAAGTACTTGATACAACTTCATTTGATGTCCCGACATCTGCTAATGTAGTCACAAAGGATCTCACTACACCTTTCAGCTTGTTTTCTGGCTTCTTTGCATCATTCGGATCTCTGTTTGGGTAGGAATTTTCATAATGACCCATTTCATCACATTTAAAACACTTTACTATTTTCTTATCATGATTAGTCTTAGGATCATTTTCATTGAAATATTGGGCCATATGTCCAAACATACCACATTTAAAACACTTCCCAGTTTTTCTAATACATTCCCCAAGGTGTTTCGTTCCAAAATTTTCACAAACTAGAAATTGGATTTTCTTACCATCAAATTTCATTGGTTGATTCTTACCCATTTCTTGCCAACTAGGACTCTTATTCTCTTTGTTTCCAAAATGCACGTGATCATCAGCAAACTCCATCTCTACCCTCTCAGCACATCAGACAAGTTACTCATTACATTTGAATTCAAGGGAGTCCAACGCCCTTCGATACCTTGGCTTTAGCCCTGAGTAAAAGTGGTTGATTTTGTTATCAAGATCCAGAATAGGATTTGGTGCATACCTTTCCAATCAGCTGAAGTTAACTTCATACACAGCCACTAAATCTTCCTCCTTCTAGTTTATTTCAAGTAATTGCTTCTCCATTTTAAGTTTCACCCCATTTGGAAAATATTTTTCAAGGAAAAGACTTTTAAATTCATCCGACTCTAAGGCATCAAAATCCTCTATACCCTTGATATTCCTTACTATTGACCACCACTGATCAGCTTCCCGTTCAAAACAAAAAATTAAAAGACTTGCCTTTTGATTGTCTAAACATCCCATAACATCAAATATCTTTTCAAGGGCTTTGATCCATCCTTCAGCAACTACTGGGTCCGAAGATCCATTGAATGCAGGAGGATGTTGTCTCATAAAATGTTCCACCACTGTCATGTTCCGTTGTGGTAACTCTATTAGTTCTCTTTCTTGGATTCCACCATCATTTATTTCCTGCGTTAGCTGAGCCATTACATTCACAAACTGGTCAGTTCTAATACCTACCATTCCATGCTATAGTTCCAGAAGGATTTCATTCCATCGGTGCCTCTCCTCTTTAGCATCCATGTTCCTTCTTCTTATAACCATTCTGAGCAAACATATCTTAGATGAAGAAACATGGTAATGTTTAAATGCTATAACATTTCAAATTAAACATAGAGTTAAAATCATTTATGGTATTCTAGTAACATCACCCTAACCCCTAAAGTTATCTAAACAATCCTTTGATACCAACTATAAGGACCCGGCCTTATTACATACATAATCTTGAATTTAGTCAAGAAAACACTTCCATTTACATTTAGGATCTTTTCAAGTTTATATCTTAGAGAATTGGGACATTACATTCATAACATTACACATTATTACAGAGTGGATACCATAAAAACAATTTCCATTTTTTTCAAAATATAAAACATTAAGTCTTAAAACAAGACTCCTTGACAATTCTTCAATATTTAACATGGATTACTTCCTTAACTTACACATTAATTAACCTATGAAAATCATTTAAAAACCTGGGATGATCACAAAATCTCAGTAAGGGATGAAAAAGAAGTAAATATCACATTGGTCCTTGAATACTCGTAACATATGAAAACATTTTCAAAAGAAATGATTGTCACTCATATATAATTAATTTGTGTAACATGAGATTTACAAAAGATCCAAAAAATCATGAGAAAATAAATATAATTATAGAGGTGTCTTGGGGAATTACTTACATAATCTTGTAACCATCTTGGCTACCCTATAATTTGTAACCCTTACGGCTAATTTACTTTGTGTAACCATCACAGTTATACTTGGAGTAACCATACAGCCAACCTCCAACATACACATACCCAATGAATTTTAGGGAAATATAGGTCCCACCCTTCATCATAAATAATTCACAATAACCAAATCATAATCATGCAACATGAATAATTCCATAAAAAACCTTTCTTTGGAATTTCATAAGACCGAATTTAAAAAGAATATTTTTAAGGAAAAGTGCCTTATAAATGTCACAAAATTGAAGAGATACTTAATAGAGTAGATGGAATATATATATATATACTATAAATACACATAATATAAACATAATATAAACAGAACCCATCACACAAACAATTTTAATAGCACATAGATAATAAAGTAGAAGGTTAAACCAAAGAATGGAAATCGGGTTAAGAATTCCCTTACCTCGGGGATTGTCTTACTTCAAACTTGTTTAAACCTACTTTATAATGGTTAAAAGAGTGTTATTAGTGTTTTAAATAAATATTTTCATGTTTATAACATCTTATATGATCATTTAATAACATCATTTCACCCCTCTGTGCACCATTTTTGGGTGAGTTCTTAACATGATTTCCATGATTGGTTAATGGTGGATGTTCTTGTCGATTGGAAGTGAAATTATAGAATTGGAATAGAAAGGTATTTACATATTTCTAGTACCTTAATTTATACCATTTATCATTTTGATTTTTAATATGAGGATGATTCATTAGTTAAAACATTAATGATGTTTGTTTAGATCGTTTTCGTGGTTCTTTGATAATAACGACCACATTTCGTTTTATAAATTAAAACCATGTGTTAAAAAGAATTACAGAACCATTTATGAGACATAATACATATATTATAACCTATTCCAACCATAAATATCGTTTCATGACTATACTTGAAGTATTTAAAGAAAAATGAAATCACATCGTCCACGACGTTGGTAATTCGACACATCATGGACAATGTTTTTAATTCTTTGAATAAGTGGGAGAGGAGAAGAAAAATGATGATTAATTTTACATGAACATGAGAAAATTAATAATATAAATGATTCTGGGAATTTAATTCCACTAGGTTAAGAAGATATAAAGAAATAATAAGAAAAGAACTCAAAATAAAAGAATAATTGCGAAATCGCTTACAAAAATTCAGCAGCTGAATGGCTACGCAACATGGTTTTAGAAAATATTTAAAAAAAATGGGACAAGGGTCACCCATCCATAAATGAATAATAATATATATTTGATTAAGAATATGAATAAAATTGGAACATGTTATGGAAACTTGAAAGTTATACCACATAAAAGAGAACTTGAATGGAAAAAAGAAAGAAATTGAGAATTTTCTTGCATTGTAGAGTAACCCTTAGAACATGAATGTTCGGACCTTAGTGGATTGAGTAAACCTTTGGAGTACTACTAGGAAGGTAAAGATGCCATATATTCGTTGATGAGGAATTGGGAATGAAGGTAATGAAGGAATGGGTTGGTATTTATAGGAGAAATAAGGGAATATTTTAATAATTTCCAAGTGACACCTCTTGGGTGGTATTTGCAAAACCATGGGCCTTCCCATGGTATTTTCCCATGTTATAAGCCACTTGAGACACCTCACATCTTATTTAACTATAAAAAAGTCGACCAGATTTATGAAATCACTATTAAATAATTAATGATGTCATTAACACATCGAAACTAAAAACTGTATTTTTTACTATTCGTCGAAAAATCAATTGTTTTAGAATAATTCCAAAAATTCACCCTAACCATTTATCAACATGTAGATTTCAAAAATTAAGTCCATTTTTTTAAACTGATTTTATAAATATTTTTAATTTAATTTTTAAATAAAATCATACTTAATTCAAAAATTAATTATTTAAAACCTATAATTACTATTATATCGCATCGGAAAATCAATCAAGGTGTCATTATCTTAAAGCCTTAAGAAAATAAACTAATAATAAAATTTACTATTCATTAGGGTCATATTACTATTAATATTACTATTCATAGGAGTTTGTTACTATTCACCAAAAAAACAAGTTGGTTCCAATAGACTCCAAATAACATACCGAACACAATTATAGATGACGGTTTCTTGAAATTCAAAACATAGAAGTGGAAAAGTAATGTTTTAAAGGATAGTTATAAATATCTAAATTATAACAAAGTTCCAAGAATTTCTATTTATTTTTATAAAAACTTGTCGTGTTACATGCTTAGTCTTATTATGATAGTTTAATTCTGTATACTTATACATTTTACTAATTTGGGCTTTAAACCCAATAGTATAAATTTCCAACCTTGGTGCCCCACTAATATGACATTTTTTGTGATGATTTTTCTTAGAAAAAATATTTCCAGAAATCTTCTACTATTGATTCTTCTTTCATTGTATGGAACATTCCCCATCCTTCACTTCTTTCCTTGTGTCTTGACATCTGAGTTTCTAGATAAATTCATTGTTCATTTTTATATTATCAGTTTCCTAAGTCAAAAAACTGTTGCTTTTTTGTGGTGGGTTCTTCTCTAAAAATAAATTATTCTTACCCAAAACTGGAGTGAATCCTCCATTTTTCTTCTAGGTATGTTCACATTAATTCCAAGAGTTTTGTTGTGAGTGTACCAGATGAGGTGCTCAATGCGCCTTTAATTTAGTTCCTTGTGTTTCTTCGGAGACTTTAAACATATTATTCAACTTTCCATTTCGTCTTTTAGTATAAGAATTCTCATTATACACCACTAGAGTTGGATATCTCCATTTGAATTCATTTTCTCCCCTTTCTATCTTCCAATTACAATATCATTCAATATTCCCTTGTTTAAAACATATAAAACATAACCCATTAAGAAAAAACTTCATGTAGTCATTTCATGGATAAGATGTTGATACAAATTTATTTTTCCTTTGACATTGATCTCCTAGGATTCTTGAAACATACTTATATTACGTATCTATCTTCCACAATAATAGAATCTGATGGATTCTTTCTTTTGAGAGATGTTACTTTAAGACTTCTCAAAAAGATTTTTCTTATTCTTAGATTTATCAATATTTTTACCTTTATATCATGAAATATATTCCAAACTCTCTGAAAAAACACTTGGTGTATGGCCATATATCCCACAGTAATAGTACATGATGTCATTAATTCCTAGAAAATCATTTTTTAGGTTTGTCTTTAGAATTTACTAGAAGTTTTCTATTTCTGAAACTATTTGAAACTCATTTCCTCTCATTCATAGGAGATGTATTATTGTATCCAATAATAGATTTTTCCAAACTATGTGGCCTTTGGGATGATACAGTCCTTTCATGCTTCCCCTATAAGGTATCAAATATTTTATTCATTTCATTATCACCTACCACATAATAATAAAAATAGTAACTGAAAAGAATCATTCAATTTATTATTTCATTTGGAATTATATTTCTCTACTTCTTTTTTTCACAAACTCTAGCTCTTATTCCGATTATTAAATATTCATATCCCTTGATTCATGTTGAGTATGAAGTTATTTCTTGATATTCTTCCCTCTACACATCCCATCTTCCAATTCACATGTGAGCTTATCCACCATGTCACTTCTCTCCTTGATCTTAAATTTTTCTTGAGTAATATAATCATAAAAACCTGAATTCTATTTTTGTAGACAATGATTCTTCTGAATTATTTTAGAAAATTGTGTATCATGATCATTATTTCAGGATTTTGGATTTTAAATGTCATCTCATTTTTTATTCTCTTCATTTTCATCAAATTGTCTACTTTCTACTTTCTAGACATAGTTTTCAATTATATATCATGATAATCATTCATCTCCATCATATTAGTAGCCACATCAATAAGCCTTTGATTTCAATCTCTTAGCTTGTTGACCACAATTTACAAATCTTGTATTCAGATATCTTTATATTTAATTTCATCATTCAATTTTGATCCAATTCATTTGATTCATGGAGAATGTCCACTTTTTTCCTTCATGGAGTTTCTTAATCATCATTAGTTTCAACATCCCTTGTAATGTCATGTTCTTCACATATTACTACAATGTCATCGGGTGAGTCTATCTATTCTCTATCTGATTCATCCAAGCCATACATTAGTAAACTATTGGATTCCTTAAGATGAATCACACTTATTTGGTAAACACTTCTACACTGGGGAATACCACCGGAAATATTCTTCTTCTTTGAAAATCTTCCCATTTACATGGCATAGTAGGATAAGAGTATACTGAATATTTAACCTAAAAAATTGATTGAACCAAGTCAAAGAAAAAAATCTGATAAAATAAACCATCCCTATGAAAGTAATTTTTAGGTCCAAAAGGGGTTTATATTCCCTAAGAGGGGGTGAATTAGGTCATAGATATTATTTTCTATCTTATTTTTTCCCAATATATCTAAACCTCTTTATTATGAGGGTGTATTTATGTACACTAAAATGTCAATTCTGATATTATTCTTTCAATGTTTTTCTAATGATTATGATTTGAATGTAATGTAGGAAAGAAAGCACAAGGACGTAGTGATTTTTACTGGGTTCACCTTCACTAGGCTACATCCAAGGAGCATACAACATTGATTTTATGATTACAAAAAAACAATAAGTCACACTGCCAAAAATGATGTTTGGGCTAGATCACTTCTATTCCTAGGCTCACTACCTTTACCAGGTTTAGGGTTTTCTCACTTTATTCCCAAGGGTCACTCCCTATGTCTCTTCCTCTGGATCACTGCCAGTGGGAAGGATCATTATCTTCCTCTTCCTTTTCTCACTACACTTAGACATTATCCACACATAGATTATAGACATGTTGGTCCCGTCATTATCTCTAATGAATATATCCTCAGTTGTGTATGGATTCTCTGTTTATGTTCCATGTTCATCCAACATATGAATACCATTTTACCACAGATGTACTAGGCAATGCCTTCGGAATAACTTTCCTGATGATTACTACCTTCATGAAGATCCTCCTTTCAAGAATATCAAATACCCTTCGCAAATCTCTCACATTTTTTGATGCTATTCTAGCCTTCATAAATCACACATCTTTCATGAATATCAACTATCCTTCAGGAAGATCCTCTCTTTTCATAAATCTTACTTATCCTTCACGAATTCAATTACATTCGTGATGCTTAGAACATTTAGTTGTAATTTACATCCTGTGTGAACATCTTTTTCATATCATCTTCTTGAACCACCCTTTACGAAATACCCTTCATGAACTACCTTCGTGATTCCAAAGCCTTATGATTTTGGTTAAGTATATATCATTGTTTAAAGGGGTTTGAGGCATATTTATATGAATTTCCCACTGACTCTAGAGGCTTCTGTACACACCAGCATCATTTTGAGGAGCTCCCAATTTTCCACCATGAAGCTCCCTATTTCAAAAAGCTCCATAATTATTCCACATTCACAATGATTATCATAATCTTGGAGGTCACCTTCAACACTTCACATTTCCATGATTCTCCACTCGCGATTATCCGCAACTTCATCATCTGGGATACTCATCATTGTCTACATAGATCACCGTCCACATTCTTTGATCCTTCAAAAAGCACTCTTCGTGAAGTCCATTTTCTCAAAATCATGTATTTTACATATTTTGTTGATATCTTCAAGGAAATACATATTTCACGATGCTTAGACAAACTCAAAATATTTTACCCTAAAAATTTGGCAAACACTAGGAAACAGTGTCCCCTTGTCTACACACATCTCTATACTACTTTTAGGGAATCAATTACTCTATTTTAGATCTTTGAAAATATTGTTTGCCAAAAATATTTCTAAACTCCACAACATACCTTGGAAACATATTTTTCAACAAATGCAATCAACCCAAAAATGTTGCAAAGTTACCTTGAGGGGTTCTTCCTAACATATAGTTCTACCACACAAGGGTAGTTCAGATCTTAAATTCTGAATCTTGAGACCTATGACCTATGGTTTAAAATCATGATTTTGTTGTCCATAAAATGATTTAGAATGGAGTGTCACATTTTTTTCATTGAGAAATTGTACGAGACAAGGTGACATAATGTCGAGAATATCGAATATTCTTTAATAGTCTAGTAAAGAGATTGTAAATCATTGTTTGAAATGACCAGGCTAGGAGAGTGATAAGGGACAATAAAACTAAGAATGACCCAAAACACATTGATTTTTTGGGTTCTTCCACATTTATTTCAATGCTCATGAGGATTGGAAATCCCTTTTTAAAGAGTGACACATTTGGTTGATGACCATAAACACATATGCAGGCACCATAGGCATGCATGCATAGTCTAGAAAAGGGTATCTTGAATCTAGGAATCCATCCCAATAGACATGGAAGATTATGTTGATTCGAGGAACTCAAATCATGAAGTGTTATTTGTGGAAATTGTAATAACCAAGAAGGGTTCGAGCAACCTATATGTTGGGTCATGACCTCGACAATATATTCTCAATGTCATGAGATGTGAAAATTTATTAAAAATGCTTTTTGTGAAACCAAGTCGTTTAGGGAGAATTGGTTTTATTTTACAAGTGCAAGATAGTATGACCTATGATTTTTATAAATTATATATTTTCACCCTATTTTTTCCCTAAACTCTAAATATGAAGATTTTAGCAATCAAAGAGTTTACTTTTTCTCAGGACTCCCATTGTGGGTTTTCAAATTTACAAGATTTGTTTCTATTTTCATAGCATTTTAAGATCTTTCAATTTGGATAATTATATGATATAGTTTCATTTTTTATATCTTTGACCAAAGATTAGGTTGTTTAAGGTCTTAACTCACATGGTCCTAATATGGGGGATGATACAAATGATCCCAATTATGATACCAGGAGTCAAGAGTAACCCAACATCCTTATGATCGGGAAATGGAAATGTTCTAAATCATGGATCGAGGCTCTCAAGACGTGATTAATAATACGGTAAAATCCTAACATGAGTAGTTCATATCACACTATTGTATTGAGTTATTCCATGGTATTGTTAGGGATCACAAGGGTCCAAATTCCATTTATATAATGACACATTTGGTTAACAACCATAGGCGCATATATAAGAGTTATAGGTACACATTCATAGTCAAAAAATGTGTCCCTTGATGTCAGTTATCTTTACAATGGTCCATGGATGGTTTTGAAAACCCAAGTCATGTGATACAAGATGTGTGATTTATGGATTGAGGTGCTTTAAAAGATTGAGGAAGAACCCCATAATCTTTTTAATAGGGTTAAGGCTCTTGTGGTCCTATGGTATAGAATGAAAAATGGGTTATGGTCAACATAGTTTATTTTCATGTAGTGGAAATGTATTTTTCTCTGAATAGATTAAAATCATGTGGTAAGTATATTTGTCAAGCAGGTTATCATCGTACAGTAAGTATGTTACCTTTCAATATTAACATCATGTGATAAGAACATTTTCTTTGTATTTTAGTGTCATGTGGTAAGCATGTGGGGAAAGACATGAAAAATGTGTGTCCGATATATTTCATGAATAAGAAATTTGTATGTAGATCTATCTTATATGTTGGGGAAATGAGTTTTTATGAATCGGCCCCTGTGCAGTTGGGGTGCATGTTTCTTTTGTTCTTTTAGTTGTTGTTAATTGCCCGTAATTGGATATCTGGATGTTACTATGTATCCAATGATGATTGGAATCCTTCCACACTTAGTTCCTGAAGTACTTAACATTTTTACATAATGCGGAATGTACAAGGGATTTCTAATGTGAAAAGGGGGATTATGGACAGACCCAATGATTGAAATCTGGGGGTCTCTATGTATCCAATAGTAATATGAATCAATCCATACACATCTATTGATTAATGACCATTCGGTATAGGTCTAGCCTATATAGAGAGAGAGAGAGATGAAATTTTTATATTTGTTTTTAATGGACCTAGGATTGAAGTTCGGGGCGTCACTACGTATCCCATGATGTCGGGAATCAAGTCACACATTGTTTTAAAATGGGTTGTTGTATGAGACTAGCATCAACACAAATGGTTCTCTCAAGTGAGGTCTACAGGAATGTGTTGTTTTTATGTCACGCAACATATGTCAACTGTATAGTTTGACATCATGTAGAAAGGACCCATGGTATGCCTTGTAATATCTTTCATTCAATACCATTATGAGTCTTTCATGATCTCTTAATCCTTGTTTGTGTGGGGAATCCCTTACTGATGATCCTAAGATCATTTGAGATTTGTTCAATGTGAGAAAAAAGTAATATCAATGGTTCCTCTCACAATGCAGATGTAGTTATGGATAGGATAGAGCAATTTTTTATCATGTGGTAGATAGAGAATGATATAGGATCAAGGATCCCCTACATATCTCATTGATATGAGAATAAAGCCATAAGTTGTTCTAAGAGAACCCCTATAGTTTAATGTCATCTAGAAAGAACATTATTCATTTAATTTATCATCATGCGTTAAGGACATGGATCAACTGATGTGAAAGGAATGTAATCCTAGGGTTGTGCCCAAGAATAGAGATTTGGACATCGCTATTTATCCTTTTATAGTACAAATAAATCCATACATAGTTCTAGGAACCTGTGAAATTTAATTTCGTGTGGTGAGGACATCAGTCATGCAGTATAAGATCATGGGGTAAGGAAGAGGGTCATCCAATATGATAGAAATAGAAGGTTGTGGAAGAACCTAAGGCTTGCAGTTCAAGTTTCACTATGTATCCTGTGATGATAGGAATCAATCCACACATAGTTATGGGATGAAAAGATTCCCTATGTGGAGATAATTATCACATGGGTATGGGGATATTTAATATTTCCTTCACACAGATCCGGCTCGTATGTGGTGGGTCATTAGTGAGGTGTTTTCTTTCTATGTTGTTTAACATCTGTGGTGAGGATGTGTTTTGTAAAGTTTAGATTCTTGTTGTTAGGAAACAAGACATTTTTAATTTTATCATCTTGCTATCAGGATATGTTTTATACAGTTTAACAGTGTGTGATTAGAATGATGTATCATGTAGTGGTTGGAAAAGATGTAGGATTTATTTTTCCCTATGTATCTTAATAAGAATGAGAATCAATCCATACGTAGTTATAGAAAACTCATGTAGTTTAATGCCATGTGTGATAGAAATTATCCATCCAGTTTAACATCTTTTGGTAAGGACATGGTTGTACAGTTTAACTTCATGTAACCGGGATGTGTCCATATAGTTTAATGTCATGTAACTATGATGAGCTATTATAACATTTAACATCATGTAGTGAGGACATCTCTGTATAGTTTAACTTCATGTGGTTGGGATGTGGGATACCATGGAGTTTAAAGTCTTATTATTAATACATTAAACTTTATAAAATCTATGTAAAGTATTTCTTGAGAAAACACACATTGGTGGGGTTGTGACATTCTCTATGTCAACTATGTCCAATGAATAGGCTTCATTAGGATAGAACTTATATATGATGTAAGTCCCTTCCCATTTTGGTTCCAACTTTGGAGGCAAATTCCCTAGTATCAATAGGGTTTTGATAGCCAAGACCAGTTATCCATGGAGGAATGAATGGAGGTTAACCTTTTTATTAAATGCTAGTGAAATCCAATTGTGATGGACCATAGGGTAGTGAAATGTATGAAACCACTCCTCCTCAAGATGTTCCAATTCATCCATCCAATTTGTGATTAATCGTCATCTGAGAGTTTTCTACATATGGATATTCATAGTGAAGCTAATATGACTTATATGGGTTACACTACCTTAGTTTCAACCAATGAATATGTAATTTCTTGCATAGAAGTACGTGTGGTGGTATGGTAGACCCATAAGGAATGGAGGTGATTTTCCATCTTGGAATTCTTATCCTTATTTACCGTATTTTGGATTATATTAGATATATTTTTAATGAAGGCCCATTTCTATCAATTTATAACTTCATGATAGGGATATGAGTGATCGGACTCAATATTATACTCTGGGTATAATTTCTTAAACTCTATAGAATAAAAGTTATTAGAGTTCTTTTTAAATATTATATCAGGGTCCCCAATCCTAGCGATGATATGGGAAATTAAGAAGTGGATGATATTATTCAACCCAACTTCCTTTAGGGATATTTATTTATCCCATTTGGAAAATATTTCGGTATCTATAGGGATGTACTTGAACTACTTAGCCATGGATGGGGGATATGGCCCAATAAAATTCATACCCAAAATTGAGAATGGCCAATAATATTCATCAATATGTATCAATTTCAGTGGTTGATAGATGAAGTTTTAATGGATATGGAACTCATTAAATTTTTTGGTGAACTCCACACAGTCATTTATTATGGTTTTATAGTCATAACTATACATCTTGATTTACTGGGAGAGCATGGTCCCAAACTGATGAGAGTCGAGGGATCATGAATATGCTTCTTCCATGATGGAGTGAATCTCCTTTTGTACTATGAATCAGAGGAGGATTCTGTCAAAACCTCTCTTGTAGATAGCATTCTACTCATTTGGGTCATCCCACAGAATAAAGTTCATTGCATGGCATAAAACATGTTCCCTTTCATCCCACATTGTTGAGAGAGTCCCACTTTAGAGATAACAGATTATGGGGCCATCCATCTAGGGTTGGACACCGACTCATCCTGCTCTAAGGAAGTGTCAACCTGGTTTATTTCTTCTGTATCATAGGTGATGATCGATGAGACGATTATTATTTTTATGATTTGGTTGGTTTTTTCCTCCTGATTAGGGTCGTCCAGGACTATGGTTGCATTATCCAATGTGTTGTCATGATCATTCTTTGATCAGGGAACATGTTGAAATGTGGTTTCAAAATTGAACTCCTACATAATTCCCCTGATGTATCTATTAAGATAGGACATGTCTTCCTTTTTTATGGAATATTATTCATTAATCAACTTTATCACTACCTCTTAATCCCCATTGATATTTCGGTATGTTATATGCAGATGTAGGGCTAGTTCAAATCCAATGATGAGGGATTGATTTTTGGTCTCATTATCTTTTTTATCCTTAATATTGGGGTAAATTGTAGATAAAATTCATTGTTTGGAGATACCAATACATTTCCCATGCCAACCCGATTATGCACTGGGGTTTCTATCCTTTTGTTAAAATGACTCTAGGTGGTGCCATCAAAATACATCTCCCATGTATGAAGAGTTTTGGGGGAATTTAATTCCTCATCATTCAGATTCTTGGTTTCCATAGATTTTTTTTTAGAAGTATGTTGTGCTTCTAGGAAATCATCTAGGTATTTCCCTTTCACTAATATCTGGGATACGAACTGAATTTTTTATTTCTGCAGAATTATTGTCCATCAAGACAAGAACAAAGTAAACATAGGGTGCCCAAGGATGTACTTGAGAGGATCAATACAAGAGGCCATATGGACATCATGGAGAAGCATATAATGCCTCTATTTTTTTACTATCAAGATGTGTTCATTGAAGTTCTTCTCAACATCAGTGTATCAGATCTCTATACCAATCATCATCCAGTTATGGTATTAAATACGTTTTTCACTCCCTATATCATTTTTATATGTGAAGAGGGAACCCAGTGAATATTCCATAGTGGCCACATACAAGATGAGTGGCCTCCCTTCCACTGGAGTCATTAAAACTGGTGGGTGTCATAGATACAACTTGAAAATATTGAAGACTTCTTGGAATTCATAATCATATTGATAGGTGATTCCCATCATCATATACCTGGTGAAGGTGATATATTTTTTTGTCCAAGTTGGGTGTGAAACACTGAATATTGTTGTGGTGACCTATGATTCCCCTTGGTTCTTTGAGATTTTTGGGTGGGAATTTCTAAAACTGAACTAGTGTTCTTTGGGTCAACCTCAATGTTGTGGTTCCATACCATAAATACAAGGAACTACCCTAATATTTCCACTAAATCAAATTTTAGTAGATTCATATTCTTACTATTCTTTCATATTGGGTTGAATATTGATTGATGATCTGTGAGGTGATCACATCACTATATAGATTAGACCAATAGTTTAGTGACAACACATTTTTTTATTCATAGAAAAAATGTCTTAATGATATAATTCATGGATTATTGGAATGTGGTACCATAATTTTTTAATCCCAAGGGAATGACCTAATACCAAAAAATAACCTAAGGTTCCCTGAAGGCAGCAGATAATTAATCTTTAGAGGGCCATATATATTTGATTATACCCTGAATACCCTTCCATGAACTAAAGGGATTAGAAGAAATCTATTTCATTGATCGTAATTTCAATGATTGGAAATGGGAAATGTTCCTTTGGGAAGTGCTGATTATGGTCTTTGAAATTAATGCAGACCCTAATTTTCACATTCTTTTTCTGGGAAGGAACGATATTAGAAATTCCAATTTGGTATTTCACTTCTCCGAAAAAGTTAGATTTGATAAATTTTCCAACTTCCACCTCTATATTGGTGGCATGAGGGGTGCATCCTCATGAATTCCTTCTGAAATCCTTAATGCTTGTTAGGTAATATTATATGGTTCATAGCTACTTTTGAATTCAGTATTTGAATTTTTTAATAGTTCTTGGTGAAAAAATATCAATGTTTCTTTAGAAATGATATGTATATATATTTCTCTTCAAAGGTCATGGAAACACTAATAAATATAGTCTAAGTGTATTCTTATATTCCCATATTTAGCTTTCTATTCTCATCAATAGTGGTGGATACACCCTTCTTAAATATAAGAGGGGTGTTTCTAAGGTCATCCTCACCTTCTTCCACCTATGAGTTTGTGAAGACATTTCCAAATGATGCTATCAATAAGGGGGTTCTCTATCACTATTGGGGTGAAAAAGTCCATTAGAAGAGACATTATCATACCCTACTATCTAAGTCATTGTAGAGAGATATTGGAGTAGATTTTATTTTATATTTTCACTGGGGAAAAAGGGGGTTGGGACTTATGGGACTAGGTCTGTTACCTCATTAAGATTTATGGGGAGAACATAGTTGTTGTTGATCATGCTCTATTGATTTTTAGGGGAGACCCCCAAACCATTGGTGGATACAACCTGTATATCATCATCTTCCATTACTTGTGTTCCAACCCTTTTTTAGAAATATGTGTCTGCATATGCGGCTCCAAAAGTATCTATGGGGGAAATTTCACCATGCAGTATGATGTACATTTCATCGATAGGGTATTTCAAAAATTGGTGGAATGTTGAAGGTACCACGATGCGGATATAGAGTAAGGAACCACCACGAAGGATATTTCATTTATTATCTTCTTGGATAACCATAAACACAACATTAGATTTGAGATCTAGAAATTGTGTTTCGATTTTGATCTTCCTAATGTGTCTTTTCTCGGGCTCCTCATACCCTTGAATGTTCATCATTGTGGGAGATAAATCCCATTGGCTATATCCCAAATGTCATTGGGTTTGAACAAGGATGATATTGATACAAGGTCTATTATCAATCTAATAAATTTGGATATAAACACTATTGAGTCTACCTGAAACATATAGGGGCATGATGTGTCCTTGGATGACCTCTTATTGGTCACTCTCTATGAATGAGATGGAGATAGGGAATTCTAATTACATGGTCTCCATTTGATAGACCTATATTGTAGTGAATTCTATCTCAAATTCTAATGGACTTCTTAGAGATTTATGAGTGCATTCCTAATTTATATTGAGTTATGGAGCATATACTGGATTAAAACCTTAGCCGGGAAAACCTGCTACTATTTCAGAATATTTTACTTTAATGCTAGAGGTTGGCACTTCCCGATATGATATTTATCCTAAACATAGGTTGTATGATCCAAGTAATTCATAGTGGATAGACCTAGTACATGTGTAGAGGTTTTGGGGGGATCTGATTCCAGGGGTGCAGGTCATGTCTGCCTTCCCCATTGTCTGGGATAATAAGATAATTGAACCCCCAGCATGTAGTCATGTAATAAAACTAGGAATGGGAGACTGTTAGAGGGTACTAGGACACCTCCATGCCTTTTTTGGTTCCCCTTGTGTGGTTTCCAATGGATCTTAACTTCATAGATATACTTTATGGGGACATGACCGACATATTGTGTTCGATTATGTCTATGTTGTCCCATGTATCCCTGATTCCTATGCATGCGGCCTCCTATTCCCTAGTTATGCATGGGAAATTCATATTCTAAGGCATATTTTTCATTAGAGAAGGGTTCTTACAAGTGTATCATATTGATAGAACCAAATTCAATATTTTCATCCGATGGGGGTTCTGTTTAGTTTGGGGTGAGCATACTTTGGAAATTGTAGAGAAGAAATGTACCAAAGTTTGAGCTTGTGTCAAGGAAAAATAGGAATCCTCCTCTTATATATATTCTTGATTTCAGAGGTCACTCCCACCTTTTGGATCCATATCTGATGCTACCTCCCTAGGTGTTAGAGCTATTATGGATCTGCATAGTTATTCTCTTAGGGTGGCATAATCTCAATGAACTATCTTCTAAGTCATCCAATTAATAAACTTCCACTCACACCTATTTGGAAATTTCTGCCAACCATCCCCTACATCTGTATTAGAAATGGTTATACAGGACACATGTTTTAAAGAGGTATCTAGAACTACCTGTCCATTATTAAAAATTCCTTGAATGACGTCTTATAAGATGAAGAGTCATGGTTATTTTGACCCATCTCTATATGGAAAAATAATTAGTTGGGATGGTCGGTGAGGTTGACCTCATCGATCTTCCTGTGTTGTGGTATTTTGGAAAGGTTATTACTCATGGTTCCCAATAAATAAAGGAGTAATTTTTCATTTCTGTAAGAGTTTTATTTATTCATCTGTTCCACAAATCATGGGAAACCTGTATTTTACTATGATTCTGGACGATGGTGAATATGTGATTTTTCCACTCAATTGGAGGTGGAGGGAGGTTTGGGACCTACATAGGTGCTTGTATGGGCATAATTTCTATCTTGAGAGTGATATATGTAGCTTCTTATTTTCCTACCCTTTTCCTCTGTGTTGAGGGCTTGAATTGGGATTTGGATTTGATTCACTAAATGGAGTCCTCAATATGTTGTGGCATTTCTGTGAACTCACGGATCCCACCTGTATACTTCCTTGGGATTAGAGGTGTCTACAACTCCTCCTTGAAATTTCCAGCATAGATTTATAGTGGTTCCTCTTGTGAGAGATAGATACTAAGTAAATTGGTCAATACATTACATTTGGATATAAATTAATACACCCTCTCATTTTCATGTTACTTACAGTTTTTTAGGTTGATGATTTTCATGTAATCATCGTGTTGCTGAACTGATAAAAGAATTTGCAATGAAGGTCTTCCCATCTTCCAATGGATCCTACTGGTAGACTGATACACCAAAAAAAGGTTTTCCTTGTGAGAGTATATACAAAATGTCTCGTCTTTTTTAACCTTCTATTGATATCGAGTTCCCATTATCATCCCACATCAGGATATGAATTGTGTTAGATGTTTCCCAGGATCTCTTATACCATCAAAGGTGGAGAAGGTGGGAATTCCTAAATTGGGTGGAGAAAAATTATAATCCAGAAACTTGGGATATAGATTCCTCTAAGGCTTTACATTTGGGTTTCACCCTTCCATGGAGTCCATTAATGTTGTCAGGGACATGATGACGTTAAGAACCTCTTTGGGTATTGTGGATTGAGTCGCCTCCCGTCCACATTGAGTGGGTGGGTTTTAATGAGGTAGCCCTTCCTTTGTCTCCCACTAATTATTGATTCATTATAATAGTTAATTATTTCCTTAGTGAGGAAGAGTTTGTCATTGCAATATAGGGAAGTCATGATAATTTTTGACTTTTTCATTTTTGTAGACCATCAATCAGGATCCAAAGTAAGTCTAACACCCAGATACTTCTCTTGCTGTTGGATTGGTTATATGAGTGAGAATATTTGTCTCTACCTAAAGACAATACATATAGGGAATATTTCCCCTGAGTATCTCCTTGATGAGTCATCTGAGAGTTTGTATCTCACCCTTGTATTGTGATAGTTGTTACTCTGTTCAAGTAACTTCAACTTTTCTGGGTGGTGATTTGGATATAACCACACCTTTACCTTTTTCACTAGAATTTCTCTGTGGTATAGGTGGAAACTCATTTTACATAGGTGCCAGATATTGGAGTCCTCTCTAGTTTTGGGTGCATTCTGCCTCAGTTGTTGAATCCAAATCACTCTCCTCTCGGAGTAGGTTTTCCCTGTTGTTGTCCTATACATTTTCATCTTCATCCACAATGTCTACCATATTGATATTGATGGAATTCATAGATTCATATTAAGAAATTGTGTTTGTTCCATTACTTTCAACACATCATGATAATTCTACATTACATTCACTTGGGTGGTTATTCAAACCCATGGCCATATTGGGACATGTTGGATTGCGGCCCAAGTAGGGTTCACCTTTGTTGTAATTTCCTCCTATCTCGGTATATGAATAGTGACCATGTGGGATTTTTCATTCATGATTGTTGAATTATCCTAGAATAAGAGATGTTTTTTTTGTGGAAGGAGGAATAGATGGGATGAAGAACATTGATTTTGACCTCCCAACCTAAAGAAGATTGATTCACTATGTGGTGATGAAAATTCTAAAAATTCCCCCATCCCTGTGGACTGGGGGATATTCAGGTCAACAATAGGCATTGATTGATCTTTTTTTTAGTATCAAATTACTATAGTCTGGGAATTGATGACTACTAGGATGAATATTTAGATATAAATTCCCTTATCCCAGTGATATAGGGATGATTTAGAATCACAATTGATTTACCCAAGACCCTCCAAAGGGATAATGAACCTAGAGATGGTGATTGAGATAAACATTCCCCCATGTAGGTGGGAAAGACTTTGTCTACTAATACTTCCAATAAGTATTAAATTACCTTAGTAATTGACAATATGAGTGGTGGTGGTGGTGGTAGATAATCCATCATCACAAAGAGAAGGGTCTGCTCTTAGACTCCAATTTTGGAAACTGCTTTTACGACATGTTTGATGTAGCATAGCTATGGTCATGTTGAATTAGAGTGTGATGGCATCCCATGATGGGAATCATTCTTTGCTAGAAGTTTTCCAGTTGAATGTAACTTCATCTTCCATGTATGAAATGAATTCCCATTGCCTTTAGGGTCCTAGTTCAAAGGTCTGAATACTATATTGTCCCTTCATTTGAGATGTATGGGAACTGTTGTAGTGGGGGAAATCTGTTTTAGTTACCAACACGCTCGAGCGTTACTCAATCCTCTAATTTCACTGAATCCTATTACATTTAATGATTTAATATTTGAAGTTTTTGGATATTCCATGTGTATGGTAACATGTAACAATGTATACTTTCAACATCCTTTAATGAAAATGGATGATGTGGCTTCAGAGATCAGTTGTTTATGAGTTATGACACAATGGCAGTAGGCATGTTGCATATTTTCACTATGATTTTCCTATTTTGGATCATGGGTCAAGGATATAGTGTCTATTTCAAGCCAACAATAGTGTATTGTAATGGTCTGAAGGTGACCCTCCTATCCTGGATAAGGGTGGTGTCTAGTCTTTATCCACTGATGAGTATCCCACATATTTTGGTGTAGATAAGGCATGCACTAATTTGGATCTCATTTTCGATATTATATTTAGAAGTGGATATGGGATCAATCATGATGGAGAGTTTGTTTCTAGATAAATTTCACTATATGTCAATTCCCTCTCCATTTTCATCAGAATTACATGCCTTCATCCATTCAAACCATAGAAGATGCTTCTGATAGTCAACTAATGACTGGAGTAGAGTACTGCTAAAAGTTTATGGGGGAACTATACACAGTTTTTTCTAATGTATTGAGCACCTCTCTATATGAAGGAATATGAGTTTTGAACACATATCTATATGAAGTTTTCTAGGAAAGGGGATTATTTCCTTATTCATGAGAGATATCACAATGGGGAGGTTTTCCATGGTGGATGATAGGAGTAGAGTCCCTACAATTCATCTGCATACTATTATGTGAGTTATATCATGGTAATGATCATCTTATACTTTGTTTGAACATTTTTCAAACCCTTGGGATGTTGTGAATGTGTCTCAAATAACCTAAAGGACACCAGCATTGAGAATTCTAGGAATATGGGTCACCTTCTATTTCATGGTTGGAATATGTTGACTTTATTTTGAAATTATGTAGGGATATGAACCTTCTATATGATTGTTTTTCAAAC
The DNA here is from genome assembly GCA_963277665.1 of Viscum album. Classification (NCBI taxonomy): domain Eukaryota; kingdom Viridiplantae; phylum Streptophyta; class Magnoliopsida; order Santalales; family Viscaceae; genus Viscum; species Viscum album. The sequence goes on along the minus strand of OY728123.1, from coordinate 742,863,438 downwards.
TGGTTTATAATCATGTAGTGAGACGGGAGCATGATCCCACTACTGAGAAGCTGATGGAATATTCCAATGAGTTGTGTCATTATTGAATGAAATGTGAGCATGTCCTGAGGCATGTTTCATTATCACTTGGTGAAACTTGGTCAGGATGGAATATGAGCTCGATCATGGGCCTTTGGAAGATATTGTTGGTCTTTCATTGGAGGAGTATGAGTATACCTAGAGGTATGTTCGGTTCTCACCTGGTGAGCCCCAGTTGGAATAGAAATATGAGCCTGATTTATATATGAATTCCCCACTTGAATATGTCAATGGAACTCTGGAATTAGATAAGGGATATAATCCTCCTCCTTTATTTCCAAAGAAATATTCTAGTTCAGTCATTCGTTGGTGGAATTATGAGTATGCTCCTAGATTATGTGATATTTTGTAATATTCAAGGGAGATTCACTATCATAAATATGATTTTTCTTATGGCATGTTCCATTCTCACTTGGTTAGTCCTTGTTATAATGGTGATATATGAATGATCATACTCCATTGGTGTATGTTGTGGGACTTCTTCTATAGGAATTTGTTCATGTCCTGAGGCATGTTCCCCTCTCACATGGTGGGAACCTTCCATAAGGGGGTTATGAGTCCGTTCCAAGGCCTTTGAAATATCTTACTGCAAATTTACTATTGGAATGTTCCCTTTTCCCAAGGAATGTGCCGCTCTCACTTAGTGATCCCCATTTGGAACATGAATATGACCCTAGTCCAACCACTCATCCTTTACCAAAATATGTAGATAATCCTCCTTGATGAAATCCATATATTTTTCTTACTCTGAAGTAGCCACTTGATGGTGATTATTAAATTTTTGACTTTTCCTAGATATAAAGATAAAAATATGCACCTATCATGGAATCTAAACCAGTTCTAGAATATGATGGAGGAATTATTTAACTATATCTAAGATGTGTTATCATCCTATAAAAGTGAGTGTGTGGATATAATCCTTCGCATTTTCTGTATCCAATATTTACTATCTGATTCCTTCAATTGAAGTGGGGATATGATCCCACTTCTGTCCTCCTTGTTCCACCAGAATATTCTGATGGGATTCAAGCATGGGGTCTGAGATATACAGCTCCCCATTCTTGCTAAAGGAATATTCCAATAGACTTGCTCTGAGTGATTAGGGATATAATCCCACTCACTTGTTACTACCAGAAAATGATGGAAGACATTTTCAGTGGGAGTGGGGATATAATCCAACTCATGGATTTCCATTATCTTCTTCATGTGATGTTTCTTCCTCATTTCCCTTTGTTTCCTCTGGAAATGGGGATGACCACCTTGATTTAATGTTCAAACATTACAAGCAGTTTCTAACGGGAATGTTCATTGAACCGGAGACATCCAATGATTCTATATCCATTTGGACCTACTTTCCAAAGGTAGGTGATCACTAGTTCTAGACTGATGTGGCTTAAGAATTTGCATTGGTCGAGAGGATGGGAGGTTGGACTCATCACACCTTTTTGGGGGGAATTATTGTCTACTTCGAGACTCTCTTTATAGATTTAAGTTATGTTCATAAATTTTTATTACATTACCAAGTATGAAAATGAGATTTCCTTTAGATCTGAAAATCAATAATTAGTATGAATGAAATTTGGAGAAACTTTTATATGTATTTGAGGTTCTTCATCGATAGAGAATCATATGTATTTGTTAGAGATTCTTAGTCAATGGTATCCTTCGACACATTATATTTAAATCTCTTCGTCATTATGATAACCATACTGGTTTTAAAGCCACTCAGCGGGGAACTTGAAGTTTATTGTGATTCAGAAGCACATAGATTATTTTAGAGTTGGGATTGTACCCACAGATGGGCTACCTACGTATCCTTTGTTTTAGAAAAGGAATCAGAACCCACGTATTTCGAGTAAAGAAGTATGAGGTTTATGCATGATTGATGGCTCAAAGAAAGATTTCATAATTACTTTCACACTCTAAGCTCATGTGAGTCATGCTCGGTGTGAGAAACAAGAGGTATTGGTAAAACCAAAAAATTTGTGCCATGAAAGATGAAATTATAAGAAATTATGTGGGTATTATGTATGTATGACTGCCCAGATGAATGAAGATTAGGATTTACTTCAGGTAAGAAACCCGGCAACAAGTTCCATAAAGGTATATGTACTTTATGTAGATTTGGATACTCTAACTTGGGGTTTATTCCTGAGAAGGATTCCCAAATTAAGAGGGGACTTATGATTGGGTTTTACTCTTGAGAAGGAATCCCAAGTCAAAATTAAAATTAAGACTAGTTAACATAAATTATGGTTGGGGCTTACTCTTTAATGAAGAGGCCCAAGTTAAAGGGGATTATGACTGGGGCTTACCCCTGAAAAGGAGGCCCAAGTTAAGGAGATTTGGATTTTGGGAACTTGGGGATTACTCATAAGTAGGATGCCCGTATTAAAAGAATTATGGTTGGCTCTTACTCCTAAAAATGAAGCTTAGGTTAAGGGAATTTGAAGACTGGGACTTACTCCTGAAAAGGAGGCCCAGGTTAGGGGACATGGGGATTACTCCTAAGAAGGATGCCCAAATGAGAGAAATTATGACTGGGGTTTACTCCTGAAAAGAAGGCCCAATTTAGGGAACCTCTCATCTTTAAAGGATGAGGTTGAATGAATGAATTTTTTCACCTTAGTGACATGAAGATATGTAAATCACCAAGTTTTGAGAGATATTCCACAGGATTCCTTTCTGATAAGGAAGACAAACCAAGAAATCGTGCCATGAAATGGCTTTGAAGAGGGTTCTGAAGGCTTAACCTTGAAGAGGAGAGGTGGATTTGAATAGGAGAGGTGAATAAGTTGGAGGGGCACCCAAAAAAGAGAGAGGCACGCAAGTCCTGCATAGGCGCGCAAGTCCTGGTCGCGCAAGTATACTTGCACGACATAGGAGTACTTGCGCGATGGTCAGCCCTTAGGGTAATAATTGGGCGAGACTTGGCTCAAGCCCTTATTACTATACCTAGATGCTTCTAGAAGAGTGGCGCGCAAGTTTTGTTGAAGGAGTAAGGTGGCGTGCAAGTGTGGCCATTTCCCTTAAGGGCTGGCCACTTAGTCGCACAAGTGTTGATGAGTTTCAACACATAGGCCTTATTTCCAATGTTTAGACCTTCAATTATAGGTAATAAATTACCTTAGAAGTGTTCGGAAGACTTCCAGAAGATACTTGGGCGACCATAGCTCGAATATGAGTTTTGGAATTTTTCCGTCCCGAAATGGGGGGCCCACCAGGGGTATTTATTGGCCAGGGAAGACCCTGAGTGAAAAATCAAAGGGGGCGCGCAAGTCACCTGCGTGACCATTGGGCGGCGCACAAGTATACTTGCGCGACCTTGGGGGAACTTGCGTGACCCCAGTGCAAATTAATCTTTGTTCATGCCTTTGTCAATTTTTGACGTTTCTTCAAAGGATGAATCACGTTGGGTTCAAGGTATTTCCCTTTTCATTCATTTTGACTCTGTGACGGAAAGGAGCATAAAAAAAGTCCCCCCTCAGAGTTGGATCTGAAAGAAATGAGGATGTGATTCTGAAGTAAAGAAGAAAACCAAGGAACATGCAGCGCACAAGTGTTTGAACGCGCAGATGACGGCCCGCAAGTGAGTGTCGCGCAGGAGTAGGTGCGCAGGGTTGCGCGTGCAAGCTTTAGGCGCGCAGGGTTGAGGCCTGGCCTTTATATATGCATCCATTCCTCGCACAATGAACTGAATTTCATATTTTTGATCTCTCGCCGTGCAAGTTGCCTTCACCGTGCAATTTGCTCTCTTTTCTGCTGTTTCTTTGTTGTCATGCTGCTGTAGAGGTATTTGGCCTTGTACGGTGATAACTTCATGCCAAAACTTGCGTGAGACACTGATACTTGCACGCCAACTTTGGGACTTGTGTGCCTTAATGCCTTAGCCATTTTTTCACTTTTCTTCACAAAATTTATGAAAAATCAACTTACTTAAGAGTTAATTATTCAACTTTTGTGCAGATTAAATGGATCCTAAGTGAATCGGAACGGCTGATGAACTGTCTAGCAAGAGAGTTGATGATATGATGAGCATCATTGGCCATGATTACTGTGATATGTGCAACATAACTTTCCCAGATTTGGAAAAGTACTTGAAGAAGTATCATCTTAATTTTCCATAGAGCATCTACTTACCTCTGTATGTCCATGGTCATCTACAAGGAGTCAACACTCCATATGCAAAGAATTATATGCCCAAGATGCAGCTACACTGTTAATCCTCTATTTCGGTTATGCTATACATTAAGAGTAGCAACAATGGTGTGAACTTTCAAATTTTTCCTCCATGTCATTCCCTTGCAGATATGAAAATGGAAAACCATGGGCTGATATGTTTTCCGCTGCCGGTTTGGAGAGAAGATTGTCATGACATTAGAAACAATATCTGAAAGTAGTACTCTCTCCAAATGGCTCTTTACTTCCAATGATTCATTCTCAAATCCATGTATCCATCTTCTAAGTCTCTTGGACAGAAACAGAGTCAATGTTTGTTTAGCAGAAACTTTTCTCAAACCGCACTCAAGAACATTCTTTTACAATTGTTCCAAGAAGAGCTGGTATCATTGCATCTCTTATTGTACCCAGTTGAATGAATGAATTCTAGGTGGTTGCTGATGAAGTTCGGGATTCCGTAAATCAAATGAAGAAAAAGCCTCTTGAAATTCTTGGAAAAGTGAAGAGACTCCAATCTGTGGATGTCCTTCTAATTCTTATGTATCAAATGAAAATTAATTTCATCTTTGATCATTTGTGCATGCCTTCTTTTGCTACATGCATTAAATTTTACCTAATCCAATGGGCCTAGTAAGCATAGTTTGATCTTTTTACTAGGATTACTATAAATAACCCTACAAACTTTGAATATTTTTATTGCTCAATATTACCTAAAATCATACAAGATGTTTGTTTAGTGAGATGGAACTTGACTTTTGTTTAGATTTCCCTTGTTCTTTGTGAGAAGTTTAAAGTCATACACGTTGGACATAAAAATGATAATGTTTAAGGTCGAAATACATTTGACCAAATAGATTAACATTGACTCAATTCCTTGATAATTTATCTGAAAACATATTACCATGTTCATGTATGAGGGAAAATATATAAACGATGACGTGAGAAATTCTGAATATGAGGAATGATATGAAAAATGGCTAAAAGGCATTAGAAGAATTAGTTCCCAAGAATGAAGTTACCACTATTTAACAAACCCGTTATGGGGTTGAATTATGCAGGGCCACCTAAGGGCATTGGTATATAGTTAAATAATATCATCTTTTGGATGAAAAGTCTGTTATGTATACTGTTTATGCAAGGCCGCCTAAGGGCACGTGCTGCATACTCAGGCAAAAGAACTCTCAGAAATTTACCTTTCTACTGAAAAAAATCCAGTGGAAGTTTATGGGGATTCAAATTTTCAAAAGCATAGAGTTTGCTGTATGGAGAGATATATTTGAATATGGAAAAGATATTTCCAAATAGGATTGTCTAAGAACTGGATTAATATCACTCCTATAAAGGTATGACCCAAACATAGGGAAGGAAAATATAAACCATAGACTTGAATACTTTCAGATCATAAAAAAAGAGTATGGGACAGATATATTAAGGATGGCCATTTTTTGCGGATCCCTACATATTTTCATTAAGAAAACTAAGGAAAAAAGATATGTTCTTCCCAAGAATGAAGTTACCACTATTTGAAAAACCCGTTAGGGGGTTGAATTATGCAGGTTCGCCTAAGGGAATTGGCTGCATAGTCAAATAATAGCATCTTTTGGCTGACACATCTGTTATGTAGACTATTTATGCAAGGCCACCTAAGGGCATGTGCTGCATGGTCAGGCAAAAGAACTCTCATAAATTGGATATTTTGTGACCAGAAGTCAAGAAAAGTGTTAGGGAGATCTGGAAGTATTTGAAGTTAGGAATATGACACATGAAAATGGGTATTGTTCAATGCATGAAAGAAATACATAGATCAAAGATAACCATAATCATGTTGTGGTTGGGTCCTAAATTGAGGTGTTGGACTTCACTATGTATCCCATAAGGATGGGAATCAAGCCATACGTAGTTCTTGAAATACAGTTTAATTTCATGTGGGACGAAACTATAGGAAATATTATTTTAGGGTCATAGAACATGGACCATTATAATGAATACACAGTGTGTGTTTTCATGGGGACTTCTCAGCCAGAGGACTGAAAGTAGAATTTGGGGTTAGGCCCAAAGACTTGGGGCTGGATTCGAGGGTTTCTTGAACGTTCCTACGTATCCCATAAGGATGGGAATCAAGCCGCACATAGTTCTTGAAATACCCTCTGTACAGATTTGGTTTGTACAAATGAAGGGTGAAAAGGGGACTTTAGTGCAATGTTGGTTTGACCCAAGATAAAAGGTTCAGGCATTTCCATGTATGCACGTAGTCTTTGGAATATAACATGATCAGAGATCAATGTAAATAATTATTCTCTCTCAGGTGAGAGTGCAAAATAATGTTTAATTTATTTTCATGTAGGAAAAAAGTGTTGTACAGTTTAACATCATATAACAAGGACAAAGGTGAACCAATGTAAAAAAATATTGGTTCTGGGGCTGCTTCGCATATCAACATCATATGAGATGGAGGTGAACCGATGTGAATAGATTGGTTTTGGGATTGAACCTCGGGATTTTTCCCACGTACCCAGCCTAGAAGGCAAGGATCAAAGCCCATGTAGTTCAATTAAAGAATGAATTAGTGGTCAAGTTGTTCTTGGGGGAAACGACTTAAAAAATGGTGTTGGGACTTACACATGGTTAGCGGCCTAGAGAGGGTGTTATGGTTGAAGTTTAATCTAATCTCATGTGATTCATACTCGGTGTGAGAAACAAGAGGTAGCAACAACCTTAACGATGCACAGATTAATTTCATGTAGGACATATGAAGGGACTATGTAGTTTAAAGTCTTGCAGTGAGGACTATTGGTGCTGCACAGTTTAGTGTCATGTAGCAGGGACAAAATACCGTTTATCATCATGTATGACGTATTAAGGGACTCTATTTAGTTTTATTTCATGTAGGACAAATATAAGGACACTGTTTAATGTCATGTTGGATGTAAACACATTTTTGCATCATGTTGGACAATAAGGGTGCTTTACAGTTTAGCATCACATAGCTAAGATGATGGGGACAATACAGTTTAATGTCATGTTGGACGAAAAAGGGGACTGTACAGTTTAATGTCTTGTAGTGAGGACAAAAGAGGACATAGTTTACTGTCATGTTGGATGTATTAGGGACTTTTTCACAGTTTAATATCATGTTGGATGATGATGAGAATAGTTTAAGGTCATATGCATGGACCATAGATTATGCAGTTTAATGTCTTGCTGGACGTAAGGGACTTCTGTACAGTTTAGCTTCATATAGCTAGGACGTCACAGTTTAACGTCATGTTGGACGATATGGATGCAAATAGTTTAAAGTCACATGCATGGACCGTGGATGGTGCAGTTTAACGTCTTGCTGGACGATAGCACGGTTTAACGTCATGTTGGACGATAGGGTATTTGTGTTACACAAAATACTTCTTCAGAAATCTAGCATTGGTTGGAGTAGTGATGAGTTCTCCATCCATTCATATTAAAGAATAAGCTTCGTTGGAGTATACCTTATGTATTGAATAAGGTCCTTCCCATTTTGGTTCCATCTTGGGAAGTTTCTTTCCTGGTATCATTGGAGTTCTGAGAACCAATACCAATTCTCCCTGAACGAATGAACGAAGATGAAATTTTTTGTTGAAATCGCATTCTATCCGATTCTGATAGACTTCTAAGTGGTGCAGGGTGCACAAAATTATCTCATATAACTGTTCCAATTCATCTAATCACTTTTGATATTGTTCATCTGTAGATGACTGGTCAAAAATGGCTACTCTAAGTGAGGGTAATTGAACCTCTATAGGCAAGACTGCTTCCATTCCATATACCAATGAATATGGAGTTGACCGCGTTGCAGTGTGGGTGGTGGTCCGATAAGCCCATAAAGCATGAAAGAGTTTATCAGGCCATGATTTATTATCTTTATCCACAATCTTTTACAGTATGTTTGAAAGAGTCTTGTTGAAATCTTCTATCTGGCCATTGGCCACTACATGATACTGAGATGAATTATTGGATTTGATGTTGTATTCTTGATACAACTTCCTCACCTCATATGAACAGAATTTGGTGCCATTTTCCATCAATATGGTATGAGGGACACCAAATATGGTAAAGATGTTATACTTGATGAAGCTAAAAATGCATTTAGAACTGACTTCATTGAGGGGTATTCCTCTTCCCATTTGGAAAAGAAGTCAGTAGTAGTAAGAATGTACTTAAACTGCTTGGATGTAGCTGAAGGATAAGGTCCCACTACATCCATTCCCCAAGTGGTAAATGGACACGAGTATTTAGCTGTATGAAGAAACTCTGGGGGTTGATGAATGAAGTTGGCATGTACTTTTAAATAATGACACTTTTTGTGAAATCAACAAAATCTTGTATCATTGAAGTCCAAAAGTATCCAAGCCTTTGAATTTGATCAGATAGTTTGTTTCCAGACTGATGGGCACATCAGACTCCTGCATGCACTTCTTTCATGATAGCCATTGTCTCTTCAACATCAATTCATCTGAAGAGAACTCCATCAAAACCTCTTTTGTAGAGAATTTTCTCTAGGTGATCCGGGATATCATAAAGAGTAAAATTGACCACACGTCACTGGATTTGTTATTTCCCAACTCTATCAGATGGAAGTGTTCCATTTTGAAGGTATTCCCTGATAGGTGTCATCCATCCTATAGTATGACCATATGGTTCTGAGATGGGACTAATTTCATTGATTTCCTCTGTTCTGATTTGAATATAAGGTGAAATTGTTCGATGGTGGGCAATATGGATGGTTATCTTGTCCCGATTTGGATCTGCCAGAGCTGTGGATATATTAGCCAGTGCATCAGCTTGGGCATTTTGTGATCTCAGGACATAAGAAAATGTTGATTCTGAAGGAAATTCCGCCATTAACTATCTAAAATAATCATACAAAGGGATTATATCTTCTTTTCTGAAGGAATAATCCCCATTGACTTGTTTGATTACTAGGTCTGAATCACCTTTCACCTTTAAGTGATTCACTTGTTCTTGAAGTGACAACTCCAATCCTATGATAAGAGCTTGGTATTCTGATTCATTATTTGTACAGCCTCCCAGCAATGAGAAGGAATAAGGTAGAAATGCTTTTTCCGGGGAAATGAGTACAACTCCTAACCCAACTTTGTTGAACTTAGGATCTTCCATTTTCCTCCCTGTTGGACTTCTGGAAGCACCATCAAAGTACATTTCCCATGTTTGAGGACTATCTTGAATAGAAAATAATTCCTCATCAGGAAGATCAATATCTGAAGACGCATCTTCTTTTGAAGGATGTTCAGCAAGGAAATCAACTAGAGCTTGGCCCTTTATTTCCTTTTGAGACACGTACTGGATATCAAATTTCTACAAAATAACTGTCCACCTTACTAGACGTCATCTAAGAATTGGACGACTATGGATGAATTTGAGCGGGTTATTGAGAGATACCAATTGGACCTAATGATTTTTTAGATAGTATCTCAACTTCTGAACTGCAAAGATTAACGCTAGGCAGCACTTCTCAATATTTGAATACTGGGTTTCTGCTTCAAGCATTGTCTGACTGAGATAGTAGAGTTTGTTTTCATTCCCAGCAGCATTCTTCTGAGCAAGAAAGGCACCCAATGATCACTCTAAAGCTGTCACATAGAGGATAAGTGGTCTTCCTTCAACAGGTGGAATTAATACCAGTGGACTCAAGAGATATTTCTTGAGAATATCGAATGATTCATGACATTCTTTAGTCCACTGTTAAGTGACTCCCTTCTTCATCAATTTGGTGAAGGGTAAACTTTTTCCTGCTAAATTGGTGATGAAAATCCAAATATAGGCTAAGTGTCCTTGAAGTCCTCTTAATTCTTTCAAATTCAAAGGAGGTGACAAACCAATGATTGACTTTGTCTTCTCAGGATCGACTTCGATACCATGATGGAGTACAAAAAAGCCAAGAAATTTTCCTGAGGTTACCCCAAAAGCACATTTTAAGGGGTTCATCTTCAAATTATGTTGCCAAAGTTTGTGGAATATGATTTCCAAATCAGCTAAGTGATTGGAATGTTGCCTGGATTTAACCAGAAAATCATCCACATAACATTCAACAAATTTCCCTAAAAAGGGTTTGAAGATATGATGCATGGCACGCTGATATGTTGTGCCTGTATTCTTTAGGCCAAAGGGCATTACCTGATAGCAAAACACACACTGAGGGGCTCTGAAGGCTATAGATTCCTCATCTTCTGGAGCCATTCAGATTTGATTATATCCAGAATATCCATCAATGAAGGAAGGTTCTTCATAGCCAGCTGTTGCATCAATCAAAAGTTCTGTAATCGGAAGTGGAAAATCATCCTTAGGACAATGTCAATTAAGATATATGAAATCAATGCAAACTCTAATTTGCCTGTTCTTATTTTTCATAGGGACAATATTATCCAACCACTTGGGATATTGAACTTCCCTGATGAAGTTATCTTTGATAAGCTTATCCACTTCAGCTTCAATTTTGGAAGCATAGGTTGGGTGTGTTCTTCTAGAGGCTTGTTTGAATCCTTGATGTTCTTCTGGAAAACCCAAATGATGAGTGGCAACATCAGGATCAAGCCCTGGCATCTCGGTATAGTTCCAAGAAAATATATCTCGATTTTTCTTTAAAAAGGAAATATACATCTCTTGATCTTCAAGAGTCAAGGCCACACTAATTAAAGTGGGGAGTGTATCTTCTTTTGTACCTATATTTATTTCTCTAAGTTCATCCACGGTGATAGAGATACCCTCTTCAAATGCTGGAGGAGCATCCCTAAGATCTTCCTATTCTTCTTCAACATGTGTTATTTCTTTTGTTTCTACTTTCATAGTAGTTGATGAAGTAGAATTTCCATGATCAGAAGAGATGTTAAAATTTGAATATCTTGAAGAAGAAGATTCCATTTCCGACCTAATTGATTATGAAGGGTCTTCCTTGGGTAATAAAGAGGAGATGATGGATTTAGAATTGACATCATCATTCACCTATGAAATTTCTATAACTTCTTATGGACTGATTGGCGAAGTATAGACTTGCTGGATTTCAGGAGATGAAATAAAGACATCTCTATTCGATCTTTTATCATTTCTTGGTGAATCATAAATTTCTCCCATGCGGTCTGTCTTGACTGTCATAATTGACATTATGGAGTTTTCTATAACAGTATTTTGATTTGGGTCTATCCTGTCAATTTGAATGATAGGCAATACATAATCTGTACTCACATGTGTGAATGGGTTTACTGGAATCTTTTCCAAACCATATGAAGCATTAACTTTGGTAATCTCCCTTGTTGTGGATTTCTCCTTTCCCTCCATGTGATAGAATTCGGCCTCAATGTATTGAGATTTACATGTCTTGAACGGGGACTTATCACCATAAAATGTCCCAATTTTTCCATCGAAACAATATTTGAGACATTGATGGTATGATGAAGGGATAACTGCATGTTGATGTAGTCAGGTTCTACCAAGCAAGATGTTGAAGGCTGAGTCTTGATCAACAACCTTGAAATCTGAATTAGATACAAAATCTCCAAACTGGGTTCTGAGTGTAACCTTTCCCAGTGGTTCTTGTTCATTTTTATCATATCCTTGCATCATCATAGTAGAAGGAGATAAATCAGATTCTTTGAGGTCCAATCGATGAAGTGTACGAATGGGGATGAGGTTGACTCCTGAGCCACTATCAATGAAAGATCTTCGGATGTCTACACCATTGACCATTCTAGATAAGTATAAAGGTCTAATATGTCTATGAACGACATCATATTCATCTTCATTTGTGAAAGATATCACTGCATGGAATTCTGCTGGATTATTCTCAACATGGTAGGCTTTAGCCGCAGCAATTTCAGTTTCAAACTCCTGAGGACTTGACAAAGCCTCGATGAGTGCCTCCCGAAGATCCTTTGATAAATTCAAGGTATCCAGAATTGATGACTTGGCCGGTACTTCGAACAAGTGTTTCAATACATCATACTTTTGATCCAAAGTTCTGTGTTTCCCAATAAGAACATGTGGTTTCGCAGGTGCCTTAGAAGTTGGTGCTTTGAATGTAGATACATCTTGTATTGGGGTAGGAGTTGGCAATACTCCTGGCTTTGGAAAATTACACTGAATAGGTCTATTTACTTGATGAGAGTAAAGAAGGTGGAATCTCTAATCGATCCTCCAGAATAAATGTGCCATGAATGAATCTGCCTTGTGTGGAAGAACTTTCTTGTTCTTGTTGAGCCCGTTAAAGGGCTCTACCATGAGTTTCTACTGCATACACAGTTCTAGCAGGGATAGAATTGGAATAGTGGCCTCTGAAATATCCATGTCTTCCTCTGTATCCCAGACCTCTGGAAATCCCTCTAATTCCTCTGTTTGATACAGGGAATTTAGGTTCATCAAAATCAAAACTGTGACTGACATAAGGATATGTTAAATGAATCATATTAACAGAACCAAAAATCAATTCTTCATCCTATGAAGACTCTGCCTGATTATCCAATTTAGGTTGTGTCGTTTGGTGGGACGGTGCATGTTCCTTCAAAGTAGATGGAATAAAATCTGCCATAGTCAAAGACAATTTGGGCTTTGACACTATTTCATTTTCTTCTGATTGTTCCTCTTTCTTTGAATTATGTCGTTTCTGTGAGTATTTTCCCTCTGATGAAGAGGGTTTTTCTGTGGCATTCATTGCAGAAGACACAATTGGTTTCTTCAATTGCATTCGCAAAATGGCATGAGTTCAGTTAATCATTTTTCTGACCATCCAATCATCATATTTTTGCGCATTTTTGTTCTTGAATTCTTGCCACTCACACTCTTCCTCTGGATTCATAGCAGTTACACATGCTACCTGAGCTGAAGAACCTTTCAACATGACTTATCCCGAGTCCACCATTTTTTTAGGAGGTCTTTGAAGACAAAACACTCCTGAATGGGTTGCCACAACATCTGATGAAATGGGAAATAGTTGGGATGGTCTTCATTTCCTTCCTTGTTCAGCCTTTTGGGCCTTGGAAATTGAACAAAATTATTTTCCAGATCCTAAATGAAGTAACCAGGAACTTTTTGATTTCATAATGAGTAAATATTTCTCTTTAAGTCCTCAAATTTTTTTCGTCTTTGATATCTTTGATCATCTTGATGAAAGGGACTCTGTTGTTGATGCTCAGGAGGCGGAGCCCATCGAGAATATGAAGTTCTTGAAGTAGAAGCAGGTACAGGTGTTTGTTTAAGCATAACAGTAGTAGTTTCTGCTTTACCCATTCTCCTTCCTGGAGATGATGGAATTACACGATCTTTATCCTTAGTCTTTATAAGAGTGTCTTCAATCTGTTAAGCGATTGAATTAAGGTCTCAAAACCCTCCTGTGTATTTCATAGGGATCAACGGTGTGTGCAACTCATCACGAAAATTTTACACACAAATTGGAAACAATTCTTCTTGAGGGAGTGCTAAGCTCAGGGAATTTGTTAATCCCTTTCAGTGAGCAATGAAATCTCAAAATCTTTCATTATCCCTTTGCTTACAATTTTTAAGATCAAAAACTGTTGTCTTTGGAAAAGTTGAGCTGAATTGAAGAAATAATTGTTGACGAAGATCCTCACACCCGGTAATTGACCGGGATTGCAAGCTTGTATACCAGACGAAAGCAGGCCCTTGTAATGACTGTACAAAACACCTAAGCTTAACTGCTTCTTGTTGCTGAGGGGTTACCATCATAGGATTGCAACGAGAAACAAAATGTGTTAAGTGTTGATCTAGGTCTCCCAAACCATTAAATATTGGTAATTTGGTACTTGAAAAATTTGATGGGGGAGGAATTGCATCTACCCATATAGGATAAGCTCTCTTCTCCGGTTGAACCGGTTGCATGATTTCCCTCCATAGATTCTAACTGAGTTGTTAATGAATCAATGGTAGTCATTAAATTTTGAGAAACATCTGGTTGAGCTTGGACCTGTTCAGGTGCAATAACTGGAGCTTGGATAGGTGTGGCGACCAGGACTGCCACTGATGGTAGTATTGTCAGTTTTTGTTGCGTATAACCCATAGTATTATTCCTCTAAGGGTGTACTGGTAAAGGAGAATAATCTTGATCCATCTTAGTCTCCGCAAAAAATTCCCTTAGATGACTGACTCTGGCACGCTTAGGAGGAAGACTACTCTAAAGTAATTCTACATTCAACCTCCTTAATTCCTTCATCTCTTCCGCTTCTTGTGCAAATCATTTCTCTAGTGAGAGTGATTGGCCTTCTCCATAGGAAGGGTATGTAACATGATTCTTTCCTTTACCTTTATTGGAAACCTTTAGGAGAGGGGGAAGTGGGTTACTTGAAGGATTATCTAGATTCTGGGTAATCCTTTGATTTCGTGTACGCACACCTTCTTCATTTGTGTCTGTGCGTACAACCTCTTGAGTAGGAGCTTCCTCATCTAATCCCTCTGATTGAGCCTCATCTAGGGGATCAACAAAAATGGCATTGATGAAATTGATTGATGCATAACGCATTGCACCTCTTTTATCAGTATTTATATGATATTTCCTTCTTCCATGTCTTTGTTGAGACACTGCCTTTTGCAGATTTGATCCCTCAAGAACTTCTTGATGAACCGTAATGTGGAGGGAATCTCCTAATAATTTGGCTCTTATTTCCTCTTGGGGCTTTATCCCTAATCGAGAGAAGACTAACTTTCTCTGAGGGAGAGATTAAGGATTTTAAAAATTCCCCAGTCCTGTGGACTGGGGCTGTTCCTGTAGTTTCTGCTCAACTCTTTGATCCCTATTTTTTGATTATGAGGGTTGGGTTAAAAGAGTCCCCAGTCTGGCAAGCTGGGGTGGCTCTTGAGTTTCTATATCTGAGACCTTCTTAAAATCTCTTCTGATCTTATGGACTTTAGTCCAGAAATTTGTTGGATGCATTAACCTGCATCCACTCTTATCACCCGGCTCAAAAGACCGTCGGATGGTTTCTGACACTTCTGTCACCTGATGATGTGCTTGCTCCAAACGAGATGCCTATTCAATATTCTCATTTGCTTGATGTAGGAGTAACTCAACAACTTGTTCTCTTTATTCCGAATTTTGATAAGAACTAGTTGAATCTTGTTCTTGAGTGAGCCTTTGATTACAAAAAAATCCAATTGGTTGTGGCCGGCCATGGGCAATAACATTGCATGAGACCATTTTCAGCAGGCTTTGTTGACTGGGGAGTACATTGAAATCTAGTACTACATGGACACCCCATCCCCTGATATGAATACTAGATAGGGAATTGGCAATTAACTAGCGTAATCTTCTTAGTGCACCAAGACATGAACGTGGAAGGGATCTCTGCTGCTTTTTAACCTTTGGATATCGAGAAACTGAGAGAGATTCCAAGTCAATTTGGTGTTGTAACCCTTCTATTATCTTGACATGATTTTCATATTCGTCATAAGATAATATTTTCTTTTTCAACTGACAAAGAGTTTTCCACATGTTGAGATGAATATCATGAATTCCATCTTTCGTCAACATCTCTGGAATTTCATAATGAGACTCAGCCAAAGGCCAAAACATAACTGGCACTTCACCATTCACCAGTTGTTTTCTCATATTTAGAATTCGTATTTATCATTCAATGGAGATTTTTCTACCTGTTTAGACCAAATCTAGTGTTTCTTTTTTTCTTCTTCAGATTAAAAAAGATCGGTAGAGAATTAACTGATCAAACTAGAAGATGCATGACTTAGGGGTGGTTCAGAGAATGACTTACACCCCGGGCTATCTTCTGATTGAGAAAGTGTTTCACCTGCTAGTGGTAAAGCATCAGACATGACTGGATTCACATTTGCAAGTGCCTCAAGATAAGGGGGCTTTCCCATCACTACATTAGCTATTGGAGCATTTTCCAGACAATGTGAATTACTACTACGGAGAGGACTTTCGCAGCTAAATTCCTCATCATGGGGAGGAACGCCACGGTGGGTTATAGAAAAAGATGAAACATTTTTCACCTTGATCTTTTGGCCACATAGAAGATTGTTGTGGCTCTCATCTGAAGATGAAACTTCGAGATCGACTGAATTGTCATGAAGCAAGCCTTCATGAGGAAGTGTCTGATGCAGACCTTCAGAATTAATGTCCTGACTATTGGGAACTAAGAGAGTAGAATCTTGAGATGCAACAGATAACTATCTGAGTGCATCAAGAACTCCATCATTGAGTAAAGCCTTGTTAGAGATTGGACCTTGATTTCTTGACTATGTTGGACTGGTCTTCTTTTTAGAAGCCTTATTACTCACTTTAGGAACCACTTGTTGACAAAAGCGGTTATTATGGGCAGGTGTATGTGCCTGCTCAAGAGAAAGGATCAGGTTAGGCTGATTATCTCCACTCAAATCAGGTGTATGTGCCTAACTTGGTTGTCCATATGATATGGGGGAGTATGCCCCACAACCCTCTTGGACTGGAACAGAGGTGTGTGTCTATTCCGGAGTGAACTATTGATGTGTCACTCTACTGGTAGGTATAGATTTTCATTTATTCCACTGTGATGTTGCTGAAGCTATTATAATATCCTGGCAGGCATCCAGAATATGAGCATGGATTTGCTTCTTCTCTTTCACCATTGACAAAATATGCTTGGTGAATTCAGCTGCCGGAACGGGAATATACATCCATTCTGTTCTTGGATTAGGTGTGTGTTCCTGCTTCTGTCCTCCTTTTCCTGTCAGTGAATTCTGACAGTACTCAAGTGTGGGGGCAGAGAGTTGAGTTTGCCTCATGTTTGTCATCGGAGCTTTCCGAATGACTTCTCTAGGTGCTACCAAATGAGACTGTTGGTAGGCTTGATCAGTACTAGCAGGTTTATGTACATGTTGATTACACTCCGCCGAATGTGGTTAACGATCATCCTTCAATACTGACAGACGAGGCTGCTGGCAGGATTGATGAGTGTAAGAAGGTGTATGTGCCTGTTTACCAGTTGTCAACACATTGGGTTGGTGGGCTTCATCATATGTAGTCAGAAGAGCCTGCTGACTAGCTGATGACTTATAAACAGGTTTATGTTCTTTTCTACAGTAATCCACCAGAATTTCTTGGCGGTATTGACGTGTTGCTGCCAGACGAGTCTGCTGGACAACGGAATTAAACCGCATGGGTGTGTGTGCCCGCTCGTTTCTTGCCACCAAGTTAGGTTGTTGGACTTCTCTGGAAACGACAGAGATAAGAACCTACTCACTGTTAACCGGTTGTCGCCTCTGGTGGTTCGGCTTGCCTGCTTGAGTTCGAGGAACTTGAGCCGAACACCTAGAGACGATACCCTCATCATGTTTAGGGCTCACTCCCACACGATTCTAGCAGCGATTGTTGATGGGATCCCTCAGGAAGGACTTTTGTCTCTTTGAGTTAAGGCCCTGAGGGACCTGCTCATTCACCTCCCTAGAATACGGGAGGGAATGGTTATTGTGTTCCGGGGAAAACGACCCAAAACGGTTCAAGATGGTAGTTAGCACTGCCTGCTTCTTGATCGCTGGTCATCGCTGTCCAGACGACCAGGGTGAGTTATTGACTTGGAGGGCTTGTCTAGTGGAATCCAGAGTTGGAATGGTACCGGGTTGAAAGTAATCCTTAACCAACACATTTGATACCCATCATTTAAGACACTGAGTGGGTGATGTCGTCCTCAGAGCGGATGACGATCCAGCAGGAGTAGCAACCGAAGCATTCACAGCAGAGGTTTTCACAGCAGATGCATTCACAAACGTGAACTTAAGAAAATCCATTCTTTTAATGAATATGATCTTGGAAAAGAGTTCCTGTTTGATATAACAAACATAATCAAGATAATTTCGGATGCTACATCTTTTGTATGATCTCATATGTTATTGATTTCTTTGTTGTCCCTCTCATTGAGTTTTAAATAGGGGCCTAACAAATGAGTAAAAAATCATTTTAACTTGGTTAATGATTCATGTTGGGTTCACCATTTTTTGTTTCCTCTAGAAATGGGGATGAACTCCTTGATTTAAGGTTCAAACATTCCAAGAGGTTTCTAACGGGTTTGTTCGTAGAACCGGAAACATCCAATGATTCTATATCCATTTGGACCTACTTTCCAAAGGTAGGTGCTCACTAGTTCTGGACTGATGAGGCATAATAATTTGCATTGGTCGAGAGGATGGGAGGTCAGACTCATCACACCTTTTTGGGTGGAATTATTGTCTACTCCGGGACTCTCTTTATAGATTTAAGTTATGTTCGTGAATCCTTATTACATTTCCAAGTATGAAAATGAGCTTTCCTTTAGATCTGACAATCAATAATTAGTATGAATGAAATTTAGAGAATCTTTTATATGTATTTGAGGTTCTTAATCGATAGAGAATCATCTGTATTTGTTATAGATTCTTTTTCAATGGTATCCTTCGACACATTATATAGAAATCTCTTGGTCATTATGATAACCATACTGGTTTTAAAGCCACTCAGCGGCGCACTTGAAGTTTATTGTCATTCAGAAGGACATAGATTATTTCAGAGTTGGGATCATACCCGCAGATGGGATAACTATGTATCATTTGTTTTAGAAAATGAATCATAACCCACATAGTTCGAGTAAAGAAGTATGAGGTTTATGCATGATTTATGGCTCAAAGAAATATGTCATAATTACTTTTACACTCTAAGCTGACGTGAGTCATGATCGGTGTGAGAAAAAAGAGGTATTGGTAAAACCATACAATTTGTTCCATGAAATATTCAATTATAAGAAATGATGTGGGGCTTATGTATGTATGACTTCCCAGATGAATGAATATTAGGATTTACTTTAGGGAAGAAACCCGGGAACAAGGTCTATAAAGTTATATATTCTTTATGGAGATTTGGATACTCTAACTTTGGGATTATTCCTGAGAAGGATGCCAAAATTAGGAGGGGAATTATGATTGGGTTTTACTCCTGACAGGGAATCCCAAGTCAAAAGTAAAATTAAGACTAGTTAAGAGAAATTATGACTAGGGATTACTCTTTAAAGAAGAGTCCCAGGTTAAAGGGAATTATGACTAGGGCTTACTCCTGAAAAGGAGGCCTAGGTTAAAGAGATTTGGATTTTGGGAACTTGGGGCTTACTCCTAAGGAGGATACCCATATTAAAAGAATTATAGTTGGGGATTACTCTTGAAAAGGAATCCCAGGTTAAGGTAATTTGAAGACTGGGACTTACTCCTGAAAAGGAGGCCCATGTTAGGGGACTTGGGGCTTACTCCTAAGGAGGATGCCCAAATGAGAGAAATTATGACTGGGGTTTACTCCTAAAAAGAAGGCCCAGTTTAGGGAACCTATCATCTTTAAAGGATGAGGTTGAATGAATGAATTCTCTCACCTTAGTGACATTAAGATATGTAAATCACCAAGTTTTGAGAGATATTCCACAGGATTACTTTTAAATAAGGAAGACAAACCAAGGAATCATTCCATGAAATGGCTTTGAAGAGGGTTATGAAGGCTTAACCTTGAAGAGGCTAGGTGGATTTGAATAGGAGAGGTGAATAAGCAGGAGGGGCACCCCAAAAAAAGAGTGGCACGCAAGTCCTGCGTGGGCGCGCAAGTCCTAGTCGCGCAATTATACTTGCGCGACATAGGAGTACTTGCGGGACGGTCAACCCTTAGGGTAATACTTGGGCGAGACGTGGCTCAAGCCCTTAGTACTATCCCTAGAGGCTTCCATAAGAGTGGCGTGCCATTTATCTTGAAGGGGTAAGGCGGCGCGCAAGTGTGGCCATTTCCCTTAAGGGCTGGCCACTTAGGCGTGCAAGTGTTGATGAGTTTCAACACTTAGGCCTTATTTCCCCTGTTTAGACCTTCCATTCTAGGTAATAAATTACCTTAGAAGTGTTAGAAAGACTTCCAGAAGAGACGTGGGTGACTAGATCTTGAATATGAGTTTTGGAATTTTTTTGTCCCGAAATGGGGGGCACACCAGGGGTATTTATAGGCCGGGGAAGACCTTTAGTGAAAAAAAAAGAGGGCGTGCAAGTCACCTGTGCGACCATTTGGCGGCATGCAAGTATACTTGCACATCCTTGGTGGAACTTGCGTGACCCAAGTGAAAATTAATCTTTATTAATGCCTTTTTCAATTTCAAACATTTCTTTAAAGGATGAATCACTTTGGGTTCAAGTTATTTCCTTTTTCATTCATTTAGACTTTGTGATGGAAAGGAGCGTCAACACCCCTACATGGTCATCAATGGTGGAGATGTGTCGGGTTGTGCACTCATCAAGAGACTGTTGTGTACCAGTGTGATAGTGAAGTTGATGACAATTAGTAGGGGACCTCCTTAGTAACCCCTAAACTTGAATGGAGATGAATTTGACTCCCTGGTCCACCTTCATCATATACTAAAGGTTATGTTTGTTGTAGCCCAAGGATAAGATCCTAAAGTAGTTGGAAGGGGTGAAGTGGGCCATTGGAATAGCTACAAATTTCCCTATAAAATGTGGACTCATCGGTTTCTATATCTATAGACCCTCATCAGCATCTTCAAGGGTCAAGATTCTACAACATAAACTTTATTCCCATACAATTGTGTTCATAACCTGAATTTGAAGCTTTCGGCAAGGTGAGAGCATTTTCAGACCCCACGGGTTTCATTTGTAGGTGATTTACCTTACAGGTCTCTGGATGATGAAGATGTTTTCTTAGGTCATGATGATATTCATGAGATCAGTATCTATAGTCATGTAGACAACAAGTAAAAAAGATATCAATTATTTCATTATTGTATTTATATGGTGTGCTCAATTAGATATTAATGGTTAACATAATTTTCCTTTTATTCTTGATCTGGCCATTTGACTCATGTGGACTTGTCTTCTTAAGGATGGACTTATCTCATAATAACCCTCATTGTAGAGGATCAACTATAAGATTTATGTTATTCTTATTATCTTTGTTTTATATTCTAATAGAGTGTCCTGAAAAATGGTAGTCCAATCATACTTCTATTTGAGGGTTTTATATTGGCATCATTTATTTTGTATAATTTGTAATGAAAAATGGACTAACATCTGATTAACCAGTCATTTTATTAGTTAAGAGATTAATGTCAGCTTCACCATTTATTTTTATATATAGTGTGCAAAAAATGGCCCAATGGATAATAATCCAGACATTTTGTTATTGATAAATTCATGTTTGGTTCACCATTTTCGATTTGATGAACAAGAGATGACACGAAACCCCCATCAATGTGGATTTGGCTTAGCCCAGTGGTTGGTTGTGAGGGGTTAATTTCTTGAACATATAATAACATCATGTTACCATTATCATTATTAATGGAAAATTCCAATGGCTCCCTCATCCATAAATGGGTACTGACCTACTTTCCCAAGATAGGAGGTTACTTTGGGTTTCAGACCCAGTGATTCTTAGGTAATCGCATTGGTCGATAGGTTGGGAGGTTGGGATCATCACCCGCTTTTGGGGGAAATTGTTACCTACTCCAGGACACTCTTGTATATTTATGATATATTCATGAATATCTTTCTGGCTCGATATGGGATCAGTTACCCTAAAAAATGACTCTTGGTTAAATCTATTTTACATGCATACATATGGGATCTGATCAGTGAATCAATCTATATGTATATAATTTTCTTCACTCATTTCTTAGTAATAGAAAGATTCTCATTTGATTAAGTCGTATAACCAGGTACTTCGGAAATTTCTACCATTTAGGGAGGTAGTAAACATTATGTGAAGAATATTGAGACATTATAAGGAGTCCTACACATCCATCTTATTGTAGGAATAAAATCCCACGTATTTTGTTAAGCCTATACAATTTAACATCATATAAAAAGGACATATGTGTGGGCACTTAGGCATCATATATTTGAGATCATGTCTTGAGGAGAAACTATATATATCCTGGTTTTGGTAGGAAATAGAGTTACATTGGTTTGAACACACCCTTAGGGATGGACACTAGGTAGATTCTCATATATAAGGGGTATTTATACATCCCACTCATCAAGGATTACATATTGAGATATACCTAGATGGTGGAGATTACTAACATCAATGATGTGTTAATTGGGATTCCCTAATCCCACATGATATGTGCTCAATGTAAGAAACAAGGGATAGCATGTGATTAGCCTCAATTTGTATGGATACCTAACTTGTGTACTGAGAGAACCCTTAGATGTAAATATAGATCTTAGGCCTTAAGGATGCATCATATGTAACTTGGTTATGGAACAAATTAGATTCATCATATTTTAGTTGTTTTATCATTCAACTGGGGGATGAGTTAGATTGATCAGCCCATGGGAATGATTGCATCCCGATGGTTGAAATGATGGATACATGGGGATTACAATGAAATGGATTCTTATTTGAGCTCAGGCCATAGGATGGCATCATGTGTATCATGTTTATTTTGAGAATTTGAGATATCATAGCTCAGTTAATTGGGGATTACACGCTAAAATTTCCCTTATATGTTGGACATATCATATTATTCCACTGGTGGGGGGTTTACACACTGATGTTTCCCTTGAAATTTTATGTCCTTACAATGAAACTGATCGGATTATTTAAAATCCCTCAGCCCACATGATCTAGGCTTGGTATGAGAAAACAATTATAGAAAATGATTAGTCACACTATTTATGGATACCAAATATATGCACTGGTACAACCCTTTAGAAGGTTAATATATAGATTTTTCTTTAGAGAGGCAACCAACATATCCTGGTTGTAGCTAGAATCAATGTCCACTTAGTTCCATTGATTGGGGCTTACAGACTGATGATTCCCATTCCTTGAGGCTTACAAACTGAGGGTGTACAATGTTATCAATCTCTAGGGTGATATATTGACTAGGCCTTCTTTCCTACCGGACTTCCTTGAAATCCTTCTTGATATTCCTTGATTGTCTATTTTGACACGTTGTAGGATGTCTAGACATGTCTGGTTATATTTCATACACATCTAAAGACAATCGCATGATCCAACTAGTCTGTATAAAGGAAATAATGTATCCTGGATGGCATGTATAATGTTCATTTCATAATAAAGGATGACTTTTTTGGAGGACATTAGAAGTTTAGGATGACTCGTCTTAGAAGACATCACATGATCCTATCTGACAATATTAGAGGAAATCAAATTATATGGATGACATTCCTTAGTGTCATCACAAGAGCTAGATGGCACTCTTGGAAGCCATCGTGAGAGTCAATGCGACATGTCTCAGAGTATTCCACATGTCCAAGCTAACATGTTTGTAGGACATCAAGAAGCCAAGACGATGTGAATAAGGGACGTCGTAAGATCCATCTGACATGCTTGGGTGAAACCGTGAGAGTTTTCTGACATGATTAGTTTCTTCTATAAGGATCATGTGATAATTATGAAGGAAAACTCAAGGCTTGAATGGCTAGCACATAGGGTTACACAAGACTTAAATGAAATGTTTGGAGGGTTCCATGTGACATTCCTTTACATGTTCATGGTACATAACATGTTACCAATAGTATACCAAAGGAGTATTCAGTAATATAGAAGACATGTACTAGTGATATCGCATGACCGAGTGGTTTATGAGAATGACATGGGGATCATTGTGTATGTTCTTCATGTAAGCCTCCCACCATTAGTCTTTATTCAATACTTTATATTGGAAATTCCATGTATTTTTTATGTGTTTGATTATATTAAGTCTCACCTGATTTAGAGATATGAAGAAAATTCTCCATGTTTCTTTCTAGAAGTATATCACATGATCTATGAGTGATCATGTTAAGTGATCATGCATGCTGCATGGTTTCTCTGATTGTTCCCTGGGTATTACCTCATGAGAATCGTTTATGATACCAAGATCAGCTACTCTGAGAAATCTACTATGGGGCTTGGGTTCCCCTATACATGTGGATGCAAGAAGGTCAAAAAAATCTAGATATTTGTGATGAATTTTCATGCTAGGGTGGGTGATTTATAGTCCTTTCCACCCCATTTGTTATCCTCTTTACACGGTACATATCGTGTGAATCTAGGCTAGATTCAGTGAATGGTACTCAACGTCATGCGTCTTCATAAGGTCCTATCGTGAATCATTTTTGGGGAACTAAATGTCTTTAAACAACCACAAAAACATCCTATCAATTCCTCATTTTTTGGGTTATTTCCAACAAATTGGGATTTTTATCCATGTGGACATGTCTTAGGACATCCATATTGTCATTCTGACATGTCTGAGAGCCTTTTCTAGATCAGGGTGCCTATAGAAAGGCCTTCATGTGAACTCATGTGATTTATTTGGAATATTTCATGACATAAGGATGCCTTGTTAGGGGGCCTTCATGAGATCAGTGTGACTTTTCATGGGTTTTCACTATACCGTATAAGAGTAAACCTTAGTGTGTCACATAAGTTTCACGACTTCAAGAGGTTCCCGTATTTCCCCTATTTATTTTTATTTTTAATCTTACACAGGTGGGGGGACTCGTGAGGTGCATGAGTGTTGTCATGGAAAATAAATCTACCTCTTGGTTAGGCATCACGTGAAAAATAATATTATTGTCGAGATTCACGAGCATTTGATGTAAAATTCCATCTATTTGTCTTGGTGGAGCCAAAGGGGGGTGTTGGGTCAACTGGACATACATGAGGCCCTTTATGTGATGAGGATTCCATGCTAGCAGGATTTCACAAGGTGATGAGGACATCTTGTTGGATTCTTATGGTTTATTGTCGACCACCATGGGAACATTGTGTAATGTTTATGACCATAAGAGGCACCCTCCTCCTCCTCCTCTTTTATTTCCTTTGTTTATTTTACAAAGTCCCAACGGTCTCGTGATTTTTATTGAATGTTGTCAAAGACAATGGTTCTCTAAATCAATGATATGTCAGGTGAGTTTTATGACCATAAGAGGCTCCCATATTGCGGATATTTTTCTCCTATTCTTGAAGGTATTTTGGATGGTTTTTCAGAGTCCCACCTTTTGACACATTGCATGACCTAGGGGCTTACTTGGTTGTCATCGTGTGATAACTGGTTATCTGGGGTACCTTCACAATAGTGGAAGGGCATGTAGAAAGGGATTATGGGGCCCTATGTGGACTATTTCATACTCATGGATCCTTCACATGACCCTATTATGGTCACTTAATTGTGTGTCTCTTAGAGGTTTTTTTGATCTAAAAGTCATTGAGAACCTTATTCTTCCACTTTATTGAGGGGAAAACAATACTAATATCTTGGTGTTTCACCCTTTTTAATTTTTCATTGCTCATTTTAAAGGATTCAGAAATAGGTAATAATATAATAAATAATTTTCATTTTTATTAATATTTTTTAATTAGATAGTTATATTCATTTTAAAAATATAATATAATTTTTAAATTAAAACACAAATAGTTTTAATTAAACTATTTTAATACAATGTATTTATTTAAAATTACAATATCTATGTTATAGAATTTTATTTGGTAAAAATGAGTACCATTTTTTAAATAAGAAAATAAAAAACAATGGGTGAATTTTAAGTATTTTCCATAAAATATTGATTTCGAAGTGAATAGTGAAAAAATATAGGTTTTTGTGAAACTTTCATTTTCATTCAATAAATTAAATAATTTAAAATCACAATTATTCTTTGAATTTTGTTTAAATTAACATAACTATTATTCATCTATATTTAATACAATAAATTAAATTTAATACTCCTTTTTGGATATTATTATATGATTATTTTGGGTATTAATCTCTATTTTTGTGAAAACTGTTTCAGAGTGGATAATATTTCTGCATTTAAAATAAATAAAAAAACCCATAATGAGTAATAATATAAAATAATTTTATATATTATATATATATTTTGTTTTTAAATTAATATAATTATTATTACTCATTATATAGTTAATATAAATCATCATATGCTTGAAAAATAAATTCCATGGAAGCACGCTTTTTATACACATATGAAAATTTTATTTTAAATAAAATTATGCCACTAATAAAAATTAATTTTATAAAATGTATTATATATTTTTAATAAAATTTATTATATATTATATAATAATTGAAAATAATTTTTTTCATATTGGATAGTGAAATTAGTACGAATTGTTTACCATGGTTAAAGTGAAAACATGTTTACCATAGGGTTAAACTAAAAAAAATAAGTTTTAAAATGTCCTAAAAACTACCCTGATTACTATTTTGTGACCCTATGTCTACCTTATCTCATCTATGTTATGATAATGTTACATTGTGGAGCATATTGGAATATGTAAATCATGGGTATAACTTTTTATTTTCAAAAAATCTTGTTGTGTCCTCTCTGCCACTTATAAAATATTGTACCATCTCCCCTCCTCTTCACACCATCAAAGCATTTTGGATTAGACATGACCTTACAAAATAAATTCCTAGACTCACTAACCATTTTATAGAATCTGTTTATATTATAAGACCATCCTAGGAAATAATCTGGTGAAAACATAAAGAAGTCATCCAAAGAAGAGGTATTGTCTTTAACCAATAATTTTGTACTATTTTTTCTTCCATAACCTTCTAATATTAGTCATCCATTATTATATAATAAAATTAATATCTAAAATTTTCTGATATTTTATTATTTTAATGGAATAACTTATGTAAATCGCCTCTTACATCAAATTGGATGTGAATCCATCATTCATGAGTATAATGAATTACCGCCTCATGAACCGATGTAATTCATTTTCCATCATATCCATTTACATATAATTGTAATGAGGGAGTTAATTTATATATATTATATTAATTAAATATTTATCATATTGAAAATAAAACTTATAATTATATTCAAACATTTCTACACAATGAAAAATTATAATTTCGTTCATACGTATGTGTGGACTAATGCATTCACAAAGCGATTGATTCACTTTTAATCATGACATAACATTTATTATATATATAAGTATACAGAAAAAAAATAATATTGTATTTTTAATATAATTACCATTCTGTAATTATTATATAATTATTAATTTATTTCATTACTTATTATTAAAAAATGGAAACGTTGCCCATGTGTTTGTATGACCAACCGTCTCTATGATTGTATCATAGTTCATTTTTAATAACCATATTTCATTATAAGGTTTAAAATTATAATTAATGTATAAATATGAAAACTATTTCATTATTATTTTTCTATAAATTATGGAATAAGGACCTTTTTAACCATAATC
Organism: Viscum album; assembly: GCA_963277665.1. Taxonomy (NCBI): domain Eukaryota; kingdom Viridiplantae; phylum Streptophyta; class Magnoliopsida; order Santalales; family Viscaceae; genus Viscum; species Viscum album. The sequence goes on along the minus strand of OY728123.1, from coordinate 742,835,933 downwards.
AACCTACCAAAAACATTTTTTATATAAAAGTTGAATACTGTGAAAACATCCTATGTGACCAAAAAAAATAATAATGTCTATATAGAGTGGCATGAGATAAAATAAAAGGAATAATAAAAATTAAATAGGTTCTTAAGAATGTATTTAATTATTATATGTTTTTTATTATAGAATATAGATAACTTTTGAGACAAATTTGGGCACAAGGTAAGATACACTTTAACTTATAACATCATTTCAATGTTTTTGAATATTTATTTTCTATTTCTTTCACTTCTGTGTCCATTGTAACACCCCAATATTTCATATTAAGTTATTTTTATTAATTCAATAGCTTGTGCTGCATGCAACATCGAGTTCGAACGCACCACGACTTACCAAACTAGCCGTTCAAAAGTAGTTATGAATAGTGTTAACTGAATTTTGAATTTTATATACTCCATATAATTTTAGAATCCATATTATGTGTTTTTTAAACATAATATAAGAACAAATTCATTTTTTCAGATAAAAGAATTATTTTTCAAAGAAATTCAATTTTATCACCTTTTAAGGGAGAACCCTTTTTAAAATAACTATTTTACACTTTTATATATTCAATTTAATAAAATTAAATTCTTCTTTAGAATTAGGACATAAAAATTTATTTTGGATAAATTTTTGATACTTTTCTAATAACATTTGTATTTTGATGAATACTGAAAAATACTAAATTTTAATTGAAAACGAATTTTTTAAACAAAATAAGTTATAGTGTTAAATTAAGTATTTGAATGGTTTGGATGTATAATTATATTATATTTTTATCATTTAATACAATTTAGGAGATTATAAGTAATTTCACATTAGAATTTGACAAAAACACATGTTAATCTTTTGATTGTTTTTACTTTTTAAAAACCAGCTTTTCGGTTTTGACAGAAGGAATTAATTTTAAATTAATTAATGAAACTTCTATGTTTCTAATTTTGTTAAATGTAATTCATTTTTGAATTCAGAATATCAAAATTGTCTTATGGTAAATTTTTGGTATTTTTCTGAAAACATTCAATTTTTGATGAATAGTGAAGACACTGTGTTATAGTTTAAAACCGACTTTTTATTTAAATAATTATTTATTTTCTTTAAATTTATTTTAATTCAAAATAGATATATAATACCTATATAAGTTGAATATAATTTATTGTTTTCATTTTATAATAAAATTAGATTTATAAAGTTTTATTGAACTTTTTATCATCTTTAACCCACCTCTGAGGAGCATTAGTAAATTTACATAAAACATAATTTTACCTTATCTGTGAGTTGAATTTAAAAAATCCAAGACACAAAGTTTATATCAGTAAATAAAATGTGGTTCAATAAGATGAAAATAATATTTGGTGAATATTAACTTTTTACTTTTATTTACCACGGTTAAAAGTAAATAGGGTAATTAAGGGTAAAATGATATTATTATTACACTAACACTTGTCCAAATTCTATTGGATAAGTAATTCGACCAAAAAACATTACGAATAAAATATGATCCTTTAGGTACACTTGCATTAGATTAGGACATTTATTATTATTTAATTCAAAGAAGAGCTAAAAGTGTTAAATTCAATGTTTAATAACTATACCATTTTTAATATAAGGATACACATAAGATAAATTAGACTATAAATATTCATTAGAAATATAAAAAAAAAAATTCTACCTAATGGTATTTTATTTATAATTTTTAGACATTATATAATGTAATTTATTTATGACACAATGATGATGCAGTAATCACCTAATTAATTAAATATTAAAAAATTTGATATTATAAATATCCAAATAAATGTAAATTGATACTTTTTATCAATAAAACTAATTTTCCAGATTAATATGAAATGTTAAGGTTGGTTAGATGAATTTTTTTTTTTGAAGTAATAATGCTGTTATAAATTTAGCCAAAACAAAATACCAAATAGTGTCAAAATGGACATAAAAGTGTTTTGAAAACAAATATTATATTATTAATTGATATTCTATTTCTAAAAATACAAGGTTTGGCCAGAATAATTATATAATGATATTTGTATCATTAATGAACCACTTGGGGTTCTCTTGGAAGTATATAGTAAGTTTATTAACCATATAATATAAAAATACAAAGAGATATGGTAAATGTCAAACTATTTAACTAAGAGTTAAATCTAAAAGATAAGGTTAATATAGTGACCCAAACCTATCTAAAACCTATATGTTGAGTATTTTTCGACCCATCCCCACCTTATCCTTTAAATAATTCATTTTGGATCCATTAGAAACCGAAAATGATTTTATTATAAATTAATATTTCTAGCTTTCCCTAAGGCGCCCCTCACCCCTCTTATAAAAGGGCACTCCACCTTCTCTATAATTCACACTTTCAAAGCCATTATTCTCAGAAAAACCCAGACCAAATATCCTCCCAAATATCCTCCCATCATCCTAGAGGCCTTACCATAATCAGAATGCCAATTTACGGAGCCATTTTGATCAAATCAAAATGATGAACCTGAAGAAGAGGTAAATATTTCATCACCTCTTTCAAGTTCCTTTCTTCTTCCACTTCCTCTTTATTTGTTGTTTCCATTATAAAATAATAACTCTAGTATATTCTATATATTGTGATGTTATTATAAATATGGTACAACCAAATTCATTATTCTATCCATCCTTTTAATGACATGTCACTATATGTGCGTACGTACGGCTTATTGTCTCCACGTCATGGTGTAGTTGTTATTCAATACATTATTATTTGGATGGTTATAATAATAATGTATAATTGGTGTAAATAATAAATATAACCTGATAATGATTCTTTAAATATGATATACCATCCAATTATATATGATTTTAATATCAAAAGAATGATATTGTCGCTCGTGCGTACGTATGGATTACCGTCTCCCCGAATGTGATGAGATTCATTCCCCATCGTATAAATTCAAGAATAATTTTCATTTGATGGTTAAAAATAATGTTTAAAGACTTAATATCATTCTAAATATTAATAATATGCATCCCATTCAAAACAAACACGGCTTAAGTAACCAAGCATATAAAGGAGAACGAATCAGTTAACACCTGAAACGATGATAATACTAAAATATCAATATTAGAAGATCATATATGATATCATATTAATATATATGGTTATTTTATAATTTAATATCAATTATTTCACCATTATACAAGATATTAACATACCCCCGACCAAGGAAAAGTACAAGGTAAGGGGTTCCTTATCCCAATTTTAATTATGTGAGATTGACATTGTTCGCCACTTATTTATTTGATGTGGTGTATTGTGTCCTAACATTCAATATATATTATCATTATTCTCTTTATATTCATGGTATTATGTGATTAATTTTGTGGTTATTAACTTTTGTTCATACGACTCGATTGATTACAACGATGTAAGGGTTTTTCATCTCACTTTTTATTCCCATGAGATTCATGCTATATTGGCCACTATTTCTTTTTGTGTGGAATATGTACTATACATGATTGTATTATTGGTGAAATATAATTTAATTTATGATTATTTACATCTTAATTGTATTATCCTTCTTTCATGGGTTTTATGCTTCATAAGTTACCAAATCAGTAAGGGAATTTCAAATTTCAATTTCCACTCAGTGAGCTTTACGCATACTTCATTGATTATTTTACTCCAAGATTATGTATGGAATCACTATTTATTATTTATGTAGTAATTTCAAATCCACCTTTTTTGGATATACTTTTGATACACATAATTACTCCATTTATAATTTCTCAAGTCATTGATATAAACATGATCTTAACTCAATTTCCATTCATTGTGTTAAACATCCAAGTCATTTGTGTTGTTTTTACAAGAATATGTGTGAATGTCCTCTGATTTATTTACATTAAATATCCAATCCTATTGAGTGTATTTATATTTTTTACACATAATTATTTCATTTATTTATCCTTTACCTAAGGATACTGTCTTTATAAGGGATTTCATCTCAATTTACATTCCATTGAGACTTCTTTGTTGTTATGCACAAATTCACTTGTATATGGTGTATATTCTGTCCTTTGACATAGTATATAATGAAATTCTTTATTCTCATGGTATTATAAAGTTTTTATTACCTCAATTACTTGTATTCAAGCGTGTCTCATTTGGATAATAAACCTAACTAAAATACCATTTTAAATGTTTTAAAAATTTATTCTTCTAAATCTATCTCATTAATGTCCATGTTTTCAAAATGGTTTTAACATTTTATTTATATGGACATTAATGTTTTAAAATTAAAATTCCTTTTAAAAGTTTCGAAGTGGAATGGGACACTTTGATTCAAAAATATATTTTAAAACGGCTTCTTGACAAATATTGTGACTTTTAAATGTTTTCAAGAAAAATGGAGATATTTCTCTCAAATAGTTTTGATGATTATTTTCATCTATGTCAATATCCTTCATTATACTCGATTGAGGTTAATCTGTTATAATAAAATCATCCATATTTTATTGAATTAGTTATGATTGATTGTGGATGTGCTATTTTTATACCATTCATGGTTTGTGGATAAAGTATTGACAATTCGTATGCTATTTTTAATACGAATTTTTGTGTTATGTTTCAAAATTTTCATATGAGGAATGCATTGGACTTATTAAGTGATGAGTGGAGCCCACTATAGCTCCTCAATGCAATGGTAGGTCTCATGAGACAAACTAGTGTCTTCGCACAAGTCCTTGACAAAATCTTATTTGTAGTCTTTCCATAAGGCCTTGACTATGTGGTTATGGAGTCTGGCATTATGCATTACAACATTATGAATGTGGATATTGATATTTCATGTGATTATTAGACTAGTAGAATATCCATGTGAATAATTAAATTTCATTATTTGATTTTATCTTTGATATATTATGTTGAAGTTCAAGTTTAAAAGGCCTTTGTTTTAGTCTTATACATTACATTAAATGTTTATGCTTATTTATTAATGTTTCCACTTTATTGATCTCCTTACTGAGCATCTGAGCTCACCCCTTTCTGTCTTTTATTTATTCCAGGATGTAAAGAAGTATATTATGACTGACCTATAGGGATATTCTATGGGATATCGGTGTTTTCTATGGAAACAATGTTGTTGTAGTTTTCCATTTTATGATATAATGTAAACCTTATTAATTTATCTAGTACTTAAAAATCTACTAAACTAATCAGTCCTTCGAGACTTGGTCTTTTGTGATCATGCCAATGATACGTAATAATGCACCGACTCTGGGATTCTGTGGTCGGGGTGTTAGAGTTGATATCAGAGGAAGTTTAGTACAAACCATTGAATCTAGATTTAGATAAACTCTAATTATAGCACATTACCCTAAGATAGAATTTGAGGATTATTATAGAAGAACTTTCTAGAATTTTTGTATGGTAGAGATTATGTGGGTTTTCTAAACAATAAATCCATGTCTGGATATGATCAGGTAGAGGCGACTCTGGCACAGATGTACCTATGATTGAAAAATCCGGCAAGGAGTTTCAGGCTTGACCCAGGGTATCTTGGTACATGACAACGGGCCTTGCTACACTCTTGGTTACGACACTCCCAGGGGATATGCTTGGGATAATTCACATTTTCTTTGTAAACCGATTTGAAGGATTTTAATATAAGATGAGAATAAATTACCGTTATTAATACAAAGGTGTTTTAGATTGAAAATAAGGTGTTATGATATTCTCTAAATGATTTTATGACTCACACTATGCTTTCTTGTGTTAGTCAATGTTTGGATTCCAAGGAAGTCATAGTAATATTGAACATGATGTACAAGGTGGGAACTGTGGAGGAAATGAGAAACGGAATGGAATGTTGATAGGTATAAAAGATATCATGTTCATATAGAATAAGTTTTCAAAATATATTATCAACAACATATATATTAACTAACTCCCAGACTCAACAAAGAAGTGAAAGGTTGTGAATGATAAGAGATCCAGTAGTGGAGACCATGGAGAAAAGAAAGCTCAATTTCCATCATGCAGGAAATGTGGAAGGATACACCTAGGTATGTGTCTTAATGGAACAACGAAATGCTTTATGTGAGGGATATAAGGACATAAAGTAAAGAATTTTGGATGAAAAATGAATATTACTATGGAAGAAAATAAAAATGATCCAAATAATTCATTTACAGTCATTTTCCTAAAATGTAGGGGACCTGGGCATACCCGAGTAAATTCCCTATTCTATAGGATAACCCCTTTGTCAAGGAAGAACCTATGTGGAAATAAATTGATGATCAAATGTTTAAAAGTATTAGTGCCCTTTGTTGATGGGATTACGGAGAATTTTCTCTTATGTGTGACCATGTAGTTTATTATGTGAAAATTCTATTTTATGAGGAATTGTGTTTTCTATTATTGATATAGTTATATGTAACCATTTGGGTTTATATGATCCTTGAATTTGAGGCAATTACATGTTATTATATTTTGGGATGAAAATGCAAGGTATGAGATAACATTTGTTATGAAATTATGTTATGGTTATTTTGAATAATTTATCTAATTTTTGGGAACGTTATAAAATATAGTTTTTTTTTTTGAAAAAGGACAACATGCATACCGTGTGACAACCCGTCGTGTCATACAAAGCTGCAAGAATCGAACCCACAACCATAGTGAGATTGATATTTATCACCTACCACTGGACTACGTGAAGTCCCTGGTTAGTGTGACTAATTCATTTTAGTAAAATTATTTTATTGATCAATAATAAGTTGATTTGGGATCTTATGTCTTATCTAATGGATATCCTTAGTATAGGAATGTGATTTTGGGATTAAGTGATAAATGTTATTTTGGAAGATGTTATCTCTATTCGGAATACTATATGCTTAAGGAAAATAGAATACAATGGGATTTCATTTGAGAAGTAATGGTGGATTTTTATCTATGTTTTCATTGTGGATTTATAGCGATCTGGGTTATTTACGTAAATGATTAACCTATCATAGAGAATAGGTTATTAGGTTAATTACTTTTAAGTATGTCAATTTAAGATTAGTAGATGTTATTTGTAAATACAATTTAATGTGGAAGAAAACGTAATCAAATTCTTCTATGTTTTGGGTTTCAATATTAGTTTGGATTACATTTATGGATTTTAAGGAAAATTGTTTATTGAATGGTATTTATTGAACTTCGGGTATTGTTGGTTTAATTATAGAAATTAAGATAAGTATTTATTTCTCTAAAGGATTATCCTTTTTGGGGATCATCTGATCTTATACTAACCATTTTTGTTTTGGTTAATTTCTAAATACAAGGTAAATATATATAGTTTATCCTTATTGGATTATGTGATTCTCTAGAAGTTGATTCTAGTGCTCCAGGTGTGACTAAGTCATCTTGAATACTCATAGTTTGAAAAAAATATGAGTTAGTGGTATAAATTTATTAAAGGATGAAACTCTACTTAAAAATTAAGTATATCTCTTTATGTTCTTAGTCAATATCATAAATAAATTCCTCAACTTTATGGAACTTAAAACAAAAAATGTTATTCGTTTACTTATGCTACTAGGAAACTAATGAAGATTTATCTCATCACAAGTTTTTTTTCTTGTTGTTAAAGTTTTCCTAATCATGTTTTCTATCACTCTCCAATAGAACTTGACACTTATTTTATCTTTCATATCCATGTTTTCTTACATGGAATCGTAGTGTGGGTTATCTCGTGTGACCTTTGTACTTCTCTTTATTTCTTTTAAAGATATTATTATATTGACTCTTTTTCCGGTGTGGTACTTTCAATGAAGTTACCAAGCCCAATTTTAAAATTGAGAGGACGCAATTTCCAAAAGGAGGGAAGAATGTAACACCCCAATATTTCATAAAAAGTTATTTTCTTTAATTCAATAGTTTGCACTACACGCAACACCGAGTTTGAGCATATCACAACTTACCAAACAAGCCGTTCAAAAGCAGTTATGAATAGTATTAACTAAATTTTTACTTTTATACACATCATATAATTTTAGAATCCAAATTATGTGTTTCTTAGACATAATATAAGAACAAATTCATTTTTTATAGATAAAAGAAGTATTTTTCAAAAAAAAAAAATTTACCACATTTTAAAACAAAATGATTTTTTAAAACCAATATTTGAAACTTTTATATATTCAATTTAAATAAATTAAATTATTCTTTAGAATCAGGACATAAAAATTTATTTTGGATAAATTTTTGGTACTTTTTTAATAACTTTTATATTTTGTTGAATACTGAAAAATACAAAATTTTAATTGAAAACAATTTTTTTAATTGAAATACTTTATAGTGTTAAATTAAGTATTTTAATGGTTTGGAAGTATAATTATATTATATTTTTATCATTTAATAAAATTTAGGTAATTTTAAGTAATTTCAAATTAAAATTTGACATAAACATATGTCAATCTTTTGATAGCTTTTACTTTTTAAAAACCTGTTTTTCGGTTTTGAAAATGGGAATTAATTTTAAATTAATTAATAAAAATTCTATGTTTTGAATTTGGTAAAATATAATTCATTTTTGAATTCATAATATCAAAATTATCTTAGGGTAAATTTTTGTTATTTTTCTGAAAACATTCAATTTTTGATGAATAGTGAAGAACACTTTGTTATAGTTTAAAACCGACTTTTAATTTAAATAATTATTTATTTTATTTAAATTTATTTTAAGTAAAAATAGATATATAATACCTATTAAAGTTCAATATAATTCAATTTAGTCATTTTATAATAAAATTAGATATATAAAATTTTATTGAACTTTTTATCGTCTTTTACCCACCTCCTAGGAGCATTTGCAAATTTACATAAAACTTAATTTTACTGCTTTAGTGAGTTGAATTAAAAAAATATGAGATACACGGTTGATATCAGTATGTAAAATGTGGTTCAATAAGATGAAAATATTTTTTGGTGAATTGTACCTTTTTACTTTCATTTGCCATGGTTAAAATTAAATAGGGTAATTAAGGGTAAAATGATATTATTATTATCCTAACACATGTCCTAATTCTATTGGATAAGTGTAATTTGACAAAAAACAACCTTAGGAATAAAATATGATCCTTTAGGTCCACTTGGATTATATTAGGACATTTATTATTATTTAATTCAAATAAGAGTTAAAAGTGTTAAATTCAAAGTTTAATAACTAAAACATTTTTAATATGAGGTTACACATAAGATAAATTTGACTATAAATATTCATTATAAGTATAAAAATATTTACAACATAATGGTATTTTATTTATATTTTTTAGAAGTTATGTAATGTAATATATTTATGACACAATGATGATGCAGTAATTACCTAATTAATGATATATTAAACAAATTGATATTATAAATATCCAAATAAATGGAATTTTATACTTTTTATGAATTACACTACTTTTATAGGTTAATATTACATTTTAGGGTTGGTTAGATGGATTTTTTTATAAGTAATAATGCTGTTATGAATTTTGCAAAAACAAAATACCAAATAGTGTCAAAATTGAGATAAAAGAGTTTTTAAAACAAATATTATATTATTAATTGATATTTTATTCCTAAAATTCTATTTTTCAGCCAAAATACTTTTATAATGATAGTTGTATCATTAATGAACTACTTGGGGTTATCTTGGAAGTATATAGTATTTTTATTAACCATATAATATAAAAATACAAAGAGACATGGTAAATGTCAAACTATTTAACTAAGAGTTAAATCTAAAAGATAAGGTTATTATAGTGAACCAAACCTGTCTAAAACCTATTAGTTGAGTGGTTTTAAACTCATACCCACCTTATCCTTTAACGAATTAATTTTTGAGCCTTTAGAAACCGAAAATAATTTTATTGTAAAATAATATTTCTAGCTTTTCCTAAGGTTCCCCTCACCCCTATTATAAAAGGGCACTCTCCCTTATCTCTAATTCACACCTTAAAAGCCATTAGGCTCGGACAAACCCTACCCGATTATCCTCCCAACTCTCCTACCTTCATCCTAGAGGAAATAATTTAGTCAGAAAGCCAACCTAAGGAGCCCTTTTGATCAAATCAAAACGAAGAACCCGAAGAAGAGGTAAATATTTCATCACCTCTTTCAATTTTATTTCTTCTTCGACTTCCTCTTTCTTTGTTGTTTCCATTCTAAAATAATAACTACAGTATATTTTATATAATATGATATTATTATAAATATGGTAAAACTATATTCATTATTCTATCCATCCTTTGAATGACATGTAACCATACGTGCGTAAGTACGGCTTAACATCTCCACGTCGTGGTGTAGTTGTTATTAAATACATTATTATTTGGATGGGTATAATAATGATGTATAATTGGTGTAAATGATAAATATAACATGATAATGATTTCTTATATATGATATATGATCCAATTATATATGATTTTAATATCAAAATAACGATATTGTCGCTTGTGCGTACGTACAGATTACCGTCTCCACGAACGCGATGAGATTCATTCCCCATCATATCCATTCAAGAATAATTTTCATTTGATGATTAAAAATAATTTTTAAATACTTAATATCATTCTTAATATTAATAAGATACATCCCATCCATAAAAAACATGTCTTATGTAACCAAGCGTATAAAGGAGAACGAATCAGTTAACACCCGAAACGACGATAATACTAAAATATTAATATTAAAATATCATGTATGATATCATATTAATATATATGGTTATGGTATAATTTAATAAAAATTAGACAACAAGCCCATACCCGTGTGGTAAGGGCTCCTGCTTGGCATCCAAGATACCCGGGTTCAAAACCGGGTGGAGGAGAATTTCTGGGGCACTGTAGCAGTACTATAGCAGACATTGTAGCAGTACTGTAGCAATTACTATTTGGTACTGTACAGCCAGAACTATTCACCCAATTTGGGCATTTGGGCCACCGGTTTTGGCCTAAGGGTCTCCAGGTCTTTCAGGTCATCAAAGTCCTTTGGGCCATAGGGCCTTTGGGTCACGCAGACATGGAGTATCCCAATTCACACAGAACATGCCCCAGAAGAGGATCATAGCAACAGGAGTAGCAGTCACCAGATGCAGAGCTAACCAGATTGGAAGAATGAGAGGGTATGGCAGCCACCATCTGGACAAGGCATCGTGAAGCATTGCATGGGGCAATGCTGCCGATCAGCAATGCAAGGTGGGGAGCTAAGAAGATCAATGATTCAAGACGCCGGGGAGGGGCAGTTCTAGTGGGATGGGCCTACGGGTCATGTAATGGGCATGGTATGCCTCTGGGACTTCGGGTCATGTATTTCGGGTCATGTCGGCCCTTGTTCTTTGGGCCTACGGGTCATGTACGGGTTCCCCTTCAACCCTTAAAAGGGGGATTATCTTAATAAAAATAAAAAAGAAGGCCTTCGAGCCATTCGGGCGCAAAATAACAATTATTTAACCATTATACATGATATTAACGTACCCTCGACCAAGAAAAGTATAAGGTATGGGGTTTCTTATCTCACTTATAATTATGTGATATTTCCATTATTCACCACATATTTATTGTATGTGGTGTATTGTGTACTGCCATTTTATATATATTATCATGATACTGTTTATATTCATGGAATTCTATGATTCGTTTTGTGTTTATTAACTTTTGGTCATACGACTCGATTGATTACAACTAAGTATGGGTTTTTCATATCACTTTTTATTCCTATGAGATTCATGCTATATTGGACACTATTTCCTTTTGTGTGGCATATGTAATGTCCATGATTTTATTCTTGGTGTAATATAGTTTGATTTATGGTTATTTACATATTCATTGTATGATCCTTCATTCATGGGTTATATGTTTCATAAGTTACCAAATCAGTAACGGAATTTCAAATTTCAATTTCCTCTCAGTGGGCCTTACGCATACTTCATTGATTATTTTAATGAAAGATTATGTATGGAATAACTATTTATAATTTATTTTGTGATTTCCACTACACATTTTGTGGATATAATTTTGATACACATAATCACTCCATTCATAATTTCTCAAGTCATTGATATAAACTTGATCTTAACTCAATTTCCATTCATTGAGTTAAACATCCAAGTCATTGGTGTTGTTTTTACAAGAATATGTGTGAATTTCCTCTGAGTGATTTACACTAAATATCCAATCATATTGAGTGTATTTATATTTTTCAGACATAATTATGTAATTTATTTATACTTTACCTATGGATACGGTCTTATAAGTGATTTCATCTCAATTTACATTTCTTTGAGACTTCTTTGTTGTTATGCACCAATTTAATTTTATATGGTGTATATAATATCCTTTGACATAGTATGTAATTAAATAATTTATTCTCATGGTATTATAAAGTTTTTATTACCTCAATTATTTGTATTCATGCATCTCTCATATGGATATTAACTCTTACTAAAATACCATTTTAAATGTTTTAAAAATTTATTCTTATAAATCTTTCTCATTAATGTACACATCTTAAAAATGGTTTTAAGGTTTTTTTTATATGGATATTAATGTTTTAAAATTAAGATTCCTTTTAAAAGTTTCAAATTTGTATGGGACACTTTGATTCAAAAATCTATTTTTAAGCAGCTTCGTGACAAATAGTGTGACTTTTAAAGGTTTTAAATAAAAAGGGGGATATTTTTCTCAAATAGTTTGATGATTATTTTCATCTATGTCAATATCCTTCATTATTATTGTTTTAGGTTAATCTGTTACAATACAATCTTCCATACTATATTGAATGAGTTATGTTTGACTGTGGATGTGCTATTTTTATACCATTCCTAGTTTGTGGATAATGTATTGACATTTATTATGCTATTTTTAATACGAATGTTTATGTTACATTTCAAAAATTTCATATGAGGAATGCATTGGACTTATTAAGTGACAGGTGGAGCCTGTTATAGCTCCTCGATGCATCGGTAGGTCTCATGAGAAAAACTAGTGTATTGTCATAAAGCCTTGACCAAATATTATTTACAGTCTTGGAAAAAGGCCTTGACTATGTGGTTATGAAGTCTGGAATTATGTATTTCATCATTATAAAAGTGGATTTTGATATTTCATGTGATTTTTCGACTAGTAGAATATCAATATGAATTATTAAATGGAATTATTTGATGTTATCCTTTCCATATTATGCTCATGTTCAAGTTTAAAAGGCTTTTTTAGTCTTATACATTGCCTTATATGTTTATGCTTATTTATGAAAGTTTCCACTTTATTGTTATCATTATTGAGCATATGAGAACACCCCTTTCTATGTTTTATTTTTTCTAGGATACGAAGAAGTATATTATGACTAACCTACAGGGATAATCTATGGGATCTCAGTGTTTTCTATGGAAACAATGTTGTTGTAGTTTTCCATTTTATGATGTAATGTAAACCTTATGAATGTATCTAGTACTTTAAAGGCTACTAAAATATTCAGTCTTTCAAGACTTGATCATTTGTGATCATGACAATGATACGTAATAATGCACCGATTCTAGGCTTCTGGGGTCGGGGCATTACATCAATGTTCTTCTAAATGTTTCAATAAAATTATTATTAATTATTAAATATATTATAAATGAAATTTTTGACCATATTTCACTTTCATTAACCTGATTTTTTATAAAATAATTCTTTATAATATTTTATGTGTGGTACTTTATTTTAAAAACTATCTTTTATTGATTCCCTTTTAACTAATTTCCATCCATTTCCTTGTTTTCAAAATTATTTTATGAAGGTATATATATGGAAATAATAAAATTATAAAATAATTTTTATATATTTTTCACCCTCATTTAATTTTTTTCAAAATTTTATTCTCTTAGAGAACATTTTGAATTTCTTTATAAAATTAAAAATGAATGTTCAATTTTATGATATATGGTGATAATTTCTTTTCCCGCCTCCGTAACTAGTATTTAATTTTTTTTCTTCCTTTACAGGATTTTTTTATTCATATAAAACCTATCGTTCCATTTTTCTCAATATTTCAGTATTGAAAATTATTTTTTAAAAGAAATTGGTATTTTGATATTCAAAAGTGTTTTCCATAAGGGTTTAAAAGTATTTTTGAATAGTTAATGAGGAAAAAGTATAATCATGAAATTTTTTATTATTATTTTTATCCTTGTAAATTGATTGTGACAACGTGTGATCCCAATAGAGCTTGTAGGATGGGTTGATCCCCATTATATCTCAAAATATGAAAGTGAGGCTTTATTATATCCTAATAGATGATTGGTTGAGACACATTATAGCTCACGATATGACGAGTTAGCCACATTATATTTATCCAATGCATTGGGTAATTATTAAGTTCTTAGTAGAATTATATTACAAGTTAGTCATATGTTTATTCCAATCTAGAAGGGTTTTATGAAGATAAAGAATCAAGGAACCTATATATAATTACTATATTTTCCAATGAGTTTTCTTGGATATGGTTTATTTTCAAAAGGTAATATAAATGATCATTTTAAATGAATGATGACACACTTTCCAAGTAAAAAGGTATTTTTTGATTAAAAGGTTGTCCATTTGTTTCCATGTTTTTTAATGGACTAACAGATTTATTATTTTTATATCATTTACCAATATTTTTATGTTCATCACATTTTTTTCAAATATTTTTCATATAGTTTATTGATGGATAAATGAAAATAATAATTCATTTTGAAATTCATGAACATTTTTCATGAAAAAATAATTTTTCTTATGCCTTATATTATGGGGAAAATGGACACTAATCAGATGTTTCCACATTATATTATATTGGATTGACATTTAACTGATTTAATTCTATTAATCTCCAACTAAAAAATATCATTAGGAAGAGAAAGTTATTTTTAGTATAAATTCACTAGAATGTATAATGTTTAATATTGGTTCCTTATCGTTTGTATGACATTAGGGTTTTGATAAAATTAGAGGATAAGATAATGTATGTAAATAGATTTAAGATATTTTAATATATGACTATAATGTTATGGTATTTTAAGGTTACCATGTTTCTCTATCTAAAATATATATGTTCAAAATTCTTTTGGTAGAGGAAATAGGGAAGTTGTAGTAGGAAGATACAAATAGGAAGATATCCTTCCAAATCAGCATCCTAAGATCGTTTGAATTGGAAATAAGTTGTTCATTACTGTTTTTATTGGCCAAAACAAACTATAAATGGAGGTTGTATCTATTCATAATATAATCCAAATCAATCCTAGATGACATGTTTATAGTGGTGAATTTTATAAGACAACATCCATTATCTATCAATAGATTTTTTGATTTGGTGGTTTCTAAAGGGTGGATCAATACAATAGAAATAATATTTGGAGGCATGGGATGTTCATATTGTCAAAATTTAACCCTTTAAAATTACTATTTAGAAGGGGATTTTGATTTATGGGGGTATTTTCTTATAATAAAAAGAGATGGATGAGCTTAATTCCATAAAATACGAAACATATAAGAATATTTTTCTAGATAAATATATCACAAAAAAATTTGACTAAGAATAAAAAAAATATTGACCTTGAGGAAAAAAAGATGAAGATTAGGCTATAAGATCCTATATTTTGGATCAATTTATATTTATAATGGAATAGAGTTTATCATTTGGTGTATGGTCCAAATATTAAAACAAGAATAAAAATATAATTTTGATAGTTTGAACACATTAAAGTGATTTTTTATAGGGTCAAAGACCTAGAAGATGCCTCAGAAGTATGTACGAGCTTCGAAAGCATTGGGATTTGAGATCATAGTTTTTTTAAATGAATACAAGTGATCATAGTTAGTTCATAGTTATGGAAAATCATGTGCACTAACTATGTTTCCCAATATATATTGGAACATGGTTTTTTTAAACCATGTGGTTTCTTTAGGGAACTGTGTGAAATAGTTCAGTGGTGTATGGTTTGTTATATGCTTTGTACAAAGTTGGATTAACCATGCAATGAAACCATAACAAATGTTGGGGCTCTTTTATAGTGACCACACATGGGAAGTTCATATTTTTTCAAACCGTTTACCTAGCCATGAGAGTGGAAGTATCCATTTGGGTAATAACAATGCATGGTTGGTTCATGAATATTGAATCCATGTGTCCAAAACATGTGTCTCTTTTATGTGTTGAAAATGAACATTCTCACATCCAATATTTAAATAGTTCCCATCATTCTTTTCCCTTATTTACCATGCACACCATCCCCTCTTCTTGAGCTCTCACATAGCTCTCCTCTAAGGAATAGTGTGTCCTCCCTTGCTTGATTATGGAATCAATAACTTTTAGTTCCATTGGATCACCCTCGGTTCACCTCTAATTCATGTTCCTTCATTTCTTCATTTATCTTGATGTATTTGATACTATTTCCATGCAATATAATATAACCTATTTTTAGGGTGTTTTAATATTCCTCTCATTTCACTTCCACCATGTCGAATTAAATTATAATATTTTATGAGTGATTCATCCTTGGAATGTGGTAGGTGGTCCACATGTTTTTCCATTAAGGTATTTCCTTTTATAACATGTTTCATTGTGCCAAATTCTTGGGTGTCTATGTGTTTCTCCTAAAATTTGATGTCCACTAATTAAATCAGTTAACCCATGTTAGTTATACTCTTATAGACCCTTGATGTTATCAATGGTGATCTATCATGATTATAACCACCCCTTTGGGTGAATTTAATAAAATCCCTTAACACATTATGAAAGAACATGTGAGAACACCACCTTTTAAGTGGGTTTGGATGATACACAATTGATCTATATTAAAATGAACTATGAAATGGATGAATAAAATATATGGACCATATTATCACTTTTATGTCATTTAAAAGCAAAACATTATGGAATTTTCAAAAAATTTGATAAGTCCCTTTAACCTTGATTAACCACATATCACTCAACTATTATAAATGAATGGTTTAAATTAACCTATGAAATAGAATTGAGGTGTGTTTTTAAACAGGGAAAAAATTATTACTTGTAAATGATTTAATATATGAAATGATCATTATGAATTGTGTTGCATGTCTTAAAAGTTTCTCATAAAATATACCTATAAAATAAATTTCAATTAGTTTCAAAACTATATTTTTCACTTTTGTTAAAGTATTAAATATATTTCCTTTTTATTATTCTTATAATATCATGTATATTGGTTGTTGTGACATGGTTAAGGGATGTGTTGGACATGATGATTCATGCTCCCTTGATGTGAGATCATTGGGAATGGAATTCCTTAACATATAATGATATAATTTGGAATGGAATCCTATATCATTTATTTTATATAATTAGAAATAGTATCCCTTGTAATTCATTTTTATCATTAGGTATGGTGTCCCTTTTTATTTTTTAGATAATTGGGAATGGTGTCCTATATCATTTATTGATATCATTGGGCTTGGCAACCCTTTTTTAAAGTATGAAAATTGTTAAATTATTATTATGTGGGTTCCATGGTCTTATGTTAGGGATATTTTTTGGTTCATGTATATATATATATATATATATATATTATTACATGTCTGATTATGTATAAATGCAAGAAATTATTTAGAGACATTTCAGCTTAGGTCGGTATAGGTATTTTTGTCAATATTTCCTCGAGAAAACTGAGCCCGACTTGATTTCCTTTATTATTTAATTCTTTGTTTATTATATATACACACTAATTTATTTTTAACTCACTGAATATATTTAATTATATGTTTTTATGGTATCAAGTTGAGTATATCTCTCTCCCTATTTGGGCCACTTATTTGTGCCTTGATAGATATCTAGATTACAGGTTTGTAATTAGATTTCGCTCTATGTTGTTTTCATTATGTTCTAGGACTGGACATGGGAGATTGGTTGTAGAGGTTGGGTATGTACTTTGGCTACCTTATATATATGGATTCTATTATTTATTTATTTATTTTTTCATCTAGGCCTATTTTATATTTTTGTTATATGTTAATTGCAAGGTATTGGTGTCTTACTATGTTCATGCATGGATATTTATCTTGTCTTTGGATGGGTTATGAAGTTATAATTATATTCCCCTATTATTCCATTTTATTTGTTTTCATCCATTGTATTTATTTATAATCCATAGTTCATAGTCTCCCAACCATCCAACTTCATATCCTCATTTCTAGTTGGTGACGTCCGGCATATGGGGAGGTTCACTTCAGGACTTGACACCAACCAGCTAAAGGAACCGTTTTAATGGATCCTGAGTTGGGATGTGAAAATTTTGTATCATATGATTCTTTTATTCCATTTCTTGTATTTTTATAGATAGTATAAATGAGACTTATAATGTTTCATCACTTTTAAAATAGCTATTTCTTGGGACCAGAAAACCCATGTGTGGGGGAGGGATCAAGTTTCTAGGGATGTGATTGGTACTTATAATATTCATTATTAAATATGATTATTATTTCACCCTGATATATACCGGGTATTTTATTTACTTAATGATTTATGTATTTTAACATGTTTCCTACTATATAATTGAATTATAATTGTACTAATTATTATATGTAGGTGGAGATTCACAATCCATGCATATTCCACACCATATAGATTGAATTTCATCATAGCCTATTACTTTTTGGACGTGCCTTGTGTAATTATTAAGTATTAATTCCAACATAGTACAACATGTGTCTATTTTTCATTCTTATTATTACACCACAATTGAGTTATTTTTTCTATGTTTACCTTTATTCTATTCTTATGTGGTATCTTTTTATGCCTAGTCATATTAATTTCTATATCATAGAATTCCTTGTTATAATTTTGACATAAGTTTGGTTTTTAAAGTGACTGCTTCAACCTAAATGGTGTTTTCTAAAATATATTTATTATGTAATCATATGTAACCAATTGTAACATGTTTAACCCCTGGGTAATTGGTTTCATGGGATGAAACATTAGTGGTTGCGATTAAATGGGTTCTAAATTCTCAATTTAGAATATGCATGGTCCTTTATAAATTGGGAAATAGTGACCCATATAATTTAACCATCATATATAAAATTTCTATATTCTAAAACTAAGAATAATAATATGTTGTAGTTACATTAATGCTGATTGTAACCTGTAAATTCTAGTACCTTTATAACTTAGTAATGATGACCCTTATGATGGGATCCTTATATGCTTTTCTCATCCCCTGTAGGTGAGTTTTAGTGTTGTATCCTTATGAGATAAACCTGAAAGGGGTGTTTTGAAAACATTCTAATTTAACTATTATGTGTTTCATTTAAATGGGATTCAAATTGTAATTTATAGGGCACTGAAACCAAAAATTGAGAATACCTACTCATATGGATTGAAGGGACCCTTGTAGATCACATTTATTCATATATGTGATGGAAGTCAACCCCATGGGGGTATGGATATGTTATATGGGATGGTTTCTTAAAGTTTATGTATCCACTTATACAGTGTTTTATAAATTTTTAGTGCCATATTTCTAGATCAACTATCTTCGATGGTAAATGTATTTTTTCATTTTTAAAATTTATTTATATAAGGTATTAGTAAATTAAAATGATAATAATAACCTAAATTGTGTTTTCCTATACAACATTGTATTTTACTTTTCTTTAAATGGCCATGTTTTCAAAAATAATGGATGAATATTTTTAAAAAAAATTATGGGATAATCTACTTTCTGCTACATAGAATCAGCTAAATAAAGTTCTTAGTATGGTTTCTTATATAATTAGTATTTGATATCCCTTATTTTTAAGACTACTTAAATGTCATAATAAATGTATATTGATTAAAATTATATATATGAAACACTTTTTAGGTGGTTATAGAGTGAAACTTCATGTAAGGGTTATCTTTAGTTTTCCTTTAGAGATGTGTCGAATGGGAATGTAGATGTTTCTCTGGAACATTGGTTTGCTTCTTTTTCTTCTATTTCTTAAACATAATAAATAGAACGTAGAGCATAGTGACTTATATATAAGACTCTAGTTCTATGTTTGATACCTTATTATATAATTAGGGGTCTATCCTATTTATGTAATAATCCTTCAATATGAGAAACTGATAGAATTCTAATCCAAGTTCTAAGCATGGTGCATGATATATGTCCCACAATATGAGTTTGGTAAGTCTCTCGATTGAATAAAAATTCACCCTTGGGTAACTGAGTGGCTATTGGAATGTTAAACCATGAGGTATGGTTACCATATATGGATACCCAATGGGTCTCTCCTTATAACTTTTGTGTTGACATTGTGATCCTTTAGGGAGAACTCCCTTCTGAGGATGATCAGGGAGGATTACATCCTGGTATGATGATTCTTGGATTTTGATTCCATTACACATTTTTTACCGTTTTGGACATTATATTATGATGATTTTTTACATTCCATACATTCTATATCATTAAAGAGAGTTTATAGTCATGTTTTATTCTTTGTAATATGATCCCTTATGTATGATATGGTTCTTGTGAAACTACCCATAGGGATAATTAGGTGGAACCAGGGACCCTGAACTATAACATAGATCCTATTGGGTCACTAATGTTTAGTTGATCCAAGAAACATACTATATAGGTTGGATCAGGTTTATAAATACTCTTAGAATCAATAATATTGGTTTTATACTCGTTTTGAGACCAATTCATTGTAGGTTCTTGGGTTATTCAATGTATTCTTAATGGATCCATTGTTTTTTCGAGGAATATCCTAATGTGTGGGGTTTTGAAATCAGATTCTATAGGAACAAATGTTTGGGTTCCAAGACTAGTTGACCAGTGTATATGTGTTTTATGCTTCAGTTTCTAAAACCATGCCTTTAGGTGGCAGTTTTTTGACAAATCCTGGAATAGGTGAGGTGCCCAATTTTGAAGAGGATTTCCAATGAAACTTCCAGCTATATGAAAATGGAAATCCATCTAATATGGTCGGCATGAATTTGATTATGGAGGAATCTTGGGATTGTGTTTACAGTTTTTAATTGGGTTTTATGAGATTATACACATGTTATGTACCATAATTTTATTTCATGTCGAATGTGTATGGAATATGGTTAGTATAGAACATCCATGAGGAGCTAGGTATGGGATGAGGATCAAATGGTTCAATTTGATTCCTATGTAATCTTAATAAACTCTTATTTATATATGATTATTCCCTATATCTTGACATCGTCCTGAGTATACTAAGAGGGAATTTGGTATACACTGAGAAACTTATCTTTGTGTCATTCCTTGTTTGTTAAAGAAACTCTTTGAGAGTTGTGCTCATGGATAATTATTAAAAATATTTGAAATTGTGTGTAGAACACCATTTTCCATTAAGATTAATATATCTCATGGTGTTTTGAAACTCTTTTAATTGTTACGATAATAAGTAATTCTTTTAAGGTGGGGAGTGTGATGTTTGGTGTTGGTGGTAGATCCTCATCAGAGAAGAATCATGGGATCATGAGAATGACCAATGTATGTTCTCCTAGAATCTCATGTTACATTATGTATGTGAATCAAAGTACATATGGATTTCATGTTAAATTCCTATATCAGTTTTGATTATTGACTTTGGTGATGTCTTAGTGCGGGAATAAATCCTAATGTAGCTTATGAATAACCATGAACGTTGGATCGGGAAATTTGTTGGTTCTTGTGATGTCATAAAAAAGAATTTTTTGAAAATTAATGGTTTGACCAAAAGACATTACCAGAATTTCGGTATTATCTTTTGTGTGTATTCTCATAATAGTCTTGGTATTTCATGTCATAGTGGTCTTGGGATCAAATTTTGATGACTTGTAGACTATTGAAGATGGTAATTTTAACAAATATTCAGCGAAATTTGTTATGTCCTAAGTTCCTCAAATATTTTTATGTGGACGATAAAAAACCACATTTTCAACGACATTGGGGTGAGACAGATGCGATTTACAGATCAGTCATGGCATTTCAAGGAAAATATGGTGTGACCAGCATGATTTTGAGAGCTTGGAGTTCAACCATTTCAACAATATCATGGGATATAGAAAACATCCTCATGAATAATATATTGAACATTTTGGATCATCATTTTTAATTTGATTCATTTATTTTATAGGAAATTATAATGGTGGAAGTACCACGACTCAGAATTGGATGTTTAAATCATGGACTAATAGTGGGGAGATATGTTGGTTGGTTGATAAAAGAGGTGACTATTAGATCATATATCAATATTTACATGATTGGGTAAGTGTCTTATTATAATTTAATTAGTGGTTATAAACATTGGATCAAGTTTTAACGACTTATGTACCATGTGAATAAGGTGACTCTTGGTGGTGTCATGGGAATTTGGGAATGAAATATATCCATTTCATGGAATAAATTCAATACCCAAGAAGTTTGAGTTATGTTTCATTGTTCCTCAAGGATTCATGAGGATGATAAGTTAAAAGGTGGTGAGGTATTATGATCCAGTGTTTTTTACTGGTTGAAATTTCTAATGGAATTGAGCATTTTGTATGGTGGACTGGCCAAATATTAAATCACGCTTCAAAATAGAATTCCATGATTCCAAACATTTTAAAGTATTTTTTTAATATTTTATAATACCTAAGTGGTGTCATGGATGATTGGATGAGTTTCATTAGTATTGGGGTTCAAGAACTCTATTTTGGGAACAGAATCCGAGGGTGCATAATGTGCACACAATTAGTGTAAACCATGTGGCCAAACCTTGTCGACCAATTTGTAAACGAACTTGGTTTTTTCAAAACCTGTAGTTGCTCTAGGGGGAAATGTGAAATAGTGAAGAGTTGTATGTTAGGTCACATAGTTAGAACACATTTGGGATATCTGTTTGTTATAACCATGAAAAATAATGGGGTTCTTGGTTAGTGATCATGCATGTGGAAAAAAGTTCCAAACCATGTACCTAACGATGTGAGGGGTGAGGGGTTTCCCTTTGGGTAGTAGCACTGCATGTTTAGTCAACAATTATCCAAACCATAGGACCAAAACGTGAAACCAAATTGTTCCACTCATTAAATGGATGTAAATGACTATTTCCCCCTCCATCAATTAAATGGTTTCCCTCTTTTTCTCCCTCAAATCTAACATACAACCACCCCTTCGCACAATATCTCCATTAGATCTCCTCATATTCTTAGTGAGTAATCATCCATTAGAACTCATAATCAAGCATTGTTGGATTTGTTGAATAACACTATGTTATTCACTCATTTCTCATCCTTCCATTATCCATTTATCATGTCGTATTAGATACTATTTCCATGAGAGATAATATGTCATATTTTATAGGTTTTTATAATTATTCTGATTTGTCTACCTCAGGAATGAATCAAAGCATGGTATTGGATGAGTGAAGAATTGCTAGTATGAGGTAGATTTTTGGCATGTTCTTCCTTTAATTTCTTAATTTTTAAAAAATACATCATTTCCACATGCCAAACATTTCATTTGTCTCCCCTAAAATGTCAAATCCTTTAATTAAATTGGCAATCCCTTATTGGGTATACTCTCATGGAACATTTTTTTCAATGGTCATCTAACAATATAAGTACCACCCCTTTGGTGACATTTTATAAAAATACATGACACATTCTGAGCACACGTTTTTTCAAACCACATTTTATGTGAGTTTGGCTTGTCCCTAATTACTGTAATTTAAATTAACCTATGAAATGGTTGAATACCGTTTATGTAAATTATTATCACATTTATGTGATTTGATAACTTGACATATTAAAATTTTAAATTAACTGGTTAAGTCCCATGAACCTTGATCCATCACTTACCACTCAATCATTAAGAAGGACAGACCTAAACAATCATACTAAATTGAGATGAAGCATTTTATTAAATATGTCTAACTTTGTTACATTTAAATGATTTAATAAATTAAATGAACATGAATAATCATGTTGTGTGGTATAGACATTCCTCATTTCATTCACCTATATCAAAAATTTTAAAAGGTTAGAAAACCATATATTGTTTTATGCTAATGTATTAATGATAATGAATTGCTACTATTATCATTAGATCAAGGATAGTGGTGGTTGAGACACTATTGAGGGGAGTGTAAGAAAATATTATTCATGCTCCGTTGGTGTGAGATAATTGGTCACGACATCCCTTATCATTTATTAAGATCATTGGGCTCCACATCCCCTATCATTCATTGATATCATTGGACATGGAGTCCACAATCAATCATTGAGATAATTGGTCATGACCTCCCTTATCATTTATTAACACCACTGTTCATAGTGTTCCTCATCATTCAATGACATCATTGAGAATAATGACTCCTATTTTTAGTATGAAACCTGTTACATTATTATTATTTGGTTCCATTCTTCATGAACCATAAATCCTTTCTTAAGAATAAATAGTTGTGTGTGTATGAATTTATGTTTATGAATATATATAACTGATGGAACCTAATTAGAGACCTTCCATATTAAGATGAAGCTGGTTTGGTCAGCCATGATTACTTGAGGAACCTTATCCCACCTTTAATTATATTTACTAATTAATTATTTATTTATTATACCAATAAGATGATATATTTTAGATGTAGTGTCCCAACCTGGAAGCCACGAATTGTTTCCCTATGATGGTTGGCCATGTGACCTCAAGTGTGCATCCTCGTATGCCATAAGCTACTAACTATGAGTGAGAGCCTAGGGTTTTTCCATAGGGAGAATGTCTATTCTTTATCAAATTATATCATACTAGTAAATAATAATGATAAGAAGTGGAAATAGTAATAAATGTGTACCAATGTAATAGTAATGAATCGTCCAATATTACCAACAAGCATAAGATGATTCAATATCATATACAAAAATGATGATCATATAATTATTAAATAAAATAAGATAAGTACACTTGATATCGTGCATAGGAATATACAACATGATAGAAAAACAAAAAGACCCAAAACTTCCTCTACTAGAATCACAAGCATATAATTGGTCCTCTTCTCCCATATGTCATCCTAGTACTGAAAATCAAACATCAAAAACTAGGTACTTCTCTTAATCCATACTTGCATCCATGTAGTATGTTCTAGTACCATTGGCGTTAAGAATATGGTGTGAGATATACTTAGTTATCCACCACCAATGGTGTCTAGAATAATCAATTCTAAATGTATAAAAGGAACTGTGTGCGGGTAAATAACAAATACAAGGAGATAAACAAATATAACACATTGAACATCGTTCCTCATGTGATACCTGGCTGAAACATCCTTTTTCGGCCTAATCTAGATATCTTGACCCAAGGTAAACCTAGGTAGATATAGCATATATGTATATGTATATGGATACACTGTTTTAAGACTAGGATAAATGTATCGAAAACATAATTAGGTCTTCTAAAAGGAAAGGGTAAACATGGGTCATACCCAAGCATGGTATTTGAATTAGCAGATGCATCCTTAGGTTAATAATTTCATATTATTTGTTTTTAGTATAAAATGCATTATTTTCATGTCATTTGACTTTGCTCATACACTTTTTCAATATATTGGAAAGTTTTTTTGATATGGAATTTGATAAGAACAGTCGGTTTGAAGAGTGCACGAAGGCACTTTGTAATGCCAATTATACTGAGCAGGTTTTTACCTGGTACATGGAGCAGCTGTTGTGGTGGTATATCACATATGAAATGCACGCAATAATCTTCTATTCAATGAAATTAAGCCTTCTATTCATCCAGGGATGATGGTGCTACACAAGGAGGTCTATGCCACATCAGTTGTGCAACCTTGGGGTATGTTTAACATGATCTGAGAGTTGAACATTCTTTGATTGTTGGGTGTTGTAGTTCGATCGAGGAAACCTAGAATGGTTAAATACATTCACTAGATTCCTCCAATCACATCATGGTTAAAATTTAATGTTGATGGTGCTGCTATAGGAATTCTTGACCCCTCGGGATGTGGAGGATTCATTTGTACTAATCGTGGATTCGTCAAGGGGTGTTTTTATCACTCCACTGGAATTAAAACCACATATGAGGATGATTTATTTTCCATGATATATGCAATTGATTTTGTTGTTTAGTACAACTATACACCATTGTGGCTTGAATATGACTCTGAAGTTGCTGTGAAATCTTTGAATGAGAGGACACGAGATGTACCATGGAGAATTCAACCACTTTGGATTGAGTGTCTCAACAAGAGAACTCACCTCAATTTGGAAGTCTCCCACACAAATCGAGAAGAAAATATGTGAAATATTTGAATGAGAGGACACGAGATGTACCATGGAGAATTCAACCACTTTTGGTTGAGTGTCTCAACAAGAGAACTCACCTCAATTTGGAAGTCTCCCACACAAATCGAGAAGAAAATCAAGTTGCGGATGTGCTATCCAAGAAGGATTTCAGTGAGATCAGTATGTTTTTGTCATTTAAAACTCAAAATTACAGTTAAAAAATAGTGAATGCTAATATGTTTGGAGTGATTCACTCCCGGATATATAATAACCCCTTGTAACTCTGACTCTTCTTTTCTATTTCTTTCTTTCTTATATATTTTTATGGGTCTGTATTTCACTGGATCCCATGCTCTCTTGGTATAAAATACATTATTATAATTTAATATATGGAAACATGATCTCATACAAGGTGATCCAAAAAAATGATATCAAGTATTACCCCAGGAGCACTATAAATAACCTTAACCATAATAGTTTGTCCAAGGTGGTCCATATGAAGAATACCAAGTGTCCCATTTGGCCTGGTGTAAATCATGACCCACTAGGACCGTACCGGGTATACCACCTAGGGGACCAAGTCTCACTTGTGGCATGGAATATCAATATTTCCAAACAATCACATCCAAGGTAATTCTTCTAGGGAACCATTATCACTAATGGTTTGGTAAGTTATCTTCCCGGTGATCCCATACAAAGTATTATACTAAAGGAAAATAAATATCACACCTGTAATAAATATATTAATTTCCAAGTTCTAATTATAAGGAAATATGATCATATCTCAAGATTCCTTAAGTCAGGACCCTTGTATCTCCATCATCTTAGAGTATGGGTATGGGTTTTAGCTAACATGAACTAATCCCATTTAAGAAAAATAGTATAAATATTCTAATGAAATATCTCACACATCAAGAGGTGTTTTAAAAGAAGTCAATGTAGGAAGAACATAGACCTTTGAGGAAGGAACAGCCTTGAGGGATGACATCGAGGAGGGTCACCCCATGGTGTAATCTCACTGTATTCTTAAACCATTTTATTCATGGGTTACCATTTAATTTACTTTATTAAATAGTTTTCAAGAATCACTGGAGAATTATGGCACATATAATAGCGAATCATAATATAATTCTATACGAGTATTAGGGGAAAGGACTAGAAAACATACAATATTTTGAAATATGACCCCACATCCATTGTTTTCCTTTCAATTGAGATATAGTGGAATGTAAATATAATATATAAAAAACCCCTAAAATAGTTCATTGGATATTGTACCAAAATAGTACCAAAGATGGAGTGATAAACCAAGAATTGAAGGAAGAGGAAGGAAAATATATCCTTTAAAGATCCAACGTGATGAACATTGGGTGAAATGGGTGTCATATGAGGGAGATATCCCAAATCATAGTTTATAAATGAAGAGGTATCTTTGGTTATATGGCCTCTTTTGTGGGAGAAAAGAAAGGATCCCCTTTTGAATAAGGTATTTATCCCCCTTTAAAAAGGAATCTCATCATTTACATAGCATATATATTTTTATACATCATGTAATGCTCTAGTTTTCTCACTCATGATAAAAACCAATTCATGATGTGAATGGGGTCTCTTAACACCAATACATGTCATGAATTTTAAATAAATGAAATTTATATTTAATAAAAATCTTTTATTTGGACTATAGTTTCCCTATTGACCTCTTTATACTTATTCTCAAGAGAAAACTAGCTAGCCTCAAGGCCCAACAACTAGGGTCTAAGAAAAAATAGAAGCATAAAAATGGTTTAACAAAAATTAAAACAATTTATACCACTTTTAAAATTCAAGTATGTTAGAAACTCCCCTCCTAAATAACATATTTCCTCATGTTTCCCTTCCATGGATGATAAAACAACATATAAGAAAAGTTATGAACATTTTGCATGTACATCGAACTCTCTCTCCCAATTCATGTCATGCACACTGTCGTGCTACAATAACACCCAAGATAGAGGAACTAACTTCACTTGGAAAGACTTCATGCTCTAATAAATGATAAATATTAGATTCTTATCAAAATATTTATCTTCTTGTATTTCTATATACTTAGGATCAAACAAATGAGATGATTCATATTAATAAAAGAAAATTTTTGATACATGGAATATGTCATGCATGTCCTAGTACCTCTGAGGTAAAGCCAACTGATAGGAAACCAACCAAACTCCCTCTAAAATATAAAAAGGCATGAAATAATGAGAACATACCTTTACCTATCTATAAATATATCTATAAATAAATCTAAGAAAAACTCATCAAAATACTTACTTTCCAACCTCAAACTCCAAAAGTCTGTGGTGACGATCGGTATAAGACTTCATCCTGCACTAAGAAGTATCCATACATATTGAAATTAGTTGTACCTACTTTGAATTATTCTAGATGATATGAGGACCCAATAGTTCTACCACACCAACCTCTTACTAGTATTAGGGTGGACAACATAGCCTAACGTAAAGGGCCTCATATGGATCTATCTATATAGTTGTCTGAAAATGATTATTATAAGAAATCTCATCAAGATGTAAATTATTCTTCTAAAAACTCCAAAAATCAAGGGCACGTGCTTCAATTATTTCCTCTAAAACATATATCGTATTCTCTTACTAAATTTCTATCTAAAGAATATATGTTATACTCTGAAGAACATTTGAACCCAGTTCCATATGAAATATCTATCTGAACCATGATGTAAATCAGACATCGATATATGATACAACCGAATGAGGGACACAATAAAATTATACAAACTATTGAATGTAAGAACTCCTATTTTTTCTAACATATAAAGTCTCTCAATTAAGTAGGAAGTGTGATAACTTAGTCAAACTTTCAAAAATCACCCATATTACATCACTTTCATGGGAGAATTGAGTAATATTATCATGAAATCTATAGTGAAGTTGTCCTATTTACACTCAAAAATTGATAGAGGCTATAAAATTATAGAAGGCTTATAATGATCTGCCTTCACCGACTGATAGGTGGAACACTGCATGATAAAACCTACAATATTACTCTTTATACCCAGACACCAATAATGAAGGAATATGTCTTGGTAAGTATTGGTAATCCCAAGGTTTAATTCCTAAGTAGAATCATATTATTCCCACATTAAATATTCCCCTATATTTGTAGGAACTCCTACACTCCTGTAAAAAAGCAGAACCACATTCAAATCAACAAACCAACCAGTTGGTGGATCCTCACCTAAGACACTCCCCCTTGGGACTAGGACCTCATGATCTGAAAGTTGTCTCATCCTTATCCCTTCCAAAACAAAGTATGTCACCAAAAAATCTTCTAAAAAAATTTACCCATGATATTCCTTAACCTCTAAGTACATATCAAAAAATAGTTCAATCAATTAACATTCACAATTCTCCACCTGGACTATTTCTGTTTGAGTCTTCCAGCTCATATGGTAGGCCACAACATTACCCTTCTCAAGTGTATAAGCAATCCCAAAATAAAATGAATAAAGGTATTATACACACCTTAGTTTCTTGATATTCAAATCCCACAGTGTAGATTATTATTTGAATCTTTTGTGGTATGTGATAATGAACAAGAACACATCCAAAAGATAATTCATCCAATAGCATAAATCATTAACCAAAGATACAAGATAAATTTCATGTTTAGTGTAATTATACTGATTTGGTCTCAACTGGTGGGACACTTATTCTAAAAATTGATCTCTCTTTATCAAAACTACTCCAATCCTGATTCTTGAAGCATCACAAGAAACTATATAGCTTGTTCCCGAATATTGAAGAATCAAGATCATCATTGAAGTAAATATTTTTTCAACTCTTTAAAGGATATCTCAGATGAATCAAACCATATAAACATAACACCCTTCTTATTCAGACCTATGAGAGGCAATTCTTGGCATGCAAATTCATGAATAAAACACTGGTAATAGCTAGATATCCCTAAGAATCTGCATACATCAAAGATTTTGTTGGGATGATCCCATTAAACTACGATGACCACCTTCCCTATGACAATGGATATTCTAAGATATTAGACGATGTGACCCTGGATGCGAACCTCATCGATCCAAAATTGGTATTTATTGGGAATGGCATACATTTGATTTTGTCTTAGTGTATTCAGTGTGGTCCCTTGATTTTTGGCATTATCATGTTAGTTATGAGAGCACACCAAGATGTTATCCACAAATACTACCCAAAAGAATCCAAATATAGGTGGAAACCCCGATCCATCAAATCCATCAAAATTGATGGTGAATTTATAATGTCGAATACCATAAAATGATGATCATACATGTTTTATCTACTCTAGAACACAATACATGGTATTTAATATAGTCTTTCCCACACCTATGAGTATCCTAACCCCAAATATATCTTAATGAAAACCATCACTCCTTGGATTTGGTCAAGGAGGTCATTTTTATGAGGAATTGGATACCGGTTCTTAATCGTAAGTCGGTTCAACCAATGGTAATCCATGCACGAATGGGGGATACCATCTGCATTATTGGTGAATATCATAGGTGAACCGCATGGAAAAGTATTGGGTTGTAGAAAACCCTTTTCTTTTAATTCATCTAACCGCTTCTTCAGTTCCTAGGGATATTTATGTTTTATATTATAAGGTGGAATGGACACTAATTCTCATCTTAGAACTATCTCGATAGTGAACTCATCCTATCTCACATGACGTAATCTAGAGAATTCATAATGGAAGACATCCATGAAATGCTCCATAATAAAAGGGGATTATACAAGCCCCATTCCTTAATCACTCGTAAAGATACAACCATCTAGTTTTCCACTCTTCCTAGACCATTATGATCAGGTACAACTCACCTCTATTGGATATCCCATTCACCCTTATGTATATAGGTACCACCCTTGGGTGATGAGAAGTGTAGCCTTTAATAATAGAATTCAGTGAGATCATGATAGACAACAATCCAGTCCATTTTAAGTTGTACATCAAAAACCTGTCATCATAAGGAAAAAAATATATTCTACATGAATTGATTCCCACCTATCTCAAGGGGGCCTCCATGAACTGACGCACACTCTCCAATATAATCCCTAATGTTGTGTCGAGCTTCATCATGAAACATAAGTACTCTATCTCTAGGCCCAAAAAATATATAATTTATATACATATAAAATCATGTGAAGAACCTATATCAGATAAGTTATATACTAATGTAGAGGATAATATAATGGTACATCGAACTATATAATCCTCTAGACACTACACCTTGGGATTTGTTTCATTAAAAAAATATGTCCAGATCCATATCCATGAGATGCAACCTGACTAAACTGGGCAGTTTCACATTGTTGGCGTTGTACCTCTAATGTTCGGTGACCTCATCCATGATGTCCTCCTCAGCATGATCGTCTGGTAGTAGACTAGGTACCAGACCAATATGGATATATTAATCTTTTACATGATTGTGGGGGTTTATATATCCACTCTCACTTCAAATTGGAGGGAAGGTTATGATGAAATGTAGAACGTGGCCCATCCTTCTGCAATATCGACACTCAATTAGGTCCATATTACACTAGGTCTTATTATGGAATATCCTAACACATTGGTGTGACACCGCATATTTTTCAGTACATGTCATGTCACTGGTGCATCCCCGACAATCTGTTTTGAAATGATATTTCATGCAGCTAGAAGAAAGCTAAAACTTCCGAACTCACACTACATACTTTCATCAGGTTCCACTCAGTGATGAGGTCTTGGTTCACTTTCTCTGAAATGGTGGTCAACAAAAATTACTTCACCAATAATCAGATGACATATAGAATTCATTCCACAAATTTTCTCATAGTCATGAACTCTTCATTGATAAATATTAGGGAATAATGATGAAGCTAAGTAAAATGAGTTGAATACTCCAACACGGACAGAATTCCCTATTGTTGGATTATAAACTCTCTAGCAAGGACTACTCATAGAATCTACGGAAGGAAATGGTCATATAAGACTATCTAGAAGTTCTCCTCGACCATTCTTTGATGAAGATCTGCATGATAGATGGCATCCCACCAAACCATGGTACATTCACAGTGTATATTAGTGGAGATATTGACCTTTTTATCTAAAGTAATCTCCATATGCTCCAAGAATGATAACATGGCCTCGATCCAAGATTCTATAGACTAAGTTCTACTATCCCACATGAATGTTGTAACACCCCAGGTAAATAAAGAATATGAAATTTTCATATTTATCCATATTTGTGAATAAAATATTAATATGACATTAAAGGGGACGCTATGCTCGATGGCGTACCCAACACGCAACAACGAGTTTCTTGGAAATCTTACGTTGCAATCTAATAATAAAATAATATTATTTTAAATGGTAGTTAACATGTAGCCGTTTTATTGGCGGGAATGGATAGAAATAACTAAAATATGATTATATATGTTTTTAAATGTTTTTACATTTATCCAATAAAAGATAAAGGCTTAAAATACGGAAAGAATTCAATTATAGGCGTATATGCCCTAGTTTTCACTAAAGGTTCACTTATCGCCTTTTGATGGCGAACCATCATTAAATATAGTTTTGTTCACTCTTATACATTCTATTGGACCAAATAAAACTCTTCTTAAGAATTGGGACATCAAAATTTACTATGTGTAAATTTTTTGTATCTTTCCGATAAAGTTCATTTTTAATGAATAGTGTAAAATGTTGTATTTTAATTCAAAACCTCTTTTTAATCTAATTTATTTATATGATTAGATTATATTTTTTATTTGTTTTAAAGTGAAATTAGAATATATTTTTACCATTAAATTCAATAGTGGTCGTTGGAATTAATTTCACTTTGAAATCAGACTTAAACTAGTGTCAATCTTTTGATACTTATTGTTTCATAAAAACACGCTATTTGCTCTGACAGCGGGAATTAATTATTAAATTAATTAATGTGACTTATATGTTTTGAATTTTGTAAAATAGACTTCATTTTTGAATTCAGAATATCAAATATATCTTAGGGTGAATTTTTGGGATTTTTCTGAAAAACTTCAATTTTTGATGAATAGTGAAACCACTAAGTGGTACTTATAAAAACTGATTTTTCCGTTTAAATGAAATTTTGCCATCTTTGTGTTTTGAATTTCAAAAATTCGACATAAATGGTTGTCATTAAGAAGTAAAATGTGGTTCAATGGGATAAAAAATAATTTTTTGGTGAATAGTAACTTATTAAGTTTTTTAATCGCGATTAGAGGTAATTAGTGTAGTTTATGGTAAGAATAATGTTTTAATAAAATGAAATGACCTAGAAACATGTCCTACCCTCATTGTATGTGTCATGGCCGACCAAGAAAATCCATGGGTCAACTTGGGGACCCCATGGAGCCACTTTGGTTGGGAAATGACCTAAATATTGTTTTATTTAATGTTAAAGTAAAAATGACACAAACATGGTATGTTTTACTAAAAAAAAATTTAAATGGGGTTATGAAAGTCATAATTTTTACTATAAATAGTCATTGGAAAGATAAAAAGATTTCCTACATCATAGTATTTTTTTTATAATTTTTAGACATTAAATAAATTAAATTATTTATGACATTATGATGATGCAGCGATGACCTCATTATCTAACGATTTAAATAAAATGGAAAGATAATGTAATATCTAAGACCTACACATGTCCAAAACCTATTGTATGAGTGGATTTCGAACCCTTATCACCTTATCCTCGAAATAAATCAATATGGGACCTTTAAAATCCGAAACTCTTTTGAAAATAAAGTAACATTTTGTAATATTACAAGAGTGCCCCTCCTCTCCTCTTATAAAAGGCCCCCACCTCTACCTCCTTACCCACACTCTCAATGCCTTTGGCTCGGCCAAACCCTGACCATTTTGTCTCTACACTTCCCTATATTACTCCTTGAATACTAACTTTGGGAAGAAGTCTTCCCATTGAATCCTTTGAGCACAAACCAAAAGGAGTTACCCGATTTTAAGGTAATGTCTTCACTTGTGTCCTTTTGTTTTATTTTGCTTCTCCAACCCATTAAACTCTTATTATTAATTTATTTTGTAACAAATACAGTATCTTCAATATACTAGGATGTTTTTATAATAATTATTATATCTACACTTACACACACCTACATCTAATGGTTAAATAATATATTGTTTCCGTGGATGGCGAATTTCTGCCTCCCGAAATGATGATTGTTCAACATTCTTCTAACACCTTCAAAGATGGCCATTAAGATGAAACTATAATTATATATGATATCTAATATGTTTATGTTTTACTTAAGTTTCTGTATTTTTCATTTATGGCGTACCTTTATGGTTTCCATTATGGGTAAACGCGATATCTTCATTTAAGGAAGTGCGGACTACCGCCCCTCAAAGTGATTTGATTCGTTAATACCATATGTGGTACGTATAAAGGATATATTTAATGATATTATATATGATACCATACTGGAATTAAAATACTATTATGTATCATTATGTTTTAATTCCATTAAATATGAAATAGAAATGGAAGTAGCGTTCATGCGTACGTACGGCTTACCGTCTCCATGAACGGTACATTTCATTTCTTATCTCAAAATGTTATGTAATATTATAAGTACATATATATAATGGATATATATTTAATACATTACATCTAAATTATGGATATCATTCTGGAATTATAACATATATATCTCTCTCTCATTTTGTTTTAATTCCATTAATATGACAAAAAAATGAAAGTAGCGTTCATGCGTACGTACGGCCTACCGTCTCCATGAACGGTGCTTTTCGTTTTTTTATCTCCAAATGATATGGAATAGTATAAAATGAATATTTACTTGATATATATGATATTTTAATCATTAATACTATTCTGGAAATTATTTACTTATAACTACATGGGAAATCTTTTTTCAAACAAGTTCATTCTTGACTCATGTACCAAACATCGGCAAAAATGTCTGATATGAACTAACATTATTAAACAATTATTATAACATTATAATATGTGATATGAACTGAATAATAATCTCTAAAGGAGGTAATTAGGCAATTATTAATTGACCAAAGTTTATTATTCAGGAATATAAAGAAACGAACAAGACAAGTTGGACTTGAGGTAAGGGATCCTACTCCTCTCTTTCTTTTTAAGTACACTCTTTTATGTAATTCCTTTTAAAGATAATCTTTATTGTTATTGGGATGTTCTTTTATATTACTCTTACTATAATTTTTATGTTCATATGATTAGAGACCCTATTATCTCTCATCAATCCATTTTGGAAGTTTTGAGTGGCGCCGTTAGGCTGCCGAATTTTCGTAAGAGATCTAACCTCTCTCTTTCTCTTTAAGTACTCTCCTTTATGTCACTTATTTTAAGCTCCTCTTTTTTATGATGGGGGATGTTCTTTTATATTCCTATTTCTGTACATTTTATTGTAATGTGATTAGATACCCTATTTGATCTCATCAATCCATTTTTGGAAGTTTTAACTGGCGTCGTTAGGCTGCCGAGTTTTCGTAAGGGATTTTTCATCTCACTTTTATTCCTATGAGATTTATGCTACATTTTCCATAATTTCCTTTGAGTGGTGTATGTACTGACCATTATTTTACTCATTGTGTAATATTCTTTCATTTATGAGTATTTAAATCAATGTTTTATTGTCCTTCTTTCACGGGGCGTATGTTTCGAAAGATACCCATGTCGGTAAGGGAACCTTTCACCCTCCTCTTTTTAAAAGACTTCTTTTGTTGGGTCTTTTAATTCACATATTGTTATGTTGGGATATGTTCTCATATATCCTTATTGATGTAAAGTTTATTTCCAAGTGATGAGATACCCTTTTTTTATGTGACGTCGTTAGGCTGTCAAGGGAACTTCTTAACCCAATTTCGATTTCTTTGGGTTCAAAAAGTAGTTATTGAATATGTCATCCTTTG
This sequence comes from Viscum album, assembly GCA_963277665.1. Classification (NCBI taxonomy): domain Eukaryota; kingdom Viridiplantae; phylum Streptophyta; class Magnoliopsida; order Santalales; family Viscaceae; genus Viscum; species Viscum album. Next base: position 742,799,626 of record OY728123.1, on the reverse strand, counting down.
AATATGTGTGAATGACCTTTGATTATTTTACACTTAATATCCACTTATATTTGGTGTATTCGTTTGTCACACATAATTATGTAATTGATTTATCCTTAAACCAAGGATACCGTCTTTGTATGGGACTTCGTCTCAAACTCCTTTCATTGAGGCATATTTTGTTTTATACACAAACTTCTTTTATACGGTGTACAAACCCCTTTGACTTTTAAGTTTATTCAAAAGGAATCTTTTTTATACGAAGCATTTAAAAAATGACAAAAGGGAATGTTTTGTCATACGTATGCGGCGACAATGACTTCTCTGCCGCCGTGACCATTATTTGAGTTTCGGCTTCCTCTACAAGTCATACCTTCTTTTTAAAAGAAAAATAAATACCATGTTTTACTTTTCTTTTATTTTGGTATTGAAAATGGTTTTCATAATGTTTTTATTATATCAATGTGTTGTATTGATATCTTGTGATTGAAATGTGGAAATGTTATGTTTCCTTTATGCTTGTTTTATGTGATACGATTATGTTATGGTTCTTGGGCATTATTATGAAGACAGGTGGTTCCGTGATAAAACTAAGGGCGGGTGAGCCCGATATAGCTCTCCAATGCATTGGGTAACGTGAAGGAGTGAAACGTTAATGTTTCTCCGAAGAGATTTAGGGAATATACTGTGATGGGTATTCCAAACGTAACCAAGAGGGTTACTCCCTACGTAAGAATGTTATGAATGCCTCAAGTTACCTTTTATGTCTTATGATTTCTATGATTTATTCATGATTTTATGAGGTATGTTAAAGTGCTTATGTTTTATGGGTAAAGTATTATTTCATTCTTATGTATACATGTACTCATGTTTCCTTTCCATATTTTTATATCCCTTACTGAGCTTTTTATGCTCATCCCAAGTTTTTGAAATGTTTTTTCACAGGTCAAGGGAAGGGTACATGATGTGATGATAGTGTCAAGGATGTGTCAAGAAAGAATCCATGTTTTATTTTAAATATGTTTCCGTTGATGGGAATAATGAATACTGTCTTTTATGTAACCACTTTGTTTAAATGTGGAATGTAATGCAAGTTTCATGATCTAATTCTCTAAAACTCTAAACCTGAAAAGATCCTCAATGTGTAATCTTGTAATAACTCAAGATTAAGTAAGGTTTAAGGCTGGGGCCTTATAAATGTAGCTGGGAATTACACCTAAAATTCGAACTTAATTTTTTTCATAGAAGAGGCAGGTCATGGAGCTCTCTATACAAACTAAATGTAGCGCAAGAATCTTGATTGAAACTATGCATCAGTTTTTAGATAAGGAAGAACAAGAGGTGGTTTTGGTGACACTGCATATGGTGATTTTGGTGGCTCAGGGGCCTCCACATCTAGATCATGATCCTCATAACACTCCTGGTGTAATACTTGAGGGCTTCATGGATGAATAGAACTAAACTTAAGAAATCCATTCCTTATATAAGATCAAACATAAGATATAATTAATGAAAATAGAAAAGGAAATGTTTAAATCCATCCAATAAAATTAGCCACACCTCTTAGCCAGCTCCTAAATACGAATATAGGAGTTAAAAAAGATCACAATGGATCATTGGATACATCTCCTAATTCCCACTTATATGGTTGGTTCATATTCAAGGTCTCATATCACACAGTAGAAGTTCTACTATATGGGGTGTCAGTTTCAAGGTATAGAATATAACACCATTTACTTTTCAATTGAATCCTTAATTAGTGATTACCATTTAATTTAAAATTTTCATTTTCTTTATATTTTTTCTTATTTATATTCATGTAGATATCATATCCCAGTTATACATGTCACCTTTTCTAATTTATAAATCCGCACACTCTTAATAAATCTAAATTGGTGTGACACAAATCTATAACCTCACCATTACATATGGTGTCAGGATATAGTAGTTCATGTAAAATGATTTTATTAAATGAATTACCATTTCCAATTTATATATTTACATGCTTCATAAATAACAGATGGCATTCATGTATTCTAAATCCTTAAATATTTCATCCCATGAAACCCATGGTCTATGGTTCAAGAATGTATAATTTTTTAATTGAGGTTTTATAATCAATCTATATGTGAAAATACTATTTATATTAACCCACACACTTTAATTAATCCAATTATTCTATCCCTATAAGATACATTATCACATTTCCATATATAATGATCAAGGCACTCACATAAATCATAGGCAATACTAGAAATTCTTGCAGTAATGTAAATATGGAACGGAAAAATGAATGACATGTGAATCCTCATGTTCCTATGATGATATATGAGATAAAAAATCATTATCATATGATACTAAGGAAAAATAAGTCCATAATTACAATAATATCAAGATTAATAATGTCACATAACATGTGCATTACCCAATGGTGGAATAAATACAACTATAATAGGAATAATCAATTAAGACAATATCCCATCCCTGGAAATTTGTGTTTCCCCTACATGTGGGTTATCTACTCCTAGGAATACAGTCATTAACATATTCTAATAAATCCTAGTCTCCTGTCAAATACCCAAATAGTAATACAAAAGGTAAATCACCTCTCGGATACCACTCTGTAGCATCCCGACCACTAATACCCTAAAGGTGACCCAAAGTAATTGACCACATGTACTCAAGTGCTTCTCCCCAAATTCTAGAGTCTACTAACTATAATAATGGACCTATGTTATGTCTGGAAGGAGACTATAACCTCTGGGTCAGAGTATATCATAGTGGTAAATAATATTGATAGGGTGAGGAAGTAGTAATACATGATCAGTAACAGAATAATAATGAATCATCCATTATAAACAATAGGAGGAAGATGATTCAATATCATATGAAAAAAAATCTTATCATTTCATAATTCTATACAAAATATAAGTACACCAGATATAGGGGTACATGCATATACTACATGATAAAAAATAAAAAATACCAACAACAACTTCCACTAGCATCATGCGGATAGGATTGGTCCTATGTACCCATATGTCATCTTAGTACTAAAAATAAATCATCAGATGTTGGGTGCTTCCCTCTATCCATAACTATAGCCATAATGTCTATTCGAGTATTAGGGGTGGCCTGAATAGTTTATGAGATATAATATGTAGTCCACCACCAATGGTTTCCAAAAAAAATCCATTCTATGCAAATAAAATGATCTAAAATGACCCAAGATTAATGTATACAGACATTAAATCATATTTTCATAATATTTAAACTATTAAACAAACACCCTCTCAAATATATTATTATTTTAGTTCCTTTGTAAACCTAGAACACAAACTTCTAGTCTAGTAAAATATCATTAATGTTTCAAACAATGATCATCTCTTTAGTATTCATACCTAAAATATTTCTTTATAACCTGGGGAAAAGAAACATATGAAAAGGGTGTGATTAGATACTCATTAAGGGTAAACAAGTGAGATATAAATCATAACATATTCATAATTCATAAGTACATAAAAAAATATTTGAAAATAGTATCCTATATTTCAAAGATCCAGATATTGTGTTGTGGAATAAATCATATATGTTCATAAAGAATCAAAAAAATTATTCCATGAGAGCATAACAAAAGAAATGAAATTTTTACATCCATATAATTATAGAAAATCATTTCCATATTATTCAAGCTCACTGCTAATATCATCATAGCAGAACAATTCCCTAATTGAATTGAGTTCACCTCTTGTTCTATCACTATATTAATGAGCCATGTTTACTCTCATTCTAGTCTTGTATTACTAAACTAGGTTCACATCCAATTGTATTCCTTTCTATCACATGAGAAATTAATCTTTACCCAATTCATTGGAGGGGGATATATTTTACACCCATCACATAATGAGAACCATATATACTTGTTCCACAAGAACAAAAATCATTCATAAAAATAAACTAAATATTGAAATAATATGTATAGTATCCTTGATTAATTACCCCATTAAGAAATAAATAACATCAAATAATTTTATCCTAATTATAAAATGGTTTCAAACAATCATTTTTAAAAATTCTTGAGGAAAATATCCTTTCCAATTTTAAGAAATCTTTAAATCTTAAAAAAAATTGAAAGCCCTTTTCATTGAAATTTACCTTTAGAACGTATAAAAGAACAATTGAAAACTATTTTTAACATGTTTTCTGTCCTTTTTAATTAAAAAATTATAAAATATCATTTAAAAAGCTTTAAAAAAAATAAAAACCATTTATTTGAAGGAATACAGATGTTCGACTGAGGAGAGAATAACATTAAAAAACATAAAATATCATGAAAAGAAGGATAATCATGATACAATTGGTAAAAGTTCAGTATAAACACATCGTAAAACATTATAGTTTCATAATATAACATGTGTCTCCAAGAATATAAATTGAGACAAAATTACCTTACAGGTTGGGTAACTTTTGAATCATAAACAACGTGAAAGGGAGATAATAAAATGGATATGTAAATTTTCATAAATTTAAACATAAGGATCATATATTACAGTCATGGTCATTATATAAACCATGCAATATAAATTACTGGTGAATATGGCATAAGTCTCGCATAAATAAAATTCAGACAAGAAATCCCCTTACATTAGGTCAGATTTTCTTCATATGTATCTAAGAATATTATATAATTGTTCAAAGATTGTTATAAATTTATACCAAATCTATATTCACAATTATCATATCATATATTATCCTCTTATATACTCTTATCACCCATTTTTTAATAATATTTCATTATTACCCTTTTTTGGTGGTTAACTACTTCATTTTCCTGTGCTAGTTTTTTATATAAGTCCCAATTCATGTCCATAGGATATAGTTACATAATATATAGAATGATATTGAGGTAATATATTTCATATTTATTCCTTATATAGATTCATATAATCATTTTTGAATTATTATCATGGATAATGAATCACATCACGTTGTGGAGATGGTATGTCGTACATTCGCACGAGCAATGGTATGATTCTCATTATGGAAATAGGGTAAGGAAAAGGATGGAATATATTTTTTCCCAGAATCAATATCATCTTATAATTATTATATATATATATATATATATATATATATTATTTCTGTCATTATTCCCACCCGGGTAACATAGTGATGAAAAACATATTACAACATGACGTGGAGATGGTAAGTCATACATACACACACAAACACACAGTGATTTTGTTTTTCATATGATGGATAAAAGAGGGAATATGGTTATTAAATAATAATAATAACACCCCATAATATTTTTTATACCATATTTATAACTTTATAATGTAAACAACATATGAAGAGGAACTAGAGGAAGAAATAATCTGGAAAGAGTAGGAATATACGACTACCTCATCTTCAGCAAACATCCTTCAGATATCCTCTTAGGGAAACTCGTGTTGGTATTTTGAGAAGAAAATAGCCTCTAGAATGTGTCTAGGAAAGTTTATAATATAAATTTTAAGGGTTTGGTAGAGATTTAAGGCTAAATGTGTTGTGAATAATTGAGGGAGGATGTGTTGTTTTATAATTGAGTTGAGGGGAATTTTTAGAATTTCAAAAAAATATTAATTTATAATAAATTAAATCTCAATAAAAATACCCCCAAAATTCAATGTGTTATAATATAATATGAGATAATGTTTTGATATCATAAAAAATATGTTTTAGACAAGTTTTGGTGTTATTTTAAAACTAATCATTTTCTTTAACCCTTTGTTAACCAATTTTCATATTAACTACGATGACAACTTTTTCATTATTAGGAGCTTCTAATTTCTACTTATTTGATGTAAATTGGATCGTAAATGGAAAATTTATAATGTTTGAGAACATATTATAATTATTTTCAATTTATACTGATTTTTTTATGATTATAAAAAAATTTCATAAAATATTATTTTCATAAAATATTATTAATGTCTATTTTTATACTATTCATTACATATAATTTTAAAAATATAATGACAAAAACTTATCTTAAAAAATATATAATTATATCCATAAGTGGTCAAGTCCATATTTAAAAAAATTCATCACATCAATTACTTCAAATTATATTTATTTTAATATTTATAATAACATTTATTTGATATTTCAATTAATAAAATAATTATCGCATCAATGTTGTGTAATTATTTAATATACTTATTTTTTTACAACAAATTTAAAATAAAATTCTGTGATGAATATAAATATTATTTTTTAGTAATAATAATTATAGTAGAATATATCTTTTTAGTACCCCTATATAAAAAATGATATATTAATTAAAACATGAATGTGACATCTTTTAATATTTAATAAATAAAATATTATAAATATCATAATATAATCTAAGTGGACCAAAAATAAAAAAATTATATTTTCATCATGAAAATATGTTTATCAAGTTAAAAATCTAAAATTATATTCATGCATAACATACCTTTTTCCCCATGTGGACACAAAAGGGATATTTAAGACAAAGAAAGTGACATTTGTGACTTTCATTTATTTAAATATTATATATTTCATTTTAATGGAAAATTTTCTATTAAAATCATAAATTGGATCCTTATGTGTTAATGGTATACTTTTATTAATCCTATAATATCATTCCTTGTATTAGGGTCATTTTATAGTCCTTATTATTTTATTTTTAACTGAAATTAACCAATTTACCATTTAATGTAGTAACAAAATTTACAGATATTATAATTCATATTGGAAAAAAAACAGAAAATATTCACTAAATTTTGAAATTATTAATTCAAATTTCCTATCCATTTATCAAAAATAAAAATACATAATTTTCATAATTTGATTTAAAATAAACCAGTAAAATGCAATGAAAAGCAGTTTTTCAAAAAATTCCCCTTTTAAAAACATAAAATGAATTCATAATAAATTCATTTATAAAATCATTTTTAAAATAATTATTGAACTATTTTAAATTATAATGAACTAGTTAAATTTTAAAACTAATCTAATACATAATGTTACCTTGTAGAGACTTTAAAATAAAATACTGTTTTTAACCAAAATTAGTATTTTCACCATTCATCAAAAGATTAACTTTTCATAATAAACCCAAAAAATTTCCCAAAAATTAGTTTTGAATTATACTTTCAAAAAATAATTTTATTTTTTGAAATAAAATTTATAATAGTGTAAAATTGTATTTTTTTTAAAAGATATTCCATTAAAATAAGGAATACTTCCTTTTAGAAAAATATAGGTTTTATGCTTAAAATTGGGTTTTTTTCTATTTTTTCCAATAAAACATATTGGGTGAATTTAAACACATTTCATTGAATATATAAATTAAAAATTTAATTAATATCATTCACTAATAGTGATTAATTTAATTTACTAATATAAAACCATTTTTGTGTGAATATAAATAGTTTTTCTATAAAAACCCATCCCTTATTTTCAATTTATTTTTATCTCCATTTATAATTAATTAGTCACCAATGAATTAATATTTTCATAACTTAGTTAATCATGTTATTAATTCCATTCTAATTTCTAGGTAATAATTGTTTTTTATAAAAAACACCAATAATAAAATGATGTTTCGTAGAATCTTATTATTGCATGTAAGGTAAGCTAAGATGGTGTTGTGTGTAACTCTATATATCAATGAATTTAAATTTATATAAATGAATAATTCATAAAAACTATGGGTGTTACATTAAACCACAGATAAAATTAATTTAACCCACAAAAATTTGTTACTCTATTAGAAAAAAATAAGGACACATATGACACACAATATCCTCAGTTCCCACATATATTATTTAAAATGGAGGTTTCACTATAAAGCATTAACTATATGAGTGGTCTTGTTTTTTAGAACTTCATCTCTACGATCTTGATTTCCTACTGGTTTCTCTATATAATGACAATATTTCTCTAGTGGTATAACCTATAATATTATTACATGTGAAAGATCTGGTATGTGTTACCATATAAGAGACACATGAAACACTTCATGAATTTTCAAGATATTTAGTGGAAGTGAAAATCGACAAGCTACCCTTCTGACACAATCAGGAATTTAAAAAATAAATCATATCCTTATAATTTTAAATTACCATTTCAAAACAAAATGTTGATGTTGAGAATTTATTTGTGGGAAACTCACATCATAAAAATGTTCAATAAAACTTCCTCTTTAAATATGTAAAGTAAAATTTTAAGATCACCACATAACAAGGATAAAAATTTGGATAACATTAGTGAAAATTGAAAACAGAGACATGGAAGATAATTACAACAATCAAGTTCTCATTGCAAGTGATATAGAACATGGTTATTATAAATCTAACCATTATAGAATGATAAATCTGTGATGATCTAAGGAACCATTTTATTCATTGAAAATGAAGATACTAGGATAATATTTTTATTTCAAGATATGATTCCTAATGTTGAATAATTTTCCCAATAAGATAGACATACTTTATTTTATTCCATTTCGTAGGCATAATATCATACATTGGTTGTTCCTTGATGAATAGTTTCTTCATCCGTTTGAAATTGTAATACCTGAAGACCTAGTGAAACAAAAGATCCATAATGAGATGATAAGTTATTCCTCCTCTCTCTAGCTATCAAAACAAAAAGGTTAGGACAGGTTATCCAATATGCAAAAATCATTATATGGTTACATAAAACAATAATCTCTAAAACCTTAATGTTTAGAAAAAAACAATTTCATAAATGGTTACCCTTATGAACCTTCCAAAAAATTAAAATAACAAAAATTAAAAATAAGTTTACTAAATTTCAAAAATCTTCATATAATTAATCCCCAAAACAACATGAGATACTCTTAGTTATAACACACAAATCACATGAAGGACAATATCATGTATTCTCTATAAAAAAGGTAATAGACTAAATTATCATAAAACCTTGGTGAAAACATGCATGATTTCAAAAATTATCTATTTCTTCATAGAATAAATCCAAAAGAAATCTATAAACTCAATCCATGATATCATAAACCTCCTTGACATTAGTTCTAAGGTCATCAATACAATCCCATTTATTTTATCACAATCCAAATTCTCATTATTCACATATTTTGGATTATATTTCCATTAATCATGCCCTCTCAAAAAATATCACCTTACCACCTCAATCACTTTTGATGGATACTAGTACCATTCATAATATGCTTTCAAATTCATATGGAAAAACTACAGTGGATCAATCCTTTGATTTTTTTTATTCCATAATACCAAAAAAGTAATTATATAACATTATTCCTAAATTCCAATATATAAACACTCAATCATTCCACCACATTGTTTTGTACTCTATATCTCCAATAGTGATCACATGATATTTCCCTTTGTCTTTAGCATTAAGAGGTTTATAATGTTAATCATCTTCATTAGCCCTTTGATTTGGGAATTGGTTATCATAATGCCCATTTTCCTTTCACTTGAAGCATTGTATGTGGGAGGTGAATTATGTGCAGTCTTTTCTATATTAATATCTTTATCTATCATTTTCTAATCAATTATTCATTTAATTTCCTAAAGATCTTCTTTCCCACACTTAAAACATTTACTAGTCCCCTTAATGTAGTTTCATCCATGTTGTGTTCTACACTATGAGCATAAAGGAAATATCATTTTATTTTCACAGTGGTTTTTATATTTTCCTTTGAAATCCATCTTACTTTTCTAATCAAAATCATGATATTGGTATGTAACTTCAACCTCTATTTCTACCTTTATGGCACATCAAACAATTTCTTCATATCTACTAAACTCCCTTATGGATACCACCATCTAGAGAATTACTTTTAATCCATTGAATATTTTATCAACCATACATTCAGGTTGGATGATAATGCCAGAAATATACCTCACAAGTCTTGTAAAATTGGCCTCATAGGTACCAATAGATTCATCATCCTTTTTCATAACCTCATGGAACACCTTCTATATATTCATACAAATAATACGAGTCAATTATGTATTAAAAATAATTTCTACAAATCATCCCATTATATGGAGTCAATTTCATCATTTTACCTAAAATTTTTGAAAATATTCCACAATTGATCTACTTCACCTTCCAAATGATACACTGCAAAAATGACTTTCTTATTTTATGAAAATTTGAGAACTAAAAATATTTTTTTAGTAGTACTAATTTGTATTTCAACCAATAGTGGATAAAAAGACCCCTAAGGTGCATTCTGCCTCATGAAGGACTCCAAAAAATATTGTCCCCTTCTTATTTCATTTGGAATTCAAATATGATTCATAGCTTGTGAAATTTGTGTGATAATAGAAAAAATATTTTTAATTCCTAGTCCCGTAACATTCATTTCATCAAGAGTAAAATTGTTACATTACCCATCATACTCATCACTAACACAGTTACATCAAGTTAAATAAATTGAATAATAAAAAAACAATAGTGTGAGTAACACTAATCATATTGGGAAAAGATCATAATCATGGTAAATTTCCTTTAATCTATAAATTCTTAGGTTTAATCTTATGTTATTCATGATATTTATGAAAATTTTGTGATTGTAACCTATAAAAAGACAGTATTATTTTAGTGTCTTTGGAAACATGGAACACAAACTTCTAGTCAGGTGAAATATCTTCAATTATTCCCAAAAAGATCTTCTCATTTAGTATTCGTACCTAAATCATTTATTTATAACCTAGGTATAAGGGACATATGAAAATGGTGAGCTCAGATTCTCAGTAATGGTCAAAAGGTAGATATCAATCATAACATGATCATAAGGAAAACTTACATAAACAAAACTTTTGAAAATCCTATCCTATATATCAAATATTAGGATATCATGTCATCGAATAAATCATAGAAGTTAATAAACAATAAAAGAACATATTCTATGAGATAATAACATAATACATGAAATATTTTCATACACATAATCATATAAAATCATTTTCATATTAGTCAAGGATCACTTCCATGACCATTGTAGTCTTTACCCAATGCAATGGAAAGAAATATAGGTCCCACCCATCACATAATGAAAACCATACATATGGGTTCCATAAGTGTTGGGACCACATTGTCTATAAGGTATTACTTTTTGTCAAAAATTGTCAAAGAATATCAAAATGAAGAAGGAGATGAAGGGATTCATGTTATAATGTGATCATTCAAAATCTCATTGTTCAAAGAGACAATACAAGAGCCTACATGAAGAGACATGCCTTGTTGCATGATAGATCATGTAGAGATTTTAAGATTTAATAATGATAATACAATGTTGAGAAGAAGATGCCAGTCATATTCAGTTTTGACTGGAATGACTAATGTTGCTGGATGAAAGGGAGGTTGTAGTACATTCCCTAGAAAATATGCACCTGGATGACTAGGGAGTTTCCAAATAATGTGGTCATACATTTAAGACTGAAAGCGGTATTGAAGGTCACATATCCTCAAGCTATTATTCACATCACAACAATTATTAAATTCACCCCAAGTCATACCAAAATATCTACCTCCTTAAGAGGGTCTCAACGCCATAGACGGCTCATCAATCGGACATGATGTTTGCAAGATATGGGTGTTTTTGTAAATAGGGGGCTAGTTACGCAGAACAGTATGCAGTGAAGGCATTTGGTACACGAAACGGTATGTGGTGGACATATGTGGTATTCAGAATGTTGTCAAAAACAATTCAAAGCATGGTACATGGTGAAGGCGTGTGGTGTGCGGTAAAGTCATGTCGTACATGGAATGTTGTCAAAACGGTTCGCGGAAACAATACACTGTGGATGCGTGAGGTATGTAGAACAGTGAGAAGAACTAAAAACATCTCGCAGTGATGGTACGCAGTGAAATCATGCAGTACACGAAATGCTACTGAAAATAGTTCGTAGTGATGGTACGTGGTGATGAGTTGTAGTACACTAACCCAAATCCATATGGTACGCAAAAGGTTAATGGTACGCGATAAAGGTTTGCAGTCCAGAGGATTGCAATACGTGGTGGAGGAAAACAGTATACAGATGGAGTTCAGTTTACAGATTGTCCCACATTAAAAATTTTGGTAAATTGGATTATAGAAATTTGTGGAGATATGTGCCTTTTTAATGAGCTTAATCCCCTTTGTTAATTGAGGAGATTGAAGAATAAATTTTAAGGAATAAATTTGGTGAAATCCAAAGTGGTACGTAGAGGAGAAGATGGTACCCGGAGAGAATCATCTGCGTAAGGAAAACATTTCACGGAAGATATCATGGTTCATGAAAGAATCTCTCTCGATATGCATCCGAGCAAGGAAGTACGCAGTGTAGGACGGTACGCGGAGGAGTGGAGCAGTACCCGGTGCAAGGGAGTATGCAGAAAATGATAGATCGCTGAGTAGCTAGACGGTACGTGAAAACAACAATGGTACATGAAGCAACTCGATGGTACGTGAAATCAGTAGCAGTACACTGAAATAGCTGGACAGTATGTGGAAATAGCAACTGTATGTAGAAAAAGCTGGACATTATGCGGAAACAGCAGGGGTATGCAGAAACAGCTAAATGATATGCAGAAATAGTAGCGGTACACAGAAACAACTTGACAGTATGCATAAATAGTAGCGGTATGAATAAAGAGCTAGACAGTATGCGGAAACAGCAACAGTATGTGAAAACCACAGCAGTACACAGAACTCCCACGAAATCTTGAAAATTGGCCAAATCAGATTATGAATTTAAATTCCTTAACATATCAGTCTACATGAAAATAAATTGAATCTGTGAGTGATTATGGGACATCAACATAGCATCCATTTATATTTGAGGATGCATGAATTAATGCCAAAACATTAAAAAAACCTTCAAGACGTTAAACTGAGTGAATATTCTTCTAACATAGTGAGCAAGGGGGAGTCAATGGAAGTGATCTGAGGGATGCATTGTGTTATCCCTAAAACATTGTAAAGGCAGTGATCATGGAAGAGAGTGACTGTACTAAACTCTTGTAATCCACAACCAGTGAATATTAGTGTAATTTTTTATGACCAACAACTTATCTATAACGCCCAAACTCTAGTTACCCATATTTAGTGCATTATTTTAATACATTGGAATGATTATAAGAAATCTAGTCCCTAAGGACTGTTTAGTTTAACTGTCTTGGAAAATATATTACATAAATGAACATTACATTAAATTAAAAAAAATGAAAAACAACAACATTATCTCCATTTACCACATTCATATCCCTTAGATTATCCCTACAGTTCAGTCATAATATACTTCTTCGCATCCTGGAAAAAATAAAACATATAAAGGAGTGGGCTCAGATGCTTAGTAAGGAAAAAAATATAGATGAATATTTTATAAATAAGGATAAACATTTAAGGAAATTTATAACACAAAAACAAAATCTATTTAAAATTAAAATTCAGAATAATATTGGAAAGATAAATCAAATAATTCCATTTACTTATTCACATGGATATTCTACTAGTCGAATAATCAAATGTAATATCAATAGCTAATTTCATAATGATGGAATGAATATTTCCAGACATCATAACCACATAGTCAAGGCCTCAGGCCAATACTATAAATAATATTTTGTCAATTCCATGTGTTGAGACACTAGTTTGTCTCATTAGACCTACCGATGCATCGAGGAGTTATAGTGGGCTCCACCCGTCACTTACTAAGTCCAATTCATTCCTCATATGAAAATTTTGAAACATAACATAAACATTAATATTAAAACTAGCATACGAAATTTCAATACTTTAACCATAGAAAATGAAGGGTATAAAAATATCAAATTCACATTAAAAAATATCATAACTCATTCAATATAATATGGGATATTTTATAATAAATCAACCTCGATCAAGAATAATATCATGTAAAGGATGTTTCCATAGATGAAAATGATCAGTAAAAAAAATTGAGAGAAATATCCCTTTTTTATGAAATAATTTAAAAGTCACATAATTTATAAAGGAAGTAATTTAAAAGATAGTTTTGAATCAATGTGTCTCATACCACTTTGAAACATTTGAATCAAATTAACATTTAAAACATTTGTGTCCATATAAATAAATCCTTAAAACCATTCTGAAAATACATACATTAATGAGAAAGGTTTAGAAGAATAAATATTTAAAACATTCCAAATGATGTTTTAGTAAAAGAGTCCCTTAAAAATAATCCCTTTGAAAACACTTTTATAAAACATGGACATGGATAATAAATATATCCTAGTAGATACTTATGTAAAAACAACCTCGAATAATAAAGAGATTGTGAAATTAATCCTTACCTTGTACTTTTCTGTGGTTGAGGGTACCTTAACCTCCTATATAATAGTTAAATCATTTTTATTAAATTATACATGAACCACATACATAAATAATATATCATATATGATCTTATAAAATTTATATGTTAATAATATTTTAATAGTATCATTGTTTCAGGTGATAACTGATTTGTTTTCCTTTATATGTTTTGTTACATAAGTCATGTTTGTTATGGATTGGATGTATTTGATTCATATCCAAATGATATAATGTTCTAAAATATTATTTTTAATCATCATATGAAAATTATTCTTGAATGGTTACTATGGGGAATGAATCTCATCGTGTTCATGGAGATGTTAATCTGTTCGTACGCATGAACACTACATCCATTTCATTTTTTAATGGAAGGAAGACCAACAGATACAGAGGTATATTATTATTCCAGTATAATATAATATTTTATATACATTACGTAGGTTCATTAACACCTTCCTTTATACATTCCATGTATGGTATGAATGAGTCATATCACTTTGAGGGGGCGATAATCTACACATCCTCAAATGAAATTACTGTTTATATACAACATGAAAACAATAAAAATATCCTATAAAAAGAATTATACGAGATTATAGATAAAATAAATATCATATATAATTATAGTTCCATCATAATGGAAACCATAAGAGGAGCTATTAGAAGATTGAACAATCATAGTTTCGTGAGGTAGTAGTTTTTTGTCCACAGAAACATTATGTTCTATACCCATTAGATGGAGGTGTGTCTAAGTGTAGTTCAAATACTTCTCATAACAACAACCTAGTACATTGAGGAGAATCATTATGTTCTATACCCATTAGATGGAGGTTTTTGTAAGTTTAGTTCAAATACTTCTCATAACAACAACCTAGTACATTGGGGATACATGTGTTATTATAAAAGAAAGTAATGAAGAGTGTTTAGGGGGTTGGAGATGTAAAATAAAAGAAAATAAATTAAGAGGATATGTTACCTTTAAATCGGGTAACTCCCTTTGTATTGAACAAAAAGGCTTCCTTGAAGTGCATTCTATATAAGTTAAGTCTTCTAAAAGGAAAAGAGTGATGTAGGGAGCTTAATTGGGTAGAGTTTGGATGAGCCGAGGGGCATGAGAGGTGTGAGAAATGGGTTAGAGGTGAGGTCTTTTTATAAGGGGTGCTCTTTAGGAATGTATAAAAATATTATTTTATTATATAATGATTTTCGGTTTCTAAAGGTCCAAAACACATTAAAGTCAAAGATAAGATAATTAACGTTTGAGATAAAATAATCCAAAAAGAATTCGATATGTTTTGGATGTTGTTTTAATTTTTATAATCTCATTTATTTAAATTCTTCTTTAATGAAGTAAACATTGCATCATTATTGTGTCATAAATAATTTTATTTATATAATGTCTAAAAATTATAAAAAAAATACCATGATGTAGGAAATCGTTTTAGATTTCAAATTATTATTTATAGTCTAAATGAAAAATTATATAACCACTTGTAAAGATTATTTTACTAAAAGATACATGTTTCTCTCATTTTTGTCTTTTAATTAAATTAATTAATATAAAGTGTCATTATCACTCTCAAGTGGTTCCATGGGGTCCCAAAATCGACCCAAGGATTCCCATGGTCAGAAATTTATCAACCAATAGGAATAGGACACATGTTAAGGTAATTTAATATTATTAAAATAATATTTGTTTACCCTTATTTACCAGATTTACCATTTAACCATGGTAAATATAACATTTACTAAAGTAAATATTCATAATGTATAAAATTAAAAGTTACCTATTTACCCAATTTGGACCTCCTGATTCTAAATATGGAATTAATTTTTCCAAATTCAATAAATATAATTGGCAGAAATTATTTTAAAATTAATTCATGTTGTCAAAACAAAAAGCGTGCTTTTATGAAATAATAACTATCAAAAGATTGACACTTGTTTACGTCCAGTTTAAATGTAAAATTGCATAAAATGACCTAAATTATATTAAATGATAAAAATTTAATGTAATTATACTCTAAAACCACTCAAATGTATAAATTAACAATATAAATTATTTCGATTAAAAAAGTTGTTTTTAATTAAAATTTAGTATTTTCACTATTCATCAAAATATAAACGTTTTAAGAAAAGTACCAATACATTATCCAAACTAAATTTTTATGTCATTATACTAAAGAATAAATTAATTTTATCAATTTGAATATATAAAAGTTTCAAATATTTGTTTTAAAAAAGGTTCTCCATTAAAAGTAGGTAAAATAACATTTTCTGAAAAATACTTATTTTATCCGAAAAAATGAATTTTTTCTTATATTATCTATAAGAAACACATAATATGGATTCTAATATTATATGGATTATATAAAATTAAAAATTTAGTTAATACTATTCATAACCGCTTTTTAATGGCTAGTTTGGTAAGTCGTGGTGCGCTCGAACTTGGTGTTGCATGTAACGCAAGTTATTGAATTTATTAGAAGTGATAACGTACTATGAAATCATGGGTTTTTACATTCTCCTCTCCCTAAATAAATTTTTCCCTCACAATTTGAAATTTTTCTTTGAAAATAAAAGGTTAATAATAGAAAAATACCTTTATGGAAAACCCACATCCGAAATTGGGTTAATAAAATTCAGTCTTAATAAGAGGTAAAGTGAAATGAAAAGGTCACCACCAAATTATGATCTCTATTAGGAGAAATTTGGTGGGAATTAATGATACATAGTTGGTGGAAAACGTAAATATATATAGGGAGTGATTTAGGTCATCAATCAAAAATAAGTGTAAAATTCAGGGCCTCAAAGCCATCAATCTATGATGATTTAAAATATCACCAGTTCAACAAAACATAATGTATTAGGATAACACATTTTTTGTTTAAGATCCCTTCCCTAAAGTTTAATAATTAATTTATTCATAGAATAAGAGTAAAAAATATACTTGACAAGTATAGTTTCATCTTTCAACTAATTCCTACCACAAACACATCTTTCACTCCAAAAAATAATAGAATTCAATAATATTCTATTTTTCCTAATCGTTTAGGGTTACAAGAATAATGAATTTATAATTCATTTGTCAAACTATTTAGAAAAACTAAATTATAAAAACTAGGTCATCACGTAGACCAATGGTGGTTGATGCACCCTTGTCACCCTTCGGTTTCAGGTTCAAGTCACACGGCCTTGCCGGACGCGATGTGATGTTGCCCGACCTATGGGTTGTCCTTTTTATGATAATCCAAAAAAAATCTCAAGGAATGGTTTGAATTTAATAATAGTATCCAATATTAAACGTAATCTATTCCAAACTTTATATTTATCCTCAATACTTCTGTCTAAACTCACAGTCCAAAATTTATAAGGAAGGTAACATAATATACATGTGAATACCTTCATCATGTATTCTCTTAAAATGTGGTAGTAAAATTAATTGTCAGAAAACCATATTTAAATAGGTATGTACTTCCTTATTCCTTCTTTAAATCATAGAATACAGGATATACTCCTAAAGTCCAAAAATCTTGTAATTACCAAGAATGATGGAATAAAAACCCCATTAATTAGTTCCAATGTAGTCAATAATATCCAATATAATTTATCCAAATCAATCATCTCTTATTCCAAAATCAATACCACGGTATCAGGACCATATTCAAGTTGATCATTCCTTCAACCATGTATTTCCCAAAAGGTTTAACTTGATATTAAATCACTTTTCTTGATACCACACAATCTCAAATCCTTAATGAAATAGTATTACAGTATAATCCTTATATACTACATAATTATTATAACCAGTACATTGTTAATAAAACACTCAAATGATATAATTCTTTAATATCAACATAAGAACACTAGTCATTACTCTTCATCTGTGGTAATATCATAACTTGATTATTAACTAACAACTTCATAGGTAGTATACTCTGATGATTGATACATTGATTCGCATAGTGTCACAACTCCTTGAAAATCAAGCATTGTACATTTGAAACCTTTTTCATACCCTTGAAATCACGTACTTGGTGTCTTTTTTCTCCACACTTTTAACAAACTCCTATTCCCTTCATGAATTTACCAAGGTGATTCTTTCCATAGTTATCACATATGGGAAAATCCTTCTTTCTTTTATTCCCTTTATCCATCTATCACTCTACCATCCTTTCCTTCTCTGTATTCCCTTCAAAGCCATAGGACTCAGAGGATTATTTACTTATCTTATTAACACATGATACTATTTCTTTATATGATGATAATATGTCAAAGAATATTTCCTTTCTATATTTTGGATTAATACCATGAAATATATGATCCTTCTTACTCTTTGGATCATGCGTATTGCTGGAGTTCTCATTCCATCTACTGGGCACCATTTCTAAACAACGGCATACACTAGGATAGTTTTATGAATCGAAATACATAATTCCAAACTAGTAAAATACCTAACGAAAATTGAAAATATTTTTCATTTAATCTATAATAATATAAAAATAGTTTCATTGATAAATTATTTACTCTTAAATCCTTCATAATGTCTTGTAATGAAAATTTGAATTATCCTAAGCATATCCCCTAGGAGTGTCGTAACCAATAGTGCAGCAAGGCCCTTTATCATGTACCAGGATACCTCGGGTCAAGCATGAAACTCCTTGTCATAGTTTTCACTCCTATGTACATCTGTGCCAGAGATGCCTCTATTTTTTCGTATCCAGATAGAGATGATTTCTTGGAAAATTCACAAAATCCCTACAATAAGAAAAAATTAGGATGTTCTTCTATACTAATCTTCAAAGTCTATCTTAGGATAATTTTCTCTAATCAGAGTTTTTCTAGATCTAGTTTCCAATGTTATTCCTAAACTTCCTCTAATACCAACTATAATTACCCAACCCCAGTTAGCCAGAGTCATTGCATTATTTTAATACATTGGCATGACTACAATGAATCATGTCTCTAAGGACCAATTAGTTTAGCAGTCTCGGAAAATATATTACATACATGAACAATACATTACATTATAAAATAAAAAACAACAACATTATATCCATTTACAACATTCATATCCCTTAGACTATCTTTATGGTTCAGTTATAATATACTTCTTTGTATCCTGGGAAAAAAACATAGAAAGTGGTGAGCTTAGATGCTCAGTAAGGATAACAATATGGAGGAAATATTCATAAATAAGCATAAACATTTTAGGCAGCGTATAAAACTAAAACAAAATCCTTTTAAACTTAAAAATCAGCATAATATGAAAAGGATAAATCAAATAATTCCATTACTTATTCACATGGATATTCTACTAGTCAAATAATCATATGTAACATCAATTGCTAATTTCATAATGATGGAATGAATAATGTCAAACATCATAACCAAATAGTCAAGGCCTCCTAACAAGAATTTAAATAATATTTTTTCAAGGCTTTGTGCTGAGACACTAGCTTGTCTCATGAGACCTACCAATGCATCGAGGAGCTATGTGGGCTCCACCAATCACTTACTAAGTCCAATTCATTCCTCATATAAAAATTTAGAAACATAGAATTATCATTCGTATTAAAACTAGCATAAAAAATGTCAATACTTGAACCTTAAACCATAAATGGTATAAAAATAGCACATCCACAGTAAAACATATCACAACTCGTTCAATACAATATGGAAGATTTTATAATAAATCATCCTCGATCAAGAATGATATCTCGTAAATGATATTGTCATAGTTGAAAATAATGAGTAAAAATCTTTGAGAGAAATACACATTTTTCATGAAATCATTTAAAAGTTTCATAATTTATAAAGGAAATAATTTAAAAGGTAGTTTTGTATCAAAGTTTCTCATACCACTTTGAAACTTTTTAAAGTAATTAACATTTTAAAACATTCATGTCTATATAAATAAATCCTTAAAACCATTTTGAAAACATGGACATTAATGAGAACGGTTTAGAAGAATAAATCTTTAAAACATTTAAAATGGTGTTTTAGTAAAAGATTCTATTAAAAATAATCTCTTTTAAATCACTTTTAAGAAACATTGACATGGATAATAAATATGTCCCAGTATATACTTATGTAAAAATGACCTCGGATAATAAAGAGATTCTGAAATTAACCCTTACCTTGTACTTTTCTTTACTTGTGGGTACGTTAACCTCTTGTATAATATTTAAATTAGTGTTATTAAATTATACAATAACCATGTAAATAAATATTATATCATATATAATCTTCAAATACTTCATTGTTAATAATATTTTAGTAGTATCATTGCTTCAGGTGTTAACTGATTCGTTTTCCTTTATATGTTTTGTTACATAAGTCATGTTTGTTATGGATAGGATATATTTGATTCATATCCATAATGATATAATGTTCTTAAATTTTATTTTTAATAATAAAATGAAAATTATTCTTGAATAGTTACGATGGGGAATGAATCACATCATGTTCGTGGAGACGGTAATCCATACATACGCACGAACGCTACTTCCATTTCATTTTTTTATTTTAAAATGAAATAAGACCAAATGATACATAGGTATATTATTATTCCTATATAATATAATATTTTATATAAGTTACATAATTTCATTAACATCATCCTTTATACATTCCATGTATGGTATGAACGAGTCATATCATTTTGAGGGGGCGGTAGTCCGCACTTCCTCAATTGAAATTATTGTATATATACAACATGAAAAGAATCACAGTATGCTATAAAATGGAATTAAAAAAGATTATAGTTATTATAAATATTATATATAACATATTTAATTATAGTTCCATCGTAATGGACACCATAGGAGGTGGTATTAGAAAATTGAGCATTCATCGTTTCGTGAGGTAGTAGTTCGCCGTCCACAGAAACATTATGTTCTATACCCATTAGATGGAGGTGTGTGTAAGTTTAGTTCAAATAATTCTCATAAAAACAAAATATTATAATTATTATATTGGTTTTGTTATAAAATAATCTAATAATGATAGTTTAAGTGGTTGGAGAAGTAAAATAAAATAAAATAACTTAAGAGGAGATGTTAACTTTAAATCGGGTGACTCCCTTTGGTTTGAACGAAAAGGATTCCTTGAAATGCATTATTCCTAAGGTAAGGATTATAAGAGGAATATAGGGATGTAGGGAGATTAATTGGTCTGATATTGGGTGATCCGTGGTGCTTTGGAGATGTGATAAATGTGTTAGAGTTGAGGGGTTTTTATAAGGTGGAGGAGGAGATCTTTGAGAATGTTTGGAAATATTATTTTATTATACAATTATTTTCGATTTATAAAGGTCCATAACTCATTAAAGTGAAAGATAAGATGAATCATGTTCGAAATAAAATAATCCAATAAGAATTGAATAGGTTTTGGATGTTATTTTAATTTTTATAATCTCATTTATTTAAATCATTCTGTAATGAGGTAAAAACTGCATCATTATTGTGTCATAAATAATTTAATTTATTTGATGTCTAAAAATTGAAAAATAAATACCATGAGATAGGAAATATTTTTATATTTCAAATTAATATTTATTGTTGAAAATATAACTTATATAACCCCTTGTAAATATTATTTTACTAAAAGATATATGTTTATGTCATTTTTTTATTTACTTTAAATTAATTAATATAATGTGTCATTATTAATCTCAAGTGGCTTCATGGGGTACCAAAATCAACTCAATGATGCCCATGGTTGGACATGTATCAACCAATAAGAATATGAAACATGTTAGGGTAATTTTATATTATTATAATAATATTTTTTTACCCATATTTACCAGATTTACCTTTAAACCATGGTAAATAAAATATTTACTGAAGTAAATATTCATATTGTCAAAAAATAAAATTTACTGATCTACACAATTTGGAGTTCTTGATTTGAAATATGGAATCTATTTTTCCAAATTCAAAACATAGAATTGGTAGAAATTAATTTAAAATTAATTCTCGTTGTCAAAACAAAAAGCGTGTTTTTAAGAAATAATAACTCAAAAGATTGACACTTGTTTATGTCCAGTTTAAATGTGAAATTACAACCACTGACCTAAATTATATTAAATGATAAAAAAATCTAATGATACTTTAAAACCACTCAAATGTAAAATTTAACACTATAAATTATTTCGATTAAAAAAGTTGTTTTTAATTAAAGTTTAGTATTTTTCACTATTCATCAAAATATGAAAGTTATCAGAAAAGAACAAAAAATTTATCCAAACTATATTTTTATGTCCTAATTCTAAATAACAATTTAATTTCATTAAATTTAATATATAAAAGTGTCAAATATTGGTTTTAAAAATCATTCTCTATTAAAAGGCGGTAAAATTGCATTTTTTAAAAAATACTTCATTTATCTGAAAAAAATGAATTTGTTCTTATATTATGTCTAATAAACACATAATATGGATTCTAAAATTATATGGAGTATATAAAATCCAATATTTAGTTAATAATATTCATAGACACTTTTTTAATGTCTAGTTTGGTAAGTCATGGTGCGCTCGAACTCGATGTTGCGTCTAACTCAAGTTATTGAGTTTATTTGAAGAGATAACATACTATGAAATATTGGGGTGTTACGCTATTGGTGTAGGATCCTTAGATGTATTCCATATGGGTAAACCAAGTAAAAAGTGACACTTTTTCCTTCTTCATGTGAATGTTTTAATCACTCCATATATACATCATATAGTTATTTAAAAAGGGGGTTCCTACAAGCATTGGAATAAGATCTAGTAAGGAAGAGAAAATTTTAACAACCTGATTCACCCCCCCCCCACTCAGGGTAGTCTAGGTTCTATCAATTGGTATCATAAGGAAAATGTTTATGTAAGTTGGATACTCTTCAATAATATTATCTAGAAGAGGAATTGATTTTTCATTCCTAATTCAACAATGAAGAGAAGTCTTGATGAAAGTTCAGTTATATCTGAGTAGAAGTATATACCCATCAAGAACATTACGAATAGAAAAAATAAAGAGAATAGTTAGTTGAAGAATCCCCTCTTATCTAAATAAGAGGTAGTATCTGGTTCTTCTTTCCATTTGGAAAGTGATGATGTTTCTGGCTTGAAAGGAAAATATCATGGAGGTTGGGATGTTTTTGTTTGCAACCTTGATCAATCTTCAACATCAGAATAAATTTATAGAATATGAAAATACATTTATTATATCACCAAAGATACATTCATCAGTATTTGTTGGATATTTCAAAGTATGCAGAAGTAAATCACCCATTTAAGAAAATAAGCAAACTATAAAGAGGAAGTCTTGGTAAAGAAAATATCAGAATTCTATAATCTCTACAAATAGATTGAATCATTTTAATAAATAAGGAGGAAACATGAAATAAATACATCAAAATGGTTCAAATAATTTGAATAGGAAGAGATTTTGAGAAAGTCTCTTGAAGAAAAGATATATGTTCTTGAAGGGAAATTGAAATTTTTCATTGATGTCAAGCATCTACCATTAGAAGGGATATCCAAGAAGATCAAGGAAAACTACTCTTTGATTCAGAATATAAGGATGTTGCATAATGAAGAAGTTGTAAGAATGAAGAAGGATTGTAAAGAGAATATGAATACGATTGAAGATCAGGTCCTTCCCAATAGAAAATGTCTATAATTGGATGTTCAATTGACTAATCTTGAGAAGAAACATATTGAGACTTCACAAAAGAATGAAACAATTGTTGTAGGTACTTAATTATCACTTTAGGATTCTAAAGCAGAAATACCTCCAACATGTGACAAGGAGATTATGACAACTCTTGATTATCCATATCAAGAAATAGTTTATGTTGCTACTCAATGCTCACTAGAATATTCTACTATCAAAATACATCCAACATGTGAGAATAAGATCATGACATCACTCATTGATCTATCACAAGAAGTTGAGAAAGTGAAGGTACCATCCATACCAACTTGTACAATTGTTTCTAAATATGTTTCTACAAAAATTAAATGATGGAAGAAAAATTCTAAACAAGTATGGATGATGAAAGGTGAGGAGAAGAAACTTACCACCATTTCTACGGTGGATATGATGAATAAGCAAGAAGATGGTTCCCCAGATAGATCCCAACACATTAAGAAGAAGGTAGAAAAATATTATACAGAAGATATCAAGAAGGAAATATTTGTTGGTCAATGTTGGTGTAGCAATAGATTTGGGCATTATGTACTAGATTGTTGGTACAGTCCTTCAAATAAAAAAGCACAGAGAAATACTATATCAAAAGGAAGAAACCTAGAGAAGAAGAAGCAATATCCTTAGGTCCAGAAGAATATGTTTACTTCAAATAGATTTGGAATTCTTGATAACATCTGTGATGTATGTAATTAAATTGGTCACAGGGTAGGTACATGCATATCCCAACATGAATTCATTATTGATATGAAAAGATGACCTCAGATACCAGCTAAGTATTAAGCAGCTACCTCGGGAATAAATCAGAATAATATTGTGAACACACATTTCCCTAAGAAGATCTCATGTAGTTAATCTAAGAAGACCTTGGATTTTAGATCCATGAAATTGAAGGAAAATTCATCCAAAAGAGAAACTAATAGGGATGACACTCAGATGAACCCATTTGAAAGATTCAAACCTACTGAAATAGTTCCAAATGATATTTTTGTCATTTGGAAAGAATATTTAAAAAGAATAAGGAAACATAAAAATGAAAAGTCCAAGGCTAGTGATAAAGGAAAAACGAAAACATTCACGTGATGAAGATAAAGTACAAGAGATAATGGAAACCAAAAGAAAAACATGTGTTAATGAAGTTTTGTGTGAGAGATGTATGAAATATGGTCACATTTCAAAAGGTTTCTTATCCTTAATACTAGAGAAAGAAATAGTCCTTAAGATGAGTAAGAATGTGTCATCCACGATGGATATTAAGAAGAATAACAATTATCCACAAAAGGCATAAGTGAATTTGAAGAGATCCATTCCACATCAACATGGATCAGAAATGGTGTTTAGATGTGAAAGCATGAGAAAAGGAGTAAATGGAGGAACTTGGTTGGTAAAATCATCTCAACCATATAGCTTGTATTGATTATGCAAGGAGGAACCACCTCATTACCTTAATCGGTTGGCTATTCTATTTGAGCTGATAATACTAGGAATTGAAGGTAAGGCATGATCTCAGGGGGAGAACCAGAGAAGTGGTGAATGTTTTCAACTCTTGATTGATAATATAAAGAAGTTACCATCCTTAAAATATTATAAAATTGATATTAAATGATTAAAATGATGAAGGATCATCCTTGTTGAAGACTATGAGGAGTGTTTCCCTTGAGGGGAGATAATTGAAAAGGATTCCAGAATTATTATTTCAATACATATCAACTTCAATTAGTATTAAATTCAATTACTTTCGAATTTTATTGAAGAATATGTCATTGGAAAAGGTATTCCATTTCCCAATCACTCATCCTCCATTACTCAGAATGAATATAATTTTATAAAGGGGGGTAACTGAATTAATTAGTGACATAAGAAGAATGGAAGATCTCTAAGGCCACTTATTCTGCCAATTGCACTTGAATGAATTTAATCTATTTGTTTAAGTGAGTGTAGAAGTTTCAGGATGATTATTACCTATCACATTTTATTTTAGAAGCCCGGAATGAATGTGGAAAACCTATTAAGACAAATAACATGAGTTCTCATCTCATGAGGTATCACAATCAGTGCATAAGGGATAGCCTTGTTGCCTAAATCAAATCATCCTATTTTCTACACCGAGCATTACTCAAGTATAATAAGAGTTAAATTACTTATGGCACATTGTTTAATAAAGGACTGACACCCTCTTCCCATAAACATTGTATTTCTTGTTAATAAGGGGAAGAGAAAGATAAATTAAATGTCAAAATTTGAGAGATAAAGAAAAATAAATAGGGGAGAGAGAAGATTCTCATGTTGATATTGACACATTCATTTGAGGAGGAATTTACTGTTTTGAAAACAAAATACAATGGGTGAGATTATTTGTACTACTTTGTGTATAAGGTTGTATTGCTTGGGAACAATTGTCAATAAAGATCAAAGTTTAGATGGATATGAAGGGATTCTGATTGTAATGTGATCATGCAACATCTCATTGTTCAAAGAGACGAGTAAATATCCTACTTGAAGAGGAATTCCTTATTTCATGAGGGATCATGTGGAGATTTGAAGATTTAAGAATGATCATATCATGTATCTCTTATGATCCATTGATATGCCTATTGCCTAAAATGTACTATATTCTTTATGTTATTCCTTTTTTACTCCCTTACTGGGCTTTATAACTTGCAATTTTTTTATTCGTGTCCTCAGGTTATCCCATTCAATTCAAAGTACGAATAAATGTATGTGGTCATGTAAAATAATTTTTCAATAAAGATGTGTGTTTCCTATTTTATGTTGTTATGTAATGCTCCTAATCCCCAAAGACACTAGACCTCTCAATATTATATGTTTTATCAAGTGAAGTTTTTATGAAATAAATTATGTTTAAGTGTGTAATAAAGATTAGGTTTGTTATAATACTTAATTTCATTATATACCATGAGGATGACTAATTAGGAAAAAGTTAATGATAAATTCATGTATTAACTTGACAGTTTTGTGAACAATGAACATTTTTTGTATTATTATTTTATATTATGAGTTTGTAAGGATTACATAACATTGAATAAGATAAAATACATATATCATGATCTAGTTCAAACATTAAAAATGTTTCAGGACAAGTCTTGAAGACAGTAATAGAAATCCAAAACTCATCATCCTTGAATGTGATAAATTAACACATCTCAGATGGTGTTTGAATTTTTAATATAAGATGAGGGGGAAAAGGGAGATGATGATGAAATATCCATTAGCATAAAAAAATTAGAGTTCATGTAAGTTACCGGAATTATCAAAGAATTTTTATGAGGATAGGTGAGGAGAGAGCGATAAAGGAATGGAACTTGTAAAAGAAGTTGAAAGAAAAAGTAAGAGAGGTTCACCTCTTGAGTACTCCTCCTTGAGAATCCCTTTAAGGACTTTGTTTTTATACTATTAGGGATACTATTAGGTCTTGTACATAGGTGGGTCTTGGGAAGTGTATTTGGCATAACATAGACAAGGCTCAGAGCTTGAGTGTTGTGAGAGGAGAGGGGGTGAGAGGTAGTTTATATATTGCAGGGGAGGAGGGTTCTCTTAATATTTTAATCAATAGTTTATTATTTATCCTAAGATAAGAAATAGTGATGATTCCATGACCAAATAAAGTTATAAGTTCATGTGAGTTCGAACTAAGTGTTCTTACCTCAGCAGGACATCATCCATGACTCAATGAATCATGTATTTAGCATTTATCATAATTTATCATATTTTACTATTCACCAAAAATTCATGTGTTTCAGAAAAATCCTAAAAATTCACCTTGACAATTTTTTGATGTGTAGAATCATAAAATAAACTCCATTTTTCAAAAATAATTTCTTAAATATGAGAAATGTAATTTTTAATTAAAATCATCATTTGATTGAAAAATACAAACACTTAAAATATTTATCTTTATTTTTAAGGTGCCAAAATTTTATTTACACTTTCATGGGTATGGTTACCATTCACAATATTCACATTACTATTCATAAGGGTATGTTACTATTCATAATGGTAAGTTACTATTCATAAGGGTAGGTTACTATTCACTGAAAATTAAGTTGATTCTATCAAACTCCAAATATTACCCTGATCGCAACTGTGTATGTCTGTTTTTCTAAATTGAAAACAAAGAAGTGTAAAAATTAAGTTTAATGGATAGTTTATGACTATATATTATAAATAACCAAGTTTTGTTTCACATAGACTTAGTGCTTCATGCAATATAGGGTATTTATAGAATTGAAAGTATTTAGGATAAATATACCGTAAAATGTTTGGGGTGTTATATTCTTCCCACCTTCCAAAATTTATTCCTAGAAATTTTTCACGTATAATGACCTTTAAAAAGATATGGGTGGTTATTCCTCATAACATCCTTAGGTTCCCACATTTGTTCCTCCATTTTATGGTTTCTCTAATTAAACTTTACTAGTCTGGTTGTACAATTTCTCAATACTTGTTCTCTAGTGTCAAGAATCTCGATAGGCTCTTCATAATATGACTAATCAGATCTTGACTCTATTTATTCATAGGTGAGTAAATGTGTTGGGTATGGCATGTATTTCTTTAAAAATGAAACGTGGATCACATTATGAACTTTGGAGAGAATTTGTGGAATTTCTAAATAGTAAGCTACAGCTCTGATTCTTTCCACAATTTCAAATAGTCTGATGTACATGGGGATCAGTTTCCCTTTCTTACCAAACATTAAGACACACTTCCATGGAGATAATTTTATAAATACATGATCTCCCACATGAAATTCAAAATACCTTCTTCGGTTTTCCTCATAACTCCTTTTCATTCTTTTGGATGCTTTAATATGGTCCTAAAAATACATTACCTTTACAATTATCTCTTCTATTAGTTTAGGTCCAATAAGTTTCCTCTCACCAACTGCATCCCAAAAAGTTGGAGTTCGACACCTCTTTTCATATAAGCTTCATATGGATCCATTTGAATACTATAGTGGAAAATATTATATTAGGAAAATTCCACCAAAGTAAACTATTGATCCCATATACATTCAAAATCAAGAGACCATGATCTCAACATGTCTTCCAGTGTTTGAATAGTATTTTCTAATTTTCCATCAATTTGGGGGTGATAAGCAGTACTCATATGAAGCTCAGTACCAAAGTCTTCTAGAGAAATTTCAATAATTTTGATGTAAATCGGGTATCTCAATCAGACATAGTCGATAGTGGTGCATCATGATGTCTTATAACTTTATTAATATAAATTCTTCCATGGCTCTCAAGTGGTAATTCCTCTCTTATATCAAGGAAATTTATTGATTTTGTAAGACGATCAACAACTACCCATATTTAATCATTACTTCTAGGTTTCCTTGGTAATATTGTGACAAAGTCAATCGTAATGTCATCCCACTTCCACATAGTAAATGGTATATGTTGCATGCCCCTCTAAGATGTTGTATCTCAGCCTTCTATTGTTGGAAAACTAGACACCTTGATAGAAATTATATAATTTCTCACATCATGTTATCATAACAAAAATGTTCCATTAGATCTCTATACATCTTGGTGCTACCAGGTTGTATGGAGAAATTTGAGCTATGAGTATCTTCTAATAGTTCCCTTTTTAGCTCAGGTATTTATGGAATAGATAACCTCCTTCCAAATTTTAGAACTTTATCCTCATACATGAATTCTTCCAATCCTTCATCCTTACCAGCTTTAATTTTCTTTTGTAGATTCTCATAATCAGATTTTTGAGCTTTTTATCTTCTCTAGTAAAGACAGTTTAGAAATCATTTGAAAAAGGAAAGATGTTTCCCCTTCTTTAACAACTCCCATATCCAACTTTAGCAGATCCATGGATATAAGATCTCTCACGATCTTCATTTGGGTCATAAGTCCATGATATTTTCTGCTTAATGCATCTGCCAGCTTATTTTCCTTTACCGGGGGTATTGTATAGAAAAATCATTATATTTGAGTAATTCAATCCATCTCATTTGCCTCATGTTGAGTTATTTTTGTGTAAAAATGTATTTCTGACTCATGTGATTCGTATATAACTCATATCTTTCATGGTAGAGATAATGTATCCATATTTTCAAAGAAAATATTATGGATACTATCTCAAGATCATGTGTTGGATAATTTTGTTCATGTGTCTTCACCTATCCTAATTCATAACCAATAACTTTATCATTTTTTCATAAGGATGAAACCCAGTTCATTATTTGATGCATCACTATATATCACAAGTACATCATTTATAGTGGGAAGAGTCAAAATTAGATCATTGACCAATATTCTTTTAAATTATTAAAATAATTCTCTACATTATTTCATCTATAAAAACATAACCCCTTTATGTATGATCGTGGTTAAAGGGTTATCCAATCAAGAAAAATTATGAATCAAACACTGATAGTAACCTACTAAGACAATAGATCAAGGTACCTCAGTTCTGATAATTGGCATAGGCCATTCTTGGATTGCGATTGTCTCTATAGGATCAATTAATATTCCATCCATAGAGACAATATGGTGATGAAAAGAAACTGATTGAAGCCAAAATTCACACTTTATAAACTTCCCATATTATTCATTAAATCTAAGAGTTTTTAGAATAACCAGAATGTGATTCTCATGGACTATATAGATTTTGGATTGTACCCGGATATCATCAATAAATACCTTAGAAAAATTAATGAAGATATTCCTTAAAAACCTTATTCATTAGATCCAGGAAAACCGTGGGTGCATTAGTCACTATAAAAGGCATTACTGTAAACTCATAATGCCTATACCAGGTTCGACATGTTGTATTAGGAATATCTTACTTCCTCACATGTAGCTAGTGATGTCCATATCAAAGTTCAATCTTCAAAAAATATTAGACTCCATGAAGTTGATTAAATAAATCATCTATGAGACGAAGTGGATACATGTTCTTTATAATAATAGAATTGATCTCTTGATAGTAAATTCACAACATCATATATCCATCTTTATTATTAACAAAGAGAATATGGACTCCCCATGGAGAAACACTAGGGTGGATAAATCATTTTTCACTCAATTCCTATATTTGTTTCTTGAATTCTACTAATTCCAGAGTGGTCATTCTATAAGGATTCTTCGACTCCAGAAATTAAGTCAATAGAGAACTCAACATCCCACTCTTTTGGATTTCTAGGTAAATACTCTTGAAATACATTAATGTATTGTTGCACAATAGGTACGTCATCAATTTAATGATTCATTTCCTCACCCTTAGATATTGTGTTCTCTTCCTCCCCAATAATTTCATTCAGTAGAGCTTCTAGGGGTGGATATACATAATAGTCAAAGGGATTTTTCTCTAAAGATCCATGATTTTACACCATTCTCAAAAATCATAACATCCCTCTTCTTGAAATATATCTTCGCATCATAACGTGAAAGAAAAATCATACCAAGGATTATTTCAAAGTCAATAATGGGTATGGTGATAAGGTTAAGAACAAAAGAATGTTTATGTGTCATGGGAGGGACTGATCGACAGATCTTTTTTGAAATGATATATCCCCTATGAGTTTTGACCAAAAATTACTTTATTAAATAAAATTAGACATTTCATATTTTCTTGGAAAACTGGGAAGATATAAATGAATGAGATGATCCAAAATCAAATAAAGAATTGCATAATTTTGAGGAAATAATTAAATTACCTACCACCATATCATTTGGAACTTCAACCTCTATAGTTGTAATCGCATAATATTTCCCTCACTCTCATGTCCTTTTCTAAGGAAAGTTTCCTTGGATCTTAGGACACTCACTTTTATAGTGACTAGTCTCTCTATAATTGTAACATTAAACTTCATTGACTTGTTTCTTATCCTATCATTCATTAGATATATGTCCCTTTTCTCCACACTTATAGTAGACTCCCATACCATTCTAGAATTTCATAAGATGATTCTTTCCATATCTCTAGAATAATGAGAATTGCTTCATTCCCTACTGCTTCTTTAGTGTTCCACCTTTTCCATGTTTATCATAGTACTGCTTATTATATTGGATTCCCTTGAAATTTTTTGATCTAGAAAATTCCTTCTCTATTTTGACGGCACTTCATACAATTTCATCATATGATGAAAATTTTTGAGAATACAATTCCCTTTGAAGACATGGCTTAAGACCTACAAATAAATTGTCAATCTTGTCTTCCAAATCACGTACAAATTCTATAACATACCTTTCTATTCTTGTGAAGGTAGCATCATACTCCATAACAATCTCTTCTTCCCTTTACTTTAGGATAATGAATTTCCTCTTCAATTCAGTTCATTGTTCATGCGGGAAATATTTTTTGATGAATTTTCCATTAAAGTTATACATTCTGTATCTTCTATTTCTTCTTCCTCCATGGTATTCTGGATCAAGGACCACCATTTTTCAACATCACCCTTGAGGAAATATACTGCAAATACCACCTTTTCATTTTCATTGCATATTAATGCCAGAAATATCTTTTGAAGGGACATGATCCACTACTTAGATACCACTGTATTTGTAACCCGACTAAAATATGGGGACTTATTTCGCATGAAATTATCCAACACATGTGTAACATTGTTATTCGTCACAATATTTGTATGTTGTCCCAATATGGTCCTGATTTGATCCACTTCAAAACTGACTATGTTGACTTGATCAGTAGGGAATCCCTTCATTGTCTGCCAGTATTGATTCCACTTCTTCCATTAGGTTCCATCACTAAACAATGGAATACACTAAATTATGTCATGATTCATAATTTATAATTAAAAAAACGTAACATAATCTGAAAATTTCTATACAACTAATCTTATAATCATAAACATTGTTTTTATTCACTTTTAAATCCTTTATAATGGATTGTAAAAAAATTTGAATTATCCAAAGCATATACCCTAGGAGTGTCAAACCATGTGTATAGTAAATCCTATTTTCAGGTACCAAGATACCCTGGGTCAATCCCAAAACTCCTTGTCGGAGTTGTTACTCCTACGTACATCTATTTGAGAACCATGACCAATTTATAATATCCAAACAGGTATTTATTTCTAGGAAGACCCACATAATCCCTACTTTACCAATATTATAGGATGTTCTTATATGATTATTCTCAAACTCTATCTTAGGTTTAGGAACTCTAAAATATGTTTCTTAAATCTAGTTCCCAAGGTTTCTGTTAATCTACTTCTAATACCAACAGTAACGCCCCGACCCCAGAAACCCAGAGTCGGTGCATTAATTTATTATATTGTCATGATTAAAAGAAATAAAATACTGAAGGACTAGTTATTTTAGCAGTTTTGGATGACCATATTACATACATGATACCTAAATTACATTTTGAACGATAGAAAATACAACATGATACATAATAAACTAAAATAAACTGCCTCATTGAATTCTTATTCAAGGTTCTCTACTTAATAACCTAGGGAAAGGAAACATAATAAGGGAGAGCTCAAATTATTAGTAAGGGTTATATATAGTGTGATAATGAATCAATAATAAGTGAATCATAATCAATTAGGCATGAATATTATGGAATGAAGAAAATATGAAAACACATTCCATCAATAATTTGAGAATAAAAAATGCATCCGTATATTTTTTCATAGTAAAAACTTCATGGATAATAATAACTGAATAATGAATGAACAGAATTATTATTATTTGTCTGTCTTGTATCTATCACATAAACCATTATACAATAGAGACATTTTATGTCTTTGGGTAGAAACCCACCTGATGTTTTAAAACAAAGTTGAAGTGTTTGCCTCCAAATGAATTGTCTCATGAGACCTATCAATGAATCAAGGGGATATGGAGGTCCCCACTCATCACTACCACTCCAAAGTGTTTTTAAACATATATATAATACAAGAAAAATATTCCTTTTTGATATATTTATATAATATAGGATACAAATTCATCAATATTTATCCAAAAAAATATCATTCAAAATGAACACCGCATGTGAAATGGTATACAACTTAAGGAAATAATCATATCCATGTTATAAAAAAATGGATATTTACCTGAATTATCATTTCAAATGAAAATTTACCTCAAATGGGAAGTAGATACACCACCTAAGAAATATTAGGTTCACAATACCATGTAAATATCAATGAAATGGATATTGAGACAAAGTCCATTACCATGTTATAATCAATTGAGTCGTATGACCAAAAATTAATAATCACCAGATGTATCACTGAATAACATGAATATAAATAGAATCATGATATTATATATCAAATTTTAGTATGAATACACCACATTTAATAAATCTATAGCGAACAATTGAAATCTCACAGAATTAAAAGTGAGATGAGAAACCCCTTACATTATGCCCGAATGCGTTCTTTGATTGATCTTAATAACCTGACTAATAAAATTTAGCTTCATTAATTAATAATTACATAACATCCTATAAATTTAATTGATTTATTATTACTTTATTAGGTTCCTTAATGGCATTTCTATGGGTTTAAGAGGTTTAATTTTATTGTTTTTTAGGCATTTTCTTCCATAGTTTTCATGATCAGTTTTCTTGTATTCATGAATGAAAGTTCATTTGAAATGTGGTTAAACATCCAGAATTATTAATATATTATTAGTGATATTAAATATATATAAATTATCTTATAATTATTTTGTTTATATTCTAAGACAATGACTCGTTAGATTAATGTTAATGATAAATGGTTGGATTAACATGGCAGTTCTGTGCAGAATGAACCTGTTTGGTATTGTTATTTTATATTGTGAGTGTGTAAGGATTCCCGATCATTGAATAAGATAAATTACATATATTTTGATATTTTTCAACCATTAAAAATGTTTCATTACTATTATTTAAGATAGTAATAGAAATTGAAAAATTTTGTCCTTGAATGTTATAAATTAACATATCTCAGACGGTGTTTTCATTTTTAGAATAAGAGAAGGGGTGAATGAGATATGATGATTAAATATTCCATTATCATAATAATATTATAGTTAATTTCAAGTAATGGAATTATCATATAATTTTTATGAGTATAGGTGAGGAGTGGGAAATAAAATAATGGAACTTGTAAAAGAAGTTGAAAGAAAAAGGAAGAGAGGTTCGCCTCTTGAGTACACCTCCATGATAATCTCTTTAAGGCCTTTGTTTTTTGCATTTTGATGAGACCAGAAGGTCGTGGATGTGGGGGAGAGGTCTTGGGAAGTTTATTTGGTAGAAAATAGGAAATTATCAAATCTTGAGTGGTGTGAGGGGAAGAGGTGGTGAGGGTGGTTTATATAGTGGAGGGTAGGAGGGTTTTCAAAATATTTTAATCATTAGTTAATTATACTTCATTAAGATAAGAAATAGTGATGATTCTATGAACAAAAATATTAATAAGTTCATGTGAGTTCAAACCAACTATGCTTACCTCAGTAATACATCATCCAAGACTCAATAAATCATGTATTTAGCATTTTTTATAATTTTTCGTATTTTTCTATTCACCAAATATTCAGGTATTTTAGAAAAATACCAAAAATTCATCCTTACCATTTTTCGATGTATAGAATACAAAACTGAACTCCATTTTTCAAAATTAATTTTTAAATATGAGAAAATTAATTCTTAATTAAAACATTTATTTAATCAAAAAATACCAATACTTAAAATATTCATCTTCATTTTTAAGGTGCCTAAATTTTATTTAGACTTTAATGGGTATGGTTACCAATAATAAGATTCGTATTACTATTCATAAGGACATTTGTATATTCATAAGGGTAGGTTACTATTCATTGAAAATTACTTTGATTCTATCAAACTCCAAATATTACCATGATCGCAACTGTGTTTGTCTGTTTTTTGAAAATCAAAACATAAAAGTGTGAAATTTTAGTTTAATGGATAGGTTATGAATATCTCATATAAATAACCAAGTATTTTTTCACAGAGAGTCAGTGATTCTTGCAAAATAGGTTATCTAATGAATTAAAATTATTTAAGAGAAACATACTATAAAATGTTTGGGTTGTTATATATATTCTATGAGCTTTTTTTCATTTGTACCATGTCTAACAAATCTTATAAGAGAGGACTCCTTGAAGGATCTCTAGATTTAAAGGATCCTTTGACAAGTATTTTTTAATAATTTTTATCATTAAACATAAAAAAATTTGAGTATTTAGTGAAGTATTTATTTGGTATGAAGCTATTTTAGCTATAGAGATAGAGGTAGTTAATGTTTCACTTATCCCTGGGTGCAGTAGTGGTAACTCTGGTAATAAGGAAGGGATGAAAGAGGGGTATAGCTTATCGGGGAGAATAATTAAAATAATTTTTTGTTTCCCCTATCCAAATTCTTGTGGAAGATAATTATTTATGTTCAATTATTATGGAAAGTAAAGGCATAAGAATCCATCATGATAAGAAAAACCAAATAAATGTTGTACCAATGTCCATCAGGATCATTTTCAATGATCTTTCCAAGATGTTTCTTGGAGGAGACATAGAGCTAAATCCATTCACTCAATGAATCTTATTGTTCAATCTAGTTTAATTTGAATTGATACCTGATAATTTTAATGTGTACATATTTTGAAAATGTTATATATTTTGGATATTTTGGTTATTTTTGAAATCTTATTTTGGGGATATAGGAAATCGTTATGGATAATTAAAGAATGTGTGTTTCAAATTTTTGTGATGTCCATTATTGTTTTTTAGTACTTATTCTCATTTATCTTCTTATAGGTTCGTGGAAATATAGTGATCCCTAGGGCTTTAATGTTTTTGTATTTTAGGATTATTGTGATTATAAAATTTTGGGTATACCACCATTGGATAACACTCTTTTTAGGGAATGGTGTGGTATAATGAGTCTCTTATAGGGTTAAGGTTAATTTTATATCAATATATTATTTCTCTAAATGGTATTATTTTTTAATTACTTGCACCAAACCCAGCCCCACCACTAAGATGAATTTTAGACCTATTTTTCTAGATATTTTTCTGGAGAATGATCATTGGGTTAGGGTGTTCCTTGGTTTTGGGATGTGATTAATATATTTTTTTTCACACATGACATCATCCCAATTAAATTTATTATGTTAGATGTTCATAAAATGATTTGGATTATGGTTTCTGTCATTATTAATGGAAATATTTTGGATTTTGGTCCTCATCAGAGTTTTTGGGTTTGTTTAGTTAGTTTCCTTGGTCAACCAATTTCTTTGGAAAATCTTGGGGAATACAGTGTAATGGTGGGATTAATTATCACGTCGTAGATTGAAAATACACTATTTTTTGAGTTATAGTTTTTTCTCGCTTTTATTGAGTGTGTTTTCCTTAAATTTGGAGACTTTCGGGCATGCAGTGCACATCACATGGTTGGGGAATATAGTTTTTTAAACTATGTGATATCCATGGGATAACCATGAAACAAACACTATAATTTGATAGAGCCAACCACATTGTTTTTGTTGTGTTTAAAATCCATGAATCATACCCATGAATGGTACTCCAGAACATGATTTTTCAAACTGTGATCCAAACTATGTGTGCGGTCCAACTTAATTAAAAATGATATTTTACTATTTTCCATTCTCGATAATTTAACTCCAAATCACTCCTCCCCATTCAATTTTTCTTTCTTTACCCCTAGGGAGTCCTCCCATTTATTTATATCCTCCTTATAGTGTATTCAAGGATTTTATTTTGGGATTAAGGCTAGATAATTATGATAATATTATTATTACCTCTTCCTCTATTTCTTTCCTATTTTTTATATTTGGTTTATCCTCTACTAGGTTTCCATCAATATAGGTTTTATGTTCCTTTATTTTAAATTGTGGTGTGTTTTCTTCATTAGGGTACATTTAAGACATTATTTATTAATTGGACCACCTTGGGAAATATTTGAGCCACTATTTCAATATGTGACAATATTTGAGGTAGACTACCCTATTTCTAGGACATTAAATAGAAAAACAAATGATTGTATGATTATTTCCATGTGTTTTTTCACTATATTATGAAGTAATCATGCTATAGAAAATTATGAGGATCATAAAAGTTGGTTTATTTCATGATTTACACACATTTATAATATTTTTCTATGTTTATTCATATCAAATAATTTTTTCATGTTTATTTAGAAATGGAATGAATCCTAGGTTCTTTATTGGTTTTTAAATGGTTTATATCATGTAGATTGTTAATGTCAATAATATTTCTATATCAAGAATGGTTCCTAAATGAGCCCGAATGGATTTTTTGATTTATGAAAACAATTAAAGAGGTTTATAAGTCTATTTCATTTATAAATATGAAACACACACTTATCCATATATATATGTGTGTGTGTGTGTGTGTTTGTTTGTTTGTTTTCTTTGTACATATTCACACAAGGTTCTATGAATATCTGCAAAATAAATATAGATATTTATATATATATATAGGTGAATTTGTGTGTAAGTGATTTTTAGTGCCTTGTATTTTTAAATACTTTTTATTTAGAAATATTTTTTCAAATTATCAATGATTCGTTTATAATAAAGAGGCCTTGGTGAAGATTTGAATTGTTCCTTGTGAAATGAAATACAAAATTAGGGATTTCTACTAAATTTGGGGTTGTTTTTAAAAAAATGTGTGCTTTTGTATGTATTCCAGATAAGTAGTCTTGCATATTTTTTATATTACATTTGTACAAAATAGGTTAGTACTTAAAATGTAGTTCAAATGTGGTAAAGTGAGTTGTTTATTTAGTGTAAAATATATGATATGTATGTATATAATATTTTAATAATGTTACCTCAATTTATTTATCATGGGAAGCCTTGGGTAGGTATGTAGGAGCTCAATGTCCACTTGAAGTTCTATAGTATTACACTTCGACTAGTGGTCCAAAGATAGCTCACTCATCTTCTTATGGGATACACAGCTCAGTTGAACTGGTGTGGGTGACACTGAGTGTTGGGGAAGGTATATTATTAGAATCAAACACCAATGTTAAATGCTCATTTTTTTTTATAGATTTATCCTAAAACATCTCGACTATCTCCTCAGTTTCCATGATAACTATTATAAATGTATTCTTCATTCCTCTTATTTTTGACAATTTCATTAATTTATTTAAATAATGATTCTTTCCTAAAGAAAAATTTACCTTATCACATGTTTATTTTTTATAAATGTTTTTAATGTAATGTATCTATTATATTAAATTAAATTAAATATTTATTTTTAAATATATATATATATATTAAAAATGGAAGGAAATGGTTTTCTCTATAAAGTAAATTCCTAAGGTGTGGTTTTATTTGGAATCCCTACTAACCAGCTTGGCACTAATTCCTACTTTATTGTATTAGTTTCAATTTTATTTTTCCTCGGGTTCACTCATTGAGAAAGCTACTTTCAAGGATTGGTCGTGTCCCATGAGGTCACGGGAGGCATGTTTAGTTCTTTATCTTTTTTATGATGGATTTTTTTATATTTTTTATTATGTTCTTACTTAATTTTTAGTAATTTAATGGTTTTAAAAATTCACAAAAAAGTTATTCTGGATTACTAAAAAAAATATTGTGTATAATAGGATAAATAAAACATATTTTGTGAAGTTACATCCTAATATAGGTGCCTAATTTAGGGTCGAGCGGAGTTATATTGTAAAAGTTCAACCCACAAATGTTGATTTGGATGGAAATATTTATGTTACATGAAATAATTTCTCATTTTTTCATAATGAAAAAATCAACCTTCAGGTTTTGAGTTAGTATTTTAATAGAAATTATATACTATATTGAAATTAAGGAATACATAAAACTAGAATCAAATATCACAATGTATATTGCTGAATGACTGAAAATTAACTTTTTATTATAAAATCACTTTTTAGGGAAAATGAGAAACTAGCCCTAGTTAATCCAATCCTCAGAGATTACTTCTGAGAGTGAACCCTCGGTGAGTCATTTTCCTCTCGGAGAAGATGGCAGTGGCTGGGTAGATCTCTCCCCCCCCCCCCCGGTGGGGGAGGGGTCTTCAAGGTTCCGACCCTTCTCTAATCCCGACCTGCTACCTCCTTTCTACAAGGTAGCGATATGACCTAAAGTACTGGAGCTCCTCAATGGTTTTTTGAACCTTCATATATCAACAGCAAAGTTTACGGAACCTTCGCACTTATGAAGCTCACACTGGTGGCGCGGTTCAAACAGAGAAGACCATCAGTCGACTTCTTTGACTGCTTCGTCTTCGACGCCTGGGACTTGCAAGATAGGGCGACAGTGGGATTACTTGACAATCACCATATTATGATATGATTCACATCATAGGAGGACCTCATCAGCACCTGGGTGAGGGCTCCCTGATGCTGTAATGGCCTTCGGTTCTTTCTCTTCCGATGGTTGTTCGATTTCCACATGAAGAGCGACTCGCCCTCCGTTGCAATTTGGGTTAGTTTCCCTAATTTTCAATTACATTTCCAAAATTCCTCTATTATTAGAATTATAGGTAATATGATCGGTAGGTACCTTTGTTTGGATAGCTGCATAGAATCAGTTTTTCACCCTATGAATCTGCAAATTTGTGTAGAAGTTTATGTTTCTAAAGTTCCCTTTGAATTTGTTTGGATCACGTTTGAAAAGGAGTGAAGATTCACGTAGTAGGTGGTTTATGATATTTGGAAGGATTTTTTCTATTCATGTGGTCAGCTAGGTCATTCCATGCAAGTCTGTTCTTGGGAGCATCCATCGAAGGTGGGCAGGGGACTTAAAAATCAATTGAAGGTTGATTGGGAGGTCCCGATTCCACCAAGGATGGCGGCACATGTTCAGAGAAAGACTTCAGAAACTTGTGAGGCGGTTGGAATGGGACAGAGGGAAATAGGATGGGATGATAGCAGTGGAAAAGATAGATTATTGTGACCAAGTGTGGAGAAACATACCATCAACGAGGCAGTGGATCGCATCCTGGAGGTTGGTATGGGTTATGGCGCGGGGAAGGAAGTCACGATGCACCAATGCAATCCTAAGGTTATATATGTGTTCAATCGGCTGTGGCAGGACCTTGCAAGTCCCTCCAACATACCAGGGGGTGAGGGCTCCCTAATTTGGACCCCAGTCATCCTAGGAAAAAGGTTTTAAGGACTTGCGGAGGTAGGGTCGAGAGATGAAGCACCTGTTACGGTTGAGGGAGAGGAGACTAACAGGAAGAACCTCGATGGAATTAACAAAGAAGTTGGACAAATTGTCCATTTTTATCTAGATTGTTCTATTTGAAGTGGGGTGGAGGAACCCATTGTAAACAGTAAGAGTTTATCTGTAGGGGAGTCCAGTCCGAGGAGAAACAGGAGAAATAGGAGTAGGATGGGTAGGAAGGATTACTCATCCTTACCACCACCCATGAAGACTCGGTCAGCAAAAAATAAAATGGATGAAAAGTTGGAGAGTGAGGTCAGGTGTCAATTGGAACCACCTAGTCAATATTCACTTCCCTTGGACTTGATTTTAATTTCGGATGATGAGGTGACAGAGAAGGTGTTATTTCTCAATGCGTCAGAAGAGGAAGTGGCCAAGATGATGGTCCGGGACATTGAAGTTAATCTTAATGAGGAACAATATATTTGGGTCGACAAACAGGACATGATCCTGGTTGGGGGATTTAATAAGGGTATAATCAGACTTGAGGAGTACATACTGGCCTCGGAAAAACTGACCTCTTTGCTTGAAGTCCAGATAAGGGGAGATCCTCCGAATGGCCCGAAGGCCTTCTTTTTATTTTATTATAGATAATACCCCTTTTAAGGGTTGAAGGGGAACCCGTACATGACCCGTAGCCCCAAGGCACAAGGCCCGACATGACCCGCAATACATGACCTGAAGGCCCAAATGCATACCATGCCCATTACATGACCAGTAAGACCAGCCCACTAGAAATTCCCCTCCCCAGCGTCTTGCATCATTGATCACCTTAGCTCCCCACCTTGAATTGTTGATCGTCTAGCATTGCCCCGTACAAAGCTGCATGGTGCCTGGTCCCGATGGCGGCTGCCATACCCGCTCATTCTTCCAATCTGGTTAGCTCTGCATCTGGTGGCTTCTACTCCTGTTGCTCTGATCCTCTTCTGGGGCCTGTTCTGTGTGAACTAGGATACTCCATGGTCTACGTGACCTGAAGGCCTTGTGGCCCTAAGGCCTTTGATGACCCGAAGGCCCTGGAGACTTGTAGGCCCAAACCGGTGGCCCAAAGGCCCAAATCGGGTGAATAGTTCCGGCTGCTATAGTACAGAACAGTAACTTCTATAGTACTGCTACAGTACTTCTATAGTAACCCCAAAAATTTTCCTCCACCCGGTTTTGAACCCGGGTCTCTTGGATGTCAAGCAGGAGCCCTTACCACTCGGGTATGGGCTCGTTGGTGATAAGGGGAGATCCGCATACCCAGGTATCTGCTATATCCAGGAGGTTGTTTAGAGATACGGTATCAGGAAGAGTAAAATTGTTTTTCAATGATGCTACTTTACCATTATTTGACTAATGATGGGGTGCTCTCTTTTTCTTGTGATTTTTGGATATGAGGAAGTGCTTCTTTAGTTTTTGTGTCCCGAGGTGATTTTGGGTGTTTCAATTCCAGCAAGTTTTATGGTCTTGCCTTAGATGAGGTTTAGAGCACAAGGTGTTCACTTCTGCATGTCACTTGGATCAAAAGACTAAGAGGGTATGGCTTGGCCATTGGTACCATGCCCGTGCATCTTTTCACGGGACTATTTGTCGAGTCCCATGCTTTGGTGGAGGCCTTTTAATGCTGAGTTTCTGGGAAGAGGTAGGACCAGTATTTTCTTGGGGTTATTTTTTCTGTTTTTTGGTTGTTTGATGGACTTGGGGTTTCTCACTTCCCCTTAAAAGTGATTTGATAATAAAATAAAAAATAATTTTCAGTCAATCCCAGTTAATTCAGAGGTGAAGCCTCATAGGAGAAAGCAAATCCATAAAATCAAATCCTTATCCTATTAGTTCTTTCCTCTCTCTAAAGATTTCAGTTCATAAGCCATACCTTCGCTACCGGGTCGTCTCCAATAACATCTTCAAGATGACATGCCATTTTATCCCAGGTTTAAACAAACTCTTCTTTTCTGATTTTCCCATCATTGAATCCTCTCATCATGATCATATCTTGTTTGTCGATCCAATTCTCCTTCTCGCTATTGACCACCACTTGAATAGGTCTCCCCATCATCTCCGACTCTTCCTGTAGTATGTTGACATAAATAAATTCTTCCACTATATCTTCCTTAGAGTGGAGTATAAGTTCTTTAGAATCCTTTTTCATTCCAGTGAATTTATCCTTTTTGTTGTTTTCCTGGACTGTAACTTGAGGCTTCTCCTACAAGGGGTATAAAAAGAAGGAAAGAACACATTAGTCCTTGAATACTTTTGACGTTTAAAAACATTTTCAAAATACATACTTGTCACCCATATAAACTTACTTGGTGAAACATGAGATTTCCACAAGATCCAAAAAAACATAATAACATAAATATAACCATAAAGGTATATTGGGGCATTACTTACATAATTTTTTAACCCTCATGGCTACCTTAT
Organism: Viscum album; assembly: GCA_963277665.1. NCBI lineage: Eukaryota > Viridiplantae > Streptophyta > Magnoliopsida > Santalales > Viscaceae > Viscum > Viscum album. The sequence continues at coordinate 742,755,983 of OY728123.1, read as the reverse complement.
AATTTGTAACCCTCACGACTACCTGACAATTTATGTAACAATTGCAGTTACAGATGGAGTAACCATACAGCCAAAATCCAATATACAATTACCCAATGAGTTGGAGGGAGATATAGTTCATACCCTATATCATAAAAAATGCCCAAGAACTAGAAAATAATTGTGAATAATTTCATAAAACGTTGGTTTTGAATCTTGTAAAATAGAGTTTTTAAAAGAGGATTTTAAAAGTAAAACCCTTACAAAAGTTATAAAATGGATGTGAGACTTAATAGAGTGTATTGAATATGTATGTATACATTAAATAAACATTATTAAACATATTAAAAATAAAACTTATCACACGAAAAATTTTAATACCACATAAATAATGAAATAGAATGTTAACACCAAGAATGGAAATCTGGTTAAGAATTCCATTACCTCTGGTTTGTCTTAATTAAACATGTTTAAACATCATTTATAATGGTTAAAAGAGTTTAATTATTATCTTAATGAAACATATTCATCTTTATAACCTCTTATATGTTCATTTTATAACATAATTTCACACTTTAATTGTTAGTATTTTGTTCCTTCCATTGTTTTAGGGAGTTATTTATATGATTTCTATGATTGGTTCAAGTTGGATGTTCTTGTTGATAAGAAGTGAAACTATAGAATTGTAATGGAAATGTATTTAAATATTTCTTGTAACATAAATTATACCATTTTTCATTTTGATATTTGATATGAGGATGATTCATAAGTTAAAACATTAATTATGTCTATTTAGATCATTTTAGTGGTTCTTTGATAATAACGACCTCATTTTGTTTTATAAATTAAAAAATTGTGTAAAAAATAATTACATAACCTTGTATGGGACATAATAAATATATTATTACCTGTTTGAACCATAAAAATGGTTTCATGACTAGACTTGAAGGAATAAAGTAAAATTTTAATTACATCGTCCACAATGTCAGTTATTTGACACATCACAGACAATGTTATTATTCCTTGGATAAGTGGGATAGGAGAAGAAGAATTAGGATGAATTTTCCAAGAACATGAGAAAATCAAAAATATACATGATTTCTAGAGCTTTCATGCCTATTGGGTAAGAGGATATGAGGAATGAATAAGAAAAGAAAGGAACTCAAAATAAAAGAATAGTTGAGAAATCCCTTACAAATATTTGGCAGCCTAATGGCTATAAAACATGGTGTTGGAGAACATTAAAAGATAGGGGACAAGGGTCACCCATCTAGAAATGAATCATAATAATTAATAGATCATGAATAATATTAAAATAATAACATGTTATGGATTCTTGAATTCTATACCACATAAATGAGAACTTGAATGGAAAAAGGAAGAAGTTGAGAATTTTATTACCTTGTAGAGTAACTCCTGGAACAAGATGTTTGGGACCTTGGGGGATTTAGGAAACCTTGTGAGGACTACTAGGGAGTTAAGGAGTATAGATATTATTTGATGACTACTTTTTAAGGAATTTGATGATGTAATAGGTTCGTATTTATAGCAAAAGTGAGAGAATATTTTAATAATTCCCAAGTGACACCTCATTAGTGATATTTTCAAAACCATGGGATTGAACATGGTATTAGCCACTTGAAAACACCTAAAAACTTATATTAATGTACATAAGTCTACCAAAATTTTTTATTTCATTATTACATCAATAATGATGTCATTAAATTCACTGAAACTCAAAACTTTATTTTTACTATTCATTGAAAAATCAATTATTTCAGAAAAATCCCAAAACATTACCCTTTACATTTTTTCGACATTTATAATTTTAACATGAACTCCATTTTATGAAAATAATTTTCTGAATATTATTAATTTAATTTTTAAATAAAATCATACATAATTCAAAAATTAACAATTTTAATTTTATTACTGCTTTTATATCACAGTGAAAAATTAACAAGGATGTCATTATCATAAATCCTTAAGAAAATAAAATAATAATACAATTTACTATTAATTAGAGACATATTACTATTCATATTACTTTTCATATGGGTATGTTAATATTCACTAAAAAATAAGTTGGTTTCATCAAACTCCAAATAACTTTCTGATCACAATTGTAGATGACCATTTATTAAAATTCAAAACATAAAACTAGTAAAATTATGTTTCAAGTCTAGTTATAATTATCTAATTTAAACAAATTTTCATGAATTTCAATTTTTTTAGAAAACCATGTGGTGTTACATTCTCCCCACCTTCTGGAATTTGCGTCCTCGCAATTTTATTAACATATTAAACAAGTGAAGGTACTTTTCCATTATAGCATTTTCAGACCCCCAAGTTGCTTCTTCAACCATGTGGTTTCTCCAAAAAAACCATTACCTGGTATATTACCTTATTCCAAAATACATGTTTCCTTCAATAAAGAATCTGAACTGGTTTCTCTTCATAAGAAAGGTTCTCTTCCAACTGAACTTTTTCTGGGCTCAAAACATGAGTTGAATTTGGCCCGTACTTTCTAAACATCGAAAAATGAAAAACATTGTGTACATAAGACAAAATCAGAGGAAAATATACATGATATGCAACTGGTCCAACTTTCTCCAGGATTTCAACAGGACTTATGAACTGCAAGCTTAGCTTCCCTTTCATACCAAAATGCATCACACTTTTCTAATGAGTGATTTTAATGAAAACATGGTCACCTACCTCGAACGATAAGTTTTTCATTCTGTTATCTGCATAACTTTCTTGCCTACTATGATATGTCCTTAAGTACTACAGGATCATCTTCACTTTCTCATCCACCTCCTCTACTAATTCTATCCCCAACAACTTTCTTTCACCGACTTTATCCCAAAATGCTGGAGTCTAACACTGCTTTCAATAAAAATCCTCAAAAGGTGATATATCTATAATGGAATGAAAACTGTTATTATAAGAAAACTTAACTAAAGAAAGATTTGGATCCCAAATTCCCTGCTAGTCCATTGAACATGATCTAAGAATATCCCCCAAAGCTTAAGTTGTTCATTCTGACTGCCCATCTGATTGAGGATGTAAAGCTGTACTGAAATTTAATTGTTTGCCCAATCACTTCTAAAGTCCCTTACAAAAGTTAGAAGTGAACCTGGGATCCTGGTTAGATACAATTTAAAAAGGAACTCCATGTAACCTGACCATCTCTTTGAGGTACAGTCGAGAAATCTGATCCAAATACATTATATCTTGAATAGAAATAAAATGTTCATATTTTGTTATCCTATCAACAATAATCCAAATCTCATTATTACCTCGAGAATTATTTGGTATTCCCACCACAATTTCTATGGATACATTCTCCCATTTCCACTTTGGCACTAGAAACGTCTGAATCAACCCCTTCAGTAACTACCGCTATGCTTAAACCTATTGACATGTCAAGCATTTCGCAGTAAAATCAGCAATATCTCTTTTCATTCCATCCCACTAATAATACTCCTAAATGTCTATGTATATCTTAGTACTACCATGATGAACTGAAAATGGAGAACTATGAGCTTCAAAAAATAAATATTTCTTCAATTTAGAATCACAAGGCACACAAAACCTTTTTTAAAATATTAAAACACAATATTTTTTCAAGATTAAATTCTAGAAACTTACCCATTTTAACTAATTCTACCTTTTTCTATAGGTCACAGTCTTCCTACTGCGCTTGCTTAATTCTAGATGACAACAATGACTACACTGAAACCTGAAAAAAAACAGATGTATTCCTTGAACCAACAACTTCTAATCCAAAATTCATCAGATCATTAATCAAGGGATCATTTTCCAAACATAACATGGTTAATGATGCATGATGTTTGTGAATTTGATCATCCGCTACTTTGTTTGATTTTCCTGGATGGAAATTTATTATGAAATAATAATCCTTTATTATTTCAAGCCATCTTATATGACTCATGTTTAATTACCCTTGAGTTAATATATACTTTAGACTTTTATGGTCAGTATATAATTGATATTTGGATCTGTATAAATGATTCTTCCAAATTTTCAAAGAAAAAACAACATATGCCAATTCCAAGTCATGTGTTTGATAATTTAACTCATGGGGTTTTAGTGGTCTTGAAGTATAAGCCATAACATGATCATTCTGCATCAGAACACAACCAAGTCCCTTCAATGAATCATCACTCTAAATGACAAACTCACCATTTCAGGAAGGCAAGGACAAAACTAGATCATTCACCAATATCTTCCTCAATTCCTAAAAACAAACATCACATTCTTCTATCCAAATAAATTTATCCCCTTTTCATGTTAACTTAATTATCAGTATAGATAACCATGAAACATTCTTAGAAAATCATCTGTAAGAACCTGCTAATCCAAGAAAACTACGAATTTCTGTGACAATTTTAGGTCTTGGCCATTTATCAACCAGTTTTGTTTTTCTAGGATCAACTGTTATTCCATACTTATTTATAATGTTCCCAAGAAATGAAATATGTTTCAACCAAAAATCACATTTTCTAAATTTTACATATAGTTTCTTTTACTTTAAGGTTTTTAAAATAACCCTTGTATGTTTTTCATTCTCTTCTTTGCTCTTATAAAATACAATAACGACATCAATAAACACAACCACTAACTTATCCAAGAACTCATGAAATATTCTATTCATATGATCCATGAATATAGCAGGTACATTAGTTAACCCAAACGACATAGAAAAAAATTCATAATGCCCATATCTAGTACAAAAGGATGTTTTTGCGATGTTATCCTCCTTCACCTTCAGCTGATGGTATCCTAATCTCAAGTCAATCCTGGAAATGTACTGAGCTCCCTAGAGCTGATCAAACAATTCATTGATGTGAGGTAAAGAATACTTTTTTTAATAGTGATGTTATTCAAAAATCTATAATCAATGAAAATTCTCATGGAACCATCTTTCTTTCTAGTGAACAAAACAAGATCTCCCCATGTTGAAGTGCTAGGATGAATGAATCCTTTATTAAGAAAGTCCTAAAACTAATTTTTCAATTCAAGAAGTTCTATTTGATCCATATGATAAGGGTGTTTTGAAATTGGCTTAGCATCAGGAACTAAGTCAATTTCGAATTCTTCTTCCCGGACAGGTATGACACTGGGTAACTCATCAGGAAAAACATAAATGTATTCATTTACCACTGGCACATCATTAATCTGAATAGTTCCATTGTTTTCAACAATTTGTGCAAGATAACTTCCATTTCCATCATTCAACCATTTCTAAGCTTCCTGGTATGTTATCAATTGTATGGGTTTGTTCTTGTATACAAATAGAAACTCTTTTTGAAAAACAACTACTTTAGATCTACAGTTAATCTTAGCATGATAAACAAAAATTTGTTCCATTCCTAGAATAACATCAAACTCAACTAAGGGTAAAACAACAAGGATTTTAGGTATAGTCTTTCTAAAGACCACAATAGAAAGATTATTATAATTCCTCTTTGCTATAATATTTCCCCCTAGTGTTTTAACAACAAGTTTCAGTCTCATTTGTTGAGGTGATATTTACAATTTAAAAGAAATTTTCTCAAATATGGAGGAAAGTGTTGACCTCATACTAAACAAGACATTATAAAAATATGAGTAAAGGAATAGAGTACCCGGTACAACTTCATTTGATGGCTCAGTATATGCTGACTTAATCACAAGAGGTCTCACTACACCTTTCGGATTATAATGTGTCTTCTTTGTGTCATTCAGATCTCTCTTTGGACAGGAATTTTCATAATGACCCATCTCACCACTTTTAAAACACTTAATAGTTTTCTTACCATGTTTAGTCTTAGGATCATTTTCATTACAATCTCAGGTCATATGTCCAAACATAACATATTTAAAACACTTCCTAGTTTTAGTAATACATTCCACAGGGTTCTTCTTTCCATACTTTTCACAAACAAGAAAAAAGATTTTATTACCATCAAATTTATTTGGTTGATTCTTACCCATCACTTTCTATATAGACCTCTTCTTCTCCTTGTTTACAAAGTGAATGTGATCATTATAAAACTCCATCTATACCCTCTTAGTACATCGTACAAGTTTCTCATAACTTTTGAATTCATGGGAGGCCAACACCCTTTGATGCCTTGGATTCAATCCTGAGTAAAAGAAGTTTATTTTTCTCTCAAGATCCAGAATAATATTTTAAGAATACATCTCCAACTGGTTGATGTTCTCTTCATACACATCCATTGAATCTTCCTTATTTTGCTTTAATTCAATGAATTTCTTCCCTATCCTATGTCACACCACCTTAGGAAAATATTTTTCAAGGAAAAGACTTTTATATTCATCCCACTCTAAGGCATGAATATCCTATCTATCCCTGAATTCCTTAACATTGACTACCACTGATCAGCTTCACCTTCAAAGTAATAAATAGAAAGACTTAAATTTTTATTATTTGAACATCCCATAACATTGAATATCTTTTAAAGGTCTTTAATCCGCCCTTCTGTGTCTACTGGGACAGAATATCCATTGAAAGCGGGAGGGTTTTGTCTCATAAAATGTTCCACTATTGTCATGTTCCATTGTGGTACCTCTAGTTTTACTATTTCATGGATACCACCACCATTTATTTCTTGCATTAGATGAGCCATTACTTTCACAAACTTCTCGGTTCCAATGCCTACCATTCCGGGCTATAGATTCTGAAGGATGTCATTTCGCTAGTACATCTCCTCTTTAGATTCCCTATTTCCTCTACAGAAAACAATTCTGAACAAACATATCTTAGACAAACCAACATGGTAATCATTAAATTCTATATCATTTCAAATTGAACATAGATTAAAAACATTTATTGTAATATATTAACATCAGCATAACCCCTAAAGTTATCTAAACTGTCCTCTGATACCAACTATAAGGACCCGGAATTAAATTGTTACTCAATATTGAATTTTTGTTAAGAATATACATTATTACATACTAAGGATCATTTTGAGTTTAGAGTTTTAGATAATTATGATACCTTCCATACATAAAATACCACATTTATACAAGAGGATACTACTAAAACTAGTTTCCATTTCATTCAAAATATAAAACACAAAAGATAAAAAAATGATTTCTTTGAAAAAACTTCAAACAATTAACATGGATTACTTATTTGTCTTACACATCCTTATAACCTATGAAAATCATTTAAAAACATGTTATGAACACCAAAATATCTGTAAGGGATATAAAAATATGTAAAGAACACATTAGCCCATGAATACTTGTGAAATGTGAAATCATTTTCAAAAGACATACTTTTCACCCATATAAACTTAAATTGTAAAACATGAGATTTCCAAAAGATCCAAACAAAAAATAATAACATAAATATATCCATAAAGGTATATTGAGGTATTACTTACTTAATTTTTTAACCCTGACGGCTACCTTAAAATTTGTAACCCTCCCGGCTACCTTACAATTTTTGTAACAATCATAGTTACACATGGAGTAACCATACGGCCGACCACCAACTTACACATACCCAATGAATTTGAGGGAGATATAGGTTTCAACCTTCATCATTAAAAATTCCCAAGAACCAGAACATAATTGTGAATAATTTCATAAAAACATTTCTTTTGAATCTTGAAAAATAGAATTTTTCAAAGAGGATTTTAAAAGAAAAACCCTTACAAAAGTTATATGATTGAAGTTTGATTTAATAGAGTAGATGGAATATGTATGTTGACTATAAATACATATAATTAAACATATTATAAACAAAAATCATCACCCAAACAATTTTATTACCCCATAAATAATGAAGTATAATGTTTACCCAAAGAATGGAAATCGGGTTAAGAGTTCCCTTACCTCTGGTTTTTCTTACATGAACTTGTTCAAACCTCCTTTATAAAGGTTAAAAGAGTGAAATTATTATCTTAATGAAAAATATTCATCTTTATAACATCTTATATGATCATTTTATAACATCATTTCACCCTTTAATTGTTATTATTTTGTTCCTTACATTGTTTTGGGAGCGTTCATTATATGATTTCCATGATTAGTTCATGATGAATGTTCTTGTAAATTGGAAGTGAACCTCAAGAATTGGAATTGAAAGTTATTTACATATTTTTAGTACAATAAATTATACCATTTATTATTTTAAAGATTTATATGAGGATAATTCATAAGTTAAAACATTAATGTTGTTCGTTTAGATCATTTGAGTGGTACTTTATAATAACAACCTCATTTTCTTTTATAAATTAAAACCATGTGTAAAAAAGAATTATAGAACCTTTGATGAGATATAACACATATATTATAACCTGGTTCAACCATAAAAATGGTTTCATGACTAAACTTTAATTAATAAAATAAAATTGAAATTACATCGTCCCAGATGTCGGTTATTCAACACGTCACAGACAATGTTTTTATTCCTTGGATAAGTGGGAGATGAGAAGAGGTATGATGATGAATTTTTCATGAACCTAAAAACATATAGAATATACATTATTTATGAATCTTTCATTCCTCTTGGGTAAGAGTATATTAGTAAAGAATATAAAAATAAAAGAAGTCAAAATAAAAAAGAATAGTTGAGAAATACCTTACAAAAACTCGGCAGCCTAATGGCTATGCAACATGGTTTTAGAAAACATTAAAAGATAGGGGAAATGGGTCACCCATATATAAATGAATCATAATATATAATAGATCAAGAATAAGATTAAAATAAGAACATGATATGGATTCATGAATTCTATCCCACATAAAAGAGAACTTGAATGGAAAAAAGAAAGAAGTTGAGAATTTTCTTACCTTGTAGAGTAACTCCTAGAACATGAAGGTTGGAACCATGGGGACATAAGGAAACCTTCTGAGGACTAATAGGGATGTAAGGAGGTGATATTTTCATTGATGAGGAATTTTTAATGAATTTAATGAAGGAATGGGTTGGTATTTATAGAAAAAGTGAGGGAATTTTTTAATAATTTCCAAGGGACACCTCATTAGTGGTATTTTCAAAACCATGTGCATTTCCATAGTATATTCCCATGGTATTAGCCACTCAGTACACCTCAAAATTTATTTTACTGTACATAATTCAACAAGATTTATTACATCATTATTATATCTTTCATGACATCATTAAACACACCAAAACTCAGAACTGTATTTTTACTATTCACCAAAAATCAAAAAATTTACCCTTACAATTTTTCGATGTGTAGAATTCAAAAATGAACTCCATTTTTTGAAAATAATTTTCTAAATATTATTAATTTAATTTTTAAATAAAATCACACTTAATTAAAAAACTAACAATTTTAATTCTATAACTACTTTTATATCACATTAAAAAATTAACCAGGATGTCATTATCATAAATCCTTAAGAAAAAAAATAATACATTTTACTATCAATTAAGTTAATATTACTATTCATTTTAATATTCATAAGGTTATGTTACTATTAACCAATAAACAAGTTGGTTTCATCATACTCCAAATAACTTACTAATCACAATTGTACATGACCATTTTTCAAAATTCAAAACATGGAAGTAGTAAAATTATGTTTAAAGGATAGTTATAATCATCTACTTAAAACAAAGTGTCATGCATTTAAATTTGTTTGTAGGAAACCTTGGGGTGTTATAGAATAATCCCTTCCTTTCACTCTTATCATTTGTGGTTGTTCTCATTGGTTATCACTGATAACCCTAGCTATAGGTATATGGTTTAAAAAATGATGGTGTCCCTTATAGTGGAAAATTTGGACTATTGTTTGGGTGATGATAATAAAATTATTTCATTCTATAGAAAAGGTGGGATTACTCATATCCATTTACTATTGGTTCTCCTAATTCACCTCTAGACCACACATCAAAATATTCTTGTTCCATTGATAAATTTTCTAGTATAGATCTTCTCACACTTTTGACACATGGGATGATTGGTTCTATTTACTCCTGGGGATTTATTCATTCATCCTAATGAATTAAATTTCATCTCTTTGTTTTTATATGTATCCTCTCAGGACCCATGATAATCACCAATCTCTATCTATACATTGATTCCCCAAAAAAATCCCCTCATAGCTATAAAAAACATGATTAGATATGGTATTTCAAATATTCAACTCTAACCCACTAAATAAGTGTTACACACTTCTTTCTAAATAAATGTTAAAGTTATAGTTGTACCGTGAAATCCTTTTGATTTTTTCCTCATAGGAATCAATATACTTATCATTATTTTATACAAGTCCAAGGATCTCCCTTTCCATTTTAATATGGATAGTTATAGGAAATTGTTTTTTCAAAAATAATATTTACAATCCTTCGTATTATATGGATTAGATTTATTCCCTAGATTACATGTTCTTGATCAGTGTTCACCACTAATCGAATTTCCCCTAAAGATAATGTCAAATCACTGTGAATTTATCATGCATAAATAATTTTTGGAGAGATAATATATTTTGAATGGTTTTAATCCATTTTTTGGATATGTGATAATTAAGAGATCCCATCAATGTAGAGGAACATTCTAACATAAATTAATTGATAGAAACATGGTTTTTTATTGGGGTAGGTGGGTGTTCCATGTGAATTAATATATTATTAATAACATGATACTATTAAGATATATCTTCCTTGAAGTTTTGAAATCTCACTCTCATAACGTTGGAATCTCATAAGGTAAACCAGCACATTGTCTATCATATTGGTTGATGGAAAAATTCCTCATTTTCTTCCATTATTGAAAATAATATAAAATCAAGTATTACAATACATCAAATAATAAGTATATAAAAATGGAAACTATGAATGTTGATATAATAAGTTATAAATGGAATTTAAATCATAACTTATCAATCAATAGGTTACATTATAGTTGATATATGTTAATTATCACATCAATTTTTCTAATGTAAAAAAATCAATTCAAGTCCTTGATAATGGTTCATAAAGAGTTTTTAAATTTACAAAATAATATATGATGGGATTGTTAAAATGGGTTTGAAGTAAGACCTCTTTTTCATCCACCAGGTACAAGTTGATTTTTTTCGGTTGATCCCTTTCATGGTTATTATCCATTGGTACATCAATTCTAGATCCACATCGACTTGTGAGTTTTAATACACAGAAAATTGTCAGGGGATACACTCACTCTATTCTTCACTAATATTTTAGAATATTTCTCTATATTTATAATTATACCTTTGGTTTTTATGAATCTATTCTTTTCCTAATCCAAAAAAAACAAGGCCTTTAAATTATACCAACTATAGATAATGAGTCATCTTACACATTTAATTTCATGATTTTTATCATTAATATCCAATGAATACAACTCATGGATTGAGCCCTAATGTCTTAGGAAGACTAGAAAAATAATATATCAAAATGAGACTAAATTAGGATAGCATTATTTTATTATCCATAACAAACTCTAAAATATAATTTCCATCTTAAAATATTGTAGTTTAATTTGGGTAATGCATATTAAAAATGGGTGTGCTAAAAATCCTAGTATGGTATTAAACAGGATAAAGATATATATCTTTTGAATAAAATGAAATAGCCTGATATCATAAGTGGAAAATAACATGAATGATAACAAGGGTGAATGAAAAAAAATATTTGAGAAATAAATCGTATGAATTTATAAGAAACATAGAATACGAAATAATTATAATTCTAGGAAATCTTCCAAGAGAACATCAAAATGTGGACATAGTCTCATCATGGATTAAGATTACTACCTAATATAATACATGTTTTCTCATGAGACAGAAATTTTAAAAATTAATAGGAGAACTATCTGGGTGGACTCATCATAACATGTACATGAATATTTCTTCCACATAAGGGAATAAACCATAGGGAATAAGTATAATAAATAACCATATATGTGACTGTGTTATTTAAAATTGGAACATATCACAATCAAATGATGTTTAATAGGGATTCCAAATAGAATAAAAAATTACATATTTTTTATATTAATATTTATATAAATAATAATAGGTATAAAATATTTTTTCCATTTTAAAAAAATATCATGAGAAAATATTGATAATTGGGTGTCAAAATGAATGTTTAAAGAGGTGTTTTAAGGAATTGGTAAAATACTTTTAATGAAAGAAATTATATTGTGTTTTCATTGGAGCCCAATATTAAAATATAATGTTTATCACTAAAATATTCATTTTTTATTGAAATCATGAATTAGAAATGAAATTTAAAATATTTTGACAAAAAATGATTAAGGGGTAGAAAATTTCCCCTTAATCAGGTATGATTTTAATGAATGGTTTAATAAACAAACATACGGAATGTATAACTCAATCAATGGGAGGGAGAAAAATGTAGGTATATATTTAAGAGACATAAATAACTAATTTATAAGTAATACATAAATTTAAATAGTTAGATAATTTTAGTTATATAGATAAAGGTCATTACTCTAGGAAAATAAGGTCTTTCATGGAATTCCATTACCCAAGATTCAGAATCATTCTGCACATTCACTTGACAACCTAAAAATTAAAAATTGAATCATTATTTACTTTCTTAATAATATTATACAAATATATTTTATTTAATATAAGTATATTATTTTAATTTAAACTCATATCATTGATAAATAAAGTTTAATTTCACAATTCTTAGGGTATTCGTTTTATAAATTCATGTTCGAAACACCGTCAGATAAATATGGATGTTATTATAGAATGGATTAATAAATCCATATGTTTGATATTAATTAGTTAATATATTTTAACAATTTCCAAAAATTATTAAAACATGTCAGTATATGAAAATAATCATAATCTAGAGAGTTGTTGTTTCATAACTATATTGTTAGTTATTTTAGGAGGGTTTTCCATCCATGTAGAACTTATCATGTTTTCTTTACTATTATAGTTATATATCCAATAATGGATGTGAAAAAGACTATAATATATATATTTATATAATTTTCATCCATTTAATGTTATTCTAAACATTCCATTAAAGTTGTAGTGGGAACTAATAAACTCATCATCCACAAAGGTGGTGAACAGACCATAATATGGAAGATGTTTCCAATTATAGAATATTAGTATACATGAATGGGATATTACGAAAATATAATAACAATATAGTGTACTAATAATACTAATGTCACCATACCAACATGGATAAGAAGTGCCCAAGGAGGTAGGAGAATGAATTAAAGAATGTCGGATTGATATTTTTATATTATCCTTTGGATGAATCCCCTTAGGATTCTTCTTATGGCACCTTGGGATTAGTATATTTAGGTTAAAATTATTATAAGTACATGGGGAGAGAGATGATGAGATATTTAATCATAATATGGGTATGATACAAGTTTTAGAATGTGTGAGGAAAAGGGGCAGTGATTGAGATATTTATAAAGGGCATAGAGGAGAGTTTTTTTAATATAATATTAATCTTTTCTATTTTTTCTCCAGACTATCAACAGTAATGACTAATGTGAATAAATATAATAATTTTTATATATACTTTCTAAATAGTAGGTACTTAAAGAATCCCATATTATATAAATCAGGTGATATAAACCACACATAAGAATGCTTATCCCATATGTATAATATGTGAAAAAGAGAATGCATTCACTCAAACCTTGTACAAATAGATCAAGATACAAAACCATAGTAACATCTCAAATACACACATAATATATAATAAATATATCCGCATTAACATTTAAAACTATGAATAATAAGCAAAGTTCTGTGGAAACCTAGGATTCTCATTGAATAATGTGTTTGCAACATTCTAGTCTGAGGTCCATCACATACTCTAAAACATCCTCGATCCCCATATACCATACTCTAAATACTATGAAAAATATAATGATATTGTGATACTGTGTTATAATGACCATCCGACTAAAGGAAATTAATCATCTTCTTAACTGGTAAAAACATTTAGCCTACGGTGTGCCTCCTTATATACCAGTGGTGGTCCACTTGTAGTGAGGGCCTATGATGTTATAGTGGGGAGACTATACCCACATTAAAGATTAAAATAGAATATAAAATGACTAAACATTATCAAAAAATTATCTGATTAAATAAAATAAAAAAACATAATACACTATAGAAGATGTAAATGTATAAGTATATAGTCATGAAAACACCCAGTCATAGAAGAATACATCTATTTATCTCCCCCTAGGGTGATTATATAAAAAAATAAAAATAAAAAACTATTGAAATAATAATGCTCTACTACTTTCTTCGAGCCTCACATCATCACAGTTTCAAAGCTCTGTCTAGGTTAATTGTATTGATCATGAAACTTTATACCAATTCCATAATTGAATCAGTTATTAGTGATATAATAGCCCAATATTGGCACCCCCATATCTGGTTCTCGGTAATTGGTTTTAAAAACAGATGTGAAATCATTTCTCATATTTTAAAAATACCATTGATGAACTTTTACTTTTATATAAAAAATAAATCATTTAATAAAATAATTAAGTTTTTATAAATATCATTTTATGGTTTTCAACAAAATTCATTGTTAAAGATATTTTTTCAAAGAATAAAATATATATATTTTTCAAGAGAATCATTTTATGTTTTAAACATAATAAAATGAAAATAATCTAAGATATTTCTTTGAAAACAATGAAACATTAATTTTTAATTTATTTGTTTTATTTAATATAATTATGAATGGATAACATTAACAGAACTATGTTTTCAACATCATAATTGATGTCTAAACCTAACTTAAGAACAATTTCTTCTTGAGGTTGAAGGTTTACTCCTCATTCCTCATCATTAATAATAATCTCTATGTGCCCAAAATTTATAAAAAATATTCCTATAAAGATCCCATTCATCAATAATAATAATTTGAAAACATCCTTTTGAAAACTACACATACAAGTAATTAATTTATTAGGTGGAAAATAATTACACAGAAATAGGCTTTTTTAAGCATTCCTTTTAAAGGAGAAATCCCATTTCTTTCATAAATAATAGAGATAATCTACATATAAAATGATTTTGGATGTTAAATAAGTTATTTTCATAAACCAGATGGAATTTCATTTATAATTATATTACATACCAAAACCTACACTCATTAATCAAACTTAGAGAAATAAAAAATTATTTTATACATAAAATGATAAGCTTTATCACATTAAAAGAAATTACAAATTTAAAATAAAAAAAAATTATTTTTAATAAATCGTATATTTTTATTATTAAAAATTTTTATAAATAAATGAATTTAAAATAATTAAATCATACTCCTCCACAAATACGGTATAATAAAAAATATTTCCATTTTAATAAAGGTACTTGAAAAATGAATATATATTTAAGATAACATTTTCCCTTACATAAAAAAATTCTATTAGAGACCTACACAAAGGAGGACTTTGGCAGTGTTTGTGGTTCTTTCTTTGATAAGAACCAAATGGATGGAATAAAGGAGAGTACCTAGGTTGAAAGAGTTGTATTTTCTATGTATTGAAGTGAATTTCTTTATATAGTAGTTAAACATTGAATGTTTTTTTGTATTTCAAAATTTCCATACATATTCAAGATGGCCATTTTTGGAATAAAAATTATATTCATTGAATGTTGAGATTATAATATGATTAGGAATAACCTATCCCATATTTCATTTATAAGATTTCTTATTTTCCTAAGGGTGTTTAAAATTTTATTTAAGAACTATCATATAGGATATTAAAGTTGATACACATGAAAAATGGTAAAAGATTATATTTATCTGGAAATAGTGTATACATGTATTTTCAATAATGAATGTAAGTCCATTTATGAGGTTTGATGATTCATTATTTTATTTCACCAATTTGATGTGCAATATATATATATATATATATATATATATATATATATATATATATTGTCTTTTCAACTGGTGTAACCTAATGGGGAAATCAATAAATCTAGGAAATCTAAATCAGGTTCTATTTTTTGTATGCATATCACCCAAGACTAAAGGCATCCATTATAGTTATTAATATACCTTTATGTAGCTCATCAGTATTTGATTCATTGATAGTCCTCCGTAAATTTTATTTGATGAAGATTATGTCCACCAATGTTGAAATTATTAAAAAAGAACCAATTCCATCTACTTGAACAAACTACATGTTCTGGGATATTATGTCAAAATTAAATGTTCATGAGTTTTATCACTATAGGTCAATGAAATATTTTTAATGATATGTCTTGAAGGTTGAGATATATTCAATGTGTCTCATCACATTTTTTGTTAGATTAAGGGTTATGGGAATTTTTCCGAATAAAAAAGTAGTGGAGGTAGAGGGTGGTATCAATCTGGACAGTTTAATTGAAATACAAGTAGAGTTAAGGGAAATATTATGACCGATTAAAGATAAAAATATGCAGAGGTTTTAGTTTTAGTATGAGGTGGGAGACAAACTGGGTTTGATCAGATGACTCTGATGAATTTGATCAGATGGTTCTCATTATATGAATAGGTTTTTAAAATGGTGAACTATACCCTATGTTCCACAACCCCCATTATATATTATCTCGTTTGAGTGCTTGAAAATATGATTTTTTGTTCCATATCATCTCAATGGAAGTATCCTGAGGTGTTCTCCAATAACTACATTGTACCCACACCTCAAACCATCATATCAATGAGCACTATGGATTAAGAATCCATCATGAAACTATGTGTACATTCCTTCCTACCTATATAGGTGCTCGACCATGACTCAATGCTAGCTCTCTGGCTATATCTCCCCAATGTCTGATATTTCTCCCACAATATGGTAGATAATATTTCCCTTGTATTATAGAGTTGGCCATATTTTTACTCTAATTAATTTTAAAATTTCTAAATATAACACCAAACAAAATTACAGATTACTCCTAACAATGAAATGTTTTACTCAATGTGCTTAAAATATATTATTTTAAAATTATTAAAAAGGTATTTTCAGTTTTAAAAAATTAAATATTTTTCATGTTACTATTTATCACCTTGAAGTTATGTTATACTCTACACATTACATTTCATGGGCGGTGAATAAAATTATATTTTAACTAAGGATTTATAATCATTTTGATTTCAATAATATCATATTTCCCTTTCAAAATGTTCTAATAGTAATCTAAAAATGTACATATAAATATTCCTTAAATATCCCCTTAAGATAAATATTTTTAAAATATTCAAATTTTATTTTTCTTACTCATAATGATTTTTCCTTTTTTCTACTACACTACATTCATTATGTTATCTTGTTTAGTGGATTTCTACTTATGGATTATCCTAAAGAAGTAGGGTATGATTTTGGTCTTATCATGTTTATTTTATTTTTCTATATTTTATTATGGATTATCATTTAAAATTTATTATTCCAGGATCCTTAGATAGTAGGAAATATCTTAATACATGTTCTTGTATAAAATTTCATGTATTATTTTTTATAAAATTTTATCCTTGTTATTTTAAGTTCAGAGTAATTATTTTTATTATTTCATTAAAATATAATAAAATAATAAAATTCAAGGATGTTACCATCTTCCTCCTTAATGTAATTTTACCCTCGCAATTATTTTATACATAATTAAACACTATATCTCACTTATCATGATTTAGTCTTGAAGTCTTTCATCCATATAAAAATAACTTCATTAATTTCATCAAGTACTAAAAATTTATTTTACAATTTTCTTAATTTAACTCATACCATTTAAAAATCAAAAAAATTTCCATTATCTTCAATCATTATGAGAATATTTCCATAATTGGTAATAGTGCCACGTGATATTTTCAAAATAATATATTTCCATTTTCCAAATAATGCTTATTCAGTTAATATTAAATTGAAATAAAAATCATTAAACACATGAAAATGTATTATTATTAAATTATAATTTCAAAACATTAGTTTTAACTTCGTTTTTATAAAATAGTCTTATAGTTTATTCATTAAATGTTTGAAAATAATCTTTTATATTTCCCCAAAAAATAAAATTTAAAATATGAAACATATAGGCTAGGTGGAGGTCTCTATGTTCTTTGACTACACTAAAATCACCAATTATTTTATCTGTTTTTTATAATGTGGTTATTTTAAAACTACCCAAGTTGAACATTCTAGGCCTATCATGGTGGGAATTTTGGGAGTAAAATATTTTCTTATATATAATCCATGACAAATGAAAACCATGGGCATTGTAGAGGTATTAGATTTTACATAGAGGTCCATGTTTGTGATTTGGATGCTGTAAAAAGTTTCAAATTCATCTGAGCATGACATTAGATTAATATTTAAACGAAGATCATCTAGATGTATATAAGTGTTGTTCGTTATTATCCTTTATCCATCTTGAAACTTATCCTCAAACTGAAAAAATGTTACATAACATAGGCATAAAAAAGAAAAATAACTATATATATAGTATTTTTAATTAAAATGATCTAATTTTTGAATCTACCTAAACCTTTCTTCTAATACCAATTAAAATACCAATATCCCACACTCAGAGATTCTTTAATAGAAAATAATATATTTTTTTCAAAATGGTCCAAATAATAAACATCACTTGAAAAATATAGAGTAAAAAATATTTTTATTTTAGACCATTAGAGGATTAAGAAAACTTAATACATAAATGTGTTTTATAAAATTTATACAAGAATTTTTTTGGACAAATGTTAGTTATATCCTTAATAAAAAACAAAAACCATCGATGTTCTACTTTTTACTAATCCAATGAAAAAAAATTAAAACCTAGGGTGAGAAAAAAATTCTTAGTAATGTGGTTTAAAACTAGATGTCAGTAAATTTCATATATGAAAAATTAAAATTAAAATTTTTAATTTTATATCAAACATATAACATTTTATAAAATAATTTTCATTCCCTAAATATAATATTAGGTTTTCATCAAAATAAACAGTAAAATATATTTTTCAAAACATAAAAAAAAATTCTATAAAATCTATTTTTTTTTCAAGACATAATAAATTGTATTAAACTTGTAAATTTAATTATAAATATAAAAACATTACTTTGAAAGTGGTATCTTATATGGAATATAATTATACGTGGTAAACATAAAAAAATCCACAATTCCACTAAGTTTATTGATAACTAAACATCACTTATGATGAAATTTCCATTAAGGTTAAGGGTTCACTCCCCTTTACTTATCATTATAAATAATATCAAAGTTCCATAATTTTATAATAAAAATATCTTCTAAAGATCTCCTTTATTAATAATAATCCATTAAGGGAAACCTTTCAAAAAATACACATATATGTAATTCATTTTACATGCATAAAATAATTACATGACAGTAAAATATTTCCAAATATTCCTTTAAAGGTAATAAATCCTTACTTGGTTAGATGTTAATATCTCAAGAGACAGATATACACAGGGTGAAATTATGTTTTCCTGTATCTCATGAGCACGAATAGTGACTCATAAAGGTTTGGGTGTTAGTAGAGTCACACAAAGATTTTGATACACTATTCTTATACTTGAGCCAATGTTCTTTGTTATGTATATTTCAAGGGAAGGTTAAATTTCGATAATATATTCCTTTCATTATTACATTTGGATCATGATTTTTATATCATTATTCCACACTTTTCTCCATGGTATTCACCTATTAATAAGATATTACAAGTCCTTCTATCATGACTTACAGAAAATTATTATTGTTTTATGTTATTCTTAATAAGACACTTATCCATTTTAAATGTGATTTCATATTCTTATCATCTAACCCTAGATTAAATGTTGATAATTTTTCCCTTAATGATAATTTCATCTCTCCCATTTTTTATGATTTCATTCCCCATGTTATGAATATTAGTGCAACTTATGTGATGTCTAGAAGGGAGTCTAGCATATCCCAATTATGGAGAAATTTTCACAGGTGTTATACAATATTTTTTGTATATAGTTATCTCTCAAAGACACTAAATGTTATATTATTGGGGATTATGATTTTATATTTGGAATATATATTTTCTTTTACTATAATTATGTTAAATAAATATATTTTTATCTTTGGTTGTCTTACTTCGTATTGAAGCATTTTTATAGTGTATATATTCTTAACACAAGATCTAGAAGTGTGGATTTGGGGCACCTCATTATTAAATTCTATTATCATAAAAAATTATCCTATATATGATCTATAAATATATAGTGTATCACTTGATTTATATTTTAAGTTAAATTAGTCTTATTAAGTTTGTATGCAGGCCTTGAATTTTTCATTTTTCAACTTTAGCATTAAAATTTGTATATTATGTATTGAAATAGATACACTAATTTCATTTTAGATTTTATGATCTAAGTTAGAAAAATATATTATGCTTTATATAGATTTTATCTTTTGTATACTAGGTTACTCTTTCTATGGACGCATTTCTGATCTGGAGAAATATATTATGTTTTGTACATAAAAACATATGTATTATTGATATAACATATTTTTAGTGGACCTTAGATAAATATATTATTTCAACATTGAAGATATTATATAAAAAAATTGTCATACATTACATTATTTTTCTCATATAAAATTGAATATACACAGGGATAAATAAAACATACTTATTATAATATGATTTTTATTTAACTGTTTTTAACTCGTCACCATGCAAAAACCATACATATCAGAAGACGTTCATTCCTTATTGAAGTTTTAACTCTTCTTTAAAAAAACATCCACATAAAATACATAACAAAAATTTTCATGTGAAAATATACATAGCTCCAAAAACATTTATAATAATTCCAAAATTTTATGCTTTCTCAAACACCTTTAAAATCACTATAATAATTCATATAAGAAAATAAAATTTATTATATGGGAGTTGGAGTATGATTAATTTATTGAAAAAAAATTAAACACAATAAACCTATCAAATTATTCTTCCTAAACACTTTTTCCCTAAAAATAACATATGATAAAGAATTTTTTTAACTCTAAATCATAGAATAGCCTCAATGTGTCTACAAAATATCCCTAAGGACGGATTTTTGTTCATGGGATCAAGAATCTATAAGAAAACTCTTGGAATAAAAAAATATATCTCTTTGGATATTGTTTGTTAAGAAAGGAATATAAATCACCTTAAAACATTTTTCACATAGTAACTAAGAATTAATCAATATTTCGAATCCTACATGAGTTAACATATTTTAAGAAACATGATTTATGGCCAAAAATACCATGTTTACCATAATAGTGACTTATATACTCTTCTTCAAAACCCATGAAACATCTTGATTCTAAAACTTATTAATACCGATTGAGAATAAAATATTATTTAAATTCTAAAAACTATACCTTAATATAAATTGTAACATATTGTGAAAGAAATTATTATAAAACATGTTAGAAAAAATCACATGATGAAATCATATATTCCCCCTTTTAAAACACTTTATAAATGTACCCTCCTCTTAAATAATAGATCCCTCACCCATGTGGTTAAATACATATCTTTGGATATTCTTTAATATGGTTTTCTCCTCTATTTTAAATACACATTATAAATTAATTAATTAATAATCATTGAGATATTTTGGTTTTCTTTCTCCCCCTATGATAAAAAAAAGAACAACTGATATTGGAGAGAAAATATTAAACCTTGGTCTTTGATGAATGAAAGATAAGAATTTTTTTTAACTACAGTGGATTTTTATTCAAATCTCCATTTGATTTCAAAAAATATTAATAATCCATGTTATTCTTCTACTCCAATTTTTAAGTGATAAAACTCATTTTCTTCTTAAAATTATCTAAGTGACATGGGAAATAAACATTTGTATTTATGCTCTAGACTTCTTAATTATTATAAAATTCACACCAATTTCATGAAATTGAAGAACCTTATCTATCAATCCTTTTCTAATATCATATACTTGAGACAAATTTTTTATCCATATTCATGTGTAAATATATTTATATGCCACTCTTAATTAAACAATTTTATTGGATTGAAATCCCAATTTTTCTTCTTTTAAAGAATTTGTTTCACCACAATGTCCTACCCATTGTATATTAAAAAATTATTTTTGTCTCCATTTCTTGAAAATATTGAACCAATATGATCAAGATATACTCATAAAAAATTAGTGACATGTTTTTTACATCACCCACCATCCTTATTCAGGTATTAAATATGGTTTATCGGTTAATCATTTTGTTGTTTAATAATATTCTTCTTGAAATTATATACTTAAATAGGTTGACCCCACCCCCCTAGATGTTGGCCTTCCATCACTCACCAGGAACTAAAATGAGAAAATTTTGAAGGAAATGTTTTTATAAAATTCAAATAGCAGTCGCACAAACAACAGTGACCATAAATGTTTAATATTGATTCTAAACTAATATTCCATACATTATCAGTACTCTTCAAAATTTTGTTATTTTAAAAGTTTTTTTAAAATATTTTTTACTAGATAAAACATTGGGATACCCTAATATTATTTTTCACCATTAAGAAAATTTATTGTGAATTTTTCAATTCACACACAATATTATATTTTCTATTTCTGATACAATTTATTGAATATAAAAGATCCTGAATATCCTGAATATCCTTTTCTACTAAGAATTTAATATAATAATTCACCTAATATTGTGAAGAATCTTTTTATCTAATGATTTTATTGTGCTTATTAACCAATATTAGAGATTATTATTGGTTATAAAAATCATAAATTTTCTTATGAACCACAAAAATATTCTATTTATTTATATAATATCGGATTTTATACTTGGAATAAGAAAACTCATCATAAAATATTTTGGTTTAATCTTATTTATCTAGTAAAACCACCATGTTGGAATCCATCAAATTATTGTGTAAGAAACTATTTTCATTCACTAATCCAGACACATTATTCACATTACTTATTATTTCTCTTATATTATTTATATTTAAGAGACACATAAAATACTTTTTCCTGAATTCAACATTGTTCAATTAAACAATATTGAATGAATTCTTCAATTATTATTTTTATTTCTCAAAAATAAAAACCATTTATAGTATATTATTGAATTCCATTATCAACATGAATTATGTTTTATATTCATGTCCCCCATTATGACTACATGAATAATGTTTTTCATTACTTAATTCAACTTAATATTATGAATCATAAACATCCATTAATGTAATTAGTTTCTTATCTCTTACACCACTTATGGAAAAAATAATATGGTTGTCATCACTTGAAATAAAATTATTCTTATTAAATACCATTTCATTTTGGTAAAATAAGGTATATTTATTGACCATGTTGATGAATATTTATCTCTACTAAAATACTCAAAATTCTTCCTAAGACATATTTAGAGGATTCTTCTTTATTTGTACTTTCATTTTCTTCCAACTTTGGTAATTTTTCATAGAAATAAAAAAATTTCCAGAACTGAAGAAAAAATGTAATTTACCAATAATATTCTATTTTCCTATTTAAACACATCTTTATATGAGGGAAAGTATTTTCAAACACTTTATGTCATCATATTAATTAGAATATAATCTTTTAACATTATATTCACCACATTACTTCCTAAATATACCTTTATTGAAATATTTTGAGGATATTTCCCAATAATCCATTATAATGAACCATAATTTTGTGGTTATTTATTTCTTATTTAATTTTAATTTTCCTTAATGTGAAGTGTTTATTTAGTGGATTGGGGCTCAAATATATTTTTCAAGCATTTTCAAATCCCAGAAAGATATCATTTTATTTGGTTTTAAGAATGATGGATGCATTTTGGTTTGGAATGATGTTAAGGTAGTGGCTAGGGGAAGGTTGGTGAAATATTATAATAAAATTTCATTCATAGAATAATGAGTTATATTCACATAATTAATATCCTTTGGGGTTCTATTCAATATGATAATTTTTATCTGAAAAAGGGGATTACTACCCATGATTATTCATGTTGTGAATATGATTATCTACATGAAAGAGTTAATGTATTTTTGATTAACTATACATAGAGGATGATTCATTGTATGAACCTCATTTTCATGCCATGAACCTCATCTGGTATCCATTTTTTTAGAGGGTTTCTTGTTATTTTACTATGGTATTAATTTAGGATCCCCTTAGGGTTCTCTAGATTTTGGTCGATTGAATGATGATAGAGATCCCTTTATGGATATCCTCAACAATCTCTGTAACATCCTTAAATAAATTTGAATTCTTTTTTATTCATAATTTATGTTCATGGTTGGTTCTTATATACTTATTATTTTTTATCTGCTCTAATATCTCCAAGGATTTCAGTTTGGATAAATATGATTTATAGGCTGGATATCACTGGAGCATGGTAAAATCATCATTTTTGTTAGGAATTTTTATATATCTTATATAGTGAATCCTAGGTGGAGAACATTAGGTGAATATTCAAATTTTTTACATGATATATGTTTCCTAAAAATTTTTATTATGTTTTTAGGTTGATTTTGGTGAAATTGAAATTCATTTTGGGATGTATTTTGATACTTTTCCTATCCTCATATTGATTGTGCTGTGAGATCGGAACATGCATTTTTATCATTTTTTTAGCACTATTAAGTCTCCTAATGATTTTTTCATTGAAAGTTTCGATATAGGATATTGGTTTTGAATATCTGATTAATTAATTTGTTAGTTTTTACTAATGATATAGATTTTTTAGACTCAAATGTGGTTGGTATAAACTCAATATTAATTATAGAAACAAATATTGAGGTACGTGTAATTGAAATTAATTGATTCTATTTTTCAATTTGATAATTTTGGTTCACCTTTATTCATTATTGTATCTCTCTTCATTTTTCCCTTTTTTCATTCACTAATAATTATGGCATAGACTCATGTCATCCTTATAGCCAACATGGGATGCATTACTCTAAAAAATTCAATGTTAGAACCCTATTCAAACATGTGTTGGGGGACCTCTCTATGGTTTTCATGGTGGAGTGAATTATATTTCAAAGATAATTCATATTATCTCTTAAAATTTTTATTTTTGAAAATATTTTAATCAAATGAGATTTCAAGGTAAATGGATGTTTGGATAAGTGGGGTTTTTAATGGAGTTTCAATGGGGGTAAATAGTTTTCTACAGAATTTTTGATGTGATCTCATCCCCGATTCCAGTGTGGGTAAGACCATTTATGGTTCCTTTTCTATTAGTTAAAAATTAGGATTTAGTATAGGTTTCAAAGGAATATAAATGTAATGGATTGTGATGTATGTAGTATTTTTATTATTATGTTGGTGATCCCTTATTTTCAATCATTTGTGTGATATTTTTCATTATTTTTGTTCATTATTTGTGTGTACATGGGGAATGTTGATTCGTGGTATTTCTGTATCATTGTGAGATTTATTATTTTGGTATAAATGTGATGGTTTGTTCTGTATAGGTGTTATAGACCTCATGGAGGGTTGAGATGGGTATTGGGACATGCTTGATATGTAGTTCTATGGACCAAGAGATAAGATCACTGTGAAAAGTTAGTGAGTTATGAGTTGGTCCAAGTGACCTATTTTTTATTTCTTATATGTACCAAATGTCTTATTTTTATAGGTGATGGTCCTAATGAGGGATATGAACCTATGTATTAAAATTTGATTATGTGAGAAGGAATTAGTCAAGATATTGTACCTTGACATAAGTGGTTAGGATAAGTTTTTCACTCCCCTAGGCAAGAGGTATGGGACATAATTTGATGGGAAATGTATATGAGTTACATACCATGAATGATAAAGTAGAGATCTGGGATTTAGATCTTGGAATTTACCTAATCCATTGATGAAGTTGTTTGAGGTCTTGTATGATTCTTACCCTGTGTATTTTAGTTTAGCTTGGGATATTTGATATGTTAGGACTCTCTACTATACATCTTTTGGTATAATTTTAGATTGTGTAGGACACCCTACCTGATTTTCTCATTTGTAACAACCAATTCCATTATGTGTTGGAATTTTCCAAGGATGTTTATACTTTTCTATTACAAAATGGACCTTTTTGAGAATGGGAAATCTAAAAGAGGTTATGAGAGTTTAAAAATCCCAATATGGTTTTTTGGGATGTTGTTCAAGGAGTGGGTGATGGAATGGGATTCTGAGCGACCACTGGTGGAGTGGGTAAATTCTAGGGACTATTGAAAGAATCATCCATCCAAATTTAAATTTTTATTACGAGCCATTTTAAGGAATAATGGGAAACCATAGTACACATAAGATACCCCTACGTGCTGAAAGAGCTCACAAAATGGTCAAATACAAGACTAATATTACTGGATTTCACTACTCTATATAGTTCCCAATGCAGTGTACTAACCTGGACATCTGGATCTTTGCTGATAAGCTCTTCAAGGTTAGTAATCATCCTCTCCATAGTCTGAATAAATTTTTCCGAGTTGATTTTGCTCTGATTGAATCCCCGAGCCAAGATTCAATCTTGTTTATCTATCCATTCTCCTAGCTCCTCATTGACCTCAACTTGAAACCTTCTCTCATAAATTCTTTTAATCTCTGCTTCTGAGACGTTGAGATTGTCCTCTCTTTCTAACATTTCTTCTGTGGAGTGTAGTATGAGTTTCAAGCACTCCCCAACCTATTTTTGCTTGTCTCTAGTATTCCTACTAGATTCTTCACTTTCCCCCTTCTGGGGGTCTTTGTTTTCCTTGTATCCACCCTTCTTAGCTGATCTAGTCTCCATCGGTTTGGGAAAATGTGAATAATCTTTGCATGCCTTTGGCTTTTTCCCTTTGACCACAATGCATTTCCCTGAGTCTCGGATTCCTTTTTTCCTTTTCTTCCTTCTAGGGCTATGGATACCTTTCTCTTGAATTCATTCCAATCTGTCCGTTGAGAATTGGATATAACTATCATCACCTGAATGGTCCTCCTCATGAGGAAGTGTTGGTTCAAGATCATTCAAAGCTTCGAACCGGTTGCCTAGAACAACCCCTGGGCCTTTTTTGAGGGGACTCCACTTACTCTTCCCCACAGTCGAAGTATTTAGATGGCATAAGGGTTTTGGGAGCGTATTTGGTTCCAAAGGGTCCAAGAAACGCATCTCAACCAGCCTTTCTTCACCATGTTAACACCCTGCATCTGGAAGCACGGACACCTCCTGCACTGCGGTTCTAGGTTTCTTGGCCTCTCTATTATCATCCACCCCATTGACAGAACTTATAGGGTACCCTTGAGTGATCTTCTCCTTTCCCACTGGAACACTAACTGAGACCGGAGTAGGATGTCCAAGGATCTTCTCCATAGAACCCAGATCCTACAATGTTCTTCCAAGGTCTTTCTTTAAATGGTTAACCACATCTGCCACCTTAGGGTTTACACTAGGCCTCCTCTCCTTACTCTGTATAGTAGCCGATGGAACTGTAATCCCTGGATTATCTCCCATTACAGCTTTACTATTGTCTGCATTACTCTGTGGTCCAACATCATTCTCTCCCTTACCTGGATGAGTAAGGGCAATGGCCTTGAAAAGACCAGCTATTCCAACTTCTATAAGATGGGGAGGCATAGACTGAGTGCATCCATAGGGACTTCGACATTTGGATACATCATGACCAACACGATGACAACCAGAACAGAAAGAAGACCAAGAATCATAACATACCATTTGATTCCAGAGGAGCTCTCTCTCAATCTCAATGGTGATAGATCCCATAGGTCCTTTCAATAAATCATCTTCAACACAAAATCTTGGCACAACGGGATGGAAAATGGCCTTGGTGTGGGAATCAGAGCATAGGTACCGCCCTAACATATTTCCAATCAACCAGAGTATCACCGGGTTCTAGAACGAAAATAGAAGACCAGGTAGGGATATCCAGATTGCTGTAGTTGGAGGGTCATGCCACAGGTGGAAGTCGAAGGACCACCAGAAGAGAAAAACCTAGACCCCTCCATAGAACGCGGAGCGAAAGCCCAGGCCTTAACCAAGTCTTCATCATTTAAGAAGAATATTTGAATGTGTCTCGCATCTAGAATGCCCACTATCACTCGGTCCTACAAATTCCAAGAGGAGGACACATATCGGTCGAAAACATCAACAGTGGGGTGATTCTTTCTGAATCAGGAAACCAAGGTGAGATCCAGTAGAGCTGAAGCATCCATGAACTCCCGAGAAGAAAGAGGAACTGATAAAACTCCATTCGAGAGGTATTGGACCTTAGAGAAAATTTCGATCGGATGGAAATGAGGGAAGGGAGGAAGGATCCATGAAAGGGGATAAAGAGGGGAAATGAGGATGGAACGAGTGCGAAGGAGAAGCTGAAACTCCCCTCCCTGGCCGAAGCGGATCAAGGAGCGGAGGCGATTCTGTAGCCAGGACCTACGCCATCGGGGCGGAGCAAGAGTGAGCATCCGCGATCCACTACTGAAAGAATCATCATATGGTTATTGACATCATGAATAGGGTATTCACAACAATACTATTATTTGTGGGGTGGTCTAAGAAGGTTTGTGAAATGAACACGGGGCTTGAAGGTTCTACCTAAGAAACCACAACCTAACACATATTGTCCCATTGTGACATATAATGGCTAGGCCTAGTTAGTTCTTTTTTCAATAAGAACTCAAAATGTGAAAGAGTTTTCCACATTTTTGAGCTTCTCTAGTAATTTTTTGTTGAGTTTTTTAATCTTTTTTATCAATGTGTAAACCATATATACCATTAATTCAAATAAATTTTGATTATTTATTATTGTAATGGGTGTTTTTGGAATCTAGGAGCTTCTCTGATATGATCACTCCATCAATTAAAGTGTCATTCATTATGATTGATCCCTCTTTATATGTCAATTCCCTTAAAACATATTGATTTCCCTTTCACTTTTATTTCCTAATTATTTTTTCTTGTTTCTAATTGAAATCATATAGAAATTCTACCGAATCTTGAGTGATTTTCTTAAGGATAATGATACCTTGATTTGCATGGAAAAAGGATATTGCATGGTGATTATGGTGTTTCATTTATGGGTGTTTCAAAAAATTTATGCCACTAGTTTAATTATTCTAGAGTTTCAATTTATTCATATTAAATTGGTTTTTCTTGTGTTTCTATGTGATAGAGATTTTATTTGGATTGGTTTTGGATGAAGAGGAAGAACCCTAAGTGGGTTGTTTGTGGTGCTTCTAACTAGTTTGTGACACCTAGTATGTCTTTTAGAAATTATGTCTTTTTCCCTCTTGCAGTTTCTTATTTTATTCATAAAATTAATTATAGTATAGTTATAATTAGTTATTTTGGAATTATTAACCTTCAGATAGGAAGTCATGGTGATCGATGGAGGATGAATAGTTATCGATGGGCTCACACAAAGTCATTGATATTTTCATGGAATGTACATGACTCTATTTGAGGTGGGTGGTTCTATATAATATACACATTGATATTATTCATGTTTATATTCATGTGGTATAAGGTTATTCACATAGGAAGAATGGCCCTGATTTTACCAATGAATTATGAATAATAACAATGATTAATTAATTAATCTTACTTGAAACATAATTAATTAATGGAACCATGCCCAATGTAACTAGAAAATGTTGCAAGAGACCCAGTGAACCCTTTTAAATTGGATTTATGAAAACCACCAATGGTCAATACATGATGAAATATGATATCTTAAATGGGCACCATGGGGTGTTTTATTGTGTTGCATGAAACTAGAACTCATGGGACCATGTTTTATGTCTATATCACATGTGTGTGGTGTGTGTTCCCCTATGAGAAAATGAATTTTTATTTTTATCTTATAATTTATAGATAATCCTTTCATCATATTTTATTTTGATCACTAGTTTAGTTATTATAATTCATGATTATATGACATGGTTTGTTTATATGTTTACTTTTTTCCTTGATGTCATACCTATATTGGGCATAACATTATGGTCATTCCTGATTGTGATCACATGTGGGTACATGTGTATCCCATGAGACCATTTATGATGTTTGATTCAATTATTATTCCATAATAGACTATTTTCTCATGTTTGATGATGATAATATGTATTTTTATGTTTCTACTGATACTTATGAAGTTATTCCATGCTATTATTTTCTCAAATGATATCCCTTATTATCAATGTTATATTACCTTCAGATGAGTCATTCTTGGTATTTATAATAGGTGGGCCTCATTATAAATTTATCCCTTAGAGTAGGAATGCAAATGACTTGAGATGATAGAGAATATAGGCCTAAGAATAGTGTAGTGATATAATGATTCCATGGCTTCCATATTGAGTATACACCTGATGCCTAGTGGTTAACAAATATCTAGTTTCTCAATGCATAGTTTATTTTTGATAAGAATGTAATATTGATGACACACTCAATTCAAAATATATTTTGAGAATTATGAAGTACATGTGGTTGAGGTACTACTATGTAAAACATACACATGGTTCCATGAGGATCCTAACCAAGAGATCCACTGACCCTAAGTCTAGTTTGGATAAATTTGACATCCTATGGTTATTCATCAAGGATGGAGATGAAATGGATTTGACCAGGGGTTGTGGTGGCTTGGTAAGAGAATGATTTCTCAGCAAAATTTTGTTATTAATTGTGTTTTCTTCGTGATTATAGGATTTATGGGTAGATATATATATTAACTATTAACTTCCTATTGAGAATTATCACATGAATGTCCACAGAAAATTATTGGTTAGGTACTGGACCACATTGGTGGTATCCTATGGAGTTTTACACACACCTTACACTGTTGTCCATGGCACATGGGTACCTAATAAGCCCTCCCTTGTTGCACGTATAGGTTGATATGAGGATTTGGTTGGTCATCTATGATAGTATCTTTATATGATTCTAGAAACGTGGATGAGATTTTTTTTGAGTGGGAGAAGAGCCTCTGCTACACTACTCATTTATTGATTATAAATTTGATCATCCTTGTGGTAGATCAGTTCCCTATACTATGGTTGAGCCTTTTGTTTCCACATGCATTTGTATAGTTGGTATGTTACTTTTTTGTGTACTATTATTGTAAATTGTTTACTTTTTGTATCTTTATTGTTATTGTTCACTCGAGATGAGGGTATAATCTCCACATGGCTCAACATGAGACCCCCACTTGTAGTCGGTATCCTCTAACATTTTAGGGGGCACACCTAAGGTCATGTGGCATTATGAATCAGAAATTGTGATTCAGAATATGATTTTACATCCGGTGTGGGTGTTGGATTGTTTTATGTGATGAATATCATCTTGACAATATATATTAAAATTAGGTTGGATCATGTGGAATTCCAGATTAGAACTATAGATTCAGAATATGATTTTACATCAGTTATGGTTTTAGGATTGATTTATTTTATCAATATCATCCTTCCAGTATATATTCAAAGTAGGTAGGGTCATGTGTCCTAGTGGTCTAGTTAGCATACAATGACCGGAATTGTATATTCTCTATGAATTGTGTGTCATGTTTCTTGGAGTATGTGTTTTATGTGAAAAACTTCAAAACGTAAATATGTAGTGAAATAAAATCCACTTGATCGCATCCACGCACAGTATGGTTGAAGCAATGGGAATTATTACTAGGTCATTAGACTCACACCTACCCATACACATGACAAGGGTTTTGATGTATGCGGGTAGACCTTATTATCATCCCTCATAACTGATGATTCACTTAGAGTTGGATATGTGGTTTATATGGAAGCTCGTAGAGGATAGGGAATCGATATGATGATTATGTTAGTTGGCCCATAGGATATTCATTTTATTTTTAGTTATCATTAAACATATATGTGCCAATGTTCCATTTATTATATATGATTCATTTTATGCCATCTTTTTTACTTTTGTACTAGTTTAATTATTTTCATAATATAAAGTATTTTAATGCTTTCTATTGTAGACTAGGGTTGTCATAGGGGTACCAATTTTTTTATTCAGTTTTTTGGGATTTTCTTTATATAGGTTATTCATTATAAATTTTCATTAGATTCAGGCAAAACCCTTGAGTTTTATGTTAGAGATAATTTCCTCTCCCTGGATTCTTTAGGGACTCGCTGATATTTTGAAGCCTTTAGAAAATGTTGAAGCATGGACATGTACTTATAGCTACCCCACTTGAGTGTTTTTTGAGTGTTATAAACTAGGGAATTGAAAAAAAATTCCAGGAATATTTATGATGGGTTAGTCTAGTTAGTGGTAGAGTTAGATTTTGGGACACCATAGGTTTATCATGAACATGCTAGATTAGAAAGGAATTATTTGAAACTATTGTTTTCTAGGGAAGATCGGGGTTTGGACTAGGTACTATTGGATGAGTGAGGTGTTTTTTTGGAATGAGAACCCTAATGTGGGTTAGATATGACTTGGTATAAGTCATGGATCTTTGTTGGGAGCTAGGTATTTTTTCATACATCATGATATTAGAATTATTATCTTATGATAAATGTGTCTACGGATGGTGTTATAGTGTATAAAGCCTCATAAAAATCCATTATTAATATAAGTAATATATAATATATTTAATGAACTATTAATTAAATTATATGTGGGTATTAGATTAGTACAGATATGAGGGGCCTGTTTGATTTATTTATTTTTTGCGGTTAGTGGCCTATATAGGGAAAAAAATTAGGAAACACAGATTTTTGAGGAAAACATGGATCTTAAAAAGGAATCAGACAATCGAATGAGGTCTTTATATAATAGTTTTGAATGTTAGTTTTAATTCAACTGACTCATGTTACTGAGGATTATGAAATGGTTTGGAATTTTTTAAAGAAAATGTTTTTTGAAATTGGACTTCGAAATGATTTAAGTAAAACAACATTAGTTTTTTGGAAATAGATTATGTATGTTTGGTGGATTGGGTGATTTTAGATTTTAGTGAAAACACTCAAGTGTTAATGGGTGTTTTGAAAAAAAAGGTGAGTTATGGATTATGTGAAATATTGTTTGGGGGTTTTAAATAAGAAATTTGGGCCAATTAAAATTTTTTCTATTTGGATATTGACGTTTGACTGGGAGAAATTTAGGTAATTAAATCTCATTCATAGCTTATGAATAAAATTTATATTGATATAATATTTTTTATTTTTAGTTAAAGACCTATTTTTATGTATTAATGAATAAATAAATAAGTTTATGTATATATAGGGTTATCTTGGTTTTCATTGGATGAATCATATAGAATAGAATAATTTTAACATTTATTATATTCTTTAGAAACCATCTTGTTTTGTGATCATTGGTGGATTATGAAGTAGGAATCATGTAGTTGGATTTTATTTTTAGTAGGTTTTGTGATTGGACCACTTATATGATTTTTGATGATTTATTGGGTTGGAAAACATGTTTTCTTATATGTATGTTATTAAAATATTTATGAGAACCATTAGTCAGAGTTAGCATTGAGAAGTGGAATATTATATTTTGAAGCACCATAAGTCTTGATATGAATTGATGATCAACACTTCAATATTGGGATGGGCCAATATAGTTGGGAATCATATTTTAATTTTGTCATCAATGTTTATTTTTTGGAACATAGTGTAACCTAGGTGTTCATGTATATTTTTTATGAACTATAACAGATGTATGGTGGCGGGTTAAGATCATGTTTTTGTCTTAAAAAGGAAATGATAAAGATAAACATATGGTTAGTTGAATCAAAATCTTTTTTAGGTGCTTGACCCTCATTTTAAAAGGGGTATCAGCATAGTAAAACACATCAATGGATTGTTGAGGTAGTTTTGGATTTTTTTTTAGTGAATAAACTTGAGTTGAGTAATACGATGAGGTTTTCGTTGGATTAACTGCATTAGAAATGGTCTCATGATGGAGGTGAAGTGGTCTGATATTATGGTGGAGTAGAGACACATTATTAATTGTGGGTAGTGTGTAATAGAAAGATGGGATAGTTGAGGATCCATCCATAGATTTGAATAGAGAGTTGGTTTTGAACATCAATGTGAGTGTTGATTATTTGAGAATTCCTTCCAGTATTATGTATTCCTGAGTAGGTAGTGTGGTCATGTTGTGATGTGTTGGTGGGTGATGAAGAGTGTTTTTGGGGAAACTCATTCCATGATGGATAAAATTTTATTCTAAAGTAAAAATGGAGACAATAAGGTAGAAATAACATCAGGATTATCATTTCATATATGATTGAGGTATTTCAAGGATTAGTCCAGTTTTTTTTGGGAAAAATCTATTATATCCCTATTTAGTGTTTTGATTTGCGTTTTTGAAGCATGTTGTCTGTTTTTAGTTGAACCATGGATCATTTTCATAGATTTTAATATTGAAATAGGTTGACTTACATCATCAATAAAATACTCAAATTTCATAGGGATTATAAGAATTATGTTTTTGAAATTGTAATAACCTGTGAAATTTGATGCCATTAAATTTTGAGGGAACTTGAATTTTCCTTCACGAGGTGGGGTTATTAAATAAATTGGGGATTAAATATGATTGGAAAGTGTTTACATCAAAAAATGTGTTATTATATGATTTTGTTTGGTAGATTTAAGCCTCAAAAGATTTATAATATGTTGGATAAGTGGATAAGGTACTAGGTAGTGAAACTTTGTAGCAATATGCCATTTATTAATTGATGGGTGTCATTCACACTATGAATGACCTTTCATGTAATTTTTATATCATGAATTGGTAAATTTTAGAGAGTCTTATTTTCCTATGGTATTATCTATTAGATTAAGGTACACACCATAAAATTGTGGAGAAATAGGATATTCCATCTTCTTGGGGGATGATTCATAGCATGAAACCTCTTTTCACATTGTCAAAATCCATTATCATCTAAATCTTGAGGGTTCTATTTTAATTTCACTGATGGTATTCTTTTAGAAACCCCTCAGGGTTCCTTAGTTATTGGTCTTATAAATGAATATTTACAACCCTATATGTCTCTTTACATCCCATCCTTATCCTCCTTTCATCCTAAATAGATTCTTGGTGAATCATCAGGAACATTTTAGGTAGGTTCTTCCTCTATTCTTCCTTATTATACTATCTTGTCTCTTAGCTGATTTTTGATCAACCGATTTGGTTTACAAGGCAATATTTCAGTGTCGAATGTTCACCCCATCATAAGTTATAGGGATCTCTTCTGTGGATCATTTAGGATATATTAAGATGAATAATTCATGTAATCATTCATCGTGTACATTAAGGTATGTTTCTAGGTGAGTTTCCTTTTGTTTTCAGTGAATTTGGTTTAAATTGGCTATCAATTTTGAGGTAAAATTTTGGGTTTTTGTGTAATATGTTGTGTGTTAAGAGTAAACCACTCCCCATTTATAGTGGTTCTACTTTGTGAACTATATTTGGTGACTTTATCATCGATTATTCCATTTTGGATTTTTCTTTCAATTATTCGATTTATTATTTTATTATTTTTTATTGATGATATAGGTGCTCAATTAATAAGATGGGGTTGTTATATTCTCATAGTTATTTATCAGAATTTCATTTTTGGTTGTTGGAAATGAAATTATTTGAGTCTATTGTTCAAATGGTTATTTTAGTTTCATTTGATTTTATTGTTGAATTTATATGAAAGTTTCATGACTTGTGTGATCTTTCTATGAGGGTGGGACAAACTTATTTCCTCTTAACAGGGAAAAATGAGCATATATCTTACTAAATGGTTGTATAGGTTCACTCTAGTTGAATGAGTTTTAGTGGAATTCGTTATGGCTTACTTGGTGTTATGATTATAATTTTATGAAAAAATATTTTTCCTATTAAAAATGAAATTTTATTCAAATGGGATTTCAAGGAAATTGGTGATTTGTTAAATAGGTTTGTAATTTTATTTCTAAATTAGAAACGGTATTTCTAAGGGATGTTTAATAGGATTTTTTCATAGGTGATAATGTGGTTATGACAACACATGGTGAATTTTGATAGAAATTATGGTTTTTACCTTTTTCTAATGATATAAGAAGGTCTTGATTGATCAGGTTTTGGTTCATTTAATTTATGGTGTGTGATGCCCCATTTTCAAGATTTTGGGTCTTATTGAGCTTCTTGGCTATTCATTTAAGGTGTCTACTTGTTTCATGGTGAAATATTTTGTTTTTGTATACCAATGATAACACATATATTGGGATCAATGTGACATGTTGGTGTAGATATATGGTATAAATCCCTTGTAGAACTGGGATGAGTATTGTGTTGTGCTATAAAATTTGATATATTTCCT
Source organism: Viscum album (assembly GCA_963277665.1). Lineage (NCBI taxonomy): Eukaryota > Viridiplantae > Streptophyta > Magnoliopsida > Santalales > Viscaceae > Viscum > Viscum album. The sequence continues at coordinate 742,719,664 of OY728123.1, read as the reverse complement.
AAGAAACGGGGTCCCTATGAAGAGTTAGTGATTTTTGATATAGGATGCACATCTTTTTTTGATTTTTTATATTGATTATTTTATTGATATTGGTGAAGATCCCATTAGGGGAGAGAAACTTGAGTACTATCCATTAAATAAGTGAGAAAAATTGTGTCAAGATAGATAACCTTGACATGGGTTATAAAATATAGGCCATGGACTAACTTGAGTTAAAGGGGTGGGTAATGTTGTGATGTATGATGTGTAACGAAGACCCTACCTTCAATGATAATATAGTGTATTGGGATGTAGATGTTGGATCATACCCAATTTCTTTGGGTGGTGGGTCGAGATATTAAATGATATATACCTTGAGTATTCAGCTACCTGTTGGGATATATGATATTACATAAAAGTTTTTCCCACATAATTTGGTATGTTTTGAGGTTTTAGAATGAAAGTCTAATGATATTCCCCATGTATAGGTTTGAGATTATGGTACAATGGTTCTATCATCCTTATTGCAATGTTAAAAGAAGGTATTGTCTGGTGTCATGGTGTCCTTGTTATAAAAAGATGAATTGAACTATACTTTTTCCATCCATTTATTATTTTGTTTCCAGATGTCCATGTTAGATAGGCATGGATGCAGATCATATATATGAAGTGTATTCACAAACACTTGATCACAAAAAAAGTCTTTGTGGTTGAGATATTAGTGTATTATTACTAGTTTTTTTGACCCACCCCTACAAGAATGCATGGTATAGGTTACAATGTACATGGATATAACATCATGTATTGGATATATATGTGTGTGTGTGTCACTTGATGTAGGATATCTAGTTCATTTATAAGGTCGTGGAGGCCAAGGATTCCTTAGATGATTATTTTAGTTATTCCGATGGCTATGAATTTTATTTTGTGTTATTGTTCAAAATTTATTGGATAGTTTTTTGTTTAGTATATTTGATTCTTATTATTCCATGTCTATAATAATTTTATATATTTAATTTTATTTCATCATATGAACTATTTTATTTATTTTTATTCTGTATCATGGAATACTATTGGGCTCCCTATTTTATGTACACGGTTTTTTGGGTTGTCCATTATACAGATGGTTCAAATGAGATTTCATTATATTTTGGTATAATCATTTGGATTTTTTAATGGTAATTATCACACCAAGACTATGGTAGGACCTCACCACTAGTTAGTACCCTCTGGCTTATTGGGAGGCCAACTTAAGGTCATCTAATGAACTCGGTTGGGTTCTATTTAGGCGATATGGTCCTGGTCAATAAAACCATGATCATCATATCAAATTCACTTCCCTTATATATTTTAAAGGAAATAATAATTATATGAAGTAAATATAATTTTATTTTACCTATATCATTGTATTTGAGTGTTGAAACCATTATATTAAGTTTGAAAGTAAAAATACATAGTGTCATCTCAATAGCAATAAGGCCCTCCGAATTCTCACAAAATCCTCTGTTGGTGATCATAATTATTTTTACTCCTATAAATAATTCATTAATTATTTCAACATCTTTCGTATATTTATCTATATAATTAAATATCAAATAATATATCTCATCTTACTTCAATTTTTCATTACATTCATAGCTTATATCAAATTAACCCCTAGTGACTTATTCTATCATGATACCTTTGAACATGAGGAACTTATTTCTTAAATGAGTCCACAAAATAACATTCCTAATATGGCCATCATTCCCCAGATTCTCTATTTTAATTTTTTTCATAGAATTATGTTCAACATGAGGAATACTCCAATTAGTATCTATCTTCAAATCATTTATAAAAATATAAAAAATATTATAAAACATATGATCATTCCAAATGTTATAGTTCATTCCATAAAAAGTGGGAATCTCATTGCAATTAACTAAATTCATGTTTTTTGTATTTACAAAAAAAATATTAAAATTCTAATTCCTTAAGAACTGGTAGGAAATTTATTGAGTAAAATCAATTATAAATAGAATTTAAATACCATTAAAGAATAAAATAGCATACTTCTGCATATTCTAATTAAATTTGATGCTTTGATATATTTTTTGTTATCCCTATGAATGGGGAAATCCTCTAACAGGGTAGGGGTGAATATATGATTATCAGTCCATTTTTATTTTTTATTATTTTTTATGAAATCAACCTCTTTCAGATGATAAAGTGAGAGATATCACAACATTAAACACAAAGTATGGAATATAATAAACAAAGGACACTTTATGTATAAGGATTACAACTCAAAATGAGTATTTAATCCTTAACATGATAGAAATTCCCTAGAGACTATAAAATCAACTAGAATGGCCATTGTGAATACAAACAATGAATTTATATCCTTTCCCAATTGTCAAATTTCATAACAATGTTGTATCCTAAAAAAGTGAATTATTGTCTTGTTGTGTTGAGGCCTATATTATCCTTTCTCTAATGGTGATTGTATCTAGAAAATATTATATTGTTCCTAAACTTCTTCACTATAAAGAACATTTGTAATGTCTTCTTCTTATAGAATTTTAGCTAATGCAATGATCACACACCCACTGATATTCTAAACTTTATCTTATATTATTATTAAATGTACAGTACTACTAGACCTATTCTTTATGTGTACATTCAACATTATTACAAAATTATCCTCTCTATGTAATAACCATCCTAACTATTCCTCTTTAATCAACAAAAAATATTTTTTCATTAGAACCCAAGGACTAATAAAAACACATTCATGAGACAACCTATTCCTATATCTCACAAAAAAAAAATCATTACATTTATATTGATATTTTAAATTAAAATTCAAACTTCATACTACCATTAACAACTTCTTTAAAATCTATTATTCGTCCCACATAATTCTTCTAATTTTATTTTAGACATTGAATCTATACAGGTGAATTCTAACATAATTCATGTTGTAAAATTATAAAACATGATATGGAAAAAAATTCTAAAACTAAAATGAAACTTCTTCAACCTTTATGGTGAAACATGCATCTTCACAATGAAAACCCACTTGGTAACACATAAAAATATAATGAAACATTGTATGACTATAATTCATAGAACAATAATTTTATCCACTTATTTAAATCTTCATAGTCATAACACAACATTTCCTCCATGAAAATAAAAATATTTTACTTCAACTAAAATCACAAACTCCATTTGTGAGAGATAATTTTTATTTTGCTTATTTTTTACAAATCTAGAACATTTTATGATGTGGAAAAGCTTGATGTTGTGATTCCAAGTGAAATGTTTTTTTCTTAATCCAATATTTAATAGCTCTTATTAATTATTTTTAATGGTTTATTTAATAATTTTCTCATTCAAGTATGTTAATGATGTTATTGATTAAGAAAAGGGATATTTCCCTGTGGTATGATAAATGTGAATTTATATTTCAATATATGATAAATAGGTTTATAATAGTTTGTTTTCCTTTTTTACCATATATTTAGAAGTAATATTAATTCAATTATAATTCATTCAGTGTTCAATTATGTTGTGTTGTGATTTATTCCCATTGGGTTGTGGAATATGGTTCTCTACAACATTTGAGATATAGGAAGAATTTATCTAGCCCTGCTATTGAATTTGTAGTGATAGTGAATGAACTTAAGTTTTATGATGTTGTCTATTTAGTGAGAATTTTGTTTTGTACATGAATCATAAAATATGTAATTATATATTTTCACTATAGTGTTTGAATTGATGATTGAGAATCTAAAATTATTTTATATTGAGGTGATATATACTCTATGAAAAGGGGATATCTTTTCCCAAACTTTAAGTTGAAAATCCCATGTAGATGTAGTTTAAAGAGAAATATATCATTGGTAGTTTATATCACTTTTCTTTGAGTTGAAACATGATAAAAATAAGGTTAAAGTTCATGTTTCATTGAGACCATTTACCATCTCTTTATCATTAGTGTAGACATAGAAAGGGGTAACAAATTAGATTCAAACTTTAATTTTTTTTTCATTATATTATATGGTTAAGAGAGATTTAAAGAAGATCTCTTGATATTGATTCTATTTTACATTTCCAATTATGGATTCTTATTCCATTGAATTTTAGTTAAGAATTAATGATTTTTTATGATTCTTTCGTCGGGGCTACGTACACATCATGTGTGTGGTTTCTGTTTCTCCTCACTCCCACTTTATAATGTTGGGTGGAATTAATAACTTTTATTGGTGATGCATCTTCCTTAATCAAAACAGGATGATGGGATGTTCATTCCTCATTCCATGGATTCCTCCTTCGATCTCATTGCATAGTCCGAGTCTCTCTCTTAATTCCCGGTTTCATCTCTTTGTGGATGATGGTTAATTACTTTGTTTTTTCCCTGAATGGGAAGCAACCTTCAGTCAAAATAGTAGTAAAGTAGGGAATATTTTGGAATGTATAGACATTGGGTACATAGGTAACCATAAATATTCATCATTTAAAGGAATATCAAATGAAGCATCATTTTAATGGAACACAATGAATCCCATATCGATCCTGAGGTAGTCAATTCTAGTATTGCAAGTCTTTTGAGGATTTTTACTTTAAGCATCCCACATTTCGGACATGGGGTGGGTATTATGGTTTAGTTAACAAGTTATATGTCTTATGGAGATGGATCAAAACTTCCTATTGTGATGAATCAAGGAATGAATATAACATATTTTTTATATGGGAACATGGTTAGTTTCTGGTGGGGGATCGGATTGAAGGATAAGAACCATGAAGGAAGATCCTGGAGGTGCATAACTATGAGGGAAGATTCCACACCTGGGTTTACCAATGGATCTAAACACCCTATGGGGTGGATCTAGAGTGGATAGATCAAACTGGCCCCTAGAGTCATATCCAAGAGGTGTGACCCTAGGAGGGAAGATTTCACGCCTAGGTTTAACAATGAATCATAATTCCATGTAGAGTCTGATACAATGTGGATGGATTAGAACACCCCATAGAGGTGGATATGGGAGGTGTGTCCCTATGAGAGAAGATTTCACACATAGTTTTTCCAATGGATCATAATTCACCATGGAAGTGAATTTGAAATTGATGGATTAGAATACCCCATGGATGTGTATCTGGGATGGATGGATCAAAATTCCCAATGGGGATCGATCGAAAATATATGGATCAGAACACCCCATGGAGGTGGATCTGGGAGGTGTTCCCCTAGGAGAGAAAATGTCAAACCTGAGTTTACTGATGATGGGATTGAACCTCAGGGAGGTGTCCTATGTACCCTATGTAGAAGATAGGGATCAAACCCTGCATAGTTTGATACCAGATTTTATGTTCATGTGAAAGTAATAATCCATTCAATTTACCATCATATGGTAAGGATGCTTGTGTTTCATAAAGAGTGTTGATGATGGATGGTATTGTTGTTATGCATGGAAGCTACTCATAAAGGATGTCACATCCAAATGTTAGGAAATATGATGTGGGGATTATGCATGGGAGCCTCACAATATTGAAGTCACATCCCACTGATAGGGGGATGGTGGCATCCCATGATGATCGTACATGGGGTTTCTTATGTTATTTTCATCAGATACGACTATAGTTTTACATCATGTCCAAAGGATGTTTCCATTATATTTAATTTCATAAATCTAGGACATAGATCTAGGGTGTTTTATGTCAAAAATCTCAGATATGTAAGGTCTTACTCCTCCAGGGAGACCATTTAAATGAAATAGTAATATCAAATATAAATACACTTAACCATGATAGGTTTATAGTTTCCCTTGAATATTTTACTCCTAGGTCTTACATAAACACCACTCATGAACCTTTAGAGGGTACATGGAATTGGAACAACAATGGAGTATTTTTTAACTAGGAGACTGATGTTAGGATTATTTTTCTTAATATAAATGAAAATAATGGTACCTATTCTTAGGAGAAATAGGTAATGTAATGGATAAACTATAGTTGCAAGGAATTTTAGGCAGGGTACCAGTAATTCGTAGCACACAACTATGTTATGTTGTGAAAAAAAGTTACATGAGTAGGGGGGCTCTAGAAAAAAATGACTTCTGATGGATTCAAGAGGAACAGTGCATTCATTTTTTGTATTTTCTGAAAAATCATGCTTGTACGCAGAAAACCTCTCTTTGCACGCACCCAAATTGACTTATGATTAGTTTCGCGAGGATTTCTCTACTAAAGGCCAAGCGGCGTATGGACAAATAGGAGGTCTGTTAGGCAAATTATCTACCTTTGAGGTTTTGTGATCACTATTTTTTCATTCTATTTCATAATAATGGAAATTACATGCAGAAGAGCATCGCTTCATCTTCCCAAGATCCTCCCCAAGTTTGGAGAGGAGCTTCTATTTATATACAAAATCTGTGGCTCATATTGCACAAATCCTTATGTGAATAACATAGGTTTGTCTCTTCTTCATCCTTTTATGATGTATCTTGTCTGCACATGATTTCCTGGTTGACATTGTATATGGCATGCTATTTGTATGGTTTCATGACAAGACTGTGTGAAAATGAATTAATTTTCATGTCGGCCTTTAATTTTGTGTGTATAAACTATTGGCATTCCATTTTCCTTTAGAGCATCTATAGATCTATACATTTCTTTGGTCGCACAAATTGTTTGCACATTGAATTACATCATTATTCTCACTATATTAATCTTTTATGAAACTTGTTTATTAGCTTCATAATGGTCCTTCATGGTGATTTTCATGTTCAGTTCACCCAAAACCATCTGTTTGAGGTCCTATGTGATATTTTAGTGCTAAAATATGACCCCCCCCCCCCTTCAAAATTTGAGCTGACATAGGATCTAAAGGTTAGGTTCTGAGGAAACACCAAATAGAGTGGACCATTTATGTGTGGTCTTACAAATATTTAATCTAGTCAAAAAAAATTCTCACACTATGCGCAACCCACTTATCAGGGTTTACATGTAAAAGGGGGTCCCATGTAAATTACTCTAACACATCACATGGAAAGCCTGATCTCTTGTGCACAGAACTTCCCTTTTCATGAAAATTTCTATCTTCGGACATGTCTTTCACCCAATCCCCTCTTTTTCATAAATACTTCAATAACCAAGGGGAACTTTTTCACGCGCACTTAAAATGATGAACTCTATCTCATCCTTTGCATGCCACCAAGTTGATTTTTTTCACATTCTTTATAACTTCTAGAATCTTTCAAAATGGCTAACCAATTGAACCCAGATGATTTAGATGATTTTTCCACCACCCAGAGGTTATAAATTTTGTGAAAAAATGAGAACCCTTAAGAAATTAGGATTGTTTCAAATAACCATTTGATTTTTGGGCATGCTGGCTAAATCTTGGGTGAATTATACATTGAGAAACCACCTCCCATTGTAAAATTTTAGGTTTATGGATGAGGTGAACATACCTGGAATTGAATTGAATATACCGCACACTTTGTTTACACACGATGTTGAGCTCAAATACTAGAACATCACTATTAATGGTCACCCTACTTAGGAGCATGGGTACATAACTTTCAAAACACTGAGCAGATGGATGAGAATGGTTGTCAGGGGAAATCAGAGGACAAGGAGTTCTCCAGATATTATACTATCATATTCTAAATCAATATCCCAGAAAATAGAAAGGTCTTTCATAAATATTGGGATCTGAGTGATGGGTACAGTTTTATAAATGAGTGGGCTTGGATGTACTAGGTACACTCCACCTATAAGGAATATAGGGCCAACCTATGCCATATTAGATTATATGAGGTAGTACAAACATCTCAATTTAATACCTAAAAACAACCTGAGTTATTGATAGATATTATCAGTCATTGGTAACCTGACACCAACACTCTCAACATTAATCATGGGTAGGTGAGAATCATATTTTGGGATGGGTAATTGATTTTTGGAATTACCACATAATGAGTTCCAATGTGATGAGCTTCTTATGGTTCCAATCATTTGGGAGAACAGCTAGGAGACCTCTTTATTAGTGAAGATCCTCCAGGAGGCATTGATGTAAATCTGGAACATACTCCCCCACCCCCTCCATTAAAAATTATTTTTCATTCAATAAATGGCTAGTAATGTTCTTAAAGAAGGATCAAGCTTTAAAAATATCAGGGCAGTCGAAGTAGTGACTGATAACGACACAAAGGAGGAGGATGGGATAATATTGAAAGATTATGGATGAGAAAAAGTATGAGAAGTTGGGTTATAACATAGTGAAAGAATTATATTTGATAGTATACTACACCAAATTCCTCATTGTATGGATTATTATAGTTTGAGACACTCACATGTTCCTATACCTAGGGACATTGGTGTTGGAAATGATCACAGAAGCTGATAACATGGTGAGTCTGGGTGTACCGTTGCTGGATCAGATAGACATCCAGCTGGGTAATGTGGTAAGTTCATACATTCCTAGGAGGATATATAGCCCTTTACAGTTCCTTATTGGCACAATTATAATACACTTTTAAGGCAATGAGTTTTTGAATCCAATCAGCCTATTAAATGAAGGTATAAGGCCCTCCCAACATAACATCATTGGGTTCTTTCCAATGATGATTATAATGATTGGGATTACATTTGGCATTGGCTACATGAATGTAAACTTCCCCTAATTCTTAACCTCAATCAGCATATTGGTGGACAACCTGCAAGGGACATTAGAGAAGGGGGGGTATCTACAATCCTTCTTGGGTAGAGTGATGGTGTCCAGAATTGAATAAATACATACAATGATCCATATACTTCATCTCTATTTTCCAAAAAAAATTATACATCCAGCAGATAACATGGTGAGTATACATGGGGGTCCATGTAGAGAGGAAACCTTGTATCGTCGGTTAGTTGTAGTCGATGATGACAGGTGAGTTCTTAGTGGAATTCATCATGCCGTCATCGAACAATGTGAATTTTGTCCTATATTAGGATTACACTAACAAATGTGAGGTGGCTTACCTGGGAATAGTCATGTGTCAATGCATATGGTTGATCATGTCGGCAAACAAGGTACCGGAGAAGCAAGGTGGTAGGTAGGCTACTCTTTGTGGGAAAATCCAGGCATTAGAAGTGGCTTGAGATGGAACTAAAATGGTGGTGGAACAAGGAACTATTTCACCCCCACCTTTGGGAAGGTAGGGTCTTCCCAAGAAGTGGTTGTTGGAGAAAATATGGAGATATCATACCGAAATCAACAGATCCAGGGAGGCCCTATGAAATAAGTTGTGGTATCTCCTAGAGAAAACTAATGAAGCCTTTATCCTCATGTTTTGGGTGGATTGGGGGATTTTGATGATGAAAATTAAGGTGGATCATCTATGGAAGATGCTAACCCAGTAATGGATTGATATTTAGGAGATGGATCGTTCCTAAATCACATTCAAAGTCTCATTTCACAAGTGTTTTGAATACCTATAATCCATAGATTTCTTCTCCTACCCATGTGGGATGCCTGAGATTCCTCCCAACCAGGTGTGGGTGATGTTCATTAGTCATCCAGAACATGAGGATATTCCACTTATCTTCTCCAGTCGTTCCCTCTTTTGTTCATAATCTCAAACTATGAATTTTTATATACGAGAAATATGAATATGGAAAAGGATCCCCATTGGAGGGGATGAGGGTACTTTTTCGGGTGATGGAGTAAATTCCTTGGAACCTTGACTATGTTTTTCATAACTATAGGGCCCACCGAAGTGGTCTGGGTGGTGGAATTTGATCCTCCAGTCCTCCTAGTCATCTATGGGGGACTATTCGTTTCCATTCCAAAGGCGGTGTCCAATACTAGCAAAGAAGGTCACTAGAGGTGGATTATTATTGAGACCCCCTACCTCAAGGTATGTCACAACCCCCTCCCACCAAAGATTCCCCTCCTGAGCTGTCAATGGTGAAAGGGAGATAATGACCCCCGATTCCTGCCTCCAGTAGGCCCTGGAGAGGCGACTAGCTCCAAGGGTATGAGTTTTCACAAATATAGGAGGCATTACCCTTTTTATGATTTAAGATCAAGAAATAGGATGAGTCAAATACCAAAATAAAAAGGAATAAGTAAATGAAAGTAAACCCAAACCAATCCCACATGCATGTTTAAACAATTCTGAAACAAAGTACAAGTACAAGAAACTTAAAAGTGCAATACCAAAAGAAACAAGAGTACAACAAATGTAACAACTTAAACTATCCCGACTAGTAGAGTCCCACACAGCCCTGGTAGTCCTCCTAGAAACCTAAAAGTAAATGTAGGGTGAGCATACAAGTATACTCAGTAGGGAAACCTAAAGCTCTCGTGCACAGGTGGGGAGACAACCTAATGTCCCGTGAGAACAACAGAAGAAACCAAAACCTAGCAAGGAACTCTATCCACCCAACCTCACTAGCCACGCTCACCAAAAACACAAAACAACAGGTAGTAGTATATAAGAACAAGAGTATTGGGTATCCCACACCATTTTACCACACTAGTTAGCTGCTCTTCCTAATGACGAACATCCTGATTCTACCACACTCTTCATGCCCGCACACACCTGGGCCTCACAAACCACATATCCCGCCGGCACACACCTGGGCCTCACAACCACATATCCCACCCGCACACACCTGGGCCTCACAAACCACATATCCCATCATCACACACCTGGGCCTCACAAACCACATATCTCGTCCGCACACACCTGGGCCTCACAACCACATATACCGACCACACACACCTGGGCCTCATCTCAAAGATTCTTGGGAATAGTAAACCTTCCCGAAGAGTCTTGGGCTAAAATCACACCAATCGAAACCTACCCGAAGAGTCTTGGGTGTAAGTTCACCTCAAGACATCACAGCCTATGGAAGAAGGAGTATGAAGGAGATAGTAACTAAGGGTAAAACACCATCTCCCATGAAATGGGAGTGTTCGTCACTAAGTCCTCAATATGGGTGGGGTGCGACAAAACACAAAGATACAGATACATATATGTATACCAAACACACAGCCCAACCTATGGCTTCTAAACATAGAAACTGAGCACATGCCTCGGCACTGCTATTACGAAGCATGCATACAACAAACAAACCCAAACCCATTTTGGTTTTCATGTTTCAACAGTATTAGCTTCTTAGTTCCTTAACTACTAGGCAAATATCAAACCAAATCAGGCATTTCATTGAAAAACCCTACCAACCACAAATCAAGTTAGATATAACACAAGCAACACAAAACCAACCTTTTTATCATCAATAAATACCTATTGATTGTTCCTGAGTTTAATTCATTATCATTCCCCACAGTTCATTTATCAACCTTCCACTTTCTTTTAATATCACAACCCATTACTACAACCATGCTGCCACTATAACCACATCTCCACAACCGTATCACAACCAAGGCTTGTACCACATCATTTCCCCTTCAATATCATTTACCACAGCCCCACTGCCCATCCTATTTGTAATAACCCAGGATTCACCCCCCCCCCCCCTTCATACACCACATAACATAACCAACACCCACATGTTTATTATTCCATTTGGTTCAACCGTGGTGATCACACAAGGGTTCCGGATATTCATTTAGTCATCCAACTTTACGTGATTAACCAAATTCCATATTCCACAAATTTTCCAACCACAAAACGGTCTAGAAAGATAGGGAAACATTTAATTTCTCAAGAAAATGCCCCCAACGACCATGATTTTCAGTAGGCATAAGCCTATTCAATTCACAACATAACAATAGGATAAACAATGATAAACATAACAACTTCCCCATCCCCATTCTTTAAGAAAGTTATTATCTTCATTAAATTGGTTAAACTATGTCTTGAGAAAGAAAGAGGACACCCATCCCGCATGATGCACAAAATAGAGAGAGGAAGGTAAAATCCCTACCTCAAAGGTTTTTGACGAAACTACGACGGTCGAAGAACGCCCAAGAAACCGGGTCGATTCTCCACGAAGCTTCTTTAGATTTCCTCTCCTAACACAAACAAGACCAAATCTTTTCATTTTCGACATCTTCACACTTAGATCTACCCATAACGGGTGTAGATCTAAGAAACCGAGAGAGGAGGAGGAGTAGATCTAATTAAATCTAGGAAAACAATCAAGAATGATTACATACCTCAAGGAACCGGCTTTGATTCGCCAAGAAAAGCCTCTGGGCCACCTCCAAAACGCTTGGGAGAGGTTCTTCTACCTCCAAGGAAGGTTAATCCCAAGTTATGGCTAATTAGGGGCTTAAATGAGGTGATTAAAGGAAAAAATATTTAGATCCACAATTTTAGGATCTAACTTTAAGAGCTCGCACGGTTAGTCCGCACGGTTTAACAAACCGTGTGCTAACCGTGCGTTAGCTTCTGCCTTGACAACCCCTCCTCACACGGTTAGTCTGCATGGTTAGGCAAACCGTGCATTAACCATGCATTATCCACTTTCCTCAAGACCATCTTTTCACGGTTTGGCCGCACGGTTTAGGCAAACCGTGCGCCAACCGTTCGAAAGCTATTACCCTTTAACTTTCCTCAAAATTCCACCCAAACACACCCCCAAGTCACCTTGACTTCCCAGAACACCTTCAGCACCACATTTCAAAAAGGAATGGACTGGAGAGGCCCGAGCCATTACATCAGATACCTCTCATAACATTCTCGTCCTCGAGAATTAAAAACCAACCCATAAAAAGGGGAAAGGTCCGAACAACCACCCTGCAAGATACCTCTTAGGGATCTTGTCATAACCGGAATGGAACCACTATCCTAATCATATGTGTTAGGAATTCCTTTTCCTATGTCGAGATATTATCCGCTTTAGGTGGAACTGACTCACCTGCATGGGTTTAATTGCATCTGTATTAATGTGTCTCGATTAAGAATTGGGTCTTCCCACTTCCATATATTAGGATTTTTCCAACTTACACTGCCCCCAACACCGTACAACCAACACACTACCTGAACATATGGCTTGGGAAATTATTTCTCCCATGTCGAGATATTATCTGCTTTAGGCGCCACTGACTCTCCCACACGGGTTCAATCGCATCCGCATTAATGTGCCTTGATTAAGGATCAAGTTTTTTCCTTTCCCCACACATTCAGACATGTTACACACTTCGAAAGAACAAGGAAACAAAACATCTCATGACTGACAAGCCAAACATTCCATATAACAAAGGTACATAGTATAACATCAAAAAAAAGTTCTAAATAACAAAGAAAAATACAAGTCAAAACAACTCTGGGTACTAAGAGTGCATCTGAGCCTCCCACTCCCAAGTGATCTCCTTGAGGCCTCCATGCCTCCACAACACACGAACCAAGGTGATGGTTCATCCACGGAGCACCTTCTCTTCACGATCCTCGATTCTGACTGGTCATTCCTCAAAGGTCGCATCATCTCCCATATCTAGCTCTCCCCAGTCAATAACGTGAGAGTCATCGTGTAAGTACCAAAGAAGCTGGGAGATGTGGAAGACGTCATGAACCCTCTCCAACTGAGGTGGCAGGGCCAGCTGATATTCCACCTCGCCGACTCGCCTCAGCACCCCGAAAGGTCTGATGAACCTAGGGGAGAGATTACTCCCCTTCCCAAACCTTCACTGCCTCCGTAGAGGGGAAACCTTCAAGAACACATGATCTCCCACCTCGAACTCCAATGGCCTCCTCCGACGATCAGCATAAGACTTCTGTCGGTCCTGAGCCGCTTTTATCCTCTCACGCACAAGCTGAACTTTCTCTGTGGTGCTTTGTACTACATCTAGCCCAAGAGAACCTGTCTCACCAACCTCTGCCCAGAAAATGGGTGAACGACATGGTCTTCCATAAAAATCCTCAAACGGTGACATGCCAATAGTAGAGTGGAAGCTGTTGTTGTAGGAAAACTCTACTAAAGGCAAGTGTCACACCCATGATCCTCTGAAATCTAGAACGCATGCTCGCAGTATGTCCTCCAATGTCTGGATAGTCCGCTCTATCTTCCCATCAGTCTGGGGATGGAAATCAGTGCTAAGGCGTAGATGGGTGCCAAAAGCATGTTGTAACCCCCTCCAGACTCGTGAGGTAAACTGAGTATCCCGATCTGAGATGATATTCTTCAGAACTCCATGAAAACTCACCACCTCGTCTACGTACCTTTGTGCTAAGGTACTCATCAGGCCCGACTCCTTAATTGCTAAGAAGTGATCTGATTTTGTTAGTCGATCCACCACTACCCAGATAGCATCATAACCACCCTGAGCTCTGGGTAGTCCTGTGATGAATTCCATTGATATTTCATCCCACTTCCACTCGTGGACATCTAAAGGATGCGAAAAACCACTAGGAACACGGTGTTAAGCCTTTACTTGCTGACACACTAGGCATCTAGCCACAAACTCCGCCACTGGTCGTTTCACCTCGGGCCACCAAAACTGTTCCCTCAGGCCTCAGTACATTTTTAAAACTCCCGGATGTACTTCCAAGGCTGAGCTATGAAACTCATGGATAACTCCCTCACCCATCACCTCCGGAAAAAACAACCTTCCATGAAAAATCATCTGATGTCGGCTGTCCTCTGACCATCCTTCTGGAGCATTTCCCTAACCGATATGATCCCGCATTACTTCTGCCTCGGAGTCTCCCCACTAAGACTCTTCCACCCGCTGCAATAAGGAGGACTACACCGTCATCTGAAACAAACAGCCTCTAACACCCTCTACCCTTGCATCCAAGTGCAAGGCAGCCAACTCTCCCATTGCCTTCTAAGCATCAGCAGATTCCCGAACAACTTCCTTATGCGACTTCCTGCTCAGGGCATCAGTCACAACGTTGCCCTCACATTCAGTGTAAGAGATCTTCAAGTCGTAGTCTTGGAGAAACTCGACCCATCTCTACTACCATAAGTTCATGTCACGCTGGGATAAAATATAACGTAAGCTCTTGTGATATGAGAAGACCACAAAGCTCTCCCCAAAGAGGGAATGTCGCCACAACTTCAGTGCTAACACTACTGCTGTAAGCTCTAGGTCATGGGTGGCATAGTTACGCTCGTGAGGGCACAACTTCCTAGACCCATAACAGATCACACCCTTCTTCTGCATCAGAACGCACCCCAAACCAAGACCATAAGCATCACAAAACACCTTATACAACAACACTTCATTTGTAAACCTGAGTACCGAAGCACCGACCAACTTCTCCTTCAGGTAGTTTAAAGATTTCTGGCACTTCTTGCTCTATAGGAAGACCTGGTCCTTCCTAGTCAAAGATGTCAATGGATCAGAAACTCGAGAGAAGTCCGAAATGAACCTCCGATAATAACCTTCCAACCCCAAGAAACTACGAACCTCTGCCACTCTCTTGGGTGCCGCCCAAGAAACAATTTCCTCCACCTTCGACGGGTCCACTGTCACTCCATGCTAAGACACTACGTACCAAAGGAAGTGTACTTCTTGCATCAAGAACTTACACTTTGAAAATTTCCCATAAAGCTGGTGGTGTCAAAGGACTTCCAAGACTGGCCTGAGATGCTCAATGTGTTCCTCCTCTAATCTTGAGTAGTTCAGGATGTCATTGATAAACACAACGACGAACCGGTCCAAAAACTCTTGAAAGACAAATTCCGTAAGTCCCATGAACATAGTTGGTGCATTCGTAACTCCAAACGAAATCACTATGAACTCGAAGTTCCCATACCTACCCCTAAAATTCATCTTCGAGATGTCATTGTCCTTTACCCTCAGCTGGTGATATCCAAATCGTATATCAATCTTAGAAAACCAACCTTCTCCCCTCAACTGGTCGAAGAGATCATCCATCCTTGGAAGGGGGTAATAGTTCTTGATCGTTACCTGATTCAACATTCGGTAGTCTATGCATAGCCTGAGACTACCATCTACCTTATTCACGAACAAAACTGGAGCACCCCATGGTGACACGCTAGGTCGAACAAAACCCTTCTCCATCATATCGTCAATCTGAATTTTCAACTCCCGCAACTCCAAAGGTTCCATCCGATAAGGGTCCACTGAAATCGGACGGGCGCCAGGCTGTAAGTCTATCCCGAACTCAACGTCAAGTCGGTGGGGGGGTAGAGTCACAACCTCCTCGGGAAAAAACATCAATGAATTCCCCAACAACCTCTGGAACATCCATCATCTATGTATCAACTGAAACCACTGATAATCTGCCTAACAAGGAAAGGAGAGGCTTCACATGTCGGCTTCCCACCTGATAGATCCTCTCGCCAACAAAAGCTACACGCTGCCCATCCACGTCGGAGAACACGACTCTTCTTCGAAAGCAGTCGATAACGGCACTAATAGAAAACAGCCATTCGATGCCTAGGATGACATTGTATGGATGCATCTGTAGAAAAAGAAGATCCCCACTAGATCGATGTGGTCCCAATGTCATCCCACATCCCCGGCAAACACAAGATACGCTGGTCTGACCTCCAACCGGTGTACTCAGCACCAGGGGTACGGAAAGTCTCTCTACGTCTAGACCCAAAGCATGGGATAGACCGAGTGAAACAAAGGAGTGAGAAGCCCCTGAATTAAACAAAGCATAAACAAGAGTGTTGAACAAACAAATCGTACCTCACACCACCTCTGGTCCTTCTGGAGCTGCCAACTCTGTTGCATGCAACTGTCCACGTCCAGCTCCTCTGCCTCTTTGATGTCGACCACCTCCCCAACCATGCCCTGGTCGAGGTCCCTGAGGAGCACCCTGAGTTCGGCCTCCTCTTGCAAAGTCTTCCCTCGGAGGAGTAGGGTCCTATTACTACTAGAAGGGCCTCTCCAGCAACTGGTGCTACTTAGGCAGGTGCTGAACCTGCCCACCTCCATCGTACTGAGCTCGGGTCGGGCATCGAGTCTGAATGTGCCCGAAAACTCCGAAAGAGAAACACTTCGGTCCTGGGCTCATGAAAAAGGGACGAGGACCCAATGATCTGAACTTGAACTGCTGGGGCCTACTCCCTACTGGCCTGAATCTAGAAGGTCCTATCGCAGGAGACCTGCTGTTGACTGCCTTCCCCTTCAACGAACCCGGTTGGATCCCCTCTCGTGGTGCACCTCCCTACGAGTGCATCCTCTCTACAACCTCTGCCTTCTTCTATACTGCCAAGTACATCAGAAGGGTGAAGGGGGTGAAAGCATACTATAGCGAAGGATGAAGCGCCTCCTCTAAACGTCTCTCCCAAGACTCCTCATCTGGAAAGAGATCCAGAGAAAAGCGTAGGAGACCCTGGAACTTGATCCCCAATTCTCATACTGACATACTCCTCTGTTGGAGGGAGAGTAACTCCTGCTGCTTCTTTGCCTTGATCATGGAAGAAAGGAATTCCTCTCGGAACTCCTTCTCAAAGTCAGCCCATGGAACCTCTTCCTCTGACCTCGCCCCGAGGTAGAGCGTCCACCACTAATGCGATGCACCTCTCAGCTGACTGACTGCTAGCGGAACCCAGTACACCCTCGGAGCATGGATCAAAGTAAAAGTGATCCCTAGCTCCTCAAGCCACCCCTCCGTCTCCATATCCAAAGTATTGACCTCGTACTTCTTGAGGGTTTTCCGCTGGAAATAACGGAGAGTCTTCTTCCACTGATCATCTTCCTCATCTCGGTCAATCCTCAACTGATCGACTGCCTGAATCTGATGGGCCTCGACTATCTGAGTCACCTGGGGATGATGTCTAGGTGCCATAGCTGTACGGTAAACAAAGATCGCCTAAGCCTAAGTAGTAAGGAAATTTCTCAAGGTTTCATTTTATCACTTTATTTAAATTTCCTTCCCATAACACCCGAATCAAGTAAAACACAAACATGATGATGCATGTACCTTACCTAGGGTCTCTAACTTGCAATCAATGTAGTCTCACTTGGTCATTCAGTAGGCTTAGAGTCCTTGCATCGGATCATGGGGGGGCCTAAAATCTCATGTCCTAGCCAGTCTTCCCTGGCCTATGTCATGTACCAAGATCAACCAACACTGTTTCCCTACCATCCCATGGAATCCTCACTATGACTAACTCCAGACTCCATCCTATCTCTCAACCATCACCTCTGATACTATTCTGTCACGACCCCCTCCCACAAAAGATTCCCCTCCTGAGCCTGAAATGGTGAAAGGGAGATAATGACCCCCGAGTCACACCTCTAGTAGGCCCAGGAGTGGCGACTAGCACCAAGGGTATGAGTTTTCATAAATATGGGAGGCATTACCCTTTTTATGATTTAAGATCAGGAAATAAGATGAGTCAAACACCAAAATAAAAAGGAATAAGTAAATGAAATTAAACCCAAAACAATCCCACATGCATGTTTAAACAATTCTGAAACAATGTACAAGTACAAGAAACTCAAAAGTGCAATACCAAAAGAAACAAGAGTACAGCAACTGAAACAACTCCAACTTTCCAGACTAGTAGGGTCCCGCACGGCCCTGGTAGTCCTCCTATAAACCTGAAAGTAAACGTAGGGTGATCATACAAGTATAATCAGTAGGGAAACCTAAAGCTCTCATGCACAGGTGGGGAGACATCCTAATGTCCCATGAGAACAACAGAAGAAACCAAAACCTAGAAAGGAATTCTATCCACCCAACCTCACCAGCCACGCTCACCAAAAACACAAAACAATATATAGTAGTATACAAGAACAAGAGTATTGGGTACCCCACACCATTTTACCCCACTAGTTAGATGCTCTTCAAAACGGTGAACGTCCTGATGCTACCACACTCTTCCTGCTAGCACACACCTGGGCCTCACAAACCACATATCCTTCCCACACACACCTGGGCCTCACAACCACATATCCCGCCCGCACACACCTAGGCCTCACAAACCACATATCCCACCCACACACACCTGGTCCTCACAAACCACATATCCTGCCTGCACACACCTGGGCCTCACAACCACATATCCCACCCGCAAACACCTGGGCCTCATCCCAAAGATTCATGGGAAAAGTAAACATGCCCGAAGAGTATTGGGCTAAAATCACACCAATCGAAACCTACACGAAGAGTCTTGGGTGTAAGGTCGCCTCAAGCCATCACAGCCTATGGATGAAGGAGCAGGAAGGAGCTAGTAACTAAGGGGAAAACACCATCTCACATGAAATGGGAGTTTTCAGCACTAAGTGCTCAACATGGGTGGGGTGTGACAAAACACAAAGATACAGATACATATATGTATACCAAACACACAGCCCAACCTATGGCTTCTAAACAGAGAAACTGAGCACGTGCCTCAGCACTGCTACTACGAATCATGCATACAACAAAAAAACCCAACCCCATTTAAGTTTTCATGTTTCAATAGTATTAGCTTATTAGTTCCTTAACTACTGGGAAAATATCAAACCAAATCAAGCATTTCATAGAAAAACTCTGCCAACCACAAATCAAGTTAGATAGAACACAAGAAACACAAAACCAACCTTTTTATTATCAATCAATCCCTATTGATTGTACCTGAGTTTAATTCATTATCGTTCCCCACAGTTCATTTATCAACTTTCCACTTTCTTTTAATATCACAACCCATTACTGCAACCCTGCTGCCACTATAACCACATCTCTACAACCGTATCACAACCAAGGCTTGTGCCACATCATTGCCCCTTCAATATCATTTACCGCAGCCCCACGGCCCATCCTATTCATAATAACCTAGGATTCACCCCCCCCCCCCTTTCACACACCACATAACAAAAACAACACCCACATGTTCATTATTCCATTTTGTTCAACTGGGGTGATCACACAAGGGTTCTGGATATTCATTTAGTTATCCAAATTTACTTGATTAACCAAATTCCATATTCCACAAAGTTTCCAACCACAAAATGGTCTAGAAAGATAGGGAAACATTTAATTGTGCAAGTAAAGGCCCCCAACGACCGTGATTTTCAGTAGGCATAATCCTATTCAATTCACAACATAACAATAGGATAAACAATGGTAAACATAACAACTTTCCCATCCATGTTCATTAATCTAGTTATTATCTTCATTAAACTGGTTCAACTATGTCTTGTGAAATCAAGAGGACACCCATCCTGCATGATGCACAAAATAGAGATACGAATGTAAAATCCCTACCTCAAAGGTTTTTTAAAAAAACCACGACGGTCGAAGAACATCCAAGAAACCGGGTCGATTCTCCACGAATCTTCTTTAGATATTCTCTACTTACACAACCAAGACCAAATCTCTTCATATTCGACATATGCATGCTTGGATCTACCCATAACGGGCGTAGATCTAAGAAACCAAGAGAGGAGGAGGAGGAGATCTAAGTAGATCTAGGAAAACAAGCAAGAACGATCACATACCTCAAGGAACCAGCTTCGATTCGCCAAGAAAAGCCTTCAGGTCGCCTCCAAAATGCTTGGGAGAGGTTCTTCTACCTCCAAGTAAGGGTAATCCCGAGTTATGGCCGATTAGGGGGTTAAACGAGGTGATTAAAGAAAAAACGAATTAGATACACACTTTTAGGATCTAACTTTAAGTGCTCGCACGGTTAGTCCGCACAGTTTAACAAACCGTGCATTAGATTCTGCCTCGACAACCCCTCCTCACACGGTTATTCCACATGGTTAGGCAAACCGTGCGTTAAACGTGCATTACCCACTGCCCTCAAGACCATCCTTGCACGGTTTTTCCACACAGTTAGGAAAATTGTGTGTCAACCGTGCGAAATATATTACTCTTTAACTTTCCTCAAAATTCCACCCAAACACACCCCCAAGTCACCTTGACTTCCCGGAACACCTCCAGCACCACATTTCACAAAGGAATGGAATAGAGAGGTCTGAGACATTACAAGGTAAGATTTAATCTCAATCCACCTTATTATTTTCAAACATTCTTGAATCATTTTCACTTTCCTATTTTCTTATTCTTGTGAAGATTCATCTCAACCAAAACAGGGGGTCCAGTCCCTTTTATTGAAGTGTTGACTGACATTGAGGGGTCTCCTATATTTAAACACCCTACCAAGACTTAGGGACCAATTATTTATATGATAATTCTTTATAATTATTTCTCTCTAACATAATCCATGTTTCTTAACTTTTCATTATTGATCAAATTGACTGAAGTTCTCTATTTCATGTAATTCTTGAAAGGTTATGCACCTAGAAAGTGGTTGTGGATAGATTATCAAGGTCCCCTTAACTGATGTTTTTTCCATCCCTTTCGGAGCTAGTCAGACTAGTTAATACTTCCTTTATCCTTTGGGAACAGTATATTACAGTCATGGGTGGAACCACCATTTTGGTGGAGCTCGAGACTAGAAAAGGTGTTGCTTCTTAGGAAGGGTCAAATTAATATGTCTAACCTATTAACATGGTGACCAAACCATATAAGAGTATATCACATGATGAACTTGCTACGTTTATCCTCATGGAATTTCCCAAATATGATCCCATACAACCTGAGGAGCTAAAAGACTCTTGGTCTAATTTTACTGATGAAAACAGCATCATCCAACATAGGGAATGGAGGAGTGTGCATTGTTTCATCACATAGACCCCAGATCCATCTTTGTTGAGCCGGATGGGGTCTCTTCACCATTAGTTGTGAAACTTGGGAACCATATTGGTGGAAACTAATATTCTCCATGAACTAGTCCATGACTACCTTTCTGAGTGAGTGTGGGTGGAAATCCATCATTTGTATGTTGTCTGGCATAACTAAAAATATGGTAGCACTCAGAATAAAAAAAAAGTCCAACTAATAAATCCAAAATCTATAGGACTAAGTGAATGATCATGAAACCTTCCTTGATACTCAAGAAGAGTTTATCGTCCAATTGAGGGATCATTTGGAGGTCACCAAAGATCAAGAGAAGAAGGCGATATCTCAGATAGCCAAGTACCAAGCTGAGTGGGATTGGGTGCAGATCAAGGATGATGATATCCATCATATATCTTAGGAGGAGAAAGGAGATCTTGGGAGGTGGAAGTTGGTCCTTGAATCCATGTGCCTGATGTTTACTAGGTTTTAATGCTCAATTTATGGAGTAGATTAATAGGGGAATTTTTTAGGACATAAGAGAGGATCCAACATATGGATGACCATCACTAACTACTTAAATTTAATTATTTTAAAACACCTAAAATAATTTAACATATTTAATTCATCATATTTTATTATCACACTTCGATCATAATTACAGGACAACCAACGACCAATACTTAATCCATGTGAGTCATGCTCGGTGATAGAAATAGGGGATGACCATGTGATTGGTCATTTATATGAGAGTGTCATACAATCATCGAGCACCTAAGGACTGATTTTATTAAATAACCACTTGGAGTTTTTTGGGTTGACATGGGCTATGGATAAATAAATTTTCTCTATGAATAGATAAATTTTATTTTTCAAAGATCTCTAGTGCATGAATGAGGTAACACTAAGGGCATTGAATTCTACCTAAACAAAGTGGAATGAAGAGCAAGAATCGAAATTCCCAAACTCAAGAACAAAAGTGGAGTGGTGTGATGATGGAGGATAACTTCAGATCATGCTTGAAAAAAAAAAGCACACCTTATCATTTTCCGAAGCATGGGGACAGAAAAATAGGTTTGATCATAGAAAATGTTCAAACCATGGGACAAAACACAAAATGTTGTCTAAATTCATCCAGGGTGTGTGCTGACAATGGTAGGTGAAATAGTTTATCCAGGAACCATTTCTATTAGGGGTTCATTTGGACATGGGGGTTTGAGGATCCAAATAAAGGGACACAAAAATAGTGGAGATGGATTGATGGAATATTTGAATGGGGTACAACTCTCTATGAATTATGCCACTGTGGTTAGAGGACATTGTTCTAAGTGTATCCATTTGAAAAAATGTCAAAACCATCTTCTATGGGGGAATTGTCTTGGAAGATGAGTGACGGTTGAAGAATAGTAACTATGAAATAGGTGACCAACACTAGAGAAAAGGGATTCTTGGGAAAGGGCCTAAGATGATCCACAGTTTTACGTCATGGAATGGGGGTGATAAAAACATAGTTTAACAGTATAAGGTGAGGATATTGGACATGAAGTATAACATCATGCGATATAGAATTTGGAACTGATGTGAATGATACCCACTCAACTATAGTGGTGGAGGTCATAGGAGGGTAGCATGATGGGGGTACTCCCTAGAGAGGCCTATAAGGAAAATGAGTCATACTAGACCCTGTTCCAAGTGAGAGTTTGAGGTAAGTCACACATAATTGTTGGTCCTAATTCTTGAACCAATGGAGGGAAAATAGATTAAGGACATAATTCATGGATCATTATAATGTCTCAAAAGGTTATGTGTGGCCTAGAGGATAGGAAACCCGACATGAATGAGGAGACTATGAGTCCCTTCTACACAAAATATCATAGATACAACTTATATGCACACATTTTAAGGATGGTGTTCTTGAACCATGACTCCTAGTTTGTGGTCATAAAGCTTGGACCATAAGGTGAGTGCCCTAGAATGATATGTGTATCATGGAAGAGAAACAACATGACATTGAAGGAGGGGCCTAGGAGGGATTCAACGCTACACAACACATTCCAAATAGGAATTGAAGATAGTTTAATGTCATGATTCTTGAATTTGGTCTACGATCCTAGTTTTTTTATAGAGTTCTGAACATGGGATATTAGTTTGAGGTCACAAGGTTTGGACCATGGGTTCCCTAAAGTATTTTTCATGGAATGAAGGAGTAATAACCCTACATGAATGGAGGGGTCAAGGGAACCCATGTGCCATATGAAACATAAGGGGTATGTTGAAACAAGTTTAATATCATGAGGCTTGGACCATGTTGAGTAGTTTGTGGTCTTAAAATTTATAATGTGGGCTGGTGTGTCTCAAAGGAACATGAAAAACAACAAGTAAAGATAACTAAAAGTGAAAAGGGGGCCTAAGAGGACACTTGATGTTGTAAAAAACATTTCTGAGATGACAACGTGAATTTATTTTAAGGTTGTGATGCTTATACCATGGATTTTATTTTATGTTAATAAAGAAAAAATCAAAGGGTTAAAAATATAAAGTAGATAAGTGCAGTGTGGTGGAGTGACAATCCCCACAAAAATTGATGGCCTTGGAGGCCCAATGCCACACAACACATTCCTAGGATGACATGCACACAATATTAGAGTTGTGATTCTTGGTCTCAGACTCTCAGTTTAAGGTCATAAAGATTGGACCATGTGGTGCTTGTGTGTCACATCCTTTCTTGGGGAAAACCCCTTAAAACTCATAATCCCAAATAATCCATTCCCAATGAAGTAAACAAGGATTGGTAATGAGTTCATATTTTTTATAGGGGAGAACACAACAAGTGGATGAAGTGGCCAAAATATCCTACAAAGGTGATTTCAACTTCCCTGAATAGGATAGTGAGGGAGGGGATTAACCGATGGATGGGGAACAACTATTTACCATTTTTGAAAAACAAGTTTCATACATGTATTGGTTAAATATGAGGCCAAAAAATGTAGGATTGAATTTTGAATGAGATCAAAACATGGGATCCACTATTTACTACTGAATATCCTTCGAGTTATGATCCCAGGATGGTATGTGAGGTAGTTTTTCATAGGGCCATTTAGTTAGGAATCCTTTTTAGATTAGGTCGATGCCAATTATCCAAATCGGAGAAAATATGAATCACATAGATGAACTTGTAGGCAGGCGAGATTCAATCATGGACTAGAGTGGAAAAGATCCCAAAGTGAATCGATGATAGGTATGGACCTGATATGATATATATGGGAATCACTATATATCCCATAAGAATAGGAATAATCCACATATAGTTCTAATACACGTTTTGGTAGGTAACCTATGCTGGTAAGGTGATGTCCTCTATGGTGAGAACATCATATCATCTCACATTAAGAGGCATCCTGATTTTATACAGAGTATTGTGTGGTTCATCTCATACTTAACCTATGATGCAACCCAGTTTTATGTGGGGTATTTTCTAGCATCCCATACTCATCAGATGAGGAATCCCAATTTCATATAGGTTAATGCTATTTTTAATCATCTTGTATTGAGATCGATAGGATTTAATTTTTAAATTCATATAGATCGTACTAGGGATTCTACTATTTTAAATTCATAGAGCACATACTATAGGGATGGTTTCGAGTTTAAAGTCATGTATCATTGATTGGGAGGCATGGGTGTCAAAATAATGTTTTTTTTAATTAAAGAGTGATAACTCAATGAAAAAGGAAGGTCTAAGGGACCCTCCAACACACAAAACTTGACAAACTATACCTTGATTAAACATCATCATACCGGAGAAGAAAACTCTCTATTGTTAATCGATGAAGGGGGTGGGACTTGAATAAGATATTTGGGCATCACTACATATCCTATGAGGATAGGAATCAAGACACATGTAGTTATACAAAATAACATGGTAATAGCCCGACATTGGAAGGGTGATACCCTCTCGAATGAGGATATTGAATCTTCACAAATTAGGTTATGAGGAATACTGAACTTATATGGGGTAAGGTTGTAGTTTAGCATAGTTTTTTGAGGACAATGGTGTTCGTTCATATTGGAGTTGGTTCCCTGGAACCAACTTTTTTTACTTTATGATAAACTAGTATTCATTGTTTTGAATATTAATAAAATAATTATCACACCATGATTGTTCTTATTTATGACATAGTATGTGATAATTTCCTTTGAGTAGATGTCGCACGAAAATGTTATAGTAGTTCCCCGCTATGATGAGAACAGGGAAGTGCTATGACACTATTCTTGAATATATATTCTATAACTAGATGATATCATTTTAGGGACACAAATGATGAAATATATCAAGGTTGGAGACTCATAGGACTTTGAGGCACCTTCTCATGGTGTATTCCCTTGGTAATATCTTGTAGGATATTATGAGAAGAGGACCCACCAGTAGGCAATCCACATTTATACATGTCATTGGATGTTTCTATATGTGGATGTGTGTATTAGTCCTTATAATTTATGATTATTATTAATGAATATTATGAGTCACATAATTTTATGTATTAATGAAAACCCTTATGAAAAAAATTTGGTGAGTTAGGATACATTAGGTGCGTCGTGAGTAATATTGCATTAATTAATAATGTGAGAAAGTATTTATCCCTTCTGTTATTTAATGGAAGTTAATATCTTAGGCCCTTTGATGGAAATTATTTAGCCTAATTAAATCCATGGCCATGGTGTTCTATAGAAAATTTATATTTCTAGAAAGTCAAAGAAAGAGATAATTGAGGATATAGGTTGATGGAACTGGCATGTAACCAGCCCATTTTGATATATTGTGATAAAGGGATTATATTACACAGTAAGAATTTGAATGATGTAACATTCCATTGAGACATTAACTTCTTTCTCTAAGGGTTCTTTGGTGTGTTATTAGATGGTATCCTTGGACTTTAGGATGGTTTCCTTAATTCCACTGAGAAAGAGTCCTAGAATTTCACACACTGAGTTTATCTAGGACCTTAGTTAAATAAGGTATTATTATTTATTATTTTATAGGTTGAATAAATATAATTCCTGCTTGTGGTTTAATAATTATTCTTGTATTCTTGATCACTTTTATTTCATCACTAGTTATTTGTGGGAATATATTATGAGTGGAATATTTAATAAATATTTTTTTTCTACTTAGTGAATATAATATTTTTTTAATTACTGGTCAATAATGTATTGATATTTATTTAATAAATAAATAGACATTTATTCAAGGACCATTAAATATTGTGGAGAAATGGAGGAAGGAGTTTAACGGTTTATTGAGAAATAATAAATATTGAATTTTATTTAATTAAATAATATTTAATTATAAATTGTAAGTTAAGGGAATATCAAGAATTATTATTATTATTATTATTATTTAACATGGGGTTTTTTTAGGATTAAATAAAATAATTAGGGAAACTTGTATAATGTTTTGTAACCCTAGAAATATAAATACCCAATTATATTATTTACTGAAGAGTTCAATTAATTTTTGATTGTGCACAATAATCTTGTTGAATCCTCTCAAACCCTAGAGAGCTCCATTCTCCATAAATTCTCCCAAGAACATTGAGTAATCATCCTCCACCGGATCAAGGAGATCTCTTTGTAAGTGGTTATAAAATCGATCAAAGGTGGACAACGCAAAGGAAATGATCATGCTAGCATCCTAAGATTCCTTTAGTAACATCTAGAGATTCATGGAACACATGTGAATCACTACTAGAAGAAATCTACACTTGGATTCTACAACACATCATTGGTGGACCACATATCAGTCACCAAATAAATAATAAAAGAAATAATTACAGTAAACGTAATTCTTTGTTTAATCAAATTAATTACAAATAATGTGTGATGATCCTTGTTTGTGGTTTCAGCACAATTACTCATTGTCTATTTATTTTACTCAATTCCATAGATCACGACATTCATCATTGTATAGATCTCGGATTGATCATCAGTTATGGAAAAAAATAAAAGTTGGGCCCCACCTATCATAGGATTCCAATTCGCTCAGAAGTGGTATCAAAGTGGTCACATGATTATTTAAAATTATTTAATAATTGTTTGGGATTTTTGAGTTTTAATTTAGTTTTTCAATTAAATTTTTGTCTTTCTTTTAATCTGAATTACAAGATCTAATTATTCTTAATTAATTTATTGTAGATATAATCAAAATGATTAATTTTATGAATAAAATATAATTGAGTAACTTATCCATAGGTGCCAAAGTTTCAGGTTGTAAAACATAGGAGTACACACAATGTAATCAGAATTACACTCTGTGTACTTTTGGTCAATGCACCAGGAGTTAATTTAGAAATTATTCAAACATTGTGAAATGATGAAACATGGTGTAGTTAATTCATACAACACTTGTTGAAAGAGAGAGAATGTTTCACAGTAAACTAGAGTACATGTCATGTAACCCGCATACATGGCATGCAGTCCTTTTGAGAAAAAGATGGGCTATGTATTTCAATACATGGCCTACCAGACTAGTGACCATGTAATTTGGAGATGAAATGGCATGTAGAACATTGGACATTTCTTTTACTCCAATTTCCAAGGTATGATTCACATTATGAGTCCATGTGCATGTACATCAGATAGATGCTAAGAGATATACAGGCCGTGTAGTTTAGATGCACATACCATGTACTTATACCAAGTTATGAAGATTTAAAATTTATTTATTTTACTATTTAAACCTCGATACATGTACATGCGTGAGGTTTTAAGGATAGGAAATGCCATGTGATAGGTTTTAATATACATATTTATTTAAATGTTTAATTAATGTTACCATAATGTTCATATATGTATTAAATGTATGAGTCATATTACAAATTATTACACTATATGCATTTAAGCATAACACGTGGCTGAAAAATAAATAATTCATATAATCATCCTTGAAGTGCACATCATGAAAGTATGTGATAATTCAATTATGATATAAGTGAAAAAAAATAAACAATTATATGAGTATAATACATTTTGGGTAGATTAGGATGTGTTTTCACCGTATAGCCTCCATGTTATATTTATGTGAACATTTAATTTTTAGAGAATTTATTTAATTTTTTTGAAATTATAATGGATGGGAATCACAAGGAAATTTGGATTAGAATTAAGATAAAAGAATTGATTAATGAAAGTTTATAATTAATTGATTCGAGCATGATTTTTCATAAATAATAACAATTAATAATTGAATTCTAGTTTTATTAAATATGTAACTCATTTCATGTATATGGATGATCATGAGCTAGAACAGAACATTGTATGTGATTTGTTTCATTTAATTTGTTATTAATTTAATTTTTTGTCATACTTACCTTCTCTCCTCCCATTATGCAGGTCTTCCATTCCCATGGTTTCTTTTGTGTACACCTTTTTTCCCTCAACTATGTGTGATTTAAAGCATGTGTAATATATGGATATCCCATGATAGTGGAGTCTGTTCATGTTTGGAGATAATACGAAACCAATATAGGTAGATACATAGGTGGACAAGTGGAATGCGACAACACAAACCTTAATTGGTTCAATATGTCTTCCCCTAGGTCAATAATTAGATTATCAATCACTATATATACTAATCACTAGAAAAATCACATGATCATACCTTTTATTATTTTATTTATGTCAAGAATCATGGTTATTTCTTTATGGAATTTGTTTTTCAATAACATAATTATTTAAATTAACGATCATTCAATATAGAACTAAAACAAATTGGTTTAGGCATAAATATTATTTAAGACATGGTTAATCACATAAGTAAATCCACTTAATATTAAAATGAATGTGATAAAGATAATAATTGGAAATGTATGCTTAAAAGGATATAATAACTCAATAAAATATTAATTCGATATAGCCTTCCATTAGTTCAGTTAAAATCAAACCATAGTTCAAAGTTCATGACCAACAAAGGTTGGAGTGCTTTCAATTATCAGGGAATTTTAACTAGAGATTTTTGTTTAAATTAACATGGTTCACATAAAGGGTTGACTACTAAAGAATAACTTGGTGCAACTGAGAATCAAAGTTTATGGAAATACAATTTATGGATTTCAGGATTTGGGATTCCACTCAATGAGTCAAGGAACTATGAGTTAACACATTTGGTATTTGGAATTCCTACCTAAATCCATTCATGTTTCATTACCAACCAAAGTATGGGTAATGAGAAAGGGAATATGGATCATTACCACAATAATATCCAAGAAATAGGTTATTTTGAATCCAGTGGTGTTTCCAATTGGGTTTTAATAAAATAGTGGGAGGCTAATAAATATAATATTTATTTATTTATTTAAATTTTATCAGATAAAGTACTCAAATTATGCTTATATTATTTGTATAAATAGAAACAAAATTATATAAAATATATCATTGTGATCCATACTAGAGAAGTAAAACCTTCTCACCATCACTAATTTCCAAGAGCATCAAAGAAACTACGTGTCATCATTTTTCATGAAAGGAAATTTTATATGCTAGAAGAACATTTTCCAATTGTTCCTAACAGGGAATCAAGTAATAAAGAGCTATATCACTATGAGAAACATCTGAGTGATGCTATATATATTTAGTGCTTCATGATATAGTCCATGTCCAATGATATTTTGAACCAACATGAGGATATAGATTCCTATAGAATGATGTCTCACCATTAGTATCTCTATTATTAGAAAGAAATACAAGAGAGGTATAAGATCTTCAATGCTTTTTTCACAACTAATCTTGGAGAGTTGGCACCAGCTAGGCCTCATGTGGTCAAGATTATCAGCAATATTGAATGTTTGTAAATCTTAAAGAATAAATTCTAAGATGAGTTGCTTAAAGATCTCATACTTTCATCACTCCCTAAGACCTTATATAGTTTTATCATCAATTATTATATGAGAAATATTGAAAAGAGTCTTTTGTAACTTTTTTACTTTAATTTTCCATGTGGATAAGAATATGGGATGTGATAAACTCATGGTCCTTATCGTGAATAATAAAAGTAAGAACAAGTCGAAGGGTCCAAAGACTTATAAAAAGTTTAATTCTCCTCAGTAACATCCTTATAAGAAAAAGAATAACCAAATTTAGGGAAAGGAGAAGGAGAGGGTATGTTTTTCATGAAAAGGTTAGACCACTAGAAGAAGAACTAAACCCAGAAGCAAGGGGAAGTTAAAGATGTGTACATTATCAAGTGAAATCCTTCCATTTATATACATTGTGTATTATATATAGTTTCCGGTGCTCACATATATATCCAAATGCAGAAACCATGTAGATTTTGGAATATTTATAGAGGAGAGGTGGATCTATGAGCTATTAATGGTGTGAGACTAGCTACTCTATATTTTTGTGAGTGCCACCATTCATTTATAATGGGAATGATTTTGGTTTTAAGAGAATGTTATTATGTATCTACAGTTACAAATAAAAAAATTTATGAGTAATGTTTAGATATAGATGGGTATATTTTAAAATTTGGAAATAAAATGTATTTATTTTATATAGAAAACATATATTATGATATGGTTCATTAAAATAACAATCTTTATATATTAAATTATGAAAACCGAGTGTTGGAAATCGATAAAAAAATCATGTTCACGTGACTAATATAATACCCAGTTGTAGCCTCACCATCTTGTTCATGTAAATAAGAAATATTTTAAAAAGATTTTCCAAGATGGTTATTCAGACTATTCTGAGCTAAAACCACATGATAGATGGCATGCTTGTTTATAAGGAAAAATGACCAAACTACCATTCAGTGGAAAGGGTGAAAGGGGAATAGAACATCTAGGATTGGTGCAAAATAATGTGTGTAGATTATTCCCAGAAGAAGATATTGGTGGATATTATAACTTCATAACTTTTACTAATGAATTAAGTAGATATGGATAAACATACTTTATGAGGTATAGGTTTGAGTCCTTTGAGAAATTCAAGGAATTCAAGAATGAAGTAGAGAATAATCTTAGTAAGAAGATAAAGAAGCTTTGATCTGATTGAGGTGGTGAATATCCTAACCTAGAGTTCATTAAATTTCTATGGGAGTTTGGAATTCTATCTCAACTCACTCCACCTTATACACCATAGTGGAATGGTGTTAGTGAAAGGTGGGACCCTACATTGTTGGACATGGTAAGGTCAATGATGATTCATGAAGATCTTCTATTATCTTTTTGGGGATATGCATTACAAACTATGGAATACACATTAAACCGAGTAACAACTAAAGCATAAAATGTAATTCTCTTAAAGTTATGGAGTGTAAAGAAACCCATTTTTTCATAAACATTTATTGGGTTGTGGGACATTTTTTAATGCCTTCATTGAAAAAGAAACTAACACCCCAAGGCATGAAGTGTGTCTTTATTGGATATCCCAGGGAAACAAATGATTACTACCTATACAGCCCCATGAAAAAAGAAAGTGGTTGATTTCAGACAAGCCATATATATTGAGATGGAGAAAATACTCAAAATGGTTAGTGGGAGAAAGATTAACTTTGATGAAGTTAACGCTCAAGATACAAAATAGTTGGTACAGGAAAATATTCCACAAGTCCCTATGGAAGAAGTAGTTATTGGAAAATAAGTACTATTTAGGATTGTAAGATATGTAAGATAACTAGAGAGATATGGTTTTTTGGTCACTGAGGATGGTGACTCATTATTACTTAAAAATGATGAACCTATATTCAAAAAGGAGGCATTCAAGATCTTCGATGATGCAAGATGGAAAAAATACATGAATTATGAAATGGATTCCATGTATCAGAACCATGTTTGGATTCTATTCAATTCTCCAGTTGATGTAAAGCATATTGGATGCAAATGGGTATTATAGAGGAAACTAGAAATGGAAGGTAATGTAAGTACCTATAAAGAAAGGATTGTGGTTGAAGGGTTTAAATATCATCACATAATTGACTACAATGAAACCTTTTCACATGTTTCCATGTTTAAATCCATTAGAAGTTTACTTTACATAGCATCTTACCAAGACTATGAGATTTGGAATGTGGACATCAAAACTATATTCCTTAATGGGAACCTTCAAAAAGATGTCTATATGAAACATCCTGAAGGAATTGCAACTCCAGGTGATTCCAAAAGGATTTTCAAGTTACGGAGATCCATTAATGGATTAATGTGAGCATCCAGGTCCTGGAACATTTGATTCGATGAGTCAATAAAATAATTTGGCATAATTAATAATTAGTGTGAGCCATGTGTTTACAAGAGGTTTACTGATAATTCGGTCATTATACTTGTAGTATATTTTGATGACATATTACTTATTGGAAATGAAATACCAGTCTTACAATTTGTTAAGGACTAGTTAAACAAGTGTTTCTCCATGAAGGACATAGGTGAAGAAGCCTATATTCTGGGGATCAATATCATTTGTGATAGATCCAAGA
The DNA here is from genome assembly GCA_963277665.1 of Viscum album. Taxonomy (NCBI): domain Eukaryota; kingdom Viridiplantae; phylum Streptophyta; class Magnoliopsida; order Santalales; family Viscaceae; genus Viscum; species Viscum album. The sequence continues at coordinate 742,686,676 of OY728123.1, read as the reverse complement.
GGCTTCTTGGACTAATTCTAAGTACATATATTGACCAGATAATAAAGAGATTTAGTTGGGATCAATCAAAGAGGGTACTGGTTCTAGTTTCACATGGTTTACATATTTATAATAAAATGTGTCCTTATACACAACATGAGAAAAAAGAATGAGTAATATCACATACACTTCGGTGATAGGATCAATCATGTATTCTTTTTTATTTATTAAACTAGATGTTTCCAATGCACTGAGCATGGTAGGAGGATATCAAGAAGATGTAGGAGAACAACATTAGACTTATGTTATATATATTCTTATGTATCTTAGAAGAACTAAGGATATGATCCTATTGTATGGAGGATACAAGGAGCTGGTCATCTGAGGATATACCAATTCTTGTTTTTGGATAGATCCAAATGATATAAAGTAGTGATCAGGATATGTTTTATGTTTTAATAGACGAGTTATAGCTGGAAGATTTCAAAGAAGCTAGTTATCCCTGATTCTACAGCAGATTCCAAGTATATAGTATCTTACGATGTAGCCAGAGAATCCACTTAGATTTATAACTTTATCCAAGATATTGATGTGGTACCAAGTAGTAAAGACCCTATAAAATTGTATTGTGATAATACTATAGAAGTAGCTCTATCAAAAGAGCCAAGGTCACACCAATGGAAAAATCATATTCTCTATAAGTGTCACCTCTTGAGGGATTTTTATCAGAGCGGTGAAGTTGTAGTGAGAAGAGAACCCACAGAATAGAACACGGAAGACCCCTTGACTAAAGGACTATCTCAACAGAAGCATGAGTATCATATGAGAGTCTGCAGACTAAAGGTGGTTAGCAGTTGGATCTAGTGCAAGTGGGAGTCTATTGTAGTCGGTACCCTAAAAACAACTTCTCTTTTACTTTATTTTAAACACGTATTAATTTTTTTGAATATAAACTACTTATCACATCATGATTTTTCTTCTCCATTACATAGTATGTAATAGTTTCCTAAGAGTAGTTGTCTCACTAAAAGGACATAGCAGTTCCCCACGATGATGAGAACCGATAAGTTCTAAAACACTATTATTGAAGATTTTTTCTAGATCCAGATGATTTCTTTTTAGGGACACAAATTATATTGGATATTAGGAGTATAGAATCATAGGAATTTGAGGAACCTTCTCATGGTGTATTCCCTTGGTAATATCTGGTAGGATATAATGAGAACATGTCCCTCCAGTTTGAAATCCACATTTATATGTGTCATTGGTTATTCCTAACTGCGGATGTGTGTATTGGTCCTTAGACTTTAAGATTATTATTAATGAATATTAAGAGTCACTTACATAGATTTATTGATGAAATTTATAATAACAAATGTTTGTAGAAATGTAGGATATTTTGGCTACATCATGAGTAGTATTGCATTAATGAATAATTAAGGAAATGATTTATCCCTTTCGTTATTTAATGGAAGTTAATATCCCATTTCCTTTTATAGAAATTATATATCTTAAATAAATACAAGTCTATTGTTTCCTATAAGAAATTTCTTTCTCCAAAAAAGTCAAAAAAAAAATAGATAATCGAGCATATATGTTGATGGAACTGACATAAAACCTTCTTGTTTTGATATATTTGATAAAGGGATTATATTACACAATAAGAATTCATAAGAGGTAACATGTCATTGTGGCATTAACTTCCTTCTCCATGGGTTCCTTGATGTGTTCCTAGTCACTAACCTTGAACATTAGGTTGGTTCACCTAATTCCACTGAGAAAGAGGTCTAGCGGGTCACACACTAATTGTATCCAGGATCTCAGTTAAATAATATATTATTATTTATTATTTAATAAGTTGAATAAATATTATTTCCGCACATGGTTTAGTAATTATTTCGGTATTCTTGATTGAATTTATTCTATCACTAGTTATTTGAGAAAATATATTCTGAGTAGAATATTTAATAAATATTTATTTGTTATTTAGTGAATATAATATTTATTTCTTTATTGGAAAATATTGAAGTGATATTATTTAATAAATAAATATACATTATTTATGGCCTGATAAATATTGTGGATAAATGGTGGACTAAGTTTAATGGTCCAGTAATAAATAATAAATGTTGAATATTATTTAATTAAATAATATTTAATTATAATTCCCAAGTTAAGAACATGATGAGAAATAAGAGTATTTTTATTATTATTTTAGATGGGGTATTCTAGGATTAAATAAAATAATTAAGGGAACATGTGAAATTATTTTATTTTAACCCTAGATGTATAAATACCCAATTATATTATTTTCTCAAGAGAGACAATTCATTTTTTTGGTTATGCACAAAAATAATTGAGAATCCTCTCAAGTCCTAGATAGATCCATTCTCCAAGAAAACTACGAAGAATAGAGAGAAATCCTCCTCCACCGGATAAAGGAGAATGATTTGTAAGGGGTTATCAAAGCGATCAAAGGTGAATGATTCAAGCATAAGGATCTACTCTGCTAGAACCCATATATTCCTTCGGTGATGCCTGGAGATTCATGAAAAAATTGAGGATCACTACTAGAGGAATTCTACACATGGTTTCTACAACACAATGATGGTGGATCCCAAATCTCTCACTAGATTCATCAATGAAGAAATAATTCCAACAATGGTAATTATTTATTAAATTAAATTAATTATAAATAATATGTGATGATCCTCTTTCTCAATTTTAGCACAATTCTTCATTTTCTATTTCATTGACTCAATTCTATGGATCAAGGCATTCATCATCATATAGATCTCATATTGATCATCGATTATGGAAGAAATCAAATTTGGGCCTTGCCAATATAACACTTATTCTACGCCCAGAACCTTTATTTCATCAGATATTGTTCATATGGGTAATCCTAGTTTGGTATGGGGTAAATCATATCACATTAAGAGGCATCTCGGTTATATTTGGGGTAGGATCACAGCTTAACATTGTGCATTGAGGAAGTTGGTGAGGCTTTCATTTTGAGATTCTCATTATTTTCTTCCTCATATCGGTCTTTGAGAGAATATTGTCCCACTAATGGTTCGAGGTAAATGTATGGGTCTTATGCCTAAAAATGAGGCCCATAATATCATTTCGAGGAGATAGTACCATGGGTAATGGATTTTTTTGTGGTGAATCTATGGTTGGGTCTGGGGATAGGAAGTCTAGGTGTCATAATGTTTCCCATGAGGATGTGAATCGGGTAAAAAATAGTTCTATATAGAGGGAGGAGGCATGGGCTTGATAAAACATCAAGGATAAGGAAAACCATGTGAATGAGGGATGAATGTACATAGTTTAGTGTCATATTCCTCATACATAGGCTCAAATTTTGAGTTTATTGAGCTTGTAGAAAATTCAAATAGTTTAATTTCATAATTCTTGGATTAATATTGGGGATTCTGGGATGTTTGTGTGGCCCAAATGAGTTAAAACCTGAAATTAATGGAGCCGAGGAGTCCTTGTTCCCCACAAAGTGATCTTGAAACTATTGCACATAGTTTATGTTCATACATACTAGACCATGGTGAATAGTTTAAAGTCATGATGCTTTGAATATGGTAAAATATTTTAAAGTAATGATTTTTTTAATATATGGGGGATGTTTTTTTCAAGGTTATTTGTGTGGAACGGAAGAGGTAAAACATAGTGTGAAATTAGGGCATGCAGGCCCATGTACAACACAAATATCTTGATCCAAATGATGCGTAGTTACGGTTGTATTACTTTAACCACAAATGGGGAAAACGGGCCTTAGGGTTGATAGATTTGTAGATGGACTTGATGACAGAAATTATATTTATTGTTGTATATCCCATGAGGACAAAAATCAAGTCACACATAGTACTCAAAAATGGTGTGGTAGGAGACCGACACCATAAGTGGATAATTATCTCTGATCAAGGAATCCCATGTTCTTGACATGGAATGAGGCTATAGTCTAACATCATGTGTTGATGAATTTAGTTTTTTATTGTCTCTTATCATATGAGGCATCCTAATTCTATGTGGGGGAATGTTTTTTTTACCATCACATGCTTTATCATATGAGGAATCTCAGTCATGCATTGGCTAAGATGATCTCTTATTAAGTGGAATCCCAATTTTATATGAGTTTAGATCACATTTTAACATTGCACATTGAAAATTACAATCTTTGTTGTTTAAATCATACAACTCGAACTGTAGGGCTACAAAGAGTTTAATTTTATAATTCTTGGACTGATTATAAATAGTTTAATCTCATGTTGTGTGGAACAATTAGAAATGGTTTAATGTCCTATGGTTTGGATCAATTATTCTACTAGTTTAAGGTCATAAATCATGGATAATGACTATTAGTTTAAAGTCATGGAGCTTGGACTGTCATACCCTCACCTGTACTTGAGAAACTTGGAATTGATTGGAGGTGTGATATGTTATTCCTCCATGGTGACCAAATAGTATGCTCCATTAGAATAAACCAGATGAATGGTATAAAGTCCCTCCCACTTTTGATCCAAATTTGGTGGATTTTTTTTAGGGATCATCATCATTCCAGGAGCGAGTAACATGTCACCCTAGGGGAAGGAGTGGAGGATAACCTTTTTTTTTAACGATCTTATTGTTTTATTCTAGGGCCTCTCTATATTATTCTTGGCATGGAGCCTATTCTTTTATATGGATTTTGACTCATCTATCTAAACATATGCTATTTTTTCTGGCATCTTCTAGACATAGACATTTTTTTGGAGTGATAGAAACTGAACCTCAATGGGACATACTGGAATTATTTCATACATTAGAGAATATTTTTTCACCTGGGTTGAATTACATATTGTCATATGAAATTACCAAAGGGCATTGGGGATCTTTTCCAGCCAAATGTTCTTATTCTTACCAACCATTTTTTCATAAATTTTTAGAGGATCTTGTAGAATGCATAAATCCTCACATTATCCCATGAATGGTAGTTGGAAGTAGGGTTAGATTGGATATTATACTTGGTATACGATTTCTTTATCTTAGTAGAATAGATGTTGGTTTCCATGTTGTTGAGAATATCATGAGGAACTCCAAATCAATGGATGATGTGGGAGATCATGAAATCGATCACGGATTAGGCCTTTACTTCATTGAGGTAATTTATTTATCCTAATTGGAGAATAATTCTATCTAAATTAAAATAAACATGCCCCAGTGAGCTTTCACTAGTGGTTATGGCCCAATGAAATCGATTTCCTCTACTATAAAGGGCCAAGAATACATGGTCATGTGGATGAGCTCTGGTGTCTAATGCACAAATTTTGTATGGCTATAGCATGAGTGACACCTCTTAGAGAGCTCAATTAAATCATGTACCATTGTGGGCCAGAAGTAGCCTAGCCTCTGAATCTGGTGGGAGAGTTTTAATCCTACCTTATGGGTGCTACAGGAACCAGTATGGATTTCTTGAATAACCTACAGAATCTTGTCTACTTGGATGAAATGGTGGATAATCCCATCAAACCCATGCCTGTATAGAGTCTTCTCTGGGTTTGTCCCACTCTAGAGGTTAAATTATATTGCACACTGATAGATTCACTCATTCTCATCTTAGTCAAAAGGGATAATTACACATTATAGATACAAGATGAAAGGATTTGTCCAGAAAAGTGTTTCCTCTACTGGGGGGGACATGATGGTCCTAGAATAAAAGCACTGATGAAAAGTTGGTTTACCTATTTCCTATCATCATCATCATCTGAAATGGAAGGGACTTTGACCCTTTGATGTGCCATATGGATAATCAATTCATCTTTTTAGGATCAACAAGGGACATGCCCATGATTTTTTGGAAATCATCTCAACCATTCTATGATTGAGGAATGTGATTCACTTCCAGTTGGGTGGTAAATGTAGTGGTCAATTAATCAGTATGCTTTAGTAGGGGCACGAGCTCTTATATTCTGAAGATGTAGTCACAAATGATCTATTTTATAAATAACTTTAAGTATCCATTTACATGTAATTAAGGTACATAAAATTCAAGGGATAACCCAAGACTAGTAATGAGATCCTAATACTTTTCCTCATTGTTCGTGCAGGATTCTAACAACATGAATGAATATTTTATGATTGCCAATGTTATGGTGATAAAGTTGATCCCCATGCTAGCTCTGTTAAACTTTGGATTGTTGATCCTTCTACCATTTGATCTCTAAGAGGTACCATAGAACTGTATCAGCTAATAGGTCATATCATGATCCCCTGAGAGGATAGCTATAACTGGTAAATCAATATCGAAGTTCTATATGGGAAGCCAAGAAATATAGAAATTCCTATCCTTTGACAAAATTTTTCATAATGAATCTACTTTTGAACTACTGGAGGATCACTTCCCATCATAACAAATATCTTGTCATCATTGTGTGATTGATGATATACTTTACTGATTCCACTCAAGAAACAAGTTGTATCTCATGATGTTATAGATAATGCTAAAACATCTACAATGAAAAAAATAGTGTGAGGTATATCTTCTCTATAGGGGATTATATAGTCTTCATTTCAAGTATCATGCGTCTGAGATAGTATAAAATGTTTTCCCCACCCTCACCATTGTTTGGGGTTATAAGGGAACCTAGTGGCCATTCCAAGATGGTCATATAGAGGACCAGAGGATTCCCTAAGATATTAGGCATCATAACTCAAGGTTGTAGTATAAACTACGTGATTCAATGAACATAGTCTAAAACTTTTCATCCCACAAGAAAATATTTACTTTCTTCATAATCTTCAAGAAGGTCTTACACTTTTTGTCCAGATTTTCAATAAGTCTTTGTATGTTGGATAAGTGTTCTTGGAGGCCTTTGTACCTATCATAGGTTTCTCAGGGGATGTATATAGATGATGGCCATGATCTTCTCCAATTCAATCTTAATTCATCTTTATCTTATGATAATGTTGAGAAACTTCCCAATGGTAACCCAAAATGTGCACTTCAAGGGGTTTATATTCAAATACTGGGAGAAAAGGAAGTATAACACTTTCTCAAGTTCCTCAATTTGGTCTTGACACTAGAAATAGTTTACAACCAAGTCATCCATATAGAATTATACCAGTGTTCTTGGTAGTGGTTTAAAGATGTTGCACATGGATCAATGAAAAGTGGCTCATGTATTCTTCAATTCAAAGTGTATCACCTAATAGAATAAGATCCCATGTCGTTCCCTGATGTTTGTAGACTTATAATCATTAGGGTCCATATGAATCTGGTTATACCCAGAGTATCCATCCATAAAGGATAGTTCCAAGAACCCTACAGTAGTATCGATCAATAGCTCTATCACTAGAAGGGGAAAATCATCCTATAGAAAATTGTGGTTGAGGACAAAATTGTCAATACAAACTCTAATTCCCGTTATATTCTTCCAAAATATAAAATTTTTTGTATATATATGTGGTAATAGAATTACAGGAAATATTAGTTTTGATAAGCTTATCAATCACATCCTCAACCATAGCACTATAAGAGGTGTGCATCTTCATGGGAGGTTGCTTGAATCTGTGATGACTCACTGGGAGACCATAATGGTGAATGGAGACATGTGGTTCTAGTCCTATAATCTCATAATAACACTAATAAAATAAATTTCAATGATACTTTTGGAAATAGACATACTACTATTACCCCTCTAGATATATAGCGACACTAATCCACATCAGCCTAGGATCTTCCTCGGTACTAAGATTCACCTGGCTTAATTCATCAATGGCATTGGAGACACCCTCATCAAATGTAGGAGGGGTATCATCAAAATCATCTTCATCATCTAGGTTATTAGGAATAAAGGGAGGAGGTAGCACTTCTAAGTGGAAAGATTTAGGGGAACCACTATAGTTAGCTATAGAGGATACTGAAACCTCATTGGGTGGTTCCTACTCTGCTAAAACTATGGTAATTGAAGATTTCAAGCCAATTCCATTCATCCACCGACTGCGAGGACCATTCAAAATTTCAAAGCATTGGTGGTGAGTGGGGATTCATCTTGTCCACCATAATCTACTGAGCATGGGTTAATACTATGAAATGGTGGTCATATGGTGAACTTTTCACTACTTTATACGAGTAGGGGTTTCTGGTATCCCCTAATCGTTTCTTGTGTAAGAGTAAGAGGTAATATGTGGGAACTCATTTATATTAGGGACCTAGAAACCCTTTTTATTAGAAATAATGAACCATCCCCCCAATTCTATCATTGTGGGATCCATCCTATGAATCATTAGAACAAAGGAATCATTCAATACTTTTTATGGATTGACTGTAGTGGCCTCCAGATAATTAGGAGTATTGAAACCCTCAACCCCATTTTTATAAACCTACTTCACCTCCCTCTTGTAGTAGATGGCATCAAGATAGTAGGATTCATAGGAGTCAGATGGGTAAAAATCACCCTAAAGTATCCCCACTCAACCATTGAGGGAGTATTTAAGTCACTTATGGTCTAATGAGGGGACTATTTCATGAAAATAAAGTCAAGGCCTACATAGCAGTGCATTGTAGGTGGTATACTACGAGACTGACATGAATTTAGTGCTTGATATCTAGTTACCAAATTAATTATTCATCTAAACCTTTCCACATGAATTCTATTCACTCATTTCATAAGCTTAAATTATTAGATTAGAGGGAATCAGATCTTCCTCGATCAATCCCAGCTTAAAGAGCATTTGGGCCGGGATGAGGTTGATCCCAAAACTAGTGTCCACTGGGTACTGGTGAATTTTGATGAAATTAAACAAGCCTATAATTTATGGTGGGTTTATATTCCTACATGAGGATACCCTCATCTTCCATGGTAAATGAGATAATGGCTTAACATTCCTCTTTCTTGTCCTACTCTACATAGTAGTCCTCTATGGCTGCTACCTCATCCTCAAACAAAATAAGTATTTTAAAAGCTTCTGTAAGGACCGAATGCATATCTCTTGATAGGATTTGGGAGTTTATAGTCAATAAATTTGTTGGTATTCTGGTGAGGTGATTCAACACATCATATTTCCATGCCAGGGGTATGATTTTACCCATGGAGGGATGCTCCTTGGAAGGGGGGATGATGGATACTATTGGCTGAACCACTAGATTATAACTAATGTTGGAAACATTATTCTTCTTACTAGATGGCCTACTATGATCAATTTCTGGATGATTTTTGGTTAGATGAGGCCTAGCTCATGATGGAAGAAGTTGGCCATGGCGTGGTCTTAGATGAGCTACTCAGTAAACTAATACGATCGGTTGTAGAGTAATTCCATATAGAGTATGTTTGGAATATAGTGATTGCAAAGATCTATGAAAAACCTACTACATGGTCTCAATAGCATGTACAGCCTAGCATGAGGCATTTTCTTGATCATTTTGGCAGCTCACATTTCCTCAGTTTCCTTAAATGGTGTCAGCTGGAGAAATTCTGGGGGTTTGTATGGAATTACTCATTGCCAGGAAACATGAATGGGTCTAACAGAATGGGGGAATTCATAGAAGCATTATCCTTCTCATCATTGGAGAGTTCATCTAGTGATGGGTGGACCCTGGGCACAACTCCTAACTAAGGGGGCATGAAATCATTAAGAGTATCAGATGGAATTGGCATTGGTGAGGGACTAAGATTTTTCTTACCCCATTGAAACCTATTCTTCTGAGACATGGAAGGTTGTGAAACAGATTAAAAATTAGAGGCAAGAGGGGGCATGATTACCATAGGATTTTTTGACCTGCCTATGTAACCATGGATGACTCCATGGGTATGGGAAACTATCTTATGATCCAACGAGTTATCGTATTTATGTATTCCTTAGTTATGGGACTGCTATCTTTTGATCCAACCATTTATCATATTTATACAACCCTTAGTTGTGGGATTACTTCCATTCACCAGATCATTCACTATCTCTCTCGATGTTGGTAGAGACATGGTTCACCTATTCTAAAGAATCAACTAACATGAACAAAAATCCATCCACCTAATCATGGGGCCAATATTTGAATACATAGAATTTTTTGATAGTGTGTCTGAGGATCATTTGGTATGAGAAGTTATCAAGAAGACCAATGAGTCTAGCCTCATAACTATTCATACCCTCTAGAAAATTCATAGTTCCTTTATCCAGTACATAGATTAAATAGATTGATACCGGTAAATACCTATAGGAAAATTTCTAATTCCTTCTATCTGGGAAAGTATCTCTGGGATCCGGTCCTTGATGAGGATATAGAGCCTCACTTTCTCATCTAAGAAACTACATAAGGTGGGGTGATACCTAATAGCTTTATGTTGGATGAGGTTTCTCTTCATAAGGCTATATTCAGTGATGCTCCTCTGGAAAAGGGTCCAACAACTGTATCATCTCGGGAACCTCTTTATTCATGGTAGTAGTAGTCACTTATTTTTCATCTCTCCTCAGTAGATATGGAGGTGGAAACGGGCACAACTCTTGTATTTCTTACTTAAAGGCTTCCTCTAGACGTTAATCCTTTTCAAAGAACTCCCAAAACTGTCCTGGGTGGTTTTGGTGATGAGGGTAGGGACTAGATCAGTCTTGAAATTTCCCAAGGACATCATTTGCAGTTGCTCCATAGAAAATTTCATGTCGAAATAATATGTGAGGCCATTTCATCAGGAAAAAATATGTGACTCGCTCATCAGACTATCTATTACACTTGTAGAGGTCGAAAATATATGTCTTGAATGTGGTAGAGCTGAACTAGTAGTGGAAAATCCTAAAAGTTCTTCCCAAATATAAATGGACCATATAAGTATCTGACTATACTAGATGAAAATGGGTCCTTCCAACATATGAAAAAAACAATGAATCATGGAAACCACCTACTACTCTGGGGTCCCTAACATTGGTATAAATTATGAAATAATGTTGTTCAAGTGATATAGAGGGTATCCTATCCCATTGAATAGGGTGAATCTGGGATTTCCAAGCTCTTGGGGTGCTTGGATATTGTCCACCCACACCGGGAATAACTTTCCATCAGAAAGAATTACCACTTTCCATCTTTTCAAGGCCTCAAGGTGAGTGGTGAGAGTGGATATCAAGTAATATTGGTGAGGATAATTGGTTACCAAGTTAATTAAAGGATCATCATATTAGAGATTAGGCTCATTAACTCAGAGGGAGGCATAACCTAGATACCAAGAAGGATAATCATGCTGTATAGGCTGATTCAGCAACTCATACATCAGTCACTTTCAATATCCTCATGTATCTTATATGACCAGTTGTGCAGGGTCACTATGTTTTGACTGGGGAATCTAGATTAGGAGGACGTGTTTCCCCATTGGAGGATATATATGATCTCTTCAGGCATAATATGGGCATTTCTTAGCAATAAGTTTGGTGGTAATCATCTTTTATTCCTCATCTTGCTGGAGAAATGCAGCTACCAGGGGATTTTCCTCTTCTTTTGATGAATCCTTGAACAAATTGGAGGGATCATCATTTCCCTTTCCCTTTTTATGATGATTATGGGTAGGAATCAATGCCTCATTAAGGGTATCTATGAGGATAAGGGTCATCCTCTGCTTATGAGTGAGCACACCTATCAATGGGTCTACCTAGTATTGTACCATCCCTTGGGGTGGATCTTCCCTTTAAAGACCTATTATAATTACCCTATACCTCTGATCCATTGATAGGTTGGGGATACAAATATTAACCATGAAGGCAGTTGAATGTGAACTCTTCTTATTGGTGGATAGGTCTGGCTACTACAAGATAGGGCTGATGTATAGAGAAACATATTGTCCCTATCCTCTGATCTGTACATACTGAGAAACCTTTTCCATAACTCAATGGAGAACAATGAGTATGTTGATTCATATTTGTTAAGGGTATAGAAATAGCCACATGACTTAAGGGTTTGATCTAATGGGAGTTCTATGATATAAACCATTGGTAATTACTAGTCAATGGATTCAATGTGCTCATGACTTCACGATTAGGTCCATTGATGATTGTAGAGGTGGTGAAATTTCACCCAGATAATTTGGAAGAAACACATGGCATGGCCCTCAATAGGGGACTCCTATAAGTCAAATTCTAAAGTTTTAGGAGGCCAAAATACTTATGATAGATAATCGATATCCAAATCCTAGCACAAGCCTTATTTCTTATAGGAAGTGTCTTGCTCTTGGTCAGCCCAAACCATGATTGGTGCTAGACAAGATATGTGCATCAGCGCCAGTATAGAAATTTTCTTCTACATTTTTACTATAGTAGGAGTCACTGCACAATCCAAAATATTGTTTCACGTTGTATCATCTCTTGTTTTAGTTCAAGCCTAATCTTTACATCCTTATAGAATTGGATATTTACCAATGCCTCATGTGAATGGTTGGCGGTGTCCATATATAGCTCCACAGAGTTCTCACCCTCTGAGGTCGTCAATATTGAACCTAATATCTCTATAATATCTTTTTTAGAGGTAGAGAGGAGGGAAACATAGGGTGACGGAGATAGCTATATTGTGATCTTCAAGAATTGATCCAGAACATCCTCCACCTACAAGTAGTTGTAATGGAATCTAGGGATCCTGTGGACTTTGGCTTTAGGGATTATGAATATCAACTATTGGGATCCTATCCCAAATTTGGGATTTGGTTGATGTTATCATCATTGAGTATTTTTTACCCACCAAATCTAAAATTTCAACAAGGTTAATGATGACATGGCACTTTCTAGGGTTTCTCCTTCGTTGGTGAGTATTTTCCCTCCATCCCAGGGTAGTTCTTCAATGCAATGTATGTCTTCATCATAGGGGGGCCTCTATGCTAGATGAATGTAGATAGGTGTGGACCTTCACTCCGATTGGTGGGAAAATGGGGAGGAGAACCATGTTGATCGATGGAAGTGCGGGGAGGGACTCCATAAAATTTGTTGATAAAGTGAGTAGGACCTCCACTAGAATCGATGTTAGAGTAGGCAGGTCCTCTACATTGTTCATTTGTTTCCTGGAGAGGACCTCAGTAGAAAATGTTTAAAGAGTGGGGATAACCTCTACTCTGGTCACTGAATGTGCAGGGAGGACCTCTAAAGTATATTTATTCTTCATGGGATGGCCCGTGATGGTTATCGATGGTACTAGAAACTGAGATAATCAAACCAACATACCTATGAGGAGGATTTTGTATCGATCCAAATGAAAAAAAATCAAATCCATGTTCTCTCTTTGTATGGTATCTAGAGAGATATTTTGGTGGTTCCAGGGGCCACCAAAGGAATATAATGTGCCCCTTTTCAGGAAACATCTGAAAACTACATCACAATATCAGTATTGGGAGATTTGGACCATGGAAGAAGGAGCAGGGATAATTTCCACCTGCTCTTCGACCTATTCCATTGGTCAGAATTGGTGTTGAAAAGGAAAAGTGGGATCCCTTCTAGTTGGCTCCCAGGTGATAGCCATAGCCGACACAACTCAAACGCCCCCTATATCCTCATATTTGGGGATAAATTCATTGGAACGCTCTAGGGAAAGACTCTCGAGGCAATTTTTCATAGGAAATGGTGGTGGTTTCTCCCTATAAGGCTCTTGGGGGATATGTTGTTAATGAGGTACCAATGCCTCCAGGTCCTAACTGGACATGTCATGGGTGGGAGTTGCCCATTTCTTCTAGTAATGAAGCATGAGGGTGTTTATCGCCCTACTATGGATGATCTTTTATGGTGATATGGGGCATGGGTTCCTTGTATTCAATGCCTTGGAAGAATTCATAATGGTGGTGGAGCTGTACGGGACTATCATATCAAGGTTTCTCTTACCCTGATGCCTGGGAGCACTGGGTTATTGGTTTACCATAGCATGAGTCATGTAAAGAATATGTATTCAGCCTTCAATATAGGTATTATAAAATAGACTCCCAATGACCCAATATAATCCAATATTCTAAATATAGAGAAGGGTCCACATAGATGATGTTGCAGACTGAAGATACCCAATTCTAACTACCCCAATTTTCATGTGAGTTTCATGTTGGGACCACTATTTTCTTTGGGAGTCCCAGCACTGAATTTTTAAATCAAGTGACATGAATATACACTGATTCCCCGAATAATACTATTCCCTATGTTTAAGAGAAGAGTTTCACATCAGGTTCTCTATTTTTATTTTTTATGCTTTCATCGGGGTCGCCTATGCATTAGGAATGTGACTTTTGTTTCCCGGAATTTTCACTTTACAAAGGTGGGAATATTTCATCACTTTCATTGGTGATGTTTGTTCCTTGATTGAAATAGGGTGGTGGGATGTTGTTTCCTCCTTCCATGGATTATTCCATGGAACTCATTGCCTAGTATAGGTCTCCCTCAAAGATTTGAGTCATGCTCATGTAACTCATTCATAGTTCCAACTCTATGTGTATTCTAGTTAATTACACTTCTTCCAACATGATAGAGAAGTAGCCAATAGTCAGGAGGGTAGTCATGTTGGGAATCTATGTGCATTCTATACATTGGGTACATTGGTCACCTGTAGATATTCTACTCTTTAGGTAATCTCATATGAGTAATCGTAGGCATGGGATCCAATGAATCCTATGTCTATAATGGGGTATTTAATGCTAGGAGAGTATGTCTTCCAAGGATTTTTACCTTATGAATCCCGTATTTATGGAAAGTGGTAGGTATTGTGGTTTATGTCGCATGTTCTATATCTTTTTTGAGATGTATCATAACATCCTATTAAGATGGATCTGATTGTGGGTTTAATGTATTATAAATATTGTCACTAGGTTAGTTCCTTGTGGGGGGGAAGGTGGACGAATTATAACATCCCATAAAGAAGAATTTGAGAGAAGAGGTTGCACCTCGTTTTATCAATAGATTAGAATTCCCCATGGAGGAATATATGGAGTGAATTGATTTTAATTCCACATGGAGGATTATCCAGGAGGTGTTCCTCTAGTAGGAAATATGTCACACTTTGGTCTACTAATGGATCAGAATTCCTAGCAGAGGCAGTTTGGGGGTTGATGGATGAAAACTCACAGTGAATACTGATCTAGGTGGTATATCCCTATGTGGTAAGATGTCACACCTATAATAACCAATGGATAAGAGTTCCACCTAGATATAGATCTCGAATAGATGGATCAGAACTCCACTTGGAGATAGATCTGGGATGGATGGATCAGAATGTACCATGGAGGCGAATTCTACATTGATGGATCATAACGCCATGTGGAGTTGGATTTACAAGTTGTGTCCATATAAGATAAAACATCACACTTGGGTTTACCAATTTCAGGATTAAACCCCAAGGAGGTTCTCTACATACCTAGTTTAGAAGACACGGATCAAAACTCACACAGTTTAATTCCACAGTTTAAGGTCATGTGACAGGACTGATCCATGTAGTCTAAAATCATGCGGTAAGGACACCATGCCATGAAAAGATCTTTAATGAGGGATGGTATGGGGTTTATGCATGTAAGATGCAAGAAATTGGTGTCACAAATAACGGTATGGAAATATAGTGTTGTTATTATGCATGGAAGCTTCCTGGTATCAAAGTAACATCCCACAGATGGGGGGAAGGTGGTATCCAATGGTGGCCACACATGGGGAATCATGTGTTTGTTACATTGGGTAAGACAATAGTTTTATTCCATTTTCTGAGGACATTTTTATATATCTTATTATCATATGACTAGGAAGTGGAGCTAGAAATTTTTATGTTATATAGCTTGGACATGGAAGGTATTACTCCTCAAGGGCGACTGTGTCAAGTTAAGAGGAAGATCTAATACAAGGACCCTCAAACAATATAGGTTCACAATTTCCCTTGAATATTCTACTCCTAGTCCTTATATAAATATCAATCATGAACCATTGTTCCAAACATGGTGTTGGAACTACTATGGAGGAGTGGTGAGTCAGGAGACCGATGTTAAGGTCATTATGCTTAGAAGTAATAGGAATTATTGTACTTGTACTTAGGAGTAATAGGTAAGGTAATGGATATGATAGAGACACATGGAACATCAGGTATGGGAATAGTATGTTGCTCCACAAAACTATGTTCTCTAGCTTGAAAACGTTGTGCAATAAGGGGGGTCTAGAAAAAGTAAAACTGATGGATTCAAGAGTCATAGTTTCTCAAAAAATTTGGAGTCACTCATAGATCAGGGTTATGTGTAAGAAGATTCTCTCTACATGTACCAGACTTGAATTAGAAGTAGTTGATTGAGGATACCTCTTCAATAAGCTAATTCATGTTTGGTCCCACAGTAGGTTTGTTATGAAAATTATCTACCTTGAAGGGTCTATGAACCCTAGTTTTCATGCTATCATGGAAGAACGAGAGTTGCAAACAATAGAGAATTGTTTCATATTCTAGAGATCCTATCTAAGGTTTGGAGGGATCTTCTATTTTTATCAAAAATCTCGGGATCAGGGAGTGAAACTCATTGGGTGTGGAACATGATGTGTGCACTTCTTCATCCTTTGCCACTGGAGCTTGGCCTCTCAAGTAGTCCATATTGACCTCATTTATTTGGTGTGCAACATAGATGGTTGTGTAACATGATTTCACACAAATTCATTCTTTTTTTCATTATCCTTCCTTTTGTTGAATCCCAACCTTAGGCATGTCGTCATCTTTGGGAAAAGTTGTGGAACTATACATATCTTTGGGGATGAGAATAATATGTGTGCAAAATTACATCTTTACATGCACTCACTGAATCTTGTGTGAAACTTGTTCATCTTCCTTGGAATTTTCCTTTGGGATGGTTCACATGGTTTTTTTTACCAAAAACCATCCATTTGATGTGCGATATGAGATTTCAGCACCAACAATGATGAAATTTTATCTTTCTTATTGGGATCCTTATCTTAGTTAATACAACATGCACAACATTTTTCGTTGAAACTTTTAGTGACCAATATTGAAAACTGGCATGGATGTATTTATTTTGAGATATTATAAATATTATCATGAGAAGGATAAACATAATAGACAATTTAGTGTACAGTATTCATAACATATTCCCAAAATGAAATGATATGGTGTTTCTATGTATTTTTTTATTGGCCTCCTGATATCAAAATAATTTTGAGATGTGGTTTTGGATTTTATTGATCAGTTAACTAAATATACACACTAATATAAAATTTAATAAACTCAATTGGTAAATAAACATGTCAGTCATTTTATCTGGAAGATTATAATTATTAAATGGACACCCAATGGTATTTTTTCTATTTTTGATCTGAGGATTACATATTGATTTTTTTAGGGATCCAAATATGATTTTGGTACCCATGTGAATTTTTGTACACAATATCATCCATAGATAGATGGTCAATTTAAGTTCACCATATAAACTGTTTAGTGTATGAATCTTGTTTGTAACTTTTCTTTGGGTGGTTCATGGGAGTAAAATGTGTATTTGGTTGATATTTTTAAAACATTTTCTACCAAGAATCGATTTATTTGAATCTAATTCATGAATTATTATAGAGGCTATAAAAATCACATATATGTTATATGAAATTTTGTAAGTTTTCTAAATTTGGTCTTAAAATGGTATAAAACACTTATGATTTGGAGTACATAATAATGGTGATACTTTTCCTATATGGAAATCTATATAGGTAACATGATTATGTCTTGAGTTTATTCTTGGGTATAATGTCTTCCTTCCTAAATCACCTCAATAGAGACATCAATGACTAGGAAAGAAACATAAATTAACTCCCTAATACTTTAGCAAATTTTAGGAGTCAAAGTGAATTGGGGGGGGGTTTATTGTTGATTGGAACTAGATTTGAAATACAATGGGATTCATGTTATATTTCTTGTGTTGTAATCAAGTAATATGAGAAAAACCAATCACATGTAATTTATTATGATGTTGTGGAATTGAAGTTTAATGTGTTAATCCTTGATAGACCCATATGTATTTTGTATTATAGTGATATGATCATGGTGGAAATACATTACACTTGTGTATGTTATATAGAATCAATAATTAGTACAATGAGATACATGTAAGTGATACTTTGATGTGAGATCTCAAGGGCTAGAGTAGATCATTGCAGATACAAAAAATGATTCTCAAGGATGATAATCACTATGGTGGTATATTGTTAACAATTTTAGGTAACCATTTATTTATTTAGTTTTTAAATTAATTCCAATTTATGTTTATATATATAGTGTTTTGTTCTTTAATTTTGAGTGGTCAAACTAGATGAAAGTATTGAATTTGATGTGAACTTTTCTAAAATTCTATAGGAAGTACCACTGAGTACCCATTATTGATGTATCGATTATTAAGCTGAAGATGTAGAAAAGATAAAAGATCTAGGAGTATCCATAAGTTTTCCAATTGTCTCACAACATGCTTTGGGCATCCATCGGGTATTTTATGGTTATGTAATTAGTATATAACGTGTCACAATTGAAATTAATTTTAAATGTGGGTGTTTTAAAAAACTTTACAATGGATTTTATTATTTTGGAGTCTTTAATCATTATTTATGTTTAAATTGTGTGATTATATTTCTATATGATCCCTCCCATTCATTGATGTTTCATTGAGGTATTTTCACATCGATTCTAATAAGAATATAAATTCTTTAGTTGAATTGTATTTTTAATAATAAGATGTTAAAAAACCATTCATTTTATATAAAGGCATTGTTGTTTGACTATTAAAATCATTAAATTTTCATTTCCCCTCCTAGTTTTATGGAATTGTGAATTCAATAAGTGTAAGTTGGTATTATACTATTTATTTTATTATATATTTTTTTCTAATGAAGTAATTCACAACATGCCTCATTTCACTAGGTTTTACTTTAGTGTTTATATAAATTAAGTGAGTTTTTATTCATATTTAGCGACGCTTGTTGTCTTAATCTAATTAGAATTGATTTCAAACTAGTGTGTGTAATTTTACGTAAGTTTTACATGTTATACATGAATTTTTATTGGGTTTCATGCATAAAATTGATGTTTAAAATTAGATAATTATATAATAAATTTCATATCGAGTAAATAAAATTATATGAATAATGTTATTATTATCAATTTTTTTAGACTTAAAATTAATGTTTAATTATTTATTTATTATTATTATGTGTTGTATATTATGATATTATTTCATAAAAAAAGGTATGAACTTTTTTTACATATTGAGATAAAATTTTGTTAAAATTATAAGATATAGTTTATGATTATGTATTGAATTAAATGATTTCAAACATGAATATATATGTAAAATGTGGAAATTCTCATGAATATGATATGGAATAAATTATTAGTTTCATTGTTGAACCATGTATTTGAAATTTATACTTTTAGGTTTTTTTCATAACTTTTACTAAAAAAATCCAAATTGTGTATATGAGTTTTTTCTGTGACATGGTTTTCTAAAAACTAATTAAAACCCATTTTTTAAATGATATGAATAAATAATTTAAAATTTTTATGCCCCTTATATATGATAATATTAAACTCTAGGGGATGATTGGGGTGGCAGTGATTTCCAACTAGGATTATTTCTTACACCCTATATGTGCACAACTGATGTGAATTAAAATTGCATACATAGTATTGAATGTAAAAAAAAGGACTAAATTAGTGGGGTGATGATGTAAAGAGGCATCACATAGAAAACTTCCAATTAATTTTTATAATATAGAATAGTTTTCCATATATTTCATTAGTAATTAATCATCTTTATTTTCAATAATATTTAAACATGGGGTATATTTTGTTCCCTATTTGAATGTACTGCTTAATATTTTAATTAAGGGGTGTTCAATTTTGATTTATATTGGTAAAAATACCTTATTTCAACTTCATTTTATTACTTATTTAATTACTATAATATTTTATTATGATAGAAAAAATAGGTTATATTGATCCCCAGTCAATACTTATAGACCCTCAACATTAGTAACATACCATTAATGATTAGGGAAAGTAGTTGAAGTCATGTGAAAACCATTCTATAAAAAGTAGTCATGTTGGTGAAGGAAATTATACCCATTATCTATTATCTTAGATTTAAAATTAAAACTATGGGGGGTTGTTGATGCTCCTCTTCGTCACATTGTCTAAAAGAATGGAAAGGGAAATGACTTAGCACAAATTGATTCATCCTTTGAAGAAAATATCAAAAATCGACAAAGGGGTGAACAAGGAGAAGATTGCCCATAAGTCACGCAAGCTCCCTCATAGTCGCGCAAATCCACTTGCGCGACGCATGATGGCCGCGCAAGTGACTTGCGCGACCTAAGTGATAACCGCCTGGGGTCTTCTCCTACCTATAAATAGACCCTGTGGGCCCCCCATTCGAGGAGGATTTTTTCCAGAAACTCAGATTTGAGCTCCTGGCGCCCTAGTCTCTTCTCAAAGCTTCTGAAACACTTATAAGGTAATTTCTTACCTAGAACGGAAGATCTAAAGAGGGGGAGGAAGGCCTAAGTGTTGAAACACAACAACACTTGCGCGCCTGAGTGGCCAGCCCTTAAGGGAAAAGGCCATACTTGCACGCACCTTACTCCTTCAATAGAACTTGTGAGCCCCTCTTCTGGAAGACCCTCAAGGGGATTCTAAAGGTTTTAATGAAGAGTCGCTCAAGTATTACCCTGCTGGTTAACCATCGCGCAAGTACCCATGTGTCACGCAGGCATACCTGTAACATCCCAAGTAAGTAATGAATAATAGATATTTTTATCTATGTCTATTAATGATTAAGATAGTGTTTTAGAGGCTTAAAATGAAAATAAATACAATCTTATGCCTGGAATACACTAATATTCTTAAAAGATTGTTTTACTGCCTTTTGATGGAAAACCCTTTTTAAATCTATCTTTTGTAAATTTTATAAGCTATGTTTGTCAAAATAAACTTATTATTTATGATTGGGACATCAAAATTTACATTGTGTGAATTTTTGGTATTTTTCCGATAAAGTTCATTTTTTTAATGAATAGTGAAAAATGTTGTATTTTAATTCAAAACCTCTTTTTAATCTAATTTATTTATATGATTAGATTATCTTTTAAATTATTTTTTAAGTGAAATTAGAATATATTTTTACCATTTTATCCAATGGTGGTCATTGGAATCAATTTCACTTTGAAATTGGACTTAAACTAGTGTCAATCTTTTGATACTTATTGTTTCATAAAAAACTCGCTATTTGTCATGATAGCGGGAATTAGTTATTAAATTAATTAATGCAACTTACATGTTTTGAATTTTTTAAAATAGACATCATTTTTGAATTCGGAATATCAAATATAGCTTAGGTTGAAGTTTTGGTGTCTTTCTGAAAAACTTCAATTTTTGATGAATAGTGAAACCACTAAGTGGTAGTTAAAGAAACTGATTTTTCATTTAAATGAAACTTTGCCACTACTGTGATTTGATTTTAAAAAATCCGACATATATGGTTGTCATTAAGAAGTAAAATTTGGTTCAATGAGATTAAAATAATTTTTTGGTGAATAGTAATTTTTAAGTTCTTAATCGCGATTAGTGGTAATTAGTGTAGTTTAAGGTAAAAATAATGTTTTAATAATATGAGATGAGATTAAAACATTTCCTACCCTCATTGTATGTGTCATGGCTGACCAAGACAATCCATGGGTCAACTTGGGGACCCCATGGAGCCACTTTGGTTGGGAAATGACATAAATAACTTTTTATTTAATGTTAAAGTAAAAATGACACAAACATGAGATGTTTTACTAACACAATTTTTACATGGGGTTATACAAGTAATATTTTTGATTATAAATAGTAATTGGAAAGATAAAAAGATTTCCTACATCATAGTATTTTTTTTATAATTTTTAGACTTTAAATAAATTAAATTATTTATGACATCATGATGATGCAGCGATTACCTCATTAATAAAGGATTTAAATAAAATGGAAAGATAATGTAAACTCTAAGACCTACACATGTCCAAAACCTATTGTATGGGTGGATTTAGAACCCTTATCACCTTATCCTCGAATTATATCAATGTGGGACCTCTTAAATCCGAATACCATTTTTAAATAAAGTGACTTTTCTTTACTTTCCAAGAGTGCCCCTCCTCTCCTCTTATAAAAGGCCCCCACCTATAGCTCCTTACCCACACTTCCAAAGCCTTTGGCTCGGCCAAACCCTGCTCATTTTGTCTCTCCACTTCCCTATATTACTCCTTGAAGCCTCACTTTGGGCAGAAGTCTTCCCAAGGAAGCCTTTGAGCTCAAACCAAAGGGAGTTACCTGATTTTAAGGTAATGTCTTCACTTGAGTCCTTTTGTTTTATTTTGCTTCTCCAACCCCCTAAAATCTTTTTATTCTTTTCTTTTGTAACAACTCCAGTATCGTCAATATACTAGGATGTTGTTATAAGAATTATTCTAGCTACACTTACACACACTTACATCTAATGGTTAAAGGACATACTGTTTCCGTGGATGGTGAATTTATGCCTCCCGAAACGATGATTGTTCAAAATTATTTTAACACCTTCAAGGGTGACCATTAAGATGTCACTATATTTATATATGATATATAATATGTTTATGTTTTCCTTAAGATTCTGTATTTTTCATTTTGGGCATACCTTTATGGTTTCCATTATGTTTAAACGCGATATCTTCATTTAAGGAAGTGAGGACTACCGCCCCCTGAAAGTGATTTGATTCGTTAAATACCATATGTAGGACGTATAAAGGATGGAACTATGATATTATTTATGATATTATACTGGAATTATAATATACCTTTATATAATTATGATTCCATTCTATAAAATACTAAATATAAATGAAAGTAGCGTTCATGTGTATGTACGGCTTACCGTCTCCATGAACGGTGCATTTTATTTCTTACCTCTAAATGATTATGTAATATTATAAATGCATGCATGTACTGGATATATATGACATATATGATATCTACATCATGAATACCATTTTGGATATAATGTATACATGAACAACTTGTAATTATAAAGGGATTATTTTTTACTCAAGTACCAATGATCGTTAAAACGACCATTATTAACTTAAATAATTACATAGTGTTCATGACATGGAAAAAAGTGATATAAAAGGAATAATTAACTTGAAAAGGGTTCTTAAACAAGTAGAAATTAACTCAAGTTTATTATTCAGGAGATTAAAGATCGACCGAGTCAAGTTGGACCCGAGGTATGGGACTTCGTCTCAATCTCCTTTCATTGAGGCATATTTTGTTTTATACACAACCTTCTTTTATACGGTGTATAAACCCCTTTGACTTTTACGTTTATTCAAAAGGAATATTTTTTATACGAAGCGTTTACTAAACGAAAAAAGGGAATGTTTTTGTCGTACGTATGCAGCGACAACGACTTCTCTGCCGCTGTGACCATTATTTGAGTTTCAGCTTCCTCTAAAAGCCATACCTTTTTTAAATAAAAATAAATATCATGTTTTACTTTTCTTTTATTTTGGTATTGAAAATAGTTTTCATAATATTTTTATATCAATTTGTGGTATTGATATCTTGTGATTGAAAGGTGGAAATGTTATGTTTCCTTTATGCATGTTTTATGTGATACGATTATGTTGAGGTTCTTGGGCATTATTATGAAGACGGGTGGTTCCGTGATAGACTAAGGGCGGGTGACCCCGATATAGCTCTCCAATGCATTGGGTAACGTGAAGGAGTGAAACATTAAGGTTTCTCCGAAGAGATTTAGGGAATATACTATGATGGGTATTCCAAACGTAACCAAGAGGGTTACTCCCTACGTAAGAATGTTATGAATGCCTCAAGTTACCTTTATGTCTTATGATTTCTATGATTTATTCATGATTTTATGAGGTATGTTAAAGTGATTATGTTTTATGGGTAAATTATGATTTCATTCTTATGTATATATGTACCCATGTTTCCTTTCCATATTTTTATATCCCTTACTGAGCTTTTTATGATCATCCCAAGTTTTTTTAAATGTTTTTCACAGGTCAAGGGAAAGGTACATGATATGATGATAGTGTCAAGGAACTGTCAAGAAAGAATCCATGTTTTATTTTAAATATGTTTCCATTGATGGGAAAGAAGAATACTATCTTTATGTAACCATTTTGTTTATATGTAGAATGTAATTCAAGTTTTATGATCTAATTCTCTAAAACTCTAAACCCGAAAAGATCCTCAATGTGTAATCTTGTAATAACTCAAGATTAAGTAAGGTTTAAGGATGGGGCCTTATAATACCTGCGTGACCAGGACTTGCGCGCCCACGCAGTACCTGCGCGCCTGCCAGGACTTGCGCGCCCCTGCCTTTTTGGGTGCCCTTCTTGCCCATTTCACCCCTCTTAAGCCATTCCACCTTTTCTATTCAAGATTCAGTCTTCAAGACGCTCTTCAAAGCCATTTATGGCATGATTTCTTGATTTGACTTCCTTATCTGAAAGGAATTTTGTGGAATATCTCTCAAAAACTAGTGATTTACACATCTTTATGTCACTAAAAATTAAGATTTCATTCATTCAACCTCATCCTTTAAGATGAGAGAATCCTTAACCTGGGTCTCCTTTTCACGAATAATCTCTAGTCATAAGTCCTCTAAATTGGGAATCCTCTATAGGAGTAAGCCCCAAGTCCTCTAATATGGGAATCCTCCTTAGGAGTAAGCCCCAGATCCCCTAACTTGGGCTTCATTTTCATAAGTAAGCCCCAGTCTCAAATATGGGCATCCTCCTCATGAGTAATCCCCAAACCTTAATTATTTTTAACCTGGGCCTCCTTTTCAGGAGTAAACCCCAGTCCAAACATGGGCATCCTCTTCAGGAGTAAGCCCCAAGTCCCTTAATTTTTCAAATCTCTTAACCTGGGCCTCCTTTTCAAGAGTAATCCCCAATCTTAATTTCTCTTAACCAGTCCAAATTTACCTTTGATCTGGGATTCCTTTTCAGGAGTAAAACCCAATCATAAGTCCTCTCCTAATTTGGGCCTCCTTTTCAAGAGTAATCCCCAAGTTAGAGTATTCAAAATCTCCATGAAGCACATATACCTTTATGGACCCTGCTCCTGGATTTATTCCCTAAAGTAAATACTATCCTTCATTTATCTGGGAAGTCATACATACATAATCCCCACATTATTTCTTATGATTGCATCTTTCATGGCACAATTGTCTAATTTTTACCAATACCTCTTGTTTTTTACACCGAGCATGACTCACGTGAGCTTAGAGTGTAAAAGTAATTATGACATCCTTCTTTGAGCCATCAATCATAAACATCATACTCCCTTACTCGAACTACGTGGGTTCTGATTCCTTTTTTTAAACAAAGGATACGTAGGTAGCCCATCTGCGGGTTCGATCCCAACTTTGAAATAATTCATGTCCTTCTAAATAACAATAAACTTCAATTGCCCCACTGAGTGGCTTTAAAACCAGCATGGTCATCATAATGACCAAGAGACTTCTATATAAATGTGTTGAAGGGTACCATTAACCAAGAATCTCTAATAAATACAGATGATTATCTATCGATGAAGAACCTCGAATACATATAAAAGATTCTCTAAATTTCCTACATATCGATCATTGATTTTCAGATCTAAAGGAAAACTCATTTTATATTTGGTAATTTAATAAGGATTCACGAACATAACTTAAATCTATAAAGAGAGTCCCGGAGTAGACAATAATTCCCATCAAAAAGGTGTGATGAGTCTGACCTCCCATCCTCTCGACCAATGAAAATTCCTAAGCCTCATCAGTCCATAAACTAATGAGCACCTACCTTTGGAAAGTAGGTCCAAATGGATGTGTAATCATTGGATGTTTCGGGTTCTACGAACAAACCCATTAGAAACCAATCGGAATGTTTGAACCTGCCATCAAGGCGGTCATCCCCGGATTCTGCGGGAAACAGGGGTAATGGGTTTTTCTTCAATATTTCTTGTTTCAAAACTTTTTCACTCTATTACTATAATCTACCTTCTCTGTTATTAATCTTGGTTACATGATATATGATTTCCCCATTTATATAACTATTATATATATACTCCTTGTATCTCCTTTTATGTTCTATATAGTTCCTCATATAAACCATTACTTCGAAGAATTCCTCTCTCGATGTTCTTTACTTCATATTATTCTTATGATATTCCATAGATATAATCTAGCATAACATTCTTCCATGATCATACTTATCATGTATTGTTGAGGAGTCACTTCATATGGATCCATTATTTTCATGTAATCTATAAATAATTGTACATCAACACTTTTTACATTTGTGGTTACTTTTTCAACAATAGGTTGTTCAATTTCATTATGTTATGATTCACTTAGAATGATATTTACCCAATGGTTATCATGATCATATTACTTACCATTTTGTATGGGTTTATTTCCTTCCACCATTATATTAGAGTCAGTTTTTATTATAACCACAATCTCATTCAGGTGTTTGGTTTCCTATTCAACTATCAACTTCAAATTACTAGAAAATGATCCTTTAAATTTACTATAAATGTTTTATATTTAAATTATTCCATTATTTAGAATTTTAGTTTCATTGGATCACTCTTTATGATGAATATGAATCCACATAAATCTCTTTGTATTTTCCATGTATAAATTTAGGGTTTTATATTTTAAGACATTCTTTCACTCCTTATTTTTTAATAAAAGGCATAGAAACTTCAATTTATTACCATCAAAAATAATTTTATTTTTATATAAAATATTTAATTATTAAAACAATTATGTTAGAATGTTTTTTGGATGGTATTAAAAATATGTTTGGAAATAAAATCTTCGATCATCATATACTCTACCATAAAAGTTTTGGAACTCTTATGCACTGTTTCATAACAAATTTAAAGATTAAAAGAAATTATAGATAGAAATCATAATGAAATGGTTCCTATAGAAGCCCAATTTATGTGAAATGAGTATTTTAATATTAATAATTCAAAATAAAATTTAATAGTATATAGTTATAATACTATTTATGAAGGATCTTGGTATAAATATCGCATGATAAAAAATACCTAAATAATTTTTTATCGATATTTTTATAAATAAAGTCAATATCTATAGTATTAATACCTATATCCTTCTATATGATAATTATACATGATTAATAATTAAATATAAAAAAGATAAATGATTATGTCAATTATACTTTCCAATTCAATGTAATTCATAAATTTCACATTACTAATGATATTATTTATTCAATAACTCAATCAAGAGTACCCAAAGTGATATCAATTTACATTTTATGAATCAATGGATACTGATCGTGATTATATAAATACTGGAGTGAGGTGATAGAGATCTCTATAATGTATGATTGATTTTATATACACCATCATCTCCATTCAATAATGAGAAATAAAAATAGAGGAAATATTTTCTATAAAATATATCTATAAAATATGATAGGAGGGTAAGGAAAAATTAGGTGCACCTTAATGGTTTCAATTTAAGATATACATTTTTTGTGACATTTTTTTCATTTTATAAATAGGATAATGTGGATTTTTTTTAAATCACTTTGTATAACTTCAAACCAAAATATAACCCCTTTATAATTTTTAGAAATAAATAGTTATTTCTCAATTTATATAAAGATAGAATGGAATAAATAAATTTAATTAAAAATATAATAAGTTATTATTTAATTAAACTATTATGTCAGATTTCAGACATTTACATTGTCCATTTCCTCTCCATAAATGGTTCAAATTTTCACTATAATATATTAATTTTATTAAATATATTTACTTATATTTTCATATGAATCAATGGATAACTTTTGATTGACATTATATATAAATTCAATCCCACTTACTCCATTCCTCAATAAATTTTTGTTGGATTTGTTTGTGGTCAATATAACTCATTTGAACATCGACATATGTATTAGAGACCATCCATCATAAAATTTTGATTATTTTGAATTAGTTTTACTTTTTTATGCATATAGTGTGTGAACATATAGGAATTTATCTTACTCTATATAGGTCCAAACCATAGAATAAATGATATATATAAAACCATTTCATGTGACAATACATGTATCACTTCTTAAGGGTGTGGATATGGTTCCTGAAACATCACTTTAAAATTTAAGTCACTAGAAATCTCTTTTCATATTATAATCCATGGATTGAACTAAGATACAAAACCCATGGTTGGTTTCTAGAAATAAGATACGACATTGTAAAGGAATTTAATATTATAGTTTGATCTTATGAAAATAATAATGCATGTAATATCATCCATCACTTGACATATTATTCACAAATTACATCATACATTGATGATATAATTTTGAAAAAACCATCATATGAGTAATAAATGAGTCTCCTATAAGATTTTTTAAACACCCTCCCTTCCTGAGGTGGGTTGTTAGGATATAGGGGATCTAACTCCTTAAATTTTCAATGTCATATCATTTTGTGAAATATCCTATAATACTCTGTTGAAACTCAATATGAGTAAGATGCTGTCTTTTTATAATAAATATTTAATTATGTCTTCTAGTATTACTTTAAATTTTCTAGAAAATAAAATCTAGAATATTAGTACTTTTTATCTTGATTACTAATATAGACATTATCAATTAATTAATAAAATCATAAAATATATCCCAATATTTTATCAAACTCTATAAACCCTCAGTGATTGAATTGGAATACTCTGTCACTTGATTATTCTAGTGTAAAATATCATTGGACCACCCCTTATAATCTATAATCTCTGGATATTCCACTACATAGAGAGTTCAAGGTAGGTGTTTAACTGGATAACCACATTAATTTGTGAATCCTTGGTCTGTTGAGTGATGTCGCAGATTATAAAATAATAAATATGATTTACTCAAAACCCTACTCTAGCATGGCAACAAGATATTTATGGATACTTTGTTGCCTCCAACTTTAGTGAAGTCAACCCATTGTTCTCATATTAACTCCCCAGTAGTATAAGTCACCCTCCAACTTTAGTGAAGTCAACCCATTGTTCTCACATGTTAATTTTATCTATTCATGATTTCTTATTATTTTATGTGATCATGCATAAAACTATACAAACATAAAAAATAAACCATGTATAAATAAATTTGGATGAAATAATCAGGATCCAATACTAATGGTTGATCAACTGAGTGAATAATGGATCAACGTAGACCCTAAGGGCCACTCCTTGAGTCATGTCTTTTGTGACTCGAGTTTCATCACTCATCCATAAAATCTGTCAATATCCTATATGGTGGGTTTCCCAATATTTATGTGAATTAATTCAATGCTCTTGAATGTTATTATACAAAAAAACTATGTCATCTCGCCTTTTATTACATAACTTTTCATTATATTTTAAAATAAAGGATCTTTAAAGTGTAGTGTCTTGGAAATCAAGAACAATATAAATTAAAACATTAAAAATTCTTCTAATACACTTGTAAGGCTTCATAATAGGTTTATCCTAAGTAAAATTATTTCATCTAAAAATCTGTAAACATAAATCAATGTAAATGTTGAAAAGAAGGACTAGTAAGGAAAACAAGTGAAACAGTTTACATGTGATCTTGAGCAATATCAAAAATAACATGAGGGATATCATAAAGGAATGATAAAGAGGCATATCATAGAAATAATAACTTGAATAATATCTTAAAAATATGGCTACAAAATTCAATTTAGACATTCATGAACATATCACAAAGGTATATCCCCAAGGTTTCATAACAATTACCAAGGTTATTCACCAAGGTATCGTAAAACTTGTCATCTCTATAGATTAAATTTTATTCCCAATGCATTAGAGAATTATCAGGGTACACCCTTAATATGTCTTTATTTTCATTTGATTCACATATATCATAATCATACATTTCATTAATAAATCAAAGAGAATAAAATAAATGGGTTTCATATAAAAATCATGACATTTTTGAAAAGTGTTTAAAAACAAGATCATTATGTCATTTATAAACCATGGAAAGGGAATAAGGGTTTTATGTCTGTAAATTCCATAATCAAGAATATCATTTTTATGTCTTTATGAACTCCCCTAGAAACGAAATAGTTTTGGGTATTTTCTTAAATAATATAAGATAATTTCTTTAGAGAAAGAGAGATAAATTTTGAGACGAGATTTCTACAACATAATGGATATATAACATGGTTTTAAAAAACAATAAAAGATAGGGGAAAAGGGTCTACCATCCATAAATTAATCATTTTACAGTATAGGGACATGGTAAAATATAAATAAGATCATGGTGTGGATATTTGGATGACATACCACATGAAAAGGAAACTTGAAAGAAAAGATAAAATGTGATTTCTTTTAAGAAAATTTGGCAGCCTAATGGCGTCACTTAAAAATTCAAAAAATAAATTGATGAGAGAGGAAAGGGTCACTCAAAAATTGGAAATTAAATGGATAGTAATAAGGAAATATAATAACATACCCAACATAAGAAGATAGAAACTAGAAGACGTAACATAAAGGAAGTCATGACTTAAAAGAGGAGGGTGAAGGGTTCCCTTACCTTGAAGAGAAACTTTGAAAGCATGATTGTTGGTACCTTGGGGGGATTTAGGGAACCTTGGGAGGAATCCTTGGGAGGTAAAAATTCCATATATTCTCTGATGAGGAATTTTTAATGAAAGGAATGATGGAATTTCTTGGTATTTATAGCAAAAGTGAGGGAATATTTTATTAATTTCCAAGGGACACCTAATTAGTGGTATTTGAAAGACCACGGGCTTGACCATGGTATTTTCCCATGGTATTGGCCACATGGGATACCTAATAACATATCTTAATATTCAAAAGTCGACCAGAATTATTATATCTTTATTACATCATTATCACATCATTAATGATGTCATTAATCACACCGAAACTCAAAATTGTATTTTTACTATTCACTGAAAAACAAAACATTTTATATAAATCTCATAAATTCACCCTAACATAATATCAATGATCTGAATTCAAAAATGAGATACATTTTACAAAAATAATTTTCTAAATATTTTTAATTTAATTTTTAAATAAAATCATTATTAATTCAAAAAACATCTCTAAAACTACAACTTGTTTTGTAACACCTTGATTAAGTAATCAAGGTCCCATAAAATTATTGTACAACCATAAGTTAATAACGTAACAATTTATGATTAAATTTTATGAAAATAAATTTCCATTCTAAATTATTAAATTATTTATAAAATTGTAACTAAAATATTTATGACATACAAAAATACCAAAACTTATACTATGATCATTTTTTCACTTTTATGATATCTAAATTTTATTTATACATTCATGGGTGATGTTTCTATTTTTTTGGCCAATTTACTGTTCATTATTATTCATTACTATTCATAAGGGTAGTATTACTATTCATACTTTACTATTCACTTAAAGTTAAGTTGATCTTATTAGACATTAAATTTCTTAAAAATCACAACTATTGAAAGCTATTTTTTGAAAATCATTTTACATTATTAATTATTTAAAGTATACAGGAATATTTTAAAATTCCCTTTTTTCAAAAATTCACCAATAATATAGAACATCTATAAATTCATCCTATATTTATTATAACATTTTAAATCCAAAAATTTATCATAATAAGAAATAAAAATTTTATTTATACAAAAGGATTACACAACGTAACTAAGGTCTTGTTATATAGCCCCTCATAACACCTGTATAGGACCTAAGTGTAAGATGTGTTGTGATGATAGAATCTTAGGGCGTCTCGGATAACATTGTCTAAGTTGTGATTTCTATCATCTTGAACTTGTCCCATAGGATATTCTGTTCAAGCTTCACATATTGATGCTCAGCTTGGGCTTGGTCCAGAGCAAATCCTAGTGACACAACCTCCTTCCCATGCTCTGATAGATGGGATTCATATGGCCCAAGCCTACTGGATGACACCATAGACTCCTCTTTATCTATTAATTAACCATGATCACTTGTATTTATAGACAATAATCATAACATTAAGAGTTTAGTTTCCAACGGTCATATTGACCAATGGTCATATTGACCAACATTCATATTGACCAACAGTCATATAATAGTCGAAACCCAGTGGTCATATTTTAATTATACTCACTTCATTAGTTAAATGATATATTTTTGTTGAGTAAAAAATAAATTAACACACAGTTTTAATAAACAAAAAAATTATTCAAAAGTTCAGGTTATTACATTCTCCCCCCCTTGAGAAATTTTGTCCCCAAAATTTTAACTTGTACCCTTAGAAGAGAAAAGGTGTGGGTACTTCTTCCTCATAAAGTCCTTTGGTTCCCTTGTGGCTTCTTCATATTTTTCATTCCTCCATAACACCATAGTAAGGTGGGTAGTCTTGTTGTGTAGAACATTGTCCCTATGATCCAAGATCTCCACCGGCTTCTCTTCATAAGAGAGGTCATGTTCCAGTTGTACCACCTCTGGACTTAGTACATGTGAAGGGTTAGTTATGTACTTCCTCAAGAGGGATACATGGAAGAAATCATGAACTTGTTCTAGATTTTAAGGAAGTGAAAGCTGATAGGCCACTGCTCCTATGCGATCATGGATTTCATTAGGGCCAATGTACCTAGGGCTAAGATTCCCTTTCTTTCCAAACCTCGTGACTCTCTTCCAAAGTGAAATTCGAAGAAATCCCTTCTCACCAAAATCAAAATACATGTCCCTTTGATGGTTTTCATCATATATATTTTTCTGACTCTAAGAAGCCTTAATGTGTTGCTAGATAGCATGGACCTTTTCTGAAATCTCTTGCACAAGATTAGACCCAAGAAGCTTTCTCTCATCAGCTTCATGCCAACAAGTAAGAGTTCTATATCTCTTACCATATAGTGCTTTATGGGGTGCCATTTGAATGCTCAAGTGGAATCTATTGTTGTAAGAGAACTCAACTGAAGGGAGATGTTGATCACATCCACCATTAAATTCCATTGAGAATGTTCTCAGCATATCCAAAATTGTTTGAATAGTCCTTTCAGATTGGACATTAGTTTCGGGTGATAGGCAGTACTGAAAATTAATTCAGTGCTCAGAACATGTTGAAGACTTCTCTTGAATTTTGATGTGAACCATGGATCATGAGCAGATACGATAGAAAGTGGAACTCCATGCAGCCTTACCACTTCCTTCACATAAATCCTTGCAAGTTGATCAAGAGAGAAATATTCCGGAATAAATAAAAAGTAGGAAGACTTGGTCAGAAGTTCCACAATAACCCATATAGCATTGTTTCCTTTAGAAGTTCTCAGGAGACTAGTGACAAAGTCCATTGTGATATTGTACCACTTCCATGCTGTTATGGGTAGTGGTCGCAATACCTATTTAGGAATTTTTCTCTCTTCCTTCACTTTCTAACATACTTGGCACCTTGAATTGTATCCAGAAATCTCCCTTTTCATATTATCCCACCAATAATTATCATGAAGGTATCTATATATTTTCATTCTTCCTAGATGTATAGAGAAAGTAGAGCTATGAGCTTCATCCATTAGCTCCTTCTTTATTTCCAAAATAGATGGAACACATAGTTTTGTAGGAAATTTCATTACACCTTCTTGATCAATATTGAACTCAGGAAAATTATCATCCTTCACAGCCTCATACTTTTTCTGTAACAAAGGATCTTATTTCTGAGCTTTCTTAATCATCTCTAGTAATGACGATTGATAAATCATTTGGTATAGGGTTGATGATATCCCTTCCCTTATAGTTACCATGTACATATTTACTTGGACATTTATCAAAGGATCTATTTGAATCCTCATCATCAAAATAACAATTGGGTCTTTCCATCTTAATGCATCAGCAACATTGTTTTCTTTTTCGGGATGATAATGAATTGAACAATCATAGTCTTTAAGTAGTTCTAACCATCTCATTTGTCTCATGTTCAATTCCATTTGTGTGAAAATATTATTCAAACATTAATGTTATGTGTATATATCACATTTCTCTCCATAAAGATAGTGCCTCCATATCTTCAGAGAAAAAAGACCCATAGCTAGCCCCAGATCTTGCGTAGGATAGTTCTTCTCATGAGTCTTCAACTATCGCGATGCATAAGCTTTGACTTTTTCATTTTTCATGAGGACACACCCAATCCCTTTTAGAGATGCATCGCTAAAAATAATGAATCCTTCTCCACTTGAGGGAATATTTAACATGAGTGCAGTAACCAATCTCTTCTTCAACTCTTGGAAAAATTCTTCACACTCCTTTGTCCAGATGAATTTGAACCCATTTAGAGTTAACTTGGTTAATGGATTATAAAATCATGAAATTTTTTTCACAAACCTCCTATAATATCCTTCTAGTCCCAGGAAACTATGAATCTTAGTTATTGTTGTTGGATGAGGCCACTCCTCTACAACCTTTGTCTTTTCAGGGTCAACTGTGATTCCTTCATTGGTTACAATGAGCCCCAATAAATCAACTTGTTGTAACCAAAATTAAGATTTTCTGAACTTTCCAAAAATTCTCTCCTTCTATAGAGTTTGAAAAATAACCCTTATATGATCCTCATGCTCCTCGCGACTTTTGGAATATATCATAATATCATCAATAAAAACTACCAAAAATTTATCAAGGTAGTACTTAAAGGATCTATTCATCAAGTCCATAAAAATATCAGGGGAATTTGTTAGTCCGAAGGGAATAAAAAAAAATCATAATTCCCATATCTTGATTGGAAGGCAGTTTTTGGAATATCTTCTTTCTTCGCCCTCAATTGATAATAACCAGATCAAAGATCTATCTTAGAGAATGATTGAGCCCCACGATATTGGTCAAATAAGTCATAAATTTTTGGAAGAGGGTATTTTCTCTTCACTATGATCTCGTTCATCTCTCTATAATCAATTCATAGCAGCATTGATCCATCCTTATTCTTCAAAAATAGAATAGGTGCTCCCCAAGGAGACACACATGGTCAGATAAACCCCTTCTCCAAAATATCTTGGAGTTGTTTCTTTAATTATTCTGGCTCCACATTTTCCATCCTATATGGGGTCTTTGATATTAGATGAGATCTAGGTATGAGTTCAACAAATAACTTTATCTCTCTTTCTAGGGGAGGTCTGGGTATGTCCTCATGAAACACGTCAATGTATTCCTGGATGATGGGGACATTTTCTATCCTTATACTCTCATTTCCTTCTTCTTATTCTTCACTGATCATCTCCATAAAGAATGATATAAGAGGTTCTTCTAGAAAAAATTCATGTTGAGATATCTCTCCTTGGAAGATAACTGTAAGCTTTCCATTCAAGACTACTGAGATTTTCTTACTTTTGAATTTTATCTTAGTATTATACTTTGAGAGCCAATCTATCCCTATTATAATGTCAAATTATATCATGGGAATGACTACTTAATTTATGATAAGATTATAATCACTAAAGTATATACTAGAGTTTCTAAACACTAATTATGCTTGGATAATCCCACTAGGAGTCTTCACTGATAACTCTTCTTTTAGAAATTCAGGGGTGGATTCTAAATTCATTGCAAACTTGGAGGAAATAAAGGAATGCGTAGAACCATAATCAAACAAAGTACTTACTAGATTTGAGAGAACAATAAGAGTACCTGAAACCACATCATTTGGCGCTTCAAATTTAGCCGTAGTGATTGAAAAAGTATGACCTTGCTCCCCTGGCCTTCGCTGAGGCTAATGGTGATTCCCCTCCATTGCCCTCAGATTCGGATAGTGATTAAAAAAGTGCCCAAGTTTTCCACAATTATAGAATTGGACATCAGGTAAGGCGTGTACCATATTCCCCTTGTTTTTAGTGTTTGGGATTTCAGGCTTCTACTCACTACAATAATTCTACGTGATATGGCCATCTCTTATACATTTGTAGCACTTCCCGCTCCTAAGCAAGAAGTTCCCCGAATGTTTCTTCCCACGTTTATTACATGTGGGATGTTTCACTTGCCTTCCTCATCTTCCCTGATCAAAAGTCTTCCCTAATCATGGCTCTGTTGATCTTTTCTTGTCATAGGATTTATGAGACCATTGTGTCTCACCAAACTCCAGTTCGACCTTCATTTCACTCCGTACGATCTCTTCATAGCTGTCACAATCTTGGTTGGCTATATTGTTCTGCAGATGAGGTCTAATTCCACCAAAGAATCTATCAACATTCCCATTAGGATCCATGACAATTCTTGAGGTGTAATGGGAATGTCTAGTGAAGTTCATATTGTAGCTTCCAATAGATTCATTCTCCTTCTGCTTCAGCTCGAGAAACTCCTCCATTTTTGTTCTCGTCGAACGAGGGAAATACTTATTGAAGAAGATCCCTTTCAACTCTTCCAACTCCATATCCTAAACCTCCACTCTTGGCCTCGTTATTTTTATCAGATCCCACCACTGATCAGCTTCTCCCTCTAAGCGGTAAATAGACAAGGTGACCTTCTCTTGTTCCAAATAGCGGAGCACAGAAAAGATATTCTAGATAGTCTTGATCCACTATTCAGAAATAAATGGGCCGGTACATCCACTGAAGGTTAATGGTTGTTGAAACATAAAGGACTAAATATAATATTGTCTCCTTCATGGTGAGATTGTTCTCTCATCTTGATTTAAGTTATTTCCCATAACTTCAGTCAGTTGTTTCATCATTCTCATGAATGTTTCCATTTTGGCTTCCATCGAAGGGCTGTCAGTGTATGGTCCATTACGATCACCATTTTCACGGTTCCTATTATTAACCTCAATTTTCTAAAATAATAAAACCTTTGTGATATGCTTATTTCATTTATGAATATTTTTATAATACAAGGTTTTATGTCTTAAAACTTTATGCTTAAACAATTACATTTCCCTATAAATACTTCATAATGATTTATAAAAAGATTATGATTTAACAAACATATTCCCAAGGAGTGTCAAACTAGGAGTGAAACAAGGCCTTTTGTCGTGTACCAGAATACCCTAGGTCAAACCTGAAAATCCTTATTGGATTTTTCACTCCTAGGTACAACTGTGCTAGAGCCACATCCACTTGTTTGTATCCAGACAAAGATTTATTTGTTCAGAAACCACTTACTTAATATTTCACCAAAATACCAGGAAGTTATTCTATATTTAAAATTTTCTATAGGGTTATTCATCAAGTTTTTATAGCCTAATTTCCATAAATAACTAAACTATCATTTGTTACTAACTATGGCATCCCTCCTTTTATTACATAACTTTTCATTACATTTTACAAATAGAGGATCTTTAAATTCTAGTGTCTTGGAAATCAAAACCAATATACATGAAAATAGTAAACATTATTTTAATCCACTTATAAGGAATCATCATAGTTTCATCCTAAGTACAATTACTTCATCTAATAACCTGGATAAATACATCAAAGGAAAGGTTGAGGAGAAGGCCCAGTAAAGAAAACAAGTGAAACAGTTTACATGTGATCTTGAGCGATATTAGTAAGAACATGAGGGATATCATAAAAGAATGATAAAGAGGAATATAATAGAAATAATAACATGAATAATATCTTGAAAATGTGGATACAACATTTAATTTATAAATTCATGAACATATCACCAAGGTATATCCCCAAGGGGTTATAAAATTTACCAAAGTTATTCACCAAGGTATCGTAAAGCTTGTCATCTCTAGAGATTAAATTCTTTACCCAATGCATTGGAGAGCTATCAGGGCACACCCTTGATGTGTCTTTATTTTCATTTGATCCAAATAGATCATAATAATTCATTTCATAAATAACCCAAATATAATAAAAGAAATGGGTTTCATATCAAAACCAGGATGTTTTAAAAAAGTGTTTAAAAAAAAGATCATTATGTCATTTATAATCCTGAGAATGGTAATAAGGGTTTTATGTATGTCAATTCCAGAATCAATAATATAATTTATATTTCTTTATGAACACCCCTATAAACGAAATAGGTCTGGGTATACACATAAAAAGATATGATAATTTCTTGAGAGAAAGAGAGAGAAATTTTGAGAGGAAATTTCTACAGCATAACGGCTATATAACATGGTTTTAGAAAACAATAAAAGGAGAGAGTACAAGGGTATACCATACATAAATTAATAATTTTACTGTATTGGGACAAAATAAAATAGAAATAAGATAATGGTGTGGATATTTGAATTACATAACACATGAAAAGGAAACTTGAAAGAAAAGATAAAATGCAATTTCTTTTACAAAACTTCAGCAGCCTAACGGCATCACATAAAAATTTAGAAAACCAATTGATGAGAGAGGAAATGGTCTATCACAAATTGGACATGAAATTTATAGTAATAATTTTATATAATAACATACCCAAACATAATAATATGGAAACTAGAAGACCTAACATAAAGAAAGTCATGACTTAAAAGAGGAGGGTGAAAGGTTCCCTTACCTTCAAGAGTTACTTCAAAAGCATGAAGGTTGGGACCTTGGGGGGAATGAGGGCACCTTGGGATGACTCCATGGGAGGTAAAAGGACCAGATATTTGTTGAGGATGAATTTTTAATTAATGGAATGATGGAATGGCTTGGTATTAACAGAAAAAGTGAGGGAATATATTAGTAATTCCCAAGGGACACCTCATTAATGGTATTTGAAAGACCATGGGCTTGCCCAGGGTATTTTCAGATGTTATTAGAAACTTGGGACAACTCATAACATATATTATTGTTCAAAAGTATACTAGAATTATTACATCATTAATGATATCATTAATCACACCAAAACTCAAAACTCTATTTTTACTATTCACTTAAAAAGAAAACATTTTATAAAAATATCATAAATTCACCCTAACCAGATATTGATTCTCTGAATTCAAAAATGAACTCCATTTTATGAAAATAATTTTCTAAATATTTTCAATATAATTTTTAAAAAAATCATTATTTATTCAAAAAAACAACTCTAAACTATAACATGTTTTGTAACACCTTAAGAAATTAACCAAGGTCTCATAAAATTATTATACAACCATAATAAAATAAAGCAACAATTTATGATTACATTTTATGAAAATAAATTTCCATTTTAAATTATTAAATTAATTATAAAATTGTAAATAAAATATTTATGACATACAAAAATACCAAAACTTATACTATGATCGTTTTTCACTTTTAATATGTCTAAATTGTATTTATACATTCATGGGTGCGGTTTTTATTTTTTTTTCTGATTTACTATTAATTACTATTCATTAGTATTCATAACTGTAATATCAATATTTATATTTTACTATTCCCTTATAGTTAAGTTGATCTTATTAGACTCTAAATTTCTTAATGATCACAACTGTAGAAGACCATTTTTTGAAAATAATTTTATATTATTAATTAGAACATTATTAATTATTTAAAGTATAAAAAATATTTTAAAATACCCTTTTTCCAAAATTCACCAATAATATGGATCTTCTATAAATTCATCCTATATTTATTTTAACATTTGAAATCTACAAATTTAACATAATAAGAAATAACAATTTTATGTATACAAAAGGATTACACAACGTAACTAAGGTCTCATTACATAGCCCCTTCTAACACTTGCATAGGACCTAAGTGTAAGATGTGCTATGGTGATAGAATCTTGGGGTGTCCCAAATAACATTGCCCGAGTGGTGATTTTTATCAGCTTGAACTTCTTCCGTAGGTGATTTCATTCAAGCTTCATATGTTGATGCTCAGCTTAGGCTTGGCCCAGAGCAAAGCCTAGTGACGCAACATGCTTCCCAAGCTCCGATAGATGGGCTTTTACAGCTTGAGTCTACTGGATGAGGTCATCGACTCCTCTTTATATATTAATTAACCATGATCACTTGTATTTATAAACAATAATCATAACATTAAGAGTTTAGTTTCCAACAGTCATATTGACCAAGGGTCATATTGACCAATGGTTACATTGACCAACGGTCATATTGACCAATGGTCATATAATAGTCAAAACCTAGTGGTCATTTTTTATTATACTCACTTCATTAATTAAAGGATATAGTTTTAGTGAGTACAAAATAAAATACTACACAATTTTTGGAAACAAAAAAATTATTCAAAAGTTCGGGTCGTTACAAATACTCAAATATAGGTGAGGGGGTCTCAGGAATGTGGAATATAGATAAAAACTTTTATCTAGGCACACAATCCCTTTTACATATAATGATACAAAGAATAATTGCATATAATAATTTATTAAAATAATTATTACAAACATGAATTTGCATAATTAAATAAAGAAATGAAAAAAATATG
Source organism: Viscum album (assembly GCA_963277665.1). Lineage (NCBI taxonomy): Eukaryota > Viridiplantae > Streptophyta > Magnoliopsida > Santalales > Viscaceae > Viscum > Viscum album. The sequence goes on along the minus strand of OY728123.1, from coordinate 742,646,340 downwards.
ATACATGCATTGGTCAATCTATGGCTCATAATCAATCAATATGTAATAAAATAATGTAGATAAATTAAATGTATAATCAAAAATTAAACTTGCAGTAAATTATTTTTTATGGAATTTAACAATTAAAAAATTCACTCTTATTTTTAATTCAAAAATTTACATCATTCGATCCTGATATTAATTTAATATTAATGTCAAAAATTAAATTATTTAATTAATTTAATTTAATAACTAAATTAAATTAAATTAACCTGTAGTATTAAAATATTAAATTTGAACCAAAAAATAATATTTAATTAATTTTAATTTAATTCTAATATTTAATTAATTAATTCAATTAATTTCCAATTATATTGAATTTATAAGGGCCCAGAAAACCCCACCTAGACTCATTTCGAATGGGGCTGACCCTGTGTAGGCTGATAACGGGATGTGTAAACCCTGTATAGGGTGTTCCGGGCTAGGATAAACCACATAAAGCCATTCCTGATTGGGCGGACCTACCCCTACATCTTTCGGGGAGGTTTGGGTCTATACAGATCTGTGGCATGGGGTTACCTCATGCCTGGGTAACCGAAGGTGGTGATCGGTGGCCCTCAATTGGCCTATATCAAGGGGTTGGTGATCTCCAAGTGTGATGGCTATGGAGAAAGGGAGGTGGATCATCCTTGGTGTCACAACCCATCCTAGAGGGTCCTTTTTCATGACTACCCCAAGCCCACCTCTAATAGGCTTGGGCTGTTGACTAGCACCGTGTAGGAATACCCCACAAATGGGTGGCATTTTTCTAAGTACATGTACACACACACCCATCTGCAAGCCCAAAATGTTAAAATGTAAAAAAAATATGTAAATAATTCATGCATACACTAAGATATCAACCACTGAGTATGATGGAAGAAAATTGGAAGGTAAAGAGGGATAGAATACCATCCCACCAAAATAAAGAGTTTGTAAAAGTGAATGCACAAGTTCCTAAAACTCATCTGCAGAAAACCCTACCCAAGCGGAAAGGTACTGGACAGTTTTCTCAATCCATAAGAGCACACCTCAACTTCTTAGTCTCTTAAAGCACACCCAGGTCCTGGTCCACTTAGTACTCCATCAAAGCATCGATTGTCTGCACAAGACACGAAACATGCAAGAAAATCTCGGGTAGGGGTGAGTAAAACAATACTCATTAGGACACCCCAAAAATAAAATGGAATGTCACTAAGAAATAAACAAGGTATTCCACAAAGAAATACATGATGTATACCAGAAAGCAATAGTACAGTTATCTCACATAGGTATAAGTCTATGGTACGCAAAGCAGAATCATTAGAGGTAATCCACAAAACACCCAGTATCGATAATACATGAAGTCCTGAGGAGAATCTCAGTCCTGATAATACATGTAGTATCAATAAGAAACATATTCTCAAAAAGATACATAGTCTTAGTAAGACACATATTCTTGGTAATACACATAGTATATGTAACATACATTGTTTCGGTAAGTCACGTAGTCTCAAAATCATAGTAGGCCATAGGATTTTGTCCATAGTGAACTTATTCTGGGAGAACCTACTCATAAAGACCTTAGTTCTTATTAACACTTACCCAAAAAACTCAATTGTATTATCACAAAATGATTTTCTCATCACACGAGTCTCAATGTCATAAAAGGCTAGTCAAACAAACACATGGTTTTAACGTTATGAAAGTTTTCATAAAAACATATATCCCTGTTCACCCGACCCAAACCTTCCCGCCCTGCTTGGCCACATGGTCTAGCTCATTGGGTCACTAGAGTGGCCCAACTTATTTGATCCAACCTACATACACCCAAACAGGTCTGGTCCATCACATGTGGTCCACCCCAACAGTGTGCCCCTTTGCTCCATGCGGTGTCACACCGCATCCCACACGGTCGGCACACCGTTCTGTATGCCCCGTGGCCTCACTGCCACCATGGGCTCAATGCCCCCCCCCCATGAATATTCATCCACATCACTATTTCCCCCACATGCCCCTATCACATCCCACTCATCCTCTGTTGACTGTCGCACACCGCCACCTCTGGCCACCGCCGCTCTAGTCACCACCGCCTCACCTCACCGGTTCTACCTCTATGCCTCACTGGACCACTATGTCGGACCAGCACTAGTGGTACCTTCTGTAGACCACTGGGTTTCCTCTGATTCCTAGAATTTTGTGTGATCATAGATCCAGGTTACTCATGAACCGATCTGCCCTACTACATCCTCTGTTGTCAGTTTGTCTCAAATCCTACGGTCTAATCATGCTCAGAACCACCCTTCAACTTCGAACTGGGAACCGCAAGGTTCAAATAGTGAATAACATGAATAACAGAGGGAGAGATGTACATATAAAATTTTTAACATCATTTTCCAATCATTCTCATCCAATGATCAAAATCTTGGGGATTTTTGTTTCAAAATAGATTAAATCGAATCTCCGTAACCCGCAACAAATCCCTCCTACAACATAATATTGATCCATGGAAAAAAATGTTCTTGGATTTTTCCATGTTCATTGTAGAAACCAAGAACATGGAAATCACCAAAAAAAACTACTACTCTACCTCAATTTTGGATTGGTTGTTGACTAGTAAAAGTTCTGTTTTCATCATTGATGATATCCTCCAACTTCGTTGGCACAACAATCCACGATCTAATCTTAATTTATTTTATTATTTTAAATTTCCAATATTTACTTATCACAAACAACCCATGACAGTCAATGTTAGGCCTCACCTAAGAGAAATAACATATTATGAACTCAATGGTGGTCTCGTATTTCCAATCTGAGTCACTGTTCATGAGTTTTTAGGATTTCAAAATAAAATAGTTCTATTTAATTATTTTAGTTATGGTTACATACATGGTTATTTTCTCTTCAAATGACCCAAACTTAATGAAGTTAGGTCGCATCTATGTTAATGTCACCATTTAGGGATCAATGATTCCCTCAGATTTTTTGATCTGGGAACCCACTTAAATGATATTCCACTTTTAAGTAAATCATCATGCTAGCGCTATAAAAAACATAACATTTATTAATGAATTAATTCAGGAACACTGGGTCTCATAATCACATTATGTCTCAGTACCTGGTCTAGTAATTTTTCCAATTGATTTAAAATAATAAAACTGGAAAAATTAGAGTCATTAAATTCTCCCCAATTTAGGTCTTTACATCCCTGAAATCCAACACAAGGGCCACTCTAAGAATATTTTTCCCATTTTCGATATCCATCTTTCCCTATTCAATGATGTGTGATAGATCATACACATATCTCCTCATCTATGACACATGGAAGATTTCATCCACCCTCATTAACAATATAGGTAGAACCAAGTGGTACGCCACCTCTCCACCTCTATGTAGAATTAGGAAATGGCTAATAAACATTGAAGATAGCTTTCCACCCTGGCCAAATATCTTTATCCTTTATCGAGGAGACACCGGAAGGAACACATGTTCTCCCTCATAAAACTCCAAAGGCCTCTGTAACTAGTCAACATTAGAATTTTGATGGATCTATGTAGTCTTTGTTCACTCCTAGATGACCTACACCTTCTCTGTAGTTGTATGCACCAACTCTGGGCCCATGAGTGTTGACTCTCCTGGGTTCGTCTAGTAATGTGGTGACCAGTAGGGTTGCTTGTAGAAGGCCTTGAATGGTGTCATACCGATGGTGCAATGGTATCTATTTCTATACATAAACTACACTAGGGGTAGGAGATCCTCCAAAGTGTGGCCAAAATCTTGGATGCAAGCACATAGCCTATCCTCTAAAACCTAAATGGTCCGCTTAGTTTGGTCGCCCATCTATTGGTGAAATATTGTTCAAAAGAACATATGAGTTCAAAAAACCTCCTAAAATCCCTTCCACAGTTGGGATGTATAGATACCATCACGTTCTAAGACTTTTTGTTGATGGAACTCAATTTGGTCTAACTATCTCCTGCACATAGAGGTGTCTTAAACTCTCTACTCAACTCTACACCTGAATAGCTAGGAAGTGGGATGACTTGGTGATCCAGTCAAAGATCATCCACATGATATCATGTCCCCTAGATTTACAAGGTAATCCTATAAATAATTCCATCAATATCCCATCCCACTTCCATTCTAGAACCTCAAATAATTGATTTATAACTATTGGAACTTATTGATCAACCTTCACTTGCAGACAAGTGAGGCATTGAGAGACAAACTTTTCAAATCTCTTCTTTATTCATGACCACCATAACTAATGTTGGAGGTCTTAGTACATCATCACCACTCCTATAAGTAATGCCAAAGGGGACATATGGATCTCCATAAAATCAAACTCTCGTAATACCACTGGTACTACTGTGCATCCTCTAAAAATAAAGAATTGATCCCCACCTTTGTAATATCTTTTAGGGGAATACCCTATGGAAATCTAGGCATGTAAAGTCTCACAGTCGGTATATATAAGTTATGCCTCCCAAAATCATTGTAATAGTGGGGGGGTGACAATTATTGACTGGAGGTAATCTACTCCATATCCATCCACAAAGGATATCTGCAAAAAGTACAAATTCTCTATTGCCTAGTTCAGTAGATGAAAACTCGATCTCCTACTAAGAGCATCTTCCACCACATTCCCATTTCAAGGATTATAGACAATCTCAAAGTCATAGTACTGGAGGAACTCTAGTCATCACCTCTGTCTCATGTTCAGATCCATCTGGGATAAGTTATACATGAAACTCTTATGGTCAGAGTATACAATAAAATGTTTTCCCGTCAAGTAGTGTCACCACAACTTCAATGAAAATACTACTATTGTTAACTCAAGATGATGGGTCACATAGTTCTACTCATGTGTTCTCAATATTCATGAACCATAGTCAATCACTACTTTCCCCTACATTAGGGCACAACCAAGTATGGTTCCCAAGGCATTCTAGAACACCACATGTTCAACACCCTCCTCTAGAAATATCAAGATAGGAGTGTTCGTCAATCTCTACCTCAGATGTTGAAAACTCTCCTAGAACTTATCCATCCACACAAAATATTTTCTCTTTCATGTCAATTCTTTCAAGGATGTTGATTCCATGGAAAATTTGAGTACATCCCTTCAATATTACCTCTCCAAACCATGGAAACTCCACACCTTAGTAACACTCTTGGGTGGTTCCCAAGTAATCATTGCCTCTATCTTCACTGGATCCACTACAACCCCAGCCTTTGAAATGATGCATCCTTGAAAATGGACCTCTTGAATCCAAAACAAAAACTTACAGATCTTATTATAAAGAATATTCTCTTTGAGTGTGTCTAGAACCATCCTCAAATGAATAGTGTGCTCCTCCTCAAATATCGAGTACACTAAGATGCCATCAAAGAAACCCACCATGAACCTCTCTTTGTAAGGATGGAATATACTATTCATGATACCCATGAAAATTTTTAAGTCATTATTCATGAAAAATGGCATTTCTAACTACTCTTAGGGGTCATATCAACATCTAAAATATGTATTTGGTATATCCTCACCTTATACTAGAAGATGGTGATATCCAGGTCTTAGGTCAATCTTAAAGAACCACCTCGCTCCTTTCAACTAATCGAAGAAGTAATAAATCTTCAGTAGTGGATAGTTATTCTTCATGGTCACCTAGTTTAGGTGTCAGAATTCCACCCATAATCTAAATTTCCTAGTTGCCTTATAGTCAAACAAAACTAGGGCTGCTCAGGGTGAAACACTAGTTATCACGAAGCCCTTACTCTACAAGTCCACCAATTGTACCCTTAGCTCACGATGCTTTGCGGGAGCCATCTGATATGAAGGTGTAGATACTATTTCCTTTCCATGTTATAGATCAATGAAAAAGTATACCACTTTATGGGGAGGTAAACCTGGAATATACTCAGGAAATATGTCCTCATACTCCTCCACCACTGTAGGAAACTAAGGACTCATATCATATATTGCGCTGAGGGTCAAGCCAGCCAACTGATGAGTGATCAGATGCACCCTCCTATGTGTGAGTCCATAATGTGCTTCTTGGGTTTCATTTTTCACAAAAAATGGAAAACCTAGTCCCATAACTATGGAAAAAAGAACAATCTACACTTAAAACAAAAAATCTGAGCATGGACTATTGATAACCATTCCATACTGAGAATGACGTCGTAAGGCCTTGACACTGTTATCAAGGGATCCCAATTGAAACTCTGACCTTTATGATTATGATCACACTATCAACACTAGTGTGTGATCATAAATTCCCCTCTTGTTGTAGTCTCTAAATGTAAGGTTCGAGTTAATGGTTCCACTATAATCTCCAAGTCTCAAACAAGATTCATAGAAAGAAAATAATGACTAGTACATATGTCTATTAAAGTAGAAACTAAGGTGGAAAAAACACAGATAATAACTTGTATCATCCATGGAGCCTTAGGGGAATAATCCTCCATCATCTATAGTTGGCCTCATCCTCATACACTTGCTCCCTGACCTTATTGTGGATCACCTAGGGGTGGTCGTGGTAACATATCAAAACATGGACCACCTCCTGCTAATATCTTGGATCCTCTTCCATGTTCACTGCCCTCTGGATCTTCATGCTCATGTCATTGTCTCTACCTCTGTGGTTTCTCGACCATATCCTAATAAATTTTATCATGGTTCAATCAATATCATGCCAGATTTCCCAAACCATGGCATGAGTAACACAGTCTGTCCACCAGCTGTCTCGAGCAACCCTCATATCTCCTATTAAAGCACCTAACTCACTTGGATCCTTATGAATACTATGAGATACCTACTTATGAGGTCTTCGCACCTTCCCACCCATTATTAACCACCACTAGAAGTATCTTTTTATCCAAGGATCTCTCTAGAACTTCAACATAGGTAGGAACACACAAATGGGTAACACTTTCTTGGATGTATCTATACAGCCCTCTCTCAAAGGTATGAGCCCAAAAGTATTAATCATGTATTATATTCATCGAGTACCTAGAAATGTTGGTATGACTTGATGAATACTCAGTTACCAACATTTCATCCTTATGGACCTGTAGAAGCTCCTGGATATGCCTATCCCTTATCTCATAAGGTGAGAAATCCTCTCTGAAAGGTTCTCAAACTCTGTCCATTGAAGATTCACATAATCATAAGATCGTGTAACTAAACCCCCACCATTTCCCTACTAATCTGTATAGAAGGCATGTTGTAAGAACCACCATATGATCTGTTGGTGTCCTCAAAAGATGGAAAACTTGGATACCCACCTCAAGCCAGTCCTCAGACACCTATGCATCTGGATCTCTTAGGAACCTAATGGATCACTACTACTAAAACTCGTGAAGTGTGTTCAGCCTACACTCCTCACTCGTTAGTACTTCAGGTACCATGTGATTCTCTATAGGTGGTGGTATGTCTATTGCAGCACCTAGAGTTGCTATATCTGGTATAAATCTTTGTACCGATGTATCGTCACTAAGTGGATCACCCTCAAGATCACACAACAGAATCTTGTTTGGAAATCTATGTAGAGACATATTGTAATAAAACAAAGTGTACCATGATTAATAGAGTATAAATGGTGATCTGACACAATAAGGACATGAGAATACACCCAAATCCTATATGATGCATGTACCATTGTTTTCCATGAAACTAGTGTTTCCACATACTGAGTTGAAATACAAATGTCAAGATTCCTGGAGTATGGATAGGTTGACCATCGCACCAAAACTGGAATTTCGGTCCTGAAAGATGAACTCGAAACACTTAACACCATTACCCCAAACCAACCTCACACACTCCTAGTCCTTAAGTAGAAATGACCTTCTCTAATACCACTCTTCCATGACCCTTCCCAGAGGGTCCTATTCCATGACTACCCCAATACCTCCTCTAATAGTCCATGGGCTGGTGACTAGAAACGGGAAGGCATACCCCACAAATGGAAGGAATTTTCCTAAGTACATGTATACTTGTGCGCATATTCAATCCCAAAATGCTAAAATGTAAAAACACTAAGTAAAAATGAATGAATACACTAAGATACGAACCAAAAAGTATGACAGTAGAAAACTAGAAGGTAAAGAGGTCCAGAATACTAGCCCGCCAAAAGAAAGAGTCTTTAAAAGTGAATGCATGAGTTCTGGAATCTCAGATGCAGAAAACCCTACCTGAAGGAAAAGGTAATGGACACCTGTCTGAATCCAAAGGATCACAGCACAACTATTTCATATATTTATGAACCACCTTATCCTGGTCCACATAGGACATTGTCAAATCATCAATCATCTACATAATACACGACCCCTGTGGGGAAATCTAGTGTAGGGGTGAGTAAAACAATACTCAGTTGGACACCCTGAAACCTTAATGGAATAACACTAATAAATACATGAGTTATACCAAAAATAAATAAATAAAGTATAACAAAAATTAATATTGCAGTCATCTCACATAGGTATAATTCTATGGTAGAAAAATAGGATCATCAGACATAATCCACTAAACAACTAGTATTGAAAAGACATGTAGCCTCTATGAGACACTCTATCTCGATAAGACATGTATTCTGTATAAGACACATTGTCTCACTAAGACACATAGTTTTGGTAAGATATGTATTCTTTGTAAGACACAAAGTTTTGGTAAGTTTCATAGTCTCAAAATCAAATCCATCCACAGGATTTCATTCGTAGGGAACTCATTTCGGTAGATCCAAATCTTCAAGCCATTAGGTCGTATGAACACTTCCACAAAAACTCACTTATAGTATCTCTAAAGTCTTGTCTCGTTTCAAGGGTCCCAACACCATAAGTAGATCATCAAACGAACACGTGGTTTGAAAGATATGGTTGTTTTTATAAAATGTTTCGACCCCAGTCTGGCCCAAACCACTCTGGCTGACTGGGACCGGTCCATCCCTATAACACCCCAAGATTTCATAGTACGATATTTCTTCAAAGTAATCTAATAACTTGCACTACATGCAACACCGAGTTTTATCACACCACGACTTACCAAACTAGCCATTCAAAAGTGGTTATGAATAGTATTAACTGGATTTTGAACTTTATATAATCCATATAATTTTAGAATCCATATTATTAGTTTCTTAGACATAATGTAAGAACAAATTCATTTTTTCAGATAAAAGAAGTATTTTTCAAAAATTGCAATTTTACCGCCTTTTAATGGTGAACCATTTGTAAATCCAAAATTTGAAACTTTTATATATTCAATTTGACAAAATAAAATTCTTCTTTAGAATAAGGACATAAGATTCTAGTTTCAATAAATTTTAGGTGTTTTTTTGATAACTTTCATATTTGGGAGAATAGTGAAAAATACTATATTTTAACTGAAAACAACCTTTTTAATCAAAATAATTTGTAGTGTTAAATTAAACATTTTATTGGTTTGGAAGTATAAATAGATTATATTTTTACCATTTAATCCAATGTTATTCATTGGAAATAATTTCACTTTGAAATTGAACATAAAAAAGTAACAATCTTTTGTTAGTTATTATTTCATAAAAACACTCTTTTTGGTTTTGATAACGGTAATTCATTTTAAATTAATAAATTAAACTTCTATGTTTTTAATTTGGTAAAATAGACTTAATTTTTTAATTCATAATATCAAAATTGTCTTAGGGTGAAATTTTGGTATTTTTCTGAAAACTTTCAATTTTTAATGAATAGTTAAAAACACTGAGTTATTGTTTAAAACCAACTTTTTATTTAAAAAATTATTTATTTAAATTTATTTTAGGTCAAAATAGATACATAATACCTATATAAGTTCAATGTAATTCATTGGAGTCAGTTTATGATAATTTTAGATATATAAAATTTTATTGAACTTTTTATCGTCTTTTACCCACCTCCTAGGAGCATTTTCAATTTAAATAAAACTTAATTTTACCGCTTCTTTTAGTTGAATTTCAAAAATACGAGATACATAGTTGATATCAGTAAGTAATATTTGGTTCAATAAGATTAAAATAATTTTTGGTGAATAGTAACTTTTGACTTTTATTTACAGCTGTTAAAGGTAAATAGGGTAATTCAAGGTAAAAAGAATATTATAATAATACAAAATTACCTTAACACTTGTCATAACCTTATTTTATAGGTCATGGCCGACCATGGGCATCCTTGGGTCGATTTTGGGACCCCATGGATCCAATTATGAATGATAATGACACTTTATTCTAATTAACTTAAAGTAAAAGAAAAAATGACATAAACAAATATCTTTTAGCAAATAAATTTTTACATGGGGTTATATAAGTAATATTTTCTACTATAAATATTTATTGGAAAGATAAAAATATTTAATACATTATTTTATTTTATTTATATTTTATAGACATTAAATAATTACATTTATTTATGACACAATGATGATGTAGTAATTACCGTATTAATGAAAGATTAAAATAATTGATATTATAAATATCTAAATAAATGTAATTTGAGATTTTTTATGAATTACACTAATTTTATAGGTTAATATGACATATTAGGGTTGGTTAGATGAATTGTTTTTGAAGTAATAATGCTTTTATGAATTTATCAAAAACAAAATACCAAATAGTGTCAAAATTGACATAAAAGAGTTTTTAAAAAATATATTATATTATTAATTGATATAATAGTCCTAAAAATATAAGGTTCAGAAAAAATACTTATATAATAATTTATATGACATTAATTAACCAATTGGGGTATGATTGGAAGTTTATTGTGAGTTTATTAACCATATAATATAAAAATACAAAGAGACCTGGTAAATATTAAACTATTTAACTAAGAGTTAAATATAAAAGATAAAGTTAATATAGTGACCCAAACCTGTCTAAAACCTATTGTTTGAGTGGTTTTCGACCCATCCCCACCTTATCCTTTAAATAATTAATTTTGGATCCATTAGAAACCGAAAATTAATTTATTATAAAATAATATTTTAAGTTTTTCCTAAGGTGCCCCTCACCCCTCTTATAAAAGGGCACTTCCCCTTCTCTCAAATTCACACCTCCAAAGCCAATTGGCTCGGCCAAACTCTGACCAAATATCCTCCCAACTATCCTAAATTCATCCTAGAGGCATTCCTTTAGTCATAAATCCAACTTAAAGAGCCCTTTTGATCAAATCAAAAGAAAGAACCCGAAGAAGAGGTAAATATTTCATCACCTCTTTCAAGTTTCTTTCTTCTTCCACTTCCAATTTATTTGTTGTTTCCATTATAAAATAATAACTCCAGTACATTATATATACTATGATGTTATTATAAATATAGTACAACCATATTCATTATTCTATCCATCCTTTGAATTACATGTCACCATACGTGTGTACGTACAGCTTACCGTCTCCACGTCGTGGTATAATTGTTTTTCATTACATTATTATTTGGATGGGTATAATAATTATTTGTAATTGATGTAAATAATAAATATAACATGATAATTATTCTTTATATATGATATACCATCCAATTATATATTATTTTAATATCAAAAAAATGATATTGTCGCTTGTGCGTACGTACGGATTACCATCTCCACGAACACGATGAGATTCATTCCCCATCGTATCCATTCAAGAATAATTTTCATTAGATGATTAAAAATAATTTTTAAAGACATAATATCATTTTAATATGAATAATATACATCCTATCCATAACAAACATTACTTATGTAACAGATCAAATAAATTAAAACAAATCAGTTAACACCCGAAATGACGATAATACTAAAATATTATTAACAAATCAATATTAAAAGATCATATATGATATCATATTAATTTATATGATTCTGGTATAATTTAATAACAATTATTTCACCATTATACAGGAGGTTAACCTACCCACAACCAAGGAAAAGTACAAGATAAGGGTTAATTTCAGAATCTCTTTATTATACGAGGTTGTTTTTATGTAAGTATCTACTGGGACATCTTTATCACCCACATCCATGTTTCTTAAAAAATTATTTAAAATTTTTTTACTATTTAATAGACTATTGGTTAAAGTCATTTATACCCTTATTTTAATTTTTATAAAATGTTTTGAAAGGAATCTTTCTGTTGTTTTCCAAACAAGGTACTTTATGAACTATTCGACAAAATTACGGTAAGAATGTTTTTTTAACTTATACGGCAGGTGTGGCTATTTTCTGCCATTATAACAACATCAAAGCTTCCCTTACAATATTATAAGAAAATTTTCAAAATAAATTTTTTATTTTATAATTATATGACTTTTAAATGATTTCAAAATAGTAAGATATATTTTTCTAAAAAAAGGTTTTGATTACATCCATGTCAGCATCCTTTGATGGATTTTAAGATTATTTGAATTTGATTTATTATGATACAAAACTTTCATATTTTATTGAATGTTTTGTGATATGTTTTACTGTTGATGTGTTATTTTTATACCATTCATGGTTTATGGATAATGTATTGACATTTCGTATGCTAGTTTTTATATGAATGTTTATGTTATGTTTAAAACATTTCATATGAGGAATGAATTGGACTTAGTAAGTGATGGGTGGATCCCGCTATAGGTCCTCGATGTATCGGTAGGTCTCATGAGACAAACTAGTGTCTTGGAACAAGGCCTTGACAAAATATTATTTGTATTCTTGGCGTAAGGCCTTGACAATTTGGTTATGAAAGTTTGGCATTATGCATTCCATCATTAGGAAAGCGGCTATTGATATTGCATGTGATTATTCGACTAGTAGAATATCCATGTGAATAAGTAACTTGAATTATTTGATTTTATCTTTTCCATATTATGATGAAGTTCAATATTAAAAGGCTTTTTTTAGTCTTATACATTGACATAAATGTTTATTCTTATTTATGAATGTTTCCACTATATTGTTATCCTTACTGAGCATCTGAGCTCACCCCTTTCTATGTTTTATTTTTCCCAGGATGCGAAAAAGTATATTATGACTGACCTGCAGGGATATTCTATGGGATCTCAGTGTTTCCTATGGAAACAATGTTGTTGTATTTTTCCATTTTATGATGTAATGTAAACCTTATGAATGTATCTATTACTTTCAAGGCTACTAAACTAATAGGTCTTTCGAGACTTGATCTTTTGTAATCATGCCAATGATACGTAATAATGCACCGACTTTGGGCTTCTGGGATTGGGGCGTTATAGTTGGTATCAGCGGAAGTTTAGTACAAACCTTGGAATCTAGATTTAGATAAACTCTTATTAGAGCACATTACCCTAAGATAGACTTCGAGGATTAGTATAGAAGAACTTCCTAGAATTTTGGTAATGTAGAGATTTTGTGTATTTTAGAAACAATACATCTCAGTCTGGATACGAGCAGGTAGAGGCAGCTCTAGCACAGATGTACCTAGGGGTAAAACCCGAAAACACCGCTTTGATCTAGACTCGAACGGGAACTAGTGCATGATAACGGGTCTTGCTGCACTCTTGGTTACAACACTCCCGGAGGATATGCTTAGGAAAATTCTCATTTTATTTACAAACCATTAGAAAGGGTTTAAGTTTATATACTTCCTCAAAGAAAACATTTTTATGATTATGGATTAAATCCATAAACTATTAAATTTTTGTTAACTATTTTACAAGTTTGGAATTATGAATTGTGATTCATAAACTGACCTAGTGTATGCCATTTTTTAGAAATGGTGCCTGGTAGATGGAATGAGAACTCCAACAATATGTATGATCCAAAGAGTAAGAAGGATCATATCTTTCATAGTATTAAGCCAACATTTAGAATGGAAATATTATCCCACATATTCTTAACATATGAAGAAATAGTATCATGTGTTAATAAGATATGTAAAGAATTCTCTGAGTCCTATGGATTTGAAGGGAAGCCAGAGAAGAAAAGGATGGTAGAGAGAAATATGGATAAAGTGAAGAAGGGAAAGAAGGATTTTCCTATATGTGATAATTGTGGAAAATTATCTTGGTAAATTCTTAAAGGGAATGAGAGTTTGTTATGAGTATGGAGAAAAAGGACACTAAGTACGTGATTGGAAGGATAAAAAAAGGTTCCATGTGTACAATGCTTCATCTGCAAGGAGTTGGGTCACTACATGAATCAATGTCCAAATCATCCTAGTATACCCAAAATGATGCTATTGGATAATAATCAAGTTATGATACTACCACAGATTAATAGTAATGACTAGTGTTCTTATGTTTTTGTTAAAATATTATGTCATTTCAGTGTTGTATCGATGATATACCAGTTATATTAATTATGTAAATAAATAAGGATTGTACTACAGTACTATTTCATTGAGGATTTGAGATTATATGGTTTTATGAAGAGTGACTCAAAAAAAAGTTAAACTTTTTGGAAAATACATGGTTGGAGGAAATAAAAACCTTAATATGGTCTTGATACTAAGGTACTAATTTTGGAATAAGAGATGGTTGATTTGGATAAATTATATTGGATATTCTTGAATATCTTGGAACTGATTAATGGTTTTTTTATTTCATCATTGTTGGAATATTCAAAAATTTTGGATAAAAGGATTATATCCAGTATTATATAAAGGATAAGTGAGCATGAATGTAATCAATAAGGTTTTATGGTAATTCAGAGTGTTACCATGTTTTAAAATAATACATGATGAAGGTGTTTACAAGTTATTACATGGAAAAAAGGATCTTCATTGTCTTTAACTTCCTTATAAATTTTGGACTGTGAGTTTGGATAGATGTATTTTGGATAAGTTTAAAGGTTAGAATGGATTAAGTTTGAAATTGGATATTATTGTTAAGGTTATTTTTGGATTTTTATAAAAAAGACAACACACAGACCATGTGACAATCCGTCGCGTCAGACAAAGCTACGGGAATAAAACCCACAACCATAGTGCGATTGGGATTTATCGTCTACCAATGGACTACATGAAGTCCCTAGATTGTATAATATAGTTTTTTTAAAGGGTCTGATAGTTGAATTATAAATTCATTATTTTTGGAACCCTATATGATTAGGATAAAAAGAATATTTTTTTGAAATCTTTTGGAGTGAAAGATGAGTTTGTGGTAGGAATTAGTTGAAGGATGAAACTCTACTTGTCAAGTATATATATATATATATAAATTTTTTCCCTCTTATTCTATGGGTAAATTAATTCTTAAACTTTAGGGAAGGGATATTAAAACCAAAAACGTGTTATCCTAATACCTTATGTTTTGTTAAACCGATGGTATTTCAAATCATCATAGATTGATTGATTTAAGGCCCTCAATTTTACACTTTTTTGTGATTGATGGCCTAAATCACTCCCTATAAATATTTACATTTTTCCTCCAATTATGTGTCTCTAATTTCCACCAATGTTCTCCTAATCAAGATCATAATTTGGTGGTGACCCTTTCATTTCCTTTTTCCTCTTATTAAGACTAAATTTTAATAACCCAATTTCTGATATGAATTTTCCCACAAAGGTATTTTCAATTTTCAACCTTTTGTTTTCGAAAAACAATTTCAAATTGTGAGGACTCAATTTATTGAAGGAGGGAAGAATGTAACACCCCAATATTTCATAGTACGTTATTTCTTTAAAGTAATCAAATTACTTTCACTACACGCAACTCCAAGTTCTAGCGCACCATGACTTACAAAATAGTCGTTCAAAAGTAGTTATTAGTAGTATTAACTGAATTTTGAACTTTATATAATCCTTATAATTTTACAATCCATATTATGAGTTTCCTATACATAATGTAAGAACAAATTCATTTTTTTCAGATAAAAGAAGTATTTTTTTTAAAATGCAATTTTATCGCCATTTAATGGAGAACCCTTTTTAAATCCAATTTTTGAAACTTTTATATATTAAATTTGAAAAAATAAACTTATTCTTTAGAATCAGGATATAAGATTTTAGTTTCAAAAAAAATTGGTGTTTTTCTGATAACTTTCATATTTGGGTGAATAGTGAAAATACTATATTTTAATTGAAAACAGCTTTTTTAATCAAAGTAATGTGTAGTGTTAAATTATACATTTTAATGGTTTTGAAGTATAAATAGATTATATTTTTACCATTTAATCCAATTTTATTCATTGGAAATAATTACACTTTGAAATTGAACATAAACAAGTATCAATCTTTTGTTAGTTGTTATTTCTTAAAAACACTCTTTTTGGTTTTGACAATGGGAATTAATTTTAAATTAATAAATTCAACTTCTATGTTTTTAATTTGATAAAATAGACTTAATTTTTGAATTCAGAATATCAAAATTGTCTTAGGGTGAAATTTTGGTATTTTTCTGAAAACTTTCAATTTTTGATGAATAGTGAAAAACACTGAGTTATTGTTTAAAAGCGACTTTTTATTTAAATAATTATTTATTTAAATTTATTCTAGGTAAACATAGATACATAATACCTATATAAGTTCAATGTAATTAATTGGAGTCAGTTTATAATAATTTTAGATATATAAAACTTTTATTGAACTTTTTACCGTCTTTTACCAACCACCTAGGAGCATTTGCAATTTAAATAAAACATAATTTTACCACTTCAATGAGTTTAATTTAAAAAATCTGAGAGACACGGTTGATATCAGTAAGTAAAATGTGGTTCAATAAGATGAAATTAATTTTTAGTGAATAGTAACTTTTGACTTTTATTTACCACGGTTAAAGGTAAATAGGGTAATTCAAGGTAAAAAGAATATTATAATAATACATAATTACCTTAAAACTTGTCCTAAACTTATTGGATAGGTCATGGCCAACCATGGGCATCCTTGGGTCGATTTTGGGACCCCATGGAGCCACTTATGAATGATAATGACACTTTATTCTAATTAACTTAAAGTAAAAGCAAAAATGACAAAAACAAATATCTTTTAGTAAATCAATTTTTACATGGGGTTATATAAGTAATATTTTTGAATATAAATATTAATTTTAAATATAAAAACATTTCCTAAATTATGGTATTTTATTTATATTTTTTATACATTATATAATTAAATTTATTTATGACACAATGATGATGCAGTAATTATCGTATTAATGAAAGATTAAAATAATTGATATTATAAATATCAAAATAAATTTAATTTGAGACTTTTTATGAATTCCACTAATTTTATAGGTTAATATTACTTATTAGGGTTGGTTGGATAAATTGTTTTTGAAGTAATAATGCTGTTATGAATTTAGAAAAAACAAAATACCAAATAGTGTCAAAATTGACATAAAAGAGTTTTTAAAACAAATATTATATTATTAATTGATATAATAGTCCTAAAAATATAAGGTTCGTCTAAAATACTTATATAATAATATATATTACATTAATGAACCAATTGGGGTTCTATTGGTAGTTTATAGTAAGTTTATTAACCATATAATATAAAAATACAAAGAGACATGGTAAATGTTAAACTGTTTAACTAAGAGTTAAATCTAAAAGATAAAGTTAATATAGTGACCCAAACCTCTCTAAAACCTATTGTTTGAGTGGTTTTAAACCCATACCCACATTAGCCTTTAAATAGTTCATTTTTTATCCATTATAAACCGAAAATGAATTTATTATGAAATAATATTTTAAGTTTTTCCTAAGGTGCCCCTCACCCCTCTTATAAAAGGGCACTTCCCCTTCTCTAAAATACATACCTCCAAAGCCATTTGGATTAGCAAAAACCTGCCCAAATATTCTCCCAACTATACTCCATTCATAATAGAGGCCTTCCTTTAGTTAGAAATCCAATATAAGGAGCCCTTTTGATCAAATCAAAAGGAAGAACCCAAAGAAGAGGTAAATATTTCATCACCTCTTTCAAGTTCCTTTCTTCTTCCATTTCCTCTTTATTTGTTGTTTCCATTATAAAATAATAAGCCTAGTATTTTCTATACACTTTGATTTTATTATAAATATGGTACAACCATATTAATTATTCTATCCATCATTTGAATGACATGTCACCATACGTGCATATGTACAGCTTACTGTCTCCACGTTGTGGTATAATTGTTATTCAATACATTATTATTTGGATTGGTATAATAATGATGTGTAATTGATGTAAATAATAAATATAAAATGATAATTATTTTTTATATATGATATATCATCCAATTATATATTATTTTAATATAAAAATAATGATATTGTCGCTCGTGCGTACATACGGATTACTGTCTCCACGAACACGATGAGATTAATTCCTTGTCGTATCCATTCAAGACTAATTTTCATTAGATGATTTAAAATAATGTTGAAAGACTTAATATGATTATTAATATGAATAAGATACATCTTATCCATAACAAACATTACTTACGTAATAAATCATATAAAGGAAAACAAATCAAATAACACCTGAAACGATGATAATACTAAAATATTATTAACAAATAAATATTAAAAGATCATATATGATATCATATTAATGTATATGATTCTTGTGTAATTTAATAACAATTATTTCACCATTATACATGAGGTTAACCTACCCTCTACCAAGGAAAAGTACAAGGTAAGGGTTAATTTCACAATCTCTTTATTATCCGAGGTTATTTTTATGTAAGTATCTACTAAGACATATTTATCACCCACATCCATGTTTCTTAAAAATGTATTTCAAAATATTTTAACTATTTAATAGACTATGGTTTAAAGTTATTTATACCCTTATTTGAATTTTTATAAAATGGTTTTAAAGGAATCTTTCCATCATTTTCCAAACAAGGTACTTTATAACCTTTTCGACAAAATTAAGGTAAGAATGTTTTTTTAACTGATACGGCTGGTGCGGGTATTTTCCACCGTTATAACAACATTGAAGCTTCCCTTACAATATTATAAGAATATTTTTAAAATAAATGTTTTCTTTTATAATTATATTACTTTTAAATGATTTCAAAATGGTAAGAGATATTTCTCTAAAAAAGGTTTTGATTTCATCTATGTCAACATCCTTTGATGGATTTTAAGATTATTTGAAGTTGAATTATTATGATACAAAACTTCCATATTGTATTGAAGGTTTTGTGATATATTTTACTGTGGATGTTTTATATTTATACCATTCATGGTTTATGGATAAAGTATTGACATTTTTTATTCTAGTTTTAATATAAATGTTTAAGTTATGTTTAAACCATTTCATATGAGGAATGCATTGGACTTAGTAAGTGATGGGTGGATCCCACTATAGCTCCTCGATGAATCGTTAGGTCTCATGAGACAAACTAGTATCTTGCCATAAGTCCTTGACAAAATCTTATTTGTAGTCTTGGAACAAGGCCTTGACTATGTGGTTATGAAAGTCTGGAATTATGCATTCCATCATTATGAAAGTGGCTATTGATATTGCATGTGATTATTCTACTAGTAGAATATCTATGTTAATAAGTTAATCACATTATTTGATTTTATCTTTTCCATATTATTCTAAAGTTCAAGTTTAAAAGGCTTTTGTTTTAGTCTTATACATTTCCTTAAATGTTTATTCTTATTTATGAAAGATTCTGCTATATTGTTTTCCTCACTGATCCTCTGAGCTCACCCCTTTCTATGTTTTATTTTTCCCAGGATGCGAAGAAGTATATTATGACTAATTTTTAGGGATAGTCTATGGGATCTCAGTGTTGTCTATATAAACAATTTTGTTGTAGTTTTCTATTTTATGATGTAATGTAAACCTTATTAATGTATCTTGTACTTACAAGGCTATTAAACTAATCGGTATTTCGAGACTTGATCTTTTGTGATCATGCGAATGATGTGTAATAATGCACCGACTCTGGGCTTCTAGGGTTGGGGCGTTACAGGCCTGACCCACTGGGATGCTTGGTCTAGCCCACTGGGCCATTGGAGTAGCATGACTCCTTTGGTCCAGACCACATACACGCAGTTCGATTTGGCCGCAGTACATGGTTTTCCTACAATAGCATGCCCCTCTGCTACATGTGGTGGTGAACAACATCCCACGTAGTCGACCCGCCATTCCACCTTCCATGTAGCCTCACCACCACCATGGGATCCACGCATTTTCCATGTCTTATACGCGGAAACCTCACCACATCCCCCTCACAATACTTTCGTGTCCCTCTTGGCCTCTGCTGACCACCGCATGCCACCACCTCCATCCACCACCACACCAACCTCCGCACACCACTCCAGTCGTTGCCACTTCGCCTCATTGGTGATTCCTACATTTCTCATAGGGTCGCCACACCAGAACCACAATGATGGTCTCTTCCATGGAACATCGGGGTTCCTCTGATGCCAAGAATTTGGTGTGATCTTAGATCCAGGTACATTGTGACCCAATCTATAATGATGGTGGCTTTGCTATCGGTTCACCTCAAATTCAGGGGTCTGAACATCCTCAGAACTACCCAAGAATATTAATTCAGGAACCAAAGGGTTCCAATGGTGAATAAATCGATGAAAAGAGGAATAGATGCACATAGAAAAGGTTTAAAATTGTTGGCCAATTTTTTTTTTCCAATGATCATGATCTGGTGGATTTTGGTTAGAAAATATATTAAACTGGATCCGGTTAAACTGAAACTAATTCCTCCCATAACATACGATTGATCAATGAGCTAATCTATTCGTGGATTAGTCCACATTCATCGTTGAAATAAAGAATGGGTAAACAAAAAATAAACAACCACCCTACCTCAAGTTTGGATCATTTGTTGAAGAGGATCGGTTGTGTTTCCATTGTCGAAAAGATCCCCAAACTCTGTTGGCACGATGATCCACAGTCTGATCTCTTATTCGTCATCGTTCATTCGAGAGAGCTCTGTCTCCTTACCTCAGAGGAATTCTAGGATTATTGAGATAAACCTAAATTCTCTAACAAGTTTTAATAAAAGAAAACATGTCACTTCGTCATTACGTAATGTTGAATAAAATAAATATTAATTTATTTTATTCTTTAAAACGTCCAAAATTTATTTTTCACAGCCGACCCGAACCGGTCATTGTTAGGCCTCGCCTAAGGAAAATACCACATTTTGAACTCATTGGTGGTTTCAAATTTCCAATCCGAGTCATTTTTCATGAGTTATTAGGATTTTAAAATAAAATAATTTTATTTAATAATTTTATTTATGATTACGTCCTTGGTGAATTTTTCTTCAGATGACCCATGATGACCAAAGTTAGGTCGCGCCTACTGAAAATCCACCATTTTGAACTCAATAATGCCCTTGAATTTATGATATGGTCACCAACATAAATTATATTATACTTTTTAAGGAAATCCACGTGTGATGGCTATTAAAAAGTTAACATTGTACAATGAATTGTTCCGGGGACACCGTGTCCCAGAATCGCATGTTGTCTCAGCATATGGTCTTGGAATTTTTCCAATTAATCTATAAAAATAAAATTTGAAAAAATCTGAGTCATTACACATGTGGTTTTCAGTATGGGATCTCTTGGTCGGGGTGGGGAAAACTATGACAGTGGGGGTGGTCATAGTCAGTGAACTATGGGGAGGTGATTCCATACAGTGTTGGTTGGCGTCGATTTCTCAAGGTGTGCAGTGAAAAGGGTGAGTGGGACGTTTCCATGGTAGACTACTAGTGGGGTTGATCTAGGTAGCCATGGAGCATAGTAGAGGGTTTAAAAAAGAGTGGCTCGATGTGGGGAAGTCTGATAAGTGGGTTAGATGGACATAGAGAGGAGGTTTGGGGTCTTCCATCAATGGGAAAAGTGGGTCTCGCATGTAGGTTGTAGGGTCGGATGGAGGTGGAGGTAGTGGCCATAGGGGAGTGTGCTAAGGCTGGAGAGACTGTAAAGAGGGACACTAGAAATGGAGGGTATCTTGGCTAGGCACACGACCCATGGGACACTTTTTCCATTTTTATTTTTTAAAAATTATTGATATTTTCTTTTTCCAATAGACTGCCTCCCATCCCCACATTTTTGACAAAACCTTTTTTTTTACTTGGTTTACTTGGGTCTCTGCCTCCTGCCTCTTTAAAAAAATTATATTTTTTATCAAAATTCTATTATATAGTAATTTTACAAAAATTATAAAAATGTTTTATATTTAAAAATATTATTCCATAGAAAAATATAAATAAGGCTCACCAAATAATCACTAAACCGACTATCATTAACTAAAATGATGGGGTTCACCAAAATTTTTTATTCTGACTACCTTCGTGTATATTAATAACAAATATAATATATATATGTTCTTGAAAATTTAATACCCACAAAATTTTATTTTAATCCACATTCGAAGAATCGAATGACCGTAGAATGTCCATCTGATATCAGATTGAAATATCATCTTCGGAATTGGGACCAAAATGATTCCCTATTCTAAATTTAATGAAAATTTATTGTTTTATAGATAAAAGATCATCATGAGTTCCTTTGATATCAATTGAAGGTAATGAGGTACACATCTGATGTCGGTGGGTAGGGGATTGAATAATTTTTACTAGATATTGATGTAATGATGTCATCACCGGTGAATCTGCCTTAGTTAAAGCCTGGGGGACCACGTGTGAAGAATTTCAAGAAAAAAAATTATAACAAAAATACCAGGTTTCATCTAAATCTTCACATTCATCATCTGCTCATCTATGTAAATTTCTTATCGAATAATCCAAATTCAAATTCCCCCAGATCATCCACTTACACTCCAAAAAAACCATATGAGTGTAAATCATCAAATTTTGGGTGCTATCATGGCAATTCGATGATCCCTTAGATGACCTGACGATCACTGCATTGTCATTCCTTCAAAGTAATAGGAAGAACATGATACAATCACTTGGATGGGGATCTTATCTCTCAAGGAATCGAGAGAGGAGTGTGAGGCTATGAACAACTCACAATGAATGGTCTACATTGAAGATCCATTCTCCTCCTATATATAGTAAGTTATGAAATTACTCAGAAAAACGCTCCTCATCCTTCCTGAATATTTATTACTAACTATGAAAATTATAAATGAAATATTTTTACTACTATAATAAGTCATTAATATAATTTATATTTTTATCACTTAATTTTATGATAAATAAATATATTTGGTGATAAAAGTGATTCATTAACCCGACTCATCATTACCACAAATATTAAATAAACCACGAATATTAAAATAATATTCTTTCAAGTAATATTCTCTATATATTTACCTTAAATATTGTAAATAAATTTAATAAATAAATTCATTAATAATTATTATAATCTCAATTAATATGAATTTATTTAATCATTGTTGATCGTTAATACTTGGGAAACTATCGAACCCCATTGTGGGTCCCACCATATCCTATATATATATTCATCAGAATATGGAGGATTATTGAATATGATATTGTTTGTAACCCTCTAGGACCTTATCTCAATTGTAGTGTATAGTATTCACAAACCAAGAATGGAGTCTAGAAACCCATAAAGTCCCCTAAAGATATAAGGAATAGTCATAACAATGACAACCACCCTATGAACATGCACTATGTAATATAATCTCTTTATAATTGGATATCTCATAAAACTGGCCACACAATTATGACATAATCATTTATATATTTATTATTTGTTGGTATAATTGGATGAATTTTCCCTCAAATGTCATGAACATGGATTTATGAAGGTACTACTGTCCTAATCAACCTGGTCTGAAATATTACTTTCTTAACTTGGAAGTGGTAAAATCTATCATGATCATTCAACCAAGTCCATACCACCAATGATACACCCAACACAAGATACCTCACCACAATTTCAATATCATGGATTTTTCCTTGTATCAACATATGTGATCAAAAGGTACACATTGATAATGATCTCGTTTAAATAGACCAACACACATGTCCATAGATAAGAACATCCAATGACTTTGAAAAGATGTGGTGTTCCTATTGATGGGAATATCTTCATGATCACACCTACCAGAGATCTCAAAGTGTGAAATTCATGAGATGAATTCGCAATTCATAGCATCCCCCATCACCTGATAGTCATGCATTTGTTGTTTCAAGTTAGTGTGTTGTATCTAGACAATAGGACATATATTTATGATTAATGTCATAGTATCTCAAGGTTATCATTATAGACTAGGATCTTCTATAACCTTTTGATATGAAAATTTATCAATGTATATTACCATTTAATAGTGGATGTAAAAATGTCTTCACTGAAATTCTAAGTGTAAATCATGCATAACTCACTATATACATGATATAGTAATCAAAATTACTGATAAAGTTGGTCCTTGACCACCCACATTTACAATAAAAACATCCTTTATAATAAATATAATTTTATTATACATATATTAAATAAACATATATATATAATACCATATATTATTTACTTACAACCTTTTATTACCTTATTATTAACACTTCCATCTTAATGTCATGTTTCAGACAAGAACTACTTTGTCTTCATGCATGTTTTCATTTGTTATTTTTCTGGTCCACTTACTTTAATCATAGTTCCTTAATATAAGTAATTTGTAAAATTATATAAATATCATATATATTTTTTACATATATATTTATATTAATCCATAAATTTTATAGATAGAAAATGAAATACACCTTTCATGGAGGTCGTAGGTTGTATGTACGCCTGAACATTGTATCCATTTTCTTGATGGATTGAAAGAAATAAAGGTAAATAATATATTCCCATTATAAAATCATTAATATTTTTTATATATAAAAAACTCCCATTAAAATCATCATTATTACCTTACATATAAATTGTGAATTAATCACATCACTTCATGAGGTTGTAGTATGTCATGCACACAAGAGATGCTTTCATAATTCCATATAATAGAATGTAATAAGGTATATGTGATTTAATAATTACATAAGTATATTAATATCATAAGTATAATATAAGAACATTTAATTCATCATTATATCTATCCATGATATGTGGTGATGGAAAATGAATATCATTATTTCACGAGGCAGTAGTCCGCCGTACACATGGGTGATTATTTCATATACAATTTGATGGAAGTGGATATGTTTAAAGGTAGATACATTAATATAAAAATATCGTAGTATATAAAAGATACTGATGTTTTTATATCATCATAGTTTAATAAAAATTTAATTATTTTAAGTATTAAATAAAATAAAAATATTCGTTTAAGAACGTTACCTCTTCTTCTAGTAACCTCCTTAGGTTTCAACCAAAAGGCTCCCTAGTTTGGATTTCATACCAAAATAAGGATTATATGATGTTAAAATGAATTTAAGGAAGATATTTGGGTATTTATTGGCTTAAGAAAATGGTTTTTAAATTTTTAATTGGAGTGGAGAATGGGTGTCCTTTTATAAGTGAGGTGAGTCACACAATGGTTATTTTTTGAAAGAAAAAAGAGTACCCATGTTTTTCATAGTCCAAAAGGATCCAAAATGAATAATTATCATGAATTGGACATTTTAAGGTTTAAATATAGCCAAAATATGGGTGTTGGAAAATATTTGGGTCGTTTTTAACCTATTTATTTTTTTAACCCTCTCGATAAAATCATTGTTACCTTAACGGCGGTAAATAATTTTTACTGTTTTTACTATTCAGTATGGTAAAAAAACTATGTTGGCCTTATCAGATAATATAAATTATTATGATTCAAAATATGGAATCCATTATTAAAAATTTCATTAATAAAAGTAAAAAATTATAATTTAAAATTAAACCTGCATTCACAACGAGAAAGTGGTTTTCCAAAGAGAATATATTAAAAAAAATTAAAAATTTATATAAAAATAAAATAATGAAATGATTATAATGACTTAAAATGGATTAATTTATATATAATTTTAAAAAAATTAATTTTAAATCCATATAAAAAAATCACCCTTATAAATTATTTAAACGAAATGGTAGTTTTTATAAAAAAAACCTGTATTTTCACCATTAATTGAAAAATTAATCTATTTTGAAAAATACAAAAAAATCACCCATAGATATTTTTTATGTGATGATATAAAAAATAATTTATATTTTATAAAATATTTTTATTATTATCCCCAATTTTTTTTGAAAATGGTGATTTTGAAAAATATAAAGACTTTTCCTAAAATTAAGTTTTTTATATATTCCTTCTTTATATAAAACAATTATAAATAATATTTAAAATGTGGTTATTTATATTCCTTACACCATGTTAAATAATTATGAACTAAGTATCTTGTATAAATGATAATAATAATAGTTTTTCATGGTTCGTTAAAACTCGACATTACATGTAAGACAAGCTAGTAGAGAAATTTAAATTTCTTAAAAAAATATGTGTCATAAAAACTTTGGGTGTTATATTATATCTTCTTAAAATTATTATCTTTCCCTCAAAAGTACTCACTCTAATACAGAAAATAAGGATACTTGTTACTCATCGTATCCTTCGGTTTCAATGTAACTTTTTCAAACTGGTGGTTTCATAAAAAATCATCGACTAGGTGAGTGATATTGTTTTGTGGAACTTCATATATTTGATCTAGAATCTCTAATAGTTGTTCTTAATAATAATGATCTTTATCCAATGGTATGACTTTTGGTTTTATTATATGTTAAGGTTAGGGTATGTAATTCCTCAAGAGAGATACATAGAATGCATCATGTACTTGAGAGAGATATGGTTATAACACAAAATAATAAGCTCATGTTCTGGTATGATCTGGAATATCAAAGGGGCCAATATACAAAGGTCTTAGTTTTCCCTTATTTCCAAATATCATTACCTTTTTCTATGGTGAAATTATTCGAAACCCCTTGTTTCCATCTTCAAATTACAAATAAGTCTCACCATTTTTAGTATAAATCTACTAAATATACTGAACTTAGGTAAGCCTCAAATCCACATGTCCCACCTATAATCCTCCATGCTACAACGTGGCCTATCTTCCACGCTGACCCCCCCCCCCCCCCCCGCGTACAGCCACTACTGTCACTCTATTCCTCTTCACTGTGATGATACCCTAGGTTTATCCTTCTCCTTTACATGCTCCACCTTCACCTCTGCCTTCTCCACCATTACCTATGATTACCCTATCGCTTCTCTAGGGTTCCCACACTGGGCAGCAGTTGCGCTGACCCTACCACCATGCAGTGGGTCTCCTCCCTTCCGGCCGCAACCACTGCGAGCCGACCACCCATGGAATGGATTCCTCCCTCAGTGGATTTATCCTTCATTGTGCCACCTGTCGCGAGCCCCAACACCCCATCGTCTTCCCTTCACCTCCTCCTTCAGCCAACGATACACGTAGCCTCCTCTAGCTGAGAACCCTCTGGGCGCGGCCTGCCCTCGCTTTTGGCTCTTCTTCGAACTCGCCTGACTTGTGAGTCCCCACTCCAGATCCAACCTCTTCCGCCACGACCGACCATAGATCTAGATGGCCCAAAACTATTCTGGATACATTATCGTGGGTCGATGTGGGCCAGCGGGTGACCAACGGAGGCACCTCCCTTTGTCTCACTAGTAACCTGCATGCCTCCATAGTGGAGGCGACCAACCACCCACCGACAGCTTTGATTTCCACCTACTAGAGATGTATTTCGCCGATGTGTGCACCCGACTAGCAGTATAAAATGCCTCCGGGGACCCCTCATGCGAGGTAACCCTTTGAACAGCACTGAGACGCCCCCTAAGTGGTCAATACGGTTTTTCCCCTTAAGTCCATTGCATGAACGCTTTTCATGATAGAGGGATCGTGTGATCAAGATCAGTGAATGAGAAATTGATGGCTCAGTTGAAGTTGATACTTAGAAATCCTAGACTACTTTGTATGTAATCTTATCCAATCTAATTTATTATTTATTTTCCCTTTTCTGTATTTAATCATGCTTTTCAATTTTGGGAAAGTGGGATGGATCTCTAAATTTTAGTGAATTAGTGGCTTGGACTCCTATCCATTTAATGTGTTATTTTCATTATTGGTCAAAGTCAGAATTGTGTTTCACTTTATTTATCCTCCTAGTTCCATTACATTCTCGTAGTCTATTAGCATCACCTTCAAGTCTATGTCATGAATGGATTTTAATGGAATTATGTCATTTTTTGTTTCAATTGAAGATGTGTTATTATTTATATTATATTATATGAATTATATACTTTCTTTCAACATATTGTTTGTTATTTGTTGAGGGTAGTTTCACTGGATCCATTCCATATCAAGATTGTCTGTGTGTGTATAAATGTTACTACTTTTTTAAGACTGGATTTTGTGAACATGTCAGTTATTTTGTCCCAATCACCACTCCATAACATTAATGTAACAATTTGGTATATTTTTCTATACTATTAAAGGTGTGTTATTTCTATAGTCTAAGCTTGGTTAATTGTTTAACATAGTTTTCTGATAGGTGATGGAATCTTTAAGTGTGTTCCCTCAAAGAGGTGAATAGATTTATTGAAGGGTACTCTTTTTTTAACCTTTGATTTACATTACTCTTTACTAAAGACTCATCTCTTTTTTAGTTAATTACAAATTTTTTACACTACATTCTACCTTGTCGTTCAATAGTGATTCATGTTTTCATTTTTCAATTCCATTTCAACAGTGAAATCATAATGGTTGAATTTGTATTCATATTATTTTATTCATATTTCAGAATTTGTTGAGTTGTTTGCTTATTATGGAAGAGGTTCTGAATCTCCAAGTAGATGATCTTACAGCCTGATTACCAAATAAAGTATAACTGGAATGATACCAAAATTTCCAATTCATTTTGAAAACTTAATCTATATTCTAAAAATACATGAAACTTCTTGATATCTACTCATCTCAAAGTTATAAAGGTACCATCATTTCTTCTAAATGCATTTCAAGACTCGTAAATTCTTTATTTAAAGGAAAAAAAGTGGTATATATGAAATGAAACTATTTTATAAGATAGAAAATAGATTTATAATTTTCCATTCAATCATTTTATTTATATTCTTCTTTGATTCATTTACATTCATTTTCTTCTCATGATGCACTACTTTGTTTTTGTCAACAAGCAATGATGTTGATCATATCATTGGAATAGATGGGCTCTGTAAATTCAATAAGCCTTCAATCTTACTAGCCATCATAGGTAGAGGATGACCTATATTTTCCTAAAGGAAAGTGATCGAGGGATTCAATTTTACCATCCAACAGTCTATTATATTTGATAAAAATACCATTATTATCCAATATTAGGTTTTGTTTTCATTCAATGAAACTTTTTCCATTATTTATAAACTAAAATCTAGATTAAAATCCTCATATAGAACTACTAAGGCTATGAGTTGTCCAGTTGACATAGTAGTGGTTAATTTTATATTCATATTAATTCCTTATGATTATGAAATTATAGAATTTTTTACTATTTATGGAAGAGGTTTTTAATATCAAGGGAGATGATATTACAGCCTGATTACCAGAGAAATTTTAAATGATGTGATGTTGACAGGTAAATGTCAAAATCCCTTTCAACACTTAATCCTTGTTTTTAAGCTACATGCAGCTTCTTTGGATATACTAATCTAAAGATGATAATGGAACCATTGATGGTCACGGTGGTCATAGCATTATCTTCCATATACTATTGTGTTCTCAGTCTGAATTAAAATTATCGACAACTTGTCAAATTCATTGGTTGTGGTGATGATATTATTCAAAATTTAACATTTTATTGAATTCAATCTTTAATTATCCTTCTTGAGAATAATTATTTTTACTGTTTGTAAAATTTATAACCTATAGAATAATGATAGAAAAAATAACTTGATATTATTACCACACAAATTTTTTCTCATTTTTTTCAGTTTCCTTTTTCAGGAATATACCCTTCATAATTGAAGGACATCAATGTATTGGATGAAAGCATTGGTCCAGTGACATTTACTGAAAATGATATATTTTATGAGAATTGGATGGAAAAATCAAGCAGTGGGCGCCACTGTCTTAAACGACAGGTTCCACTATTATATGTAATTGTAATTCAATATTTCTATTGTGACATATGCAAAAACATTTGGTGAAGGATTTATATAATACACATTGTAATACACTTTTTTTATAATTTAAGATGTAACACTTTAGTTTCATTGTCTTCTTTCCCATTTTTTAATTTCCTCATTTCAATACTCTTTAAATAAAATTATGATGGAAGTAGGTACTATTTTTCTCAAATTCTAAAATTTCATTTATAAAAATAGAACTACCATTTCATTGAAGTAATTATTTTATCCTTATTTCATATCAGCATCAGAACAATGGATCTTTACAAATATTTTGTAGCACTAATGTTAAGTTCGTTAAATCAATCGTGTATAATTGATCCACTAAGGTATATATATGTACTATTGATTGAATATTATTTTTATTACAAGTTTATGATTGGAAAATATGCATTTTTTCTCATTTCTATATTTTTTGTTAATTTTACCTTATTTTTAATATTCATTAAATAATATTATGAATGCAGCATCATTATTTATAAAAATAGAAATACCATTGCATTGAAGTAATAAAGATCATCAAGTGGTGTTCTCAAGCTCATCTGTGACCCAGTGTGCTTCCCAAGCCCTGCTGATCACCCAGGGCATGCATCATTGCCTAGGAAGAAACCAACATCCATGCACACATTCTGCACCAAGCATATATTACCGTTATGATTGTTAAAATCATTGTCATCACTTATTAATATCATGTTCAATATTTCACTGTAAAAAACCACGTTTTCATCAATGTTACTTGATATATAGGTTCATTTGTGTTTTTTTATTTTAAATAAAGTTTATTTCTTATAGATTCTCCTACACCTTTTTAAATTTATTTTTCCAAAATGTCATATGCTATTATAAAGATGTATATATTTTGTCCAATTGTGTTCCAATAAAAAGTATCACTATTTTTTTATTTTAATATATTTAATATTAATGTTCATTATTAATGTTGAAATATATTATTGTATTCTTAAAAATAAGCATTGAAACATATCATCATGCGACCACGTAAGAATTAAGATGTGATAATTGTAGCAACAATGTGGGAATTGTAGCAATGTTTTCACCATTACAAGAAACCACTTTACATTCATTATCTTTTACAAATTGCAGTCATTAGGATGTAGGGATAATTTTATCCTTTCTACTAATAAATAAGGATGTGAGTATTACAGTAATGACTCATGAGCACTTCAGTCAGGCTATTATACTAATAATAGGGATGTCCCTCACATTGTGTGACTACGAAGTGCACCACACATAATTTAAAAACAATACCCATTGTTATTGTGGTTAGCCATGTTTTTGCAAAGAAATTATTCTCTATAGAAATGTTCTTATGTGTCCTCAGTTTCAAAACAAATTGTAATATGTTAGGCACGTGAGCCTTAGCCCAATCGGTGAGGTATCCTTAAGTGAAACAACAAGACCCATGTTCAAAACCAGGTGGAGGCATATTTTTTGGGGGTACTGCAATAGTAGTGTAGCAGGGAATATAGCAGTACTGTAGCAAACTGTACACTATGTGGATACTTTAGCAAAATTGTACACTATGCGGGAAATATAGCAAGCACTATAGCAATTACTATAGCAGGTACTGTTCAGTACTATAGCAGCTAGAACTATTCACCTTGGGCCACCTATTTGGGATTTGAGTCCTTAAGGATTCTAGGCCACCCAGGCCTTCGGATTAGTAGGGATTTTGGGGCACCTTTAAGGCCTTCGAGCTACCTCAAGGACTTCGGGCCACATGCAGTTTCCCCAGACACACTACAAAAAAGGAGCATCCCCATAAGAGGATTCATAGCAGGTGCACTCTCTAGAGAATAACCAAATGGATTTGTCAAAATGAGAGGGTGTGGCTATTCCATCGGGACCAGCTTGTGCTTTCACGGGAAGCCTAGCCATACGGTCATGCGAAGGTGGAGAGCTACTATCATAATGAAGATGTTGGGATGGGGCAATTCCTTGTAGATAGCCTGGTTGAATTCCCTAAGACCTTCGGGTCATGCAATCTCCTAATCCTATGGGCCATGTAATCTCTAAGCCTACGGGACTTGTAAGGGTTCCCCTTCATCCCTTGAAATGGGGTTATAAAAAATCAATTAAAATGAAGGCATTCGGGCCATTTGGGTAATTATAATATGTTAGTATCACAATTTCAATTTTTATGAATCAATGTTAACATTTACTATTTCTTATTAAAAATGTATGATACATCATGTTTTTTATTTATCCATGGTGAAAATAAAGTTTCATTCTTTTTTATATTTACTTCATGATAAATAATATTTTTTTGTATCTTTTTACATATTTTTTTTTCCTTTTCCATTCTTTTCATATATAATTTATCATACATGTTCTTATTTTTCATTTCTTTTCATTATTATATATCACTAAAGTTGTAATTGTAGCATATTTTTAACTAATTTTCATTATTAACTACTCAAACTATTAATACACTTTTGAAAATTAAATTTGAATTATAGCGTCGTGCGTATGCACGGGCGGGGTACTAGTTTTATACAAAATATAAGTAGTATTGATGTGTTTCTGAATGGCTATAACCTTATCTTACATTTATTTAGAAATATTAGTTCTCAATTGGTTTTCATATCTAACTTCATTCTTGAATGTTAATACTTCTTTATGTTGAGGGATTCATAAGGATCCATATGAATGCATGAGTGAAATCTATTGCTTTATGAAAACTCATCTAGAGTAATGTGTTGATTCCATCAACCTTTAAAATCTATAGAATAAGATATCAACATATCCTCTAGAGTTTAAATTTTTATCTTTGAATGACCATCTAACTGAGTATGAAACATAATTATGAATCTCAACAACACATCATGATATTGCTGAAGGCTTCACCAGAACCTCGAGGTAAACATCATATCCATATGAGATGAAATTGAATTTGGTATTCCATACAACCTTACCACTTCCTTAATATATATCCTTGAAAACTTGCCCAAAGTGAAATCTTATCTCATAGCAATGAGTTGTGATGACTTTTTAAGGTGATTGACTACTACCCATATATCATTATTTCCATTATAAATTTTCTGGAGTCCAATGAAAAAATCCATGGTGATGTTTTCCCATTTCCACTATGGTATGAGTAATGAATGTAACATACCCTTAGTATTTTTTTTCCTCAACCTTAACATTCCGAAATACCAAAAAATGAGATACAGAGTATTTGATATCTCACATCATTCCATACCACCATAGATACTCATTAAAATCTCAATACATATTCATACATCTAGAATGAATAGAGAATTAATAACTATGAGTTTAATCTAAAAACTCCTTGTTGAAATCGGATATAGATGGAATACATACACGGTTCCAGAACCTTATAATTTTATCATCATCTAGGTTATATGCTAGAGCATTTATAACCTTTTTTATAACTCTACATCTTCCATCTTCACCTATTTAATCAACACTTGGATAGATGGTTGAAAATAAAATTAAGAAAGTTAATATTTCTCCCCTTCATTTAGGATTTCCCAGATCCATCCTATTCAAATCCAGAGATATTATATAATTTTTTATCCTCTTCATAGATAATATATCATGATCCCTTTGACTCAAAGAATTGTCTACCTTATTCCCTTTCCTAGGGTGGTAAGGTATTGATCATTAATAATCTTAAATCAACTCTAACCTTCTTTAATACCACATATTAAACTCCTTATGTGTGAATATATACTTTAATTATTTGTGATCAATATATAAATCACACTTTTATCCATGAATATAATGCCTCCATATCATTAATAAAAAATACCGCAGCTAACTCCAAATAATGAGTTGGGTAATTTTGCACATAAACCTTTAATTATAGTGAGGAATAAGCTATAACCATGTCATTGTGCATAAGAACAAATCCCAATTCCTTCTTTGATACATCACTATATATTAAAAATCCTTAACCACTATAGGGTAATGTAAGAACATGTGTGCAGACGAATCGTATCTTAAATTACTTGAAATTTTTCTCATATTAATCTATCTAGAGAAACTTGGATCCCATCCAAGTTAATTTTGTGATCGAATTGGATATTAATGAGAAGTTCTCCCCAAACAGTCAATAGTACTATACTAAATAAATAAAACAATAGATCTCAATCATCGTGGTTGTTCTAGGCCAACATTCAATAACCTATGTCTTTGAAGGATAACTGATATAACCTCTCATGATATTATATAACCTAAAAATGAAACATTTTTTAGATATAATTCACATTTTTTAAATTTTTAATATAGTTTATCCTTCCTTAGGGTCTTTAGTATAATTCCCATGTGATCTTCAAGCTCTTCCTTTCTATTTTAATATATTATATTATAATTTATAAATACTAGCACAAACTAATCATTGTATTCTATGAAGAATCTATTCATTAAATCCATTATGATAGTGGGGAATTGGTATGGACGAATTTCATCACTATATATTCATAGTTTCCATACCTTATATGGAATGTTATCTTGGGTATATCCTCAGTCTTGAACTATTATTGATGATATCTAGAATGAAGGAAAATATTGTAAAAGTATTGAGCTTCACATTGTTGATCAAATAGGTCCTCAATATATGGGAGAGGATACATGTTCTTCATCACTATATTTTTTAGCTCTCAATAATCAATGAAGAGTCACATCAATCCATATTTAATTTTAACAAAATGAACAGGTGCACCCCAAGGTGACACACTTGCCTGAATAAATACCTTGTCAGGGTTCTCTTAGATTTGATTCTTTAATTAATACAACTCGATTGGGTCCATTCTATAGGGATTATTTGAAATTGGTGTAGAACCAAGTATTTTTTCTATTGAAAACACAGCTTCACAATTTTGGGGGATGACTAGGAAACTCATCCAAAAATACTTCGACAAATTCTTTCACATTGGGTATATCATTAAGGTCAAGTTTCTCCCCAACCATATGAAATAAACACCCCTTCTAAATGGTAATCATGAACCATACAATGGATGTAATATCCATCAAAATTTCATACATATCGTCTCACTGATACATGATCATAGGTTATTTTGGAATATAAAAAATGACTTTTCTTCCATGAAAAGTGATGTGCGATTTATGTAGAGAAAGCCAATATATGCCTAATATAACATAAAATTAAACCATAGGAAGAATTATAATATTTAAAAGTAGAAAATTAATCAACCAAATTGGAATCATATACTAGAGGTGCAATCATTATTCCATTATGGGTTTTCACATCTAATTCTATATCTAATAGTTTGGGTGGCATCTAGATAACCATATAAAATTCTCTAAATATGAAATAATGGGTAAATTAGAGTCAAATAATACATTATAAGTTCTATAGTGGATGGTATGTGTACCTTTCATCATTTCGTTATCTCACCACTCATCAGAAAAAATGATCACTTGGGGTTTCCCATTATACGTTAACTTAAGAGGTTGATGACATTGATCATCATCATTAGAATTTGGATTTTGGAACTGGTTATCATAGTTTACATACTCATTTAATTTGAAACACTAGAGTGTGCATGGTGTATTCTTTATAGCTTTTTCTTTATTCACAACTTCTTCCCATCACTTTGGAATTAATTTTCTTAATGAACTTCCCATAAAAACATAAAACATTTAATAGAACCTTTAATAAAATTTCTTCCATGTTTCCTTCCCCAATTTTTGTATGAAGGAAAACACACCTTCTTCCCTTCTATTGGTTTCATAGTTTCTTTTGAACTCTATATTCCTCTTCTTTTCAAAACCATGAGAATGATTGGTAACTCCGATCTCTATTTCCACCTTCATATCACATCGAATGATTTTCTCATATATAATGAAGTCTCTTATGGATAAATCCCTTTAGAGGCTTGTATTTAATGCACTAAATGATTTATCAAACCTACATTCATGATGGATGATAATTCTAGAATCATACCTCACAAGTCCTGTAAAATTTTCCTGATAAGAACTGATTGATTCTTCATCCTTCTTCTTTAGTTGATTAAATTCCTTATCCACTTTTTTACTAAAGATAATAGGGAAGTAATTATTGAAAAATAAACTCTCAAAACCATCCCACTCCATGGAGTCAATTTAATAATTTTCCCTTGTATTCTTTATGAGAGTCCACAATTTATCTACTTTTCCTTCCAAACGATAGATATCCAAAATTAGTTTTCCATGTTCCAAACACTGGAGAATAAAAATGTTTTTTCATTTAAACTGATCAATTTTTTAGCAACTCATGTATCTGTAGAACCATTGAAATAAGGTGTATGTTTCTTCATGATGTACTCACCATAATGTTTTCCCTAATTTTTTCATTTGGAATCTTATCATGATTCATAGCATGAGAAATTTTTGTTAGGATAATAATGTTATTTTTCTATCCATATCTCATAACATTTTTGCATCTTTGGTGGAAAATCATGGAATTATCCATCACACTCAACATTAACATGTCTCTTTTAGGTTATATTTATTAACTAAAACAAAAAAAACCTTGTGTAAGACACAATAATCATAGAGGGGAACCACATAATAATGATAAATCACTTAAATGATGTATAATTACAAGAACCTTATTTTTAATCTATGGAAACATAGGTTTATCCTAGGCCATTCATAGTCATAATTTATTTAAATCCTTCAAGATAGTTTGTAAAGAGTTTTTGAACTTCCAAATCATATCCACCAGGTGTTTCAAACCATGCGTTCAAGAAGACTCATTTTCATGCACCAAGTGATGATGAAGTCCCTCTCAATGTGCTATTTTTCAGAGTTATTACCCCTAGATACCTCTGTTCCAGAGACACATCCACTTGAAGTATCCAAATAGTTATGTAATTTCTTGGATTCCAGTCCATCTATCCTTTACCAAAATTATATGACATTTTCTGGTACATTGACTCAACCTTATACTTATCCTTAGATATATTCATATAGTTCTCGCTAAAGTTTTCATATCCCAGTTTTAAAAGGATAAATAAAAATATAAATTGATATAAACTATAAATACCCCAACTTATCATATATAGATATTACATATTCTTATTTTAATATACATTACATTACACAGACACACATCTGAGGATCATAAAGGTGTATTTTTTTTAGAAACATAGACACTTAAAAAATTGGTCAATAAGTGATCTATGTTATATCCAACTATGTTATTCATAACTATAAAACTATATAGAAATATTATAAATAATACCTATAATCATAACTTGGGGAAAGGAAACGTAAGAAAGTGTGGAAAATAGGCTTAGTAAGGTTAAACAAGGGATATATGATCATATAATGAGTATAAGGGTATGAGAACCTGAGAATAACATTTTAAAACCATACCCTACAAATCATTGATCATAAACATGATTCTCCATATAAATCATGGATGTTAATAAGACATTAATTACAATGGAATAAAAAAACAAGAACCATGAGAGCATAATAATGGAATTAAGACAAATATTTTTGTCATACACATAAGCATAGAAAATCATTTCCTAAATAGTTCATGGATAATTTCTAATAATATAATAGTGGATTGGGTTCACTTCCCATAACATAGTAGTAGTCAATGTTCACTCTAAAGACTATCATAGTGGAAAGAGTCCCAAACTGAGCTGGATTCACTCCGCATTACAGCCCTATTTTTTCATGATATAACAATCCTTACCGAAGTCATTAGAGGTAGATATATGCCCCAAAAATCACAAAATGAAAATCATAAATATTTATTCCACAATATCATAAATCATTCGTCATAAAAAAACTCATGAAAAGAAATATTTTTCATAAAAATTTAGTCATAACATAACCTATGGAAAAGAAACAAGTTTCATAATCATTTCATCGTTTTATCAAAGCATAAAATGTGAAAAAATAAGCAGGTTTTATAAGCATTTTATCTTTTGTATAACCCATAGAATAAAATTGAGTTTTATAAACAAATTTTCATTTTAAAAATAGAACATTCACTGAAAGAATAAAAATGGAATCAATGGATCCTATTCCCAATAAACCATAGGTAACATAAAAGTATTTCAACCTAGATAGATAATATTTTTGAAAAAAAATCACCTAGAATGATTATCAATGATTTTTTTTTTTGAAAATCACTTTTTGGAATTTAAAAATTAACAAAACATTATGTAAATAATTTTCATTAAAAATATACTTGAAAAAAATATATAAATTAAAAATAAACTAAAAAAATGGTCACGATTTTTAGAAATTTAAGTTCATTCTGTGCATGTTAAAACAATAATTCCTATCACATTTTTAGTAAAATCCAATCATGACTTGTTTGGAAAATGACATGAAGATTCCTTTCAAAACAATTTTTTAAAATTAAAAAATGTGTAAAATAACTTCAATAAATCATTTTTTGAATGTTAAAAATATTTTTTGAAAAAAAATTAGATAAGATGGCTTTAGAAGAAAATAAAAATCGCCTGAAGAGAGAAATAATGGCATTTCTTAAAAAAATTATTTTGAACTCTTTAGTACATAAGGAGATGATTTATATATACCATATAATAATAAATGAATTCATTATATTACATGTAAAACGGGATATACATATACACCACATAAGAAAATATAGGTGTATAAAATTATATATTTCAAAAAAGAATGAAAATTGTGAGGAAAATCCATGACCTTAACTCTTTACTTCATTTAAACACATTAAAATATCCTAGATAATAAATTTATATTTATTATAAATATATTAAAAACTATAAATATAAATATATATTTAATTACACATATTATTTACTTATATCCTTTTATTTCCTTTTTATTATCAATTCCTTATTGAGGTCACGTTTTGGGAAATAGCGACATTACTTTCCATGTATGTTTAGAGTTGTTATTTATTTAGTCCTATTACATTGATCATGATAATATCATCTCCTAAATGTTAAACATGATATATATATATATATATATATCATATATGTTATGTTGATATTTATTTAGAGTAATCCATAAAATTTAGAGTTATAAAATAAATTCACACTTTTCATGAAGAGGGTAGGTCATACATATGCATGAACCGTGTTTCCATTTTCCTGATGGATTGAAATAAAGAACAGTAAATAATATATTACAATTATATATTCCTTTTATGTAATATATAAGTAATAATTTATATTTTATATAATAATATATAATATTAGAAATATCATATATAAACTTTTAATCCATCATTATATTCAACCGTGACAGGTGGTGATGAAAAATGAATAACATCAGTTCATGGGACGGTTGTCTATCATACAAATGAATTATGATTTAATATTCCATTTTATATAATTGGATATGGTTTTAGGTCATTTCATTAACATAACAATATCATAGTATACAGAAGATACGGAGGTTTTTATATAACATTGGATTAATAATAATTCAAGGAGGTGGAGGAACAAATAAAAAACGCTCATTGAAGAACATGTCCTCTTCTTCAGGTACCCTCCTAAGGATTTTACTAAAAGCATACCTTGGTAGGATTTATGAAAAAAATGAGTATTCTATAATGATATGAGGGAATTAGGTAAGATATTTGGATAGTTCATGGTTGATCCTAATTTTTTTTAGAAGTGTGAAGATGAGAGGAGAAGGCGTGGCCTTTTATAAGTGAGGTGAGTAAGACACCTTTAATTTTTGGAAGGAAAAATATGCACTGATATCCCCATAGTTCATTGTTAATTCCCTATCATACTATGAAAAAACAAATCTAAAAAACCTAAACTATGATACTTGATTAATTAAAACATAGTATTAAGAATGTTTAGGATCGAACCCCAAGAGATGGTGATTTAGTTATTTATAATTTCAAAAGATTAATTTTATTAAATAGAGGGAAAAGGTGAAAAATAGTGAATTTAATGGTTTGATGAAATCATAATAAGAAAGCGAAGAAGACTGATTTTTTGGTTTGAAAATTGAATTTTAAAGCATTTTGGGGTTTGGTAATTTCTAGGTTCAAGTGTAATTGGATTTTAGAATATATGTTGATTAATTCATGGCTGGTGTCAGAGTCGGGACGAGGATGATCCAATAGTCATGGAATCTCCTCTTTAATGTGGAAATACCCTATTTCCCTTAGTCCAATAATATATAATTTCACAGAATTATGTTTCCTGATACCATATTTAAATCTGATTTCCCCTAAAGTTGGAAATGGTTATGTCGTATTTTGGGTAGTAAGTTTCACAATTTAACTGTACCATTTTATTTAATTTATTAATGGTCATGATAAAATAAAAAAGAAAGTTATTGGAAGTTAAATAATGAGATTACGCTAACCAAACACATGAATAATAAAAAGTGTTAAAACCAACGCACATCCCCCTTTAGTTACATCACCCTAGCACATGGAGGGTTTACCCCCTCATCCTAATGACGAGAGAATATGAGGGAAATAGAAAATAAAATAAATTCATAAAGAAAATAAAGATGAATCGATGAGGGCCCTGAATAATGAAGGTTCTCACTCTGAGCTTCACTGAACCGAAATTCCTCCAATAGTAGCTGGTTGGACCTCTATGTATATGCTTTTAATTGGTCCTGCCTGACCAAGTCATGACATGTACTTCAATTACACATTGTTTCATGTCGCTCCATGTTTTGTGACTCTAAGTGACACATGCATGGATCTCAACTAGGATTTTGGAAATTTGACCCCTTACACAACATGTACTAAGGTTACACGTCGTGAAATCCTTATCCCTGATTCCTCCATATCTGTGAGAATCTTGTTCAAATATCATTTGAAGACTTTGACGATTGACTCATTTCATGATGTGTAATCAAAACTCATGATGTGTAATTTCTTCATGACTTGAAATTCTTCACGACTTGGATTCATGTTCTTTGACATGTTGTGATCTCATGTTACACGTCATGTACTGATGATTCATGATGTTTACTTACTTTTATTGCTTCTATATGTCATCATGCCTTGGTTTCTTAAGTTTGATGTTTAAGAAGTGCTCCCTGATCATCCTCAGAAATACGATGTCGCGCTGTGAGTGAAGAGAAGTGGCGCAAAGGGTATTTTAGATCATATTTCTTCCCTTCTCATTCCTTTTCCAAAAATTACTTGTATCCTATCACAAAACGTAAAACTACTCAATACATTCCAAATTTGGAAATATTATTCAATTAAATCCATAAATCAATATACTAGAATTTTCTAAAATGTATGCTTGTAATATAATTATCAAATCCCCCCACACTTGAATTCATCCTTGTGCTCAAGGATGGAATCTGAACATACTACAAAGGAAAATCACCTTACCATGCTTCAAATTCAATTTCAATAAAAGAAATTAATCAAATGTAAAATTAAATTCTCAAGAATCACATATAGAAAATTTAACGATGCCTCATTTTTTAAAGAAACAAGAAATTCATGTATTTTACTTTTTCCCTTTGAAATAGCCATGTTTCTTCATTTATCCATTTTAATTTTTCAATTCATTATTAATATGCATATTGTTTGAAATCTATCTCAAATGAATATTTCCACTCATCATCAGGGTAAAAATGAATATAGAATTCAATAAATACCTCAAAAATATGTAATTTACCATAGCTTCACAAGGAATTTAACATCTCCACCGCGAAAAGACAAAGATCACAATTAATCATGAGATATTCACAAGTTTGGATAAAATAACTCTATGGTTTCAGGGTAGGTAGGTAAATGAAATAAAAATTAAATTCCAAAAAAGATGTTTAACTCTAAACCATCATGATATCAAAATATCTCACTAAATGTATCCTCCAAAAATTTCATTTCTCCCTTCCCCAGAAACTCAAAGTAAGCACATGATATATGTAAACGCAATGAATGAATCAACCTCTCTTGCCCCCTTTTTTTCTTTTCAAAAAACATATTTTTTTTGTTTTTATTTTTTGAAATTTATATTTAATACAATTATCACATCCATCATCAAACCACATATGATTAAAACATCATCAATCTGGAAAATGGTGATTTTTTATCTTCCCAAAACACAACCCAAATTTATTCATATTTTTAGCAAGATGGGTGAATAATCAAATACAATGAATGACACACGGCCTTCCTCATATCATAATAAAAAACCCACTATAAAAACATCCACAATAAAGTACATATCGATAAACCCAATAAAATTCCTCCCCCACACTCATTTTTTTAATATCATGCAGAATATTCAGAGGAAGGTTGGAATAGATAAAATAGTCTTATAAAAAAATCATCTCCTAACAAGGTTGTTAATGGATTCAATGGTATTAAAAATGATTAATGTAAGGTGGGTCCAAGAATAAGGGTAAGAAAAATGCCTCAATAATTTTTAAAAGTGACTCTGTTCAATCATATCTTCAATAAGATGCAATGCAAGTTCTAGAAGAAAACATGCTCAAGTTTTTAAAGAACATTTCCACAGAAAGAATAGGAAATATTGGTTTATTGGATGTATCAGGAATGAGACAAATGGTTAGAATAAATACTCATGGAAATGCATAACTACAATTAAATTAATTAATGAAAACATCAAAAATTCAAAACATGTCCAAATATCAGAAAACTTTTATCTAAAATAATCAACATGCTCACTTAAATCAAGATTTTTCAATTCCTAATCCACATTCTTATCTATAATAACTCTTTTTCCCATTTTTCTTATTCAAATTTATTGAAAAAAATCTAAATATTTGTAATGATAATTTTCTTAGGTAGTTTATGCCACCTAGATTAGTTGATTAATGAATGAATCAAGTGCAGGCATGCAATTGGTAGCTAAAAATCTAAGAAATTAATTTTTTTGGGGATACAGTAGAAAATTCAGAATCAAAATAATACTCCCCTTTCAATTATTTATTCAATCATGGATGTACATGTTCTACTTTCAACATGGTGCTACCTTGGGTCTTGATGGTCTTGAAAATTAATAAAAATGTGAAAGAATAGGCCATTATTAATGAAAATATTTAGAGTAAGAGCATGCATGCCTCTAAAAATAGAAAATAAATAATGAAAGAAAACATGGGTTGCCTCTTGGAAGCTCTTTTGTTTAATGTTGTTGTCTTGACCTTACCTCCTTCATCTTTATCTCTTATGATGAATGATTGAAAATTTTATACCTCTTTGGTGTCCATGAATGGTCTCAATTGTTTCCTATCCACATATGTCATCCCCTGTCCTTCTTCTCTGAACAACTTGATTCTTCCTAATGGTAGCACTTGTTTTTTATCCATTGGACTAACCCATAATTTCTTCTTTAATCCTACTGAACTAAATATAATTTCATGTATCATCATTACCTATTTTCCTTTCTCAAATATAGTATATTTTTTCACTCCTTTGGTGTTATTTTTCTTACTCTTATGATTTTATTTCGTCCAAAATCTAACATCCTCTTTCACAACAGTATCTAACTCATACACCTCTTCAATCTCTGTGGCATCCTCAACTTCAGTTTTTTTTCTTTCTCTAAACTCATTTTCTTCTTGTACATCGTAGTTTTTCATTTCCTAGTAGATTTTGAAACTCATTTGATCACTTCTAACTCTCATACACAGTTCTCTTTTTTTGACCATTGACCAATGCACACCATGTGGTTAAAATGGTATTCCCAAAATGAATGGATTTTTCTCCTCTTCTATATCTAGCACTAGGAAGTCAATGGGGAAGTATAATTTTTCAACATTGATAAGGATGTATTTGATGACTCCACTTGTTGATTTTATAGTTGAGTCTACTAATTGTATAAGTACTCTTGTAGGCTTTAGTCCATCATGTCCCAAACTCTTGAATGTCATGTACAACATGATGTTGACACTCACACGTAAGTCACACAAATCCTTCCCACGTTTGTTAACTTCGATAAAGATAAGAATTCAAAACTACCTGGATCACTTTACTTATTAGGTAGGTTAAAACCACTACTAGACACTCTCATGTGAGCGGAAGGGTTTTTATATCTTCCAGCATCTTCTTATTTGTTACTAGATCATTCATTAATTTTTCATATCTCGGAACATTGGTGAGAGCCTCTACAAAAGGTATATTAAAAATAAATTTTATAAAGTTTTACAAAAACATACATCTCTGCACATTGTTTTTCACTTGTGTCATCCTCTCTGAAAAAAGTTATATGT
Organism: Viscum album; assembly: GCA_963277665.1. Lineage (NCBI taxonomy): Eukaryota > Viridiplantae > Streptophyta > Magnoliopsida > Santalales > Viscaceae > Viscum > Viscum album. The sequence goes on along the minus strand of OY728123.1, from coordinate 742,602,132 downwards.
AGATTGTAATGAGGTGGTTCTTCTTCATAATCATCAGCTACTTGTTCCTTATTAACTTCATCTTACTCTGGTGGGTTTTTGAAAAATTATATTCCACTTCCTTTGGTTTTCTTCCTTCTTATAAGCTTCATAGCCTTCAAATAATCACATGGGCATTCTTCGGTGAATCTTGGAAGCTCTCCTCTTTTTCTCTCTCTAATTTGATTAGTGATTTGGACAATTTGGTGCTCCTAATTCTGACATGTGGGATTTTGGCATGATGCTTCTTCTTTTATTTCCTAGAGAGAAACCCTAGAAGTAGTCATGAATTTTGTCAACATCTCCTCTAATGAATGGACCTGGCTTGTTAGTGTGGTCCCTTGGGGGTTCTTGTTGTTAGAACCCTTTTCCATATTGTTGTTATTGTTGTTGTGGTTGTTGTGGTCTATAGCCCTGAAATTGATTAATAGGATTGTAATCATCATACTTTACATCTTCTACACACGTACTTGGGGGATTTTTCTAGTGGCCCATCATGATTTCCATATTCTTGGACAACAATTCCATTTGTATTTTCATCCAATAATTGTTTTTTACTACATGAACGCATTTTCGATGCATGCCCCCTACTTTCCACTAGAAGCTCTTGTTCGTCATATCATCCAGTAGGTCGTGGATTTCTATTGGCGATTTCTTCATTAAGTAACCTCCAACTACAGTGTAAAGGATTGACATGTTTCCTTGTGACAAACCCTTCTAGAAAGTTTAGATTAGTAGAAATTGTTTTATTCCATGATGGGGGGGAATTGTGAGTCAAATATTTATACCATTCCTATATAGAATACAAATATTTATCATCATATTGACAAAAGTTTTGAATATTTACCCATATATCCATTGATTTTGATGGTAGAAAGAAGTGAGTGAGGAAGTTCCTAGCCAGCTCATCCCATGTAGTGATGGAATGTGGGGGTAGGCTATGAATATAGTCTCGATCTCTATTTCACAATGAAAATCATAAAATACGAAGTATTACCACATCATTTGAGACGTTTTGAGCTTGAAATTTGTTGTAGAGGTCAAGGGAATCTCCCAAGTGTTTTTTTGGATATTCATGTGGAAGCCTGGTGAATTGTACAGTGTTTTTTATCATTGAAATTATGGATGAATTGATCTAGAATTGATTTTTAGTGATGGTAGTTTCCAGGATAATTGGTAGCAATCATGTGTTTGACGGGTGCTCATAGTCAGTGAGTATCTGAAGCCCCCGATCTCTATGAATAATTTGATTTTGTCCAGCGTCCATTGTGGTCGTAGTTACTTGGATTGCTGGGGTTGGTTCATAATAATGTGTGGACTTGGTGATGTCTTCTTTTTCGATCGATTGTTGTAATTATGAATTTAAAATCTGAAATTTATAGAATGATCACACCCAAAGTAATCAAAGAAATTGAAATAAAAGAGTAAAATAAAAAATTGTTGTCCTAAAAACTAAAAGTCTACCATCCCTGAAAATGACGGTAGTTTGATAGCCTCATAGGGCATCATTAATTCCCTATAGTACTATGCAAAAAACAAATTTATACAACCCAAACTATCCTATTTGATTAATTAAAGCATAGTATTAGGCAATTTTGGGATTGAACCCACATAGACGGTGATTTAGTTTATTAGATTTTCAAAAGATTAGTTTTGTTAAATGGAGGGAAAAGGTGAGAAAATAGTGAATTGATTCGTTTGATGAAAGCATAATAAGAAAGAAAAGCAGATTGATTTTTTGGTTTGAAAATATATTTTTAAAGCATGTCAGGGTTTTTTAATTTCCATGTTCATGTAAAATTGGATTTTAGAATATTTTTTGATTAATTCATAATTAGTTTTAGAGTCAAGATGAGGATTATCCAATGCTCATGGTATCTGCTCCTTAATTCAGCAATACCCTATTTATCATAGTCCGGTAATATAGGATTTCACTGAATTAATTTTTTCCTAATACCTTATTTAAAGCCTATTTCCCCTAAAGTTTACAATGGTCATGTCATATTTAGGGTAGTCAGTTGTGAAATTTAAATATTCCTTCTTAATTAATTTATCTATAGTCATTATAAAAAAAATAAAGGGATTGTAAATTGAAGAATGATATAAATAAAACCAAATGATTGAATAATAAAAAGAGTTAAACCCAACACACCTTCCCCCTTTAGTTACATCACCCTAGAACATGTGGGGTTTACCCCCTCATCCTAATGATTAGAGAATAAGTGGGAAAGAGAAAATAAAATAAATTCATAAAGAAAATAAAGAAGACTCGGTGAGGGCCCTGCATAATGCATCTTCTCACTCTGAGCTTCTCTGAATCGAAATTACCCCCACAGTAGCTGGCTGGTCCCCTATTTATATGCTTCTTATTGGCTCTACCCGACCATGTCACATCATGTTCTTGAATTACACATCATATAATTCTACTCCACATTTTGTGACTCCACATGATAGGTGCGTGAATCTCATCTGAGATTTTGGAAATTTGAACCCTTAAAAGAAATGTACTAGGGTTACACACTGTGTAATCCTTATCCATGTTGCCTCCATGTCCATGAGAATCTTGTGAAAATCAAATTCTAAGACTTTGACCATTAACTCATGTCACAATGTGTAATCCAAACTCATGATGTGTAACGGCTTCATGACTTGGAATTCTTCACCACTTGGTGTCACGGTCTGTAACATATCGGGAACTGATGTTACACATCATGTACTGAAGATTCCTGACATGTAATTCCTTTTTTTTTCTCCCGAATATCATCTTGACTTTGTTTCTTCCGTTTTATGACTAAGAAGTGATCTATGATAATCTTAAAAAATCAGGTGTCACACCGTGATCAAAAAAAAGTTGTACGATGGGTCTTTTAGATCATATTTCTTCCCTTTTAGTTCCTTTTCTAAAAATCCCTTATATTCTATCACAAAACATAAAAAAAACTCAATACATTCCAAATTTGGAAAGACTGTTCAATTAAATCCAAAAAACAATATACAAAAATAGTCTAAAATGTATGCATGAAATAGACTTATCAAATCCCCCCACACTTGAATTATGCCTTATCCTCTAGGATGGAATCTCAACATACTACAAAGGACACTCACCTTACCATGCTTCAAATTCAATTTCAATAAAATTGATTAATAAAATTGAAAATTAAATGATCAAGCATCGCATGTAGAATATTTATCAACACCTCGTTTTTTAGAGAAACAATCCAGTCATGTTTTTTACTTTCCCTATTTTGAAATATCCATGTTTCTTAATTCATACATTTTCATTTTTCAGTACATTATTAATTTTTCATACCATTTTCAATCTACGTCACATGAATTTTTCCACTCATCATCAGGGTAAAAATGAATAAAAAATTTAGTACGTACCTAAAAAGCATATAACTTACCATAGGCTAGCAAGGCATCTAACATCTCCATCGTATAAAGACATAGATCAAAATTAATAAGGAGGGCTTCACCATTTAGGATCAAATGACTCTAAGGCTTCAGGGTAGGTAGGTAAATGAAATAATAAGTAAATCTCAACAAGGAGGTTAAACTCTAAATAATTTTTATTGAAAACAAAAATAGCTCACTAAATGTCTCCTCTATAAATTTCATTTCTCCCTTCCCCTAAAAACCTAAAGTGGGCCCATAATATATGTAAGCACAATGAATGAATAAATCTCCCATTCTCTATTTTTTTTCTTTTCAAAAAATATATATATTCTGTTTTAATTTTTTGAAATTTGTTTTTTTAAATCTCACATCCATCACCTCACCACATATGATCAAAAGATCGTTGATCTGAAAAATTGTGATTTTTGATCTTCCTAAAACACAAACACAATTTTTTTATTTTTTTATCAAGAGAGGTGAATAATGAAATAAAATGAATGGTATATGTCCTTCCCAAAATCACAATAGAAAACCCCCCCAACAAAACATCCACGATAAAGTGCATCCCTGTAAACCCAATAAAGTTCCTCCCCCACACTTATTTTTTTTAAATATCGTAACAAATTTAGATGAATGTATGAATGGATAAAATAGGCATGTAACACAGCTCATTTCCTAACAGGGTTGTTCATGGCTTCTACGGCTTTAAAAATGATTAATGTAATGTGGGTCCAGCAATAAGGGAAACAAAAAAATGCCTCAATAATTTTTAAAAGTGACTTTGTTCGGTCATAGCTTCGATAAGATGCGAAGAAAGTTCTAGAAGAAAACATTCCTGAGTTTTTAGAGAATTTTTTTGTTTAACTAATGGGAAATATTGGTTCAGTGGATGTATCAGGAATGAGACAAATGGTTTGAACAATTACTCATGGAAATTCATACCAATAATTAAATTAATTAATGCAAATATCAAAAATTAAAAACACAACCAAATATAAGGAAAACTTCATCTATAATGGTCAAAATGCTCCCCTAAATCAATATTTTTCAATTCCTAATCCACATGCTTATCTATACCAATTATTTTTCCCATTTTTATCATTCAAATTTATTGACAGGCAAATCTGAATATATGGCATGATAATTTTCCTAGGTAGTCTATGTCTCCTAGATCAGTTGATTAAAGAATGAATCAAGTAGGGGCATGCAATTGGCAGTTAAAAATCTAAGACACAAATTTTTTTAGGAATAAAGTATAAAATTTATAGTTGAAACTCATACTCCCCTTTCAATTGTTTCTTAGATCATGGTTGTACATGTTATTCTTACAACATGGTTCTTCCTTGGTTCTTGATGGTCTTGCAAATTAAAAACAAATAATTGAAAGTAGAGGTCGTTATTAATGAAAATGTTTGGATCGAGAGCATGCATGCCTCTAAAAATAGAAAAAAAACAATGAAAACAAAAAACTCAGGTTTCCTCATAGAAGCGCTTTTGTTTAATGTCGTTGTATTAACCATACATCCTTCAGCTTTAGATCATGTGATGTATGATTGAAAATTGTGTACCTCTTCGTGCTCCATGAATGGTCCCAGTCATGTCCTATTCACATTGTTCGGCCCCTATCCTTCTTTTCTAAATAACTTGATTCTTCCTGATGGTAGTACTTGTTTTATCTCCATTGTACTGAACCACCATTTCTTATTTAGTCTTGATAAACTAAATGCAATTTCATGTATCATCCATAAATTTTGTCCTTTCTCAATTGTAGTGGAGTCTCTCACTCCTTTGGTGTAAGTTATCTTAGTCTTTAGCTTCACTTTACTCTTAAATTTAACATCCTCTTCTACAACAGTGTCTAACTCATGCACCTCTTCAATCTCAGCAGAATCCTCAACTTTAGCTATTTCTCTTTCTCTAAACTCATTGTCCTCATGCACATCATAGTTTTGCATTGCATGGTGGATGTTGAAACTCACTTGATCACTTACAAGTCTCAAAACAAGTTCTCTATTTTGATCATTGATCAATGCATGCCTTGTGGCTAAAAATGGTCTTTCGAAAATGAGTGGATTTCTCTCCTCTTCTATATCCAACACTAATAAGTCATCGAGGAAGTAGAATTTTTCGACTTTGATTAGGACGTCTTCGATGACCCCTCTTTGGGATTTCACAGTTGAGTCTTCTAATTATAGAAGTTCTCTTGTAGGCTTTAGTCCATCCATTACCAAACTCTTGAATGTCGTGTATGACATGATATTGATACCTGCACCTAAGTCTCACAAAGTCTTCCCATATTTGTTAGCTCTGATAATGATAGAAATTGAAAACTACCTAGATCTATTAACTTCTTAGGTAGGTCATTTGAAATCACTATTGAACACTCTCCTATGATGATAATGGTTCTGATCTCTTCTAGGTTCTTCATGTTTGTTACTAGCTCTTTCATGAATTTTTCATATGTCCTCGTGTTGGGGAGAGCCTTTGAAAAATGTATATTAATATGAAATTTTTTAAAGTATTTTAAAAAGTTACATCTCTACAAATTGTTCTCAACTTGTGTCATCCACTCTAAAAAAGGCATCCTTGGATTGTAATGAGGTGGTCCATCTTCTTCCTCTTTAACTATATGTTCCTTATCAGCTTCAGCTTCCTCAAGTGGGTTTTTGGAAATTTTTATTCCACTCCCTTTGATTTTTTTCCCGCTTCTCAGCTCAATTAACTTCAAATCTTCATGGGGGAATTCTTCAATGAATCTTGGAAGCTCTCGTCTTTTTCTCTCTCTAATTTAATTTGATCGGTGATTTGACCAACACGATGCTCCATATTCTGAAATGTGGGATTTTGGTATTATGCTTATTCTTTTGTTTCCTTGAGTGCAACCCTAGAAGTAGTCATGAATGTTGCCACTATATCCTCCAATGAATGGACTTGGCTTGTTATTATGGGCCCTTGGGGTGCCTGTTGTTGGAACCCTTATCCTTGTTATTATTGTTGTTATGTTCACCAGCCCTGAAATTGATTACCACAATTTTAATCAGTATACTTTACATCTTCTACACAGGTAGCTTGGGGATTTTTCTGGTGGCCCATCATGATATCCATCTTCTTGGTCAGCAACTTCAGTTGTACTGCCATCTAGTTATAGTTGTTTACTACATGAATGCCCTTCCATTGTTTCTCTTCTGCTTGCCACTAAAAACTGTTGGTCACCATCTCATCCAGTAGGATGTAGTTTTCTTCAGGAGATTTTTTTAGACCTTCCAGCTACAGTGTCAAGGATAGACCAGTTCCTTGTGAAAAACCCTTGTATAATTTTTGGATTAGTTTCCACAATTACTCAAATCTGACTTTTTTTCTTGATTTTTTCAAACAACTTTAAAAGGAGAAGTTGGAACCCACACAATCATACCCTCCCATTACAAACCACCACCCAAATTCAAAATTCAAAATGCAGAATTCAAATTTCAAATTATAAAACTGAATGACCTTCACACGCATTGATTGAGTTTGACCCTGAAACTGCACATCGCCCCCACGAATGAATCTCCGGAAATCACCCCCATGAATCATTTCCTTCCCGAGTGCATTTGGAACCGAATTCCAGCCAGCATCAGCTCCTCCAGAATAGAATCGCCAGCACAGCGACGAAAGTCATCGGAAAATCATAGAAGAAGAGCCCCTAAACCAGAAAAATTTGGTCGCACCACCATCGTCATCTGACATCAGAAGCAACAAAAATGCAGAACCAACACCGAAAAAACCCGGATAAAGGGAGAAATCCACCACAAGTCGTGACTCCTAGAACACCCTACCGCCCCACACACACATCCCAAAACCTCATCGGAAACCATCTCACCCCACCGACCTGGGATGGACCCATGGACCTGGAAGCCAGAGCAGAGTAAGGGCGGAGAGGGCCTCCACAGCGAGCAGCGAGCCATGATGAAGTCTGCACCATCAAACCCACAGCTAACATCTTCGTCGAACCTGCACCACCGAAACAGAACAAAACTTCATCGAAAAGCCATCAAATAACCGAAGCAGATGTCGTCTTCAACTGCAAACATCCACCAAAACAAAACAAGTTGAATCAGATTGTCAGAAGAAGAAACAGAACATGAGTGAGGGAAAATGCGAAGAAGGAAGCGAAAAGAAGAAAACCAAGATCGTTGCAAGATCTGGCAATAGAGAGGAATAGAGGAAGGATATAAAGGGGCGGTGAAAATGAGGAAACCCTAGGTCACCAAAGGAGGGAGATCAAACCGATAAGGATGAAACAGGATCCAAAAGCAGGAAGGAGAAAATCGCGATCTCGAGAAGCGAGATGAAATGTCACTCCATCGACGGAGGGAAAACCCTAGGAGGAGAAGAGCAGTCGAGCGAGAGCGCCAGGAGACAATGAAGCCATCCCAAAACCATTGGTTAGCTAGGTGGGTTTCTCTTAGTAGCCACAATTATATTCCAAGATTAGGGCACTTGCGAGCCATATCTTTATACTCTTCCCATGCATAATATAGAGATTCATAATCACATTGACAAAAGTTTTTAATATTTACCCATATATCCACAGTGGGGAAGTTCCTAGCTACCACATCCCATGTAGTGATGGAATGTGAAGGCATGCTATAAATCTAGTATTGAGCTCAATCGTACAATGAAAATCGGAAAAGACAAAGTCTTACCGCGTCATTTGAGGAGTTTTGAAATTGAAATGTGTCGCAGAGCTCGAGGAAATCTCCGAAGTGTTTGATCCGAACATTGTGTGGAAGTCTGGTGAATTGCACAGTGTTTTTGATCATCAAAATCATTGTTGTCTTGATCTCAAAGTGATTTGCAATGATGAGGGTGCTTGGATGCTTGGTTGCAATCATGTGTTTGTAGGGCGCCCGTAGTCGGCGAGCATCCAAATCCCCTGATCTCCTTAAAGAATTTGATTTTGTTCTATGCCCACCATGGTCACAGTTTCTTTCATTTCTGAAGTTGGTTCATAAAAAATGGTGGACTTCGTGATGTCTTCTTTCTTTGATCAAGTGTTGTAATTGTGCATTAAAAATATGAAATTCACAGAAAGAGCACACTCATCATAAATAAAGAAATTGAAAAAAATAGTAAAATAAAAAATTGAAGTCCTAAAAACTAAAAGGCTACAATACCCAACAACAGTGCCAGTTTGATACCACTTTAGGGTGTCATTAATTCCCTATGGTACTACGAAACAAACAAATTTATAAAACCCAAACTATGCTACATGATTAATTAAAATGTAGTATTAGGACGGTTTGGGATCAAACCAACAGAGATGGTGATTTAGTTTATTAGAATTTCAAATATTAATTTAATTAAATTGAGGGAAAATGTGAGAAAATAGTGAATTGATTGTTTTGATGAAAGTTGAATAAGAAAGCAAAGCAGATTGGTTTGTTGGTTTGAAAACATATTTTTAAAGCATGTCAGGGTTTTTTAATTTCCATGTTCAAGTGAAATTTGATTTTACAATATATGTTGATTAATTCATGATTAGTGTTTTAGTCGATATGAGGATGATACAATGGTCATGGTATCTCCTCCTTAATACAACAATACCCTATTTACCTTTGTCCAGTAATATAGGATTTCACCAAATTAATTTTTTCCGAATACCATATTTAAACTTGTTGTCCCCTAAAGATGGCAATGGTCATGCCACCTTTAGGTTAGTCAATTGTGCAATTTAAATGTTCCTTTTTAATTAATTTATCAATGGCCATGATAAAATAAAAAGAAAGGGATTTGAAGTTGAATAATGAGATTATGCAAACCAAATACAAGAACAATAAAAAGAGTTAAACCCAATGAACCTTCCCCCTACAGTTACATCACCCAATCACATAGAGGGTTTACCCCCCTCATCCAAATAATGAGAGAAAAAGAGGGAAGGAGAAAATAAAATAAATGCAAAAATAAAATAAAGATGGATCAGGGAGGGCCCTACGAATACAACTTCTCACTCTGAGCTTCTCTAAATCAGAATTCCCCCAACAGTACATAGAGGGTCCACTATTTATAGGATTCGTATTGGCTCTACCTAACAATGTCATGATGTGTACTTAAATTACACGTCATGTAATGTGTCTCTGTGGTTTCTGACTCCGTGTGACGTGTACGTGGATCTTAGCTGAGCTTTTTGAAATTCGACCCATTACACGACATGTACTATGGTTACTCATCTTGTAATCCTTATCTGTGTTGCCTTTGCATCTGCGAGAATCTTGTGCAAATCTCATTTGAAGACATTGAACATTGACTCAGGTCATAATGTGTAATCAAAACTTACAACGTGTAATGGCTTCATGACTTGAAATTCTTCATGACATGGCTTCATGATCTGCAAAATGCCGTGAACTAATGCTACACGTCCTGTACTGATGATCCATGACATATAATTCCTTTTTATGCTCTTAGATCTCATATTACCTTGGTTTCTTTAGTTTGGTGTCTAAGAAGTCCTCCATGATCATCCCTAAAAATCTGGTGTCGCGCCACAAGCGAAGAAGAGCGGTGCAGAGGGTCTTTTAGCTCATATTTTTTCCATTTTAGTTCTTTTTGCAAAAAATCATTGTATTCTATCACAAAAAATAATACAACTCAATAAGTTAAATTTTTTGTAATATTATTCAATTAAATCCACAAATTGATATACTAAAAGAGTCTAAAATGTATGCATGAAATAGACTTATCATACACCAATGTTTATTATAGGGGAAAAGGTTCCAAAATAGACCATTCTAGAGCCTTAGTAATTATAAGGTTAAAATATGGCCTTAAAAAGGGTTTTGGTATAGGTTAGAGTCATTTTAAACTCATATCTTTTTTGTTTAACCACCTATGGTAAACCAAATTTTACCTTAGCTTTGGTAAATAATTTTTTACTTTTTTTTATGATTTATTATCATAAAAAATTATGTTAAACACATTAGATAATATAAATCAGTCAAATTAAAAATATGGAATCCATTTTTTAAAATTCTATAAATATTTGTGGAAATATTTAATTTAATATTAAACCCACAGATGCGAAGAGAAATCAGTTTTCTAAAGTGAAAATATTCAAAAGTTTAAAAAGATTTTATATCAAAATTCAGTAATAAAATTATTATAATGACATAAATTGGATTAATTGATATATAATTTATGTAACTATACATTTAAATATATTTTATAACAATAACTAACATGATAAATTCCTGAAATTAAAATGAAGTTTTTAATAAAAACAAGTATTTTCACTATTCATTGAAAACATAATATTTTTATAATTATCTCAAAAATTCAAACTATGATGATTTTGAAATGATGATATTAAAAATTAATATTATTTTATCAAATTCATTTTTCAGATGTTTTAAAATTTAATTTTATTATTTTTCACACAAAAATCACATTTTTTAGAAATGGTATTTTCGAAAAAAATAAAGAATTTACTAAAAATTAAGTATTTTTTATCAATATTTTATATTTATATAAAACCTTTATACTTAATATATTATGTTTTTTATTAATATTTATTCATCCATTTTTAAAGGATACATAATAATTTTCTGGTTTAAATAATAATATTAATAGAATGTCATGGTTCGTTAAAACTCGATATTGTGTGTAATGCAAGTTGTCGAAGAAATTTAAATTTATTGGAAAAATATCATTCATAAAAACTTGTGGTATTAAAAATTAGATGATATAAAATTTTGTATATCACATTTCACATGTTTAGAACACCTAGTGTATAATTGAAAAAAAATTGTGAGCCTTCTAGAGCATCCTTTTTGAAATGAATCAATCAATTAGAATATTTTGGTTCAAAAGATAACATAGGCCCAATTAGATTAGTAACAAAAAAAATTGGAATCTAAATAGATTTTAAACATAATTTTGGAATATTTATAAAAAAATTATCAATAAAATTTTTAGTATGCCAAAATGATTGAGTAAATCTAAATGTGCATACATTAGCATTATTCTTTGTAATCTATAATTAAAACATGTAAATCTATAAATTATCCCTTGTGAGATTATGACAAAAGTATTCTAATTTATCCTTTTTGAAATGTTTTTATAATGAAAACCATTCTTACTGTAGTCAGATTTCATTACTGACATCATTTTATCATCTTTCCATTTTCATTGAATAATAGTAGAAGATGTTTCTTTATGATTAAAAAATCATTTTTCATGTCCACATTCTCATTTAGAAGAGTATCTAAATAAATATATACATTTTCATTAGAACCATAAGCTATATTTCCTAATTTTATAATTTTTTTATAGATATTCGTACACTAATTCTCAACTTCATTTATTTCCTCCAAGAATTAATTAAACCATATTTCTTGATATTTATTATTTAATTCCATAAAATTTGTAATCCTTTCATTTTCTATTTTTATTTTCAATATCCCAAAACCATAATTCTTTCTACATTCCTCTCACTAGGAAAAACATGTATTCTTATTTTCAAATTCCCTTTTAATATTCTCATTATAAATAATAAAGTATTTATTTTTTATTTTTAAATCAGTATATTTTTTAATTATCCTGATACTATCATTTGGTAATTACTAATTCTATTTATACAATTGTTTGACATTGAAAATCATAGAATTAGAATTAAAAAAATAAGAATCATTTTCTTTTTTATCTTCAATTATTTAATTACGATCAACATCAGGAGTTTTAAATTATGTAAAAAATGAATTAGGTACCTCAAAATTTGTTTCCATCATAGCACGGTCCCAATCTATTGTTCACTTCCTATGTCACAACTCAATTTTGAACAGTCTGAACAATCACATCAACCAAAAAATGATTTATTTTCCCTTTCATCTATTTTATTTGTCTTTCTTAAATTCTTTTGTTTAGGATAGTCAATCATAATGTGTCATTTCTTCCATCACTCATTACATATTATTTATGAAACATCATTATTATTGATAGTATAACCTTTCTTACACTCCTTTTTTCTTCCCTTTAATCTTCCTCTTTCCTCCACTTTTTTAATAAATATGAAAAACATATTGCTAAAATTGGCCATTTATTTTTTTCTTTCATGGAACTCATATTCAAAATTGTTATAGGATTAATTAACATTAGAATTAAAATTAGTACATCTTCTCTTTGTATTCTCTTAGTCGATAATATTTTCTATTTAAACATGTTACTATAAGAAAGAATCAATTAGTTCACCTTATTTATACTTCTTAAAATTAATTCTTTTATCAATTGATAAATTCATTTCATGCCATCGTTTTGGTAATTCCCTTAGTACCCTTTCAACTAGAGTTGTATTGTTCAGTACTTAACCACATTATATCATACCATTTGTATTGTTTATCAGTAAAACATCTAGTTCAATGATTTATCCTCTCCCATCAAGAAATTCTAATATTTTCCTCATAGTATTCCAAGAATTGTTTTTTATGATAGTATATCCCTTAGTGAGTACCTTGTAGAATTCTCTAATTATCATGGACTATATTACATGGTAAAACATGGATATAAAAATGTATACGTATATCTTATTGAAAAATATACATTAATTTATAATATAAAACACAAATTACCCTATCATTACATAAAAGTGCTTATATATTTTCATCGGAAAGTTTATATGTTTTCTACCTAATTTTCTAATGTTTCAAACATATCTTCTTTAGGTGCGCTTCTAAATGATCTTTCCAATGACCACAATCACTTACATAAAAAGCATGGAGTTTTTGTGTTATCAAGACATCATTTAAAATAATACCTACTATCATTAAAAAATAATATTTATTTCTTAAACTATTAGTTCCTCGATATTTATATTAGCACAAAAGTTAAAAATTATCAATAAAACATATATCCTAAAGGATACGATCTCTAATACCAATTTTTTATTGGGTAATAAATAACAGATAACAAATATCCTTAAAAATGTCTAACATCTAATAAAAACTCTTGGTTCTAGGAAAAATAATAATATAGCTAAATTTTCCTTAATAAGGACCTTTCTCTAATAATATTTATTGTTCTCAGATAGATGAAAACAATGGACTAGAGGGGTGTGGGGTGGTGAATAATCCTTTAAATTTTATTAAAACAAATAATAAGTCATATTTTATTATTGAATATATCTAAAGTTTTGTACAGTGTTTAAAATATAATACAACAGAAATAAAAATATGAACATGGTATTTTTATAGTAGTTCAGATCACCAATATCTTACAATATAATTCAATCATTGCTACTTGGTGGAAATTGTAGCCACAATGAAACATCATGTTTAATTGTGTGATAACCTATTTATTAACACATCCTTTTACAATTCATGCATTCCCATTGAATACCTGAATTTTTAAAGGATTTAAAACCTATACTAAACTATCTTTTTATTGAGATTCACAACCTAATAAAATTCATTTTTATTAGTAGAATATCCAATACTGGAATTTACATTGATTGGGGAAATCATTAACCAACACATATGATTAAAAATATATGAAGTAACAAATAATATGGTGAAAACCAAAAAATAATGGAGATCAGTATATAAAATAATATATCAAAGTCAATGTAACTTCAGGTACATTTATCAAATCATAAATATAGAGTTTTATATTGAAGTTCCTTCATAATCTCATCAATATAAAAATATTCATATAATATCTCTATTATATATCAGGAAAATCATTTTCCATCTTTTTATATATTAGTTTGGTCCAAGAATAAACTATGTAATGTTTATTTCAACACATTCCTACTTGATCATATTAAAAAAGATAATATTACATAATTAATTCAATTTTCATCATGATTAATAAGGGGAGTCTTAATAACCAATATCAAAATTCCACATGATAGGGAATAATAATACTTATAATAATTCTAATTATAAATAATTTGAATTATCATGCTCATATTAAGAGAATTATTATAAGGACCTGACCTTAAAAATTAAAATTTCTAGTGTTTTTGAACTAGAATTCATATTCAAGGAAGATTTTATTTTATGTTTCTAGATAATTAGGATGAACTCTTACAAAGTAAACACATACATTAAAAGTGGACACTTATACCCAGTATCCATTTTTCCACCAAAGGAAAAAAAATTTATAATAAAACATGTTTTATTTTCATGAAATATCTTCACAATTATCCCATTGATCTGATACTTTTCTCTATTTCCCATTAATCCTTGTGAAAGACATTTTAAAAATTTGGGATCCGAAAAAAGCTCAGTAAGGGATATAAAAAGAAGGGAAATTGTTAGTTTAGTACAAATATAAAAACTCATATAATGTTTGCCTTTATCATTAAAGTTATTTGAGAATATTAAATAAAAATTTTTAAAAGAAAAAAACACACATTTTTTTCAAATAAAATCATTAAATCCCATAGTAATAAATTAAAACTCATTTATGTGACTTATATCATCTTATACATAAAACCATTTAAATACCCTTTTAATTGGCATATCCATTTGGATAACTTACAATGAACCTATTACAGGCTTACCTGGTTCTATCTGGGCCACCCTATGTTAAGATATAATGAGATTAACTGGTTCTATCTGGGATACCCCTTGTTAAGTTGTAACGGGCTTCCCCAACGCTATCTGGGTCACCCCATGTTAAGCTGTAACGGGCTTACCTGATACTATCTGGGCCACCCCATGTATAAGCTATATTGGGCTCAACCATTTACTATAATGATCATGTACCATATCATTAATAAAACAATTTCATAATAAAACCCTTTTAAAAACTCTTTTTAAACCCATATGAAAAACAATTTCGGATAAAAATACAATTTCCTTTTATAAACTCATTTTTAACACCAAAACACCCATTTCTAGGGATAAAAATATTCAATACAAAAATAACCAAAAAATAAAATTAATTATTTTAATTTAATAAAACATGTAATATTTCAAGGTAAGATAGAAATGAAATAATATTTACAGTGGTGGAAAATTCATTGTAGTCTTGTACGTTAAGAATAAGACATTCCTTTTATCATTTTTCAAAAGGTTTTGTATAAAACAAGTAAAAAAGAATAATTTCAAAAAAAAATTTAATGATATTAAAAATAGACTTAAAATTTACTTTATAATACTTTTATATCCATATAAATAAATATGTATAATAAATATAAATAATTTTGACATGGATAAAAATATTTTGAAATTAAATCTTTAAACATTCAAAGTGTCTCATACCACATTGAACATTTAAATCATAATAACCATGAAATAATAACATTTAAAAACATTAAATAACATTATAAAAATTAAATTAATGATATTATATGTAAATGGGTCCATATATACACCTCATAAAATATGGTGGGTGTATAAAATCAAAATATTCCTTAATAAAAGGAGATTGAGATGAAGTTCATTACCTCGAGTCTGAATCATCATGAAAAATCTTTATATTCCTAAATAATAATCATATTTTAATTATATAAATTATTTATAACCTTTATTGAGTTTATTATTACTTTTATATCACTTATTACCATGTCCTAACAATTACATAATTATTTAAGTTTGCGTCGAATGTTTTGATGTTATTCGACACATTATTCAAAAATGACTTTGGTATTATGTCAACAATAAAAGCGGTAATTAGTCCATCATATGAAGATTAATATTAATTAAATTATAATAAATTTGATACATCAATTATGATTTTAAATAAATCCATTAAATATGGATATGAAAAATAAACTATATTACAATCATGGAAACAGTAAGTCATACGTATGCATGAGTAACATTTCCATTTTTCAATGATCATTGTGGAAAGAAGTTCAGTATAATTTTATATTTAAAAAATTATAATAAAATTTTTAATATCACATTAATAATTAAAATAAACTTATATATTTCATCCATGTGATATGGTGATGAAAAAAAAATCACATCACTTCGTGGAGAAGATAGTTCACACATATACACTAACGACATTATCATTTTTTGTGCATGGAAATGTAAGAATAAAAATGATATATTATTATTTAATAATGATAAATATTTTATTAATATCATATATAAATATTAATTCCATAATTATAACAAGTCATTAGAGATGGTGATGGAAAATGAATTATAATTGTTTGCGAGTTGGAAGTCCATTTAACACAGGAACAATTAATTATTTTCCCATTTGATAGAATTGGAGATGGATTTAAGTGATGATATAAACTTAATAAAATTTATTATATTGAGTAAACTTGAGTTATTAATTAATAATTTTTTAATATGATTTTAATGAATTGGAAGAAGAAATAAAACAGAAATACTTGATTAAAAATGATACTTTTTCTTCGGGCAATCTCCTTTGTTTAGCACATTAAGACCATTAAGGATGTTGTTATGCCTAAAATAAGAACTCTATAATTTGGGGAGGGATTATAGGAAGTTATTTTTTAAGATATTGAACAAAAAATAGGTGTTTAACTATAAAGAATATAGAATAAGAGGGTCCCTATTATAAGATAGGGGAGGTGTACTCTTGGAATTTCACAAAATATTAAATTAATATAAATTAAAAATTTTCTCTAAATAGCCCAAAAATGATTTATTAAGAATATATTGTGATTATAGTTAGAAATAAATTATTAGAAAAAAAATAATACAAGTGTTAGCTTAATTTTATAATATTTATAATATTATTCTTACCCTTAATTACCAAATTTACCCTTAATCGTTGTCCGAAACAATTACTAATGTTATTGTTTGTATTTTCCCAAAATAAAAGGGAACTATTTAATAAATTTGTAACATAATATTTCAAATATATAACCCATTTTTAAAAATTCAAAACATATAATTTGATAAAATTAATTTAAAATTAACCTTAATGACGTAATGAGAAATCAAGTTTTTAAAGTGAAAATGTTCAAAATATTGAAATATTTTTAGATCCATGTTCAATGTGAAATTGATTCCAATAACCCATATTGTATTAAATGATATAAAATAAATCTTATTAGTCTTTAAAACCAATCAAATATATAATTTAACACTATAAATTATTTATAAGAAATATATGTTATAAATTAAAATTCATTATTTTTCATTATTCAAAAAAACATTAATCTTATAATAAAAATACCAAGAATTAAACCAACGTAAATTTTTACATTTCACATTAAAATAATAAGTTTATTGTTTCAAATATAAGTTATAAAAGTATCAAAACTAAATTGAAAACAACTTTTCCATCAAAAGGTATCAAAATTGCCTTTTAAGAAAAATACATCATTTATAAGTAAAATTGGATTTATTATTATATCATGTAGGATGAATGTTAAAAACTATATTTAATATATTATATATATTTCATTATTATAATCTATAAATAGTTACTTGTTTATTTATAGGTATAAAAAAAACTTATTCACATTTATTTAGTTTTCAAAAAAGTTTTCTTTTTTATTTTCAAAAGGGTTTTATTTTCATTTATAATTAACAGGTCACCAAAGAATTAATTATATATACTTGTGTAAACCATATTTTTATAATTTAGTTAATCCTATTAATACCATATATTCTAATGGATATGAGATAACTTCCATATTAAATACTAAAATTTAGTTACTCATTTAAGCTCAATGTGGTGTATCATGTATCCTATCGAACATTATATTTCCTTCTAAAAAATTGGTATGTTAAATCCCACCAATTAATAAATTTCATCCTCCTAATTTTAACTTGTACTTATTATCTAAGGTTTGACCTTTCAAAGTACCTTTTTTTAAATCCCACATTGGAACAAGGGTCAATATAACTTCAACATTAAAAGAAAGAAATTGAAGTATGAAGTTCATCAGAGATAACACATACAAGGTTTACATGTTGGAAAACATGGACTTGGAAGGGAAAACTAACTATCATATTCTGATGGATACTGATAGAAAACACGGACATTATAATGTTAACCATTAAAAACCACAAAATTTTTATGGGTTAAAAGGTCATTGATTTATTAATAAATAAAGTAAATAAATCACTTTTTTTATTAAAAATTCTTTTCCTAGAGTTGAGGAATTTTTTTTACTATGTAAAAAAATATGGAAATATAATTACTTGATATATTTATATTTTATAAGCATGCTATCATCCTCATAAAATTCTCAGAAATATTAGTAACATTCTAAGAAATATTCTTAGCATGTTTTAACCTCTAAGGGTATCTTATATATCTCATTTTTCATCCAAACTAATAATTTACTCAACCTTTTAATTCATAAAGTATTTTATATCTTAGAATATAAAATTTTACCTCCCTTTGATTTAATAAAACTATTCCATGAAGGAATAAAATTTTACCTTGATCATGGTGTCCACTTTACTTCATTGTCATTTTTTCACATAGATAGAAGGTCCAAGCATTACAACAATAATTTAAAGCTTCCTCAAAGTCCCTTTATTCCTTTGTCAAACCAAACCTTGTACAACATGGGTTGTATAGGTGTTGGAATAGAAATATTTTTTGAAAATAGTTTTTCATAACCTATAATTTCAAAGAATATGACAAAACTTGATTTTTATACAGCAATAAAACCATGTTTTTGAAAAATTTAATCAATGGTTTATTTAAAATACTGTAAGTATGTGCAGAAAGACTATAAGTTAAAACCAAATATAAATAGACTATACAATGGTATTCTTCTTTGGTATATGTATTAAAATAATAATATTATTCAAAATCCTATGATATAGTAAAATATTTTAAAATGAATTGATAATATTTAACATTATTTAAAATATGAGAATATTCAGAAGGTAGGATTTGATTAAAAACCCATGAATTATGGTTGTATCAAGTTATAGAGGATATATTTGATATTTTATACAACTATTTTTACGAGATTTGTATGTTATAAAATGTTTTAGAATCATAAGGATATGACATAACAATAATTATTGTAAGAAATTCAGGTGGGAGAGATTGGAATGTTGTTTGAGATCCTCCTCCTTCCATTCGTAACTAAATTTCCTTGTTCTGAAAAAGTTATAAAACAAGGATTTAACAAAAATAATATATAAAAAACATAACCTCTATTTAACCAAAAGTCTTAATACCTAAAGTTTTCTAAACCATCCTCTGATAACAACTTATAAGGACAAGGCCTTAATCATTAAATTTTATAGTGTTTTTGAACTATAATTCACATTTTAGGGAATTTTTAGTTTATAGTTTTAGATAGTTAGAATGAACTCTAAGAAAGTAAACGCATACATTAAAAATGGACACTTGTACTCAGTATTAATTTTTTTCACCAAATGAATCCCTTTTAAAATAAAACATTTTCTATTTTCATGAAATATCTTCACAATTATCCCATTGATCTCATCGTTGTCTTTATTCCCCCTTAAACATTGTGAAATACATTTTAGAAACATGGGATAAGAAAAAAAGCTCAGTAAATGATATAAAAAGAAAGGAAACTATTAGTTTAGTAAAAAAAATGAAAACTCATATAAAATCTACCTTTATCAACAAAGTTTATTTATAATATGAAATAAAACATTTCCAAATGAAAATAAAACACAATTTTTTTTCAAATAAAATCATTAAAACCCATAGAAAGAATTTAAAAATCTTTTAGGTTACATAGATAATTCTATACATAAAACCCTTTAAAAACTCTTTCAATTGGAATAAAAATATAGGTGACATCCAACTAATCTATTATGGGCTTACCCGGCACTATCTGGGTGACCCCATATTAATCTGTATTGGGCTTCCCAAATGTTATCTTGACCACCCCATGATAAGCTATAACAGGCTTACCAGATTTTATCTAGTCCACCCCAAGTATATGTTATATATGGATCACGTATTTCCTATAATACTTAAATAACATATCATTAATAAAACACTTTCATCATAAAACCCTTTGAAGTAATCTTTTTAAACCCAAATGAAAAACACTTTTGGATAAAAATGCCATTTTCTTTTAAATCCTCATTTTTAACACCAAAACACCCTTTTATTGGGAAACCCATTTTCAATACCGAAATTCCTCAAAAAAGAAAAGGAAGTATTCTCATTTAATAAAAAATTCATTCTTTTAAAATAAGATAGAAATTAAACAATATTCAGGGTGGTGGAAAAGTTGTGGTCGTCGCGTACATTAAGAATAAAACATTCCTTTTATTATATTTCAAAATATTCCATATAAAAAGTGTTAAAAATTACTATAGAAAAACATTAAATTAAATTCAAAATAGATATAAAATTTCATTTATAAAACTTTTAAATATATATAAATAAATATTTAAAATTAATATCATGAATATAAACATGGATAAAAAGGTTTTGAAATTAAATCTTTAAACATTAAAAGTGTCTTATACCACTTTGAACATTTAAATCATAATCCCCATGAAAGAATAAAATATAAAAAAAATTAAATAACATGATAATAAATAAAATAATGATATGATAAGTAAAATGGGTTTTATATACACCTCATAAAATAAGGTGTGTGTATAACATCAAAATATGCCTCAATGAAAGGAGATTGAGATAAAGTCCCTTACCTTGAGTCTGGATCATCATGTAAAATATTTATATTCCTAAATAATAAACATAGGTTAATTATTTGATTTATTTATATCCTTTTTCATGTTTAGTATTCCTTTTATATCACTTATTACCATGCTATAACAATTACTAAATTATTGAAGTTCGTGACAGACATTTATATGATATTCGGTACATGAGTGCAAAATGAATTTCATATGATGTCAGTAGTCTAAGTGTTCATTATTTATTGTTCTCCATAATAATATTAATTAAATAATAATAAATTTAATTTATCAATTTTTCTTTTAAATCTATTCATTAAATATGGATATGAAAAATTAACAATGTTAAAATCATAGAGATGGTAAGTCGTACGTACACATGAGTAGTGCTTTAATTTTTCAATGATCGTAATAAAAAGAATTTAGTGATAATTTTATATTTATAGGATTATAATAATATCATTAATATCATATTAATAATTTAAATATACTTATATATATTATCCATGTGATGTGGTGATGAAAAACAAATCATATTGCTTCTTGTAGGTGATAGTTCACACATACGCACGAACAACGTTATCATTTTTCTATGGATTGAAATATAAGAATTAAAATGATATATTATTATTTCATAATGATAAATATTTCATTAATATCTTATATAAACATTAATTTCATAATTATAAATAGTCTTCAGAGAAAGTGATGGAAAACGAATTATATTGGTTTGCGAGGAGGTAGTATGTCGTACACATGAATGATTAATTATTTTCCCATTTGATGAAAGTAGAGTTGTATTTAGGTGATGATATAAAGATAATGGAATATAATTATATTTTGGATAATTTATTTATTATTTCATCATGGATGAATAAGATTTTAAGTAAGTGGAAGATAAAATAAAACAAAAATACTTTGTTAAAAACTATACTTTTTCTTTGGACAATATTTTTTTCTTAGCACCTTAATACGACTAAGGATGGTGTTAAGCCTAAAATAAGAGATCTAAAATATTATTAGGTATTATATTAAGGTATTTGTTTTATATATTAGAAAAAAATATGTTTTTTAGCCTGAATAATACATAATAAGAGGTTCCTTTTTATAATAGAGGGGAGGGGTACTCTTGGAATTTCCCAAAATATTAAATTAATATAAAATAATTTTATATTCCCAATGGCTCCAAAATGATTTCTTTATATGATATGGTGATTATGAGTTTAAATAAATTCATCCATTAAAATTATTACAAGTGTTAGGGTAATTTTCTAATATTTATAATAATATTTTTATCTTAAATTACATGATTTACCCTTAATTATTGTAATAAAAAATTTCTAAAGTTATTATTCATATTTTCCAATAAACAAAGTGACCTATTTAATAAATTTGTAACATTTAATTCAAAATATGTAATACATTTCTCAGAATTAAAAATAACTAATTGGATAAAATTAATATAAATTTAATCTTGTTTACTGAACAAGAAAATAGGTTCTTAAAGTGAAAACGACCAAAAGATTAAAAAAATTTAATATCAAAATTCAATGTTAAATTTATTATACTGACTTAAATTAGATTAAATGATATAAAATTTAAATAATTATACTTTAAAACCAATAAAATATATAATTAATCATTATAAATTATTTATATAGAAAATCTGTTCTTAATTAAAATTCATTATTTTTCACTATTCATCAAAACATGAAACTTATCGGAAAAATTACAAAAATTCAACCAAAATAAATTTTGATTTTCAAATTTCAAATAATAAGTTTATTTTTTGAAATATAATTTATAAAAGTTTTACAAACTATATTTAGAATAAGTTTTTCATTAAAAGGTTGAAATTGTCATTAAGCAAAATACATCATTTATGAGTAAAATAGGATTTGTTCTTATATCATGTATAAAAAAATTGGATGAATGTTAAAAATTATATCGAATATTATATATATATATATATATATATATCATTAATATAATCCAAAATTGGTGATTTTTTATTTTTTTTATAAAAAAAACTTATACACATTTAAATAGTTTTCCAGAAAAATATTTTATTTTATTTTCAAAAGGATTTTATTTTAATTTATAATTAATTGGTTACCAAATAATTAATTATATATACATGTGTAAGAAATATTTTCACATGTAATGTATTGTAAGTTCCGTGTATTTGTTTTTAATTATATGGAATTATTCTGAGACCACACGCTCTGACGACAAGTGATTCTGAGGCCCAGAGAGCCTAGAACAGAATTTTGAACTTTTTTAAGGTATGTTTAGTAAATGTGCGAGTGGGTTTCTCTAAATTTTGAATTAGTTCTCGAATCAAAAATATGATGACACTGTTTAACTTGGAACGTCGGGATTCACCTAGAATGGACTTAAATTTGGCCGACAAGGGCCGAACGAAAAAGATTATTTTCTGACCTTTCAGAAAATAATAAAATAATTTAAGAAAAAGTTAATTTATTTATTTTATAAACCGACGAGTGGCGACACGGTGATGATGAGATTAAGTGATGAGATAGCGACAAACCACATTAAAGAGGCTCATTAATGGCATGTATCACACAACATAACGATGAAATAAAGGAAGTATAACAACAACATTATTTCATAAATTAAAAATCATAACGACGTGTTGTCACAACATAAATAAAACATTGTGATGTGTTTCCTTTTAATTTTTTGATGCATTAGTGGAATGAGGATCAAGATATGGTGATTCTCTAACGAACCTCCAACCATCTTCCTATATAACAAAGAATTATGCACCAACGATTCATCACCGATGTCGTCACACCTCGAAGAATGGAGCCAGAAGCGATGAGTGATGTCGACATCTTCAAACCTCAAGGACAAAATTCCAAAGATTCAAACGTCAAGAGGTATGGGTTGTTTTATTTTGATTTTCTTCCCCATTATTTTCTAGAAACAACGAATGCGGATCAACCCATAAATAGGTTGATTCACGATTCATGCGTTTATATGGGAGGGTAACTTTATTTGGGGATTTCTCTATCCTAGATTCAAAACATTACTTAGTATGATTGAACAACAATCTCTGAGCCTCCTCCTGTATTAAACCTCTATCACGGAGGGTGAAGGATAACATGAAAAAGGCCTGAGCACCTCCTCCATGTGAGTTATTTGTGGTCATACCCTCAAAATGGGGGCAAGTTGATTTCGGGACCTTCGCGGTGAAGAGGACGCTCCCCAAAGACAGTAAGCATAGGCGGCGCAAAGAACGGACCAGCGGAGTGTGTCCGGTGGTCCAATGAATGTTCTGTCGGCTCGTCAGTGCCAGGGGTGGTGCCGGCCATGTGCCGGATGGGGGTACAATAGGTCTTCGGCCATGCTGGAGGCTGTGAGGAGCAATGCGCTTGTCGGCATGCCGTATCGGCAGGAGGTCATGGCCAACTGGACACGGCAATAGAAGGCACGATGTTAGGCGGGCACCACGTCCAGCGGGCTGGACCCGTGGCCTAGAGGGTGGGTCCCACACCCAGTGGTCCAGACCTTCTCCCTTCGGGCGGGGCCGGACTAGACATGCTCACCAGGTGACCTAGTGGGCGGGACCCTCGACCAAACCAGGCCAAGTCCTGTAAGGCCCATTGGGCATGGCCCACTGGTCAGGCCAGACCAGACCGACCGAGACCCAAAGTGGGTCAGGTCGAGTAAGTTGGATCTAAACTGAGGTACGAGAGACCCCCGGTCCAAGTTGGTTGGGTTGGCCGGACCGGGTCGGACCAGACCTAGACGCAACCGGCCCCTATTTACTAAAATTCTAATAACATGCAAACCAGGAATCCAATTGATGAGCTGTTTATAGCGATGGGACCCTCTCAAAGAGGATAATCATTTGGAATTACCTTAGGAGTCTTTCATGGATGTTGAGATGCGAAAAATGGCTTGAGGAGCGGTTCTACCAGGCGCGCTACATACAGAAACCTACGGTTATCTGTGACCTGAGAACTGCTGACATTCCACTTTGCGAGACTCAACTATGGCCCAATGGGAAGAACTTATGTTTGAATTTATAGGAAAATAGTGGGAATCACTTCTGTGTGACTTTTTAGGCCCACGATACACGATGAGGGGGAGTAGCTTAGTTTTCCAAGATTAGTGGGAATCACTTTTGTGTGACTTTGTAGGCTCATAGTACACGATGAAGAGGTGTACCTAAGTAGACCAAGGTTAGTGGGAAGCACTTTTTTTGTGACTTGGTAGGACCACTGTACTTGATAGAGGATAATATCTCCAGTAGCTGAGGTGTTTGACAATGTGACTATTGATTCTTCTATCACTACCCTAAATGTATACCCTGGTGTGAGTTATCTTGCGCTTCATGGTTTACATTGAGGATTGTTGTGTGGTATTCCTTTTTATTTTGGATTCCCTACTAAGTACTTTGTTACTCACCCTTACATGGGCTTCGCCCGCACGTGTTGTGTCTGGTGCAGACGATTGACATTTCGATAGAGACTTTGGTGGACCAGGACCTAGTGGTTCTCAGGGAGATGGGACCGACAGACTTTACGGCAGTGGACTTGGTGACCTAGGACCTACCGTGTCCCAGTAGGATTGGGTGTAAAGGATGTTCTACTTCGGTTTCTAGTAGCTACACTACTCTCAGGATCTGGTGGGGTTTTTCACGGATTGTCATCAGAGTTTCCTTTTTGTACTTTCTTGTTTTCAATTCTTTTATTGGGTTTTTATTCTGGCCCACTTAAATTATTTTTACTTGTAACCACCTTTTTTTAGTGATACTTGTTTCCTTTTTAGTGTGTGTGACTTGGTTGGGCATGTGTGTGCATACAGGTACTAAGGAAAATTCCTTCCACTTGTAGGTTGACGCCTTCAGTGCTAGTCACCGGCCCTTGGACTTTGGGAGGTAGAATTGGTGTAGTCTCAGCATGGGCCCCGGGGGACAGGTCGTGAAAAAGTGGTATTAGAGGGCAGTCGGTCCCACCACATAGACCGAGAGCCTGTTTTTTTGTTTTGGGGCAACATTGTTAAGTGTTTTGAGTTCGACTTTTGAATTCAAGGAGTCCACTGTTGGTGTGGCGACTGACGTATCCATACACCAAGACCTTGAATTTTTCTTTTCAACTCAATACATGAAAACATTGGTCGCATAAGTGTCTATTTTTTTCTTTTGAATAAAATTCAGCTCACCAGGTATAACATTCTGACCCTAGTACATCTCAATCTGTCTCAGGATGCCTCCACATATATGACTAGTCAGGATCCCGATACGAGGTTGTGAGGACCGCCTACCTAGCGACGAGGCATCTGTTTAGGGACTGGTTCTAGAGATGGACCCACCGGGTGGTGCACCAGTGCTACTAACACCTGATGGTCATCATATATTGTTGGCCTTTTTGACAGAGGACATGTATAGACTCAGTACCCTGCACGGGTTTCAGACACGGAGACCTCCCAAGTTCATGGGAGAGATAGATCTGCAGGTCGTTGAGGACAAGTTGGTGGTAGTGACGTGGGTCTTTCTCTTAGTGAGGACACTGCCTGACTAGATGTATGTCTTAGTAGCAAGTCTTCAACAGGGATTGGTAGGGAGATGGTGGACCTTGACCACCCAGACGCATGATGAGGTGACCCTTACCTGGGAAAATTTGACCGGCTTTTCCAGGAGGAGTTTTCCCCCACTACCTTCCTCTTTTTGCACATTTTGGATCTGCTTCACTTTCATCAGGGTAGCATGATAGTGGATGAGTACTCAGCGAGGTTCAAGGAGCTTTAGCGCTACTCCAAAAACATGGTGTGAGACCCTGTCTTCTGATATTGATCGTTTGAGCATGGAATCGGGTGGGAGATTAGGGCATCAATGTTGTCTCTCAGCATCCCTACCCAGTATGGGGTTTTGGGGAGAGCCCTTATTGTGGAGAGATTTTTGGCGGAGTAGAAGCCAATGGCTAGCGCTACCAAGAGACCCCAGGTAGCAGAGTCTTTAGCAAGAATCCGAAAGTAGATGGCAAGGCCCAAATGGGACAAGTTTTTCAGAGGACGACCCCAGGATATAAGGTCAGTATTACAGGGCTCCCAGTCTAGAGGGAGTCAGTCGGGATCCAGGCACTTCTTCGTGTGCGGTGGGCAGGGAACATGGCTCGTGACTGCCTGACACACCATATAGATGACTAGTAGACAGTCTAGGGGCTGCTAAGGCAGTGGCAGCTGTTCGAGAAAGGATGTTTGTAGGGCGACAGAAGTG
This sequence comes from Viscum album, assembly GCA_963277665.1. Taxonomy (NCBI): domain Eukaryota; kingdom Viridiplantae; phylum Streptophyta; class Magnoliopsida; order Santalales; family Viscaceae; genus Viscum; species Viscum album. The sequence goes on along the minus strand of OY728123.1, from coordinate 742,574,907 downwards.
GTAGGGGAGCAGGCCGAGCAGCCGGCGGTGCATGACAGTTTGAGGTGTTACTTCCACCACCCCCAGGTGGTCCACCTCGACCTTAGGGAGTAGGTAGAATGGGGAGAGCTCAGCTCCAAGTAGCAGAGGCTTACAACTACGGTGCTCCATAGATGATCTGATACACGATATGTGTCTTCTCCACCCTAGTTGCAGTACTTATAGTCACATGTGCTAGTCACTCCTTCCTATCCATGGCTCTCATTTGGATCTCAGAGATTCTGGTGGAGTCATTGGCTTGATCCTTAAGGCTAGAGACTCCTATGGGAGGGGATTTTATGATTACACACTGGTGATGACATTGTGAGATTACTCTAGGAGATGAGAGACTCGACTGGGATCTCATAGTAGTAGTGTTGAGTTCTTACGACGCCATCTTGTGTATGGACTGGTTATCCATAGTCCTTGATTAGATCAGCTGTTTTTAGTGTACAGTGTGGTGTATCCATAAATATGGGACTGGGTTTTCATTCACTGGTGAGAAAAAAACCCTTGCAGCACATGAAAAATTTTCTTGGTGGAGGGTGCATCCAATCACTCACCAGTTGGCTAGCCTCACCCTCAGTGCAGTTGATGAGTGGAGTCCAAGATTTCTTGTAGTGGTGAATGAGTATGATGATGTTTTTCCTGAGGATGTTCCGGGACTACCTCCTCATATGGAGGTAGAATTAATCATCTACATGTACCCCAGGATGACACCGATATCTGCAACGACATATGGAATGGATCCTACAGAGCATTGTGATATGAGGGTACAACTAGAGGACTTGCAGGAGGAGGGGTTCGTAAGGCCCGATGTTTCACCATGGGTAGCCCCAATGCCTTTTCCAAGATTTAAGATGAGAGTTTGAGGTTGTGCATGGACTTTTGGTGCCTGAAACAGGTGACCATAAAAAACAAGTATCCACTGACAAGGATCGATGACCTCTTCGACCAGCTAAAGGGAGCAATGTGGTTCTCGAAGATAGACCTCACATTGGGTTGTCACCAGCTTCGGGTACGGGATGAGGTTGTACCAAATATAGCCTTCAGGTGCCAATACGGAAACTATGAGTTCTTGGTGATTCCTTTAGTGGTATCCAATTCCCCACCATAGTTCAAAGGACTCATGAATAGGATATTCTTTCCTTACCTTGACCTGTTTTTCATAGTCTTCATTGATGACATATTGGTGTACTCAGCATCAGAGAAGGGGAACACTACACACATACGAATAGACCTTGATACACTCTGAGAGAAAAAAATCTATGTTAAGATCTCGAAGTTTCATTTTTGGATACAGGAGGTCCACTTCCTAGGACATTTCATCTCAGAGGTTGGAGTTGCAGTGGATCCGGTGAAGATAAAGGCAATACTTTCTTGGGAGCCACCCAAGAGCGTGACTAAGGTGTAGATCTTCTTAGGGTTGATTAATATCAGAAGTTCGTGACTAACTTTCCTATAGTAACATCACCCTTATCATCTTTACATGGAAGGGATAGTCCTTCATGTGTATGTAGAAATATCAACACAATTTCTCGGAGCTGAGGTGGATACTGACTAGTGCCCCCATATTGACACTACATGGGGAGGGAATTGGGTATGTAGTTTACTGTAACTCATAGAGGACCAGATTGAGTTGTTTCTTGATGAAGGAGTGAGCAGTGATCACCTAAGACTCATGCCAGTTGAGGAAGTATGAGTAGAACTACACGACCAATGACTTGGAGTTAGCAGCAGTTGTATTTTACTTGAAGATGTGGTGGAAATACTTGATGGGTGAACGATTTACAGTTTACTCCAACCACAAGAGTCTCAGGTATATCTTCTCCTAGAAGGACCTGAACCTGAGATAGTAATGATGGCTAGATTTCCTCTAGGACTATGACTTTGAGATTTTATATACTCCGGGAAAGGGGAACGTGGTGGCATACACACTCATCAAGAGGATCGGTTTGCATCTACTAAGTGAGGCAATAGAGCATTTAGCCAGGATGTAGATATCCTTCATGGATGATGGTAGGGTTGTTTACCTTCAGTCAATGACATTACTCCCCTGCTCTTATAGTGAGTCCGAGAGGCAAAGCTGTTGGATTTTGACTGCATGTCCCGACATGCTTATTTATCCACAGGAAGGGATCTTGATGGATTTTTAATAGGTGGGGAGAAAAACATCCTTTTTAGAGGGCGCACTGTAGTGCCAGTGATGTTGCGGGAGGAGGTGTTAAGAGAGTTCCATACATCCCCCTTGACAGTACATCCTAAAGTGGCAAAGATGTACCAGGACCTTCGACGTCAGTACTGGTGGCCGGAAATGAAGAAAGTAGTGTCCGAGTTCATTTCACGATGCCTCACTTGTCAGTAAGTGAAGGTTGAGCATCAGATTCTAGTAGGCTTGGCCCGACCACTTGAGGTACCGAAGTAGAAATGGGATGATATCTTGATAGAATTTGTAAAGGGGTTAACATGAACATACAAAGGCCACGAATCTATATGGGTTATCATTGACTAACTCACCAAGACGGCTCACTTATTACCCATCCAAGAGAAGGGAACAGTAGAGGGATTGGGATTCCTCTACGTCCAAGAGATAGTGTAGATCCACTGGGTGCCTTTGATGATCATCTCAAACTGTGATGCAAGCTTTACATCACGGTTGTGGAAGGGATTACAAGAGTCATCCAGGACTCAGCTGCGCTTGAGCATAGCTTTTCATCCCTATATGGATGGTCAGATAGAGCGGACCACACATACCTTGGAGGACATGCTTTGTTCTTGCTTCTTTGAATTTGGTCGCAGTTGGGAGGACCACCTGCCTTTGGTGGAGTTCATATGCAACAATAGCTATCACTCCACTATCGGCATTGCACCATTTGATGATTTTATAGGAGGCCTTGCAGATCACCCCTATGCTGGACAGACCTAGAGGAGTTGGCACTCATGGGTCCAAAGTTAGTACGGGATACCATCGAGAAGGTGAAGATCACATGAGAGCGGTTGAGTACTTCACAGAGCAGGCATAATTATTATTTCGACTGGAGACGAAGACCCTTGGAGTTTGAGGAGGGTAATCATGTGTTCCTTCAGGTCTCACCTCGACAAGGATTCCAGAGACTTGTCTGGGGTGACAAGATATTTTTGAGGTTTATCAGAACTTTTCAGATCCTGAGCAGAGTTGGAAAAGTGGTGTACAACCTAGATCTTCCCCCACAGATGCACTGGGTGAATGATTTTTTCCACATGTCTGTTGGAACCAGGTTCTTCAAAGCATGATTTGGTGTATGGTTTGTGTTTATTGTCAATCCTCAGTGGAAGTTCAGGGTGTGAACCAACAAAGCGATCATACCGTTCAGGAAGAAAACAGTAGTGAAGGTGGCGCTGTTTCCCAGTGTTTGCCAAATTTTTGGGCCTGAAAATCCGTAAATAAAGTAAAGTGTTTTTGGAAAAGATACTTGCGCGCCGAGCTCCTGGAGGATGAAAGACTTGCGCGCCATATGTTTTTGAGGATCAGAACATCAAAATTTGGCTAAGGAAAGAAGGTCGCGCAAGTGTTGGTTGGGTCGCGCAAGTAACTTGCGCGACAGAGGATCTGGAGACAGGACTTGCGCGCCGTCGAGGGACTTGCGCGCCGCCGCGCAGGGGGTCCAGTTTGCCTATAAATACTGGACCACCCCTCCTCATTTGGAACGGAGTTCAAGGCCGAGAGATTGTTCGAGCTCTCGTCGCGCAGGTGGTAGAGTCGCGCAGGTGGTTGTTTTGTCGCGCAAGTAGAGTTTGCGCGCCGGTGTTTGGCTGTTCTCCCAAGGCAGTTTGGAAGAGAAAGGAAGTGGATCGCGCAAGTTTTTAGTTCAAGAAGGCAGTGTCGCGCAGGTGCTTCAGTGACACTTGCGCGCCAGTTTAGTCTTGCGTGCCTGAGACTTGCGCGCCGCCGGGAGACTTGCGCGCCGCCGGGAGACTTGCGCGCCGGGATTGAAAAGGAGACCTAGACACTATTGAAGCACGCCTGCCTTGCTGGAGCTGCACGAAAGCCAAGAAACTACTCGGTTCATTCGAGGAAAAGTGATATTCTTCTTCTGGTGAGAATCGGACTTCAATAGAGCATCTACCTTCAACAAAGGATGCACTCTTATGCAAATGAAGAAGAGACCTACACGTCTATAAACTGAGTGGGACTTCACCAACGGCAGTGAGCCAGGGGGAGTCAACGGGAGTGACCCGAGGGACGCAGTGAGTCATCCCTGAACTATTGTAAAGGCAGTGAGCCTGGGACAGGGTGTCTGTACCCGAACTTTTGTATCCGCAGCTAGTGAAGTATAGTGGATTTAGGTACGACCGGCAACCTGTCGGCGTATGCTCCTTGGACGTAGCCCTTAGTGGTGAACCAAGTAAAAATGATTGTGTCTTCTCTGTGTGTGTGAATGTTTCCTTTTTGATCGTAATCATCATACAGGTTCAACAAGTTCCTACCAACGTGGGAACAAGATCCAACAAATTAAAAGAAAAAGTGGTCACCCTGATTCACCCCTCCCCTCTCAGGGTGTCCCGGGGTCCTTCAATGTCGCAACGAAGGAGGTACGTTCATGATCTATCACACGTTATCAACTGCGGTGAGCAGGAAATTGATGATGGGGTGACATTTGTGCATTTCCTGGTGGAGATAGAGGATCGACAGGAGAATTTCATACGTGGGTGATCTATTCCTCTTGTTTGAGTTCGGTGGAAGCATATGAATCTTTAGGAGATCACATGAGAGTGAGAGGCTTAGATTCTTGCTTAGTACCCCCATCTATTTGATTAGTTTTTGTTTTGGATTTCAGGGAAGAAAATACCTTAGGTGGGGAGAATTTAATGTCTTGTAAATTTTGTGTAATTTTTTTTAATTATATGGAATTATTCTGAGACCATATGCTCTAACAACATGTGATTATGAGTCTTGGAGAGCTTGCAATGGAATTTTGAACCTTTTTTTAAGGTACGTTCAGTAAATGTGTGAGTGGGTTTTTATAACTTTTGAACCATTGCTTAAATCAAAAATCCAAGGGCACCGTTGAACTTGGAACATCAGGATTCACCTAGAATGGACTTAACTTCATTCGGAAAGGTTTGAACATAAAATTTTATTTTTTAACTTTTCGGAAAAGTATAAAATAATTTAAAAAAAAGTTATTTTATTTCTTTTTTCAACTGACTAGAGGCGACATGGAGACGCTTCGGTGTAGAGACGCGGTGAATTAGTGAGGATCATTAATGGCATGTATCATGCAACATAATGATGAAATAAAGGAAGCTTAAGAGTGACGATGTTTTCTAAATGAAACACCATAACGACGTGATGTCGCAACTTAAATAAAATGCTATGACGTGTTTCCATTTAATTGTTTGATGCATTGGTGGAATGAGGTTTAAACCTCGACGATTCTCTAATGAACCTCAAATGGTATTCCTCTCCAATGAAGAATGATGTATCAGCGGATCATCACTGACTTAGACACACCTTGAAGTATGGAGCTGGAAGTGACTAGCAACATCGACATCTTGAAACCTCAAGAACAAAATTCCATGGCTTCAAACGTCAAGAGGCAGGGTTATTTTATTTTTATGTTCTTCCCCGTTATTTTCTAGAAACAATGAAGGCGGATCAACCCACAAATACATTGATCCACAATTCGTGCATTTATCTGGGAGGGTAACATTATTTGGGGATTTCTCTATTTGAGATTCAAACACTACTTGATATGATTGAACAACAATCCCCAAGACACCCCCTTTTTAATCCTCAAATGCAGAGGGTATGAACCAACATGAACAAGGCCTAAGAACTTCCTCCATGTTCATTCATTATGGTCATACCCTCAAAATGGAGGCAAGATTATTTTAGGACCTTCACGGTGAATAGGATGCACTTCGGAGACCGTAGGCGCTGGCGATGAGAAGAACAGATCATCAGAGCACGTCTGGTGGTCCGTCGAAGGTACTGCCGGTGGCGGTAGTGGTGGAACGAAACAAATCTGGCCATGGGGGTGGAAGGTGTGGTTCTAGGTGGGATCCACATGGAGGTATATCATACATCTAGGTCATCTAGGCCACTTGAGATTCGTGGTCCATCAATCGCGGAAAGAGGCAAGACCCCGCGTTCGTGGGACCAGTTAGGGCCCGATACGGTATCATGCCGCGTCTCGGCTAGATAGTGCACCACCAGACGCACTGAGTGGCCAGGATTTGGGATGGAATGACATGCCCCAAGAATGGTGGTCTGATCCCTCCCCTATCGGGTAGGACCCGTGCCATCAGGCCGAACCTGCGCCCTTCAGGCCGGGCCGGACTAGACCAGGTCATCGGGTGACCCGATAGGCTTAACCCTCAGCCAAACCGGGTCAGGTCCAACAAGTCCCATTGGGCCTTTCCCACTGGCAAGGCTATACCAAATCAACCCAAACCTGAACCAAGTCAGGTCGAGTTAGTTGGAACTAAACCGGGTCATGTGGGACCCCCAGGCCGAGTTTTTTGGGTCGGTCCAACTGGGCCGTACCAGACCTAGACGCAACCAACCAATGTTTACTAAAATGCTAATAACATGCAAACCAAGCATCTGATTGACAAGCCATTTACAGATATGGGACTCTCTAGAATATTTGGATCTTTTGGAATTCCCTAAGGAGGCTTTAATGGAAGTTGAGATGTGATGAATGGCTTGAGGTGTGGTTCTCCCAGGCGTGCTACATACAAAACCTTTCGGTTGGCTGAGACCTGAGGACTACTGACTTTAAACTTTATGAGACTCAACTAAGGCCCAATGGGAAGCACTTATATATGTGAATTTACAAGACCACAGTGGGAACCATTTCTATGTGACTTTGCAGGCCCATGCTACGCGACGAGGGGGGGGGGGGGGGGTACCTCAGTTGGCCAAGATTAGTGGGAATCACTTCTTTGTGACTTTGGAGGCCCACATTATGCAATGAGGAGGTGTACCTATGCAGTCCAAGTTTAGTGGGAAGTACTTTTGTGTGACTTGGAAGGACCAATGTATTTAATAGAGGAAGGGTTCTCCAGTAGTTGAGGAGTTTGATGATGTTACTGTTGATTATTCTATCACTACCCTAAATGTATACTTGGTGTGATATGTCTTGTGATTCATGATTTACTTTGAGGATTGCTATGTGGTCTTCCTTTTTTATTTTGGGGTACCTACTGAGTACTTTGTTATGCACCCCTGCACAATCTTCGCTCACACGTGTTGTGTCCGGTGCAGATGATGGATGTTTCGATAGTGACTTTGGTGGACCAGGACCAAGAGGTGCTCAGGGAGACCAGACCAACGGACACTAAAATGGTGGAATTGGTGGCTTAGGACCAGGTGGGTCCCTTTAGGATTGATTGGATAAGATTTTCTACATCAAATTCTAGTAGCTACACTACTCTCACAATCAGGTGGTTCTTTCTACAGATGACCATCAAAGATTCCTTTTTGTACTTTGTTGTTTTTAGTTCTTTTTTTGGGTTTGTATTCTGGCCTAGTAATATTAGTTTTATATGTACCCAACATTGTTTTAGTGATACTTGTTTCCTTTTTAGTGTGTGAGTGTGTGTGTGTGTCTTTTTTGGGTGTGTTTGTGCATACAAGTAGTTAATAAAATGCCTCCCACTTGCAGGTTGATTCCTTCAGCGTTAGTCGCCAGCCCCTGGCCTTTGGGAGGCAAGCTTGGGGTAGACATGGCATGGGCCCCGGGGGATGGGTCGTGACATCATAATTCAATTAATAATTTTCATACCCATCATTATAATAGGTATTTGATAACTGTCATATTAAAAAATATTAATTATTTTTTCATTTAAGATTGATGTGGTGTATCATGTATGATATCAAACATAGTGTTACCTTTTAAAAAACCGAGATGATACAATTATCATGCACTTTAATTATTGCATGAAATGACTCTAAACCACTTATATTATTCATGTTATTATATATATTCATTATATAAATGAATATAACAATTATAACTATTTTTATTAACATTTTGTTAATTAGGTTATCAATTTATCACTAAAATAGTGCATTCTATCAAATATGAATTTTAGAAAAATATTTGAAGTAATGAGATGACCATAAGTGTCAGGTGACCATGATTCGTGATCCTTGTGGTTGGTTGATATTCCAATGTGTGTCCACCTACTTGTGGTTTATTGAAAATAAATAATGGTTGGTTGGTTTCTGGTAACATGAAATAACCACATTTGGTCAGTTTGTGTTGACATTAAATAAACATGGTAGGTTGGATTTCGGTCACTGGAAATATAATCACATTAGGTTTTTTACAGTCACTTGAAAAATAATCATGGTAGGTTTGTTATTAGTAAGTTATATATCTATAAATTAGTTACATAGTTCTCAATTGGTTAAATAGAAATCAATTATGTTATTAGCAATCAAATACATCATTCTCAATTTGCTATGTTATAATCGCCTCCATTTCCCAATCAGTAGTTCTATAATATCAGATACATTATAAAATCAGATTTGTTGCTCACATTGAATTTATATTACAATTTTTAAATAGCTAAATGATTGAAAAAATATATGTGGTTAAAATATAGTTTGTGATTGGGGTTTTTGAATCTTCACTAAAATTCCTATGTGATTTGAAAACATAAATTTACACTAAAATGCATGGGTAATTTAGGAGCGTGGCTTGGAACTAAAACACCTACATAATTTGACTACATATATATTCACATTGAAGAACTTTTGTGCCACATATTTTCCTAGATGATTTTTCTATGTGTATTAGTATAATAAAATTATTATAATAAAAAATAACTAAAACTATATTTTTAAAAATATATATATAAAGTTAACAAACAAAAATTGTAAACTAAATAAATGGGAGGTGATTTTAATTTAGAAAAAAATTTACTAAAATATTAAAACCCCTATCTAAATACTAATTAAAATTATTATCACCAATGTTCTAATATTAACAGTTCATTCAAGGTTTTTTATTTTTGGTCTAAATTTTATGGGTATTTTATCCAAAAATTAATTTAGTCAGCCATCACTTTTAAATAGAATCATCTTCTATATATGGAGGATTTTTTGGGGTGATATATGAAATGAACCTCAATATCAAAGGGAAATCACTAAGAGGGTGGGTGAATGGTTATTAAAATTTCTTTTATGTTTCCTCTTGGAACAACCTTCACCAAATGTTAATGTTTTCTTTGATCTTTTTCCAAAATTAAAAGACACACATATAGGTAACAATATAATTTAAAAAGTGTCACATATAAAAATAAAAAGGCTACACCTTGGCATGATTCAGATTCTTTAAAGATCATATAGTCCATTTGTATCAACATTTTTAATATAATGATTATGGTTTATCCTCAAAATAATGTCACTACAATGTCTCTTAATTGTGAAAATTGTGTATCTCGCATAGATAAAATGAAATAAATTATTTTATTAATAGGAGTGTTTTCAATAATATTGGAAATAATTTGATTTTTTTGTGTATTGTATCATCTTATTCTCCTTCATCATTTAATGTAACTAAAATTACATTACTCACTTTCTTATCCACCATTGATAGCCTCTATATAATTTTATTTAGTAAATATTATCATTTAAAAATGTTTTCACATAACTGAAAATATAATCTATCAAGGAGAACTGAGTTCATTTATCGAGTTTTGAATTTCAAATTCAAAATTTAGACAGATAACTATCTCTAACTACATTAAACTTCTATTTCATTTTCTAATTTCATTATTTATTAATTTTTTCTCATAATATATATTAATATTGGTGAATCAAATAGTGAAATAAATTGTATTATAATGTGTCAAAATTGTTATATTCATCTATAACTTAATTATTTTTCATTTTCATCAAAATTTCCTTCATCATTGAGTGAACAATCATCTCCCTATTATAAAAATCACAAATAACGTTTTTTGATATTTATACCAATAAAGACCGACACATTAATTTTGTGATTTTATTTTCTTTAAAAAAACATTTATGGTATTTAACATATTTTTTAGTCTTTAAAAGACTTATAATTTCACCAAATTTATGAATTTAATAAAGGTGGAATCTACTATTATGAATCCATTATTTACTCTTAAAATGTATTAAAATACTCTTATGATGTATTTGAATTACTATTATGATGTTTCTATTCGTTCAGAAATAACTCTTATAAATTCATAGGTTACTCTTGAAAATTCTCATGTTTCCCCTTTGGATGTCTCTAATAACAATTGTGAAGTAATGAATTACTCATAAAAGTAATATATTATACTCTAAAAGTAATTCATTACTCATCTGATGTAGTTAATTACTATTCCAATATAGGAAAATACTCTTTAGAAGTCTATATTTACTCTTATAATGCATGAATTTGTTTGAAAATTGTCCATTGTAGGGTCAAAATGACTCTTATGATGTTCATATAACATGTGTAGTTTTCAAACCAAAACCGATCCACTTTTAAATTTCTTCATAAAATCATCATGAATATCCATATCTCTTCATATCTCCATTAAATATTTATAAGCCTTTGAATATATATCTTCTCAAATGAAACACCAACAATCATGTATTGATATGAAAATACAACAAAAACCATATCTTTATGAACACCTATAATTCTTTTCTCCTTAAAAAAATATCTTATGGTATTAGAAACTTAGTCAATTTTAGATTACAATAAAACACATATATTAGGATCATAACTATCTTCTTAAAGTCACAATATTGTTCAAAACATATCTTGGGATCACCAATATAACTCTTGAATTTTTTTTGGGAAAAAATAACATAAATAATATTCAAACTCATGAAGCATTGTAATGAGTAATAGTTCAATTATTTTAGTCCAATATAATAGAATGTGGTGTTAGAAACATGAACATTGAATAATAAAAACATTTTATCTAAAGATATGAATTAAATTTAATTATATACTACACTTTATTCATTATATAATGAATAAAAAATAATCTTTTATCAATAATTGATACCACTTAAATACAACTTGAGAATTAAATATTACTCTACTTCTCAAAGTATTTCATAGTACTAGTGACTATATTATTACTAAACTCATCTAACTAAAACTATTATAACAATACAAATTTCAAAAAAGTCATACTTTCACATGTTGACTTCAAAACATATTCATTTTAATAAATCTTTTCAAATAAATTCCCCCAATAAAAAATATTTTTCTCCATTAAGTTAAACATATTTAAAGGGGTATTCAAAAAATAATTCTCTCCCCTATTTTAAATAAGTAAAGAATAAATATAAAAAGATTTATATTATCCTTATCACCCTTTTCCAAAAATATCCATTTAAAAACTAAGAGAGTGGGATCAATCACAATACCATTTCATTGATAGAAATGAGGTTGAAATTATGTCAACATCCACAATTTCTAAATTTCATCCTTTGGAAATGGTTTAGTGAAAACATCAATAATTTTCTCCTTTATTTGAAGAAATTATTACTTTAACACAATTTTCATCACAAGATCATTAATGAAGTAATATTATATATCAATTTTCATTGATATTGATTTTTGAACATGATTTCTTGATAACTTAATAGAACCTTGATTATCACATCCCACAATCAGCGGCCACTTCACATCTACCATGAGTTCTTCTAACTGATTATTTATTGACATCTATTAGGTGGTTACCTAGGTTTCTTGAACATATTTTTCATTTATAGTGATTAGCATCATAGAAAATTATATATTTTTGTTCCAATATACACCTCATTCAATAAAAAATAAAACTCAAGTATAAGTATACCATATATCAATAATATTTATAGTCCTATATTTATCAGTACATCAAAATAGATTTATAATTCAACCATTGTGATACATTAGAATATTGTATATGGTGAATTTAATATAGTGTAAAATTCTATTTCGATCCCTAAAGTTGAATTATTTACAAGAACTTTGGTACGGTCCAAATAGAGTAATAACCAATACATATCCTCCATTGATACTTTAATCTATAATAAACATCCAATTATATTTCATAATTCTCTTCGGTTGTCATCCTTTATAATCATTTAATATATTGGTTCATACTTATATTTTTCAAGAAAAATTATTTGAATCATCACTTCCAAATTTCATTATAGGTACTTTATCATACTTCCCTTTGTGAAGAAATATGTGATAATCCTCCTGATAAATTTTCAAATATTTAATATGTTGGCACCAACTTATGTAGAGTGTGTTTGAAACTCTATTATTTTAATGATTACAAACCATGATTATTTTAGTACCTAATGATCTATATTTTGTATTATAGCAGTTTATATGGTAAGAATTTTTTTTGATAATCCAACTAAGTGTTATGGCAAGTCACCATTAGTCAGGGGTCGCTGCTAGGACTTTCAATAGTTAGCTAGGAGCTACCACTAAGGCAAGTCACCGCTAAAAAAGAGTCACCACTAAGCATGAGCTACCACCAGTGGAGTCACCGCCAGCCTTGTCACTGTTAGGATTATTACCACCAGATGAGCTACCACCAGGACAAGATACCACTGGGCTTGTTACCATCAAACTCTAAGTCACCTCAAAACTCTAATTCATCATCAGTATAAGATATTTCCAAATGATGAGTCATCACCAGCTTCCTTATACCATTTCTATCTGAGTACTTTTGAATGAATGGCTGAAATGGCTATTTTTATTCAAGGATAATTTGACCATATCTTAATGACATGGTCCAAACCAATCTGAGGATTTTGGATCTCCTCCAACTGATGCTCCTATATCTATTCAAAGTACATCTCTCTCTCTCTCTATATGACATATATGATTATTACTAAATGACAAATCTATGGAAAAAAATTGGTATTGAATCTTATAAAACATAAAACTTAATAATTCATGTTCTATGAAGATCAATGAAACACATATAATCCATTACAGAGATTGATTGATACACTGATATAGATCAATCAGAACATTCCTTTAAATTCCTAAGATCCTTTGTTTTGTTTCAGCCTTCAAAAAGAAAGATCAAAATCCTCACTAAATCTGATCTGAGGACTTCGACTATTCAAAACATACCAAACTGAGCATATCTATTTTATTTATTTATCTTGTTCTTTATTGCTTTCTATTTTGAGCAGTGTGTTGTTACTTTGTTTTTAAACACACATTGTCTCCTCCACCTAACTTTAGAATACTTTTTATTCTCTCTTTCATTTACATTTTATTCTCATGGTGTTTGTAAAATAGGTCCTTATGTGTATGTTCTATCTTTACATACCATGTATAACTATGGAAGAGTCTATTTAGCCTGGATATCTTATAGATATTGTTTGTTTACCTCATCTATGTTTTGGATTTGTTCTATTTTTCTTATAATCTTCTTGGCATCAGGTGACTTCCATGTGGAGGGGATTAAGTCTCATATTGAGCCTAAACCTCTTGTTTATTCCACTGTATTATTGTGTTTTGTTTTATTACCATATCCTAGATTGTTTTTAATCTATAAACAAAACTATTTCATTGATAATTAATCTTAACTAGTGTTTTTATTTTTTTTTCTATGTAAATTTATTTCAAAGTCTAAGGTAATACTAAACATTATTTTAACTAATACATAATCACTCTTTGAGAAATATTTTAAAAGGATAGGTCTTATATCGATCTATTATTTTGATTAATTGGCTAGTTTATCTTATTTAGGGGATATTATTTTAATTTAATCTTTAATAGAAATTTTTATTAGGAACTCAATTCACCCCATCCCCCCTTTAGTTACTCACTTTGACCAACATTTGTTATCAAAGGAATATTTAAATTAACTTTTCAACTATGATTTTAGTTGTATTATATAGATCTCAAATTTCTATCAATTCTAGATTTTAGTTATTTATGGATAATAGAAAAGAAATATTTTCTACCAATAGAACTCTTTATTTAAATTGTAAAAATTATTCTCAATGGAAAATAAATATGAAAATGCATTTATAAAGTATTAGTTTTCAAATTTGGATTATAATAGAAGATTTGTATGAAATAGCACAGAAAACTAGAATTGCTTGGATTCATGATACAAAAACTACATACAATAATAATTGTAAAGGTATTAATGCTTTATTTTTTTCATTGGTTGATGATGAGTTTAATAAAAAATATTCTTTAAAATATTATTTTGAAATATGGTATAGCTTGTCTGTTTCACATAAAGGGACATCAAATATAAAATAAATGAGACTAAACACATATATAATAAAGTATGATACTTTTAAAATGAAATATGATGAACCAATTACTGATATGTATCTCAGGTTCAATGAAATAGTGAATACCATGCACTCACTTGGAAAACAAGTGACAAATAAATATCAAGTGATTATATTTCTCATATGCTTACCAGAAAGATAGAGAGGAACATTTGTATCAATTTAAGAATCTTGTGATTTGAGTACACTACCTATTAGTGAATTGATAGGTGATCTAATGATGTATGATGAAGAGATTAAAGTCAACAAGGAGATTTATGAAGATTAACCAAGAAGAAAATAAATAGCCTTCATGACTATTACCTCTAAACAAAGAGAAAAGTTATAATCTAAAAATACCAGTGAAGAAGAATTTCCTAATGATAGTGATGAATAGATACCCTATATATCCAAGAGATTCAAGAAATTATATAGAAAAAAGAATTTATTTAATAAATATAATTTCAGAATAAATTATAACAATAAGGGAAAGTGGAAAATGGATTGGAAAAAATATTATACTCAAAATTAAATTACCTTCTATGAATGTAAGAGGAAAGAACATATTAAATCTTACATTAAAAAATTGAAATATAAAAATAAATATGATGATAAGGATAGAAGATTAAAAAAATATATGAAAGAAACATGAAGTTCCTCTAAATATAGCTCAATTGATTTAGATAATGATTAAAGAGATAATTCTGATAGAGAAAAGATGCTCTTTCTAGAAAACACATCAGAGGTAAAAATTATTGTTCAAGATTCCCTTACTAATATTCTAAACATTTCTAAAAATAAATGTAATCATGATATTGAGGAAACCATGTAATATGATGATTTATATGAGTATCGTAACATGATGGAAGATACCTTTCATGATCTAAAAGATAAATATAAGTCACTTAAGAAACAACATGCTTTGAAAGTAAAATTAATACCAACCTTACTATTGATATAGAGGAAAGTGATCAATTTTTGAAATATAACAATGAGTTAAAATTTTCAAATGAACATTTAAAGAAATATATAGAAATATTTACCAATGTTAATAAATATTTAAGTCAAATACTATAAAAAAAGTTCCTATAAATTATTTAACTAACATAGGTTAGCAACCGGGATAGATAAAAATAGGAAAAACCATATTTACATATAGTACCAATTCTAGAAATCCATATACTACCAATACCTACTCAACTAGACCTAATAAATTATTTATTATATAAGCTTATAATCTATTTATAAAAAACCCGTTAGAAAATTATGTGTTCCAAAATCACTTTTTACTAACATAACTGGACCCAAGAGGATTTAGGCACCAAAATCATTGTTGGCATAAACCTTGATTTGTAGGAAACTTGTTTGAAAACCATTAAAAAATCCTATAGTATCTGGAAAGTGGATTTTACATATATATTTCAGGTGAGTATTCAAAATTCAATAATTTAATCAAAGTTGAGGGTGGTCATGTCACTTTTGGTTAAAATTCTAAAGGGAAAATCATCGGCCTTGGAAAAATTGGTAATTCTAAATTACAGTTAATTTCTAAAGTTTTATGTATATATATGGTTTAAAATATAATCTTCTTAGCATTTCTCAATTATATGATGATGGATTTTATTTAAATTTTGAAAAAAATTCATGTTAAGTTTTTGTTGATAAAAATGTTTTAAATTTTACTTCTTTACGAAATGATAATATTTATTCTATTGATTTAAATTCATTATCTTTAAAAAACATTTCTTTCTTAAGTGCCTTTAACAAATAATATTGTCTTTACCATTGTAGACTATGCTATTTCAATATTCATTCACTTATAAATCTAATCAGGAAAGTATTAGTTAGAGATCTACAAAAGCTATAATTCTTAAATGATAGAGTTTTTGATCTGTACTAAAAAAGGAAACTTTATAAGATTCCCTTTAAATCTAAGAAAAAATATTCAACCTCTCAAACTCTATAGTTAGTTCATATGGACCAACTTGGATCTCTTATAATTTCTAGTTTAAATGGAAAACATTATTTCTATATCCTTTTAGATGACTTCTCTAGATACACATGGGTATTCTTTCTATCTCACAAAATTGAATCTTGTTCTTGCTTCATTATGTATTCCAATTCTATAGAAAATTTTAGTGGACTTAGGATTAAGAACTAAATAAGTGATCATTATCTAGAATTTAAAAATCAAGACTTTGAATCATTTTGTTCTCAAAATGGTTATAATCACAATTTTTTGGATCCTATAACACCACAACAAAATGGTGTAGTAGAAAGAATAAATATAAATCTTCAAAAGATATCTCATACTATGATAAATGAGTTTGACTAACTAATCTGATTTTGGGAAGAGGCTTTCAATACAACCTATTATATGATAAATAATGTATTAATTAGAAATATATTAAAAATAACACCTTATGAGTTGTAAAATAATATAAAACCAATGATTAATTGTCTCATATTTTTTAGTTGAAAATAATTTATTCTAAATACAGAGGAAGATCTAGATAAATTGGATTCTAAGAGTGATTAGGAATTTTCCTTCAATATTCAACTTCTATATAATATTATAGAGTGTTTAATAAGAGAACAAAATAAGTGGAAGAGTATGTTCAAATTAAATTTAATGAAACTGACCCCAATGAACCTAATACCATATTAGAGGACCTTGAGGATGATCTTCCTAATCTAAATATTAATTCTAAACCATCTGAAAGTTTTGTTAAAAAAAGAAAATTCATCCAGTGAACTACCAAAACCTGAACCTAGTTGATGTGGATCTATTTTTACATAGTTTTGTAACATATTTTTTACTTTATTTTTAATGAATTAGTTAATTATTTAATCACTTTATACTGAATATTTGTACTTTTATATTTTTATAGTTAACTTTGTGAATTAATCAATTTTTATGATTAATTATGTATTTTTAGTCTTTAAATTAATAATTTTAATCTTACTTAACTTTTCTAATTTAATTATTTCTTAATTAGTCCTGTTAAGTGGAATCTTCTTGACTTTTCACTACTGGAAAACTAACCTATACCAACGGTTTGGAACCGTTGGTATAGGCCTCCAAACCATTGGTATAGCCTATACCAACGGTTTGGAGAACCGTGGCGAAGTAAGCCGTTGGGATAGGTCTATACCAACGGTTTTGGGAAAACCGTTGGTATAGACCTATCCCAACAGTTTTGAAAACCGTTGGTATAGGTAATATGAAAATCTATTCCAATGGTTATAAAACCGTTGGTATATGTATTTCAAAAAAAATACATTCGGTGTGATTTGATCCCTGAACCCCTCGTTTATAATAGAACGACTTAACCACTAACCTAATATGAATTTTTTAAACATAATTTCATAAAAATATATATGTATTATAATAATTATTTAAAATTTAGATTTATATAATGTTCTCGGGCAGTAGACCTGGGAAAAAAATCGAAGAACCTATCCCAACGGTTCGCAAAACCGTTGGGATAGGTGCATATTTTTTTTCGGGGTGTATGCTGGATTTTGGGGGACCCTTTCCCAACGGTTTGGGAGAACCGTTGGGAAAGGGTTGGGTCTTTCCCAACGGTTCTCCAAAACGGTTGGGAAAGGGGTGTTTTCAGACCCCTTTCCCAACGGTTTGGGAGAACCGTTGGGAAAGACCCACCCCTTTCCCAACGGTTCTCCCAAACCGTTGGGAAAGGGGTGTTTTGAGCTCCCTTTCCCAACGGTTCGCCCAAACCGTTGGGAAAGGGGTGTTTTGAGGTCCCTTTC
The DNA here is from genome assembly GCA_963277665.1 of Viscum album. Lineage (NCBI taxonomy): Eukaryota > Viridiplantae > Streptophyta > Magnoliopsida > Santalales > Viscaceae > Viscum > Viscum album. Next base: position 742,556,843 of record OY728123.1, on the reverse strand, counting down.
GCAACGGTTTGGGAGAACCGTTGGGAAAGGGTGCCTATACCAACGGTTTTTACAAACCGTTGGTATAGAAGTGTTGGGAAAGATCTGATTTCCAGTAGTGTTTTAATAAGTTAAAATCTATTTATAAAACAATTATTTAATCAACATAATTATATTTAATTAAGTTAGTATTTATTTTAATAATTTATCTTTTAATTTAGTTTCATTAGAATATGTTAATAATAATAATTAATATGTTGAGTCATCCTACTAATCATTTAAGTAAATAATTTGTGTTTTAAATTAAAGAAAATAGTCCGCTTTTTAATTTTATGTGATCAATTAATTTTTTAATTAATTATTCTAGTGTTATATAACATTAAATATTTAATCTTATATATGAAGACAAATTATTAAGTCACTAAATATTGATTTTAGTCTATCAGTGAGGTAGAAAAGAACTAGCAGTGACTTATTTGGGTCACCGATGCTAATCTTTATTATTCGCTGCTACTCTATAATTAATTTTTATAGTAATGTTAATTTAATTCTTTTATCATTTTAGTTTATTAATTTTTCAGTTTTAAATTTAAGTGTTGTCAATTAATAATTTTAAAGTCAAAAGTTTAATAAAAATCCTGTTTTAATTAATGAAGTTGATCTTTCTTATAATTAATTATTTTCAATCCTTGTTTTAAATAACTTAAGTTTTAATTTTTTCTTTTAAGTTAATTTTGTTTTTTTAAAGGTCACCACTAATATTCTACCGGTGACCCCTGCACCTCACTGTTACTACTGTATACCAGTGACCCTCATGTCGGTTCTTCCTTTTTTTAACTAACGGTGATCCGCAACTACTATTCTATCGGTAACCTCATGTTTTATACTGGTAAACTTCTATTTATTCTTCTAACGGTGAGCTTATTATTTTATTTTCTAATGGTAACCTATTTTATTTAACTTCCCCGGTGACCTTTTGTTCTGATGGTGACATTCTTTTCTACATCAGTAGATTTTAATTTTTGTCTACCGGTGAACTCTTCTTTTATTGTAACGGTGACCCCCACACCACTGGTTCCCATTGTTTTTTAAGATAACAATAAAATTATTTTTATACTAATGATTACCTTGTTTTTTAGGCATTTTGGTAACTCTACACCCACCCTTCAGCTTATCACTGTTAGGCTTATCCTTTGCATTTGCTTAATTTCCTTGACTCACTGTTAGGCATCCAGTAACCATCCCTCTGCCTTGCATTTACTTCACCTCACCGTTAGCTAATATCTCCTCACACTATCCCTCCCCTGCTTCACAAGCTGTTGCAATTTTATTCTCATCACATCTCCATCCTCTTCCATACCTCCTCTTTCTTAACTCTACCACAACAACAGACCTAACATTCAATATTAAAACTATTACAACAACAGAACCAGACCACACTTTCAAAATTAAACTAAAAATTTCAGTTCTAAAACCCAGAAATTAAGCAACCCTAAATTGTTTCGAATACAAATCAGTCCAATTTACAAAATAAAAAATCTTCCCAGTGATGGAGTCATCACTGCTGCTGGATAAAGATGGGGCCAGTGTCGCTTGATGTTGTTGAGAGATGCCCAGGCCGCCGTCCGGGATGCACACCTTCAAACACTACAGGAGAAGTAATCGCCACTGAAGCTGAACTGGAGGATGGTCGCACCATCAGATTTGGAGGGTTTAGTGTCGCCGCGAGGAAGAGGAGGTCCACAGGGTAGCTAAGCTGAGCCGCTATGCCCCACTAGAGCAAAGGGAAATCAGGCCGCCACTGCCTGTTTCTAGGGTCGAACAGAAACCCCCCTTGTTGCTGTGCGCCGATTTGGGGGGGGGGAGAAATTAAAAAAAAACTAAAAAAAGAACTAACTAATGGATTAAAAATAGGTTAAAATAAAAACATAAATTGAAATAAAATAATAAACATTAATTTTTATAAATAAATAACTTACGTAAGATATTTTATTAAATAGAATTATTAAACATAAATAAAATTTTATTTAATTAATTGTTAGTTAGTTCTAAAATCAAGTTAGAATAGATTATTAAACTTTTTATTAATTATAATTTAATATTATGTATTAATAATTATTTAATAATACATTTTTCTTACAAAATAAAATACTAATAATATGTTATAAATTAAATTATAGTTAAACTAAACTAGTAAACTTAAAATGTTAATAATGTAAACTTTCAAAATAATAATAAACTTAATGTTTATAACTTACTTTAGTGATGTTAATTAATTAAAATAATAATAAAAATAATAACTTATAAACAATTTATCATCAAAATTAATAATTAATAATACTTCTTATCTTAATAATAATAATAACTCTTTTATTAACAAATTCGTTCAACTTATAATACATAATTTATCATGATTTATCTTTTATAAATTTTATTAAAATATAATTAATAATTGTTAGTAATGCTAATAAAATAATTTATTTAACATAATTATTTAAAGGTTTATTAATTCTTTTAAAAAGAATTTTTAATAAACTAATTTCTTAAACTATAATTCTTTATTTCCTTAGCGTTTTAATTGTTTTGTTTGTTTTTCTTATGCAGGTTCATTCAAGAGTCTAAAACACGTCCAAGTGCATCCAACTAACTCATCCAAAGTTAGTTATGAGAGAAAAATTAATGTGATGTGCCTGTCGTGAAAAAACGCACGTTGTGCGGTGCATTTGTGAAGGGCTTTCAAAGTCGGCGGAAGATGTTCGGTGATGAGTAGCAGAATACAACATGATACTTAAGCAGAGAAAGCATCAGAAAGACATGGGATGGGGATTCACACATCAAGTGATTGACTGGTGATCCGAGAGCTTCTCTCTCATCAGGAGCATAGGGAGTCCGGAGGGCGACACTGTAACCTCTTCTTAGAGCTGGAGGAGCATAGGAGTAGAGTATCTTCGAGGAGTTTGGTTTCCCTTGTTTTTGAATTCTTACACTCTGTTTAGCATGTCTTCAATTACTGTTTTGATAATATACATATTTTCTAGATAAATAATTTAGTTTGGGGATATATTGAAGTTCTAATGGTTACTTTTAATTCTCATTTCAGTTAATCATTTCAATGAATTATGTAACGATCGGTGAGATCAATACAGAGTTCATATAATTGCTTGTACTACTATAACGTAATCTAAAAATTTCACAGTCCGTTTTTGAGATTAATTTTAGAAATACTTTTCAAAAAAATAATAGATTCAAAAGACTTCAAGACTTACAGTGAGTTTGTCTTGCTGTTAATTTTCAAATAGTTCACAGTTGATTAATTTCATAGTGGAAAACTCTTAAATTGGTTGGCTTGTGTGACTTAACTCCTGGAGAAGGAGGTGAGTCATACTATTTTAAGTGGTACTTTGCAACAATATTATAGTGAATTGGAATACCTACAAAACCAGTAGAATGTAGATTACTTCCTGAGTTTTTTAATAGATTGTCATTTTATCAGTGTTCTCAATATCTGTTATTCCATGTTTTCTACTGTCTCTTGCCTCAATCTAGTTTAAATACATTTTCCAATGTTCTGTCACTCTACTGCTTATAAAAAGTAAAACGATATTAAAAAAACAATAAATAAAAAGTTAAAAAAATTGAAAATTCACTCAGCTGCTGACAACAATGGAGTTTCTAAGTGTTTTTTTAGAAGATCAGTGGCTAAATTTACCTTCCCTGTGGGTTCGACCTTGCTTGCCACATATACAGTTGTTAGTAGGAATATAAATTTTAAACTTTGACTAACTTTAACGATAGTGCAGGTCAAGTTTTTTGGCACCATTTCCAAGGAAGGCATGAGCCATTACTCTAAAAAACTCTAAAAAAATCACATATATAAAAAATATTTAAAAATAATTGAAATATTGAAAATTTAAAAAAAAATTGTTTCACTTCTTACTGAATTGTTATTGTTGTTTAGTGTCTGTTATTGTTGTTTTCATGAGAAAAAGAACTTATAGTGCTATATTAGATCCTGTGAACCTTGAATTAGATAAACATTTAACTTCTCTAAGAAGGAAGAACAAAACTGAAATGGAGAATATAAATAATAGAGTTCTAGCACCTAACAAATATCAAAATCAACCAGAACTCTTAAATGGAAATGAAAGGCCTAGAATGAGGGAATTTAAACTCCAAAAAGTTTCAAGCAATCCTCCATCCATAAGATTAATTCCTAAGGCCAGAAATTATGAACTTAAACAATCACACATTTCACTATTGTCTACTTTCATTGGGATCTCTAATGAGGAATAACTTGCCTTCATTAGAGAATTCTATAATACTGTCCAACAATTACCTCTTCTAAGACTCATAGAAAATGAACATAGAATGAGAGTATTTCCCTTTTTACTTAAAGGGAATGCTATAAATTAGTTTCTTAGTCTAGATGAGAACATTTTTGAAAACCGGGATCAAGTGTATAACTCTTTCATTATGAAATTTTATCCTCAAAGACTTAAAGGTGAACTTAGAACTAAAATCACTAGTTTTTATCAAGAGGATGGAGAATATTTTCATGAAGCTTGGGATAGATTCAGGGATATTCTTAGGAAATGTCCCCATCATCAACTCCCATTACACCTTCTTAAGGATACATTCTATGAAGGGCTATCCTCCTCTGGACAGAATCTAGTTGACCAAGCTGCTGGAGGTAATTACAATGATAAAACAGATAAAGAACTTAGGCAAATTTTTAACAATATTGCACTGAATTTACAACATAAAAATTCAATAAGAAAAAGAGTAAATAAAAATGTTAATTCAAACACTAGTTCAATGAATGAAAATCAAGCTCAACTTGTTGAAATTGCCAAAAAAAATCAATATTTAATGAACCAGAACTCTAAACAAACTGTTAACCAACTAGGATATCAAAATACCAACCAATATCTAATAGAACAGTGTGTCCAGTGAGGTATGTTTGGGCATACTGATTTTTTTCCTAATTTTGATATGCCTGCCCAACAACTAGAAAACTAGAACTTTGTTAACTATTTTCCTAGAATGCCTCCTAAAGAAGATCCATTTTCAAATAATTACAAACTAGGCTATAGGAATCACCCTAATCTATCCTAGAAAGATCAATGTTTAATCAAACAATCCACTGACCCTAATTACTCTAATCAACCAAGACCGATCTTTCAGAATCAACAAAGGGTGAGTCTTCTAATGTATAAGGAAATAATGATAATCACTTATCTTCTAATCTTGATATAATCTTGAATAAAATTAACTCTTAAGAAGAAAGATACATGACTCAGCTGACCAAACATTAAAATCAATATGAGTCTGATAAAATGAAAACTGATGTTAGAATGAAAAAAATGGAAACACAACAAGGTCAACTTGCTATGGATTTTCCATCTAGGAAAAAAGGTGGACTTACAAGTACCAATGAACTTAAACCTAGGGATAATTACATGGATTTTGTAACTAGAAGTTGTCTTAATACTCAAATTGTTGCTGATAAAGAAACCAAAAATACCCAAAATGAAAATCTGCTTCAATCTAGAAATAAAAATCTTCTTTGCACACATGCTGGAAATTCACAGAAAAGTCATGAAAATGATCAAAATATAAATTTATCACCTGAAACTCAAGCTGAAACTTCATCTAAAAAACAAAAGAATAAAGGAAAATAAAAATTTGATGAAGAGGTGAGGGATATTCCTACTATCCTGAATTTTTTTCCCCACCCACCCCTTTCACTGAGAAGCTAAAACCTCAATGTAATACCAAGGCTAAACTTATTCAGTTCCTTGGTCTCCTTTCTAAACTTCAAGTTAACATTCCATTAATTAAAGCCTTAATTCAAATTCCACATTATATAAAATATCTTAAGAAAATTGTTTACAAAAAACTCTAGAAGAATTTGCTACTTATAGCCTCATAGAAGAGTGAAGTGTTGTACTCCAAAAGAAAATTCCACCTAAACTGAAAGACCTAGGTAGTTTTTTCATACCTTGCATACTAGGAAACTCTAACCTACTCAACCATTTGTGTGATTTAGGTACTAGCATTAATCTTCTCCCATACTCACTATTTCAACAATTGAGGTTGGGTGACCTTCAACCCACCACAGTCATACTACAGTTAGCTGATAGATCTTTCACTCATCATGTGGGTAGGGTAGATGATTTGTTAGTTTGGGTTGGGAAACTATTTTTACTTGCAGACTTTCTTGTCTTAGATATGGAATGTGATCAAGAGGTGCCCATCATCTTGGGTAGGCCTTTCTTGGCCACAGGTGGTGCTGTTATTGATATTTCTAAGGGTCAATTAATCTTTAAAATTAGAGAACAACAAGAAGAGTTCAATGTGTTTAAAAATGTTAAAGGACCAATGTTTTCTAAAAACTGTTCAATGCTAGAGTCCTTAGAAATTGAGAAATCAACAGGAAATATTGAAAAATATGAAAATCAATCCTCTATTAAATAAAATAATTTTGAAGCTGAAAATCCTATAGAATCTGTTTTAGAAATTGAAAATTCTGCTCAAACACCAAATCTGGAAAATTTTCCAGAACTGGACAACTGTCCAGTTTCTACTGTTGAAGGGTCCTTTATTTCTGAACTTTAGAGCTTTTTGAGTGAATTAGAGGGGGTTTTTGTTAACACCAACCTTACTGAACACTTTGATGATATTGAGGGAGAACTTATAAGACAACTAGATGATTCTTCTCTGATAAACTTGCTGAAATATGATCCGGAAAATCTGGAAAATGTACTGCCCACTTTGGATAGTGACACTATTAATTCTGAATCTGAACATGAAATTGAAAAACTTTCATCATTTAATACTCCCTACAAGAGATATGTTGAATATCTTGGACCTCCTCGGACTAAGAGTCTTCCTTCAAGTGTAGAACCACCCGTTCTTGAACTAAAGTCAATCCCTGCTCATCTTAAATATTCATTTATGGATGAGAACTACACATTTCCTGTAATAATTTGTACTAAACTTAATGAAAACCAAGAGGAAAGACTATTGAATGTGTTGAAGAAGTTTAAATCTGCCATAGTCTGGACAATAGCTGATATCAAGGGTATCATTCCCTCATTTTATATGCACAAGATACCTATAGAACATAACCATAAGCCTAGGGTAGAGTGTTAAAGAAGATTAAATCCTAACATAAAAGAAGTTTTGAGAGAGGAAGTGATCAAACTGCTGGAAAAAAGAATGATATATCCCATTTCTGATAGTGCTTGGGTCAGCCCTGTCCAGGTTGTTCCCAAGAAGGGAGGTTTCACTGTAGTTAAAAATGAAAAGAATGAAGAAGTCCAAGTTAGGAAAGCCACAAAATGGAGAGTCTGTATAGATTATAGGAAGCTTAATGCAGCCACTAGGAAGGACCATTTTCCAATACCCTTTTTGGATCAAATGCTTTAGAGGCTTGCTGGAAATGAGTTTTTCTATTTTCTGGATGGGTATTCTAGTTACAACCAGATTCCTGTTGCTCTAGAGAATCATGAAAAGACCACTTTCACATTCCCCTTTGAAACATTTGCCTACAGGTGGATGCCCTTTGGGTTTTCTGGAGCTCTAGCCACCTATCAAAGGTGTATGATGGCTATCTTTTCAGATATGATTGAGAGAGTTATTAAGGTTTTCATGGATGAATTTTCTATTCTAGGTAGTAATTTTGATACCTGTCTTGGAAATCTTGAATTAGTCTTGGAGAGATGCATTGAAACCAACCTTGTGCTTAATTGGCAGAAATGTCAGTTCATGGTTACAAAAGGTATTGTGCTTGGTCATAAGGTTTCTAAAAGAGGTCTAGAATTTGATACTGCTAAAATTGATGTTATTCAAAAATTTACACCTCCTGTTAATGTTAAAGGTGTTAGAAGTTTTCTAGGGAATGCCAGTTTCTACCAGAGATTCATAAATAATTTTTCCAAAATTACTAAGCCTTTTTCTTCTTTGCTGGTAAAGGATACGCCTTTCAATTTTGATGAAAACTGTTTGAAATCATTTAATGTGCTTAAATAGAAACTCACTACATCACCTATCATCACTACACCTAACTGGAAACTACCTTTTGAACTAATATTTGATGCTAGTGACATGGATGTTGGTGCTTTCCTTGGATAGAGGAAATATAAGAAACTTCATGTGGTGTACTATGCTAGCAGACTGTTAGATGATGCCCAGAATAATTATACCACCATTGAAAAAGAATTTATAGCTATTGTGTTTGCTTTAGAAAAGTTTAGACAATATTTGTTAGGTTCAAAAGTCATCATTTTCACTGATCATTCTTCTTTAAAGTACTTGTTGTCTAAGAAAGAAACTAAACCCAGACTGATTAGATGGATTCTATTGTTACAAGAATTTGGTTTAGAGATTAGGGATAAGCAGGGAGTTGAAAATTTAGTTGTTGATCACCTATCTAGGCTTCCTCTTACCCATTTAGAAAATTCTAGGGAGATTACCTCTTCCTTTCCTGATGAAAAGCTGCTCACTGTGCCAATCAGGCAATCTGCTTTGTTTGCTGATTTTTTCAACTTCCTTGAAGTAGGTGTCTTTCCAAAAAATTTGTCCAATAATAAATGAAATAAATTCATTTCTGAACTTAAATATTATCCTTGGGATGACCCTTTGTTTTTTTTGGGAGATGTGCTAATGGTATTCTTAGGAGATGTATACCTGAGGAAGAAATGCTACCTGTATTAGAAAGTTGTCATTCTTCACCTTGGGGAGGTCACTATGGTGGTGAAAGAACTTCTCAAAAAGTCATACAATCTGGTTTTTTAGGTTTACACTCTTTAAGGATGCTAGAAGCTTTGTGGTTGGCTGTGATAGGTGTCAGAGGATAGGCAATGTGGGTAGGAAGCAAGAGTTACCCCAAAAAGGAATTCTGGAAATTGAGAATTTTTATGTTTAGGGTTTAGACTTCATGGGTCCATTTCCATAATCTCATGGGAATTAGTATATACTTGTTGCTGTAGACTATTTTTTGAAATGGTTTGAGGTAGTGGCACTACCAAAAAATCAGGCCAATTCTGTAATCAATTTTTTTAAAAAGAACATCTTTACAATATTTGGAGTCCCAAGAGATTTTATCACTGATAATTGAACACACTTTAAGAACTATAAATTTAAATATTTGATAGAGAAATATGGATATGTTCATAAAATTGGTACTCCTTATCATCCACAGTCCAGTGGATAGGTGGAAATTTTAAATAGGGAACTTAAAAAATAATTGAGAAAACTATGTCAAAATCTAGGAAAGACTGGTCTCTTAAATTGGATGAAGCATTATGGGATTCTAGAACTTCTTTTAAGACCCCAATAGGTATGTCTCCTAACTGGATTTTGTTTGGGAAATGTTATCATTTACCTGTGGAGTTGCAACATAAGTCTTATTGGGCAGTTAAGGCTCTAAACTTTGATTTTAAGAGTGCTAGTGAGAGGAGGTTACTTGAGATGAGTGAACATGATGAGATTAGGAGAGAGAGTTATGATAATTCAAGGATTTATAAAGAGATAACTAAAATATTTCATTATTCTATCATTCAAAACAAAGAATTAAAACCTGGACAGAAGGTCCTTCTCTTTAACTCTAGACTTAGACTCTTTCCTAGAAAGCTAAAGTCCAAGTGGTCTAGACCTTTTACAATTGTGTGAGTATTGAATAATGGAGATTTAAAAATTATAGGTGAAGAAAATAACCCATGTTGGTTAATGTGAAGAGAGTGAAACTTTATTTTGAGGGACAACTGAAGGGCTTGGATACCTTCACTGTGCTTGAAAACTATTCTTGAATAATGTATGGCTAGGGACTTCAAATCTAGCGCTGTATGGGAGGAAACCCATGGTTATTTTTGTCTTTATGTTTTTTCTTTTTAACCTTGAATAAAATGCTACTTCTGTGCTCTGTTTTTGTGAAATACTTGTTACTGATTGTTCTTTGTTTCCTGGTTCTATCTTAGGATGCTTTTGTTGTGTCAATAAAGGAGTGGAATTCCCATGATAATTTTTGGACAAGAGCTTAGTTAGGGAAGTACTTCAACTTTCTGCATGTATTTCTACTCCTGTTTTTTCTAATAAAAATTATGCTCACTAACAAATTCTTCTTGTTTAAGAAATTCTGCTACATATTTTTGTTGAAAATCTATTACATATATTGCATAAAAAACTTCTTCTATATGTCATTGTGTAAATAAAAAATCTGCAAGTACTTCACTGTTGGAAACTGAATTTCATTATTATTCAAATCATCCACTACTTGAAACTAAGTGTGGGGGGTACATGTTTTCTATTAGTTGTGTTTTTCATTGGAACTGATTAGTCTATAGGGTGTTTAGCATGCATCTTTCTGCTATATTGAACATCCATTTGAATCATAATTTGTCAAAATGCTTACAACCCATTAATTTTTCACTTACACTTCACATTTACTTTTGAGTAGTATTGAAAATATTTGTCATTGGATTAAATGTTAATGCATATACTTTCTAATGAACCTTATGTTAAGTTATTCATTGTGGAAAACAATATTTTTAAACTTCATTGACACCCTTTATACATGTCATATATCTACTTGATTGAAAATCTGTTTTGAACTTAAACTGTCAAATTGTTCTTCTCCCATTTAGAAGTAAACTTTGGGGACAAAGTTGGGTTTTAAGTGTGGGGGAGGGGGTCCATAATTGACTGTGCTAAACTGTTCTTTAATGTAGGTCCATCAATTCCCACTATAACACAAAATTTCTTGTAAAAAAATGGTTAATTTTTTTTTCAAAATTCTGTTATATTTATAAGATTTACACTGTACTCAATTGGGTCTTGCCTTAGGATAAGTTCCTTGCTGGTAGTTAAGAACTGCTCTAAGTCTGAAATTAATGAGGTTGGATGATTTTTGAGTGGTCTTGCTTAGTGATTTTATGGAAATTCGATTTAGGAACTACTTCTGAAAGTGATATGGGTAACCTTTTAATGGAATTATGATCATAACTCTTGGAACTGGAAGTTTGATTCTGATTCTAGGGGCCTCTTTCATCTTTTAATTATTAAAAGTAATTTCTTTAATGAGACAATGTAAATTATTTTGGATATAAATATTTTTAAACTAGATTAATTTGGGCATTTGGGATCCCATGGTGAGTCTTTGAGACCCTAGATGCTGGGTGCATTTCTGTTAACTTAAAGCCCTCTGTACACTTTGAATAAGTGGATTGCACAATGCTTCTCATATGATACATAGCTCGGGATAAATAAATAAAGTTTCTAGGGTAAAAAATGAGATCATTAAGGTGAGGGGAATGATGAATGCCAGATGAAGAAGGGGTCAATTGGTTTTTATGGAAATTATTTAGGTTGTATCAATAAGGTGATTCGAAAAAAAATATATTTATTTTTTGGAACCTAGGGGAAAAAGTCAAAGTACAAAGTTCCTTAGTTAAGGTATTAATTCCTTTAATGTTTTACCTCTTGTTATTCTTGGACTTAGAATATCAGCTTGGATTGAAATGAGTCATTAAGTTATATCACGTATGAGGCATGGCATCTTCATTACTTGATGATTCATATTTTTCTTAATTACCCTTGAGTATTTGTTATAGGAAAATTCATATGATTAATTCATTTTCTAAAAGCCTGTTGTTATGTTTTGTCCTCTATTTTGAGTGTTTTACATGTTACAGTGTGATATTAATCATGAATACATTTTACTGCTTTTCAAAGAAAATAACGCATGAGATTGTTTTAGGACAAACACTAGTAAAGATCTTTAAATAACCAGCCCCTCTTTTGGAATAGGTGTTAAGACTTATAGAAACCACTCTTTAAATATTGTAAAGGGAAACCTATATAGAGGTACAAAACTAGAGCTTCCCCCAGAAATAAAATTGAAAACTAAGAATTATTATCACAGCTTGAACCTAAGAATAATAATGATGACATTAATGATGAATTATGGGTAATAACTATGCAATAGGAACTTAATCAATTTGTGAGAAACAGTGTTTGGGAAGTTATTGATAAACCTAGAGAAACCTTAACTATTGGAACTAAGTGGGTATTTAGAAAAAAGATTGACGTGTCAGGAAATATAGAAATAAATAAGTCTACATTAGTTGAACAATGTTATAATCATGAAGAAGGTATTGATTATGAAGAAACTTTTTCACTGGTACCAAGACTTAAATCCATTAGGATAATTCATTCCTATACAACATATTTAGATTTCGAACTATATCAAATGGATGTTAAAATTGAATTCATAAATGGGTTTATTATTGAGGATTTTTTTGTTTAACAATACAATATATTTCAAAATCCACAATTTCCAAATCAGGTTTTTAAACTAACAAAATATTTATATGGTATAAAACAAGCTCCAAGATCCTAGTATGAAAATCTTACCTCTTTTCTTATTTAAAAAAGTTTTTCAAAAGGTATTTTTGATCCAACTCTTTTTATAAAAATAATTTCAAAAGATGTTTTAAAACTACAAATATATGTTGATGATATTATTTTTGGATCTACTAAATATTCACTATGTACTGATTTTTAAAAACTAATGCAAAATGAATTTGAAATTAGTTTAATGGGTGAACATAAAATCTTTCTTGAATTTGAGATTTTTCAAAGTAAAGAAAGAATTATCTTAAAGCTAAGTAAATATGCTTAAGTTCTTTTAATTTTTTTGGAATAGATAACACTAAAAGTTGTGATAATCTCATGATTACCACCTATAAACTATATCTTGATAAAGCTAGGACATCATAAGATCAATATAGTTATAGAGGTATGATTCAATGTCTATTGTACTTAACAGTTAGTCAGGCTGACATTATGTTTACTTTGTGTATGTGAGCTCACTTTCAAGAAAATCCAAAAGAGTCACACTTCTTAGTTTTCAAAATAATCTTTAAATACATAAAACATACAACCAACGTAGGATTGTTCTATACAAGTAGAAATGGTTTTGATTTAGTAATTCATTCAGATATTGATTTTGGTGGTTGTAAGTTAGATAGAAAAATCACATCAAGAACATTTCATTTATTACATAAGTCTCTAGTATCACTGTGTAATAAGAAACAAAATTATGTTTCACTATCCACTACTGAAGTTGAGTACATAGCTACAGGAAGTTTTTGTGAACTAATCTTGTGTATTAAACATACTTTACTATACTTTGGATACCAATTTATACATGTTCCTATATATTGTGATAACACAAGTGTTAAAAGTATTTCTAAAAATCTATTATCTCATTCTAGAAAAAAGAAAATTGATATGAGACATCGCTTTTTGAGAGACCATTATAAAAAAAGTGATATAACTTTAGAATTCATTGGAACTGAAAATCAGATTGTGGATATCTTCACAAAGCCTTTGAATTATGAAAGTTTAAACAACATCAAACATGAATTAAGAATGATACTTTTTGGATGAAAAAGTCACTGTTGAAGATTCGTCGTTGATGAGTCACCATTGATGAGTTACCATTGACGAGTCACCATTGATGAGTCCCCATTGACGAGTCACTATTGACAAGTCACCATTTATGAGTTTCCATTGATGAGTCACCATTGAATGAGTAATCATTCATTTATCTTATTGTTGTTTTATTACCATTTCTATTCTTTTCCCAGTAAATTTTTTATTGTTTTAAATTTATTATTATTTATTTTTTGGAATCCTTAATTGATAAATCTCTTAGGCTAAATCAAATTGATTAACTAACCATTAAACCCTTGAACTTCCAAACCTTTTCCTTCCTCTTAGACTGATCATCTTTCCTTCTTCTCTCATTCCACCTAAGCTTTCAACTGATCCAAATGGTCCATGTGTAGCAAGTATTAGAGCCAAATACGAAAGATATGAGGTAATATAAGAAACAAAAATATATGTTTGTAGTTTAGATATTGTTTCATGAAACCTGTATTTGTCAAAATAGGTTTTCAAAGCATAAAATGAAATTGACGTGTAATGGATTCCATCTAACAATACACTATTTTTGAAAGTTATTGAAAATCAGAAATGGTTGAACTGGTTCACATCAAATCATTGTTAGTATTATCCAAAATTAGAATATGATTCTATCAGAATGATGAGTTTCTTTTCAAAAATAAATAGGATGTGATAATATGTTTCATTGATAGAGAATATATTTCTTTCTCCTCAAAGGAATGGGAAAGGTGATTAAAAGTAACTCATAAAGGGGTATATGAGGATTTTCAAGGATTTATTCCAAGTAACAGTGAAATATTCAAATACAAAGAGGCTCTCCAACAGTTGATAGGAGACAATACTCTAAGGAGACCTACATATTCAAAAATTAATGGTGAATGTAAGTTGTTTTTTATGTTTTTCCCACATTTATTTTATCCTAAAAAGGTATATTTAAATACCATGAGATATCAAGATGTCTACTTCCTATTTATGATGAAACAAGGGAAAAGGATCAATCTTTATAGTTTCTTAATGATCCATATTTATGAGATGTGAAAAAAATTCAAGATTGAACTCTCTAATATATCCAAAGATGATATCTTCCATATTATATTCCAATAGATTTTTCAAAGAAGGTATAGAAGATATAGACAATTATGGTGGTTTTTCATTATCAAATACAATTTTCAAAAGAGTTATGGTGAACTGAAATTCATGGAAGAATTATTCTATAAGAGACAATGAAAAATTAAATGATGAATTCAACCTTATTGAGCATCCAACCAGACCTAAGGACATGGTGGATCCTAGGATAAATCATGATGAGTTAGTTCAATATTATGATGTTGTTGTTTTTTATTGTGATAAGGTTGAAAATATTTGGAAGAAGAAGGATAATTTTCTATGGAAGTGGGGAGTGATCTAGAGATTCTGCAATCTAATCCTCAGGTTTCTTTTGGATCTGTCAGTCCACCAAATTCTCTCTCTACTCAAGAATCTATTTTAGATGTAAATGATGATAGGAAACTGAAGAATATGGAGAATTACAGTTTGTGACATCTTCCTCCAAATCATCATTTGACCATAATGATAATGAAAATGGAATTAGTGAAAATAATTCTAATGAAGTAGATAGTGGTCTGGATCATGAAAAATCAGAGGTAAATTAGAGTAAATATGATGATGATCATGATAATGAAGATAATCCTAATAGTAAAAATGTTGATGATCATGGTGCTAATCATAGTGATGATCATAATGGTGGAGATGATGATAATCATGAATATAGTATTAATAATCATAATGATGAGAATGGGGATGATAATACTGATCATGATCAAGAAATAGTTCAAATACATCTTTCATCACCAGTGGTATTAAGTTCTCACAGAGATGTGGATCAATATAAAGATACTGATATGGATGATTTACCACCTATTACTAAAGATGATATGGAAGCTTCAAGTGAGTAGGGGAGGTATCCCAATCCTGTCAATCAGTCTAAAAAAATAGATCACTTAGAACCATCAGATAACATATATACAACTCATGTTGTTCTAGTAACTTCTTTACCTGAAACCAGTTAATCTTCTCAAGTTACCAAAGAATCTCCATTTCTTCCTTATACAATACCTAAAGTTTATGCTTTTGAAGAGTGGTAGAAACTTCTTGGTTATGATATACTTGGTTTGGATTATAGTGATTCAGATGATGAAGAAAATGAAAATCTTATCAAAGGAGAAGAATCCTTAGTGGATCAAATTGATCAAGTTGGGGAGTTGTATCCATTTATTCCCATGGAGACTAATACATCATCTGAGGCTGGAGTGCCTCATGAGTAAATAGACCATCCTTATTCACAATTTTTTTATACCTCCTGAATTTATGACAAAATATGATTTTGAATATTTTCAAATAAATGTGATTTATGATTTGGAATCCTTGAGAAGGAATTTAATTTCAGATTTTAAAAATATTTTAAGCTATCAACCATCTCCAGTTGCAAGACTCAGTGAAGAAATAACTTGATATTTGGTTGAGTTGGTTATATATATTTTACAACCAAGAGTTATATTTTATATTAAATAATTTTAAGTGTAGAATAGAAGATTTTCAATAGATGTACAAGGTCTGGAAACGTATGTAGAGGGAATGAAATTCTCTTTTTCAGAAAGCATGAATTATATCTTCTAGAAATTTGAAAGCATGACTATTGTTGCCTCTACATCCACTTCACCTCCTAAGGTTTTCGTCCTAATTGAAAGAGATCAACTCAAGAATGTTTTTAGGGAAGAAATTAAAACTACTTTGGGTGATGCGTCAAAATATGAAGAACAATTATGGAAGATACATCATCATGGAGAGAATGTATATTAGATAATAAGGTAATATTCCCTTGATCTTAGGACTGATTTGAAAATACTCAAGAAAGCTACCATGTATTATTTTTATAGAATTTACACAAAACATGATATGTCTGATAACTTCGAATTTCTAGCAGATAACTTGAGTTTTCAACATGTTATAGGAGCTTTCAAAGAACAAGACAGTTCACTGAATATTCTCACACAAGTTTTTTAGAGATTCATGGAAGAGAAAAAGTATGCATTTAGTTCTATGGAAATGGGTGGTAAAATAATTATATATTTTATCAATCTCAAAAATCCCTTCCTATAAGTTCATAGTACACATATTATTGTAAGAGAGGAAATTATAGAGACAAAAGTTCATTCAACTACAACCACAAAGCTATTTAGATACCTACCTTTATGGATTAATCAGTCAGATAGATTTCTACCTCCAACATTTCAGCCTATGATTTTATCACCAGTTGATGCAATGAGATAGATGCGGCCTGTTCTTATTTTTTAACCTCTTCCTCCTTCAAAAAAATTCTTTTACATCACAACCTATGATCCAAATTTCACTAATACTATCTCAACATATTAGGACAAAGACAAGGACAAAGGGAAAAAGAAATTTGATCTGCCACCAACCTCTTAATAGTGAATCTGATTGGATGTAGTCTTTTGATATGGATCACATCCTTGTAATATTTATATTTATATTACTATAGGGATACTTCTTCGCTATTTTCAAATGCAATATCTTAGCATTATTCTCATTTATTTATTATTTTATTTTATTTTATTTTTGAAAATATCAAAGGGGAGATAAAATGGGCATTTATTTTAATATAGTGAAATCACCTAAAAATTATAAATATTATGATATTTATATTTCTTTGGAAAATTTTTTTATATACCACAAATATCTTCCAAAATGATAATAAGATTTTCTTTAACTTAAATAAGTCTCTGATTATCATTGTTTACTTATTTAGTACATATCTTAGGAAATTCCATGTCTTGTGATCATCAAAATGGGGGAGAATATTGGAACCTCCTTATGTGTAGTGTGTTTCACATTCTATTATTTTAATAATAAAAAACCATGATTGTTTTAGTACTAATGATTTACATATTGTATGACTTAATTTTATATAGTGAAACAATTTTTATGATAATTCATATAAGTGTTATGGTGAGTCATCATTAGTTAGGAGTCACCGCCATGACCTACTACCATTGGCCAAGAGCTATTGTTGAGGTGATTCACCACCAAACAGGATTCACCACTAATAATGAGCTACTTCCATCAGATTCATCGATAACCTTGTCACTACCAGGCTTGTTACCACCAGAGGAGGTATCGCAAGGACAATCTATGAACAAAATTTTTATATGAAGACTCTGAGTCACCAGTAGAATCTTAGTCACCATAAGTCTAAGATATTGAAAGATGCTGAGTTATTGCTAGATTATTTCTACCATTTCTATCTAAGTAATTTGGCATGAATGGATCAATGACTATTTCTATTCAAGGACAATTTGACCAAGTCTTAATGACATATTGAAAACCGATTCAAGGATTTTGGATCTCCTCCAACTAATGTAACTATATAAATGTCAAGTGCATCACTCTATCTCTCTCTATCATTATAATATATACAATTATTACTGACTAAAAATATATGGAAAAATTGTGCGATTGAATCTATGAAACCTTAAAAAATTACAGATTCATGTTTTTTGAATAATAATGACACATAAGCATATAATCTATTATATAGATTGATTGAGACACTGATATAGATTAACCAGAACAATCCTAGAAATTACATTGATCCTCTATTTTACTTAAACCATCAAAAAGAAAGCCTGAACTCCTCACCAAATCATATCTAGGGACTTCGACCATTATAAACATACTAGAATAAGAATATTTATTTTCTTTACTGCTCTTGTTTTTTTATTGCTTTCTCATTTTAGCAGTGTGTTCTTACTTCTCTATCAAACACACACTGTCTTCTACACCTAACTGGAAAATACTTGTTATTATATCATTCCATTACATTTTTTCCCATGGTGTGTGTGGAAGAGGTCCTTATATGGAATGTTCTATCTTTACTTCTCATGTATAACTCTGAAAGAGGATCTTTATCCTGGACAACTTATAGTTATTGTTTGTTTACCTGATCCAGGTTGTGTATTTTTATTATTATTATTATAATATTCTTAGTAGTAAGTGATTTACATGTGGAGGTAATTAAGTCTCATCTTCAGACCAAACCTCTTGTTTATTCCATAGTGTTATTGTGTTTTGTTTTATTACCATATCATATAATATTTTTAATCTATAAAAAACTATTTATTTGATAATTAATCTTAACTAGTGTTTATTTTTTTCTTGGTAAATTGATTTCAAAACAAAAGGTAATTCTAAACATTATTTTAACTAATACATAATCAATCTTTGAGAAATATTTTAAAATTAGGTGTCTTATATCGATCTTCTATTTTGATTAATCATCTATATTTTTTTATTAAGAGGATTTTATTTTAACTTAATATTTAATATAAATTTTTATTGGGAACTAAATTCACCCCTCCCCCTATTGAGTTACTCGCTCCAAAAAAATAATATATCTCCTTTCTTCAGGCATGGTAATTTAAAACTACTTATTAATTTCATAATATCCTTTTGGATGTTTTTGTAAAAAGTTTTGTATTTTTGTGAAGATATATTATTAAAAAAAATCTTTTATTTTATGTGAGAATGATTTGTTTGAGTGGTTACATAGTGTTTTCTAACGAAGTGATGAAGGAAGTTTATAATTATTCCATTACCATGTTATGGAAATTTAATTAAGTTGGATAGTGCCTTTTTAACATTCAAGTTCCTATAATCCTGAAAAAACTCATGACCAAATATATGTTTGTAAAAAGGATGATGCTTCACAATGTCACCAGATGGTCCAAGAAAGTTTCCACTGGTCATAGGTTTATAATAAATCTATATAACTGGGTATTTATTATATTATAAAAATAAAATAATTAAAATGTGGGAGTAGTAAAATGTATAATAAGTCAAAGATCATTTGGATGTACAATGTCTCGGTCAATGATATTAGATAAACCATGTGTACAAAGTTGAAGGTATAAGGTTTCCATTATTGAATATACAAATATAAATCTATACAATGTTTGATGTTTTATGTTCAAATTTAAAGGTATAAATTTGATTATATCAGACAAATAACCATCATATAATGTTTTGGTTTAATATATTTAATTTCCCCTTAGAATAATTTGATTTATTACTGATCCTTAAATGGTTCATCGGATGAAAAATACAAAGAAGTGCATATGATGGAGGAGATGAGTAATCAAAGAAGTCATAATAATGATTTAGTAAAATTTATGTGATCAATTAAAGGATAATAGGATTGAAGAGAAATAGAAAAACTTATATTATTACAATGTATGAATGATTCCATGAATATACCGAACTGAGTTTTGTGAACCAAATGTGATGTTTAATCTGAGGTGGGGTGAATAGATAGAGACTTATCAAGCCATCAGTCAGAGCCCAACCATAAGTCATAGATTTCATGTTAAGATCACTGGTTGAAGATTTATCGAGTTCATCAAACCATATAAATTGGTTGATTTGGATCATGGAGAAGGGAATCATTTGTCAAGGAAATATCAAATGCACTATATGGAAATGTTCTTAATGAAACCATCAGTTCAAAATCCACAGGATTAATTTATTGGAATATTTAAAATTATTATGAAAATTTAATAGTAAAATGATGTTGAGATCATCTTTTAAATTATGTGTATCTAGTGAGTCTAGGGAAGTTCAAAGAATGGGGAGATTTCAAGAAATAAAAAAAGAATGTTATCGAAGAGTTGAGAAGCATCCAGTGAATTTCAAATATGTTATATAGTTTGAATTTGGTTTTTTTGTTGAGTGAGAAATTATTTTTTATTACCTTAATTTTCTCTAGAGTGTTCATATGTAAATAGGGGTCACCTAATGTATAAATATTTAGTGGTACACTATTTTTATTCATGATATGTGAAGTGAAAAAGGTTTTTTGAGAAGGTTGAGTTTCTAAACCAAATAACATTTTGTTTGAATAAGAGGTACCAGAAGAAGTATTTGGTATTTATACATCAAAAGGAGTTGTGGGGAAAAGATTTTCCGGATAGTGGTGTTGATAAAATCCAATTGTAAGAGGCATCAGTTAGAGATATGATAAATAATAAAAGGTGAAATATTTTTTCCTTGTACATAGAACCAACTAGAGCCACAATATTAAATAAGGTTCACCAGATAGAGTTACTTATGACAAGGGAAAGAGGATAACTGGATGGAGTATTATCATATAGAGGCATCATATGGAGAA
Source organism: Viscum album (assembly GCA_963277665.1). Classification (NCBI taxonomy): domain Eukaryota; kingdom Viridiplantae; phylum Streptophyta; class Magnoliopsida; order Santalales; family Viscaceae; genus Viscum; species Viscum album. The sequence continues at coordinate 742,536,154 of OY728123.1, read as the reverse complement.
TTTATTTATGATATTTTAGTGTGTTGTTTATAATTGATTCTTATATTTTTTTTATATATCATTGATAAAAAAACATTGTTATTAATGAGATCCTATAATATTTTCTAACATAAGATATATGTAGTCTCATAGGATCCAGATCAAAATAAATTCACTTCATATTATTGTTAATTTCAATGAATTGATGGGAGTATCGATGGAAAGGATTTGGTAACCCACATGTGGGGGGATCCTAGAAAATCTTATCTTCTCTTATTTACCAAGTTAACATTTCATTAAATTTTGGGTTTTTTTTTATAAATAAGAAAATGAAAAAAAATCTAACACATTATAGGGTTTAATTTCAAGAGTAATGTAAATTATAAAAGATCCAAGATGATTCAACCCCCCTTATTAGTGATCAACACATTCATAGGAAATTAAATTGGTATTTGAAAATATATATTCCCTTTATAAGATCATTAATTTTCTTATCATGGATAATCTCATCATAGATAATAGCTGGGGTATTCCTACCATTTAAGGAAACAATTATCTGGGATAGTAAAATAGAATGATACCCTACCATATAAATATTGTATTGGAGGCAATTAATGAAGCTACACTTTGGTTTCCACCCATTAAGAATTACAAAGCTATAAAATTTTCTATCAAAATAAATATTAATTTCAATGGGAAATATATAATTTCCATTATTTTGTAATTTTTAAAAAAAAAATAAATGAAATTTATTTGTCTCAAGATAGCTACAAATAATTCTACAAACTCAAAAGTATATTTAAGGGTAAAATCATATTGGAAGAAGAAAATATAAAAATATAGAGAATACGTTTTGAAAATATCATAATTAAAAAATATGAAATTATTAATGAGTACTTCATGAGAGTTAATGAATTTTTCAGAAACATTATTGGAATCAGAGATGTCTTGGATGATTCTTCCATTATTATGTAAACTCACAGGAATCATTATATGCATCTTTTATCCTAAAATTACTTCTTTAGAAGATAATGATGATTTATATCTTTATGAAATATGCAACCTTTTATTTCTTATGAAATGAGTAAATTTAAATCATTCAAAAAGAATATTAAAGAAGAGATATCCTTTAAGGATATAGAGAAGATAAATATTTTTGAATATAAACATGAGACAGTGGAACTAAGTTATTTAGATGATAAGGAATACTATGCTAAAATGAATGGGAATATTTTCCCCTTAACTCTAAAATATACAGAAGATGCATTGGAAAGTATAAAGGAAAACTCACAAAGAAATGGTTTTAGTGTTGTGGAATTGTTCACTTTTTATGAATTTTTAATATAATAATGTTATATAATATAGTGATGATTATATAAAAAACAATCATTGGGTAACTAGAACAAAACATCCATGGAAGATAGGCATTCCACCATAAATAAGAAAACATTCACTGTAAAAAAAGATGTATATTGAGAAAGAGTGTTAGGTATATCTATATTGAAAATAGTTATTCAAAATAAGAAAATATATAAAATTTTATATTACCCTTTTAAAATATAGTGAGAAAATAAGAAACTTACAAAACTAAAGAAGAGGAATTTGAAAAAAAACTATAGAGAATATTAGTTAAGATTAAAACTTCTCGCATGAATTGACTAAATAAAAAAGCTCATTATATAGATCACAATATTGAAGATCGAAAGTGAGAAAATGATTTAGTAATGGTATTCTTACATAATAAGGAATATTAATACATTAAGGATATTAATAACCTAAAGTTAAAAGATATAGAATAATGATTTATTATGGGAAATCTTTGTAAGATACTTGTTGCTAATAAATATGATATTTTTAAAACTCAATAAATATTCCTTAAGTTGGAAAGTACCTTAATGAAGATTAGTGAGAAATTTCACATGGATTCATAGTTAAAGTATAAAAATCTCAATATTATGATAAAAATCATTCCAAGAATCAGGATAAATATGAACCCACTAAATATAAAAGTTCATCTTATTATACGACCTATGAAGGTGTTATGTAATAACCTAAAATTTTTATCGATGGAATTTCCCTAATTATAACTATGTCATGAATCTCATAATTCTCATAGATAAAACAAAAAACATTATTCTCATAAATGAATAATGGTAAATTAGTCATCGAATATACCAATAAGAATGCCAAATATTACAGTAGGATAATAAATAGAAAATAAGAGAGTAAGAATGGGATAAATCGGATGTGCTAGATCAACCAAAATAACTCCCCTCACAAAAAAAGATATAAAAAGAAAACACAATTTTAACAATAAAAATTTCATTTTGAAAATGTAAATATAAATAAACTTGATATAATATAGAAGTAAATGAAGAGTGAATGGGATATGAGGTTTTTATATAAAGTAGTGAACTGATATGACCATAAATCTGACAGTTGGAATGGTAATCTGGCCATTATGAAAGTAACCTCACCTATGGTAACGTAAAATAATATATAGGTATCGTATAAAATTAAAATTATAATATTTAAACCATGACAGAAGAAAATAAATGTTAAAAAAAGATAAATTAAATGTTAGTACTTTTGTAAAATGTAAATGTTTTATTTGAAATTTATAATGAATATAATTATTTAAAAGAAAATTAATTTTCATAAAAAGGATTCATAAATTAATTTTATTTTTTATTGTAATTATAATATAATTTTTTGATACCATAATTAATTTTTAAAAGGGTCATAAAATTGATTATAATATTAAAATCTGTATTTTTCAAATAAATGAAGATTTTATTTAATAATTAAATTTATCAAACTTAGAAAATTATTTTAAAAAATTAGATTCCATTTTTTAAAATATAAACATTGAAAAATGGTTAGGGTGAAGTCTTCATATTTTTAAAAAATAACTAAATTTTTGTGAATAGTGAAATACAACAATTTATGGTATTTAACATTATAAATCAAATAAATGAATTTTTTTCATGAATGATGTATGAACCAATTAGTTTGATCTAAAATGAACTAGTTATTATATATATTCAAAAGAATAAATAATAATGATATTATTGAGCCAAAATAATAAAGTAATGAATATAATAATAAAAATACCTCTCTCCCCCTTATAAATACCACCCCTTATCCTCATACCTTAGAATCCTTGTAGCTTGAAAATATTCTAAAAAATTATCTTCCCAAGACTCTTCACCAAACCATTGTGTTTTTATTCTCTCCAAAATAATAATTCCAATTTCCTTAAGGAGTTTCTCAAGGAGAAGACATTCAAGAGATAAAATCCTCCATCTTTCTCTTTTAAATTATTTATTTCTTCTAAGTTATCCTCACCCCCTATTCAAAGTGAAATGATAACTCTAGTATCATTTATATACTTTAATTTTATTGTGTTAGTTGAATATACATCACCGAATTTTTCTCTCTCCTCATTTTATTGTAAAAATAAAAACATTATTCATGAGTTGTCGGATCACAACATTCCTGGACGACGAGTTTTCAATTTAAATTATGAACATCAAGGATGGCAATAAAACCATTATTATTGTTAATAAGTTTTTAATATGTATATTATAACTTATTTAATGTTATTTAACTAATATATATACATAATATTAAATAAAATGATACCAGTTTTTGAGGGTCTTAAAAACCGCCAAAATTAACTAAACATTTGTCATTAACATTTAATCAAATGAATCATCCTCATTTAGAAAAAATAATATATGGGAAAATTTAAACAAACAAAATTGAATTAATACCATATAATTTCACATTGGGAGAATTATTTTTAGTTTTATAAGAACCTCCATAATTATACACAAGTAAACAGATCATGAAACAATGAAATAAATGCACCCGAAACCACGAAATTGACCTTATTAACTCTCAAAATGGACATAAATGAACACAATAAAATTATAATAAATAAAATATATCTCAAAGAGATTATAAATGAAGTAATTTATTTATCTATTTTTATTATCCTAGAAATTAATTTCAAGTGCATAATGCATTCAAACATAAGACAAGGGATCTCTCTGAACCTCACTTTTTCCCTTAGGTTACAATTTCTCTCTCCTTAAACAAGGTTATTTATTCATTATTTTTATATACATATCCTTAATTTTATTTATATGTTTATAAATCTCAATTAATCATTATTTTATTGGTAAATGCATTTTTTAAAAAGGTTCCCTTCTAAATTCCTCTCGATAAGAAATACCAATTAAAGGGAACTTCTTCATTTCTTATCTATTTTCAAGTACTCTCCATAAGCTATTTTAATCCCCCAATATTTTTATAAAATCAATAATTTTATCATTAAAAACTATTTATTTTCATTTATGGTTTTATACAAACAATTATTACTTTTCCTCATTAAATAATCTTTATTCTTTTCCATAAAATTGAAATTAAGTTGCACATTTCTATTGCCACCTAACCACTCTCATTATTGTTTTAAATTTAGTTGGACATAATTATTCAAGATCTTTTCTTATTATTACTTTATTAATTACCAATAATTAATTAACCCATTATTTCATAGATACCATTATGATATATCCTTTGGTTATTCCTTATAACATGATTATGAAACTCATTTCTTTCCATGGGTAACCCTTATGATTATTCCTTATGTTTGATTTATTTATGTGGAAAACATATGCTTGTACATGTTATGATGTGTGAACCCAGATAGAAATCCTATTTATTGGGTGATTTTTTCTCTCATTAGATGTTATGTATGGTATTTTGGAATATACCTAATCCATTATGGGACTCTTTACACTACGTGAAGTCGTCTTGGAAATTAGCCTTGACGGTTTATGCCATGTTAAGTGTTGCTTCCACATTCCTATATTTTCATGATCATATGATTACATGTGTTATATGATATTACTATACATTTTTATTCATGTTTCATTTGTTTTATTTTATTATGTTATTCTTTCTCACTCATGTGTTATACTTTTTTCCCATGATTATTCCCTTAATTGGATTTTTATCTCATCCCTTTTTTCTATATATTCCCCAGGTTATCCTATGTATTTATAGGAGCATAAATGAAGTTATTATATCATTCTAGATATTATTAAAATTATGTTTTATTCTAGTTTCATTATTTCTAATTTTGTACCTAGTCTTCCAAAGACACTATCAATTTTTATCCATGGTTGGTATTTAATAGATAATATGCTTAAAATAATGTAATAATATACATAAATATATTGGGACACTATATGTTAGAAACAATTTTGGTAGAAAATAAATAGATAAGGGTTGTAAAAAAACACATAAAATTTATATAAGTCTATATCAACATCAAAATAAATGGTTCTAAACACCTATGAAAAAATGTACATATTATTTTATTGAACCACAAAAAACTCACTACTATGAGAGATCATTTTTCTATAGAAAATTAAGATTTAGGGGATACTATTAGTGTTTTGGTATACATGGGAACAAATCATATAAATATTGGCACAAAATTTATCTCCTTATAAATATGAATGAATTTAGGGGGAGATATTTAAGAAGAAAAGAGAGTAACAATATTAAGACTCTAGAAGAATGAAATACAAAACCATCGAAGATAGAAAGTTCCCAGAGAAAACCCATTTTTATTTCATAAATGAATATTATGGAAGATGTGAAAATTTAGTTTATTATGCTAATTATTTTATGACAATAAATCTAGGACTTTTCCTTTCTGTTATAAAATAAAAGTTGGTTAGGAAGATAAAAATTAAGAAAAGAGATTTTTTTATAGATACTCCTCAAAAATTTTTAAAAAGGAACAAACTAAATTTTACTGATAAATTTTTTTCCTCTTATATTATAGGTGATGCATAAATATAACAAAAATGAAGAACATAAATATGGAGGATATACTTTCAAAAATTATAGTTCCTAAAAAATTAGAGGAATTGGATCATCTGAAATTGAAGCTCAGAAACTACAGTTAAGTGATGTTCTATAAATTTATTGGATGAAACACAATATAAAGAGTGTTTGCCAAATTTTTTATAATTTTAAGGACAATATATATAAAAAATACTCTTGTATCATCAGTAGTCTATAATAAATTATATTTTTTCTAAGGGATAAATAACCATTGGAAATCTATTCTAGATTTGAGATCTTTATAAATCATGTTACTTAGGTGCTGAGGATAAATATAAGTTGTACACCAATGAAATGGGAATATCATCTATAAAAGTATAAGAAATGTTTAAAATTTTTATGTTACATGAAACTTACTACAAATTAATTGTAAATATGATGTTTTTTGTACAATATTCTTAATATGAAGGATGGTTAGCTGTAGATATACAAATGTTGAAATATAATCCACCAGTCCCCTTGAGATTATTTTAATATTTATTGGTTGATGATAAATTAATCAATAAATTAGGATTTTTTACTTTATTAAATTCATTAATGAAATTACCTAGATGAAAAACATAATGTTTTTGAAACATAAATGATATGTTTTAGATATGTTATTATTTTTCCAAAGGGAGGTTGAGAGTCACTATAAAAAAATCACCATTTAGCGGCAGTTTTGTAGCGGCGGTTCCTAGAACCGCCGCTAAACCTTTTTAAAAAAAGGTTTCATGATGATTTATAATAAACCACCGCGGAACTTTTTTTTAACAGCCCCGACCCTTCCCCCCCACCCCGACCATCCTCTTTCTCACCCAGCAACCGTGATTACTTCCCCCGTGACACCTGCCCCCCATGACCCCGGCGACCCCGGTGACCCTGACGACCCCGCAATCTCAGCAACCCTGACCCCCTGCGACCCCGACGACCCCGCGACCCCGGCGACCCTGCTTCCCCGATGACCTATACGAACCCTAGTGTTTGATTTCTAATTTTTTTGTTGTTTTGATATTAGTTATTTATTTATTATTATTGTTTCTTATAATAAATTGTAATGTTGTATTTATTTTATTATATGCAGATGTTTTCATTTATGATTATTTGTTTTTCTACTTATTGCATGTGATTTTTTATGTGTTTGTTAGTTTTTATTCTTAAGTGATTGTTTTTATGTCTACTTGATTGTTTGTGGTTGTTTGATACTATACTCATGGATTGTGATGGCTCATGGTTACAATACATGCTTATATTATGGGTTATAATGGATTAAGGTATAACATGTACACATTTACCTAGGTTGTGATGGATTTAAGGCTTTTTCATGTTTTTGGTTGTGATGGATCGAGGTTATAACATGTGTCATTGAGGTAATGATGTGGAAATTTAGCGGATGTTGGGATGGTTAACACTAGTTGAGAGTTGGACTTTCTTGTTATGCTGATGTGATGATGATGAGATGATTGACATAGGCTGAGAGTTGGGATTACCTATTTTCTAGCTAATATGATGATGTGACAGTGATGATTGACACATGTTAAGAGTTGGGTTTTCTGTTTTGTCGAAAATATTGATGGTTTCCATATAATAGAAATTTTTGTGAAGTGGCATAATTATTCGATGATGATGTTATAAATATAGAATCTATACATTATTGTTATAACTACATGGAAATCAAAATCCCCATTGCTTACTTTCTTTTTATAATCCATTGGTTTAATATGATAATACCTTTACAGGTGATATGGTTAAAGATAGAAAATATACAATGTGTTACATTTATGAATAAAATGATGCTCGATGAGGAGATCAAATTGATGGAGTGGAATGAATTTATGAAAATTATTTATGATAAATATTTTCCTTTAACTCTCTCATATAAAATTGAGAATTATTTCCTTGGCCTCAAGAAAAGGGAAGAATAACCCTTCAAGTGTATGAGGAAAACTTCATATGACATTTACCATATTCCTTATCCATTTTCAATAACCCTAAAAGTTCACTTAAAAACGATTATTTTTGTCTGAATATGAAACTATTAAATGATTTGGTGATATGAGAAATTGTTGTCTGTAAAGAGATTTTTTGATAAACCCTCAAAGTTGAAATAGAAATCATTGATTCTTGAGGGTTTCATGGTTTAATAGATAATAAGTGAAGTGTGGATTTCAATTCTTGTAGTGAAATAAATAAATATCATGGGGTTAAGAACGTTTATCATCCCACTTATCTAAAGTGTATGAAGAATCATGCCATAAATTTCTTAAATAAGAAAAGAAAATGATTCAGGTGTTGGAAATAGGTGAACATATCTAGAGAATGTCTATGGGAGAAACCCACCATTGTGATGGAATAAAGGAATTATCTAATCATCCCTAATAATATTTTAAAATGTTTTATATTAAATAAATGGGTACCCTATTTAAATCAATTCATTGTGTGAAGGGGTATATAATTTTATCAATGAAAACAACATATATGGTCTATAGGGTAAGGGTGAGCTTATGAAAACAAAATTATTGATACAGATCCTAATAATAATATGGTTATAGGTATGATAGTTAATTACTCAGGTATAGAGAAAATAATATTTTATTCATGTTTTATACATTCTTTCATATCATGAATATTTTGTATAACTGTTAAAACACCCCATAAAAACATCTATGTCGAGTTATTATTGATGTGATAAAATTAGTCAATCATTTAATCCCCTTATAATAATTCATTCCCTTAAGAAATATTTTGATTAATATAAAATAAAACCTTGAGATACTCCCTTTTGTGTAATTAAATGAAATTATGTGTATAAATTACTTTTTCTTGTATAAATATAGGATATATTTTATAATTAATAAAATTATCTTCAATATCGTAAATCTCCCTCTCATTCTATACAAGTGAATATAGAAAGATGATTATCCTTGATAATCATTATGTAAAGAATGGATATTTTTTACTTTTAAGTGAGAATATATATATCAAATTATTGAGACTATAGAAAAGATAAACCATGATTAAATTCTCACTATTAGAGAATACGCTGATGTTTTTACCATTTATTTTATGGTCTTCCGCCTAACTAAGTGGTTGATTTCTCAATTAAACTTATACCCAATGATTTTTGAAATATCCAAGATTCTAGTATTCCTCCCATACGTGTCACCCCCTCTAATAATTTTCTTGTTTTGATGTTATATAATGTTCATTGATCTTTACTGATTAAATATTTCATTATGAATTTCCATGAACACCACCACTTATCATGCCTCAAGACTATCCCTAACGTGGTTCTTGCTACTCCAAATTAACAATGTATTGAGTTTTGTAAGCATCATAAGGTTTTCCTTAAACATTATTTATAATAGATTTATTCGATATTATAGTTTTATATGAAGACTCTATAGAGAACTTAGGTTGGGGTTATTCCAAATTAACAATATGCTTTGGTTTTCATGGTAAAGTAGCTACCATGTTGTTAGCACACTGTTTCTCTTTACCAAAGAAACTTCCCCTATCCCAAACACTAGAGGGTTCATATCTAACTCAGGGGCTCATCTTTATTATATTATGTTTCTATAATGTTACACTATCGTATATATGAATCTCTTCATCTATTTAGTAGTAACTATGTGTTTTAATTATTTTTATTATTGTGTAGGCACATTGTAATATACATGGATAAAAGATGGATCACATTACCGAGGAACACACCTCAGTATGTTAAGGGTTTGAATGAGTTTTTAGATTTTGCAATTTCTAATCGATCCGTTGAAGGGAGAATAAAATGTCCATGTCCTAAATGTAAATTTAGAACATGGTTGAAGAGAGATTAGGTTTATGAACATTTAATACTGAAGAAATTCCCTGGTCAATATTTGTGTTGGATTTGGCATGAAGAATCGAATGTTACAGAAAGATTGAGCACTGATGTTAATCCACAGAATGAGGTCCCAAGTTCGTCGACAATGGAAAATGAAATGCAAAACCTCATAAATGATGCATTCGGCACTGCAAGACACCACTATCAGCATCAAAACATATCATAACAACCAAAAGAGGGTGCTACAAATTGCAACGTGACAAGTGATGTTTTTGAGACTATAACACAAGCAGATCAAGATTGTAACATATCATTGGATCCTCCTCTTGATTCTGTGGAGCCAAATGTAAGAGAAAACTTCATTGAGGAAAATGTGTTTCATGATTTAGTTAACGATGGAAATTAAGAGTTGTATAGTGGGTGTTTGAAATATTCAAAGCTTTCATTTCTGCTGAAGTTGTACTATATCAAATGTCTATGTAGAATTACAAATAATGCAATGTCCATGATATTGGAATTGATTCGTGATGCATTTCCTGAAGCAAAAATCCCATAATATTTTTATGATATGAAAAAAGTTCTTAACAAGCTTGGTCTGAATTATACAAAAATACATGTGTGTCCCAATGATTGTATGCTTTATTGGGGAGAGGATTCAAGCAGACAGAATTGCAAGAAATATTCTTCTTCTAGATGGTAGGAAAAGGGTGATGTTGGAAGTCTGAATGAACATAATTTCATGGAGAAGAAGAAAAGGAACACACCTAAAAAGGTTTTGCGTTATTTTCCTTTGAATCCTCGATTTCAAAGATTATTCATGTTATCAAAAACCACTGAATACATGAGGTGGCATTATGTAGATAATAACAATGATGGGTTAATGAGACATCCACGAGATTCTCAATCGTGGAAGACATTTGATTCATTAAATCTCTATTTATCAGCTGATCCTAGGAATTCTCAATTGGGATTGGCTGTCGATGGATTCAACCCATTTGGTACTTTGAGTACCAGTTATAGCATTTGGCCAGTTGTTTTTATCCCTTATAATCTGCCTCCTTGGATGTGTATGCAACAAACATCTTTTATCCTTTCGATGATTATTCCTAGAAAACAAATGCCTGGAAATGATATTGATGTATACTTGCAGCCTTTGATTGACGAATTGTAGGAGTTATAGAGTAACGGTGTTGAGACATTTGATGCTTCTTCTAAAACAATGTTAAAAATGCGTGCTGCTTTAATGTGGACCATTAGTGACTTCCCTAGGCTTGGGAATTTATCTGGTTGGAACACTTACATGGGTTTGGATTGTCCCATTTGTAACTTTTATTTTGAGCCCAAAAGGCTACCTCACAATAGAAAATGGTGCTTCTTGTGTCATCGAAGATTTCTCGATGCATCTCATAGATTTCGGCTGAACAGATCAAAATTTAATGGTTCCATTGATTGTAGACCACCTCCAAAGTTGTTAACTGGTTCTGAAATATTGACACAGCTTGAAAATGTTGAAATAGAATTTGGGAAGGTTCATCATTTGAATGAGAGCGGAAAATGGGTCCGAAGTGCATCGTCAAGCGAAACCGGAATGCAACAGTGGAATAAAAAAAGTATATTCTTCAAACTTCCATATTGGGAATTTAATTTGTTGCAGCATAATCTTGATGTGATGAATATTAAGAAGAATTTTCATGACAATTTGATATTCACATTGCTTAATGAGCATGGAAAGTCAAAGGATCATCTCAATGCTCGCAAAGACTTACAAGAAATGAACATAAAACGTGATCTCTAGCCAGATGAGAATGAAAAGTATCCTTCGACAATTTTTGCAATGAAAAATAGGGATAAAGATACATTCCTTCGAATGTTAAAGAATGTTAAGGTATCTTATGGGTATTCAAGTAACATCTCGAGGTGTGTTGACTTGAAGAATCATAAGTTACATGGATTGAAAAGTCACGATTCACATATTTTTTTACAGCAGTTACAGCCATTGGCATTGCATACATTATTACCTGAAAAATATTACTGCTGTTGTACTCCATTTCTGCACATTTTTCAGATAACTATGTGAGAAATATCTACATCCATTTCAGCTTGACAAAATCCAGGAGAGGTTTGTATTAACCCTTTGTGCAATGGAGATGATCTTTCCTCCGTTGTTTTTTACTGTAATGATGCATTTAACTGTGCATTTGGTTGAGGAAGCTAAATTAGGAGGCCCCGTTAATTATCGATGGATGTATCCAATTGAGAGGTACTTTATTTATATGTTTTCCAGTTAGGTAAACAATTTTTAGTACTTAATTAAATGCATAATTATGTTTATTTTATTTCACATATATCTTGGGCATTTGAAATCATACGTGAGAAATAAATCTCAACCAGAAGGCTCTATTGCTGAAGGCTATTTGGCTGAGGAGTGTCTGACCTTTTATTCTCGATACTTGGATGATATTGAGACAAGATTTAATTAAGTTGGACGTGTTGACGACACATCAACTCAATCTCAAATATATTAGAAATCCAAAATATTTCCTGCCATTGGCCGATCAGTTGGGAGGACCTCAAATGTGACATTGACCGAATTTGAATTATTATAGGCACATAGATATGTGCCACTGAATAGTGAAATTTCAGATCCATTTATTGAAGAGTTGAGGATACAAACAAATAGATGAATAAGAGGCCGAACTCGAAATGAGAAAGATATAACAAAAGCTGTTAATAAAGATATTTTAGAATAGTTTGCATGACGTGTAAGTTCATAAATATTGCAATAAATACGAATATTATTTTGACACATACATTTTGAAAATCTAATAATATATATTTCTTTTTTCAGATCATGAATACTGATACTCGAGAAGAGGTGTCAGAAGATTTGAAGTTTCTTGCTAGAGGTCCTCTAAAACAAGTTAGAAAGTTTGACGCTTATAATGTGAATGACTTTAGATTTCGTAAAGTCGATCGAGAAGTGGGTTTGAAAACACATAATATTGGTATATTTAAATTTGCTGAAGTGGAATACTATGGAAAGCTTCATGATATTATTGAATTAAACTACCATGGACATTTTTCGGTTGTTTTATTCAAATGAAAATGGGTCGATTTTATCAGAGGTGTTAAAAGAGATTCCTTGTAATTTACTTCTATGAACTTCTCTCGCTTGATGGATGTTGGTGATCGTGAACTTCATGATCCATATATCTTAGCATCGCAAGAAAAAATGGTATATTATGTGAATGATGTTGTCGATGAAGGGTGGAGTGTAGTTGCTCACATAATACAAAGAGATCTATATGATATGGGTGATGAAGTTGAAAATTTGACCTCTGAAATTGAAGTTAATCAGCAACAGGAAGCAGGATTATTTGTCCATAATGATATTGAAAATATTAGTCTATCAAGGATGAATGAAGTGGATGAAGCAATGGAGCAGGAAACCGACATGATTGAAGGGGAAAATGATTGTATGTACAATTATTTATTTATTCAGCAACCACTTGTTTCATTTCTGTAGTCATTCATTATCAGTGTTATTTATATTTTGTCTGTTAGTACTGGGCATCAATTATCATTTTTTGTTTTTTTTATGCACAATGTTTTTGAAATATATATTCTAAACTTAATTTTATTTGATTAAATGACAAGAATGACAAGGAGGAAGCGGTACACTATTTAATCTAGTTCTGCGACAGATGACGATCCATCTGGATCCCTCCCCACGACATCTGAGGCATCAGCTACCGACAACCCTGCACCATCTCCCCCTGAACCGTCTCTCACACCATCTGTGGATGTCCCATTAGAGGGTGAGTCGTTGACTCCCCCTTCAGGAGCCTCAGCAGTGGGGCAGCGACACGCCCCTTCCAGTTCATCCCGGGCATACTGGAGTGTCACTGTTATAGGTACAAATTTTAATTAAATAAATTTATTGCATTTTGTTTATACTAATTGTTTGCTCATTGAAGATGACAAAAAATGAAACCGTGGAGAAAAACATAAAAAGTTCAGATGTTTGGAATATGACTGGTGAGAAGATAGTCGTGCCATTTGATTCTTATGGGGTCCCTACGGCTGACGTCGCGGGGTTACTTGGCCAGATTTTAGGCCAGCTAGCAGCGGAGCCTGTTTCCCTTCCCATTTCATATGACGATTGAAGATATATGCCTCCAAGATGGAAAAATGAAGTTTATAATTATCAAATAAAGGTAAATTTATTACATTATGGTTTAATTGAATGTCATGTTACTAATATGTTCAAAATGAATTTCTTTATATAGATGTTCTTCCACTTTATTGTTGATGATGTGATAGCACGGAAGTGGACGTTGAAAAATCTAGGTAAGAAGTGGAAAGATTTCAAATGGAGATTGTGGTGTGATTTCAACAATAATTCATTGACCACGCAACAAATGTATGAGAAGCTACCCGATGGGGTACCGAAAGAATAATGGAAAGTGTTTGTTGACAGACATCGTGATCAGAAGCAGATGGTATTGAAATATATATTATTATATTATCCTCATTTTACATTTATACTTGTATATGAAAATGACATGACATTCAATAAATTAGTATTAAATTTCATTTTATTTATTTCAGGATCTCTCAAGACATAATGCATCAAACCGGGCTAAGCAAGTCATCCCGCACACTGCGGGTTCAAAAAGTTTTTCTAGAAGCCGAACGACATTGGTAATATTTTAATTAGTATAAATATTTATATGACAATATTATCTGTTTAATATATTGAATTATTGATTTAAAGTTTCTTAATGAAGTCCCAGAGTTTAGGGCATGAAGCATCCAGAACTAAACTGTGGTTGGATGTTCACAAGAGATCAGATGGAAGCTTTGTTAATGAGCCTCTTAAAGAAGTTGGGGTATGAAGTCAATTTTTTTATCATAATAACTTAATATCAGTTTTTACTATGTTAATATATATTGATATTTTATTTATAGGTAAAAATTAAAGAACTATGGGATGCCAATCCTACGCAGTCCTACTCAGTCTCCCAGGATGACCCGGTTGCTAAAGTCCTTGGGAAGGAGCATACTGGGAGAGTGCGCAGGATGGGTTTGGGACCCGTACCATCTGATGTTTTTAGCAGGCCACCAGGGATGGCAGCTGCATCTACTCCTAACTTTACTCAGCCCATACCCGAATATGCTAAGAAAGAGATTGTTTCTTTATGAAACACAGTTCACCAGCAGGGGGATCAGATATCTGCATTGCAGAAAGAGTTGATTGAAATACGTCAGCAGATGAGCAGATATGCCCCCGGTGGTAGTGCATCGACTAGTGGTATGCAGGTAAATCACAAAAAATCAAATTCATTTAGTTTTATAACTTTCATTGGTTTTAAGTTTTAATATAAATATGCAACCGTATTTAATTTTCAATATAATGTTCTTACAGGTGACAACCGAAAGTGAAGATGAAGGTGGAGAGGGTGACGATGCATCATCAGACCCTGAGTAGTTGTATTGTTGATGTGTTGAACAAATACAGGAACTGTTGGTTTGTATATATAACATTTGTGGCACATAGTTTACACCACACATTTTCATGTCCTAAAATTTCCTTGATTTTTCATGTTTCTTTTTTATGCATTTTATTAATTTTTGATGTTTCTTTTTATGTCTTGATTTCTCAAGTGTGGTATACATCCTTCAATTTAGGCCTGTGTTTGAATTGGTAGTTGCCACCACACATTTTCATGTCCTAAATTTCACCCATACTACCACACATCAATCACTTATACATCCTCCCTCAATAGTAGAAGTAATAATGGACTCATTAAACACTAAATACTTTGTTATTAAAGAGGGTTACTGGCTACAATGAATGATATATACCTCAATGTGCATTGTGTGCATCAACTGAGAGGGTTACCAACTCTATGAATGGAGGACCCATGTCCTATCACTATGATAGGGTTACGTAATCCAAAAAATAAATACATGACTCATTCCTTGGATCCATTATGCTACCAGGAGGGTTATCGACCTGATGGATGCTCCAATTGTCCACCCACACCTATCATAATCCCTACAAAGCTATAAAGCACCATCTACTTGTATGTTATCAATATAAACCCCAGATTATGAATGCATGTGTAGCATAATTTTCTATATAGAAAAATTATTAGAATGGACTACTCATATGTCCCAAACTAACACTCCAGTGAGAAGATATATAAATTACTAGAATATATTTAGCACACAGGACCCGATGGATTTTTTTTGCAAAAAGGTACCACCATTAGTTATACATCTATCATATATGATTGATTCTAGTTGTACTAAGTGTCCACCCAAAATATGTTATTATTATAGATTAGAAACACAATAAGAATCAAAGGGTCTCATCCATCCCAACAAGTGATTCATAGGTGTCCTAAGTAATGAAAATTATGTCATGCCCAATTAGAGATTCTAATGAATCTTGTTAAATATCATGAATAAAGACTAAATATAAATATAAATAAAACCATGGTCAACTGAACACCCATTCCCATTATTATCATCTTAGCTCCATCAAGCATCCACATTGGTTCAGGTTCTATAGTGACACCTGTAACCATCTCTAAAGAAACACATGCACCTGTTCAGTGTTGGTCTATCTACTGGGAACCCACATGGGTCCTCTAGGTCTATATGTATGTAGAGGAATATCTCTTGAGATCCTTGTTCATGGACCAATATCTCAATCTAGTACTTTTCATTCGATAAAATCACAATTTCTAGCAGTGCCAATATATAAAATAACATCTTGGCCTCAATGTAGAAACAAAATAATGGGTTTTCCAGGAATATGGATCATGGACCGTCTTAGTTAGAAGGTTCCACTTAGATGGTCCACTCATTAAACCCAATCCTAGTCCATCCTATGTTCGTCCACCTAGAGTAAATCACAACTAATGGAAAAGGGTTTGGTCAATACAAACAATTACTATGATTGCATAATTTGATGGTATACCCAAGACACATTCTAGACTAGATAGGCCATGGTTTCTAAGTAAAACATTACATAATTGTTGGAGGTTTCTCAAGGGTCTTAGCTAGCCCACATTGGATGGTCGTCTTATGTCACAAAACACCTCCATAAAAATGTATACAAGGCTCATCCTCTAGGGAAAAGACATCTCAAAAGGTCCCCCCCCAATGAAGGGGTCAGGAATTCACTTGAGATATCTAAGTTCAATGCCTCATCCTTTAGAGACTGAGGAATCAGGCCAGTACACAATCTTCTATTTGTTCCCTAGAACATAGTTTAGTTTTCTCATGGTCTTCAATCACCTTAACATTTTAATTTCAATTAATAATTTAATTAAAAAATAATAATTGGGTTTATAGAAGGATAATGGAATCTAATGGAAATCTTACACACCACAAACCACACAAAATAATAATAAAATCAATAGGTCTAGAACATTAGAGAGCCTAACTCATTTTGAAGCCAATTTACATTGACACACCACTTAACGGCTCATGGAAAGACCTCACCCCCAAGCTTTCCATGGACCAATATTTCACCACCCATTTTCTTAGGTCCTATAACATACAAAGGAATCATACATAATTAAATATAATATTTTATCATCGGTTATAATTAATTAATCCATTTTAACCAAATATGAATAATTTATAATTTCTTACCAAATGATTTTTTGTGGAAAGTGATGTTTTGGTGTGTGATTGTCATGTTGTTATTTTTGATATTCAGGAAGTGATTGTGGGAATGTGATGTAGTGAAGGAGGAGGGCTAGCGATGATGATACATGATGTGGGTTATGCATGGTAGGAGGGCTATAATGTATCTCAGTTGGTTTATATATCTTGTTTGATTTGTTTTTCAGGGCAATGGTGCTTTAAAAGTAGATTTTTTTTCTGGGAATCTTTTAGCAGCGGTTCTAACCACCGCGAAATTTATATGGGTAGTGGTTTAAACTGTCACTAAACTGTGAAAAATACTGCTAAACGTAAAAATTTTCTTACGTTTAGTGGCGGTTTTAACCGCCGAGACATATCCAAATCGTTGCTTCCTCGTTCTGCGGCAGTTCCCGTGACTTCGGCGGTGGTTTTACAACCGCTGAATTTGAGTTTATTCGTGGCAGTTATAACCGCCGTGAATAAATTGATATCCAGGGATCGTAAAAACTGCCTCTAATTTCAGGAAAACCGCCGTTAAATGAGGCAGCTACGACACTTTCCTTAAACCGCCGCAAAACGAAAAAAACCGCCGCGAATAGATTGACAATTCCATATTAAGCGACAGTTTCTATAAACCACCTCCAAACCATGCTGCGGCAGTTTAAACTGCCACAAAACGCAAAAAAAACCTGCCGCTAAACGACGATTCTGTTGTAGTGAGTGAATATTTTTTATATACTAAAGTAGGGAAACAATATTAATATAGAATAAAAAATAAGTTATTTCAATTCCTATTTGAAAAAACATTGAATAAATTTCTAATACATAGCTACCTACAATCCTAAATAAAATGTAGTTACAAAAGTAGAAATTATAATTTTAGTTGAAATGTGAATAAGAATACTCACTGAATACAAACTTTATAAATTTTTCTATATAGAAGTAATAAGTATAGTTATTACTTTACAAAAAATATGTGTGTTATGACTAGAATAAATAATGAATTCCTATGAAATTGGGTATAAGAAGAAAAATAAAATATTTAAAATTTTTAGGGAGTATATTCTTTCTTAAGATCAAAAATCAAGATCATGAAATGTTTACTAAAATGGTTGAGAAATAAATTTTCATGTTATATTCTAATGGGAAAATAAATTACAAGTGATGGAATACATTTATAAAAAAATTAGTTAATTCCTTTATTTTTATGCTTATTAAAAACATAACATCATTAATAAAATGTATTGGAGATGATATGGAAGTTGTTAAAAAAGAGAGACTGGTGAATTAAAAAGAACATAATTAAAGGGAAGTTTTGAGTGAGTAAAAACATATATGAAATGATTCTAATGAATCAAGTGATGAAAAATATGAGACCAATAGAAAATATATAACATTTAAAAAATTAAAAAAATAGGTTAAAATATATAACATCATTATAAATTGGAAAGATATGGTTCAAACCAAAAGTATAGTGAGCTTGGAGAATTAGACATTTATTATCTCATTGGTGGAACTATTATTAGAATTGGAGGTAATTGAACATAAATATTAGATTAATTAAATGAATGATGAGATAGATCAGACTGAGAAAAATAATACCTTGGATCTTCTTTCATGACTAGTAAGAAATAATGTTTAAATAAGAAATTTTTTGATTAGAAATAAAATCAACGAACATGCATAGATGTCATGAAATGAAGAAAGACTTATTTGTAAATGATACTCACATGTGGATTGAGTTGATTTTACAGAAACATTTCCCCCATCTATGGGACTTTAAACTTTATAAATGTTCAAGGAAGTTTCTATACATCACCATTACAATGATAATCATATGGTTGTTGATATTGTTTCCTTGAGAGGAGGAATTTATAAAGAAGTTTATATTGGGAAACTAAGAATTTTTTAACTTGAAAACAATGGAACCATAGTGTGCAAGTTGAAGAGATATTTGTATGATTCACAAATAGCTCTATGTTTATAGTACTATGAACATGATTATTTCCTAAAATATATGAACTTTTAAAATGTAATCTTTTATAGAAACTTTTATGTAAATTAAATGATTGTTGTTACCATAACAGTCATTTTTTTACATTGAAAATATAATTTTTGTAGGTGTATGAGATAAAATACATGAATAATATTCTATGAAAAAGATTAAGAAATTTTATATTTCTATACATAGAGATTAATCATTAAATTTGGTAATTCAAATTATAAAAAGGCAGATACATTTTTCTATATTAATAAATAATATATCAAGGGTTTATTACAAATGTTCAGTATGGTAGAATCAAAATAAGTTTCTACTCATGTATCTATTATCATCTTGTTGAGAAAATATAACTCATGGAAAAGTTTTAATTAGAAATAATTCTAAAAATAGATAGGAATCATACTCTATCCTACTACTTCAGTACATGAATTTTTTTATTTTTTTAAATTATATTCAATATATTAAAGTGATCCTAAGGAATCAAACATGTTGGTATCTAAAATAATACTCATGTATATTAAAGGAAAATCATCTTATGGACTATTGTACAAGAAAAATTATGATATAAACTTTTGTGGGTACACTGATGATGATTGGGATAGAGATTGTAATGATATAAATTCAAAATCATGAGGAATTTTTTTCCTAGAATATTTTTTTTGTGAGTTGGAATTGTATGAAATAATGTTTTGTTACACTGAGAATAATAGACGTACAATATGTTTTCATGGCCTATTATTGTACAAAAATGTTATGGATAAATGTTCTTCTGGAAGATTAGATAGTGAATATTTCCAATCCATTAATTTTTTTGGGGACATTAACATTCCATTAATCTTTCTTTTGAAAATAAAAAAAATTGATTACATCTCATTGATACTATGTATCATTTTATAAAAGATAATGTTGAAGTTGGATATTTTTCTTCATTTTATTTCAAAACATATATCTAATTATTGATTATTTTACCAAAGTTATTCCAAGAGAGAGATTTGAGGAATTGATAATTCAACTATATGTCCATCCTCCACTAATGGATTTTTAATTTTCATAATAAAAGTTAACCCACCTTTCATTTAATTATGATGTTATATGGGGATATATTTTAAAATCCTATATGAAAATATTTTTTGGATCTAATGATGGCGTTATCATAAAAATAGGTTTGAAATCGATTGAGTGGGAGTTTATCTTATTATAGAAATTAATATTCATTTCCATGAGGGATAGAATTTCTCCAAAAACATTTCTTTAACCCATAGTGTGGTGTTGGTATATTCACTTTGAGAATGGATTTGGTTTTCTGAAAGACTCAATAAATCGGTTTAATTTTTAAGATTCCTACACATGTTTCCAAAAATAAAAATGTGGGTATTTAATATATATTGGTTTATTTTTGTAATAAAATTTTTATGTGTTGTCGACATATCTAGTGGTGAATAGTTTAGTATTCAAAGTGATAAATAGTTGTTGGATTGGTTATAGAATGTTTTATTAAGATATTTTTAAGGAGGTTAATAATTTTTCCTTAATCATATTAATGAAAATTCCTTAATTCTAATAATTCTTTAATGATATTCAGATTCCTAACAACATTAAAAACTCATGATCCAAGTTGAGTTTATACCATGGTTGATACTGCCCATTGGTTCTGGACAGACCAGGACAATTGTTATCAGTTAATGATTTTTATGAAGTCTACATTATTAGGATTATAATTGTAACACCCCCAAATGATAAAGGGTTTAATGAATAAATGATATGACTAATGTCAATAAGGTGCACCTTTCTTTTCAGGAGCCTGTCTGATTAGAACTCTATAGTTATGCGTGCTTGGCCTGGAGTAGTGATAAGGATGGGTGAACTTCTGGGAAGTTTCCCAGGGTGTGTGTGAGTGAGGAAAAAACACACTGGAAAGAACATGTATTGGCTTGTGGGGACAATCATTAGTCAGATGACCCGTTCGAGCACGTGGGTGGACCCTGGGGTGGGCCTCACGTGTTTGCGGGGCAAATGGTGGTACCTGGTAGGCCAGGACCCGATGACCATATTAAGGCGGGGTGTATGTACTATCACTGGGACCCAGTTGTTACATTTGGTATCAAAGGTGGTACCCACCCTTAAGTGCGGTGCACTGCCTGGGTTGAGATGTAGGGCCCACAACGAGAACGTTGTGCTCTAAAGGGGGGGGGGGGTGATTATAACACCCCCAAATGATAAAGGGTTAAATGACTAAATGATATGACTCATATCAACAATGCACATCTTTCTTTTCAGGCGCCCGTCTGATTAGAACTCCATAGTTAAGCGTGCTTGGCCTGGAGTAGTGATCAGGATGGGTGACCTTCTAGAAAGTTTCCCAGGGTGTGTGTGAGTGAGGAAAAAGCACACTAGAAAGGACATGTGTTGGACTGTGGGGATAGTCATTAGTCAGATTCTGAGTAGAGTTGGCTTGGTGGCGTATCTCTTGGCTCTACCTCCTCAGATGGACCAGTTACACAATGTCTTCCATGTGTCGCAGCTACGGAGGTACGTGCATGATCCATTGCACATTATCGACTCAGGTGAGCTGGACATCGATGATGGAGTGACCTTTGCAGAGTACCCAGTGGAGATCGAGGATCGACATGAGACGATCCTTCATGGGCAAGCTATTCCCTTGGTGCGTGTCCGGTGGCAGCACATGAATCTCTAGGAGAGCACGTGGGAGCAGGAGGCTCAGATTCACGTGCAGTACCCAAATCTTTTTGAGTAGCCATTGTTTTGGATTTTCGGGGACGTAAAAGACTTAAGGTGGGTGTGATTTAATGTCCCTGATTTTCTCCAAGTATTATTTTAATATTATATGAGAATTATTTTGAGACAGTCTACGAGACGACATGCAGTTCCGAGGCCCAGTGAGCCCGGAACAAATGTTTGAATTTAATTTAATAATTACTTTACGCATGCATGTTATTTTCCTAAAAAAATGGAATAACTCCTAAATGGGTGCTTGGATCAGAAATCTGAGGTCACCGTTGCATTCGGAACAATGATTTTACCTTAGGCGAGGCCTAACATTAGCTGGTGAAATTTGGTGGCGAAATCTGGGTTTTAGATGTAACCATAATAAAATATTTAATTTAAATCATTGTTGCAGTGAAATATCTCTTTCCCTTTTTAAAAAAATATTTCGCAGGGGATCAGGGTTACTTTTCTCATAACCCTGAATCTCCCTGGAGAGCTCTGGAGGAAACCTCCCCACGCAGCGACAATGTTCTTGACGAGCTTCACCGGTGACTACGACTCAGTAACCAGATCTTCTCCAATGAATGCCGCGGAATCCAGGTAGGATGTTTGTTTGTGATTTCTTCCCCGTTCTTAATTTCTATGATGAACGCGGGATAATCCACGAACAGATTAGTCCTCGGATCGATCGTTCTTGCGGGATGGGCTTTTGTGGGGACTTTGGGAGATTGAATCCATGTTGATCCTTTGTTGTTGATTTTTTCCTGCTCCGTTTAATCCTATTAACAGTAGCGGATCAACGTCGTGACGAACGACGGTGGAGGTTCGTTCCTCGAATTTGTTTCATTGGATTTCTCCCCTTTCTCTTCTTCGCGTTCTTCATGTTATTCGCGAGGAGATGAACAAAGAATCTTTGCGCATCCTTTATGCGACGCAACGATCCCAAATTGAAGATCCAACCCTGGAGCGATGTCACGAAGGTGTGACGGCGGTTTCGGCAGATGATTTGGATCGGATTGAGAGTTATGAGTTTTCAGGCATTTTTCTTTGGATGGATCGTTCGAGGTTTATGATCTATTTTAAGGACCGAAAAAACTCATTACAGTGTTCATATGATTAAACAAACCAACCCCTGGAGTATCGGGATGAACGGAAGAGAGATCATGGATTTGGAAGATCGGTCGAAGCATGAGGAAGAAGAAGGCGTTCTGGAAATTTTCCCGACTACACGCCGTATAGTATGGGCTACACGGCCTGGGTTCGTCGGCGGGATTACTTGGCATGTACTACGGGAGTACACAAACACGGGAAGGGTACACAGCTAAGGACACGCCATGTATACCCCTCCCCAGCCAGACCCAGCCAGATACACGGGATACCCCGTGTACTGGTACACAGGCAAGCGACACAGACACGGGCAGAGATCGTGTACGGGCACACGGCCAGCGTACACGGAGCGAGCCCTAGGTGCTCAGACACGGCCTGTGTTTCTTCTACATGCAGTGTAGTTACTTTCTATCTGACAATCCGAATGACACGGGCCATTTACACGGGCAGTACCCGGAGTCAAGGAACACGACGTGTGATTTTTCTATATGCCATGTAGTCGGGTTTTACACAGCTTGGACGGATGACACAGGCCGTTTAAATGGGAAGTACCCGGAGTCAAGGAACACGGCGTGTGATCCTTCTACATGCCATGTAGTCTTGTTTTACACAGACTGGACAGATAGCATGGGCCGTTACACAGGCAGTACCCAGGGTCAAGGAACACGGCTTGTAACCATACTACATGTCGTGTAACCAATCTTACATGGCTTGAGCCACTTGTCTGATGTGACTTGGACTAGTTTTTCTTAGGGTTCGTACCCTTGGTCTTTTCCCTGAATGTTATGGTATCATTTCCTTTATATAGGAGTATGACCCCTTATACAAGACTTCCTGAATAGAGTTGTTGGAATCCCCTCTGTGAGACTTAGAAAAAGATCCTCTATTCATTCCTGGAACCCTAGGTAGAGTTCTTGGTATTGACGTGACCAACTTTACCCAGGCGCCGATCCTCTACTTAGTGGATTAGCTTAGACTGAGTTGTCGGAATCACCCCATGGCTTGGTTGTGATCCTCATCTGAGCATCATGTTCTCAAAGTACTTGTGGAGTGTGTTCTCCTGGAATGAGTACTTCGTATCTCTCTCTTCAGACCTAGGAGTGTGTTCTCCTGGTTGCATGCTTAGTGGAATATTTGTGCTGGATCCTAGTGGTGGTATTCGTGATAGTCGATCATGCATGAGTATATCTGGATATTCTTGTTATATGTTCGGTAGACATATACTATGTAGAACTGATTGTACCTTTGTTTTGTGGTATTTTCCTTGTTGTATTCCTTTGTGTTTTTGGGGTGTCCTACTGGGTATTGTTATACTCACCCCTGCACAGGCTTTGCCTGCCCGTGTCGTGTCTTGTGCAGACGAGCGATCCTTTAACAGGATTCTAGGTGAACCAAGACTGGACAATACTCAGTGAGATCAGACAGGATGAGGTGTGTTCCTACGGCTACAGATTGCAGTCCTAACACCTTTCTTTACAGGTTGGACTTTGTTACAGACTCTTTTGGTGGGCTTGTACTTTTGGCCTAGGGTTTTACTTTCTTATACTTTACTTTCATGTCGTACTCTATTGGTTGGGTTTTTAGTGTATGCATGCATTTCCATTTTTAGTTGAGTTTTTACTTTTCGTCTTTGTGGGCTTGGAGATGTGTGTGCGTGTGTACAGGTTTATAGGCAATGCCTCCCATGTTAGTGATATGCCTACTCGGTGCTAGTCACCAGCCCCTGGCCTATTGGAGGTGGGCTTGGGGAGTTGCGACTCGGGCCCCACTGGGATGGGTCGTGACAATAATATTGTATAATAAGAAGAAATTATATTTTGGGAGAAGTACAAATTATAGATATAAAAGTTCATGTGGTAGTGAAAAGTCATATCTAATGTTTCTAGACAAACAGGGTGTAAAATGATTGAGGTGATAGTTGTTCATAATTGATATTCAAAACCTAAATATGTGTGATGTAATAAGTTAAATGTTTAAATTTGGTTTCTTAGGCTTTTATTCCAATTTCATTCATATATAAAGGATTTAAACATATAGTAAAAATATTGAATCATATAATGTTTATATGCTTGAGAACTGAAGTGTTAAGGGTTTTCTAAGAAGTTTGAGTTTCAAACCATGATATATTATGGTTGAAGAAGATGTAATAGATAGTGTTTCTAGTAAGATTACACAAGAAAAAGGTGTGGTGAAAATATTTACTAGACATAGGTGTCAATTAGAACCATCGATTAGATGCATCATTCTGATAAAGTTGATAGAGTAACACCCAAAAAAATCTAAAAGAATAATATTTTATTTCATAGAACGTATGAATCACGACACAATGAATATAAAAGAATATAAACACTCGAGAATTTTTGATATATTTACTATTTTAAATAAATTTAATATGTTATATGTCTTGAAATTCATGAAAAATGAGTTTCCTTATGTAGCATGAAACATTGAGTTTCTTCTATAGCTCTTGTTACACGAAAGACCAAGTTTTACCAAATACTATTAATATTCCAATTTAAAATGAAAACAATATCATATAAATTAAATTAATGGTTATAAACAGTTTTAAATAATTTATGGAAATATGGTTCAATTTATTGTCTACAAATTAATAATAATTGAAAATAAAAACTAATTGAATATAAATGAAATGTTTTTATAAAGAACTATTTTTATGCACCCAAAGGAAATTTATATTAATAAAATAAACTAATTAATATTAGTGAATTCATATAAATTAAATATATATATATATATATTATATTCAAACAAATTTTTTCACATTAATCAAATATATTTTATATAAATAATATAAGAACAAATCTAATGTTTCTGTATAAAAAGTTATACTTTTCTAAAGGTTGTTTTCCACCTTTTAATGGAGAACTTGTTTTAAAACTAAAATTTGACACTTTTTTAAATAATATTTTACAAAATAAAATTTATTTTTGAATAATTTAAAAAATATATTAGGTTGAATTTATGGTATTTTTATGAGAAGTTTCTTCTTTGATCAATAGTGAAAAGTGCTGAATTTTAATTGAAAACTGACTTTTCATCAAAATAATTTATAACGTTGAGTTATATTTTAAATTGGTTTTAAGTAAAATTATATCAATTATATATATATATATTAATCCATTTTTTTGTTAATTTTAATCATTTTTATATTGAATTTATATTTAAAAACTTAGTGATTGTTTGGCCATTTTCACTTTAAAATCCCTTTTTATGTCTCATCTGCCAAATTGATTTTAAATTATTTGCTGCCAATTATATGATTTCAATTTGAAAAAATGGATTAAATTTTTTTAATCAGGATAATTTATAATTTATATTACGGTCAACTTAGTTTTTTACCCAAAAAATTGTGAAATAAATTAGAATTAATTATAATAATTAAGGTTAAAAGAATATTTCTCAGTGATTAATAATTAATCTTAAGAGGCCAAATAACCTAGAAACTTGTCCAAACCCCATTTTGTGGAAATATGTCAACCATTGTCCCTATTTTAAAAAAAAATCATTATTATAGGCACATTATGTAAGATAGACCTCCCAATAGTGTTTTTATTTTTGTATTTACAAGAATTCCAGTCCTCAATTATAAAATGGCATTCAATCTCCCCCATTATACACACCTCTCAAGATGTTGGGATCATCGAAAACCTCCCCAAATAATGTACCAAATTCTATCCCATCATCCAAGAATCTTTTTTACATAAATAAAACCAAGGAAGGCTCTTTGTACAAATAAAAAAAATTACCCGGAGAAAATGTAATGTTCATCGACGAACACTTTTGTTTTATTTATTCCTCAACCACCTAAAATTATTATTATATCATGATTATATAATAAAATTATTATATTAAATATACTGAGATTTTTTTATGATAATATAACAATCTAAAACTTCACACACTTCCATTAAATGGGATAAACAACCATCGTTCGTGTGTACGGAGAACTAACGCCTCACAAAATGATATCATTCGTTCATCCTTTGATGCCTTTAAAGGTTGGTAAAAATAATGTATTTTTAGTTTTCAAATAATATATATTATATTTAGGATATTATTATTCTTATTTAATTATTATATAAGACATACCTCTATGCTTTCCATTTAGGGGGAACATGATAACGTTGCTCATGTGTACGACGAACTACATCCTCACAAAGCAATGCGATTCATTCAAGATTTACATAGAATGTATTAAGTGTGGGTTTAATAAATATATTTTATGTATATGAACTAAAAATAATACTATAATTTCAATATTAAAAGAAAATGTAAATAGTGTTTAGAAGTATGCATGACCAACCGTTTCCATGAACGGTGTATTCCATTTCATATCACCAAATTTTATAGATTACTCTAAATACATATATAATAAATATATATTATATTTAAATCGTTTTTAAATTGTTTAGATGATAATATCATGATATATGTAAAAGTAAATAAAAAATAACAAGTCAAAAAATACTCAAAAAACAAGGCAGTTGACACCCAAAACAACAAAAATAATTAAAGGTTATTAACAAATGGGTGATAAGATGTCATAAAAGGATCATATGTGATATTAAAAATATTAATATGGTAATTTTATAAGTTATTAACATTCCTAAAACCATTAACGAGGTTAAATGTCTTTCAACCAAAATGAAGTGTAAGGTTTCATATCAGTTTCATTTCATTAAGGAATATTATATTATTATGCACCTAATTTATTTTATATAGTGTTTATACTACCCATTTGACATTTAATATCATTAATATATAATTATTATGTTATTTTGAGTTTAAATTTTAATTATTTCATCTAAGTGGATTTTAAATTAAAGTTACCAAGTTGCGAAGAAATTTCATAACTCAATTTCTCTTCATTAGATTATATTACTTCCTATTTTTCATTAATATTCTATGATTATATGAATAATGAATTTCAATATATATTATTTTATTTCCACTAGTTTTATGTGGAATTATATTTCATACACATAATCAATTCATTGGTAAATTCTCATATTAACGTTATGATCTTTGTAAGGGTTTACTTCACAATCTGATTTCACTCAGGATTTTTTACATTTTAATTTCCATTGAAGGAAATTATTTGATAATTGCTTAATAAGACCTTTAATTTTACTTTAATTTGGTTATTAATGATATTTTTCTTGTAATAGTACGTTTTTTCACTCTTTTATACTTAAAATGTTTTATAAAATTATTCCGATAAAATTTGACTTTATTTCTCACTTCAGTTGGAAATATTTTTTCTTCTAGAACCATGATTTCTAAAAAAATATCAATTTTTTTTCTATAAACATTTCAAATTGACTTACTAAAATACATATTTACCAATTATTTCTTTTTAAAAAAATATTTTCAACATAATATTCTAATCTATTTCTGAACAAGGCACTTATTTAACCTTTTTACAATGCAAAAGGCATGTTTGTTTTACCTTTTATGGAATTAACCACTATCATTTCTTTGAATTATCCTTTGCAATTGTAAAAAATTAAATAAAATGTTTTTGAAAATTTATTATCAAGGAAAAAAAATTCAAAATTATTTTCAAAACAAAAAAAATATTTTCCTAAGGAATGTTTTCAAAGATATTTTTTTCATTAATGAAAAAAACCCTTATTATTACTCAAATGTGTATATGTCATATTGATATCATTCTTATTCTTCCTATGGATGGATTATGATTGTTTTCACAAAGGATAGTATTGAAATTCACTTCCTTGAATCATTTTGTTTTCAAAAACTTCTCCTTGAGTTATTCACTTTCCAATGACCATTGAACATTAAATATTCCCTAAATATACATGTTACTTATCATAGATAATATTATTTCCTAAATCGTATACCATTTTCTTAAATATGGTCTTTACTTTGATAGTTAATTTATTAATTAGGGAAATATTAGTGAATTTTTATATTTTACTCAATATTTACATTTGATGATAAGGCACATTGTTCATTAATTAAATAAATTATTAAATATATGAGGAATGCTTTGGAATTGAAATAATGGGTGGGGACTAGACTATATATATTCCCTCGATGCATTGATAGGTTCTCATGATTCTAATCAATTGGCTAATATAAATGTATTTCTACCTATATTTTTAACCTATCTATAGGATAGATCTTGAAAGTAGAGTTTTTATTTTTTCATGGTATATGATTTTAAATAATTAAGCATTTCTATCATTTTAGTTTCCATTATTATCCATGATAATTTCACTATGAAAAAATAGAGGGATGCCTTTCATTTTAGTTTATTGATTAAATAGAATGTGTTTTCAATTATTTACCTTTCCATATAGATTATTACTTATCTAGTAATTTAAATGGTATGTGTGTTCAGTTTTTTACCTTTATATATTGATTATTCCTTTTCCAATAATTTAAATGGCATGTGTGTTTAGTTTTTTACCTCTATATACTAATTATTCATTATTAATCCATGATAGCTTCCACTGTACTTAACCCTTACTTAGTATTTTTTATCATGCTCATTTTGTTTCCATTCCCTAGTATTCTATAAAGTGTACTAAGAAATAAATTCTATGATATGCTAGATGAAAAAAAGATATTCTTGAAAATAAAAAAAAAATAATGTTGCAATTTTTATATTCATTTTCAATACAAGACTCATGTATATATCTAGCTTACTAAGAATAAAAAATTGTTCCATCTTTTGGATGTGATTTACTTGTATCTAATGCCAATGTAATGGTATTAGGCACCTAATATTGTATTCTAGTTTTGGAGTTTCTATAGTTGGTATCATATAAAGTTTAGTAGAAACCTTGGAAACTATATTTAGGAAAACATAGATTATGGAACTTATCCCAAAGATAGAATTTGAGGATAAATATTGAAGAGTATCCAAATGTTTCTGTAAGGTATATATTATCTAAATATTTATAGAAATACATCCATTATTGGATAATACAAGTGTATGTTGTTATATTATAGATTTACCTAGGGGTAATAACTCAGAAAATGGAACATCAAGTTTGACTCAAGCATAACCAGGAACATGACAACATGCCTTACTGCATACCTAGTCTAACATTCCCTGGGAATATTCTTAGAATAATTCACATTTTCCTTAAAATCCATTATGAATTATTTTAATATATGATGAAAATTAGTAACCTAGGTTAAACATAAGGTTTTTAGATTCAAAGTGAGGTGTCATGATTTATACATTCTATAAATGATTATCCAGGTTTCTCACAACGATTAATGTTGTACGCACTATGATTTTTTCTTTTATTCAATAGATAGAACCCAAAGGAATCATTTTCACATTGAACATGTGGGAAAATGTGTTGATAATGAGAAACCATATGGGATATTTATATGACTGAAATATATCGTGTTTATCCCTAACCAGTTTTCCTAAATTTTGATTACCAACATATACCTTAACCAACTCCCAGACTCACCAAATAAGTGAAGGATAGAGTTTTCTAATAACTTGATTAGTGGAGACCATGGAGAAAAGAAGGATCAATTTCCATCATGTAAAAAATATGGAAGGACACACCCAATAATGTGTCTCAATGTAATGATGAAATTCATTATGTGTGGAAAAGGAGGGAATCAGGAAAATAATCGCAGAAGATAAATAAAGAGTATGATAGAAGGAAATAGATCTCATCCTAAGGACCCATTTATAGTTTGTTTCCTTAAATGAGGGGAACTTGGACATTACATGATTTAGTGAACTCTTCTAAAGGATAACCCCTATACCATGAAAGGACCTAAGTGAAAATAAAATGTATTACACTTATGTATTGTGATTCAAAAAATAAATTATTGAAGTGTTTTATCAATTGTATATTGTTAGAAGAACCATGAAACATCTAAATATTTTATTAAATTTTATAAGAAATTCTGTATTAATTAACATAAGATTTATAAATACTATCATTGGTTAACAAATTTAAGATTGAAACTAATATCAATGACTTAAATGGATTTTTAGGTTTTATGTGATGGGATTCTACCAAGATTAAGGATATTTTAGCTGAATTTTATAGAAATAAAACCCATTATTCTAATAAATTTTTTAGTGTAAAAGTTATATGAGTAATAATTCCTTTAAATTTTATATGTATAAGTTTAAAGGTATTGATAAACATTAGGGTTAATATAAAAAAATATTGTTAGTCTTTGTAAAAAAATAGGTTGTACTGAAAACCCTTGTAAAAATTTCATTTAATGACTAATTTCATTTCAAGGATGTTCGTCATAATTTTTTGGAATCATTATAGGAATTATATTAATGTTGTTTAGAAAAAGGAAAAACTGCATGTAGGGTGACCACCCATCTCATCTAGTGAGGTGGTGGGGATTGAACCCATGACTTAAGGATGATAAGGGTTTCATGCCTACCATTGGCCTATGTGATGTCCAGTTAATATGTCATTTATTTTAGTTATATAATTTGATAAATAATAATAATGGTGAATGAATAGTATTACTATTTTGGTTTAGATATTAAGGTATTAACCATATCATTTTTTTAAAATAGTAAGATACAAGTATTGAGACTTATTTTATGGATCTTACGATCCATTAAAGGTAAATTTTCATGCTTCAAGTATAAAAAATAACTTTTAGATATTAATTTATTTAATTAATAGATGAATTGGAAATTAATTGAATCATAACCAAAGGATGAAATTGAGTTTATAGAAATATATAAAGTAAGTATATTTTCTTATATCTTAGATATTAAAACAATAACTCTACATTAGGAAAATGATCTAGATATACAATTTTTTTCCTAATACCTTCATTTTAATTAGACTTGTGGTATTTAAAATCATCATAGATTTATGGTTTTAAACCCCTAAACATTCAATTGATCATTCACTTTTTTTATCAATGACCTCAATCACTCCCTATTCACTTACCACTGATGATATCCAACTTGGAAACCTAGTTATGTGTTGTGACAAATGACCTTGGTATGTATGAACCCAGATCTTCTTTTTAGGTATGTTTTTCTCTTTTCTCATGTTTTGAGAAAAAGAGGAGGTTCTGGAAATTTTTAAAGTACACGTCATGTACTTATATGTACACATTGTGTACTTATGTGTACATGCCCTATACTCTTGTGTCGCACGTAGCAGTGTGCTGGCCGTGTAACGACCAAGCACACAGCCGTGTCTGGTGTCCTAGAGACTGCCTAATGTGGGGGATGGTAAGGGAAAGTACACGCTGTGTACTTTTTTTTCTTTAAATGGGCCAGAGTCACGTCTAATTGGAAGAAGTGTCTTCTTTTTTTCCTTCTTTGACCGAGAGTGTTCGTACGACATCAATCCTTCCCCAAGCCCCCGATCGAGCATCTGTTCTCTGAATCTAACTCTATCGGTTGTGTTGGAATTGCATCGGTGAGTTCTCTCTTCTTATTGAACCCTGTTTCTGGATTTTGCTTCCCTCGTGAGTTATCCCCAATTGAACATTTTAGAAGTTTTTGCAGATCTACCACGTTCTAGGTTGATCCAAGGGCTGACGCTAGAGTATATAGATCATACAATGCCGAGGTAGGTGGTTTGTTCCTTTTCATAGATATTCTTTGAGTTATATGTTCAAGAGTGCCCAATACCTTGTTCGGGCTATTGCGTGTTTACGGTTTTAACCCCGTTTTTCCTGTTATGATTTATATTCTTCATTAGAGGTAAATTGAATGTGAATAGAGTTAATTGATATGCTATAGATGTGTTGCCCATGCTTGTATTTTTTATGACCGTTTGGTCTTGCTTAGCTAGTTATCCTGCTTGCTTTCCATTCCTAGTGCTGATAGGATGGAGTGATATTATTTATCTGACAGGCTATTATATTGTTGAATATTTATTCATCTAGTTCTTGAGGTATAATTTGGTCGTTATATATCATTTTTCTCGATTGACTTATATAGGATCATGAGAACCAGGTGTAGTAGACTATAGAGGGAATGGACTTTGAGGGATTCTCCAGAGTTTTTGTTTACTGTTACAATGCGAGACCATATGGGGAATGGATGTAAGTGCTTCCTTAGAGTGTTTTTAGTTCCTCTATGTGGGACACAAGGGGAATTGGATGTTGAGTGCTTCCCTAGAGCACCTTTTAGTTATCGATACGAGACTATAGTGGGAATGGACGGTGAGTGCTTCCTCAGAGAGTCTATGAAAAAGATGAACCAGAGGGGATAAACTGTGTGTACTTCCCAGAGGGTTGCTTGTGTTTGTTTTGGTTGGAGCAGAGGGGTTAGGATATTATTACTTCCAAGAGGTTTCCAAAATTATGATTAGCTACCTACTTGATATCTGATAATTGAATGCATTTGAAGCTGTAATATTGATTACTTTTGAGTACTTCCTTGGTTACTGCTTCATTTTGATTATAGCCTGTCATATATTTTCACTGACTATTAGGCAATAATATTTGGGTGGTTACCTACTCTTATTTAGTCTCAAACCCTATTTGGGTGATGATTTTGGGCCCAAATAGATTATATTTCTCCAGGTGTAGATAAAGGAAATCACCCTTCTACTTCAGGTACTTGATTGATTTGGAGTTGGGGAGCATGAGACTAAGGTGAGGCTTACGATGATGTAGATCATTTTCTGTTGTACTTTGGTTTAGTATTGTATTCCAGCATTGTGACTTGTTTGGATACTTTTCTAAAAATATGTATCATGAATCTTATATATATGTGTGTGTGTGCTCCAATTGTTTATTACTTCCACTGTTTACCTATTGTATGTTTTACTGCTTTCACTATTGCTATTTGTTTTACTTCTATTGTGTTACTCTACCAATGAGGGCATAGTTTCCCCACTATCACACCCAAATCCCTCACTATTTGTCGACAACCTCTTGTGTTTGTGGAAATGTGCTTGAATCCATGTGACCAATCGGGTATGGGGAACCTTTGGGCGGCTTCCGGAACCAGGACATTACACTGTGATATCAAAGGGTTCTTTTCTTCTTGACATACTATTTAGAGACTATATCCAAGGATAGGAAGGAAATAGGTACTTGGTAATAAGTTTTTATCGAGTGTAGCTAAACTGTGTATAATGAAAATCCAATTTACCTTGTTATTTCAATTTTTATGGTTTTGCAATTTTACAGTTGATTTGATTTCACTGTTGAGTGATTTACATGTTTTGTGTTGTTATTTTTTATGTTATTGAGGCTCTATTTCTGTTGCAACCCGATGAGATGAGGGTATGCCATCTCATGCATCATATAGACACTTATTAGAAATCGCATGACATGCATTCTTGCTATGCCATTTAGGGTGAATTAGTAATTGCATGTTGTTTTTATAGATGTTTTGATAGATATGCATGCTGTTGTGATAGATGCCTTGATAGAATACCTTCTTTTGATAGGGTATCGAATTGTGTAAGGATTCGTTTGAATGAACACCAAACTTTGGTTCTTGAGGTGTTATGGACCCTCATTGACTAAAATTTGGTGGATTATTGCTATGTTATGTTTTTATATGACATGTATAAGATGCCAAGATGTGATTCTCGGGGAGTATGGGCCCTCACTGATAAGAATTTGGAACTTAAATGTTCGTTTCAGTTTTTTTCTAGGTTTTGGATGAGGTTCTGAGGCTTATTGTCTGGAAAACACTAGAATACATGTCGTGTAATGATAAATACATGCCATGTGTCCTTATGTTCGGGAAGGAGATGTTTTTCTTAAGCACACACCATGTACTTTAGATACACATAATGTAGTCTCTAACTGTGTCACTGGCTGTGTGGGAAGATACACGGGGTTGGGAAATCCTTGGTGGACATACCGTGTTCCTGATGTATACTCCATGTAGTGTGACCCTTGAATCTGGCCATGTAGCGAACAACATGGGTCGGTGAAGTTCGTCTAGTACACATCGTGTCTGGAACTAACATGTCATGTATTCTTGTTTTAGGAGAACCGTGTGGCTTATCCATGTAGAATAACTCGGGTAGGGTAAGAGGATTCAAGTACACACCATGTGTTAGGACAACACGTCATGTGTTTGGGGTGTTACACGACCTAGGTTGGCATAAGTATAAGCCCATGTGAATGCTTAAGGGAACATGTCGTGTAGGAATTATACACGTCGTGTATCCATGTTTTGAAAAACTTGAATGCTTTATTTCTCTTATTCCCTCCACACACTTCTAAGATTCAGTCCCTGTTAATATTGATTTAAGGTGTGCGCTTGCCCTTGCAGACTCATTCCACCAAAACATCCTTTGGTTGTATGAAAGTTACAAGGCAGTGATTAGACACCAGATATGGCTGATCAGGGACAACCAACAGATCCTCCAGTTGTTCCAGTCTTGGCAACAGTCATCATTCTGGACACAGGTGTTGACGCACAGTTCCAAGAGGGCTTTATGAGGTTCATGCAGACCTTCCAAGGAGTACCGCATCCTACCCTTCTATGGTAGAGTTGATATGGGTTTTCCAGTAGTAGCATCCTACCACCTTCATAGGGGAAGGAGGACCTCAGGCTATACAGTCATGGTTAGAATAAATGCTTTCTATCTTCGAGCATCTAGAGAAACCTTTAGAGAAGAGGGTGAAGATCTCTATATGTATGCTTCGGGACTCCGCCAAGAGATGGTGGGATGTGATATCACAGGAAAGATGACAATATTTTTTAGCTTGAGATGAGTTCCAGCATGCCTTTTATGACTAATTCTACCCACATACTTTGAGGTCCGATCGAGCCTAAGAGTTCATAAGTCTAGAGTAGGGTAATCTTTCTGTTATGGAGTATTCTTCTCACTTCACATAGCTGTAGTGCTTCATGCCTATTCTAGGAGGTGATGAGTTATTTCTGGCAAGGAAGTTTTAGGATGGTCTCAGGCGCAACATCCAATCTTAGGTGAACATCTTCAAGTTGAATTCCATCACTTATATAGCCAACCAGGTGATAATCACAGAGCGTAATCTGAGAGATTCTAGAGTAGTGAGCCTGGGCGGTTTGACATCCAGAGTTGATATCCCTCCTACTGACAACAGGAAGTGCCACAGGGAGTCTACACGTGGAGATCGTAGTAGGCGGGATTCTTCTTCTCATGTCCAGGTGGTGTGCTACCAGTGTGGGAAGAGTGCACATAGAAGGCCACATTTCCCAAGAGACCCAGTGGAGTGCTGATCATGCGGAAATATGGTTCATATTTAGTGCTTCTGTCAGAACTTTTCTCTAGTAATTGGTGAAAGGGTTTCTTATATGATTCTGTGTTCAGGAGTAGCACCACCTGTTTCTCATCAGGTAGGGAACTGGAGTTCTTCCAACCATTCAGGCCGAGGTGGAGGTCGCGGCCATAGTAGAAAGTCTCCAGGATTTCAGTGAAAATAGGGTGGATCAGCTCAGAGTGGTCGAGTAGAGTTTCAGGGCCGTGGTGTAGGTCAGACTTTTGCAGTGGAACAGACCAAGCATGAGCAGGATCCAGAACCCTCTACAGTTCGAGGTACGATCCTAGTTGCCTCAGTTTTAGCTTATGCTCTTTTTGATACAGGGTCTTCCTATAGCTTTATATCGATTTTTTTTGGAGAGCCTTGGGCTCTGTATATTTTCTCATGCTGATATCTTGACACTAGACACTCCATTGGGAACTAGAATGAATAGTGTACGTTAGTGCAAGTAGTTCCCTCTTGAGGTTGGTGGGTGTCACTTCTTCTGGGAACATTATGTCCTAGAGATGACAGGCTATGATGTCATTCTCATAATGGACTAGTTAGATCTCTTCCAATCAGTTGTCGATTTCTATCTCTGTAGGGTGAGTTTCAAATCATCGGAGGGTGGATCGTTTCTTCATAAGGGAGAGTGGCATGTCCAGGCGAGCAGAGCAGGACCCGGGCATCATGGGTTAGGAGGAGTTAGATCCCAGATTACTAGTCTATATCTGGATGACCAAGGGAATTCCTAGGTGGACTTTCCTTCAGCAGTGGATCGTTTCAGGGATGTCTTTCTAGAGGACTTTTCATGTTTGCCTCCTGATCGATAGGTGGACTTTTCTATTGATCTTGTTCCAGGAGTGGCACCGGTGTCTATTCCTCCTTATAGGATGGCTACACTTGAGTTGTAGGAGATCATGAAGTATTTGGAGGAGTTGTACGAAAAGGGTTTCATCCGACCAAGTACTTCTCCTTGGGGTTCGCCTGTCCTGTTTGCGATGAAGGTGGATGGTACCATCAAATTTTGTGTGGATTATCGGAAGTTGAACCAATTGACGGTCAAGAACCGATATCCCTTGACAAGGATTGACGATCTCTTTGATCAGCTTAGAGGAGTCTGTGTGTTCTTGAAGATTGACTTAAGGTCCGATTATCATCATTTGTGTGTTAGAACATCTGATATAACTCTTACATCCTTTCAGAGCAGGTATAGTCTATACAAGTATGTGGTTATGTCGTTCGGTCTCACGAACACACCTGCAATTTTCAGGGCACTGACGAACCGAGTGTTCCATCCATACTTGGATTCTTTCATGGTAGTCTTCATGGATGATATCTTGGTGTACTATCACACTCTACATAACCATGTTACCCATCTTGAGATCATTTTGAGTACACTAAAATAGAACCAGTAATATGATAAGATCTCAAAATTCCACTTTTGGATGGACCAAATTCACTTGTTGGGTCATGTTATGTTAGAGACATGAGTATTATAAAACCTAGAGAAAGTGAGAGTAGTAGTTTCCTGGGAGTAGCTGAAGAACTTCTTTGAGGTTCGGAGTTTTCTAGGGCTGGTTGTG
The DNA here is from genome assembly GCA_963277665.1 of Viscum album. Taxonomy (NCBI): domain Eukaryota; kingdom Viridiplantae; phylum Streptophyta; class Magnoliopsida; order Santalales; family Viscaceae; genus Viscum; species Viscum album. The sequence goes on along the minus strand of OY728123.1, from coordinate 742,498,149 downwards.
AACTAAAAACATTTCGTACATGATTTTTCATGCTTAGAAGCACCACAGACAGGTCTGAATAAGAAGGGTGTGAAGTACTTGTGGTCTGATTCTTGTGAGTTATCCTTTCCAGAGCGGAAAGGAAGGTTGGTTTCAGCACTAATACTAGTTCTTCTAGAGCCAGGCAAGAGTTATACTATGTACGATAATGCACTAGTTATCAGGCTGGGATCAGTGCTTATGCAGGCAGAAGGAGTCGTCGCGTATGGGTCCCGTCAGTTAAGGCCACATGAAAGAAATTACCCAACACATGATCTCGAGTTGGATGTAGTTGTTCATGCTCTGAACTGTTGGAGACACTACCTATTGGGAGAGAATTTTTTTGTTTTCACCGACCTTAAAAACTTGTATATATTCACTCAGTGTGACCTGAATTTGAGACAGTGAAGGAGGGATCCGTAACTTCAGTCTTTTGACAATGAGCTTTCTTATACGCCTGGGAAAGGCAACACAGTGGCTGATGCATTGAGAAGGAGGAATGGGGTACAAGTACTTTAGAAGGATAACAATGAGTGGGAGCTTATGGCCATGTTCTCTGAAATGCATTTGGAGGTTCACGGCAGACAATGGTAGACGTTTCTATATTATGTAGTTGTTACCTCTACTCTTCTTGATCATGTGCGAATGAGGCGGCTATCAGATTCAGAAGGCCTAGTCCTATGGGAGAGTGTGTCAAGAGACGAACCTATTCCTGGATGGATAGTAGGTGAGGATGAGATCTTGCATTTTCATGGACGCGTGTGGGTGCCAACAGACATATGCGAGGAGCTTATGCGAGACTTTCATTCCTCAGTTTGGGTAGTTCATCTTGGTGTCAGCAAGATGTTTTGAGATCTACATCATCAGTATTGGTGGCCAGGTATGAAGAGAGATATTGTTGGTTTTGTTATGAGGTGTTCCACATATCAACTGGTGAAGGCAGAGCATCAAGGACCAGTAGGGATTTTATAGTAGTTACCTATTCCTGAGTGGAAATGGAATAATGTCACAATGGATTTCGTGACAGTTTTACCGAGGTCGCCTCGAGGGAATGATGCAGTTTGGGATGTCATTGACAGACTCATGAAGGTTGCTTACTTCATTCCAATTAAGGAGAACTTCAGTGTTGATGAGATGGGATGGTTGTACATCCAAGAGATAGTGAGTTTACATGGGGTTTCACACTACATTGTGTCAAACAGAGATGTACGTTTTACTTCTCAGGTCTGGCAGGGATTATAGAAGGCTCTGAGTATACAGGTACTTCTGAGTACAACTTACCATCCCCAGACAGATAGATAGTTTGAGCGTATGATTTAGGTGCTTAAGGACATTCTTTGATCATACATCTAGGATTTTGGTGGTTCATGGGAGAAGCACATACCTATTTTGGCATTTGCCTACAATAATAGTTTTCAAGCAACTTTTCAGATGGAACCTTATAAGTATTTGTATGGTAGGCCATGCCGATCACCCTTATGATGGCTGGAGGAAGGAGAGGAAGCTATACTAGGACCTCTTTTTGTCCAGGAGACCACAGAGCAGATAGAGTTGATTCGGAAGAAGATGACTACTGCACAGTCTCAACAAAAGTCTTATGCTGATCGATGGAGATGACCTCTGGAGTTCGAGGTCAGGGATCAGGTTCTCCTGTATGTCACATAGAGGTTGGGACACAAGAGTATTTTAAGATAGGTTAAGCTTTCACCAAGGTACGTCGGGCCATTTGAGGTGTTATATAGAGTTGAGCCGGTTGCCTATCGGTTGCAGTTACCTCAGAGGTACTGAGCTATACATGATGTCTTCCACATTTCTCAGCTTCGACATTATTTCTCAGACTTGTGTCATGTTTTTTAACCCAAGGAGGTTGAGTTTGAGGTGGAAACCTCATTCGACGAGCATCCTATCCGGATTGTTGATCAAATTATGAAATTTCTCCATGGTCAGTCTGTTCCTCTGGTACGAGTGCTATGGCAGCACGGGCAAGTACAGGATGAGACCTGGGAGAGGGAGGCTAATGTACGATCTCAGTGGCCGGAGCTTTTTGAGGATTCTTCTTAGATTCTGCCTTGCTAGGGAAATCCAGGGACAAACTTCTTTAAGGGGGGAATTTTTTAAGAACCCATATCTTTTTTTAGGTATGTTTTTCTCTTTTCTAGTGTTTTGAGAAAAAGAGGAGGTTCTGGAAATTTTTTAAGTATACTTCGTGTACTTTTATGTACACGTCGTGTACTCTTTTTCCGCATGTAGCTGTGTGTTGGCGGTGTAACGGCCGAGCCCACAACCGTTTGTGGTGACCTGGAGACCACCTAATGTGGGGGCTAGTAAGGTAAAGTACACTCCATGTACTTCTAAAGTACACGCCATGTACTTTATTTTTTTCTTTAAATGGACCGGGGTCGCGTATAATTGGCAGAAGTGACTTCTTCTTCTCCTTATTTGATCGAGAGCATTCGTACGATGCTGATCCTTCCCCGAGACCTCAATCAAGCATATATTCTCTGAATCGAACACCATCATCTGCATTGGAATTGCATCAGTGAGTTCTCTCTTGTTCTTGAACCTCGTTTCCTGATTTATCTTCCCTCATGAGTTATCCTCAGTTGAACGCTTTAGACGTTTTTATAGATCTGTCGCATTCTAGGTTGATCCAAGGGCCGAAGCCAAAGTATATTGATCATACAATGCTAAGGTAGGTGGTTTGTGCCTTTTTGTAGATAATATTCAAGTTATATGTGCAAGAGTTCCCAATACCCCATTCGGGGTATTGCGTGTTTACGGTTTTAACCCTATTTTTCCTGCTATGATTTATATTCTTTAGTAGAGGTAAATTGAATTTGAATAGGTTTAATTACTATGTTATGGATGTGTTTCCCATGCTTGCATTTTTAAGAACTTTTGGTCTTACTTATCCTATTAGTCTGCTTACTCTCCATTCCTAGTGCTGATAGGATGGAGTGATATTATTTATCTAACATGTTGTTATGTTGTTGACTATTTATCCAAGTAGTTATTGAGGTATAATTTGGCAGTTATATATCGTTGTGCATGATTGACTTACATAGGACCATGAGAACCTAGTGTAGTAGAACATAGGGAGAATGGACGTTGAGGGCTTCTCCAGAGTGTCTCTTTACTGTTACAATGCGAGACCATAGAGGGAATGGAGATAAGTACTTCCTCAGAGTGTCTATAGTTCCTCGATGCGGGCCACATGGGAAATTAGACGTTGAGTGCTTCCCTAGATGACCTTTTAGTTACCGATATGAGACTATAGGGGGAATTGACGGTGATTTCTTCCTCGAAGAGTTTGTGAAAAATCTGAACCATAGGGGTTAGACTCTGTGTACTTCCTAGAGGGTTGCTTGTGTTTGTTTTGGTTGGACCAGAGGGGTTAGTCTGTGAGTACTTCCCAGAGTGTTCCATGCTTGTGATTAGTTGCCTACTTGATATCTGATAATTGAATTAATTCGAAAATGTATGATTGTTTACTTTTGAGTACTTCCTTGGTTACTGCTTCATTTTGATTATATCCTGCCATATATTTTCATTGACTGTTAGGAATAGATCCTTGGGTGGTAGCCTACTGAGATTTAGTCTCACACCCTATTTGGGTCTTGATTTTTACCCCAAATAGATTATATTGATGCAGGTATAGATAAGGGCATGTGTCCTTCTACTTCAGGTACTTGATTGCTGCGGAGCTAGGGAGCATGGGACCAAGCCGAGGCTTGCAATGCTATGAAGCATTTTATCTAATTTATATTGTACTTTGGTTTAGTATTGTATTCCAGTATTGTGACTGGTTTTTCTATTTGTTAAACATATGTATCAAGCATTATATATATATATATATGTGTGTGTGTGTGTGTGTGTGTGTTCTCTAGTTTGTTATTACTTCCGTTGTTTACCTATTGCATGTTTTACTAATTCCGCCATTGCCATATGTTTTACTTCCACTGTGTTACTCTACCAATGAGGGCATAGTTTACCCACTATCACACCCAAGACCCTCACTGCTAGTTGGCATCCTCTGGTGTTTGGGGAAATGTGCTTGAGGCAATGTGACCAACCAGGTATGGGGCACCTTTGGGCAGCTTCTGAAACCGGGACGTTACATGGTATATCCCATTCTCTCTTTTCAAGAGGATGTTTTACCAACCCTTATAATGATGTGGGATTTCAACTATATGATTTTAAAATATCAAGAAATTTATTACCAAGATTGATTTTAAATTGTGATGATGCAAATTATTTAAGGTGGGGAGAATGTAACACCCAAAAAATTCTTAATGAATGACATTTTATTCAATAGTGTGTATGACATGCAACACAAAGAATAGAAAGGAATAAAACCTGTCAAAAAATTATGATATATTTATTATTTTAAATAAATATAATATATTCTATAACTTTCAATACATACAATACTGAGTTATCTTTTTTCGCACGCAACAATGAGTTTCTCCGATAATATATGTTACACGAAAGACTGAGTTTTACCAAATACTTTTAACATTTTTTTAAAAAAATTAAAATTAAATCATAGCCATTAAATAAGTGGTTAAATTTTTTTTAACTAAATTATGGAAATATGGTGTTATTAATTGGTTACCAATTAATTAAAAATGAAAATAAAAACTAATTGAACATAAATGAAATGTTTTAATAAATAACTACTTTTATGCACCCAAAGGAAATTTATCTTAATAAAATAATTTAATTTCTATTAGTTAATGGATATAAATTAAATTTATATAGTATATATTAAATCAAATTTTTATTTAATAAAATATATTTTATATTCATAAGGTAAGAAAAAAATTAATTTTTATGTATAAAAGATTAATTTTTCTAAAAGAAGTTTTACCACCTTCTAATGGTGAACTTATTTTAAAACAGAATTTTTACACTTTTATAAATACTATTTGAAAAATAAAATTCTTTTTTGAAATTGGAATATCTAAATTATATTAGGGTGATTCTTTTTTATTTTTCAAAGAAGTTTAATTTTTTTATGAATAGTGAAAAATACTGAATTTTAATTGAAATTTTTTTTTCATCTAAATAATTTGTACTGTTAAATTTTATTTTAAATTGGTTTAAAAGTAAAAATAGATTAATTATAAATTTATAAATCCAATTTATGTAATTTTAATAATTTTTATATTGAATATATATAAAAATAATAGTGAACTTTTGAAAAAATTCACTGTAATAATATTATTTCTCGCCATTTATACAGGATTAAGTTTCAATTAATTTACGCTACTTCTATGATTTAAATTTTGAAAAATTTATTTTATATTTTTAATAAAAATAATTTATAATTTTTAGTAATTTTAACATTTTCATGACTAAAAATACTAGTTAAATAAATTGGAATTAATTACAATTATTGAGGAAAAAATGAGTTTACCTAGTGGTTAAATTTTAATCTTAAAAATAAAAATGACCTATAAACTTGTCCAAAACCCTTTTTCTGTCAATATTTATACCATATAAGATATTTTATATATAATTGTTCATTATTGGAGGCACATGATGTAAGGGATACCTTCCAATAGTGTTTTTATTTTAGAATATATAAAAATTTCACTCCTTGATTATAAAAGGGTACTCATTGTCCCCCATTATACACACCTATAAAACCATTTTTTCTCATAAAAAACCTACATAAATCAATTCCAAACATACCTAACCTCATCCCATAAGATAGTTTTGGACAAAAATCAGACCAAGAAAGGATTTTTGTATAAAACAAAAGAAGTTACTCAAAGAAGAGGCAATGTTCATTAATGAGAACTTTTGTTTTATTTCTTTCTACACCCCATAAAATTATTATAATATCATGATTGTATAATAAAATCAATTTATTAAATATAATGATATTTTTTATGATAATATTATAAACTATAACTTCACATGTTTCCATCAAATGGGATATGAAATCATCGTTCTTGTGTATGGCAGACTACCACCTCGCGAAGTGATGTCATTCATTCTTCCACTACCACCTTTAAGGATGAGAATAATAATGGATTTATAGTTTTTAGATAATATATATAAAATTTATGTTATTATTATTATTCTATAATTAGTATATAACACATAACTGTATGCATTCCATTTTGTGGGAATACGATAACATCGCCCATGTATAAGGCGGATTACGGCCTCATGAAGATATGTCATTTCTTCATGCATTACATGGAATGTACTAAGGATGGGTTTAATAAAAATATGTGACATATATGACATAAAAATTACACTATAATTATAATATAAATTTATATCATTTAATTTTTTTTGATTTCAATATGACAGTAAAATGGAAATAATGTTCATGCGTATGTATGACCTACTGTCTCCATGAATGGTGTATTCCATTTCCTATCACTAAATTTTATAGATTAATATAGATATATATTGAATAAATATTTATGATATTTAAATCATGTATTAAAATTTTAAGATTATTAAATCCTGATCTTGGAAAAATAACAAAAAAACAAGTCAAAACATACACGAAAAAAGGACATTAGCAAAAAAAAAACAACGAAAATAATACAATATTATTAACAAACTGGAAATAAGATGTAATAAAATGATCATATATGATATTATAAATATCAATATGGTTATTTTATAATTTAATAAAATTATTAAAACCATTATACATGTTTTTAAAGGGCGGTCAACCAATAGGTAGTGTGATGTAAGAGATTTCGTCTCAATTTCATTTCATTGAGGCATATTATATTATTATGCTTTTAATTTCTTTTATATGATGTATATACTGACCATTTTACGTTTAATACTATGAATAATTCATTATTCATCATATTTTTATTTTCAATTTTAATTATTTCATCTAAGGGTATTTGAACATAAAGTTACCAAGTGGTAAAGATATTGCATAACTCTATTCCTTTTCATTGGATTATATTACTTCCTCATTGTCATTAATATTATATGATTATGTTGATAATGAAATTGACTATATATTTCCATATTTACACTTTTTTATGTTGATTTAGATTTTATACACATAATCGAATCATTGGTTCATTCTTACTATAATGTTATGATCTTTGTAAGGGTTTACTTAAAAATCTCATTTTACTCGGGATTGTTTTCACTTGAATTTACATTGAAGGAAATTATTTAATAATTTTTCAATAAATCCATTAATTTATTTTCTATTATTATTATTCATTATTATTTTCAACTAACAGTACCATTTTTCCACTCTTTGGTACTTAAAATTATTTTATAAAAGTTTTTCATTAAAATTCGACTTTATTTCTCTCTTCATTAAGAAATATGTTTTCTTCAAAAACCACGATTTCTATAGAAAAACATAAACAAATCTTTAACCTTTTCAAAATGATTTATTAAAAGAAATATTTACCAATTTTTTATTTTTTTAAAAAATTCAATGGAATATTCCTATCTTTTTCTAAATAAGGCACTTTTCTAACCCTTTACCATGTAAAAGGAATGTTATTTTTTCCATGTATGGAATTACCCATAGTAATTTATTTGATCCTTCCTTTAAAATTTTACAACTATTTTTCAAATTATTTTTTTATAAGTTATTTTTAATGAAAAGGTTTTTCAATCATGTTTTTTCATAAAGAAACTATATTTTAAAATATATTTTTCTTATTTTATCAATGATGAAAACCCTAATTATTAATCCAATGGGTATAAATCATTTTTATACCATCATTATTCTTCATTTTTATGTATTATGATATTTTTAACAAGGATAGTATTAAAATTCACTTCCTTGAATCATTTCCGCAGTCACTAGATTCCACTTGAGTTATTCACTTTTTAGGGACCATTGAACATTAAATTTCCATTAAATATCCACATTAATTATCGTGGATATTATTATTTACCAAAATGTATACCAATTTTTAACATACATTGTTTACTTTTATAGTTATTTTATTAGTTGGTAAAATGCCAATAAATCTCAATATTTTAATCAATGTGTATATTTGATGATAAGGCATATTGTTCATTAATTATATCGATTATTTGATATATGATGAATTATTTGGACATTATTTGATAGGTGGGGACTGGAAATTATATAGCCCACAGATTCATTAATAGGTTCTCATGAGACAAATCAGTTGGCCAAATTAAATGATTTTCTACGTATAGTTTTAAACTGATGAGAGGTTAGATCTTGATAGTATAGGTTGTCATGTTCCAGAGAAATGAAATCCGATAATTAAGAATTTCCTTCATTTTAGTTACCATTATTATCCATGATACTTTCACTATGAAAAAATATGTGGATATATTTTATTCTCATTTTATTGATTAAATGATATGTGTCTTTAGTTATTTACAATTCCATATTGATTATTCCTTTTCCAATTATTTAAATGGAATGTGTGTTTAGTTATTTACCTTTCCATATTGATTATTCATTATTGATTCATGACAAATTCTGATGTACTTAACCTTTGCTGGGTATTTATGTTCACCCCTATTTTGTTTCCTTTCCATAGTATTCCATGGATTATACTAAGAAATATATGAAAGTATATTCTAGATGGAATAAATTTATTATATAAAATAAAAAATATATGTTTTAATTTTTGTATTCATTTATAATGAAAGACTCTTGTATGTATCTAGTGTACCAAGAAAAGTAAACTATTTAGTCATTTGGGATTTAATTTTGTTGTATCTTATGACAATGTAATGGTAGTAGGCACCAAATTCAGGATTCTAGGGTCTATGTCACTATAATAGAGTTAGAGGAAAAGTGGTCTTTTAATTACATAAAGAACCAATCTGAGTTTTTGTGTTATATAAGTTGTACGAGAAAGAGTTTCACAAAATAAAGGCAGGAGGAACACTAATTGGAGTCTCGTTATAAGAATTCATCATATAGAGAATTTACAGATGGATTTTTAGTAAGATATTATGAAATGTTTCTTTTCTTGTTGTGGATGGGTTTAGTTAGTTAGCATTGTATCTTGATGGATTCCATATAATTCCCTATTATAATATTGAATGATTCTAACAGAAGTTAGCCAAAATTGAATTCACATTATATTATTTTGAATTTCAATAAACTGGTGGGAGTCTCCATGGAAGCTATATTGTCACCTAGAGTGGGTTATAACCTTTTATATCTTGTGTTCTATGCTTTACTTACCAAAAATTTCATAAAAAGTGTGTTTAATTTTTATAAATATGATAATGATAAAAACATTAATTAGTTAAATGGGTTCATTTAAAAAGTGAATAAAATATAAAATGTGTCCAATTTTTCAATCCATCACCTTCAATGGTATATAAATTCTTTTGAACATTAATTTCCAATTGAACATTTTCCCAAAAACATTGATCTTTTCAAGAAATAATTATATCATCTATATAAACAATAAAAATGAGTGATTCTTTATTTCTATATTACATGTAAATATCATTTTACACTATTATTTTAATGAATAAAAATTATTTAAAATTTGAAAATAACTTGGAATAAAAATATCTCAAGGCATTTATTAGCCTATATGGAGCCATCTATAACCTGAAAACATAACTCCCATACTCACTAGGCAAAAAACTACTGAGAAGATTAACATATACTTCCTCTTCTAGTGATACATTGAGGGATGTTGACTTGACATAAATTTGGAATATGTTATATATTATTTATTTTATAATAGGATTAAATATATGAATGGTCTATGTCTAGGTAATTAGTCTAAAGGTCTCATAAAAATAAATTCCTACTTGTTTTAAAAATGAATCTTTCCTTATTTCTTATAATTTCTTAATTTTGTTTCAGAATGCCCCTTTTTTCCCAATTAAATTATTATTATCAACCATGGGAACCAACTCCAAAATTTCACTCATCTCAATATAATCTAACTCATCAAACATAACATTAATCAACTATTGATACACTAATGACTCCTTCACATCTATAGGTTCAACATGCAAAAATAGTGAGGTATGTGTTGTAGTCCTAAATGTTCTTATAGTCTAAACCACTTAGACTTGTTCCCAAATTATATTTTTTCTCGAATTTATTTCTCAAAATTTGATGTAGATAGAGATATTTCTCTATCACACTTGTTTTATATGAATCATCATATTTATCATTCAAATATTCTTAATTTAAATTATTTCCAAAAATGTATTCTTTCTTTTCATCAAAAATAGATTCATCACCACTTCTGAATCATGATTTTTATTACATGATTTCATTCATTGAATCAATTCACAATTTCATATCAATAGTTTTTGATATCTTCCTTATTCCTTTTTTATATTTGTATCCACTTATATTTAGAGGTTAAACCTATAAGACAATATCACCACCATTTTTCTAACACTTCCCATGAATTTATCCTCTTAAATGGATTATAAATAGTTTCCCAAACACCCTTCCTTATTTAGAACATAGGTACATGCTACACTACATATTATAGAGTTAAATGTTAGAATATAAAAACAATGTTTTCATTGGGAATTGTTGCACCAATAGCTTGTCTCCCAAAATATTGAGATGTATCTTTATCAATCAACATGATCAGAGAGATTTCCAATAATCATTAATTATTCAAATAAACAATATTATTTTGTTATGGTGTATACTTTCCACTGACATCAGTGTGAATATCATGCTTCTTAACATAGTGAATATATTTTACCCAACATATTGAACATATTTCTCACACATTGAGAGTGATATTTTTTATTTACATTACCCTAACCTTTCTATAATGACCCTATATTTTATAAATAAAATTCCATTTTGATTGAGTAATTTACTTATATTTATATAATACACATGCAATAATTTGGTTATTTAGGACTAATATAGCCTGTTAGATTTAAAATTTGATTAAACATCATAACCATTAATAATATAGAAATTTTATAATGACTATTAATATTGTTATATATTATGGTTTATGATAAAGTATAATTGACACATATGGAAGAAGTGATTTCCACATCTAGTTGGATAGTACCTTATAAAACCCTTATATCAGAGCATTTTAGGAATACAATATATCTGGGATTTTCCATTGGCCAAGATGAATCCAAGATTCAACAACTAAACTCTAAGGAAAACCATTTATGGGAAAATTTCATGATTATCATGATCAAATCCAATATCATGTTCATTGAACCACCACAAAAAGTTCCACCATATCACACCTTACCATTAGGGTGTAGGATTGAATAATAAGGGGTATGTATCTTGAAAATTGTGGTATGAATTTTATATTTTCATTTTAATGATATATTGGTTATATTTAAAATTATTTATTATTAAAGTATAAATTATTATATAATTTTTTTTATAGAAATTAGATTTTGACACTAAGAAATCAAAAATATGTTTTAGGGAGACCTATAGTTTCAATTAAGACTCTTTTTGATAAACATAATAATTTTTAAAATAAATAATATTTTCGTAAAATATTATCATATAATAAATATTTTGATATAAATTATAATATAATTTAATTAAGTACAATGAAATTTTCATAAGTGTCATAAAGTGGTTAATATCATAAAAACTGGTATTTTCTAGTAAATGGAGTTTTTTATTTAAAATTGAAAATTCACATAATTAGAAAATTATATAGATAAAATAAATAATAATTTTAAAAAAATTGTGGAAATTAACCCATGGTTAATTTTTAATAATTTTCTATGAAAATATATTTTTTGAGTAAAAATTAAATATAGTATAAATATACTGTATGTATTATGAAATCATAATGACCCAAAAGTGATGAATAAATTGCATAAAAATCATCCATGAACAAATATATGTTTACTATCTAAAATAATGTATTTTTATGTTATTTTTATGATTTTATAAACACTTAATGGATCCTCCAAATCCTATATTACATTTAAGGTGTTAAAATCTATTATTTATGAAGAAAACTCACTTCCACATAAAAAATTTTATTATTTTAATATGAAAAATTATGTTACTTATAAAATATTGAAAAATAATTTTATTTGGTATAAACCGTGGTTAAAAGTCCTTTGAATGTTTTTGGTTTAGATTATTTTATCTTATTGAGTTAGAAACCTATTATAAAAACTAATAGTGAAATCCCCTCTATTTTTCTATAAATACCCAGAAAACTGCCCACTCATCTCTACTAAAAACACATTGGGAAAGAATTTCCTCTCACTCACCCTCTTTAAATTTCTCCGAATAAGATCATAAGATTTTATAAAGCTCCTCCTAACCATTTAGAATCACACTCTCAAAGTAATGGATTATCTCATATTCTTTCTTCAAGAACATTCATTGGGTTATTCCATTGGATTTCTAATTGTTCATATTGGAATATATGTCAACAAATCCCTTAATTTTTTTTATGATGACCATGTTAGGATAGAACACCTTTTTCTCTCATTAAACCCTTATAAGAATATTTATCTACACTTGTTATGCTGCTGAAATAACCCTATGATTTTCCATGCAAAAAGATTATATAGTGATAAACCAGTCCCATTTCTACTCAAGGGTATTCGACAATATATTCAAATAATTAATTTATTGGGGACTTCCATATAGGTAACCCATACTCCTCAATTATGTTATTTAATGTAATGAAAGTCGTTCTTATATTGTATGATATTTTTGACACACAAATGCATAAATAAGATTTGAATTTGATAGGTTGGACTGGAATTATATAGCCGTAAAATTCATTGGGTAATGTATTAATATCATGAGATACCATGTGTGGTGAATGAGGGGTTATCCTATAAACACTATGTTATGATATCTCAATGTTTATCATTTATATCTTCTTATGATTTCATGTTCTCTAATGTTTAAACCACAAGGAAAAAGGACATTATACTAATCAATGAACTAAGATAAGGGATGTCGACGATGAATGATGAAAACAACCACCAAGGCCTGCTGAGAAAGGTTGAGCTTATACCAACACGACTGATGAAGTGGATCAAGATAATGATTTGGTTATAGGTATTCTAGCTATTCATTCAAGAATAGTGAATGAATATTTCATTCTAGTTCTTTACATTCTTTCATATCAAAAAGTATAATAGAACTATTCAAACACCATCTCAAAACATGGAAGTGGAGCTATCTATAAAATTGGAAATTGAGTAATTTATTCCATACTACTTATATAACATCTCCCATATCCATATTTTCAGTTTTAACTTACTAGATAACCTTTTGATACTCCCATATATATAATTTGATGAAATTCAATTTATGGATTTTCATTCCTTATATAAAATACACATAAATTGAAAAGATAAGGAAATCAACCCCTGTATCTTAAGTCACCCTCTGATTCTATAGTAGTGAAAAGATGATGAAAAATCTCCTTTGGTATCATAATCTCATGAAATGATATTATTGCCTTATGGGAATGAGTATATTTATAAAATTATTGAGATTAATGAAAACATCTCCCTTTATGACATGCCCATTCTTAGGGAAATACTATGATGTGTATCCCAAAAAAATTCTTTGCCTTCATCCAATCTATGAGGTTGATTACTAAATCAAGAATAAAATACAATTCTTTTCAAATATCCAAGACTCCATATATATTTTCCACTATTTTACATGAATAGATAAAGAATAAATTGATGGAAAACATGGATAAAGGGTTTATACACTAAGAACGTTGATAAGGGGTGGGTCAGTCCTCTTTATCAAGAAGAAGGATTGGTCAATGTGTCACTTCATTGATTATCATGACCACAATAAGATCACAATAAAGATCATGTATCATGTTCCATAGATTTATGACTTGTTTGATCAGCTATATGGGGAATAGTATATCTCTAACATGTATCATTGGCTATGATATTATCATGTAATGTTGATGAGAGAGGATATCCTTAAGTCCACTTTTTGTACAAGGTACGAGCACTATGATTTCTTAGTGATTCCATTTAGACTGAATAATTATCCAACTATATTAATATACATAATGAATAGAGTCTTTAGGTATTACCTAAATAAATTTTTGGTAGTTTTTATAAATGACATTCTTATATACTCTATAAGTAAGGAGAAACATGAGGAGATTTTTAATGTTATACTTAATACCTCATGAAATGAAATTTTATATGTGATTTGAATTAAATTTTAGTTTTTTGTAGTTCTAGTAACATTCCTATATAAAAATTTCACCAAAAAAGTGATATCTATGGATACATGAGAAACAAAGAAAATTGAATGACAGCCTAGGCTAATATTTGTGATGTAGATTTGTAGATTATTTTGATTAGATGGGTATTATCATTGATTTTTTTAGAAACTTATCATTATTGTAAAACCCACTAACAAAGATAACACCAAAAGGGGAGATATTTTCCTAGAATGATTAATTCTAATAGATTATTAAAAAGTTAAAAAAATAGGGGAATCTTTGTACTTTTGGGCACATTACCCATAATGGTAATGGATCTATGATTTAAAATGATGAATTTAAAAAGGGACTGGGTTGTGTATTAATGAAATATGATAAAGTGATAGCTTATGACACACTAAAATTAATTATCCATGAGAAAAAGTACCAAACCCCTGATCTGGAATAGGATGTATTAATTTTTTTCAAGACATATTTAGAGGCATTAACTATATAGGCAGACATGTGACATATATATTGATCATAAAAGTATAAAGTATATATTAACATAAAAGGATCTCAATATTCACCAATGATGTTGGTTATTGATGATAAAATATTATGATTGTTTAATCAATTATAATCTTGAGAAGGTGAATAAAGAGGAATATACTCTAATTAGAAAGGACCCCACCACCCTATCTAAGATATGGATTAAAAGGGATCTAATATTATTAGACATGAAATGGATGATGATGGGAATAATAAATGGATATTAATCCTTAATTTCTCAAATAAATAATAAAAAATCAATTCCTGATCGGATCAAGGTGTCCCAAGAAGATGATGTGGAACTACATTGAAATGTAGTGAGTATTTCAGAGATAAAATTTTCTAAATATTGAGTTATAAGGTTTTGAAACCAAATATATGTCCCATAAAAATGATAATTATTAATGGAAATTATGTATTATACTTATATATAATCTTCTCTATTCACCGAATAATTTCTATGGTGTATAGAGATCAGGTGAAAAACTTCTGGTGGGATAAAATGAAGAATGAAATTGAAGAATTTGTTTCTCGATTCTTGGTATGCCAACATGTCAAGGCTGAATTAAAGTGGTTAGAGGGTATGATGAAACCATTCACTATTATATTATGTAAATGGGAAGACATAACCATGTATTTTTTTCATAGGGATCCCTAAGACATGTAAATGAAATTTTGAAATCTCGGTGGTATTCGATCACCATACAAAGAAAACACATTTCATTACTATCAATGATGATTTATATCGCGACAACCTCTTCATTTTATACATATGTAAAGTGGTAATATGGAATGTAGTGTCACTCTTGTATTAGATAAAGATATATATTTTACCTTGATATTCTTGAGAGTCCTTCAATATGTGTTGGATATAGATATGATATTTAGTAATGATTATCACCCTCATTCGGTGGTCAGTATGAGGGAACCATCCAAACTCTATAGGATATGTTGATTTTTTGTTCAATGTATTTGAAATATGTTGGGATCAAAACCTTCCCCTATAATAGTTGATATATAAAAATAGTTTCCATTCCAACATTCAAATGGAACCTTATGAGGCTATGTATGGTAATAGGTGTTGGAATCCAACATGTTGGGATGAAGTTGGAGAGAAGAATATTATGAGATATGATCATATCCCTGAGATTATAGAGAAGGTTAAAACTATTAATTGTAAAATAAAATCCACTTAATTACTATAGAAAATATATAAAGATAATCTTCGATAATACATAGAGTTTGAGGTCTGAGATACAATTTTTCTTTATATATATCCATGGAAGAAGGTTATGTGGATTGGGAAGAAGGGTAATCTTAGTCCAAAAAGTATCGTCCACTTTGAGATCCTTTTCCACATCATAGATTTACCATATTGACCATAATTCCTACAAATCCAATCCCAAGTAAATGATGTTTTTTCTATGTATCACTCTAGAGTAATTATATACCAAACCTATCACATGTTATAAAACAAGAGTTTATACCTTTTTAGAATGATCTATGAGGTACATTAGGTGAATAACACAATATCATAGAGACAATGTTCAATGAAACAAGATAACCCAACTGGTTAAAGTGATATGGGGGGCAACAATTTAGAGGAAGAAACATTCAAACTGGAAGTGGAAATGAAACAGAAGTTCCCACAAATGTTTTATTATATGAATCAAAATTTTGAGTGTGAAATGTTTTATAGGGTAAGAATGTATCCTCTTAAACATTTAAAAATTAAATTTCCTTTTGATTTCATAAATACATTATAGATATAGAAAACACATAAACTACATTAGTTATTTTAGACTGATAAAGCATATTGGATTTAAAAAAACATTAATCAACTTAATCATTAATAATATTTACATTGTATATTGATTATTATGTTTAGAATAAATTAAGGGTTATGATAATTTCCAACTGATATAGATTGTAGAAGTGGTGATCTCAACTAGTAGGATCATACTAGTTGAAGCTCATCTATCGGATCTTCCAAGGAAAATCGAATCACTGATATTTTACCTTAAACAATATCAAACCTAGATTTAATATCTAAATCATGAGATAACCCATTTATGGGATAATTTCAAGATTATTGGGATTACAACCCAAAGTATGTTAATCAAACCACCCTAAGAAGCTCCCATTATTGTACACCTTACCCATAGGGTATAAAATATCGTAATAAGAGGTTCTATATCTAAACCCTACAAGTCTAAATTTGAATATTTTATTTTTAAAGAAATCAATATTACATTTATACATTTTTATTATTTCCTTATAAATGAGTATATAATTTCTTTGATAAAAATAATATTTTGACATGAAAAAATCAAAATTTTATTTTAGGGAAATATATAGATTCAATTAAGAAATTGCTTTTATAAATTCAATAAGTTTTTGAATAAATAATATTTTAATAAAAGAATATTATTAGATAATAATAATTTAAATATATACTTTTGTATAACTTAATGGTGTCCAATTTAATTTTTTTAAGTTTCATAAAGTGGTTAATATCATAAATTTTTTTTTTCCAAAAAAGGTTTCTTTTTACATAAAAGTGAAAATTATAATATTTAGAAAATTGTTTTGATAAAATTAATATTAAATCATCATTTTGAAATTACCCAATTGTGAATTTTTCATTATTTTTTGAGACTATTATGTTTTTGGGTAAAAATTAAATAGTGTGTAAATATATGGTTTGTATTATGACATCATAACAACCCAAAAGTGATACAATTAATTTCATAAAAGGAATCCAAGTCCAAATTTATATTTATAAATAAAAATAATGTTCTTATTAAGTTATTTTGTTATTTATAAAAACCCTAAATGAATCCTCCAAAACCTATCTTATATTTTATGGTTTTATAATCAATTATTTATAATCTTAACTCACTTCCAAATTACCAATAGTATTATTTTAATTTTCTCTATTCATTTCATTATAAAATATTTAAATGCAATCCTATTTGGAAGAAACCATGTAAAAAACATTTTAATGTTTGTAATTTTGATTATTTTATCATACAAAGTCCAAAACCAAAGTTTTGAAATTAATAATAAAAACCACTTTCTTTTTTAATAAATACTCACCCAACATCCCACTCCTCTTAACTCAAAATACTTGGAGAATGTAGTTCATATCCCAATAACTCTCTAACCCCCCATATTCTTTCCAATAACTTAATAGTATCCTCCCAATCTTTTTTAATCCCCCTATCAAGGTAAGGGATTATCTTCTCCTCTTTTTCAAGAACATTATTTCATTTATTTCTTTTCATTTCCAAATGTTCATATTGGAATATTATTTTAGACATCTCTTTTATTATCCTTTTTATAACCAAGTAATTATATACCAAATTTCACTATCATTAAAAACATTCCTGATTCTTTATGCATGCTTGTTATTCTACGAAAATTACCCTTCAATTTTCCATGAAAAATGTAGTGAATACCCACCCCCATTTCCACTCTAGGGTATTCACCTAGAGGTGCCTACCCTTTATTGATTGGGTAGTTCCATGCATATAACCTACCCTTATTAATTGTGGTATTAAAAGTTATGAAATATTTTCTTATTTTGTATTATCTAAGTGGAACACAAATGCATGTACATGATATGAATGTGATGGGTGGGAATAGAATTAATAGTTTTCCAATGAATTGGGTAATGTTTTTAACTCATGAGATATCGTGCTATGATAATGGGAGGTTATCCTATAAAAAATATAATATTATATCTCAGTTTTTATCCTTGATTTTTTCTTATTATCTCATGTTTTATATTGTTTCCAAATTCCTATGTTGCCTTGACATTTTCATCTTATATCATCATTATATTACCTTGATTATGATTCTCACATTTTTTATGCCATTATGATATCCCTCTGAACTAAAATGTATTAATTCCACTAAGATATTATTTTCCTATTCCCTTACTAGGTTTTATATCTCACCCCTTTATTATGTACATCCCCATGTTATTACATGCATTTTTAGAAGAGCAATTGGATTTTGAAATAACATTAAAGGGTTTTTAATATTGTTGTTTTACCCCTATTTCATGTTATAGTGTAATATATCTAATTAATCAAGTATAATATGTCATTAAATCATTTGGGATTCTATTTTATCTACCCTAAGTTAATGAATCATTAATTAAGAAGTATTAAATATATGGATTATCAAAAGTTTTGGGAATTTTTATATTCTTTCATAGCCTTTTCATTTGATTTTTAACTATAATTTTCTACAGATTTTGAAAGATGGATTTATACTTTTTAACATATATTAAACATTGATTTTCATCAGTTGAAACCTATCAATCCCCTTATAATTAATTAATTTTTTTTCCGTTATCACAACATTTCTTGTATTCTTCTTAGTATGTAGATACTACAAATGACCAATCTTTTTTCAAAACACGAATTCTTATTCAATGAGAATATATTTTATGTGTCATGGATATTTATTTTATTTCATAAAAAAATTATCTCCTTCTCTATTATTGATTAATTACAAGTAAATTCTATTGACTATTTTTTCTTATAAACTTTATTTGAGATTCTTACTCATTCCTAGATTTAATAAATTCATCATTAGTGAATCCATATTTATTTAACTTAATAGACACTAGTTTCTAATCAACATAACTAAAATATTCAACTTATATATCATCCAAAATACTTTAATCATCATATAATATAGATAATAAATTTTTTCCCTTTACATAGATAAATTCCTTCCCTTTCCTTTTGAATAAAATCATAATTCTATTAGATTTGTTAGGTTTCTTATTAATGAATATCCTAGTCCTATATTAATTATAATCACTCACTTATTATTTTATTACAGTGGTTAATTTTTTGAAAATGTATAATGGATTAAAACACACTTTAGTTTATTATTTACCATAAACATACCCTTTCCACTTCTTAATATTCTAAAAATAAGAGAGAATTTTTTCTCAAAATTTTCATCAATATCCTATTTAGAATAAGAAGAACTAGTTTATTATCTATTGGCTTCCTTTATATTCTTTCCGTTATTTAATCCTATAATAGATTATTTTCATCCCTTATCTTCTTCTTAAAAACACATCCCTTCCTTATTTAAAAATCAATAAGGATCCTATTTTTATCATTTAAAGGAACTGTCTCTATAAAATGATCTTATATTAATGAGGCCAATGAATTGAATCAATATAGTAGAAAGAGAAGTATCTTATGGGAAATAATTGTATCCTCCAATTTCTCCCTAGTTACCCTAACCATGATCATTGTTTCAGTAACTCAAGTGAAGAAGTAGTCCAATTATTTCATCATCAAACATTATGAAGCCTTCAATTTCATCATATAAACCTTGAGTTTAGCATCCTTAATCTTTTTATTACCTTAACTAATATTTTCATGTTTATAAAAATTTTCATTTGATGTCTTTATTAATTTAACAATATGAAAATCCATATTTGAATGAGATTATGTAATAGAATTGATATAATGTCCATAATTATATCGATTTCTAGAGCTTGTATGGGATGAGAGATATCTCTATTCACAATAAGAATTAGTTAAAGTATCATATTTATCTTTAACTTCTTCTTAATTTTATTCATTTTCTGAAACATCTTATTAATTTTAAATGAAAATAGATTCATCATCACTTACTGGAAAGGTTCGGGTAGAGCCCTCTTATTAAAAAAGAAAAAGAAAGTACATGAAGAAGGTGGATGGGATCATACAAGAATCATGAATTCATATTAATAAATACTAAAGGATATCAAAAATCATAATCAAACTGATAGAAATCATCATAATAACCATACGAGTAATAGTCATCTAAAAGGCCATGAGACCTGGTGACCATAGTCATCTTGAGATAAGAATATTCTTTCCTTTGTCTCTCTTTCCTAGGAGGAAGAGGTTGAAAGCCTTCAACATCCACAACAGTATTTTTCCATTTGTGAAATACCTGACTATATGATGATTTTTTGGGGGAATAATCATCGATGCAATCCCACCTTCTATAGATACCCTAAGTTTTCCTTAATTTATTTATTTCTTCGGTAATCCTTGAAATATTCCCATAACTTTTATTTTGTTTCCCTTTAATTGAATGATTATATTTTTGCTCCAAATTCACTCCCAATATAAGGCCTACATCTTATATTTAAATGATTTGTTTGTTTGAATGTTACCATAATTTCAAATTATTATTGTTAAGAATCATCCCTATATATTTATTTTAATATATGTATCCTAGTATATTTGGAAGATAAGCTAGTAATATACCATATAATCCATTTTTCTCAAGAATACAATGATATAAGTGATTACCTCTAAGCATTTTTTCTTAAATTAAAAATTATTATTTTGTTTTAGTGTATATGTTATATTCAGTTAATTGTGAATATCATGATTCTCAAGTTAAACATTAAATCCACAAATAGTATATTCTTATCCCTTATATGTCTAAATATTTTTCAAGAAGAAACTATATTACTTTTCAAAACTCTTTCATAACCTATTAACTTTTTTTGGTACTTTGATTTGTGTTTCATAAACATAAAACAATAGACACAATTAAATTCATTAATTAGTGAAAAAATAATTATCTCTATTTTTTGATTGGTTCTTCATAGGTACAAAAATATCTAAATGGTTCAACTATAATGGATAAGAAATTTGAATATCATGTTTCCTATTTAGAGAATTAATAATCATACTTCTTTGAAATAAAATAAACATAAATTTTATATCACTTTTTATCCTAGGAACATAATGAAAATGTTCTAATTGAGTAAGCATTAATGTTTTATTTTTTAATATATGACTAAGAAATTGGTTACATAAACTATTTTCTTCTAAGAATCTTAGGTTGCATTAATTTTCAGCATCACTAATGTGAAATAATTTACCCTTTGTTCATTTTCCTATAATTATTTAAAATCCATTCTCAAAATTATTAAACAATAACATATCTTTCAAAAAGATAAATTTATTTCCTTTTATGTATATTTTCATGTGCCAAATAATTTCTAATTTATCCCATAAATATATAATACATTCTAGTATTTTAAATTCTCTTTACATATAACTAGTGAAATAACTCCCTATGATTTTAGTGGTGCATAATTTCTAAAGTTCGTAAATCCTACCTTTAACTTTTTAAGAAACAATTATACCTTTTATTATCTTATAATATTTGATGAATATACACTATCCAGAATCTAGGTACATTCCATCTTAAATGCATTATGTGACACATCAATAAAACAATATTTCTCTATTACTCTATAATTATTCTTTTGAAAATTCATAGCACTAAAAGGTATAATCAATTAGGATTATAGAATGGTGATGAAAACATCAAAATGGTGATATGGCCTATCACAACTTCCACAAAATATTTCAAGGTGTGAAAATTTATTCCCAACCGTAAGTCCCGACACTTTCGATTTCTTCAGATTTTTTCCTCTGATAGTAGGTTTAATAACTCTAAAAATCTATCTCCCAAACCATATAAACTCATAATAATATTTATAATTAATACAAAAAATTATTTCCATGTTCCCAAATTTTTGACAGTTCCAACGTAACCCATAAAAGGAATACTATCCTCTGTAAATTTAATGATGTCTAAATTTTGACAACTTATTCTCTTCTTTCTTCTAGCAATCAACCATAAATAATTATTTTGAAAAAAAATGTTTTTATACTACCAATAAAATATCCTTTAACCATGGATTATTTTCATCCCTTATAGAGTCATCATTTATTGTAGTTTTCTTAACATTTGTATTCATAGAATTTGATTATTTAGGATATTCACTATATTTGGACCCAAACATTATTTTCTTCACCTGTGAATTCAATATATGATTTCCATTAAAAAATTCAAGATCAATATCACCCATTTAGATTAAGATTATTTTATTTACATGACACCCATATTTTTGTGAATGTTACTCAGATTTTATAGGATTTTAATTTAATTTTTTCACCACTATCTTATGAATTTTTTTGAAAGATACATTTATATTTTTACAATTTCTTTTGGAAATTAATCATCTTCAGTTGAACCCCATAAAAACCCTTCAATGTAAATATTACTTCTTCCATTAACATAGAATCTCTACATTTATATTCTTTAATTATCTTCTTCAAATCATCAATATCTTTAAGTAGACACATTTTATCTTGAATTAGAAGTGATTCTTTGTTCATGAATATTTATTGTCTTTATTAAAAATTTATTATCTCCTAAAATATTAATACCTTTGAATGAAATTCTAATAATTATTATTTTTTCATAAAATTAGTTATAGTGTCTTAATCACATACTTCTTTACTGTAATTATAATGTGTAAATTATTATTCATTTACCACAACAATCACTAATTTCTCATAAATTTTTTAAAAAATATAAAACATATCAATAATCCTAAATTATTTATTCATCACTATAATCCTTTAATAAATAAAAAATTATTGGCAGAAAATAAGGCAAAATCCTCTCTATCAAGATTTAATAATTTTTCCCATACATTTTTGGAATCCCCTTGTAGTTCATTTGATTGATATTTTCCATTATGTACATAATAAATTTGAATTAATCTTTAACTAAATATAAACACTTTGAATTCTAATTCCAAACATATGATCTTCTAAAAATGTTCCTATAGAACTGATACAACAGAAAAATTCCCACAAGATTAACAAGAAACAACTGATATGTTCTTTAAGTATTGATTTCATTTTCTTTTTTTTCTTCTTAAAATAAACTTGCCCACCTATTAATGTTTTTATTTGATCCCTATCGCCCATAAAAAAATGGAACCATTTATTATTACATGGGTAACCTTCCAAAATGCAAAGGATAATAATTGGTATGATTCAAATTCACCCAATATTATTTTCCACTAGTATCAACATGTTTATTACAATTAGTAGGGTTTATCCTATAATTTGTGTTAACAAAATTCTATTGACTGTGTAAAATTAAATTTTATTATCAGTACAATAATATAAATTATAATAATAATAGAATAGGATTCCTATAAATGATATATCATTCTATTTTCAGTGTGTTGTATCTTCTTATTATTCTTCTTATACATGTAAAAAACCAATAGAATTATTCTTCATATTCTTTATATATGATCAATAATATCTTTATAATTTAATTAACTAAATATTTCCATTTTAAAAAATTTCACAACATAATAAATATTATATATCAAGTTAAAATTACTTCCTCATTCAAATTTCAAGTGTCAAATTCAGAATTTCAATATATTACTATCTCTAAATTCTCTCATCATATTCTTCTTCTTCCATCTTTATTATTCTTCTTTTGGATTAAAAGATGGTTTTGTATGGGTGAGACATGTTGTACAATAATATTAATTGTGACATAACCAAATGCTTATCATATTGTTTGACCTCCTTATTATCTTTTTAAGGTGAAGTTACCATATTCAAAACACGAACCATGTTCTATCTTTTTTAAAATCATAACCCATTTTTTATTTATAATACATTTAATATCAAAAATGATATATCCTAATTTTATTTTCTTTTGAATTATTCATTATTTAATTTCATATATTTTTCATTCTTCATATGTCATATTTCAAAGTGGATGATTCTTATAATGCCATATGTTACCCTTCTAGAGCTACTATTCACTCTATTGAATTATGATATTACATTTAATTGTATATAGATTTCTATTATAAATTTCCCTTTACCTATGAGATAACTCTTATGAAGTTAAAAGTTATGGAACGTACAGACCCCAACCCATTCTCATGGGAGGACTGTTATTCCACAAAATAAATGTATATCCCCTGGACACCAAATTTTGGTATCAAATTCTAAGTGTCTATGAATATATATATGGATAGTTTACCATTAACTACAACTCTTCTTGAAAAACCCATAGATTTAAAAAATATAAATACAATGAATGAAAAACAATACCTCAACAGATATAGGAACTACATGAACTAATAAAATTTATTTTAGATAGAATGTAAATATAATAGAGAAGTCATAATACTCTAAAATCATGAAAAATGATAGTGTGACACATAAAACACTACTAAAAACTCCATCCCAAAACTTCCTCCAAGATTTAAACACCATGGACCATAAACTCCACCTCAAGGGGATCCACAAACAATGTAATAAATCTTTACCTTACCATTATCATCATAGAAAACATTTTTATATTCACTGAGGTGAATTTTAATGGGTAAGAACACAACTTTTCAGGTAATCCCCAAAGACTTACCACACACAACACTAGCAAAATAATAAGTTAGGTTATAATAACATATATACATATAATCAGAAGAATCACAACAACCTACCCTTATAATACACATAAAATATTCAAGTAGTTAAATAACCCATTTAATGAACTACATAATTTCCATTTAAACCCTAACCATGAACCCGATGAATTGCATTCTATATAAGTCTCTCCCTGAATGAACCAAACTCATGAGAAAAATATCATTATACTATACATAATTTGTAACATGGAAGTTCCTATGCATGTTCCTCTAAATTCTAAACAAACATTCAAATATGATACATCAAGGATACACACACACACGTTCCATGAATACACTCTAACCAATTTCAACTAGTCTGGAAACTCAAATATAATTCTTATGAAACCAATTTAAAAGGCGAAATGATTTCAAGATAAATTTTATATAATCTTCTATTAAACAAAATAAGTGAAATTTAGATGCATCATCCATCATGTTATATGTAGAAGTGGAGAGGGATAGAATCCACTTACATCAAATGAGTTAATATAGAAGTGTCTAAGGAGTAGATTAGATGGTGAAGAGTCATCCATTTTCATCTTTTGAATCTTTTGATTCATTCTACATAGAAAATATATTAGAAATATAGTTTTTTTATAGGGAGTAATGAAGTAAAAAATGAGTTAATAAATCCCATGAAATTATAACACATTTTTAACTTCAAATATAATAACATTCCTAACGATCTGATGGTAATTTATACTATTTTAAAAATCCAAATGACTATCACTATTCCTAGGATAATGATATTATTTATTTTCCCAATCAGTTTTCATCATGACAATGTGTGGTCAACCAAGATCTAATATGCCCACCATGAAAACTACAATGGAATGTTAGTTATCCATATTTCTAAAATGGTTTTCTAGAATCATCACACCAACCTAAACAACCCTAGACATGGATGATGACCATGACATAGGGATGATTACCTCACCATTTTATAACCAACCACCGATTAGGAAATGGAATGGAGAATCCTAAAAATCCATGTTGGACCACATAGATATGGCTAAGCTTACCTTAACATAGACATCATATTCATTTTCTTATGAATATTAGTCTTCCCATTTTTAATAGGTGGACATCCTAGACACTACACCCACCAAAGTTATATGTGATTAGGTGTGGTGATTTCCTTTAATTCATGGCCAAATACCATACCCACAACCCCTCCACATAATGTTATACAATATTTATTATATCCAACGCCACTTTAGAGTGAATCCTCTATACTTTTTGTGTCATGTGTTCCTTTAATGCTTCCCAAAATTGAATAAAATCAATCAAAAACATCTAATTTAAAATAAAACAATAGAATATAACAAACTGAGGGTGTCATATTCTTTGAAATATTTTAATGTACATCCTTATAAATATGGAGATTTTTGGTATGTGAGAAAATACTTTTCCATCTACATATTATAATTTTATAACATTACCAAGCCTCCATAGGCTCTGAATATGATGGAATAAAACATAGACCTAGAAGATGTCTCTTCTCTGAAATAATTTTTTTTATATCTAGAAAATTAATCAAGATGTCTATGAATAAAGCATCATGCTCCATATCAACATGATCTCATCTAATAACAAGAGTTATATCTCACTGATTATTATTTAGTTATAATACTTATAAAAACTTATAGACTGAATAGACTCACATTTATAAATTCAAATGATAAGAAACTTTACCAATACACTATGAATTTCAAATGGTCTCATATATTGAGTATCAATCTTTCTTTACCCATCCTTTAATTCCTTTACCATAGAGATATTCCAAATAAATCCTTGTAATCAACCTCAAAAGATAAATGTTTATGAGGATGACCTCCATATTAATTATAAAAGATTTGTGATATTTTCATTTTCTTCTAGGTCAATGTGATTTTTCAATTTTATCCTGAACAATACTTTGTACAATCAATGAGTTTTCTAGTGCCTCTACAGAACAACATAGATATCGACATGGTAAGTTATATAGTTCCTAAAAACTATCCACATATATAAAATCATGATAAATTTTGTTATATAATAACTCCACTAATATAAAATATTCCTCCAATAAACCACCAAATCTATAACTTTTTTCATGATCATATCTTCCAATATCTAAATTATATACTCAGAATTTCCATCAGTGTATGTATGGTAATTAATATTCGAAGCTAACTAGGATCCATGATCATGTTTTAAAGACCACCAAAATCATGTGGTAAATTTAGGATCATTGTTGGAGAAAATTAAAACTAGTAAACTATGAAACATCACTACTTATCAATTGTATGGAATTTCCTGTTAATCAGTAGGGTTTCTTTACCGGATTATGATATTATTTTGTCAATTTTGGTTGATACAAAATCACCCAATAAGGATCATGCTTATGATTAATTTTTAGTAAGACTATGATGAATTCCATTTAAAAATATTCTTATTCCCATACTAAAATGGGTATTGATTACAAAATTCCAAATTATAGTTGATATTTAGTATTTACTAGCTAAAAGGTTTGAAATTTTATAAACAAATCTTCTTGATTTTACTTTATTCCAAATAACCATAAATGCTCCATCATTTCATAGAGAATCATCTGAATACCTAGATCAAAGAACCAAATTAAATTATGAATATCCCAAAATGAGTTGTTTCTAGAAGGAATGAGGATAAAACATTATAGATAAAATGAGAAACGCCACATTCACATCCTATATCCATCTATTAATCACCACACAAGCATTGAGGATTAAAATAATGAAAAATAATTTAGTAACCGATTTTTTAGATTCTATTTCCTGATCTACCAAACAAATAATATGGATGACTAGATAAAAGACCATGGAATATTTTTTTTATTTAATCCAAACTCATATCCATGATGACGCCCAATAATTTTTATTGATCTTAGGCTTTACTAGGTGCTTAGTTGTGTAAATTTATTATTAATTAATCTACTAATGAAACGCGTGTTCCTGGTATATAGAACATTTTAGTTTTAAAAAAATCATTTAAAATATAAAACATTTTTACCTAAAGTTCAAATATTATTGTGTGAATATGTGATTTATGCTTTTAAAATTGGTGAAAATAGTGAAATTTTCAAAAAATAGGTGATGGAACTTTTTTTTAATTAACGGACCACAAAAAAAAATCTAGTTCATGTGTTAGATAGTTCATTTGATGTGTCGATATATTTCACAATCCCTAGGCCTTGACATGGTATCCCTATATAAGAATGAAACATGATACTAATCTATTAGTTTAATAATAGACCACATAGCCCTTACCTATAACTGGAAAGATAAGAACATGTCTCAAAGTAATACTATCTTTTAAATCCTTGAAATTTTCATCATATTTATTCCTCCAATGGAATGGAATAACATTTTTGGGTACCAATTTCATAGGAAAATATAAGTGTTAAAATCATAGAAAAAGTGATGATAATAACCTATAAACCCAAGGAAGCTTCATATCTCAAAAAAACTTATATATATATATATGAAGATATAATAACCTCTATAATTTTAGGGTCCAATGATGTTCCATTATCAAAAGTTATATTTCCATGGGAGAGAACATAATATATCTAAAATTCACACATATAAAATATTTTATAGAGGTAATGATCTTGTAATATACCCAATAAAATCTTTCATTGCCTATGATATTCACTTGTAGTTCGAGTATTGACTATGATCTCATCAATGAACACTACCAATAAGGAGTTAAGATATTTAAGTATTATATGATTTAGCACTTCCATAAATTCATTTGGTGAATTTATAAGATGAAAATGAATGACTATGTTTATATAAGGTCTAATGACTCCAAAAACAATTCTTGGGGATATCATCCTTTCTGGACCTAAATTGGTTGTACCCTGATCATAACTCAATCATGGAGAACCATTTTCCTCCATTTATTTTACAAAAAAATAAAATATTCATGGAATAGTATATTAATTATTTATTATAACCAGATTTAGTTTAAGATAATATACACATAGTGAAAGAATTTAATATGTAATATTTACAAATAAAATCTAAGCCTCCCAAGGCGATATACCAAGTATTATAAATCCCTTTATTCCCAATTCCTCCAACTTTAACTTTAGTTCTCAAAAATATGTTGTTTCAATTTTTTTGAAGGAATCCAAATATGATTCATTCCTAGAAGTATATAGATAATTATCTTTTTCTATATCTCATGTAATAATACTAATAAGCTATCTTAAAAGACATCTGGATATCAATAAAATATATCAAGAAGATCTATAGTTTAGGTTAGACTAATATCCCCCAATTCATTACTTTTTATACATATGACATGTTTTCTACTACTAGTATTAATGATCCTATAATCACAATATTGATAGAAAATACTATTTTTAAAATATGAAACACTATTCAAAGTTTTGAAGGAAACACACCAATCATAGAAGTCTGTATTAGATTTTAATTCCACCCACCAATACATTAACAAGATAATATTAATAACTTATATATCCATAATAGTTTATTCCCAATAAAACATTTCCTACATAAATGGTGTTTTTTCTTACTACACACTTAAATCCACTTTACTCTTGTTAATCGGGAGGTGTCTTAATGCTCAGAACATGTGAAAATATATCCATATGTATGTTTTAGTATCCCAAAACCATATACCTAGATCACATACTCAAAAAATACTATTTTTATACACTCTTTGATACCAACTATAGTAACCTAGAACCATAAACCTAGGTTGAGTACTATAAACATACTCTTTACATATTTTATTTGAAACCCACTATATTCCCCCAAATTATACATTATATATTTAAAAAATCTATTTCACTAGCATAGCCATGGAAATGAAGGTTTTTATATTTAGTGGATTTATATAAACATATAATTATACAGACTCATGCCTCTCTCATACAATTTATTTTTTCCCAATTATACCAAGATTTTCATCATTGATAATAATCCATTGACATTTCCCACAAAGGTCACCACACATTTTATCCATATACATATATAAAATGAGTGAATATTTTTTAAATAGTGGGGAAATGGAAACACAAAAAATATTGATCTCAAAGACTTATCAAGGGACATAATATAGTGTAATCTTTTAGGAATAATTAAGGGATAAATAATACAGAAGAGTTTATAATCAATACATATGATATTTAATTAATAATTTGAATATGAAAATCATCCATGGATAATTCATTATAGTAATATCAAGGGAAAAAATAAATGATTCCATAATTTTGGAATTCATAAGGAAAACATATAAATTCTACTTCCATGGACCTATCTAGTACATATTCAATAAATTTGAAGGCAATTCCCAAATAATACTAAAATCATTCCAAACTGATAATCTCATGAGACCAAAAAATGAATCGATGGGCAATAAAAATATGGCCTCACACATAACTAAA
This sequence comes from Viscum album, assembly GCA_963277665.1. Lineage (NCBI taxonomy): Eukaryota > Viridiplantae > Streptophyta > Magnoliopsida > Santalales > Viscaceae > Viscum > Viscum album. The sequence goes on along the minus strand of OY728123.1, from coordinate 742,467,650 downwards.
TAAATATATTATATGGTAATACAATATATTTAACAAAATAATGAAATGATAAATATATCCATGAAACAAAATAATTTTTATATAACATCAAATGATTATTATATAGTGATGAGAACATAACATCAACGAAGTGGGAATAATCATTTTCAAATAATTGAGGTATAAACCATAAATTATTAATCAGTTAAATAAGTCCATAATCTAATTATAAATGATGTTTTTTAATTAAATTCATTCCTTTTGATAATTTTAGAGTGAAATGATAGGGAATATTTAAAAATATATTTCTTAAAATTTTGATAATCTTATTCATGAATGTCTACTAATAAACAACATCCAAAATACTTTTTAAATGGTGTAAAAGATAAATTGAAAAAATTATTTTAAAAATAATTTAAAAAATGGAATATTTAAAATAAACTATTTTATATTATAAAATTATCATTAGAATAAAAAAATATAATGAAATTAAAAATAAACCCCATTTTTAATGCTTTTCAGAAAATAATATCCCTTTTTGTTGACAATTAAAAAAATCCAAGAATAATGCATTTATGAATTTGTTTTTAAAAAATAGAAACATATAAAGTAATATTGTTAATTAATTATGGATATGATGTTGTGAAATTTCAGTCAGGCTGTAAATGTAAAACAAATATTTATTTCACACTTTTGTAAACAAAGAAAAAAATAACACGTGTAGAAAATGATGATATGATTCCTTTAAAACATTTGAATAAAAATTAAATGTTTAAAAAACTTTCCATTAATTTATAATTTATGTATAGATAATAAATTTCTTGAAAAAACTTAATATTCATATAGAAGTGAATGATTATTGTCCAAAAATAAGAAATAAGGTTAAATATTCACATAAAACATTAAGAGGATTTGAGGGAAAATTATAGGATACAATAAAATATTAATTAAAAATCCAATAAGTAACCATATTATAATAAAATTTCTAGGTTTTAAAATATATTTGACATATAATTTATCCTAATTTAATTTGAAACATAAACACTTTTGAAAAAGAGTGTGTAACATAGAACCCTAAAAATTTTATAACACATGAATCAAAACATATTTAAATAAAGAACCTGAAATTTAAAATTAATTATCATTATTAAATATTTTTTATGTTATATTATTTAAAAAGGTCATAATATAGGCCATATAATTTAAATAGGTGTGCAATTCCAAACATATCACAAATAAGGATGTTTGTGATGAGAAACACTTAACATGGATTCCCACTTGGTTGGACACATTACAACCACATGTATAATAATTTTTTTATTAATCAATATTTTATCCATATTTAATATATATTAATATATATAATTTATTCAATAATATTTTTACCCATTTACTCAAATTATGTTGTTAAAATTGATAACTGTAGTGTCATCAATTTTATTTCTCATATATTTTTTTATTTGGAAGTTCATGTCCTCAAACCTTGTTATTGGTGTCATCACATATATAATTTTTATTATTTAATATATATCATAATTATAAACTAAATAGTCTTATATGACCTTCCTTTTATGGTGTGTATAATGAGATATAGAGTTAATGGAGGTCGTCTTATGCATATAGGCTTGATCGACGATTCCATTTTTATAAATGATGAAATAAAAAATAAACATGATTATGGTTAACCCTTAAAATAATAATAATATAATAAATATCTCATTTATTGATTAAATTCATTCTTATTACCATACAGGAGTGTAAGTGATTAAAAATAAGTTACATCACTTTTTAGAGGTGGTATACCACCCATATGCGAAAGCGATATTTTCATTATCCAATGGATTGGATTATAAGAGGGAAGAAAATATATTATAATTAAATAAAAAAACTAAATAAATATAATATATATTCCTTAATTACATCATTATAAATAATAATATGAGGTTGTTATGAAAAATTAAAAACATCATTTATATAGATAATAGTCTGTACGTACGCATGAGCGATGTTTTCAATTCTAATTAGACAAAAAAGAAATGTAAAATGGTTGTACCATTAACATAAAAAATAAGTATGATAAATATATACATATAATTATTTTATGATGGTTATTTTTTATTTTGAGTAGGTTTAAGAAGAATAAAACATGAAAAATATCGTTAAGAAGATATACATCTTCTATGGATAATCTCCTTTAGATTACACATTATGCCTTCTTGGATGAGTATTTTGGTAATAAAATAACATCTAGGTCATATATAAGAGTCTTCAGAAGGTATTTGAGTAGATATATACAGATAAATGGGATGATTGGGTGTGTGTATAAGTGAGAATTAGAGGTTCCACTTTATAAGTTATGGGAGTTTCACTTTTTAAAATACAAAGAACAGTAAAATATAATAAATTACATTATCAAGGATTGTGGCCCGAATATAATCCAATTTTTTGATAGGATCAGGCAAGGTCAAAACCCACTCCAATAATAATATTTAAGAACTATTTAAGGTTATTTAAAGCCTTATCCCATATATTAACCGCCTCATTATCCCTTTTAACCTTAACCTTATTGACAAAATTTTTTGAAGGTAATTATACATTATGACTGAAAATGAAATTGAATTCATTTGAAAATTATAACAATATAATAATAAATTTTTAATTAATTTCCTATTATTGAATTTATATAAGTGGTAAAAATTTACTTTTAATATAATTTCTATAATGAAAATAATATTTTTTTTTATAAAAATACATTTTATGAAAAACAAATCTCTAAATTAAAGTATAATTTTGATATCCATTGAATATAATGGATTATTTTTTTAAAAAGAGACTTATTTTACAATAAAACCAAATCAAAATTTAAAATAACCATGTGAATCTGGATTAGAGTAGAACAATTTAAAATAGTTTTTACTTTAATAAAAAGGTACTTAGATTACCAAATTGGAAAACAAAGGTTTTTTAGATTATAATTTTATTTTTAAGTGAATTATATTACATTTAAAATATATATTTGGTATATATATTTGTTTTTATACATGTTAAATTCTTTATTATATCTTGATAACATCATAAAATCACAATATTAGTAAAATATGCATTTTTACTATTAAAAAATCAACTATTTCTGAAAAATACTAAAAACTCTACTTAAACTAATTATTACAAGAATAATAAAAAATAAAGTTAATTTAATAAAATTATAGTTATTAAATTTTCTAATTTAACTTATAATTAAATTATTAAATGTTATGATAAATTTATTATATAGAAAAAATCCCTTTTTAAACATCAGGTGTTGTCCGTATTATATCAAATTAATATGTAATTTATTAAGAATTAGTACATAAGTTAATAAAATGATTTGTTTTAAATGTGATAAATAAATTAATATATATATAATATTTTTGTGAAAATACCCCTTTTGACATTTAATTATTTTAATCATATATCTTTAATTATTATTTTCCAATGAATAAATTTTATTATTCAAAATAAAATAATACAATGTGTGAATCATTATTTATTGTTTATTAAAGTTTTATTGTAATATTTCATGACTCTTTATTGTTTTTTGTTTCATGTAATGTGAGCTACTGAACATGGTACTGTTTAATGGATATGTATATATTAATGTATTGAGGTATTACATTCTTCACTATTAAAATAATTACATCCCTAATATTTGAATTTTCTCAAAGAAAAATTAATGCCTTTTGATATTATAATAATATAAGATATTGATTTTATCATTATAAAGAATTTATAAGTTACACATAGGAAATTTAGTATATCTTTAATATTTTGAAAACTATGTATGTGTCATTATAAGACTAATTCTTGTGAATAAGTTTAAGAAATCATTCCATGATAGCTAAGTTATATTTTATACATATGAATTAATAGATATATCTTCCTATTATTTATGTTTTGGTATTATTTTATAATCAGTATAGAGAATATGAAAAATTATAATTACTTAATTCCCTTCCATTAATTAACGATAATTTCTTCCTTCTCTTGTGTTTTTATCATTTTTACACCTCTAATTCATTTTATATTGTAAATAATATAAATTCATGGTGAATTTTTCATGATTGAAATGAAAAAATTAACATTTAATATATAATTATATCTAAAAAAGGGATAAATAGTTATTTTCTTTGTCTCTATTCAATTAATAAAACAAAAACATTGGTAGAACATTTAAATATAATGCCTATATTAAATATGAATAAAATTCCTTATGATGAAATAATATATTAATCCCAAAATCCTCAACAATTATAACCAATTTTGAGAAAAATAAATATATAAATAACTAAACCCTAATACTATTTAAAATGTGATTGATCAAACTGAAATTCAAAAATCATAATCATTTTATTACATATTCTTTTAAATTGAACATAAAATTTATCTCCAAACAATATAAATAACTAATAGCCACATACCAAAAATGTATACATCATAATCATATAATATCCAAAATATGCCAATATTTTCCATAAATAACTTGAATCACTATGAAGCTAAAATAAAATTATATTATCATATAAGAGTTAAATCAATAATTATTCCATAACAAATATCAACCACTTATACATAAAATCATATACTAGAAAAAAATCACTCATTTACCTATATTCCTATAATATTCCCAATAATATAGTGAAATTATTCCAAAATAACATCAACTGCCTAATTTCCAATTCATGATTTTTTTCATGGTTATCTAAATGGTAAATAATATGTTTCTATAAATATAATAAATATTTATAATAATAAATTATAATTACCGTAACATGAAATATCATATAAACCCTAAAGGTAAAATTTCACATACATATTTTATCCAAAATATAATAATATTCTTCCAAAAAAATAATATATAGAAAATCACATGATATTCCTAAGGGTTACATATACCTCAATCATCTATTAAAACCCAATAAATGATTCCCAAAATCATAAATAAAATTTTAATACAACAACATATGTAATCAAAAGGTTATATATACACTTTTTAACATTTCACAATTCTTGAATCTTATAAATCCTCAAATTAAATACCACTACATCATAGATATTGTATCCTTATATATAGAAACTTCAATAATAAAACTACCTTCTTAAAATTATAACAATTATTTTCATTCATATGTAATAATACTTCATTCCAAAAATCAAAAATATACGAATCATGTCCTATGATTCCATAATCTCAATACAATCATATCTATTACATTAGACATTATATTTTTTTTAAAATCATAACTTTATAATTTATTCATTCTTTCTTTATATTCAACTTCATAGAATATGAATTTCAAAAACCTTTATCAACATACTCTTATTGATACCATTCATGATATTTACACCATGTGAATATATTCTCATTACTCACATACTTGACACGTTTTAAATATTCAATTGATACCTTATGAGTTAATTTATTCCTTACTGTTTCATTAATGAAACCCTTCATTTTTCCTGGATGTTTATTTCTTTATGCTATTCCTTTTCACACATAAATCATTTTAATATTCCTTTGAGAAATTCACCTGGGTGATTGTTCCCATATTTTAGATATTTATGAAATTTAATATTATTTCCAAAATGGTCCTCATCATTATAAATTTCATAAAACTATGAATTTCACTTATTTGGAATTGTAGGAAACTCTCCTAGGTTCAAGTTTTTTATCATAACTTGAGATAAGTGGTTAGGCATCACTCCAACTCTTACCCAGTTTTATTTCTCATTCATACAACCTCCACATTGTCCTTTACATCAATTATTAACATGGTTTATTATATTACCATCAATTTACAAAAAAGTTACTTTGATTATATAAAATAATATCATGATATAATATCATATTAGGAGGATAAAAAATATGATATCCTTTACCATGTCATCATCTATTCATCTCTTTGGATTCATCTAAAGATAATTTTATTTGTCACTAACATATAATCCCCTAAGGTTATAGATGACCATTAAAATATAATAATAAACCATAATTATAACCCCTGATGTTTTCTAAATATTTTTAATTATACTCACCTAATAACATCATAAACTCTAATGTAATTTAAATGTTGTTGTGATACAAACTATTATAGCCCAAATACATACATAAAAATCTAGTGATAAATTATATTTTTTGGATATAAGGTTTGATAAAAACAATAATAACCAAAACCCTCACACCAAGAACCTATAAAGACCCATACTTTTCACACATAAATATTACATATTATTATATGAATATTCATTACACTATATAACAACCCATTCTAAAATCATATAGGTGTGGTGCTTTTTTAAACTTGGATATAAAATAAACTTGTTCATATGTGGTCTACATAATATGTAAATATCTTTTCCATAACAATCACCCTTCATAGACATGTCATACATAAATTATTTATTCATTACATGGGGAGTGGAAACATAAGAAATTGTTAGCTAATATGATTGGTAAGGGTAAAAATGGATATATAAATGATAACTTAAACATAACATGAAATTAAGTGTTTGAGAAAATGACTGTAATATTTGAAAATCATACCTTTTATAATGTATATCATAAAATTAATCATTGGATAAATCACGGAACTTAATAAGAAGTGAATCATAAATTAATAAAAGATCATGATCCATAAAATCATAGAATTGGAATAAGATATAGATCTGTGACATAAAAATTAGCATAGAAAAATATTTCCATAATAGTTAGGGATCATTTCCAATTTAATCCTAGTGGATTGGGTATACTCCCCAAAGTATCTTAGTATTCAGGTTTCACTTAAAAGACTATCATAATGTATAGATTCCCTTAATAAACTTGGTTCACTCTCCATTCATTTTATTTTTATCTCACGATATATCCATATTTACCAAATTCATTATAGGGCTATATAATTCTAGGACCACCCGTCACATAATGAAAATCATAAATATGTGTGCCATAAGATCATAAAAAAATCATTATATCATAACCCTTGAAAAGAAAATATGTTTTATAAATATTTTATCACACCATATATTATGGAAAATAAATAGGTTTCATAAATAAATTATCATCAAAGTTTAAGACCATATAGACAAAGAATAAGGATTGTGTCATCAGATTTTATCCCCAATAAGTCATAAGTAACATCACATGATGTTATCATAAATGGAAATGTTCTTTAAAATATATCTGATATATTTCATGAGGAAAATACCATTTTCATTTTTGAAATATATCATTTAAAATATAAATATTTCCAAAATATTAATGAAAATATTTTACTTTAATATACAATTTGAAACATTTAATAGAGGAAATAATGCATTGAGTGGACATCATGGTAGGAAAACATTTCCATACCATATAATTTAAAAGAAAACATTAATTTCATTATTTTGTAAAAAAAATCAAAAAATTACCTCATTTAAAACTTGAAAAAAAATTCCTTTCAAAATTTTTTGTAAAAAATCATTCATGGGTAAAAAATATTTTAAAAATTCATTGGATAATATTAAAAATATTATTCAAAACATTTTTAGAAAACATTGATATGGAAGAAAAAAATTGACTAATGAGAGAAATAAATTCATTTTTCCATAAAAGTATTATTTTGTTCTAATGAGTTCTTAAAGGGATGAAAAAGAATCAATAAATTGTAATCTCTAGAAATTACTAGTGGAGAATAAAATTAATGAATTTATTTATAGGTTTCTCATAAAATTTCCTCATCAAAAGCATAATCATAAACAACCATGATAAATAATGATATTGTAACCAATTTCGTAACATTTGAATCATAATCCCATGAAATAATAATATCAAATAAAACATTACGTATAATTAAAATAAATATATTCATCATATAATATTTTAATGTGGATTTATATAAACCATTAAAATTAAATGAGTGATGAATATAGAATATATCCCCCAAAAATAAAAGTGAGACTAGAAATCCCATAACTCAAGCTTGACTTTCTTTGAGGGAGCTCTAACCTAATATATAATAAAATAAAATTTATTCTAATTCTATACATGAATCATACAAATACATATAATATCATATATTCTCCACTTATAAAATTTCAACCCTAATTTATAAATAACTAGTACTCACTCCTGTAATCACACAGTGATATTATACAATGACCTAAAAAAAAATTCACTAGTCACTTAAATAAAAAAATATCCACTACTCAAATTAAATACACCATCAACTGCTAAAATATAGTAATTAAACTCAAAATAAATGTAGAAAAATATACCATAAATGCAATGTATATTACTTCCATGTAAACCAGTATAGTAAAACATCAATAAAAAATAAATACTACAGAAACAGTCCTAAGAAAAATAGAAAAACATAACAAAAATAATAGTTTTTAATGAATTTTGTAGGATGAAAAACATTTGTATGATGGAAATAATAATTTTTATTTCTAAATGTCAAATCCTGAAAAGGGATGGTGGATGACAATGGAGAGAGTAAGGGATGAATTTATTAAACATGAGACCATGAGAGGATCCAACAATGCACATGGACTTCATCATCACCATAGGTTTTTCTAGTGTCATATCCCCTTATTGATGTAACGATGTAACATGTTCCTGTTGTGGTATGAAAGTACTGCATACTTATATTTCAACAGACAATGAGTTGATGATGCAGTAGGGTGCAGGTGTGCAATGGAATTTCTAGACTTCCATTTGAACAGGAAAAACCACACAAGAATTTAAACCCCAAATTAAGAATCATAGTGAAACACTAGGAATCACAATGTCATTTAATTAAGAAAACTGGAAAACCAACCAAATTTATATATTGAACAACATTTAATAATGTTAATTCATAAAGAAAAAAAGGAAACCAAAGATAGTAAACATCATGATACATCACATAAAATGGTAAGTAAATATACCAACGAAATACATGTAAACCAACTAAAGAATACACACTATAGTAAACATAAAATTTTTTCTTCAAAGAAAAATAAACTAACAGATAAAGGTCCTTAAATCACATCAAGTTCACAGACACAACCTGAATTCAATGAAGAGACATCATATAATATGTTTACAGATAAAAGTTTTAAATATAAATTTGAAACTTACAGATAGGAAAACATGTTTGCAGTACCTTGGAAATTTATGAAAAAACATTCAGTCTATTTTTTTTTGTATCTATTATTTTTTTTATCCATTATATAGAGATTTCATTAGAAAGAGTTGATGTTGGCGTGGAGTCTTGAGATAGTGAGTCATTGCGTACAACCACATCTTCAGTATCTAAGTTAGTAAACAATTTTTTCAATATGAAGATATCATTAGAACGAATGAGTATCAGTCAATACTTATAAGTCCCACCATTAAAGCAGAAATGTAAAAGTTAATAGTTGGAAAATCAGAAGAACAAGTGTAGTGGTTTTATAATAAAAGGAAAAAATTAAACAATGTAAAGAAAAAATTAGTATTGTCTAAGACATGTACACAATGACAGTAACAGACAATGAATATAGAGAAAATATACTTGAGTTAAAGATATAGTTGTAATTTTTGTATTGAAGATAGCATCAACATTGCAGCTGACTCCTGAAGAACCAGTGTGGCGATGTTTCTAAAATAGATAGGTGAAATGAATATTACAGTTATGTGGTTACTAGTTTTTAAATAATATGAATGTTAAAGAAGAAAAAATAAATTATTATGTCGTAATAATGTTAAAAATAATTTTTTAATGTGAAATTCATAAGGCTGCCAATAAAGTTTTTGGAAGAATGGATCTATTTACCTAGCTTCCTGAAACAAAATTGATAATAGGTGATGATATTATTTTAATTATAACTGATGAAGAGAATTGTGTATGTGTTCTGTTCTGAAGAACATTTTTGATTCTAAATGTTGTAACTTATGACATCTAGTGACAAAAAAACTTTCTTTGATTTGAAAATGTTTAGCTCTGGGGGAAAACCAAACTCATCCTGGTCCTATTTTGTAACTAAATAGAACCATGAGTTTAAAAATAACATAAAATACAAGAAAAAAACATAGTTGAAGAATCTAACTTATATCAAATCATCACCCAATTGAGAAGATTGTTTTCTTATAAACTGAATGACTTTCTTGTCAGAGATAATGATAGATAGAGAGTATTTTTCATCTTTCACTAGCATTTGAACTTTAAACCTATTGTATTTATACTTTTTAGAATATATGGTGTTATATAAATTATATTAAATTCATATACTAAGAATATACGAAAGTAATATTTATCAATAAAGTAAGACATTAAATGAATACCTTGGAGTAGTGCAGCTTGGTGATTTTTTACAATTCTGGCACCAAATGTTCTCATCTGCAGTTTGTACTTTTTTATGAAAGAGTTTCATGATTCAAAATACCAGTTATAAGTGATTTGAATTTTTATTATTGTATCACCAATCAAACACATTGTTGGATATTAGGATATTAGTAATGTTAATATATTAATTAATGTAGGTCTTACATGTATAGTGTTGTAGAAGACATAATCAAATAAAAAATTCGGGATATTTTACATACCTCAAGAATATTTTTAACATCAGAAATAATTTTTTTGTTATTCCAATAAGGTTAAGGAATTAAGAAACTGTTTAAATTTTTTGATTGAGGAATTTGAAATTTTGAATGACTGATGAAGCCAGATCTGATAAAGGCAGAAAATGAAGCATTGAAGACAACAATTTATGTAGATTTTGTTCATGTTGCTGGTATTTGTAGACAGAAAAGATGGAGAAATAATATTGGTTAACATTTTACCTTATTAAGAAGTTATGGACTTATGATATGTCCATGTTGGGTAGTATTTTCAAAGCATTAATTGAATTGGTGATAATAAAAGATGTTGGCACATGTTGAAGAGAATAAGAAGAATTTGAAGTGACTAATTTGTAAACAATAAAGTGAAACTATGGAACATGTTGGAGATAATAGTCCTAATTTCTAAACATTATAGTTTTCAATAAGGCATAACATATGTTGGAACATTATAGTTTGCAATAATCCATAACATATGTTTGAACATAATAGATTCTGGAACATTACAGATTGTAGTTTGCAATATGGAATAACAGATGCTGGGACAGAACAAATGATGGAAGGGACTAACTTGTAAACAATACAGTAAAACTCTGTAAAATTTTGGAGAGAATAATCATAATTTATAAACATTACAGTTTATAATAAGGCATAATAGATGATGGAACATTAACATTTTCAATAAGGAATTAAAAATTATGAATCATAATAGATGTTGGAACATTACGGTTTGTAGTTTGAAAAAAGGCATAATAGATGTTAGAACATAACAGATGCTAGAAATGACTAATTTGTTAACAATATATTGAAACTCTGGAACATTTTGGATAGCATTAGAATAATTTCAAAACATTATTTCTTATAATAATTCATAACAGATGATGGAAAATTATAGTTTTCAAAAAGTAATTACAAATTTTGAAACATAATAGATGCTGGAACATTACGGTTTCTAGTTTGCAATAAGGAATAACAGATCTTAGAACATAACAGATGCTGGAACATTACAGTTTACAAACATTACAGTTTGAAATAAGATATTAAATATTACTGTGGTGATAATAATTGATATTGGAACATGATGAACATAATAATAATAATTTTAAGTGACTAATTAGTGAACATTGTAGTTTGAAATAAGGAAGATTTTGTAATATGTAGCTAGATTTCATATAGGTCAATCACTTTTCCCTTACCAGCTATAAGATCATTACATTATAAGAGTCATTTTATTTTTCCAAGTACTCTAACATTATATTGGAACCCCCCCCCCCCACACACAAGATATAGTTTATTCTCAATCCTTTGAAAGAAATCATTGTAGATGTGTTGGTAATTTAAATATTTTATATCAATTGTAGTGAGAAGACAAGGATGATAACCTTTCATCCTCTAAAACAAAATGGATCCTTTGGTTTGAAGTACTGATATACTATATAGGATATGATTTATGTAGATGTCCAAAAATTTCTATAACAGGTAAAATTGATTTAAAAAACAATAGTCGTTTAAGAAGAAATAATCACTCTTAACAGCGTATGAATTTTACAGAATTTGATCAAACTAAATAGTATATGAAGGTAGATATGTATTTGCAGATTGTATTTATTAAAAACAAGCATTAAAAATGGATTTAAAAATCATAGAATTCTATAAAAAAGAGTTGTACTGAAATGTATCTGTTAAATATTGTTCTGAAATGCTTTTGTTAATGATGTCAGCAAAAGAAGTGAAGTCAAAATTTAATAGTTGTAGTTGAACATCAACCGGTCGGACATACATTGTTGTGAATAGTAGTTGGAAATCATGTTTTCCCCCCCAAGTAGCTCCCTTGATTTGGAGAAATTTTTATGTTTTGTATAATGTAGCACAAGCCTTCGTGTAAGAGTGGTTTTTACATGGTGATTAGCTGGCGATTAGTAATTGTACACTAAATTTTGGTCTCCCGCATAAATTATTTTTCCGAGTAAACCTTTAAAAATCATATGTCACATATCATATATATTAAAATTGTCCAGTAATAGAATTACATAGTATTATCATTGTGGAAGTAGTACAGAAACTATAAGTTCTTGACAGGATAAACTCAATTGTGCATCACATAGAATCAAATAAATAGCAGCAACAATGAAGTTTGGTGATGAGTTACACCATATATTCAGTACATGAACTTTTATCTTCAATGTTTCATCGGTATCAATAGTAATTTCTTTCAAAGAAAAAAAATTTCATGACATGTTTTCATTTCTATATGTTTCTAATTAGTGTACAGATATAACATAGTAAGCGACAATGTAATTCATGTGTTTATATATATCTGCAATTGATAAAATCATTACAATGTATATATTTGAAATGAAAAGATACCTAATAATGGTTATCAAAAATTTCTTTGTAGACAATGTTTTGTGTACTGTCATAGGTTGGGTTATCTCTTTCATTAATAACAATTTTCAAACCTCATGTTGGACCCGAATGGCCCGAAGGCCTTCATTTTTATAGAACATAGGCTTGAAAAGATATAAAAAAATAGAAGAAAAATATTGGCCTTGACTCCTATTAATAGTAATCGCATAAGAAAAAGTGAAAGGATATTATCTTATTTGTAATTTGAAAGGCAATATATAATCACTGTGGCTTATATTTATTCCTGGGATGAATGCAAGATACCCAGAATGACAACCAGCTAAAATTTATGCTCTGGTGACATGGTCACCCCAGTGTGTAACAATCAGATGAGTACCATTTCATAAGCCCACAGATTGGTCTACATTTCTAAGAAATAAATTTGGAACTCTGATCTTCAAAGTAATTTTTTGTGCAGGAATCCTAGACACATTGATACCATTTAAAATTTCACTTGTATATATGTTATCAGGCTGATGTGTATCAAAACTTGTATTGCAAACAGAATCATAACTGAAGTAATCTTTTCCTTATAAAGTACTAAGAGTTAAAATGTATTCATTGACTTCCTGAACGACGTCATGGGTTGGTACTAATATAGCACGACCTTTAAAATATGATACATCTCCAAATTTATCATTGAAATATGGGTAAGAAAATTCAAAAAATGTTGTCAATGTGGATTTATTTGTTTTTTGAAGCTATGTTGATGGTATTTCGATGCATGTGTCCCCATTGTTGAGCTCACCAATGCATCCCTCATCAATGTCCAAAATCCACTTAGCAAATTTTCAAACTTCATTTGAACCACCATTTCTATATATTGATTGCAACCTCATGTTTTGGGTCAATGTTAAAACATGATAGTTTTTTCATAGATATGATGACCATATACTTGAAAATACAATGTCACTTCTGTCGCCACTAGGAATTACAAGAAGTATTTATCTGAAATCTCGACCTAGGACAACTGTTAGACCACCAAATGTTAAATTAGAAGAATTTTCATTCTTTACTAAGATTATATCTCTTAATGTTTTATCAAGAGCTTCAAAAACACTTTTATGAAGCATTGGATCCTCATCCTAGATAATGAATTTTTTTGATTGTAGCAGTTCTATAACATCACTCCCTTGTTGAATATTGTAGACCAAGCGGACATTTATATATATTGGAATTCTAAATTTAGAATGGGTTTTCCTACCACCTGGTAGGAGTAATGATGCTATTCTACTGGAATAAAATACACGAATAATTTTACCTTCTTATCAAAGTAATAATGTTAAGACTCTTCAAATTAAAGTCTTACCTGTCCCACCAAATTCATGAAAGAAAACAAACAGCAGCATAACATAACATAGTCATAATTCTCCCAACAATTTGTTTTTTTTTCAATAGTAAGAATACTATGTAATGATGTGTACTCATTATGATGGTTTTAACTATTGTAATTATTCTCTTCTGTAATCTACCAATTTTGTTTAGTAGCTATTAAATAATATGGAATGGTCATTGGAGGATAACATTGCAGAGATTTACCATTACTACGGAGATTGTTGTCTATTTCAATCAAAGCAACCATTTTTATTTGATGATCCATGAGTGTCAATTCTATAGGAGAGGGAAATAGTATTAGAAAGAAATATACTAACATAGATATCTAGTGAAAGAGATAGTAAGTTGTTTGTACGTTGTATTTGCAGTCATTTTTGTTGGGCATATATAATATCTTCGGTTATAATCTTCACGGTTTCAAGATAGACAATGTCCGGTCGAGAAATGGTATTTGAGAATATCATTCTAAGAAACAGTCTTCACAAACAGTGTCCCATTCCTTAAGCAGAGACATCTTTTAGTTCTTGAATAAACTCATTTTCATTAGCTAACAGTACCATGGATGAACATGTTTAGTTGAATGTATGATGAGTAATGTTGTTCAGCATTCTAATAAAATCATATGAAGTGACACCTATGACCTTTGTAAGTACAATAGGCAAGTAATCTATTTCTTTAGAAGAGGGAGGTACATAGTACAACCTACCAATACTGAATCCCTATTTGCTCATATACCATTTCTTTTCACAATAGTTGTAGAAAAATATTGTTGGTAATTCTACATATGTTAGACTTCTGCCCTCTAGGTACAACAGATTTGCTTCAAAGCAAGATGTGAACATGGTATCAGAAATGTTGCTCTTATTTAAGATGTCTTCAATATTGTCACAATCCGCATATATCACATTGTTCTATCCTAGTAAATGAAATAGTAGTCCATCAATTGGAGGAAATATATAATGGATATCATAAGAAAATATCCTCTAAGAAGCTTCACAAGGTGAGATTTATCGACATTCCTAGTACATTTTAATCTCGTAAACACTGTTGTCTGACAGATGTTTGTTGTTGTTTTCATATAGTGTTGCAGTTAAAAAATCATGACCCTTTCATATATATTTAAAAAGTTATTTGATATAGGATGAATGATTGAAAATTTTATATTTAGATGAGCTTTATATTTTAATTGAAAAATTGGATTGTATGGCACAACAAACTGATTTTCCAATGGTATACCATTTTTGACAATAGTACATCTATAATTTCTTCTATAATATACAACATAACCATTATCATCCATTTTTGTATATGAAAAAAGTTTTTTTGGATAATAAATTGATCATTTTCCATTCTGCATACAAGGTGGGAAATTATTTTCATCACCATAAGGCCCATGGATCATAAAATTTGTAACTACTTCATGAAGTTTGGAAAGGTACCTTTATTTAGAATTTTAACTGAAACAATTTTGTTAATGTCTATTGGAGTGAAAATTTTGACTTCATTACTAATAAATAATAGAATATGCATATATAGAAATCCTCTTTTCTGAAACTCCATAGTATGAACAACTACATTAGAGATTGAAGGGTAGATGAAAAAACATGTGAAGAACATGTGGAATTTGCAGGTAAAATCAGTCATTATAAAACTAAAATATATTAATGATGAAGTTTTGTACCTTCTTGAGACTTTCTGAAGAAACATCCTTCTCATAAATTTTTCCGGAATTGTTCGACCTTAATATTGAAAATTCAAGACAATATATGAGGACAATCTAATGGGTGAAGGTTGTTTGCTTTAACAAATCTTGAAACTTCATCCACATTGGATTACATGTAAATGTTAAAAAAAGATCAAGATACCCTGAACAATTAAAGAATGACATAGAATCTTGGTAATTATGAATCATATACCTTGGACCACATGTAATTGTGGAAGGTAAAATGATATGCTTCCCATATAAAGACCCATATTGGTCACCTCTAAGGAAAGAATCTTACAACCCATTGTATAGTTTGGCCCTCAAGTGCTTTTGATTAAAGGGAATAAGAGATAGTCTTTTAGACTCCATCATTGTATATTAATCTACAATAAACTATTGTAGAAGCCTCCTAGAATAAATTAGACTAGATAAATCATTGTAACAGAATTGAAGGTGAAAATAGAAATATTCTCTCATTGTTACTTTTCTGAGTTTTTCACTTCTATTGAAGGGTGTTGCAAGGTGTAATATGTCATCGATATATCTGTCCTCTCTACCTTTGAAAACCAATGGATATTTAATAATAAGTTATATAGGGTGAAGCTCATCTATGTGTTGAAAGTCACCAAATTTTCATTCAATAATTATATCCCTCTCATGATTTAGATTTTCAATGTCACCAATAATGAGCATTTCAATATCAGAAGTAGTTAGTAAGTTGTATGTTTGTGAATCTCTTCCATGTCTTCTAAGAAGTCACATCTTTAAATTTTTAGTTCCATGACTATCAATAACAACCCTAGTTGTTCTAAATTGACATGATAATGCATTGTTTTCATAAATCATATCTTGTAGTTTCTAAATAAAACTTAAATCAGTAATAGAGTTTTGGTTTTTGTCATCTAAGCTACATACGAAAGGGTTAAGAAAAAGTTAAAATCACAAGATACAATATTCTGGTATTACCAATTAATGTATTAGTTACCTGATGGAATTTACTTTGTTGTGAGATTCATTAGGAGTGTCATATAAATACAGTTGATAAAAAATTGGTGGTTTTCCATCAAGAGTAAATAAACTTCCAATGTGATGGTAGTTTTTTCCATTTAATCTAAAAATATTTGGAGACCCACCACAATTCACAGATTTTCCTACTTCGTAATCCAATGATGTGAATGAAAACATAGAGTTTTAAATGTGCATGTGGTCTTGGAATGTTTTTGAATGTGTAGAGGTTTTATTGATAAGTAAATTTCTAAGGTATTCAGTACATGAAGGAAACAACTGTAAAGAAATATTTCCCAGTGATAACATAAAGAGAAACATGGGATATGTCTATGGATATATTTTTTATTCCTCTCTTCATAACATAAGTTTGAACCACAGTACTCACAAATGTTAGAAGGGTCTCCAAAATCCGAATATTTTGAAGGAGAAAATATTAGAATATTTGATATTAATTGGGAAAGAAATAACAGTCTAACTATATTGCATACATATTCAATTTAGTAATATAATTGTTTATTATATAAAAATAACATATTTTTTCAACAGTTTGAAGTTGTAGTGACTTATATACAACATTCAACTTCAAGTTATTTTTTATTGATGAATATTTAGTAATAGAAAATATACAGTAAAACAGTTGAATGTTGAAAATATAATGTCCACTTTGACAGACCTCTGAAGTTGAATGTAGGTTCTATGTCAGAGTTTTTTGTAGGAGTAGTTTCTATAGACGTATGATTCATTGAATTTTGTTACTCAGGTGGTTGTTTAGAACCTTCATGCTTATTACTCCCTCCTTAGAATAACATCCTAGGTGACTATGTTATTAAATATTATAGTGTATATATGAAGTGATTTATAGATGAGAAACCTAAAATATTATTTGGACTATATAACATACCAGTGGATGAAAAAGGAATGTATTTTTTGATATCAGTATAAGAAATACTTTTCATTATAGTAGTTTCATGCATAAGAATCAATATTTCGCTAATAGAGAATAAATTATGTAGTGGATTTTTTAGGGATTACTGTGATGAGGATGCATCAATTGAATCCATTAAAGTACGACCATTTGTATTCACACCTTGTAAGAGTAATATTAGGACATGAAGTTGTTAAATAGAAATGTAACATATTGACCATATAGTTAAACAATTTTCAATGACAACCTGATCACAAAATTAAAGATAGTGTCATATCATAGTATTCGGTCGTTGTTTTTTATTTTTTGATCCATCATATATTGTTGACAGATTTGAACAGTCTTGAGGGACTGTGAAACAGGAAGATGAAAAAATTTAGCAAGACATGGTTACGTTTTTTGCAGTATGAAATGAAAGTAATTAAATTGTAGATAGTGAGCAAAATAACCATTACTGGATATATGTGATAATGGAATGTGTCAAAGTATTTCTATGTTATTAGCTGGTGTGACCAGTTCAGCTGTAAAACATTGTCCAACAATTATTGTTATCATAAAATTATTAGTATTTTTAGAATATACATTGTTATGAAGAAAGATTATATTTTACAGAGGTATGATATTTCAATTTTCAATATGATAACTAAATAAAAAGTAATGGACTTTGTAAATTTATCTTACCATTACTAGGTATCGGTGAGAAAGGCATACCTATTCCTATTTTCATGTTTCTTGTTGGTGTTACAAGTTCGGTTGCATTAATGTTTTCAAGAGAAATTCTGCCTATGAAATTTCAATTATAGTAAACATATAAGTAATTGATTGATAAATAATGGAATAGTATCAGGAGTTCATAATAAAAAGAAGACAACATGATTGATGTTGTTTCTGTAGTATTATTCTTTGAAGTCGTGCATCTATATATATTAATGGGGAGTGCATGTTTATATGGTGTATCTTTTTATTTGATTGCAAAGGAATTGAATAGAACTACAGAACCATGCAATGTAGTACTATGATCAGATTTTAGACAATGTATTTTCTAAAGACAAATGATCCTTAGAATGTGCATGTAGTCACTGCTAGGGTTGTATGTCCAAATGGTACTAGTTATAGTTATTTACTGTGATCAATATAATATAAAACCTACTAATAATGATTGGACAATCAAAAATATCTGATCAGATTATGTATCTCTACTTGGAGGTAGTACTGTGATAATATTATAGACAATGTAAATGTTGAAGATGAATAATAATTATAATGTGCATGTAGTCACTTCTATGGTTGGCTACCAAGTTAAAGATATTTAATATCATTAGAAGAGGGTAAATAATGAAGATAAATAATACTTAGAGTACTGAAATAGGATAAACTATTATGAAAGTTTCAATACCATATGTGAACCTACAAAAAATATAATGAAGAACATAAGGGGTAAATATTGCAATATAGTAGGATAACATTCCTCTTACGGAAGGGATTGTGAGAGTTGAACCAAGGAGAACCTGAGTGAACTAGTTGAGTATAAATGTGCATATTTTAGAGAAAAATGGAGTATAAGATGGCGGTGGATGATTTAAGAGTTACTGTATCAGAGGTACATGAAGGAATTGAAGGTGTTCGACAGTGATGGAGCCAAAATAGTTGAGCATGAAGGACTGTAAACCCTAGATTTTGGAGATAGAATGTAGTAGATTACCAAACCCTAGATTACGGATATCAGAAGAGGTGGAGATAGAGTATTGAGAAGTAGTGTTGGCCATAGATTTGGGTGGTCGATCTTGGTTAAATCATTATACAAGGAGTTAGGAAAAAAGGTGGAGGTTTTCAAACTTGTGATTTAGAAAATGTAACACATGATCAGGAGGAGATCGGTAGAAGTGAAGATGGAGTAGTGTAGTCATGATAGGGTGAAGATAAGAAGAAGGAAATATGGAGTAGCGAGGTGTAGCACAAAATGTTGAATCGAGAAGCCGATTTCGGTGAAATCATTGGATGATGAGGAAGATGGATCTGCAAGGATTTTGAAATAGTGGATTTCGAAAAGGGTAGTCATGACAGGGAGAGAGGGGAAGGAAAAGGAATAATGTTTGATGGTTACATGATAGTGGAGGTATTTTATTAGGGGGTGACATGTGGTGGAAAAAATTCCAACTTTAGTAAATATATATGTCTTATTATAATCTTCATTTTTAGGTGATAACTGTTTTTCTTTTCATGAGAATTTAGGTTCTATAGTTCAGGTCCTTATACTTTTATCTTTGTTCCATCATCTAAATAATTTTAATAATGATATAAATATCATATATATTGATTATATATATTTATAGTCATCTATAAAATATAGTGACTGAAAAATGAATTACACCATTCATAGATATGACAATATGTTTGCACACATGAAAGTTGTTTTCACATTTGAACAGATGGAGAAAAATAATGGTAAATAATAATTAAAATTTAAATAATAATTATTAAATCATATAATACTAACTCATACTTTCTATGTATTATTTTTTGGATATTATATGAATTATTATCAAGACCAAGCACTGAGATGGCATGTGATTCCAAGGCTCGGTGTTCCCAAAATAAATGTTTGTAATATATTAAATATATTAATAATACATGAATTTATTTTTGATTAAAAAGTTGGATAACTCCTAAATGATGTCCCAAATTATAAATCCAAGGGCGCCATTGAGTTTAGTGCATGGTTTTTTCCCTATACATGACATAACACTTGTATGCCTGTGGCTTTGGTGAAACTTTTTTCACAAGAACATAATTAATAAATAAAATTAAATAAATGATTTATTTTATTTTAATCATCATAATGGCGTGATTTCTATTTAAATATATAGATATGGAGTTTTTATCAGGTTTGGAAGCTAAACCCAGAGACTTAGAGGCCATTGGAGGAGAGTGTTCTTGGGGAATGATGAAAGATCATATCAGGATCATGGATCTTTGCGCCAATGCAATTCATGGATATCCTCAATGATGGAAACAAAAAACCATTCTTTATCAACAATTGATCCAAACTCCAAGTAGGATGCTGAATTTTTTTTCGATCTCATTCTTTAATCCTGGTCAAATTCATATCAATTCCATGAACAGAATTCATTTGTGCATCGATGATAGAATTAATTTGATAGATCTATTTTATTTATTCATTTTTTATTCACATCCATTTATCTATATCTATTTCAATGGATTGAGGTCAAATGGGAAAAGTTCAACATTCATTCCACATATTTTATGGATTATGGATTTCTCCCCCTGAACACACACATATTATTTGTACATTCATTGTGAGAAATTTATTTGGCTTGTGGTTCAAAAAATACCATGTATTCAATCATTGTGAGACCGTTATTTGGAACAATATATTGATACCACATGTGTGGTTTGTGATCGATGGTGTAATATATGTGTGACAATAACGACAGATGATCAGAGGTGGATCAGATGTATTTTTGGTTCTTGTTATTTATAGTTATTACACACGATAATAGATGGCTCAATAGATTGTTTTCCAAGAATATCTGAACCCAGATTCTGGATAACAACTACAAAAAAGATTGGAAAACCTCTAATCTATTATATCCAAGAAGAATGGTAGTTTTAGTATTGTTTACGATGATTCGGTGAAAGATCCTGAGGGATCTTGAAAATCCCAATCTAAAGAGAATGTATTTTGGGATTACACACTATGTGGGACCACAAGATGTGGTTCTAGGGTTTTATAGAGATTTAAATATCACACACCATGTGACCAGGTGACATGTTGTGTGACCCTTCCCTAGAAGCTTGACATATACCTCAGAGGGTACATGGTTATGGCCATAAGTAAACAGTCTTGGACACATTGTGTACTCGAACACATCGTATGCTCATACATGGTTATGACCATAGATACACAGTACTAGCCAAATGAAACATGTAGAGTATCGGGTGTCCTTTACACAATATGTGTTTTACTCACACACCATGTATATTGAGGTTTACATTTCTTGTGAAGAGTTACCATATGAACAAAACTGAGGATATCTAGACACATTGGGTACCGTCAGTACACACCATGAACCCACTTTGACGGTGTTTGTATCCCTTCATTTCTTTAGTTTGGATTAGTCTTGGTTGAGTGTGTTCCCTTGGTCCATTCCCTCTAGGTTACTTTGTGGTATCACATATACATCTCATGATTGTGATCCCCTCTAGAGGAATATTTTGAGATAGAGTTAGAGGTGTCCATACATAAGACTATAGTGGGATCCTATATTATATTTATACCCGAGGTTGGGTTTTTGGAATTGGTATGACAACCTTGAGTAGGGTTTTGATACAAAATGTAGTAGGTTGTATTAGTAGGGTCCATCATATCATTGGTATATAATCCCCTATATAGCGAGTTGATTCAAATTGGGTTTGTGGTGTGCCCTAGAAGGTCTGGGAATGACACCCTTTCTGAGTATCAAGGTCTTCTAGGACCACTGTGCTTTTTTGGGAAAATAATAATGATCTTGAAATCTTGAATTAGTGTCTACGGTGATAGCATGGTTAGTGGAGTAGATTCTCATGGAAAGATCATTTCTTCAAAAAGAATCATGTGGCTAGAAGTTGGTTATGAATTACTGGTGGAGCGGTGTCCTTCTTGAGTATAAATGGGTGTTTTATGTTATAAATCGATTTTTTATATCCTTTTATCTATCTGAATATACTTGATGTTTCATGTTTAGTGTTTTCAGGGTGTCCTGCTAGGTTATACACACCCTGCATGAGCTCTTCCAAATGGTTTCATGTATTATAAAGACAAAGACCCTTTTGATGATTTCCTAGGAGTACGTTGAGCATGTGGAATTTATATTTATCTAGACATACCAATGTGCTTTCTGGGAGATTTCATTTGATTGTAGTCCTAACCCATGTAGCTACATTGGAAACTTTATGGTTTTTTGTTGGTCTTGTATTTGTCCCCTTTTTACATTCACTAATTTAATGTCATACTCTTTTGTGGTATTATAGATGTATTCATGCATTGTTTTCTATTTTATTACATTTCAGAATTATATGGGCTTGGAGATATGTGTGTGTGTACAGGTACATTAGGCTAATGTCTCCCATTTGTGGGATATGCCTACTTGGTTCTAGTCGCCAACCCCGGGGCAATTGGATTAAGACTTGGGGAAGTCATGTGTCAAACCCCGGTGGGTTGGATTATGAAAGATTAGTATCAAATTAGTTGGTTATACCTTTGGAACAAAGTCAGTGAGATTGGTTTGGGGAAACATTGTTTAGTGTTTTGAGTTCAACTTTCAGGCTAGGGACTCTAGTGGTGGTGCAGTGGTTGACATATCCACACACTATAACTTTCACCGCTATACTTTTTACCCGCTACATGTAGACATTTTTTAGATCAAAAACTTTGGTACAAGAATCATATTGTAGTGGCAGTATCTTCCATGTCCTTCTTACGTCAACTCCCTAGATATACATTTTGACTGTGGTACATCTTGTTTATTTTAGGAAGCCTCTATGTAGACTGCCAGCCAGGATTCCCCTCCATGATCATGGGGAAGATCTATCAAGTTATGTGTCTTTAGTATAGGGAAATGTACTAGATATATAATCCTTGTATTGTTTACCAACTGTACCACCACCCGCTGAATAGTAGCTAGCTTTGGCTGTTTTAGTTGTGGATGCACGTAGGCTAAGTGTGCTTCATCAGTTTTAGAGGTAGTGAACACCTAGGTTTCAGAGATAACTATATCCCAAGGTGTTTTAGGACTTTATAGTGTCATTCACTTTCATTTTTTATGTTTTTAGGATGACTAAATATCATATAGTGGTCCTCATATAGAGTCCTTTTAGGGATCTATTGAGCAGTGGTGGAATTTAGTGACTCAATCACATGACTAAACATTTATCTAATGGTCATATTTTGAGTGTCTCTTTAGGGAGCATTTCTATCTATCCACTTTGTGATTAGTGCACATAAAGGAGCTTCTTTATATTTGGCTGGGCAATTTGATTGTGGAAGATTACTGGGTGAGGTTTACTGATCTCACATGTCACTTCTTAGATATGGAGTGGGATCCATTATTCAGAGCATGGAACTTCGAGTAGGGATTACTCTTATATGTTAGGGATTAAGTGATATCTCTATACATTCCCGCTTATACTATATTATTGGATCTAGCCTTAGTGGTGGATAGATTCTTGGAAAAGCAGTTGTTGACATTGGGTGTCGGTAGTGGACACCAAAGAGTTGAACCCTTAGCATCAGGCAGTTGATGGAAATCATAGTGATCCAATTATGTTAGATTCTTCAGGAGACGATCCCAATACATACGTTCAATGGTTTAGGGATCTTAGGATGGCTCGAGTCAGCCGAGAGATAGGGAGTATTTCTCCTACAACATTTGGAGACATATGAATCCGGATTTTCTAACCCTATGTATAGTTGATCGAGAGATGGTTGAGGGACCATTGAGGTAGATACAGAGGCTAGACCAGGGTGGTATTTAGGGTGTTGGATGTGGAAAAGGGTCCATCAAAGTATCCAGAGGTGGTCAGAGGTTTGACCTATTACCACCACCACCCCTAAGGGGTCCACGCTGGGCTTAGGGAGTTAGTGGTCAATGATGAGTCTAGATGTGGGCTATGTAGGCCGGTGATGCAGAGGATATAGGTATGATATGAGGTACGATATGTGTTTTTTATACCTTAGTTTCAGTATTAATATACATAGGTTTGATTCATTATGTCCTTACCACTTTTCTGGTTCAAGACTTAGAGATTATGGTTGATCCATTATCTTAAATCTTGTGGTGGGAGTCCCGGACAGGTGGTGACTCAGTGATTTAGAACTTATGATGATAATTATATCCAATTATTGGAGGTGAGATCATTGTATGGGGTCTATTTTTAGCAGTGATGATGCTTTATGATGTCTCCTTAGGTGTGGAATAGAAATCTGCATTTCATGCCCAAGTCGACTATTTTAGGAGGAGGATGTGGTGTGCCCATAGTGATGGGATGAGGTTTTCCTTTGTGGGCGAAAGGAAAAACCTTGAAGATTAAGATGGGATTATGAATAGGAGAGTTCAGTTGATTACTCGTTAGTTATCTAGCATGACCCTTAGAGTAGTGGATGTTATGGGATACCATTTTCCTATGAAAGTGGCGAAGTACGATGATGTATTTCCTAAGGACATACCAGGTTTACCTCCCTACCAAGCACTAGATTTCTAAATTTTATTTCATCATGCGATTTCCCCTATATTTTCACCATCATATTGAATGGCTCCCATATAGATTCATGAACTAAGTTTGAAGTTAGAGGACATGAAGAAGAAGGGAATTGGGGACCCAATGTTTCCCCCTAGGCAACCCCAGTTTTGTTATCCAAGAAGGAAGACTGGATCTTGATTATATGTGTAGATTATCAATGTTTTTTCTAGGTGATCATGAAGAATAAGTATCAATAACCAAGGATCGACAACCTCTTTGATCAATTGAGAGGGGTGTGATGGTTCTTGAATATTGACCTCAGATCAGGCTATTACTAGTTGTAAGTACAGGATGAGGATATACCAAAGAAAACATTCAGATATTTCTTCGGTCACTACCAGCACTTGGTGATACCCTTTTACATGATGAACACCCCAGCAGTGCTAATGGGACTCATGAACTGGATATTTCAACCCTTTTTAGACTAGTTCGTGGTAGTCTTCATCGACGATATCCTAATGCACTCAGCATCTGGTGAGGAGTATGTGAGACACTTGAGGATGGTTTTGGACAAATTCCAAGAGAAACATCATTTTGGGAAGCTCCCAATGTGTCAGATCTAGATTTTATAAGTCCCCTTTTTGGGATATTTCATCTCATAGGTTTGTTTGGCGATGGACCCAAAAAAGGTTGAGGCAGTTCTTTCATGGGAGCCTCCCAAGAGTATTACTGAAGTACGTAGTTTCCTTTGGCCGGTAGGGTACTATTAGAGGTTTGTACCTGATTATCCAAATTGATAGCACCCTTGTAAACTTTGAGATAAAAGGGGAAACCTTTCATGTAGAAGGAAAGGTTCCAATAGTTATTTCAAGAGATGAGGTAGAATTTTATGAGCACTGCCATATTGAGATTGCTAAAGGAGGATATCAAGTATGTAGTGTTCTACAATGCATAAGGGAACGAAATTAGTTGTATTTTGATTAAGAGGTGGATTATGATTGACTATAGTTCACATTAGTTGAGACAACATGAGAATGACTATGTGACCCATGATCTTTAACTAGCAGTAGTAGTCTTATTATTAATTTTGTGGTGACACTACCTGATGGGTGAGTGATTTATCATTTACTCTAACCCTAAGAGTCTCAAGAATATCTTCACTTAGAAGGATATTAACTTGAGATAAAGGTGATGGATATATTTCCTCAAATACTATAAATTTTATATTGTCCATACTCCTCGGATGGGGGACATAATGGCAGAAATTCTCAGCAGGAGATCTTGTTCACAGTTTTTAGCTGAGGCATCAGAGTAGTTAGCCTCATTTCAGTTGTCCATTGTATACAAGGCCGGTGCTTCATATCTTAAATTTATGGTTGTTACCCCCATATATTTTACAATGTGTCAGGGATTCTCAGCATGGAGATATCAAATGTGAGACCTTATGTATACAGATATCCATTGGATGTTCAACTAAAAGAAATTCTAAAATTAGAGAGAACGTTATCCTTTTTAGAGGGAGGAAAATGGTACCTTTGTAATTTTAGGGTTAGGTTCCATGGGATTTTTATACATCCCCTTTTTCAAAACATCCAGTTATGTGAAATATGTATGAGGAGCTCTGAAATTAGTTTTGGTGTCCATAAATGAAGTGTTGTGTTGCAAAGTTTGTCTCTTGATGCCTCACTTGTCAGAACCCTTCTTGGATAGCCATACAGGATAACCTTCCCTCTATACCCAACATCATAATCTTGATGTTTGAGCCTTTATAGATATATCATAGCCCCTGGAAAGGAAATGAGATGTCTCTACCTAGTCATGCAACCAATGTAGAAGGTCTCAGACCCACCAATAGGGGATATCCTGGCCTAACAAAAAGGTCCTCCTAATTCTTGTGAGACTAAATGACACTATGGCAGAACCTGATACCCCCATAGTGTCAAGGGACATACCTGACATATCCACCTCATTCCATATCATTCAGCTCAAGCTTCTGGGTTGTGATTTATGCCACCCACATTCCAACTGTCTAGTTGGGGCTAGCTTCCCTGGTATTTTTCCCTCAATAATGTTCTCCCCCAAAAACCTTTTATATCCCTTGGAACTCCAATCCTCATGAGCCCTATCAGTATCATATAATAACTCAACATCCCATAATATTTAGATTCATTTATATAATATTGGTCACATATCCAATAGATGTTTTGAGCTAAAAGACCTTAAACTAAAGCAATAGATGGTCCGGGCTAAAGGACCCAAAACTAAAGAAATAAATGGTCTGAGAAAAAAGACCCTAAACTAAAGAAAAAGATGGTCTAAGCTAAAGGGCCCTAAACTAAAGAAACAGATGGTCAAAGATAAAGGACCCAAAACGAAAGAAATATATGGTCTGAGCTAAAGGACCCTAAACTAAAGCCACAGATGGTCTGAGCTAAAGGACCCTAAACTAAATAAATAGATGGTCCGAGAAAAAAGACCCTAAACTAAAGAAATAGATGGTCTAAGATAAAATATCCTAAACTAAATCATATGATAGTTTTCATGAGGCCCACTATATGGCCCTATCATGATCGAGCTACTTTCCACAAATATGCAAAGCACTGGTTCACAACACCACCAAGAACTCTAGAGGGCATCTATTTGTCCTCAGTATCGAATCCTTGTCCCCTCAGATGTCTCTCCTGAGGGGGGGAAATTTTTCTCTCCAAATGACCACTAGCATAAAAAGTCACAAAGTACGAAATACCTGAATATGTGTATTATCTTTCCAATGAAAGAATAGAAGAATAGGATGGTCAAAGACTTGTGGATTCCCTAAAAAGATCACAATATTGTGCCCACCTCAAGGTCACATGAAGTCTCCATACATGGAGTTTATCCCAAGGTAAGCCCTGCAAATCCCCCCTCAGCAATCAGCTTTTCTCACCAGTGACCAAATTATTATGGTCAGATGAGCATCCCCCGAGGGTGCATAGTTTTTCATTGGAAAGTACCTCAAAAACCATCCAAAATCCTAAAAAAATCAACGTAAGAAAAATACCAAGTAGGTGAACCCCTTTAGACATAAATATCCTTCAACAAATCATCATTTGGATGAATAAAATTCCTTGATTATGTCCAATCCATCTCGTAAGACCTCTGAGACTTTTCAAAAAAGAACAAATGAGATAAAGAGGAGGCGAGAGGGGTCTTCAGTCACTGAAGGACATGAAGTGCTCCCCTAAAGACATGTGACACACCCCAACCAATCTGGTGCCTCTCATATAGCCCCTTCAACTCATCATCCACATCACATGGGAACTTTCAGAAAACTATGCGGTGCTCTAAGGAAAAACGCAAAGTTTTGGCCATAGTACTTGCACACTATCATATAATCCAAACTGTTCATGAGAGAAACCATTAGAAAATTGGGTAAAATCATGGATATTACCTGATAAAACTTGTGTACTACCCAACCCTTGTCAAATAAAACAAAGGGGATCAAAAGGGAGGTGGTGAGTGGTGTCTTTATTCACTGAAAGACATGCGACGTGCACCTCGAGTGACCCACAAGACATCGAGAGACATCGGTGTCATGACCACCTCACCTTAATAGGTCCCTCTGGCTTGTCATTTTCACCGCACGAAATACCTACCACATGTCCAGGAAACCCTACAACACTCTAAGGATGAATAGATAGGTTTCCATGAAATAATCATGCATCACCATATGACCCATATTAATCACACGACTCAACTCTGAAAAATAGAGGAAATACCCTCTGTTCCATACATGAAATCATGGATGACTATCGATCTTTGTCATATAAAATAAAGGAGATGGAAAATGGGGAGGCAAACAAGGTTCAGAATGGCCGAAGGACACACGACGCGTCCAGTGCACCCTCGACACAGACAATGATACCCGAAGATAGGTCATCCTAGGACCCACAACTATCCTCTGATCGGCACTTGGATCTCGTGAAGACCCTTGGAAATGTCGACATAATGGCATGGAAGCCCTTCAAGGTGTGAGTTTTCAATAATTGGAAATAATATACTAAAGGAAGGATAGGCCCACGACTACTGAAAATCAAGTAGTGCCCTAGAAGTGGTCCACATCAGAGAATCGTGAAACCATGTAATGCTAAAAACCACGTTGAATCCATCCATGACTCACATTAGTTTCCCTTTACAAACCGGTGAGTTTGTGGGGTGGCTACACAAATAAATTCTCTACTCCAACTCAAAAAAGGGTAGGTTGTCTAGTGGATTAGTGCGATGGTCATTTGACTGTACACTTGAGGCTACACACATCGACGACTAGATACTAGGATTCTAGGCACATATGATCACATGATCAGCCAGCTTTTTACTAGGTAATACATCGGCAGACTGCCAAAGTAGTCATGCGCTAAGAATAAATTCCTTTGCGTGATCAATCAAAGATCATGCAAAGGACTCAGGGTAAGTCATGAGAAGATAACATTAATTACATTTATTCTAGATCACATGATACCCAAACAAACTGACACTGAACCAAGATGAGGCACTCGTAAAACAAAGTAAAAATCTGAGATTCAATGTAGAAAACTCAAGCGGATGATAGGATCACATACCTCTGTGGGGATTCAAATGTGCCATCTGAAGACATGTTACAGTGCCAAGTCATGCCACCTAGATATCCTGATATCTCTTCATCATGTCATCTAGTACATGAAAAATGCTCCAGACATGTCAGTATAGGTCATGCAAACCTTCTGCGAGCATCACTTGGATCTCAGGAACCCTATGGGTTTGTCAACCTAGACTTGTGACCTCCTTCGGATGTGTTTCCTAACTCATACGATGGTGCATACTCACGTCAACCGAGTCTCATCAACACATCTATAAATGATGACACAGCTCTCATGCCCACCCCCCTGAATGAGTCATCTGAGACACGCAACACCTCTGTACATGGTGACCCGGTCTCGTGGTGTCTCCTAGACAAGCCATCCAATACATGCGACACACCACTGGACATGTTGGACTGGACTCGCGATGTCTCCCCGAGGTGTCATCTAAGACATGTGACAACCCCCGAAATATGCCACCATGACTCTCGTGACACCCCCATATGTGTTAAGCTAGGTCCCATGAGGAATCCTCAGGAATGATGATAGGATCGTCAGACACATTTCATATATGGAGGCTCATTCATCAGGATAGCCTTAGTGTGTAAGCCCCAGCCTTAAAGAACTATGAGGAATCTGATTCTTTCCATAACTGGGATACGTAGGATGCCTCATTAAAGGATCAAGCTCCATATAAAATATCTCATAGACTTCCCCAATATGTAGATCCCATATCCACATTCCATGAGGCTGATCATGCACTCCCTCTTGTTTCTCACAACGAGTATGGCTCATGTGGGCTTATGGTGATTTAATGAGGACCTCATTCGGAATCATAAATAGGAAAGCTTCATTGTGTAATCTGTATCCTTAAAGAACTATGAGGATTCTAATTCCCTCCATAACTGGGATACATAGTATGCCTCCTTAAAAGATCGAGCTCAATATCAAATACCTCAAGGACGACCCCCATATGTAGATACCACATCCATATGTCGTGAGGCTAATCATGAACTCCCACTTTTTTCTCACAATGAGCATGAATCATGTGGGCTTAGGGGGATGCAACAAGCACCATAATAGGCATCATAAATAGGTAATTCTTAGTGTGTAAACCGCAGCCTTAAATAACTATGGGGACTATGATTCCTGCCATAACCAGGATACGTAGGATGCCCCCTTAAAGGCTCGAGCTCCATATCAAATATCTGAAGGACTCCCCAATATGCAGATCCCACATCCACATGTCATGAGGGTTATCATGAACTCCCTATTTTTTTTCTCAAAATGAGAATGGATCATGTGGGATTAGGGAGATGCAACGAGTGTAGGTTCCGGGCGCAGCAGAAGCTTGTGGATGGGTGTACCCAACTTTAATTTTTGTCGTTAACAATGATAAATCTGAGATCCATCACGATGATACAACATCAGATATTTATAATATAATGAATAATGAAAGGAAAGAGGGGATTCATATAACCATAGAAAGGATCATCATATTTTGGTTATAATTTATTTAATTAAATCAAAATAAATACCTTGATGGAATTCTCTCTCTGTTGATGTTTCCAGTCACAATCTGATGTGATTTGTTGTTGCGTCGTAGAAGCCAACAATATGATTCCTCTAGTAGTGATCCACACCTGATCCACATATCTTTGGACATCACTAAAGGGATCTCTGGGTGCTAGCACGGAAGAGAATTTGCTTATGATATTCAACTTTGATCACCTTGAGAGTCACTTCCAAAGTGCTCTCCTTGATCTAGAGGAGGAGAATCTCTCTCATAACTTAAGAGCATTCATGGAGGAAAGGAATTCTATATTGGCTTGAGATATTTCACCAGATCTATTGTGCACAACCACAAATAATGGATAGTCCTAATGAGAATAATGTAATTGTGATTTATAATACTTAGAATAATAAAATTAATTAATTACCCAAAGGAATTTATTCATTTAATTTAATTCTTAGTAATACCCCATGTCTAATAATAACATTTGACTATTATTATTATCACTTCACAAGAACCCATAAAATTACCCCTAATATTATTTATTTAAATAAATAATATTATTCTCACAAATCCCCAGAAAAAATACATGGCGTGAATTTATTAATATACATGGCATGTACTTTTTTTCCCTTTTCTTTATTTCCTCCAATACATTTATTAGTCATTGAATAATGATTATTTATTTCTTAAAAAAATATCACTTCATTAATCGCTAATAAATATATTATTTTTCCCACAATATATTCTCTTGAATAACTAGTGTTGAAATAAATGCAATCAGAAATCCTTGAATAATTATTAAACCAAAATTGGGAATAATCTTTATTCATCTTGTTAAATGAATATTTAACTGAGATACTTGAACAAACTTAGTGTGTGGCCCTATGGGCCTCTTTCTTCATGGAATTAGTCATAGCCTACCTAAAGTCCAAGGTTATTATCTAGCAACACTCCAAGGCACCCATAGAGAAATAATTTAACACCGTAATGATGTGTCACTGCCTATGAACACCTACCATGTAATGTAATCCATTTGTCTCAATATCTCGAATCAAGAGGGTTTCATGTTAGTGCCATCAACCAATGTGCTTGATAATTATTTCTTTGACTTTATGGAATTGAACTCACCCATTCCTCACCATGGCCATGGATTTATTTAGGCTATATCAATTCCATCAAAAGGCCTAATATATCAACTACCTTTATGGAACAAAAGGGACAAATCCTTTCTCGTAGTATCTATTAATGCAGTATTACTCAGGACACACCCAACACATCCTACCTTGTAGCGAACAATGCGTCCTCATAGTTTTCGTTAATATATCTAAGTGTGTGATTTGTAATACCCATTAATAATAATCTTAAATTCTAAGGACCAATACACACATCCCCAGATAGAAACATCAAATGACACTATGAAATGTGGATTTCCTATTGGCGAGTCTCGTTCTCATAATATCCTCCTAGATATTACTAAGGGAGAACACCATGAGAATGCACTTCAATGTTTTTTGAGTCCTCACCCCTAATGGATTGTATTATTTATGTCCCTCAAATAAAATCATCTGGTTATAGTACATATATTCAATAATAGTGTTATGGAACTTCTGGGTTCTCGTCATAGCAGGGATTTACTATGACCCTTTGGTGCAAAAACTATACTTAGGAAATTATCACATGCATTTCCATGAAAAAAAACAATCAAGATGTGATAAGGTATTTATTAATGAATAAAGTAAAAATTAGTTGGTTCTAGGACACCAACTCCAACAGACTCCCACATGGACTAAATCTAACTACTAAAAACCTTTAACCTCCTAGCACTCACGTGATATTCATGCTTCTGCTGAGATAGTCCTTTATTCATGAGGTCCACCAAATTATCTTCCATGGACACTTTTCTCACTAGAACTTCACCCCTTTGATATAAATCCCTCAAGAGGTGATACTTACAGAGAATGTGCTTTTTCCGTTGATGTGACCTTGGTTCATTTGAAAGATCCACTGCTACAGTATTATCACAATAAAATGTGATATGATATTTAATTATATGAACCATATAAATATCCTAGAAAATGTTACAAATCCATATGACTTCCTTGGATGCATCAGAAGCCACTATATATTTGGAATCCTCTATAGAATCGGCAAAAACTGGCTTCTTTGAACTCTTCCAGCTCACAGCTCCTCTATTTAGACAGAAAACATATCTTGATTGTGACTTCCAATCATTCTAATATATATAAAAACTAGCATCATCATACCCTCTGATGATAAGCTCCATGTATCCTCTATACACTAGCAACATACCCTCAGTTCTATTAAGATGCTTAAGGATAGTCTTAATAGTAGTCCAATGTTGTTATAATGGATCTACTTTATATCTTCCTACCATGTTCAGTGCATAAGCAACATTAAGCCTGGTACATAACATGGAATACATGATGGATCCTATATCTGAAGTGTATAGGATCTTACTCATCCTATCTTTCTCCTATTGTGTCTAAGGACACATTCTCTTAGAAAGATGTAGGCCATGTGACATTGGAACCAATCCCCTCTTGGATTGTTCTATACAAATTCTCTTTAATATCTAGTCAATGTATGTACCTTAACATAGTCCAAGAAGCCTATTGAATATCTCATGAATGATCTTGATCCCTAGAATGTAGGCTGCTTCACCTAAGTCCTTTATGGGGAAATAGTTTTTCAAACAGTCCTTAACTGACTGTAAGACTGGTATATCATTTCTAATAAGTATTATGTCATCAACATATACTACTAGGATAACGACCCAATTTCCATTAAACCTCTTATAAACACATGACTCAAATTTGTTCTTAATAAAACCAAATTCCTTTATGGATTCATCAAATCAAATGTTTCATGACTTGGATTCTTGATTTAATCCATAAATGAATTTCTGCAACTTGCAAACTCTTTTGGCTTTACCTGGTGTCACAAACCCTTTTGGTTGTGTCATATAGAAATCTTCATGAAGGTTCCAATTATGGAATATTGTTTTGACTTTCATCTTCCAAATATTGTAGTCATGGTAAAATTCTATGGAAAGTATCATTCTTATGGATTTAAACATGGGAAATGGTCAGAAGGTTTCATCATAGTCAATTCCTTAATGCTATCTGAATCCTTTATCCACTAGCCTTGATTTATAGGTGATAACTTGACCTTCCATGTCCAGATTTCTATTGAATACCCATTTTCATCCAAAAGGCTTTACATCAACTAGCTCATTAACCAGAACCCAAACTTGGTTCTAATAAATGGAATCTATCTTATATTTCATAGACTATATCCATCTTGAAGCTTCTGATATCTCTACTAATTCCTTATAAGAGAGAGGTTCATCATTGTCCAAAAATAATGATTTTCCATCCTCAGTGACTATGAAACCAAATATATTTGGTTCCCTTACCTCTCTTGTGCTCTTACACAGTACTTGTGTTTCTGGAACCTCTTCTATGGGGACCTGTGGAACTTGTTCCTGTACCAACTCATGTGTATCTTGAGCATAAAATTCATCGAATCCAATATTTCTCACACTATTCTTTTTTAGGATGTGATCCCTCTCAAGAAATATGGCTTGTATGGTGATAGTCACTTTCTTTTCTTAAGGGTTATATAGGTAATATCCTTTCGTTTCATTGGGATATCCTATAAAGATACACCTCCTTCCCCAAGGTGCTAGTTTGTTTCCCGAGAAGGCCTTAACAAATGCCTCTCATCCCCATACACATGTGTGTGACAAAATTGGTCTCTTTCCATTATATAACTCATAGTGAATTCCATTTTCCACCTTAGTTGTACTTAGTTTAATGTGTATGCTTCAGTTTGTAATGCATATCCCCAAAAATGATAATAAAAGATCTGCATGACTTATCATTGACCCCACCATGTTCAACAAGGTGAAATTCCTCCTTTCACTAACACCACTCCACTGTGGTGTATAAGAAGAAGTGAGTTGATATCTAATTCTAAACTCCCATAAAAGGTCTATGAATTCTTGGTTTAGGTATTCTCCACCATGATACGATCAAAACTTCTTTATCTTCTTACCAAGATGATTCTCAACTTCATTCTTTAATTCCTTAAATTTCTCCAAGGACTCTGACTTATACCTCATTAAGTAGATATAGATATATATACTCAAATCATTATTAAAAGTAATGAAGTAAGAATATCAACCTCCTGCTTCTACTGGAAATGGTCCACACATATCGGTGTACCAATCCTAGAAGCTCTATGGCCCTTTCACTATATCCACCGAAAGGTGGCTTGGTCATTTTACCTTTTAAACAAGTGTGACATCTATCAAGTGGTTTTAGCTCAGTAGTGTCTAAATAAATATCTTGTAAGATATTTTTCATGCACTTCTTGTTTACTTGACCAATACGGTGATTCCACAACTAAGTGTTGTATGAGTTATGTGAGTTTTTTTCGTTATTGATTTCAAACACTTTGTTTTCATAATTTAATACATACAAACCATTATTTAAATGTTCCACACCATAACATATGTTATTCTTATAAAAGAAACAACCCTTATTTCCAAACATGAAAATAAATCCATCCATATCTAAACATGAAACATAAATTATGTTCTTGGTGGCACTAGACACATAATAAAAGTTAGGTAAAACAAAAATCATCCCAGTTTTCAATGATAGATGGTAATCACCAATGGCCAATGCATCCAACCCCATGCCATTGGAATCCCAAAGATCCACCTATCCTATGTAAATCCTTAAAAATATACTTGTTTCTTACATTTGAATATAGTTGTGAGCCCCACAAGCTATATCTAATATATAATTTGTAGAAATTGAAAGATTACACTCGATAACGAATGCACCTTTAGCATACACAAGCATTTGGGTGCAGTTCCTCTTCCAGTGGCCTAGCTTTCCACATGAAAAACATACCACATCCCATTCCTTTCTCTACCTTTGGATCTTCCCCTTCATGGAGGGATGATGCTCATGGGATTCAGACCGTTTATAAATCTTTGGCCCCTTTGACTTGTCCTTCATTTTTTATTCACCATAAGGACGGTGGGTTTGTCACACCCCATGTCCTTATCTACCTAGAGAATTCTGTTTAGATTTTCCGATAGACTCTTCTCATTGTTCCTCATGTTGTAGTTGACAATAATTCTAGAGAAGGTCATGGGTAGTGATGATAGGATAAGATCTGTATGAAACTCATCTGGGAACATGATCGCTAAGATGTCCAGGCATTCAATGAAGACAATAAGCTTGACTACATGAGGCCCAAATGGCGCAGACTCTCCAATCTTAGTTCTGAACAAAGCATTAGAGATCTCATATCTCTCCTGTCTCACATTATCTTGATAGTGATCCTTAAGGTGAGACATCATTCTATACACGTCCATGTTTTCATGTTGCTTCAAGATCTCATTAGACATGGACGATAGCATGAAACATTGGACATCTATGGAATCATCCATATGTTTCATATAGAGAGATATTTCATCATCACTAGACTATTTTCTAGGTGCAACTAGAATAGGCTCTTCCAGCACATGAAATTTCCTCTCACCATTGACTTCAGAATATTATATTTCCTGAATATTCTAGTGGAAAGGATCCATATTTCCCTTTGAATTACCCCAACTAGGGTTGGTCAAGTAACTTTAAGGGTTTTAGGTAGTTATTCCAAATGAGAATTTCATTAACTCACAGTTCCTTAATTCACTGAGTGGACTGCCCAATCCTAAAATCCTTTTATTTTGGATTTCCCCAACCTCTACCTCTTGGTCACACCAAGTCCTATTGTGGTAGTCATCCCTTGATGTGAACTAAGCCAAGTCAACCCAAAACCTTGAATTATAATTCCCCAATAATTTAAATCACACCAACTAGGGTTGGTCAAGCACTTTGAACTATGGTTCGATTCTAACCAAGATTATGGAAGGTTATATCGAAGTATTATTTTGTTAAGGGATTTTATCCTTATATGTAAATTCTATTTTATTATCTTTGATTACATGATTTTTAATATTAAGTTGGATATACTTAAGTGATTAACCATGTCTTAGATAATATTTACACATAAGTAGCACTTGTTTAATTCCATCTTACATGCTTGTTTAATTCATTAATTATGTGATCATGACAACACACCCACAATAAATAAACCATGAAACTAACAGAAATAAAATAAATTTCATGATCATGAGCTTGTTCTATTGGTTATTTTATCTATCAGTTGATAAACTAACCCAAGACCTAGGGGAGAAAACACCTTGAACCTTTTGGGTTCATGTTTATAGCTTTCCACCTGTCCACCTTTGTATCTCCTTGGGTTGGTTTCAACTCAACTCCTAACTTGAACCGCCTCCACTATATTGGAATATCCATCCATTACATATGATTTTATCTCACACATAGGTGAGGGGAAAATGGGGTTTTATGTAAAAGAAACATTGGACACACAAGACCTACATATTAATGAGAAGAAATCTCACAACACAACAAATTAAATTTAAATAAATTAATTAAAAGAAACCATCCACATACAAAGGTCCTATTCTAGCTCATGATCATAGATTCATGAAACGATATTTACAAATAAATAATAATAGAATTTAATTCTTTAATCATTATTGTTTAAGATAAATCAAGCTCGAATTAATTAATTATATTTAATTAATTAATCCTTTTATCTTAAACCCTTTTCTGAATTTCATTGAGATTCTCATCCATTATAAATTTAAACAAATTAATTCAGTTAAAATTATCTTTATACGTAACTTGTACCTCAGAGGAAACCCAGTGAAATATTATTCCTAAATACCCAATGATTAGAAATGAACAATATGTAGATGTAACATTAAACACAGATATATATATAAACACCTGTCACATGTTGTGTCTCACCTTTACACCCGCACCATGGTACACATCTCAAGGGTTTGTATAATATAATAATAAATTTTAATAAATCTTTGTAATTTGGATGATTACACGGCGTTTAGTTCTTACTATATGGAGTGTACTATTGTTCACCGTCCATCTGAAGTACACACCCAGGGATATGGCATGTAGATTTACTTTTGAAATTTCCAGAGTACACTTCATGTCTAATGGGCCACATGTCATGTAGTATCCACGTTATACTGTCTCCATCCAACCAATTCATGTATAGGGTACACAGTCT
Source organism: Viscum album (assembly GCA_963277665.1). Taxonomy (NCBI): domain Eukaryota; kingdom Viridiplantae; phylum Streptophyta; class Magnoliopsida; order Santalales; family Viscaceae; genus Viscum; species Viscum album. Next base: position 742,429,145 of record OY728123.1, on the reverse strand, counting down.
AACCCTAACCCTAAGGGACTACATTCCGTGTCTAGTGGGATACATGACATGTAATCTAGAAACCGTGTTCCACATGTTCCTGGTCAACACACAGAGTCATAAAGACGTATATAAACTCTAACACATGGATTGGTTTGGCAGACTAGACCCAATGCATTGAACCTTGACTACATGGCGTGTACTGCTGAATACATGTTGTTTGTTCTGGTTTTGTATGTCCAAGAACATTTTCCACCTCCATATGATATCCCCTATTTTATTTTAATAAAAATTAGAATAAAAGATAATTTTTGTAAGGTGAATGAGAAATGAAAGAGAAGAAACAGATCTTGAGATTCAGATTTGTAGAATAATTCACTTGAATTGAAACAACTAAATGATTAGATGTGTAAATCATCAACAAAAAACTAAATAATTATAATCAATAATATTACCCCTCTGATACCACTTGTAGGTACCGAGCGCAGTAGAAGCGTGTGGATGGGTGTACCCAACTTTAATTTTTCCATTAACAATAATCAATTTGAGATCTATGATGATGATAAAACACCAGATCATTGGAATAGAATGAAGAAAAAAAAGAAAATAGGGGATTCCTAGAACCATAGATGGGATAATAATGGGTTTTTTATATTTAATTTAATTAAAAGGCAAGAATTACCTTGATGGTATTATCTCTCTATTGATGTTTCTGGTCATAATCTAAAGTGATCCATCGTTGCGTCACAGAAGCCAAGTGTAAGCTTCCTCTAGTGGTGATCCACACGTACTCCACGTATCTCTAGACTTTATTGAAGGGATCTTCGATTACTAGAACGGAAGAGACTTTACTTGTGATGTATTCCTTTGATCGCCTTGGGAGCCACTTCCAAAGCACTCTCCTTGATCTGATGGAGGAGGATCTCTATCGTAACTTGAGAGAGTTCATGGAGAAAAGTAATTATCTCTTGACTTGAGAGCTTTCACTAGATCCACTGTACATAACCACAAATATGGATAGGCCTAATGAGAATAATGTAATTGGGATTTATAATACTTATAATAATAAAACTAATTAATTACCCAAAGGCATTAATTCATTTCATTTAATTCGTAGTAATACCCCGTGTCTAATAATATCATTTGAATATTATTATTATCACTTGACATGAACCCAGATAATTACACATAATATTATTTCTCACAAATATCTAAAAAAACAACATGACATGTATTTATTAATATACACAGCGTGCACTTTTTTTCTTTTTCTTTATTTCCTCCACCACATTTATTAGACCTTGAATAATGACTATTTATTTCATAAATAAATATCATTGCATTACTCGCTAATAAATATATCATTTCTCCCACAATATATTTTCTCAAATAACTAGTGTTGAAATAAATGTAATCAAGCATCCTTGAATAATTATTAAACCACAATTGGTAATAATTTTTATTCATCTTGTTAAATGAATATTTAACTGAGATACATGGACACACTTAGTGTGTGACCCTATAGGACTCTTTCATGGTGGAATTAGGTAGAGCATACCTAAAGTCCAAGGTTAGCATATAGAAACATGCCAAGGCACCCATATAGAAAGAAGTTAATTCTACAATGACACATCACCTCCTACAAACTCTTATCATGTAATGTAATCCCTTTGTCTCAACATATCGAATCAAGCGGGTTGTATATTAGTGCCACCAACCCATGTGCTCGATTATTATTTCATCGACTTTCCAAAATTGAAATCTCCCATTCCTCACCATGGACATGGATTTATTTAGTCTATATCAATTCCATCAAAGAACCTAAGATATCAACTTCTGTTATGGAACATAAGGGAAAAATCCTTTCTTATGTTATATATTAATGCAGTATTACTCATGATGTACCCAACATATCTTACCTCACTAAGAACATTGTTTCTTCACAGTTTTCATCAATAAATCTAAGTTCACAAGTTGTAATACCAATTAATAATAATATTAATGTCTAAGGACCAATACACACATCAGCTGATAGGAACATCCAATGACACTATGAAATGAAAATTTTCTACTAGAGGGTCTTGTTCTCATAATATCCTCCTGGATATTACCAAGGAAACACACCATGAGAAGGTGCCTCAATGTTTTATGAGTCCTCACCCCTAATGGCCTGTATTATTTGTTTCCATAAAATAAGCATCCGTCTATAGAACATATATTCAAGAATACTGTGATGGCACTTCTAGGTTCTTATCATAGTAAGGATCCACTACCACCCTTTCCTGCAAACAGCTATCCTTAGAACATTATCACATTAATTTTCACACATATAAAAAATCAAGGTGTGATAAGGTATTTATTAATGAATAAAGTACAAAGTAGTTGATTCTAGGCCACCAACTTCAACAACTAGCTCCTCATTGGGAATCATAAACAGGGAATTCGTGGTGTGTATGGCCCAACGCTCATCAAAATACATGGTTTTTTATTCCTAAAATAACCAGGATACAAAGGATGCCTCATAAAGGATCAATCCCATCCTTGGAATATCAATCACCTCCACACATGGGAGCATATCCTGAAGCACTTGGTCATGTGACTTCAGCACATAAGTGATTTCCCACTATCAGAAAGTGATAGAGAACCTCAGATACATAGAGATTAATCCTGGTCTATTATACATAAAGTAGAATTAACCAATAGTCGTTTTTTCAGGGTAACTAATCATGTATCGGGATTAGTAAGATATTCAAGAACATGTAATAAATCTATAATAGAGTCCCGAAGTATGAAACAATTTCCTTTAAAAGGGTGCGATGAGCCCGAACTCCCATCCTCTCTACTAATGCAAGTCCCTAAGAGTCGTTGTGCCTTAAAACCTAGATGACTGTTCGCCTTTAGAAAGCAGGTCCGTATTCAACTACGGATAGGATAACCATTGGAAGTTTCATGGAAAATTGAAATTGTAACGTGGCGAGAAAAACCCTATTCCATGCCATGAAATCCCTCTGAAACATGGTCTTTAAATACGTGTAAATATCAAGGATGTTTTAAGTACCCTGGTGACCTTTTCCTAATCATAAGGCACCCATACACCTTAAAACTGAAAACTCGTTCCCATTTAACTTCAACTAATAAATTCATCCCACGAAACCAATTACATGTTAACAAAAAACTATGCAAGCTATAACAAGCAATAAACACAGAGAAAAATGCCAAGAATCATAGAATCTTGATACATAGGATGAACATGTTTAACAAACTGACAACCTGACATATAATCACTCAATGCACATAATCAAATCAGAAAGAAAAATATAAATTCAACTACATGGCATGGAATATACAAGACATGTGAATTTATATGTGTCTATAATAATTCATTGTTTCATGGTCTGAGTACATTAAACCCATCGAAATGGGAGGCCTTGGAATCAAAGATCTCAGAATTTTTAATGATGGACTGATTGGAAAATTTATTTGGAATCTTATATCGAGTGATAATTCTCCTGAGTTGTTTCTGAACAGATTCAAGGGGAGGCTCTTCAATGGATACAGATATCACCTCACATCCTTTGTCTGGACATCTCTTAAGTCTTCTTTCAGGAAACTCACACATGACACCAAATGGATTGTGGGTAGGGACTCAAAACTTAACTGCTGGACTACCGTATGGCTGGATGCACCATTTCAGGATGTCATTGATGTCCCTATAGAAGACACTCACATGTCAATTGCAAGCATGCTATCACAGATTTCCAGGTTTGACACAATTCCTCATCAGATCAGTCTGGACATTCAGAATTATAACTTCATGGAATATGATACTATCATATGGAAGCACAATCAGTAGGGGAATTTTAATGGAAAAGAGTTTTACAAACTTGAATGTGGTGCTGCTACCCAACCACCAGTGTGGATAATGTAGTTTAATAAATCTTTCATTCAGCCTTCAAGGTTTGTGTTGCTCTGGAAAATTTGTAAAGGAAGGCTGGACACTCAGGATCGACTTAAGAAGGCTGGATTTAATATTCCCTCCATTTTCTATCTCTTCCAACATGTTGAAGAGAACACAAATCATTTGTTCATTGCATGTGACTTTGCGCATACACTTTGGTAATATATTGGAATGTAGTTTGATATGGAATTCGACAGAAACAACTAGTTTGAAGAGTGCATGAAGGCACTTTGTGTGGGCAATTACAGTGAGAAGGTTTTCCACCTGCTACTTGCAGCAGCTGCGACAGTGGTATCTCACATCTGGAATGCCCGCAATCAGTTGTTGTTCAATGAAATGAAGCCTTCTATTTATGCAGTGATGATGGCTCTACACAAGGAGGTCTATGCCGCATCAGTTGTGCATCCTGGAGGTATGTTTAACACGATCCGAGAGTTGAACATTCTTAGACTGTTGGGTGTTGTAGGTCGACCGAGGAAACCTAGAATGTTTAAATACATTTAGTGGATTCCTCCAATTGTGTCATGGTTAAAAGTTAATGTAGATGGGGCTGCAATAGGAACGCCCGACCCCTCAGGATGTGGAGGTGTCTTTTCTACTCATCATGGATTCATCAAGGGGTGTTTTTATCACTCTACTAGAATTAAAACGGCGTATGAGGCTGAGTTATTGGCCATGATATATGAAATTTATTATGCTGCTCGGTACAACTGGACACCATTGTGGCTTGAATCTGACTCTGAGGTTGCTGTGAAAGATTTGAAGGCAAGGACACGAGATGTACCGTGGATAATTCTACCTCTTTGGGTTGAGTGTCTCATCAAGAGCACTCATCTCAATTTGGAAGTCTCCCACACATATCGAGAAGCAAATAAAGTTGCAGATGTGCTGTCCAAGAAGGATGTCAGTGAGACGGGTATGTTTGGGTCTTTTACAATTCCTAATTGGTGTGAAGCAATGGTGAATGCTAATATGTGTGGTGTGATTCACTCTCGGATATGTAATAACCCCTTGTAACTCTGGCTCTGTTTTTCTATTTTTTCTTATATATTTTTATGGGTCCGACTTTCGTCGGCTCCCATGATTTCTTGGTGAAAATAGTAGAAATATTAATCCCATCCCAGGCCACTTGGACTTTTATCCATGGGTGGGGTGATCAATCCTATGCATGTATATTTAACAAGCACCAACACATTCCTAGTATGTTGTATTCTTGACCAAAACAAAAAGAAAAATTAAAAAACACCTTTGATACCACTTTGTAACATCCCAGCCCAACTGGTCACTAGAATGGTAGCTGGACCGGTGGGTCACATAGCCTCAATATCACCTACCAGCTTCACCCCAGGCAACCAAAATTGACCCCTCATACCCCGGTACAACTTGGAAACACCTAGGTGTACCGCCAGGGGTGAGTTGTGGAACTCACCAAGAACCCTCTTGCGCATTTCCACCGGGACGAACAATATTCCCTAGAGCTGGTGATGTCGAAGGATCTCCAAGACCATCTTGAGGTTCTTAGTGTGTTACTCCTCTGATCTTGAATATATCAATATGTCATTGATGAACACAATGACTAACCAGTACAGAAACTCATAGAAAATAGAGTTCATGAGCCCCATGAACACAGTAGGTGTGTTTGTAACATCGAACAACATGACTAGGAAATCAAAGTGCCCATACCTGCACCTGAAAGCTGTCTTTGGAATATCACTATCTTTCACCCTTAACTAGTGATACCCAGAACACAGATCAATCTTATAGAACCAACATGATCCCCTTAGTTGGTCAAAGAGATCATCTATCCAAGGGAGAGGGTAATAGTTCTTGACTGTTACCTAATTTAGTCTCTGGTAGTCTATATATAGACTGAGGCCACTATCTACCTTATTCAAGAACAAGATCGGAGCACCCCAAGGGAACCTGCTAGCTCAGACCAAACCCTTCTTCATCAGATTGTAAATCTGAATCTATAACTCCCACAACTCAGAAGGCGCCATCTGATAAGGAGACATCAAAATTGGACGGGCATCGGGTTGTAAGTTTGTCCCAAACTCAACGTCACATCGAGGGGGTACAGTAATAACCTCCTTGGGAAAAACGTGTAGGAACTTACTGATGATACCTTGGACTTCCAACATCTCCATATCTACTAACTCCACTGACAGATCAGCTAACAAGGAAGGATGGGTCTCCACTCGCCGGCTGCCTCCCGGGAAACCCCGCTCACTGACAAAAGTCACACATTGTCTGCCCATATTTGAAAACATGACCCTTCTTCAGAATTAGTCGATAACATAATGCACATAGAAATTCCATTTGATGCCTAAAATGACATCATATGGCTGCATCTGTAGCAAAAGAAGGTCCCCAAAGAACTGATCTGGCCCCAATATCAGTCTGTATCCCCAGAAAATGTAAGACAAGCTGGTCTGACCTCTGACTGGCGTACTCAAAACTAGGGGCACGATAAGTCTCTCTAATTCTAGGCCCAATTTATGGGCTATAATGGGTGTAAAAAAGGATTGTGAAGCTCTTTAATTAAACATGGTGTAGGGAAGAGTGCTAAACAAGCTGATCATACCTTGAACAACTTTTGGCCCTGCTGGAACTACTATGTCTATGGCGTGAAACTGCCCACACCCAGCTCCTCTGCCCCTCAGTTATTAGCCGCCTCCCTGGACATGCCCTGGTCGAGGCCCCTGAAGAGCACCTTGATGCCAGACTCCTCCTACAACATATTCTATAGAAGGAGCGGGAGCTCGCTATCCCTATTGGTGCGGCTAAAAAGGCCCGACTAGAAACTGTTGCTGCTGAGGTGGGCACTGAACCTTCCCACCCCCACTGTACAAAATTTGGTAAGGGAACTGATTTTGAATATTCCCATGACTTCCATAGATGAAGCATCTCGGTCCTGGGCCCACAAATAATGGGTGAGGATTGGGAGATCAAAACTCAAACTGCAAGGGCCTTCTCCCCACTGGCTAAAACCTGGAAGGCCTGGACGCTGGAGGTCTACTGCTGATATCCTTACCCTTTGATGAGCCCAAATGGATACCCTCTTGTAGCACACCTCCTAGTGTGTGCATCCTATCCACAACTTCATCCTTCTTCTGGACCTCCATGTACATCGGTAGGGTGAAGGGAGTAACATTATACTAAAGAGATGGTCGGAGTGCCTCCTCTAAATGTCTCACCTGAGAATCCTCATCTAGAAAAAGGTCTAGAGTAAAAGGAAAGCGATCCTTGAACTTAATCCCCAGCTCGCATACTGACATACTCCCCTACTGATGGGAGATTATCTCCTACCTCTTCTTAGCCTTCATCGTGGAAGAGAGGAATTCTTCCCGGAACTCCCTCTTGAAGTTAGTCCACAAAACCTCAGCGTCCCTATTCTCCCCAAGACAAAGCGTCTTCCATTGAATCACCGGTCCCTGTATCTGGCTTACATCTAGAGGAAACCAGTACTCCATAAGAGCCTGGATCAAGCTAAAAGATATCACCAACTCCTTGAGCCCTATTTTGGTCACCATGTCTAAGACACTTCCTCGTACTTCTCTAGGATCTGCCACTAAAAGGCACAGAGCGTCTTCTACCACTGGTCATCCTCCACCTATCGATCAGACCTTTACTGATTAGCCAAATCAACATCTTAGGCCTCGATCTCCTGCACTAACCGTGGTTTCCATCCGGGTTCCATAGCTGTAAGGTAAATAAGGAATGCCTAAACCCAAGTAGTATAGAATATTAATTCTAAATTTTTCATATACTTTTTATTTATTTTAAATCCACAAAATAACCAAGACACACCAGAACACAAGTTATTTTGATGTTTGCACCATTCCTAGGGTCTCTAACCTACAATCAGTGTAGCCTCACTTGGTCGTTTCGTAGGTCCAGAGTCCTTGCATCAGATCATGGGGGGGGGGGATAAAATCCCATGTCCTAGCTAGTCTTCCATATCCTATTTAATGAACCAAGATTTCCTAACACTATTTACCTACCACCCCATGAAATCCCCAATGTGCCTAACCTCGGACTCCATTCTATCTATCAACCTTCCTTAGATAACATTCTGTCATGACCCACCTTCCCCAAGATGAGATAAGGGACAACAAACTGCCAAATCCATCCTTCCTCAAGTTTCAGAAGAGATAATGACCCTCGAGTCCCACTTTCAGTAGGACCCAGAGTGGCGACTAGCACCAAGGGTATATAATCACACATTATATGGAAGGCATTACACTTTTTTATTTAGTAGGATTAGGTGATATGGTGGTAAAAACCCAAAAAACTCCAAAACCGAAGGTAGAAGTAAAGTAAAACCAAAAATTCATTCCCATATGCATGTTCTAAATAAAGTGCTACAAGGTACAAGAAAAATCCAATGGGGAGTACCAAAATAAAAGAAAAGAATCAACATCAACGGTCCTGACATCCGAGCTAATAGGGTCTATTTTGGTCCTCAAAGTCCTCCAGGAAACCTGAAAGTGGTTTTTATATATGTAGGGTGAGTATACAAGTATAATCGGTAAGAAAAATCAAAAGCTCTCGTGCACAAGTGGGGATGAATTATAATGCCACATGAGAGAAGGATATAATTAAAGCTCCTAGAAAGGAAACTATCCACCCAAACCTATCCAAGGCACAATCCCCAAATAACTCAAGTCAAGTAATGTAATATTAATAGAACATCTACATTTGGGTACCCTGCACTGCTTTACCAATAGTTATTTAAGACATCCTACGTATCAGACCTCTCCCTCCTTTCTCACTGCAGTCCCACTTCCACCCCAACAACAAACTTTTGGGCCACCACAACCACAATTACACCCAAAAACACCTAGGACACCACAACCAAACATAAACACGCCTGCAGACACCTGGGATAGAATAACTACCTCCACACCCGAAGAAAACTGGGCCCGAACAACTACTTCCACACTTGAAGACACCTGGGCCTCATCCCGAAGACACTTGGGAAACAACCTTCCCGCACACACCTTGACCAACCACCAAAACACACCCTGTCTAAAGAATATTGGGATATAATGGATCTCAGTCCATCACAGCCTACTCGAAGAGTTTTGGGATACTCAGCAAAGGGAGCAGAAATGGAGCTAATTACCATCCACTCATAGGAGTGTTCGAAAAAAACACCCTCCCCCATGAAATGGGGGTGTTCGGCATGAAGTGATCAACTTGGGTGGGGCCCAAATAAGAAACATATAACTAAAATTATTCATATAAGTAAACAATCACTCATCCCAACCTAGGGGTTCCAAAACCAGCCCTTACACCAACACCCTAGTTACTATTCATCCATAAAAAGCACAACATCCACAACCAAGACCCAACTCATTCTCGAAAAAAAAAAATCCCCATTGATCTTATTCTTGTTATCATATTCCATTGATTCCATTTAAAAGATTCTTCACTTCTTGGAAACTAACAAACATAGCCATAAGCCAAGGAAGGAAAAATAGTCAAGCAACAATTTAATCATTCACACCCAATTCTCTTGTAAAGTCACAACAACAAAAGGGATCTGTGAGATCCCTCGAAGTACTTAAACCTACCAAACCCCAAAATACGGCCCCACATGGAACCAAATGCACAAAATAATAACTTCAAAATAGGGGATCCCATCCCCATCCATGTCACCTCACAGGCATCAAGAAAAACAACCATACACATCACCAGAATAGAGCAAGGTAGTTTTCAGATTTAAACACACCATTCCTTTAGTTCTGTCTTTCCATTTTGTTAACCGAGGTGACCACACAAGGATTATTATTCATTGAGATTCAATTTAATAAAACAGTTTTATGTGATTAACTAGTTTCCATGTTACAGTCATTCAATCAAAAAATTATCCATAAAATAGAGGTTCATTAGTGTGGAAGAAAGGACCACCACCAGCCACGATTTTCAGTGGACATAATCCCGTACAATTCAAAACATATAAGAAAAGGTAAAAGAGTATATCAGCATCATCAAAAACACCCCTTAATTCTTTAAAAACCATTTATTAACTTTTTTAAGGTTTGGTTTCATCCATCCCCATAGGAACATTATCATACCCACCCTGCATGATACACAGTAAAGAGAGAGGAAGAGAAAACCCCTACTTGAATGATCAATGATAGAAGTTTTTCTCCACACACCAAGAACTAGGGATGCATGACTTGCAGGGGAGGAACTCCAAGGGATCCAAGAGTGAGCTAGAAAGGCTCCATCATAGGTACACCACTATCCTCAAGAAGTGGGACTCCAAATTCACCATGGAAAGGAAAGAGACTAGCCAAGAAGACGAAATAATCCCAGTGAGATAAAAGGTGAGATCATGGAGTTATGGGATATGAATTATTGAATAGATTTAAAGGTGGATTGTGGTTTCACCATGTGGTTGGTTGGTTACACATGGTGGAATTAATTTTCATTTAATAATTCTCATCAGAGAGGTGTCCATAACTGTTGTGAGTTAAATGATTTCATTTAAATAAAGGAAAACAAATAACATAGACACAAAGTTTGGGTCATTCGAGGGTCACCATACTCCTGGGGATCTAGAAAATCATTTATGGTCTTTAAAAAGATCCTCAAACCACTTAGAATAGGCATTAAACCTTAAAGGAAGCATCACGAGAAAATGAGGAAAGAAATCCCTGACAACCCCATGGCACCGATTGGGGACACATCAATTGGCAAGACTAATCGGTGAGTCCGATTGGTGAGAACAATCAGTGACACCATGGTGAAACCCTTCCATAGAAACTGCTGCCCTCGCGACTCACTGATGGGTCTAGGGAACTCCAAAACCAAAGATTGAAATAATTGTGGACCAGGAGGGTCTGGTTCATTACAGATCCTTGGGATAATTAAATATAACTCTTGATGGTCTGAGTTGATTATCCCGGAAATGAAGTATAAAGTGTATTTTTGATGATTTTTGTCATTTGAAAGATATTTATAATGGTTCTAAACTGTTGGAGGATTCTATGTTATTGGTTCTCTCATTCCATTTAGGGGATATGAAATTAATTTATGTGACATATGAATTATGTATAACTATGCAACTTAAGTTAATATTATGACCATTTAGTCAGTAAATCATTTTTTAATACATAGTTTAGGATTGGTCAAGTTGTGCATTGGGTCACATGAGTATCAGATCATATGTTGGGCCTTGATAGGTACTGATAATATCATGATCAAGTTTATGACTTTTGGGAATCCTATAAAACTTTTAGTAAAGTCATTGGTTATTAGTTAAAGATTAAGGTTAATCTCACTTGGGGTATGATGGAGGTATATGATGACTTAATTAAATCTACGGGACACCTAATATTGAAAGTGATATGGGTTAATGAGTTTAGAATTAACCTTGTAATGTATTTTACCCTTATATAAGTTATGGGTGTGGGTATTCATGGGATTTATTATTATCATACATTATTAATAGCAATAGATCTCTTCTATGGGATATGGTGAGATATGTGAGAGATATTCCTAGTGAGGTTTTTTTAGTCTCAAACCATGCCATATGATATGAGTAAATAGGGTTGCAACATATTTTTGATATCTCATAGAATAAAAATATGTTATAAGTGTAGTGCCTTTCCTACTTATAAATTTATTAACATTCTTGGGATTCAAATATGATTATTCTAACACATTACCTTGAGGTCAGTTTCTTGAAGAATATTTTTTGGTTTAAATATAAATGATTGTTATGAGTTTAACACATGTAACTATTGATTGATTTGAATAATTTATTCTATATGAGTTATCTTAGTAGTGTAGTGGAACTCCCCATGATTTTAGTGGGGGTTATCTTTCATTATGAAACTCAATGCATGTGGTAATACCACATATTAAATGTGAATTGTGGTGATATTAGATCGTAATGATAGGTTTTAAAGACTTTGTTGAATGGATTAAAGTATTTATTATTATTGAATATAAGTGAGATGTGTAAATTACTAGAGTTAAATGATGTTTTAAGTATTTTTTTAAAAATTAGTATCTATATGGGGATGTTAAGGATTATTTTATTGATGGTTTTTTTCTTATATGAGTTATATATAATGTACCCTTAGAATATAGTGTCGTTATAATTGATATGTGATGGTTGATGGATAATTCTGGATTGGATCATTGTCATCCTCAGTTCATAGTTATTTCTAATGTGAATCATGTTTAAAATTTATAATTAATCTATTATTAAAAATAATATGGAAAAAATAAAATATATCTAAAGTCTGAGGTTGATCTCATAAATACTGTTTATCCCAAGCATGAAAAAATATTTCAAATGTCAAGAAAGTCAATTAATGTAATTAAAATATATCTAAAAATTATTTCTAGATATAAAATTATTAACGTGAAATGATTTTTTTATTAATAGTATGTCATGATATAATAGAAATTCCAAAATTTTTAAGGATTCGTCATTATCGTCATTGGAATTGGATCTAAACAATGTACTTGGTATATGAGTTGTTCCCTAATTATTAAAATTCTATTTTAATATTTTTATGTAGATAGATTCATCTAATGACTAGTACTTACAAAAAAGTTCTCATAAATAAGTACTTATCCTCATTATATTACTAGTTAATGGATTAAATATAAATTCATAATTCATGAAATAGTTATATAATATAATGAAATTAGAATGATGAGGAAGAATTAACGATTATATAAACCCTACTAGTATCACTTTTAAAAGAAATATATCAATTCACAAATAATATTCCATTAAAAACAAAGTATTAAGTATATACCCCCTCATGTCTTCATATAGACAAAATACTTGATCCTTGTTAGTCATGAACATGATGAAGGGAAATATTAAATTATTTTCTAACTGCATCCTTCAAGATCCTAGATTATCTAATTAATGTTCCTTCTATTTTATGTAGGTATAATATTGTTCCTCAATATAATTTATCTTTAATATATATATATATATATTAACATATATATATATATCTAATATTTTATATATATTCACATATCTTATCCACATTTATGTTTTTTCCATCCACATAAAAATTTCCTTTAAACATTATCTGAGGTATATCATATGTTTTCCTAAAATGATATGATGATTTCCTAATAAAAATAATTTTATATATCTCCAAACTTATAAAATATCTTCAGAAAATGTTTTAATACTCTCATGGTAAAGGAAAGTAGTGATACGGTTCCATTACACTATCCCATTATGTCTCAACAATACCCCAATTTTTTTTGTTTAATGAATAAAAATGGAATAAATTCCTAAAAACCTCTTGAATGGAATTATTTTTAATCCTAAAGCATTTTCTCATAAATTTAGAAAATTATTTATGGATTTTTTTCATGGATGTTGTAATTTAGTATGTGTTTAGGTGATAATTAGAACAATAGGTCAAAGAGGATGGTAAATTCTTTATAAGAATGCAAGATAATAATTCAACATAAATGATAAACTCCTCATTCTATCTTCTATTTTCAACTGTGATCACTAAAAATAACTCTTTTTTATCATTTAAAAGTCTCAAAAATCATCATACAGAAATAAATAAAATTTTCTACCACTTTTATGTTTTTTCTTTTTATAGAGTAGCCATGAATTTACATTAAAAAACAAACATTAAATTTCATTCTACCATTACCAATGCTAACACATTAAATTTATTAATTTTTCAATACTTATCATCCCAAGAAACATCTTGAAACTAGATCTTCCTCTACACATACTACATTCAAAATCATTTGAAATTTCATGAGTAGTTAACAAACTCAAAATAGGCCTATAATGTGGCTTTTTGATAAAGTAATCTAAAATTTACAAGGGATTAATGTAATTAAAAATGTATTCCATATTTAAAATATTAATGGTAAAATGTAACAACAAATGATATAATCATTTTAATTTCCATACATTTTTTGTTTCAAAAATGAAACAATGCATGATCTAGAAGTTCATATGACCAATGAATTTTTCAATAAATAGGATACTAGAATAAAAATATCATGTGGTTTAGAAAACTTCTTGTGAAGTGGTATTAAATAATTTGGACAATCACTTATGGAACCAGCATTAATAATTAGTGAATTTATATAAAATTTATAGAATTAAATCATAAAAGTATATTAAAAATTTTATAAATTTCATATATATAAATTGAAAAATCATCTCAAATCATGATTCATAAAATAAATATGGTAATTCATCTCATTAAACATTTAACTATATTCTGATTCATCTTTATCTATGAAAAATTTAATTTAAAAAATTTATGATGGTGTTCCTTCGAATCAATATATATTATATATTAAGAAATATGACATGAAATATAAGTGTTGCCATTAATTTTCCCCTTGATATTAAATGTAAAACAATTATAGTGAATGAAAATATATGTAATTTAAATCAATAATCCCATACCCATTAAGTATTATCCTTGTTATCTCAATCTATCTTGTGTCTTATTCCATCATTATCTTAGACTGAAAAAATAAAATTACACAAGTGAATGTAAAATATATGGTTTATTAAAACTATAAAATATAGGTTATCTGATTTATTCCTCATAAAATATTCATAAAATATATATATGTATATATATCTAAAGATAACAGAAAACACATGTTTCCACCCATAATAACATTTTTAATGTATTTTATCTTTATGAGTCTTGAATGTGGTGCATGATAGAAGAATTGATATAAATAACTTAGTTATAATCAAATAAATATTTAATTAGAGTCTCCATAGTATAAATAGTTTTTTTCATTCACTAGAATAACTTTTAATATTCTATGAGGTAGATACTTTATAACATATAATGAATGAATCCTATATTAAATTTTTCTTATTAAAAAATCAAATTTCAATTAATGGGAAGAAAAAAAATAAGACCTCTTTTATAAGCTCTTGTTATATATGGGTTTTCTAATATACATTATACTTTATATCATCCCACATTTAATATTATATTAAAATATTCATTATTTGTTACATACTTAGGGTATATCCTTCTTCTATTTCACCAATGTAAGAAAATTCATTAATTTATAGCTTGTTCTATTCAATTATATCCCAATTTTGTTTTTAAAATTTGTCAATTACAAGATAAGTTTTCAAATTTATTTTCTTAATAAAAACATTCAAATATAAATCTTCACATTGGATATAAATTAAGGCCTTTCCTATTTAAAAAAATATAATTACAAGTATAAGGGGTGTTTTCTCTTCACCTATTATAAGAATTAGAAAAACCACTAGAAACAAATCATATCAACTTGAACCAAAACATCCTTAAACAATACTCATAGATATATCACATTTATTCTTCCAATTAATGATATTTTTTTGGGATTCATATCATTAAATACTTGGATTTTGAATGATTTTTATATCATGATGTTCACAATGGACCCTAAATAAAGAAAAATATATTTCAACTTATTAAGAACCAAAATTATTAAGAATTAAAAAAATATATGAATCTTGTTTCTTATTTAGTAGACCATTAGAAATAACAACTCAACACTCTCTCATATATAATAATTTTCCCATCTCTTAAAATTTCCTATAATTTGAAATCATTTCCATTATAATATTTATATAAGTAGGTGTGTTCACTAATGCTTCTCTAAATTTAATGTTAATAAATATATTCTTATAAATATCCAAAAAAATAATCATGTAATCCTTAATTATCCCTTACATTATCCTTTTAGGGAATTTTAGTGGTGTTAAATAAGGTTGTCAATATTCTTCTCTCCCTTACATGTTTTATTTATCTATTTCCTCCTTCAACTTTTCTATAACATCCCTCTATTATACTTAATTATTTTCTAGCTATCATATCCTTATTTTAATGTTTATTACCATGTTTGTTCACTCTTGATGGTTATATCATTCACCACTCTACATAGGTTATTTTTTTGTCTCCTAAAATTACTTCACTAGGCCTCTCTATAACTATATTTTAATTTAACAATCCCAAAATTCATGATTTCTCTTGCAATGTATGTTACCATTAGAATCTAGTTACAACCAGATGATTGTATTCAAGATGGTTTTCATGATTTTAAATAAGGTTTACACTAATTAACCTATATTATTCTGAAGTGATTATCCTTTTTTGGAACATCAATTCTTCCTCTACTTTTTGAAATATTTTATTTCCATATAGCCTCAATCCTTTAAAACAAATTGGTAATTAAAAATGGCATAGTATGAATGAGAATTTTATATTAATTTTCTTTGATTCATGACTGAAATAAAAATAAAAAATGATTATATTTAGTTTATTGATGCCTTTATATCTACCAAATAATCTTGAATTGATTATTTTAATTCCTATGATTTCAATTGAAAACTATTTGTAATAAAATATCCAAACAAGTCATAACTCTGTCTCTTTCTCTTTAAAAAATATTTATAAATGGTCCTCCTATATTAAAATCAATGTATGAATTGTCACTATGTTTCAAGATATTTTAAATAACCTATATAATTGACCATTACTTATATTTATGATGGGAACTATTTTTTAACAGTGTTTTATTCCTATAAAGAAGAATATTAATCCAAATTAGATTATTTAACCATTAATATGTTTAGTAATAGATTCATTGATCTTGATGGGGGAATAATTTTATAAAATTTGTTGTCTACTCAGGCCATTTATTGATATAATGTTCTATGAGAATTTCAATATATTATTTATAATAATTTTTCAATGGAAACATGAATAATATTGTACTTAACATATCATCATTTTCACTATTAAACTAAAAAGTGTTTAAACATTCAAGAAATTTTCCATGCGATAATTTTGATATTCATTTAGTAGAAAAAAAAATAAATTTAATTTTATATCATTTAGATATCACTAGCGTTATAAAAATGTTATTACCAATAAATAGTGGCATAATAATTCTTGGGTGTACACCTACACTTGAAAGAAAATTTTACTCCCTTAATTTTCATTACCTCAGATGTCATTTTTTCATATCATGATACATATAAATAACCCTATTAACTCTGGAATTATATTATGTTTATATTTATATCATTAATATATTATCAATATTAGGAATGTAGTCAAACTTCTCCTTTCATTATTTCATTGATATCTCAGGAGTTATGTAACCATGACTAAAAATTAACTTTTTATTTTCAAAAAAAACTTTTAAGGAAAAAGTGAAAAATCACATGAGTTCAAAATAAATTGTATCAGACACCATAAGAGATCACATAATCATTTAAAGAAATTTTTATATGATTAAAAATCTTCTCCCTATATAATTTTCATTGAAGAGCAGTTACCGTTATATTTGGATTATCCTTGATGAGGTCTTCAAAATTATAATCCATCTTATCCCACATTTTCAAATATTACTCCACATTTATATTCTTTTCATTGAATAATTTTTTAAAAATAAGATCTTATTTGTTGATCTATCCACACTAATATATTGGTATCCACTAGTATCATTCTCTCTATAAACCTTTCAACAACCTCTTGGAAGGCATTAATTAGTAAGGCCTCCTCTAAAATTTCTTCCATAGAGTGGAAGATAATATCTAATGATTTATCAGTATTTGGATCTTCCTTACCTACCACTCACTACTAGTTGACCTGCATAACCTTATTGGGGTCATCCCAATTAAGGATGGCCTCACTGTAAGAATGATCCACCACCTCTGAACCTCCCTTCATCTGATTTGGGTCTTATTTCATACCAAAATCCTTCACTTGTTTCTTACAACCACCAAAATTTATCATTTGGATTATACACTAAAGCTTCGCACTCTCCTTAAAATCCTAATTAGTGGCATTAATTTTTCATTCTATCTCCTTAGGACTCATCTTCTCGGTAGACTATTCCTCTATTGGTTTAGGTATATAGGAGTAGTCCTTAATCCCTTTGGATTTCTACCTTTTATTCAGAATAAAGCTCCCTGAATCCCAGTTCCCCTTCCACCCTTATTCCTCCTCGGGCTGTGAATCCCTCTACCTTGATACACCCTAGTATTATCTTCTAATAATTGTCCAAAGATATCATTTATTGACCCTACCCTAGAAAAATGTTTCCCTTTAGTGGAATCCTCTTCCCAAACTAGTTCTCTTTGTTCTTGGACAATTCCTTCAATTTCTAGACCTTCAAATCGATTTCCAAGCTCAATGGTTGACCTTTCCTTTCTATGTTTTGGCCAAATCACAACATTAACCCCACCCCCAATGACCATCATATCCCAAACCTTGAAATACATATAACCTCCTTCACCTTCCACCAATATCACTACTTCATGAGCATAATCATATCTAGGATGCACTTTCTTTTCCGAGTGTATCTCATCCTTATGGTTATTTTTATTTATAGTTCATACAACCTCCTCAAATGATGCTATCTTAGATGAATTGATTAGACATAACAACCCTATTGCGTATACACCCTCAATTTCCTCTGACCCAGAAAAGTCCTGCACTTTTGGATCAGCCAAATCACATTTTAATATACCATATACATCCACAACTTTCAGATAAAGCTTCAAATGGAATACCCCTTTTTGGGTGGGAATATCTTTTTCTGTTCTTACCAAACCCAGCTGGTCAGCTACCTCCATAAAGGATGAAGATGGTTATTTGACGATTCTTCAATCTAGGGAATCATCAATTTGAAATATCTTCTTCATAACTTCTGTAACACCCTAAGATTTTATGAAAAATATTCTTTTTAATTTCATTAATGTCTTGTGTTGTACGCTACACCAAAAGGAGCTTGCACAACATGCATCCCTGACTTGTCTTCCATTACACGCAAGCGCGACCTTCCACGATAGCGTGTGTTGTACGCAATACCGAGTTTCGCTAAACAATGATATGCTATTAAAATATTATTAAAACTAGCTGTTATGAATATTAATAACCAATTTTTGAAATTTTGTAAATTTTTTTTCAAAATGGACTTCATTTTTGGATTCAGAATATCGAAATTATCTTAGGGTGAAATTTTGGTACATTTCGGAGAACTTTCATATTCTGATGAATAGTGAAATTATTAAATTTTAATTAAAAACAACTTTTTTAATCGAAATAATTAATAGTGATAAATTATTAATTTGAGTGGTTTTAAAGTATATTTAGAATATATTTTTACAATTTAATACAATTTTGTTCATTGGATGTAATTTCACATTTAAACCAGACATAAACAAGTGTCAATCTTTTGATAGTTATTATCTTTTAAAAACACGCTATTTGTTTTGACAATGAGAATTAATTTTTAAATTAGTTAATGTAACTAATATGTATTGAATTTGGTAAAATAAAAATCATTTTTTAATTCATAATATCAAATATAGATTAGGCCTAATTTTTGGTATTTTTCTGGAAACTTTCATTTTTTGATGAATAGTGAAACCACTAAGTGGTAGTTAAAAAAACTGAATTTTTCATAAAACTTAATTTTACCGCTTCTGTGAGTAGAATTTCGAAAATCCGAGAGACATGATTAATATCAAGGACTAAAATGTGGTTCAATGAGATGAAAATAATTTTTGGTAAATAGTAACTTTTTACTTTTTTTTACTACGGTTAAAAGTAAATAGGGTAATTAAGGGTAAAAGTGTTATTATTATTACCCTAACACATGTCCTAATTCTATTGGATAAGTGTAATTCGACCAAAAACAACATTAGGAATAAAATATGACCATTTAGGCCCACTTGGATTAGATTAGGACATTTATTATCAATTTATTTAAAGAAGGGTTAAAATAGTAAAAATCAAAGTTTAATAACAAAATCATTTTTAATATAGAGTTATACATAAGATAAATTCGACTATAAATATTCATTAGAAAGATAAAAGGATTTAAAACATAATGGTATTTTATTTGTAATTTTTAGACATTAAATAATTTAATTTATTTATGACACAAAGATGATGCAGTAATTACCTTATTAATGAAATATTGACATAATTGATGTTATAAATAACCAAATAAATGTAATTTGAGACTTTTTATGAATTAAACTAATTTTATAGGTTAATATGACATGTTAGTATTTATTTAATTAACTTTTTTCGAACTAATAATTCTGTTATGATTTCCAAAAAAATAAATTACTAAATAGTGTCAAAATTGACATAAAATAGTTTTTAAAACAAATATTATATTATTAATTGTTATTTTATTCCTAAAAATATAAAGTTAGGAAAAATGACTTATATATGGTTATATATATTAATAATAAACAACTTGGGGTTAGTTTGACTTGTTATAGTAAGTTTATTAACCTTATAGTGTAAGAACAGAAGAAGACACGGTAAAAGTTAAATTATTTAATTTAATGTTAAATCTAAATGATAAGGTTAAAATAGGAACCTAAACTTGTATAAATTCTATTTGATAAGAGGATTTCGACCCATACCCACCTTATATTAGAAATATATCAATTTGGAGCTAGTTAAAACCGAATATGGCTTTATAATAAAATAATATTTTTAGTTTTTCCAAAGGTGCCCCTCTCCTCCCTTATAAAAGGGTACCTCCTCCCTCTCTTCCTCACACCACTTTGAGCCTTCAATCTCGTCCAAACCCTAAAAATTTATTCTCTACACTTACCTAGATACATCCTAGAGGTCATGGTATTCTTCAAAGACCAATTTTAGTTCCCTAAAACAAGGTCTCAATGAAGAGCTTCAAAGAAGAGGTAATGTCCGTTACTGATTCTTTCAACTTTATTTCTTCTTCCACTTCTTCGTCTTTAGTTGTTTCATTATGAAGTAATAACATCAGTATAAATAATATACTGATATGTTATTATAATTATGAAAAAACCCTATTTCACCATCTATCCATCCTACGGAAAATGAAATCACCGCGCGTGCGTACGTACGGAATACCGTCTCCACGCCGTGGTGTAATCTATTTTCCACCACCACCTTACTTGGATGGGTATAATGGTGTAAAGAATGAATATATATGATTATTGTAAAGTGATATTTATTATGAAATAGTATACATACACTCCAATACAATTCCACGATCATGGGAACGATATCATCGCTCGTGCGTACGTACGGAATACCGTCTCCACGATGTGATGCGACTCATTCTACATGATTTTCATTACATAATTATTAAATAAAAGAATTGAGTGAATGAATATGATATATATTACACTAATACCATTCTGGGAATGAGGTATCTATAACCTAAAATAAGAATAATAATTTATTCGACAAAACACGCATAAGAACAAAAAACAATAAACACCCGAATAACAAGTAACAATGAAATATTACTAATAAGAAGCTAAGAATATAACCATATATGATATCATAGAAATGATTATGATTCTGGAATAAGTCAATGAAATTATTTAAATCATTATACAGGAGGTTTGGACACTTACGAAGAAAATCAGACATAAGGTAAGGGAAAATATCGCAATCTCATTTTATCCGAGATTGTTTATACTTTGGTATTTACTGGGGTGTATTTTATCATCCAAATACATGTTTCCTAGATATGTAATATTGTTTCCATACACCTACAATTGTTTAAATCCAATTTTACCCTTTGGTGAGTTTTTAGTAAAAGATATTAAAGGAATCTTTTGTCGTTTTTCGTACGGGGTACTTTTTGACTTTTCCGAAAAAAGTACGAGAAGAATGTTTTTTTAACTTATACGGTATGAATGGATTTTTAAAACATTATTTCCAAGAATCTTACTTTACAAGTTTTCAAGTTTATTTTTAATCAACTTCTTTTAGTTTAAAATTGTATGACATGTTAATAAAGGAAAATGTTTTTGAAGTAGAAATGATATTTTCCTCAAGAATGGAGTTCAAGTGTTTTTTTTCAAAATTATTTTCCTTATAAGATAATATAGGGTTCTGTTTCTGTCCCTATTGTTACATTGATTTGATTATGTTGTGATTGAATTATTTTTATGAATTCCTTTATCTTATATGAATTGTTTTATGATGTCATGTTGTTTAAGATTCCCATTTTATTACATGGGTTATGTTATGATGTATGATTTATGATTTTGTGGCACACATAAGAATGGTATCATTATGAGATGGGTGGGACCTATATATCCATTCAATGCATTGGGTAAAGATTTTATATCTCATGATATAGACATGGCTGGAACGGCAGGTTAAACCAGTTCAGTGAAACAGGACTGAAACGAGGAATGAACTTGGTTCAGAAATGGACTTTGTCCACTAAGATAGTCTTGGAAATGATTCTTGACTAATAAGAAATGATTCTCTATGATTATGTGTGTATTCCACAAAGCTTCATGTTTTAAGTTATGATTATTGTGATTAAATTTCACTACCATGATTTATCCCATGTTATGAAATTATGAACTCTTTTGCAGGGTAAGATTTACAAATTGTTATGTTCTTATGAATATGATGTGATTGATGTTTCTTTTGTTTACCCTTACTGAGCATTTGAGCTCACCCTTTTATGTTTTATTTTCCCCAGGATATAAAGAAAGGTTTTAGGTAAGGAAAAAAAGGGAAGATCTTTATGGGAGATGTTGAAGATCTTTCACCACGATTAGAGGATTATATTCCGAGTTTCCAAAGACACTAAAATATTACGGTCCTTATGTGTGTGTTTTTGTAATGTACTAAGTATTCCTCAAAAGTAATGTAATTTCCATGTACGTCAAGCTTAGGGTCTCTACAGTTGGTATCAGAGGAAAGGTTTAGTCAACCTTTGGAAACTAGGATGCGAGAACTTTAGTGAGATCCGTAGAGATGTTTCTAAGGTATGTCTAGGGATGTACCTAAGGATAAGTATACATATAGGATATAGTCCTAGAACTATGGTAACGATCTTAGAATTTAACCTAAGATGTTAGATATTGAGGGTGCTCCCCCTTTACTATGTTGTTTTCCCTAACATGATTTTTTCCTCTCACACTATTCTTTTTGGGTTTTAGAAAATGACTGGAAACAGGAAGATTCATGATAATGGAGGATATGACGGACAATGGAATGATATTATTCATGAGAAAACAAATGAAACAGGATTTGGAAGTCCAAACATCGTTATTATGCCTAATCAGAAATCTCATAATATGATCAATAATCTCAACTTTGGTAAGTTTCCCAACTCAGATAATAAGAGAAAGATGGAGTTTCATGATGATCATAGAGGAAAGAAAGTTCAATTTCCCTCATGTAAATCATGTGGGAAGAGGCATCGGGGAGATTGTTTCAAAGGAACTGGAAGATGCTTTGGGTGTGGAAAAGAAGGACACAAAGCTAGTAAGTGCAAAGGAAAAGGTTCAGTTAACATCATGGACAAGGATAATGTTATTGCTACGACATCAACAATGATTAAATGTTTTAAATGTGGAATGTATGGGCATTATGAAAACCAATTCCCTAAGGGAAAATCTCATGAAGAGAATCAACATAGTCATATGAGTAGTATTTATGTGGATGATGATGAAGAGACTACAAATGAAATATGAGATGAATGAAATGATTAAGCTCAATCAGTGGTTTAAGAAGTTAGTGGAATGATTTTATGTTTATAAAGAATAATGTATGGTACTATGGAATAAATAATCATCTAAGTATTGTTACACTATTATTTTTCTTAAAGTATTTGAAAGTATATGTTGAATGGTACCGGTAACCATGAAAGGTTATTCAGATATTTTTGGAAAGTAGATGATATGCGCATAATGAAAGGATAAGAAGATAATGAGATGTTTGATTGTATTCATGAGCTCATGACTGATATAAGGACTAAGTGATATCATGGTTTGAGTATATAGAGTTTTGAGGATTTTGGTATGTGGAAAGTGTTAACTTTTAACTGCATTCATGTTTTCACTAAGGTTCAATGGGTATTCATTCTTCAATAGAATACATGATTAAGGTATTCACATGTTTGTAATTTGACCAATAAGATATATCTTATGATATATGGGGGGATAAATGATGGCATTCATGTGATTGTTATGTGACATTTCAAGTAATCATTTTCTTTATACTATGAGCTTGGACCGAAGTATTTTAGATAAGCCTAAAGATTGAAATGGATTATGTTGGACATAAGTTAGTATTTTTTAAGGATAGAACTTTTATCGATATTATTGATGGGATGTTTTAGTAATATAGATTTAGAAAAAGGACAACCTACGGGACGGGCGACAGCCCATCGCGTCGGACAAGGCTGTGGGAATCGAACCCACAACCGAAGTGCGACTGGCCTTTATCGCCTACCACTGGCCTACAGGAAGTCCCTGGTTAGTAGAAACTAGTTTTATTTTATTACGCGGTATGATATATGAAGTATAAGTTCATTCTTTGAATCGTATACGATTAACCTCACCATAGATGAACTTATGTATATTTGATAACTTTTTCTAACCTTTTGTTTGAAACAGATGGAATGACCCATCATTCTATCACATGATCTATTAACACTTCATGAATAACAAATTCAACTTCATTTCTTTAAGAGATGAAGTGAAAATTGTTCAAAGCACAAACAACAGTGAGATTTTACCAAAATAAAGTAAGTATTTATTCTAATTCAAATTCTTCAACTTTAGGGAAATGATCTTAAAAACCAAAAATGTTGTCCTAGTGCCCTTATATCCGATGAATCAGATGGTACCCTAGATCATCACAAATTTATGGCTTTGTGATTTTTGGATTTTTCATAGCCATGTTCTCTACCACTCTCCATCAGAACATGACGGTTAGATTTCTCTTCCATATCCATATTTTCATCTATGTTCTCTTATGTGGAAACCCAGTGATTAGTTAATTTGGGTAACCGTTAAGTTTCATACTTTAGTTTTTAATTCCAAGTTTTGGCTTTCCTTTTTATGATGTGGTTTTATATTAAAGAAAATTTCGAGTAGTAAACCATTTATAACCCCGACGAATTTCGAGGGTGAAATTCATTTTAAGGGGGGTAGAATGTAACACCCCGAGATTTTAAAAAAAATATTCTTTATAATTTCATTAATGTCTTGTGTTGTACGCTACACCAAAAGGAGCTTGCACAAAACGCATCCCTGACTTTGGCTTGCATTACATGCAAGCGCGACCTTCCACGATAGCATGCGTTGTACGCAATAACGAGTTTCGCTAAACAACGATATGCTATTAAAATATTATTAAAACTAGCTGTTATGAATAGTAATAACCACTTTTTGAATTTTTGTAATTTTATTTTTCAAAATGGACTTCATTTTTGGATTCGGAATATTGAAATTAGCTTAGGGTGAAATTTTGGTACTTTTCGGATAACTTTCATATTCTGATGAATAGTGAAAATTATTAAAATTTAATTAAAAACAACTTTTTTTAATCGAAATAATTAATAGTGATAAATTATTAATTTGAGTGGTTTTAAAGTATATTTAGAATATATTTTTACAATTTAATACAATGTTGTTCATTGGATGTAATTTCACATTTAAACCAGACATAAACAAGTGTCAATCTTTTGATAGTTATTATCTTTCAAAAACACGCTATTGTTTTGACAACGGAAATTAATTTTTAAATTAGTTAATGTAAATAATATGTATTGAATTTGGTAAAATAAACATCATTTTTGAATTCATAATATCAAATATAGCTTAGGCCTAATTTTTGGTATTTTTCTGGAAACTTTCATTTTTTGATGAATAGTGAAACCACTAAGTGGTAGTTAAAAAACTGAATTTTTCATAAAACTTAATTTTACCGCTTCTGCGAGTAGAATTTCAAAAATCTGAGAGACGCGATTAATATCAATGACTAAAATGTGGTTCAATGAGATGAAAATAATTTTTGGTGAATAGTAACTTTTTACTTTTTTTTACCACGGTTAAAAGTAAATAGGGTAATTAAGGGTAAAAGTTTTATTATTATTACCCTAAAACATGTCCTAATTCTATTGGATAAGTGTAATTCGACCAAAAAAACATTAGGAATAAAATATGACCATTTAGGCCCACTTGGATTAGATTAGGGCATTTATTATCAATTTATTTAAAGAAGGGTTAAAATAGTTAAAATCAAAGTTTAATAACTAAATCATTTTTAATATAGAGTTATACATAATATAAATTCGACTATAAATATTCATTATAAATCTAAAATTATTTCCAACATAATGGTATTTATTTGTAATTTTTAGACATTAAATAATTTAATTTATTTATGACACAAAGATGATGCAGTAATTATCTTATTATTGAAATATTAACATAATTGATGTTATAAATACCCAAATAAATGTAATTCGAGAATTTTTATGAATTAAACTAATTTTATAGGTTAATATGACATGTTAGTATTGATTTAATTAACTTTTTTCTAACTAATAATTATGTTATGATTTTCACAAAAATCAATTACTAAATAGTGTCAAAATTGACATAAAATAGTTTTTAAAACAAATATTATATTATTAATTGTTATTTTATTCATAAAAATCTAAAGTTCGGCCAAATGACTTATATATGGTTATATATATTAATAATAAACAACTTGGGGTTCGTTTGGATCGTTATAGTAAGTTTATTAACCTTATAGTGTAAGAACACAAGAAGACACGGTAAAAGTAAAATTATTTAACTTAATGTTAAATCTAAATGATAAGGTTAAAACAGGAACCTAAACTTGTCTAAATTCTATTGGATAAGATGATTTCGACCCATAAACATATTATCTTCGAAATATATCAATTTGGAGATATTTAAAACCGAATATGTCTTTATAATAAAATAATATTTTTAGTTTTTCCAAAGGTGCCCCTCTCCTCCCTTATAAAAGGGCAGCTCCTCCCTCTCTTCCTCACACCACTTTGAGCCTTCAAGCTCGGCCAAACCCTACCAATTTCTTCTCTCCACTTCCCTAGAGACATCCTAGAGTTCATTTTCTTCTTTAAAGACCAATTTTAGTGCCTTAAAAGAAGGTCTCAAAGAAGCGCTTCAAAGAAGAGGTAATGTCCGTTACCGTTTCTTTCAGCTTTATTTCTTATTCCACTTCTTCTTATTTAGTTGTTTCATTATGAAGTAATAAAATCAGTATCACTCATATAATGATATGTTATTATAAGTATGAAACAACCCTATTTCACCATCTATCCATCCTACGAAAAACGAAATCACCGCACGTGCGTAGGTACGGAATACCGTCTCCACACCATGGTGTAATCTATTTTCCACCACCACCTTACTTGGATGGGTATAATGGTGTAAAGAATGAATATATATGATTATTTTAAAGTGATATTGATTCTGAAATAATATAAATACACTCCAATACAATTCCACGATCATGGGAACGATATCATCGCTCATGCGTACGTACGGAATACCGTCTCCACGATGTGATGCGACTCAATCTACATGATTTTAATTACATAATTATTAGATAAATGAATTGAGTGAATGAGTATGATATATATTACACTAATACCATTCTGGAAATGAGGTATCTATAACCTAAAAGAAGAATAAGAATTTATTCGACAAAACACGCATAAGAACAAAAAGCAGTAAACACCCGAATAACAAGTAACAATGAAATATTACTAATAAGAAGCTAAGAATATGAACATATATGATATCATAACAATGAGATGATTCTGGAATAAGTCAATGACATTATTTAAATCATTATACAGGAGGTTCAGACAGTTACGAAGCAAATCGGACATAAGGTAAGGGAAAATATCACAATCTCATTTTATCCGAGATTGTTTATACTTTGGTATTTACTGGGGTGTATTTTATCATCCACATCCATGTTTCCTCGATATGTAATATTGTTTCCATCCACCTAAAATTGTTCAAATCCAATTTTACCCTTCGGTGAGTTTTTAGTAAAAGATATGAAAGGAATCTTTTGTCATTTTTCTTACGAGGTACTTTTTGACTTTTTCGACAAAAGTACGAGAAGAATGTTTTTTTAAATTATACGGCATGAATGGGTTTTTAAAACATTATTTCCAAGAATATTACTTTACAAGTTTTCAAGTTTATTTTTAATCAACTTCTTTATGTTTAAAATTTTATGACATGTTAAGAAAGGAAAATGTTTTTGAAGTTGAAAGTATATTTTCCTCAAGAATGGAGTTCAAGTGTTTTTTTTAAAAATTATTTTCCATCTAAGATAATATAGGGTTCTATTTATATCCATATTGTTACATTGATTTGATTATGTTGTGATAGAATTATTTTTATGAATTCTTTTATCTTATATGAATTGTTTTATGATGTCATGTTGTTTAAGATTCCCATTTTTATTACATGGGTTATGCTATGATGTACGGTTTATGATTTTGTGGCACACAAAAGAATGGTATCATTATGAGATGGGTGGGACCTATATATCCCTACAATGCATTGGGTAAAGATTTTATATCTCATGAGATAGACATGGATGGAACAGCAGGTTAAACCGGTTCAGTGAAATAGGACTGAAACGAGGAATGAACTCGGTTCAGAAATGGACTTTGTCCACTAAGATAGTCTTGGCAATGAGTCTTGACTAATAAGAAATGATTCTCTATGATTATGTGTGTATGCCAAAAATCTTCATGTTTTAATTTATGATTATTGTGATTACATTTCACTACCATGATTTATCCCATGTTATGAAATTATGATCTATTTTTTAGGGTAAGATTTCCAAATTGTTATGTTCATATGAATATGATGTGATTGATGTTTCTTTTGTTTACCCTTACTGAGCATTTGAGCTCACCCTTTTATGTTTTATTTTCCCCAGGATATAAAGAAAGGTTTTAGGTAATAAAAAAAAGGGAAGATCTTTATGGGAGATGTTGAAGATCTTTCACCACGATTAGAAGATTATATTCCGAGTTTCCAAAGACACTAAACTATTACGGTCCTTGTGTGTGTGTTTTTGTAATGTACTAAGTATTCCACAAAAGTAATGTAATGTCCATGTATGTCAGGATTAGGGTCTCCACACCTTCATTATACACAGACTCTAAAACACTGCCACTAGGACCATACCCCTCTCTTTCCCTCTTCTATTAGAATCTCTAGGGCCTGCAGCTATACACTTCCATTAGATAACCTAGGCACTTGTTCAATGAAATAAAAATCAACCCTCATCTCAAAAACAACTAGTTACTTGTATAAAAACTCTTCCTCATCCTCCATACATACATACTCAATTTTCATTCTTTAATAATAAACTTCTATGAAAATATTTGGAGAGATAGGGTGGAAAATAACACTAGTTATACCATCATAAAATAAGTAATGAATAACTAAATTCTTGAACATTCTAATAATTGAAGGATATTAAAAAGGGATATAGAGTTAGGTAAATCTTACCCAAATAATCACAGTTGGTGTGTATCATTTCATGTGGAAATTCTAGGACCACCATAACAATAAGTAGAAAGATTCATTATAAACAAGGGTAACACTGTACTAGGAAAGAATCAAATCCTTCTCTGATGGAAATCAAACTATTAGGTGCCTATTATTGAGAAGAAAATTTTTAGCATGTTTTATTAACCTATACAATCCAAAAAACCAACAAAAGGAGTCCAATGATGAATGATGTTGTTTGAAATTTTCTGCCATCATCAGACATAGAAGATATGAGGCTTGTGTGAACTCCAAATCTAAGAGAGAAAGGTGTGGGAGACCGTCGAACAAGGCTGGTACTTTAGGGTAAAGATAATAGGAAGAAAAGGGGGAGGGAATTAGGATTAGAAATAGAGAAAATGAAAGATGTTGGTTCCCTATAGAGGATGACGGAGGTCCCTCCCCCTCTGAAGGATGAGGGACCAACACAACATCCATCACCACCAATGTCAGGATGGGAGAGCTACGACCATCATCGCCTAGTTCCGAATGAAAAATCTCTAGAACTATTTTGATGTACCCTCCAATAAATAATTTATAATCATAAAATCATTATCAAAAAAAAAATTTATACTTAGAATAAAAAATAAAATAAAAAGTGTAAATAGGAAGAATTATGATAATATATTGAATCAAATTTTAATCAAAAATCACATGTACCCAAAAATATCTCTAAAAACATGGATCAGTCATGAGAAATCATTAAATATTATTAGAATAATCTTTATAATTTATAATTTATGCATTATAATACTATCAATAAAAAAATATAGTATAACATAATCTCAAGATCAAACTCATTGTGACTACTGATCCCTAGCATGAAACATTTGTTAAAAATTCTAGATGATCGATTGATGTAATTAAAAGAAAACTAAAATATATATGAAAACCTAAAATTAGGAATTTGAATTGAATTTTTATAAATCCAATGTCACATGATAAATTATATTCCAACATTTTTAATGATTTATGATTATTTATATTATAATTGGACTAAAATAAACCCTATATAGTCATTGTTCCCTAATTACTAGAATCCTCCCTTCTTATAATTATGGTGATTCATTAAATAATATGTGATCCAAAACCTTGTTTAAACATAGCCAAATTACATAATTATATAATTAGTAAATAGTTTATGAAAATTGTTTATGCTTTAAATGAACACTCACCTATCAGTAAACATTGATCATGCATTTAGAATGAATATGGATATAATATAATATATGTATTAATAAACTCAACATGAATAATTTTTTAAATAATCTTAATCAATAACACAATAAAAATTCATTAAATATTATTAGAAATATAATTTCCCCCATCATTTCTTCACTAGAAACAGTAAATTAATAAATGTTAAACATTAATGGGAGAGAGGAAAATCTTAAATTATTTGTTGACCATAGCCTTAAAACTCATGGATTCTTTGAACAATTTCACTTTTTATTGGTTTAGACGTGATTATTTTTGATAATATTAGGATAAATTTTATCAGGATATATATATATATATATATATATATCTAGTATCATTCCATATCAGCTCAAATTGAATCCTCCTTTAATAGTGGACCATTCCCATTAAAATTACATAAAATATTCATCCCTGGTCTATAAACTTTTATTAAAAAAATATAGAGGGGTTTCCATATCCTAATGATATTTTCTATTATCTAAATTAATTAATTTTTTTGAAGAAAACTACATCATTCATGTGGTAATGAGTAGTGGTGACACAAATCTATTTCACCAACCTATTTTTCCTTAACGGTACACCACATTGTTTTCATTTTTGTACAAAAAATGTCCAAAATACATCAACAAAACTATAAATAATCTCCAATATGAGTAATTGACTAATAAAAAATAATGGTTTTTTATGTATTTAAATCATCATTTTGAGAAAACTATATTTTTTCATTTACAATTATTTTTACTCTACCATTAATATTATTATAGTGTTGTGATTTGTATTTCATTATAATTTTTTATCTAATAATATCCAAAAATTAATATATAAAAAATAATCACTTTTATATTTATTTAAATTTTTGTCTCCCCATAATTATGTTTTAATTAGTATATTTACGAAATGTTCATCATATCCCCACAAATCATGGGTCTACTCCCATAAATATTTTTCCATGAATTTAAATTTCAAATATAAAATACTTTATAATTCTGAAAAAAATTATGGAATTATGGTGTGTAAAAACATTATTGTTAAATGTCCATTTTTATCAATTCATTATGGTATATATTACATGGTTACACATAATGAAAAAAATTTGTATTAAGATTCACCCTTTGAATAATGTGAGATTCTTCTAGATATTCTCAACTTTTGTTCATGCCACAATTATCCCTTGATTTATCAACATTATTAGTTCAAAAAAATCATTGTGCAATATAATGATATTATAGTTGGTAATTTTATTTGAACCTGTAATATTCAAATCTCAATAACTATGAGGTAATGAAATGATGTTTCATTGTGAATTTATCCTATGTACTATAATATAATACAAACTTCTCAAAATTTTAATCAAGTTATATCCTATTATAAATCTTTAAAATTTTATAATAATTGTTTTGGTTAACTCCTAAAAACATGTATCTTTACTAGGAAATAATATTCACAAATTCAATATATCATGAACCATGATATTTTTAGACCTTTATATTGGTATCATAAAAGATATGTGAGTAGTCAATTTAATATTTTAATTCATGTGTGGTTTTTGGGTGATATTTATATTTTTAAAAGTCATAATTATTACATAAGATATTTTAAAACTATATGGGTGAGTACTTATCAATTTCAATATTATTTGAAACTTATTTCAAGGTAAATTATATTGAAAAAATATAATTGAATATGCAGTGAACCCAAAATATTCTAATTTATTTTTCACT
Source organism: Viscum album (assembly GCA_963277665.1). Lineage (NCBI taxonomy): Eukaryota > Viridiplantae > Streptophyta > Magnoliopsida > Santalales > Viscaceae > Viscum > Viscum album. Next base: position 742,396,873 of record OY728123.1, on the reverse strand, counting down.
ATGGATACTTATACATAAGTGGACAAAGTATATCTAGTGGAAAAGAAAATAGTAGATTAAGAATATGTTCTATGATATTAAGGTGAATTGGAGAATATATTAATTAGGGTTGTATAGTATTTTATGAATGGGATTATACAAGAAAAATGGTTTTAAAATGTTACTATAAATGAGAGAAGTGTGTATTTATGATGGTTTTTTATATTAGATCAAGTATTAAGTAGAAGATAGTAATATAGGTGTACATTAATTAGAGATACATGAGTGTCAATCATAAGGTATTATGGTATTATATAGAATTTTTAAATCATTTATTGAGGATAAAATCAATTATTAAGTGTTTCTATGGGATTCACCTTGACAAGTACATCTTTGTTATGGGGGAAGTGAAAGTTGGAAGCATAAAACAAATTATGTTGTTGTTTTGGTGGAAGTTATCATGAATATGCATTGAATGAAAAATTAATTGTGGGTGATCTATTATATAGGGATGAAATTTGATAATGGTTCATAATTGGAGGAATTATTGGTCTTTAATTGGGGGTTAGAACATGGGACCATTAAGGGAAGATATTTCATATTAACCAATTGTGGTAATGTCATGAAAATATACACTCCAAAGACTCTAGAATATAAGCTATGAATTAGATAATAGTGACTAGAGTTGTTCACATGAGATTCATGATGTTTCTTATTAAGGATTATAATTCATATAATGAGAAGTTCAATGAAAATTGTTATCATGTAGTAGTGAAATTTGGAATTTATATTCTTTAGCGGAATGAGATTTAATGGGATTTTTATAATTTAAATGTGGATATGAGGGAGCATTGTAGATTTTTTAAATTGACTAAATTATTGTCTAAGAAATGGAATTATTAATAAAATATATCCAAAGTAAATATATAAGCATACCTATAATTGGATTTCCATGATAGGATATAAAATATCCAAAAGAACCATATTGGTATGTCACAATATTTCTTGTAAGTGGGGAACTTGTATATGGACACTATCGTGGCACTAGAAAATTAGTGGTTGGCCACTAGAAGCCTAATAAGGGCCATTAGACTTATAGTCAAATAAACAGAACCACTTTATAGTGGATTCATTTTTTCCTTTCATATGAGTTTCATTTTAGAACCTCTTTGAGTTTTTTGTTCTAATGGGTCAAAATTGATAGAGGTTTCCTCCTTATAATTTCCCTCCTCCCTTTTACCCCTTTTCTATAGTGTCTTAGAGAATTTGGTTTTCCAATTTGTGTTAGGATTTCCAGATTTTATTTTCCTCTCAAGGGTGTATTGTAATCACTCCACAATGATGTGGAATCTAGATACTTTTTTAGTGGGTCCTCAAAAGTAATATACACAAATTATGGGGTATCAACTTCAGTATTTTTATGTGTCCTAATGAGTTTTCCAAGGAATTTCAAATAAAATTTATTAAATTTATTATTTATAATGTTATATAAAATTTATCTTTTTATTATAGTAGGGCTGTGAGCATGTGATGGAATATTTGAATATTGATTCCTATCTTTTTGGAATCATTAAACTACTTGATAATTTTTATGGTATTTTGATACTGATTTTTCAACTTATAAAATCATAAGGATTTTGATATTGTTGGGGATTGTTTGAATCAAGTTGTGAATGTATATACATGAATGGATATAAGAAAGAAGTAGTAAGTGTAAGGTTACCCTACCTATTTTCCGTGTTTAAAAGTTTTTTGTTGTTGTGTGATATGAAAAGTTATGTACATAGTAATTATGAAATGAGATGTGGGCCAAGAGGTCTCATGTGTTAATGAGAAAATAAGTGAGGATTATTATGTGTATAAAATGTTGGAACCGGGCATGCAAAGGAAGCCCCAAACAGGTGGGTTTTAAAAAATTTCCACCGACGGTCGACATAAACTTGTCGACGTCGGAGAAGAGCAGTCTGATCTTAGCCGAGGACCACGTGTGGAGTATTTTAAGCACAAAATTAAACCGTAAAATACCTAGTTTAAATCTGAAGCTGCGCACAAAGTCTTCTCATCATTGGCGATCGATGCTCGAATAATCTGAATTCAAATTCCTCTAGATCATCCACATGCGCTTTAGGGAATCCGCGGGAGCGCCGTTCGTCGTAGTCTGGGTGTTAGCGCGGATTTGTGACGATGCCTTCGACGCTCCAACGACCACCGCATCGCATCGCTAGCGATGCCCGAGAGAGAGCTCCATTTGAGCTCCTTAGATCTTGAGCACCTCTCTCTAGAATGTGGGAGAGAGGAGAGGAGAGATAATCTCCATGAATAATATTTGGAAAATTCCCCTCCTCTTCTATTTATAGTGCACAATTAAAATACCCGGTATCACCTCGTTGGCCCCTGAATACTTAACGCACTATCAACAACATTTATGACTACTACACTGAGTCATAAATATTATTATCATTTACTTGTAATATATTAAGATATTTTACATGATAATAATTGAGTCATTAACTCGACTCGTTACTCCCATAAATATTAATTGAACCTTGAATAATTTAATATTCATTAATTAATGTTTTTTCATGTATTTACTTAAAAACTCATAAATACATTTAATAAATAAATTCAATACTCGTTATTCTAAACTCGAATAATATGAATTTATTTATTGAATTGGTGATCGTTTAACTTTGGACAATTCTCGGACCCTTGTGGCGGGCCCCACTATGTCCAATTCTCTTATTCAACTAAATATGGCAGATTCTTGAATACGCTATTGTGTGTGACCATCTAGGCCCTTATTTCGATAGCCGTGAATAGTATTCATAGACCAAGAGCGGGATGTAGCAACCCATCATGGCCCTTGAAGAAATAAGGATTGTCACAGCAGCGACAACCAACCTACGAACATGCACTGTGTAATATAATCTCTTTGTCTATAATATCTCATAAAGAAGGATGCACTCTTGGGTCATCACCTTTTTTCTTCTTTTATTGTTTGTTGATGTAAATGGGTGGATTTACCCTCGACTATCATGGCCATGGTCTTATAAAGGTACTTCCATCCATATCAACATGGCCAGAGATATATTACTTCCATAACCTGGAAGCGACAAATCCTTTCTTGACCATTCAACCAATGTCATTCCACCAATGACGCACCCGACATAAACTACCTCGCCACGACTTCATTTCCATGGTTTTCGTATTGCATCAAAGTGCACAATAAAATGACATACATTGGTAATGATCTCAAGTCAGGAGACCCTTACACATGATCATAGATAGGAACATCCAAGGACACCCGAAACATGTGGTGTTCCTATTGGTGGGTCAGTCCTCATGATCTCACTACTAGAGATCACCAAGTGCGAACTTCATGAGAATAAGTCTCAATGCTTATGAGCCCCCAACACCTGATGGTTAGACATCTACTATGTACAATTAGTAAGATGTAACTAGACCATAGAACATATATTTAAGATTAATTTCATAGTATCTAGATGTTCTCATTATAGCCTGGGAACTGCTATAACCTTTCGATATGACAATTAATCTTTGGACATTACCATTTCAATAGTGGACGTAGAAAAGTATACACTATAATGGTAAGATGACATCATGCATAGTTAACTCTATACACGATATGGTAATAAAAAACACATAATAGTTGGGTCTAGGGAACCCACTATTTCAACACTCCCACTTTCACTAGAGAGAACTTTCTAACCAAACTTTTTACCTACTCACATGATAAGTATCATGTTTCTGCTGAGTAAAGGCCTTAGATACTGGGTCCACCACGGTTTCGCCTTGTGTCTATTCTACTATAGCGACCTCATCTCTTTGATTAAAACTTCTCTAGAGATGGTATCTCAGGTATATACCTTTTTTCCAATATCATAACTTGACATCTTGGTTAGTAAGAATATCATAATTTAGATTATGATAATACTTTTCTCACCAGGTGAGATTCCAAGAACTAGAACAAATTGTTGCATATCTGCTTCTTAGCTGCCTTAGAAGCTGCAATGTACTCGGTCTTGTAGGTATGGCCACCACTGGCTGATATGAGCTTGACTTGCTCATCGCCTTTAGACTAATTTCAATACTAGATCACATTGATCTATGGAAGACTAGTTCATATCCCCAAAACTAGTATCCTTTCTTCTCCACTTACCAGGTACATATCTTTTGTACTTGCCGAAGTATAATTAGGTTGTTCTGAATGCATCCCTCGCAGTGCTCCTGGATATAACTGATATTTTCCTATTATAAAATATACCTTGGCAATATCGGTTCTTGTACATATCATGGAATACATGATTGTTCCATCACTCCAATGTGTGGATTTCAACTCACCACATTTATCTCTTCCTATGTCATGAACAGGTCAACATGGAGAGATTATGCCTTGTGACATAGGCAAAAATTCATATCTTGAATTGTTTCAACATGTATTTTTCAATAAAATGTTACTATATGTACGATTTACTAGGACCAAGCAACCTATTGATATACCTTAGTAGATCCTATTCCTTAGAACTTAGGTTACTAATTTAAGTCAATCAATGGAGAGTAAATTTCATTTTGGTCTTAAATAACTATTAGACCAATGTCTATTTTCCATATGTTACTGAACATATTTCTTATTGGAAAACCTTAGCGCTCCCACTAACCTCTGGTAGACACATGGAAAACATTTTTTTTAAATGTATATACTATGATCATGTTCATTACTTTAATCCTAAACCATATTTCAGTAACTTTCAACCTTTCTTATAATTCTGTGATGTGGCCATCCCTTTTTGGTTGCGTTGTATAGACACCATCCATAATTGGTGGTCATGACATCCAATGCTAAATAAACTGATCATATATATTAGCTATGATAAGTAAAATTCTAACAGATTTGGGCATAACGACTAGGTGAAACCAATCGAGCCTTATTGGTACCAAGCTCATACCATCCATGTATCAACTTACTTAAACACCCACCACAGTATTCAAAATAATAAGTCCCCTTTTTCAATTTGATACATGGAATTCATTAATTGAATTTTAGTTAGTCTTATCAATTTTAGCTAATTTTCATATACTGCTTACTTGTAGGAAATATTATTCACTTTGAATAATAGATCACCGACCATAGTGAATATAAAAACCATCACCATGGTTTTATCCTTCCTACGCAGTATGTGCCTCCGAAACATTCTTTGTTCCACATGCTCTTGTGGAACTAGTTCCTATGCCAACTACTTGTGCATTTTGAGCATTGACTAAACACAAGTCAATATAGCTCCCACTATCTCTAATAGAGATGTGCACCCCTATATAGAAGTGTAGTCTATTTCTTTTCTACCTACTCTTCTATCTTAGGGAAATATGTAACATCCTAAACAACTGTTAGGATTATTACACTAAATGCACAATGTGTTTGTCTTGACGCAATTTTTTTTATGTCCTAACAAACTCTTTGCATCCAAACACATGTTCTTATGACATAATGGGTTTACATCATACTATGAATCGTATGATATCCATTTTTCATTATAGTTGGAATATGGTTGTGGGATATCGCTGTTATTTGCAAAGAATTTCATGAAATATAATGGAATTTTTTTCCAGTTCCAACATTGATATTACCTATCACAATACTTTGATGTATAAAATGTGTGTTTAGGAATTACTCCATGCTACATTTTGTTGATCAATGTTGATAAGTAAGACTTCATAATCAATCCTCCCCATTAACATCAATGTCGTGATGTAGATAAGGTAATGTGAATTTAGGAATTTCTCCACGCTACATTATCATGATTGATGAATGCTTGGTCGAGATATTCATCGGTATCCCAACCCGAAACAACTCATATCTCCTAACCATGCAAATACTTCACTTTGATATTCCTTAATTACTTAAAAGAATATTATGATGTATATATACCTCTAGACTATACTTGGAATAGTTCATACTTTCATGTTGAACTATTTCCAAAAGCTTTGTGACGTACCATTATTTTTAAAGGCTCCTTTGTCCAAACTAAAGACATCGATAATACCAAAAGTATTTAGCTGTGCCGAGCCTAAATACCATACTTGGTATATTCATGACGTCCATTTTTAGTATTAATTGACAAAGAATTATCCTGTAACAAATGGGTATAAGTCTTACATTTATATTCATCACTAATTGCCTATGATTAATGTATCACTGAACTAGGGATTGAGTTTACCAAAAATAAAATTCATTTCAGAAACTGAAAGAATGTCTCCTTGCGTCCAAGGACACATGATATTAATGTTTTTGGTTATACTCAACAATAGTTCAACACGAATCATTCACTTGGAAATTAAAGAAGTCTTGTACTTCTCACCACTAGCCTAGGTATCACCCTTTCACAGCCTATTTGGAGAATACACCTGACTTCTAGTAAGGTTTCTATACTAACTTGTTTATCGTATTAGAATACACATATGTTACCAGCATATTGTATTTAATATCCAAGTAGTAAAAGGAAACATCACATTGATGAATATGCCTGATGTAGAAGCGGAAACTTGCTTCTTTAAATCAGTTGATTGCTTTTAAACTTTTGTAGCATTATTTTATAATATGCAATGCATATAACCATTGTTAATACCTCATTAATTGAACGACGTCACGAATCTGTCATTGGAATTAAATTCCTTTGACCTTTTCACATTGTATTTCAATTTATCCGCCATAAGAAATAAATCTTAATTATATTTTATTATTATTCACTTGGAGAACCTTACCTAGATAGGTAATGAAGCATTTAATCAATACTTGCTCGTTTTGTAACTTAAAATGAGACTTGAGTAATGTGGTGAAAATGATATTTAAAGATCATGATCAATATTTAAATTTACAAATTCCGGTGTAAACTTTGCCTTATTCATATCATTGCTTCACTTTCTCCATGAAAACATCTCGGAGATGAGACTTTATGTTATATCATCTATGTCCTGGTGTAGCGACCGCAACTGACACCAGACATTGATGAAATCATAATGATATAACTATCATATGCTTAGTACATTAGTCTCCTGTAAGCATTTTCACCCTTGCTTCTTGAGGTAGTTTAACAGTGTTGGGGACACCGACACCTTGAGTTTCCAATATCATAGTACTATGCGCACGTGTCTGTACTATTCATGGATACTTGTGTCAGTGTAGACATTTACTTTGTCCAATATTTATCGCAGTTTTAATCTTGTGGTATAACTTTCCATTTTTCTACAAAAATAAATTTTAGCAGATAGGTGCCATTTATCTGGATTACCGGTTTAGAAATTTTGATTAATTACTTAAATCATTTTATGTATCCCACTATTTTATCAGATTCTAGGAACCCTCTATGCTATAATCAGAATACTCTGTCGCTTGAGTATTCTAGTGGCAAGGATCCCAGAACCACCTCTCATAGTCTACAAGATAGGGCTACGCCACTACTTGGAGGGTTCTAGGTAGGATTTTAGCTAGCCGACCGCTTTAAATTGCGGTTCCTTGATCTGTTGAGTAAAGTCCCAGCTTCGTAAAATCAAAATTTGATTTACTCAACACTTGCCTCTAAAATTATAGCAAGTTAGCTAGGGATAATTCTTACTAGCACTTTAGTTAAGTTGACCCATCATTCTTATAAGGACTCCCTAGTAGTAAGAGGCACCCTCAGCTAAGGCATGAACCAACGCCTCAAATAGCTAGTTTTATCCAAATTTGAATGATGGAAGGCTGTTTAGACTTAATATATCATTGGGGGTTTTATTATTTTTAGTGTGACGAAAGAAATCATTTTCTAATTTTATAAGCACGTACTATGTGATCGCACTCACAACTGACTATGCAAGAAATAGAAATTTCATCACGTCACATGTTCATTTTATCTTGCATGATTGTTTATTATTATACTATGTGATCGCACAATAAATTACACATGCACAAAAATAATAAACCATTTAAAAATGAAACGAACACTTGATCATGAGGTGGTACTATTGGTTGATCCGTTGAGTGAATAACGGACCAACCGAAACCCTAGGGGTAAATACCTTTAGTTGCGTGGCTTGCAACTTGAATAGCAATGTCTGATCATCCAATGCATCCAACTCTTGTCCGGTGTGTCGCCGCACTTGGTGAAAAATGCGTCACTGGTCATCTCGTCATTATACAATTTTACTCGCATGTAGGCAAGTGGGTCTCAGGGTATAAATATACAACTCTGAGAATGGGCGCGCAGGCCCTTATATATATAACGACTCTGAGACGACACGCATATCGCCTTTTATTTAAAAATAATTATTACATAACCACTTGAAATAATTAAATAAATAATTAAATAAACAAACAAACATCAGACATTCATTGGTAGGTCGACGAATCATGACCAGCATATACGCATTAAAATCGCATATATTAAATAAACACAGAATAAAAAATTAAACATGCATTAAAATAAACTTGAGGGAATTAATTTTATTGAATTAAAATTTCACTCTAATTTTAATTCAATATTAATACGTCGTCCGATCCCATTTAATTAATTTAATTTTAAAACTAAAATTAAATTAATTATTTAATATAATTAATCTCCCAATTAAATTATTCATGCCACATTAAAATTTTAATAATCAAAATTAATGTTTAATTAATTTAATTCTCAATTGAAAATAAATTAATTATTTTAATTAATTTTGATTAAATTAATTCACTCAGTCCCATTAAACTTCAGGGGGGCGAACATGCGCAGGCCCAATCCGGGCGGTACCAACCCCATGTAGGGGCATTCTTGGATGTGAAGGTCTGCCTAAGCCCGTTATGGGCTTGGCAGACCCGCCGATACCCGTTTCGAGGCTGGTCTGGTCTAGGTAGGGCATCAAGGGGTTACCTCGACCAAGAATACATCGAGACTAGGTGGCTTGTGACAGGAGGCCGGTCTGGGCGGCTGGCCGGCACAAGGCTGCTGCTGGTGGGGCTGGGCAGTGTGCCGGTTTGAGGAAGCTCCGATAGGGAGTCCGAGCGCGTCACCGGTGAGAAGGACCTGGTGGAGGGGTTGCTGCGGGTGTCGGGTGGTAGCATTGGATGGTGCTCTGCTGCGGGAAGAGGGAGGCCACGCAGGGTTCGACAAGGAGGGTGGCTGGCAGGGTTTTCGGCCTTGTCCGCGTAGGCAAGGAGGAGGCGGGGTAGGCCGAAACTACCTGCAGTAGGGAGGAGCCAGCGCAGCAGAAGCGAGGTGGAGGCCTGGCTACTACATGTTCGCAGGGAAGAGGTCGCCTAGGTCGCCTTCCTAGCGCAGTGCACCGCACGACGCAGGAAGGGAGGCCGATCCAGGAAGGCCGCGGGGTACTGTCCGGCTGAAGCGGGAAGGGAGGACCGCGGGGTAGGTCTGGTGCGCCTGGTCTCCACAGGTAAGAGCAACAAGGATATGCAGCAGCACTGCAGGCTGCTTCTGGGTGCAGTAGGAGGCAACCACGCGGGGAAGATAGGCGTGTTGCATGCTGCGCAGGGCCCCACGAGGAGGAGAAGTGGCTGGTGGGTGTGCTACAGTGCGCCGAAAAGAGGAGCCCCAAAAAAATTTCACGGCCTGCACATGCAGGTGGTCGACCCCCACCCATTATTTTGTGTTTTTTTTTTTTTTTTGCAATACATAAAAGCCTAAGTCTTTTATTCCTACTTTTTTTGAACAAGACTTGAAGTATAAGTCTTTTTTTTTGTTTACCAAGACTTTCTTTTGCAAGTCCACCCCGATACCCCCTCTTCTTTTTTTTAAAATTTAACAAGACCTAAAATTAAGTCTTTCTCCCCCTTTAAAGAAATCTAAAGCCTATTTAGGCTTTAGAAAATAATAATAATAATAAAATATAATTATAATAAAATTATAATAATAAAATTAATATTAAGATAAACCATTATTATTATTATTATTATTATTATATAATTATTATAATAATAACAATTATTTGAATCGCCGGAAAATACTATTCCGGTGACCTTCAACTTTTTTTTTCAATCTGAATTCATAACTTCGGATGTCCGCAGACTGGACATCCAACATCCTATTCAGATTCTGTTTGCGGCATTGGGACCGTATCCATGCCCTCTTTACATTTTAATGTAAATTTAATTTATTTGGATTAAAATCGACACACACTCCCTCTGATACCACTTTTTGGAACTGAGTACGCAGCGGAAGCCCCAAACAGGTGGGTTTTAAAATTTTTCCACCGATGGTCGATGTAAACTTGTCGACGACGGAGAAGAGCAGTCCGGTCTTAGCCAACGACCACACGTGGAGTATTTTAAGCACAAAATTAAACCGTAAAATACTTGGTTTAAATCCGAAGCCGCGCATGACGTCTGCTCGTCATTGGCGATCACTGCTCGAAGAATCCGAAGTCGAATTCTTCTAGATCGTCCACACGTGCTTCAAGGAATCTGTGGGAGCGTCATTCGTCGTAGTCCGGGTGCTAGCGCAGATTTGTGACGATGCCTTCGACGCTCCAACGACCACCGCATCGCATCACCAACGATGCTCGAGAGAGATCTCTATCTGAGCTCCTTTGATCCAGAGCATCTCTCTCTAGAATGTGTGAGATAGGAGAGGAGAGATAATCTCCATGAATAATATTTGGCAAATTCCCCTCCTCTTTTATTTATAGTGCACAATTAAAATACTCGGTATCGGCTCATCGGCCCCCGAATACTTAACGCACTATCAACAACATTTATGAATACTACACTGAGTTATAAATATTATTATCATTTAGTTTTAATATATAAAAAATATATTACATGATAATAATTGAGTCATTAAATCGACTCGTCGCTCCCATAAATATTAATTGAACCTTGAATAATTTAATATTCGTCAATTAATATTTTTTCATGTATTTACTTAAAAACTCATAAATACATTTAATAAATAAATTCAATACTCATTTTTATAAACTTGAATAATATGAATTTATTTATTTCTTTGGTGATCGTTTAAATTTGGACAATTCCTAGAACCTTATGGTGAGGCCCACTATGTCCAATTCTCCTATTCAACTGAATATGGAAGATTCTTGAATATGCTATTGTGTGTGACCCTATAAGCCCTTATATCGACAACCATGAATAGTATTTACAAACCAAGAGCGAGATCTATCAACCCATCATGGCCCCTGAAGAAATAAGGATTGTCACAGCAGCGACAACCAACCTATGAACATGCACTGTGTAATATAATCTCTTTGTCTATAATATCTCATAAAGCCGGACGCACTCTCGTGTCATCACCCTTTTTCTTGCTTTATTGTTTGTTGATGTAAGTGGATGGATTTACCCTCGACTGCTATGGTCATGGTCATATAAAGGTACTTCCATCCAAATCAACATGGCCAGAGATATATTACTTCCATAACTTGAAAGCGACAAATCCTTTCTTGACCATTCAACCAATGTCATGCCACCAATGACGCACCCGACACAAACTACCTCGCCATGAATTCATTGCCATGGTTTTCATCTTGCATCAAAGTACGCAATCAAATGACATACATTGGTAATGATCTCAAGTCAGGAGACTATTACACATGATCGTAGATAGGAACATCCAATGACACCCTAAACATGTGGTGTTCCTATTGGCGGGTTAGTGCTCATGATCTCACTACTAGAGATCACCAAGTGCGAACTTCATGAGATGAAGTCTCAATTCTTATGAGCCCCCAGCACCTGATGGTCAGACATCTACTATGACCAATTAGTAAGATGTATCTAGACCGTAGAACATATATTTAAGATTAATGTCATAGTATCTAGAGGTTATCATTATAGCCTGGGAACTACTATAACCTTTCGATATGACAATTAATCTTTGGACATTACCATTTCAATAGAGGACGCAGAAAATTATACACTATAATGGTAAGATGAAATCATGCATAGTTAACTCTATACATGATATAGTAATAAAAAACACATAATAGTTGGGTCTAGGGCACCCACTATTTCAACATAAAATGATTTATACATTCATAAAATCAATCATAGAGTTATTTAAATATAGAGTTTAAATTATGTTCCTTGTTTAGGTTTAAAACATGATCCCTATCAGTATGTACACCATTATTGATGAAATTTTTAACACCTTAGGTGGACTAGTGTCATCATAATGATAATAATATAATGTTTGGGCTAACATGTTGACTTCATGAAGAATGTTTTTCATTAAGGGTTGGTGTGTGGTAATGATAATTATGAAATTCATGGTATATATAATCACTTGATAGGTTTAATAGGATATGGATCTAAAATAATGATAATTTGGTAGAGCACTGTCGTGGGTGCCCTCAAATGATTAGTGTGATTTTGGGGTACTTAGGTGCAGCAGAGTGGCTGACCAAGGTCGTCTCTCAAAGGAGGAAGTGAATTAAAATAACTTTTTAGAGGTATTCTAGAAACAAAATAAAAGGGAATAAAAACACTACTTGAAAGTATGGGGGTGGTTGTTTTTAGTTTATAAATCTAGAAGAAGTTTGCTGGAAGAAGATTGCATTTTTTTTGTTTTTAATTTTGAAATGAATTTCGATTAAAATGACACAACAAGAAGATGTTTTTTTAGAAAATATTTTAAAAGGCATAATCGATCTAACTATACCTCTTCATTAAATTATTAATCATTATCATTTAAATCAATATCCACTTAATTATTATCCCTTAATTTGTTAAATCTCAAACCCTACGAGAATTAACTTTACCACGAAGATTGAAGTGAATTTAACCTTAGGCTAACTTCGGAACATGCAATCGCAACACCCTGCTTTGATTGATGTTCTAAAATTAGCCTATGGTCAGTGGTAAATTAAGGCACATAACCACTCTGGAAATGAGGATTAATTGAGTTTAGGGATTATATTTGAACTCTACAAATTGATCCCGTGTGGTTTTGAATTACCGGTTAAGGTTGCGCTCTCACAGTTCACACAATTCCCGACCTCGCGTGTTTTGTGTTAACTATTAAATTGCTTGCTTAGTTTAATTTAAATTAAAAACTCAATTAATAGATCATAATATTTTAATTACATTATCTCATTAATTCAAAATAAATGAATGAAGAAGGATAGAGGTTGATCGATTACTAAAAAGAACTACTCTTCCATGGGTGGTGTAGTCATTGTAGATGTGTTTTGCATGTGCAAAGGTTTATAATGGGTATAACCCAATAACGCTTCTAATCAAGAACTCCAGCCCAAAGAGGAATATTAATAGAAGAATAAATTTAAACAAAATAGAAGAAAAGAGAAGAAATAAAATAAGAACAAAGAAGTTTATTACACAAATGAAAACATTACAAAATGAAGAAGAGAAGGAGGCTTCGATGAGGGTATCCTTGCTTCAAGAGATGCTCCTCTTACAATGGTTGGAGAATTTGGGTGAAACAAATTCTCCTCTACCTCCAATCTTCTAATGCATGTCCCAACCCCTCCAAATGAGAAAAACTCCAATTTATAGAGAGGAGGGGAGGAGAGGTTACAAGTGGTTTCAAGTGTGAATGTGGAAATTCGGCCAAATATTTAAATGAAAATTCCACTGCCCATTTGACCACCAAAACGCGTGAATTGGCTGTCCTTACAGAAGGATAATATGTGCGTATATGGGTTCTATATCTCCTATAAAAGGTTGGGCTTAATCCAGGCCCAGATGAAGGAGTTATGGCCGCAATACAGAAGCTTCTTCATTCTGGAGAGTCCAACCCAACTTTGACTTCATGGACCATTTGTAACAAACAAATTCACTCTTTAGCTTTAGTGTCCTGAATAAACGTTGTAGATAATTATGTTAGGAACACGGTTACAAATTTTAAAATTCTAATAATCAATATAATAATATTTAGCTTCGAAATACTACAGTGAACTATAAAGGGTAAAACTGGAATTTTTATCAAATATTCAAATGAATGATCTAATTCCAAATACATTCTAATTAAACATATTTAACACAACTTGAGGAAATTATATCATTTATTATCAATAAAATATTCAATAAAATAGTGTTTTATCAACTCCCCCACACTTACCCTTTTGCACTCCTTGGAAAAACCTCATGTCAAGTAGATATCAATATCAAATCAAAACCAATTTTAAAACACATATCCTTGAGATAAATAAATTTCCCACCAAGAATCAAAATATATCATGCCTCATAAAAAACATTATTTCAAGTTCTCCATTTATATTATTCAATATATTTCCACTTCATTTATCCTCTCATGCACAAAACACTTACCTCGCTTGAATTTTCTCTCATCACTCAAATATCAATTTTTTTGCAATGTCTTTCTCATCTAAACTCATACAAGGGTCACCATAGGCTTGATAGATTCCTACATCACTACCCGATGTGAGTCAAGGACATATGTTTATCATGAGGACTTTTCAGGATTGTTCTGTGGCTTTCGGTTGGTAGGATTTAGATGTGAAAAATTATGAGGCTGAATGAGGAGGGCTTGACTCTTTTTGAAGAAAAATTGCATTAATCTAATTTTCACTTAAATATTGTATTCTCCTCAATCCTCATAGTATAAATTCAGATCCATCATCATGAAAAGTAATTAAAGTTTTACATCATTCATCATTTGAGCATCAAAAATTTCAATCTTCTCAAACATGATTTTCTTGAAAGTTCTAGATGGGCACAGCTTTCCACCTCAATTAGAAGCTCCAGAAAAGGCACATCTTCACTTGTCATGAAAGCTCCAGAAAAGGCACAACATTCAATATAATGGATTTATTCAGTAGAAAACACATCTCTTGAGAATTTAATTTTCCACCCAAAGTATCATAGAATGTGGTGGCACAACACAAGACAGCTTCCCCCACACTTAAGCTCAACTAGATTATGCAATTTCACTTCAAGAGTTTGATGGATAGGGAAACTTGGCTTGTAATGTGGCTAACCTAACTGGATATTCATGGATTATAAGGGCTAAAAGGATTAAATATTCAAGGTAGTCCATTATAAAAAAGTATTCTTTGAAATAGGGGCTTTAATACCAAACAAATGCCTCAATCATTTAAACAAATGTACCTCAAACCCTCAGGTTTTGATAGGAATAGATCAAATTATGGTTAAATCAAGCATGGTTTGGTTCTCTCAAGAAGTGAGGTGAATGTAAAGAATATGAAAATAATGGTTTAGAAGCCTCACAGGAAAGTGATTTCAAATATAAAGACAGTGAGATGTGGCATGGGATTCAAAATTCAGTGTACTTTTCATGAAATTACTAAATATTTGAACTTGAAACAAAGTCATTTTCAGCATTCATTTAAGATTAGTTTCAAGGGATAAATCGTTTCACTCATTGATATGCATTTCAAAATGGTGATGGGAATCATTTTAGATAAAAAAAATTTCAAAAACACAAATAAAATTGAAAAATAAACACACAAAATTTGAAAAAACACACAATTTTTTTTTTGTTTTTTTTAATCAGGAAAACAATTGAAATTACTAAACTAAAAGGTTCCCTCCCCACACTTAAAATATTGCATTGTCCTCAATGTGAACCCATGAGATGATATATGCACATGAAATTCAGAATTTTTAAATAGGACAAATAATATAAAAGTGAAAGGGTTAGGAACAGCCTGATGTGATCAAGCGATGATGGGGTCATGTAGTGTGATAAAATCCACTGCATCAGTAGGAAGTCCCTCAATGTATCTCTTCAATCGTTGCCCATTGACTGTAAAGCTCCTTCCAGTGTCCTCTTGTGTGATCTCCACTGCACCATAAGGAAAATCATTAGATACAATATGAGGACCTAACCATCTGGAACACAACTTACCAGGCATCAGCTTCAGTCGTGATTTGTAGAGAAGGACTTTCTCTCCAACATTAAACTCCCTTTATTGGATCATTTTGTCATGAGATGCTTTTGATCTTTCCTTGTAGAGCCTTGAGTTCTCATATGATGATAGTCAAATCTCCTCAAGCTCTTGAATTTGCGACTTTCTTTGAATTCTACCTTGGGCCAAATCCATGTTGCATTTCTTTATAGCCCAATATGCCCGATGCTCGACTTCCACTGGGAGATGACATGCTTTCCCAAAAACAATCCGAAATGGGGACATACCAATGGGGGTATTGTATGCTATTCTATAAGCCCACAATGCATCATCCAAGCGCTTGCTCTAATCCTTCCTATTTGGCTGCATGGTTTTCTCCAATATTTGTTTCAACTCATGATTTGAAACCTCAGCCTGGCCATTTTTTTGGGGGTGGTATGGTATTGATGTTTTGTGTGTTACCCCATACTTTCTAAGGAGGGAAGAAAAATTCCTATTGCAAAAGTGTGTCCCTTGGTCACTGATGATGGCCTTTGGTACTCCAAACCTGCAAAAAATATGTGGTTTGACAAAGTCCACAACAACATGAGAATCGTCAATCCTAGTGGCCTTGGCCTCCACCCATTTACTCACATAATCAATAGAAACCAAAATATACAAGAAACCATATGAACTTGGAAAAGGACCCATAAAATCAATGCCCCATACATCAAAAATCTCACAGAATAGTATGGGTTGTTGGGGCATCTCATGTCTCCTAGAAATAATCCCAGTTTGTTGGCAACGAGAGAATGACTTACAAAACACATGGGAATCATGGAAAAAGCTAGGCCAATATAATCAAGAGTCCAAAACCTTCCTAGCTGTCCTTTGGGGTCCAAAGTGTCCACCACAAGCAATTGTATGACAGAAATGCAAAACAGACTCAAACTCATGATCGGGAACACACCTCCTAATGACTTGGTCACTACACATGTGCCAGAGGTAAGGATCATCCCACACATAATACCTAGACTCACTTTTTAATTTTTTGACTTGATATTTCTTTAAATTTTCAGGGATTTCAGAGGAAAAAATGTAGTTCACTAAATCAGCATACCAAGGATGCGTACCTGAGATGGAATAAAGATGTTCATCGGGAAAAGTGTCCCGAAGTGGTACCTGGTCCAAGGTTTCATCCTCTAGTGTGTGAGTAAGCCTACTCATGTGGTCTGCCACCAAATTATCTGACCCCTTCTTGTCCTTTATCTCAAGGTCAAACTCTTGAAGAAGGAGCATCCAACGGATAAGTCTTGGCATTACATTTGGCTTCTTTAGGAGGTACCTCAAAGCTGCATGGTAAAAAAAACAACTACTTTAGAGCCTAATAAATATGAACGGAATTTATCTAAAGCAAATATGACAGCAAGAAACTCCTTTTTTGTGGTTGTGTAGTTTGATTGGGCTGAATCCAGTGTCCTTAATGCATAGGCGATCACATGTGAACGTCCCTCCACCCTCAGAGATAAGACTGCTCCAACCGCGAAGTTGGAGGCGTCACGCATAAGCTCAAAAGGAATCTCCCACCGTGGGGGCTGTATGATAGGTGGAGTGGTCATACACTTCTTTATCTAATCAAAGGAATTCCTACAAGAATCATCAAACACAAAATCAGAATCTTTTTGAAGTAATCGTGACATAGGAAGAGCGATCTTACTAAAATCTTTGATGAAGCGCCGATAAAATCCTGGATGCCCTAGGAAAGATCTAACATCACGCACACATGAAGGATAGGGTAAGGATGAAATAATGTATACCTTAGATCTATCAACCTCTATCCCATGTTTTGACACTACATGCCCTAAGACAATGCCATGATCTACCATGAAATGACACTTTTCAATGTTCAGGACCAGATTCTTCTCAATACAACGATTCAACACCTTTCCCAAACTAATTAGACATTCATCAAATGAAGACCCATACACTGTAAAATCATCCATAAATACCTCCATGCAGGTATCAATAAAATCAGAAAAAATACTCACCATGCATCTCTGGAAGGTACCTGGGGCATTGCAAAGTCCAAATGGTATCCTCCGGTAGGCAAATGTGCCAAAGGGACAGGTGAATGTAGTCTTCTCCTGATCCTATGGAGCTATAGGAACCTGAAAATATCCAGAAAATCCATCCAAGAAACAATAGTGTGTCTTACCAGCTAGTCTCTCAAGCATCTGATCAATAAACGGGAGGGGGAAATGGTCCTTGCGAGTGGAATGATTTAGTTTCCTATAATCAATACACACACGCCAACTGTTTTGCACACTCATTGGAACTAACTCATCTTTCTCATTTTTAACAACATTAACACCACTTTTCTTAGGCACAACCTGAATAGGACTTACCCACTGAGAATATTAAATGGGAAAGATTATACCTGCCTCGAGCAATTTCTCAAATTCTTTTTTAAAAACTTCCAGGAGGGCGAGATTGAGTCTTCTTTGTGGTTGTCTCGCCGGTTTAGCCCCATCATCCAAGAGAATCCTATGCATGCAAATGGAGGGGCTAATACCTGATATGTCATCCAAGGTCCACCCAATCGCCCTGATGTTCTCCCTCAAAATATTCAAAAGCTTTTCTTTATGTTCAAAAGGGAGATTGTTAGCAATGATAACAGGTAATCTCTCACCACTCAACAAGTATGAGTATTTTAGATTTGGTGGCAATGGCTTGAGTTCTAATGAAGGCAGGTGATGTATTGATGGAGAAATTGATGCAACAGACATATCTTCACAATGAAAATTAGTATCAGGATATAAATCATCACAATCAAAGAATAAAGCACCAAATCCATCAGCATACTCAATAGCCATTTCATAATCAGAGTTCACATGATCAAAATCAGAAAATGATTACATTTAAAAATCAAATCTTAGAGAGTCTTGTTCCTTAAAAACGGGTGTATAATTACTCTTAGACATCAAACTAGAACCAATACTCATAATCTCCCTAAGCATAGGACAATCCAATTCCATGGGGTTTTTACTTAGCGGTTCAAAATGGGAGATAACAATAGCAGAATGGTCCTCAGAGGGGTACTTCATGGAATCCATAACATTAAATATCACAACTTCATCTCCAAATTACATGGAAAGTGTACCCTCATTGACATTTATGATAGTTTTTGTAGTTTTGAGGAAGGGCCTACCTAAGATAATGGGGGCATGAGAACTTACCTGATCATCCTCCATGTTAAGAACATAGAAATCTGCTGGAAAGATCATGTCACTTACCCGAACAAGTACATCCTCAAGGACTCCTGCTGGATATTTCGTAGCTCTATTCGCCAATTACACCACTACTCTTGTTGGCTTAAACTCACCAACCTGCAAGGAAGAGAATACAGAGTGAGGCATCACATTTATTGAAGCTCCTAAATCACAAAGAGCATCAGATAAGTGAAACTCCCCTATGGTATATGGGATGGTGAATGTCCCGGGATCCTTGCACATTGTTGGCATTGCTAGAGTTGGTGTAATGAGTTCCGAGACATTCCTTCCAAGGTTGATCCTCTCATTTCCCTTGAGCCCTCTTCAATTGGTGCAGAGCTATTTTAAGAATTTGGCATACCCTGGAATTTGATTAATGGCTTCAAGTAGAGGAATGTTGATCTCCACAGGCTTGAATGTGTCCAAAACCTCCTTTTGCATTACTTCTTCAGCCATCTTCTTGGTTTGAACAACCCTGTTTGAAAAAGGAAGGGGTTTAGGAGAAACATCATCAATCTTTTTCTTACCTTTATCTTTCTCCTTGGATTGCTCATCAGTTGGTATGGAATGCGGCTTCTCTGGAGTTGAGGTGAATCCCGGTGGAATGGTAGGTACAGATGTATTGTTCATTTGCTTCCCACTTCTCAATGTGATGGAACTAACATTCCCCTTTGGATTTGGAGTGGGTTGGGAAGGTAGATTTCTGGAATTCTTACTTACAAGTTCATGGAGGGAAGTGGCAATCTGGATCATTTGAGTCTTTAACTCCCCCAGCTTCGAACTTTGACTCTTCAGCTCATTCTTTTGATTAAGAACAATTTTCTTCAAAAGATCATCAGTATTATAATCTACCTTTGGTGGGGGATTCCCTTGTTGTTGGCTTGTTGATTCTTGGGCTTCAAATCCCCTTTGGGGTTGTTGGAAACCCTGCTGGTAAGGCGGAGGGTGCTGGAAGTTTTGTTGAAAGGGTGGCCTTTGTTGTTGTCCAGAGCCATACCTCATGTTCGGTTGATCTTTCCACCCTTGGTTGTATGTTGGAGAAAATGAATCAAACTTCTTTTGGGGATATGGTTGTTGTTGCTGCTGAAACGGTCTCCCTGGGAATACTGGTGTGCAATCCTCTATCTCTTGTAGTTGTGGGAAACAGTCAGTTGGGTGGCCTGTCTCAGTGAAAATGCCACAAGGCCTTGAAGGAGGGGGTAGAGATGTCTTTTGTGCCAAAGAAATTTGCCTCACCATAGTGGTCAATTCTTCCAACTTAGTATCAATTAAATGACTTTCAAGAGAAGAAGGACTTACCTGATGTACTCCCCTGACATGTGGCGTACCTCTACCACCAAATTGTTGGGAGTTTTGGGCCATCTTGTCGATCAACGCACGTGCAGCTACTGGTGTCTTGTCCACCAATGCTCCTCCAGCCGAAGCATCTACCATGCTTCTCTCCATAGGTGTGAGTCCTTCATATAAGTATTGGATGAGTAATTGCTCACTGATTTGGTGATGTGGGAAGCTTGCACACAACTTCTTGAATCGCTCCCAGTACTCATACATTGACTCCCCTTGTGCTTGCTTGATCCCTGAGATCTCCTTACGAATGGAAGTGGTCCTTGATACTGGAAAAAATCTCTGCATGAAAAGACATTTCAAATCGTTCCAACAAGTTACATCTTCGGGTTGTAAATAATACATCCAATCTTTCGCAGCTCAATCAAGTGAGAATGGGAATGCTCTTAATTTGATTTGGTCTTCAGATACATTTCCTGGTTTCAAGGTTGAGCAAACCACATTAAATTCTTTAATGTATTTGTTGGGATCCTCACCAGATAAGCCATGAAACTTTAGAAGAAGGTGAATTAATCCAGATTTCAATTCAAAGTCCGATTCGAGATTTGGGTATGCAATACAATTTGGTTGATAGCTAATATCAGGTGCAGCCAATTATCGAATGGTTCTATTAAGTTCATTTCCATTATTTCCAGTCATTGGTTCCTCTTTTATGTTTGAATTTGAATTGCTTCCAATTTCAATGTTTCCAGAAGAGAGGAATTCACCAACTGGTTGAATATTGAAACTTCCCGTAGATTGAGAATGTCTGATTCGTGCCCTAAGGCTACGTTCAATCTCAGGGTCAAGATCTAAGAGATCTTTGGGATTAGTTCATGTCATCAATCAATGAAATATGAAAAGAAGGAAATTGGACCATAGTAAAATAAAAATTAGAAGTTTGAGTTGATGGTATAAAAAGAAGTAGAAGGAAATAAAAGAAGGAGAAAAAAAATCAGATTGGGTAAAGACGAAAGAAAGAAGAGAGGAAGAGAATAAAATGTAAAAAAAATACCTCTAATTAGTTGAAATAATTACTTGCCTCCCCAGAAACGACTCCAATTTGGTAGAGCGCTGTCGTGGGCACCCACAAATGATTAGTGTGATTTTGGGGTACTTAGGTGCAGCATAGTGGCTGACCAAGGTCGTCTCTCAAAGGAGGAAGTGAATTAAAACAACTTTTTAGAGGTATTATAGAAACAAAATAAAAGGGAATAAAAACACTACTTGAATGTATGGGGGTGGTTTTTTATAGTTTATAAATCTAGAAGAAGTTTTCTGGAAGAAGATTGCATTTTTTTGTTTTTAATTTTGAAATGAATTTCGATTAAAATGACACAACAAGAAGATGTTTTTTTAGAAAATATTTTAAAAGGCGTAATCGATCTAACTCTACCTCTTCATTCAATTATTAATCATTATAATTTAAATAAATATCCACTTAATTATGATCCCTTAATTTGTTAAATCCCAAAACCTATGAGAATTAACTTTACCACGAAGATTGAAGTGAATTTAACCTTAGACTAACTTCGGAACATGCAATCGCAACACCCTGCTTTGATTGATGTTCTAAAATTAGCTTATGGTCAGTGGTAAATTAAGGCACATAACCACTCTAGATATGAGGATTAATTGAGTTTAGGGATTATATTTGAACTCTACAAATTGATCCCGTGTGGTTTTGAATTACCGGTTAAGGTTGCGCTCTCACAGTTCACACAATTCCCGACCTCGCGTGTTTTGTGTTAACTATTCAATTGCTTGCTTAGTTTCATTTAAATTAAAAACTAAATTAATAGATCATAATATGTGAATTAAAGTATCTCATTGATTCAATATAAATGAATGAATATGGATAGAGGTCGATCGATTACTAAAAAGAACTACTCTTCCATGGGTGGTGTAGTCATCGTAGAAGCGTTTTGCATGTGCAAAGGTTTATAATGGGTATAACCCAATAACGCTTCTACTCAAGAACTCCAGACCAAATAGGAAGATTAAGAGAAGAATAAATTTAAACAAAACATAAGAAAATAGATGAAATAAAAGAAGAACAAAGAAGTTTATTACACAAATGAAAACATTACAAAATGAAGAAGAGAAGGAGGCTTCGATGAAGGGATCCTTACTTCAAGAGCTACCCCTCTTACAATGGTTGGAGAATTTGGGTGAAACAAATTATCCTCTGCCTCCAATCTCCTAATTCACGTTCCAACCCCTCCAAATGAAAAAAACTCCAATTTATAAAGGGGAGGGGAGGAGATATTACAAGTGGTTTCAAGTGTGAATGTGAAAATTCGGACAAATATTTTAATGCAAATTTCACCGCCCATTGGACCACCAAAACGCATGAATTGGCCGTCCTTCCAGAAGGATAATATGTGAGGATATGGTTCCTCTATCTCCTCTAAATATTTGGGCTTAATACAGGACCAGATGAAGGAGTTATGGCCGAAATACAGAAGCTTTTTCATTTTGGCGAGTCCAGCCCAACTTTGACTTCATGGCCCATTTTCAACAACCAAATGCACTCTTTAGCTTTAGTGTCCTGAATGAAAGTTGTATATAATTATGTTAGGAAAACTATTACAAATTTTCAAATTCAAATAATAAATATAAAATATTTATCTTTGAAATACTACAGTGAACTATAAAGGGTAAAACTGGAATTTTCATCAAATATTCAAATGAATGATCTAATTCCAAATAATTTCTAATTAAACATATTTAACACAATGTGAGGAAATTATATCATTTATTATAAATAAAATATTCAATAAAATAGTGTTTATCATAATGAAAAAGGGTATTATAGTGTATTTTTTATAAATGACCTATTGAGGGTGAAGTACTATAATGATATTCATATGATATTTTTTTATCATAAATTTAGGAATTATAATGACAAGTTATGGACTAAGGGCCTTATCCTCATATGAGATACGTCCATTCAGTATAGTGATTCATGTATGGGATAACAAAAATATGAGTTAAGTGTATCAAAATAACAGCAAGGTTGGAGGTAATTTTTTTTATCTGTGTGATAGGAAATTTTTTGTTAGGATATAGAACGTATTATATGTAACATATCACCTTACTTGCAATAAAAAACTTTCCAGTGCCCCATTATGTTATTATCAACTCTTATCCATTTATTTTTTATTATTTTATATATTTTTATTACTCAAAACCAAATGGATGGATGGTTACACTATGATTTATATTTAAGGGAACACTAAGTGGATTATAGATAATGAAAAATAACTATTTCAGGTATATTGATCAAGGGAATTAATGATTATTCCAAAAAATTGTTGAGTTTTTTACCTATGTTTGGATAATTTTTTCAAACCACCATTTAAGAGATTTTATTAGTTATTTGTGAAACTAGTCGATCTTAACAATTTGAAAAAATTACACCTTCTTTAGATACATACACATTAACCCACCATTCTGAGGATTGTGTCATGAATAAACAAAATTTATAATGATTGACGTGATACCATATCCCTGGATAAAAATACCTACACATTGCCTCATTCATATGTGGTAGTATTTTTGATATTATTGGGTATAATTCAATAAGATAGTTTAAATTTCATTCATAAGATGGTAAGTATGGAATGACCATCCAAACTCACCAATATTTTTGTGGTAGTAGTGGATTTGGTAATTTGATTGTATTTTATAGCATAGTGTGTTATGAATTATTTGATTTCCTTTTATTTTTAATGAATAAATATCTCATATTACATTAACTGAAATTTGGGATTCATTTTAGCACCCTAGTATTTTATAAATGATTTTTTATATTAAAATAAACATTGTGTTTAATAACTTGATTCACATAAAACCAAAATAACCCATGAAACATTATATATCTATTATAATGTAATTTTTATGTTGGTGGGTATATATAGGAATAACTAATTTTTTAAATTCATATGGAAATAATGACCATTTTAAATTATAATTCTTTGATAAAATTCGATTAGTATAACTTGATAACTAATAAGATCAGTTTATAGTAAAAATGTATTTTTTTATAAAATTCACTTTTTAGAATATTTATTTTAAGAAGATAAATATATTATGAATCATATACATTTTGATAAATAATATAATCATACTAATTTTATATTTTCTAATATCAAATAATATTAAAAATTATTAATACATTGAAAAGTTATTTTCCTATAAAGAATAGTTTTTCTTAATATTTTACATCTATATTTAAAGGTTAAATACATAAATTTTTAAAATATAACTATGTTAAAATTAAAATAATTTTTTGTACTTAGAAAAAAAATATTATCTTAGTTTTTATTTTATTTTATGAAACAGTCAATTTTTAGGTGAATTGTGAAAAAAACGTTTTTACAAGAAATTCTAACTTCTTAGTTATACGAGAAAGACCTAGAAATTTAAAAACCATTTAATTGATCAAATATGTTTTTATAGAGTAAAAATATCAATTTTATATACCATTATTAATTTTTGAAACCCTAGATTAAAATTTTTGGAACTAAAATAATATTTTTCAATAAATAATATTTTTGGTTTTTTCATTTAATTAAAAAATATTTTTTAATAAAATTTGGATTTATCTTAAATTGAAAGACACTTAGAATTTTTTTTAAAAACGTAATTTATATAATGAAAATAAAATATATGGATAATTTTACCCTTCACATAAATTTTAAACATAAAAATACACCTTTTAAAACAATAGGTTTTCACACATTATGTGGACAAATATTAAGATTATTTCTCTAACCATTAGAAATTTTGTTTTATTAAACGAGTTTAATATTTTATATTCACATATTAAAATTAGTAAATAATATTAATTTCAAATTTTTCATTAAAATTTGTTACCTATTTTTAAAATAGAGTTACTATACTATGAGTATATTATGGTAAAATGGTGATTGACCTAGTACAAAAGGATAAAACATGTTAAAAATGTTTTGAGTGGGTACCCTAGACCTGAATCCATTATGTAATTTGATTAGCATTACCTATAAATAGTTTGATATATATATATATATGTGTGTGTGTGTGTGTGTGTGTGTGTGTGTGTGTGTGTTATCTTTCCACAATAGTATAATTACATCGACATGTATTATTTTTATGGAAATGTAATTAAATTACATATTGTATTAAAAGGTTACAGTAGTTCCCATGATATAATGAGAACATAAAGATACCATAACTATAATCTTAAACTTACATGTTATGTTCCATATATATCATGAAGAAAGGATATTTATGATGTGTTACAATCAATTGATGGGGGATCATAATCATTGCTAATTCTTCTCATGAAATTCAAACATAGTGATATTGAGTAGATGAGATCATTAGGACTAACCCGCTAATACGAATACCACATATTTCATGTGTCATTGATAGTTACTATATGATGACATATGCATTTGTCTCTAAACAATAATTTGTTATTAGTGTGTACCATTTAATTATGTACATGGATGAATGACGATTACCATTAAATTTATTTCCTTATAAGGTAGCTCACATTGGGTACACCATTGATGGTATGTAATTGAATGAATGGTAAAGATAAAATTTGTTACTTCTAAAAGGAAGGGATATCTCAAGCTAATTTGATCAAGATGGTAGTAAATTTTATAAATCAATGTCCATGGAAGAATAAGTTAATCCTTTCCATCAAGGTTAATGAATAATAAAGAAAGAAAAGATGATAACAAAAAAATATGCATCTAACATTATGAGATATTATGACACAAAGATATTACATTAAAAATTGTGTGTTCATAGAAGGTTTTCATTGATATAACCATTCCTTACCTACTTAGTGGCCTTGATGAGTTGACAGACTCTTCTCCTTGTATATGAGTAGTAATGATGACTATTGAGATAAGGACCTAGAGGACCACACACTTATAATATTGAAAAATATATCCAATTCTTATAAAAAAAGAGTATTGGAGATAGTTGGACCAACTACAGGGTCCGAGAGATGTATTAGTTTAAAAAGACAACAAGAAATTAATTAATTAATTATTACTCATATATATAAAAATTAGACTTAAATTAACTTCTTTAATGTATTTATTAGTTTTAAATTGAATACATAAAAAATTATTTAATAAACAAATATTATTTTAATAATTAATGTTCATTTGATATTTACCTTGACATGTAATGTATTTATTATTTTAAAATTATATGATAACAATATAAATGATGTTTATGATGCCGTAAATAGGTCATAATATGTCATTTATGTATAATTTAATAGGTATTATATATTTAGGGGTAAAAGATCCATTTACATTTGTTTTAACCTCTCTATATAAGTAGGATAATACTCAAATATTAGGTACCATTCATCCACTCTAATAATGAGATACTCTCTCATAACTCCCACATATAAGTGTGGGAAGGTTCCCATTCCAAGAACCAATGAAAGTTTGTCTTTATAGATCAATGGAACAACATATAAGTGATCATCAATCTGTCTAAGGTCATGTCTATTCTCTAATCCAAGATATAGAAATAAATTATTATAATACCTATAGGATATTGAAGTGTGTATTGGTGATATAGAGGTATTTGATGTTGGTTACTTCATGCAACGGTTACCGATGATAAGAATAATTGACTAAAGAAAAAAATAATAATGAGGTAATAATTCAATTTATTTTTGTCCTTACATTATTTCACATGGAATCATTGGGTTGATTATAGGGATACACATAAATGGATATGACATTGTTACATCATTGTTAGGATAAAACCTTTAAACCCTCATTCTTTATACCTATGCTACATGCCCTATTACCTATAATTGGTTTTAAAGGTAACATATGTTCATTTCATCCTAGAAAAAATAATTTTTCATTAAATCAATGAAGAGGGAATCGTTATGGTTCTATATATTCATATTGAGATCTAATATGATATCTTATGGATAAGATAAAACCACCTAAAGAATGAAAGATTTTTTTTGTTGATTTATATGAAAAATATATTTATTTAACTTGGGCTAGTTAGCGATGACATATTCTAGTGATCCCTAGTGCTTTAGCTACCAAAAGAGAATTTTCAATTTGGGAAAATTTTCACAATGTTATAGAAAAATTAAAAGGATAATATGTATCCTTTTTAATTTTATAATATTGAAAAAATAATTACATAAGGGTGTTGGTATTCTAAAGTCAAAAAATTGTATATAAAGTGGGGGAAGATTCAACAAAACCCTTAAAATAATTGGTTTCCAAATAAATGAGGGAAGGATGTGATGATGAACAATGAAAGTATAGTGAAGGTTATGTTTTTTTAGAAGAATAAAATTATTTCTTATATTGAACCGAAGACAAAAAATCTATAGCCCCACTCCACTACTGCCCCAGGTGCATATCGTGTGGGGGATGACCCTTAAGCTAGTATATCGATCAGACCACTATGAGACCTACCTGACCTACCCAACCCCTTGGGATCATAGAAATGGTCTAGAACCCCTTTTTATGGGTTTTCTATTGAATCTTGCACATAAAATATCGTAAAAAAATAAATTAAGAAAAATAGTTTTGGAATATATTAAAAAAAATCCAGGAACCATGTAATTTATTTTTTGTGAAATAAAATTAAATTATGATATTTTAATTCTATTTAATATTCCCTCCACTAAAATTTAATTAAAATTTAATTTAATTACCCCTTTATTTTGTGTGTTGTATTATCTTGGACATTGACTAAGTAGTGTATGTTTGGAATTTAATTTATTTAAATTAATTATTACATTGGGTGTGATGTTTTTATTAATTAATTAAAAATGGAATCCATGTCATCATCTTCCTCTCTCATTATATATATATAAGGTCTTGCATGTACATGATTGAAGTTACAAATTTTTATTTCTCATTCTCTAGTTCCCCTTTCCTGGGTTTGAGTATACATGTGTTACGATAAAGATGAAAGAATAGGTAGTTAATGCCATTATTTTGAGAAGTTCCAAATAAGGCATTGATATATTATACAGGTGTGCGATTTGTGACACAAGTCAGACATGACTTTGGTATTAATCCCTAGGGTCATAGTTGATCCATTTATGGTCAATAGATCTACTAGTAGTAAATTCTCAAAATCATTGAAGTTATTTATTTATTTATGCATTTTTTATTTGTATTTTACATGTATGTCATCACATAAAATAAAAAATGAGAATTCATAGAAATAATATAATCAGCATGTGATGAATATTTTTCTATTTAATGAATTTCTATTTTATAACCATGGTCACATGGTACAATCAATATAAATTGTAAATGATTTCATTCATCATGAAATTAAAAGATCCCTCAATGATATATTATGTCACAATGACTTCTGTCTAATTAATGTAGACAAAACTGGTAGTACAAGGTGATCATCAACCCTAGTTAAGGGTTTCACCTACCATTGGGGAATTCATATGTGAGATATGGGTTTACAAAACTATAACCTGAAATAATATACATAGA
The DNA here is from genome assembly GCA_963277665.1 of Viscum album. Classification (NCBI taxonomy): domain Eukaryota; kingdom Viridiplantae; phylum Streptophyta; class Magnoliopsida; order Santalales; family Viscaceae; genus Viscum; species Viscum album. Next base: position 742,367,955 of record OY728123.1, on the reverse strand, counting down.
TATTTTATAGCATCTTTAGAGGAAATTTGTTGATCAAATCAAGGTCATGATTCTCATATGTTGGGACTTCAACCATTAGTTCAAGGAGCCATGAGTAAATGTGGAATGTCCAATTAAAATCATACCTTTAAACTCTGTAAGTAGTGGTATATCCATTTCATTGACTATGGGGAGAGTATCCAAGGGTCCTTTTAACTAGAATTCACAAGGTATTAGGTAATCCAAATCTAATATTGAGGGATACTATGATTCATTAAATTAGTGGGTAAAATTTAAAATTTGATTAATTAGAAATTTATATTAATAATAAAAATGAAAGTACTAAATTCTAAGTTTATTTTTTGCAAATAAAATATATAATAGGACCATAAATTCAATATCACTATGATCAATACCTGATAAAAATAATATCTTAACTAGAAATAACTTCTAGGAATAATAATGGAACTTGTACATATTTCTACTCCAAGAAAGGAAGTTCTATGTGCAAGAATATGAACTCCCTACTAAGCCACCTATTTGAGAAATAATTGTGGATAAAGAAAAGTACAAGAATAATTTTTATGATACAATAGATGTAAATTGAATCATGTTATAATTTTTTTTCTAATGAATTGAGAAAAATGAATGAGGATGATGATGCCTATAAAATATTCTCTCTTCTCTAAGGATATTATTTGGAGAGAGATCAGAAAGAATAATATTAAATATCTTGAATAGTATATGCATGTATTCTAGATGAAGGGATTATTTAAGGCCTTCAGGTAATAAAGATTATTTCATACATGGATAGGTTATAGACCCTTATATTCAAGTGGAATCAAGTACTTGTGACTGATCTCATTCTTGTGTCTTTACCACCCGGATTCTTGACTTTTTTTATTAATTATAAAATGAAGGAAATGAAAAATATCCCCACATACCTGTTGGATTTACTTCTCCAACTAATATTGATATGAATAATACCAACTGTTCAGTTTATACAGTGAATAAGAGATCGATATTATAGGATAATGTTTCAAAATATAAACCTAATACTAAGATGCAGACACACTTTCCCTTGAAAATAAAAAGGACTCTTATGTATAGTAATAATGCCAAAGTGGTGTACATTGCGTGTGGCATGAAATATTCCTAGATAATGAATTGAAACACTATAAAAAAGGTGTTTCTTAGGCTTTAGTAAAATATATCATTTATTGAAATTTATCTATTTCTATATATTGGGTATTGGATACTACATGTGGATAACACATTAGTATTGTAATATAGGAACCATGTAGATTCAAGAAAATTTAATTTGATGAGGTGGATCTTTGAGCAGGAAATGGTGTAATACTATAATAATTATTAGTATGATATTTCCATCTCACATTTCATAGTGGTTTGGTTCCTATATTGAACAATTATTTTTAGGTATCATCCATTACAATAAACATAATCTTAGTGTTGAGTTTAGACACTATGGGTTTTTATTTCATGTTTTGAAGAGAGTGTTTTCTATTTTATAAGGATAACATATGTTATGGAGTGGTGCATATTAATAATGGATTTTATATACTTGAACATGGAAACCATTATATGGAAATCAATTAAAGATACAATGGGAATGACTTGTATCTTGCCCACTTGTGTCACTTCAGGCTAGGTTGTTTAAACCAAAATAGTTTGATAAAAATATATCAAGAAGGGAATTTAGAATCTAATGAGTTAAAATACATGGAATTGGGTCACACTTGTTTAAAAGAGAAAATGACTAATATTCCATTCAATTAGAATTGAAAAAGGGATATATAACTACTAGAGTTATTTCACACTGAAATATGTGGTCCATTACCAGAAGATGAAAGGGGTAGATTTTCATACATCCTTATTTTTATCAATTATGATTTCATGTATAATTTTATCTAATTGATGAGCTATAATTCATATTCCTTTTATATTCTTAATAAATATCATCGTGAATTATAGAACTATATTGGAATGAAGATTAAGGTACTACACTCAGACCTTGGTGGTGAGTATCTAAACCTAGCTTTCATCAATCACTTGAAGGTGTGTCAGTTAATATCCCAACTAACTCTCCTTATACACCTCAGTGGAATGGTTTTATCTAAAGATGAAAACAAACCTTTTGTAATATGTTTGGATTTATGATGATTCGTGCAATTTTACGACAATTATTTTGGGGATATGAATTTTATATTATATCATATTCACTCAATTGAGTGCCAACTAAAGTGTCTTATCTAATTGCAGATAATTTATGGTATGTAATGAATCTTTATCTATATCATATATGTGTATGAGGATATGAATCATTTTACCAGACAATTCAAAATTTAAAATATAGTATCCAAAATCACAAAGTTCATATTTATAGTTTATCCAAAGGAAACTAAAGGATATTTCATATATGATCCTTTAAATAAAAAAGTTATTATGGTGAGACATGAGATATTTCTTTAAAGGGTTAAAATTTCCATTTGAAATAGTTGGAGAAATATTGAGTTCAATGATGTTGATACTAAAAATTCATGAGAGTTGGTATAGGAACAATATCCACTAGATATAGTGTGAGATAAAGATATTCCTAAGACACAAGTATTGTGTATGTTTACATGAGAGTTTAGAAAACTAGAGAGATAATTTATTCTTTTAAATGGGTACGCTCACACATTACTCTTAGATAATGATGAACCTCTATCCTTCAAGAATGTAGTAGATGGAAAATATGCTTTTAAATGGAATGAATCCGCGTATTCATAGATGGATTCTATATAAAAAAGTCATGATTAGATTTCTATAGATCCTCCAGATGATGTAAACCCTATTAGGTAATAATGGATATTAAATAAAAATATGTAGGTGTATAGTAAACTAAATACTAATAAGGCACAACTGGTAGCAAAGAGTTTTAGGAAACATTAAGGAATAGACTAAGATGAAACCTTCTCACCAGTTGTAATGCTGAAATACATTATAATATTACTTAGAATATAACCCTTAAAAGATTATAAAATTTTGAAATTGTGTTTCAAAACTTCTTTTTTAAATGGTAATTTTGTTGAAGATTAATAAATGAAACAACCTGAAGGGTTCTTGAGGTTAATGGGTTATAATAAAGTATGAAATATATAGAGATCCATTTATGGGTTGAAGCTGTAATCAAAATCATGGAATTATCATTTTAATGGGTCCATAAAAGAATTTAATTTTCTCAAGAATGAATGTGAGTCATGTGTCTATAATAAGTTCAATGGGAATTTCATTATCTTCCAAGTATTATATGTTGATCATATATTAATAATTTTAAATGACATAAATTTCATACAGTTGGTTAATAATTGGATAAGTGAAATATTCTCAATAAAGGAAATAGGTGAATAATCCTACATTCTAGGGGTCTAGATCAATCTAGATAGATATTAGAGGACGATTGGGCTAATTCATAGTGCAAATATTGATAAGGTTCTCAAATGTAAAATATGGAACAATCTAAGAGAGGGTTGTTTCCAATCTCACATGGTATCAATCTCTCCATGAAAATGTGTCTAGAAACATAGGAGGAGATTTAATGAATTTATAAAATTTAATATCATTAAGTGTTGGAATATATCATATATTCCATGTTATGTAATATATTTTATGTTACCTTTTTCATATACATCATGGTAAGATAAATATATAATCACGGGGAGATGCTTTGGACAGAGGTAAAAATTATCTAGATGTACTTGAGATGGATAAAGAATATATTCCTTGACTATAGAGGATATTAGGAACTTGTATTGTTGGTATAAACTAATTTTAGACTCCAGGTACATCATGATGATATAAAATTATAATTAGACTATTTCTACTTATTTAATGATTGTTTAATGAGTAGGATAGGACTGAAGAAACATGTGGTTGTCTATTAGATAGAAGAATATGAGTATATAGTGTCTTATAAAATAGATAATGTGGTATTATGGATAAAAAATATATCATTTATTTTTATTGTTCCTGGTAGTATAGGCCTTGCCCAAGTTTATTGTGATAATACTACAGTTGTGGTGCCGGCTGAGGAGCCCAGATCACACCATAGAACAAATAATATAAATCCTACATTTCATCTATTTAGAGATTTAACTCATATAGAGTAAGTCGTAATTATAAGATTTTACACAGATTAAAACATGATAATCCTCCTAAATAAGTCCATATCATAGTAAAATCATCATTCTCACATGAGAGTTAGCAGGTGGAGGATTGTTAGCCATTGCCTCTAGTAAATATGTGAGTGTTTTGAGTGGGTGACATTGACCCAAATCCATTATTTACTTTAATTACAATTAAATGTATATATTTTGATATATACATGTGTTTTTTTACCATATTATATAATTACATTGGTATGCACTATTTATATGTTAATGTTCATAGAGTACATGTCATATCAAATGGTTAATGAAGTTATTAGGAAATAATATAAACCTAAAGATAAAATTATAGTACCGCTGAAATTATGTCCTATGATATAGATACATCATGCCAACTAGACACAGATGATGTGTGACTATCAGGTATTGGGGTCTCATAAATATTGATACTTTTACTCATGAAGTTCGCACTTGGTGTTCTCTAGTAGATGAGATCATGAGAACTAGAATTCTAATAGGAACACCAAATGTTTCATGTTTCATTTTTAGTTACTATATATGAACTTGTGTATGGGTCTCCATAATTTTCATTATTATCATTTTTTACTATTTTAACACATACTTTGATACAAGATGGAGACCGTGACTTTTATTTTATGGAGGGGTAACTTGCATTGTGCACTCCATTGGTTTTATGACATTGATTGAATGATCAAGATAGAATTTTTAACATTGTAAAGGAAGTGATATATCGATACAAGATGATTAGGATTTTAGTACCTTCCCTAAATCCATTTCCATAGAAGAATAAGGTAATTCTGCCTAGTAATTTTATTAAATAATAAATCAAGAAATAATGATGACATAATGTGTGTGTCCAGTTTTTTGAGATATTGTGTGACAAGGATATTACATTAAAAGAAGTTTATTAAAAGTAGGTTATCATTTTTATAACTATATAATGTATCCTAAGGTCCCAAAATGGTGTTAGAAACTAATATTTTATATGCATTCCCTTTGAAATAAACTTTAAGTATTCTATAGCTTTCTTTATGTGCAACCCTCAGTCTAAATGAGTTGTGATATAATATAGCATTATAGCCTTGTTGTTGGATTGTAAGTATTAAAAAAGAATAATCACGTTATAAAAAACATGTTTAAAGGTTTCATATAATTCTAATGTATTTATTATTTCATAATAAATAAGTACATAATTTACTTAAAACATCATTTTAAGCATCAAAAATAATTTTTCTTCAAAAATAGTTTTATTTCATTTTGTGCATGGATATTATAATTAATTTCTAACACATTTGAATTATTTTTTTATTTAAATAATATCATTTTTTAAATCATCATATCAAAATTATCTTATTATTAAATTTTATATTTTCACAAATATATTTATTTTTCAGTGAATAGTGAAAAAAATTTGATTTCATAGAAAACCGAATGTTCTATTAAATTTTATAAAATGTCCAAAATTATTTTGAATTGATATTAAAATTTAATTACTTAATTTTATTATAAGTAATTCACTCAATTTTATTGTAAGAAACATTATTTTTAATTTTTTTATAAAACCACTTTTTATATAAAAATGCATTTTTCTAGAAAATCAGTTTTGTTTCCTTTTATAGGTTTATTTTAATAGTAATTTATGTCACCTATAGAAATTTAATTTTATAAAATGGATTACTTATTTCAATAAAAATTTCTAAATTAATTAATTATTCTATATTCATTTTTTATAATGAATTGTAAAAATAGTAAACTTTTGTTTCCACAATTGAGGATAAAATTGGTTTAAAGGAGGTTTAACACAATGATCATAATAATATTTCCAAATAAAAGTCTACATATTCTATTTTATGTTCATATTTATACCCTATATCATCTCTTATTTGATGATATTTTATTTTTATACATTTTTTTAGAGATACATTAGTATATTTTAGTTTTTTGAAAAATTCCTTGTTTTCATCTCTATCCCTTATAAGTACACCACTTATCCTATTTTATAAAAACACAACATCCACTTATATTTTCCCATAACTAATAAAATACTTTCCTAATATCATTACCCCTTTATTTTAGGTCCTATTTTTATCACAATATTATTCTTTTAAGGATAGAGGTGTAAGACAAATGAGGATTCTCAACAAAGTGGTTTGGTTCTTAAACGAGCTCTTTTAATTTTATTTTTTTCTAGAAAGTATCTAGAAATTTTTTATCCATAATAAAATTATGAATAAATTATCATACGTATACTAAGATGTTATTAGGATGATTTGAGAACCATTTTTTTATATTTTCCATCAAATGGGAAATGAATGTACTGGTCATGCATACATGTGGACTACTAACTCCATGTAGAGATTTGATTCATTTTCTAACACTACCTAATATTGTTTTTTATAATGATGGATTTAATATATATATATATATATATCATTTTAATGATTTAGTAAATATTCTAGAATGATAAAATACTATTTATCTTATACTCCATCTTTTCATTGGAAAATAAATAAAATGCTCATGTATACATACAGACTACCATATCCATGAATGGTGTAGTTAAATTTTCTATCTCTTAATTTTTTTGGATAATTATAAACATATATATAATTAATATATAATATATTAATATCATTATTGTAATGTCCTAAACCTGAACAGCCACCCGAACAATGTTATCAGGCCTGGTGTTACTGACCATAGGCGCACCTCCCTGAATGCCAAAGGATGGTGACTAGTAGTAAGGGTGATAACAGGTATAGTGGGGAGGCTATACCCTATGGGAGGAAGATAAAGGTATCGGTCCGAGCATAATAGCATAACATACAATGGAAAATAAATGACCCAGCAAACTCAAACCAAACCTGTAGAGAAAAAGCACATCCAATAGCAGATAAATAGTTGAAGAAATATTGAAACAACTACAGTGGAAAGTAAATAGAACAACATTCCAGAGAATCAATTGTAGCCACAAAAACAAAACAAGCATGCATCCATAGCATGTTATACACATTGATACACAAAAATGGTTCCCATGGATAACTATTATAGATACATACAAAATAAGAACAATGATTCTGAAAAGGAAACTAAACAAAAGTAAAACTCTAGTTAGGTGTAACCTCAAGGTCCATTCAAATCTCCATTCTAAACAACACTATGATCCAACTCCTGAGACTAGTACTTTCCTTTCACCTAAATTTATAGTCTATACACATCCCGAAGGGCCCGTGTAGGGTGTGAGATGAATCTCAGTAGGATACCACCTCATGGCGTGTACCAAGCATAAGTGTTTAATCAGAAATGAATCTCTAAGTCAGGTAAATAGTACGATGCAATAAATAAGCACAACCTACACTGGTGCTTAGCAGGCACTAGGGAGTGTCACCTTCTTCGACCATATCTGGAATCTTAGAAGCAAAGATAGTCCTTGCCCATAGAACAAGGTAATCATGTAGTAACAAAGTCTTGGTGAACCCTCAGGTCCCCCCCAATCACATAGTCTGACACCATGTGCCTCCTGACACCTCATGTCTCAAAATACCAACATCCTGAAGGCACGCCCAAACAATAGTGTCCCGGTCCCATAGACCCCTGCTCGAAAGGACATGTAGGCCCATGGAATGAAAACTAGAGAAACAACTATGTCCATCCTTAAATAAATATCTAGTCACACCGACTCAATCATGGTGAGGCCCATCCCCTAACCTGATAGCATCATCACTATAAACCGAAGCTTCCTCACCTTCCACATGGATTTCTTCAGGAAGCAACCTAAAACCAAAAATACCTAAACCACAACTATCGGGGGCCTTTACTAGCATGAGTGGTTAAAACCACCTCATCAGGGAGTCTTCTAATGTGCACATGACTCAAATAGTGCTTTGGCCATCACAGGTGATCGACAATCACCAAATAAAGAACCTAAGAAACAATATATCTGACACCTTGTGCCCCATTAACCATTTTTCTCAAATATGATGGCCATTTTTTCCATGTATCTCAGTCCTTTCCCAACCCGAAGTCATACTACCTAAAATCAATGTTATTGACGCCCAATCCTATGGTCATAACCATCCAAGAAAATCTGGTCCTCGCCCAACTGATGATCAGCATCACTCAATCTCGATGGCCATGTCATCCCAACCTCAGGCCAAACCCATCACAACCCCAAGGGTTTTAGAACATGTATTCTGAAACATTACATAAATACAATATCATTAAAATACTTGTAAACAAGTAATTCAATTTAAACAGGTTGAATTCCACTAGCTATCAGATATGAAATATTAGCACTGAGGTTCTTAAGGCCTATAACAAGCCTAATTATTCGTAATCAATTTAAACATACCATTTTAAAATAAAGAAAAAAATTATAACCATTTTTTTCACCCCTAGCCAAAATAACCCAATGAGTAATGACATCTTGCCCAACCTCACTCAAGAAAATAAAGTATGGGGAATTCCCAATGGCATCCTATGGGTATAACAATCAATTCAATATGAAACATTAGTCATAACGGGGTCTCTCTAAAAATACCTAAAGATTTTCCAAAGGCCTCCCCACCCAAAATTCCACAAAAACACAAAACAATGTATGTATCACCTATCTCATACATGTATGACACTCCTCATATAGTGTTGGCCTCTAATTCATCCTAGAATGAGATATATCTACATAACAAGCATAAACACTCAAGGTCTGATAACTAGGTCAAGAAAAAAATCATGAATAATGACTCAAGAGGAATCAAGATCTTACTGATTGGGTTCCAATGGATCTGATGGCATTTAAATTAGACTTTAGATGAAGAATCTGGATCCAAAATGGGGTTTGATTAGCTGGTTTTCAAGGGTTCTGTACAGAATTGAAAAAAAGGCTACTACCCATTTAAACCAAAAATTAGAAATTACATGATGTGTACTATATATTTATAGACCGTGTATATGGGTGATGTGGCCAGTTTTTCCAACTTACTTTCAAAGTCATTAAAAAGTTATGCTAACATGACTACACTTCGTGCCCTGGGAGTACACGACATGTACATTGTTGGTCCTCTCTTCCTTACCGAAATCCCTACATGCTATGTATGGCCATTACACACGGTCACACTACATGATGTGTACTAAGGATTACACGATGTGTAACCTTAATCCATATCATGTAATAGTTTTATAGCTAGTAATTGTCATGTTTTCCCCCATTCTCTCAAAAAAACCCAAAAAAAGAAACCCATACCTCAAAGGAAGAATTGGGTTCTTACAAATTTCCCCCTTAAAGAAATTATTCACCAAATTTCCCATCCAAGGGTGGTGAAGGAACATTCCAAAACAATTCTATCCCAAATCTCAAATCAATCAAGGTCCAATGAAATGTTTCCAGACCCATGGTCCTACTTTGATACACCGTCACCCATGCACCCCATCAGGTGCTCCCATGCCGCTTCTGACACCCAATCATATCCCCCACTGTATCGGTGTCCACCTCATGCCCATGGAACCCATGGCATAATGTTGTCATGCATCCCTTGGATTCTCAAATCAAACTAGGTCCTTACACCTCAATCAGAACCGCGTACTTGATTCCCTGATGCCCAAGGCACCTCAAGTAACCTATATCCCATGGATACCCCGATGCCCAAGGCACCTCAAAACACGCATCCAACGATGCTACTGATTCCAAGCACCTCATATATATATATATATATATATATATATATAATCATGCACCCAAGATGGTTCCAGCCCAATGATCAGTGTCTATTAAGTCCAAATAAGACCTATGAATCTCATGCACTCAAAAAGGTCATGCCTCAACAGGCCATGCCAAATAGAAGAAAAAGGAAAATATCACGGCCATGCCCACAATGTACCTCTAATCATCGTCGACTCACTAGCATGCTCTACCCCTGGAAGCTCCACAGTGTTCACCTATCCTGACACATGGATGCCTAAAACCTAACATCCCTGTGGTGCTGCACAATTAACCAGCCACTAACCCCACGGTAGGCCCCACTATCTCCACCACTTCCTCCATGCGCAGCTAAACCTCAGCTACCCTCACCTAGTACCGATCATAATCCAACCTCTGAAATTTTCACTGACTTCAGTCCTTGTATGCCAACTATATGAGAGTAATACCTGCATAACATCTCAAGATGCCCAACCTATCCACATGTCTGGAACTCCTTTGGAGGCATATCACAATGAGTCTGTACATGCCATGGCTTCCCACACTGAAAGAAAACAACTACTGAACTACTATAAGGTGGTATAGCTGAGTCCTTGGCCTGACCGCTCTGCTAGAACTCATGCCACCCTCATTTCCTATAATCTAGACCATCACAAAAATCCGCTTTCTAGACCAAATGAGACTTGTTCTTCATTTTAACCTAAACTATGAGTGCATGATTCACCGCCTCTGAGAACGAGGCCAGCCTAAAGATATTTACCTACACCCAGATGTCATTTCTTAATCCATCTTCGAAGCTCCTCACCCTCGAGGTGTCATCGCTTACCATACCTATTTCAAATCAAGACAACTCAGAGAAAGTAGTTGTATAGTCCATGATAGACATGTAACACTACTGAAGGTTCAAGAACTCCTAATCTCTCTCCCCCCTCAGCGCATCTAGGAAAAATTTCTCTAAGAATCTATCCTCAAAGTCCTTCCAGGCTAGTCCCTCATGTCTATGAGCCTGAACCTGCACATCCCACCGGCACTTTTCCAGTCCTCTTAGCATACATGTTTACAGCTTGACCCACCACCCTGGAGGCATCTCGAGTTGCTTGAATATCATCTGCATTCTTTCTATCTAGTTCTCAGCTGCATGAAGACAACCCTCACCCTAAAAAAGAGGCAGGTGTTGTGACAGGATCTCCCAAGTAAGTTAATCCATAGAGGGATATCATCCTTAAGAACCTCTATCGGTCCTCTACAAAACACATACCAGACTAGATCATTGATTCTCATAGAGCCACGAACTGAATGATGTCAATCCATGAAGTTTACCTCCCAGAGCTGGATCCTGAACTTAATCATATCCCTGAGCCTGTAATTACAGCTCAAACTCTCACTACCCCTGAAGGGTTTGAACCTGATCATGCTCCTACAACACTGTATCATCACCTGCCTAATGCTCTATCTAGTTTCCTATAAGGAACCCATTGAATACCATAAATGGTCAAACATCCCATATATATCACAATATATTCAATGTAGATAGGAAAATAAGTAAAAAAGGAAGTGTATAACAACTACACTTACTCTCCCCCACTACAATCATGCCCCATAATATCCCGTCCACATGGCCTCCTTACCCACCCTCAAAATATTCAAGTATCACAATATCCTTGAGCCATGCCCATCTGGACAACCATAGTTGCCTCAATCCAATGACTGAGTCACCCAATCCTAGTGATCAAAATCACCTCAACCATAGTACATGCCTGCTCCTATAAGAGCCAGACCCAAGTTCCCTACCACATGAAATTTCACATAAATTTAAATCATGGCATATCACATTTCATTAAAACAGATATTCTATCATAAATTTCACCTTTCACATGGAATTTGATATTATTCACATTTTATTATCACTTCACAAGGAATATGTGCATATATGGAATTAAGATTCCCTAAAAATGTGCCTATAAAATTCCAAACAACCATGACTTGCCTTATCAGTCCAAGGTACAATTATCCTTGACCACACCAGGTCAAGGGTTACATATCACAACAAATAATAATCATAATCCAAGTGATCCAACAAGGTAGAAATAATATAAACTGTAATATGAGAAAAATAAAAATATTATAACCCACCCAAGGTAACTCAATCAATCCATCATGCGTGGGGATGTAGGCACCCAATAATGAGTTTGAAATCTTGTTCTGACAACAACCTATCTCTAGTCTACCATAATCCAAAAATAGTAATACCAAGAAAAGAGGAAAATGAAACTCATTTAATACCACTTTGTAACATCCTAGACCCGAACAGCCACCCAGACAATGCTATCAGGCTAGGTTCTACTGGCCTTAGGCACACCTCCCCAAATTCCAAAGGCTTTTAACTAGTAGCGAGGGTGTTAATAGGTATAGTGGGGAGGCTATACCCTCTAAGAGGAAGATAAAGAGACCCGTCCAATCATAATATCATAATATGAAATAGAAAATAAATGACCCAGTAGACTCAAGCTAGACCCGCATAGAGGAAGCACATCCAATAGTAGATAAATACTGGAAGAAATATAAAAACAACTATATCAGAAAGTAAACAGAACAACATACCAACAAATCACTTTTTTCCACTAAAATAAACCAAACATGAATCCATAATAGGTTATACATATCTATACACAAAAAGGGTTACCATGGCTAACCATTGTTTCTATGTAAAAAATAAGCATGTTGATGCTAAAAAGGAAACTAAAAAAAGTAAAAATCCATATAGGCATAACCTCACAGTCCATGCCAATATCCATGCTAAACAGAATTATGATCTAACTCCTGAGGCTGATCCTTTCCCTATACATAAATCCATAAAGTCTACACACGTCTTGATGGGTCAGTGTAGGGTGTGAGATAAATCTTAGTAGGATTCCACCCAAGGGTTCATACCTAGAATAGGTTTTTAAGAATACATGAATATATAAGTAAGTTAAATAGTATGATGCCACAAGTAAAAAAAAACCTCCACTAGTGCTCAGCAGCCACTTGGGAGTGTCACCTACTTCAACCATCGCCAAAATCTTAGAAGCAAAGAGAGTCCTTATCCCATGGCCCAAGGTACTCCTCTAGTCACAAATTCATGGTGAACCCTCAGGTTTAACCCAAATCACATAGACCGACACCACATAGCTCCTGAAACCATGGGTATCAAAGTACCAACTGTAGCGCCCTGACCCTAGTTACCCAGAGTCGGTGCATTATTACATATCATTGGCATGATCACAAGGAAATCCTGTCTCAAAAGACCAATCAGTTTAGTATTATTGGAAACAAGATTCTTACATAAGTTCAACTTTATATCTTGAAGAGAAATACAACACAAATATATTTCATTAGAAACATCCAAGCCTCCTAGATTATGCCTGCAGGTCACTCATAAATAACTTCTTCATATTTTGGGAAAATGAAACATAAGAAATGGGTGAGCTCAAATGCTCATTAAGGGTAAGTAATACAGTGGAAAATGACATAAATATTAAGCATGGTAAATAATTGAAACCACATATTTTACCAATAATAAACATGAATAATTTTATGGAAATAATATGAGTTGGGTAAATAATGCCATAATAAAACATAATCATGGGTATTCTACTAGTCGAATGACCACATGAACCATCAATATTATTTCCATAATGAAGGAATGTATAATGCTGGACATTCTGAAACATTTTTTCAAGGCCTCGGACAAGACGTTTAAAAATGATTAAGGCCTCGGCCAAAACCATAAATCAAATTGGGAAAGGTCCTCGGACAATTCCATGTCTATTTGTCCCATGAGACCTACTGATTCATTGAGGAGCTATAGAGGGCTCCACCCGTCACTTACTAAGTCCAATACATTCCTTATATGAAAAGGTTTAAACATATCATAAACATTCATATTAAAACTAGCATACAAAATGTCAATACTTTAACTATAAACCATGAATGGTATAAAAATAGCACATCCACAGTCAAACATATCACAAAACCTTCAATACAATATGGAATTTTTGTATCATAATAAATCAACTTCAAATAAACTTAAAATCCATCAAAGGATGTTGACATAGATGAAATCAAAACCCTTTTTAGAGAAATATCTCTTTCTATTTTGAAATCATTTAAGAGTCACATAATTATAAAATAAAACATTTCCTTTGAAAATATTCTTATAATCTTGTAAGGGAATCTTCGTTGAGTTTATAATGGTAGAAAATAGCCGCACCCACTGTATAAGTTAAAAAATACATTCTTACCTTAATATTGTCGAAAAGGTTAAAAATGACCTTGTTTGGAAAATGACGGAAAGATTCCTTTATAAACATCTTATAAAAAGTCAACAAGGGTATATATGAATTTAAACCATATTCTATAAAATAATGAGAATGTTTTGAAATACATTTTTAAGAAACATGGATGTGGAAGATAAAGAGGTCCCAGTAGATAATTACGTATAAACAACCTCGGATAATGAAGAGATTGTGAAATAAACCCTTACCTTGCACTTTTACTTGGTTAAGGGTAGGTTAACCTCCTGTATAATGTTGAAATAATTGTTATTAAATTATACAAGAATCATATACATTAATATGATATCATATATGATCTTTTAACATTATTTTGTTAATAATATCTTAGTATTATCGTCGTTTCAGGTGTTAACTTACTCGTTTTCTTTTATATGTTTTGTTATATAAGTCGTGTTTGTTATGGATAGGTTGTATCGTATTCATATACAGAATTATATCAAGTCCTTAAATATTATTTTTAATCATAAAATAAGAATTATACTTGCATGGATATGATGACGAATTAATCTCATCGCGTTCGTGGAGACGGTAGTCCATACGTATGCACGAGCGACAATATCATTCTTTTGATATTAAAATAATATAAAATTGGATGGTATATAATATATACAGAATCATTATCATGTGATATTTATTATTTCATCAATTACACATCATTATCATACCCATCCAAATAATAATTTTTTGAATAACAATTACACCACGACGTGGAGATGGTAAGCCGTACGTACGTACGTATGGTGACATGTCATTCAAAGGATGGATAGAATACTGAATATGGTTGTAACATATTTATAATAATATCAGAGTATATAGAATATACTGTAGTTATTATTTTATACTAGAAATAAAAAAGAAAGAAGAAGTTGAAGAAGAAAGGAACTTGAAAGAGGGTGGTGAAAACATTACCTCTTCTTCCGGTTCTTCCTTTTGATTTGATAAAAAAGGATCCTTAGGTTGGATTTATGATCAAAATAAGGACTATAGGTTGATGTTTGATAAGTTGAGAGAATATTTGGGTAGGTTTTGGCCGAGCCAAAAGGATTTGAAGGTGTGACTTAGAGAGAAGGGGGAGTGCCCATTTATAAGAGGGGTGAGGGGCACCTTAGGAAAATCTAGAAATATGATTTTTTTAATAAATTCATATTCAGTTTATAATGTCTCAAAAGTGTATTATTTAAAGGTTAAGGTGGGAATAGGTCTAAAACCACTCAACCAATATATTTTAGACAGGTTTGGGTCACTATATTAACTTTATCTTTTTGATTTAACTCTTAGTTAAATAGTTTGACATTTACCATGTCTCTTTGTATTTTTATATTATATAGTCAATAAACTTACTATAAACTTCCAAGATACTCTCAAGTGGCCCATTAATAATACAAATATCATTATATAAGTCCTTTGGCCGAATCTTAGATTTTTAAGAATAGAATATAAATTAATAATAAAATATTTGTTTTAAAAACGCATTTATGTCAATTTTGACAATATTTAATAATTTATTTTTGTTAAAGTCTTAACAACTTTAATAATTATAAATAAATTCATTTAAGAAATCATAACATGTCATATTAACCAATAAAATTCTTTTATGGCATAAAAACTTTCAAATTATATTTATTTTAACATTTATAATACTAATTATTTGATTCTTTCATTAATAAAGAAAATATTTCATCATTATTGTGTCATAAATAAATTTAATGAATCAATGTCTACAAATTATAAATAAACTAAAATTATGTAGTAAATATTTTTAGATTTATAATTAATATTTATAGTCGAAAATATAACATATATAACCCTATGTAAAAATTATTTTTCTAAAAGATATATGCTTAAGTCATTTTTGTATTTACTTTAACATAATTAATATAAAGTGTCATTATCACTTACAAGTGGATCCATGGGGTCCCAGAATCGACCCAAAGATACCCATGGTCTTCCATGTATCAACCAATTGGGTTAGAACACGTTTTAGGGTAATTTATTATTATTATAATATTATTTTTTTACCCTTATTTACCGGATTTACCCTTTAACCATGGTGAATAAAATATTTACCGAAATAATTATTCAAAATGTCTAAAAATAAAAGTTACGTATTTACACAATTTGGACCTCCTGATTCTAAATATGTAATCCAATTTTCTATATTCAAAACACAGAAGTGGCAGAAATTAATTTAAAATTAATTCCCTCTGTTAAAACAAAAATCTTGTTTTTAAGAAATAATAACTATCAAACGATTGACACTTGTTTATGTCCGGTTTAAATGTGAAATTACGTCCAATGACCAAAATTGTATTAAATAGTAAAAATATATTCTAAATATACTTTAAAACCACTCAAATTCATAATTTATCACTATTAATTATTTCTATTAAAAAAAATTAATTAAAATTTAGTGATTTTCACTATTCATCAAAAATTGAAAGTTTTCATAAAAATACCAAAAATTCACCCTAATCTAATTTTGATATTCCGAATCAAAAAATGAAGTCCATTTTGAAAGATAAAATGTATAAAATTTCAAAAAGTGGGTGTACTTTTCATAACGGCTAGTTTGATTGGTTGTGGTGTTTGTTAGAACTCGAAGTTGCGTACATCACACCCTACTGTATTATTCAAAGAGAAGCGTATCATGGAAGCTTGGGGTGTTACATTCTCCCCTCCTTCAAATAATTTCATTCTAAAAATTTCTAGAATACTACCGCATGAAAAGACATGGGTGGTTCTTCATCATAAGTTCCTCGGGTTCCCACGTTGCCTCTTCCATCTTATGGTTTCTCCATAGAACTTTTACCAGACGAGTCGTCTGGTTTCTCAACACTTGTTCTCTCATATCAAGAATATTGATAGGCTCTTCACAATAAGACAGATCGGGTTCCAGTTCTAATTCCTCATAGGTGAGTACATGGTTTGAGTCAGGCATGTATTTTCTCAACAGTGATACGTGGAACACATCATGAACTTTGGAGAGACTTGGCGGATTTACCAAATGGTAAGCTACAACCCCAATTTGTTCTAGAATTTTGAATGGTCCGATGTACCTGGGACTCAATTTTCCTTTCTTACCAAAATGTATAACACCCTTCCATGGAGATACCTTCAAGAAAACATGGTCTCCTACCTGAAATTCCAAATCCTCCCTTCAGTTGTCATCATAGATCTTTTGCCTACTTTGAGCTGCTTTGATGTGGGTTTGTATTACCTTTACCTTTTCCATCATTTCCTCAACAAGTTCTATGACGACAAGTTTTCTTTCACCAACATCATCCCAACAGGTTGGTGTGCGACATCTCTTTCCATATAACGCTTTATATGGTTCCATCTAAATACTTTAATGGAAGCTAATGTTATAGGAAAATTCTACCAGAGGTAAATATTGATCCCACATACCTTGAAAGTCAAGTGGGCATGATCTCAACATGCCTTCTAAGGTTTGAATAGTCCGTTCTAATTGTCCAACAGTTTGGGGGTGGTAAGCAGTGCTCAAATGAAGTTTAGTATCCAGGGCTTTCTGAAGACTTTTCCAGAATCTTGACGTAAAACGAGGATCATGATCTGAAACAATTGATAGGGGTACTCCATGAAGCCTCACAACTTCATTAATATATAGTCTGGCTAGACGTTCAAGTGGAAAATCTTCCCTTATAGAAAGAAAATGTGTTGACTTGGTAAGACGATAAATAATGACCCATATTGCATCGTTCCTTCTAGGAGTCTTTAGTAGTCCCATGAAAAAGTCCATCGTGATATTATCCCATTTCCACTCAGGTATGGGAAGAGGTTACATGACTCCTCCAGGCTGTTGCCTTCCAGCTTTCACTTGTTGAAAAACCCTACATCTTGACACAAAATCATAAATCTCCCTCTTCATGTTGTCCCACCAAAAATGTTCCTTTAAATACCTATACATTTTGGTTCTCCCAGGGTGTATAGAGAAATTATAACTATGAGAATCATCCAAGAATTCTCTTTTTAGATCAGGTATATCGGGAACACAAAGTCTCTTCCCAAATTTCAAAATTCCATCTTCATACACAAAGTCACTCAATCTCCCATCATTCACAGCTTTAATCTTCTTTTGAAACTCTCCATCAACGGTCTGAGAACTCTTTATCCTTTCTAGTAAATATGATTTGGAAACCATTTGAAAAAGCATTGATGTTTCACCTTCCATGATGATTCCCATATCCATCTTTACTAGATCCATGTATATAGGATCCTTTTAAACTCTCATCTTGTTCAAAACTCCATGATCCTTTCTACTCAAAGCATCTTCCAACTTATTTTCCTTCCCCGGGTGGTATTGTATCCTACAATCATAATCCTTGAGTAGTTCAAGCCATCTCCTTTGCCTCATTTTGAGTTCTTTCTGTGATAAAATATACTTCAAACTCTTGTGATTAGTATAAATCTCACATTTTCACCATAAAGATAATGTCTCCATATCATTAAAGCAAATATTACAGCAGCTAACTCAAGATCATGTGTAGAATAGTTTTGCTCATGAATTTTCAGTTGTCATGATGCATAGGAAATAACTCTATCATTCTGTATAAGGACACAACCAAGTCCTTTCTTCGATGCATCCCTATAAATAATGAACCCATCATTCCCCGATGGTAGAGTCAATATAGGATCATTGTGTAATATTCTATTCAGTTCTTCAAAACATTCTTCACACTCTTTTGTCCAAAAAAATTTAACCCCTTTACGTGTGAGATTTATTAATGGGTTATCCAATCGGGAAAAATTATAGACGAAACACCGATAATAACCTTCTAAACCAATACAATTATGTACCTTAGTTATACTTGTCGGGACTGGACATTCTTGGATTGCCTTGGTCTTAGAAGGATCAATATATATTCCCTCCTTAGAGACAATATGACCAAGAAAAGATATCTCCTGAAGCCAGAATTCACACTTTCTAAACTTCCCATATAATTCATGTATTCTAAGAGTCTTCAGGATAATGCAAAAGTGATTTTCATGGTCTTCATAGCTTTTGTAATATACCAAGATATCATCAATAAATACCACTACAAAATCATCAAGATATTCCTTGAAAACTCTGTTCATTAGATCCATAAAAATAGAGGGTGCATTAGTCATCCCAAAAGGCATTACTGTAAACTCATAATGCATGTACCTGGTTCAAAATGATGTCTTCAGAATGTCTTCTTTCTTTACACACAACTGATGGTATCCAGATCAAAGGTCAATCTTTGAAAAGTATTGAGCTCCATGCAGTTGGTCAAATAAATCATCAATGTGAGGTAGGGGATACTTTTTCTTTATTTTTATAGCATTGATTTCCCTGTAGTTGAAACATAACCTCATAGATCCGTCTTTCTTCTTAACAAAAAGGACAGAGGATCCCCATGGAGAAACACTAGGGTGAATAAATCCCTTATTACTCAATTCCTATAGTTGTTTCTTTAGTTTAACTAATTCCACAGTGGACATTCTATAAGGGGTCTTCAATATAGGCCTTGAACCAGGAATTAAATCAATTTAAAACTCAATTTATCATTCTGGAGGATGTCTAGGTAAATATTCCGGAAACACATCAACAAATTCTCTCACAATGGGTACATCCTTTATTAGAACATTCCTTTCCTCACCCACAGTTATTTCATTCTATTCCTCCCTGATAATTGAATTTAGTTGAGATACTAGGGGTGGATCTAGATAAGAATCAGGTGGTGATGATTCTTCTCTAAAGTTAAGGTGTTCTTTTTCATCATCATAAAAAATCATAACCTCATACTTCTTAAAATAAATTTTCGCATCATCATCCGAAATCCAATCCATACCAAGGATTATATCAAATTCAGTCATGGGTATGATGATAAAATCAGTAGATAAAGAACATTTATATTCCCTAATAGGAACGGATCCAGAGAACTTTGTAGCAATGATACTTTCCTTAGAAGTTTTAACTGAAAACTCCCTTGTTAAATCAAATTGGGAATATCTAATTTTCTTAGAAAACTGGGAATATATGAAACAATGTGATGATCCAGAATCAAATAAAGCATTTTCTAAACTTGAGGAAACCATTAGGAAATTCATTTGCATAATGTCCCATCTCCCTACAATTGTAGCATTGAACATTGGCAGCGTATTTCTTTCCTTTACAATCACTAGCTAGATGTCCTTTCTGTCCACATTTGTAGCATACTCCTTTTCCTTTTAGACAGGAACCAGGGTGCTTCCTTCCACAATTATCATAGGGTGGAAATTCAATTCTTCCCTTCTTTCCCTGATTCCCTTTTTCCATTACCAGAGTGTTCAACAGATCTCTTCTTCTCTTTCTTTGATTTAAAGTCATAAGACATAGAGAATCCCTTTTATGTCTTGATAGCACACGAGACAATATATTCATATGATGAGAAGGATTTTGATACTAATGCTTGATGGAGAAATGGTTTTAACCCATCAAATAAATGATCAATATTACTTCTTAGGTTACATATATAATCTGCAACATGCCTCGTTAACCTCGTAAAGTTAGCCTCATATTTTGCGACATTTTCATCCTCTTTTTGCCTCAGACCCAGAAATTGTCTTTCCATATCCGCTCGATGGTCACGAGGAAAGTATTTTTCTAAGAAAATATCTTTGAAATCCCTCCATTCCATATTTTATACTTCATCATCTTCCTTTGTGTTTTGAATCAATGACCACTATTGATCACCATATCTAGGGAGGCGGTAAACTGCCATGATAACTTTTTCTCTTTCACTACTCCCCATGGTATGGAATATTTTCTCTAAGGAATTTATCGATTTCTCAACCACTAATGGATTTGTACTCCCATTAAATGTCGGTGGTTGTTGCCTCATGAAGTGATATAACATTGATCCTCCATGCTTTGGATCTAGGTGCTCCATACAGGTAAGGTTATTATTCATAACCTGAGTGAGTTTTCCCAGTATGGTGATTAGCTGATCAGCACCAGTTGCATCGCCAGCTCCATTATAATCATCTTGAGCAGGAGGTAAATACCTACATGGATTGCGTGCATTGATACAGTTTCCATTCTTTCCACTAGGCACCATTTCTAAATAATGGCATAAACTAGATTAGTTTATGAATCGAAATATATAATCCCAAACTTCTAAAACACTTAACATAAATTCAACAGTTTATGTATATAATCCATAATCATAAAAAAATGTTTTCTTTGAGGAATTATATACTCATAAACCCTTAAAATGGTTTGTAAAGAAAATGAGAATTATCCTAATAATATACCCCAAGAGTGTAGTAAGGCCCATTGTCGTGCACCAGTTACCGTTCGATTCTAGCTCAAAGTGGTGTTTTCAGGTTTTACCCCTAGGTACATCTATGCCAGATCCGCCTCTACCTGCTCATATCCATACAGGGATGTATTGCTTGGAAAACTCACAAAATCTCTACAATACCAAAATTATAGGAATTTCTTCTATACTAATCCTCAATGTCTATCTTAAGGCTATGTGCTCTAATTAGAGTTTATCTAAATATAGTTTCCAATGTTTGTACTAAAATTCATCTGATACCAATTGTAGCACCCCGACCCTAGTTACCCAGAGTCGGTGCATTATTACATAACAATGGTATGATCACAAGGAAATCATGTCTCGAAAGACCGAACAGTTTAGTATTATTAGAAACAAGATTCATACATAAGTTCAACTTTACAGCTTGAAGAGAAATACAACACAAATATATTTCGTTAGAAACATCCAAACCTCCTAGATTATGCCTGCTGGTCACTCATAACTAACTTCTTCATATCCTGGGAAAATGATACATAAGAAAGGGGTGAGCTCAAACCCTCAGCAAGGGTATGTAATACAGTAGAAAATGAAATAAATATTAAGCATGGTAAATAATTGAAACCACATGCCTTAACCAATAATAAACATGAATACTTTTATGGAAAGAATATGAGCTGAGTAAATAATGCCATAATAAAACATAATCATGGGTATTCTACTAGTCCAATGACCACATGAACCATCAATATTATTTCCATAATGAGGGAATGTATAATGCTGGACATTCTAAAACATTTTGTCAAGGCCTCATCCAAGATGTATAAAAATGATTAAGGCCTCAGCCAAAACCATAAATCAAATTGAGAAAGGGCCTCCACCAATTCCATGTCTAGTTGTCTCATGAGACTAACCGATGCATAAAGGAGCTATAGCAGGATCCACCCATCACTTACTAAGTCCAATACATTCCTAATATGAAAAGGATTAAACATATCATAAACATTCGTATTAAAACTAGCATACGAAATGTCAATAATTAACCATAAAACATGAATGGTATAAAAATAACACATCCATAGTCAAACATATCACAAAACCTTCGATACAATATGGAAGTTTTGTATCATAATAAATCAACTTCAAATAAACTTAAAATCCATCAAAGGATGTTGACATAGATGAAATCAAAACCCTTTTTAGGGAAATATCTCTTTATATTTTGAAATCATTTAAGAGTCACATAATTATAAAATAAAACATTTTCTTTTAAAATATTCTTATAAGCTTTTAAGGGAATCCTCAACGAGTTTATAATTGTAGAAAATAGCTGCACTCGCCGTATAAGTTAAATAAGACATTCTTACCTTAATTTTGTCGAAAAGGTTAAAAAGGACATTGTTTGGAAAACGGAGGAAATATTCCTTTATAAACATCTTATAAAAATTCAAAAAGGGTATAAATGACTTTAACCCATAGTCTATAAAATATTAATAATGTTTTGAAATACATTTTTAAGAAACATGGATGTGGATGATAAAGAGGTCCCAATAGATAATTACGTATAAACAACCTTGGATAATGAAGAGATTGTGAAATAAACCCTTTCCTTGTACATTTCCTTGGTTGAGGGTAGGTCAACCTCCTGTATAATGGTGAAATAATTGTTATTAAATTATAATAGAATCATATACATTAATATGATATCATATATGATCTTTTAACATTGCTTTGTTAATAATATCTTAGTATTATCATCGTTTCGGGTGTTAACTTACTCATTTTCTTTTATATGTTTTGTTACATAAGTCATGTTTTTTATGGATATGTTGTATCTTATTAATATACAGAATG
The DNA here is from genome assembly GCA_963277665.1 of Viscum album. Lineage (NCBI taxonomy): Eukaryota > Viridiplantae > Streptophyta > Magnoliopsida > Santalales > Viscaceae > Viscum > Viscum album. The sequence goes on along the minus strand of OY728123.1, from coordinate 742,344,626 downwards.
ATATTAAGTCCTTAAAAATTATTTTTAATCATAAAATAAGAATTAGACTTGCATGGATACGATGGGGAATGAATCTCATCGTGTTCGTGGAGACGGTAGTCCATACGTACGCACGAGCGACAATATCATTATTTTGATATAAAAATAATATATAATTGGATGTTATATCATATATACAGAATAATTATTATGTTATATTTATTATTTACATTAATTACACATCATTATCATACCCATCCAAATAATAATGTTTTGAATAACAATTACACCACGACATGGAGACGGTAAGTCGTACATACGCACGTATGGTGACATGTCATTGAAAGGATGGATAAAATACTGAATATGGTTGTACCATATTTATAATAACATAGAAGTATATATAAGATACTGGAGTTATTATTTTATAATGAAAATAACAAAGAAATAATAAGTTTAAGAAGAAAGGAACTTGAAAGAGGGTGGTGAAAAAATTACACCTTCTTCAGGTTCTTCCTTTTGATTTGATAAAAAGGGATACATAGGTTGGATTTCTGATAAAACTAAGGCCTCTAGGTTGAAGTGAGGAATGTTTAGAGAATATATGGGTATGTGTTGTCTTATCCAAAAGGATTTTAAGGTGTGAATTAGAGAGAAGGGGGAGTGCCCTTTATAAGAGGGGTGAGGGGCATCTTAGGAAAAGCTAGAAATATTATTTTATAATAAATTCATATTCGGTTTCTAATGGCTCCAAAGTGGATTATTTAAAGGTTAAGGTGGGGATAGGTCTAAAAAAACTCAAAAAATATATTTTAGATAGGTTGGGGTCACTATATTAACTTTATCGTTTTTATTTAACTCTTAGTTAAATAGTTTGACATTTACCATGTCTCTTTGTATTTTTATATTATATAGTCAATAAACTTAGTATAAATTTATAAGCAACCCCCAAGTGGTCCATTAATAATACACCTATCATTATATAAGTCATTTTGCCAATATTTATATTTTTAGGAATATAATATTAATTAATAATATAATATATTTTTTTAAAACTCAATTATGGAAATTTTGACAATATTCAATAATTGATTTTTTTTAAAGTCTTAAAAACTTTATTAATTCGAACCAAATTCATTTAAGAAATACTAACATGTCATATTAAACAATAAAATTCGTGTATGGTGTCAAAAAATTTAAAATTATATTTATTTTAACATTTATAATACTAATTATTTGATTCTTTCATTAATAAGTAAAATATTGCATCATTATTGTGTCATAAATAAATTTAATTATTCAATGTCTAAAAATTATAAATAAAATACCATTACGTAGGAAATATTTTTATATTTCTAATTAATATTTATAGTAAAAAATATAACATATATAACCCTATGTAAAAATTTGTTTGCTAAAAGATATATGCTTAAATCAATTTTGTATTTACTTTAACTTAATTAATATAAAGTGTCATTATCACTTACAAGTGGATCCATGGGGTCCCTAAATCGACCCAAATATGCCCATGGTCGGACATGTATCAACAATTAGGGTTAGGACGCGTTTTAGGATAATTTATTATCATTATAATATTATTTTTGTACCCTTATTTACCGGATTTACCCTTTAACCATGGTAAATAAAATATTTACCAAGTAATTATTCAAAATGTCTAAAAATAAAATTTACCTATTTACAAAATTTGGACCTCATAATTATAAATATGAAATCCATTTTTCTAAATTCATAACACAGAAGTGGTAGAAATTAATTTAAAAATAATTCCCGTTGTCAAAACAAAAAGCATGTTTTTAAGAAATAATAACTATCAACAGATTGACACTTATTTGTGTCCGGTTTAAATGTGAAATTACGTCCAATGGAAAAAATTGTATTAAATGGTAAAAATATATTATAAATATACTTTAAGACCACTAAAATTCATAATTTATCACTATTAATTATTTCTCTTAAAAAAGTTGTTTTTAATTAAAATTTAGTGATTTTCACTATTCATCAAAAATTGAAAGTTTTCAGAAAAATACCAAAAATTCACCCTAAGATAATTTTGATATTCCGGATCCAAAAAATTAAGTCCATTTTGAAAGATAAAATGTATAAAATTTCAAAAAGTGGGTATTACTATTCATAACAGCTAGTTTGATTGGTTGTGGTGCGTGTTATAACTTGAAGTTGCATACAACACACGCTACTGTATTATTCAAAGAGAACTGTACCGTGGATTCTTGGGGTGTTACACCAATGTCCCAAATGCACACCCAAACAATAGTGTCCCAGTCCCATGAACACCTTCTTGAAAGCTCACGTCACCCCCTGGAACAAAAATTGGAGGAATACTGATGAATTTCCCCAAATGAATATCCAGGCTCATGGACTCAATCGTAGAAAGCCTCATCCCCCAACCCAGTAGCATCATCCCTCTCAACTAAAGGCTCCTCACCTTCTACATGGATTTCTTTAGAAATCACCCCCAAACCAAAAATACCTTAACCGAAAATATTGGGGGCCTCTACCCACATGAGTGGTCAAAACTAGATCATCACAAAGTCTACTTGTGTGAACATGACTCAAATGGTGATTTGGACATCACGAGTGAGCGTAAATCACTAAATAAAGAACCCAAGACACAACATATCTAGCTTCTCATTCCCCTGTGACCATGTAACTCAAATATGATGGCCATGCCATCTAAGTATAATGGGCCTTGCCTAACCTGATAGCCACACTATCACAAACTGACTTCTTTAACACCCAATCATGTGGTCATAACCACCCAAGAAAATATGGGCCTCGCCCAACCTATGATTAATATCACTGAATCACGATGGCCATGTCATCCCAACCTCGGGGCAATCCCACCACAACCCCAAGGGGTTTAACACATATAATCCCAAGTATTACATAAATATAATCACATTAAAACACTTGTAAACACACAAGTCAATTTAAACAGTTTAAATCCCACTAAATATCAGCTATGACATATTATAAATGAGGTCTTGAATGCCTCTAACAATACTAATCATGCTTAAAAAACATAAAAATACCAGTTTAAAACAATGAAAAACATTTATAACCATTTTGTAACCCCCGACCAAATTAACCTAATGATTAACGACCTGTCACCCGACCTCGCTCAAGTAAATCAAGTATGGGGCATGCCCAACATCATCCCACGAGTCTAGAAATCAATTAAATATGCAACATCAGTTATAATGGGGTCTCTCTAAAAATACCCAAAGATGCATCAAAGGCCATGCTACCCAAAAGTCTGCAAAAACTCAAAACAAGGTATGAACCACCTACCTCATACACGTATGAGACTCCACGTCTAGTGTCGGCCTCTAATTCATCCTAGAACAGGATAGATCTACAAAAAGACTATAAACGCTCAAGGTACAATAAATATGTTGAGAAGAGAAATACTGAATAAAGAGTTAAGAGGAATAAAGAGCTTACTAATTGGGTTCCAATGGATCTTATGGAGTTTGAATCATACTTAAGATGAAGAATCGGGAACCAAAACAAGGTTCAGACAGCTGGTTCGTGAGGGTTCTCTCTATAATTACAAAAACGTTCTTAATGCCAATTTTAACCAAAAATTAGAACGTGCACAGTGTGTACTATATATATACATGTCGTGTATATGGGTTATGTGGCCATTTTTTCCGAATTACTTTCTATGTCATTAAAAAGTCTTTCAAACATGACTACATGGCATGTACTGATAGTACACAATATGTACATGGTTGGTCCTCTCTTCCTTGCTAACATCCCTAAACGCCATTCCTGGCCATCACAAATGGCCACACTACATGGAGTGTATATAGGATTACACGGCATGTAACCCTAATCCAAGACATGTAATATCTTTAGAACCAATACTTGGCTTGTTTTATCCCTTTATCTCAAAAACAACCTGAAAAAAGAAACCTGTACCTCAAATAAATAACTGGGTTCTTAAAATTATAAACATTCTTTATATGATTTAACTTCGATGAATTTAAAAGGAATAGATCTTTTGAAATGAAACATTCAGGAAAAACAAAACAATTAACACCTAGAAAAAATGATTTTAATAAGGAATTATTTATAAATGGGTTTTGAAATGTTATAAGTGGATTTTATAAATATTTAAATTTTTCTCATGTATAATTATAATAAATTTTAATTTATTATATATTAGGTTATATCTCCTACCAAGAAAGTCAAACATGAGGTACGGGTTTTATGTTACAATCTCATATTTATTTTTATGTTTATACTTAAATGTACTATAATGAAATTATATAATCTATATCTAAAAAATGTCATTAAATATATTATTATATTTTTATTTATGGATAATACATGTTTCATATTCATTTTCCTCTCTTTAAGTACTCCAGCTACTAAAATAATGTTTTTTTATGGAAAACTGAATTTATTTATCCCTTTAGTCATGAATATTTGTATGTCCATTTCCATAATTCATTTATAATGTTTTCAAGAATATTTTACTATTCTCCAATGAGTGATTCTAATTAATTTTTACCCATGTATCACTTTTTATAAAATTCATTAGAGGAATATTCTTATTGTTTCCTAAAAAAGATACCTTCTTTCAAAGGTGTGAACAGAATGAACATTTTAAAAACAATGACATGAACATAATTTCTCGATGTCATGACTGGTCAATGATTTTAATTTTACATTATATGTTTCCATTTTTATATTAAATTTATTTTTTTCTAAATATTGGGGATTTTTTTAGATTTTAAATATGTGATTTCAAAATGATAATGGAATATTTCTCAATAAATGTTCCATTTTTTATTTTAAAGGTATTTTTTGATCTATGATGACATCATTTGTTATTAATTATGTTTCACTAGGGATACTATTCTATGATACCATTCATATTAATTATATATATGGTTTATGGATAAGAAGATGAGATATTTATGAACCCTATTTTCTTTTCCAGATATTAGATTATTATGAAATGTTAAATATTATCATGATCTTGCTGCATACATATGAATGGATGTTGATTATGTGAGAGGTGATTCAATTATATCTCTTAAACTCATTGGGTAAATATTAATGTTTTATGAGCTCCAAAAGGTATTTGGAAGTTTATCTCGATCCCAAATGATGGTATATGAGAGATTATCCCAAGCCCAATTGTGGGTATATGGAAAGTCATCCCTATCCCAAAATAGGGTATATAGTAGGTTATCCAATCTAAAAGTAGGTACATGGGTCGCTAGCCCAAACCAAATATGTGAATAAATTCATGGTGGGTATCCATGACTTATGTTTTCTGTTATAATGATTATTTCACTCTTTATAAAAATCTTCTATGATATTAAATTATGAAAATATTATGCCATAATGGCTAATGTTTCTTTATTTCATTATGATTTATATCTTATTAACAATGAAGATGTATACCATAACTTTTTATTATGACCTATGATATGTTGGTTATGGGTTTCCAATGTTACAATAATTTTCTAATACCCTTATTATGATGTTATACTTAAATGATCATTTATATATCCCTTATTTCCTATACTGATTATATGAGCTCACCCTTTATTATATTTTCTTTTCCATAGGATGTGAAGAAATTTTTTTATATGTCTATGAAGGGTGATGTTTGTAAAGAACATAGTGGGATATTATGTATATCAATTATGTACAAGTTTTTTATGAATTTAAAATTCTATCGACACTAAACCTTTACGGTCCTGGCATGGATTGTATTGATATGTATTAAATATTTTTATAATAATACGTAATATTTAGTTATGAAATTTTTGATCACCTAAATTTTAATTATATAAAGGTTTAGTTATTTTTTAAACTGTGATAAGGGAACTTCTCTGATAACCCTTTGGATTATCCTCTGTATTAGAGAACATACTATGTTATTTTAATGAAATTGTTTTTTTCTAGAAAATACATCTCACTTAGCATAATAGTAAGTGTATTAGGATATCTCATAAATAAAACTATTATAAACCATTATGAATGGGTAGGATTGAGTATTAACTCAATCATCACAGGTACATGATGAGTGGGCTTAAGACTGCACACATGGTTAGACACTCCTAGGGGATAATGTTTTGTTAACTTACATTTTTCATTATGAACCTGTATAAAGTATTTGAAAAGATTATAAAATGGATGAAATATGTAAAAACTAAGGTAAAATAGATTGAAAATAAGTTTTCATGATTTAGAAACCATATAAATTATTTTTCATGATGATATGGTTTCCCACTATGATTATTATTGTTCACACTATAACTTTTGGTTTTAAGAAATTGATGGAACTCAAAGGAACTATTTTAATGTTTAATGTGATAAACAATGACATGAGTTTACTAATGATCATACATATTTTATGTGATATGGAATGAAAAATATTTTTGTTATTCTTATTCATCATAATCATTCCCTGAATCTTTATAAGATTCCAAACAAGTGTTGAATAAAATTATATGGATTCCTTCATTAGGAAATATCTACCTTATTTTTTTGGGTTGGAAAATTCACTAGTTTATAACCAATGGATTAGTACCAATGAAAATATATTTTCCATTCTCCAGTGTTCAGATCTCAAAAATCTTATTTTTGTTTATTATCATTTGAAAGGATAAGTATACCAATGGTGAACACTTATTAAGAACATGAATCAATAATAAAAAATTGACTCTCTGAAGTGGGAAGAGTTTATAAGGTTATTTGTTTGCATGTACTTTACTCATATATTTTTTATGAAAAGGGAAAAAGTATTTCCTTGATAAAAAGGACAAGAATAATGAATTCATTAGTGCTAATAAGTTAAATTTTACTAGACATGCAAGGTATGCTTCTAGTATTATCATCTAAATTGAAAGTAATATTGAATGATTATTTAGTGGATTAAATCTAAGTCTATGAGGGGAATTAGACATAATGAAATTCATTATATATGATGAAATAATCTTATCTTCTATCAAGGTAGAAATTAAGATTGTTTTTAACCATCAATATCAGGGTTTTGATAAGAGAAGACTGGTTAAAATCAAATGAATTGATAATAATAAAAATCATAGAGGGAAGAAGATGAACCTTACTTTATCCTCTAATTGTGGAAGGAAACATAGAGATAATTTTTTTTTGGGGGGGGGGGTATTAAATTACTTAAGTTTAGAAAGGAATATGGTCTAGAAATTGATTTAAAAAATAAGGGAATAAGATAACTACTGGATCAAATGAAGATAAAGAACCATTTAATGCACCACCCACACTCCAGTATTTCAGTTGTATGGAGTATAGTTTTTATGATAATCAGTAGTCAAATATAAGTTTTAATGGATATGGTCAATGTTTGCAACCTATCAAGAATAGATACAAATGGAAATATCATTCGATCATTATTGTCGATGTGGGGTATAATAACAAAGTATTGAATGGTACTATTATCATCCACTCAATAAATAATAATGTCATATTTTATTATGGTTATACCCACACTTTTATGTCTGAAGAATATTCTATGGGTATAAAAATACCACGTCAATGATTAAATATTGAATTAGTAGTGGGAACTTCAAATAGTATGATGATACATCTCTAGTCAATGATTCTTTTTTGATCGAAGTTTATGGGAATGTGATTCCAAAAAATCAATTATTCACCCTCTAGTTGAATTTGATGTTATTTTTGGTATGGATTGGATTTCATTATGTTAATACCATATAAATTACAATGTAAGAGAAGTCACATTTGATATTATAAACCAACCTATGATCATATTTTTATGCAAAGATGAATATGAACATCAAATGGAAATTACAACCATTTTATAATTTGATATTTCTATTAGAAAGGGGATTTTACCTCATATGGTTTTGAAGTAACCACCATCAAATATATGCCTATTTTATGGGATTTTTTTGATTATTTTTTGGAAGAGTTTAATAGTCCTCCTCTTAAACATGAAATTGAGTTTCTAATAGAACTCAAACCTAGCGTTACAAAAATTTCAAATATTCCATATAAAATGTCCCCAAATGAGTTTCAATAATATAAGAAGAAATTATAGTATAATCTTGATATTTGATTTATTAAAACATGTATTTCACCATGAGGTGAACCTATTCTTCTTGTGATGAAAAAAATGTGGATTAATGTAAATCTGCATTGGTTATTATTAAATGGGAAAGATCACAATCAATAATAAGTATCCACAACCCCATATTGATGATTTTTTAATTCAATTATGAGGTTCTCAGTATTGTTCCAAGATTTATATTTTATTTGGGTACTCTCAATTGAGGTCCAAAAGAGAATACATGACCATGAAATCATTATATATGAGGTTTGTAAAGTATGAGTTTAATGTGATTCTATTTTGGTTAACTAATACCCATGTTGTCTTCATGTATTTAATGAATAGATTATTTAGATATTACCTTGATAATTTTTGGGTAGTCTTTATAAATGAAATTCTTATATATTTATATGTAAGGATTAGAATGAAGATAATTTTAGGATTAAATTTAAGACTATATGGAAGGATAATATGCAAGAAAATTTTACCAAGTTTTAATATTGGATAGAAAAATATTCGTTACTAAGACATATAATATAATGTGAGGGTATATCAATGGATTTATCAGTGATAGAAGTTAATAAACATTATCCTAGACCAACCATAGTGATAATGATCTATAGTTTTCTTGGTTATACTTTATATTAATTACTCTACATGAATAATTTCACATGAATATCTAATCCACTCACCATGTTAACATGGAAGGGGGTCATGTTTATTTATACGTATGAATTTGAGGAAAATTTAAAGGATCTAAAAACAAGTTTGTTCAATTCACCAATTCTTACACTACCCCGAAGTACAAAAGGGATTGTGATTTGTAGTAACGCATCATGAAAGGGACTCAGATGGATCCCCAAATAGAATTACATGGGGTAACTAATGCCTAATTCTAATTAAAGGTTCATAATAAGAATTACCTAACTCGTGGATTAGAGTTAGAAACAATAATATTTGAATTAATTATATGGTGGGATTTTAACTCCCCAAGCTTTCATGGTACGTTTTCCTTTGAATAATGCAATAGCTTTCATTGTACGCAACTTCGAGATTCTAACACACCGCGACCTATCAAAGTAGTTGTTATGAATAGTAATACCCACTTTTTGAAATTTTATGAATTTTATCTTTCAAAATGGAATTCATTTTTGGATTCATAATCTAAAAATTATATTAGGGTGAATTTTTTGCACTTTTCTGATAACTTTCATATTTTTATGAATAGTGAAAATGGTAAATTTTAATTAAAAACAACTTTTTTAATCAAAATAATTTATAGGGTTAAATTATAAATTTTAGTGGTTTTAAAGTATAATTAGATTATAGTTTTACCATTTAATCTAATTTTGGTCATTGGATGTAATTTCACATTTAAATTGTACATAAACAAGTGTCAATATTTTGATAGTTATTATTTCTTAAAAACACGCGTTTTGTTTTGACAGAGGGAATTAATTTTAAAATAATTTCTTCTACTTCAATGTTTTGAATTTGGAAAAATGGATTTCATATTTGGAATTAGTAGGTACAAATTGTGTAAATAGGTAACTTTTATTTTTAGACATTTTAAATATTTACTTCAGTAAATATTTTATTTACCATGATTAAATGGTAAATATAATAAATAAGTGTAAAATATAATATTATAATAATATTAAATTACCATAACATGTTTCCTAATCTAATTGGATGATACATATCCAATCATGGTAATCCTTGGGTTTAATTTGGGACCCCATGGAGCCACATGGGAGTAATAATGACATTTTATATTAATTAATTTAAAGTGAAGACAAAAATGGCATAAACAAATATCTTTTAGTAAATAAATTTTTTACATGGGGTTATATAAATTATATTTTATACTATAAATATTATTTGTAAATATAAAAGGATTTCCTACATCATGGTATTTTTTTTATAATTTTTGGACATCAAATAAATTAAATTATTTATGACACAATAATGATGCAATAATTACCTCATTAATAAATGATTTAAATTAATAAGATTATAAATATTAAAACAATATCCAAAACCTGTCCAATTTTTATTGGATTATTTTATTTTGACCACTAGTCATCTTAAATTTTTCATTAATGAATATTTGACCTTTTGAAACCGAATATGAGGTTATAATAAAATAATTGTTTCAAACTTTCCTAAAGAGCCCCTCCTCTCCCTTATAAAAAGCCCTCAATTCCTACCCATTTATCACACTTATCAAGCCGTTGGATCGTAAAACCACTGCCAAAATATCCTCCCAACATCCCTCACTTTATTCTAGAGGCCTTACATTAGTCAGAACTTCAATCTAAAGAGCCCTTTTGATCAAATCAACAGGAAGAACCCGAAGAAGAGGTAATAATTTCACCACCCTCTTTCAAGTTCTTTTCTTCTTCAACTTCCTCTTTATTTTTTGTTTCCATTATAAAATAATAACTCTCATATCTTCTATATAATGTTATTTTATTATAAATATGGTACAACCATATTCATTATTCTATCCATCCTATGAATGACATGTCACCATACGTGCTTACGTACGGATTACCGTCCCCACGTCGTAGTGTAGTTGTTATTAAAATACACTATTATTTGGATGGGTATAATAATGATGTAAATAATAAATTTAACATGTTAATGATTCTGTATATATGATCTACCATCTATTTACATACATCTTAAAATCAAAATAACGATATCGTCGCTGGTGCGTACGTACGGATAACCGTCTCCACGAATGCGATGCGATTCATTTCCCCATTATAACCATTCAATAATAATTTTCATTTGGTTATTAAAAATAATGATTAAGAACATAATATAATTCTGGATATGAATCAAATACATCCTATCCATAAAAAAATATGGCTTATGTAGCAAAACATATAAAGGAAAACGAATCAGTTAACACCCAAAACGATGATACTACTGAAATATCATTATCAAAGAAATATTAGAAGATCATATATGATATAATATTAATGTATATGGTTCTTGTATAATTTAATAACAATTATTTAACCATTATACCGGAGATTTAACCTACCCTCGATCAAGAAAAAGAACAAGGTAAGGGTTAATTTCACAATCTCATTATTATCCGAGGTTGTTTTTATGTAAGTATCTACTGGGAAATATTTATTATCCATGTTCATTTTTCATAAAAGAGTTTTCAATGGGATTATTTTAAGGGAATGTTTTTACTAAAACATCATTTTAAATGTTTTAAATATTTTTTCTTCTAAATAATTATCATTAATGTCCATGTTTTCAAAATGGTTTTTATGGATTTATTTATATGGATATGAATGTTTTTAAAATGTTAATTCCTTTCAAAAGTTTCAAAGTGGTATGGGACACTTTGATTCAAAAATGTCTTTAAATGTCTTCCTTTCAAAATTGTGTAACTTTTAAATGTTTTTACGAGAAATAAATATTTATCTAAAAAAAGTTTTGATTTCATATATGTCAACATTCTTTGATGGATTTTAAACTTGTTTGAAGTTGATTTATTATGATACAAATCTTCTATATTGTATTGAAGGTTTTGAGATATGTTTGATTGTGGATGTTTTATTTTTATACCATTCATGGTTTATGGTTAATGTATTGAAATTTCGTATGCTAGTTTTAATATAAATGTTTAGATTATGTTTCACCCTTTAATATGAGAAATTTATTGGAATTAGTAAGTGACGGGTGGAGCCCGCTATAGCTCCTCGGTGAATTGGTAGGTCTCATGAGACAAATAGACGTGGAATTGACCGAGGCCTTTCCTAATTTTATATATGGTTTTGGTCAAGGCTTTAATAATTTTTAGATGTCTTGGCTGAGGCCTTTACAATATTTTTTTGAATGTACGTCATTATACATTCCCTCATTATTAAAATAATATTGATGGATCATGTGGTTATTCGACTAGTTGAATACCCATGACTATGTTTTATTATGGAATTATTTACTCAGCTCATATTCCTGTCATAAAAGAGTTCATGTTTATTATTTGTAATGGCATGTGTTTTCAATTATTCACCATGCCTAATATTTATGTTATCTTCTGCTGTATTGCATACCCTTACTGAGCATTTTATCATACCCCTTTCTTATGTTTAATTTTCCTAGGATATGAAGAAGTTAGTTATGAGTGAATTGCAGGCATAATCTAGGACGATTGGATGTTTCTAATAGAATAAATTAGTGTTCTATTTCTTTTCAAGTTGTAAAGTTGAACTTATGTATGAATCATGTATTCAATAATACTAAACTGATCGGTCTTTCGGGACATGATTTCCTTGTGATCATGCCAATGTTATGTAATAATGCACAGACTCTGGGTAACTAGGGTCGGGCATTATAGGAATTATAATTTAGGAGAAAGGTGTGACATATATTCTTATCATAAATGTTTAAATTTTATATTAAATCATGAATAGTTTGATATACGCTATATAATATTGTTAGATTTGATAAAATATTATTATTACTCAATACATTAGAAAGCTATGGATCTGGACAATGTTTAAGATACACTAAGTTAAATGTATCATGATCCCTTATCAAGGATGAGGATTAAAAAGAATCCAATATTTCTAAACTTGAAAAGGATAGACATTGAAATCATAAAGGATGGGGAGAAATCATATTTTTCTTAAATGGGTGTTTAACTATCTTTCTATGTAAAGATTAAAGTGGAACTAAAGGAAGATATTGAGTAGAAAATGAAGGTGAGAAATGTTCATGATTTGAACCATGATAATAATGGAATTATAAGGTTTAAAAATATAGTATGTTTCTCTTAATTTATATAAAATAATAAGGATATGTTGTATGAAGATCATATTTCATCATTCTTTATTCATCCTAGAAGTATGAAAATGTATAGAGATTTAAAATATTTTTTTTATGGGGAAATATGATGAGAGATATTTTAATATATGTATCTTGGTGCATGGTATGTACTCAAGTAAATGTTGAGAGATAGAAGTATGAGAGTATTTTACAACCGTTACCCATACTAGAATAGAAATGGGAAAACATCGCCATGTATTTCATCATTATATTCCCTAAAATGTATAAATGATATAATTTTATTTGGGATGTAGTTGATCTCCTTATGATGATAATACGCTTCATTCATATTAGAGAATATTTCTCTCTTGATAAACATTCTAGGATATACATTTGGGAAATTGTATGGTTTCATGGAGTACCACATTATATTGTATCAAATTAAGATCCTATGATTAACTTGATCTTTTGGAGAAATATTCAACAAGCTCTAGATATAGATTTTATTTTTGTTACTGATTATCATCCTAAGATAGATGTTAAGTATAAGAGGACCATTTAAACCCTAGAGGATATATCTATATCCTCTTTTCAAGATTTCAATGGTGGTTGGGATCAACATTGTCCACTAGTTGAGATTTCGTACAATAATAGGTTTTAATTTAGCATTCATATAGATCCTTATGAATCCCTCAGATGATCCTCGAGGTTTTTTCACTAATAAGAAAGGGGGTTAAAAAATTAGTTTTGTTTAAATGATTTATTTATTTTGAAATAAACCTCTATTGACCTACTAGGATTAAATCCACTCACATGAATACTCAACCTTACCTGAATTCCATAAAAATAAATCGCACATGAACGTAGTATTTTAACATTGTATGGTAATAATTTGAGTTGAATATTTACTATGATTGGTTAAAATCCCCAATAAAAGAGTCTCTACTATAATCACTAGCACTTACACCATACAATTTCCACTAGAATAGAGTCACACAATGATTTATAGTGTCATGCTAGAATAGTAACTTCACTCAACCAGATATGGAAATGTTTTAAATAATAAAAGATATACCACTTTTGAATGATTTTTTCTCCTACAATAGATGATGAAGATCATTCTTTTAGATCCTACAAGATGAACTAAATAGCATGTTCCCACTTATTCAAGATTCTTGATAAGAGATCATGTCAGTATTTCTCACTATCTAAAGAACAAAATTTAACTAGTTCTTACTCAAAGTATATAAATTTTTAACTTTTCAACTATAATCTACTCATATAGTATGTGAAATTATAATCATACACATATTATGATTACCATATATTTCTTTTCTCCTATCATGTACTATTTTATTGAATATTTGATTCTTTATGAATATATTTTCACCAATATATTCCAAGGATTAAATTATTCTTATTGTAAAATTGCACAAAGTTTCACCATTCAAATAATTATTATTCTAAACATATGATATTCCATTGTGAATGAATGCAGTTTTTCCAAATAAAAATTTCAAAAGTTTTTATACCATCCTTATAAAACTCACATATAGCAACAGAAGTTTTGGATCATGATAATCTCTCCTCCACACATTAGTTATAGATATTTTGACAGATAACCTAGAATTTATAGGCATCTTAACACCTCACTAACATGTGATAATGCTAGAAAAAATTCTTAAACAATCATCTATATGTGACACAAAAAATAATTTACACTAACTCTATTAATAGATTTACCTTTTAATATTGTGCATGGCATGGTATTTTTTCATGAACTGAAATCTGTAACCTCAAAATGAATAAAAAACTATATGCACTTCAAGAAATTATCAAAATTAATTGTCTATCATTTCATATTTTTTTCTCCTTAACAAACCAACCAACACATCACAATATTCCAATTCATGAACTACAACTATCATTCCCAAGGAATATTTCTTCATAATGAATTTATGTTCACAAAATGTAACCCTCATTTAATAATAGTGAATCCTCTATAAAATATCTTCATCAATCATACAATAACTATCTTCATTCACTATATCACCTTCATGAGTTTTCTTTATGTTTTGCAAAAATACATACTCATATGAGTTTTCATTCTCCAGTTGGACTTAAAATGATCTGGCATGAAACCTAATCTCATATGTTATTAGCTTCAAGAAAATTAATAATATGTAGAGGATTTGAGAATAAAATATTAAATAAGATCATTTATTTGATTGGATATATCAGATTAAATGGATCAAACCATTTATATTCAATAAATATCATTTATGGGTTGGTGAACAGTACTTGTGTAACACTCATCCCATATTGAAAACTAATTCAACTACCCTCCTCTTAATAATGGATCTTGTTCCATTCATGTTTCAACATTATATAACAAGGTCCTCTCTTGGATTTATCTATCACAGACTCAAATTTCCACTCATCCATCATTGTTCTACCCTAAATGGTAATTCCACTAGCTCTAGTGTACCCTTTGTGCATGTTATTCCTAACTTCATGTTCTCCCCTTAATGAAGTTGTCTCCCATTTATAGGTAGGATCCTGCATGTTGAAGCTTTCTCCCATATGTGGTTTACCTATCTCTCATTTTTTTGGCTATGTATGGCCAATTGTTTTAATAAATTTTCATAAAGAGTTAGCCAAAATATTCAAAATAAATTCCATAGAATTCTCAATACTAAAGCCTCAATTTTTTTTCTCAAAATATCATCATTCAATATCAAATATTCATCAGATATTACTTATGAATAAAAATATAAATATTTTCTTAAGTGCTTTCATAATAAATCTCCACATGAAATAATATATTATGAAATGGTCTTCATCATAGTTATCAAAAACAGTTCTCATGAAAAATATAGTTTTATTATGATCATATTCTCAACTAATCATTATGTAAAATAATATTTTTTATGGTCTTTATAATCCATCAATATTTTCAAGTATGTTTAAAATAGTATAAAAACTATGAACATAATTAGCACATGTCATTGAACATTAAGACTGGTTCAAAAATCATCAAAACAAATTTCATGACATTGAAAAACATTCATCATAGCTTGGATGAGAAAACATAAAACATAATAAAAAATTCTAATGGTTCCTCAATATCCCCCTTTAGAGTTTTTTTTTCAATCAATACTTCACATTAAACAAAAGTCAACAATCGTCAGGAGTCATCAATGTACATTATTCATCATAGAGAAGTTTCCTAACACCACACAAATAAATAAAGTAATCTTTTTTAAATAATTCAATCTCTCAAAGATAAGAAATTTTTAGCCAAGTGACTTAGATGAGCCCCCTTAAATTCTCATTCACTTTTCTCCAACTTTTTGTAATAAGAACCACATTAGATTCACAAAAACCCGAAAGAACCGCACCCATTAGATAAGTAAGAGTACACTTCCCCCCCCCCTTTGACAATAAAATCAAAATCCAAGTGGGGGACATAACAATTTATATTTATGTGATATTATAATACTAAACATGAAGTTTTAGTCTCAATTCCACAAACCACTCTCCTAGAATATATTTGGTGAAAATATCTCCAACTTGAGATTTTAAAATAATGAATTCCATCTTGATAACTCCACCTACACCCAATTCATTAATGAAAAGATATCTTAAATAAATATACATGGATATTGAATTTTTCAATAGTTTTTGAAACATCCTTTTAACTCTTTTATTTTAAATTGAAATTTTCAGGGGTCTCTCAGTCTCAATCTTCAAACTTGACAGTTTCACTTGAATCCATATGTTTTGTGTACATGTATGTCTTGAGGCTATATATTATTCCTCATTTGTGTTAGTGTCAATGAATTTAGTTTCATGTTAATAAAAGTAATTAATCACTATCTAAGAATAAAATTTCCTCCTAAATTTGATCTTCTACTAGTACAATAACATACCTTATATATATCATTAAATCCCAACAAGTTCAAATTAGCATTGGGTTAGTATAGTATCCCATGATTCAAAGTTACATTCACATATCTCAATATTTTGTTAGTATCCAAAAAGTGAGTCTCTCTAGGATCACTTTGAAACATTGCATGCAGAGTCACTATATAAGATATATCTATCCTTTATACTTATTGATAAAGTAGGATTCCAATAACTCTTATGAATTCTTTCTAGTTAACACCAATTCAAGCTTCATCCTTTCACAATTTGGTTTAAATTGAATTGATATTTGAAATGTCCTTTTCATTTTACATTTTAATTGTTTTCATCATTTCTCTAGAATAAATTTCATGATATAGAAATTCTAACTTGTATTTAGCTTAATCTAAAATCCTAGAATGAATGGAATTTCACCAAGCATAGAAATTTTAAAATATTTTTTCATTTTCCTACAAAACTATTCATAGAGACACATTATTGTTACCAAGAAATATGATGTCTCTACATATAAAATGACTTTGAGAGTGATTTTGGACATCTCTCTCACATAAAGGTTACTAGAAACATTATATTTTATAAGCTTTTATCCCATAAAACATCCTATTTAGAATACCAGACTCTCTGGGACTATTTTAATACATATAATTATTTCTTGAATTTTTATTGAATACTACTAACATTTTATATGATAAACCCATCATGTTTTATAATATTTTATTCTTCCTCAATATCACCATTATGAATGTAAAATTTCACATCCATTTTGAAACATTTTAATATTTGTGTGTTGTCACTACCAATAAAATTTTGGTAGTATCTATTCTTTATACTGGTGAAAATTTTCTTTAATACCAATATCTTCCCATTGATAAAATCTATTTCAAATCAGACCAATTATGTTCCTTAATACCTCACCATTAAAATTTATCTTATTTTTTAAAATCGACATGGTTCTAATTACATTTTTATTTTTAGACCTTGGAATAAGATCCCAAATATATTTTTCCTCAATATAATCAAGTTCTTCATTTATATATTTTATCCACTCCTGATACTCAACCATTTCAATCACTATATGAGAATTACTTTGGGAAATAACTATATTTTATTCCTCAAATATTAATCTCATTCTATTTTATACTAGATCTTGTTGATTTACAATCATGTTTTCAACTTCAACAAGATTATTCATTTTTTTGTACTATTTTTCTCTAATTTCCATCATCTTCCCCTTCATCACTAGTTTTTGTTAAAATCAATATCAATAGTTATTGGATTATTCTAAGTAAGATCACCATTCTTATATTCTAACAGTTTCATAAAACTTTCATTAGTATCTTAAAAATCTAAATAAACTGTTATATCTAGTTTGTTGTTGTTTTATATAATTTTGACATCACCACTTTCAAATAGATTTTTTATTTTATTATTCTGACATATATTTTTATTATCATTAGATAGGTATCCTATGAAAATACCATCCTCATATTTTTCAAAAAAAATCCTATATTGTTTTTCTTTATTTTTCAAATGGAAGGACTTACAAAAAGTCATATATATTTAACACTTGTATATCACTTGTACCATATTTCAAATGATTTATTTTGTGTCACTAATAATATTAGACACCTATTATGTTTTTAATGGTATTTCGCACAAAATATATCTAGAAATAAATTGAGATGTTGCGTTTTCCCATCTCAATTATTATTTTATTCTTCCTTTCAACTATAACATTTTAATATGGAGTATATAGAGTTCTTACTAATGATTAATTACAGGTTTTAAAATATAAATCTAAAAAAAATAATATATAAACTCATTTCCATTATCTAACCTTAGCATCTTGATGTTCATTCCCAACTCTTTATCATCTTATTGTCTAAAAATTATAATTTTTTTTTCCTCAAACCTACATTTTATAAACACGAAATTAGTCAAAAAAATATCATCATACATGAATGTAGGTAAATATTGATCACCTATTTCATACATTTATCTAATTAGACCACAAATTTTATTGGGAATAATATTAAATAGTTTGGAAGATAGAATATCTAATCCATTAGGTGAACAATGATTCATTTTCCCTTTTTGAACGGTTTCAAGGATTTCATCCTTGTGTCTCTTCATATTGGGTCCCATAATAATATGCTTCATGATTTTATAAATAATATTTTTTTTAAATGACCATGACCTAAATTCCATAAATTGTTTTCTTCATTTTTACTCATGTAATAGGAATTATTAGGATCAGCAATTTGGAATATATTTTCATTGGTTATTATCCTGTGACTAATTATCCTTACATACATTTTTATTTTCATGATACATGTATCTATCTTGAATACCACCTAATTATATAATCACAAATTTTACATAATCTATGTTTACAATGCCTTAGTTATTTAAAAAATAATAAATCATTGGACTTCATTTTTTTGGAATCAGTCACTAATGATCAAACTCCTATAATTTTTAGATGAAAATCATTTCAAGAAGTCACTTGCCCCTCAATATTCTTCTCAATGATTCTCAAAATATTTGTGTCACCAGTATTTTTTTGTAACAACCACTATAAATTCTCAATTAATTAGTTTTTCTACTAGCATTAAAAGTGACTTCATAAAAACATGAATTTTCCTCCTTCATCTTCTGAATTATCTTTCCTTTCTCAACATTGAAAATTTATTTTGGATTAAAATTCATTCACTTTTCATAAATTTTACCTTGTTGATAACATATGGAATAGATTTATTATAATAATAATTATTTTTTAGTATTAATAGATAAAGTGAATTTATAGTTATAAATTTTTTTATTTGAAAGTATGTTCTTCATTTCTTAGAGTACGTTCCACTTGGTCCATGTCTCATTTCAAATAGTGGCATGTTATAAAAACATTAGTAGTATTTTTTTACCATGCACTCCACAACACCAACAATATCATATGAACCTAGACCATCTATAATTATAATATTTATGTCTTGATGATTTTTTATGATTTCCTTCCATATATTATGGGCATCTCTTCTTTTGGGTAAATGATATTCATTAAGAATATATTTCTTCCTTTGATTTAAAATATGGATTCTAACTAGTCTTCATGGTAAAGTCATGTTTGGAATTTATTTTATAACCCATATTGTGAGATATAATGGGTTTATTTTTAAATTCATAGATATATGGATCAAACATATTCTTTAGGCCCTTATTTTCACTAGCATATGATAATTTAACCATGATATTAATAGAATTATTGAAATATTCTTGAATCTTATTCAAATTATTATAATACTTTATTAATTTGGATTATGTCTTCAAATATCCTTATTATTTGAGATACTGTTTTTATATAAGGACATTTACCATCTTTTTTATTTCATCCGCATTCAGTTTTTATCTCTTGATCTCATCTATTTAAAAAACCTGTTTCTTTTAATATTATTCCTTTCCCTCCATTATCTATTATATTTCATTCAACAATAACCTTTTCTACTTGTTGATATTTATGTTTTTCTTAATATAAAATTATTACACTTTCTTAAACAAGTAATAAACTCTATTCATTCACATTAATTTACATCACTACTAGAGGTATAAAACCATTTTCCTTCATGATCAATAAAATTAGTTTCATCTTCATATTGGATACCTAATGTATAGATAGCTTTTTCTTTATTTCTCATTAAGCTTCTTCTTTTACTTAAAAAAACTGTTTCCCACTTCCATTATTTTTTTGAATTTTTTTAGATTTTAACCATTTATTTTTATAAGGTTTCTGATAAACATTCATTGGTTAAAAATACATATTCTTATGGTAATATAATTTGAAAATTCTAATGAAATTATAATTGTATCACATGGGTGCTAGTTTTACTTAAAACATAAACATTCCCCAGTTGAATCACTTTTTTATGAGAGTGGTTATTTTTTATAATCTTAATCTTCATCATCATCATAATATTCACTTAATTCTATTTTATCATCATATTCGATTTTGATCTTCCTTATAGCCTTAAAATCCATCTCATATTTGATCATATTATTGAAAGATGGAATCATTTTCATTTCAAAAGAAATGATAATGTTATGTAAATCATCAAGAGTATGATATTATCTATCTTCTAAAGCTAAAATATTAGGATCAAACCTATAATGAGTGTTTCGTGATAGCTTTTTGGCTACATTTTAATCATCAAACATTTCTCTAAAACCTTTAATATTATTGATATTTTAATTGACTCTGATATAGTAGTAATCAATTATTTTTCTTCAACTATCCTGATATCTACCAATTTTAACCTCCAAAATTTTATTTTTTTCATCCTTTACTTTCATATTACCCTTATAACTACTTTTAAATTTATCCCAAATTTCATTCGAATTTTTTAGTCTCATAAAAATTGTGTACACTTTTTCTAAAAGAGTCATTAAAATTGAATTTTGATCTTTTCAATTAACTTTAATATTTCTATTATTTATAATTGTTATAGGAACATCCCAAATAATATGTTGGATTCCTACTATTAGTGCATATTTATCTCCATGGTTGAGAGATAGGATATATGGAAAAATTACATTCTTAAAACTGTTATAGATCATTCCATTGAATATTGGAATTCTCTTATTTCTAATAGTATTTAGATTATCAATATTAAACACATAATGGACCTTGAAATAGGGAACCTGTTATCTGAAACCAAGTGATGATTCCATAGAGGTGTTACACCATCGATAAGGGTTTTAATTAGTGGTGAATTTTATAAATTTTATTTATTTTGAAATTAACCTCCATTGTACTGTTGAGATCTAGTAATCTCTTATGAATAATCAACCTTACTAGAATATAATATAATTAAATATCTCAAAGATAGAATAATTTTACATTGTTTGGTATCAAAGAGAACTTAAACCTTATATTGATTTATTATATTCCCCAATCACAGATTCTAGACTATAATTATAAGAATTTTCTCTATACAATGATCACTAGAATCAATCCAGACATTGAATTCTAGAGTCCCACTGGAACAATAGTTTCACACTTCTAGATAAAAAAATATTTCAAGTAAAAAAAGAAATATTACTCCTAGATGTTAGTTTCTCCTAAAAATATTGATAAAGATATCCCATTTAAATCCTCTGAGATGAAAAAACTATAATTTTCTCACTTCATTAAGATTCCTGAAAAGTGACAATTTTAGTCTTTCTCACTATCATAAGAATATTACTAAACTAGTTAGTTCTCAATGTCTATCATTTATTGACTTCTCAACTATAAATTTATCATTTATATCACAAAAAATTAATAAAACATCATATGATTATTTCATATCATATGTGTCATGCTCCACAATGTTGGTTCAAATATTAAATGCTTTGTGAAGTCTTTCATAAAAAATAAATTAAAAGTATTTAATTCATATTAATAAAAATACTAATAACATATCTCTCATTGCATAATTATTATTTTTCACATAGGAAACCACTTTGAAAAGAAATAGAAGTTATGAAAATAAAATATTCTCAAAGTGACACACATATTATGAAAAACGCAAATGGAGTAATTAATGTTTTGGATAAAGATAATAACTTCCCCACAAATTAGTACCAGATAATCTTAGTGTTAACCCAGTATTTAAAGGCATTATAACACATGATTATCCTAGAATAATTTTTTAACCAAATATCTATAATGATGCCAAAAATAATTTTTCCTGTGTCAAAAAATATATTCCCTTTTTATATTTCACTTCACATGGTATTTTTTTCTTGAAACAAAAATAGAAACTATGAAATTTATCGAATAATGTATGTCCCAGATACTATATGAACAAAATATAATTATCAAAATCAGTGATTTATAATCACATACAACATGCTACTATGAAAACCAACCAACACCACATGTCATTCTTATTTATGAACTATAATTATCATTCACATTGAGTTTTGGTTTGTGAATAATCTATGTTTAAAAAAAGTAACCCTAATTGTATAGAAGGAACCATCCACAAACTATCTTATTTAATTGTGTATCATCTTCCATGATTCACGAACTCAACTTCACAATTTGTTTGTATGGTTTGTAAAAAACCATAATTAGCTTATTTCCAAACTTTTCTTAGGCTTATGATGATATCTTATGGAACCTAATCTCAGATACAATCAACTATAATAAAATACCTTATACATAGTTGATTCGAACATCGAAGGTTAAAGAACAATGATTCTTTGATTGAACATATCAATTTCATCATATTAAATGAAATTTATTCTAAGTGTATCATTTAAGGGCGGGTTAATAGTTCCCACATAGAACTTATCCCACAATGAACACCAAAGTGACATCCCTCCACATAATAAGGAATCCCACTCCCTTTTTTATTTATATATAAGTAATGTGGTCTTCTCCAAGATTCTATTGGATTTAACCCATAGAGACACCACTCTAATATCATACCACCCACATGATGGAAATGGTATATCTTATATTAATTGGGTAAAAAGTATCACAACATTTTCACAAGCCTCTTGCTATTATAGCTATTGATTTATGGGATGACTCATGCATTGTTTAGCTTTCTCTCACATCTAGTTTAGCTGGAACTACATAGAAGGCTTTGGAAGACCCTATTTTTTAATAAACTCTCATAATAATGGTTAACAAAAAAATATAAAAAATAAAATAGAATTATAAATTCTAAAGCCATAATTTTCAATAATTTTTACTTAAAAAATATAATTATTAAATATCACAGCTAATTTAGATATTCTTCATGTAAAAATTATAATATTTTTATGCCGTTAAAAATATACCTTCTTAGTTGATAATAAAATACTATAAGGCCTTCTTTATAGTTCTTCACAAATTTATCATGGGAAATATATTTTTTCCATGATCATTTTTTAAACCAATCATCATGAAAATATTTTTTTACGGTATCCATTATCCTTCAAACTTATCAAGAATGTTTCAAAAAATATGAAAACTCTAAACAAAATTAGTGCATTTATTTTATATTTAATATTGGTTTAACAATTATTAAATATAATTAAATAACTTCCAAAAACATTCATGGCTAGTTTGTTGACAAGAATTAGAAAATAATCAACAAATAAAATTGTGTTTCACCCCATATGGAAGGAAGTATAAAACTAAAATATATTAGGATAATGATGAGAAAGATATATTTTGAGACATGAGCTTGATGAGGAAATGTAAGAGAAAGTAATATCCATCTAGTAGTGAATCTAGGAAGCTCAATGTTAGTACAAATATTTTGTTGATAGTCATCGGTGAAATATAGAATTCAAAGTTAGTGTGAAGATACTACTGTTAATTTCTCCATGGAAGAAGTTTATGAGATTTAGAATGAATTAAAAGCTGAGACATAGTTATTTGGTCCCTTATAGATTTTTGATCAAGTGGGTTTGGTTTCTTATCACTTTATACTTCCAATAGAACTCTCTCAAGACCATGAGGTGCTCCACGTATCATTCATGAGGAAGTACATACTAAATCCTTCACATGAATTGAAATTAATGGATTTACAATTGGATCATGATCAATCTTATAATGACCAATTGGGAGACATCTTGGATCATTTTAATAAAATTCTACATAATAAGACTACTCTCATGGTTAAAGATCTTTGGAAAATAAAAAATTTGAAGAAGATATATTGAAACTTATGGATGTGATGAAGTATACATATCCTCATAATATTATATTATAGTGATGTAATTTTGAGGGTAAAACTCCATGTAATTTATTTTTTGTAACAACCTGGCCTTCCCATACATAAATTGCACATATTTTTAGATTAATATTCAATACATTTCATAATCACATTCTAAAGGACTATAATTGTTTAGTGTCATTGGAGACTAGAAAAAAATATTATTATTTATTGAATGATCTTAAACATCTCCCACAAAGATCATATGACATAGTACCCCTCTTAGGAAAACCCTACCTAAATCATTCTTCATAACCAGGGAAAGGAAACATAAGAAATGGTGAGATCAGATGCTCAGAAAGGGAAAACATAAGAGATATAAATCAATATTCATATGAAAGAATCAGATAATAATAAGGGTATGTGATCATTAACATAACCTACAATGTTCATACCCAGCCTTTCATAGATCATAAACATGAGTCATGGAATAAAACATTATCATTTCCAAAAACATGAGCCATAAGTGTAAGATATCATCATAAGTCAATCATGAACCATAATATCATGTCATAAAAGTGTGGCACCATCATAAATAAATAAAACTATTTTATATGTCACAGTTAACTACCAAGACCATAAACATAGTGGATTAGGACATATGACATGTTTACCATTATGGATCAGGATTCATAGATTTCCCATAATGGATTATGACTTAACTATTTCTCATAGTGTATCAATCCCATCAAATTTTTCTCATTGTTATCTCATGGTATATAATGCATTACCAAATATATTATATGGAGATATAGGTCCTAGAAATATCATAATGAAAACCATATTTATGTGTTTCACAATATCATAAAACATTCATCATATCATCACATCATAACACATATAAATAAAATTGGTTTCATAAACATTCATCAATTCACCAAGGAATAACCCCTAAAAAATAAATAGGTTTTATAAACATTTCATCAACATAAACATTAACCATCCAGAGAAAGAATAAGGATGGTATCACTTGATATTATCTTCGATAAAAGATAAGCAGAATCAAATAATGGAATATTAGATGGAAACGTTTTTAGAGGATCACTTAGAAATTTTCATGATGAATATAACCTTTACACATTGAAAATAAATTTTTAAATCATAAAAAATTTTCAGAATATTTTTTCATAAAAATAACCTTTCTTAAGGAAAATATTTTTTTTCTTTAAAAATGATTTAAAAAAAAATTAAAATGCGTTTCTTCAAAAATAATATAGAAAACATATAACATAATATTAAAAGAAAATAATGGCCATGATTTTTAGGTAGAAATATATAAGGTAATACAAAAGAGGGGGTGAATTGTGTCTTTTCAAAATCATCTAAAATTCTTACTTTTCACACCCGCTTTGATTTATGCTGTTATATAGTGTTTTCTTTTGTATGAAAATATGCTATGGATTAACTAAAATAAAGAACATAGATTTTTATAGTGGTTCGGGGCACAATGATACCCTAATCCAATCCACCAAATACTCACTCTGTGATCTTGTTGAATTTTAATGGTCTGGCCCTCTTATCATAAGACTGAAATTCCACAATTGAATACAGTCAGTTGACACCTTAAAAACAAGAAAAATTAAAAATTCTTCTGGTTCTATAATAGAAAACTGATTATCCACAGCATAGATCATGAAGATGATACTCCACCACAACTGAGTATGAGAAGTTGAAAACTTAAATTGAATCAAAATAGATTGATTTGTTTGAAACATGTTGAACTCTACAATTTCAGTAGCATGAAATTGACAGTAGATGGATCTTCTTCTTCAGAAAAAATATCTTCAAGATTGAAATTGTATGAAGCGGTCTAGTTGAAAAAATATATTTAATAAGATATAAACTTAAACAATAGTAAAATATTGAACATGTGTATCTCCAAAGTGTATCTTCTTTCATAATTGATAGGTCTTCGCAGTAGCACGGTGAATAATTTTCAAATAAAATAGTCCTATCTATAAATGACTTATCACATATGTGAAGAGATACTCTGAGAGAATATATAGAACAGATTACTTTCTTCATTATTCCAGATAAAAAATAATAGCCTAATTGATCACGAAAATTAAAATTTTAATTGACCAGGAGAGTCATAACTTCTTTTAGAAATAAGAATGATTTACTCTGATAAACTTAGTTCTTTGAAATAATCAAAACAATCCTTGAATGAATATTTAATTATGACTCGATCATTACAGTAATCTCAGATTGAAAATTATGATTAAAAAAAATTCTCTATTGAGAACACAACAAAGGGTTGAGTTGCATAGCATAGGGTTCCTTTTCACAGCATAGGGTTCCTTTATGTTGTGTTGATTAACCATGCAATCAATTTTCCCAAACGTAGGGTTATAAACAGTAAATCCAAACTCCAATGTTGGGTTGATATTCCTTACATTATCATTCATCAAACATAGGTTTTTTGATCCATACATAAACTCTTTATAATAACTTAGGGTTGATACCATATGAAAACAATAGATTTTCAGCATAACATAGGGATGAAAGTAGTGTTTCCAAAATCATTCATGTAATGTTAAATTCCATTAAAATAAATTATAAATTCCTGTAAAACTCACTTAACAAAACATTATTAGAAAAAATAGGGGTATTTGTGAACATAAAAATCATCATAAAATATAGATTATTTTGAAAAAATATATTCCCAGAAATGATGGTGGGAAATTACTTTCAAGACATACATGTTAAAACAAATATTCCTTTCACATTTTTTGTAAAATCCAAAATGAAATTCTTTGAAAAAAAACCTGAAGATTACTTTCAAATAAAATTTAAAAAATTAAATTATAGTTAAAAATGTATTTATTATATTATTCAAAATATTTTAAAACCATTTTCTAATACGTCTTTAGAAAATATGATTTTAGAAGAAAAATGATTTTCGACTAGGGAGATAAATATTTAATATTTAAAAAAATATTATTTTAATCTCTTGATTACATAAAGAAAGAAAAATTAAGGGAAAATATATATTCTTAGGAAATAACCATAGGATAATAAAATTCAGGAGTTTTTTAAGAGATATATTATAATATTTAATTATTGGAAGCATAATCATAAACAATCCTGATTAATGATGAGATTTTAACATAAAACTTTTACCACTTAGGTAACTTTGAACCATAATCCCAATGAAATAATAACATTAAATTAAGATTTTAATATCATGAAAATAAGGATAGTCATGATATAACATTTTAATGGGGTAGTATATAAACTTCATAGAATACTATAGGTGTGTAACATAGCTTAAGTCACCAATAAGGTAATTTGAGACAAAAAACATTTACTATTTTGGTATGTTTTGTGCATAAAACCCCATGAATGAGAGATACTCAAATGAATATTTAAATAAATATAATTTTTAGGAGAATAATCAAAAAATAAATTAATGGGTATTATATACACCACATAAAATAAAAATGTGGTGAATATGGAATGTGTCTCATAGAAAAAAAGTGAGACAAAAATCCCTTACTGTAAGTCTTTAATTCCTTAATAAATATTTGATCCTACTATATAATAAAAATATGTTTATTATAAATCTATTAAATAAAAATAATTTTATATATAATATAATATATGATTTACTTATGACATTTTATTACCTATTTATTAACAATTCCATGTTAAAGTCATGTTTTGGGTAATAAGCACTTTGTTTTTCAAACATGTTTCACTTTTTTATTTTTTGTTCTCTTACATTAATCATGGTTACATATTATTTAGAGTGTTAAAAATTATATAGATATCATATGTAATGTTTTGTGCCTTCCCATTCTGTTTCTTTTCATGTTTTTGGTTGTTAGAGTGTTCAGAGGAGGCTTGGGGGAGTTTGGAGGAGTTCAGGTTGCTAAATTCTAGAAAAAGGGGGATTGCACATCGGGTAATAGGATTACATGATGTGAAATTAATTTTCAGAGCTTGTATTTTAGTTTTCAGGTCGTGAATACATTTTACATGGAGTGAATAAGTGTTTCACAATGTGTAATATTTCAAGGTTAGAAAAAAATAAAATAAAATAAAGAGGCAACATGTTTTTTGGAGAAAACCAAACCTCATGTATTAAATGATTATAAAAGGGATTGCACAACATGTAATAACGTGAACCAGTTTTGTTTTACAATTCTTTTTGGATGAACATTCATTCATTTGGATATTTTCCCTCCTTCCTCTTATTTCAGATGAACGCTAGGTGCCCTGAGTAATTCGTTGATCCCTCTTCCTCTATCTTTGAACTGTTGATCTCAGTGGTTGTTCTTTGTCAATCTGTGTTTGATCCATAGTTATTCTTCTCCTCCTTCTCATTTTTTTCTCTTGTTCTTTCCCCATGATTCGCTGTCATGATGCAGGTTCAATTGAGTTTCATGTTTGGGAAGAATTTTGATAATATTCTGGTGCAAAATAGGTCGATATGTGTTTTTAGCAGTGTGATTGTCATTTGTAGGAATTATTCTTCACCCTATGGTGCACAGATGAGTTTAATATCATTTTTGAGGTAGGATTTCCTTTGTTTCTCTTCAAATTTTTCATCATGTGGGATGAAATTACTTTTTTCACCTATGGATCATGGTTGTACCAAGATAATCAAAGATAATAATTGGATAAATGAAATTGAAATGGGTAAGGGGATCTGTTGGGAATTCCCTTATAGTTTTGATATTATGACTATGATATTGTGAATTATATGTGATTGATTCCCCATTGAAAATCATGGTCATTGGGGCCCTTGTTTTCACACTAAATGGGATGCATATTGTTTGGTTCATATGGACACTTGTATATAAAAATTAGTTAATCACATAAATCTGGATAATGAATGGATTCCCCAGGAATTGGCTTGTGTGATAACACCCTTAAATAATAAAGTGGGATTAAATAAGTGTCTCCCTTGATAAATCTGAAAATGTGTTACCTCGTGGTTTGTGGTGAGATGTGTGTAATGGTTATGGTTGCATGCATAGGACAAATGAGATATGAAGTGGATGTATTGTGAGGTGTGGGCTTGCTCTGGTTTGTGTTGTGGTATGTCTGTGAGCACAGTTATTTTTTGT
The DNA here is from genome assembly GCA_963277665.1 of Viscum album. Taxonomy (NCBI): domain Eukaryota; kingdom Viridiplantae; phylum Streptophyta; class Magnoliopsida; order Santalales; family Viscaceae; genus Viscum; species Viscum album. Next base: position 742,314,990 of record OY728123.1, on the reverse strand, counting down.
GGTTTGGCCTAGGTATTGTTATGGATGAACTTGTATACAATACATCAACCAAGATGTGTAATGGAATATTAGGTTGGGAGTTTGATTGATTGTGTAATGGATGAGAGGTGTTGTGTATAATGGATGCGAGATAGTTGTGCAGTAATGTGTTACTAGATGGGGTTGTAATTTGGGGTTTGGTTCTGTTGTTATGTGACTTCAGCAAGATGATTTTGAATAATTATAGTAGAATTTGGTATGGGGTTAAATGTAGAGGAAATATGAAGATTTGGTAACTTTCGTCTTAGGGTTCTTCACCTTCTGATATGGCTTTTTTTGTGTTTCATATTGTGTGTTGTTATTAATAGTTTCTCAAATTGTGATGGAATAGATGAATGATTGATTAATAAATCTTGGAGTGTCTTGGTTAATTTTGGATAATTGGATGGAAATGGATAGTTAAATTGGTTTGGAATGTGGATGTATTTTGTGGCTTGTTGTGTGGTGTTGTGCATTTAAAAGTATCAATGAAGTTTCCGGTATTGCGAGCTGATTGTTTCTTTGAGAACCCATAGGTTGGGCAAGAGTTTTTTGGAATCATATATGTGTATGCTTGTATTTTCCTTATTATTTATATACCACCCTGGTTTAGCACTACATGTTGATAACCCCCATATTCATGGGGGTGGCTGTCTTTCCCAAATATACTAGTGGAACAATGGATGGCTAGCCACATGCTCTTCCCTAATCCCTCTTCTAAGTGGTGATAGCCCAAGATTATTTGGGCAGGTTGTGGTTTATGAGGTCCATGTGTGTGTGGGAATTTTCTACTTTCCCAGGTGTCTTTAGGATGACATTATTTTTTCTTTCATAGGTTTCTTTGGGATGATATTAGTTGTGATTTCCCATGTGTATTCGGGATGGGATGTGATGTGGTATGCAAACCAGGTGTCTGTGGGCGGGATGTGATGTGGTATGTGGCCCAGGTGTCTGCGGGTGGGATGTGATGTGGTATATGACCCAGGTGTCTATGGGAGGTATGTAGTGTTTTTTGTGAGGTCCATGTGTGGGTGGGTGGGATGCAGTGTGGTTTGTGGGGCCCAGATGTGTGCAGGCAGGTTGTGACATGGTACTTTCGAAAGAGGTGGGTGCACGAGGATGTTTGTCATTAGGAAAGAGTAGCTAATCAATGGGAAGTGGTGTGGGTACCCTATTATTGATGTTCATTATATTTCATTACTTGACTTTCTTTATTTTTTGAGGTTTCCTTGGTGAAGTTTATATGGTTAGTATACGATTTATGTGTTGTTTGATTCCTTTATTTTCTCATAGGGTAATTAGTATGATTCTTTCACATGTGCATGATATGCTTTGGTTTTCCTAATGAGTATAATTGTATGCTCACCCTACATATATTAAACTTCTTTCTGGTCTACATGATAATTATGTGAACCGTGCTAGGTGTTACTAGCACGGGTTTTGGGACAGTTTTTGAGTCGTTGCTTTAGCTTTCTTTTGGGTACTTTACTTTGGATACTTTTGTTTTTTATCAATTCAATTTTACACATGCATGTGGGATTGTTTTTTTCTTTTATATTATGTATTAGAGTTTTTTTTGTGTATGATCCCTCACATCTCCTGATATTATTTCACGAATATTGTAATTCCTTCCATATTGTGTGATATATATAAACTTGGTTCTAGTCTCCAAGCCAAGGAATACTAGAGGTGGGACTCCGAGGTCATGTTCTCCCTTTCTTCATTTCCAGCCTAAGAGGAGTATCTTTGGAGGGAGGGGTCATGAAAAAATGGTATCATAGGTGATGGTTGCAAGATAGGTTGGATTTGGAAGTTTGGAACATTGAATAATTCATGGGATGGTATGGAAATATTTCCAGTTTACCTTGGTGCATAACATAGGCTAAGGAGACTAGCTATGAAATAGGATTTTGGGGGGCCCCATGATCTAGTGCACAAACTCTGAGTTTATCGAATGACCAGGTGAGATGGACCTGCTTAAAGCATAGAGACCTAGGAAATGTACAAGCATCATAATTACTTGTGTTCTTTTTTGAATTAGGTTGATCGAGGAAGTTCAAAATGGATAAAATAAATAAAATGAATTAATTTTTTTTTTTGAAAAAATTACATACTGATCGGGATTAGGAAATATTAGTTTTCCTTTTCGGCTTTGGATCCTGGTCACTATCCATATGTGGCTCTGATAGTAGAGGTATAGTAGGATGATCTGGTTGATCGGCAGAGGGTTGATCCAATTGAGAAGGATGACCAGTGGCAGAGGATGTTGTGTTCCTTCCAGTGACATGATTTGGGAAAGTAAGAAGATAGTGTTTTGTACATGGAGACATAGAGATGGATCAAAGATATTGAGATCACCTTTAGTTTTATTTGGTCCCCAGTGGAGTATTGTGTTCCTTTATCAGTCAGTCAGATGTGAGGAGCCACACGTCAGTGGTGGATACTGTATATGGGGGAGAGTAAGGAAGCATAAATTTTATGAGTCAACTTCAAGAAGGAATTCTGGGCAGAGTTCCATTCCTTGACCATGAAGACTATGAATAGGTATGATATACTCTCTCTTTAGCAAGGGAGTATGTTATTATAATATCTAGGGATCAATTTCAAGGATCTCATTCATTTTTTTCTAGATCTCTTTTTGGTTGAGGAGTCTCATGCGAGACGTCTTGAGGAGGCACTCCATCCTTCGATCCGGTACTTGGTTACTCCTTTTACATTTTCAATGTAACAAGATGTTTAAAAGAATTCAGAGGTTATTGATAGGATTAAATCATGATAAGGTTTACCAAGAAAGGGTATCTAGAAGAGTTCATCAAGAGGCAGGATTACCACTGGCAGGTCCCATGTGTTAGGACCTTCTATGTTTTGACTGGTAGGGAGTCGACCTTAGCAGCTTCCTTTTCAACCATCTAGTCCTTGTGATTTTCCTATTAACATGGGATTAAAGTGTTTCTTTTTGGAGTTTGTAGTCGTCTTAATAACTAGTTCCCAATAGCTATTCGAGCTCACTATGGTGGAGGTTGAGAGGATTAGCGTCAGCCTCAATAGTGAGACAATTTTAGCAGCAGGGATAGCAAGCTTTTTCTCCACTGAGGGGAGATGGAGCAAGTAAAGGCCAACCTCAATATGTTCCTCATGTTTATGGACCTTGACCTATGAATGGTCATGGAGGTGGTCATAAACAAAGAGGAAGATGAGTTGTACATGATCATTTTTTTTAGAGGCAACAGTCCCAGCAGGGCTTGAGATCTTCAAAGGTACGATCAATTTGTTTAGTACTGTTTCTTGAGATTTTTTTTTGATTTAGGAGATTCAGACTCATTTTTTTCACCTTCACTATCCCATGATATGAGGCTACACATAGAGAGGATTTATATCCCCCTTGTGTTAAGTATTCCAATCAGAGGCTAGACCATCTTGTTTGATGTGTGATGGGGGTGTAGAATGATAATGGGACTACATCAGCCTTGTGGGTATCCCTTCTCACTATATATGAAACCATTCAATTTCATCTTTTGAATATACTGGTTGTATTATATGTTTTCTATTATCAACCGCTTTTTTAGGTGATTTTTTTCTTCATATGTGGATGGAAAACATGTGGTTTTTATTGGCGAGCTGGGTTGTTAGGTGGGAAGTCAGCATATGGAGCCTCTTCATTCCGTGTTGGATGAGTTGTCTATGGAATTAGTAGAAACTAATATGATGGAGGTTCCTAGATTTTTTGGGGAGTTTATAGATGTTTTCCCCAAGGATTTTTTAATGCTTCCCCCTCAACGTGATGTTGATTTCGCGATAGACTTACAACCTAATGCTTCTCCAGTTTCGATGGATCCTTATCAGATAACACCTTCTAAGTTGCAGGAGTTGAGGATTCAGATTGATGAACTGATACATAAGGGTTTTATCTGCCCATTGTGTCATCGTGGGGTGATCTAGTGTTATTTTCAAAGAAGGAAAATGGTGGTTTGAGGTTGTGTATTGACTATATGAGGTTGAATCAGGTGATAGTCAATAACTGTTATCCTCTTACAAGAATATTTGACCCTTTATACCGACTAAGATGGGCGAGTTGGTTTTCTATTATCAATCTGCAGTCTATATATCACCAGTTGAGGGTGAAGGAGGGAGATATCCCAAATACTACCTTCATATGTAAATATGGGCACTTCATGTTCATAGTCATGTTGTTCGGTGTTACGAACACACCAATCATGCTAATGGGGCTTATAAACTCCATATTTCATGAGTTTTTTGACCAGTTCATCATCGTATTTATTATTGAAATCATGATCTAATTGAATTCATAGGAGGAGCATGTTAAGTATCTCAGAATTTTCTTGTAGTTTCTTCAACACCACCAGATCTCTGGAAAGTTTTCCAAATGAAATCATGATTTACTTGAAGTTAGAGGAGGATCATGCCAAGTATCTCAAAATTGTCTTATAGGATCTTCAACACACCAGGTCTATGGAATGTTTCCCAAGTGTGATTTATAGACACGGGAGGTAAATTTCCTTATAAATGTGGTGTCTCAACAGGGTGTAGCATTGGAACTATCAAAATAAGAATCATTTATTTCTTGGGTGGCACCTAAGAACGTGGCAGAGGATCACATTTTCCTTGGTCTTGTAGGCTATTATCAGAGGTTTTAACCCGATTTATCTTTATTTATAGCTCTGTTTATAGCATTGACTATAAAGGACCAAGATGTCTTGTAGAGTGAGTAGTGATGGGTATTGTTCAATTATCTAAAGGGGAAGTTGGTTAGTGCTCCAATGCTCAAGTTTCCAGACTAAGGGGTGATGTTTGAGGTGTTTTTTGATGCTTCCCATCTAGGATTAGGATGCATATTGATGTAGTAATGGGAAATGATCTCTTATGAGTCTAGAAAGTTACATCCCCACAAGAATTAATATGCCAACCATGATCTGTAGTTAGCAGTAGTTGTGTTCTCTTTGAAGTTTTGGCATCATTACCTCATTGGGGATCACTTTTTGGTCTTTACGGATCACAAGAGTTTGAGGTATAACTTTTCCCAGTGAGATCTGGAATTTTTTTAGAGAAGGAGGATGTAGTTTCTCCAGGACTATGACTTTGAGATATCCTGCACCTAGGGAAAGGGAAGTGTCATAGCAGATTATTTGAGTAGGAATTCACAAAGGGAGGTTGTTTGAGAATCTAAAAATTCTTAGAAGGTGATAGAGGACTTGGTAAACATTCACTTGGATGGATGGGTGGATGGTGGTAGAGGCTGCTTGTTTCATATGAAAATATAGTCCCCTCTGATATAGTAAATGGATGAATCTCAGTGAGGAGACTCATAGACGGAGGTGTTTCATGATCATGTTGGACATGGTGATTCTTCATAGGGATGGTCAGAGGATAGTTAGAACTGGAAATTGTTCCGTGGGAAGTAGTATGTTCTGGTGGAAAATCACAAGAAAGTCCTTTGAGAGTTTCATAACTCACCTTTAGCAATACACTCCAAGAGTTTCTAAGAAGTATTGTGGATTGATAACATAGTTTTGGTGGCCTAGAATGAAATGGGAAGTGGCAAAGTTTGTGGAAAGGTGCTCCATTTTCTAGTAGTCGAAGGATGGGAATCATGTTTACGATGGTTTGCTACACCCCTTGGATGTCCTCGAGTGGAAGTGGGATGAAATCTCAATGGATTTCTTCAAAAGGTTACCCCGATCTCGGGGAGGATATGATGTTATCTAGGTAGTGGTGGATCGGCTAACAAAATTGGCCCACTTCTTAAAAATTAGGGATTCAGGTATAGTCGATGCCTTGGATAATTGGTACGTGGATGAAGTGGTGTGGTTGCATGGAGTTTCGAGGTCCATTGTCTCAAATCTAGACACACGGTTTATCTGAAGAGTCAAGAGGGTATTACAAAATTCTTTTGGAACTCAATTTCACCTCAAAACTACTTTCCACCCTTATACAGATGGGCAAAAAGAGCAAAATGTCCATACATCAGAGGATATGTTACAGGTGTTCACCTTGGAAAATGGTGGATCTTGGGTACAACACCTACCCTTGGTGGGGTTCACTTATAATAATAGCTACCACTCTTACATTTATATGGATCCATTTGATTAATTATAGGGGATATTGTGTCATTATCCATTATGTTGGATGGAAGTTGGGTAGACAGTTGTTCTTGGTCTGGATGTGGTACAGAGCATAATAGAGAAAGTTCATCTTGTTTGTGAAAGGATGAAAGCAGTGCAGAACTGGTAGAATTTTTATGAAAATTGTAGGAGGACCTTGGATATTGTGTTCAAGGACCACATGTTCTTGAAATTCTCCCCTTAACATGGGTATCAGAGTTTTAGTAGAGATATTAGGCTTTTCCCCAGGTTTTTTGGGCACTTTGGGGTGTTCGAGCGAGTTGGTGAGGTGGAATACCAGTTGGAATTTCCACCGTAGTTGGAAATTATCGATGGTGTCTTCCATGTCTCATGGCTACATTGTTATCTAGACAATAACTCCCATGTTATTGACTAAGGAGATTCACATATAGAGGATGATTCAATTTTTGTGGAGAGTCCAGTGCAAATCCAAGATCATCAAGAGAAGGTGTTTTATATAGGAACCAATCCTTTGGTTCGTGTGTTATGGTGGCATGGTGTCCAGGAGGAGAGTACTTGAGAGAAAGAAACGCATATGTGTTCCCAGTACCCAAAGTTTTTTTGAGATTTTCCTTTTTATTTTTTTTAAATGATTGAACCCTGATTTATATGAGATGATTTGTTTTCCCTTTGTAGTGTTATGTTTAGTGCACTTCGTGATAAAGTTTTGACATGTGGAAAGGGGAGGACCTAATTCCTAATCAAGATGAATTAATTGTGATGAGATTAAACCCATGAGGGTGAGTAATTACTACCCAGAGTAGATAGTATCTTAACCTATATTATGTAAATCCTTGATTCAAATGTTCAGAATTTGTGGTTGTTTTTCTTGAGTGGGATGTTTTGTGGTCATGTTGGAAGACATGATAAGATTTGGTTACTGATGTTAGAGGAGGTGATATTGGATGTGGGGGGTTTCCACTCCATCTTTCTAACAATACAAGGTGGTTTAGCATTAAAAATTAATGTTTTCAGTTGTTAGTGGTGTTTCAAGTGTATCAATATCCTTGAGAGGTATCTCCCTGGGTGGTTGTTCGAACCCCTCTTTCTTCTGAGATTTTTTTTGGATTCTCGATGGTTAGAATCATTTTAGATGTATCTAATGTAATATTTTGTGCCTTCTCGATCCATTAATTAGTGATTTTTTGGTTTTTGTAGTGTTCGAAGGAGGGTTAGTGGGGGGTTTGGAGGATTTTAGGTTGCTAAAGGCTAGAAAAATGGGGATTACACATCGTGTAACTGTATTACATGATGTGAAATTTGGTTTTTTGGATTGTCTTATAGTTTCCAAATCATGAATAAATTTTAAAAGATGTGAATAAGGGTTTCACGGTGTCTAATATTTTAGGGATAGATAAAATAAAATAAAATTAAGTGGTGACATGTTTTTTGGTGAAAACTGAACATCGGGTGTTACACGACATGAAAGGGGATTACAAATCGTGTAATACCATGACCTAGTTTTGTTTTAAAATTATTTTCATCCAAACTTTAATTCATTTTGTCATTTTCTCTCCTTCCACTTGTTCTAGATGAACCCTAGGTGTCTCAAAGAATTATTTGAGCCCTATTCCTCTCTCTTTGATATATTGATCTCAGTGGTTGTTCATTGGGAATCCATTGTTGATATGAAGTGAGTTTTCTCCGCCTTCTCATATATTTATCTTGTTCTTTCTTTGTAATTTTTTATTGTGATTCAGGTTGGATTGAGTTGGTTTTTTGGGTAGTGTTTTGATAATCTTGTAGTGTAGAATAGGTTGATACACATTTCAAGCGGTTTAGTTGTCACTTGCAGTCATTATTCTTCACCCTGAAGTGCCCAGAAAATTTGAAAAGCTTCTTCGAGTAAGGATTTACTTATTTTCTCTTTAAATTGTGAATCATGTTTGTGGGATTTACTTTTTTCACCTATGGATCATGATTTTTCTAGGATAATCAAAGATAAGAACCAGTTAAATGAAATGGAAGGGGGTATGGAGATCTGTTTTTCACTCCCTTACAGTTTTGAAATTTTTATTGTGATATTGTGGAGTATACAGGCTTTATGCCCTCTTAAAAATCATGGTCTTTTGGGACCCTTGTTTTCACACTAAATGTGTTGCATGTTGTTTGGTTCATGTTAAACACTTATAAATGAAAATTTTTTAATCACATAAATAAGACTAATGAATGGATTCCTCAAGACTTGGCTTCTGTAATAACAACCTTAAATAATGAAGTGGAATTAAATAAGTGTCCCCCTTGATAAATCTAAAAATGTGTTATGTTGTGGGTTGTGGTGAGATGTGTGGAATGGTTGTGGCCGCATGCATGAGAAAAATGATATGTGATGTGGATATGTTGTGATGTATGGGCTTACTATTGATTCTATTGTGGTATGTATATGATCCCAGTTGTGTGTTGTGGGTGGTCCTGGGTGGTGTCATGGATGAACTTGTCGATGATACATCAACCTAGTTGTGTATTGGAATCTTAGGTTGAGAGTTTGATTGATTTTGTAATGGATGATAGGTTTTGTGTAGTAGGGTTGTGAGATGGTTGTGCAGAAATGTGTTACCAGATGAGGTTGTCAGTTAGTGTTTGGTTTTGTTGGTACGTTACTTGAGCAGGATGAGTTTAAATAATGATAGTAGCGGTTTGTGTGGGGGTTAAACAGAAAGAAAATTTGAATCCCTGTTAACTTTCATCTCAGCGTTCTTCTTTCACGACCCATCCCCCAGGGCCTAGTGCCATGACTACCCCAATCACACCTCCCATAGGCCAGGGGCTGGTGACTAGTAACGAGTAGGCATATCCCACAAGTGGGAGGAATTTTCCCTAGTACCTGTACGCACGCACCCATCTCCAAGAAAAATATGAGGCTGAAAACACTAAGTAAACATGGATGAAAACCACTAAGGAAACCCACTTAGAGTAAGGTACAAAAATGAAACAAAATCGGCTAGAATACAAGACCAACTAAAAAAGAAAATAACAAGCTCTTGGATTTCATTTGTAGAAAACCCTACTTGAATGGTAGGTATAGTAAGTTGTCTGTATGTTGCTGAAGTGTACTACATTCGTCGGGTCACCCTAAAGCACCCATGTCTCTGGTCCACCAAGGACTCCGTCAAAGATTTTGATCATCTTAACAAGACATGACGCATGCAGGTGAAACCCGTGTAGGGTGAGTAAAACAATACACTGTAGGGACCCCAAACCACAAAGGTATCACTATGAAATATACTAAAAATTAATCACTAATAAATACACCCAGTAGAGTACCAAAGAGGTACACAAAGTGTAGCCTCTAAGAAGTATAATCAAGAGAGTCATCTCGCACCAAGTATAGGTCTATGGTATGTAAAAAGGATTGTCACAAAAATCCATAGTACCCTCAAGTAGGTAACACACTGAGTGTAGGTAACACACAGAGTGTAGGTAACACACAGAGTGTCGGTAACACACAGATTGTTGGTAACACATTGAGTGTCAGTAACACAGGAAGTGTCGATAACACACAGAGTGTTGGTGACACATGGAGTGTCAGTAACATGCGGAGTGTGGGTAACATAGAGAGTGTAGGTGACACACAGAGTATTGTCAAAGATGATAGAACCTTCACCTTGGTGGGAGAGGGTAGTACCATCTTAGTCTAGGTAATCACATGGCTTCAAGGTCACAGCTGGCCATAGGATTCAGTCCTTAACACGCTCGTTCTGAGAGTACCTACTCGTTGATCCAATAGTCCATACACTAACTTCCATGGAAACTCATTTATAGTATCTCAAAAGAAATTCCTCATCGCAAGGGTCCCAATGTTATAAATGTCTAATCAAACAGACACACAGTTTGTGAGTTATGGGTGTTTTAGTAAAAAGGGACAGGTTGGGTCTAGGTCTGATCTGACCAGATCGGACCGACCCAACCCGACTTGACCTGGGTCCCACCTAACCTGACCTTCTGGGTCGAACCAACCTAGACCGATTGGGCCGATCCCACATTCCCATCCCTACCAATTGGAATGGGATGGTTTTCTCCACTTTGAGGTAGTGGGTGTGGCATCCCCTTCTAGTCAACACAGTTGACTTCCACGTTCTATGCGGTCGGCCTCCACATAAAGAACCCCATGAAGGTTATCACGGGGTCTAGCCATGGTCTGGTTGGACCGCATCACTGTGCTACATGATGAAACCTCCTCTCACATATGCCTAAGCTGTGTCACTGACCTTTGATCTAAAGGCCTTTTCTGCTGCCCATGCTAGTTGTTGTGGGTCCCTCCCGCTAGGTGGCCTTGCCTCAGTATGCCACCACTAGCACCTCCCCTTCCACGGGCTACTATCATCGCTTTGGTGACATGTTTTTTGATCTAGGAAGACCTTCACAATCCTTGGGTCACCGTATTCACTATCATGGGCTCTATATCATCTTGTCATCACTATGGGGGTCCAATAGCATTTGGAACCTCCCGGAAAATCTCGACGCGGCCACAAGGGTCCGTCGAAGAAGGACAAAAGAATGGGGATAGGAAAGGCACCAATAACAGACTTTAGAATGGTCCAGGACTTTGTTCGTGTCGGCCCAAATTCATTCTTTCTAGAATGATCACAAATAATGAATTAAAATAAAAAATATCTAATTCCCACATTAAACCATCTTTTTAACCATCCCGCATAAATAATCAAACCACATATCAACCTTTTCGTGGGTTGTTCTTTGTTAATCGTCGGAAACAATAATGGGGGAATAAAATCACACAGAAAAACAAACCCCAACCTAGAAAAGGGATCAGTCATAGGAAGTAATTTATTGTTGGAGGAGATCCATCCATGAACGTCCTTGATCTGTCATTCGTCGGCATTCGTCATTCATCGTCACCGGTGAGAGAGCTTATTTTTTTTCCCTTGGGGAAACTTTAGAGCCCTAGAGAAATTCTCCAGTGTTATGAATTCTAACACTGGTCCCTACCCCTAATTAAAGGAGGAAATACGTTAATACGTTTCAGTATTATTGTTTCACTTTGAAACAGTATTGCCACATTGTTTCCATTATAAGTGGAAACAACTTCATTTTCATTGTGTCACAGAATTACTGTGTCTTAACAAAACACTAAAATAAAATAAAATAAACTTTTTAAGTTTATTTTTATTCTTCTTGAAAATTTCTGAAAAATATTTTCTACAGTTCACCTGCACCGGTTGAAGTTAGGTCCCTCCTATGAAAAACGGATGCTCTGAACACAACAGTGCCCTCAGATTTCAAATCTGAGCACTTGTTTAAAAGATACTAAAACCACCCATGAGAACTATTTTTTATAAAAAAAAATAGTTCAAACATTTAATCTTGGCACCCTGGGCCTCAGAATCATGTGTCGTCTCAGCTCCTGGTTATGAAATAATCCCATATAATTTTAAAAAAAAATACATGGAAAATTTGAGAGATTACATTATGCCCACCGTAGGGCTTTACATCCTCAAAAACCAAAATAATGGTTAAACAAAAAAATGGGGATATTGAGTACGAATTTGAGACCCCCCCCCACTCTTGTTTTCTCTCTTGGAGATTCTTGTGCTACCACCGAATGCACACCATAGGAATTGACCATCCACAAAGGACCCGCTCATGTCAATCCACTATCTCCACTGGGAACTCTGCAAAATTAACCCCGTCATTAACATCCAGCTCTCCCCAATCAATTATGTGAGATGCGTTGTGTACGTATCTCCTCAGCTAGGATATGTGGAAGACGTCATTTACCCTCTCTAATCACGGAGGTAGATCGAAGTGTTATGACACCTCTCCTACTATATTTAGTATCAAAGGAGGTCTAATAAACCTCAGAGATAACTTTCCACCTTTTCCAAATCTCTATATCCCACATCGAGGAGAGACCCAAAGGAACCCAAGGTCTCCCTCCTTGAATTCCAAGGTTCTTTTTCGCCTATCAGTATATGACTTATGATGGCTCTTTTTAGTCTTCATCCACTCTCATATGACCCTAACCTTCTCTAGAGTAGCTGACACCAACTCCGGGCCCATGAGCACTGACTCTTCGGGGTCATTCCAGCAAAGTGGTAACCTGTAGGGTCACCCATGCAAGGCCTCAAATGGTGCCATATAGATGGTGGAGTGGTAGATGATTTTGTACACAAACTACACCAAGGGTAGGTGATCCTCAAAACTATAGCCAAAATCAAGGATGAAATCATGTATCATGTCTTCTAGGACTTTAATGTTATGCTTTGTTTGATTATTTTTCTATGAGTGTAAAGTTGTGCTCAAGCATATCTGAGTCTCAAACACCTCCTGAAATACCATCCACAGCCAGGATGTAAATCATGTTTTAGGATCTGAGACTATCATATATGATACTCCATATAGTTGAACTATCTCCTGCATGTAGAGGTGTCCCATGCTCTCTAATGAACCCTATTGCCGAATCGATAATAAGTGGTTCCACTTCATGAGTCGGTCAATGATCACCTAGATGGTATCGTGCCCCCTGGACATATGTGGTAAACCTATCATGAATTCCATCTACATTCCATCATAATTCCACTCTGGAACCTCAAGGGGTTGAGTTAAACTCACTAGAACCTGGTGCTCGGCCTTCACTTTCTGACAAGTGAGGCATCTATAGACAGAATTTTCCATTGCCTTCTTCATCCATGGCCACCAAAACTGATGTTGGAGGTCATGGTACATCTTTTCCATACCTAGATGTACCACAAAATGGGATTTATGGAACTCCCTAAACACCTCCCCCCCACCCCACCCCACCCCTCATAATGTCGATGGTACAACTGTGCATCCTCTGAAAATGATGATGTGCTCCCCACCATTTGAATGTCCATTAGGGGAATGACCTATAGACATTTGAGCACATGTAGTTTCATATATGATATCTCTATGTTGCCCCACCTTGACTCATTGTAAGATTGGAGGGGAAACCACCATTTAATGGAGATAAATTGCTTCATCTCCATCCACAAAGGATATCTGAAGTGAGGAAAACTACCTCGAGGCCTCGTTCAATAGCTATGAACTCGATCTCCAGTTGAGAGCATCTTCCACCACATTCCCTTTTATAAGAGTATAAACTATCTCAAAATCATATTACTGGAGGAACTCTAGCCAATTACATTATCTTAGGTATATATCCTTCTAAGAAAATATATACATGAGACTTTTGTGTTCAGAGTAGATGATAAACTTCTCGCCCATAAGGTAGTGTCACCACATCTTCCATGCGAAGACTAGCACCGCCAAATCCAGATCGTGGGTCACATAGTTCCATTCATGTGGTCTCAACTATCATGAACCATAAGAAATACCCTCTTTCCCATGCATCAATACACAACTAAGACCAGTCCCTGATGCGTCGTAGAATACCATGTACTCGACACCCACCTCTAGAAGTCTCAGGATGGGAGCGCTCGTTAAAATATACCTCAGCTGCTGAAATATCTCTTGGAACTTATCCATCTGCACAAAGGGTTTCCCATTTCATGTCAAGGATTTCATGGATTCTACTAATTTGAAAAATTTAGACAATAACCTCCTATAGTACCCATCCAACCCAAGGAAACTCCACACCTCGGTAACATTCGTATGTGGCTCCCAAGAAAGCATCTCCTCTATCTTTGCTGGATCTACTGCAACTCCAGCCTCCAAAATAACATGTCTAGAAAGTGGAGCTCTTATATCCAGAACTAACACTTCTAGAGATTCCAATAAATCTGGTTCTCTCAGAGTAAGTCTAAGACCATCCTCAAGTGTATTTTTTTCTCCTCCTCAAACATCGAGTACACCAGGATGTCATCAATAAAGAAAACTACAAATTGGTCTATGTAGGGATGGAAGATACTATTCATGAGTCCCATGAACACTGCTAGGGAATTCGTCACACGAAATAGCATCACTAAGTAATCATAGTGGCTATAGAGTCATCTGAAATCCATATTTGGTATGTCCTCATCCCGTACTCGAAGCAGATGATAGCCTGATATGACGTCTATCTTTGAGAACCATCTCGCTCTCTTCAGCGGATCGAAGAGGTCATAAATCCTCAATAGTGGATACTTATTATTTATGGTCACCTGGTTCAGGTGTTTGAAGTCCACACATAACCTCATGCTCATGTCTACCTTCTTGGAAAACAAAACTAGGTCTGCCAATATTGAAACATTGGGTCTCATGAATCCCTTCCCCTATAGGTCCTCCAGCTGTACCCTTAATTCAAAAAGCTCTATGGGAGCCATCCGGTATGCCAGTGTGGATATCAGTTTCATCTCAGGGTATAGGTCAATGTAGAAGTATACCTCTCTACAAGGAGGTAGTCCAAGAATATCTTCCCAAAAGATGTCCTCATACTCTTCCACCGCTACAAGAAATTGTGGACTCATCTCATCCACTGCACTGAGGGTCATGCTTTCCAACTGATGTGTGATCGGTTTCACCCTCCAACATGAAATTCAATCCCGCACTTCTACAATTTCTTTCTCACCGATAAAGGAAAACCTAGTCCCATCTTTATAGACACACCGCACTGTGTTCCTAAAACATTCGATCTAAGTATGAACTGTTGATAATCAGTCCATACCCATATTGAAATCATAAGGCCTTGAAACTGACACTAAGATATCCCAACCAAAACTCTCTCCCCCAAGAGTAAGGGCACATTGTTTTCACCAGTGTGTGATCATCGAATATTCTCCCATTGGAGTTTCTAAGTTCATGTATTGAGTCAACAATTCAACAAGAATCTTCGTGTATCGAACAAGGGTCATGGAAAGAGAAGGGTGATGTTCACCCTTGTCTATCAAAACTGTTGCTAGGGTGTAAAAGACACAGATCATACCTCTAATAATCCTAGGAGTCTTAGAATCATAGGCCTCCATCTTTTAGATTTAGCTTCACCCCTTTCCACAGCTCCCTAAGCTTGGGGTGGACCACCTGGGGGTGGCGGTGGTCATGCATCGAACCACCATCCTCCTCTTTCAACTCGTCATGTTCCTCTACCACATCTACTACCTAGTATACCACCAAGTTCCTTCCTTTATCACTTCTTCAAGAGTCCCTAGACTGTCTCTTGGTCAATTTTATGGTTGGTCAGACAATCTCAAGCCAGATGCCCCCGACCGCCGCACGAGTATCACATTATGACCTTCGACTGACTCGCTCTACCCTGGGAGCCCCGAACCACTGAACCAGTGTCCTAGGGTTATCCCCTAGACTATTTGGTCCTCTTGGACCGCTGCATTAGTTGTCTAATACCCACTACCAAAGACTCCACTACCTATCTCCTGGTGGTAGATCCCACCATTGGTGCCTACTATATAAGAAATATCTCTATCAGTAGAGCTCGCTCCAGCACCCCAGCATGTTAGAGATAAAATCAATGACCTGATATCCCAACATAGTCCCTTCTCGAAGGTACATTCCCTAAAGAATGAGTCCTACACCAAATCTGTAGAGTGGAAAAGAAAGATCAGTGAATCTCACTGAGCACTCTACTACTACTAGCTTCCCTACTGTAGGCATAGTAGCTCATGTATATGCATAGAACATAATGAAACTGGAAAGAACTCCCTAAAGAGGTGCTTGAAGTCTGACCAGGATATTGTCACCTCCTCATGCATTTAAGTCATCAGGCTCTACCATCTCCCCACTAAGCCTTGAAGAAGGCTCGCGACTATGACTTCCATTTGGTCTATAGGCATCCTCAACAAGTGGAAGACTCCTTTCACCACCTCCAACTAGTCCTCAGTAACGTGTGGATCCATCTCACCTCAGAACATGGGAGGTCACTGCCTTTGGAACTCATGCAATGCACAAATCCTATGTTCATTCTCTATCGGTAGAGCTGGTAGGAACTACTTCTCTCCAGGTGGTGGTATTGTTGGTACACCACCGAGAGGTGCTATATCTAGAAACATTCCTTGCATCGATGCTTCATCACTTGACAGATGATCCTCGTGGTTGCACAATGGAATCATAGCTGGTTGTCTCTGTACAGGTATCCTAAAACAAAAAAAGATGTACCACAGTTAATAGTGTATACTTGGTGAGATGAATCTGACTCAATAAGGACATGATAACACATTCAATTCCTATATGATTCATGAACCATTGATTTCCCCTACAACTAGTTTTTCATGTAACGAGTCAGAAATAATAATTCAAGGTCCTATGTTAGCCGCTGCACCAAAACTGGGTTCCCTTGCCTAAAATCTGAACTCGAAACACTTAACATTGTTTCCCCAAAACAAGAGTAAAATCAACCTCCCTCTGATACCAATCTGTCACGACCTGTCCCCTGGGGCTAGGTGACATGAATACCATACGCCCACCTCCCATAGGCCAAGGGATGGGGAATAGGTAAGAGTAGGCATATCCAAAAAGTGGGAGGCATTTTCCCTAGTACATGTACACACACACCTGTATGCAAGAAAAAGAAAAAAATAAAAACACTAAGTAAACATGGATTAAAACCACTAAATAAACCCACTTAGATTAAGGTATAAAACTAAAATAAATGGGGACATAATACAAACCCAACTAAAAAGGAAAAGTACAAGCTATTGGATTTCATTTGTAGAAAACCCTACCTAAAGGGTAGGTACTGTAATTTTTCTGTATGTATCTGAAGCATACCACATTCATCAGGTCACCCTAAAGAACCCTTATCTCCAGTTCACCAAATACTCCATCAAATATATTGACCGTCTGCACAAGACATGACATGTGAGGGTGAAGCCCATGCAGGGGTGAGTAAAACAATAATCAGTAGGAACCTAAATCCACAAAGGTATCACTAAGAAATATACCATAATGTAATCCCTGAGAAATACACCCCACATACTACCAAAAAGGTACACTAAGTTTATCCTCTAAGAAATATAATCAATAGATTCACTAGAGTCAGATCACAACAAGTATAATTATATGGTATGTAAACAGGATTTTCATAGGAATCCATAGAACCTTCAAGTAGGTAACATGTGGAGTGTAGGTAACAAATGGAGTGTTGATAACACACAGAGTGTTAACAACACATAGAATGTAGGTAACACATAGAGTGTAGGTAACACACAGAGTGTAGGTAACACACGGAGTATAGGTAACACACGGATTTTAGGTAACACACTGAGTGTAGGTAACACATGGAGTGTCATCAAATACTAGAGGAATCACACTCTGGTGGGATAGGGGAGTACCATCTTAGTCTATGTAAGATACACAGTCTAACACTAGTACAAAAACCATTTTTTACGTCGGTTTTTTTTGCTTTTTAACGTCGGTTTTTAGGCGACGTTATTGCGAGCGACGTTAAAAATATGATTTTTTACGTCGGTTATTTAATAACCGACGTAAAAAATGGGCTAATATAGTTTTTAACGTCGGTTTTTAAAAAAACCGACGTGAAATACATTCTGGAAATGGCGATAAGAAGCCATTTTTTACGTCGGTTTTTGAAAAAACCGACGTTATAAGTCATTTTTTACGTTGGTTATTTAATAACCGACGTAAAAAATGTTTACAGTATTGTAGAAAATTTTCTAAGCTTTCATTTGACAGGTCATAGAGCTCAAACGGATTTACGGATCAAAAGTTATGACCATCAGAAGTTTGATATTTTTTTCGAGGAAAGATTGAATGAGCCAACCGTAGCTTCATATTAGAAAGAATTTTTGAATCCGTAGGCGGATTTGTAGTTTTATCATGATATAAAGAATCATCCATCATTATAATAAATTAACAATCGTTAAATGGTATATCAATTAAGAAAACTACTCATAGAAAATATAAATCATGGTAAAATAATTACAAATACCTTGATGAGGTCGCGGAAATAAGAAATTGTTGATTCACGTTGAAGATAAAACAAGTTGATTCGGTGGAACGATGATGGTTGAATGAAATAATCGTAAAATGGTATGTCATTTAAGAAAACAAATCATAAAAACCATAAACCATGGATGTATGATTAAATATACCTTGACGAGATCGCGGAAAGAAGAAAGAATTGATTCGCGTTTGAGAGAAAAAGAGTCGATTTGGGGGAACGATAATGGTTGAAATAAATGATCGTAAAATTAAGATGGGTGTATAATGGAAACATATAATTGATATTCTATGAGAAAACGCGGTATTAAAAATTTTAGGCGGCAATTCAAAATTTCGATGCCGCGCTGTAAAAAAATTGAAATTTCGCGTTCGCGGGATATTAAAATTTTCATTCACGTCGGTTTTATGATAACCGACGTGAAAAGATATTAAAATTTTCACTTATTTTTCACGTCGGTTATTATAAAACCGACGTAAAAAATCAATCTTCATCACTCTTTCACGTCGGTTATTTAATAACCGACGTGAAAAATCAATTTTCATGACTTTTTCACGTCGGTTATTTAAGAACCGACGTTAAAAGGTATTTTTCACGTCGGTTATTTCATAACCGACGTGAAAAATGTTTTCACAAATGTAGTTCATTTCTCAAGCTTTAATTTGACAGGTCACAGAGCTCAAACGGAGTTACGGGTTAAAAGTTATGGCCTTCCGAAGTTTGACATCCTTAAGACATCGTTTAGAGATGATCAACTTCTGAAGGCCATAACTTTTAATCCGTAACTCCGTTTGAGCTCCGTGACCTGTCAAATTAAAGCCTGAGAAATGAACTACATTTTTTTAAACATTTTTCACGTCGGTTATGAAATAACCGACGTGAAAAAGTCACGAAAATTGATTTTTCACGTCGGTTATTTAATAACCGACGTGAAAAATAAGTGAAAATTTGAATATATTATCCTGGAAAAGGATTTTTCACGTCGGTTATTTAATAACCGATGTGGAAAAGTGATGTACAATTATTTTTAACGTCGGTTATATAATAACCGACGTGAAAAATCAAATAAAATGGATATTTGACGTCGGTTCTTATATAACCGACGTGAAAAATCGGAGAAAATGTATTTTTACGTCGGTTATATAATAACCGACGTGAAAAATCTATTTTTAGATATTTTCACGTCGGTTCTAAAAACCGACGTGAAAAATGGTGACGTAAAAAAATGTTTTTGTACTAGTGTAAGTAAGACACATAATCTAGGTAAGATACATAGTATAGGTATGACATGTAGTCTAGATAAGACACACAGTCTAGGTGATCACAAAGCTTCTAGGTCATAGCCAGCCACATTATTCCATCCTTAGAATTATTATTTTGAGATCACCTAATCCATGAGCCAATAGTTTGTATGGGAACTCACTTATAGAATATCAAAAGGACTGCCTTGTCACAAGGGATGCAAATCCACAAATGGTTCATCAAACAAATACAAGTTTTGAGAGTTATGGGTGTTTTGGTAAAAATGGTTCAGTTGGGTATGGGTCTGGTATGACCCAGGGGGACTGACACGGACCAGCTAGCCCTAGCCCGTCCCGGTGTCGGCTCGCCTACCCAGCCTAACCTGCTAGAGCAGGAAGGTTCGATCCATTCGAACGTGGAGGATGCCACATCCCCGCCTGGTCAATGTGGTCGACTTCCATGTGAACTGCTTTGTGACAGTTTTCGTGGGGTCCCTCCTGAGCCATGCTGCTAGCCTTCGAGTCGGCGGCCTTGTTCGCCACCCATGGCGGTTGTCGTGGGTTCCTCCCACCAGGTGTTCACACGCCACTATTGTTGTGGTGTCCTGTTTTTCAAGCTGGTAAGACCTTCATGATCCTTGGGTTATCACCTTCCCTTTCATGGACTCAAGATCGTCTTTTCATTGCTCTAGGGGTCCAGTTGTGTTTGGAACCTCCTAGAAAATCCCGAAGCAACCATGGGGGTCCATCGGTGAAGGACACAAGAACGGGGATAGGAAAACCACCAAGAACACCCTTTAGAATGATCTAGGCCTTTATTTATGTCAACCCAAATTCATTCTTGTTAGCAGGATCATAAATAAAAAATTAAAATCTCAAAGATCTAATTACCACATTAATCCCACATTTTTAAGCATCTCATATAAATGATCGAATGATGGATCAAAATGTTCATCGGTTGGTCCACATTCATCATTGGAAACAAGAATGGGGAAATAAAATCACACAAAAAATAAACCCCCTACCTAGAAAGAGGATCAATCAGAGGAATGAATTCATCGTTGAAGGTTATCCATCCATGAATTTCATTGATCCTCTATTCATTGACATTCATCGTTCATCATCGCCTGTGAGAGAGCTTCTTTCTCCTTCCTCAGGGAAAATTTCAGACTCTAGGGAATTTATCCAACATTATAAATTATAACGCTATTCCCTTTACTTGATTAAAGGAGGAAACATGTTAACATGTTTCAACATTACTATTTCTCTTTGAAACAGTGTTTCCACATTGTTTCTTTATGATAGGAAACAGTTGTTGTATCGCTACGTCATTGCATTACTCTATTGTCATGAAATTCTAAAAGAAAATAAAATAAACCTTTAAATTTTATTTTTATTCTTCTTTAAAATTTCTGAAAAATATTTTCTATAGTCCACCCACACCTGTCGAAGTTAGGTCTTACCTAATAAAAACCCGCTGATCTAAACACAATAGTGTCCTTAGATTTCAAATACAATCACTTGTTTAAAAGATACTAATACCAACCATGAGCACTATTTTTAACAATCTTAAAAATAGTTCAAACATTTATTCCGGTCACCCTAGACCTCATAATCATGTGCCATATCAGTTCTTGGTCTCGAAATAATCTCTAATAATTTTGAAAAAATTACATGGAAAATTCAGGACATTACATCTTCGCCTTATGAGATGACTTTTGTTGTGTTTCCTGTTGTGTGTTGTGCTTAGTAGTTTCTAAGATATTGATTGAATAAATGAATGATTGATTAATAAATCCTAAAGTGTCTTGGGATGTCTTGACTAATAGGATTTAAATGGTTAATTAAATTGGTTGGTAATTTGAATGGGTTTTTTAGCTTAGTGCATGGTGTTGTGCATTTAGAGGTAGTAGTGAAGTTAGTAGTAATATGATCTGGTTTTTTATTTGGGAACCCACAGGTTGGGAAGGAGTGTTTGGTATCATATATATATATACTTTTATTTTCCTTGTGATTTATATACTCACCCACCCTAGTTGATCACTACATTCCAAACACCCCCATCATCACAGGGGAGGGTGTCTTTCATAAACATCCTGGTGGGAGGATTGATGGTTGGCCACCCACCCTTCCATGCTCCCTCTTCTAGGAAGTGACAACCCAATATTCTTTGAGAAATTTTTGTTTTGTGAGGCTTAGGAGGCCCAGGTGTTTGTAGGCTTGTTGTTCTTTCCTAGGTGTCTTTAGGATGAGATGAGTTGTTCTTTCCCAGGTGTCTTTAGGATGAGATGATTTGTGATTTCCCTAGTGTATTTAGGATGGTATGTGATGTGGTATGTGGCCTAGGTGTCTATAAGTGGGGTGTGATGTGGAATGTGTCCTAGGTGTCTGTAAGGTGGGATGTGATGTGGTATGTGTCCCAGGTGTCTTCAAGTGGGATGTGATGTGGTTTTTGAGGCCCAAGTGTGTGCGTGTGGGATGTGGTCTGGTCTGTGGGACCCAGGTGTGTGCTAGCGGGTTGTGATGAGGTACTTTTCGAAGAGGTGGGAGTGAGAGGATGTTTTCTATTAGGAAAGAGCAGATAATCTGTGGGATGTGGTGCAAGGTACCTTATCATCAATGTGAATTATTTTAAATTACTTGACTTGAGTTATTTTTTGAGTGTTCCTTGATGAGGTTTGGATGGTTAGTATACCAGTTAAGTGTTGTTTGGTTCTTCTATTTTCTCACTGGGGAATTAGTATACTTCTTTCAGATGTGAATGAGAGACTTTTTTTTCCAACTGAGTATACTTTTATGCTCATCCTATATATATAAAACTTCATTCATGTCTCTAGGAGGATTATGTGGACCGTTATAGGCATTACTATCTCAGGCTTTGGGATAGTTGTTGATTTGATGATTTAGCTTGATTTTGGGTACTTTACTTTGGAGACTTTTATTTTTATCAGTTTTATTTTACACATGCATGTGGGATGGATTTTGGAATTTTTTATATTATTTCTTGGAGTTTTTTGTGTATTTCCATCATATCTCCTGATATTGTTTTAAATAAATGGTAATACCTTCTGTATTGTATTATCTGTATACCCTTAGTTCAAGTCACCAAACTCGGGACTACTGGATAAGAGACTTGGGGTCATTATCTCCCTTTATTCATTTTCAGATTAGGATTGGTATACTTGGAGTGATGATATTTTTACATTATATATATTCATTATATATGTATTTATAATAATCTATAAAAGTTATAGACACAAAATGAAATACACCATTCATGGAGACTGTAGGTCGTACATATGCATAAACGTTGTTTCCATTTTCATGACAGATTGAAATAAATAAAGGTAAAAAATATATTAATATTCAGGAATATTTCCATATATATCACATATTTACATTAAAACCATCCATGTTACTTTTCATATAAATTGTAAACGAATCGTATTGCTTCATGGGGCGGTACTCCAACATACACATGAGAAGTGTTATCGTATTCCAAAAGAATGGAAGGTAAGAATATATATGTGATATAATAATTATATAAGTATTTAAATATATTAAATATCTCATATAAACATTTCATCCATCATTTAATCCATATGTGAGAGGTGGTAATGGAAAAAAATGGTATCAGTTTGTGAGGTGGTAGTCCTCTGTTCACATGAATGATGATTTCATAACCCATTTGATGGAATAGGATAAGGATTCAGATTATTAAATTAATATAATGACATATAATTATATTTAATACCCTTATTATATTATATAAACTTGGTTTAATAAGAAATTAATTAGATAGAGGAAGAAATAAAATAAAACACCCGGTTAGGTTTGTTACCTCTTCTTAGGACAACTTCTTTGGGTTTTCCCCAAAAGGATTCCTCGGGTGGATTTATAAGAAAAATAAGTCTTTTAGGATGATATAAGGTAATTAAAGAAGTTATTTTTCAGGTACTTTCTAAAACAAATGGTTTTTTAATTGTAAATGGGTGAGGAGAGTGGCAAGTGGGGTGAGTGACATACTTGTAATTTATTAAAATAAAAAGGTGTAACCAAGTTTTTCACATTTACCAAGGCTAACAAATAGTCCATTATAGATACTATTAGTGGTAAGGTCTATATATGGCCATCCAATGGTTTTTGAAAATATTTTGGGTCATTTTTAATCTTTATATTTTTAGTTTAACCCCCAGAAAAATCATTTTTACCATAACCACGTTAAATAATTTTTCCTGTATTTTCTATTAATTATGGTAAAAAAAATTAATTTAACCATATTATATAATATAAATTATTATTCTTAAAAATATGTAATCCATTTTTATAAATTAAATTCATATAATTGGTAAATTTAATTTAAAATTAATCCCGCATATGCAGTGAAAAAGGGGTTTTCTATAGAGAAAATGTTCAAAAGTATAAAAAAATATCAAAATTCAATATGGAATTTATTCCTAATATAGATAATATTTTAATAATTCTTAATAAAATTTTAAATTATTTAAACCCTTCCAATTAATCAATTTTATCTTATTTTAATCATTTTAGTATTTTTGGTGAATTATGGGCTTAATTTTGGAAACTTCTTAATTCTGAAAAATTTAGAAGTTTCCTAGAGCTTCAATTTTTAAGCATAGTTTTTAAATTTTTAATTCAATTGAAGTGATTAATTTTTTCAAGCATCATTTTTTTACTGGTATTCATGTTTTAATTCTATACCTATACCCAATTCAAAACTCCTTGGCCTAAAAAATCAATCAATTGGAGAAATGTTTATGGATGATAGAATAGACCCCACCTTAGTAATGAAGGCATATATCTACCTAAAGAAATACTAATATTTTTATCATAGATGGATAAGAAAGAAACTCGAAGTCTCATTTTCAAATTAAATTCAATGTTAAATTTCGATCGTTAAGGCATCCATTGAATGTGCCAAATTGGAGGGAGTTAAGGAGTCTCAGGTAGAAAAATTTTTCTTTAGTAATTATGTAATAACATTTATGAAACTCGTCAAAATAATATGATACTTTTTAGTGTATCAAAAAGACATAGGGGAACAACTTTTAATAATAAGCCTTTCTAATATTCATACATTTATCATATGAAATAAACTCAATTTTTTTGTAGATAGAATATAGAGGTAAATTTTTCTACCCCCCAACCCTATAAATATGAGTATCCACTTCCATTCAGAGGTGTTGATGAAGTTTAAGGAGGATTTTTTCTAGAATATTGGTTCCTTGAATATATTTTTATTTTATATTTTCCATTTTCTTAGTTTCATAATTCCCACTTCTTCCCCCTTCAAATCTATAACCCTTCACATGGATAGATAAAGCTTTTGAGTAATCAAGTAAGGGAGAGTTTTCCTTTTGTAATGTTGGAGTACTGAGATTTAATTTAAAACTGTATCTTTTTCTATTGAATTATTTATATTTTAAGTGGTGTCCAATTATATTAATGTTATTTTAATTTTTTTTTTGGTTTCAATCATTTTTTATATCTTTGGTTGAAGTTCTTTAAACTCCCTCTATCTAGTACAGTTTGTCTTGATTGAGCATGTTGTGTTAAGTGGTGAGTGTTTAGCGATCATTGGAACATGTGTGGAATATTTTAATTGTATATAATTTTATAAGGATAAAAAATCCTAATTGTTACTTTCATTAGTTATTTGGTAATGGTTTATGAATTTTTATGAAAACATGGGTGGTTTTCATTACATACTTCAACCAAGAGTGATTAACAACTCAATCGAGGAGTATTTCATTTATCATTTAATTAAAAGAGATGAGGGTGTATTTTTATGACCATGATGACATTGGAAAAGGTGATCTTATCTTGAACCCATCACTCCCTTCATTGATTTTTGTTCAACCTTTATTTTAATTACTTTCTTTATTTCCAAAAATAAATAATTTTAAAAACAATCTCACTTCTTTCTCTAATTTAAAGTTACAAACAAGATTTTTGTTCACTCCACTCTAGAGATGTAGGATCCCACATTTTTCATATATTTTTATGTCTAAGTTCCTTTCATTGTAAACTTAATAGCTTAGTCTTTTTCAGATATGAAGAGCCTTTATTTGATAAAATGACCTAATGTTCGGGGATGTATGCTTATTTGAATTAATGGAGTCTGGGTATAAATGAGTTAAGTGTTAAAAATGTTTTTGGGTGAGTTGGGAGGATTTGAAGGGAAATGTTATTAAACTCAACTACAGAACATTTACACATCATGTAATTTTTCATGGGTTTTAAATAAATAAATCTAAGGTGGCATATTTTTTAGTAGAAACCTTTAAAAAGAGTTTTAAAATGTGTAACTAGATTAAATTTCATGTAAATGCCCAACCTAAAATTTTAAACATGTTTTGTAGCTTAATTATCAATTTTTATTGGCTATAGCTCTCCTCCGTTTAATCTAGGCAACTTTTTATGATTTTGGAGGCTCCTAGATAGGTCCCAATATTTCCCAACCTCTGTTCTTGGTGAATCAAAAGATGAATTAAAGATTTTCACCACTGGGTATGCGCTTTCTTCTCATTGAGATCTATATCTCTCTTAAACTCCTCCTTCTTGATTAAATAAGGATATTTATCCACTATTGGATTTAAATCAAGATCTAATATTTTATACCTTGATTCTTTTGATATTGAATTTAGGATTTGGATCTAAATTCTATTCTTTGTTGAGTTCTTGAGTGATCTGCTTCAAATTGGGGATTCTTCCCTTGGGGAGAATTGTCAAAAAAATTGAGGTAGGTGGACTAATGTTCAAATCCCATAGTTTTTGTTTTATTTTAGTGCATAAAAATTTATATAATTTCTAGATTTTTTAGTAATTTAATTTCATAATAGAATTTATTAATTTGATGAATTAATTAATTATAGGAATGTGAAATTGTGGGATTTGGGAATAATTAACTATGGAAATTGATTGAGTGATATTGATGAGTGAATCAAATAATTAATTATTAATTAATTATGAGATTTTATAATTGTGAGTTTGAATAATTAATTGGTGAAATAATTTATTTAATATTGATACTGTGAAAGTATTAATTAATTATTGAATTAATTAATGGGTGGTTGAGATATATGTGTACTATTATGTTATTATGATATATGTAAATGGTGAATGGTAACATGGACATTCAGCCAAGTATTATGAATGGTAAAATGCTTATTCAATTATGATATATGTAAATGGTGAATGGAAACATGGACATTCGGCCAAGTATTATGAATTGTAAAATGCTCATTCAATTATATATTGTAAAATAGTGAATGGTAACATGAACATTCGGCCAGGTTTTATGAATGGTAAAATGATCATTCCATTATGTACTATAAAATTGGGAATGGTAACATGGAAATTTATCAATGGAATATAGAATGGTAACATGGTCATTAAATTGTGAGAATTAATGAATGGTAACATGGTCATTCATTTATGAAAATAAGAATGGTAACATGGACATTCAAACAAGGAATATCCCTTGGGGATAGTTCAGACTCTATCATGGGCTGAAGAAGGTATTGAGATATGGGTTTCTATGGGAACATGAGCTTTATGTGGTTAAATAGAGATTAATTTATAATGTGGTAACTGTTTAATTATGAATTGTAATTATTTATTTATAGAACCGTATTCACTATTATCGGACTGTATATTTTTTTAGACACCATTGGTGGTATCCTATTATATTTTAATCATACCCTATTCGGGCTTCCTAATCAGTTCCTGGATAGACTTTATTGTTACAGGATCGATTAAGGGAAAAGTAATTGGGTTAGATGGATAGTTTAAGGATGGAGCTTGGATGAGGGAACCAGATGTGTTTTGGGATCCGATTGGGAGTCATTGATGTCTTTATTTTCTATTTTCATTTTAGTCACTTGAAACATACTACAGGATGGCTTCCTTCTATTTTAGTTGGATATTGTATTCCCTATTTTGAATATCATGAGATCTTGATATTTCTTATTAAAATATATTGCTTCCTATATTGGTTATTATTTACACTAGTGTATTACTTTAATCAAAGAGGGTATAGTCTCCCTATGAATTACTTATCAGACCCTCACTTCTATTCATCAACCTCTGGTGTATGGGGAGCTATGCTTGAGATCATGTGACCGACCGGCTCAGGGCACCGACATGTGGCACTCGGGTCAGGATGTTACAAAATAGTATCAGAGGAGTTTTCTCTTCTTTTTCTATTATCTTACAATTTGGGAAAGGTAGACAAGAGACTAGGAATATTTTTTCCTTGTTAGTGAGCTCGTTTATGGGAGTTTCAAACCCATGTATGGGAGAAACCCATGTACTCAAGGTGGGATTATTTTTATTATTGTTTGTTGTTACAGTTGAATATTATTTCACCTTGAGTGACACACTTATTGTGTGATGTGATACTTATTTTTGATATTTTTCTGAGAATTGAATCATGGATGGAATTTCATGAGTTTCAAGTTTACATGAATCATTTTAGGCACTAAGGATTATTTTGTGACATGTGTCACTTTAGGCATGCATGAGAAAATGGGTTTTGGGTAAGTTGTTGAACTTGAACTTTTTTCTTTTATTGTGAAATTTATTTGAAAATGGTTCTTAATATGAAATATGAAATGCTAAAATGATGTTATAATGTGAATAAATGGGTGTCTAAATGAGAAACCTGAACTATGAGAATGTGTTTACCCTTGTAACCCAGACCAAGATGTAGGATGGTTAAGGGTATTTTTAGTGTCTCAGTTTTGACCGCATAGAGAGGTGTAGGGAAAAGGCTTGTAGTGACATGTTGTGTTTTTTCCCTTATGTAAATGTGTTAATTTTTTCAAATGTGTCCTAAGGTGTGTGTTTGTAATTGTAGAGTTATTCCTCCATAGTTATGCTTATTTAGAGAACTATCAGAGGATGTGGTAGTGGATGATCCTCCTGTGGTGGAACTTGAGGCACCAATAGTTCCAGGTGTGGAAGAAAGGGATCAATTTCAAGAGAACTTCACTTGATTCGTATAAATCATCGAAAGAGACCCATGCTTGGTTATGAAAAATATGTCTGAGCTAACGATAGAGATCCAGTTACATAACCCTCTGAATTTCACTAGAGAGGGTGGACCTGAAGAAGCTGAGTTCTAGATTGAGTCCATCGAGGTGATACTTGACCATTTAGAGACTCATGTTGAAAATAGGGTCATATTGGCTAATTATATACTACAAGGATCAGTAAAGCGCTAGTGGGATATTCAGGCATAGACAAGACAGGCTAATGGCATACTATGGAAGGAATTCTTGGAGAGGATCTTAGATCACTTCTATATAGAGACACTTGGATATGAGAAAACAGCACAATTCATGTGGCTAACTCAGGGGAGCATATTCATGATGGATTATGATAGATGCTTTATATACCTGTAGCACTTTTCTCTAGAATTGACAAGAGATGATACATCTATAGAAGGATTCTTTCATGATGGACTTAAGTGTGAAATTATGTCCCAAGTTAACCATTTTTGGTTAAATAATTTTGTTGAGGTTGTTTATTAGGCTCTCATAGCTAAGGGGAACCTGAAGAAGGCCTCCAACGTTGGATATAAAATTTCTATTGGATTATTAGGAGGTGTGAATTCTAAAATTAGGGAGAATTATTATAACAAAATTAGTCAGAGTAGTGGAAAGAAGATTATAAAGATAGGAGCGTTAGTTGCACATGACCTTATAGGAGTGATCCATTATCAGTGTGGTGGGTCGGGACATTATCGTAGGGATTGTCCTCATCGATTAGTAGAGTTCCGGTCTTGAAACAAAATGGGACATCTATAGAAGTTAGGTAGGATTACTAGATAGATTATCAATGAGGGTACAACTAGACAGGGTTGAAATGTGGAAAGGGGATCTTCTACATTGTATAAAGTAGGTATCTCGAGTTCTACTAGATGGGGAGGTAGAGGCATAGGACGATGTTCTTTTGTGAAAGAGAACCCATATCAGTAGATTGGTGAAACTAAGGGGAGTCATATAGAATCACAGGGTAGAGGGGTAGGAAAAATACATACATATCATTCTACACTTATGAATAGAGAGGCTGGACTTTCAACAGTGATATCTACTATTATTATAGCTTCTACCTTAGTTATTTCCTTATTTTATACTGGTTCCTCTTATTCCTCTATATCTTCAAAACTTGTTAATGGTTTCATACTGGAGGTTGAGTTCATAAGTGGGGTTAGGACTATAGATACACTATTTGGAGTAAGGTATAGAGACATCTGTTTGTTCAAAGGATGTTCTCTCAAAATAGAGGAATATCATTTATTGTGGTATCTTTATATTATTAACATATCAGTCTTTGATCTGATTGTGGGTATGGATTAGATAATGGTATACTAATCTCACATAGATCATTAACAAAGTAGAGTGAACTTTATGTCACATAAAGGTGACCATCATATTCACTATGGGGAGTTAGGTATCTAGGAAAGTCAAGTAGGGGAAATTACTCAATAATAGGGAGAACTCAAAGCCTAGGTTTCTAGTTTATTGCTGGATAATGGGGGATTACAACATGTCACCTTTACACCTGTATTTGAGAAGTTTTTGGATGTGTTTCTTGAAGACGTGTTAGGACTTCCACCTAATAGAGATGTGGAATTCACTATTGAGCTCATGTCATGGGTTGAACTAGTATTTATTCCACTATACAAAATGGAACCGATAGAGATTCAAGAGCTCAAGAATCATCTGGAGGAGTTGGAGGATAAGGGTTATATCCATCCTCGTATGTCGCATTGGGGATCACCTGTGTTGTTTGCAAATAAGTTTTCTGGGAGTTTATGCTTGTGCATAAATTACCAGAAGTTAAAACTGATGACTCTGAAGAATTGATATCCTCTTCCATGTATCTATGATCAATTTAATTCGTTCAAAAGAGATTGTGTGTTCTTGAATATCAACTTGAGGTTGAGGTATCATCAGCTGAGATTTCGGACTTCTGATATATCGAGGACTACTTTCAGGATCAGGTATAACCTTTATGAGTTTGTTGTAAGTTCATTGGGGTTGAAAAAATAAACTATTGGTGTTTATGTCCTTGATGAAAATAATCTTTCATCCATACCTAGATCAGTTTGTAGTGGTGTTCATGGAATACATCATGGTGTACTCCAAGACTCATGACGATCATGAAAAACATCTTAACATCATTATGAGTACACTAAGAGAGCATCAGTTATATGCCAGGATATCAAAGTTCTCATTTGGGATCAACTTGGTACACTTCTTAGAACACATAATCTCATAAGAAGGTGATTCAGTGGGCCTAGAGAAGGTTTAGGCAGTGGTTTCTTGGGAGAAGCCCAAGAATTTTTCAATATCTATAAATTTATGGGGTAAAGTGGAATTTATCAGAGATTGGTCCTGGATTTTTCATGTTTACCAGTTCCACTTTAGGTCCTTACCAAGAAATAGGTAAATTTTAAATGGAAAGAATCTTGTGAGAAATCCTTCCAAGAGTTGAATAAGATCTTTACATCCACACCGATCTTGATCCTACCTGAGCTAGGTGAGGAGTATATGGTGTATTGTGACACTTCTAAAATTGGACTTGGAGTTGTGTTGATGCAGGGAGATCAATTTGTGATGTATGGGCCTCAATAGATGAGGCCTCATGAATGGAACTACCATATGCATGATCTTGAGCTGGCAGCAATGGTTTATGCTCTTAAGTGTTGGAGACATTATCTATTGGGTGAAATTTTTATAGTGTTTACCGACCACAAGATCCTAAGGTATATCTTTTCACAAATATATTTGAATCATTGGAAATAGATATGGGTTTAATATATGTAGTCTTTTGATTTTGAACTAGAATATACGCCTAGAAAAGAAAATAGTATTCTTGATTCTTTAACCTAAAAGGCTCATACTCAGATATTTTAGGAGTCTAGTGGTGAGTGGAATATGATGGCTTTACAGACTGAGATTCATGTGGTGGTTTAGAAGAACTTGGAACTGATGAATCTTGTATCAGTTATAGTAGTCTCTACACTTTTTAGATTGATCCGGAATATTTTTCTATGGGGGAAAAATTTGAAGGTGGGGATTCCCCTTCAAATTTGAGCATAGATGAGGAATAAGATCATCTATGTCAGGGATTGGGTTATTTTGCCTATGATCATGAGAGAGGAGCACATGTGGGAATCACATTCCTTAAAGTGGGAAGTACATCCAGGTGAGAAAAAAAATTTCCATGACTTATGATGAATGTTTTGGTGGCCAATAATGAAAAAGGAGATAGTAGGGATCGTGAAATGATGCGACACCTATCAGTAGGTCAAGGCATAGAATCAATGATCTAGAGTTTTTCTTAAGTAATTACCTATTATGGAGTGGAAGTGGAATGATGTGAGCATGTATTTTTTGGTGGTCTCTTGATGACACCAAGTAAGAATGAATCTATCTGGGTTTTTGTGGATTGATAGACAAAATTATCATATTTATTACCTATACAAGAGTCTTTCATAGTAGAGAAAATCTGGGTTTTTTATATGCTGGAGATAGTCCATCTACTTGTAGTACTACGGAATATAGTTTCATATCATTATTCATGTTTCACTTCATGGTTCTAGTAGGGATTATAGAAAGTTCTTGGTATATAGGTATTATTAATTATGGCTTTCCACCCATAGAAAGATAGGCAGTCAAAGTGTACTATTAAGGTACTTGAGGATATGCTATGGACATGTGTTCTTGACTTAAGAGAATATTGGGAGAATCATTTGGATTTAGTGGAGTTTTCATACAAAAATAGTTATTAGAAAGTCATATAGATTACACCATACAAAGATCTTTATGATAGGATATGCAGATCACTGCTATACTGGATAGAGGCTGGCGATTTAGAGTTCCTAGGACCGAGTCTTATGCAATAGATGTTGGAGTCGGTTCATATAATTCAGAAATGTATGGATATGTCTCAGAGTAGGCATAATTCATATGCTGAAAGATGGAGATGACCCCTAGAGTTTACAGAGGGTGATCATGCATCCGTACAGGTGTCTCCTAGGTTGCATAACCACAGGATATGAGGGTAGGGAATGTTGGCACCCAGGTTCGTTGAACAATTTGAAGTAGTGGATAGAATCAGGCTGGTGGAATACAGATTTGATAGTCCCTAAAAATATATCACTATACACAATGTCTTACATGTATCACAACTTCAATAGTATCATATCAACCCTTATCATGTGATAAAGGTGGAGGATACTGATCTTGAGATATATGCATCCTTTGAGAAGAATCTGATGCATTTGTTAGATCATAGTGAGAAATTATTTTAGGGAAAGATTGTGTTGATAGTTCATGTATTGTGGAAACATGGGCATATATAGGAGGAAACTTGGGAATGATAAATAGATATGTGGGATTTTTAGCCCAATATTTTTGACTCATAATCATAGAGATTCTTGGAAATGCAACTCAAGGATGAGTTGTTATAAGGTGGGGAGATTGTAAGATCCCATCATTTCAATTACTTTTCTCTCTAAGTTCCTTTAGTTTGAACCATAATGTCCTAGTCTTGTTCAGATATAGAGAGCCTTTTTTGGATAAAATGACATAAAGTTTAGGCATGTATGATTTTTTTAATTAATGGAGTCTGGGTATAAATGAGTTAAGTGTTAAAAATGGGTTCAAGGTGATTTGAGAGGATTTGAAGGGAAAATGGAATTGAACTCAACTAAAAAACATTTACACATCAGGTAAGGTTATTACACATCATGTAATTTCTTGTGGGTTTTAAATAAATAAATTTTAGGGGACTAATTTTATGGTGAAAACCTTTAAAAATAATTTCATGAAGTGCAACTGGATAACACATCGTGTAAATGGATGACCTGTAATTTTAAACATGTTGTGTGGATAAATTCTCAACTGTTTTCAGCTACAGACATCCTACTTCAATAATATGCTCCATTTTAAGATTTTGGAGTCTCCCAGACAGATCCCAAGATTTCCCAACCTCCATTCTTGGTGAATCAAAAGACAGATTGAATATTTTCACCACTGGGTATGTGATTTCTTCTCATTGAGATCTATACCTCTCTTTTGTTCCTCCTTCTAGATAAAATTTGGATATTTACCCATTATTGGATTTAGATCAAGATATAATGTTATTAGACCTTGATTATTTTGATCTTAAATGTAGTATTTGGACCTCAATTTCATTCTTTATTGCATTCTTGACTGGTCCACTTCAAATTTTGGATTCTTCCATTGGTGAGCATTGTCGAAAAAATGATTCAGGTGGTCTAATGTTCAAATACTATGTTCATGGTTTTGATTTAGTACATGAAAAATTATAGAATTCATAGATTTTTTAGCAATTGAATTTGAAAAATATAATTAATTAATTTGGGAATTAATTAATTATATGAATGTGAAATTGTGAAAATTAGGAATAATTTACTATAGAAATTGATTGTGTGATATTGATGATTGAATGAGATAATTAATTGGGAATTAATTATGAGACTCTAGAATTGTGAGTTTGAATAATAAATTTATGAATTTATTTATTGAATATTGATATTGTAAAATGATTAATTAATTAATGAATTAATTAATGGGTGGTTGAGATATATGTGTAATATTGTGTTATTATGATATATGTAAATAGTGAATGGTAACATAGACATTCATCCAAGTATTATGTATGGTAACATACTCATTCAATTATGATATATTTAAATGGTGAATGGAAACATGGACATTTGGCCATGTATAATGAATAGTAATATGCTCATTCAATTATGTATTGTAAAACAGTGAATGGTAACATGGAAATTCAGCCAAGTATTATGAATGGTAACATTATAATTCAATTATTTATTGTATAATGGTGAATGGTAACAAGGACATTTTTCTAAAAAATAAATAATGGTAACATGTTCATTCAATTGTGAGAATTAATGAATGGTAACATGGTCATTCATTTGTGAAAATAAGAATGGTAACATGGACATTCAAAAATGGTATATCCCTCAGGGATATTTTAGACACCGGTATATGCAAAAGAAGGTATTGAGATACGTGTGTTCATGGGAACCTGAGGGTAATCTGGTTAAATAAGGATTAATTGATAATGTGATGACTGTTTAATTTTTCATTGTAATTATTTATTTATAGAACTACATGCACAATTATCCGACTGGATGCTATTTTAGACACCATTGTTGGTGGCCTACTAAGTTGTAATCACACCCTATTTAGGATGCATGATCAGTACCCGAATAGAATTTATTATTGAAGGGCAGGTTAAGGGTAAAGGCCCTCTGTTAGATGGCTAGTTTGGTGATGGATCTTGGATGAGGGAACCAGACGTGGTTCAGGACCCACTTGGGAGTCATTGGTGTATTTATTTTCTATTATAATTTTAGACACTTGACACATAATTTATCATGGATTTCTTCTGTTTTATTTGGATATTGTATTTTTTTTATCAGGAGATATTGATATTTCTTATTGAAATATATTGCTTCTGTTATTGGTTATTATTTTAACAGGTGTGTTACTCTAATCAAAGAGGGTATAGTCTCCCCATGAATGACTTATCAAACCCTTGCTACTAGTTGGAAGACACTGTAATATGGGGAGGCACTCTAAAGGTCATGTGACCGACCATCTCAGGGCATTGGTATGTTGCACCCAGTATGGGACATTGTAGGATACAACCTCGGTTGAACACTATAATTCATTTTAACTTATGAAATAATTGCCTTTTTCACACCCTAAAATAGGAATATGTCAATTAAAATAACCTAAATTGGATTAATATATATATAATTGAACTAAGTTTACCTTTAAACCCATCTTAAAATAATTTTTATGTTGTTAAATCTTTAAAAGCAATGAAAAATATTAATAAAAACCAGTATTTTTCACTATTAATTGAAAAATTTATCTTCCTGTAAAATCTTTAAAAATTCAACCTAAGATAATTATGACATTATTATTTTAAAAATTAAATTCATTTTTTCAAATAAATTTTCTAAAAGTGGAAGAAATTAATTTTAAAATAAGTGCGCAAAAGGTGACCAAACTGTTTTTAGAAAAATGCAGTGTTTGAGCATAAAATTGGATTTATTATTATCTATTATCTTGAAAACACATAAGATAAATGTTAAATATTTGATAGAATATATAATATATAAATTTCATTAATATCATTCACCAAAAGTTATATTTTTAATTTTTTGTGATAAAACATATTTTTGCACAAAAAAATATTTTTTCCTAAAAATATTACCTTCATTTTCAAATGTTTTTTATTTTAATTTAAAATTAATTGGTCACCAATGAATTCATTATCTATACATTTTTAAAACATATATTTTCAAAATTTAGTCAATCTTATTCATACTCTTCATTCCAACAGCTGGGTGATAACAATCATATTAAATAATAATATTTTAATAGTATGTCATATTTCATTTAAACTTGATGTTGCATGTAATATTGGATAAACTCATTGTTTAATGTAATGCAAGATAAGCTCTGTTTTACATGTATAAAACTCTAAAGTCAATGTTATATGTAATTCATGATAAACTCGGTGTTGTGTGTAATGTAATCTAAACATGATGTAGGGTGTAACGTAAAATATTGAAAAAAACAAATTTATTTGAAAAAAAATCAAAAAATCTCATAGTGTTAAATGTTGAATGTAAAAAACCATGATTTTAGGTTTATTTCATTTGAAATAAAAATTTATTATTCGATAGCTTACTTTAAACGTAGCCTGAGTCTAAATGAATTATGATACAATATACCATTATAACCGAGTCGTTAGATTGGAGGTATGATTAAGAAGAAATAAATTTTGATTAATATTTATAAATGTTTTATGTAATATAAATTTATTTATTAATTCATAATAACTATGTACTCAATTTTCTAAAAATTCATTTTATATTTCAATTATATGTTTTCATCAAATATAGTTTTTATTTAATTTTATTCTTGGATACTATAATTAATTTATAAAACTTTTGGAAATATTTTTAAAAAAATATATCATTTATAAAATAATCATATCAATAATAACTTAAGGTGATATTTTGTGAATTTTCTAAAAAGATTAATTTTCCAGTGAATATTGCAAGAATATCAATTTTATAGTAAACTATTTTTCCATTCATGTATTTAATGTTTCCACCATTTATCAAATTGATATTGAAATAACATTAATTCTTTATAATTAATCATAATCTAAGAAGTGTCATTTTAAACAAAATTATGCTTAATTTTGGAATAAAATCATTTTTATACATAAAAATGCATTTTTTTGGGGAACTATTTTTCATCATGTTTTGTAGGTTTATGTGAAAAGAAATTTATTTAACTTATATAAATTGAATTTTATAAAATTTATTTAATATTTTTAGTTAACCTTTATAAATTTTTTAAATAGGCGAAATTCATTTTTAGTAATAATGAATAGTCAAATATTATAGTTTTTTTACCATGGTTAAGGCTAAAACAGGTTGACAGGGGGTTAAACTAAGAGATATGAGTAATATTTCCAAATAAACATGTCTAAATACTGTTTTATGGTCATATTTTGATAAAATATCATATCCTCATTGAATATGAGTCTTTTGGAATCATTTATATTGAGTAATACATTATTATATTTTAATCTCTTGAAATATTTCAAGGGTTTCCTCTTCTTCCCTTATAAAAGGATAACATCTCTCCACTATTCTCCATATATCAAGATCCTCTTATCATGGAAAATAACTACAAATATATATTCCTAACATCTATAACCATATCCAAGGTTTCATTTTTTAATCAGAAAACAATACTCGTAAATCTTAGGGTGTAAGTCAAATGAGGTTTCTAAATGAAGTGGTATAGTTATTAACTCATCTCTTTTAATTTTAATTATTATCCATCATTGTCTAATATTTTTATATCCATAATTACATTATTATGCTGACATAATTAGTATAAGGATATTTTATCATGATGATGGGACAATATTTTTCCACCCCTTTTCCATCAAATGGGAAATGCAAGTATAGCTTATGTGTACGTGTGGACTGCCACTTCTACATTACAATGTGATTATTTTCCCATAACTTCCTCACATGGATATTTGTAATTATTTATTTAATAAATATGTATTATATATATTATTTAATAATTATTATTACATGATAAAATATTATTTAATGTTATGTCCTTTTCGTTATAAAATGAATACAGCATTCATGTATATGTATGTATCATTGTCTCAATGAATAGTATAAATCATTTTTCTATATCTATCATTAAGGGAAGATTATATATATGTAAATAATTAATATTTATGATATTTTGATCATAATTAAAATTCTTAATATGATGTAACCATGAATAATTTATAAGTATCAGAATTTTCGAACCGAAACTTTCATGAAAAATGAAATAGTTAACACCCAGAAACGATGATTTTAATAAATAATTATTAATAAATGGGTGTTAAAATGTTATAAATTCATAATATATGAATTTTTAAGTATTTAAATGGTTTTGGTTAAAAATAATAATAATTTTAAATTTATCATACATTATTTTATAGATATTATAAATATATTTTAACTTTAGTTATGGTTTTTATGTTACAATCACTTTTTTATTAGGATTGTTTATTCTGAAATTTCAGATTTTTTAATTATATGATCTATGTATCAAAAATAAAAAGAATATTATTCTCCTATATTTATATTTGTATATTACTTTTTTCATTTCCTTTTCCTTCCTTTATTTACTTAATAGACCAAAAGAATTTTTTAAAGGAAAACTAACTTTATTTCTCTCTTCGATAAGAATATTGCTCTTTCATGACCATATTTAATTTAAAAAAATTTCAATAATTATTTAATATTATAAAATTATTTATTTAAATTCATTTTTACTGATGATTCACTTTCTATAATTTTTTTAATGAATATTCTTATCATTTTATGAATAAAGTACTTTCTTCTGTAGGTGTGAATAGAATCATTGTTTTATGGATTACGACATAAATTAAATTTTCCTACTTCATGTATGATCAATGATTTGAAGATTGATTCCCAATTTTCCTTTTTTATTTTCAGTGAACATTTTTACCTTGATATTTTGGAAAGTTTTATATTTTAAATAATTCATTTCAAAATGAAATGGGTTTTTTCATCATAAAATATTCTATGTGATTTTTTAAAGGAAATTTTTTTATCTAAAATTAAATACTTTGATGTTTCTTGTGTTTCACTATGTTTAATATTATATGATACCCTCCTTATTTTTTATCTAGATAGTTTATGTTTTTAAAGGTGAATTATTATTGAAAATTATTTTTTCCATAGGTTATGTTATGAAGAAATGATAATTTGTTTCATGATTTTAATGCATATATATGAATAAATTTTTGGTATTTGATGAGTGGGTACATTATATCCCTATAATAAATTAGTTAAATATTAATTTCTAATGTGCTCGAAGGGTATACAAGTGCTCATCCCATGCCCAAAATAAGGTTCAGAGGAGGATATCCAAATCCTAAAATATGGTACATAGGGGATTATCCCAAGCTCAAAGCAAGTACATGGGTGCTTATCCCAAGACCAACATGTGATGACTATATTTGTGGGTATCATTTAAATAATATTTCATTGATT
Source organism: Viscum album (assembly GCA_963277665.1). Classification (NCBI taxonomy): domain Eukaryota; kingdom Viridiplantae; phylum Streptophyta; class Magnoliopsida; order Santalales; family Viscaceae; genus Viscum; species Viscum album. The sequence goes on along the minus strand of OY728123.1, from coordinate 742,276,050 downwards.
ATGATTATTTGATACATTATTTCACTATTTTATGATATGAACTTATGCCAATGTTTTGCCTTATTATCTCACTTTTTTTGATTCCTTTGTGATTCATGTCTTTTGAACTACTAAGATTTAGTCCATGAATCATGATTATGATATATGATATGTTTATTATCATTTTTAAATGTTATGTAAATTTTATTATACCCTTATGATCATGTTATGTTTTACTGATCATTGATATCTCCATTGTTTACCCTTACTGGTCATTTGTTCTTTCCCATTAATAAGTTTCCTTCTCCCCAAGATATGAATAAATGTTTTGTATATGATATATATAATAAGGGTGATAGTTTTAAAGAACATAGTGGTAGATTGTGTTTATCATTTATGTACCACTTGTTAATGTATCCATGTTACCATATGCACTAAATATTTGTGGTTTCAGTGTGAATCATAAAGATATGTAATGTATATTCATATAATAAGATGTAATATTTATATATCAAATGTTTGGTTCACCCTATATGGGATAATAGACTTTTCTCCAAGTCTATGAGTAGTAATTGCTACTTTTGAGATAACGACCTAGAGGGTCATATACATATCCTATTAAATAGTCTATCCAGTTATAATAAATATGACTATTAGACATGGTGTGTTTAGGAAATGTATGAGTTTAAACAAATTCCAATAAATAAATAAATTCATTATTATTTGAGTATAAAATAATTGGAGATGAATTAATCTATTTAGTATATTTAATTGTTTTAGAATGAATATGTAGAAAAAAATTTAATGAATGAATATTAATTTAATATTCATGGTTCGGTTAATATTTTTTGGGATAACAAGTTGATTTAATGACTCACTTTTATTTTGTAATTTATTTATTATATTACAAATATATGATAAAACTATAAATTATGTTTGTAGCATAATAAAAATTTCAAAATGTGTTGTTTATGAATTACTTAGTGGGTAATACATATTTAGGGGCTATAGAGACTTTCTATGTGGTTTAACATTGATATATAGCTAATAGAAAGTCTGAACTTAGGGGACTATTCATTCACTCGAATGTCATAACTCCTCATTCATCACTCTCTCATCCTAATGAGATAAGGTTTTTGTTACAAGAACCAAACCACATTCATCATTGAAGGTCGAAGGAATGATGTAGTAATGATCATTTGGGAACCAAAGGCTTCATCATTTCTCTACACTAGAACATTTATATTGACGATCATTTTACCCATAGGCTTTTGAAGTGTGTGTGGAAAATATAGAGGTATTTAACATCGATCCCTTTGAGAAATGGTCTTAGATAAATAGATGAATTAACCAATATTTAAAAATACAATGAGGTAATTTTTTAATTTTATTTTATTCTTAAATTATTTCATGTAGGACCATAAAGTTGCATATAGGGATTCTCATTGCTGGATATGATATTGTCATGTCTTTCCACGGATAAATCATTTATTACCCTATTCAATATTCTTTTTCTTTGCACCTTATTACCTAAAAAATATCACTAATAATGGATGGGGTAGGGTGACTCGACCTTTTCCCATACCCCCTTAATTTTTTAAATTTCTTGGAGCCTTTATCCTTGAATAATATAATGAAATTATTAAAAAGTAAAAATATTTTCAAAAAAACCTCTCTCTTTACTTATAAAATGTAGCCCCTCTCCATTTATACACTAAGTGAAAATATATACCTTAATCAAAACTCTACCATTGTATCTTGTTAAATCCCTCTACACTTCCTAGAAGACTTGGTTTTCCCAAAAGTCTAATCTAAGGATCCATAGGTATTTACCCATGGGAGAACTTCTAAAGGGAGAAGTAGTTCTCTCAACTTAACATTTCTAGTTATTTTCTTCTTATACCCCCATAAATTAACCTATATCCATAAATGTGTGATGAAATCATAATTTATAATATGATTAAAAGTTATTATAAAAATGGAATATCAATTTTATACCTTCCTTTAAAATCATTCACAAATATGAATACATCGTCGTGCATTTGTGTTGAATACCGCCTCAGTGTTGGAAATGTTAGATTTTTCATAAATGCTTTATTAAGATGGTAAAAAAGTTTTATTTAATGACTAAATATAATAAATATGTAATTATAAAAATTCAAAAATGATAATTATTTTATTTTTATACCCCATTTCTTTTCTATGAAAAATGAGAGCATCATTTTTGTGTGTGCGGATTACCACCTCCACAAAATAGCATACTTCATTTATCCATAACCATATAACATAGATGAATAAAAAAATTATCTACTATATAAATAGAATATTTATTAAAATATTGATATTCAATAATGTTAATATTTAAAAATCTATATGTAAAAATAATATTAATCTTTTATAGTAACCTTAATCCCCACAAATGAACTAATTAAGGAACCTTTCATAATTTTGGTCCATTTTGAGATAAACATTGAATATATATAAATATTTAGATAATATAATTTTAAAGTATAAAACCAAAAAAACAGTATAACATGAAGTTATTTATTAACACCATTGACCATTATCAATATACTGAAAGGATTAGGGAGGAATTGACCAAACAATCCCAAGTAACTAACTTAAGAAGAAATTATATTTATAATAATTATAGCTTATAAAATTAAATATAGATGAACATGGTTTTGGGTAATGTATTTAATAAAATTAATTTAATTATTTATGTAGTTATGTGAAATTTCATAGTGGATCGGGACATGAGTTGGAGATCTTCTGAACCACCCTCGAAAAAATGAGACTACTCATTCTCTTTCTTTTTCTCCATTTATTGTTTTTTTATTCTCATGAATTTATTACATTTAATGAATATATAATCTTTACGTATATACCTTAATTAAATTATCTTCCTTTATTGGTGATAAAAAATTTATGATTCCTCCATGATTATATATTTCAAGAAAAAACCCAATTTAAGGGATTTTTTCCATTTTAATCCATGTACCACCTCTATAAAAAAATTTAACAAAAAATTACTTCTAAAAACATTAGTAATTTATATATAACCGCCATACTTATATTCAATTTTAAATGAAAATAATAAGCCCTTTCCTTCCTTAAAATATATTTTTATCAATTTGAAACGCATCACCCATGCAGTTAGTATTTATTCGGATATATATTTGATATTTATCATAAATTTTCCTATATTGGAACCCAGTGTTCAAATATATATGTCTCATTATTAAATTTTGATCTTCCAATGTGAAATACTTAATTCTTATCTTTATAATACTTATGATATTCTTTAGTTGTTCTATGCGGACAAATTATGAAACCCGCTTCTTTTTTATGGTTTTTATCATGATTATTATTTTTGTATGGTTTCTTTTCCTAAGGTGGCATATATATGTATGTACATATTATGAATTTCATTTTTTGATGGTTATTCCTCAAATTATATAGTTATATAATTAATTAGGTAATGTTTTTATCTCATGAAATAACATGTATGGTGAAAGGCTATTTAGCATAAGAACACTATGTTTTGTGGTGGTTTGGCCTAGGATTATATAACCTTTTAATGAAATGGGTAAAGAATTTTACCTTAGGATAAGGTTTGTATTAAATTATGGAGTGAACCTAATCCACTATGGGACATTTTCCACTATGTGACGATGGTCATGGAAGTGATCCTTCACCTATGCATATTATTCCATGCTTTAGGTCAATGGCACATATCTATGATCCCTTGATCTTATGATATCACTTCCTTCGGACTTTTCTCAATATTTATCACACACTTTTATAACATTGTATATCTTTTTTTAGATTAAATTTCATTAGATCGTGATTTATGGAAAATGATTATTATTTCATGTTATTTTTAATAATAAATTTCTCTCTTCTCATATTTTCTCATATGATTATAAACAAAACCTTGATAAAATATTAATTAGTTTTACCTTACTAATCATTTTAGATCACCCCTTTTTTATGCTTCCCTTTACCAAGTTATAAGTATATATATATATATGACATATGATAATTTGAAAATGGGGTCTAGAAGAGTTAGATTATAGAGAAATGGTCACTAATTTTTAAAATAAGTTTCCTATTTAACTAGTCCATAAAGTCACTAAACCAGAAGTTTCATGGAGCTATGATAGATTATTTTGAGATATAATGTTTATATTGTTTCAATGATATAAAATAAATATATTTCTAACTTGGGTCATTGTTTTATGTATCATAGTATAGGGTAGTAATTTTTGAGAATTTGACCTATTATTTTTGGGTATTAGTATTAGAAAACCCTATGGATAAGTCAATGGGATATGTATAAATCTTGGATAACATCATAAAATTTAGGTAAAGTAGATATTGTGTGTTTCTGCTAAAAATAACATCCCTATCTAGATATTACATGTAGATATAGGCTATGGAATAGATGTGCTTAGGGGTAGTAACCCTAAAAGGGGAATATTTGTAATTAACTCAACAAAAACTCATTGCATAAAAAATAGTCTTAACTATGAAACTAGTTTGACACTCCACAGGGGGGGTTTTGTTAGTCACATTATCTTTAATATAAATTATGAAGGATTTATTGTAATAGACCAACCTAGGCTAACTAGAGTATCCACCCAAGTCAACCTAATATGTAGTGAGGTAAAATAGAGATAAAAAAAAGACTCATATATAAGGAAAACAATACATACTACTAGAGTAAAAAATGGAAACCAAAAAGAAATAAAACTTATCCAAATAGGATAAACGAGGAAGTATAAAAATTCTAGAAAACAAGTCTCCATGTGACAAACTGTCGCCTCTAAACCATCCCAAACCAAAACAGTAATGTAAAGAGAAGCATGCATGGTGTAAAATTCTCTTACCTTTACCTATATCCTAAAAAATAAGGCCTACATCTGACCACAAGTAGAAGTTGGGTGTGATAAATAGATCCCAGTAGGATGCAACCAAGAGATATATGTAAGTTATAATAACAAAAATTCACATGTAAAATCTTTAAAACAAAATATTTTTAAAATCATTTTCATAAATAAAACAATTTAAAAAACTTTTTCAAACAATCCTTGAGTTTTTCACAATTTTCAGGTCATATTTTACAACAACAAAACAAAGTAGGAAAAGATACCAAAATATAAACATCCATGTGAGCCGACATCTTTAAAATAATATATCATGAAATAAACAACCAGAAACAATAATGCACCATCCATTAGAGATCTAGCCTATGGGACAATACATACTAGATAACCATGAGAATAAATAGGTATAAGGTTGGATACAACTAATATCAAGTTCTTCCATAGTCTATCAATATACAAGAAGGTACCTCCTAGTGGTGTCACACACACTAAGGTTGCCAGTTTCTCTTTCTCGACACACCCAAGGTTCCGATTATGCAATGTTATCAATTTCTATTTTTAAGACCGTGTTCAAATTTTTTTATAAAACCATTTCAAGGACAATAAATATACCTCAGGTTTTGAAAATTTATATACCATTTCAAATCAAGTCAATTTATTTTTCAAGGAAAACCCCTTTAAAAAATGAACTCATTCTTTTTCCACTTTCAACACATACAGTCCCATTTCAAATATCAATAAATAAATAAAAACTACAAGAAATTAAAACAATTAAATAGATCTACCTACCACAAGGATGTAGAAAACTTAACTGCATTTGAAAATTGGGATTAGAAACCATGTGATATATCTTTGGAAGAAAAGTCATGACAAGAGACTGAAATGGATTGATAGAAAACAAAATCTGACAACAAAACCATAGCCAAACCACTACCATAACCAAAACTAAGGAATAACCAAAAGGAATTCCTACCTGAAGAGGTTAAATCCAACCACAATGGTGATCAATCGCAGAATGAATCAATCTGGATGGGATGGAATTTCCCAATAATGTTTAGGGTAATATCTATGGATGAGAAGAGAATGCTGAAAAAACTAATGAGGCCTCAAACACCCATACAACAATATAAAATATGAAACTTGGGGTATTACATGACCTGTAATATTTTACACATCATGAAACTCTTTCATTTTAAGTTATGTTGAAAAACACATCACTTTTTAACTAAAAATGGATTTTCAGATTATATGATGTGTGGCCCTTACAAGATGTGTAAAATTCTCACGTTGTGAAATCCATTCATGAGATCTATCTAAAAAGTATTACATGTCTTGTAACTTCCCTGTGAATAGAATAAACTACTGGTTTATGCTATGAATTTCAAAAATTATCTAACTTCAGAATTAGAAGTATCCTCCCAATTCAAGGTTGAAAATACTATCCCAATGTAAAAGTAAATAGAAAGAAAATATTAGAATATACCTGACAGAAAGGTAATTAGGTGTTATAATATCCCCACCATAATAACTTTCTATCCCCAGAAATAGATCAAGATACTGGATCCGCAAAAAGAGAAGGCCATTACTGGCTCATCAATGACTCTCCCTCCCATGTCTCATGGAAATCCTATTTTCACTACCATAGTACCCATACCAGGTGGTCATTTTACATGTAGTACCTTATCCTGGTGATCTATAATCTAAACTGGATACTCAACTAAATTGGTATCATTATCAATATAAACATCCTCCCATCTAATCACATGGGAAGGATCTAGTATATACCTCCTCAACTGGGAAACATTAAATGTTTCATGTATAGAAGTAAATTCATATGGTAAAATCAAATGATAAGATACCCTCCCTAATAACTCAATGATCTCAAAGGGGCCCAATAACCTCGATGCTAACTTACCCTTCTTACCCAATCATTGATGTACTAAGCGAGGTGAAACTTTGAGAAAGTCCGAATTACCAACCTCAAAATCCAGTGTCCAATAAAGATGATCCACATAAGGTTTATGATAACTTTGTTCCATGATCAAATTAATATGGATCAACTTCACCATCTTTATTGTTTCTTGAACAACACTAGGCCCAACCAAGGACCGCTCTCACAACTCTTCTTAGCACATAGGAGATCTACATGGCCACCTGTATAAAACATCAAAGGTCAACATCATTATTGAAGTCGGATGACTATTATAATATGAAAAATTAACCAAAGGAAAATAATTATCCAATGATATACTGAAATCAAGCACACAATCCCAAATCATATCCTTAATAACCTTGATATCCCTGTCTATTTGTCTATATGACTATGGATGATAATTTGTGCTAAATTTCAACTAGGATCACATTTACTCCTAAAATCCTTTCTAGAATCTGGATGTGAACCTCGAGTCCCTTTCAGAAACAACCGTAAAGTGAACCTCATGAATTCAAAAAACAACTCTAACATATAAGTCCCCAATATGTTCTTATTTCTTTATTTCCTTTATTTGTAATAAATAAAATGATTTAGTGAGTCATTTAATAATCACCCAAATCACATCCTTACCACTAGGAGTCTGTGTTAAACCAATGACGAAATACATGGAAATATCATCCCACTTATATATTGGAACTGTTAAAGGCTGCAACAAACCTGTAGGTCTCTGGTGGTCCACCTTAACTCTTTGACAGGTGATACATTGTGATAAAGAATCTGAAACTGACCACCTCATCCCTAGCCACCAATATCAACGTCTCAAATAGTGGTACATCTTTATAGCCTCAAGGTGCACGGACCATCATGACCAGTGTCTACTATTTAACAACTCATGCCTCAAGGAAAATGGAACTACCATCCTGAAACATAAGTAATAAATCTCCATTAAGTGATTGAGACCACTCACTTATGGTCTCCCCACCATTAAGAATCTTTTCTAAGTGTTAGATATCAATTTCGTTTATGTGTTTAGGTTGAAATAACTCATAAAATTATGATTCAACCTTTATCAAATTCAAGAACACCATTCGAGCAACCTCCTTCACTCCTAAGATCATCTTGAAAAAAAACTCATTAGATACCTCTAATCAACCAATTCCTTCATGGATTTTGTCTGTAATTTTGTACTCAGGGCATTGACAACCACATTTCCCTTCCCAAGGGTATATATGATATCAAAATAAAATGCTTAAAGATACTCAACCCAGTGTCTCTATTGCATGTTCAAATATCTCTACGTAAAAATATATTTTGAGATCTTATGATTATAATATACCATAAACCACTCTCCAAATAGATAGTGATTCCTCATTTTGAGTTCATGAAAAACAGTTGTTAACTTAAGATCATGGATATGTTAGTTCTTCTCGTGAGGGTGTAACTAGGGAGAAACATAAACCACAACCTATTTTCACTGCATCAAGACACATCCCCATCCCATACCAAAATCATCATATAAAACGTCATAACCCAACCCCAATTCTAGAAGAATCAAAACTGGTGATGAATTCAACCACATTTCTACTCCCCAAAATATCTCTAACACTTGTTGTTCCATTCAATCTTTACACCCTTAAAGGTTAAATCTATCATCAAATATGTGATCATAGAGAATTCCAGAACAAACCATTTATAATAACCTACCAAACCCAAGAATTTATGGATCTCAAACTCATTTATAGGATTCTCCCAAGACATAATTGCCTGTACATTTTCATGATCAACTGAGACATCCATCTTAGATATCACATGTCCTAGAAACTTCACTTCCCAAATCCAAAACTCACACTCTGAAATCTTACCATACAAATTATATTCCCTCAAGGTTCCAATAATGATATTCAAATGGTCTTTGTGCTCCTATTCTGTCTTAGAGTACACCAAGATATCATCCACAAACATGACCAAAAAAGAGTCCAAGAACTGATGAAATATTTGGTTTATTAATGCCATAAACACCACAAGAGTGTTAGTGAGTACGAATTGAATAACTAGAAACTCAAAATTTCTATGTCAACTCTGAAATGTTGACTTGGGTATGTCTGATTCTTGATCTCTCAACTGATGGTACCCTAAAAATAGGTAAATCTTTGAAAACCAATGATCCCCTATAATCTAATCAAATAGATCATCAATTCTAGGTAAAGGATACTTGTTCTTAACTGTCACCTGATTCAACTTTTGATAGTATATACAAATACAAATACTTATATCTTTCTTCTTATCAAAGAGAATAAGCGAAGCCCATAGTGACATGCTAGGATGAATAAATCCTTTCACCTTTATGTACTCAAGCTGGAACATAAGTTCCACCAACTCAGCAAGTTTTATTTAATAGGATGGCATAGAAATGTTCATTATTACAGAGACTATATTAATTGTAAAATCATCCTCTCTCTATGTTAGTAAACCAAAACAATCATCTGGAAATACCTTAGGGTATGTTAACACAATAGAAGGTAGTTTACCACCCACGCCTAGGTCAACTGCATCAAGAAACATTTCTGACAAATAGCATGAGATTATACTAACATAAGGAACAATATTCCCTTCCCTTCCTGATCTAGAGTCACACTCACCTTGGAAAACATGATTTACACCATCATTAGATTATAACTATACCATACGATGATAATGGTCAATATAGTATTTCATGTTGATCATCCTATCCATGTCAATAATTAAGTCAAAGATTTCAAGATCAATCACTGAGAAATCCCAAAGCACCTCAACATCATCTATCACCACCCAACATGCGGTGCACTTGAGACCAGGTTCGAAACTCTTTCCCGAAGGTGTGGAAAGATACAACAAGAATGGAATAAGATCTGAAAAAATACAACACATAAACTAGATTTTAAGATATAAAATAATGAGTATCACATGTATCAAACAAGTGTAGCACCATAGAAGATTAAATTAACATAGTACCTCAAATAGTGGCTAGCCCTGCTTCATACTCCTCAGGCACACACTCTGCACATAAATCCATATGTACTTAGCCACCGAGACATCCTTCTTGGCCTGAGAATGAGACCCACCACCCTACGGAGTATCAATGTTAACATATCAACCCTTGGTGAAAGTGGATCCAACCTTACTGCCTTGGGACATCTTATCACAGAAACATTTCAGATGGAGATATCAATCACAAAGATGATAATTCCTAAGATCCTCCATAAAATGAGGAATGGTATGACGATGTCTCCCACACTGGTATAAAATAACCTATTACGACCCTAAATAATCCACTAAAACTAGTCCTACACAAAATGGACCACTCTTGTGCTTCCTTTTCTGACCAGAAGAAGCATTATGTCTAACCACTACACCCAATAAAGCTTCGCCCAGCCCTATACTTTCAGCTATGTATGCCTCATCCAAAGTAATTTCATCCACTACCTCTAAAGAGTTTGGAAAGAAAAAAAGAACTAGCATTGACTAAATATCATCCCTCACCCCCATATCAAATATCAGATCCTTCAGGTGATCATTCATGAAAATCTTCTATGTCAGATACCCCAACTCAACAAAACGGGTGGAGTACTCCAGAACGGTATGCTCCCCTTACGCCAAGGTCAGAAACTCTTGGGTCTTATCTGCATATAAAGTATCAAGAATTTTTTTTTATTAAAAATATTATTGAAATAAACCTAGGAAAGACCTTCATGAAACTTAGCTTTCACTATAGAGTCCCACCATCTCCTTCCTAGCCCTTTGAGCATATACATGGAAAACCCCACCTAAGAATCTTTAGAAATATTTAAAAATTTGAAGATCCTTTCAATATGTTCAAACCAATACTCTAATTATTGAGTACATTTGTCACAAAAGAATATAGGTGGATGTTTCTTGGTAAATTACTAGCTATGATCCGCTAATCATCCTAGGTTCACTACACCTACTTACCCTATAGTCTGAATGGTATGGATCACTAGTTCAACCAAAGAAGGTTCCACTGGAGGATCTTCCTATAGAACCTACCTCATGGATACCCCTCTCATATTTGTAAGCTCTATTCCATGAAGAATTTTATATTAAGTCCAATAAAATAACCAATTAGTCATGAGAAAACTCCAAAAAAAATTGAACTAACTTCTAAAATCCAAAATAATTATTTAAAACTATAATAATTTTAAAAAATTATGATTTCTATCATTAAAAGAAAACACCCTTTGTGAGGAACATGTCCATATAAATAAACTCCCAGCTTAGTTTATTCAAAAAAACTCACACATACCAAGTCTGCAAACTTTTTAGATAGGCTAATTCAAACAAATATTCAATAAAATTCATTTAAATGAACCTAAATACTAGTTCTTGGACTTAGTAAATATTTTCCAACCAGCCATGGAAAGTCAGATTTAGTCCTGGGAGTGAGATCACCAGACCCCATTTCAACACCTACTATACTAATTTTGATGATCCTACTCCTATATACCAAATACATAGAACCAAATCTGGCAGTGCTGACACACTTCAAGATGAGTAACCTACTCTAATACCAAATTGTAACAGACCAACCTGGGCCAAAAAAACCATCCACCAAAGTCATCCCATTACGAGGTGAGGTAAAGCAGAGATAATAAAACAAGACTTATACGTAAGGAAAACAATACATACTACCAGAGTGAAAACTAGAAAAAAAATGGAAATAAAACTAATCCAAACATGCTAAACTAGGAAGTATGGCAATTCTAGACAACAAGCCTCTATGTGACCAACCATCCCAAACCGAAATAGAAACGTAAAGAGAATACTACATGCTATAGAATACTCTTCCATTTACTTATATCCTACAAAAAAAATCTAAACCCACCCATAGGAAGAAGTAGGGTCTAAGAAATAGATCCTAATAGGATACCACCAAGATTTCTATACGAGTTCTAATAGTGAGAATGCACAAGTCCAATATTTAAAACAAAACAGTTTTACAAGATTTTATGTACATAAAACAATTTTAAAACCTTTTTCAAAAAATCCTTGAGTTTTTTAGAAATTGAATGTCATATTTTCCAAATCTAGAAAAAATATGGAAAGGATACCGAAATATAAACATCCATGTGATCCAACATCCATGAAATAATATATCATGAAATTAATATCCAGAAATAAAAAAGGCACCTTACAGTCGGACTTGGTCCTATGGAACAATACATACTAGATACTCACAAGCCTAGAAATTTATAAGGTTAGATCAAAACAATATTGAGTTCTTCCACATTCCATCAATATATAATAGGTTAACTCTTAGTGGTTTCACACACACTAAGGCTACCCATGTCTCTTTCTCGACGCACCCAAGGATCCTGATGTGCAATGTTTTTCAATTTCTATTTTTAAAACCCTACACACATTTTTTATAAAACCATTTCAAATTCAAGTCAAACTGTTTTAGGGTTTGAAAATACATTTTCCATTTCAAATCAATGAAATTTTGTTTTCATGGAAAAAACCCATATAAAACACAAACCCATTCCCTATTCAATTTCAACACATGAAATCCCATATCAAATATCAAGAAATAAATAAGAACTATAAGAAATTAAAGTAATTAAAACACTTGACCAATTCCACCTACCTCAAGGGTGTATAAAACCTAACCACCTTTGAAAATATGGATTATAAACCACACAATATGCCTTTGGAAAATAAGGCACAACAAGAGACTGAAAAGGATTGATAAAAAATACAATCTGATTAAAAAAATGAAACAAATCCATAACCGCTACTATAACTAAGGGAGAACCAAAAGGAATTATTACCCATGGATGATAAATCCAACCACAACGACAATAAATCATTGAAAAAGTGATCCGGATAGGAAAGAATCTCCCAAAACACCTAGAGTAAGATATCTAGCTAAGAGGAGAAGGCTTCAAATGTCAATAAGGTCTCAAACACCCAAATAGAACCCTAAAATATCTAGATTTGGGGATTATATAGCATGTAATATTTTACATGTTGTGAAACTCTTTCATTTTAAGTTACTCTAAAAAACATGTTGCTTTTTAATTAAAACCATGATTTTAACATTACACGATGTGCAACCCTTAAATGATGTTTACAATTATAATGTTGTGAAATATATTCATAGGATATGTCTGGTAGGCATTAAACATCCTATAATCCCATTATATGTCATGTAACTACCCCACGAACTGAAAAAACTATAGGTTCATACTAAAAATTCCAAAAAATCTATAACTTCACCATTACAGGTATCCTCCAAATTAAATTTTGGAAATACTCACCCAATAAAAAAAGGAAACCAAAAGCAGAGATTAGAACATACCACACAGAAATCAAAGAGGGCATTATATTTATTATATTGATGAATTATGATAAGAATTATGAGAAACCCCAACCTAAATAACCCAGGATTAATCGAATCTGATTTAGGTTGAACTGAAGGATAATTTCATCTTTATCAATTTTAAGACATTTCCAGGTTGAGATTTCATATGCTCATTTAAGATAATTATATTTTTATGTTAATTTTTCATTAATCATGTTAACTTATTTTGGTTTTAGTAATATCCTAAACTTGAAGTAACTAAGTTAATAATGGATTCTAGGACAAATATAGAGATTTTAACCATGAATAATATAATTAGATATGATTTGGAGTCATAAACCTTATGTTTATACCAAAACAGATATCAAGAGTTATTGTTAACAAAACATACTTAATTGAGTTTCAAAACACACCATGGAAGAGGAAGGAGGAGTCTCATGGATGTTTAGGTGATGAAGATGATGCAGAAATAAAATTTAATTTCATTGATTCCTAAAATGTGGGAAGATACACATAGGGGATTTATAAATGTAACTAAAATATATTTTATATGTGGTAAAGGAGGGAACCGAGAAACATTTTTTCATGGAAAAAAGGATCTTTCCAGTAAACACATCGGGGAAAAATAATGTTCTCTCCAAGGATCCACTAGGGATTAGATATATTAGTTATAGGGACTTTGGGAACTATGAAACCCATTTCACTAATATAATGGATTAAGATGAAATTGACACTAAAACCCTCATAGAACATAGGAACAATGGAAATCCAATACAATGACAACTATTTAAGTGGATAATGATAATTAGGTTGTCCTGGGATCACTTATTCAATACTCCTGATTTGTGGGTGTATCTTTTAACCAACTATAACCTATTAAAATATAAACACATTATGGTATCATTATTAAATTGAAGGTATATCAATATTCTTCATAGATTTTGGGATAATAATTCATGAAAGTACTATAATCATTAATTTATATGAATTGGATGTGATTTTTGAAATTGATTAGTTATCTCCATAGAGACTCCATAGTAAATAAATAGAGAGATCATATTTCAAATCTCAAATCAACTTATAAATAACTATCATTGAAATGATGAGGATGGAATCTCTTGGAAAATTAATTCAATTATATAGACCTTAACCCTAATCATGAGGAGTATTTATCTTAAATTTTTAAGAAGAAACCACATATTGTGATATATTTATTATAAAGGAACATATTAGTTTTCTAGACGTTCCCAAGTAATTAATGTTGAAACCTCATTAGAAATAAATTTCAATGTTATGTATATCATAAGTAACTCCTTAAATTTTTAATTAGTGAGTAGTAATTAAAATTGTGAGGTGGAAATTTATTTATGGGGGGATGTAACTCCCTAATATTTTACTATTGATTTTTTTAAATTAAATACTATATTTAATAACATGCTTCGCATATAAACACCGAACCAAAAATAAACCACATAACATTATATAGCCATTATAATGTTTTCATTAAGATATATTATATAAATAGAGTTAATCAATTTATAAAATACATATATAGAAATAAATATCATTTTAAATATTAATGCATTTAAAAAATTCAATTAGTGTAACTAGATAACTAATTATACCACCTTATGATACAAAATTTATTTTTTAAAATATTCTATTTTTAAATGTTTTATATAAAGAAAATTAATATAATATAGATAAGGTATGAATAATATATATGTAAATATATATTAATAATATAATTACACTAATTTTATTAGTAGTTGATAGGAAATAAGAATAAAAATGATTAATAATTTGAAATATTAGTTTTCAACAATAAATCATTTCTTCATTATATTTTAAGATTTTATATAAATGGAGAATTCCTAAATTTTATAATTTTAATTTGAAAAAAATTAACTTAATTTTTTTATATATAACAACAATATTATCTTAGGATAATTTTTTTATATTTTTCTAAAACGTTCTATCTTTAGGTAAATAGTGAAAATACCATTTCTATGAAAACTATAAATTTATAACTATATATGAAATAGCTAGAAGTTTATAAGACTTTTATTTGGTCAAATATGTGTTTAAGAAGTAAAAGTATATATTTTTAAATACCATTCTAAATTTATAAAACCCATGTTTAACATTTTAGGAACTTTTTAAATATTTTCTAGTAAAAAATCAGTCTTTCTTTTAATTAGATAATATTTTACTAAAATTTTGTTACAAATTTCTTTTAAAAACACATAAGATTTATTATTTTTGTAGTAAACCAATTTAAATCAGGAAAATCATTAAAATGGGTCATATTACCCTAAAATAATTAATTTTAAAATATACATTTTCAAGAAATAGATTACAACGTGTTATATACACTAAAATAAAAAGTAGTTTCCATAACCATTAGAATGATTATTTTAGAAATTATTTCCATATTCGAATCAATCATATTAAAATTATTAAATAATTTCATTTTCATTTTTTATAATTCAAATTAGTTACCAAGGGTTCAAATGTTGATTCCAAGGTCAGGGTTAATTAGGGTAAAAAGAAGGTTACCTTATATGAAAGGATAAAACATTTTAAAAACGTCTGTGATAATGGATAGTGGTGGTAGAATAGACATTATCTCTCCCACACTTCATTATTGACCTTTCATGGCGCCTTTGGCCTTGAATAATGTAATGAAATTAGTGAAAAGTCAAATATTTTGAAAATATATATATCACTCTCCTTGATTATTAATGGAGATTATATAATCTTTGTTCCACCGCTCATTCCAAATATATAGCTTAAAAAACATAACCTTAGTATATACTCAACACTTTCCCCACTACCTAGATTTGTTGGTCTTACCTAAAGACCAATCTATAGAGCCTTAATGAGTTGCTTAAGGGATAATATCCCAACGTAATAGTAATGGCCCCAACCCAAATTCCCTAGTTCATTTCTCCTATTACCCACTCAAGTAACCACTATATGAAGATATGATAACATAATAATTTTTAATATTCATAAAAGTTATTTTTGAAATTAAATATCCATTTTCTACCTTCTCTAAGTTCCCAGTCAGTATGATTGTATCATTGAGAGTGGGAGGGGTGAATCAATGATACTTTTTATTTTATGTTTCCTTGAGACAACCCTCACCCCCTATTAAATATTTCATTTCATGCGGAAAACAATTCAAAAACACATCCAAATGAGCACAATTATTTATAAGGTTCACTATCCAATAAGAAAATCTAAGTCCTTCATATGGTTTGAAAATTATACAATACCACACAGTCCACTAGAAAACAATCCTTAGAATGAAAAAAGTAATATATACCCTTTCATTCATGTAGCACTTTGAAGACAATCCAAAAGTGTGTATGCACCCTCCCAGCACAAAAAGGGTAAAATAATGTTTGTGTAATAACTCCAGTTACCTGTGCTTCACTTTAACATCCACAAATGTATTATTTGGAAAATAGTTGTTTAATTTCTTACCCATAAGATGACAAGAACTTCAAGGACTTTTATATAGAATTAAAATTTGATTTTCCAGTATGATCTTCTTACTTCTATTATCTAAATCTTATTGCCCAATCCAAACTTCCCAATCTGATCTTAAAATATGATTTCCCAATACAATAGATTTAGGTCTTCCATAATACAATCAAGAAAATCCATAAATCCTTCTTCCTCAGTCTGTAAATCCCAATATGGAAATCCCAATCTGATTATCCAACCTAATTCAACAACCATTTGAATACGATGACAATAAAATTATGATGGGAAACTAAATACGATGATCACTTAATATAATGATCAGCTAAATAAAATGTTGAGATATTGTATCTTGTCCTTTCACTTTTCTCCATCGAAACTTCTTCAACAAAGGACTAATACACAAAACTTCTTCTCTCCCTATAAAATTAGAGCATCACTCTCTTCACATGAATACTCCACCAGTCAAAAAAATACAAAGTACTTTCACCTTTTATAGGTTCCCCATGAGAGGTTTTGGTGAGAATCCTAAAAACATTCCCCCTCAACCAAATTCACCCAAATCTTGATTTTCATTTAATTATGAGTTCATTTATGACTTCGTCTACTCTTCTCAAATATTCTTGAATCTTCTTCAACTTTACCTCTTCATCAGAGTTTTTTTTATCGCTAGTCTGGATCCAATTTCTCATTCCAATTTCAATTATTGATTATGATTGGAAAAATTTCGATTTATTCAATACGATTTTTTTGTACCAATTGAAAATAATTTTTTTTTGAACTTCAAGCTCCCCCACGATAACACATTTATCAATTTTATTCATCTCTTATCTTGATTTACTTTAAATAAATAAAATTTACCCCTTAAAATGGTTGAATACGTATTTGATCATCTTTATTTATTTTATTTTCATTCTTTGGTCTCAAGAAATTCTTCCTCTAATTATGGTGTCTCTTGACCTAATTGAAGAATAAAAACATTTTATCACAAATGTTCTTGGACTTTATGAATCTGATGATCCCAATACAATGGATTCACCAACACTCTTATTTAATGAACATTCCTCTGAATACATTGATGATTGGATGTTATAGTGAATGTATTTATTTTAAAAACATCCTTCTTTCCAACCCAGCCTGTATACAATTCGGCTGAATACAATCTCTATCACTCTTTTTCTTTCACATTCATATCTGATCAGTCTAAATAAGATTGGAATCTTCTCTTTCGCTCCCCCTTTCTTTAATCAAGCTTGAATCATAAGTTTTACCACAAACTAATGATTTATGAAAACTCTAATATCATCAAATCATTGTCAAATTTGTTTTATCATAGTCATGAAGACTCTTATTCTCAAATTGTGATCAAATGTTCTATATTAGATTCAGAGTGGATCTGATTACCATTTACTTCCAGAAAGATTCTTCCTCAATATGATCGACCTACTCATTCTGTATTTAATGTGAATTTGATGAGACTTTTCTTATATCATTCTTATTCAAATACGATGGACCTTTTTAAGCATTGTAAGACCGATTCTTATGAATATTATGGTCAAAATTAATTTCACCAAAATACAAAGTGAGTTTTTTTCATTATTCTTAAAATTCCTTGTTTTTATAAAACATTATTGACAAAAAAAGACAATACCTTAATACGGTCACCTTTATCATCAGCTTGGTCATAACAATCTCTCCCTTTGTATTTTATTTTCAACCAAGTTTCATAAATCACTAAAATTTTTATCCTCAAGAAAGGGATCACTTATCAACAATTCTAATACTACATGAGATAAATCATTATAGGAAATAAGAATCATTGATAGAAAAAATATGGTGTCCAAATAAAATGATTATGAAAACATATTCAGATTCCCACCTTTATTTTATTCATTCCTATAATACAAAAGAAATTCCTACAAACACTCCAACAAATAGTTAGAATATTTCACACACAATACAATTCATAATTCACAGCTTAACCACAACTCCACGTTTTTAAATTCCTTTTAAGGATATATTTATGAAACAAGTTATTTCTCCCCCTTGACAACATTATCCAAAGGTAAGATGAGAGATAATAAAGAAACACATACCTCAACCTTTAAGAGAAATAGGTTGAATAACCATGGTCAACCACAATTTAGAAAAGGACTCCTTTGATAAAGGTTTTGTGAAAATTTTAGCAACCTGTTCTGATATTAGAACATACTCCATCTTTAATTCATTATTCTTCACATGCTCTTTGATAAAATGATATTTGATATCAATATGTTTTGAATGATAATTTTGAACTAGATTCTTTGTGATATTGGTATACTTTGATTGTAACAACCCAAGAGCAATAGAAAGTTCACTTCAATAAGTAAGTTTTCAAATTGAGTTTTCATCCACATAAGTTGAGTAGTGGCTTGAGTGGAAGAAACATATTCAGCTTCATCCATACTGAGAGTTACTGAATTCTATTTCTTTGAATGTTCACTAATACAATTATTTCCCTAAAATAATATTCCAACAAATTTGGATCTTATATCATCAATATTTCCTACACAATCAATATTTGAGTACCCAAAAAAATCAGTACTTTATAAGATTTCATATTTGATTTTGAATTATATTGTTCCTTTGATGTATCTTAAAATTCTTTTTCTTGCAATTAAATGATATTTTTTGTAGAACTCTGAAATCTTTCACATAAGTTAACAACATAAACAATGTTGGGTCTTGGGGTAGTCAAATACATTAAACTTCTAATCATCTTCTGAAATTATTCCTGATCAACTTATTTTTCTTCTCTATATTTATTCAACTTTGTTCCCACTACAATAAGTGTGGAAAGGAGTTTTTATTTTTCCATGTCGAACCTCTTAAGAAGTTCCTTATCATACTTTTCTTGAGAAAATAATGTATTTCTTCTTTTGTAAAATTTGTATCCCAAGAGCGTATTTCTTTTCCCCCAGCATGGAAATTTTAGAAACCTTTTTCATTTCTTTAAAAAATCATTCAAAACTTCTTTCATCATTCCCAGAAAGATAATGTCATAAACAGAAAAATTATGATGAGGGAATACTCTTGTCTTTCTCTGACCTAAATATTGTTATCAATTCTTCCATTCTTGAAACTCATCATCCTTAATAAAGTATTTAATTTGGAATTCCATGCTCTAGGATCTTGTTTTATCCCATATAAATCCTTCTTCAATCTATATTTATAACTTTCATATTTCTCAATAAAAAATCCACAAGTTTGTTCAATGTAAAATTCCTCATCATTATCACAATTCAAGAATACTGATTTAACATCCATTTTAAAGATCTTGTAACCTAATTGTATAGAAATTGAAAGAAAATTATGATTCTTTCTAACCTTGCCACTTGAGAAAATGATTCATCAAAATAAATACCTTCAATTTTTTAATACCCTTTTCGAACCAATCTTGCATTTTTTCTTATTACTTTACCTTCTTCATTCAGCTTCTTCTGGAAAACCCACTTTGTACCTATAATGTTTTTGTTTTCTGGATTGGATGTGAGTTCCCATGTATCATTATTTTCAATTTGATCTAACTCTTAATTCATGGATTGAACCCATTATAAATACTCAAAAGCTTATTTTACATCATTTGGCTCCACTTTTGAATACAAGAAATATGTGTAATAGCATTTGTTTCTCTTCTTGTTTGAACCTTCTGATGTTTATCCCAAATGATATTCTGATCTACCACTTGCTTCCTTATCCTGTGATGATATTTTAGAGTATCTTAATCATCACTAGAAATAGGTGAGTCCAATTCTTATTCTTGAGTTGTATTAGAATTATCTGTATCCTTATTAGAATTGTTTTCAAAACTTTCCTTATCCTTCTCAACTTCATTGTCTTCTTAAATGCACTTGTCTTCCTTAGATATTTCAGTTACTTTTACATCAACTAGATCAAGAATTATTCTTTTTTATTTGTTGTATCATCTATATCTTCTTCCTTTTAGAGCATATCCAAGAAATATCCCATATTAACCTTTCTACTCAAACTTTTCATAGTGTCCACCTTTTTTATTTATAATACATAGACTCCCAAAAACTCTAAAATGATTTAAACTTATAGATTTTTTATAAAAAAAATTACATGGAGTCACACTCGATCTTGGCCTATAGAAACATCGGTTTTGAATATAAACAGTATTACTCAGGGATTTCCTCTAATAGTAATGAGAAAGACCATGTTCAAGTAACATAGTTCTTACCATTTACACCAAAAATCTATTTTTTCTTTTACAAACCCCATTTTGGTGAAGAGTTCATAGGTAACTATGATCATGACGAATTTCATGCTTCTCAAGATAACTTTCAAATTCTTCACTTCGTTATTCATCACCATTATCAGTTCTCAACTACTTTACTGAATACTCACATTCCTTATCGGCTTTCCTTCTGATACTTTTGAACATTCTCAAAGCATCTGAATTATATTTCATATACATAACACAAGTAATGTGAGTAAAATCATCAATGAAAGTAATTAAGTAATAATATATATTTTTTATTGTTTTCTCATTGGCCCATAGATATCAGAATGGATAAGCTCCAAGGGTTGTTTTGAACAAATCTAAACTTTCTTATACACAACATTTGTAATCATTCCTTTTTGAAAAATGGTGCAACACCAATATCTTCTTCTTGGAAAATCAGGAATGTCTCAAACACTTTCTTTATTTGTCAATT
Source organism: Viscum album (assembly GCA_963277665.1). Lineage (NCBI taxonomy): Eukaryota > Viridiplantae > Streptophyta > Magnoliopsida > Santalales > Viscaceae > Viscum > Viscum album. Next base: position 742,254,681 of record OY728123.1, on the reverse strand, counting down.
TTCTCATGTTTCTTTGATACATGTATCCCAGCCTTTTATGCCACAGTTGATTCTCTTCCACCATACTCATTTAACAAGAGTTTATTATTTCACCAACCTAAAACAATTTTCCTTTTGTACATTGGCCTCTTGTAAAAATATTTCCATATTATTCACTTTTTACAAAAAAACCATCTTTTCTAAAGATGAATTTTTTACCCTCATCACATAATTGTGAAACACTTTTCAAAAAAATTTCAACCCATCAACATACAAATCTTTCTTGTATTTTAACTTTTTTTCAATGATGGATGATCCAACACCTTTCATTCTCATAGATTCATCATTTCGAAATTTCACTATTCCTTATTTCAAATCTTTCACATTCTTCAAAAATTTCAAATATCTTATCATATGAGAATAACACTAACTATCAAGAATCCAATTTCATTCTCCTTTCATAGAATTCAATGAATTTTCAACAACAAGAGATTTTTCTTCTTTCTTTTCTTTATTAACTTTCAGCTTCTATGAGTTGTTAAGAATCTTTTTTGTGTTGGTAATAATACAAGACATAATTTTTCAAGGTTTAAAAGTTGTTTACATATTTTATAAATAGTTTCCAAATTTTGGAACCTATTTTAAATCTTCACACCAACCTTCTTGGATCTATTTCGAACAACCTTCTCAGATTTCTTTTTTTGAGGGAATTGACTCCCGATCGGCCTTTTCCTTTCATAACATGGTGATTAATAGTATTTTTTTGGTTGAACCAATAAATATTCTCTATGTGTCTGAATCCACCACAATACCTGCATTATCCATATAAATATTGTTTTTCTCTAAAACTTTCATATTGATTGAAGTTATAAATATTTTTCTCAACAAAATTATTTTATTTATTTTCAATGCCCAACCTTTCTATTTTCAATCGAAATATTCGTTTTATTTTCATATTTATCGAAACTAGAAGTATTGTAAACTTTTTCAGATTCATTTTTTTTGGATTCAGGATGTTTAGAAACTTCTGAATTCCCAATTTTGTTGTTTTTGGACACATACCTAACTTCCCTAGATTTCTTCATTTTAGAAAAAATTAAAAATTTCTTATATCCCCTTCAAGGTAACTTTTGTTCATCATTCTTAGGTTTCTCAATATAATAAATTTCAGTAAATTCAAAGATGCAGTTTTTGAAACTTGTATTTATCATCTCAGATTTAAATAACTTTTGTTGGATAAGTTCCAACTCTTCTCCCTTTTCTTTCAACTTCACTTCCAAATGCTCATTGTGATTCTTTTCTTCATTGTGAGATTTCTTGAAATTGTCAATTTATTTTACCAGCTTCACCTTCTTGTCAGAAAAACATTCTTGATTTCTTATTGAGGAATATTCATCTTACCACTTTTTTTCTTTTCAAGCCTTCTGAGATTTCTCAGACATTCTTTCAACACTTCTTTCAAATGAAATTCAAGTTGATTTTATTCTTACTTGGAACCAATACTTCCTAATTCTTCATCATTTACTATTTAAATAAAAGTATTATCAATACCATAATCAACATATTTTTTGGATTCAACTTCACTTTATTTTCTTCTTTATCTTTAAATAAAAAACTACTTCTCTTATATTAGAATAATTATATATCTTTCCCTATGGAATATGATTTTCATTTATCTTGTTTTTTCCTCCATGATCTTCTTGGCCTTATTTCTTCTTCATCACAATTCTCTTATTTCTTTTTTTGAATAAAATTATCTAAAAAATTCCCAATGGCAACACATTTAAAACATTTCAAGAGAATTTTTCCTTTTTATTTCCCTGTACTTATTTTTACATTTTTAGAAAACAAGGATAAAATTTCATCAAGATTTTTACATACCTAATTTTCAGAATCAGATTCACTAACTTCATCTTTAGTAAGAATATTCTTTGAAATTTATTTCTTAGTATCCTTAAAATACATTTCTCTATCAACTCTCGTCTTTCTTCTCATAGATTTATCCCTCATCGTTTCATAAGTAATGAGAGTGCTATGTATATAATCTGGAGGTAATGTTTCAGAATCTATATCTTCTAGTGAATAATATTTTTTATCAAACTAGGAAAGATTCTCAAAATCATTTCAACAACTATGGAATCATAATAAAATTTCACCAAAACATTTGATATTGCTAACAATGTCGTTCACCTTAGTAAAGAAGTCCCCAACAGATTCGTATTCACCCATCATCAAATATTCAAACTTTAATCTCCATATTTTTAATTTTTCCTTATTTACTTTTTTATTAACTTTGTATATGTTTTTTAATTTATCCCATATACCTTTTGGATGTGGAAACACATTTCACCCTTATGAATTCAATTTTAGAAAGTGATGATAGTAAAGAATTCTTGTCCCTTCTATTATTCTCAAGATTCTTCTTATCAATAGATGTAAGGGATAATTTATAATCAATAGGAGGAACCCCATTTGTTGTAGGTTCATGAAAATCATATCCAATAGACATAAGAAAAGGAAACGTTCTATATTTCCATATATGATAATTATTTCCATCAAAAACCAGAATACCTTTACTATTCAGACAATTCCAATTCACTATCACCAAAGAATAATTGAAGGCGACCTACGCTCTGAAACAACTTATAAGTGCCCAGTCAGGATAATTGTATCACTAAGATGGGTAGGGGTGAATCAGTGATACTTTTTCTTTTATGTTTCCTTGAAACAACCTTTTCCACCTGTTAAAGATTTCATCCCCTACTGAAAAAAATTCAAACACACATCTAAAGAAACACAAGTATTTGTAAGGTTCGCTATCTAATAAGAATAGCTACATCCTTGGTACGGTTTGTAAATGATCCATTACTACACAATCCCCTAGAAATAAATACTTGGAATAAAATGAGTAGGATATAACCTTTTACTCATGTAGCACTTTGAAGACAATCCTAAAGTGTGTGTGCATACTCTTAGCAAAAATTTGGTAAAACAATGTTTCTTTAACAACTCATGTTACCTATGATTCTTTTTGACTTACACAAATGTATTATTTGGAAAAAAATTCTCCAATTTCTTACCGAGAAGATGATAAGAACTTCAAGGACTTTGATATAAAAGTAAAATTAGATTATCCAGTCTGGTCTTCTCACTCTGATTATCTAAATATGATCTCCCAATCTGAACTGTCAACTCCAATATTCAAATCTGATTACCCAATACAGTAGATGTTGGTCTACTAGAATATGATCAAGAAAATCTATAAATCCTTCTTCCTCATTCTGTAAATCTCAATACAAAAATCATGATCTGATTATCCTTCCTGATTCAATGATCATCTGAATACGATAACAAGAAGCTTACGATATACAAATGAATATGATGATCACTGAATATGATGATCACCTAAATACAATGTTTTGATCTTGTTTCCTCTCCTTTCAGTTAACTATGTTGAAACTTCTTCAACAAAGGATTAATACATAAAACTTCTTCTCTATTGAGAAATTTAGTGATTATCTCACTTTATGTGAACAGTACATCAGCCAGAAAAATTACACAGTACTTTCTCCTTTTATAGGTGACCCCTGAGAAGTTTTGGAATGAATCCCAAAAACTTTTCTACTCAACCAAATCTCAATTTCCCTTAAATTTTGAGTGAATTTATTACTTCTTCAACTCTTATAGAATATTCTTTAATCTTCCTTATTTCATCAAAATTTCCTTTCAATCACTAGTTTGGATCTAATTTCTCAATCAGATTTCAATTGTCAATTCTGATTGGCATAATCTGATTTCTTCAATATGGCTGTTCTTTACTAATTGAAAAGAAAAATTCTTTCAATTTCAATCTCCCCCTTGACAACACATCTATCAATTTTATTCATCTCTTCTCTTGATTCACCTAAAATAAAAAACAAAGAAATTCATCCCCTTTTAAATGGTTGAATACATTGATAATAATCTTCATTTATTTTATTTTCATTAATTGGACTTTGGTAATTATTCCTATGATTATGGTGGCTCTTAACATGATTAAAGAATAAACACCTTTTTTTCACAAACTTTCTTATCTTTTATGAATCTGATGAGCCCATTATGATTAATTCACCAACTTTATTATCTAAATACCATGCCCTTAAATATATTGAAGATCAGATTCTATAGTGCCTATCTTTATTTTTGAAACATCCATATTTACAACCCATCCTAAATATGATCGAGCTAAATATGATCTCTAGAACTTTTTTTCTTTCCCATTCAGATCTGATCAATCTGAATACAATTGGAAGCTTCTCTTTCACTCCCCCTTTCTTTAATAAATCTTGCATCACAATTTTAACCACAAAATCATGATTTATGAGAACTCCAAGATCATAAAATCATCATCCCATTTGTTTTATCGTATTCATGAATACTCTGATTCTCCCATTAAGATCAAATCTTCCATACCGAATTCAGAGTGCATCTGATGACCATTTACTTCCAGAAATATTTTTCATCAATACGTTTAACCTTCTCATTTTGAATTTAATTTGAATCTAATGATACTTTTCTTCTATCCTACTTCTCTGAATATGATGGACCTTTTCAATAATTTTTTATCTTGATTCTTCTGAATATAATGGTCAAAACGAATTTCACCAAAATACAAAGTGAGGTGATTTTCTGTTCTTCTTAAACTTTTTTTATTTTATAAAACTTTATTGAAAACAAAATAAAATACCTAAATATGATCACCTTTATCATCAACTTAGTCCTAACAGCTTCCTATAAATGAATTTTGGAAAATTAAAAAATTATCAAGCATTTGTGTAGACTATAGACTCCATAAATGATAAGTTTTATTTTTCGTAAACTCTTTAAATTACTGGTAAAAAAGACTTATTTGGTGAACACATATAATAAATATAAATATATAAATATTCTAAAATGATAATTAATTTATTTTTATATTCCCTCTTGATCTATAATAAATAAGAATATTATCTGTGTATGGATGGATTATCGCCACCACAGAATAAAAGTATTTAATTTTTTGACAAGTTTGTAACATTGAAGATTTAAAAAAAGTAAATATTATATAATAATGATATTCATGAAAATATTAATATTGTGTATTGAAAATATTTTAAAAATATATAAGTAATAATAATAATAAATATTTATAGTAACCTTGACTTCCTTAAATGAACTAATCTAGGAACCTTTCTATTTTTTTTTATTTTGGGATATCCTATGAAATTATATAAATATTTTTATACTTTTATAATAAAGTAAAAAATATCCACCTTTATGGAGATCATGATTTTATTTTATAACATCATTTACCATGGTCAACGATCCCAAATTGTTATAGAGGAATTAAATGATCAACCCCAAGTAGCCAATGTAAGCTGAAATTTTTATCATAAATAAATACTAAATAATAATAGATGGGGAATATAATACTAAATATATATAAATTTTTTTCTTGGTAATGTATTTAATACAATTAATTTTATTATTCATTGTGTTAAGTGCATTTTCAGACAGAATAAGGACATGAGGTTAGGGATCTTGTGAACCACCATTGTTACTTTCAGAATATGCATTCCCTTTATTTTATCCCTTTATATCTATTTTCAACCCATGAATTTAATCAATATCTTGAACATGTGTTACTTAAATATATATATATATATATATATAGTTTAAATTACAATACATTTTAGGGATAATTCATGTTTACATCTCTGTGATTTTCTCTTTTAAGTAAAACTCAATTTAAGGGAACTTTTTTTTCAATTTACACCAAGTACCCCCACTATAAAATGTTTTTAACCAAGAATACAATCTAAAAATACTCATTTTTTCAATAACCTTTCTTGTTAAATTTACATTTAATATAAAATAACAATCCCTTTCCATCATTAAAATATCATTTTCTCATTCCAAAAACAATTACTTATGTGGTTAGTTTATATTCATACTTATCATTGATCCTTACCATGAATTTTATTACATTGGAACCTAAATTTCAAAGAAATAGGTTTCTTTATTTAAATATAAATATATAAAATTATTTAATTCCTCCATCTCTTGTTAATACTTATGATATATCCTTTGGTCATGAATTGAGACAAAATAGTGAAACATAATTAATTATCATGGGTTTTATCATGTTTAATATTTACGTGTTGTTTATTTTACTTGTGTGGAACACATATGAATGTAAATATTATGATTATCATTTTGTGATTGGTGGCCCTGAAATTATATATCCCTCTTATGTATTTGGTAATGATTTCATCACCTGAGATACCATGTATGGTGAATAGGTAGGTATCCTAAGAAAACTATGTTATGAGAAATGTTGGAACATAATTATATATCCCTATAATGCATTTAGTAATGGTTTTTATCTCATGAGATGTTATTTAAGGGATTAAGGAGATAAATTATTTCATTATAGGAATTTTTTACCTTTTTCATGATGGTATTGGGATTGAGCCTTAAAATATGTCTATGATGTCATGCCTTATGTTAATTCCACATATTTATGATCCCATGATCATATGATATCATTTACTTATTTTTTGTTCCCATACTTATATCAAAAACTTATGTCAGGTTTTCTGATTTTTTATTTATAATTACATGTCATTCCTTCATTAAATCATCATTTTTTTATTATCAAAAAACCTCTTTATGGCTGAGCGAAAACCAAAACAACATGTGAGGGATACATAACATACATGCTAGATTTTAAATTCAAAATTTAAAATGCATCAGTAGCACATAATCTAATGAAGCCTCGGTCAACAAGGAGCCGCATCACCCGGAGATATGACTTCTGCATCATGATTCACACCTGTCTTCGACGCCAACCCATCATCACGATCATTTTCCCCGTACTTCGTTACGGCCATACGTCGGAGAACAAATTTCTTCAGGGCTGATATGTGCTGCTCCACAGCAACCACGAACATCCCGTCACTGTTAGAGTCCATCATCACCGCCATAAACAACCAAAATGAAACTTCACAGAAAAGAATCTCTAAAATCATAATCAATGTCGCTTCTCCAAGAATCACCCCGTCAACCGAATCCCCATCGCTGCTATCCTCCATCATCACCCACCGTCATCATCCACATCAACACCGCCCAAACTGCCAGCACTTCATCGTCGAACATATCACCATGAGAATAGAATGAATGACCGTCGAAAGAAAAAACCTTCACCACCCAGACTCGCCAAGAACACCACCGACCTCCAAGTACCACATCCCAAAGTCTCTTAGATTACCACCACTCAAGGTCCGACTCGGAAAGGAGAAGAGGAACTTGAAACTAGAGTAGGTAATTGAGAAGCCGAGGGTTCCGGGCAACAATGAAACCGAATCCAGAAGTCGAAAAAAGAAAAAACTGTCATGAGAGTGCCTGGAGAAACCATCGACCGACACACCACAAATCCCAAAACCACCTTTGAACCCCCGCTCCAGATCCGACCTGGAAAGGAGTGAAAGAACTCGAAGCCAGAGTTGGTTCGAGCAGCCAGGGGCTCCCGTAGAAAACAAACGCGACGGTGTCATCGAAGCATCCCTAAAAAAAACCCAAGAAGAGTAGTGCCAAAAACCGGGGAGCGAGAATACACCTAAAAGAGAGATAGAGGAGAGGGTAAGGGAGGTAGTAGGAACTAAAGAGCGAGGGAGAGGAGGGGGAAGGCACCAACACATCCTCCCCCCTCAGAATCGCAGCCGACGAAAACCTAGGGTGAGTGAGAGAGGAGCTGATGCTGCTCAGAGGCCTCATTCCTTCATGATTTATGGGAAAATATTATTATTGCTTATTCTTTTTAATAATAAATTTCTCTATTCTCATGATTTCTTATACAATTACGATATAACCCACTAAAACTTGTTAGTATTTTATCCTATACTAGGTGTTTCAGCTCACCAATATCTTATATTTACCTTCCCTAGGTTATGAAGATATGTATATGTTTTGAGAAGTCTTGAAGGGGTCTATAAAAGTATGATTTTGGTGAAATGTTAAAATTTTTTCAAATAATTTTATGATTTAACTGGTCCTCAAAGACACTAAAGTATAAGTTTCTTTGGGATATATTATATTATTATGAGATTTTTTTTTAAATTAGGGTAATGTTTTAATATAAGATATTTTTACCCTATCTTGTTATATTGATTATATTAGGGTTGTATTGGTGGTGTCATAATGATTTTATCCTTACACCCTATATATGAAAGTTTCAAACATATTCCACCAGGATTCCAACTAATTTAGTGATGAAAGAAAGGGTAACAACCCAAGTCTGACCTCTAGTGCGACATGGGATATAAACTATCACGTTGGTAATAAAAAATATGATGTATTACCCTCTTAGAAAAATAATTTAATACTATAAAATAAAATGTAAACTAAAGGGTTCTATGGGACATCCCTATTCCTAAAAGCAGTTAATCAAAACCATAAAATTCAAATAATATATCAACATAGAGAGGGACTAAATGTACAATATAGAAAAAAATGAAACATTCATCACTATCCATACTAATTTTTTTAGATTGAGGTTTAATGAGTTACCTAAATAGAAACTAGTGTGTTATTTTATCTAAATCCATCTAGGGGCCATTGGGGTCATTAAATGCTTCAATTTGAACTCTTCTCCACAAAGGTCTATTATCACCTCCTCCATGAGTTTAAATGAAAATAAAATTACATGAAATATCTTTTTATAGTATATAATTAACTCTAGTGTCATCAAATAAGGTCTATGAACTCTAATTTATTATCTTTTTTTATTAAATAAATATTTTGTTGGATTCTAATGTTTTATATCTTACAAAATAAAAAAAGTCCAGATTTCAAAAAATGTGATTCTTATAATATAACCTTCATTATTTATCTAATATTTAAACTAACTTAATAATCAATAATCTATCAATAAATAATCACATGCTTTTTTTCTTAATCCAGATAAGCATGATAATCATCCTAGTAATATTGGTTGAATGATATCCAGCTTTATTCCAATATAAACAATATGATGTGGTTTCAAGAACCATTAATTCTAAAAAACCAATATGTGGTGACCCTTAATGTGTTTTGTTATATGATTTAGTTCAAATTTATTAATACCTCAAAATTACACTAAATCCTTGAATTTTTTTAAAAAAAATAAGAAATATTTATGCATCCCTCAATGATTTTTTGAATCTGATTATAATATAAACTTACATATTTTTGAAAAAAAATCTAGAAAAAATAATACATATTCTAGGACCTATTGTATGACACCTAGGGAGTATATATCCTTGATAAAAAAATTAATTCCCCCAATCCATATTTTTATGTAATGAGGGTAATCTAGTAAACTACTTTTGTCACACCTGATATAAAGGGGTCAATAATGTTTTTTATCAAATATTCACATATCTCAATATTAACATATCGTCAAATTTATGTATATCTATAAATAATATTAATTATCGAATAATCCATTTTTTAAAGAAATTGAGTGACTCTTTTACATGGAACATGTTAATCTAGTATAATCCATCTCTAATGTTAATGATTCTCTTAAATAAAACTAACTTGTTTGAACGAATACACCAGATATAATTTATCCAAATATTAAATCAAATTATATGTCCCTGAAAATCCTATAAATCCATTTTCATATTCTAATTCAATCAAGGGGATATATTTCATACTTTTAATAAAATTGTACAAAACTATCTTTGTTTAACTCAACTAATGTTATAATTAGTAATATACCCAACCACCCCCTATTAACTTTGTGTTAAAGAGGTTATAAGAATGATATCAATGTGTGATGGTTAAAATTCTATGAGTTTACTCTATATCATATAAAAGAATACAATCACTTTAATTTTAACATATCATTATGGCTAATAATAATCCATTATTTTAACTAATTAAGGAAAACTCAATCTGACACTTTGAGGGGATTTGATCATTACAATATTAAAATAATATACATAGAACGCATGAATGGATAATAAATTGTTACTTCCAAAATTATAAATTCATGATACATTTACATTGTAAAAAACTCACAAATATAGTCTCTCATGTAACTAATACCCAATTACTTTACATGATCCTCGTGCTTTTACTATTTTAATGGTTTTATAAATGGATCTCCTATATTCCCCTATTTACACATTCAATATATTTTTTACACCATCATTCATAATGATTTATTATATTATATGTAATTTTTAAAGTATGGGTTTATATATTTGGTGATGTTTTGGATACTTGTTGAAGTAAATAATACTATCATTATTATTCAAAATCTCTATTACTCCCAAAATAAAAAATACCCCATTTTTAGTAATGATGTTCTTAATCCAAAAAGTTTTCTTCATAGTATATTATGAAATGATGTACCTCTTGTTCATTATGGAGACAAACATGATTGATTTATTTTAAATCCTCCACTTAATACCCCCACCAATTATGAAAAACAGGAAAATTGATTTATATCTCTTCTCATCCAAATTAGGTTAGAAAATTGAATAATTGAAACCCCTTATAATGAGATTTACCCATATCATCTGGGATAGGCCCATGTAGGTTGTAGGTTCACTGGTGGGCATAGTAATGAAAAATATTATGATTTATCCTTTTTTATTTCTATATAAATAAGACTCCACTATTTTATAGAGTGATGGTTCTCACTGTTTAACTCATGCACCACAAGGAATTAAATAAAAAAAGAAACTTGATATATAAGGTTCACTATAAAAAGGAGTAGATAATCTTGGAATGATTTTAATTCAATCAAGAACATATGATCCTCTATAATCACCATGGTGGATACAGCTATTTCAATTATATCCTTTACTGTTTATATAAAAATATAATTGATGATGTCGCATAACAGGTATCCTAAAAAATTTCATTGTTGTCTTGTACTTTGATAAGGTTGGGATTGTCCTTATAAATGTTTGTTCTTTACTGAAATAATATAGTTTCCTCACATATCATATTAGTGTAGAAAATTTGTGATGTACATATTCCTCGACCCAAGACACAAGTTTATTAAATACATCAGCCAAGTGTGTATTTTTTGTTCATATTATTCTACTTGTAATATAACAACCCATTCTTTATATAAATTTTTATTACATAAGAATTGAATTATATTTATTATAACATATAACAAAACCATGACATGACCATATAGGTATAGTGTCTTTAGAAACTAGGAAATATAAACAACTAGTTTATAAAACATCTACATTGTCTCCTGTTTATTTCATCAAAAATAGACTCCTTTTTTGAATATAATACTTAATACCCTTATTCGTGACCTGGGGAAAAGAAACATATAAAAGGGTGAGCTCAAATTCTTAGTAAGGGTAAACAAAGAAAATATCAATCATATCATATTCATAATAACATAACATTTGAAAATATTATCCTGCATATAAACGATCATAATATCATGTCATGGGATAAATCATAAAAGTGAAATGAAGTTCCATTATCCATAACATAAGACATGAAATTTTGTGGCATATGAACATAAGAATATAAAATCATTTCATATTAGTCAAGGCTCATTTCCAAGACCATCATAGAAGACAAAGTTCATTACTGAATAGATTTCACTCCTCGTTCCAGACCTATATCACTGAACCGAATATAATTTCCATTCTTTCCATGTCTATCTCATGAGATATAAATATTTACCCAATGAATTAGAGGGAGATATAAGTCTCACCCATATCACAATGAAATCATCAATACATGTTCCAAAAAAACATAATTCATTTATCATAGCATAACCCAAGAAATAAAATGGGTTTTCTTAAACATCATTCCAACATAACATAATCCATATAAAATATCATTCCATCATTAAAACAATAAAATAATAGTAATAATATGGATAGAAACATTTCCATATTTAAATAGAGTCATCTTAGATGGAAAATAATTTTGATAAACCACTTCAACTCATTTCTTGAGGAAAATATCCTTTATTCTTCAAAAATGTTTTCTTTTCTCAAAATACCATGAAAATTTAAAAGAAAATAATTTAGTTGAAAATAAACTTGAGATATTGTAGAAAAATATTCATGGAAATAAAGCATCATAAAATTGTAAAAATCCATTCATGTTGTATAAGTTTAAAAAACATTCTCTACGTACTTGTGCCGTAAAAGTCAAAAAGTACCTCGTATGGTAAACAAAAGAAAGATTTCTTACATACCATGTAGTAAAAGTCAAAAATGGGTAAAAATTAATTTAAACATGCATATAATAATAGTAAAAATTTTATGAAAACAAATTTAGAAAACATGGACATAGATGATAAATATAACCCCAGTAAATAATTACATATAAACAATCTCGGATAAAAATGATATTATAAAATTATCCCTTACCTTATGTATGATTTACTTAATATGTATCTGAAACTTTTGTTTAATGATATAAATAATTTTAATAATTTATTATATAATTATAATCATTTTTATGATAACATTTATGATCATATTTTCATCTATTTGTTAGTAACATTTCATTATTACTCATTATTCAGGTATTAACTGCTTTATGTTCTTATGTATGTTTTGTCAGATAAGTTCTTATTACTCTTTTAAAGTTATAGTTATATCATTTATATAATGGTATTAGTATACAATATATCAAATTTATTCATTCAATTAATTTATATAATCATGTTTTAATGAATATTTTGTAGAACTAATAACATCGCACTTTGGAGATGGCACGCCGTACGTACGCACGAGCGATGATATCGTTCCCATAATTGTTGAATGGAATTGAATTGGATGGTGTATAGTATCTCAGATTTAGTATCATGTTATATTAATCATATATAGTTATCATTTCCACCATTATACCCATCCAAGTAATGTGGTGGTGAAAAACATATTACACCACGGCGTGGAGACAGTAAGTTGTACATACGCACACGCGGTGATTTTGTTTTACGTAGGATGGATAGAAGGTGAAATATATTTGTTTTATATTTATAATAAAAAATCAATATATGAGTGATACTGATTTTCTTAATTTATAATGAAACAACTAAATAAGAGGAATTATAAGAATAAAGAAATTTGAAATAATCGGTATAAGAGATTACCTCTTCCTCGACGTGCCTTCTTTAAATTTCCTCTTAGGGCACTATAGTTGGTCTTTTGAGAATACCAGAACCTATAGAATGTAACTAGGGAATTTGAGAAGAGAAATAGCCAGGGTTTGGCCGATGTTGAAAGCTCAAAATGGTGTGAAGTGGAGAGGGAGGAGGTGCCCTTTTATAAGAGAGGAGAGGGGCACTTTAGGAAATCCTCAAAATATAAATTTATTATAATTTCAATTTCGATTAAAACTGGTCAAAAACTTATTTAATTAAAAGAAAAGATGAATTTTTTTTTAATACACATTATCCAATAATTTTTAGACAATTTTTGAATATATTTTTTATCCTTATTTTTTATTTAAACCTTATTTTACCCTTTTTAATCTTATCGTGATATCATGTTATTTACATGTTTTGGGTTAATCTAATTACCATATCATGTAAAAAAGACCCCCCAAAAGTTATTTATGACATATTTGGACTTATACTAACCATTTGGATGAATATTAGATTTTTAATAATTAAATATCATTTAATAAACTATTTTATGTTTTAAGTTATGAATTATGTCAATTTTGGACACTATTCATACTTGACTTTTTTTAGAAATTCATAAAAACCTGATTCCTTCAAACAAAAGGCATTAAATCATCTCTAATATGTCAATGTTATCCAAAAAAATCTTATATGGAATAAAAATTTTCAAATTAAATTTATTTTAATATTTATAAATTCATTTATTTGATTTTTTCATTAATCAGGTAATCACAACATCATAATTCTGTCATAAATATATATATTTATCTAATATCTAAAAATTATAAATAAAATACCAGGATATAGGAAATATTTTTATATTTATAATAAATATTTATAGACATATAGATCAGTTATATAACCCTATATTAAAATTAATTTAGTAAAAGATATATGTTTATGTTATAATTATCTTTTATTTAAATTAATTCTTATAAAATGTCATTTTCACATTCAAGTGAATCCATGGTATCCCAAAATCGACCCAAGGATTCCCATGGTCGGAACTATCTCATAAAATAGGATTAGGACACATTTTAGGGTAGTTTTATACTATTAAATTATTATTATTTTACCCTTATTTACCAGATTTACCCTTTAACCATGGTAAATAAAAATAATTACTAAAGTTACTATTCATAATGTACAAAAATAAAAAAGTACCTATTCAAAAAATTTGGACCTTATGATTCCAAATATGGAATCCATTTTTCCAAATTCAAAAGATAGAAGTTGCAGTAACTAATTTAAAATTAATCCCATTGTTGAAATGAGAAAACATGTTTTAAAAGTTAAAATATTTCAAAAGATTGAAATTTTTTTACGTATTAATTCAATGTAAAATTAATGATAATGAAATAAATTATATTAAATGGTAAAAATATATTCTATTTATACTTTAAAACCATTAAATATTACAAATTAACCATTTAAAATATCTTGATGAAAAAAGTTGTTTTTAAGTATAATTTAGTATATTTAAACTATTCATCAAAACATGAAATTTATCAAAAATTTATCCAAAGTAAATTTTTATATCCCAATTCAAAATAAAATATTTATTCTGTGATATAGAAATTATTAGTGTATCAAAATATTAATTTAAAATGGGTTCTCCATTCAAAGTTGTAAACATTAACTTTTTTAAAAAATAGGTTCGTATACATAAAATAAGGTTTTATTCATACCCTATAACAAAAATATACATTGGATGAATATAAAAAATATTTTATTAAGTATATAACACCAATATATAACATTAATTTCATTACCAAAATTAATTTACTCAAAAAAAATACCAATATCTAATTTATTTATATTTTTCATAAATAATTGATAACCAATGAATTCATAATTCATTTTCATAAGTCAGTTAAATTTATTCCCACTAACCTAATAGTTAAGCTATAACTTTAATTTTATAATAAGGGAATATTGTGGTACTTTTAAACTCACAATTTCTTGAAAATAAATATACTGAAGAATAAAAATTATTTAAAGAAAATATTTAATAAAAAATATGGGTGTTACATGTAATGCTACAAGTACCCTTCTTCTATTACTCTCTTTTTCTATTTTTATATGTGCACTACATAGTATACTCTTCTACTATTATTTCACTTGAATATTAATATACATTATTCTCCCTTATCTCTCAAATATTCCCTTTTAATCACACTATATACAAGAAAAATTTTCATGGTCTTGCATAGTAGCAAAAAAAATTCCCTCTTCATATTCAAATTTCAAATTCACATGACGAATAATTTCCTTCAACTTATACTAATTATTCATTAGTTCTTGGAATAATATAGGACATAATAGTAAGACTACATACCTCACTTCATGATAAAATAGTTCCCCTAATAGCTTTATATATTTCTTCTCTAAGAAAATTCTTCATCACATACAACATTTATTAATCTTATCTAGGTCAGCATAAACACAATGTGATACCATACAGTACAACATGATATATTTAAACATAATTAAACAGTTTAGATAATAATTTTCATAGCTTAGAATCATTATGTGACTCCATACCTCAATAATCAATTCAATATATGTAACTACATAACCTTCTGAACATGGGATAACTATCTCTAAAAATAGAGACAATTATAACCATTTATTTATGCATAGATTATATCACGGTGTGACTATTATATTTTATTGAAATCCTCATTTTCCAATTTATTATATCACAAATTACCTTTGTGATAGTTTATCCATATAATAACAACAGTTTCATATTATATTTTTGGCAATGATAAATATCTTTTATATTATAGAAAATTCATATGTACAAAAATATATTATGTTTGATGAAATCCTTATGAATCAGATATATAATCTTATATATGGAATTTATTACTTATGAAATTTCCTAAGTATTAGACATTTTGAGGAATTTTCAAATTTTCAACACCAAGATAAAATCTTTCATATCATTCCTTATTCAATGAAATCCTTATGGATTAATGATTTTGATGAATTTAAAAAAAAAATCATAAAAAATCCTCATATAATTAATTGAAAATTAATATTTATTATTTTAATATTATTTACATTATTAATTTTCAACACTTATGGATATATAAACAATATGAATAACATAGAGTTTAAAAGCCTTATATTTAGAAGGATTTTCCATTTTTCTATTTCTTTTATAAGTAAAAAACTTATGCATTTAGTACTTCATCCAAATTTAGGCCCAAATCTATAAACCTATATAATTTTTAAAACTTATTCCAAAAACCATAAAATTAATTTCCAACTCCTATAAACATCCTAAAAACATCACCTTACAAAAAATATTTTATTTGAGTTTGAATTTGAACTCTTTATTGATAAAAAAATCCCTTTTTTGATCCATAAACATTTCATCTCTTAACATCTTCTTTATTCATAGTATTAAAAAAATCATTATATTTTTTGGAAACTATTTATCATATATAATATTCCAACATTAGTATACTTAGTAATGAATCATATTCAATAATAATAATCTAATTAATAAAAATTGGTGTATTAAACATGATCATTGAATAATAAAATCATGGTGTCTATTAATGTGGAATACATCCATTTATTTATAATTATTTACACCACATGATACCAACTGATAATAATAGTTCATTAACTAGGGAAAAACAAATTAATCTTCAAAAAATTATTCCTTGAAACTATGTATAAGAAGTTCCTATATACATACTCACTAAACTAATTTTAATAGTTCAAAAATCAAATAAAAATCCCGAATTCATAGCTTACCCATTTAAAAACTAACACAAAATACATTCTCCAAATAAATAATTTATCACACCCCCATTATGTTAAACACATATATTTGGATTTTACCCCTATATTTATCCCCCCCTCCATTATATATATGTAATGGAATAAACATAATGATATTTATTTTCTATTTATCCCTCTTTAATGTTAATAATCTAATAAACAAGTTATATCAGGGAAAAACATCATATTTTACTCTTTTATAGAAGGAAGATATTTCTTCTTTAACCTCCATGCATAAGTATTCAACTCTCCATTTTCATGAAATCCACAATGATCATCCAACAATTTATTTAAATTCAATTTAAAAATTAGATAACTCATTTTCTTCATTACATTAGCAATACTACATGCTCGATATTATTTTTCCTAATTCCCTTTTACTCAACTTCATTTTCTAAATATTATACTTATTATCCTAAAATAACCACAAATTTATATTAAATCTTCATATAATATATTCTTATTGAGATTATAATTTCAATATTCTTCTTGTGTTGACTTTATTTTTCACCCTTTTTTAGTCAATAATCTCTACTAGATTTTTTTACTTCTTATTCATTATTCTTATGAGGAATTTATTTCTTTATAGGTTAACCAAGTTGAAACTTATTACCTCATGTTTAATGTCATCACATCAACCCATTACCACTATTCAACCTTTTCACGTGAAATTTTTTATTTCACAAAAAAAATAGCATTGTCTCTATAATAATGTTAAGGAATATTTTGTCAGTTGTGTTTCAACACATCATTAAAAAGTGTGTTATTTAATCCATCATGTCTTCTCCCATAATTTTAGAACAAACTACTCTAATTTTTGGTGAACCACCACTATAAAAGGTCATAAATCCCTTTAAAACAACTTTACATCATTCAAGAGTCTCAAATCTGATGTATTACTAGAGGATTATCAACTTTCAATGATCCATGGGTGTTTCCATTATTATGATTTTTTTAAAGAAAAAAATATTTTAATTTTACTTGACTTTATCTTAATTATTATAAGACTTGTGAGTAATAAAATTAAAACTCATTTGGTCTTGAATAATATTTGTAAAATATTCATAAAAGTTATAGGACTTGTGATATCTTCCAAAAAACTCTTCAAATGGATGGAACATGTTCCAAACCTTTAGTCTAGAATTTTCAGATTTATTCATAAATTTTCTCATTTAATTAGTTTGATCCATCCTAAAAAAATTACATTCGTGACCTGTGGAATTATAGTAATATTGTTTATTAAACCATCATTTTCACCAAATCCTCAAAAATTCTAATAAAAAATTAAAATGTATAAAAACATCTGAAAACTACTTATTGTGCATATGTTAACCCATGATCATCTATTATTTGTTGAAAAAAAAAATTAAATCCCCATTATGAACTAGGTTATTGGTAGATTAAAAATATTCCACTTCATTGAAGACTTTATTCTAGTCCATTTTGAATCACCAATTTTAGTAGTTTTTATGATAGATTTATTTTTTCTATATTTTTAAAATTTATAATAATCATATTTTTTTCCATAATCATGAAATTATTACATTGTAAAGTTGAATAAAAAATTTCACCAATAGTTTCCAAATATTTCCCAACAGGTTAATATGATATTTATTATAACACTTAAATCTCATTATTCTATAAGGCATTAATTTCGTCCACAATATTCTTCATTGATATTTCTCAATCTTATTGAATAGAATTATTAAATTAGTATTTAATCTTATACAATTATTTTTTTCATAAATAAATTTCTATTAAACAATATCAAACTCATTATCCTTTTCTATAACATTCATCTTCATTATAATATTCCTCATATTATTTTTACCAATAAACACCTTCAAATTAAAAATATCATTTTTCTTCCTTGACTCTTTCTCAACATGTAATCTATGATTATTGAAAAATAATTTATAATCCTTCTACAAACCTTTTTTCCACTTTTCCAATTTAGAAACCTCATGTTACAATCATTGAGTTCATGAATTGTCAGAGAATCCATTTCTATCCCTTCCTTACATTCATCATTTCATCTCTCGTCACCTATAAATTATTCTTTTTTCACCTTTTCAATTAAAAACCCTTAAACAACATCACTAAACACCTTAACTTATTCATAATACTCACAACTATTATTGTCCCTAATTGTAAATAAGTAGTTTTCCTTCTTAAATTTTTATAAAATATTACCCTTCACCTTTGAATAATAGTTTTATAGTATCTTTTTTAAGAAAATCTTGGTATATCATCCTTAACATCACACTATATATCTTAATTTTCATTCAACTAATATTAGTTAGTAGAGAAAAACTAATAGATCCATAATGAAAAGATTATAAGTGTAATATTTTCTAAAAAAATTACATTACAAAATTTCATAGTTCTTAATATGACTGGAATAAGTTGGTACAATTACAATTCAATATATTATTCATCAACATATTCATCCTCATATTATTTTCCCTCTTTCGTACTTATATCATTCTTTAAATAATTTTTGGAAAATTCCCTATTAGCCTTTGTTAATATCTTAATGACACAATCCTTACAAATTTCATAATTAATAGGAATTATATATATATATATATATTCTAAGTAAATTTTATCCTATTCAAATTATTTATGTTCCAAAACATTTACATCAAATTGGTTTATTAGGATAATTTGTATCTTCTCAAAACCCATTTAATCATCCAATTTTTAACCAAAACCACTTATATTTCTCACAATTTCATTTACTCGGGTAAAGAATTAATTTTTGTTTGTTCACCATTCATATTGATATTTTCATATCTCAATCTATAAAATTTTACCTTACCTTGTTTCACTTTCTCATTTTATTCATAATTTCTTTAATAATTTATCTCAAGTTCCTCTTGTTGGATTTATCATTTTAACCATGAGAAAATCCTACCCTAAAAGATATTATCATATGAAAATCAGAGCACGACTATCATTCTCTAGATTTTTATTTTCTATTATGGTCATCATAATTCACTAAACATGAGGAAAAAATTAATAAATGGTATCCTATATCACATTAAAATTGATAGAAAAAATATAGGGAAGAATCTTATCATTCAATATATGATAATTATTCACACTAAAGGTGGAAATTCTATTGTTTTTTAAAGAATTTTTATATTCCATGTTCATTTCAATGTTTCAGAGACTAATAATCAACCACAAATGAACACATTCACTACCCTTGGAAGAGATAAAAACTCAAATTCAAACTGATTTTAACAAACATGAAATCAACAAACTTTGAACATCTCAATCTATAAATGAATACTAAATAATGTGATACCACTGGAGATGTCCCTAGGAAAAATATTGGTTCATTGAGAGAGGGGGTAAATTAGTGAAAAATATAATTTTTTATGCTTTGTGATTTTTTCTAAATTTAACAACCTTGACTTTATAGAGTCAGATAACCCACTACTTAACTCACATGTATACTGAGGAATTCAACAAACAAAGGACACTCAATTTACAACGTTCACTACTCAAAATGAGTAGAAAATACTTAGAATAATTTGGAATAATATAAGATCATAAAATATACTATAAACACTATAGAGGGTATAAATAAGTATAGTTTATACATTACTCATAATATAAAAAAATAAAATGTGTTTCCCCTGACAAGTTGAAGTATTTTTGGGTACTTTTCTGATGTTGGGATTATTCTTATACTCTTAGTTTATTATCTCCCAAAAATAATATAATTCTCTCACAATTATTCAATGTTTTTAACATTTGTGATTTATTAATTCCTCTACACATGAAGAATTTGTCATGAATACACACCTAAACCATGATTTTATATTTTCTCTTCTTCTACTCCAACTTTCTCTATTAAAAGTACTCTTAATCTTTTTCTCTCTTCTTCTCTCTTTATATGAAAACTAAGTAAAAACATTTATCATGATCTCTCTTCATAATAATCCTCTAAATTATTTTCAATTTTTTATTCATTAATATCATCAATTAAAATTATATACAAGAATCTTATCTATAGTCTTCTATATAAGTATAACTTTTTCCCTATATATATTTGAATTTCATATTTGATTATCATAGAATGTATTGTCTTCATCTTCTCTTCAAATTGTATGGATTATTCTTTAGTTAATGGAACTATTCAAGTCATCAAGGCCTATAAACATAAAATTGAAAAGAAAAAGCAGTTCCTATAATAGCTTATTAAGCTTCTTCTCTCTTTAAGGATTGAAAAACATCTTCATGAAACAAGGAATATCTTCTAATTATTTTGTTATTTATAAACCTGATGTGATGACATGAAATGAATTGGGATATATTTAGGCATCTAAAAATAGTATAGATAATAATTATCATGGATTATAAACTCAGTGTGACACCATCCCATAATCCACACTTCATTATATGCAATTATTTTCCCTTATCAACATAGACTAACCATATACCAAAACATAAATACCACTATAACCATTTATTTAACCATATAATACATCACAGTATTAATATTATACTCATTTCACAACATTTAATCATTAATTACTTCTATAAAATTTTCACTTTGTGATATTTAATCTATGTTAGAACAATATTATCATTATCATGATAAGTTTTTGGAAATGTTAAATATCTTATATATCACATAAAAATATTCTATATTAGAATTTATTATTTACAAATAATACCATATGTACCAGTTATAAAATATTACATATGGAATTTCTTACATATAAAATTTCTTATTCATCCACCTTGTTCAAGAAATTGGTAAATTTTTATCACCTAGATAAAAATATATATATCATCCCTTGATAAAATAAATCCTTATGTATTGAAGACTATAATGAGTTTCCAACAATCTAATTTTAAAAACCCTTATGTACCGAGTATGAAATCATTATGTATTAAATTATAGTTCTTGTTTTTCTTAATTTTCAACCCTTTTAGATATAAAAATATTATGTATCATATTTGTAGGAAAACCCTTACATGTAACTTTCTAACTAGGGAGCCACTAAAACGGTGCCCCGAGCTGGTGGCCCACATGGTCTCAAGCACACCTCCTCATACCCCAAAGACTGCCAACTAGTAGTTAGTGTCCAAGGTAGTATGTTGTGGAGACTATACCCTTATATCAGAGTAGTGATGCATAAATAAATAGAGATTACAAATAGAGTAAGAATAAAATATTACTAACATCACATAGGAAATAAGTAAAATAATCAAAAATGGAAGTATAATCATCAAAGGAACTATAATAATAATAATCAAGCTATAGGTTAATTCATATACAAAATGAGTCCATTTCATGCTAATAAAAAAAGGGGGATACAGGAAAATATAAAGTATACTAAAATACAACATGTTATACAAAATTAAAAAATACAATAAGACATCTCCACTAGTGTCACGATTATATGCTCGAACCTTTACTCCCATGATCTCATGCTATAAGTAAATCAGATCAATCATCCTTGACTGGGTGTTTTCCCTTGTCAGTAACTGCAACCATAAAGTCTACTCAGTTACCATGGGTGGCCCGATTAGGGTGTGAGATAAACTCTATAGGCCACCACCAACGATTTCTCGAATAATCTAGTTATTATATATAACATAGCAGTGCGCATGTATAACAAATAATAAACAGTGATGAAAAATAATTTCTAGTTGTCTCAAGTTCTTGTAGGACACCTAACTGACTCTACTTACTTCGGCATAGGTCAAGATAAGTCTAATCTTGGTTATATATTTATCCATTATAAATAATTATATATATAATGTATATATGTATATAAACTATATATGTTAGGATATATAGAGGCATAAACATAGAAAAAAGGTGCTAGTTGGACCCAGGGAATAACTCAGGCATCTATACATATTCTAATGAGATATAAGCTCCAGTAAGGGTTCTATCCATGAATCCCATAATCATATGATATTTCATGCTTCTCAACGAATATAGTGTGGTGATTCAGCATGCCCAACACCCGAGATAGTGGGTCAAGTCACTATTCCTAACACTCGATATATGGGAACATGGAACACTATGCCCATCGTTCAAGTAAATGGTGTGAGACACCATTCATAACACCCAATGTAAGGTAGCATGAAACTCCATGCTCAAAAATTACCTTACGAATTGTTCACTAGTCAATACCCATGGCCTAGTCATATTAATCATATTACCTTTCATTTATAACCAATTACATCCAAAAACCGAATCTAACCATGAGTTCCAAAAGATTAAATAATTAATTACATTTATTTATAACATGTGACTTGGCCTCACCACTCACTTAAAATTAATTATAATATACCATTTAATTAAAAATTCAAGGAAATCCAATTAAAGATTAGTCCCAACCACTTATGAGGTAGTTTGGTCAATTAAAAAATTTATATCGAGAAGGGTATTTAATTCAACACACTAAAAGGGGAGGTGAATAATGAGGTAGGTATCCTCCATTATTTTATCAAGGATCTAAGGGAATATTATAACATGGTTCAATTAATCTAAAAATAAAACACATTTTAAGGCATTTCATGGGAAGGTCCAATGTGTAGCACAAAATTATATGCTATAAAAACATCTAAACTTTTAGGTAAAGTTACTATACCACCTACCTTGGGTTGGTAGATGACCACCCATTTATTATTGGCCTTTAAATCAATGAATAGTGTAAGAAAACACTGAAATAGATAAATTACTTAAAAATAACATATTATGGTAGAGTTTTGTATCTTTTGGAGAAGAAAAATGAGGATAAGGGACTATAACATTTTAAGGGGAAAAGTTTAAATTAACCTTAATTAATGGGTCACATGGTTTTGTCTAATGGTTGGTTGAACCATTTTTCAACCATGTGGAAGCTACTACCCAAGGAACCCCATTATGTGGGATAGGCGCACTATATAACGAACCATGTGTAGCCCATATGAAATGCCTCTATTTCTTTTCTGAGAAAAAACACATGGACATGCATTCTGGGTTAGAAAATTTAGTCTAACCATGCGCCCCTTGGAATCCATATAAATTTCCCCATAATGTTTGACCAAACCATTTGGGATCAAGGGCATCGTTTGGAAAAACTGTCCACATGGAATGTTTCCTCCATAACTTAGTGATTTGGGCTTCAAACAATACTTGAATACTCCTAACACCTTTCTTAGCCCTTGGAGAACACTCGCTAGGATAAAAATAATAATTTAAACTGAAAAAAATGATCCTCACCTTTATAAAAATATGTGTTATAACATACCCTTATTAATTCAAATAATACTAGAGTTGACCTTCTAAGGGTAGTAAGGGATCATCTGAGAAAATCTTCAACCATTGAGTAAGTATGTCAGCTTCCCGCTCCCAGGTTTTGTCTTTTTCTCAATCATACTTCCATATCACCCATACTAGAGGAATTGACCTGCCTCATATAGCCTTCATGATCTAATCCATGATATGCACTAGGAACTACTTAAAGGAAGCTTCCACATCTAATTTAACCTCCTCAAGTTGTAAAACATGTGATGGGTCAGGATAATACTGATAAAGATGATACAAATTAAAAACATTGTGCATAGACTAATACCTCTTATGTAGTGTTATCTGGTAATACACTGATTAGATTCTCTCTAAGATCAGAAAAGGTCAAACAACTCTAAGGGCTAGCATACCCTACCTATTGATCCATTTCTAACCAATCCTAGAAAAAATCATAATAAAACACAATCCCCAACCTCAAACTCAAGAGGTCATCAATGGAGGTTTCCATATGATTTCTTACTAGACTAAGCAGTCATCATGTGCTTCCAAATCTGTTAGACATGATCTGATGTCTCTTAGACCAGATGTGGTCCATTATGTGATACCTTCTATGCCACTAACTAGAACAATGGTGAATTCAAGGGCCTACCATATAAGGTCTCGTAAGGATTCATCTGGATGGTATCATGAAATATATTCTAGTAATAAAACTCTAAAAGAGATATATGTTTCTCCCAATTAACTCCAAATTCAAGGAAACATGCCCAAAGTATGTCCTTTTACACCTAAATCATGCACTCTATATGACCTTCAGTTTGAGGGGGGTATACCATGCTCAGGGGAACCTATGTACCTAAGGCCTTCTCCAACCCCTTCCAGAACCATGATGTAAAATGATAATCTCTATCATATATGATAAAACATGGATCTCCATGAAGTAATATGACACCCTTAATGTATATCCTCCCTACCTCTTCTACTGATATGGTCTCTCAAACAAGTAATAATTGGGAGACCTTCATCAACTGGTTAACAAATACCCAGACTATATTGTTTCCTTAAGGTGATCTAGGAAAACATGTCATGAAATCTATGGTGACATCATCCCATTTCCACTTGATAATGGACAGTAGTTGTAAAATTCCTATCGATCATTAATGTTATGCCTTCACATTATGGGTTGTGGATTACTGAGTAATAAATCCAGTTATCTCCCATTTTATACCTGGCCACCAATACTAGTGACGTAATTATCAATGCATCTTAGTGGCATTGGGATGCACCCCCCATACTAAGGCATGGGATTCCTACATCAACTCCTCTTGGATGTTTTATATAACCCATAATCACCCATGTATGTGTAAGGTCTCATCCACATCTATAGTGAAACCAAAATATAAATCCTCATCTGAAATGCTCTCTCTCAGGACTAGGCCCTTGGGATATAAAGGTTTCCTCATATTTACCTACTCACAAAGGGTAGAGTTCACTATTAAAGATTTGATGAATTTATACACATGATTCTCCTAAACCTCAATAGGAATCTCTAAAAACAAGTTCATAAGCTTCCACTCACCACTAGCCTCCTGAACTACCTATTTTTAAGTCTTTCGGCTTAGATCATCGGCTATTGTATTGCCTTTTCGAGGAACATAGGAAAGATATAAATCAAAAAATTATATGTATTCAACCCATATTCATGGTATGAGATTCATATTATGCTTCTTAAAGATATACATGAGTCTTTTATGGTCTGTGAACACCAAAAAATTCTATCCAATCAAATAATGCCTCTAATAGCACAAATAATGAACAATAACTACTATCTCGAGATCTTGCGTTGATTAATTATTCTAATTAGGCCTCAAAAAACAGGACCCATACAATATGAATCAATAATCCTATATCATAATTGCTCCCATAATGATATTTTATGTGTCACAATAAACTATATATCTCCTTCCTAGCTCTGGAAGAATCAAGATTCGTGCTAAATTCAACCTTTATTTTAATTCCTAAAATCTTATTTCATATTCTCTTGACCATAAAAATTTCACACTCTTATTATTCAATCCCTTAAGAGGAACTTCCAAGTGTGAGAAATCCTGGATGAAGCATTTTTAATACCCGGATAGCCCTAGGATACTTTTTAAATCAAAGACATTCTTAGGATGCTACTAGGAAACTATCGGTCTCACCTTTACAGGGTCTACTAATACTCCTTTATCTGAAATAATATGACCTTGTAAGTAGAATTTTTCTATCCAAATTGGAATTTAGTGATATTTTCATAAATATGGTGTTCTCTAGGTGTATTCAACATGATCTCATGATATTGGGGACAGTCATGTTAAGGGTTATAATACACCAAGATTTCATCCAAAAATACTACCATGAATAAATCTAGATATGGGTGGAAAACCTAATTCATCAGGGCCATAAAAACTTATGGAACATTAATGATATTGAAAGGCATTACCAAGTACTCATAAAGACTATACCTACTTCAAAAAGTTGTACAAGGTATGTCTGAAGGCCTGAAATGAACCTAATGGTAACATGACATCAAATCAATCTTTGAAAACACCATCACTCCTTATAGTTGATCAAACATGAAATGTATGCAAGGAATTAGATACTAATTCTTAACTGTGAATTTGTACAACCATCAATAGTCCATAAAAAGCTTAAGGTTACCATCCTCCTTCTTGGGAAAAGGGTCGGTGAACCCATGGAAAGGTACCAGGTTCGATAAAACAGTTATCTTTCAGGTCTTCCAAGTACTTATTGGTCCCTAGAATCTCTATAGGTGTCATACTATAAGGAGTAATGTACATTGGTGCTACTATATGAACTAATTAAATAGTGAATTATACCTCACTCACCATATATATCCTAGAAAAGTTATCAGGGAAGACATCCCTAAAACGATCTACCATAGAATAAAAATTGATTGTTAGAATTCCCTAATTATATAAGAAAATACTAATGGTATGAGACGTCACTCTACCAAACCCATGATACCCAGGTCCTATTCGAGCTGAAAATGCATCACATTCTCCCTTTTAAACATGTCTACTACCCTCTGGTGAAGTAAACATCACGCTCCGGTGATAAAAATCAATAGGGAACCAACCAGTCCATCCAAAAATTACATCAAACCCTTTTTTATCAAGGATTAAAAGATTCCACTAGAAAAGAAATTTTTCTATCTCAAGGTTGCACTCATTGCAATGGTGAAAGCTCTCTAATCAGATACCTAACGGGGTATTGAGTGTCATCAGGCTAAAAATTACTCTATCTCAAGGCCTAGACTCTCTAGAATTTTCATATATATAAAAGAGTGTGATGTACCTATATCAAATAAAATAGAAACTAAGGGAGATGATACTGTAATAGTACCTCAAATAGTATTATTCCTAGTGATCTGATCCTCCATCATAGGCTTTATTGCATGTCACTGGCTCATACCACATCCTTGAGATATAACCTAGATTCCCTAAGCAGGCCTAATGTGCTGGCACTATTAATCCTGAGTCAAGTTTCCCCTACCTCGATCACCTCCTCAAACTAAGTGGCTGGTGGTACTCCAACTACCTTCCTGGTGAGGTACTACTATCCCCACTCTATAATGTGGATTCCATGTAGATCTTCTCTCTCAAGGAGCTGGTGGTAAGCCCTATAGAAGCCCTAAATATTCCATATCATAGTACATCCTTTGTATTCAACTAGATCATGCATGCATTGGGGTTTCTTGTTTATTGGTTTTCCACACTGATTAAATATAATGAAACTATTAGTACAAGTGGTTTTACAAGGTCTTCCCACATGAGAAATCTCAAAGTTATTGTAACAACCTAAAAACATACTTCTTTTATTTATGGACTTCTTTACTCCAAATAAATTTTTATTATGTTTTACAATAGAGCCACATAGAATGAATTTTTATTTCATAAGAACATCATACATCATGCATAAATTTATACTAGTAAAACTATGAACAACAGTGGTATATACACATTAAATAATAGTTTTTCTTAATAAAATATATGTATAATTGAGACAATATTTGATAAATTGATTTTTCAGACACAAATTGTAATTTTAATAAAATATATAAATTTTTATAATAAACTATGGTATTATAAATAATATTTAATTTAATGAAATGGTATATTTAAAACACTCTTATCTAAATATAAATGATAAAATAATTTTATTATGTTCTTTAAGTGTATGAAATTTATTATACATTTCAACCTGCTATTTTTTTAATAAATAAGAATTTTTATAGTTAAAAGTAAAAAATATAATATTTAGAGAATTATTCTGAAAAAAATAATCATCATTTTTTAAATCATCACATCAAAGTTAATTTAGGGTGAATTTATGAGAACCTTATAAAATACATTATTTTTATGTAAATAGTAAAAATATTATTTGGGTTTTTCAGTATGTTTAATGACTTTATAATTATGTCATAATGATGAATAATTAATT
The DNA here is from genome assembly GCA_963277665.1 of Viscum album. Classification (NCBI taxonomy): domain Eukaryota; kingdom Viridiplantae; phylum Streptophyta; class Magnoliopsida; order Santalales; family Viscaceae; genus Viscum; species Viscum album. Next base: position 742,225,948 of record OY728123.1, on the reverse strand, counting down.
AACCAAAATACATGAACTAAAATATTTTATTTTATTAATATAAATTATTTGAATATATTTTATTTAATTTCCAAACCTATAGGTTACTTTCCAAATTCTGAAATGGAAACTCTGATTTTAAAAACATTACCTTATAGAAACATTAATTTTCCATGCAAAAATAAGTAATAAAAAATTATGCTTTGTTCTTATGGGTTAAAATAACTAAAAATATGAGCCAAATGTCTAAACCCATGAGAAAAAACCATGGTAAATCCAATGGTTTTTCATTTTCCACAACCAAGATTTCCAAGGCCTATATTTGGAAATTATTAAATAAATCCTTAAATTTTTATAAAAATACCTACTCATTTCCCCATTTACATCCATTCAAAATTCATCCTCTTAGAATTTTTGGTTTTTTTACTTCACAAGGAGTCCCCAAAGTTGTCCGCAATACCACAAGGTTCCATTCCTCAAGATTTAAGAGTAACTCTTCTAGGTAAGGGAATTATCATTTTTTCACTTCAAGAACCTTTTTTATATGTATTCTAAATGTTATAGTTACTTGATTTTATTGTCCTTTTTTATTATACCCTTATTGAAAAATTATTTTTTATCAATGGGAAAACCTTGTCCCCTCTCATTTTATCCTTCTCTAAAACCATGTTTCATACCCATCATGCTTCTAAATTTACTCCTCAAAATTTCTCTCTCTACTTAATAAATACTCTTTTATTTTATTTTTTTGAATACCCAAACCTCTTTATTTTCTGGGGGTATTAACCTAGATTTAAAAATTATTTATTTTATTTGGGAACTAACATACAGTAAACCTACATTCCCTTTTTTGTGGGTTAAAAATGACATAAGGATCATGTCTTTAAGCACTTTTGAAACACTGTAATTTTTATAAGAAACCCATTCTTTATTCTCCACAGGTTATTTATTAAATGTTCGATTATGATATATATGGATCACATTAATTAATAAATATTAATGGTGTACCCTGATATTTCTCCAATGCAATGGGTAAATAATTTAATCTATGTAGAAGATATGTTTTATGATGCCTTGGTGAATAACCTTAGTAATTATGATTTATCACACCTTGGGGGGTGGACCTTGGTGATATGATTATGAATATCCTATTTTTATGTTTTAGCTACATATAAATGTTATGACTCAATTTATTTATTTTATAGTATGCCTCATTTTTTATATGATCATTCCTGGTTATATGCCTCTTGCTCGCATGCTAAGTGTTTTTTTATTCCATTACTAGGCATTATGCTCACCCCTTTCTTTGATGTACATCCCCAGGATATGAGATTCAATGAGATAACATAGTGTAGAATAAAAAATGAGTCTCACAAAATTATTGATTAATGTTTTATTTATTTTATCCTTATGTAATTCATGTAATATGTTCCTAATTTCCAAGACACTAAACCCAAAAGATCTTCTAATTTTTTAAATGTGTATTATGTAAAAAAAATTTATGTAATGAAAAATTAGGGATTTCATAGTTGCTATCGGAGGATGGTTTAGTTGTTTATGGAAATTGGGATTTGAAAATATTAGTAAGAACCCTAGAGAAAAGTTTAAATATATGAAAACATCTTGGTATTCTGGTGATGTATTAAGTAAGTGGTTTCCAAAAAAATAAATCCTTGTCTGGATACAAACAAGTGGATGTGCCACTGGAACAGATTTATCTAGGGGTAATAGCTGAAAACCCTACATTGAGATAGACTCTATTGGGAACTGTTGCATGATAACAGACATTTTTGTACTCCTAGTTTGACACACTCAGGAGATATTCTTTGGTTAATCACAAGATTGTACAAACCATTGTGAAAGATATAAAGATAATATAAAACTTTTATTAAGATTGAAGTATATCATCCTAGAAGAATGATATTATAAAATTTTATGATTATTATTTCCTTTAGAATTAATTATATTGATCAACAAAATAAAATTTCTAGGATGTAATTTCTTTAAGGTGGGAATAATGTGATGACCCAAAAAATGTACTTCTTTTATTTATGGATCTCTTTCCTACCAATAAATTTTTATTATGTTTTAAAATATAATAGCATAGAACAAATTTTTATTTCCTGAGAAAATCATACATCATGCATAAATTTGTACTATTAAAAATATTAACAATAATGGGATATGCACATTAAAGAATAGTTTTTCTTAATAAAATATATGTTTAATTGAGATGAAATTTTATAAAAAAAATATGACACAAATTGTACTTTTAACAGAAGATATAAATTTTTATAATAAAATAATTTATTCTGAATAATATTTATTTTAAATAAATATTATGTTAAAAACATTCTTATTTAAATATCAATGATAAAATAATTTTATTATGTCCTTGAAAATTTTTACGTGTCAGAAATTTTACTATGCATTTCAACTCACTATTTTTTTAATAAATAAGAATATTTATATTTAAAAGTTAAAATTATCATATTTATAGAATTATTTTTATAAAATTAATATCATTTTTGAAATCATCATGTTAAAATTAGGTTAGGGTGAATTTATGATAATTTTCTAAAATACATTATTTTTCATGAATAGTAAAAATATAGTTTGGGTTTTTTGATATGTTTAATGACTTCCCAATTATTTAATAATTATTTATTAATTACTTAACCACAATTCATGACCTAGAATATGTTATTTTATTAAAATTACTTATTTTAAAAGATTTTAATCAATTTCCAAACCTATAAGTAACTTTCCAAAGTTTGAAATGGAAACTTTGATTTTAAAAACATTTCCCTGTGGAAACTTTAATTTCCCATGCCTAAATAAGTAATAAAAATTATTCTAAGTTCTTTTGGGTTAAAATAACTCAAAAATATGACCCAAATTTCTAAAATCATGGGAAAAAACCATGGGCAATCTAATGGTTTTTCTTTTTTCACAACCTAGATTTCCAAGGCCTATATTTGGAAATTATTAAACAAATCCTCCACTTTTTCTATAAATACTCAACCATTTATCCATTTAATTTCACTAAAAATCCATCCTCTATGATTTTCTGATGGTTTTACCTCCCAATTATTCCCCCCAAGGTTTCCTCAAGCCCAAAATGTTCCATTCTTCAAGATATAGGAGTAACTCTTCAAGGTAAGGGAATTATCCTTCTTTTCTTTTCTATTTAAGAACCTTTTTTATATGTCTTATAAATGTAATGATTACTCTATTTTATTACCCTTTTTTATAAACTTAATACAAAATTATGTTTTATCAATGGGATCCCCTTTTCCCATCTCATTCTACCCATTTCTAAAACCACATTTTGTACATGTCATGTTGTGAAATTTACTCCTCAAAATCTATCTCTCTACTTAAGAAATTATCTTTTCTTTTCTTTTTAGGAATACCCAAACCTATTTCTTTTCTAGGGGTATTCACCTATATTTAGAAATGATTTATTTGATTTCTGGATTAACATACATGAACCTAAATTCTCTTTTCATGGGTTAAAAATTACATAATGATCATGTCTATAAGTGCTTTTGAAATAATATGATTTTGATAAGAAAACTGATCTTTATTCTCTAAGGGTTATTTATAAAATTTTTTATTATGATCTATGTGGATCAAATTAATTAATAAATAGTAAGTTTGTTCCCTGATAGTGCTCCAATTCCTTGGGTAAAGAATTTAATCTCTATAGATGTTATGTTTTATGATGCCTTAGTGAATAACCTTGGTAATTATGATCTATGACACCTTGGGGATGTACCTTGGTTATTTGATTATAAATGCCCTATTTTTATGTTTTATCCATATTTACATGTTATGACTCAAGTTCTTTCTTTTATGGTATGCTTCATTTTTCATATGATCATGTCTGATTATATGCCTCTTTCACACATTATAAGTGTTTCTTTTTTTTATTCCCTTGTTGAGATTTATGGTCACCCCTTTATTTGATGTATTTCCCCAGGATATGAGATATAGTGAGATGCCTTAGGATGTAATAATAATGGAGTCTCCCAAAATAATTGATTAATGTTTATTTTTATGTTATCCTTATGTAATTCATATAATATGTACCTCATTTCCAAGACACTTAACCCAAAAGATATTATGATTTGTTAAATGTGTATTATGTAAAGAAAAGTTATGTAATTAAAATGGTGGGGTGTCATAGCGATGCTTCCTTCTACTAGAATAACTACTTCCATTTCTGGGTACTGAACTACCCTGGTCCACACCTTCATCTTCCCTCAAATTCGGCTCAGTAATGATGGCCTAGTTTACTATCTCAAAAATAGTAGTCGATTGGAAAACATTAACTTGTGATCAAATAGAATATACCAATCCATCCTCATATTGCTTCACAGGAATGATTTCATCACCATCTTGAGTCAGCGTGAATCACTAAATCTCAGTAAAATGGACAGAATACTCCATCAAGTACATATCTCCCTATTGAAAATTCATAATCTCTTTATCTAGATCATCCCTCAGTGTCTGTGGAAATATATAATCATAAAAGACCATATGTAAGTACCTACAGATCATGTCCCAATGTTGGTCTTCCTAGGTGATGAAATATCAACATCTCTTAGAAGAACCACATAACATATAAGTAATGAGATTGACCCTACCCTCCATTGGAATATTTATATTCTTGAATATAGAAATCATGGACTCTATAAATGTATCAGCAATATATGGTCAAGCGTCTCCCAAAAACGTAGGTGGATGATGATACCGGAACTCCCGTGTCAACTCTGCCATAGTTGGGGTAGGTTGATAAACTCCTTTCATACACTGCATCATATAAAGGAAACCCTCTTGAAACTAGGTTTTAGTTCCCATTTTAAGAATGGAAGGTGGTTCCATATGTGGTACTAGAGGAGGTAACACTGGTGGCAAAGGACCCACCACCTCTAGAGCATGGTCATCTCTACTCTCCTGGTGTACGACTCGAGGCTTTCATGGTGGCATGATTCTACAATTCCAAACACACACTTCCGAAGATAATTTAGTAGAAAAGGGATCACATATACATAATATTATGGGTATATATATTTTCTATGGAAAAGGTCACACCTCTCTACCTGCTCCAAAATAAAGGTATATGTGATAAATAAAGACCATGATAGGCTATAAGAATCCTAAGAGACACCCCCAACTACCCGCTAATAAGGCTAGGTTTGAGTCTAGGTCTAGTATCACATCATTAAGGTCCTGGTATATGGAGTTTCAATTTCAATTTAGAGAGGAAAACACCCTTTAATTTTCAATTGGAAGCCCAATTTAATGGTAACCATTTCATTTAAAGGTTTAGTTTCATTAAAATTAATACAATTTTATATGTATTTACATATCATGGTCCAGTTAGATGCGTCGACATTCACAATTTATAAAAATCATACTCCTTATAAATTCCAACCGGTACATCATGTAACTGCTACTTGGCCCTTACATTAGGTATCAGGATGTAATAGGTCCTATAAAATGATCTGATTGAATGAACTACCATTCCCAATTTATTTAAATACATGCTTTATAAATTGTAATTTGAATTCAATCAATAAAACCAATAAATATGTCATCCCATGGAACCAATGGTTCATGGATAAAAAATGGCGTAAATGGGTTAATTAAGGGTCCATATTAAATATATATGGGGAAAACACCATTTAGATTGATTTAGATACCTTAATTAATCAAATTATTCTATCCCTTCAAGAAAAGTTAGCACATTTCCAATAGATATAAAGGATCCAAAAAATATGTATCAAGAAAATACAATCAATAAGTAAACATGGCATGGAAAAATGCATGGCATATAAGTCCTAAAGTGCCAATGATAATTCATGAGAAAATACCTATTTTCCATACTTCACCAAGGGTAAAGAAATATACAATAATAATATCAATAATAATAACATCACAAAACATGTTCATCAGCCAGTGGTGTAATTAATACAACTGTAATAGGAAAAAACCAAAATAGCAATATCCCATCCCAGGAAAATTTAGGTTTCCCCTATATGGGGGTTAGCTAATCCCAGGAATAGTCTCATTACTAGACTTTGACACATTCTTAATCTCCTGTATAATATTCATAAATGATAAGACAAAAGAAAATAAATCTCTTTAATATCACTTTTTAACGTCCCAACCCTAGAGCCACTAAAACGATGCCCTGATTCGGTGGGTCACATAGCCTTAATCATGCCTCCTTGCATGATAGAGGCTTCCAACAAGAATAAAGGGTCCAAGGTGGTATGTTGGGGAGACTACACCCTCGTATCAAAGTAGCATAGTAGAAATAAATATAGAAAATAAATAGTGTAACCATAAAAAAATAACTAATAGCGCAATGAAAACAAGGAAAATAATCAATATAAGAAGTATAAAAATCCAATAAACTAAAATAATAATAAATATGTAGGCTAATTCATATAAAAAATGAGTCTATGTCATGATGATATTCCAGAAGGTTATATCGGGAAATATAGAATATAGGAATATACAACATTCCAAAAAAAGTAGAAAATGGCAAAATAAATCTACACTAACACCACAGGCATATGCTCGGTCCTCTTATCCCATGGTCCCATTCTATAAGTAAATTAGATCATGCATCTATGAATGGGCACTTTCCCTTTTCAATACCTACAACCATAAAGTCTTCTCGGGAACCATTAGAGGCTTGAGAAGGATATGAGATAAACTTAGTAGACCACCACCAATGGTGTCTAGAATAAAATAGTTACTATATATATCATAGTAGTGTGATGGTATAAAAAATAATAAACAATGCTGAAAAATAAATACCAGTCATCTCGGGTTCCCGTAGGACACCTAGTGGAATCTACCTACTTCAGTATAGGTCAGGATAAGTATGATCCTAGTTACCATGTACATCCACTATAAATAATTATACATAATAAGTATATATGTATATACACTATATATGTGAGGACATATATAGTCATATACATATATACTAGGTGATAGATGGACTCAAAGTGTAACTCAAGAATCCATTCATAGTCTAACAAGCTATAATCTCTAGCAAGAGTACTATACTTGAATCACATAAGAATGAAAGATGTCATGCTCATCACTTGAGATAGTGGAGTGAGTTATCATTCCCAACACCCAAATAGTGGTGTGAGTCACTATTCCCAACACCCAATGAAAGGGAATGTGGAACCTTATTCCCATCATCTAAGTAAATTGTGTGAGATGTCATGCCCAACACCCAATGTAAGGGATCATGAAACACCATTCTCATCAAGTCCCAACTTTTTTTCACCAGCAAATATCCATGGACTAATCATAATCATCACATGACATTTAATTTATAACCAATTAAATCAAAAAACCCATTCTATCTGTGGGTGACACAAGATTAAATAATTCATTATGTTTATTTATAACAAATGACATGGACTTTTTACTCCCTTAAATTTAATTATAATATACCATTTAATTTAGAATTCAAAGAAAATCCAATTAAAGATCAGGCCCAAAAACTTAGGAGTTGGTTTGGTCAAATAAACAATTTATATTGAGGATGGTATTTAATTAAACACACCCAAAGGGTAGGCCACTAACAAGGTAGGAATCCTCCATTATTTTATAAAATCTATAAGGGTGTATTATAACATGGTTCAATTAATCTAAAAAAGAAAATACATTTTAAGACAATGAATGGGAAGGTCTATCATGCTAGACAATGGAATATGCTATAAAACATCTAAAAGTTTAGGTAAAAATACTATAACACCTACCTTAGGTTGGTAGAAAACCACCCATCCTATATGATCCTTTGAATCAAAGAAGAGTGAAATAAAATACCAGAATAAAAAATTCCCAAAAATAGGGTATATGATCTCGCAGCAAAATATCGTAGAATATGGAAAGAGAAACTAATAAAGGAAGTATGAGTATTGTATCTCTTTCCATTAGCTATCCAATGCATCTAATGGTGAAGGAAAAGGATTCTAGGAAGAGGAGGAATCAAAAATCCTAGGTGAAGGCTTAAAAGAGCTCACACGGGAGGGAAGAGTTATATTTCCACTGGAGAAGAAAAAGAAGGAGGAGGGTTTATAAAATTTTAAGTGAAAGGGTTAAATTCCTTTTCATTAACGGTTTTCATGGTTAGGATGTATGGTTGCCCAAACCTTGTTCCAACCATGTGGTAGCTACTTCCAATGGAACCCCCACACACATGCCAAGCACACAGTTTGACTAACCATGAATATCCCACAAAAAGTGTATATGTCACTTATCTGAGACAAACTATATAGCCATGTGGCTCAGATCGCATGGTTTAGTCTAACTATTAACCCCTTTGGATCCATCTTCATCACCCCACATGTTTTGATCAAACTATGTGGGATTAGTGTCATGGCTTGGAAAAACCATGTGTTTGGCCTATTTCCTCCATAACTTGGTGTACGGGCTCCAAAAAAGCCTCAAACACTCCCAAGACCTTCTTTAGTCCATAAGGGACACTCACTAGGATAAAATAAATAATTTAAACCATAAAAAATCATCACCTTTATAGAAATTTAGGCAATTACATTATATATGGGATAGTTTTTTATTTTACCATAGTCTTATCAATGTAAAACACATATGTATTATAACACCCCGACCCCAGTTACCCAAAGTCGGTGCATTATTACATAACATTGGAAAGATCACAAAGGATCAAGTCTCGAAAGACCGATTAGTTTAGTAGTCTTGGAAACACAAGATATATTCATAAGTCTTACATTACATCATAAGGTAAAAAAACTACAACAACATCTTGTCTTCATATCCCCCCATAATATCCCTGTAGGTCATTCATAAATTACTTCTTCACAACCTGGGAAAAATAAAACATTGAAATGGGTGAGCTCAGACGCTCAGTAAGGATAAAAATATAGCAGAAGCTTTCATTGATAAGCATAAACACTTAAGGCAATGTATAACTAAAACAAAATCCTTTTAAACTTGAACTTCAGCATAATATGGAAAAGATAAAATGAAATAATGTCATTTACTTATTCACATGGATATTCTACTAGTCGAATAATCACATGCAATATCAATAACCACTTTCATAATGATGGAATGCATAATGTCAGACTATCATAACCACGTAGCCAAGGCCTCGTGTCGAGACTACAAATAAGATTTTGCCAAGGCCTCGTGCCAAGACACTAGTTTGTCTCATTAGACCTACTGATGCATCGAGGAGCTATAGCAGGCTCCACCCGTCACTTACTAATTCCAATACATTAGTCATATGAAAATTTTGAAATATAACATAAAACTTCGTATTAAAACTAGCATACGAAATGTCAATACTTGATCCAAAAACCATGAATGGTATAAAAATATCACATCCATAGTCAAACATAACTCATTCTATACAATATGGAAGATTGTATTGTATCACATTAACCTCAATTGAGAATAATGAAGGATATTGACATAGATGAAAATAATCATCAAAACTATTAGAGAGAAATATCCCCCTTTTTCTTGAAATCAATTAAAAGTCACACTATTTGTCAAGAATCCATTTAAAAATATATTTTTCAATCAAAGTGTCATATACCACTTTGAAACTTTTAAAAGAAGTTTTAATTTTAAAACTTTAATTTCCATATAAATAAATCCCTAAAACCATTTTTAAAACATGGACATTAATGAGAAAGATTTATAAGAATAAGTCTTTAAAACATTTAAAAATGATATTTTAGTTAGAGTTTCTAACCAAAAGAGATAAACTTGAATACAAATAATTGAGGTAATAAAAACTTTGTAATATCATGAGAATAAAGGGATTCATGATATTCTATGTCAAAGTACGTTATATACACCACATAAAAGTGATTTGGTGTATAACAACAAAGAAGTCTCAATGGGATGTAAACTGAGATTAAGTCTCTTATAAAGACTGTATCCTTAGGTTAAGGATAAATCAATGACATAATTATGTGTGAAAAATATAAATACACTCAATATTATTGGATATTCAGTGTAAATCAATTATAGGACATTCACACATATTCTTGTAAAAACAACACCAATGAATTGGATGTTTAACTCAATAAATGGAGATTGAGTTAAAATTACTCTTATCAAGTTCATATCGACGACTTGAGAATTTATCAATGGAGTGATTATGTGTATCAAAATTATATCCACATAAATGGGAGTGTAAATTATGACATAATCAAATGAATAGTGATTCCACACATAATCTTGGTGTAAAATAATCAATGAAGTATGCGTAAAGCTAAATGAGTTGAAATTGAAATTTCAAATTCCCTTATCAATTTGGTAAATTACGAAACATACACCCATGAAAGAAGTATCATACAATGATGATGTAAATATCCATAAATTAAATTATATTATGCAATTAATACAATCATGGGCAGTATACACACCACATGCAATAAATAAGTGGTGAACAATGGAAATCTCACGGAATTAAAAGTGAGATAAGAAACCCCTTACTTTGTACTTTTTCCTTGGTCTAAGGTAGGTTAAACTCCTGTATAATGGTTAAATATTTTTTATTTAATTATAAAAAATCATTTACATTAATCATATATGATCTTTTAACATTGATTTGTTAATAATATCTTAGTATTATCATCGTTTCGGGTGTTAACGGATTTGTTTTCCTTTATATTATTTGTTATGCGAGCCGTATTTGTTATGGATGGGATGTATCTTATTAATATCCATAATGATATCATGTCTCTAAAAATTATTTTTATTCATCAAATGAAATTTATTCTTGAATAGATATGATGGGGAATGAATCTCATCACGTTCGTGGAGACGGTAATCCGTACGTATGCACGAGCGACAATATCATTATTTTGATATTAAAATAATATATAATTGCATGGTATATCATATATACAGAATAATTATCATGTTATATTTATTATTTACATGAATTAAAGATCATTATTATACGCATCCAAATAATAATGTATTGAATAACAATTACACCACGACGTGGAGACGGTAAGTCGTACGTACGCACGTATGGTGACATGTCATTAAAAGGATGGATAGAATACCGAATATGGTTGTACCATATTTATAATAACATCACAATATATATAAGATACCTGATTTATTATTTTATAATGGAAATAACAATGAAAGAAGAAGTGGAAGAAGAAAGGAACTTGAAAGATGGTGGTGAAAACATTACTTCTTCTTCGGGTTCTTCCTTTTGATTTGATCAAAAGGGCTCCTTAGGTTGGCTTTATGATCAAAAAAAGGCCTCTAGGTTGAATTGAGGGAATTTGAGAGAATATTTGGGCAGGGTTTTTCCGAGCCAAAAGGCTTTGAAGGTGTGAAGAATTGGTTAGAAGTGGTGTCCTTTTATAAGGGGGAGGAGGGGCTCTTTAGGAAAAACTTAAAATATTATTTTATAATAAATTCATATTCGGTTTATAATGGCTCCAAAGTGGATTATTAAAATCCTAATGTGGGGATGGGTTTAAATCCTTTCAACCAATAGATTTTATACAGGTTTGGGTCATTATATTAACCTTATCTTTTAGTTTTAACTCTTGGTTAATTAGTTTGACACTTACCATGTCACTTTGTATTTTTATATTATACAGTTAATAAACTTACTATATACCTCCAAGAGACCCCCAAGTGGTCCATTAATGATACATATATCATGATAAAAGTCCTTTTTCCGATCCGTATATTTTTTGGAATTTAATATCAATTAATAATATAATATTTGTTTTAAAAACTCTTTTATGTCAATTTTGACACTATTTGGTATTTGATTTTTTTGAAAATTATAACAGCATTATTACTTAAAAAAAGTAAATTAAATAAATCATAACATGTAATATTAACCTATAAAATTAGTTTAATTCATTAAAAGTATCAAATTATATTTATTTGGGAATTTATAATATCAATTATTTTAATATTTCACTAATAAGGTAATTACTGCATCATCATTGTGTCATAAATAAATTTAATTATTTAATGTATAAAATTAAAAATAAAATAAAATTATGTAGTAAATATTCTTATCTTTATAATTAATATTTATAGTCGAAAATATAACATATATATACCTATTTAAAATTTGTTTTTCTAAAAGATATAGGCTTATGTCATTTTTGTATTTACTTTAACTTAATTAATATAAAGTGTCATTATCACTTAAAAGTAGATCCATGGGGTCCCAAAATAGACCCAAAGATGACCATGGTCGTATATTTATCAACAAATAGTTTTAAGACATGTTTTAGGGTAAATTAATATTATTATAATATTATTTTGTTACCCTTATTTACCGGATTTACCCTTTAACCATGGTAAATAAAATATTTACCGAAGTAATTATTCAAAATGTCTAAAAATAAGAGTTACCTATTTACATAATTTGGACATTCTGATTAAAAATATAGAATCCATTTTTCCAAATTCAAAACACAGAAGCGGCATAAATTAATTTAAATTTAATTCCCGCTGTCAAAACAAAAAGCGTGTTTTTAAGAAATAATAACTATCAAAAGATTGACACTTGTTTATGTCTGGTTTAAATGTGAAATTATGTCCAATGACCAACATTGTATTAAATGATAAAATATATTCTAAATATACTTTAAAACCACTCAAATTCATAATTTATTACTATTAATTATTTCAATTAAAAAAGTTGTTTTTAATTAAAATTTAGTAATTTTCACTATTCATCAGAATATGAAAGTTATCCAAAAAGTACCAAAATTTCACCCTAGGATAATTTCGATATTCCAAATCCAAAAATGAAGTCCATTTTGGAAGATAAAATGTATAAAATTTCAAAAAGTGGGTATTAATATTCATAACTGCTAGTTTTATTAGTTGTGGTGTGTGTTAGAACTTGAAGTTGCGTACAACATACGCTACCGTATTATTCAGCGAGAAGCATACCATGGAAGATTGGGGTGTTAAATTCTCCCATACTTCAATAAATTGTGTCCTCACAATTTTTAAAATTGTGCTTGGGAATATAATGGAAAGTACCACATCGGAAAAAGAATCAATAAAACTATCACTTTAAAAGAAAGAAAGAGAAGTACAAGGGTCACTCGAGATAACCTATACTAGGATTCCATGTAGAAAAACATGAATATGGATGATAAAATAAGTGTCAAGTTCTGATGGAGAGAGATAGAAAACATGATCAGGAGAAATTTAACAATAAGAAAACCACAAACTTGTGATGGGAGAAATGGTCACTAGTTTCCGAGTAGGAAAAGTAAACGAACAACATTTTTATTTTTATTTATTTATTTTTTTTAAGTTACATTACATAAATATGAGGAATTAATTTCTGAGATTGACTAAGAACATAAAGAGATATACTTAATTTTTAAGTAAAGTTTCATTCTTTAATAAATTTCTACTACTATCTCATTTTTAAACGATGAGTATTCCAGAAGACTTGGTCACAATAGAAGAGCTACAATAAAATTCTTATAGAATCACATGATCCATGAAGAATAAACTATATATTTACCTTGTCTTTAAAGATTAATCAAAACCAAAATGGTTAGTATAAGATCTGATGATCCCCCAAAAGGTTATTTCATTAGAGAAAGAAACACTAATCTTAATTTCTAAAATTAAACAAAAAATACCCCAAAGTTAAATAAATAGAATTCAATAAAGAATTGTCCTTAAAATCCTTTAATAAAATCCAAAATAACATTGAAACTCAAAACTTAGAAGAATTTGGTTATGTAGTCTTCCATGTTAAATGGTATCTCCAAATGACATCAATTACTCTTAAAGTCGCATACTTAAAAGTAATTAACATAATCACATATTCTCTATTATAGGTTAATCATTTCCATAAATAACACAAATCACTATAAATCCTCAATAAAAACATAGATAAAAATCCACCATTACTCCTCAAATGAAATCCCATACTATTCTATTTTCCTTGGGCATATAGTGTCCCAACAAAGCGAACATCTTCCAAAATAACATTTATCACTTAATCACCAAATAATTTTCCTATAATAAGGGTATTCATTTGATAAGACAAAATATCCCAAATAAAATTATTATTTATCAATAAAATCAGTTAACTAAAAATAATAGTCACACTAACCAGGGACCTCACGTAGTCCAGTGGTAGGTGATAAATCCCAATCACACTTTGGTTGTGGGTTCGATTCCCACAGCTTTGTCCGGCACGACGGGTTGTCACACGATCTGCGTGTTGTCCTTTTTCAATAACTATATTTTATAACATTACCAAAATGAGATAAATTCCTAAAAATAACCATAACATAATTTAACCACAAATGTTATCTCATACTATGCATTTTCATCCCAAATTATAATAACTTGTAATTGCCTCAAACCCAATGACCATATAAAACCAAATTGTTATTTATAACTATATCCACAAAATAAAAGATAATTCTTCCTCAAATATCATTCTCACATGGAAAACTGCAGGGTTACAAATACAAGAGAATATTATTCCAAGGTAAACCCATCAACAAGGAGCACTAATACTTTTTAAACATTTCTCCAACCATTTATTTCCACATAGATTCTTCTTTGACCAAGAAAATATCCTATAGAATAGGGCATTCACTCGGGTAATGGCCAGGTCCCCTATATTTATGGAAAATGACTGTAAATGGATTCTTGGGACCATTCTTATATTCTTCCATAGTACTCTTCATTTTTCTTCGGCAATTCTTCACTTTATGTCCTTCCTTCCCTCACGTAAATCATTTCTTTGTCCCATTGAGACACTTTCTTGGGTTTCTCCTTCCACATTTCCTGCATGATGTAAATTGAGGATTCCTATCTCCATAGTCTCCACTACTGGAGCTTCATCACCTTTCTCTTCTTTGTTGAGTCTGGGAATTGGTTAATATATATATTGTTGATCATATTTTTGGAAAATTGATTTGGAATGAAGGCGATATCTTTTACGCCTATCAACATTCCATTTTGTTGCTCATTTCCACCACCTTTCCCACCTTGTACATCATTCTCAAAGTCACTATAACTTCCTTGGAATCCAGCCATTGACTAAAACTAGAAAGAATTGTGTGAGTAATAGTAGTCATAAAATCATTTAGAGAATATCATGTCACCATATTCTCAATTTGAAACACATTAGGATTAACCAAGGTCATTTACTCTCATCTTATATATAATACTCCAAATTAGTTTGTAGATAAAATGTAAATTATCCTAAGCATATCCCCCGGGAGTGTCGTAACCAAGAGTAAAGCAAGGCCCGTTTTCGTGCACCATTTCCCATTCGAGTCGAGATCAAAGCGGTGTTTTCAGGTTTTACCCCTAGGTACATATGTGCCAGAGCCGCCTCTACCTGCTTGTATCCAGACAGGGATGTATTGCTCAGAAAACTCACAAAATCTCTACAATACCAAAATTCTAGGAAGTTCTTCTATACTAATCCTCAAATTCTATATTAGGGCAATGTGCTCTAATAAGAGTTTATCTAAATCTAGCTCCTAAGGTTTGTACTAAACTTCCTCTAATACCAACTGTAACACCCTGACCCCAATTACCCAGAGTCAGTGCATTATTACATAATATTGGTATGATCACAAAGGATCAAGTCTCGAAATACTGATTAGTTTAGTAGTCTTGGAAACACCAGATATATTCATAAGTCTTACATTACATCATAAGGTAAAAAAACTACAACAACATCTTGTCTTCATATCCCCTCATACTATCCCTATAGGTCATTCATAAATTACTTCTTCACATCCTGGGAAAAATAAAACATTGAAAGGGGTGAGCTCAGATGCTTAGTAAGGATAACAATATATCATAAGTTTTCATAGATAAGCATAAACACTTAAGGCAATGTATTACTAAAACAAAAGCCTTTTAAACTTGAACTTCAGCATAATATGGCAAAGATAAAATTAAATAATGCCATTTACTTATTCACATGGATATTCTACTAGTCAAATAATCACATGAAATATCAATAACCACTTTTATAATGATGGAATGCATAATTCCAGACGATCATAACCATGTAGCCAAGGCCTCGTGCCGAGACTACAAATAATATTTTGTCAAGGCCTCGTGCCAAGACACTAGTTTGTCTCATGAGACATACTAATGCATCGAGGACCTACAGTGGGCTCCACCCTTCACTTACTAAGTCCAATGCATTCCTCATATAAAAAGTTTTAAATATAACATAAACATTCATATTAAAACTAGCATATGAAATGTCAATACTTGATCCACAAACCATGAATGGTATAAAAATATCACATCCACAGTCAAACATAACTGATTCGATACAATATGGAAGATTATATTGTATCAGATTAACCTCAATAAAGAATAATGAAGGATATTGACATAGATGAAAATAATCATCACAACTATTAGGGAGAAATATCCCCTTTTTTCTTGAAATCATTTAAAAGTCACACTATTTGTCAAGAATCCATTTAAAAATAGATTTTTGAATCAAAGTGTCTCATACCACTTTGAAACTTTTAAAAGGAGTTTTAATTTTAAAACTTTAATGTCCATATAAATAAATCCTTAAAAACATTTTTAAAACATGGACATTAATGAGAAATATTTAGAAGAATAAGTCTTTAAAACATTTAAAAATGATATTTTAGTAAGAGTTTCTAAACAAAAGAGAGACACTTGAATACAAATAATTGAGGTAATCAAAACTTTTTAATATCATTATAATAAAGGGATTCATGATATACTATGTCAAAGTACATTATATACACCACATAAAAGTGATTTGTTGTATAACAACAAAGAAGTCTCAATGGGATGTAAATTGAGATTAAGTCTCTTATAAAGACCATCTCCTTAGGTTAAGGATAAATCAACGACATAATTATGTGCGAAAAATATAAATACACTCAATATGATTGGATATTAAGTGTAAATCAATCATAGTACATTTTCACATATTCTTGTAAAAACAACACCAATGAATTGGATGTTTAACTCAATAAATGGAGATTCAGTTAAAATTACTCTTATCAAGTTCATATCGACGACTTGAAAATTTATCAATGGGGTGATTATGTGTATCAAAATTATATCCATGGAAAGGGTAGTGGATATTATGTCATAATCAAATGAATAGTAATTCCACACCTAATCTTGGTGTAAAATAATCAATGAAGTATTCGTAAAGCCGAATGAGTGGAAATTGAAATTTCAAATTCCCTTATCAATTTGGTAACTTAAGAAACATACACCCATGAAAGAAGTATCATACAATGATGATGTAAATATCCATAAATTAAATTATATTACACTATTAATACAATCATAGGCAGTACACACACCACATGCAATAAATAAGTGGTGAACAATGGAAATCTCACGGAATTAAAAGTGAGATAAGAAACCCATTACTTTGTACTTTTTCCTTGGTCGATGGTAGGTTAACCTACTGTATAATGGTGAAATAATTGTTATTTAATTATAAAAAAATCATTTACATTAATAATATATGATCTTTTAACATTGATTTGTTAATAATATCTTAGTATTATCGTCGTTTCGGGTGTTAACAGATTTGTTTTCCTTTATATTATTTGTTATGCAAGCCGTATTTTTTATGGATGGGATGTATCTTATTCATATCCAGAATGATATCATATCTCTAAAAATTATTTTTATTCATTAAATGAAATTTATTCTTGAATGGATATGATGGGGAATGAATCTCATCGCGTTCGTGGAGACGGTAATCCGTACGTACGCACGAGCGACAATATCATTATTTTGATATTAAAATTATATATAATTGGATGTTATATCATATATAAAGAATAATTATCATGTTATATTTATTATATACATGAACTAAACATCATTATTATACTCATCCAAATAATAATGTATTGAATAACAATTACACCATGACATGGATACGGTAAGTCGTACGTACGCATATATGGTGACATGTCATTCAAAGGATGGATAGAATACTGAATATGGTTGTACCATGTTTATAATAACATCACAGTATATAGAAGATACTGGATTTATTATTTTAGAATGTAAATAACAAACAAATAAGAAGTGGAAGAAGAAAGGAACTTGAAAAAGGGTGGTGAAAACATTACTTCTTCTTCGGGTTCTTCCTTTTGATTTGATCAAAAGGGATCCTTAGGTTGGATTTATGATCAAAATAAGGCCTCTAGGTTTAATTGATGGAAGTTGAGAGAATATTTGGGTATGGTTTGTCCAATAAAAAAGGCTTTGAAGGTGTGAAAAATTGGTTAGAAGTGGTTTCCTTTTATAAGGGGGGGAGGGGCTCTTTAGGAAAAACTTAAAGTATTATTTTATAATAAAATCATATTTGGTTTCTAATGGCTCCAAAGTGGATTATTAAAATCCTAAGGTTGTGATGGGTCGAAATCCTTTCAACCAATAGATTTTAGACAGGTTTGGGTCATTATATTAACCTTATATTTTAGTTTTAACTCTTGGTTAATTAGTTTGACAATTACCATGTCACTTTGTATTTTTATATTATATAGTTAATAAACTTACTATATACCTCCAAGAGACCCCCAAGTGGTCCATTAATGATACATATATCATGATACAAGTCCTTTGGACGATCCTTATATTTTTTGGAATTTAATATCAATTAATAATATAATATTTGTTTTAAAAACTCTTTTATGTCAATTTTGACACTATTTGGTATTTGAATTTTTTGAAAATCATAACAGCATGATTACTTAAAACAAAGTTAATTAAATAAATCCTAACATGTCATATTAACCTATAAAATTCGTTTAATTCATTAAAAGTCTCAAATTATATTTATTTGGGTATTTATAAAAGCATGATTACTTAGAAAAAAGTTAATTAAATCAATCATAACATGTCATATTAACCTATAAAATTATTTTAATTCATTAAAAGTGTCAAATTATATTTATTTGGGTATTTATAATATCAATTATTTTAATATTTCACTAATAAGGTAATTACTTCATCATCATTGTGTCATAAATAAATTAAATTATTTAATGTATAAAAATTATAAATAAAATACCATTATGTAGTAAATTTTTTTATATTTATAATAAATATTTATAGTTGAAAATATAACATATATAACCCTATTTAAACATTGTTTTACTAAAATATATAGGCTTATGTCATTTTTGTATTTACTTTAACTTAATTAATATAAAGTGTCATTATCACTTACAAGGGGATCCATGTGGTCCCAAAATCGACCCAAAGATGCCCATGGTCGGAAATTTGTCAACCAATAGGGTTAAGACACATTTTAGGGTAAATTAATATTATTATAATATTATTTTTTTACCCTTATTTACCGGATTTACCCTTTAACCATGGTAAATAAAATATTTACCGAAGTAATTATTCAAAATTTCTAAAAATAAGTGTTACCTATTTACATAATTTGGAAATCCTGATTCCAAATATGGAGTCCATTTTTCCAAATTCAAAACACAGAAGTGGTAGAAATTAATTTAAAATTAATTCCCGCTGTCAAAACAAGAAGCGTGTTTTTAAGAAATAATAACTATCAAAAGATTGACACTTGTTTATGTTTGGTTTAAATGTGAAATTATGTCCAATGACTAAAATTGTATTAAATGGTAAAAATATATTCTAAATATAATTTAAAACCACTCAAATTCATAATTTATCACTATTAATTATTTCTATTAAAAAAGTTGTTTTTAATTAAAATTTAGTAATTTTCACTATTCATCAAATTATGAAAGTTATCCGAAAAGTACCAAAATTTTACCCTGGGCTAATTTCGATATTCCAAATCCAAAAATTAAGTCCATTTTGAAAGATAAAATGTATAAAATTTCAAAAAGTGGGTATTACTATTCATAACGGCTAGTTTTATTAGTTGTGGTGTGTGTTAGAACTTGAAGTTGTGTACAACACACGCTATTGTATTATTCATCGAGAAGCGTACCGTGGAAGCTTGGTGTGTTACATTTATTAAATATTTTGGAAACATTTATACCCAAATAGGTTAAAATCTAAAAAATCTTAACATTTTCTAAAAAAAATCCTTTCAAATACCCCCAAACATGTTTATTTCCTCTAACTCAAAAAATAATCATTAGTTTGTTTGAGTTTTAATATGATTTTTGTATTGACATTAAAATAATACTCAAAAAACATATTCCCTTCAATTATTTTCATCTTATCCATTCATGATATCAACATAACCCTAACCAACCATCAAGAAAATATGCCTAGATCTAGGTACTCTTATGATTAATTATAATTCAATCTTCATCCTAGTATGATATATATAAGTAAAAACATATTACTTTCATTATCACAAGTTGTTGAACTCATAATCAAAATGAGTTTCATAATGAATAAAACATTCACACTTAGTCAATTATAATCAAACAAGCGTATCAATGAATTTTCAATCTTGTGTCATGTAGAATCTTTTATCCTATCATTGGTAGAGAAAAACTACAGAATATGTTTCGACAATATATGGAACCAAACTTTTAATACAATATTATCTTTAAGTATTGATTGAGAGGGTAATACATATAGAAAATCATTGATTTCATGTCATAATGTGACAACTAATCTCAAATTTCACCAAAATATATATTCAATTATAATAATATTTCATTGATATGAAAAAGATTATCTCATCACAATTTCAATGTCAATATATTTATATGGGGGTACATATATTCATCATGATAAAATACAAGAAAAACATAATCAATAACTAGGTTAAATGATGTAATTATATCAATTCTCACTCAATAATACTTAATCCCATTAGGATTCTATTAAATATTCATCACTAATTTTCATAAAAATTAATACCCTCAAATCAATATATAAAAATAAATAAAATAATGATACTTATAATATTAAATTTTATTATCAATCATGGTTCAAAATATTGTATCTTCATGCATTTTGATCATCCTGGGTATTTCCATACTGTATATTTGTTCACTTATTCACTATTGTTTTCAATTTATCATGAAAGTTTCTCCAAATCACTCAATTGAGAATGTCCTTCATATTTACTTGATAAAATGAATCATGTATCTTCAAAAAAATGAATTTTCTCATTGCTTGTATCCATTCCTTTAAATATATTCAAATGTAATAAATACCCCCCCCCCCCATTAATTATATCTGATGGCCTTGAAATTATCATCCTCGTGATCAGTATAGAAAAAAGTGAGATTTTTTAAATTTACTTGATGAGTTCGAAGACCATTAAGAAAATCAATTTTTCTAACCATTTTATCAAATAAATAATAATAATAATAATAACTTTATTATTATATTTACTTATTCTAATGTCAATATTCACAATAAAGAAACTTGATAATGTAATCATGTAAATAATTTTCTTAATCATAATTTATCACTTTTATAGTAAATATATATATATATATATATTAAAATATCTCTCATATCCACCATCCCAAGGGTTGTCCTATTATTCCTCCCCATGTGTCTTATGGTAATATTTTCCCAACTTCCCAATTTTTAATTTAATTCTCATTTTCATTAAATTAGTTTATTTTTCTCCCCCTTTTCTTATTTTTCCATTGTTATGGAAACCATATGTAGCGCCCTGACCCCAATTACCTAGAATCAGTGCATTATTACATCACATTGGCATGATCATAAGGAAATCATGTCCCTAAAGACCGATCAGTTTAGTATTATTGGAAACAAGATTCATACATACGTTCAACTTTACAACTTGAAAAGAAATACAACACTAATTTATTCCATTAGAAACATCCAAGCCTCTTAGATTATGCCTTCAATTCAATCATAAATAACTTCTTCATATCCTGGGAAAATGAAACATAAGAAAGGGGTGATCTCAAATGCTCAGTAAGGGTAAGAAATACAGTAGAAGATAACATAAATATTTGGCATGGTGAATAATTGAAAACACATGCCTTTACAAATAATAAACATGAACACTTTTATGACAGGAATATGAGCTGAGTAAATAATGCCATAATAAAACATAGTCATGGGTATTATACTAGTCTATTACCAAATTTTTGTGTCTAAATTCTCTTAGGTTATAGCCCCATTGATAGTTTTTAATAGAAAGAACCAGGATTTCATCTATACTGATCAATGTTAGGTAGATTTTGACTACCTAAAGGAGAGATTGATCAGAGCCTAAATGCTTTAGTTTCCTAAATAATGGGTGATTTTTAAGATCAATTGTGATGTTTCCTAACTGGGTCTCAGATACATCTTGATGTGGAAAAGGGAAGTGATCTATTATAGGTTTAGGAAGTTATGTCCCACATCAACGTAATTATTCCACCCATTATCTGTAGTTAGTGGTAGTAGTTTTTTTTATGAATTTGTGGTGATATTAACTCATCAGTGAGTTCTTTGTAGTATTCACAGACCACAAGAGTCTATGGTATGTTTCAATTAGTGGGATATGAACCTACATCAGCAGATGTGGATGGTGTTTCTCAAGGATTATGAAATTCATTTCTCTTACACCCTAGGAAAATGGAATGTGGTTGTTGACATGATGAGTTATAATTCGTGAGGAGATATTTTTTAGGAGTCTGAGGATATTTGGAAAGGAAAGTAGAAGCTTGTAGCCATTAATATTGATGTGAAGGAAGTTAGTGAAGAAGGTTTTCTATATAAAATGACATTGAAATTATATTTAATGTATAAGGTGGATGTTTATCGGTGGGAAGACTTGGAGGAATAGGTGATGCAAGACCATGTCGGCCATGCTGATACTCCATACGGTTGGATCGAGTATGGTCATAATTATATATTGTTTCAAGGGATATTGTTTTTCCATTGACCATTAGATATAGTGTTCTCCATGAGTTTTATATCTCACCCATAGTGGTACATTTATAAATTTCTAAGATATACCATAGTTTGTGTAGGAATATTTGGTGGCCTTGGATAAAGTGGTTAGTGGAAGAGTTCCTAACATGATGTTTAGTTTTGTTAGTAGCTGAAAGTGTAACATTGTGTTCTTATAGGTTTATTGTAACCCTTGGATGTATCCATGTGGAATTGCAGAACATAACTATGGATTTTTTCACTAGGTTACCCTATGATCAAGGAAGTCAGGATATTTTTTGGGTGATCATGGACTGATTGATTAGGTCATCCCATTTTATATAGATCATAAAGTAAAGTGTTGTGGATGTTCTGGTGAGGAGATACATAGATGAGGTAGTGATAATTCATAGGGTAATGATGACCATTGTATCTGACCAAGATTCTCATTTTACCTCATGATTCCATAGAGGATTTCAGCATGATTTTGGATCTCAGCTACACCTTAACACTTCTTTATATCCCTAGATAAATGGGTAGAAATCGTAGACTGTCTAGGTGTTAGAGGGTATGTTGTGGTCTTGAATCTTGGACTTTAGAGGATCATGGGTAAAACACCTAACTTTGGTTAAGTTTTCAAATAATAATAGATATCACTACTCCATAAGTACGGATCCATTTGTGGCATTATATAGGTGGTTATATCATTCTATGTTGTATAGGACCAAGGTTATGGATTCAACAGTCCTTGGTCCAAATGTGGTGAAAATCACTATAGAAAATATCTAAATGGTTTGAGAGTGGATAAAGGTGATGAAGGGGCATAAAAATTATTATAAAGATCATAACCAAAGGCCCCTTGAATTTGAGGTCAAAAATCATGTGTTCTTAAGGGTTTCCCCTCATTAGGGGTAGATCATATTCGATCATGGGAGTAAGATTTCTCCTACGTTCATTGGTTATTTTGAGTTGTTATAGTGCATTATCAAGGTGAATTATCATTTTGGGATTTCTCTATAACTGGATAGGGTTCACAATATCTTCCACATGTACCAGATTCAACAGTATATTCATAATGGAACCCATTTCATTGACTGTGGAGAGTTGGATATCAAGGATGATTCAATATTCATGGAGCATCAAATTGAGATCTAGGATCATCGAGAAAAGGTGTTGTGTGGATGATTTATCCCCTTTTTCTTGGGTTTTATGGACGAATGGTGGTTCTGAGGAGAAAACCTAGGAATATGAGTCACAAATTCATTCTCAATACCCCGAGTTGATCAATAAATAATCTTTTTTATTATGATACTTTGTTTTTTCTCTTTCTATTGAGATATGTTGGTTGATCATATGTTGATATATGAGTTTTACCTCTTTTCTTTTTTGATGATATTTCTTGGTTATTAACTTAGTCCTCTAATGTGTGGTTGTGTTATTGATATAGAGATATCCTTTACAGGTATCTCTTGGGATGGTTGTTTAGAACCCTTTCTCTTTTCTTGAATTTTTTTTTAGATTATCAATGATGGTAATTATTTAAGATGTACCTAATGTAATGTATTGGGTTTCTAAAGCATTTATTTTATATTTTTCTAAGGGATGGAGGTGTTAAAAGGGTTTTCAATGTCTTTTTCCTTTTTATATTTCCTTTGTTTCTCTCATGGTCACTTGGTTGTCCATGTAATTGATTGGTTAGGTCATGTGATTGATCATTCAATTTGTGTGGTTAGTTGTTTCCTTCATGCAGTTGATAATTTTTTTAATTTGGTTGGTTTCTCTCTTTATTAATTCACTCATTTCCTTGATATGGTTGATTGTTTCCTACATTCAGTCAATTATTAGTCATATGGTCAGTCCTTCATGGTTGAAATATTTGATCATGTGGTCGATCCTTCACTATGTCGGTCTATGTGATCGCTTGATTCCTTCATGCAGACGATCCCTTCATGTGGTCACTTAAATAGTTTATAAAAATAAAAAAAATAAAAATATTTATATTTTCATAGTTTCATGTAATTAAACCCTTTCAATATAAAAAAGTAAAAACAAATTCTTAAATAAATTTTTTCAAATTTGTTAAGATGGGACATAATCATATCATTGAATTTCTTAATTTTTGGGGTTTTGAAATGGTCAATTCCATGGGATTTTAATGAAACCAAAATTAAATAGGGATCTATAAGGAAGTTAACTATTATCTTTAGAGATATTTTTTGGAATATACATATGTTATTTTAAAATAATATATTTACCTCTTGTGAGTCTTTCTTTTTTCCTACGAGTTTGGATGATTCAGAATCTTGTTGTTGAGTCTTGGGAGACATCATCCTTGAACCAGACTCCCCTACTCACGATTCCAATCATATTTTTAAAACCTTTATTCCTTTATTTTCTACATCACCGTGTGGTGTTTGATGTATGAGTTTTTTCCTCTCTCTTACTCCTTCTTTCTCTACTAGTTTTTACATTTGATCAAGACCTTACCTCAGTGATATCCAGGTTACGACATCTCTTTCGCTTCCCTCTTTTTTGGTGTAATTAAATATACAACCCTTCTAGGTAGGGGATCCTTGTTCTCTCTTCATTTTGGGTGAATCATAGAAATTATTATAACTTTTTCTTCTTATGGGTGGGTGGTATGTAATAACTAATGAAGATAATGAACTAGATTAAATTGAGTTAAAGGTGATGGGTATAAATCTTATATGCTTTAACAATTTAATTTTATTTATATTGATGATCCTTACTCAAACTTGGGCGTTGTTAATATGTGTGTGTTGTGGTTATTGTAAATTGGTAAGCTTTGATGTATTGTTTGTTTAAACCCACCACTCAAAAAATGTTAAACACTTATATTTTTCTATGAATTGGTTATATGTAAACCTAGTATTTGTGTGAAAATAATCCTATCAGAATTGATGAAATTTTGTGAAATACCTCTTTAAATGGATTGTGGTAGTTATAGTACTATAATTATGGTGATATTTACTACTAGTATGTTTTTTACTATATTAGTGGTTGTGAGGGATTTCTAAGGGTTTGTAAAGTGATGGCGGTGACTGGTTCAGTTGTGGGATGTATTGAGGGATAGAATCATAGTGGTTGATATGGTTGTTATGGTGAGATGGTCGTGTTGTGGTGTTGGGTTTAGTAGGAGATGTGAGGGTTACTGTTTCAAGGTGGTTGGGTCGGGTAGTTTGGTGACTTGGTTGTAGTTTCCTAGTTTTGATGAAAAGAAAACTTGTTAATGATGAATTGAGAAGGGCATGGATGGGAACTAAATAATATGGGAAGGAAAATTAATATGTGGTAATTGAATCAATGAATTTATTGTTAATAAAATGGGATGTATTTAAATTGGAATAAATACGGATGTTGGATAGAGTATTCTATCATTAAATATGGGATTAAATGACTCAATAAATGGAGGTTAACAGGGTAACGGTAGTATGGTTTTGATGGTGGATGATGGTGATGCAATATTTATGTGAATATTTTTGGATGAGCTTGTGTTTGGATATGTAAGTATATATATATATACACCCCCAACCATGTCGAGTGATACACACTGACACTAAAATTTTTTGGAAGGGTGTTTTCTTTGATATCCAGGGTGGTGAGGGAATGGATGACTGATTACCTCTTATCCCATGCTCTTCCTTCGATAGTATTATGTGGTGGTGATATCCAGTTGGTGGTGAGTATTTATCAAGGATGACAAGATTGGTGGTGATTACAAGTGAAGATAGAGTGAGATATGCGGTGGGGGTTATGCATAGTAGGAGTGTATGAGGTTAATGTCCTTCTCAGTCATCATATCGCATTACACTCGTTATGAGGGTGTGGTTGGATACATGGTGATGTGGATGGTGATGTTGAAGATATGTTTGATATGTGGATATTGAATGATGCTAAAACAGAATGTTAAGCCCTACAGGAGGTTGGGGTGTGTAGTTTTGTGACCCGACCCACATTATATATGACGTAATATGTGATAACTGGTATACTTGGAAGGGATGGGAGTATAGGAAGTTAGATATCGGGGTGTGAGAGTGGAAAATTAGTGCGGGAGTAAATGTGGGTCAGCTTTATCTATGTTATTTTGATACCATTTTACTACCTTGGATATGTTATTTAGTGAGTGAGCCTTAGTGAGGTGGGGATGGAAAGTTTTATTATTTAGGTTTCATTGGTTCTTCTATTTGTTTGATAGATAATTAGTAGGATCTTTTCAAATTTATATGAGATGACTTGGGTATGATCATACTAAGTATACATTTCTCTCTATTTTAATTTCCATGAATTTTAAGAAAATTTGTTTTGGATGCTTTCTATGGAACTAATATTGAAAAATAAAATTTCAAGTGATTTTGGTATTCATTTTTCCTTCGAATTAAATTTCTTTTAATATTCCATATTTTCATTTTCTTGAATATAAATTAATGTCATGCATTCTTGATTTTTGAAGTTAAAAATTTTAGATTCCATGTTTTAATGTTTTAATATCAATAATTGGAACATTTTGTTATTGTAATTATGAACTCTTTAATTTTTTGGTGTGATTCTAATTGAAATTTTTTTTTACATTTCTGAATTGATAATTTTCATGAATATTAAATTTCATTTAGATTTTATTCATACTTAATAATTTATAGGATTTCATAATAACATACTTGAAACATTAATATATTTCAAGTAGGTGAATTTGAAGGTGTATAGATTATAAAGTATAAATACAATATAAATGAAATTTGGCACACTAAATAAATATATAAAAAATAATTGAAAATAAAAAATAATTTCATATATATAATAAATAGAAACTAATTTACAATATCCAAACTTTCATGTTTAAAATCCTAACAAGTACACTTTAAAAAACTTATGGGAAAAATTCATATTAAGTATTATATTGTTAATTATTATTAATTATTTTATTATTATTAATTGTGTTATTATTATTTAATATTATGAATTACATTATTAATAAATATTAATTATGTTATTAAATATTCACAATAATTAAAATAATAATTATGAATAATTATGTAAATAATAAAATTATAAATATAACTAATAAAATAGTTAATAATATAATTAAAAATAAATATTAATTAAATTAGTAATATATAAAATATAATTATTAACAATAATGTTATTAATAAAAATTTATTATACAATTAATAATCATTTATAATAATCATAATAGTAATATAACTAATATTTTAATAATTAATAATTAATTAATTATTATAAATGTTATATATCATCTAATTATTTATGTATTTAATAATACTTAAAAATAATATAAATAATAATGTAAATAATTATAAATAATACTATTAATATTTACATCATCATCATCATCATCATTAATAATATTATTTGTTGTAAAAACAATAAACAGAAAATGATTTACACACCACAAACAATTACTATTTAATAATAATTAATATTGATTTGATTATTAATTATTTCTATTTTTTTAAAATATCTAATTAAATTTATTATTAATTATATTATTTATATTTCATATTAGAAATCATTAATGATTAGATTTTATTATTAATTAGATTAATAATTCCATCCTTTAAAAACAATTTTTTTAATTATAGTTTTAACAACATTAATGACATTATTAGTAATAATTCATTGACTTTAATAGTTATTATTTATTACATTGTTAAATAATAACTATTTATTAATAATTTTTTGTGATTTATAATTCATTATCATTAATGTGTTATTATAAATAATATGTTATTCATTAAATGCTAGAAAAGTGATGTCTAAATCCCACATTGAAAACATGGAAAAATGTCGATTACCACACACTTATAAAAGGGGAGGTTGGTTTGGATTTTACATAATATTCTAATAATACTTTTCTTAAAGTATTACCAAATGTAACAATAGTTTAATACTATATAATTTTTTTTGTATATATATAAATAAAACAAAATTAAAAAAAATTAAAAAAAAACTTAGAAATGAGGGTATTGTTCAAGACAATAACTTATTTTAAAATTTTCTAAAGAATGTGTTGTATGGGAAAGAACATTCTCATGAAATATCATAAATATGGAATTGTCTCAGACAATTCCTTCTTTAAAAAATATATAGAGAGAGGGCACTTTCTGGGATAATTCCCACCCTTATGCATGAAACCACCCCCCAGGTTTTATCGGTAGATTGGAAAATAGTTTCTTAATCTACTCATTTTGGGAAATTATTTTTAATTTACCCTTATATGAGAAAAATTTATGAAGAAGGTAATATCAAGAACTATTTGTGCCATGTTGAGTTCAGTTGAAGTTACTCTCTTGATGTTTCCAACATGAGGTCTTATGTTTGATGGAGTTTTTCGTGCTGGAGATGAGAGGAAACCTTGGATAAGTGAATTTGAGTTGCACCAAGATCCAAATTCACCTAGAATTATTTGAAAGATGAAGGTAAATATTGATCCATGGTTTTGAGAAAAACTAAGATCGAGTGATTATTGGAGTTCACTATAGATGGTAAGTCTTGGGGTTTCAATTAGATATCAGAGTTGTGATTTGTTCGTTTTTTATGTATTTTTTATACTATATTAGATTCTGGAGGTTTAGGTTGTGTTTTAGGATATAGAAATTCTAAATTAACTAGAGGACACATATCAGAATTGGATGTGGTTGGAGCTACAGGGTGTTATTTTTTACTATAATATAGACTTTTGAAAGTTTTCAAATTAAATGATGATACGAAAACTGTTTTGTGATAGTGATGACTAATAGTGAATTTAACAATATAGTATGATGGTATTAAAATCAATAAAAATTTTATTTTAAATAGGTAATCAATATAATTTGATAGGATTCATTCAGTATACTACATGAGAATAGGGATGAGAAGCACAAGTGTAGTTTCCAAGGCTTTGAGAAATGGGAAATCTTGAGCTGGATAAGAAGAGGCCTTTATAGAGAATACTCATTTATATTACTTCAATTTTACTTTTTCCTACTATTTCAATAAAGTTTCATTAAAAATTATTATTGTTGTGATAAAAATATACTACTAAATTTTTTTAGGGTTTTAGATTTTAATAGATTGAACTTTTTCATTACTTTTTCTTGATTTCTCTTATAAATTTTATATTATACCCTTTTAATTCCTCTTGTTTTTACTTTTAATAATATCTGATGATAATTTTATAGAATAAATTATTGAAGAAAAATTTTCCTTGTAGTGGGTATTTTGTTTATATTTCATCAATTTATCAATGAATTTATGTGAGTTTTATTATGTGGTGGTAGTGTGATCTTGTAGTTCAATTTTCTCATTTTATTTCATATTGAGAAATAATTCTATACCATTCTAAGTAACTATGGGTGAAAATGGTGTACATCCATACCTTCAAGTAATAACCAAAATGATTACTTTGTAAAAGGTTTTTTCCTCTCTTCTCTAAGATAGAATCGCTATTTTATTATAATTTTGATTAAGAAATTCATATTATAGTGAGTTAATTAATATTAATTGTTATCTAACTGACAACTAGGTGATTCAATTCTCATTTATCATAGCTTCAGAACAATTATTATTAGACTTTTTGTAGGAGCAAAAATATTTAGCCAATCTAAATCAATTTGATACCCCTTAAATTTATTCTATGTTCACCCTTTTTCTTTTTTGATCCCCACATTTATATTTTTTAGTACTTCATAGATGGTTTAAAAAACATTCAATTTTCTTCATCCACATCATCTTCTTAAAAAATTTCCTTTTTGGTTTTTTTTTTTTTTTTTTTTTTTGGTTTTCACCTAACTTGCCTTCTTTGTGGTTTGACCCAACTTACGACAATTCTAGTTCAAAGTATATAAATAAATAAATAAATTTGAGTGTGTCAATGAAAATCCACTAATAAATTTTTTTAGAAACATTTTTTAGGAAGGAATGTGTATAAAAAATAATAATTCTATTTAAAAAACACAATTTTTTCAAAAAAAATTAAAATTTATTGTTCTCACTGTTGGAACTTATTATAAATTTCCAGAACCTATTTTTATGTGTACATAATGGAATATTAAGAATCTAAATTTAATTTATTAATTCTAAAAATTGATAAATATTTTTCATCCCTTAGAAATAAATATAAAACTGAAATGAAAAATATATAAATTCATAGAGCTGATAATTTGAAGGAAAATCAAAATTTTATTACAACTCAACCTAGAAATTAGAATCTTGAGAGACCTAGACTTAGAGACTTCCATTTTCTCATAGTTTTAAGTAATCCTTATTGTATATGGTTTTCCCCCAAGTCTAAGAATTATTATACTAAGTAATCATATATCTCAATGTTACTCACCTCTAATGGTCAACCTAATGAGGATTTACTTGTCTTCATTAGTGATTTTTATAGTACAATTCAAAATTTACTTTCACATGGGCTTAGTGAATAGAATATTAGGTTGATAGTGTTTCCCTTTTTCCTAAAGAGTAAGAAAAAAATCTGGTTACAGAATTTAGATGAGGAAATTTTTTATACTTGAGACCATGTTTTCAATTAATTTATTGTAAGGTTTTGTCCTAGGAACACCACAATTTAAGTGAGGCAAAAAATCATGAGTTTTATCTAGGATGAGGGATAAATATTTTACAAAAAATGGAATATATTCAAACCTCTACTTAGATATTGTTCCAACCACCAACTAGTTCCCCACCTCTTAATGGACACATTCTATTATGGTCTCACCCCTTATCACTAGTATATAGTATATCAGTTATATAGTGTTGATTTTTTAGATTTTATGGTTGAGTAATTAAATGAAATATTTAATAAAATGGATCAAAACTCCCAACATAAAATAGGAATAGAACCATCAATAAGATTGATCCTCATCCTCAAGCTACTGGAATTTATTGTGAAAATAAAGATAGATCACTTAAGGAGAAATGACTACATTATGGAATGTTTGGGCACACTATAACTTGTTTCCCTAACATTGAATTACCTACCCACCCTTATGAAAATACCAACTTAATTTTCTATGGTCCTAGAATTCAATCTAGAGATGACATGTTTTAAAAAAACTATAAACATGAATATATAAATCACCCAAATTTTTCATGGAGAGATCAAGGGATTATGAAACAACCTTCTACCCCTCAATACTCAAATCACTCAAGAAATTAATTTCAAAACATTATTGTAACTTCAAATTATATCACAAAATTAGATATTTTTGTTACTATTTTTATTACAATGGTATATTCCAAATAATCTAGCATTAATAATTTGTAAAACCAAGTGGGGGTAAATGGATAAGGATATGATTTTTTGGGAAAATTGAAAGTTTCCCAGCATAACTGAAATGGATCCAAAAATAAAATAACATGGTTGTCACCAAAATATCAAGTTTTAAAATATAATAAAATCTTAGGGCTCATCCTTGAGATAATGGGATAGAATATTTAACTTAATCTGAAAATAAAATTTTATAAAATACCAAATCTAGAAAACTGGACAGCAAGGTCCAGAATGAAAAAAATGAGTAAAACACTAAAATACCTTGTGAAATAATGAAAACCCATAAAAAATCTTCAAAAACCCAAAAAATAGTACAAAGACTTAAAACTATACAATACCATATATTATATTTGTGAACTTTATACTTCTTACTACATATTTTTAAATAAAATTTATATTGTATATTTTTATGATGTAGGTTTCAAAAAAGATATTTAAAATTATTGAAAAGGTTTTTTCCCTTTATATAGATCCAATTTTGATTGAAAACCTTAATCTTCATGTAATTTTTATAATTTTTCAACTATTTTGATTAATTTGTATATTTAAGGAACACTTTTTTCAGAAAAGATAAGGAATAAAGGAAAATGAAGTGGGAGAAGATTAATGAAGGTAAGAAGAAGGTTGGTTTTGAGGGGTAGGAGAAAACCCCACCTGATATATAACATTATTCCACTCCCATTTAATTTCCCCAAAGATCCAAATTAATGAATAATGATTCAGACGACTTTAAATTCCTTTAATTGTTTAAAACCTTCAACTTGAAAATTCCCTTTGCTGAGTCCTTAAACAAAATCCCATTATATATAAAATTTCTCAAACAAAAATTGGTTAATGAAAGAAATTATGAAGATATTTCCACAATTAATTTAACTAAAGAATGTAGTGTTATCCTTTAAAATAAGTTACCTCCTAAATTAAAAGACCCTGATATATTTTTTATTACATGAAAAATAGGATAAAGTGAGGATAAAAATTACTTGTGTGACTTAGAAGCTAGTATACACAAGATTCCTTACTCCTTATTTCAATATCTAGGTATAGGGAATCTCAAATCAACCTATGTATCTCTTAAATTTGTTAATATGTCAATTACTCATCTCATTAGAAGGGTTGATGGACTACTATTCAACCTAGGGAAGCTTAAATTTCCTACTAATTTTCTATTTCTTGGTATAAAATGTGATAAGAAGTTACTTATCATCTTGGGTAGGTCATTAATTATTACAAGTGGGGATATCATAGATGTTTCAAAGGAAAAAAGGAATCTAAAAACTGGTGTTGATCAAGAATACATTCATGTTTTTTGAGAAATACAAACTTTTGGTTAGATGTAAACTTATAAATGTTTCTAAATAAGTATTTATATACGAGTTAAGGAGGGATTTTAATGACCCTTTTGAGGGAATTATTCAAGAGTCAGTGTGTAAACATTTCAAGGTAAACATTTTTGAAATTGAATCTACATAAGAACTTTAAATACTATAGAGTATTGATAGTAGAATTAGGAAACTCATTTATAAAAATTATTAATTGGTTCAAGAAGAAAAAATTTTCTATTTACAAATTATTACTCTGGTTTTGGTTAGTCCTATCAACCCCATTTTTTTAGAAAATACTTTGTCTAGAATGAATCATGGATTCAAAGTTACATATAATTCATTCTGAGTTTTGTGAGCTTTAATATGAGTTTTTATCACTTAAATATTAGTGTCTAGAAGTCTCAAAAAAAAATATAGAACTATAGGTTTACATACTACTAAAAATAATATATTTTATTTATTTTAATAGGTATTATTTCCTGGTAGCTTCTCACCTACTAATATTGATGTTGTATATAGTGAGTTCCAACCTTATATTCAAAATTTTAATTCATTTGAGTCATATTTGGACTTTGAAAACTATTTCATTAGTGCATAATATGATGCCTTTGGGTGGAAATATTTCATTCTCTTAGATATTCAAACTATTTTGGTCTCAAATTCTATAAATAGTGAGAATATTGTATTTGTTCTTGCACCTGTTTTTAATATTTTAATGCCTTGAGTGTGGGGGAAATTTTAAGGATATTCCTATAATCTTTAGAGTTTTTTTATGATATTAACATAATTATTTGGTATTTTTTATCATTATATTGGATTTAAAATAGTCATGGGTGGTAATATTAGTCCTATGTTTCTAGAGTATTTTAGGAAGTCTCTACAAGATGCTGGTATTTTGGAAGTTTTAGGTGATCAAGAAGATATCCCCTTACAAAAAAATGAAGTTACAATCATAAATAAATCATACCCTCCAAATGATCGTGGTTATAATTTTAGGGGATAATTCTAGATGAAGACTCTAAACTTAGTGTTTCATTGGTGGAAACCCATGGTTTATAATTTTTTTCTTATTGTTAACTTTTGAAATAAACTTCCCTCCTTTTTTGTGTTTTCCTCTTAAATATGTTCATTAAATCCATATTTGTCCTGAGTTTTATTGCACATTATCTATTTATATCTTGGTTTCATATTTTTTATGATTAAAATTCATGGATTTTTAATGTTGTTCTTGTAGGTTCTCTGATGGAGAGGCCAAGGGAAGCTTAAAGTGTTTTAAAAATAGATATCAAGTGGCTATGAAAGAAAAATTATAGACAATTAGGGGACTTTAATTTTAATATTTTTATTTTATTTTTATTTTTTTGAAATTTTAATGGGCTAAAACCACTGCACACTCCATTTTAAAGTTGACGGAAATTGTTTTGGTGATTTTTTCATCTAAAATATGATCATGTCTATAATTTAAGTGTGGGGGAAAATTTATTAACTTTGGAAATAAATACAATGCTAAAAAAGTTATTAATTCTAGGGTTCTAATATTTCTTAATTCTAGGGTGTTTAAAATATTTTTGATTAGAAATAAAACCTTACTGAGCACCTTGTAAGTTTATTTTGTTTGTTCTGATAATTTAGTAGATTTGTTTTAAATTTTTTTTGTTTTCTCAAATTAATGATAAGAATGATTCATTTTTATTATGTATTAAAAATATTTTTGTTCTATATAATGAAAATGAAAGAACTTTTTGAATTCTTTTTTGATAAACTTCTTTTAGTTGTGGAAACATACTATTTTTAACCAACTCATGACCCTTAATCATTATTTTGAACTGTGGAATTAGAAATATTTTTGAACCAAACTATTTAAATTTTTCTCCAATTATAAGATTCAATATTGAGGAAAATTTTTATTTTTAAGTGTGGGATAGGGGTATTTAATATTTTTAAATTATATTTCATTGAGAACACATCAAAATACCCTAAAATATTTCACACTTTACTATCTTTGAGAATCAATTTTCTTACTCAGTGGTTGATTTTTTTTAGATTTTGAGGACTTTTTTCACTTTAAGGGGGTTAACATTTTCCATTTCTCCATGGGTTGAATTAGGTAAATCTTTTCATTACTCTCTAAAATATTCTTGATTTTGGTAAAAATTTTAGAGTAAGATTTAAAAACTTAATTTTCATTGAACTCTTTGATTGGATTTTAAACTCATAATCCTTGCATTTAAATAAGCTATGAAATGAACTATTAAACCTTGTAAACTCTTTGTTTTTTAAGCTAAAATTGGTGGTTAAATTAATTATTCTTCCTTTTAGTTATTAAACTCACTCTTCCACAACTTGTCTCTATCTATTATTTTTTTAATTTTGCAAGTATGTTCACTTAGGGAAAAGGAAAAGTTTGGAATTTAAATTAAATTCAAAGGGAATATCATTTATGTATTTTTAGAATCTTCAATCTCATAATTTTTTCAAAACCAAAACAAAATTTTAGATAAACCACTTTTTTTAGAAGAAAAATCACATTTACTACTTTAGAGAGTTTATGGGGAAAATACATTAAAAAACCAACTCCTTGTTGGAATTTCAGTTTTTCATTCTTGGTATTTCTTTTCTTTCACTGAATATAAATAACCAATTACTTGATGACAAGTAATGCTTTAAGTATTTAGGGGGGTTTATGTAGCCAGGTTTTAATAAATTTTTCTCCACAACTAATTTTGAAGCTCATTTTATTTTTCAGGTTAAATTGTGATTTTAATGAAGAATTTACAAATTTTTATCATTTTATAGTGAAAATTTAAATCCTATATTTTTTTGTAAAAATCAAGATTTTTAGTGATTAATTATTAAATTTTCTCTATTTTAACTTCCTTACATTTTAAGAACAATTATTTTGGATGATTTTGATGGAGTTAGTATTGAAAATATATTTATAAGTGATTTTGAAAGTTTTTACCTAGAATAATTTTTTTTCAATATTACATGTTTTTTCTTTTTATGAATATAAATAGATGGAATATGTTCTTGATTTTTGAAGCTAATAATTTAAAATTTTATGTTTTAATTTTTTTAATATCAATTATTGGAATATTTTTTATTATTATTTTGAACTCTTAAATTTTTTGGTGTTATTCTATTTGAAATTTAATTTCACATTTTTGAATTGATAATTTTTACAAATATTAAAATTTTTATTCTTTACGTTACTAAATTTTAGTGATTTCTTTCCTGTATACATGTCAAAGCAGTAGCAACATAGGTGTGATATCCAGGATTCATAAATGGTGTTGCGTGCACACCATGTTCCTTACATAATTCCATAATAATTTTAAGATTAATGTTTATATGATCTTGCTTGTTGAAGTTTTATAGAAACTAAGGGGGGCATCGATTAGGGTTTTGGTTTTATCTCAGTTGTTTGTTCTAATCACTAGATAGAAGGATCAAAAATGATTGTTCAATATTATTGATAAGAGGTCTCATCTTTGATGGATTTTTTCATGATGAAGATGAAAAGAATACCTAACCAAGTGAAGTAGAGTTGCACCCAGGTTTTAAGTCACCAAGTAATATTTGAAAGAAGAAGGTGAATGTTGAGCTGTGGTTTGGAGAAAAATGAGTTTTAGTGGTTATTGGAGTTCACTAGAGTCAGCATGTCTAGTGGATTTGACTAGAGATCAAAGATTTGAGTTGTTTTATTCACTATTATATTCCCTATCCAGACTCAGATTTAGGAGGTTTGGGTTATGGTAGAGGATATGGACATCCTAAATTAATTGGTAGACACATGTTAAAACTGGAATCAGTTGGATTCCCTTGGTGTTATATTTAATTAGCTTATAGGAATTTTAAAGTTAGACTGAAAATAAATTTACAATGATGAGGCAGTGGAATTAAATTTGGTGTGAAATTTATTTTAAGGGGAGAAACAATATAATTCAAAATGATTCATTTAGAACTTAGAAGGATAATGGGGATGGGAATTATGGTTGAAATGTTTGAGGGTTTTAGAAAGGGGAAATATAGAGCTGGAGAATAATAGGCCCTCTATAGAGAAGAATCATCCATCCTTCTTTACTTTTATTTCGTTTTCTTTTGTTTCGAGATGTTTTAATTAAAAATTATTATTGATGATATGAATATATACTGCTAAATTTTTTTAGTGGTTTCTAATTGTAATGGGTTTAAATTTTTCACTACTTATTCTTGGGTTGACTTCATAATTGTATATCTTCCTCTTTATCTTCCTCTTATTTCTACTCTTTATAATATTCGATGATAACTTGATAGAATAAATTAGAGAAGAAACCTTTTTTTAGTAGTGGGTATTTTATTATTATTTCACCAACATTTCAATAGATTTAGGTGAGTATTATTACGGGGATGTTAATGTGGTCTTACTATTCAATTTTCTCATTTTCTTTCATCTTGAGCATTTCTTTTACACCATACTAGGTACTGGAAGGTGAAAATGGAGTAAAATCATTCCTTAAAGTAATAAACAAAGTACTTAATGTAGAAAAGGTTGTTTATTTTCTTTTATAATATTGAATCACTCATTTTCACTATGTTTTATTGAAAATCATTCTTATAGTGATTTAATTAAGCTGAATTATTATCCAAGTGGAAAAATGGTGAGTTAATTCTCATTTTCCATAGATTTGGAAAAATTCTGATTAAACTTTAGGCAGGAATAGAAATCTTTAGTCAATCCAGATCAATATAATTCCTCTCAAATTCATTATTTGTTTAACCTTGTTCTTTTTTCTCCTTTATTCACTATTTTTAGTATTTCATCACTGATTTAAAATTCCCTCCACTTCACTTCATTCCATCAATATCTTCTTTTATTTTTACAGTTTTGGTTTGTTTATTTATTTTAGTTTATTTTGGTTTGTTCGGTTTTCACTCAACTTTCCTTATCTATGGTTCAAACCTACTTACCACAATGCTAGTTATATGTATTCTAGTAAATAAATAAATTTGAGTGTGTCAATGATCATGCTACCAAAGGTGTATCGTAGATAAATCCTTCATTACCCTCCAAACATTGTTGGACTCATGCACAACATCACCATGTGACTTCCTACTCAAAGTATTGGCCATAAAACTCTCTTTAACTGATGCATAGTAAATCTCAAAGTCATAATCCAATAATAATTCCATCCATAAATATTTTTTAAAATTCAAATCACACTTGGAGAAGATATACCTCAAACTCTTGTGATCAGTGAAGACCACAAAGCACTCACCAATGAAGTAATGCCACCAAAAATTTAGATCAAACACCACCACACCAAGATCAAGATCACAGGTGGTGTAGTTACATTCATGAGGTCATAACCATAGATACTCTTATAATATAGTCACTCCTTACTATAATAAAACACTACCTAATCCACAGTATGAAGTATCAAAATAAACCTCGAATGCAACACCCTCCTCTAAATGATGAAGAACCAAATCACTAACTAGTATCTCCTTCAAAAACTCAAAAGCAGCCTAACACTGGTCAATCTATGTGAAAACTTGATCCTTCTAGGTCAGATATATCATAATAGTCAAAATATGTGAAAATTTAGGTATGAACCTCCTATAATAGCTTACACGACCAAGGAAACTTTGTACCACTACAATGTTCTTGGGAGAAACCCAAGAAACATCTTCCTCAATATTTAAAGAATCCACTAATACTCCATGTTGATACACAACATTACCCAATAAATTGACCTCATGATCCCATAACTTACACTTTGATAGCTTCCCAAAAAATTTTATAAACTGAATAACTTCCAAAAAATCTCACAAATTCTCTACATTCTCCTCCTCGGACACTGAATATGCAAGGATTTCCTCAATAAACACAACCATTAATTGATCTAGAAATTCAGGGAACAAAGAATTCATCAGTCCCATGAATACTTATAGAGCATTCATAACACTATATGGTATCATAATGAACTCATAGTTCCCATAATGAAATCTGAAAGTAGCCTTCAGAATTCCTCATCCTTTACTCACAACTGATGATGTTCTGGCCGTAAATAGATTTCTAAGAACTAGTTATCTTCATTCAGATAATTGAAAAATAATCAATACGTAGGAGAGGATAAAATCTTTACATTATCACCTAATTTAAGTGGTGATAATCGATACACAATCCTAGACTATCATCTTTCTTATTCACAAATAGAACCGGATCACCCTAAGGAAACACACTAGGTCGAATGAATCCTCTCTATAGAAGATCATCAATCTGAATAAGATCCCCCACAACTCATAGGGCATCATACTATATAAGTATATTGATATCAGAGTGACACTGAACTGCATCTCTATCCAAAACTTGATCTCACACCAAGGGGTAGTGTTTCAGCCTATTCCAAAAAAGTCATCAAGGTACTCTTATACAACCCTGAGAGACACTACTAGATAATCCGCTACTGAACTCAACATCAGCTCAGTCATCAAGGAATACAAGAAATAAACATTCCTCTGAACCATCTGAGTATCTTTCTCTCCAACAAATAAAGTCTTTTATTCATCAGCATCATAAAACTCAATGCACCTCCTTAAAAAATCCATAATATCTTATACTGAATACAGTTATTACTTTTTAAGGATTATATCCTATGGTTGTATATATTAACATATGAAATATACCCAAGATTGATATTTCTCTAGAATCATCTCACAATCTCTACACACATCATAAAATATTTCTCAACCCCTAGCTGATGTAGTCAAATCTAAGGGAACTAGAACCCTCTCCACCTCTAGTCCTAAAACATAAACTTGGGTGGGTGAAATAAATTAGTTCATAAATATTAAATCAGATAAGGCATGTATATGAGTATAATATAACCAAATAGGACCTCGTATGATTTTTGTCTCATTTGGCATTGGAAACTCTAGGGAATGTATCTAACCATGTCCATCTCCATGACCTCTTTAGACATGATAGAGACCACCTCCATGGCCAAGATCTGCATGATATCCCTAAGGATGAGTGGAATCATGGGGTTATCCCCTACCCACTCCATAACCTCTATGCTGATAAATATCTATATCACATTGATTCTACTAATTCCTTGGAGGATACTACCATAATGACTGAGCCTAGAGAGGACCACCAGCTCCATGCCAACTATCGACGAAGGTTTAGCACTCGAGATTTAGTTGCATGCATAATAAACCATACCTGATCCATTAGTAGTGGTCTAAGAACTACCAACCATATAGATATGGGATGAATACGGATATAACCTACTCCTTTGTATCTTAATCTTCTATTGACTCGGTGTAACATCCCATGTTTTGGTCGGGTTTAAATTTTCAATGGAATTTGGTTTTTTCAATTAGTGAACAAAATGAATATTAAACTGGGATTTAGAAGGTAATTTTGAGATTTAAAGAACTTAAAAGTTGTTTTTTATGAGTTTTAAGGTCTATGAGGTTT
Organism: Viscum album; assembly: GCA_963277665.1. Lineage (NCBI taxonomy): Eukaryota > Viridiplantae > Streptophyta > Magnoliopsida > Santalales > Viscaceae > Viscum > Viscum album. The sequence continues at coordinate 742,184,973 of OY728123.1, read as the reverse complement.
CCTAGGTGTTCAGATGAGTTTCGAGAGTATCAATATTCAAAAACTCATTTTCGATTGAAATAGGATGAGGTGAACGGTTAGTAGTAACTATGCGGCTCAACCATGTGGCCCACAAAAAGGAGAAGTATAGTTAGTTTAACCATGAAGGGTTCCCAAGATTGTTTTTTAATTAAGTACAGAGGTAAGGAATAATCCATAGGGTTGGTGAATGGTTTGAAAAATTATGTGTTGTAACTATGCAGAGTAGGGGTGTGCTTAGATAGTGAACTCCCGTGGTTGGTGCACAATTGGTAAACTATGCAATGCAACTATGTGACTTTGGGAGTGCTCTGGATAGTGTCACCACATGGTTGGTGCATAGTTTTCCTAACCATGCACTCTAACCATGTGCCTCTTAAAAATGATAAATTTTACTATTTTACCCCTTATTTAAAGGATTTTCACCCCTGTTCTCCTCTTGTTTCATGCCAATAGTTCCTAGTGTGCTCATCCTCATTCTCATCTCCCATAGAGTGAATATCATCCATTCTTGATCCAATTTTATTATGTTTGGATGTGTTGAAATCCTAACAGTGAGTCTATAACTCCTCTTACTTATTTTATTTATTTTCATTTCCTTCTTAAATGTTATCATCGTGTAAACTGATATACCTTATTTATAGGTTGTTTTTTATATTATTATATTACTCTTGTTCCATATTAAATCAAAGCCCGATATTGGATGAGTGGATCTTCCTTGTTATAAGGTAGGTGGTTTATACCTTTTACCTCAAGGATTATATCATTTATAAACTGTTTTACACACCAAACCTTCCATGAATTACTCCTTCAATGATTAATACCTTAAATTAATTTCTTAAACCATGAATTAGGCATGTTATGTGACTTATATACCCAGTTAGATGTTGATTACCTCAACTCGAATAACCCCATGAGTGGTTTTGGTCATATTCCTCAATAACTTGGTTTTCTTATGACAAAAACACCACTAAGGTGTGTTTGGATTTCTTTGAAAATTGGAATGACCCAATTGAGTTGATTAATACTTAAATAAGGGGTAGATGTAATGTATTGTGCTTGGACCTTATATATATCACTTGAGAGTGAGACATATTAATTTAATTAAATTATTTGTGATGTGGCATGGATAACTCCTTGGACCACTCATTTTATTTTAAATGATGATAGATTATGGATTGAGTTCCTAGTGTTATTTTAAATTCAAATATTAAATTTTGACTTGGAATTGATAAATGGAATAACCAAGGAAATTTTAAATGAAGTGAATTATTAATGGGAATGTATATTCACATGGCCTTATTGATTACTTATTAATGAAATATGTAATGGTGTGTTATGAAATTATAAGTTGGCATTAATGATTTTCATGGCCTATGGTTATTTATTTAGGGAGATGTGCCTGATCTTTATAATACTCCTTGAGTGATGCCTAGATTCTCATGTAGAAATACCATGGATGATCTTAAAGGTTAAATGAATTACAATACGCCTTGAGAAACACCTAGATTCCCATGTAGGAATACCATGGATGGGTTCTTAGGTTAAATTAATCATGTTATGACTTGGGATATACAAGGGTTCCCATAGAGAAATTCCTCATATAGGATTATAAAAAAGATGAAATATGTTATTCTTTGGTCGATACCTATATTCCCAAGTAGGAAATTAGTGGATGGTATCAGAGGTAAAATGAATCATGACATGCCTTGAAAGACACCTGGGTTCCCAAGTAGGAATTCCATAGACAATCTCATAGGTAAAATGATATTATTATAATGCTTGATTATTATATGAACTTAGATATACACATTTTTTCCCTCAACCATATATATTTGATGAACACTGTGAGTGGGATTGACTTTCTAAGGTTAAGGATACCATAATTCTTTTATGTACCCTTTTTATATTATACATGTGTACCATGGATATATTCCTCGATTCCTAGCTAGTACTTATTATGTACATGTATGATGACATGGGTCGGAATGGCCCGAAGGCATTAATTTTTTATTATTTTTTGATAATCCACCTTTCAAGGGGTGAGCTAGAACCCTTACATGGCCCAAAGTTTTAGAGAAAATTATATGACCCATAGGTCTTAGATAGAATCACCCAGACAAGACAACTTGGAACTGCTCCTCCCCAGTATATGTCATAATATCAACACTCCACCTTCGCAGGGCTGGTCGGCTAGCTGTCCTATGAAAAGTTGCATAGGCCTGGTACTGATGGAAAAGCCATACCCTCTCATTAATCTAAATCCGGTTATCTCTTCTCTAGTGAATGCACCTTCCCTGAATCCTCATCTGAAGCCTTATTCCTTATAGTCAAACTGGTACATCTGAATTCAAGTGGCCCGAAGGCCTTGGGGTGTCCCTAAGGCCTTAAGGTGGCCCGAAGTCCTTGAGAATCAACTGGACTGAAAGCCTTGGTTGGCCCAAAAGTCTTGTAAGACCTGAGGCCCAAACTAGTGGCCCAAAGGCCCAAATGGAAGAATAATTTAGGTTGTTATAGTACCGAACAGTACCTACTACAGTACTGCTATAGTACCCCGTAAATATGCCTCCACCCAGATTTGATCTCGGGTCTCTTGGATGCACCTACCGAGTCCTCACCAACCGGATTGAGGCTCATGTGCTATGATGACATGGGTTCAAATACATTTCGGTTGAAACTAAAGTAGGTATGTTCAATCGGGTATCCCATGGGGAACCTAAGCTTAACATGGGTTGTATCTATTTACATTACTATTTATTGATTATTATACATGTATATTGTTTCATTTTATATTCATTGTTTGGATTAGTTATAGACACCATTGGTGGTGGCCTACTGAGTTTTACTCACACCCTATTCGGGTCACCATTTTGTATTTAGGCAGACCTCATGGTTACAGGTCAGGTTAAATGGAAGCTCCGTATTTTGAATGTGTGATTTTTTAGACGGGAGAAAAGTATTGAGTTGGGTTCTTAGGATTCTATTAGAGATAGGTATTGGGTCTTTTACATCCATTTACATTTATTATACATGTTTTGGTGTATTTTTGGTTCCATGTCTACCTGCTGCTTTATGTATCATCATGAAATCATCTATTTATGGTTTTGATTATTATCTTGTGTTTCTTATTTATCTAGATGAATTAATTCCACTCGCTTTCATTAATTTATTCTTAATTTAATAATTATTACTAATACAAAGTATTTAGTCACCCCATTGTACCATCTTTAGACCTTTGCTTCTAGTTGGTATCCTTTAGAAATCATGGAGTCACACTTAAGGCTTTGTGGCCAACTGGCTTAGGGAAAAATCTTAGTGGCTCCTAAGATGAGATGTTACAAAGTTGCATCAAATACTATTTTTTCCTTTTTATTACTATTTAGGATGGTATATAGGATAATATTAATGTGTCTTAACTTGGTAAATAGCTCATGCTTGGGTTCAAGCAACCCACACATGGGGAAAATATCAATTTTCTAGGGATAAGACTATTGTTCATGATGATTCGTTATTATAGTTGATTATTATTTCACCGTGATTGATTGATGTACTTACACTGGTTTCTTATTTATTTTATTTACGTCAAATTTATGGGATTTACATCTTGTATCATTATGGAAATATTTGGGGAATGTTCATGCTTCATTTCAGGCACATAAGATTCACATGAAATTTATCATACTTATATGTATACCATGATTCTATGATTTATTAATTACATGCCTATATTCCTTTCTCTATGATAGCATTCCTTACTATAGTATGACGTATGATTGGTTATTAAAGTGTATGCATCAACCTAAATGCTGTTTTAATGTATATCTTTTGGTGGCACCTTAATTAACTAATTATGACATATTGATCCATGGACCATTGGTTTCTTGGGATAAAGCATGTGTGGTTGTGATTAAATGGGTGCCAACAGTAATTTATAAAGTGTATGGGCCTTTATAAATTGGTAAGGGTGACCTATATACTTTAACCACCACATATGGACATGTTATATTTTGAGACTAAAGGTGAAAACCCGTTTTCATTTACAGGAATTCCAATTACAACTTATAAAGGAAATTACCTTTATAACCTAGGAATGATAATTCATCAAAATAGACCATTTTATAAGTAAAATAGTGGTTAAATTTTGACTCATGAAGGAAAAAGTTTAATTACAAGTAAATTGGGTTTTAAAAAAATCAAGTTATTATTTGTGGATGTCAGTTAAATGGGGTGTCACTTATAATTTATACAGGATATCACCTTTATAACATGGCGATGAAAATCTATATAATTTAATCCTATTATTCTTGACTCAACCCCTGTAGGTGTGTTTTAGCATTGTATTCTTATGAGATAAACCCGCTAATGGTGTTTTCAAATTTAAATTGTTACGGGTTACACTCAAATGTGATGCCAATTTAAATTCATAAATAATTTAATTCCTAAATTGGGAATGTATAGTTGTATAACTGAACCCAATTTGATATTATGGGACCCTCATAGGTCACCTTTTCTTCTTTTTTCCCTTATTACTTTACCCCATGGGGGTTTATGCATGTTTTATAGGATAGTTACCTAAAGTTTCAGTAGCCACTTATTTGGTGTTGCATAAAAATTTATGGTGACATCCTACTTAACCAATCCAATTAAAATGATATGAGACATTTATCTACTTTTTAGATTTATTTATATTAGGCTTTAGTCAATTAAAATGAGATTTTTTTTCTAATATGACAAAACCAGCCTCAAGAGAGCCTAGTACCAGCCTCAAGAGAGCCTAGTACCATCATAATCCCCTCCTTTGCTAATACAGTCAAGGATGGTGGTCTGGGTAATGGAATGACTGAGTAATCTATTAGTACCAATGGTTTTATCACCCTTTTTGATGTAAGGGTACTCATATAGAGGCATGATACTACATATATGAATATATTTTTATCTCTTAATCGAGGTGTGGAAGATCATAGAGAAAAATCAAAGGCAATTAAGATCCAAAATCACTTCTCCACCTTGAGTGGATATGGAAAGTAAAATATAGATCTAGAAGGATGGAAAACTTATATTCCATGATGGAAGTGGAAATAGGTAGGGTCAAGGTCTTTAGAATATAATGATCCCAGTGATAAAGAAGTGGACTCCCATCCAATGATAGGTTATGAGAAGGAATCTTAGGCGGTCAGAATGGTAGGGTCTAGCTCAAGGAAGGGGAAGCAAGGATTTATTCTTCTAGGGAACTTCTCTGTCTACAAGGGGGATGCAGGACCTCGTAAATATTACTCAAACACTCCAAAAAAATAGTTTGCAGATCATTAGGTAGGTAAAATACAAATGGTATATAAGAAAAACTGGGGGAATCATTAATGGTTTAAGGGTTCAAGTAGGTTTGTGGTAATATGGGCATGCAGACTTCAATAGTAGACAACAAGGCAACTGCAGATGAAACCAAGGTGCAGAACCAGGTGGAAGATAAAGTGTTTAATAGATTGATTGAGATATAATCAATTATGTTGGACCACAGATTAGTGATTAAATGATAACATAGTATAATATTAGGATAAATGAAATAATACAGAGGGGAGTATGTGGAACATTTTCTTTACTCTAAGTAAGAAATTCTAGAAGTAGTCATTTGTATCGAAGATTAAAGAGAATAGATTTATAGAATTTATGAGAGAAGGATTTGATTTGATACTAATGAGGAGCAAAGGGCATGAATTAACAAACAATACTAAATTCTGGATTGAGGTTTCAATGAACATAAAATCAATTTAAAAGAATTTACATGTACATGAGATAGAATGGCCAATCATTTTGAAGATTTTATCAATGATGACCCAGATATCTAGGTAACTACACTTCACTGGGAATTATATAGTGTGTCTAATTCTAGAAATCTTAGTCTTGTTTTTGATAAATCTTTGAGTTCCTTAAGAATGTAGTGTACCTTATTTTTTCTTGTATGGTTCCCCACTTCTCCCTTAAAGTGGATTTGAAATAAAAATCTATATTTGGTGTCATGGTGTTTCATGGCCTCGGCTAAATAAATTTCTAAGTACATTTGAAAAATGTTTTCCTTTATATCTGGTACTTTATATTGCCTATGTCTAAGACTTTTTAAAATTATATAATAAATGTAAATTGATGAAATATATGAACTAAAAATATTGGGTTATACTGATAATGAATAATCCTCGTGTAAGGGTTAGTGTTAAAGTTTCCTAGAGGGATACCATGAATGGGAACGTGAATATTATCATAGGTCTTAGTTGGATTCTTTTCTATTGTTTTTTGAACCTATAGAATTGGTGGTAGAGCCTAGTGACCTTTTAGGTATGACTCTATTTTAGAATTCATCGCCTTATGTTAAATTGAGGGATTATCCCTTCATGGTAGTACCCATAGAGATAGAAAGATGGTAGAATTTTGAGCCAAGATCTTAAGCATGTTAACTATCATTCCTTGATCTTTTGAGTCGGGTTGTACTCTTAGATAATGAAACAACACCCTATTAATATGGTTAGTTTTATGGTAAGTTGAACCTCATGGGGTATTACCATATGTAGATACCCAATGATTTTCATATATTTATCCTTTTACATTGATGTAGTAACCCTCCAAGGATAAATCCCCTATGAAGATGCTTGGAGAGGATCTTGTCTTGGTAGACCTATGTTTCTAAAGTGATTTTGTTACACCTATATTAATAGGTTTTTACCCTCAAAGGTCAATATTTTTCTAACATGTTTCAGTTTTACCTCTTTTAGAGAGATTTTACAAGTGCATGGATATCATGTAATGGAGGGCCTTAAATGGGATTTGGTTCTCGTTCGAGAGACCCTAGGGCTAGGCAGATGGACCTAGTGACCTTTTTTTGGGGTTTGATCAGTAGGTCTATGTGGAATACCTATATTCCCTTGGTTCTAACTTGGACCCTAGTAGTTCAACGACATTGGTTTAGTCTAAGGAAACCATTGATAGAGGTTATCCCTAGACTTATGTTTTACATATAGGTGATGAAATTAGTTTTATTATCATTCTAAGTCTAATGCATGTTAGGAACTTATTGTCTTTAATATAGGCTAGGAGAGGCTTGTGGTTCCTAAGCAATCACCTAGGGAGCTTGGGTATTAAGACTGCCTATGATGGGTAGGACTATTTAGGTTTCTAGCCTTATTGACTAGTGATTATTCAGTTGATGCTTAAATTCTTGAAAATATTTTGTGAGGTAAGAGGTCATTTGATAAAGCATGTAATATGTTATATTCTTGATTTTGAAGAGGGGTTCCAAGGGATCTCCAAGTTTGTTAATACTGACATGCCTTGTATCATGGTCATCTTGACCTTGTTGAAAACTGACTCACATGAGTGTGAGTTGGGTCTTGATTTGGGTGGTATGGGATGTACACCTGCTACATATGAAAGGTTTAATTCATGTTGGTTTAATGTGTGAGATATTTATAATTGAAAATTGGTGAGTGGCCGAGTGCAATCCAAGGATTGATGATTTTAAATAAGTAATGCTTACAGGAATGTTGACCCAGATCTTTGGATAAATTAAAGTTCCCCTGTGATGAGGGATAATTTTATAATATGCCTATTGTTTTGAAAATATTGATTGTGGTTAGACCTGGGCATTAATTTTTGTGAGATTTTTTGTAAAAAAATAAAGTAAAGTATAATAGGGTTGATTTGATCATGGATCTAGAGAAATATACACACCTTTTTAATGGAATCTTAGTGAACTCCTAGTTTAGAGACGATCATGCCAAATATCTTGACATCTTTTGGATTATTCTAAAAAAAAATCATATATCCACTAATATAACTATCTAAACTTATTATATGGTTTAAAAATGGGACTCCTTGGAAGTTATGCTTAAGAAGTGGTTAAAAAATAAGCCTGATGGTGTATAGTACACCTTTGGTCATTCAAGAGTGGTGACCCTATTCATGTTTTTAAGTTTAGTGAACATAAAATGAATAGTCCTCATAAATGGGAATGAGTTATGGGTGACATTTATGTTAGCACTCAGGGATGAGTGAGTTCTTGGCCATACCTGTGATTTTTTCCAAAGTTGGATGGATCATGGGTTATAGTAATCGAAATTTTCACTCATAGGTATGATGACTTTGATTCTCCTAAGGTGGGGAAAGGGGTGTTGGATGATATTTTATAACCCTGTTGTAATAAGGGTCATTGGATTTTAAGACCTATCATTGGATAGTTGTTTGGGATCTTATAGGATATTGGATAAAGGAACCAATGTATGTCTAAATTTCCCAATAAATTTTAGGCACAGTCTTAAGGGATGTTAGGTAATCTATTGGTTATTTTTATGCTTGACTTTAGTCATACACTTAGACCTATGTATAGGTTGGGTTATTCCTGATTGACACTTATATTACTTAGAAGGAATTCCTTGTATGGACTCATTGACACTAGTTGATTCTTTAACTTGACCGCTAAGTGTGATAACACCTTGGGGATCAGTCAGTGATTCTGATGTGTGGATGTCCGGACAACGTATAAACATTTAACTTGTAAACACTAGGGTATGGACTATCTTGGATGATATTCTTGGACTCCAGTAGTTGATTTTGAGGCTACCCTATACTTACAGTGAGGCTCGATTGATGTTAGTTTGTGATGATCCAAAGATGTTGTACTGGGTTTGGTATTGGTGTCTATATTGTGTCATGGTAAGAGAAATAATCAAGAGATGGTTTGATTTAGATATTTCCCTAGAAGGAAGTTATGGGGTTCATTGAACATGATCAAATTCATCTCAAGGTGCCTCATATTAAAGGTGTGGGGATCTGGTTTTGGGTTCATTAGTTTTTTATGTCAAAAGTTTTTTTGAAGTATTCAACTAGAGGTGATTTGACTTTGAGTTTCCTCAATAGATGGATGTATCCTGTGAGTAACCACATCAGTAATGTATTCAGGATGATATAGGTATAGTCTAAAATTTATAAGGAACTTTTCATAGAAAATCTAGAATGACCAGGTCAAATTTGGTTGATTGGGATTTGACCATTTTGATCAAATTGGGAACATACCAAAATTGTCATTGTAACTCTAAGGACATGCTTCAATAGATAATTCTGATGGTGAGAGTACCATGACTTAGAATTTTACATTGAAATCTAGATCCTATAGTGTGAAAATTCCATAGGCCCACTAATGAAATAGAAAATTGCATGATTGGGTTATGAGTTAGATATGCTCGATCAAGCACTATCTTAATATTTCTATTGTGGTTATGAGCATTGGATCTAGTTTTGGAATTTTATATTTCATAATATTAAATGATTCTTAGAGTCATGTTAGGTGTTCATACATTAAATGTAGCCATTTTCATAGAAATTAAAAACCCAAGTAGGTTGAGTGATGTTTTTTTTTCATCAGGGCTTCTCAGGAATGAGAGGTTCTAAGGTGGGGAGGTTGTAACATCCCTTATTTTGAGCTGGTTGAAATTTTCAAAGGAATTTAATTTTTTCATTTGGTGGATGGGACAAATATTAAACCGAGAATCATTAAGTAATTTTGAGAGTTGGAACACTTAAAAGTGTCATTTTTTGATGAGTTTTAAGGCCCAAGAGGGGTCCCAAGAGTTCGAGTGAATTTTGGGAGTGTCAGGATTCAATAACTCATTTTTAGGTGAAACAAACTGAGGTGCATGGTTAGAAGTAATCATGTGGATGAACCATATATATAATAAAAATATGTATCATAGTTGGTTTAACCACATGGGGTGCCCCAAATAACTATGTGATTTGGTGCATAGGTAAGAAATAAGTCCCATGGTTAGTGTACAGTTTTTCAAAATGTGTTTTACAACCATGTGGGGAAGGGGCATGCTTGATAGGGAGATCACATAGTTGGAACAAGGTTTTTCAACCATTCAAGGAAACCATGAGACATGGGGGTGCTTTAGATGGTGTAAAATCATGGTTAGTGCATGGTTTTCCTAGTCATTTAGCCTAATCATGTGCCTCTTAAAAGCGTTCAAAATAATCATTTCTCCCCTCAAACCTTAAAATAATTTTCACCCATTTTCTCATCCCTTTTCACACCAGCATCTCCTCATGCACTCCTCCTCTTTCTCCTCTCCCTTGGATTGGATATCCTTCATTCTTGGCCTGATTTGATTTTTGTTAGATGAATTTTAAGCTTAACACTAAGTCTACAACTCCTCTCAATTCCATTCTTTGTTTCCTTTGAATTCTTAAAAATTATCATTGTAAGATATGATATACCTTATTTATAGTGTATTTTTCTATTTTTCTATTCCTCTCATTCCAAATTGAATCAAGTCCCGATATTGGATTATTAGATCTTATTTAGTATAAAATAGGTGTTTTATACCTTTTACGTCAATTATTACATTATTTATAAAGTTTCCACACACTGGACCATCCACACATTTCTCCTTCAGTGTTTAATACCATAAATTAATTATTTAAACCATGAATTATTCATGTTACGTGACTTCTATATCTGGTTGGAGGTTGATGAACTCAACCCAAACCACCCCATGGGTATGTTCGGTAATATGCCTTGATTTCTTGGTTTTCTTATGAACAAAACACCACTAAGGTGTGTTTATCTTACTTTGATAATTGGAATAACCCAATTGATTTGATTAATCCTTAAATATGGGATAGATTGTATGTATAGTACTTGGCCCTTATATATATATATATATATATATCACTTGAGAATGAGACATCCTGATTTAATTAAATGAATTATGATGTGGTATGGATAACTCCTTGGACCACTCATTTTATTTTTAATGATAATAGCTTATGTATTGAGTACCTAGTGTTATTTAAAATATAAATAATAAGGTTTGACTTGGAATTGATGAATGAAATAACCAAGGTAATTTTAAATGAATTGAATTTTAAATGGTAATGTTTACTCACATAGCCTTATTGATTACTTATTAATGAAATTTTTAATAGTGTGTTATAAAATTATACTTTTTCATGAATTAATCTCATGTCTTATGATTATTTATTTAGGGAAATGTGCTTACTCTTTATAATACTCATTGAGTGATACCTGGAGTCTCATATAGGAATATCATGGATGGGATCATAGGTTAAATTAATTATAATATAACTTGAGTGATACTCGGATTCCCATGTAGGAATACTATAGAAGAGATCATAGGTTAAATGAATCATGTTATGCCTTGGGCGATACAAGGGTTCCCAAGTAGGAATAACTTGGACAGGATCATGTGGAAGATGAACTATGTTATACCTTGGGTGATACCTGGATTCCCAAGTAGAAAATCTCTGGATAGGCTTGGAGGGAAAATGATTCATGACATGCCTTGAGTGACACATAGGTTCCCAAGTATGAATTTCATGGATGGTCTCATAGGGAAAATGATATTATTATTATGACTGATTTTTATATAAATGTATATATACACATGTTTTCCCTCATCGTTATATATTGGACGACCACTGAGAGTGGGATTAAACATCTATGGCCATGTATTCCATGGTTCTTATATGGATCCTTTTTATTTTACACATGGTTTCCTTGGATATATACCTCAGTTACTAGCAAGTACTTATTATGCACATGTATGATGAAATTGTTTCAGAGACATTCTGATTGAAACTGAATCAAGTATGGTTGGTTGGGTATCCCATGGGGAAACCAAGCATGACATAGGTTGAATCTATTTACATTACTACTTATTTATTATTATATATATACACTATTTCATTTTATATTCACTGGAAGGATTAGTTATAGACACCATTGGTGGTATCCTATTAATTTTTACTCACACTCTATTTAGGGCACCGTTTGGTACCCAGACAAGCCTTGTGGGTACAGGTTAGGTTAAAGGGAAACTCCATATTACATATGTGATATTTCATGGATGGGAGAAAGGGACCATGCCAAATTCTTGGGATGATCATAGAGATAGATTTTGGGTATTTTTCATCTATTTCCCCTTATTATACAATTATTGGTGTATGTTTTCTACCATGTCTTTCTACTACTTTATGTATCATCATGAAATCATCTATTTATGGTTCTAATTACTGCCTTGTGTTAATTATTTATATGGATTATTTAGTTATACTACCTTTCATTTATTTATGATTCAAGTACGTTTTATTACTAATCTAAAGGGTATAGTTTCCCTACTATACCACTTTTAGACCCTCGCTGCTAGTCATCAGCCTATGGCATACAGGGAGGCATGCTTGAGTCCTTGTGACCAACTCTCTCGGGGAAGGATTTTAGTGGCTCCCAAGATAGAATGTTACACTTAGAAACTAATAAATTTTTATTACAGCTCTGTTATATGGAGTTTCCAAATGAATTCCCTCCCATGACAATGTGGTTTTAGCTGACACCCTCTTAACAACCTCTACCCTAACAATAACATTAAGGTATATCGGCAACATGAATGAGGTGACCTAGGATTAGAAATATAGATATAAATCCTCCTTAAATTCCTTTCTCTATTATCTTCATCTTATATAAGGTATAAAGAATAATGTAAGAGGATATTTTACTGGATATTGTGCTCATATATGATGAAATTCCCCTGTTTGAGAGTAAGAAACTCTTTCTAACAAGCCTTCTTTGTGGTTGATGAAAGAAACTTGTCTTAAAACTGAAAAAAAAAACTTCTACCATGAAATATTTAACTCCTTGTGATCCCTAAATAATATTAACCACCACTATCAAGCTACACTATATAGTTTATTAATATCTAATAAAGATTAGTTCTCCTTCTAAGTATAGATCAAACTAAAGGAAATATCCACCTCCTCCAACCAAGCCTTGATCTCCGAATCTAATATAGAGACCTCATACTTTTAAAGACCTATAATTGAAACTATTAGAGTTCCCTCCTCCAAGCATATTTTTCATTGACCCCCACCCTATGATGATCTTCTGGAACATCTTATTGAGTGTGTTCAGTGTGAACCTAATAGGGATGTCAAAATAGATATATACCTATAAAAGAACAAATATTGGAACTCATAAACCCATAATATGGAATATTTAAGTTTAATTAATTAATTCAATCTCATCCTAATTCTAATTGTCTACCCAATTCAAACATATAGGTTGACATTCAGGATACATGATCCTTACCAATGTCTCTACTCAACAAGCATCATGAATTTTTTTATCATGTTCATTAAACTTGAAGGTCCTTACATTAGATCATAGTGGGGCCTAAAATATCATGTCCTAGATAATCTACCTTATTTATGTCATGTAATAAGTCTATCTGGTACCATTTCCCTACCAACCATTGAAATCATCACTGGAATCTATCCCCATGCCTTATCCTATTTTTCAACCATTATCTTTAATACCTCTCATTCATGACCCCTCCCCCCTAAACTAGTACCCCTATAGGGCCCATAGTGAAGATGAGAATGTCCCATGAAGCTCGCTTCCAAGAGGAAACTAGTTGGAAACCAGCACCAAGGGCATTGGATGTAAACAAATTGGAGACATTACCCACTTGATATAAATTTAATGATAATAGATAAGATGGAAACCACCAATTAAAACTATAAAATAGATAAATAAACCATCCTAGTACATGAATTCAATGTTATACAAAAGGAAAAAAATGGGACGATACCAAGAACAATGCCTAGGAAGTGACCATAAAGCTCTAATAGCTCCTAAAAAACTCCATGAGCTAGTCTCTCCCAACTAAATCATAAACCAACTCCTAGAAACCTAAAAAAGTTTATACATATATGGGATGAACACATAGGTATACTTAGTAGGATCTTCCCTAAAACCTCTCATGAAAATTTGAAAGAATAATATTAAATCCCAATTAAAAAATAAATGAATAAAACTCATTAACTAAATAGGTAAAACTATATCTCATCCTTACCAAGGATCACTCACTAAGTTACACATAGAAGTAATCATATCTATATCAAATAATATACATAATAATGTTACCCTACATCAACTTCCCCATTGGTTTTCACCTCTAACATGAAAATGTTGAATTCCCTATGATACAATCCCTTATATAAGCCACATTTCACCCCATACACACATACCTCATCCACATCTCATCACATCCATAAAACAGAGTGAATATAGAATCCATTATAGCCCATGTATCATGTATTATACCACAAAACATCATTTCCTATATGATTAAATCTATAGTAACAATATTAACCACAGTTGAAATACATGTATATGTTATAACCTCAAGTTGTTTTAGCCCACACACACATGTATAGTAAAACTGAGAGTCGTCAAAGCCTGTTTAGACATGTACCATATACCTTAAGAAATTATATCTTGAATACACCTATACATCATGCTATGTATGAAGGTAGAGTGGACAAGGGGTAGAACTCGTCCATTTGTTTCCCTCGCCAACTTAGATGTTAGAAAAAACACCCAGAACTCAAAACCTTTGAGTGTCGGCTACCCAATTAACTCAGGTGGTAGAGAATATGGAATCTGAAAATATAATTAATAGAATATCACTCAAAAAACTAGGGAAAACTACCTAGAATTAGACTCAATTATAGTTATTGTCCCATATGACACCCAACTTCCATCACTAAATTTACGGGAACTAAATCTCATGCATACACACAGGCATCTAGATTCAACATCATTAACTATATTTATTTATAAATTACCAATTAATATTCCTTAATTATTAATCCCATCATAAATCCTTGTTTAATAAATTTATTTCACTATAATCCAACATGATTTATAATTCACATTGCAATTTCTAGATTCCATTCCATTCTCTCAGAGTATTTATTCTAACAATCCCATGGTTTCCATTATTCAAAATTACCAACATCATCACTCATCCCATGAGTTTATTATTAATTTATTTACCACTCCATAACCTGGGTATTGTAGGACTAAACATACAAATACCAATAAGATAATCCATTTTCAGTGTATAGTCTACCTTTAGTAGGAATTAGGAATCCACAACAACCAAGAATCAGGAAAACCAACAATCAAAAGAAAACACCAAGAAACATGGTAAAGCCTATCTCTAAACCTATACCAATCAACTAAACCACAAGTATTTCACAAAAACTTATAAAATAGGAAAACCTCACTCTTAACATGTCCCATATATTCCTATAAATTCATCACAAGACATCTCAGCCATACTAAGTTCAAAAAAGTCACAATAAGGTCTATATCATATTAGATAAATCATACTCAAAAACAAAGTCTTTTTATTACACAAATTAAGTGGGAAACTAAGGACATAACACCAAGTCCTAGAATCATATAAAAAATAAGAACAGGCTCACATATCCCCAAACATTAATCTCTAATGAAAAAAATTATTACTATCTTATGTATAGGTTCTAACAAAAAGAAACCTATTATAGGAAACTAATAATAGAAAATCATCAACTGTAAACATTCTTAAGGTAATAATTTCATATTAAATAGTTTTTAAGGAATAAAAATAATTATATTTTCATTCCTCTTTCATTTATCACTTCATATTTACCATATTTACGTTGTTTATGTAATTTCAATCACACTAATCATGCTAAAGAACAAAAATAATCATGGAAAATGGATATCACACAACCTAGAGAATATCAAGAGTCAACATCAACATATAATCACCACATGTGATCATAATACCCTTATGATTCATTATTAATTCTAGTTATTATCTTCATTAGGCTTATTCCACTATTTAAACAAAGAAGTTAAGGAATGATACTCCCACATCAACACATAAAATGGGAATTAATGAATCCCCTACATTAAGATAGAAATTTCAACATCATTCGAGAAAGAACAAAATAAAAGGCATATATCTCTAATCTCCTCTCCCACAATAAAACTTGTGATTCTTAAGGATGACATCCTGAAAGTAATCAACCATTAACAACCAGAAGGAACCCCATGAGAACTAAATAAACAAAAAACCATATCATAGAGAGAGATAATGAGAGATATCAAAGACAATATAAAAGATAAAACTCACCTCAAATCACCAAAAAATTGATATCTAAAAGGTGAGGTCTAAATCCTAGTGAAGGGTGCTTAAATTTTTTGAAAGAGTTCCTCGGGCCTCCTAGGGTTCAAAGGATAAGGTAGAAAATAAGAATATTTTAAAGGCACTTAAGAATTTATAAGGGAAAAATTTTAATAGCACTGTAATGTAACCCCCTTGATCACATCACATACCCTAGGGTTTTCACCTAAAATATAGTGAAACAAGGGAGGTTATATCATAAGGGTCGAATTTAAACTCGCCTTATTAAATTCACACCATAATTCCCTGCATATGTCCCCAACATCCAATAAACCTAGGGTAAGGCTATAGTGTAACCTATATATTATGTCGCAGTGGTCCCCTAAATGGCGGATAAAAGAAATCATGACACCCCGGTGTTTTATTCAAAAAGGTGAGAACAAAATGGACTGATGTGCATAAACCTACTTTCTTTTGTAACTGCAAGGTTCACATTTGGTTTAATATTTTTTATTTATTTAGAAAGGTGAGAAAAAAATTTCTAGACATGTGTAATACTTCTTTAATTTATAACTTCAAGGTTCAAGTTGAGTTCACCATTTTGGTTTCATTCCGAAAGGTGAGAATAAAATGGCATGACATCCATAAACTTGATTTCTTTTGTAACCATGAGGTTCACATCGAGTTCAGCATTTTTTGATTTCTAGTGTACAAACAAGTGGGTTTTGAATGTAATTTTGTGGTGTTTGTGGAATAACCCTTCATTTCAAATACACCTTTTTATTTTCATGTCCCTTCTAGGTAGTTTCGAATGGGGTTTATTTATGGAACAAAAAACACCCAATGGTTCCCTTATTCATGATGTTTCATGAACCAATTTTATAAAGGTAGTTGGTCATTGGGAAATGATTTCAACAACACTTAGGGACTCATATTGGTCTATAGGATAGGATTTTAGGCTCATTATACCTTTTGGGGGTGAACTATTTCCTACTCTGAGACTCTCTTATATATTTAAGACATATTCATGAATCCTTTATTAAATCCCAAATATAGAACGGGTCACCCTAATACTAACAATCAATTATTAGAATATATTATCTTTTAAATAATTTGTATGTATCTAAGTTTCTTCATCGATGGAGAAAACTATATGTATCAGAGGTTCTCCATTGATGGTTCCATTTGTATACAGATTATATATTCTTATGTCATTTATTATCAGGATATTGGTTTTAAACCATGCAGTGGGGTCATATATAATTTATTATAATCTAGGAATATAGGAGTTGTTTTGATGTTTGGATCGGTCCCATGAGAAGGTATTCTTATGTATCATTGTTAAATGAATCAGAACCTATATAGTTTAGTTCCACTTAACAGGACACATTTTACCTTTTAAGGTCATTTGAGGAGGATGAAACCATGCAGCTTAATGTCATATGGAAAGGGAATCTAGATGGAAGGTTCCTAGTCAAGGATGGAGTGGGAATTACTCTGAAATGGATTAGGGGACCTTCAAGGCATATAGCCTCTTAATTTGGATATGCGCCTACTTGGAATATGGACCAGAGAAGATTAGGTTGAGTTTTAGGTGCTAGATTTGAACCTTAGGGGGGCTTCTTGTGTATTCTGCTTGGATAGGAATCAATGCCCACATAGTTTGAAAGGTTTGGGTATTACACCTATAGAGTAGTACCAATGTTTAGTCATTATGAATATGTCCCTTTGAAAATTTTCCTCATAGGTAATATGTCCAATTAAGAGGATGGTAACATGGTTTTAGGGCTTACACCTCCCATTTAGTGGAATTTAATCATGTTGATGACATGATCTTCACTAACCTCTAAGAACACATGAGTCATGATCAGTGTCTGAAATGTGAGAAAGTAGAAGATATAGAAATCCACCCAATATCTAGCATCCTCTGGTGGATGAGGGTGAGGATATAGAAGGCGGAGGAATTCCTCATAATAAATACAAGGGGATAACTTCATGAGGGATGCCCTAAGGTGGTATTTTCTCCTTTCTCGATGGTAGATGGGGATGGATTCATGGCAGGGCATTTAATAAGAGATTCAGTGCTTAGGTGTTCCCATTTACTCTCTTATTTTCAAACCCTAGGGATTGGGGCTTACATATCCATATGGATATAACCCAATTCTTTTCACATTTCAGGCATTGGATATTGTATCCCAACCCGAGAAGTCATCTGTTATTATCCCTATTGTTAGGATCCTCGTTGCCATGGGAATTTATAATTGAGAACACTTTGAGGATCCCACATATTAGGTAGGATAAATTTTTGACTTCCATTACCATAGGAATGCATAATTTATAGGACACACTAGTGTTCCCTATGTTATGATAATATATATCTGGAGGATTAGGGGGAGGTCTTATCTTGGTCCCCCTTGGATGAGGGATACAAGGAAAGATGTTCTCTACCATTGGTGATATGAAATAGGGCTCAAATGGTGGATTTCCTAGTTAGGGCTTTGGAAATATAAGCAGTGTCTCATGTAGGTTAAACCTGGACGAGCTAGAGGTGCTTCACCAAGGTAAGTCCTTGGTGAGATGAAGTTGCTTCTACTAGGTAATTCATGGGAAGACTGATGGTTCTTTGTATAGGGTGGACCTGGGAAAACTAATGGTGCTTAACATAGGGTGGAACTGTGAAAGATGGAAATTCCTCTTGGGTGATGAACTACCTAGGCAACAATGCTTGGGAAAGACCTTTCTCTAAGCTCTAAGGGTCTCCTCAGGTATCTTTAGATGAATGGTGCTCAAGTTTCTAGCTACAGAAAGGCCCTTTACCCTAGTAGTTTTGACTAGGATGAATGTTTCTTATAAAGTTTCTTGGTATTCTATACCTTTAGGGATCTCAGTTCATTGACCTTTATTGATTCCCTCTTCTTTTGTAGGTTTATGGCACTACCTAAGGGTTTATATTACTTGGGTGAGAGACTTGGCCAAGCAGAGGTTCAAGCAGTCTCTTCATCTTCCATTTGTGTCAAAATAGGATCCCCAAAACTTGGGACCTTGGGAAAATTATATCAATCAAATAGGTTCATCACATAGTTATCTCATGCAGGACCCTCGAGTAGGTATTGGCTTCTCATGCTGGGCAGTGTGGGTTGGTCTTGTGCAAGCCTATTGGCATGCTAGTGGGGTCTACACGAGATCTATTTGAGAGAGTTCTTTCAATACCATTTTTCCTCTGATACTTGAGTTATTTTACCCAAAATATTTTCAACCCCTATAAAAAATTATTGTCAAAATCCCCCCCCCCAAGTATTGGGTTCGATTAGAAGAAGAGGATCTAAACCTAATGTACAGAGGAATATGGATGTTGATGAGTCCTTTACTCACTCATTTTCATTTACTTATGTACCCTAAGGTTATATTCAAACATATCAACTTACTTATTTTGAAAAATATAGGTATAATATGTATTATATATGTCCACCATGTAGGTTAGTCACATAGGTCATTTTCAACAATCAACCACACTAGTCGACTGCACTGGTGATCATCCGTCTATAAATATATTCAAATTTTTTAGCATTCCTTCTCATGTTAACATCATTTGTTATCTCTCATCATGCTAGTATTCTGTATATCCATATCGCATACCTCTTTTTCCCTACTCATCTTGTGTACCCTCAGTATGTAGGCTAAGATGACCTTGGTGAGATACTTACACCAAACCACTTGAGCGAGTGACCAACATGTGGTCACTTGAGTGAGTGACCTACACGAGTCCACTTAAGTGAGTGACCTACATGAGATCACTTGAGCGAGTGACCTACACAATTTCACTTGAGAGAGTTACCTATTTGAGGTCACACTTTTATTGATTTTTATCTTTTTAAATGAAAACTCCAAATCAAGTCCCTAATGCTAATGAACATCTTAGTGTTTCCTTTATATATTTTCAATGGAGACTCATGGGATCTTGGGTGAATAAGCTACATCATGTTTTAAGGAAATTATCAATGTCATCAATCTAGATTACTATGACATGTGTGACTCCACTATTCTAGTCTTGGAAAAATACTTGAAGAAGTACCATCATAAGTTCCCACTAAGTGACCAGTTGTGGCTTTATGACCAAAAACTTCTAGAAGATGTATTTATCCTAAATACATGGATCTATTTTCAAAATTCCCATTTCATGGAATACACAAACTTCCCCACTACCAATATCTCTTTCAAAGTTACATCTATCAACATGGGAACAGTACCCTCTACATGCATCATGTGTCTACGCACCCATTTCTAAATCCTCACACTCAAGAGTCAAAAACTCACTAGTATTTAACGATCTTTCATTATTCCCATATGGATCAATAAAAATGTTGGAAGGATGATTGGGAATTATTTTTTATAGGTGGATTCAAAACCAAATGGATTTGGGAATATTGGGTGCAACAAACATGTATAGAATTTGGAACCTAGTTGAATGTAGTTGGGATTTATGAAGCTATCTAGGTGGACCATACATATGTGTATAATAATCTGTAAATCATCACTGAGATCTTGAGCTAATGGATCCCTCATAAAA
This sequence comes from Viscum album, assembly GCA_963277665.1. NCBI lineage: Eukaryota > Viridiplantae > Streptophyta > Magnoliopsida > Santalales > Viscaceae > Viscum > Viscum album. Next base: position 742,164,372 of record OY728123.1, on the reverse strand, counting down.
ATATTTTTCATATGACACATGAGAAATTAATAATTAGTTTATGGGATATCTAAAAAATATTTGGAGTTCCTATACTCAAAGAAATGTATGAATAATTTATCCCACTGAAAACAAAAAGGGATGACATTAATAGATGATGACTTAGACCTATGATCTTTTAAATTTTTCCCCAAATGTACTAAAAAGGACCCACTTAAAAGGGGAAATGTTCATTATAATACATGGATGAAGGCCTTCCTATAGCAACAAGGATAGGTTCCTAGTTTCCAATTCCTAATAGGATGTCGTTCATTGGAGAATAAGGGAATTCTTGGTAAATTTTGGCATATATTGGAGCAGGCCAGCATGATATGTGGGGGTATATAGTCATGTATGCTTCCCCTATGAGAACTCACCTTGTCAACTTCCTAGAAATGTGGTTGATATCCTACATGCTATTGGTTTATGAATCTAATGGCAGTGTGAGGTTAAGGACATTTTTTTAGCAGGAAAGTTAATATAAGGAAAATACATGGGGATGGCTACCATGATTTTGGAAAAAAATTATTAGTGATTATTACATATATACACAGGGAAGGCCCCATGCCAAATTTATGGGCCATTTCAAGTGATGTGGGGGTGGATTATAGCACACTTTAGTTCTTATGTCGTGTTGAGTGGAGTAGAAGTCACTGAAGTCCGGTTTCAACCATTCATTTAGGCTATTTATGGTATTCTTCCCTTGTATTTGAAGTATGGAGAAACTCTAAAGAATATGAATTTACTATGAGAGCTTAACTTTTTCCCATATAGTGATCTATCTATCAGAATATTCAATGATAATAGACAAGGTGGTGATGACCTGAGGTTATATAGTATCACATTCAGAGATAATGTGCTAGTATCTCGGATTCATAGTGAGGTCATATGTAAAGCATATACTCCATGCATATTTTATCATCAATTTAAGTTTTTGAAATAGCCAAATGTATCTTCCCCCACATAGGTTTTATTTGAGAAACACCCAATGGTGTCCAAAAAATTATAGATCCTCATGGATTTGGAGGTATCCCAATAATAAATTAACATACCTCCACCAGGTACATCTATTGGGTTAAACTCTAGGTATGTCAATGCCTGGATTTCTTCCTACCCCCAATGGGTGTTAACAATAAGTGTCCCTCGAGTGGTGGTAACAACGACTGTTGGATGGGGAAATCATGGTGGGAAATCTAAACTTGAGAGTGATGAAACCTAAACTCCAAAATCTTCTAAAAAATCTCATACATGATCCATGGATCATGATAGAGTTGAAAAGGCTGCATCTTTCAAGTCAAAGTGGTTTAGTCATCATCATTAATAGAAGACCCTAGCTTCATTCTCTATGTCTACATCTAGAGTAGAGAGGCCCAAAAGGAAATTAAAGTCCAAATACATTGGGTCATCCTCATAGTCGGACACATCAACATATAATTATTTTTCATCTGAGGCATTTCGAGTCTATAAAGTCATAACCCACAACATCAGAGATTTATTGGTATTTCTTCAATCTGAAATGCATATATATCATATCTTGGGGGTATTTTATTTCCCTCTAATATTTAACCTAACACCAATTTTTTTGATGTTGGGAAGTATGTTTATGAGTTAGAGATGTTAGTATATGCGACTGATGATCAGATCCCTACCACAAAGTGGGTCACTAATATGCCAAATCGAGGTGCTACTCGGGGAGTGTCTTATCAATCCAATGACGAATGGGATTAATTCATCAATGATGGTGATGTAAGAGTCATTCCCTTTCATTTGAATCTATTATCATTTCTATGAGTATAGGGACTAATATTAAGGGGATATTGTGACATGTAGAAGGAGGTGTCCCCAAAACTAGCATCCCTGAGATATACTTCAACGGGCACCCTAATCAGGGTTGAGGGGTCTACCTATGAGCCCAGGGAGTTATATTTGGGTTATATACTAATGGAAAATGAGATGGTAGGGGCCCTTTCCACCTCTAGTATCTATGTTTTAGAAGAATAACATAGGACCCTCACCATCTTAGGTAAAGAAATAGAAGAGGGAAAATGCATTGGCCAGGTGTATACACCATAGTAAGATTCACAATGTAATTTAGTCCTATAACTCTCCTTACATACCCATATAACCACGCTTTCCCTTTTTAGGATCTAATTCACTTTCCCCCCTCAATGGGTCTAGCACTAATCCCTTGGGAGTTGAAGAAGACACTCTATATGGGGCATGAACTTTTGCTGGAAAGTTTATACCCTTGATGGGAGAAGTGTCAGGAGGCCAAAATTTATTTATTCTTATCACTGAAGTATGAGAATAAAAACTTGGTAATGTTTATTATACATAATAGGATTTCATATAATAGTGATTTAATTTCCTTTTTTACAATATTCTAGGCCCATAGCAGGTGTTGGATGACCCTACGACAACCACTATTAACCCTGTTGTTGTATTAGGATAAGTCAATTGAGGTATCAGGTCATCATAGGAGGATTTTCTTTAACACCCCAAGCTTCTACGGTACGCTTCTCTTTGAATAATGCAATAGCGTGTGTTGTACGCAACATCGAGTTCTAACACACACCACAACCGATCAAACTAGCCGTTATGAATAGTAATACCAACTTTTTAAAATTTTAGAGATTTTATCTCTCAAAATGGACTTCATTTTTGGAGTTGGAGTATCGAATTTATCCTAAGGTGACATTTTTGTACTTTTCGGATAACTTTAATATTTTGATGAATAGTGAAAATTACTAAATTTTAATTAAAAACAACTTTTTTAATCAAAATAATTAATAGTGATAAATTATTAATTTGAGTGGTTTTAAATTATATTTAGAATATATTTTTACCATTTAATAAAATTTTGGTCATTGGACATAATTTCACAATTAAACCGAACATAAACAAGTATCAATCTTTTGATAGTTATTATATCTTAAAAACACGCTTTTTGTTTTGACAGCGGGAATTAATTTTAAATTAATTTCTATCACTTCTGTGTTTTAAATTTGGAAAAATGGATTCCATATTTTGAATTAGTATTTTCAAATTGTGTAAATAGGTAACTTTTATTTTTAGACATTTTGAATAATTACTTCGGTAAATATTTTATTTACCATGGTTAAAGGGTAAATTAGGTAAATAAGGGTTAAAAATTAATATTATAATAATAGAAAATTACCCTAAAACGTGTCCTAACCTTATTGGTTGATACATGTCCGACGATGGGAATCTTTGGGTCGATTTTGGGACCCCATGGTGCCACTTGTAAGTGATAGGGACACTTTATTTTAATTAAGTTAAAATGAATACAAAAATGACACAAGCATATATCTTTTAGAAAAATAATTTTTACATAGGGTTATATATATTGGATTTTCGACTATAAATATTCATTAGAAAGATAAACCTATTTCCTACATAATGGTATTTTATTTATAATTTTTATACATTAAATAATTTAATTTATTTATGACATAGTGGTGATGCAGTAATTACCATAATAGTGAAAAATTAAAATGATTGATATTGTAAATACCCAAATAAATATAATTTGAGACTTTTTATGAATTACACTAATTTCATAGGTTAATATGAAATGTTAGGAATTATTTAATTAACTTTTTTATAAGTAATCATTCTGTTATTGTTTTTACAAAAAATCAATTATTGAATAGTGTCAAAATTGACATAAAAGAGTTTTTAAAACAAATATTATATTATTAATTGATATTAAATTCCTAAAAATATAATATTCGGAAAAGAGACTTATATAATGATAGTTGTATCATTAATGGACCACTTGGGGGTCTCTTGGATGTATATAGTAAGTTTATTAACCATATAATATAAAAATACAAAGAGATATTGTAAAAGTGAAACTAATTAACTAAGAGTTAATACTTAATGATAATGTTAATATAGTAACCAAAACCTGTCTAAATTCTATTGGTTGAGTTTTTTTCGACCCATACCCGCCTTAAACTTTAAATAATATACTTTGGAGCCATTAGAAACCGAATATTAATTTATTATAAAATAATATTTCTATCTTTTCCAAAGGTGCCCCTCACCCCTCTTATAAAAGGGAACTCCCCCTTATCATTAATTTACACCTTAAAAGCCTTTTTGCTCGTCCAAACTCTACCCAAATACTCTCTCAACTTCCCTCAATTAATCCTATAGGCCTTCCTTTAGTCATAAATCCAACCTAAGATCCCTTTTGATCAAATCAAAAGGAAGAACCCGAAGAAGAGGTAATGATTTCACCACCCTTTTCCAAGTTCCTTTCTTCTTCCACTTCTTCCTTATTTGTTATTACCATTCTAAAATAATAACTACAGTATCTTATATATACTGTTATGTTATTATAAATATTTTACAACCATATTCAGTATTCTATCCATCCTTTGAATGACATGTCACCATACGTGCGTACATACGGCTTACCATCTCCACATCGTGGTATAATTGTTATTCAATAAATTATTATTTGGATGGATATAATAATGATGTGTAACTCATATAAATAATAAATATAAAATGATAATGATTCTGTATATATGATATACCATCCAATTATATATTATTTTAATATCAAAATAATGATATTTTCGCTCGTGCGTACGTACGGACTACCGTCTCCACGAACGCGATGAGATTCATTCTCCATCGTATCCATTCAAGTATAATTCTCATTTGATGATTAATAATAGTATATAATGACTTGATATCATTCTGGATATGATTAAGATACAACCTATCCTTGACAAACACAGCTTACGTAACAAAACATATAAAAGAAAACGAGTAAGTTAACACCCGAAACAACGATAATACTAAGATATTATTAACAAATCAATGTTAAAAGATCATATATGATATCATATTAATGTATATGATTCTTGTATAATTTAATAACAATTATTTCACCATTATACAGGAGGTTAACCTAACCCAACCAAGGAAAAGTACAATGTAAGGGTTATTTCACAATCTCTTCATTATCCGAGGTTGTTTATACGTAATAATCTACTGGGATCTCTTTATCATCCACATCCATGTTTCTTAAAAATGTATTTAAAAACATTTTTACTATTTACAAGAATATGGGTTAAAGTCATTTATACCCTTTTTTGACTTTTTATAAGATTTTTATAAAGGAATCTTACCTTCATTTTCCAAACAAGGTGTTTTTTAACCTTTTCGACAGAATTAAGGTAAGAATGTTTTTTTAACTTATACGGCGGGTGTGGCTATTTTCCACCATTATAAAATCGTCGAAGCTTCACTTACAAGATTATAAGAATATTTTCAATGAAAATGTTTTATTTTATAAATATATGACTCTTAAATGATTTCAAAATAGAAAGAAATATTTCTCTAAAAAGAGTTTTGATTTCATCTATGTCAACATCCTTTGATGGATTTTACGCTTATTTGAAGTTGATTTATTATGATACAAAACTTCTGTATTGTATTGATGTTTTTGTGATATGTTTGACTGTGGATGTGTTATTTTTATACCATTCATAGTTTATGGATGAAGTATTTACATTTAGTATGCTAATTTTAATACGAATGTTTATGTTATATTTAAACCTTTTCATATGGGAATGCATTGGACTTAATATGTGACGGGTGGAGCCCGCTATAGCTCCTAGATGCATCGGTAGGTCTCATGAGACAAACTAGTGTCTTGGATCAAGGCCTTGGAAAAATATTATTTGTTGTCTTGGCACGAGGCCTTGGCTATGTGGTTATGATAGTCTTCCATTATGCATTCCATCATTATGAAAGTGGTTATTGCATGTGATTATTCGATTAGTAGAATATCCATGTGAATAAGTAAATGGAATTATTTCATTTTTTCCATACTATGTTGAAGTTAAAGTTTAAAAGGCTTTTTTTTAGTTATACATTGCCTTAAATGTTTATTCTTATTTATGAATGTTTCCGCTATATTGTTATCCTTACTGGGCATTTGAGCTCACCCCTTTCAATGTTTTATTTTTTCCAGGATGTGAAGAAGTAATTTATGAATGACCTACAGGGATAGTATGTAGTGATATGAGTGTGGAATATGAAGAAAAGATATTGTTGTATTTTTCATTTTTATTATGTAATGTAAGACTTATGAATATATCTAGTGTTTCCAAGGCTACTAAACTAATCGGTCTTTCGAGACTTGATCTTTCTTGTGATCATGACAATGTTATGTAATAATGCACCGAATCTAGTAACTGGGGTCGGGGCGTTACATGTTCCTATAAAATTAACCATGTGTGAATTAGGTGAAGTAGATTTAGGTACCCAACCTAATATCCCATGTGTCCCAATAGGTGAGGCTTCCACAGGGAATGGAGAATTAATTCATGAAATAGGAACTCATGATATGACAATTAAAGATATGAATTCATATATTAATATCCTCAACTCTTTAGAATAGTTAAAGGAATTCAATAAGGATTTATAAGTATGTGAGTCTTTATTTTTACACTACCAAACATTATTCTTGATGTTTTAATCATGACTACTTGATTCATGAAGCTTTTTATGTGGAAAATTTTGTTAAGGACATTGAGGGGAAGGGTACCAGTATTCCTCACCCTTCTCAAATAAAGGAGGTACCAGTCCTAAGCCCTGATATGGGGAATATCCAAGATCATTATACCCTGGGTTCTGAGAAACTTGAAAGGTGTACCTCTCATATGGTCGTCCTCTCTCAGGCTATAGAAGTTGTAGATATAGGGGATACTTCTAATAAAGTGGTTGACCCACCAACTGGTGAGTATTATTAACTTCTCTAATTGTATCCTTGCCATTTCTATCTAGTATTCCCTAATGTTAATGATGAGTTCCACCTACTATGTAGTGCCATAGACTTCGGTGGTAGAGCCTAAGGGAGAGGCCTCCATGTCTATTCTGTCAATGGTACGAGGTGAAGTTGATACTACTTTGGAAAGAGTGAAATTGGGTGCCTCCCTTAGCTTATTAATCCTAAAGTATATATATCCCTCTAAAAGTGGCTCGAATTCAGGCTTAGAGGAACAATATTCCTTTCATGCCACACATCATTTCTTTTGAAAAGATATTTCAAGGTTAATCTCATATATTAATATTGAATATCTATCATCACGACTTCATCGAATCTCAACCATGTTTTCCATTTTGGGGTATGTTGGGTTTGATTAACACATGATTCATCATATCATGAAGTAAATTATCTAGAAATGGAAAGAGGATAAAATATTCTAGCCAACTGAGGAATATCTAATGGTCCAGTTTGAATATCATAGAGCCATTGTATCAGAGGAGGATCTTATCCATTCCAAGGAAGTGGAGGATAATCAGTTCCACATTGATGATAAATCTCTCTAAATGGTGCATCTTCAAGAATAATTAGATGAAATTAAGGAATAGATTATCCAACTCCACCAATACTTGAATAGGTTCAGGTCACAAGGAAGAGATTATATTGCTTTAGATAAGGAGAAACTTCAGTATACTGAGGAATCCATCACCACACAACTAACTGAGCTTAATAAAACTATATATAAGGATCAATCCATACTTCAATATATTAAATACTATATTGAGGAACACTTATAACACTCCGTGGATAGACTCTAATATGTGGAATATTCTCTAAATTTTTATGTATTAATGGAAAATATTTTGTTACTTGGTCATATGTTTCATTATTATAGACTATTGAATAACTTTTTGTCAAAATGAAATCATTTAAATGAATATTTTTGTGTCTATATGTCTGAATAATAATGAAAGGAATAGAATAATGCAGAAAATTTTTCTTAGATCACATGAATTTGTGAGCATAAATTAATTGTTTTCAAGGCCTTAAAATTGGCCTCATAGACTTTGTGCATTTTCCACTATAAGTTTAAGGTTCTACAAGATAGACCAATATAGATGATGTTTTAGTTCAAACATCTTTGACCAATGTCATGGGAGTAACAATCCCAAATGAGGCTCGCGGGCCATGAATATCCCAATATCCCCTCTCCTTCTTTTAATATAACTTATAGGTCATGATTCTGAGATTTTTTGGTGGTAGGACACATACATAGGTAATGACTACGTAACATGTTCAAAAATTATTTTTCATTATTATATTGTAAATACACATAGAGATAAAAGGATTTAATCCTAAGGATGAAAATTAAACTATTTAACATGATGTATTTTGGGGTACTCATTATGCAGATCCAATTTGAGGAATATTATTCATAGTAAAATAAAGGTTTCTATCTAAGTAAAATTCCCTAACTATCAATGGATAGGGGAAAACCATGATGGTTTGAGTTCCCTCAAGGTTGTGAAGTATAGATCATCAAAAGAGGTGTATTTTGAGACATAATAGGGAAAATTTTGTTTTGATCCTATCATTAATTGGGTGGCCACAATCTCATTTTGATGTTGAGTGGCTCCCACAAGGATTTCCCTACCCTGATCAAACTCATGGGAGGGTGTAAGGGAGCTTTTATATTGAGGGTGATTAGGAATGAATAATTTAGGCATCGCTACAAGGAGTATTCCTTTTAAGACCTTTCCTTCAAGTCAATAAATTACTTGAATTTTATTATGACACAGTTTGGTCCTAAAAAATGGGATGATAACCCGGGCACTCTAAGATCATGTGAGTCATACTCAATGTGAGAAACAAGGGGATTCGGGGAGATTACCCAAAATATGTGACAGCATTGGTCAAGGATTTTATTTGATGAACACCACATGATTGGTTGTAGGGGTGTTGTCTCATAGTTTATTGTCACGTGACTAAGACCAGTAGTTTATATAGTTTAATGATGTCAAGATTTGACTAAGGGTATATGGAAAATGAACAAAATGGGGCCTACCGAGCCCAAAAGGATACCCTAGTATACCTAGATATGGTAGGGGAGGTTGTAAACCATGATCTTGGGGGATTTTGAATCAAGAGGACTAAGGTGGGACAAGTGGGAAATGAATGACCACAAACCATGTTTGAAAAGAAGCTTCAGTTATGATGTTCTCAAATCATACATAGATAAAAGGATTTACTTCTAAGGATGAAGGTTCCTCTAGTTGATAGGACATTTTGAGTCACTCATTATAAAGATCCAATTTGATGAGTATTATGCATATATCAAAGCAAAGGTGTCTATCATAGTTAAGAACTATCATCACTGATAGTAAAATGGAAGATTGTGAAGATCCAAGTTCCCCCAAAACAAGGGGTATGATGTGTGGAGGGGGATGTTTCTGAGAAAAAAGGAAGAATTTGGACTGGCATTTTCCATAGAGTGTGGAGTTCCCTATATAGATCTGACTCACGTGTATGTAAGGAGAAATTTTTATTTCTATGATGGGTTCCTGAATTAGGGAACCCAGACTGAGATCTCTTATATGAAATGGGGTTATATACAGGAGGAAAGGGACACATTCTCTTCTATTTTTTCTATTGTTGGGCCTAGGTTAAGGGACCCAGGAATCACTATGTATCTTGTTGAAGTGAGAATCATGCCACATGTAGATATGAAATATATATATGTTGATGGTGTGGTGTGAGACCAACATTAATATTGGAGACCTCTCAGGTGAGGACCAAAGTGTGACGTAGTTTTACATTGTGCAACAGGAACGTGAACCATGCAATTTTATGTCATGTGGTAAGTAAATTTTCATAAAATTTAAAATATTTTTGACAAGTATGTATGTAATTCCTTTTAAGTTCATGCTACTAGAACCTTGGTGTATTTTATTTTAGGTTCTTATGACTAGGACCAACCATTTCATGGTGATTCGGCCAATAAAGCTCTGACATTCTCTATGCATGAAGAGGGAATGTTTTTATTCAAGGCCTTAGCATTTACAGTTCTGAGAAAATGATATGGAACAAGTGTGTAAGGAATGATCATATAACATGTTTTAAAAGTTAATTCCTTTGAGACTTTGTTAGGGTGTATAGAGAAAAAATAATTTCCTCCTAAGGATGAAGGATCCTCTGGTTCATGGGCCATTTTGGGGAACTTATTTTGCATATCCAATTTGAGGTGTATTATGAATAGTCAAAACAAAGGTTTCCTTAAAAGTTGATCTATTTCATCATCGATGTCCAAGGAAATCTTATGGATATCAAAATTTTCCAAGGCACAAAGTATGTTTTATGAAAGGAGTATGATTGAGTATGAAGGGATAATTTAGGCCAGAATTAACTAGGAATGGGTAGAGTTTTCCTTTCATGTGTATGATTTATGACTTATATACAATTAAGGGGGAAAATTTGTTGGACCCAAGATTTTGAGAACCAAGAATCACTATGTATCCTATGGTAATATTAATCAAACCATACATTATTCTAGATGAAAAAATCACCATAAAGGTTTGATTAATATGTAAGGAGGGGAATTTTTTAGATACAGGCTCATGAACAAGGTGAGAACCCATACTGGACTCTCCCATAAAGATATGGATCATACATAGGAGAGTGGGGAAATTTTTATATTATGGCTGGACCAGGGTGTAGGATCTGGGAATCATTGTATATCTCATTGGAATAAGAATCAAGCCACAGGTAGTTCTTGGATGGAGGTATGGTGGGAGACCAAAACCAAGGATATTAGTCCTCTCGGGTGAGGGCCATAGTAATGTTTAGTTTTACTTCATGAAAGAGACATCAACCATGAAGTTTAATAAAATGTGATAATGACATTTAGTGTACATTTTAGGTATTGATTCTAGGAAACTACTACCCTTAAGGTGAACTGATATGTTTTTATCATGTGGGTAATCCCTTACCAAAATTTGTAATCCCATGTAAGCTATGATTGGTGTGAGAAACAAGGAATGTCAAGGGCTTCATTCACCACACAAATGTGATTAAAATAAAGGTAAAGTATATTTTTATCATGTGGCAGCTAGAACAGGATATAGGATCTAGGCCTCACGTATCTCATTGGAATGAGAATCAAGATATACATAGTTCTTGAATCATATTAATGTCAAATTAGAGGGATTTAAACCAGGAAAATTAACATCATGTGGTAAGGATAAGGGTTACTCAACATTAAGAAGAAGGCATGAATCCCCATAAACATAGTCCAGGCATTTGGGAAATCATCCCATGAGAGGAATCCTGTGTTTGTGACACAAATATTCCTGATCTGATTTCCCAGGGCATCATATGATTGTTACATAAGTTAATACTACATTTTAATGTCATGTACTGAAGACATTTTCATACAGTTCAATGTCTTAAAACTAAAATGATCTGAGTCATGCTTTTTAGGGTTGTGAATTAAGGATCTTTCTATGTAGTTTAGAATCATAAAGTAAGGATGAATGGTTTTTTATAGTTTACGTTTATATGACTAGGCCCACTTGTTCATGTTCTTTGGAGAGAATTTCATGACATATAAAATGTAAAAACCCGATGTGAATAGGGGTCCAATGGAGGCCAAGTGTCAAGAAAATTTCCAAGGAAATTATCCATAGTGAGGGGAGGAATGAAAGTAAAAATGTTAACAAAATCTATTGTTAGACTATATACAAGAGGCTTAGGTATCACTATGTATTCCACTAAAATGGGAATCAAGCCATACCTAGTTATGAAACATAGTATGGTAGATAACCAAAAATATAGGGGATGAATCCTCTCTGGTGAGGGACAAAGGAATCACATAGTTTAAGGTCATATGAGGAGGAAGTTTCCATGTAGTTTAATTTCATGCGACCAGGGTGAATTGGTCGTTCCTTTTATAATCACATGATAAGGAACTCTATGCTGTTTATATTCATGCAGAAAGAAAAATAGTGTCTGGAAGTTTTTCATCTTACAACTAGGACCATGGGTTTTATATTTTTTAAGTTCAAAAATATTTGACTGATACGAGAGATCAAATATGTCCTCACTATCCAACAAGTGACAAACCCAACATGAAGAGAGCACTCAAGGGATAAAGGTTGGAAAAATGATCTTCTAAAGGGGTGGATTTGGGGGTGGTCCTAAGATAGAGTATATATAAATCACTATGTATATCTTCAAAGTGAGATTCAATCCACACATAGTTCTAATGATATATAGTTTGGTGGTGTGTTAGGATACCGACATTGAGATTGGGAACCTCTCAAGTAAGGACCAAAGTGTGACATAGTTTTACATCATAAAACAAAGATGTGAACCATGCAGTTTTATGTCATAAGTAAAGTACATTATTGTAGAATTTAATATCTTGTGAAAATAACTTATAACCTTACTTTTAAGGTCATAAGAATAGGACCTTGATGAATTTCATTTTAGGTACTTATGACTATGACCACAATGTTTCTCACATGAAGTATTTCTTGAGAAAATTTGTGGTGGTAGGGGTGTATTGTGTTCCCCATCCATAATGATTAATGTGTAAACTCCATTGGGATGGACCTTATGTATGATATAAGGTCCTTACCAATTTGGTTCAAAATTTGGGGGTTTATTTTTTAGTATCATTGGAGTTTTAAGATTCAAAACTAGTTCTCCTTGAAGGAATGAATGGTGACAAACTTTCTTGTTGAAGGATCGTGCTATATGATTTTAGTGAACTTATAAGTGGTACAAGGTATGAAACCTTTTCTTATTGATTCTATCTAACTCATCCAACCACTTATGTGATTTCTCATAATCTGATATTTTTCGACATATATCTATTTGGAGTGAAGGAAACTGAACCTCAATGGGTAGCACTTCCTTTGTTTCATAAACCATCAAATATGGGTCACTTGATTAGCAGTGTAGGTTGTAGTGCAGTAGGACCACAAGGAATACAGAAGCATCCTAGTAAAATTTCTTCAATTTAAAAAATTAGAATTTGGTGTAATTATCTATAAATATTATGTGAGGAACACAAAATCTAGTGATGATGTTTGAATTCATGAAATTAATGATACCCTTCATCCCAAATTCCTTAAGAGGTACCTCCTCTGGCCATTTGGAGAAGAGTTCAGTAGCAGTAAAGATGTATTTGAACTGATTGGTTGTGGCTGGAGGGTACACCCCTTAAACATCCATTCCCTATACAGTGAATTTCCATGATTATTTATCTATGTGTAGAATATATTGGGGTCGATGGACGAATTTGGCATGCACTTTGCAAGAATGAAACTTTTTGAAGAATTGTGTGCAATCCTGCATCATCGAAGGCCAAAAATACCCAGGACTTTTGATTGGGAGAGAAAGATTGGTTCCTGACTGGTGGGAACCAAAAGTTCCAACATGTAATTCTTGAATAATGGTGATATTCTCTTCTCTATTAATTCATATAAGGACAGTTCTATCAAATACTCATTTATAGAGTGTCCTATGATGACCAGGGTTGTCATAAATGATGAAAATGGCTGCCTATCATCAGATTTTATATTTCCTAACACTGTTTGTCAGAATAATTCCACTCTAGAGGTAAACCAATATGGGGAAATCTAGTCGTTCATAGTATTATCTGGTTCATGGGTAGAATTTACCTCATTGATCCCTTTCATGCTACTCTGAAAAAATAGAAATATCATTCTGAAATATATAATGTTGATTAATCTTTTATCTCTATCTAAATCTACCAAAGTTGTAGTTGTATTTTCCAATGAATCTTCCTGATCATTTTGTGAACACGAGATGTGATTTATTGTTGTCTTAGAGGGTAATTCTTTCATCAACCATATAACATAATTAATAATGGAGATTATCTCTTCTTTTCTAATGCCACAGTCACAGTTGATCGGGTTAATCACCAACTCATAGTCACCTTTGATTCTCAGGTGAGTCATTGGTATTTTAAAATCCAACTCTAATCTTATAATGAGGGATTGGTATTTGGCCTCACTGTTAGCGCAGCCTTTTGATAGTAGTAAGGTGTAAGGTAGAACTACCTTAGTGTAGAAATGAGAATGACTCTCAACCTGACTTTTTGAACTTGGGGTATTCTATTCTCTTTCGAGTTGGACTTCTGAATACACCATAAAAGTACATTTCCCACATTTGAGTAGAGTCTTTAATGGTGAAGATCTACTCATATGGTAGTTTGGTACTTACCAGTACTTCTTCTATAGAAGGATATTCTACCATGAAATTTTCTAAGTTTTTCCCTTTTATCTCCTTCTACAGTATGAACCAGATGTCGAACTATTGCAGAATGACTACCCATTACTCCAAAAATTCTGTCAACATGGGATGATTGAGGATATATTTGACTAGGTCATTTAGAGATATCAAATGGACCTCATGATTTTTCATATAGTGCCTTACTTTCTAAACTACAAAAATCAATGACAAATAGTTCTTCTTGATATATGGATACCAAGTATGAGTGTTAAGCATCGTGAAACTGAGATAATAAAGGTTTTTTCACTATCAGTGTCAATTTTATGTGTGATGAAGGTGCTCAGCAACCATTCTATATATATCATATATAATATTAGTGTCCTTCCTTTAACTATAAGCATTGACACTGGAAATCTCAAGATATATTTCTTGAGGATTTTGAATGCTTTGAGGTAGTCATCAACACTAGAAGGCTTAGAAGATATTTCTTGAGTTTGTTGAATGCTTCTTAGTAGTCATCAATCCACTAAAATGAGATCTATTTCTTTATAAAACTAGTAAAGGGAAAAAACTTTCCTATGAGGTTTTTTATGAAGCATCAAATATAGGAAAGGTTTATCTACAGTCCTCTCAACTCTTTAATGTTTTGAGGGGATGACATACCTAGGGTTTCCTTGGTTTTCTTAGATTCAAATTTGATGCCACAATGGTGTGCCATGAAGCTGGGGAATTTTATTAAGGTAATGTAAAAAAGCACATTTAGGTGGTTAATTTTCTGATTGCGTTGTTGTAGTTTGTAGAAAACTATTTCCAAATCGACAAGGTGATCAAAACGTTGTCATGATTTTACCCCCAAATTTTCAACATAGAACTAAACTAATTTTTCTAGGAAAGTTTTGAAGATGTGGTGAATGGAATGTTGATATGTGGCACCATCATTCTTTAAACCAAAGGGAATTACCCAGTAGAAGAATACTCCTTAAGGGGGGGCCTAAAGGCAATGGATTATTCATCTTTTGGTGATATTTAGATTTTTTTTGTATCCTAAATAGCCATCCATGAAAGAGAGGTCTTGATATCCTATTATTGTATTGATAAAAAGTATTTTTATTGGATCTGGAAAGTTATATTTCAGACATTACTGGTTGAGGTCTCTGAAATCGATGAAAACATTGATATGTCCATTCTTTTTATTGATGGATACAATGTTAGAGATCCATTTAGGGTACTGTACTTCTCAAATAAATTTGGGTTTAAAAATATTATCAATTTTAGCTTTGACCTTGGCAGTATGAGTCATATGTGTCCTTCTAACTACCTTCTTGTAACAATGGTGGTCTTTTGGAATTCATAAGTGATGGGTAGCCACATTGGGATCAATTCCTGAAATTTATTCATAATTATAGTAAAAAAAGTATCAACGATGCATAAAAAAAGAGGTGTAAATTTCTTTCTCATTGAGGGGTATAGATGTTCAAATCAACATTGATCATAGATTCTCCTTTGTAACTAGATTTATTTATCATAGTTCATTTATAGTGGTGGATAATACTTCCTTGAATGCTAGAATATCACCTCTAAGGTCGTACTTATCCTCTTATTCCTCTTTCTCTTCCACCTCTTATATTGTGTCTATGTCGGGATGGATGGGAGACAATGTTGAATTATTGAGGTTAGGAGGTAGGCTAGTGTTTTTATAGGCATCTTTCAATAGTGATATAATGAACTCATCATGTTTTTCTGATGAATTGAAGACCTAATGAAGTTCTAGGGATGGAGTTAGGGCATTTTCATTTGATTTATTTCCAATAATAGGGAAACCAATGACTTCTTCAGTGCCCTTAGATTCAACAGACATGGCCAATATCATGAATATTAGTGAGTACATCTCTGAATCTGATCTTATGTCTTCGACCTGATTGATGGGTGGTATATATTCATCACCAAGGTCTTTGAATGGGTTATACAGGATCATTTTCAGACCATTTAGTGTAGTAACCCAAGTGGCACCATTATTTATGGGTTGTTTCCTTTCTCTCTGGTAGAATCCTACATCAATATATTGAGATTCACAATATTATAATATAGATTTATCACCATGTAACATACCAATCTTTCCATTGCTAAAGTATTTTAGGAATTGATGATATGATGAAGGGATTTCCGCATGCTAGTGTAGCCAAGGCCTTCCTAGAAAGACATTGAAATTTGTATCTTTCCATATGACCAGGAACTCAGAGTTGGACACCAAATCCCCAAACTGAGCTTTGAGATTAATGAAGAATATGGGTTTGGTTTTTCTTTTATCATAACCTTGAAGTGTTATAACTAAAGGGGATAGATCAGCTTCAGTATATACTAATCGACAGAGTGTTCTGATTTGAATGAGGTTGACCCCTGATCCATTATCAATGAAATCTTGATAGTTGTAAATGTTATAGAATATTCTAGATATATGAAAGGGGATAATATATACCAATATAACATCATCTCTATCCTATTATTTGAAATAGATAACTGCATTATATTATTTAGGGTCAACCTATGCATGGTATACCTTGACAATAGTAAATCCAACTTCAAACTCTTAAGGGCTCAACAGAGCCTCTATGAGTGTCTCTAGTAGATCCTTTAACATGTTGAGAGCATGAAAATTTTAAATTTTCATCAGAACCTTGGCCAATTACTTTAGGATTTCATATTTTTGAGTTAAAGTCCAACATTTTCCTATGGGGATATACTCCATAGTAGGAACTGTAGGGGATGACATGACTGGGGTAGATGATTTGGGTGGTTTTGAAGATGTTAAATACATTTTTGATGCTATATTGGACCATTTAATCCTTACTATTTATCTAGGATGAAGATGCTATTTCAACCCTTCCAGTTGATCTTCTGGAATGATCAAACCTATAAGACTCTTTGTGAAAGTGGGTTATTTTCTTTTCACTTACTGTGCTCATTGAAGGGCTATTCTGTGATTCATGGCAGTATAAATGGCCCTAGAGAGGATTTGGTTGGGATATTGGTTTTTACAATGACTACATATTCCCCTGCCTCCCTAGATTTTGTGACCTCTACCTATGTTTTCCCTACTTAGTGTAGATAATTTGAGTTCATAATATTTCTCATCATCAGATAATAGATCCATTAAGTTAATGGTGTTAATGGAACCAAAAAATAACTATTCATATGATGCGGATTATTTCTGGTGGGATGATTCTTACAATATCATTTGATGGGATGGGGCCTATTGTACCATTTGGTGGGGAATCACCCATAATTTTGGGGTTGAAGTTATGAAGTTTAAGAGATATAAGGCTAGATTTGGCCCCGATGTGATTTCATCCTCCTAAAAAAATCTATTTTATCCATGTCGTTTCTTAGAATACTGACCTTTGGATGGTTTTGGATTTGATGGAGTCGGTTGTGCCATAGTATAAGTGATCGGGGGAAAATTGGTTTTTTTTTAATTGTGTTTAGATGATAGAATGAGTTCAATTTATTTTTTTAGACATCTGATCACTAAACTTCTATTCATTCTTACTGGTAACTTCCTTTCATTCACCTTATTCCTCCAGAGGGGTGGTGGAGACATGCACTGTATGAGTTGGCAATTTTCCTAACTTCACTTGCTCGGAATCATCCATCCTTTATAGAACATATTTAATAAAAACATTATTAGATGGTTTTCCCCATCAATTGATGATATGAGTAGTAATTTGGGTTGTGTTCAAGGCCAACTTGATTGGGTCTCTTGGGATCCAATAATTTTAGCAACTTATTTTCCATGATCGCTAAAAAGTGACTAGGGACTTGATCATCTTAGAAGGAATAAAATTTTTCTTCCATTTCTCAAACTAGGAACATTTAGGTTACTTTCTCTCATGTTTATAGGGATAAATCTATTAACACTATCATTTAGGAGGAGGTTACACACAAGGAGATGTGGGATTTAGAGTTAGAGCTCGCATAGAGGAAAGTTTTAAAGTAACCATTACAACTTCCACTCTACCCATCCTATTCCCTTGAGATGTATTTATGGGATGGGAATTGGCCTGGTTCAAAAAATAGAATCTTCCAACCTTTTTTATACTATGTAAATATCTCAAAATCCACCTAATTATGTTACTATGATAAGAGGTGTTCGTAGTTCATCAAAAATATTCTCAATGCAAAGGCCCAACAAATCTTCCTTAGGAAGCTATAATTTCAAGGAGTGAGTCAAAATCTTCTACCTGGAAATGAAATTTGAAACCCTCTCATTTTCACATTATCTACATTTTTAGATATCAAGGACTATTTCCTTCTAAAAATTAGAGCTAAATTGATATATGAATTGTCATCAAATATATTCCCACCCCTAGATTGATCCGTCTAGTAGATCGGTATACCAGGTGAAGGCTAGTCCCTCTAAATTTTTTATAAAACATCTGAGATTAGATGCCTCCTTCTACTCTATGTTCCTCATCCTAAGGCCCCATTGAGACATGAAGTGCATCAAATGTTGTTCTGGATCCCCTAAACCATTAAATATTGGGAACATAGGATTCCCAAAATTTAGTGAGGGAAGAGTTGCTTCCACCCATTCAGGGTAAGGATTTTTATATGGTTGTAGTGGTGCACAACACCCTTACATAGCTTCTAATAAAGACACCAGTGTCTCAATAGTATCGATAATATAGGGAAGAACAGCCAACTGGGAAGGATCCTAAATAAACGGAACAACGGGTTGGGATAGCTATAGCAGATCTGCTTGTACTCGTGATGGGTAACATATAGGGGCTAGCTTGTGAGGAAGTGTTAAGCCTAAATTTTTTTATGTACCCAATATAAGTAACTCCTAATATATTTTTTTTTTGGGTTCTAAATATATTTTTTTTAGTAACCCATGTTGAGAAGATGTTCTTACTCAATTTAAATTGATGTGATGAACCCTCTTTGTTAAGGTACGTCGGTTGGGGATGTAAGATGATTATTTTATTATAGAACATATCCAGAAGGTATGTTTCTTTAAAGTAGTTCTGCATTGAGTTTTCTAAACTCCTTTATCTCTTTCACATAATAATAAAATCTTTCCTCAAGTGTGAGGGTTTCAATCTCTTCAGGAGGTGGGTGAGATGTGACCACACCTTTACCATTTTCTATAGTAGATTCTCGTCGAGGAGGTGGTAGTGGGGAAATTGAGGTAACACCTAAATTCATTGAAAGCATCTAGTTTTGGGTATAGACACCTTCTTCAATCATTTCTGTGTAGATTGTATTACGAAAAGAAACCTCCTTCTCTTATTCCTCTATATCAACCTCATGTTCTATAGCATCTGTAGGGGTGGTTATAACAACGTTCATTGATGCATAACACATTACTGGTTTCACATTAATATCATAATGATAAGAGGGCCAGTTGTCTTAGGGATATATGATGAAATAACTATGATTTCCAAGAGCAGTCATACCCTTGACATATTTCTTTTGTTTACTCCCACTATGAGGCCTCATCCTATACTTTGTTGGTCCTCATGGAATCCTCTAATAAAAGGCGGTTTGAAGGGAATCTCCAAAAAAATATTTGGTTGTGTTCTTAGTGAGGAAGTCAGATCATGATATAGGATGAACTGGGAGGATTTGTTTTGTGGAAATCCCCCTAAATGGGAGAATACTTACTTCCATTGAGGAGGTTGAGGTAAAAATTCCCACAACCCTATGGGATGGGGCTAATTTTTTCTATTTTCATAACCTTTCATGATTTTTTTTCATCCATTAAGGTTATTTTAAAAAATTACCTGGTCCTGTGGGCTTGGGTTTCTCCTATATTACCATGTCAGCAGCAGCTATGGTTTCTCTCTTGATTTCACAGAGCTTTTTTCAAACATGGGTTGGGTGCATTGCATGATTTATGCTTGAGCCATTTTCTTTCAAATATATTGGCACTTAATGATGAATGTAATCCCTTAAGCGAGAGGCTTACTCGATATTTTCAGACACTTTATGAAAGATTCTTTTATTGGTTCTATCTCTCTTTTCTAGACTAATATCTTTGAGAGTCATTCAAGGATGGTTTTTTTAGCATACCATCTGTTGTGAGTAGATATTTTTTATTGAAGATGGCCTAAGTAAATGAATTTATAGATGTCTCTTTGGGTAGGCTTTACTAAATAGTGAGTGAGGTGAAATGAAACACCCCATGTTCACACCATCCTCTGATATGAATAATAGATGGGGAATTGGAAATCAGAAAACATACTCTTTTAATTCATTGAGACATGTACATTGAAGGTATCCTTGTTGTTTTCCCAATATTAGGAGTCACATGTCTATAATGACCGTCAATTTGATATGATGATGTATCTATTCTATTACCTTGACGTGACTTGGATATTCATCTTAAGGACAGACTTTTTCAGGTGATTAAGAGTAATCTATAAATTTTTGAATATTTCATGCACACATTATTCTGAAAATGCCACTAGATTATTGTATTAGAGAGTGGGTAAAGGCCAGAACATGACTGGTATATTGTCTTTATCCAACTATCTCCTCATGAAAAATATTTCTTACTCGTCTATTACAAGAGGTTCCTCAACTTGATATGAACAAAGTGGGCATTTTCCCATTACTTTATTGTAAATAGCAGGGTTGGTTGGGATTTCCTCTATCATATTGAAAGGTAGAATATCCAAGGGTGTGTAACAACCTGAACTTTTGAATAATATTTTGTTTCCTGAATTTTTGTTCTATTTTATTTTGTACTCAAAAAAACTATATCCTTTTATTAATGAAATGAGTATAATTGAAATGAGACCTTTGATATTAGACTATTATATAACCATTGTTTAATTATGACCATTGGTCAATATGACCATTGGAAACAATAATAATTTTTAACGTTATAATTTTTGTTTAAAATAGAAATAATAATGGATAATTAATGCATAAAGAAGAGTTGATGGCCTCATCCAGTAGACTTGGTTCATACAAAGCCCATCTGTTAGATCTTGGGAAGGAGGTAGCATCACTGGGATTTTCTCTAGACCAATCCCAATCCAAGCTTCAACATGTTAATATTGATTGGAATCGCCTATAGGAGAAGTTCAAGTTGATAGAAATCACCACTCAGGAAATGTTGTCTGAGATGCCCCAAGATTCTATCATCATTGCACACCTTACTCTTAAGTCCTATAAAGGTGATATATGGGGCTATGTAATGAGGCCTTAGTTACTTTATGTATTCCTTTTGTATAAATAAAATTTTTCTTTCTTATTATAATAAAAAAATTATTTCAACTGTCAAAATAAATATAAGATGACTTTTTAGAAGTTTAATATTATTTATGAATATTGAAAAAAAAAATATTTTTTTAAAATATTATTTATAATTTAAATAATTAATAATGTGAAATGATTTTCAAAAAATGGACATATACAGTTGTGATCAGAAAGAAATTTAGATTCTAATAAGATCAACTTAATTTTTGGTGAATATTAAATTATAAATAGTAATATTACCCTTATGAATAGTAATATAACTGATGGAATAATAACCTCACTTAATTAATTATAAATATAATTTAGGCATCTTGAATGATAATATGATACAATAGCATAAGTAAATAACTGTTTCAGAAATTCTTATTCAAGTATTAGTATTTTTTCAGGTAAATAGTGATTTTACATAAAAATTAAATATCTCATATTTAGAAAATTATTTTCATAAAATGGAGTTCATTTTTAATTTATAACTTCGATATTATTTTAGGTTGAATTTATGAGATTTTTATAAAATGTTTTTTTCGGTGAACAGTAAAAATACAGTTTTTGAGTTTTCAGTGTGTTTTATGACATCATAATGATATAATATTTAATTTAAAGTTTTTTTGACTTATTTGGATTAAAATTTTATATTAGGTATTCCAAGTGTCCAAAATCATGGGCAAATACCTTGGTAAAGCCCATGGTTTTGCAAATAGCACTAATAAGGTGCCCCTTGGAAATTAATAAAATATTCCCTCACTTTTGCTATAAATACCGACCCATTACTACATTACTTTCATTAATAATCCCCCCTAAATTAAGATCTGTTCTTTTTACCTCCCAAGGAGTCTTCCCAAGGTGCCCTCAATCCCTCAAGGTTCTGATCCTTGAGTTTTAGAAGTCACTCTTCAAGGTAAGGGAACCTTTCACCCTCCTCTTTTAGTCAAGACGCCTTTCATGTTATGTCTTTTAAATTTCCATTTTATTATGTTGGGGTATATTATTATATATCCTTATTTCTGTAAATTTTATTTACAAATGATTATAGACCCATTTTTCTCTCATCAACTTATTTTCTGAATTTTTAAGTGATGTCGTTAGGCTACCGAATTTTCATAAGGGAATTCGCAACTTCTCTTTTTTATTTCAAGTTCTATTTTAGGTGGTATGTCTTGAAAATTTACATACCATGTTCTTATCTCCATGTTATTATATCATTATACTATATTATGAATATCTAATTAATTGGTTATCTACATCCCCTCTCATTTTAATGTTTTCTAAAACCATGTTTCATAGTCGTTATGCTGCAGAATTTTCGTCTCAAAATCTCTCTCTTTTTCTCAATAAATTATCTTATTTTATTTATGTGAATAACCAAATCTATTTCATTTCAAGGGGTATTAATCAATACATAAAAATGATATATTTTATTCTATAATTGACATACATAAAACCCTCATTCCCTTTCCATGGGTTATAAATGATATAATGGTCAGTTTTAAGCACTTTTTAAAACGTCATGATTTTGATATGAAACACATTTTTTTATTCTATTTGGGTTATTTATGAAATTTTTTATTATGATATATGTGGATCACATGAAAATAAAGACATGTTAAGGGTGCTCCCTAATAGTTCTCTAATGCATTGGGTAAATAAATTAATCTCTAGAGATGCCAAGTTTTATGATACCTTGGTGAATAACCTTGGTAATTTTTATGACACCTTGGGGATGGAACTTGGTGATATTATTATGAATGTATAAATTAAATTTTTGTAGCCACATTTTCAAGTTATTATTAATGTTATTTTTATTATGATATTCCTATCTTTACATTTCACTTTTCTTTATGTATTTCATCAAGTTCTTATTGATATCATAAGTAAACTGATTCCCTTGTTTACCCTTATCGGGCCTTCTGCTCACCCTTTCCTTTGATGTATGTCCTCAAGTTACAAGATGTAATAATTTTACTTAGGATGAAAATTTAAATAATAATTTCAAGAGGATTAAAATATTATTTTATTTTTTCATTCATTATGTACCTTTTTTTCCAATACACTAGACTTTAAAGATCCTCTATTTGTAAAATGTAATGAAAAGTTATGTAATAAAAATGTGGGATATAATAGTTGGTATAAAAGGATAGTTTAGTTATTTGTGGAAATTGGGATTTGAAAACCTTATGAATAACCCTATATAAAAGTTTAAATATAGGAAAACTTCTAGGTATTTTGGTGAAATATTATGTAAGTGGTTTCTGAACAAATAAATCCTTGTCTGGATACGAACAGGTGGATATGACTATGGAATATATGTATCTAGGGGTAAAACCAGAAAACACCACTTTGAGATAGACTCAAATGGGAACTATTGCATGACAATGGTCCTTGTTGCACTCCTGTTTTGACACTCCTGGGGGATATGTTTGGTTAATCAAAATATTTTTATGAATCATTATGAATGATTTATTGAGAAATGTAATTTTTGTTAAAGAATAATATGTTTAAGCATGAAGTTTTAAGACACAAAAATCCTTTAATGATAAAGTATTTGTAAATGAAATAAGTTTATCACTAAGGTTTTATTATTTTATAAACTGGTGGGAAATAGGAGGAACCGTGCAAATAGTTACTATAATAGACCATGCACTGATGGCCCTCTGATGGAAGCTGGAATGGAAACTTTCAGGATAATGATGAACCAACTGACTCAAGTTATAGGAAATAACTTAAATCAAGCTGAGAGACCAATTTCACTATGAATGGAACAACATTTTTTTGAGTGTTTTATGCATCAACAACCACCAACCTTCAGTGGATCTACTGACCCATTGATTGTTGAATAGTGGATCAGCTCTATCAAGAAGATCTTTTCTATGCTTCGCTATTTATAACAAGAGAAGGTCACCCTAGTTGTTTACCACTTAGAGGGAGAAGTTGATTAGTGGGGGAAACTAATTAAAAACATGAGTCCAAGAGTGGAGGTTGAAGCTATAGAGTGGGAGGAGTTCAGAGGGATCTTCTTCAATAATTATTTTCCTCATTTGATGAGAACAAAAATGGGGAAGGAGTTTCTTGAGCTGAAGTAGAAGGAGAATGAATCTATTAGAAGCTATGAGATGAACTTCAAAAGACTTTCCCATTACACACCAATCTTTGTCACGGATCCTAATGGGAATTTTGATAGATTCTCTGGTGAACTAAGACCTCATTTGTGTAAGAATCTCACCAACCAAGACTATCACATCTATGAGGAGATCATGCGGAGTGATATGAAAGTCAAACTAGAGTTTGGTGAGATGCAGTGGTCTCATAAATCCAATGAAAATAAGAGATCAATAGATGAAAGATTAGGGAGGATCTTTGATCAGGGAAGAGGAGGAATTCAAGTGAAACGTCTCACATGTAATAAATGTGGGAAGAATCATTCAGGTAATTGTATGCTTAGAAACGAGAAGTGCTAAAAGTGTGGAAGAGATGTCCATATCACGTGGAATTTTCATAGTGAGGTGAACCCTCAACTTCCCAGCATGAATGACAAAGGGAAGATGGTGAAGGCCCTACCTGAATTCCAATGCTTCAATTGTGGACAGCTTGGGAACCTTTCCGATCACTATCTAAATCTAAGGGTAGTGGAGGGGAATCACTATCAACCCCAGAAAAGGCCAAGGGAGAAATTTTGTGATTTTGATATCATGACAGCTGATGTTGAAGCTCTAAATGATGTGGTGGCAGGTACTCTTGTTGTTCTCTCAAATCTAGCAAGTACATTTTGTTATTCTGGTTCTATGCATTCTTTTATTTCCTCTAAGTTTGCAAAGAATTTAGAACCAACCCCTGAATTTCTAAAAGTAGAGTTATCAATCAAGACTCCTTGAGGGATTATCCAAGAATCAATAGTATTTCGAAACTCTAGTATTTACTTTAGTGAGCACAATATTATCACAAATCTAGTAATCATTACCATGTTGTAATTTTACATTATACCATGGATAGACTGGCTCTCAAAGTATAATGCTAAGGTCAAATGTAGAAGAAATGAAATATCAGTAGTCTTAAATGGGAAACCTACAGTTATCTTCCAAGGAGATATTTCTTGACCTGATATTTGTCTAGAATCACCTCATATATCCTTATATATGAATTTGACTGGTGAATAAGAAGAAGGAAATGAGAGTATAAGGATAGAAAATGTCCCCTTAATCCAGGAATACATTGACATATTTCCAAATCAGTTACTCAGACCTCCCCCAGAAAGATAGGTAGAGTTCTCCATTGAACTCGTACCTGGATCTCATCTGATATTAAAGACCCCATATAGGATGGAAAATTTAGAGCTGAAGGAATTAAAGAAAAAAATCCAAGATTTCTTGGAGAAAGGGTTTATCTGACCAAGTGTGTCTCCTTGGGGAGCACATGTTCTCTTTGTGAAGAAGAAGGATGGATCAATGTGGTTATGCATTGATTATAAATAACTGAACGGGAATAACATAGAAGAAAAAATACCATCTTCCATGAATTGATGACTTATTTGACCAAATTAGTGGGGCCCAATTCTTCTCTAAGATTGATCTTCAATCTAGTTATCATCAATTGAGGGTGAAGAAAGAAGATATTCCAAAAATTGCCTTTTGATCAAGATATAGACATTATGAGTTTTTTGTTATGCCATTTGGCTTGACTAATGTTCCTGATATTTTTATGGATTTGATGAATTGAGTCTTTAAGGACTACCTTGATAACTTTTTTATAGTTTTTATTGATGATATTCTAATATGTTCCAAAATTCATGAGGAGTATGAGGATCATTTAAGGGTTATTTTGAAAACTCTACAGAAGGAGAGGATTTTTGGATAGTTTAGAAAATTTGAATTTTGGTTACAATAGTTTTCTTTCTTGTGGAGCATTGTAAACAATAAAGGAATCACGGTTGACCTTACAAAGACAAGGGTAGTAGAGGAGTAGCCTTAGCCTAAAATAATAACTAATATTCATAGTTTCCTTGGATTAGCGGGATATTATAGGAGGTTTGTGAAAAAAAATCATGACTTTCTAATCTACTAACCAAGTTAACTTGAAAAGGGTTTATGTTCATCTAGGAAAATGAGTGTGATGAAAGTTTCCAAGAGATGAAGAAGAGATTGGTTACTGCACCCATGTTAACTATTCTCTCAAGCGGAGAAGGATTCGTTATTTTTAGCGATGCATATCTGAAAGGGATTGGATGAGTCCTCATGAAAAATGACATTGTGATTGCTTATGAATCTTGGCAATTGAAGACTCATGAGAAAAATTATCCTACGCATGATCTGGATCTGGTTGCGGTTGTTTTTTGCTCTCAAGATATGGAATCACTATCTTTATGGAAAGAAGTGTGATATATACACAGACCATCAAAGTTTGAAGTATATTTTCACACAAAAGTAATTGAACATGAGACATAGGAGATGGTTGAAACTTCTTAAAGACTATGATTTTTCAATTCATTATCATTCTGAAATATCAAACAAAGTCGATGATGCATTAAGTAGGAAAGACCATATTGTTCTATCCATGATGAGGATTCAAAGATATCCCTTGATCCAAGACCAAGTGAAAATGGACATGGGAATTATAATAGAAGGTACATCATCAACCCTATACTAAATTATTTCTCAATCATCATTACTAGAGAAGATCAAGAAAACTCCAAAAGAATATCCTTTTTTATATAAGAAGTTTGAGGCTATGAAGGATGGGAAGTTTCCTAAGTTCAATATTAATCAAGAAGGTGTACTAAAATTTCGTACAAGACTATGTGCTCCATATATTATGGAAATAAATATGGAGTTGATGGATAAATTTTATAGATCTACTTTCTCTATATATCTTGGAAGCACGAAAATGTATAGGGACCTTTGTGATCATTATTGGTGGGATAATATGAAAAGGGACATTGCTGACTACACTCCAAGGTGTCTGGTATGTCAGCAAGTGAAGGCAAAGAGATAACTTCCTAAAGGGGTATTATAACTACTACCCATACCAGCAAGGAAGTGGGACAATATCACTATGGAATTTGTCACTGGTCTCCCAAGAACTTCTAAAAGAAACAATGTGATATGGGTTATATTGGACCGTATCACCAAGATTTCCCATTTTATCTCTATTCAGGAATATTTCTCTATTGATCATATTTCCATGATTTAAGTGAAGGAAGTGGTAAGGTTTCATGGAGTTCCACTTTCTATCGTATCTAATCGTGATTCATGGTTCACATCAAAATTCTGGAGAAGTCTTCAACATGCTCTATGTACCGAATTGAATTTTAGTATGGACTATCACCCCCAAATTGATGGTCAATCTAAAAATACTAATTAAACACTTGAGGACATGTTTATAACATGCTCAATAGAATTTAAAGGTGGATGGGATCAACATATCCCATTAGTTGAGTTCTTTTACAACAATAGTTTCCACTCGAGCATTCAAACGGTACCCTATGAAGCTATATATGGGAAGAAATTTAGAACTCCTACTTGTTGGGATGAAGCGGGTGAGAGAAGCTTCTTGGGCCTGATCTTGTGCAAGAGATGATAGAAAAGGTTCATTCCATCCAAAAACACATTAAGTCTTCTCATATTTGGAAAAATAGCTATGCCGAAAACCGTCGAAGGGACTTGGAGTTTGATGTTGGTGACAAATTCTTTCTTCGAATCTCACCTTGTAATAGAGTCATGAAGTTTGGGATGAAAGGGAAGCTCTTCCCTGGGTACATTATCCCCTATGAAATCCTTGATCGCGTAGGGGCATTGGCCTATCAGATTTCACTTCCTCAAAATCTAGCACAAGTTCATGATGTCTTTCGTGTATCCCTCTTGAGGAAGTACATACCTGACCCTTCACATGTACTAAATTCAGAGGTGGTATAACTTGAACATGACCTCTCTTATAAGGATCAGTCGATGGAGATTTTGGATCATAGAGACAAGGTTCTATACAACAAGACTACCCACCATTTTAAAGTGTTTTGGAGGGACCACAAATATGAAGAATCCACGTGGGAACCAGAGGAGCATATGAGGTAGAAGTACCCACACCTTTTCTCTTCTGAGGGTACGAGTTGAAATTTCAAGGATGAAATTTCTTAAGGGGGGAAGAATGTAACGACCCAAACATTTGAATAATATTTTGTTTCCTGAATTTTTATGTTTTATGCTCAACAAAAGTATATCCTTTTATAATGAAGTGATTATAATTGAAATGAGACCTTTGGGATTCGACCATTATATAACCGTTGGTTAATTATGATTATTGGTTAATATGACCATTGGAAACAATAATAATTTTTAATGTTATAATTTTTGTCTAATATAGAAATAATAATGGACAATTAATGCAGAAAGAAGAGGTGATGGCCTCATCTAGTAGACTCAAGGCATACGAAGCCCATATGTCAGATCTTGGGAAGGAGGTAGCATCACTGGGATTTACTATGGACCAAGCCCAAGCTGAGCTTCAACATGTTAAGCTTGAACTAAATTGCCTATGGGAGAAGTTCATGTCGATAGAAATCACCACTCAGGCAATGTTTTCCGAGTCCCCCCAAGATTCTATCACCATTTCACACCTTACTCTTAGGTCCTATACAGGTGTTATATGAGGATATGTAATAAGGACTTAGTTACTTTGTGTAATCCTTTTGTATAAATAAAATTTTTATTTCTTATTACGGTAAAATTATTGAATTTAAATTTTCAAAATAAATATAAGATGAATTTTTAGAAATTTCATAATATTGATGAATATTGAAAAAAAAAGAGTATTTTAAAATATTATTTATAATTTAAATAATTAATAATGTGAAATTATTTTCAAAAAATGAACATATATAGTTGTGATCAGTAAGAAATTTAGAGTCTGGTAAGATCGACTTAATTTTTAGTGAATAGTAAATTATGAATAGTAATATTACCCTTATTAATAGTAATATGACCAATGGAATAGTAACCTCACTTAATTAAGTATAAATATAATTTAGGCATCTTGAATGGTAATATGATATAATAGCATAAGTAAATAATTGTTTTAGAAATTATTACTTTTGTATTAGTATTTTTTCGGGTAAATAGTGTTTTTACATAAAAATTAAATATCTTATATTTAGATAATTAATTTCATAAAATGGAGTTCATTTTTTAATTCTGAACATCGATATTATGTTAGGGTGAATTTATGATATTTTTATAAAGTGTTTTGTTTTTTGGTGAATAGTAAAAATACAGTTTTTGAGTCTTCGGTGTGTTTTATGACATCATAATGATGTAATATGAAATTTAAAATTTTGGTCAACTAATTTGGATTAAAATATTATATGAGGTTTCCCAAGTGGCCAAAACCATGGGAAAATACCATGGGAAAGACCATGGTTTTTCAAATACCACTAATGAGGTGTCCCTTGGAAATTAATAAAATATTCCCTCAATTTTTCTATAAATACCAACCCATCCTTCATTAATTTAATTCCAAATTCCCCCTAAATGAATATCTGGTATTATTACCTCCCAAGGAGTCCTCCCAAGGTTCCCTAAATCCCTCAAGGTCTGATCCTAGAGTTTTAAAAGTCACTCTTCAAGGTATGGGAACCTTTCACCCTCCTCTTTTAGTCATGACTTCTTTCATGTTATGTCTTATAAATTTCTATTTTATTATGTTGGGGTATGTTATTATGTATCCTTATTTCTTTCCATTTTATTTAAAAATTATTAGAGACCCTTTTTTCTCTCATAAATTGATTTTATTAATTTTTAAGCGATGTCGTTAGGCTTTCGAATTTTTGTAAGGGAATTTGCAACTTCTCTCTTTTTATTTCAAGTTCTCTTTTATGTGGTATGCCTTGAAAATTTACATACCAAGTTTTTATATCCATGTTATTATTTCTTTATATTTTATTATGACTCTATTATGAATGGGTTACCTATGTCCCCTCTCTTTTTAATGTTTTCTATAACCATGTTGCATTTTCGTTGTGTTGTAGAATTTTTGTCTCAAAATCTCTCTCTTTTTCTCAAGAAATTATTTTATTTTATTTATGTGAATAAAAAAATATATTTAATTCGAGTTTTATTAATTAATACATAAAAATGATATATTTTATTCTTTAATTGACATATATAAAACCCTCATTCCCTTTCCGGGGGTTATAAATGATATAATGATCATGTTTTAAGCACTTTTTAAAACATCACGATTTTGATATGAAACCCATTTATTTTATTCTATTTGGGTTAATTAGGAAATTTTTTATTATGATATATGTGGTTCAAATGAAAATAATTACATATTAAGGTTTCACCCTAATATCCCTCCAATGCATTGGGTAAAGAAATTAATTTCTAGAGATGATAAGTTTTAAGATACATTGGTGACTAACCTTGGTAATTTTTATGGAACCTTGTGGATGGACCTTGGTGATGTGCCTATGAATGTCTAAATTAAATTTTGTTTCAAAATTTTCAATTAATGATTCATTTTATTTTTATTATGATATGACTCTCTTTCTATTACCCTTATCTTTATGTATTTCATTAAGTTCTTATTGATATCACAAGTAAACGGATTCCCTTGTTTACCCTTACTAGGCCTTCTTCTCACTCTTTCCATTGATGTATATCCTCGGGTTATGATATATAGTAATTATACTTAATATGAACATTTCAATAAGCCTTTTGAGAGGATTAAAAGATTTTTTTACGTTTTTATGTATTATGTACCTTTTTTTCAAGACACTAAACTTTAAAGACCCTCTGTTTGTAAAATGTAATGAAAAGTTTTGTAATAAAAAAGTGAGATATCATAGGGTGGTTTGGAGAATGATTTTTTCCTTGGATATCTTCCAAATAAGAAATAATATCACTTTTTAATCATGAGTCATATCCATGACTAGACTCATTTTCCCAAGTGCCTCTTGATATAAGGGTTTTCTCATAGTTGATTCAGTAAGGGGAGAACCCTATTGATAAAATGAAGTTTCACTATGGATAGTACCTTAACCGTAAATTTCATCATGGGGAGGAATAAAATCATGGATTGAAATCTGACTGTATGGAGAACTTCTATATTTTATACCCTATGGAAGACTTTCAGGGAAGATGATAGAAAGGGGAGGGTCTTCTTTCTGTTTGATCTTCTGGAAATGAGGAGGGTTTACATATCTCTCCTTGGGATATGGGATCTCATAATCAGTCATATTTTTGTCATGAATTAATGATTCATGTTAAGATGTCTGGGGAGGACCTTCAGAACTACTAGAAACAAAGTTTTGGGAAGGATCTTCACAAATGCATCTATTATATTCATAATTTGGTAACATATGAATAGGATCCTAAGCCACCAAATATAAATGTACGTGGAATTCAATAACATTAGTATTTTTTAGGGAAGGATCATAGATCAGTTCTTCATTTTATAGTCACCTTTGGCGAGGCTTCTTTTTGGGTGCTCTTTTACAGGCGATTGGGGTTGCCTGTTGTGGATAGCAGCTTTTATATACGGGGTTCCTATTTGAGTAGCTCCTATGTTGTTACCAAAATTTTCTAATATATTTATATAATTTTGGTAGGGATATATTCCTACCCTATATTTATCACTATGATGGACCGATGACCTCCGATTGGAATGGGGATATGGTCCTGATTATGTTTTCTATTTATTGTGGGATTTTTTCAATGACCCTTCTATATAGGAGAATGGATATGTCTATACTTTGGATTGATCCTTTAATTTTTTTGATGATTCACCTCAACTATGGGGGAGGGTTTTTGTTTCCACCCTTTAACCACTTCCACTTCCTTCATTATATCTTGGAAGGTTTGTAGGATGTGGGTAGGGATTTTCATCTACCCTTTCATCATTGTCAAGATATGTTTAGTGACATCAGTGGCCAGAATGGGGATATATTCCCATACCTTGGTTGGATAATGGATGTTGGCCTACTCTTTTCCTCCATTTACCATTGGTATATTCTGAAAGTCTTCATGTGTGGGGTATAGATATGGGTCTTCCCCCAAGTTTTTGGCTAGAATTTTCTAAATGGTTTCTCTGAGTACTGCCAAAATATACTGAAAGGATTCATATACACAAGAAGGGATTTGTATCTACTCATTGGTTGATATTGTGTTTTGTTGGTGGGTTCCTTTGGTAGTTACTAAACTGTGTGGGTAGGTTTGATGGGTATGGGCAGGAATTTTCATTTTCTCATAAGTTTCCCCTATGTTTTTTTGGTGGGATTCTTTAGTAGAGAAAAGGATGTGAGCTTGTCCCTAGTTTTTTGAAATCCACCCTTGACGGACTACCCTGGGTTCCCAGGTAATAATTACCTAATATGAATACCATGGGGTGGTTTCATTGTTATTCTGAGGATTTTTTTCTTTATAGCGTTGATGGTGGAGGTTTCTAGAAGGATTCCCTTAGTGGGACCCCTATATTGTTGGCATGAGGTCGTTAGTGGCCTCTTGATCCACCTTCATAAGATAAGGGAGGAATTTATTAATGCGTTTCGGGGTTAGGATACTTAAATATTTTAAAATTAATAGTGGTGTCGATTACTTCTTCACTGATAACCGTTGTTTGGTGGAAGGCTGGTGGGGATTCATTCCTTGGAGGGATTTGTGTGCGGCCTCTAGTATAGGGATAATACCATTGAGGTGGTACTCTCTGACTAATTCATTTTATACCTAGTGATGAAGATACTAGGAAGGTGATGGGATCTTTGGATTAGGTGAGGATCCAGATTTAGTGATAGCAAATTCATAATTTCAGGGTGGTTTGAAGGATTCTATTTGGATTTAATGGATTTCTGATGAGACTTCCTGAATATACATGACTAACACAAATAATAAAATCCAATAAAAGAAGCATCTTAATAAATTAACACATGTGTACTCAATTATTTTAGATCCATATTTGGCCTGCTTTCATTTTTTGAGAGTTCAAAAGGGGCCTGACATATGGTTGACATAGTCATTTTGGTTAAGGATTCATTTTAGGTTCACCATTTTTGTTTCATTTGGAAAGGTGAGAACAAAATGTCCCAACATGCATAAACCAAATTTATTTTTTAACTATGAGGTTCGCATCAAGTTCTCCATTTTTTTTCATTTATAAAGGTGAGAAACAAATGGATCTATGTACATAAACCTACTTTGTTTTGTAACTATAACGTTCACATCGGGTTCACCATTTTTTTCATTGAGAAAGGTGAGAAAAAAATGTCTCAACTTGTGTAAACCTTCTTTTCTTGTAAATATGAGGTTTATTTCAGGTTCATTATTTTTTTTTGTGCAAAATCAATTGGGGTTTGAATATAATTTTGTGGTGGTGGTGGTGGCACAACTCTTCATTCTAGACACACCATTTTTATTTCCACGTCCCTTCCATGCAGTTTTTAATGGGGTTTATTCATGGAATCAAAAACTCCCAATGGTTCCCTTATTAGAGATGTTTCAAGAACCTACTTTCTAAAGGTAGGTGTTCATTGGGAAATTGTTCCAAAAACACTTAGGAATAAACATTGGTTAATAGCATGGGATTTCGGGATCATTGTACCTTTTGGGGTAAATTATTTCCCACTCTGGGACTCACTTCTTTATTTAATACATATTCATTAATCATTTACTAAATCCCAAATATCAAGTAGGTAACCCTAATATTAAAATACAATTTTTATCATGTATTTTATTTAAAATCATCTATATGTATTTGACATTCTAAATCTATGGATACATTTGTATGTATATGAGGTTATTCATCAATGGTACCATTTGTATATAGATTAAAGATTCTTATGTCATTTATTATCAGGATGTAGGTTTTAAGACCTGTTGTTCGGTGATCTATAATTTATTATCATCTATGAAGATGGGAGTTGTTTTGATGTCAGGATCAGGCCTATGAGAATAGATTCCTATTTAACCTTATGAAAGGAATCATAACCCATGTAGTTTAGTTCCACTTAATGGGACACGCCGTACCTCTTAGGTTCATGTGATGAGGACCAAACCATTCGGTTTAATGTCATGCGGCAAGGATATCTATGTGGAAGGTGCCTAAATAAGGATGGTGTGGGACTTATGCTGAAATTACCTAGGGATCCTGGAAGGGATATAGCCTCCCAGGTTAGATGTGACCCTACTGGGAATATGGACCAGAGAATATTAGGGTGAGTTTAGGGTGCTGGGTTTGAACCTTAGGAAGTCTTCCTACATATCTTGTTTGGATAGGAATCAAATCCCATATAGTTAATAAGTATTGGGGCTTACACCTATGAAGGGGGCCCGATGTTACTTCATCAGGAATATGAATATCTCACAGGGAATATGTCCCTTTAAGAGGATGGTAACATGGTTTTGGGGATTACACCTAGTTGGAAGCCTATTTGGTGGCATTTTATTGTGATGATGACATTATTTACACTAACCTCTAAGCCCATGTGAGTCATGCTCAGTGTCAAAAATAAGAGGAAACTGGAGACCTATAAACCCACACAATATCATTCACCTTCTGGTAGATAAGGGTGAGGATATTGAATATATAGTGATTTATTGTAAGAAATACTGGGGGATTACTTCATAAGGTATTCCCTAAGAAGGCATTTTATTATCGTCTGTTGATATATGAGTATGGAGTCATGGAAGATGGGGATTAGTTTTGGCTGTATCCTCTATCTTTTTCAAACCTTAGGGATCGAGGATTACATATTCATATGTATATCTCTATATTATTTTCACATTTTAGGTAGCATATGTTTTATCCTGGCTCAAGAATTCATTTGTCATCATCCCTAAGGTTAGGATCCTCATTACCATGGTAATGTACAATTAAGAACACTTCATGGATCACAACTGTTTGGTAGGATAAATTCAAGACTAAAATTACCATAGGAATTTATAATTTAGAGGACACACTGGTGTTTCTTGTGCTCTGATCATACATATTTAGAAGTTTTTGGGGAGGTCTTGGCTTGGTCCCCCTCAAATGAGGGATCCCAGGAAAGAGGTTCCTTACCATTTGTGAAGTGAAATAGGGCTCAAAGGTTGGCTCACCAAGGTGATTCTTGGGTGAGCTAAAGAGTTTCTCAAGTAGGGTGGTCCTAGGAGAGCTAGAGGTGCTTCTCCTAAGTAATTATTGGGTGGGATGATGGTGCTTCTCCTAGGTAAGGCCTATGCATACTGAAGGTTCTTCACATAGGGTGGACCTGGGCGGACTAAAGGTGCTTTGTGTAGGGTGTGCCTGGGTGAGTTGGATATGCCTCTTGGGTGATGAAAAAACTCGGAAATAGTGATTGAGAAAGACCATTCTCTAATCTTCAAGGGTCTCTTCAAGTTTTTTTGGATGACTAGAGCTCATGTTTCGAGCTACAAAAGGGCCCTTATCCCTAGTAGTTTTTACTATGGGATAATGGTTCCTCTCAATGTTTTTGGTATTATAGACCTTTAGGGACCTCAATTAATTTACTGTTGATAATTACCTCTTCTTTTATAGGATTATAGAACTACCTGAGGGTTTGGAGGACTTGGGAGAGATACTTGGGAAAGTAGAGATTCAAGAAGTCTCTTTATCTTCTAATCATGTCAAAAAATAATACCAAGGGTCTTATTTATAGGAAAAACTTGGGAACATGGGAGAAGGAGACAATTTGTGCAGGTCCATCACATAGGTATCTCATGCAGGACCCTCATGTAGATATTGGATTCTCATACTAGGCCACATAGGTTGGGCTTGTGCGATCCTATTGGCACGCAGTTGGGGTATGCACGAGATCTATTTGGGAAATTTATTTCAATAACTTTTATCCTATGCTACTTGAGGTATCTTCCCATAAATCATTTCACCCTTATAAAAAACGAGTTTCAACACCTGGGGATCAACAATATAAATTATACCTATGCCATAGTGATCCCTTGAAAGGAATAGATACAAAACCTAATTCCCTGAGCTTCACGATGCATCCTTGAGCATAAAACTACAATTGCCTCTTAAAAGGAATAGACACCAAATCCATCATAAAAATCCTTCTATCCACAAGGATCATGACTATGCTACAAGGCCTATCTTTAAATCACACTACGTCATATCCTACATGCTCACACTATAACCATCCACTTCCCGTTGAAACTTCAATTCAAGACCATTTACACTCTTATTTCCCTTCCATGACACCATTAATTACCCCAAAAAATAAATTAAGGGATTAGAAAAAACTAGGCCCTTACAGCGTGACTCAACATTATTCCAAGCATATGAAAAAATAATTTAAAAAGTAAATATTGACCCAAAAAATAAAATAAATGCAATAGACTTATATTTTTTATTTTTATTTTTAAATTTATGGGTTTTTTTTAAAAAAAGTAGTGTTTGTAAGATATTGGATTACCCCAAAATGATTCCAAATTGATAAGAGGTATTTGTCACGAATCCCAACTCAATATTTTATTATTTTCTAGAAAATTCAATGTAGTGCAATCTTAGGGTCGATCTCATGAGGAGATCACTCACATAACACTATTATTCTATTGTCACAAATTGTATTAAACTAAAATATATTAAATTAAATATTAAACCTAATATAGAGGGGGTTTATAAAATTAATGTGATATATATATATATATTCTTTAAAAATATAGAAAAAATAAAAATAAAATACAAAGAGGTTTGTGAGAATAAATAAGAGTTTATGTCTTATGGAGTTCACAATTAAGTTATCATTGTTTTTTTAAATATTATTCTCAATATTTTATCCATTTTTGAGATCGATACCTATCACTCAAAACCCTCCTTGATTTAATTGTTTTTATCCCACACCAAGACCTCTGTATGTGAGATAATACTCTTCATAAAGTCATTTAGGATATATATTCAATAAACAACACTACCTAAGCTAAACTCCACCATATTAATAACTTAAATAACGAAGGGAGGAATATTGATAAATAAGGAATAAGAAAAAAATAGTTTATAAAATACGGAGACCCACTCAATATAATCAATTTAACCACTACATAAATTCTTATAATAAAATAAAGATAAGTGTTGTATAGAAAATAAATCAAACAAAAATTTCTCTCTCCCTTTGCACAAGATTTTAAGTTATTTTTCCATTTTAATGGAGATGGAATCCATGAAGGGATAAAGGAAAGGAAAAAATAATATAAAGGGAAAAAGAAAGATAATATATATTAAACATGTAGAATAATATTATAAAATAAATTAAACCCCTACTTAACAACAGAATATGTGTAACTTTTTTTGAATAGAAATGTAGGTCTAAATTTATTAGGAAGAGAAGGGGTAGATTTTCCTCCAATTTTATCCATGAAATTTTCATCTATTTTTATACCAAGATTTAATATTAGAAAGTTTCCATCTATGAATTTTTTTTATATCTATTAGATTTCATACCACAAAATTTTAGATTTATTGGACTTGTATAGAAAATTATATTTCTATATTAAAAAGGTAAAGTTTTTTTGGCATTTAAGACTCTTCAAATTCCCATTACTCGATTTCCCATGAATTTATGGACATGAAAAAATATTAATCTCAAGAATCCATGGTTAAAAAAATGTTACTTGGCCTCTTATATGTCTTATTATAAAATGTAAACACATTTGGAAAATTAATTTTTGAGATATGGTCTCAGCATTAAAAGTCATCAAAACTATGCAAAGATTCCAAGGCCTAACTTGAGCACTTCATTTGGCCCTCATATGGGTGGATTTAGTAGTTAGTTCAGTTGAATGAAATGTATCCCATTAAGTATTTAATATAAAGAAATTTTAAATTTTAAATTTGGATCAGTATATAAAATTTCATGAAAGAAATACCAAACTAAATAAAAAAATTGATCTATTTTCACAATATTGTCCAAAATACTCCTAAAACCTAAAAATATGACAATTAACCTTAAAATATTAAATTATTGGGAATAAAATTTTGAATTGAAAAATAAAAATTATGAAAATATATGCTTCATCAACCCCTCACACTTAAATATTACACTCTTATACAATCATCTATACTCAGGTTAAAACAAGCTTCCCAATGTATAATTGACAACACTACTAAACTCAAACACCCAAAGAAGTTATCATGCCACCTATATGGATTTAAATTCCCTAAATTCCAAAAATTATCATATAATTTAAATCAATATCATGTTAATCTCTATTTGTAAATTATACCTACCTCCGTGAAAAAGTATTTTTCTCTTCACTCAAATATTTTAATATGAAGTTTTTCTTATTCCCAAGCACATGCATGATCTTCACAGGCTTGTTTTGTTCCAATTATATCCACTTAAAAGAGTCATAAATGTTTCAATCATGAGGTGTAACACCCCAAAATGTATTTTAAAATAATATTATGCTCGATATATTTCTTAACACACAAAACTGAGTTTAATCTAATAGGGATATATTATAAAAATATTATTATATAAATGTTACCATTATAAAATAATAGTTAAATTGGGAAAATTAATAGGAATAACCAAATAATTAAAAATATTTATAAAGGTTTTAATATAATGTAAATTTATTTTTTAATTAAAAATAAATATGTATTCAACTTTCAATAGTCATTTTATGCTTTAAAAATGTATTTTTTGCATTTTTTTTGCGGATATTATAATTAATTTATACCATTTTTTAGAAATTTTATTTGATTAAATGAATATAATTTTTGAAATCATAATTTAAATAATAACTTATGGTGAATTTTTTATATTGTTTCTAAAAATATTTTTTTCATATAATAGTGAAAAATACCGATTTTTTGTAAAATTGTCATATATTTTATTTAAATAAAGTGATTTAAAAGTCCCATTCTATTTTAAATTTGGTTTTAAATTAATATAAGACTCATTTTATTAAAAATAATCTAAATAATTTCATATTAATCAACATTATATTTTATTTTGGTATAAACTCATTTTTAGGCCTAAAACGCATTTTTCTAAAAACTATTTTTCATTGCATTTTATGCATTTTTATTAAAATTGATTTATGGAATGTCTAAAAAAATTAATATTATAAAATTTATTCTATATTTGGAATTTGGAGGTTCAAATTTTCCAAATAGTTTCCTTTTATTTTTTGTTATTATGAATAGTAATAACGGTAAATATTTTTCACTGTGATAAATGGTAAATCAGGTAATTAAGGTTAAAAATAATGTGATGAGGCTTTAAAAATCTATCCAACACTTGAAATTATTTCAACATATAGTATTAATTCAACCATATCCATCCTAACTTCGAAAATATTGAATTTTGGTGTTATTTTCCTTTAATAATGACATTTATATTATTTTATGTTAAGCAAATTATAAAATATCGCTATCTTTATATTAATATATATAATATATTTTCATTTTAATTAAAATATATTATGATAAGTTATATATGTTTATATATAATATGAATATATTATTTTTATGATATTAATTTTTTATTTTTAGTGATAGTATAATTATGTTAAATGCTTACAAAATGTCGATACAATGCTTGTGAAAGTAGTATAAAAATCAAGGTAAATGATTTGAAAAATAATAAAATTATTATTTTTTGGATGAATTGTGGTATTAAAAAATTTTAATAGGTTATTATAAATTATAATTAATGTTGATTGTTTTTATATTCTAATCACATTACTTTCTTCATGTCTTTGAATTCAAATTAAATGAATAGTCCCAAGATTGAGTTCAATGATATTTTATAATAAACAATACTTAATTAAATGATTTAAAAATAAATAAAAATATTAAAATAGGATAATTATAATGGTAAATGGTCTAAAATTTCATCCATAGATAATTTTTGATCCACTTGTCACCTTAGAAGTAAATTTATGACCCTTAAAGGCTAAAAAATAAATTACCACAATTAAGGTTAAAAGGGGTTAACAAGGGGATTAAACACAAATAAAAGGTTTAAAATGTAACTTATACATGTATATATTTTATTATTTGAAGTATTTTCATCATTATAATGATCTGGATTCAAAATTATGTCTATTTTATTCCACTTAACTAATTATGATATATATTATATTACATCTTTTTCATAATTCAAAATGTTCCCTTTCCCTCACTTATAAAAGAGAACCTCTTATTATACTTTATTCACAAAGTTTGAGCTCTCTAGATTAGAAAATAACTACCCAAATAACTTCCTATATTCCTTCTCCACTTCTTAGAGCTTTTTTTCTTCTCCTAGGACCATCCTAATAAGGATCAAGGTGTAATCCAAAGTAGGTCTCTCAAAGGATAGGTAATCATCTTACCCGACTCTTTCAAATTTTATTTCTTATTATACTTCCTATAAATTTATTTTATCCTTCATAAAATAATTAATTTGATATAATAATTATACTAAGATGTTATTATTATTATATTAAAACCATTTTCCACCTCATTTCCTTCAAATGAGAAAAGAAATTATCACTTGTATGTACGTGTGGACTACCACCTCCATGAGGTGATGTGATTTGTTTTTCGTGGATACATTTAATGGATGATTATAAAATTATTTTTAATGTATAAAATTTATATTTATTTCATGATTAAAATCCTTTATATTATGTAACTATGGATACTTTTACCATGGTCAACCTAACAAAGTTGTTCTATGATTATGAACTGAACATCTTCAAAACATATGACATGAACTTAATAGATTTAATAAATATATAATACATGGTAATAAATGAAATAAAAGGGACAATAATAATTTAATACACCTGAAAATTTTTCTTAATCAAGTATAAAATTAAAATAATTTTATTATATAGCAGATAAAGTGCATATGTGATGAGTTAGACTTGGGGTAAGGGGTTTCTTAACTCAATTTCTTTCCATTGGGTTATATTACTTATTCATTGTCTAAATTATGCCAATATTATCTGTGTAATGACCTCTAAATATTTATGTTGTATTTCCAATTATTTTATGTGTATTTAAAGTTTTATACAAAATCACTCCATTGATTAAATTTCACTTTAATGTTACAATCTTTGTAAGGTTTCTTCATCTCAATATTATTTTGTTGATACATGTTTTATATTATGGGCCTATTTATGACTATAAGGTGTATATACTACCTGTTTGACATGTTATATCATGTATCCTTCTTAATTAATGGTATTTAAAGTTGCAATTAAAATTATCTCATTGAAGGGGTTTTGATTCCAAAGTTATCAAAGTAGTAAGGTTTTATTTCAAGATCTCATCCTTATTTGGGATTATTTACATTTAAGTTTACATTGGGGAAATTATATGATATTTTTATCTTAAACCCCATATATTTTATTAAACTCTAGTTATTTTTGGAAATTATAATTTTTCCTTTCATTTTCCTCTCTCTAAGACTCAAAAGTAT
This sequence comes from Viscum album, assembly GCA_963277665.1. NCBI lineage: Eukaryota > Viridiplantae > Streptophyta > Magnoliopsida > Santalales > Viscaceae > Viscum > Viscum album. Next base: position 742,122,616 of record OY728123.1, on the reverse strand, counting down.
AAAATAATTTTTTTAAGGAAACCTGACTTTGTTTTTCTATTTTTTTAGGAATATTTTATTATGTGACTATATTATATTTGAAATGTTTCCAAGAATTTTTCTCCTATTCTTAAATTATTGATTAAATTCATTTTTACCCATGTTTTAATTTCTAAAAAAAATTAAATAGAATCTTATTTTTTTGGAATAAGGTAATTTTTACTAAAGGTGTGAACAGAATCTTTGTTTTAACTCTTACCACACAAATTAATTCTCCCACCATCATGACTATTATTTGATTTGAATATTTCTTTAAAATTTTCCATAGTTCTTTTCAAATAATATTTTTCCCTAATATTCTATAATTTTTTAGATTTTAAATAAGTGATTTAAAAATGAAAAGTGTATTTTCCTTAATAAATATTTTAGTGATCTTTTAAAAGTATTTTCATTTATTTCAACATCAATTGATGAATTTTATGATTTATTGAAAATATAATCTAATGATAGAATAAACAATATTTCTTTGGATGTATTATGATTATTTTTACTAAGTAAATTATTGTCATTTTGTACACTAGTTATTCCAATACAAATAATTACTCATTATTAAGTCAAATTGATTAAGTTGTACTATTTATTCATATATTGAATGCATTAGAATTATTGGGTGGTGGTAGGGATCTAAAATTACATATCCCCTTGATGGATTGGTAGGTATCATAAAATAAATTAAGTTGGGTATTTGGAATATGCATTACCCATTTATGTATGATGTCTTGGAACAAGGCCTCAATGGTAGGTTTAAGATGTCTAGTATTATGAATTCCATCATTATAAAAAAAGATACTCTTAACCAAATTATTATTTATAATATTATGTCATCCATGGATATATTACTATTTTATGATATCAGTTATATAACATATTGATTATTTATTAATTCTTCTATATTATTCATGCATTATTTATTATGTGATAGATTTTATTGTATGCTTTCCCTTACTGAGCATCTGATCACTCCCTTTATTAAGTTTTACTTTCCCCATAATACCAAGAAGGAATCTATAAATGATTTCATGGATATACTAAAAGTAATAATATATTTATCACTATAATTTTAAGTTATATTTTATGTTTTCAAATGTAATGTGAGATTTAAGAATGTATCTAGTTTTCTAAGACTTCTAAACTAATCGATTATTCATGATGAAATCACTTGTATCTAGTGACAGCGTAAAAAATTAACCACCATCTCTGGGATACCAGGGTCAGTTTTATTATAATTGGTATCAAAGGAGTTTTATTAGTACCCTTGGTACATAGATTTATGAAAACATATATTAGATAACATAACCCTATGATATATTCTATGAATAAGTCTAGTTATAGTGTAATATCATGATTCTCTTTTAAATTAGAGATTGTGTGGTTTTCTTAGAAAATACATCTTTGTATGGATACTAAAAAGTGGATAAAGCTTTGGAATATATGGACTTAGGGGTAAAAACTCATAAATGGGTAGATTGGGTATTAACTATATCATTATCATACACGATGAGTGGGACTAAGACTTTACACCTTACTAGATGCTCTTGGGGATATGCTTGGGTTAATTCAAATTTTATTTATGAACTATTATGATGAATGAGAGGATAGTTGCTATGGAAACCTATGTTATTCCATAGTTATATGAGATAAACTTAATGTGTCATGGGTTAATAAGTCTAAATTTGATCATAATTTTAAAGGAATAGAAACCATTTTGAGGTTTTATATTATGGGAGTTTATGATGATTAAGGATATTTTCAGAGACATTTATGGAATACAACCCTTTGTTTTAATATGTATTTTAGTGAAAAGTTTATTTGAGGAATAATGATATTATATTTTTTGGATACAATTTTAAAGGTATTTATAACCTTTAGGTTTAATATGATCTTTGTTTTTAGTGTGGTTAATTGGTATAAAAGAGTTATTATATTTTGGGAGCAAATATTTTATCACATATATTACCATGGGATTGAGAAGTGATTTGGTGACTAAGTGTTCAATGTTATTTTAGAATAAGTTCACTATATTTTTTAGAAATGTTAAATGATTAAGCTAAACTTAATTTTATTTTCTAGGAAGTGATTTCATTTTAGGAATAAAGATTGAGTTAATTTATAGAAGAATAATTTTTTTGTAGTATTTTTATGGTGATTCATATTATTTATGGAAAATATTAACATATTTTGTATAATATATGATTAGGGTATATACATTTTTTTATGTGACTAACATTTCATGGAGATAAATATTAGGTTTATCTTGGAAAGATATGTGTTCAAATATTTCTAATTTTTGGTTTTATAATTGGATTAGACATATTTTTTAAGAGTTTTAAGGTTTATTATTTAAGGAATGATTTAAATTGAACTTCGGGTGTTATTTTTGAGGCTTTGGAGACTAATGTATTATTTATTCATATAAAGTTTTATTTATATTGGATATTATATAAACTTGTGATAATTATTTTGGTTTTTTCTATAGATAGGAGAAATAACTTGTTGTCCTTTAATGGATATTATAATTCACAGAAATTTAATCTTAGTGCTTTAGGTATGAAAAAATAAACTTGAATATTCATTTCTCATAGTAAAAAATGATATAGAAGTGGAAATTGATTGAAGTGAAACTAAAGGTTAAAAATATTCATATGAAATGGAAATAAATCAAGTAATTATATTTTATTGTGTTCTTTATCATGATTGTAAAAGAATCTCTCAACTCTTGGAAAATTATATTTAAATAAAAATGTTATCCTTTTACCTTCATTTTTGATGAATTGATGGTTTTATTTATCCCTTACCAATTTATAGTTTTGTGGTTATTAAATTTCTCATTAACATGTTCTCTATCACTTTATATTAATATTTTGACATCATTTTTCCTCTCTATGTCCATATTTTCACTTCCTGTGAAATTTTTCTTTACCTAGGAACTTGATTGTGTGTTATTTTAGGAAACCTTTATGTTTCTCACTTTCCATTTTCAAAAGAAATTTTATTATTCATTTGTAAGATGTGGGTTTTCAAAAAAATGTATTTTAAAATATTAAACCATTCATTAAGGAGATAAAAATTTCAAGGATGAAATTTATTTAAGGGGGTGAGAATGTAGCACCCCAAAAAATTATTTTAAAATAATTTTATGCTTGATCAATTTCTAAACATGAAAAAATAAGCATTAAGAAAACTTGGATATTATATAAAAATATTATTATTTAAATGTGACCATTATAACCTAACCATTAAATTATCCATGTAAAATCCAGATTATTTAAAAGGAAACATTATATTTGATAGCATACATGCTTTTCCCCATCGAGTTTAAATGAACAACTATATATTATTATGTAATATGGAAATTATTGCATAGCCATTAGAATATCCGGTATAAATTATCTATTTTATGAAAATATGGTTTAAAATTTTATATATAATTAATTATTTTGTGACCAATTAATTATAACTGAAAATAAAACCCTTTTTAAAATAAAATTAAATGTTTTTCTGAAAAACTATTTAAATATGCAAAAGTATGTTTTATAACAATATATACAAAAATAACTCCTTAATTATATTAATGAAATATATATTCAATATAATTTTTTATTATTAATCTTATGTTTTTTCTAGACATGATATAAGAACAAATCCAAATTTATGCATAAAATATGTATTTTTCTAAAAAGACGGTTTTGTTGCCTTTTGATGGCGCACTTGTTTTAAGTCTAGTTTTGTAAAATTTTATAAATTATATTTTAAAAATAAACGTCTTATTTGAAATAGGAATATAAAATTTTACTTTGGTTTACGTTTTTGTATTTTTATAATAAGTTTCATATTTTGATGAATAGTGAAAATACTAAATTTTAATTGAAAAACGATTTTTCGTCTAAATAATTTATAGTGTTAAATTATATTTTTGATTGATTTTAAAGTATAATTAGATAAAAAATTTATTATATAATATAATTTAGGTAATTTGAATCAATTTCACATTGAATTTGGATACAAAAACATTTCAATATTTTGAATGTTTTCACTTTAATAACTTATTTCTCACCCTGTCAATGAGATTAATTTAAAATTAATTATATCCAATTATGTGTTTAAAATTTTTAAAATGGATTAAATATTTATAATCATAATTTAAAATTTTATTAAATATTAATATTTTATTTTTGGACAATATAAATAGTAACTTTGTTGATTTTTATTACCACGATTAAGGGTAAATCGAGTAATTAAGGGTAAAAATAATATTATAAATATTATAAAATTAACATAACTATTGTAATAATTTTATTAGATGATTTATTTTATATCAAAATCATAATTTTTAATATTTTATTACATATTGTATCTACTTGGATGAATTTAATCACTTTATAGTATTTTATTTTAAAGAAAAGTAAAAGATTTCATACTTATGTTTTAATATCTATAACATTTTTAACATAGGTTTATTTAGAATATATTGTTGATTATAAACATTATTTGGAAATATAAAATTTTTATATTCATCATGTAAATTTATTTTAAATTTTCAGAAAAGAACTAATTACCTTAAAGGATTACACAACGATAATGTCGTAATTGTTTAATTAATGGAAATACCTAATAAATGTTATCAAAAATATTAAAATAAATATAATTTTATATAATTAATACCATACAAAAATTTTATATATGAATTTACTCATTATTATTGTTTTATAATAATTTTTTCGAATTTATCTTGTTTTTGTGATATTTTTAAAAAGTCAAGTAATGAATAGTGTCAAAATTAACAATAATGATATTTTAAAATAAATAATATTTTATTAAATGGTATAAAATTAATAAAAATATAAAATTCATCCAAATTATGTTTATAAAGTTTAAAATTTCATCAATGATCCATTTATGTTTTGTTTGTAATTTTATAGTAACTATATTAACCTTCAAAAAGTAAAAACACATATTGTCACGGTAAGAGCTAAAGAGGTTAAATAAAGATTAAAAAAAAGATAAGGATTAAAAAATAGCCAAAACTAATCTAATTTACATTGGATGAATTTATTTAGACCCATAATCATTCTATATTATGAATAAATCATTTTGGATCCATTTTTAATAGAAAATTAATTTATATTAATTTGATATTTTGAAGAATTCTAAGAGTGCATATCCCCTCTATTATAAAAGGGACCTCTTATTCTCTTTTATTAATATTTCAAAACCTATTTGGTTCATCCAATATCTACCCAAATATATTCTCATAATCCCTCCCCATATTCTAGAACTCTTATTTTAGTCATAACAGAGCCCTTAGTGGTCTTAAGGTGTTAAGAAAAGGAGATTGTCTGAAGAGAATGAATATAATGATTGTACGTGATAAGTCGGACTCAAGGTAAGGGACTTCACTTCAATCTCCTTTTATTAAGGATTATTTTGATGTTATACACCCACATTATTTTATGAGGTTTATATACATACCCCTTTAACTTATCATATCATTAATTTATTTATTATCATGTTATTTAATGTTTGGTAAAAGGTTATTCTTTTATGGGGATTATGATTTAAATGTTCAAATTGGTATGGAAAACATTTAATGTTTAAAGATTTCATTTCAAAATAATTTTTTTATATTTAAATATTATCGATATTTATTTTATATATTTATTTATATGTATATAAAAGTATTATAAATGAAATTTTATTTATATTTTTAATCTTATTCAGATGTTCTCAAAAAGAAGACTTTTTACATTTTTTATACATAATGTTTTGAAAAATGACAAAAGTAATATTATATTCTTAACCTACACAGTGACAACAAATTTTCTGCTACCATGAATATTATTTAATTTCTATATTCCTTTCCAACCTTACATTTTTTCTTAAATTAAAAACCCTCTTTCATTATTTTTTAGTTTTTTGGTATTGAAAATGGTTTGTCAAAGAAAATGATGTTTTGGTATTAAAAATGGGTTTTTTAAAATAAAAGTGTATTTTTATACGAAATTTTTTTCATATGGGATTAAAATATTTTTTTCAAATGGTTTTATGATGAAAGTTATTTATTTATGAAATGGTACTTGAAAATTATATGAAATGGGTGATCCTGATACATCTTATATGAAGGGTTGAGCCCCATTAGAGCTCACAAGTGAGCCTGATATAGTTTATACGAAGGGTTGAGACCCATTATAGCTTATAAGAAATGGGTGAGCCCCATTGTAACTCATGGTTAATCTAGATATAGCTTATACAAAGTATGATCCCCATTATAGATCTCCAATGAATTGGGTAATAATAATATTGGAAGTTGGTCATATGGTTATACCAATTAAAAGGGTTTTGAAATAGTTTAATATATATGATTATCTAAGTCACATAAAGTAGTTTTAATTTCTTTCAATTGGTTTTAATGATTTCTTTTAGAAAAAATTATGTGTGTTTTTCATGTGAAATTTTTTTGTTTCATTCGCTCAAAGGACATTAAATAGTTTTTCAAGTTTTTCACTAGATTAATAGTTTTATTCCATTTTATGTGCCTTAATAAGTTTTTTGTGTTCATCCCAAGTTTTAAAATGTTTTTCATAGGGTTAAACGATGAGTAGGGACAAGGATGAGGACAAAATGAAAATTGTGATGTTATATCATGGAAAGAAACTATGTTTTATTTTAGAATGTTTTGTTTTGTGAAAAAAATCGATACTGAGTTAAAGTGTCCACCTGTAATGTATGGGTTTACTTTGTAGGATCTTGTCCTAATTCTCTAAAACTCTAAACTGAAAAGATCCTTGAATGTGAATTCTATATCAAAAACACTAGAATATGTAATGTTTATGTTTTGGGCCTTACAAGCCATATGAATAGGAATAACTAAATTATGAAAAATATTTAAAAAGTTTTTATATAAGAAAAACATATTTATTAATGCATAATAAATATGTACCCTATTTTTAGTAAATTAATTTCATGCTTCAAAAACATGTTCTCTTCAAAAATGTTTTTTTATTTTTTTCATGGACATTATAATTAATTTATACCATTTCTTAGAAAAAAAAAATTTCTATAATGAATATAATTTTTGAAATAATCATGTCAATATTAGATTATGGTTAATTTTATGTATTTTCGCTAAAAAGATTTATTTTTAAGTGAATAGTGAAAAATAATGATTTTTGTAAAATTTTAATTTATTTATTTAAAAAGGTAATTTAAAAGTCCCATTATATTTTGGATTTGGTTTTAAAGTAACAAATAAATCATTTTAATAAACATAATCTAAATAATTTCATAATAATAAACATTATATTTTATTTCGGTATAGGTTCATTTTTATGTCAAAAAACACATTTTTCTAAATACTATTTTTATTGTCCGCCTCTGAATGGCCCGAAGGCCTTCTTTTTTATTTTATTTTGGATAATCCCCCTTTTAAGGGTAAATCGGGTAATTATAGTTAGTTAAAAATGATGTGATAAGGATTTAAAAATATATCCAAAACATGAATTTATTTCATTTTATGATATTAATTATCCCATATCCATTCTAACTTTGAATATATGACATTTTGGTCCTATTTTCCTTTTATAATGCCATTTATATTATTTTAAGTTAAGAAAATTACAAAATATCACTCTCTTTATTTTAATATATCTAATATATTTTCATTTGGATAAATATATGTTATAATCAGTTATATATTTATTTTTTTATTTTTTTATTTTATATACAATATTTTTATGATATTAATTTATTTTTAATTTTTAGTGATAATATAATTATGTTAAAAGTTCATGCAACGTCAATACAACTCATGTGCAAGTGGTAGAGAAATCAAGGTGAAATATTTAAAAAATGTTTTGGTTGAATTGTGGTATTATATGAATAATTATAAATTATAATTAATGTTAAATTTGTTTAGATTCAAATTTCATTGTTTTATAGATGTCTTTAAAGTCAAATTAAATTAATAGTCCCAAAAATGACTTTAATAATAATTTATGATGAACAATATTTAATTAAATGATTTAAAAATAAAAAATATGACAATTGGGATGTTAAACGGTCTACAATATCATTTATGGACCATTTTTTAGCCACTTTTCACCTTAGAAGTAAATTTATAACCCTTAAAGGCTAAAAATGTGTTACCATGGCTATGGTTAAAAGGAGTTAATGAGGGGGTTAAACTCAAAGATAAGATTTAAAATGTAACTTATAAATGTATAAATTTTATTATTTGAAGGGATTTAGACTTTATCATGTCCTGAATTTGAAATTATGGCAATTTTTTGGCACTTAACATGATTATGATATATATTATATTTAAATCTTTTAAGTAATTCCAAGTGTGTCTATTACCTCACTTGTAAAAGGGAACCTCATATTAAACTTTATTCATAATGTTTGAGAACTATATTTAGTAAAATACCTATCCTAATACCTTCATATCTTACTTTTACACTTCCTAGAGATTCTTGTATTATTCTAAGACCATCCTAATAAGGGTTGAGTTGTAAGCCAAATGAGGTCTCTCAAAGAAGAGGTAGTCATCTTACCCAACTCTTTAAAATTTTATTTCTTCTTCTACTTACTCTAATTCTATTGTATCCATCCTAAAACAATGACTATAGTATAATAAATATATTTAGATATTTTTATGATTAGGGGATTACTATTTTCCACCTCATTTTTATCAAATGTGAAATGAAAGTATTGCTCGTGTGTACGTGTGGACTACCACCTCCACAAGGTGATGTCATTTTTTTTCATGTCTGTATTTCATGGATGATTATAAAATTGTATTTAATGTATAAAAATTATAATTATATAGTGATTAAAAGTATGGAGATGATGTAACCATGACCCCTTTGACTATGTTCAACCTAACAAAGTCGTTCTTCAATTATGAACTTAATTCCCTCAAAACATCAGACATGAACTTAACAGAATTAATAAATATATAAGGCATGGTAATAAATAAAATTAAAAGGATAATAATAAGTTAATACACATGAAAAAATTTCTTAATCAAGTATAAAATTAATATAATTATATTATACAGGATAAAAAGTACGTATGTGGTGAGTTGGACTCGAGGTAAGGAGTTTCTTAACTCAATTTATCTTCATTAGGTTATATTACCTCTTCATTGAATATACTATGAAAAGATTATACGAGTAATAACATATGATTATTTATTTTTTATTTACACTTATTTTATTTGGATTTATATTTTTTACATAATCACTTCATTGATTAATTCTCGCTTCAATGTTTTGATTTTTTGTAAGGGGTTTTCATCTCAATATTGTTTCATTGAGACATGTTTAATGTTATACACATATTTATGATTATGAGGTGTATATAGTACCCCTTTGACATGTTATATCATGGATACCTCTTGATTCATGTTATTTAATGTTATAATTCAAATTATTTTATCCAAGGGGTTTTGATAGAAAATTATCAAAGTGGTAAGGGTTTACTTCACAATCTCATCCCTATTCAGGATTGTTTATGTTTATGTTTACATTGGAGGGATTTTATTATATTTTTATATTAAACCCCATATAATTTCCTCTCCTCTATTTATTTCTAGAAATTACAAGTTTTCCTTTCATTTTACTCTCTCTAAGCACTCAAAAGTCTGAAATAATTTTTTTAAGGAGAATCAACTTTGTTTTTCTATTCATTCGGGAATATGTTCCTTAATGTCCATAATTTATTTAAAAAAATTTCAAGAATAATTTTAATTTTCTACAATGATTTATTAAATTCATTTTTACCCATGTTTTACTTTATATAAAAAGTTTTAAAAGGAATATTCTTTTCATTTTCTATAGGAGACATTTTTTACTGAAGGTGTGAATGGAATATTTATTTTAACACTAACCTCACGAACATATTTTTTCACTGTAAATATTAATATTTTATTTGAATATTCATTTATAATTTTCCATGGTTCTTTTCAAAGAATATTTTTCCCTCATATTTTAGAAATTTAAATATTATAAATAAGTTATTTCAAAATGAAAAGGTTATCTTACTCAATAAATATTTTGGTGATATTTTAAACGTGCTTTCATGTATGACAACATCATTTGATGAATATTATAATTTAATGGTGATATAATATAATTATACCATCAACAATATTTTTATGGATAACTTATAGTCATTTTTATTAGGGAAAATATTGGCATTCTATATGTTAGTTCTTCTAATATGAATAGTTATTGATTTTGAAGCCATATTGATTAAGTTGTATTGTTTATTCATATAATTAATTCATTGGACTTATCAAGTAAAGGATGGGGATTGGAATTACATATCCCCTCTATGCATTGATAGATCTCATGAGACAAAATAGGTTGGGTATTTTACATATGCCTTATCCATTTATGCATGATGTTTAGCACGAGGCCTTGACAGTAATTTTAAGATGTCTGAAATTATGAAATTAGTTATTGTTATCCATTTTATTATTTATGTTTTTATGTCAACCGTAGATATATTACCTTTTCATGATATCATTTATATGGAATATTTGATTATTATTTAACTCTTCCATATTATTTATGCTTTATTTATTTTATAATAATTGTTGTTGTACACTTTCCCTTACTAAGCATCTAAGATCACCCTTTATTTTTTTTTCATTTCCCCGTGATACTAAGAAGGTATATATAAATGATTCAATGGATATAATAGAAGAAATAATAAATTTATCACTATAATTTAAATTTTATTATTCTATTTTCAAATGTAATGTGAGAATCATGTATGAAACTAGTCTCCCAATACTATTAAGCCATTCAATACTTTAGAATGTGAACTCTTGTATCTTATTCCAATAGATAAAGATAACCAATAGATCTATGTTACTATAGTTTTGTTTTTACATGAAGGACTTTACATGGGTTATTCTACAACTAATTTTTGGTAGGTTTTAAATGTAAAAATATCAGATGAATAATGTGGCAGGTTCACTAGTATAAAAAGTAGATTTCATAGGGGTTTTAGAATTGGATATTAGTAACTAATTTGAAAAACCATATAGGAAAGTTTTCCATGTCGGTTAATATAATAACTAATGTGAAAACCATTTGGGTACTATTTTTCACATCAGTTATCTCAGTAACTGACATAGAAATCTTAACCATAGAGGTTTATTTGTTTGTTATTATAATAAATAATATGAAAATATTTTTAAAAAATTATATATGCATGGATTTTGACTCACTAATTTTATTTTATAGAACCTAAAAGTATCAAACCCTAACTTATACAACTCGAAAAATCCCTCCCTTTATTTATTCATCTAAATTCTATATTTATTGTGTTGTATCCTTTTATTTTAAAAGTTTTCGCTTATATTATTCTGATTTAACTTTCCTTTGTCATGGTTTAAGATATTAGAGGTGTTCTATGGATTTACATTAAGGTCCATGATTCTGGTCACTGGTTTGTTTCTCAACTATTCTCTCACTTGATTACATTTCATTTGAGGTTATTTTAATTCCATTTTATCCCTGATAATCATCTATATACTCTCTGCATATAAATTTTTTGTTATTGGTTTTTTATTTTATTTGTTTAAATATTTATTATATGTTTATGATTTAAATTTTAACTATTTATTTATTATTTACCATGATCTAACTTAATTTCATGTAATCTGAATTTTGTTTATTATCTCCTTGTCTCTGTTTTTCATAGATATATTTTATGCTTCTAAAATTTTTATCCGTTAGTTTTTTATTTTCTTCATTTAGAAGATTTATTAAATATTTTTTATTTATAAATTCTATTCATTTATTTATTTTTTTAATAAATTTTTTATCTATTTATTATATATTGTTCCTTTATTTATCATATTATTGTTTATATGATATAATTGATTTTTTTGATTAAATTTTTATGAACAAATGATTTTAATTACATGTATATGAATTAATGGTTAGTTAATTTACTATATTTGATTGTATTTATTTAATGTATTGTTGTTTATTTTGTATAATTTTTATTTTGATTAAATTTTTATGAATAAATGGTTTTTTTTTATTTTTATTATATGTTTTATATATGTGTATTTATAATTTGAATCTATATGTTTTAAATTTAAGATTTTTATATATTTATATGTTTATATGTTTCAAATTTATCTATTTATATATATGTTTAAATGTTTTTATGTTTTTATATATATTTTTATTGTATTTTAATATTAGATAATATATCATAATTGGATAATGGTTTGAAGAACTAGTGATGAATACGGTAAAGGAGTTGATTATTTCTTGTAATTTTCTTAAAAAACTTGAAAAACGATGTCTGATTTTATGTCCATGTATGAAGTGTTTTAATATGGGAAAAATAAAGTATAGATAAATCAAATACCATTTTATTTTCTATAGTTTTAATAAAATTTATACACACTAGATCTAGTATGGTTAAATAATAAATAATTCAAGATCCAATGTTGATGAAGATGTTTAGAATGAGACAAAGGATTATCTTGAAGAATTGATTTGTGGTATCTGTGTTGAAACCATTGAAAAAAATCAAGTATTGAATTATTGTACATAGATGTTGATAAAACACTATTCCCAAGTTGCACTAAATTTATATTTTTTCATTAGTGCTGATATTAGTTAATTTGAAAGGAAAAATGGTTGGAGTGACAACATTTTCACTGAACTGCTTGAACTTTTGAAAGAGTTACTTTCAAAAGGCAATGAGGTTCCAAATTCCAATTATGATGAAAAAAAATATTATGTATAATGGGGTTGGGGCATAAAAAAATGTATGTCTACCCCAAAAACTATGTTTTTCATAGGAAGGAATATGAAAATTTATCATAATATCCTAAATGTGGAACATCATGATATAAAATAGATGAGAAATCCAATTGTGATTCATTCTTAAGAACATGCATCAAACATCCAGTTATAGAATTATGGTATCTTATAATAATTCATTGTTTAAAGCATCTATTTTTAAATTAAAATGATATAGAGTGGCTAAGTTGGAATACAAATGACCAAATATCTAGTAGAAACCTACATCACCTTATTGATTCACCATAATGGAAGCAATTTGATCAAAACAATTATTTTAAAAATGAAGTAAGAAATATCAGAGTGGGAAAATCCATAGATGTAATGAATTCATATTGGTGAATTAATAGAAAATATAGTTAATGTCATATTATGTTGGTAGTGTATAATTTTTCTCCATATATATGTATAAATAAAAAATATTTTATGATGACCTTGATGATTTATAGACCAAATCATCCTAGAAATGATATTGATGTATATATATCACCATTGATTTATTATTTTTAAATTTATATAGTAAGCAGGTGTTACAGTTTTTGAAGCATACAAGAAAGATTATTTTCTTTTATTTCCTTTACTAATGTTCACTATAAACAAATTTCCTACATATGGAAACTTATCTGGATATAGTATTAAGGTTTATAAAGCTTGTTCAATTTTCATAGAAGGTACTTCATATCAGTAATTATAAAATGGTATAAATATAGTTTACATGGTAAATTTAAGATTTTTTTGAATGGATCATCCTTATTAAATATAAAAAAAACTTCCAATTGGTTATAAGATTATGATTTTTCCCACAACTATTTTTATCTGAAGAATACTAAAACAAGGTGAAAAATATAAATGTCACATTTAGAAGTAAAGTATTGGTCTTTGAAAAAATACATGGAATATATGGTTCATATTATTTGAGCAATGTTATTATAAATTTTTAGAGTTAAAACATAACATCAATGTTATGCATGTTAATAAAAAAACATGTTATAATTTGATTGAAACATTTTTTGGTATAAAATAAAATAGAAAATATGTATTGAATAAAAAATTGGACTTAATATTCATGGAAGTATGTTTAGATTTATATTCCACTATAAAATGTAAAATAACATATTTACCTCTATCTTGTCACACATTATGTAAGAGTGAGAAGATAAATTTTTATCAATGTATACATGGTATTAAAGTACATAGTAAGTTTTCTTAAACTATGAAAAATTTGGTTTCATTGAAGGATTTAATGTTAATAGTTATGAAATCTCATAACTTTCATGTATTGATAAAATGGTTGTTACTGGTTTCACTGCATAGAATATTGTTGATACCTATCATCAAGTTGTCTTACTTTTTCAATTCCATTTGCAGCCAATTCATATATCCAAATTTGTTAGATGTGTTGGAAAATGAATTTATCCTTATAATTTTTCAACTAGAAATGTATTTTCCACCATTTTTTTAATATAATGGTTCATCTAGTGATTCATTTTGTGTGAGATATAAGAATATATAACCCTATTTATTTATTTATTGGATGTATCCTTTTAAATGATACATGTAAATTTTGAAGGCATGCATTAAAATTTTGTATCGACTAGAGGCCTCTATTGTTCAAAAATATATATCTAAATAGGTGATTAATTTTTTTTACTGATTATTTTCATTAAATGGAACATTTTATTCTCCCTGTATCTCGACATTTCATAATTTATAATGAAGATAAATGGATTCATGGTGTAAAGGTAAAGTTAATTCCACATGATGAAGTGATAAAAACACATTTTTACATTTTGAATAAAACAAGTGAGTTTAAACCATATATATCATCGCATATTATTAGTTTAAAGATACTATATCCAAAAAAAATTAATATAAATTCATGAATAAGAATACATTTGTTTCATGGTTTAAGGAGAAATTTAGCACCAATATCTGCATCAGAAACCTTAAAATGGTTAACGAGGTGACCATGTGTTAATGTGATCATGTGTTATAGTTTTTACATTAATGGTTATATATTTTACACACAAAAATAAGGATAATAAGAGTTAAATTCAAAATAGTGGATTAAGGTTCATCAATGAATCAAGTAATTTTTCAAGTATAGAAGATAAAACCCCAATTTCTGCATCAACATCATATTTTAGAGTTATTGTGGATATATGGGAGTACCCATATATGGATTTAAAGTGGTATAAAACATGGATATTGTGGATTTACACTTGTTCATTTGAAAAGATTTAGTTTTAAATATGATTCATTTATCATGGAGACACAATAAAAATAGATATTTTATGTTTTTGACTCATCTAATGATCAGTGGTCTATTGTTTTACAGTGGAAAAACATTTTTATGATGAAAATATTGATTATGTTGAGGATTTATATGATATTTATTCATATTTTACATTATTACATGAGTATAGTGATGATAATTATGTATATTTAGTCTATGAAATACAAAATTATCATGTATAATGGATGGGGGGAATACTCTATTACTCTCCTAATTATTCAGGTAATTATCTATTTTTTGTGAAACTTATACATGTAAAAGTCTATCTTGGATATTCAAATTTATAGATATTGATTGTTTGTCTCATTTTTTTATTAAATTTTATATTCATCTATTTTAGTTAAACATTTATTATTTAAAATAACCTAACATCATTACTTTTTTATAAAACTTACACATATAGAGATATTTTTTGAAATTGGGTATTAAAATCACTATATATTGATCATTTATATCATTTTTGAATTAATTTTTATATTAATTTGTTTCACTTACATATTTTTTTATTGAATAATCCTTATATTGTTAATTTTTTATAATACATAGACATATAAATGACACTAATTTTTTACCATGGACATTTAAATTTTTAAATGTTGGAGATTCTTAAGATTTTTATATTAATTATTATATTCATAAATATTAGTTACACATATTATGGTTGAAGAATCCTAATTTTATTTTTTTATCATGACTATTTATTTGTATTTATCATTTTAAAATATTCATTTATCATCAGTTATATTAGTTAACATGATAGGTATAATTTTATTTATATTAGTAAAAAAAATTACTTCTAACAATCATTTAATTCTAATAAAATGTTGGTATATAGAATTTCATTTCAATAATTCATCTATTTAAATGATATATACAGAGGAAGAGAAGCATTTACCAAGCTATTTTTACATTTTTTCATATTAATATATCATTAATAAATAAATTATATAATTAAATTCATTTTTTATTTTTCTTGCCTTATTTTTTGTACTAATAGTGAGCCTCTTATGGAAGAGTCTTCTTATATAGAGAAGAAGATACCTAGATTTTTTATATGTGGTATTACACATTTACCAAAAATTTCACTTTTTAATGGGGGTAAGAGGATAGAAATTGAATTTGATGAAAATAATAATCCAATATGACTAAATATGAACTAGTTTAGAAGTTATTTTTCTATTCAGTGTCATTATTGGTTTAGTATTTTATTTCATGATTGGAAGAGAATATACAAGATCTTAAAATATCGGTTTTTAGAGTTGATGATAGTATAATTTATCATCTTTATTTTTTTTTAATTTTTAAAATATAATATATTTTATGCCTAATGTTTAATTTACTCAATTGTAGATGACATTTTACTTTCATGATATGAAATATATTAAAAATAGGTGTATGTATTTTTCATCAATTATATAGAGAGATTTTAAAATAAAAATTAATTCACATTATATTTTTCAGAAATGACATAATGAAAACCCATGCTTCAAATATGGATTTATATATGTTAAGACCTAGATGAAATTTCTCACCAGTCGATGGGAGTAATCCTTTCTAGTATAACAATTATTAATTAAAAATCAATCTATAGAATTATTTTTTAATTACTTTAAAACTTATTCATTTATTATTATATAACATGCCTAAAATATATCTCATTAAGAGATCTAATTATAGAATTTATACCCTAATACATTATCATGTGGAAGGTATCAATTACTGGGTGATAAAATTCTAAAAAATGATGGATTAAGAGCTAAATACATTAGAATCTTAAAGGAGGTTTAGTTTGGAGATCCATCTCGCCATAGTCTCTAGGAAAAATGGAAGAGGGTGAGGATGAAAAAAAAAGGGGAGTTTATTATAGTTACGTCAAAATTAGCATATGAGAATATTATAATAAGATAATTATTATTTTTATTAAATATTTTTGTATTGTAAATTCCCCACACTAATATAAATTTTTCATATATTATTTTAGTATTCCCTTTAAGAGAAATCAATATAGGGTACCTTTATCCATGAGGGTGTGATGGATATTCTGTTTTCTACTTTAGGAAAGAAAGAACACCTAGGTCATGTAAAAGGATGTGAGGCAGGTGTAGGTATAAGAAAATTTTTTGGTCATCCTTTCACAACATCGAGGGAGAAAAAATATAGGGGATAAATAGATCTCTTGAAAGGTGATCTATAGGACATGAATCATTTGATAGATGGTCGAATTAAATCATTTTTACATGCTATGTTTTAAGAAATAGTGAAATAAAAATAGTCTCCCTAGTCTCGCTAGCCTAGACATTCTACTTATATAGATCCTCCACCTCTATATTAATACCTATATGTGTATAATAATTTGCATTTTGAGGATCCAAGTTTACATATTATAGCATACAATATTATATATAATTTGTGGGATTACATACATCATCAGATAAGGTAATAGTAGAGGTGAATGATTTTATGATCCAACATCTTTAGTGGTGTTTCCTATAGAGGAGGTGGCCATAATTGGATAGATTATGGGTCATTTTTTACTTTGGATAGCTACTCTTTATGATTAGTTGGCATATGAGGTATATATATATGTTTTTTTAATTTTTATTTACTTTTAATTTTAAATTACTTTTATTTTTTCATAAAATTTATCTTATATTGGAGTATCTAAAATAAAATTATTCATTGAAAAATAAACAAAAGTTTTGAGAACCAATTCATCATATATTTCTTGTATTTATCATGATTTAACAAAATTAGCAATGAGTTATTTTATATTGGAGATATATTTTGAATTTATGATGATTGTTCAGATGTGTGGGAGAGAATATACATTAAGAATATTTTAAAAATATATCATGGATATTGTTATCAGTGATGAGATCTTCATACCCACGGTTCAATTATTTTCCATGCAAGTAAATTTCAATTTTCAATTTCATTTCTTTAAATAAATATAACTTTTACTATTTTAATTTATTAATTTATCTAATTTGGTACCTGTACACTGTTTTCCTATAATATGATAAAACTTTATTTTATTTATTTATGGATCCAAAATTTATTTTAATATCTTTTCAATACATGAGGAAGAATGTTAGAGTGAAATATATAGCTAAAAGATTAGAAAACACCGAGATTAAGGGTTAGTTCTTTCTAGTTCATGAAGGGTAATAATACTTATATAGTTATGAAAAAATATTAATTATAATATCAATAATGTTGAATTTTTATATTTTAGTGGTCATTGGATATTATGAATATTATTACCACATGACTACACAACATATTGGTTATTCTCTTTGCTGGGTGAAGTTTATGACAGTTTTTTAGAGTTGTTGAATTCATAAGTTTTATGCTATTTTATTAGTCCTTTAATTAAAAATTATTAATGTTGCATATGTTTTAGTAATTAATATATAAAAATAAAATAGGTCATAGAATATATTTAACAAAAATAACTTATTGATAAAGAACCCAAATGAAATTAATTATGTGCAAGTATGGGTAAGTATCTTTTATATTATTATTATTACTTTTTTGTCTTACACATATCTTTTGTTTTATTTTAAAAAATTTATTTTATAAATGAAAAATCATCATAAAAATGGGTATATTAAATTTGGATATTATTTTATGATTCATTTATGAAACTATCATGGTTAGAATGGTGAAAAATTTTGACAAGGTTAGTTCTGCTATATATCTTATGATTTAAAAAAAATATGTTGTATTGTAAATTTTTAAAACTTATTGTTTCTGTAGGTTTTCTGATGATTTAAAATAATATTTTACTAAATAATTAAACCAATTTCAATATTTATTTGTATAATATTTGGAATGATTGATTAATTTATATATGTATATGTAAAAATCTTAGGACCAAGATGTTTAGAGACGTTTTGAGGTGCTGTTATGATAAGAAGGTGTTGGTTAGGCTTGTTATGGATAAACAAAGTTTACTCAAAAAGGTTTTATTTTGTTGTATAACATAAATCACCCTACTTTTTTAGGATTTCCAACAAAGTTTATTTTATAGAGATGAGTTTCCTGAGTTTAATGGATTGAATCCATCAGACGGACGTTATCAGTATGAGGTTATCAGTCTGAGTTTTTTACAGAATGTTTATCACATATTTCTTACAAGCTTCATCAGATAGATTATTCAATGAAGTTAAATCTAGAAAGGATTTTTTTTTCTTAATGTTTCTAACATCATGAGTACTATAAGTTTTCATGATCCAAGCATATGTATAAAGGGGTAGAATAATCCTTCATATGTACAAAGTTCATACTATAAAATTTTATAGAGATCACTGAAAAAAAGATATCAAACAGGGGCATGCCTGAGTATAGTTTGTATTTAAATTTTATGAAGATATGATGTTCTGGTGGTATGAAGTTTTATCAGTCAATAATTTGTAAATATTACCAATAATAGGAAAGTTAGTGAAATACAAATGGGACTTTCTGAGGAATATCATCAGATGAAGACTAATCAGATGAAGAACATCAGTCGATATCTTAAAATTTCATCAGTCTGAGTCCATCAGATGAACCATTTGAATTATTTAAGTTTTTTAATTTTGTATAATTTCTATCAAATGTACATGTATGAATTTCTAAAGTGGAGATTATTTTAGGATAATTGGATATAAGTATTTGAGTCATCGGAATGATGGTTTTTGGTTGAAGTCATCTAATAGATATTTCTCTATGAACTTCATCAATCAAAGTATGGAATGTGAATGAGATGGGTGGAGAGTTATAATGAAGGTAATTAGATAGTGGAAGTGGTAGGTGGATTTTTTTGAGATGTTCCTTTGAAGTTGTTAAGGAACATCAAACAAAATTACATCGGTCATAAGTGTTACTACAAAGACTCATTAGACAAATGAGTGGTACAAAGTTGTACCGGTTTGAAAGAAATTAAAAATCTTTCATAATGGTAACAAATATGATGATGTTGGTATGATCATTCAACATTCCTAAAATCATGATAGAATATCATGATAATTTCTAATTCTTAAGGAAATTTGAAGAAGTATGTTACCATTAAGTCTTAAGGAGATCTATTAACTTTTAAGAGAATTAAATGTAGTTAATGGAACTAAGTTTTTGATTGGAACACTCAAAGTGATGAGAGGGAAGTTTTAATTGGAGTATGTGTGTTTCTATAAAATCTTAGTGGTGTTATACCTATTTAAAAGGAGGTTTGTACATTGAGGTAAAGTGTGGATTTTTTGAAGACAGGTGAAGCATGGTTGAATTGGAAAGTTGACTGGAAAAACATTGGAAAGTGTCATCAGTCTGATGAATACTGAAGGATTTTTACCATCAATTAGTATCAGAATAATGGTGTGCATAATTCAAATGGATAATCAGGTTGAAGAAGTATCTGTTATAAGGATATCACACAGAGTTTCAAATCAGATGTTATCGGACAGACAATGTGCTGAGGTGATCGAATTCATAATTCTTTAGAAGTGGTAATGGTATTTTGAATGTATAAAATGGAGTTTATCATATATATGACTAGAAAAATATTACCAAAAAAATAGATGATCAGATAAATGTTTTCTTATAGAATTAAGGATATGTTCTTTCCTTCTGTTGTGCAATAAAGTGAAGAGGAAGATGAATTACTTATAGAAAGGGAAAGTGTGAAGAAATTTCAAGTAGCATGGTAACAACATATTAAAGACTATTGGATAAGTTTCTTATAATTGTTACAAAAACATTGTTATATCATTTATCTATGTGAGGATCACATGCACTGTCAATTGACTACGGTGCTTTTCAAGTGAAAATATATGCTCGGCTTGTTGTATTCATATAAAAATGAATATTTTTTAGTGGTTTGTGAGGTCTTGAATCATTTCCAAACCATTCCAAGTACTAGATACTCTTATTGAGTAACAAACCTTGTAAATACCTATATTCCTATCATTGTTCTTTTTTTTATTTTCCAGTAAATTCATATCTCTCTAACAAGAGTTGAAGGTTGTTTCTTAAGTAAGAAAACATAAAAATAAAAGATCACTAATTCACCACCTCCCCCTCTCAGTGATCACAAAGATATTGATTAGTCCTTTAAATTGGTATCAGAGCTAAGGTTACCTTTATTGAATCTAAAATTTTAAAAAAAGGAAGGTTTCCATGGATGTTTAGAACTCTATGAATAGTAAGTGGGTTTATATCTTATATAGGAATAACTGTCATATCTGTAAGGATATAATGTTTCCTTATCTTATTTCCATGGGTTATAAAGTTCTTGAGGTTTCTACGGATGGTTTCCCCCCATGTGATGAAGGTTCTCCATTTATATCTACTGATAAGAAAATTTTAAATAATGATAGGTCATCTAGAAATTATATACTTTCCTCACTCTCTGAAAGTTATTTTATTGGAGTTAAAGGAATTAGAATAGATAAACGCATATGGGATAAGTTAAAAAAATATCTATAAAGTAAATATGAAAGTGAAATAATTAAAGTTATAAATATAGAAAATGAATTATAAATATATTAAATGGGTAATAATAAATCTGTTAGTGACTTCTTTATAAGTGTAAGTTATATTACAATTACCATAATAGGACTTGGTGAAAAGTTGAAATATTCAAACATTGTTGAAAAAATCTTATGAATTATTCTGGATAAATTTGATGTCAAAGTATCATCATTAAAAGATAGATATCATGAAACTTTATATCCATATGATATGCATATCACTCTCATCACTTATAAAATGAAAAGAGAGAAGGTTATAAAGAACAAATAAAATTTTTATTGATAAATTTCTTTCAAAGCTACCAAGAAAGTAAATTCTAATAAACTTCTTAAGGAAGAAGCTAGTTAATTTAACACAAAAGATGAGGTATGTAAAAAAATTGATGAATTTATGTCTTTTTTTCCAAAAAGGTGAAAATAATCACAGGTAATTATAAAGGAAAGTTACTAATAAAATGTTTTGGTTGTGAAGTTATTGTAAATTTTGTTACAAATTTACCTTGATAAAAGAAAAATGAATAAAGTGATAAAGATGATATAAATTTAAGAAGATATCTTGAGAAAAAGGCAGAAAAATACAAGTTCTATTATAAGGGAAAGGATAAAAATTCCTTTAAATAAAAAATAAAAAATTTATCTATGTATGAGGAAGATGATGGAAATAAAGAAAATTCTGAAAAAACTAGTGAGGATGCTGCTGAAAAATTGATTTTTCAAAAATTGAATGATGAAGAGTTCGCTATTAGTGAAACTAGTAGATCATGAGAAAAGACTAAATTAGATTTTATTATAAAGGGATATTTGATAGAATGTTTTTAAAATACTTTAATACTTGAGAAGGAGATTAATAATTTGAAGAAATGAAACCATTTATTAAACAATCAAGAATATTTTCTTGAATAAAAATCCAAGTTGCTAAAATATATTGATGATAAAAATAATTTTATTGATGGATAAAAGAATATTAACACCAATATTGAAGAAAATATGAAGTTCAAGGAGAAATAATTAGAAATTTTTCAACAAAAACTTATTAAAACTGAGCAAGGAATTACATGTTTCCAAAATTCAGCTATAGAAATTGGTGAAAGTTCTAATAAGTTTAAATATCAAAAGGATCAATAAAAAATATTCTCAAAGTTTAATAAGAAGGGTGAAGTTATTTATAAGAAAATTAAAGTTAATTAGACCGTGTATCTAGCTAAAATAGGTGGAGTTAAAAAATCTAAAGTTTATAAGGTGTCAAAGTCTAAACCAAAAGCTACTACTACTAGTGATTCTATTGAATTTATAAATAAATCTAAGTTTAAGAATAAAACCTCAAGAGATAATGAAAAATTTAGTTCACAATAAAGTTCCAAAATGGAAGTTAAGAAAGTTAATGATAAATAGTACAAAACTCCATACATTATGTAAATTACAAAGTGAAATTTTTTTTATGGTTATTACTAGTATTTTGGTGGTTTTAGGTGTATATTGAAGATGTGTTGGTTCAATCATCAATACTACAATGAATCTAGAAGAAACTAGAGATATATTTTGAGGGGGAGTCAACCCACTCAAATAAGACAATTAGAGAAAGTCGTTTTGGATATTAAAAGAAGATTTAAACCCTTGGAAACTATTTGTGAAAATTTGATCATCATAAACATCTTACAAAAGGATGTCTTTTCATGTTATCAACAAAAAAAATTATACAAAAAAAATTTAAAATCTGAATGATAAAGAAGAAAACGTCAAAGAAAAACCCTTAGTCGTTGAAACTTCTCTTAAACCTACAAAAGGATAACAATGTTCAATATTGGGTAGTGGTTGTTATTAAAATATGATATGGTATTTAAATTTATTAATAAATGTGAAATATTATAAATAAGGTACAATAAATTTTGTAAATAATGAGTCCCTCATAATCAAAGGTGTTGGATTTTCTATCATTGGGGAAGAAAAGTTAAAATCCAAAAGGTGTCTTGTTTTTTATGGGATAAAACACAATTTTGTAAGTGTTTTAAAAATTTGTGATAAATTTAATGAAGTTATTTTTATAATATGTGGTTTTAATTTTAAAATAATTGAATACGAGAAAGTTCTTACAAGAGGAAAATGAACCAAGGGAAACTTATTCCAAGTTAGTGATGCACATAGTTCATGATATCTGAGTATGATTGAATAAAATCATCTATTTCATAAAATTTTGGGGAATATTTGTCATAATAATTTTATAAATCTAAAAAATAAAGTATTCCTGATATTCCTCACATTATAAGAAGAAGAGCTTAGTCTTATTCCATATGCCAGAAAGGTAAGATTACAAACTCAACACATAAGAAAGTTGAGATACATTAAACTCATCCCTTGGAGATGATAAATTATGAAATTTTTTGGCTCATGAGAATGAAATCAAAAAATGAAGATAATTATTTTATTTATTTTATTGATAACTTTACTCACATTACATGTATTATGTTTTTAAAAAAATTAGAGGCTCTCAAAATGTTTAAGAGTTTTAAGAGGGGTGTAGAAAAAGAATATGGATATTATATAAATAAGATATAAACAAATAATGTTGGAAAATATAAAAATGTGAAGTTTAAATATTATCTTGAAAATAATTTAATTCATAATGAATTTAGTGCACCATATACACCCCAACAAAATAGTATTTATGAAAGAATAAATAAAAGTTTAATATAGTTGGCATGAACTATATTTATTAAACATGATACTTATTGATTATTCTAAAAGAAATCTATTAGAATTTAAATACTTATAAAGAATCAATGTTTATATAGTAAAAACATTGATATGACTCCTTATGGTATGTATTATAAATAAACATCATGTTTTAAATACCTAAGGGTGTTCGATAGTCATTTCATTATAAAATTCAAGGGTGAGAATCTTGAGAAGTTTTATTGGATTGGTTTTGATGGAATATTTATTGGATACCCTTCTAATGGTAGAGGATACAGGTGTTATAATAAAGATAAATGAAATATTTTTAACTCATCATATGTACAAGTTCTTGAATAGTATAAAAATAAATTTTCACAAATTATTGCAGATGTGAAAGAAAGGGATGATGATGTGGTTGTAGTTGAACAACTTTTCAAAGTTCTTAATAATAATAATAATGTTAAAGTAGATTTAGATGATTATTTTGGATTAGATATCTCAATTATTAAGGAACAAGTAAATTCATCTCATCCTTGGATGAGGAAGTAAGTGTAAGTCCAAAACATCAATGGAGATCAATGAAAACAAGTTCATACTAAAAGACCATCAAGGTTAGTTTCGCATACTTCCTTATATTCACAAGTTGATACAAAAAATTTTGATGAATCTATGGATCATCATGAGTGGGAAGATTATATGAATGAAGAGTTTAATAAAATTTAAAGGAATTATACTTGGGAATTTATACCCAAAAAAGACAATAAGAATGTGATCGGTACAAATTGGGTGTTCCAAAACAAGTTGAATAAAGAATGTGAACTGATAAGAAACAATTAAAGACTATTTTATAAATTTTAATCACAAATTGAAGGCATTTACTATGATGAGACCTTTTCACTAATGGAAATATTAGAAACTATCAAAATATTTCGTATTATCATTGCACGATAGAAATATAATATTTTCTAGATGGATGTAAAGTCATAATTTCTTAATAAAGATCTTGATAAAGAAGTTTATATTGAACAACCATTTGTCTTCATGCTTGGGAAATATGAAAAATTCATGTGAAAGTTAAATAAGGATTTTTATGTGTTGAATTAATATTTGAGATCTAGTATTCTAAGTTGGATACTTTATTAAAGAAGTTGAACATCAATAAAGGAAGAGTTAGTATTAACCTATATATAAAATATAATCAATAGGTTTCCCTCGTTGTAATTTTTTATATTGATGATATCAAATTTGTAGGTAATAATGAAGAAACATGTGAGATGTTTTCTAAGGAGATGAATTTTTTTTAGATGTCCATTCTAAGAGAAATTAAATACTTTCTTTCCTTGAAAATATCTCAAAATAAGAATTTCATTTTCTTATCCCAAGAGAAGTATTCTAAGGAACTTATAAATAAGTTTGAAATGAAAAACTCAAAGCCTATTTCCACACCTAATTCAGTGGGAAAAATGTTTTAAAAAATGGGTAAGGAAAGGATGTAGATCTAAAAGACTTTATAAAGCTAGTTGGAATTTTATTATATCTAATAGATTCAAGTCTATATATAGTGTATGTTGTTACACATTGTACTAGGTATAAAAGTGAACCAAAAGTATTTCATCTCATTAATAGAAATTTAATTCTCATATATATTAAATGCACAACTGATTTTGGGTTGAAATATGATAGTATGGGAGATATTGATCTATTTGGTTATATATATGTAGATTGGGAAGGAAGTTTAGATGATAGAAAATACACATTCAATGGATTTTTCTTCTTGGGAAAAAGATATGTTAGATAGAATAAAAAGAAAAAAAGTTCAATGGCTCTTAGTATATCAGAAGTTGAGTATGTAGTTATTTCTCAAGCTGCAAAACATTTGATATAAATTAATACATAATTAGAGGATTTGTTAGTTGATATTAAGTTACCCATTATCTTGGGTTGTGATAATAAAATTTCTATAAATATTACTGAGAATTTAGTGAAACATTCTTGATCCAATCACATTGGTATCAAATAACACTTCATTAAAGAGCACTTGTAAAATAATGAACTAAAGTTTGAGTTTGTTCCTATAAAAAATAAATTTGATATTTTCACCAAACCATTGATGAATGAAATATTTTATAAGGTGTGGGTTCTCATGGGCGTAAAACTCCACCCTCTTCAATTCTAAGGTATGTGATTATTTTCCCTTATCACATCTTGTCATTGGATAGTGTTTTAAAAGGGGAAGAAAAGTTATAACTTAAATATATCCATTAGTGTGTGTTTAACCTTTTTAAGGAAGAGAATATATTTAGGGGGTTCTTAAAAGGGGTAATAAATCATTTTAGTAACTATGTGAACTATTTTAATAGTTTTTTGAAGTGGATGTAGGAAATTTTTTTCTTATGTGATGAAGTTATTTTTTTAATAAAGGTTCCAAGTGGAAGATAAAGTTCGAACTATTCCTAAGAAAGGTTTATTAAGAGGTGTATGAAAATTTTTATTAAGTTCCTAATTATGGATAGTATTTTATTTTTGTTCAATAATTATTATTTTCTACACTGATTGATCTCATGTAGGCTTAGAATTATTGGATAAGTAATCCATTTCTTGAGTTTTAAGGTTTCAATGATTTATGTTCCATGGTTGACAACAAAATCCAAAGGAAGTTATTATTAGGACCAAGAAGTTTGGAGGTTTTTTTAGATGGTTTCATGATAAGAAGATATCTTTTGGCCTTGTTATGAATGAAGAAAGTTTTCTCAAAAGGTTTTTATTTTGTTTTTTAACATAAACCATCCTACTTTATTATGATTTCCAATAAATTTGATCATATGAAGATGATCGACCTGAGTTTACCAGAACAATTCTATCAGATGGATGTTACTGGTCTGAGGTTATTGGTCTGAGTTTTGTGTAGAATTTTTATCCTATCTTACAAACAAGGTTCATCCAAAAGAGTGTTCGGTGAATTTAAATTTGGTAATGATTTTATATTCTTAATTTTCCTAACATCATGAGTACTGGATGTTTTCATTATCCAACCATAAGTCTAAAGGGGGAGAACAATCATTCATATGTACAGAGTTTATACTATAAAGTTATGTAGATATCATAGAATAAAATATATCAGATATTAGTGTGGTTGAGTATATTTTGTGTTCAATTTTTATGAAGATATGATGTTTTGCTGGTCTGAAGTGTTATCGGTCAATAATTTGTAAATATTATCGATAAGAGGAAATTTTTCAAAATATAAAGGGAATTTTCTAATGAATTTCCATGGATAAATACCAATTGGATGATGAAGATCAAATAATATCTAAAAATTTCATTGGTCTAAGTCCATTAGATGAACAGTTTAAATTTTTAAAGGTTATTTACTTTTTTACAGTTTCTATAAAATGAAAATGTATGAAGTTTTGAAGTGAATATTTTTTTAGGATGATTGTATAGAAGTCTTTGAGTCATGTAATTGATGGTTTTTTATTGAAGTTATTGGAAGAATGTTTTTTTATAAAGTTTATCAGTTAGAGGTTTTTGTGTGAAGGCAATAGATGAAGAGTTTTGATTGAATTCATTGAATGGTATAAGTTTTTGGAAGAAGTCTTTCAAGATGTTCCTATGAATTTGTGAAGGAATATCAGTTGGAGTTGAATTGGTTGAAAGTGTTTCTATAAATACTCACCAGAAAAATGATTGGTATAAAGTTATACTAGTTAAAATGTCTTTATAAAGATTTTATAAAGGTAACAAATGTGATTATACTTATTTGTTCATTCATAGTTTCTAAAATTATGAAGGAAACTTTTCATACTCACCAAGTATTAAGGAAATTTGAATAAGTATATTATCGATGAATCTTAAATATATCTCCTATCTTTTAGTATAATTAAAAGTGGTAAAAGTAAGTTTATTATCGGGACACTAAAAGTGTTGAGTGGGAATTTTGAATTAGAGTCCATATATTTTCCTAAAATCTAGGGTTACTATTCCTATATAAAGGGGGTCTGTGCATTGAGGTAAAGTGTGATTTTTTGTAAGAGTGGAAAAATTTTTCTGAATGGGAATGTTGATTGGACAAACTTTAAAAAGCGGAATGGTTCTAATGAATACCAGATGAATTCTTCCCATCATTTGGTATCAGATGAACAATGTGAGGAAGTTGATCAAATGATCAAGTTGAAGAGGCATTGGCTAGAAATATATCTAATGGAGCTTCAAATCATGTGGTATTGGATGGATAGTGTGATGAGGTGATTGAACATATAGCACTTTAGAAGTGGTTTTAGTCTTCAGAATTCATTTCAAAAAGTTTACCGAATGGATGACCGAACAGAGCTTACTAAATGAATAAGTGATCGGATGGACATTTTCTTACAGAATTACAAGGAGGTGTTATTTCCTACTTTTATGAAAGAAAGTGAAGAGGAGGAAGAATTAAATATAATAAGGGAAAGTATAGATAAATCTCAAAGAGTTCAATGACAATATATTGAAGCCTGTTGGAGAAGGTTCTTATAGTTTTTTCAAAAACATTATTATATCATTTATCAATATTAGGAGGACATGCAATATTGATTTACTATAGTGTCTTTTAAGTGAAAGGATATTCTTTTCTTAAAGTAACCACAAACAAAATATTGTTTTCTAGTGGTTTGTGTGGTTTTGGATTATTTCCAAACCATTACAAGGACCATATACTCTTATTTAGTAGTGAACCTTCTAAATACTTGTGTTCTTGTGGTTGTGCTTGTTTTCTTATTTTCCAGTAAAGTCGTATCACTCTTACAGGATGTGAAGGTTTTTTGTTAAGTAATAAAATATGAAAATATAAGATCAATGAATCACCCCTCTCCCTACCAGTGTTCAAATAGATCCAAATTTTTACTTTCAAAAAGATTTTTTTCTGTATTACTTTGAATAAAATGTTATCTATAAGTTTTCATTATTTTTTTTGGTTTTATGCCACTTTTACGTGTTTTGGTTTCATGTTGTATGATGTTTTTCTATAGGTTTCTTTCAAAAAGGTGGGAAATTTTATTTCTATAATATATTAAAAAAATATTTAATTTTTAATGTTGGTTATTTATGAAATCGATGTCAAAAGGGTTTTTTGATTTCAATTATTTGGAAAATTTATGTCAAAATCACCTTTTGATGTTGATTTTTTTCCATACCCAATGTTAAAAAACCATCTCAAGGTCATCTTTTGAGCCTTTTTTTGTTATTTATAGGGAATAATCGACATAAAAAGGGACATTATACATAATTTTTTCAAATAACTCACATTGAAAGTCTCATTCGATGTCGGTTGTCTATATAACTAATTTTGAATGACTCGGTAAAAGTAATGAAAAAAATTATCAAGGTCAGTTATAAATAAATTTTCATTGATATAATGTTTTATGCTGGTTATTGATAAAACACTATTTTTTTGAATATTTTATTAATAATAAATGATATAATTTCCTCACATTGTGCTAAATATGTTTATTTACAAAATATTTGGGATTTGATCATTCATTTGAAAATTTAGTGAAAATTCCAGTTTTACCCTTTATAGTGAACTGTAGTATTTCAAATATAAATATTTTTATATTTATTATTTGAATTTGAAATTTTGTAACAGTGTTCCTAACTTAAATTTCTACAAATTTTATTCAGGATATTAGAGCTAAAGAGTTCATTTGGTTGTTGAAAATTGTCCATGAAGTCAAAGTTGGGCTGGACTCGCCAGAATGGACATAGGTTCTATATTTGGGCCATAACTTCTTAATTAGTTCTTGAATTAGGCCCAAATTTTGAGAGGAGCTCGGGGATTAATTTTATCACAAATAATAAGTTTGAAAGGAGAGCTGGTTCACGTGTTTTGGAGGTCAAATGGGCGGTGCAAGTTGTATTAAAATATTTGTCCGAGATTTCCCATTCACACTTGAAACCTCTTTAAACCTACCCTCCCCTACACTCTATAAATTAGTGTTTTTATCATTTGTAGGGGTTGGGACGTGCATTAGGAGATTGGAGGCATAGGAGAATTAGTTTCACCCAAATTCTCCAACCATTTTAATAGGGTTATCTCTTGAAGCAAGGATCCCCTCATCGAAGCCTCCTTCTCTTCTTCATTTTGTAATGTTTTCATTTGTGTAATAAACTTATTTGATCTTATTTTATTCCCCATATTTTCTTCTATTTTGTTTAAATTTATTCTTCTCTTAATCTACCTAATTGGGTTGTAATTCTTGAGTAGAAGCGTTATTGGGTTATACCCATTATAAACTTTTGTACATGCAAAACGCTTCTACGATGATTATGCCACCCATGGAAGAGTAGTCTTTTAGTAATCGATCTATCTTCTACCCTCTTCATTTAATTATTTTGAATCATTGAGATATTTTAATTCACTTAATATGATCCATGAATTTTGTTTTTAAATTGTAAGAAACTAAGAAATCAATTGAAAAATTAACACAAAAACACGCGAGGTCGGAATTTTGTGTAAATTGTGAGAGCGCAATCTTAATCGGTAATACAAGACCACATGGGATAAATTTGTAGAGTTCAAATATAATCCCTAAACACAATTCATACTCATTTAAAGAATGTATATGTGCTCTAATTAACCACTAACCATAAGCTAACCTTAGAACAACAATCAAAGCAGGGTGCTGCGATTGCGTGTTCCGAAGCTAGCCTAGGGTTTAAGTAATTCCATCTTTATGGTTAAGTTAACTCTTGTAGGGTTCGAGGGTTAACAAATTAGAGGATCATAATTAAGTGGATATTGATTTAAATGATAATGATTAATAATTTAATGAATAGTTAGAGTTAGATCAATTTTGTCTTTTAAAATATTTTCTAAAAAAAACATCTTCTTGTTGTGTATTTTTAATCAAACTTCATTTTAAAACTAAAAACAAAAAAAATATAATCTTCTTCCAGAAAACTTCTTCCAGAAAACTTCTTCTAGATTTATAAAATATAAACAACCCTCATCTTTTAAACTAGTGTTTTAATTCTATTCTATTTTATTTTTAGAATACCTCTGAAAATTTGTTAAATTCACTTCCTCCTTTGAGAAACAACCTTGGTCAGCCACTCTGTTGCACCTAAGTACCCCAAAAACCAATAATCATTTGAGGGCACCCATGACAGTGCTCTTTCAAATTGGCATCGTTTCCGGGGAGGCATGTAATTTATTCAACCATTTAGATGTATTTCTTTTATTTTTCATTTTATTATTTTCTTCACCTCTCTCTTTCATCTTTTCCCTTTCTCAAGTTTTCATTTTTTTCATCCTCTTATTTTCTTTTTGGACCGCCAACTCAAACTTCTCATTTTTATTTTACTATGGTCCACTTTCTTTATTTTCATTTTTATTTGATTTATGAAACAAACTAATCCTGAAGATCTCTTAGATCTTGACCCTGAGATTGAACGTAGCCTTAGGGATCGAATCAGACATTCTCAGTCTACGGGAAGTTTCAATATTCAACCAGTTGGTGAATTCCTCTCTTCTGGAAACATTGAAATTGGAAGAAATTCAAATTCAAACATAAAAGAGGAACCAATGGCTAGAAATAATGGAAATGAACTTAATATAACCATTCAATAATTGGATGCACCTGATATTAACTATCAACCAAATTGTATTGTATACCCGAATCTCGAATCAGACTTTGAGTTAAAATCTGGGTTAATTCACCATCTTCCAAAATTTCATGGCTTATCTGGTGAGGATCCAAACAAACACCTTAAATAATTTAATGTGGTTTGATCAACCCTTAAACCAAGAAATGTTTCTGAAGATCAAATCAAATTAAGAGCATTCCCATTCTCACTTGATAGAGCTGCGAAAGATTGGATGTATTATTTACAACCCAAGGATGTAACTTGTTGGAACGATTTAAAATGTCTTTTATTGTAGAGATTTTTTCCAGCATCAAGGACCACTTCCATTCATAAGGAGATCTCAGGGATCAATCAAGCACAATGGGAGTCAATGTATGAGTATTGGGAGAGATTCAAGAAGTTGTGTGCAAGCTGTCCACATCACCAAATCAGTGAGAAACTCCTCATTCAGTACTTCTATGAAGGACTCACACCTATGGAGAGGAGCATGGTGGATGTCGTAGCAGGAGGGGCATTGGTGGACCAGACACCAGTAGCCTCACATGCATTGATCGAAAAGATGGCACAAAACTCCCAACAATTTGGCGATCGAGGTACACCACATGTTAGGGGAGTACATCAGGTAAGTCCTTCTTCTCTTTAAAGTCATTTGATTGATACCAAGTTGGAAGAATTGACCACTATGGTGAGTCAGATTGCATTGGCTCAAAAGACATCCCAGCCCACTCCTTCAAGGCCTTGTGGAATTTGCACTGAGACAAGCCACCCAACTGACTATTGTCCACAACTACAAGAGATAGAGGATTGTGCAGCAGTATTCCCAGGGAGACCATTTCAGCAACAACAACAACCATATCCCCAAAATAAGTTTGATTCATTTGATCCAATATACAACAAAGGGTGGAAAGATTAACCGGACATGAGGTATGTCTCTGGACAACAATAAAGGCCACCCTTTCAACAAAACTTCCAGCAGCCTCCACCTTACCAGCAGGGTTTCCAACAACCCCACAGGATATTTGAAGCCCAAGCATCAATAATCCAACAACAAGGGAATCCCCCACCAAAGGTAGATTCTAATACTGATGATCTTTTGAAGAAAATTGTTCTTAATCAACAGAATGAGATGAAGAGTCAAAGTTCGGAGCTGAGGGAGTTAAAGACTCAAATGAGCCAGATTGCCACTACCCTCCATGAACTTGTAAGTAAGAATTCTGGAAATCTACCTTCCCAACCCACTCCAAATCCAAAGGGGAATGTTAGTGCCATCACATTGAGAATTGGGAAGAAAATTAATGATACATCTGTACCTACCATTCCACCGGGATTCACCTCTACTCCAGAGAAGCCACATTCCATACCAACTGATGAGAAATCCAAGGAGAAAGATAAAGGTATGAAAAATATTGATGATGTTCCTCCTAAACCCATTCCTTTTTCAAATAGGGTTGTTAAAACCAAGAAGATGGGTGAAGAAGCAATGCAAAAGGAGGTTTTGGACATATTCAAGCGTGTGGAGATCAATATTCCTCTACTTGAAGCCATCAAACAAATCCCAAGGTATGCCAAATTCTTAAAATAACTCTGCACCAATTGAAGAGGGATCAAGGGAAATGAGAGAATAAATCTTGGAAGGAATGTGTCAGCACTCATTACACCAACTCAATCAATGCCAACAAAGTGCAAGGATCCAGGGACATTCACCGTCACATGTACCATAGGGGAGTTGCACTTCTCGAATGTTCTTTGTAATTTAGGAGCTTCAATAAATGTGATGCCTCACTTTTTATTCTCTTCTTTACAGGTTGGTGAGTTGAAGCCGACAAGAGTAGTGGTGAAATTGGTGAATAGAGTTATGGCATATCCAGCGGGAGTTCTTGAGGATGTACTTGTTCGGGTAAGAGAAATGATCTTTCCAGAAGACTTCTATGTGCTCAAAATGGAGGATGATCAGGTAAGTTCTCATGCCCCCATTATCTTAGGTAGGTCCTTCCTCAAAACTGCAAAAACTATCATAAATGTTAATAAGGGTACACTTTCCATGGAATTTGGGGATAAAGTTGTGATATTTAATGTTATGGATTCCATGAAGTACCCCTCTGAGGACCATTCTGCTTTTGTTATCTCCCATGTTGAACCACCAAGTAAAAACTCCATGGAATTGGATTTTCCTATGCTTAGGGAGATTATGAGTATTGGTTCTAGTTTGATGTCTAAGAGTAATTTCACACCTGTTTCTAAGGAACAATACTCTCTAAGATTTGATTTTGAAATGGAATCATATTCTGATTTTGATCATGTGAACTCTAATTATGACATGGCTGTTGAGTATGCTGATGGATTTGATGCTTTATTCTCTGATTCTAATGATGTATATTCTGATACTGATGCTCTTTGTGCACATATTTCAGTTCCTTCTATGACCCCATCCGTACAACACCTCCTACACTGGAACTCAAGCCATTGCCACCAAATCTCAAATACTCATACTTGTTAATTGGTGAGAAATTACCTATTATCATTGCTAACAATCACCCTTTTTAACATGAAGAAAAACTTTTGAATCTTTTGAGGGAGAACATCAGGGCAATCGGGTGGACCTTGGCTGACATATCAGGTATTAGCCCCTCTATTTGCATGCATAGGATTATTTTGGAGGATGGATCTAAACCGGTAAGGCAGCCACAAAGGAGACTCAATCCAACCCTTCTAGAGGTTGTTAAAAAAGAGGTTGAAAATTTTCTCTAGGTAGGTATAATCTATCCCATTTCAGATTCTCAGTGGGTAAGTCCTATTCAGGTTGTGCCTAAGAAAAGTGGTGTTACTATTGTTAAAAATGAGAAAGATGAGTTAGTTCCAATGAGGGTGCAAAACAGTTGGAGTGTGTGTATTTATTATAGGAAACTAAATCATTCCACTCACAAAGACCATTTCCCCCTCCCATTTATTGATCAGATGCTTGAGAGACTCGCTGGGAAAACACATTATTGTTTCTTGGATGGATTCTCTGGCTATTTTCAGGTTCCCATTGCAGTAGAGGACCAGGAGAAGATGACATTCACCTGCTCATTCGGTACCTTTGCTTACCGAAGGATGCCATTTGGACTTTGCAATGCCCCAGGTACCTTCCAGAGATGCATGGTGATTATTTTCTCAGAATTCATTGAGACCTTCATGGAGGTATTTATAGATGATTTTTCAGTTTATGGATCCTCATTTGATGAATGTCTCTCTAGTTTGGGTGATGTGTTGCATCGTTTTATTGAGAAAAATCTGGTCTTGAATTTTGAAAAATGTCATTTCATAGTAGAAAAGGGAATTGTCTTAGGTCATATAGTCTCACAACATGGCATTGAAGTTGATAAATCTAAGATAAAAATTATTTCATCCTTACCTTATCCTTCATGTGTGCGTGATGTTAGATCTTTCCTAGGGCATGCAGGATTTTATCGGTGCTTCATCAAAGATTTTTATAATATTGCTCTTCCTATGTCATGATTACTTCAAAAGGATTCTGATTTTGTGTTTGATGATTCTTGCAGGACTTCCTTTGATGAGATAAAGAAGTGTCTGACCACTCCACATATCATACAGCCCCCACGATGGGAGATTCCTTTTTGAGCTTATGTGTGACGCCTCCAACTTCGCGGTTGGAGATGTCTTATCTCAGAGGGTGGAGGGATGTTCACATGTGATTGCCTATGCATCGAGGACACTGGATTCAACCCAATCAAACTACACAACCATGGAAAAGGAGTTTATTTCTGTCATATTTGCTTTAGATAAATTCTGTTCGTATTTATTGGGCTCTAAAGTATTTTTTTTCTGACCATGCAGCTCTGAGGTACCTCTTGAAGAAGCCAGATGAAAAGACCAGGCTGATCTAATGGATGCTCCTTCTTTAAGAATTTGATATTGAGATAAAGGACAAGAAGGGGTCAGAAAACTTGGTGGCGGACCACATGAGTAGGCTTACTCACACACTATAGGGTGACACCTTGGACCAGGTACCACTTCGGGACACTTTCCCCGATGAGCATCTCTATACCATCTCAGGTATGCATCCTTGGTATGTTGATTTAGTTAATTACATTGTTTCCTCTGAAATCCCAGTAAATTTGAAGAAGCATCAAGTCCAAAAATTAAAAAGTGAGTATAAGTTTTATGTGTGGGGTGATCCTTACCTCTGGTGCATGTGTAGTGACCAAGTCATTAGGAGGTGTGTTCCTGATCATTATTTTGAGTCTGTTTTTCATTTCTGTCATACACTTGCTTATGGTGGGCACTTTGGACCCCAACGGACAGCTAGGAAATTTTTAGACTCTGGATTATATTGGCCTAGATTATTCCATGATTCCCATGTGTTTTGTAAGTCATT
Organism: Viscum album; assembly: GCA_963277665.1. Classification (NCBI taxonomy): domain Eukaryota; kingdom Viridiplantae; phylum Streptophyta; class Magnoliopsida; order Santalales; family Viscaceae; genus Viscum; species Viscum album. Next base: position 742,086,271 of record OY728123.1, on the reverse strand, counting down.
CTCTCATTTCCAACACACTAGAAACATTTCAAGGAGACACGAGATGCCCCAAAAACCCATTTTATTCTGTGAGATTTTTGATGTTTGGGGAATTGATTTTATGGGCCCTTTTCCTAGTTCCTTTTTTTTGTACATTTTGGTTGTTGTTGATTATGTGAGTAAATGGGTGGAGGCTAAGGCCACCAGGACTGATGATTCTCATGTTTTTGTGGAGTTTGTCAAAGCACAGATTTTTTGTAGGTTTGGAGTACCAAAGGCCATCATCAGTGACCAAGGGACACACTTTTTCAATAGGAATTTTGCTTCCCTCCTTCTAAAGTATGGGGTGACACACAAAACATCAACACCATACCACCCCCAAACAAATGGTCAGGCCGAGGTTTCAAATCGTGAGTTGAAACAAATTTTAGAGAAAACTGTTCAGCCAAATAGGAAGGATTGGAGCAAGTTCTTGGATGATACGTTGTGGGCTTATAGGACAGCATACAAGACCCCCATTGGTATATCCCCATTTCAGATTGTTTTTGGGAAAGCATGTCATCTCCCAGTGGAAGTCGGGCTTTGGGCATATTGGGATATAAAGAAATTAAACATGGATTTGACCCAAGCTAGAATTCAAAGGAAGTTTCAAATTCGAGAGCTTGAGGAGATTCGACTGTCATCATATGAGAACTCAAGGCTCTATAAGGAAAAATCAAAAGCTTCTCATGATAGAATGATCCAACAAAGGGAGTTTCATGTTGGAAGAAAGTCCATCTCTACAGTTCACGACTGAAGCTGATTCCTGGTAAGTTGTGTTCCAGATGGTTAGGTACTTATATTGTATCTAATGTTTTTCCTTATGGTGCAGTGGAGATCACACAAGAGGAAATTGGAAGGAGCTTTACAGTCAATGGGCAACATTTTAAGATATACATTGAGGGACTTCCTACTGATGCAGTGGATTTTATCACACTTCATGACCCCATCATCACTTGAGCACATCAGGTTGTTCCTAACCCTTTGAATTTTATATTATTTGTCCTATTTAAAAATTTTGAATTTCATGTGCATATATTATCTCAGGGGTTCACATTGAGGACAATTCAATATTTTAAGTTTGGGGGAGGGAACATTTTAGTTTAGTAATTTCAATTGTTTTCCTGTTTAAAAACAAAAAAATGTGTGTCTTTCAAATTTTGTGTGTTTATTTTACAATTTTCTGTGTGTTTTTGAAACTTTTGAGCTGAAATGATTCTCATCACCATTTTTAAATCCATATAAATAAGTGAAACAATTTACCCCTTGAAACTAATCTTAAATGAATACTGAAATGACTTTGTTTCAAGTTCAAATATTTAGTAATTTCATGAAAAGTACACTGAATCTTGAATCCCATGCCACATTTCACTGTCTTTATATTTGAAATCACTTTCCTGTGAGGATTCTAAACCATTATTTTCATATTCTTTACATTCATCTCACTTCTTGAGAGAACCAAACCATGCTTGATTTAACCAGAATTTGATCTATTCCTGTCAAAAATTGAGGTTTTGAGGTACTTATGTTTAAATGATTGAGGCATTTTTTTGGTATTAAAGCCCCTATTTCAAAGAATAATTTTTTATAATATCCTACCATGAAAATTTAATCCTTTTATCCCTTAGAATCCATGTAAAACTTGTTAGGTTAGCCACATTATAATCCAATTTTTCCTATCCAACCAACTCTTGAAGTGAAATTGCATAATCTAGTTGAGCTTAAGTGTGGGGGAATCTATCTTGTGTTGTGTTACCACATTATGCGATACTTTGGGTGGAAAATTAAATTATGAAGAGATGTGTTTTCTTCTGAAGAAAGTCATTATATTGAAATTTGTGCCTTTTCTGGAGCTTTCATGACAAGCGAAGCTGTGCCTTTTCTGGAGCTTCTAATTGAGGTGGAAAGTTGTGCCTATCTGTAGCCTTCAATAAAATCATGTTTGAGAAGATTGACATTCTTGATGTTAAAATGATGAATGGTGTAATCTTTTCATGACTTTTCATGATGATGGAGATGAATTAATATTATGGGGATTAAGGAGAAGACCATATTTAAGTGAAAATTGGATTAATGCAAAATTTTTTCAAAAAGAGTCAAACCCTCCTCATTCAGCCTTAGAATTTTTCACATATAAATCCTACCAACCGAAAGCCACAGAACAACCCTGAAAAGTCCTCATGATAAACATATTTCCTTGACTCACATTGGGTGGTGATGTAGGAATTTATCAAGCCTATAGTAAGCCTTGTATGAGTTTGGATGAGAAAGACATTGCAAAAAAAATTGATATTTGTGTGATGAGAGAAAATTCAAGCGAGGTAAGTGTTTTGTGAATGGGAGGATAAATGATGTGGAAATATATTGAATGATATAAATGGATAACTTGAAATAATGTTTTTTATGAGGCATGATATATTTTTTTTCTTGGTGTGTAATTGTTTGATCTCAAGGATATGTGTTTTAAAATTGGTTTTGATTTGATATTGATGTTTACTAGACATGAGGTTTTGCCCATGAGTGCAAAAGGGTAAGTGTGAGGGAGTTGATAAAACACTATTTTGTTGAATATTTTATTAATAATAAATGATATAATTTTCTCAAATTGTGATAAATATGTTTATTTATAAAATATTTGGGATTTTATCATTCATTTGAAAATTTAGTGAAAATTCCAGTTTTACCCTTTATAGTGCACTGTTGTATTTTGAAGATAAATATTTTTATATTTATTATTTGAATTTTAAATTTTGTAAAAGTTTTCATAACTTAATTTTCTACAACTTTTATTCATGATACTAGATATAAAGAGTTCATTTGGTTGTTGAAAATGGTCCATGAAGTCAAAGTTGGTCTGGACTCGCCAAAATGGACATAGGTTCTGTATTTGGGCCATAACATCTTAATCCGTGCTTGGATTAGGCCCAAATTTTGAGAGGATCTCGGGGATTCATTTTCTCAAAACTAATCCTTCTATAAGAAGAGCTGGTTCACACGTTTTGGAGGTCAAATGGGCGGTGCAAGTTGTATTAAAATATTTGGCCGATATTTCTCATTCACACTTGAAACCTCTTTAAACCTAGCCTCCCCTCCACTCTATAAATTAGTGTTTTTCTCATTTGTAGGGGTTGGAAAGTGCATTAGGATATTGGAGGCAGAGGATAGTTGGTTTCACCCAAATTCTCCAACCATTTTAATAGGGGTATCTCTTGAAGCAAGGATCCCCTCATCGAAGCCTCCTTCTCTTCTTCATTTTGTAATGTTTTCATTTGTGTAATAAACTTATTTGATCTTATTTTATTCCTCAACTTTTCTTCTGTTTTGTTTAAATTTCTTATTCTCTTAATATTCCTAATTGGGTTGGAATTCTTGAGTATAAGCATTATTGGGTTATACCCATTATAAACCTTTGCACATGCAAAACGCTTCTACGATGATTACGCCACCCATGGAAGAGTAGTCTTTTAGTAATCGATCTATCTTCTACCCTATTCATTTAATTATTTTGAATCATTGAGATACTTTAATTCACTTAATATGATCCATGAATTGTGTTTTTAAATTGTAAGAAACTAAGCAATCAATTGAATAATTAACACAAAAACACGCGAGGTCGGGATTTTGTGTAAATTGTGAGAGCGCAATCTTAATCGGTAATACAATACCACATGGGATAAATTTGTAGAGTTAAAATATAATCCCTAAACACAATTCATACTCATTTCCAGAATGGATATGTACTCTAATTAACCACTGACCATAAGCTAACCTTATAACAACAATCGAAGCAGGGTGCTGCGATTGTGTGTTCTGAAGCTAGCCTAGGGTTTAAGTAATTCCATCTTTGTGGTTAAGTTAACTCTTGTAGGGTTAGAGGGTTAACAAATTAGAGGATCATAATTAAGTGGATATTAATTTAAATTATAATTATTAATAAGTGAATGAAGAGTTAGAGTTACATCGATTACTTCTTTTAAAATATTTTCTAAAAAAACATCTTCTTGTTGTGTCTTTTTAATCAAAGTTCATTTTAAAACTAAAAACAAAAAAAAATAAAATCTTATTCCAGAAAAATTCTTCTATATTTATAAACTATAAACAACACCAATCCTTTAAACTAGTGTTTTAATTCTATTCTATTTTATTTTTAGAATACCTTTGAAAATTTGTTTAATTCACTTCCTCCTTTGAGAAACGACCTTGGCCCGCCACTCTGCTGCACCTAAGTACCCCAAAAACCACTAATCATTTGAGGGAGCCCACGACAGTGCTCTTTCAGTTATAAAAAACTGATGATGAAATAGTACATTCAAATTCAACTAAAACAATATCTCCTTTTAACTAACATTGAAAATAAAAAATAACCAATGTTAAAATGTCTTTTCTAGTAGTGGTTGGGCTCTAAAGTGAAGTAAATGTATGAAAAAAAGTTTTACTTAAGAATGTTTTTCTCCTCACTCCACTTGAAAAGAGTTACCTCCAAACACCTCTTAATTTCCTCATGTAATCACAACTGATCATATTTAGTGGAAATAATATTTCTTTCAACTTCCTCCCATTTGTTGCATCACTATTTATTCATTTCGGATGGAATATTCGGTTCATATTTTGATTTTTCAAAGGAAGAGAGGTATATTTTATCTTCAAAATGTAGTTTGAACCATCTTTCCTATCTTTTAATGAAATTTTATACCACCCCATATCATTCCAAATTGAGTGTTATCCCTAAAATAACATTAAAAAAGTTGTAATAATTTCCATTTCAACTCAAAGAGATTCTTAAGGATATCAAAATACAACTCATCTTCTCCCTCCCATACACTTGAGTTTAATAAAAATCATGAATTTTACTTATTGAGCATGTTTTAAAGGGATAAATTGATTTTAATGTGGTTTTATATAACGTACTTTATTGGATACTTGGGTCTTAATAAATTCTATATGTAAGGGTAAACTAAAATAGGAGTTAAATATAAAAAGGATATTTTAAAATTATGCCTCAATCATACTTGACACATTTCATAAACTCTAAAAACTTTGAAAAAGAGAAAAATATAAAGTTGAAACGCACATCTGATTGTCGCCTATCGACTGGTCAAGGTTCTGGTGCTCTGCTAATGTGTATAGTAGCACTCAGGTTGAATCCTCGGAGATGATACTTTGTAAGAGTTGTTTGTTTTTAGTTGACTGTATTCTGATTGGGGGGTTTGTTTACAGAGCTTATAAAGTAATTTATGAATGATTTTTGATTTAATAAATTGATAAATATTGGGGTGAGTTAATTTTTAAGGAGTTAAACTTGTGATATCATTGAGCTTTGCTTTATATTGCATTTAATTTAACACCCACTTCGCAAGATAATGTTGATTGGAATTACTAAGTGTTGAGGCTTTAATCCAAGCCTTAACTTAACTTAGTGTTCTAATATCAATCAGATATTTTTTATGGTAGTGTATTTATGGTTCCAATAATCCATTGAAACCACACGTTAAACAAAACAAGTCATTAATCCATGACATGTTAAGTCCAACATACACAATGTTAAATTAAAGAATATTCATCGAGAAAATACTCTCAATCACTTAACATCCCTAAATTTTGACTCACCCCAATAATATATTTACTCATCAATTGAAATTATTAATAATCTGGTTAAAATTATTATGATGATAAATTATAAATAAAACAAAAAAGAATGGGATAAGAAAAGAGTAGTGCGTCGAACACACACGATTATTGAAGAGAGTTAAAAACGACTTTCGATTGAATGAGGAAGCAAAAGAAGGGAAGGGGATTCAACTGTATTTAAACTATTTTAAGAACATTAATATTAATCTATAGAAGGTGGATGATAATAAGAGAAATTGAAGAAGAAACTTTCATTAAAACAGAATTACAACAAAGAGACTTACAAGATTACAAAAACGAAGAACACGAAAGTAAGTGAAAACAAAGAGAGGAGGAAAGGTCTCTCGAGTGAAAACTTGAGTATGGAAGGTCCTACCAATACTTTTTCAAGGCTTTGGTCGTGTCAATTGATGCTCCTATCTTCTGAAATTCCAACCCCTCTCAAGGAGATAAGGGGAGAGTATTTATAGACCAAGGAGTGGACTGTTTGCATTCCCAATCTGTCCCTCCACTTTCATCGCCACGTTGGCTATTCAGACAGCCGAATCTAGAGAACTATCCTTCAAAGTTTTATATAATAAAGTTTTCCGACTACTCTCAAAATTTGGAGGAATGTGAACCTATGTAGCCAAATTTATGGCCGGCTAATTAAACAATTTTAATCTGTCCATTTCAATCCAGTCTTTTTGAAGTCCAAAATGTAGAAGGGTTTTTGAATAGGAATATACCTTTAAAGCTGAATGATTTCTTCAACAAAGTCGGACACCTATATCTCCTATTTCTCACTGAAAAAGCTTATCTCTATTTGATGCTTACATCATTAGATATGTCATTAATACTATACTAATTTTAATTCCCAACCAGAATGGTGGGATAGACTTTAAAGCTTCATTTGGGCCCCTTTTTCTTAGATTTGGGCCTTAAAATTTTTACCCATGATTCTTTTAGATAATCAAGAAAACATGGTAGAGTTTCACAAAATATGGGCTTCAGGAGTGAGACCAGTAACTCAATCATCATGGCTGGTCCAGATTCTTCACAAATTCAATTGGTCATCTTGTGTGGTCCATATAACCCTTCAAATGGCAGAATTGGATCATGGTACCTTCTAAAGAAATGTTGTATATTTAAAGTAGAATACAATAAAATATGAACCACACAATTTATATTATTATAGTGATATTTATTATTAGAACAGTAAAATGACTCAATTGGACTACTTCTAAAAATTCTCAAAAATTATACTTAATATTAAAACATTAATATTTCACACAAATTATGAACATTTAATATAAAATCAGTAAATGGGGTATATAATAAGTCATTAAAATATTAATAACATCAAATCCCCAACACTTATTCTTGTGCACGTACTCATGTGCAAAAAATATAAAAACATACCAAAATCATTTTCACTCACCAATAGATATTAAAATTTTGTTTTCTCCAATCAGGGGAGGTTTAGACTATTTCACTCATCCATTTTGAATTCCACCACAAGTTGTTATAGAAACAATGTTCCAAAACTAATTCATTTTTTCATGCTCAAATTTAGAAATGTAAAATGTGGACACTCAAAGATCACACCTCTCAAGATGATAAAATTCATTTGTGGAGGTTCAATATTTCACCAACCAAAAGTGAAAATCTTAGAGTTTGAAAGACCTCTCAACTTAAAATACCTATCTAAAGTTCACAAGAATCAAGAGGTATTTTTAAGGGGTTTTTCTGTGGCTATGGGATGGTAGGAATATAATTTCCAAGAGAGAGAATAAGAGGGTTAAAACACCGACATAAAAAAAGCAATGCACATTTTTTTGAAATAAAACATGGAAGGAAATGAAAACACAAATTTACAAGGGAATGATTGTGTGAAGAAAGACACAATAGAGGAATAAAATATGAAGGTAATGAGAAGATGGAATATATACAAAACACAAAACTTTTCCAAATAAGAATATAATGTAAGTGTTATTTTTTTTCTTTTCCTTTTTTTTATTTTTTTTCTAAATTTGACCTTGAAACAGATCTCACAATCATATCCCAACCCATGTTTGATCTCCTCATGACACTAATTATAATATTTATAACAAGATAAAAGGTTGAGGAAGAGTGATTTTTGACCTACCCAAGACACAACCCATTTTTTCATTTTTTTTTTTTTTGATTTTTTTTTCATCATTTTTTATTTATTTTTTTTGAACACTTGTCAATAACATTTACAAAATTACACAAATGGAAGTACATTACATTCCCCAAAACACACTGAATGACAACCTCTCCCCCACACTTAAATGGATGATTTCCCTCAAGAAGATGATAACTCGTTGAAAATCAATAATATGGTACCCAAACAATGAAATCCATTCCCCCCACACTTAAATTTCAAAAAAATATGCAATGAAAATCCATGTTGATATTGGGTGGGAAAAGGTATTGGGCTTGTAATGTGGGTATGAAGGAAAAGGTTTTCATAGGCTCGAAGGGGCTTTCAAAAGGAGGATTAATGTGTGGTTAATGGAAGGATATTTGGCTATTATAATTCGCATGTGGTTCAGAAAAATCCATCTATCATATTAATTCACACAAAAGTAGGAAATTCAGCTCGAAGGTCCAAAAAATCAAGACTCACAAATGGGGGTGAAAACACACATTTTGAAAAGATGGCCATATGTGGCCTTTGCATGAAAGAAAATGTTGTTCCTCATGGTTTGGGAAAATCATTTTCCAAATCAAAAATTGAGCATTAAAAATTTGTTGGTTTTGACACAAAATTCGTTATCCAAATTCATGATGAAAATACAAAATTTTTGAGGTTAAAACATTTTTGTTAACTCCCCAAAATGGTTGGAAAAAATTTGAAAATTGGAAGGTGAGTAATCATGACTCTATTTTTTGTATTTTTTTAAGTGATTGTTTTTTTTTAGGTTTTTATTTTTTTATTTTATAAAGATACACCCACACAAAAGAGAAAGTGAAAAAGAAAGGTTTTGATAAAGAAAGTGGTAAAAAAAATGAAAGATAGAGGAAGAAGAAGAAAGAGGTAGAGGGAGGAAGATAGATAGAGAGAGAGTTAAAGGGAAAGAGGTGCCCCCTGGTTTGGATTTGGCAGGTCGCCATCTCCATCTAGTGGTGGGTTGACTACAGAAGTTGGGGATCCAATGGAAGTTGATGTTGATCCAGGATTGTGTGTCCTCTCATGGTGATGCTTTAACCGATGTCTGATGAATGTTCTTTTTGAAGAGGGGTATTGGACTTGCACTACACCAAATGGGTAAACATTAGTAATAACAAAAGGACCTTCCCAACGAGAATTAAGTTACCTGGGTGAAGCCGGAATCTAGAATTGAAGAGAATTACCTTTTCACCTTCATGAAATACCTTTCTTAGGATGATTTTATCATGGGGTGCCTTGTATTTTTCTTTGTAGAGATTATAATTCTCATAAGAATCAAGTCGAAGCTCCTCTAGTTCAGCCAATTGCAACAATCTTTATTCACCAGATTTTTCAAGATCAAAATTACAAGTTTTCACTACCCAAAATGACTTATGTTGGATTTCAACTGGAAAATTATATGCTTTACCGAAAACTAGCCTAAAATGAGACATCCCAATGGGTGTTTTATAGGCAGTTCGATAAATCCAAAGTGCTTCACCAAGTCTTTCAGGCCAGTCTTTTCTGGTGGGTTTTACAATTCTCTCAAGAACTCTTTTCACTTCTATATTAGAAAGTTCATCCATGCCATTTGTTTGTGGGTGATATGCAGTTGAATTTTTATGTACAACCCCATTCTTTTTCAAAATAGATTCCATGGTTCTATTACAGAAATGGGTTCCTAAGTCACTGATCAAGGCACAAGGTGTGCCAAATCTATGGAATATGTGTGCCTTTAGGAACTCACTAACAGTATGTGAATCATCCTTTTTAGTGGGTTTATCCTCGACCCACCTAGAAACATAATCAACTACAAGAAGTATGTATGAGAATCCATTGGAAGGGGTAAATGGTCCCATGAAATCGATACCCCAAACATCAAGGATCTCACAGAAAATTAAAGGCTTTTGGGGCATTTCATTTCTCTTTGAAATTGTGCCAAACTTTTGGCAAGTGGGACATGATTGACAGAACTCATGTGAGTACTTGAAGAGTGAAGGCCAAAAGAATCCATAGTATAGAACCTTTCGGGAGGTCCTTTGTGGTCCAAAGTGGCCACCTCTGGGAAGTGAGTGACAGAATTCTAATATGGAAGAATGTTCATTTTTATCAACACATCTTCTAATTACCATGTCTTCCCCATTTTTACAACATATATTTTCTTCCCAAAAATATTCTTTTGAATCACTTTTCAACTTCATTTTCTGTTCTTTTGAAAAAAAATTAGGAAAAACACCAGAAACCATGTAATTTACAATTCCGGAATACCATGGTATTTTTGGAGTGAGAGATGAAAGGTGCTCAGTGGGGAATTCAGGATCGATGATTTCAGAATGAGAAGAATTATAAATTCTACTCAAGTGATCAGCCACAGGGTTTTATTTTCCTGGTCTATCTTTTATTTCAAGGTCAAACTCTTGGAGCATTAGGATCCATCTTATTAGCCTCAATTTGGAATCATTTTTCTTGAGTAAGAACTTTATAGAAGAATGGTCTGTGAAGATGATGATTTTGGAACCTAAGAGATAGGGCCGGAATTTATCTAATGCAAAAAAAACTGCTAAAAGTTCTTTTTCAGTGATAGTGTAGTGATATTGAGTTTCATCCAATGTCTTTGAGGCATAATAGATGACATGAGGAATTTTTTCTCTTCTTTGACCAAGAACAGCCCCAACAACTCTATCAGAAGTATCAAACATCAACTCAAAGGGTAAGGACCAATCTGGTGGTTGTATTATTGGGGCAGATGTAAGAGAAGTTTTGAGTTCAATGAAGGATCTCTTGCAAACCTCATCGAAATGGAAAGGGACATCATTTTGGAGCAACCGAGTGAGTGGGAGGGAAATTTTACTAAAGTTATGGATGAATCTCTGATAGAATCCAGCATGACCGAGGAATGAACGGATGTCTCGAACATAAGTGGGTTCATTAATTGATTGGATCACTTCATTTTTGGAAGGATCGACTTCAATACCATCTTTTGAAACTATGTTCCCTAGAACAATCCCATTTGTAACCATGAAGTGACATTTTTCAAAATTTAACACAAGGTTACACTTGACACACTTTTGGAGGACTAGAGAGAGTGAATTAAAACAAGATTCAAATGACTCACCATAAATGGTAAAGTCATCCATGAAGACTTCCATGCAGTGTTCAATGAATTCAGATAAGATAATCATCATACACCTCTGGAATGTTTCAGGAGCATTGAAAAGGACAAAATTCATTATCCTATATGCATATGTTCCAAAGGGGCATGTGAAAGTAGTCTTTTCTTTGTCCTGAGGTGCGATTGGGATTTGGAAATAGTTGTTGTATCCATCAAGAAAGCAATAGTGTGACTTTCCAGCTAATCTTTCTAGCATTTGATCAAGTAATGGAAGAGGGTAGTGATCTTTTCTTGTTTCAACATTCAATTTCCTATAGTCTATGCACACACACCATTTGTTCTTCACTCGAGTTGTGACTACCTCTCCATGTTCATTTGTGACAACAGTTATCCCACCCTTCTTAGGTACAACTTGAATTGGACTAACCCATTCACTATCAGAAATTGGGTAGATAATACTAGCTTGAAGAAGCTTGGTGATCTCTTCCCTAACTACCTCAAGTATGAGTGGATTTAGTGTTCTTTGTGGTTGTATAATTGGTTTGGATGACTCCTCAAGATGGATGTGATGCATGCAAAGAGATGGGTTGATTCCTGGTATGTCATCTAGGGTCCAACCTATGGCCTTTTTTTCCTCTAACACCTAAACAAGTTTGGACTCCTTAGTTTCAGTAATTGAAGCAGAGATAATGACAAGATAAGAGTAATTATAGAAAAGGAATGCATATTTCAGGTGTTCAAGAAGAGGTTTTAGATCAGTCTCATCTTTCATTTTTGGGTTAGACAACTCAGGAATGGAGGAAGGGACTTCAGTTGCTTCAAATTCATTCTCCTTAATACTGTCCAAGGTGGAGCAGTAGATATCAGAATTGTTGTGGGATTCAAGAGAGTTTTCAAGATCCTCTATATTGATAGAGTCTATGAATGAAATGTCCACATCAACTTCATCATTTATGACTTTGTTAATCATGGTTCAGATTTCACAAGATCCATTTTCATTAGAACATGAAGAACATGGTGGATTGGGGTTCGATTGACTCTTAGAAGTTTCCTCAGAAGCATGGATTGAGAATGCAGAATGATCCTCAGATGGGTATCGCATGGCTTGGAAAATGTTTAACTTGACCAGTTGGTCACCGAATTCCATGGATAAGATGTCTGAATGGACATCAATCTTGGTTCTCGCAGTCATGAGTAATGGTCTTCCTAGAATTAGGGGAGATCGAGAAGAGTTCATCTCACCTTCCATGTCAAGGACATAGAAATAAGTAGGGAAGATAAGATCATTAACTTGGACAAGGACATCCTCAATTATTCCCTCAGGACTGGCTATGCTTCAATTGGATAATTGAATAACAACACATGTTGGATGTAAGGGACCTAGACCAAGGTTGGATAATATGGATTTGGGCATGACATTAATTTTGGATCCTAGGTCTATGAGTGCATCATTAAATTTGGAACTTCCAATTTGGCATGGAACCATAAATGTCCCTGGATCTTTGCACTTTATGGGAATATACTGATAGGTGGAAACATTTTCAAAGGTCCTAAGTTGCCTCTTTTGGGTGCACAATTCCTTAAGAAACTTGGAATATTTAGGAATTTTTTTGATGGCATCTAAGAGAGGAATATTGACTTCAACACGTCTAAACATGTCGAGCATTTCAGGATCGGGTTCAAAGGACTTATTTGGCTTAGAAATAGCTTGTGGAAAAGGAATTGGATTCCTAAGTGGAATGGAAGGAGGTGATGGAATGGATTTAGATTCCTTTTCAATTTTATTTTTCTTTTCATTTTCTAGGTCAACATTCAAATGAGGATTGTAAGACTTATCTTGAGGCATAGAAATTTTCTTTCCTGATCTAAGTGAAATTTCACTTACATTACCCTTGGGGTTGGGTAATGGTTGATATGGAAGTTGGGAAGAATTGGATGGTTGCTACTGACTAAGGTGGGATGCAAGTTGACCAATTTGGGTTTCAATATTCTTGATGCTTGAATGGGTTAAGGAGGAAAGATCTTCCACTGCACTTTCCCATGGTTGCTTGGAAGAAGAGGCTTGTCCTAGATTGGGATTACCTAGATTTTGGTTCTTGGTAAATCGATTGTATTGGTTTTGGAATTGGGAAGGCTCACTAGGATAATGGAATCTAGGAGGAGGATTGTTCCTTTGAGGTTGAGGAATAAAAGGATAAGGTTGTTGGAAATTACCAACACCTTGAACATATTGAAATTGGTTTGGGTTTTGAGGAGGGAATTTAGGGGGATGAGATATGGGATTATCATACCTCAGGCCTTGGTTATAGGAAGAAGAGAAGGGCTCAGAGTGAGGTTGGTTGAAGTTTCTAACAAACTGACCTGATAGTTGAGGGTTGGTGTTCTGCTGAGCATATGCTGCATTGAGCTCCATTAGTCCAGATGAATCAGATTGATCCTCTTGAAGTTATGGACATGTGTCTGTTGGATGATATGAAGAGTTGCTAATTCCACAGTTTTTGACAGGTCCAGGAAACATTGATTGCGGAGAAGATGAGGTTGGGGATTTGGTAGCCATAGCTAGTTGTCACACAAGACCTGTAAGTTCACTCATCCACTTGGTCATCTTGTTTGGATCAATTGATTGATTGTATTGTGTTTGTTTGACTTGATCATGTGCTCAAGTATGGAATTGTTGTGTGTTTTCAGCCATGTTACTTATGAGATCTCTTGCTGCTGCAGGAGTTTTATCAATAAGAGCACCGCCACTTGCGGCATCTATGAGAGTTCTCTACATATCCAATATCCCCTCATAAAAGTATTGGATCAAGAGTTTTTCAGGGATTTGGTGGTGTGGGCAGGTTGCAACAAGCTTTTTGAACCTCTCCCAGTATTCATGGAGTGATTCACTTGGTAAGTAACGGATACCACTTATTTCCTTTCGAATAGAAGCAGTACGAGAAGTAGGAAAGAATTTCTCTAAGAAGAGTCACTTCATATCATTCCATGTGGTTATGGAACCTGGAGGGAGGTAGTAAAGCCATGATTTATCAGTGTAATCTAGGGATAAAGGGAATGCTCGAAGTTTTATTTGTTCTTCAGATACCCCTTTAGGCTTCATGGTAGATCACACCACTTGGAACTCTTTAAGGTGGAGATGTGGATCCCCACCGGCTATCCTGTGGAAATGAAGAAGAAGATGAATCAAACCTGATTTAAGTTCAGAGTTAGCTTCTATGTTTGGATATTGAATACCAATAGGTTGGTAATTCATATCAGGGGCAGTAAGTCCTTTAAGGGTTTGTTCCCTAGGATTGGCCATTTCTAATTCAATTGGTTGAACAAGGACTGGTTCTTGAATTATTTTATTATCTCTTATGTTTTTCCTAAGTTGGTGAAGTGTTTGCTCAATTTTAGGGTCAAACAAATCTAAGGGATTTTTTGGGAGGCTATGGGGAATTCAAAAAGATTTGGAAGAAATATGAAGATAGTTTTTTTTGTGTTTTTTTCAGTTTATGATTTTTATGAGAAGGTGGGTTTTTCTTTGTGTTTTTTTTTAAATTTTTTTTTTTCAAATTTTTTTTTTTGTTTTTTTTACAATAACCAAAAACTAATGACTAATTAAAGAACCATCCCCGGAAATGGCGCCATTTAAAATGCACGGCCTATTGTCACCTATTGACCGGTCAAGGTTCTGGTTCTCTACTAATATGTATAGCAGCACTCGGTTCGAATCATCGGTGATGATACTTTGTAATAGTCGTTTGTTTTTAGTTGATTGTATTCTGATTGGGGGCTTGTTTACAGAGCTTATAAAGTAATTTATGGATGATTTTTTATTTAATAAATTGATAAAGATTAGGGTGAGTTCATTTTTAAGGAGTTAAGCTTGTGATATCATTGAGCTTTGCTTTATATTACATTTAATTTAACACCCACTTCGCAAGATAATGTTGATTGGAATTACTAAGTGTTGAGGCTTTAATCCAAGTCTTAACTTAACTTAGTGTTCTAATATCAATCAGATCTTGTTTATGGTAGTGTATTTATGGTTTCAATAATTCATGTAAACCACACGTTAAACAAAAAAAGTCATTAATCCATGACATGTTAAGTCCAACATACACAATGTTAAATTAAAGAATATTCATCGAGAAAATACTCTCAATCACTTAACATCCCTAAATTTTGACTCACCCCAATAATAGATTTACTCATCCATTGAAATGATTAATAATATGGTTAAAATTATTATGATAATAAATTATAAATAAAACAAAAATAAAGAGATAAGAAAAGATTAGTGCGTCGAACACACACGATCGTTGAAGAGAGTTAAAAAACGACTTTCGATTGAATGAGGAAGCAAAATAAGGGAAGGTGATTCAACTGTATTTAAACTATTTTAATAAAATTAATATTAATCTACATAATTTGGATGAGAATAAGAGAAATTTAAGAATAAACTTTCATTAAAGCATAATTACAAACAAAGAGACTTACAAGATTACAAAAACGAAGAACACGAAAGTAAGTGAAAACAAAGAGAGGAGGAAAGGTCTCTAAAGTGAAAATTTGAGTATGGAAGGTCCTCAAAAGCCTTTGAAAAGGCTTTGGTCGTTCCAATTGATGCTCCTCTCTTCTGAAATGACAACCCCTCTCAAGGAGAGATGGGGAGAGTATTTATAGCCCAAGGAGTGGACTGTTTGCATTCCCAATCTATCCCTCCACTTGCATCGCCAATTTGGATCTTCAGACAGCTGAATATATAGAACTCTCCTTCTTAAAAGTTGTAGATAATAAAGTTGGCCGACTAATCTAGAAATTTTGAGGAATGTGGACCTATGTAGCCAGAGTTATGGTCGGATGATTAAACAATTTTAATCTTTCCATTTCAATCCAGTCTTTTTTAAGTCCAAAATGTGAAAGGGTTTTTGAATAGTAATATTCCTTTAAAGCCAAAATATTTCTTCAAAAAAGTCGGCCTCCTATATCTCCTCTTTCATACTGAAAAATATTAGCTCTATTTTATGCTTACATAATGGGATATGTTGTGAATACTATACTAATTTTAATTCCCAGACATAATGGTGGGCTGGACATCAAAGCTTCATTTGGGCCCCTTTTTCTTAGAGTTGGGCCTTGAAATTTTTACCCATGATTCTTTTAGATAATCACGAATACATGGTGGAGTTTCACAAAATATGGGCTTCGGGAGTGATACCAGTAACTCAATCATCATGGCTGGTCCAGATTCTTCACAAATTCATTGGGTAATCTTGTGTGGTCCATATGACCCTTTAAATGGAAGAATTGGCTCATGGTACCTTCTAATGAAATGTTTTATATTTAAAGGAGAATCCTAAAAAACATGAACCACACAATTTGTATTAGTATAGTGATAGTTATTATTAAAATAGTAAACTGACTCAATTGGACTACTTCTAAAAATGCTCAAAAATTATACTTAATATTAAAACATTAATATTTCACACAAATTATGCACATTTCATATAAAATCAGTAAATGGAGCATATAATAAGTCATGAAAATATTAATAACATCAAAATTATTAGATCTCAAAACATGAATCAAGTCTCTAGAGGTAAATATAAATGTAAAGAATATATAAATAGGTTTATAAACCTCTTGGGTTGGGTTAGATATTTATTTTAGACAGTATTAGTGCACATGAGTTTCACAATCACTCAAAATTCCTTAAATAAAAAGATTGGAAATTAGTGAATAAAAATCCATATCAATAATCATTTAAATATATAGACATTCAAAATTAAGTAATGTCCAAAAATAACAAGATGGTCTAAATTTTCAAAAGTTTTAAATTTATATCAAGATCTTAAAAACACTCCAAATATTAAAATAGAATATAAAAAATACAGTTTTATATATTTTAAAAGTATAAAAAAAGAAAAGGGAAACACACAAAAAAATTATAAAAATATATTAACATCCCCCCCATACACACACTTCAGATTTAACTACCCTTCATTTAAGATTATAAAAAAATAAAAATATAAGGGGGTAAAAACATAGAGAAGTAAAGATAAAACCTGAGTTTATTTATATAGTGATAACCTTGTGTTAAGCTTTTACCTGCTGAAACATTAAATATATAATAAATAAATAAATAACATAAGAAATTTTTTTAATGTAAACTAAATAAATATAAATATAATAGTGGAAAGAAGAAAAATATATAACTTGATTTAAACCCTAAGCGGGTATTGGATTTTATATTGTTTACCATTGAATTGTTTTATAACTTTTTCCCCATTCTGATGGACGATTTGGTTTCTTTCTCATGAACTACTATAAAATATTTTATACAATGTTGTTAATATTAAAATTCTTATAGAAGACCATATGGATAGTGTACTAAATCTCTTTCCCCTTAACAATGTGGTGAAACTTGTATAGTGGGGGTGGAAAAAAGAATGGGTCTTCTTATTTTTTTGT
This sequence comes from Viscum album, assembly GCA_963277665.1. NCBI lineage: Eukaryota > Viridiplantae > Streptophyta > Magnoliopsida > Santalales > Viscaceae > Viscum > Viscum album. Next base: position 742,068,902 of record OY728123.1, on the reverse strand, counting down.
CCACTACTTTTTTTGTCTTCTATTTAACTTACAGGGCCTACTCATTATCTTTTATATAAAAAATTTCAAAAATTAGTAAATTAGTAAAAATTTCAATTTGAAAAGAATTAAAATAATATGAATCAAAATAACTTATTACCCTTAAAGTAAGTCATCTTGGAACTTTATTTGTTCAGATAAGTCCACTAAGAACATGGTCTTAGTAGGTGTATCATTATCTTCTTAATCATCCTACAAGGACACCCATGTGTTTGTTGAATCTAAAAATTTGAAACATTGGGAGGTAATACTCAATTAATGTTTAAGAAAATTAGAAATAAATGAACTTAATAAAATATTATCTCCATGAGTAGGTCTGACTTTAATTTCTTATTATTTTCTTAGTGCCTCATGGATTAGGGTTGTTGGATCTGAAGGCAGGTATTCAATATTTTTTAAAATTCTTTAAAATTCCATTGCCTTACCGGTTTCTTCTTTTAAAATAAGATAGAGGTAGGAATTTGATGATTTTTATTGTTTAAATATGGGAGAATAATTTGGAAATTCAATACTAATAAAATGAGACCAATATTTTTCTCAATCAGGTTGATCTCCCATGTGTGCATCGGCTGACATATCTATTTCAAGAAAATCTTCAATAAATTTATGATAAAGTTTAGATGATATATCATAAAATGGTTACCTTATAGTCTCCCTATGATCTTAAACCATAAATGTATGTGGAACAAGATTTACTTATTATTCATCTTGCTTTTGTTATTTTTCTAACCCCAAATATTATATTTCCTTGAGAGAAGTGTAAATGATATTTATTTTCTTTCTCACTTATTCAAGTATTATGAAATTATATTACACTTGAATCATTAAAAAATCTTCCCTACTAGACTCAACATTTTTCCAAGAATATGAAAAAACATTGAAAAATTCCATTTTGACCTAAGAAATAAAAGATATGCAATGAACTATTTTTTTAGTTTTTGAAATTAATTATTTTTTTTGTATTTTTGTGGAAAAAGGTGTGTGTAGACTATTTTCCTCACTATAAATGGTGAAAATTTTATAAGAGGTATTTTCTATGAATCACAACTAAGTATTTTCTTATTTACCTAAGAATATAATATAGCGTAATCTCATGTTCAGTCTTATAAGGAGGTCACTCACACAAAAATATTATTTTATTATCACTAATTATATTAAAATAATATATTTCCCATCATTGTTGGTGGGTTCATAAGGGTTTGGGGGTGAGGGTGGGTTTTAGGGTTAAGTCCTTGGGCCTTTATGTTACTTCACTTTGTTTCCTTTCATTGTATTTTATGGTGGAGGATGTAATCAATTATATATATTAAAATAATATATACTAAATGAAATATTAAACTTAATATAGTGAAGGTTTTATAAAATTCATGTGATATAAATATATGATATATAAATATATATAAAAATTTAAAAACAAAGAAAAAATTGGTTAGTGAGAAAAAATAAGTGTTACAATCAAAGGTAATTCATATTCAAGTTGTCCTTGTTGTTTAAAACTATAATTGTCAATATTCTTGTAATGTCCCAGATCCGAGTTCCACACAACGGTGCCCCGAACCCGGTTGGTCACATGACCTCAAGCGCATTTCCTCAAATGCCAGAGGCTGCCAACTAGCAGTGAGGGCCTAGGTCTGATAGTGGGGAAACTATTCCCTTATTTGTCAAAGTGTAGCACAGCGGAAATAGATAGAAACGTACAAAAGTGGAAGCAGTAAACAATACCCAACTGAAATGGATAATGGTACATAAGTAAAAGATAACAACAGTCATATATATATGATGATTCATTATGTATCTAAGTCTAAGAAAGTAGCCAAAATAGGATACACTGCAATCTAGAATAATCCAGTACAAAGCACAAGTACATCAAAGTAAAACAAAACAGTACAGCAGGAACTCAGCAGCATTGCAAGCCTAAGCTCAGTCCCATGCTCTCCCACTCCTCTACAATAATCAAGTACCTGTATAGGGACTCTTTCCCTTATCAACACCTGTAGCAATATAATCTGTTTGGGCCCAAGACATGACCCAAACAGGGTATGAGAAATAAATCCCAGTAGGCAAACACCAAAGGCCCGTTCTCAACTGTCAGTTAAAATGTGCAACAGCAGTGTGCAATAACAAAATCTGGTAAACTAGGCAGTACTCAAAAGTAACTATCTCTACCAGTTACATTTCCATTTTATTAATTATTTATCAATTCCAAGATTGTGCTTTAGCTTGGCAAGTACAACAAACTAAATCACCACAGTGAATATACAAAGTAAAAATTGTCCACAGACATGCAAATCCTTACCCTCAGGTAATCAGAATTGAAACCCATAGGTGACGACCCACAGGCATAACGAATATTTCCCTCAGGCGTACGAGGTGTCGCCCATAGGCACATAAGCTACTACCCACTGGCATGAGAAAAGTTTCCCACAGGCTAAACGAAACACTTCCCTCAGGATAAGCAAGTAACCGGGTCGATCCTAACACATAAGAAAGCATTCTATACACATTTTATCTCAATAAAACTAAAATCATGCTATAATCATGGCATACCCATGGGTATCTTTTCCAAATGGCTAAACAAGGGAAATGCACCCACGGGGTGGCCATGGATCCAAGCAATGATCCCAATCAGCAGTTTATACATATTCATTAAATTACCTATGCAATTCTAGGTATTTTATTAGTCAAGTCCTCATCCATACGACACCCCAAACATGGGCGCGTAGCATAATGGTATACAAAAACACTCAACAGTTGGAATTAAACACCAGACCACCTACCTTGATCTCCACTGATCGATATACATGAATGACGCCTCCCGAATCGTCCGAGAACAGCATATATCTAGGATAAATTTTCACCCGTTCAAACATAAATAACTTCCCCTCAGGAAATAATTTGAATTAAGGACTCAAGAAGAGTGAATAACTCACCCGCGCAGTTCAATCGAGATCGTTGATGAAGGAATCCGAGTTTCGGTGTGCGGTTAGGAGCTCCTCCAAGCTTTGGCCTTCTCTCTCGGTGCTCCAAATGTGTCCACTACCTCCTCTACTGAATGAGGAGGCTAATACCCGTTTTAAGTGAAAAAAACAAACTACACGTCATGTACTCTCAATTAAATGGTGTGTACTTATAATTTCTTAATTATTCCTCTGGATGCTACTTTTCACCGCCACACTATTCATTTGCTGACATGATTACACGATGTGTATTTTTGAATACACGGCGTGTACTTTCACTCCACTGGCAGCTACTCCCACAACCTTACTATTCACCTACCAACTGATTACACGGTGTGTATATACTAAGTACACGGGGTGTAGTCAGTTTTTACACCCTTCATTGCCGACAGGCCTACACGCCTTGTGTACTCATCCCACACGGCCAAAGTACACGGTGTATGGAAAAGTACACAGTGTGTTCCCACAAATTTTGGGATTTTTCCCCATTTTCCTTATTTTCTCAAAAACACTTAAGGAAAAAGGAAAATAAGAAACCCATACCTCAAGAATAAGAACCGGGTTCTTACAATTCTATCTAATTTCTAGATCAAAACCTATCACTCAACACCCTACTTGATTTAATGGCTATTATACCACACTCATACCTCTATATGTAGGATGATACTCTTCTTAAATTTAGTTAGGAGGCCTCTTTATTGACCAATACTACCTAAGACAAACTCTATCATATGAATGGGTTAAATAATTATGGTAATTAATAAAAAAGTAATAAAAACACAATAAGAGAGAAAACAGGATTCCCTATCACTAAAATTGATTTAACCAAGAGTGAAATTCTCAAAATAAAATAAATAGAACTATTGAAGCAAAAAAGAAATCGAACAAACATTCCCCCTTCCCTTCAAACAACAATAAAAGTTAGTTCTACATTTTTATGGATATGAGATTAATGTAGGGATAAAAACAAGAGAAAAAAATAAATAGAGAAAAAGAAAGATGATAATATTAAAATTGTGTAGGACCATTAAAAAATAAAATAAAACCCTCCTTAACTACTGAAAATGGATAACTTTTTTTGAATAGAAGTGGAGGTGTAAATTTATAAGGAAGATATGGGGAATATTTCCCTCCAATTTTTTTTATTGAAAGTTTATATGCATTTGGACTATTAAATATTAGAATCTTGAGAAGTTTCCTTATATGAATTTATTTCTCTCTATCTTGTATGTACTCCCACAAAATTTTAGCTTCATTGGATAGGTGTATCAAAATATATTATTGTATTACTAAACTTTTCTAGCATTGTAGACTCTTCGAATTCTTATTCTTCAATTTTTAATGCATTCATGACCATGAAAATGGATGAATCTAAAGTAAACATAGTTAATGTAAATTTTCATTATCATATCCTCTATCTTAAATTAAAATATAAGATCATGTGGGCTGGTACTTTTTTATACATGGGCTCAACATTAATAGTATTCAAAACTATACATAGATTCCAAGACCCAACTTGAATGATTTATTTAGGCCACATATGGTTGGATTTAGTAGTTGGTCCAGTTGAATGAAATGTAAACCATCAAGCATGTAATCCTAAAAAATAGAAATTTTGAATTTTTATTAGTGTAGAAATTGTGCCAATAGATATACCAAACTAAATAAAAATAAAAAAATAATATATTTTCACAATATAGTCTAAAATATTCCTAAAACTTAAAAATGTTACACTTACCCTTAAAATAATAAATTTTTGGTATTAAAACATTAAATTAAAAAATAAAATGTACGAAAATATGAGCTTAATCAAACCCTCACACTTAAATATTTCACTATAAGGTGATCATATATACCAAGGTTAAAAAACTTCTCAATGTATAATTGAAAAAACTACTCAACTCAAATACCCAGAGAAAATATCATGCTACCTACATGGATTTAAATTTCCTAACTCTCAAAAATCATCATAAAATTTCATTCAATGGAATTCTAATCCTCATGTGTATGTTGTACCCACCTCCCCAAAAAAGTATTTCTCTCTTCACTCAAAGATTTTAATATAGATTTTCTCTCATTCCCAGACACATGCATGATCTTCATAGGCTTATTGTATTCCTAGTATCTTAACTTAATAAAGTTATAAATGTTTCAATAATGAGATATTTTACATGGTTTGTTCTAAGTTAGTAGTTTGTAAAGTTTTAAATTTAAAAATCTCAAAGATTAAATAAAGAGGTTTGGGCTCTAAAGTAAAGTAAATACATCAAAATAGTTTCCCTCAAGAATGGTGTGCTCCTCACTCCCCTTGAAAAAAGTAACCCCTAAAGACCTATTGATTTAATTAGGAAATCCACACTTGATCATATTAAATAGAAATAATATTTATTATCCCTTCTAAAAAATTTTAGAATTTCTATTTGGTTCATTTCATATCTATAATTTTCAACACGAATTCAGATTTTTGGAAGTAAGAGGGGAAATTTTGATCTTTAAAATGTAGTGTAAACTCCCTTAACCAACTTTTAATGATATTTTGGACCATACCACATATTTAAAAAGTGAGTGTTCTCCCTAAAATATCATTGAAAAAATTTGCATCCACCTTCCATTTTGGATCAAATAGACTCTTCAGGATAGTAGAATACAACTAATATCCCACACACACACTTGAGTTCAATAATAATCAAGCATTTAACTTATATAGTAGTTTGTAATGGATAAATAGCTTGTAATGTGTCTACATAAGAAGTTATTTCATTGATATTAGGGTATTAATAAAGGTCAGATGTAAAGGTAGACTATAATATGAGTTAAATATAAAAAGAGGCTTTCAAAATGGTGCCTAAATCATACTTGACACGTTTCATAAACTCTAACAACATTGAAAAATAGAAAAAAAATATGTCATGGATCTCAAAACATGACTCAAGAATCCAAATAAAAATATAAATGTAAATAATATGTGAAAAATATTTATAAACAACTTAGGTTAGGAAAGATATTAATTTTAGATAGTATTAGTGCCCATGAGTTTCACAATCAATTAAACTTCCTTGAATGAAAAGATTGGAAATTGAGGAATAAAAATCCATATTATAATTCATTTAAATACTTAGACATTAAAATTAAGAAATGTAATAGAAATTATAATATGGTATAAATTTTCCAAAGTATTTGATTTAGCTCAAGATTATAAAAACACTGCAAAATTAAAATAGAAAATAAAACAAGAATAATTCTAGATTTTAAAACCCTAAAAAAGAAACACACAAAAATTACTAAAAATAGGTCAGTATCCACACCCCCCAAAACACACACTTATGATTTAACGAACTTTATTTAAGAATAAATAGAATTAAAAATATAATGCAACAAAACTAAAGATAAGTAAAGACACAACCTAAGTTTATTTAGGCAGTGACATCCTTGAATTAAGCTCTTAACCACTACCACTTTAAACCTATAAGAAAGAAAGAACAAAATATAATAAATGAATTAAAATAAAAATAAATAGAATAGTGTAAAGAAGAAAAATTATAGAACTTGGGTTAACCCCTAAGTGGGTACTATATTTTATACCATCCATATTTGGAAAATTTTATAAATTTATCCCCAATCTAAAGGAGTATGTAGTTTCTTTCTTATGGACCACAAAAACATCTTCTTTCCAGTAATATTAAAATTTCACTAGTTTTAAAAGATTCCATGGACATTTTACTGCATCTCCTTCCCCTTAACATTGTTTTATATCTTTTATGGTGAGGAAAGTAAAATTAATGGGTCCTCTTATTTTTTGGCCACTACTTTTATGGCCACCTCTTTAACTTCTATAGCCTACTAATTAGTTGTTGTTTCTAAGATTTTAGCAAAGGTTAAATCAGTGAAAATTTCAATTTGAAAATAATTAAAACAATATGAATTAATAATAAAACCATCCTCTTCAAATAAATCATCTTGGAATATTTTTTTTCATGTAAGGTTATTGGGAACTCAAACTCAGTAAGGGTATCTTCATCTTTTTTATCATCTTATAAATACACCCGTGTATTGACTAAATATAAAAAATTTAAATTATGGGTGGTAAAAATCAATTCATTTTCAATAAAATTATAAAAAAATGATTTAAAGAAAATATTATCTCATTTAATTGGCTTGGATTCAATTTCTTCTTCTTTTCTTAGCATCTCTTAGAGTTGGTTTGTTGAAGTTGGAGGTAGGTAGTTAATCTCCTCCAATATTCCAATAAAATTACACCACCTCAGTGGTGTATTATTAAAAATAAATATATAGGTATATATGTACTAATTTTTCTTTTTCAAATATGGTAGAATCATTTAAAAATTCATTACTTAACAAATCATTCCAATATTCTTCCAAATCATATTGATCTCCCACATGTGCATCAGATGACATGTTTTTCTTCAAAAACCTATTTGAGTAATTCCTAATAAAGGTTGGATAATAGATCCTCAAATGGTTACCTCATAACCTCATTGGGTATTTAAACCAAAAATTTAGGCAGAACAAGCTTCGCTTCTTCTTCGGCCTACTTTTATTATTATTCTAACCTCAAAGCATTAATTTCCTCAGGATAAGTGAAAAATATATTTATTTTATTTCTCAATTATTAAAGAATTATAAAATTCTCTTGCACTTTATTCTTTAAAAATTATTCCCTAATAGATTCAAAATCATACCAATCATATCAAAAAACACTAAAAAATCATCTTGATCTAAGATATAAAATATATGTAATGAAGTTATATTTTTTTAGTTTTTTAAAATTCATGATTTTTTTGTTTTTTTATAAAAAAAATGGTGTGTATAAGCTAAAGGTATCCTGATAATGGTTCCAAATTAATAATAGGTATTTTTTGAAAATATCAACTCAATATTTTTATATTTTCTTAGGAATGAAATATAATGTAGTCCCAGGGTCAATCTAACAAGGAGACCACACGCAAAAAAATTATTCTTATATTATTATAACTTATATTAAACTAAAATATAATAAATGATATATTAAACCTAATATAGTTGGGTTTTTATAAAATTAATGTGATATATATATATATATGATATACAAATATAGAATAATTCAAAAGAAAACATAAAGAAGTTTGTGAGAAGAAAGAAGAAGTGCAGTCCGAGGGAGTTCACGGTAAAGTTATCATTGTTCTTTAAAAATATAATTCTCAATATTCTATCAACTTTTGAGATCAAGACCTATCAATAAACACCCTACTTGATCAAATGGTTATTATCCCACACTTATACCTCTATACACGATATAATACTCTTTATAAAGTTAGCTTGAAGAATTTTCCACTGACCAATACTACCTAAGCCAAAATTCATTGTATGAATGACTTAGATGGTAAAGGGAAGAAATATTAATGAATAAAGAATAAGAACATAATAGTAGATAAATTAGTGAGATCAAACACAATAATATAATTAACCACTACTAAAATTCTATGAATAAAATAAAGAGTAGCATTTAAGCATAAAGAACTCAAACAAACACTTCTACCTCCCTTCGAATGATAGTTAAAGTTAGTTCTCCATTTTCTAAGTGATGAGATTAACATAGGGAGGGAAAAAATAAAAAAAAAGATAAAGCTAATATATGTTAAACTTTTATAATATTGTTCAAAAAATAAAAGAAACCCCTCCTTGGCTAATAAAAATGGGTAACTTTTTTAAAGGAAGTGGGGGTGTGAATTTATAAGGAAGATATGGGAAAATTTACCTCCAGCTATGTCTATTAAAATATTGCACATGTTTTGATATATAAATGATCAAATATCATAAAGTTTCCTTAAATGAATTTTTTATTGTTTTTCTTGTATTTCATCCAACAAAATATTAGCTTCATTGGACACTTTTATCCAAATATATTACTATATTACTAAAGTAAACTTTTATAGTCTGACGGGCTCTTTGAATTCTCATTCCCTAGTTTACTATGAATTTATGTCCTTGAAAAAGGTTTAATATCAAGTGTAAATAGTTAATATAAATTTTTATTGTCCTGTAATATATATTTATGTAAAATATAATCTCATTTAGAACTTTACTTTGTGATATATGGTATCAATATTAAAAGTAGTCAAAAATGTGTGCAGATTACAAGGCTCGACTTGAATGTTGTATTTGGGCCTCATATGATTAGATTCAGCAGTTTCTATAGTTGAAAGAAATATAAAATATAAATAATGTAATCTAAAAAAATAGTAATTTTTCAATTTATATCAGTGTGAAAATGTTATTATAGAAATACAAAACTGAATAAAAATAAAAAAATTAATTCATTTTCAAAATAAAGTCTAAAATATTCCTAAAACCTAAAAATGTTACAATTATCCATAAAATAATAAATTGGTGGGATTAAAACATTGAATCAAAAAATAAAATGTATGAGAATATGAGATTCATCATACAGGAAACATATGTCTAATCTTGAAATCCCTCATATATGATATGTTAGAAATGTGCTTATGAATGGTTTTGTAAAAGTATTATTAAAGGATTTTAAGAATATAAAATGCCTTTAGTATACTTGGGGTGAATGTATCACATTTTGAGTCCCCACTACTTGAGTTTGGTGATATACCTAGCATAGTAACTTTCATACTTTGATACCTTTCTTACACAACCCTTAAATATTACAAATCAAGTGGTGGTTGGGTATGTTGCTGATCATGTTGTCGGTTGGAGATCAACTAAGATGGGATTTGTCCTCTCGTATGATGAGTATGACATATGATCTCTCAATTGAGATAAACTAAGGAGGACTATTATTATACCTAGATAGTATATATGATGTGTTTATCTATATGGGTAATGGTAATGTGATGTGTTTATCTATTATGATGAATGATATGTGATGTATTCACTGAATTGAAGAGTTTATGCTCAGAGAATAGAGAACATGTGAGTTGGTTATATAGGATTTACATACTTTATGTCCCATGGTCACTTGATGTACTAGATAAGGGATCTTATGATAATACACACTTTTATATAATATAGATGGGGGACACATGTATAGAGATCTTGAGTAGCATTGATGATTTACTAAAGGCTAATTTTTAATTAAATTTATGGTTTTAATGATTCATATTTGTTTTCAATGCTATAAAGTCTCATGGGATAACACTTTCTAGTTAATTGAATGGTGATTTACATAGAGAGATACTCTAAAATTATTTTAGATTTTATCCAAAAGTGTTTTGGATGAGTGTTCACAAGGTATTACATATGATGTGATATTAGGTGAATTTGATGATTACTTTCCAAAAGTGTTTTGGAAGATATCCAAAAGGACCTATGGATATGGTTTCACAAGTTATTGTATGTGATACAATATAAGGTGAAATGAAATAAAGAATAAGAGAATTTATTAAAAGTGTGATATTGTTAGAGATATTCCCTAAACCCTCATACATATGATGTATTTAGATCATATTGTTTTGTAAGATATGATCATGTCATATGGTGAAACATGCCTGCATTCATGACATATCATTTACTATAATATATGTGATTTCATGGTCACTGATTTGGATTATTGTTTTATACAAAAGAAATAGAATATTTAATGGTTAAATATTTGAATAACTCTCATTGGATATTATTAATTAATCCATTTCATAAGATGAAATGCATGGTAGATGCATTCATATGATGAATGATTAACTGGATGATACCATTTATTCATGAATTAAAACACATGAATAAATTCATGGACATTGGGAATCATCCCTGAGTTTCTATATAATTGGGACAAAGGTCCTGTTTTGATGATGCACTTCTTTCTTTACTGCTGGATGAATCTCCCTCTCCCTCAAATCTCTCTTTATTCTTCCACTTTTTCACTCTGAGGTGTTGGTATTACATGGTGAGAAGAGGAATCCCAACTCAACATCAGGTGATTCATTCATCCCATGAATAAACTACAAAGGAGGTATACCTTTCGACCACCACTTGAGTAATATTCATCAACCACATGGATTAAGATAGTTACAAGAGCATATATAGTATAAAGTACACGGTTGTTATCTTCATTTAGTTTATATGGTTTTGAATATTATTTCATAGTAGATCTTGGTTTGGGTTATAATAATTTTTACTACTTTGTTTAATAATTAAACTACCCTTATAAACCTAATATAAATATTTTACCAAACCCTTACCATGACAACAATTCATTCAACTTATCTTAATCAACCAATTCCTACCACTCACCTATAAACCCTTCAAACATATATTTTGTTAATTTAACCTTGACCTCATCTAGATTATCAAAGAAGGCAAAAAACTTTCCAATCCTCTTCAACCCCCATGTATCTTCTTTCAATCCAAAACCCTATTTAAATATCAATGGTTTTTCCTTTTTAATTCTAATGAGTGATCCACTCTAGTATGGTGAAGTGTAAAAAATACACCAAAAATATGATTAACCCTTTTATAATCCCTCAAAAACTATTTATTTAGTGGTGGATCATTAGAAACAAAGTTTTATGTGTCTTCCTCACCCAGATTTCACAAAATTATCCTCAATGGAATATTTCTACAATGCCTAAGGAAAACCATTGATCCCAAAAGAAACATTTGTGGCTAATACAAATCCATACAATCATTTCACCATACCATAAAAATGGTACTATATAACTCAATATTTTCTTAGGAAAATCACAAGTATAAAAAATAAATCTAAGTTTCATAAATATAATCACTTTAAATACCAATTTTAAGATGAACATTCTCAGAAAATGAATTTTTAAATTCAGTTCACAATGAAAACCCATCATTTTCTCAAAACCGTACATCCATAATGTATTTTCTATCCATGAATTCCTACATAATGCATGATACCATCTATTTTCCATGACCCTAGATAATTTAACATATGGATACAAACCAATATATAAGTGATTCACTAACCACTTGAACTATCTACACATCCTGGTGACTCATTGTTTTCTAAAAATAGGTTATATATTCCTTTTTATAACTACTTCATGAGTCCCAACATGAACTATCTCCATGCTTACCACACAAAATAAAAAAAATTGATACAATTTGTAACATCTCGACCTGAACCATTGACTCTCTACCTCAAACATATTGAGTCAAAGTGCTACTGGGTCTTAAGTTCATCCTCCTAATCACCAAATGTTGACAATAAATTTCAAGGGATTGGACAATACTATTGGTGGATAAAGTATCCTCATAAACCACACTCTACATAACTTTGTATTCGCTTCTAGTCCTAGCTTGGACTAGACTCTTCAATAAAATTGTTGTTTTTGTTGTTAAAAAAAGGGGATCCATAACTCAGACATACCTAGCAAGTAATAAAAATAAAATGCATCTGAAATATATACAACACTAATCAGGATCTCATAATGTATAATAAAATATTTTAAATCATTTAATAGTTTAATAAAAAAACAACCAAATAGACTAGTAAATATAAAAAAAGTGTAAAGGTTGATCAGGAAACAAAATTTAACTCTCTAAAAATGGCATCCACTAACACCTCCAAGCCTCCCAAAAAACTCCATGAGTCATATCATCGATGTAACTCCTCCACCATAAATCCCAAGACATAACTATGATCCATCTCTAGTAAATAAGGGAACATTTCCCTTACCTATTTCATGATGCATACAATCTACCCATCTACTGAAGTGAAAAAATAAGGGGTGGGTACTAAACCCAATAGGATTTTCACAATACTCCCCATGTACTGCATGTATGTGAAAATATATAAAACTTCAATGAGTTTTTATAAAACATGCCTCAAACCACAACATTTCATAAAAACTCCATATGTAATGAAAATATGGATCACATGAGTTACTCTCAAATAACACAATAATAATAGATAATAAAAATAATAATAATAATTAAGTTTCCCAAATATCATAATCTAAAAAAACTATAACCACCATGGATGAAATCCAACTCATACATCTATGTCCATAACCAAACCTAGGGGAGACTCGGTCCATGAGTAACTAAATAATATTGGGTATAGTCTTATCATGAGAGGAATATATACCCCAAAAACATTCCTTATTATGTCTAATAAGGTCTCCACATTTGAGTAGGAGTTTCCACCACATCACCTTCTCCTTTCTGACAAGGTCTCCACACCCAAGTGGGAGTTTCCATAACTCATGAATAATCCCTTTAACAAAAAAACCTCACCAAAACAATAAAATAAATTAATAACCATCAATATATAACACTCTATCACAACCCAACCCACTAGTTAATGATCCATAACTACCCCAAGACCGCCTTCAATAGGCCAAGGGTTAGTAACCAATATCGAGTAGACATATCATGAAAATGGGAGGCCTTAGCCTATGGTACATATATGCATGCACACACAACTATCTTCATGAAACAATGCATAGATAATAATAATTGAAAATAGAATGCAAGCATACATCTATCCCATAATCATAGTAATAAAATAATAAAAGGGAAAAAATCTGACCAAAAACTATAAAGGAGTCCAACCTACTCAGATGGAGGGGACTGCCATCAAATGCAACCACCAGAACACACCTTGGTCAAGCATGAGTAAACATCTCAGTCTGTCTATCTCACTATACTCCACCTACTCTGATACCTCTTCGGACTTCATCAAAAGGCATATCATCTGTACAAGAAACAACATGTTTGGGTAAAGCCATTATAGTGGTGAGTATAACAATACTCAGTAGGTGCCCCAAAAATCCTAAAATAAATGGTAGTAACTAAAAGGAAACATCCCACTAGACCTAATATATAGGTTAACCAAGTTATATAAAATAATAAAGTCTATATCAACCACTACTTGTCTATACACATCTAGTCACATCATATCCACAAGGTGTTTCAATCAAGATATGTGACATCGCCTCAAGGAATACCAGAATAACCTAGATATTCTCATCTCAGACTCCAAGTCTCATGAGGTATCAACCTCATAGCCAGCCATAGGATACTACTAGAGGCTCAAGGTAATGCTCATCCAGGAAATGTCACTCCATGAGCCCCATTATCCTAGATGTAACTTATCTAATATATATCAATACACTTGGTACACCTCTTCCATCCATGATGGCACTCATCCGATAAGTATCACTCCATCAGGTATCACTAAGCCAATGACACATCCCTACCATCCCAGGTGGCATACATCTAAGATAACATGCTCATTGGGTCTCACCACAAAGAAAGTCACACAGTCACTCAGTGGATCTTGATACTCAAATAGGGTATCACACCCATCCTAGATGCAGGGCTCCTATAACCTTACTAGAAACATTGAATATCTCATCTCAAAGATAGGGTATCACAACAATGACCACTATGGGACACTACGAACCCAATCTGGAGCTCTGAAGATCATATCACTTAGATAGGAGATCCCACCCATGACTATTGTGGGACACCACAAACCCTAGCGAGTCTCAAAACCATGATACACATATAGGACATGCCTAGGATCATGGGAGATACCTCAAACCCAAATCTAAATCCAACCACTAAGAAGGGGATCATACTCTTGATAATACCGCAAAAACCCCCACTAGAACCAACTACTAAGTAGGCTATTATACTCACAATGATACCACAAACCCTATTGGAAACCACCCACTAAGTAGGGAATCATATATTTGATGATTCCACAAACCCTACTAGGCTAACCTTCTATATAGATGATTTTATTCCTATGTACGATGTTCATAATGATACCACAAACCCTACCTAGGGAAGTTAATATGTTAGAGGATCCTAACTCGGCCCCCAGAGGGATACACCAACTCTATATGAGCCCATCCTATCAAGGGGATCACAATACTATAATAAGGATGTAATGTCACACTATACCCTCATAGGGATAGACCAAGGGAACCCACTCAATAAATACTGATCTATAAATCACTAACATAGGTGACCAAAAAAATTCACCTCACGTCGCATCTCTAATGCCAAAACCATGGCAACCAACACATCCAACATGGAAAAAATCTTAAGATAGGATAATCACTTACCTTCATCTGATTCCTAAAGATAGAGATTCATGAGGAAGAAATATTCTAGGGGAGTACACAGAGTGTTCCCTTAGTACACAGTGTGTATCTAAAAATCCACCCCAGGTCGTGTCCCCTTTTAGTACTTTGTGTGTATTTGGGAATATATGTGGCATGTAACCCATATCTCACAATGTGTGACTGTGTCTTATCACCTAGGAGTGTCCTAAACCATACACGGTTGTCCGAACATGTTATGCCACATGGTGTGTACCCCTGGTACATGGAATTCCTTGTCTATTATGACCCTTGGATATGTCCTCAACCCATGCCCATGCCAGTGTACATGGTTGTGTACTTCCATATGGTCATGTCCCTCGACACAGCCACCCTAGCCATGTCCCTCATCCACACGACCTTGGATCACTAAATAGAGTGTACTATTGTTGCACAACATGTATTCCCTAAATTTCATTTTCCCCAAATGAGAATAATAAATAGTGTGTGCTATATGATTAGGAATTCTGAAAGTCAATCCCCTCTGAGCCACTCAAAACTAATTAGTTTCACCTAAAACCCACAAATATATCCCCAAGGGATCTCTAAAAATCATAATAGGTATATAAAACCATAAAACAACACGAATATGGGGATCAAGATGTAAATCTCATAAATTTTCCTACCTAATAGAGAAACTCTGAAGCTTCATATCCAAAACGACACCCAAAACCCACTACACTTAGATCTGGTGATAATCAGTGTTAAAAATAGGGATCGATGACACCTCCTCACCTCGATTAATCCTCAGGTCATCTATCAAACAAAGGGGGGTCCTCTTATCCTCTGATGAGAATGATAACCCAACGGAGGGAGGGGTTATTAATTTTATTTTATTAAATTAATAACCCACTATTTAGCACTCTTCCAGCATGCCCTCAACCAAGTACCTGATACAGAAAAACTTTATATCACACCTTGGGTAAACAACGCATTTCAGATTCAACTGAAATCTTATATATTTATCCAAAACTTTAATCAGGATTTATTTCACATTTACTAAAAAATTGTATGCATGTGATAAAATATTTTTAATATTTTTAATATCACTACACCGAGTCTCTCCTGGCCTTGGAATCCCATGCCGACTCAGTACCCGTCTTCATAAATATTCCAAATTCTTGCATGGAATAACCAGAGTCATTACACTCTCCCCACCTTCAGTCTTTTCATACCAAAAATTGAAAGCCTATGCATAACGAAGACAACTAATCTCTTAACTAGAACTCCCTTTCTAGTGATCTCATCAGAGGGCTCCCGTGCAATATATAAACACACACTTAGGGGAACCACAAAAACCACACCACACTCAAATTCTGGATCCAACCAATTCAAAATCATGAAATAAAGTGTGCACATGTCTCCTCAGCTTTGATAGGTGGAAAACACTAAGCACTCGGTCCAACTATAGCTATAGAGTCTAGTGGTACACCACCTCTCTAACTCGATGTAGATATTGGCATAACCCAATAGTCTTCATCCATCCTTGGAAGAAATTCATCCTCAACATACATCACTAGAACCAACTCTAAGCCCAAAAATTTTGTCTCCCATTGGCTCTGACACATGTAGTAGTGACCTACAAGGCCTCCCAAATGTGGCCTCAAATGGTGCTATGATGATGGTGGAGCGAAAAATATACCACACTTTTATCCCACTCAAAGCATGTTCTCTAGAACCTAAATGGTTCACTCTACTTGCCAAAAACACCCCTCTCCTAGGTGCACTACTAAGGGAAAGAAACCTCCTCATCACCTCATCTCACAGTGTGACTAGTTTCATCATCAAACCTTATAAGTTAAACATACTCCCTAACTTTTTAAAACCCATCAAGAACATGTTATGTGGATATTCGGTCACACGAGACCTCATGAACAGAATCTCCTAGATATTCCTCCTTGCCTCACTAAAAAAGAAGAGGGGTAACCACCATAAACTAGAGATATGTTGCACCATCATCAACTGACTCGCGTGAAAATCTTACACCGAGAACATGAGGATACCAACTAACAATATAATTCTACCCAAGCACACACATTGAATCTTACCAGACCCTCTATATTCAAACCTTTAACTACACAATAGCTCATGAAACTCCATAATAGTCAACC
The DNA here is from genome assembly GCA_963277665.1 of Viscum album. NCBI lineage: Eukaryota > Viridiplantae > Streptophyta > Magnoliopsida > Santalales > Viscaceae > Viscum > Viscum album. The sequence goes on along the minus strand of OY728123.1, from coordinate 742,051,694 downwards.
AATATGATGATACTAATATCGTGGTAGTCTCTATGTGCCAATATACGTTGAAAACATCTCTCATTAGAGAGGAAAACTTGGAATTTCCTTTGGTAGAAATCCTAAACTCCACCGCTACCGTAGGAAACCAAAAACTCATAGCACTACTGCTCCACAAGACATACTATCCATTTGATAAAAGTTAGTTTTATTTGCTAACACATGAGCTCATCCTTCTCAGCCTGTGATCACTCCTCAAAGGAGGAAAACTCCATCCCATAAGCCAAAAACACCACCACTCCCACTGGTGGAAACCATCTAAGCATATATTTTAGAAAACCAATCTATACTGAGGAAGATCATTGTGGGTTCTCCCTTAAACTAAGGAAAGATTCTATGTGAGGTACTATCCTCCCATAGTTAGGTCGCACTATCAATAGAAGTGTGTAGTCACTAATCCTATTTGTTGGAGTCTCTAGTATAAGGGTTGATCATAAAGGCTCCAATGATATCACTATGGGCCTACTCTGACACTCCAACATACAACACCACCCCAAACACACAATTCAATAGAACTCATCCTCTACAACTCGACACTATCTGCTTTGTGAAACACTAACTCAGCTACATTGTTTTGTATCATGTCATAAGAATTCATCTTAGTGGGGTAAGTGTCCCAATTTATTATGAGTCCAATTTTATGTCAAACATCATCATCACAGGGCTCTGTCGATGCCCCACATCACCCTAGATAAACCTTGAGCAAGAAGTTTCAAGAGTATAATGCCTCACAATAGTGTCTAATAATAATACTACAAAAGTATAAAGGAAAAATATCACGCCTCTAATAATCCTCAAAGCCTCTAGGTTATATAACTCCATAGGATTCATCTTCCCTCACCCCCTTTCTCTAGCTCCCTAAGCCTGGTGTGAACCACCTAGGAGTAGTGGTGGAAATAGATTGAATTGTATGACGCCTCCTTCTACTCTCCCCACTCCTATGTTGTGTCCATCATCATGCATAACTTCATGATCCTATCATTGTCTCTATTAGGGTGGTCCATTGACCATATCCCTATCAGTGTAATGGGGGTCATACAATCTTGTGTGAGATATCCTTGTCCACACAAACAAAACACTACTACTCCTATGGCCGACTAGATCCATCCTAGGAGTGTTCAGCCTTAGACCCTCTATCCTAGGATTATCTCCTGAAGAACCTCACACACTTAGATCCCTAATCCTTCCATCATCTACCATCTATTTAGGTATTAGCTCTGGTGTGCCTAGCACTAATAGTCAGAGTCTACTCAGCTGGAAAGATCTCCACTGCTAAGGCCCACTCAATCACTCCAACATAGATGGGAATGCATTAAGATATCACTGAAGCCCTAATATCTCATCATAATCCCTTTTCAAAGGTATATTCTCCAAAAAAAATATCTTTAACAATATCCAAGGAGTAACATCAAAGTTCTATGGACCTCACTAAATACTCTTCCACAATCATGTTATCCTTCCAAAGCTGAAAATCACATAGGTATGAACTGATATCAATGTGGCTGGATAAAATTATTCCCTGAAGAGCCTATAAAACTCTATCTAAGTGAGAATAATCTTATAGTTGATCTTCATCATCATACTCCACCATCTATTGGCTGACCCCTAAAGAAGACTCTCCACTAGGACCACCATCTAATTGGGAGGTTTCCTCACAAGTAAAAAAACATGGGTGGCTACCACAAGCTAGAAATCATCTATCTGGGGGTCTGGATCACCCTGATACCTCAAAGATCGCTACCTATGGAACTCATGTAGTTAATTACACCTTCATGCATTCTTATCCTGAACTATGTTTCTCAACGAGTGGCATCTCAACTAGATAACCACCCAGAGGTACCATATCTTCTGCAGTGCCCCACACTAAATCGTCATCACTGGGTAGGTCTTCATCACAATCCCTCCATGGAATCCAATATGGTTTTCATCATGATGGAATCCTAAAATATAATCAAGATTCACCACATTCAAGGATTATATTTGGTTATATGACTCAAGAAGGACATGGAACCCATAACCCAGTCTTATATGATGCATGTATCAATATTTCCTTGCAACTATTGCTTAAATGTTCTGAGACAACAAGTAGGTTATAAGAGTTCTGGTGAATGGATACGTCAATTGTCACACCAACATTGTAGACCCTAGCCTAAAATCCAAACTTGATATACTTTAGAACTATTTTTATAAATCCCAAACCAATCCCATAGATAGAAAACTACGTTTTTCCTAAGTAAGGACCAACCTCTGATACCACTCTGTCATGACCCGATCCACTGGGGACTAAGTTTTGACTATCCCAAGCTCACCCCCAATAGGTTAGGGGATATAAATTAGTGTTGAGTAGGAATATCACACACATGGGAGGCCTTATCCTATGGTACATGTATGCACACACACACACAATCATCTCCATGAAATAGTACAGAGATAATAATAATTGAAAACAGAATGCATGCATACATTTATCCCACAATCAGAGCATTGAAAGTGTAAAAGAGAAAAAACAAAACTCACAAAAAACTAAAAATGATTCCAACCTACTTAGATGGAGGGAACTCCCATCAAATGAAACCACCAGAACACACCTCAATCAAGCACTGGTAAAAACCTCGCTCTGTCTTTTCCTGCTCTAGGTCCTCCTAGGACTCCATCGAAAGGCCTTTAATTTGCATAATACATGACATGTATGATCATATCCCATGTAGGGGTGAATATAACAATACCTATTATTCACCCCCCAAAACCCCCAAAATAAAATGGAGTAACTGAGAGGCAACAGTCTACTCAACCCAATCCAGAGGGAACCCAAGTGAGAGAGAACAATAAAATTCATCTCAACCACTCCTTGTCTATACATGTCTATTTAAATCATCTCTAAATGGTGTATTAATAAAGATATGTGAAATCACTATAAGGGGTCCCAGAATAACCCAGATATGCTCATTTCAGAATTTGAGTCTCATGAGGTCCCAACCTCACAGCCAGCCACAGGATGCTACTAGAGGCTCAAGGTAATGCTTGTCCAGGAGATCTCACTCCATGAGCCCTATCATCCCAGATGGCACTCGTCCAAGAAATATCACTCCATTGGGTATAACTCCTCTATCTTGGATGGCACTCATTTGATAGGTATAACTCCATCGAGTGTCATTAATCTGATGGCACATCCCCAACATCCCAAGTGGCATACATCTGATAGAACAGGCTCGTCAGGTCTCACCACAAATAAAATCATGTTGTCACTCATTGGATTTCAATACTCAGATATTAAATCACACCCATCCCGAATGGGGGACTCCTTGAACCCTACTAGACACACTGAATATCTCATCTCATAGACAGGGCATCACACCCAGGATCACTGGGGGACACCACAAATCCAATATGTAACTCTAGAGATCATATCACTTAGATAGTGAATAACACCTAGGACTACTGGGGCACACCACAAACCCTACCGAGTCTTAAAGACATGATACACATATAGGGGATCATGCCCAAGATTACTCAGAGATACCTCAAACCCAAATATGGATCCAACCGCTAAGTAGGGGATTATACTCTCGATGATACTGCAAATCCTACTAGAATTAATTTCTAAGTAGGGTATTATACTCACAATGATACCGCAAAACCTACTATAAAATTCCTGGTAATTAGGGGATCATATATCTGATGATGTCACAAACCCTACTGGGATATCCTACTAGATAGGAGATATTCAACTTATATACAAAGGTCATGAAAATACCATGAACCCAACCTAGGGAGGTCAATACGGTAGAGGATCTTACCCTGGTCATCTGGAGGGATACACAAACTCTATCCAAGATCATCTTATCAAGGGGATAACAATGTTATGCTGAGGATGTAATGTCAAATTATACCTTCATATGGGTAGACTAAGGGAACACAATCAACTGATATTGGTCTATATGTTACTAAAAAAAGTAAACCACAAACATCACCTCACATAACATCTCTAACTCCAAAATCATGGCCACCATCACCTCCAACGTTGAAAAATACCTAGGATAGACTACTTGGGAGCCTCCATCTGATTCCTGAAGATAGAGATGCATGAGGGAGAAATATCCTAGGGGAGTACATGGAAAATAACCTCAGTACATGGAATGTCTCTCAAAACTATCCCCATGCAGTGTCTCCTCTTAGTACATGGTGTGTATTTGGGAATATACCCAGTGTGTACCCCATGTCACATGTAATGTGACTATATCCAATCAACTAGGCACGTCCTCACCCATACAGGGTCGGTTGGCCATGTTATGCAACATGGCATGTAACCTTAGTACATGGCATGTCTTGGCTATTTGGTCCCTTGGCCATGTCCCCAACTCATTCACATGCTCATGTATGGTCATGTACTTCCACATGACTGTGTCCCTCGAAATGACTACCCTTTCCATGTCCCTTGGCCACATGACCCAGGATCACTACACGGAATGTACTCTCATTACACAATGTGTAGTCCCCAAAGTTTATCTTCCATGAATGGTAATAACACACGGTGTTTTCTCCTACACTACACACAGTTTGATCAGGAATTCTGAATGGTAGTCCCCTCCAAGCCACTCGAAACTCCCTGGTTTCACCTAAAAATCACAGATCTAACCCTAGTGGATTTATAGTAGCCTTGATAGGGATATAAAACCATAAAAACCCAATATAGGTATTAGGATTTAAATATTATAAATATGACTACCTTGTGGTGAACCACTGAAGCTTTAGGTCCAAAGGTATGCTTAGAACCTGGTATACCTCGATATAGTGACGATCAACATCAAAAACGAGTAATGATAGAACCTCCTTACCTCAAATAGGCCTTAGGTTCTCTATCGTGAAAAGGGTGGATCCTAATATCCTCTTATATGAATGATAAACCAATGTAGGAGGGGTTATTAATTTTATCTTATTAAATTAATAAGCTTCCATTTAACACCATGCCAACATTCCCTCAACCGAGCACCTGAAGTTGACAAACTTTATGTCGCGTCTTGGGTAAACACCACATTTCGGACTCAAACATGGTCTTGGATTTACAATTCAAGATTTATATTGGGAGTTATTACAAATTTACTAAAAAACTGTGTGTGCATGATAAAATATATTTAATATTTTTAATATCATCGCACTGAGGCTCTCCAGTCCTTAGAATCTCACGTCGACTCAATGCCTGGCTTTGGAAATATTATTATAAATACTCCAAGGTCTTACATGTAAAAATAAGATTCATTACAAATTGGAAACATAATTCCACCAATTTAGTATTCAAATTAATTTCATACTAAAACCCCATTTTTTAGAAAAACACCCATGCACCTAGAAAATCATCACTTTGTGTTTACCCAAAAACACACACACAAAAACACTTATTTTACCAAACCAAAATCACTTTGATAATTAATTATTTTAGTCGCATAAAATAATTTAAACAAATAATCACACCAAATCAATGATATTTAAACACAAACCATCATACAAGAAAATCCAGTTACCACAAATCTGACGATACCAAAAAATCGCACCATGGATCTCAAGATCTAGTATCCCCTTATGATTCATGAATCCATAGAACCAAAAGACCTAAAATTAATCCAAGTTTTCACCCCCAAAACTCCTAAACCCTACCAAATTTTGGTTTTCATTGAGATAAATTAATAACAATAGGAGAGGAGAGGAGAGGGAGGGACTTACCTTAGATCTGGATAGAAAACACATTGTGATCCAAGAGAAATGAAATATAAACTAAATTAATCACCAAATATTTCCTAAAAACACCCTAGGTTTGAGATATGTGTGATATATGAGAATAATAAGTGTTAAATCATCAAAATCAGTTTTATAATGAAATTTTGGGAGGGTTTTTAAGTGATTGCATGACCCAATCACACGGTCCTGATTACTATGCAAGTCACCCATGCAATATAATATCCCCTATTCACATGAGCTACATGACCCATATGTATGGTCCTAAAACCAATGCATGTTTCATATAAATAACCCAAAATGCCTCCAATTGCTCCCAATTTCACTCCAAAACCTCCCAAAAACCAAAACATATCAAATAAAACCTTTACATACCTCTATCATGGCCCTACATTTAAGGATTTGATATTTCATTATTTATGGTTGAAAGATAAAAAAATATTTTTAATATGATTCATAGTTCTAACATTTGGAATAATGATCAGTGGGTATTTATAAAATTTTCAATATTCAAGAGCATACTTGAAGCTTATATAAAGGGGCCATGACCATGAAATGGTTATATATGAATCCTAACATAGAAAATACAAGGATAAATATCTCTTTATCACTTGTTTCTCTTCATCCTTTAATGAAAAGGTTCTAGAAAACTGTGGATAGATGATAGAGCTTATATTTTCATTGATATTGTATTTAATTTCATTAAATTAATCCCCGTTATTTTTTCATTTTAAGGGAAATTACATCACTTTTAGGTTTTAGGGATATTTTCTACTTTATTTTGAAAATGTAACAATTCATGATTTTCAAGTTTTTTTATTCATTTCTAGAATATTTAAGAAAAAATTCTATAATATATGAGGTTCATGTATTTGGAAAATTTTGGAATTCATATGATTCATTTGGAACACTTGAGTCTGGAATTTGGTTATTTCATGGCCCCTAAGTGTCATTTTTTATATTTATATAAGAGTTAATCATATCTAGTAAGAGTTATTTTGTATTTCATAAGAGTCATTTTAAATTATTTAATAGTTTTTTTTATTTTCATATGAGTCAATCCAAACCTAAATATTCATTTTAATTTCTATAAGATTTATTTTTATGTTTTCATAAGAGTCATTCCATTTTCGTAAGAGTCGTTTTTATTTTTGTAATAGTTGTTTCTATAAGTGTCATTCTATTTTCATAAGATAAATTCTCATTCTATAATATGAATTCTATATTCTATAAGATTCATTTTAATTTATATAATATTCATTTAATTAGATGGATCCTAGCCAATTTTCCTTTATAAGAGTCATTCCCTTTGAAAAATATGAAGACCAAAGCTATGTATTGTGGAACTTGTAGTCATTCTATAATGGAAGGAATATAACTGAATGAATAAGAATATTCACACCATAAGAGATTGAGTTACACAAAAAAGGAACTTTGAAGAATTAAAGTTCCACTTTGAGAATATAAGTTCCCATGTTGACAAGATTAAGCTTCACCACAATAGTTTTATAAATTAGAGAGATTTATAATTACTGACCAAGAAAATTAAAATGGTGAAGATCAAGAGTCAAGGCCATGGTTCTATTATAAGAATAATAAAAGTTAGAAACTTTACATAGATAATTATCATTGTAAATCCCATACACATGAGGAGAAGATTCATTACTGTTGTATCTAGGGGAATGTTCATGAAAATTTGTTTCATGTGTAAAGTTTCCCCAAGAGAAACTTGAATTTTTTCACCATTTTCAAGTTGTTTCCCTACCACTGTGCAGGATATAAAAACATGATTGTAAGGAGGATAAATTTAGGATCATCATAATATGTTAAGGATATGATCATTTTATTGAACTAGAGCAAAGAGGGAAAGAGTTTTCAGGTGGTTTAGCCATGTCTGGATAAACTCCCTTAGATATAATGAGTAGTGGAGACCCCTAAACACCCTATTAAAAGTATTTAACTTTACTATATCCTGATAAATTTTTTTGGAATTATTATTCTTGAATTAAATAGGTTTTTTTTATTCCAGAATAATTTTTATTTTAGTTTTTTTAGATTGTTATTTAATCTGTAAAGGTAATGTACTCAAATATAGTGTTTAAATTTCTTAGGAAATGTCTTATTTAGAAGCATAAAATATTTGATTAGGTTTTATTTCTTGGAGGTATTTGAGTAATTAAATCACTTTCATAGGAGAAATAACACTCATATTGTGGTCCTGGTGTGAATTCTAAGTATAATTGGGAGTACACTTTATAGTCTTGAATTGTGGATTGAGAAATTCAAATAGACAATGAATGATGGTGTTTTTAAAGATTTAAATGTGTTCACTTCTAATCTCCTTTAATATTTTTTCACTCTTCTTTTCAAACAAATATTCTTTTGATTTAAAAAACTAACTCCCTCATTTTATTTTAATCAATTTTATTTATATTTATTCAAATATTTCACAAACTTATCAAATACAAAAAATTTATTTTAATTTTCAACAAAAGAAAAAAATTGATATTTTTTAACATAGCATGTAACCTCATTGAGATAAATCCTTGGGGATTATATACTGAATTCCTAGAGGATAAAATATTGATAGGTATTTTGGGATAAGATCAATCCACCATCAATTTGGAATTTTTTATAGGGTGGTTAACTAAGTTGATTCAATATTATTTTGTATGTATATGGGTTTAAATCTTAATTTACTACCTTTAGACCCTAAAATTGATAGGAATTATCACTCTAGATAAAGGTCAATAAGAATTGAGGGAGAACAAAACTCACTTATAAACCTTGTAAGTTAGTATACTATTATAAACTAACATGATATTTATACTCCTAATTATGAAGCCACTAACTCAAAAAGAAGAGAAACTTTTGAACCTAAAAAAACTCATAAATAATTTTCACACAATATGAATACAAACAACAAGAGTGAATTCATATAAAATTTTAAAATAATTTTATTATCCTTGTGTTAAAATGAAACCAATGGGATTAAATGGGGATAAAATAAAACTTATGTATTTCCATTTCTATTTAGAAGGAGGGTTAAAGGAGTGGCTTTTTTATTCCCACTCCACTTTAATTAGGGATTATAATGACTTGAAGAAGCTTTATATTGAAATTTTTTCCCTACTTATAGGATTTTTACAAATATAAAAGTGGTTTTGAAATTATACTTACTCAAGGAGAAACTTTACATGAGTATTAGGAGTGGTTTAAAAGATTGTGTTTCATTTTCACCCACCATCAAATTACTGAACAATTTATAATTCAAAATTTTTAAGAGATAATTTTTCTTACTAAAAGTAGTATGATATATGTTGTTATAGGATGATCTTTATTAGATAAAACCCTGGTTGTTGTTAGGTATATTAATTCTAACATGACCCATAATGCTTGATAATTTGGAAAAAGTGGCCTACATCATGTTAAATATGCTCAAGAAGCTATCACTTCCAATTATGAAAATAAAATGATTTTAATTTAACTCAATGATCTTACTACCATGGTGAGATATATGATGTTTTGTGGCACTTAACTAACCTATCCCAAATATGAAAAAAATTTCCAATTATAAGTTCATTGTGGAATTTGTGCCTCAAATAAAAATTTTAGTGTCCAGTTTCCACAAATTAAATAATATTTTGAAAATTAAAATGTTATTTTTTCAGGGAAACCTTTATAACATAACTAACCTAGAACCTTTCATCCTAATCAAAATTTCAACTTGGGTTGGAATAATCGGTCAAATGATAGATTTAGACAACCTGAATAATAAGGGAGATTTTTCCAAGGTCAATTGAGAAATTCCCAACCTAGGTATTTCTAGGACAAAGACAATTCTCAACATAGAATTAATTTCCATCATGCACATCCCACTCAAAAATATGAAAATATTCTTGAAGAAACTATGAAATAACAATCTATTATGTAAATCACTTTGATGACTAGAATGTTTCAATTGTATATTAATGTTGGTGGAAAAATAAAACATATGATTGGAGGCCTGACTTAAAGGAATCAATTGAATACTAATGAAAATTGAAAGTAAATAATTAATGTTATATAGCTTAGAAGTGGAACTTAGTTCAATAAAACTCAAGTTGTGATATTTGAATTTGGATCTAAACCCAAACCTAACTTAACTGAAGAGAATTATACACCTTGTACATTTGATTTAGAACATATTAAAGTGGGGGAAACTTATTTTGATCATGTTGGAACTTAAAAACCTATCATGAAATAGAAACCAATGACAAAAGAGGAATATTTTCTTAAAATAACCAAGATATATTTGAAAATAATGATAGGACCTAGTAGTTCTCAAAACGGTGATCAAAATGCTCAATAAATTCCCAAACCATTATTAACTTATCCTAGGGTTAGTCCACCAGTAAAAAATAATGTTGAGAGTGACTTGGATAAATATATTTTAGAAACTTTTAGGAAAGTTCAAGTTAATATTTCTTTGCTTGATGTTGTAAAGTAGATTCTAAAATATGTCAATTTTTTAAAGTAAATGTGTCTCGTAAGAGGAAAATCAAGGTATGAGAGAAATAAAACATTGGTAGGATTTTCTCTCCCATGATTCACCATACTCTCCTATAAAATAAAAAGATCCAAGGAAATTCAAAATTCCTTAAATAATTAATTAGTTTGAATTTAAAGATGTGATTTTAGATCTAGGATCTTTAATAAATGTGATGACTCATTCTGTTTACTTTACTTTACAATCTAGAAAGTTGAAACCTACTGTTATTATCATAAAACTTTCCAACATATGTACAACCATGCACCTTTTATTCATGGATCAATTTTTATGAAAACTGTTAAGGAAATCATAAATATTAACAGGAAATCATTTTTACTAGAATTCAGAGGATAAATAATTCACTTAAACATTTTTAAATCCATGAAGTATCCAATGGATGATCATTTAGCCCAGAAATTGAACATGGTTTAATGGTTTTTAGATAATTTATTTATTTATTTTACAAGTAATGAATTAAAATATATTGTTCCTTAAAATGATTCTTGGTTTACTATAGAACTAATTTACATGAACATGAAAATGCTAAATGTGAATACTATTTGAATATTGAAACTATTGCATGAAAGGCAACTAGAATTTATGATTTTTCTACTGAGTTCATTGAAACTACTGAAAATATAAATTTTGATGAACCTATTTACTATTTTCTTAATGAATATGAAAAAATTACATGCCAACCCACTACTGAGTGTGTTGAAATTTCTTAAACTAAATCTAGTAATTTAGATCTTGAATATTCTATTTAATCTAGAATTTATTCTCAAAAGGACACATGTTCACAACCTACTAAACTCATTTCTGCTACTGCTATAATTCTAAAACCTGTTTATTTTGGGAACACTTTAGGAGCTTAATTAAATTCCACTAGGTCTATAAAAAAACTCTTATAAGTGAGAGAAACTCACCTAAGTTGGAATTAAAACACTTACCTGAGAACCTCAAATATGATTTCTTATATGAGAATAAAAAAATATCTATAATCATTGATAAAGTGCTATTGAATGATCAAGAAAACCAACTTTTATAAATCCTTAGATAAAACCTCATCTATTTTTTTCTAGAATTAGTCCTTCAATTTGTATACATGAATTGGTCCTAGTGGGTGGCTCAAGAGGGGGTGAATTGATATTCTAATAAAAAAAATATTTAAAAAATTTAAAAAAAAATCCCTCAATTTAGAAAAAACAACCCAATTAAATAAAATATTATGAATGCATAATTTTATATTTTTGAAAGGTTTCTTAAAGGCTTGATCAAAACTTAATTAAAATAATTTTAAAATCACTTTAACTTTTGAAACAAATATAATTACATCAAACACAATATATAAGATAATAATTAAAGAAAACTATTAGAGTATTTTTTTGATGAATATTTTTGAAAAATAAACTAATTTTAAAATGGAGTAATAAAAACTAAATAACAGACAATAGAAATAACTGAAAGAGGTTTAGTATCAAATTGAGACCCAATCCACTTCACTTGACAATCACCCACTATCAAACATGTTTATTAAACAATAAACAGATCCATAACTTGGATTAGGTATACAAATTACAACATCACAAAAGGATATATGGGATATCACCAAGACACTTACATAGTTTACATAGGATTAAAAAAGGTATAAGAAAGGTAGAAAGATTATTTGTGTACTCTTCAAGAAATCTAAGATAATGTGCTTAACAAATTAAAAATAAGAACAAGAACAGCTCAAAAGTGAAAGAGATGAGAGAAAGATAAAGAATTCTAGAGATGTGTGATGCAACTCTATCTCTTGACTAGTATTTGGTTTATCAACAGTGATGTTATATTGTATTTGAATCTGTACTTAGAATTGTATAAGATTATCATAAAGCAATTTCTCATATCCAGCAGATTTTGTGAGAAAAACATAGTATCGATATTCTTAAAAATAGAGTAATTATTCATGTATTTTACCCTCAATACTATGTAGTCTTATTAAATATCGCTTATTCTAAAAATATATCTTCTTTCAAAAAGATATTTTGTAAAATGATCATTACGCATTCTCATACTCAACATGAAATTTGAGAGTAATAAATGTTCTAACTATGAATTTATTAATTCCAAGTTTCCCATTGGAATATATTATTAAAATATAATAGGGGTTAGGCACAGTCTCTTTAAATCATGTCATGTTAGATTTCATGATAGATTCCATACTTATAAAATTACTCAATCATGTCATGTAGTCATTTACTCTGAACTCATGGTTACTCCAACACTTAAAAATTTTATAACTACCTAGCATGGTCTCTTTAATTGATCATGTGTTCGATCCCATAATTTTATGATATTAAAATTTATCATATGGTCACTTAAATTTAATGTACGGTATCTTGAAGTCATATAATAGCTCCATTAGTTTGTCAAAATTGAAAACAGACGGTTCATTTTGTCTTCATAGACAATACCATAGTGTGTGGTCACTCTGATTGGTCTTATGGTAGCTCCAACACTTAGTAAGAATTTTGAGAGATCATTTATGATATATAATGTATGGTCACTATGATTTTTCATGCAGTCACTTGAGTACTTTGAAATAATTTTGTCACAGTCGATCGGGTGTTCACACGGTCAATGAATTTTCCATGCATTCTCTTTAGTACTTGGTGAAATTTAACTCGTCTCAAGATTAATTCAAATGGTTGATTAAAGATCTTCATGCGGTTGAACCATAGCTTTGTGGTAGTTTCCATATATAGATAAATTTAAATAATTTATAGAAAAATATTTAACTTTCATAAAACATATAATTGATTAGAAATAATGTAAACATGATTTTTGAATATTAAAACAAGGAATTACTGGAATAATCCATTATTATTTCCCTTTTTATGATAAAAAATCAATTAATTAATAAAACCAAGAAAGTATATATCATCCATATATCATTTCTCCCACCTTTGGGATTATAAAAAAATGGTAATGTAAAAATTTAAATACCTAAATGTAAATAAGATGAGATAAATGAATAATGAGAATACATATATCATGAAATTTATAAAAAAAATATCACAATTTCCCTATCAGAGTTCCTAATTAGAATATGATTCATCCTTGTCCTGAATGGTGTAAGGATCAATAAAATATTTTCCTTTATCCTTGGATGGGTTAGGATAGGGTGAAGGGATGGGATGAAGAGTATATGAGACTTTGGTAATCATAATTCCTTCAGTAATAGGTCTGATATAGTGAAGGGTTTGAGGAATGTTCTGGCCAAAATGTCATGTAGGATGTGTGGTAGGAGAAGTAGTGGTAAATTTAGAAGCTGGTGCAGGTGAAGGAGAGATGTTGGGTTCAAGAAGAGCTAGGGGTACCAGAACTGGAGCATTAGCAACATAAATATAGGGCTCCAAGAGCTAGGTAATATCTAAAATATCTCTAGATTCATGCTATATAGTCTAAAAAAATTCATCGTTCTCTAACAAAAACTAATCTAAGAGAGGATCCATAATCAACAGCTTTTCTACTACATACTTGAATTCTTGGTTTAAAGGAATATTTTTAGATCTTTGGAAAAAAATAAAAAATTGGTCTTCAAATCCTTATTAGTGGAATTTCTATTAAGATAATACTTGATTTCCCTTTGATAGTAACTCTATACTTGGAAGTCTTAACCGCTTCTGCATGAACTATATAAAATTGATTTTTACCATGGGCATCAAGGTCCATTTAAATTAAATTTTTGGCATCCTTGAAACTATCTGATAGAATATATATTTACTCACACATAATCCTCATGATAATATCTTCATCTATTGAAACAAGTGAAAGATGGGGAGTAGTAGTGTGAGTAGGAGTCCTAAAAGAACTAGTAATATAAAAGAGAAAATTTTGGTCAAGCTTAACTAGTATATATATTAAGTCTTCCTGAATTTCTCCCACCTATGCTCTAAATACTTCAAGATCATTATCCATATGATCTACCATGATAAATATATTTGTATGAATATGAGATAAAATACTATAAATGGTGAATTAAATATCTTTCTTCCTACCATATTCTCCCTAACTACCCAAACTGAGCAAGTTCTCTTTCAAAACTTCCAACAGATCATTCTTAAAATAATTATGACCAGTTGGAGAAATCATAGAAGTTGGAATAGAAGAATCAAATTGAAGGGAAGTAGGGTTAGTAGTTGAGATTCATTGAACACCAAGTAAAAGGTTCTCAACATGAATCCTTCATTATCTAAGGATTCATACTTATTATTCTCAATGTCTTGAATAAAACTATATAAATCTTCAACAAGAAAAACTTTACTTTAAGTAGATAATCCATATATAGAATATACTTAGAAGAGGTTTTCTAAATCGTGAATATGGCAAGAAGGAATAGATGGTCCTTGATGAGTAGATCCAAAAATCTATTATAGCACATCATCTATTGAAAGATCTAATCAACCCTCTTCCTGAAGAGTTTTAGAGTAGGGATCATGTTAAACCTTATCTAGATAATTGGATACAATGGGTATAGATTTTCCACCAAGTTTGGGTATACTATCACAATCATGATCATCCCCATTATTATTTCCTAGAGAAAAAATATCCATATGATATTTTTTAGGGGATTCCTCTTATTTTGGAGGTGTAGAATCAAATATAGTTGATACCTCTATATCAAGCATGGTTGTACTATTTTCAATTAGATTCTTATTGAAATAACTATCTTATTCAGTGAAATTTAGTCCAAATGGCATGGATTCCTGGATACTCTCCCCCTTAGGATTTACTATTCCTTTATCCACTAATTCTATATCTTTTGTAACTTCTGGATCCTTGGGAATATCTGGAGAAACTTCTGATTTCCTCATAAGTCTTTTTGGATTATTCATTAATGTCAATAACACCCTTCTATTTACTTTAATTAGATGAATAGTTAGCTTCAACTATCTGGTCAGGGTCCAATATTGGATCCACTACATCCTTCAGTCTGGTAGTATTATTTACAGGATTGAAACATTCATAAATATTATCTTCATATATAATCCATGTCTTCTTCCTTGGGTTACATCTAATTTTTATCCTCTTATAAGTGGTTTAGTTGAGACAAATACCACCTGAAAGTAATTAATTTTCCACTCCCTTAGGAATAAGTCACTTCTAGAGTAGAGATGAAATGAACTTGGGATGAGGTAGAGTATTAAATCTCAAGAAATTCATACTTAACTCTTCCATGTGCCTCATCAAAAATATATACAGATTAATATAAATATCATGTACCATAAAATATAGAAAGAAGAGGCATTGATACCTAATAGTGTTGAAATCGCCCTTTCTAGGAAAAATGGTATGATGTATAAACTTCATAAATAACCTATACTCATCACTTAACTTAATAATTCTTAGACTTAAAGAGGTTATATCACTGATTAATTCTTCTAAATATTTTACAATCTCAAAATATGGATTTTTTAAAGGATATGAACTCTAATAATCCTCATACTCACTCTGATGTGGTACTCTTAAGCTCTCATCATAAAGGATTGAATAGAATTTACATTCTTGACCATTAACAATTGTTCTAATGAGATTTGATAGTTCTTCGACTTCAAAAATCATATTCACATAAAATTTATTAACTAATTATGGATATTAAAGTTTATTATTGTTCATAAACCTATCAATACATCCTTACTAAAGCACAACTCTCTATATTAGTGTAATTACCCAAACTTTTATAAATAAAATTCCCTTTGTGATTAAATTAAATTACTTATTAGGTAATGAAGTTATTGAAAACAAATGTACTTATTTGGTTTTTTAGTAATATTATATCCTATAGGATTTAAAATACTATTAAGAATCATAACCATTGATAATATATCCTTTTAATAGTGATATTATGATTATTATATATTAAGGGTTTTGAAAACTCCAAATGAAATGGAAAAAGGAATTGATGGCCTCGATCAATAGGATTGTACCCTATGAAGCCCATTTATCAAAGCTTATGAGGGAGATAGAATCTATGGGATTTTCCCTTGACCAAACACAAGATGATATTAAATAACTAAATCATGATTGAAACTATTTATGGGAGAAGTTAAATCTCATCAATATTGTATCTGATGCTTTTGTGTGAGCCCACCTATGCTTCGAAATGTGTGTGTTGGATTCCTATTGCCCCACATTCTCACTTTCTAAAGGCAAGTGACTTTCATCACTTTTAATAGAGATGTATTATCCTTGATCAAAACAGGATGATGAGATATTAGTTCCTCCTTCCAATGATTTATACTTGGAGCTTTTTGCCTAGTTTGGGTATCCCTCATATATTAAATCATGTCCATGGAACTCATTCTCGATGCCATCTCTTTGTGCATGCTGATTAATTACACTGATTTTGTCTTGACAGGGAAGCACCTTCCTTCAGGAGAGTAGTCACGTTGGGAATCTCTAGGCATTTCTAGACATTGGGAACATTGGTCGCCTGTAAATCTTCCTCTTGGGAGGGCATCTCATATGAGGCATCTTAGGCATGGAACCTAAGGCATCCCATATAGATCATGAGGTAATTGGTGTCATGGTAATAAGTCATCCAAGGAATTTTACCTCAAGAATCCCATACTTATACATGGGTTAGGTATTTTACGTTAGGTCACAAGTGCTACATCCTGTAGATATGGATCAAAATGTCTGATTGAGACATATTAGGGAATGAGTTTAATATATTTTGAAGATGGGCATAGGGTTAATGACTTATGGGGGCATGAGGGATGGATCAAAACACCATTTGGAGAAAAATCTGGAAATTATATCCCTATAAGGGAAGATGTCACACCTAGATAGTTTATTAATGGATCGGAATGCCCCATGGAGGTGGATCTAAGAGGTGTGTCCCTAAGATGTATCACCTAGATAGTTTACCAATGTTGAGATGGAACCTCAAGGTGGTGTCCTAGGTACCTTGTTTAAAATATAGGGATCAAAACTCATATAGTTTGATGTCAAAATTTAAGGTCGTGTGACAGGATCGATCCATGTAGTTTAACGTCGTGTGATAAGGATTCATGTGATGCGAAGGGAGAGTCTATGAGGTATGGTGTGGGTATTATGAATAAAATCATCCCATCACAAGAGGATCACTCTTGGGTAGTGGTGCGGGGCTTATGCATGGAAGCTGCTCATCGCAGGGGTTTCATCTCACCCAAAGAGATGAAAATTTGGGATTTATGTGTGGAATATTCCCATTGCAGGTGTCTCATCCCCTGGTGGGGAATAATGGTGTGGGGATTATACATAAAAGAAACATGTTGTGGGTGTCTCATCCCCTAGTGGGGAAGGGTGGTGTGGGGATTAAGCATAAAATATACTTGGGAGTGGATTTATATGGTCTGTAGTGGGAGAGGTTGGAATCCCATGATGAACGTACATGGGGAATCCTGTGTTTATCACACAGGGTAAGGCTACAGTTTTACATCATGTGTTGAGGACATTGCCACACAGTTTAATGTCGTACAACTAGGATATGGAACTAGGAATTTTTACGTCATGAAGCTTGGATGTGGGGGGACTTACTCCTCACCCCTAGGGATTCTGTGACAATCATTCATGTGCCTCTAGATGGGAAATTGATTTGGAACTACCATAGAGGATTGTTCAATCATGAGGTTGACAATAGATTCCCTATGATTAAAAGAAAAAGGGTTAGAGTACCTATTATTAGAAGTAATATGTAGGTTAATGGATGCACTAGAGCTATAGGGGATGTAAAATAGAGGACTATGACATTTTTATGTGAAACTGGGCTGGGTTGTGCACAAAATTTGTGAAATTAGGGGGCTCTAACACAAGGAAAAATGATGGAGTCGAGAGGTATAGTTTCACCCAAGTTGGGGAGTTGTGCACAAGTCAGGGTTGTGCACATGAAACTTCAATTTTCACACACCCATCATGCCTTGGTAGGAGTTGTGTGAGGATCAATCAATAGCATATCAAGCTATTTTTGGGACCAAAGGAGGTATTTTATTAAAATTACCTACCTTGGGGGTCTATGATCACTGGTTTTACATGCTATCATAAAATAACGGGAGTTGCACAAAGTAGAGCATCACTTCATCTTATAGAGATCCTTATGGAGGAAGGAGGTGAGATTCTATTTGTACCCAAAATCTTTATCAGTTAGCATCAAAGTATTTGGGTGTAGAACTCAAGTTGTGTGCTTCTCTTCCCTTTTTCAGGATAATTTGACGTGCAATATCTCTGGATTGCCATCGCCTTTGGCACACAAAAGGGAAAATTTCATGCTAGGATGAATACAATGTTTTTTTATTCTATGAATCAAGTATTTCTTGCGTATAGGGTCCTTAGGCACTCTTTTGGAATTTAGATCATTCACGGAATAATCTATCTCCTTTGGCACGCAATTCTATTGCATGTGGAATTGTATTTGTGCACACAATCATTGAAATATATGTGGAACCTCTTCATCAGCCCTATAATGGTCCTTTAGGGTGGGTTACATGCTTGGTTCACCCAAAATTGTCTGTTTGAGGTCTGATATGAGATTTTGACCCGAAAAAATACCCCCCCCCCTCAAAATTTTAGCTGACAGGGAACCGGAATGTCAGGTTATGAGGGTAATACTAAAGAGAGTGGCTCTTTTCCATCATTGTGTGCAACATTTGGCTCAAGATATGCAACTAGGGTTGCATACTGTGTACAACTGGTGGTCTTCACCAATAAATATATTGAGGGGGCCCTTGTATGGTACTTGGACTTCTAATGCAATAATCCCTTTCTCTCATGCATGGAACTCCTCTTTTGCATGGAAATTCAATCCTTTAACTGTATCTCTCATGCAACCCAATATTTCGCACAACTATTTCTACAACAAAGTCATGCCTTTGTGCATGCTCATTGAAATTTGTGCACCGACTGTCCATTTGCACACCAAGAAGTAGAATTTGTGCACACCTTCCTTTGCACTTCCAGAATCATTTGAGATGGACAATCAATAGAACCAAGCTAATATTGAAGCTGGTGTCTCTACCCGGAGGGCCAAAATTGAAAAAAAATCCTAAGATACCAAAATCAAGGAGGGTCATTTATAATAATTAGGTGCTTTGGGCATGCTGAATGAAGCCTAGAGGAACTACCCTTTGAGATAACACCTCCTGCTATGGAATTTTGGATTGATGGATGAAGTGAACATCCCTACCATCGAAGTTAGTATGCCATTCTCTAAGTTCATGCATGAGGAT
The DNA here is from genome assembly GCA_963277665.1 of Viscum album. Classification (NCBI taxonomy): domain Eukaryota; kingdom Viridiplantae; phylum Streptophyta; class Magnoliopsida; order Santalales; family Viscaceae; genus Viscum; species Viscum album. The sequence goes on along the minus strand of OY728123.1, from coordinate 742,032,140 downwards.
GATCTCAACTGCTATAACATCTCTATTTATGGTCATCCTACCCAGTATCATGGGGAAATTACTATTTGTACACTGAGTGGATAGATAAGGATAGTTATGGTGGATCAACCAGAGGTTGAATAATTATTGGCCTAATATGCCAGCATCTTCCATGGTATCATACAAGACAATAGCAATGGCTAGAACAAGGACTGGGAATTATAGGTAGGAGGAAAATTCACTAATGAGTGGGCTTGGGCATACTGGATACGCTAAATCTTCTAAGAGTATGGGGTTGAGCTAAATCATATTAGTTTATACGAGGTAGTATGTATGTCCTAAATCTACACATACCATCAACTGGAGCTACTTCTATAGATCCCCATCCATTGGTATCCAAACACCAACACATTCCACCTTCACTATGGGAAGGTGGGAATAAGCTTGTGGGATGTACACTTACTCGATGTAATCCCACTGGATGAGTTCCAATATGATGAGTTTCTTCTAGTGATAAATGTTTGGTCAAACGGACAATAAAATTCCCTCCCAACACAGCACCTACTAGATTCATTAACTAGAGTGTTGAAGCATCATCCCCCCTCCCATAAAGATATCGCATTCAAGAAATGTTTGAGCATGTTATTAAATAAGTATCCAAATATGAAGATGTTAGGTCGACCAAAGAAGTGACCAACAGCACCACAAAAGAGGAGACCAGGCTCATACTAGCTAATTATAGAGAGGGGGAATATAAGTAGTGGGGTTTCAGTATTGTTGAGGAGTGGAAACCACTGGTCCACTGCATTGCATTCCTCGTGAAATTCATAACTGGATGGTTGATTCCAGTTAGAGACACCTTCATGGGACTACGCCTTAGGATGTTAGTGATGGTAGCCATCATGGAAGCTAGAAACAAGGTGAAATTGGGTGTACAGGTGCTGGATTGGCACTATATCCAACTGGGGCGTGTAGAGAAATGAGATAGGAATAAGATACTATGTGGCCCATTCAAGTTTTTTCATGGCTGGATCATGACACACTTTAGGGGATATGAGTTTACAAACACCATTAGCCCACCAAATGTCAGCCTACAACCCTCTCTGCTCAATATCACTAGGGTCAGGCCAGTGACACTCAGTGAGATCAAGATCACATTTGGAATCAGTAATCATGTGAATTTTAACTTTCACCCCTTATCGACCCCATTTGGTGCAATGGTGGACCACCTTCGGGAGAAATTAGAGAAAAGGGTGTACCTATAGTCTTTCTAGGGTAGAGTGTTTGTGTTCTGGATCAATGTAAACACCTACTAAAATTCATACATGTTGTCCTAGTTTTTTGGGAAATTCATATTCATCCAACAACTAATGAGGAGAGTTTACATGGGGGTCTGTGAAGAGTGGAATCCCTGTATCCTTTATCAGTTTTGGTGGATACTAATAGGATAAATATTAGAAGAGGAAATCATGTTGCCACCAACCAATGTGGATATTGGATTATCCTAAGATTATGCCAACAACTGGGTGGAAGTATAAATGAGATGGATCTTGTGGTATCACATATGGGTGATGACACCAGTGAGTGAGGTGTCGGAGCAGTAAGGAGGCAGGAGGTATTCTCTATAATGGGAAAGAAAAACATATGGAGCAGCTCAATATAAAGTTTCGGTGGTGGCGGAACAAGGAATTGTTTCACCCCTACCTCCTGGAGCGGAGGACCTTCCCCAAAAATGGTCATGGGAGTAAGCGGGGGGCTCTTAGGCTAGGATGAGAAAATCCAAGGAGGATCCTAGGAAGAAGCTAAAATATTTTCTACGTACAACTATTGATGATATCTTCCCCATTATTTGAAATTCTTGTAGGATGCTCTGAATGATCATGAATATAGAGGACCTATGGTAGAATCTGATCTGGGTTGGAGTCGAGCTGCTAGTGGTCGGGTTTGCTCGGATCACGGATAAGGTGGTATTCCATGGAGGCATATGTATCGGGTGGCCATATATTCCTTATCATTCCAATGAGGGGAACCTAATATTCCTTCCATCCTAGTGTAGGTAATGTTTGGTGGTGATCCAAGACATTAGGATACACCACCTACTGATGACTCAGCTGAGGAGGCATCAGATGGTGATAGCATGCAAAGCTCTAGTGATGGAGAGTCTTGGGGGTCAGGCATCGAGAAGATAAGTCCCCAATAGAGAAACTAAATCATGGCCTTATATCACTTCAACTTGGTTGAACTCCTCAAGTTAAGCCTATTAAATTTCCTTTTTTATCCCTTCCATTTTATTTCTTAGAATCTCTAACTAAAATTTTTCTTATACAGGAGTAAGCTAAAAATGGGAAATGAGTCCCTATTGGTGGTGGTGAGGGAACTTCATCAGATGTTGTGGGGTATGCCTCAAGGATTGTGGATGATGAAAAAAAACTAGTGGGCATGTAAAGGAGGTTGGAGTGGTGACCTCAGATCCCTAGGTTCTCCCTATCATTTTTGGGGGACCACGCCCGGGCATTTCAACAACAGCATCTACTACTGGAAAAGTATCATGCTTGGAGTGGATTATCATTGAAATACCTCTACCCCAAGGTAAGATGAAATATCAATTCACCTAACCCTCCTAAAAATTTCATGGAGATTTTAAATCAATTTTTTTGTCTATTATCATGTAGTTCCTTCTCAACCAATGCTTGGGGGGATGGTGTCGATCATTGAAGTGTTGACTGGCATCAAGGGGTATCCATTGGTGGAACTTCCTGCCAAGGTTCAAGGACCAAGTATTCATATACTTGGCCTCTATAATTATTTTTCTCTCACATGATCCCAACTGTTCATTTACTAATCAAATTGACTGGTGTGCTCTTATTTTAATAAGTACTCAAAAGGGTGCATGCCTAGAAAGTGGTTGGGGCTAGATCGTTTGGGGATCCTTCATTTATGGTTGTGTCGGCCCTTGAGGAACCATTCATTCAAGCTGAATCGGCCTTGGTCCCTAGGGAATAGTCTATTGCAGTTATGGGTGATTCCATTGGTGGGGTATATCTCGAGGATGTCAGAGTCAATGCCACTTGGGAAGGGCTAAATGAAGATAACTAACCTCTTGATCTGGAGCCTGACTTGACTGAGAGGATCCAATAAGAGGACCCTACTACTACCATTCTTATGGATTTCCACAAATATGATGTTTCACCAATTGAAGAGCTATAATACTCATGTTCTAATGTTTCTGAAGATAACCACATAGTTTGGAGCAGAGCATGTAGGAGCATACAATTCTTCATCACCCAGACCCTAAATCCACACCTAGTGAGCCGGATAGGGTCCCATTACCATTAGATATGGAACCTGGGAATCAGATGGTTGGATGATCATAGTTACCATGCACTATTCTATCACTTACTTTCTGAATAGGTTCACAAAAAAGACAATATTTAGATGTTTCCTGGCACAAGTTGAAGTCTGACAGCGCTCAGAAGCTCCAAGAGGCCAACTAATAAATTCAACATCTAGAGGAGCAGTCTAATGATCATATTTCCTTCCTCAATTCTCAATAAGAGGTTATTATCCAATTAATGGATCATCTATAGTTGATTTAGTATCAAGTGAGGTAGGTTATATCTCATATAAATGAGTTCCAAGATGATCAAGACTCGGTGCAGATCAAGGATGGTAAGCTTTGTCCTGTGGCTGAGGAGAAGGAAGTAGAGATTGTAAGGTGAAAGAAGGTCCTGAAAGCCACATGCCAAAGGCTAGATAAATTAGAACACTCAATAAATGAGGTTGAGAAGTAGGGAAAACTTTGGCTAGGACTTAAGATAGGCTCTAGTATGTGGATAACCCTCATCCATTACCATAGTTTTCCATTTAAAATTTTCTGCATGCATGGACATGTTTCTTTCATCACATTTAATTATTAAACTTCAATAATATTTGTGAAACAAACAATGACCAATCCCTAAGGCCACATGATTCATGCTCAGTGTGAGAAATAAGGAATAACAATGTGATCTCTCATTCATATGAGAGTGTCAAATAATTTTAGAACACTTGGGGTCTTCTATTTATGAATGGACATCAAGAGTATTCAGATTGAGAAGATCTATGGATAGGGAATGGGGATCTCTAAATAGCCAACTTTCCTTTCTAACATGTGATAATGCACAAGTGGGGTAATTCCAGGGGTGTTGGATTCTACATGAAAAAATGGGAATGTAGAGCATGAATCATGATTCCCAAGATTTGGTGCATAAGGGGAGTGTCATAGCGATATAGGATAATTGCTGACCATGTTTGAAATAGAGCATCAGTACCATTTATCTAGAAATGGATGAAAAAAATTAAGGTTCAACTGCTAACCATGGTCGATTCATGGAACCTATCTCATAGTTTCATCCAAAGTCTTTCAGGTTGTTGGCCTAGGATAATAGGTGGGACATTTTTTCCAGGCACCATTGTCATTAGGGGACTTGTTCAGACATGGAAGAGGTTGAGGATCCAAATAAGGGGTGTGTGAAGCATGGAGATGAAGTGGTGAAATTTTTGAATGGATTACAACACTCCTAGAATTATGATGCCATGACTTGGAGTACATCGGGTAGGCTTATCGATCTGGACAAAGGTCAAACTCATCTTCCAGGGGAGGATTGTATTGGATGTTAAGTGATGGCTAAAGGAAATTAATGATGTGGTTGGTGATCGGAACTAGAGGAAATGGATTTTTGAGAAAGATCCTATGATGCCTCACAATTTTACATCATTAAATGGGGATGATAGACATGAATTTTTAACATCATATAGTGAGGACAATGTATTACATAGTTTAATATCATGTGGTCAAGACATAGTATGTGGGGTTGTGCATTAATATTGACATCATTTATTCCTTATTTCAGGTCATAGAGGTAATCCTATATCCATTTCATGGGGTAGGGATACAATTTAACCTCATGTGAAAAGATATGTGAACTAGTGTGAATGGGAAGCCTAAGAGTCCCTACCACATGGAATACCCCAAAGACACCTTGTATATCATAGTTTAAGGTTGTAATACTTGGACCATGGATTTCATTTTAAGTTCATAAAGCTTGAACTGGAGTGGGTAACCCATAAGGAAATGTGTATCATGGAAGAGTGAAAACCCAATGTGAATGAGGACCAAGAAGGCCCAACACAATACAACATATCCCTGGGGCCATGGAAAATAGTTTAAGGCCATAGTGATTAGACTGCAGGTAATCTCAAATGGATATGTGTAGTGAATTTATTTTTGAAAAACTTGACATGAATTTGGGGATAAAGAGGCCCTTCTCTACACAACACATTCCTAAGCATACTTACATATAGTTTAACATCATACAAATTGTACTTAAACTCCTAGTTTAAATTCATAGAGTTCAGACCATTGATCACCCTAAAGTGTTTGACATGGAATGAAGGAGTAGTAACCCAACATGAAAGGGGGGATAAAGGGGGATTTGTGCCACATGAGGCATAAGGGGTAGGTTGTGAATAGTTTAAATTCATGAGCCTTGGACCAATGAGGGATGAGAATATCAAGTGGATATGTGCGGTGTGGTGAAGTGATAAACCCATTGTGAATGAGGTCCAAAGAGGCACAATTCCACACAACACATTCTCAGGATGACTTTCACATAGTTTAAATTCATGATACTTAGACTTTGGTTCCTGGTTTAAGATCATAGAGTTTAGACCATGAGTGATCATGTGTGTCAAACTTTCTTGGGTAAAACCCCCTTTCGACTCCTAAGCTCACATGATCCATGCTCGGTGCTAGAAAAAAGAAGAAATATGAAGTTCTTGTTGCTCACAGGGGAGAACACAACAAGGGGGAAAAGAGAATAAAAATACCACAAGGAAGATTATGAATTTCAAGAAATGGATAGGTAAAGAAGGGGAATAACTGATTGGGAGGATGATTGTTATCTAAATCAGGGAAAGTGTAGAGTTTCAAAGATACGGTGCAGTAGGAGACTGACACTAATAGAGTGACATCCTCCTTGGTGAGGGTGTCAGATCATCTCACATTATAAGGCATCCCGGTTTTATATAGGTTAATGTGTGATTCATATCATACTTTGTATATGAGTCATCCCGATTTCAAGTGGGGTAAAGATGTAGTTTAATTTCATGCGTAGAGGAAGTTGGGATTGGTAGTTTAAAGTCATGTAACTCAGACTATAGGGGGGAATGGGTGTCCCAACGAGGCTTGTGTGACATGGAAGAGTGATAACCCAACATGGATGGAGGATTGAAAGGTCCCTATACCATAAGAATCTTAAAAAACCGTACCCCATTCCAACATCACGCCATTGGGGAAGAGAGGATCCTATAACAAGATTGGATCCCATAATAAGAGAGGATCCCATAACAAGTCGAAAAATGGGCTAGTCCCAGGATGAAATGTCCATCCATAACTACATATCCCATAAGGATGGGAATCAAGCCAAATGTATTTCTGGAACATGACATGGTAGAGGAATGATGCTGGTAGAGGCTACCCTCTTGAATAAGGATATCGAGTCTTATCACATTAGGATGTGAGACATCCTGAATCTATATGGGGTAAGGCTATAGTTTAACATTGTGTGATGAGGACATTGGTGGAGCGTGCACATTAAGTTTCTTGTTCTTTTATTCCTCATATTAGGTTATGAGTGAATCTCAACCCACTAATAGACCCATGAAAATGAATGGGTCTTATACCTAATAGGAGGATCATCGGGGCATTTTGGGATGATAACACCATAGGTAATAGAGGTTTCTATGGTGGATCCATGGTTGGGACTAAATACATAAAGTCTAAGTTTCACTATGTACCCAATGAGTATGGGAATAAAGACACATGTAGTTCTAGAATGAGGTGGATGTATGGTTTTGTTGGAACACTGAGGATGAAGTGAATCATGCGAAATAGGGGTAAATGCACATAGTTTTAGGTCATAGGCCTTGGGCCTACAAAAATCAGTTTAAGGTCATAATTCTTGGACCATGGGGAGGGGGCTTTGAGGATATTCAAGTGGTGCAAGAGTTAAAACCCTATGTGAATGGTGCCAAGGAGTCCCTTCACTGCATAAAGTGATCCTGAAGCTGGTCACACACAGTTTAAGTTTTTACAACCTGGACCATTGAAAAAAATTTAAAGTCATGTTTCTTGGACTATAGACAATCAGTTTAAATTCATGATGCTTAGAATGGTAATTTTTTATTTCAAGGGTACTCACATGACATGAAAGAGATATAACCTGTTGTGAATGTATTAAAAAGAGGCTCACATACCATAAAAGTACCAAGAAGTGGATGGCACAAATTTTAAGGTCATAATTCCTGAACCAAAGGAGGGGTGACAATCAATTTAAAGTCAAGATGCTTGGACTAGGGAAATGTTGGTCTCGAGGGTGTCTATGCGATACATAAGAGGTAAGACTTAGCGTGAAAAGAGCCATAAAAGATTGCGTACCACATACACACCTTGTTATAAAATACACATGGTTTAAGGTCATAATTCTTGTAACGTAAATGGGGATAAGGGGGCCAAGGGTTGATAAGTTTGTGGCTGGGCCTAAAGACATAAAGTCCAGGTTTCGCTACATATCTCATGAGGATGGGAATCAAGTCACACATAGTTTTGGAATGTGGCATGGTAAAATACCAACACCTGTGGGGGAGATCCTCTCTAATGATGGAATTGAGGCATCCCATAGTTATTGTGGGTAATCCCATGTTCAAGGCATAGGATAATGATTTTAACCATCTCACACTTATCACATGAGGAATCTAAATTATATATGGGGTAAAACTTCTTGGATCATCTCATACTTATCGTATGAGGCATCCCAGTTTGAAATGGGGTAAATCATCTCTCATTAAGAGGCATCCCAGTTCTATATGAGGTAATATTATAGTTTACAGTCATGAAACTCAAACTATAGGGGTTGTAAATAGTTTAAGGTCATAATGTCTAGACCAATTGAAAGTAGTTTAAGGTCAAGTTACATGGACCATGACTCTTAGTTTAAGGATAAAGATTTTGGACAAATGGAAAATAGTTTAAGGTCATAATGTTTGGACCATGAAAAAAAATTTAAAGTCATTTTGCTTGGACTTAGACTCCTTATGTGAAGTATTTCTTCAAAAACTTGGATTTGGTGGTAGGTGTGATATACTCTCCATCCATGGTGACCAAAAAGTATGCTCTATTAGAATAGACCTTATGAATGATATATGGTCACTCCCACTTGGGCTCTAGCTTTGGTGTATTTCTTCTAGGTATCATCTTCATTCTAAGATCTAGCACCATGTCACCCTAGAGGAAATAGTGGAGGTGAAACTTCTTATTGAATGCTCTTGATATCTTATTCTAGTGCCTCTCTAGATTGTGAAAGTCTTGGAGCCTATTTTCTTCGATGGATTTCATCTCATCCATATGGAATTATTCAATTTTTTTGTGCATATATTGGTCATAGAAAATTTTTCTGAGTGAAGGAAACTGAGCCTCTATGGGAAATATTTCCTCTTTTCTATATACTAAGGTATGGTGTCACCTGGGTGGAACTCTGAGTTGTCATTCGATAGGCCCAAAGGGAGTTGGGGAGCTTATCCGGCCAAATTTTCATATTTTGGACCACCATATTCTACAAGATGTTAGAGAGGGTTTTGTTGAATTCCTAAATATTTACATTTTCATGTTCATGGTAGTGGGAAGTATGGTTGGATAGGATGTTGTACTTGTCGTACAACCTCTTAAACTTGGTATCCTAGAAGTCAGTGTTGTTATCGATGATAATTGTGTGAGGGAATTTGGATTAATGGATGATATGGGAGATCATGAACTTGATCATGGATTGGGTATTTAGTTCCTTGAGGGGAATATCCTTTTCCCACTTGGAGAAGAATTCGGTGATAGTCAAAATGAACTTACACTGGTGATCTTTTTCTGGTGGGTATGGCCCCACAACATCAACTCCCCATACTACAAAGAGACAAGAATACATAGTGGTGTGTAGGATATCTGATGTTCGATGAAAAAAATTGGAATGAATCTAATATTCATGGAACCTCTTAGATTAATTGATGCAGTCTTGGACCATAGTGGGCTAGAAGTATCCCAAACTTCAAATATGATGGTAGATTTTCAATCCCGCCTAATGGGCACCAAAATACCCAACATGGAATTATTTTATAACCCAGAGAATCTCATATCTTTGGATGAAACAGATGATAACACCATCAAACCCATTTCTGTAGAGATTTGATTCAAGGTTAGTCCCACTCTAGAGTGTAAACTACACTTCATATTGATGCATTCACTCATGTTCATCACAGTCTTATGGGAGAACACCGTGATGGAGATACTCAATGAAAGGAGTTATCAAATCAGGTGTTTACTCTACTATGGGGGAGCCTGATGGTCCTAAGTTAGAAGTATTAGTATCCATTTGGTTTACTTGTTTACTTTCATCATCATCTGAAATGATGGAAATAATGACCCTCCGATGTACCATATAAATGACCAGGTTATCTTGGTTGGGCTCTATAAGAGATGAGGATAAACTGTACAAGGAATTAGTGTGACCATTCTATGACCAAGGGACATGAGTCACTTCCATCTGAGCAGGAAACTGGTCCATCATCTGATGAGTGGGCTTCAACATGGGAATGATCTCTTTCTTTATGATGATATAGTCACCGTTGATCTATTTGATGACCAGATCAGAGTCTCCCTTCACATGAAAGTAGGAGACATCAATATTGAGGTCCAACTCAAGACCAGTAATGAGAGATTGATACTCTACCTCATTTTTGGTGTAGTCTTCTGATAATATGAATGAGTATGGAAGGAAAACCTGTGCAGGATTGATGAAGATAGTCCCTAGACCTACTCTGTTAAGCTTGGGATCATTGAGACTTTTATCGGTCAGGCTTCAAGAGACACCATCAAAATGCATCTGCCAACATGGAATGACTTGATCCACAAAGAGGATAGCCTTATCTAGGAAATCAACATCTAGGAGCAATTATTTAGGTTTCAGGTGGGCGGCTAGGAAATTTGCTGGTCCCTATCCTTTGATGGCTTTATTTGGCATGAACTTGATGTTGAACTACTGAAGGATCACTTCCCATCATGCCAATCATCCCATCAATATGGGGTGATTGAGAATATACTTCAATGGGTCTACTTAAGACACTAAATATATCTCATGATGTTGCAGATTATATCAAAACTTTTTTACTATAAAAAACAATTTGAGGAAGTTCTTCTTGATAGGGGATTATCTGGTATCTATATCGAGTATCATGCAACTGAGATAGTATAAATTTTTTTTCTTCCATCATTGTTCTTCTTGGTGATAAGGTCATCGAGTTCCATTTTAGGGTAGTCACGTAGAGGACTAGAGGCTTCCCAAAGATGGGTGGAATCAGAACCGGAGGCAGTAAAATATACTGATTTATTTCCTTGAAAGTAGTATGGAATTCCTCATTCCACTGGTAAAGAGTGTCTTTCTCCATGATCCTCAACAAGTTTTTAAAATTTTCATTCATATTTTGGATAAATCAGTGTATGTAGGATAATTGGCCTTGGAGGCCTCATAGCTCCCAGAGATTGCTCGGGATAGGAATTTATTTGATGGCCTAGATCTTCTTTGGGTCAATCACAATGCCTCTGTATCTTACGAGGTATCCAAGAAACTTCCCAGAGTTAACCCTAAATTCATACTTCAAGGGGTTCATATTCAAATTCTAGGATCATAGGAATACAAACACTTTCTCAAGGTCTTTGAGATGGTCTTGACGCTAGTGAGATTTGACCACCAAGTATTCTACATATAATTCCACCAACTTCATGAGAATTGGTTTGAATATGTGGTGCATAGCCTACTGATACGTAGATCCTATATTATTTAAGACAAAGGGAATCACCTAACATTAGAAGGTACCTTGTAGTTCCCTAAAGGTGATGGAATCCTCACCCTTAGGGGCCACCCAGATCTAGTTGTACCCAGAGTATCTATCCATGAAGGAGAGGGCCTAGAAACTGGCTATATAATTGATCAACAACTCTATCACTGGAAGGGGAAAATGATCCTTTGGACAATATTTGTTGAGATCCCAAAATTTGATACAGTCTCTGATTTTCCCATTCTTCTTCCTAACTGGGATGATGTTATTTAGCCATCTGGTGTTTTGGACTTCCCTAGAGAAGTTTTCTTTGATAATATTATCAACCTCATACTCAACTATAGTACCATGAGAGGAGTGAATATTTCTAGGAGACTTTTTGAACCTAATATGAATCATTTCCAAGACAGTGGATGGTGACCTGAGGATCTAACCCATATATCTCATTATAGATCTAAGTGAATGCGTCACAGTGCTACTTCGGGAAGGCCGCATACTGTTGATGCTTCTTTAGAGACATGACTGCACTTATCAATGTTGTCCTCGAATCTTCCTTGGTACCAAGGTTCACCTGGATTAGCTCATTGATGGTGGTGGATACACCCTCTTAAAATACAAGAGTTTTGTCTTCTAAATCCTCATTTTCATGTGAGATAAGAGAATCAGTGGGAGGAGGCAATTCTTCCAGGATATCTGACTTGTGGGAAGCACTAGTTCCTTCTTGGGCAGATATAAAATATTCACTAAGGGATTCCTGCTCTACTAAAACTGTACTGACAAAAACTATTGATCCAATTTCATTCATCCTTTGACCACAAGGTCCATTCTTGATGTCAAATAAATAGTGGTGTGTAGCCTTTTGTTGATTCAGTCATGCTCTATGAAACATGTGGGAATTTTATGAAATGGCATCCATAGGTAGAACCACTCAATACTTTATAGGATTAGGGTCTTCTGGTGTCACCCAGGTCTATCCCATGTAAGATTATGAGGTATTCTCTGAACATTCCTTATTTTTAGGGATGTTAAAACCCTTTTTCTTGGAGACAATAAAAAACTCCCATTTTCATCATTGTGGGCTCCATATAATGAATCATAATAATAAAAGAATCATCCAAGTCTACCCATAGATTGGATATAGTGGTTTTAATATCATTATTGTGCTCAACCCCATTGGTCTAAACCTGCTTCCCCTACCTATTATAGTATTTTTCATCCATATGGTGGGATTCATAGGAGTCTAAGGGAGATGAATCACCATGGAGCACCCCTACTTGACCACTGATGGAGTGCTTGAGGTACTGGTGATATGAGGAGTAGACCTTCACATGAAAATTAGGCCAGAGACTACCCAGCAGCACATTATGAGTGGTATCTTACAAGAACAAAATTAATTCAGCACTTGATATCAAGCCACCAAACTAGATATTCAACTAAACCATGAAACATGGTTTTTGATCACTCCTATCATAACCCTAAATTTTTAGGTTGGAGGGAGTTAGATCTACCTCAGTTAGTCCCAACCTATGGAGCATCTGAGTCAGGATGATGTTGATACCCAAACCTATGTCCACCAGGAAGTAGTGGATCTCAACACCATTGAACTATCCAGTAATGTATAGTGGGCGTATGTGACCCTACATGAGGGCACCTTCATCTTCCCTAGAGAATGTTATGGAGGCTTGGTATTCTTCTTTCTTAACCTTCATTACATAGTAGGTATCTTTAGTAGCTACCTCAAATTAAAACTGGAGAGGGATTTTCATGTCTTATGTAAGGACCTCACACATTTCTTTTGATAAGAAAAGGGCCTCAAGGATCGATATCCTTGAAGGTATTCCTATTAGTCAATTTAACACATTGTAATTACATGACAAATGAATTTTTTTCCCCATAAGAGGTCACTCTTTGGAATAGGTACAATGGATGTTGTTGGATATACCACTAGATTCTGTCTAGTATTATAAATATCATGTTGTTGACTAAATAAACTACTATGAACCACTATCATCTAACTATTGGTTGGTTGAGTCCTGGCTCTAGATGGGCATAGTTGATTATATCATGATCATGGCTAAGCTACTTGGTCAACTAACATAGTTGGATATTAAGGGGTACCTGGCAGAGTGGGCTAGGAGGACAGTGCCTGCTGAGATCTATGTAAAACTCATTACCTAGTCTCGGTAACATGAACATCCTGACTCAAGGTACTGGACGGAACATTCTAGAGACTTACATGTCCTTTTCCATTCCTTTTATGGTGATTACTAGAGGAACATGGTGGATTTGTGTGGATTTTCTCATCATTGGGCAACATGAAGTGATCTATCAACTCAGCGATGTTCATGGAGGCGTAAATCTACTCATCATCGGTGAAGTCATCCAATGATGGGAAAACCCTAGGAGTAGTTCCCAAATTAGGAGGCATGAAATAATAGAGAGTATGAGACAGCTTCAGAATGGGTGGGGGACTTTGATTTCCCTTGTGTTTTCAATGATTTTTCTTCTAGGATTTGGAAGGATATGACATGGACACAAATATAGTCGTTATAAAAGGAATGAATACCACAGGAGGTTATGGCCTACACAAGCAAGAATAGATAATTTCATGGGTGTGAGAAACTGCCATATGAGCTAACTAGTCATCATAATTATGGTTACCATGGCTAGAATCCTACTTCTATTCACCAAATCCTTCACTTTCATTGTCAGTATCAGCAGAGATATGTGTTTCATGCGTTGAAACTTCATCCAACTTGACCAAACCACAATCCACTTGGTCCTAGATCAAATCCTTTAACACATAGAATTATCCTATGGTATGAGAAATGGTTAGGGAGCTTAGTTATACTAGATTCCTGGGGCTTCTTGTACTCAAGAGGCTTCAGAATTCCCTTTGCAAGGGTGAAAATGAAGTGTCCTAGAATATGTGCATCCCTAAAGTAATAGTTCCAGTTTATTCTATCTAGGAAGTAAACTATGATGGATTTTACTTAATAAGGTGATATATCCACATTCTCTCATCTAGGAGTCTTCACCTGGTGAGACGATGCCTAACGGTTCTATTCTAGGTGAGGTTGTGCCTGATAGGGATGTGTTGGGCAAGGCTGAACTTGGTGAGGATCCTTTGTAAGAGGGTCCAACAACTCTACCAACTCATGGGGCCTCTACCTTTATAGCAGTGGTAGTCTCTACTTTGGAATTCCTTCTCATAGGAGCTGTAATAGGCAATGGGAATGATGGTCTAGTCTATTTTAGGGCTTCTTCCAGATGTTGGGCCTTATCAGAAAGCTCCTAGAATCCACCCAAGAATTTTTGGGTGATGAGTATAGGGACCAACTTAGTCTTGAAATTCCCCAAACACATTTTTAGCAGCTTCTCTTAAGTCATTGGCATTTCAAGTGAGCACATGAGGCCTTTTTATCAATAAAAAAAGTATTCAACTCACTAATAATTTCTTTGTTTCCACTTGAAGGGGTCAAAAATAATTGTCTTATTCATGGTGAATCTAAAATAGTAGAGGAAATAACTATAAAGGTCTTACCAAAAAATTATGGATCCTATGGGAAACTATCTTTACGAGACAAACGCGGGTCCTTCTGTAATCTGAATGAAACATAGAAGCTTTTCGGCCTCCATTTTCTCTAGGGTTCCCAACATGTGTCTACACCTTGAGACAAAGTGGGCCAAGTGCTGCAGCAGGTCTCCCATCCCATTAAATGGGGAAAATATGGGATTTCCAAATTTCGGGGGTGCTCAGATGTTTTCCACCCATGTCGGGCAGGGATTCCCGTTAGGTGGGATCGCCACCTATCATGTTTACAAGGCCTCAAGGTGAGTGGTGAGAGTGGCTATCAATTCATCTTGGTGAGGGTCTCTATCTTGGAAAGGGTATCTGGGCACCAATGCATTAATAGGCTTATCAACTATGGGAGTGGTATCATTAACTTGAGGAGCACCATGACCTGGATCTTGAGGAGGATAATTACGCTTATCGGGTAGGTTCAGTGACTCATGCCTTGGCCGCTTTCCATATACTTCTGCTTCAGCTATGACTGGATGGGCAGGGTCACCAAGATCAAATGGGGGAATCTGTCTAAGGAGGAATTGTTTCCCCACCAGAGGATAGGTAGGGTCCCATGGGGCGATGCCATAATTCAGGTGTTGATCAATAATGAGGTCAGTGATGAGCCTCTTATGCTCTTCAAGCTACTGGGGGAGGGAAAATACCATGAGATCTACCACTATATTTGGTGTGTCCTTAAATGGATCAGATGTATCATCATGGTTCTTTATTGAGATGAAGGTGGGTAGGAAACAATGTCTCATTTGAGGTATATCTGAGGCCAAGTTTCTACCTTTGCTAGAGAGTGAGGACACCTATCTAAGGGCCTACCTGGTATTACACCACCCCTTGAGGTGGGTTTTCTCTGTCAGTCCTTGCATCAGTTTCCCTATTCCCCTGATACTCTATCATATCTTGGATGACCTTATATACCGTAACAATACTCAAAAGGGAACCATCATCATTGGTGAGTAGGTTAGGCTGTCACAAGATAGGGATGAAGTAGATAAGAGTGTACAGTCCTCATCCATTGATCTATAAATTAAAATACCCTTCTTTCATAATCTGACGGAGCACTATGAGACTCTTGACACATCTCTGTTAGAGGGTTTGGCGGTATTCATACGACTCAGGGCACTAAGACACTGGGAGTGCTGCTATCATAATAATTTAGCACTACTGATGGATGGCCTCAAGGTGATTTTGACTACCTAGATAGGTCAATTGATGATTGTAGAGGTATTGAAGCATTGCCCAGATGATTTTGAGGAAATACATAGCCTGGAACTTGGTAAGGGACTCCATGATGTTGACGTTTGGAGTTGTGGGTGGCCAAAACACCACTGATAATTTTTCATTGGTTAGAACCACCCACAGTCCCTCTTTCTTAGAATAATGGACCTATTATTGGTCATCCCAAGCTCTGATCAGTGTTGGTAAAGAGATAAGTGGAAGATATGATGTGGATCAGTTATATAGCTAGTTGATCAGTAGAGGAGTCACTACACAAGTCAAATGTTCACTTCATGGCAGGACATCTCTTAGGGGCGGCACCAATTGCATCATCACATCCCTATAGGATGGGGTATTCACCACTAGCTCATGCACAAGGGTATAAATGATCATTTTTGGCTTAGTATAAGGCTAACCATCTAAATGTTCCAACCCTAACTCAGATAACTCTCTAACTTCTCAAGTGGAGGTAGGGAGGAGGGAAACTGACGGTGATAAAGTTGGTTGTACTATAAGCCCCTAAAAGGGAGTCATAACATCCTCAACCTACACATACCTATGGAGGGATTTGGGGATCTTGTAGACCTTAGCTTTTGAGATTACAAACCTCAACTATTGGGCTTCTACTCTAGACTCTGATGGCTAGGTTTAAGGATCCATCATTGAGTTGTTTTTTCCCTCATAATCTTATAGGTTAATGAGGTCCATAAAGATTTTTAATTTTCCAATATTTCACCTTAAACAGCAAGTATTCTCCCTTCTTCTTTGGGATAGTTCTTCAAGGTAGTGTATGTCTTTATAAAATGGAGTAATTTCGTATAGGTTTGTTGTAATGTTGGGTGGACTTCCTCTTTGGTTTGTTGGGACATTGGGAGGACCCCTTTTGATTATTATTGGAGTGGGGAGGACCTTCACTCTAATTTGGTGAAATGCAAGGAGGTCCTCTACTTTGACTGGTGAAGGTGTGGAGTGGAACTCCACCATGGTTGGTAGGAATAGGAAGATGACCTCTATGCTGGTTGGAAGTGACATGGTTAGGACCTCCATATTGAAAAGTGGGAGTATGGGGAGGATCTCTATACTAGTTTTCAAAAGATTAGGGAGGACATTCACTCTAGTTTTTTTATGAAGTAAGGAGGACCTCCACTTGAGTTGGAACTAGAGTAGATAGAACCTCCTCTTTGGCTAGTAGAAGCATAGAGAGGGCCTTTATTCTGTTTATTGAAAGAGCAGGTATGACCTTTGCACTGATTCTCATCATCATGGGTAAACTCATTATGGTTGTTAGTGGTTCCAGTGATTACAAGAATCAACCCAACATTCCTATGAGGTAGATAGGGTCTTTATCCCAATCGAGCGAAGATAGATCCTTATTCTTCTACTGTAGGGATATGGAGAGATGATTCAGTAGTGTCAGGGGACACTATAGAGTGATAGAAGATTCCCCTTGTCAGATATCATCTTGGGTCTGCCCCCAACATTGGTGTTGGGTGCTTTATATTGGTGTCAATGGAGTAGGGGTGAAGTCTATCTGTTCTTTGTTCTGTGGGGATGACCAGTACTAGGGTTGATAAGGCCTGGTGGGAGCCCTCATTAGAATATCCTAGGAAGTATCTATGGTAGATAAAACTCTATAATACCCTAACACTTCAATGTAGGGGATAAAGTCATCAGATTGTTCTTCAGAGAGAATCCTAAAGTGATTCTTCATTGGAACATGGGGTGGTTTCCCTCAGAGTGGACCTTGGGGGTGTCATTGTGTCACTAATTAATCTAGGTCTTGGAATGCCATATCCCTCATGGGAATGACCCTTTCCTACTCATACCAATGTATGAGGGTGTATATCACCCTCCTCTAGATGATCTTAGAGGATGAAATGGGGTGTTTTTTCCCAGTAGATAAAGTCGTGGTGGAAGCATAGTTGTACGGGATTGTCGCATCAATATTTCTCCAACCCTAGTGCCTAAAGGAACTGGGTTGCTGATTTCCTATGTCTTGGGTCCTATAAGGTAAGTGGATTCATCCATCAGTATAAGTAAAAGGAAAGCGATGCACAAGGCCCCAACATCATCCAATTTCCAATGATGGAGAGGGATCCACACTAATAATGTCACAGACCAAGGATACATAATGTTAACTACCCCAATGTGCAAGTGAGTTCCATGTTAGGACCTCCGTTTACTTGGTTGTACCTAGCACCAGATATTTGAATCTGTTGACATGCTAATTTTCTAATGTCTTTAAGGCTACTATTCCCTGTGATTGAGGAGCAGAGTTTCATGTCAGGTTCACTATTTTTGTTTCTGACACTTTCATTGGGGCCCACCTGCTCGTTGAAATGTGTGTGTTGGCTTCCCATTACCCCACATTCCCACTTTCCAAAGGTGGGTGGATTTCATAACTTTCAATGTAGGTTTCTGCTCATTGATCAAAATAGGATGATGGGATGCCAGTTGCTTCTTCCATGTATTTTCCCTTAGAGTTCATTTTGTAGTCCAGGTCTCTCTCATAGATTAATTCGTGTTCATGGAACTCATTCCTGATGTCATCTCTTTATGGACACCATTTAATCACACTACTTCTTTCTTGACATGGAAAAAAAATTGTCAGGAGAGTAGTCACGTTGGGCATCTCTGGGCATGTCAGGACATTGGTCACATTGGTTACTTTTAAATCTTTCTCTTTGGAGGGTATCACATATGAGTAATCTTAGTCATGGAACCCAAGGCATCCTATATTGATCACAAGGTAATTTAAGCCAAGGGTGTAATTATTACAAGGTTTTTTACCTCATGCATCCCATACTTATGTATGGGGTAGGTATTCTAGTTCAAGTCACAAGTGCTATATCTTATGGAGATGGGTCAGAACATCTAGTTGAGAAGGATTGAGGCATAAGTTTGATATCTCATGGATATGGGCATAGGTTTAATGTCTTTTGGGGATAGGATGGAAGGATTATAATTCCCTGTGGAGGTGGATTCGAGAGGTGTGTCCCTAGAAAGGAATATTTCATGCCTGGATAGTTTACTAATGGATTAGAACACCCCACGTAGGTAGATTCGAGAGGTGAATCCCTAAGAGGGAGCACCTTGATAGTTTACCAATGTCATGATTGAACCTCAAGGAAGCATACTACATACCCTTGTTAAAATATAGGGATAAAAACCCATGTTGTTCTATGTTTTAGTTTAAATTTATCTGATAGGACAGATTCATGAAGTTTAACGTAATGTGGTAAGGATGATCGTGTCAAGAAAGAAGCATCTATGAGGGATGGTGTGGGGATTATGCATAAAATTTTCCCATCACAAGAGTATCACTCTTGTGTAAATGGTGTGGGGATTGTGCATGGAATACATCCATCATAGGGGTTTCATCCCACCTAGAGAGATGAAAATTTGGGGCTTATGCGTGGAAGCTTCCCGTTGTGGGTGTCTCATCCCCTGGTGGGGAAGGATGGTGTGGGGCTTACGTATAAAAGCTACTCAGGAGTGGAGTTATGTAGCCCATGGTGGGAGAAGTTGGAATCCCATGATGATCGTATATGGGGCATCCAGTGTTCATTTCATAGAGTAAGGCTATAGTTTTACATCATGTGATGAGGACGTTGTCACGCAGTTTAACATCGTACAACTAGGATGTGGAACTAGGAGTTTTTACGTCATGCAGCTTGGATGTGGGTGGACTCACTACTCACCCCTAGGGATTATGTGACCACCACTCATGTGCCTCTAGGAACAGTATGGCTTTGGCACCACCATGGAGGAGTGTTCAATCACGAGGTTGATGTTAGAGTCCCTATGCTTAGAAAAAATTGGGGTTAAAGTACCTATTCTTAGAATAAAGATATATGATAACTACTACACTAGAGTAATGGGGGATTTAAAACATGGGAACATGAATTTTTTGTGCACAACTGGTTTGGGTTTCATGCAAAAGTTACACGAGCAAGGGACTTTAGCACAAGGGAGACTAATGGATTAAAGAGGAATGGTTGCGTGAAAGTTGGGGAGTTGCGTGCAGGTCAGGGTTGTGTGTAAGCAACTTCTCTTTTCACACACCCAACTATCCATGGTAGGTGTAATGACCCTAAATTTTGAATAAATCTTGTTTCCTAATTTTGTGTGTTATTTTATTTTTCATACTCAACAAAACTGTTTCATTTGATAACATGAGTATAATTAAAAAGAGACTATTGGGTTTTGACTATTATATAACCGTTAGTCAGTATGACCATTGAAAATTGAATGTTGCGACTTTTGTCTTTAAATACAAGTGACCTTGGTTAATTAATATAGAAAGGAGATTTGATGGCCTCATCCAGTAGTCTCGGGCTAATCGAAGCCCATCTAACAGAACTTGGGAAGGAGGTAGCACCACTGGGCTTTGCTCTAGACCAAACCCAAGCCGAACTTCATCGTGTGAAGCTAGAACAGAATCTCCTTCACGAGAAGTTCAAACTGATATAAATTACTACTCGGGTGATGTTGGCCGAGCCTCCCTCAGATTCTCTCACCTTATCACACCTTACACTTAGGTCCTATGCTGGTGTGATAAGGGGCTATGTAAGGAGACTATAACTGCCTTGTGTAATCCTTTGTTTTAAATAAAAAATTTGATTTCTTCTTATAATGAAGTTTATGGATTTTCAAATGTCTGGATAAATATAGTATGCATATTTTTTATGAATTTTAGAGAAAGGATATTTTAAAAATGTTTATGTAAACCTTAAATAATTAAAAATGTGTAATGATTTTCAAAAAATGGTCTTCTACAATTATGTTCAGTACGAAATTTAGAGTCTAATAAGATCAACTTAATTTTTGATGAATAGTAAATTATGAATAGTGATTTTATTCTTAGGATTAGTAATGTGACCTAATGGATTAGTAATCTCACTTAAAGAAAGCATTAATATAATTTAGGCACCTTGATTAAGTAATTTGATTCAATAAAATGGTTAATTAACGGTTTCATAAATTATTAGTCAAGTATTAGTTTTTTTCAGATGAATAGTGTTTTTTAATTAAAAATGTTTAGAAAATTATTTTCATAAAATGGATTTCATTTTTGAACTCAGAGCATCGATATTATGTTAAGGTAATTTTTGGGGATTTTTCTGAAAAGAATGAATTTTCAGTGAATAGTGTATTTATTTAAAAATTAAATTAAAAATATTCAGAAAATTATTTTTAAAAAATTGAATTCATTTTTGAAATTAGATCATTGATATTTGGTTAAGGTGAAATTTTGGGATTTTTCTGAGAAAGTTGAATTTTTGATGAATACTGAAAATACAGTTTTAGGGTTTCGGTATGTTTAATGACATCATAACTGTGTCATGATGATGTAATGAGATATTTTAAGTGTTGGACGAACAAAGGAGATGAATTATTATATGGGGGGACCCATGTGGCCAATACCATGGGCAAATACCATGGGCAAGCCCATGGTTTTTCCAAAACCACCAATGAGGTGTCCCTTGGCCATTAATGCCTTGTCCCCTCATTTTCCCTATAAATACCAAGCCATCCTCTCATCCATTCGACTCCCAAATCTCCCCCAACGAAGCTCTGGTCTCATTACCTCCCAATGATTCCTCTCAAGGTGCCCCCAAGCCCTCAAGGTCCCAACCTTTGAGTTTTAAGAGTTACGTTTTAAGGTAAGGGATCCTACCTCTCTCTTTATTTTCAAGTAATCTCTTTTATGTCATTTATTTTATGCTCCATTCTCTTATGTTGGAGGATGATATTTTATATTACTATTAATACCCTTTTATGTTCATATGATTAGAGACCCTATTTGATCTCGTCAATTCATTTTTTTGAAGTTTAAGTGACACCGTTAGGCTGCCGAATTTTTAAGGGATTCATTCACTTTTCTCATTTTTCAAAGTTCTACTTTCATGTCAAGTATTTCAAGTTCCTTTTTATTATGTTGTGGTATGATATCTATATCTATCATACTTATATTTTATGTTAATATTAGGAGAGACCCTATTTGATCTCGTCAATTCATTTTTTTTAAGTTTAAGTGACGCCGTTAGGCTGTCGAATTTTTAAGGGATTCGTTCACTTTTCTCATTTTTCAAAGTTCTACTTTCATGTCAAGTCTTTCAAGTTCCTTTTTATTATGTTGGGGTATGATCTCTATATCTATCATACTTATATTTTATGTTCATATGATGAGAGACCCTATTTGATCTCTTCAATTCAGTATTTTGAAGTTTTAACTGGCGCCGTTAGGTTGCCGAATTTTTTAAGGGATTCTTTCACCCTTCTTGTTTTCAAGATCTATTTTCATGTCAAGTCTTTCATGTTCATTTTTATTATTTTTGTGTATGATCTCTATATCTATCATACTTATATTTTATGCTCATATGATGAGAGACCCTATTTGACCTCATCAATTCACTTCTTTTGAAGTTTTAAGTGACGTCGTTAGGCTGCCAAATTTTCATAAGAGAAATCTTATTTTTGTCTTCCTTCCATGTTTTTGAATTCATATGGTATGTATTTAAAATTTCATTACCATGTTCATATATCCTTCATATTCTGTCCCTCTACTGTTTTATGGGTCATTTATTAATGTTTGACCCATGTCCCCTCTCTTTTCAATGTTTTCTAAAACCCCGAAACATAGCCGTTATGCTGTAGAATTTCTGTCTCAAAATGACTCTCTCTTTTTCTAAAGTTCTTTTATTTTATTAAGTGAATACTCAAAGATCTCTCTTCTATAGGTTTATTCACATATATACCAAGTTTTTTTATTTTAAATTCTATGATTTACATACATGAGACCCGCTTTTCCTTTCCGTGGGTTTAAAGTGACATAAAGATCATGTCTTTAAAGTAGTTTTTAAAACTTTATGATTATGAAATGAAACCCATTCCTTTTATGCTATATGGGTTGTTTATGAAATGATTTATGATGATATATGTGGCTCACTTGATAATAAATACATGTCAAGGGTGCGCCCTGATAGCGTTCCAATGCATTGGGTAAAGACTTAATCTCTAGAGATGACCATTTTTAACGACGCCTTGGTGAATAACCTTGGTAATTTTTAATGACACCTTGGGGATGGACCTTGGTGAAAAGGAAATGATTGTAAATGTTAAATGTTGTATCCACATCTTCTAGTTATGAAATATGTTATTTTTATTATGATATTCCTCATGATTTCATTCTCATGCCTTAAATTTCTTTTCATGACTTTATTGATGTATCTCAAGTTCACATGTTAAATGTTTCCCTTGTTTCTCTTACTGTGCCTTCTGCTCACCCTTTCTTTTGATGTATGTAACCAGGTTATGAGATGTAGTAATGAACCTAGTATGAACATAAGGAGAATACTTTAAAGTGTTTAAGAAGAATTTTTTTTTTTTGTTTCATGTATTAAGTTCCTGGTTTCCAAGACACTAAACCTTAAAGATCCTCAGTTTTGTATAATGTAATGAAAGTTTATGTGACAAAATGGTGGGATGTTATAGTTGGTATCAAAGGATGGTTTAGTTATTTGTGGAAATTAAGATATGAAAACTTTAGGAAGAACCCTATAGAAAAGTTTAAATAAAGTGAATCTTCCTGGTATTTTGGTGAGTATTGAGTAAGGGGTTTCCAAGCAAATACATCCCTGTCTGGATACGAGCTGGTAGAGGTTGCTCTGGCACAGATGTACATAGGGGTAAAACCCGAAAACACCGCTTTGAGCTAGTCTCGAACGGGAACTGGTACACAACAACGGGCCTTGTTGCACTCTTGGTTACGACACTCCTGGGGGATATGCTTTGGTAAATTCATAAGCTTAGTATGAACCATTATTAAAGGAATAAAAGATAAAATAAAATAAAGATTCACATAAGAATATATGATTATGGATAACCTAGATTGGAACCTAGGGGATCACAAGTTAGGGTATACTTTTCATTTACAAGTTATCCTTCTATGCTTTAAGTTCCTTTTCATTATTATTGGCTAAGTATTTAAGCCCCTAATTGTACTTTCTTTTCTTAGTTAATGGCGGGAAATGGAAGAACATGTCCCAACAACCAATGTGATAGGAAATGTGATGATTTCTGTATTGATATGACAGAGATGATTAGGGGATTAAAAGATTATTATTATTTTTGAATATGTTCACTATTTTGGGAACCCTATTTGATCTAGGTAAATAGATTACTACGGTATTTTCTTTGAGGAGTAAAGGTTGAATTATATTTTGAAGAATCGATGAATTTAAGGTGGACTTATAGTAATTTAGGTTACATATAGAAATGATTAACCTATCTTGGGTAAAATATGTTTAGGTTAGCTACTTTTTTTATAAGATGTTAGGAGTGGTTGATGTTGTTTGGAGATGAGCGATAAAATTTATCTTGGAAGACTATGTTATCAAATCCTTCTTGTATTTGGGTTTAAATATTAGATTGGTTTATTTTGAGTAATTTTAAGGACATTTATTTATGGAATGGTCTATGATGAACTTTGGGTAGTACCGTGGAACTTTGAATATTTAAAGTAGTTTCCCTTCCTCTGGGGTTCTTTATTTTGGAAGATTTGTTTTATCTTACCCTTTCTGTTTTTGGGATAATGTTTAAAGATAGAAGAAATAGATAGTTAATCTTTGGTGGATTATGTGATTCTCTATAATATTATTCTTGTGCTTAGATGAGACCAAGTAGTTTTGAATGCTCATCATTTGGAGAAAAGATTAGTTTTGGTAGAAACTTATTAAAGGATGAAACTCTACTTGAAGGTGAGTATATTTCCTTATGTTTTTATTCTATGTAGTAAATGAATTCCTCAAAACTATGAAAAGGAACATAAAACAAAAACCTTGTCTGTTAACATTTCCTACTGGGTAATCAAAGACCGTTTACACACATCATAAGTTTGTGATTTTATTATTGTTAACTTTCTCCTAATCATGTTTTTTATCACTCTCCCTCAGAACTTGACCCTTTGTTTTTTATTCCATATCCATGTTTTCCTACATGGAATACTAGTATGGTTTAACTCAGGTGACCTTTGTACTTCCTTTTATTTATTTTAAATTAATAGTGTTACTGACTCTTTTTCCGATGTGGGACTTTCAATGAAATTTCAAAACCCAATTTTAAAAATTGCGAGGACGCAATTTCTTAAGGGGGGAAGATTGTAACGACCCGAAATTTTGAATAAATCTTGTTTCCTAATTTTGTGTGTTATTTTATTTTTCATACTCAACAAAACCGTTTCATTTGATAACATGAGTATAATTAAAATGAGACTGTTGGGTTTTGAATATTATATGACCGTTAGTCAGTATGACCATTGAAAACTGAATGTTGCAACTTTTGTCTTTAAATACAAGTGACCTTGGTTAATTAATATAGAAAGGAGATTTGATGGCCTCATCCAGTAGTCTCAGGCCAATCGAAGCCCATCTAACGGAACTTGGGAAAGAGGTAACACCACTGGGCTTTTCTCTGGACCAAACCCAAGCCGAACTTCATCGTGTGAAGCTAGAACGAAATCTCCTTCGCGAAAAGTTCAAACTGATAGAAATTACTACTCGGGCGATGTTGGCCGAGCCTCCCTCAGATTCTCTCACCTTATCACACCTTACATTTAGGTCCTATGCTAGTGTGATAAGGGGCTATATAAGGATATCGTAACTACCTTGTGTAATCCTTTGTTTTAAATAAAAATTTTGATTTCTTCTTATGATGAAGTTTATGAATTTTCAAATGTCCGTATAAATATAGTATGCATTTTTTTGATGAATTTTAGAGAAATGATGTTTTAAAAATGTTTATGTAAACCTTAAATAATTAAAAATGTGTAATGATTTTCAAAAAATGGTCTTCTACAATTATGTTCAGTACAAAATTTAGTGTCTAATAAGATCAACTTAATTTTTGATGAATAGTAAATTATGAATAGTGATTTTATGCTTAGGATTAGTAATGTGACCTAATGGATTAGTAATCTCACTTAAAGAAAGAATTAATATAATCTAGGCACCTTGATTAAGTAATGTGATTCAATAAAATGGTTAAATAACGGTTTCATAAATTATTAGTCTAGTATTAGTTTTTTCAGGTGAATAGTGTTTTTTAATTAAAAATTAAATTAAAAATATTTAGAAATTATTTTTATAAAATGGATTTCATTTTTGAACTCAGAGCATCGATATTATGTTAAGGTAATTTTTGGCGATTTTTCTGAAAAGAATGAATTTTCGGTGAATAGTTTATTTATTTAAAAATTAAATTAAAAATATTTAGAAAATTATTTTTATAAAATTTAGTTCATTTTTGAAATCAGAGCATCGATATTTGGTTAAGTTGAAATTTTGGGATTTTTTTTGAGAAAGTTGAATTTTTTATGAATAGTGAAAATACAGTTTTAGGGTTTCGGTATGTTTAATGACATCATAACTATGTCATGATGATTTCATGAGATATTTTAAGTGTTGTCCAACCAAAGGAGATGAATTATTGTATAGGGGGCCCATGTGGCCAATACCATGGGCAAATACCATGGGCAAGCCCATGGTTTTTTCAAAACCACCAATGAGGTGTCCCTTGGCCATTAATGCCTTGTCCCCTCACTTTCCCTATAAATACCAAGCCATGCTCTCATCCATTCGACTCCCAACTCTCCCACAACGAATCTCTAGTCTCATTACCTCCCAAGGAGTCCTCTAAAGGTGCCCCCAAGCCCTCAAGGTCCCAGCCTTTGAGTTTTAGGAGTTACGTTTTAAGGTAAGGGATCTTACCTCTCTCTTTCTTTTCAAGTAATCTCTTTTATGTCATTTCCTTTATTCTCCATGCTCTTATGTTGGAGGATTATCTTTTATATTCCTCTTACTACCCTTTTATGTTCATATGATGAGAGACCCTATTTTATCTCATCAATTCATATTTTTTTTTGAAGTTTAAGTGACGCCGTTAGGCTGCCGAATTTTTAAGGGATTCATTCACTTTTCTCATTTTTCAAAGTTCTACTTTCATGTCAAGTCTTTCAAGTCCCTTTTTATTATGTTGGGGTATGATCTATATATCTATCATACAGATCTTTTATGTTCATATGACGAGAGACCCTATTTGATCTTGTCAATTCATTTTTTTTTTTTTGAAGTTTAAGTGATGTCGTTTGGCTGCCGAATTTTTAAGGGATTCGTTCACTTTTCTCATTTTTCAAAGTTCTACTTTCATGTCAAGTCTTTCAAGTTCCTTTTTATTATTTTGGGGTATTATCTCTATATCTATCATACTTATCTTTTATGTTCATATGATGAGAGACCCTATTTGATCTCTTCAATTCAGTATTTTGAAGTTTTAAGTGGCGCCGTTAGGCTACCGAATTTTTTAAGGGATTCTTTCACCCTTCTCATTTTCAAGATCTATTTTCATGTCAAGTCTTTCATGTTCCTTTTTATTATTTTGGCATATGATCTCTATATCTATCATACTGATATTTTATGTTCATATGATTAGAGACCCTATTTGACCTCATCAATTCACTTCTTTTGAAGTTTTAAGTGATGTCGTTAGGCTGTCGAATTTTCATAAGAGAAATCTTATTTTTTTCTTCCTTCCATGTTTTTCAATTCATATGGTATATCATTCAAATTTCATTACCATGTTCATATATATTTCATATTATGTCCCTCTACTGTTTTATGGGTCATTTATGAATGTTTGACCCATGTCCCCTCTCTTTTCAATGTTTTCTAAAACCCCGAAACATAGTCGTTATGCTGCAGAATTTCTATCTCAAAATGACTCTCTTTTTATAAAGTTCTTTTATTTTATTAAGTGAATACTCAAAGATCTCTCTTATATAGGGTTATTCACATATATACCAAGTTTTTCTATTTTAAATTATGGTATTTACATACATGAGACCCATTTTCCCTTTCTGTGGGTTTAAAGTGACATATAGATCATGTCTTTAAAGCAGTTTTTAAAACGTTATGATTATGAAATGAAACTCATTCCTTTTATGCTATATGGGTTGTTTATGAAATGATTGATGACGATATATTTGGCTCACATGATAATAAAGACATTTCAAGGGTGCGCCCTGATAGTGCTTCAATGCATTGGGTAAAGACTAAATCTCTAGAGATGACCATTTTTAACAACGCCTTGGTGAATAACCTTGGTAATTTTTAATGACACCTTGTGGATGGACCTTGGTGAAACGGAAATTATTTTCAATGTTAAATGTTGTATCCACATATTCTAGTTATGAAATACGTTATTTTTATTATGATATGCCTCATGATTTTATTCTCATTCCTTAAAGTTCTTTTCATGACTTTATTGATGTATCTCAAGTTCACATGTTAAATGTTTTCCTTGTTTCCCTTACTGGGCCTTCTGCTCACCCTTTCTTTTGATGTATGTACCCAGGTTATGAGATACAGTAATGAACCTAGGATGAACATAAGGATAATCCTTTCAATTGTTTAAGAAGAATGTTTTTTTTTGTTTCATGTATTAAGTTCCTGGTTTCCAAGACACTAAACCTTAAAGATCCTCAGTTTTTTATAATATAATGAAAGTTTATGTGACAAAATGGTGGGATGTTATAGTAGGAGTTGCAAAAGGATCACTCAATAGCAGGACAAGTTATATTTGGGACCACAGGAGGTCTATCGTGCAAATTCTCTACCTTGGGGGTCCATGATCACTAGTTTTGGATGTTGTCATGGAAGAAAGGGAGTTGTGTGCTGCATAGGATCGCTTCATCTTTTGGAGAGACTCCTGGAAGAAGGGGTGATCTTAAATCTATAGCCTAAATCCTAATTATTTTTCACACAAGTCCTTATGTGTGGAACTCAAGTTTCATGTTTCTCTACCCTTTTTCACGGGGCTTGGATGCGCAATATATCTGGATTTTTGTCTCCTTTGGCGTGCAATAGGGATGGTTTCACACTAGGATGTGAAAAATGTTTCTTCCTTGTTCTCAATGAGTATTTATTGCGCACAGGGGCCCTAGGAACCTTTTCAGACTTTGGAGCATCTGTGGAACAATCTTTCACATTTGGTACACAAGTCTGTTGCATGTGGAATTGTATTTTTGCTTGAACTCGTTATGTGTAACCTCTTCATCATCCCCAGAATGGTCCTTCAGGGTGGGGTATATGCTCAGTTTACCCAGAACTACTCTTTTGAGGTTTGATGTGATATTTCAATGCTAACAAAGATCAAGGATCAAACCATGTTTTTCAAACCACCCCAAGAAAATCTCACCATCGCACACCTTACCCTTGGGGAATTCACTGGTCTAATAAAGAGTTATGCATCATAACCTTACAAACATGAATATATATATTTTATTTTCTATTAAATAGTGATTATATTTATTCTTTATTGATTTTACTTTATAAATTATTAAATAATGAGTTTGATAAAAATTAGATTTCAATACGACAAAAATCAAATTGTATTTTTTGGATAACAAGCAATTTCGATTAAGAAATTATTTTTTAAGAATTCATGAATTTTAAAAATAAATAATATTTATTAATTTTATTTGATCATATAATTTTATGAATTCAAAAATAATTTTTATAAGGGTTAGAAAACTGTTATTGTAAAAAAGTAGTATTTTTCAATAAACATGGATTTTGATTTAAAAATATAAATTTTCTTATTTAGAGATTTATTTGGATAAAATAAATATTATTTGTGTATTCATACTATTTAAATTATCTGATGGTGAATTTTTCATAATTTTTTGAGATAACCAATTTTTTTGGTAAAAAATGAATACGGTATAAATATATGGCACGCATTATGACATAATAATAACCCAAAAATGATGTAATATATGAAATTAAAGGTATACATAAAAAATATATATATTTAACCTTTAATATAATGTGTTTTGAGGTTATTTTATTAATTTTATAAAGTCTTTATGAATCCTTCAAAACCTATACTGTATATCAAGGTTTTAAAATCAATTATTTTTGAACATGACTCACTTCCACATCACCAAGGGTAATATTTTAATTAGTTCAGTTCTTGACCTTATAAAATAATTGAAACCACTCCTCTTTGGATGAAACCACTGGAAAAAACCTTGGGAATTTTTTTGGTTCTGATTACTTTATTATATAGAGTCCAAAACCTAAGTTTAGGAAATAGTAAAGAACTCTCATCTCTTTTCCTATATAAACCCACCCAAGCTCCCATTTATCTTCACACAAAAATCTTGAAGTATGTCCTTAATCTTACGTTACCTCTCTATATACCTCCCAAGGTTCCCATAATCTCTCAATAATCTCCTCCCAAGCTTTTAGAAACACCCTCTCAAGGTAATGGATCCTCTCCTACTCCTCTATATTCAAGCACCTTCTTTATTTTATGCCTTTTTATTTCCAATTCCTAATTTTGGGATATGTTTTTTCACATACCACGTATTTTCATTTTGATTTCAAAATTATTATAGGCCATTTATCTCTCATTAAACCATTTTATGAATCTGTAAATATTATCGTTATGCTGCTGAAATTTCACTCTGATTTTTCATGCCAAACGATTGTAAAGTGAATCTCGTACCCATTTCCACTCAAGGTTATTGAACTATATATACCTATAATTATTTTATTTTATAATTGCATGTATGTAATACACACTTCTCAATAATTGTGTTAATAGATATTAAATACATTTTTATGTTATATGATCTATGTGGCACACTTATGCATGTATGTGGTATGATTATGATGGGTGCTCCCATATATCACTTCAATGAATTGGGTAATGTTTTAATCTCATGAGATGCAATGTAAGGTGAACAAGAGGTTATCCTAAGTACACTATGTTATTATTTCTTATTTTTTATCCTTGACTTATGCTTATTATTCCATGTTTTAAGTTGTTCCAAATTCCCATGTTGCCTTTATGCTATTGTGTTATATCATGCCTCATTGTTCATGATTATGATTATTACCTATTATGTTACATTGTTATTCATATTGTCTCACATGTATTGATTTACCCTATTCCATGATTTTTTTATTCCCTAACTGGTCTTTATAGCTCACCTTTTTCTTATGTACGTTCCCAGGTTATTCTATGTAGTTTTAGAGGAACGGTGGATTTTAAGAGAATATTAAGAAACTTTTTAATATTCATTGTATCCTTATTTTATGATGTTATTTTATGTACCTAATATCTAAAATACACTATGTATCTCAATATTTTGGGTTGTATTAAGTGAAACTTTATGTAATAAATCATGAATTAATGAGTAATAAATATTTGGGTTTTCATAGTTGGCATCAGATGAAAGTCTAGTTATTTTTGGAATTAGGATTAGAAAACTATAGTAAAATCCTTAGGGATAATACCGAACATAGGAATACATCCCTAATTTTTTTTATAAATTATATAGTAATTGGTTTCTAAGAAAATACATATCTTATTGGATACTATAAGTGTATGTGTCTTTGGCATAGATGTATATTGGGGTAATAACAAAAAAAACACCATATTGGTCTAGACTCTATTGGGAACTAGTGTATGACAACGATCCTTACTACACACCTAGTTTGACACTCCCTATGGATATTCTTTAGTAAATTAAAAAGATAATTATGAACCATTATTAAGGGAACAAAAAAATGCCTATAATATTTTATGTTAGGAAATAGATCATGGATAACTTAGATTGAAGCCTAGAAATTCATAAGTTACGGAACATATGTAATTTATGATTTATCCCTATAAAGTTCATAGTTTCCCTTTTATGTGTTTAATAATTTAAAAATTATCATCCCTAATTTTCCCTTTATTCTATTTAATGTCTGAAAATAAGATGAATGGGTCAAAAGCCAATATGAGGGGAAATGTGATGACTACCCAAAGGAGATGCCCAACTTGATGGGAGCAGGAATCATGAACTTTGTGACTATACTTTCTCAAATGAATCAAGTTTTTAATTGAATCCTAGATCAATAGGAATACCCAAATACCCCTAAGAAATATCAAGTTTCAATTGAGACCTTCATGAAATAAATGCCTCTGACTTTTGGTGGATCTTATGATCCCTTAATTGTAGAACAATGGATTAGCTCCATTGAAAAGATCGTTTTTGTCCTTCAATACTCTAAGAAAGATAAAATCATACTAGATATTTATCATATAGAAGGATAATTTTATCAATGGTGTAAATTGGCCAAGAATTCAAATCTCAAGGAGGATATTATAGTGATGGAGTGGAAGGAATTCTAGAAAATGTTTTTCAATAAATATTTTCCTCACACTCTCTGAATGAAAATAGAGAGAGACTTACTTAGCATCAAGAAAAAGGGTGATGAATCTATCAGGGAGTACGAGGAAAACTTCACAAGATTTTCATTATATGCATGCATATTTACCACTACCCTTGAATGTAAATTTGATCACTTATTTGGTGGACCTAAGCTAAGTATTTAAAAATCCTTGGCAATTTGGGACTTTGACAATTATGCAGAAATTTTCTGATGTGCCCTCAAAGTAAAAAATGGATATTAGTGAATCTAAAGGTTATCATGGGGATAAGAAGTGGATTTTGGAGGTTAATTATGGTAGTGTGATGGAGAAATATAAAGGTATTAAGAAATTCTAACATCCCACTTGTCAAAACTATGGGAAGAATCACCCCAAAAATTTCCCAAAGGGGACTAGGAAATGATTTAGGTGCCGAAAGGAAGGGACCCTTGCTAGAGATTGATGATGGGAGAAACCCACTAATTTTATGGAAGAGAGGAATGTTCCAGTAAACACTCATACTATTTTCCAATATTTAAAATGTAAGGAATAAGGACACTATGTGAACCATTGCCCTAAGCCAAGGGTTATTAAAGAAAATCAACACCAACAACCTCCAAGGTAGCAAGGGTGAGCATATTCCATAATAACCACATAGGTGGATCCTAAAAATGAAGTGGTGATAATTATGATAGTTATTCATTCAATAATAGTGAATTTACTTTTGATTTTTGTTCTATGCATTCTTTCACATCTTGCAAGTTTATTAGGACTGTTCAAATACCACTGTAAAGAATGAAAGTAGAGCTATCAGTGAAAATGGAAAGTGGTATAATTATTTCATCCCAAGTATACAAATCCTCCCTTTTCCACATATGCGGGTTGAACTTCCCAAAAAATATTTTCATAATCCCTTTAGTGGAATTCGATGTTATTATGGGAATGGATTGTATTTCCTTATATAAAGACAAAAATAAATTTTCGAGAGAATATCCCTCTGATTTTATAAAATTAAAAGGATAAGGATGAATATTATTTGGTACCATTTTTGTAAGCATGGATATTATTTCCCTATGAGAAAATGTATCTTTCCCAAATTATTGAGGCTGAAGAAAATATCAACCTTGAAGACATTCCCATTTTGAGGGAATATACAGATGTATTTCCTAAAGAATTTTCCGGTCTTCCTCCTATCATAGAGATTGAATTTTCAATCAATGTTATACCTAGATATTTGTTAATATCCAAGAATCCGTATAGAATTAATGTTGTTGAACTCAATTAACTAAAAAGAAAACTATATTAAAATCTTGATAAAGGGTTTATATGCCTGAGTTCTTCATCGTGGGGTGCAATAGTCCTCTTAATCAAGAAGAAGGATGGGTTAATACACCTATGTGTTAATCATCGTGAGCTCAACAAGATCATGATAAAGAAAAAGTATCTCATTCCACAGATTAATGATTTTTTTATTAGCTATGTGGAGCCTAGTATTTCTCTAAGATAGATATTTGGTCGAGATATTATCAAGTAATGGTGAAGAAGGAGGATATACCCAAGACTACTTTTCATACAAGGTTTGAGAACTATGATTTCATAGTGATTCCATTAGGACTCATAAATGCTCCATAAATTTTCATGGACTTGATAAATAAAGTATTTAGATATTACCTCAACCAATTTGTGGCAGTATTTATAGATTATATTCTTATCTACTCCAAAAGTAAGGAGGAACATGAGGATCATTTTAATACTATACCGAGGACCTTGAAGAAAGAAAAGATGTATGAAAAGTATAGTAAATGTGAGTTCCATTTAGAGAAAGTAACTTGGGAATTTCATCACCAGAAAAGGGATATTTGTATATCCTTCAAAAAAGGAGATAATTGAAGGGTGTACAAGACAAAAATCTATGATATAAATTCATAGTTTCATTGGATTAGTTGGGTACTGTTCTTTATTTTTGATAAAATTGTCACGATTTTCAAGCCCCCTAACCAAGATAACTTGGAAAGGAGTCAAGTTTTTTTGGAATAATGAATTTTAGGGAAGTTTTAAAGATATTAAGAAGAAGATAATCACTATACCTGTTCTCACATTACCCACTAGTGGGGAAGAATTTTTTATCTACAATGATGCATCTAAAAAGGGATTAGGTTGTGTACTTGTGCAAAATGAAAATTTTATAGCATGTGACTCCCACCAACTAAATATCCAATATAAGAACTACCCAACCCATGATACTTACATGATCTCCAATATATATACCCATCGTGTATGTCATTTTAAAGGGATAATCCAAAAAACTGATTGCATTTGTTTAATATTTAATACTGCTCGAATTTTACATGATGTGAATAGTTTACATGGTTTGTGACCACTTAACACCCTACACTAGTTCACGACATGTGTCTGGCAGTATTTACACATCATGTAATGTGTAAATGGCACTTAAATTCTCAATAGACACTTTTCAGTCTAGTTTCTATATAAGGACCTGAACCACCTCCAAAGCCTTCCAAACCATGGAAAACCCTCATAAAACCATTTCACATGCTTATACTTGGACTTTATTAATTCAAACAACCATACATCCTTGAAATTTAGGTTATTTCCCCCCAAAAATGTCTCTCTATCTTCAAACAAGACACAACCACTAAGGTCCAATGAAAAACTAAAATAGATACATACTTGGAAAAAGAAAATATCTTATAACCTCTCCAATATATAATATCTCATCCTTGAGATGATCTAAGAATCATTGTGGGGTCTCAGTGAACAAGTCTAAACACTATGATCACATATCAAAATCCCTCTCCCAAGTCTCCTATTGAACACGCCCATGCTATCACTACACTCAAACTGGAGGAATAGTCCTCCATATGAGATATTTCTCACTATGATCTACAATCTTTATCAGATGCTTCTCAAAGGATGCAATAACACAAAACTTGATGTCTTCAATGTCTACTGCATGAGAAGGGTCAAGATAATATCTCTGAATCTACGACATCTGAAAAAAATCATTCATGGCACTGTATCATTGTGGAAGGGTTAATCAGTACGTGATTAGCCACTAAATGAGGCTAATATTCATTGTTAATATATATAATAGTCATGTTCTTTATTATTCATAAACACTATTTTAGTACATTTTACACTTTGAACATCATTTCACATTATGATTGTAATACCTTCTTAAAATGCACTATTATGTGGTACATTTTTTAACATCATTTGAAGTACGCAATGATTCATCTGATTTTAAGGAATGTAATTATCCATATTTTAATTTGATATTTTGGGAAATGTATCTACACTTAAATATTAACATTTTTCATTCAGGGATCAATGGAGAATTCATGGAAGAATATGGGTATATTTTGTGATGAAAGGAAGCAATTCTAGAGAAGGCAGATTGGACACCATCCCACTGATGAGAATGTGGGACCCACATTACAAACCCAATGAATCCCAAATTTTATGGGAGACTATAAGAAATATATGGGAAAAAATAATTATTTAGGAGACAGTGCTAATTTGGCCTCCATTGTGGTAATTTAGGCGTCCCAAGTTAGAGATAAAATTATGGTCTAGATTCTGCAGCCCAGAAAAACAGTCCACTAATCTAATCATATCTCTAAATATAAAACTAAAAATGGGAAAAAAAATTACAGGAGGTTAGGATAAATCAGGGGATTCATTTTATTATTCTAGGTCCCACTCTTATTCGGCCATCTAGAAGGTCTTACAAGCACGTCTGTTAGGTGGATGAAATCTATCTCGCACCTCGGGTCAAGTGTAGAAAAGTCCAAGTTCCACAAGCTTTCCACCACCCTAGGCCTAACATAATCAAGTGTGATGCTTTGTACTATTGGAGACTCGACCCAAGGATTCCAAAATTCCTATTTAAGTCAGTGGTGGTGGAGGAGTTTTTCATCTTTGGTGCTTTGTTCAATTGTAATGTTATGCTGCGATTTTGTTGTCTCAAGTTTGTCTTTCACATGTAAGTTGTTCAATTAACTTTAGTTTCTTAATAAAATCTATTCTTTTCCTCTTATTGTATTTTTCTTCATATAACTTTGATACTGTTGGTTCAAGGTGTGAATTTATTCACACTAAACCTTGTGAAATTATTCACATAACGGTGGAGTGATCATTTTCTTTTTATTTTTTTCTTTACTTCTTCAATTCCTCCCTCATGATTCTACTTCCCGCTTCCATTGAAACCATAGAATCAATGGAGGGATAACCCACTTATTGGTTGATCCAAGGGAGTAGCAAGGGGCTGTATTGGATGTTATTTATCACCCCATTAATGTATAATCACTTCTTTAATTGAGATTTTTATTTGATGTTTTTTAAACTCCATCGTCCTTGTTGAATTTAATGTCACACACTTCATGTGCTAATACGAAACTTTACCTTAAAGTGCTCAAAACTTTGATCCTTAAAGTGTATAAGTGATTAGTATTAAAGGGTGTAGGCATTAAACCAGTAAGTGATGATGTTGTTTTATCTTCTTAAATGAACCCATCTCAAATATAAGAAATTGAAATCATTGAAAAGGAAATACATTCAAATCCACCCCAAGTGATAACCTAGGATCAACTCACTCTTTTAAATTAAATTCACTTAAATCTTTTAGTTATACTTTAAAACCATATAAAATAAACCCAAGTTGGCCACTTCATAGCCAAAAATAGTCCATATAATGTACGTGTTTCTTCTTAGGTCTCTGAGGATTCGATAACCCAAGTTAAACTACAAGGACCATTCTACCTTCATGTCTTTGGTAAATTTGAGCATGAATCAAATTTTGGCGCCATTTACGGGGACCCAAGTAAGTTATCTTAGACACTAGAATCATTTTTTTTCATCTCACTTCTCTTTTCTCACTCTCTCACTTCTATGGAAGGAAATTGTGAACAAATCCAAACATGGGGAACCTATTCCTACTTTGATCACCCAACGCCATGTGTGATGTACAACAACCATCCTAATTTCTATTGGTGGGATCATCAAAAACATAATGAACCACAATGTTTTAACTCCTATGATACACAAAACATTCCAACATATAATGAGTTTCAATCCCTACAAAGCCAATATGAACACCCTCCTATGAAATTCCAACAACTTAATTATCCACATGGAATTGACCATTTGGCTCAACCCATTATCCATCATGATCCACATCCATTACTTGAAAAAATATGTAAACAAATGGAGATAATGAATTTTGAGGTTTCACCATTGAGATTTGAACTAAAAAACTTTGAGACGGTTATGGAACCCATTCCCACTCATGTTATCCCTTCCTCATCATTGATAGAAGACTCTTTTCTCCCAAACACCTCTCATGAATTTATTAAAGAACCAACCTTTGGATTTGGGATATATGTAGAAGATAATGGAATTATTTAAGGGTCTTTAAATCAAGAAGAAATTTATTGTTTGGATTCAAAAGAGGATAATTTGACATCATGGATTAAGTGTCCTGAATGCCACTCCATTGATTCTTCAAAACAAAAAATTACTGAACCATTGGGAGAAATCACAAACTTTGAGTCTATACCCATTCCTAACACTGATATTTCCAATTTTTTGGTTGAATCTTCTATTCAAAAGGAACTAATTTTTTTGATAAATTTGGAAAAAGAAACTGAGTTGGATTTAAAATCTAAACCTGTGTTTGAATGTCCTATCCAAACCAAGATCGAAATTATTATCCTTCCTTACCCACTCAAGTATCCCATAATAGGGTATAACCATGACCTTTCATTTAGAATTCATGATAAAAAATAAAATGTAGGAATGATTATTAATGTCTTAGGAAAGACTAGAGAAGCAACTAGATCCACCATTTCTGATATTCCTTGGATTTACCCACTCATTTTAGAACATAGGTTTGTTAATGAAACAAATTATAAACAAAGAATAAATATCAACCTAGTTGAATTGGTGAAACATGTGGTCCTTAAAATGTTGAAAGTTGGTATTGGGTAAGTTATGTGGGTTCAAGTTGAGCTAGCAACATTAAAAAAAGCGATGCATGGGAGGAAACCCATGGTTTTCAAGTTTCCTATCATTTTTTTATTTTAATCAACTTTAAATTTTAAATAGGATTAATTAATCATTTTTATATTTAATAAAAAAAATAGATTTTTGACATGTTCTTCTATTATGAGTATGGATGGGTATGAAAGGGGAGCGCCATATTCATCTGTGTCACGTGGTGTGATCCTTGAGTAATACCTTACCCAGAAATTTAAAAAGAAGACAATGTATCATCAGTTTATTTTATTTTATTTTTATGTGTTTTTAGGTTAAAATAAAAATAAAAAAAATAAATAAAAATATAATAATAAAAAAAGGCCACATTGTAGGTCATGGGGAAAACCCCGTCACAACTGGCGAAGCCGCAGGGATTCGAACCCAGGACCGAAGGGAGACAGGGGCGCGCTCTTACCACTGACCTACGGTTTTTTGTGCTTCCTTATTCTATAACTTTTATATATATACTTATATTTTACTTTATTTATTATATAAATATATATATATATATATATTTGTTTTGTTTTGTTTGTTTTGCTTTTACTTTTTCTACTAGGGAACTCTGCAAGTGACATGGATATCAAAGGATTAAAAGGGCGTAGCAATAATTTCAACTTCAACCACCAGGTGACTTCATTCCATGATCCTCATTTTCAATTTCCTTTTTGAACTTTCATTCTCTACCTCTACCCCCTTCTAAATTTTATTTTCTTTAAACACTGGGGACAGTGTTATTTTAAGTTGGGGGGAAGATAAAATAAAAATTGCTTTTGTGTCAAAAAAATGAATGATTTTAAAAAAAAATTGTAAATGGAAGGAAAAATTCCTTTAACTTTGAACATGGTAATACACCTTGCACACTTTGAAACTGAATATCAAATAATTTAGCATGACCTGATTCTGATTTTAATCCTTGTATAATTTCATGAGCATAGATTTTGGAAATTGTGGTTGTCCAATGTGATATTTCATCATTTATATTCTCATCCAAATAAAAAAAGATCACAATGCACATCCTTTGGATAGTGGGGTTTTATTTTGAGTTCATGGGGTCCCCCAAATAAATAGCATAGTTTTAGTGATAATTTTAGTTTTAATGTGAGTATTAAATAAAAAAAATATTAAAAAACAATAAATTTGCGCGTAGAGAAATGAAATGACCTAATGTGTGGCTTTCGGCACTTGGGGATCGTGACTCCATAGTTGTCTGGCTCAGAGTTAGTAATTTTATCTCTATTTTTTGTAATTTGAATTTTTTTTTTACTGAGTTAACTCGAGATGATACCCGAGTATGTGGGCTTCACTTGGTGCCATAAGGTCTTGAGCCTGGGAGTCATCGGCAAAGTCTCGCTACAGGGGTTGACTCTTTTGAGTGCAATTTCAATTACCATGGAAAAATTGAAAAAAAAACAAAAACAAAAAAAAACAAAAAAATTTAATACAAAAAAAAATTGAATACTCATCTTAATATTGAAATGTGATTCTACCTAGTGCTTCTGTAATTTCCCCCTTGAATAAAGATGAACCCCCATGTCTATTGTGATACACAACACATCCTCATACTTAATTGATATTGGATGAAATATGGAAATGAATTTGAACAAAGGAATGGGATTGGGATTGGGATATGCTTATGAAACTATATTTTATTTAATTATTTTGATGGGTTTCATGATTGTTTGGTATAAGGTTTTTTGGTGATCATTGTGTATTAAAATGTTTTTGGAAAAGGGAATTCAAATTTAATATTGTTGAGATATATTTTGCTCGGGACTAGCAAAACTCAAGTTGGGGGGTGTGATTAGCCACTAAATGAGGATAATATTCATTGTTAATATATATAATATTCATGTTATTTATTATTCATAAACACTATTTTAGTGAATTTTACACTTTAAACATCATTTCACATTATGATTGTAATACCTTCTTAAAATGCACTATTATGTGGTACATTTTTTAACATCATTTGAAGTACCCAATGATTCATCTAATTTTAAGGAATGTAATTATCCATATTTTAATTTGATATTTTGGTAACTGTATCTAAACTTAAATATGAACATTTTTCATTCAAGGATCAATGGAGAATTCATGGAAGAAGATGGGGATATTTTGTGGTGAAAGGAAGCAATTCTAGAGAAGGCATATTGGACACCAGCCCACTGATGAGAATGTGGGACCCACATTACAAACCCAATGAATACCAAATTTAGTGGTAGGATATAATAAATATATAGGAACAAATAATTCTTCAGGAGATAGTGCTAATTCGGCCTCCATTGTGGTAATTTAGGCGTCCCAAGTTAGAGATAAAATTCTGGGCTAGATTCTGCGGCCCAGAAAAACATCCCACTAATCTAATCATATCTCCAAATATAAAACTCAAAATGGTCCCAAATTTTACAGGAGGTTAGGAGACATCCGGTGATCCATTTTATTATTCTATGCACCACACTAATTCGGCCATCTAGAAGGTCTTACAAGCGCGTATTTTAGGTGGAGGAAAGTTGTCTGCCACCTCGGGTCAAGTGTAGAAAAGTCCAAGTTCCACAAGCTTTCCACCACCCTAGGCCTACCATAATAAAGTGGGATGCTTTTTACTGTTGGAGGCTCGACCCAAGGCTTCCAAAATTCATATTTAAGGCAGTGGTGGTGGAGGATTTTTTCATCTTTGGTGCTTTGTTCAATTGTAATGTTATGCTGCGATTTTGTTGTCTCAAGTTTGTCTTTCACATGTAAGTTGTTCAATTAACTTTAGTTTCTTAATAAAATATCTATTTTTCCTCTTATTAGATTGTTCTTCATATCACTTTTATACTGTTTGTTCAAGATGTGAATTTATTTACACTAAACCTTGTGAAATTATTCACACAACGGTGGAGTGATCATTTTCTTTTTATTGTTTTCTTTACTTATTCAATTCCTCCCTCATGAGTCTACTTCCTGCTTCCATTGAAACCATAGCATCAATATAGGGATAACCCACTTATGGGTTGATCCAAGGGAGTATCAAGGGGCTGTATTGGATGTTATTTATCACCCCATTAATGTATAATCACTTCTTTAATTGATATTTTTATTTGATGATTTTTAAACTTCATCATCCTTGTTGAATTTAAGGCCACACACTTCATGTGCTAATACGAACCTTTACCTTGAAGTGCTCAAAACTTTGATCCTTCAAGTGTATAGGTGATTATTATTAAAGGGTGTAGGAATTAAACCAGTAAGTGATTATGTTGTTTTATCTTCTTAAATGAACCCATCTCAAATATAAGAAATTGAAATCATTGAAAAGGAAATACATTCAAATCCACCCCAAGTGATGACCTAGGATCAACTCACTCTTTTAAATTGAATTCACTTAAATATTTTAGTTATCCTTTAAACCCATATAAAATCAACCCAATTTTTCCACTTCATATCCAAAAAAAATCCATATAATTTACGTGTCTATAGGTTTCTTCTTAGGTATCTGAGGATTTGATAACCCAAGATAAACTACAAGGACCGTTCTACCTTCATCTCTTGGGTAAATTTGAGCGTGAATCAGTACGCCACTAGACCAACCCTATTCACTATCTCAAATGCACTACTGTAAATTCCATCTTTCCCAATAGTTTTAAACCATTGGTATATCCACTAAAACCGTTGGGATAGTATTTCCCAACGGTTTCACAGCCCGTTGGTATGTGAGGCATGGCAATAGCTCTATACCAACGGTTCCTAGAAAACCGTTGGCATATATGGTCTAAAATTAATCTATACCAATGGTTCTACTTAAACCATTGGTATATATATGTACCAACGGT
Organism: Viscum album; assembly: GCA_963277665.1. NCBI lineage: Eukaryota > Viridiplantae > Streptophyta > Magnoliopsida > Santalales > Viscaceae > Viscum > Viscum album. Next base: position 741,990,311 of record OY728123.1, on the reverse strand, counting down.
TGATTAACCGTTGGTACTATGATTATACCAACGGTTTTCAGACCGTTGGTATACATTTTATTCCAACTCGTAGTATACCAACGGTTTCAAAACCGTTGGGATACCTGTATACCAACAGTTTCAAAACCGTTGGTATACTCTGTCCTATGTACCAATGGTTTCAGAACCATTGGCATACTCTCAGAACCCCAGCTCTATATACCAACGGTTGGCAGAACCGTTGGTATACATCTTATATCCCCAAAACTGGACAGCCTGCTAGTAAACAGCCCGCATCATGCATGTGGAAGCCTACATCTATTGTGTGGTTTTGGAAATGATAGGTGCATTTAAAGTTTGATATGTGTCTAACCTTTTGGGGGAGTGATATCTAAAAGGGAAGCATGTATTTAGAAAGAACTTCTAAAAGGGATAAGCTGTGAATTCAGCAATGTGTTGGGTTGTCAAAATCAGAAATTTATTTACAGAAAACTGAAAATCTGAAATATGTTTACAAAATCAGGAATTTGTTAACTATTTTTGTAACCTGTGAACTGCTCTAAAAGTTTTTAGAGAATGTTTGTAGGAAATATGAAATTGGTTTAAAAAATCAAGAACTTGTGAACTGTTTTTATAACAAGTGAACTTCTCTAAAACTGTTTTGATCATGGTTGCAGAAAATCTAAAATATGTTTACAAAATCAAAAAACTTGTTAACTATTTTTGTAACCTGTGAACTGCACCAAAAGTATTATAAGAATGGTTTCATGAATATGTCATTTATAGGTTCAATGAATTATTTTTGAGATTGAATAATTATTTATTCCCTACTCATCTCTCATGATACTTTAAATTAGTATCAAGAGATTCAAAGTTTGTGAAGGTATGAATGTAAATCACTATCTTTCAGTGGTGTCGGGAACACCGTACTTTGGATTGAGGAGGGGTTGACTAGTACACATCACATATGACCCATGGATCTTTGTCCTAAATTTTAAACAGAATCCGAATGCGTTTGGTCATTTTTCCGTATGTCAGTTGTTGTTTTCACTTAAAATGATGTCCATTTTAAACAAAAGAGACACACTTTGAGTGGTGTCGGCCACACTAGCCCTCGTATTGAGGCGGGGTTGACTCTTAAATTTAAAAAATGACCCATGGATCATTTTCCTAAAGTATCAACACAATCCGAATGTGTTTGGTCGGTTTTCTGTATGCAAGTTGTTGTTTTCACTTAAAATCATGTCCATTTCAAATAAAAGTGAGATAGTTTGAGTGGTTCCGGCCACACTGGCCCTCGTATTGAGGCGGGGTTGACTCATACAAGTCACATATGTCCCATGGATCGTTTTCCTAAAGTTTCAACAGAATCTAAATGCCTTTGGTCAGTTTTCCGTATGTCAGTTGTTGTATTCACTTAAAATGATGTCCTTTTGAAACAAAAGAGAGACACTTTTAGTGGTTATGGCCAAACTGCACCTCATATTGAGGCAGGGTTGAATCTTACACGTTACATATGACCCATGGATCGTTTTCCTAAATTTTCAACAGAATCCGAATGTGTTTGGTCGGTTTTCCATATGTCAATTGTTGTTTTCACTTAAAATGATGTTCATTTTAAACAAAAGAGAGACACTTTGAGTGGTGTCAGACACACCATGCTTTGGATTGAGGCAGGGTTGACTTGTACACGTCACATATGACCCATGGATTGTTTTCCTAAAGTTTCAATAGAATGATAATGCGTTCGATCATTTTTTTCGTATGTCAGTTGTTGTTTTCACTTAAATTGATGTCCATTTTAAACAAAAGAGAGACACTTTGAGTGGTGTCGGCCACACCGCGCCTCAGATTGAGGCAAGGTTGACTCATAAACATCAAAAATGACCCAAGTATCATTTTCCTAAAGTATAAACACAATCCGAATGTATTTGGTTGGTTTTTCGTATGCCAGTTGTTGTTTTCACTTAAAATCCAGTCCATTTCAAATAAAAGTGAGACAGTTTGAGTGGTGTGGCCACATCGGCCCTCTAATTGGGTCGTAGTGGACTCTTACAAGTCACATATGACCCATGGATCATTTTCCTAAAGTTTTAACAGAATCTGAATGTCTTTGGTCAGTTTTTCATATGTCAGTTGTTGTATTCACTTAAAATGATGTCCTTTTGAAAAAAAAGAGAGACACTTTGAGTGGTGTCGGCCACACCACACCTTGGATTGAGTCAGGGTTTACTTTTACACGTCACATATGACCCATGGATCGTTTTCCTAAATTTTAAACAGAATTCGAATGCGTTTGGTCGGTTTTCCGTATGTCTATTGTTGTTTTCACTTAAAATGATGTTCATTTCAAACAAAAGAGAGACACTTTGAGTGGTTTAGGCCACACCGCCCTTCAGATTGAGGCGGATTTGACTCTTACACATCACATATGACCCATGGATCTTTTTCTTAAACTTTCAACAGAATTCAAAATCATTTGGTCGGTGATCCGTATGTCAGTTGTTGTTTTCACTTAAAATGATGTCCATTTTAAACAAAAGAGAGACACTTTGAGTGGTGTCAGCCAAACCGAACCTCGTATTAAGGCAGGGTTGACTCATACACATCAAAAATGACCCATGGATCGTTTCCCTAAAGTATCAACACAATCCGAATGTTTTTGGTCAGATTTTCATTTTCTAGATGTTGTTTTTACTTAAAATCCTGTCCATTTCAAATAAAATTGAGACGGTTTGAGTGATACCGGCCACACTGACCCTCGGATTAAGTCAAAGTTGACTTTTACAAGTCGCATATGACCCATGTATAATTTTCCTAAAGTTTCAATAGAATATGAATGCATTTGGTCGGTTTTCCGTATGTCAGTTGTTGTATTCACTGAAAATGATGTCCTTTTGAAACAAAAGAGAGACACTTTTAGTGGTACTGGCCACACCGCACCTTGGATTGAGTCAGGGTTGACTCTTACACTTTACATATGACCCATGGATCATTTTCCTAAATTTTCAATAGAATTCGAATGTGTTTGGTCAGTTTTCCATATGTCAATTGTTGTTTTCACTTAAAATGATGTTCATTTTAAACAAAAGAGAGACACTTTGAGTTTTTTCGACCACACCATGGGATGGATTGAGGCAGGGTTGACTCTTACACATCACATATAACCCATGTATCTTTGTCTTAAAGTTTCAACAGAATCTGAATGTGTTTGGTCAGTTTTTCGTATGTCAGATGTTGTTTTCACTTAAAATGATGTCCATTTTAAACAAAATAGAGACACTTTGAGTGGTGTTTGACATAACGTGACTTATATTGAGGCATGGTTGACTCTTACACGTCAAAAATGACCCATGTATCATTTTCCTAAAGTATCAACACAATTCAAATGCGTTTGGTCAGTTTTTCGTATGCAGATTGTTGTTTTCACTTAAAATCCTATCCATTTCAAATAAAATTGAGACGGTTTTAGTGGTGCTGGCCACACCGGTCCTAGGATTGAGGCAGGGTTGACTCATACAAGTCACATATGACCCATGTATCTTTTTCCTAAATTTTCAACAAAATCCATGCCTTTGGACAGTTTTTCGTATGTCAGTCATTGTATTCACTTCAAATGATGTTCTTTTGAAACAAAAGAGAGACATTGTGTGTGGTGTCATCCACACCGCCCCTCTCATTGTAGTGTCGTTGACTCTTACACTTCACATATGACCCATGGATCATTATCCTAAATTTTCAACATAATCCGAATGTGTTTGGTCATTTTTCCGTTTGTCAATTCTTGTTTTCACTTAAAATGATGTTCATTTTAAACAAAAGAGAGACACTTTGATTGGTGTCAGCCACACTGTGCTTCGGATTGAGGCGGAGTAGACTCTTACATGTCACATATTACCCATGGATCGTTTCCCTAAAGTTTTAACAGAATCGAAATGTGTTTGGTCATTTTTTCGTATATCAGTTGTTGTTTTCACTTAAAATGATGTCCATTTTAAACAAAAGAGAGACACTTTGAGTGGTGTCAGCCACACCGCACCTCGGATTGAGGCGAGGTTGACTCTTAAATGTCACAAATGACCAATTTATCATTTTCCTAAAGTATCAACACAATCCTAATGCATTTGGTCGGTTTTTCGTATGCCAGTTGTTGTTTTCACTTAAAATCCTCTCCATTTCAAATAAAAGTGAGACAGTTTGAGTGATTATGGCCACACCGGCCCTCATATTGAATAGGAGTTGACTTTTACAAGTCACATATTACCCATTTATTGTTTTCCTAAAGTTTCAACAGAATATGAATGTCTTTGGTCGGTTTTCCATATGTCAGTTGTTGTATTCACTTAAAATGATGTCCTTTTGAAACAAAAGAGAGACACTTTGAGTGGTGTCAGCCACACCGCACCTCGGATTGAGGCGGGGTTGACTCTTACATGTCACATATGACCCATGGATAGTTTTTCTAAATTTTCAACAAAATAAGAAAGTGTTTGGTCAGTTTTCCGTATGTCATTTGTTGTTTTCACTTAAAATGGTGTCCATTTCAAACAAAAGAGAGACACTTTGAGTGGTGTCGGTCACACCGTGCTTCTGATTGAGTCTGGGTTGACTCATAAACATCACATATGACCCATGGATCGTTTTATTAAAGTTTGAATAGAATCCGAAAGTGTTTGGTCAGTTTTTCGTATGTCAGTTGTTGTTTTCACTTAAAATGATGTCCATTTTAAACAAAAGAGATACACTTTGAGTGGTGTCGGCCAAACCGCACCTTGGATTGAGTCAGTGTTGACCTTTACACATCAAAAATGACTTATGGATCGTTTTCCTAAATTATCAACATAATATGAATGCGTTTGGTCAGTTTTTTGTATGTCAGTTGTTGTTTTTACTTAAAATCCTGTCCATTTCAAATAAAATTGAGACGGTTTGAGTGGTTTCAGCTACACCGACCCTCGGATTGAGGCGGGTTTGAATCTTACAAGTCATATATGACCCATGGATCGTTTTCATGAAGTTTAAATAGAATCCTAATGCCTTTGGTTGGTTTTCTGTATGTTAGTTGTTGTATTCACTTAAAATGATGTCCTTTTGAAACAAATGAGAGACACTTTTAGTAGTTTCGGCCACACTGTGCCTCAGATTGAGGTGAGGTTGACTCGTACATGTCACATATGACCCATGGATAATTTTCCTAAATTTTCAATAGAATATGAATGCGTTTGTTCATTTTTCCGTATGTCAATTGTTGTTTTCACTTAAAATGACGTTCATTTTAAACAAAAGAGATACACTTTGAGTTGTGCCAGCCACACCATGTGTCGGATTGAGTCGGGGTTGACTCTTTCACATCACATATAACCCATGGATCATTTTCTTAAGGTTTCAATAGAATACGAATGTGTTTGGTCAGTTTTCCGTATGTCAATTGTTGTTTTCACTTAAATTGATGTCCATTTTAAACAAAAGAGAGACACTTTGAGTGGTGTCGGCCACACCTCTCCTCGGATTGAGGATTGGTTGACTTTTACACATCACAAATGACCCATGTATCATTTTCCTAAAGTATCAACACAATCCAAATGTGTTTGGTCAGTTTTCCATATGCCAGTTGTTGTTTTCACTTAAAATCCTGTCCATTTCAAATAAAATTGAGACGGTTTGAGTGTTGTCGGCCACACCGGCCCTCGTATTATGGTGGGGTTAACTTTTGAAAGTCACATATGACCCATGTATCATTTTCCTAAAGTTTCAACAGAATTTGAATGCCTTTGGTCAATTTTCCGTATGTCAGTTGTTGTATTCACTTAAAATGATGTCCTTTTGAAATGAATGAGAGACGCTTTGAGTGGTACCGGCCACAACGTGACTCAGATTGATGCGGGGTTAACTCATACACATCACAAATTAATCATAGATATTTTTTATAAAGTATCAACATAATCCGAATCTGTTTGGTTGGTTTTCCATATGTCAGTTGTTTTTTTCATTTAAAATGTTGTCCATTTCAAATAAAAGTGAGACACTTTGAGTGGTACCGGCCACACCGTGCCTCGGTTTGAGGTGGAGTTGACTCGTACACCTCACTTGGGCGTTTTGAGTGTCGTTAAGTTTGGATTGAAGATCTGGGTGAGTCTAATCCTCTTCTTGCTTCCTCTTTTTGATTAGGGTTTTCACTCTTCTCTCATCTTCTTCCGAAGCTCTAAAACCCTCTTTTCTATTAGGATTTAGGGTGAATCTTGAAGAGAGATTAGATTGAGATCTGGGGTCCAGGGAGGATGGTTGGGGGGGCTATCCGGGGGTCTGTCCTGGGTCTAGGGAGGAGGGTGGGGGGTTGTCTGAGGGGCTGTTCGGGGTCCAGGGAGGAGGGTGGGGGCTGTCCGGGGTCCAGGAAGGAGGGTGGGTAATATATCTAAAACTCTATCTAGGTATCATACATCAAATTTCGACAGGACTATGAACCGCTGTGGGGTTTCGCCTTGGAGCGGGGTCAAATCATGGCATTACCACAGCGTGATCGTGGAATAACCGTGGCGTGACCGCAGCGTGTTGGCCCGATCCAGTAACATTCGCGGGGCAGCATCTTCCGGTCATGAGCGAAGGGAGAGGGAGGATGCGGGGAAAAATTCTGGTCATCTCCTCCCTCCCCATTAACTATGAGTGGGTAATGTGTCTAAAACTCTATCTAGGTATCATACATCGAATTCAGATAGGACTGCGAACCTCCGCATGGTGTCATCCTGGAGCAGGGCCAAATCACGGCATTACCGTGGCATGACCGCGGCGTGACCGTGGTGTGTTGGCCCAGTCCGGCGACATCCGCGGGGCAGCATCTTCCAGTCATGAGCAAATGGAGTGGGAGGATGTGGGGCAACATTCCGGTCATCGCCTCCCTCCCCATTAACTATGGGTGATTAATGTATCTAAAACTCTATCTATGTATCATACATCAAATTCCGACAGGACTGCAAACCGCCGCGGGGTGTCGTCCTGGAGTAGGGACAAATCATGGTGTGGCCGTGGAGTGACCACGGCATGACTCCAGCATGACCGTGGCGTGGCCCCAATGTGACCTCAGTGTGACCGCGGCGTGTTGTCCCGGTCCAGTGACATCTGCGGGGCAGCATCTTCTAGCCAGGAGCGAAGGGAGCGGGAGGAAGCTGGGAAACATTCCGGTCATCACCTCTCTCCCCATTAACTATGGGTGGGTAATGTATCTAAAAATCTATCTAGGTATCATACATCGAATTCTGATAGGACTGTGAACCACCACGAGGTGTCGTCCTAGAGCAGGGCCAAATCACAGTGTGACCGCGGCGTGACCGCGGCGTGACTGTGGTGTGTTGGCCCAGTCCAGAAACATCCTCGGGGCATCATCTTCCAGCCAGGATTCCAAATAAATCCTATGTAGTTGTCCTTCACATTATAGAAACCAATATTATGTTATAAAAAACAGACTCTTGATTTGGGATTGTGGTATGATAAAGATATATTTTTTATATTTTTTGTTTTTAAAAGTGGTTTTATTATAAAAACATGGCATTATTTATCAAATGAAACAATTATATTAAAGAAAACTTATTCAAGATATGCAATTCAATATAATTAAGCAGAATTAAGAAAGAAGCTAAATTCAATTTAAAGCATTCTTAAATTAAAGAGGCTATGAGAGGGACTCTACCTCAAGGTGGAACCAATCCGTCCACTTCGGCTCTTGGAGCTTTCTAACTAAAATTTTTTGCTCCCCCACTGGTTATATGCACCTTCACACACATACAAGGACACCTATCCCCTATGCACACACCTGTATGGCCATGAGCATGTGCAAGGGGATCCTTACACATATGCTTATATGCATATACCAGTCTCCACTCACCTGCGTATGCATTTTTATATATATATATATATGGGCACACCTAGCCCCATACGTGTATAATCATTGCCATGGTTGACTATACACATAACGGGGGAACCCACATACATATACTTACTTACCTATGAACATGCTGGCGAGTCACCCTTGACTTGGTGACTCGAAACCAATGAGAAGGGATCAATGCACTACACAAAGGATATTAAGAACCATAAAACACATAAAGGAACCTACATAACCAGAGAAAAACCAACCAATGGCATTAAAGCCTTACCTCGATTGGCGAGAACCAAATCCACCCGAACCAACACAAAACGATCCAACGCCCTGCCAAAAACATAATATGGAGTCAAAAACATTGAAATCCCCAAAATATATGAGGTGTGAGACAAGTAGTAATCATAGAATCTTACCTCGGATCAAAGCTGGCAGACTGAAACAATCTAAACCCCTTCTGGCCTCCTTCGTAGAATATAACTACTCCCTGTCCATAGAAACGAATAAAAGACATAAGTAGCCAATACGGTAAAGAAAATAAAATAAAAACTAAACTAAAACATGCTTGTCTCCTGTGACTATACATGTCACCACCCAACATATAAGAACCACAATGCCACATGGGTCAAATCATGTTTTTGAATCAAGGGGGAAACAAATCCATATTTCAAAATGATACTATCAAAAAGTACATTCCTATTAATTAATAATTAATCTTCCTATAAATGGTATATAATTAGTTTTTCTCGAGTTTCAGCTTAGTTTGGTTTTGTTCAATACAATTTTGTTTGGGAAATTACATGGCTACACCATTACTAAAGGGTCAAGATAGGTTGTGCTGTAAATTTATTGTGGAATGGAAGGATGAAAACATTATTAGAAGTGATTCAAACTAATATTCGATGACCAAAACTTCCTAGATGAGCTTAAACAAGCTATATCTTGAGATCTCTTAGATATTGAGTAGGAAAAATTGTTAGTGATTGAATATGAATCAACCTTCACTAATCGGGTAAGTATATGTCAAATCATATGATTAATATAAGGCTTAAGGCGTGAAGATTTTTGATGAAGCTATGACTAATGATGTGATCATGGACCAGTATTCTGATTTTTCTCACCTATATATTTGTGTTTAGTATGATTTCTTTGGAAAATATAGGTTTTACATGAACATGGAAGGGGAGTTATTTAATTCCTCATTCAGGTGGAGGGAATACATCATTTAGCAGTTAGAAGATGAAGTATAAGCACCTCCATGGGTGATCAACCATTACTTAAATTAATTGTTTCTTTAAATAAGAATTCTTATGTATATAAAGACAGTATTAAGAGCCTCGATATACCCTTAAACACTAACTTGATTATTCAATCATAGATTTCCAAGGGATTGATTATAACTATGTTCCATGGGAGTCATGGAGTCTAAGGATGGTAAATGAAAGTAAATAGATTAACATAGTAGACCTATAGATATGGTGTTCACAAGCCGCCAAGGTTTAGATAAAATTATTTAGTGATTATATGGAAATGAAATCACCTTGTCACTAGGTCTCCAAGTGGATAAGATATCAATTAGTATATGAGTGGTCTAACATATGTCTTATAATTTGGATGATATGTGTATGGACTGGATGAGGGTTTTGATCAAGTAAAATATTCCTAAGAGGATTGGGCCTTATAGTGATAGATGTGGCAATTTTACATCTAGTGTTTGATGAGGAAATAATTATGAGGATGGATTGGACCTTATCTAGGTATCATACATTGAATTCCGACAGGACTGTGAACCGTCGCGGGGTGTCATCCTGGAGCAGGGCCAAATCACGGCGTGACCGCGGCATGACCGCGGTGTGACCGCAGCGTGACTGTGGCGTGACCGCGGTGTGACCGCGGCATGACCACGGCTTGACCGTGGCCTGACTGCGGCGTGACCGCAGCGTGTTGGCCCGGTCCAGCAACATCCGTGGGGCAGCATCTTCCGGCCAGGAGTGAAGGGAGCGGGAGGAGGCGAGGAAACATTTCGGTCGTTTCCTCCCTCAAGGGGGAAACAGTTCCATTTAAGAACCACACCGCCCCATGGGTCAAATCATGTTCCTGCAAGCAAGGGGGAAACAATTCCATTTAATAATCTCTTCATTTTTCGTTATGTTCTTTATATAGATCATTTTTGGAAACACCATACTAGTACACTTAGCCATTGAATATGCACCTATGCTACATTAGTTGAGTTGAAGATTGTGCACATAACCCTGCTAGAACCCCTCCGCATTGCACCGTGATCCGAGACTGACTACAAAACCATGCATATATTTAAGCAGTCAAACATCACAAAATCCCAAACCAAAATTAAGAAACAATTATAATAGGAGAGGAGGTATTGAAGGAATTAGAGGGCCTTATCTGAGGTTCTATGTTGTTGGGTTCGCCAGTTCCATCACATTCTGTAACAAATGGGGCCAATGATTAAAATGGATAGAAAATAATGACAGAGAAGAATTTATTAGATAAAATATTTGTCTGGAAGTTTTTTTTAATGAGGGAATGAAATGATAGATAATGACATCCCAAGTCATCCAATGTCCTATTTCTTTGACCCTATAAATTAGGGTTGTAAACAACCTTGAGTGCTCGCAAGCTAATTGGACTCACTCGACAAATACTTGAATTTGGTTCAGATTTTTTCAAGCTCAAGCTGTGAGTAGTGAAGCCGAATTCAGTGTTATAATAACGCAATCAAGTCAGTCGCAAAGGCTAATCGAACATCTAATATTTTAACATGTTATTTTTATTCAATATATGTGTATTTAATTTCAAGATCGAGCTCAAATTCAAGAAAGATCTTGTAATTAAAATTATGATAAAACATCTTAATCAAAACAAGTCGAGCCTAATTGAGTATCTTGATCAAGCACAAGGTCAAGTCAGTAAATTGATGCTCGATCGAGCACTGAGTATAATAAAACCATTTCATTTCACCATAACTCAAACATTCAATTAAGTTCCATTCAATTGTATAAAATCTCTCAAACATAAATGAAGGTAAGATGGGAGTCATGGATACATACCCATAAACAGCACCCAACCATCTTTGTGACATGTGATGCATCTATCCACAGCATCTCTGGTGAGTTTAGAGGGTTCTCTCCCACAAGGAACATTGTTAAGTATTTGTAGCATCCAGGAGCTCTGCACACATTATCCCATCTTCAGGGACACCTATTGTGGCTTATAATGATCATTGCAGATATAACAGAAATGATCTTTGCAGATTAAACAACACTAAAACAACAACAAATTCATTGTTTTACAGCGGAAAAAAATGTAGATACCAAAAATGTAGGGAAAAAGCAGACATTTCACCCATTACAGTAGTACCAATAGAAAAAGAAGCTCCCCAAATCCAAGGCTAAGACCTCCCAATCAGCTAAAGATGAAAGCCACCCAGATTCGACTCCACCATAGCTACTCTAGCTCTTGGGGGGCAGGGGTCGGCCCCGAAAATATTATTTCCCAGGCGGGAGGAGAGGGAGCCGAGAGAGGGGGACGTCTCGCGGGGTGTTCGGCCATGGGGGGTCTCGCGCGCGACTGGAGAGAGGGTCAGGGATGTCAGAGGAGTAGATTGATTTGGGATGTCTCCGAGAGAAGGAGACGAGAGGGGAGGGAGGAACTTCACCGGGAGCTGAGAGGGGAGGGGGACGTCATCTTCGGAGAAGGATCCGAGAGGGGAAGGGGAACGTCACCGGAGGAGAGGGAGGGGGGCCAGGAGGCAGAGACGGGGGCTGAGAGGCGGAGGCTGGGAGGCCGAGGTCGAGAGGAGGTCGAGGTCAGGGAGGGGAGGAGTGCATGAGGATGAAATTTCTCGAGGGAGGGAGCCCTAATTTGGGTCTAATTTTTTCCAACGGTTAATAAAAACTGTGGGTAATACATCTCTTTCCCAACGGTTTTCTTAAACCGTTGGGAAAACCCACCATAAAATAGCCTATGCCAACGGTTCTAGTAAACCATTGGCATAGGTTCTTTTTTCCAATGGGTTTTCTAAACCATTGGGAACAAAGTGTTGGTATAGGCTCTATTTCCAGTATTGAACAGCTCTAAAAACCTAAGTGTTGTCTTACCATGTTTCCTAATATGGAGTTTCCCCAACCTAGGTGACACCCAAAATAAAACACAATGACCAACCTCAAACTCTAGAGGTCATTTATGATTTTTAATGTACAATTTCTATCTACTTTTCATAGTTACCAACCACCTCCTAATCAACTAAACCAAATCAGACATCTCCTGCATGAGACTAGGACTAACAAGTGATGACTCACCTACCTCCATCCAACAAAGATGTGAATGGAACGGTCTGTCATAAAAAGTCTCAAATGGTTCCATCTAGATCGATTTTTGGAAGATGTTATTATATGTAAACCTCATGAGTGTCATATGATGCTCCCATAAACCACCAAAATCTAAAACATAGTCTTGTAACATATCCTCCAGAACCTAAATAGTCCACCCAAATTGACCGCCAGTCTGAGGATGATAAGGTGTGCTCAAAATAACGTGTCATCCCAGATCCTTCAGAAGACCCTACCAAATCCAAAAAGTAAAACAAGGATCTCTAGAAAAAATGACACTCGTCAGAACACCGTGTAGTCAAACTATCTTACACATGTAGAGACTACCCAAATCATTAATGGTAAAGGCCTCCCTGATAAGAAAAAAGTGGGCTATCTTTGTCACTTGATCCATGATCACCCATACTACATCATTCTTACAAATTATCTTGGGTAATCCTATCACAAAATATATAGTGATAATATCCATTTTCCATTTAGTAATGGTAAAAGGCTTCAAAATCCTAGTTGGCCTATGATGCTCGGCTTTTACCTGATGATAGGTGAAACATCTCACCACAAATTCCACTACCACCTTCTTCATTCATGACCATCAGTACTATCTACAGAGATCATGATACATTTTCTTCAATACGAGATGTACCACCCATATAGAAGCATGAAACTCTCTCATCAGGTCCTTGCACAAGCCTGTAGGGACCCAAGATTGAACATCGAAAAGAAGAAAATTTCCACTGTCAAGATGCCATCTTGATGGTGTCTCTATACCATATAATCTATCTCTCAGAACTAATCCCTATGGATCATATTTCTACTCTGTCTTGATCCAGTATAAAATCATGGGTATAACAGATGTTGAAGTCAGAGTTACTCAACCCTGGGACTCCTGAATATCTAGATGCATGTATGAAAAAAATCATCATCATCCACCACTCATCTTAAGACTCCCACACTGCTTATTTCTGCATCTTCTAGATTAAAGCATCAGTAACGACATTTCCCTTACCCATTTTATAATCCAAAATCGAAGTCAAAATACTAAAGATACTCAACCCACCTCCTCTTCCGAAGGTTCAGGTACCACTTAGAAAAGATGTACCTGAGGCTCTTGTAGTCTGTGTACATCACAAACCTTTCACCCAAAAGATAGTTTCTTCATCATATTAGGACATGTACCACCGCTTCCAACTCAATATCATGATTAGGGTAATTCCTCTCATGTATTCTTAACTATCTGGATCCATAAGAAACCAATCGATCCTCCTACATCAAAACTAATCTAATTCCAACTCCAAATTCATCACAGTACATAATATATGTTTTACCTAGTATAGGTTAAGTGAGGATAGGTGTTGAGGTATGCCTACCTTTCATCTCCTGAAAATCTCTCTCACAAGCATCTGACCAAACAAACTTCACCCCTTTCTTGGTCATCCCAAACATTGGTGCTTCCAGACAGGAAACGTCCTGGATAAAATGTCGATAATAACCTATTAAACCAAGAAATATCTAAATCTTGAAGTCATTATTGGGTCACTCACAAGATACCATGATTGTAACTTTCTCTTGGTTTAATGACACACCGACCTATGAGATGACATGGACCAAGAAGTGCATGTTATCAATCTAGAAACTGCATTTGGTTAGCTTGGAATAAAGATGATGATATCTCATTGTACTTAATATGATTTCAAGATGCTTGGCATGATCGTATACTATTAGGGAGTACACTAATATGTCATCAAAAAAATCACAATGAACTGATCCAAAAAAAGATAAAAGATCTAATTCATCAAGGCCATGAATACCTCCAGTACATTTTTTAAACCAAAGAGCATCACTACGAACTCATACAAGTCATACCTGCTCTTAAAAGTTGGTCAAGGTATGTTTGATGGTCTCATACTCAAATGGTGGTAATCTGATATCAAATCAATCTTGGAGAATATCTTAGCACCTCTCAGCTGATCGAAGAGATCATCGATATGTTGAAGAGGAAACTAGTCCTTGACCTCCATTTGGTTCAATCTTATATAATACACACATAACCACAAAGTACCATCAGCCTTTTGGTGAAAAGAACTGGAGAAACCCATGAATACGTACTAGGTTATATAAAACCTTTAACATATAGATCTTCAAAATGAACTTTTAACTCTCAAAGATCTACTGTTCCATTCTATAAGGTGGAAAAGAAACTGGTTCTGCTCCTAGAACCAACTCAATCATGAAATAAATATCCTGCTCGGGCGGTAAACTGTATATTTTTTCAGGAAATATATCCTAAAAATGGTCTTCTAATGGAGTAAAATAATTCTACTACATTCCACCATCATTTAGAGTAAGACTGGTTATCTGAGTTTTGAGACAATCAAATCTTCATTGAATTATTCTTAAACAACCATCCATAAGATCTCACTCACCCTGGTGAGAATAGTTGCCTCCTTCTGGAGATAGAGAGGTAACTCTCCTCCAATAATAATCAATATAGTCCTAGTATAGGACTAACTAATCCATACTGAGAATCAAATTGAAACTTTTCATTTCTAGCACAAACGGATCCCAAAATAAATGGTAACCACCGATCTCTATAGAACATGCCTTGAAACATTTTATATTCCCTGACCGCACTCCCAATGGTGTATCAATGGTCAAAAAACCATTTAATTTATCCATATCCAATATTAAACCATTTGAGAAAAGAGAAGATAAAAATGGATGTGATGATCTTGTATCAAAAAAACTCAATCAAGGGTAGATGATATGAGAATTGTACCTAGAATGATATACAATCTTGTATCCACAATAGACGGAGTTGTTTGCGTAATGTGAAACTGACTATCCCATATTCCCTAGGCTCTAGTCTAACTCCCTTGAGTTATTCCCTCTACCTGAAATTGGTGCTCCTATAATGGGGTACCACGTCCCCCTGCCTCGACCTGAACGTCTAGTGGAACTCCAGCTACCTGTCTACTAAGGAGTTGTTGAGTTCCTCCCAAACTTGGGAATCTGTCCTGGCCCCTTATCACTAATCTGTTTTTGCATGACCCTATAAAACCTCTATAGGTTGCTCATCCTACCACAAGAACGCCACTCCAAAGCAAGGTATGTAAACTAAGGCCACTTGTGGCACAACTTGCCACACTAAAAGCACTACAATAGAACATGGTCATGAGATGGATTCCCACTTCCTTTACAACTCTACCTGCTATTTCCTTAGCAGAAACTATCATAGCAGCACTTCTTTCCACTATAAGAAGAGCTCCCAATTAACCCAGCGGAAACAAACTGGTCACTACTCAGGGTCTCTCAGATTCCCTTCTATGATGAGTGTTTGATTCATCGTATCTTAAAAGGTAATTAGAAGAAAAACATTCCCCTGTGATCTGATCTTATAGTTAATCCCATCTTAAAAAATTCTCACCCAAGAGATCTAACCAACTTCTAAAGATGGTGAAAAGCACTACAGGTCGATGAAACGTTCTACGTAGTCCATCACTAACATTCCCTCCTATGTCAGATGCATGAACTCGCAGTCTTTTTTATCCCTAAACATATTGAGATAGAATTATCTCAATAAATTCACCTTGAATTCCTTCCAAGATAACTCCTCTTGGTACCCAACCTTCTCTAGAATATCTCACAAACTCTTGGAAAGTCCATGGAGCATATACATAGAAAGATTCGCCCTCCTATATTTGGGTGTCTCACGATGCTTAAAAATCATCTAGATCAACTCAATCTAGAACTCAGTTGCCTAGGGGATCCCTCCCTAGTGAATGTATGTGGATACTACAATTGTAACTCTCTCTTCAGCTCAAACATTGAATGCATGGCACAAACAATCTCCCTTTCTATGGATCATATGACCATCAGGAATATTTCATGAAGTTGAAAATCCATCTGATCCTTAGGAGATATAGGAAGATCCAGTCCAACTGTGTTAGGAGCGTGATGATTTCCACTCTCCTGATGCTCAACTCAAATATGGTGAGGATGTATTTTCCCTATAAAAAAACACAATCCTTAGAACACCGGCTATAATAAACAAATTCAACCTCAATAGGTGAAAATAATAGAGAACCACTTATCTCGGTCTCTCCAAACATGGCTTGCGAGTGTCTTAGCATGACATATTAGTTCATTTCATATATCATATATAAAAAATGTCTCATATCACAGTTCATATAGGCAAGTATACAACACATGCAATAAATACGTCCCTATAATGAATAATGAATCTCAATATATATCCCTTTTTGTCTATCATGATTCATCCATACTCATCTCACACCATACCGGGACACAAGTATAAATATCAAGAAATAATAACATCACACAACATGTGAATCAACCAAAGTGAAATAACATCAATGGTAACAAGAAAACAACATAAACAAAAATCCCATCCCTGGGCACTCATATTTTTTCCCATACATGGGTTAGCTACTCCCATGCACAAGATCATTACCAAGTCCTGACACATCCTAGTCTTCTTTATACATTTCCTAAATATCAGAGCAATATAAAAGAAAAACATGCCCCTATGATACCACTTTGTAACATCCCTCAATCTGGAACTCTCTCACATGACCAAATCAGGTTGGTTACGGGACCTCAAGCACGCCTCCTCATACACCAAAGGTTTCTAACTAGAAACGAGGGTATGATAAATATAGTGGGGAGAGTATACCACCTAATATAGAGTACAATATGGTGGAAATAACCCATAATAAATAAACATTAGAGTAACAAAAATAGAAAAAAAAATATATCATACCACTAGGAAGTAAAAAAGGGGGAACCAAATAATCTAATAATAATAAGCCATGTAATGACATACTGATATGTATCTAATGCCAAACTAAAAACAAAACAAATAAAAGAATAAGTTGGAAAAAAAAGTAAACCTAAAAGACCCTAGTCTCGAACCTCATGTCAGACTCATCACCAAACACTAGATCATCTAGAAAGTAATAAATCGGCAACAAGGTCCCTTTCCCTTATCTGGACCTACATCCATGAAATATGCTTAGGTACCAAACGGTGGGCCAGATAGGGTGTGATTAAAACTCATTATTTTGAAACCACAGTGTCTAAACATAACCAATCTAATAATAAGTGTACGCAATAAGTGATAAACATTTGTATTAATTAATCAATTAATAAAATAAAACAATAAACCTGCTTCGGCACCATGATAGAATATATCTGATCATTTAGAACAACTATGCCAACCAAAAACAATATATCCATGAAAAAATATCACAAATTTGGGTTAATCCCACTATATAAGTATTATAGCATGGAAATGGGTAGAGTCCACTCAATATAATCATTACATCATGGGACTGGGTAAAGCCCGCTCAATATAAGCATTATAGAATGGGACTGGGTAGAGCCCTCTCAATATAAGCATTACAACATGGGGCTGGGTAAGGTCTTCTCAATATAAGAATTACAATATGGGACTGGGCATAGCCCTCTCAATATGAGAAGTACAACATGAATTGCAATACATGTCACAGTAACATAGATATCACAATATCACATCGTATGGATCAATAGTTAATTATACAAATTACCATTTATCTTTCAATTACACTTTCATTTATATATCAATTTATTAATAGCCATACCAATAGATCAGAAGTAATTACTTGGGTGATTCTATATAAATCAATCACTTAAGTCTCATTTCATGCTAAACACACTTTAATCCATTAGCCAATTCATATTAATCAAAGGTTCACTCACCCTAAGGGTATCTATAAGCCAGGTCGCATCAATGATTGAACCCAAGGGATCTAACCAATATTCCATTCCATGATTTACCATTTATCAATTAATAAATTAATTAAAGTGCACATTATGTCGGTGCAATCACAATATTTCATATAATTTGCAATTAAACAGGCCATAGGGTTAGGTTCAAACTTCTCACCTTTAATCGGATGATTTAGCCATGCCTACCATAGGTAACACCAATGGAAATAGAGGAGAGGGAGATTAATAAAGTAAACTAGGGATCAAACACTAAACCACAATGTTTGAAGGTTATGAAATCATGTCAGATTCACCAGGAGTCACCTAGGGCTTGAGAGGAGGGGATACACAAAAAGGTGGAATGAGAAATAGGCATATGACACTGCTTAAAATCACTACTCACGATACTTACATGGCATATAATCCATTTGCAAGTCATGTATTTATTTTTAAAGGGTTACGCCAAAAAACACATCACCTCGGTTTAATATTTAACCATAATCAACTTTTACATGATGTGTAACCACTTCATACCATGCACTGGTTTGCGACATGTGTTTGGTGGAAGTTACACGTTATGTAACATGTACATGGTGTGTAAATTATTTGCAGATAGTTTTCAGCCCAGTTTCTATATAAGGACCCAAACCACCTCTAAAGCCTTATAAACCATATAAAACCCTCATAAACCCATTTAACACACTTATACCTAGACTCTATTAATTTAAACAACCACACATACTTTAACTTTAGGTCATTTCCCCCCAATAAAGGATCTCTATCTCTGATTAAGACTCAACCATCAAGGTCAAATGAAAAACTCAAAGAGGCATGTACTTAGAAAAAGGCGTTATCTTACAAAGATGAACAACACAAGACGATTGATTCATCGTGTTAGCACCTGATGTTGCATCAATGATTGTTTAGAGTTTAAAGGATCTCATGTGGATCATTACTATAGGAATTATACACTTGGATCCTACAAGATCAATTAAGGTAATCCAAAAATGGTTTTTAGGATGATCGACAACATTATCATTGAATAAAGTTCCTAATATGAATTAACATTTATTCATATATAATATAAATTAATTATAAATTTAACGTGCAGAGATCCTCTCTAGGTTATGGGTTCTCTTATGTCAATATTCGGTGGAAAAAAAATTCATTGGTCATGACGTTTACATCTTGTACAAATTTTTAAATGATCCGTAGAATCCAAAAAAACCTTATAGTTATATTCCCATCAAGGAATTTATTTTGTTCTTGGAACCTTCAAGTGGGATCAAAGCATCACGTTTTAAATTTATAATTATTTATTTGATTTTTGATCTGTTATGTGCAATAGTGGTTGGATATTTCATTTCTAGAATATTTTTACTTTAATTTTTTTTAATTAACATGATTTCTACATTTTAATTACTTCATTCAAGATCCATATCTTCTTAAAGGACTAATAATGGATGAATAATGAATAGATATTCCATCAGGAAGTGCTAAATATTTCGGTCGGTAATATTGGGTTACATGGCATATAACCAGAGTATACGCCAAGTACCCAAGTGCACTACACCTGGTTGTGTTGAAGGATATACAACACACCAAGAAGTAACTACATAGAGTGAATTTATTACACACTACATGTAGACAGGGCCAACCTGGCACAAGGATTTTCAGATTGCACAATGTGTAGTTGGTGTACATGTTGTGTCGTCTACACGGTTTAGTGGAAAAATTCACACAAACCATGTATTCAAATACACAGTTAAAAGTCACGTGAGACTAATAGCCTGAAACATTAATGAAATAAATGGATTGTAGCTATCTTACATGGAATTTAATTCATTATTTCCTACATATGAAGAACACATTGAGTCCTTTGATGAGTCATGCAGACACAAAACTAGCGGAATATACGGTGTGTAGCTGGATAACACATTCCATGGTCCCACATCTGAAGAGCACATTGAGTCCTTTAGTTGGTTATGTGGACACATGAAAAGTATGATACATGTAATGTAGCTAGAAAGTACATGCTATGTAGTTTGGTCGAGGTACATACTGAAGCCCTTGATATTTTTCTTGGGTACATGGAAAACTAGGTACATGGTGTGTAACTTGATAGTACACTTCGTTTAGTCTCCCAATAAAGGATAGAATTAAATTACATTAAATAATTAATTGGATCATTAAAAACTTATTATATTGATTAATATATAATGTGTTTAGAAAATTAATAAAGGTTTTAAAGAATTCAAAATGATCAATTTATTTCTTGTAATTATCTATAATTATTGTTCATGTCATTTATTTTCCATGAATACATTTATGATGGGTATCTCCAAGATAATTCATATGGTCATTAATGTAAAATGGAATTAATGAATGCAAGCGCATTCATCTTAATAATAAAAAATGAATATAAATTAATGTTATTCGGTGTACTTTTGTGTATTCATTGCATTTATATGACCATTAATGATCTTTACCAAGACCTATGTATGTGTTGGTTTTATTTTATTTAATTTATTGCTTTGTTTTTCAATTATTAATTATTAAATTAAAATTATGTCCTACGAGTCATCTCTCCCTCATTTATTATGTATGACATGCATGTCTAGGGTGATTTATATAATTCCCCTTGACCAATTCTTTGGTTCCCCTCACATGTGTGTGAGTTATAAATACATGCAATAAAAGGAACTTCCCAAGACACATAGAGGCATTTCAAGGAGGGACCAAGATGCCTCCAGCCTAGGTGATACATAGGTGGACAGGTGGAATGCTATAACTCATGTCAAGACTGACATAATGAGTTATTCCCCAAGGTCATGTGTTGATTTATTATCCACTCAATAAATCAAATGTCAAATAATCTCAAGATCGGGTTATTTATTTATTTATTTATTTTTGCCTTATGTATTATTTATTTTATAGATTTAAGTCCACAATCACATAAATAAATGAATTAATATGTAAATATGAAATTTAAATAAATAGATTATGCATAAATTTTTTATCAAACATGGTTAATCACTTAAGTAAGATCCACTTTATATTAACAATACATGTGAAGGATAAAGCAAGATAAAATTTATACATAATAAATAAAATCCTTAAAATATATATTAATTAAAACTTGGCCTTCCATTACTTGATTAGGAATAAAATCCATAGAACTAAGTGTTTGACCAACCCATATTGGGACACTTACTTTTATCATGGAGTTCTTATGAAATTTTTGGGTTGACTTAACTAACTTGTATTAATAGGAGTATTACATTATAGACTTGATGTAACTTGGAGTAAAATGTTGAGGAAATCTAAGTATATATTTTTGGATTGGGGATTCCACTCAATGAATCAAGGAGTTGCAAGCCCACAATTGGCAAAGACCTGCTTACCTAAATACCTTTAAGAATCTTGACCAACCAATGTTGGGGTTATGTGAAGGGGAATATGGATCATTGCCACTATAATTTCCTAGTAACTATACATTCAAAGTTCAATGGTAAGGGCTATTGGGACTTGATAAAATATTGGGAGACTTAATAAAATTAATTATTATTATTTCTCACATAATTTGTAATCAATAAAAGTATTAATAATATTCTCTTTTGTAATTATAGAATAATGGAAATTTTTTCATTCACATTATCTTTATGATTGATATTCGATAAAGACTATATCCCTACTAGAAGTAACTTCTAGGAATGGTTTAGATGTGTGGGAGTTGTGTTGTGTCATGAACATAAATCTTACATGCTAGAATCCTAATTGCCTAATCTGCCTCTAAAGGAGGTGAGTGGTGAAGAGTTTTCTATCTATGAAAAAAAATTGAATGACATGGTAGATGTTCAATGTTTAATGCTTTCATCTATATATAGTTTACTCATGAAGTCTCATAAAGACATGGATGCTTATAGAATGCTTGAGCATCTTCATGGTTTTTATTAGGAGTGAGAAAAATAGGAATGGTTTTATATATTAAAAGTTCTCTTTTAGAGTAATATTGGAGAGGGCATGCTATATGGGCCTCAAAAAGTCAAACTCATTGGCTACATTAAGAATTTAGAGGTTCTAGGGTTTAAACCCCCTGAAGAACTGCACACCGATCTAATTATTGCATCAATCCCTCAAAGCTTCTCCAGTTTTGTTATAAATTTTAATATAAAAAACATTGAGTAGTCTCTCTTAGATCTTCTCACTCTTAATTTCCAAGTCTATAAGGAGTAGAATCATAAAAATCCTTCCATAATTATGATTAAAAAAAGTAAAATCCAGGCGAAGAGCTCTAAACCCAAAGCTTCTTCACATTTCCCTTAAAAGAAGATAATGATCAAGGAAAAAACAAGGGAATATGATGTTGTCTATTTCACATGTGGTAATAAGGGACACTGGAATAAAAAATGCACCCATACAAAAAATAAAGGGTAATCTTCATGTGTGTGTTTTATCTAGTGCAATCTATCTATTTCGACAAATTGGATATTAGATACATCTTGTGGTGCTCACATATGTATTTAAAGATAAAAACCAAGTGGATTCATAAAGATTGACTGAGGGGAGTTGGATCTACAAGTTACAAATAAATCCAAAATTACAGTCGTGGCTATTGGGGACTACCATCCTATGTTTTCAATGAGAATAATCCTGGTTTTGAAAGAATACTATTATGTTTCATCTATTACCAAAAACATTATTGTTGATCCATAATTGATACAGATGGATTTATTTTCAATTTTGGGAATAAATGTTGATTCTTTTATAAAGATATCATTTTTTATGTTATAAGGGATATTTAAATAATGGTCTTTATGTGTTGGATTATATAAACCAAGTAATGGAAATCGATAATAAAACTAGTTCACATGACTCATACCAAACCCAAATTTGGCATCATTAGCTAGGTCATGTAAATGAAAAACATTTTACTAAATTACATCAATATAGATATTTATATTCCTTTGAACTAAAACCACTTGGTGTATGTTACACATGTTTACAAGGAAAAATTACCAGATCTTTATTTAGTATAAAATATTAAAGGGAAAAATATCTTCTTGATTAGTTCATATCGATGTGTGTGGGATATTTCATATTAAAGAAAGGGGTGGGAACTCATACTTCATAAATTTTACAGATAATTTTAGTAGATATGGATATTTCTACTTAATGAGGTATAAATCAGATTCGTTTGAGAGATTCAATGTCACGACCCGTCCCTCAGGGCCCGTGTCGCGATTACCCCAAGCCCGCCTTCCATAGGCCAGGGGCTGGTGACTAGCACCAGAAAGGCATATCCCTTAAATGGGAAGGCATTTCCTTTTTAACCTGTACAAACACACAGTCTAATAACACAACAAGAAGTAACCACACAGACTAGAACGCAATAAGTTGCAACCATAAAGTAAACTGATGTGGTAAAAGAGTGCTGAAAGTAAAAAGGGGTCGGAATACAACCCAACTGTAAAAGTACAAGTATGACTGGAAGTACAATACAACTGAAAGAAAAAGAAAAATAGTTATTGGGTAATCCTCTGAGGTTCCTACCTGTAGGGTAGGTAAAGATCGCCTCCTCAGCACTCCACGTCCATCAGTCTCCCCCGTCTTGTGTCATATCGAATGGTCCACCATAGAGCACCATCCAGTCCTAGATCCCTCGTCCTCGATCAAAGTTGTACGTCGTCTGCACTAGACATGACAAGATGCATGTGAATCCCATGCATGGGTGAGTATAACGATACTCAGTAGGGACCCCAAGACCGTCGTAGGTCACCTAAAGTTCCACAAAAAAAACCACAAATAAAGATATCAACTATACTTAGGTATATGCTTATACATATACCTAAGTTATAAAGATATACTCATATCATACATGAGGGAAGGACACCAAATAGGTAACACCACGAAGGTAGAAGTACCACACAGGTAACACCACAAAGATAACACCACGAAGGTAACTCCATGAAGGTAGAAGTACCACATGGCTAACACCATAAAGATAGAAGTATCACACAAGTAACACCATGAAGACAATACCACAAAGGCAGAAGTACCAAAGAGTTAACACCAGGAAGATAGAAGTACCACACAGGTAACACCACGAAGATAGAAGTACCACCCAGGTAACACCACGAAGCTAGAAGTACCACACAGGTAACACCACGAAGAAAGAAGTACCACACAAGTATCACCACGAAGATAGAAGTATCACACAGGTATCACCACAAAGATTGAAGTACCGCAAAGGTAAAAGAATCAGCTCACAATGAGGTATAACTTAAGTATAGAAGTACATGCGATTAGTCGTAACTAGATCATATTATTTTGTTAAGAAGCCCTGTTGCTGACCCACATAGGATCGATAGGTAACTAACCCCCGTTAACCCACACTGGATCGATAGGAAACTAACACCCACTGACCCACAGAGGATCTGACCCACACAGGATCGGTATGCACTGACCCACACAAGATTTGATCCATACAGGATCTATAGATGCTGACCTATATAGGATTGATGTTCTTTCATCACGTTGCAACCTTCCACGGGTTTCCTCGCACCCGGTGCGCTCGAGTTCCTTGGAATCTTCCCCTAGAGATATCGGTCATACCTCGACCACCAATAAGATCCGAAAAGGAGTAAATCAAAGGAACTCCATGTCGTAAGGGATTCAATTCGACAGACAGCACATCAATTGGAGGCCCGGTCTGTGAGTTATAAGCGTTTTAGCTCCGAGGGCCCGGTTAGATTAGGGTTCGATCCAACCCATCCATACTCTAAATATATCCAAAACTAAATTGGAGTATACCAAAAGGACATTCTCGATCCAAGGAATGTTGTTCCATAGACGGTTCATCAAACGGATGCCTAGTTCTCAAGATATGGCCAAAAAGGTGTATCTGGGTCCAGATGGGCCTAGGTCTGGTCCGACCCGGTCGGACTGACCAGACCTAGGACGACCCGACCCGGTTCGGGTTGACCCGGCCTGACCTGGGTCCAGCCCGACCCGCTAGGCATGGCCCGGTCGAAGTGGCTCGCTCGGCTGGGTACGGACCGCCAGGCTAGGTGCAGTCCACCCGACTAGGTGCGGACCGCCAGGCTGGGTGCAGTCTGCCCGACTGGGTGCGGACCGCCAGGCTGGGTGCAGTCCGCCCGACTGGGTGCGGTCCACCAAGGTGGGGCCCTCCCTAGCCACACTGGTGGAAGGCTCCCCCCGGTATTCTGAATGGTCGAATAGACCATTCGGATTGGCCAACCCGGTGGCAATAGGTGGCACCGCCTGGTGGCACGCAGGACCTGCCAGAGTAGTCCCGCTCGACGTGACGCAGTCGGTCGACAGTTTCAGTCGACTCCCTCCTTCTAGTAGCACGACGGCACCGTTGTCCTCCTCCTCGGCCTGACGTGCACCTCTCTGATTCCACGCGCTCGGTCGGCGTGTTGGCCGCCATCCTCCTTCACCGCGGTCTATGAGTTGTTGCCTCCTCCGGCGGCATGGTTTTGTCGCCGCCACCATCGCGGCCGACCGGTGTGCTGGCCGCTGCCTCTACACCTCCGGCGTCAGTCTCCGGTGATGTGGTTGGGTTCCACTCAACCGTCGATCCACCCATGAAGAACACGTCAACATAGAGGGAGTGGAGGGATCAGGACATGTTTGTTTGGCCCGCACCCTCCACGTTAGATCGATAACAGGTGGTTCAAGAGGATTTGAATCAACGTAAAACCACAAAGAACAATATAAACACTTCCCTACTTAGAAGAGATGTCCGCTGACAATGGTCGACGAAACCTCCTTCATCGTTGTTGTTGGTTCGTGACTCGGTGGTGCTCGTCACCACTCATTGGAACTAGTCTCATCCTCTAGGTGGTTGGTGTCGTGGTACTTTTCTAGGGCTTCGTCGCTTGGTGAAGTCGTGCCAACACCCCTCCCCGAGCTCCATATAAATAGGAGAGGATAAGGAGTGTGCAATGCTCAAAGAATTAATGAGGTTCATTTAATTAATGAACCTCCTGAATTCACGATGGTGCATTTACATGAAAAGAAGAGTAAATTCATTTATTGGCTTGACACGTCGTCAGTCCCACCAGTGTCATTCATCCATTGGAGGAAAGAAAGAAAATAAAATAACAAAACATGTTATTTTATTAATCTTTCAAAAGTACACAAAAATAACTTTTTCACCCGACCTACTGTGGTCGAAGTTATGTCTACCTTAAGTGAATCTCAGCACTTTGGATTCAACGGTGCCCTCATATTTTTAATCCGAGCAATGTTTCAAAAGTTATAAAATTCCGCTCACGTGTTTACTGAATGTACCCGAAAAAAAGTTCAGAAAATTATTAACAGTCACCATCGACCCGAGCCGGTCGAGGTTAGGCTCTGCCTAAGTGAAACACACCCCAACGAACCCAACATTACTCTCAGATTTCCAGTCTGAGTTACCATTTAAAAGTTAAGGATTTTACAATAAAATAATTGTCACTTAATTATGTTATTTATGGCCAAAAAATAACATTCATTGGTGGCCCGCGCCGGCCAATGTTAGTATCTGCCTAAAGAGAGCATACCCTCATGAGTTTATTGGTGGTCTCGAATTTTTACTCTGATTTTTCCTCCTTGAGTTATAATCATTTGAAAAATAAAATAATTTTATTTAATAATTTTATTTAATAATTTTATTTACGGTTATGTCATTTTTAGGTTTTCTCACAGGAGGCTCGCACCGACTAATCTTATGTTGTGCCTATGGTAAACTAGCTATCTTGAGCGCAATGGTGCCCTCATATTTCTGATCTGAGTAACTATTTAAGAGTTATTCCACTTTTTCAGGAAAACTACTTACGCATGCTAATTAAAGATTAACAAAACTTCGACGGATCATTCTGGGCACTCTGGGCCTCGAAATCGCGTGCCGTCAGATTTCACGGTCTCGAAAGAATTCCATATAATTAAAAAAATATGCAGAAATTTTGGGACATTACATTCAAGGAATACAAGAATGAATTTGAGAATCGGTTTGGTAAGAAGATTAAGAAACTTTTCTCAGACCGTGGTGGATAATATCTTAATCAAGACTTCATTGATTATTTATGGGATTTTATGATTCTATCTCAACTCACTCCTCTCTATACACATCAATGGAATGGTGTAAGAAAAAGGAGGAACCACACCTTGTTAGACATTGTGATATCAATGGTGAGTCATATGAATCTTCAATTATCCTTTTGGGGATACACATTACAAACATAAGCGTACATACTAAACTAAGCACCAACTAATGCGGAAAAAGGTATTCCATGCCTATTGTGGAGTGGAAAGAAAATTGTGTTGTCGTACTTATATATATGGGGTTGTGAAGAGTTTGTTAAGGCCTCTTCAGGTAACAAACTTTCACCCCAAGACATAAAGTGTGCCTTTATATGATACCCTAATGAAACAAGGAGAGATTAACTATACAACTCCTCAGAAAAAAAAGCTTACAGTGGAAATAAATGTTGTATTCCTTAAGAGGGAGCATGTCTCTAAAAGAGATAGTGGGAGTGAGATGGACTTTGATGAAGTATAGTCTCAAGGTACACAAGAGATGAAATAGAAAAAAATTCCACAAAGCCCTGTGGAAGAGGAAGATATTCTAGAGACACAAGAATTGTGTAGGAGAACAAAAGAGGTTAGAGAACCAAAATAGTATAGTTTTATAGTCACTGAGGATGGTGAATCGGTATTAGTTTATAATAATGATCATGTAACCTATAAGGAAGCAGTAGGTAATATATATGTTGCCAAGTGAAAATAAGCTATGAATTCTAAAATAGATTCCATGTACCAAAACCAAGTATGGATTTTGGTAGATCCTCCAGTTAATGTAAATCCCATTGGTTGTAAATGGGTATTCAAGAAGAAAATGGACATAGATGGACAAGCTAGTACATATAAGGAACAACTGGTTGCAAAAGAGTTTAAACAACATTAAGGCATGGACTATGATGAAAACTTTCACAAGTTGAAATATTGAAATCCATCAGAATTCTATATTCCATTGCTTCTTACCATGACTATGAGATTTAGAAAATGGATTTCAAAAAAACTTCTTTAATGAGAGCCTTCAAGAAAATTTCTATATGACATGACCTAAAGATTTTGTGACTCTAAAGGATTCTAACAAGGTATAAAAGTTTCAAAGATCTATATGGATGAAAGAAAGCATCTAGGTCATGGAATATTCAGTTTGATGAAGCCATAATAGAATTTGGTTTTATAAAGATGAATATGAGCCTTGTTTCTATAAGTGAATTAGTGGGATTGAAATCGTTTTCTTAATAGTATATGTCGATGACATATTATTTATTGGAAACGAAATACACGTCTTACTGTCTGTTAAATCCTGGTTGAATAAATTTTTTCCATAAAGGACTTAGGCAGAGCATCATATATTATTGGGATCAATATCCATTATGATAAATATAAGAGGTTGCTCAAACTAAGTCAAACTAAATGTATTGACAGTATATAGAAGATATTAAATATGGAACAATCCAAGAGGGAATTATTTCTAATGTCACATGACATTCATATTTTCAGAAAAATGTATCCTCAGAAACATGAGGAAAGACATAGGATGGTAATGATTCCATACACATCTTTGATTGGGTCAGACATGTATGTTATGCTATGTACTAGGATATATTTCACCAATGCCTTAATCATAGTAGGAAGATTTCAAGCTGACCCAGGTGGTTGTCACTGGATGACAATCACGACTATGATTAAGTGTCTAAGGCATACTAAGGATATTCCCCAATTCTATATAGGATATGAGGAACTAGTCATCAAAGGATATGAAGATGTTGGTTTCCAAATAGATTAGGACAATCTAAAATCGTATATGGGATACATCTTCACTCTAAATAGAGGTGTTATGATCTGAAATAGCTCAAATCAAGCTAGGGTCGTAGATTCTACAATAAAGTTTGAGTATATTATGGATTCTGGTGCAGCTAAAGAAGTAGTTTTTATATGAAACTTCATCCAAGAGCTCGATGTGGTACCTAGTAGTAAAGATCATATTATAATCTATTGTGATAATACTGCAATGGTGGATCTTGCAAAGGAGCCAAGGTCACATCAATGGATGAAGCACATACTTCAAAAGTATCATCTCTTGAGGGAGTTTTCTCAAAGAAGTGAAGTTATAGTGAGAAAAATATCCACAGAAGACAAGAGGACCTCATGACTAAATCCTTAACTCTTTAGAAACATGTTCATCATTTGAGGTCTATCAGACTAAAAGTCATATGCAGTTAGATCTAGTCTAAGTGGGAGTTTTTTGGGATTGGTGTTCTAGAACCAACTATTTATCCTTTGATTATATATATATTTGAAGGTTTGAATATTAATAAAATATCTTATAACATATTGTTCATTTTTTCTGTATAACCTTGATGTGATAATGTCTTAGGTTATCTATCACATTGATAAAGTCATAACAACTCTCTGCTGTGATGAGAACCTTGGAGTTTCATGATGATGTTCTTAAATATAGTTCTATGGTCGGATAACATACTATGATAGTTTGAGTGGTGCGGCCACACCAGCCCTCTAATTGAGGCGAAGTTGACTCTTACAAGTCACATATGACCCATGGATCATTTTCCTAAAGTTTCAACAGAATCTGAATGCCTTTGGTCGGTTTTCCGTATGTTAGTTGTTGTATTCACTTAAAATGATGTCCTTTTGAAAAAAAAAGAGACACTTTGAGTGGTGTCGGCCAAACCGCACCTTGGATTGAGTCAGGGTTGACTCGTACACATCACATATGACCCATGGATTGTTTTCCTAAATTTTAAACAGAATTTGAATGTGTTTGGTCAGTTTTCCGTATGTCTATTGTTGTTTTCACTTAAAATGATGTTCATTTCAAACAAAAGAGATACACTTTGAGTGGTGTTGGCCAAACCAACCTTCAGATTGAGGCGAAGTTGAATCTTAAAAATCACATATGACCCATGGATCGTTTTCTTAAACTTTCAATAGAATCCAAAATCATTTGGTCGGTTTTCCGTATGTCAGTTGTTGTTTTCACTTAAAATGATGTCCATTTTAAACAAAAGAGAGACACTTTGAGTGGTTTTGGCCAAACTGCACCTCGGATTGAGGCGGGGTTGACTCATACACATCAAAAATGACCCATGGATCGTTTCCCTAAAGTATCAACACAATCTGAATGTGTTTGGTAAGTTTTTCATTTTCTAGATGTTGTTTTTACTTAAAATCCTGTCCATTTCAAATAAAATTGAGACGGTTTGAGTGATAATGGCCACACCAACCCTTGGATTGAGTCATAGTTGACTCGTACAAGTCACATATGACCCATGTATCATTTTCCTAAAGTTTCAATAGAATATGAATGCATTTGGTCAGTTTTTCGTATGTCAGTTGTTGTATTCACTTAAAATGATGTCCTTTTGAAACAAAAGAGAGACACTTTTAGTGGTACCGGCCACACCGCACCTTGGATTGAGGCAGGGTTGACTCTTACACTTTACATATGACCCATGGATCATTTTCCTAAATTTTCAATAGAATCCGAATGCATTTGGTCAGTTTTCCATATGTCAATTGTTGTTTTCACTTCAAATAATGTTCATTTTAAACAAAAGAGAGACACTTTGAGTTTCTTCGGCCACACCGTGGGCTGGATTGAGGCGATGTTGACTCGTACACATCACATATAACCCATGTATCGTTGTCTTAAAGTTTCAACAAAATCTGAATGTGTTTGGTCAGTTTTTCGTATGTCAGTTGTTGTTTTCACTTAAAATGATGTCCATTTTAAACAAAATAGAGACACTTTGAGTGGTGTTGGATACACCATGCCTTAGATTGAGGCAGGGTTGACTCTTACACATCACAAATGACCCATGTATCATTTTCCTAAAGTATCAACACAATTCAAATGCGTTTGGTCAATTTTTCGTATTCCAGTTGTTGTTTTCACTTAAAATCCTGTCCATTTCAAATAAAATTGAGACGGTTTGAGTGGTGATGGCCACACCGGCCCTAGGATTGAGGCAGGGTTGACTCAATCAAGTCACATATGACCCATGGATCTTTTTCCTAAATTTTAAACAGAATCCATGCCTTTGTTCAGTTTTTCGTATGTCAGTCGTTGTATTCACTTCAAATAATGTCCTTTTGAAACAAAAGAGAGACACTTTGTGTGGTGTCATCCACACCACCCCTCTAATTGAGGCGGGGTTGACTCTTACACATCACATATGACCCATGGATCGTTATCCTAAATTTTCAACATAATCTGAATGTGTTTGGTCATTTTTCCGTATGTCAATTATTGTTTTCACTTAAAATGATGTTCATTTTAAACAAAAGAGAGACACTTTGATTTGTGTCAGCCACACCGTACTTAGTATTGAGGCGTAGTAGACTCTTACATTTCACATATGACCCATGGATCATTTTCCTAAAGTTTTAACAGAATCGGAATGTTTTTGGTCATTTTTTCGTATATCAGTTGTTGTTTTCACTTAAAATGATGTTCATTTTAAACAAAAGAGAGACACTTTGAGTGGTGTCAGCCACACCGCACCTCGTATTGAGGCGAGGTTGACTCGTACATGTCACAAATGACCAATGTATCATTTTCCTAAAGTATCAACACAATCCTAAGGCATTTGGTCGGTTTTCCGTATGCCAGTTGTTGTTTTCACTTAAAATCCTCTCCATTTCAAATAAAAGTGAGACAGTTTGAGTGGTTATGGCCACACCGGCCCTCATATTGAAGAGGGGTTGACTCGTACAAGTTACATATGACCCATTTATTGTTTTACTAAAGTTTCAACAGAATTTGAATGTCTTTGGTCGGTTTTCCATATGTCAGTTGTTGTATTCACTTAAAATGATGTCCTTTTGAAACAAAAGAGAGACACTTTGAGTGGTGTCAGCCACACCGCACCTCGTATTGAGGCAGGGTTGACTCGTACATGTCACATATGACCCATGTATAGTTTTTCTACATTTTCAACAAAATCCAAATGTGTTTGGTCAGTTTTCCGTATGTCAGTTGTTGTTTTCACTTAAAATGGTGTCCATTTCAAACAAAAGAGAGACACTTTGAGTAGTTTCGGCCACACCGTGCTTCTGATTGAGTCGGTGTTGACTCATAAACATAACATATGACCCATGGATCATTTTCTTAAATTTTAAATATAATCCAAAAGTGTTTGGTCAGTTTTCCGTATGTCAGTTGTTGTTTTCACTTAAAATGATATCCATTTTAAACAAAAGAGAGACACTTTGAGTGTTGTTGGCCAAACCGCACCTTGGATTGAGGTAAGGTTGACTTTTACACGTCACAAATGACCCATGGATCGTTTCCTAAATTATCAACACAATATGAATGCGTTTGGTCATTTTTTCGTATGTCAGTTGTTGTTTTTACTTAAAATCATGTCCATTTCAAATAAAATTGAGACGGTTTGAGTGTTTTCGGCTACACCGACACTCAGATTGAGGCGGGTTTGAATCATACAAGTCATATATGACCCATGGATCGTTTTCATAAAGTTTCAATAGAATCCTAATGCCTTTGGTTAGTTTTCCGTATGTCAGTTGTTGTATTCACTTAAAATGATGTCCTTTTGAAACAAAAGAGAGACACTTTTAGTAGTTCCGGCCACACCGTGCCTCAGATTGAGGTGGGGTTGACTCGTACATGTCACATATGACCCTTGGATAATTTTCCTAAATTTTCAATAGAATCTGAATGTGTTTGTTTGGTTTCCGTATGTCAATTGTTGTTTTCAATTAAAATGACGTTCATTTTAAACAAAAGAGAGACACTTTGAGTTGTGTCAGCAACACCGTGTGTCGGATTGAGGCGGGGTTGACTCGTGCATGTCACATATAACCCATGGATCATTTTCTTAAAGTTTCAACAGAATCCAAATGCGTTTGGTCGGTTTTCCGTATGTCAGTTGTTGTTTTCACTTAAAATGATGTCCATTTTAAACAAAAGCGAGACACTTTGAGTGGTGTCGGCCACACCTCACCTTGGATTGAAGAGGGGTTGACTTTTACACATCACAAATTACCCATGTATCATTTTCCTAAAGTATCAACACAATCCAGATGCGTTTGGTCAGTTTTCCGTATGCCAGTTGTTGTTTTCACTTAAAATCCTGTCCATTTCAAATAAAATTGAGACGGTTTGAGAGGTGTTGGCCACACCGGCCCTCGGATTGTGGCGGGGTTGACTCGTGAAAGTCACATATGACCCATGGATCATTTTCCTAAAGTTTCAACAAAATTTGAATGCCTTTGGTCAATTTTCCGTATGTCAGTTGTTGTATTCACTTAAAATGATGTCCTTTTGAAACAAAAGAGAGACACTTTGAGTGGTACCGGCCACAACGTGCCTCGGATTGAGGCGAAGTTAACTCATACACGTCAAAAATGAATCATAGATAGTTTTTATAAATTATCAACACAATCCGAATCCTTTTGGTTGGTTTTCCATATGTCAGTTGTTGTTTTCATTTAAAATGTTGTCCATTTCAAATAAAAGTGATACACTTTGAGTGGTACCGGCCACACCGAGCCTCGGTTTGAGGTAGATTTGACTCGTACATGTCACTTGGGCATTTTGAGTGTCGTCAAGTGTGGATTGAAGATCCGGGTGAGTCTAATCCTCTTCTTGATTCCTCTTTTCAATTAGGGTTTTCACTCTTCTCTCATCTTCTTCTGAAGCTCTAAAACCCTCTTTTCTATTAGGATTTAGGGTGAATCTTGAAGATAGATTAGATTGAGATCCGGGGTCCAGGGATGAGGGTTGGGGGGGCTGTCCGGGGGTCTGTCCCGGGTCTAGGGAGGAGGGTGGGGGGGTTGTCTGAGGGGCTGTCCAGGGTCCAGGGAGGAGGGTGGGGGACTGTCCGGGGTCCAGGAAGGAGGGTGGGTAATATATCTAAAACTCTATCTAGGTATCATACATAGAATTTAGATAGGACTATGAACCGAAGTGGGGTGTCGCCTTGGATCGGGGTCAAATCATGGCATTACCACAGCGTGACCGTGGCATAAATGCGGCATGACCGCGGTGTGTTGGCCGATCCAGTAACATTCGCGGGGCAGCATCTTCCGGCCAGGAGCGAAGGGAGAGGGAGGAGGTGGGGAAAAATTCCGGTCATCGCCTCCCTCCCCATTAACTATGAGTGGGTAATGTATCTAAAACTCTATCTAGGTATCATACATCGAATTCAGACAGGACTACGAACCGCCATGGGGTGTCATCCTGGAGCAGGGCCAAAACATGGAATTACCGTGGCATGATCGCGGCATGACCGTGGTGTGTTGGCCCGGTTCGGCGACATCTGTGGGGCAGCATCTTCCAGCCATGAGCAAAGGGAGTGGGAGGAAGCGGGGAAACATTCCGGTCATTGCCTCCCTCCCCATTAACTATGGGTGAGTAATGTATCTAAAACTCTATCTATGTATCATACATCAAATTCCAACAGGACTGCGAACCGTCGCGGGGTGTCGTCCTGGAGTAGGGCCAAATCATGGCGTGACCCCAGCATGACCGCAGCGTGGCCCCAGTGTGACCTTAGTGTGACCGCGGCGTGTTGGCCCGGTCCAGTGACATCTGCGGGGCAGAATATTCTATCCTGGAGCGAAGGGAGTGGGAGGAAGTGGGGAAACATTCCGGTAGTCACCTCTCTCCACATTAACTATGGGTGGGTAATGTATCTAAAACTCTATCTAGGTATCATACATCGAATTCTGACAGGACTGCGAACCACCATGAGGTATCATCCTAGAGCAGGGCCAAATCACAGCGTGACCGCGGCGTGACTGCGGTGTGTTGGCCAGGTCCAGCAACATCCTCGGGGTAGTATCTTCCGGCCAGGATTCCAAATAAATCCTATGTAGTTGTCCTTCACATTATAGAAACCAATATTATGTTATAAAAAACAGACTCTTGATTCGAGATTGTGGTATGATAAAGATATATATTTTATATTTGTTGTTTTTAAAAGTGGTTTTATTATAAAAACATGGCTTTATTTATCAAATGAAACAATTATATTAAAGAAAGCTTATTCAAGATATGCAATTCAATATAATTAAGCAGAATTAAGAAAGAAGCTAAATTCAATTTAAAGCATTCTTAAATTAAAGAGGCTACGAGAGGGACTCTACCTCAAGGCGAAACCAAGCCATCCACTTTGGCTCTTGGAGCTTTCTAACTAAAAGTTGTTTCTCCCCCACTGGGTATACGCACCTTCACACACATGCAAGGACACGTATCCCCTATGCACACACCCTCATGTCCATGAGCATGTGCAAGGGGATCCTTACACATATGCTTATATGCATATACCAGTCTCCACTCACCTGCGTATGCATTTTTATATATATATATATGGGCACACCTAGCCCCATACGTGTATAATCATTGCCATGGTTGACTATACACGTAACGGGGGGACCCACATACATATACTTACTTACCTATGAACATGCTGGCGAGTCACCCTTGACTTGGTGACTCAAAACCAACAAGCAGGGATCAATGCACTACAAAAAGGATGTTAAGAACCTTAAAACACATAAAGGACCCTGCATAACCAGAGAAAAACCAACCAACGGCATTAAAGCCTTACCTCGATTGGCGAGAACCAAATCCACCCGAACCAACAAAAAACGATCCAACGCCCTACCAAAAACATAATATGGAGTCAAAAACATTGAAATCCCCAAAATATATGAGGTGCGAGACAAGTAGTAATCATAGAATCTTACCTCGGATCAAATCCGGCAGACTGAAACAATCTAAACCCCTTCTGGCCTCCTTCGTAGAATATAACTACTCCCTATCCATAGAAACCAGTAAAAGACCTAAGTAGCCAATACGGTAAAGAAAATAAAATAAAAACTAAACTAAAACATGCATGTCTCCTGTGACTATACATGTCACCACCCAACATATAAGAACCACAATGCCACATGGGTCAAATCATGCTCTTGAAGCAAGGGGGAAACAAATCCATATTTCAAAATGATACTATCAAAAAGTACATTCCTATTAATTAATAATTAATCTTCCTATAAATGGTATATAATTAGTTTTTCTCAAGTTTCAGCTTAGTCTGGTTTTGTTCAATACAAGTTTGTTTGGAAAATTACATGGCTACACCATTACTAAAGGGTCAAGATAGGTTGTGGTGTAAAGTTATTGTGGAATGGAAGGATGAAAACATTATTAGAAGTGATTACAACTAATATTCAATGACCAAAACTTCCTAGATGAGCTTAAACAAGCTATATCTTGAGATCTCTTAGATATTGAGTAGGAAAAATTGTTAGTGATTGAATATGAATCAACATTCACTAATCTGGTAAGTATATGTCAAATCATATGATTAATATAAGGCTTAAGGCATGAATATTTGTGATGAAGCTATGACTAATGATGTGATCATGGACCAATATTATGATTTTTCTCACCTATATATTTGTGGTTAGTATGATTTCTTTGGAAAATATAGGTTTTACATGAACATGGAAGGGGAGTTATTTAATTCCTCATTCAGGTGGAGGGAATACATCATTTAGCAGTTAGAAGATGAAGTATAAGCACCTACATGGGTGATCAACCATTACTCAAATTAATTGTTTCTTTAAATAAGAATTCTTATGTATATAAAGACAGTATTAAGAGCCTCGATATACCCTTAAACACTAACTTGATTATTCGATCATAGATTGCCAAGGGATTGATTATAACTATGTTCCATGGGAGTCATGGAGTCTAAGGACGGTAAATGAAAGTAAATAGATTAACATAGTAGACCTATAGATATGGTGTTCACAAGCCGCCAAGGTTTAGATAAAATTCTTTAGTGATTATATGGAAATGAAATCACCTTGTCACTAGGTCTCCAAGTGGATAAGTTATCAATTGGGATATGAGTGGTCTAACATATGTCTTATAATTTGGATGATATGTGTATGGACTGGATGAGGGTTTAGATCAAGTAAAATATTCCTAAGAGGATTGGGCCTTATGGTGATAGATGTGGCAATTGTACGTCTAGTGTTTGATGAGGAAATAATTATGAGGATGGATTGGACCTTATCTAGGTATCATACATCGAATTCCGACAGGACTGAGAACCGCCGCGGGGTGTCATCCTGGAGCAGGGCCAAATCACGGCGTGACAGCAGCGTGACCGCGGCGTGACCACGGCGTGACCGCGGAATGTTGGCCCATTCCAGCAACATCCATGGGGCAGCATCTTCTGTCCAGGAGCGAAGGGAGTGGGAGGAGGCGAGGAAACATTCCGGCCGTCACCTCCCTCAAGGGGGAAACAGTTCCATTTAAGAACCACACTGCCCCATGGGCCAAATCATGTTCCTGCAAGCAAGGGGGAAGCAGTTCCATTTAATAATCTCTTCATTTTTCATTATGTTCTTTATATAGCACGTTGTTGGAAACACCATACTAGTACACTTAGCCAATGAATATGCACCTATGCTACATTAGTTGAGTTGAATATTGTGCACATAACCCTGCTAGAACCCCTCCGTGTCGCACTGCAATCCGAGACTGACTACAAAACCATGCATATATTTAAGCAGTCAAACATCACAAAATCCCAAACCAAAATTAAGAAACAATTATAATAGGATAGGAGGTATTGAAGGAATTAGAGGGCCTTATCTGAGGTTCTATGTTGTTGGGTTCGCCAGTTCCATCACATTCTATAACAAATGGGGCCAATGATTAAAATGGATATAAAATAATGACAGAGAAGAATTTATTAGATAAAATAGTTATCTGGAAGTTTTTTTTAATGAGGGAATGAAATGACAGATAATGACATCCCAAGTCATCCAATGTCCTATTTCTTTGACCCTATAAATTAGGGTTGTAAACAAACTTGAGTGCTCGCAAGCTAATTGGACTCGCTCGACAAATACTTGAATTCGGTTTGGATTTTTTCAAGCTCAAGCTATGAGTAGTGAAGCCAAATTCAGTGTTATAATAACACAATCAAGTCAGTCGCAAAGGCTAATTGAACATCTAATATTTTAACATGTTATTTTTATTCAATATATGTGTATTTAATTTCAAGATCGAGCTCAAATTCAAGAAAGATCTTGTAATTAAAATTATGATAAAACATCTTAATCAAAACAAGTCGAGCCTAATTGAGTAGCTCGATCAAGCACAAGGTCAAGTCAGTAAATTGATGCTCGATCGAGCACTGAGTATAATAAAACCATTTCATTTCACCATAACTAAAACATTCAATTAAGTTCCATTCAATTGTATAAAATCTCTCAAACATAAATGAAGGTAAGATGGGAGTCATGGAGACATACCCATAAACAGCACCCAACCATCTCCGTGACATGTGATGCATCTATCCACAGCATCCCTGGTGAGTTTAGAGGGTTCTCTCCCACAAGGAACACTGTTAAGTATTTGTAGCATCCAGGAGCTCTGCACACATTATCCCATCTTTAGGGACACCTATCGTGGACTATAATGATCATTGCAGATATAACAGAAATGATCTTTGCAGATTAAACAACACTAAAACAACAACAAATTCATTGTTTTACAGTGGAAAAAAATATAGATACCAAAAATGTAGGGAAAAAGCAGACATTGCACCCATTATAGTAGTACCAATAGAAGAAGAAGCTCCCCAAAGCCAAGGCTGAGACCTCCCAATCAGCTAAAGCTGAAAGCCACCCAGATTCGACTCCACCATAGCTACTATAGCTCTTGGGGGGTAGGGGTCGGCCCCGACAATATTATTTCCCAGGAGGGAGGAGAGGGAGCTAAGAGAGGGGGACGTCTCGTGGGGTGTTCGTCCATGGGGGGTCTTGCGCGCGACTGGAGAGAGGGCCGGGGGTTGTCAGAGGAGGAGATTGAGTTGGGATGTCGCCAAGAGAGTGAGATGAGAGGGGAGGTAGGAATGTAACCGGGAGCCGAGAGGGGAGGGGGACATCATCTTCGGAGAAGGAGCCGAGAGGGGAAGGGGAACGTCGCCGGAGGAGAGGGAGGGGGGCCAGGAGGCGGAGACGGAGGCCGAGAGGCGGAGGATGGGAGGCCGAGGCCGGGAGGAGGTTGAGGTCGAGGAGGGGAGGAGCACACGAGGATGAAATGTCTCGAGGGAGGGAGCCCTAATTTGGGTCTAATTTTTTCCAACGGTTAATAAAAACTGTGGGTAATACATCTCTTTCCTAACGGTTTTCTTAAATCGTTGGGAAAACCAACCATAAAATTGCCTATGCCAACAGTTCTAGTAAACCATTGGCATAGGTTCTTTTTCCCAACGGGTTTTCTAAACCATTGGGAACAAAGTGTTGGTATAGGCTCTATTTCCAGTAGTGAACAGCTCTAAAAACCTAAGTGTTGGCTTACCATATTTCCTAATATATAGTTTCCCCAACCTAGGTGACACCCAAAATAAAACACAATGACCAACCTCAAACTCTAGAGGTCATTTATGATTATTAATGTAAAATTTCTATCTACTTTTCATAGTTACCAACCACCTCCTAATCAACTAAACCAAATCAGACATCTCCTGCATGAGACTAGGACTAACAAGTGATGACTCACCTTCCTCCATCCAACAAAGATGTGAACGGAATGGTCTGTCATAAAAAGTCTCAAATGGTTCCATCTAGATCGATTTTTGGAAGATTTTATTATATGTAAACCTCATGAGTGTCATATGATGCTCCCATAAACCACCAAAATATAAAACATAGTCTTGTAACATATCCTCCAGAACCTAAATAGTCCACCCAAATTGACCGCCAGTCTGAGGATGATAAGTTGTTCTCAAAAGAATGTGTCATCTCAGATCCTTCAGAAGACCCTACCAAATCCACAAAGTGAAACAAGGATCTCTAGAAAAAATGACACTCGTTAGAACACCGTGTAGTCAAACTATCTTACACATGTAGAGACTACCCAAATCATCAATGGTAAAGGCCTCCCTGATAAGAAAAAAGTGGGCTATCTTTGTCACTTGATCCATGATCACCCATACTGCATCATTGTTACAAATTATCTTGGGTAATCCTATCATAAAATCCATAGTGATAATATCCCTTTTTCCATTTAGTAATGGTAAAAGGATTCAAAAGCCTAGTTGGCCTCTGATGCTCGGCTTTTACCTGATGATAGGTGAAACATCTCACCACAAATTCCACTACCACCTTCTTCATTCATGACCATCAGTACTATCTACAGAGATCATGATACGTTTTTTTCAATACGAGATGTACTGCCCATATAGAAGCATGAAACTCTCTCATCAGGTCCTTGCACAAGCCTGTAGGGACCCAAGATTGAACATCGAAAAGAAGAAAATTTCCACTGCCAAGATACCATCTTGATGGTGTCTCTATACCATATAATCTATCTCTCAGAACTAAGCCCTATGGATCATATTTCTTCTCTGTATTGATCCAGTCTAAAATCATGGGTATAACAGATGTTGAAGTCAAAGTTACTCAACCCTGGGACTCCTGAATATCTAGATGCATGTATGAAAAAAATCATCATCATCCACCACTCATCTTAAGACTCCCACACTGCTTATTTCTGCATCTTCTAGATTAAAGCATCAGTAACGGAATTTCCCTTACCCATTGTATAATCCAAATCGAAGTCAAAATACTAAAGATACTCAACCCACCTCCTCTTCCAAAGTTTCAGGTCCCACTGAGAAAAGATGTACCTGAGGCTCTTGTAGTCTGTGTACATCACAAACCTTTCACCCAAAAGATAGTTTCTTCATCATATTAGGACATGTACCACCGCTTCCAACTCAATATCATGATTAGGGTAATTCCTCTCATGCAGTCTTAACTATCTGGAGCCATAAGAAACCAATCGATCCTCCTACATCAAAACTACTCTGATTCCAACTCCAAATGCATCACAATACATAATATATGTTTTACCTAGTATAGGTTAAGTGAGGATAGGTGTTGAGGTATGCCTACCTTTCATCTCCTGAAAATATCTCTCACAAGCATCTGACCAAACAAACTTCACCCCTTTCTTGGTCATCCCAAACATTGGTGCTTCCAGACAGGAAAAGTCCTGGATAAAATGTTGATAATAACCTATTAAACCAAGAAATATCTAAATCTTGAAGTCATTCTTGGGTCACTCACAAGATACCAAGATTGTAACTTTATCTTGGTTTAATGACACACCTACCTATGAGATGACATGGACCAAGAAGTGCGTGTTATCAATCTAGAAACTGCATTTGGTTAGATTGGCATAAATATGATGATATCTCAATGTACTTAATATGATTTAAAGATGTTTGGCATGATCATCTACTATTAGGGAGTACACTAATATGTCATCAAAAAAATCACAATGAACTGATCCAAAAAAAAAGATAAAAGATCTAATTCATCAAGGCCATGAATACCTCCAGTACATTTTTTAAACCAAACAGCATCACTACGAACTCATACAAGTCATACCTGCTCTTAAAAGTAGTTCAAGGTATGTTTTATGGTCTCATACTCAAATGGTGGTAACCTGATATCAAATCAATCTTGGAGAATATCTTATCACCTCTCAGCTGATCGGAGAGATCATCGATATGTTGAAGAGGATACTAGTCCTTGACCTCCATTTGGTTCAATCTTAGATAATACACACATAACCATAAAGTACCATTATCCTTTTGGTGAAAAGAACCAGAGAAACCCATGAAGATGTACTAGGTTATATAAAACCTTTAACATATAGATCTTCAAAATGAACTTTTAACTCTCAAAGATCTACTGTTCCATTCTATAAGGTGGAAAAGAAACTGGTTCTTCTCCTAGAACCAACTCAATCATGAAATAAATATCCTGCTCGGGTGGTAAACTGTATATTTTTTTTAGGAAATATATCCTAAAAATGGTCTTCTAATGGAGTAAAATAATTCTATTACATTCCACCATCATTTAGAGTAAGACTGGCTATCTGAGTTTTGAGACAATCAAATCTTCATTGAATTATTCTTAAACAACCATCCATAAGATCTCACTCACCCTGGTGAGAATAGTTGCCTCCTTCTGGAGATAGAGAGGTAACTCTCCTCCAATAATAATCAATATAATCCTAGTATAGGACTAACTAATCCATACTGAGAATCAAATTGAAATTTGTCATTTCTAGCACAAACGGATCCCAAAATAAATGGCAACCACCAATCTCTATAGAACATGCCTTGAAACATTTGATATTCTCTGAACGCACTCCCAATGGTGTATCAATGGTCAAAAAACCATTTAATTTATCCATATAGAATATTAAACCATTTGAAAAAAGAGAAGATAAAAATGGATGTGATGATCTTGTATCAAAAAAACTCAAGCAAGGGTAGATGATATGAGAATTGTACCTAGAATGATATACAATCTTGTATCCACAATAGACGGAGTTGTCTGCATAATGTGAAACTGACTATCCCCTATTCCCTAGGCTCTAGTCTAACTCCCTTGAGTTATTCCCTCTACCTGAAATTGGTGCTCCTGCACTGGGGTACCACGTCCCCTACCTCGACCTGAACATCTAGTGGAACTCCAGCTACCTGTCTACTAAGGAGTAGTTGAGTCCCTCCCAAACTTGGGTATCTGTCCTGACCACTTATCATTAATCTATTGATTCATGACCCTATAAAACCTCTATAGGTTGATCATCCTACCACAAGCACGCCACTCCAAAGCAAGGTATGTAAACTAAGGCCGCTTATGGCACAACTTGCCACACTAAAAGCACTACAATAGAACATGGTCATGAGATGGATTCCCACTTCCTTTACAACTCTTCCTGCTATTTCCTTAGAAGAAACTATCATAGAATCACTTCTTTCCACTAGAAGAAGAGCTCCCAATTCACCCAGCTGAAACAAATTGGTCACTACTTAGGGTCTCTCAGATTCCCTTCTATGATGAGTGTTTGATTCATCGAATCTTAAAAGGTAATCAGAAGAAAAACATTCCCCTTTGACCTAATCTTATAGTGAATTCCATCTTAAAAAATTCTCACCCAGGAGATCTCACCAACTTCTAAAGATGGTGAAAAGCACTACAGGTCGATGAAACATTCGACGTAGTCCATCACTAACATTCCTTCCTATTTCAGATGCATGAACTCACAATCTTTTTTATCCCTAAACATATTGAGATAGAATTATCTCAAGAACTTCACCTTGAATTACTTCCAAGATAACTCCTCTTGGTACCCAACCTTATCTAGAATATCTCACAAACTCTTGGAAAGTCCATGGAGCATATACATAGCAAGCTTCGCCCTCCTATATTTGGGTGTCTCACGATGCTTAAAAATTATCTAGATCGACTCAATCTAGAACTTAGCTGCCTGGGGGATCCCTCCCTAGTGAATGTATGTGGATACTGCAACTGTAACTCTCTCTTTAGCTCAAACATTGAATGAATGGCACAAAAAATCTCCCTTTCTATGGATCGCGTGACCATCAGAAAGATTTCATGAAGTTGAAAATCCATATGATCCTTAGGAGCTATAGGAAGATCCAGTCCAACTGTGTTAGGAGCGTGATGATTTCCACTCTCCTGATTCTCAACTCAAAGACGGTGGGGATGTATTTTCCCTACAAAAAAATACAATCCTTAGAACACCGGCTATAATAAACAAATTCAACCTCAATAGGTGAAAATAATAGAGAACCACTTCTATCAGTCTCTCCAAACATGGCTTGCGAGTGTTTTAGCATGACATATTAGTTCATTTCATATATCATATATAAAAAATGTCTCATATCACAGTTCATATAGGCAAGTATACAACACATGAAATAAATATGTACCTATAATGAATAATTAATCTCAATATATATCCCTTTTTGTCTATCATGATTCATGCATACTCATCTCACACCATACCGGGACACAAGTATAAATATCAAGAAATAATAACATCACACAACATGTGAATCAACCAAAGTGAAATAACATCAATGGTAACAAGAAAACAACATAAACAAAAAATCCCATCCTGGGGCACTCATATTTTTTCCCATACATGGGTTAGCTACTCCCATGCACAAGATCATTACCAAGTCTTGACACATCCTAGTCTTCTTTATACATTTCACAAATATCAGAGCAATATAAAAGAAAAACATGCCCCTATGATACCACTTTGTAACATCCCTCAATCTGGAACTCTCTCACATGACCAAATCAGGTTGGTTACGGGACCTCAAGCACGCCTCCTCGTACACCAAAGGTTGCTGACTAGAAACGAGGGTATGATAAATATAGTGGGGAGAGTATACCCCCTATTATAGAGTACAATATAGTGGAAATAACCCATAATAAATAAACATTAGAGTAACAGAAATAGCAGAAAAAATATATCATACCACTAGGAAGTAAAAAGGGGGAACCAAATAATCTAATAATAATAAGCCATGTAATGACATACTGATATGTATCTAATGCCAAACTAAAAACAAAATAAATAAAATAATAAGTTGGAAAAAAAGTAAACCTAAAAGACCCTAGTCTCGAACCTCATGTCAGACTCATCTCCAAACTCTAGATCATCTAGAAATCAATAAATTAGTAACAAGGTCCATTTCCCTTATCCGGACCTACATCCATGAAATCTGCTTAGGTACCAAATGGTGGCCCAGATA
Organism: Viscum album; assembly: GCA_963277665.1. Lineage (NCBI taxonomy): Eukaryota > Viridiplantae > Streptophyta > Magnoliopsida > Santalales > Viscaceae > Viscum > Viscum album. The sequence continues at coordinate 741,945,603 of OY728123.1, read as the reverse complement.
GGGTGTGATTAAAACTAAGTATTTTGAAACCACCGTGTCTAAACATAACCAATCTAATAATAAGTGTACGCAATAAGTGATAAACATTTGTATTAATTAATCAATTCATAAAATAAAACAATAAACCTGCTTCGACACCATGATAGAATATATCTAATCATTTAGAACAACTATGCCAACCAAAAAAAATATAACCATGAAAAAATATCACAAATTTGGGTTAATCCCACTATATAAGTATTATAGCATGGAAATGGTTAGATTCCACTCAATATAATCATTACATCATGGGACTGGGTAAAGCCCGCTCAATATAAGCATTATAGAATGGGATTGGGCAGAGCCCTCTCAATATAAGCATTACACCATGGGACTGGGTAGGGTCTTCTCGATATAATAATTACAACATGGGACTGGGCATAGCCCTCTCAATATGAGAAGTACAACATTAATTGCAATACATGTCACAGTAACATAGATATCACAATATCACATCATATGGATCAATAGTTAATTATACAAATTACCATTTATCTTTCAATTACACTTTCATTTATATATCAATTTATTAATAGCCATACCAATAGATCAGAAGTAATTACTAGGGTGATTCTATATAAATCAATCACTTAAGTCTTATTTCATGCTAAACACACTTTAATCTATTAGCCAATTCATATTAATCAAAGGTTCACTCACCCTAAGGGTATCTATAAGCCAGGTCGCATCAACGATTGAACCCAAGGGATCCAACCAATATTCCATTCCATGATTTACCATTTATCAATGAATAAATTAATTAAAGTGCACATTATGTCGGTGCAATCACAATATTTCATATACTTTGCAATTAAACAGACCATAGGGTTAGGTTCAAACTCCTTACCTTTAATCGGATGATTTAGCCACGCCAACCACGGGTAAAACCAATGGAAATAGAGGACTGGAAGATTAATAAAGGAAACTAGGGATCAAACACTAAACCACAATGTCTGAAGGTTATGAAATCGTGTCAGATTCACCAGGAGTCACCTAGGGCTTGAGAGGAGGGGATACACAAAAAGTTGGAATGAGAAATAGGCATATGACACTGCTTAAAATCACTACTCACGATACTTACATGGCATATAATCCATTTCAATGTCATGTATTTATTTTTAAAGGTTTACGCCAAAAAACCCATCACCTCAGTTTAATATTTAACCATAATCAACTTTTACATGATGTGTAACCACTTCATACCATGCACTGGTTCGCGACATGTGTTTGGTGGAAGTTACACGTTATGTAACATGTACATGGTGTGTAAATTATTTGCAGATAGTTTTCAGCCCAGTTTCTACATAAGGACCCAAACCACCTCTAAATCCTTATAAACCATATAAAACCCTCATAAACCCATTTAACACACTTATACCTAGACTCTATTAATTTAAAAAACCACACATACTTGAACTTTAGGTCATTTCCCCCAAATAAAGGCTCTCTATCTCTGATTAAGACTCGACCACCAAGGTCAAATGAAAAACTCAAAGAGGCATGTACTTAGAAAAAGGTAGTATCTTACAAAGATGAACAACACAAGACGATTGATTCACCATGTTAGCACCTGATGTTGCATCGATAATTGTTTAGAGTTTAAAGGATCTCATGTGGATCATTACTATAGGGATTCTACACTTGGATCCTACAAGAGCAATGAAGGTAATCCAAAAATGGTTTTTAGGATGATCGACAACATTATCATTGAATAAAGTTCCTAATATGAGGTAACCTTTATTCAGATATAATATAAATTAATTATAAATTTAACGTGAAAAGATCCTCTCTAGGTTATGGGTACTCTTATGTCAATATTCGGTGGAAAAAAATTCATTGGTCATGACGTTTACATCTTGTACAAATTTTTAAATGATCCGTAGAATCCAAAAAAACCTTATAGTTATATTCCCATCAAGGAATTTATTTTGTTCCAAGAACCTTCAAGTGGGATCAAAGTATCACGTTTTAAATTTATAATTATTTATTTGATTTTTGATCTATTATGTGAAATAGTGGTTGGATATTTCATTTCTAGAATATTCTTACTTTAATTTTTTTTAATTAACATGATTTCTACATTTTAATTACTTCATTCAAGATCCATATCTTCTTAAAGGACTAATAATGGATGAATAATGAATAGATATTCTATCAGGAAGTGACAAGGATTTCGGTCGGTAATATTGGGTTACATGGCATATAACCGGAGTATACACCAAGTACCCAAGTGCACTACACCTGGCCGTGTTGCGGGATATACAACACACCAAGAAGTAACTACACAGAGTGCATTTATTACACACTACATGTAGATAGGGGCAACCTGGCACAAGGATTTTCGAATTACACAATGTGTAGTTGGTGTATATGTTGTGTCGTCTACACGGTTTAGTGGAAAAATTCGCGCAAACCATGTAGTCAAATACACGGTTAAAAGTCACATGAGACTAATAGCCTGAAACATTAATTAAATAAATTGATTGTAGCTATCTTACATGGAATGTAATTCATTATTTCCTACATCTGAAGAACACATTGAGTCCTTTGATGAGTCATGCAGACACACAACTAGCGGAATATATGGTGTGTAGCTGGATAACACATTCCATGGTCCCACATCTGAAGAGCACACTGAGTCCTTTAGTGGGTTATGTGGACACATGAAAAGTATGATACATGTAATGTAGCTAGAAAGTACATGCTATGTAGTTTGGTCGAGGTACATACTGAAGCCCTTGATATTTTCCCTCGTTACATGGAAAACTAGGTACATGATGTGTAACTTGATAGTACACTTCGTTTAGTCTCCCAATAAAGGATAGAATTAAATTACATTAAATAATTAATTGGAGCATTAAAAACTTATTATATTGATTAATATATAATGTGTTTAGAAAATTAATACAGGTTTTAAAGAATTCAAAATGATCAATTTATTTCTTGTAATTATCTATAATTATTGTTCATGTCATTTATTTTCCATTAATACATTTATGATGGGTATCTCCAAGATAATTCATATGGTCATTAATATAAAATGGAATTAATGAATACAAGCGCATTCATCTTAATAATAAAAAATGAATATAAATGAATGTTATTCGGTGTACTTTTGTGTATTCATTGCATTTATATGGCCATTAATGATCTTTACCAAGACCTATGTATGTGTTGGTTTTATTTTATGTTATTTATTGCTTGGTTTTTCAATTATTAATTATTAAATTAAAATTATGGCCTACGAGTCATCTCTCCCTCATTTATTATGTATGACATGCATGTCTAGGGTGATTTATATAATTCCCCTTGATTAATTCTTTGGTTCCCCTCACATGTGTGTGAGTTATAAATACATGTAATAAAAGGAACTTCCCAAGACACATAGAGGCATTTCAAGGAGGGACCAAGATGTCTCCAACCTAGGTGATACATAGGTGGATAGGTGGAATGATATAAATCATGTCAAGACCGACATAATGAGTTATTCCCCTAGGTCATGTGTTGATTTATTATCCACTCAATAAATCAAATGTTAAATAAGCTCAAGATCGGGTTATTTATTTATTTATTTTTGTCTTATGTATTATTTATTTTATAGATTCAAGTCCACAATCACATAAATAAATGAATTAATATGTAAATATGAAATTTAACTAAATAGATTATGCATAAATTTTTTATCAAACATGGTTAATCACTTAAGTAAGATCCACTTTATATTAACAATACATGTGAAGGATAAAGCAAGATAAAATTTATACATAATAAATAAAATCCTTAAAATATATATTAATTCAAACTTGGCCTTCCATCACTTGATTAGGAATAAAATCCATAGAACTAAGTGTTTGACCAACCCATATTGGGACACTTACTTTTATCATGGAGTTCTTATGAAAGTTTTGGGTTGACTTAACTAACTTGTATTAAGAGGAGTATTACATTATAGACTTGATGTAACTTTGAGTAAAATGTTGAGGAAATCTAAGTATATATTTTTGGATTGGGGTTCCACTCAATGAATCAAGGAGTTTCAAGCCCACAATTGGCAAATACCTGCTTACCTAAATACCTTTAAGAATCTTGACCAACCAATGTTGGGGTTATGTGAAGGGGAATATGGATCATTGACACTATAATTTCCTAGTAACTATACATTCCAAGTTCAATGGTAAGGGATATTGGGACTTGATAAAATATTGGGAGACTTAATAAAATTAATTATTATTATTTCTCACATAATTTGTAATCAATAAAAGTATTAATAATATGCTCTTTTGTAATTATAGAATAATGGAAATTTTTTCATTCACATTGTCTTTATGATTGATATTGGATAAAGACTATATCCCTACTAGAAGTAACTTCTAGGAATGGTTTAGATGTGTGGGAGTTGTGTTGCGTCATGAACAGAAATCTTACATGCTAGAATCCTAATTGCTTAATCTGCCTGTAATGGAGGTGAGTGGTGAAGAGTTTTCTATCTATGAAAAAAACTTGAATGACATGGTAAATGTTCAATGTTTAATGCTTTCATCTATATATAGTTAACTCATGAAGTCTCATAAAGACATGGATGCTTATATCATGCTTGAGCATCTTCATGGTTTTTATTAGGAGTGAGAAAAATAGGAATGGTTTGATATATTAAAAGTTCTCTTTTAGATTAATATTGGAGAGGGAATGCTATATGGGCCTCACAAAGTCAAACTCATTGGATACATTAAGAACTTAGAGGTTCTAGGGTTTAAACCCCCTGAAGAACTGCACACTGATCTAATTATTGCATCAATCCCTCAAAGCTTCTCCAGTTTTGTTAAAAAATTTAATATAAAAAGCATTGAGTAGTCTCTCTTAGATCTTCTCACTCCTAATTTCCAAGTCTATAAGGAGTAGAATCATAAAAATCCTTCCATAATTATGGTTAACAAAAGTAAAATCCAGGTGAAGAGCTCTAAACCCAAAGCTTCTTCACATTTCCCTTACAAGAAGATAAAGATCAAGGAAAAAACAAGGGAAAATGATGTTGTCTATTTCACATGTGGTAAGAAGGGACACTGGAATAAAAAATGCACCCATACAAAAAAGAAAGGGGAATCTTCATGTGTGTTTTTTATCTAGTGCAATCTATCTATTTCTAAAAATTGGATATTAGATACATCTTGTTGTGCTCACATATGTATTTAAAGATAAAAACCAAGTGGATTCATAAAGATTGACTGAGGGGAGGTGGATCTACAAGTTACCAATAAATCCAAAATTACAGTCGTGGCTATTGGGGACTACCATCCTATGTTTTCAATGAGAATAATCCTGGTTTTGAAAGAATACTATTATGTTTCATCTATTACCAAAAACATTATTGTTGATCCAAAATTGATACAGATGGATTTATTTTTAATTTTTGGGAATAAATGTTTATTCTTTTATAAAGATATCATTTTTTATGTTATAAGGGATATTTAAATAATGGTCTTTATGTGTTGGATTATATGAACCAAGTAATGGAAATCGATAATAAAACTAGTTCACATGACTCATACCAAACCCAAATTTGGCATCACTGGCTAGGTCATGTAAATGAAAAACATTTTACTAAATTACATCAATATAGATATTTATATTCCTTTGAACTAAAACCACTTGGTGTATGTTACACATGTTTACAAGGAAAAATTACCAAATCTTTATTTAGTATAAAAGATTAAAGGGCCAAATATCTTCTTGAATTAGTTCATATCGATGTGTGTGGGATATTTCATATTAAAGAAAGTGGTGGGTACTCATACTTCATAAATTTTACTGATAATTTTAGTAGATATGGATATTTCTACTTAATGAGGTATAAATCAGATTCCTTTGAGAGATTCAATGTCACGACCCGTCCCTCAGGGCCCGTACCGCGACTACCCCAAGCCCGCCTTCCATAGGCCAGGGGCTGGCGACTAGCACCAGAAAGGCATATCCCTTAAACGGAAAGGCATTTCCTTTTTAACCTGTACAAACACACATTCTAAGAACACAACAAGAAGTAACCACACAGACTAGAACGCAATATGATGCAACCACAAAGTAAACTGATGTGGTAAAATAGTGCTGAAAGTAAAAAGGGGTCGGAATACAACCCAACTGTAAAATTACAAGTATGACTGGAAGTACAATACAACTGAAAGAAAAAGGAAAATAGTTATTGGGTCGTTCTCTGAGGTTCCTACCTGTAGGGTAGGTAAATATCGACTCCTCAGCACTCCACGTCCGTCAGTCTCCCTCGTGTCGTGTCATATCGAATGGTCCACCATAGAGCACCGTCCAATCCTAGCTCCCTCGGCCTCGATCAACGTTGTACGTTGTCTGCACTAGACATGACAAGATGCGGGTGAATCCCATGAAGGGGTGAGTATAACGATACTCAGTAGGGACCCCAAGACCCTCGTAGGTCGCCTAAAGTTCCACAAAGGAAAAACCACAAAGAAATATATCAATTTTACTTAGGTATATGCTTATACATATACCTAAGTTATAAAGATATACTCATATCATACATGAGGGAAGGACACCACATAGGTAACACCACGAAGGTAGAAGTACCACATAGGTAACACCACAAAGATAACACCACGAAGGTAACTCCATGAAGGTAGAAGTACCACATGGCTAACACCATAAAGATAGAAGTATCACACAAGTAACACCATGAAGACAATACCACAAAGGCAGAAGTACCACATAGTTAACACCAGGAAGATAGAAGTACCACACAGGTAACACCATGAAGATAGAAGTACCACACAGGTAACACCACAAAGCTAGAAGTACCACACAGGTAACACCACGAAGAAAGAAGTACCACACAAGTAGCACCGCGAAGATAGAAGTATCACACAGGTATCACCACAAAGATTGAAGTACCGCAAAGGTAAAAGAATCAGCTCACAATGAGGTATAACTTAAGTATAGAAGTACATGCGATTAGTCGTAACTAGATCATATTATTTTGTTAAGAAGCACTGTTGCTGGCCCACATAGGATCGATAGGTAACTAACCCCCATTAACCCACACTGGATCGATAGGAAACTAACCCCCACTGACCCACAGAGGATATGACCCACACAGGATTGGTATGCACTAAACCACATAGGATCTGATCCATACAGGATCTATAGATGCTGACCTATATAGGATTGATGTTCTTTCATCACGTTGCAACCTTCCACAGGTTTCCTCGCACCCGGTGCACTCGAGTTCCTTGGAATCCACCCCTCGAGATATCGGTCATACCTCGACCACCACTAAGATCCACAAAGGAGTAACTCAAAGGAACTCCATGTCGTAAGGGATTTAATGCGACAGACAGCACATCAATCGGACGCCTGATCTGTGAGTTATAAGCATTTTAGCTCCGAGGGCCCGGTTGGATTAGGGTTCAATCCAACCCAGCCATACTCTAACTATATCCAAAACTAAATTGGAGTATACTAAAAGGATAGTCTCGATCCAAGGAATGTTGTTCCATAGACGGTTCATCAAATGGATGCCCAGTTCTCAAGATATGGCCAAAAAGGTGTATCTGGGTCCAGATGGGCCTAGGTCTGGTCTGACCCGATCGGATTGACCTGACCTGGGACGACCCAACCCGGTTCGGGTTGACCCGTCCCGACCTGGGTCCAGCCCGACCCGCTAGGCACGGCCCAGTAGAAGCGGCTCGCTCGGCTGGGTGCGGACCGCCAGGCTGGGTGCAGTCCGCTCGACTGGGTGCGGACCGCCAGGCTGGGTACAGTCCGCTCGACTGGGTGCGGACCGCCAGGCTGGGTGCAGTCCGCCTGACTGGGTGCAGTCCACCAAGGTGGGGCCCACCCTAGCCACACCGGGGGGAGGCGCCCCCCGGTATTCTGAATGGTCGAACAAACCGTTCGGATTGGCCAACCCGGCAGCAATAGGTGGCACCACCTGGTGGCACGCAGGACCTGCCAGAGTAGTCCCACTCGACGTGACGTGGCCGGTCGACGGTTTCAGTCAACTCCCTCCTTCCAGCAGCATGACAGCACCATTGTCCTCATGCCCGTCCTGACGTGCACCTCTCTGATTCCACACGATCGGTCGGCGTGTCGGCCGCTATCCTCCTTCACCGCGGTCTATGAGTTTTTGCCTCCTCCGACGGCATGGTTTTGTCATCGCCACCATCGCGGCCGACCGGTGTGTTGGCCGCTGCCTCTACTCCGCCGGTGTCGGTCGTCGGTGATGTGGTTGGGTTCCGCTCAACCGTTGATCCACCCGTGAAGAACACATCAACATAGAGGAAGTGGAGGGATCAGGACGTGTTTGTTTGGCCCGCACCCTCCATGTTAGATCGATAACAAGTGGTTCAAGAGGATTTGAATCAACGTAAAACCACGAAGAACAATATAAACACTTCCCTACTTAGAAGAGATGTCTGCTGACGATGGTCGAAGAAACCTCCTTCATCGTTGTCGTTGGTTCGTGACTCGGTGGTGCTCATCACCACTCATTGGAACTAGTCTCATCCTCCAGGTGGTTGGTGTCGTGGTACTTTTCTAGGGCTTCATCGCTTGGTGAAGTCGTGCCAACACCCCTCCCCGAGCTCCATATAAATAGGAGAGGATAAGGAGTGTACAACGCTCAGAGAATTAATGAGGTTCATTTAATTAATGAACCTCCCGAATTCATGATGGTGCATTTACATGAAAAGAAGAGTAAATCCATTTATTGGCTTGACACGTCGTCGGTCCCACTAGCGTCGTTTGTCCATTGGAGGAAAGAAAGAAAATAAAATAACAAAACATGTTATTTTATTAATCTTTCAAAAGTCAAAAAACATAACTTTTTCACCTGACCTACTGCGGTCGAAGTTATATCTCCCTTAAGCGAATCCCAGCACTTCGGATTCAATGGTGACCTCATATTTTTAATCCGAGCAACAGTTCAAAAGTTAGAAAATTCCGCTCACACGTTTACTGAATGTACCCAAAAAAAAGTTCGGAAAATTATTAACAGCCACCCTCGACCCGAGCCGGTCGAGGTTAGGCTCTGCCTAAGTGAAACACACCCCAACGAACCCAACATTACTCTCAGATTTCCAGTCTGAGTTACCATTTAAAAGTTAAGAATTTTACAATAAAATAATTATCACTTAATTATTTTATTTATGGCCAAAAACTAACATTCATTGGTGGCCCGCGCCGGCCAATGTTAGTATCTGCCTAAAGAGAGCATACCCTCATGAGTTTAGTGGTGGTCTCGAATTTTTACTCTGATTTTTCGTTCTTGAATTATAAGAATTTGAAAAATAAAATAATTTTATTTAATAATTTTATTTAATAATTTTATTTACGGTTATGTAATTTTCAGGTTTTTTCACAGGAGGATCGCACCGACTAATCTTATGTTGTGCCTAAGGTAAACCCACTATCTTGAGCGCAATGGTGCCCTCGTATTTCTGATCTGAGTAACTATTTAAGAGTTATTCCACTTTTTCAGGAAAACTGCTTACGCGTGCTAATTAAAGATTAAAAAAACTTCGACGGATCATTCTGGGCACTCCGGGCCTCAAAATCCTGCACCGTCGGATTTCACGGTCTCGAAATAATTCCATATAATTAAAAAAATATGCAGAAATTTTGGGACATTACATTCAAGGAATACAAGAATGAATTTGATAATCGGTTTGGTAAGAAGATTAAGAAACTTTTCTCAGACCGTGGTGGATAATATCTTAATCAAGACTTCATTGATTATTTATGGGAGTTTATGATTCTATCTCAACTCACTCCTCTCTATACACATCAATGGAATGGTGTAAGAAAAAGGAGGAACCACACCTTTTTAGACATGGTGATATCAATGGTGAGTCATATGAATCTTCAATTATCCTTTTGGGGATACACATTACAAACATAAGCGTACATACTAAACTAAACACCAAATAATGCGGAAAAAGGTATTCCATTCCTATTGTGGAGTGGAAAGGAAATTGTGTTGTCGTACTTATATATATGGGGTTGTGAAGAGTTTGTTAAGGCCTCTTCAGGTAACAAACTTTCACCCCAAGACACAAAGTGTGCCTTTATAGGATACCCTAATGAAACAAGGAGAGATTAACTATACAAATCCTCAGAAAAAAAGGTTATAGTGGAAATAAATGTTGTATTCCTTAAGAGGGAGCATGTCTCTAAAAGTGATAGTGGGAGTGAGATGGACTTTGATGAAGTATAGTCTCAAGGTACACAAGAGATGAAATAGAAACAAATTCCACAAAGCCCTGTGGAAGAGGAAGATATTCTAGAGACACAAGCACTGTGTAGGAGAACAAAAGAGGTTAGAGAACCAAAATAGTATAGTTTTATAGTCACTGAGGATGGTGAATCGGTATTAGTTTATAATAATGATCATGTAACCTATAAGGAAGCAGTAAGTAATATATATGTTGCCAAGTGAAAATAAGATATGAATTCTAAAATAGATTCCATGTACCAAAACCAAGTATGGATTTTGGTAGATCCTCCAGTTAATGTAAATCCCATTGGTTGTAAATGGGTATTCAAAAAGAAAATGGACATAGATGGACAAGCTAGTACATATAAGGAACAACTGGTTGCAAAAGGGTTTAAACAACATTAAGGCATGGACTATGATGAAACCTTTCACAAGTTGAAATATTGAAATCCATCAGAATTCTATATTCCATTGCTTCTTACCATGACTATGAGATTTAGAAAATGGATTTCAAAACAACTTCTTTAACGAGAGCCTTCAAGAAGATGTCTATATGACATGACCTAAAGAGTTTGTGACTCTAAAGGATTCTAACAAGGTATGAAAGTTTCAAAGATCTATATGGATGAAAGAAAGCATCTAGGTCATGGAATATTCAGTTTGATGAAGCCATAATAGAATTTGGTTTTATAAAGATGAATGTAATCCTTGTGTCTATAAGTGAATTAGTGGGAGTGAAATCGTTTTCTTAATAGTATATGTCGATGACATTATTTATTGGAAACAAAATACACGTCTTACTGTCTGTTAAATCCTGGTTGAATAAATGTTTTTCCATGAAGGACTTGGGCAGAGCATCATATATTATTGGGATCAAAATCCATTATGATAAATCTAAGAGGTTGCTCGAACTAAGTCAAAGTACATGTATTGACAGTATATAGAAGAGATTAAATATGGAACAATCCAAGAGGAAATTATTGCTAATGTCACATGACATTCATATTTTCAGAAAAATGTATCCTCAGAAACATGAGGAAAGACAGAGGATGGTAATGATTCCATACACATCTATGATTGGGTCAGACATGTATGTTATGCTATGTACTAGGATAGATTTCGCCAATGCCTTAATCATGGTAGGAAGATGTCAAGCTGACCCAGGTGGTTGTCACTGGATGACAATCACGACTATGATTACGTGTCTGAGGCATACTAAGGATATTCCCCAATTCTATATAGGATATGAGGAACTAGTCATCAAAGGATATGAAGATGTTGGTTTCCAAATAGATTAGGACAATCTGAAATCGTAGATGGGATACATCTTCACTCTAAATAGAGGTGTTATGAGCTGGAAGAGCTCAAAGCAAGCTAGGGTCGTAGATTCTACAATAAAGTCTGAGTATATTATGGATTCTGATGCAGCTAAAGAAGTTGTTTTTATATGAAACTTCATCCAAGAGCTCGATGTGGTACCTAATAGTAAAGATCATATTAGACTCTATTGTGATAATACTGCAATGGTGGATCTTGCAAAGGAGTCAAGGTCACATCAATGGATGAAGCACATACTTCAAAAGTATCATCTCATGAGGGAGTTTTCTCAAAGAAGTGAAGTTATAGTGAGAAAAATATCCACAGAAGACAACGTGGCGGACCTCATGACTAAATCCTTAACTCGTTAGAAACATGTTCATCATGTGAGGTCTAGCAGACTAAAAGTCATAGGCAGTTAGATCTAGTCTAAGTGGGAGTTTTTTGGGATTGGTGTTCTAGAACCAACTGTTTATCCTTTGATTATATGTATATTTGAAGGTTTGAATATTAATAAAAATATCTTATAACATATTGTTCATTTTTTCTGTATAACCTTGATGTGATAATGTCTTAGGTTATCTATCACATTGATAAAGTCATAACAACTCTCTACTGTGATGAGAACCTTGGAGTTTCATGATGATGTTCTTAAATATAGTTCTATGGTCGGATAACATACTATGATAGGGCATATAGTATGTTGATTGTCATGTGTGGGTACTCATAAGCGGATTAGGGTTCTTCTCATGAAGTATTCATTTAGTAATCTCCAAGATATAAGATTATGAGAATATACCCACCAGTAGGAATTTCACATGTTTTGGTGTCATCGGATATTTCTATATGTGGGTGTGTGTAATGACCCTTAGATTTTAAGATTATCATTAATGCAGGTCATAACTCACACATTTAGATTTATTGACTCAAACTGTGAAGTCATATGTTCACGAGAAGTAGGGTACATTGGGTGTGCCATGAATGACATGTTATTAATGGATAATTCAAGGAAGGATTTGTCCATTCCATCTTTATGGAAGTTGATATCTCGACCCTTTAATTGGAATATAACCATCACATTAAATTTCATGGTCATGGTGTAATAACATATTTATTTCAGATAGTCAAAGAAAGACATACCATGCATATAGGTTGATGACATGGATGCGCAACTTATTTGATGAGATATTGTGATAAAAAGATTATATTACATAGCGAGCATTCGTATGTGGTTGTCAATGTTGTGATGTTAAGTTTTTTCTTTTGGGCATCTTGACTCATTTCTAGATAGTAATCTTAGACTTTAGACAAGGTCACCCAATGCCAACGAGAAAAAATCCAAGAGGGTCACACACTAAGTATTTCCATTGATCTCGATTAATTTTTTTATTTAATTAATGGATTAAAGATTACTCTCAATACCGAGGAATGATTTTATTCATTTTTTATTGATTGTAAATTATTAATTTAACATTTATAGATATTTATTCATCAGATTGTGAATAACATATTTATTTATGGATAAAATATTTAATTAAATATCTATTCAGGTATTCGTTAAATGTTGAGAATGTCAAACGGACCAAGATCATATCTGATGATAAATATTAATTTACAAGCAAGTAAATAATATTTATCATTGCATAAGTTTGCAAAATCCATAAAATAATAATATTACTAATATTATTATAGCATGGGGTCAATAATAGTTTGTTGTATTATTTAAGGGTTAATACATAATTAAATAATATTTTAACATAAACCCTAGATCTATAAATAAATGATTATTTCTATTATGTCGGGTTAATTAAAAAATTAAGAACTGGGAATCGTTGCACACAACAAACTTCTCTCTCTCAAATTAGTCATTCTCTCATCTGCTCAAAAATGAGAAGAACTCATTCAAACCCAAGGGATCTTGCAGTGATCAAGATGAACAACACAAGATGATTAATTTGCCGCTCTTGCCCCTAAAATTCCATTGATGATTGTTTGGAGATCAAAGGAGCATGTGTGGATCACTGTTAGAGGGATTCTACACTTGGATCCTACAAGCGTAACAAAGATAATCCGCAAAGAGGTTTTCAAATGATCAATATTGTCATCATTGAAGAAAGTTCATAAGACGAGGTAACCTTTTTTTAGATCTAATATAAGTTAATTATAAATTTAACATGCAAATATCATATTCGGGTTTGAGTTCTCTTATGTCAATATTCAGTGGAAAAAAAATGTTGGTCATGATGTTTATATCTTGTACAAATTTGTGAATGATCCATCAAATCTGACAAAATCTTATGGTTATCCGCCCACCAAGGCACTTCTGCTGCACCTGAAACCTTCATCCCCCAAAAAAAAACCCTTCAATGATATAAAAGGTTTTGGCTAATTATTTTTTTTGTGTTTGGACAAGCGTTTCACCCGAAGCCTTCAATATGAACTTGACCAATTTGATGTAAAATGCTTATATTAGTATGGATATGAGATATTTAACTAATATAAATTGACATCTTATTTTAAATATATATAATATTTATTGATATTTAACTTATATAACATGTTTATATTGATTTAAATATGAGATGTTTAAATAACATAAATTTTATGAATATCATGGGAGTCATGATGGTGAGAGTGCGAGGCTCCTCCTTTCAAATTGATGATGGCGATTCTTCTCTCTTCTAGGATTTTGCTCTATCATGGAATATTTCAATCCAGATTGGGAGAGGTCATTTACGTCTTCGCAGAATGATAAATAGGTGGTCCCTTATAAAGCCATCGCTTTTTCGGAGGCGTTGGCGAGACCTTCTAGCACATCTGAAGACACTCAGAATCGTGTTCTCAAGCGCTCGGGGGATGGATCGGTTATTGTGGCAGCGGATCTAGATGCACTTAAGCAGAGATTGGACCTTTGCAGGTATTCAGTGCTAGGATGAGCTTCCTAGGAGAAGGTTATGAAACCCTAGTCCTATGTAGATCTGAAGAGCAGAATATCGCATTGCTGGGGGTTTTCTCGTTGGAGGCTTATACCAATTGGAAAGGGGTATTTTCATGTCATTCTGGAAAAACAGGAGGATCATGATGCGATTTGGAGAACTAGAAATCTCAATCTAAAACTAGGATTCTTTAGACTCTTGGATTGGGATACCAATTTCAATCCTTTTAAGCAGAGGCACTCAATGGCACAGGTTTGGGCAAGGTTTCATGGGCTCCCATGGGTTTATTGGCACCCAAAAATACTAAATAATCTTGCCACGGGAATTGGTTCACCAATAAATATTGATCACTGCACTATGAATGGAGACCTTGGTCTATATGTCAGGGTTATCATAGAGATCAATATGGATACTCCGCCTCCTGAGCACCTATATCTGGCTACAGGTAATCAGCAACTTGAAATCAATTTTGAGTTTGAGAATCTGCCCAAGTTCTGTGATCATTGTAAGATGGTAGGACATATGGTTAATAACAGTCGCGTACTGCAAAAATTGGTTCAACTGGCTCCTGCAACCACGACATGGAGGGAAGTCTCAAGAGTTAAAAAGAACAGTGTAGTGAAATTTTGGAGAAACAACACCTTGGATACAACAAAGGAATGGAAAATCAGCAAGCCAGAGATGGCCAGCTCTTCATGGGAAACTGTGGTCGAGGAGGAAGAGAAACAATATGGAAAGGGAGAGACTCTCATAAAGCCACCAGCAAATACTGAGTAGTGTAGCCAAGCAGAAGAACAAGCAGATCATTTACTAGATATCTCAAAAGATGTGTTCTCAGTTTCATTCTCATCACAGGATGAGGATTTTTTACTTGAACTTGTATCAGCTGACATAGATGATCAACTAGTGGACACTCAGCCTACTGATGTGGAGATCACTCCAACAGTTGGGACAGAACCGGGTGAGAATGTTCGGGCTTCAGAAAATATTCTAATTGAAGAACACAATGTATAAAATTCTAGAAAAGAGAAACCCAAAACCTGCACTCAGGTTCAGCCTGGGGAGGATCAGAGGGAACCAAAGTTTTTTGTCTCTGTCACAGCAATAGGGACTGCTAGGAAGTCACAAATAATAGGGAAAAAAGAAAATGGGGGAATCACCCCCAAGCCAAAATCACAATGAGGATCCTCTATTGGAATGGTCAGGTAATAGATAATCCCGACACCGAAGGTTCCATCAGGCTACTTATAGGTATTTACAAACCTGATATCATTGGCATCTCTGAGCCTAAAATTAACTCATCATATATGAGTACTCTTTTCAGTAGTAGGGGTTACTCCATGCTAGGGTCTAATCGGGTTGTACCCAACCCTGACAGGCTATGGATTCTTGTTCATAATAGTGTTAACAACCCAATTATTGTCAATGAAGACAATCAAATTCTCACCTGAAGCTTCTTGGAATCTGATCAGAAAATGTTTTGTTCTATTGTTTATACTCACAATAACTACATTGACAGGAGGTTGTTATGGGCTAAAATAAAACTGTTGTCTGGTACCATAATGGATCCATGGATCACTGTGGGGGACTTTAACTCCATTCTTCATGAGGATGAGAAGATTGGTTTGGTCACTAACACTACCTCAATCAAGGAATTTAGGGAATGTATTGAGAAGGAAAGTATGGCTGAAGTAAATATAATTGGTACAAAATTCACATGGAATAGGAGACATCTTTATGGGATAAGAGCAAGTGGAATTGATAGGGATTTTGTCAATGAGGCCTCTCTTAGCTTTTGGAAGTCCATTGCGCATGTTACTCTTGCCAGGAACAACTCTGATCATCACCCCATCTTGGTTAGCGTTCTTAATAGTGAAAGAAAACAGCCAATTCGTTTCAGATTTAACAATGATTAGGCTTCTCTCCCGGACTGTTCAAAGCTTGTCCAGGATACTTGGGGATCGGCTGATTGTTGTTTCAATCCTTGTATCTCCAAGCTCAAAATTCTCAAAATAAAACTCAAGGAATGGAGCAAAGAAAAGTTTAGCTCAATGGATGATGAAATTGATGTCATTTAATGCTCTCTTCATGACATGCAGAAGTCTATTTCTAAAAGAAACTTCTCTGAAGACATGCAACATGAAGCTAAAATTTTCTCTAAGCTGAATAATCTCATTAAAATCCGAGACAGAATTAGGAAAGACATATTTAAAACAAGGTGGCTATTGGATGGTGACTGAAACACAAATTTCTTTAATGCTCTACAATGGGTTAGAAGGGCAAATAATCCCTTTCTTTAATCAAGGATGAAGATAGAATTCTAGAGGAAAGACAAGAGTTGTCCAATCAAATTGTTTCCTATTATGTGAATATTTTCAATGGTCAACCAAGGAATGAAATTCCAAGGGATAACATTATCCCAAATTTGGCAACTGAAGAGGAAAATCATTTTCTCACCTCTATTCCAATAGACTTTGAAATAAAGGGGTTGTCTTTGGACTCCAAAAAGAAAGCTCTCCAAGACCGGATGGGTTTACTAATCAATTCTTCCAAAGTTATTGGGATATCATCCAGAATGAGGTTTTCCAACTTGTAAATCATTTCTTTAAGGGGGTATTTTACTTATGGTTTTAATGCTCAGTTTATTACTCTCATCCCCAAAGTCGAGAATGAAAATGAGATAAGTCAGTTTAGGCTGGTTTCCCTTGTCAACACCATTCACAAAGTGATTACAAAAATTCTTACCAACAGACTTTCTCAGATCTCAGGGAAAATAATCTCATGGAATCAGTTTGGATTTGTGAAGGGAAGGAGCATTCAAGACTATCTACTTACTGCGTTGGAGTGTGTCAATCTCCTTAGAAAATCTACTCAAGGAGGTAATATTTCTCTAAAACTCGACATCAGAAAAGCCTTCGACACAATGGACTGGGGCTTCATAAGCAAGGCATTGCACAACTTTGGTTTCAACATGAATTTCATACACTGGATCAATGTCCTATTTGAATCAACCCATATCTCCATCCTTACAAATGGGTCTCCATAAGGATATTTCACCTGCTCTAGGGGGGTGAGAGGGGGATCCACTTTCAGCCATTATTTTTTCTCTTGCGGTGGATTATTTAAGTAGACTCATTATCAAGATGGTGAACGAGGGTGATTTATCCACTATCAAAGTAGTGAGGTAACTATGCTCCCTCCCAGATATTTTTCGCTGAAGAAATTGTGATTTTTACCAAGGGGATAGGAGGAATATAAGCAAGCTCGAGAATGCACTTCAACACTATGAAAATGTTTCTGGCCAAGAAATCAACTGGACCAAGTCCTTCGTATACTTTGGTAAGAATATTTCAGCCTCAAGGAAGGCTAGTCTTATAAGTGATCTGGGAATAAGGGAAGAATCACTCTCTTTTAACCACCTTGGTGTTTCAATGTTCTAGGGTAAGCCTTCAGCTTCACATTTCTCAAATGCCTTGAGCCAAATTCGAAGAACACTTGCCTCCTAGAAGGGATAGTCTCTTTCAATGGTAGGATGTATTTGCCTTGTTATAAATGTTGTGATCTCAAAACATGTCTACTCTTTTATGGTTTATCCCTGGCCTATTTCTGTTATAAGGAAACTCAATACCATGATGAAGAACTTCGTTTGGAGTGGAAGTATACTAGAAAAGAGAATCATCACTACTTCTTGGAAACAATGTTGTATGCCGCGTAAACTTGGAGGACTTGTCATAATGAACTTGGAAATATTAAATCAAGCCTTGAAAGAAAGTTTTATGTGGAGATTAATCAACAGCAAGTCCACTTCTCTAGAGTTTCTGAAATCTAGAATTCTGGCTCGACTTATAGCAGGAAAAAGTAGTTATATGGAATCCTCTATATGGCCTGGACTGAAAGCTGTATTCCAGAAAATTATTTCACACTCACACTGGTTAGTCAATAGACATTATTCATTGCGCTTTTGGAAGGATAACTGGATGGGTGCCCCGTTGGTTAATCGTGTCAGTACTGAGGAGCAGGAGATTGACCACGATATCTCAATTAAGGAGCAGCTGGAAAATGCAGATATGCTCCCGCATGAAATTGCTTCCATAGTTGCAGCCTATGATTTCATAAATCAGGATGACTTTATAATATGTGAGTCATCCACAAATGATATGATTGATTCAAAAAGCTTTTACCAACATTTGATTAATTTTGAATACAAGTGGATTGGGAATTTTAACAAAAAATGGATGCTCCCCTCATGGTACACCTTGATATGGAAGCTTTCGCTCAACAAACTTCTTGTGGACTCTAACTTGCACCGGGTTGGAGTCTCTTTGTGTTCAAAGTGTGTCTTATGTCATCAGAACTGAGAAGACGTGAATCATTTATTCTTGTGCTGCAAAACCGCATCATCACTACGGAAGTCTGTTCTCAATATCTTTGAAATTCCTGCTCCTCAAACAGACTCAGTTCTTCTGTTCTTAGCTGCTCTCTAGGATGCTAATTTCTCCAAACAAATAAATACTCTATTATGGGTAACATGTGTTGAGTTGATTCACACCATATGGCATGGAAGGAACAAAGTTATCCACAACAAGGTTGGATTTAACGTTGGAATTTCCATGGAAAATATCAGTGTTATTGTACGGGATGCAAATAAACTGCATACTGAAAAATGCAGTAACTCGGTGAATGACCTTATGATCCTTAGGAAATTAAACCATGTAGGAAACTTCCCTCTCCCTCTAGGAACCATGGAAGTTTTCTGGTTGCCACCCTTTGTCGGATGGCTGAAGTGCAATACAGATGGAGCATCAAGGGGAAATCTAGGGCCTTTAGGATTTGGGGTTGTTTTTAGAGATCAACAGGGGGATGTTGTGGAATGTATTCATGGCCCGTGTGAACATTGCACTGCTCTTGAAGTGGAGATGATGGGATTAATCACAGCAATTGACTATACACATCAAAGAAAATGGAGAAAATTTTGGTTCGAATGTGATTCCACTACTATTGTACAAGCTGTAAGGGAGGGTTAGATTCATCTATCATGGAAGATGACAGTAAAATGGACAAATTTTCCTGAAAAACTCTCTACCACGAGCTATATTATCACTCGCACTTTTCAGGAAACTAACTATATTTTTTGATGGTCTATCCAATAAGGGAGTAAATAAAGAGAGGTGCATTTATTCAAGTATTCTCCATGGTGACATGATTCCCCTTCTAAATAGGGATAAATGTAAAATTCCTTCATTTTGTCTTTTGTAACTTTGATTTGTTATAATTCAAGAGCCTCAGAGCTCATTTTTCTCAAAAAAAATATAAATTTTATTTAAAATATAAAAGTGAGGTATTTATATTTAATTGGGCAAGTCATTGTTTTATGGATATGAAATATTCATTATGGCGCGTGATATAGTTTACAGGGATGTTTTTTTTCATTCTCACTCCTTCGTGGGTTCTCATGAGATTAATTTATTGATATTACCATGAGATGAGTTAACTAATGTTTTGATTTTATGAGTTATTAAAGCCCCCTGGCATTAATTTGGGAGAATTATTGTATTGTGCGAGGAGTCAATGAGAGAGCTACAACTTTTAAAAGTCACAACATGTTGAACTTTAGTGTTGATGGAGGTTTATGATATTTATGGGGTTAGGCCCCTCTTATATCAAGAAATCCTTTGAAATATCATACGCGTCTCATCTCATTCTTGAACATCTCTCTAGTTCAAGGAAACTCTCTCTACCTTTTCCCCTTTACCCTTATGAAGCATGATTTGGAGTTTAATAAAAATCATATCAATGTTATTAGCGATTCTTCTATTCCATGGATATCACATGAGACAATAGCCAAACAACTACCATTGGTGATTGAGTTGACAAACTCATAGTTTTTGCGATTTGTTACAATTTCATTTTTGTCTGTGGGAAAATGGTGCATGATGTCCATCCTTACATCCAATTTTTTATAGGGTTTGCATCATTTCAACTACACACAATTGGTTATAAATGTCTTCAAAACACAATTAATTCATATTCATATAAATAGTCAAAGACGTCATTATCTTTTTTTGTTTTCGGTAAGAGATTTAAATCTACCTTTAATACATGTAGACATGTGA
Organism: Viscum album; assembly: GCA_963277665.1. Classification (NCBI taxonomy): domain Eukaryota; kingdom Viridiplantae; phylum Streptophyta; class Magnoliopsida; order Santalales; family Viscaceae; genus Viscum; species Viscum album. The sequence goes on along the minus strand of OY728123.1, from coordinate 741,924,964 downwards.
TTGGACTATATAGATAATGATACCAAAGATCATTAATATATTGATGATTATAAAGGATCAATCACACAAAAAAATAGAGAGATCAATATCGAGTTTGAGAATATTGAAACAAATTTAAAAAGTATAATCACTACTATAGATAGTGCTTTTAAAAGCGCTATAAAACACTTTTAACAGTTCTAGAAAATAACTGCTAATCTCAGTGAAGATAAAGGGGGGGTCTTCTTTAACAGTGTTAAAAAGGCGCTGATAAAGGGTGTTTTTTATCCACGCTAAAAAAATCACTGATAAAGACCCCCCTTTATCGGTGCTATTTTAGCATGGATAAATGATACTTTTTATCAATGTTGTTTTTAACGTTGATAAAGGGCCACTTTATCATCACTCTAAATAGAGCTGATAAAGTCCTAGCTGCATGTGATGTGCCGTTTATATAGTATCACACCCACCATCACCTGCACAACAAACACACACACCACCTGCACAGCGCACACAAGAACAAAGCAGTGCACACAAGGGTTTGGAAAACAATGCTATATACATTTCAAATAATGTTTTATATAATTACATTTACAATTATCCAACAAATAGTTAAAAACATTAATGTTTCATCCTTTGACATCCATGATCTCCTCTCAAAAAATGTACGCCCATGGTATTAGTTGTCGAACAAATCATCCCAACTCAAGCAAAAGGTTCCACCTATATAAGAAAACAAATATTATTTTATTAATACTATAAAGAAATAAATTAAAGATTAATATGAAAGAATACATTAATAAAATGTCAATTTTTAATATAAAAAAAGTCACATTTGGAGTTATACCGGTCACACCGTGTGTTGTATTGAGGTGAGGTTGATTCCTACACGTCACAAATGAGTTATGAATCATTGTCCTAAAATATCAAAACAATATGAATGAGTTTTGTAGTACTTCAGTTTGAGGTATGTAGCCTTTTTTATGTCTTTTTATGTGTTTAAAGTGCTTTGGATGAGTTGGGAAGGGGTTGGGAGGGTTTGGAATGGTTTTGAATAAGTTTGGAGGCTTTTTTAAGGCTGCACGGTTTGAGCACGGTTAGGGGAAACCATGCGAGATGAACCATGCAGGCCGTGGGGTACACATGGTTTTCCTAACCGTGCGAGGAGTCCATGCAATATGCCCCTTTGAGGCAGCAGCAGGCGCACAGTTAGCGCACGGTTTGTCTAACCGTGTGAGCTAACCGTTCGGCCCTTTAAAAATGGTTTTTTTAAATGGGGTTAGTCAGGATTTACCCTAACTCACCCAAATCTTATCCCATACAAACCCTGCGTGGGATTTCCTATTCTCAACAGCTAGGGGTGCTCTCCCACTCATTTTGGAAGGGATTTGAAGGGGTTTCTTGGTGGTTTGAAGGCGGTTCATCTCAGGTAAGTCTTCTCTCTTGGTTGTTTTGTGGTTTTCTCTAGATCTACTCTTCCCTATCTCTTGGTTTTCTAGATCTAAATCTGTTGCATGTATATATAGGGTTGTGGTTGCCTAAAGTGTTGATTTTAGGGCTTGCTGGTGGTAGGGAAGGAAATCTAGAGTGGTTTTGATGGAGCGTTGATCCGAATTTGTGGTGCAGTTGTTTGTGGGTCAATTTCGTCGGAACCCTAAAGGTAGGTGGATTCTCTCTCAACTCCACTTTGTTAGAACTAGAAGGATTGTTCCAATTAATTGGTTTTTCTTGAATTAATTGGGTTTTTTTATATGCAAAAATAGTTGGAAACCCCTTAGGTAATGTTTTGTGGATTTTTGGGAAAAGGGGGGGTTTTGTGGTGTGATGTTCTTGTTGTTGGATTTTAAAATGGAGATTTTAAAATCAGTTGCTTGGGTTGATTTGTGAAAATGGTTGATGAAAATGGTTTTCAATAAAGATGTTGTTTTATTGAAATATGGTTTGGCATGGAAAGTTGGTTAAATAGTGTTTTCAATAAATGGTCGGTTTATTGAAGTGAATGGGCATGTGTTGGAAATGATGTTGTGCTTATTGTATGGTCTTGGTGCTTTGTGCTTGGTTGATTAAGTGTTATGGCATGTGTTGATTATGTGTAAGTGGGCGGGAAGTCTCACTATAAAAGGTTATAGATAGTGGACGGAAGATCCGCCATTATGGATAGTGGTTGGGAAGCACCACTAGTTGGAAATGTAGTGAACGGGTTGGACAAAAGCTCCACCATTTTGGTTTCCTTATTGTGTGTTTCTTTGCAAGATGGAATTTTTTGTGCTAATGTGAAATATTGAAGTGGATTTTGGCATGGTTTTTCGGATTTCCCTTGGGTTTCATGGTTTGGGTAAAGGTGGCTTGGTAAGGGTGTGTTTGGATTATTGGTAATTATTGAACTATTTAATGTTTTATATAAACTATTTTATATAAATGTGATAATGGTTTTTATCCTAGTGGCATGTGTAGGGAATTCATTTGGGGAAAACCTACTGAGTATTTGTACTCACCCCCTGCTTTGGCACTTGAGTGCTTTTTCAGATATTGTATTATGGGACACAGATAAGGGTAAAGCATCTCATTTTTCTAGCAGTTCAACATGATGTTTTGGTGATGTTGTGGTGCTTGGAGCATGGAGCTTTATGTGGATATATGGATGGTGTCATAGTTATTTGGGGTCTTGTTGTGTAGTCTTCCACTTGGAACTTTGATTTTTGGTTTGGTTGTATTGACATTTGGGAATTATTATGGATTAGTTTGGTTGTCTTTTGGTAATGTATGGGTTGGATTGTTTTGTTGACATGAATCATGTAGCTTTGTTGATAATGGCATTTTTGGTTGGTTGATTTTATCTTAATGTAAAATCGTTCCCCAATGATTCTTGAAGCCCTTGGCATTTATTGCCAGCCTTTGGTTCCCTAGGAACGTCGCTTAAGTCCAAGTAGCATTCCTCCATCCTCTCAAGCCAATGGGATGGGGCGAGATGTTACAAGTGGTATCAGTTTGTTTGGTCCTTGGCTTTCAAGTGGGAGTAGTTGTTTGGTTCTTTGGCGTTGACTGTTCATCTTGGTGTTGGCATTCATTTTTGGTCTATTCCTTGAGTCGGGATGGTAGCAAGGCATAAGATTGTCGGAACATGGAATGTATAGCATAAAAGGACGTAGCTAACCCTTTTATGCTGAACTTCAAGTTACCAGGGAGTTGGGTACATAAGTGTTTTTGGAAACACTTATAGGAATTGGATATCTCATTGTCGTGGGTGTAGCTAATGAGATGAGCATGACATGCATGGTAGAAATGACTTCCTGTTGGGATGCATATTTCATTAGGGTATAATGATTTATGGTGTGATATGAATCTGTGGATTTTGAAAAATCTAAATTGGGTTTCAAAACGGAAGGATTTGAAACATGGAAACTTGTGGTATTTTGAAAATGGGTTTATTTTCAAAACATAGTGGTTTCTTTTTCAGAATAGTGCAATATGGGAAATGTAAACTTGGGGAAATCTTGGTTGTGATAGTTTTTATGTAAATGAATTTGAAAATTGTGTGCCTTTTCTATTAAGGGAGTGGGACTTATAGTTGTTTTGTATTGATAGAAATGGCACTGGGTAGGCTTCGTAGAGACCAATCGGAGGAAGCTGCTGAAAATGTGGTTGCACCTGATCCCTAGGTGAACCAGAAGCTAGTGCAGAGTATAGTGCAAGATTTCCAAGCTATGAAAAGTGGGAATAAAGGGGATGAACCAAAGCATGTGGATCATGCAGTTTAGTTTCAAAGGCAGAATCCACCCATGTTTAGGGGTGATTCGGAGCCAGAAAGGGCTAAAGCGTGGCTTAACAGAATGAATAGGATATTTGACTTCTTGGAAACACTGACAGATCTAAAAGTGAAGTTATCCACATACATGTTGGAAGATATTACCCTTTAGTAGTGAGAACTGGTAGTCCAAGTTGGGACGGACCAAGGTGTGACATGGGGGGGTTTTAAGGAATTGTTTAATAAACAATTCTACCCTCATACGTTCAGAATTCAGTGTACAATGAATTTATTCAGTTTGAAGCAAGGGAACATGGTGATAACGGAATATGCGGCTAAGTTTATGAACTTAGTGTGGTTTGCACCTAAGGTGGCAGGTAGTACATCATTGAAGGCATGAATTTTTTAAGATGGGTTGAACTAGGAAATTCATTCCAAGATAGTGGTGTTGTGTATAAATGATTACATAGAAATGGTGAATAGGGCTACGGTGGTTAAGCGAGATATTTTGAGGGCTACAGGTGGGGTAATTATGATGGTACCCATGGGTAATAGTGGGAACTCAAACGTTGGGTTCAAGCGGAAGAGGGGCACTTATTTCCAGGGTGGGAGTACGACTCAGAATCTGATGGAAGGATCGGAGAATCTTCCTCTGAAGCCTCAGAGTAAGCCGAGATGTTTTCAGTGTGGCTCTATGGGGCACATCAAGCAGGATTGTACGACACAACCTCAAGCATGTCATAACTGTAAGCATATGGGGCATCTCCAACGTTATTATCAGAATGCTCTGAGGTTAGGTGTCCATGACACTCCTTAGGGGTCATAGGGGTCTTATGCCTTGACAGGACATGGGCAGAAGCATACCCCTCGCCAGCAGAGCCAAGTGGTTCATGGTGATTCTTGGAATACCACGATGCCTCGGCAGGGAAATAAAGAGCAGAGCGTGGCAAACAAGCAGTTGTTTGGAGCTGAGCAAGTTGTGGTGGATGATCAGTTGGGACCATCCACGGTGTGAGGTACAGTTCTTTTAAATTCCATGTTGATGCAAGCTTTATTTGATACGGGTGCTTCGCATTCTTTTATTTATTCTTGCATCGTTGATTTGTTGGGTTTACTTATGGAAATGATTCCTTCTGTTTTGAAACTACAAACTCCTCTGGGTCAAAGAGAGTGTCGATCCTTCCTATATAGAGCGTGTTTCTTAGTTTTGGGTGACATTAAATTGATGTGAGATTTCTCAGTGCTTGAGATAGATGGTTATGATATAATCTTAGGAATGGATTTGTTGGTGATGTTTAAGGCCCACATCGATTGTTATGCATGAACGGTTAGTTTTATGATGGAGGATGGCATTTAACATATCTTTGGAGGGGAGAAAAAGTACAATCTAGGTGCAACAGATTTGTTAGAATCAACTTTTGGCACGATCTCATATCAGTTAGTGGCATTGTCATTGGCATTAGTGGAAGCAGTTGATCAGAGTGTTCTTCCAGCAGTTGTGGATCAGTTTATGGATGTATTTCCCAAAGAATTCTCAGGGTTTCCACTTGTGAGAGAAGTGAAGTTTACGATTGATCTCATTCTGGGGACCAGTCCTGTCTCACTTCCGTCTTACCATATGGCACCAGCAGAATTGTGGGAATTAAAGGTGTAGTTAGAAGAGTTATAAAACAAAGGATTCATTCGGCCTAGCACGTCTCTGTGGGCAGCACCGGTTTTGTTTATTAAAAAGGCATATGGAACTATGCGACTCTGTTTTGATTATCGTAGACTTAATCAGGTTATGATAAAGAACTGATATTCACTTCCATGTATTGATGATTTGTTTGACCAGTTGAGGGGAGCTCAGTGGTTCTCCAAGATTTACTTGAGGCCATGGTATCATCAATTGTGGGTGAGGAAGGAAGATATTCCCAAAATAGATTTCAGAAGTAGATATGACCATTACGAGTATGTGGTTATGCCCTTTGGTCTAACGAATGCACCAACAGTGTTCATGGAATTGATTAATTGGATATTTAAGAGATATCTGGATTCTTTTGTGGTGGTATTTGTTGATGATATACTGGTGTATTTGAGGACAAGGGTAGAGCATGAGCATCACTTGGCGATAGTGTTGGGGATCTTGAGGTATCATCAGTTGTACAAAAAAATGTCAAAGTGTGACTTTTGGATATAGGAGGTTTGTTTCCTTGTCCATGTTATTTCTGAGAGAGGTGTTTCAGTTAATCCAGAAAATATAGAGGCAGTTATCTCCTAGCAACCTCCAAAGAACCTTTTTTAAATACGGAGCTTCCTTAGTCTAGATGGCTATTATCAACGTTTTGTTCGTGATTTCTCACGATTAGCCTCACCAATGACAGCTTTGAAAAGGAAAAATATCACATTTCAATGGGATGAGCAGTGTCATAAATGCTTTGAAGAGCTAAAGCGTCACCTTATATCATTAACAATGAAATATTAGAAGATCATATATGATATCATATTTTCTCACAGATATATTTGAACTTGAGGCTAAGAAGATAGATAGAATACCTTTATATGTTTGATTTTGACTTAATGTACACACCGAGTAAGGGAAATTCAGTGGCAGATGCATTAAGTATAAAATAATATGCCTAGGTGGTGAAACAGGCATTGGATTAGTGGCAGTTGATATCAGTCATAACCGACATATAGTTGGAATGTGAGGACTGTGGTGGAAGATAAATCTTCTTTCCAATTTCATTGGTTCTTGACTTGGCTGGTTTGGTTAAAGAGGCACAGGCATCTGATTCCAAGTCTATGGCAATGTGGTCGAAACTCAATGGTGGGGAGACCATTGAGGGCTGGGAACTAAATGGGTATTCAGTTTTGTATTTTCGAAATCGGATGGTAGTACCAGTGTCTTATCAAGAGGAACTTCTCAAGGCGTATCATTATTCCAAGTGGGTCATCCATCCTGGAATTCAGAAGATGTATAAGGCATTGAAAGCACGGTTTTGGTGGGCTGGTATGAAAAGGGATGTGGTAGAGTTTGTTTCAAGATGCTTAACTTGTCAGAAAGTCAAGGCAGAGAATCAACGTCCAACAAGAATGTTGCAATATTTGCTTATTCCAATTTGGAAGTGGGAGTAGATAATGATGGATTTTGTGCCAAGTCTTCTGAGAACGGCCAGGAAACACGATTTCATATGAATGATTGTGGATCAGATCACAAAGTCGGCCCATTTCATTCTAATTCACGACTCTCATACGGTGGAATATCTATCCAAAATTTATATCTAGGAAGTGGTAAAGAGGTATGGCGTTCCAATTTCAATTTTATCAGATAGAGATCCAAGGTACACATCTCATTTTTAGAAATCCTTGCAGCAATCCCTTAGGACACAGTTGACGATGAGCACGGCGTATCATCCTCATATGGATGGCCAATCTGAGAGGACGATACAAACTTTGGAGGATATGCTAAGGGCTTGTGTGATGGATTTTGGTGGTTCATGGGAGGATCACTTACCATTGGTGGAGTACTCCTATAATAACAGTTATCAGGCTTCAATATATATGGCTCTATTTGAGGCATTATATGGTCGTTCGTGTCGTTCTCCACTATGTTGGGTGGAAACGGGTGAGACTTCGATGATCGGACTGAGCCTTGTCCAAGAGACTACGAAGAATATCAATTTGATCAGAAAGAAGATGAAGATGGATCAAAGTCGTCAGAAATCATATGCGGACCATCATCAACAACCGTTGACATTCGAGGTGGGCGATCATGTGTTTTTTAGAATATCTCCTAGGTTGGGGCATCATCAGTTTGGAAATCAAGGTAAATTATATCTACGATATATTAGGCCTTTTGAGATACTTGAGTAGATTGAAGAGGTGGCTTATCGATTGGTTTTTCCACCATGGTTTAGTGCGGTGTACAATGTGTTTCATGTGTCATAGTTGAGAAAGTATTGGTCGGATCGTGACCATGTGATTCGTTGGGATCATGTTGAGCTAGAACCAGATGCTTCTTTGTTGCACGTGCTGGTGCGGATTGTGGATAGGAAAGAGAAAGTCTTGCGTGGTAAAAGCATCGGTTTAGTTCGGGTTTTATGGCATCATTTTCATATTCAGGAGGAGACTTGAGAGCGGGAGAAAGAGATGGTCGAGCAAAGGCCCGATCTCTTTCAACAACGAGATGGTTCTCTACTTTTCGAGGATGAAAAGTCCAATGGTGGAGAGAATTTAGCACCCCCAGTTTGAGGTATGTAGCCTTTTTATTCCTTTTTATGTGTTTAAAGTGCTTGAGATGAGTTGGGAAGGGGTTGAGAGGGTTTGGAATGGTTTTGAATAAGTTTGGAGGCCTTTTTAAGGTTGCACGGTTTGAGCACAGTTAGGGGAAATCGTGCGAGATGAATCATGCGGGCAGTGGGGTACACACAGTTTGTGCATGGTTTTCCTAACCATGCGAGGACGCCATGCAAGATTCCCCTTTAAGGTAGGAGTAGGTGCATGGTTAGCGCACTGTTTGTCTAATCATGCGAGCTAACCATGCAGTCCTTTAAAATGGTTTTTTTTAAATGGGGTTAGTCGGGATTTACCCTAACTCACCCAAATCTTCTCCCATACAAACCCTACGTGGGATTTCCTCTTCTCAAGGGATAGGGGTGCTCTCTTACTCATTTTTTAAGGGATTTGAAGGGGTTTCTTGGTGGTTTGAAAGTGGTTCATCTCGGGTAAGTCTTCTCTCTTGGTTGTTTTGCGGTTTTCTCTAGATCTACTCTTCCCTCTCTCTTGGTTTTCTAGATCTACATCCATTTCATGTAGATATAGGGTTTTGGTTTCCTAAAGTGTTGATTTTAGGGCTTGTTGGTGATAGGGAAGGAGATCTAGAGTGGTTTTGGTGGAGCGTTTGTCCGAATTTGTGGTGCGGTTGTTCATGGGTCGATTTCGCCAGAACCCTAAAGGTAGGTGGCTTCTCTATCAACTCCACTTTTTAGAATTAAAAGGATTGTTCTAATTAATTGGTTTTTCTTTAATTAATTGGTGTTTTTGATGTGCGAAAATAGTTGGAAACCCCTTAGGTAATGTTTTGTGGATTTTTTGGAAAAATGGGTTTTTTGTGGTGTGATGTTCTTGTTGTTTGATTTTAAAATGGAGATTTTAAAATCGATCGCTTGGGTTGATTTGTGAAAATGGTTGATGAAAATTGTTTCAATAAAGATGTTGTTTTATTGAAATTCGGTTTGACATGGAAAGTTAATTAAAGGGTGTTTTCAATAAATGGGTGATTTATTGAAGTGAATGGGCATGTGTTGGAAATGATGGTGTGCTTATTGTGTGGACTTGGTGCTTTGTGCTTGGTTGATTAAGTTTTATGGAGTGTGTTGATTGTGTGGAAGTGGGTAGGAAGTCTCACTATAAAAGGTGTTGGATAGTGGATGGAAGAGACACCATTATGGATAGTGTTCGGGAAGCACCACTAGTTGGAAATGTAGTGAACGGGTTGGATGAAAACTCCACCATTTTGGTTGCCTTGTTGTGTGTTGCTTTGCAAGATGAAATTTTTTGTGATAATGTGAAATGGTGAAGTGGCTTATGGCATGGTTGTTTTTCTTTCCCTTGGGTTGCATGGTTTGGGTAAAGGTGGCTTGGTAAGGGTGTGTTTGGATTATTGGTAATTGTTGAACTATTTAATGTTTTATATAAACTGTTTTATATAAATGTGTTAATGGTTTTATCCTAGTGCCATGTGCAGGGAATTAATTTGGGGAAAACATACTGAGTATTTTTAGTCACCCCCTGCTTTTTCACTTGGGTGCTTTTGCAGATGTTGTATTCCAAGACACAGGTAAGGGTTAAGAATCTCATTTTGCTAGCGGTTCGACATGATACTTTGGTGATGTTGTGGTGCCTGGAGCATGGAGCTTGGTGTGGAGCTATGGATGGTGTCCTAGTTCTTTGGGGTATTGTTATGTAGTCTTCCACTTGGTACTCTGATTTTTGGTTTGGTTGTATTGACATTTGTTAATTGTTATGGATTATTTTAATTGTCTTTTGGTAATTTATGGGTTGGATTTTTTTGTTGACATACATCATGTATCTTTGTTGGTAATGGCATTTTTGGTTAGTTGATTTTATCTTAAGGGTAAATCATTCCCCAATGATTCTTGAATCCCTTGGCATTTGTTTCCAGCCTTTGGTGCCCTGGGAACATCACTTAAGGCCAAGTAGCATTTCTCCACCCTCTCAATTCAATGGGATGGGGAAAGATGTTACAGGTTTGCTTGGTTTTGAGTATGAACCTTGTTTTTTTACTAAAATTAATATCAAATTTAAATAACATATTTTGATTTATACCAATCACATTGTTCATCAGATGGAGGTTTGGTTGATTCCTACACGTCACAAATGGCTCATGGATCATTGTTCTAAAGTATCAAAACAATCTGAATGGGTTTGCTCAGTTTTCAGTATGACAGTTGTGTTTTTTTACTAAAATATCATTTCAAACCGAAAACACCCATTTTGAGTCATACCAGTCGCATCGTGCGTCGTTTTGAGGTGAGACTGATTCATACACGTCAAAAAGTACTTATGAATCACTCTCCTAAATTATGAAGACAATCGGAGGGAATTTTCTTGGTTTTCAATGAGTGAAATATTTTGAGCTAAAATGTCAATTTTAAACTAATAACGGATGCTTTTAGTCACACTGGTCACACCATGCATCAGATTGAGGTTAGGTTTATTCCTACACATCAAAAATGACTCATGGATCGTTGTATTAAAGTATCAAAACAATCTGAATGCATTTTCTCAGTTTTCAGTATGTCACTTGTTCTTTTTACTTAAATTAATATCAATTTTAAATAAAAACACATTTGGATTTATACCAGTCACATCGATCATTGGATTGAGGTGTGGTTTATTCCTATACATTACAAATTAATCACGGGTCATTGTTCTAAAATATCAAGATAATCCAAATGCATTTGCTCAGTTTTCAGTTTGTCAGGTGTATTTTTTTACTAAAATGTCATTTCAAACTAGAAACATGCTTTTTGAGTCATACCAATCACATCATGTGTCAATTTGATGTGAGACTACTTCATACATGTCATAAAGGAATTAATAATCATTGTTCTAAATTATGAAGACAATCAAAAATTATTTTCTTGGTTTTTAGTGAGTGACATGTTTTGAGCTAAAATGTAAATTTTAAACTGATAACAGACACTTTTAGTCATACTGGTCACACTATGTGTCGGATTGAGGTATGGTTAATTCCTACATGTAAAAAATGACTCATGGGTAGTTTTCTTAAAGTATCAAAACAATCTGAATGCTTTTTCTTGGTTTTCAGTATGTCAGTTGTTCTTTTTTACTTAAATTAATGTCAATTTTAAATAAAAAGGCACATTTGGATTTATACTGGTCACATCGTGAATTGTATTAAGGTGGGGTTGATTAATACAAGTCAAAAATGAATCATGGATCATTTTCATAAATTATAAAAATAATATGAAGGCATTTTCTCAGTTTTCAGTATACCAGTTGTGTTTTTTTACTAAAATTAATGTCAATTTTAAATAAAAAGAGACGCTTTGAGTCATATCAGTCGCACTGTGCATCGAATTGAGGTGTGGTTTATTCCTACACATCACAAATGAATTATAGATCATTTTAATAAAGTATCAAAACAATATGATTGAATTTGATCATTTTTTAGTATGTCAGTTGTGTTTTTTTACTAAAATGTCATTTCAAACTAGAAACACACATTTTGACTCATACCAATCACATCGTGCATCAGTTTGACTTGAGACTGCTTCATACACATCACAAAGAACTTATGAATTGTTTTCTTAAATTATGAAGAAAATAAGAGAAATTTTTCTTGGTTTTCAGTGAGTGACATGTTTTGAGCTAAAATGTCAATTTTAAACTGATAACGGGCACTTTTAGTCATATCGGTCACACTGTTCATTGGATTGAGGTGTGATTGATTCTTACACATTAAAAATGACTAATGGATCGTTGTCCTAAATTATCAAAACAATCTGAATGTGTTTGCTCAGTTTTTAGTATGTTACTTGTTCTTTTAGCTAAATTTATTGTTAATTTAATATGAAAATGCACACTTAAAGTCATAACGGTCACACCAAGCATCAGATTTAGGTGCAGTTGATTCCTACATGTCCCAAATGACTTATGAATCATTTACCTAAAGTATCAAATAAAACCTAATGTCTTTTCTCAGTTTTTAGTATGTCACTTGTTCTTTTTACTAAAAATACTGACAATTTTAAATAAAAATAGACACTTCGAGTCATACCAGTCACATATTCATGTTATTTGTATGCATTCTTCCATCAGGTATGATTTCTATTCATTTATAAACAAATCTATATCATCTTGTGAATAATAGTCTTTTAAAAAATCATGGTAGTACTAAAAAAATATAAATACACAAAGGATTAATAAATATTTTAAATGAAATAGTAATTATCTTCGAAAATACCTCTTCAGGGATGTTGGTTTGTTCATAGAATACGATATCTTTCATAAATTTACAAATATAATAACCACAAACTTTTCGGTTTGTTTGTTTCAGAAACTTTAGAAACATTGAGAAAAATAAGTAATTTTTTTATATATGTTTGGATAGTGAAATATTATTATATATACCCTGATACTTATCCAGACGTAGTACTTGTGATCACTACCACAAAACAGGGCAAGGGAAGCGCTACCCTTTATCAGCGCTAAACAGAAAGCGCTGATAACAGGGTATGCCTTTATCAGTGCTATATAAAAGAACTGATAAAGGGTACCCCTTTATCAGCGCTTTTTTTAGCACTGATAAAAGGTAACATTTATCAGCGCGTTTTTTAGCGCTGATAAAGGTAGCTCTTTATCAGCGCTAAAAAAGCACTGATAAATGAATGTTTTATCAGTGCTTTTATTTTAGCGCTGATAAAACATACCTTTATCAGCGCTTTTAACGAGCGCTGATAAAGGTTCTGTCGGTTTTTATTTAATAACCCTAACAGGCCATCTTCGCTTGCACGCGGTCAAGCTCTCGCGGAAGCTGAACCAGGCCCCTCGTCGCGCGACCTCATCCTCCTCATCCTCCTCCTTCCTCCTCCTTCCTCCTCCTTCCTCCTCCTCATCCTCCTCGTCCTCCTCGTCCTCCTCCTTCTCTGCCACCTCCGCCCCCGCTCCCGCTACCATGACCGCCTCTGCCTCTTCCGCCTCCACCCTCACTGTCGCGACCGTCGCCGCCTCTACCGTCTCTGCTGCCTCCGCCTCTGTCACCGCCACCGCCTATGCCTCTACCGCCGCCGCCGCCTCCACCCTCGCTGCCACGACCGCTGCCACCTTGTCCTCCTTCTCCTCGTGCTCTCAAGGTGGGAGGTGAGTTCCATGGATGGTATTCCCTTGGTATATTATTTATATATTGTGTGTGTGAGGACCAAATAGTGAATATAGATGTGAGATAGGAATGATACCATATCTTGAGCCTAATTCCAGTAAGGATTTCCATAATAGATAGTGTGGTCTTAATGTGATTATGATTATGTCTAGGGATGTGATTCATAATTAGTGATGAGTGTCAAAATAAGAGATGTTATTGATATTTAGCAACACAAGTGGGTTGTTTGTGAATGATGTGGAATTGGATACCCTATAGGTTCCATAGGGATATCTTGACTCTAAGATGAAGTATATGGTAATTGGTTAGTTATGATGGTTCACATGTGTGAGAGGTCTACCAAGGTTATGTGTGATGACTTCTGTGGATAACCAACCCTTGTTTTCATTTTTTTTTATTTTGAGTTACCATGGGCGGTAAGTTCTACCCCTTCGAGTTGAATATTTATGTATGAGATACAAAGGAAATAGTTTTTAATCTTATGGTTATATGGATTCCCAAAGATTATCCCAATGTAAATGATGATGGATCCATATTAATTTTCATCACATATCATAATCTCATAGTTATATGATTAGACAAAGATGAACCCATAATACAAAACATATCACCTAGTATGTCTGTCACATATACGAATAAATAAATTAGAAAAAAAAACATGTTACAAAGAATAAAGGTACCATTAAATACTTACATTGGTTAACTTGTTTTAGAAATTGTTTATCTTCATTCGTGCCTTGTACTTGCACCCATTAATTTGAAGGTGAGTATGCGTACACGATAGTTGACCTTCTTAGAGAAGAGTTTCTGGAAGAGTATAAGAGGCATGAAGCAATGAAGATCATTAGAGTGTTGGAGAAAATGTGGTTTCTACAAACAATGTGGCAATCAGCTTGTGCAACGCGACCTAAGTTATAACTTGCAGGTATTGTAACTTAGGCCACGTTGCACAAGTCGATTGCCACAATGAATAGAAAGATCTTCATTGCTTCATGTCTCTTATAATCTTCCAGAAACTCTTCTCTAAGAAGGTCAACTATCATGTACACATACTCACCTTCAAATTCATGGGTGCAAGTACAAGGCACGGATGAAGATAAACAATTTCTAAAACAAGTTGACCAATGTAAGTATTTAATGGTACCTTTATGATTTGTACCATGTTTTTTTCTAATTTATTTATTTGTATATGTGACAGACATACTAGGTGATATGTTTTTTATTATGGGTTTATTAGGAGTCTGTATGATTTCATGTTTCCACGTTTCATTTTAAATAGCATGTTATAATTATATATTTACTGTACCCTAATGGCTCAAATAGTCAGGCATATTGTAGATGTTTCTAGAATGCTGTAGGATTCTTTTTCCCCAATGGTAGTACATTTTTAGGATGTTTTCACTGATGAGGTACAAAATTTACTTCTTAATAAAGAGATAAACTTTATAATCTAGTTAGTTTTGGGAGAAAATTCAGTTTCTATCACAATTTCTAAAATAACACCAAAAGAGAATTAGTTGTTTGAATTACAATTTGATGATATAGAATATAATGGTTTCATATGGCATAGTACTTTACCATGGGGTTTTATAGTTCTCTAAAATAGATGGTTGATTGGTATTTATTATTTTGTTGGACTATTGGAGATTGAACCTGATGAGAGTCATGAATATGTATCCTCATCCACGCATTGATAGTTACATTGATCATCTATGAGGTTCTATGATCTTCTCCAAGATATATTTGACATTAGGATACCATTAGATGAGTTGGACATCGATGGACCTACCATGGACTGCTTTTAGGAGTAGTTATGGCCTGTATTATCCTGTTACTCATTGATTTCCTCTTGTTCGCATGTCATGTATTTTCTAAGGCATCATTCAGTATTTGTAAGACTAACTTGGAATAAATTTGATATATGTCATATTAAATCAGGTATCTTATACATACACGATGTTCACCCTACTGGACACACCATGTATATGGATTTCACATGTCTTTAAAGGCATTTGTACCATGATTTGTTTTTATAAAACCCAAAAAATGCTACCTGATTAATTAAAACATAATATTAGGCAAGTTCTCGAGATCGAACCCATAAAGACGATGAATATGAATAAAGAATGGATGAATGCCAATCGGTTGACAAAAGAGTATGAAGATGGCGTGAAAGAGTTTATCAAGTTTGCAGAAGATCATGCATGTGACCCTTCTCAAATCATATGTCTGTGTTTACGCTGTTGTTATTCAAGACAAATTAGTCCAGAGGAGTTGGAATAACACCTGATCTGTCATGGAATAGATCGAAGTTATACATGTTGGAATAAACACGGGGAAAAAACCAATGTAGGTAGTGACTTAGAGAACATGACATTTTATAGATCATCTGATATGATTATAAGCGTGAACAGTGAAGACGATCGTATGAAGGGTGTGATTATAGATGTGAACGATGATGAAGATCGTATTGAGGAAATGACAAGGATAGTTGAAGATGAACTTCGTGATTGCCCAAAATTATTTGAGAAGTTAAAGAGTTGTGAAAAAACATCATTGTATGCTGGTTGCACTAAATATACAGCATTGTCAGCCGTTTTGAATCTGTATAATTTGAAAGCAGGCAACGGGTGGAGTGACGCCAGTTTTACAGAACCACTTGCTCTCCTGAATGACATGATCCTAGAAGATAATGAACTCCCAAGCCGAACATATGATGCCAAACGAATGCTACAATCGATGGGTATTATCTCTAAAAGAATACATGCTTGCCCGAATGACTGTATATTGTTTCTGAAGGACCACAAATCACTTAAAGAATGCCCAAAGTGTGGTGCTTCCCGATACAAGAAAGATGATTCTAGTCCTACGAAAGTTGTATGGTACTTTCCAATCATTCCTAGGTTTAGACGCCTATATGGAAGTGAGGAGACTGCAAGACAATTGACATGGCATGCAGATACAATAATTAAAGATGGGAAACTACGTCACCCTGCAGAATCTCCTCAGTGGAAGAGAATTGATCACGAGTATCCTGAATTTGGGAATGAGCTGAGAAACCTTCGTCTGGCGTTATCTACAGATGGGGTTAATCCTTTTGGTTTTCAATGTAGCAGTCACAGTACATGGCCGGTTATGTTGGTAAATTATAATTTACCACTGTGGTTATGCATGAAACAAAAATACATCATGTTATCTATGCTTATATCAGGACCAAAACAACCGGGTAATGATATTGATGTTTATTTGGACCCATTGATCGAGGATTTGAAAATATTATGGGATTCAGGTGTTACGATGTATGATGCTTACAAAAATGAACAGTTCACTTTGAAAGCCATGTTGTACGGGACGATAAATGACTTTCCTGCTTATGGAAATTTGTCAGGATATAGCAT
Organism: Viscum album; assembly: GCA_963277665.1. Taxonomy (NCBI): domain Eukaryota; kingdom Viridiplantae; phylum Streptophyta; class Magnoliopsida; order Santalales; family Viscaceae; genus Viscum; species Viscum album. The sequence continues at coordinate 741,908,433 of OY728123.1, read as the reverse complement.
TAAAGGAACTCAAGGGTGTCCCGTTTGCGAACAAGGTATACAGTCAATTAGGTTGAAACATTCATCGAAAACCGTGTTTCTAGGACATCGCAGATTTCTACCCCGACGACATAAGTACCGATCTTGGATGACATCATTCGACGGAAGTTCAGAGGAATGTACAACACCGTCTCCACTAACAGGTGATCAATTGTTTGAGAAAGTGAAATATTTGGACACTACTTTTGGTAAACCATTTTCAAAAAACCTTACGAAAACTGGTTGGAAAAAGAGATCAGTTTTTTTTGAATTACCATACTAGAATTTTCTGTATGTCAGACATTTTCTTGATGTTATGCATGTTGAAAAAAATGTATGTGATAGTGTCATCAGCACGTTGCTAAATGCACCCGGCAAAACAAAGGATGGAATTAAAGCTAGATTGGACATGGTTGAGATGGGAATACGAGAAGATTTGGCACCAGTGAAGGGTGAAAAATGAACATTTCTTCCTCCTGTTGCTTACACTCTTTCTAGGTAGGAGAGATATCAGTTTTGCAACTTCTTGAATGACGTAAAGGTTCCAGAGGGGTATTCATCAAATATCAAGAACATCGTGTCAATGGGAGATTTAAAATTAAAGGGTCTTAAATCACATGACTGCCATGTTTTGATGCAAGATCTAATTCCTATAGCTTTACGTTGCATTTTGCCCAAGAATGTCCGCCATACATTAACGAAGCTCTGTTTCTTCTTCAAATCTATATGCAGCAACGTTATAGACCCGGTGAAATTGCCAACTATGGAAAGAGAAATTGTCATCGTATTATGTGAATTGGAAATGTTCTTCCCACCGAAATTTTTCGATATGATGGTTCATTTTATGGTTCATTTGGTGAGAGAGGTTCAACTATGTGGTCCTGTACATTATAGATGGATGTACCCCATTGAACGATATATGAAGATTTTGAAAGGGTGTGTTAAAAACTGAAGTTGGCCAGAGGGTTGTATTGCGGAGCAATATATTGTTGAGGAAGCTGTTGAATTTTTTACCGAAAACATGTCTGGTGTGGAAATTGTTGGCCTACCGAAATCTCGTCACACTGAGTGGCTTGAGGGTGAAGGAATTTCTGGAAGAGAGGTTGTCACAATCAATATTACAGATCGGGAGTAGGCCCACCTTTACGTTTTGCATAACAGTTTCGACGTTGACCCATATGTTCAAACCCACAAAGAAATTCTTAGGCATTTGAATCCTTCTAGGGCTGAAAAATGGATATCAGATACACATAATCGACAGTTTATAGGATGGTTTCGAGACCATATTTTTAAGCAGTTAGATGAAAATCCAGACTTAATTTCAGAACGACTTTGATGGCTGGCCGGAAGAGCAAGTGTGTACGTATTATCTTACAATGCTTATGCAGTTAACGGTTATACATTCTATACTAATGAACATGATGAAGACAGTACCATGCAGAATAGTGGGGTTACACTTTTGGATGAGGCGATGCATGTTTCCGGTGCTAAGGACAAAAATCCAATTTATGCGAATATTTCATACTTTGGCATCATCAAACGAATATGGGAGTTGGATTATACGAAATTAAAAGTGCCGATTTTCAATGCAAGTGGGTTGATGACAGGACTGCTGTTAAAATAGATGAATTAGGATTCGTGAAAGTTGATTTCAGTAAGGAAGGGGAGAAAGACGAACCATTTATAATGGCATCACAGGCAGTACAAGTATTTTATGTTCCAGACCCCGCAAACCGAAATTGGTCAATTGTTCTGTTATCGACCAAAACAACTGAAGGGTCAGATGAAAGTTCAATGGAGGTTGACCCTTTTATAGGGACTTCACAATCATTTCACAGCGGTCCAAATGTAGATGGAATTTTGTATGTCAGAGGAGACCACAATGAAGGAATTTACATAGTCGATAGAGGAGTCAAATCACTTCAACCTTTAAAGAAAAAAAAAGAGTACAATAATCAGGTTATTTGTTTATTGTAACATACATTGTGTTATGTTATGTTATTATCTGTTCGCTCCCATTTTTATGTAATCTAAATTAAATATTAAACCACTTCTGCAGATAATGACTTCTGCACCTGCTGATGCGCCCAATCCCGAGGCACAAAAGCTCTCTCAACCAGCAGCTGGTGGTCCCACTACAAAGCAAAAACAGGTTTCTCAACCAAATGATGGTGGTCCCAGTGCAGAGCAACAACAGGTTTCTCAACCTGTTGTTGTTGGTCCCAGTGCTGAGGTACAACAGGTTTCTCAACTTGTTGTTGCTGGTCCCATTGCCTATGATAGCGCTCCGGGGGAAGATATTGATGCTACTTTTGAGGAAATGGTAGGAAATGAAACCCTAAAAGCACAAAAAAACAAGAGCGTCGTAGTTTTACAGTGTTGGCCAAAATCCTTAAGGCAAAAGCAAAAGGAATCAAATTTTAGGTGGGATGGAATAAGCGAGGACAACATGTTAACCCCAACAAATCCATCTTTAATAGCTACATTGGAATCGTCACTTGGCAACGCGTGCCGATTGATGTACATTCGTGGCACCATGTTGTCACCGGGCTGAAGACACTAATGTGGGAAGAGATTATGGTAACATTATGATATCATTTTTTTAATTTATTAAAATAAAATAAAATACCAAAACATTGACTTACTCTTCATCATCCATTGCAGAGTGCATTTATAGTAGATGTCTCGCACAATGAATATGTATTAAGAGTTGCAGGAAGTATTTATATAGGTTTCCGCACAATTTTAATGAAATATCATCTTAAAGATGTAGAAGGGAAAATCAAGCCGCACCCACCTCATCTTTACGTACACTTGATATCCCAAGGAGCGTGGGATGCGTTTAGAAACCGTCATGGGGAGCATACTTTTCAGGTACATTGTGTGGGGTAATACGTTGTTTGACGTTTGCTTGTATTCATCACTCTGATTGACAGTTTTTTATTTATGAAATAGCTACTGAGTGCTGAAAATAAAAAACGCGCAACAGAACCAGCGTACCCTTACCGTAAAGTAAGGATGGGGTACGCTGAACTTGAGAAAAAATTGGTATGTCTTTTAAATCTACCCTACTACTAGTATGTGACATAAAACAACACCATAACCATGTTTCTCTATTTATATGCAGATTGATGAATCGAAATCGAAAGCCATATCCATCCCACACCATGTGCTATGGAAGGAGGCTCGTGTAAATAAAGAGGGGACATTGATAGATTAAAACACACAAAAAGTGTGGGAAACATGTGTAAGTATGACATAATATAAATTTGAGTTGCTTTAAATCGCTATTACATTACAATAACTACTTATTTTTCTATATTTTCTATCTGAAATAGTCACAAGAATCAACAACAACCACACCAGATGCAGACATACTTTCAGCAGCCTTGAAGCAGCTAGAAAAGTATGGTCACGTCAGAGGTGCGGGTTTTGGGGTGACACCCCGAACATATTTTCAAAAACAAAAACAAGCGGAGGATCAAAATGAAAAAATGGAAAAGCTGTAAGAACAATTATCTATTTTTTCAAGAAGAATTACAATACCAGAGAGAGATGATAGAAAAATTGATGGGGGAGAGGCAAATATAAGAAACAACTCAACAAAAACCCATGCGTGACGATCTCGCCCCACCCCCCAGCAGCTTTGAGGCGAGTCATTCCCCTAAAAAACCTGACTTAGATGAGGTAATCAATGTTTTAATAATTGTTTCTATAAAATGTGATTTAAATAGACATTGATACCTTTCCTGTACTAATATTCCATAGGGTGAAAATGACTGTGATTTATATTTATCAACTCCCACCTATCGCCTTTTAGCGAGGGATACGGTGTTCAATATGCAAAACGACATGCTACACAATAGACAGCTTCCAAAAGATCATCTTAGAGTGTCAATTAATGTAGCTAATGAGCCGAGTGCTGAGATACCTATTCCAAATGACGATGACGACATTCATACGGTTGAACAAGCTGTTGGAACATTCATCGCATGGCCGACAGTTCTTGTAAAAAAACATGTCGACAAAAAGGTATTCATTTCTTATTTATTTTTCAAGCTAGACCTTTAACATTTAATGAAAAAAGGTCTGAACTGATGACTGTTATTACAGAATGACAAAGACTGTGGGGTGAAACGAAATATCAGCTCAAAACTATCTCAAGGATCAACCAACCGATTGAAACGGTCTACTGAGAGCACCTTCACCCCGCCCGTTCTATATCCATAGTTAATATCATTGCAGGCTCATGTGGATACAAAGTTCAAAGACGTCAGTACTCACATAGTTGATTTCAAAAAAAATATGTATGGAGAGGAGATATCAGATTTCATTAGTGCTAAAAATGTAAATTAACTCCTCAAGTATGAATGGCTAGGCACCTCAGTTGTAAATGTATACATGAGGTAAGTTTTCATGATTTGATTTTACAAAAGCAGATATTCTCTGATAATTTTGACTAAATACATTTTATATTTGTCGCAGACGTATATATGAAAAACAATTGAAGGTATTTCCCCATGAACAAAAATTTGGACTTGTTAGTCCTCACACCACATCTTCAAAAGACAAAATAGATTCTGTTAAAGAGGCTGCAATAATGTCATCCCTGCTCAAATTGTTTGAAAACAAAATTACGGATGATAGACTCTTTTTAATACCAACGATGCAGGGGTAAAACTATACAATTTAATCATATCAACTATATTTTCATTTCTTTCTTTACTTATTCCTTTTTGTATTTTTAGGGAGCATTGGATGCTGATTGCAGTCAATTTGGATACTCCAAAGATTTATTTTCTGGATTCAACGCATGGATATCCAACAAACCGACCACGCATGATGGCGTTTGTTAATTTGTAATACACTAGATCCAACATTTTAAAACTAAACATCTAGTTATATAATTTATTTTATCTTTTAATGAGGATTCTGTTATGATAGGGCGGTGCATCAATATCGTCTAATGCATGGAATGAATCCAGGGCATAAGGATAAGCACGCCTACAAGATCTACAACTGGAAAAGTATCCAGGTATATATAATAACATTTCACTATCCAAACACATATCAAAACAAATTACTTATTGTTGTCTATGTTTCTGTAGTGTCCAAAACAAACAAACGGAAAGGATTGTGGTTATTATGTTTGTAAATTTATGAAAGAGATCGTATTTCATCAACAAACTAGCATCCCTGATGAGGTATTTTCGAAAATAATTATGAGTTCATTTAAAATATTTATTAATCCTTTGTGTATTTATATTTTTTCAGTACTACCATGACTGTCGCAAAAACTCATATTCAAAAGATGATATACATGTGTTTAGAAACGAATGGGCAACATACCTGATGGAATATTGTACACAAATAGGATGAAGGTGAATTACTACCACTTATGTTATCTATATATGATCATTGATTATCCTCCAACATTCTTTGGTGAATTTAGAATGCTCCGATGTATTGAAATCTTAATTTATTACTCAATGTTTTCTATCCCCGGATTCATATTATTGATCTTTGAACAAATAAATATTGAAGTAAGGCATGATGGTGTGCAGTGTGTATGGGGTGAACGACGAAACCACCGAGGATCAACAAAATCCATTTTATGTATCTCGTTTGTTTAAACTTGTATTTGAGCACATGTGTTGTTGTTTGACTTGCACAATTATTTCTAGGTAGATGCATGAGATAATCAGTATCGTTGAGGGATTTTTTGGAACCAAAATATGTGTCTCGGGATAATTCAAGTAAGGGAAAGGATGGTTGAGATGAAATCCAAGCTCAAACGACCAGTACATCATCAAAAGAATCAACCATGTGATGCACCATCATGTAGAATCTGGTCCTCGTGATGTTTTGAGGTGTTTATGGAAGGTATGGGGAGTCTGATAAGCCCCATGGCCACCATAAATAATGTTTACAGACAGCTCCACATGTTTTTTTGTGCCTCGTGCCTCTTTACAAGTATCACTCCATTCACATGGTCCATCTTAGCACGTATGTCCCATTCAGCCCATTGCTACTCTTGGAAGAACCTGAGAATCTGACAATGCATAATCCCCACAAGACCCATAATCATCTAACCAAGAGTATTCCTAGTGTGAAGGGAAGCTAACCATGGGTAATACCCACAACATACCTCTTTTAAATATATGGGTTTTGATCCTTGTATTCTAAATAGGGTACATAGGAAGCCTCCATGAGGTTAAATCCCAACCAATGGTAAACCATGGTGACCCCCTCACTGGGGTACACCTTCGCTTATTTTCCCTCTTTTATTTCCCTTAGTGGCGTCCGAATAATTCTTCAAAATGAGAAACCTTACCTTTATGGGATGCACCACACTTGGGTCAGACCTCATTGGGTGTTTTGATCCATCTATCAGGTAAACATTCTAGGTGCTCCCTCCTAGAGATGTACCTACCTAATCCACCTTTATAAGTGTTTTGATCCACCCAGGTCTTACATCTTTGTAAGACATTAAATCATGACCCTCTATCCTTATGGGATGTTAAACTCATGGAATACCACAAGTTAAACATGGGTTTCCATTAATATATTCAATATTAATGTTTAATCAGTCCTTATTAAGGTATTGTGGAGGTGTGGTTTTATGTTTTCCAGCAGATTTCGGAAGATTCCACGCTTTATGTAGGTGATTCCATTCTTTTACATTATATGATGATTTTATTATCCTGTATTTGATTAATGTGTTATCAAAGGAATTTGGGGTGTGTATAGACTTGAAAGTTATTTTTAAAATGAATGCAGTTGTATTTCTTGTGGATTTTCATGCTTAAGTCCTTTAAATGTGTTTGAAGAAATGAGAAAGTTGTGTGATGGGTGTTTTCAAATGGATTTAATGTATTTGTGAATTTTAAAGAGGGTTTTCTTATGAGATGTAGAGATTATATATATGTGTATTTACATTGAATGAAATTACATGAGAATGTGTTGATATATATGATGTGTATAATGTAAATTGAGCACAATTTCTATATAAGGTATTTTCTTTATGATGTGTAGGGGACAGGGTGAGAGGGCAGGGGTGGTTTTCTGGGGGAGGGGGAAGGGGGAAAAGTGGTAGGGGGAAGGGGTAGGGGGTGTGCTGGGTTCTTTTGAAATATATAGGGGGTGGGCAGGGGGGGTGTGCAATGGGAAGGGGGGAAGTGCAGTGGGCAGGGGTGTGCTGGGGAAGGGGGCAGGGGGTGTTCAGGGGGCAGGGAGTGTGCAGGGGTAGGGGGTGTACTCGGGGGTGGGCAGTGTGTAGGGGGTGTACTGGGGAAGGGGACAGGGGTGCTTCTTTTTTATGGAATGGGGGGACATAATATTTGTTTTATGTTTTGTGACTCACTAGTATAATTGGTTATTTTATGTTTTGTGCCTCACTAGTATAATTCCATTTAGCAACCCCATTCTTTATTTAATTATTGTATTACTAACATAATATTTGTTTTATTATGTAGGTGAAATATTTTTCCTCAGTTCGAATGCTTTGTTCGGAAACTGCCGCCATGGACGACAATTTTTTAGAGCGGATGGATTCAAAAAGGATGGAACATTATTGTTTTTTAACTGTTTGTTGGATAAATGTAATTGTAACCAAATTAAACATTGTTTGAAATGTATATAGAAGTGTGTTGTTTTGTATTCATGATTTCAAGTAAATGTATGTATCATTTTTTGTTCTTTTGTGCTTTGTGTGTGGGTGTTGTGTGTGCTGTGTGCAGGTTTTGTTTGGACTGTGCAGGTGATATAATGTGTGCAGGTGCTGGGCAGGTTCTGTGTAGGTTCTGAATTTGGATAGGATCTTTGGCCTTTATCAGCACTAGTTCAGCACTGATAAATATATAATATATCAGTGCTATTTTGAGCACTGATAAAGGTAGTTTTTATCAATGCTCATAATAGTGATGATATATTATATATTTATCAGCGCTGAAAATAGCGCTGATAAATACTACCTTTATCAGCACTCACTTAGCGCTGATAAAGGGGACCCCCCTTTATCTTCGCCGAGATTAACAGCGCTTTTTTAGCGCTGTTAAAGGCCGTTTTTAGCGCTATTATAAGCCATATTTGTAGTAGTGGGTGTTTCTTGTCTTCTTCCCCTGACCTCATTCTATGATATAGATGATATTCACACACCACCCTATCATAACAGAATCCTCATTAAAAGATAATATAAATTATATAACTAGATGTTTAGTTTTAAAATATTGGATGTAGTATATTAAAAATTGAAAAACACCATCATGTGTGGTCTGTTTGTTGGATATCCATGCATTGAATCCAATAAATAAATCTTTGGAGTATCCAAATTGACCGCAATGAGCATCCAATGCTGCCTAAAAACAAAAAAAGGAATAAGTAATGAAATAAATTAAAATATATTTGATATGATTAAATTGTGTATTTTTACCCCTGAATTGTTGGTATTAAGAAGAGTATGTCATCCATATTTTTTTTGTTAAATGATTTGAGCAGGACTACCACTATTTCACCCTCTTTCTCGGATTCTTTTTTTTTGTTCTGTAGAGGTGACGTGAGGACTAACATGTCCAAATTTTTGTTCATGGGGAAATCCCTTTATTTTTTTCATATATATGCATGTGAAAAATATGAAATGTATTTAGTCATAATTGTCATAGTATATCAGCTTTTGGAAAATCAAATCATGAAAACATACCTCATGTATACATTTACAACTGAGCCGCCTAGCCAATCATACTCCAGGATTTCACTTACATTGTCAACAATAATGAAATATGGATCTTCCTCTTTGTACATATTTTTATAAAAAATAATTGTTTGAGTACCACCACATTTCAACTTCATATTCACATGATCCTAAAATGATAATAAATGTGGATATAGAATGGGTGGGTTTAAGGTGCTTTTGGTAGATCGTTTTGATCAGCTGGTTGATCCTTGAGATGGTTTTGAGTTGTTTCTTCTTTTCACCCCTTCCATGTGTCTTTCTGTAATAACATTCATCAATTCAGACCTTTTTCCATTAAATTTTAAAGTTTTATCTATAAAAATAAATTGGAAATGAATACATCCTTGTCGACGTGTTTTTTTACAAGCTGTGACGGCCACACGATGAATGTTCTAAGAGCTTGTTCGACCTTATGAATATCTTCATCATCAATTGGAATAGGTAGATTGGTTCTTGGTTCATGGGATATGTTAATCAAAACTTTGACATGACATCTTGGAATTGGTCTGTTGTGTAGCATGGTGTTCTAGATATTGAACACAGTAGCCCTCGCTACAAGGCGATGGGTGGGTGTTGGTAGATATAAATCACAATCATTTTCACCCTGTAAAATATTAGAATAAGAAAGGTATCTATTAGACTCCTCATGTGTTAATCATGTTTTAATCACAAATCTCATTACTGTTAATTAATCTTGATCTTCAGTGCACATCTTGCTAATGCTCTTCAAACTAAACAATAGGTGCATATCATGTTTTTATAATAACAAATCTTATGGATGTTAATTACTATTTACATGTTTTATGCATAATTACAATTCTCTCATATATTATCTCTAATGATTAACCTTAACTCATATTCTGCATATCACTGTCTTAGTCCAAATACAGAGTTTTTGTCTAAGTATGGACTCACCGTGAAGGACTCACCGTGACCAGACACCGTGACTAGACACCGTGACCAGACACCGTGACCAGACACCGTGACCAGACACCGTGACCAGACACCATGACTACTCACCGTAACCCAAACACCGTGAAGGACTCACCGTGACCAAAAACCGTGATCAGAAACCGTGAAGAAGACACCGTTTCCATGATCACTGTGACATTGTTTCTTACGTTTTTGTCAATATTATTTTAAGTGATGCTAATGGTCATATTTGTTGTTTTTAATGCAATTAATGTTATTTAATGCTAGTTTTTGGCTTGACAGGAACCGTATCTCGTACCTATGAAAAGGGAATCATTCCTACTGCCAGAGCTCGTGGAATAAAAAGAATATTGAGCTGCATTAGAGAAGACACGAACGAACGAACGAACGAACGCGCGCACGCCTGACACGTCTCGACACATATACTACAATACATGCGAGCTCTGTTCTGAACAGAAGAACAATCTGGAGCACAACTGTGAAGAACACATCGCACGATTCTCAAAGAAGTTCCATACATGCAATCCTACATTTCTGAAGAACACACGATGAATCAAGAGACTGTGGAACACAAGCCGAACTACGACACTCTGTTTTTCAACAGAAAAACTAGAGAAGGAATCTGAAGCATTCATGCTCAATCCAATGAGTCCAGAGCTACATTGAAAATCACTAGATCCATTTCTAAACTCTACATCTTTGCTCTGTGAATCATTATTTACTTTTCGAGCAGTGTGTGTCATCTTCTGTATTTTTACACACATACTGTCTCCTGAACTTTAACCGGAGGATCTGTAAATCCTCACTCAAACTCTTACATCTTTTATTTCCTACTGGGATAGTGGTAGAGGTTGTGTGTGACCTGAACAGCTAGTTTGCTGTTGTTTTTTTTCCCACGAATAACAGTGGTAGAGGTCTTGGACCTGGACAGTTTTTGTAAAACTGTTGTTAACCCCGATCCAGGGTGTGGATCAATTTCTTATATATATTTGAGAGGATTAAGTCTCGGCTTGAGACTGAACCTCTTGTTATATCTGTTGTGCATCTTTTATTTAAGTTTAATGTATACGACATATATTATATTTATTCTGTTGTTATTACTTTAAAATACAAAATTATTTTGAAGCTACTTTGATAGTTATATTAGCAAGTGTTTACACTTATTTTAAATCAGTAGATTAGTTTCAAAAGTTAGTTTGATCTTGTGGTTAAACTAACTGAGACATAATCAATCTTTGAGAAGCTAAGTGAACATTTACAATCTGTATAAATTCACTATAGTTTAACTTATTTTATAAATAGGGGGATTTTAACTAGACAATTTTTTAACAGAAATTTTAATTGGAACTCAATTCACCCCCCCTCTTGAGTGTCCACTCCGACCAACATTTGGTATCGGAGGATTTAATTTGTTTTTTGTTTGTTCAAAGATTTTTGAAATACTCTGTTTTTCAACTGTGATTTTAGTTGCATCTCTAAAGATCTTAAATTTCTGTTAGTTCTAAATTTTTTCTCTTTAAATTGTCTTTCTAAAATCTAGTTATGGATAATAGACTAGAGGGTGCTGCTACTAACAGGCCACCTTTCTTCAATGGTACCAACTATGCCCAATGGAAGCTTAAATTGAAAATTCATTTAGAAAGTATAGGTTTTGATATATGGACTGCCATAGAATCAGAATATAAACTTCCCACTACTGCTAGATCCACTTGGGATGAACCTACAAATACTTCTTACAATAATAATTATAAAGCCATGAATACCCTGTACTTTGCTTTAGGAGATGAAGAGTTTAACGGAATTTCTGCTTGTAAAACTGCTTTTGAAATTTGGGATACCTTAGATATTTCTCATGAAGGAACAACCAATGTTAAGGAAATGAGATTAAATACTTATACTATTAAATATGATACTTTTAAAATGAAAACTGATGAACCTATTTCTGACATGTATCTTAGGTTTAATGAGATAGTCAATACAATGAATTCACTTGGAAAAGTTGTTCCAGCAAAGGAACAAATTATGAGAATCTTGAGATGTTTACCAGACCGATGGAGAGGCACATCTGTTTCAATCAGAGAGTAATGTGACATTGCTACTCTACCTGTTAAAGAACTCATTGGTAAGCTTATGATGTATGAGGAAGAACTCAAGGTAAACAAAGAAGAAGAAGATGAACCTAGAAGAAAGTTTGTTGCTTTCAAATCTTCAACTTCAAAGGACAAGGATAAGGAGAAACTTCATGCTATAAACGAGAGTTTAAGCTGTGAAGACAGTGAAAGTGCTTCTGATAGTGATGCTGAAATGGATCACATTTCCAAAAGGTTTAAGAAGTTATATAGGAAGAAGAAGTTTTTCAAAAAAATCAAATTACAAAGGAAAGTATGACAATAAGGAACATTGGAATAAGGATTGGAAAAATCCAGATAAAAGTAATGAAGTTGTCTGTTATGAGTGCAAAAGGAAAGGAAATATTAAAGCAGACTTCCCAAAGCTCAAATTCAAGAAGAAATATGATTACAAGGATAGTAAGTACAAAAAGTCTATGAAGGCTACTTGGAGCGCTTCTGAGGATAGCTCTACTGAATCTGAAGTCTCTAAAACTGAACACAAAAATAAGGCAAACATGTGTTTTATGACAAACACTTCTGAGGTAACAGCTGAAACTCCTGCTTTAAATTCTTATTATTTTGGAGATGATATTGACTCTGATAACATGTCAAAATCTGAACTATTTGAATATTGTGATGTGTTAGAAGAAACATGTAATGAGCTGAAAGACAAATACAAAGGTTTAAAGAAACAGTATGCTTTAACTGTTAAACATAAATCTGATCTTGATATTGAAATGGAAAATAATGCTCAGTTACTTAAAGAAAACACTGAACTGAAATTATCTAATGAGAAACTCAGAAAGGATTTAGAGAAATTCAGAAATGGAAAGGATACACTAACTCAAATTCTGGTAAAGCAAGTTTCACCAAAATACACTACCAGAATAGGCTACAAACCTGGACAGAGACAGTTTACTAAGAATAGATTTATTCCTAAATCTGGACAGAATGCTGCTAATTCTAGTTCTAGACATTTATATGCTTCAACTAGTTATATTCATAGTTATGGATCTAATAAGTTTTATCTTTCAAAGTCTGTTTATTCTACAACTTTCATGAGACCCATAAGACAAATTTGGGTACCAAAAGCTTTGATTGTTAACCTGTCTGGACCCAAGAAGATCTGGGTACCAAAATCATTTCCTATCTAAATCTGTTTTGTAGGAAACCTGCTTAAAGAGATCCCGTAGGAAGACCTGGTACTTGGACAATGGATGTTCAAGACATATGTCTGGAGACTTCTCATGCTTTAAAAGATTAGTCAGAGTTGATGGAGGTTTTGTCACCTTTGGTGATAATTCTAAAGGGAAAATCATCGGCTTAGGCCAGATTGGTAACACTGACTCAGTATTAATTTCTAAAGTTTTATTTGTTGATGGACTTAAATATAATCTGTTAAGTATTTATCAGTTATGTAATGATGGTTTTAATGTTAAATTTGAAAATTATTCGTGCAATGTTTTTAATTCTAAATATGCTTTAGTATTTTCTGCCCTGCGAAATGAAAATTTTTATGCTGTTGATTTAAATTCTTTAGCTAAGAATAATATTACTTGTTTAAATGCTTTTCATAAAGAGTCTTGGCTTTGGTACAGAAGATTAGGACACTGCAATATACACTCACTTAGAAAACTTACTAGGAAGAACTTAGTTAGAGACCTACCCAAACTTGAGTTTCCAAATGACAAAGTTTGTAATCCCTGTCAAAAGGGAAAGCAACATAAAGTTTCTTTCAAATAAAAGAAAGAAGTGTCAACTTCTCAACCTCTCGAGTTGGTTCACATGGATTTATTTGGACCATATAGAGTTTCTAGATTAAATGGGAAGCACTATGTCTATGTCGTAGTAGATGACTTTTCTAGATATACTTGGGTATATTTTCTAGCTCACAAAAGTGAATCTTGTTCTTACTTTGTTAAATACTCCAAATCTGTAGAAAACCTTAGTGGACTTAAGATTAAAACTCTGAGAAGTGATCATGGCCGTGAATTTGAGAATCATGAATTTGAATCTTACTGCTCTCACAATGGCTATAGTCACAATTTCTCTGCCCCTAGGACACCCCAGCAAAATGGTGTAGTAGAAAGAAGGAATATAACTCTACAAGAAATTGCTAGAACTATGCTTAATGAGTATGACCTACCTGTTTATTTTTGGGCTGAAGCTGTAAATACAGCTTGTTATGTTATCAATAGAGTCTTAATCAGACCTGTTCTTAAGAGGACCCCTTATGAGTTGTGGAACCATAGGAAACCTAAGGTTAATTACTTCAAATTCTTTGGCTGCAAAGTCTTTATTCTTAATACTAAAGACAATCTCGACAAATTTTCATCCAAGAGTGATGAAGGAATTTTCCTAGGTTACTCTATTTCTATTAAAGCCTATAGAGTTTTCAATAAGAGAACCAAGTGTGTGGAAGAATCTGTTCACATCAAGTTTGATGAAACTGATCCACATGAGCCTAAAACCTCTCTTGAAAATCTTGAAGATGATCTATCTGTTTTGAACCTTAATGATAAAGACAGTGGACCTATAGTTAAAACGTCCAGTTCTAGAAATTTTCCATAACCTGCTTCGGTTGATTCCCAACATGTTGATGAACCTGAAATTTCTATCCCTACCTTTACTAGATCAACTAGAATTCTGAAGAATCATCCTTTAGATGCTGTTTTAGGAAATCTTGATAGAGGGACATAGACTAGAGATTCTCTTAGAAATCAGGTTGAACATCAAGCCTTCTTGTCACAGCTTGAACCTAAAAACATTGATGATGCTATTAATGATGAATTTTGGGTAATTTTTATGCAAGAAGAACTCAATCAGTTTGAAAGAAATAAAGTTTTTAATCTTGTTGAAAGACTTAAGGACACTTTCACAATAGGCACAAAGTGGGTGTTTAGAAACAAATTAGATGAATACGGAAACATAGTTAGAAATAAAGATAGACTAGTTGCACAAGGCTATAGTCAAGAAGAAGGTATTGACTATGAGGAGACTTTTTCTCCAATAGCCAGATTAGAAGCTATTAGGATTTTACTTGCTTATGCTGCACATCTAAATTTCAAACTATATCAAATGGATGTCAAGAGTGCATTCTTAAATCGATATATTGCTGAGGATGTTTTTGTTAAACAACCACCTGGTTTTTCAAACCCTCATTTTCCAAATCATATTTTCAAATTATCAAAAGCTTTATATGGTTTAAAGCAAGCTCCAAGAGCTTGGTATGATAGATTAAGTACTTTTCTAATTTCTAAAGGTTTTACAAAAGGAATAGTTGATCCTACTCTTTTTATAAAACGAATTTCTAAAGATGTTTTAGTAGTACAAATTTATGTTGATGATATTATCTTTGGATCTTCTAAAAATTCTTTATGTACTGATTTTTCAAAAATGATGCAAAATGAATTTGAAATGAGTTTAATGGGTGAACTTAAATTCTTTCTTGGTTTTCAAATTTTTCAAAATGATGATGGAATTATTTTAAGTCAAATTAAATATACTAGAGATCTTTTAAAATGTTTTGGATTGGATAGCACAAAAAGTAGTGACACTCCCATGAGTACCACCTGTAAGATGGATCTTGATGAAAATGGTAAATCTGTTGATCAAACCACTTATAGAGGAATGATTAGAAGTCTACTCTACCTGACTGCTAGTTGTCCTGATATATGTTTAGTGTGTGTATGTGTGCTCGTTTTCAAGCAAACCCTAAAGAGTCACATTTAAATGCTATAAAGAGAATTTTCAAATACCTCAAGAATACTCCCAATTTAGGATTGTTCTATCCCAAAGGACAATAATTTGAACTAGTTAGTTATTATGATGCTGACTTTGCTGGATGTAAGGTAGATAGAAAAATCACCTCTGGAACATGTCATCTTTTAGGAAAGTCACTAGTATCATGGTGTAGTAAGAAACAAAATTCTGTTGCATTGTCAACTGCAGAAGCTGAATACATAGCTGCTGGAAGTTGTTGTGCACAAATTTTGTGGATGAAACACACATTACTAGACTATGGATATCAATTCAGACATGTCTCAATAAATCGTGACAACACAAGTGCTATTAATATTTCTAAGAATCATGTTTCTCATTCTAGGACAAAACATATTGATGTAAGACATCACTTTTTGAGGGATCATTATCAAAAAGGTGGTATCACTTTGGAATTCATTGGTACTGAATATCAACTTGCTGATATATTCACTAAACCATTAAATTATGAAAGATTAGACTACATCATACATTATCTTGGTATGATTAATCATAAATGAATATCTTACTGTTTCTAAGTTACTATTTTTATGATCACGGTCTGAAAACTCACTGTCTCACCATGAATATATAAACTGCTCACTGTTTCACCGTGATGACTATAAACTGTCTCACCGTGATGGCTAGTTTTCTGTCTCACCGTGAGAAGTATGATAATTTTTATTATTTTTATTTTATTTTTACCCGTATCGCGGTAATTTTTATTTCACCGCTATTTGATTTCCCGTTTTCATGTTTTTATGACGTTTGACATTCCCAAATGATAAAAATTAAGGGTTTCATTTGACTCCTTACCCTAATTCTCTCTTGAACCTTCTTTTCCCTCTTGCCCAAACCTTTAGTGAATGCCAAGGATGAAGCGTCCATCTTCACCCTCGTCTGAGAAGAGCCTCTCTAAGAAACAAAGGAGGATACCGAGGATAGCGCCCGAAGGACCTCTAAACCCAAACCTGGTAAGCCGTATAGTTGTACCTGAAAAAGAGGTTTGCCCTGAATGGTTGTTGTCTAGCAGATCATTAGTTTTGAAAGTGTTAAAAGAACAAGGATGGCTTGAATGGTTCACTAGACAGAATAGACCGATTTACCCGAGGCTTGTATCTCAATTCTATCAGTATGTGAAGTTCTCTTTTGAGTTTGGAGAAAGCTTTTTGGTGACCAGCTGGATCGATGGTCAGAAGTGCTCTTTCTCTTCAATGTTGTGGGCTACATGCCTAAGAATTCCACATGAAGGAGTGTGTGAAGATTACCAGAGAGACCCTCCTCCAACAACTGACATCTTTGACCTAGAAACTGCTTTGGAAAATCTAACTGGAAATGGAACCAAGCAAAGGGCCATAGCTTCTGAACTAGATGGGGAGACAAGACTTTTGTTCAAGTTTGTTCAGAATTTGGTTAGTCCAAGAAAAGGAGATTTTGCTGTGATGAAGTATCAGGATGTGTTTCTGATTCACCTGTTGAAGAATGGCCAAAAGATCAATCTCTGTAAGTATGTTATCAACCATATCTGTGAGCTGATCAAAGTAACTTCCAAATCCACCTTCCTGTTTTATTAAAGGATGATTTCAGCCATGTTAGTCTCAAAAGGAATGGTTGGACCAAATGAAGAAAAATTAGAGGACTTTGATTTCTGCCTATCCATGCCTATCATCAGAAGAATGAATATTAGCTGGAATCCATGGAAAAAGCAATGGGTTGAGGACAGTGATCAACTGTATAAAAATTTTAATCCTGTTGACTATCCAAGAATGCCTAAGAACCTAGTTGATCCTGGTTTGGAACCAGATGAAGTGGCTGAGTACTCATAAGAAGAAGAACAAGAAGAAGTAACAGTTGAAGTTCCACCTAGAGAAGAATCTGTAATATCTCCAATGGAAACAGTTCCTGTTGAAGAGTAAAGGGTTGTTATCCCTACTGTTATCCCTGTTGAAATACCTCAAGGAGAGGAAGTTGTTGTTGAAAAGGAAAGGACTGAGGATCCTTTAGTTGTTCTTCATGAGGAAGAATCTCATCCCAATGCTGCAAGTAAATTATTTTTTCCTGGTTCAGAACAACAAGCAACCTTTGAGGAAGTTTTTATTGAAGAGACTCTTTTTGTTGATAAAGAAGCAAGTCTGGAAGCTTATCCAGTGGAACAATCGGTTCCTGAGATTATTCCATCTGCTGAAGAAATAATGGAAATTGTCTTTCAGCTGGCAAGGCAAGAATTTTCTGAAGAGATTAGGGATGATCCTGTGGATCTTGTCCATGTTCCTGAACCTCAAGAATCTAAAAGGGAAGCACAAGTTGAGGGGGAGGAAACTCGAAATCCTGATATTGTGGAAGCTGGATCTGGTGAATCTTCTCAACCTTCTCTCACTTTCTCTGTACACTCTCGGTATGAGTTCCCAAGATTTTATGATGTGAATGAGTCACAGCAAGTGACTGCAACTGGAATAGATCTTTCTTCTCTGTTTCAACTGAAGTATTTAGATCATTCAGAACCAAAATCAGAGCCCCAACCTCAATCTAGATCAGAATCTGAATCTGAAGATGACTCTGACCCTCAACCAGAATCTGAGCCTCTACCTTTACCTGCATCCTTACCTGAGCTTCATTCCTTTGTAACCAAAGATGATCTGAAAGCTTTTGGCGAGACTTTGTTAGCCGGTTTTGAGAAACTTTTCTCCACTCAAGCTCGCCCAGTGACTCAATTAAGTCAAGAAGATGCATCAATTCTCTTGGAAAATATTATCTTTCATATTCAACCAAGGATGATCCGATAAATTCAAGAAGTCCGAGTAGAGAATAAGCTGTTGCGTGCTGATGTTGCAAATCTGAAAAGTATGGTAGCAAGTTTGCAGAATGAGCTATCTGTGAGATCAGAGCCTGCTCCTGTTTTTGCCCCTACACCTGCTGTTGTTTCACCTGATTCTTCTGATTCCCTCCTTGCTAGGGATATTGTGTCTCAAGTTCATCCTTACCTTCTATCTTTTGATGAAAAGATTGGAAAAAGGCACATGAAGATGCTGGAACGCATGAGAGAGCTTGTGGAAACTCTGAATAAGCTTACAGATGAATACACTGGATGTCTGCAAAAAGTTCTGAAACAGCTCAAAGTTCTAACCGAAGCTGTCAAGGCTTCACCTGCTTCTGGTCAGACCTCCACACCTGCTTTGGATGATTCTCTGCTGAGATCCTTAATTAAGAAAGAATTACAGAATGCCTTCAGTGGCTTGGATCTATCTTCTTTGTCAGAAGTAATTAAGAACAGTGATAAATCATTGGACTTGGTTAGGATCTATTCAAATATAGCCAATGATGCTCAACAAGAGATCTCCAAAAAAATAGATTTGTATCTTTTCTGGATTTTCTCTAAAAGTGACATGACAGATCACTTTAGATATCTTGTGGAAAATCTGAGAATCCCTCTGGTGACTCAAGCTTTTAAAGCTCAAGTTCATAAACTTTCAGAGTTCACCAGATTGTTGGATAGATTTCTGGAGAATAAGGATGATTTTGAAAAGGCTATGCAGTATGGTGGTGAAATCATTACTGATTTCATCAATCTTTTGAAGTCGTATCTTCATGTGCAGAGTACTGTTATAGTTGCTCCAGCTTCTGCACCCCTTAGACCTGGACTTCTTGCCTTAGCATCTACTACCATGACAGTTAGCCAAGCCCTTTCTCAGATCCGGCTAGTCATTCTTGACCAACCTAAGCCTAGATCTTCTACTGCTCCTACTTTGGATCCATCTGTTTTTGAAGGTCTACCCTTACCCTCATTGTCTACCTCTTTTATGCCTTCTTCTACTTCAGCACCAGCTCCTGCTGCTGATAAAGTCAAGACAAAAATGGATCCCTAAAGATTTTACCGCCTGTCTTTCTTTTTGATGGGATGTCATTTCTTGTTTCCAGTTTGTACTTCTCCTATACTTTGTATTAAGAATGCTTTGGTTAATGATAATTGTTGCGTTTCATTTCTTTTTCTCTACTTTTTGATAATCCCAAAAGGGGGAGAAAAACCTCCAAGTATCAGTTCTATAATAGTATAAATGGGGGGGAAAAACTGAAAGTATCTGTTCTATAATGTTTTTGCTATGCTAGTATCTTTAATATTACATATCTTTTATATTCTGCCTATATATGATTTGAGATCATCAAAAAGGGGGAGATTGTTGGACTCCTCATGTGTTAATCATGTTTTAATAATCACAAATCTCATTACTGTTAATTAATCTTGATCTTCGGTGCACATCTTGTTAATGCTCTTCAAACTAAACAATAGGTGCATATCATGTTTTTATAATAAAAAATCTTATGGATGTTAATTACTCTTTACATGTTTTATGCATAATTACAATTCTCTCATATATTATCTCTAATGAGTAACCTTAACTCATATTCTGCATATCATTGTCTTAGTCCAAATACAGATTTTTTGTCTAAGTATCGACTCACCGTGAAGGACTCACCGTGACCAGACACCGTGACCAAACACCATGACCAGACACCGTGACCAGACACCGTGACCACTCACCGTAACCCAGACACCGTGAAGGACTCACCGTGACCAGACACCGTGATCAGACACCGTGAAGAAGACACCATTTCCATGATCACTGTGAAACCATTTCTTAAGTTTTTGTCAATATTATTTTAAGTGATGCTAAAGGTCATATTTGTTGTTTTTAATGCAATTAATGTTATTTAATGCTAGTTTTTGGCTTAACAGGAAACCGTATCTCGTACCTATGAAAAAGGAATCATTCCTACTGCCAGAGCTTGTGGAATATAAAGAAGATTGAGCTGCATTAGAGAAGACACGAACGAACGAATGAACGAACGCGCGCACGCCTGACACGTCTCGACACATATACTACAATACATGCGAGATCTGTTCTGAAAAGAATAATAATCTAGAGCACAACTGTGAAGAACACATCGCACGATTCTCAAATAAGTTCCATACATGAAATCCTACATTTTTGAAGTACACACGACGAATCAAGAGACTGTGGAACACAAGCCGAACTACGACACTCTGTTTTTCAACAGAAAAACTAGAGAAGGACTCTGAAGCATTCCTTCTCAATCCAACGAGTCCAGAGCTACATTGACAATCACTAGAGCCATTTCTAAACTCTACATCTCTGCTCTGTGATTCATTATTTACTTTTCGATCAGTGTGTGTCATCTTCTGTATTTTTACACACACACTGTCTCCTGAACTTTAACCAGAGGATATGTAAATCCTCACTCAAACTCTTACATATTTTATTTCCCACTGGGATAGTTGTAGAGGCCGTGTGTGACCTGAACAGCTGGTTTGCTGTTGTTTTGTTTCCCACGAATAACAGTGGTAGAGGTCTTGGACCTGGACAGTTTTTGTAAAACTGTTGTTAACCCCGATCCAGGGTGTGGATCAATTTCTTATATATATTTGAGAGGACTAAGTCTCAGCTTGAGACTGAACCTCTTTTTATATTTGTTGTGCATCTTTTATTTAAGTTTAATGTATATGACATATATTATATTTATTCTGCTGCTATTACTTTAAAATACAAAATTATTTTGAAGCTACTTTGATAGTTAGATTAGCAAGTGTTTACACTTATTGTAAATCATTAGATTAGTTTCAAAAGTTAGTTTGATCTTGTGGTTAAACTAACTAAGACCCAATAAATATTTGAGAAGATAAGTGAACATTTACAATCTGTATAAATTCACTACAGTTTAACTTATTTTATAAATCGGGGGATTTTAACCAGACAATGTTTTAACAAAATTTTTAATTGGAACTCAATTCACCCCCCCCCCCCCGCTCTTGAGTGTCCACTCCGACCAACAGTATCAATGTCTATTTGATTCACAATTCAAAAAAACAATTATTATAACATTGATTGCCTCAATTAAGATAGGTTTTTGAGGGTAATGACTCACCTCAAATCTAGTGGGGCATGGGGTAGGATCTTCGCACACTGGTTGTTCTTGATTTGTCCCCCCCCCCCCCCGCTATAAGGACCCGACCCCAGTTGCCCAGAGTTGGTGACTTATTTTATTACATTGGAATATAAACAAGGAATATGAATCTCGAAGGATCGAGTAGTTTAGAATCTTTGGAAACAAGATACATACATAAGTTTAGCATTACAACTTGAAATTAAAAATAACATAAAAATTCCTTCAATAACATCCATAAATCCTAGGTTATTTCTGCATGTCATTCATAATAAAAATCTCCATGTCCTGAGAAAATTAAACATAAGAAAGGGGTGATCTCAAATGCTCAGTAAGGGTAATCAATACAACATAAGATATCATAAACATAAACATTAGGCATATTGAATAACTAAAAACACATGCCTTTAACAATAGACTTGAATACATTATGGAAGGAATAAGAGATGAATAAACAATGTCATAGTAAAACATAATCACGGGTAATCTACTAGTAGAATAACCACATGAACCATCAATACTATTTTCATAATGAGGGAATTCATAATGTGGGACATCATAACCATACCGTCAGGGCCTTGTGCCAAGACCACAAATAATCATTTTGTCAAGACCTTGTGCCAAGACTGTAGTTTGTCTCATGAGACCTACTGATACAACAAGGGGCTATAACAGGCCCCAACTAACACTTACTAAGTTCAATTCATTAATCATATGAATGGGGATAAACATAAACAACATATACATTTATATTGAAACTAATATATGAAATGTAAATAACTTTCCCTGAATATTAAGCATAAACACTGACCATTCAGAGTAAATTGGTGAATGGTTTTAAGATAGAACATCCACAGTAAAAATAATAATAAACCATTAAATTAAATATGGTAGATTATATCATAAAATATTAATCCAAATAATACATAATAATCAACAAGAGTGTTGAAATATATGAATATTCTCTTATAAAATCATCGAGTAATTCTTGAGATAAATACTCTTTTACTTTTAAAAGAAGAGTTCTTTTGGAAAAATATTTGTATAAAATCAGAAGTGAAGTAATATATTTTTACCATAATAAAATGAGATATTTTATAAAGATAATGGTTTCCAAAAAATTATTATATATTTCCCTTGAAAATAGGTAAGAATTTGAGAAATTCTCTTGAATCGGACTTATATTTCAGGAAGAATTTTTTAAATATCTTTTTAAAACATATAAATCCCCATAAATGAAAGTAGAATTATGTTTGGTAATAATATATAGAACATTATCATATAATATATGATGATTAAATATGAATAAATAATAATTTAATTGGGGTAATTAGACAATAAGAGTAACCCGAATGAAAATGGAGGTTCAGGTAGAAAACCCTTACCTTAAGTTTGAATGTTCTGTTCTTGACCTTATGATCCTAGAATATGAAATTAGACTCATTAATAACTTAATTAAGAACATATTATAAATTTATTTATTTTATAATAATTTTTTTTAGTTCATTTATGTCTTTATTGATAAGTTATAATATTAAATTTCGTCGTTCTGGAGTGTTCATTTTCTTGATTTTCATAATCAGTTTACTTGTTTTTAAGTAATGGAGTTCATGTGGAATGAATGTAAATCTCAAGAATTGAATTTACATATTATTTATGAACATAAATAGGTTTTAATGGTCATTTATATCATTTTATTTCATGTAATGAGGATGAATCATTAGATGAAATATTAATGACAATCACTTGGATTATTTTAGCGATATTTTGATTATTAGGAACTAGTTTGGTCATATGATTTAATATTATGTACATATACTGGTTCCTAAATATTAAATAGGTTATAATACATATATTATATCCTTTTTAAACCGTAAAAATGGTTTTATTACCAGTATTGAAGGGGAAATTGAAGAATGAAATTTCGTCGTCCATGAAGGTTATAAATTGGCACCTCACGAACGATGATTTCATTTATAAAATAAAAGAGAGAGAGTAAGGATATTGGTGATGGTTCTTCCATTCACATGATATAATTATAGTATATATATGATAATTGAGTTATAATGGTCATTTGGATAGAGGAGGTGAGGATTGGATAATAATAGAAAGGAACTTGAAATGAAATTGAAAGAAATAAAATGTGAATTTACCTCTTGAATCCACCTCCTTGAGAATCTATTTAAGGGAAGGGGTTTTGGTCTTTTGGAAAGAACAAGAGATCTTGGGTGTGGGGAGTGACTAGGGAAGGGTATTTGGGTAGGACTTTGAGGTGATTCAAGGCTTATAGGGGTGAAGAGAAGAGGGAGTGAGGGGGGGTTTATAGTGGAGGAAAGGAGTAATTTTTGAATATCTTAATCATTATTTTATTATTTTGACAAAGACAACCAATGGTATTGATTCTTGTGACCAAGAATAGTAATATGTGCATTTTATTCCAAAACAAGTGGTCTTACATCATCCTTACATCACCTATGACTCAATAAATCATGTATTTAGTATTTATCGTAAATTATCGTATTTTACTATTCATCAAAAATTCAAGTATTTTTAAAAAATCCCAAAAATTCACCCGAACCAGTTTTCAACGTGTAGAATCCAAAAATGAACTCCATTTTTTGAGAATAATTTTCTCAATATTATTAATTTAATTTTTAAATAAAATCATAATTGTTTAGAAAAATAACAATTTTAAAACTATAATTCGTTTTATATCACCTTGAAAGATTAATCAAGATCTAATTATCTTATAACCTTAAGACAATAAAATAATAATTGATTTACTATTCATAAGGTTCATATTACTATTCATAAGGGTATGTTACTATTCACTAAAAATTAAGTTTGTCTTAACAGACTCTAAATATCTTACTGAGCGCAACCATGTATGTCGGTTTTTTGAAATTCAAATCACAGAGGTGGAAATTTTTTATTTACTGGCTAGGTTATAACAAAGTGGTGCTTTGTAGAGACTCAGTGTTTCATACATTCAATATTAAATTTATTTTCAAAATCTTGATGTGTTGCATTATCCCATCCTTACAAAAATTTCATCCTCGAAATTTCCAGAATGTTACCTCACAAAAAGATTTGGGTATTTCTTCATCATAATCTCCTCAGGCTCCCATGTTGCCTCATTGATTTTATGATTTTTACAAAGTATCTTTACCAGTCGAGTTGTCTGATTCTTCAACACTTGTTCTTTTGTGTCCAGAATACAAATAGACTCTTCACAATAAGATAGGTCAGGTTCCAATTCTATACCTTCAAAATTGAGGACATGTGTTGGGTCTGGCATGTACTTTCTAAGAAATGAGACATGTAACACATTGTGTAATTTAGACAGGCTAGGTGGAATAGCCAAACGATATGCAACAACTCCAATTCTATCAAGAATTTCAAAAGGGCCTATGTACCTAGGGCTTAGTTTCCCTTTCTTCCCAAATCTTATAACACCCTTCCATGGAGATACTTTTAAGAAAACATGATCTCCCACTTGAAACTCTAAATCCTTCCTTCAATTATCAGCATAGATTTTTTGTATGCTTTGATCTACTTTGATATGTCCTTGAATAGTCTTTACCTTTTCTTTTTTCCCCTGCAATCTCTGGTCCCACAAGCTTCCTTTCTCCAACTTCATCCCAACAAGTTGGTGTACGAAATCTCTTTCTGTATAATGATTCATATGGTTCCATTTTAATACTAGAATGGAAACTATTATTGTAGGAAAAATCAACCAAAGGTAAATACTGATTCCACATACCTTGAAAATCAAGTGATCATGATCTCAACATGTCTTCTAAAGTTTGGATCATCCTTTCTTATTTCCCATCAGTTTGAGGATGATAAGCAGTACTTAAATGAAGCTCAGTATCCAAAGATTTCTGAAGATTTTTCCAGAATTTCAATGTAAATCGAGGATCATGATTAGACACTATTGAAAGAGGTGCTCCATGAATTCTTACAACTTCATTGATATAGAGTCATGTAAACCGTTTTAGTGTAAAATCCTCCCTTATAGAGAGAAAATGTGCAGATTTTGTAAGTCAATCCACAATTACCCATATCACATCATTCTTCCTTGGAGTTTTGGGTAATCCAGTGACAAAATCCATAGTGATGTCATCCCATTTCCATGTAGTAATAGGTAGAGGTTTTATGAATCCTCTGGTATATTATCGTTCGACATTCACTTGTTGACATACTAAACATCTTGATACATAATCAGCAATTTCCAACTTCATATTGTCCCGCCAAAAATGTTTCTTCAAATCTCTATACATATTAGTGCTACCAGGGTGTATAGAGAAATTCAAGATATGAGAATCATTCAATAACTCCCTTTTCATCTCAGTTATAAAGGGAACACATAGCCTCTTCCAAAATTTCATAATTCCATCTTCACATACGAAATCATCCAACTTCCCATCTTTCGCAGCATTAATTTTCTTTTGAAGATTCTCATCATCAGACTGTGAAGATTTAATTCTTTCCAATAAAGATGGTTGGAAAACCATTTGAAAAAGTAGTGATTCTTCACCTTTTTTTATAATTCCCATATTCATCCTCACTAGATCCATGTACAAAGGATCCTTTTCAATCCACATTTTGTTGAGAACTCCATGATCCTTCATGTTCAATTCATCAACTACCTTGTTTGCCTTTCCTGGGTGGAAATGTATGGAACAATCATAATCCTTGAGTAGCTCGAGCCATTGTCTTTGCCTCATGTTGAGTTCTTTATATGATAAGATATATTTCAAACTCTTATGATCTGTATATATCTCACATTTTTCATCATAGAGATAACATCTCCAGATCAAAGATCAAAGATTACAGCTGCTAACTCGAGATCATGAGTAGGATATTTTTATTCATTAATTTTTAGTTTCCTTGATGCATAGGCAATAACTCCATCATTCTGCATAAGGACACAACCAAGTCCTTTATTTGATGCATCACTATATATCACAAACCCATCATTCCCTGGTGGTAGAGTTAGGATTGAAGCATTAACTAATCTTCTCTTCAATTCTTTGAAACATTCCTCACATTCTTTTGTCCATATGAACTTAACCCCTTTATGAGTAAGCTTGGTCATTGGGTTGGCTAAACAAGTAGAGTTCTAAATGAAACGTTGATAATAACCTGCTAAACCAATAAAACTACGTACCTTGGTTATGTCCGTTGGAGTAGGAAATTCTTACACAACCTTTGTCTTCGTAGGATCAACAGATATTCCGTCCTTAGAGATAATGTGCCCAAGAAAGGAAATTGACTGAAGCCAAAATTCACACTTAATAAACTTCCCATATAATTCATTTCTTCTAAGATTATTCAGAATAATGTGAAAGTGATTTTCATGTTCTTTGTAGCTTTCGGAGTATACCAAGATATCATCAATAAATACCACCTCAAAGTCATCAAGATATTCCTTGAAAACTCTATTCATTAGATCCATGAAAATAGAGGGTGCATTAGTCAGTCTAAAAGGCATTATTGTAAATTCATAATGCCCATACCTGGTTCAAAATGTTGTCTTTGGAATGTCTTCCTTATTTATGAGAAACTCATGATATCCAGATCAAAGGTCAATCTTTGAAAAATATTGGGCTCCATGAATTTGATCAAATAAATCATTAATACGAGGTATGGGATACTTTTTATTTATTTTTATAGCATTGATATCCCTGTAGTCAATGCACAACCTCATACATCCATATTTTTTCTTAATGAAAAGAATAGGGGCTCCCCATGGGGAAACACTAGGACGAATAAATCCTTTATCACTCAATTCCTCTAGTTGTTTCTTCAGTTATACTAATTCCATAGTGGTCATTCTATAAGGGGTCTTTGATATGGGCCTTGAACTAGGAATTAAGTCAATAAAAAACTCAATTTCCCACTCTGGAGGATGTCTAGGTAAATCCTTTGGAAAGACATCAACATATTCTTTCACAATAGGTATGTACTCTGTTTGAACATTTTTTTTCCTCACCCATAGTTACTGCATTCCCTTCCTCCCCAATAATTGAATTCAGTAGAACTATTGGGGGTGGATCTAGATGAGAATCAGATGGTGATGTTTCTTCCCTAAAGATAAGGGATTCCACATCATCCTCAAAAATTGTAACCTCATTCTTCTTGTAATAAATTTTTGCATCATGGTTTGAAATCCGATATATATTGAAGATTATATCAAATTCAATCATGGGTATGACAATAAAATCAGTAGATAAAGCACATTTATATACCATAATGGGGAGTGCATGGAACAACTTTGTTGCAATGATACTTACCTTAGGAGTTTTGACTGATAACTCCATTATTAAATCAAAGTGGAAATATCTAATTTTCTTGGAAAACTGGGAAGATATGAAAGAATGTGATGATCTAGAATCAAATAAAGCATTGGATAAGTTTTAGGAAATGATTAAAGTACATGCCACCACATCGTTAGTAACTTTAACCTCCACAGTTGTGACCGCATAAGCTTGTTCTTGATCCCTTGGCCTTCTTTGGGGAACATTTCCCTGACGCGTAGGACATTCATGTGCATAATGTCCCATATCCCTACAATTGTATCATTGAACATTGATAGCTTCTTTATTCCCCTTACAATCTCGAGATAAGTGCACTTTTTCTATGCACTTTTAATAGACTCTCATTCCCTTCAGGTAAGTGTCAGGTTTTTTCTTTCCACAATTACTGCAGGATGGAAGGTCAAATCTTCCCTTCTTCCCCATTTCCTTATTTCCTTTTCTAGAGTTTTCGGCATCCCTATTCTTCTCTTGCTTTCCTTTAAAGTCACAAGACTTATAAAATTTCTTTTTTGTCATGATATCACTTGAGACTATATCTTCATATGATGAGAAACTTTAGGAGACTAGTGCCCTTCAGAGGAATGGTTTTAAACCATCAAAGAATCGATCAATCTTACTTCTTGGATTATGTATATAGTTTTCGGCATGTCTTACTAACCTTTTGAAGTTAGATTCATACTTTGAAACATTTTCATCCTCCTTCTACCTCAGATTCAAGAATTTCCTTTCCATATTCGCTCGTTGTTCATGGGGAAAATATTTTTCTAGGAAGATTTCTTTAAAATCCCTACATTCCATCTCTTCTATTTCTTCCTCCTCTTTTGTGTTTTGGATTAACGGCCACCACTGATCTGTATCTCTCGATAGATGATAAACTACCATGACAACCTTCTCTCTTTCATTACATCCCAAAGCAAGAAATATCTTCTCTAGAGAACTTATCCAATGTTAATCTACAAATGGGTTTGTAGTCCCATTGAATGATGGAGGCTATTGTCGCATAAAGTGATCTAACATAGCTCCTCCATGTTGTGGATATGGATTCTCCATTCAGGTAAGTTTGTTATTCACAACCTGAATAAGTTGTCCCAATATAGTTATAAGTTACTCTACACCAGTCGCAGTTCCAGAACCAACATCATTATCCCGCATCGGAGGGAAATCCCTACATGGGACATGTGCGTTCATGCAGTTTTCATTCCTTCCACTAGGCACCATTTCTAAATAATGGCATACACTTGATTAGGTTATGAATCATGATATATAATCTCAATTTAGAAAAATACTTATCATGAATAGCTAATATCATAATCATAAACATGGTTTCTGTGAGGAAAAATTTACATTTAAATCCTTCATAATGGAATGTAAAAAAATGTGAATTATCCTAAGCATATCCCTTGGGAGTGTCAAACCAGGTGCACAGTAAGGCCTGTTGTCATGTACTAGGATATCCCCAGGTCAAGCCTAAAACTCCTTATTGGAGTTTTCACTCCTAGGTACATTTTTTCTAGAATAACGTCCACCTGTAGTATCCAGACAGGGATGTATTTGCTAAAAAGATCCACATAATCTATTCCTTACCAAAATACTAGGATGTTCTTGTATGTTTATCCTCAAAGACTATCTTTAGGGATTTATTCCCTAATCTACATTTTCTAAATCTAGTTTCCAAGTTTTCTATTAAACTTCCTTTGATACCAACTATAAGGAACCGACCCCAGTTACCCGGAGCCGGTGCCTTATTTTATTAAATTGGCATATAAACAAGGAATATGCATCCCGAAGTACTGAGTAGTTTAGAAGCTTTGGAAACAAGATATATACATAAGTTCAGCATTACAACTTGAAACGAAAAACAATATAGAAATGTCTTCGATAACATCCATAACTCCTAGGTTATTTTTGCATGTCATTCGTAATAAAAATCTTCATGTCTTGAGAAAATGAAACATAAGAAAGGGGTGAGCTCAAACGCTTAGTAAGGGATAATGTAAGATATCATAAATATAAACATTAGGCATGTTGAATAACTAAAAACACATGCCTTTAACAATAGACTTGAATACATTATGGCGGGAATAAGAGTTGAATAAATAATGTTATAGTAAAACATAATCATGGGTATTCTGATAGTCGAATAACCACATGAACCATCAATAATATTTTCATAATGAGAGAATGAATAATGTGGTATATCATAAACATAACATCAAGGCCTCGTGCCAAGACCATAAATAATCATTTTGTCAAGGCCTTGTGTCAAGACTGTAGTTTGTCTCATAAGACCCACCGATGCACTGAGGGGATATAGAGGGACCCACATAACAATTAATAAGTCTAATGAATTCCTCATATGAATGATGATAAACATAAAAAACATATACATTCATATTTAAACTAATATATGAAGTGTAAATAACTTTTCCCGAACATTAAGCATAAACACTGACCATTCAGAGTAAATTGGTGAATGGTTTTAAGATAGAAAATCCACAGTCAAAATAATAATAAACCATTAAATTAAATATGGTATATGATATAATAAAATATTAATCCCAATAATACATAAGAAACAACAAGATTTTTGAAATAGATGAAAATTCTCATATAAAATCATCGAGTAATTCTTGAGATAAATACTCTTTTACTTTAAAAAGAAGAGATCTTTTGAAAAAATCTTTGTATAAAACTAGAAGTGAAGTAAGAAATTTTTATCATAATAAAATTAGATATTTTATAAATATAATGGTTTCCAAAAATATATTATAAATTTCCCTTGAAAATAGATAATAATTTGAGAAATTCCCTTGAATCGAGCTTGTATTTCAGGAAGAATTTTTTAAAGATCTTTTTAAAACATATAACTCCCCATAAATGAAAGTAGGATTCTAGTTGGTACTCATATATAGAACATTATCACAGAATATATTATGAGTACATATGAATAAATAGGAATTTAATTGGGGTAAGTATACAATAAGAGTAACCCAAATGAAAATGGAGGTTTGGGTAGAAAACCCTTACCTTAAGTGCGAATGTTACGCTCTTGAAATTATGGTCCTGGAATATAAAATTAAACTCATTAATAACTTAATTAAGAACCTATTATACATTTATTTAGTTTATCATAATTTTTTTAGTTCATTTATGTCCTTATTGATAAGTTATAATATTAAATTTCGTAGTTCTGGAGTGTTCGTTTTCTTGATTTTCATAATCAGTTCACTTGTTTTTAAGTAACAGAGTTCATGTGGAATGGATGTAAATATCTAGAATTAAATTTAAATATTATTTATGAACATACATAGGTTTTAATGGTCATTTATATCATTTTTTACATGTAATGAGCGTGAATCATTAGATGAAATATTAATGGCAATCACTTAGATTATTTTAGCGGTATTTTGATTATTAGGAAATAGTTTGGTCATATGATTTAATATTATGTATGTATAATGGTTTATGAATATTAAATTGGTTATAATACATATATTTTAGTATTTTTAAACCATAAAAATGGTTTCATTACCAATATTTAATGGGAAATTGAAGAACGAAACTTCATCGTCCACGAAGGTTGTAAATTGGCACCTCACGGACGATGATTTCGTTTATAAAATAAAAGAGAGAGTAAGGATATTGATGATGGTTCTTCCATTCACATGATATAATTCCAGTATATATATTATATTGGAGTTATCATATTCATTTGGATAGAGGAGGTTAGGAGAGGATAACAATAGAAAAGAACTTGAAATGAAATTGAAAGAGATAAAATGAGAATTTACCTCTTGAATCCACATCCTTGAGAATCTCTTTAAGGGAAGGGGTTTTTGTCTTTTGGAAAGACCAAGAGATCTTGGAAGTGGGGAGTTACTAGGGAAGTGTATTTGGGTATAACTTTTAGGATCTTAAAGTCTTATAGGAGTGAATAGAAGAGGGACTGAGGGGGGGTTTATAGTGGAGGTGAGGAGTAATTTTTGAATATCTTAATCATTATTTTATTATTTTGCCAAATAAAATCAATAGTATTGATTATTGTGACCAATAATAGTAATATGTGCATGTGATTTCGAACCGGTTGTCTTACATCATCCTTACATCACCTATGACTCAATAAATCATGTATTTAGTATTTATCGTAAATTATCATATTTTATTATTCATAAAAAATTCAAGTATTTTAGAAAAATACAAAAAATTAACTCTAACCATTTTTTGATATGTAGAATCCAAAAATGAACTCTATTTTTTTAAAATAATTTTCTAAATATTATTAATTTATTTTTTAAATAAAATCATAATTTATTTGAAAAATAACAATTTTAAAACTATAATTCGTTTTATCACCTTGAAAGATTAATCAATATCTCACTATCTTATAACCTTAAGATAATAAAATAATAATTGATTTACTATTCATAAGGGTAATATTACTATTCATATTATTATTCATAAGGGTATGTTACTATTCACCAAAAATTTAGTTTGTCTTAACTGACTCTAAATATCTTACTGAACGCAACCGTGTATGTCAGTTTTTTGAAATTCAAATCACAGAGGTAGAAAAATTATGTTTGCTGGATAGGTTATAACAAAGGGGTGTTTTTTAGAGACTCGGTATTTCATTCTTTCAATATTAAATTTATTTTCAAAATCTTGGGTTGTTACACCCTCCATCAAATTTTCTATGAACTCTCTCTGCAATTGCATATGTTCTTCAAGGATAGCTATTCTTTCTATCATCATTTTGATTTCTTCACTTTGATCCCCCTCTTGTTTTTTTTCTCAAAAAATGTTCAGGGTGTCACCCCAAAACTTGCACCTCTGACACGACCGTACTTTTCTACCTGCTTCAAGGCCACTGAAAATATGTCTGCATCTGGTTTGGATGTTACTGATTCCTATATTTATTATTTCATACTTACACATGTTTCTCACACTTTTTGTGTGTTTTCATCTATTAGTATCTCATCTTTATTTACACAAGCCTCATTCCATAGCACATGGCGTGGGATGAAAGTGACTTTGGATTTGGATTAATCAATATACATATAAATAGAGGAACATAGTTATGGTGTTTTTTTATGTCACATAAAAGTATTACGGTAGATTTAAAATACGTACCATTTTTTCAAGTGAATAGTACCTCATTCTTGCTTTACGGTAGGGGTACGCTAGTTTTGCTGCTTTTTCCTTATTTTCAACACTCAGTTGATGTTTCATAAATAAAAAATTGTCAGTCAAAGTGATAAATACACTTATCATCAAACAACTTATTACCAAACACAATGTACCTAAAAAGACTACTCTGCACGATGGCTAGTAAACACATCCCACACTCCTTGGGTTATCAAGTGTACATAAATAGAAGGTGTGTGAGGGTTTATTTTCCCTTCAACATCTTTAAGATAACATCTTGTTAAAATTGTGAGAAAGACTGTGAATCCTTCCAACAACCCTTAATACATAGTCCTTATGTGAGTCATACACTATAAATGCACTCTATAAGGGATGATGAAGAGTAATTAAATGTTTCATTATTTTATTTTTTAGTAAATTAAAGAAATGATATCATAATGTAACTGCAATATCTCCCCACATCAGTGTCTTAAGCCCAATGATAACATGGTTCCATGACTGTAGATCAATCAACATGTGTTGCTGAGTGACAATTCCAATGTAACTACTGAACATGGCCTTGTTGGGGTTAACACGTTGGCCCTGCTTATTACATCTGACCTCATATTTTCTACCTTTTGCTTTTGCCTTAAGGATTTTTTCTAACACCGTCAAACTACAACACTCCTATTTTTTCTATGTTGTTAGTGTTTCGTTGCCTACCATTTACTCAGTTTCAACATCATCAATATGTTCCTCCAGAGCACTAGCATCGGCATGTGGAGATGGTGGTTGTACCTCTACACTGGGAGAAACAACAAAAATAGGTTGAGAAACTTGTTTTTCCTCTACACTGCGAGCAACAATAGGTTGAGAGACCCGTTGTTCCTCTACACTACGAGCAGCAACAGGTTGGGAGACCTGTTGTGCCTCAGGATTGGGAGCATCATCACATATAGAAGTTATTATCTACAGAGGTGGTTTAACATTTAATTTAGATTATATAAAAGCAGAAAAGAATAGATAATAACATAAGGTAACATGATGTATATTATTAAAAAAATATAACCTGATTATTGAACTTTATTTTTTTAAAGGCTGAAGGGATTTGACCCCTCTATCGACTATCCAAATCCTTTAATTGTGGTATCCTATGACATACAAAATTTCATCTATATTGGGACTAATGATAAATGATTGCGACGTCCCAATGAAAGGGTCATCCTCCATTGAATTCTCATTTTACCATTCATTGGTTTTGGTCGATAACAGAATAATTGACCACTTTTGGTTTGTGGTATCTGTAACATAAAATACTTGTACTAATTGTGATGACATTATAAATTGTTTGTATTTGTACCCTTCCTTATTGAAATCAACTTTTACAAATCCCAAATCATCTATTTTAATATCACTCCTATTATCAACCCACTTGCATTGAAAAATTAGTACTTAGAAGTTCGTATAATCCAACTCCCATATTTGTTTGATGATGCTAAAGTACGATATATTCGCATAAATTGGATTTATGTCCTTAGTATTGGAAATGTGCATCACTTCAAC
Organism: Viscum album; assembly: GCA_963277665.1. NCBI lineage: Eukaryota > Viridiplantae > Streptophyta > Magnoliopsida > Santalales > Viscaceae > Viscum > Viscum album. Next base: position 741,873,913 of record OY728123.1, on the reverse strand, counting down.
CACAAGTGTAACTCCACTATTCTGCATGGTACTATCTTCATCATGTTCATTTGTATAGAATGTATAATCATTAATTACAAAAGAATTATAAGATAATACATACACACTTGGTCCTCTAGCTGGAAATTGAAGTCATTCTGAAATTGAGTCTGGATTTTCATCTGACTCCTTAAATATATGGTGCTGAAACCATCCTATAAACTGTCAATTATGTGTATTTGATGTCCATTTTTCAGCCCTTGATGGATTCAAATGCCTAATAATTTCTTTGTGGGTTTCTACATATGGGTCAACCTCTAAACTGTTATGAAAAATGTAAAGGTGGGCCTACTCCCAATCTGTAGTATTGATTGTGACAACCTCTCTTCCAAAAATTCCTTCACCCATAAGCTACCCAATGTGATGAGATTTTGGTAGACCAATGCTTTCCACCCCAAACATGTATTCAGTACAGAATTCAATGGCTTCCTCAATAATATATCACTCTATAATACAACCCTTTGTCCGAATTCAATTTTTGAAACACCCTTTAAAAATCTTCATATATCGTTCAATGAGGTACATCCATATATAGTATATAGGACCACATAGTCAAATCTCTCTCACCAAGTGAACCATAAAATGAGCCACCATATCAAAGAATTTCGATGGGAATAACATTTCCAGTTCACATAATATGACGGTAATTTCTCTTTCCATACTTGGCAATTTCGCCGGGTCTATAACTTTGATACATATAGCTTCGAAGAATAAATAGAGCTTCATTAATGTATAATGGACATTCTTGGAAAAAATTCAACGTAAAGCTATAGGAATTAGATCTTGCATCAAACGTGGCAGTCATCTGATTTCAGACCCTTTAACTTTAAATCGTTCATTGACATGATGTTCTTAATATTCGATAAATACCCCTCTAGAACCATTACACCATTCAAGAAGTTGCAAAACTAATATCTCTCCTACCTCGAAAGAGTGTAAGCAGCTGGAGGAAGAAAAGTTCATTTTTCACCCTTCACTGGCACCAACTATTCTCGTATTCCCATGTCAACTATGTCCAACCTAGCCTTAATTTCATCCTTTTTTTTGTTGGGTACATTTAGCAACATGTCTATGACACTGTCACATACATTTTTTTCAACATGCATAACATCAAGAAAGTTTCTAACGCACAGAAAATTCCAGTATGGTAATTCAAAAAAATTGATCTCTTCTTCAAACTAGTTTTTGTAAGGTTTTTCAAAAATAGTTTACCAAAAGCAGTGTCCACATCTTTTACTTTCTCAAATATTTTATCACCTATTAGTGGATACGGTGTTGTACATTCTTCTAAACTTTCATTGAATGATGTAGTCCAAGATTAGTACTTATGTAATCGGGGTAGAAATCTATGATGTCCTAGAAACATGGTTTTTGATGAATGTTTCAACCTAATTGAATGTGTACCTTGTTCGCAGACGGGACACCCATGACTTCTTTTAATTCTATATCCTAACAAATTTTCACAAGTAGGAAAGTCATTTATCATCCTGTACAATATGGCTCTTAATGTGAAATATTTATTTCATTAAGCATCATACAACATAACACCCAGATCCCACAATAATTTCAAATCCTCAATCAATGGATAAACATCAATATCATTACCTGGTTGTTTCAGTCCTGATATAAGCATAGATAACATGATGTGTTTTCATTTCATGCATAACCACGGTGGAAAGTTATAATTTACCGATATAACTGGCCATGTATTGTGAGCGCTTCTTTGAAAACCAAAAGGATTCACTTCATCTATAGATAATGCAAGATGAAGGTTTCTCAGCTCATTTCCAAAATTATGATACTCATGATCAATTCTCTTCCACTGAGGAGAGTCTGTCGAGTGATATAGTTTTACATCTTTATTTCTTCTGTCTGCATGCCACATCAATTTCCCTATGGTCTCCTCACTTCCATATAGGTGCTTAAACCTTGGAATGATTGGAAAGTACCATACAAATTTCATAAGATTATATTCATATTTATTGTATCAAGAAGCACTACACTTTGGGTATTCTCTAAGTGATTTGTGGTCCTTGTGAAATAATATATAGTCATTTGGGCAGTCGTGTATTCATTCAGAGATCATACCCATTGAACGTAGCATTTGTTTGGTGTTATATGTTCGGCTCGGGAGCTCATTATCTTCCGGGAGCATGTCATTCAAGAGAGAAAGTAATTATGTAAAACTGACATCACTCCATTCATTGTCCGCTTTCAAATTATACAGCTTCAGTACAACTGACAATGTTGTATATTTAGTACAACCACTATACAAATGTGTCTTTTCACAACTCTTTAACTGCTCAAACAATTTTGGACAATCATGAAGTTCATCTTCAACTGTCCTTGTCATTTCCTCAATAAGGTCTTCATTATCATTCACATCTATAATCACATCCTCGATATGGTCTTCTTCATTGTCCACACTTGAAATCATATCAGATGATCCATAAAATGCATTGTTATCTCAGCCACTAGCTACATTCTCTTTTTCCCCGTGTTTATTCTAACATTTATAACTTCGATCTATTCTGTGATAGATCAAATGTTCTTCCAACTCCTCTAGACTAACTTGTATTGAATAAAAACAACATAAATATGAAAAAAGGATTTGAGAAGGGTCATATGCATGATCTTTTGCAAACTTTATGAACTCTTTCACTCCATCTTCATACTCTCTTATCAAACGATTGGAATCCATCCATTCTTTATTCATATCCATCCTATTTGATTCAATGATATTAGTATTTAACAAAATAAATACACAAAATATTGATATAATGTAATAGTTTTCCTAATTCTATAAAAATATAAACTTAAAATATTATGAAAAAACTACAGTTCAAAAATGTCCTTTGAAAACTATTTAAAAAATCACACTTGAAATCCCATTAAAAAAACAACCATTTACACAAATTTCTCTTTAAAATAACATACCCGCCAAACACTCTTTCACAAAACCACAATTCCTTTTTTTAAATCATTAAAGACAACTTCATGGCCCAACAATCTTAATCATTCAAAATGAGTGACATCCCTCTAAGAAACATTTCAAAACACGTGAATCATTTTAAGAGTCACTTAGGTATTTTCACAAAGACATAGATCCCAATACATACACTTTATAAAAGATACATAGAAAACACCTCGATTCATCCCAAATCAATCAGTGTTGTATGATTCTATCACATTATTCCAAAGGTAGGTGTAATAATAATAATAATTTCCATAAGAATTTGATATCGTTCTCCTCACCATTGTATATCCCTTATCCATGCTTCCATTATCCATTTATATCAATTATCCTTCACTATAACACCAAAGTCCCAAAAGATATGTTCCATAGTCAGTGACCAAACTCGCAACCATGAAACACTTATGTTCCAGTTTACTACAAACACTGCATTATCCCAATGATCCTTAGCTCACACCAAATCAATTGGTTGTACACCCCAAGAACAATGTATATGTCTCTCACATAAAGTACTATTGATTACTTCATTTATAAATACACCTAATAAAATATATAATCATGAACCCATTACATAATAAAAAATTTCTCAAGTGTCATTCCTTTAACACAAAGAATTTCCCTATGTCACTCATCTCTAGAAGAAACTATGTTGCTTTCCCGATCCTTTTAAGGACATTATGTCTCAAGTCAAAATAAGAAAAGAACTATGGTACTAAACTAATAAATGGTGTGATTTTCCATAGTTTATTTTCTAAAATCTTCAAAAAGGCTTTATAAATGATATTACAAAGACTGGTCATTCTAAAATTCTTAATTAAACTCATATCAGTAACCTTTAGAATCAAAGTGATGAGAGTATCATTATAAGTCTCAAGATAATTCTTACCTCTCTAAAACTCATTCATGAGGTTAACAACATCATGTTCCAAAATAGTTTAGAACCTTTTAATGAAAAAATCATAAATAAAATCTTAGTTTGGTACCTTTTATGGATGCATCAACCTAAATGTCACAACCACTTCATAACATTGAATATCAATAGTTAATAATTCATTCATATAATTTGTTAAAGTTGTAATAAAATAATAATTTATATATTTAGATATAAAATTATGCTAAGAAGAAAATATTATTTGATAATCACTTGAATTATATCATTTTCCCCTTTGAGGGTATTGACCATAAAGTGCTTGCGGGTGGAAGGATTCATTACATGTATTGTTATGGTTATTTAACTAGGGTGTCCAGAAAGTGTCTCATGTAGCTTTGGATAGGTAGGGATAACAAAAGATATTTTTCCCTTATAACTCAATTTATCCCTTAATAAAAATATCAATGTATTACCCTATTAAGTAGGATTTTCATCCAAACAACATAAATTTCATGTGGTGTGCTTATTCCATTTATGTCATGTGTTTATCCTTTATTGTTCATTTTCCTCTAGGAGAGGTATTTTCAAAACCATGAGGTTACTGGAACTAGAAGGTAGATATCTGATGTAGTGACTTAGTTGTAGATTTACTTCTATGTTATGGTATATTAGGTTTGGGGATTTGTTTCAATTCAGGTATGTTCTAAAATTTCTTCTGTTATCTGCAAGTTTCGGGGGTTTAATTTATGTTTTGGGGGTTTAACATTAAGATTGTTGATTTGTACCAAATCCAACTAGTGGTATCAGCTATTTTTTTTATTCTACTATCAGTTACCAAAAAGTGGTATTAAATCTTGGTTACATAACATATGGTGATTATTTTATCAAGACTCGATAAAAAGTCTTGGTTTCAAGACTACTGGGTTTCCTCTGGTGAAGTGGTTTTCTAAGATTTAGTGGAATTGCACTAGTAACAAAGTGGTGGTGCCATTGAAATGGGTAAGGTTTGGATTTATATTCAATGGTGGAGGATTCAGACTTTGGGGTAAAATGACCTTCCTACTCTTAGAGAGTTTAAAAGTTACATTGATTTTGAATTAGTCAAAATTGAGGTGTTCAGTAGAATGGGAAACCGTGAGATGAAAGCATTGGATTTTTTTTAAATGTGTGTCCAAGAGAATCTAGATCCAAGAGGGAAGAAGGACATGAATCAATGATGTTGAGCATTAAAGGTGGATGTGTAGTAGAGGGAGGGATTAAGGAGTATGATTGGTCGAGGTTGAAGGTTCCGGGTGTAGCGGAAGCATGGTTGGGATGGAACCCAACTTTGATTTTTACCATGATCAATGATTATTCTGGGATCAATACGATGATGAACGTCAGTCTCCAATGAATAGAATAAAAGATTTATATAAAGAAGGAAGAGGCCTGAAACCTTTAGAGAGGATCTTGCACATCATGTTTATAATTAATTTAATTAATTTCATAATGAAAAGAATACCTGGATCTTCAGTATTTTCTTCGTTGATGATATTGATCATTCGGAATGACCCTTCTGGATTATCTCATTTCACTTGCGAGGATTCAAACTAGAATCCCTCTAGTGGTGATCCACACGTGCTCTGATGGCCTCTGATCGACACTACTCGTTCTTCGGGTGCTAGTGTGGTGAAGAAAGTGTCTTGTGTTAGTCGTTCTTGATCGCTTGTTCTTTGTCCTTGAAGAACGTCTCTTGTTCTTAAGAGGGGTGGGGAGAGGATTCGAGAGAGAAATTGTTTAGTTCAACAATTCTCAATTCACCAAGCGTGTGGTGTGTTTTATATGGCACAATAGACGTACTTGTCTATTTATATGCATGGAACTTCAGTTACAATATTTAATTGCATAACAGTAATTAAATACATTCATGAACTTAGAGAAAACTCTTGCTCATAATAATAATACCGCATCATTATTTATGGTGTGCCAACTTGCACAAAATAGAATTATGAATAAAATTCCATGTCACAAAATAATAGCAGCATCATTATTATTTTAACTTGTGCCAACTAATAATTATTTATCATCTTGAAAATAATATTTTACTACCAGACTGGCATTGGTCCACTCAAACTCCACTTCTATTTATTGAACACCCGAATAAATAAATAAATAATTTATTCCCTTAAATAAATATTTTATTTACAAACTAGTAAATAAATATTTATTAAATGTTCAATAAAATAAATAATTATATTTTATTTAATTTATGTGATCATCTTGACTTGAATAAAATTTTTCCATGGTCTTGAGAATAATATTTATTTCATTAATTAAATTCAAATAGAATTTAACCGAGACCACCAAAAACACTTAGTGTGCGGACCTCTAGGATTCTTTCTCATTGGAATTAGGTGGTCTTGCCTAAAGTCCAAGAGTACTGTCTAGAAACGGGTTAAGTCACCTAAGAGAAAGAACGTAAAGTTGTAACAACGAAATCCACATACGAACGCTCACTGTGTAATATAATCTTTTTGTCACAAAATCTCATCAAGAAGGTTTCATAATAGTGTCATCAAATTTTATGCTTGATACGTCATTCTTTGACTACCTAAAATAAACTCATCGTTACACCATGGACATGAAATTTCACACGATGGTTATATTTCAATCAAAGGGCCAAGCTATAAACTTCCATAAATGGAAGGGAGCAATCCTTCCTCGACTTATCCATTAATAACATGCCACTCATGATGCACCCAACATATCCTACTTCCTGTCAACTGTCTGCGTGACAGTTTTCGTTAGTAAATCAAAGTGTGTGAGTCATGACACGTATTAATGATAATCTTAAATTCTAAGAATCATTACACACTCTCACAGATATAAATATCTGATGACACCAAAACATGCGGAATTTCTACTGGTAGGTCTGTTCTTGTAATCTCCTGTCTTGGAGATTACGAGTGTGGACTTCATGAGAGTAAGTCTCATCTACTTATGAGTAATCACACCTGACGGTCTTCATGCTATGTGTCTCATCATAGTATGGCATCCAACCATAGAACTATATTTAAGAATATTGTTATATCATTTCAAGGTTCTCATCATAGTGGGGAACTGTCATGACCTTATCAATGCAACAAATACTCTAGGACTGTCACGACCCGTCCTCGGGGCCCATGCTGTGACTACCCCAAGCCCGCCTTCCATAGGCCAGGGGCTGGCGACTAGCACCAAAGGCGTAAATCCCGATAACTGGGAAGGCATTGCCTTTATAAAAGTAAACAAAACACTACAGAGTACAAGCGGAAGTAAAACACTAAGTACAAAGAGAAGTGCTGAAAGGTAAATGGGCCAGAATACAAACCCAAATGAAAGTAAAACTACAACTAAACAAAGTACAATAGAAAAAGACAACAGCTGGAAGAAAGGAATCATCTCCTGGGTCATCCTCCTCGGATCCTACCTGAAGGGTAGGTACAGATAGCCTCCTCAACGCTCTCACCCGTCAACCTCCTCCGTGTGTCGTCTCATCGTGTAGTCCACCTCCAGGTACTGACTCGTCGTGTAGTCCACCTCCGGGTACTGACTCGTCCTGTAGTCCACCTCCGGGTGCCGTCCAGTCCTCGAACACTCGGCCTCCGTCAGCACTGCCCGTCGTCTGCAACCAACACAACGAGGTGCGGGCATAGCCCGTGCAGGGGTGAGTATATCAATACTCATTAGGGACCCCGAGACCCTCAAGGTATCACTAAAACTAACAAGGATAACCATAAAAAAGATCTCAACAGATAACCTCTACTTAGGTATATGCCCATACATATACCTAAGTTATCAAGTAACCCATCTCAATCCTGAGGAAACACAAGGATTGTGAAATCAACAGATAACCACTACCCAGGTATATGCCCATACATATACCTAAGTTATCAAGTAACCCATCTCAATCATGAAAAAACACAAAGGTCATAGACTCAGCTCAAACCAGGATTTTTATTATCGAAACCATAACTGCTGAAGAGCTCCGTCTCTGGAGTGTACAGTGGTCCTGTCATGACTCTGAGGTACTGCTCACTAACCTAAGACTGCTGAGGTACTCCTCCTGTCGAGTACCGCGGGCCAGCCACCCAAACACAGTAGTGCTTCCCCCCGGGGTATGCCACCCAAACACAGTAGTGCACACCCCCTAGTAGCCTGCTGAGGTACTCTCCGGATGAGTACCGCGGGTCTGCACTGTCACACAGGTAGTGCTCCGTCCGCCATGGGTCTGCACCTCACAAAGTAGTGCTTCGTCCACTGGGCTAGTCGACTCACTCCAAGTCGAGTCGGTCAAGCAGTCGTCAGGTCTCAGTCGGCTACACGGTCTCCGTACTCCGCACGCTCGTCTCTGGGAGGGTTCGCTCTACGAGCTACAGTTCGATACTCCAAGTATCACAAAGTACCACGAGGAAGTATCTCAAAGGACCGCCTCGTCATAGGGGTCTCAACGCAACAGACGGCGCGTCAATCGGACGCCCGGTCTGTGAGTTATTAGCCTTTTCGTCACAGGGGCCCGGTTGGTTTCACATTCGAACCAACCCGGCTGTATCTCAACTGTACCCTGAACTCTCATAGGGTATACTCAAAGGGACCATTTCTCAACGTGATCACCAATGCCGCTGACAGTTCGTCAAACGGACGTCCGGTCTGAAAGATATCAGCTTTTCTGTTCCAAGGGTCCGGTTGGATTTCGGGTGCAATCCAACTCGGTCACTATCCAACAGCAACCAAAACTCGGGCGAAGTATGCCAAAAGTTCCGTCCCATCAAGAGGAAATCATCGAGATAGACGGTGCGTCAATCGGACGCCCAGTCTGTGAGTTATTGGCTTTTTCGTTCTAGGGGCCCGGTTGGTTTCATGAGCGAACCAGCCCGACCGCGCTCCGGCGGCATCCAAACCTCGAGCGGAGTAAGCCAAAAGATCTGTCTCACTTAGAGGAAAGCAACAAAGTCAACGGCATGTCAATCGGACATCCGGAGCTCAATATATGAGCGTTTCCGCTCCGAGGGCCCGGTTGGTTTCGTATCCGAACCAACCCGGTCGAACCCAAAGTGTTCCGAAACCTTGAGTGCGATATACCGAAACGACCGTCTCAATCCAAGGATCGCATCGCCGCTGACGGCGCGTCGTTCGGAGGCCCGTACCTCAAGATACGGGTAAAAGACCGAAAATGGTCTGAAGACGGGGGGTCTGGGCCCGGACCGACCCGGCCCGACCCCCCTGGGTTGGCCCGAACCGGGTCGACCTGACCCAGGTCCGGGTCGGACCCGGTTCGGCGCGGCCCGACCCGGCTCGGCTCGACCGAGCGGTCGAGCGAGGGAGCCGCGGGGCGCTGCCCCCATGGGATAAAGGTGTCGCGGCCCCGCGTGGGGCCGCGCTGGATCTGCGGACACAGCAAAGCCGCATCCCATGTGTACCGGACCCGCGCGGCCGCGGGTCCGCTGGCCGCCGCCGGTGGTTTTTGCGGGCCACCGGAGTTACTCCGGTGGTCCGATTCCACTCTCGTCTACGTCGTAGCTCCTCACAGGACCTGACCTTTGCTGCAAAGCTTTCAAATCGCCCTTGCGGCCCCGTTCGTCGTCGTCCGACAATCCGCACGTCAATTAACAAAACGCGTCGTCTTCGTGGTTCTCCAGCGCGATGCGATGGCGTCGCGCCCCTTCGCTGTGGCCCGACTCCGTCCGCGGATGTCTTCGGGTTTCTCCGACGCGGCGCGACGGCGCCGTGCATTCCTTGCCGCACGTTTCCGCGCGGTGCGACGGCACCACGCCATCCCCGTTTCAATCCACAAAAGAAGACCACAAGGATAAGGAGGAGGGTCAGTCGTGTTTGTGCGGTCTGGCCCCCTCTCGTTAATTGATAGCAAAATGTCATATTTCACGAACATCGTCAAGGTAATAATCACGAACAAATTAAATAATAATCCTCAACATCAATCCGCATGAACGAACGATCCGCGGATCAACCTGGAATTGGTTGGTCCGCGCTCGTCGTTCTTTTCTCAAAAGATAATAGAACACCAAAATAAAATCCCCTGCCTTAACTTCGTCGTCGGACGCGAGATCGATCGTCGCGGAAGAAAGGGTCGCCGCGTCACGGGAGGGCATCGCTGTCGTGCGGTACTCGGCGTCCCGTCGACGAACTCCGAGGATCGAGAACATACATATTTAATTAATAATAATTAAATACATGTTGTTGTTATAATCCACAAATAATTTAAAAAAGAGTGCAACCCCCTACCTTGTCGTTGTCGATCGAAGGTTGTCGCAAGGTTGGATCTTCGCGGAAGAAGCGTCGCGAAGGGAGATTCGTCGGTGTCGCGGTACAAGGCTTCGCGTCGTCGATCTCCACGGGTTCGGCGTTCTTCGTTGCCTTTCGTCGAAGGTCGGCATTCTTCGCGTTCTTCGCATTATTCGCGAAGAAGGAGGAAGAACTTGAGGTTTCTGTCAAATCCTCTCAACGAACAATACTTAAGAAGAAATAGTGATGGTCTTATTTTATTATCATGCCAACAAACGAAAAAAGATAAGTTAAGTAATGACCCATTAATTCGTAGAATTAATTCAACGAATAAAACCGCCCAATTAATTGGTGCGTTAAGAATTTAAGAAAATGCGTCAGTTGACTTTCATAATGACGGGTTTTTGCGGGTGCGTTACTTAGCGAAAAAGAAACGGTGGGGCTCATGTGGGCCCCACCTCACAAATATCCTACCAGGAGGGTAGGATATTTTGGGTTCTACCTTATCCGCTTCAACTCAGCTTAAGCAGCTTAAAGTGGCTTTTAAGTGGCTTAAAGTGAAATAAAATAAAGTTTGTCGTACCACATTATTTTATTTCTTAACTTAATGCCCCAAAATTAAAAACCACACCCGAGCAAACATAACTCCGAAAGAGGTGTTTCTAAGAAAATACCGGCGCTGCGATTCCATCGGTGCCCTCGAAATTTGATTCTGAGCACCTGTTCAAAAGTTTAGAAATTCCTGCTCGTTCGTTCACTGAACGTACCCGAGCTAAACTTCGGAAATTAATTCCGGGCACACCGGGCCTCGGAATCAGGCGCCGTCAGAAACTGCGTTCTTGTAAAATTACAAAGAAAATTAAGAAAAAAAAATTTCCTTGAAATTTTCGGGTCTTTAAATTACTCCCACCTCAGGGCTTCACGTCCCCGTAAAGCTTCAACACAAACTAGGGTCACAAAAGTGGTAATGAACACGCACCTGAGCCTTCCGCTCCCATGTGCTTACCTGGAGGTTCCGTACTGCCAAAGAAAGCACACCCGAGGAATTGATCGTTCTCGTAGGATCCCCTCCTGTTGATCCTCGATCCCCACTGGAACCTCCGTGAAAAACACCTCATCGCCATCGTCCAGCTCCTCATGGTTGATGATATGCGAAGGGTCGAGTACGTATCTCTTCAGTTGAGATACGTGGAAGACGTCGTGCACCTGGTACAACTGAGGTGGATGGGTCAAGCGGTAAACCACCTCGCCTACCCAGCTGAGGACCTAGAAAGGTCCGTTGAACCTCAGAGATAACTTGCCGCCTTGGCCACATCTCCGTAAACCTCGTCGAGGTGAGACCCGTATAAGGACATGATCGTTATCCTCGAACTCTAGAGGTCTCCAACTTCTGTTAGAACTGAAACTCAAACGACTGCCACCATGAGGATATGGTTGACCGACTCAAGTGTGATCGGTCACACCCTCCTGTGAAAGAGTTTATCCTGTGCTGCCTGGGGTTTCCTTTTCACCGACCAAGGAAAACCCATCCCGACGTTTGCCTAAAACCGTCAATTTGAGTATGAACAGTTATTTCACATTCCATACTCAAACTAATGTCGTAAGGCCTTGACGCTGCCACCAAGAGATTCCAACCGAAACTCTCACCTCGAGGGTCTGACCACACCGTCGGCGTAAGTGTGATTATCGAGTCTCCTCCCAAGGTATCTCCAGACGTGAGGGTCAAGTCCACAGCTTACTGGAAACTCTAGGTCTGTGACAAGATTTGTGAAAGCGAGGAATGATTCATCTCGACGTCTGTTACTACAGTAGCTAGTAGTGGACACAGACTGTCCCTTGAATCATTTTTAGAGCCATTGGGTCACACTCCTTGACCGCATGCAGCCGCACTCTTCCTCCGCCCTCCAGCTCCTTGAGCCTGGCGGGGATAACTAAGCCGAGTGGTTGTAGCATGTTAAGATGTACACCACCTCATGCTTCCCTCCTAGCTATGCCTCCACGTCTGCTGCTTCGCTGACCCATCTCTTCTTTAAGCTTCCTCTTATGGAAACATTTAACATGCCCGAGTCTCCAATACTGGCACCGGTTTCCTGTTTCTTACTGCACTGTGCAGTCTTCATCCACTCCTGGATGTTCTGCACCTTCTTTGCCTATGATATGTAGAGCTGCTAAAATTTCTCCTTTTCTGAAAAGAGAAACTCGGTCTCATCCCCTGGATGAACCACGCCCGTTGCCTAATACAGTCAATCCTGACATGAATGATGTATTCATTCCATGGATGACGTCGTAAGGCCTCGACGTAATTACCAAGAGATCCAATTGTCACTCTCGCCTCCAAGGGTCGAGTCACACTGTTGGCATCAGTGTGAGGTCACTGGGTCTTCTCTAGTAGAAATCTCGAAAGTGAGGGTCAAGTCAACAGTTTTAATCGGGACCACTCAGTATCAACCAAACAAAAGGACAGGAAATCAAACAAAGATAAGTGTCTTTTTTATTATTGCAGCTCATAGTACAAAGACACGAATACAAAAGAAACATGGAACTAGAAGTACAAGATACGTATCCGCTAGTTCCGCTCCTGTCCACCTGCTCCCGGAGCTCTACTGCCTTGTCTACTGCTCGGCTGTTGCTCAAGCACCCGCCGCTGCTTCTATCTCGGTGGCTCCTCCAACGCCTACGGATCAACTGTGTGGGGAGTCGGACAGTCACGTGCCAGGTGACCCTTCCCGCCGCATGAGTAACATTGTCTGTTTCTGGCACGCCTGGCTCTGACCCCACCCCGGGTGCCCCGCACCACCGGTCCTAAAACCCGAGATTGTCCAATTGCTGGTCTGGTCCTCCTGGACCTCGGCATCATCTGTCTACTGCCCAAAGATGACTCGGCTACTGATCGAAAAACACGCGGCAAAGGCAGCAGCTCCTGAACACGCTCAGGGTGTAGAGCTACTGGCACAAACTCCACCCTGAAGAAGGTCTCGAAGTCTTCCCACGCGAAGGTCATCCCGTCACAAAACTGGAACAAGTGGCTCCACCACCTGCCTGATGCTGCCTGAAGAAGGCTGGCAGCAAAGATCACCATGAGGTCTGTCGGCGTCCCCACTAGCCTGAAGAATCTCACCACAGCCTCCAGCCAATCCTCAGCCGTCTGCGGGTCCGTCTCTCCCCGGAACCTGGGTGGTCTCTGGCGCTGGAACTTGTGCAGTGCGCTCAAGTGGCATGCATCGCCTACTGCCGGGGCTGGTGGCATCGGTGGCCCAACGTATGGTAGTACCGCTGGTGCCTCAACTGCAAGAGGGCCCTGTACCGAAGCCCCGTCGCTCGACAAGCTTTCAGTACGCACATCCCTCTGGGCTCTAGATGGTCGTACGATAAAAGGCATTCTGAAAGAAACAACGTGACACGGTCAAACGATTATACCTGGTGAGCTGACCTGGTTTGAGCTGATATTTAAATAAAACTTCTGGAAAACACACATGCAATCAGTGTTTTCGTGCACAAAGTCGGAATTCAATTGTCAGGATCCTGGTGTATGGTTACGTCGGCCGCCCGCACCAACACTGGACTCCCTGAACTGAAGACCACACTCGATACCCTTAACACTATTGCTTCACAGAAAGAAAATATCAGAGTTATAAGTTCTGCGGTAGAACCGACTCCTTTGATACCAATTTGTCACGACCCGTCCTCGGGGCCCGTGCCGTGACTACCCCAAGCCCGCCTTCCATAGGCCAGGGGCTGGCGACTAGCACCAAAGGCGTGAATCCCGATAACTGGGAAGGCATTGCCTTTATAAAATTAAACAAAACACTACAGAGTACAAGCAGAAGTAAAACACTAAGTACAAAGAGAAGTGCTGAAAGGTAAATGAGCCAGAATACAAACTCAAATGAAAGTACAACTACAACTGAACAAAGTACAACAGAAAAATACAATAGCTAGAAGAAAGGAAGCAGCTCCTGGGTCGTCCTCCTCGGATCCTACCTGAAGGGTAGGTACAGATGGCGCAGCTCCTGGTCGTCCACCACGGATCCTACCTAAAGGGTAGGTACAGATAGCCTCCTCAACGCTCTCGCCCGTCAACCTCCTCCGTGTGTCGTCTCGTCGTGTAGTTCACCTCCAGGTACTGACTCGTCGTGTAGTCCACCTACGGGTACTGACTCGTCGTGTAGTCCACCTCCGGGTACTGACTCGTCCTGTAGTCCACCTCCGGGTACCGTCCAGTCCTCGAACACTCGGCCTCCGTCAGCACTGCCCGTCGTCTGCAACCAACACAACGAGGTGCGGGCATAGCCCGTGCAGGGTTGAGTATATTGATACTCAGTAGGGACCCCGAGACCCTCAAGGACTCACTAAAACTAACAAGGATAACCACAAAGAAGATCTCAACAGATAACCTCTACTTAGGTATATGCCCATACATATACCTAAGTTATCAAGTAACCCATCTCAATCCTGAGGAAACGCAAGGATTGTGAAATCAACAGATAACCACTACCCAGGTATATGTCCATACATGTACCTAAGTTATCAAGTAACCCATCTCAATCATGAGGAAACACAAAGGTCATAGACTCAGCTCAAACCAGGATTTTTATTATCGAAACCGTAACTGCTGAAGAGATCCGTCTATGGAGTGTACAGTGGTCCTGTCACAACTCCGAGGTACTGCTCACTAACCTAAGACTCCTGAGGTACTCCTCCTGTCGAGTACCGCGGGCCAGCCACCCAAACACAGTAGTGCTTCCTGCCGGGGTATGCCACCCAAACACAGTAGTGCACACCCCCTAGTAGCCTGCTGAGGTACTCTCCGAACGAGTACCATGGGTCTGCACTGTCACATAGGTAGTGCTCCGTCCGCCATGGGTCTGCACCTCACAAATTAGTGCTCCGTCCACTGGGCTAGTCGACTCACTCCAAGTCGAGTCGGTCAAGCAGTCGTCAGGTCTCAGTCGGCTACACGGTCTCCGTACTCCGCACGCTCGTCTCTGGGAGGGTCCGCTCCATGAGCTATAGGTCGATACTCCAAGTATCACAAAGTCCCACGAAGAAGTATCTCAAAGGAACGTCTCGTTATAGGGGTCTCAACGCAACAGACGACGCGTCAATCAGACGCCCGGTCTGTGAGTTATTAGTCTTTTCGTTCGCATGCGAACCAACCCGGCCGTATCTCAACTGTACCCTGAACTCTCATAGGGTATACTCAAAGGGACCGTTTCTCAATGTGATCACCAACGCCGCTGACGGTTCGTCAAACGGACGTCCGGTCTGAA
Source organism: Viscum album (assembly GCA_963277665.1). Lineage (NCBI taxonomy): Eukaryota > Viridiplantae > Streptophyta > Magnoliopsida > Santalales > Viscaceae > Viscum > Viscum album. The sequence continues at coordinate 741,858,498 of OY728123.1, read as the reverse complement.
AGATATCAGCTTTTCCGTTCCAAGGGTCCGGTTGGATTTCGGGTGCAATCCAACTCGGCCACTATCCAACAGCAACCAAAACTCGGGCGAAGTATGCCAAAAGTTTCGTCCCATCAAGAGGAAATCATCGAGACAGATGGTGCGTCAATCGGACGCCCGGTCTGTGAGTTATTGGCTTTTTCGTTCCAGGGGTCCGGTTGGTTTCGTGAGCGAACCAGCCCGACCGCACTCCGGCGGCATCCAAACCTCGAGCGGAGTAAGCCAAGAGATTCGTCTCACTTATAGGAAAGCAACAAAGTCGATGGCACGCCAATCGGACGTTCGGAGCTCAAGATATGAGCGTTTCTGCTCCGAGGGCCCGGTTGGTTTCGTATCCGAACCAACCCGGCCGAACCCAAAGTGTTTCGAAACCTTGAGTGCAATATACCGAAACGACTGTCTCAATCCAAGGATCGCATCACCGCTAACGGCGCGTCGTTCGGAGGCCCATACCTCAAGATACGGGTAAAAGACCGAAAACGGTCCGAAGACGGGGGGTCTGGGCCCGGACCGACCTGACCCGACCCCCCCCTGGGTTGGCCCAAACCGGGTCGACCCGACCCGGGTCCGGGTCGGACCCGGTTCGGCGCGGCCCGGCTCGTCTCGGCCGAGCGGCCGAGCGAGGGAGCCGCAGGGCGCTGCCCCCGCGGGATAGAGGTGATGCGGCCCCGCGTGGGGCCGCGCTGGATCTGCGGACGCGGCAAAGCCGCGTCCCGTGTGTGCCGGACCCGCGCGGCCACGGGTCCGCTGGGCGCTGCCGGTGGTTTCTGTGGGCCACCGGAGTTGCTCCGGTGGTCCGATTCCACTCCCGTCTGCGCCGTAGCTCCTCCTGGGACCTGAACTTTGCTGCAAAGCTTTCAAATTGCCCTTGCGGCCCCGTTCATCGTCGTCCGAAAATCCGCACGTCAATTAACAAAACGCTTCGTCTTCGTGGTTCTCCGGCGCGACGCGATGGCATCGCACCCCTTCGCCGTGGCCCGACTCCGTCTGCGGATGTCTTCAGGTTTCTCCGACGCGGCGTGACGGCGCCGCGCATTCCTTGCCACACGTTTCCTCGTGGTGCGACTGCACCACGCCATCCCTGTTTCAATCCACAAAAGAAGCCCACAAGGATAAGGAGGAGGGTCGGCTGTGTTTGTGCGGTCTGGCCCCCTCTCGTTAATTGATAGCAAAAGGTCATATTTCACGAAGATCGTCAAGGTAATAATGACAAACAAATTAAATAATAATCCTCAACATCAATCCGCATGAACGAACGATCCGCGGATCAACCTGGAATTGGTTGGTCCGCGCTCGTCATTCTTTTCTCAAAAGATAATAGAACACCAAAATAAAATCCCCTACCTTAACTTCATCGTTGGACGTGAGATCGACCGTCGCGGAAGAAAGGGTCGTCGCGTCGCGGGAGGGCGTCGCTGTCGTGCGGTACTCGGCGTCGCGTCGATGAACTCTGAGGATCAAGAACATACATATTTAATTAATAATAATTAAATCCATGTTGTTGTTATAATCCACAAAGAATTTAAAAAAGAGCGCAACCCCCTACCTTGTCGTTGTCGATCGAAGGTTGTCGCAGGGTTGGATCGTCGCGGAAGAAGCGTCGCAAAGGGAGATTCGTCGGCGTCGCGGTACAAGGCTTCGCGTCGTCGATCTCCGCGGGTTCGGCATTCTTCGTCGTCTTTCGTCGAAGGCCGGCGTTCTTCGCGTTCTTTGCGTTCTTCGCGTTCTTCGCGAAGAAGGAGGAAGAAATTGAGGTTTCTGTCAAATCCTCTCAACGAACAACACTTAAGAAGAAATAGCGATGGTCTTATTTTATTATCATGCCAACAAACGAAAAAAGATAAGTTAAGTAACGACCCATTAATTTGTAGAATTAATTCAACAAATAAAACCACCCAATTAATTGGTGCGTTAAGAATTTAAGAAAACGCGTCAGTTGACTTTCATAATGGTGGGTTTTCGCGGGTGCGTTACTTAGCGGAAAAGAAACGGTGGGGCTCGTGCGGGCCCCACCTCACAAATATCCTACCAGGAGGGTAGGATATTTTGGGTTCTACCCTATCCGCTTCAACTCAGCTTAAGCAGCTTAAAGTGGCTTTTAAGTGGCTTAAAGTGAAATAAAATAAAGTTTGTCGTACCACATTATTTTATTTCTTAACTTAAAGCCCCAAAATTAAAAACCACACCCGAGAAAACGCAACTCCGGAAGAGGCGTTTCTAAGAAAATACCGGTGCTGCGATTCCATCGGTGCCCTCGGAATTTGATTCCGAGCACCGGTTCAAAAGTTTAGAAATTCCCGCTCGTTCGTTCACTGAACGTACCCGAGCTAAACTTCGGAAATTAATTCTGGGCACAACGGGCCTCGGAATCAGGCGCCGTCAGAAACTGCGTTCTTGTAAAATTCCAAAGAAAATTAAGAAAAAAAATTCCTTGAAATTTCCGGGTCTTTACAAGGACATTATTACATCATAGTCATGAATAACAATGAAAAATATGTAATAAGATGTTTAATATTTAAATACATTAAATTTCAATGTAATCAAAGTACAACTAGTTGGTTCTAAGACACCAACTCTTACAAACTCCCACTTGGACTAGAGCCAACTGCCTACGACTTTCAGTCCTCTATACCTCACATGGTGATCATGATTTCGATGAGTCAATGCTTTAGTCAAGGGGTTTTATATGTTGCCTTTTGTGGAAATAATTCTCACTATAACTTCACCTCTCTGAGAAAAATCCCTCAAGAGATGATACTTTCGAAGTATGTGTTTTGTCCGCTGATGTTACCTTGGATTTTTTGCAAGAGCCACTGCTGTAGTATTATCACAGTATAGTGTGATGGGATCTTTACTGCTAGGTATTGAAGGTTTCGGGCACAGCGGAAGTGCGTGGGTGGATGTGACCACTTGGATTTTTTTCATTAGCAATGATCAATCCGGGATCAATGCGACGATAAACGCCAGTCTCCACAGATCGAATCATAGAAAAAGACAAAGAAGATGGTTTGTCCCAGAACCACAAACAAGGATCATTACAGGTTGATTATAATTAATTTAATTAATTATAAAGAAATACCTTTTGGGTGTTCTTTCTTCATTAATGTTCTTGATCACATTGTCGATGTGATCCGTCGTTGTGTCGTAGAAGCCAAGTGTAGACTCCCTCTAGTGGTGATCCATACGTGTACCTCGTATCTATGGACGTCGCCAAAGGATTCTCCGGGTGCTAGCGTGAAGAAGACTTTACTTGTGTTGTCCGCCTTAGATCGTCTTGATCTGATGGAAGAGGATCTCTCTCGGTCTTTAGAGCGTTATTGGAGGAAGAGGTTCTTTCGGCCTTGAAATAATTCTCCAGAGATGTTGTTCACAATGATTCTCTTATGTAGGAAAAGAGTTGGGGTTGTGAGGATATTTATAATCGAGTTTGAGGTTGTAGAGTTATGACAATAAATAAATGTGTTACGCGTTTCATTTATTTCATTAACTCTTATTGAAAACCCCCATGTCGAATAATTAATTCCTTGACATGCGCTCATGTTGATTATAATAAATATCATTTAATAAAATGATATTATATCCTCAAAATCCCGACTGAAAAAACTACACAGCGTGTAATTGTTTTTCATTGAAAACTACTCGGCGTGTACATTAAATGTACACGGTGTGTATATCCTGTTTTCATTTATTCATTTCCTTTCCAAAATAAAACTACACGACGTGTACATTTAATAATACACGGCGTGTACTTGTTTTATTTTATTTTTCCTCCATCATTTAAAACAACTTAGGCTTCCTTGAATAATTATTAAACCACGTACGGGAATAATCTTTATTCAAATTGAGATACTTGGATACACTTAGTGTGTGACCCTCTAGGCCTCTTTCTCGTTGGCATTAGGCGGGCTTGCCTAAATTCCAAGATTACTATCTAGCAACGGGTCAAGGCACCCAAGAAAAAGAAGTTGACGCCGCATTGACGTATCACCTCATACGAACGATTACTGTGTAATTTAATCCCTTTGTCTCGATATCTCATCAAGCATGTTTCATGGCAGTGTCATAAACCTATATGCTTGATCCGTCGTTCTTTGACTACCTGAAATAAACTCGTCGTTCACACCATGGCCATGGAATTTAATGCGACAGTTCTATTTCAATAAAAGGGCTGAGATATCAACTTCCATAAATGGAAGGGACAAATCCTTCCTCGACTTATCCATTAACAACATGTCACTCGTGACACACCCAACGTACCCTACTTCCCGCCAACAGTCTGCGTGACGGTTTTCGTCAGTAAATCTAAGTGCGCGAGTCATGACATAAGTTAATGATAATCTTCCAGTCTAAGGACCATTACACACGCTCATAGATAGCAATGTCTGATGACACCAAGACATGAAGAATTGATATTGGTGGGTCTGTTCTCATAATCTCCCATCTTGGAGATTACCAAGTGTGAACTCTATGAGATAGAGTCTCGTCTTCTTACGAGTACTCGCACATTACGGTACATATACTATGTGTCCTATCATAGTATGTCATCCAACCGTAGAACTTTATTTAAGAATATTGTTATATCATTTCAAGGTTCTCATCATAGTAGAGATCTTCCATGACCTTATCAATGCAACAAATATTCTGGGAAATTATTATATTATAGTTATGCAGAACAATGAACAATGTATAATAAGTGAACATTCATGTAATCAAAGTACAAAACAGTTGGTTCTCAGGACACCAACCCTTACAGGTATCACTTCCAACTCCTAGATAAAGCTTCACATCCAAACTGCTTCTTTATCTACCTCAGAAGTTGTGATATACTCAGACTCTACTACAGAATCTACGACCACACTCTTCTTTGAGCTCTTCCAGCTCATTGCACCTCCATTCAAAGTGAATATGTATCATGTTTGTGACTTCATGTCATCTTGATTAGTATGGAAACTAGAATCTGCATATCTTATGATGACTAGTTCCTCATCTACTCTATAAACCAAGAACATATCCTTAGTACACCTCAGATACTTTAAGATATTCTTGACTGCCATCCAATGGCAGTCACCTGGGTCAGTTTGATATCTGCCTACTGCACTCAATGTGTAGGCGACATCCAGCCTAGTATATAATATTACATACATGACCGAACCAATCGTTGATGCCTATAGAGTCCTTAACATTATCTTTATTTCATCATGTGTCTAAGGACATATTTTATTATAAATATGAATGTCATGTGATGTTGGAAACAATATCCTCTTGGATTGTTCCATACTGAATCTCTTCAGTATCTTATCAATGTATGTACTTTGACTTAGGCCCAACAATCTCTTGGATCTATCATGATGGATCTTGATCCCAAGAATATATGCTTCCTCACCCAAGTCCATGGAGAAGCATTGATTCAACCATGCCTTAACAGGCTGTAAGACCGGTATCTCATTTTCAATAAGTAATATGTCATCAACATATACTATTAGAAAAATGACTGCACTCCCACTAAACTGTTTGTAGAAACAAGGCTCACATTCATTCTTGATAAAACCAAATTTTGTTATGGCTTCATCAAAATGAATGTTTCATGACCTGGATGCTTGCTTTAATCCATAAATGGATTTCTAAAACTTGCATACCTTATTGGCATCCTTTTGAGTCATAAACCCTTCAGGTTGTGTCATGTATACATCTTTCTGAAGGTTCCCATTAAGGAAGGTTGTTTTGACATCCATTTTCCAAATCTCATGGTCATGGTAAGTGGTAATGGCCAATATAATTTTGATGGATTTCAGCATTGAAATTGGCGAAAAGGTTTTGTTAGAGTCAATGACTTGATGGTGCTTGAACCCTTTTGTAACTAGTCATGCCTTATAGGTCCTGACTTGTCCTTCCATGTCTAGTTTCTTCTTGAATACCCATTTTCAACCAATAGGCTTTACGTCAACTGGAGGATCTACCAAAATCCAGACTTGGTTTTGGTACATGAAATCCATTTCAGAATTTATGGCTTCTTGCCACTTGGCAACACCTGTGCCACTTACTACTTCCTTGTAGGTTAAAGGATCATTATTATCAACTAATAATGAGTCACCATCCTTGGTAACTAGAAAACTATATCGTTCTTGTTCTTTAACCTCTATTATGCTCCTACACAACTCTTGTGTCTTTGGAACAATTATTTCTTCCACAGGGCTTTATGGAATCTATTCTGGTACTAACTCTTGTGTACCTTGAGCTTCAAATTCATCGAATTCTATCTCGCCCCCACTATCTCTTTTGGATATGTGCTCCCTCTCAAGGAATATGGCATGTCTTTCCACTATAACCTTTTTTCTGAGGGGTTGTATAGGTAATATCCCCTTGTTTCCTTGGGGTATCCTATAAAGGTTCACTTTGTGCCTCGGGGTGTAATTTTGTTACCTAAAGAGGCATTAACAAACGCATAGCTTCCCCACACATGTAAATTTGATAATATGGATTTCTTTACACTCTAGAACTCATAGAGAATATCATTTATTGATTTAGTTGGTACTCAGTTTAGTATGTGTGCTACTGTTTGTAACACATATCCCCAAAAGGATAATGGAAGACTCGCATGATTCATCATTGATCTAACCATGTCTAACAGGGTTTGGTTCCTCCTTTCACACACACCATTCCACTGGGGCATGTATGGAGGAGTGAGTTAGGACATGATCTCAAACTCCTGTATGTAATCAATGAAGTCTTGATTAAGATATTCTCCACCTCGGTCTGAGTGGAGTTTCTTAATCTTATTACCAAGATGGTTCTCAACTTCATTCTTGTATTCTTTGAACTTATCAAAAGAATCTGAATTATACCTCATTAAGTAGATATATCCATATATAATAAAATCATCATTAAAAGTTATGAAGTATGAGTACCCTCCCCTTACTTCAACTGGAAATGGTCCACACACATTGGTATGAACCAATTCAAGAAGTTCTTTAGCCCTTTCACCTTTCCCACTAAATGGGGATTTGGTCATTTTGCCTTGTAAACATTCATGATATACACCAAGTGTTTTTAGTTTGAAAGAATATAAATACCCATCTTGATGTAACTTTGTCAGGCGTTTCTCGTTTACATGACCTAGCCAGTGATGCCAAAGTTGGGTGTGGTATGAGTCATGTGAAGTATCTTTGTTATCGATTTCCATTACTTGGTTTATGTAATCCAACACATAAAGACCGTTGTATATATGTGCCCTACCAAAGCAAATGTTATCTTTGTAAAAGGAGTAACATTCATTTCCAAACTTGAAAACAAATCCATCGGTATCTAATCTAGATACAGAAATAATGTTTTTAGTAACAGACGACACATAATAACAACCCTTTAACACCAAGATCATCCCAGTTGGCAATGTGAGGTGGTAGTCCTTGACAGCTACAACAACAAGTCTGGCTCTATTGGATGCTCATAGATCTATCTCCCCTCGGTCAATCTTCTTGAATCTACTTGGTTCCTATATTTGGATACATATATGTGAGCACCACAAGCTATATCTAATACCCAATTTGTAGAAACAGATATATTGCATTCGATAACAAATGCACCTGAAGCTTCCCCTTGCTTCTTAAGCTGGGTGTAGTTCTTCTTCCAGTGGCCCTTCTTTCCACATACGAAACAAACAACCTCTTGTTCTCTTGCCTCCCCTTTGATCTTCCTTTTCTTGGAAGGTCATGAAGAAGCTTTGGTCTTAAAGATCTTCGCCTTCCCTTTCCTCTTATTCACCGTAAGGACAAAAGGCTTTTCGCGCTTCATATCTTTTTCCACTTGGCGAATGAGGATAAAAAAGATCAGATAGATACTTTTCAATTTTGTTCATATTGAAATTGACAAAAAAGTTAGAGAATATATGAGGGAGTGATGCGAGAATGAGATCGATACCCAGTTCTTTGGGGAGTTTAAACCCCAGAACCTCTAGGTGCTCAATGCAGCCAATGAGCTTGACTACATGAGGCCCATCTGGGGCACCTTCTCCAAGCTTACTCTGAAAGAGTGCCTTGTAGATCTCAAACCTTTCCTATCTTTCTCTCTCCTGGTAAAGACCACAGAGGTGCTCGATCAAGCTATAAGCATCCATGTTTTCATGAGACCTCATGATCTCACTAGATATTGATGATAACATCAAACATTGAATTTCGAACACATCGTTCATGTGTTTCTCATAGACTAGGAAATCCTCATCACTCGCCTCTTTGGAAGACGGATTAGGTAATGCTGACTCCAACACATAAGACTTTTGTTCGTGGCGTAGGATAACCTAAAGGCGTCTAAACCATTCCAGGAAGTTACTTCTTGTGAGGATGTTGTATTTATCCAGAATTTATTGCAAGGATAGTGTGGTTAATGAGCTTGTCATTTTTATTCTACAATTAAAATAGTAGATCATTAGTACTTTATTGATTATATTTTATGAGAAATAATAAATTTTTATTAAGTCTCCCACTATTTTATCAAGTCCCAATAGCCCTCACCATTGAACTCAGAATGTCCAGTTGTCATGACATTCTAGTGGCAAGGATCCATATTCCCCTTCGCATAACCCCAACAAGGGTTGGTCAAGCTATTATAAGGTATTTAGGTAGGCAGGTATTTTCTAACTACAGGCTTACAACTCCTTGATCTGTTCAGTGGACTCCCCAATCCTGAAATCATGACTTTGGATTTCCTCAACTCTTGTCTCCAATATTACACCAAGTCTAGCAAGGGTTACTCCTCTTGATGTAATATGGTTAAGTTAACCTGAACCCTTTAATAAGGGATTCTTGTATAAAAGTAAGTGTCCCAACAAGGGTTGGTCAAACACATAGTTTTATTGAGTTTTTCCCTTAATCAAGTAACAGAAGGCTTGGTCTAACTTAATATTTTATTTGAGGGATTTTTATCTCTTATGCATGAATTGCTTATTATCATTATCACATGCTTGTTAATATTAAGTGGAACTTACTTAAGTAATTAACCATGTCTTGATAATATTGACACATAAGTCTGGTTTATTTTAGTTCTATCTTACATATTTGTTTAATTCATTAATTATGTGATCGTGACAACACATCCATAATGATAAACCATGAAACTGACAGAAATAAAATAAAGAGAATGATCATGAGATTTTATAATGGTTAGTTTATCTATAGGTTGATAAACTAACCCTGACCTAGGGGAGAAACATCTTGAACCTTTTGGGTTCGTGTTTACAGCTTTCCACTTGTCCACATCTGTATCTCCTGGGATTGGTTTTGTCTCGGCTCCAGCTTTAACCGCCTCCACTAGATTGGGAGTTCTATCCATTACATATGCCTTTTTTTAACTCACATGCAGGTGAGGGGTAAAAAGGGATTTTACATAAAAGAAACATTGGGCACGCAGGGCCTACATATTAATGATGAGAAGGCTCGCATGCCAAAAAATTTAATTTAAATAAATTAATTAAAATAAATCATCCACATACAAAGGTCTTGGTCTAGATCATGATCATCTATATATGTTATGCATAAATAAAACCAGCATTTAATTCTTTAACCGTTCTTGTTTAAGATAAATCACGCTCGAATCAATTAATTATCATATTTAATTAATCAATACTTTTATCTTAAACCCTTTTCTAAATTTCCTTAAGATTCTCATCCATCATAATTTTAAACAAATAAATTAATTTAAAATTATCTTTATACGTAACTTGTACCTTGGAAGCAACCTAGTGAATTCCAGTTCATAACTACCCAATGAGTAGAAATGAACATTACACAGATGTTAAATTAAACACACATATATATAACACCTATCATGTGTTGTGTCGCAGCTTTACGCCCACACTACGGTACACGTCTCAAGGGTTTGTATGATATAATAATAAATTTTAATAAATCTGTGTGATTTGGATGAGTACATAGCGTGTAGTTCTGACTACACGATGTGTACTATCATTCACCGTCTATTTGAAGTACACGCCCAAGGACATGGCATGTAGATATACTTCAGAAATCTTCAGAGTACATGGTGTGTTCAGTGGACCACACGCCGTGTAGTATCCGTGTTACACAGTTTCCAGCCGAGCAAGCCGTATATGGGGTACACAATCCAACCCTAACCCGAAGGGACTACACGTTGTGTCCAGTCACATGGCATGTAATCCAGAAACCACATGTCACCTGTTCCTGGTTAATACATAGAGTCATTTAAGACTTAGAAAGACTCCAACACACGACTTGGTTTGGCGGACCGGTCCAATGCATTGAATCTTGACTACATGGCGTGTACTGCCGAATACACGTCGTGTGTTCTGGTGTTGTACAGTCAAGAATCTTTGGCACTTCCAGATGAGATCCTCTATTTTACTTTAATCAAAATTAAAAGAAAATATTGTTTCTATAAGGTGACTGAGAAACAAAAGAGGAGGAACAGATCTTGAGATTCAGATTTGCAGAATGATAAACTTGAATTGAAACAACTAAATTATTAAATACGTAAATCATCAATAAAATATTTAAATAATTATAAACTATGATGTAACCGCTCTGATACCACTTGAAGGATCCAGGCACAGCGAAAGTGTGTTTGGGACGGAACCCAACTTTGATTTTTATCATGATCAATGATTATTTCGGGATCAATACAACGATGAACGCCAGTCTTCATAGAATAGAATCAAAGATTTAGATAAAGAAGGAAGAGGCCCGAAACCTTTAAAAAGGAACTTGCACATCATGTTTATAATTAATTTCATAAAGAAATGAATACATGGATCTTCAGTATTTTCTTTGTTGATGATGTTGATCGTTTGGAATGACCTTTTCAAATTATCTTGTTGCACTTGCGAGGATCCAAACTAGAATCCCTCTAGCGGTGATCCACATGTGCTCTGATGGCCTCCGATCGACACCACTCGTTCTACGGGTGCTAGCACGGTGAAGCGAGTGTCTTGTGTTGGTCGTTCTTGATTGCTTGTTATTCAGCCTTAAAGAAAGTCTCTCGTTCTTGAGAGGGGAGGGAAGAGGATTCAATAGATAAATTGTTTAGCTCAACAATTCTCAATTCACCAAGTGTGTGGTGTATTCTATATGGCACAATAGATGTACTTGTCTATTTATATGCATGTAACTTTAGTTACAATATTTAATTGCATAACAGTAATTAAATACCGCGTCATTATTTATAGTGCGCCAACTTGCGCAAAACAGAATTATAAATAAAATTCCACGTCACAAAATAATAGCAGTGTCGTTATTATTTTAACTTGTGTCAACTAATAATTATTTACCATCTTGCAAATAATTATTTTACTACTAGACCGGCCTTGGTCCGCTCGAACTCCACTTCCATTTATTGAACACCCGAATAAATAAATAAATAATTTATTATCTTAAATAAATATTTTATTTACAAACTAGTAAATAAATATTTATTAAATGTTAAATAAAATAAATAAATATATTTTATTTAATTTATGCGATCATCTTAACTTGAATAAAATTATTTCACGGTCTTGAGAATGATATTTATTTCGTTAATTAAATTCAAATAGAATTTAACCGAGACCACCAAAAACACTTAGTGTGTGACCCTCTAGGATTTTTTCTCGTTGGCATTAGGCGGGCTTGCCTAAAGTCCAAGAGTACTGTCTAGCAACGGGTCAAGGTGCCCAAGAGAAAGAACATAAAGTCGCAACAATGACATCCACATACGAACACTCATTATGTAATATAATCCTTTTTTTCGCAATATCTCATCAAATCGGTTTCATGATAGTGTCATCAACTTTTATGCTTGATACGTCGTTCTTTGACTACCTGAAATAAACTCATCATTATACCATGGCCGTGGAATTTCGCGTGATGGTTATATTTCAATCAAAGGTCTGAAATATCAACTTCTATAAATGGAAGGGACAAATCTTTCCTCGACTTATCCATTAATAACATGCCACTCGTGACGCACTCAACGTACCCTACTTCCTGCCAACTGTCTACGTGACAGTTTTCATTAGTAAATCAAAGTGTCCGATTCGTGACACGTATTAATGATAATCTTAAATTTTAAGGATAATTACACACTCTCACAGAAAGAAATATCCGATGACACCAAAACATGTGAAAATTCTACTGGCAGGTCTGTTCTTGTAATCTTCTGTCTTAGAGATTATTAAGTGAGGACTTCATGAGAGGAAGTCTCTTTTGCTTACGAGTACTCACACCTGACGGTCTGCATGCTATTTGTCCCATCATAGTATGTCATCCCACCGTAGAACTATATTTAAGAATATTGTTATAGCATTCCAAGGTTCTCATCATAGCGGGGAACTGTCATGACCTAATCAATGCAACAAATACTCTGAGATATTATTACATAATAGACATGTAGAACAATGAAAAATATGTAATAAGATGTTTAATATTTAAATACATTAAATTTCCATGTAATCGAAGTGCAAACAGTTGGTTATAGGACACCGACTCTTGCAGAGGTTTTGGTGAAACAGTAGTTCTCGGTGAGAACGTATCAATGCCTATAAAGTGAAGCGTTTTGATCCACATCTAGGGAGAACATGTTTATTCCTAGTGAGTTTGGGGATGTAATCCCGTACTAGGGAGAGCATATCAATGTCTAGCAAGTACATGTCCCAGGTCCCACTTAAGTAACTGGGGTTCTCATGATAAATGAAATGGAGGAGATCAAAATCAATCATGAAGTCAATCACATAAAATTTGAATGACATAAAAAAACTATTCATCTCACCTCTAAACACTCTTCACTAAAACAACCCCTTTTTACCCATGTATAACACATTTCAAAAGAAAATCAATCCACTTTATATAGCCATCAAAATCCAAATATAATATAGTGAAAATGTTCCCAAATCAAAACGCTTTTTATAAAGTTTCAATCGGGCCTTTGAGAATTCATTTATAACCAAAACATGAAATTATTTTTAAGAATTTTCTAAACGATCCTTTAAATATTTCACCCAATTTGAACACATAAAATCCTTTTTTAGAGACCAAACACGACTCAAAACTTAATGAACAAGTCCTTTAAATAATAAATGAATTAAATTCCAACATAAATATATCAAACATACATAACGAGGTGTTCAAAAATCATATAAGATATCATTACATATTACTAAATCAAATTAATATATAAGATTCATAAAATGATAACAAAAGAACACCAAAGTTAAATAACAATCAAATCCCCTTCAAAAAGCGATATTAATTGGGAAATAAAGTAGAATTTTTAATTTATTACTTATAGAAAATGTTTCAAGGTCATTAGGTGACTTGAACAACTGTTTAAAAATATAAGTGCATGAAAAGGGCCTATAAGGAATTTATACAAACACTTAGAGTGAATTAGAAAGTGGTTCTAACAATATACGATCATGTTTCACTAGAGGATCACCAATTTCTTTTCAAAAACCAACCAACATGCAATTCATTTAGTGTGCAAACAATGACCACCAACGACCATGATTTTTCAGCGGGGTGTTTATCTCGTATAATTTGCAAAATCACCATCAAATAAAGAGAAAGAGGAGAAAACTCACCGTGGAGGTGTCGTTCAGCATGCGACAGAGAAGCGTTCGCGACGGAGGAGAGACGCCTGACAAAGGAGAGGCACGCGACAGAGGAGAGACGCATAGTGGAGGTGGAGCGCACAGCGGAGGTGGGGCACGAGAAGCGCGCAACGGATGAGAGGCGCACAGCTAATTCGCGCACAGCAAAGGTGTGGCCCATGGCGAAGGAGAGGTGCACAACGGTCTGGTTCACGGCGGAGGAGAGGTGCATGGTGGAGGTGTGGTTCGCGATGGAGGATAGACGACGGGAGAAGAGGAGGACGAGGAGAAGGCGCGACGACAGTGATCGGCTTCCGCGAGAGTTTGAGGGGTGTGAGGAAGAAGGAGAAAGTCAAGGTTGTTTTATAAAACCCAGTAAACCTTTTATCAGCGCTAGCTAAAAAGTGCTGATAAAAGTATGTTTTATCAGCGCTAAAATAAAAAACGCTGATAAAACATGCCGTTATCATCGCTTTTTTAGCACCGATAAAGATAAACTTTTATCAACGCTAAAAAAACCCTGATAAAAGATGACTTTATGAGCACTAAAAAACCACTGATAAAGGACGTCTTTATTAGCGCTCAAAATACAGCGTTGATAAAGATGTCTTTTATCAGCGCTAAAAAAATGCTGATAAATATATAATGTTAATAATTTATTTATATTATTATATATATTTATAAAATTATATACATGATAAATATATATTTATATTTATAAAATTATAATTTAGATAATTATAAAATTATAAGAAATATACTTATTATATTTATAATCTTAGAAATATATATAATAAATATATTAATTATATGTATTTATAAGATCATAAATGTATATAACTATATTTCTTCTAATTTTACAATTATTTATATGAATATATATATATATATATATATTTATAATTATAATTATAACTGAATATATATATATATATATATGTATATATATATATTTAAATAATTATAAAATTATAACAAATTAATATTTCTAATTTTTATAATTTTATTAATATTTATATTTAATATATTTATTATAATTTTATAATTATTTAAATATATCTGTATTTATTTATAACTATAAATATAAATATTTGTATTTATTCCTCAATATTTCTACATATTTATTTAATTATATATAACATTATATATGAAAATAATAAATATATTTTTTTATGAATTAATAATAATTTAAATAAATATATATTTATTTTTAATTAAAAATTATAATAAATAAATTATTTATAGTTGTAATTATAAATATATATATATATAAATAATTACAAAATTATAACAAATATATTTATAATTTTATAAATATATATAATTAATATGTTTATTCAGATTTTTTAATTATTTAAATAGATCTACGTTTATTTAGAACTGTATTTATAACTATTTGTATTTATTTATAGATATTTGCATGTAAATATATATAATTAATAAATTTATTGTAATTTTTTAATTATTTAAATATATCTATATTTATTTAGGAATTATAATTATAAATATTTGTATTTATTTATAAATATTTGTATATATTTATAAATATATTTATTTAATTACGTATTTATAACTTTATAAGTAGCATAATAAATATATTTATTGTAATTTTATAATTTTTTACACACACACACACACACACACATATATAGTTATAATTGTAACTATGAATAAATATATTTATAATTTTTTGTATATATTTATAAATATATTTATTTATATATATACTTATAAAATTATAATATATGTATTTATTGTAATTTTATAATTATTTAAATATATATAGTTATAATTATAATTACAGATAAATGTATTTAAAAAGTATTTATATATACTTAAAATTTAACAATTATAAATATAATAAATATGTTTATTCTTTAAATATATTTAATGTAATTTTATAAGTATTGAGAACATAATATAATATATATATGGGTGACATGAATTAATCATACGCACGTAGTAAAATATACATAATAAAAAACGAGCCATCAATGGACAACTTTAATAATAATAAGATTGTAGTATATAAATGAACATTCATGATGATAAATAACATATATGCACCCATGATCAATATATTAATTGACCAAATTCATTGAAAACACATATATATTTAATTATAATATTGTTTTTTTAAAACATTATATATATATTTGAATTATTAAAAAAAATATTAATTATAAACATACGTTTTTTTATTTAATATATACAAATAAATATTATTTTTGAATATAAATATAATAATTGATAAACTAATGGGCACAAATCTACTTAGAATATACGAGCCAATGACCAGTATTTTATATTTGTAATTATAATAAGGGGATTTTATCTTTAAAACCATTTTCTGGATTTATTTACCGGAAGGTCCAACCTACAATTTAAAAATATGAAACTTTTGAATATCTTGGAAAATATGTCTAAAAGATGGATTTATCAGTAATTTTAAATTACAACAACTCATCATTATAAAAACAAACCCACTGTTTAATAATAATATACATTTCGTACTGTTTATTTAAAAAAAAAAAAAACCTGGGTCGCCCATTGCCGCCCGTCCGGCCCCTCCCGGGTCTGTATCGGGCGCCACGGCATCGTCTCGTGAATGAATCGGTGGATGCCATTTATGTCCAGAGAGGGGAAACGACGTGGGCAGGCGAAAATATCAGACGAACTGCGCTCTTCCAAGCAATCCATGGCTGCTCTTCTCAGCTCATCTCCCGCTTTTCTTACTCACTATAAGGTGCGTTGCCGTACATAATAACTATCCCTTGATCATGGAGGTTCTTGCTCATTGTTTTTATTCTCATCATATATTGAATTAGCCGTTGTTAAGTACAGCTGTTCCTTGTTTAATATTCCTGAAGAATTTTTTTTGCAATGTTATTCTTTCTTTGATTTCCTTAGGCGAACCGTGTAAATTTTTCCCCTCCAGGCTCGGCATCAACAAATAGATGTCGAAGTGTGTTTAAAAGTGCTGTGGACTCTAGCAGTCTACTCACAAAAGCCAAGCTATACGCGCAAGACGTGACAGCAAAAGAATCCCCGAACGCTAGCCCTAAAAATGGTAAAATATTTAGAGTGCGTTCACAATGTTTGCTTTGGTTTTTTAAAATTATTTTAGAAAACTTATTAAAATATATCGGGGATGAAGGGATATACAGCAAGTTATGTGAGTATCACTCACAAGGTTATTTTTTTTCCTTCATTATTTTCATCTTCATCTTCTAGTTTTTTTTATCTGCATAATTCAAAATGTATTTTTAGAAAATAAAATCAATGATGCTCCCATGAATCTATACAAGCCTTATGTTCTGAAAATCAGTCCACTGTGACAGACCTTCTCGTACCTCTTCTTTAATTTAAGTTAGACTATATAAATGTTTTTTAATGAAATCCCCCCCCCCCCCATCTTTCAATTATCGAGTTTTATTATTTATCTCGAGACACAGTAGATATATGATTCTAGGATCCTTACAGTTTTTTGATTGAGATCGGAAGTGATGCCCATTAAATTTAATTTGATCATAAGATCATTGATGTTTGTAGAATGATAAAGAGGGGTGAACCCAATACCTATGATACCTCCCCAAAGGAGGTGCTGAGGCTATTTTATAATGAATAATATGGACCACGTAAGACCACAAGTCCAATGTGGGATGTGAATTCCAACACTCCCAATCAAGCTGTTGGATTGGTGTAGCCCGATCCGGTTGGGCCGAATGCTTGTGGCCCGTACTGCGTACCAGCTCGGGCTAGGGTTGTGGGTGTGTGAGAACTCTGAAAAACTCCATGTAAATTATGCTCCCGAATTATAGTGATTTTCTGCCTCTCCATGGATGTATGGATTATTCTCGAACCACGTTAATCCTTGTGTTCTCATTTCTTTTTTTCCCTTTTACTCTTCTTTGATCCGTGTTTTGTTTTGTTGCTCCCGACGTTTCCGCATCAACTGGTATCGGAGGTTGAGTTCGGGATTCTTCAATGATGGCTATGGAAGAAGGCAAGGTGAAGATCGATCGCTTCGATGGAACTGACTTCAGTTTCTGGAGGGTGCAAATCGAGGATTATCTTTATAAAAAAAAGATGTACTTGCCGTTTCTGGGTGTGAAGCCAACGGACAGGGAGCAGTCCGAGTGGGAGCTGCTGGATCGACAGGTTCTGGGCGTTGTGCGCCATATGTTGGCAAAAAACACGACGTTCAACATCAGAGAGGAGAAGACGACAATTGATTTGATGAAAACTCTCGTGAATATGTACGAGAAGCCTTCTACGGCAAACAAGGTGCACTTGATGCGACAATTGTTCAACCTGAAAATGGTTGAAGAGAGAATTGTTACAGATCACATCAACAAATTCAACACCATCATAAGTCAGTTGACATCGGTGCAAATTGATCTTGGTGATGAGGTATGTGTACTGGTCTTACTGTCCTCTTCACCTGACAGTTGGGAAGCAACTGTAACAGCTGTGAGCAGTTCTTCGAGGAATTTAAAGTTGGCTCTGAAAGATGTATGAGACCTGATCCTTAGTGAGGATATGCGAAGAAGAGAATCAAGCAGATTATCTGGTTCTGCTCTGAACGTTGAAAAGGAAGATACCCACAACGAGACAATCGTAGATGGCGATCAAAGTCAAGAGGGAAAAGCCGAGACAAGGCAAAGGGGGCTGGTCCTACCTGTTGGACTTGTGGAAAGAAAGGACATGTCAAGAAGTGCAGAGATAAACGGAAGGTGCTTGAAACCAGCGGAGCAAACACGACGGTTGAAGGAACCGATGATGTGCTGCTGCTGAGCGTGGATAGCCCAATGAAGTCTTGGATTTTAGACTCTGGGGCGTCTTTCTATTCTACATCGGAGAAGGGGTTCTTGAAAAATTATGTTTCTGGAAATTTTGGCAAGGTACATCTTGCTGATGATGAACGCTTGCAGATTGTGGGGAAAGGAGATGCACGAATCAAAACCAACAGTGAGAGTATGCTGGTTCTGGAAAATGTGAGGTATATCCCTGGCTTGAGAAGAAACATTATTTCTGCCGGACAACTTGATGGTGCAGGGTTGAGTACCACGTTCACTGATGGTGCATGGAAGATTACCAAAGGTGGTATGGTCATAGCTCGGGGAGCAAAGAATGGTACCCTATACAACATGACAGAAACTTGTATAGACATGACTGCATCACTGAAAGCTGTCAGAGATTCACAATTGTGGCATTACAGACTAGGCCACATGAGTGAGAAGGGGATGAAGGTGCTGACAACAAAAGGGTTGCTACCAGAGTTGAAGTCAGTGGATGTTGATTTATGTGAAGATTGTATCTTCGGAAAGCAGAAGGTGTCTTTTGCAAAAGGAGGCAAAACACCGAAAGCTGGAAAGTTGGACTTGGTGCACACAGATGTTTGGGAGCCTGCACCAGTACATTCTCTTGGAGGGTCGCAATACTATGTGACATTCATCGACGACTCAACAAGAAAGGTATGAGTTTACTTTCTGAAAAGTAAATATGATGTGTTTAAGATGTTTCAGAAGTAGAAGGTCATGGTGGAGAATGAGTCAGGAGGTAAGCTGAAATGCTTGAGGTCTGACAACAGTGGAGAGTATGGCAGTCAGGAGTTCATAGAATTCTGTTCTGATAATGGAATTCGGTGGGAGAAAACTTGATAGGAACTTGCAGAACCAGAAGAACCAGAACCAACTACTTGTATAAAACTGATAGTGGAGCAGCAGAATTACAACAGAAAGAGGAAGAAGAATCGGAAAACTCACAAGAGTCCCCGCCCAAGCCCACATACCGCTATCCAAGCCAAATGGCCGAGCTCACCATAATCTTTTCCCCCCCCATGCAATCATATTTATAAGAGATCCCCCTGATTACCACGTGGCCTCTAACAACAATATTCCCTCCAACAAACTCCCCCAACTCCCCCATAACAAACTGCCCCATACAAAGACCACAATATCCCTTAACCAACTCAATTACTACATGTCCCTAACTAATTGGCAGCAGGTCTTTATCACTGCCATCGTCCCGAAAAACCACCTTGTCCTCAAGGTGGTGGATCGCGTAAGCATGCCAGGCGATCTGCCATATCATCCGTGCTGCAGGGAACGAAGGACAAGGGGTGCCAGACAGGTAGTGGTGCCAGACAATCTTCCATATCCTCCATTGCAGTCCTGTATAATGTGCTGGTGCCGCTGGTGTTCACCATGCAATCTCCCAAACACGTCGACCGCCAGCATGGATCAGGGATGAAGAGACAAAGGTGAGAGTGTCGCTTGCTGTAATGTCTGACCTCCATCCAAGGGGAAGGTCATGTCGTGAGCTGAGCCGCAAGTACAGCTGGTACCACCTGGCTGCGGGGGTGAAAAAAAAGGAAGAACCTCCTTTATAAACCTGGAGACCCCATTCTGACACCGCGGGTGAGACCTGTACAACTGGTGGTAAAATAACAAGAGCCCATGTATGAGCCGGCTCAATCTGCTGCGGCTCGGGCGGCAGCATTACCAACTTCGAAGTGTCTGGCTCCTCAATATGTGGGAAATCTCTCACAAACTGGCTGGTGGGAGTGTCATCAGTGGTGTCAGACAGAGTTGCCGCAGTGCAAAGTGTTTTCCCCATGATCAGTGTGGACTGAACGGTACCCTCATTTGGCAACCCATCCGGCAGAACTGGAATGGGTGTATTGTCAGGATGGTCAGGTAGCCCCTTGCTCCAGCTGTGTGTCCCATGGTTGATAGGCCCCCAAGAGGGTGATGAGGACATCGGTGTTACCGTTGGCGGGAACTCGGATGTAGTAACAGAAGCTTCCCCAACGGAGTCGCCAAAATCCTCAATTAATGCTTTTTTGAGTTGCGCCCAAGTGAATGTAGGTGCAGTTCCTTTGGCCAGTAAAAACCAAACCTCATTCAAGCCTGACATGCATAGGCGCGCCATGGGTACCTTCATTTGATCTGGCGTTTGATTGCGCGAGAAATAGTCCTCAGCTCTCGAGATCCACGTCTCTGGATGTGTGGCAGAAAAATCTGGCATAATCTCTTCCTTCAAATATTTTTCTTGGTTTCTGGTCACCCGAGCCAATGAAGTCTAGAGTTCCGGCATTTGAGTCGCCATTGCCAGCGACACCCGAACAACGGGAGACCCCCTAGGGATGCGTGTATCCTCCGGTAGGAAGCGGGCAGCGTGCGACGCCCCTTGTGGGCAGCCAACCTTCACTTTTTTTTTTTTTTTTTGTACAGAGTCGGACACGCGCCCCCCCTTTTTTTTCCTTTGTTCCGGTGGTTTCCTCCCACGCCAGAAAATCGAGCCGCCCCGATTTTTTTTCTTCCTCCTGTTGCACTATTGTAATGTACCTGTGCGAAAATAAATCGAAGGCCGCCTCCTCCCTCGCGATCGAAAAGACGAGGCGCGCTCTCCTGTGGCGCGATCGGAAGGGCAAAGCGTGGAGAAACGGACTGGGCACCAGGAAGGCAAGACCCACGTCGCCACGTCACGTGGAAGGCCTCGCGTGAACACGACACGCGGCTCTGCCGGGAAGGCAAGATGGATGTCGTCCCGTCGCGTGGAAGGCCTTGCTTTCGCGTTGCCCTTGTGCGAAGGCCCTGGCTGCGCGTTGCTGAGGTCTGGTGCGGCTCTTGATGAGCAGTGTCGCGTCGGAAGGGGAACTGGCTCCTGTGGATGGACACCAGCCGAGCACGGTGCGAACAGCCTGCTGCAGGAGAGGCGAGCCGACAATGAACGTCGCTGCCTTGTGAATTCTTAGCAATGTAGCAAGGTGCTGCAAGACTGGCAGAGGAAGAAACGGCGTGTGTGCTCAGCAGCAGCGGCGGGTGTGCTCAGTAGCAGCGGTGTGTGTGCTCAGCAGCAGAGAGCAAGGGCAGGTCGGACCAATTGATAGGAACTTGCAGAACCAGAAGAAACAGAACCAACTACTTGTATAAAACTGATAGCGGAGCAGCAGAATTACAACAGAAAGAGGAAGAAGAATCAGAAAACTCACAAGAGTCCCCGCCCAAGCCCGCAAGCCGCTATCCAAGCCAAATGGCTGAGCTCACCATAATCTTTTTCTCCCCCCTTTCTCTCCCCCATGCAATCATATTTATAAGAGATCCCCCTCATTACCACGTGGCCTCTAACAACAATATTCCCTCCAACAAACTCCCCCAACTCCCCCATAACAAATTGCTCCATACAAAGACCACAATACCCCTTAACCAACTCAATTACTACATGTCCCTAACTAATTGGCAGCAGGTCTCTATCAAAACTATTCCAGGTACACCGCAACAGAATGGTGTGGCAGAGAGGATGAATAAGAAGTTGAATGAATGTGCCAGGAGTATGAGGCTACACTCGGGGTTACCCAAGACCTTCTGGGCTGATGCAGTGAACATGACATCATATCTGATCAACAGGAGTCCATCTGTCCCAATGGGAGAACGTCTACTCGAGAAGCTCTGGTATAGTAAGGAGGTAAAACTCTCACATTTATGAGTCTTTTACAATTTGGCTTATGTACACATTGATGCTAACTCAAGGGACAAACTTGATGCTAAGTCCAAGCCGTGTTTCTTTATTGGCTATGGTGCTGAGGAGTTTGGTTACCGCTTTTGGGATGATCTAAAGAAGATGGTAATCAGGAGCCAGAACGTGGTATTCAATGAAGGTGTCACGTATAAGGATTGCCATACAGTTGAATATAAAAATGAGAACATTGAATCTGAGTGCAAAGAGCAAGTGGAGCTTGAAGGTGTACCTGATCATGAGACATCAAAACCGGTGGAACCTACTACTCCAGTGGAGTTAGGAAGATCAACAAGGGTGAGAAGGACTGTGTAGAGGTATTCACTGTCCTTGCATTATTTGTTATTGACTGATGGTGGAGAACCAAAATGTTTTGAAGAGACAATGCAGCTGAAGGAGTCGAGCGAGTGGGAGCTGACTATAAAGGAGGGGATTTCCTCATTGCATGATAGTAACACTTGGGAGATGACACATCTGTCAACAGGAAAGAAAGCATTGCAGAACAAGCGGGTCTACCAGGTCAAGGAAGAACATGATGGAAAGAGGAGGTACAATGCAAGATTGGTGGTGAAAGGCTTTCAATAGAAAGAAGTTGTGGACTTCACTGAAATCTTTTCGCCTGTAGTGAAGCTTACCACCATTCGGGTGGTTTTCAGTATTGTTGCATCAAAAGATTTATACCTTGAACAACTTGATGTCAAGACTGCTTTCCTTCATGGAGATCTGAAGGACATCTATATGCAGCAGCCTGAGGGATATGTTGAGTCTGGGAAGGAAGACCTGGTGTGCAAACTCCAGAAGAGCTTGTATGGGTTGAAGCAGACACCCAGGCAGTGGAACAAAAAGTTTGATGCATTTATGACTAAAAATGCATACAAACGATGTGACATAGATCAATGTTGCTACATAAAATCCTTTGGTGATGAATATATTATATTGATTTTGTATGTGGATGACATGCTCATTGCAGGATCATGTATGCAGAGGATTGATGAGTTGAAAGGGCAGGGAGTTCAAAATGAAGGATCTTGGCGGCCCATTTCAAACTCTTAAGAGAGACCGTGCGGCTGGAACCTTAATTTTATCATAGGCTGACTACATTGGGAAGGTTCTGAGAAGATTCAGTATGTTGGAAGCAAAGACAGTCTATTCCCCTGGCGGCCCATTTCAAATTCTCAAAGGAGCAATCACCGAAGACGACAGAAGAGGTTGAGTACATGACAAAGATTCCATAAGCATCACCTGTTGGAAGCCTGATGTATGCCATGGTTTGCACTCGACCTGACATCGCTCATGCAGTGGGAGTTGTGAGCAGGTACATAACTAACCTTGAAAAACAACATCGGGAAGCTGTGAAGTGGATACTGAGGTATTTGAAAGGCAACAATGGGTTATCTCTGTGCTTTGAGAAATGAAATTCATTGCAGGGGTATGCGGATGTTGACCTGAGAGGTAACGTCGACAACAGAAGGAGTACCACAGGTTATGTTTTTACATGTGGAGGAATTGCAGTAAGCTGGATATCACAATTGCAGAAGGTGGTGGCTTTATCCACCACAAAGGCAGAATACATTACTGTAACAGAAGCTGGGAAGAAGATGGTGTGGGTGAAGAACTTCTTGGATGAGTTGTGAAGAAAACGAGAGGAGAATGTATTGCATTGTGACAGTCAGAGTGCTATACATCTTGCAAAGAACCCAGTGTTTCATGCCCGAACGAAGCATATTCAGTTGAAGTATCATTTAATCAGAGGTTTGATACAGGATGAGTTGCTGACATTGCAGAAGATTTGTGAAACCAACAATCCGACAGGCATGTTGACGAAGCCCATGGTAATCAGAAGTTGAGGCACTGTTGTGCCTCTGTTGGTCTCCACTGATGAACGGAGGATGAGAGACAGAATAAGGGAGGACACGATGAGAGCACAAGAGGAAAACAACTTGTATTTTATGAACCGTCAGGTTGAAATTGAAGTTGTGAATGGAAAACACGCCACTGGTGACTGAAAAATAGGAAGAGCTCAGATTAAGTTGTCTTAGTGACATCGAAGCATAAAGACGTAGTGGATCAGACTCCAAGTGGGAGATTGTTGGATTGGTGTAGCCCGATCCGGTTGGGCTGAATGCTTGTGGCCCGTACTGCGCACCAGCCCGAGCTAGGGTTGTGGGTGTGTGA
Source organism: Viscum album (assembly GCA_963277665.1). Lineage (NCBI taxonomy): Eukaryota > Viridiplantae > Streptophyta > Magnoliopsida > Santalales > Viscaceae > Viscum > Viscum album. The sequence goes on along the minus strand of OY728123.1, from coordinate 741,834,176 downwards.
GAACTTTGAAAAACTCCCTGTAAATTGTGCTCCTGAATTATAGTGATTTTCTGCCTCTCTGTGGACGTAGGGATTATTCCCGATGCACGTAAATTCTCGTGTTCTCATTTCTTTTTTTTCCCTTTTACTCTTATGTGATCTGTGTTTTGTTTCGTTGCTCCTGACATTTCCGCATCACAAGCTAGGTCTACCCAGCTTGAACACGTAATTAAATAAAACAAACCAAACCATTCAAAGCCAACACAAAATACTGCAAACACTCCCCCTCAAGCTGGACATACCTAGCTTGATTACAAAACAAGACGAGACAAAAAAGAAATCATTCGTGATCGCACCTCCCCCTTGAGATGAAAATGATGGATGGTGGAGGATGTGCTGAAATAGCCGGATTACATTGGTAGTGCGACAAGTTGTCGAGGCACAACAGAGGAACTGCACAGGCGAAGACGATCGATGGGGCGCCGGGAAGGCCACACAGGCGGGGCTGGTCGACGGGGCACCAGGAAGGCCGCACAGGCGGAGCCGGTCGACGGGACGTCGGGAAAGCCGCACAGGCGGTGTTGGTCGTCGGGGTGCCGGGAAAGCCTCACAGATGGGGCTGGTCGATTGGACGTCGAAAAGCTGTGTTGGACCGACGCAGGATTGTCGGCTGGAGGGCCGACAATGGGCCGAGGGGTTCTGCCTCGCAGGAGAGTCGACAACGGGGACAACAGAAGCCCAGTGAGGGGGCTTGAGGGAGTTGCGCTGGAGTGCGGGTGAGAGGGGCACGGGGGAGAAATGGGTCGTCGCGCGCAGGGAGGAGGGCATCGGCTGGAGGGGTGGCACACAGGGGGGGAGCCGCGTCTGGAACAACGGAGGAGAAGGCACCGATGGACACGCCTAGGCGGAGTGCAGCGGACTGGAGGCGGGGATTCCGCAGGAGGCGCTGGCGATGGGAGGTGGGGATTCCGCAGGAGGGGCTTTCGCAGAGGCGGGTCGACGAGAGCGGATGACACAGGCGGAGGGCCGGTGACGGGGCGAGGACTGCCTCGCAGAGGAGCAACGGATGGGGGGGGGGGGCGGGGATTCCGCACAGGAGGGACCATAGCATTGTAGCGGAAGAGCCGCGCTGTAGGAGAACGTTGCACAGGGGAAGCCAGATCCGTTGCGCAAGAGAAGCGGGAGGCGCAATTCAATAGGGAGGGCCATCGCGAAGGAGGGGTGCACTTGGAGGGGCCGTCGCATGGGAGTCGTCGCACAGGAGGTGCCGACGCGGGAGGTGCCAACACAGCGTAGGGGTGGCCAACACATCGCAAGGATGGGCGGCAGGAAGAGAGGCCGTCGCGAGCAGCAGGAGGGTGGAGCGGCCCGTCGGGAGGGGCGATCGCCGAAGGAGCCGCTGCGCAGGGAGGGCGACGCGCAGGAGGCCGTCACACAAGGGGACAAGCCATCGGAAGCCGGTGGTGACGCGAATTAGCACGGCGAAATCGCTGGAGAAGCCGTCGCATGGGAGAGGCGATGTCCGCTTGGAGGGAGGAGGCGACCAGGACGACCGGGACGGGGCAAGGCGCCGTTGCGCAGGGAGGACTGCGCGCAAAGACGAAGAAGGGGGTGGGACACAGACTCCCACAATGGTAAAATAAATATTTTGGGTCTTGGTGTCTGCAACGCTCATCTATGTTACAATCTTTTTTAGACAAATATGATTCTCATTGGGAGAGTTGTATCTCTTAGAAACTTTAATAGGAGCCTCAAAAGATTGTTTCTTACTATTAGAATCGAACCGTTTTCGTCTTAGCAGGGATAAGACATAATATACGAAGTTTTGTTTTAGCAAATAATTGTCTAGTAATGTTATGGATGTGAGATTGGAAGACCACGTTATTTCAAAAGTTGATCGTTTTTGATACAGAGATCCATTTCTGCTATGTGATAGAGATATTAATGCAGATGCCTCTTATAGGATTCAAAATGGATGAATAAAATTGAGAAAAGCTTTTAGGGTGATTTGTGATTGTAAAATCCCTTTGAAATTGAAGGGTAAATTTTTTAGGACTGCTATTAGTCCAATTGTTCTATATGACAGTGAGTGTTAGCCTTTGATTGGACATCTTGAAAAAAATAGGGGTAGCAGAAATGAAAATGTTAAAATAGACATGTGAACATACTAAGATGGATAAGATTAGAAATGAATGTGTTCGAGAGAAAATTTGGGTGACCCCAATTGACGAGAAGATTACTGAGACTAGATTAAGATGATTCCGACATGTTAGAATAAGTCTCATGGTTGCATTTGTTAGTAGGGTAAACTTTATGACAAATTCACTTATTAAAAGAGGTAGATGTAGATTTAAAAGGCCTCTTAAACAAATCATTCAAGATATTGTTCTAAATGGTTTCAATGAAAATATGGACTTTAATAGAGCTAATTGGCGACGTTTGATCTATGCAGTCGACCCTGTTTAATTGGGTTTAAGGCTTGTTTGTTGGTGGTGTTGTTGTTACCAATGTAAAAACCACATGAGAGCTTCTTAAGATGAAATGAAGAGAGGGACATGAAACTTAACAAGGAATGTGTTTTTAGAGTGACTTATAGGAATCATAAGCCATACCCCGTCAATTGACGGTTTTGAAAATTAAAAAATCTCAAATGTGGTGTGATAGTGCATTTGAAATGATTGTTAGAGTATTTTAGTATTTAGGATATGGGTCTTGATCAGGTATATCCTATTTCCCAATTTTCCTTTGTTTGAATTTTGTATTTCCTTGTTATCCTGAGGCTTTTATCTTTTATCTTATTTTATAAATAGTGCAACCCAACCTCACAAGAAACAATTTTTTGGGTCTACTCCCGTGAAATTTCCAACATCGGCTCCGTGCCCACAGTTCGACAATCATGTTGTGTCTTTATCTCTTTAATCTTTTGAATTACTGTACCAAGCTGGAGCATGCTTCTCTTTGATGGGTGGTGTTGGAGTATTTTAGTATTTAGGATATGTTAGGTCCCACAATGTAGATGGCAAGCGACAAGAATGAGGGAGCGAATTGTTAATCTCAACAATCAGAGTAATTAAACAAGTAATGCAGAATTCGGTGGATAACAGATTAAACAATTCAAGTACAGTAAAGTGAATATGCAGAAGGTGTATGAAGAGTTTGCATTAAAGTAAAAAACAAGAAAGCACAACAATATTATAGTAGTTCGGATTGTAAAGATCCCACGTCTACTCTTCACACTCTCAACCCAAGGAGTATGGATACTCACTTGATATAACCTTTTACAACGGGTGCATAGTGAACCCAGATTTTTACAGGAGCAGTCATAACCTGATCTTTTACACGGGAGCAGACCTAACCCGATCTTTTACATGGGAACAGATCTAACCTAGACTTTCTGAGAGCAGTCCTAACCTATTGCCTATCAGGATAGAGGCAAAAAATGTGATCTTGCTTTTTGGTTAGGTAAGCATAATCAGACACTGCCTTTTATAGAGGCACAACCGTGTGAGTTGTGTTACAACTTGATAAAAAATTTTACCACTCAATGACAATTGTAGTGCAATGAAGGAAATAAAATTATGAAACCAGAGTAAATAGCCGATGGTGGTTGGTGAAGCCTTGTCCCTTGGGCAAAACTTCTCTTTCAGTAATTCGTATTGACACATATGGAACTATGCAGCTTTGCAATGTTACAACACTTAAAAAATCTCAGAATTGATTTCGTGTATTGGAATTGGTGTTTTTAGTAACCTGTAACGTCCCAGTCGAAATCACTCGACGGTATCTCAGCCGGCGCGCCACTGGATCTCAAGTGTGCCTTCTCGTACGTTAGAGGTTACTTATTAATGGTTAGGGCCTAAATCATACGTTGGAGAGACTATGCCCTCAATATCACAACCATCAATAACAAATAAATAACTAAGCATCGCCCACAACAAATAATTAGTGTACGTAGAAATCAATAACAACCATACACCCCATTGATCGTCCACAAGGCTGATCATATATACAAAATAAACAAAAGAATTGAAGTATAAAGAGGCTCTACCACTATCCCCGAGCCTCATCTCTATCCCATTTCCAATCCCCGTCGAGTTGCTCTAGCCTGATCCACTGCACATCCCGTGCTCATACCTGTACAATAGACATAAGGCCCGCACGCCTACCAGAGTGCCCATGCATGGTGTGAGAAATACATCTTAGTAGGGTCTCACCAAGGACCCCTAATATACGCTATCAGACCCTTGTGTATGCGCAAGGAAAATAAATAAACGAATTGTACAACATACAAGCATGCGTGTCAGGTCATCGTGTGCTAACTAGGTCACCATGACACGTGACCGTACCCGCTTTGACCTATGTTGGAGAAGAAGTTGCTTCCTGGTACAAGGTTGGGTGCTATACCGTGCCTCAACCCATACCCAAAGATACACGGTAGGGTGCCTTACCACATCTCAACCCATACTTGTAGATGTAGGGTAGGGTGTTTTGCCATATCTCGACTACTACCTTCTCTCATGGTAGGTTCTTGTAGCAAACCTCTGCCGTATCATACCAAGTCTCGACCTCTACCCTCTGCTTTAGGGTAAGGTCCCACAACCATATTCCTGACCAACACCTTCTCACTCAAGGCGATCGATGCCAACACTTTCTCACTCAAGGTGTGGCCATACATCCAGTCCCGTCATCAACCACGTCACACCGACCACTCCCCTCCTCTAGAGTGGGTCTCCCAACACAACTGGACCATACCTTTTCACCCAAGGCGGTCCCTCCAACACTGTCTCACTCAAGGTGAGGCCATACATCGAGATCTCATATTACATCACATCCGACATCACATCCTAGACTCGTCCCTTCTCACTTAAGGCGGTCTTGCTAACCTTCTCACTCAAGGTGAGACCATACCTCGAGATCTCTTACCAAATCTCATATCACATCCCAACCATCACCTTCTCACTCAATGTAGGGTCCAACCATCACCTTCTCACTCAATGTAGGGTCCAACCATCACCTTCTCACTCAACGTTAAACCATATATTGACATCCCGACCACTACCTTCTTTTCACTTAAGGTAGCGTCCCATGTCATATCCCGACCACTATCTTCTCACTCAAGGTATGGTGATACCGACACCTTCTCACTCAAGGTGAGGCCATCAAGCCTATCTCAACATCCAACATACACACAACCGGACACACATGTAACGACCCGGGCTACCACCAAACCGGTACCTGACCCGACTCGCCACAAGGCCTGAATGACGTTCTCGATCCCCACGGGCTGACAACTAGTGACCGAGTCTCAAGAATGCACACTTGGAAACGATTTCACCCTCACATAAGCATATAAACAAGCAACGAAAACTACACCGAACATCCGACATGACCTACCTATTCAGACGTTTGGCATCCATGCATATCAAATAAGCAGATCCAAATAAATAAACCAACCAAACATGGCATAGTAAGATAAATATCCATCAAAACATACAACTGAATCACCATGTAACGACCCAAAGTTTTATCAATGGAAATTTTCTTATAATTATGTCTTATAGTATAATCACACAAGATTACTTTTAGAACACAATAAAAACTCTATAAGTGAAGAATAAGTGAAATAAAAGGTATCTTTAGAAGTTAAGGAACATATAACAATAGTAACTTGACCTTTGAGATAGTAATGTGACCCTTATGAATAGTAAACCGACCAATGTAATAACAACCTCTCCAATGAAAGTATAAATAAAATTTATCATTTTGTAAGTGACAATATGGTATAATTATATCATAGTATAAGTAAATAAATATTTAATAAATTATTAATAAGGTGTTGGTATTTTTATAAGTCAGGGATATTTAATTACAATTTTATGATTAATTTAATAATTTAAATGAAAATGTAGTTTCATGAAATGTATTCATAAATTAATATTTTGATTCTAAGATAATTTTATGTGACCTTAAGTAATTTTTCAAAGTGTTAGTAAAGCGGTTTTAAATTTAAATTTTGTATTTTTCAAGTAAATTGTGATTTTAATTAAATATTAAATTAATCATATTTAGAAAATTGTTTTTGAAAAATGGATTTCATTTTTGGATTCTACACATCGAAAAATGGTTAGGGTGATTTTTTGGTAATTTTCTGAAATACTTCAATTTTCAGGTGAATATTAAAAATACAGTTTTTCACATAACCGGTATATCTTAAATTGCATCATTTATGATGTAATGATGGCATAAACTTTCTAGAATTTTAGATTCAGCCATGTTCTATTTAATTTCATAAATGATTTCTTAAAATACAATAAACTCAATTTTCAAACCTAAAAAGAACTTTCCAAAACCTAAAGTCAAAAAGTGATTCCTTAAAATATCATTTTCTCTTACTTTTCACTTTTCTTTTAATAAATTAATGAATTCGAATTATAAAGATGATTTAAAGTCTAAAACGAATTATATTATATTAATATATGATTTATGTAGTCAAAAAACTACTATTACAAGTCTAACATTTGATATATATTTTTATTTAATATTTTATTCTAAAATCCTTCCTCCTCAAGTATAAATAACCCCTCCCCCTCCCCCTCCCCCTCCCCCTCCCCCTCCCCTTGGCAAACCATTCCTCTCATCCATTACTAAGCCTAATCTCTGCCCAAATTCTCCCTCTCAAGCTTCTTAGAATACTTAGGGACGTTCTGGAGCCCTCCAACTCCAATCAGCAAGGGAGTTATGGTTTCGTGCAAGAGAAGCCACACCGAGGAGAGAGTAAGTCTCTATTAAATCTTCTCTCTTTTCTTCATCTTTTTTCTTTCTTTTACCCCATCCATTTCAAAAACTTATGCTACAAAATTGATTATACAACAAGTTAACATTATATTAATGATGTTAACCTACTGTAATTATCATATTAATGAAAAATATAAATGTTATACTTCCCTTTCCTGCACTATCGATAACGTCTTGTTAAAGGTCGGTTAACCATCTACGGAGACGTTGCCAAAATAATTATTATAAACACCTTTATGTATGGACAATATAAATTATATATAATATATTAATATCAAATTACATGTATTCTATGCTTCTGAAACTAATTGTACTAATTTATAAATTACATTTAATAAAAAGTGAAATCGTCGCAAGACAAGAAATTTTTAAGTAAAATATGATATCAAAACGCTTCAATTTCATCAACGAAAATTATGAAATAAAATCCAATGAATATAATTGATAGACATTTTTATAAAATGACTATAATTCACTTTTAGATCATTGATTTAATAAACATAAATTTATTATTCAGGAGGCGCAGAAGAGACGAAATTAAGCGGAAATTAAGGTAAGGGATCGTCTTCATTTTACTTTTATTCAAGAATGTTTTCTATGTTATGCCCTTTTATGTGTAATCTATAATGATGGGGTATGATTTCGCACCTCCCCATACTGCCCTCATGATGTATAAGTGATGAGAAACCCCTTTCTCTCTCGTGAAACCCTCTTAAGTACACCCGATATCATGCCGATAATCCGTAAGGAATTATACCCGAATCTCTTTTATTCCTTCAGGTTGCCTTATCTTTCTTTCTACCAAAATGAAGTTATCTTATCTATTTATGTGCATCTTCTAAATGCTGTACAAAATTCATTTATCAAGACTCTTCCATCGTTCTCTCTTTGGGATATACATGTTTTTAAGTGATTCCTTCCTCAATACTTCCCAATAAGCAAACCTGTTTTAAGGGAACTTCTCGAATTCTTACCCGGTTTCAAGTGCGCTCTATCTTCTGTTTTAAGCCACCATTGTCTTTATAAAATCAATCCTTTTTATTATGAAAACCTTCTGGGATCACTTCTGGTTTTGTATAAGGTGTTGTTCCTTTTTCTATTTTAAAGGCTCTATAGTATTTTCCTTAAAACCTCTCAAAAATGTTTTAATACTAAATTTATTAAGTACTTTTCTTACATGTTGTTACTTCTACTTGACATCACTTCCCATGATACATGCCTATTTTCCCTTATGAATGTCCATGTATATTCTAGTTCATTTCTTTCATAGACACTTTTACGTAATGCCCATTTGTTATGCTTTATTTCATGATTGTGGTACCCAATTTTTTCCATGGGTAACCCTTATGTTTATGTAAGATTGATTATGTATGATTCTTTATGTGACAAACATATTCATGAAAAGTTAAGATGAGTGCACCCAGATAGTGCTCCAATGCATTGGGTAAAGTTAAGTCTCATGAGATGTTATGTGCGACGGTTGTTGCGGAAACGTCGAGAGTTGCAGCGACAGAAACAGCGAAACATAGAAGAGTAAAAGGGAAAAAAAGGAACAAGGACACAAGGATTTATGTGATTCGGGAATAATCCCTACGTCAACAGAAATGCAGAAAATCACTATATTCGGGAGCACAATTACAGAGTGTTTTCAGTAAGAAACCCTAACCCAAAATGAGTTACAAATGGAGAAGACGATTCACTGTTCCACCAACTGCACAGGAAGTTTGCGTCGTTATAGTGAAAGGCGGCCACCCAAGTCAAAAATGCTACAGTGGTTGTCAGTTGAAAGTTCAAAAAAGGCTACAGTAAAGTTGATTCCAAAGTCCGCACTGCTACAGTGCTCTGTCGGTGTCGGTCGGTTAGCTTTGCTATAGTGGTCTGAGATGCTACAGTGACCGAAAAATTGGGCCGGGGGCTCGGACCCCAAAGCAGGGGTGCGTTGCCCCCTGCAACCCCCAACGAGCTCATTGCGGAGCTTGACCCGCGAAAGTTGCAGGCCACAAGCATTCGGCCCAACCGAATCAGGCTACACCAATCCAACAACGATCTTAGCGGTTAGCCTTAGCTTGTGCTACCATGTAGAACAATCTTGACGGTTAGCCTTGACTCGTACTAAAGTCCCGTTTTATGTTGCTCCCACATTTCTATGACTCCATGTTTATATGATCCCATGTTTATGTGTTATGATTTCATATGTTCTATGCTTTTGTTATCATTATGTCATGCCTCCTAACCCTTGTGCTAAAACTTTATTCTTATGCATACTTTTTTTAGCTCATCCCTTTGTTCATGTTATCTTCAAGTTATCCTATGCAGATGTAAGGGCTCAAAGAAAGTTAGGAGCTCTTTATGAAGATTAAATAAAGAAGTGTTTTCTTTTGTCCCATGATCCTTGGCTTGTACTCTGATGTATAATTATACATAAAATCATGTAATGTTATATGTAAAAGGCTAGGGTCACTATACACCAAATAAAATACAGCGAAAACAAACACAATTAATACTGAAGATAAAATACGCCGGGCCGAAATGGCTGATACAACATCCCAAAAATAAAAGGGAACCCGAACAACTTCAACACAATCTCTACGTGACCCACAATCGCTCATCACATCCCTCAATGTCCAACTGTGGACCCAACGAACTTCCAATGATTGAGATCAATTACTGGGCACCCAAGAGAAAGCATAAGAGTTGCATACACACACACACCAATGTATATGCAAGAGTGTGAGCTAAAATGCTTAGTAGGATTTCACCAAAGAGTCAATGCAATTCCTTTCAGAGTACATTCAATAGATGCTAGTTTGAACATAATTTGCAAAAATAGGTTTTTCACATGTAAGTATAAATAAACCAAGTGATGTTTCATAATCACTTTTTATAAAACATCCACCCTTCGCAAATAAAACAAGGGTGACACCAAAATTTATGAAAACAAAACAATAGCTGGAAGAGCATATAAACACAAAACAAAGCCAAACTATTTTTCATTCCTCTTTCTCAAAACATTTCTTAAAACCCCATTTTCATAAACAACATCACCCATTTCCTTCAAAACACCTTTCAATCCACTTCCCAAATTCTATTTATAAAATAACCTTGCTTTTCATTAAAACCACGACTTCTAAATATTTTTTTGAAATCAATTTGAAAGTAAAAAAAAACAATAGTCCGAAGAGCATATAAACATAAACAAGTACTAAGATATTAATTAAACATAATAAAAGTAAGCAATAGCTAAGCAATGGTGCCACCCAATCGAGTCAAGAACCGTGGGATGCAAACAAGGCAGAAAAAGGGATCCCCTAAATAATCCTCAATGAAAAGCATCATGAGAAACTCCTTAAGCTCTGACATAGATGACACATGAATTGGCTCATTGGACGCTTGTTGGCTACACGAGCCTAACAATTTTGGGAGCTCACACAGTCTAACCGGGTCACAACCCATACCGTTAGCTCACTTAGTCTAACCGGGCCACAATCCATCTCGTTAACTCCCTAGGTTTAACCGAGCCACAATCCATAACCAACGTACAATCTACACTAGGGGGTGCACTCATCAATCAAGCATTACATAAAAATGATCCATCCACATCCTATAAAAGGGCACAAGCGTATAGAAAACATAGAAACACGGGGATCTTAGTTAGGGTGTCACTTTATTTTGAAGGACTATTCTTTAAAGTGCCAAACAGGCCTTCGAAAAACAAGCTCAGGATGCCAAACCATTTTACACCATTTGAAATCCCACTTTCAAACATCCTTTAAAACTAAACAATGAAAACATACCTTGAAATCCATTTGGAAATCAACCCCTTCTTTAAAACAACTTTGGAAATAATCATAAGGCCAACATGTTTCAAAACACTAGTATGGGCCACACACGCCCCATTTTTCAAGCAACCCCCTTTTAAAACATCAAGCATTTCTTTAAAATACAAAATGATGTCAAACACCTCTTTTAAAACACTTAAATTCCTTTGAAAGAGCCACTCAATCATTTTCCCAAACACTTGGCATGCGAGCGACTCTATGCCAAGTGTAGAAACCATTTAAAAACTATTTTCAGCCCCTCATGGATAACACATACAGGAACAATTTAGAAAGCATTTAAAACATCCAAGCATCTTATAACATGTAATATAAAGGAACAACATAAAAACACCTACCTCGATCCAAGCTAAAACAAGTCGCAACATGTGGCCTTTGATAACGGACGCCCAACCGAGCAAGAAGACCCTCTCCACAACCCCTAAACACCCAAAGCCCTATGTTTAGACCCATCTCGAACCCTAAAATTGACCCACACTGCGATTAGGGTTTGCGGGAGAAGGGAAAACCAAGGGGAAAAGAGGAGGGGAGAAGAGAGGAGGATAGAGGGAAAATACCTTAGAAATCCAATTGAATCCAGAGGAGGCTTGAACCAAGGGAGAAGGAGAAGGGCGAGAGGGAGGGGAGAAAGAGGGCCAAACCCTTAAAACTCGAAGAGCTGCAAAACTGGAAATTCACCAGAATTAAAACTGGGTAGAGTAGCACCACGGCGTGGCCCTTAACACCACTCCACCCCAGATTTCCCGGGGTCCCCTCAATGGTTGGCTCTTCAGCCCGCAACCCTCCGACACCACCTCCCATCGCCGACTATCCTGCAAGGCCGCCCCCTCGCCCCAGTTGTCGGCCTTCCCGCATGGCAGACCCACGCTTCATCCCTGCGCCCGTGCGCCCGCCTGAGCGACTGTCCCATGCTCCGTCATCGGTCCTCCCGCAAGACGGCCCCCCTTCCCTGGCGCACTCTACATACCCAACCATGCCATTATCCTCACCATCATCCGGTGCCTGTTATAAACTGGCACTCTCGAAGGAGGAGATTGCATTTATACAATCTTATTGAGCTACTCTGCCACCTTCTTCTTCTCCAGCCACCATTGCTTAGACTGCTAGCCCTATCGCGGGTAAATCTCATCGATCGACAGTTTGGATGCTTGATTCTGATGCGTCTGAACATCTCATAGGGGATTCCGGTATGTTCACTACCTATCATCTGTATACTGGTGCCTCTGTAATTACTGTTGCTAATGGATTGAAAATCCCCATTACGGGATTTGACACATGTTCCCTGACTCTGTCTATTCGCCTTGCTTCAGTAGCTTATGTTCCTCATAGTTCGTTTAATCTTATCTCTATCAGCAAACTCACAAGTGACTTAAACTGTGTTGCTACTTTTATATCTTCTGGTGTTGTTTTTCAAGAGCGGTCGACGAATCGGGAACTTGGTCGAGGTCATCTTAGGGATGGGGTGTACATGTTCGATACCCCACTATCCCTTGCTTGCTTATTCACCTCTGCTTGTGCCCTCGATTTACATTTTCGTCTTGGTCATCCGCCGACTTTCGTCTTATATAAGGTTTGCCCCCAATTCAGTTCACACCTTTCCTTGCATTGCGAATCCTACAAGTTTGCTAAACATCATCGGGTGACGTATGTTCCTCGACTGGAAATGCGTGCAGCGAATCCTTTCGACCTTGTTCATTCCAATGTATAGGGTCCTTGCAGGGTCCCTAGCCAGTCAGGGTATAGTTATTATGTTTCCTTTATTGATGACTACTCGTGTATGTCATGACTTTACCTTCTTCGTGATGGGTTTGAAGTGTTTTCTACTTTTCAGACCTTTTATCATGAAATCCATATTTAGTTCTCCACCTCCATTAAATGTTTTCGTTCTGACAGTGGATGAGAATATTTATCCATTTCCTTTTAATAGTTTCTCAAGGCTAAAGACATCATTCATCAGACATCTTGCCTCAATACACCTCATCAGAATGGAGTGACCGAGCGTAAACATCGCCATATTTTGGAGACTGCTCGTGCCATCTTATTCCACATGCAGGTGCCTCTTCTCTTTTAAGGGTATCCCATCCTTACTGCTACATACCTCCTAAATCGTCTTCCTTCTTCTATTCTTCAGGGAGAGACTCCTTTTCGGACTTTGTTCTCCTCTCTTTCCTCACTCACTTTCACTTCGTGTGTTTGAGTGTCTGTGTTATGTCTGTGACACTTGTCCCAACCTCTCCAAGCTTTCTCCCAAATCCCTCCGTTGCACATTCTCTGGATATTCCCGCACTCAGCGTGGATACCGATGCTTCTCTTCAGACTTACGGCGGTATATCATCTCTGCTGACGTATCTTTTGTTGAGAGCTCTCCTTTCTCTCTTCCCTCTCCCCATCCAGATACCACCATCGCTGATTGTCTTCCTCTCATCATCCACCCCCTCTGGTGCCCCCCTGTTGATCATCGGTTTGACACTGTCTACTCACGTCGTCCATCGAATGTGCCCCCTGTCCAGGCCGAGGACACCATCGTCCCAGCTTCGTGCAATGCTCTTGCTCCGGCAACAAACGACTTGCCCATTGCACTATGGAAAGGTACTCGTTCTTGTCAGAATACCCCTCTCTACACATCCTCATATAGAGGTCTTTCCGCTCTGGAGATGATATCTATTCCCCGCACGGTTGACGACGCCAAATCTCACCCAGGTGACTTCAAGCAATGCGGGATGAATTGCAGGCTCTGGACGACAATCATACTTGAGATTTGGTCCCCCTTCCGGCTGGTAAACTGGTGGTTGACAACAAATGGATTTATACGGTCCGTCTCAATGCAGATGACACTCTTCACCGCCTTAAGGCCAGACTTGTGGCAAAGGGGTTTAATCAGACATATGGTGTTGACTATTTTGATACTCTCCCTCCGGTTGCAAAGATGACATCTGTCCGATTGTCCATCTCTCTTACCGCTCATCACTATTCGCCTCTTCATCAACTTTATGTCAAAAATGCATTTCTCCATGGTTTTCTTGAAGAAGAGGTATATCTGCAACAACCTCCTGGCTTTTGTGCCTCATGAGCCGACTCTCATGTCTGTCAACTCCGTCGCTCTCTATATGGCCTCAAGCAGTCTCTCGGTGTTTGGTTTGACCGATTCAACACCGTCGTCACTACATTTGGGCTATCTCGAAGTATGAATGACCACACTGTCTTCTACCATACGACGTCCTTCGACTGTATCCTACTGGTTGTGTATGTTGGTGATATCATCATCACCGGGAGCGACTCAGCTGGAATCGCCTAACTAAAATGGCATCTTCACCGGCACTTTCAAACCAAAGATCTCGGTCCTCTGACATACTTTCTTGGCATTGAGGTCTCCCGTTCTCCGAATACCATGTTTCTTTGCCAATGGAAGTATGTCTTGGATATCTTGCAGGATGCTGGTCGGACTCTGGCAACTGCCGTGGACACTCCTCTTGAGCCTGGAGAACGATCTCTCTATGACACTACAAAATCATATTCTCACCCAGAGAGGTACCGTCGTCTGGTGGGAAAATTCAATTATCTCATCATGACTTGTCCAGACATTGCCTGCGTTGTTGGCAAAGTTAGCCAATTCATGGAGCATCCGACAAAATCTCAGTGGGATGTTGTCCTCCGCATTGCCAGATACATCAAGCAAGACCCTGCCCGTGGTCTTCGGTATTCCCATCACGATCGTCTGAATGTTGAGACCTTCTGTGATGCTGACTATGCTGGTTGCCTTGCTACCTGAAAGTCTATTTCTGGGTTTGCTGTTTTTCTGGCAGGTAACCTCATCTCATGGCGCAACAAGAAACAGACTGTCGTCTTCAGATCCAGTGCCGAGTCTGAGTACCGTGCGATGACCATGATCACTACTGAGATCCTGTGGGTTCGTCATCTCCTCTAAGAGATTGGTTTCCCACCACAGACGTCTGCTCATATTTGGTGTGATAATCAGATAGCCACGAAGATTGCTTCTAATCCCGTCTTCCATGAATGCACGAAGCATATCGAGGTGGACTGACACTTTCTTCGCCACCACCTCGAGCAACACCATGTCAGTTTCAGCCACATATCGACGACAAATCAGCTTGCCGACATCTTCACCAAAGGCCTCTCGAGAGCTCGACTGACCTCTCTCAGTACCAAGCTGGGGATCCACAACATCAACGACCCAATTTGAGGGGGAGTGTGTATAGTCTTGTTGGGTATCTTTCTTTTTGTGAGACTCTTGGTCCCAGCTATCATGTACTAGCTTGATGGGGAGTGTTGAATCCGGTTTATTGTAAAGGGTATTTCCGAGTCCCACATCAAATTACTCCACCTTGTAATCCTTTTTATCCATCTATAAAAGAATGTCTCTGCCTCACCTTGAGGTAAGGGGAATTCACCCTCTACAGTAATCATCAAATGCTATGTCATTTCAACATAAGGTAAAAATCATTTATGGTATTCTATTTACATAATCCCAACCCCTAAAGTTATCTAAACCGTGCTCTGATACCAACTATTAGGACCCGACCTTAAACATTACATAATCTAGTAAATTCCTTTAAAATTCACTTATTATATTCCCAAAGATCTTTTCGGTTTAGATTTTTAGAAAGTTAAGACATATTTCATACATATCAACCCATAAGCATACAAAGTGGATACTACTAAAATAATATTTATTTTTTTCATAATACAAAAGTTTTTAATTAAACATGAAATCTATTCATGAAAAGTCTTCACAACATTCATCTTGGCTTCTCCTTTTCTCTAACCATCCTTAAACCCTGTGAAAAACGTTTTAAAACTTGGGATGAGCATAAGAAGCTGAGTAAAAGATATTAAAAAAGAGAAACTGTTTGTATATGAATACTTATAAACATATGAAAACATTTCTAGAAAGACATACTTCTCACCCAATAAGTATTGTATGGTTACTTTGTGAAAACATGAGATTTCCATAAAACATAGAAAAACATAAATAAACCATATAGGTGACTTGGGGCATTACTTAATATTGTAACTCTCGCGGCTACCTTACAATGTGACCCTCACGGTTACCTTATGGTGTAACCATCGCAGTTACACTTAGAGTAACCATACGTCCGACCTCCAACTTAAATATACCCAATGCATTGGAGGGAGATATATGTCCTACCCTTTATCATAAACAATGCCCAAGAACAAAACATAATCATAAAACAATATTACTTACATCATATAAATCACCCCCCTTAAAAAAAGAAAAGAAATTAAAAGAGGATTTTTAAAGAAAAGTCCATTACAAATATCATATATTTGAAGTGAGAATTGATAAAAAGAATGGAATATGTGTATACACTGTAAATCCACATAATACAACATAATATAATAAAAATTCATTTCACAAATAAACTTAGCACCACATAATCAATAAAATAAAATGTGAACAGAATTCCCTTACCTTGGGTTCATCTTACTTCAAAAGTGTTTAAACCTCCTTTATAATGGTTAAAAGAGTGTTATTAATATTTTACAGAAACTTATTTTTTTTATAACACCTTATATGATCATGTTATAACATCATTCTACCTATTTATTAATAATATTTTGTTATTTTCATTATTTCAGGTGCGTTCTTTACATGGTTTTCATGGCCGGTTCGTAATGATTTTTTTTTGTCGAATAGAAGCGAAACTCTAGAAGTAGAATGAAATGGTATTAATATGTTTCCAGAATATTAAATGATACCATAAATCATTTTGTTTTCAGATACGATGATGAATCATTAGATAAAACATTAATGATATTTATTTAGATCATTTCGGCGGTTTTTTGATAATCACAAACTAATTTCGTTATATAATTTAATATAATGGATATATGTTAATTTCAGAGTATAAAAGAGGTTATATCATACAATTTACTATCTGTTTCAACCATTAAAATGGTTTTATGACCAGCCATGAAGACAGTAATGGAAACTGAAAACACATCGTCCACGATGTCGGTAAATCGACACATCACGGACGGTGTTTTTATTTTTAGAATAAGAGAGAGAAGAGAAGTATGATGGTGAATTTTTCCATAAACATGATAACATTTCAGTATATATAAGATACTAGAGTTTTCATGCCTCTTGGATAAGAGGAGGTGAAGAGAGTATAAGAAAAAAAAAGAACTGAAAAGGAAATAAAAGAAAATGAAAAGATTTTTACCTCTTGAATTATCCTCCTTGAGAACCTACTTAAGGCCTTTGGTTTTGACATTTTGGTGAGACCAGCAGGCCTTGGACGTGGGGATGAGTTCGAACCAAGGGTGCTTACCTCAGCAGAACATCATCGACTCAATAATTCATATATTTAGCTTATTTCGTAAATTATCGTTTTCTACTATTTACCAAAAATTTAAGTATTTCAGAAAAATTCAAAAAATTCACCCTAACCATTTTTCGTTGTGTAAAATTCAAAAATGAACTCCATTTTTTGAAAATAATTTTCTAAATACGAGAAATTTAATTTTTAATTAAAATCATAATTTATTCGAAAAATACCAGTTTTTATAACACTTTGAAAAATTAATTAATGTCTCATAAAATTATCTTATAATCATAAGACAACAAAAATAATAATTTATGGATCTATTTTATGAATATATTTTCTTTTAAATCATTATATTAATTATAAAATTGTAATTAAATATTTATTACTTACAAAAATTCAAACAATTAATTTATAATTTTTTAAAAAATTATTTACTTGTTCAATGATATAAATATATCATATTTTTACTTATAGGATGGGTAAATTTTATTTATACTTTATTAGGTGAGGTTACTATTGTATTGATTAGATTACTATTCATAATGGTCATGTTACTACTCCTAAGGTCAAGTTACTATTCCGTCAATATAAATTCCTCAATTTCTATAAATATCATTTATTTTATTATAAATTTATAATGAATTTGACTACTTAATTCCTGAATGAAAAGAAATTATTTTATAAGTATCTGGGTTGTTACAACACAAGCCAACATGTCGAGCCTATCAACATTCTCATCTCACTCAAAAGGGCGCCTACTGGGTTCTCCAAACCCATGCTCATCGATACTGATATGCACTCATCACCCCACGCCACGATGACTCTTCCCAACCCGTAGGTCTTACCTGAGCCTAGCCTCATGAGGCGAGTCCCATCCTCTTCCAATTTTTACATCACAACCTGGTCCCATCAACCAGGGACTGTCTCAAGCTAATCCGCACTAAGGCCCTTGGCAACCCAATGCCAAGTCGTCCAGACAATTCTCACGATCTATGCTTGAGTCCCATCTCACACCTCCCCTTGAGATCTCAAGCTCATCATCCAGTGGAAACCCTCCACGTTACACTACGTCAAGCTCCGAAGGACTTATCCCGTTCATAGCACGCTTCAAGACTCCAATCCACCCTCAAGAGGGTGTTCCTAATCTTGTGTGAGATGTACGTTTGTCTCACCCGTCATCCCTAAGCCTAAACTTCTCGTGCCTGCCCAACTAGCACTAGGAAACCCACTTGGGCTATTCACAACTCATCTCGCATCTCGAGACCTACGTCAGGTCTCTCGTAAACCCAAACAACATCCTCGCCCCCTTGACGATAGTTGCCGGGCGATCCAAATACCTAAGGTGCAAAAAAGCACCTGTTCTAGCTCTAGGAGGCTAGAGCACTCTTTGTCCCTATACCTTTTACCTGAACGCACATACAAACATGCAAGCATGCACAATCATGCATACACATGCATATGGTGTAGTATTATAGGGGCCACCTATCTCAAACACAGAGTTACCATCCTCGTCAAGTTCTGTTCATCCTCGGCTAAGCCCGTCCATGCCTCGTCCAAGCTCGTATCAACACCGGAGCCCCTATCTCGATCCATCAAATCTGAAATAATTAATTATAACAATTTATGATTAAGTATTTAATTTAAACCAAAGAGGCATAACAACCAATAACTCATCGAGCAACGTCCACTCATCGAAACCCCGAGCAATGGCATGCCAACGTTCTGCGACATGCTCCTGATACACTCCTCAACCAAAGCCTTATCATCTCGGCCAATCCCACCATGCTTTGGTGGAATCGTCATCAAACTCTAGCCCAAATGTCCCAAATCAGCGGGCAACAAAGGAGAAGAATGAAAGGAAATAAATGAAGAAACTCACCTTGATGAGCCATGGAAAACGCCCAAGTATCATCCCTCCCAAGTAACATGCGGGTTCCAAATCCATGGCAACCCCAACCAATCCTCACGACTCCGGGAGCCTATCCCCCGACAACCAATCTGTGAGCTCCAAATCCATGATAACTTGATATCCGCACAACTCCAAGGACGAGGCCCACGACACCCCTATCTGTGAGCTCCCTACTCAGGGTAGCCCCAATCATCTCCTCATGGCTCCGGGGATGAGGCCTGCGACAACCCTATCTCTGAGTCCAAATCCATGGCAACCCGGAATCATCCTCACGACTTCGGGCATGAGGCCTACAACAACCCTATCCGTGAGCTCCAAATCCATGGAAGCCCCAATCATATCCTCACAACTCCGGGAACGAGGTCCGTGATAGCCCTATATCTCTGAGCTCCAAATCTATGGCAGCATGAATCACCAAGCTCCAACTCCGTAGCAGCTCCATCCATGCATGTCTATGTAGATGCCTATGAGGTCCCAAAAAGGGCCATCAAAGATCTAAGGACATAGTCATAAGGCATCCCCCAACTGCGTATGAATATCTATCCATAATGCGCACCCCGGATCCAAGGGCTAGTTCAAGGCATCCCGAAGCCATAGATGAACATCTATGCATATGAGCACCCCATATTCAAGAACTATGTCCAAGGTGTTTTGCAACCATAAATATTCAATAAAGGCATATAGATGCATACGGGGACCCTAAAACCATCACAGATCCAAGGACAGAGCCCAAGGCATCCCCCAACCGTGTATGAATGATCACACATTCAACCAATTCCACTTTCACCCCCTAGGGTCGGTTTGTCAACGGGGCACCCACTGGGTCCCTTCGGTCTTAGTCACGGTCTCGGGTCAGCACCCGACGCACTAGGACATCCCATCCCACAACATCATCAGAAGGGTAGCACGACCTTGCCGACTACACTAGGTCTTGCCCTATGGGCGTCAGACAAGAGATGGTCGATAGCCCATCTCAATCCTCAGGGTCTCTCTGGGTCGGTCCACTCACCCCAACTCGGTCCCAGTCAGCCTACGTCACATCAATGGGAGAGAGTCGCTCATCCCATCCTCGGCTCGACGAGCCTGAATGACAAGTCCACAAGGGAGTTCTTTAAAGCCTCAAGCCCCTATACATGGGCTAAGATCTCAAGGTTCAACCTCACCTCACAAGAGATATGGAGGCCAACCGATGTCTCAAGGTCACAAAATCGACCATCGGTGGCTGAGGTGTTAAGCGAGCGCACAGGGGTTGTTCATGACCCCTGGCGTTTATGTATTCCAATTAAGCATTTTAAATTAATTAAAACATTTATTTAATTAAACTAATCAAGGGAATCGCTCTCAATGACTTGCCCAAACATCCACATGCAACAAAGACAACATAAATGCCATAGGGCAGGTACGCAAAACCACCTACCTCATTCAGAGCTTTTTTACTTTGACGTCGATGGCCGACAACAACTAAGGCAAGCTCGTCCAGTCTCACCCTTGATCAACCAGACCCGTCTCAAGGCCCCAAGCTCTTAACTCACGCCAAACAACAACAACTAATTAATTATTAGCAATTATAAATAAATAATTAATTAAATTTGAAACCTTGCATATTGCCGGTTAAATCACCAGATCATTCCGCCACCCTGAAACCATCATCAACGGGGTGCGTTCCACTTTTGACGCATCCTTGGATCTAGGCTGCACAAAAGCCTCAATTGATACTGCCGATTCAACAACTCGATAAATTAATCTAGGGAAAAAACCCTTTGGAAATTCGAAACGGCGACATACCTCAACAGATCGACGCGTGAACGCAGGTGGGCACCATCTTGGGATCCCCTCTTTCTAGGCTGAGCAAAATCCCTATGCGAAACGGTCGATTCCACCATACTCTGATGGAATCGATGAAGAACCCTAAAACGGAAACCTCCAAAATTAGAAACGATGGGAGGGAAACAATGCGGAAGGAAGGAGGAAGATCTTACATGCCAACGCCGTCGAATCACACCCAAGATAGCCAAGAACGATGAAGAACGGTGAAGAACGAAGGGAGGTGCGTGCGTCCCGCTTGCCCAACGAAAAAGGGGGGGGGGGCAATCCCCCTTTTGAATAAAAAAACTAGCCAGGCAAGTTTCATGGTGCATCGTGATTTTCAGGATAAGCCTTCGGGCTCCCCTTTTCACGTCCTGAACGCCCCAAGATGCACCCCGCGAACCCCATTCACACCGTGAATCACTATTCACGACTTGAATGGCCTCCTACAACTGTTTTTAGCAGCCCGACTTGCCCATTCCTCTTTCGGTGCTTGCTCGAACCTCTGGACCTTCCACTGAAACTTGAACCACGTTCAAAACCCCGATGCTCAGAACCTCATTCAAATTCTTGGATTTCAAAACGATCTGTCCACTAACGGAAAAAAATCAAATTCCCATTGAAATTCTCAACCTTTACGGACGCGGGTTCTTACAACCTAGGTGCAGGGTGCACCGTCGACAATACAGGACGTCGCGGGAGGAGCGGTTGGTTGGCCGGTTCCTCTGATGGTGAGCTGGCTAGGTGCGTCTCTTTTGAACAACGAGATGGGTTGGCCGCAGGGAGGAGGTAAGATGACAGGTCAGACTAAGTGTTAGGGACCGACATTGAAACAAAAACGGACTGTATTATATTGACGATGAAGAAGCATGAAGGAGAATGATGAAATTGGGAGGCACCTTGCACTTCCGCCCAGGCCACAACGGCCGACTCCCAAACCTATGGCCGAACTGCGTTATTCATGAAATTCAAGGGATTGACAGATCCATCTAAGGTTTTCTCATTTAAAGGATTTTGATTCAAAAGTTATCAAAGTCGTGAGAGTTTTTGTTAACTCAACTCCCTTTGTTGAGTTATAAGCTTTATTCTTGAACTTCTTTATTCTATGTTTGGTGTATTACACCCTAAGGTTTTATTATATGAAACTCTCTCTCTCTCTCTCTCTCTCTCTCTCTGGGGAAAATGACATTTTTAATTCAAAGCTTAATCCAAATTTCTTTCATATAAAAGTATGACGTTAAGAATAATTCTCACCCTTTTTAAAGACTATTTTTCTTCCATATTCATTCTTTCCATAAATGTTTTATTTTCTTATTTTGAAATCCAAATACGTATCTTTCGTGATCATAATTTTCTTTACCTCTTTTAAAAAAAAAAGCTTTATTACTCTCTATCATGTGAGTTTCAACAAAGGTATTTTAAAATATTAAAGGTTTTTCCTTCCATGGTCGTATGTTTTATCTTCTACTCTACATTTCCTTCGAAAAACCTTTATGTTTTTTTTCAAAGCTCAATTATTGAGATTTATTTTAAAGTGGTGTTTTAAAAAAGTTTACATGTTACCTTCTTGAAAATGATTTTTGAAAGTGGACTGTAACTTCATCTTTTTACAACAATGTTAAGTAATATTTTTAAAAATCTCTTTTTATAGTTTCAATTCCATTTTCCTCTCAAACTCTAAATGTTCTATCTTTTGAGTTACGTTTCATGAATTACCCTTTAAATGCTCTTATACTATTTTTCTTTTGAGGGATTAAACTCGCAATTTCAAACAATATAATTCTTGATCCCTTCTTATATGATATCGTTCGAAGTGTTCTTATGAAAGTTTTTTTCATTTATGTCAACATCTTTAAAAGCTGTTATGTTTCACTTGGGATATGCCTTAATAATATCGTCCATCTTCTTTCTCTGGATGACTTATGATCATGTTATTCTGTTTATTGACTGAGGAAAATATTGACACCCCATATGTTTATTATTTCAATACGAATGTTTATTGATTACTAAGACAAGTTGATTATGTATTATATTGATATTTATTTCCTTAATATGGTGAATATATTGGACTTAAGTTACTTATAACGCCCCCAATTTCAGGTAATTAACCTTTTATTTATGTATTTTAAGTATATAAAGTCACTGAGTTAAGTTTGGGAAAGTTTAGAGGAGTTTTGACAAGTTTTTGGGGGTTTTCTGAAGGTTCACTGTTTGAGCACGGTTAGTAGAAACCATGCAACACCTCCAGGAAACCGTGCAAGGGAAGACAGAGGTCACTGGGCAGATGCACGGTTTGGCTAAACCGTGCGGCCACACAGGTGAAACCGTGTGATGTTGAACATGGGGGGATAATACGGTTGACGCATGATTTGTCTGACCGTGCAAGCCAATTGTACGAAGGGTGTTTGGAGGCAGTGGTTGACGCACGATTTGCGCACGGTTTGCTTAACCGTGCGTCTAAACTGCGCAGTGTTAAAAATTAGATCCAAATTTTGTGGATCTAATCCGAATCAGCCCCTTAACCCTTCGTTTTTCCCTTAATCCGACCCTAACTCGAATTCCTCTCCCTCCCAAGGCTGTGGAGACCTTTCCCTTCGATCCGGGAGCAATCCGTTGGCGAATCTTGGTGCGTTGGAGGCCAGATTCCTTGGTAAGTGCTCGTTCTTGGTGGTTTTCCTTAGTTTTCTTCTTTTTCCCTCTCTTGGATTTATGGATCTAATCCATTGGGGATAAATCCATGTTGAGTGATGCCAATCATGATGAGATATGGTTGTGTTGATGATAGGGAACAAGATCAAAGACAAGTTTTGGAAGATCGAAGCCAAGTTTGTTGAAGAATTTGTGCTGTTCTTTGTTTTCGCCTAAGTTTGCGAGGTAGGTGGCATCACTCTTGACTCCTCTTATTAGAACTTGGAAGCTTGAATTCAAATTAATTGAATTGCTTGAATTCAAATTAATTGAATTGCTTGAATTGAATTGTTAAATCGATGTGCCATGGTTGTTGGAAACCCTCATTAGCGATGGTTTGTGAAATTGTGGACATCGGTTGTTTTGGGGAAAGTGAAACTGATTACTTGATTTTAAAAAGATGATTTTAAAATGGTTGTTTGATTTTGATGCATGAAAAATTGTTTGGAAAGTGTTTTCAATAAAAAGATTGTTTTATTGAAATGGTTTGACATGATTGGTTTGACATAAATGGTTGGGCGAGTTGGATGGGATGGATAATGGTCGTGAAGTTCCACCATCAAAGGGACGAGTCATGGACGTGAAGTTTCAACGTCAACGGTAACACCAAGCTTGAGTGTGTGTGTGGACACAAAATGGGTTATGCCAATTGGATTGAGAAATGGTTTTAAAGAATTGTTTGGTTGTTTTTCATGGAAAACCGTTTTGCTTAGAGATGGTTTGACTTTGTAATAAACTCCTTTAAATTGTTTTATATAAATTATTTATATAAATGTGCTAATATGTTCTATCATAGTGGCGTGAGTTAGGAAGTCATTTGAAGAAATCCTACTGAGTTTTATACTCACCCCCTACTTGGACACTTTGGTGTGTTTGAAGATATTGTTTATCGAGACACAGGTAAAGGCAAGATATCACTTTTCTTTAGTGGTGCATTGTGATACCTTGAGCATGGATTGTGGAGTTGGAGCTTGGAGCTTGTTGGGAGTTGCTGGTTTGGTGTCTTTTGAGTCTTTGAGTTTTCTTAGTCTTGGTTTTCGCTTTGTACTCTGATATAGTTTGGTTTGGTTTCCTCTTGTACTCTATTATGGGTTATGAATGTAGTTGGGTTTTGTTGTCAATTGGTTTACCTTGGGTTGCAGTACACTGTTCTCATGCATCATATAATAGTTTGGTTATGATATTCTTGGTTTGGTTGATTTATTTTCAAAGGGAAAACCATCCCCCAACTGTTATGAAGTCTTTGACATTTATTGCTAACCTTTGGTGTCTTGAGGATGTCACTTAAGGCCTAGTGACTACTTTCGCCTCTTCCCAAGCCAATGAGTGAGGGGCGGGATGTTACATGACTGGTGGAGCCCGGAGTAATATAGCCCTCGATGCATCGGTAGTCTCATGCGACAAACCAGTTTGAGTATTAGGTGTATGCCTATCCATTTATTAAGTTGTCTTGGCTGTGATCTTGACGGTATGTAGCATGTCTTGGCCGGGATCAATACGACAATAAACGCCAGTCTCCACGGATCGAATCACAGAAATGGACAAAGAAAAGAAAAGTCCCAGAACCACAAAGTAGGATCGTTACAGGTTGATTATAATTAATTTAATTAATTGAAAAGAAATACCTTTTGGGTGTTCTTTCTTCGTTGATGTTCTTGATCACGTTCCGATGTGATTCGTCGTTGCGTCGCAGAAGCCAAGTGTAGACTTCCTCTAGCGGTGATCCACACGTGTACCTCGTATCTCGGGACGTCGCCAAAGGAGTTTCCGGATGCTAGCGTGGAGAAAATTTTGCTTGCGTTGTCCACCTCAGATCGTCTTGATCCGATGGAAGAGGATCTCTTTCGGTCTTGAGAGCGTTCTTGGAGGAAGAGGTTCTTTCGGTCTTGAAAGAATTTTCCAGAATTGTTGTGTACAACGATTCTCTTGTGTAGGAAAAGAGTTGGGGTTGTGAGGATATTTATAATCGGGTTTGAGGTTGTAGAGTTATGACAATAAATAAACGCGTTACGCGTTTTATTTATTTCATTAACTCCCTTTTGAAAACCCCATGTCGAGTCATTAATTCCTTGACATGTGCCCACACTGATTATAATAAATATCATTTAATAAAACGATATTTCCTCAAAATCCCGACTGGAAAAACTACACGGCGTGTATTAATAAATACACGGCGTGTATATCTTGTTTTCATTTATTCATTTCCTTTCCAAAATGAAAAACTACACGGCGTGTATATTTAATAATACACGGCGTGTACTTTTTCAAAATAAAACTACACGGCGTGTAATCAATGATACACGTCGTGTACTTGTTTTATTTTATTCTTCCTCCAACATTAAAACGATTTAGGCTTCCTTGAATAATTATTAAACCACGTACGAGAATAATCTTTATTCTACTTGAGATACTTGAATACACTTTGTGTGTGACCCTCTAGGCCTCTTTCTCGTTGGTATTAGGCGGACTTGCCTAAAGTCCAAGATTACTGTCTAGCAACGGGTCAAGGCACCCAAGAGAAAGAATTTGACGCCGCATTGACGTATCACCTCATACGAACGTTTACTGTGTAATTTAATCCATTTATCTCAATATCTCATCAAGCAGGTTTCATGGCAGTGTCATAAACCTATATGTTTGATCCGTCGTTCTTTGACTACCTGAAATAAACTCGTCGTTTACACCATGGCCATGGAATTTCATGCGACAGTTCTATTTCAATCAAAGGACCGAGATATTAACTTCCATAAATGGAAGAGACAAATCCTTCCTTGACTTATCCATTAACAACATGTCACTCGTGACGCACTCAACGTACCCTACTTCCCGCCAACTGTCTGCGTGACGGTTTTCGTCAGTAAATCTAAGTGCGCGAGTTATGACATGAGTTAATGATAATCTTCCAGTCTAAGGACCATTACACACGCTCGTAGATAATAATGTCCGATGACACCAAGACATGCAGAATTACTACTGGCGGGTCTGTTCTCATAATCTCCTATCTTGGAGATTACCAAGTGCGAACTCCATGAGAGAGAGTCTCGTCTTCTTACGAGTACTCGCACATGACGCTCTATATACTATGTGTCCTATCATAGTATGTCATCCAACCATAAAACTTTATTTAAGAATATTGTTATAGCATTTCAAGGTTCCCATCATAGCGGGGATCTGCCATGATCTTATTAATGCAACAAATATTACAGGACATTATTATATTATAGTCATGTAGAACAATGAACAATATATAATAAGTGAACATTCATGTAATCAAGGTACAAAACAGTTGGTTCTCAGGACACAAACCCTTACAATTATTTGATTCTTATTTATTCTCGCCATATTTATTTATGCCACGCTTATGTTTTGATAGTTTCTAATATATGCTACCCCTTGTTGAGCTTTTGAGCACCCTTATATTTCCATTTCCCTAAGATTATGAAGAACAATATTACGTATGAAATGTGTTGATGAGTGTCATGCGTGGAGATTTTTGTGAGAGATGTTGAAAACTTAGTGTTGAATAAGAAATTCAGGGTATAATGGGAAAAATGTCCATTGGATGAGAATGATACGAGGTTTGTTTGTTAAAGATTTTTTCCAAACTCTCTAAAACTCTAAACCTAAAAGTCCTTGATGTGTAAGTGACTTAATATTTGTTGTTGATATTGTAATTATGCATGGTCAAGTTTGGGTCTCTTGAGTTGATTTCAATGCCGGTATGTAATGTATGTGTTTATTCGCATCGGATTCCGGAAGTGTAGGCCCGGGGTGTCACAATGATTGTACAAACCTTAATGAGCAGTCAGATGCATAATGTCCAGATGAACCACATTTAAAACAATTTATAGTAGAAATGCGTGACTCTCTACCTTTCACAAAGTAGTTCCTGTAAAGCTTTGGTTCTTGTTCAGTATAGCAAATACATTTCCTTAGTCATCCTTTGTAATGACATCATCTGGTCATAATTCTCTCTTCCATTAGTGAATTTAGACAAGGCTTCTTTCAAACTTTCTATCTCAGCCTTGAGCTTCCCATTCTCCATCTGAACAGTTTCCAAATCACCACATATCTCTTCTTGAAACTTATCACACATCTAATTTAACTCTTCAACACTAGGCTTAACACACATCCAGAATTAAGATTAGAATCACAATCAGAATCAAAACCGGAATCACTAACCTCATTCATGTTTGCCATTAGACATAGGCACCTTCTGTGCCGATTCGAATAAATCACTTGAATCGGAATCCTCAGTACAACTCCATGCGTCAGGCATAACCTTTTTCTCTTTTTCCTTGAACTTCAAGTTTTTTCCTTGATTTTCCACCTTGGACATTCATTTTTGGTATGCCTTTTCTTCCTGAATTCATAACAGATAATGTTTGAATTGAAATTTGAATTTGAGTTACCTTTGTCTTTTCTTCTACCATCCTTCCCGTTCCTCCCTTTTCATCCATTTCTTATGACCTCGTCTTTTCCTTGTAACTCCTTGCTCACATTTTGCAATTTTAGTCAAGTCTTCATCATTCTCACTATTATGTGAATCATCATCAGAAGAATCAGAAGATACAACTTTGGTAGACTTAAAGGCAGGGACCTTCTTGTCATTATTCTCATTATCAATATTCTCCAACTTAAGCTCGTACTCTAAAAGTGATCCAATAAGCTCATCCATTGTACTCACTAAAATCCTTGCTTTCCTCAATAACCAACTTTCCTGCAATGCCACTTCTTTTGCAGTGCTTGAAGAATCCTCTCAACCATCACTTCATTCTTCATGGTCTCTCCAAGAGCATTCATGTTGTTCACCATTTTTGTGAATCTGTGATACATCTCCTTAACATTCATGCTCAAACATTCTAAATTCTTGAAATTCTGCCTTGTACACGCCAAGTTTAATTCTCTGTAATTTATCAATACCTTGATGAGTGATTTGTTGGCTGGAGGGTTTCTTTAGTTGAGGGGAAAAAATGTCTTTGCGGGTTAGTCTGTTAGGGGGAATCTGGGGATTGTTAGTCTGTTGGAAGAGGGGGGAGTAGCTAGCTTCACGTGGCAAG
The DNA here is from genome assembly GCA_963277665.1 of Viscum album. Lineage (NCBI taxonomy): Eukaryota > Viridiplantae > Streptophyta > Magnoliopsida > Santalales > Viscaceae > Viscum > Viscum album. The sequence goes on along the minus strand of OY728123.1, from coordinate 741,805,792 downwards.
GAGGGGTTCGGCTATAAAACAGGAGTGAATGGTGAGAAGGAAGGGGAGAGGAATATTGTTGGGAATTTTGGGCTATAGGCTTGGACGCGGCTTCGATTTGGGCTGAAGTGCAAACTCCCCAAGTGTATTCTCCATCTCTTTCTTCTGCCCGTAACTATTTTCTTATTTTCTCAATATATATGTAGTCAGTCCTTTGATTTCTATCATTTTTGCCCGATCTGCTAGCGCCGCCTCATCACTCAGAGGAGGTGCCTGACGTTCAGTGGCAAACTGCTCGTGGCCAGCACCAGCACGCGCCATCGATGTTCGTTTTGCGAAAGTGCGCTCGGTCCACAGAAACGCTTTGTTGTTCTTCCTCTACTGGTTGCGTCTAGCGAGAGCGAGGCCGCGCACTGCGGGCTATTTTCGTTCGCAATCCGAGGAGCTGCGCTTGTCCGGGGCATCCGCACCATGGGCGTTCTCTTTTCTGCCCAGTTGAAACGTGCGCTCCTTGATCGCATGAGTTTGACGGCACGCACCTTGCCGCTTCGCGTTTCGACAAGCAGCACATCGACATGACTTCGCTTGGTGGAGGCGTGCTTGACACAACCCTCGATAATCCTCTCCCTACTCAGCCACGCGCCCTGCCATTCATCAACTGCTTGAACAAGGCGCACACAACTGTTCTTTGTGCAAAGGAGGCCCGCCACGTTAGAACGCTTTCGAAGGAGGCGCGCCCCATCGGACTTCGTCAGCGAAGGAGGCGCGCACAGTCGAACGCCCAACTGCCTTCCGATTTGCCCGACTTTTCTGTTGAAAGAAAAATAGTGGCCGACTTTTTTGTCTAAAAAAAGAAAAAAAAAACAGTAACAAATCAATGACTACATTGATGGATGAGGTGAAGGAGCGCCTACTCCGGATCACTGCCATGCTCTTCAAGACACCACATGAGCAAACTCAGCTCCAAACAGCCCGTGCAACTTGGACGCGTTGTGCGACGGAGACACCACCTCATGAGGAGCAGTAACCTTCCCTCCTGTTGGCGATGACTGTAACGCAACAGTTGTCCGTTTTTGATGACTGTAATCTGCACGACTTGGCAAAGCTGCAATAACAAATGGAGCAACACACTTCATCCCCACCAGTGCTGACTAATGGGGTCCTAGGGAGGGTTAATGTACAGTCCACAACGATCATGGGGGATGCACTTTGCGACGAGGCGACTCTGCCTGCCTTGACGTTGACGCTGCTTCAAGGACATTACGCCGCATTTGCTACTACGCAGATGAAGCAGGACGACAAAGCGACATTATCGGGACTGACATTGACGGTGGCAGCTTGGACGACGACACAAGAATCTCAGGCGGCACTCGGGAAATTCTGGTTGCTGATCCAGTCCGCTGCATTTTTCTGGAAGTTGCATGGAGAGTTGCTGGCCCATGCAGACGTGCGGAGCATCTGGAAGATAGCTTGGTATGCCTGGGCAAAAAAGGGTCTGCTAACATACCACAATAACTCGGTCCTATTGCAGTGGTGCTGCTTGGTTCTGCCCCAAGCCCAAACACAAGGAGGTGAATATGGGAGATCGCTTGGCCTGCCTGTGTGGCAAGACCACCTTTCTTCAGTCTTGCGGACAAGACTGGGGCGATGAGTGTTAGGACCAAAGCTGGAGGGTCTCTTTAGTCAAGGGGTAAAAATGTCTTTGCAGGTTTGTCTGTTAGGGGGAATCTGAGGATTGTTAGTCTGTTGGAAGAGGGGGGAGTAGCTAGCTTCATGTTGCAAGGAAGGGTTCGGCTGTAAAACAGGAGTGAATGGTGAGAAGGGGAGAGGAATATTGTTGGGAATTTTCAGCCATAGGCTTGGACGCGGCTTCGGCTTGGGTGGGAGTGCAAACTCCCGAGTGTCTTCTCTATCTTTTTCTCTTTTCCTGCCAGTAGCTCTAGCTCTGTTCTTATTTTCTCAATATATATGTAATCAGTCCTCCGATCTCTATCATTTGTAAAGTCCTTCAAATCTCAGATGCAGTTTTACAAGCAAAAATATGACTATAAACACTTGTACTAATATAGAACAATAAAGATAATTCAGAACTTTGTAATTCAAGATGTATTTAGCAGCATCATTACCAACCAAAGTATCAAACTCACATTTAGGCAATTTATATGGTCCTAACATAATACTCAAGTATTCAATACCTATGTTTTTCAGAAATACCTTCATCTTATCTTTCTAACAACCATAGTTAGTACCATTGAAGTGCGTCGGTCTCAGTGGATTTGAATTATCAAGCACATCTTGAATTGCCATAACTGAAAATAGATCTTTCCCTTAGTCTTGTTAAGGACTAGGATACAAGCTTGCACAAAATAGATAATAATCACCAAAAGATGAGTAATTAGAGCAAAAAATCCCTTCAAAAAGTGTCTGCTTTGATATCAATTGCCCCGCAATGCAGATGACAAGAGACAGGGGGGGGGGGGGGGTTGAAATGTCAACCTCAACAATTAGAGTAATTAAACAAGTAATGCGGAATATGGTGGATAACGGATTAAACATTTCGAGTAAAGTGAATGCAGAAGGTGTATGAAGACAAGAGGGGGGGGGTTGAAATGTCAATCTCAACAATTAGAGTAATTAAACAAGTAATGCGGAATTCGGTGGATAACGGATTAAATATTTCGAGTAAAGTGAATGCAGAAGGTGTATGAAGAGTATGCAGTAAAGAGTAAGAAAACACAACAATTTTATAGTAGTTTGGATCACAAAAATCCTGCGTTCACCCTTCACACTCAATCTGAGGAGTATGGATACCCACTAGATACAGCCTTTTACAAAGGGTCTAATACCCACTAGATACAGCCTTTTACAAAGGGTGTAGACCGAACCCAGACTTTTACAGGAGTGGTCTGAACCTGGTCTTTTACATGGGAGCAGACCTAACCCAATCTTTTACATGGGTACAGGTCTAACCCAGACTTTCCAGGATTACCAGCATTTTAAACTTCACACGTAGGATGATCAACGCAATCCTGTGCTTCTCATTGATGTTTTGTTGAAGTAATGTATTGCGCTTCTCATTGATGTTTTGTTGAAGTAATGTAGTCTTGCATTCGCACTTGATGATATATTGGCCTCAACGTAATCTCACGACTTGACTCAACACAGTGTTCTCTAGTTCGCAGTCTGGGTCCTTGAATTCTTCTTCAATCATAATCAGCGACTCATAGCGACTCATATTCATCTTGATGATATGCCTGTATCGCTTCTTACGATCTGGTCGAGTGTAATGGTATCCCGATGTCATATACAACTATCGGGACTTCCAGCCATGATCACGTTCGAACCTGCATCAAATGACTTAGAACCACTCCGAGTAGCATTGTTAGAGAATGAAGAACAATATTAAGCAGATAAACCAGTTTGAAATACTTCGCATGTAGCGTAGCAGGTTTAAGATCAAACAGTGGAGAAACAGAGCATCACAATGCCCATTATGTTGGATCGAGCTCATAACCTGCAATGGGATCCTTAAGATGGCGTTGGAGCAGTGACGTATCATGCATCAACTTACCTGCACTCCGTTGGCAGTAATGTAAGATGCGTTGGCTTCCCAACATTCTGTTGGCGGATTTATCTGCAACTTCTGTTCTTTAGGTGACGACATGTGAAGGATAATCGCTAGGATGTGTTCTGGTGAAATCGTAATGCTGCGATCTGTTGCTGGAGAGCGTTCTAAATATAGCGCTATATTAACATCTGCCGTGGCTGGTGATATGGTTGTTGTAGCATCGAGTCATGGCTTCCGATCTCTTGATATCGTAATATAATTACGAGCCGTGGCCAGTGATAAGATGAGTCGTAATGTGCGCTTCAGTAAGGGCCGCGGCCGGTGTTACTCATACACGACACTGATAATCTGTTCATACGCAGCATTAATAAACCATTCATACACTGCATTAAAACCTCTTGCAACGATATTTATTATGCGTATATTAAAATCACAAAATAAAAACCAGCTAACAGAAAAAAACAGTAAAAATATTTAACCATTCAAATATAAAACTAATATAAATGTAACAAACTATTAAGCACAAACTTATAAAAATAAATAAATAAAACTAACTATTAAGCAATAATTCAAGCACAATTAATTTAAGTATAACACAACAAATAGAAGTGAAACAAATAAACGCATATAATATGACAACAAACAGTGAGAGGGATTTGTAATTATTAAAACTAACATAAACAGGGGTGGGGCCACTCAACAGGATATGGGTCTTGACTTGGTTTATCCTTCTGTTTAGATTTTGTATTTTTGAGCCATCTCGGTTTTTTTATCTTTGATCTTATTCTATAAATAGAACAGCCCGACCTCACTTGCAAATAATGATTTCTGGATCTAGTCCTGCAATTGTAGTATTCTCCGTGACGTGGTGTGATATGTCTTCTGCCTTTTGTGTGTGTTATATGTGGGGTTAGATACATTGAATATATCATCGATGCATGCATTCTCAAATTGAAATTAAGATCACTAATATAATATTTAAGGGAAAATGAAATTAAGATCACTAATATATATATATATATATATTTAATATTTTGGACAATGAAAACACCCTATTTTTTACTCATCATGGATCAAAAATAGTCGTCATCAATGAATGTAAAGATGCATGCATGGCATGGTAAGTAATGCATTGACGATGCTGTGGTAGGTGGTGATTGCACATGAAGGGAGTGTGCTCGTATCACATACATAAAAACTTCTGGTCTACTATAAAAGTAATATAAAACTGTTTGATAAAAATTAAGAAAATCGATTAAAAGTGATGGGACATATTGAATTCATTCTATTTAACAATGCTCATTTGTGTAAAAATGATATTAAACACACCACTTTTTTCTTTATTATGTTCGCCAGAGTTTGTGGTTATCATAACAATTTTTGTAGTGAACACAGGCCCTTAGTTAATGCAGATTTTGGTGTATTGGGCATTCATCATGTTGGAATACTCTGTGAAAACCTCGAAAGATCGATGAGCTTTTATCACAACCTTCTAGGTACAATCCAGTTTTGGTTTATCCCTTCTAGTTTGAAATGATTCATTGTTTACTCAGGGAATGAATGAACTCAGGTCTACCGGTAAATGAGGCGAGGCCAAAAGATAAACTTCCTTATAGAGGAGCTTGGTTGTGGGTGGGTTCTGAGATGATTCATCTGATGGAGCTCCCGAACCCGGATCCCTTAACAGGGCGGCCCGAACACGGGGGTCGAGATCGCCATGCTTGCATTGCTGTTCAGGATGTATCCAAGCTACAAGGGATCCTTCAAAATGCCGGTACACCACTATCGAAATGTTGTAGTAAAACATGTTATGTAAGATTGAATTCATGGAGGTGTTCTATTATGCAGGTATTGCCTACACGCTGAGCCGGTCCGGGAGGCCTGCTATCTTCACCCGAGACCCGGATGCAAATGCACTTGAATTTGTGCAAACAGATGACTGAAGGTGTTCTATTTGCTGTGTGGCTTGAATGGACCCTTACGGTTTGAGTTTGGTTCAGGTGCTCAACCAAACCGCATATGTTCAACTGAACCGTGTCTATTTAATAAAAAAAAAAAACATAATTTTACAGTTTCTTATCGACCCACCCCATTCATTCATTCATTCCCAACCCTGACCGTCTTTTAGATTTTGTTTTTACTCATCATTAATTGATACAAGTTTTATTTTAATAGCAGGTCAAAGATATTATATCACAGCGTTGATGATTATGCATAAATTCAATTCAAATTATCCATCATTATAAAATATCATGGATTCATATATAGGATGTTAGCATAAAAAAACAGGTTAATCCGTAATTCAAATTAAATTAAATTGCATGTTGATGGTTTAGAAATTTTCCAATCTAATTCAAACCGCCAATTGTGATTTGGTTATAAACTATCTGTAAAAAAAAAAAAAAACTATAATTTAGTGATTTTCTCCAAAGGGGGTTGAGCATAATAGTTGCATTTTTTTTAAGAAATTTACTTGCAGTTATTTGGAAACCATCTATTTTTTTAAAATAAATTTAAAATAAAATTAGAAGGGATTTTAATCGCTGTTAAATATTTTAGCATCATTTTGCAACTCACTAATTTTTTTATAAATTTTCTTTAAAAATCAAATTCAATACTAATAAGTAATAAATCATTGTATGATGACAATACTGATTAATTAATTAATAAGTAACAATTGGTATATAAATACATTATATGTAATTATATATATGACTTCCATGATTTGTGAATACCTTTGGTGGAAGGAGTATTTCAATATCTTTGGAGGAAGGAGTCTTTTAGCCACTCCTTAGTGATCTCAATCAAACGCCTTTTTGAAGCATGAATATGCTGAATTGACATGGTGAATGATGCACCATTCTTATTCTTTGTTTTATATCCATTTCAAATGTATAGATAGATTCAGAGCTTTATAGTGTTTTGTAGTTATTCTTTCGCTGTTTTAGGATGTTAGACATCCCTTCGAAACCTTTTAGTGGTATTAGAGCCGATTTATCAATGTTTGGTTTGAATTTCAAATGGATGAAGAATATTAGAAAAACAAGTTTTCTAGTCACTACAATATAGCTGAAGCAAAAACGCCAGTTTCTATTCTTGAGAATCCAAGACCATGACATGTTTCTTTTGAAAATGGGTGTTTCGGTTCTTGATGCCAACATACCACAACATAGTTATGAAAAAACGAGCATTTTGGGCATCATGAGAAAATCATGAAAAAATAGAGCTGTGTGCATGGCGTTATCGCATAATGCGATAATGTGCTGGTTCGTTCATACTTCTACTCCAAAGGCTATCACGCTCAATTATTCATCATGTGATGATGAATGTGAGGAGTTATAATGTATTGCATGATTGTTTAAATGTTAAACAATCAATGGGTAGTTTAACCGAGCATTTTGAAGTGTTGAAACACATGGAACTTTTATGAACTCAAAATGTTGGTTTGAACTCCTCAAATCAAGACATTCATCAAGCTCCCGTTCTCTCTATTCTTTAAACACAAAGGTTCTAGCAGACCGTGAATAAAGGGAGATCCTACTCGTGCTTCGGGTGATTCTCACGATCAGTGGATACCTCCAGAGGAAGGAGTCTTTCAGCCGCTTCTTAGTGATATTGATCAAACACCTGTTTGAAGCATGGATAGGTTGAATCGACATGGTGAATGACACACCGTTCTTATTCTTTGTTTTATATTCTTTCCAAATGTATACATATATTCAGAGCTTTATAGTGTTTTGGAGTTATTCTTTCACTACGTTTAGGATGTTAGACATCCCTCTGAAACCCTTCAGTGGCATCAGAGCCAATCTATTAATGTTTGGTTTGAATTTCAAATGGATGAAGAATATTAGAAAAACAAGTTTTCCGGCCGCCATAATATCATAACATTAACATAATCATGAATGCCACATAGAACATATAACAATTGTAATCATGAAATAACCCATAGGAAGGAATGAGTTTTATAAGGATTTCATAAAGAATAAATTCATGAATAGACTTTGTGGTTCCCAAAATAAAAAGGGTGATCATAATCTGGAATAAAATAACATTTTTCTTTGGATAATAAACAACACACGTGGATTCAAAGATTTGTTTTGGAATGAAATATCTTTTGGGAAAATCATTTTCTTGGATTATAAATCAAGGTGGAAACATGTAAATCCCAAAAAAGAAGTGGAAATAATAATGAAAGAATATTTAAATAAAATTGAAGGAATATCCACACTAGAGATGGCATGAAAGGACACCCTAAAGAAAAGGAACTGGGTTCAATAATTACCTTACCTTAATCCCCGCTTTATTTTGTCACTTTTGGGCCTCCTGAATAATAAACATATATTTATTAAAAAATTGATCTAGAAGTGATTTATTTTAATTATTACCACTATTTATAAATTATAGTCATTTGATTATATTTCCCAATTTACTTTGTTATAGGGTAGTCATTTTGATATTGTGTTTTACTTAAACAATTTCCCATTTTGCCTTAATTTTGCTATTTTGTTAAATATAATTTACACATTAGTATAAGTAATTACAAAAGCATACAATACATTTACATGCTAAATATATTATATATAATTCATAATATCCATCCATGATGATTTTTATAAGTGTTAACATGGAAATGTCTCCGTAGCTGTGAAACTAAAAAGCCCGTTTCTATTTTTGAGAACCCAAGACCACGACACGTTTCTTCTGAAAACGGGCGTTTTAGTTCTTGATCTCGATAGACCACAACATAGTTCTAAAAAAACGGGCGTTTTGGGCATCATGAGGAAATCATGAAAAAAGAGTCGTGTGCATGGCATTATCACATAATGTGATAATGTGCTAGATCCTTCAAACTTCTACTCCAAATGTTATCACGCTCAGTTATTCATCATGTGATGATGATTTTGAGGAGTTGGAACGTCTTGCATGATTGTTTAAATGTTAAACAATCAATGAGTAGTCACTAGTGCAGAAAACGTTATTTACGTCACCATTTTTTACGTCGGTTATATATAACTGACGTGATAATCTGTGAAACGTGGTTTTTTTTACGTCGGTCATTTCATAACCGACGTAACAAATGCGGTGAGTAGAATTTTAACGTCGGTTATTTTAATAACTGACGTTACAAATCGTGCGTGTTTGGTTTTTACGTCGGTTATAAATCAACCGACGTTAAAACTCAAAGCGCGGGGTTTTTTACGTCGGTTATTTTATAACCGACGTAAAAAACCAAAGCGCTGGGGGTTTTTTACGTCGATTATAAAATAACCGACGTAAAAAACGCGTAGATATCTCGTTTTTTACGTCGGTTATCAAATAACCGACGTAAAACCCCCCCCCCCCAACGCTTTGGTTTTTTACGTCGGTTATAAAATAACCGACGTAAAAAATTCCCAGCGCTTTGGTTTTTTACGTCGGTTATAAAATAACCGACGTAAAAAACTCCCAGCGCTTTGGTTTTTTACGTCGGTTATAAAATAACCGACGTAAAAAAACCCCAGCACTTTGGTTTTTTACGTCGGTTTTAAAATAACCGATGTTATAAATTTAAAAAATAGTTTATAATGTCGGTTATTATATAACCGACGTTATAAAACATTTAAAAAATTAAAGCCCCGTGGACTGTCATTTACGATTTTTCGATTGACAGTCCGTCTGCTCGTCTCTCTCGCGCGGTAAACCCTAATCGGCTCGTCGATCGACCTGCGTTAAACTCATTTTGGCTTCATTGTTTATCTTGTTTACTCCTCTCGGATCTATTATCTCAACTCGCAACACTCAAGTAAGCCTTCCACGAATTTATTTCGTTCGATTTTTTTCACGGATAGTCTATAATTATGTTTTGCGATTTTTTTGTTTAAACTAGGTTAGATTCTTCCATTTCGAACCCTATTACATCTTTTTGAATATCGTTGGCTTTTTATTTCCTAACCATCCACTATGAATACCATGTTTTCTATTCCTTTGATTGAAGGGTGTTCAACAAGATATCATAGATAAAATGATTGAGAAAATTATTGACTAGACTATATACTCATTATTTATATGGTTTCAATACCATATAATCATTGAATGGTATCTACCAAGAAATTTATTTAGTATCATTTGGAACCCATTTATATTACATGGGATTATCATGTTTATTGATTGAATTATAAATTTTTTATTTATATGATTCCATTTTAAATGGATATTAAACCCATTTTTTCCATGTATTCTTTGTGATATAATGATTATTGATTTTATATCTCACACATACGTATGGATATTGATGGGTGGGGTCATATATCATCATCCACTTCATTGATTTTGTTTTATATCTCATAAGATAGTAATGTGTGGATATAATGAGTTTGTTCAAAATGGCATGGGAATAATATTTTTTCACACATGTTAATGTGTGGACATAATGTGTGGACATAATGAGTTTATTTGATGTAGGTTTTTCTTTTTCATGGATTACTTCATAAAGTGGTCTCGGTTCATTTTATTTTGTGTTTCCTTTGACACCATCCCCCCTTAATGACTATGATCTCTCATTGCCAAGTTTTTCTCTAATTGTTCTCTCATACACCTTTTGGATTTGATGGTTGATTACAAACATATTTATTCAAATATTTAAGCTGGATTATATGCATTTTTTAGGATTATATTGCTGTTTTATGCCACTTTATTTACTATTCTATCCAATACTAAGACCCTTTCTAGTAAGAAAAATTTCATAAAAAATACGATTGGACACTTCATCATATTTCATGAAACGTTTTAAAAAAAAATATGTTATATCAAAGATGTGGAAACGGGTGGTGTCCGGGGGGGGGGGGGGTGTCCAAGGGGGTGGGTGGGTGTGAGTGGCTATCCACGTGGGTGGGGGCTTGTACATAGGGTTTTGGGGGTTGTCTGGTGGGGTGGGGGGCTGTCCAGAGGGTTGGGGGGGGGGGTCCAGGGGGGTGTTCAAGGGGTAGGGGTGGGGGGTGGTGTCCAGGAGGGGTGGGGGGTGATGTCTAGAGGGGTGGGGGGATTTCCGGAGGGTTGGGGGTGTCCAGGGGTGGTCCAAGGGGGTGGGTGGGTGTGGGGGGCTATCCAAGGGGGTGGGGGCCTGTCCAGAGGGTTTTGGGGGTTGTCCGGGGGGTGGGGGTGATTCTCAGGTTTACTCCATTTTCTCTAATTTTCTGTCAACTATGTAGGCGTCATGGTTTTCTTTGATTCAATGAAATTTAAAACTGTTATATCTAACTATATTTTGTTTTAAAAATAATATTCAAGCATATTTTTTTAAATACCCATAGATTTGTTTTATATTTTAAATTGTTTTACATTCAAATTATGATTTTTTCATATAAACATATATTTGTCTTATCTTAAAAATATATATTTTTTGTTGATATTTGTTGTAGGTAATAATGAGTCGAAGTTGGATTACGGCACATCGAATGAGCAATGAATTTGAGGAAGGTGTTGATGCCTTTTTGGAATTTGCAAAACGAAATGTTCCAAGTAGTGATATTTTTTTCTGTCCATGCCTGAAATGTTTGAATATGAAGAAGTTGAAAAGTAGAGAGATAAAAGATCATCTGATTTGTCATGGTTTTAATCCGAGTTACAGCCCTTGGATTTGGCATGGTGAAACTGGACGGAATGTCACTGATGATGATGATTCACAAGATGGTAACTCCGATGGAATTGAAGAAATGATTCGTGATATTGTAGCAGAACAAATTGAGATAGAACCGACAGTTGCGCGTCTATATGGTGATGCTGAAAAACCATTATATCCTAGTTGTACAGATTTTACGGTTTTTTCGGCGGTGTTAAGATTGATTAACCTGAAGGAGAAACATGGATAAAGTGACAGAAGTTTTACAGAGCTGCTACAATTGATGAAAGAAATTCTTCCAGAAGATAACGATCTTCCAGATTCACATTACAAAGCCAAGAAAATATTATGCCCGATGGGATTGGGATACAAGAAAATACATGCCTGTCCGAATGACTGCATTATATATAGGAAGGAATATGAATTTCTGTCAGAGTGTCCTAAATGTGGGACATCACGGTATAAGGTGAAAGAAAAATCATAGGCCGGTGTAGAGATTACAAAGTTCCCTTCAAAGGTATTTTGGTATATTCCTATAATTAATCGTTTCAAACATCACAATTGAAGAAAATTGATGCGAAGTATTCTACATTTGGAAATGAAATTAGAAATCTCAGACTAGGGTTGTGCACAGATGGAATGAATCCATACCGAACACTCAGTAGCACACATAGTTCATGGCCTGTTTTATTGGTAATTTACAACCTCTCTCCTGAAGTTTGTATGAAGCACAAATATGTCATGTTGTGTACAATGATCTCTGGTCCAAAGCAACCCGGTAATGATATTGATGTTTACTTGTCACCGTTGATTGATGATTTGAAACTGTTATGGGCTGATGGTATTAGGGTGTATGATTCTTATAAAATGGAATATTTTCAACTGCATGCAGTGCTTCTGTTCACTATAAATGAATTCCCAGCGTATGAAAATTTGTCTGGATATGGTGTTAAAGGGAATAAAGCATGTCCAATTTGCGAATAACAGACGTCATATTGTCAATTGCATCATGGGAGGAAAACAATGTACATGGGTCATCGAAAGTTTTTGCCTTTGGAACACCCTTATAGAAGACTAAAAAAGGCATTCAATGGATCACAAGAATTTGATACTGCTCCAAAACCTTTATCCCCTGATCTGTATTTTGAGAGGGTGAAAAACCTTGACGTGACATTGGGAAAGACACAGAAATCTGGTAATGATAGACATATTTGGAAGAAAAGGTCAATTTTTTTTGAGTTACCATATTGGAGGTGTCATGAAGTTAAACATAATATTGATGTCATGCACGTGGAGAAGAATATCTGTGATTATTTGATTGGAACATTGTTAGATATTAAAGGAAAGACTAAAGATGGGTTGAATGCAGGATTAGACTTACTATCAATGGGAATACGTTTGGAGTTAGCTCCCACTCCTAAAGGAAGACGAACATTTCTTCCCCTGGCTTTTCATACATTATCGAAGAGGGAGAAAATTATCTTTTGTCAGTGTCTTCATGATACCAAAGTGCCTCAAGGTTATTCTTCTAATGTAAATTTTTTTGTCTCATTGAAGGAATTGAAATTGATAGGTATGAAATCACATGATTTTCACGTCATGATGCAACAAATTCTACCAGTTTCATTGCGTGGAATATTGCCCATTCGTGTCAGAAAGACTATAATGAAGTTGTGTTATTTTTTCAATTCAATTTGTAACAAGGCGATTGATGTGAATGCTTTGAAAATTTTGGAAAAGGATGCAATTTTTATACTTTGTCAATTGGAAATGTATTTTCCTCCAATTTTTTTTTGATATAATGGTGCATTTAATGATTCATCTGGTTCGAGAAATAAAGCTTTGTGGACCTGTATATCTTCGTTGGATGTATCCTTTTGAAAGGTATATGAAAATATTAAAGGGGTATGTTAAAAATCTATATCGACCTGAAGCCTCCATTATTGAAAAGTATATTTCCGAGGAGGTAGCAGAGTTTTGTACGAGCTACTTGGATGCGGCGCAACACATAGGTTTGCCTCCATCTCGCCATGAACGAGTTAATAATGAGGGAAAGGGGATTCATGGCTTGAAAGTCAAATCATTGTCAGCTGAACAGATGAAGAAGTTAGAATCATACATCTTGAATAATATAGCTGATGCTCAACCGTATATCACATTGCATATTAATGAGTTGAAATAATGTCATCCAAAGAAGAAAGAAATGTGGATTCTGAATGAGCACAACAAAACTTTTTTGTCATGGATTAAAAAGACTTTTCTTGGTAGATCAGATGTGTCAGAGACATTAAAATGGATAGTGGGTGGTCCATGTTTAAATGTGATAACATGGTCCGATTATGAAATTAATGGTTATACATTTCATACGAAAGCTCAGGACAACAGAAGTGCAGTTCAGAATAGTGGTGTATCGGTGTTTGCAGAAGCAATGCATTTTTCGAGTGCTAAGGACAAAAACCCAATTTCTGCATCAAGTGCATATTATGAAGTGATTGAAGACATATGGGAGGTTGATTAATTTAAAATTAAAGTTCCTGTTTTTAACTGTAAATGGTTTAACGGTAACAACAGTGTCAGGCACGATGAATTTGGAATGACACTTGTTAATCTGAATAGATTGGAAGACACAACTGATTCTTTTATAATGGCAACACATGCAAAACAAATTTTCTATGTAGTAGATCAATCAGATATGCAGTGGGCTGTTGTTTTACAAGGGAAAAAACAATATGTTGGTGAGGATGAACTTGATGAATATGCTGATTTATGTGAGATCTCTACTTCCATGGAAAAATTAATAGAACATAATGATGATCATGTTGAAGACATAGTTTGTGCCATAAGGAATGATCACGACGAAGGAATTTGGGAAAACAATCCATTTGTACATTCCTAAAATTATAGGTAACATATGTTTATTTCTTGTTTACATTTATTTTTTCCATAAATGTTAGATATTGTAAGTTTTTTTATTTATTAAAACATGTTTTAAAACAAAATAAGTATATGTTTTTGTTTGTTTTAAGTTTGTTTAGTTTACTTTATCATGTTTATAACCATTACATGAATTATATATCTATTTTTTTTTCACTGACAATTACTTTACCATGTTTACCAGGTTTACCATTTTTACCATCTTGACCATCTTGACCATCTTGACCATCTTGACCATTGTTTAACATGCTTACCATATTACCAATGTTTACTATTATGTAACTTAGTACACTTTTCTATTTTCTGATTACAGTAGTATTAAAATATTTGAATTTGTATATTTGTGAACTGACGTTTGTTTTTTTGATTTGAAGGATAATGACAGATCATTCAGATGATCAACCACATGATTCTGGAGAGGAGCATATTTCTGGTCATACCTCTGGGGATGAACATTCACATGCTCCTATTACGACAAAGAGTTCAAAGGTTGGTAAACGTGGGTGTACACGTTTACCAAAATTATCACTTGCCCGTACGCAGGATCAGAGGATAGTCGTTGAGTTTGATGATGATGATATTCCTAGAGGTCCAAACGCAAAAGATTTTAAGAGTTTTTTAGAAACTCAGGCTAAGAGCAAAGTAAGCATTCTGTATGATGATTGGAGAAGTGTGGATAAAGCGATTATCTCTCAGTTGTGGGAGACGATTTTGGTAAGATCTTTTGTCATTGTTTGACTATTCTTTTAATGTTTCTAGTATATATAATATGTTTAACCTCTTCTTTATCAGATGACATTTGATATTCCTGACACTAGAGGAGTCAGAAATAAATGCTTATCGTTGGCTGCCAGGAGATGGAGGGATTTCAAATCAACCCTCTCATCTGATTTCATTTTTGGTCATAGGAGTCATGATAATCCATGTCGTATATATCCTTTTATAGATGAAGACACATGGAGACAGTTTTTTGAAAGTAGAAGAAAAGAGTCATTTCTGGTAAGGGCAATGTAAACTTTTATAAACTTTCTTATATAAATGATTTTATTAATGTTTTGTTAATGATTTCTTATTCTTAAATTACAGCAAACAAGGAAAGATCATCAGGAGATCCAATCTAAAAATGTATACCCTCATTGTTTATCTCAGGGAGGGTATGCATTATTGGAAGAACAAATGATGGCGGAAAAAGTTAAACAACTAAGAGCTGAGTCTTCAAGCTCTGGAGATGTGGCCCCTCCATCCCCTCCATCTAGACATGAAAAATGGAAGAGAGCCCGGAAGGGAAAAAAAGGGCAATATCTTTCGGAAGAATCAAGAATCGTAGCTGAGAGGATTGTAAGATATCTATTTTATTTATTTAATTTAACTATTTTCTTCATATAATTTCAATCATTATAGAAATTTTCAATTAATTAATACAGGACTCTCTTGAGGAGCAGAGTTTAGAGGGGATATTTTCTACTGGGAGGGAAGATATTTTATTTACAGCATTGGGAAGGCCCGAACATCCTGGTCATGTAAGAGGATATCCGGCAGGTGTATCGGTAAGAAAAGTGTTTCCACGTTCTTCAACTTCTAACATTGAGGGGGTTTATAAAAAAAAAATAGAATCCTTGGAGGATGAAGTTCATAATATTAATGCGATGATGGAGGACAAGATTAGAGAGTTGGTGCAGTCTATGTTTGCAGAAATGCAAAGACAATTTCAGACTGTAGCTCCCACTCCTCCACCTCCCCTTGCAGACCCCATTATTTATCCTCCACCTCCTCCAGTAGCTCCCACTCCCCCACCTCAGCCTGCGGACCCCATTTTTTATCCTACGCCTCCGCCGCAGCTGCCTACTTATTGCGAGTTGTATGTTGATGATTCTCAACATCATATAGTAGCATATGGGTTGGTATATTGTATAGGAGATACAGTTCATCATCAAAAATTAGAGGTAGAGAATCAGAGGGTCAGTGTATAGGATATTATAGATAGATCATCTAGGGTACCAATACCTACAGATGAGGTGGCGACAGTTGGACAGAGTATCGGCCATTTTTTAATTTGGCCATCCAGACTTCTTCGACTCATTACCATAGAGGTATGAATGTTATATCTTTTATTTTATTTTTTTATTAAAGTTGTTTTATCATTTGAAAACTAATATATTTTTCAATTTTTTTTACAGGAATACTTCAAAGGTAAAGAAATACTGTATAGACAACAACAAAGACAAATGACTATAACATCAGATACAGATTCTAGTAGTCTTGACAGATTGTCAAGATATTCAAATTTGTTGGTGGGTCATTATGAGTTTCCAATAGAATCTCATGTTTGTGGACGTGAAATAAATTTGGGGATTATGAAAACTGATATCATGGAGCTTGTTACTGGAGATAAGTTGGGCATCAACGTGGTGCAAATTTTTTCTATGTAAGTCTTAACACCTTTTCACTGCGTTATATTTATTAAAAATGTATACTTATGTATGTTTTGTATTAGGTATCTTTATAAAATTTGTGAGAGAAATGAGCTGACAAAATTATATGGATTCATGGACCCTCAATTGATTTCCCCTGAAGCATGTGCATTGAATGAGGAACAAAGAATGGTTTATATTGCTGAAAGATTTGAAAAGAATATAATCACACAATGTTGGATGATGCCTTTTTGTGAGAGGTATGAAACACATTTCTCTCAAAGAGTTAATTATCTTTTAACATAAAAAACCACTAACGTCAAATTTCCTTTTATCAGTGATCATTGGATGTTAGGTGTTTTTTGCCCAAGGGAGAAAGCCCTTTATTGGATATGCTCTGTCCATGGTGATGTGCGGGATAGTTTTAAGAATATATTGGAAAAGTAAGTTTCAATTTCTCAATAGTTTTATATATTATAATTAATTTTAAATTTACCTCATTCGTATTATTTTCTAACAGTGCATGGGCCTACTTTCGAAAAAACACAAAGAAAAGAGGTGCAAAGATCAAATATGTAAATGTGAAGGTAAATATCCATTTATAATTTGTACTTTTTGATTTATTACATAAAAATAATATATTGAATTTACACTCATTCAAACAGAATTTTCATGAACAAAAAGGCCTCATCGAATGCGGATATTATATGTTAAGGTTTATGTATGAAATAATAACAACTGGGACAGTTGTGAATTTTGACCTGGTACGATTTTCTCTTAAACTTTTCCATAATATTTCAATTTGATTTATTCATTATACACGTTAACTACTTTCTTTTTCATTTGTAGCTTTTTGATGACCCTAAACCCTATACTGCTGAAGACATCAAACACTTACAAGTGGAGTGGTCAAATTATTTTACAGGTTTGATTGACTTTTAGTTGTTTGTAATGTAAAATGTAATTTTGAATATTGTCGTTGTAATTGTGTATTTGGTAGTTGTTTAGGTTGGATTTAGTTTTTTTTGAAGTTGACAGTGTAAGTTTTGAATGTTATATAAGTGAATGTTTAATTTTGCTCTGCTTCTTGTTTTGGTTTACTTATGATGGTTTTTCTGGTATGGATTTGGGTCAGTGGGGGAGGGGTTCCTGTTGTACCTCTCGTACCCCTCGAGGTTTAATTTTCATGATCACAATCACCCTCTTTTTTATCTAATCATGTTTTAAGTGTTTTTGGATGATAGGCTTAAATTCAGGGTGCCAAGGAATTGGGCCAAGAAGGCCAAGAGTGCAAAAATCCAAAGTGGACTGAAATTCAGTCCACTGGCCAACCGGTGGCTTCACCACCGGCCGACCGATGGACCCTGGGCAGAAGGCAGAGCCACTGCCTCCTCACCGGCCAACCGGTGGCCTCAGCACCGGCCAGCCGGTGGCACCCAGCCAGAACAGTATTTGCTACTGCCTGAGCACCGGCCAACCGGTGGCTTCACCACCGGCCAGCCGGTGGAGTCTGAGCCCGAGCCCTCCTCCATTTTGCACACACCGGCCAACCGGTGGCTCTGTACCGGTCAGCCGGTGGAGCCAGTCAAACTAGCCGTTGGGCTTTTGACCAGCCTGTCCACTTGGCCTCCAACGGCTCCGAAATCCTCTCCAACGGCTCCAAAGGCCTCCAACGGCCATATGAGGGTTCCCCCTCTATAAATAAAGGACCTTGAAGCCCCGGAAACTTAACCAAGCCATAAGGAAGCCCACGGGACACATTTTCATCATTTGGCGAACCTCCGGCGGATTGCTTCAAGGAATCTCCACCTGCTCCAATCCAATTCCACATCCGAGGAGCTCCATCAAAGAAGCTTGGGAGAGCACTTCATCAACTCCATCATCCATTGGCGCCCAAGTCTTCTCCCCAATTACGGTTTTTATTGCTTTATCAATTTTGAGCTTTAATTTGGGTTTGTGCCTACAAACCCCCACTTCTTTCATCTTCCTCTTTCTTTGGGTTTTCACACCACCTTCAAGGTGTGAAGAGGTTAGTCGAGCCTTCCCTTTAAAAGGCTTGAGTTCTCGGTGAGCTAGCCTTCACCCGTTAAAAAGGCTAGTGGGTTCTTGCTCAACCATTAAAAGCAAGCTGTAATAGGTGAGCTAGCCTTCACCTGTAAAAAGGCTAGTGGGTTTCTTGCTACAACCATTGAAAAGCAAGCGGTAGTGAATCTCTCAACGGTTGAGTTGGGAGCGGAGACGTAGGCCGGGTTTTTGGCCGAACTCCGTTATCAATTTTGTGTTTTGCCTCCTTTATTTCCGCTGCATTTTTATCTTTGATTTTTAATTTGTTAATTATTTTTTAAAAGGCAATTCACCCCCCTCTTGCCATCACTTCCCTTCTTTCTCTGGCTAACAATTGGTATCAGAGGGAGAAATTTGTGTAATACCCTAATCGGTTTCAAATTTAAGATCCATTGTGATGGCTTCAACCTCTTTCGCCCCCGAAGGCTATTCATTGGGTCGTGCTCCATTTTTTGATGGAACCGACTATACTTATTGGAAAACCCGCATGACCGCTTTTCTTAGAAGCATTGGCTATCCCATTTATAAAATTGTCATGCAAGGTTACACCCTCTCTTCTCCCGATGAATCCAAATGGACCCAAGCCGATATTAAAAATTTCGAGCTTGATGGCAAAGCCATGAACGCTCTTCATTGCGGCCTTGATCGTAATGAATTCAATCGAGTTTCCACATGCACCTCCTCACATGAAATCTGGAAACTTTTGGAGGTTACCCATGAGGGGACCAACAAAGTCAAGGACACTCGATTGGACATGTACCGTCAAGATTTTGAGTCTTTTACTATGCACCCACATGAAAATATTTCTGAAATGTTTACTCGCTTTACTGACGTGTTCAATGGTAGAAAATCTCTTGGAGATGATATTTCTGCAGAGACGATGGTCAAGAAGATCCTATGGATCTTACCATGCTCATGGGCACCAAAAGTCACGGCAATTCAAGAAGCAAAGGACATTAAGAACATGCCGGTAGAAGAGCTCATCGGATCTCTCATGACTTATGAGATCACCATGAGGAGGCAAGCTGAAAAGGAAGGCAAACCGATCAAAATCCCAAAGAACATCGCCTTCAAGGTACAAAAAGAAGAAAGCTCATCCTCCTCCTCATCTTCTTCCTCTTCAAGTGGCAATTCAGAAATGGAGAATCTTGCCTGCAAGATGCACAAGTTTATGAAGAAGCACAAGAAGAAGAAATCCCGCAAGGCTCGCAAGGAAAAACACGACGAAAAATCCGAGCCTAAGGTAACATGCTATGGGTGTGGCGAGAAGGGCCATTACACGCCCGATTGCCCACTCAACAAGACAAAGGCCAAGAAAAAGGAGAAGAAGAAGGCATTCAAGGCCACTTGGAGTGATAGCTCCTCATCCTCCTCCTCCTCCTCGAGCGACAACGGTAACAAATGCCTAATGGCATTCCATGAGGTAACATCTTCCGAATCCTCATCCTCTAGTTCTTCAAATTCTTTTAATAATTTATCCTATGAGGATCTCCAACATGCTAGAGATCAATTGGAGGAAGGTTTTCACGAACTTTCTTCCAAATTTGTTTCTTTAAAAAAGAATTTCAAAAAACTCTCTTCCGAAAAAGAACAACTTCTCAAAGAGAAGAAAGAGATGACCCTCAAAATCCAAAATCTTCCCGATGTTGATTCCATGGAATCAACAATCAAAGATCTAAGGGAATCCCTAGCCAAGTTCACCCAAGGGGAACAAAATTTGAACAATTTTCTAGGTTCCCAACGTGTAGCTAGAACCACCCAAGGGCTTGGCTATTCCAAGAAAGCTTCCTCCTCCCTTGCTCCCACTATTTTTGTAAGGGGGAGCTCTCAATTTAAATTTTGCAATTATTGCAAAAAACCCGGGCACTTAATCTATGAGTGCAATTGCAAAAATGCCCGATATGGCCGCCCTAAAAGTATTTTCTTAAATGATGAATTTTATAGGAGAAGACCCGCCTCAAGACAAGTATGGATTGAAAAATCCCTTCTAGCGAGTCTCACTGGGCCAAAATTTGTTTCGGTTTCAAACACCTCTCCCCAGTGATTTGTTGTTTTTATTTAGGGGGAGTTAGGATCGTTTAAGCCTTTTTGTGTATTCAAATTCTTATTCAATTCTTTCAATTCAAACTTTCAATCTCAACACTTGGTATCAAATTTTTCAATTCAAAATTTTCTATTAAATTTTCATTTCAAAACTTTCAACACTTGGTATCGAAACTTTCATTTCAAAATTTTCAATTCAATTTTCATTTTAAAACTTTCAATTCAAACTGTTATTCGATTTTTCATTTCAAAATTTTTGATTCAAAACTTTCAATTCAAATTTCAAAAATTTCAATTGGTTTAAAATTTCCATCTCGTTTTTCAATGTTTCCCTCAATCAAGTTTTATGCCCCGTGCTATTTTGATAATCACAAAGGGGGAGAAATTCTTGATTGATTGGGAGAGAAATCTTTTAAAGCATGCTTTTCATTTCATTTTCTACATTCTTTGTTTTGGTGATTGTGATCATCAAAATAGGGGGAGATTGTTGTACCTCTCGTACCCCTCGAGGTTTAATTTTCATGATCACAATCACTTCTCTTTTTTATCTAATCATGTTTTAAGTGTTTTTGGATGATAGGCTTAAATTCAGGGTGCCAAGGAATTGGGCCAAGAAGGCCAAGAGTGAAAAAAGCCAAAGTGGACTGAAATTCAGTCCACCGGCCAACCGGTGGCTTCACCACCGGCCGACCGATGGACCCTGGGCAGAAGGCAGAGCCACTGCCTCCTCACCGGCCAACCGGTGGCCTCAGCACCGGCCAGCCGGTGGCACCCAGCCAGAACAGTATTTGCTACTGCCTGAGCACCGGCCAACCGGTGGCTTCACCACCGGCCAGCCGGTGGAGTCTGAGCCCGAGCCCTCCTCCATTTTGCACACACCGGCCAACCGGTGGCTCTGTACCGGTCAGCCGGTGGAGCTAGTCAAACTAGCCGTTGGGCTTTTGACCAGCCTATCCACTTGGCCTCCAACGGCTCCGAAAGCCTCTCCAACGGCTCCAAAGGCCTCCAACGGCCATATGAGGGTTCCCCCTCTATAAATAAAGGACCTTGAAGCCCCGGAAACTTAACCAAGCCATAAGGAAGCCCACGGGACACATTTTCATCATTTGGCGAACCTCCGGCGGATTGCTTCAAGGAATCTCCACCTGCTCCAATCCAATTCCACATCCGAGGAGCTCCATCAAAGAAGCTTGGGAGAGCACTTCATCAACTCCATCATCCATTGGCGCCCAAGTCTTCTCCCCAATTACGATTTTTATTGCTTTATCAATTTTGAGCTTTAATTTGGGTTTGTGCCTACAAACCCCTGTTGTACATCTCGAACCTCTCGTTGTTTGATTTTCATGATCACAATCACTTTCATTTTTATCTAACATTGTGTTTTAAGTGTTTGTGTTGATAGGCATTTGATTGCCAAGAAGTTGACCAAGGAAGAGGCAGAAATGGACTGAAATTCAGTCCACCGGCCGACCGGTGGCTTCACCACCGGCCAGCCGGTGGCACCCAGACTCAAGGGGTAGCTACTGCCTCCCCACCGGTCGACCGGTGGCTCTGCCACCGGTCGACCTGTGGCACCCAGCTCAAATAGTGTTTGCTACTGTCTTGCCACCGGCCAGCCGGTGGCTCTGCACCGGTCGACCGGTGGAGCCTGGACCAAGACTCTTCTTCTCATCCAAGGCACCGGCCAACCGGTGGGACTGTACCGGCCAGCCGGTAGCCCAGTCAAACTAGCCGTTGGGGTTGACCAGTCAACCTTCTTTTGGCCTCCAACGGCTCCAAAGCCTTCTCCAACGGCTCCGAAGCCTCCCCAAAGGATCCTAGCCTATAAATAAAGGCTGAGGAAGCCCCAGACACTTACCGGAACATTTACAAAGCCACTATACTCATTTTCCATCTATTGGCCAACCTCCGGTGGACTTCCTCAAAGGATCCTCTAGTGCTCAATCCAATTCCAATCCAAGGAGCATCTCAAGAAGCTTGGGATAGCACACTACATCAACTCCATCATCCAATTGGCGCCCAAGTCTTCCTCCAATACGGTTTTTCTTGTTTATTCATTTTGAGCTTAATTTTGGGTTTGTGTCTACAAACCCCAAACCCTTTTCTCATCCCCCTTTCTTTTGGGTTCTCACACCACCACTAAGGTGTGAAGAGGTTTTTCAAGCCTTTCCTTTTAAAGGGCTTGAGTTGTTGGTGAGCTAGCCTTCACCCGTTAAAAAGGCTAGTGGGTTCTTGCTATTCCATTGAAAGCAAGTGGGTTCTTGCTAAACCACAAAAAGCAAGCTGTAATAGGTTCTAGTGCTACCTCAAAGCCTAGTGGGTTTCTTGCTAAAACCATTGAAAAGCAAGCGGTAGGAATCTCTCAACGGTTGAGTTGGGAGCGGAGACGTAGGCCGGGTTTTGGCCGAACTCCGTTATCAATTTCGTGTGTCTTGCCTTCTTTACTTTCCGCTGCACTTTGATATTTGTTTTTAATTTGTTAATATTTTTATTTAAAAGGCAATTCACCCCCCTCTTGCCATCATTCCCTCCTTGGGGTGCTTTCTTCCGACCCAACAATTGGTATCAGAGGGATCTTTGAGTAATTCCTTAACCCGGTTTCAAAGTTAAGATCTTTTTTTTTGATGGCATCTACCTCTTTCGCCCCCGAGGGCTACTCTTTGGGTCGGGCTCCATTTTTTGATGGGACCGACTATAATTATTGGAAAACCCGCATGACCACCTTTTTGAGAAGTATAGGATATCCCATTTTTAAAATTGTCATGCAAGGTTACACTCTCTCTTCCCCCGACGAATCCAAATGGACCCCCGCCGATATTAAAAATTTTGAGCTTGATGGCAAAGCCATGAATGCTCTTCATTGCGGGTTAGATAGAAATGAATTTAATCGTGTATCCACTTGCACCTCCGCACATGAAATTTGGAAGCTTTTAGAAGTGACCCATGAAGGCACTAATAAAGTCAAGGATACTAGATTGGATATGTATAGGCAAGATTTTGAGTCTTTTTCAATGCATCCAAATGAGTCTATTTCTGAAATGTTTACTAGATTTACTGACGTGTGCAATGGGAGAAAGTCCCTTGGTGATGATGTTTCAGCTGAAGCAATGGTCAAGAAGATCCTATGGGTCCTTCCGAGCTCATGGGCACCAAAAGTGACGGCAATCCAAGAAGCTAAGGATGTCAAGAATATTCCGGTAGAGGAGCTCATCGGATCCCTTATGACGTATGAGATCACAATGAGGAGGCAAGCACAAAAGGAGGGCACCCCTATCAAGACACCAAAGAACATTGCCCTCAAGGTACAAAAAGAAGTAAGCTCCTCCTCATCCTCATCTTCCTCATCTTCATCTTCTTCAAGCGGCGACTCGGAAATGGAGAATCTCGCCCGCCAAATGCATAAATTTATGAAGAAGCACAAGAAGAAGAAATCTCGCAAGGCGCGAAAGCAAGAACCCACCGCAAGATCCGAGCCCAAGGTAAAATGCTACGGGTGCGGCGAAAAGGGCCATTACAAGCCCGATTGCCCACTCAACAAGAAACGGGCCACGCACAAGGAGAAAGGAAAGAAAAAGGTCCTCAAGGCCACATGGAGTGACACCTCCTCATCCTCCTCCTCCTCCTCGAGCGACAACGGTAACAAATGCCTAATGGCATTCCATGAGGTAACCTCTTCCGATTCTTCCTCCTCTTGCTCTTCAAATTCCAATTCTTTAAATCATTTGTCTTATGAAGAACTCTCATTTGCTAGAGACCAATTAGAAAAAGGTTTTCATGAACTATCTTCAAAATTCGTTGCTTTAAAAAAGTCTTTCAAAAAACTCTCCTCCGAAAAAGAACAACTTCTCAAAGAGAAGGAGGAGATGTCCCTCAAAATCCAAAATTTCCCAAATGTTGATTCCCTGGAATCAACTATCAAAGACTTAAGGGAATCACTAGCCAAGTTCACCCAAGGTGAGCAAAATTTGTCCAAAATCTTAGGTTCTCAACGAGTATCTAGAACCACCAATGGACTTGGCTACACCAACCGAGCCTCCTCCTCCCATGCACCCACTGTTTTTGTAAGGGGGAGCTCCGATTTTAAATTTTGCAATTATTGTAAGAAACCCGGGCACATGATATATGAATGTAATTGTAAAAATGCCCGGTACGGTCAACCCAAATCTTTTTACTTTTCGGACGAATTCTATAGGAGAAGACCCGCTATGAGACAAGTGTGGATTGAAAAATCCCTTCTTGCGAGTCTCTCCGGGCCAAAATTTATTTCCTCTCCCCGGTGATTTATTGTTTTTATTTAGGGGGAGTTAGGTTTGTTTAAGAATTTTTGTTTTATTCAAACTTTCAATTTCAACTTTTGGTTTCAAATTTCAAATTTTCAATTGGTTTTTGATTCAAAACTTTCAATTCAAACTGTTATTCAATTTTTGTTTCAAATCATTCAATTTCCAAAATTTCAATTGATTTTCAAATCTCATCCCTTGTTTTTCAAAATTTCCCTCAATAAAGTTTTATGCCCCACTCTATTTTGATAATCACAAAGGGGGAGAATTTCTTGATTGATTGGGGGAGAAACTTTTTTGATCATGCTTTGCTTTACATTTCATTTTATTTAAGCATTCCTTTCAATTCATGTTTTTACTTTAATTGTTTAAGTGATTGTGATCATCAAAATAGGGGGAGATTGTTGTACATCTCGAACCTCTCGTTGTTTGATTTTCATGAT
The DNA here is from genome assembly GCA_963277665.1 of Viscum album. NCBI lineage: Eukaryota > Viridiplantae > Streptophyta > Magnoliopsida > Santalales > Viscaceae > Viscum > Viscum album. The sequence goes on along the minus strand of OY728123.1, from coordinate 741,780,470 downwards.
CACAATCACTTTCATTTTTATCTAACATTGTGTTTTAAGTGTTTGTGTTGATAGGCATTTGATTGCCAAGAAGTTGACCAAGGAAGAGGCAGAAATGGACTGAAATTCAGTCCACCGGCCGACCGGTGGCTTCACCACCGGCCAGCCGGTGGCACCCAGACTCAAGGGGTAGCTACTGCCTCCCCACCGGTCGACCGGTGGCTCTGCCACCGGTCGACCTGTGGCACCCAGCTCAAATAGTGTTTGCTACTGTCTTGCCACCGGCCAGCCGGTGGCTCTGCACCGGTCGACCGGTGGAGCCTGGACCAAGACTCTTCTTCTCATCCAAGGCACCGGCCAACCGGTGGGACTGTACCGGCCAGCCGGTAGCCCAGTCAAACTAGCCGTTGGGGTTGACCAGTCAACCTTCTTTTGGCCTCCAACGGCTCCAAAGCCTTCTCCAACGGCTCCGAAGCCTCCCCAAAGGATCCTAGCCTATAAATAAAGGCTGAGGAAGCCCCGGACACTTACCGGAACATTTACAAAGCCACTATACTCATTTTCCATCTATTGGCCAACCTCCGGTGGACTTCCTCAAAGGATCCTCTAGTGCTCAATCCAATTCCAATCCAAGGAGCATCTCAAGAAGCTTGGGATAGCACACTACATCAACTCCATCATCCAATTGGCGCCCAAGTCTTCCTCCAATACGGTTTTTCTTGTTTATTCATTTTGAGCTTAATTTTGGGTTTGTGTCTACAAACCCCAAACCCTTTTCTCATCCCCCTTTCTTTTGGGTTCTCACACCACCACTAAGGTGTGAAGAGGTTTTTCAAGCCTTTCCTTTTAAAGGGCTTGAGTTGTTGGTGAGCTAGCCTTCACCCGTTAAAAAGGCTAGTGGGTTCTTGCTATTCCATTGAAAGCAAGTGGGTTCTTGCTAAACCACAAAAAGCAAGCTGTAATAGGTTCTAGTGCTACCTCAAAGCCTAGTGGGTTTCTTGCTAAAACCATTGAAAAGCAAGCGGTAGGAATCTCTCAACGGTTGAGTTGGGAGCGGAGACGTAGGCCGGGTTTTGGCCGAACTCCGTTATCAATTTCGTGTGTCTTGCCTTCTTTACTTTCCGCTGCACTTTGATATTTGTTTTTAATTTGTTAATCTTTTTATTTAAAAGGCAATTCACCCCCCTCTTGCCATCATTCCCTCCTTGGGGTGCTTTCTTCCGACCCAACAACCCCCACTTCTTTCATCTTCCTCTTTCTTTGGGTTTTCACACCACCTTCAAGGTGTGAAGAGGTTAGTCGAGCCTTCCCTTTAAAAGGCTTGAGTTCTCGGTGAGCTAGCCTTCACCCGTTAAAAAGGCTAGTGGGTTCTTGCTCAACCATTAAAAGCAAGCTGTAATAGGTGAGCTAGCCTTCACCTGTAAAAAGGCTAGTGGGTTTCTTGCTACAACCATTGAAAAGAAAGCGGTAGTGAATCTCTCAACGGTTGAGTTGGGAGCGGAGACGTAGGCCGGGTTTTTGGCCGAACTCCGTTATCAATTTTGTGTTTTGCCTCCTTTATTTCCGCTGCATTTTTATCTTTGATTTTTAATTTGTTAATTATTTTTTAAAAGACAATTCACCCCCCCTCTTGCCATCACTTCCCTTCTTTCTCCGCCTAACAGTTCCAAGGGTGTGGGGGTGTGTTCAGTGGGGTTGGGGGGTGTCCAGCGGTCTGGGAGGGCTGTCCGGTGGGGTGGGGGGACAATCCAGGGGGGTGGCAGGGCTGTCCAGGGGTGTGGGAAGGCGGTCCAGGGGTGTGGGAGTGCTGTCCAGGGGTGGGGGGTATACATGAGGGTGGGGGGGTTGGCCAGGGGTGTGGTGGGGGCTTTCAAGTGGGGTGAGGGGGTGCTGTTCAGGCAGGTGGGGGGTTGTCGAGGGGTGTTTGGGGCTGTCCGGGGGTCGGGGGGGCAGTCCAGGAGTGTGGTGGGGGCTCCAATGGGGTGGGGGAGGGCTGTCCAAGGGGTATACATGAGGGTGGGAGCTCCAATGGGGTGGGGGAGGGATGTACAGGGGTATACATGAGGGTGAGGGCTGCAACAGGGTGGGGGAGGGCTGTCCATGGGGTATACATGAGGGTGGGGGCTGTCTAGGGGGTAAGTTTTATATGTTATCAATGTACATGCTTAATTTTGATCTACTTCTATTTTTGTGGTACGATTTCTTGATTTGTTTTCTGGTTGATTCTGGTGGAGAGCAGATGACTGCATTCAATTTTTAAAAAAAAATTGGGTTTATCACGTCAGTTATTTCATAACCGACATGGTAAAAGGCATGGGAAATGGTTTATCACGTCGGTTATTTAATAATTGACGTGATAAAAGGCCTGGAAAATGGTTTATCACGTCGGTTATTTAATAACTGACATTGTAAAACACCTGGGAAATGGTTTAACACGTCGGTTATTTAATAACCGACGTGGTAAAAGGCCTGAAAAATGGTTTATCACGTCGGTTATTTAATAACCGACGTGATAAACCCCCCCCCCCCCTGAGTTATTACGTCGGTTATTAAATAACCGACGTGATAAACCCCCCTCCTCCTGGTTTATCACGGCGGTTATATAATAACCGACGTGATAAACCCCCCTCACCCTGGTTTATCACGGCGGTTATAGAATAACCGACGTGATAAACCCCCCTCCCCCGGTTTATCACGTCGGTTATTAAAAAACCGACGTGATAAACTCTCCGCCCCCCGGTTTATCACGTCGGTTGTTTAATAACCGACGTGATAACCGCCCCCCCCGGTTTATCACGGCAGTTCTATAATAACTGACGTGATAAACCCCCCGCCCCCCACTTTATCACGTCGGTTCTTTCATAACCGATGTGATAGACCATTTCCCCGTCCTTTTATCATGTCGGTTTTTTAAGAATCGACGTGATAGACCATTTTCCAGGCCTTTTATCACGTCGGTTGTTAAAGAACTGACGTGATAAACCCTTCCCATTTTATTTATCACGTCGGTTCTAAAATAACTGACGTCATAAACATCGCGATTTTATGATTTTGACGTCGGTTTTTAAATAACCGACGTCAAAAACGTTATTTATAACGTCGCCCGTATTAACGTCGACTAGAAACCGACGTAAAAAATGAAAAATAACCGACGTAAAAAACATTTTCTGCACTAGTGAGTTTAACCAAGTGTTTTAAAGTGTTGAAACACATGAAAATTTTATAAACTCAAAATGTCAATTTGAACTCCTCAAATCATGATGTTCATCAAGCTCTCATTCTCTCTATTATTTAAACACAAAGTTTCTAGCATACCGTAAATAGATGGATATCTTACCTGTGCAACGAGTGATTCCCATGATTTTTGGATACCTCCGGAGGAAGGAGTCTTTCAACCGCTTCTCAATGATCTCAATTAAACACCTACTTGAAGTGTGGATAGGTTGAATCGACATGGTGAATGGTACACTATTCTTATTCTTTGTTTTATATTCATTCCAAATGTATAGATAGATTTAGGGATTTATAGGAGTTTTTTAATGCATTTTTTTGTTTTTTAAAATAATTCTAGGTTAATTTTTTTTGAAAATTAATGCAGAAAGGCGGTAGAGGCCTTGTCGCCTTTAGGTTAAGTGGAAAGGCGGTAGGGCCTCTGCCACCTTTCAGCAAAAATAAAAAAAAACTTAAAAAAAATACATGTTTGTATATTTAAAAATAAATATGTTTGTATATTATGATATATATATTGTGTTTATTTTATTTTGTTTAGAATTACATCCATTAATATTTCAAAGTGAAAATGTTATGTTTTTAAACAATAAATTTTGTGACATGTAAATTAGATTTTACTTATTATATTTATTATTTTGTTTATTTTCAATTATGTTTTATATGTTGTGTCACTTTTTCAAATATCCCTTAGATTTTATTTATATTTTATAAGTTATATGCTTTCAAAGTCACCAACATGAAACATAATAATGATTGAAGTTGGTGGTTTTGAAAGTCTATAACTTATAAAATATAAATACAATCTAAATGATTTTTGACACACTAAACATATAAAAAATAATTCAAAATAACAAGAATTTATTAAAAACAATTAATGAAAAGTAATTTATGTTACACAATATATTGTTGTTTTAAACCATTATAACTGTATTTGTAATCAATTATTAACATTCCTTTCATTTTCAATTATTTATTATATTTATGAAATTATTTTTATTTTCAACAACTTTTTAGATGCTTAAGCTATGTTTTAAGTTTTATTTAGATTGTTTTTTATAGTTAATATTTTATAAGCTTTTAAAGTTACCTACTTGAAATTTAATAAGTTTTTCTATGTTTCAAGTAGTCAACTTTGAAAGCTTATAAAATATAAAATGTAAGTAAAATATAAATGAAAATTGAAACAATGGCTAAACATATAAAAATGGTTGGTAGCAAAAAGAATTTTATCATTTTAATAGACAAAAAAACATATACATGAATGAGTACAATCACTCTCTATGGTGAGGTCTCTGTTGAAATAGTGGGTGCCCTAGACCCAACTATGTAGTACTTTTGATTGCCGTATCATGTGTACAGTTAGATATGCATGATGATATCTTACCATTATAGTGTAGAATTTTCTGCATCCACTATAATAATGGTAATGTCCAAAGGTTAATTGTTGTGTCAAGAGGTTATAGCAGATCTCATGCTATAATGAGAACCTCGAGATACAATGACATTGATCTTAAATATATGTTCTATAGTCTAGATACATCTTACTGACTGGACACAGTAGATGTCTGACTATCAGGTGCTGGGGGCTCATAAATATTGAGACTTCTTCTCATGAAGTTCACACTTGGTGATCTCTAGTAGTGAGATCATGAGGACAGACTCATCAATAGGAACACCACATGTTTCTGGTGTCATTGGTCGTTCCTATCCACGGACATGTGTAATGGTCTCCTGACTTGAGATCATTATCAATGAATATCATTTAATTACGTACATTTGATATAAGGTGAAAACCATGGCGACAAAGTAGCGGTGAGGTAGTTTGTATTGGGTATGTCATTAATGGCATGACATTGATTGAATGATCGAGAAAGAATTTGTCGCTTCTGAGTTTAGGAAGAGATATCTCAGGCCTGGTTGATTAGGATGGTTGCACCTTTATTAAATCCATGGCCATGGTAGTTGAAGGTAAGACCGTCCGGACAAATCAACAAAAAAAATAAAGCAAATAACGAATGATGACACTAGTATGCATTCTGCTTTATTAAGATATCGATGACGAAGAGGTTATATTACATGGACCGTGTTCGTAGGAAGGCAGTCGTTTCTTTCACTTTGCCTTATCTCTATAGGGGCCTCGATGGGTTGTTAGACCCCGCTCTAGGTCAGTGATATTATTCACTGCTATTGAGATAAGGGCCTAGAGGGTCACACACAATAGCGCCTTGAGAATCTGCCCTATTCTGTGAATAAGAATTTAGAACTTGGCGGGCCCCGCCAAAGGGTCTGAGCACTATCCAAGTTCTATGGATCACCAAAGAATAAATAAATTCATTAATTATTTGAGTTTAGAATAATTCGTTGAATTTATTTATAACATGTATTTACAAGTTATATAGTAAATACACGTATTAATATTATTCGACTGGATTTAAATATCCTAGGTTCGTTTAATATTAGCAGGAGGAATGAGTCGAGCTAAAGACTCAAATTTATCACGTAATATATTTATATATTACAAGTAAGTGATAAATTGTAAATATTATTTATGGAATAATTTTATTTGTCATAAATAATTATTTATATCACTTATATAGAGGACGTCTATTACACGGGGGCCGGGTACCTATACCGCGTGTTTTAACACTCCCTATATAAGTGAGAGAGATACTCTCCCACTATTACTATTCATGTGTCAAGATTGAGAGCATCTCTCTCCTCCTGGAATTTAGAGAGAGAGAGAGACTCTCAAGCAAAGAAGGATCTTCAAGATCATCCATCCCGGATCGAAGCTTCCTACTTTGCGGTGATCATCACTGCGCTGAAGTGAGCGTCGAAGATCCGCGCTAGCACTCGGATCTTGACGAACGACGTGTGAGCATATTCGCAAGGCGTGTGTGGACGATCTAGAGTGCTTCGACGTCGGAGACTTCGAGCAATGATCGTCGGCGTCCTGCACGTCAATTCTGAACAAGGTAAATGTTCAGTTTAATTTTTGTGCTCCTTATGAACCTTGTGAGATCCTCGGACCAAGCTAGGACAAGATCACCGGAGTTGACAGGGTTATGTCACTCCGGTGAAGCAGGAAATTTTAAAATCCCAGCCCACCGGCTTCCGCTACGCAGTCCTGGTACCCAACAGTGGTATCAGAGGGATCACAAGGTTTTTCTGAGTAAAAAACATTAAAATACATTAAATTTAATTGAGGGGTGTTAAAACGGTTCATTCGGATTTGACCGCGCGTCGTTTCGATTTCGAATGATCAAGTTATGATCATTTAAATTTTTTAAACGGATCGACGTCACTAGTTTTTGTTCATTTGATGTTAATCTCAATTTTATTGAGATAAAAATTAAATGTTATATTTTATTGTTATAAAATATAATATAATATTTTATTATAAAATATTTTTTTAAAAAAAGACTTGGGTCAAGTCAAGTATATTTTATTTTTATTTATAAAAAAAATAAGGGGAAGAAAAAACCCCAAAATGGGGTCTTCTCCCTTTATGTAGAAAAAAGGGGGGGTGCTGGACATATTTGTCTAAAGGAAAAATAGAATAAAAAAAAGAGAGGAAGAAGACCCTTCACGGGTCTTCTCTCATGCAGCGCAAAGGAGGGAGGAACCCTAGCGCCTCCCCCCTCCGCCGGACTTGCTCCACGCTGAGCCGCCTCCGGTCGGCCGCCGCCCTCCGCGCCAACCTCCTCTCCCACCGGACAACCTCCCACCTCGCGCCGGCTCCCGCTCTCGCGCCGGAACCCCTTCCGCCGGACCGGCCTACTGCGCCGCGCCGGCCTCTGAGCCCCGTGCTGGCATCTTCCCCTCGCGCCGGCCTCCTCGCCTCCGCCCCGTGCGCGCCGGACACCCCAATCCCTCACCGGGCTCCTCCTCCGTGCCGGACCGGATCCATCCAGCCGCCCCGAGCCCGCGCCGGCTGCCCGAGTCCGTCCGGCCACCCCGAGCCCTTGCCGGGCTCCTCCTCCACGTCGGACCGGTTCTGTCCGGCCGACCCGAGCCCGCACCAGACTGGACAACAGCTTCGCCGGCTCGCCGGAGCAGCGGGTTGCCGGCCATGTGGCTGGCCGGTTTCTTTTCCAGCCTCCTCCCACTCCCCTCACACCATGCCGGAAGTTGCGGCCGCCGCGAGAGTCGTTGGACGCCGCGGTCACGCCGCGGTCACGCCGCGGTTCCAGGACGACATCCCGCGGCGGTACGCAGTCCTGCCGGACTCCTCTCCGGCTAGAGGTAACCCTGCACTGAATTAATTTAATTAATTTAGTTTTTTTTTAAATTAAATTAATTGGAATTAATTTAGGGGTTTAAGTTATTTTAATTCGAAAATATTAATTTAATTTAAGTTTATAATTAAATTAATGGTTTAATTTAATTTTTGGAAATAAAATTCAATTAAACAAATGGAACCGATAAAAATAAATTATTTGAATTTAATCAAATTCATTTAATTTATTAGAACACCCTCAAATAATTTAAATTTATTGAAATTTAATTTTTATCACGCTTTAGTTACCCGTCTACTGGTCTTGAGCACTGACCCCAGAATGTCTACTTTTAATTATTTATTTGTTTAATTATTTAAACTGCGTGCGATGTGTGTAATTAATTAAAAGACGGTCTGCGCATCGTCTATTTTTCGGTTAAAATGTTTAAGTACCTGCGTGTCCAATTGATTTCATGTACATTTATACCCCAGTCCACCTCGCCTGCGCGTGAGTATTCTTTTATTACGGACGAAGACGATGCAAAGACGAACGACGTGGAACCCGCCAAGATGAGGCAGTGCACGTTGATCAAGACGATGCAAGACGGCATGTGGACTATGCCAAGACGAGGCAGTACTCCAAGACATGACGTGGACCCTGCCAAGACAGGGCGATGTTCCAGATGCGAAGCAGACATACAACACGGGTTGAGATGCATCTAGTGTCAAGTTTCGACATAGGTATGATGCCCCTTAGGTCGTTTATATGGTCAAGACCAGTCGGGTAGTGGTTTACCTTTATGCATTTATTTATTATTTTATGCATTTTAGAACAGCGGAAAAAATACATAAAATAATAGATAATAAAATGGATAAAGAAGCGGCGTATGTTTTTCTATTAAAGTTCAGTTGTGAGCGCGAAAATATAGATGAACAAGTTTAATAGAAATGGATTACATTCGTCGAGAGAAAAACATAAAACCCTAAAATAAAATATTAAGTCACCAACATCCTTCCATCATTCAAGTTTGAACAAAACCGAGTGTTCGGGGTGCCGGTTCATGCCTTAGCTGAGGGCGCCTCTTACTACCGGGGAGTTATTATTTGTGTGGTGGGTCGACTTAACTAAGATTGCAACAAAGATATATCCTTATCTAGTTTTTTGTAATTTTAGAGGCAAGCGTTGAGTAAATCAGTAAATGATTTTTGAAGCTGGGACTTCACTCAACAGATCAAGGAACCGCGAGCTAATGCGGTTGGCCAGCAAAAATCCTACCTTGGACCCTCCGAGTAGTGGCGTAACCCTAGCTTGTAGACTATGAGGGAGGTTCAGTGATCCTTACCACTAGAATACTCAAGAGTATTCCGATTCTAGTACAGAGGGTTCCTAGAATTCGAAAAATTAGTGGGAGACATTTAATTATTAAATAATCAGTAATGTCAAATTAGGTAATCACATAAAAGTACAATCTGCTAAAGTATATTTGTATATAATGTCAAGAAATACCATAATATAACTGCGATAAACATTGGACAAAGTTAATGTCCAGACAAGCACAAAATTCCAAGTGTAGTAAAGGCACTTGCGTACATTACTACCATAATGGAAATTCAAGGTGCTTGTGTCCCAACCTGTTAAGCCACCTTAAGAAGCGAGGGTGTAAAACTGCTTATAGGAGACTCATGAATCAAGCATATGATGGTTCTGTCATAATTCTATCATCAAAGTCTGATGTTAGTTGCGGTCGCTACATCATGACATGGATGATGTTACATGTAGTCTCATCTCCAAGATCCTTTCGAGGAGAAAGCGAAGCAAGATTTAAATGTGATGATTGCACTCAGATTGTGTAAAGTGAAAGAAAATTCACAATATTTTATGTCATCCCATTCTTATACCTTTTACACCCGATTACTCTAGTTTCATTTAAAAGTATAAATGAACCGTATAGAGTAAGCGCTTCATTACCTTTAAGGTAATATTTTCCACATAATAAGAATATTAGAGATAACACCATCTTTTATTCTTATGGCGAATAAATTGAATGAAAAGGCGAAAAGGCCTATAGAGAGTTACGCCAAAGGCACCTTCATCATATCCTTCAATGAAAAGTGGTTGGTTATTTAACAGGAGATTATTTGCATCGCATAATGAAATGAATTCATGGAAGTTAAAAAAAAACTGAAATGCAAGAAGCAAGTACCCGCTCCTTGTTCAGTTAATATTCATCAAATAAAAGTATTGTTTTCTCTCATACTTCTTGGGTATTAATATACAATATGCTTTTCACATATATGTATTGAAATACAATAACCAATTAAGTAAAGAAACACTACTAGAAGTAAAGTTTCTTCTCCAAGCAGCTGAGAAAGGGTGATTCCTAAGTCAGTAGGAAGAAACACATAACTTCTAATTGCCAAGTAATTGATTCAAGATGAACAAGTTGTTGAGTATAACCAAAAAATTTATCTCACATACCCTTTTGGTCATGATGATACATTGTTCCAAGTTTTGGAATGAATGTTGTTTGTGGTAACATACTCAACAAATAGTTCACTGCTATTTGAATCAACGATAATACATGATGAATATAAAATGTGAGACCTACCCAGTTGTGGAAATGTGATACTTTGTCAAGAAAAACTAAAAGCAGACGTCAACTATATACCCAGTATGGTATTTAGGCTCGGCACAACTAAACACCTTTGGTATTATTGACTTCCTTAGTTTAGACAAAGAAACCTCTAGAAATAAAGGTATGCCACAAAGCTTTCGAGATTAGTTCAACACGAGAGTGTGAACCATTCCAAAGAAAGCAATAGGTAAAGATACTTAATAAGTTTCCTTTAAGTCATTAAGGAATAATGAAGTATAAGTTTGGTCAGAAGATATGTGTTACTTCGGATCGGCAGGCCGAAGAATATCTTGACCAAGCAATCATCGATCATGATAATGTAGCGTGGAGTAATTCCTAAATGCATGTTACCTTATCTACATCACCGTATTGATGTTCATAAGGAGGATCGATTATGAGTCTTACATATTAACATTGATCAACAAAATGTAGCGTGGAGAAATTTTTAAACGCACATTTTTATGCATCAAAGTTATGATGTAAGTTATATCAATGTTACAACCTACAAAAACTTCCATTATATTTCATGACGTTATTTTAAAATAACAACTTAAACCCATAACCAATATGCCAACTAAAATGACAAATGGATATCATACGAGTTATAGTATGATGGAAAATCTATTATTTCATAGGACGTGTTAAGATGAAAAGTGTTTTTTAGGATTTAAACAAACCTGCATCAAGTTAAACACGTTGTGCACCTGAGGTAATTATCCTAACAGTTGCTTAAGATATTACCTAAATCCCTATGATAGAAAAGATGTAGTCAAGTATTAGACTACATTTCTATACAAGGGTGCACATCTCTATTAGAGATAGTGGGAGCTGAATTGACTTGGACTTAGTCAATGATTAGGATGCACAAATGGTTGGCATAGGGAACAATTTCCACAAGTACATGTGGAATAGGAACGTTCCAGAGACACATACTGCATAGGAAGAATGAAACCATGGTGATGGTTTTATATTCACCGCGATCAGTGATATATTATTCATTGAGAATAATAAATCCTACAAGTAAGCAGTATATGGAAACGAGCTAAGATTGACAAGATCAACTAAAATTCAATAATGGATTCCATGTATCAAATTGCAAAGAGGGATTATAAATTGAATACTGTAGTGGGTATTCAAATGATATGATACATGGATGGTATAAGTATGGTACCAATAAGGCTCGATTGGTTATACCAAGTCGATACGCCTAAATCTATTAGAATTTTACTTGTCATAGCCAAACTTCTAAGATCTTTTTATTGTTCATTGGATGTCAAGATCATCTTTCATGGAAGGTGTCTATACGATGCAACCAAAAAGAGATGATGACATCAAATGATGCCAATAAGGGTTGAAAGTTACTGAAATCCAATTTTGGATTAAAGTAAGTGACAAGATCTTAGAACATTTATCTTTGCCTTGTGTCTACCAAAGGTTAGTGGGAGCGCCAATGTTTTCCAAATGAAATATGTTCGGCAACATATGGAAAACATATTTTGATCTTACAGTTAGATAAGATCCGGTTAAAAGAAATTCTCCAATGATTGACATCAAGTAGAAACCTAAGTTCTAGGGAACAAGATCCACTAAGGTAGATCTAAATATTTCTTGGTCCTAGTCAATCGTACATATAGTGACATTGTATTAATAAAAAAAATACAAGTTGGAACAATTCAAGTTCAGAATTGTTGCCTATGTCACATGGCTTAATATCTCCAGGTTAACATGTTCGGAGCATGATTAGAGATTAAAGTTGTGAATTGATACCATATGCTTTAGTGATGGATCAATCACATATGCCATAATATGTACAATAATTGATACTGCAAGGATATAATTTATTATAGGCAGATATCAATTATTTCCCGGATCACTGCAAGTGATGCAGTCAGAACTATCATCTTGTACTTCAGAAAGTACAAATGATATGTACCTGGAATATGGAGAGGAATGCATAATAGTTTTGGTAGCACACAAACTAGTAATACTTAGATCAGTTTGATCTAGTATCACAATTAGGAAAAGGAGATGAGAGAGCCAAGATCATAAAAGCTTGTGGTAGCCATACCTACAAATACCGAGTACGTTGTAGCTTCTAAGGTAGATAAGAAGTAGTTATAAATCGCAATTATTTGTCCCAGTTCTTGGATTCGCACCTAGTGATAAAAGTATTATCATAATGAGAATTATGATATTCTTACTAGCCAAGGTGTCAAGTTATGACAATGGACAAAAATAATATACCCGGAGATACCTTATCTTGAGAAGTTTTAATCAAGCATATGAGGTCGCATATAGCAGATATACCACGCGGTGAAAACATGGTAGGCCCAACAGTTAAAGCCATTACTCAGCAGAAGCATGGTATTAATCATGTGAGTATCTAACAAGTTTATTTAGCAAGTTGTCTCTAGTGCAAGTGGGAGTGTTGAAATAGTGGGTGCCCTAGACCCAACTATGTAGTACTTTTGATTGCCGTATCATGTGTATAGTTAGATATGAATGATGATATCTTACCATTATAGTGCAGACTTTTCTGCGTCTACTATAATAATAGTAATGTCCAAAGGTTAATTTTTTGTGTCAAGAGGTTATAGCAGATCTTAGGCTATAATGAGAACCTCGAGATACAATGACATTGATCTTAAATATATGTTCTATAGTCTAGATACATCTTAATGACTGGACACAGTAGATGTTTGACTATCAGGTGCTGGGGGATCATAAGTATTGAGACTTATTCTCATGAAGTTCGCACTTGGTTATCTCTAGTAGTGAGATCATGAGGACAGACCCGTCAATAGGAACACTACATGTTTTTGGTGTCATTGGTCATTCCTATCTATGAACATGTGTAATGGTCTCCTGACTTGATATCATTATCAATGAATGTCATTTAATTACGTACATTTGATATAAGGAAAAAACCATGGCGACAAAGTCATGGTGAGGTAGTTTGTATTGGGTACGTCATTAATGGCATGACATTGATTGAATGATCGAGAAAGGATTTGTCACTTCCGAGTTTAGGAAGAGATATCTCGGGCCTAGTTGATTAGGATGGTTGCACCTTAATTAAATCCATGGCCATGGTAGTCGAAGGTAAGACCATCCGGACAAATCAACAAACAAAATAAATCAAATAAAGAATGATGACACTAGTATGCATTCTGCTTTATTGAGATATCGATGACGAAGAGATTATATTACACGGACCATGTTCGTAGGAAGGAATTCATTGCTTTGACTTTGCCTTATCTCTATAGGGGCCTAGATGGGTTGCTAGACCCCGCTCTAGGTCAGTGATATTATTCACTGCTATTGAGATAAGGTGTAGAAAACTGAAGCTTGACATACATGGACATTACATTACTTTTGCAGAATACTTAGTACATAACAAAAACAGACACACAAGGACCGTAATAGTTTAGTGTCTTTAGAAACTTGGAATGTAATCTTCTAATCGTGGTGAAAGATCTTCAACATCTCCCATAAAGATCTTTCCCTTTTTTTCTTACCAAAAAACTTTCTTTATATCCTGGGGAAAAGAAAAAATAAAAATGGTGAGCTAAAATGCTCAGTAAGGGTAATCATAGAGAACATAAAACAATCCACAAACATTTGAATGAAAAATATTGAACATAAAATCTAAACATCAAAATCTTGAGCAAGGACATAAATCTTGGAAGTATGTAAGGCATGTATTATAATGGAACATCAATCTTGATAAAATAGCATGGGAATAAATCATGTAATTGTGGAAACCATTCAACACTTGTTATGATTTCCATAGTAGACAAGGCATTACTGCCAAGACCATCTTAGTGGACAAAGTCCCTTTCTGAATCGAGTTCACTTTTCGTTTCAGTCCTGTAACACTAAACCAGATTAACTTACCGTTCCAGCCATGTCTATCTCAGGAGATATAAATCTTTACCCAATGCATTGGAGGGAGATATAGGTCCCACCCATCTCATAATGATACCATTCTTATGTTTACCACAAAATAATAAACCATACATCATAGCATAACCCATGTAATAAAAATGGGAATCTTAAAACATCGTGACATCATAAAACAATTCATATAAGATAAAGGAATTCATAAAAATAATTCAATCACAACATAATCAATTCAATGTAATAATAGGGATAGAAACATAACCCTATATTATCTTATATGGAAAATAATTTTGATAAAACACTTGAACTCCATTCTTGAGGAAAATATCCTTTCTACTTCAAAAACATTTCCTTTCTTAACATGTCATATAATTTTGAACTAAAAGAAGTTGATTAAAAATAAACTTGAAAACTTGTAAAGGAATCTTCATGGAAAGAATGTTCTAAAAATCCATTCATGCCGTATAAGTTAAAAAAAAGACATTCTTCTCGTACTTTTGTCAGAAAAGTCAAAAAGTACCTCGTACGAAAAAGGACAAAAGATTCCTTTCATATCTTTTACTAAAAACTCACCGAAGGGTAAAATTGGATTTAAAAAATTGTAGGTGGATGGAAATAATATCACATATTGAGGAAACATGGATGTGGATGATAAAATACACCCCCGTAAATTCCAAAGTATAAACAATCTCGGATAAAAATGAGATTGTGATATTTCCCTTACCTTAGGTCTGATATGCTTCGTATGTATCCAAAACTCCTGTATAATGATTTAAATAATGTCATTGACTTATTACAGAATCATATTAATTGTTATGATATCATATATGGTTCACTTATGACTTTATATTACCCGTTCTTTTGTAAGTTCCATGTTAAAGCAGCGTTTTGGGTAAAATTGTTTTATTTATCGTACATGTTTGGACTTGTTGTTCTTGATATTATTACTTATATCCTGATTTACTTAATTCCAGAATGTAAAACATGATTTATATGTAATATATATTCAGAATATACATATATATATATATATATGATAGATCGATAAATGGAATGAAATACACCGTTCATGGAGACGGTAGGCCGTACGTACACATGAACGCTGTTTTCGTTTCCTTGTTGAATTGAATGAAATTAAATAGATGACATACATATATATATATATAAATAAATAAAGTATCATTATTATGTCATATATTTCATTATTATTCATTATATATACTTTATAATCATTCTTTAATGGTTAATCATGGAAAATGAATCTCATCGCATTCGTGGAGACGGTAGTCCGTACGTACGCACGAGCGATGATATCATTCCCATGATCGTGGAATTGTATTGGAGTGTATGTATAATATTTAAGAATAAATATCACTTTACAAAAATCATATATAGTCATTATTTACACCATTATACCCATCCAAATAAGGTGGTGGTGGAAAATAGATTACACCACGACGTGGAGACGATATTCCGTACGTACGCACGCGCAGTGATTTCATTTTCCGTAGGATGGATAGATGGTGAAATAGGGTTGTTTCATACTTATAATAAAATATCAGTATATGAGTGATACTGATTTTATTACTTCATAACGAAACAACTAAAGAAGAAGAAGTAGAAGAGGAAATAAAGTTGAAATAATCGGTAACAGATATTACCTCTTCTTTGAAGCGCCTCTTTGAGACCTCCTCTTAGGGTACTAAAATTGGTCTTTGAATAAGACCAGGACCTCTAGGATGTTTCTGGGGAAGTGGAGAAGATAATTTGGCAGGGTTTGGCCGATATTGAAGGCTCAAATTGGTGTGAGGAAGAGAGGGAGGAGGTACCCTTTTATAAGGGAGGAGAGGGGCACTTTAGGAAAACTTAAAATATTATTTTATTATAAAGTAATATTCGGTTTTTAATAGCTTAAAATTGATTTATTTAGAATATAATGTGGGTATGGATCGAAATAATCTCATCCAATAGAATTTATACAAGTTTAGGTTTCTATTTTAACCTTATCATTTAGATTTAACTTTAAGTTAAACAATTTTACTTTTACCGTGTCTTCATGTTTTCTTACACTATAAGGTTAATAAACTTACTAAAACAAGAAAAAAGAACCCCAATTTGTTTATTATTAATATATATAACCTTATCTAATTCATTTGGCCGAACCTTAGATTTTTAGGAATAAAATAACAATTAATAATATAATATTTGTTTTAATTTTGGTAATTTATTTTTGTGAAAATCATAACAGAATGATTAGTTCGAAAAAAGTTAATTAAATCAATACTAACATGTCATATTGACCTAGAAAATTAGTTTAATTCATAAAAAGTCTCAAATTACATTTATTTGGGTATTTATAACATCAATTATGTCAATATTTCATTAATAAGATAATTACTGCATCATTATTGTGTCATACATAAATTAAATTATTTAATGTCTAAAAATTACAAATAAAATACCATTATGTAGGAAATATTTTTATATTTCTAATGAATATTTATAGTCGAATTTATCTTCTGTATAAGCCTATATTAAAAATTATTTAGTTATTAAACTTTGATTTTAACTATTTTAACCCTTCTTTAAATAAATTAATAATAAATGTCCTAATCTAATCTAAGTGGGCCTAAATGGTCATATTTTATTTCTAAGGTTGTTTTTGGTCGAATTACACTTATCCAATAGAATTAGGACATGTTTTAGGGTAATAATAATATCATTTTTACCCTTAATTACCCTATTTACTTTTAACCGTGGTAAAAAAAAGTAAAAAGTTACTATTCACCAAAAATTATTTCCATCTCATTGAACCACATTTTAGTCCTTAATATTAACCGTGTCTCTCAGATTTTTGAAATTCAATTCACAGAAGTGGTAAAATTTCATTTAAATGAAAAAGTCAGTTTTTTAACTACCACTAAGTGGTTTCACTATTCATCGAAAATTGAAGTTTTTCAGAAAAATACCAAAAATTCAGCCTAAACATTATTTGATATTACAAATTCAAAATTGATGTGTATTTTTCCAAATTCAAAACATAGAAGTGGCATTAATTAATTTTAAAATTAATTCCTGTTATTAAAACATATAGCGTGTTTTTAAGAAACAATAACTATCAAAAGATTGATACTTGTTTATATCCAATTTCAAAGTGAAATTAATTCCAATGACCAACATTGGATTAAATGGTAAAAATATATTCTAATTAAACTTTAAAACCAATTGAAAAGATAATCTAACCATATAAATTATTGCGATGAAATTAGTTGTTTTTAATTAAAATATAGCGTATTTTTACTATTCATCAAAATATGAAAGTTATCAGAATAATATGAAAAATTTATCCCAATTAAATTTATATATCCATATTCCAAGGAAGAATTTTATTTTGTCAAATTGAACTTATAAACATGTAAAAACTATATTTAAAGTGGGTGCGCCATCAAAAGGCGGCAAAACTGCATTTTTTGAAAAATACTTATTTTACCCGAAAAATTTATTTAGTTCTCATACCATGTTCTAGAAAATATGTAAGATGAATAATAATGTTATAAAACTCAAAATTTAGTTAATACTATTCATAACGGCAAGTACATAATAATATTATAATAATATATCGTTGTTTAGTAAAACCCGGTATTGCGTACAACACACGCTATTGAGGAAGGTTGCGATTGCGTGTAATGCAAGCCAAGTCAGGGATGTGTGTTGTACAAGATCCTTTTGGTGTAGCATACAACACAATACATTAATGAAATTAAAAAGAATTTTTTTCATAAAATCTCGGGGTGTTACATTCTATCCCCCTTAAAATGAATTTCGCCCTCGAAATTCGTCGGGGTTATAAATGGTTTACTACTCGAAAGTTTCTTTAATAGAAACCCACATCGTAAAAAGGAATAACAAAACTTGGCTTTAAAAACTAAAGTATGAAACGTAACGGTTACCCAAATTAACTAATCACTGGGTTTCTACATAGTAGAACATAGGTGAAAATATGGATATGGAGAGAAATCTAACCGTCATGTTCTGATGGAGAGTGGTAGAGAACATGGCTATGAAAAAGCAAAAAATCACAAAGCCATAGATTTGTGATGATCTAAGGTACCATCTGATTCATCAGATATAAGGGCACTAAGACAACATTTTTGGTTTTCAAGATCATTTCCCTAAAGTTGATGAAATTTGAATTAGAATAAATACTTTTGTGATTTTGGTACAATCTCACCGTTGGTCGTTCTTTGGACAATTTCCACTTCATCTCTTAAAGAAATGAAGTTTAATTTGTCATTCATGAAGTGTTAGAAGATAATGTGATAAAATGATGGGTCATTCCATCTATCTCAAACAAAAGGTTAGAAAAGTTATCAAAAATACATAAGTCCATCTATTCTGAGATTAATCATATATGGTTCCTAAAATGGACTTATACTTCATATATCATACTGATTAATATAATAAAACTAGTTTCTACTAAATAGGGACTTCCTGTAGGCCAGTGGTAGGCGATAAAGGCCTGTCGTACTTCAGTTGTGGGTTCGATTCCCACAGCCTTGTCCGACGCGACGGGTTGTCGCCCATCCTATAGGTTGTCCTTTTTCGAAAACTACATTATAAATAATATCGAAAAAAATCTAGCCTTAAACAATACTAACTTATGTCCAACATAATTTATTCCAATCTTTAGGCTTATCCAAAATACATATGTCCAATATCATAGTATAAAGAAAACGATTACTTGAAATGTCATCAACCAAGCATGTGAATACCATCATTTATCCCCCATATATCTTGTTGGTCACATTCCAATCATGTGAATACCTTAATCATGTATTATCTTGAAAAATTAATACCCATTAAACCTTAGTGAAAACATGAATGATGTCAAAAGTTAACTCTTTCCACATACCAAAATCCAAAAATTCTATATACTCAAACCATGATATGACCTTCTCCTTATATCAGTCATGAGCTCATGAATACTATCAAACATTTAATTTTCTCCTTATCCCTTCATTATGCGCATATCATCTACTTTCCAAAAATATCTGAATAACCTTTCATGGTCACTGGTACCATTCATCATATACTTTCAAAACATAAGGAAAGACAACAGTGAAACAATCCTTAGATGTCTCTTTATTCCATAGTACTACGAGATTACTTATACAACATTACACTTGATAAACATGTAATCATTCCACTACCTTCTTAAACCATTGACCGAGCTTCAACAATTCTTTCATCTCACATATCATTTGTAGTCTCTTCATAAATACTACTCATATGACCATGCTGATTCTCTTCATGAGATTTTCCCTTAGGGCATTGGTTTGCATAATGCCCATACATTCCACATTTAAAACATCTAATCATTGTTGATGTCGTAGTAATACCATTATCCTTGTCCATGGTGTTAACTGAACCTTTTCCTTTGTACTTACTAGTTTTGTGTCCTTCTTTTCCACACCCAAACCAGTTTCCAGTTCCTTTGAAACAATCTCCTCGATGCCTCTTCCCACATGATTTACATGAGAGAAATTGAACTTTATTTCCTCTATGATAATCATGAAACTCCATCTTTCTCTTGTTATCTGAGTCGGGAAACTTACCAAAGTTGAGATTATTGATCATATTATGAGATTTCTTATTAGGCATAATAACGATTTTTGGACTTCCAAATCCCATTTCATTTGGTTGCTCATGAAGAATATCATTCCATTGTCCGTCATATCCTCCATTATCGTGAATCTTCCTGTTTCCAGCCATTTTCTAAAACCCAAAAAGAATAGCGTGAGAGGAAAAAATCATGCTAGGGAAAAAAACATAGTAAAGGGGGAGTACCGTCAATATCTAACATCTTAGGTTAAATTCTATGATCGTTACCATAGTTCTAGGACTATATCCTATACGTATACTTATCCTTAGGGACATCCCTAGACATACCTTAGAAATATCTCTAGGGATCTCACTAACGTTTTCGCATCCTAGTTTACAAAGGTTAACTAAACCTTTCCTCTGATACCAACTGTAGAAACCTGAATCTTGACGTACATGGACATTACATTACTTTTTCGGAATACTTAGTACATAACAAAAACAGACACACAAGGACCATAATAGTTTAGTGTCTTTGGAAACTTGGAACGTAATCTTCTAATCGTGGTGAAAGATCTTCAACATATCCCATAAAGATCTTTCCCTTTTTTTCTTACCTAAAACCTTTCTTTATATCCTGGGGAAAAGAAAACATAAAAATGGTGAGCTCAAATGCTCAGTAAGGGTAATCATAGAGAACATAAAACAATCCATAAACATTTTAATGAAAAATCTTGAACATAAAATCTAAACATCAAAATCTTGAGCAAGGACATAAATCTTGGAAGTACGTAAGGCATGTATTATAATGGAACATCAATCTTGATAAAATAGAATGAGAATAAATCATGTAATTGTGGCAACCATTCAACACTTTTTATGATTTCCATAGTAGCCAAGGCATTAGTGCCAAGACCATCTTAGTGGACAAAGTCCCTTTCTGAATCGAGTTCACTCCTCGTTTCAGTCCTACAACACTGAACCGGATTAACTTAACGTTACAGCCATGTATATCTCATGAGATATAAATCTTTACCCAATTAATTGGAGGGAGATATAGGTCCCACCCATCTCATAATGATACCATTCTTATGTGTACCAAAAAATAATAAACCATACATCATAGCATAACCCATGTAATAAAAATGGGAATCTTAAAACATCATGACATCATAAAACAATTCATATAAGATAAAGGAATTCATAAAAATAATTCCATCACAACATAATCAATTCAATGTAATAATAGGGATAGAAACATAACCCTATATTATCTTAGATGGAAAATAATTTTGATAAAACACTTGAACTCCATTCTTGAGGAAAATATCCTTTCTACTTCAAAAACATTTCCTTTCTTAACATGTCATATAATTTTGAACTAAAAGAAGTTGATTAAAAATAAACTTGAAAACTTGTAAAGGAATCTTCATGGAAATAATGTTCTAAAAATCCATTCATGCCGTATAAGTTAAAAAAAGACATTCTTCTCGTACTTTTGTCAGAAAAGTCAAAAAGTACCTCGTACGAAAAAGGACAAAAGATTCCTTTAATATCTTTTACTAAAAACTCACCGAAGGGTAAAATTGGATTTAAAAAATTGTAGGTGGATGGAAATAATATCACATATTGAGGAAACATGGATGTGGATGATAAAATACACCCCGGTAAATTCCAAAGTATAAACAATCTTGGATAAAAATGAGATTGTGATATTTCCCTTACCTTAGGTCTGATATGCTTCGTATGTATCCAAAACTCCTGTATAATGATTTAAATAATGTCATTGACTTATTACAGAATCATATTAATTGTTATGATATCATATATGGTTCACTTATGACTTTATATTACCCGTTCTTTTGTAAGTTCCATGTTAAAGCAGCGTTTTGGGTAAAATTGTTTTATTTATCGTACATGTTTGGACTTGTTGTTCTTGATATTATTACTTATATCCTGATTTACTTAATTCCAGAATGTAAAACATGATTTATATGTAATATATATTCAGCATATACATATATATATATATATGATAGATCGATAAATGGAATGAAATACACCGTTCATGGAGACGGTAGGCCGTACGTACACATGAACGCTGTTTTCGTTTCCTTGTTGAATTGAATGAAATTAAATAGATGACATACATATATATATATATAAATAAATAAAGTATCATTATTATGTCATATATTTCATTATTATTCATTATATATACTTTATAATCATTCTTTAATGGTTAATCATGGAAAATGAATCTCATCGCATTCGTGGAGACGGTAGTCCGTACGTACGCACGAGCGATGATATCATTCCCATGATCGTGGAATTGTATTGGAGTGTATGTATAATATTTAAGAATAAATATCACTTTACAAAAATCATATATAGTCATTATTTACACCATTATACCCATCCAAATAAGGTGGTGGTGGAAAATAGATTACACCACGACGTGGAGACGATATTCCGTACGTACGCACGCGCAGTGATTTCATTTTCCGTAGGATGGATAGATGGTGAAATAGGGTTGTTTCATACTTATAATAAAATATCAGTATATGAGTGATACTGATGTTATTACTTCATAACGAAACAACTAAAGAAGAAGAAGTAGAAGAGGAAATAAAGTTGAAATAATCGGTAACAGATATTACCTCTTCTTTTGAAGCGCCTCTTTGAGACCTCCTCTTAGGGTACTAAAATTGGTCTTTGAATAAGACCAGGACCTCTAGGATGTTTCTGGGGAAGTGGAGAAGATAATTTGGCAGGTTTTGGCCGATATTGAAGGCTCAAATTGGTGTGAGGAAGAGAGGGAGGAGGTACCCTTTTATAAGGGAGGAGAGGGGCACTTTAGGAAAACTTAAAATATTATTTTATTATAAAGTAATATTCGGTTTTTAATAGCTTCAAATTGATTTATTTAGAATATAATGTGGGTATGGATCGAAATAATCTCATCCAATAGAATTTATACAAGTTTAGGTTTCTATTTTAACCTTATCATTTAGATTTAACTTTAAGTTAAACAATTTTACTTTTACCGTGTCTTCATGTTTTCTTACACTATAAGGTTAATAAACTTACTAAAACAAGAAAAAAGAACCCCAATTTGTTTATTATTAATATATATAACCTTATCTAATTCATTTGGCCGAACCTTAGATTTTTAGGAATAAAATAACAATTAATAATATAATATTTGTTTTAATTTTGGTAATTTATTTTTGTGAAAATCATAACAGAATGATTAGTTCGAAAAAAGTTAATTAAATCAATACTAACATGTCATATTGACCTAGAAAATTAGTGTAATTCATAAAAAGTCTCAAATTACATTTATTTGGGTATTTATAACATCAATTATGTCAATATTTCATTAATAAGATAATTACTGCATCATTATTGTGTCATACATAAATTAAATTATTTAATGTCTAAAAATTACAAATAAAATACCATTATGTAGGAAATCTTTTTATATTTCTAATGAATATTTATAGTCGAATTTATCTTCTGTATAAGCCTATATTAAAAATTATTTAGTTATTAAACTTTGATTTTAACTATTTTAACCCTTCTTTAAATAAATTAATAATAAATGTCCTAATCTAATCTAAGTGGGCCTAAATGGTCATATTTTATTTCTAAGGTTGTTTTTGGTCGAATTACACTTATCCAATAGAATTAGGACATGTTTTAGGGTAATAATAATATCATTTTTACCCTTAATTACCCTATTTACTTTTAACCGTGGTAAAAAAAAGTAAAAAGTTACTATTCACCAAAAATTATTTCCATCTCATTGAACCACATTTTAGTCCTTAATATTAATCGTGTCTCTCAGATTTTTGAAATTCAATTCACAGAAGTGGTAAAATTTCATTTAAATGAAAAAGTCAGTTTTTAACTACCACTAAGTGGTTTCACTATTCATCGAAAATTGAAGTTTTTCAGAAAAATACCAAAAATTCAGCCTAAACATTATTTGATATTACAAATTCAAAATTGATGTGTATTTTTCCAAATTCAAAACATAGAAGTGGCATTAATTAATTTTAAAATTAATTCCCGTTATTAAAACATATAGCGTGTTTTTAAGAAACAATAACTATCAAAAGATTGATACTTGTTTATATCCAATTTCAAAGTGAAATTAATTCCAATGACCAACATTGGATTAAATGGTAAAAATATATTCTAATTAAACTTTAAAACCAATTGAAAAGATAATCTAACCATATAAATTATTGCGATGAAATTAGTTGTTTTTAATTAAAATATAGCGTATTTTTACTATTCATCAAAATATGAAAGTTATCAGAATAATATGAAAAATTTATCCCAATTAAATTTTTATATCCATATTCCAAGGAAGAATTTTATTTTGTCAAATTGAACTTATAAACATGTAAAAACTATATTTAAAGTGGGTGCGCCATCAAAAGGCGGCAAAACTGCATTTTTTGAAAAATACTTATTTTACCCGAAAAATTTATTTAGTTCTCATACCATTTTCTAGAAAATATGTAAGATGAATAATAATGTTATAAAACTCAAAATTTAGTTAATACTATTCATAACGGCTAGTACATAATAATATTATAATAATATATCGTTGTTTAGTAAAACCCGGTATTGCGTACAACACACGCTATTGAGGAAGGTCGCGATTGCGTGTAATGCAAGCCAAGTCAGGGATGTGTGTTGTACAAGCTCCTTTTGGTGTAGTATACAACACAATACATTAATGAAATTAAAAAGAATTTTTTTCATAAAATCTCGGGGTGTTACATTCTATCCCCCTTAAAATGAATTTCGCCCTCGAAATTCGTCGGGGTTATAAATGGTTTACTACTCGAAAGTTTCTTTAATAGAAACCCACATCGTAAAAAGGAATAACAAAACTTGGCTTTAAAAACTAAAGTATGAAACGTAACGGTTACCCAAATTAACTAATCACTGGGTTTCTACATAGTAGAACATAGGTGAAAATATGGATATGGAGAGAAATCTAACCGTCATGTTCTGATGGAGAGTGGTAGAGAACATGGCTATGAAAAAGCAAAAAATCACAAAGCCATAGATTTGTGATGATCTAAGGTACCATCTGATTCATCAGATATAAGGGCACTAAGACAACATTTTTGGTTTTCAAGATCATTTCCCTAAAGTTGATGAAATTTGAATTAGAATAAATACTTTTGTGATTTTGGTACAATCTCACCGTTGGTCGTTCTTTGGACAATTTCCACTTCATCTCTTAAAGAAATGAAGTTTAATTTGTCATTCATGAAGTGTTAGAAGATAATGTGATAAAATGATGGGTCATTCCATCTATCTCAAACAAAAGGTTAGAAAAGTTATCAAAAATACATAAGTCCATCTATTCTGAGATTAATCATATATGGTTCCTAAAATGGACTTATACTTCATATATCATACTGATTAATATAATAAAACTAGTTTCTACTAAATAGGGACTTCCTGTAGGCCAGTGGTAGGCGATAAAGGCTTGTCGTACTTCAGTTGTGGGTTCGATTCCCACAGCCTTGTCCGACGCGACGGGTTGTCGCCCATCCTATAGGTTGTCCTTTTTCTAAAACTACATTATAAATAATATCGAAAAAAATCTAGCCTTAAACAATACTAACTTATGTCCAACATAATTTATTCCAATCTTTAGGCTTATCCAAAATACATATGTCCAATATCATAGTATAAAGAAAACGATTACTTGAAATGTCATCAACCAAGCATGTGAATACCATCATTTATCCCCCATATATCTTGTTGGTCACATTCCAATCATGTGAATACCTTAATCATGTATTATCTTGAAAAATGAATACCCATTAAACCTTAGTGAAAACATGAATGATGTCAAAAGTTAACTCTTTCCACATACCAAAATCCAAAAATTCTATATACTCAAACCATGATATGACCTTCTCCTTATATCAGTCATGAGCTCATGAATACTATCAAACATTTAATTTTCTCCTTATCCCTTCATTATGCGCATATCATCTACTTTCCAAAAATATCTGAATAACCTTTCATGGTCACTGGTACCATTCATCATATACTTTCAAAACATAAGGAAAGACAACAGTGAAACAATCCTTAGATGTCTCTTTATTCCATAGTACTACGAGATTACTTATACAACATTACACTTGATAAACATGTAATCATTCCACTACCTTCTTAAACCATTGACCGAGCTTCAACAATTCTTTCATCTCACATATCATTTGTAGTCTCTTCATAAATACTACTCATATGACCATGCTGATTCTCTTCATGAGATTTTCCCTTAGGGCATTGGTTTGCATAATGCCCATACATTCCACATTTAAAACATCTAATCATTGTTGATGTCGTAGTAATACCATTATCCTTGTCCATGGTGTTAACTGAACCTTTTCCTTTGTACTTACTAGTTTTGTGTCCTTCTTTTCCACACCCAAATCAGTTTCCAGTTCCTTTGAAACAATCTCCTCGATGCCTCTTCCCACATGATTTACATGGGAGAAATTGAACTTTATTTCCTCTATGATAATCATGAAACTCCATCTTTCTCTTGTTATCTGAGTCGGGAAACTTACCAAAGTTGAGATTATTGATCATATTATGAGATTTCTTATTAGGCATAATAACGATTTTTGGACATCCAAATCCCATTTCATTTGGTTGCTCATGAAGAATATCATTCCATTGTCCGTCATATCCTCCATTATCGTGAATCTTCCTGTTTCCAGCCATTTTCTAAAACCCAAAAAGAATAGCGTGAGAGGAAAAAATCATGCTAGGGAAAAAAACATAGTAAAGGGGGAGTACCGTCAATATCTAACATCTTAGGTTAAATTCTATGATCGTTACCATAGTTCTAGGACTATATCCTATACGTATACTTATCCTTAGGGACATCCCTAGACATACCTTAGAAATATCTCTAGGGATCTCACTAACGTTTTCGCATCCTAGTTTACAAAGGTTAACTAAACCTTTCCTCTGATACCAACTGTAGAAACCCGAATCTTGACGTACATGGACATTACATTACTTTTTCGGAATACTTAGTACATAACAAAAACAGACACACAAGGACCATAATAGTTTAGTGTCTTTGGAAACTTGGAACGTAATCTTCTAATCGTGGTGAAAGATCTTCAACATATCCCATAAAGATCTTTCCCTTTTTTTCTTACCTAAAACCTTTCTTTATATCCTGGGGAAAAGAAAACATAAAAATGGTGAGCTCAAATGCTCAGTAAGGGTAAGCATAGAGAACATAAAACAATCCATAAACATTTTAATGAAAAATCTTGAACATAAAATCTAAACATCAAAATCTTGAGCAAGGACATAAATCTTGGAAGTACGTAAGGCATGTATTATAATGGAACATCAATCTTGATAAAATAGAATGAGAATAAATCATGTAATTGTGGCAACCATTCAACACTTTTTATGATTTCCATAGTAGCCAAGGCATTAGTTCCAAGACCATCTTAGTGGACAAAGTCCCTTTCTGAATCGAGTTCACTCCTCGTTTCAGTCCTACAACACTGAACCGGATTAACTTAACGTTACAGCCATGTATATCTCATGAGATATAAATCTTTACCCAATTAATTGGAGGGAGATATAGGTCCCACCCATCTCATAATGATACCATTCTTATGTGTACCAAAAAATAATAAACCATACATCATAGCATAACCCATGTAATAAAAATGGGAATCTTAAAACATCATGACATCATAAAACAATTCATATAAGATAAAGGAATTCATAAAAATAATTCCATCACAACATAATCAATTCAATGTAATAATAGGGATAGAAACATAACCCTATATTATCTTAGATGGAAAATAATTTTGATAAAACACTTGAACTCCATTCTTGAGGAAAATATCCTTTCTACTTCAAAAACATTTCCTTTCTTAACATGTCATATAATTTTGAACTAAAAGAAGTTGATTAAAAATAAACTTGAAAACTTGTAAAGGAATCTTCATGGAAAGAATGTTCTAAAAATCCATTCATGCCGTATAAGTTAAAAAAAAGACATTCTTCTCGTACTTTTGTCAGAAAAGTCAAAAAGTACCTCGTACGAAAAAGGACAAAAGATTCCTTTCATATCTTTTACTAAAAACTCACCGAAGGGTAAAATTGGATTTAAAAAATTGTAGGTGGATGGAAATAATATCACATATTGAGGAAACATGGATGTGGATGATAAAATACACCCCAGTAAATTCCAAAGTATAAACAATCTCGGATAAAAATGAGATTGTGATATTTCCCTTACCTTAGGTCTGATATGCTTCGTATGTATCCAAAACTCCTGTATAATGATTTAAATAATGTCATTGACTTATTACAGAATCATATTAATTGTTATGATATCATATATGGTTCACTTATGACTTTATATTACCCGTTCTTTTGTAAGTTCCATATTAAAGCAGCGTTTTGGGTAAAATTGTTTTATTTATCGTACATGTTTGGACTTGTTGTTCTTGATATTATTACTTATATCCTGATTTACTTAATTCCAGAATGTAAAACATGATTTATATGTAATATATATTCAGCATATACATATATATATATATATATATATATATGATAGATCGATAAATGGAATGAAATACACCGTTCATGGAGACGGTAGGCCGTACGTACGCATGAACGCTGTTTTCGTTTCCTTTTTGAATTGAATGAAATTAAATAGATGACATACATATATATATACATAAATACAGTAGCATTATTATGTCATATATTTCATTATTATTCATTATATATACTTTATAATCATTCTTGAATGGTTAATCATGGAAAATGAATCTCATCGCGTTCGTGGAGACGGTAGTCCGTACGTACGCATGAGCGATGATATCATTCCCATGATCGTGGAATTGTATTGGAGTGTATGTATACTATTTCAGAATCAATATCACTTTACAACAATCATATATAGTCATTATTTACACCATTATACCCATCCAAATAAGGTGGTGGTGGAAAATAGATTACACCACGGCGTGGAGACGGTATTCCGTACGTACGCACGCGCGGTGATTTCATTTTCTGTAGGATGGATAGATGGTGAAATAGGGTTGTTTCATAATTATAATAAAATATCAGTATATGAGTGATACTGATGTTATTACTTCATAATGAAATAACTAAAGAAGAATAAGTAGAAGAGGAAATAAAGTTGAAAGAATCGGTAACGGACATTACCTCTTCTTTGAAGCGCCTCTTTGAGACCTCCTCTTAGGGTACTAAAATTGGTCTTTGAAGAAGAACAGGACCACTAGGATGTTTCTAGGGAAGTTTAGAAGATAATTTGGCAGGGTTTGGCCAATCTTGAAGGCTCAAAGTGGTGTGAGGAAGAGAGGAAGGAGGTACCCTTTTATAAGGGAGGAGAGGGACACCTTAGGAAAACTTAAAATATTATTTTATTATAAAGTCATATTCGGTTTTTAATAGCTTCAAATTGATTTATTTAGAAGCTAATGTGGGTATGGGTCGAAATAATCTCATCCAATAGAATTTATACAAGTTTAGGTTTCTATTTTAACCTTATCATTTATATTTAACTTTAAGTTAAACAATTTTACTTTTACCGTGTCTTCTTGTTTTCTTACACTATAAGGTTAATAAACTTACTAAAACAAGACAAAAGAACCCCAATTTGTTTATTATTTATATATATAACCTTATATAAGTCAATTTTAGGAACCTTAGTTTTTTAGGAATAAAATAACAATTAATAATATAATATTTGTTTTAAAAACTATTTTATGTCAATTTTGACACTATTTGGTAATTGATTTTTGTGAAAATCATAACAAAATGATTAGTTCTAAAAAAGTTAATTAAATCAATACTAACATGTCATATTGAACTATAAAATTAGTTTAATTTAGAAAAAGTCTCAAATTACATTTATTTGGGTATTTTTAACATCAATTATGTCAATATTTCATTAATAAGATAATTACTGCATCATCATTGTGTCATACATAAATTAAATTATTTAATGTCTAAAAATTACAAATAAAATACCATTATGTAGGAAATATTTTTATATTTCTAATGAATATTTATAGTCGAATTTATCTTCTGTATAAGACTATATTAAAAATGATTTAGTTATTAAACTTTGATTTTAACTATTTTAACCCTTCTTTAAATAAATTAATAATAAATGTCCTAATCTAATCCAAGTGGGCCTAAATGGTCATATTTTATTCCTAAGGTTTTTTTTGGTCAAATTAAACTTATCCAATAGAATTAGGACATGTTTTAGGGTAATAATAATATCATTTTTACCCTTAATTACCCTATTTACTTTTAACTGTGGTAAAAAAAAGTAAAAAATTACTATTCACCAAAAATTATTTTCATCTCATTAAACCACATTTTAGTCCTTAATATTAACCGTGTCTCTTGGATTTTTGAAATTCAATTCATAGAAGTGGTAAAATTTCATTTAAATGAAAAAGTCATTTTTTTAACTACCACTAAGTAGTTTCACTATTCATCGAAAATTGAAGTTTTTTAGAAAAATACCAAAAATTCTGCCTAAACATTATTTGATATTCTGAATTCAAAATTGATGTCTATTTTTCCAAATTCAAAACATAGAAGTGACATAAATTAATTTTAAAATTAATTCCCGCTATTAAAACAAATAGCGTGTTTTTAAGAAACAATAACTATCAAAAGATTGATACTTGTTTATATCCAATTTCAAAGTGAAATTAATTCCAATGACCAACATTGGATTAAGTGGTAAAAATATATTCTAATAAAACTTTAAAACCAATTAAAAAGATAATCTAACCATATAAATTATTGTGAAGAAATAAGTTGTTTTTAATTAAAATATAACGTATTTTTACTATTCATCAAAATATGAAAGTTATCAGAATAATATGAAAAATTTATCCCAATTAAATTTTTATATCCAGATTCCAAGGAAGAATTTTATTTTGTCAAATTTAACTTATAAACATGTAAAAACTATATTTAAAGTGGGTGCGCCATCAAAAGGCGGCAAAACTGCATTTTTTGAAAAATACTTATTTTACCCGAAAAATTTATTTAGTTCTCATACCATGTTCTAGAAAATATTTAAGATGAATAATAATGTTATAAAACTCAAAATGTAGTTAATACTATTCATAACGGCTAGTCCATAATAATATTATAATAATATATCGTTGTTTAGTAAAACCCGGTATTGCGTACAACACACGCTATTGAGGAAGGTCACGATTGCGTATAATGCAAACCAAGTCAGGGATGCGTGTTGTGAAAGCTCCTTTTAGTGTAGCATACAACAAAAGACATTAACGAAATTAAAAAGATTTTTTTTCAGAAAATCTCGGGGTGTTACATAAGGGCCTAGAGGGTCACACACAATAGCGCCTTGAGAATCTACCCTATTCTGTGAATAGGAATTTAGAACTTGGTGGGCCCCTACAATGGGTCTGAACACTATCCAAGTTCTATGGATCACCAAAGAATAAATAAATTCATTAATTATTCGAGTTTAGAATAATTCATTGAATTTATTTATAACATGTATTTACAAGTTATATAGTAAATACATGTATTAATATTGTTCGACTGGATTTAAATATCCTAGGTTTGTTTAATATTAGTAGGAGGAATGAGTCGAGCTAAAGAATCAAATTTATCACGTAATATATTTATATATTACAAGTAAGTGATAAATGGTAAATATTATTTATGTCATAATTTTATTTGTCATAAATAATTATTTATATCACTTATATAGCAGACATCTATTACACGGGGGCCGGGTACCTATACCGCGTGTTTTAACACTCCCTATATAAGTGAGAGAGATGATATCCCACTATTACTATTCATGTGTCAAGATTGAGAGCATCTCTCTCCTCCTGGAATTTAGAGAGAGAGAGAGATACTCTCAAGCAAAGAAGGATCTTCAAGATCATCCATCCCAGATCGAAGCTTCATCCTTTGCGGTGATCATCGCTGTGCTGAAGTGAGCATCGAAGATCCGTGCTAGCACCCAGATCTTGACGAACGACGCGTGAGAAGATTCGCGAGGCGTGTGTGGATGATATAGAGGGCTTCGACATCAGAGACTTCGAGCAACGATCGCTGGCGTCCTGCACGTCAATTCTGAACAAGGTAAATGTTCAGTTTAATTTTTGTTCTCCTCATGAACCTTGCGAGATCCTTGGACCAAGACGGGACAAGATCATTGGAGTTGACAGGGTTATGTCACTCCATTGAAGTAGAAAATTTTAAAATCCTGGCCCACCAGCTTCCGCTGCGCAGTCCCGGTACCCAACAGTCTCATCCCACATGATGGCGTGTGAACGAGATGCCCATATCGAGATTATCGACCTCTATGCTGGGGTGGAGTATGATGACCCAGAGAGGGATGATCCTCGGGCGTTGGAACCTCAACTGTTGGATGCTCTACTTGTGTCTCAATGGGAGTAGGTGTCAACTGGATTTCATCCTACACACCCAATTCTTCTACCACTAGGTGAGTAAAAGGACCCGCCATCATCACCTGAGGGAACCATATAACTTGTGAAGGACCCGACATGAAAGCTGGAGGGATGGGAAATGACCCCTAATAGAAGCTCAGATAATCTGTACACCACTAAAACTGTGGATATCTTACCAATAGAAATGGATCCTATGCATCCTAATGCACATCCCCAATCGATTGATGCTAGAATGCTAGAGGACGACCTCTGCCTGTGGAATAGGTGAGACCTCACGTGAATCACGATGCGATCTATGCCACTGTTTTCGTGGATCATCAGCATCGACAAATGATAGAGGATGTTCCTAAGAAGGAATCACCACTCCCTGGGAAGAAATTTCATCTCTCTAGGGTGGATGATCGAAGATTCTATCGCGAACCGCATGATAAACTGGTATCACCCCCTACACTGCAATATGGATCACTACCAAGCTAGAAACCTCATACTCTAGATCAGACATGCGTATAATCCGCTGTAGTTGAGTATGATATAAAGAGATTCAAAACTAATTAGAAAATAGTACAATAAAAAAACTGATGAAAATTTATTGACTTACCAGATCCTGAAACCCTCTGCCGTGTGGAGTAAGATACAATATAGACTTCAGTCTATACCATAACTCATACTCGACCTGCTGTGATAGATGTAATGACATTTTATGTACACCCTTGATATTAAGTGATGCTCATCTTCCCAAGAGGTAGAGATACTCGATATGTCATCAGCGCCAGTCGACATCTTTTCTCCTCGTCAGCTTCACAGAATGAAGCTCTGATGACTGTCTTGATGGAAATGGAATGTACTGAACACAACCAAATTGGCGCATGACTCCATCAGGCTGGTGTTACTCAATAATATGAAAGTGAAAGAGAGGCACTACAACCATAACATCATGAATTCCAACAGTATAGTATACATACAACTGGTCTAATAAAGCCCAGTATGACATCCAAGAGACTCGAGTTGGTGAGGACTCGACAAGTGCATCCAAGAGACCCGAGTTCAAAATCGGGTGGATACATATTTCTGGGTTACTGTAGTAGTACAGTAGTAGGTACTGTTCAGTACTGTAGCAGCCAGAACTATTCATCTGTTTGGGCTTTTGGGCCACCGGTTTGGGTCTCGGGTCCTTTAATGCCTTCGAGCTCCCAAGAAATTTGGGCCAGTAAGACTTTTGGGTCACATAAAAGCCTTAGGTCCACCTTAAGGCCTTTGGGACACCTCAAGGCCTTTGGGCCACCTCAAGGCCTTCAGGCCACCTGCAATTGTGCTTAAAAAATGATCAGACAGACTCTACAAGGAGTAGACTCCAGATGGGGATTCAGAGCAGACACATTCACCAAAGAAGAAACTAAGCATATTTTTCAAAAAGGGAGGGTATGATATTGCCATCAGGACCAGCCTATGATTTCACGGGAAATCTATCCAAATAGCCATGCGAAGGTGAAGAGATGATATCACGATAAAGAAGCTGGGAGGAGGAGTTCCAAAGTATAGTATGTATATCTCCTAATACCTACGGGTCATGTAATATCTAAGCCTACAGGCCTTGTAAGGGTTCCCCCTCATCCCTTGAAAGGGGGGTTATCAAAAACCAATAAAAAAAGAAGGCCTTCGGGCTATTCGGGCGGACATGTGAGATTTTTCAAACAAGTTTGTTATTAAAAACTAAAAATAATGATATTATGAAATTGGTTAGTTAATGAAAGATTGTATATACTTACGTCGGTGGATAATAGACTGTCCAACATGAGACGATATGCACCCAAATGGAATCTCAGAGCACTGATGAAGTGGTGTGCCTAACTCCACCTATAAAATACAACATCAAAAATGATAAAAAATAAGAAATTAAATTCAATAACTTTAACTAGCATTGAAAACCAATAGAGATGAGTGATCATACCAGCGTCCACGCAGAGCGTCACACAACACATCTATAAGAAGACCCTGACCAACAAAAATAGTGGAGAGGGGGGAAATACACTTTCATGCCCACATCTGAAGAAGGATGACACATCCCCAAGATTCATGGGATCTGAGTGACATACCGTGCATAATGATTTATAAGTGTAATCCAAGCACACAGATCACCAGCTATATCTTTTGGCCTGATCAAAATCTTCCAGTATCCTCAGATATGTCATGTGCACATGCATACCATAGTAATTAGTGAACAATGTCCCTCTAATGAGCCACAAGATATATGCACGGTCATGACACATGACAATATTCTCATCAGTGTCATCAGGTAACTGTGAAAAATGCATCTCAAGCCACCTCATAGATATTGACTCGAAATTTGTAGCAGCATTATCGGCCAAAATTTCAACGCCTAGAAATCTCTATACAAGCTTAGGCCAGTCTCTATAGGTGGGTCTAATAACTAAATCCCTATGAATAGGAAGACTAAGAAGGACTACCACATTCTCAAGGGTGATAGTCACCTCTCCCTCAGGTAAGTGGAATGTGTGTGTCTTCGGTCTCCATCTCTTAAAGAGGACATCAAGTAGGTGATGATCAACAAATATGAAATTGGATACCATAATTCCATAGAATCCAACATAGCGTAGGTATAGTATAATGGTAGTTGGAGGCAGAATATGATGATGATGGTGTGCTCGACACACCCTAATCCGTCGAACCTGACGGCCCTCTATCACATCGCAGGAAACATTCCTATACTGCTCAGTGAGTAGTGTAGTATCCTCCATCTGTATGTAAAAAAATGATATAAGTTTTAAGTGTAAAATATAAATATAACATTATGGTCAGAAGAATGTTATGACTGGTAGAATGTAAGACATGATATGTTTATTCCCGTTGTTTTATGAGGTTTTTTTACCAAAAGAAAAGAGCATTTCTTCATGTTTCTCATAACATATTTCTAAAGTGGTTTTATATTTGTTTTTACCTAGGAAAGAGTGTTTTGTAAGATATGGTTTTATATATTTATATATAAAAACATTTTTTCTTCATTATCTAAAATTTTATTAGAAAATAAGTGACAAAATGTTTTGGAAAGTGAGGTAAAAAGAAGAGAAAATATAAATTTATTTATCCATGATAAAATGATAATTATGATCATATAAAGTGAAATGGACATGAACAAACCCATTAAACAACACATGAATTCTTTACAATAGACAAGAAATACCTTGACATTTTT
Source organism: Viscum album (assembly GCA_963277665.1). Lineage (NCBI taxonomy): Eukaryota > Viridiplantae > Streptophyta > Magnoliopsida > Santalales > Viscaceae > Viscum > Viscum album. The sequence goes on along the minus strand of OY728123.1, from coordinate 741,745,145 downwards.
CAACAGAATAGAGTTTGGATAAGATGATTCTGACTTGCGAAGTGATGTAAAATCCCACTTATTTTCAAGTGGTATCTTATTAACATCTTATAAAGGGATGTACTTAACTTTTGAATTTTCAAAATCTTTCGGTCTTCCAATGATAGACCTCCCTATATGATGAATATTTCATTAGGAGGCCAAAATATTTTGAAAATTAAAACATTAAGTACATCTTTTTGGAAGATGTTATTAAGATACCACTTGAAAATAAGCTGGATTTTACTTCACTTCTGAAGTAATACTCATCTCATCCAAACTTTGTTCTGTTGAAAAATGTAAAGGCCTTTTTAGTCTATTATAAAGCATTCATGTTTTATTTAATGGGTTTGTTCTTGTCTATTTTACTTTATATGATCATAATTGTCATTTAATCATGGATAAATAAATTGATATGATGTTTTCTATTATTTTTACATCACTTTCCAAAACATTCTGTCACTTATTTTCTAATAAACTTATTTCTATTTGATAGTAAAATTATTCAGAAATGTCAGACAATTCTATAAAACAAATGATATTATATTAACACCATATAATTAACAAATGAAAAGATCACATTGGAGACAATACATCATTATGGATGAGAGTGTGAACTCGATCCAGTAATGTTAGGGCATCGTTTCCAGTTATGACCTTCTTGATGAAATATTCTACATCTCAAACTTTTCCCTTATTCTTGAGGCCAGTCCATCTCATTCCACATCCTGCTGGACTTTGGTCTTCCTTGTTAACACAACCTTTTGATGTCAGTTATCAATATCGACTGGTCATTGGGCATTGATAAATATAGAAACTCCCCAATTAGCATCCATAGTGCAACATAACAGTTAGCAATAATGTTCATCCGGTACACTGGATCAACATATAACTCCCATGATATGTTCACAAAGGCACATGTTGCGATGGCATGTGCGCATGGAAACCATAATTCCAAGAAGTTTCCACATTGACATTGCATAGATTCTAGTAATACCACCATTTTTCACCGATGCTACTTGTGATGGGGTCTGGACACTCTTGAACTTCAAATCGAGAGTATTTTAGGTGAAAAATGTACACTCGATAACCAGAATCTTATTCAATGTTTTTTTCAATATCTTGTTGAAAGTGTCTTTTGTACCTTATCCCCTCCTAAATCTTGTACAATTCTATTTTTTTCTATCAACAAAGTACTTCACACAACGATAAAATGTCTCATGAACTAGGGTAGTTATAGGTAACTTGTGAAGGCCCTTGAAGACACCATTGACGCACTCCACAATGTTTTTGGTCATGTGTTCATACCTCTTCCTAATGTCATATTCCAATGTCTATTTTTCTTTTGGAATCCATATCATATAATCATACATTCCTTGATTAGACTTGCAGATTTCTTTGAAACATTCTTCAAACCTTCATTGATCTAGCTCAAATGCTACACAGAAGTGATCATATTTCACATAAATTAATTTTATCTTTACATTAAAATAGTAAAAAATAATAAAGACATTGTATACCAAGCCTCATGATTACCTTATTCATAGGTTCATTATGAAAAGTTTTTCACATGTTGCTAGCAATGTGTCTAATGTAGTACCAATGATGTGCATTTGGGGGTCTCCATGTATCAAGATCTATATTGATTTCCTCATTGATTGTCCAATGTCGATCAGATATCAAATATACACCCCGAATATGGGTGAAATGGTCACCGATACACGCAAAAAACAAACTCTATGATCCGTAGTTTTCCTTATCCATAATGGAAAATGCAAGCGAAAGAGGTGAACAATTTTCATCTTGGGTTACCACAATCAACAATACGCCCTTTTATATTTCATATAGAAATATTCCATCAATCTGTATGGACTTTTTTTCTGAAATGAAATGCGAAAATATAGGGGAGGAATGCCTAGAACAACTGATGAAATTGAACATGAGATTGATCAAGTCGATTATCTTGAGAAACAGTTCATTCATATGAATATGGAATAAAAATTGGTCATTATGTCTCAGTATGACTAGTAATTGCGGAAATACCCGATATGAGTCATCCCAATTACCACAGACCTTCAAAATTGCCTTCTGTTTCGCTATCCATGCCTTATTATAGGAAATATTATAACCAAAAGTTTTTTGTATCCTCTCTTGCACAAGGGATATAAGAACATCTTGGCAGGTTCTAATCATCTTGACGACAATAGATGACACAAATTTAGCATCCAATGAAGTATTATCTTGTGTCAAGTTTGGATGAAGGCAAGTATGGGCTGTCTCAATCTTTGAAATTCTCCATCCTCTAAATGCAATGTCTGAAATCAACCTCAATTAGAATCTACAACCATCCCCATATTTATCACACTGTATGATGTATTTTTTATGAATTGATTCCTAAACTAAATATCTATAGTGCCTCTCAATATGAAATCTTTTAAGTATGTTTTTCAATGCATCTTTACTTGGAAATCCCTTACAACATATAATGTTTTTTACAACTCACTAAACCTATCCACTATAAATCCAAGAAACTCAGTTGAAGGTGTGAGAACATTGCAGTCAAATTCAGGTTAACGTGCCATTGCTTCCAACCAAGATGTGAAGAGTGGTGGATGATTTATTGTGGGTCGAGACTGCTGTACAACTACTGTATTTCTAGAAACTTCCTCCCCAACTTCTGCTGCTCCATCCTCATATGAACTGTTGTCTTCATCTGTTCCATCATTAAAAAAATACTCATTGGAATTCGAATTTACATGTATATCTAGGAGATCATCTAGTTTTTCCTCTTTCTCATCATAGGGAAGAGCCTCAATTTCTTGGGAAAAACCTTCTTCAACCACTCTTGTAAGTATACGTCTTCGTACAATTGGATGTTGTTGTTGTACAGTAGAAACCTCAACATATAACTCTATCATGACACCATCTGACTGTTGGGAAAATAAATTTATTACTTAGACCCACTGCTCATCAGCAACCAATGGACAAGCTAGATGCCATATTGTAGTTGTGAATTGAAAATGTCTATAGCTAATAGAATTGATCTCTTGATCAGGTCTCAGATTTAAGAAACCAAAAATTCTGTCTTGACATTCACTTAGGGTTACATAATCATATGTTCTAACCATTTTTGATGGTTGTGTACTATAAGAAGCTCCTTGCTCAGTTTGAATAACCTCCCCTTAGAAATAGACACAGGAAAACATGAATCTCTACATCAAAAATGTTTTTTGATCAATATTATGGTAGTGTAAATAATATTGACAATGAGAGTTGACCATATAATATTTATGATACTAAAATTTTAGAACATCTTTTTATATCTTAAAATATGATACTAATATTTCATTATATAAAATTTTATTAGAAAATAAGCCACAGAATGTTTTTTAAACTAAGGTAAAAAGAAGAGAAAACATAAAATCAGTTTATTTATCAATGATAAAATGGAAATTATGATCATATAAAGTTAAATGGACAAGAACAAACTCATTAAATAACACATTAATTCTTTACAACAGAAAAGAAATACCTTTACATTTTTCAACAGAAGAGAGTTTGGATGAGATGAACCCGACTTCGGAAGTGAAGTAAAATCTAGCTTTTGAAAATTTTAAAGTTAAGTACATCCCTTTGGAAGATGTTATTAAGGTACAACTTGAAAATAATATGGATTTTACTTCACTTTCGAAGTCAGGTTCATCTTATCCAAACTCTGTTATGTTGAAACATGTTAAGGTATTTCTTATCTATTGTAAATCATTCATGTGTTATTTAATGGGTTTTTTTCTTATCAATTTCACTTTATATGATCATAATTTTCATTTTATCATTGATAAATGAACCGATTTAATTTTTTCTCTTCTTTTTTTCCTCAGTTTCCAAAACATTCTATGAATACTATTGACAACGAGGGTTGACCATATAATCTTTATGATACTAACATTTTAGAACGTCTTCTTATATCCTAAAATATGATACTAATGTTTCATAGTATAATTTTTAATCTTCCTAAAGGTATTTTAGTAGTTTATAAAGAAAATATGAATCATCTAAAGCATATCCCTAGGGAGTGTCAAACCAGGTATGCAACAAGACCCGTTGTCATGCACCAGTTCCCGACTGAGTCTAGCTCAATGTAGTGTTTTTGGGTTTTACCCCTAGGTACATATGTGCTAGAGCCACATACACTTGTAGTATCCAGACAGAGATTTAATTGATCAGATAACCACATAATCTTTATGATACCAAAATTTTAGAATATTTTCTAATATCCTAAGATATGACATGAATGTTTTGTAGTATGATTTTTAACTTTCCTAAAGGTATGTTTAGTGGTTTATAAATATAATGTGATTCATCTAAAAAATATCCATTAACATTAAAAAAACTGGCATGCAATAAGGGATGAATCATCTAAATCACAGGAGTAACAAATCATATGTGCAGTTAAGCCTATTTGTCATCTCGTTTGTCATCTTTAATCTTATGTTTATTCTATGTTATTCCAAATTTAATCAATATGTAATCATTAATTAATCATCATCTAATCATTCTTTAATCATTAGTTAATAATTCTTTAAGAATTATTGAATTATTCATTAAACATTAGTTAACCATTAGTTAATTATTCTTTAGTCATTAGTTAATCAATCTTTAATCACTAGTTAATAATTGGTTAATCATTAGTTAATCATTGGTTAATCATTAGTTAATAATTCTTTAATAACTCTTTAATCATTCCTTAATCATTCTTAAATCAAAACTTAATCATTACTTAATAAATATTTAATCATTAGTTAATGATTAGTTAATCATTATTTATTCATTATTTAACCATTCCTTAATCATTAGTTCATCATTAGTTAATTATTATTTAATCATTCTTTAATCATTACTTAATCATTCTTTAATAATTAGTTAACCATTATTTAATCATTCCCTAATCATTAGTTAATCATTCTTAAATCATCCCTTAATCATTCTTTAATCATTACTTAATCATTACTTAATCATTCTTTAATCATTCCTTAATCTTTAGTTAATAATTCTTTAATCATTCCTTAATAATTCCTTAATAATTACTTCATAATTACTTAATAATTAGTTAATAATTAGTTAACCATTCTTTAATCATTCTTTAATCATTCCTTAATCATTCTTTAATCATTCCTTAATCATTTTTAATCATTCTTTAATCATTACTTAATCATTCTTTCATCATTAGTTAATCATTAGTGAATTATTACTCAATCATTAGCTAAGCATTAGTTAATAATAATTTAATAATAATTTAATCATTACTTAATCATTAGTTTATCATTAGTTGATCATTAGTTAATCATTACTAAATCATTAGTTAATCATTATTTTATCATTATATAATCATTACTTAATCATTCTTTAATGATTAGTTAATAATTATTTAATCTTTCTTTAATCATTCTTTAATCATTCCTTATTCATTAGCTAATAATTTGTTAAAAATTACTTAATAATTAATTAATTATGCCTTAATAATTAGTTAATCATATGGTATTCATTAGTTAATTATTATTATCTAATCATTATATGTAATCATTTTTTAACCCTAAGTTATTAATTAGTTAATATATACTTAATCATTACCAATAATAACAATTATTTCTAAACTATATATAATTAACTAAACTAATAAATAAATAACATATTTATAACTAAATAAAAAAATGAAATTAAGTAAATAAATAACTTTAAAATAAATAAGAAAAGATACCTCTAAATGAAGCTTCACAAAAAAATCGGCACTTCTTTTAGGCCACCGGAACCACCATGCACAAAAGAAGCTTATTTTAGAGAGGGAGTTAAATTTAGAGAGGTAGAGGGATTTTGAAGTGGGGGGGGGGGGTTCCCTTTTATAGACATTTCAGGGAAAGGAAGTACCCCCTGTTGCCTTTCGCCTTTATGTTAGGTGAAAGGTGGTCACTCCCAGGCTGCCTTTCGCTTTACTTTAGGAAAAAGGCAGCCACACCCACATTCCTTTTCCATGTCATTGTTCCGTGTCGATGAGAGGCGAAGGCGGCACCCCCTTGTTTCCTTTCACTAAATAGGGAAGGTAGCAGAGTCCCTGCTACCTTTCCGATGCAGAATTCAAAAAATATTTAACCTAGTATTCTTTAATTTTTTTTTTCAAAAAATTCATAAAAAACTCTATATTAGTGGGAGACTTCTCCAGACAGTTTTTGATGTGGGAGGAATGGATGCGGGGTACTGTGAACTTCAATGAAACACCATTATATAAAGTCCTTAGGCATAAGTTTATGCCGCATATGAGACTTCTGCACCATGAAATCTCTATTTCTGATTGGGAGGACCTCAATCCGCATAGGAATTTAAAGCATGCCATGCTGCTAGTTTGGGATTGAATTGTAGTGACCTGGATGATCTGATTTGAATAGAATGACCATGCCGAAGGCCACTATTTTGCACCATATAGGGCACTCGAATATAAATGCATGAAGGGGGGATACAAGATAGTAATTTTAGTTGCACCGTAGAACTGTGAAAATGCACAAATGAATACTGAGGAGTTGTGACATGGGTTTTCAGTTGCGCCATAGATGAAGAAAAAATAATGGTCCGATTTGCATGGAGATAATGGTTATAGTGTGGATTCTTCTTATGCTTTACTGAAGTTGTGTGCAGTAGAGACTTTAGTTTTTCATAGAGAAAGGACTGACATTATATTGTCTACACCACGATCCACTGTGAGTTTACTACAAAAATGGGCATTAATAGAGATTACTAAAACTGTCGCGTGTTGCACGGCCAACCGTTATTTAGTAGCAATTGTTTTCATTTAGTGGCAATTTCAATTTTATTTAGCCATGTTTTTTTTAAAATTAACCTGAAAATAAAATAAATAAGATGAACCTAAAAACCAATAATATATTTAGCAACAATTATTATTAACTGCCGCTAATTAAGATTTTAAGTAATTTATTTAGCGATGGTTTTTAAAAACCACAGCTAAATATTTCTCTTATTTTTTTAAAATATTAAATAAAAAAATATAAATTTAAAAACTCTGACATGTAATAAACTAAAATCTAAATGCATAATAAACTCATCATACATTAAACATATATCATACATCCAAAATAATATATACATACATCCAAAATCATTATAACATTAATCACCATAACCTTAGTCAACTGATAAACTCAGTTAACTCACACTACTACAAATATACCCTTTAAAAGCACACAAAAAGGCCTTTAACAGCGCTAAAAAAGCACTGTTAAAGGGGGGGGGGGTCATTATCAACACTTTCATTAGTGATGATAAATCCCCCCCTTTATTGGTGCTTTCAATAGCGTTTATAAAGGAGGCCTTTATCAGTGCTAGAAATAACACTGATAAAGGCCCAACTTGCTGTAGTGTGCTGTTTATATAATGAAAAATTCAGAAAATACCAGTAACCTGCATGAAAAATATATAATTTAATTGAAATAAATTTTACATCATGAATACAAAAAAACACTACTATATAAATTTCAAACAATGTTTTTTATAATCACATTTACAATTACTATCCACAAACATTTAAAAATATTAATGTTTCATTGTCTTTGGAACCCGTGATCCCATCTCAAAAAAGTCCACCCATGATATCAGTTGCTAAAAAAATCACCTCAACCCAAGAAAAAGAATCCACCTATATAAGAAAACGAATATTATGTTATTAATACTATAAATAAATAAATTAAACATTAATATGAAAGAATATATTTATAAAATATCGATTTTAAATAAAAAGACACACTTGAAGTTATACCAGTCACACTGTGCATTGTATTGAGGTGTGGTTGATTCCTACACATCAAAAATGAGTTATGGATCATTTTCCTATAGTATCAAAATAATTTAAATACGTTTCCTCAATTTTGAGTATGTCACTTGTTCCTTTTACTAAAAATAATGTAAATTTTAAATAAAGACACACTTGGAGTTATACCGGTCACACAATTCATCAGATTGAGGTGTGACTGATTCCTACATGTCACAAATTACTTATGAACCATTTTTCTAAAGTATCAAAAAAATTTGAATGCATCTGCCCAATTTTCAGTATGTCACTTGTGTTTATTACTAAAATGTCATTTCAAACTGGAAACACACACTTTGAGTCATATCGGTCACATCATGTGTCGGTTTTATGTGAGACTACTTCCCATATGTCACAAATGACTTATGAATCACTATCCTAAATTATCAAGACAATTGAAGATCATTTTCTTGGTTTTCAGTGAGTAACACACGTTTTGAACTATAATGTCAATTTTAAATTAATAATGGACACTTTGAGTCATACCAGTTAAAACATGCATCAGATTGATGCGCAATTGATTTCTAAACTTTACAAATGACTCATGGATCATTTTACTAAAGTATAAAAACAAAATGAATGTGTTTTCTTGGTTTTCAATATGTCACTTGTTCTTTTTACTAAAATTAATCTCAATTTTAAATAAAAAGACACACTTGAAGTCATATCAGTCCCACTGTGCATCATATTGAGGTGCAGTTGATTCTTACACATCAAAAATGAGTTATGCATCATTGTCCTAAATTATCAAAATAATCTGAATAAATTTTCTCAGTTTTGAGTATGTCACTTGTTCTTTTTACTAAAATTAATATGAATTTTAAATAAAGACACACTTAGAGTTATACCGATCACACCGTGCGTCAGATTGAGGTGGGGCGGATTCCTACATGCCACAAATTACTTATAGATCATTGTCCCAGAGTATCAAAACAATTAGAATATGTTTTCTTAGTTTTTAGTATACCACTTGTGTTTATTACTAAAATATCATTTGAAACTAGAAACACACACTTTGAGTCATACCAGTCACATTGTGTGTCAGTTTGATGTGAGGCTACTTCCTACACATCACAAATGGCTTATGAATCACTATCCTAAAATATCAATACAATATGAGTTTTTTCTTGGTTTTTAGTGACTAACACATGTTTTGAACAAAAATGTAAATTTTAAACTGATAACGAACACTTTGAGTCATACTAGTCACACCATGCATCAGATTGATGCTCGGTTGATTCCTACACCTCACAAATGACTCATGTATCATTTTCCTAAAGTATCAAAACAATCTGAATTTGTTTTCTCAATTTTCAATGTCACTTGTTCTTTTTTATTAAAATTAATGTCAATTTTAACAAAAAAACACACTTAAAGACATATCGATCACACTGTGAATTGGATTGAGGTGCAGTTGATTCCTACACATCACAAATGACTTATGGATAATTTTCCTAAATTATCAAAATAATACGAACATGTTTTATCATCCACATTGTGTGTTGGTTTGATGTGAGATTACTTCATACATGCCACAAATGACTTATGAATCATTGTATTAAAATATCAAGACAATCAGAGTGCATTTTCTTGGTTTTCAGTGTGTGACACACGTTTTGAACTAAAGTGTCAATTTTGAACTGATAACGGACACTTTGAGTCATACCGGTCACGCCATACATCATATTGATGTGCGGTTGATTCCTATACCTCAAAAATGACTCATTTATCATTGTACTAAAGTATCAAAACAATATGAATGTGTTTTTTCTATTTTCAGTATGTCACTTGTTCTTTTTTTACTAAAATTAATGTCAATTTTAACAAAAAAACACACTTGAAGACATATCAGTCACACTATGCATCATATTGAGGCGTGGTTGATTCCTACACATAAAAAATGACTTATGGATCATTTTCCTAAATTATAAAAATAACATGAATATGTTTTCTTGGTTTTTAGTATGTCACTTTTTCTTTTTATTAAAATTAATATCAATTTTAAATAAAGACACACTTGGAGTTATACTGGTCACACAGTGCGTCAGATTGAGGTGCAGATGATTCCTACATGATAAAAATTACTTATGGATCATTTTACTAAAGTATCAAAATAATCTGAATGTGTTTGCTCAGTTTTCAATACGTCACTTGTGTTTATTAGTAAAATGTCATTTCAAACTAGAAACATGAACTTTGAGTCATACTGGTCATATCATGTGTCGGTTTGACGTGAGCCCACTTCCTACATATCAAAAATTATTTATGAATCACTGTTTTAAATTATCAAGATAATCAGAGCACATTTTCTTATTTTTCAGTGAGTGATACACATTTAGAACTAAAATGTCAATTTTAAACTGATAACTAGCACTTTGAGTCAAAACGGTCACATCATGCACTAGATTGATGTGCGGTTGATTCCTACACATCACAAATGAATCATGGATTTTTATCCTAAATTATCAAAACAATCTGAATGCATTTGTTTTTTTTTCAGTATGTTACTTTTTTTTACTAAAATTAATGTCAATTTTAAATAAAAAGACACACTTGAAGTCATATCAGTCACACTATGTGTTGGATTGAGGTGTTATTTATTCTTACACATAAAAAATGACTTATAGATCGTTTTACTAAATTATCAAAATAATTCAAATATTTTTGCTTGGATTTCACTATGTCACTTATTCTTTTTATTAAAATTAATGTTAATTTTAAATAAAATGACACACTTGGAGTCATACCGGTCACACCGTGCATAATATTTAGGTATGGTTGATTCTGACACATCAAAAATTACTTATTTATCATTTTTATAAAGTATCAAAACAATATGATTGTGTTTTCTTGGTTTTTATTTTGTCACTTGTTCTTTTTAATAAAATTAATGTCGATTTTAAATAAATAGAAACAATTGGAATTATACCAGTCACACTATGTGTCAGATTGAGGTGCAGATGATTTCTAACCATCACAAATGAATTATGGACCATTTTCCTAAATTATCAAAACAATATGAATGTGTTTTCTTAGTTTTGAGTATGTCACTTGTGTTTTTTATTAAAATGTCATTTGAAACTAGATACACTCACTTTGAGTCATATTGGTTGCATCATGTGTCAGTTTGACATGAAATTTATTTCTACATGTTATAATTGACTTATGAATTAGTGTCCTAAATTATTAATACAATCAGAGTGTGTTTTATTGGTTTTTAATGAGTGACATATTTTGAACTAAAATGCCAATTTTAAACTGATAATGGACATTTTGAGTCATACCAGTCACACCATGTGTCATATTGAGGTGAGGGTGATTCCTACACATCAAAAATGACTTATGGATTGTTTTACTAAAGTATCTAAACAATTAGAATTCATTTTCTTGGTTTTCAGTATGTCACTTATTATTTTTACTAAAATTAATGTCGATTTTAAATAAAAAGACACACTTGGAGTTATAAAGATCACATCGTGCATCATATTGAAGTGTAGATGATTCCTACATGTTAGAAATGAATTATGTATAATTTTCATAAAGTATCAAAACAATATGAATGCTTTTTCTCAGTTTTCAGTATGTCACTTGTTCTTTTTACTAAAATCAATGTCAATTTTAAATAAATAAACACACTTGGAATTATACTGGTCACACCATGCATCATATTAAGGTAGATTTGATTCAAAAATTTCAAAAATGATTTATGAATTATTTTCCTAAAATATAAAAACAATCTGAATGTATTTTCTTGGTTTTCAGTATGTCACTTGTTTTTTTACTAAAATGTCATTTGAAACTGGAAACATGCACTTTGAGTCATATCAGTCACATCATGTGTCAATTTGATGTGAGACTTCTTACTACATGTCACAACTGATTTATGAATCATTTCCCTAAATTATTAAGAAAATCAGAGTGAATTTGGTTGGTTTTCATTGGGTGACACACATTTTGAACTAAAATGAAAATTTTAAACTAATAATGGAAACTTTGAGTCATATTGGTCGCACCATGTGTCGTATTGAGATGAAGTTGATTCCTACTCATAAAAAATGACTTATGGATCATTTTAATAAAGTATTAAAACAACCTGAATGCGTTTTCTTAGTTTTTAGTATGTCACTTGTTCTTTTTACTAAAATGAATGAAACTTTTAAATAAAAATACACACTTTGAGTCATACCAGTCACCCCATGCATCTGAATGAGGTGAAGTTGATTCATACACCTCAAAAGGACTTATGGATCATTTTATTAAAGTATAAAAACAATCCAAATGTTTTTCTTGGTTTTCAGTATGTCACATGTTCTTTTTACTAAAATTAATGTCAATTTTAAATAAAAAGACACACTTGAAGTCATACCAGTCACACCGTACGTCGGATTGAGGTGCGGTTGATTACTACACATCACAAATGACTTATGGATATTTTTTCTAAAGTATCATAACAATACGAATGTGTTTTCTTGATTTTGAGTATGTCACTTGTTATTTTTACTAAAATTAATGTCAATTTTAAATAAAAAGACACACTTAGAGTCATATCGGTTACACCGTGTATCATATTGAGGTGTGGTTGATTCCTACACATCAAAAATGACTTCTAGATTGTTTTTATAAAGTATCAAAATAATCCTAATGAGTTTTCTTAGTTTTGAGTATGTTAGTTTTATTTTTTACTAAAATTAGTATCAATTTTAATTAAAAAGATGCATCTGGAGTCATACTGGTCACAAAGTCCCATTTTCTTTCTTTATCAAACTTCCAACACTACATATTGAGTTGATATTATTAGCTGAAAAAACTTCCTCTACTCTTCTAGTTTTCAACAACGAGAATAGTTTTTTGGTTAAAAACATCAACTCAATTTGTAGTGTTGGAAGTTCGACAAAGAAAGGCAATGGAAAGAATGGTAACATTGGCAGAAAGGAACATGTTATCTATTTTATGGATTGTTGTTGATAGTTGACAGAAAATTATGACTTCCCAAAAGATCTGTGAAAAAACTAAATGAGAATTAGATAAAAATGATAAAGAAATTAACTTACAAATAGTAGATAAAATGATGACAAAATTAATTAAATAATGAGTAGAAATTAACCTTTTCATGATGGTTGTATATATTTTTTAACTATTTCCTTGTTTTCATTATCTTAGTTGCAGCCTCAAAGTCCAATCTCTCATGAGCATGAGCAGCTTCGAACAAACCACCTCAACTCAAACAAAAGAATCCACCTATATAAGAAAAAAATTATCATATGAGTAATACTAAAAAGAAATAAATTAAACACAAATAGGAAATAATAAATTAATTCTACAGAAAATGATTTTATTGTAAAAACATTAATATTACTTCTATGATTGAGTATGGATAACATTGTTGATCTTCCTGTAAAGGCAGTGAAGGGAACTTAAAGGAAAGTGATAAATGCCAACACTATAGGTCTGAAAAGATTTTGATGGAGAAGAAGTTTGTGGAAGTTTTGGTACAGAAAGACATGAAATATGGACATAAATCTTCTAAAATAAATAAATTGTAAAAATATGACTTCCCAAAAGATATGTGAAAAAAACTAAATAAGTATTAGATAAAAATGACAATGAAATTAAATTACAAATATTAGATAAAATAAAGAAAAAATTAATTAAATAAGTAGTAAGAATTCACCTTTTCATGATGGATGTATACATTCTTGACCAATTTCCTTGTTGTCATTATCTCAGTTGCAGCCTTGAAGTACAATCTCTTACAAGTATGAGAAGCTTCGAACAAACCACCCCAACTCAAACAAAAGAATTCACCATTATAAGAAAACAATTATTATATGAGTAATACTAAAAGGAAATAAATTAAAAATAAATATGAAACAATCCATTAATTATGTGAAAGTCACATCTTCATGATATATGTGTACATTTTCCATCAGGTATGCTGCCCATTCATTTCTAAATAAATCTATGTCATCTCATGAATAAAATAATTTTTGATAGTCATAGTAGTATTGGAAAAATATAAATACACAGAGTATTAATAAATATTTTAAATGAAATAGTAGTTATCTTTGAAAATACCTCTTCAGGGATTCTAGTTTGTTGATGGAATATGATTTCTCATAAATTTACAATCATAATAACCATAATATTTTCCATTTGTTTGTTTCAAACACTGCAGAAATATTGAGGAAAATAATTAATTTGTTTTTATATATGTTTGGATAGTGAAGTCTTATTATATATACTCTGATACTTATCCACTTGTAGAACTTGTCATTCCCCTTGTGCGCATGGAATGTCCTCATGCCACGATTTTTCATGATATTTAAACACCACCCTATCATAACATAATTATCATTAAAACATAATATAAAATATATAACATTAATTTTAGTTCTAAAACATTTGATGTAGTGTATTAAAAATTAACAAATGTCATCACGTGTAGTTGGTTTGTTGGGTATCCATGCAGTGAATCCAAAAAATAAATCTTTGGGACATCCAACATAACCACAATGAGCATCCAATGTTGCCTAAAAACAAAAAAATGAATAAGTAATTAAAGAAATAAAAATACATTTTATATGATTATATTGTAGAGTTTTACCCCTGCATCGTTGGTATTACGAAGATTCTGTCATCCACAAGTTTGCTTTCAAATGATTTGACCAATTTTTACACTATTTCATTCATTTTTTATTCTATTTATATTTATTATGTAGAAGTGATGTGAGGAATAATGAGTCCAAATTTATATTCATGGGGTAATCCCTTCAATTGGTATTCATATATACGCCTGCAAAAAATATGAAATTATTTATTCATAATTAACATAGTATATCAGCTATTGGAAAAACAAATCATGAAAATACACATCATGTATACATTTACAAATAAGAATCCTAGCCATTCAGATTTGAGGATTTCATTTTCATCCTCAAGATCAATGTAGTCTGTAATGTCCTCTCCATAAATTTGTTCTTAAAAATCAACTATGTGATTACTGCCACTTTGTAACTTTGTATCTGTATAAACCTTCATTATTAGTAGATGAGATTATTGAATAAGTAGGGTAAAGGTGATTCCTAAATATCTTTTCGATCGATTGGTTAATCCTTTAGATGATTTTGATTCGACCTTTCGTTTCACTCCTTCCCTTTTTTGTATGTAATAGTATTCATCAGTTTAGAGATTTTTTCATTAATTGTTAAAGGTTTAGCATGAAAAATAAATTGTAAATTAATACCTCCTTATCAACATATTTTTTATAAGATCAGATGACCATGCTATGAATATTCTAACATCTTGGTCAACTGTATGAATATTTGTATCATCAAGTGGAATAAGTATCTCGACACTCATCTCATGATCTATGGTAATCCCCACTCCCACATGACCTATTAGAAGTGGTCTGCAGTGTATACCATCTTCTTGGATATTAAACATGATATCCCTTACAATAAGGCGATGAGTGGGTGTTGATAGATATAAATCATAGTTATTTTCACCATGTAGAATATCAGTACAAGAATGGTATCCGTGTTTGTAGGATTCAAATTTCACAGAACCAATTATGAGAATATTTTTTACCTCATCTAAGATAGTTCTTTGAGTGGAATGGCTCACTTCAAAGACGACAGAGGGGTGTGGCGGGATCTTCATGCAGCAGTTGTTCTTGAGTTTTTTATTCTCTTTACTTCCCCCCATAACATTTTCTAGAAACTCATAATGCCAATGAAAGTTTTCTTCAAGGGAAGCTAATATTGGTTTCATCGCTTCCATTTATTTATCTTTATCCTACTGTTGTTTTATTTTCTCAAAATATGTTCAGGGTGTCACCCCAAAACCCACACCTTTGATGTGGTCATACTGTTTTGGATAATTCAAGTCCACCAATAGTAGGTGTTCATCCGATATAGGTGTTGATGATTCATGTCTCTAAGTTGGATAGAAAATATATGAAAATAAGTAATCATTTTTATGTAATAATAATTTAAAGCAAAATAAATTTTTATTATGTCATACTTACACATGTTTCCCATAATTTTTGTGTGTTTTCATCTATTAGTATCCCATATTTATTTACACGTGCCTCCATCCATAATACATGATCTGAGATGGAAGTGGATTTGGATTTGGATTCATCGATCTGCATATAAAGAGAGGAACAAAATTATAATGTTGTTTCATGTCACATAAAAGTATTACGATAGATTTAAAATATGTACAATTTTTTTCAAGTGAAATATACCTCATCCTTTATTTACGGTAAGGGTACATTGGTTTTTTTTCCTGTTCCTTATTTTCAGCTGTCAGTTAATATTTCATAAATAAAAAATTCCCAATCAAAGTGATCAATACATGTATTGTCAAACAATGTATTACCATCCACAATGTACCCAAAAATATATCTCCCCACAATGAACTATAAACGCATCCCATGCTATTTGGATTATCAGTTGTGAATACATAAGCGATGGGTGCGAGTTTATTTTTCCTTCAACTTATTTAATATAAAATATCATTAT
The DNA here is from genome assembly GCA_963277665.1 of Viscum album. Classification (NCBI taxonomy): domain Eukaryota; kingdom Viridiplantae; phylum Streptophyta; class Magnoliopsida; order Santalales; family Viscaceae; genus Viscum; species Viscum album. The sequence goes on along the minus strand of OY728123.1, from coordinate 741,728,732 downwards.
AATTATGAGAAAGTATCTGTGAATCATTCCTACAATCATTAATACATATTTTTTGTGGGATTCATCTACTATAAATGTACTCTGCAAGGGATGATGAAGAGTAAGTCAATGTTTTATTATTTTATTTTTTAGTAAAATAAAGAAAGGATATCATAATGCTAATCTATTTCCAAACTAGTTCCTTAAGCCTGAGCACAATGTGGTTCTACAAATCTACATCAACTTACATGCATTGCCGAGTGATGATACCAATGTTACTACTGAGCATGGTCTTGTTGGGGTTAATAGGATGGCCATGTGCATTCTATCCGACCTCGAATTTTATGCCTTTTCTTTTCACTTTAATAATTTTTGCTAACACCGTCATGATATGATGTTCTTATTTTCTCTGAAGCATCAATTCTTCATCGTATACCATTTCCTTTGATTCAACATCATTAATATGTTGTTCCTTGGGATTGGTAGCATCGATATGTGTAGAAGATCATTGTTCCTCTACACTAGGAGTAACAACAGGTTGGGAAATATATTGTTCCTCAGGATTAGGAGCATCAGCACATGCAGAAGTCATTATCTATAGAAGTGGTTTAACATTTAATTTATATTAAATAAATGTAGTAGCAGACAATTAATAACATGAGGTAAAACAATGTATATTATAAAAAATACAACCTGATTATTGAACTCTTTTTTTAAAGGTTGAAGGGATTTGACCCCTCTATTGAGTATCAAAATAAATTCATTGTGGTCTCCTTTGATATACAAAACTCTGTCTATATTGGGAACACTATGAAATGATTGCAATGTCCCAATGCAATAGTCATCCTCAGTTGAATTTTCATCCAACCCTTTAGTGGTTTTATTCAGTAACAGAACAATTGACCACTTTCAGTTTGCGGGATATGGAACATAAAATACTTGTACTTCCTGTGATGACATTATAAACGGTTCATATTTGTACCATTCCATACTAAAATCTACTTTCATGAATCCCAATTCATCTATTTTAACAATAATTATATTTTTAACCAACTTTCATTGAAAATCGTCACTTGGAATGTTGTATAATCCAACTACTATATTTGTTTGATGATGCCAAAGTATGATATATTCTCATAAATTGGATTTCTGTCCTCAGTACCAGAAACATGCATCGATTACTCCACAAGTGTAACTCAACTATTTTTCATGGTACTACCTTCATCATGTTCATTTGTATAGAATGTATAACCATTAATTGCAAAACCATTATAAGATAATAGATACACACTTGGTCCTCTTACTATCTATCGAAGTTGTTATGAAACTGAATCCATTTTTTGTCTAACCCCTTAAAAATATGGTCTCAAAACCATCATATAAATTGTTTATTATGTGTATTTGATATCCAGATTTTATCCCTTGATGGATTAAAATTCCTAATAATTTATTTGTGGGTTTTAATATATGGGTAAACCTATAAAATTTTATGAAAAACATAAAGGTGGGCCTACTCTAGACCTATAATATTGATTATGACAATATCTCTTCCATAAATTCCTTCATCCACAAGACACCCAGTGTGATGATATTTCAGTAAACCAATGATTTCCACACCGGATAGGTAGTCTATACAGAATTCAATGGCTTCCTCAATAATATATCTCTCTAAAATATAACCCTATGAACAATTTGATTTTTGACATACCCTTTCAAAATATTTATATATCTTTCAATGGGGTACATCCATCTATAATGTACATGACCACATAGTTGAATCTCTCCCACCAAGTGAACCATCATATCAAAGAGTTCTAGTAGGAATAATATTTCCAATTCACATAATGTGACGATAGTTTCCCTAGTTGAAAATTTCGATGAGTCTATAACTTTGCTACATATAGTTTTGAAAAAGAAACAGAGCTTGGTTAATGTATGATATACATTCTTTGAAAAAATGAAATTTAAAGCTACAAGAATTATATCTTGTATCAAAACATGACAATCATGTGATTTAAAACCCTTTAACTTTAAATCATTAATTAACATGATATTCTTGATATTCGATGAATACCCCTATAGAACCTTTAAATCATTCAAAAATTTGAAAAATAGACATCTCTCATTCCTGGAAAGAGTATAAGTAGCTGAAGGATAAAAAGTTTGTTTTTTACCCTTCAATACCACTAACTCTTCCAGTATCCCCATGTCAATCATGTCCAACCTAGCCTTAATTCCATCCTTTGTTTTTACAGGTGAATTTAGTAATGTACTAATGAAACTATCTCATAAATTTTTCTCAACATGCATAACATTAATAAAATTTATAACATACAAATAATTCTAGCATGGTAATTCAAAAAACAAAAACTGATCTCTTTTTCCAATCAGTTTTTGTAAGTTTTTTTGAAAAAAGTTTACTAAATTAGTGTTCATATATTTTTCTTTCTCAAAAAGGTGATCACTTATCAGTGGAGATAGTTCTATACATTCTTCTGAACATCCATTTAATGATGTATTCTAAGATCAGTACTTATATCATCAGGGTAGAAATATGCGATGTCCTAGAAACATAGTCTTCAATGAATTTTTCAACCTAATTGACTGTGTACCTTATTCACAAATGAGACACCCTTGAGTTCCTTTAATTCTATATCCTAAAAAATTTACATAATAAGGAAAATCATTTACTATCCCATACAACATGGATCTCAATGTGAAATATTCATTTATGTAAGAATCATACAATGCAATACCTGAATACCACAATAATTTCAAATCTTTGATCAATGGATCCAAATAAACATCAATATCATCATCCGATTATTTTGGTACTAATATAAGCATAGATAACATAATATTTTTTCATTTCATGCATAACCATGGTGGAAAGTTACAATTTACCAACATAACCACCCATGTACTATGAGTGATGCTTTGAAAACCAAAAGGATTAACTCTATCTGTAAATAACACAAGACAAATGTTTCTCATCTCGTCTCCAAATTCAAGATACTCATGATCAATTCTCTTCCACTGAGGATATTCTGCCAAGTGATAAAGTTTTCCATATTTATTTCTTGTATTTGCGTGCCACGTCAATTTCATTTCAGTCTCCTCACTTTCATATAGGCGCTTAAACCTTGGAATGATTGGAAAGTACCATACAACTTTCATAGGACCTGATTTATCTTTATTGTATCAAGAATAACCATACTTTGAGAATTCTTTAAGTGATTTTTGGTCCTTGAGAAATAGTATGCAGTCATTTGGACTGGCATGTATTCTTTTAGAGATCATATCTATCTAACGTATCATTCATTTAGCATCATATGTTCAGATAGGGAACTCATTATCTTATGGGAGCATATCATTCAAGAGAATAATTAGTTCAGTAAAACTGACATCACTCCTTCCGTTGCTAGCTTTTAAATTATACAGTTTCAATATGGCTGAAAATGCTGTATATTTTGTGAAACCAACATACAATGACATCTTTTCACAACTCTTTAACTTCTCAAACAATTTTGGACAATCATGAAGTTCATATTCAACTATCATTTTCATTCTCTCAATATGATCTTAATCATCATTCACTCCTGTAATCACTTCCTCGATATTGTCTTCATCATTGTCCACACTTGTAATCATATCGAATGATCTATAAAACACAGTGTTATCCCAGTCACCAACTACATTCACTTTTCCACATGTTTATTCCAACATTTATACCTTAGATCTTTTCCATGATAGATCAAGTTTTTTCCCAACTCTTATGGACTAATTAGTCTTAAATAACAACAATGTAAACATAAAAAAGGGATTTGATAAGGGTCATATGCACGATCTTTTTCAAACTTGATGAACTCTTTCACCCTATCTTTATACTCTTTTGTCATATTATTGGAACCTACCCATTTTATATTCACATCCATCCTATTTGATTCAGTAATATTAATATTTAACAAAATAAATACAAAAAAGGGGATTTTAAAATAAGGTGAACCCAACATTTTAATGCTTCAAATAATTTCATCATGATTGGAAGGAAATGAGTAATTGAATTTAAGAAAATAATTACTCCATGGGTGGTAGGTGTTATCCTCTAAATTCATCCAAAAGATATGGGAGATGAGTTTCAGGAAACAAAATGTAATAATACCTATCTGGGAGATGAAATTGATGAGTTTGATAGTTATTATTGCATTTTTTCCACAAACTCATCCCATTAGAAGCTAAAACCAAATAAGAGAGAATATGTAGTTGTGGATTACTCCCCTAATTTAACCCATTCAGGTGACGTTGGATATAAAGTAGGTTTAGGAGTTGCAATGGGTTTAAACATCAATTCAACTTTTGTGGGAGTGAGGTCATGATGGATATCCTATGGGTTTTATAGAGTTAGTGAAATGACCTTTCCATGGTGTTGTTATAAATATATATTATGTAGGAGGTGAAGATAGTGCTAAGTGAAGGCTAATCTTACCAATGATGGGTTATGGTTGCCCAAGATGGATCATTTCAATAAGGTATTTGCGTGAGTCTAATGAATCATGGGGAATGAAAAATGTTGCCTAGTGTTTTTTGAATGGTTTCTAAGTTTAGGGAAGATGGATAATCGAGTAAACCTATATTTGTGCCAAAAAATGATAAGGTTTCTTGGGTTATAAATGATTACTGGTGAATGATGATATAGAGAATTTGACTACAGGTTGAAACCAGAAAGAGTAGAAGGATGACAATAGACAGACACATAACTTTTAGAATTCTAGAATTTAAATACTTAAAAAAATCTATCAAGAAATAAAATAGAGGCTAGTTAGAAGTAGCTGGGAATCCTCTTGAAGTTTGATTAAAACTACATATGTGTTCATGTTATTTTTTTGGAGATGACACCAGTGCACACGATAATAGTGGAATTTCTGGAATTTTATTATATTTAAGGTAGTGGATTTGAGTTAGTGGAGGCTTCTTTAAAATAAGGAACTGATCGACTGACACCAACTCATTCCTCACATTTCCTTAGGTTTGACCCTACTCTATCACTATAATAGTGCGGTGCAGGTCTATAAATAAATAATTTATTAGTCCAATAACCTATTAGTCATTTAAAATTTAAATGTTTAATATGGAAATTATAATGATATCAGAATAAAATTTTGAGTATGTCGCTGAACTTGAAATAGGGTGGTTACCTTAGAATAGAAATTTGGAATAATATTTGGATCAAGAACAAATTATGAGCATGATTTTCAAACATTGTATGGTCAAGGAATGGGTAATGTAACTTTACACAATCCAAACCATGATTAGTTATTCATGTGTGTTAATTATACGGGCCTATTTTTATCCAATATATAAAAACTATACTAATATATATTTTTTGTAATGTGTTATCAATTTTAAACCCCCACTCTCATCCTTAAACACCCATTTATTACCCTAAAACACCTTTGACTGATGTTACATTTTTATATAGAAAATTTAAGGGTTTTATATCATTATTTAATTATTTTATCTCATTATATATTGAGATAAATATATATGATATTAAAGGTAAGAAATTCAATATCTCTTTCGTTCATTGACCTCTATTCTTTTTTATAAAACTATATAAAAGTAAATATATGTTATAAAAGTATACATAAATTATAGAAGTATATAGTTTACAAATTTATAAATGTATATAATTATAATATATACAAGTAAAATTTATGAAAGTATAAAAGTATAATAATTTATAAGTAATAAAACTATAATTGTATATTAATTTTTAAATCTAGAAAACTATAAAAGTATAAATAATTAATAAAAATTTATATTTAAACTATATATGTAAACATGATATACTATACAATTTATAAAAATATATAAATTTATAAATGAATAAAACTATAAAAGTATAAATATTTAATAAAAAATTATTATTAAATTATATTAGTATAATATGATATACTATAAAATTTATAAAAGCATATAAATTTTAAATCATATAAAACTATAAAATTATAAACTTGAAACACTTTGAATATGTCAAAAGACATTTGCATACGATGCATTTTTTATTCAAACCTAAACTTGAATCACTTTATCAACACTATGAATTTCAAGTATTACTTGAAATTACAAGTAAAAATTAAGAACAAATTGAAAATTATTTTTGAATACTAGAACAAATTTTTAAATTACACACTTATTTTTTCCTATAGCATGCATAACAAGGGAAAAAAAGAGAAGGGGAGGATGAAGAATGAGGAGTGCCTGCAGACCAGATACAAAAAATCATCAATTTCCAAAATAATACAGTAAGAAAAAATCTTATCTCACCTCTTATACTCTTGTAAAAAATATCCCTAATGATATACATCACTTAATCACCACATACATAAAGCAATAACCATGAAGGGAAACAATAAATGGGACATCGAAAGGATCTCACACACCCACTAGTCGTAAAATCATAAAAGGTGACAAATATGGCTTTTAAAAAATTTAGATTGGGATGATATGCCACTACACTCAATTTTATATTGAAATAACATTTTAAAAGCCTCTTTAAACTCAATCCACATAAAAACCACAAATAGAAAAAAAATTAAAAACCAACCCGACTCCACCGACCTAAGACATTTCAAAAGGAAAACTACACTTTCACCAAATTCATGACCCAAATGGGGCCAGACACCTCAAAATACCCTTTACACTTAAAAACATGACTCTTAGTCATTTAAAAACACCTTTCATTAAAAACTGCATTTATAACCTGAGTAAAACCATTTAAAACCTTTATGCGAAGTGATCCCATCTTTAAAAAAATTACTAAATCCATAAAAACTATTACATATAGGCTTTTACAATCAAAATAATGAATTTAAACCATAACTAATTAAATGATATGAAATTTAAAGGGAACAAACAAAACACCAACCTTAAACTAGGCATATCCATTTCAAAAACATTTCAAAACTATATAAAAAATAATCGCCTATGGTGGTGAATGATGATATAAGAAATAAAATTATCTAGGTAAGCACTAGAAAATAAAACCCAACATTTGAACCAATCCAAAACCATAGCCAGATCCAAAAAACCATGTTAGAGTTTGTGGGAGACATATAATCATGTATAAAAGGAATGAAGAAGAATGAGGATGGAAGAGTAAGAAAGAAGATGTCTTACTAGATGGAAACCTCTTGAAATCAACATAGAGGGGCTCAAAATCAAAGTAGGGAGGAGGCAGCAGAGCTCCCTTGGTGGGTCTAGTCTATCTATGAAAGGAGGAGGGTAGGGGGATATTTTTTCAGTTCATTGAGAAGAAGCTTGCTCAATAGGGTTCAGCGAGGTACGACTAAAGAAATAGTACAGTCAGAGGAGCTAACAAGATAAATCAAGCACATACCTTAGATTCATAGAATCAATTTATCCAGAATATTGACCAGCGATAGCAGTAGGGTCTGGAGATAGTGTTGGCAATGGCAATAGAGGTCTGGTTCCTTGAAATCTTGAAGGTACAAGTGGAGACAACCCTCTATTAGGGTTCATTTTATAAGAATTCGTAAGGATTTTATCAATAATTTCAAAAAATCACTAATAAATTGCAGTTTTATTAGTGATAAAATAGAAAGCACTAATAAAACTTCTATTTATCAATGCTATTTTAGCACTGATAAAGATAAACCTTTATCAGCGCTAGTAAAGAGTTGTATTATCTACACTTTTTTAGCGTTGATAGAAGGATATTTTTATCAGCGCTAAAAAAGAATTGATAAAGATCTAATCTTAATAATCTAGTTATATTATTATATATATTTGTAAAATTATATATATAATAAATAAATAAATATATTTATTTATAATTATAACTATAAATAACAAAATATATATTTATAATTATATATATAATAAATATATTTACAAATATTTGTATATATTTATATAATTATATATATTTATAAAATTATAAATTTAATAAATACATTTATTATAATTTTATAATTATTTAAATATAAATATAAATATTTATAATTATAATTATAAATAAATAAATATATTTAAATAATTATAAAATTATAATTTTTTTAAAGTTGGGGATGAAACCTATTTTTATTATGAAAGAAAAGACCACTTTCTATCTAGGTAGAGGGAGACCCATTACATTGCCCATAGACCCAAGGCTAAGGGGCCTATGAACATGGGTTTAAGTTTAAGTGCAACATCATACCTACATCATCCCACCTACGTGATGTCTGCGTCACCGCCTGCCTACGTTATGGGCCATGATAAAGGCCATCAGATATGCTGTCCAATATGGCTGGCATGACCTATGGATTGAGTCAGACTCGGCTGTTGCAGTCCAAATTCTTTGTGAACGGTCAAGAAATGTTCCATGGCGAATGTTACCAGTTTGGGTGGAATGTCTCCAGATTGTTGACTCACTTTCACTTGAAGTTTTACACGTCTATCGTGAGGCTAATCAAGTTGCGGATGCTCTCTCTAAGTGAGCTATTGCCGAGGTGAGCTCAAGTTGGTCTTTTGTCTCCCTAGATTTTTGTGAGAGGCTTGTGTAGGCTGATTGTTGTGGTGAGACTTACACTCGCCTTTGTAAACCGCCTCTATGACTTTTCCTTGTGTACTTTTATTTTCTTTAATAAATTTTTCTAGGAGCAGGTGTTAGGCCTGGCTCCTGATCTTATTGGTATTTCTATATAATTATAAATATATTTATATAATTATAAATAAATATATTTAAAAATATTTCTACATAATTATAAATATATTTATATAATTATACCTCATGGTCTGCACCAATTTTGGCATATTTATATAATTATATATATTTATGTCAATATATAAATATATAATTATAAATACAATAACTATATTCAATATTTAAATATATTTATTATATTTTTATAATTATTTAAATAAATAAATAAATATTTATAATTATAATTATAAATAAATATATTTAAAAAGTATTTATATATTAGGTGTTTAGGGGTACAATTACATGAAACACACATACACACACCACACACATAGACCGGAAAGGGAGACCATAACCCCCCCAAGGGATAACCCACCTATCAAGCCTTATTTATTCAGTATATGGCCCGAAGGGTCAGTGGGCATGAAGCCCATTACATGGCCCAAAGACCCACAAACTAGCCCAAAGGCCTAGTGCAACATCATGCCTGCATCATACTGCGTGTGTCATCAAGGAGTCACCGTCTGACTGTGTCAAGTCTGTGTCACTGCCTGCCTGTAGAAATTCACTCCCACCCAGATTTGAATATGGGTATGATGCAAGATTACAGGAGGCCTTTACCACTCGGGAAAACCTCCAACTGCTAAAAAGTATTTTTATGTAATTAAAAATTTATAATTATAAATATAGTAAATATATTTATTATTTAAATATATTTATTGTAATTTTATAAGTATTTATGAGAACATAATAAGTTTATGGGTATAACATGAATGAATCATACCTTGTAAAGTATAGATCATAAAAAATGAGTCGACACATATATGGAAAACATGAATAATAAGAGTGCCAATGTATAAATGAACATTCACGAGTCCTGAATACATAACATATGCATGCATCATCATAATATAGGTAATCTTAACATTTGGAACATAGTAACCCACAATCATGTCCACAAATAAACTTATGATCATATAACGTCAATTATACTCATGTATAGATATATGAACATAAATAACGACAATCATGTCCACGAATCATCAATATATCATGACATAAATATATTGACCCAATTCATTAGAGACATATATTTATTTAAATATATATATATATTTATAATTATAATTATAATATATAATTAAAAATATATAATTAAAAATATAATAAATATATTTATTATTTAAAAAATTTATTATAATTTTATAATTATTTAAATAAATAAATATATATTTATAATCTTATAAATACTTTTTAAAAAAAAATTATTTATTCACATTTGAATTATTAAAAAATATATATTAATATATCATATTTATATTAATTATAAACATGTATTTTTTAATTAATGTATATAAATAAACATTATTTTTGAATATAAATATAATAATTATATATATATTAATATTATTTTTTAATAAAAATTTTATCAGCACTAAGAATAACGCTGATAAAGACCAACCTTTATCAGTGCTAAAACAAGCACTGATAATGGGTACACCTTTATCAATGATTTTTTAGCACTGATAAAAGTGACCTTTATTAGCGCTTTTACCTAGCGCTAATAAAGGAGACACTTACTAGCGCTTCCTGTTTAGCACTGATAAAAGATAGCGCTGATTTTGAACCAATATGTGGTAGTGTTATACCTCATTCACCAATATATAAATATAAAATATGTCCAACAACAACCCATGCCCAATATATGTCCACCCCACGACCTCCGCTGCATCTATCTACCTCCACATCATCTCATCAACTAAAACTGACTACATCATTTCATTAACTATGACAAAAAAGAAGATTGAAATTAAAATTAAACATAATAAATAAGAATTACAGTAGAATCATTGAAAAATTTAAACATACAACAAAAATTAAGAACCATCATGACTGCCTTCTAAAGAATTTCATGGATCAGAACAGTTAGCCTCCTACCTACTGTCGACATCCATCACCTACAATAAAAACCAGAAAATTTAAGAAAAGAAATGAGAAACAGAAAAGACACAAAATATATTCAAAATTTTACGCATAAAATTTTTTATTTTGTTAATCAAGCAGAAGAAATTTTAAAATAAAAAAATAATATATAATGAAAAACACTTTGAAAACATAAACTTACCTATTTAAGATACGATTCAACACTTGAAACTGAAAAGGGATAAGTATATAACATTTTAATCAATTTTTAAATTGACATGTGGTGTGCTTGAGATTTAATTAGTAAATTTTTTTTAAATAATTTTATATGAAAACATGTCCTATATTTTAAAAATAACTCAATAATGGTTTTCCCAAGATTTCACACCAATCTAAGGTTGTTTGTTGTGTTTTTGACATTGACACACATGTTTTAGTGTTTTAAAACACTAAAAATGCATTTACAGGCATCCCGAGAAAACCATAACATGGAATGGTGTGCTGTCAGTTCCTACATTTCACAAATAAATCTTTGATCATTATCCTCTGATTTAATCTGACAATATTTTCCTAGTTTTTACACCCCTGGCAAACATTTTTAAAGGTATCAATACCTTTAAAAATTGTTTACCAATTCATTCTAACCACACCGCACATTTTATTGATATTTTATCTACACATAAACATAAAAATAACTCAACATCAGTTTTCCTATGAATTCACATCAATATTATTCCATTTTCTATGGTTTTGACTATCACACACATGTTTATGTGTTTTAAAACACTAAAAACACGTTTATGGTAATCCTGGGAAAACCATAACTTGGAATGAAATTATATTAGTTACTACATTTTAAAAATCAATCTACAGTCATTGTACTCTGATTTTATGTCAATATGATGTCATTTTCTTAGTTTCTACCCTGATACACATTTTTAAAGGCTTTGGTACCTTTAAAAACTATTTATCGAGTTATTCTGACCACACTGCATGTCAGATTGATGTGTTTTCTATGTCTACACATAAAAAATAACTCAATGGTGGTTTTATCATGATCTAATGTCAATATGAGGTTGCACATGAGCCTCAACCCAGTTGTTGAGGTATATTTAAGTGCATCCACAAGACCCAGGTTCAAAACCAGGTAGATGCATATTTCTAGTGGTACTATAGCAGGTACTTTAGCAGGTAATGTAGTAGTACTGTACACTGTGCAGGTACTATAGCTGAATTGAACACTGTATAGGTACTGTAGCAGAACTGTACACTGTGCGAGTACTGTAGAAGGTACTACAGTAGTTACTAGAGTAGGTACTATTCGGTACTGTAGCAGCTTGAACTATTCACCTTGGACCACCGGTTTGGGCTTGGAGTCCTTAAGGATTTTGGGCCACCCAGTACTTTGGGTCAGTAGGGATTTCGAGCCACCTTTAAGGCCTTCGGGCCACCTCAAGGCCTTCGGGCCACATGCAGTTGCCCTAGACACACTACAAAAAAAGGAGCAGCCCCAGAAGAGGATTTAGAGCAGGTGTACTCACCAGAGTAGAGCCAAATAGATTTGTCAGAATGAGAGGGTATGTCTATGCCATTGGGACCAGCCTTTGCTTGCACCAGAAGTCTAGATAGATGTCCATACGAAGGTGGAGAGCTACTATCTTGATGCAGATGCTGAGGAGGGGCAGTTCCTTGTAGATAGTCTGGTTGAATTCCCTAAGACCCTTGGGTCATGTAATCTCCTAAGCCTACGGGCCATGTAATATCTGAGCCTACGGGCCTTGTAAGGGTTCCCCCCTCATCCCTTGAAAGGGGGGTTATCAAAAATCAATAAAAATGAAGGCCTTCGGGCCATTCGAGCATGCCAATATGAGGTCGTTTTCTATGGTTTTGAGTGTTACAAACATGTTTGAGTGTTTTAAAACACTAAAAACACATTTATGGGAATTATGGGAAAATAGTAACTTGTAATGATGTTCTATCAGTCCCTACATTTCAAAAATCAATCTAAGTTCATTTTTATATGATTTCAGGGTAATATGATATCATTTTCTTGGTTTTGAACCCATGACATACATTTTTAAAGGCTTTATTACCTTTATAAACAATTTACTGAGTCATTCTAACCACACCAAACATCATATTGATGTTTTGTCTATGCGTACACTTAAAAAATAACTCAATGGTGGTTGTCCCATGATTTCAAATCAATCTGAGGCCATTTTCTATGGTTTTTACCATTACACACCCATTTATGTGTTTTCAAACACTAAAAACACGTTTATGAGAATTCAGGGAAAACTGTAACTTAGAATGATGTGTCATCAGTTCTTATATTTAAAAAATTAATCTACAATCATTTTCCTCTAATTTCATGGAAATATGATGCTGTTTTCTTGGTTTAACCCCCATCACATATTTTTAAAGGCTTTGTTACCTTTAAAAACTGTTTACCGATTCATTCCGACCACACTGCACATTGTATTGATGTATTTTCTATGAATAAACATCAAAAATAACTCAATGGTGGTTATACCATGATTTCACATCAATCTGAGGTTTTTTTTCTATGCTTGAGACCATTACACACACACTTATGTGTTTTAAAACTCTAAAAACACGTTTATAGGCATCCCAAGAAAACTGTAACTCAGAATGAAATGTTGTTAGTATCTACATTTCAAAAATAAATCTACCATAATTTTCCTACTATTTCATTTCAATCTGATGTCATTTTCCTATTTTTAACCCCTTGATACATGTTTTTAAAGGCTTTGATACCTTTAAAAACTGTTTACTAAGTCATTTTGACCACACTGCACATAGGATTGATGTGTTGTATACATGTACACATAAAAAATAACTCAATGGTGGTTAAACCACGATTTCAAATAAATATAAGGCTATTTGATATGGTTTTGACCGTTACATGCATGTTTTAGTGTTTTAAAACACTAAAAATGCATTTACTGGCATCCTGGGAAAACTGTAACTCAGAATGATGTACTGTCAGTTAGTACATTTTATAAATCAATCTACAATCATTTTCCTATGATTTCATGGAAATTAGACATATTTTTCCTAGTTTTAACCCCCTAAAAAATGTTTTTAATGGATTTAGTATCTTTATAAACTGTTTACCAAGTCATTCCAACCACACCACACATTATATTGACATTTTTTCTGTGCGTAAACCTAAAAAATTACTCAATGGAGTTTTTCCCATGATTTTAAGTCAATATGAGTTCGTTTTCTATGGTTTTTATCATTACACACACGTTTATGTGTTTTAAAACACTAAAAATGTGTTAGGTCCACTAGGTCGAATACCCTGATGGGGGGGGGGGTGAATCAGGGTATGAAAAATTAAAATTTATTCCCCCTTGGATTATGTTTCATCATTAAACAAAACTCTATTCTCTCTCATTCTCATTGAAAAATATGAATAGAATTTAAATCATGCACAAGACATGACAATTTTTACTTAGTTCACCCTCACTGGGCTACGTCCAAGGAGCATACAACGATAGTGTGCCAATGTACCAAATTCACTAAGTCTCACTACCAATAATGAGTACAAGGTTTGGGATAGATCTTCTATGCCTAGGCTCACTAACTTTACAAGGTTTAGGGTCTTCTCACTACATTCCCAAGGGTCACTCCCTATGCCTCTTTCTTTGGATCACTACCGGTGGGAAGGGTCACCATCTTCCTCTTCCTTCTCTCACTGCTCTTGGAAAGTAATCCACTCACAATTTATAGAATTGTAGGTCAAATATAGTTTATGGACATATAGGTCCCTTCATTTGCATGAATTCCGCATCCTCAACTATAGGTAGATAATCTATTGAAGTCCCTTTTTCACCCACAGATGAAATCCAACTTTCCACATACTGTTAGGTAATGGAAATTACTTTCTCAAACTGATTTGCTGCTTTTTCATGCCTCTTAGTGTGTTTTGAGAATCACCTACTCCTCCTGCATACTATATAGTGGCTTTGATACGCAGAGTGCATCCTCTGTGTACCACTGCTGCTTCTACAAACCACCCTCCATCCACGAACTGCCTCTGCCTTCACTTTCATGTACCGCCTCCATGTACCAACTCCATGATTTTCCTCTGCAAACCACTTCTGTGTACTTCCTCAGCTTCCACGTACTACCTGCGGAGTTCCTTCTTTCATGGACTACTTCCTCTTTCATGGAATCCTCCTCGTGAACCACTTCTCCTTTGCAGAATCCTCCTCATGGACCAATTCTACTTCATAGACTCCCCTACATACCTCACCTTCTTCCTCCGCATACCACATCCTTTGTGATATATAGTTTCCCACAAAAACCTTTGATGGAATTTCTTCCACACGAACCACTTCAACCTTCATAGAATTTTCCCTCACGAACTTCCTTCAGACTTCGCCGAATTCCCAGAGAAAATATATGTTCTCTAATGATATCTATTCTCTCTTCTAATTAGTGGGATTAGTGCTCCTTATATAGTAAAATATATTCACAAAATCCGCTAATCCAAGATTTACTGAATCTTGATTCGGTACAGCCTCCACCGTATACCACTTCTCTCACCAAGAACCGTACCCATTCCATGAACCATTTTTCCACCGCAATCCACATACTACATTTTCTCCTATGCGATACCATTCACTTTCTCTATCCTGCGAACTATCATGCCTTCCACATACCACATGCCCATCATCTCAAACCAATTTCGGTTCTGCAGACCGCTCCCGTGTACCGTTCCCACTTCCTGGTATGCGACTGTAAACCATTCCCAAACATGGTACACGGTCCATGTTCTGAGGTTTTCGGTTCCCTTATTTTATTGATTTTTTTCTCAGTTCTTCATACCATTCACTTTGATGATGAAAACATTCCTTTTCCAAACACAACACTCCCAATTTTGAGCCCCCAAAATTTGGAAAACACTGGGAAACTATGCCACCTTAAAAACCTATCTTCGGTAAACACCAACCATACTCATTCACGATCATCTGGCTTTGTCAACAAAAAAAATCACACACAAAAAATAATGAGAGTACACATTAATGGATTTTTTCTCAACAATATCTCCCTTTGGGTTTGTTTACAACTCTTATCATAACAATTCTTCGCATTTTGTTACCTCGTTAAGGGTCCATCCTTCTCCAATCAGCATTTGCTTCATGTGATTAATATAGTGATCATAGATTTACTCAACACATACTCTAATCCCACATGATCTATTCTTAGCATGAGAAACAAGAGTATAATGAAAATTTCATCAATGAATCACTTCAACACTAACTCTTGAAACCAATCAACTTATTTCATCATGAACCTCAGCTGTCATGATATGTAATATTTGATCGATCACTTCTAGCATTGTCAGATTTAATAACCCCCCTATGTCACAACTCCTCCTAATAACTTCAACTTAGCTTCAAATCCCCCTATCTCACTACTCTACTTAACAAATTCTCCCTGTGTCTTTTCTCCCCTAGAATAGTTACACTTTATCCCCCTTTGTCAATGAACTCGAAGGACACTTCCTGGTTGTATGAAACAAGGTAAAGAACACATATCAGTACATTAGGGGAAAACACACCATCCTCGGGGATAGGGGGTCCCACATCCACAATTTTTCAAGTACTGGGAGTTTACTGGACTCTTATATCTAGTTGATAACTTTCAAATGATTCTTTGGGTAAGGCCTTCATAAGAATATCTGCAACTTGTTGTTCTGTTGGCACATACACCAACTTCACAAGCCCGTGCTACACCTTCTCCTTGATAAAATGATATTTGATTTCAATTTTCTTTGTCCTTGAGTGATGTACTAGATTTTTCTAATATTTATAGCACTTTAATTATCATAATTAATTCTGATTAGTGACTTCACTTCAACTCCCATATCATCAAGCTGCTGTTTCATTCATAGTAACTGTGTGCATGATTGAGTAGCCAAAATGTACTCAGCTTCTACAATGATTAATGAAATTCAATCTTGTTTCTTAATCAACCAATAAATACACAATCCACCAATATATAAAGCACCTCTATAAATTGATTTCCTATCATCTATTGATCTGGCCCAATCTGCATCTATATATCCCAATAACTTTGGATGAGATTTTTCATTTAACATTAAACCAAAATCCACTATGCCCTTGATACACTGAAGTATTGTTTTCATTGTAATAATGTGTCTCTCCTTGGTATTGATTTTATATCTCACTTCTTGGTATGTGGAAAATAAAATATCAGGCCTTGTCACTATCAGGTACAATAGACTTCCAATAATTTACATGTATTATGTGATATTAACTACCTTGCCTTCATCATCCTGTGATAGTTTCAACGGGGTAACAACCATAGTCTTTATCTCTTTGGAATTATCCATTCCAAACCTTATAAAAAATTCCTTTGAATATTTATATTGAGAAATGAATGTGCCATTATTTCCTTGTGTTACTTGTAAACCAAGGAAAAACATCAGTTCACCAATCATTGACATTTCAAACTCACTTTTCATGAATTCGGAAAACTATTTTCATTATGCTTCATCCGATCCACAAAATATTATGTCATAAATATAAAATAGAACCATAATCCTTTGATTACTTATATTTTTGAAATATTGATTGTAATCAACTCCACCACATTGTAAACCGAGCTTCTTTAAAAACTGGTCAAGCCTTGAATACCATTCTCTTAGTGCTTGCTTCAAACCATACAAAGATTTATTTAGCCAAAAAACTCTATTCTCATCTTCATGAATGAGAAAAACATTTGGATTCTCAATTTAAACTTGTTCTTCCAGTACTCCATTCAGAAATTCTGACTTGATGCCCATATAGAAAACCTTGAACTTTCTTTGCACTATTATAACCAAGAATAATCTAATTGTCTCTATCCTCGAAATAGGTGAAAATGTTTCATGAACATCAATTAAATCTATTTGGGAGTACCATTTGAACACTAATCATGCTTTTTTTTCAAATCACAACACCATATTCATTCATTTTATTGCGAAAGACCCATTTTTTCTCAATGAAATTCTTATCTATGGGCCTTGAAACAATCTACCAAGTCTAATTTTTCTCAATTTGATCAAGATTTTTATTCATGGATTGACCCAATTATTATCTCTAGGTGCTTCATCAAATAATTTAGGCTCTCCATTTGATAAGTATAATGGTTTCTATTGAGTCTTCATACTCCTTGTCTGTACTAGCACTGTTAGTTCACCAATGATTTTCTATCTGTCAATTTCATCTCAAATCATTGGCTTTTATGATGATTTAGAATTGAATTCCTTTTTCTCCTCATTAGTTTCCTTTTCTAAAAAAACATCTTCCACTAGAGTGAAATCATTTCTTTCAAATACTTTCCCTAGCATCTTGTTGAAACACTATTGATATTATCTTTCAGCTTCATGGATGTTGCTGCTTCTCCTGTAGATTTTCTTCTCTCGGTGGACAACTAGCACCTAATTTGGGGAAAGATACCAATGATTTTATGTTCAGTACTTGTAAATACCATATCATCCATTTATATCTTTGATAGATCTTTGATTTCAAAGAATATTATTCATTCAATTGATCTTCTTGAGTTCAGACAACATAAACATTCAGCCTTTTTATTCCATTGAGATTTCACAACTGATTAAGATATAGAGCACTCCTAAATTATTATAGCTGATTTGAATCGATTGAAATTCCAAAGTAAATTACATCACCACTTTTCATATTTTGATGCAACTTCCCCTTGAATCGTATCTCCCTTTGAACCTAAATCACATGAAAATTAGTTAATAGAATTTATACACATAGGGAGAGGGGAATCCACTGTATTCCTAATGGAGAGGATTTTGGTCGAACCCAATGGATCAAACCTTTTTTACTTTCCTAAAAAACATTTTACCCTTTCTTTTCTTGTTCCAACTTCCTATCCAACTTCAACTGTTCTATCCATATGAATAGAAATTATTTACCCACATGCTGAGAATTTTTCTGATATATAGATTATGTAGGCTTAGCTTTGTTCACAATTTGTGGTTTCTACCCACTAGTATACATTTTCTTTATTGATGTTCCACCAAAATTACATTTCTCATGATTCTTTCTCTGAGTAGGAATGTCTCCATAAGATATATTCTCTTACTTCTTCCTCTATTGGATGGATCTTTCTGTTTCATTCACTTCATGGCATGTGTCATGACATGTGTATTTTCCAAGACATTCTTTATTAATTTTTCTTTTATCAGTTATCTGAGTCTTGCCACCATTTCTTATTGATCTCAAGTCCTCCACTAATTTTACATTCTTCTTACTCACGACTGGAGTAGATCTCCCCTTGTTCTTCCAGGTTTGTTCACATTTATTCCAAGAGAGCCGTTGTGAGTGTAATAGAGGATGTGATTTATACACCTTTTGTTGAGCTCCTTGTAACTATCTTGAGCCTGTATACCTATTTTTTAGCTCACCACATTGTCTTCTTGTATAGGATTTTTTTTTGTACATTTCCTGTGCCAATGATATCCTTTTGGGTTCCTTTTCCTTCCTCACTTTCTTCTTGCTGCAATGTCTTTCCAAATGGCCATGATCAGAACATATAAAACATCTTCCATCAAATGCATAACTCATTTCATCATTTCTCAGCTGAGATGTTGATGCATCTTGAGTTATTATTCTAACATTGAGTTCCTAAGATTCCTGACACATACTCATGGTGTGTCCCATTCTTCCAAAATAAAATCACTTCATGGATACTCTCTTATGAGAGACTATTCTTCTAGATTTCTCAAGATACTTCTTCTTATTCTCTAATTTATAAATATTTTTATCTTCACAGAATGAAATATATTCCAATGCCTCAAAGAAAAATATTGAAGTATGATCATGCATTCCACATAAATAGAAAATTATTTCATTACTTCCTATAAAATACTTTTTAGGTCTATCTCTAAAACCTACATGATTTTTCTTATCTTTTGAACTTTTCACAGCTTTCTTCCTCTCATCCATGGAAGGGGATTCATCAAATTCAATGACTATTTTTCCTAAACTGTATAGCCTTTGAGATGAGAATATATGTTCTTGTTTCTTTTTATAAATAACATATTTTACTTTCATTTCATCACCACCTGCCGAAGGATAATCAAATAGTAAGTGCAGGGCATCCTTCATTTTAGGCTTTCCTTTGAAATTAGATCTCTCCACTTATTTCTTCACTAATTCTAACTCTTCTTCCAATTTTTGAATATTCACATATCTTGATTCAAATTGAGCATTAAGTTCTCTCTTGAGATTCTTCCCTCTACTCATATCATCTTCCAATTCACATGTGAGCTTATCCACCATGTCACTTTTCTCCTTTACTTTAATTTTTCTTAAGAAACAGAATCAGAAAAGTATGCATTCTCTTGTTGTATCCTTTTATTTTCCTCAACTATTTTAGATGGATGTGCAGTAAGATCATCATTTTTGGCTTTCAGATTATGAATTTATTCTGTGTTCATATTCTTTCCCTTGTCATCAGATTTGAGTTTTTCTATCATTGAAGAAAACTTTTGCAGATATTCACATTTAGAATCATTCTTCTCCCTGAGGTCAGTAGCCACATCAATAAAACTTTGATTTAAGCCTCTTAACTTGTTGATCTCAATATACAGTGCTTGGATCCAGATATATTTAGATTTAATTTCTTCACCAAATTTCTAATCCAATTTCTTTGTTTCATGGAGAGATTCCTCTTCAGTCCTTCTTGGAGTTTCTTCATCATCAGTAGTTTCATCATCACTTGGTATGTTAAGTTCTTCACTCATTCCTACAACATCATTGAGTGAGTCTAACTTTTCTCTGTCTGATTCATCCAAACCTTTATTAAGTAAACTTTTGGATTCCTTAAACTCAATCACACGTTTTCCAAAGACACTTACACACTGAGGAATACCACCTAACTTATACTTATTCTTTATAGTTATTCTCTTTTCCATGGAACACCAATATAAGAGCAAATTGAATATTTAAATTCCTAAATTGACTAAACCAAGTCAGAGAACACAAATCTTGATAAAATAAACCTTTACTATGATACCAATTTTTAGGTCCACTAGGTCTAATACCCTGGGGGGGGGGGTGAATCCAGGTATGGCAGTTTAAAATTTATTCCCCTTCAGATATTGTTTCATAATTAAACAAAACTCTATTATCTCTCATTACTATTGAAAAGTATGAACAAAATTTAAATCATGTATGAGACACATCAATTTTTAGTTGGTTCACCCTCACTGATATACGTCCAAGGAGCATAAAATGGAAGTGTGTTGATATTCCAAATTTACTAAGGCTCACTACCAATAATGAGTACAAGGTTTGGGATAGATCTTCTATTCCTAGGCTCACTACCTTTACAAGGTTTAGGGTCTTCTCACTTCATTTCCAAGGGTCACTCCATATGCATTTTCTCTAGCACCCTACCGATGGAAAGGGTCACCATCTTTCTCTTCCTTTTCTCACTGCTCTTGGAAAAGAATGCACTCATAGTTTATAGACTTGTAGGTTAAACATAGTTTATGGACATGTAGGTCCTTTCATTTTCATGAATTCTACATCCTCAACTATAGGTAGATGCTCTATTGAAGTCCCTTTTTCACCCGCAGATGAAATCCACCTTTCTGCATACTTTTAGGTAACAAAAATGACTTTCACAAATTGATTTGAAGCTTTTTCAAGCCTCCTAGTGTGTTCCGTGAACCACCTACTCCTCCCGCATACTGTGTAGCGGGTTTGTTATGAGAAACGCCTCCTCCACGTACTGCTATTGCTTCTGTGAACCTCCCTCCATCCACAGACTGCCTCTGCCTTCTCTATCACGTACCGCCTCTACGTACTGGCTCTATAAATCTCCTCTATAAACTGCTCCCATGTACTTCCTTAAATTCTTCATACTGCCTACGGAGTTCCTTCTTCCATAGACTACTTCCTCCTTCACAGAATCCTCCTCTCAAACCACTTCTCCTTTATAGAATACTCCTCATGAACCAATTCTCCTTTATAGACTCCCTTATGTACTACTCCTTCTTACTCTTTATACCACGTCCTTTACGGGATATAGTTTCACGCAAAAACCTTTGGTGGAATTTATTTCATGTGAACCACTTCAGCCTTCACAGAATTCTCCCTCGCAAACTTCCTTCAGATTTCACCGAATTCCCATAGAAAAGAGATGTTCTATAATGATATCTTCTCTCTATTCTAATCGGTGGGATTGGTTCTCCTTATATAGACAAAGATATCTACAAAATACACTAATCAATGATTTACCAAATATTGATTTAGTACAGCCTCCACCGCATACCACTTCTCTCAATACGAACCACACCCATTCTGCAAACCATTTTTCCATTGTAGTCCACATACTTCCTTTGATCCTATGTGGCTCTATTCACTTCTTCCATCCCACTAACCATCATTCCTTCTACATACCGCACGCCCTTTACCACAAACCGTCGCCGTGAACCATTTTCGGTTCCACAGACCACTCCCGCATTCCATTCCTACTTCTTGGTACGTGAACATGAACCATTCCCAAACATGGTACGTAGTCCATGTTCTGAGGTATGAGGTTCCCTTATTTTTATGATTTTCTTCACAGTTCTTCATACCATTCACTCCTATGATGAAAAACTTCGTTTTCTAAACACAAAACTCTCTATTTTGAGGCCCAAAAATTTGGAAAACACTAGGAAACTACGCCACCTTAAAAACCTATTTTTTAAAAACACCAACAATACTCATTCTCATTCATATGACTTTTTCAACAAACACAATCACACCCAAAACATATCGAGAGGACACATTGATGAATTTTTACCCAATAAAATGAATTTACAATAATCCTAGGAAAACCATAGCTCAGAATGATGTGCTATCAGTTCCTATATTTAAAAAATAAATCTATAGTAATTTTCCTCCAATTTAATGTCAGCCTGACATCATTTTCTTGGTTTTGACCCCCGACACATGTTTTTAAAGGCTTTGGTACCTTTAAAAAAAGTTTACAGAGTCATTTCAACCATAACACATATAGGATTTACATGTTTTCTACATGTATATGTAAAAAATAACTCAAAGTGGGTTTCCTATGATTTCATGTTAATATGAGGTTGTTTTCTATGGTTTTGACCATTACATGCATGTTTTAGTGTTTTAAACCACTAAAAATGCATTTATGGTCATTATGAGAAAACCATAACTCAGAATGAAGTTCCATCAATTAATATATTTTAAAAATCAATCTATGGTTGTTTTCCTATGATTTCATGACTATATGACATCATTTTCTTGGTTTTTACCCCTCAACACACATTTTTAAAGGCTTTGGTACAAAATTGTTTACCGATTCATTTCGATCACACCACATATCATATTGAAATGTTTCCTATAAGTACATGTCAAAAATAACTTAACAGTAGTTTTCCCATGATTTCATGTCAATATAAGATCGTTTTCTATGGTTTTGACCATCACACACATGTCTGTGTGTTTTAAAACACTAAAAACGTGTTTACAGGCATTTCAGACAAACCTTTACTCAGAATGAAGTGTCATCAGTTACTACATTTCAAAATTAAATCCAAGGTCATTATACTTTTATTTCATGGTAATCCAACATCATTTTACTAGTTTTGATCCCCAGACACATGTTTTTAAAGGCTTTAGTACCTTTAAAAATTGTTTACCGAGTCATTCCGACCACACCACAAGTCGAATTAACATTTTGTCTATGAATACACATATAAAATAATTAAAAGGTGGATTTCCCATGATTTCACATCAATATTAGATATTTTTCTATGGTTTAAACCATTACACACACATTTTAGTGTTTTAAAACACAAAAAGCACATTTATGGGCATCCTAGGAAAATTGTAACTCGGAATGATGTACCATCACTTCCTACATTTTAAATATTCAAATCATGGTGATTATCATATAATTTCATGGAAATATGACATCATTTTCCTGGTTTTGTCCCATGAAACATGTTTTTAAAGGCTTTGGTACCTTTACAAACTGTTTACTAAGTCAAAACCGAGAAAATGAGATCGAATTGCTTTCAAACTTAAGGATAATGATATATAATTCATTTTTGATATGTATGAATCAACCACACATAAATCCGATACAATATTTTGTCAATATAATTCGAAGTGTTTGTTTTCAATATCAAAGTTTCATTTTAGTTTTATTTATGGAAGTTTTATGTGTTCTTTTCAAATGTCTGAATGATCTATGAAATTCACAATTTACCTCAGAAGGATGAACTATAAGGACGAAAATTTCCTTAGGGACTATGCTGGTTATCCACTAAAATATAGAAATTAAATAATTTTCCATTACCAACCACCACTGCTTATGTGTTTTCCTATAAGAGACTTGTTAATGCACTTTTTCTTTCAACCTTGTAATTTCTCTTCGTGATTCCCGATCAACAACACCACTCGAACCCCCATTGGTTGTAGTAGTAATTGATGATGATGACCTACCAAAGATAGCTGATGGATTAGGCCCAAAACCTATCCCCCATACATGTTCTAGATTCTTCTTCCCTAAAATTATTGCAACAACATTGTTTTGGGAAACTGATGATGATTGTGAAGGGTTTTCATCCAAGACTTAGTGAATTTTAAGTTGTTTATACAAAAGTATTAACAATGATTTTTTAAAAAATATTTGAACTTCATAATATTATCCAATTAATAACATTTTGTTTACTATTTATTATTATTTAATTACTATAAAAATAAAATAATGAAAAATATCATATAACAACAAAAAAACATTAAACCCAATTAATTGTGGTCAGCTAGATGTATCAAATGACACCAAATTGGTATCATTTGATACATGTAGCCGACCCCATTTAATTGGGTTTAAGTATTATTTTTTATTATAATACATCTTTAATTATTATGTTTTTTAGTAATGAAATAACATGAAATAGTAATGAAGTACTTACTCCAACATCATTAGTTGGTTCATTTAAAAAATGGCCATCAGGTTTCCTATGCACTTTAAAACACATCTCTATTCATCCAATATAGTGACCTAATTCATTAGCCTTAATAAAAAATATAAACAAGTTAGAAAAAAACTTTAATTATAATAAAATGATATAAATAATAATAAATACAATACAAACCAAAATTTTTCTTTTTCTCAAAAAACTCTGAGACCAAGTGATATGAGGAACGACTTGTTTCTCATGATTCACAATATTTTTTAAAGATAATTCCTACAAAAAATAACAACTTTAATTAAAATTAAAATTTTATTTTTTTTATATTTTTAATATACTGTAAAATATTCAATTACCTCATGAGATGCATCTATGTTAATATCGACAAACAACTTCTATTACTCATGAGAAATGCCTTCAGGAACTTTCTGATACATCTATCATGAGCTCTGAGATGTGTCATTAAACTCATTCCATAATATTCATTTAAAATATCTCCATTTCTTGCCCAAATTTTTTAGAGTCAATGGGCATGAAACAGAGTCAGGTCCATCAAAATAAAAAGACATTTAGAAATAAAAAACATAACACTTTATAAGTATATTACAAAATTATACTCATTTATTTTAAATTAGTTATCAATCAATATTAAATTAATATTACCTTTAATTGAGTATCAAAGACCTCATTTTTCCAATCTATAGGAATATGCCTCCAATATTTATAATTAATGGGAAAGCTCACCATTTCAAAAGAAATCCTCCCAAGAATATGCCCATAGATTCTAGCAGCGTCACCGGTAGGCACCCCGAACTCATAAAATGGAACAATAATATTGAATTCTTTTAGGTCCCATACATCTTTGATGTTCATATTTATATCCCTTATATTGTTATCTTTATATGTTTGAAAAATTCATTAAATAATTAATAAAATATATAGTTTTTTTATAATGACATACATACCAGTAACGGTAACCCCCTAATATCACCTAGATGGAGGGGTGACCAACTGCTCCATCATTAGAGGTGAATCAGATGGTGGGCTACCAAAAATATCTAGGGAAATGGATGGCCCACCAGTAGTCTCGGGTACAATAGAATCACTTGGATCCACTGAAGCTAAAAGTTGTGGCGTCATTCTTTGAGATACTAATTAGCTAGGATCTTGATTTTTTTGTTCTCAACATTCCTACAATTCAAATGGTTCAAAAATATTAAATTTATAAAGAATGAAAACTATTTTTTTTACAAAAAATAAAATAAAAACTAGAATAATGTATATATGTACAAAATACATATCAATGAGAATTATAATATATTTCCATTACCAATTTATACATTATTATTAACCTCTATTACAATGAGTGCTTCATTTTCAACCTCTCTTGTAAGTTCTATTGTTTCTATATTGTTAATGAAACAATTTTCAATGTTTTGCGGTTGATGAGGTTCACTATCACAAAGTACTAGTTGATCTTCATCAAGGATATCATATAATTCTCTCCTATTTAAGCGTATAATAACACTCCAACATTCATGTATTTCATCATCCACAAAATAATCCATATTCACTTGTAAATCTAAGATAAATGGATCATTCTATGCACACTCAATGGTATGGATCAAGTGAGAGAAGTTAATAGAAGTAAAATGTAATGAATCTTTCATTATACCCCTATGATTGTTGAACCACTTTCATTTGAATTAGGAAAGTGAAAATAGACCATGATAGTTTAATTAAATTATATCATTCAACTTTCCATAGTATCCCACCCCTTCAAGTGAAAATACACCACTTTTTTGAGTTTTTAAGTCTTATTCATGATATATTGTATGAAACTTAAAGCCATAAATATTGTAGGCATCGAATCTCTTAGCCTGGATTAGAGGACCTCGATCCAAAAACATCAAATCATTTGATATTTCAGCACAATTTTCTACATTAATTATCAAAAAAATATATAAGGTGTTACTTTTAACATAGAAAAAATAACTACACATCAATAATATGAATATGAGTATATACTTTTATGATGGGAAAACCATTCTACAATCTCCTTATTAACATTTTTTTAATCCTAGATCATTTTGAGCTTGACCCCTTAGTCACCTCTATTTGAAATCGCAATTATTTAAAAAATGGACCTACAATAAGACTATTGAGTAGCACATATCTATGTGATAGTAGAAACTCCAATTCAGTCAGTGTAAAATTTGACCCCTTTCTAATTTCTCATCCAATAGTTAGAAATACCAATGATCAGTTTTCAGAATGATAAATAGTGGATATTTCTTCAACATGTCAATCATGATTGAATCTAATCTCAATCCCATCTAAATACATAGAACAGAAGGTCAAGGACTCTTCGACTATGAAACCTTCCATAATAGAGCCTTCTGGTTGAGCTTTATTCCTCACATATGATTTCAAATGACCTAAGTACCTAATGAAAAAAATAATAAACATATTGAATAATTTTATGTAATGATTTTAAAAAATTGAATTCACCAATGAAAATTAAAAATAATATAAACACACCTCTCAATTGGATACATCCATTGATAGTGTATCGGTCCACCAATTTTAGATTATTCAACCAAATTAACAGTCAAATGAATCATGAATATGAAGAATTGAGTGGAAAATATTTTCTCCAAATGAACAAGTGTCAACACAATTCTTTCTTTAATTTTATTAAGCTCAGTTGGATTTAAATTTTTTCCACCAAGCTCTTTAAAAAAGGTAAAAAACTCAACGAGAACCACAATTAATTTTTCAAGTAATGTATTACGAAATGACAATGAAAAAAACTACTCTATCATAATATTTGATTCAGGACTTTTCAATCCATGTAACTTTTGATCTTTTAATTCAATACACCTTAATATATTGAATATCCATATGAAACTTTTACTTTCCTTAATGTTTGAATAAATGCATATTTCTCATGATTTTTCATTGTAAAAATATCCAAATAATACTTTCCATTATCATTTTCCCACAAAAATGATTTATATTCATTGACTCCAAATCATTACAAGCATTAAGGCGATCCTTTGATTTTCCCTTCTCATTAAGAAATTTGAAAATTACATTTTCATAGATATTCTTATCAATATGCATTACATCAAGATTATGAATTATCAAATTGAAATCCTAATAAGGAATTTTTAAAAAAATACTCCTTTTTCTTCCATTGTTGTCTTCCAGCTACTTCAGATATTGTACCTCATACCCTTTCCCCCTTCTTTAAACTGATTAAATTTTAAAAATTCTTCAGTTAAATTCATTAATTTCTCCCAGATTTCTGAACCAGACAACACATTTAGTGGATTTCTCAATTTAATATCTCCATTAACTTGTGTCTTGTTAAACCTGAATTTATCAAAAGCATCAATAAATTAATGATGAAACATAAAAAACTATTTTCTACCATGATTTAAACATTGAGGTTAAAAATCAAAATTACAAACCGAACAAGCCAAACCAGTATGAGTATTCCAACCAGATAAATTTCCTATCCTAGGAAAGTCACTAATTATCCACATTAAAGTAGAATTAATTTTGAATAGTTTTGTAACATCTCTGAAATTTCCATGTATTATTTTTAAATATTATATGGAATTATTTTGAGACCAGGTGCTGAGACGGTGTGCGATTCCGAGACTCGATGTGCCTGGAAAAATTGTTTAAAAAATGTTAAACTTTAAATATAACATGCTAGAGGTTTCTATGAAAAGTGGAATATCTTCCAAATGGGTTCCTGGATAAAATATCTGAGGGCACCGTTGCGTTCAGAGAAGTGACTATACCTTAGGCGGGGCCTAACATTGACTGGCGTGGGTCGATTGTGGAAGTTAGTTTTTGGATGTATCAGTAATAAAATATTTAATAAAAATATTTTATTTCAACACAACAAATAGTTTTATTTTTATTAGAGTTTTTAGGAATCCATTGACATCACCATAAACCTTTAATTCCTCTAATATGTGGTAAGGAAACCCTCTCGACATACAATGATGATGGATTAAGCGGATCATGGATCATTGCGCCAATGGAGTTTAAGGATCCCATCGATGACGACAACGCAATATTTCTTCATCAATGATCAATAAAAACTTTAGGTAGGGTGTTGTTTCTTTGTGATTATTTTCCTATTCTTAAATTCAATAAAAAACATGGACCAACCCATAAACAGGTTGATCCTCCATTCGATCATTCTTGCAGGATAGATATTTGTTGCAAGGTTTGACGGGTGATATATCTTTGTGATTTATCTTTCTTCATTCTTCATTCTAATGTGAACATATCGAGGTCAACACAAATAAGTCCAAGATCTATTACTTGAGAATTATTGTGAATTTATTTATCCCCGCCCAAAATTTGTGCATTCTTCGTTCTTTATGGGATATGAACGGAGGATCGTTGCACCTTTGATCCATGGTGCAATGATCTGAGATCAAATATCTGACCTCATGATGATGAAAAAAATGTGTGATGGCGAAGACACAATGAAATTTTTCTAGGATGGTGGCACATGGAGGTACCTGAAGTAGAAGCTCCAGTCAGTCCAGGAAAATCGTAGCACTGCAGGGCCGGTCTAGGCAGGGCGCGAGGTGGATGGCAGGCCCCCGGTGGGGCAACCAGTGGCGGAGGCAGAACATGGCCTGATGGGGCAGTGTAGGACCATGAGGTGAATGGTGGACCACTAGTAGGGTGGATAGAGGTAGAGGTATAATGTGTCCTGGTGGGGCCGCATAGGAGCCTACAGCAGGGGCGAGACCGCGGGAAGGCAGGGAAAATGCGAAGGCAGTGGGCTGACTGCATGGGATGCAGCGACATCGCAACACCAAGGGGGGGCACGCGGTTGGATAAAACCACATTGCTAGGTGGGATGTAGATGGGGTGGGCCGTGTTTACCACATGATCCATCTCAAAGCATGGGCCGAACCAAGGGATCTGGGCCGCTCTAGGCGGCCCAGCGGGCTGGGTTCGATGGGTTGGGTTGGACCCAGACAGAACATGGGTCATACATTTTTATGAAAACATCCATAACTTTTAAACCGTGTGTTCGTTTGATGAGACGTTTATGACATTGGGACCCTTGAGATGAGACAATCCTTTTGAGATACTCTAAGTGAGTTTTTGTAAATGTGTGTATATAGCCTAAAGGCTTGAGTAGTAGGTTCTCCCAGAACGAGCACGCTACGCGTGGAATCATGTGGCTGGTTGTGACTTTCTGAGACTACGTGTCTTACCAAGACTACATGTCTTACCAATACTACGTGTCTTATCGAGACTGAGTGTCTCATCAAGATTATGTGTCTTATCAATACTGGGTGTTTTTTGGATTACGTCTGATAATCTTGTTTTTTGTACTATAGATCTATAATTGTGTGAGATGACTAAGCATCTTATTTTTGGTATACTTCATGTATTTATTTGTGGTATACTTCATGTATTTATTTGTGTTATACTTCATGTATTTATTTATGGAATACTTTATGTATTTATTCATGGTATACTTCATGTATTTATTTTTAGTATACTTTGTGTATTTATTTGTGGTATTCCTTTTTAGTTTTAGGGTGTCCTACTGAGTATTGTTTTACTCACCACTATACGGACTTTGCCTGCACATGTTGTGTCTTTTGTAGACGATTGATGTTTTAATGGAGTCCTAGGTGTAACAAGACCAGGTGGTTCTTAGAGAGACCATATAGTCGAGGTGTGATCCTACGAATTCAAATAGCTATCCAATACCATTCCCTTCAAGCAGGGTTTTCTGTGGATGAGTTTTAGGAACTTGTACTTTCACTTTGACAAACTCTCTCTTTTGGTGGGATTGTATTCTTGCCCCGTGTACTTTACAATTTTCTACTATTGTACTCTATTGTCGATATCTTAGTGGCATGAATTCTTATTTACTTAGTGTTTTTCATTTTATCATTTTTGGATTGGTGATGTGTGTATGTGTATAGGTACTTAGGAAAATGCCTCCCATTTGTGGGATATGCCTACTCAGTGCTAGTCACCAGCCCTTGGCCTATTGGAGGCGATATTGGGGTAGTCACGACATGGGACCCTCTAGGATGGGTTATGATAGAGTGGTATCAGAGGTGATCAGTTCTAATTAAGGACCAAGAGTCTGTGAGATTGGTTTGGGGAAACAGTGTTAAGTGTTTTGAGTTCGGCTTTCAGACCAGGGATTCCAGTGTCGGTGCGGTGGCCAGAATATCCATACACCAAGACTCTAAATTTTTCTTTTCGACTCAGTACATGAAAACACTAGTTGTAGGGAAAACACTGGTACATTCTTCATAGAGGATTTGGGTGTGTTCTCATGTCCTTCTTGAGTCAGCTCACCGGGTATACTTTATTGACCATGGTGCATCTTATTCTATTTCAGGATGCCTCCATGTAGATATCCAACCATGATTCCATTGAATGATCATGAGGATGATCCACCTAGAAATGAGGCATCAGTACGGGGGCCTGTACTGAAGATATCACCACTAAGTGGTTTACCAGTGATGCCACCACCCTTTGATCAGCAGTTACTACCAGTAATACCAGTTGAGGATGCACATCGGCTGAGCGAGTTGCATGAGTTCTAGAGGTAGTTAACTCCCAGGTTTTAGGGTGAGATAGACTCCTAGGTAGCTAAGGATTAGTTATAGGTATTTACACATGTCTTCCACCTTGTGAGGATTCATTTTGACCATATGATAGCCCTGACCATGAGTATTTTTCAGGGATCAGTGAGGTGATGGTAGAGCTTAGTGACCCAGACACATGATGAGATGACTCTCTCTTGGGAAGAATTTGAGAATCTCTTCATATAGGAGTTCTTTATGGCTATTTTATGCTTATTTTACATACAATAGCTTCTACATCTACAGTATGGAGATCAAAAAGTGTCAGAGTACTCAGCGAGATTTATTGATTTTTATCGATACTCCACAAATATGGCACGAGACCCATTATTTAGGGATCAAACCTTCTATAAGGGATTAGTCCAGGAGATTAGGGAATCCATGATATCCCTTATCAATCATATATATGTTGGCATACTAGAGATATATCTACCAGTGGAGAGGTTTCTAGCGGAGCAGACACCGACAATGGGAGCTACCACCGATTACCAGGTAGCTGAGTCTTAGACGGTAGGTAGAGGAAAATAGTTACAGGGAACCAAGTGAGTTAGGAATTCTAGGGGACAACCCTAGGACACATGATCAGAAGTGTGGGACTCCCAGGGTAGAGAGAGTCAGTAGAAGGATAGGATGTGTTACTCGTGTGGCGGTCGGGGATATCTGGCTTGAGATTGCCTGACCCATCGTACGAATGATCAGTAGATGTTTGAGGGACCACCGAGACATAGTTGGAGGTAGGATCATGGCGGTACTTAGGGTGGTGAAACTGGATGAGGAGCAGGCAAGATGACATGAGGTAGACGGAGGTTTGACGTATTACCACCACCACCCCAAGTGGTCCATGATATGCTTAGGGAGCTGGTGTATGGGGACGAGGCCATCTATAGGAAATTGAGGATTATAAACCTAAGACTACAATGATTATTAGAGGTAAAATCTGTGTATTTTCCACCTTAGATACAATTTTGATAGACATAGTTTCTAGTCATTCTTTTCTTTCCACGACCCTTGTTCGGGACTCACAGATTCAGGTGGAATCGTTGACTCGACCGTTACGCTTAGAGACTCCTACGAGAGGGGATTATATAATAAAAAACTAGTGCCAATAGTGTGACCTTACTCTAGGAGGTGAGAGTTTCGATTGAGATCTCTTGGTAGCAGTATTGAGGACTTACAACATCATTCTCAGTATGGGTTGGTTATCCACAGTCCATGCTTAGATTGAATGTTTTAGGAACAAAGTGTGGTGTGTCTGTGGTGATGGGACTAAGTTTTCCTTTATTGGTGAAAAGGAAATACATGCAGTGCAGGATGGACTCAAACATAGGAGGGTTAAATCGACCACCCATCAATTGGCTAGACTGAACCTTAGTGAAGTGGATAATACGAGTTCCCAGTTTCCTATAGTGGTGGAGGAATATGAGGACATCTTTCTTGAGGATGTTCCAGGATTACCTCCCCGTAGGGAGGTATACTTATTCATTGATATATACCCTAGTATGACACTGATATCTACACATTCACATATAATGTATCCTATAGAGCTTTGTGAACTGAGGGTACAATTGGAGGACTTGTAGAGGAAGGGATTCGTAAGACCCAGTGTTTCACCATGGTTAGCCCTAATTTTGTTTTCCAAGAAGGAAGATGGGAGCTTGAGGTTACGTGTGGACTTCTGGTGCCTGAACCAAGTGACCGTGAAGAATAAGTATCCATTACTAAGGATTAATGACCTCTTCGATCATTTGAAAGGTGCATGAAGGTTCTCAAAGATAGGCCTCAGATCTGGCTATCACAAGCTTTGAGTACGGGCTGAGGATATATTAAAAACGACTTTCAAATGTTGTTACAACCATTACAAGTACTTGGTGATGTAGTTTGGCATGATGAAATCCCCAATAATGTTCACGGGACTCATGAATAGGATCTTCTAGCCTTACTTAGACTGGTTCGTGGTGGTCTTCATTGATGAAATCCTAGAGTACTCGATGTCTGAGGAGGAGCACGCGATACACTTCAGGATGGTACTAGGCACACTATAAGAGCACCAGTTTTATGGGAGGATCTTGAAGTGTCGATTATGGATACGAGAGGTCCATTTTATGGGAAACATCATTTCAGAGGCAGAAGTTGCAGTGGATCTAGTGAAGATTGAGGCGATGCTTGCTTAGAAACCACCCAATTGTGTTACTGAAGTGTGGAGTTTCCTTAGTTTGGCTGGGTACTATCAAAGGTTTGTACCCAAATTTTCTAGAGTAGAATCACCCTTTAAAACTTTGACATGAAAGGGTAAGACTTTCATGTGGATGGATAAGTGTCATGAGGGTTTTCAACAGTTGAGGTAGAGATTGATGAGAACTCCCATATTGATATTTACAAAGGAGGGTGTCAAGTATGTGGTGTTCTATGATGCATTAGGAACTAGGCTTGGATGTGTCCTGATGTAGGGGAAATTAGTGATTATCGATGGTTCACAATAGTTGAGACCACATGAGAAGAACTACACAACCCATGATCTTGAGTTAGCAGTGGTAGTCTTT
The DNA here is from genome assembly GCA_963277665.1 of Viscum album. NCBI lineage: Eukaryota > Viridiplantae > Streptophyta > Magnoliopsida > Santalales > Viscaceae > Viscum > Viscum album. Next base: position 741,694,907 of record OY728123.1, on the reverse strand, counting down.
GCATTGAATATGTGGTGACACTACCTAATGGGAAATCAATTTATGGTCTACTCTAAACATAAGATTCTTAAATATATATTCTATCATAAGGATATGAACTTGAGATATAATTAATGGATAGAGTTCCTCCAGGGATATGACTTTGAGACTTTCTATACTCCTAGGAAGGGGAACGTGGTGGAATTTTCTCTTAGTAGGAGATTGAGTTCACAGTTACTGAATGAGGAATCAGAGTAGTTATCCTTGTTATAGATATCCTTTTTGGATGGAGATGGAAAAAATTACCTCCAGTCGATGGTTGTCACCACTCAACTCTTACAGCGAGTTAGGGAGGTATAAATCAAAGATACTGATAGGGAGAATTTACATGCTTAGATGTCCATAGGTCATGCCCCTGATAGATATTCAAAAGGTGGGGAGCACGCCATTCTTATCAGAGGATACACAGTGGTACTAGTGGTGTTATGAGAGGAGTTATTTATGGAGTTCCATACATCCCCTTTAGTGGTACATCCAAGTGTGGAAAATATGTATCAGGACCTCAGACACCAATTCTGGTGGCTGAGGATGTAGAAGGAAGTTGCAGAGTTCATCTCTTGATGCCTCACTTTTCAGTAGGTGAAGAATGAGCACAAAGTTCCAGTGGTTTTGATTTAACCCCTTGAGGTGCTGGAGTGGAAGTGGGATGGGATATTGATGGACTTCGTAATAGGGTTACCACGTATGTCCAAGGGGAATGATACCATATGGGTGATCGTTGACTGTCTCACCACGTCGGCCCACTTCATAGCGATTTGAGAGAAGCATTTAGTAGAGATCTTATGTCGACTCTACGTGTAGGAGATAGTTCGAATCCATGGAGTTTCATCATCAATAGTCTCAGATCATGATGATCGCTTTACATCCTGATTGTGGAAGGGATTATAGAAGGTGTTTGGGACTTATATGTTCTCAATCACATCTTTTCACCTACATATGAATGACAAGATTGAGTGGACCATATAGGTTCTGTAGGATATACTACATGCTTTCATCTTAGATTTTGGATGTATTTGAGAGGATCACCTACCTCAAGTGGAGTTTTTGTAAAAAAAAACTACCATTACACCATTGATAGAGCACCATTCGAGACCTTGTACAGGTGACCGTGTATGTCACCACTTTGCTGGACGAACCTAGGAGAGTCAGCACTCATGGGTCTGGAGTTGGTGTAGGAGACTACAGAGAAGATGCAGGTCATCTAGGAGTAGATGAAGACTTCACAGAGCTATCATAAGTCTTATGCTTACTGGTGATAGAGGCATTTGGAGTTCGAGGAGGGAGACTATGTGTTCCTTCAGGTCTCTCCTCGAAATGGGATACAAATATTTGTCCGAGGAGACAAGCTATCTCTGAGGTTCATCAACCCTTTCTAGATACTATTCAGATTTGGTGAGGTGGCATACCACATAGCTCTACCTACTCAGTTAGAGCGGGTGCACAATGTCTTCCACGTGTCACAGTCGGGGAGGTACGTGCATGACCCATTATACGTTATTGACTAGGGTGAGCTGGACATTGATGATGGGGAGACTTTTGTAGAGTAAACGATGGATATCTATGATTAAAATGGGAGGATACTTCATGGGAGGTTGATTCCTCTAGTGCATATTTAGTAGAAACATGAGAATCTCTAGGAGAGAACATGTAAGTGGGAGGCTCATATTCATGCTTAGTACCCTCATTTGTTTGTATATCCTTTTTTTGGATTTCAGGGACGTAAAACCCTAAGGTGGGGAGAATGTAACATCTCAGAAATTTCCATGTATTATTTTTAAATACTATATGGAATTATTTTGAGACCTGTCACTGAGACAAAATGTGATTATGAGGCTCAGTTTACCCAAAAAAATTGTTTGAAAAATGTTAAACTTTAAATAGCACATGAAAATGGTTTCCCTAAAAAAGTGGAATATCTTCCAAATGGGTTCTTGGATCAAAAATATGAGGGAACTGTTGTGTTTAGAGTAGTGATTTTACCTTAGGCCGAGCCTAACATCGACCGACATGGGTCGACCATGGAAGTTAGTTTTTGAATGCACCGATAATAAAATATTTAATAAAAATATTTTATTTCGATTCAACAAATTGTTTTATTTTTAATAGAGTTTTTCAGGAATCGAGGGTCATCACTATAATCATGGAATTCCTATGAGATGTGGTAAGGAAACCCTCTCAACAAATAGTGATGACGGATCGATCGGATCATGGATCGTTACGCCAACAGAGTTTGATGATCTCATTGATGATGAAAACACAATATTTCTTCATAAAAGATAGATCTAAACTCAAGGTAGGGTGTTATTTATTTGTAATTATTTCCTTATTCTTAAATTAAATGAAGAATATAGACCAACCGATGAACAGGTTGATCCACAGTTTGACCGTTCTTATGGGATGGATATTTGTTGCAGGGTTTGATGGGTGATATATCTTTGTGATTTATCTTTATTCATTCTTCGTTATAATTTGAACAGATCAATGCGAACAAGAAAAAGTCTAAGATATGTTCCTTGGTAATTATTGTGCATTTATTTCTCTCCCTCAAAATTCGTTTGTTCTTCGTTCTTCATGAGATATGAATGAAGGATTGTTGCACCTTCGATCTGTGGTGTAACGATCCAAGATTGAAGATCCGACCTCATGATGATGTAGCGAAGATGCGATGGAGAAAAAGTGACATAATTCAGCTAGGACGGTGGCTCATGGGGGTTCCTGGAGAATCAGCTCTGGTTGGTCTAGGAAAACCGTGGCACGAAGGGGATAGTCTAGGCGGAGCATGAGTCAGACGACAGCGAATGCAGAATGCGGCCTAGAAGGGCTATGTAGAAGTGTGAGGCAGATGGTGGGCCAAAGGTGGGGCAGCCAGTGGTGGAGGCAGAACATGGCCTGGTGGGGCTTCATAGGATCCTGTGGTGGTGATGAGGTTGTAGGTAGGTAGGGCGCACAAGGAGGAGGGGGGCTAACCTAGTGGGACGTGGCAGCACCGCAACACTAAGGGGGAGGCACACAGTCAGAGAGGACCACATGGCCTGGTGGGATATAGATAGGGTAAGATGCATCTGGTGTATGATCGGACCCACAACATAGGCTAGACCAATGGAACCAGGCCACTCCAGGAGGCCTAGTGGTCTAGTGGGCTGGACCGGTTTGGGCTGGACCTAGGCGAAACATTTTTATGAAAACAACCACAACTTTCAAACTGTGTGTCAGTTTGACGAGCCATTTGTGGAGTTGGGATCCTTGAAATGAGACAGTAATTTTGAGATAACTTAAGTGAGTTTTTGTGAAAGTGTTCATATGAAGTAAATTCTTGAGTTGTAGGTTCTCCCGTAACGAGCGTGCTATGAGTGAAATCTTGTGGCTGGATGTGACTTTATGAGACTACATGTCTTACCAAGACAACGTGTCTTACCAAGAATACATGTATTACTAAGACTATGTGTATTATTGGGACTGAGAATCTCATTGAGACTATGTGTCTTGTCGATAATGGGTTTTTTTTGTATTACATCCGATAATCCTGTTTTCATACTATAGACCTATACCCGTGTGAGCTGATTGAGTATATTATTTGTGGTATACTTAATGTATTTATTTGTGGTATAATTTGTGTATTTCTTTGGGGTATACTTCATGTATTTATTTGTGGTATACTTTATGTATTTCTTTGTGGTATACTTCATGTGTTTCTTTGTGGTATACTTTATGTATTTCTTAGTGGTATTCCTTTTTGGTTTCAGGGTGTCTTACTGAGTATTGTTTTACTCACCCCTACATGGGCTTTACCCACATGTGTCGTGTCTTGTGAACATGATCGATGATTTGATGGAGTCCTAGGTGGAATAGGACTAGGTGGTTCTTAGAGAGACCAGATAGTCGAGGTGCGCTCCTACAACTTCAGACAACTATCTAGTACCTTGCCCTTAAGGTAGGGTTTTCTTCGGATGAGTTTATGGAACTTGTACTTTCACTTTTACAAACTATTTCTTTTGGTGGGATTGTATTCTAGCCCTATGTACTTTCCAGTTTTCTACTATCATACTATGTTGTTGGTATCTTAGTGTCTTTCATGCTTGTTTACTTAGTGTTTTTCATTTTAGCTTTTTGTGATTGGAGATGTGCGTATGTGTACAGGTACTTAGGAAAATGCCTCCCATTTGTGGGATATGTCTACTCAATGCTAGTCACCATCCACTAAACTATTGGAGGTGGGCTTGGGGTAGTCATGAAACAAGACCCTCTAGGACGGATCATGTCAAGTTTTATCATTGAAGCATCATATGTTTCAACACCATCATCCCATAATTCTCACAATTATTTGATTAGAGGTTGAAGGTATACATCAATGTCATTTCCAGGCATTTGATTTCTAAGAATAATCATAAAAATAATGAAATAAGTATTCTTAATACGCATCCATGGGGATAAATTATAGGGGATAAAAACAACTACCAAATTATATGATTAGAACTTAAAGTATCAAAAGGGTTAAAACCATCCGAATTTAATCCCAAATGTATATTCTTAGGATTCGAATACAAATATAGATATAATTAATAAAAAATATTCCATGATGTTGAATCTCTTTTAAGTATCATCAAGCCATCATTACTATATTGAGAATTCCACTTTAGGTTGTATGCAGTCTTAGACAACATGAATAATCTTTACAGGCGTGGTTTTTGAGGAAAGTAATGCAATACATTTGTAGGAGTTTTCTTCTTCTATTTCTTCCTGGGGTTGAATTGATTTATACTCTCATTGTTGTTCATTTAATTCCATCTTCTTGTATGAAATCTTATGCATTCTTCATTATGAGACTCTTCTCCCCAGTAAAGTATGAAATCATTAGGGCATGCATGTATCTTTGTATAATCAATTCCAAGTTTTTTGTTGACTTTAGTCATCTTATAAAATGATGTAGGGATCTTATCTTCACTAAATGTATCACGAAGAAACTCCAAAATCATAGAAATTTATTTGTCAGTAATTTCATAGAGATACTTAATATGATACAAATTATGAATAAAATACAACTTCGAATACTTGGCACACCCTTCATATAGTTCTTGCTGTCAATCTTCAAATAATTCATAAAACTAATTTTTTGGTCACTGAATTTATGAACAAGATTAACCATCTCAAGATCAACTAAAGGTTCTACTGATCTATTAAAATCTTGTACATTGTATCTCATAAATCCAAATGTGTCATTTATTGAATTTGGAACTAAATTCTCCTCTGGTGGGTCACTTTGTGTTTTGTTAACATTATTGTCATTGTTTTGACTTTCCATAAAATTCTATTCACCATACCAAATTAGACATACATATAGAGTAGGAAAATGGTTCACTATTAAATGCTCATATACTTTGTTTCTATTCAACCACCTCTTTAATTTACAATCAGGACATAAACATTTTATTCTACCATCCACTGATCTATTTTCAATTGTATAAACTAAAAATTCTTCCAAACCCTTGACATATCAAGGTGTGTTTTGAGGTAAAGTATCCGAATTTTATCCATATGTATTGGATTTTCACTCTTCTCCCTGTACATTTAGCTAAAAATATATAAATATTTAATAAAAAAATTACAATCAAAATTTAACATCACACAACTTCATTATTGACCAGGGTAGGGTCTTGATTCGACATAACACAAATTCAATATAAAAATTAGTGGTGTACAAACCAAACCTATCCCGAATAACCCAACCAGACCAGAATGGATGGGGTTGGGTTACACATGGGGTATGGTCGGGTTGGGTTAGGTTGGGTCGAGTCAATGTCGGGTCGGGTCGGGTCGGGTCATGGGTTAGAAAAATTATGACCCAACCTAACCCAACCAACCCAACCAAATATATATATATATATATATATATATATAATATAATAAATAAATATTAATATTGGTTGATAAATAATTAATATAAAATAATTAATAATTGATAATTAATTAGTAATAATTTCTAATAATTGATAATAAATAATATTAATTTATACTAAATAAAAAATATTAACTAATAATAATTAATAAAAATAAAAAATAAAAAATAAGGTCATAAAAAATAAATATAAAATTTTATTTACATTATATAACTTTATATTGACATTATATAATATTATATTCACATTATATAAAGTTATATTTACATTATATATCATTTGATTTATGAAAATATGATGCTATATAACATAAATATACCATTATTTTTATGTTATATAATGTTTTGTTTACATCATACAATGTTACACAAAATTATATTTATGTTATATTTATCAAATAATATTAATTTTTAGTTATTATTTTAGTTTTAATTTAATCAATAGTCTTACATTGTTTTATTATTTACTATATTTTTTTTCTGACCCGGTTGATCTAACCTAACTGAACCAAACCCACTGCAGGTTGGGTCAGTTTGGGTCACATCAGAGAAATGGTTGTGACCCGACCTAACCCAACCTAGCCAATTTTTCTTGGGTTGGGTCCAAAATCCTTCCGGACCTGACCCAAACCGACCCATAGACACCCCTAATAAAAATGATTCAATCCAACATTAAAAACATAAAAAACACTCAATTGCACCAAAATTTATATAATATAATTAAAACCCTTAGAAAAATTCAATTAGTCATACCTTCAATGATGTCGAGGTCCATAGTCACTGGAAAAATGGGAATAGAGGCCTTTGGGGGTTGTTGACGAGGTGTAGGGGGAGTCTTAGTCATGGTGGTCTCCGAATGGGGGTTGGGTTCATGGTGGTCTCTAGCAAGATGGGTTGGGGTCATGGCAGTCGTTGACAGGGGAGGGGGGGGGGGGAGTCGGGGTCATGACAGTATCCAAAATGGGGGTCGGGGTCATGACAATCACTGATATTGGGGTCAGGGTTACAATGGTAGTCGATAGGGGGGGGGGGGTTGGGATCACGACAATAACTGACAGGGAGGGTCGGGGTCATGATGGTCACTGGAAGGGGGTGTTGAGGTCATGACGATCACTGGAAGGGGGGGGGGGGGGGGTTGGGGTCATGGCCATCACCGGAAGGGGGGTTTGGGGTCACAGTGGTCTCCAGAAGGGAGTAGTAGGGGTTGGGGTCATGGTGGTAGTGGGAAAGGGGGGGGGGGGGTTGGGTTATGGTGGTGACTGTTGGGAGTAGGGGGGTGTCGGGGTCATGACAGTTACCGTTGGGAGTAGGGGGAGGGTCTGGGTCAGGGGTCGTCGAGGGGAGTAGGAGGGGGGGGGGGGGTTCAAAATTAGGGGGTTTTAAAATATTTATTGATGGTTTAAATAAAATCACTATGATATTATAATTTTTTTACTATGATTAATTTCATGGTGGTTATTAGAAATGCCACTAAGATCTATTTTTTTAGTGTTTGAGGATATGATGTTATGTCACAAGAACATTTTACACCCTGTAAAATATATATCCACAAAGATATGAAGTTTCATCCATGCCACTACTGATTCATGTGCAACAAGATATTTTTAGGAGATACAAGTTGAAGTTACTTGTGGACCCATAAGGATTTACTATCGATTCAAAGTGGAATATAGACCAAGAGATATAGAGATATGAGGAATGGATTTTATGGTTATAAGAAGATATATGCAAGTGGTCTACTTCCTCTCTGAAAAATAAAAATAAAAAATTATTTCTGGATGGATATAGAAGGTTGAGACCATCTATTGTTAATAATTCACTCTATATTTTAGGGAGATAAAGAAGAAGTAGCACACACGTGCTTCACATGAAATATCTGATGTGTCACGACCCCCTTCCACCAAAGATGCCCCTCCTGAGATGGCAATGGTGAAAGGGAGATAATGACCCCCGAGTCCCGCCTCCAGTAGGCACCGGAGTGGCGATTATCACCAAGGGTATGAGTTTTCACAAATATGGGAGGCATTACCCTTTTTATTATTTAAGATTGGGAAATAGGATGAGTCAAATACCAACAGAAAAAGGGACAAGTAAATGAAAATAAACCAAAAACCAAACCCATATTCATGTTTTATACAATACTGAAACAATTGTAAAAGTACAAGAAAATCCCCAAAGTATGATATAAAAAAAAAGAAAGAAAAAACTGCAACCAGTAAAACTCCAACGCCCAACTAGAAAGGTCCCGCATGGTCCCTGAAGTCCTCCTGAAAACCTGAAAGTAAATGTAGGGTGAGCATACAAGTATACTCAGTAGGAAAACCTAAATCTCTCGTGCACAGGTGGGGAGACATCCTAATGCCCCATGAGAAAGAAAAGGAGTAACCAAATCCTAACAAAGAATCTATCCACCCAACCTCACAAGATGCACTCACCAAATAACGCAAGTCAATAGAGTAGTATAGTAATATTATCAAAGTATGGGTACCCCGCACCACCTTCCCACTGATTACTGCTCAAGACCTCACACCCAAAGCTCTGATGCTTCCCCCTCTCCTTGAGCTAGTGCCGCAACCTGGCCATACGAAGCAGGAGCTAGTGCCACAACCTGGCCATACGAAGCTCATAGTATCCCACCGGCACTCAATCCTCGGCTATAACCACATATCACCCCGAAGACACCTGGGAACCACATCTCATCTCATCCTGAAGAAACCTAGGAACACATCACATCCTCATCCTGAAGACTCTTGGGAAACATCTGTCGTAACCTGCCCGAAGGATCTTGGTCTATAAAACATGGAATAGGGAGCACAGGGAAGAACAGTAACCAGCCATCCTTTAGATGTTTGAGAATATCACCCCCATCCCACGGGTGTTCGACACGTAGTGATCAACATGGGTGGGGTGCGTAAAGAAACATAAAACGTACAGATTTATATAATTATATCAACCAATCAGCCCATCCTAAGGCTTCTACACAAAAGATCCGAGCACATGCCTCGGCACTGCTACCTCAAAGGTATGTACACAATAAACAACCCCAAATCCCATTAAGATTTTCATGTTTCAACAATTTTAGTTTATCAGTTCGTTAACTATCGAGCAACTAACAACAACCAAAACAGATCAGTCATTTGTAAAACATATCCTTGCCAACCACAAATAAAGTTAGGGAAAATGAAAGCAACACAATACCATTTTCTTTTATCATCCAATCAATTACATTGATTTTCTGTATTTAATCAACTACCATGCCCCACAATTCATTAGTTAACTCTTCCACTTTTATTCATATGCACAACCCATCCCTGCAGCCTTGCTGCCAACCACCATAACCACAAAAATATTGGAAACAATACCCGTACCACATCATCATTCCTTTGATACCATTTACCACAGCTCCACTACCCATCACAACCATATCATACATGCCAACCCACAACCAATCCAACTGCATCCCCACTGCTCACCCGTTCCACAACAACCCATGAAACACCCCTTCACATAATTAAACCCCAACTAGAACCCAAAAAATTCATTCTTTAATTTATTTTAATCGGGGTGATCATACAAGGGTTCCAGGTATTCATTTAATCAAACAACTTTACATGATTAACCAATTTCCACATTCAATGATGTTCCATCCACAAAACAATCCAGAAAAATAGGGTAATATTTAATTGTGCAATCAAAGTCCCCCAATGACCGTGATTTTTAGTAGGCATAAGCCTATTCAACTCACAACATAATCAAAGGATAAACATTGATGGAAATAAAAAAATAATATCAACAAAAATTCCCCAAACCTGTTCTTTAACCAGTTATTAAATTTATTTATTGGTTCAACCATATATCACAGAAATAAGAGGATACCCACCCCACATGATGCACAAAATAGATAGAGACGAAGGTAAGATCCCTACCTCAAAGGTTTTTGACGAAAACCACAACGGTCAAGGAACCCTCAAGGAACCCGGGTCGATTCTCTGAAACCCCACCTTAGATCTCTCCTCCTAGAAAGATCAAGAACAAGAGTCATCATATTCGACATCCACACACTTAGATCTACCCATAACGGGTGTATATTTAAGAAACCGAGGGAAGAGGAGGAGTAGATCTAAGAAGATATAAGAACCCAACAAGAACGATCACATACCTTGAAAAAATGGCTTTGATTTGAGAAGAGAAGCCTCCGGATCGCCTCCAAAATTCTTGGGAGAGGGTCTCCTACCTCCAAGGAAGGGTAATCTCGGGTTATGGCCTCTTAGGGGCTTAAAAGAACCATTTAGAGGCAAAAGAGTTCAGATCTAAAATTTTAGGATCTAACTTAAAGTGACCGCATGGTTAGTCCATACGGTTTAACAAACAGTGCGCTAACCGTGTGTTAGCTTCTGCCTCGACAACAATCCTCACATGGTTTGTACTAACCGTGCACCTCCCGTGTAAAGGCTACTACCTCCAACACCAACCTCGCATGGTTTGGCCACACGGTTTGACAAACTGTGCGTCTCCCGTGCAAGGCCATTACCCCTTTAGTTTTCCTTAAAGGTCCACCCAAATGCACCCCCAAGTCACCTTGATTTCCTGAAACACCTATATCCCCACATTTTCAAAATGTAATAGACCGAAGAGGTCCGGGCCATTACATCAGATACCTCTCAAAACATTCTTGTCCTCAAGAATTAAAAACCAACCCATAAAAAGGGGAAAGGTTCGAACAAACACCCCGTAAGATACCTCTCAGAGCTCTCGCCATAACGGAAACCAACAACTATCCTAATTATTTTAGTCAGGGAATTTATTCCCCCATGTTGAGATATTATCCACTTTAGGTGGCACTGACTCACCTGTATGAGTTTAATCACATCCACATTAATGCGTCTTGATTAGGGATCAGGTCTTCCTCTCCCCACATGTTAGGACTCTTCACACACACTTAAAGGAAAGAGGGGAAACAACTTAGAATTATAGACTCATGAAAAACAAGGTCCAGGCCCAAAGCAGGGGTGAGAATGAGTTCCAACAAAGGATTGTGATGCTCTTGAATTTAAACAAAACATAAACGAGAGCATTTAAGTAAAACCAAAAACATCTATCTCGATCTCTGGCCTTTCTAGGGTTTCCGCTTCTGTTGCGTGCAACTATCCGCGTCCCACTCCTCTTCATCTTTGTTGACGTCCAATTCCTAGACCATGTCCCGGTTGGGGTCCTTGAGGAACTCTCTGTGGTTGGCCACCACTTGATCCAGCTCCCCTTGGGGGGACTGGAGCCTGTTGCTGCTGGAAGGGTCGGGCTAGGAACTGCTGCTGGGGTTGGGGATGAACCTGGCCAGTCCCTCCATACTAAGTCTGAAAAGGGAAATGTATGCTAATATGCCCACAATTACCACATGAAAAGTACCTCAGTCCCTGGACCATATAAAACGGGCTGAAAACGTGAGATTGGTAGGGGATCTACTGAAGTCTGCTCCCTGCCGGTCGAAACTTGGAAGGTCCTATTGCTGGGGATCTACTGCTGACCGCCTCCTTCTTGGATGAACTTGGGTGAATCCTCTCTCATGGTGGACCTACTTGCGAGTGAATCCTCTCGATTATCTCCACCTTCTTCTATACTTCTAGGTCCGTCGGTAAGGTGAAAGGGGTTACCGCGCACCAAATAGAGGGGTGAAGTGGCTCCTCTAAATGTCTGTCTCGGAAATCTTCATCTGGAAAGAGATTCAGGGAAAAACGGAGGAGATCCTTGAACTTGACCCCTAGTTACCACACTAACATGATTCCTTTCTGGAGATACAACAACTCCTGCCTCTTTTCGGCCTTCCTTGTCGAGGAAAGAAATTACTCGCGGAACTCCTTCTCGAAGTTGGACTATAAAACTTCTGTCTCCTTCCCCTCCCCAAGGTAAAGCATCCACCACTGACGCACAGCTCCTCATAGTTGGCTTACTGCTAGAGGAACCCAATACTCTGATGGGGCCCTGATCAGCCCAAAGGTGATCTCGAGTTCCTCGAACCAACTCTCTAATTCTGTATCCGAAGTGCTACCTTCATACCTCTTCAAGCTCTGTCACTGGAAAGCTCGCAATGTACGCTGCCACAAGTCATCTTCCTCCTCTCAGCCAATCCTCAGCTGGTCGACCGTCTGAAACTGCTGGGCCTTGACTGCCCGAGTCACCCAGGGATGATGTCCAGGTGCCATAGCTGCACGGTAAACAAAGAACTCCTAAGCCCAAGTAGCAAGGTAAATTTTCTCAAGGTTTAATTTTATCATTCTATTTTGACTTCTTTCCCAGAACACCCAAATCAAGTAAAACACAATCATGATGATGCATGTACCTTTCCTAGGGTATCTACCCTGCAATCAATGTAGTCTTACTTGGTCTTTTGGTAAGCTCAGAGTCCCTACATCAGATCACAAGGGCCCCTAAAATCCTGTGTCCTAGCCGGTCTTCACTGGCCTATGTCACGCACCAAGATCAGCAAAAACTATTTCCCTACCATCCCATGAAATCCTCACTATGCCTAACTCCATACTCCATCCTATCTCTCAACCTGCCTCTGATACCATTCTTTCACGACCCCCTCCCACCAAATATGCCCCTCCTGAGTTGGTAATGGTGAAAGGGAGATAATGACCCCCAAGTCCCGCCTCCAGTAGGCCCCGGAGTGGCGACTAGCCCCACGGGTATGAGTTTTCACAAATACGGGAGGCATTACCCTTTTTATTATTTAGGATTGGGAAATAGGATGAGTCAAATACCAATAGAAAAAGGGAAATGTAAATGAAAATAAACCCAAAACCAAACCCATATGCATGTTTTATACAATACTGAAACAAATGTACCAGCACAAGAAAATCCCCAAAGTACAATACAAAAAAAAAAGAAAGCAAAAACTACAACCAGCAAAACTTCAACGCCCAACTAGCAAGGTCCCACATGGTCCCTGAAGTCCTCCTGAAAACCTGAAAGTAAATGTAGGGTGAGTATACAAGTATACTCAGTAGGAAAACCTAAATCTCTCGTGCACAGGTGGGGAGACATCCTAATGCCCCGTGAGAAAAAAAATAGGAGGAACCAAAGCCTAATAAGGAATCTATCCACCCAACCTCACAAGCCGCACTCACCATATAGCATCCTGCCTTTTTATCACATAAACTTTCATTACATTTTAAAAAACCGAGGATCTTTAAGGTTTAGTGTCTTGGAAACCAGGAACTTTAAACATGAAAACATAAAACATTCTTCTAAAACACTTGAAAGGATTCTCCTCATGTTCATCCTAGGTTCATTACTGCATCACATAACCTGGGGACATACATAAAAAGAAAGGGTGAGCAAAAATCCCAGTAAGGGAAACAAGATAAATATTTTACATGTGAACTTGAGATACTTCAATAAGGTCATGAAAAGAACTTTAAGGCATGAGAATGAAATCATGAGGCATATCATAATAAAAATAACATTTTCATAACTTGAAGATGTGGATACATCATTTAACATAGACAATCATGAACATATCACCAAGGTCCATCCCCAAGGTGTCATTTGAAAATTACCAAGGTTATTCACCAAGGTATCGTGAAAATTGTAATCTCTAGTGGTTACATCATTACCCAATGCATTGGAGCGCTATCAGGGCGCACCCTTAAATTTGCCTTTATTATCATGTGAGCCACATATATCATCATCAAACATTTCATAAATAACCCATATAGCATAAAATAACTGGGTTTAATTTCATAATCATAACGTTTTAAAAACTGCTTTAAAGACATGATCTTTACGTCACTTTAAACCCACGGAAAGGGAAAGCGGGTTTCATGTATGTAAATAAAATAATTTAAAATAGAACATTTTGATATATATGTGAATACCCCTGTAGAAATAAGAGCTTTGAGTATTCACTTAATAACATAAAATAATTTTGAGATAAAGAGGGAGGCATTTTGAGACGAAAACTATGCAGCATAACGTCTACAATACATGGTTTTAGAAAACATTGAAAAGAGAGGGGACATGGGTCACCCACTCAAAAATGATACATAAAAAATTAGGGGAATAGAATATATAGTATTTAAGAACATGGTAATGAAATTTGAATGATATACCATATGAAACGAAGAACTTTAAAGTAAGACAAAAATAATATTTCTCTTATGAAAATTCGGCAGCCTAACGGCGTCACTTAAAACTTCCAAAAATGGATTGAAGAGATCAAATATGGTCTCTCATCATATGAAAATAAATTATCAGTATTATAGATACAGATATCATACCCCAACATAATAAAAATGAACTTGAAAGACTTGACATTAAAGTAGATTTTGAAAACGAGAAGCGTGAAAGAACCCCTTAGAAATTCAGCAGCCTAACAGCGCCACTTAAACTTCAACAAAAATGAATTGATGAGATAAAATAGGGTCTCTCATCATATGAACATAAATTATCATTATGATAGATATATAGATCATACCCCAACATAATAAAAAGGAACTTGAAAGACTTGACATTAAAGTAGATCTTGAAAACGAGAAGGGTGAAAGAACCCCTTAGAAATTCGGCAGCCTAACGACACCACTTAAACTTCAACAAAAATGAATTGATGAGATCAAATAGGGTCTCTCATAATATGAACATAAATTATCAGTATGATAGATATATAGATCATACCCCAACATAATAAAAAGGAACTTGAAAGACTTGACATTAAAGTAGATCTTGAAAACGAGAAGGGTGAAAGAACCCCTTAGAAATTCGGCAGCCTAACGACGCCACTTAAACTTCAACAAAAATGAATTGATGAGATAAAATAGGGTCTCTAATCACATGAACATAAATTATCAGTATGATAGATATAGAGATAATACCCCAACATAATAAAAAGGAACTTGAAAGACTTGACATTAAAGTAGATCTTGAAAATGAGAAAGGTGAAAGAACCCCTTAGAAATTCGGCAGCCTAACAGCGCCACTTAAACTTCAACAAAAATGAATTGATGAGATAAAATAGGGTCTCTTATCATATGAAAATAAATTATCAGTATGATAGATATAGAGATCATACCCCAACATAATAAAAAGGAACTTTAAAGACTTTACATTAAAGTAGATCTTGAAAACGAGAAGGGTGAAAGAACCCATTAGAAATTTGGCAGCCTAACAGCGCCACTTAAACTTCAACAAAAATGAATTGATGAGATCAAATAGGGTCTCTCATCATATGAACATAAATTATCAGTATGATAGATATAGAGATCATACCCCAACATAATAAAAAGGAACTTGAAAGACTTGACATTAAATTAGATCTTGAAAACGAGAAGGGTGAAAGAACCCCTTAGAAATTCGGCAGCCTAACGGTGCCACTTAAACTTCAACAAAAATGAATTGATGAGATAAAATAGGGTCCCTAATCATATGAACATAAAAGATCAGTATGATAGATTTAGAGATCATACCCCAATATAATAGAAAGGAACCTGAAAGACTTGACATGAAATTAGAACTTTGAAAAAGGAGAAAGGTGAAAGAACCACTTAAAAATTCGGCAGCCTAACGACGCCACTTAAAACTTAAAAGTACTGAGTTGAAGAGATCAAATGGGGTATCTTATAATATGATCATAAAAGATCAGTATGATAAATTTAGAGATCATACCCCAACATAATAAAAAGTAACTTGAAATACTTTACATGAAAATAGATCTTGAAAAATGAGAAGGGAGAAAGAATCTGTTACAAAAATTTCGGCAGCCTAACGACGCCACTTAAAACATCATAAAACGAAGTAATGAGAGTAATAGGGGATCTATCATTATATGAACCTGAAAAGGGTAGTAAGAGGAGTATAAAAGAACACCCTTTAACATAAGAACATGGAGCATAAAAGAAATTACATAAAAGAGATTTCTTGAAAAGAAAGAGAGAGATCGGATCCCTTACCTTAAAACGTAACTCTTAAAACACAAAGGTTGGGACCTTGAGGGCTTGGGGGAAACTTGGGAGGACTCCTTGGGAGGTAATGAGACCAGAACTTCATTGGGGGAGAGTGGGGAGTCGAATGGATGAGAGGATGGCTTGGTATTTATAGGGAAAGTGAGAGGACAAGGCATTAATGGCCAAGGGACACCTCATTAGTGGTTTTGGCAAAACCATGGGCTTGCCCATGGTATTTTCCCATGGTATTGGCCACTTGGGAAACCTCATACCTTATCTTACTATTAATAAGTCGAACATATTGATTAAAAACTTAATACATCATTTAATGATGTCATTAAACACCCGTAACTTAAAAACTGTATTTTCACTATTCATCGAAAATTCAACTTTCTCAGAATAATCCCAAAATTTCACCTTAACCAAATATCAATGCTTTGATTTCAAAAATGAACTCCATTTTATAAAAATAATTTTCTAAATATTTTTAATTTATTTTTTAAATAAATACACTATTCACCGAAAATTCATTTTTTCAGAAAAAACCCCAAAAATTACCATAACATAATTTCGGTGCTCTGAGTTCAAAAATGAAATCCATTTTATAAAAATAATTTTTTCAAATATTTTTAATTTAATTTTTTAATTAAAAAACACTATTCACTCAAAAAAACTAATAAAAATTTATGAAACCGTTATTTAACCATTTTATTGAATCACATTACTTAATCAAGGTGCCTAGATTATATTAATACTTTCTTTAAGTGATATTACTAATCCATTTGGACACATTACTAATCCTAATCATAAAATCACTATTCATAATTTACTATTCATCAAAAATCAAGTTGATCTTATTAGAATCTAAATTTCGTACTGAACATAATTGTAGAAGACCATTTTTTGAAAATCATTACACATTTTTAATTATTTAAGGTTTACATAAACATTTTTAAAATATCCTTTTTTCTAAAATTCATCAAAAATATGCATACTATATTTATCTGGTCATTTAAAAATTCATAAACTTCATCATAAGAAGAAATCCCAATTTTTATTTAAAACAAAGGATTACACAAGGCAGTTACGGTCTCCTTACATAGCCCCTTATCACACCAGCATAGGACCTAAGTGTAAGGTGTGCTAAGGTGATAGAATATGAGGGAGGCTCGGCTAACATCACACGAGTAGTAATTTCTATCAGTTTGAACTTCTCGCAAAGGCGATTCCGTTCTAGCTTCCCACGATGAAGTTTGGCTTGGGTTTGGTCCAGAGCAAAGCCCAGTGGTGCTACCTCCTTCCCAAGTTCTGTTAGATGGGCTTCGATTGGTCCAAGACTACTGGGTGAGGCCATCAAATCTTCTTTCTATAATAATTAACCAAGATTTCTTGTATTTAGAGACAATAATCAAAACGTTTAGTTTCCAGCGGTCATATTGACCAATAGTCATATAACCGTCTAAACCCAACGGTCTCATTTTAATTATAATCATGTTATCAAATGAAACATTTTTGTTGAGTATAAAAATAAAATAAAATAACACATAAAATTAGGAAACAAGATTTATTCAAAATTTCAGGTCGTTACATTCTTCCCCCCTTAAGAAATTGCGTCCTCGTAATTTTTAAAATTGGGTTTTGAAATTTTATTAAAAGTCCCACATCAGAAAAGGAGTCAGTAAAATTATTACTTTAAAAGAAAGAAAAGGAAGTACAAAGGTCACCCGAGTTAACCCACACTAGGATTCCATGTAGGAAAACATGGACATGGAAGAAAAACAAAGGGTCAAGTTATGGGGGAGAGTGATAGAGAACATGATTAGGAGAAAGTTAACCATAAGAAAATCCCAAACTTATGATGTGTGTAAATGGTCTTTGATTACCTAGTAGGAAACGTAAACCAACAACGTTTTTGTTTTACGTTCCTTTTCATAATTTTGAGGAATTCATTTACAACATAAAACAAAAACATAAGAAAATATACCTATCTTCATGTAGAGTTTCATCCTTTAATAAGTTTCTACCCAAAACTAATATTTTCTCCAAACTATAAGCATTCAAAACTACTTGGTCTCATCAAAACACAAGAATCATCTTCATAATCCACAAAAGATTAACTATCTATTTCTTCTATCTTTAAACATTATCCCAAAAACAGAAAGGGTAAGGTAAAACACCTCTTCAAAAAGAAAGAATCCCATAGGAATGGAAACTACTTTTAAATCTTCAAAGTTCCATGGTACTACCCATAGTTCATCATTGACCATTCCATAAATAACGGTCATTAAGATTCCTAAAAATAAACCAAGCTAATATTGAAACCCAAATACAAGAAGGATTTGATAACATAGTCTTCCAAAATAAACTTCATTGTTCATCTCCAAACAACATCAACCACTCCTAACATCTTATAACAAAAGTAGCTAACCTAAACATATTTTACCCAAGATAGGTTAATCATTTCCATAAGTAACCTAAATTAATATAAGTCCACCTTAAATTCATCTATTATTCAAAATATAAGTCAACCTTACCCCTCAATGAAAATACCGTAGTAATCTATTTACCTCGATCATATAGGGTCCCCAAAATAGTGAACGTCTTCCAAAATAATAATCATATTTTAATCCCCTAATCATCCCTGTCATATTAATACGACAATCGTCTCATTTCCTATCACATTGGTTGTTGGGACATGTTCTTCCATTTACCTCCATTAACTAAGAAAAGAAACCATAATTAGGGGCTTAAATACTTATCCAATAATCATGAAAAGGAACCGAAAGCATATAAGGATAAATTGTAGAATAAAATTATACCCTAACTTGTGATCCCCTAGGTTTCCATCTAGGTTATACATGATCATATATTCTTATGTGAATATTTATTTTATTTTATATTTGTTCCTTTAACAATGGTTCATACTAAGCTTATGAATTTACCAAAGCATATCCTCCGGGAGTGTCGTAACCAAGAGTGCAGCAAGACCCGTTGTCGTGTACCAGTTACCGTTCGAGTCTAGATCAAAGCGGTGTTTTTGGGTTTTACCCCTATGTACATCTGTGCCAGAGCCACCTCTACCTGCTCGTATCTAGACAAGGATGTATTTGCTTGGCAACCCCTTACTCAATACTCACCAAAATACCAGGAAGATTTCGTATTTTTTAACTTTCCTATAGGATTCTTCCTAAAGTTTTCATATCCTAATTTCCAAAAATAACTAAACCATCCTTTTATACCAACTATAGAATCCCAACTTTTTATCACATAAACTTTCATTACATTTTACAAAACCGAGGATCTTTAAGGTTTAGTGTCTTGGAAACCAGGAACTTTCAACATGAAAACATAAAACATTCTTCTAAAACACTTGAAAGGATTCTCCTAATGTTCATCCTAGGTTCATTACTGCATCACATAACTTGGGGACATACATCAAAAGAAAGGGTGAGAAAAAAGCCCAGTAAGGGAAACAAGAGAAATATTTTACATGTGAACTTGAGATACTTCAATAAGGTCATGAAAAGAAATTTAAGGCATGAGAATGAAATAATGAGGCATATCATAATAAAAATAAAATTTTGATAACTTGAAGATGTGGATACATCATTTAACATAGACAATCATGAACATATCACCAAGGTCCATCTCCAAGGTGTCATTTGAAAATTACCAAGGTTATTCACCAAGGTATCGTGAAAATTGTAATCTCTAGTGGTTACATCATTACCCAATGCATTGGAGCGCTATCAGGGCGCACCCTTAAATTTTCCTTTATTATCATGTGATACACATATATAATCATCAAAAATTTCATAAATAACCCATATATCATAAAATAAATGGGTTTCATTTCATAATCATAACGTTTTAAAAACTGCTTTAAAGACATGATCTTTACGTCACTTTAAACCCATGGAAAGGGAAAGCGGGTTTCATGTATGTAAATAACAGAATTTAAAATAGAACATTTTGATATATATGTGAATACCCCTATAGAAATAAGAGCTTTGAGTATCCACTTAATAACATAAAATAATTTTGAGATAAAGAGGGAGGCATTTTGAGACGAAAACTATGCAGCATAACGTCTACAATACATGGTTTTAGAAAACATTGAAAAGAGAGGGGACATGGGTCACCCACTCAAAAATGATACATAAAACAGTAGGGGAACAGAATATATAGTATTTAAGAACATGGTAATGAAATTTTAATGATATACCATATGAAACGAATAACTTTAAAGGAAGACAAAAATAATATTTCTCTTATGAAAATTCGGCAGCCTAACGATGTCACTTAAAACTTCCAAAAATGGATTGAAGAGATCAAATAGGGTATCTCATCATATGAACATAAATTATAAGTATGATAGATATAGATATAATACCCCAACATAATAAAAAGGAACTTGAAAGACTTGACATTAAAGTAGATCTTGAAAATGAGAAGGGTGAAAGAACCCCTTAGAAATTCGGCAGCCTAACGACGCCACTTAAACTTCAACAAAAATGAATCGATGAGATAAAATAGGGTCTCTCATCATATGAACATAAATTATTAGTATGATAGATATAGAGATCATACCCCAACATAATAAAAAGGAACTTGAAAGACTTGACATTAAAGTAGATCTTGAAAACGAGAAGGGTGAAAGAACCCCTTAGAAATTCGGCAGCCTAACGGCGCCACTTAAACTTCAACAAAAATGAATTGATGAGATCAAATAGGTTCCCTCGTCATATAAAAATAAAAGATCAGTATGATAGATTTAGAGATCATACCACAACATAATATAAAGGAACTTGAAAGACTTGACATGAAATTAGAACTTTGAAAAAGGAGAAAGGTGAAAGAACCACTTAAATATTCGGCAGCCTAACGGCGCCACTTAAAACTTAAAAGTACTGAGTTGAAGAGATCAAATGGGGTCTCTCATCATATGATCATAAAATATTAGTATGATAAATTTAGATATCATAATCCAACATAATAAAAAGGAACTTGAAATACTTTACATGAAAGTAGATCTTGAAAAATGAGAAGGGAGAAAGAATCCGTTACAAAAATTTCGGCAGCCTAACGGCGCCACTTAAAACATCATAAAACGAAATAATGAGAGTAATAGGGGATATCTCATTATATGAACATGAAAAGGGAAGTAAGAGGAGTATAAAAGAACACCCTTTAACATAAGAACATGGAGCATAAAAGAAATTACATAAAAGAGATTTCTTGAAAAGAAAGAGAGAGATCAGACCCCTTACCTTAAAACATAACTCTTAAAACTCAAAGTTTGGGACCTTGAGGGCTTCAGGGCACCTTGGGAGGACTCCTTGGGAGGTAATGAGACCAGAACTTCTTTGGTGGAGAGTGGGGAGTCGAATGGATGAGAGGATGGCTTGGTATTTATAGGGAAAGTGAGGGGAAAAGGCATTAATGGCCAAGGGACACCTCATTAGTGGTTTTGGCAAAACCATGGGCTTGCCCCTGGTATTTTCCCATGGTATTGGCCACTTGGGACACCTCATACCTTATATTACTATTCATAAGTCGAAAATATTGATTACAAACTTAATACATCATTTAATGATGTCATTAAACACCAGTAACTTAAAAACTGTATTTTCACTATTCATTGAAAATTCAACTTTCTCAGAATAATCCCAAAATTTCACCTTAACCAAATATCAATGCTCTGATTTCAAAAATTAACTCCATTTTATAAAAATAATTTTGTAAATATTTTTAATTTATTTTTTAAATAAATACACTATTCACCGAAAATTCATTTTTTCAGAAAAAACCCCAAAAAATTACCATAAAATAATATTGGTGCTCTGAGTTCAAAAATGAAATACATTTTATAAAAATAATTTTTTTAAATATTTTTAATTTAATTTTTAATTAAAAAACACTATTCACTTGAAAAAACTAATAATAATTTATGAAACCATTATTTAACCATTTTATTGAATCACATTACTTAATCAAGGTGCCTAGATTATATTAATACTTTCTTTAAGTGATATTACTAATCCATTTGGACACATTACTAATCCTAATCATAAAATCACTATTCATAATTTACTATTCATCAAAAATCAAGTTGATCTTATTAGACTCTAAATTTCATACTGAACATAATTTTATAAGACCATTTTTTGAAAATCATTACAAAATTTTAATTATTTAAGGTTTACATAAACATTTTTAAAATATCCTTTTTTCTAAAATTCATCAAAAATATGCATACTATATTTATCCAGTCATTTAAAAATTCATAAACTTCATCATAAGTATAAATCCAAATTTTTATTTAAAACAAAGGATTACAAAAGGTAGTTACGGTCTCCTTACATAGCCCCTTATCACACCAGCATAGGACCTAAGTGTAAGGTGTGCTAAGGTGAGAGAATCTGAGGGAGGCTCGGCTAACATCACACGAGTAGTAATTTCTATCAGTTTGAACTTCTCGCAAAGGCGATTCCGTTCTAGCTTCACACGATGAAGTTCAGCTTGGGTTTGGTCCAGAGCAAATCCCAGTAGTGCTACCTCCTTCCCAAGTTCTGTTAGATGGGATTCGATCTGTCCAAGACTACTGGGTGAGGCCATCGAATCTTCTTTCTATAATAATTAACCAAGATTACTTGTATTTAGAGACAATAATCAAAACGTTTAGTTTCCAGCGGTCATATTGACTAATGGTCATATAACCGTCTAAACCCAACAGTCTCATTTTAATTATAATCATGTTATCAAATGAAACATTTTTGCTGAGTATAAAAATAAAATAAAATAACACATAAAATTAGGAAACATGATTTATTCAAAATTTCGGGTCGTTACACACCAAATAACACAAGTCAATAGAGTAGTATAGTAACATTATCAAAGTATGGGTACCCCGCACCACCTTCCCACTGATTACTACTCAAGACCTCACGCCTAACGCTCTGATGCTTCCCCCTCTTCCTGATCTAGTGCCACAACCTGGCCATACAAAGCTCGAGCTAGTGCCGCAACCTGGCCATACGAAGCTCATAATATCCCGTCGGCACTCAATCCTCAACTATAACCACATCTCATCCCGAAGACACCTGGGAACCACATCTCATCTCACCCCGAAGACACTTGGGAACACATCACATCTTCATCCCGAAGACTCTTGGGAAACATCTGTCGTAACCTGCCCGAAGGATCTTGGGCTATAGAACCTAGAAGAGGGAGCACATGGAAGAATAGTAACCAACCATCCTTTAGATGTTTGAGAATCTCAGCCCCCATCCCACGGGTGTTCGGAACGTAGTGCTCAAAATTGGTGGGGTACATAAAGAAACATAAAACGTACAAATTTATATAATTATATCAACCACTCAGCCCATCCTAAGTCTTCTACACAAAAGATCTGAGCACATGCCTCGGTACTGCTACCTCGAAGGTATGCACACAATAAACAACCCCAAATCCCATTAAGATTTTCATGTTTCAATAGTTTTAGTTTATCAGTTCCTTAACTACCAAGCAACTGACAATAACCAAACCAGATCAATCGTTCGTAAAACATATCCCTGCCAACCACAAATAAAGTTAGGGAAAACGCAAGGAACACAATACCATTTTCTTTTATCAGCCAATCAATTCCATTGATTTTCCATATTTAATCAATTACTATGCCCCACAATTCATTAGTTAAATCTTCCACTTTTATTCATATGCACAACCCATCCCTGCAGCCCTGCTGCCAACCACCATAACCACAAACACATCGGAAACAATACCCGTACCACATCATCATTCCTTTGATACCATTTACTGCAGCTCCACTACCCATCACAACCATATCATACATGCCAACCCACAACCAATCCAACCCCAACCCCGCTGCTCACCCGTTCCACAACAACCCATGAAACACCCCTTCACATAATTAAACCCCAACTAGCACCCACAAAAATTCATTCTTTCATTTAGTTTAACCGGGGTGATCATACAAGGGTTCCAAGTATTCATTTAATCAGCCAACTTTACATGATTAACCAATTTCCAAATTTAATGATTTTCCATCCACAAAACAATCCAGAAAAATAGGGAAATATTTAATTGCGCAAGAAAAGGTCCCCAACGACCGTGATTTTCAGTAGGCATAAGCCTATTCAACTCACAACATAATCAAAGGATAAACATTGATGGAAATAAAACAACAATATCAACAAAAATTACCAAAACTCGTTCTTTAATCAGTTATTAACTTTATTTATTGGTTCAACCATATCTCATGGAAACAAGAGGATACCCACCCCACATGATGCACAAAAGAGAGAGAGACAAAGGTAAGATCCCTACCTCAAAGGTTTTTGATGGAAACCACAACGGTCAAGGAACGCTCAAGGAACCCGGGTCGATTCTCCGAAACCCCACCTTAGATCTCTCCTCCTTGAAAGATCAAGACCAAGAATCATCATATTCGACATCCACACACTTAGATCTACCCATAATGTGAGTATATTTAAGAAACCTAGGGAAGAGGAGGAGTAGATCGAAGAAGATCTAAGAACCCAACAAGAACGATCACATACCTTGAGAAACCAACTTTGATTTGTGAAGAGAAGCCTCCGGATCACCTCCAAAACACTTGGGAGAGGGTCTCTTACCTCCAAGGAAGGGTAATAACAGGTTATGGCCGCTTAGGGGCTTAAACGAACCATTTAGAGGCAAAAGAGTTCAGATCCAAAATTTTAGGATCTAACTTTAAGTGCCCGCACAGTTTAGCAAATCGTGCGTTAGCTTCTGCCTCGACAAAAATCCTCGCATGGTTAGGCCGCACTGTTTTTCCTAACCGTGCGCCTCCCGTGCAAAGGCTACTGCCTCCAACACCAACATTGCACGGTTTGGCCGCACGTTTTGACAAACCATGCACCTCCTGTGCCAGGCTATTACCCCTTTAGTTTTCCTTAAAGGTCCACCCAAACGCACCCCCAAGTCACCTTGATTTCCCGAAACACCTCTAGCCCTACATTTTCACAATGGAATGGACCGGAGAGGTCCAGGACATTACATGATGAATACTGGTGGAAAATTCAAATGAGTAAGAGGAGAAAAGATAACAAGGAGATATGGAAGAGATTGATGTTTTGAATGCATGATAGCAGAGATATCGAGGGGTCTATAAATAAGAGGAGTTGGTGTGCACAATATGAACTTAAACTAGGGATTGTATAAAATGATAATGTATGAGACAAAGTGGGAGATATATTCTCAACCTTTATAATGAGACTAGAGGAAGATGATCGCCTTTAAGTATGGGGATGCATAGTTAATAATTTATTTTCTCTTTTTCATTTCATTGTGTAATCACTAGAATTTATATGTTGGTTACCAAAAGTAATTTAGGCAAGTTTTACTTCATTTTATGAAATTTTTATTTTATATGACCAATCTATTCCATTATCTATGACCTTTAGTTCATCTATAGTTGATGACTAGTCTACTATGAGTGGTTATGTGTTGTAGGGGAGGGTTGGATTAATGAAGAAAATGCGCACCTAATGTGTTTTAATTCTTCTAAGAACATGATATTTTCTTATTAGTTAGTAACACTTTTTAAATATTCAATATCATATCCTATATTTGTCTAGTGAGAGTGATGGTAATTAGGGGACACACCTCACCGAGTTAGAGGGGAGTGGAGGAGTGATGTTGGGATGTGAAGCCTAGTTTTAGGTCCCCAAAATTTCATTCACTAGAAATTTGTTTATCAATTTTTTTCTAGTGTTAGGAGGATGAATTTGGTATAAAGGAAATAATAGATTATCTATTCAATGGAAGAATGATCATCATAAGTTTTTATCTCTTGATGACATCAAGGGTGGTTTAGAATATTGGATAAGTCTCTTGAAGGAATTTTCTCAAAGAAAGAATCTATAAGTGTTTACCAATACAATTGTGTGAGTTAAATAGTGTTATAGGTGATCAATAGTGATAGTTCCACTTGGGGGACATGATAGTGGTGTGAACAGTACAATGGGATGGAGTTTCCTATAAAAGGAAATGGAGTATGACCCTAAATAGTGCATCCTGTGTCTAGAATAGTTGATCCTGATCACAATAGTGCATGTGAAAAGTACACAGTGAATCAATGTTTTATAGGCTGTTAATCATGAAGTTCCAAAGGTTCAGTTTTCTGTTGCACTAATCTACATATTAACTACTAGTGTTTTCAAGATCCTACCTACAATGGTGTCACTAGTAGTACATGTGATCAATTATTTCAGTTTTTTCACCTAAAAAGTGATAACAAAGAATGGTTCAATGTTCAAAGGTTTTAGTACATCGGTAGTAGCTCAGGTATGACATTATATTAAGGGAAAATTTGGAGTAATTAATTTGATGGATTACATTTTTGATTCTATAGAATTAAAATTGAAAATTATCCAATTCAAAAGGATATTAAATTTCTATTGTTCAAGGTAAATCTAGTTTTAATGGAGAAAGAAGAATGGGATTGGTTGGACACGAAGTTTGTGTCTCCAATGAGAATATTTCTAGATCACAATGTTGCTTTCAATATTTGGGGGATGAAGACTTCAGTGAGAGTTATAAAATCCTTGAAAAATATATATGAAAATATAAGAATGTAACAAATTCAATTTTTCCATGAATTAATTTAGAATGTTATATGGATTATTTCCAAATCCAGGCAATGAGACAACATGAGATATTGAGGCCCGGTGTGCTCAAAATTAATTTTGAAAATATATTAAATATATTGAAAATCATGTGCATGAAGTTTTCATGAAAAAATGGAATAAATACCGAATGGTGTGCCTAAATAAAAAATATGAGGGTTTCATTGATTTCAGAATGCAGGTTTCACCCTAGACACAATATAACCTTTATCAGTGTCACATGTTTGTGAAAAATTTGTCACGAGCACAAAATTAATAATTTCATTGACATGGAAACCTATACCCTCTATTAAAACACATTTATTCATCAACCCTGGGGTTGAAAAGTCCTAATTAATTGTTGAGGTTGAAATTATTTTCAATTAATTAAGAATATGAAAAGTCAATTAATACTCAATTATGATGATTGCAGAGCTGATCTTTAGTTCTTAGACTTGTGAAAATGTGGATGCACATTGTTTACAACAATGGTTGAGATTTGAGTAAGATCCATGAAAAATAAATATTTTGTGTGAGGACTTAGAGAATGGTTGGAGATTTGAGTTTGTTACCTTTACATGAATTGAAATATGGATTGGTATTTTTTTTATGAAGAGTACTTAAAAAATTGTCCAACTTACTAGCATGACCAAGCTAGTAGCCAGGCACATGGCAGAGCAGCGGCAGAGGCATGACAGGGAGGTAGAGGAGATTTTTAAGGTGTTGTAGCTACATCATGCATTATAAAGGAGAAACTAAGTATGAATCCGTTTTGATGTGGGATTTTGATAATTGAACTGGAACCATCCGATCTTCATATCTCATCATCTTGGACATTGATCTGATTATCTGTTTAAAAAAAAAGATAGATCTGTAGCTGTCCGATCGATTAATCGATTTATCCTAACCATTGGTCTTCTCACCGAGTTCCTCTATCGTGTGATCTGTTCATCAAATTTCTTGAGTCTTCCGATCAAGAAACGAAACTCGTCTTCTCTAGAAAGTGTCGTTCAAGAAGCTTCTCTTCATCATTGAAGGAGCTCCCATTCACCGAAGCTCGATCTGGGCTATGACGAATATCCATTAATTCGAAGATTTCTTGTAATTCTTGAAGATTTTATAATGATCTTCATTTCCTATAAATACTAAGGTCTACATTTGGTTTTTTTTGTGGTGAGATTGTTAGATGTTCAATTTTCTAGTCTGTGATCTTCTCTAGATCGTGTAAGGTAGAGTTCCATACTATATTTTTTTGCGTGAAGGTGAAGAATCCCACGAGTACTCAATATGCGCTTTGTACACTCATAGTGCTTTGTGAAGAATGAAGTTCCACAAAGATACTGGGGAACTTAAAATCTTCCTGGCTTACGCAATGAACCAAGATCCCATGATTTGAATCTCAGTGAAAATTTGTACTAAGGAGACAATCAACATTTGGATTATGCTAAGAATATTGAACCAGTGCTTGTTTTTCTTGTGTGAAGGGTTTGATGAAACTTAACTCGTGATTTTTTGTTTTTCATGAAGAAGGGTATGCACAAACAATTTATGGACATTGTATATTTGAGCATTCTATTTTGCGTGAAGGAAGTGTGTGTGTGTGTATGAAGGAAGTGTACTTGCAAAAAGGCAGTGAGAAGGTCACACATTGTTTGATGCATATGTGAATACACAGATTTAGGACTTTTTGATTACATGTGACATGATTTTAATAACATGTGTGCATGGATAGTGTGTGCGTAAAGAATAAAAAATAGAGTGTATGTTGTGAAAGTATTCAGTTTGTGTGAAAATTGGAATTTGTGTGTACATATCCATTGAGCATAGAGGAAGTGTTCATGAGGTAGTGCAAGTGATTTGTGTATGGTAGTGTGAAAACCCATTTACATGTTACTAGATGATGCATTTGGAAGTTTACATGAACATGAAATATTGCATGTATAAAATGATAAGGCCATGCAATGTATTAAACACGTGCATGATGGTTGAAAAGTGGAAATGAAACTTAGATTGCTTATTCAGTTTCCAATGTTTTTGTGACTAAAGCCGAAGCAGTTTGACTATCAGTAATTTACAAGAATTATTGTATATGAGTTTTCAGTGGTTTGTGAGGCCGAGTCTTTAGCAGAAGAAAGACTTTTTGTCCGAGCAGTGTTGTACTGAGGAATCTGATTATATTTAGTGATTATAATTATCTGAGAAATTCCATCATTAGTGAAAAGGTTCTTAAAATATACATGAGAAAGTGTGATCCAACAAGCTCATGTAGAAGTATCAACTTATTATCCTATCTTTGGATTATAATTAAGAAGAAGGAGCTTGCAACTAGGGGTATAACCAGTTGCTAAAGAGGCTCAAGAGACTGGGGGGTCTAACCAGTTGAATAGTTGGGGGGGGGGTCTAACCAACTGAGGTAGAAGTGTTATATTTCTAGGGTGTATAACCAGAATCAACTGGAGGATCGATTACTGGGGTGTATAACCAGTTGCTTCCTGAACCATTGTAATTGATAATAAGATTATAGTGGATAATACATGTTGGGGGGGGGGGTCTAACCAACATGGCAAGGATGTAGGTCTTAGTACCAAACCTTGTAAAAATACTATGTGATGTGTTTCATTTACTTTCAGCATTTCATGCATGATCCACTCATATTAACAAGTGACAATGGTTTGAATTAAAAGGTGAAGAATAATTCATTAAAATAGGTCACACCTAATTCACCCCCTCTTAGTGTGACTGCAAAATCATTTGGACACTTTAATTGGTATTAGAGGATAGACCACCTTTGATTGGATATACTATACTTTTCCAGTTGTTTATATCAGAAGTATATAAAGTGAAAATTTGAGTTTGAAGAAAATTCAAAAGCGCTTTAGATGGAAAAGCCTATATCTTCTCCTGATGTTAGAAATATTGATGTTACAGTCAAATTAGAGAAAAACATGAAGAAAAGAGTAGAAAAGAAGCTAATGAAGATTTCAAAGATGAATGAAAATCAACTTGTATCTAAATTCACCCAAAGTGTAAATTTTTTAGTAAAATCAGTTATTGAATAAAGTTCAAGCTGTGATGATGATATGTTTAATTATGAAATTAGGAATCATCTGAAGAAAATTCACAAAGAAGTGGTCACATGCATGACTAGAGTTTTCAATGAACTTTGGGGTGAAAAATTACATCTAGAAGAAGAGGCAGATGCTATGGAAGAGGCATTGAATAAAAAGGTTAGCATTTACAACAATCTCACAAGACTTTTTAAAGAAAAGGAAGAAACAATATATCTTTTCAAATAAAGATATGCTGAAATAGTTACTGAATTGGAAAGTAATATTTGTGAGAAAGAAAATTTTTGAAATTTATTTTACAGAAGTTATTCATGCACTTGGAAAGATATATAGTATATCTATGAATGCCAAATATGCTTAGATATTTGATAAATAAGAAAGAATCAAGGATCTTAACAATTTTTTACTAAAGAAAAATTAGATACATGAAGTATAGATTCAGCAAATGAAGATTCAGTGGAAAAAAGGCATGAAATCTGTTGAAGATGAGAAGATTTTTCTCAACTTAAGGTATCTTGAACTACAAGTGAAACTGATAAATATGGAAATGAAATAATATGATACTTCCCTAGTTGATGAGAAAATAAGTATTTATAATGATTCATTCAATAGTATTCCTATTTCTAAAAAGACTGAATCTAGTGGTAATAAGAGTTTGAGATTATCCAAGGATAAATCTACTGTAGGATCTTTAAAGAAGGTAACTTTTTGTCCTGATAAATACATGTGTAATAATATTGATTTAATGACTATTGAAGATTAAAATTTAAAATATATACAAACTTGGGTAAATAAAAATTTCTCCTCCCCAAATAAATCATAGAAGAAGAAATGTGCTAACCAAAATCAGAAAAATGTCAAAGACTGTCATAATGTGTTATAGAAGAAGAAACCAAGATTTTTTGGCTATTGTTGGTGTTGTTGGATGTTTGGGAATCAGGTAATTAATTGTTGGCACAATATTTAATTATATAAAAATTACATAATTCTTGAATTTATGGGGGAAATCTAAAGTGAAATTGAAACTTGCACAATAGAAGCAGAATTCATAGAAAAATAATCAGTTTATTAGGAACAGATATGATTACTTTGAAAATTTCTATGATTATTATAATAGAAGTAATCATTGTTATGTTGAGTGATGGTATGTACCAATCATGCATGAATCATATATTTATTCAAATAGAATATCACAACATAAAGTGAAGTAGGTAAGATATGAAGTGGACAGGTCAACCTTGGGATGTGGACAAAAGAAGAAAGTTTCTAAACAAACAGCTCCTAATAAGTTCATGAAGAATGATGTAAAGAGTGTCTCATCAAAGAAAATATGTTTCTATTATGGTAAGAAAGTTCACATCATGGACCAATGTCAATTGGACATGAACATTCATACTAAAGTAAGTGAGATGGAATCAAAGAAAGAATCAGTCCAGAAGAAAAATAAGAAGATTTATTTGGTGAAAGAAACCTCTGATGAAGAACCTAAAAGAGGTAACTTGTTAAATTATAATGTTGTATGTGAAAAGTGGAACATGTCTGTAAATTCATGCAATTTTTTTTTGATAATGTTATCTAGTCAAAAAAATTATTAAAAAAAGGGAAATTATATGTAACTTCAAATGTTGGAAAAAATAAGTCTACACACATAGTGAAGACTGATCATGTTCCTAAAGAGTGTTTAATCATATGGCCAGAGTAGTTGGAAGAGGAAATAAATATGGATCAACTAAAGATAAATGAAATTGCATTGATAGAAAATATTAAGAATCCTTTTTCATCTAAGAATATTACTCGGTTGAGAAGAAACTCTCAGCCCTGTTTCTCTAACTGAGAATCATTTAAGAGCCACCTTATTCCCATATATTTTGTGTTTGTTTTTTCATGTAGGGAATTGAAGGTGAAGAATATATTTTGGGGGAGACCTGAATTTATAATAGTTATCCATCATGGAATACTATTGGAATTATGTTGTCTCTTTGAAATATAACAAGAATTATTATCAAAAGATTCTTGGAGTTTATTATCGAAGAAATCCAATAATGATGAAGAAGTTTTGAGTGCATCTATTAAGGGGGAGCACAGAAGATTATCCATTAGATATTTCTATCTCAATTGATATCTTATTAGTACCAGAAGTTTTTGTTGAGGTAGGAATCTTACAATTTTGAAAGATAAATGTTTATAATCTATTTGGTGAGATGTATATAGGATATTAGTTGAAAATATTTTGATTATTTACTAAAAAGGAGTTTCAGAGATTGGTATCACATGCTTGATGTTTATTAATAACATTTATGTTAAAATTGATCACTCTTGTTTTCTAAATAGATCGTTGCTCACGTAGACTTAGATATGATTAATTTTATCTCTTTTCTAAGCTAGTAGTGATTCCATCCTTCTCAGAATTAAATCAAACAATATGTGTCAGAAGAGAAGAGGATGTTTTGAAAAATTGAATTTTGGAAATGAGAATTCCTTCTCATAATTTTAACTTTGGATTTATTACCAATAAGGTGGAGAAGATTTCATTGACTTTTATAAAGAATTGGATAGTGAAAATAAATCCAAAGGGTGAGATTAAAGAGGTCAAATGAATTCTTGAGGTTGAAATTATTTTCAATTAATTAAGAATATAAAAAGTTAATGAATCCTCAATTGTGACGATTGTAGAGTTGGTGTTTAGTTCATAGGCTTGTAAACATGTGGATGCATATTATTTAAAATAATGGCTAAGATTCAAGTAAGATCCATGAAAAATAAATATTTTTCATGAGGGCTTAGATAATGGTTGAAGAGTTGAGTTTTTTGGATTTACATGAATTGGAATATGGATTAGTATTTTTTAATGAAGTGTACTTAAAAAATTGACCAACTTACTTCCATGACCAAGCTAGATTAATCCCTACCTTTTGTGGGACCCAAGTGAGTAAACCATAGCTGAGGGAGCCTACCATGGCCAATACAGTAGGTGTCATAGTGTGAGGAGGTTCATGCCCACAGGGGAACATGGTAGAGCAGCGACATAGTGCCACCATGCAGGGTGACATGACAGTGGAGGTGGGAATAGGAGTGCACCCATAAGAACTGGTTCGGGGCGGTACCTGGGAGGGAGAGGGTATTTATGAGATATTTATATTACATCATGTATTATAAAATAGTTTCCAAGTATAAATACATTTAAATGTGGGATTTCACTAATTGAACCAGAACCGCCCAATCTTCATATCTCATCATCTTGGTCATTGATCTGATTCTCCATTTTAAAAAACACAGATAGATCTACAGCCTTTTGATTGATCAATCAATTTATCCTAACCATTGATATTATCACTAAGTTACTCTACCATGTGATCTATTCATAGAATTTATTGAGCTGTCTGATCAAGAAATAGAACTCATATTCTCCAACAAGCATTGTTCGAGAGGCTTCTGTTCATCATCAAAGGAGTTCATGTTCATTGAGGATCGATCTGAGCTATAATGACCATCCATAGATCCATAGATTCCTTTTAATTCTTGAATCTTATATGATGATATTTGTTTCCTATAAATACTGAGGTCTATATTTGGTCTTTGCTACTGAGATTTTGAGTGGTTCAATTTTCTGTTTCGTGATCTTCTCTGGATCACATAAGGTAGAGTTTCGTGCAATCTTTGCTTGTGCAAAGGTGAAGAATCCTATGAGTTCTCAAAATTTTATTTTCACACTCATAGTGATTAACGAATAACAAAGTTTAGAGAAGCTACTGGGGAACTTGAAATCTTCCTGCCTTGCGTAATGAACCAAGATTCTATGCTTTGAATCTCAGTGAACATTTTCACGAAGAAGACAATCAGAATTTGGTTTGCACTAAGAATCCTAAATCAGTGCTTGTTTGTATTTCATGAAGGGTTTTATGAACCTTAAACCATGTTTTTATGTTTTTCACGAAGAAGGCAACACCTTATACTGTTACGCAACCATTTTTTGGACATTTTATATTTGAGAATTCTGTTTTGCGTGAAGAAAGTGTGTGTGTGTGTGTATGAAGAAAGTGTACTTTCACAAAAGGCAGTGAGAAGCTCATGAATGGTTTGATGCATATGTGAATACACAGACAGATAAGGACTATTTTCTTACCTGAGACATGCTGTTAATAATGTATGTGCATGGATAGTGTGTGCACAAAGAATAAAAAATACAGTATATGTTTTAGAAGTATCCAGTTTGTGTGAAAATAGGAATTTGTGTGTGAATATCCATTGAGGATAAAGGAAGTGTGCATAAGGTAGTGAAAGTGATTTGTGTGAGCATAGTAGTGTGAAAACCCATTTACATGTTACTAGAAGACACATTTTGTAGTTTTCATGCACATGAAATATTGCATGCATGAAATGAGAAGGCCATGTAATGTATTAAACACATGCATGATAGTTGACAAGTGCACATAAAATTTAGATTGCTTATTCACTGTGAAATGTTTTTGAGACTGGAGCTAGAATAATTTGACTATTAGTAATTTAGAAGAATTATTGTATCTGAGTTTTTAGTGGTTAGTGAGGCCAGGTCTTCAGTAGAAGAAATAATGTTTTCCCGAGCAGTGTTACACCAAGACATCTGATTATATTTAGTGATCATAATTATCTGAGCAAGTCCAACATCAATGCAAAGGTAATTGAAATGTACATGAGAAAGTGTGATCCAGAAAGCTCATGGAGGAGGATCAATTGATCATCCTATATGTGAATCATATTTAAGAATAAGAAGGAGCTTGTGACTGGGGAGTCTAACAAGTTGCTGAAGAGGCTTGAGAGACTGGGAGGTCTATCTAGTCAAATAGTTGAGGAGTCTAAACAAATGAGGCAGAAGAGTTGAATTGATGGGGGGTATAACCAGAATCAACTCGAGGATAGATTATTGGGGTGTATAACCAGTTGCTTCCTGAATTATTTTAATTGATAAAAATATTATAGTAGATAATCCATGTTGGGGGGTCTAACCAACATGGTAAGGATGTAGGTATTAGTACTGAACCTTGTAAAAATACCATGTTATCTGTTTCATTTACTTTTAACATTTCATGCGTGATACACTCATCTTAATAGGTGACATAGGGTTGAATTAAAAGGTGAAAATGAATTCATTAAAATAGGTCACACCTAATTCACCCCTCTCAGTGTGACTGCACGATCCTTTTGACACTTCAATTGGTATTAAAGGATAAGAAACCTCTGATTGGATCTATTATACTTGTCTAGTTGTTTATATAATATTTATATGAAGTTCATATTTGAGTTTGAAGAAAATTCAGAAGTGCTTCAGATGGAAAATCCTATCTATTCTCTTGATGTTAAAAATGCTGATGTTTCAGTCAAATTAGAGAAAAATAGGTAGAAAAGAGTGGAAAAGAAGCTGAATAAGATTTGAAAGATGAATGAAAATAAACTGGTATCTAAAATAACTTAGAGTGTAAATGGTTTATTGAAATTATTTAATGAATCAAGTTCAAGATGTGATAATGATATGTTCAATTCTGAAACTAGAAAGCATCTGAAGAAACTTCCCAAATAAGTGGTCACATGCATGACCATCATTTTCAAGGAGCTTTGGGATGAAAAATTATAGCTAGAAGAAGAGTTAGATTCTATGGAAGAGGCATTTACTAAAAAGGTTGTCATTTCCAACACTCTCACAAGAATTGTGAAAGAAAAGAAAGAAACAATATATCTTTGCAAAGAAAAATATGCTAAATCTATTGAATAATTGGAAAGTAATGTTTGTGAGAAAGAAGTTTTTGAAATTGTTTTTATAGAATTTATTCATGCACTGGAAAAGCTACATAGTATATCTATGAATGCCAAAGACGCTGAACTATTTGATAAAGCAGAAAGAATCAAGGATCTTGGAAATTTGTTACTAAAGGAAAATCAGATTCATGAAGAAGAGATTCAAAAGATAAAGATTCAGTGGGAAGAAGGCATGGAATCTTTTAAAGATAAGAAGATTTATCTCAAATTAAAGTTTCTTGAACTAGAAGTTAAACTGAGAAATGTGGAAATGAAACAAGCTGAGACTTCCCTAGTTGATGAGAAAATAATTATTTCTTAGGATTCATCTAATAATAGTCCTATTTTTGAAAATAATGAATCTAGTGGTAATAAGAGTTTGAGATTATCCAAGTATAAATCTACTACAAAATATTTAAAGAAGGTAACTCTTTCATGATAAATATATGTGTACTAATGTTGATTTGATGACTAGTTCATATTCAACTTTAAAATATGGACAAACTTGGATATAGAAAAATTCCTGTTCCCCAAAGAAAGAATAAAAGAAGAAACATGCTACCGAAAAAAAGAAAAATGTCAAAGATAGTCAGAATGTGTTACAGAATAAGAACTTAAGATTTTTTGGCTACTTTTGGTGCTATTGGAAGTTTTGGCATCAGGAAATTAATTTTTGGCACAATATTTCATTTTATGAAAATTATAGAATGCTTCCATTTAGGGGGGAAAGCAAAAGTGGCTTTGAAACTTGCACAACATAAGTAGAATTCACAGAAAAAGAATAATTTTATTAGGAATAGATGTGATTAATTTGAAAATATATATGATTATTGCAATAGAAGTGGTCATTATTATGATGAGTTCTGGTATGTACCAATAATGCACGAATCATCTATTGATGCAAATAGAAGATCACAACAGAAAGTGAAGTAGGTAAGATGTGAAGTGGACAAGTCAACCTTGGGATATGAAGAAAAGAAGAAAGTTTCTAAACAAATAAATCCCAATAAGTTTGTGAAGAACGATTTAAAGAGTGTCTCACTAAAGAAAATATGTTTCTATTATGTTAAGAAAGGTCACATCATGGACCAGTTTCAATTGGTCATGAACATTCATACAAAAGAAAGTAAGCTGGAATCAAAGAAAGAATCATTCCAGAAGAAAAATAATAAGATTGATTTGGTGAAATACATCTCTAATGAAGAACCTAAAAGAGTAAACTTGTTGAATTCTAATGTTGTGTGTGATAGGTGCAACATGTATGAACATTTAAGTAATTTTTTTTGACATTGTTATCTGATCAAAAAGAATTATTGAAGAAAAATGGGAAAGCATCTATAACTTTAAATGTTGGAAAAAATAAGTCTACACACATAGTGAAGACTAGGAATGTTATTAAAGAGTGTTTAATCATATGGAAAGAGCATTTGGAAGAGGCAAGAAAGATAGATAAGGAGAGAGAAATGAAACTGCATTTCTAAAAAATATGAAGAAGCCTTTTTCATCTAAGAAGATTTCTCGATTGAGAAGTAACTCTCAGCCCTGTTGATCTAATCGAGAATAATTAAAGATCCACCTTATTCCCATATATTTTGTGTTTTTTTCTTAAAGGGAATTTAAGGTTAAGCATATATTTAGGGGGAGACCTGAATTTATAATAGTTATCCATCATGGAAGACTATTGGCGTTATGTTATCTCTGTACAATATATCAAGAATTATTATCTAAAGATGCATAGAGTTTATTATTCAATAAATCAAATCATGATGAAGAAGTTTTGAGTAAATATATTAATGGGGAGAACATAAGATCATCCATAAGATATTTCTATCTCAATTGATATCTTATTAGAACCAGAAGTTCTGTTGAGGTATGAATCTTACAATTATAAAAGATAAATGTTTCTAATCTGTTTGGTGAGATGTATGCAGGAGATTAGTTGAAAATATTTTAAACATTTCCTAAAAAGGAGTTTTATATATTGGTATCACATGATGGATGTTTATTGACAACATTAATGTTAAACTTGATCACTCTTGTTTTTTACACAGATCATTTATCATGTATAATTAGAGATGATTAATTTTATCTCTTTAATAAGCTAGTAGTGATTCTATCCTTATCAGAAGTAAATCATACAATATGTTTCAGAAGAGAAGAGGATGTTCTTAAATATTGAATTTTGGAAATGATAATTCCTTCTCATACTTTTAACTTTGTCTTTATTTCCAATAAGGGGGAGAATATTTCATTGAATTTTATGATGAATTGGGTATTGAAAATAAATCCCAAGGGGGATATTGAAGAGGAAAAATAATTGTTGAGTTTTAATTTTTTTTCAATTAATTAAGAATATGAACAGCCAATGAATTCTCAATTATGACGATTATAGATCTTGTATTTAGTTCTTAGAATTTTGAAAATGTGGATGCACATTGTATTCAACAATGGTTGATATTTGAGTAAGATCCATGTAAAATAAATATTTTATGCAAGGTCTTAGAAAATGGTTGAAGATTTGAGTTTTTTGGATTTATGTGAATTGGAATATGGATTAGTATTTTTTAATGAAGTGTACTAAAAAAATTAGCCAACTTACTACCATGACTAAGACATCTCGATCCCTATCTTTTATGGGACCTGAGTGAGTCAACCACAGCTGAGGGAGCCTTCCATAGCCAAGCCAGTAGCTATCATGGTGTGTCGAGGTGCACACCCATAGGGGATCATGGAAGAGAAGCGATGGAGCACCGCCTTGCGGGGTAGTATGAAGGCACAGGTGGGCAGAGGAGTGCCCCCACAAGAACCGATATGGGGCGGTATCAGGGAGGGAGAGGAGATTTCTGAGATGCTGCTACTGCATCATGTATTATAATAGAGTATCCAAGTATGAAGAAATTTTGATGTGGGATTGAACTAATTAAACTAGAACCATCTGATCTTTATATCTCATCATCCTGACAATTGAATTGATTCACCATTTAAAAAAACATGGATATATCTACAGCTGTCTGATCGATCAATCGATTTATCCTAAGCACTAATCTTCTCATTGATTTCCTCTACCCGACGATATGTTCATCAAATTTCTTGATTCATTCGATCAAGTGATAAAACTCATCTTATCCAACAAGTATTGTTCAAGAAGCTTCTATTCATCATCGAAGGAGATTTTTTTTCACCAAAGATCGATCTGAGCTAAGATGAATATCCATCAATCTGATGATTCCATGTAATTATCTAAATTATATGATGATCTTTGTTTCCTATAAATACCGAGGTCAACATTTGGTTTTTGATACTGATATTTTGAGAGGTTTGTTTTTTGGTTTTGTGATCTTTTCTCGATCAAATTAGGTAGATTTATATGCTATACTTTTCTATAGGAAGGTGAAGAATCCCATTAGTACTTGACATGTGATTTTCACACTCATTGTGCTTTGCAAAGAACAAAGTTCTATGAAGCTACTAGGGATTTCTAAATCTTGGCTTGCATGATGAAGCAAGATCCCATGATTTGAATCTTAGTGAACATTTTCACAAAGGTGATTATTGGAATTTGGCTTTCTCTAATAATCCTAAACCAGTTCTTGTTTGTCTTGCATTAAGGGTTTGATGAACCTTAACCCATGCTTTTCTGTTTTTCATGAAGGCAACGTCGCATACTATTGTGAGAACAATTTGTGGATAGTTTATATTTGAGCATTTTGTTCTGTGAGAAGGAAGTGTGTGTGTGTGTATGAAGGAAGTGTATTTTCACAATAGGTAGTGAGAAGATCATGTATGGTTTGATGCATATGTGAATACACATATTGAGAAGGAATGCTTTCTTCCACGAGACATGCCCTTAATAATGTGTGTGCATAGATAGTGTGTGCGCAAAGAGTTAAAAATAAAGTGTATGTTGTGAAAGTATTCAGTTTGTGTGAAAATTAGAATTTGTGTGTGTATATCCATTGAGCATAGAGAAAGTGTGAATGAGGTAGTTAAAATGATTTGTGTGTGCATGGTAGTGTGAAAACCCATTTACACATTACTAGAAGATGCATTTGGTAATTTTCATGTACAAGAAATATTTCATGCATAAAATGAGATGGCCATGAAATTTATTAAACACATGCATGATGGTTGACAAGTGCACATGAAATTTAGATTGCTTATTTAGTGTGAAATGTTTTTGAGACTGAAGATGGAATAGTTTGACTATTAGTAATTTAGAAGAATAACTACATCTGATTTTTTAGTGGTTAGTGAGGTCAAGTATTCAATAGAAGAAAGAATGTTTTCCTGAGCAGTGTTGTATTGAGGAATATTATTATATTCAATGATCAAAATTATCTAATCAAGTCCAACATTAGTGAAAAGGTACTTGAAATGTACACTAGAAAGTGTGATACTCTAAGATCATGTAGGAGGATCAATTTATCATCCTATCCGTGGATCAGATTTAAGAAGAAGAAAGATATTGTGAAGGGGGGGGGGGTATAACTAATTGATGAAGAGGATTGAGAGACTGGGGGGTCTGACCAGTCGAATAGTTGGGGGGTCTAACCAACTAAGGTATAAGAGTTGGATTGCTGGGGGGGTATAACCAAAATCTACTAGAGGATCAATTAATGGGGTGTATAACTAGTTTCTTCCTAAACCATTGCAATTGATAAAAATATTATAGTGGATAATTCATGTTGGGGGGGGGGGCGTCTAACCAACATGGAAAGGATGTATGTCTTAGTATCAAACCTTGTAAAAATACCATGTGTTGTGTTTAATTTACTTTCAACATTGCATGCATGATCCACTCATCTTAACAGGTGACAGAGATTTAAATTAAAAGGTGAAAAAGAATTTATTAAAATAGGTCACACCTGATTCACCCCCACTCTCAGTGTGACTGAACAATCCTTTAGACAATTCAAGGGTTAGCCACATAACCTAGGGATTGAGAGGAACCATTGGATAGGAGTTGTTGGAGGATCGTTGGAAGAAGATGTTGAATTGAGGATCATGCACCAACAAATTATGTGGATATTGCCAACAACGAAAACACATGACCGTTATTCATTATCAATTGATCCAAGATCTAGGTAGGATGTTTTATTTGTGTAATTCTATCCCCCTATTTATCCCACATCGAACATGGATCAATTCCATGAGTAAGAATTGATTCTCACATTGACGGTTGATTTATTTATCAGGAATATTTTTGTCCATTTTTAAATCCTTATTCGTTCATCCAAATCTACGTCAATGGATTGAGGATGAATGAACAAAGTCCAAGTTTCATTCCTCAAATCTTGTGGTTTATGGATTTCTCCCCCGTTTCTTCACACTTTCATCATTGGTATTTTATTTGGCCAACAATTCGACGAATACAAAGTATTTGAACATTGCACAACTGTTTTTCGACACAATGGATCAATACCGTGAGTGTGGTTCATAATTGAGGGTGTGATCAGGTGTCAATGAAGATGGATGATTACAAGAGGTAGATCAAAATAGATTGTAGCTTCCCATTCACCCTAGATTCAATGGTGCAGCTACAGATGATGTGTGTGGGCATTTACTAAGTTGACTTGAAGCCTTGTATCCTGATCTTCAGTGATGGGAAGGTCAGTCGACCCTGGATATATGATTTTTCAAGGAGTTAGGCGACAATAGAAACATGAAGGTTGACATGGTAAAGGAACCATAGGGATTTGGAAATCCACAATTACATGAAGTGTAATCCGGAATTACATGCCTTGTGAGTCCCCCTGGCTACAATGCTAGGGTTTTCGGCCAGAGTTAATTATCACACATTGTGTGACCCTTTCACAAGACATGTGAATCATTATAGGTGTCTTGGTGTGTAACTTGTAGGTTACATGGGCACGGGAAAAATGAACTACACAGACACGACCAGAGTACATGGAAATGGCCCGGTGTACACAGGCTTGGCCAGGCGGTATGGGAAGAGTGTTGACCAATATGTATACATAATGTACTATTCCTACCCACCTTGTATTTATAGATTCATATGTCATGTGAGGCATCAACACATGCGTAGAACATAGGTTGGATGGACACACCAAGTACCCCTAGTACACGTTGTGTACCCCTAGTACACGTTGTGTACCCCTAGTACACGTCGTGAACCCCTAGTGCATGTTGTGTACCCCTAATACACATCGTGTACCCCTAGTAAACGTCGTGTACCCCTAGTACACATCATGCACCCCCCTTTAAGGGATTTTGGATCCATTTGTTTCTTCAGTTTGGACCAGTATTGGTTGAGTGTGTTCCTTTAGTCCACCCCCTCATGGGTACATTGTGGTATTATTTCCAAATCTCTGGATTATGATCCACTCTATTGGATAAGTCTCAGATAGAGTTTTTGGTGTCCCTCTGTGAGACCAGAGTGTGATCCTCTATCATTTCTTCCTATAACCTAGGTGGGGTTCATGGAATTGGTTTGAAATCCATGAATAGGGCATTGTATCTACATCTAGTAAAGAGTATCAGTTGGGTTCATGTTATTGTTGGCATATAATACCCTACATAGCAGGTTAATATATATTGGGTTTATGGTGTCCCCCAATGGTCCTGGGTGTGATACCTTATCTGGGTATAGAGGTCTTCAGAGACCAGCGAGCTTTCTTCGGTGGGGCCTAGTGATCATTACCTCTTGGATGAGTGTCTCCGATGATAACATGAATTTTAGAGTGGGTTTCCCCAAAAGAATCATTACTTTAAGTAGAATCCTATGGATGGTAATTTGGTTGTGTCCACCTAGAGGTGCGATGTCCTTCTTGAGTATATCTAGGTTTTTCTTATTCATTTTATTTTTATATCATTGTTATGATTTGACTATTCTTGATGCCTTTTGTTTAGTGTTTTCAGGGTATTATACTGGGTATTGTTATACTCACCCCTCCATGGGATCTTCTTGCATGTGTCATGTCTTATGAAAACAAAAACCCATTTGACGGTGTCCTGGGAGGACAAGAAGATGGTGTAGAATAATTTGATTGTAACGACCCAAAATTTTGAATAAATTTTGTTTCCTAACTTTGTGTGTTATTTTATTTTATACTAAACAAAAATATTTCATTTAATAAAATGAGTATAATTAAAATGAGACCGTTGGGTTTCGACTGTTATATGACCGTTGGTCAATATGACCATTGGAAACTAAATGATGTGATTATTGTCTATAAATACAAGTGATCTTGATTAATTAATATAGAAATAAGATTCGATGGCCCCATACAGTAGTCTCGGGCCGATCGAAGCCCATCTGACAGAACTTGGGAAGGAGGTAACACCTTTGGGCTTTGTTCTAGACCAAACCCAAGCCGAACTTCATCGTGTGAAGTTGGAATGGAATTGCCTTCGCGAGAAGTTCAAGCTGATAGAAATCACTACTCGGGCAATGTTGGCCGAGCCGCCCCAAGATCCTATCACCCTAGCACACCTTACTCTTAGGTCCTATACTGGTGTTATAAGGGGCTATGTAACGAGACCGTAACTGCCTTGTGTAATCCTTTGATTTAAATAAAAATTGTGATGTCTTCTTATGGTGAAGTTTGTGAATTTTCAAATGTCTGGATAAATATAGTATGCATATTATTGATGAATTCTAGAAAAAGGATACTTTAAAATATTTATGTAAACCTTAAATAATTAATAATGTGTAATGATTTTCAAAAAATGGTCTTCTACAGCTGTGTTCAGAATGAAATTTAGAGTCTAATAAGATCAACTTAATTTTTGATGAATAGTAAATTATGAATAGTGATTTTACACTTATGATTAGTAATGTGATAAAATGGATTAAGTAACCTCACTTAAGAAAGTATTAATATAATTTAGGCACCTTGATTAAGTAATGGTATTCAATAAAATAGGTAAATAATTGTTTCAGAAATTATTGGTTAAGTATTATTTTTTTTGGGTGAATAGTGTTTTTTATTTAAAAAATTTAATTAAAAATAATTATAAAAATAATTTCATAAAATGGAGTTCATTTTTGAAATCAGAGCATTGATATTTGGTTAAGGTGAATTTATGGGATTTTTTTGAAACAGTTGAATTTTCAGTGAATAGTGTTTTTATTTAAAAATTAAATTAAAAATATTTATAAAATTATTTTCATAAAATGGAGTTCATTTTTGAAATCAAAGCATAGATATTTGGTTAAGGTGAATTTTTGGTATTTTTCTGAAAAATTTGAATTTTCAGTGAATAGTGAAAATACTATTTTTGAGTTTCGGGTGTTTAATGACATCATTAAGGATGTAATAATTATGCAATAATTCTAGTCAACTTATGAATAGTAAGATAAGTTATGAGGTGTACCAAGTGGCCAATACCATGGGAAAATACCATGGGCAAGCCCATGGTTTTTCCAATACCACCGATGAGGTGTCCCTTGGCAATTAATGCTTTGTCCCCTCACTTCTCCTATAAATACCAAGCCATTCCCTCATTCATTTCATTTACAAATAATCCCCAACGAAGTTATGGTCTCTTTAACTCCCAATTATTCCTCCCAAGGTGCCCTCAATCCTCCCAAGGTCCCGAACTTCAAGCTTTCGAAGTTACTCTTCAAGGTAAGGGATCCTTTCACCCTCCTCTTTTAAGTCATTACTTCCTTTATGTTGTGTTTTACAATTTCCATATCTTTATGTTGAGGGTATGTTATTATATGTTCTCATTTCTTTCCATTTCATTTCTAATTATTGATATACCTTCTCCGCTCTCATCAATTTGTTTTCTGAATTTTTAAGTGACGCTGTTAGGCTGTCGAATTTTTCGTAAAATAAATCCCATATTCTCTTTTCTTTCATGTTTCTTTTTTCATGTGGTATGTCATTAAAATATCCATACCATGATCTTATCATTACCCATACTTTATTATGAGTTATTTATGAGTGGGTGACCCTTGTCCCCTCTCTTTTCAATGTTTTCTAAAACCATGTTATATAGCCGTTATGCTGCACAAATTTCATCTCAAAATTTCTATCTCTTTATCTCAAGAAATTCTATTGTTTATTTATGTGAATACCCAGACTAATTTCGTTTCCATGGGTGTTCATAAATATATAAATATGATATATTTGATTCTTTAATTTACACACATATAACCCTCACTCCCTTTCCATGGGTTATAAATGACATAATTTTTAAGCTCTTTTTAAACGTCATGATTATGAGACGAAACCCATTTCTTTGATTCCATTTGGGTTATTTATGAAATATTTTATTATGATCTATGTGGATCACATGAAAATAAAGACATATTAAGGGTGCACCCTGATAGCGCTCCAATGCATTGGGTGAATAATTAATCTCTAGAGATGACAAGTTTTATGATACCTTGGTGAATAACCTTGGTAATTTTTATGACACCTTAGGGATGGACCTTGGTGATATGTTCATGAATGTCTAAATGAAATGTTGTAGAAAAATATTCAAGTTATATTACAAGTTATTTTCTTTATGATATTCCTATTCTTCCATTTATCATGTCTTTATGTTTTTATTCAAGTTCTTATTGATATCACAAGTACATTGATTCCCTTTTTTACCCTTACTGGGCCTTCTGCTCACCCTTTCCTTTGATGTCTATCTCCAGGATAT
The DNA here is from genome assembly GCA_963277665.1 of Viscum album. NCBI lineage: Eukaryota > Viridiplantae > Streptophyta > Magnoliopsida > Santalales > Viscaceae > Viscum > Viscum album. The sequence continues at coordinate 741,649,912 of OY728123.1, read as the reverse complement.
AAGATGTAGTAAATGTACATAGGATGAACCTATGATGAAGCCTTAAAAGTGGTTTAGAAGAATGTTTTATGTTTTTTTCATGTATTATGTTCCTGATTTACAAGACACAAGACTTTAAAGATCCTCTGTTTGTAAAATGTAATGAAAAGTTATGTATTAAAAAGGAGGGATGCCATATTGATCTAGAAAGATCGATGTTTTTTTTCAGGTAGTTACATTTGATAGAATACATTTCCTTTTGAGAAGGCTGGACCTTATTCAATTTTTTGGGATTGTATTTGAACCATTTATCACTTTTAATACTTTACTGTCATACTATGATTGTGGGATCATAGATGTATGCATGCATTGGTTTCAGTTATTTTATATTTCAACATTGTATGGTATTGGATATGTGTGTGTGTGTCTATGTGTATAGGTGCATTAGGCCAATTCCTCCCATGTGTTTGATATGTATACTCGGCACTAGTTGTCAGGCCATGTCCTATTAGAGGTGGTATTGGGGTAGTAACTGTTCCGATCATGTTGGGCTGGTTCATGATAGAGTGGTATCTGAGAAGTCAATTCTACATTAGGATTGAAGTTTGTGAGATTAGTTTGGATTTTATGGAAACAATGTTAAGTGTTTAAAGTTCTTATTTCAAGAAAGGGACTCCACTGTTGGTGTGACAGTTGATGTATCCATACACCAAGACTATGATCACCTACCATTTGACTCGGTACATGTACAAATTAGTTGTAGGGAAAAAATTGGTATATGCATCATGTATAAATGGGTTGTGGTTTCCATTTTCTTCTTGAGTTAGATCCTCAGATATACTCTTTGAATATGGTATGCCTTGTTTATTTTAGGATTCCTCCATGAAGACAACTAATCAGGATTCCACTATGTGATCATGGGGATGATCTGTCGAGTGATGAGGCTTCAATACCAAGGAATCTCCCAGAGATAGTACCTCTAAGTGGTTTACTAGATATACTACCACTTATTGAGAAGTAGTTATAATTGGTGGTTCTGGATATTTATTCATGCAGGTTGAGTGAACTGCATGAGTTCCAAATCTATAAACCTCCTAGGTTTCAAGGAAATCTAGACCCCTAGGTGGATGGGGATTGGCTAGAGGTAGTCACTCAAGTTTTCCACCTTGTGAGGAAACCTACAGATCAGATGGAGGTCCTGAAAAAAAGTCTTCTTCAGAGATCTGATGGGAGATAGTGGATTTTAGGGACTCGGTCACATGAAGAGACAACTATCTTTTAGTAATAGCATCACTTTAGGGAGGAGTTTTATCTATACATGTTCCGATCAGTGCACATATAGGAGATTATTCATTTTTAGAAGGGAAATATGATTGTGGATGAGTATTCATCAAGGTTTAGTGATCTCTCGTTATACTACATGGATATAATACAAGATATCTTCTTCAGAGATAGGCCCTTTGAGCTGGTCTTATGATGGGATATCTGGTAGTTAGTGATATATCTCTGTGTTCCCACCTATGTTGGGGTTATTGAATAGGCCTTAGTGGTAGAGATATTCCTTAAGGAGTAGACATCAACAATGGGTGTAGTAGTGGAAACCAAGGAGTTGATACCTTAAAAGTTGGGAGCAAATGGTATTAGTAGGAATCTATTTATGCCAGATGCTTCAGGAGATGATCTCAGGTCAGAGGATCAGTGGTGTAGGGATCTCAAGATGTCCTAAGTCAACCAAGGGAGAGGTGGTGTTTATCTAGAAATGTTCAAGGATATCTTGCATGAGATTGTCTAAATATTCGTACAAATAACCAAGAGATGGTCAAGGGACCGCCGAGGTAGAGGTAGAGTTAGGAGCATAAAGGTCTATAGGGTGGAAGATGTGGCAGAGGGGAAGGTAGAGTAGTAGAAGGTGGTTAGATGTTTGACCAATTACCACCACCACCCCACCCCCAAGTAGTCCATACCAGGCTTATGGAGCTGGTGGTTAGGGATGAGGCCAGATGTAGGCAATGGAGGACTATAACCACGAGGATCTAGGGATGATATGAGGTACAATATGTGTATCTTCTACCTTAGCTGTAGTACTAATAGACATATGTGTGAGTCATTTATTTCTTTATACTTATCTGGTTCAAGACATAAATATTCTGATTAATCCTTTTTCTTGACCCTTGTACACGTAAACTCTGATAGGAGGTGACTCAATTATTGCACACTTTTATCAATAGTGTGATCTGATGCTTATAGGTGATATCTTTGTATGGGATATCTTTTTAGCAGTAATGAGGCCTTATGATGTCATATTAGGTATGGATTTGGTATCCAAAGTTCAGGCCCATATTGACTATTTTAGGAGGAGGATACAGTGTGTCTATAGTGATGGGATAATGTTTTTCTTTATGGGTGAAAAGGAAACCTTGGCAGGGTAGAATAGACTCAAGAAAATGAGAGTGCAGCTGATTACTCACCAGTTAGCTAGCATGACTCTTGGATCAGTGGATTCTATGGGATACCAGTTACCTACAGTGGTGGAAGAGTATGATGACCTCTTTCCTGAGGAAGTTCCTGGCTTACCTCCCTATAGTGAACTAGACTTATGCATTGAATTACACCCTAGTAATACCCCTATATTTTCACCAATATATCATATGTATCCCACATAACTTCATGGTATGTGGGTATAGTTGGAGAACTTGTAGGAGAAGGGTTTCGTGATACCTAGCATTTTCCCTAGGGTAGTCCCGATGTTATTTTCCAAGAAGGCAGATTGGAGATTGAGGTTATTTATGGATTTCTAATTCTTGAACCAAGTGACGATAAAGAATAATTATCCACTACCAAGGATTGAAAACCTCTTTGATCAGTTGATAGGGGAGTGATGGTTCTGAAAGATTGACCTCAAGTCAGGCTATCACCAGCTATGAGTACAAGATGAGGATATACCAAAGATGAAATTCAGATGTACTATAGTCACTTTGAGTACTTGGTGATTCCCTTCAACATGAATAACACCCCATCAGTGTTCACAGGACTTATGGAATAGACATTCTAGCCTCTATTAGACTAGTTTTTGGTAGAATTCATTGAAGATATCCTAGTGTACTCGTTGTATGAGGAGGTGCATGTGAGACACTTGAGGATAGTTCTAGATACACTATGAGAGCACCATATTTATGGGAAGCTCTAAAAGTTTCAGTTTTTAATTTAAGAGGTTCAATTCCTAGGACACATTATCTTAAAGGCAGGAGTGGTAGTGGAAATAACGAAGGTTGAGGAAGTTCTAGCTTGGGATCCACCCAAGAATACTACCTAGGTGTGGAGTTTCCTTGTATTGGTAGGGTACTATCAAAGTTTTATAATGGATTTCTCCAGAGTGGAAGAAACCTTGATAGCATTGACCCGAAAGGGGTAGCCTTTCATGTGGAAAAAAGGCGCCATTAGTGTTTTTAAGAGTTGAGGCAGAGGTTGACGAGTGCACCCATCTTGAAATTTTTAGAGGAGGGTGTCAAGTATGTAGTAATCTATGATTCCTTAAGGAATAGAATTGGTTGTGTTCTGATGATGAGGTAGGCAGTGATTTCCTATGAGTCCATGTAGTTGATACCGCATGAGAAAAACTATACGACCCATGATATTGATCTAGAAGTGGTAGTCTTCAAACTGAATATGTGGTGACACTACCTAATGGGTGAGTGGTTTATCCTAAACTATGAACTCAAGAGTATCACATATATATTCTCTCAGAATGATCTTAACTTGAGATAGAGAAAATGGATAGAGTTCCTACAAAACTATGAATTTGAGATTGTCAATACTCTTAGGAAGGGGAATGTGGTGGAAGACACTCTTTGTAGGAGATCTTGTTCTTAGTTTTTGACTGAGGAATTAGAGTAGTTAGGATCATTGTAGTTGTCCTTAGTGGACAAGGATGATGCTTTATATATTCATTTAATTGTTGTTACCCCATATATTTTATAGAATGTTAGGGAAGCTTGGTATGGAGATACGGACTTTGAGACATTACATACTCATATATCCACTATACATGTCCTTGATGGATATTCTAAAGGTAGAGAAAATTTTATACTTTTTAGAGGATGTATGATGGATCCATTGAAATTACAGGGGGAGGTGATGAGGGAGTTTCATATATACCATTTAGCAATATATAGAGGTGTGTAAAATATATACTAGGACCTTCGACATCAGTTTCAATGGCTAAGAATAAGAGTTGTGTTGTAGAGTTTGTCTCCAGATGCCTCACTTTTCAGCAAGTGAAGGTTGAGCACCAGAATCTAGTGGGTTTAGCTCAACCCACTGAGGTGCTTGAGTGGAATCGGTATAAGATATCTATAGAATTTGTGATGGGGTTACCATGTACATAAAGAGGACACAATTCCATCTCGGTGATCATAGATTGACTCACCAAGTTGTCCCAATTTCTAACCATTCGAGAGAATATTTCAGTAGACATATTTGGATGCTTGTATGTTCAAGTGATATTTCATATCCATAAAGTTTTCTTGATGATCATTTCACACCATGATGATCATTTCACATCAAGATTATATAGAGGATTTCAGGAGGCGTTTGGGACTCAATTGCATTTGATCATAATGTTTTACCCCCAGACTGATGACCATATTGACTAGGCCATTCAAGTCTTGGAGGATGTGTTGCAGGCATGCATATTTTATTTTGAATATAGTTGGTAGGATAAATTATATTTTGTGGAGTTTTCTTACAACAACATCCATCACTCCACCATCAGTATGACACCATTCAAGGCCTTGTATGGGAAACCATGTAGGTTACCAATTTGTTAGACTGATCCAGGAGAGTCAGCACTCATGATCCCAGAGTTAGTGAAACTTACAATATAGAAGGTGCAGATAACCCCTGAGTGGATGATGATTTCATAGATTTGTTAAAATCCCTACATGGACTAATGATAGAGTCCTGTAGAGTTAGAGGGGAGATACCATGTGTTCATTAGGGTCTCATCTCGATGTGGATTACATAGATTTTTCTGGGGCATCAAGCTATCTATGAGATTCATTGTCCCTTTCCAAATACCACGTATAGTTGGTGAGGTGGTGTACCACTTAGATCTACCACTGCAGTTGGACCAGGTATATGACTTTTTCCATGTGTCGTATTTGAGGAGTTACATGCACAACCCATCACATGTTATCAACTAGGGCGAGATAGACATCAAGATAGACCTAAATTTTCTGAGTACCTGGTGAAGATCAAGGATCAAAAGATAGGATCCTTTATGAGAAATTTATTCCCCTAGTGTGTATCCAATGGCAGCATGATAATATTCATGTGAGATTGTAGGAGTGGGATACCCAGATGCAAGCCTAGTACCCTCATCTTTTTGAGTAGTTTTTTCTCTTTTATGGATGAAAATACCTAAGGTGGGGAGAATGTAATGACTATGATTTTTTACATGTATTTATTTATAATATTATATGAATTATTTTTAGAGTCAAGTACTCCAACAACATGAGATTCTGAGGCCTGGTGTACCTAAAATTAATTTTTGAAATATATTAAATATATTAAAAATCAAGCATGTGAAATTTTCCTAAATTTTTTTAATAACTCTGGAATGGTCCCCCATCTAAAATATGATGTAAATGTTGATTTTAGAACATGGGTTTTACCCTAGGCATGAAATAACCTTTTTCAATGTTGGGAGTTTGTGAAAAAGTTATCACAAGAATGAAATTAATAAAATAAATAAATTAATTGATTTATTTTAGTTTTTTTGTTGATGAAAAAACCTATTCATTATATTAAAAAATGGTTATTCCTCAACCCTAATATTAGCCGCATAACCTAGGGATTGAGAGGAACCATTGGAGAGGAGATATTGGAGGATCATTGGAAGACGATGTCAGACTGAGGATGGTGTGTCAATAGATATTGTGGATCTCTCCAATGAAGGAAATGTAGGACTGTTCTTCATTAGTGATTGATTAAAACTCTAGGAAGGATGTTTTATTTTTGTAATTCCATCCTATTCTTTATATCATGTCGAATGAAGATCAATTACGTGAATAATAATTTATTCACACATCAATGGTTGATTTTTTTACCATGGACATTTTTGTTCATTGTTTAAATACATCTTCATTTGTCCAAATCTATGAAAATGGATCAAGGATGAATGAATAAAGTCCAAGGTTCATTCCTCACATCATGTGGTTTATGGATTTCTTGACCATTTATTCACATGTTTATCATTAATATTTTCTTTGTCCAATGGTTCAATGAATACCTAGTATTTGATCAATGTGAAACTATTTTTCAGAGAAATAGATCAATACTATGGGTGTGGTTTACAATCAATTGTGTGATTGAGATGTGATGATAACAAAGGATGATTAGAGGTAGATCAGAATAGATTGGTGGTTCCCATTCATCTTTAATTCAATGGTATGGATATAGATGGAATGTGTGTGTAGTTTCTAAGTATATTTAAATCCCAAAATTACAATCTATGATGATGGGAAGGTGTAATGACCTTGAATCTATGATTTTTTAGTGAGTTAGGTAGTGGGGGTGAAATAGAGGATGACATGGAAGAGGAACCAATGAGATCTAGAAATATTTAGTTAAAAGGAATGTAATACATAATTACATGTCGTGTAGGATCCCTTGGATATGGAACTATGGTTTCCACCAGTGTTAAATATCACATGTTGTGTGACCCTATCAAACATCGTGTGACTCGTGCAAGGCGGATCAATGTGTATCTCAAAGGTTACATGGGCATGGGAAGGCCGAAGTACACAGACACGACTAGAGTACATGGACATGGTCTGGTGTACATGGGAACAACTAGTCGACATGAGAAGAGTTCCAACAGATCTCTACATGACGTGTACTACACCTACATGCTCTGTATGTGGATATTCACATTCTGTGTGAGGAAAAACCACACAGTCAGAATAGGAGTTGGATGGACATTCCATGTACCCCTAATATACACAGTGTACATCCCTTTAAGGGTGTTTAAAGCCCTTGGTTTTTTTAGTATGGAAAATTATTAGTTTAGTGTGTTCCCTTGGTTGACCCCCTTGAGGGTATAGTGTGGTATTGTATCCAAATCTCAAGATTGTGATCTACTATGGAGGATAAGTCTCAAATAGTGCTTATGGTGTCCCTATGTGTGAATCAAGTGTGTTCCTCTATCATTTCTTATTATACCCTAGGCAGGGTTCATGGAATTAGCATGAAATCTATGTGTGGGGAATTGATCCTCCATCTAGTAGGCTGTATTGATAGAGTTTTTGGTATTGTTGGAATATGATCCCTTATGTAGCAGGTTGATCCAGATTGGGTTTGTGGTGTCCCCCAACGGTCCTGGGTGTGATATCCTATCTGAGCATCTAGGTCTTCAGAGACCAATGATCTTTTTTTTGGGTAGGGTCCAATGATCATGAACCCTTGGATGAGTGCCTTCAGTGATATCATTGTTTATTGAGTGGGTTATCCCAAAATGATCATTTATTTAAGCAGAATCCTCTGGATGACTGTTTGACTTTGACCGCCTGGAGGTGAAGTGTCCTTCATGAGTATATCTAGTATTTTTTTTAATCCTTTTATTTCTATATGATTATTATGTGATGAATATTATATAGGATTTACGTTTAGTGTTTTTAGGGTGTCCTACTGGGTATTTTTATACTCACCCCTACATGGGATCTGCCCTAATGTGTCATTTCTTATATAGATGATGACCATTTTAATAGCGTCGTAAGAGGACAAGGAGCTGGTGGATCATAGCTTGATCTAGAAATATCGATGTGTTTTTTTGTGGTTTCCTTTGATAGTATTCTTCGAATTCTGAGAAATTTGGACCTTCTACATTTTCTGTTTGGGTTTTTATTTGGCCCCTTTATCAGTTTTAATACTTTACTATTGTACTCTGATTATGGGATCATAGATTTATGCATGCATTGGTTTCAGTGATTTTATATTTCAACATTGTACGGTCTTAGAGATGTGTGTGTGTGTACAGGTACATTAGGCTAATGCCTCCCATGTGTGTGATATGCCTACTCAGCACTGGTCGCCAACCCTTGACGTATGGGAGGTGGTCTTGGGGTAGTCACAATTTAGGCCCTATTGTGTCGGGTCATGAAAAAAACTCATAAAAAATTCTTCATCTTGAAATGGTTTTTTGGATTAATATTTTCAAAAGGAATACCAATGGTAGATCATGTGAATAAATTCTATATAATTTATGGGTAACTCCAACAAATAAAGAAAAATTTTGATGATGATGTATGGGAATTGCTTCTTTTATCTTATTTCTATAAATATGGGATGGTATGGTTACTTATATTAATAACTCTAGTAAAAAAACTGATCTGATGCTTTGTGATATTATAAATCTGATACTCAATGAGTAAATTTGGAAAAGGGAAGTCCATCCATTAACTAGTATTGACCTAAATACTAAAAGAAGGGGGATTAACCCCATTAGAAGAAAGTCTATTAGAAGAAAACACCAAAAGAAAATTATCATGAAAGGATTTGAAGAAAATCAGCTGGTCCTAGTCCTATATTTTGGAAATATCGAAATAAAGGACATATCAATAAGTATTTAAATAATAATAAGGGGAAAATTTTATAGGAATAAATATCTAACAGTTTAAATTCTATTAATACAATGAAATAAAATAAGAATTATCTATTGCATATGAATACTTCAATAGAATCTTATGTGATTGACTCTAGAGTATCTTATCATTCAATGGGTGATCAAATATTTAGAGGTAATTATGCATCTGGTAAGTTTAGGAAATTAAATTTGGAGGATGGTGAATCCATATAAGTTTTTGTAAAATGATATGTCAATATCCAAATGTATAATGTGGGATTCTTGAAGTTAGCAGATGTTCTCCACATCCCTGGTCTATGAAAAAGTTTTATTTTCATTAGATAACTCGTTGAAGAAGTTTACATAACTACCTTTGAGAATGGGGTATATAAATTTACTTAAGTATCCATGGTAGTTTCATGAGGATTTAAAGATGGAAATATTTAATTGGAAAAAAATTAGAGAGAATTACAATGATCAGAAGTTTAACTTTTAATGATCTAGAAGTATGACATTTTAGGTTTGGCCACCTAAGTGAAAATAACATGGAAGTGTTAAAGGGTAAGTTCATACTAAATCAATATCACATGAAAATTAGAAATTGTGAATGTTTTTGGCTGGTAAAGAAGATAATAGTCTCCTTTAACTTAGATTTTTAAAATCTTAGGAATCAAAAGTCAGAGCTTGTACACTTTGATGTTTGGGGACATGACCCTTTTAAGTCATATAGTTTCTAAATTTACTTTTTTTACTTTCATTGATGATGCTAATAGAAGATTATGGATTTAATTTTTTTAAATAGAAGTCTGATGTATTTCAAGTCTTAATTTAGTGGAATGATTTTTTGGAAAGGTAGTGATTATTGAAGTTAAAGTGATTCTAGATAGAGAATAGGGGTGAGTATACTAAAAAAACGTCCAAAAAATCTTCTATAAGAAATGAATAAGGCATTAGAATATGGTGTCTGGAACTATACAATATAATGGATTGGACAAAAGAATTAATTGAAATCTGATAGAGAGATCTCGAAGTAGGTGATTTCACTCAATAATTCCCAAGGTAATTTGGATAGAGGCACTCAACATAGAGGAATATATCATCAACATAAGTACAACATCAGTAGTTGGGAAAGAACTTACATAGGATCTATGATCTAGAAAATTTCTATAAGTTCAATATCTTTAGGTCTTTTGTAGTTTAACATATGTACCTATAAATTCTAAGTATAGAGATAAAATTGAATAAAAATACAAAATGTGTTTTTCCATGGATATGGTGATGAAAATTTTGGATATTGATTATGGGTTGGTGAAAGGGAAAAATCATGTGAATAAGGGATGATATATTTAATGAAAAAGTTTTATAAAAGGAACAAAATTTGGTAGTGAATGAATTTGAGGGAAAATAATCTATTTAAATATAGGTTAACCAGAGTACTGAAAGATCACAAAAATTGAAGAACTCAAATGTAAGTATTGAAATTACCATAATTCTAGGAGATAATCCATAAAGATTAATGGAGGATAAATCTTTATTGGGAGTATTTGAAGCATATGATTCAAAAGTTATAGTATAATAAGACCAGGTATCGGAAAAAAGAGAAGAACCGAGCAGTTCTGTTTAGCTGATTCAGTTGAGGATATCAACAAAAATCAGGATACTGATTCAGTGGTATGGGGATGAAATGAATTTTCTATTCCTAAAGGTTTTATAAGAACCTAAAAATTCAATGGAAGTATCTTTTCTTAGTGACTCGAATAAACAAGATCCATCACTGAATAAATATATGGAATTATTGTAGTAAAATAAAACTTGGAAAATGGTTGAACTTCAGGAATATAAAAGGGCACATGAAAATAAGTAGGTTTACCAAATTAAGGAAGAAAATAATGGAAATAAAAAAATAAAAAGTATATATAATAGTGAAAGTTTATTAACATAAGGATGGAGTTTATTTCTTAGATATCTTCTCACTAGTAGTAAAAAATCCTACCATCCAAACAATTCTAAGTATAATGGTTTCACAAAATTTGTTTTTTGAATAAATGGATGATAAGACAGCTTTCCTTTATGGTTAGTTGGAGGAATAAATTTACATGACACAACCAATAGGTGCATCAGGAGTAGGGAACCATATTTTGGTATGTAAATTAAAGAAAATATTACATGGGTTGAAGAAATCACCATGATAATGGAATAAAAAATTCAATGGATTTACGTTTAAGGAAGGATTAAACAGATGTAATGTCGATCACTATTATTATTAGAAGTATTGGGATGATGGTACTTTCATCATTTTTTATATGTTAATGATATATTGTTGGTTGGACTAGATGAATGAAAGATTCAGAAATTGAAATATATGTTGTTAGAATGTTATATGATGAAATATCCCAGGAGAGAAAATACAATCTTGGGGATGAGGATAAAAAGAGATAGGAAAACCAAAACATTGGTTTCATATTAGAATAATTATATCTAAAAAATCATTGAAATTTTTGGTATCTATGAATTAAAACCAATTTCTACTCCTCTTTTCAGACACTTTAAATTTTCCAAGGCATAAGCACCTACAACTGAAAATGTGCATTAGTACATAGAGAAAGTTCCTTAATCTTTATCTATTTGGATTTCAATGTATGAAATTATTTATAGTTGACCATATATAGTATTTTAAGGGTATTTATAAGCATATTTGTGCCAAAACCAATAAATGAACATTGGGAATCTGTTAAGTGAATCCTTCAACATTTTAAAGGAATGAAATAATATGATCTTTTCATCAGAGAGGAAGATCCACTATAAATATTTATTGGTGATGATTTTTTTGGAGATTTATTTAGTTAAAAGAGACCAATAGGGTTTTTATTTATATATGGTGGAATAATAATTAGTTTTATATCATGATTGTAGAAGATTATTAAATTATGTATAATGTAAGGAGAGTATTTATTGGAAATGGAATATGGGAGTGAGATGGTTTGGTTGAACCAATTACTGAAGGAATTGGGAAGAAGTTAGGAAGGAGAGATTCATTTTTGTGATAGCCAATGTGCAATGAACTTGGATAAAAATATAGAATTAAATTCAAGAAAAAAGAACATTGAACCGAAGTATCGCTTCATTAGAAACATATTGGAGAAATTTTTTTAGATCTCTAGAAGATATCGAGTAGGAAAAATCTGATATACATGTTCACTAAGAATTTAACATAATAAATTATAAGGTAAGGTATTGCCTCAATGGGGATTGGGTGAATGGAAAAAGGTGGAGGAATAATGAATACTATAGAAGAAGAGAAGTAAGGAAGTTTCTAAATATTTGGCTTACACGTTTCCTTGGAACAAATATTTAAGTGGTATATTTTTGGGATGTGAAGCCCAATTTTTGGTCATTAAAAGTTTATTCACTAAAAATAAATTCAAAATAATTTCTATTAGCACTAGAAGTCTGGACTTGGTAGGAAGGCAATGATAGTTTATCTCTTCAGTGAAAAAAGTATCATCATATATTTGTATCATTCGATGACATCAACCGTGGTATAGAATTTTGAATAAATATCTAAAAGGAATTATGTCAATAGAATAATCTAGAATTATTTTCCAATGCAAGAGGATGTGGTCAATAGTGTTATGTGTGATAAATAGTGACAATTTCACTTGGGGAGATCTCTATAAATGTGGTATGGTGGTTTGACTGACACAACCAACTAGAGTTTCCTATAAATGGAAGTGAGGGCTGAACCTAAATAGTACATCTTGTATCTAGAATAGTAAATCCTAATCATAATTTTGTACATGAAAATTACATAGTAAAATAGAGTTCTACAAAGTATTAATCATTCTGTAATGAAATATTACTAATAGAATTATCAATTATATATAATATATATTCTTATGGTTATATAAAAAATTTCCAGTGGTTCCTCCCATGCACATAGGAAAAATCATCCAAATAATATTAATATACTTTGTTTATTTAATTATTTATGTACTTCTATTTCATGTATTACTATTTTCTGAATTATTGTTACTTTTTTATGTTTATATTGAGGTGTATGCAAGACCGAATTAGTATAGAGGTTAGGGTGAAGTGTCTTCCTACTTTCGATACATTTAGATTAGGGTAGAACAATTTCTAGAGGATTAATTTTCCAATGCAATGATCTATGTAGAAACTTATAGTGGATTTATGATCATACTTTTGGTGGTGCTACCGACAATATATGCAATCGTTTCTTTTAGTTCCATTCCCCATTTAGAGGGAGATACCTCAACTTCTTCTTTCACTTATATATTGATTTTAATGCATTTATATTGGAAATGGATTACCTATAGAGAGGTATCAACAAGCCTAAGTAGTACTAGTTGAGCATTTGAGGAAAATCTAGTTAATTAGAGAAGTATTATGACTAATTATATGATTTATTTCACAAGTAAAGTTGAGTTGTTTTTTATTTATGATAAACCATCCTTATATTAAATATCCCTTCTCTTTTTCCTCTATTTGTTTTTAGTTCGAGTCATTTTTTAATAAATTAGGTAATTTAGTTTATTTTAAGTAAAATCTTGATGAGTGTTAACTATTGTATTTTAAGTTCCTATTTCTCATGGGTTTGACCTTAGATATTTTATATCATATATATTTTTTTAGTCTTTGTTATTTGTGGTTTTATTCTTATAAATTCTAAATTGATTCAATAAGTTAGTGTGTGTGTGTAGGATACTCCTTTGGGAAAAGGTCTTGATAAACCTGACACTCTCTTTATCTTCAACCTTTACATAAAAAGGTGCTAGTTCACCATGGTGCGATGATAGATTCCACCCAATCGTTGGGTGATTTTTCAGCCCTTGGATACATCACAGAAAGGGGATACTATTGGGTTACCTTTGGAGATCATCATCAAAATTATTTGACATAAGATTAAGAATATGCAGTAGCTACCTATGGTGTAAGGTAGATATATTTACAATTTTTTTTATTTCTATACATGCAGTTTCATTTATTCTTGCATGGTGATTTTGGATTGGGTTTTTTTGTCGCTTCCACTAGTTTAACAAGTTTCTTTAGATCCCTACAAAACCTAGCAGTGGTATAAAATCCTATAATGCATTAAGATTCTTGAAATCATGTTGAGAAATGAATATATTGCATTGTTTTTCATATATTATTCCATTTTCTAAAATACGATTCAGAAGTTGTCTCTAACTGATTGAGTCATGAATTACGATAAGAGATATCATTGCTAGTGAATTAGTAAAATATTAAAGATTTTTATTATCCATAGTGCATGGCACATGTATATCATATCTAATGATATCTTGTGTAATGGCTTCCAAAAAATATAGCATTGAATCATCTTTGTGATATAAACACATATCATGAAATACGATATGGTATCATAGGTGATGAAATGGATATCAATCATAAAATATGATTGATTATGTATGTCACTAGCCTATCTATCATAGCTAAAAATTCTATCTTGACCATTAAATAACATCTATATCATATCTTTTTAATTTTACTATATTATAAAATATGTTTAGTTAAAGAAAAAATTTATTAAATATTTTTTATAAATTGAATTGTATGATTTATAAAGTTTTTATAAATATTGATAAATTGTATTTTGGGGTCATTTAATAATTTATAAAGTAATCATAAATTAATTAATTATAATAAGTTTATAATTATTTATTAAATTTTAATATATATTTATTAATAAAAATTCATAAACATTAAATGTCAATATCAAAATAACCTTTTAATAAACCATATGAAATGAATTATAACTTAGAAATAAATTTTTCATTTATAAATCATAAGTGTAATTTAGAAAAGGTTTATAAATAAAAAAATAAAAAATATATAAAGTGTTTATATTTAAATTATTAATTTATCATAATTAATTATTTTGAATTTTTCAAATTAAATATTTTTTTGGAAAATTATTTAAATCTCATTAAAAATATTTTTTTATGATTATTAAATGTTTAAATAATGGTAAGTATATAATACTTAGATTATGTATAATGTTTACATAATATATTTTGAAAAAAAGTGTTTATTTTTAATTAAATACAATATATCTATAGTGAAATTTCATATAATGAATAATATGAAGGAGTTTAAATTTTGAAAAGAATATATAGTTTTTATATTCAAGATTATAGAATGTAAATAATGAATAGATAAAATTAAAAAGTGTTTATAATTAAAATTTTATTTTTTAATTTTTCATAAATGATTATCCCATGTTTAAAGATGTAAAATTTTCATTTATTTAAATTTTATTCACTAATTTATTCATAATTATAAATTTTTTATATTATAAATATGTGTATTATTTGGTTTAAATGTTAAACTACTTCTATATATTATCATAAAAGCATCTAAGAAGTTATATGCTATGCATGATAATGTATTTAGTTTCCGTTTACCTTAATATTAGTTAGTAATTAAAGTTATTATCTTGAATTTAGTTGTTTAGTATAGTTTATACATATTAGTGTTAGGTTTTTTTGATTTAAAATTTGAATATTGAGTAGAGAGAAAATTATTAACGGAGTGATTTATCTCAACATTAATAGATTATTTTATCTCAACATTAATGGAGAGTTAATTCTCAATATTAATGGATGGGAAATTTAATGTTGATTGTATTAATTGAAGATATGGACTTGATGTCTATATAAGAGGATGAAATAGCATATTTTGGTTTTCTAGTATGATGTAGCAAGTGTGAGAGAACTGAGAAGGGGTTTCCACATTTGTGGTAACTGGTGAAAAGAGATGATATTGAGAATAAAGTGAATATGGTGATTATTTCAACGATGATGTGTTAATGGTGATGATTGGAATCATCTAATATGGTGAAGCGATGACAGACGATGAAGGTTCTGTGTATCAAAATTACTCTTGGTTGCAGAGATTAAGTGGTGTGCCTTGATTGTGATGATCAATGGTACCTCAAAATGGTACATTCATGGGTGTGATAAAAATGCCTTTGGGTGTGTTGTAAAAAATAATTCAGGTGTATTGTAAAAATCCTTTAGGTGATGTGTAAAATTCCTTCAGGTTATAAAAGGCCTTCGGGTGATAAAAGGATTTTGGGAGAATCTTCTGACGTGTTTTGTGGCAGCTTCTGCTGTGTCGTCGGGCTCCAACCCAATAGTGGTATCAGAGGGATTAATTGAAGTGTTCAGTTATAGAACATGATGACATGCATATAGTGGAGAAGTTTATCAAGGAATCTAAGGATATTACCGAAACAAAATGGTGGTACCAAATGTGTTTATGGGATATCGAAAGTCCAATTGACCAGCTAGAGTCATGAGGAGTGTTCCATTGTTGGTGATAGTCAGAGTTTGGTGGAATAAGACTATGTCTCCTCAGGTTAGTTAGTCTATCAAGCATCCAGAATAATTTCACTGGAAGATGACGACAGTATAAATGGTGTTTCTAGGATATCAAAATTCTTTTTGGCTATAGGTGTCATGCGGCGTGTTCCTTTCAATGAGTGATATTTGGAGTTTGGTGGAATGGTACTGAAATTCTCGAAGGCAAGAGAACTGGAATACCATGAAAACAAGAACTCAAGTTGAAGTCAGGAGATAGATGACTATGGAGTATTTAAATTTTAAATTAAGGTGGAGATTTTTGGGATTTTTTGATTTAAAATTTGAATATTATGGAGTGAGAAAATTATTAATAGAGATATTTATCTCAAAATTAATAGAGAAATTTCTCCCAACATTAATAGAGAGTTAATTCTCAATATTAATGGATGGAAAATTTAATGTTGACTACATTAATTTGACAAATGGACTTGATGTCTATAAAAGAGGATGTGATATCATATTTTGGAAAGTGTTCCAACACGATATAGCTGGTGGGAGAGAACTGGGAATGGGTTTCCTTATTTGTGGTAAATAGGGTGAAGATATGAAAATGAGAATGAATAGAAGATGGTGATTATGTTAATGATGGGTTTTCAATGGAGATGTGGTTGCGCCCAAATTTACCCTACTGGTAAAAGCAGTCTTTGAAGTACAAGTAGGGATCAAATCTACAGGGACCGAAGAAGAAACCCGGAGACAATCAAATTTGTTGAAGGATTGGCTCTGAAATGGCCAAAATTGAGGTAAATTTTAATTGGAGAACTAATGATATAATTTAAATAACAGAAAAGAAAAATGATGTGAACAAAACAATTATTGATGATGGGTTGATCTTAGGGTTTCACTTGGGGTGGATTGGATAAATTTCTTTTCTTAAAAATTTCATGTCATTAATTGAAGATGTATCCAAACAACAAGATAATTCTCCCAAATAATTCACCAATTTAATCACTAAATAATTCCAAGGAAAATCACTAATTCACTTTGAGGATCACATTACTGAGCACTCAAAGGAAATAGATCGTACCAGCACTCAAAATGTGTCATCGTTAAACTTGGAAAAGACGAAGAAGAACAAAACTCATCGAATGGAAATCTTAAAATAAAAAACAGATTTAAAAATTAAAGTACATGAAATAACATCCAATCCCTGACCTTGCTACTCCCTTGGATCAACCCTTAAGTGGTTATCACTCCATTGATTCTATTCTACCAATTAAAGTGGGATGTAGACTTATGGGGGCGTAATTGAAGAAGAAGAAAATTATCAAAAGAACGAAGACTCCATCATTGTGTAATTGAATTCATAAGTGATGGTGTGAATAAATTCACACCTTGATTAAACAGTATCAACGTGTGAAGAAAAGTAAAAGAATAAGTGAAGAAGAAGAATAAATTTTATTAAAATACTAAACATGAAAGAAAAAACTTACATGGGAAAACTTGACGATGCGATTACAAATTGAAAGCAGTAAATTACAATTGAAAGAAATAAAATGGATGAAATAAAAACATGGATTCAAAGAAAAATGTTTGATGCTAATTCCCTTCACCACCAAATCCTTATATAGGCATATTAGGAGCCTTAGAGACACCCCATCATAATAAATTCCATTCCCATTAATTGAGAGAGTCAAAAGGAGGGTGAGAAAATTAAGGGAATTTGACGTTTCGAAGTTGACCCCAAAATTTCCTCCAGATTCATCCACCATTTTGACGTGTGAATTTGGAATTGAAGGAGGCCGAATACTGAGGGGTCCTAGAAGAAAAATATTCTCACACTTCTGTCCTCTAGGATAAGATAGTAGTGATTCTATCCTTATCAGAAGTAAATCATACAATATGGTTCAGAAGAGAAGAGGATGTTCTTAAAAATTGAATTTTGGAAATGATAATTCCTTCTCATACTTTTAACTTTGGATTTATTTCCAATAAGGGGGAGAATATTTCATTGAATTTTATGATGAATTGGGTATTGGAAATAAATCCCAAGGGGGATATTGAAGAGGAAAAATGAATTGTTGAGTTTTAAATTTTTTTCAATTAATTAAGAATATGAAAAGCCAATGAATTCTCAATTATGACGATTATAGATCTCGTCTTTAGTTCTTAGAATTTTGAAAATGTGGAAGTACATTGTATTAAACAATGGTTGATATTTGAGTAAGATCCATGTAAAATAAATATTTTATGCAATGGCTTAGATAATGGTTGAAGATTTGAGTTTTTTGGATTTATGTGAATTGGAATATGGATTAGTATTTTTTAATGAAGTGTACTAAAAAAATTAGACAACTTACTACCATGAATAAGACATCTTGATCCCTGTCTTTTATGGGACCTGAGTGAGTCAACCACAGCTGAGGGAGCCTTCCATGGCCAAGCCAGTAGCCATCATGGTGTGTGGAGGTGCACACCCATAGGGGCTCATGGAAGAGTAGCGATGGAGCGCCAACTTACGGGGTAGTATGAAGGCACAGGTGGGCATAGGAGTTCCCCCACAAGAACCGATATGGGGCGGTATTAGGGAGGGAGAGGAGATTTCTGAGATGCTGCTACTGCATCATGTATTATAATATAGTATCCAAGTATGAAGAAATTTCGATGTGGGATTAAACTAATTGAACTAGAACCATCTGATCTTCATATCTCATCATCCTGAAAATTGAATTGATTCAACATTTTAAAAAACATGGATATATCTACAGCTGTCTGATCGATCAATCGATTTATCCTAAGCACTGATCTTCTCACTGATTTCCTCTACCCTACGATCTGTACATCAAATTTATTGAGTCATTCGATCAAGTGATAAAACTCATCTTATCCAACAAGCATTGTTCAAGAAGCTTCTATTCATCATCGAAGGAGATTTTGTTCACCAAAGATCGATCTGAGCTAAGATGAATATCCATCAATTTGATGATTCCATGTAATTATCTAAGATTATATGATGATCTTTGTTTCCTATAAATACTGAGGTCAACATTCGGTTTTTGATACTGATATTTTGAGAGGGTTTGATTTTTGGTTTTGTGATATTTTCTGGATCAAATTAGGTAGAGTTATATGCTATATTTTTCTAAAGGAAGGTGTAGAATCCCATGAGTACTTGACATGTGATTTTCACACTCATTTTGCTTCGCAAAGAACAAAGTTCTATGAAGCTACTGGGGAATTCGAAATCTTGGCTTGCATGATGAAGCAAGATCCCATTCTTTGAATCTTAGTGAACATTTTCACAAAGGTGACTATTGGCATTTGTATTGCTCTAATAATCCTAAACCAGTGCTTGTTTGTCTTGCATTAAGGGTTTTATGAACCTTAACCCATGCTTTTCTATTTTTCATGAAGGTAATGTCACATACTGTTGTGAGAACAATTTGTGGATAGTTTATATTTGAGAATTTTGTTCTGTGATAAGGAAGTGTGTGTGTGTGTGTATGAAGGAAGTGTATTTTCACAATAGGTAGTGAGAAGATCATGTATGGTTTGATGCATATGTGAATACATAGATTGAGAAGGATTGCTTTCTTCCACGAGACATGCTCTTAATAATGTGTGTTCATGGATAGTGTGTGCGCAAAGAATTAAAAATACAGTGTATGTTGTGAAAGTATTCAGTTTGTGTGAAAATTAGAATTTGTGTGTGTATATCAATTGAGCATATATAAAGTGTGAATGAGTTAGTTCAAGTGATTTGTGTGTGCATGGTAGTGTTAAAACCCATTTACACATTACTAGAAGATGCATTTGGTAATTTTCATGTACAAGAAATATTTAATGCATAAAATGAGATGGCCATGAAATGTATTAAACACATGCATGATGGTTGACAAGTGCACATGAAATTCAGATTGCTTATTTAGTGTGCAATGTTTTTTAGACTGAAGATGGAATAGTTTGACTATTAGTAATTTAGAGGAATTACTACATCTGATTTTTAGTGGTTAGTGAGGTCAGGTATTCAATAGAAGAAAGAATGTTTTCCTTAACAGTGTTGTATTGAGGAATATGATTATATTCAATGATAAAAATTATCTAATCAAGTCCAACATTAGTGAAAAGGTACTTGAAATGTACACGAGCAAGTGTGATCCTGTAAGATCTTGTAGGAGGATCAATTTATCATCCTATCTGTGGATCATATTTAAGAAGAAGAAAGATCTTGTGACTGGGGGGGGGGGGTATAACCAATTAATGAAGAGGATTGAGAGACTAGGGGGTCTGACCAGTCGAACAGTTGGGGGATCTAACCAACCGAGGTAGAAGAGTTGGATTTTTGGGGGGTATAACCAAAATCAACTGGAGGATCAATTAATGGGGTGTATAACTAGTTTCTTCCTAAACCATTGCAATTGATAAAAATATTATAGTGGATAATACATGTTGGGGGGGGGGGGGTCTAACCAACATGGAAAGGATATTAGTCTTAGTATCAAACCTTGTAAAAATACCATGTGCTGTGTTTAATTTACTTTCAACATTGCATGCATGATCCACCCATCTTAACAGGTGACAGAGATTTAAATTAAAAGGTGAAAAAGAATTCAATAAAATAGGTCACACCTGATTCACCCCCACTCCCAGTGTGACTGAACAATGCTTTAGACAATTCAAGGGTTAGCCACACAACCTAGGGATTGAGAGGAACCATTGGATAGGAGTTGTTGGAGGATCGTTGGAAGAAGATGTTGAATTGAGGATCATGCACCAAAAAATTATGTGGATATTGCCAACAACGAAAACACATGACTGTTATTCATTATCAATTGATCCAAGATCTAGGTAGGATGTTTTATTTGTGTAATTCTATCCCCCTCTTTATCCCACATCGAACATGGATCAATTCCATGAGTAAGAATTGATTCTCACATTGACAGTTGATTTATTTATCAGGAATATTTTTTTTCCATTTTTTAAATCCTTATTATTTCATCCAAATCTACGTCAATGGATTGAGGATGAGTGAAAAAAGTCCAAGTTTCATTCCTTAAATCTTGTGGTTTATGGATTTCTCCCCCATTTCTTCACACATTCATCATTGGTATTTTATTTGGCCAACAGTTCAACGAATACATAGTATTTGAACATTGCAAAACCATTTTTTGACACAATGGATCAATACCGTGAGTGTGGTTCATGATTGAGGGTGTGATCAGGTGTCAATGAAGATGGATGATGACAAGAGGTAGATCAAAATAGATTGTAGCTTCCCATTCACCCTAGATTCAATGGTGCAGCTAAAGATGATGTGTGTGGGCATTTACTGAGTTGACTTGAAGCCTTGTATCCTGATCTTCAGTGATGGGAAGGTCAGTCAACCCTGGATATATGATTTTTCAATGAGTTAGGCGATAATAGAAACATGAAGGTTGACATGGTAAAGGAACCATAGGGATCTGGAAATCCCCAATTACATGAAGTGTAATCTGGAATTACATGCCTTGTGAGTCCCCCTGGCTACAACGCTAGGGTTTCCGGCCAGAGTTAAATATCCCACATTGTGTGACCCTTTCACAAGACATGTGAATCATTTTAGGTGTCTTGGTGTGTAACATGGAGGTTACATGGGCATGGGAAAAATGAACTATACAGACACGACCATAGTACACGGAAACGGCCCGGTGTACACAGGCTTGGCCAGGCGGTATGGGAAGAGTGTTGACCAATCTGTATACATCATGTACTATTCCTACCCACCTTGTATTTAGAGATTCATATTTCATGTGAGGCATCAAAACATGCGTAGAACAGAGGTTGTATGGACACACCATGTACCCCTAGTACACGTTGTGTACCCCTAGTACGCGTTGTGTACCCCTAGTACATGTCGTGTACCCCTAGTGCATTTTGTGTACCCCTAATACACATCGTGTACCCCTAGTAAATGTCGTGTACCCCTAGTACACATCATGTACCCCCCTTTAAGGGAGTTTTGATACCTTTTTTTCTTCAGTTTGGACCAGTATTGTTTGAGTGTGTTCCTTTAGTCCACCCCCTCATGGGTACATTTTGGTATTATTTCCAAATCTCTAGATTATGATCCACTCTATAGGATAAGTCTCAGATAGAGTTTTTGGTGTCCCTCTGTGAGACCATAGTGTGATCCTCTGTCATTTCTTCTTATAACCTAGGTGGGGTACATGGAATTGGTTTGAAATCCATGCATAGGGCATTGTTTCTACATCTAGTAGACAGTATCGGTTGGGTTCATGTTATTGTTGGCATATAATACCCTATATAGAAGGTTAATATATATTGGGTTTATGGTGTCCCCCAATGGTCCTAGGTGTGATACCTTATCTGAGTATAGAGGTCTTCAGAGACCAGTGAGCTTTCTTGGTTGGGGCCCAGTGATCATGACCTCTTGGATGAGTGTCTCCGATGATAACATGACTTGTAGAGTGGGTTTCCCCAAAAGAATCATTACTTTAAGTATAATCCTATGGATGGTAATTTGGTTGTGAACACCTAGAGGTGAGATGTCCTTCTTGAGTATATCTAGGTTTTTGTTATTCATTTTATTTTTATATCATTGTTATGATTTGACTATTCTTGATGCCTTTTGTTTAGTGTTTTCAGGGTATTATACTGGGTATTGTTATACTCACCCCTGCATGGGATCTTCTTGCATGTGTCATGTCTTATGAAAACAACAACCCATTTGACGGTGTCCTGGGAGGACAAGAAGATGGTGTAAAATAACTTGATTGTAATGACCCAAAATTTTGAGTAAATTTTTTTCCTAACTTTGTGTGTTATTTTATTTTATACTAAACAAAAATATTTCATTTAATAAAATGAGTATAATTAAAATGAGACTGTTGGGTTTCGACTGTTATATGACCGTTGGTCAATATGACCATTAGAAACTAAATGATGTGATTATTGTCTATAAATACAATTGATCTTGATTAATTAATATAGAAATAAGATTCGATGGCCCCATACAGTAGTCTCGGGCCGATCGAAGCCCATCTGGAGGAACTTGGGAAGGAGGTATCACCTTTGGGCTTTGCTCTAGACCAAACCCAAGCCGAACTTCATCGTGTGAAGTTGGAATGGAATTGCCTTCGCGAGAAGTTCAAGCTGATAGAAATCACTACTCGGGCAATGTTGGCCGAGCCGCCCCAAGATCCTATCACCCTAGCACACCTTACTCTTAGGTCCTATGCTGGTGTTATAAGGGGCTATGTAACGAGACCGTAACTGCCTTGTGTAATCCTTTGATTTAAATAAAAATTGTGATGTCTTCTTATGGTGAAGTTTGTGAATTTTCAAATGTCTGGATAAATATAGTATGCATATTATTGATGAATTCTAGAAAAAGTATACTTTAAAATATTTATGTAAACCTTAAATAATTAATAATGTGTAATGATTTTCAAAAAATGGTCTTCTACAGCTGTGTTCAGTATGAAATTTAGAGTCTAACAAGATTAACTTAATTTTTGATGAATAATAAATTATGAATAGTGATTTTACACTTATGATTAGTAATGTGATAAAATGGATTAAGTAACCTCACTTAAGAAAGTATTAATATAATTTAGGCACCTTGATTAAGTAATGCTATTCAATAAAATATATAAATAATTGTTTCAAAAATTATTGGTTAAGTATTAGTTTTTTTGGGTGAATAGTGTTTTTTATTTAAAAAATTTAATTAAAAATAATTATAAAAATATTTTCATAAAATGGAGATCATTTTTGAAATCAGAGCATTGATATTTGGTTAAGGTGAATTTATGGGATATTTTTGAAATAGTTGAACTTTTAGTGAATAGTGTTTTTATTTAAAAATTAAATTAAAAATATTTATAAAATTATTTTCATAAAATGGAGTTCATTTTTGAAATCAAAGCATCGATATTTGGTTAAGGTGAATTTTTGGTATTTTTCTGAAAAAGTTGAATTTTCAGTGAATAGTGAAAATACTGTTTTTGAGTTTCGGGTGTTTAATGACATCATTAAGGATGTAATAATTATGCAATAATTCTATTCAACTTATGAATAGTAATATAAGTTATGAGGTGTCCCAAGTGGCCAATACCATGGGCAAATACCATGGGAAAGCCCATGGTTTTTCCAATACCACCGATGAGGCGTCCCTTGGAAATTAATGCTTTGTCCCCTCACTTCTCCTATAAATACCAAGCCATTCCCTCATTCATTTCATTTACAAATGCTCCCCAACGAAGTTATGGTCTCTTTACCTCCCAAGTATTCCTCCCAAGGTTTCCTCAATCCTCCCAAGGTCCCTACCTTCAAGCTTTCGAAGTTACTCTTCAAGGTAAGGGATCCTTTCACCCTCCTCTTTTAAGTCATTACTTCCTTTATGTTGTGTCTTACAATTTCCATATCTTTATGTTGAGGGTATGTTATTATATGTTCTCATTTATTTCCATTTCATGTCTAATTATTGAGATACCTTCTCCGCTCTCATCAATTTGTTTTCTGAATTTTTAAGTGACGCTGTTAGGCTGTCGAATTTTTCGTAAAATAAATCCCATATTCTCTTTTCTTCCATGTTTCCTTTTTCATGTGGTA
This sequence comes from Viscum album, assembly GCA_963277665.1. Classification (NCBI taxonomy): domain Eukaryota; kingdom Viridiplantae; phylum Streptophyta; class Magnoliopsida; order Santalales; family Viscaceae; genus Viscum; species Viscum album. Next base: position 741,625,357 of record OY728123.1, on the reverse strand, counting down.
TGTCATTAAAATATCCATACCATGATCTTATTCATTACCCATACTTTATTATGAGTTATTTATTAGTGGGTGACCCTTGTCCCCTCTCTTTTCAATGTTTTCTAAAACCATGTTATATAGCCGTTATGCTGCAAAAATTTCTTCTCAAAATTTCTATCTCTTTATCTCAAGAAATTCTATTTTTTATTTATGTGAATACCCAGACTTATTTAGTTTCCATGGGTGTTCATAAATATATAAATATGATATATTTTATTCTTTAATTTACACACATATAACCCTCACTCCCTTTCCATGGGTTATAAATGACATAATTTTTAAGCTCTTTTTAAACGTCATGATTATGACACGAAACCCATTTCTTTGATTCCATTTGGGTTATTTATGAAATATTTTATTATTATATATGTGGATCACATGAAAATAAAGACATATTAAGGGTGCTCCCTGATAGCGCTCCAATGCATTGGGTGAATAATTAATCTCTAGAGATGACAAGTTTTATGATACCTTGGTGAATAACCTTGGTAATTTTTATGACACCTTGGGGATGAACCTTGGTGATATGTTCATGAATGTATAAATGAAATGTTGTAGCCACATATTCAAGTTATATTACAAGTTATTTTCTTTATGATATGCCTATTCTTCCATTTATAATGTCTTTATGTTTTTATTCAAGTTCTTATTGATATCACAAGTACATTGATTCCCTTGTTTACCCTTACTGGGCCTTCTTCTCACCCTTTCCTTTGATGTCTGTCTCCAGGATATAAGATGTAGTAAATGTACATAGGATGAACCTATGATGAAGCCTTAAAAGTGGTGTAGAAGAATGTTTTATGTTGTTTTCCTGTATTATGTTCCTGATTTCCAAGACAGAAGACTTTAAAGATCCTCTGTTTGTAAAATGTAATAAAAAGTTATGTATTAAAAAGGAGGGATGCCATATTGATCTAGAAATATCGATGTTTTTTTCGGGTAGTTACATTTGATAGTATACATTTCCTTTTGAGAAGGATGTACCTTATTCAATTTTTTGGGATTGTATTTGAACCATTTATCACTTTAATACTTTATTGTCATACTATGATTGTGGGATCATAGATGTATGCATGCATTGGTTTCAGTTATTTTATATTTCAACATTGTATGGTATTGGATATGTGTGTGTGTGTGTCTGTGTGTATAGGTGAATTAGGCCAATTCCTCCCATGTGTTTGATATGTATACTCGACACTAGTTGTCAGGCCATGTTCTATTAGAGGTGGGATTGGGGTAGTAACTGTTCCGATCATGTTGGGCTGGTTCATGATAGAGTGGTATCTGAGAAGTCAATTATACATTAGGATTGAAGTTTGTGAGATTAGTTTGGATTTTATGGAAATAATGTTAAGTGTTTAAAGTTCTTATTTCAAGAAAGGGACTCCATTGTTGGTGTGACAGTTGACGTATCCATACACCAAGACTATGATCACCTACCTTTTGACTCGGTACATGTAGAAATTAGTTGTAGGGAAAAAATTGGTATATTCATCATTTAGAAATGGGTTGTGGTTTCCATTTTCTTCTTGAGTTAGCTCCTCAGATATACTATTTGAATATGGTATGTCTTGTTTATTTTAGGATTCCTCCATGAATAAAACTAATCAGGATTCCACTGTGTGATCATGGGGATGATCTGCTGAGTGATGAGGCTTCAATACCAAGGAATCTCCTAGAGATAGTACCTATAAGTGGTTTACCAGATATACTACCACTTATTGAGAAGTAGTTATAATTGGTGGTTCTGGATATTTATTCATGCATGTTGAGTGAACTGCATGAGTTCCAAATCTATAAACCTCCTAGGTTTCAAGGAAATATAAACCCCTAGGTGGATGGGGATTGGATAGAGGTATTCACTCACGTTTTCCACCTTGTGAGGAAACCTAGAGATCAGATGGAGGTCCTCAAAAAAAGTCTTCTTTAGAGATCTAATGGGAGATAGTGGATTTTAGTGAATCGGTCACATGAAGAGACAACTATCTTTTAGTAATAGCATCTCTTTAGGGAGGAGTTTTATCTATCTGTGTTGCGATCATTGCACATATAGGAGATTCTTCATTTGTATAAGGGAAATATGATTGTGGATGAGTATTCATTGAGGTTTAGTGATCTCTCGTGATACTACATAGATATAGTACAAGATCTCTTCTTTAGAGCTAGGCCCTTTGAGCTGGTCTTATGATGGGATATCTGGTAGTTAGTGATATATCTCTGTGTTCCCACCTATGTTGGGGTTCTTGAACATGCCTTAGTGGTAGAGATATTCCTTAAGGAGTAGACATAAACAATGGGTGTAGTAGTGGAAACCAAGGAGTTGATACCTTAGAAGTAGGGAGCCAATAGTATTCATAGGAATCTAGTTATGCCAGATGCTTCAGGAGATGATCTCAGGTCAGAGGATCAGTGGTGTAGGGCTCTCAAGATGTCCTAAGTCAACCAAGCGAGAGGTGGTGTTTATCTAGAAATTTTCAAGGATATCTTGCATGAGATTGTCTAAATATTCGTACAAATAACCAAGAGATGGTCAAGGGACCGCCGAGGTAGAGGCAGAGGTAGGACCATAAAGGTCTATAGGGTGGAAGATGTGGCAGAGGGGAAGGTAGAGTAGAAAAAGGTGGTTAGATGTTTGACCAATTACCACCACCACCCCACCCCCAAGTAGTCCATACCAGGCTTATGGAGCTGGTGGTTAGGGATGAGGCCAGATGCAGGAAATGGAGGATTATAACCACAAGGATATAGGGATGATATGAGGTACAATATGTGTCTCTTCTATGTTAGCTGCAGTACTAATAGACATATATGTGAGTCATTTATTTCTTTATACTTATCTGGTTCAAGACATAGAGATTCTGATTAATCCATTTTCTTGAACCTTGTACTTGTAAACTCTGATAAGAGGTGACTCAATTATTGCACACTTTTATCAATAGTGTGATCAGATGCTTATAGGTGAGATCTTTGTATGGGATATCTTTTTAGCAGTAATGAGGCCTTATGATGTCATCTTAGGTATGGATTTGGTATCCAAAGTTCATGCCCATATTGACTATTTTAGGAGGAGGATACAGTGTGTCTACAGTGATGGGATAAGGTTTTTCTTTGTGGGTGAAAAGGAAACCTTGGAAGGGTAGAATAGACTCAAGAAAATGAGAGTGTAGCTGATTACTCACCAATTAGCTAGAATGACTCTTGGATTAGTGGATTCTATGGGATACCAGTTACCTACAGTGGTGGAAGAGTATGAGGACCTCTTTCCTGAGGAATTTAGAGGCTTACCTCCCTATCATGAACTAGAATTATGCATTGAATTACACCCTAGTAATACCCCTATATTTTCACCAATATATCATATGTATCCCACATAACTTCATGGTATGAGGGTATAGTTGGAGAACTTGCAGGAGAAGGGTTTCGTGATACCTAGCATTTTCCCTAGGGTAGTCCCGATGTTATTTTCCAAGAAGGCAGATTGGAGATTGAGGTTATTATTTGGATTTCTAATTATTGAACCAAGTGACGATAAAGAATAATTATCCACTACCAAGGATTGAAAACCTCTTTGATCAGTTGATAGGGGAGTGATGGTTCTCAAAGATTGACCTCAAGTCAGGCTATCACTAGCTATGAGTAAAAGATGAGGATATACCAAAGATGACATTCAAATGTACTATAGTCACTTTGAGTACTTGGTGATTCCCTTAAACATGAATAACACCCCATCAGTGTTCATGGGACTTATGAAATAGACATTCTATCCTCTATTAGACTAGTTTTTGGTAGTATTCATTGAAGATATCCTAGTGTACTCGCTGTATGAGGAGGTGCATATGAGACACTTGAGGATAGTCCTAGACACACTATGAGAGCACCATATTTATGGGAATCTCTCAATGTTTTAGTTTTTAATTTAAGAGGTCCAATTCCTAGGACACATTATCTTAAAGGCAGGAGTGGTAGTGGAAATAGCGAAGGTTGAGGAAGTTCTAGATTGGGAGCCACCCAAGAATATTACCTAGGTGTTGTGTTTCCTTGTATTTGTAGGGTACTATCAAAGTTTTATAATGGATTTCTACAGAGTGGAAGAAACCTTTATAGCATTGACCAGAAAGGGGTAGCCTTTCATGTGTAAAAAAGGCGCCATTAGTGTTTTCAAGAGTTGAGGCAGAGGTTGATGAGTGCACCCATCCTGAAATTTTTAGATGATGGTGTCAAGTATGTAGTAATCTATGATTCGTTAGGGACTAGAATTAGTTGTGTTCTGATGATGAGTTAGGCAGTGATTTCCTATGATTTCAAGTAGTTGGTATCACATGAGAAAAACTATACGACCCATGATATTGATCTAGAAGTGGTAGTCTTCAAACTGAATATGTAGTGACACTACCTGATGGGTGAGTGGTTTATCCTGAACTATGAACTCAAGAGTATCACATATATATTCTCTCAGAATGATCTTAACTTGAGATAGAGAAAATGGATAGAGTTCCTACAGAACTATAAATTTGATATTGTCTATACTCATAGGAAGGGGAATGTGGTGGAAGACACTCTTAGCAGGAGATCTTGTTCTTAGTTTTTGACTGAGGAATTAGAGTAATTAGGATCATTGTAGTTGTCCTTAGTGGACAAGGATGGTGCTTTATATATTCAGTTAATGGTTGTTACCCCATATATTTTATAGCATGTTAGGGAAGCTTGGTATGGAGATACCGACTTTGAGACATTACATACTCATATATCCGCTAGACATGTCCTTGATGGATATTTTAAAGGTAGAGATAATTTTATACTTTTTAGAGGATGTATGATGGATCCATTGAAATTACAGGGGGGGAGTGATGAGGGAGTTTCATATATACCCTTTAGCATTATATAGAGGTGTGTAAAATATATACTAGGACCTTCGACATCAGTTTTAACGGCTAAGAATGAGAGTTGTGTTGTAGAGTTTGTCTCTAGATGCCTCACTTTTCAGCAAGTGAAGGTTGAGCACCAGAATCTAGTGGGTTTAGCTCAACCCATTGAGGTACTAGAGTGGAATCAGTATAGGATATATATAGAATTTGTTATGGGGTTACCATGTACATACAGAGGACACAATTCCATCTAGGTGATCATAGATTGACTCACCAAGTTGGCCCAATTTCTAACCATTCGAGAGAATATTTCAGTAGAAATCTTTGGATGCTTGTATGTTCAAGTGATATGTCAGATCCATAAAGTTTTCTTGATGATCATTTCACACCATGATGATCATTTCACATCAATATTATATAGAGGATTTCAGGAGGCGTTTGGGACTCAGTTGCATTTGATCATAATGTTTTACCCCCAGACTGATGACCATATTGAGTAGGCCATTCAAGTCTTGGAGGATGTGTTGCAAGCTTGCATATTTTATTTTGAATATAGTTGGTAGGATCAATTATATTTTGTGGAGTTTTCTTACACCAACATCTTTCATTCCACCATCAGTATGGCACCATTCAAGCCCTTGTATGGGAAACCATGTAGGTTACCAATTTGTTAGACTGATCCAGGAGAGTTAGCACTCATGAGCTCAGAGTTAGTAAAACTTACAATAGAGAAGGTTCAGATAACCCTTGAGTGGATAATTATTTCATAGATTTGTTAAAATCCCTACATGGACTAATGACAGAGTCCTATAGAGTTAGAAGGGGGAGACCATGTGTTCATGAGGGTTGCATCTCGATGTGGATTATAGAGATTTTTCTGGGGCATCAAGCTATCTATGAGATTCATTGTCCCTTTCCAAATACCATGTATAGTTGGTGAGGTGGTGTACCACTTAGATCTACCACTGCAGTTGGACCAGGTACATGAATTTTTCCATGTGTCATATCTGAGGAGTTACATGCACGACCCATCACAAGTTATCGACTAGGGTGAGCTAGACATCAAGATAAACCTAATTTTTCTGAGTACCTGGTGAAGATCAAGGATCAAAAGAGAGGATCCTTTATGAGAAATTTATTCCCCTAGTGTGTATCCAATGGAAGCATGAGAATATTCATGTGATCTTGTAGGAGTAGGATGCCCAACTGCAAGCCCAGTACCCTCATCTTTTTGAGTAGGTTTTTCTCTTTTATGGATGAAAATACCTATGGTTGGGAGAATGTAATGACTATTATTTTTTACATGTATTTATTTATAATATTATATGAATTATTTTTAGAGTCAAGTACTGCAACAACATGAGATTCTGAGGCCAGGTGTGCTTGAAATTATTTTTTGAAATATATTAAATGTATTAAAAATCAAGCATGTGAAATTTTCCTAAAAAAGTTTAATAACTCTGGAATGGGACCCCATCTAAAATATGATGTAAATGTTGATTTTAGAACACGAGGTTTACCCTAGGCATGAAATAACCTTTTTCAATGTTGGGAGTTTGTGAAAAAGTTATCACAAGAATGAAATTAATAAAATAAATAAATTAATTGATTTATTTTAGTTTTTTTGTTGATGAAAAAACCTATTCCTTATATTAAAAAATGGTTATTCCTCAACCCTAATATTAGCCACATAACCTAGGGATTGAGAGGAACCATTGGAGAGGAGATATTGGCGGATCGTCGGAAGACGATGTCAGACTGAGGATGGTGTGTCAATAGATTTTGTGGATCTCTCTAATGAAGGAAATGTAGGACTGTTCTTCATTAGTGATTGATTAAAACTCTAGGAAGGATGTTTGATTTTTGAAATTCCATCCTATTCTTTATACCATGTCGAATGAAGATCAATTCCATGAACAATAATTGATTCATGCATCGATGGTTGATTTTTTTACCATGGAAATTTTTGTTCATTATTTAAATCCATCTTCATTTGTCCAAATCTATGAAAATGGATCAAGGATGAATGAATAAAGTCCAAGGTTCATTCCTCACATCATGTGGTTTATGGATTTCTTGACCATTTATTCACATGTTTATCATTAACATTTTCTTTGTCCAATGGTTCGATGAATACCTAGTATTTGATCAATGTGCAACTATTTTTCGGAGAAATAGATCAATACTGTGGGTGTGGTTTAAAATCAAGTGTGTGATTGAGATGCGATGATAACAAAGGATGATTAGAGGTAGATCATAATAGATTGGTGGTTCCCATTCATCTTTAATTCAATGGTATGGATATAGATGGCATGTGTGTGTATTTTATAAGTATATTTAAAGCCCAAAATTACAATCTACGATGATGGGAAGGTGTAATGACCTTGAATCTATGATTTTTTAGTGAGTTAGGTAGTGGGGGTGAAATAGAGGATGACATGGAAGAGGAACCAATGAGATCTAGAAATCTCGAGTTAAATGGAATGTAATACATAATTACATGTCGTGTAGGATCCCTTGGACATGGCACTATGGTTTCCACCAATGTTAAATATCACATGTTGTGTGACCCTATCGAACACTGTGTGACTCGTTCTAGGCAGATCGATGTGTAACTCAAAGGTTACACGGGCATGGGAAGGCCGAAGTACACAGACACGACTAGAGTACATGGACATGGTCTGATGTACATGGGAACAACTAGTCGACATGAGAAGAGTGCCAACATATCTCTACATGCCGTGTACTATCCCTACATGCTCTGTATGTGAATATTCACATTCTGTGTGACGAAAAACCACACAGTCGGAATAGGAGTTGGATGGACATTCCATGTACCCCTAATATACACCGTATACATCCATTTAAGGGTGTTTTAAGCCCTTGGTTTTTTTAGTATATAAAATTATTAGTTTAGTGTGTTCCCTTGGTCGACCCCCTTTAGGTTATAGTGTGGTATTGTATCCAAATCTCTAGATTGTGATCCACTATGGAGGATAAGTCTCAAATAGAGCTTATGTTGTCCCTCTGTGGGAATCAAGTGTGATCCTCTATCATTTCTTATTATACCCTTGGCAGGGTTCATGGAATTAGCATGAAATCTATGTGTGGGGCATTGATCCTCCATATAGTAGGCTGTATTGATAGAGTTTTTGGTATTGTTGGAATATGATCCCTTGTGTAGCAGGTTGATCCAGATTGGGTTTGTGGTGTCCCCCAATAGTCTTGGGTGTGATATCTTATCTGACCATCTAGGTCTTCGGAGATCAATGATCTTTTTTTTGGGTAGGGTATAATGATCATGAACCCTTGGATTAGTGTCTTCAGTGATATCATTGTTTATTGAGTGGTTTATCCCAAAATGATCATTTATTTAAGCAGAATCCTCTGGATGACTGTTTGACTGTGACCGACTGGAGGTGTAGTGTCCTTCATGAGTATATCTAGTATTTTTTTAATCCTTTGATTTCTATATCATTATTATGAGATGAATATTATATAGGATTTATGTTTAGTGTTTTTGGGGTGTCCTACTAAGTATTTTTATACTCACCCCTATATGGGATCTGCCCTAATGTGTCATTTCTTATGTAGATGATGACCATTTTAATAGTGTTGTAAGAGGACAAGGAGCTAGTGGATCATAGATTGATCTAGAAAGACCGATGTGTTTTTGGGTGGTTTCCTTTGATAGTAGTCCTCGCATTCTGAGAAATTTGGACCTTCTACATTTTCTGTTTGGGTTTTTATTTGGCCCCTTTATCAGTTTTAATACTTTACTATTGTACTCTGATTATGGGATCATAGATTTATGCATGCATTTGTTTCAATTGTTTTATATTTCAACATTATATGGTCTTGGAGATGTGTGTGTGTGTACAGGTACATTAGGTTAATGCCTCCCATGTGTGTGATATGCCTACTCAGCACTGGTCGCGAGCCCTTGACCTATGGGAGGTGGGCTTGGGGTAGTCACAATTTAGGCCCTATTGTGCCGGGTCATGAAAAAAACTCTTTAAAAATTCTTCATCTTGCAATGGTTTTTTTGGATTAATATTTTCAAAAGGAATACCAATGGTAGATCATGTGAATAAATTCTATATAATTTATGGGTAAATTCAATAAATAAATGAAAATTTTGATGATGATGTATGGGAATTTATTCTTTTATCTTATTTTTATAAATATGGGATGGTATGGTTACTTATATTAATAACTATAGTAAAAAAACTAATCTGATGCTTTGTGATATTATAAATCTGATACTCAATGAGTAAATTTGGAAAAGGGAAGTCCATCCATTTACTGGTAGTGACCTAAATACTAACAGAAGGGGGATTAACCCCATTAGAAGAAAGTCTATTAGAAGAAACCACCAAAAGAAAATTCTTATGAAAGGATTTGAAGAAAATCAGCTGGTCCTAGTCCTATATTTTGGAAATATTGAAATAAAGGACATATTAATAAGTATTTAAATAATAATAAGGGGAAAATTATATAGGAATAAATATCTAACAATTTAAATTCTATTAATACAATGAAAGAAAATAAGAATTATCTATTGAATATGAATACTTCAATAGAATCTTATATGATTGACTCTAGAGTATCTTATCATTCAATCGATGATCAAATATTTAGAGGTAATTATTCATTTGTGAAGTTTAGGAAATTCAATTTGAAGGATGGTGAATCCATATAAGTTTTTGTAAAATGATATGTCAATATCCAAATGTATAATGTGGGATTCTTGAAGTTAACAGATGTTCTCCACATCCCTGGTCTATGAAAAAGTTTTATTTTCATTAGATAGCTCGTTGAAGAAGTTTACAGAACTACCTTTGAGAATGGGGTATATAAATTTACTCAAGGATCCATGGTAGTTTCATGAGGATTTAAAGATGTAAATATTTACTTGGAAAAAAATTAGAGAGAATTACAATGATAAGAAGTTTAACTTTTAATGATCTAGAAGTATGACATTTTAGGTTTGGCCACCTAAGTGAAAATAACATGGAAGTGTTAATGGGTAAGTTCATACTAAATCAAGATCACATGAAAATTGGAAATTGTGAATGTTTTGGGCTGGTAAATAAGATAATAGTATCCTTTAACTTAGAATTTTAAAATCTTAGGAATCAAAAGTCAGAGCTTGTATACTTTGATGTTTGGGGACATGACCCTTTTAAGTCATATAGTTGTTAAATTTACTTTTTTTACTTTCATTTATGATGATAATAGAAGATTATGGATTTAATTTTTTGAAATAGAAGTCGGATTTATTTCAAGTCTTCATTTAGTGGAATGATTTTGTGGAAAGGTAGTGATTAGTGAAGTTAAAGTGATTCTAGATAGAGAACAGGGGTGAGTACACTAAAAAAACGTCCAAAAAATCTTCTAAAAGGAAAGAATAAGGCATTAGAATATGGTGTATGGAACTATACAATATAATGGATTGGACAAAAGAATTAATTGAACTCTGATAGAGAGATCTCGAAGTAGGTGATTTCACTCAAGAATTCCCAAGGTAATTTGGATAGAGGCACTCAACATAGAGGAATATATCATCAACATAAGTACAACATTAGTAGTTGGGAAGGAACTTAAAAAGGATCTACGATATAGAAAATTTCTATAAGTTCAATATCTTTATGTCTTTTGTAGTTTAACATATGTACCTATAAATTCTAAGGAGAGAGATAAAATTGAATAAAAATCTAAAATGTGTTTTTTCCATGGATATGGTGATGAAAATTTTGGATATTGATTATGGGTTGGTGAAAGGAAAAAAATCATGAGAATAGGGGATGATATATTTAATGAAAAAGTTTTATAAAAGGAACAAAATTTGGTAGTGAATGAATTTGAGGGAAAATAATCTATTTAAATATAGGTTAACCAGAGTACTGAAAGATAACAGAAATTGAAGAACTCAAATGTAAGTATTGAAATTACCATAATTCTAGGAGATCATCCATAAAGATTAATGGAGGATAAATATTTATTGGGAGCATTTGAAGCATATGATTCAAAAGTTATAGTATAATAAGACCAGGTATCGGAAGAAAGAGAAGAACCGAGCAGTTCTGTTTAGCTGATTCAGTTGAGGAGATCAATAAAAATCAGGATACTGATTCAGTGGTATGGGGATGAAATGAATTTTCTATTCCTAAAGGTTTTATGAGAACCTAAAAATTCAATGGAAGTATCTTTTCTTAGTGACTCTAAGAAACAAGATCCATCACTGAATAAATATATAGAATTATTGTTGTTAAATAAAACTTGGAAAATGGTTGAACTTTTAGAATGTAAAAGGGCACATGAAAATAAGTAGGTTTACCAAATTAAGGAAGTCATTAATGGAAATAAAAAAATAAAAATTATAGATAATAGTGAAAGGTTATTAACATAAGGATGGAGTTTATTTCTTAGATATCTTCTCACTAGTAGTAAAAAATCCTACCATCCAAACAATTCTAAGTATAATGGTTTCACAAAATTTGTTTCTTGAATAAATGGATGACAAGACAGCTTTCCTTTATAGTTAGTTGGAGGAATAAATTTACATGACACAACCAATAGGTGTACCAAGAGTAGGGAACCATATTTTGGTATGTAAATTAAAGAAAATATTACATAGGTTGAAGAAATCACCATGATAATGGAATAAAAAATTCAATGGATTTACGTTTAAGGAAGGATTCAACAGATGTAATGTCAATCACTATTATTATTATAAGTATTGAGATGATGGTACTTTCATCATTTTTTATATGTTAATGATATATTGTTGGTTGGACTAGATGAATGAAAGATTCAGAAATTGAAATATATGTTGTTCGAATGTTATATGATGAAATATCCCAGGAAAGAAAATAAAATCTTGGGGATGAGGATAAAAAGAGATAGGAAGACTAAAACATTGGTTTCATATTAGAATAAGTATATCTAAAAAATCATTGAAATTTTTGGTATCTTTGAATTCAAACCAATTTCTACTCCTCTTTTCAGACACTTTAAATTTTACCAGGCATAAGCACCTACAATTGAAAATGTGCATTAGTACATAGAGAAAGTGCCTTAATATTTATCTATTTGGATTTCAATGTATGAAATTATTTATAGTTGACCATATATTGTATTTTAAGGGGATTTATAAGCATATTTGTGCCAAACCCAATAAATGAACATTGGGAATCTATTAAGTGGATCCTTCAACATTTTAAAGGAATGAAATAATATGATCTTTTCTTAAGGGAGGAAGATCCACTATAAATATTTATTGGTGATGATTTTTTTGGAGATTTATTTAGTTAAAAGAGCCCAATAGGGTTTTTATTTATATATGGTGGAACAATAATTAGTTTTATATCATGATTGTAGAAGATTATTAAATTATGTATAATTTACGGAGAGTATTTATTGGAAATGGAATATGGGAGTGAGATGGTTTGGTTGAAACAATTACTGAAGGAATTGGGAAGAAGTTAGGAAGGAGAGATTCATTTCTATGATAGCCAATGTGCAATGAACTTGGCTAAAAATATAGAATTAAATTCAAGAAAAAAGAACATTGAACCGAAGTATCGCTTCATTAGAAACATATTGGAGGAAATTTTTTTAGATCTCTAGAAGATCCCGAGTAGGAAAAATCTGATATACATGTTCCCTAAGAATTTAACACAATAAATTATAAGGTAAGGTATTGCCTCAATGGGGATTAGGTGAATGGAAAAAGGTGGAGGAACACTGAATACTATAGAAGAAGAGAAGTAAGGAAGTTTCTAAATATTTGGATTACACGTTTCCTTGGAACAAATATTTAAGTGGGATATTTTTGGGATGTGAGCCCAATTTTTGGTCATTAAAAGTTTATTCACTAAAAATACATTCACAAGAATTTCGATTGGCATTAGAAGTTTGGACTTGGTAGGAAGGCAATGATAGTTTATCTCTTCAGTTAAAAAAGGATCATCGTATATTTGTATCATTCGATGACATCAACCGTGGTCTAGAATTTTTAATAAATATCTAAAAGGAATTATTTCAATAGAATAATCTAGAATTATTTTCCGATGCAAGAGGATGTGCTCACTAGTGTTATGTGTGATAAATAGTGACAATTTCACTTGGGGGGATCTCTATAAATGTGGTATGGTGGTATAACCGACACAACCAGCTAGAGTTTCCTATAAATGGAAGTGAGGGATGAACCTAAATAGTATATCTTGTATCTAGAATATTAAATCCAAATCATAATTTTGTACATGAAAATTAAACAGTAAAACAGAGTTCTACAAAGTATTAATCATTCTGTAATGAAATATTACTAATAGAATTATCAATTATATATAATATATATTCTTATGGTTATATAAAAAATTTCCATTCGTTCCTCCCATGCACATAGGAAAAATCATCCAAATAATATTAATATACTTTGTTCATTTAATTATTTATGTAATTATATTTCATGTATTACTATTTTCTGAATTATTGTTACTTTTTTATGTTTGTGTTGAGGTGTATGCAAGACCAAATTAGTATAGAGGGTAGGGTGAAGTGTCATCCTACTTTCTATACATTTAGTTTAGGGTAGAACAATTTCTAGAGGATTAATTTTCCAATGCAATGATCAATGTAGAAACTTATAGTGGATTTATGATCATACTTTTGGTGGTGATACCGACAATATATGAAATTGGTTCTTTTAGTTCCATTCCCTAATAAGAGGGAGATACCTTAACTTCTTATTTCACTTATATATTGATTTTAATGCATTTATATTGTATATGGATTACCTATAGAGAGGTATCAACAGGCCTAAGTAGTAATAGTTGAGCATATGAGGAAAATCTAGTTAATTAGAGAAGTATTATGACTAATTATATGATTTATTTCACAAGTAAAGTTGAGTTGTTTTTTATTTACGATAAACCATCCTTATATTAAATATACCTTCTCTTTTTCCTCTATTTGTTTTTAGTTCGAGTCAATTTTTAATAAATTAGGTAATTTAGTTTATTTTAAGTAAAATCTTGATGAGTGTTAACTATTGTATTTTAAGTTCCTATTTCTCATGGGTTCGACCTTATATATTTTATATCATATATAATTTTTTAGTCTTTGTGATTTGTGGTTTTATGCTTATAAATTATAAATTGATTCAATAAGTTAGTGTGTGTGTGTAGGATACTCCTTTGGGAAAAGGTCTTGATAAACCTGACACTCTCTTCATCTTCAACCTTTACCTAAAAAGGTGATAGTTCACCATGGTGTGATGATAGATTCCACCCAATCGTTGGGTGATTTTTCAGCCCTAGGATACATCACAGAAAGGGGATACTATTGTGTTACCTTTGGAGATCATCATCAAAATTATTTGACATAGGATTAAGAATATGAAATAGCTACCTATGGTGTAAGGTAGATATATTTACAATTTTTTTTTATTTTTATACATGCAATTTCATTTATTCTTGCATGGTGATTTTGGATTGGGTTTCTTTGTCGCTTCCACTAGTTTAACAAGTTTCTTTAGATCCATACAAAACCTAGTAGTGGTATCAAATCCTATAATGCATTAAGATTATTGAAATCATGTTGATAAATGAATATATTGCATTGTTTTTCATATCTTATTCCATTTTCTAAAATATGATTATGAAGTTGTCTCTACCCAATTGAGTCATGAATTATGATAAGAGATATCATTGCTAGTGAATTTGTAAAATATTAAAGATTTTTATTATCCATAGTGCATGACACATGTATATCATATATAATGATATCTTGTGTAATGGCTTCCAAAAATATAGCATTGAATCATCTTTCTGATATAAACACATATCATGAAATACGATATGGTAACATAGGTGATGACATGGATATCAATCATAAAATATGATTGATTATGTATGTCACTAGCCTATCTATCATAGCTAAAAATTCAATCTTGAACATTAAATAACATCTATATCATATCTTTTTAATTTTTCTATATTATAAAATATGGTTAGTTAAAGAAAAAATTTATTTAATATTTATTATAAATTGATTTGTATGATTTATAAAGTGTTTATAAATATTGATAAATTGTATTTTGGGGTCATTTAATAATTATAAATTAATCATAAATTAATTAATTATAAAAATTTTATAATTATTTATTAAATGTTAATATATATTTATTAATAAATATTCATAAACATTAAATGTCAATATCAAAATAACCTTTTAATAAACCATATGAAATGACTTATAACTTAGAAATAAAATTTTCATTTATAAATCATAAGTGTAATTTAGAAAAGGTTTATAAATAAAAAAATTAAAAAAATATAAAGTGTTTATATTTAAATTATTAATTTATCATAATTAATTATTTTTAATTTTTCAAATTAAAGATTTTTTTGGAAAATTATTTAAATCTCATTAAAAATATTTTTTTATGATTAATAAAGTTTTAAATAATGGTAAGTATATAATACATAGATTATGTATAATGTTTACATAATATATTTTGAAAAAAAAGTGTTTATTTTTAATGAAATACCATATATCTACAGTGAAATTTCATATAATGAATAATATGAAGGAGTTTAAATTTTGAAAAGAATATATAGTTTTTATATTCAAGATTATAGAATGTAAATAATGAATAGATAAAATTATAAAGTGTTTATAATTAAACTTTTATTTTTTAATTGTTCTTAAATGATTATCCCATGTTTAAAGATGTAAAATTTTCATTTATTTAAATTTTATTCACTAATTTATTCATAATTATAAATTTTTTATATTATAAATATGTGTATTATTTGGTTTAAATGTTAAACTACTTCTATATATTATCATAAAAGCATCTAAGAAGTTATATTCTATGCATGATAATGTATTTAGTTTCCATTTACCTTAACATTAGTTAGTAATTAAAGTTATTATCTGGAATTTAGTTGTTTAGTATAGTTTATACATATTAGTATTAGGTTTTTTTGATTTAAAATTTGAATATTGAGGAGAGAGAAAATTATTAATGGAGTGATTTATCTCAACATTAATAGATTATTTTATCTCAACATTAATGGAGAGTTAATTCTCAATATTAATGGATGGGAAATTTAATGTTGATTATATTAATTGAAGATATGGACTTGATGTTTATATAAGAGGATAAAATAGCATATTTTGGTTTTCTAGTATGATGTAGCAAGTGTGAGAGAACTGAGAAGGGGTTTCCACATTTGTGGTAACTGGTGCAAAGAGATGATATTGAGAATAAAGTGAAGATGGTGATTATTTCAACGATGATGTGTTAATGGTGATGATTGGAATCATCGAATATGGTGAAGCGATGACAGACAATGAAGGTTCCATGTATCAAAATTCCTCTTGGTTGCAGAGATTAAGTGGTGTGCCTTGATTGTGATGATCAATGGTACCTCAAAATGGTACATTCATGGGTGTGATAAAAATGCCTTTGGGTGTGTTGTAAAAAATAATTCAGGTGTATTGTAAAAATCCTTTAGGCGATGTGTAAAATTTCTTCAGGTTATAAAAGGCCTTCGAGTGATAAAAGGATTTTTGGAGAATCTTATGACGTGTTTTGTGATAGCTTCCACTGCATCATCGGGCTCCAACCCAATAGTGGTATCAGAGGGATTAATTGAAGTGTTCAGTTATAGAACATGATGACATACATATAGTGGAGAATTTTATCAATGACTCTAAGGATATTACTGAAAGAAAATGGTGGTACCAAATGTGTTTATGGGATATCGAAAGTCCAATTGACCAGCTAGAGTCATGAGGAGTGTTCCATTGTTGGTGATAGTCAGAGTTTGGTGGAAGAAGACTATGGATCCTCAGGTTAGGTAATCTATCAAGAATCCAGAATAATGTCACCGGAAGATGACGACGGTATAAATGGTGTTTCTAAGATATCAATAGTCTTTTTGTCTATAGGTGTCATGCGGTGTGTTCCGTTCAATGGGTGATATTTGGAGTTTGGTGGAATGGTACTGAAATTATGGAAGGCAAGAGAACAAGAATACCATGAAAACAAGAACTCAAGTTGAAGTCAGGAGATAGATGACTATGGAGTATTTAAATTTTAAATTAAGGTGGAGATTTTTTGGATTTTTTGATTTAAAATTTGAATATTATGGAGCGAGAAAATTATTAATAGAGATATTTATCTCAAAATTAATAGAGGGATTTCTCCCAACATTAATAGAGAGTTAATTCTTAATATTAATGGATGGAAAATTTAATGTTGACTACATTAATTGGAAAAATGGACTTGATGTCTATAAAAGAGGATGTGATATCATATTTTGGAAAGTGTGCCAACACGATATAGCTGGTGAGAGAGAACTGGGAATGGGTTTCCTTATTTGTGGTAAATAGGGTGAAGAGATGAAAATGAGAATGAATAGAAGATGGTTATTATGTTAATGACGGGTTTTCAATGGAGATGTATTTGCACCCAAATTTACCCTACTAGTAAAATCGGTCTTTGAAGTACAAGTAGGGATCGAATCCACAGGGACCAGAGAAGAAAACTTGAGATAATCAAATTTGTTGAAGGATTGGCTATGAAATGGCCAACATTGAGGTAAATTTTAATTGGAGAACTAATGATATAATTTAAATAAGAGACAATAAAAATTATGTGAACAAAACAATTATTGATGATGGGTTGATCTTAGGGTTTCTCTTGGGGTGGATTGGATAAATTTCTTTTCTTAAAAATTTCATGTCATTAATTGAAGACGTATCCAAACAACAAGATAATTCTCCCAAATAATTCACCAATTTAATCCCTAAAAAATTCTAGGGGCAATCAATAATTCACTTTGAGGATCACATTACTGAGCACTCAAAGGAAATAGATCGTACTATCACTCAAAATGTGTCGTCTTTAAACTTGGAAAATATGAATAAGAACATAACTCATCAAATGGAAATCTTAAAATAACAAACAGATTTAAAAATTAAAGTACATGAAATAACATCCAATCCCTGACCTTGCTACTCCCTTGGATCAACCCTTAAGTGGTTAGCCCTCCATTGATTCTATTCTACCAATGAAATTGGGATGTAGACTTATGGTGTCGGAATTGAGGAAGAAGACAATTATCAAAAGAACGAAGACTCCACCGTTGTGTGATTGAATTCATAAGTGATGGTGTGAATAAATTCACACCTTGATTCAACAGTATCAATGTGTGAAGAAAAGGAAAAGAATAAGTGAAGAAGAAGAATAAATTTTATTAAAATACTAAACATGAAAGAAAAAATTTACATGGGAATACTTGACGATGTGATTACAAATTGAAAGTAGGAAATTACAATTGAAAGAAATACAATGGATAAAAGAAAAACATGGATTCAAAGAAAAATGTTTGATGCTAGTTCCCTTTACCACCAACTCCTTATATATGCATATTAGGAGCCTTAGAGACACACCATCACAATAAATCCCATCCCCATTAATTGAGAGAGTCAAAAGGAGGGTGAGAAAATTAAGGGAATTTGACGTTTCGAAGTTGACCCAGAAATTTCATCCAGATTCATCCACAATTTTGACGTGTGAATGTGGAATTGAAGGAGGCCGAATACTAAGGGGTCATAGAAGAAAAATATTCTCGTAATTCTGTCCTCTATGATATGTAAAAGGTTCAGGAATTTTGGTGCATCCGTTCGGATGATATGGTCGAAATGGTGGGACGACTTTATGTGCATTAATGTCGGGCCCACCATTTAAATCTCAACTTCAGATCCCATTATCATCATGAAAACTTCATAATTAGCTTTGTCCACAGTTTAATAAAATGATACCCCTATTTGTATCTTTATACTGTAAAAATTTGAGCTTAATTGGGCTTGGTGTGTGGGCCCCACATTGTTTGATGGGCCTTAGGCCCATTAGGCTTTTTCCAACAAATTTCTGCATTCAGGCACAGAAATATCCATCTTTCCTTGAGATTCATCCATCAGACATAAAAGATAAAATGTTCCAAACAAAGTGGTAAATCATATCCCAAATTTTCAAATTCATAAAATGAATATAATTCTGTCCACAAACAAATGAATGATTGGAACCAAATTTGAATTTTAAACATGAATTGAATTTAAGATGAGAAATGAAGTTCTATTTATGTAATGCACTAAAAAATGTTTATGGACTTTGTAAAAATGAATATAAAGATATTAAAAATTAATATTATCCACTTTCAGTGACTAAGAACACCCCCCAACTTGAGTTTTGCGAGTCCCGAGCAAAATATATTACAAATATGAAATTCAAATCCCTTTTTCCAAAAACATTTTAATACACATTGCTCACCCAAAGATCTTATACCCAAAAAATTATGAATCCCATCAAAATAATTTAAAACAAGCTAGGTTCACAAGCATATCCCAAGCCCAAGCCCATTCCTTTGTCAAATTCATCGCTACATTTCATCCAATTTCAATTAAGCATGACAAAGTGTTGTGCATCAAAAAATATATGTGGCCCATTTTATTGTTAAAGGGGGAAAAATGGAAGCGCTAGGTGGGAATCACATTAAACCTTAAAATGAGTATCAATTTTTTTTTTGATTTTTTTTTGTTTTTTTTATTTTTTTAACCACAATAGATATGAAAAGACTAACTCTGGGCAAGACAACTATGGAGTCGCGATCCCCAAGTGCCGAAATCCACACATATTGTCAATTTCATGCTCTAAAATATAGATATAAATCCTAACTCTGAGAAAGACAACTATGGAGTCACGATCCCCAAGTTCTAGACGCCACACATTTGGACAAAACATTGGTCTATGTGGTCATAATTTTTTTTTCAATTTTTTTTGTTTTTTTTGGATACTCAAATTAAACTAAAAGTGACCCCAGAACCCTATGATATAATGAAAGGGACCCAAGAACTCAAATTTACACCCACGATCCAGTAGACGTGCATTGTGGCATTTTTATTAAGAGGATGAAAATTTAAACTTTGAAAAATCACATTGTACAACCAAACTTTCCAAAAACTATGCTCATGAACTTAAAATTGCCTTAAAATCAGAATCAAGGCATGCAAAATTATTTGATATCCAATTTTAGAGTTCGAAATTTGTGTTATCATGTTCAAGGTTAATGTAATTTTTCTTTCCATGCATGTTCTTATAAAAAAATCATTTTTTTATTTCATCTCCCCCCAAATTAGAATAAAACTGTCCCCAGTGTTTAAAGAAATGAAAAGTTAGAAGGGGGTAGGAAGGAGTTCAAAGAGGAAATTGAAAATGATAAACATGGAACAAATTCACCTGGTTTTTGAAGTTTGAAGTTCATGGTGCTCTAGATTACTCCTTTGATCTCTTGGGGGATGTAGGCACCTCCTTGATTGAACATGTATCACCCAAAATAGTTCCTGAACCCTAAAAAGAAGAACAAACTAGATAAATCAAACAACACAATAATTTATTTAAAACCAAGTATCAACATTTTTCTAGTTTTCCTTGTTTTTTTTTTAATTTAAAAAATCAAACTAATGATACATTGTCTTCTTTTAAATTTCTGGGTAAGGTATTACTAAAGGATCACACCACGTGACACAGATGAATACGATTCTCCCCTTTCATACCCATCCATAATCATAAAATAAGAATAGGTCAAGAGTCTAATTTTTTTAACCTACAAAAAAATAAATAAAATAAAATAAACTGATGATACATTGTCTTATTTTAAATTTCTGGGTAAGGTATTACTCAGGTATCACACCGTGTGACACAGATGAATACAGTGCTCCCCTTTCATACCCATCCTTACTCATAAAAGAAGAACATGTCAACAGTCTTTGATAATTTTTTATATGAAAAAGAAAATGACTCAAAATGATTAGAAACATGAAAACCATGGGTTGCCTCCCATGCATCGCTTTTATTTAACGTCGTTAGCTCGACTTGAACTCACCAACTTACCAATTCCAACTTTCAAAATTTTAACGAACCCATCTTTCTCCACTTCAAAATGATTGAGATTGATTTTTTTCTTTGATTTCTTGTCATGTAAAAACCCATTTTCAACAAGGGGTGTGACAATCCAAGGAATTTTAGTAATGGTTGATCCAGTTTCTTCTACAGTCTTTCCTACGATTTCAAGGGTTAACCCCCCTTTGTGGGTTTCATGAGATGAATTAATGACTAATTCAAGGTCATGGTTATCTCCTATGATGGGATGCCTGAGTGGGGAAGTAAGGACATTGATTTTGAGTTCAGGTTGGATAGGACATTCAAACAAAGATAAAAAATTAGAATGAAGATCAATTTCATTTTCAAAATTTCCCAACACAATTGGTTCCCTTTGAATTAAAGATTCAACCCCAAAATTATCTAGATGAGTTTCATGAATGGGTATGGATTTGATGTTTGTGATTTCTCCTAATGGTTTAGTGATTGGTGTTTCTAAAGAATCGTCATTGGAGAAATATTCCAGACATTCAATCCATGAAGAGAAATTCCCCTCTTGTGAATTCATGAAATCAATTTCATCCTGATTTAAACACTCATTAACAATTCCCTCATGTTCTTGAGCTTGACTTTCAACATTACCTGACCAATTATCTTTATTATCCAACTCTGTTTTCCAAGATTTTTAAGTGGGTTCTTTACTAAATTCAAATGAGTTATGTGGGTAAGAATATTCTTCTATAAGTAATGTGGAAAGGACATCCTGAGTGGGAATGGGTTCTTCATAAGTCTCAATGATTTGTATTTATAATCTCAGTGATGAAACTTATGAATTCATTTTAACCATTTTTTTAAACAAATGTTCAAGAATGTTTTCAGAATTAGTATTTATAGATGTTTGGACATCATGAACTTCATTATGTTTGATCTCTTCAATCATCCTCAAGAGGTATGGAAATTGATCCTTTAAACAATCAGAATCCCATTGATTGTACATCTCATCTGCTGTGGTGTATTCAATTAAGGATTGGTCAATGAAATTCCCTATGTGAGGTGTTTCCCAATATTGATTTCCGACTTGATTACAACATTGGTTTATGAAGAGGTATTTTGGAAGATAATCCATTGGAGTTGATTGAAAATTGGTTTTGGGATTTTTTTGGACACACAGAAACAGAAAGGGGAAAAGAGAAGAGAAATTAGGATGAGAAAAGAGAAATGAGGGAGAATAGAAATATGTTCTAAGGAAATTTACTTGGTCCCCGGAAATGGCACCAAAATTTGGTTGCGCCCAAATTTACCCTACTAGTAAAAGCGGTCGTTGAAGTACAAGTAGGGATCGAATCCACAGGGACCAAAGAAGAAACCTTGAGACAATCAAATTTTTTGAAGGATTGGCTATGAAGTGGCCAACATTGAGGTAGATTTTAATTGGAGAAATAATGATATAATTTAAATAACAGACAAGAAAAATGATGTGAACAAAACAATTATTGATGATGGGTTGATCTTAGGGTTTCGCTTGGGGTGGATTGGATAAATTTCTTTTCTTAAAAATTTCATGTCATTAATTGAATACGTATCCAAACAACAAGATAATTCTACCAAATCATTCACCAATTTAATCCCTACACAATTACAAGGCCAATAACTAATTCACTTTGAGGATCACATTACTAAGAACTCAAAGGAAATAGATCGTACAAGCACTCAAAATGTGTCGTCGTTAAACTTGGAAAATATGAAGAAGAACATAACTCATCGAATGGAAATCTTAAAATAACAAACAGATTTAAAAATTAAAGTACATGAAATAACATCCAATCCCTGACCTTGCTAATACCTTGGATCAACCCTTAATTGGTTATCCCTCCATTGATGCTATTCTACCAATGAAAGCGGGATGTAGACTTATGGGGGCAGAATTGAAGAAGAAGAAAATTATCAAAAGAACGAACACTCCACCATTTTGTGATTGAATTCACAAGTGATGGTGTGAATAAATTCACACCTTGATTCAATGATATCAACATGTGAACAAAAGGAAAATAGTAATTGAATAAGAAGAATAAATTTTATTAAAATACTAAATGTGAAAGAAAAAAATTACATGGGAAAACTTGACGATGCAATTACAAATTGAAAGTAAGAAATTACAATTGAAAGAAATACAATGTATGAAAGAAAAACATGGATTCAAAGAAAAATATTAGATGCTAATTCCCTTCACCACAAGCTCCTTATATAGTAATATTAGGAGCCTTAGAGACACCCCATCACAATAAATTACATCCCCATTAATTGAGAGAGTCAAAAGGAGGGTGAGAAAATTAAGGGAATTTGATGTTTCAAAGTTGACCCAGAAATTTAGTCCAGATTCATCCACCATTTTGATGTGCGAATTTGGAATTGAAGGAGGCCGAACACTTAGGTTTCATAGAATTGAAATATTATCTTACTTTTGTCCTATATGAGATGTAAAAATTTCAGGAATTTTTGCGCAGCCGTTCGGAAGATATGGTCAAAATGGTGGGATGACTTTATGTGCATTAATGTTGGGCCCACCATTTAAATCTCAACTTCAGATCCCATTATCATCATGAAAAATTCAGAATTAGCTCTGGCCACAGTTTAATAAAATGATCCTCATATTTTTATATTTCTACTGTAAAAATTAGACCTTCATTGGGCTTGGTGTGTGGGCCCCACAATTGTTTGATGGGCCTTAGGCCCATTGGGATTTTTCCAGAAAATTTCTGTATTCAGGCCCAAAAATCTCCATCTTCCCTTGGGATTCATCCATCAGACCTAAAAGATAAAATGTTCCAAAAAAAGTGTTAAATCATATACCAAATTTTCAAATTCATAAAATGAATATAATGTTGTCCACACACCAATGAATGATTGGGCCTAAATTTTCATTTTAAACATGAATTGCATTTAAGATGAGAAATGAAGTTCTATTTATGTAATGCACTAAAAAAATGTTTATGGACTTTGGAAAAATTAATATATAGATATTAAAAATTAATATTAGCCAATTTCACTGACTAATAAATATAATTGAATGAATAGAATATGGTGGGTGATTAGATATGATGACTGTTCTATGCATCAAAAGTCCTCTTGGTTGTGAAGATCAAGCAACATGTCTCGGTTGTGGTGATCAGTGGTAAAACAAAATGGCACATTCATGGGTGTGATAAAAATTAATCCCAGTGTCAATTTGTGAAAAATACTTCAGGTGCATTGTAAAAATCCTTTGGGTGATGTGTAGAATTCCTTTAGTTGATAAAAGGCCTTCGAGTGATAAAAGGCCTTTGAGTGAATATTCTTGTGTGTTGTGTGTCTGCTTCTGCTACGACATCAGGATCCACCCCAATAATTAGGTGATATTGTTATGATAGATTAGAATAACTCTTGAGTAAATTATCTCTGGCAGAGGTACTTTGGTTCAAAATTATCACTGGCCTAGAGGCTTATGTCTTGTTATAGAAATTAGGGGTTTTTCTATTTGTGGCATCAGGCTTACTCATGAAGGGATTTTCAATTCATATAATTATAAATATTTTTATTAAAATTTCATGTAAATTATGAATGAGATGAATTTAGATATGTGTAAATATGTTTGGCTTCTATATTTGGATGAGTAACACAAATCATGGGTTGTGTAAAGAGTTACTCATCAATATAGTTTTAACATATTGATAGTATTAGGGGATTTTCTTTGTGAATTCACAGACTCTTCATGAACCATCATGAATGTTTTAAATAGAAGTTGGATATGAATAACCTAGGATAAAACTAGGGTGTCATAGTTTAAATAAGGTGTTATAATTTACATATCCTATAAGAGGTTTTTCATGATTATGTGGTTCCTCACTTTGATAATTGTTTCTTACTCTATGTTTTTTTGTTTTAGTCAATGGATGAAACCCAAAGGAACCGTATTAATGGTGATTGTGATGGACAATTAAATGATTATACACTTGAGAAATTGAATTATATAGGAGATGGAATGAAGAATATCATTTATATGATCACCCAAATTACTCAAGCTATGAATCATGATAGACTTCCAAATGAGAAAAAGAGGGAACAAAAGTCTATTGAGTACTTCATGTGGAAATGTCTGCCTTCTTTCAGTGGGTCTTCTGATCCACTTGTGGCTGAACAATGGATTGATACCGATGAAAAGAAATTTTCCATCCTCTCGTGTTCGGAACATGAAAAATCCATTCTGGATATTTATCAATTATAAGGTTAAGCATACTAGTGGTGGACTCTAATCATGAATACGAGGAAGTAAGATAAAATCGAATCCATGTATTGGGATGTGTTCAAGAACTTATTCTTCAATAAGTAATTTCTCTATGTTCTTCATACAAATATAGAAAAGTAGTTCCTTGAGTTAAAGAAAAAGGAAGATTATTATATAAGTACCTATAAGGATAAATTTTCAAGACTTGCGAGGTACGATTCCGGTATTATCATCCAACCCTAAAGTAAAGTTGGTAGGTTATTCCGTGGATTTAATTCAAGTATTAGATGGGTATTGGCCATAAGAGACTTTATTAGCTATGAAGATACTATGAATTGTACAATAAAGGTTGAAATAGAGCATGAAGTTACGTATTAGTATCATGGTTTTGACTAGAAAAGGAATATGGATTTCAAATAAAATTTAAAAATCATGGAGAAAAGAAATGAGATTTTCTTTATGCTCTAAGTGCGGGAAGAGGCATGGAAGAAATTGTCTTATGGAGTCTAATAAATGTTTTAAGTGTGAAAGGGAAGGCCATCATGAAATGGATTTCCAAACTGATGGGAATAAGTTGGATAATGATGAAAATAGAGGGAAAGCTACACAAAATTCACCTACCACACTTTAATGCTTCAAGTGTAAAGAGAATAGACATTATGATAACTAGTTTCCAAACCTGAGGGTTGGTGATGATGATCGGCATTAATAAACTCTTAAGATAAGGGAAAAGGGAAAATCTCATGTGATTACTATTTTTGATAAGGGGTGGGATAATGAAGCTGTGAAAGGTACACTTACTATCCAATCTAGAACTACTAATGACTTATTCGATTATGGGTCTACCCACTCTTTCATATCTAAATAATTTTATCTGGGTATTAATATTATAACTAAATGGTTAGATGTGGAATTATCAGTGAAAACCCCTAATGGTATGATGATTTCATTTCAAGTCCATGATTTCTCTTTGGTTAACGTTTGTGGAAATGTGCTTCCTGCAAATCTTTCCATTCTTCCTTTGGTTGAATTTGATGTCATCTTAGGCATGGATTAACTTTCTATATATAAATTCCACATAAATTATTGAGGAAATGAAGTTATTTTTGATATTAAAAACCATCCTATGACCATCTATCAATGCAAAGATAAGTATGAACTTCCAATGGAGATTACATCCTGTGTATTGGTATTAATTCCCATTAAAAAGGTGTGTTTATATCAAATGGTTGGGGAGAAAATCAACATCTATGATATGAATTTTTTTAATGGATTTTTGGATGTATTTCCAAAAGAGTTTCCTAGCCTTCCACAAAAACATGGATTTGAGTTCTTGATAGAACTCATACTCGATTCCACACCAATTTTAAAGACTCCCTATAGAATGGTCCCAATTGAGTTATAGGAGTTGAAGAAGCAACCCTAAGAAAAACTTGATATGGGATTTATTTGGTCAAGTGTGTCACCTTGGGGTGCACCTATTCTTTTTTGTGAAAAATAAATATGGATCGATGTGACTCTACATTGATTATCAGGAGTTGAACAAGATCAAGATCAAGAACAAGTATCCTCTTCCACGTATTAATGGCTTGTTTGATTAACTATGTAGAGCTCAATAATTTTTCAAGATTGAACTTCATTATGGATATCATCTGTTGAGGGTCATGAAAGTGGATATAAACAAGTCTTAATTTCATACAAGGTATGGATACTATGAAAATATAGTGATGAATTTTGGTCTTACAAATTTCCCTATTATCTTCATGGATTTTATGAATAGAGTCTTTAGAGATTACCTAAATCAGTTGGTGGTAGTATTTATAGATGATATTATTATCTATTAAATGATAAAGGAATATCATTAAGACCACTTGATAATTGTACTAAAAACCCTAATTAAGGATAAAATGTATAAAAAATTTACAAAGTGAATTTTTTCAATAAAAGGTTTCATTTTTTGGGTCACAGAATATCAAGAGATGGTATAAAAGTAGATCCATCAAAGATGGAGGCTATTGAATGTCGGTATAGACCAACCATGGTGAATGAGATCCATAGTTTTCTTGGTTTAGTTTGATATTATTGATGGTTTGTGAAGATTTTCTCATGACTATCCAATCCTATGACCAAGTCAACTCAGAAGGGTGCTAAGTTCCTTTAGAGAAATTAATGTGAGGAAAATTTCAAGGAACTGAAGAGAAGGTTAGTCAGTATACCAGTTCTTACATTTCCTTATGGTGGATAAGGGTTTGTAATCTATAGTGATGCATCCAAGAAGGTATTGGGATGTGTTATTATGAATAATATCATGGTTATAGACAATGTATCACGATACTTAAATATTCATGAGAAAAAGTACCTAACTCATGATTTGGAGTTAACTGTGGTAATTTTTTCATTAAATATATGGATATATTATATTTATAGAGAAAAGTGTGATATATATACTAATAATAAAAGTTTGAAGTATATATTCACATATAAGGAGTTGAACACATGTCAGAGAAGATGGTTAGAGCTGAAAAAGGATTATGACTGCTTAATATATTACCACCATAGGAAAGAAAACAAAGTAACCGATCCTTTGAATTAAAAGGATCTCTCTATGTTATCCATGATGAGGATAAGAAAAGATCAAATATTTATAGATTTGAAAAGGATAGACCTAGAAATCCTAAAGGAAGGGGATAAATCTTATCTTTCTCAACTGAATGTTCAACCCTCTATCCAAGTGAAGATTAAAGAGGTGAAAAAGGAAGATATAGAGCTGTAAAAGAAGTTTATAAATGTTCCTAAGCTAAACCTTAATCAGGATGGAATGATAAGGTTTTGGAATCATGTATGTGTTCCATCCATATCATATTTGAAGAAGGATCTATTAGAGGAAGCTCATATTTCTTCATTATCTATTCATCCTGGAAGTAAAATGATGTATAAAGACTTGGAATAATAGTTTTTGTGGGATGGAATGAAGAGAAATATCACAAAGTTTGTATCTTAGTTCTTGTTATGACAATAAGTTATGCTCGATAGACAAAAGTCTAAGGGGATGTTGCATCCATTACCTATACCAGAATGGAAATGAGAGAATATCACTATAGATTTTGTAATTGGACTCCCTAAAACCTATAAAGGGTTTAATACTATATGGGTGGTAGTCAATCACCTTAACAAGTCATCACACTTCATTTATATAAGATAAGACTTCTCTCTAGATCATATTTCCAAGATATACATTAAGGAAGTGGTATAGTTGAATGGAGTACCACATTCCATGGTATATGATCAGGATATGAGGTTTAACTCAATTTTTTGGTGAAGTCTTCAGTAAGTAATTGATAGGGAATTGAGTTTCAACACTTCTTATCATCCTCAGATGGATGGTCAGTCTGAAAGAATAATTAAAACCCTAGATGATATATTGAGATCTTGTTATTTGGATTTCAAAGGTTGTTGGGATAAAAACCTTCCTCTAGTTGAGTTTTCTTAAAACAATATATTTTAATCAAGTATTAAGATGGCTTCTTATGATGCCCTCTATGAGAAGAAATATAGAGCTCCAATGTTCTGGGATAAAGTTAAAGAAAGAAATCTATTAGGACCCGAGATCACTGAAGAAATGGTCAGAAAAATTTAGAACCATACAACAACATATCAAGGCAGCTCAAAGTCAAAATAAAATTTATACTAATAACCATTGACATGATCTAGAATTTGAAGTTGGTGAGAATGTGTTTCTATGAATCTCTCCCTGGAAGAAGGTTATCAGATTCAGTAAGTAAGGGAAACCAAGCCCTAGGTATATCGGTCCCTTTGAAATTATTCATCATATCAGGATTGTAGATTATCACATGGAACTTCCTAAAAATATCTCTCAATTCCATGATGTGTTCCATGTATATATATTGAGGAATCACATACCCAACCCTTCACATGTTTTGAACTCAAGGTTCATACTACTAAAGTAGGATCTTTCTTATAAGGAACAACCAGTTGAAATTATGGATCATTTAGAGAAGGTTCTATGAAAAAAGACCACTTACATGGTCATAGTTTTTAGAGAAATCACCAATTAGAGGAATCTATGTGTAAACTTGGTAGGATATGATGAGGAAAAATTATCCTCATTTTTTTAACAGAATGATGGATTTTGAGGGTGAAATTCATTTTAAGGGGGTAGAATGTAACACCATGAGTTTTTATAAATTTTTTTTCTAAATAAATTAATTTTATCTAATGTCTTACATTACAAGATACACCAAGTTAATATTTTGTTATACAATACACCAAGATAATCTTGCACTACACACAACACCGACTCGTCTTGCATTATACACAATACTAAGCTTCTAGGAAACAACATTTTATTATTATAATTATTTAAAGGAGATAGTTATAACATTTTCATTAAACTTAGTAATATGAATAGTAATAAATAATTTTCAAATATAATTCAATTTTTTTATATAAATAAAACATATTGATAATAAAACATATTATTTTTCGTAAATTCTTTATATGTTTGAAAATACTATTTTCTCAATGCGATGCTTTTTATGTCCTTCTATGAACAATAATAAAATTAATTTTAGACAATTTTAGAAATATAATTTGTTAAAATAAACTTCATTTTTTAATTCATAATTTAGAACTTATCTTAGGGTGAATTTTTGGGATTTTTTTGAAAAACTTCATTTTTGGATGAATAGTGAAAAATACTGAATTTTAATTTAAAAGTGCTTTTTCATCTAATTTATTTATATTGTTAAATTATATTTTAATTTGGTTTTAAAGTTTAATTAGATCAATTTTACATAAATTAATCCAATTTATTTCATTAGAACCAATTTCACACTGAAATTGGATATAAAAACATTTTTTCTTAAAAAACCCCGCTGTCATGACACTTCTATAGGATCAATTTTAAATTAATTTCTTCCACTTCCATGATTAGAATTTTAAAAAATGGATTAAATATTTTGAATTAAAATAATTTATAATTTATAATAATTTAAACTTAGTTTTTGACCAAAAATATTAATGAAGGTAATTAAAATTAATTATAGTGATTAAGGTAAAAACATGATTACTTAGTAGTTAAACTTTAATTTAAAGGGACAAATTACTAGGACACATGTCTAAAATCCATTGGATGTACATATTTTGTCCAAGTAACCTCTTTTACCTAACATGGACAATTATTGGAGGCACATGATGCAAGGGATACCTCACAATAATGTTTACCTTTTTATATTTACAAGAATGCCACTCCTCCTCCACTATAAAAGGGCACTCATCCCCCTCACTTCTTCACACCTATAAAGCCATTTGGATCATAAAAAATCTCCAAAAATCAACTTAAAACTTCCATAACTAAATCTTATAATCCTAACTTTGATAATAAATCCAATCAAGGAACCCCTTTGGTGCAAACCAAGAGGAGTTACCCAAAGAAGAGGTAACATCCTTCCACAAGCTCTTTTTTTATTTTCTTTCCCCAACAACTAAATTATTATTATTACATGATTATATAATAACCTAAGTATCCTAAATTTATTTAGATATTTTTATTATAAATTTTATACCTAAACCTACACATATTTCCATCAAATGGGTAACGAACATACCGTTCATGTGTACAGCGAACTATCGCCTTGGGAAGCAATGTCGTTTGTTTTTTCCTTTCCCACCTCTCATGGTTTGGAATAATGATGGAAATACTATTTTTATACGATATATATTATATTTATAATGTATTTATTATTCTGTAATTATTATATAAAAATTACTCCACTCTTTCCATTTTTTATAAATATGATAACTTTGTTTATAGACGCATGGACTACCGCCTCCTCAAAGTGATGTGATTCGTTCACAATTTACATAGAATGTATTAAGGATGGGTTTAGTAAAATTATATGATATATATGAAATTATAAGTTTATTTTAATTATAATAAACACACACAAACACAGATATATATACACATATATGTCATTTACTTACTTTCATTCAATACGACAATAAAATAGAAACAACGTTCATACGTACGTACGACCTACCGTCTCTATGAAAAGTATAATCCATTTCATATTTATATATTTTATATATTATTATAAACACATATATAATGAATATATATGATATTTATATCATTGTTTACATTCTACATATCATTATATAAGTATGAGGACAAAAAATATAACAAATCAAAGCACATATGAAAACAAAGCGGTTATTCCCCGAAACGTAATTTTAAAATGAAATTTTTAATAAATGGATAATATAAGGTCATAAGTAAATAATATATGGTATTATATGATTTAATATTTTCTATAATATATGTATAATAAAATATAATTATTATATAGGAGGTTTTAATGAGTATGAAGAGAGTCAAGACATAAGGTAAGGGGATTTCTAGTATCACTTTTATTTATGTGAGACTTGCGCCTTGTTCACCGCTCATTTATTTTTTTCCAGTATATAATGGACATAAATGTATTATATTATTATTATAATTAAATTTATGTGTATTTAAATATCAATTTTATGATATATCTTTCATGGGGTTTACATTTTAAAAGATCCCAAATCGGTAAGGTAATTTTGTCTCAATTTCCTTCTTTGAGACACATGTTTTTTATACACTTATATTCTTTTAAAAGGTGTTTATACTGTCACTTTGACATGATATATCATGAATATTATTATTTTCATGATATTATAAGCTTTATGTAATTTTATTCTATCTTGGGGATTATTATTTAATGTTACCAAAGTGGCAATGGTTCATTGCTACAATCTCATCATTTATCAGGATTGCTTACAATTATGCTTAAATTGATGAAATATTATGATCCATATCTCAAGGAAACTTATTATTTTTATTCTCTTATATTTTTTGATGATATATTTATATATTGGTACCATTTTCTACTCTTTGGTATATAATATAATTAATAAAATGTTTTTAAGAAAATATTACTTTATTTCTCTGTTTGAATAGAAATATGTTTTATTTAAAAAATTATGTTTTCAAAAATGTTTTTAAAATGATATCTTAATATAATTTTCAAGAAAAAAGGATTTTAAATTTTTTTTATGGTTTTAAATTCTTCCTTTATAAGTTTTCAAATATATTTTTAAAGAAAAATATTTTTCAAAAATATTTTATGTTTTAAAAATCATTTTTCAAAGAAGAAAGGATATTTTCCTCAAGAAATGTTTTTAAAAGATATTTCAAAATTATTTTCCATCTATAATGACATCCATTTGTGATACTCATGTATTTCTTAGAAATGATTCAAAGGTTACATTCATATACTTTCTTTGTATGGTTTATCTTTTTTTGATGGAATTATGTTTATGAAACCCATTTCACATTCAAAGGTTATATGCTTATGAAACCCACAAATTTTAAATGGTTATGCTTTGATGAAAATGATTCTGAAACATGTATCTTTTCCACAGGTTATGATATGATGACATGTTTATGATACCCATTTCATTTCCTAGGTTATGATATTACTATTTTTGATCTTATGGCACATGTATGTATGATTTCATTATGAGATGGGTGGGACCTATATCTCCCTCCAATGCATTGGGTAAAGATTTATATCTAATGAGATAATGATGGTAAACAGGTCGATGAGCTTGATCCATTATGGGAATATGGGGAAACCTGATCTACTATGGGAAGATAGGGAAACCCGATCCCTTATAAGGAAATGATTGTGAATGGGGATGGTGGTGTGTCCTACCTAGTAAGTGTAGTCCCCATGAAGTGCCCTGATAAGTTTTGGAAATGAACCTTGACTTATAGGGAATAATATTACATGTTTATGTGTTTGCCACAATTCTATGTCTTATTATTATGTTATGATTTCATGTATTATTCTCTTGATTCCCTTATTATTCATGTCCTATGAACTTCCAATGTTTTTTCTATGACTCTTATTTATGATATTTAATATGGATGGTACGATATTATATTTTTACGATCTTGTTCTCATAACTTTATGCTCATGATTATGCTTACATATATACCTTGTTTACCCTTACTGATCATCCGATTTCACCCCTTTTTATGTTTTATTTCCCTAGGTTATGAAGATATGTATTATTTATGATGTTTCTAAGAAGAGTTCTAGTCATGAAGAACCTAGTGAGAGATAATGTAGCTCACTTATGTACCAATGTTTATGTTTCCATGTTTCTAAAGGCACTAAACTAATACTATCTTTGGGTTTATGTTTGTGTAATGTATTAAGTATTCTAAAAAAATGATGTAATGTTAATTTATGGAAATCAAGGGTCACTATAGTAGGTGTTAGGAGAGGGTCTCGAGATCTTTCACATCCCAAGCCTCAATATTTCATGGGTAGTTGAGATTTTATTTTTGATTCTTGATTAATATTTGATGAATTTGTTGTACTGGGATTTTATGCCTATAGAAGTGGTGATTTGATCCTCATTGGAATTAGATGATTTGCCTTGAGGGTTGTATTTTGGTGTTTTAGGGTAAATATGGGAGAGATAATCAATGTGTGAGGTTGGATCATAGGGTTTTAAAGACCATGTAGAAACCAAGCCCTTGATTTTTGAATCATTCCATATACCAATTCATAATTGGCACATAGATTCAAACCATGTGTCCAATATGAGGATGATTCCACATCATGGTATGTTTTTAAATTTATACCCCATGACTCTTAGATTTAATAGTATGTTAGTTCAATGGTAAATCTATAATGGTGGGTCCTGTAATATTTTTACATTTTTATATTATATTTTGGTTATGGATTTTGTTATTCCTTGATATGCAATTTTTCATAATATGTAAAATTGATTTGTGTGTGTGAAAAGTGGATTTCATGAGAGAAATGTTCTGGTTTTCAAACAATTAATAAGGTTTTAAAGTGAAAATAGACTCTATGTGGGATGTTTAAAGTATGTTTTATTTTATAATCAAATTCAAATAGTATTTTTTAAATATTTTAATAGATGATGAATATTATTTTAATGATAGCGTGATTGTTTCCGACGCTTTCACTGGGGCGCGTGCATCCTTCCGTCCGCGGAGGAGGACGCGCTGCACTGTTGCCCCGCATTCCCACTTTCCAAAGGCGGGCGACATTCGCTCCTTATTCAGAGACGTCTGCTCCTTGATCAAAATAGGATTATGGGATGTCGGTTCTTCCTTCCGTGGATTCCTCCTCAGAACTCATCACCTAGTCCGGGTGTCCCTCATAGATTTAATACGTTGTTCGTGAAACTCTTCCCAGTGACATGTTTCCATGGATGCTGGTTAATTACAATGCTTCTGTCGGGACATTCCAAAGGGTCCGGTCAGGGCAGCAACCTTTAGTCAGGGGAGTAGTCATGTTAAGACATCAGTAGCATGTCTGGATGCTGGGAACCTGGCATGTCTGTCTATTATCCCTGGTCACAGGGCTTCTCGAGGGCGTGGAAGCCCGAGGCATCCCACATCGAGCACGGGGAATTATATGCCATAGACATATGTCTGCGGTTTTCCTCATCTTCCTGTGTTTAACACAGGGTATGCCGCGAGTTTAACGTCCAGCGGAGATGGATCAGCCCAATCAGAGCATTAGCTATAATGGACCGGATTGAGGGATTTCCCTTGAAGGGGTGACGATACCAGGACCAACCCATGGGCGGCTGTGAAGAGGAGAGGACCGACATGGTCTCACCGGGATATGACGGTCCGGGCGAGAATCAGGTGGATGATGGATGGACGAATGAAGTGGAGGGTGAAATGGCAGGGGACCATCGCAAGGGCGATGGTGAAGTTGGGATTGAGCCTCAAAGAGACCTCCTACATATCCCCGTGGCAGGGAATCAAAGTCCACATAGTTTGGGATGGTGCCGGTGAACCGACATGAAGGTGGACCTTGGTCCGATGAATGTCGTCAGCGAACCAAAGAGAAGGTGGGCCTTGGTCCGATGCGTCATTGAACCGACACGAAGGTGGACCTTGGTCCAAATGGTGTGGGGATTACACACTAGGCTGCCCGGGTGTGGATGAACCAACGTGAAGAAGGTCGGAGTGACCAACAGGTGGTGGGCTCTAACCTCTGAGAGGCTTCCTATGTACCATGCCGTGACATGGATCAAAGACCACATAGTTTAGGTTGGACATAGGAAAGCCGACATGAATGAGGAGGACCAGGAGGGTCCTAGTGGTGGTGGACTTGGACCTCGTGGAGGCTTCCTACGTACCATGCTGTGACACGGATAAAAGATCACGTAGTTCAGAGGGGCTTCGTCGGCAAACCGACGTGAAGGTGGGCCTTGGTCTGATGGGTGGTGGGCTTGAACCTCTAGAAGGCTTCCTAGGTACCATGCCTTGACATGGATCAAAGACCTCATCGTTCAAATGATGGGATTCTTTAGCAAACCGACGTGAAAGTGGACCTTGGTCCAATGAGAAATGGGGTTGAACCTCGGGGAGGCTTCCTACGTACCATGCCTTGACATGGATCAAAGACCTCGTAGTTCAAAGGGTTTCATCAGTGAACCGATGTGAAAGTAGACCCAGGGGTCCACTAGTGGTGGGCTTGAACCTCGTGAAGGCTTCCTACATACCATGCCTTGACATTGATCAAAGTCCTTGTAGTTCGGATTGGTCACAACGGCTTGATGTCGGACTGGAATACATTTTAATGTCATGCTAGATGAGAGTGAACCCTGACGTGAATAAATGATGGGTGGTGGGCCTGAACCTCGTGGAGGCTTCCTACGTACCATGCCTTGGCATAGATCAAAGTCCCCGTAGTTAGGGATGGTGGTGGGTGTCGGTGAACCGACGTAAATGAGGGACCTTGGTCTGATGGGAGATGGGCTTGAACCTCTGGGAGGCTTCCTACGTACCATGCCTTGACATGGATCAAAGTCCTCGTAGTTCAAAGGGTGGTCACAACAGATTGTCATCGGACTGGAATGCAGTTTAATGCCATGCTGGACGAAGGTAGAACTCGATGTGAATTGGATGGCGGGTGGACCTTGGTCCAATGAGAAATGGGCTTGAACCCCAGGGAGGCTTCCTACGTACCATGCCTTGACATGGATCAAAGACCTCATAGTTCGAAAGGGTGTGAAGTTTAATGTCATGCAGGACAAGGGCGTACAGTTTAACGTCATGCTGGACGATGGCATGCAGTTTAACGTCATGCTGGATGATGGCATGCAGTTTAACGTCATGATGGACAAGGGCATGCAGTTTAACGTCATGCTGGACGAGGTATTGTCATGGACAATGCCAACGCTAAACCCACATGAGTCATGCTCGGTGTGAGAAACAAGAGACAACAAGGACCTGACGATCATGCCGCGAAGGGTGCGTCTGTGTGAAGCGAAGAGGGGCTTATGCATTAGGCGGCCCATGGTGCTGGGACTTACTCTAGGATGGAGGCCCAAAGTGTGAAAAAGCGCAGTGAAAGAGGGATTTGGGACCAATGATGGGAGGTGCCTCGTTCCCTATCACGCCCTCCACTAACCTTGGTAGTGGGGAAGTACGGAGATGCATGGGTGCAGCCATCCGTTGGGGAACTAGGGTCGCCCTTCTCCTGAGAACATACGCCACTCCAATAAGGAGGATATCATCCCTTACGGATGGGTGATTCCACTCCTGTGGAGACGAGTGGCGTAAAAAATGTTTGAGCTGGGGGGACCCTTCGTGAGAGGCATGAGGTCGGGTCATAGTTTAACATCATGTGTTGAGGACATGGTGCTTGGCAGTTTAACGTCCTGCAGCTCGGACGAGGTGAGTTCACTCCACACCCCTAGGACTTACATAACTAGTACCCTTTTCTCCTTGGGGGAGGGAAGGTACCAGTAAGGCCGTGGTCAAGGGGGGTTATAGAGTGAACCATCGAGGGGTCCACGTTAGCGTGGTTATGCGAAGAAGCAATAGCCGTTAGTGTGCCTATGCGAAGAAGCATTAGGCGAAGCAACGCTACGAGTAGTATTGTCCGTGGAACTTTGAAATCGCATCGTGCATACCTGGAGGGTTGCACGGGAAGAGGAATTTCCAAGCAAAGGAGTGTGCTTTGCGAAGAAGAGTGCCTTGGCCTTTGCATGGGGCATAGGTGTGAGTGGAAAGTTCTTCGCGAAGTAGAACAGTATTCGCGGAGCACCGCCTCGCGAAGAAGAGATGCCTCGCGAAGCAGGGTGCTGCGAAGCAGTGTGCTTCGCAATGTGTAGCAATCCTGCCTTAGCATAGGGATCACTAGTACAGGTTGGGTGTTTCGCGAAGCATAAACGCTCCGCGGCTGCCCGGGTTCCCTTGGGAATCTCCCTCCTTCACGAATGACCTTGAGATTTGTGAAGGGCATCCCTCTCGGAAGAGGGGCTCAAAACGAGACAAAGCGAAGGCATCACGCGAAGTAGAAGTACCTCACGGAGCTCATGATTCCCGGGGGCAAAGGGTCCTTCGTGATTCGGGAGAGGAGAAGCCAAAAGGTCGGATTGTCTGTCCCTGGGACTCAGGGGGAGCCCCGTATTTATAGGCAAGGGGCACCGTGAAGCAGAACTCCCGCACTATCTCCAGTGCTTCGCGGCGTGCTGGCGAACGTCAAATTCGTTCGCGAAGAGGTACCGCCTCCAGAGCTTCGCGGTGGGCTCGCAAACGTCAAATTAGTTCGCGGAGAGGTACCACCTCCGGAGCTTCACGGCGGGCTCACGAACATAAAATTCGATCGCGGAGAGGTACCGCCTCTAGAGCTTCGCGGAGGGATCGCGAACGTCAAATTCATTCGCGGAGAGGTACCGCCTCTGGAGCTTCACAAGACCGCGATGCTCGGGGTGCTTTGCGTCGGTGCTTCCCGAGGCAGCGTGCCGACCTTCTTTTTCATCCCTTCATTTCGTGCAATATTTTGGCGCCAAAAAATGCCCCCCTCAGACTTGAGGCCGTGGAGGGTGAAGGGTCGAAGTCTGAGGAAAAATCGCCAAAATTTTCGGTGGTTCGCGATGCGACTTCGCGAAGAGGGCCCGCGGTGCTGACTAGGGCCACGGATTCGGATGCGCCGCGATGCTCCGTGCAGGTGAGGCGCACCGCGATGCTCCGGGGTCGCCGCCTATAAATAGGGGGGTCGACCTCTTTTGTCTTCACGCAATTTCCTTGTCTTTTTGTGATCTCGATTTCGCGAAGCTCTGCGTACTCCGTGCCTGCTCTCCGCGAATCGAGCTTCGCGGTGAACCACGAGTCTCTGACTCCGCGACCGCACTAAGAGAACTCCTGTTTACCGGCCTAGGCCAGACTCCGCGGCTTTGTCTCGCGACCGACCTTCGCAATCCGTCTTCGCGATCCAGCTTCATGATCCATTCTGCAAAAAATCTTTTCTGAGTGCCGGAACTGAAATGGCCCATCGAGAAGCTGTATTGGGGGTGCTTGCAGACACCGCCCATTAGGATGAGATGGCCAACTGTCCAGGCCTTGGGGAGATGGTCCGAAGCCACTCGGACCATGCTTTTTTGACAGATCTGCTATCGGAGGGTCAAAAGAATTATCCGCAGTGTAAGAAGCTGCCATTGTACGGATTCAGGTTGAGGGATGACGTCTTCATCCCTGAGGCGAGTAGGGACGAACCAGTTTGCTGGTTTAGGAGCATGCCATGTCAGCACCAATGGTTCAGGGCAGCTGATGGTCATGCGCAGGAGGACTTCACACCTGTTACCGCCGACTGTCTCTACAACCACATGAACAATATTGACAGGAAGCCACTACAACCGGAGACGTCCCCTCCTCTCTACCATACCATGCTGAAAGCGGCTTTCCAGGATTCGAAGAAAGGCTGGTCCGATGAGTGGGACCTACGCCAGGGCGGAAACTTTACTGATGACTGGGACTGGGCCTACTAGGTAGGCGCCTCATGCGAGGAGTTTGGGGCCGAGCTGAGGGGAGTGGGGTTATATGGGGCGACATGGGCCTCCCAATTCCACATTTACCAACCAAAACAACTGATGCCAGAATTATTGAGCAGATGGTCGTCTAGGACCAATACCTTTCACCTGCATCATGGGGAGGTGGGCATCAGCCTGTGGGATGTCCACCAGATTTCTGGGGTTCCAATCTTGGGGGCCATTTATGATGAGTTCCTCCCTGTCATGAGAGCGTGGGAGGATACAGAGAAAATTCTGCGACTGGCGTCAGTGCTGATGGCACTCGTCCCTGGAGAGGACAAGGAGGTAGCAAGGGATGTCCATTTTAAGAAATGGTTCAAGTGATTCCTGAATTTTCCAGAGAATTGAGAGTTCACTCCAAGGCCTCAAACTTGCCCGAGGGCGGCCCAACGGGGTAAGGAGAACTTGTATTGGTGGGTCTTAGAGGACAACCAATGGAAGACTTGGGCTTTCAGTGTCAGCACTGAACAACAACCGATAGTCAGGATGGCGGCGTTCATCTTGGATCTTATCTATGGTTGAATTCTACTGGTGAGGGATAAAAGCATGGGGGTGTGGCCCAGCTCGTTTATTATGGCGTCCATGTTGGCCATGGGGAAGCAGGTCAATCTAGGGATTCTAATGTTCACCAAACTGTACAGAATGCTGTGGCACATTAGCAAGGGCAAGAAGCAGCCAAGGATATGCGGGCCCTTCCACCTCCTGTATGGGTGGATTGCGGTGCACATTAGGGGGATCTATGAATATCCAAACCCTATTTTGTTGCCGGGATCAAAATTCCGCCACTCCATCCTGAATGCGGTCGGGAGCTTCCTGTTCAAACTAACCGTGCCGATGGTGCTGAATCGGGTGTGGAGGGCGGATGAGTTTAATTTACACCCCTTCCCATTACCGACGAGGATACTTACTGACGACGGGTGGGGAGCAAAAGAACATCAGGCTTACCTCCTGGACTTTCGAGGTGGAGTTTTGGTGGCACGAGTAGATCATGAGCCACTCTGTGAACTGTACACCCGCATCGGTTTGCGAGGCAGTCCCGGTGCCTCCACCGGCTGACCCCGCAGGTCTAACGGGAGGTGTGTCACGAGGAGCACCCGTGTGTGATGAGGCAGCAGTGGCTCATGTTCACACGGGAAGATGGGAAGATGCGAATTGCATTGCCTCCATCCACCGCCGCTTTCGGATTGGTGAGGGAGTATGCCATTAGTTGGGAGGCTGCTTACCTAGGGGAGATGCTGAAGAAGCCAACTATTCGGGTCGGTGACGGCGAGCCTCCTCTATCTCGAGGTCGGGGTCGGAGGGCAGCTAGGGCCTCTCGTGGTGGCGGGGCTGCCATGGTGGCGAGACCCGTACCGGATGAGGGTGTGGTAGTAGCGGTGGATCCGGTGATTCCTAAAGAGCAGGGCCATCCAGAGGGGCGTCCACCGAGGGAATTTCGTAGGATATCCACTCAGGCCTCGGGGAAGCGGCTGCGTCATATCGACATGGCAGAGGATGCCGTCTTCCCGGAAGCCGGGGACATTTGGGATGTCAACCGGCAATTCCTCAGCCCACCCGAGATATGGGCCCACCTGAATCGCCTCGGGATGGAATTACCAGGCATAGGCCCAGTCCGAGCTGGTTTCATGGCGTCTCCGGCGGAGGCAGAGCAATACCAGGATGAGCTGGATGATTACGTTCACTCCAGTGGTGTCCCTCGTCCAATGACAGACCGGGTGAGGGTAATTCTGAATCGAACAGCCCCCCCACAGTTATCAACCGCTGATCTAAGGGAGCGCTTCCCCCTACTGGAAGAATCAGAGGACTCCTCTCGGGAGGATGAGGCTGGAGGAGGGAGCCCGTTGGAGGAGGGCGAGGTCAGAGATCAAGGCTCAGATTTCGACAATTTCGCAGAGGCTCTCGAGGTAGCATTCCGAACTTCTTTCCTGATGGTCCATTCTCGGGCCACTATAGACTTATCACCGATGTTTGAGCCATGCAGGAGGAACTTGTTCGCAGGCCTCGTTCTCGCCCCTTGGCAGGTGATAATGTGGGACCTTTAGAACCCGTGCCTATGGCTGCATCCAGTTCCGCGTCTGGTGGGACCAAAGCACCCAAGGTGGCTCCTCCGGAATCTCCAGACCTTCCAACAGTATATGGAGAGCCTTGCCTCGGGGTCCCGTCAGTAATAGCTCAAGAGAAGCACCAGGAGGTCGATCTCTGTAATTTTCCTCTACCGGTTTCCTTGTCGTCATATGTGGACTATGCCAACTAACGTTTATGACCCTCTCTGTCGTACAGTTCTTCGACTGGCATGGGCTACTGTAGCAAGACTAGTCGGGATGTCTGGTGGCGTCCCTCCCAGGGGCATGCCAGTGATGGTGGTGATAGTCCCCCCATCTCCCCAAGCTGCAACACACATCATCACCAGCGGGACCACCAGCAGGGTCGTGCCTGAGGTCATCGAGGTGGACTCTGATGAAGAGGATCGGGCGGCCGGTCCTAGTCCTGTCGCGCCTGCTTCGGCGCCAGATGTCGCACCAGATTCAACGCTAGATGCAGATACTGCTGAGGACTTCCTTCAGGCGTATCCTGCGTATGAGCCTTCCAATCGCGTAGACTGGGACGAAATAGCCTCCGACGAGGAAGACAACAGCATAGTCCGCCACCAGTCGTGGAAGCTAATCACGTGCTTCATCAAGGACACCACCCAAGCGCTATGGCTGGCCGAAATGGATAGACTCCACTCATGTTTGCGCTAACTGTGTGCTGGGGGAGTGGATGCCCAACTTCCTCAAGCACTCATCCGAGATCTTATGGATGAGAAGATCCAGGAGCATGATCATGGGCTCAACGTGGGCTGGCAGCCGAGGAAGGCGACAAACATCAAGAAGCTCTAGGAGGATAAAAGAGAGGTCCAACAACTGAAAACCCAGGCAGATGAACACTCAGCCTCTCTTAATGCACAATCTGAGCTGATCTCCCAGTTGAAGGCCCAACTGGCAGAGGCAGAGGAGCTTATGAGGCAGGCTTCTGAAAAGATGGCTGTCATTCAGGCTGAGGTAGAGAGGGACAGAGCCAAGGTTGACGAACTGCGTCCCGCTGCTGCTGAGGAGGAGCGGGAGCTAAGTCAGCGGCAGCAAGCCTTAGACGCCACAAGCCAACGGGTGGCGGAGCTGCAATTCTCTTTTGACGGGGTCAACCCGTCCATGGGGGAGTTGACCCCCGGGTATTGTAACAAACCAAAAACCTTTTATTGGTACTTTCATGCTTCAATTTCTTCTTTCTCTATTTTGAATTCCATAGTGCGCATGATTTCCACTGTTTGAATCGCCTCGTTACATCCCTACAATGTTTGAGGGACGTTCGACGATAAATCCCCAAGCCCACGTGGGTCGAGCCCGATGTGAGAAACAGGAGATAGTTGCCTTCTCGTCCCACCTAACATAGGAGTGAAGACCACACTCCATGCATCCGGGATTTGGATTACCAGTCCGGATTTCCAAAAGATGGGAGAGACCTGATCGGAGAAGGAACTTTTCAGAACAACCGAATTACCATTTCTTCAGCGTGCCTTCATGCACGAACGGTGCAACACCAGGGACACTGGAATCAGTCCGAACAGATGGAAATGGGGAGCGTGAATTACGATGCCCAAGATTCGGAGCACTGTGGGGATGGCGTGACAATAAAAGACAACCGTTAACCATGGAGGGGAAGCGGTATCCTTACTGCGTTAGCCTGTAACGGGGAAAAAAATGAGGGTCAACCGTTGACCATGTTCAAAACACGGGACCATGTCACAAATATTGTCGGTCAATATTTCGGGACATTGGCCCAGGACAGTTGGCAGACCATAGGTCAAACATCCATACTGTTAGGAGGTCCTTCCAAACATGACCAGTCTTCCGGAACGTTGGCCCAGGACGGTAGGTGAGCCGATGCGGCATGAGACCAGGCCGTTAGGGGGTCCCGATAGACATGAAAGGGGGCGAGGGTCCGAATAAGGGGAACACAAAGTGTGGAATATGGAGTGATGGTTTGTCCGAACAGAATCCAACACTCATGAAATTACACCACCGTGGTGGGAGTACACCATATGGGCTCTTCGGTTTGATCATGGATCATTCCTTCTTTCATACAGGGCCTCTCTAGCGAGGGGTCCGACTAGGGGGCCAGAAAGGGGAAGGATGGGATTAATGATTTCTATGGGTTGGACCCTAGGCAAAATATCAGGGTGTCTCTACGTATCCCATGAGGATGGGAATCAATCCATACGTAGTTCTGAAGCATAGTGCAGTCATAGACCAACACTGACAGGTGAAATCATCTCTGGTAGAGGCTCTGGTGCATCCCATGATTAACATGGGGCATCCTGAACTTGTTCACGGTAGAACCGCAGTTTAGTGTCATGCGTTGAGGACACATGGACTCCTGTAGTTTAACGTCATACGATAGGAAGTGGAATAAAAGGGAAGATCCCAGGGAGCGTGTGGTGCGGTAGATATGAAAATGACGTGAATGAGGACTTGGAGTCCAAATCACACCACGTACCCCTGGAGGAAACTCTTCAGGTCGAGGGACCAAGAGTGAGGATTAGGCTGGACCCAAAGCAGAGTGGTCAGGCGTTCTTACATACCCCATGAGGATGGTAATCAAGCCATACGTAGTTCTGAAAGCGCAGTTTAATGTCATGCAGGATGATGAGAAGCCTGGCCATGTTGGTGCACATCCTGCCAAAACTACTAAGCCCACGTGAGTCGTGCTCGGTGTGGGAAACAAGAAGTAGTGGTGGGAATTTCCCGACACAAAAAGGGGTAGGTTAGGGTAAAGGTACGCTCGGTGAATATCGGCCCAATGACACTAACACGGTCATTTAGCGCACCTAGATGCGCGAAGAGAAAGAGCTGAGTATGATGGAATTCCACTTGAACATGAGGAAGTGGAAATGTGTGAATCATGGCGCTTGAGATTCAGATCACAATGATGGCGGCGTGACGATGGAGGATAACTGTTGACCATGGCGGAAACCCAACATCCATATCGCGTTAGCCTAGAATGGGGATAGACAAATGAGGGTTGACTGTTGACCATGTTCGAAACACGGGACCATGTCACAAATGTTGTCAGATATCCATAGGGACGTTGGCCCGAAACGATTGGAGGGCCCTTAGGTCCAGCATTCATGGAGAGCCCTTAAGCCTAGTATCCATGTCATCTGAGGGTCCTTTTGGATGTGGAAGAGGATGAGTATCCAAATAGAGATCTCACGAAGCTTGGTCATGGGACGAGGGGAATGTCCGTATGAAAATCCCACACTTCGGGCTCTTTGTCGAAACACATCTGAATACGACAACGAGACGTATTAGATAAGTGGAGAAGAGTTCTTTCCCATAGGGAGATCTTAGTTTAGGGTCGTAGAATTCGGACCGTGGATGGGAGGAAACATAAGAGGCACATGGTGGAGTAACTCAAACACATGGCGTGAATGGGGATAGGGGGTGTTTATGGTGCGGTGAACAACCCGACGTGAATGAGGACATAATCCCATATCACACCGCACGACCCCCTTGGGATAGGTTTTGGGTCATGGGACCAAAAGTGAAAGTTAGGATGGGCCCGCGGGGAAGTGCCCGAGCGCTCTTACGTATCTCATGAGGATGAGAATCAAGCCGTACGTAGTTCTTGAAAACGTCTTAGTTTAAGGTCTTATAGCTTGGACCATGAGTGGGTAAGGGGAGAAAGGGACACATGGAAAGGTGGTTTCAAAACCTGACATGAATGAGGACCTAAGCCCTACTTACCATGCGTTCTTTGGGGAAATGCTCGAGTCGAGGGACCGAACACAAAGGTTAGGCTGGGCCCGCGGGGAAGTGCTCGGGCGCTCCTACGTATCTCATGAAGATGAGAATCAAGCCATACA
Source organism: Viscum album (assembly GCA_963277665.1). Lineage (NCBI taxonomy): Eukaryota > Viridiplantae > Streptophyta > Magnoliopsida > Santalales > Viscaceae > Viscum > Viscum album. The sequence continues at coordinate 741,580,400 of OY728123.1, read as the reverse complement.
TAGTTCTGAAGGGAAATGCTCGAGTCGAGGGACTGAACACAAAGGTTAGGCTGGGCCCGCGGGGAAGTGCCTGGGTGCTCCTACGTATCTCATGAGGATGAGAATCAAGTCGTACATAGTTCTGAAAGGCAACATGGTAAGATAACAGTGCCAGGGGAAAAGGGGAGTGCGGGCGTGGCCCTTTCACTAAAAGAAGCGGAATTTGATAAATCTTGTTTGTCCTTTAAGGCGAGTGGTTTTTTTTGTGAAGCGACAGGCCTAAAGTAGTAGGCCATGGTGTCGCCACAAGGATCAAGCCATGATAGGCGTTGACAAATGGCATGGCACATGACCAATACCCAACGTGATGTCCTCTATAACGAGGTCATCACAACACAATGCAATTTTTCGTCGTGCGGCAAGGACAATAATGCCACAGTTTAGGGTCGTGTGACAGGACCAAGCATGCATTTTATCGTCATGCAACGCGGATGTAGTAGAGGCGATGCTAGGCGGGGAATGTGCACAGTGTTATAAAACACAATTGATGGAAACACGATCCCACATCACATTGTACGCCACTCAGAGAGGGAGAACTTAGGCCGAGGGGCCTATATAGAGGTAAGAGGTGAAACAAGGGGGAGATACTAGCTCCCTAAATTGGCTGGACCCAAAGACAAGGCATCCGGGCAGTCTTACGTATCCCATGAGGATGAGAATCAAGCTGAATGTAGTTCTAGATGGATCTTAGTTTATGGTCTTAGAGCTCGGACCATGAATGGTAACAACTTCCCAAGTTAGCGCAGACGTCAACCCGATCCCTAAGCCCACGTGAGTTAAAATCGGTGTGGGAAACAAGGGGGGGGGGGGCATCCTTATCGCAATACTTGGGGATCCCATCAAAGGGGAGTTGGTAGAGAGCCATGAAGGACACCTTTGACATGGCTTGTTTCCCCAACATGCAGACGTGCACAGAGGAAAATTACCAAGAGTTCTGAGACTCTACTTGGACACGATGAAATGATGAAGGGTGTGAATAGTGTACCCGACATTCTGGGATTAATGGGTTGGCGTGGTGAGAGAGGAAAACTGTTAACCATGGTGGAAATTCAGCGTCCATATTTCGTTAGCCTGAGGTGGGAATAACAAATGAGCATCGACCGCTAACCATATTCGCAACACGGGATTTTATCAATTTGTTGTCCGAAACCCTCGGGGGCGTTGGCCTGTAACGGTAGGAGAGCCCTTGGGCGTAGTATCCAGGCCATTCTTGGGGGTCCCTCCGAGTGTGAAAGATGATGAAATCCCTGATGCAGGGATACACAAAGCCTGGAAAGCGGGTGCGGACGTGTCCGAGTAAAGTTTGGCATTCTAGGTAATAGACCAGAGTCCCCTTGGGCACATTGGTGAGCCGCTGAAAAGGGGTCGACGAAACAGATCAGGAGGGAGAGGTACATGGCATGGTCATTATGAGACCGATGTGAATGAGGACATAATCCCACACCACACCATATAATCCTCTCATGGAGGAAGGGTAGACCAAGGGGCCAAGGTGGGATGAAGATTCCTGAGAGATGGGGTTGGACCTGAATCCTAGACATTCAGGTGGTCCTACGTATCCCATGAGGATGAAAATCAAGCCACACATAGTTCTCTGGATGTAGTTTAATGTTATACAGGACGAGGGGGGAGTAATATACCCCCAAACTAGGGAGGTGTACGGTACAACGAATAAACCGAAGTGAATGAGAAAATAATCTCACGCCACACCATACACTCCTATAAGAGAGGGCCTAGGCCGGGCCCGAAAAGGCCAAGGGGCCTGATGGTTAGGCATTGGTCAGGAAGACCTGACCTGCTTGCAGTTTAACGTCTTGCAGTGAGGACGAGGGCCAGGGGCCCAAGGAGGCCAAGGGGCCTGAGGCTGGGCCTCATAAGGGAAGGCGTACGACATGGTACATGATCCCTACGTCAATGAGGACATAGTACCACAACACACCATACACCCTGGGTAAGAGGTTGGGCAGAGGGGCCCGAGAAGGACAAGGGGCCTAAGGTCAGGCATCAGTCAGGAAGGCCTGACTGGTTTGCAGTTTAACGTCCTACATGAGGATGGGGAAAGATATAATTGTATCTAATCCGGGGGTGTGTACGGAATGGAAAGTAACCTAACATGAATGAGGAAGTAATCCTACACCACGCCGTACATTCCTTATAAGGGAATCGGGGCCGTGGACCCGACCGCTAGCACCACCTGGAGGGAAGTTTTTCACTTCGGGATGGGGTAGAATGAATCACTGCAATCGATGTTTGGGACATCTCGGGGTGGACCCGAAGATCCAGGACACTGTTGACCATGTTCAAAACACAATGTTCCTATGGTGACCTGATATGGGAGCAACAAATGAGCATCGACCATTGACCAAATTCGCAACGCGGGACTTGTATCAGCTTGTTGCTTGAAAACCCTCGGGGGCGTTAGACCGTATCGGTAGGAGAGCCCTTGGGCGTAGTATCCAGGCCGTTCTTGGGGGTCCCTCCGGGTGTGCAAAAAATGATGGAATCCCAGTCAAGGAGTGGGTGAAGCATAGCTATATCCATCCACTAAAGAGGCAGACATCTCCAGGGGGTATGTGCAGCCGGGTTGAGGCTTCCTCGATGTGAGTTGGGGAAAAAGTGTGCACCCTGCCATATGTCTTGACCCGAGGGGAAGATTTTGGCTTTTGGGCTGGGCCAACGGACAAAATTCCCGGGCGTTCCTACGTATCCCATTAGGATGGGAATCAAGACATATGTAGTTCTTGAAGGCCATGCAGTTTAGCGTCATGCAGTGAGGACGTGGGAGGATAGAAGAACGGGAGTGGGCACATGGTGCAACCCTTACAATCCTTGTATGAGCGGGGTTGTATGAGCGGGGCTAAGAAAGCCTACTCCTCGCTACGCAAGGATCCTCCAAGGAAACTATTCCCAGGGGGGAATAGTGAAAGAGAAAAGCTTGGGGCTGGGCTCAAGACAAGGTGTCTGAGCGTTCCTATGTATCCCATTAAGATGGGAATCAAGCCACACGTAGTTCTTGAGGCGCGGTTTAGCATTGTTCTGGACGAGAAATGTGTCTCAACTAGGTATATGTACGGTACGGAGGGTAACCCGACATGGATGAGGATGTAATCCTACACCACACCGTACAATCCCATTAGAGAGCCAGAGTCGACGCAGACCAAGGGGCCAGAGGCTGAGCCTCAGTCAGGAAGGCCTGACTGGCTTGCAGTTTAATGTATTACAGTAAGGACAGGGGCCAGGGGCCTGAGGAGGCCAAGGGGCCTGAGGCTGAGCCTCGGTCAGGAAGGCCTGACTGGCTTTCATTTTAACGTCTTACAGTAAAGACGTGGGGAGATCTTAGTTTAAGGTCATAGAGCTCAGACCATTTTGCAGTTTATCGTCTTGCAGGACAAAGATGCAGTTTAAGGTCGTGCAGGACCCTATAGTTTAAGGTCATATTGGACCATAACATGCATTTTAAGGTCATGCGGGACCATCTAGGATCAGGAGAAGTACCACTTGAGGAACCTGGCATTGGTGGGAGGGGTTATGTGCTCTCCATCCATGGTCACCAAGGAGTACGCCCCGTTGGGGTAAACCTTATGGATGATATAAGGTCCTTACCATTTGGGTTCTAACTTGGGCGGTTTCCTACCAGGGATCATTGGTGCTCGAAGGGCCAGTACTAGGTCACCCTGTAGAAAGGAACGGAGATGAACCTTCTTGTTAAAGACCCTTGCTATCTTATCCTGATGCCTTTCCAGATTGTGCAGGGCACGAAGCCGGTTCTCGTCCAGTGCTTCTAATTCAGCTAGATGGATTTTGACAACCTCATCTGATGTTTGGTGATCATAGACTTCAGTACATAACGATGGAAGATGGATATCAATGGGTAGGACGACCTCAGCTCCATACACTAGGGAATATGGGGTCACCTGGGTAGAGTTGCGAGTCGTCGTCCGATAAGCCCAAAGGGTGTTGGGGAGCTTGTACGGCCAAATTTTCTTGTTCTGACCAACCGTCTTCTGCATAATGTTAGAGAGGGTTTTGTTTAATGCCTCGATCTGTCCGTTTTCCTGCGTGTGGTAGCGGGAGGTATAGTTCGAACGGATGTTGTACTTGGCGTACAATTTCTTCTGTTCAGCCACTCGGAATTTGGTGCTGTTATCAGTGAGGACGGCGTGAGGGACCTTAAACTGGTGGATAATATTGGAGCTCACAAAGTCGACGATGGAACGGGCCTTGACCTCTTTGAGTGGAACTGCCTCTTCCCACTTGGAGAAGAAATCTGTAGCAGTCAGGATGAACCTACACTGGCGGGCTGTTGCTGGTGGATACGGTCCCACTACATCAAGTCCCTATACCGCAAATGGCCAAGAGTACTTGGTGGGGTGGAGGGGATCCGGAGACCGATGTAGGAAGTTGGAGTGAACTTGGCACGCGTGGAATCTATTGGAATACCCAATACAATCGTGGATCATAGAGGGTTAGAAGTACCCCAACCTCCAGATTTGATGGGACAGCTTCGGCCCAGCTTGATGGGCGCCATAGGAACCGGCGTGAACCTCTTGCATAACTTGAGGAATATCTACTCCTTGAATGCAATGGAGGAGGACACCATCGAAGATACACTTATAAAGGATCTATTCTAGACTAGGGCCGCTCTAGAGGGTAAATTGCTGTGCGCGGCGTCGGATTCGCTTGCGCTCAGCCCGGTCATCCGGGAGGCAACCATTTTGGAGATACTCGACAAAAGGTGCCCTCCAGTCGGGAGTGGATTCAACCACTATGTCTGATGAACCCGGGACCCCTGACGTAGAGGGTCCGGCAGTGATATGACTTACCTGCATGCCATCATTGTCCTCTTGGGTGATGGGGGAAACAACTCTCCGGTGTGCCACATGTATGATCAAATCATCTTGCTCGGGTTCTGCAAGCGACGCGGCTAAGCCAGCCAAGGCGTCTGCTTGACCATTCTGTGACCGTGGGACATGGGTAATCTCTGGTCGAGAAGAGAACTAGGCCATTAGGTGGAGGGTGTACTCCAACAACGGTACAAGCTACGGCTTCCTGATGACGTAGTCACCATTAACCTGTTTGATTACCAACTCGGAATCTCCTTTCACATGTAGATGGGGCACATTGATCTCAAGGGCCAACTTGAGACCGGTGATGAGAGCCTGGTACTCTGCCTCATTGTTCGTACAACCTTCTGACAACAGGAATGAGTATGGCAGGATGGATTGCACCGGGGTAATGAAGACAATACCCAGGCCCACTCTGTTGAGCTTAGGAACGTTGACCCACCTACCGGTGGGGCTTCGGGAGGCACCGTCAAAATGCATTTGCCAACACGGGACGACATGATCGACTAAGAGGATCGTCTCATCAGGAAAATACAGGTCCAGGTATTGATCTGAAGAGGTTGGATGGGCAGCTAAAAAGTCTTCCAACGCCTGTCCCTTAATGGACTTCTGAGGTACGAACCTGATATCAAACTGCTGGAGAATCACCGCCCACCGTGCTAGTCGGCCAGTCAGCATGGGGTGGTTCAGGATGTACTTCAGTGGGTCTACCCGGGAGACCAATTTCACCTCATGGTGCTGCAGGTAATGTCGTAACTTCTGTATGGCGAAGACGAGTGCAAGGCAGATCTTTTCGATAGGGGAGTATCTGACCTCTGTATCGAGAAGCATGCGGCTGAGATAGTAGAGACTATTCTCGGTACCCTCGTTATTCTTTTGGGCGATCAGTGCATCGAGGGATCTTTCCAGGGCAGTCACGTAAAGGACCAGTGGATTTCCGGAGACGGGTTGCATCAAAACCAGAGGTTGGAGCAGATAATGCTTGATTTACTCGAAGGCGGTCCGACACTCCTCATCCCATTCATAGGCGGCGCCCTTCTTCATGAGCTTGGAAAAGGGCTTACACTTGCTGGCCAGATTCAAGATGAATCAGCGTATATAGGCTAAGTGGCCTTGGAGGCCTTGAAGTTCCCGAATGTTGCTCGGGGGAGGCATTTGGCTGATGGCCTTTATCTTTTCCAGGTCGATCTCAATACCTCAGTATCTAACAACAAAGCCCAGAAACTTCCCAAATGTGACCACGAAGGCACACTTCAACGGGTTCATCTTCAGGTGACGGGAACAGAGGAAACCAAACACCTTCTCAAGGTCTTTGAGATGGTCCTGGCGCTGACATGATTTGACCACTATGTCATCTACGTAGCATTCCAACAACGTCCCGAGAATCCGCTTGAATATGCGGTGCATGGCCCTCTGATAAGTGGCACCTGCATTTTTCAAGCTGAATGGCATAACCTGGTAGCAAAAGGTACCTTGGGGAGCCCTGAAGGCTGTGGAATCCTTGTCCTCGGGGGCCATCCGGATCTGGTTGTACCCGGAATACCCATCCATGAAAGAGAGAGCTTGGAACCCGGCCGTGGCATCAATCAATAACTCCGTCACCGGGAGTGGGAAGTCATCCTTTGGGAAATGGCGATTAAGGTCGCGGAAGTCAATGCAGACTTTGATATGACCATTCTTCTTCCTGACCGGCACAATTATGGCAAGCCACTTGGGGTACTGGACTTCCTTAACGAAGTTGGCTTTGATAATATTGTCAACTTCGGCCTCAACCATAGCACCATGAGAATGGTGCATCTTCCTGGGAGGCTGCTTAAACCCGCGATGGTTTGCCGGGAGGCCCAAACGGTGAATGAATACCTGGGGATCTAGTCCTGGTATCTCGTTGTAACTCCAGGAAAACACGTCACGGTGTTGTTTGAGGAAGTCTACGTACTGCTGTCACTCCTCGGGGGACATGGCTACACTGATCAATGTGGGTTTCGGATCTGCCTCGCTACCAAGGTTCACCTGTACCAGTTCATCAACCATGGTAGAGACGCCTTCCTCAAAGGCGGGGGGAGCATCCTCCAGGTCTTCCTCTCCACCCGTGGGGGATTTCCCGCGATGGGAGATACTCCTGGGCTATCAAAGCCCGAGGGGCAGCTAGTGCCGGCTTGGGAAGCAGTGGTCATCATATCAGGAGACTCACTCGCCATTGAGACCATAGCAATGAAGGCAGCCGACCCTATCCCATCTGACCTTCGACCTAAGGGGCCACATTTGATGATATCAAAGCAGTGGTGACGTTTCGGCCTGAGTCGGTGGATTCCAGCCCAACGTAAGAGACACGTATGGCGTACCGCCATTGTCATAAGCTTGACATTCTGGTACTGTACAGGGGTAGGAGGTTCCGGGATCACCTGAGCCTGGTTGATGTAGGAGTACGAGGTGATTTTTTGCCGTCGCTTGGACGCGGGAACATGCCTTCCTTGTGTACCTAAAACAACAAAACATTGCCCCATGTCGGGGGTCGTGGCCTCCAATCGGTGGATCGGGAGGATGTAGGCGTCATCCATGCTTGCCCAGGGATCACTTGTGACTAGGGAGGGTTCATCCTCACTTACTAGGATTTTCTTATCCTTACTCTTGTAATAATCAACATCCAGATAGCGGGCCTCACAAGAGGCGAAAGGAGAGGCATCTCCTTGTAGCACGCCTACTCGACCGTTGAGTGAGTATTTGAGGAACTGGTGATATGAGGAAGGGACCGCTGCATGCAGATGGATCCATGGCCTACCCATCAACACATTGTAGGCGGTGTCTTGATAGACGAACATGAACTCAGTGCTGGCAATTAAGCCACCGAACTGAGTCTTCAGGCGGATCATGCTGACTGGGGTTTGCTCGGTCCTGTCGTACCCTGGATTCTGAGGTCAGAGGGAGTTAAATCACCTTCAGACAGACCCAAATTTCGCAATGTCTGAGTCAGAATTAGGTTGATTCTGGAGCTCGTGTCAACGAGGCAGCGGCGGACTTCCACACCATTGAAGTGGCCAGTGATGTACAGCGGGCGAATATGCCCCTGTATAGGAGGGTCCTCATCTTCACCAGAGAACTAGATAACCACCTGAAATTCGGCATTCTCAATTGTCTCTACATGGAAGGCTTTTTCAGCTGCTACCTCCGTCTCAAACTGGGGGGGGGGGATCCTTAGGGCCTCGGAAAGTGCCTCGCGCATTTCATATGATAGGAGAAGGGACTCAAGGATAGAAAACCTTTTCGGAATGCCGACCAGGTGCTTCAGGACATCATACTTTCATGAAAAATGCGAACCTCTGCCTACAGGAGGTCGTTCGACAGTTGGAGGCATAGCGGGTCCTGCTGGTTGAACCAGCGGTTGGCTAGTACTGGGTAAATACTGCTGCCTACTAGTTGAAGCCTGAAGAGTAGTCGCTAGACTAGGATCGGACAGCGGAGGCTGGCCTGTAGCCGGGCGAGACTGACTGTGATATGAATGAGGAAGCTCTCCCTGATCTAGTAGCACAAACAGCGGTGGAGGTAGAGCTGAGGGCGTTGGATGGGGTTGCGCATGCTAAGCTCTGCGCTGAGCCTGCTGTCTGGTCTCAGTAGCATGCACGACCTGGCTGAAAGTGCCCGCTGACGTACCTCGATGACCAGCGTGGTTGCGGTTCCACTGACGTTGACGTCGGCTGGAAACGTTGGGGAGGTTCTCCTGGCGTTCCCCCTCGTCGGGAGTCATATAGGGCTTTACCAGATCCACGGTGTTAACCAAAGCGTACCCCTGGCTGTCGCTCGACGAGTCATCCACTACCGGTCGGATTCTGGGAGGAATCCCCATTTCAGGGGGCATAAAGTCGCCGAGAGTGCGGGGTGACGACGACACCGGCGGAGCGCGTTGCTTCTTCTTGCGCCGTCGCTGCTTGCCCTTTTGGGAAGAGGTCGGCTGTGAAGATGATGCAGAGGTACCAGCTACTTCTTTTGAAGGTTCCGACTGCTTCAGGCGCGCTCAGATGATACCATGGGCATAGATGGCGGTTTTTCAAGCCATCCAGTCATTGTATTTCTGGGATCCGCGGCTGGGAACCTGTTGCCACTCGCCTTCACTGTCGCTACCGATCTCTGACCCTGCAAAGACACCCGCCACTTGTGTTGGTGCCGGGCCCAACCTGACTATGTTGTTGTTGACCTGGTCTTGAAGCCAGTCTTTAAACACATATCATTGCTTGAGGGTGTGCCCCAGAATCCGATGATAAGGAAAGTATTTGGGGTGATCGGTGAGATTCACCTCTGCCGGCCTTCTGCACTCAGGAAGGCACACAATCCCTTGCTCTAGAGAACTTCGAAAGTAGCCAGGGACCTGATTTTCGTTGAACGAATAAGTCTGGTGCCTCCTTTCCAGATAGGGGGCCCTGGGGGCCTAGCCCCGAAGAGGGGTTGGAGGGGCCTGCCGAGGAGGCGGCGCCTGATTGTCTCGCCTAGGTGGAGGTGGCGCATTGCGCGGGGGAACCTGTCGATTCTGAGGCAGTCGCTGCTGGGCAGGAGCCTGTGTTTGAGGTGGAGGACCTCTGCGGGGTTGTGGGGATGGTGCTACTGGCAGTAATTCCAGCTGCCTAGGGGCTTCTTTTTGGGCCACCGTGGCGGGTTTGGCTCTGGCGGTCCTCCTGGCTGGGATCATAGGGGGCAACAAACGTGCCTGACTAGCCTGTTGCAGAGCCTCCTCAAGGCGCTGAGCCTTATCTGAGAAATCTCTGAACCCTCCAGGGTAGTTTTGGGTAATCAGGGAGGGTACCAGCTCCGTTTTGACGTTCCCCACACACATCATCAGTAATTCCTCCTAATTAAGTGGAATATCGAGGGAATACGTAAGTCCCTTCCACCGGGTGATGAAATCGGCGACTCGCTCATCAGGTCTTTGCTTGCACTTGAAGAGGTATGCAATGCTGGTCTTCCACGTGGTGGAGCTGAACTGGTATAGGAACTGCTGGCGGAGATCCTCCCAACCAGTCACCGATCTGATAGGGAGCTGGTTGTACCAGACGAATGTGGGACCTTCCAATGTCTGTACGAAACATCGGAGCTTGGCGGCTTCTTGCTGGGCCGGGGTCCCCAGCATGGGGCCACACCTGGAAGAAAAATATGCCAAGTGCTGTGGCGGGTCCCCTGTCCCGTTGAAGGGCGAGAAAGTGGGGTTCCCAAAACCCGGGGATGCGGGCATATCATCCACCCATGCGGGATACGGCTTGCCATCTGGTGGGACCGCCACCTGCCGCGTTTCCAACGCTTCGATGCGGGCTGTGAGTGCCACTATAAGATCATCCGAGTGGGGGTCCCTGTCTTGACGGGGATCTCTAATCACAAGTGCGTTTCCAGGTTCTTCAACACGGTAGATCGCTTCGGCAGCTCGTGGATCGACTGGCAGAACGACCTGTGGGGCGACTTGGGGAATCCAGACTGGATTCTTCAGATTTCCCTGTTGTTCAGGGGGGTTTGGCGAGACGTATCGCACCCTCTTACCATAAGTTCTGGCTTCTGCCCTGTCTGCATAAGTAGCATGATCAGGGTTTCCTGGAGGCATATCACCGGGGGGAAATTGTTCCTGCCCCTACTGCCCCGGCCTGGGATTACCGTAGTCAGGTCGCCGCTCTGCAGCGCGCTCATCCAAGAGTTCGTCAACCAGCCACTTCTGCTCAGCAAGATGCTAGCGTAACGTGGAATTCTCGAGATCTTCGTCCGTTTTCTGCATAGAGGCCGGGTTGGAGTGCTTGACAGTTCTGACGTGCTCCTTACCCTTGCCAGTATTTCGACCGAGTAACAGCGACTCAGTGGGTACAGGGAGGCCTAGCAGGTTTCTCTGCTGACAGGTAACCCTCCCTGATGGGTCCAGCAGTGGCGGTATGCCCTCGGGGGGTAAGTCTCCATCGAAAAATTTAAACTCGTCTTCCTTGTCCACTACGTCAGCCATGTGGACCGCGACCACTCTCGATGGCATGTCCTCAATGTCGCATAGCGAATTAGGCTGCCGTCAGATAGGGTCAAAGAGGAGAGCGGCATAGTGTCCCCAACCACGGACTTGCACATGGGGGGTAGCCTCCCTAATGACTCTGTGGAGTACTTTAAAACTCTGAACACATTTTCATTGAAGGGCGCTCTGCCAGCCTGGCGACTCAGGGTGCTGGGCCACAAGGAGTGCGGCCAAATCGATCAGGCGACATTCATCGCCGATTTCTTCAAAGTGGTCTCAACTTCTGGGGTACACCACCCACTCTTAACAAAGGCGGAAGTGTTTCTCCCATAGGGTTCAACAAAAGCACCCCACTTCTTTAGGGGTAAGGGACTCTAGTGCGTGAAAGTTCAGCACCGCCGTCGTCCAGAACTTCTCCGGGAAGTAATCTGCTGCGAGACTGCTCTAGAAGCTCCTGGGTTTAGACTCGGGGTCTGGCCCTGTATTTCCCCACTCGTCAACCGGGGGCAGCTGAGGGGCCGATAGCGGTACCGAGGCGGACCTCTGGGATAGTAAACTCAGCGGCGGACAATACGGAGAACGAGCTAACTGGACGCTGAATTCCGGGCCATCCTCTGAAGAGTGAGGTGACCTAGCCACGATGTCACGATATGATGGGCTGATAGCCACAGCTTCCGGCACTGGAGTCGCGGTAGCCGGCGATAGGTCACATCATCACTCTACCGCCGTTGGCCCCCAGAATAGCTCTCTGTGATATCTGGTAGAGGTAGAGGGCGCTTCTGGTGACAATGGTGGTGATTTCACCATCGAGACCTATGGAATTTCCATGATTTCTTCCTCCTAGATGTACCTGGGGAGAGAGATGGGAATCTGGTGGACCTCACATTCTGGGAGAATGAGGCTAACGTGCCTGGTTCCTGCCCCAGTCCTTGATACGGAGGAGCGGGGAGAAGGTTCCATCGCTGAGTCGCATTCCGCTTCAGAATCCAAGAAACGAGCTGGTTTGATCTCCACCCGAGCCTTCCCAGGACTCTTCTTGTGGCGGCGACGACCCGCTCTCCTACCCCGGGGTGGCTCTTCGGGACAGGGTTGATCTTTAATAGGTAGTCTTGGGGCGGCGCTAGCGCCGTCGCAGAGAGGTTCCCCGCTCAAGATAGCCGAGGTGTGAGGGACACCAGGGAAAATACCGAAGGGTACATGGGGATGACCTCCATGGAAAACACCCATGTGGGCAGAGCCTCCGTTGGAATCGGCAGGAGCATGGGGAGGACCTCCATGGTTGATGCGGGCGGAGCGAGGCTGACCTTCACTCCCCAAGTTTCCGGGGAGAGGACCTTTACCAGTTGCATAGAGGACGTAGTGAGGGCCCCCACATTGGAGAAAGACCGGATGGAAATTGCCTTCAGATCAGTGGTCGGGGGCAGGATGATGGACTCCATACCCTGTATAGTGGACGCGGGAAAGGTTTCCGCGCCAAGCGTCACTGCCGTGGGGCAGGTCTTCCTTCAGGATGGGGGTAGCACGAGGCATACCTCCATGACGAGCTTTGGAGCGGGGAAGGCCCACGCTCTGTGGAGTAGTGGTACAGGGAGGGCCTCCGTATGGGGTGACATCACTGAGGGTTAGTTCGCAGCGATCACCACTCAGGCCTGCAACCCGGAGAGTCAACCCAGCCTGCCCGTGGGGCGGTTGGGGTCTTGATCTTGGTTGGGCGAAGGAGTGCCCCTACTCAGTGTATGAAGGTACTCCATGATTCATTTCGGCAGTGGCTCGGGCCACTGTAGATATTGACGTCGATGCACCTGGGCGAGCGTCCTCAGCCCGGGCCCGGCGCTGACATCGGGTCAGACGAGCTGTCGCAGGTGGTGCAGGGGCATGGCCTGCCTGCTCTTCATGTGGAGTCAGATGGGGGCGATGACGCGGCCGAGTGGGATCCCCTTCCTGGAGCCCTTGGGCCGGGAACTTGATCGGGCCGATCCATACATCACCCGCCTCATCAGCGTAAGGTGAGGAGTCGTCGAGGAGTTCTGGGGACAGGCTCCTGAAATGATTGAAAGTTGGGGTGGGGAGCAAGGGATCCCTGCGCGGCCTATTAGGGCAGCGTTGACGGCGGGGCTTAGATGCCTCCAGGTCCAGGCGGGCCATATCCCGAGTTGGGATGACCCCTTCCTCCTCGTACCTGCGTACAAGGTTGTTGATCACCCTTCGCTGGATGATATCTAATGGGGAGAGGTGATGTGGGCACCCCATATTTCATGATTTAGCGGCCGTCGTGGCGGTAGTGGAGCCATGCGGGGTGGCTGTGCTGGTGTTTCCCCTGCCTCTGCGTAGGCGAGCGGGCGGTGATCGTGTCTCCGCAACAGCAACCTGGTTCCTGGAAAATGAAGGGATCAACTCATCAACACTGTGAGGAAAAGGATTGACAACCAGTGCCCCAGCGTCTTTCCATTCTCTATGTCTGTAAGAAGGATCCACACCAACACGTTGCAAAATGGATTGCCCCACATTCTACTACCCCGACTTCCGGTGAGTTTCACGACAGGCCCGCTATTTGCTTGGCGGGACCAGGTGCCGAATATATGGATCCGGTGACACATCAATCTACTGGTGTCTTGAACGCTACTAATCTTCACATTGAGGAGAAGAATTTCATGTCAGGTTCACCATTTCTGTTTCCGACGCTTTCACCGGGGCGCACGCATCTGTCCGTCTGCGGAGGAGGACGTGCTGCACTATTGCCCCACATTCCCGCTTTCCAAAGGCGGGCGACATTCGCTCCTTATTCAGGGACGTCTGCTCCTTAATCGAAACGGGATGATGGTATGTTGGTTCTTCCTTCCATGGATTCCTCCTCAGAACTCGTCACCTAGTCCGAGTATACCTCATAGATCTAATACGTTGTTCATGAAACTCTTCCCAGTGCCATGTTTCCATGGATGCCGGTTAATTACACTGCTTCTGTCGGGACATTCCAAAGGGCCCGGTCAGGGCAGCAACCTTCAGTCGGGGGAGTAGTCATGTTGAGACATCAGTAGCATGTCTGGATGCTGGGGACCTGGCATGTCTGTCTATTATCCCTGGTCACAGGGCTTCTCTAGGGCGTGGAAGCCCGAGGAATCCCACATCGAGCGCGGGGAATTATATGCCATAGACATATGTCTGAGGTTTTCCTCAGCTTCCTGTGTTTAACATAGGGTATGCCGCGAGTTTAACGTCCAGCGGAGACGGATCATCCCGATCAGATCATTAGCTATAATGGATCGGATTGAGGGATTTCCCTTGAAGAGGTGCCGATACCGGGACCAGCCCATGGGCGGCTGTGAAGAGGAGCAGACCGACATGGTCTCATCGGGATATGACAGTCTGGGCAAGAATCAGGGTGGATGATGGATGGACGAATGAAGTAGATGGTGAAATGGCAGGGGACCATCTCAAGGGTGACGGTGAAGTTGGGCTTGAGCCTCAAAGAGACCTCCCACGTATCCCCGTGGCAGGGAATCAAAGTCCACGTAGTTTGAGATGGTGCCGGTGAACCGGCAAGAAGGTGGACCTTGGTCCGATGGATGTTGTCAGCGAACCAAAGAGAAGGTGGGCCTTGGTGCGATGCGTTAGTGAACCGACACGAAGGTGGACCTTAGTCCAAATGGTGTGGGGATTACACACTAGGCTGTCCGGGTGTGGATGAACCGACGTGAAGAAGGTCGGAGTGACCAACAGGTGGTGGGCTCGAACCTCTGAGAGGCTTCCTACGTACCATGCCATGACATGGATCAAAGACCACATAGTTCAGGTTGGACATCGGAAAGCCGACATGAATGAGGAGGACTAGGAGGGTCCTAGTGGTGGTGGACTTGGACCTCGTGGAGGCTTCCTACGTACCATGCTGTGACATGGATCAAAGACCACATAATTCAGAGGGGCTTCGTCGGAAAACCAACGTGAAGGTGGGCCTTGGCCCGATGGGTGGTGGGATTGAACCTCTGGAAGGCTTCCTACGTACCATGCCTTGACATGGATCAATTACCTCGTAGTTCAAATGATGGGATTCGTCAGCGAACCAACGTGAAATTGAACCTTGGTCCAATGAGAGATGGGCTTGAACCTCAGGGAGGCTTCCTACGTACCATGCCTTGACATGGATCAAAGACCTCGTAGTTCAAAGGGTTTCATCGGTGAACCGACATGAAAGTAGACCCAGGGGTCCACTAGTGGTGGGCTTGAACCTCGTGAAGGATTCCTACGTACCATGCCTTGACATGGATCAAAGTCCTCGTAGTTCGGATTGGTCACAACGGATTATCGTTGGAATGGAATATAGTTTAACGTCATGCTGGAAGAGAGTGAAACTTGACGTGAATAAACGACGGGCAGTGGGCTTGAACCTCATGGAGGCTTCCTACGTACCATGCCTTGGCATAGATCAAAGTCCCCGTAGTTCGGGATGGCGGTGGGTGTCGGAAAACCGACGTAAATGAGGGACCTTGGTGCGATGGGAGATAGGCTTGAACCTCTGGGAGGCTTCCTACGTACCATGCCTTGACATGGATAAAAGTCCTCGTAGTTCAAAAGGTGGTCACAATGGCTTTTCATTGGACTGGAATGCAGTTTAATGTCATTATGGACGAAGGTAGAACTCAACGTGAATTGGATGACGGGTGGACCTTGGACCAATGATAAATGGGCTTGAACCTCGGGGAGGCTTCCTATGTACCATGCCTTGACATGGATCAAAGACCTCGTAGTTTGAAAGGGTGTGCAGTTTAATGTCATGCGGGACAAGGGCGTACAGTTTAACGTCATGATGGATGATGACATGCAGTTTAACATCATGATGGACGATGGCATGCAGTTTAACGTCATGCTGGATGAGGGCATGCAGTTTAATGTCATGCTGGACGAGTTATTGTCATGGACAATGCCAACTCTAAGCCCACGTGAGTCATGCTCGGTGTGAGAAACAAGAGACAACAAGGACCTAACGATCATGCCGCGAAGGGTGCGTCCATGTGAAGCGAAGAGGGGCTTACGCGTTAGGCAGCCCATGGTGCTGGGACTTACTCCAGGATGGAGGCCCGAAGTGTGACAAAGTGCAGCGAAAGAGGGATTTGGGACCAATGATGGGAGGTGCCTCGTTCCCTATCACGCCCTCCACTGACCTTGGTAGTGGGGAAGTATGGAGATTCATGGGTACAGCCATCCATTGGGGAACTAGGGTCGCCCTTCTCCTGAGAACATACGCCGCTCCAATAAGGAGGATATCATCCCTTGTGGATGGGTGATTCCACTCCCGTGGAGATGAGTGGCGTAAAAAATGTTCGAGATGGGGGGACCCTTCGTGAGAGGCACGAGGTCAGGTCACAGTTTAACGTCATGTGTTGAGGACGTGGTGCTTGGCAGTTTAACGTCCTGCAGCTCGGATGAGGTGGGTTCACTCCACATCCCTAGGACTTACATAACTGGTACCCTTTGCTCCTTGGGGGAGGGAAGGTACCAGTAAGGTCGTGGTCAAGGGGGGTTGTAGAGTGAACCATCGAGGGGTCCACGTTAGCGTGGCTATGAGAAGAAGCAATATCCGTTAGCGTGCCTATGCGAAGAAGCATTAGGCGATGTAAATATACGAGTAGTATTGTCCTTGTAACTTTGAAATCGCATCGTGCATACCTGGAGGGTCGCACGGGAAGAGGAATTCCCAAGAAAAGGAGTGTTCTTCATGAAGCAGAGTGCCTTGGACTTAGCATGGGGCATAGGTGTGAGTGGAGGGTGCTTCGCGAAGTAGAATAGTATTCGCGGAGCACCGCCTCGTGAAGAAGAGGTGCCTCGCGAAGCAGGGTGCTGCGAAGCAGTGTGCTTCACGATGTGTAGCGATCCTGCCTTAGCATAGGGATCACTAGTAAAGGTTGGGTGTTTCGCGAAGCATAAACGCTCCGCAGCTGCCCGGGTTCCCTTGGGAATCCCCCTCCTTCGCAAATTCCCTTGAGCTTCGCGAAGGGCATCCCTCTCGGAAGAGGGGCTCAAAACGAGACAAAGCGAAGGCGTCACACGAAGTAGAAGTACCTCATGGAGCTCATGATTACTGGGGGAAAAGGGTGCTTTGTGATTCAGGAGAGGAGAGGCTGAAAGGTCGGATTGTCTGTCCCTGGGACTCAGGGGGAGCCCCGTATTTATAGGCAAGGGGCACCGTGAAGCAGAATTCTTGCGATGCCTCCGGTGCTTCGCGGCGCGCTGGCGAACATCAAATTCGTTCACGGAGAGGTACCGCCTCTGGAGCTTCACGGCGGGCTCGTGAACATCAAATTCGTTCGTGGAGAGGTACCACCTCTAGAGCTTCGCGGCGGGCTCGCGGACGTCAAATTCGATCACGGAGAGGTACCGCCTCTGGAGCTTCACGAGACCGCGATGCTCAGGGTGCTTCGCGTCGGTGCTTTGCGAGGCAGCGTGCCGACCTTCTTTTTCGTCCCTTCCTTTCGTGCAATATTTTGGCGCCAAAAGTGATCTAATTTTATAAGAAATCAATGATGTTAAAAAATGTGATTTTAGGGGTTTTCTAGGTTTAGGGATATGAGTTGTGTTTAAAAGAGGTGAGTTATTTGAATTTTTTTCAAATTGTAAATGTTTGTTTAAATTCTTTAATTCAATAGAGAGATTTATTTTTAAAACTATGTGGTGCTTCATTGAAATCAGTTTTGGAAACACTTTGAATGGTCCAAGTCGAGTTTGACCTTGGGTTTTAAAGTTTATAATGGTTTACATTTTGATTTCAAATAAAATAAGGCCCAATTTTAATGGTTACTTGGATTTAAAAAATGTGTTTTAGAGGTACTATCTAAAGGGGGGTGGGGGGTCTGTGATTTTAAATTAGTGGTTAAAAAAATAGTTTTACCTATTTTAATAAATAATATGTTTGTATTTGTCCCTTGTGTGATTTTGGGACTACTATATATGATTTTAGAGACATGATGGAGTTTATATCATGCCTTGAATGGTTGATGTAAGCCTCCCAAAAAGGTCTAGTATAGAAGTATAATTATTATCTTGGGGGGTTTTACTCCTCACAATTTTAACACTACCTAGGCTCCAAATGGAGTGGAATATGTTTTATTCTCCTCTTAGTGGGGTACCTTGGATTTATTCAAGTTTATTTTGGTTTAGAGTGTTTTATTGGAAATAATATAGGATAATTTTCTTAGGATTTTATCCTTGGTTTAATTGTTGGATTAGTGAGGTGTTGTTTTCCTGGAGACTTTTATGTGAGCTCTAGTTTTGGACGTTTGTTTGAATTAGATTAGAGAAGTTTAATTTTAATGAAGAGACAATTATTTGTTGTACCTTTAGGAAGTTTGGTTATGTATATTTTAGGATGAAAACCTATTTTGGGGGTTTTTGGGTGATTTTGGAACATTTGTGACATGAGGAAAAATTTGTCCAATATTTTCTTGGGTGCCTCCTTAGTTTCTCTATATGAGCGGAGGTTCTTTTAGGGATGTCTGTGCCTCATTTCTTGATGGTTTTAATTGATGAATTTACATGTTGTAGACCAAGGGATAGTTTTATCTTGATGTGTTGGACATGGAATACCTGGAGTATGTTCATGGATAACTAGGGGGTGTAGTTTTGTTTCCATTTACACTGTGGGTACTACCAAGATGAGTTTCCTTTTAGAATCATGGTGGGATGGTATACCATGGGTTTGAACTTAAGTACCCTCACATGAAGTGTGAAACCTAAGGTTAGAGTTGTTTCATTTCTTAATGAGGCATGTTCTGATTTTTTTCTCCTTGTATTTGGGATTCTAGGAATTTGGTGATCTAGTTTTGCATTCTTTGGAGATAATTTTTATTCTAGTACCTCCTTGGTGGTTTTAGAGCTAGTGTTTTTTGGTTTTTATTGTCCAATGGAGTTTGGTAATTCTATTAGATATTTTGGTAATTCATTTTTTTTTGTGATATCCTCTTGTTTTTTTGAAAACGAAGTTATTTTTTATTTCACTATTTTATATTAGATCTATATAGTGGGGAGACCTATTCTAGGTCTCTATCTACCAAAGTTTATTTTGACCAGCTGTAGGTCAGTTTCAACTTGCGGTTTCTTGATGTTTATTGATTAATTCATCAGGTTGATCAAATAATTCTAATTTTATTATTCTTATTTGTTTGTACTATAATTTGATTTAAGACTTTCTGGGGGTATAAAATGGAATTGTGGGAAGAAGTATGCTTACTACATGTCACTATCACTATATAATTTGTATTATTTTATTCCATTATGGGGTTCTCTAAATTTATAATTTTTTGGGGAGAATGGTTTAGGGTACACAGTTTATGGTAAACTTTGAAAATACCCTTTGATAAGTTGAAATCATATATACATTTTTCTTTCATTTTATTAAGGATTATCCATGTTTTTACTCAATAATTAACCTAGTATGTGTTGTTTATTGCATAAAATAGGGTTTCACAGTTTCAAATCAAAATTTTGAGAGACTAACAAAAAATTCCCATTACACATCATGAAACTCCATTACATGATGTGTAGACAACTTTTACAAGATAAGGACAAGTCGTGAATAATTTCAAGCCATGAATCCATTACACAATATGATTCACCAATAAACGTCATGTAACCTTTGAATTAAATTCATTTTTTCAAGATACAACCCGAAAGAAGATACACGCCGTGAAGCTCTATTACATGTGGAGAAAGGAGTTAAATTTCTAAATCTACAAAAAAGATTCACATGAGATTCATGAAGATTCAAAAACCATGGAGGGAAACTCATATCAAGATTAAAAGACACGAAAAACCATTAAAAATCATGTTATTTCCTTATTATTTACCTACAACAAGCATATTGCAGACATAGAAAAGATTAATTTTTAGTTTTGTGTCATTTTTATCTCATTTTTATCTCAATTTTCTTCCACCCTTTCTCACTAAACTCAATTTACATAAATTATTTTCATTTTTTTATGATTACTCAATCCCCGATCATTAATTTGTGAAGCTCGAATGGCTTGAAGGACTTCATTTTTATTGATTTTTGATAACCCTCCTTTCAAGGGATGAGGGGGAACCCTTATAAGGCCTATAGGCTCAGAGATTACAAGCCCCGTAGGTTTAGGAGATTACATGATCCTAAGGAATTCATTAATCCTTTTATATTTTTTAATTTCTTAATATTAATTTTCATTGGTATGGTAACCGTGTTTTCATTTATTATTCTATTTGTAATCGATTCTACCATGATTATCTAAACTTATTAGGGTCGGGATCAAGAGTAGGGGTGATTGAATCCAATTAATATTTAATTCTCAAACTTGGAAATCTTAAGGAATAATAATCAGGTTAAATAAATTTTTTTAAATCCAATTATTTTAAGTGACCTTGACCATGGGAAGATTGAATGAATAACCCTAATTTTATTGGAGTATAATAGGATATAACCAATAGCCTATGATACTTTTTGATTTTTGAAGCTAGGTTTAATGCATCACAATTTCAGCTATCTCCAGACTAATGCATATATGTCTCTTGGATAAATGTAGTTTTTTTGACCATATCCAACTGATGGCCTCTACTTACTTCAAATCCTAGATCTTATGACTATACCAAGTTAGATTTAAAGACTATAATTTCTCCTAAACCCTGAAATCAATCCCAATCCCTTCCTTATCTCTAATATTTATCCATAAAACTCCTAACCTTATTCATTTTTCCAATGTCAACCATCTTGTGAGGAATCATACCCCAAAGGGTTATAAGACTTAGTTTGTGATATCCAATCCAAAAATTATCATTGGAGTGACCCCACACTACTACTATACTATGGAATAGTATAAAGTGTAGTTTGGGAAAAATAAATCTAATCTAATCGCAACCCACATGAATTTAACGACACATATGGGTGTGTCAAATTTTGGTGCTATTGAAAGAGATTAAAAAGGAGTGTGTTGATGAATATTAACCTATTGAATAAGAACCTAGGATTACCTCTCCCTTTCTCCATTTCCCTTTTCTTTTCCATTACCTTTTCTTTTAGACGCCACTGCATCCTCCTACTTGCAGCTTAGTGTATACACCAGACTCCTTTGACTCATTCGAGGAGCCTTGATGCATGCGAATAACTTGAATTTAAACCTGAAATCTATAGGTATATTTTTTCACACCATTGTTCAAAAATATAAGACTACAAAAATCCTGCAGGACTAAACCAACCCAAACTATTAAGGTAATTTTGTCTCAATTTTCCTTCTTTGAGACACATATTTTTTATACACCAATATTCTTTTATGGGGAGTGTATACTATCAATTTGACATGATATATCATGAATATTATTATTTTCATGATATTATAAGATTCATGTAATGTTATTCTATCTCTAGGATTATGATTTAATGTTACCAAAGTGGTAATAGTTCATTGATAAAATCTCATTTTTTATTGTGATTGTTAAAAATTATGCTTAAATTGATGAAGTATTATGATCCATCTCTCAAGAAAACTTATGATTTTTCTTTTGTTATGGGTTTTCATGATATCTTCATGTATTGGTACAAATTTTACACTCTTTGGTACTTAATATAATTAATAAGACGTTTTTAAGAAAATATGACCTTATTTTTCTCTTCGATCAGAAGTAAGTTTTATTCAAAAAATTATGTTTTCAAAAATGTTTTTAAAACTATATCATCAGATAATTTTCAAGGAAATAGGATTTTAAATTTGTTTTATGATTTTTGTTGCTTCCTTTATAATTTTTCAAATCCATTTTCAAAGAAAATATTTTTCCAAAATGTTTTATGTTTTAAAAAGAGTTTTCAAAGTAGAAAGGATATTTTTCACAAGAAATGTTTTTAAGAGACCTTTCAAAATTATTTTCCATCTAAGATGACATCCATTGGTGTTACTCATGTCTTTCTAGGAAATGATCCAAAGGTTCTATTCATATAATTTCTCTGAATAGTTTATTTTTTAATGGAATGATGTTTATGAAACCAATTTTTCATTCACGGGTTATATTCTTATGAATCTCACTTATTTTAAATGGTTATGCTTTGATTAAAATGATTTTGAAACATGTATATTTTCCACAAGTTATGATATGATGACATGTTTATGATCCCCATTTCATTTTCTAGGTTATAATATTATTGTTTATGATATTTTGGAACATGTATATATGATTTCATTATGAGATGGGTGGGACCTATATCTCCCTCTAATTCATTGCGTAAAGATTTATATCTCATGATATAATGATGAGAAACAATTCAACGGGCTTGATCCACTAGAGGAAGATGGGGAAACCCAATACACTATGGGAAGGTAGGGAAACTCGATCCCTTATAAGGAAAGAACTGTGAATGGGGATTTAGGTGTTTCCCTCCCAGTAAGTATAGTCCCCATGAAGTTCCCTGATAAGTTTTGGAAATGTGCCTTGAATTATAGGGAATGATATTTTATGTTTATGTGTCTGCAACAATTCCATGTCTTATTCCTATGTTATGATTTCATGGATTATGCTCTTTATTCCCTCATGATTCATATCTTATGAACTTACAATGTTTATTCCATGACTATTATTTATAATCTTTTATATATAGGGTATGATCTTATATTTTTATGATCATATTATCATAACCTCATGCTCATTATTATGCTTACATATCTCCCTTGTTTACCCTTACCGATCATCTGAGATCACCCCTTTTTATGTTTCTTTTCCCCAGGTTACGAAGATATGTATTATTTATGATGTGTATAAGAAGGGTTATAGTCATGAAGAACCTAGTGAGAGATAATGTATCTCACTTATGTGCCAATGTTTTGGTATCCATGTTTCTAAAGGCACTAAACTAATACTATCTTTTGGTGTTTGTTTGTGTAATATATTATGTATTATGAAAAAATGATGTAATTTTAATGTATGAATAGAGAGGGTCCCTATAGTAGTTTTGAGGAGAGTTTTAGAATATCATTCACACCCCGAGCCTCAAGTTTTCATGGGTAGTTGGGATTTTTTTTGATTCTGGATTGATATTGGATGGATTTATTAGACTAGGATTTAATGGCTATGGAAGTGGTTCATTGATCCTCATTGGAATTAGATTAGTTGCCTTGGGGTTGTATTTTGGTGTTTTATGGTAAATATAGGAGAGAGAATCAATGTGTGAGTTTGGATCGCAAGGCCTGACATAACATGCAACAACCAAGCCCTTGATTTCTGACCCATTCCATATACCAATGCATGATTGGCACATGGATTCAAACCATGTGTCCAAGATGTGTACGATTCCAAATCATGGTTAGTTTTTAAATTTATACCCCATGATGCTTAGATTTAATAATATGTTAGGTCAATGGTAAATCTGTAATGGTGGGTCTTGTGATATGTTTACATTGTTGAATTGGATTTTGGTTATGAATTTTGGTTATGGATTTTGTTATTCCTTTCTATGTGATTGTGTATTAGATGTGAAACTTATTTGTGTGTGTGAAAAGTCGATTTCATGAGAATTTTTTTTGGTTTTAAAATAGTTAACGAGGTTTTAAAATAAAAATATACTCAATGTGGGATGTTTAAAGTATTTTTCATTTTATAATCAAATGCAATTAGTATTTTTAAATGTTTTAATGGATAAAGACTATTATTTTAATGAGAGTGTGATCTAAGTTTATAAGAAATAAATGATATTAAAAAATGTGATTTTAGGGTTTGTTTAGGTTTAGCCCTATGATATGTTTTTAAAAGAGGCGAGTTATTTGAATTTTTTTAAAATTGTAAATGTTTGTTTTAATCATGAAATATGAGAGAGAGATTTATTTTTAAAACTATGTGGTGTTTCATTGAAATAATTTTTGGAAACACTTTTAATGGACCAAGTTGAGTTTGACATTGTGTTTTAATGTTTAAAATGGTTTCCATTTGGATTTTGAATAAAATAATGACCAATTTTAATTGTTCCATAGATTTCAAAATGTGTTTTGGAGGTCCTATATAAAGGGGGTGGGGGTCCATGATTTTAAATTTGTGGTTTTAAAAAATATTTTTTCCTACTTTAATAAAGAATATGTTTGGCTTTGTCCCTTTTGTGATTTTTGGACTACTCTATATGATTTTAGATACATGATAGAGTTGATATCATGCCCTGAATAGTTGATTTCATCCTCCCAAAAAGGTTTAGTATGGAAGTAGAATTCTTATCTTGGGGTGGGGGGGGGGGGGTTCCTCCTTTTGATTTAACACTACCCAAGATCCAAATGGAGTGGCATGTGTTTTCTTCTCCTCTTAGTGGGGTGACTTAGATTTATTCAAGTATATGTTGGTTTAGAGAGTTTTATTGGAAATAATACAGGAAATGTTTCTTAGGATTTGATCATTGGTTTAATTGTTGGATCAGTGAGGGGTTATTTTCTTGGAGACTTTTATGTGATATCTAGTTTTGGATGTTTGTTTGACCGATCTTAGTGAATTTTCATGTTAATGAATTAACCATCATTTGGTGTACCTTTAGGATGTGTATTTATGTATATTTTCAGATGAAAACCTATTTTGGATTTTTTTTTTGTGATTTTGGAGCATTTGGTACATGAGGAAAACTTTTCCCAATATTTTCTTGGGTGCCTCTTCAGTTTCTCTATATGAGAGGTGGTGGTTTTAGGGATGTTCATGCCTAATTTATTGATGGTTTTCATTCCTTATTATATATATTATAGAACAATGGATAGTTTTTTAGGATGGTTTGTACATGGAATACTTGGGGTATGTGCATAGATAATTGGGGGGGGGGAGTAGTTTTGTTTCTAGTTGGACTGTGGGTGCCATTGAGATGAGTTCCCTATTGAAATCACTGTGTGATGGTATACCATGGGTTTGGACTTAGGAACCCACACATGAAGTGCGTGGACTTAAGGTTAGATCTATTTCATTTCTTAATGAGGCATGTTATCAGTTTTTTTCTCCTAGGATTTGGGATTCCTTGAATTTGGTGTTCTAGTTTTGTGGTCTTTTGGGACACTTTTTAGTCTAGTACATACTTGGTGGTTTTAGAGCTAGTGTTTTTTGGTTGTATTTGGATAATGGAGTTTGTTAATTCCCTTTGATATTTTGGGAATTATTTTTCTTGGTGAAATCCTCTTGTTTTTTGAAAAAGAGGTTATTTTTTATTTCATTATTTTATTTTAGCTCTAAATAGTGGGGAGACCTATGCTAGGTCCATATTCACCCAAAGTTTCTTTTGATCATCTATAGATCGGTTTCAACTTGAGGTTTTTTAATGTTGATTGATGAATTCATTAGGTAGATCAAATAATTCTAATTTTATTATTCTTATTTTTTTATTCTTTAATTTTATTTAAGACTTTATGGGGGTAGAAAATAGAATTGTGGGAGGAATTATGATGCTTACATGTCAATTTTACTATACAATTTGTGCTAATTTATTCCATTTTTGGGTTCTCTAAATTTATAATTTTTTTGGGAGAATTGTTTGGGGTTCACGGTTTAAGGTAAACTATGAGATATCCCATTTGATAAGATGAAATCTTATATACATTTTTATATATTTTTTTAAGGATTATCCATATTTTTACTCAGTAATGCACCAGGTATGTGTTGTTTATTATTGAAAATATGTTTTCAAGGTTTCCAATAAAAAGTTGGAGAAATTGGCCAAAAATTCCCATTATATGTTATGAAACTCCATTACACAACGTGTGGACAACTTTCATAGGATAAGGATAAGTCATGAAGAATTTCAATCAATGAATCCATTACACGGTGTGATTCACCAATACACATTGTGTAACATTTGAATTCAATTCCCATTTTCAAGATACAACTCGAAGGAGGATACACATCATGAATCCCTATTAGACATTGTGAAAGGAGTAAAATTTCCAAATATATAGATAGGATTCATGTGAGATTCACACAGACTCAAAAATCATAGAGACAAACCCAAATCAGAATTAAATGACATGAAACACCATTACATGTCATGTAATTTCCCAATTATTTACCTATAGAAGGTGCACCGCATATAAATACAAGATGTAATTTTTAGTGTTCTCTCGTTTTTATCTCATTTCTCTCTCAATTTTCTTCCACCCTTTCTCCCTAAACTCATTTTTCATCAATTTATTTTCATTTTTTTTACAATTACTCAATCCCCGATCGTCAATCTGTGAAGCGTTCTTCATCCTTTTTGCATCACTAACCTCATGCTACGTGCATTCATCATCTCGATCATCAATATTCATCGAATCCATACTGCACTTGTTATTATTCTTATTTAAATTAATTATTTGATTGGAATTGTGATTGTTTCAAAGATAATATTGTCTATTCTCAATTTTATGTTTGTTAATTGGTAATCTTAATCCTTGCATGTTTTGTAATTGCTTAATCTTAATTTGTGTTGGTATGATAACCATTTTTACAATTATTATTCTTTTTATAATCAATTCTATCATGAGTAGATAAAATGATTAGGGTAGGGATTGAGAGCAGGGGTGATTGAATCCAATTTATCTTTAATCCTCAAACTTGGGAATCTTAAGAAATAATAATCTGGTTAAATAAAAATTGTTAAATCCAATTATTTTAAGCAACCTTGACCAAGGAAAGATTGAATGAACGACCCTGATCTGATTAGAGTATAATAGGATATGATCAATATCCTATGATACTTTCTTATTTTTGAATTTAGGATTAATGCATATCGGTTTAATCTATCTCCAAACTAAGGAATAAATGTCTCTTAGATAGATATAGTTAGTTTAACTATATCCAACTGGTGATCTATGATTTCTTCACATCCTAGACCTTGAGACCA
Organism: Viscum album; assembly: GCA_963277665.1. NCBI lineage: Eukaryota > Viridiplantae > Streptophyta > Magnoliopsida > Santalales > Viscaceae > Viscum > Viscum album. Next base: position 741,553,717 of record OY728123.1, on the reverse strand, counting down.
TAAAAAGTTATAATTAAAGATCATCCTTTCTCCTGAACCCCAAAATTGATCATGATCCCTTCCTTATCTCTGATCTTTATCCATAAAACTTCTAACTTTAGTCATTTTCCCAAGATCAATCATTTTGTGAGGAATACTACCCCAAAGGGTTTTAAGCCTTAGTTCATTCCAGTTAATCCAAAAATACTCATGGGACTAACCCTACACTACTACTATATTATGCTCTAGTAGGAAGTTTATTTTGGAAAAAAATAAATCTAATCTGACTGTGGACTATGTGAATTTAACGACGTGTGTGAGCACGTAAAATTTTCATACTGTTTCTGGGAATTCAAAAGGACTATGCTGAGGCATAGTAACCTATAACAAAAGAACCTAGGATTACTTATCCCTTTCCCCATTTCGTATTTCTTTTCCTTTACCTTTTCTTTTAGACACCACTACATCCTTCTACTTGTGGCTTTGTGCATGCATCAGGGCCCTTTGGATTGTTCGAGGATCCTTGATGCATGAGAACAACTTTCCTTCAGACCCAAAATTGATAGATATATTTTTGCACCCTGCTATTCAAAAATGGAAGACCTCCACAATACTACAGGTCTAAACCAACCCAAGCCTCTGAACATGAAACCAACAATACATGGAGAGTATCCAGTACAACAAAAGTGCACCATCATGGATTATGGATTTCCATAAATCAATGGTTCAACACCCAACATCGTACGACCTCCTATACAGGAAGATACATTTGGAATCAAACTTTGAATCATCCATATGATCTAGAATATGATCCAATTTAGTGTTCTTAAAAATGAATACCCCCATAATCATATCTCAAACTTCCTGGAAGTCTACGACACCTTTCAAAACTAGGGAGTATCTTCTGATGCTATAAAACTTTGATTCATTCCTTTTTCCCTAAGAGACCGAGCCAATGATTGGCTCAAAAGACAAGAACCCAAGTCTATCATAACTTGGGATGATTTAGCCAAGAAATCACTGGATAAGTACTTTCCACCAATCCGCACTTTGAAATTGCAGAATAACATCTAGAATTTCACTCAAGAAGATCGAGAGTCAGCATGGGAAGCATGTGACCATTTTAAGGATCTTACTAAAAAGTGCCTACATCATAGACTTGATATGTGGGTACATATACAAACATTTTACAAAATCCTCTAACCAGATACTTTCAATGTCATTGATTCCTCCGCTGATGGAGGGTTAATTTTCAAAACACCCAAGGCAGGCTGAGAAATTCTAGAAGAATTTTCTCATAATGCTAGTCTGTGGTAGAGTGATCATGGACCACCCAAAAATGGGAACCATAAAGTTGAAGAGCATAATTTAATAGATTAAAAATTCAAGGCTTTCACTATGATATTGGAATAATTTAAACTACTAGATGAAACACTAGCCCCTCATTCTACAGTCATGGAAATTCAGTCATGCGAAATGTGCAGTGGCTTGCACCCTTATCAGGACTGCACAACAATTTTTGACGAACAAACAAGATAGGAGTGTTACATAAATTATAATCAGTAAGTACAGAAATTTCAATAACCATAGAAATAATTTCAACCAAGGCCAGTTCAACATAATAAAAAAAACAATCAAGGGTACTTATAACAAAGAAGTGGTTAGAAACCATTCTTAAATCAAGGACCACCAGGATATTTTCTAATAAATCCTATTCTATGACCACCATAGTAAGAAACCCAAAAACTATTTGAATAAATTTTTTGGTGTTTTTTTTAATAATGTTTTTTATTTTTTGACAACTAAAATTTATTATTGAATAATGTTTTTGATATACATGAAGATGATGTTGTTGGTTGTTGGAATTTTGTCTTTGTCGTAATTAGAGAAAGAAATAATTTTCTTAGTTTGAAAGAAGTTTCTAAGTCTGAAAGAAGTTGAGGATTTTGAAAGATGTTACTGAATGAAGAAGTCCTTTTGTTTCTAAAGATTTTTGAAAGAGGATGTTGTTGAAGAGTGAAAAGTCATAAGTTTGAAAGTTTCTCAAACTTTCTAAAAAAATCAGAAGATGATTTACTGATCAAGAAGTTCTAAAAGATCATGAAAACTTTCATGATAAAATCTTTTGAAGAAATGGTAGAGATGTATAAAGAAATTAGAATCACCTTTCTGAGCATGTTTCTGGAAAAAATTAGAACCTGTTTCCTGAGAAAATTAGAACCTAAATTCTGAAAAAATCGGAATCTAAAATTTTCCCAAATCAGAACCTGAACTCTTCACAAATTGAAACTTGAATTCTACACAAATCAAAACCTAAATTCTTCACAAATTAGAATCTGAATTATATGAAAATTAAAACTTTAATTCTAAACAATTCAAAACTTTATTTCTGAGAAAATATGAACCTATTTTCTAAGCAATTTGGAACCTAAATTCTGAGTAAATCAGAACCTGTTTTTTGAGAAAATTGGAACATAATTTCTGAGAAAATCAGAACTTATTTTCTGAGCTAATCAGATCCTATTTTCTGAGCATGTTTCTAAAGAAACCAGAACCACATTTCTAATCATTTTTCTGATAAAAACTAAACAACATTTCTGAGAATTTTTCTGATAAAACTGAAACCAATATCCAATATTATCATACTGGGAAAGATATGAAGAGTTCAATAAGTAAATCCTGAATTTTAATTTTGTATAAATCTCAAAGAAATTTATGGAGTTTTTAAGAAGTCAAATATTAAATAATAAATGTGAGATATTTGTGGATTTTTTTTGAGATTTAAGAAAGTAGGAAAGTTTTCAAGTTTCCCACTTTTTATTTTTGAGTTGCTTATAAATATTTGCTCAGATCATTTATTAATTTGTAACTTTTACACATGCGTAAAAGGAGGATATATATAGAATTCAAAGCAAAAAGTTCCTACCATATTGAATAAGGTTTGTTTGAGAGTTTGAGAAAGGAAAAATAAGAATCATCTTTACCGTACTGAAAAGATCAGACTTAGCCAAATCAGATTGAGGATTCAGACTGAGCATTTGTGAAGAAGATTCAACAAAGTTTTTATTCTTTTTTTTAGCTCAATTGTTCTATAAAAAAACACTGTAAATTGACAAGAGTCAATATAATCTTTCCTATCAGGATATATAAGGAATCTAATAGGAGTTGACATAAGTTGAATTCACTTATTCATATTAGTGGATTTCCATAGACCTACGGGAGTGGATATGGAAAGGATGTAGGTTATCACATTGAGACTGAACATCGTAAATCATGTGTGCCTTATGTGCTTTACTATTCTTTCATGCATAAGTATTTTCAAAATATTGATAATAAAATAAATCTTAATAGGTTTCAGGGGTTAATTTTATTAAATTTTTGAAACCTATAAAAAGTGAACAACTAATTAAACCCCCCTTCTCAATTGTTATTAGATCCTTGGAACTTTAATTGGTATTAGAGAGAGGTTACCTTTTTGAATCCTTATCAAATATAATATCAATTCTTTCAATAGTAGAGGATTCCCTACATTTTATGGAAAAATTATTATGGATGGAAAAATAGAATGATTCCATATCTCCTATCTCTTGGCTTGGAAGTTATTGATGCTTCTACTATTGGTTTTCTACCCATTAAGAAAGATACTCCTATGATACTTACTGATAAGAGGAATATAGAAGTTGATGGAAAGGCTAGTAATTCCATCCTGATGTCTTTATCATAGATTTTTTATCAAAAGTTCATATGTCTCAAAATATAAAAAAGTATGTGGGAGAAGTTGGAAAGTGATTTTGAAGGGAATACTAAAGTCAAGGAAGCAAACCTACAAATCTAGAATAGTAAGTATGAAGACATAAGAATGAGAGATGAAGAAACAACTGATTAATAATTCAACAGAGTTAATGAAATTGTTTGCAACATCATAGGATTTAGAGATGTCTTGGAAGATTATACAATTTTGAAGAAACTTATGAGAAACATTCCTGACAGGTTCAATTCTAAAATTTCTGATTTAAAAGATAAGGATGATTTATCTCTTGATTAATTGAATAACTTTCTTGTTGCTTATGAAATGAAGAAATCTATAATATTTAATAATAAAATTAAGTATTAAATGGATTTTGAATCCATGAGAAAAATAAAAATCCATGAAGTTGAAAAAGCTGATCCTTTTGGATTCGATGGTAAGGAAGATGATGATCTAAATGAAAAAAATAACATCTCGCATACCGAAGAACTATCTAAGAGGAAGAGGAAAGTATGGAGGAAAAATTCCTTTAAAATGTTTTGAGTGTGGTGGAATCAAGCACTTTTCTATGAATTTCCCCATGAAGAAAGTTTTAGAGTATCGAGATGATTCTGATGAAAAACATTGATGGAAGAAGTGGAACAAAAATGATAAATAAGAGAAGTCTTCCAAAAAATTCAATAAGAAGTATTCCAGAAAGAAAATAAGTATGTTGAGTAAGAAGGTTGAATCAAAATCAAATACAATGATTCTTATAAAGATTAATATTCATAAAAATTCAGAACCTTCATTGAAAAAGTTGAGAAAACAAAAGACTCCTCAGAGAGTAAAGAAGGTGGGGAAGAATCTTATAGAGAGTATCAGCTCAGAACCGAACTTCTTACATGTATTGATCCAAAATAATCTTTTAAGAATGAAATTATATTTCTGGTGGGAGAAAATATGTCACCAAGAAGGAGGATGAATACATTCAAGAGATTTTATGTTACAAACATAGAATTACTGAATAGGGAAAAATGATTGAAGATCTTAGTAAGAAGCTGGAAACTAAGGAAAAAGAGGTCAAAAAGTTGCAGTCAAAACTTTTTAAGTATGAAAATACCTTGAGGAAGATGAATGAAAACTTCAACAAAGCTATAAAAGTAAAATACGAGACTTCTAAAATTGATGAGAAGGATTATAACGAGAATCGGGTGAAATTATCTCCGACCAAAAATAATGTTTCATATGATTCTTATAATATTTCATATTTTGGAAAGAGTATTAGTAAAGATTGGATGGAGAAAGGATCTAATAAACCTTTCAAAACTAAAAAAGTTGAAAACTCACTCAAAAGAAAAAATGGTACAAATCCTGAGTATGTTAGAGATGAAAGAAGTTATCAAACTCAACAAAGATTCTCTAGATAAAGATATTTATTGAATAGAAAATCAAGATTTTAATGCTATTTCTAGTGCTGCGGAATCTATGGTAATAAATCTTATAATTTTTTTCACAATTTATCTCTACCCAGAAGAAGGTTTGAGAAATTTGGAAGAAATAGTGAAAGAAGAATGAGTAACTTTCCTAACTCATAGAAAGTTGAAAAGGTGAATTCTCAAGTTGTTAGAAAAATTACAAAAAAGAATCAATTTGAATGACTGGAAGAAGTTTGTGTAAGATTTGATCAGTCTAGTCATCATGCTGAAAGATATATGACACTCCATCCATAACAATTTTATTATGATAATAAAGAAAAGAAAGATGAAAATAAGAAGGTTGAGGAAAGAGATTTTGTTTTCAAGATAGCTTTGAAAGTAAGAAAAAGGAACAAACCATAGATACTTGATAGTGGTTGTTATTCACATATGACCAGCGATATAAAAATTTTGAAGCATGTTGAAATTCATTGTGGGGGAGTAGTTACTTTTGGTAGTGATGGTTCCTTAAAAATAAAAGGAATCAGAATGACAAAGATTTAAGATGAAAAATTAAAATCCAAGGAAGTTCTACTTGTTGATGGGTTAAAACATAACATACTTAGTTTAAGAAAACTCTACAATGATGGAAAAGAAGTAATATTCAGAAAGAATTATTATATCATAAAATGTGTGAAATATGGAAAAATTATTATAAAAGGAGAACGAACCAGTAGGAATCTATTCCAAATTGGAGAACTTAATAACTCATGTTACTTGAGTGCAGAAGATGAAAACAAATTATGGAACTGAATACTTGGGAAACTTGGTCAGAAAAGTATGAACAAACTTTCTAAAGTTGATGCCATTCATTATTTTCCAGAGCTAAAAAGAAGTGATGTAGATGTTTTCATTACTTGTTAGAAAGGAAACATGACTAACAAAAGTCATAAAAGAGTTGAGATTCAATCTAAAAAAAACTTGATCTTATTAATTCTGATATGCGTGGGACGATGAGGCATTAATCAATAAAATTGGATTTGTACTTTATCACTTTTATTGACGATTTCACTCGAATGAAAACATCATGTTCATTAAGCATAAGTTAGAGGCTATTGGAAAGTTCAAATTTTTCCGAAAAGATGTTGAGAAAGAATTGTGGGTTTCTATAAAGAAGATAACAATAGATAATGGTACCAAATTCACAAAAAATGATTTTGAAACTTATATGAGAAAGTATGGTATGAAACATCAGTATAGTTCTCCCAATACTCAACAACAAAAATGGAATAGTAGAAAGGAATAATAGAAGATTGGTGTAAATGGGAAGAAGTATGTTAGCAGAATATAAACTTTCAAAATTCTTTTGGAGAGAAGCTATTAGTACCACTATACATGTTCAAAATAGATGCTTATTGAGACCAAAAATCAATATGACTTCTTATGAAATGTGGTATAACAAAAAAACTTCATTGAAATTCATCAATATTTTTGGAAGTCCATGTTTGCTCAAAATAAAAAATCCAGATATGGGAAAGTTTGATAAGAAATATGAGGAAGGAAATATCATGGGTTATTCACCAAATAGAAAAAGTTACAAATGATAGTACAAATGTTTACAAAAGTTGGTGGAATCATATGATGTATAGGTAATTGAAAACCTAAGTTCCTCTACAAAAGTTGTTAATAATACTGAGGAGGATAAATCGGAGAATCCCCATAAAAGTGAATGTAACTCTGATGAGTCACATGGTGAAGAAAGTGATGCTGGTAAAGAAACTGTGAGATTTCCTACCTTACGAAAGCATCTTTAATCTAAAAACATTATTGGAAATTATAAGGATCCAGTTCAAACAAAAAGGAAGTTAATATTAGAAAATCAGAATTCACTTATCTCAAAAATTAAACCAGAATCAGTTTCAAGGGCTATTCAACATAAATAATGGGTGGATTCTATGAATGAAGAGTTAGATTAGATTAAGAAGAATGAAACATGGGAACTTTTTCCAAGACCATCAAATAAAAATGTTATCAAAACCAAGTGGGTTTATAGAAATAAATTGAATGAGCATGGAGAACTTTCAAGAAACAAATAGAGACTTGTTTATAAAGGTTATTCATAGGTGGAAGGTGTGGATTTTGATGAAACACTTTCCCCCATTTCAAGGATAGAAACTATTTGATTGTTTCTTGATGTGGATGATCATCGAAATTACAAAGTTTATCAGATGGATGTAAATTCATCTTTCTTAAATAGTGAGATTAGAGAAGAAGTTTACATTGAAAAACCTTGTGGGTTTTTACTTGATGAGGATGAAAACAAAGTTTTTAAATTGAAGAAAGATTTGTATGGGCTGAAACAAGCACCACATGCTTGAAAATTATTTTAAAATGGTGAACGTTTCTAAAGGAAAAGTTAATAGAAACTTGTATGTGAAAGATTTTGACTTTAGAACATTAATTTTAATTATTTATGTGGATGATATAATTTTTTATAGGGATGAAGAAAAGGTTTGTGAAGAGTTTTTTAGGAGATAAAGAAGAACTTTGAAATGTCAATGTTGGGATAATTAACTTTCTTCCTTGGATAACAAGTTCAAAAAAGGAAAAACATATCTTCTTATATCAAGAAAAGTATGCCAAGGAATTTTTAAAGAAGTTTGGGATGGATGAATCCAAATAAGTTTCAACTCCTATTACAGTGAGCACAAAGTTGAGTAACGATGAATCCGGAATAAATGTGAATCAGAAAGAATTTCAGAAGTTGATATGAAGTCTTATTTACCTTACAACTTCAAGACATGATATTTCTTATACTGTGACTTTATGTGCCAGGTATCAATGTAATCCAAAAGAGTCACATATGTTGGCTGCGAAGATGATTTTGAGATATGTCAAAGGAACAACTTCACATGGGTTGTTATACAAAATAAATAGTGAGATGAGGTTTCTTGGTTATACTGATACTGATTGGGCTGGATATTGTAATGATATAAAGTAAAATTGAGGGGGAACATTTTTTTGGGTGAATGTTGTGTGAGTTGACACAGTAAGAAACAAAGTTTAGTAACTTTGAGCATAGATGAATCTGAATATGTTGAAACCACTCAGGCTTGTACTCAAATGTTGTGGATGAAATTTTAGTTGTAATATTTGAAAGTAAAAGTTTCTAAACCATTGAAGATACTTTGTGATAATAAGAGTGTAATTGATATTTTTAAGAATCCAGTTAAACATTCAAGATCAAAAAACATTGATATAAAGTTTCACTTTATAAAATAGAAAGTTGCTGCTAGAGATGTTTTTTCTAGAATACATCTCAACAATGTATCAGATTGCTGATATCTTTACAAAAGAAATGTTGAAGCAAATGTTTGTTGAATTGAGGCTGCAACTTCATGTTCATCCTCCTCCCATGTCTTCCTAAAACTCATAAGGAATGACCTCCACTATGCTTTAGATTTTGTTGACAAATGGGGAGAGAAAGTAACAAATTTATGATTTTTAAGAAGTTTTACTTATCTTCATTTTTTGAATTTGAATTTGTAGTTATCATATAGTGGGGGAGATAAAAAAAAGTAATAAAATAAAAGATTAGACTGAGAGAAGAAGAAAATAGAGGGGGATTTATCTTTATATGGCCATAATTTTTTTTTGACACTGAGGGATGTAATTCCTTAAAAAACATTACTTTATCCAGTAGTGTGGTGTCAGGAAACTCTCTTTTGAGAAAGGCTATGTTTTGATGAAAGTAAAAAAAACTTGAGTTGCTTGCAGACGATGAGTCATGAAAAAATCTGAGAGTTGAAAAAGATTTTAATGAGGGTTTTCAACAAATCTAAAGGGGGAGATTGAAGAACCTTTGTGGTGTTTTGTTTTAACAATGTTTTGAATTTTTTTACAACTAAAATTTATTGTTTAAGAATTTGTTTTCGATATATAGGAAGATAATGTTGTTTATAACTGGAATTTTGTCTTTGTCATAATAAGAGAAAGAAAGAAGTTTCTAAGTTTGAAATAAGTTTCTAAGTTTGAAATAAGTTTCTTAGTTTGAAAGATTTTGCTGAATGAAGAAGTCCTTTGTTGCTAAAGAGTTTTGAAAGAGGATGTTGTTGAAGAGTGAAGAGTCAGAAATTTGAAAGTTTCTCGAAATTTATAAACACAATCAGATGATGCATTGATGATCAAGAATTTATAAAAGATCATGAAAACTTTCATGATAAATTATTTTGAAGAAATGGTGGATAGGTATGAAGAAATTAGAATCACCTTTCAGAGCATGTTTCTGGAAAAAATCGGATCCTGTTTTCTAATCAAATCGAAACCTGAATTCTAAAAAAATCAGAACCTGTTTGATGAGAAAATTAGAACCTAAATTCTACACAAATCGAAACCTGAATTCTAAAAAAACCAAAACATGAATTCTGTATAAATCAGATCCTAGATTCTATACAAATTGAAACCTAAATTCTTCATAAATAGGAACCTAAATTCTCCGCAAATCGAAACCTGAATTTTGAATAATTAGGAACTTGATTTCTGAGCAAATCAGAACCTTTTTTCTAAGAAATCCAGAACATGAATTTTTAGCAAATCAGAACCTATTTTTTGAGAAATCCCAAACCTGATTTCTAAGAAAATCAGAACCTATTTTCTAATCTAATCGGAACATTTTTTCTAAGCATGTTTCTGAGGAAATCAGAAACACATTTTTGACCATGTTTCTGAGAAAAACTAAACAACATTTCTAAGCATTTTTCTAAGAAAACCTAAACCAAGATTCAGAAGTATCATACTGACAAGGATACGAAGAGTTCAAGAAGAAAATCATGAATTTCAATTTTGCGTAAATCTTGGAGAAATTTACGGAGGTTTGAAGAAGTAAATGATTGAACATTAAATGAGATAGATTTATGGATCTTTTGAGATTTAATAAAGAGGGAAAGATTTCAAGTTTCTTGCTTTTGATTTTTGAGTTTCCTATAAATATTTTCTCAGATCATTTGTTCATTTGTAAATTTTACACACGTCAAAAAGATGGAGCTCTAGATAATTCAAATTCAAAAGTTTCCACCATATCGAAGAAGGTTTCTTTGAGTGTTTAAGCGGGGAAAATCAGAATCATATTTACCATATTGAGAAGATCAGACTTATCCAAATCAGACTAAGGATTCAAACTGAGCATTTGTAGAGCAGATTCAATAAAGTTTTTATTCTTTTGTTTGGATCAATTTTTCTATAAGAAAACACTGTAAACTGTGAGAGTCAGTATAATATTTCTTATCGGGATATAGAAGGTGTCTAATGGTAGTTGGCACAAGTTTTATTCACTTATTCATATTAGTGGATTTCCATAGACCCATGGGAGTGGCTATGGCAAGGATGTATGTTCTCACATTGAGGTCAAACCTTTTAAATCATGTGTGTCTTATGTGCTTTACTATTATTTCATTCATATGTATTTTATAAAGATTTATAAGGAAATAAATATTAACAGGTTGTATGGGTTAACTTTCTTAAAGTTTTGAAACTTATAAAAAGTGAACAACTGATTCAACCCCACCTTCTTAATTGTTATTATATCCTTGGAATGTCACCCTTCCCTTTGAGAGGCCCACAATAATTTAATCTAGTTCCACCAAGACCTTCACAACCATCCGTACATTTTCAATCAAACTTGGAAAATATACTCTCAGCCTTCATTCAAAAGGCTGATCAAAGGATGAAAACTCAAGAGATGGAAACACAAAATAAAAGGGAAGCACCGTGTAATCTTGAACATAAAATGAGTTAGATATCAAAGACCTTATTAGAGAGATTACCAGATACTCTACCTAGTAACATAGAGATATACCCAAGAGAAGACAAAAAATAGTAGTTATGAGGAGCGAAAAAGTACTGGATTTTCAGAAACCATGAAGAGGAGAAGGAAGAAAAGTTTAGGAACCCAAAAAGTAGAAAATATTCATAGAATAATAAAATAATAAACAAGCCAATAGAACTACTCAAGTGGCACCTCAAAAAGTTCCACCTTCTAATAAAACCTCAACAAGAGAGTAACCCGAGGAAGAAGTCTATATTGCTCCACCAACTTATAAACAACCTCTTCCTTTTCTAGAAAGAGAAAGTCAAGGAATAATTGAAGAGAAATACGAGAAATTTCTATATATGTTCAAGAAATTACACATCAACATTACCTTTAATGAGGAAATCACTTAAATTAATACCTATGAAAAATTAATTAAGGAAATTATTTATAAAAAAAGAAAAATGGAGTAACTGGGAGTCATCACACTAAATGAAGAGAGTTTTTCTATTGTTCAATAGAAAATTCCACAAAAAATGAGAGACCCTAGGAGTTTATCAATCCATTGTACAATGGGATAATGTAACTTTGGAAGATCCTTAAGCAATTTAAGATCCAACATCAACCTCATTCTAATGAGTGTATTATATAAGTTGGGACTAGAAGAACTTAAACCAACTAGAGTATCACTCTAATTGGATGACTGATCAGTAAAGTATTCTCAAGGACTTCTTGAAGATGCCTTATGAAAAGTCAGTAAGTTCCATTTTCTAGTGGATTTACTCATTATGGACATGGAAGAGGAAGGATATGTTATAATAATTTAAGGCCAACCATTCCTAGACATAGGAAAAGAATCTATTGATGTAAATCAAGGAAGAATCATATTCTGAGCAGGTGATGAAAAATTCACGTTCGACGTAGCCAAGGCATCACAAAAAATAGATGATTAATTTTATTTCCAAGGTATCTTTCTCATAGAATAAAGATATAACTATATAAATTTTGAAGAAACGAGTGATGAAATGCCCCTTGATGAGATAAGGAATATTATTTTGAGGAAGTAAACTACATATAACCTCTTATAATGGATAACATCCCACCTTTCCTACCCCCAGTCATTCATCTGCCAAAACTTGAACTGAAAACTCTCCCTAGTACACTCAATTATTCCTTTTTAGAGATTAATGAAGAACTTTCACTTATCATTAATTCTGAACCATCTCAGTCATAAGAGAAAAAATTAGTTGAAGTCTTGAAAAGACATAAGCATTCAATTTCATGGGGAGTGGATGACATTAAAGGAATAAATCCTACTTTACACACCCATAAATTTATACCTGAGAAAGGGGAAAAACCAAAACGTCAACAATAGATGAAACTCACACTAACAATGAAGGAATTTTTTAATAAATAAGTACTTAAACTTCTAGATGTTGGAATAATATTTTCAATATTTGATAGTGAGTGGTTGATACCTCTATAGATAGTTCCCAAAAAAGGTGGTATGATAGTGGAAAATAATTATGAAAACAAATTGATTTCAAATTTCACCATCACTGGATGGTGAGTATGCATGGAATATATAAATCTAAATGCAGAAACCTAGAAAGATCATTTCCCCTTTCCCTTCATGGATCAAATTATGGAGATACTTGTAGACCATGAATTTTATTTTTTCCTAGATAGTTATTCAGGATACAATCAGATTGCAGTCAACCTATAAAATTATTCTAAAACAACATTCACTTGTCCATTTGGTACTTTCACATATAGGTGCATTACATTTGGTATGCGTAATGCACTAGAAACTTTTCAAAGGTTCATAACACATATATTAAATGATATGGTAGAGTAATTTTTAGAAATTTTTATGGATGACTTTTTAGTTAATGGAAGATCCTTCGAGGTATGCCTAAGAAATATTGAGTTATTACTAAAACATAGTGAAGAGAAGTGTCTAGTTTTGAACTAGAAAAAATTTCATTTTATGGTTTAATGAGGCATCGTCCTTATACACAAAATTTCCAAGGATGGCATGGAATTTGATCCTTCCAAGGTAAAAGCGATCAAATATTTACCCGATCCCAAAACAATTAAATGCATAAGGAGATTTTTGGGACATGTTTGATTCTATTAGAGATTAATGAATGATTTTAAAAAAGTTTATCATCCTCTAACACACTTTATATCAAAGGAAACTTCATTTGAATTTATTGAAGAATGTCAGCGGGCATTTAAAACTTTAAAGAAAATCCGGATATTTGCTCCTATAATAATTTCACCAGATTGAGAAAAAGAATTTGAATTGATGTACGACGTCAACAACATTTTCATTGGTGCTATTTTAGGACAAAAATTTGACCAAATATTTTTTCCCAATCTACTATACTAGTCATACACTGAATGATTCTCAAGTTAATTACATAACCACATAGAAGGATATCTAAGAAGTTATTTTTTATTTTGAGAAATTTCGTTCCTATCTAGTTTTGTCAAAAGTGATTGTGCATACTGATGATGTTTCCTTAACATATTCAATGAAAAAAGGATGCCAAACCAAGGATGATATAGTGGATCCTATTATTGTAAGAAATAAAACTTTTAATCAAGGATACTATGGGATTTTTTTGTTGTTGACCATTTATCCTGACTTCCACTACCCCTTATAAAAGACGAAGATGATAATGACATTGAATTTGATTTCTCCAATGAAATAGTTTTTGGAATAAATACAATGGTAAAACCATGGTTTTATAATATTTAAAATTATATCTCTATAGGATATCTATACCTATACCTCTCATACCATCAAAAGAGAATATTTTTGACTCAAGCTTCACACTACTACTGGGATAGACAACTCATTTTCAAGCAAAGTGATAATGGTTTGCTACATAGATGCATTCCAAAGAATGAAATTAAAATTATTTTTAAAATGTGTCTTGAATCACCAATAGGGGGACATCGTGGAACAGAATGAACAGTGGAGAAAATTTTTCAATGTAGACTTTTTTGGCCAACACTCCACCAAGATGCAAGACGTTTTTGTGAAATTTATGGGCAGTGCCAATGAACTGGAAACATTTGGAAAATAAATGAAATGCCCCAAAACCCAATCATGGAAGTTGAAATTTTCAATGTACGGGGGATATATTTAATGGGACCACTTCCTAATTCACATGGAAAGTCCTATATCCTTGTTGGCATTGACTACATTTCCAAATGGGTAGAAGTTGATGCTACAAATCATGACACCACAAAGGTGTTCATCAATTTCTTAAAGAAAAATGTGTTTTAACGATTTAGATTTCTGAGAATAATATTTAATGATTAAGGAAAATCATTTCACTAATAATGATGTCAAATAATTTATTATAAAATACGAAATTTGGTAAAACACAAGAACTCCCTACCACCTGCAAACAAGCAGGCAAGTTGATTTGTCAAATAGGAAAATCAAACAAATCATGGAAAAGACTGTGAACAAAAGTTGAAGAGATTAGTGGATAAAATTAGATGATTCGCTTTGGGCATTCCAAATTACGTACAAAAAACGCACTAGTACCAGACTATTATGATTGATATATGGGAAGCCCTGCCATTTTCTAGTGGAACTAGATCATCACTTGTATTGGGAAATTAAAAAGATCAATATGAATTGTCAAAAAGATAGATAAGTTATGATATGGTAATTGGATGAATTATAAGAAATTAGTAACGATGCTTATGAAAATGCCAAGATCTATAAAGAAAAAACCAAAAAATGGCATGATCATCACATTTTAATATGAAAATTTATCCCGGGGAATACATTTTTGTTGTTTAAATCAAGGTTAATTTTTTTCCTTGGGATGCTCAAATCCAGAAGGTCAGGACCATTTGTGGTCATTCACATATTTACTTATGGGGAGATCGAGATTCAAAGAGAAGGCACAACCCCATTCAAATTCAATGGTCAATAGTTAAAAATCTCTCAAGAACCCTTCTAGGAAGGGTGTGTCATCAGTTTGAAATTCATCTGAACATCAAAGCATCAAAATCTTGATTTTAAATGAAGCACTAACTGGGAGGCAAAAAAGATTAGGACACCCTAAGATATAATAATTTAGAATAATCTTTAGGATAGCTCAGGGAATGTCAGGAGCAAAGAACTAGGGCCTGGTCTAAATTCGAGCAAAAGGAATAAATTACACATTATGTAACCATAACTCATGGCGTGTATTTTCATAGCCAAAAAATTTAACAAAATCCGCAAATATATGACATGAAACCCAATTACACACTGTTTAGTTATCTAATTCCATTTTTTTAAAATATTCCATGAACCTAGGGTTCACGAACCAACCTCCCGTTGCTCTATAGTGAACCCCATCCCTCTCTTGCTACTCGATAGCCAACCCCCCTCCACTGTCTCCCCTATCTATCCTACTCCCCCTTCCTCAAGCCTCTATCTCCCTAAATCCATTCTTCCTAAACTTATATGTGTCCAAACTTGAGATCACAATGGCTCAAAAAAAACCGTACGAACTGAACCCACTGATCTATTCCTAAATAAGATGATTCACCACCAGCCAAACACAGATGAGGAGCTGCTGCCCCTGCACCTCAGGCGGCTTCCCCTTCCACCTCTACTATAATCTCTACGTAACCCGCTATCCCGAAGGAGGACCAATCAAGTTAAAATGAGTTTTACGATGATGAACACCCTCATATTCACTCTATCTTCTACTTATAAGACCAAAAACATCATGTGGTTCTGAATCATTTGTAGGATAAGTCGATGAAAACCAAAAAAACCATTGATATGTCCATCCTCGCTCACCTGTATATCAACTGGGAGGTCATCCATCTCCTCAAGCACCTTCATATTTCTTATATTATTGAGGTATGTGAGGAGACATACTGAGAGCTATTTCTGGAGTTTCTTTCTACATTTGAGGTCGTAGTTGATATCCTCTGCTTCATACTACGTGTAAAACCTCATGATATTTCCTTATCTAAATACCACATAGGCCTTAGGCTCTATACTAAATATTTCACTACATCCCAGGTATTACCTACCCTACAATTTGAGCTATCCAAGTCAAATTCAAAGAGGCTCTGGTGGATGATTTCTTGAGATTATCACATTGAGCATTGTCCCATGATTAAAAATTCCACCCAACTCTAAGGTCTAATGCTTCATATCCTACATAGAGACCTGACACATGCCTTGTTTTCTGGAGATGATTCTAATGGTAATGTTAGTCAGATGTACATCATCATACTAGCTGTAGCCATGGGTAGCCCTACTGTCAACATGGCCTCTCCGTTCATGTTTTATTACAAAGACCATACTTAGAGGACGTGAGGCACATTGATGGGGGGATCTTTAATCACACACATGTCTCATCATATCAACATCTTTGACTCCATCCTACCAATCACCTCCATCAGTATGATGGAATCCATCGATCTCCTTTTACTACATAAGATGCAGCCACTAACCAAAGATGGTGACACCTACAGGTGGGAACCAAGGGTAGTTGAGGAAGATGACTAATCCCCAGGAGATCATACTATAGACCCTTCCCCACTTACAACCCCCACCTCTATCCTAGGACCCACAATTTCAATTCCCACCCCTGACCACACCCATTTTCTGACATCCCCCACCACTTACCCTACTTATCCTTCCACCCAGTCTTATCCAACAGACCTATGGGCCATGCATCTCTACATCCTAGAGAATCTAAGATGGATATACCAAAACCTGTATATTCTTTTCTCTATGTTATCCCAGTTCACTACCCCTTCCTCACCACCATCAGCCCCAACCCGCCCCTCATCATCTACCATTCCTGTCCCATCCACTACCCCAACCGATTTACCATCAGAACTGACAAACCCAGATACCCAGTATGAATATCTAATAGAGCAGGACTAGAGGGGAAAGGGATTAGAAAACAACACATCCACCAAGGTACCTTTCTTTGATCACACTACTAGACCCATGACCACACTATAGATCAGTACCTCTACTCCACCCACCACTTAGATAGTTGTCAGCACCATGAAACCACCATATTCATTTGCTTAACAACAAGCTTCATCATCTATTATACTCATTGCCTAGGTAGGGAAGCTATAGCCACACTCTATTTGAGAGTGTACTATTGATGATATCATTGCTGACATTGATTTTTTATAGTGTATCCCAGTTCCCCTTGATTTTTTATACTTTCGAGGTGATTTATTTTGTACTACTTGTGTTCTCTTACATGATTACATCATTTCAATATATATATGGGATAAAAATCTTACTATATTTTACTTATATTATTTTTAAAATCATTACACTTTTATAGTATCCATGTCTAACTCTTCTGTTTTATCTATGGTTATTGACACGCCTATGCCACCATCTACCCTTCTCCTATGGATGACTCAGTATCTGGCTGAGGACGAGCACCATATTTAGGAGATATCACTCAATATTCATTCTCAGCAACCACCACCAAGATTACCATTTATTTTCCTTCCACACTAGATCCTTGCTATATATTATCCTAAAGTGATCAATACTGAAAAGAAAATAAGAGAGGTAGAGGTCACTGCCACTAGTAGCTACAGAAGACAAAAGAGAGCTGAGCTGATGGATAATACTAACTAATATTTTGATCCATATGTCTGGATGATGAAATCATAGTTAGAAATTTATGGGAGGGAACCCATATTTCATTTATTTTCCTTATTTTTGTACATATTTTTTTTCTAGTAGTCCTTTTATAGTTTTCTATTTTTTTCCATGAGTTACTTTGAGCCTTATTATACACACTTACCTACAACTATGTCAAATATACTTCATATCTACTCACTATGTGAACCTACCTATTTTATAGCTTAGAAATTTTTTTACCCTAGAACGAATGTTTTATCTAATGTAGAATTTGTATTTCTCACAAATTTTACAGGTATCCCAATTAAAAATTCATGACCGCTTAAATTTCTCCATGGCATGTCACTCATTATAGGGTGTCCTCGATTCCTTATTATTTCATTTTCCAATTCCATTTCCCAAATCTAAGCTTTAACTATCGTAATCCTTCCATGGTACCTCCATGGATAGTGGAGAAACTGTCTTATTAAAAGTGTGGGGTAGTTTTTCTTGAGTTTCAATTTCAATACACTTGAATTTTTTCTTGTTCTCATTTATATAGGATACAGTTTTCATTAAAAATAACGATTTAAATATAAAAATCAATATAAATATTAAAATAAAATAAAAAGTTAATTGAATATTGTTGGAAATCCATGTTTTTTGACTTTTGATATTTTTAGAATGATTGCTGAGTTTAGTAATTTAATTCAAATTCAAAAATTTTGAAATTACTTTTAATTAAATTATTACTTGATTTTATACCCTTAGTGATTTCTATTTTTCTTTATTTACTCTCATTCCCAAGAGGATTCTGAGCCTATAATTTCATATTATTTTCTGAGCATATTTCTTGAGTGAGACCCGGGGCATATAAATTTATCATAACTTGCATTGAGATCTTATTAAGGATACAATTTAACAAATAAAATTTTAAAATGTTTGAGGCAATATTTGTTGAGCTACTTTTTCCTGAGACCCACTTTACATATTTCCTTCATAAAGCCTATAGTTGTCATGAATGACCTTATAGGATGTAGCTATTCCAAGATGAGTATCCCTTCCTACCCTTCTCTTTGTATAATGTACAAATTTACTTTAAAAAAGTGTAGGTAAGTTTTTAAGCTAGTGGACACAAGATGGTTTTACTAAGGAGATGTATTATGTTGTTCACCATACTGTTTGACTATGACCCATGTATAATTTTTTGTATTTTATATCTATATTGTTCCATAGAAAATTAAAAAAGAAAAAAGGAAAAAGAAAAATATTATTGGGTAGTGTTTTAGGAAGGTTAATCACTATTTCCAAACCAATTAATCCCCTAAATAATCATATAGGGTTTAGGGATAGATGTGAGATTTGGACTAGACATTACTTTCAAAAAATAAAAATACAAAAAGAAAAAGAAAAATAAAGGAACAAGATTCCTTTTTCACTCACTTGATATATACATGGATCTAAATTGAGTTGATGTGAGTGTGAATTTCCTTAGCTATGAAGGATTCATTTCATTACACTTTTCACAACATTCATTCAATATACTCCAGAGCTTACCCTCCATTTTTAACTTGTTTTTTCACTATTTACCCACCTTCTCACAACCTCAGAGTAATTTAAACCTAATTGATGAAGCCCTCATGATTGATTTTTTATTTGTTAGTATGAAGTAGAGATGATATAACCAATTCAAGACCATGGTTAGGAAAATTTACTTAGGGTATGAGCATAAATCCAATTTCATTTCACCTGGGGTTATGAGAGAAAATTCATTGTGAGGTAAATTGAAAATGGGAATAGAATTTAAGAAATAGTTAAGAAATTGTAATTAAAAGATTAATAATTTTTTTAAAGAACTAACCTATGAGGTATGACTAATTTTATATGCAGGGATGATTCTAGGGATTTTTTTTTTCTAATTACACTTAGTTTTATTTACATAAATATAATGAATATTTCCTATTTTAAAAATTTCTTACCCATTGAAATCCTTGTTGAGATATTTTTTCTTGAGGACAAACAATTGTTCAAGTGTGGGGGAATTTGATAAGATGAAATCATATATACATTTTACTATAATTTTTTAAGGATTATCCATGTTTTTACTCAATAATTCACCAGGTATGTGTTGTTTATTACATAAAATATGTTTTCAAGGTTTCAAATCAAAAGTTGGAGAAATTGACCAAAAAAGCCCATTACACATCATGAAACTCCATTACATGATGTGTAAAAAACTTTCAAAGTACAAGGACAAGTCATGAGGCAAGTCATGAATAATTTCAAGCCATGAAGCCATTACATTATGTGATTCACCAATACACATTGTTTAACCTTTGAATTCAATTCATGTTTTCAAGATACAAACTGGAAGAGGATACACATAATGAAGCCCTATTACACATCATGAAAGGAGTCAAATTTCCAAATCTACAGACGAGATTAGTATAAATTCAAAACCCACAGAGGAAAAATCATATTAGAATTACATGATGTGAAACACCATTACACATCATGTAATCTTTAGATTATTTACTTATAATAGGTGCACCATAGATAGAGATAAGATGGAATTTTTAGTTTTCTCTCATTTTTATCTTGTTTCTCTCTCAATTTTCTTCTTCAATTTCTACCTAAACTCAATTTTCATCAATTTTTTTTCATTTTTTTTATGATTACTTAAGTCCATATTGCCAATTTACAAAGCTTTATTCATCGTTTTTTATCACCAACATCATGCTACAAGCGTTCGTTGCCTCAATCATCAATCTTCATCGAATCCATACTAAACTTTCTATTATTCTTATTTCAAGTAAGTATTTGATTGGAATTATTATTATCTCAATGATAATATTTCATATTCTCAAATTCATGTTCATTAATTGGGTAATCTCAATCCTTATATGTTTTTTAATTTATTAATCTTAATTTGTGTTGGAATGTTAACCATGTTTTTAATTCTTATTCTGTTTGTTATAAATTCTATCATGAGTAGATAAACTCTATAATGTAGGGATCAATAGTAGGGGTGATGGAATCTAATTAATATTTAATTCTAATTCTGGGTAATCTTAAGGAATAGTAATCAGGTTAAATAAAAATTGTTAAATCCTATTCTTTTAAGTGACCTTGACCCTGGGAATCTTGAATGAATGACCCTAATCTGACTGGAGTAGAATAGTATATGACTAATAGCCTATGATACTTTCTTCTTTTGGAATCCATGATTAATTCATCCTAGTTGTAGCTTTCTCTAGATCAAGGAATAACTGTCTCTTAGATAGATCTAGTTTTTTTGACCACAACCAACTAGCAACCTCTGCTTTTGTCACAATCTAGACTTTAGTACCATACCAATTAGAATTAAAGACCATCATTTCTCTTAAAACGCAAAATTGATCCTGATCCGTCCTTTATCTCTAATATTTATCCATAAAAATCCAAGCTTTAGTCATTTTTCTAAGCTCGACCATCTTGTGAGGAATCATACCACAAAGGTTTCTATTCCTTAGTTCATGCCAGCCAATCCCAAAATCCTTGTGGGACTGACCCCACACTACCACTATACTAATCATTAGTAAAAAGTATAGTTTGGAAAAAAATAAACCTAATCTGACCACAACCCATGAAAATTTAACGACATGTGCAGGCGCATCACCCTTATTTGGACATTTTCTTCCCTTATGTGAGGTTCATTTTAAATGTGCACTGTTTGGTATACATGGGTGGAACATGGTTCAGGAAAAACCATGGAGACCCTAAGGAAATAGTGTGGGACCATTGGTGTGTAAGTGTAAGAGTGCACAACTTGCACATAGTTAAGTTAAATCATGTGACAAGAATTTGAGTCATCCTTTTAATTTGATAGTGCCATTTGGTATAGTTGGCACACAGTTCATCCAATTTTATGGAATCCCTAGGTGTAGATATGCAAGTGGGTTTGGATTAGGAAGTGGATTACGCCTGGTCGATGCACTGTTTAGAAAACCATGCTACCCAAATTCATTAAAACTTGAATTTCTATATTTAACCTAACTTTATTTTAATCCCCCAACTCTCTTATTATCCTCCCTCTCAGTAAAAAAAACTAGAAACCCCTAGGTATATTCTCCTCCCATCCCACCTTCAATTTTATTAGTCCTCCTCCTTGGTTTCATGTGGACTCCTTTATGGTAAGTCCCTCT
This sequence comes from Viscum album, assembly GCA_963277665.1. Taxonomy (NCBI): domain Eukaryota; kingdom Viridiplantae; phylum Streptophyta; class Magnoliopsida; order Santalales; family Viscaceae; genus Viscum; species Viscum album. The sequence continues at coordinate 741,531,963 of OY728123.1, read as the reverse complement.
AAACCCCTTATTCAATTATATTATAACTTTTAACTAGATTTCACTCATTTCCATGAACCATAATGTTGAGTTTATCTGATTTTACAACAGGTATTAGTCTAAATCATGGTTATTTATCTCTGTCAAGGTTATAAAGGGAATGTCTTGGATTGGTTGGGTGTTTTCCATTATAAATGATGAATTCTGGCTTGTTTTCATTGAACCGAGTTTGGTGTTTCTTAAATGTCACTTTATATTATATACCTATGATTTTTAGTTTGTTTCAAAAAATTTTCCTTATTAAAGGTACACCTATATGTAGGACTCAAGAGGGGAAAAACTAATTTAAATTTCCTTTTACCCATAGCATGGAATGATATTTCATGCCATTTTTTTTGAAAAAATGCCTAAATATTTTTTAAAGGATGCAATTGGTTTTAAAAGTGGCGTCAATATTCATTTTGAGGTTTTTAAATATGTAATTTTTATCAATTGATTTAAAAACAAAGTAGTTGAGATATTTAAAGTGGTTGTAATAATTTAAGTGGGTTATTTTATTTTAAAGGGTTATGTTAATACATGTGAATTATTTTTTTAAAATCATTTGTGGCTTTGAAAGTTTTCAAAGGTGGTTTAAATGGAAGTTTGAGTTCCCATTTTGGTTTTAAAAGTGTTTTAACAAAATTAGTCTCAAGGGTAGATTGATAAAGTATTTGAAATTTCGTGAGTTGGATTTTCATTCAAAGTATATTTTTAATATTCCTATTTGGTTTTTCATGAAAAAATGAGTTTTCATGGAAGTGGTGAGATACCTTCTGTGAACCTTTAACATTTATTCCCATAAATGGGTGGTGATTTGTGCATGCGATGTTAAATTGATGATTAGTGCTATTGTTTCATGTGAGGGAATTAGAGGTGTGAAGAGAATTTATTTATTAATGTATTTTTTGTGATTGATTCTCTTTTCATGTTACTTCTTAATTTCTCACATTTTTGATTGATGTCATGGAATTAATAGTAGGATAGACATAGATTTGGATATATGGAAACCTTAGTATAGATAGTGCATTCATTATAGAGTGTTTCCTAGAAACTTTTATAAGGTTATAATGGAAGGGGTAGTGGGTCCTTTGATATAGTAATCTTTCTATACCCGTACAACAACAGATATTCCAAGTGGTTCATTTAAAAATAGTCTAATGAGACTACCTATGATGTGAAAGGTTAATTAGACTCAGATTAGTTTCCTTTTCACTAATTTAGTTCCTTTTTACCTAATTCCTAAGAAGAGTCTCATGATGGTAAGATCCTTCTTAGGATAATTTTAGGGGATTTTATTTGTGCCTTGATTGTATCCCCTGTTAATTGTATGATTGTTTGGAACTAATGTAATGATTGATTATTTCTCTCTATTATGAGTCCCTAACATCAAGGTACTTTTTTGTGATATTTCCCTATCCATTTTGATATATATTTCTTTTCAAATATTTAAAAATGAATTTTTGAAAAATGTTTTTGAAACTTGGGAGGTAAAGGTGTGGTTTTTATTTTTTTAATGTATTTTATTATGGGTGTGAAAGGTAAGTTTTTAAATGGGAAAAATTATCTCTAATAGATTTTCTATTCATTGATGATAAAATGGAATATGTTTTGTTTTTGGAACTCATATGTGTGGGTTTTAAAACAAGGTTTTAGGACAACATGTCTAGTTTTACTTGGAAATTAGTTTTTAAAGAATTTCTTGAAAATATTTTGAAAATTGGAAACCTCTTTTGGATTTTAAAGTTTTAGTTTAAAAGAGGTGTTTATAAGATGTTTTTAAATTTAGAATTTAAAATTTTATTTTTGTAGAAAGGAGCTTCGGTGGAGGAAAAGTTCCTTCTAAGTGATTTTTTTTCATTTAATGAAAATAAAGAAAAAGAGTTTTAAAAAAACTTTGATGTGTTGTTTTTTATTCATAAAAATACTTATAAAATGTATAATTTTTCTATTGTATTTAAATATATATATTTTTTGGATGCAATATGAAATCAATTTCATAGTTTTGGTGGGTGGTGGATAATTGGGATCTTTACCTCACACATATATTTTAAAGGTCCAGATAAATTCTGGGATGATTCTTCTATATTGAGCTTCTGAGGGAGATGTTGAGTTGGATAGTGACTATGATTCATATGGAGACTCATTGGAGTAGTGTAGAGATTTTTTTTCAATTGGGATTTTTGTTATACACTTTGGTTGGATGTATTTAATTCTTTGTCTTTATTTGTATATGTTTCCAATGTTGTTTTGTTTATCTATCAGTTGTATTTGTTGTATCAATTATATCACTTTTATCTTTTTATTGGTTGTTATGTGTTTCTTATCTTCTATTGGATGGTTTATTTTTTTTATCTGCAACTTATTTATATTTTTATGAGGGTAAAATCATTCCCAAGGTGCTACTTATGATTCCCTATCTCTATTTTCTACCTGTGGGGATTGTGAATTCCCTTCCATCCTTATAGTGGATCAAGTCAGGAGATTGGTCAGATGAAATCTAGATCTAGTTCATTACACTATTAAAATAGACATATCAACATAGATGGAAATATTTGGCTAGTATGATATGATTCTTATTGAAGTTGATCATAACATAATTTTCATATTGAAAGATAATTTCTTCAAAAAAATAATTTTTTTGCATTTTTTTTATAAAGGGTCACAACAAGAAGGTTTGTAGGAAATTTATGATTAAAAAAGTATAGGTTGAACTAATATATCTTATAGATAGGGGAGGGGAACTGGTTTAGAGGGGTAAAATTTTGAAGATGGTAAAACTTAATGAAATTGAAGTGTGGAGCTTGAACATGGGAATGATATTGATAATGCTTCTTAATATCATGATCATAAAAAAGTTGCATCCAATATTGGTTAGGTGTAATTGATGGGGTATCAATGAGCCTAGGTATTTGAAGATTGGTTTGGTGTTTATCAATTTGCAATTTTGGACGGTGTTATGTAAATGAGATATATGGATAACATTCCTGGTCATTCTGTTGTAATATTGGAGGGTGGAGAGAATTGATCCGAATAGGCTAGGAGATTTGGGATCATAATAGAGGATCAATTTTATGGATTTTATAGACAAGGGAATGTTTTTTTCTATAATTTATACTATATTATTCCCATTATCACCATCAAAATGCTTTTATTTCAAGAAATACTTAAACTCTTTGAAGTTTAGTCTTAGGGGGTAGGGGAAGAGTGCCTGTGTTGTCATAAATAGGCATGGAAAACTTGAGTGGATGGTTGGTAATATTACTGAGCATGGGAACCCTTAATTTTTAGGTTTTAATTTATATAATAGTCCCATACCTTGGAATAAGTATAGTCTAAATAAAATTTTAATGAAAAATTAGTTTGTTTCAACTAGGTGGGATGGAATTCCATATAGTGGAGAACCATCCAGGACTTACACTTATGTGGGATTGGATAATGAATCTAGTGGAACTAAATCCTTAGGGAAGGAGTATATTATCAGTGTCTAGCCTATTGATGTGGATTATAATGATGCTTTATATATTTTAATGTTAGAAAAAAGCAGTAGGAAACTGATTTTTATCATGCTATTTAGGATGTATTAAAATCTTTAGGAATTAATAGTCATTACGGTGATATATCTGATGTCAAGGATGAAAAGGCCAAGAAAAGAAAATCTACATGGGGAGAATAGATCCTTTTTCCCAAAAATACCAACAATGGTGGATATCCCTCAATTAAAGATATTTTAATGAAAAGTAATAAAAATATACTGGATGGTGAAAGTTTCATTTTTATACCCCTAAGAAGGAGGACCAATAAATATTATTTTAATATTCCTTAGAATGTTTCAACCAAATAATCATATAAATCAACATAATCTAATATTTCTCTTGAGTAGGAAAAAGACATGTTGGATTTCCTTAGGATTATTCTTTATGGTAACTCACAGTCTGAGTGTGAGAAATATTATTAGTATAAAAATGGGATTGAGTTAATGTTTTACGAACAATGGTATTTTTTTTCCTTATCTTAGATGATGTTAGGCCCCTTTTGTTTGACCCATTCCACACCTATCTCCTTTTTCTTTTTTAAATATAAGGGTTGGAACTTTTTCTCCTAGACCAACCTTTTTTGACTTTATCCTAAATAATTTTACAATGTGTTAGTGGGTAATAATGTAAATAGTTACATTATTTCAATGAAAAGTTTAACTTAAAGGGTTATAAGGATGATTATATTACTTAGATTTAGTTTTAAGTATACAACATAAGTTATTTACAATATAACTTATGATGTTTAATAGTTAAGGAGTTTTAATATATTTATGGAGTTGAACATTGGAAATATTATTCCTAAATATCACCATTATTCAAAAAAATTTCAACATAGTTATTACTCACTAAATAACTTATTGGGAGGGTTTTATCAGATGGCCATGTATTGGCCTAGTCCAACTCATGATCATGATATTGTCTACTTTGTGCCTAGCCCACATGGTTTTGATTTCTCTAGGCTCTAGCCCTTAGGAATTCCATAGGAAAAGGCCTCATGATGGGATAGGTATCCACACCACCTTATAATTAGGTGATTTGTGCTCCTCCTACTTTGATGTGGGATTTCCATAATACACCCCTAGAAGGGACCAATGTCCACTATTTCACATCAAATGGACATAGGATATGATACCATTTATAATGGACTAGTCTATACCACAATCATGATATTGTCCACTTTGGGCCTATCTTCACAGTTTTTCTTTACTTGGGCTCTGGCCCTAAAAAATTCCCTAGGAAAAGGCCTCATGATGGGAGAGGTATCCACACCAACTTATAATGGGATGATTCACGGGAGGAGTATAAAACACCCCATTATAAGGTGGTGTAGATACCTCTACCATTATGAGGCCTTTTCATGGGGAATGCCTGAGGGTCAGAGCCTAGAAAAGAAAACCATGTGGGCTAGGACCAAGGAGGATAATATCATGATCATGGGATAGACTTGGTCATTACAAATGGTGTCAGATCCAGTGTCCATTTGATGTGCCAAGGAGGGCGTTGGGCCCTTCTAGGGGGGGTGTATTATGGAAATCCAACATTGAAGGAGGAGTATCACGAAGCACCCCATTATAAGGTGGTGTGGATACCTCTCCCATCATGATGAATTTCCCTAGGGAATTCTTGAGGGCCATAGAACAAGGAAATAAAAACCGTGCAGGCTAGCCCCAAAGTGAAAAATATCATGATCATGGGCTAGACTGGGCCATTACAAATGGTATCAAATCCAGTATCAATTTGATGTGCTAGTGAGGACATGGACCCTTCTAGGGGGTTTATTATGGAAATCTCATATCGAAGGAGGAGGAGAATGAACCACCCCATTATAAGGTGGTGTGGATACCTATCACATCTTGAGGCCTTTTCCTAGGGAATGCCTGGGGGCCAGATCCCATGGAAAGAAAAACCATGCAGGCTGGGACCAAAGAAGACAATATCATGATTTTGGGATGGACTGGGTAGTTACAAATGGTATCAGAGATGGTGTCCATTTGATTTTCCAGCAAGGACACTGGGCCCTTCTAGGGGGTATATTATTGAAATCCCACATCAAAGGATGAGGAGCACAAAGTGCCCCATTATAAGGTGGTGTGGATACCTCTCCCATCGTGAGGAATTTTCTTGATAATTCATGAGGTCCAAATCCTAGGGAAAACAAAATCGTGCAGGCTAAGACCAAAGTAGGCAATATAATGATTGTGGGATGGACTGGATTGTTACAAAATTGTTTTTTATCATTTAAAAATGTGGATGTTACAACCTCCCCACCTTGGAAATTATCATCCCCAAGAAGCCTTTCGGAATAAAGAAAACATCACCCAACCTACAAGGTTCATGAAGTCTTTCTCAAATAGCTATGTTTCATTTCCAAATGTCCAATGCACCCTTAATCATTGATTACGAAAGAAGAACTTAAGCCATTAAGATTTGATCCAACACCCATTTTACAACTGAAACATTGAAATGACTCTTATCCAATCCCGTTTATCTAGATACATGACCATGTTTTCATGTCTTGAAACAAATAACTAGTGGTGATCCCCACCATAGGTCTCAACCTTTTAAAATGGGGGCCAATTCTGAGCCATGGAACCTCCAACACCAGAATTTACTTAAAAAACATGACTTTAAGAGTTCAAGAGACACTCCAAGCATGATTTTATTTAACAGAATGAACCCAATTACTCTCGAGGTCATATCAGGGACCCCATATTATATAAATTTTCTAATTCCAGATTAACCAAACAGAATTGGTCATGTAATCTTTCCAAGAAGATAATGCTAACATTTAAACCGAACTTTCCCTAACCCGATGGCATGCTTCACTAGGAGACCAATTAAACAAGACCAACATCTTTTAAAGATTTATTAAGGCATAAGAACAACACTCTATTAGTGCATAAATAATGAATTCAAGATAAGGGACATGCTCTTTTCTTAAATAAGAGTACACTAAGAGGGTTAAAATATTACTAGGAAGATTAGATGAACATTATGGAAATACCACATTAAAGGAGGAGGATCACAAAGCACCCCTTTATAAGGGGGTGTGGATACTGTTGGTCGGAGTGGACACTCAAGAGGGCGGTGAATTGAGTTCCAATTAAAATTTCTGTTAAAATATTGTCTAGTTAAAATCCCCAGATTTATAAAATAAGTTAAACTGTAGTGAATTTATACAGATTGTAAATGTTCACTTAGCTTCTCAAATATTGATTAGATCTTAGTTAGTTAAACCACTAGATCAAACTAACTTTTGAAACTAATCTACTGATTTACAATAAGTGTAAACACTTGCTAATTTAACTATCAAAGTAGCTTCAAAATAATTTTGTATTTTCAAAGTAATAGCAGCGGAATAAATATGATATATGTCGTATACTTTAAACTTAAATAAACGATGAAAAACAGATATAACAAGAGGTTTAGTCTCAAGCCAAGACTTATTACTCTAAAATATATATAAATTTGATCCACACCCTGAATCGGGGTTAACAACAGTTTTCCAAAACTATCCAGGCCACGCAGGGACCTCTACCACTGTTCTTCGTGGGAAACAAAACAAAGACCAGGTCACACAAGGACCTCTTCCATAGTTGAGGTGGGTAAACAAAGATTAAGAGAATTTGAGTGAGGATTTTGATATCCTCCAGTTCAGTGCAGGAGACAGTGTGTGTAAAGATATACAGAGTACACCACACTGCTCGAAAGTTAATAAATAAATCACATAGAGATGATAGATGAGAGTTTAGAAAAGATCTAGTGATTATCAATGTAGCTCTGGACTCATTGGATTCAGTAGGAATGCTTCGGAGTCCTTCTCTGGTCTTTCTGTTGAAAAACAGAGTGTCGTAGTTCAACTTGTGTTCTACAGGAGTGAGAATGATCTCTTGATTCGTCGTGTGTTCTTCAGCCATATTGGATTGTACTCATGAGAGTTCTTTGAAGGTCTTTCAATTTCATTATTGTTTAGCACAGTGAAATTGAGTGTACTTAAGTTCTTCGTGTTGTATCTTCACACTTGCACACCTCTTTTCTTCTTGTTTCGTTGTTGCTTATGTTTCTCTCATTGTACGTGTACTGCATATCAATCTTTCTTATATTCCACGAGTTCTGGCAGTAGGAATGATTCCCATTTCAGAGGTAAGAGATACTGTTTCCTGACATGCCAACAACTAACATTAAATAACATTAATTTCATTAAAAACAACAAATATGACCGTTAGCATTATTTAAAATAATATTGACAAAAGCTTAAGAAACGATGTCACAGTGATCATGGAAACGGTGTCTTCTTCACGGTGGCGGATCACGGTGTCTGGTCACGGTGAGTGGTCACGGTGTCTGGTCACGGTGTCTGGTCACGGTGTCTGGTCACGGTGTTTGGTCAGGGTGTCTGGTCACGGTGTCTGGTCATGGTGTCTGGTCATGGTGTCTGGTCACAGTGTCTGGTCATGGTGTCTGGTCACGGTGAGTCCTTCACGGTGTCTGGGTCATGGTTAGTCCGTCACGGTGTCTGGGTCACGGTGAGTCCATCACGGTGTCTCCATACTTAGACAAATATCTGTATTTGGACTAAGATAGTGATATGAAGAATATGGGTTAAGGTTAATCATTAGAGATAATATATGAGAGAATTGTGATCATGAATAATAAAGAGAGTAATTAACATCCATAAAATTTGTTATTATAAAAACATGATGTGCACTTACTGGTGAGTTTGAAGAGAATTAGAAAAATGTGCACTGAAGATCAAGATTAATTAACAGTAATGATATTTGTGATCTTTAAAACAAGATTAACACATGGGGAGTCCAACAATCTCCCCCTTTTTGATGATCACAAATCATATATAGGCAGAATATAAATGACATGTAATATTAAAGATACTAGCATAGAAAAAACATTATAGAACAGATACTTGTAGTTTTTCTCCCCCATTTATACTATTATAGAACTGATACCTGTAGTTTTTCTCCCCCTTTTGGGATTATAAAAAATTAGAGAAAATGAAATGAAACTCGAAAGTTGTCATTAAAAAAAGGGTTCGGAATACAAAGTACAGGAGAAGTAAAAACTATAAACAAGATATGACATCCAATCAAAAAGAAAAACAGTCGCTAGAATCTTTAGGGATATATTTTTTCCTTGCCTTTATTAGCAGCAGGAGCTGGTGCTGAAGTAGAAGAAGGCATAGATGTGGTAGACAACGAGGGTAAGGGTAGACCTTCAAAAACAGATGGAGCCAATGTAGGAGAAGTAGAAGATCTAGGCTTAGGTTGGTCAAGAATGACTGGCCAGATCTGAGAGAGGGCTTGGCTAACTGTCATGGCAGTTGAGGCTAAGGCAGGTAGTCCAGGTCTAAGGGGTGCAACAGCTGGAGTAACTATAGAAGTACTCTGCACATAAAGATACATCTTCAAAAGATTGATGAAATCAGTAATGATTTCACCACCATTCTGCATAGCCTTTTCAAAATCATCCTTATTCTCTAGAAATCTGTCCAACAATCTGGTGAACTTTGAATGTTTCTGAACTTGAGCTTTAAAAGCTTGAGTCACCAGAGGGATTCTCAGATTTTCCACAAGATACCTAAAGTGATCTGTCATATCACTTTTAGAGAAAATCCGGGAAAGATACAAATCTATTTTCTTGGAGATCTCTTGTTGAGAATCATTGGCTATCTTAGAATGAATCCTAACCAATTCCAATGCTCTATCACTGTTCTTAATCACTTCTGAAAAAGAAGATAGATCCAAGCCACTGAAGGCATTCTGAAATTCTTCCTTAATTATGGATATCAACATAGAATCATCCAAAGAAGGTGTGGAGGTCTGACCAGAAGTAGGTGAAGCCTTGACATCTTTGGTTAGAACTTTGAGCTGTTTCATAACTTTTTGCAGACATCCAGTGTATTCATCTGTAAGCTTATTCAGATTTTCCACAAGATCTCTCATGCATTCCAACATCTTGGTGTGCCTTTTTACAATATTTTCATCAAAATATAGTAGGTATGGATGAACTTGAGACACAATATCCCTAGAAACGAGGGAATCAGAAGACTCCAGAGAAACAACAACAGGTGCAGGGGCAGAAACAAGATCAGGCTCTGATCTCAAAGATAACTCATTCTGTAGACTTGCTACCATACTTTTCAGATTTTCAACATCAACACTTACCAGCTTATTCTCTATTCTGACTTCTTGAATTTCTCGGATCATCCTTGGTTGAATATTCAAGATAATATTTTCCAAGAGAATTGATGCATCTTCTTGACTTAATTGAGTCACTGGGCGAGGTTGATTGGAGACAATTTTCTCAAATCCAGCGAGAAAAGTCTCACCAAAAACTTTCAGATCATTTTTGGTTACAAAAGAGTGAAGCTCAGGTAAGGATGAAGGTAAAGGTAGAGGTTCAGATTCTGGTTGAGGGTCAGAGTCATCTTCAGACTCAGATTCTGATTCAGATTGAGGTTGGGTCTCTGGTTCTGGTTCTGAATGAGCTAAAGACTTTAGTTGAAGCAGAGAAGAAAGATCCATTCCAGTTGCAGTAACTTTCTGTGACTCACTCACATCATAAAAGCTTGGGAACTCATACCTATAGTGCACAAAGTAAGTGATAGAAGGTTGAGAAGCTTCAGAAGATCCAGCTTCCACAATATCAAGATTTCAAGTTTCCTCCCCCTCAACTTGTGCTTCCCTTTCAGATTCTTGAGGTTCAAGAACATGGACAAGATCCATAGGATCATCCCTAATCTATTCAGAAAACACTTGCCTTGCCAGCTAAAAGGAATTTTCTATTCTTTCTTCAGCAGATGGAATAATCTCAGGAACCGATTGTTCCACTAGATAAGCTTCCAGACTTGCTTCTTTCTCAATAGAAAGAGTCTCTTCAACAAAATCTGCCTCAAAGGTTTCTTTCTGTTCTGAACCAAGAAAAACCAATTTCCTTGCAACATTGGGATGAGATTCTTCCTCATGAAGAACAACTGAAGGGTCCTTAGTCCTTTCATTTTCAACAAAAACTTCCTCTCCTTGAGGTATTTCAGCAGGGATAACAGCCCTTTCCTCTTCAACAGGAACTGTTTCTATTGGAGGTATTACAGATTCTTCTCTAGGTGGAACTTCAGCTGTTACTTCTTCTTGTTCCTCTTCTTCTGAATACTCAACCACTTCATCTGGTTCCAAACCAGGATCAACTAGGTTCTTTGGCCTTCTTGGATAGTCAACATGATTAAACTTTTTATATAGTTGATCACTATCCTCAACCCATTGCTTTTTCTAGGGATTCCAGCTAATCTTCATCCTTCTGATGATAGGCATGGATAGGCAGAAATCAAGGTCCTCTAATTTTTCTTCATTTGTTCCAACCATCACTTTTGTAACTAACATGGATGAAATCATCCTAGAATAAAACAAGGAGGTGGATTTGGAAGTTACTTTGATCAGCTCACATATATGGTTGATAACGTACTTACACAGATTGATCTTATGGCCATTCTTCAATAGGTGAATCAGGAACACATCCTGATACTTCATCATAGCAAAATATCCTTTTCTTGGACTAACCAAATTCTGAAAAAACTTGAACAGAAGTCTTGTCTCCCCATCTAGTTCAGTAGCTATGGCCCTTCGCTTGGTGCCATTTCCAGTTAGATTTTCCAAAGCAGTTTCCAGGTCAAAGATGTCAGTTATTGGAGGAGGGTCTCTCTGGTAATCTTCACACACTCCTTCATGTGGAATTCTTAGACATGCAGCCCACAACCTTGAAGAGAAAGAGCACTTCTGACCATCGATCCAGCTGGTCACCAAAAATATTTCTCCAAACTCAAAAGAGAACTTCACATACTGATAGAATTGAGATACAAGCCTTGGGTAAATCGGTCTATTCTGTCCAGTGAACCATTCAATCCATCCTTGTTCTTTTAAAACTTTCAAAAATAATGATCTTCTAGACAACAACCATTCACGGCAAACCTCTTTTTCAGGTACAATGGTACGACTTACCAGGTTTGGGTTTAGGGGTCCTTCGGGACCTATACTCGGTATCCTCTTTTGTTTCTTAGAGCGACGCTTCTCAGACGGGGGTGAAGATGGATGCTTCATCCTTGGCATTCACTAAAGGTTAGGGTGAGAGGGAAGAGAAGGTTCAAGAGAGAATTTGGGTAAGGAATCGAATGAAACCCTTAAGTTTTATCATTTGGGAATGTCAAACGTCATAAAAACAAAAACGCGGGAAATAAAATAGCGGTGAAATAAAAATTACCACGATACGGGTTAAAAAAAAAGTAAAAATAAATATAATTCTCATGGTGAGACCATGAGTAGGTATTACGGTGAGACAAAAAACTAGCCATCACGGTGAGATAGTTTATAGTCGTCACGGTGAGACAGTGAGCATTTTAAATAGTCACAGTGAGATAGTGAGTTGTCAGACTGTGAGTATAAAATAGTAACTTAGAAACAGTAAGTATGAAACCATAAGGTAAAGTACAGTAAAGTATTAAACATTAAGATTGGTAAGATATTAATTTATGATTAATCATACCAAGATCATGTATGATGTAGTCTAATCTTTCAGAATTTAATGGTTTAGTGAATATATCAGCAAGTTGATATTCAGTACCAATGAATTCCAAAGTGATATCACCTTTTCGATAATGATCCCTCAAAAAGTGATGTCTTACAACAATATGTTTTGTCCTAGAATGAGAAACATGATTCTTAGAAATATTAATAGCACTTGTGTTGTCACAATTTATTTGAGACATGTTTGAATTGATATCCATAGTCTATTAATGTGTGTTTCATCCATAAAATTTGTGCACAACAACTTCCAGCAGCTATGTATTCAGCTTCTGCAGTTGATAATGCAACAGAATTTTGTTTCTTACTACACCATGATACTAGTGACTTGCCTAAAAGATGACATGTTCCAGAGGTGCTTTTTCTATCTAGCTTACACCCAGCAAAGTCAGCACCAGAATAACTAACTAATTCAAATGATTTTCCTTTGGGATAGAACAGTCCTAAATTTGGAGTATGCTTGAGGTATTTGAAAATTCTTTTTACAGCATTTAAATGTGACTCATTAGGGTTTTCTTGAAAATTAGCAAACATACACACACTAAACATAATATCAGGATGACTAGCAGTCAGGTAGAGTAGACTTCCAATCACTCCTCTATAAGTGGTTTGATCAACAGATTTACCATTTTCATCAAGATCCATCTTACAGGTGGTACTCATGGGAGTGTCACTACTTTTTGTGCTATCCAATCCAAAACGTTTTAAAAGATCTCTAGTATATTTACTTTGAGTTAAAATAATTCCATCATCATTTTGAAAGATTTGAAAACCAAGAAAGAATTTAAGTTCACCCATTAAACTCATTTCAAATTCATTTTGCATCATTTTAGAAAAATCAGTATATAATGTAGTTTTTGAAGATCCAAAAATAATACCATCTACATAAATTTGTACAACTAAAACATCTTTAGAAATTCATTTTATAAACATAGTAGGATCAGCTATTCCTTTTGTAAAACCTTTAGAAATTAGAAAAGTACTTAATCTATCATACCAAGCTCTTGGAGCTTGCTTTAAACCATATAAAGCTTTTGATAGTTTGAAAATGTGATTTGGAAAATGTGGGTTTGAAAATCTAGGTGGTTGTTCGACAAAAACATCCTCAGCAATATATCCATTTAAGAATGCACTCTTGACATCCATTTGATATAGTTTGAAATTTAGATGTGCAACATAAGCAAGTAAAATCCTAATAGCTTCTAATCTGGCTATTGGAGAAAAAGTATCCTCATAGTCAATACCTTCTTCTTGACTATAGTCTAGCTTTATTTCTAACTATGTTTCCGGATTCATCTACTTTATTTTCTAAAAAACCATTTTGTGCCTATTGTGAAAGTTTCCTTAGGTATTTCAACAATATTCCAAACTTTATTTCTTTCAAACTGATTGAGTTCTTCTTGAATAGAAATTACCCAAAATTCATCATTAATAGCATCATCAATGTTTTTAGGTTCAAGATGTGACAAGAAGGCTTGATGTTCAACCTGATTTCTAAGAGAAGCTCTAGTCTGTGTCCCTCTATCAAGATTTCCTACAACATCATCTAAAGGATGATTCTTTAGAATTCTAGTTGATCTAGTAAAGGTAGGACTAGAAATTTCAGGTTCATCAACAGGTTGGGAATCAACAGAAGAAGGTTCTGGAAAATTTCAAGAACTGGACATTTTAACTATAGGTCCACTGTCTTTATCATTAAGGTTCAAAACAGATAAATCTTCTTCAAGATTTTCAAGAGAGATTTTAGGCTCATGTGGATCAGTTTCATCAAACTTGATGTGAACAGATTCTTCCATACACTTGGTTATCTTATTGAAAACTCTATAGGCTTTACTAGAAATAGAATAACCTAGGAAAATTCCTTCATCACTCTTGGATTCAAACTTGTCAAGATTATCTTTGGTATTAAGAATAAAGACTTTGCATCCAAAGACTCTGAAGTAGTTAACTTTAGGTTTCCTATGGTTCCACAAATCATAAGGGATCCTCTTAAGAACAGGTATGATTAAGACTCTATTGATAATATAACAAGCTGTATTTACAGCTTCAGCCCAAAAATAAACAAGTAGGTCATACTCATTAAGCATGGTTCTGGAAATTTCTTATAGGGTTCTATTCCTTCTTTCTACTACACCATTTTGTTGAGGTGTCCTAGGGGAAGAGAAATTGTGACTATAGCCATTGTGTGAGCAATAGGATTCAAATTCATGATTCTCAAACTCACGACCATGATCACTTCTCAATGTTTTAATCTTAAGTCCACTAATGTTTTCTACATATTTGGAGTATTTAACAAAGTAAGAACAAACTTCACTTTTGTGAGCTAGAAAATATACCCAAGTATATCTAGAAAAGTCATCTACTAAGACATAGACATAGTGCTTACCATTTAATCTAGAAACTCTAGATGGTCCAAACAAATCCATGTGAACCAACTTGAGAGGTTGAGAAGTTGAGACTTCTTTCTTTGGTTTGAAAGAGATTTTGTGTTGCTTTCCCTTTTGACAGGGATTACAAACTTTGTCATTTGGAAACTCAAGTTTGGGTAGGTCTCTAACTAAGTTCTTCCTAGTAAGTTTTCTAAGTGAGTGTATATTGCAGTGTCCTAATCTTCTGTGCCAAATCCAATACTCTTTATGAAAAACATTTAAACAAGTAATATTTTTCATGGATAAAGAAATTAAATCAACAGCATAAACATTTTCATTTCACAGGGTAAAAAATACTAAAGAATTTTTAGAATTAAAAACATTGCAAGAATAATTTTCAAATTTAACATTAAAACCATCATCACATAACTAAGAAATACTTAACAGATTATATTTAAGTCCATTAACAAAGAAAACTTTAGAAATTAATACTGAGTCAGTGTTACCAATATGGCCTAAGCCGATGATTTTCCCTTTATAATTATCACCAAAGGTGACAAAGCCTCCATCAATTCTGACTAAGATTTTAAAGCATGAGAAGTCTCCTGACATATTTCTTGAACATCCACTGTCCAAGTACCAAGTCTTCCTACAGGAGCTCTTTAAGAAGGTTCCCTCAGAAGTGTTTGTCATAAAACACATGTTTGCCTTATTTCTGTGTTCAGTTTCCGAAATTTCGGATTCACTAGAGCTATCCTCAGAAGTGCTCCAAGTAGTTTTCATAGCCTTTTTATACTTACAATCCTTGTAATCATATTTCTTCTTGAATTTGAGCTTTGGGAAGTCTGATTTAATATGTCCTTTTCTTTTTCACTCATAACAGACAACTTCATCACTTTTATCTGGATTTTTCCAATCCTTCTTCCAATGTCCCTTATTGTCATACTTTCCTTTGTAATTTTATTTTATGAAGAATTTACTATTCCTATAAAATTTCTTAAACCTTCTGGCTATCTGAGCCATTTCAGCATCACTACCAGAGTCTGAATTTTCACTGGTTGAACTGTCAGTAGGTAGTTGAGCTTTATCTTTGTCCTTGCTCTTTGAAGCAGTAGTCTTGAAAGCCACTGATTTCCTCTTAGGTTCATCATCTTCCTCTTTATTCACCATGAGTTCTTCCTCATACATCATAAGCTTACCAATGAGTTCTTTGACAGGTAGAGTAGCAATATCACATGACTCTCTCATTGAAACAGATGTGCCTCTCCATCAGTCTGGTAAACATCTCAAGATTCTCACAATTTATTCCTTTGCTGGAATAACTTTTCCAAGTGAGTTCATTGTATTGAATATCTCATTAAACCTGAGATACATGTCAGAAATAGGTTCATCAGTTTTCATTTTAAAATTATCATATTTAATAGTATAAGTATTTAATCTCATTTCTTTAACATTGGTTGTTCCTTCATGAGAAACACCCAAGGTATCCCAAATTTCAAAAGCAGTTTTACAAGTAGAAATTCTGTTAAACTCTTCATCTCCTAAAGCACAGTACAAGGAATTCATGGATTTACAATTATTATTGTAAGTAGTCTTTGTAGGTTCATCCCAAGTGGATCTAGCAGTAGTGGGAAGTTTATATTCGGATTCTATGACATTCCAAATATCAAAACCTATTCTTTCTAAATGAATTTTCATTTTAATTTTCCACTAAGAATAGTTGGTACCATTGAAAAAAGGTGTCCTGTTAGTAGCAGCACCCTCTAGTCTATTATCCATAACTAGATTTTAGAAATATAATTTAAAGAGATAAAAATTTAGAACTAACAGAAATTTAGGATCTTTAAATTTGAAACTAAAATCACAGTTGAAAAAATAGAGTATCTCAAAAATCTTTGAACAAAAAAAAACTAAGCCTATGATACCAAATGTTGGTTGGAGTGGACACTCAAGAGGGGGGGTGAATTGAGTTCCAATTAAAATTTCTGTTAAAATATTATCTAGTTAAAATCCCCCGATTTATAAAATAAGTTAAACAGTAGTGAATTTATACAGATTGTAAATGTTCACTTAGATTCTCAAAGATTGATTAGATCTCAGTTAGTTAAACCACTAGATCAAACTAACTTTTTAAACTAATCTACTGATTTAAAATAAGTGTAAACACTTGCTAATTTAACAATCAAAGTAGCTTCAAAATAATTTTGTATTTTCAAAGTAATAGCAGCAGAATAAATATGATATATGTCGTATACTTAAAACTTAAATAAATGATGCACATCAGATATAACAAGAGGTTCAGTCTCAAGCCGAGACTTAGTCCTCTCAAATATATATAAATTTGATCCACACCCTGGATCGGGGTTAACAACAGTTTTCCAAAACTTTCCAGGCCACGCAAGGACCTCTACCACTGTTCTTCGTGGGAAACAAAACAAAGACCAGGTCACAGAAGGACCTCTTCCACAGTTGAGGTGGGTAAACAAAGGTTAAGAGAATTTGAGTGAGGATTTTGATATCCTCCAGTTCAGTGCAGGATACAGTGTGTGTAAAGATATACAGAGTACACCACATTGCTTGAAAGTTAATAAATAAATCACATAGAGAAGATATATGAGAGTTTAGAAAAGATCTAGTGATTATCAATGTAGCTCTGGACTCGTTGGATTCAGCAGGAATGCTTCGGAATCCTTCTCTGGTCTTTCTATTGAAAATCAGAGTGTTGTAGTTCAGCTTGTGTTCTACAAGAGTGAGAATGATATCTTGATTCATCGTGTGTTCTTCAGCCGTATTGGATTGTACTCATGAGAGTTCTTTGAAGGTCTTTCAATCTACTTCTGGTTCAGCATAGTGCACTTGAGTGTACGTAAGTTCTTCGTGTTGTATCTTCACACTTGCACACCACTTTTCTTCTTGTTTCGTTGTTTCTTATGTTTCTCTCGTTGTACATGTACTACATCTCAATCTTTCTTATATTCCATGAGTTCTGGCAGTAGGAATGATTCCCTTTTTATAGGTACGAGATATAGTTTCCTGACATGCAAAAAACTAACATTAAATAACATTAATTGCATTAAAAACAAAAAATATGACCATTAGAATTATTTAAAATAATATTGACAAAAGCTTAAGAAACGGTGTTACAGTGATCATGGAAACAGTTTCTTCTTCACGATGTCTGATCACGGTGTCTGGTCACGGTGATTGGTCATGGTGAGTGGTCACGGTGTCTGGTCATGGTGTCTAGTCACGGTGTCTGGTCACAGTGTCTGGTCACGGTGTTTGGTCACGGTGTCTGGTCATGGTGTCTGGTCACGGTGTCTGGTCACGGTGTCTGGTCACGGTGTCTGGTCACGGTGAGTCCTTCACGGTGTCTGGGTCACAGTGAGTCCGTCACGGTGTCTGGGTCACGGTGTGTCCGTCACGGTGTCTCCATACTTAGACAAATATCTGTATTTTTACTAAGACAATGATATGCAGAATATGGGTTAAGGTTAATCATTAGAGATAATATATGAGATAATTGTGATCATGCATAATAAAGAGAGTAATTAACATCCATAAAATTTGTTATTATAAAAACATGATGTGCACCTATTGGTGAGTTTGAAGAGCACTAGCAAGATGTTCACTAAAGATCAAGATTAATTAACAGTAATGAGATTTGTGATCATTAAAGAATTATTAACACATGAGGAGTCCAACAGATACCTATCCCATCATGAGGACTTTTCCCATGGGATGACTGAGATCCAGAGCCTAGGGAAAGAAAACAGTGTGAACTAGGACCAAAGGAGACAGTATCATGATTGTGGGCTAGACTAGGCCCCCACAAATGGTATCAGAGCTAGTGTCCATTTTATGTTCCAATGAGGATGCTGGTCCCTTCTAGGGGTAGGTAGATTATGTAAATTCCATATATAAGGAGGAGGAGTATGAATCACCCCTTTATAAGGTGGCATGGATACCTCTCCCATCATGAGTCCTTTTTCTGGGGGATGCCTGAAGGCTAGAGCATTGGGAAAGAAAAACCATGTGGGCTAGGCCCAAAGCAGACAATATCATGAACATGGGTTAGACTGGGCCATCATAGGTCACATAGAGATGTATAAGGAATTAAAAATAGATATAAAAGGTTAGAAAAACCATATAAATTGGATCAAACAAAAGGATTATTTTATTGTTTATCATATATGATATGATATATGTGTTCTTATATAGGGTTTTTTTATATAATATTAAAAGAGCTTTAAGAATAAAAATGTATCATATAAAAGGAATTATCCATTTTAAATTCTTTCACATTGGTTTCATATATATATATATATTGATATAAATTTCATGATTTGTAGTGATAATTAACCACTCAAAGTATAATATTGATTTATCCCTAATTGAGGATCATCAAGGAGTATTATAGGTTATGAAAAAAAATGTAAATGTTAATGTGATTATGATTCTTATATCAAGATATAAAATATTATTTTAAGGAACAAAAAGTTTTTTTATGTGCCAGATGACCCATGAATTATACCACATGGACTTTCATAGACTATGTATTTGGTATACTAGGGGTGCATGGATCATATTTAAAGTCCCTTATACCTGATTATGTTGATATACCTAACATGATAACCTTCATAATTCTATTCCTTTTTTTATGAAAGCTGTGAGGAAAATATAATTAGGGGTGATTGGGTATATTGTTGATGAAGTCATTGGTTGGAGCTTAAAAAAATATGAAATTATTCCAATCCTATGATGAGTAGGGAATCTAGGCCCATGATTGAGATAAAATATTTGGTGTGTGGCCTCACATAGATAGTACACATGATGTGTTTATCTATTCAGGTGAAGTACATATGATGTGATTATCTTTAAAGGCGGATGACACATGATGTATACATAGATTTGGTTAGTATATACTTAGAGACCCAAGAATTTTTGGATTATCTATATGGGATTGACACACTCTATTTCCCATGGTCACTTAATGTCTTGGAAAATGGGAATATATGAGAATGTTTATACATTTAATGTGACAAGTAGACACATGTATAGAGATACATGTGTTCGATGGAGATCACACAAGATCCCTTTATATCTTAAGTAACATCGATACTTTTCTAGAGGATACTCTTTTCTTACATTCATGGATATGGAGATTCAAATTTGTTTTCAATTCTATAAAGGTCCATGGGGTCACACTTTTTGGTTGAATTAATGGGGGATGATTTTGAATCAAAGAGTTTTTCTAAAAGTTTTTTAAAGATAACCTCAAAGAGTTTTTTATAGGCATTCATAAGGTATTTATTATGATGCGATACATGATGAAGTTGATTATAAATTTAAAAGAGTGTTTTGGAATATATCCCAAAGGTGTTTTGGATATTATTTTTTAATTTTATCATATTTGATGTGATATAAGGTGAAATAGAACAAAGTATTTTAGGCTTTAGTGTGAGTGTAATATTAAAGAGGATAATATTTTCCAAACCCTGTTGCATGGGATGAAATGTGGTATATCATATTCCATGATATAGGTACATTTTAATACATGGTTTAGATAAACCATTTTACTACATTCTCAATTGTATTATATGATGGGATCATATTTTAAAGAGTATTATGTGTTTAATCATAAGGTATGATATACTTATATATCTTATGATAGATATGAAGTTGGAATGTTAAGAGTTAATTTCCAACTGATCTTCTATGTTTATATATCAGTAAAGAGGTGTTTTGTAAGATATAATGTGAGGGATTTTGATGAATTCATGCATGAGTTGGTCATATCATTTACCTATACATTATAACATATGACTAAATCCCTGAGCTGTTGAGGATAATCCTTGGGGGATCTATATAAATAGAGGTAGTTTCTATTTGATAAGTAAGTGGGTGTGTGTGCATGTGAGATTATGCCGGTTAAAACTCTCTAAAACCTAAAACCCTCTCCATTTTCAACATGTTCCTAGCGAGGCACTAGCACACTATAGTGAGAAGATGGATTCCACTCAAACATCGAGTGATTCAGTAGTCTGTGGATACATCATAGAGAGGGGATTCCAATGGATCCCCTTTAGTGACCTTCGTCAAACTCATTAGGAAATGGATGAAGAATATGTAGTTTATATCTATAGTGCAAGGTATACATATTTATAGTTTCTTCATTTTAGTAAACGTGGTTTCATTTATTATTTTATAGTGATCTTGTATGGGGTTTTTTATCACTTACACTGGTTTAGAAAGTGTTGTTATATCCCTATGAGACCTATAAATATGTCCATTTTTATTCGTATTTTATATCCAACACCTTACATTTTCCCGTTGAAAGAAATTATAATATCTCATTTATACATTATTAATCCCTCCTTTTAGGAAAGTATAATATCTCATTTATACATTATTAGTATTCCCATTGAATGAAAGTATAATCTCTCATTTTTACATTGTTCCATCAAAATAAATGAAGGACATATTATTATATTTGAATGATGTATCCACATGAACATGTAATATTAGTAAATTTGGTAGTTGAATTGGTGGGTTAAAGGTATTATCAAAATGTTGTTTCAATTTATTGGTTGATACTTTATATTTTTTTGATTCGAACATATGTTTCTCATTACTTTTATCCATATATAATAACATTCCTCAATTCAACCCTTTTTTTCATTATTTTTTAATGGTTTTACATAAAAAATAAAATTTAAAGGATATACCTCTTTATGGTCATGTATTTTTACAAGAATAAACAACCATTCTACCAAAGTTCCAACAAGAAGTTTGATAATGTGAACATATAGATCATTAAGGGGAACAAGTATCTTAGTTCTTAATTCATGAGCTACATTAATCCTTACTCTCAAATTATAATTCTAAATTTAGTTGTTATGTAGAATATCTCCATTGATATTGTCCATTTTACCCCTTGAAACAAGGTGATGGGTGTTTACTGATAGATATAAATCACAATTAATTTGAACCTATATAATTTTTTTACAATAAAGGTCTCAATAATTATTTGATTCACATTTTATATAAAATATTATGAAAATAATAAATTACCTAGGGAAAGGTAGTCCTTTGAGGGGAATGGATAACCTCAAAGATGGGAAGGAGTGGCTCTCCATGTGGCGACTGTTATGTTTTTATTTCTTATTATTGATACTTTCACATTAACTATCCTATCAAATAATAATACCAAATAAAAGTTTCATTTAGATCATCCATCCATTCTTCCATGTATTTTATACACTCATCAGCTTCCCCCATGCTTTTGTTTTCTCAAAATATGTTCAAGGGAACACTCCAAAACACACATCTATAACACAAAAATATTTTATATCATCTTTAAGGACACTAAAAGTAGTCATTCATTAAGTAATTATAATATTAATTATTTTTTATAAATTGGATAAAAGTATATAAAAATAAGTTTTCATTGTTATATAATACTAATTTAAAGGATAAAAAATTATTATTATGTCGTACTTACACACGATTTCCATAATATTTATGTGTTTTCATCTACTAGTATTACCTCTTTATTTATATGAGCCTCATTTTATAGAACCTGATGTTGAATGGAAGTGGATTTGTATTCTGATTTATAAATATGTATTTTAAAAAAGGAACATAATTATGATTTCTCTTCATGACACATAAAATTATTACTTTATATTTAGAATAAATGAATTTTTTTCATGTGAAGCATACCCCATACCAGCGTTACTATAGGGTACATTTATTTTTATTTAATATATATATTTTTAACACTAGTTTGTCATTTAATAATTTAAAAATTATTAATCAAATTGATTAATACACGCATTTCTTAGTAAAAGTTTACTAATCACAATGTACCTAAAATGTTTCCTCCTCTCTACGAGCTAATAAACACATTCCATGATTCTTAGTTAATTATGTGTGATACTTTATAATGATTATATAAAAGGATCTATGATACTTTCCCATTACCTTTAATACAAATTTCATTCAGTGGAAATCTAATATAAATACATTCTGTATGGGATAATGAAATGTAAATCGAAATTTCATTATTTTATTTTTTAGTAAAATTGATAATGTATATCATACTTTTACCCTAATATATTCCCAAATTAGTGACTTCAACAGAGGAACAACATTGTGCCATGTATCTGTATCAATCATCAGATGCATTCGAGTGGTGAACCTAATGTAACTAATGAAAATGAGCTTTTTAGGGTCAATATACTAGCTATTTTAATTCTATACAACCTTGAATTTTAGGCCCTTTCTTTGATCAATAATTTTTCTTAAGACTATCTCACTAAAATGATCATATATTTTCTCAAACATAGGTTCTTCACCTTTTACCTGTTCCTCAATTTAAATATTTTAAATTTATTATTCTTTAGGATTGATATCATCTTCATGTGGAGAAACCTATTATTCCAAAATATTAGGAGCATCAATATATACAGAATATATTATCTACAGAAATAATTGAACATTTAATTTATATTATGTAAATTTAGTAGTGAATACATAATATTTTGAGTTAACACAATGTATATTAAAATAATTTAACCTGATTATTGAAATATATTTTTTATTCTTTAATGGTTAGAGGGATTTGACCCATATACCAAGTTTCAAAATCACTTTTTTGGTCCCCTATAACATATAATACTTATTCTACATTAGGACCATAATTAAATGATAGTGACATCCCAATGAA
The DNA here is from genome assembly GCA_963277665.1 of Viscum album. Classification (NCBI taxonomy): domain Eukaryota; kingdom Viridiplantae; phylum Streptophyta; class Magnoliopsida; order Santalales; family Viscaceae; genus Viscum; species Viscum album. The sequence goes on along the minus strand of OY728123.1, from coordinate 741,508,721 downwards.
AGTGTTGTCCTCAATTAGATTGACATATGAACCTATAGTGGTTTTGGTCAATAACAAAATAATTTAAAACATTATGTTTTTAGGATCTATGAAATAAAATAATTATATATTATTTTTTAAAAAAAATGGAACTTTGGCCAAAAGACCAAATCAAAATTTATTAAAAAAAAGATAATTATACATTATGTGATGCCATTATGAATAGATAATACTTGTAACCTTACTTTTGAAATCCACTTTCACTTATCTGGATTAATCAATTTTAATTGTGCACCTATTATAAACCCATTTTCATTGAAAAATTAGAACATGGAATGTTGAATAATATAACTCCCATATTTGTTTAATTATGTAAAAGTATGATATATTATCATAAATTGTATTTATATCATTGGTACTAGATACATTAATCACTTCCACCACAAGAGTAACTCCATAATTTTTTCTGGTAATGTGTTCATCTTGTATATTTATATATAATATACAACCATTAATTACATAACCATTATAATATAATATATGGAAACTTACTCCCATATATAAGCATTGAAGAAATTATGAAATTGAATTTATATTTATATATGTCTCCTTAAAAATATGGTCTCAAAAACATCCTATAAAATATAAATTATGTATATTTGATGTTTAGTTTTCATCCCTTGGGTGATTCAAATGCCTAATAATTAATTTGTGGGTTTCAAAATATAGTGAAACCTATAAAATTTTATGTAAAAAGGAAAATTAAATATACTATCACTATATAATGGTAATTGTGAAAATATATATTATGGAAATTACTTCACCCATAAGATGCCCACTGTGATGAGATTTTGGGAGTCCAATACTATCCACATCAGATAAAAAATTAGTTTATAATTTGATGGGTTCTTAAAAAATATATCTCTATATTATATAACCTTATAGAAAAATTTTATTTTTTATGTAGCATTTAAAAATCATAATATACCTTTCAATGGTGCAGATCTATCTATAATTTAAAAGAACACATATCTAAATCTCTCTAACCAAGTGAATCATCTTGCAAAACATCTAATCAAAGAATGGAAGTTGGAAGAACTTATCCAATTCACTTAATATAGAAGTAATTCCCTTTTCCATAGTTTGAAACTTCATCAATTTTATAACTATACTATATATAGCATCAAAAAAATAAGCAAAACCTACTTAATATATGTTAGATATTTTTAGGAAGAATTTACTGTAAAGATATGGGAATTAAATCGTACATCAAAACATGAAATTCCTATGATTTTAGGACCTTTAAATTTAAATTAGTCATTTACTTTATATTATTAATATTTGATTATACCCCTTTATAAATTATACATTATTCATGATGTTGTAAAACTGATATCACTCTTTTCTAGAAAGAGTGTAAGCTACTGGAGGAAGAAAATTATACCTTTTACCCTTTACTATAACCGACGCTTCCTTTATCCCCATATAAATAATGTAAAAACTATCCTTAATTCCATAATTTTTTTCTCCAATTTCATTTAGTAACATTCCAAAGAGACTATAAAAAAATATATTTTTCATCATGCATGATATCAATAAAATGTATGATGTACAAACAATTCCAGTACAATGATTCAAAAAAACCGATCTCTTCTTCCAAACAGTTTTTCTATGTTTTTTTAAAATGGTTTACCAAAAATGGTGATCATATCCTTTATGTTCTCAAACTATTTATCACCTATTAATGGAGATGGTATTTTACCTTTTTATGAATTCCCATTGAATGATGTCATATAAGATTAGTATTTATGTCTTTAGGGTGAAATTTTTGATGTCCTAGAAACATGGTCTTTGAGGAATGTTTCAACCCTATTGAGTGTATACCCTATTTACAAATGGGACACTATAACATTCATTTAATGTTATATTATGATAAATTTATATAAGTCAAAATTTATTTATCACTAAATACAACACAACCCTGAACATGAAATATTTATTTCTATAAGGATCATATAATGCAACACCATAATGTCACATTAATTTCATATATTCGAACAGTGGAGCCAGATTAATATCAATATCATTGCCTTATTATTTTGGTCCTAATATAAGAAAAAAAGCATAATGTATTTTCACTACATGAATAACCATGGTAGATATTTATAATTTACCAACATAACTAGCCATGTACTGTGGGTGCTACTTTGTACACCAAATGGATTCATTCTATTTATATATAGAGAAAGATAGAGGTTTCTCAACTTGTTTCAAAATTTCAAATACTGGTGATCATTTTTCTTCCAATGAGGAGAGTTTGATGGGTTATGAAATTTCCCATATTGAATTCTTTTATCTTCATGCCACATTAATTTCTTTTCCATATCCACATTTCTATATAGGTGACTAAACCTTGTAATGATTAGAAATTATCAAACAAATTTTGAAGGGCTTAGTTCATATTTATTATATTGAGAACCCCCACACTTATGGAATTCATTAAGTTACTCATAGTTGTTATGAACTGAAATAAAATCATTTGGACATGGATGTATTATTTTAGAGATCATACCCATTAAACATATCATTCTTTAAGTGTCATGTGTTTTGACAAGGAGGCTCATTATATTTTGGTAGCATATCATTCAAGAGAGAAATTAGTTCAATAAAATTGATTTCACTCTATTAGTTTCTAGATTTTAGATTATATAGATTTATAATGGATGAAAATGTTTTATACTGAGTAAAATATACATATAATGGAATCATTGCACAACTCTAACTTTTCTAACAGCTTTGGAAAATCAGGAAGTTCATCTTCAACTATCATTGTCATTTTTTCAATATGATATTCATCATTGTTTATGCTAATAATCATATACTCGATATGGTATTCCTCATTATTTACACTTGTAATCATATTAAATTATCCATAAACTACTATGTTATCCTAGATACTAGCTACATTCAATTATCCCCTATGTGTAGTCCAACATTTTTAACTTCAATATATTTTGTGACAGATCATGATTTCTTTCAAATACTCTAGACTAATTAGTAATGAATTGAAACAATGTAAACATGGACAAAGGATTTGAGAAGGGTCATAAACATGATCATTTTCAAACTTTATGAACTCTTTAACCCCATCCTCATACTATTTTTCTATACTATTATCATTCATCCATTTTTATTCATATCCATCCTATTTGATTCAATAATATTCACATTTATCAATAAAAAAATAAATACACAGAAGGTATGATATTATATTCCTAAAAGGTTATTATTTACACACACACACACACACGCTCTTGTATATAGTCATCAAACATTTGATATAAATTATTATTGCATCAACAACCTGTTAAAACATTTGAAGATGAAGAATTATAAGAATAAAAATTATAATAACCCTTATTTTTCTATTCTAAGAAGACACATATCATAATTCATTATAATTTTGGTATTATCTTATAAAGGGAGATAATTCACTCCCAATAACAATCAATATGCACAAGAAACCTATAGATTTCAATAACTAGATAAGTATTAGGGTATATATAATAATATTTTACTATCCAAACATATATAAAAAAAATTATTTTTTTTCTTAATGTTTCTATAGTGTTTAAAGGCATAAGATGTGACAAACCATTTTAATAAAGACTTTGAAATTTACAAAAAAAAATTTCAAAGAAGGTATAAGGTGTAACAACCCATTTTAATGTCTTTAAATAATGACTTATCAACCATTTCAAAATATCCTAGACAATGCTGGATTTGAAATACTCATTGAAGTAAGAAAAGAATAAGAAGAATAAAATAATCTAAAATTTCATTACATACATCATAATTTTTAAAAATAAACTCAAACATCCAAATTTCAACCTCACATACCTCAAAAATTATTTTATAGATTTCTATTCCAAAAAAAACCTCTCAAAAAATGACCTATGGGTTCTAAAATCAATTTTTAACATTATAACGCAAATAGGTTTTCAAAATCTCATCATAAATTACCTCATTACATCAAATAAAAACCACATATACATCAAATTAAAACCAAATCATGAATTTTCATTAAATAAACATATATTTTAAAACTAATAAAGGGGTGGGAATTGGACCAACATGGAAAACAAAGAAGATATAGAAGACAAGGAAAGAAAAAAACGATAAGAATCACTACCGCATCAACATGAAAAGAAGAATACTAGGTAGTGGAAAACAGTGGTGCAAGAATAGAATATTAGCATAGGATTCACACACACCACTTTACAGGAATAAAAAAACAAAATGTGACACATATGCACTAAATCATTTGATAATTACAGAAAAATAAGATTTGAATACCATACCTTTAGTTTTGAGGGTCTGGATTCATCTAAAATGTCCCTTGAGATCACAACAGAGTTCAGATTCCTTGGTAAGCTTAAATGTCATGAGAATTAGAGATCTCAATTAGGTTTCATTTAAAATAATAGAAAGGGTTTTATCAGCACTAGTAAAAAGTTCTCACAAAAGATACCTTTATCAGCACTAAAATGAAAATCAATTTTTATCAGCGCTAATAGTGTTGATAAAGTATGGATTTATTAGTGAACAATTTTATGCTCATAAAGTTTTTATTTATCACTCATAAATACTAGTTTACAAAAAGTTAAAATTAAATTTAAAAATTATAATAAATATCTAATTATAAAAAAATGAATAATAAAAATAAAAAATTATTTAAAATTAAAAAGAATAAAGTTTAAAAAATAATAAATTAAAAAAATATTAAAAATGAATATGTATTATTAAAGGAATAAATAATATGAATTATATAAATTAGATTTTAAATAAAATTAATAAATAGTATTAATAATTTAAATTTAAAAAATATTAAAAATGAATAAATATTAAAATAAAAATGAATAAATAATAAAAATTATATTTAAATAAAAATGATTTATAATATTTTACTAGTCAAAAATTAATAAATAATAATTTTATAAATATTCAAATAAAAAAATAATAAAATAAAATGAAGAAATCTTAACAGTATGGTTTAAAAACTTATTAGAAATATTAAATATTTATAAATAAAAATGTAAAAAAATATTTAAAAAATCAATAAAATATAGAAATATTAAATGAATAAATATTAAAAGTGAATAAAATTCAAAAATATTAAAAGTGAATAAAATTCAAAAATATTAAAAGTGAATAAGTGCTAATGTCACAACCCGTCCCTCATGGCCTATGCTATGACTACCCCAAGCCTGCCTTCCATAGGCCAGGGGCTGACGACTAGCACCAGAAAGGTGTATCCCTAAAACGGGAAGGCATTTCCTTTTTAACCTGTACAGACACACAGTCCAAGAACTCAACAAGAAGCAACCACGAAGTGAACTGCTGTTGTAAAAGTGTGTTGAATGTAAAGGGTCCGAAATACAAGCCCAACTAAAAAGTACAAGTACAACTGAAAGTAAAAATACAACTAAAAAGTGAAAACAGCTCCTGGATCGTCCATTGAGGATCCTACCTGAAGGGTAGGTACAACTCACGATCAGTAGTCCCTGCGTCACATCACACCAAATGGTCCACCTCTGAGCACCGTCCAGTCCTGACTCCCTCAACCTCGATCAATGCTGTCCATTTTCTGCACAAGACACAACAAGGTGCGGGCATAGCCCATGAAGAGGTGAGTATAACGATACTCAGTAGGGACCCCGATACCCCCATAGGTCTCCCAGAGTTCCACAAAGGAAATACCACAAAGCAAGACCTCAATCTCAAAGCACGAAGAAATAGACATCAACTCTACTTAGGTATATTCCCATACATTTACCTAAGTTATCAAGACATACTCATCTCATACATGAGGGAAGAATACCACAAAGGTAACACCACGAAGGTAGAAGTACCACATAGGTAACACCACAAAGATAGAAGTACCACATAGGTAAAACCATGAAGACAACACCACGAAGGTAGAAGTACCATACATGTAACACCATGAAGACAACACCATGATGGTAGAAGTACCACACAGGTAACACCAAGAAGTTAGAAGTACAACATAGGTAACACCACAAAGATAACAGACTCAGCTCCGAATCAGGTATTACTTAAGTATAGAAGTTCAAATGATTAGTCGTAAGCTATATCATCTTATTCTATTAAGAAGAACTACTGCTGACCCACATAGGATTGTTAGGTAATAACCCCCACTGACCCAGATAGGATCTGACCCACAGAGGATCAGTATGTACAAACCCACATAGGATTGATGAGCGCTGACCCTCACAGGATCTGATAGATGCTGAACCACATAGGATCGATAGATGTTGAGCCACTTGGGATCGATGTTCTTTCTTCACGTTACAGTAAGAAAAAGGATTCCTCGCACCCATTGTGCTCGAGTTTCGTAGAATCTTCCCTTGAGATATTAGTTATACCTCTATTACCACTAAGTTCCACAAAAGAGTAACCTAAAGTACTACCATGTTGTAAGGGTTAAAACGTGATAGACGATGCATCAATCAGATGCCCGATCTGGGAGTTATAAGTGTTTTAGTTCCGAGGCCCCGGTTGGATTCGGGTTTGATCCAATCCGGCCATACTCCAACATTATCCAAAACTCAAGTAGAGTATACCAAAAAGACCATCTCGATCCAAGGACCGCAACGCTACAGATGGTTCGTCAAAGGGATGCCCATATTTCAGGATACGACCCTTTAAATGTTTATGGGTACAGTTGGGCCTGGGTCCGGTTCAACCTAGCTGGGCTGGCCACGGTGGGCTCGGCCTGCAGGGCCGAGTTCTATCCCAGCCCGCTGGGTGCATGACCCAATGGGCAGGTGGCCTGGCTGCATGAGGTGTGACCCACGGCTGGGTGGAGCGGCCCGCTGTGGCGGGGCCCGCCCTAGCCACCACCCGGGGGAGTGACCCCATGGTTTTCCTGAACGGTCCTGAGGTCCATTTGGTTTGTTCTGCAGTGGCGGTGAGATGTGAAACTACCAGGTGGTATGTAGGACCCATTGGAGCGGGTCCTACCTCCCGTTGCGGCCGGACGGTGCCGGTCCCCGTCTCTAGCGGCGCGCGACGGTGCACCGCTCCACCACCAGCGGCTGGCTGGTGTGCCAACCGCCTCCTCCAGTCTGCCGTGGTTGATGATCCACGGCCCGCATCCTCCAACTATGCACTGGGGACACCACCCTCTCCTTCCACAGCCGGTCGGTGTACCGACCACCTCCTCCGACTGCCACAGCTTCGTCCGTGGCCCCTTTCTCACCGGTGGCACGCGATGGCGCACCACACCTCCTCCACGGCCAGACAATTCTGGTCACTCTACTAAATGCCGAGGATTAGTGTCGCGGCCTCCTCTTATGGCACGTGACGGCGCGCTGCCTCCATCATAGCTGGTTGGTGCCGCAGCACCGACGGTCTTCCACGGAGAACACAAGGGTAGCAAGGTAGATAATGGTGTCATCAGGCTTGTGCCCTCTGTGTTAACTTGTAATCATGAGGGAGGATTAAAGTATTCTATAATCACTTGATTTTATAAAAAATCAAATCCCTACCTGATGAATGGTGGAGAATGCTCATGGTCAAGTAAGTGTTTGAATTCGCCTTTCCCGCAATAGGCTTCCAACGGTGCCGCTCATACGTCATCCTTCAGTTTGTGGTTCGGTATCTCCTGTCACCTCCCGCTGGAACCAAATTCATTTTCCAAGGGTTTGGCATCTCGGTACTTTGTCAGCACTTCGTTTATTGGTGGGGAAATGCTGATACCTCTCCCCAAGATCCATTTAAATAAGAGAGGGGTATGGAATCTAACGCTCATGGGATTTATGAGGGTTCATTAATTAGGAACCTTCCTAATTACTAATGACATTGTTACTTAGGATTTGAAAGGTCAATCCATTTAATGGCTTGACGCGTCACTGGTCCCACACTTCCACTTTTCCATGGGAGGTAAAGAAAGAATAAAATAACAAAGTTATTTTATTTATTCTTTTATAAAAAGTCTAAAATCTAACCATTTATCCAGACCTGTTGCGGTCAAAGTGAAGCCTCCCTTAAGCGAATCCCGACACCGCAGATTCAACAGTGCCATTAGATTTTTAATCTGAGCACCAGTTCAAAATTTAGAAAACGCCGCTCATTCATTTACTGAACGTACCTTAAAAAAATTTCATAAATTCATTCCGAGCACACCGGGCCTCAAAATCATGCGCCATCAATTTTCGCATACTCGTAATAATTCCATATAATTAAAAATAAATTACATGGAAAATCCTGGTCTTTACATTCTACCCAACTTAGTGCTTTTCATCCCTGAAAGCCATAACATAGACTAAGAAAACAAATGAGGGTACTGAGAACGAATCTGAGCTTCCCACTCCCAAGTTCTCTCCTAGAGGTTCCTGTGCTTCCAAAAAATGTGCACCAGAGGTATCAACCTCCCACGAAGGACTCGCTTCTATCGATCCTCAATCTCTACTGGAACCTCTGTAAACGTTTCCCCATTATCATAGTTCAGCTAGCCATGGTTGATGATGTGAGATGGGTCATGCACATATCTCCTTAGATGGGATACGTGGAAGACATCGTGCACCCTCCCCAACTTCGGTGGAAGTGCCAAGTGGTATGCCACTTCACCTATCCTCTAAAGTATCAAAAATGGTCTGATAAACCTCAGTGGAAACTTGCCGCCTCAGCCAAATCTTCATAAGCCTCGTCGAGGTGAGACTTGTAGGAAGACATGGTACCCCTCTTTGAACTCCAAAGGTCTCCACCTCCTGTAAGCATAAGACTTCTGTTTTCTCCGTGCTTTCTTCATCCACTCCTGGATTATCTATACTTTCTTAGTGGTAGCCCATACCAACTATGGACCCAAAAGTGCTGACTCCCCTGGGTCTGTCAAGCATAGAGGTGATCTGCATGGTCGATTGTACAAGAACTCAAATGGTGCCATACCGATGGTGGAGTGTTGTATGAAAACTCCACCAAGGGCAAGTGATCCTCCTAACTATGACCAAAATCTAGGATTAATGCATGAAGTATGTCCTCCAGCTTCTGAATGGTCTGATCCGTCTGACCATACATCTGAGGATGAAAGGCGGTGCTCCAACGTAGCTGAGTCCCGAATGCCTCCTATAATCCCTTCTACAACTGGGAAGTAAAACATGCATCATGGTTAGGGACAATCGTCGATGGAACCCCATTAATTCACAAAATCTCATGTATGTAAAGGAATCCCAATCCCTCTACTGATCCTTGCTCTCAAATAGGTAGGAAGTGGACCAACATGGTGAGTCGGTCAATGATCACCCAGATGGAATCATGTCCCATAGACATGTGTGGAAGCCTTTTCACAAAGTCGATGGATATTCCATCCCACTTCCACTCTGGCACCTCTAGTGGCTGTACTAAGCCTACTGGAGCATGATGTTCAGCCTTCACTTGTAGACTAGTGAGGCATCGTGAAAAAAACTCTGTCACTCCTTTCTTCATCCCTGGCCACAAGTACTGACACTGAAGGTCCTGGTACATCTTTTCCACACCAGGATGTACCACCAGAGGGGATATATGAAAATCCCTAAACACATCCTCCCGTAGCACCACTGGTACCATGGTATGTCCTCTAAATAGAATGACATGCTACCCACCTTTAAAAAATCATTTAGGTGCCTTTCCTAAGGATATTTGAGTATATCGAGCCTCACAGTTAATGTCCCAAAGTTGCGCCTCCCTGACTCGCTGATGGAGTGGGGGAGTGACTATCATAGACTGGAGGTAATCTATTCCATCTCTATCCACAAAGGATATCTATAACATGGCTAGCAGCTCTATCGCCTCACTCAGCAACTGCAGACCAGACTTCCTAATAAGTGTATCTGCTACCACATTCCCCTTCCCAAAAGTATAGACTATCTCAAAGCCACAGTCCAGGAGGATCTCAAGCCATCACCGTTGTCTTAGGTTTAGGTCCTTTTGATAGAATATATACCTGAGACTATTTTGATCAGAGTATACAATAAAACGTTCACCTATCAATTAATGTCACCACATCTTCAGGGTGAAGAACACTGCTGCTAACTCCAGGTCGTGGGTAGCGTAGTCCTGCTTATGTTTCCTGAGCTGTTGTGAGCCATAGGTGATCACTACTCACTCCTGCATGAGGACACATCCAAGTCCGGTCCCTGATGCGTCACAACAGACTACATTCCCAACGACCTCTTCTGGTAGCCTCAAGATGGGGGAACTCAACAATATCTACCTCATCTCCTAAAAAATTTGCTGGCATCTCTCTGTCCATATGAAGGGCTGTCCCTTCTTTGTCAATGCCGACAAGGGTGCTTCAACTCTGTAAAAGTCATGAATGAATCTTCGGTAGTATCCAACCAACCCTAGGAAACTCCACACCTTGGTCAAAATCCTGGGTGGTTCCCAAGAAAGTACAACCTCTATCTTCGCTGGATCCACTGCAACTCTATCCTCCAAGATAACGTTTCCTAGAAAGTGTACCTCTCATATCCAGAACTGGTACTTCGAGAGATTACCATAAATATGGTTCTCTCAGAGTGTATCCAGAACTATCTACAGATGATAGGAATGCTCCTCCTTTAATGCTGAGTATATTAAGATGTCATTGATGAAGACCACCACAAAGTGATCAAGGTATGGCTAGAAGATCCTATTCATGAGTCCCATGAACACTGTTGGTGAATTGGTCATGCCGAATGACATAAAAAAGAACTCATGGTGGCCATACCAACATCTAAAGGCCATCTTTTATACATCCTCCTCTCGTACCCTGAGCTGATGATAACCAAATTTTAGGTCTATCTTCGAAAACCAACGAGCTCACTTCAGCTGATCAAAAAGATCATCAATACTTAGAAGTGGATATTTTTTATTCACAGTCACCTAGTTTAGGTACTGGTAGTCCACACAGAGTCTCAAACTCCCATCTTCCTTCTTGAAAAAAAAATTGGGACTTCCCATGGAGAAACACTGGGCCTTATGAACCCATTTCTCTACAAGTCCTCCAACTATACCCATAACTCATGAAGCTCTGCGGGAGCCATCCGATATGATGGTGTAGATATTGGTGCCATACCGGGGGTATAGGTTGATGTAAAATTCTACCTCTTTGCATGGAGGTAGTTCTAGAACATCATCAGGAAATACATCAGCATACTGGTCCACCAATACAGGATAGCTCGGACTCTCAACATCAACTGACCCAAGGGTAAGGCTGGAAAAATGATGTGTGATCAGCTACACCCTCCTTTGGGTAAGTCCATCTTGGGCTGCAAAGGTTATTTTCTCACTGGTGAAGGAAAACCTGGTCCCATCCTCGTGAACACAGCACAATTTGCACCTAAAATAGTCAATATGGACATAGACTGTGGATAACTATTCCACACAGAAGATGACGTCGTAAGGCCTTGACGTTGCTACTAGAAGATCCCAACCGAAGCTCTCACCTCCTAGAGTAAGCTCACACTACCGGCACCAATGTGTAATCGTCGAATCCTCTCCCATAGGAGTCTCTACCCATAAGGATCGAGCCAACGACTCCACCGGAATCTCTGACCTCTGAACGAGGGCTGTGGAAATAAAAGAGTGACTGACACTTATGTCTATAAGTACTATAGCTAAGGTAGAGTAGACATAGATCGTACCTTTAATCATCTCTAGAGTGCTGTGGTCATAGGACTCAACTGCCTAGAGCCGAGCTTGTCCCTGTCTACCTGCTCCCTGTGGTTGGGGTAGACCACCTAGAGGTGGTGGCGGTAGAACCTCAAATCGCCGCCCACCGCCTGTAGCACAACCATCTCCTCTTACATGTCCTCCTTCTACCTATGGACCTCCATGATCGAATCTCTACCTCTACCTCGGTGGTCCTTCGACTGTCTGATGGTCATCTATACGGTAGGTTGGGTAGTCACAAGCCATGTAACCCTACCCACTGCACGGGTAGCAATGCCTACTCCTAATATTCCATCCTCTGTCCTGTGAGCCTTGCACCACCGACCCTGTATCCTGAGGTCATCCACCAGAAGGTCTGGCCCACTTGGTCTCCTATGTCATCCGCCTACTGCCTTCTACAGATGACTCTGCTACGTGATGTTCGGTGGTGGCTCTCACTGTTAGTGCCTTATCTCCACCAAAAGTGCTCGCTCTAGCACCCCAGCCTGTGTTGGAATGCTGAGCGATATCATCAATGCTCTGATCTCCCATCAAAGACCTTTCTCAAGGGTCTGAGCCCTAAAGAAATGGTCTCATACTATATTGGTGGAGTAGCGGGAGAGATCAGTGAACCTCACCGAGTACTGGGCCACAATCATGCTACTCTGCTGTAGGTGTAGTATCTTCTATATACGCACTGAGTGTAGAGTCTCTAAGATGAACTCTGCCCTAAAAAAGCACTCAAAGTCCTCCCAGACGAGGGTCACCTCATCATGTATTTTAAGCATCAAGATCCACCATCTCCCTGCTACCACCTGAAAAAGACTGGCTGCTAGGATCACTATAAGGTCAGCTGGTGTCCCAACCAGGCAGAAAACTATAACTATAGCCTCCATCCATTCCTCATCCACCTACGGGTCTGTCTCGCCTCGGAACCTTAGAGACCTATACCTCTAAAATTCGTTCAACGTGGTTAGTTGGCATGCATCCTCTGATGGTGGGGCTAGTGTAAACGACTTCCCAATGGGTAGTGGTGCTACTGGTACACCACCCGAAGGTGCTAACACCGTAAGAGGGCCCTGCACTGAGGCCTCATCACTCGGTGGGACATCATCGCGTACTTTCTCAGAAATCCTGGATGGCTATCTACATGGAAGAATCCTAAAAGAAGAGAGGTGTGCCATGGCCAATAAGTTATACCTGGTGAGCTGAATCATAGAGATCATAAGGAAAACTTTTTGAAAACACATGAAATCAGTGTTTCTGTGTACTGAGTTGGAAATCTGAATTCAGGTTCGTAGTGTATGGATACGTCGACCGCCGCACCAACACTGGATTACCCAAACTGAAAACCACACTCATAACACTTAACACTATTACCACATAGAAAAGACCAGAGTCCTAGTTATTCATTATAACCGAATCCTCTGATACCAATTTTCCACGACCCTTCCCTTGAGGCCAGTGTCGTGACTACCCCAATCCCACCTTCCATAGGCCAGGGGTTGACAACTAGCACCAGAAATACGTATCCCTAAAATAGGAAGGCATTTCCTTTTTAACCTATACAGACACACAATCCAAGAACACAACAAGAAGCAACCATGAAGTAAACTGCGGTAGTAAAAGTGTGCTGAAAGTAAAGGGGCCAGAATACAAGCACAACTGAAAAGTACAAGTACAAATGAAAGTAAAAATATAAATGAAAAGTGGAAATAGATACTGGATCATCCATCGAGGATCCTACCCGAAGAGTAGGTACAACTCACGATTAGTAGTCCCTACGTCATGTCATGCCAAATGGTCCACCTCTGAGCACCATCCGGTCCTGACTCCCTCAGCCTCAATCAATGTTGTCCATCGTCTGCACAAGAAACAACAAGGTGCAGGCATAGCCCATGCAGAGGTGTGTATAACGATACTCAGTAGGGACCCCAAGACCCCCATATGTCTCCCAGAGTTCCACAAAGGAAATACCACAATGCAAGACCTCAATCTCAAAGCACAAATCAATAGACATAAACTCTACTTAGGTATATGCCCATACATATACCTAAATTATGAAGACATAATCATCTCATACATGAGGGAATAATACCACAAAGGTAACACCACAAAGGTAGAACTACCACACAAGTGACACCACGAAGATAAAAGTACCACATAGGTAACACCACGAAGACAACACCACGAAATTAGAAGTACCACACAGGTAACACCATGAAGACAACACCACGAAGGTATAAGTACCACACAGGTAACATCATGAAGATAGAAGTACCACATAGGTAACACCAAGAAGATAAAAAACTCAGATCACAATCAGGTATAACTTAAGTATAGAAGTACAAATGATTGCTCATAAGATAGATCATCTTATTCTGTTAAGAAGCACTACTACTGACCCACACAGGATTGTTAGGTAATAACCCCCACTGACCCACACAGGATCTGACCCACACAGGATCAGTATGCGCTGACCCACAGAGGATTTCTGAACACTGAACCACATAGGATCTGATAGATGCTGACCCACACAGGATCGATAGATGCTGGCCCACTTAGGATCAATGTTCTTTCTTCACATTATATCCATCCAAAGTATTCCTCGCACCCGGTGTGCTCGAGTTCCATATAATCTTCCCTAGAGATATCAGTATTACCTCGACCACCACTAATCTTCACAAAGAAGTAACCCAAAGGACCTCCATGTCATAATGGTTAAAATGCGACAGATGGTGCATCAATCGGACGCCCGATCTGTGAGTTATAAGTATTTTAGTTCCGAGGGCCCAGTTGGATTCGGGTTTGATCCAACCCAGCCTTACTCAAAATTTCTCAAAAACTCAATACGAGTATACCAAAAGGACCATCTTGATCCAAGGATTCCAACACCATATACGGTTTGTCAAATGGATGCCCGGATTTCAAGATATGAACCTTTAAGTGTTTCAGGGTCCAGTCCGACCTGACCTGGCAGGGTGGGGCCGCGGCGGGCTCGGCCCGCTGGGCCGAGGTCCGGCTCGACCCGCTGGGCCGAGGTCCGGCTCGACCCACAAATGGGGCGCAACCTGCTGGGCACGTGACCCGATGGTTAGGTGGCCCAGCCGCGTGAGTCGCGACCCACGATAGGGTGGAGCGGCCTGCTGTGGAGGGGCCCACCCTAGCCGCCACCCATGGGAGTGACCCCCCGGTTTTCCCAAATGGCCGCAAGGTCCGTTCGGTTTCTTCCGCAGTGGCGGCACCATGTGACACTTCCAGGTGGTATGCAGGACCCGTTGGAGAGGGTCTTGCCTCCCGTCGCGGCCGGTCGGTGTGCCGACTGCCTCCTCTGGTCCTCCTTGGCTGACGAGCTGTGACCCGTGTCCTCCGGCGGCGTGCTTCTTGCTCCAGACTCTCCTTCTGCGGCCGGCCGGTGTGCCGGTCTTCTCCTCCGACCGCCGCGGGTTTGGCCATGCCCCCTTTCTCAATTGCAGTGCACGACGGCTCGCCGCAGCTCCTCTATGGCCGGACGGTGCTGGACACTCTGCTAACCGCTGTGGCTTAGTGCCGCAACCTCCTCTTGCGGCGCAGGATGGCACACCACCTCCATCGTAGCCGGTCGGTGCCACCACATCAGTGGTCTTCCATGGATAATGAAAGGGTAGCAAGGTAGTAGAGAGTCCTAGCCAGGTTCCCCACATCCTCCGCGTTATCTTGTAATCATGAGGGATGATTAAAGGATTCATTAATCACTTGATATTGAACAAAAATCAAATCCCTACCTCAAGAACGGTGGAGAACACCCGCGATCGAGGAAGTGTTGGCATTCATCTTTCCCGCAATAAGTTTCCAACGACACTGCTCATACATCATCCTTCGGTTCATGGTTCGATGTCTCCCGCCACCCCCGCTTGAATCGGATCTATCCTCCAAGGGTTTGGCATCTTGGTACTTTTTCAGCACTTCGTTTCTTGGTGAAGCACTGCCGATACCTCTCCCTAAACTCCATTTAAATAGGAGAGGGGGAGGATGTCTAACACTTGTGGGATTTATGAGGGTTCATTAATTAGGAACCTTCTTAATTCCCAACGATGTCATTACTTAGGATTTGAAAGGTCAAGCCATTTAATGGCTTGACACGTTGTTGGTCCCACGCCGCTGGTTGTCCGTTAGAGGTAAAGAAAGAATAAAATAACAAAGTTATTTTATTTATTCTTTTATAGAAAGTCTAAAATCTAACTTTTTCTCCAGACCTACTGCGGTCGAAGTGAAGCCTCCCTTAAGAGAATCTCGGTGCTGTAGATTCAATGGTGCCCTCAGTTTTTTAATTCGAGCACTGGTTCAAAAGTTAGAAAATGTCACTTGTGCGTTTACTGAACATTCCTTAAAAAAGTTCATAAATTCATTCCGGGCACACCGGGCCTCAGAATCACGCATCGTTAATTTTCACAGACTTGTAATAATTCCATATAATTTAAAAAAAATTATCATGGAAAATCCGGGTCTTTAAAAATACAAACTTATAAATAATAATAAATTAATATATATTAAAAATCAATAAAATTTAATAATTAAAAAATGTATAAGTTAAAAAAATATTTAAAAATGAATTAATGGTTTTAATTATATAAATGAATGAAATATAGAAAATGAATAAATATTAAAATAAAAATAAAAAAATATGTTAAAAATTTCTTTTAAAAACAAGAGACTTATAATAAAGTAATAATTAATAATGTATAAATAATAATTATAGAATGTTTTAAATGTAAGTATATAAAAATAAAAATGAATAAATATTAATTATAGAAATTATATGTGTTGTAAATGAATTGGATATTAATATTTTAAAAATGTATAAATATCTATAAAAATGATTACATTACAAAAAAATTTAAATGACTAGACATTAAAAATGAATAGATATTATAAAATATTAAATAATAAGAAATTTTAAAATTAGATAAATATTAAAAATGAATAAATAATATTAAATTAATAAATTATAAAATAGAATAAAATTTAATATTTAAAATTGAAAAAACTATATTTTTTTAAAAAAATTAACGAGTAATGTTAAATATATCAATAACAAAAATATTAAAAATGAATAAAATTTTAAATTAAAATGAATATATATTAAAAATAATATTTAAATGAAAAAGATTCACAATAAACTGATAATTAAAAATAAATAAACAATAATTGTTTAAATATTCACATTAAAATTATTAAAATAGAAATGAATAAATATTAATTATATAAATTAAAAATATATTAAAAATACTAAATATTAACAATTAAAAATGCATAAAAAAATAAAAAATAAAAAAAATTACAAATATATTATACTATTTATTTGGTGTCCAATATTACCAAACAACTCACACAACCCACCCTTCCCTTATACTAGGTGTCCCATTATCCCCCCCCCCACCTAAGGGATGAGAAACCTAGTATATGTACTTTATTTATATATTTTATAGGACTACAACCCCCATATATATTTTTAAATTGACCCTAAAAGCCCCCAACACAAGGCCTGCATGCCTATTTTATTTTGAAATCAGCTTGAAGGCCCTCATGAAAATATATATTCCTATATAAATTTACATTAATTATATTTGAAAACCCAAATAACATTTCATGCGATTGTGTGTACATATGCATGTGTGTGTGTGTGTTACAATAAGATATGTCAAATTGGAAAAAATGACTTTTACATTTATGTAATGATATATTATTAAACATATACAAAGACATACACACATACACATACATTTACATACACATATAGAAACATACAAATACACATGCATATACATGCATACACATACATATACATGTTTATATGCACATACACACACATACACATACGTAAAATTACATACACACACACACACACATACACAAACTACATAAACATATGCATACATACAAGCACATACATATATACATATACTTCCAAATTCATACACATAAAAAAATACATACATGAATATACATACAAAATCACACATACATACATGTACACATATAAAAATATACATTCACAACACATATGTCTATATACATACACTTAAACTTACACATACACATACAAAAAAAATACATACGTATGCATACACATATTTACGCATACATATAAATACACACACATACATAAACAAATATATGCAGACACACACACACACACACAGATGTATACATAAATCCAAATACATACACATACATAAAAATATCTATCTATATTTTAAATATTTAATATGAATATAAATATATAAATTGAAATATGATATCTATTTAATGAATTTATATATTCATTTATATAGTTCATATCATTAGAAACAATCATTCTTGGTGAGTCGTACCTATGCTGAACTATGACAGCATAACTGAGATGATACAACAACCCACACTCCAACAAAAACATTTAAAGTCTATATTTTAGAAACAAAAAAAAACATGTAGAATCCAAAATATCACTACACTAGTGATGCATATTGATAATTCAATTCATCCACTAACTTAGCTATAACAATGGATAAGGGACTATCGTCATTTATGATAGGTGATATCATGAAACGATGGTGTACCCTAGTTTTCAAGGAATTATGAAACAACCTGCATGAAACTATTTGTTCGAACCAATGGTTTAAGCCAAAACTGATTGGAGTGATCCATCATCATACAGAGTTCCATCCAGAATAGGCTAAGCTCGCCATTCTTGTACTAACTATGATCACCAGCATACATTAATGTAAGGAAAAAATGGGAGTGGGATTTCATTATTTATGAATCATGATATTTCATGTTGTGAAAATATCATGGTATAAGATACATTGATTTAAGAAATTATGATTACATTATAACTAGGCCATCTCACTATCACAATCAATTACTTGGCATATTATATTTAATAAATGAATCATATCGAATGATTCAACATGTCGCACTTTTTTGGCTAAATCCTTATATGTATTCCATCACACATACATGACCATTGTACACTTCATGATAATTATAGAATGAATAATAAGGGATGATAATCATGAAAATAATCCATTGATATTTTCCAAGTTCCATGTGGAGGACATGCACATTAAGGAGAGTCCTGCAATATTTAGTTAACCAAATTGGATAAAGAGGTCCACCTTATCTCTACATGGTATGATCTAAATCTAAGGAGGTAGATGGGTTTGTTATAGAGAATATAGAAAAATATAGAATATTAGAGAAATATAGATTGATTTATATAACACCCCATATATTTTCAAGGAATAAATTCATTTTAATTTTTTTAAAATCTCATATGTTTAATGGTTTTGGGATTTGGAGGTGTCTGTAGAGGTTGAGAGTCATTATTTGGGAATTCAGACCTAGTTTAGAGCTAACATTTTATTATAGGATGGTGTTCATACCACAATATATGCATTGCACCGTGGAGGGTTGCTAAGGAAGGAGGTTTTTCACTGTAACTATGGGGATTGTTCCATGAAGCCTTATCTAGGGAAGGTGTTTCATCATGATGGTAGGAATACAACGTAATGCAATCCTAGGCTAGACTAGTTGGGTATTCTAGTTTTTCCATGGTGAGGTTTATTATGTTATGGACCAATAGATCACATTACAATGTGACCCCAAATTAGAGTGTCTCACCATGACACATATGGTCATGCCGTAACATACCCACTGTATATATTTTTTGGTTTAATTAAATTAAATAAAATGTTTAAATGTAATTATTCAATGAGGAATCCCTCATGTCCTAAAATGTAGTTCAATACCTTCCCAACTATTCCTCCTTACATTATCTCTCTTCATTGATATCTCCTTCATTGGTGAGCTGTTTATTGAGTTTTCTGTCACTAGGGATCACTGTGGGTTTTTTGATTTCTTTTATCTAAGGTCAAATCACCTAGTGGTTTCCAGTGAGTGGGATATTTTCAGTCTAAGTATGTCATCAATATACTTTCCAAACGGGTTTTCACTTTTTGCCATGTTTATACAAGATTATCCCATGGGTGATCTTACTTTTGATGTGTACTTCTGTGAAATTACAGTGTAGTTTTTATTATAGCATGTGTTTATTATTATCCATGGTTTCCACAAAACTATAATGTTCATGTTATATTGGACATAATAATTGATGAATTATTTTTTATTATAATTTGGTTTTTAGGCATCTATTCCAAGGCATATAGTCTCTCCACAATCAGCTATAGACCCCAACTGCAATTCGATAGTCCATGATTATAACACCCTAAGTTTTTAAGAATTATTATTTTTAGAATAAATTAAATTTATTTAATATACTGTGTTACATGCAACACCAAGTAAATATTTTACTACACACAACACTAGGTTATCTTACATTACACACAACACTGAGTTTTAACAAAAACATGATATATTATTAATATTTTTATTTAAATGTGACAGTTATAACCTAGATGTTACACTTACACTACTACAAAATCGGCCTTTAACAATGTTGGTATTTATCAGTGCGAGTAAAAAGCGCTAATAAACGACAATATTATCAGTGCTATTTTTAGTGCTCATAAAGGAATCCTTTATCATCACTTTCTTGCAAATGATAAAGATCCTAATAAAAAAAATGAAATAATTAAATAAATAAAAAATAAAAAATTATTTTATTAAAAAAATATTTCAAATTTTATTAATTAAATAATTATTGATAAAAATAAATAAGTTGATTATACTATATATAAATTATAAATACCAATAAATAGTATGTATTAAATATATAGATATACAAAAAATGAAAATTAAACAAATAAAAATTAAAAATATGTAAATTGAGAAAAATATTAAACATTTTATTAATTAGATAATTATTGATAATGTTAATAAATAGTATATATTAAATATATAGATGTATATAAATATGATTTATATATTAGAAAATATTTATTCCCTTTACATTAAATAGTCACATATTTAGTGAATAATGGTTTATAATTAAAAATTAATATGAATTAAAAATAGTGACTAATTGCATAGAGTAACAGACATATAATTGAATGTCGTTTGATTTTTCAATTTAACATAGATCAAATGTATGTTATATTGATTTTACATATACGTAATTAATTCATTTTTATATATAATACACACACATAAAACTTATCCATTTTTTCAATATTATTAAAGTGAACTTACTTTTAATTTATTCAATTTCACTCATTTTTAACATGCTTGCACTTAAAATTAGATATTCATTAATAATGTTAAAAATATATTTTTTAAAAAATATTTATAAATAAATATATTTATAAATGTAAATTTACTATATTTATACAAATATATATTTATAATTATATATAAATAAATATTTTTTAAAAGTATTTATATTATTATAAATATATATTATATATATTTAAATAATTACTAAATTTATAATAAATTTAGTTAAATAAAGTATATATTTACTATATTTATATTTATATATATTTATTATATATATAATTATATAAATATATATAATGATATAAATATTATTTTTTAAAAATATTTATATAATTATAAATAAATAATTATATATTTAAATAATTATAAAATTATAATAAATATATTTAAATAAGGAATATATTTAATATACTTTTATTTATATATATTTATTAAGTATATAAATATATTTACAATTTTTTTATTTATAATTGTAATTATAAATCCTTTATCAGTGCTTAAGTAATAAGCGCTGATAAAAAGAATTTTTGTCAGTGCTTTTTTAGCACTGATAAAATCAATATTTATCCATGAAATTTTTTTATAATTGATAAAGATAGATTTTATCAGTTCTTTTTGAGTAATGATAAAGCCCTACCTTTATAAATGCTAAAAAACGCTGATAAATATGCCTTTTATCAACACTTATTACTTAAGTACTGATAAAAGGGCTCTTTATCAATGATTTTTTTGGAAGTGCTAATAAAAGTGTCCCGAGATATTTAAAAAAACCTTACCAGATGTGAACCCATCATGATATTAGAATCTTTACACAAAATCCACCCACTGCCGGTGCTCCTTTTTGGTGAATCAAAGCTCAAATCACACAAAGCCACCTAACTACCTCTAGTTGCTTGAAAATCATACGAATTTCGATGTTTTCTTACAATTAGGGTTTCTAAAGAAAATATCAAGATCTAGATCTGAGGGTCTCAGTTTTTTTCAACCTATCAAGGCTGGAATGTGTTTTCCTTTGTAGGTTCCGATTTTATTTCTATGTTTGTTAGTTTGTTTTTGATTTCTTTTTCAACAATGTCATCAGTTATTTGTGGTTCAGTTATTGTATACTATTTTGATTTTAGATTATGAATAGAATGATTTGTTTATGATCTGTTTTTTTCTTGACTAATAATTTGGATATCCTATTTTGGTTTTTTTAAATCGTGATGTTTAATCTATTTTCTTAACTGTCTACATTTGTACATCAGCTTGCTGTGCAAGATAAATTTTGTCGCTATTTTGAAATCTTAGAGAATCACCTCTGGTTTGTAGATAAACTAATTAAATAAATATTTATACCAATATATAAATAGTGGATGTTTTGGATATAAAAACCTTAAAAGAATGAGAAAATTGACTTCTTAAACAAGTTATTAGTCTGGCGATGGTGTGAAGTAGCAACAGAAGCTGATTTTATGCAATTCATGTAAGGAAATTTATTTATTTAAATTCTATTTTAATATTATTCTATAAGGGGTTTTCCTTAAAAATTTATTTACTCATAATTGTGCTGTTTTATTTTAAGAGAAATCTTAGTAAGGGTGATACTATATTTATTTATTTTAAATAGTTCTCTATTTTCAAAATTAGTATGGGGTTGTATTTATTTTAATATGTTGTGATATTTTTCTGTGAGGGTTACATATATTTTTGTCAATTTATGTTTATTTTATAAATATACATATACATATATACATATATATATATATATGTAAATATATATCTTTTTATCTATTTATATGTGTTTTCAGAACTTATAATGTAAGGGTCATTTTATAATTATTTATTCAGAAAATTATGGTTTTGGATTTCCAAATTAGGAAGGGATTATATTTATTTTCATTAAAAATTATGTTTAAATGTGAATTTGTTTTGAAATTATGTGTATTAAAATTCCATGTTATATATACATGTTTAAATGTGTATGGGATTGATGTTTCAAGGTTTGGTGTGTTTTTATCCCTTTTTTGTGATATATCTTGTTGATGTGTACTATTTCTTTATGCCAAACTCTTTATGAACCTCCCTTGAATCTCAAGGATGAGTCAATTTGTATTAGATGGCCTCCCTATAATTATTTATATGGGTAGATCCGATGTGACGAACTCCCTATAATCCTTGGGATGGGTCGGTGTGGTGATATGACATCCCAAGAGTCTTGAAATGTTTTCAAATATTTGATATACCATTAATTTTAAATGTAATAATTTTTTAGGTTTCTACATCACTTTTTCCAAAAAATAGAATGGAAGTTATCAAATTCTATATCTTAGAAATTATTTTTAGGTATTCATCATTTTAGGTCGAAATGTATTGGTTCCACACCTAGGGATATTTGATTACTATTTATGTATATGAAATAACTCTTTATTTTTTAAAATGTTTTATCAATACATTCTTATATCTTCTAGTTGATTTAATGAGAGTTTATTATTCTTGTTTATCATATTTGGGTTTCATATTACTCTTTAATTTCCTATATTATATTTTCATTTGTTTAGGGGATTTAATAAAGACTTAATGTGTGTCAAACAATAGTTATTATTGAAATTTATTGCCTGAGACTCACCACCCATCTCTTTTATAGGAAACTATCATTCTCATTAACATTATCTCATGAATAGTAATTGTTGAAATTTGTTGCTTGAAACTCATATGAAATCTATTTTATGTTGCTTTTACTACTATGGGCATTAGTTATCCCATGGATTACCACTGCTTAGATATTTTCAATCAACATAGGTGCATGTCCATAAGAGATTAAGGATGTGTCAAACAAAAAAAATGAAACGATAAATGTCTAGGAGATGAGTTTATAAGGATGAGTTGTCTATAACTTTCACCTTTGAATGAATTCATTGGATAACACTTTCTATAGTGGAGTTATTCTTTTTTTAAATTCAATTACCCATTTTATTCAACATATTGAAATTCATTGAAATAATAAAATGTTGAGTTTCCCTTATTATAATTTTCTATAACTTTCACCTTTGATAATGGATATCTTATGTGTATTTATTTATTTATTTATTATACAAAATAAATGTTTTATAAACCCAATAGGATGGATATAAATCAAAAATGGATGCATGATAATCGTTTGTAAAAATAGTATGAAGATGGAGTTAAAGAGTTCATCAAGTTTTCAAGAGAGCATGCATACGACCTTTTCAAATCCTATGTATGTATTTACGTTTTTTTATTCAAGAAAAATTGGTCTGAAAGAGTTGGAAGAACATATGATTTGTCTCGGAATATATCAAATATATAAATGTTGGATGAAACATGGGTAAAAATTGAATGTGGACATCGATTGGGATGATACTATAGTTTATGGGTCATTTGATATGAATACCAGTGTAAATGATGATGGAGATCGCATGGAAGTAATGAACATGGGAATTGAAGATGGACTTTATGATTGTCCAAAGTTGTTTGAGGAGTTAAATAGCTACACCAAGAAACCATTGTATACTGTT
The DNA here is from genome assembly GCA_963277665.1 of Viscum album. Classification (NCBI taxonomy): domain Eukaryota; kingdom Viridiplantae; phylum Streptophyta; class Magnoliopsida; order Santalales; family Viscaceae; genus Viscum; species Viscum album. Next base: position 741,484,338 of record OY728123.1, on the reverse strand, counting down.
TTTACTAAATACACAACATTGTCAGCTGTGTTGAAGTTATATAATTTGAAAGCTAGCAACAGATGGAGTGACACCAACTTTACAGAACCACTTGGTCTCTTGAATGATATGATACCAGAAGAAAATGAATTACTGTGCAAAAAATATGATTCTAAATGAATGTTATGTTCAATGGGTATGATCTCTAAGAAAATACATGCTTTTACAAATGATTTCATATTATTTTGCAAGGACTATGAATCACTCATAAAATTTCATAAGTATGGAGAAGATAAATATAAGAAAAATGAATCAAGTCCTTTGAAATATTTATGGTAATTTCCTATCATTCCATGGTCTAGAAGACTATATAGATGTCAAAAAACCACGAGACAATTGACATGACATGCATATACAATAATTAAATATGGGAACCTACGTCATCCAACAGATTTTCCTCAGTGGAAGAAAATTGATTATGAGTATCTAGAGTTTTTAAATGAGCTAAGAAAATTTCATCTTACGTTATCTACATTTGGAATAAATCCTTTTGGTGTATAGAGTAGTACTTATAGTACATGTCCCTTTATGTTGGTAAATTATAACTTTCCACCATGGTTACACATGAATCGCAAATACATTATGTTGTTTCTGATTATATCTGGACCAAAGCAACCCAGTAATTATATTGATGTCTATTTGGCTCCATTGATCAGAGATCTGAAATTGATGTAGGATATAAGTGTTATAATATATGATTCTCAGAGAAGTGAAGAATTCATATTGAAGGAATTGTTGTATGTAATGGTAAATAACTTTCCCACTTATGGAAATTTATTAGGATATATCATTAAAGTAATGTTGGGGTGTCCCATTTGTGAAAAATCCACAAACTCGGTTTGGTTGAAATATTCCTCAAAAACTGTGTTTTTAAGACATCAGAAATTTTTACTTCGATGGAATAAATACCAATCCTGGATGAAAAAATTCGATGTTAAGATCAAACAAGGTACAAAACCATATCCAGTAATGGGAGATCAACTATACAATAAAGTAAAATATATTGACACTATTTTTGGTAAACCATTTTTAAATTTTTTTACAAAATTAGGTTGGAATAAGATATCAATTTTCTTTGAATTACTGTATTAGAATTTTTTGTATGTCAGAAATTTTCTTGATGTCATGCATGTAGAAAAAAATTTATTTGATAGTGTTATTAGCATGTTATTAAATGTTACTAGAAAAATGAAAGATGGAATCAATGCTAGGCTGTACTTGATTGAAATGGGGATATGGGAAGAGTTGACACCGATGAAGGGTAAAAGGCGTACTTTTCTTCCTCTAGTAGCTTACACTCTATCCAGAGAGGAAACATTTCAATTTTTCCTTTTCCTTAATATTATAAAAGTTCCACAAGGGTATTCATAAAATATCAATAATGTCACTTATATGACTAATGTGATGTTACAAGGAATAAAATCACACGAATGTCATTTTTTGATGTATGATTTAATGCCAATTTCTTTCCATTGCATTCTGCCTCAAAATGTATGACATAAATTAACCAAACTATGCTTCTTTTTCAAATCCATATGTAGTAAAGTTATAGACCTGTAGAAGTTTCCCATCATGAATAAGGAGGTTGTAGCCATATTATACGAATAAGAGATGTTCCTCCCACCATTATGCTTTGATATAATGGTCCAACTGATGGTTCACTTGGTTATAGTGATTCAAATATGCGGCCATATCCATTACAGATGGATGTACCCAATTGAAAGGTATATGAAGATTTTGAAACGGTAGGTCAAGAATCAAAGTTGACCATAAGGTTGTATTTAAGAGAAATATATTGTTGAATAATCTATTGAATTCTGTATTGATTACCTATCAGAATTTGACAACATCAGTTTTACACAGTCTCATCACAACGAATGGCTTATGGGAGAAGGGATTTCTAGAAGAGATGTTGTTATAATTACCTTGATAGAGTTAGAGAAAGTTCACCTTTAAATTTTATATAAAATTGAATATTTTCATCCAGACATTAAATCCCAAAAATAAATTCTTATAGATTTGAATCTATTAAGGGATGAAGGATGGATATCAAATACACATAATCAAAATTTTATAGGATGATTTTGAGATGAAATTTATAAGGAGTTATATGAAAAGTAAATTAAATTATCAAACAACTTCAATGGATAGCCAAGGGAATAAATGAAAATGTTATATCTTACAATAGTTTTGTAGTCAATAGTTATACATTCTGTAAAAAGGAACATGATGATTGTAGTACGATGAAAAAAAAGTAGTGTTACGCTTGTGGATAAAGCAATTCACATATTTGATTCTAAGGATAGAAATTCAATTTATGAAAATATATCATATTTTGGAATTATCAAAAAGATATATGACTTGGATTATATAACATTTCAAGTAATGGTTTTCCGTTTCAAATGGATTGAAATTATCAGGGTAGTGAAAGTTGATGAAATGGGATTCATGAAGGTGACTTTTAGTGTGGAAGGGAAAAAGATGATCCATTCATAATGGAATCACAGGTAGTGTAATTATTTTATTTCTCTAATCCAACAAACAAGAATTGGTCGATTTTCCTATTTTAGACAAAAACAAATGTTGGGTCAGATGAAAATTCAACCGAGGATGACCCTTTCATGGGAGATCACAACCACTTCATGTCAACCCCAATATAGAGAATTTATTGTTTGTTAGAGGGGAATAAAAATAGGGGATTTGGATTCTTTATGGAGGAACCAAATCCCTAAAACCTTTAAAAAATAAATAAAGTTCATTGAGAAGGTAAAAGTGTTTTTTAATATACTATATTTTTCTCATAATATTATATGTTATCTACTACATTAACACAATCTAAATTAAATTATTGAATACTCATGAAAAAAATGTCTTCTACACATGATGATATTACCAATCCATCGAAAGAACAAAATATAGTGAAGTAAACCCTTTAGAAAGATGTAAAGGTAATGTTATGATATACTTTATCTATTTTACTAAAAAATTTTATAATGGAATATCAATTTAATTTTCATTATTCCATATAGATTTTGTTTATTTTAGAATATTTATATCCACTTACCATGTATTTATAGGAAGATAAATGATGCTAACTCTACTCAATCATAGAGGTAATCTTGATGTTTTCATAGTAAAATAATTTTCTATAGAATTAATGTATTATTTCTTATTTATTTTTAATTTATTTATTTTTAGTATTTCTCACATAATAATTATATACTTATATAGGTGGATTCTTTTATTTGAGTTGGGGTGGTCTATCCATATCTCTTGCCTTTCTGTACCAAAACTCCCACAAACTTCTTCTCCCTCAAAAAATTTTCACCATTGTAGTGTTCCATTTATCACTTTCCTTCAAGTTCCCTCAACTACCCTTTTAGGAAGAGAAATGATGTTGCCTCTTCTCAATCACAGAGGTAATCTTGATGTTTTCACAAAAAAATAATTTTCCGTATAATTAATTTGTTGTTTCATATTTATGTTTAATTTATTTCTTTTTAGTATTATTCCCATAATAATTGTTTTCTAATACAGGTGGATTATTTTGTTCAAATTGGGATGGTATGTTAATATTTCATGCCTTTATACACCAAAACTTCTATAGAATTATTCTCCCTCAAAACATTTTCACCCCCCACCATGTTGCATTTTTCACTTTCCTTAAAGTTCTCTCCACTTCCTTTGCAGGAAGTGAAACGACACTGCCTCTACTCAATCACAGAGGTAATCTTGATGTTTTAATACTAAAATAATTGTTGATAGAATTACAATATTATTTTATATTTATGTTTAATTTATTAATTTTTAGTATTACTCATATAATATTTTTTTTCTTATATAGGTGGATTATTTTGTTCTAGCTGTGGTGATATGTCCATCATTCATGAATTTATTCATCAAAACTTCCACAAACTTCTTCCACCTCAAAACCTTTCACCCCTATAGTGTTGAAGTTTATCACTTTACTTCAATTTCCTTCTACTTCTCAATCATAGATGTAATATTGATGTTTCCACATTAAAATCATTATATATAGAATTTATTTACCATTTTATATTTATGTTAATTTATTTCTTTTTAGTATTACTCATATAATAATTATGTTCTTATACTGGTGGATTATTTTTTCGAGTTGAGGTGGTTTGTTCTAAGCTTCTCATGCAATGTTGGATGTTCAAGAAATAAAGTCAATGTATATCATGGTAACATTGATAGTTATGATATTTTGAGACTTTGGGATTTGTAGGAATCATCCACTCCTCAATTTGACACATAGTGTGACCAGTATGACTCAAATTACTTATTTCTATTTAAAATTGACATTAATTTTAGTTTAATAGAAAATTGACATAATCAAAATTGAGAAAAGAGATTCATATTTTTTTGATACTTTATGAAAATGATCCATAAGTAATTTTTGATGTTTAGGAATCAGCCGACCCTAAATCTGATATATGATGTGCCTAGTATGACTCAATGTGTCCATTATTAGTTTAAAATTGAAATTTTACTTTAAAAAGTGTCACTCACTAGAAACTGAGAAAAGGAACTCGAATTTTATTGATAATTTCGGGAATATATTCATAATTAAATTTTGAAAAATAGTAGTCATTCTCACATCAAAATTATACATGTGTGATTAGTATGAGTCAAAGTGCGTGTTTTAGTTTTAAAATGAAATTTTAGTAAAAAAGACAAGTAACAAACTCAAAACAAATCAAACACATTTAAAATATTTTTATACTCCTGTAAAATGATCATAAGTCATTTGGGAATTGTAGGAATCATCCTCACCTCAATCCAATGCAAGGTGTGACCGATATGACTCCAAGTGTGTCTTTTTATTGAAAATTTCCATCAATTTTAGTAAAATGGACAATTGATCTACTAAAAACTGTGAAAAAGAATTTTAATTGTTTTGATACTTTAAATAAATTATACATAAGTCATTTGTGATGTGTAGATATTAGACAAAAGTCCATTAGATACACAATGTGCCCGGTATGACTCAAATTCTTTGTTATTAGTTTAGAATCAACATTTTAGTTCAAAAATTTTCACTCACTAAAAAATGATCAAACATGATTATGTTTTATTAAAAATTTAGGAAAATTATTCATAATTTATTTGTGATTTGTAAGAATTTGTCTCATGTCAAACTAATACATGATGTGATCAGAATGAGTCATAGTGTGTGTTTTCGGTTTAAAATGACATTTTAGTAAAAAAACAATTGTCCTTATAAAAACCAATAAAACACATTAATACTGTTTTGATAATTTAATAAAATAATACATAAGTTATTTTATATGTGTAGTAATTATCATCAACTCAATCTGACCCACAGTGTGTCCAGTATGACTCAAAGTACATATTTTTATTTAAAATTGACATCAATTTTAGTAAAATGGACAACTGACCTACTCAAAACTAAGAAAACACATTCATATTGTTTTGATACTTTATGAAAATGATCCATATATAATTTTTGATGTGTATGTATCATAAAAACATCAATATTATACTTGATGTGATTGATATTACTTAATGTGTTTTTTATCAGTCTAAAATCGATATTTTAGTTCAAAAAGTTTCACTGACTGAAAACTGATCAAACACACTCATATTTTTTTGATAATTTAGGAAAATGATTTATAAGTCATTTTTGATGTCTATGAATTAGTTTCACACAAAACCAATACATTATATGATCATAATGAGTCAAAAGTTTTTGTTTCCATTTTAAAATGACATTTTATTAAAAAAGAAACTAATGTAATCAAAACCAAGTAAACAAATTCAAATTGTTTTGATACTTTAGGAAAAAAATCCACAAGACATTTGAGATGTGTTTTAATCAGACAAACCTCATATGATTCATGGAATGACCTATATGACTCCAAGTGCATCTTTTTTATTTAAAATTGATACCAGTTTTAGTAAAAATAACTCTTTATTTTAATTTTTTCATTATATTATTACTATTATAATTTTTTCCTTATATGTATGTGTTATTTTTCTCTTGTAGGGGTGGTTTGTTCCAAAATATCACATGTTGGGGTAAATATTTAATGAAAAAGGAACAGTAATGTATTGGAATGTATGTAATAATTTTTATTTATGTAATTTTATAAACCAGTGTTTGAAAAGTCTATAATATAGTGTATTTTTCTTGTATCTGTGTAGTAAAATTCATTTCATTTAAATTTTGTATTGGGACTTGTTTTTGTTGATATCTGGTGTGTTTCTGGTACTGTGGTGTGCTATTACAACACATTACACTGGTGTTGCAGTTTACTGTTGCAATACAGTACAATATGACCCTTTATCAGTGATTTTAAAAGTGCTAATATAAGATCAGGGTGTTTAATCTTGCTCAGGTGGTCAGTGATTTTCTAGATTTGATAAAGGCCATTTCTAGCACTGTTTAAGGCCTATTTTGTAGTAGTGTTAGTGATATGATTAATAATAAATAATTTTTAAATATTAATTATAGTGGTTTTATATAAATGAAACTTATTGATAAAAAATAACTTAATTTTTAGTAAAATATTTATATGTTTTGAAAATACTATTTTCTCAAAAAAATCTTTTCTTTATTTTGTAAAAATTAATAAAATTAATTTTCACACTTTTAGAAAATTAATTTTTTAAAATAAACTTAATTTTTTAAATAAAAATGTGAAAATTATCTTAGGATTAATTTTTTGAATTTTTTTTGAAAAGTATCATTTTATGATGAGTTATGAAAATACTGAATTTTAATTGGAAACCTCCTTTTTGTTTAATTTATTTACAAAGTTAAATTATATTTTAAATTGGTTTTAACGTAAAATTAGTTCAATCATATATACATTAATCCAATTTAGGTCATTAGAATCAATTTCATTTTGATATTTGAGAAAAGAACATTTCCAACCTTTGAACATTTTCTCTTTAAAACCTGCTTTCTCATCATGGCTGCAGGATTATTTTTAAATTATATTTTTCCAATTATGTAAATGGAATTTGTAAAAATAGAATCCTTTTTTTTAATATTAATAATATATATTATCCAATAAGTTCAAATTAATTTTTTACAAAAATTAATAGTAAAAGCAGCAAAAATTATTTACTGCGATTAAGGTAAAAATGAGTTTACCGGGGGGGGGGGGGGTTAAACTAAAAATATAAGGGATAAAAATAACCCATAACTTTTAAAAAACCCATTATATGGACATATTTAGAAATTATATTTTCTATTATCTATAATGTTCTATTATTGGATCCTTTTGAAATGAAAAAATGTGGATGAAATTCTTTCTTTCAAAAAATTACAAGTGTGCCACTCACCTCACTTATAAAAGGCCACCCCTTCTCCTCTCATCTTCACACCATAAAACCCATTTTTTGGACAATAAATTACAAATTAACACCCCAAATTAACTCCTATAATCCTAAAAGCCTTATTTTGGATATAAATCTAACCTAAGAAGGCTTTTGGTGTAAACCTAAGAAGGATACCTAAAGAAGAGGTATCGTTCATCAATGGGCGTTTTTGTTTTATTTTTCCCCCAAATCGTTCAACACTCATTAAAATATGATGATATAATAAACTTATTATATGAAATTTAATTATATGTTGTTATGTTATGTTCATTCCCTACAACCATTTCCATATCCGTTAAATGGGTTATGAAATCATCATTTGTGTGTATGGAGGACTACCACCTCACATACCGATGTCATTTATTTTTCCATAACCACCTATCAGGTTGAAATTAATGATGGTTTTATTATTTATATATCATATTTATGATATTATTATTCTTTTTTAATTATTACATCACACATACTTTCATGATTTCTGTTTTATGGGAATACGACAATGTCGCTCATGTGTACGACGGACCACCGCCTCATGAAGCAATGTGATTCATTCACGTTTCAAATGAATGGTAATAGGATTTTAAATGAAAATATGTGATATATATAAAATAATAATTATTCTAAAATTATAATACATCATTTACATTTATTTCTTTCAATACGTAAAAAAAATGGAATCAATGTCCATGCGTACGTACAACCTACCATCTCCATGAAGGGTTCATTTCATTTTTTACCTCTATATTTTATATATGATAATAAATACATATATATTATATTTATATCATGTTTAAAATTATGTTGATGTTAGAACCATGATCGAAGTCATAGGACTAAAAATAACAAATCAAAACATATATGAAGAACAAAGCAATTATTACCCAAAACATAACTTTAACATGGAATTGTTAATAAAATTGTAATAAATGTTTATAAGAAAATAATACATGGTATGATATATATAAATATTATTCTTTAATATAAATATAATAAACTTATATTTATTATACAAGAGTTTTGAACATGTACGATAGTATTCAAGACTTAAGGTAATAGATTTTTGTCTCAATTTGCCTTCTTTGAGACGTATGTCATGTTATGAACCTATATTATTTCATGAGGTGTATATACAGTTCCTTTGAAATGTAATATCATGAATTTATTTATCCTTATGATATTTTAATTTCAATTTTATGTTATTATTTCATGGGGTTTATGATTAAAATATACCAAAGTGGTAATGAATTTATGTTACAATGGCATCATTTATAGGGACTGTTTATGGTTGTGTTTCTGATGATAAAATATTACGATCGATATCTTAATAAACTCATGAATTTTATTCTCCTATTCTTATTCATGATATTTTCAAGTAATAGTACCATTTCCCACTCTTTGTTACTTAAGATAATAGATCTTTTTTAAAGAAAATATCAATTTATTTCTCTCTTCAGTCGGAATCTGTTTTGTTTCAAAACCATGTTTTCTAAAAAAATCATTTTTTTATTTTTCTAAAATTATTTTTAAAATAAAATTTTACCCATATTTTATTTTTTTAAAATATTTTTAAATGAATATTTATTTCAACTTCTAAATAATTCCCATTTTAATTTTATAGAAAATGTGAAAGGAATACTTTTTATAATGTGTACATCATGAATGAAACTTCCCATCATAATGAATAATAATTGCTTCAAAGATATATTTATAAGTTTTCAAAGATATTTTCAAAGATAAGTATTTTAAAAATATTTCAATTTTTAATTTTTTTTTCAAATGGTAAAGTATATTTTCCTTAAGAAATGCTTTAAATGGTCATTTAAAATCATTTTACATCTAAGATGACATCTATTGATGTTACCTTTTCCTTACTAGGGATATGATCCAAGGATACCATTCTTATTATTTCTCAAAATATTTTATGTTGAAATTATATTTATGAAACTCATTTTTCTTTCATGGGTTTTTCAATGATAGAATTATTATAAAACTTGCTTCTTTTCCATGGGTTATGATATGATGAAATTATCAAAATATTGTGAAACCTATCAAATTTACATAAATTATAATATGATGAAATGTTTTTGAAATCCATTTCATTTCATGGATGGTTTGTGATCTTATGGAACACATATGTATGATTTTAATTATGTGATGAGTGGGACCTATATCTCCCACCAATTCAATGGGTAATGATAATAGTGATATGAGGTCAAAGGGTACACATATGGTTATCCCAAGCCCAAAAGAGGGTACACATGAGGTCATACCAATCCTGAAGTAGGTATAAGTTGGTTAACCCAATCCTAACAAGTTATGAATGTCTTGGTGGGTAGCCTTTAAATAATATTTTCTATTCTTATGTGTATACCACAAATTTATGTCTTATGACAATTTTATTCCCTCACGGGTCATGTCATTTGATTCCCTTATTATTCATGTATTTTAAACTACTAATATTTATTCCATGACTCAATATTATTATCTTTGATATACTGGGTATGGTTTTAAAATTTTATTTTCATGTTATCATAACCTTATGTTCATGTTATGAATATATATATTTCTTTTTTACCCTTAATGATCATCTGATCTCACCCTTTCTTATGTTTCCTTTCCCTAGTTTATGAAGAAATGTATTATGTATTATATGTCATAGAAGTGTTATAGTTATAAATATCATAGTTGCTGATGATTTAGTTTACCTATGGACCAATTTCATGTGTTTCAAAATTTCTAAAGACACTAAACTATTATGGTCCTCAGGCATTTGTTTATGAAATGTAATGAATATTCATAGAAAAATGATGTAATATCTATGTATGATAAGCTTGGGTCTCTATAGTTGGTATCAAAAGATATATTTAGTTAAAATTTTGAAACTAGGATGAGAAAAACATGGTGATATCCCTAAGGAAATGTCTAATGACAAATCTAAGGATTAGTCAAAGTATAAGAAAATGCCCTAGAATTTTGGTAAAGGATATAGTGAGTGATTTCCAAGAAATTACATCCCTTTATGAATGTTACAAGTGGAAGTGGATCTGGAAAAAAGGTACCTATGGGAAATAACTCTAAAAAGGGAACATTGAGCTAGAATCAATTATCACCTAGTTCATGATAATGAGCCTTTTTAAACACCTAGTTTGACACTCCCAGGGTACATGCTTTGGAAATTCACAAACTCTTTATAAACCATAATGAAGGATTTGAATAGATGATGATAATGAATATCCAAGGATAAACCTAAGGTTTTATAGAATAAAGAAGGAGAAATTATTTAGAAATCCTATATGTTATTTTCAATGATTATGTGGTTCCCAATCATGATTATTATTTCTTCCACTATTCTTATTGGTTTTAGTCAATGGTTGGAACCCGAATTAACAATGTTAATATTTAGTGTGATGGAAAATGAAACGATTTTACTTTCAAGCATCCAAACATTATGGGATATAGAATGAAAAATATCATTTCTATGCATACATAACTTTCTCCAGTTATGAACCATAATGGACTTCAAAATTAATAAAGGAAGGAAAAAAATTCTATTGAGTCCTTCATGAGGAAAAGTCCACCTTTTAGTAGGATTCTGATCCAATAGTTTATGGACAATGGATCAGCACCACTAAAAATATATATTTTCCATTATCTAGTGTTCAAAACATGAAAAATTAATTTTGTCTATCTACCATTTGTAAGGTGAAGCAGATCAATGGTGGACTCTTATCAAGAATATAAGGAAACAAGATGAAATGACTCCTTGTATTGGGGTGAGTTCAATAACTTATTTTTCAATAAGTACTTTACTCATATTATTTGTATGAATATAGAGGAGGTCCTTGATAAAAATAAAAATGATGGTGAATCTGTTGGTACCTATAAGAAAATTTTACATGACTTTCGAGGTACGTTGAAAGTATTATCATCAACCTTGAAAGTAAGGTTGATTGATTATTCAATGGCGTAAAACCAAGTCTCTAAAGGGCATTATCTATAAGATAATTCAGAAGATATGAATATTTTTTTGATGTTCTATTAAGGTGGAAATGATGGTTGGAGTTACATATCGATCTCATATTTTTGATAAGAATAGAAAAATGGAATTTAAAGGAAAATCGAAGAATCATGGAGATAAGAAGTTGAGATTTACTTTATGCTCAAAGTGTGAAAATAATCATAGAGGAAATTGTATTAAGTGGGATACTAAATGTTTTAAGTGTGGAAGGGAAATTCATCGAGTTTCTAAATACTAAAGTGATGGGAAAAAGTTAGCTAATGATATGAATAATGAGAAAGATCTATATAATGAACCACCCAAACTATAATATTTCAAATACAAGGATTTTGGAAATTATGCTAACAAGTTCCCAAATATAAGGGTTAATTATGGTGATTAACACTGCAATACTTTTAAGTTGAGGGGTAAGGAAAAATATCATGTGATCACTATTTATAAAGAGGGTTGTGATAATGACAAGGTGAAAGGTACACTTATCATCCGCTATAGAACTTCTATTGTCTTAGTTGATTATAGATCTATGCATTCTTTCATATCTGAATAATTTGATAAGGGTATCAATATTCCACCCAAAAAATTAGATTTATAATTATCAGTGAAAACCCATAAAGGTATGATGATCGCATCTCAAGTTTATGATTCCTCTCCAGATGACGTTGGTGGGAGTGTGCTTCCTGCAAATTTTATCATTCTTCCTCTAGTTGAATTTTATGTTATTTTAGTCATGAATTGGATTTAACTAAATAAATTCCACATCCATTATTGAGGAATGGAAGTTACATTGGATATTATAAACTATCCTATGATCATCTATTATTTTGACAATATGTATGAACGTTTTATGGAGATAACATCCATTATATATGTCTTAATTACCATTTAGAATAGGTGTTTATCTCAAATGGTTAGGGAGACACTTGACATTGAAGATAAGCCTACTATGTGGAAATTTGTTCATGTATTTCTAGAATAGCTACTTAGACTTCTACCAAAATTTGAAGTTTAGTTCTTAATAGAGCTCATACCTAGTGCCATTCCAATTTAAAAGTCTCCCAATATAATATCCCCAAACGAGATGTAGGAATTGAAGAAGAAACTCCAAGAAAATCTTGAAAAGGGATTTATTTAACCATGTGTGTCACCTTAGGGAACACCCATCATTTTTGTTAAAAATAAAGATGGATCAATGTGACTATGAATTTATTATTTGGAGTTGAAAAGATCATAATTAATAAAATTGTATACTCTTCCCTATATTGATGAGTTGTTTGATCAAATGTGTAGAGATCAATAATTTTCTATTGACCTTCATTCTAGATATTATCAATTTTGGGTTAGGAAGGAGGATATACCCAAGAAAACATTCCATACAAGGTATGGACATTATGAATATATAATGATTCCATTATATCTAACTAATTACCCCTTTATCTCCATGGATTTAATGAATCGGCTCTTTTGAGATTACCTTGATCAGTTTTTGGAAGTCTTTATAGATGATATTCTTATCTATTAAAAGAGAAAGGAAGAGCATTGAAACCACTTAATAATTGTACTAAATACCCTAAGTAAGAAGCAACGATATGAAAAATTTACAAAGTGTGAATTTTTGCTGCAAAAGATTTCATTTTTGGGTTATATAATCTCAAGATAGGGTATATCGCTAAATCCATCAAAGATGGGGGAAATTGAATTTTGACCTAGACCAACCATGGTTACTGAGATGCATAGTTTTCTTGGTTTATTTGGATATTATTTATACTCTATAGATAATTTCTCACAAATATATAAGCCTTTGAACAAATTAACTCAAAAGGGAGCCAAGTTATTATGGATAGATGAATGTGAGGAAAATTTTAATGAAATGAAGAGAAGATTAGATAGTTCACCTATGATTACATTAAAATATAGTGGATAAGGGTTTATAATATACAGTGATTCATCCAAGAAGGTATTGGGATGTGTTATTATGAATAATGACATGGTTATAGCTTATACCTCATGAAAATTGAATATTCATGAGAAAAATTACCCAAATCACGATTTAGAGTTAGCTGTGGTATTTTATATATTAATGATTTGGAGGAATTATATTTATAGTTAAAATTGTGATATATATATTGATCATAAAAGTCTAAAGTATATATTCACATATAAGGAGTTGAATATGATCCACAGAAAGAGGTTAGAGCTGATTAAAAATTATGACTGATCAATATATTACCACCCAGATAAAGCGTACAAGGTGGTCGATGATTTGCGTTGAAAAGTTTAGTATTTCATATCCATGATAAGTATTTAAGAAGATCCAATATTTTTGGATTTAAAAAGGATGGATCTGGAAGTCTTGAAGGAAGGGGAAAAATTTTATCATACTCAATTGATTTTTTGACAATCAAAGTTAAGATTAAATAGGCAGAGAGGGAATATGCATAGATGTAAAAGAATGATAGAAATGTTCCAGAATTTAACCTTAATCATGATGGAATGATAAGGTTCAGTTATCGTGTATGCATTTTTTCCATACCAGGTTTGAAGAAGGATCTATTAGTGGAAGATCATAGTTGTTTATTATCTATTCATCTAGGAAGTATGAAGATGTATAGAGATTTGAAAGAGTATTTTTGGTGGGATGTCATGAAGAGAGATATCACAAAGTTTGTATTTTCATTCTTGGTATGTTATAATGTTAAGGATAAAAGACAAAATTATAAGGGGATGTTACATCCATTAACCATACCAGAATGGATAATGGGAAAAATTACCATGGATTTTTTCATTAGACACCCAAAAACTTCTAAAGAGTATAATTCTATATGGGTTTTGGTCAATTACCTTACTAAGTCAGCACACTTTATCACTATCAGAGAGGACTTCCCCCTAGAAAAACATGCTATGATAATAATAAGGAAGTGTTAAGCTTGTATGGACTTCCACATTCCATTATTTATGATCGATATGTAAGGATTACCTCAATATTCTAGAGGAGTGTTCAACAATATCTTGATACGTAGTTGAGTTTCAACACCATGTATCATCCTCAGACATATGGTCATTCTGAAAGAATATTTCAAACCATATAGGATATTTTGATATCATGTTCTTTGGATTTCAAATGTGGTTGCGATCAACACCTTCCTCTAGTTGAGTTTTCTTATAATATAAGATTTCACTCAAGCATTTAGATGGATCCATATGAATCCCTATATGGAAATAAATGCAGAGTTATAATGTGATGGAATGAAGTTGTAGAATTAAAGATATTGGGACCTAAGACAGATAAAGAAATGAAAGATAATGTTAGAGCCATTCAAAAACACATCAAGGTAGATCAGAGTTGGTAGAATAGTTAAGATGATAATAAGGTAGAATAGTTAAGCTTATAATAATCAGTGTGATCTATAATTTTAGGTTGGTGACAAGGTGTTTCTATGAATTTCTACATGGAATAAGGTTATGAGTTTTTGAAAGAAAGGTAAATTTAACACTAGCTATATCGATACCTTTGAAATTATTTATCATATCAGGATAGTATCATATCGATCAAAGCTTCCACCAAACCCCTCTCAAGTCCACGATGTGTTCCATATATTTCTCCTAAGGAAGTAAATTCCTGACCCTTTATATATTCTAAACTCAAAGGTCATACCACTGGTGTAATATATTTATTATGTGGAACAACAGGTGGAGATTATAGATCATACAGATAAAGTTATATGAAATAAGAAAAATCACATAGTTAAAGTTTTGTGGTGAAACCACCAATTTAAGGAATCTATGCAAGAACTTGAGGATATGATGAGGCAAAAATACCCTCATTTTTTTATATCCTAGTGATGAATTTAGAGGAAGAAATTCATTTTGAGGGGGGTAGAATGTAACACACCGAGTTTTTATGAATTATTATTTTTGAATAAATTAAATTTATTTGATATCTTTCATTATAGGTAACACCAAGTTAATATTTTCCAACATGAAACACTGGGTTATCTTTCATTACACACATCATTAAGATTTAACAAAACCATGAAATATTATTAATATAGTTATTTAAACATGAACATTAAAACTTAGCTGTTAAATTTAGAAATATAAATAGTAATAACTAATTTTTAATTATTAATTATAATGGTTTTATATAAATAAAACATATTGATAAAAATGTACTTAATTTTTGGTAAAGTCTTTATATGTTTCAAAAATACTATTTTCCAAAAAAATGATATTTATTTATTTTTGTGAATAATAATAAATTAATTTTTCAAAATTTTAGAAAATTAATTTTATGAAATAAATTTTATTTTTTAAATCATTGTGTCAAAAATATCTTAGTGTGAATTTTAGGGATTTTTCTGAAAATTTTTAATTTTTGATGAATAGTGAAAAAATACTGAATTTTAATTGAAAACTGCCTTTTTATTTAATTTATTTATAAAGTTAAATTATATTTTAAATTGGTTTTAAAGTTAAATTAGTTAAATTATATATCCATTAATCCAATTTAGGTATTTTAAATAAATTTCATATGTAATATTGATATAAAAACCTTTTAAAATTCTTAAAATTTTCTATTTAAAACCCCCTTTCTCATCATGTATATTGGATTATTTTTAATTTAAAATTTACCAATTTTTTTAATAGAATCTGGAAAAATATATTCCATATTTTTAGTAATCATAATTTATATTATCTAATATGGTTAATTTAATTTTTGACCAAAATGAACAGTAAAAATAGTAAACATTATTTACCATTGTTAAGGTAAAAATGGGTTTACCAGGGGGTGGGGGTTAAACTAAAAATATAAGTTTTTAAAATAATTTTTCTTAAAACACCCATTTTATGGAAATATTTCATCCTTATATATTATATTATTTATAATGGTTCATTATTGGACCCGTGTGACACGAAAAAAACTTGGATGAAATTCTTTCTTTCAAAAAATTACAAGTGTGCCACTCACCTCACTTATAAAAGGCCACCCATTATCCTCTATTATTCACACCATAAACCCTTCTAGTTGGGAAAATACCTAACCAAATAACTTCCCAAATACCCTTAAATCATCATATAATCCTTATTTTGAATAGAAATCCAACCTAGGAAGGATTTTGGGGAAAATCTAAGGAGGTTACCCAAAGAAGAGGTAACGTTCATTAACACACATTTTTATTTTATTTATTACTCCACCTCAGTAAAATATTAATATAACATGATAATATAATAAAATAATTATATTAAATATAATTATATTTATTTATGTAAAGTGAATGAAATACAACTATCTCCATATCCATCAAATGGGTTATAAAATCATCATTTGTGTGTACGGCGGACAACCGCCTCGCGAACCGATATCATTCATTTTTTCCATTAACATCTATCATGATTGGGAATAATGATGAATTTATTATTAATATATCATATTTATGATATTATTATTATCTTTTAATTATTATATCATACATACCTTCATGATTTTCCATTTTTGGGGAATATGATAACATCGCTCGTGTATACGTCAGACTACCACCTCACCAAGCGATCTGATTTGTTCATGCTTCACATAAAAGGTAATAATGATGGGTTTAAGGAAAATATTTGATATATATTTCATAAATATTAATTTTTAATGATAATATATCTTTTAACTTTATTTATTTCAATTCATTGGTAAAATGGAAACAACACTGATGCGTACGTACAACCTATCGTCTCCATGAACAATGCATTTCAATTTCTATATTTATATTTTATAGATTAATATAAATAAATATATTTTTAATATATATTATATTTATATAATTTTTAAATTTTTTGATATTATGGAACAATTATCAAATTAATAGGGATACAACTAAGAAATCAAAACATATGCTAAAAAACAAAGCGTTTATTACCCGAAATGTTACATTAACATAGAATTGTTAATAAATAGGTTATAAAAGGACATAATGAAATCATATATGGTATGATATATATAAATATTTTTATGTAATATATTTTTAATAAAATTATGTTTATTATACTGGAGGTTTGAACTTTTATGACAGAAGTCAAGACATAAGGTAAGGGATTTTTGTCTCAATTTTTTTCTTTGAGATGTAAGTTATGTTATGCACCTATAATATTTTTTGAGGTGTATATACTAACCCTATGTCATGTAATATCATATATTTATTTATAATCATGATATTTTAAGTTCCATTTTAGGTTATTCCTTCATGGGGATTACAATTAAAAGATACCAAAATGGTAATGATTTTATGTTATAATCTCATTGTGTATATGACTATTTATGATTATGTTTATGATGATAAAATTTATGATACTTATATTAATAAACTCATGAATTTTATTCTCCTATAGTTTTTAATGATATTTACAATTAATGGTACCAATTTCCCACACTTCGGTACTTAAAATAATTGATAAACAGTTTTTAAGAAAATGTGACTTTATTTTTCTCTTCTGCCAGAATCCATTTTCTTATAAAACCATGTTTTCCAAAAATGAGTTCATAATTTTTTATTATTCACATAATATTTTTAAAAGATATTTTTACCCGTGTTTTAGTTTTTACAATTTTTTTTGAAAGGAACCTTCATGTTTCTTTCCAAATAAATCTTATTTGGATTTTACCAAAAATGTGTAAGGAATATTTGTTTTAATATATATGGAATGAATGAAACAACTTGTCTTCATGAAAAATTATTTCTTAAAATATTCATTTATATGTTTTCAAAGTTATTTTCAATGAAAATTATTTCAAAATGTTTTAGGTTTTAAAAAGTGTTTTCCAAATAGGAAAGGGTATTTTCCTCAAGAAATTCATTAAATGATCACTGAAAATTAGTTTGCATCTAAGATGGAATCTTTTGATGTTACCTATTCATTACTAGGGATATAATCCAAGGATAACATTATAATTATTTTTATGAATGGTTTATGTTGACATTCTGTTTATGAAACCTGATTCTATTCCATGGGTTATACCATGATAGAATTATTATGAAACCTACTTATTTTCCATAGGTTATGATATAATAAAATGATGAAAGTATTATGAAACATGTATCTTTTCCACAGGTTCTGATATGATGAAATTTTTCTGAAACCCATTTCATTTCATGTATTTTTATGATCTTTTGGTACACATATGTATGATTTCCATTATGTAACGGGTGGGACCTATATCTCCCTCTATTTTATTGGCTAATGATTAATATTTTACAAGCTCAAAGGGTACAAGGGAGGTTATACAAATCCCGAAAGAGTGTACATGAGAGGTAATCCCAAGCTCGAAGCAGGTACATAGGTGGTCATCCTAAGCCTAACATGTTATAAATATATTTTCTATTCTTATGTGTATTCCACAAATATATGTCTTATTACAATGCTATTCACGTATGGATTTTATTCTTTGATAACTTTATGATTCATCTCTTTTGAACTATAAATCTCTATTCCATGACTCAAGATTATCATCTTTGATATGCATGGTATGATTTTCAATTATTATGATCATGTTATCATACCATTATGTTCATGTTATTATTACATATCTCCATTGTTTAACCTTACTGAGCATACCAGGTTACTCTTTATCATGTTTCCTTTCCCCATGTTATGAATAATTGTATTATGTATGATATTTCTAAGAAGAGTACTAGTTATGAAGATCATAGTGGGAGATGATTTAGTTTACCTATGGACCAATTTATTATGTTTCAATGTTTCCAAATACACTAAACTATTATGGTACTTAGGTATGTGTTTGTGTAATGTAATGAATATTCATAAAAAATGATATAATATTTGTGTATGATAATCCGAGGTCACTATATTGACATATGAGGAGGCATTCCTGGGGTCATGTAGCACCACCTAGGTTGGATCCATTTATATTATTCAATAAAGGGATGTTATAATGTGTCATTATAGCCTTTATTTTTCTCTTTACCTTTATATTTGGGAATGGTATCTAGAGATAGGATATTGTTAGAATTTGAGATGGAACTTATTTTTGGGAGTAACTAACTCATATATAGGGAAATTTGAAGTTACCATGGAAGGGATTGTCACGACCCGTCCTCAGGGCCCATGTCGTGACTACCCCAAGCCCGCCTTCCATAGGCCAGGGGTTGGCGACTAGCACCAAAGGCGTAAATCCTGATAAGAAGGGAAGGCATAGACTTTATGATAGTAAAAAAACACAATAGAGTATGCAAGATGAAGTAAGAAAAAAGTAATAATGAACACAAAGTAAGTGCTGAAAGGTAAATGGGCCAGAATACAAACCCAACTGAAAAGTACAGTACAACAGAAAGTCCAGTACAACAACAGTAAAGTAAAGAAACAACCACCGAGTTGTTCTCTGGGAATCCCCCCTGAAGGGTGAGTACAAATAGTCTCGTCGGTACCTCGGGTCCATCCGTCCGCTCCGTGTACGTCCCACCAAGTGGTCCACCTCCGGGTACCATCCAGCTCCACAAGACTCAACCACGATTAGTGATGTCCGTCGTCTACAACCAACACAACGTAGTGCAGACATTGCCCATGTAGGGGTGAGTATAAAGATACTCAGTAGGAACCCTTAGACCCCTGAAGGTCTCCCAGAATCCTCAAAGGATAAACCACAAAGGAAAGATACAATCACAAAGTATCAACCAACTCTACTTAGGTATATTCCCATAAATATACCTAAGTCATCAATCTTAGTTTTGCTTCAACTCCCGTGCCCAAGTACAACCCGGTACACACAGGAAAGAAGTCAATCACATCGATGGTAATGATTGAAAGTCAAGACTCAGCTCACACAGGTATACATCTTTTGTAAAGTGATAAAGATGATTTAATGCAGTCAATGATTCATCTAAGCTAGAGGACCCACATAGGATACTAGTCCAGCTAAGCTGTCGGACCCACGTAGGATACTAGACCAGCTACTCTATCGGACCCATGTAGGATACTAGAACATAAGTCAAACTGTCGGACCCACATAGGATACAAGAACAGTAGTCATCACCATCGAACCCATGGAGGATTTCCAGTATGATAGTCATCGTCCCTGAACCCACAGAGGATTACAGTACGGTAGTCATCATCGTCGAACACACGAAGGATTCCAATACGGTAGTCGTTGTAGTCGCAGCCATCTCTAGGGTTCCCGCACACAGCACGCTCGATTTCGGGAGGGTCCGCTCCTCGAGCCAAGGTTCGATACATAAACTATCAAGAAGTCCAGAGTTGATGTATCCAGAAGTTTCGTGTCGTCAAAAGGAACCCAATGTGACAGACGACACATCAATCAGACACACGGTCTGAGAGTTATTATCATTTTTGCTCCCGGGGCCCGGTTGGAAATATACTCATTCCAAACCTGGACAATTTCCAAAGTTGTCCAGAACTCAAATAGAGTATCTCAAAAGGACCGCCACATCATGAGGGTCCCAGTGCCACAGACGGCGCGCCGATCGGACACGCGGTCTTCGAATTACTCACCTTTAAGTGAATACGGGCCCGACCCATTAAGCCCTATGGGCTGGAGGGTCAGTTCAACCTAGTTTTGGCGAGTCCGACCAGGCAGGGGGTCGGACCGGCCCGATAAAACGTGCGGCCCGACCCAAGGGGCGCGACTTGGCCCAAGGGGCGCGGCCCGGCCCGAAAGGGCATGGCCTGGCCCGAGGAGACGCGGCCCAGCCCGATGCGGCCCGGCCCGAGGAGACGCGGCCCAACCCGGCACGGCCCAGCTTGGCCTGGTGCTGCATGGTTCGGTTGGCCGCGGCTTGGCCCGAAGGGGGATGAGCTGTCCGAGGCCGGGTGCGCGGCCCCCCGGCTGCCCGAAACGGCGGCGCCAAGCAGCGCCCCCTTCCCTAACTGGCCGACCTAAGCCGGCTGGCCTTCCTGGCGCAAGTGGCCCACTCGGGTGGGCTGCGGGTTCTCCAGCGCGGCGCCCTCCTAGCGCTGCAGCCTTCCTTCGCCCGACCGGCCGACGAGCCGACCGGTTCTCCTGCAGAAGCGGCCCGCCCTATGCGGGTTGTGGTTCTTCGCAGCGCGGCTCCGCGGGGCACCGCGGTTCCTTCCTTCAGCATGACCGACTTTAGCTGGCCGGTTCTTCCCCGGTCGAGGGGCCCATGGTTGTGGGCCACTGTTCTTCCGCACGCGGCTGGCGCACGATAGCCACTTCCGTTTTTCGCCACCTTCCTATCACGGTTTCCATCGCAATAAAAAAAACTATCGAGGGTCGTCGGGCCATGTGCGTTCGACCCATGCCCTCCACATTAGATGGTAGCAGTTGGCCAAAAAATAAACTACGATTTCCAATGAAGAACGGGGTATGAAAATAATCACTTCAAAATGAACAAACCCATACCTTGAAACAAGGTTTGCGGTAGTCGAGCGTCGCGGAAGAACGATTTCGATTCCGTCGACGTCAGAGTGCCCCCGAAGAAGAAGCGTCGTTGGAAACTTCATGTTCTTCAAATATTAGAGCGTTCTTCATCCAGGGAGAAGGTTGTTCTTAATCAGAGTTTTGGTCTTCTTAAAAAACTCAAGAGCTCTCCCAAATCCTCTCCACACAACGAATGCCCCAAAGTAAAAATAATAGCTAAGGATATTATTTTTATTCAACCATGTAATTCAAAATTCAAACCCTTTAATTAATTAATTAAAGAGTTTTAATTCATTAATTAACATGTGTTGGAAAAAATTAAAGAGGGAGAGAGGGAGAGGAAGATTTCTCATTCAATAAGGGGGAGTTTTCATAATAAAAGAAGGGGAGTTAATTGGGGGTTTAATGGAGGTTATGGGGAGATAAAAGGTTGGGGCTCATGTGGGCCCCACATCATAATTACCCACACATGGGAAGTTATGTGGGTATGGGCCCCACCAATAACTTCCCCATGGGAGGAAATAACCACCATAGATAAATAAAATTGTTCTAAACAATTTTATTTAACTTTTTAATTAAACCCCAATTTTTAACTTTCAACCCGTATAAAATGCAACTGCGGTAAAGGTCCCCTTAAGCAATTACCGGCGCCACGAGTTCACCAGTGCCCTCATATTTCAATTCCGAGCACTGTTTCAAAATATAGAAAAACCCGCATGTACGTTTACTGAACGTACCCGAACAAAACTTCAGAAATTTATTCCGGGCACACTGGGCCTCAGAATCAAGTCACGTCAGAAGCCACAGACTCGTAAAATTCCAAAAAATTAAGAAAAAAATTTTCCTTGTAAATTATGGGTCTTTAAATTACTCCCACCTCATGGATTTACATCCCCGTAAAGATACAACACACACTGGGACAACAAATGGGGATATTGAGCTCGCATATGTGCCTCCCTCTCCCAAGTGCTCTCCTGGAGGTTCCCGTGCTACCAGTGAATGTGAACCAGAAGAATTGACCATCCACGCAGGACCTTCTCCTGTCAATACTCATTCTCCATTGGGACCCCCACAAATGTCTCCCCATCATCGATGTCCATCTCCCTGTGATCGATGATGTGGGTCGGGTCGTGCATATATCTCCTCAGCTAAGATACGTGGAAGACATTATGCAACTGGTGAAACTGAGGTGGAAGGGCCAGGCAGTAAGCCACCTCACCTACTCTGCTGAGGACTAGGAATGGTCTGATGAAATGCAGAGATAACTTGTCACCCAGGCCAAATCTCTGTAGACCCCGTCGAGATGAGACCCGTAAGAAGACATGGTCGCCATCCTCAAACTCCAGTGGTATCCGCCTCCTATCAGCATAGGACTTCTGTCTGCTCTGTGCATTCTTCATCTGCTCCTGGATCATTTGCACCTTCTCCATCATAGCCTAAACCATCTTTGGTCTTATAAGTGCTGACTCCCCAGGGTCAGTCCAACACAGAGGTGATCTACAAGGTCGGCCGTACAGAGCCTCATATGGTGCCATCCTGATGGTGGAGTGGTAACTATTGTTATACGCAAACTTCACCAAGGGTAGGTGATCCTCCCAGCTATGACCAAAGTCAAGGACACATGGACAAAGCATGTCCGCAAGTGTCTGTATGGTCCTCTTAGTCTGTCCTTCTGTCTGAGGATGGAAGGTGGTGCTTAGACGTAGCTGCATCCCAAAAGCCTCCTGTAACCCCTTCCATAACTGGGAAGTGAAACGAGCATCTCAATCAGAAACTATAGTCGATGGAACACCGTGAAGCCATACGATCTCCTGAATGTAGAGGCATCCCAAGCTCTCTACCGACCCCTGCTCTCTGATCGGAAGGAAGTGGGCTGACTTGGTGAGTCGGTCAATGATCACCCAGATAGAGTCATGCCCTCTGGATGTACATGGAATCCCCATCACGAAATCCATGGATATCCCGTCCCACTTCCACTCAGAGACCTCTAAGGGTTTTACCAAGCATACTGGTACCTGATGCTCCGCCTTCAATTGCTGAAAAGTGAGGCATCATGAAACGAACTTTGCTACAACATTCTTCATACCCGACCACCAGTGCTATCGTCTGAGGTCCTGATACATATTCGCCACATCGGGATGTACCGCTATAGGGGAATTTTGGAACTCCCTTAGCACCTCCTCCTGCAGTACAACTGGTACAATAGCATGTCCCCTGAAGAGGATGACGTGCTCCCCTCCTTCAGAAACTCCATCAGGCACCTGACCTGAGGATATCTGAGCACGTCGTGTCTCGCAGTCAGCGTCTCCTCACTATGCCTCTCTAACTTGCTGAAGGAGTGGAGGAGTGACTATGAGTCACTGTATAAAGGGTGCTCCATCTCTATCCAAAAAGGATATCTGCAACGCAACTAGCTGCTCCGTCGCCTCTCCTAGTAGCTTAATGCCCGATCTCCTACAAAGAGCATCATCTACAACGTTCCCCTTCCCAGGAATATAGACTATCTCAAAGTTATAGTCCTGGAAGAACTCGATCCATCACCGCTGTCTCAGGTTCAGGTCCTTCTGCGAAAAGATGTACCTGATACTCTGGTGGTCAGAGTGGACTGTAAAGCGCTCGCCCATCAGATAGTGTCGCCACATCTTCAAGGAAAAGACCACTGCTGCTAAATCTAGGTCATGGGTAGCGTAGTTCTACTCATGTTGTCTCAACTGCTGTGAACCATAGGTTATCACTGCTTGCTCCTGCATTAGGACACACCCGAGTCTGGTCCCTAATGCATCGAATTAAACTACGTATCCAATGCCCTCCTCCGGTAACCTCAAGATGGGTGCACTGGTCAACCTATGCCTCAGCTCCTAAAAGCTCTGCTGAAATCTATCTAACAACAAAAAGGGTTTCCCCTTCTTTATTAAGGCTGAAGAAGTGCTAAAAATTTGGAGAAGTCCAGAACAAATCTCTGATAGTATCCAGCCAGACCCAGGAAACTCTGCACCTCCGTCACACTCCTAGGTGGCTCCCAAGCAATCACTTCCTCGATCTTCATAGGATCCACTGCAACTCTCGCCTCCGAGATGACATGTCCCAAGAAGTGTACCTCTCGTATACAGAAGTAGCACTTCAAGAGATTACCATAAAGCTGGTAATCTCAGAGTGTATCCAGTACTACCCGCAAGTGGTAGGCATGATCCTCCTCAGCAGTTGAGTATATCAGTATTTCATTGATGAAGACTACGAAAAAACGATTGAGGTAAGGCTGGAAGATCCTGTTCATGAGACTCATGAACACTGCTAGAGCATTGGTTATACCGAAGGGCATAACCAAGAACTCATAGTGGCCATACCGACACCTGAAGTCCATCTTCTACACATCCTCATCTCGAACTCTGAGGTGGTGATAGCCTGAACTGAGGTCTATCTTCAAGAACCATCTTTCTCCCTTGAGATGATCAAAGAGGTTGTCAATACTCGGGAGTGGGTACTTGTTATTCACGGTCACCTGATTCAGGCGACGGTAGTCGAAACATAGTCATAAGATCCCATCCGCCTTCTTCGATAACATAATCGGAGAATCCCAGAGTGAAACACTGGGTTGGATGAATCCCTTTCCCTACAAGTCCTCCAGCTGTACCCGCATCTCACAAAGCTCGGAGGGAGCCATTCGATATGCTGGAGGAGATATCCGTGCTATCCCAGGGTATAGGTCTATGTAGAAGTCTACCTCTCTGCAAGGAGGTAGTCCTGGAACTTCGTCAGGAAAAACATCCGCATACTGATCCACCACAATAGGAAAACTCAGACTCCGCACATCAACTGCTCCAAGGATGAGACTAGCCAACTGATATGTGATCGGCTTCCCTCTCCTCTGCGTAAGTCCATCCTACACTGCTATTGCTCCCTTCTCGCTGGTGAAGGTGAACCTACTCCCATCCCTGCGGATACACCTCACCTTGCGCCTAATGCAGTCAATCTAAGCATGGACTGTAGACAACCAGTCGATACCCAAGATGACATCATACGGCCTCGACACTACTACAAGAAGATCCCAACCAAAGCTCTCGCCTCCAAGATTAAGCTCACACTACCAGAACCAGTGTGTAATCATTGAGTCTGCTCCCGCCTTAGTCTCTAGCCGTAAGGATCGAGCCAACGTCTCCGTCGGAATTTACGAGCTCCAAACAAGGGCATCAGCAATAAAATAATGACTCGCTCCTGTGTCTATAAGAACTGAAACAAGGGTGGAGTAGACACAGATAATACCTTGAATCATCTCAGGGGCACCGTGGTCGTAAGCCTTCACTGCCTGGAGCTGATCCTGCCTCTTCCAGCCAGCTCCCTGTGGTCAGGGTGAACCTCCTGGTGGTGGTGGTGGTGGTGGTAGAGCCTCAAAGCGTCGTCCACCACCCACTGCTCGGCTAGATCCTATACCTCGTCCGCCTTCTCCCTGTGGACTGCCATGGTCGAACCTCTGCCTCTTCCTGGGAGGTCCCTCCACTGTCTGCTGCTCATCTTTACGGCGGGTCAGGCAGTCTCGAGCCATGTGACCCTGCCCGCCGCATGCATAGCACTGCCTGCTCCTCGTATAGCTGGATCTGTTTCGTGTGCCCCGCACAGCAGAACCTGAATCCTGAGGTCACTCTCCTAATAGCCTGGTCTGCTTGGACCTCTGTGACATCTTTCTACTGCCAACTGTAGAAGACTCTGCTACGTGTCGCCCGGTGGTAGGTCTCGCTGCTGTTGTCGGCTTAGTGAGGAATCTCTCCACAATAAGGGCTTGCTCCAGTACTCCTGCCTGCATCGGGATGCTGAGGGAGATCATCAAAGCCCTGATCTCATGTCTCAGTCCTTGCTCAAAGGTCTGGGCCCTGAAGAATGGGTCTTGTACCATGTCTGTGGAGTAGCACGAAAGGTCAGTAAAACTCACTGAGTACTGGGCTACTGTCATGCTGCCCTGCTGCAGATGAAGTAACTCTTGGATCCACACCGCATGAAGGGTGGCTGGAACAAACAATGAGCAGAAGAGACTCTCTAAGTCTGTCCAAAGTAGAGATCCATCATCGTGCACCTGGAGCATCAAGATCCACCATCTACCTGCTACTGTGTGCATGATACTTGCTGCAAGGATCACTATAAGATTAGCCGGTGTCCCTACTAATCTGAAAACCCTGACAACAGCCTCCATCCAATCCTCGGCTGCCTGTGGGTCCGTCTCTCAGCGGAAACTGGGCGGCCACTGTCGCTGAAACTCATGCAACACACTTAGGCGGCGTGCACTGTCTACTGCTGGGGCTGGCAGTATCAGTGGCTCAGTGGGCAGGGGTACCACTGGTGCCTCCGCTGTAATGGGTCCTTGCACCGAGGACTCCTTGCTCGGTGGAATGCCATCTCATACGCGACTCAGAACCCTAGATGGATGCCTTCATGGGGACATCCTGAAAGGAGGCAGGTGTGCCACAGTCAAAATAGTATACCTGGTGAACTGACAGAAAGTATTCACAAAGAAAACTTTTGAAACACACATGAAATCAGAGTTTTCATGCACTGAGTCGGAAATCAGGAGTCGAGGTCCTGGTGTATGTATACACCGGCCGCCACACCAACACTGGACTCCCTGGACTGAAAACCACACTCAATAATATTAACACTATTGCTTCACAGAAAGAATGATCAGAGTCCTAAGTTCTGTGGTAGAACTGACTCCTTTGATACCAATTTGTCACGACCCGTCCTTGGGGCCCATGATGTGACTACCCCAAGCCCGCCTTCCATAGGCCAGGGGCTGGCGACTAGCACCAAAGGTGTAAATCCCAATAAAAAGGGAAGAAATTGCATTTATGATAGTAAAAAAACACAACATAGTATGCTAGATGAAGTAAGCACAAAGTAATACTGAACAAAAATTAAGTGCTGAAAGGTAAATGGGCCAGAATACAAACCCAACTAAAAATTACAGTACAACTGAAAGTCTAGGACAACAGAAGTTAAGTAAAGCGGCTACCACCGAGTCGTCCTCCGGGAATATCACCTGAAGGGTGAGTACAAATAGTCTCCTTGGTATCTCGGGTCCGTCCGTCAGCTCCGTGTACGTCCCGCCAAGTGGTCCACCTCTGGGTACAGTCCAACTCCACAAGCCTCAACCACGATCAGTGCTATCCATCATCTGCAACCAATACAATGTAGTGCGGGCATTACCCATGCTGGGGTGAGTATAACGATACTCAGTAGGGACCCCGAGACCCCCGAAGGTCTCCCAGAATGCACAAAGGATAAACCAAAAAGGAAAGATAAAATCACAAAGTATCAACCAACTCTACTTAGGTATATGCCCATACATATACCTAAGTCATCAATCTTAGTTCGGCTTTAACTCCCGAGCCCAAGTACAACTCGGTCCACATAGGAAAGAAGTCAATCAAACCGATGGTAATGATTCAAAGTCAAGACTCATCTCACATAGGTATAAATCTTTTGTAAAGTGATAAACATGATTTGATGCAGTCACTGATTCATCAAAGCTGGCAGACCCACGTAGGATACTAGTCTAGCTAAGTTGTCGGACCCACGTAGGATACTAGACCAGCTACTCTGTCGGACCCACGTAGGATACTAGAACAAAAGTCAAACTGTCGGACCCATGTAGGATACAAGAACAGTAGTCATCGCCGTTGAACCCACAAAGGATTTACAATACGGTAGTCATTGTCGCCGAACCCATGGAGGATTCCAGTACGGTAGTCGTCCTAGCCGAACCCACGAAGGATTTGAGTACGGTAGTTATTGCAGTCGCATCCAGCTCTAGGGTTCCTGCACACAACATGCTCGATTCCGGGAGGGTCCGCTTCTCGAGACAAGGGTCGATACATCAACTGTCATGAATTCTAGAGTTGATGTATCCAAAAGTTCCCTGTCCTCAAAAGGAACCCAACGCGATAGACAGCGCGTCAATCGGACGCCCAGTCTGACAGTTATTAGCATTTTTGCTCCAGGGGCCCGGTTGGAAATACCCTCATTCCAAACCCAAAATTTTTCCAAATTTGTACAGAACTCATATATAGTATCGCAAAAGGACCGCCATGTCATGAGGGTCATAGTGCTGCAGACGGCGCGTCGATCTGACGCACGGTCTTCGAATTATTCAACTTTAAGTGAATACAAGCCTGGCCCGTTAAGCCCTGTGGGCTGGTGGGTTGGGTCAACCCAATTTTGGAGGGTCCGACCAGGCATGGGGTTGGACCGGCCCGATGAAACGCATGGCCTAGCCCAAGGGGCACGGACCGGCCCAAGGGGCGCAGCCCGACCCGAACGGGCGCGACCCGACCTGAGGAGGCCCGGCCCGGCCCTGCGGGGCACGGCCCGACCCAACCCAGCGCGGCCCGACCCGGCAGGGCGTGGCCCGGACGGCCGTAGACCAGCCTGAAGGGGGCCGAGCGGTCCGAGGTGGGGGTCCCGGCCCCCCGGCTGCCCGAACTGGCACTTCCAAGCGGCACTGCCCTCCCTAACCGACCGGACGAAGTTGGCCTGCCTTCTTGGCGCAAGCGGCCCGCTCGCACGGGCCGCCGGTTCTCCAGCGTGGCGCCCTCCTGGCGCCGCAGACTTCCTATGCTCGGCCGGATGATGAGCCGGCCGGTTCTCCTACCGAAGTGGCCAACCCTATGCGGGCCGCGGTTCTCCATAGCGCGGCGCTGAGGGGCGCCACAGTTCCTTCCTTCAGCCCGACTGGCTTTAGCCGGCCGGTTCTTCCCCAGTTGAGCGGCCCGCGGTTTCGGTCCACGGTTCTTCCGCACGCGGCCGGCACACGACCGCCGCTTCTGTTCATCGCCACCTTCCTATCACAGTTTCCATCAGAATAAAAAAAACTATGGAGGGTCGTCAGGCCGTGTGTGTTCGGCCCATGCCCTCCGCGTTAGGTGGTAGTAGTTGGATGAAAAATAAACTACGCTTTACAACAAAGAAAGGGGTAAAAAAATAATCACCTCAAAATGATCAAACCCCTACCTTGAAAGAAGTTTTGCGGTAGTCGAGCATCATGGAAAAATGATGTCGATTCCGTCGACATCGGAGTTCCCCCGAAGGAGAATCATCGTTGGTGACTTCGCATTCTTCGAATCACAGAGCGTTCTTCATCGAGGGGGAAGTTCATACTTCATCGGAGGGTTGGTGTTCTTCAAAAACTCAAGATCTCTCCCAAATACTCTCCACACAACGAATTCCCCAAAGTAAAAATAATAGCTACGAATATTATTTTTATTCACCCATGTAATTCAAAATTCAAACCCTTTAATTAATTAATTGATGAGTTTGAATTCATTAATTAACATGTGTTGGAAAAAATTAAAGAGGGTGAGATGGAGAGGAAGAGTTCCCATTCAATAAGGTGGAGTTGTCATAATAAAATAAGGGGAGTTAATTGGGGTTTTAAGGGAGGTTATGGGGAGATGAAAGGTTGGGGATCATGTGCGCCCCACCTCACAATTATCCACACATGGGAAGTTATGTGGGTATGGGCCCCAACAATAACTTCCCCATGGGAGGAAATAACCACAATATATAAATAAAATTGTTCTAAACAATTTTATTTAACTTTTTAATTAAACCCCAATTCTTAACTTTCAACCCACATAAAATGCAACTGTGGTAAAGGTCCCCTTAAGCAATTACCGGTGTCGCGAGTTCATCAGTGCCCTTGGATTTCAATTCTGAGCACCGGTTCAAAAGATAGAAAAATCCACACGTACGTTTACTGAACGTACCCGAACAAAACTTCGGAAATTGATTCCGATCACACCGGGCCTCGAAATCATGCGCCGTCAAGAAGACACAGACTCATAAAATTAAAAAAAATTAAGAAAAAATTTTTCCTTGAAAATTCTGGGTCTTTATAGGGATTGATGTTCTTGGTGTTTGAGTGTTATGGTTTTTATGATTTATAAGAAATTTTATTTATAATTTATAGTATTTTTTTTACTCTTGGCATGTTTTGGAAATAAGTTGTATGTTCTTGAATCATATTAGGCACATAAGTCTCAAATGATATTCATATACTTGCATGTGTTTTATCACCTGATTATAATGCATTAGATAATTATTTAAAGTGTAAAAAACAACTTATATAGTGATTAACTATAAAAAATGATGGTTACACTCTACTTTATCAGTGAAAGGCATTGTCGTGGGCGCTCTTAAATGAAGTGTGATTTTTTGGGTACTTGGGTACAGTAGAGTGGGACCACAATCGTCTCTCAAAAGTGGAAGTAAATTAAAACAACTTATTAAAGGTATTCTAAAAATAAAATAAAAGAGAATAAAAGCTCTACATTAAAGGATGAGGGGTTTTTTATTTTTTATAAAACTAGAAGAAGTTTGCTAGAAGAATATTTCATTTTTTTTAATTTTGAAATGAAAGTTATTTAACAAAGAACAACGAGAAGATATTTTTTTAGAAAATATTTTGAAAGGTGTAATAAATATAAGTATATCTCTTCACTCAATTATTTATCATTATAATTTAAATTAACATCCAATTAATTATAATTCCCTAATTTGATAACCCTTGAACCCTATGAGAGTTAACTTAACCACAAAGATGAAATTACTTAAATCCTAGGCTAGCTTCAGAACATGCAATCACAACACCCTACTTTGATTGATATTCTTAGGTTATATTTTGTTCAATGGTTAATTAGAGAACACATAAACTCTATAAATGAAGATTAATTGAGTTTAGGTATTATATTTGAACTCTACAAATTTATCCCGCGTGGTCTTGTATTACCGATTAAGTTCGCACTATCACAATTTACACAACTTCTTACCTCACATGTTTTTGTGTTAATTGTTCAATTGCTAAATTAGTTTCATTTAAATCAAAAAATCAATTAATAGATCATATTAAGTAAATTATAGTATCTCATTGATTCAAAATAAATTTATAAATAAGGTAAGAGGTTTATCGATTACTAGGAAAACTACTCTTCCATGGGCGGTGTAGTCATCGTAGAAATGTTTTGCTTTCGCAAGAGTTTAGAAAGGGCATAACCCAATAATGTTTCTACTCATGAATTCTAGTATAAATAGAAATATTAATTTAAGAATAAATCTGAACAAAACATAAGAAAAGTGAATAAAGAAAAGTGGAACTAAGAAGTATATTCTGAAAACACAAACATTACAACATTAGGAAGAAGAAGATGGCTTCAACGAAGGGATCCTTGCTTCAAGAGATAACCTTATTGAATTGATTGGATAATTGGAGTGAAACCACTTCTACTCTGGCCTTAGCTTCATAATTCACGTCCCAACCCATCCAAATGATAAAAAAACCAATATATAGAGTGGAGGGGGAGCTAGGTTCAAAGTGGTTTCAAGTGTGAATGGGGAATCTCAGCCAAATATTTTAAGCCAACTTGAACTGCCCATTTGGCCACCACAATGCGTGAAACATCTCTCCTTCTAGAAGGATTATTTTTGAGAAAACGTGTTTTAGAACGCCTATAAAAAGTTGGGCCTAATCTAGTCACTTATGAAGAAGTTATGGCCCAAATACAGAACCAATATCCAATCTAATGAGTCCATCCCACATTTGAATTCATGGTCCATTTAGTCCAACCAAATGCACGTTTTAGCCCCAATTTCCTGAACACAAGTTGTATACCATTAAGTCAGGAACACAATTACAAAATTTCAAGTTCAATTCATAAATATTAAAATATTTATCTTCAAAATACTACAGTGCACTATAAAGGGTAAAACTGGAATTTTTAACAAATTTTCAAATGAATGATCTAATCCCAAATATTTTATAAATAAACATATTTAACACAATGTGAGGAAATTTTATCATTTATTATCAATAAAATATTCAATAAAAATGAGTTTTATAAACTCCCCCACACTTACCCTTTTGCACTCTTGGGAAAAACCTCATATCATGTATTCAAAAAAATTGTGACAAGATATGCGTATACAAATTTCTCAATCCACAGTACAAATATAGGAAAATTAAGAATCCCATCAAGAGTCAATATCAATAAATTTAAAATTCATTGTCTCCTAAATTGTGTCAAAACAAAATCTAGTGAGATTCATAATGCTAACCCTAGAGAAACAAGTCATGGGTCTACCATGCCACTAATTCTCCACGTGTGTGTGTGTCAACCATTCTAAGCTCATAAATCCACCCTTTATTCAATATATTCAGGTCAAGTAAAACAATTCTTCTTACCTGGTCTAATTCATCGAACATGTTCTACATTCATTTACAATTGAATTTCAAGACCCACTCACTTAAGCATTCCTGAAAGGAAAATATTAAGCTCTCAACCTAGATATCCCCATATGTTGTACATTTAATCACTCCCCTCATTTTTTTTAAGTTTCACTTAGAAAAAATTTCACACTCAACTATCAAACCATGTTTGATCTCTTCACAACACAAATTGTAATAGTTATAACAAGATCAAAGGTTGATGAAGAGTGGTTTTTGACCTTTCCAAGACAAAAACATTATTTTTTTGAGGGCGTACAACAGTCTGATAACAAGTACACATGCATAGGTCAATTTGGTACAGTAATGAAACTAATCATAAGAGAAACGAGTGTATGGATCAATCAATGAATTTTTTACCTAACTTGACTATACCTTCAATTGAGTAGGAAAAATTTCACAAGTCATGGTTGAGTGAAAATTTGTGTGGAGAAATAAATGACACAATTTACCATGAACAAATATCACAAATAATGATGTCAAAATCTAAAAGGTTTTATAACGACACAACCATTCATATCATCGACGACTTCAATTTTATAAAAATCTACCGTTGATGATGAAATTTTACTCAGGATTATAATTTTAAAAATTAACTTTTGAAAACATGAATTTTCCATATGTTTCACATGACAATTTTACATGATATATTTTATTTATTGTTTTTTATTGTTTTTTTGTTTTTTTGAAAAGTTTATCCAAAAAAATAGAAAATACACACAAAACACATAAATGAAAATCGTAAATATCTACCCTAAAATGTTGTCCCCT
The DNA here is from genome assembly GCA_963277665.1 of Viscum album. NCBI lineage: Eukaryota > Viridiplantae > Streptophyta > Magnoliopsida > Santalales > Viscaceae > Viscum > Viscum album. The sequence goes on along the minus strand of OY728123.1, from coordinate 741,450,480 downwards.
CCCCCACACTTAAAATATTTCATTGTACTCAATGTGAACCTATGAGATGATATATGCACATGAAATGTATAACTGTAAATAGGAAAAAGAATATAAAAGTGAAAGGGTTAGGAACAACTTGATATACTCAAGTGATGATGGGGTCATTCAGTGTGATGAAATCCACTACAGCAGTAGGAAGTCCCTAAATGTATTTATTTAAATGTTTCCCAATTACTATAAAGATCCTTCTTGTGTCCTCTTGTGTGATATCCACTGAACCATAAGGGAAAACATTAGTCATAAGATAAGGACCTAACCACCTAGAACGCAACTTGCCAAGCATCAGCTTCAACCATGAACTATAGATCACAAATTTCTCTCCAACTTGAAATTCTCTTTTCTACATTATTTTTTCATGAGTTGATTTTGATCTTTCCTTATAGGGACTTGAGTTCTCATATGAAGACAATAGAATATCCTAAATCTCTTGAATTTGTAGCTTCTTTTGGATTCCATCTTGGGCCAAATCCATGTTACATTTCTTTATAGCCCAATAATACCGATGCTCAACTTCCATGGGGAGATGACACACTTTCCCAAAAACAATTCGAAATGGGGACATACCAATGGGTGTCTTGTATGCTCTCCTATAAGCCCATACCACATCATCCAAGTGCTTTCTCCAATCCTTCCTATTCGGCTGCATGATTTTATTCAAAATTTGTTTCAACTCATGATTAAAAACCTCAGCCTAGCCATTTTTTTGGGGTGGTATAGTGTTGATGTTTTGTGTGTCACCCCATACTTTAGAAGAAGGGAAGAAAGATTTCGATTTTAGAAGTGTGTCCCTTGGTCACTGATGATGGCCTTCGGTACTACAAACCTACAAAAAATATGCGCTTTGACAAAGTCCACAACAACATGGGAATCATCAGTCCTAGTGGCCTTAGCCTCCAACCATTTACTCACATAATCAATAGAAACCAAAATATACAAAAACCCAAATGAACTAGGAAAAGGACCCATAAAATTGATGCCCCTTACATAAAAAATCTCACAGAATAGTATGAGTTGTTGGGGAATCTCATGTCACCTAGAAATGTTACCAATTTGTTGGAAATGAGAGCATGACTTAAAAAACACATGAGCATCATGGAATAAGCAAGGCCAATATAATATAGAGTCTAATATATTCCTATCTATACATTGGGGTTCAAAGTGTCCACCACAACCAAGTGTATGATAGAATTGCAGAACAGATTAAAACTCATGATCAAGAACACACCTCCTAATAACTTGGTCACAACACATGCGTCATATGTAGAGATCATACCAAACATAAAATCTAGACTCACTCTTTAACTCATGGACTTGATTTTTATTTAAATTTGCAGGAATTTTATATCCGACAAGGTAGTTCACTAAATCAACATACCAAGGATGCATACTTGAGATGGAATAAAGATTCTCATTGGAGAAAGTGTCCCGAAGTGGTACCTGGTCCAAGGTGTCATCCTCTAGTGTGTGAGTAAGCCTACTCATGTGTTCCGCCACTAGGTTTTCTGAAGCCTTATTTTACTTTATCTCAATGTCAAATTCCTGAATAAGGAGCATCCATCAGATTATCCTGGGCTTTGCATCCAGCTTCTCCAAAAGGTACCTCAGAGCTGAATTTTCATAAAAAACAACTATTTTAGAGCCCAATAAATAAGAACATAATTTATCTAAATATGAAAACAAGAAACTCCTTTTCCATAGTTGTGTAGTTTTATTGGGCTGAATCTAGTGTCCTCGATGCATATGCAATCACATGTGAATGTACCTCTACCCTCTGAGATAAGACAGCTTCAACTGCGAAGTTGGAGGCACCACACATATTCTCAAAAGGAAGCTCCCACTATGGAGGCTATATGAATGGTGGAGTGGTCAGACACTATTTATCTCATCAAATGAATTCCTGCAAGAAACATCAAACACAAAATCAGAATCCTTTTGATGTAATCATGACATAGGAAGAGCAATCTTAAAAAATCTTTGATGAAGCACCGATAAAATCCTGCATTCCCTAGAAAATATCTAACATCATGCACACATGAAGAATATGGTAAGGATGAAATAATATCCACCTTAGATCTATCAACCTCTATCCCATGTTTTGACACTATAGGCCCTAATACAATGCCATGAACTACTATAAAATGACACTTTTCAAAGTTCAAGACCATATTCTTCTCAATACAACAATTTAACACCTTTCCCAAAATAGAGATACAATCATAAAATGAAGACCCATACACTGTAAAATCATCCATGAATACCTCTATACAGGTCTCAATAAAATCAGAAAAAATACTCACCATGTATCTCTGGAAGGTACCTGGGGTATTGAAAAATCCAAATGGCATCCTTCGGTAGGCAAACATACCAAATGGACAAGTGGATGTTGTCTTCTACTGATACTATAGAGCAATAAGAACCTAAAAATATCCATAAAATCTATCCAAGAAACAATAGTCTATTTTCTTAGCTAGTCTCTCAAGCATCTGATCAATAAATGGGAGTGGGAAATGGTCCTTGCGAGTAGAATGATTTAGTTTCCTATAATCAATACACACACGCCAACTATTTTGTACCCTCATTGGAACTAAATAATCTTTCTCATTTTTAATAACAGTAACACCACTTTTCTTAGGCACAAATTGAATAGGACTCAACCACTGGGAATCTAAAATGGGATAAATTATACCTGCCTCGAGCAAATTTTCAACCTCTTTTTTAACAACTTATAGAAGGGTTGGATTGAGTCTCCTTTGTGGCTGCCTAACTGGTTTAGCCCCATCCTCCAAAATAATCCTATGCATGAAAATGGAGGGGCTAATACCTAATATGTCAGCCAAGGTCCACCCGATTTCCCTGATGTTCTCCCTCAAAATATTCAAAAGTTTTTCTTCATGTTCAAAAGGGAGATTGTTAGAAATTATAACAGGTAATTTCTCACCACAGAACAAGTATGAGTATTTTAGATTTGGTGGTAATGGATTGAGTTACAATGTAGGGGGGTGATGTATGGATGGAGAAATTGAAGGAACAGAAATATGTGCACAATGAACATCAGTATCAGAATACACATCATCAAAACTAGAGAATAAAGCATCAAACCCATAAGCATACTCAATATCCATGTCATAATCAGAGTTCACATGATCAAAATCATAATATTAATCCATTTCAAAATCAAATCTAATAGAGTATTGTTCTTTAGAAACAGGTGTGGAAGTGCTCTTAGACATCAAACTAGAACCAATACTCACGATCTTCCTAAGTGTAGGACAATAAAATTCCATGGGGGTTTTATTTGGTGGTTAAAAATGTTAGATAACAAAAGTATAATGGTCCTCTAAGGGGTAATTCTTGGAGTCCATAACTTTAAATATTACAACTTCATATCCAAACTCCATGGAAAGTTTACCCTCATTGACATTTATAATAGTTTTTGTAGTTTTTAGGAAGGGTCTACCTAAGATAATGGGAGCATGAGAACTTACATGATTATCCTCCATGTTAAGAACGTAGAAATATGATGGAAAGATCGTGTCTCTTACCCAGACAAGTACATCCTCAAGGACTCCCACATGATATGTTGTAGCTCGATTTTCCAACTACACCACTACTCTCATCATCTTCAACTCACAAACCTACAAATAAGAGAATACAGAGTGTGGAATCACATTTATCTAAGATCCTAAATCACAAAGTGAATTAGAAAAGTTCCACTCCTCTAGGGTGTATGGGATGGTGAATGTCCCTGGATACTTGCACTTTGTTGGCATTACTAGAGTTGGTGTAATGAGTGCTGACACATTCCTTCCAAGATTGATCCTCTCATTTCTCTTTATCCCTGTTCAATTGGTACAAAGTTTTTTTTAAGAATTTCACATACCTTGGGATTTTCTTGATAGCTTCAAGTCGAGGAATTTTGATCTCCACACACTTGACTGTATCCAAAACTTCTTTTTTGCATCACCTCTTCAACCATCTTTTTGGTTTGAGAAACTCTATTTGGAAAATGAAGGGGTTTATGATGAATATCATCAATATTTTTCTTACCTTTATCTTTCTCCTTAGGTTTCTCAATAGTTGGTGTGGAATGGAGATTTTATAGAGTTGAGGTGAATCCTGATGGAATGGTAGGTACATATGTATCATTCATTTGCTTCCCACTTCTCAATGTGATGGAACTAACATTACCCTTGGGATTTGGAGTAGGTTTTGAAGGTAGATTTCTAGAATTCTTACTTACCAATTCATGGAGGGCAGTGTAAAGATGGCTCATTTGAGTCTTCAACTCCCTCAACTTTGAACCTTTACTCTTCAGCTCATTTTGTTGATTAAGAACAATTTTCTTCAAAAGGTCATCAGTGTTAGAATCTACCTTGGACAGGGGATTCCATTTTTGTTTTATTGTTGATTCTTGGGCTTTGAATCTCCTTAGGGTTTTTTGGAAACCCTACTGGTAAGGTAGAGGCTGCTTGAAGTTTTCTTGAAAGGGGGGCCTTTGTTATTCTCTTGTGGCATACCTCATGTCCGATTGATCCTTCTACCTTTGGTTATATGCTGGTGAAAATTAATCTAACTTCTTTTGGGGATATTTTTATTGTTTCTACTGATATGGTCTCCCTGGGAATACTAATGCACAATCCTCCATTTCTTATAGTTGCGAGCAACAGTCAGTTGGGTGGCTTGTCTTAGTGAAAATGCCACAAGGCCTTAAAAGAGGGGGTTGGGATGTATTTTGAGCCAAAGAAATCTGTCTCACCATAGTTTTCAATTCTTCCAACTTGGTATCAATCAAATGACTTTCAAGAGAAGATGGACTTACCTGATGTATTTCCCTGACATGTGGTGTACCTCAATCACCAAATTGTTTGGAGTTTTGGGTCTTCTTGTCAATCAATGCACGTGCAGCTATTGGTGTCTTGTCCACTAATGCTTCTCTAGCCGTGACATCCACCATGATCCTCTCCATAAGTGTGAGTCCTTCATATAAGTATTAGATGAAGAGTTTATCACTGATTTGGTGATGTGGGAAACTTGCACACAACTTCTTGAATTACTCCCAGTATTCATAAATTGACTCCCCTTGGGATTTCTTGATCCCCAAGATCTCTTTATGAATAGAAGTGGTCTTTTATGCTGGAAAAAATCTCTACAATAAAAGACGTTTTAAATCGTTCCAACAAGTTACATCTTTCGGTTGTAAATAAAACATCCAATCTTTCGCAGCTCCATCAAGTGAGAATGGGAATGATCTTAGTTTGATTTGGTCTTCAGATGCATTTCTTGGTTTCATGGTTGATCAAACCACATTTAATTATTTATGGTTTTTATTGGGATCCTCACCTGAGAGGCTATGAAATTTTGGAAGCAGGTGAATTAACCAAGATTTCTGATCAAAGTCCGATTCGAGATCTGGGTATGCAATGAAATTTAGTTGATAATTAATATCAGTTGAATCCAATTCTCGAATGGTCATATTAAGTTAATTTACATTATTTTAATCCATTGGTTGTTGTATTATGTTTGAATTTTAATTTCTTCCAATTTCAATGTCCTGGGAGTGGAGGAATTCTCCAAATGGTTGAATGTTGAAACTTCCCATAGACTGAGAATGTCTGATTCAACCCCGAAGGATACGTTCAATCTCAGAGTCAAGATCTAAATGATCATCGGGATTATTTCGTGTCATAAATTAAATAAAAATGAAAAGAAGGAAAGCGGACCATAGTAAAATAAAAATGATAATTTTGAGTTGATAGTCCAAAAAGAAGAAGAAGAAAATAAAAGAAGAAGAAAACTTCAGATTGGGTAAAGAAGGAACAAAGGAGAGAAGAAGAGAATAAAATGTAAAATAAAATAAATACCTCTAAATTTTTGAAATAATTACTTTCCTATCTAGAAATGACGCCAATTTGAAAGGTGCTGTCATGGGCACTCTCGAATGAAGTGTGATTTTTTTGGGTACTTGGGTGCAGCAGAGCGGCTGACCAAGGTTGTCTCTAAAAGGAGGTAGTGAATTAAAACAACTTCTTAAAGGTATTATAAAAATAAAATAAAAGATAATAAAAACACTACTTGAAAGTATGAGGGTTTTTTTTGTCTATAAAACTAGAAGAAGTTTTTTGGAAGAAGATTTCCTTTTTTTAATTTTGAAACGAAAGTTGATTAACAAAGCACAACAAGAATATATTTTTAGAAAATATTTTAAAAGGTGAAATTGATATAAATATACCTCTTAACTCAAATATTTATCATTATAATTTAAATTAGCATCCACTTAATTACAATCCATTAATTGTTTAACCCTTGAACCCTATGGGAGTTAACTTAACCACAAAGATGAAATTACTTAAACCCTAGGCTAGCTTCGGAACATGCAATCACAACACCCTGCTTTGATTGATGTTCTTAGATTATCTTATGGTTAGTGGTTAATTATAGAACATATACACTCTTTAAATGAGGATTAATTAGGTTTATGGATTATATTTTAACTCTACGAATTTATCCCACGTGGTCTTGTATTACCGATTAAGTTCGCACTCTCACAATTTACACAACTTCCAACCTTGCGGGTTTTTGTGTCAATTGTTTAATTTTATTGCTCAGTTTAATTTAAATTAAAAAATAAATTAATAGATCATATTAATTGAATTAAAGTATCTTATTGATTCAAAATAAATTACTGAAGAAGTTAATAGGTTGATCGATTACTAATAAAACTACTCTTCCATGGGCGGTGTAGTCATTGGAGAAACGTTTTTATTTTGCAAGAGTTAAGAAAGGGTATAACCCAATATTGTTTCTACTATTGAATTCTAGACCAAATAGGAATATTAAGAGAATAATAAATTTGAACAAAACAGTATAAAATAGAAGAAATAAAAGTTTAACTAAGAACTATATTATGAAAACACAAACATTACAACACGAGGATGAAGAAGAAGGCTTCGATGAAGGGATCCTTGATTCAAGAGATAACCTTATTTAATTGCTTGGAGAATTGGAGTGAAACCACTTATACTATGAAATAAACTTCCTAATTCACATATCAACCCCTAGAAATGATAAAAACACCGGTTTATAGAGTGAAGAGGAGGCTAGGTTCAAAGTGGTTTCAAGTGTGAATGGGGAATCTCGGCCAAATATTTTAAGCCAATTTACACGGTCCATTTGACCACCAAAACACATGAAACAGATCTCTTTCCAGAAGGATGATTTTTGAGAAAATGAGTTATTGATCTCCTCTCAAAATTTGTGCCTAATGCAAGCACATATTAAGAAGTTATTTCCCAAATACAAAACTAATATTCAATCTGGAGACTCTAGCCCACATTTGACTTCATGGTCCATTTAGTCCAACCAAATGCCTGTTTTAGCTCCAATGTCCTGAACAAAATTTGTATACATTAAGTCAGGAACATAGTCACAAAATTTTAAGTTCAAATAATAAATATTAAAATATTTATCTTTGAAATACTACAATGCACTATAAAGGGTAAAATTGGAATTTCCATCAAATTTTCAAATGAATGATCTAATCCCAAATATTTTATAAATAAACATATTTGACATAATGTGAGGAAATTTTATCATTTATTATCAATACAATATTCAATAAAAATTTGTTTTATCAATCATTTCATGGGTTCTCATTTTTTATGATATATGATGATTAATTATATGGATTTTTATTATACTTGAACTAAGAGTGGGTAGGTTAGACTATACTCTAGCTGAGAGGTACAAGACCTTTTATAGTAGGGCATGTGTATATAGTGGAAAAGTGAACTATATAATACTATTTTCCCTAAATTACAATCTCTATATGACTTCCTTCCTTTTTAAAACATAAACTTTTCATTACATTTTACAAAACATATGATCTTATAAAGTTTAGTTTCCTAGAAAAAAGTTACATAATACATGAAAACTTAAAACATTCTTCTAAAAAAATTGAAATGATTATAAATTGGTTCATATAATTTACTTTTACTACATCTCATAACCTGGGGACATACATCAAAGGAAAGGTTGAGCATAAGGCCCAGTACAGGAAAACAAGTGATACAATTTACATGTGATCTTGTGAAATATCTATAAGAACTTGAAGAATACAATAAAGGCATGAGAAAAGGAAAAAAGGTAATATCATAATAAAAATAAGATGAATATTAACAATAAAACGTGGCTACAATATTTAAATGAGACATTTATAAGCATATCACTATGGTTTTTCACCAAGGTGTTATAAAAACTACCATGGTTATTCACAAAGGTATTATAAAACATGTCATCTCTAGAGAATAAATTCTCTAACCAATGCATTGAAGCAATATCAAGGATAAAAATTTATATGAATTAATTAATATGATGCACATATATCATAATAAAACATTTAATAAATAACCTGTGTAGAATAAAAGAAACAGGTTTATATCAAATTAACGACGTTTTAAAAAGTGCTTAAAGAACATGATCATTATGTCATTATTAACTCAGGAAAAAGGAATGTAGGTTTTATGTATATCAAAAACAGAATAAAATAAAAAATTTAAACATATTTGTGAATAACCATGGAAAATAAATAGGTCTAGGTATTCACATAAAGAAAATAAAAGGTAATTTATTTAAGATAAGAGAGAAAATTTGAGCAGTAAAATCAACAACATAACAAGTATAAAACATGGTTTTAGAAAAGGATAAAAAGAGATGGTATATAAGTATCATATTTATAAAAAATAATTTTTAAGTAATTTAATGAATAAAAAGGAAATAAGATAGAGTTACCATAAAATTCATATAATATATATAAAAAGAGGTTCTTGAAATGAAGAGAAAAGAAGGATATTTCCCTTACCTTAAAGAGTAGTTCCTTAAAGTTGAGGATCATGACCATAGAATATTGAGGACACATTGGGAGGATTCCTTGGGAGGTAATACTATCGTATCTTGTTGAAGTATGAATTTGGAGTGAAATTAATTGGATAAATGGGTGGGTATTTATATTAAAAGTGAGGGATTTGTTTATTAATTTCTAAATAAAGGCCATTTACACCTAGTTGGTGGTAAATGAAAAAACCTGGGATTTAATATGGTATTTTCCCATGTTATTGGAAACTGGAAACACATATTATGTTATTTTAACCCATAATAGTCGACCATAATTTTATATTACTTATTGTGTCAAGGAAAATTAAAGTTTTCAAGAAATAACATTTTTAAAGTTAAAGTTTCCATTTTAGAATGTGGAAAGTAAATTATATATTTGGAAATTAATTAAAATATATTAAAATACTATATATTAATAAAAAAAAATATTTTAAGCCATTTATTGTGTTTAATTAGTTATTATATCATTATTACATAATTATGATGCCCTTAACATACCGAACAACTCAAACTGTATTTTTACTATTCGTGAAAAAATAAAGTATTTTAGAACATTACCATAAATTCACCCTAACCTAATTTCAATATGATGATTTAAAAAATAATATTTATTTTATCATAATAGTTCTCTAAATATGCTAATTTTAGCTTTTAATTATAAAAATCCTTATATATTAAAAATAACAACAGATTGAAAACACATAGTAAAATTTCTGACACTTGAATAAAATAAATTTATTTTATCATTTATTTTTAAATAAGAGTGTTATAATAATACTATTTTATTAAAATAAAAATTATTCATAATAACTTCATTTATTATAATAATTTTTTTCCAGAAAAGTACAATTTCTATCCAAAAAACCAATTTATAAACTTCCATCTCAATTTGATTAAGAAAAACTATTCTTAAAACACAAATGATGGAATAAAAATTTTATTTATAAAATATAATTACACTTTATATAACTAGGGAATTGAAACATAACCCGTTATAACACATTCATATGACCTAAGGGTAAGGTGTGCGATGGTGATATATTCATGGGGCGGCTCGACTAACATTGCTCGAGTGGTAATTTCCACTAGCTTGAACTTCTCCCGTAGGCAATTTCATTCAAGAATCACTTGTTGAAGCTTGGATTGGGATTGTTTAAGAGATAATCCTAGTGATGCTACCTCCCTCAAAATTTTAAATAAATGAGCTTCGTATGACACAACTCTACTAGTTGAGGCCATCATTAATCATTTCTGCATTAATTATCCTTTGTAATCTCTACTTATAAGCACTAATTATAATGTTAAAATTATTATCAAGATTATAGTTCTCAATGGTCATATTGACCAACATTCATAACTGACCAATGGTTATATAACGGTCAAAACATGATGGACACATTTTAAATTATAATCACTTAATTATTAATAAGATATAGTTTTATGTAATAAAAAACAATAAAAAACACATTTTATCAGGAAAAAAATGTCAATAAAAAAGTATAGGTATTTACATTATTCCCCCTTAAGAAATTTCAACACTAAAATTTCAACTCGTTCTATCAGTTGAGAAGAGATGAGGGTACTTCTTCTTCATTGTGTCCTTTGGTTCCCATATCTCTTCTTCATATTTATGGTTACTCCACAACACTTTGACGAGGTGGGTAGTATTGTTGTGTAGAACCCTGTATCTACGATCCAAGATCTCCACTAGATGCTCCTCATAAGATAGTTCATGTTCTAGTTTTACCACTTCTAGTCTCAGTACATGTAGAGGGTCAGGTATGTATTTCTCAAGAGAGATATGTGGAATAAATCATAAATTTTAGCTAGATTTGGAGGAGGTCCAAGCTAATAGGCCCATGATCCTATAATATAAAGGATTTAGTAGGGGATAATGTACCTAGGGATAAGATTCCTTTTCTTTCCAAGCCGCATGAATCTCTTACAAGGTGAAATTCAAAGAAATACTTTTTCACCAAAATTAAACTCCAAGTCCCTATAATGGTTGTTAGGATAGATCTTCTCGCATCTCTAATCAAACTTAATATGTTATTGGATGGAATGAAACTTTTATTTCATCTCTTTAACAAGATTAGGACCAAGTATATTTCTCTCACCAACTTCATCCCAATAATTATGAGTTCTACATTGCTTCCAATATAGATCTTCATAGGGTGTCATCTGAATACCCAAATAGAAGATGTTTTTGTATGAGAACTCAAATAATGGGAGATTCCGATTAATACAATTTTAAATTCCATTGATCATGTTTTAAGAATATCCTCAAGTGTTTTAATAGTCCTTTCAGACTGGACATCAGTTTGGGGGTGATAACCCGTATTAAAATTCAATTCGGTACTCAGATCATGTTGACGACTTCTCAATAATTTTGATGTGAACCTTGGATCATTATCAGATACGATAGATATTAGTACCCCATGTAGCCTTACCACTTACTTCATGTATATATTAGAAAGTTGGTCAAGATTTAAATCTTCTCAAATAGCGATGAAATGGGCAGTCTTGGTGAGACAATCCACCATAACCCATTTTTCAATGTTTCCTTTGGATTTTCTCAGGAGACTAGTGAAAAAGTCCATAGTGATATTGTACCACTTACATGTTGGTATGGGTAGTGGTTGTAATACACCTTTTAGAAGTTTTCTCTCTACCTTCACTTGTTGACACACTAGGCACCTTTCAGTGTAGTTGAAAATATCTATTTTCTTGTAATCCCACCAATAATGATCATGAAAGTCCCTATACATTTTAGTGATTACAAGTTGTATAGAGAATGTAGAGTTATGAGAATTATACATAAAATACTTATTTATTTATAGAATATATGGAACCCATAGCCTTGTAAAAAATTTCAGTACACCTTCTTGATCAATATTGAATACAGGACACTTCCCATTCTTCACAACCTCTATCTTATTCTATAAAAAAGGATATTATCTTGGAGATTTCTTAATATTCTGTAGTAATAATGATTGAGAAATAATTTTGGATAGGTTTGATGATGTACCATCCCTTATGATTACCATGTATAGTTTTTCTTGGTCTTAGATAAAATGATCTCCTTGAATCCTTATCATTTTCAGCACAATAAGGCCTTTCCTACTTAATGCATCAGTGACTTTGTTTTCTCTTCTAGGATGATAATGAATTGAACAATCATAGTCTTTAAGAAGTTCCAACCATATCCTATGTCTCATGTTCCATTCCTATTATGTGAAAATATACTTTAAACTTTGGTGGTCTATGTATATATCAAATTTCTTCCTATAAAGACAATTCCTCCATATCTTTAGAGAAAACAAAACCACAACCATCTCTAGGTCATGTGTAGAATAATCCTACTCATGAGGCTTTAATTTTTGAGATGAATAAGAAATCACCTTTTTATTTTTCCTGAGGACATACCTAGGACCTTTCATAGATGCATCGCTAAAAATAACAAATCTTTCTTTGATAGACGGTAGAGTTAACATAGGTGCGGTAACCAATCTCTTATTCACCTATTGAAAACTTTTTTCACACTCCTTTTTTGGGCGAACTTAGCCCTTTTTTGAGTTAACTTGGTTATTAGATTACAAATTCCTAGAAATTTTTTCACAAACCTCCTATAATATCCTGCTAAACCATGTAAACTACGTATCTTAGTTACTATTATAGGATGAGGCCACTCTTCAACAACCGTTTTCATGGAACGGTCAACTAAGATTCCTTCATTGTTTACAATGTTCCCTAAGAAAGAAAATTTTTATAACCAAAATTCACATTTTATGAACTTTCCAAATAGCCACTCCTTTCTTGGAGTTTTCAATATAACCATTAGATGATCCTCATACTCATAATTAATTTTGGAATATATCAGTATATAATCAATAAAAACTATCAAAAAGTTATCAAGGTAGTGTTTATAGACTCTATTTATCAAATCCCTAAAAATAGTAGGAACATTAGTCAAATTGAAGGGAATTACAATAAAATCATAATTCCCATATCTTGATCATAATAAATTCTTTGGAATATCTTATTTCTTCACCCTCAATTGATGATAACCATATTGAAGATGAATCTTAGAGAAGAACTATGCCCCATGAAGCTATTTAAACAAATCATCAATCCTTGGAAGTGGGTACTTGTTCTTCACTATGATCACGTTAAGTTCTCTATAATCAATAAATAAACACATTGATCTATCATTTTTATTCAAAAAGTGAATAGGTTCTCCCTAAGGAGACACACTTGGTTAGATAAACCCCTTCTCCAAAAGATCTTTGAGTTGTTTCTTTAATTCCTCCAGCTCCATATTTTAATTTCTATATGGGGTATTTGATATCAGTTTGGATCCAAGAATGAGTTCAATGTAGAAATCTACCTCTATTTCTGGGGGAGGTCCATGTAACTCCTCAGGAAATACATCAATGTATTCCTGAATGATGGGTACATTATCTATTTGTGTACTTTTATTTACTTCTTCATCTTCAATGATCATTTTCATAAACAAGTCTATGAGAGATTCTTCTAGACAAGATTGGGTCAAGATGTATCTCCTTTTAAGATAACTGTTGGTTTTCCATTAAATAATATTGTGATTTAATTTCTAATAAAGTTGATCTTAACATTATACTTTGAGAGCCATTCCATCCCTAGTATAGTGTCAAATTCCATCATGGGAATGACTACTATATTTTTTATGGGATTCTGATCACCAAAATGAATAATAGGGTTTTTACACACTGTTGATGCTTGGATAATCCATCCCAAAGTCTTCACTAATAACTCCACTTCTAGTTGTTTAGGTATTTATTCTATATTATTTGAAAACTTAGAGAAAATAAAGGAATGTGTAGAACCAGAATAAAAAAAGTAATTTCTAGCTTTGATAGAACAGTGAGAGTACCTTTTACCACATCATTTGGAGCTTCAACTTTAACTATCATGATAGAAAAATCCCAAACTTTCTCCCTTATCCTATTTTGAGGTTGATGGTGATTCCCCTCCATTAACTTTGGATTTAGATAGTGATTGGAAAATTTCCCAAGATATCCACACATGAAGAGTTGTAATTAAGGCTGGTTCTGGATCATCTTCCCTTTATCATTAGTGTTGAGAAGTTGAGGATTCACTTCACAACAAAAGTTCCGAGCAATATGGCCATCTCTTCCACACATATAACAATTACCATTACTGAGAAAGTAGTTTCCCAAAATGTTATTCCCACATTTATTGTATGTGGGAAGTTTCACTTACTTTCATCCTCTTCAATGAATAAAGTTCCTCCCCAATTTTGGCTCCAAATATCTCTTCTCTTTATTCGATCTATAGGACCAAAACATCTCTCTAAACTCTAGTTCAACCTTCATATCACTTCTCACTATCTCCTTATAGCTGTTATAGTATCAATTAGACTAGTTATTCTATATATGGGGTCTTAGTCCACCAAAAAATCTATCAACCTTTACATTAGGATCCATAACAAAGCTAGAGGTGTTTTGAGAAAGTATTGTAAAGTTCATCTCATAACTTCCCACAGATTCATTTTACTTCTGATTCATCTCTAGGAATTCCTTATCTATTTTCATTCACATCGAATAAGGGAAATATTAATTGAAAAAGGATCCCCTAAAATCTTCCCATTCCATAGCTTCAATATCCCTTATTGGATTCAAGTTTTTAATTAGTGTCCCCCACTAATCAGCTTCTTTATCTAAGCAGTACATAGCCAGGGTGATTATCTCTTGTTTCAAACAACATAGTACAAAAAAGATCTTTTCTATAGAGGCTATCCATTGTTCAAATATCAATGGGTAGGTAGATCCAATGAAAGAATATGGTCTTTGATGAATAAAGGAGTCAATGGCATTTTTTCCCTTCAAGGTGAATCCGGTCTCTCATCTTGATTCTAGTTATTTCTCATAACTCATGCCAGTTGATTCATCATTCTCATGAATTTTTCTATCCCAGCTTCCATTAGAGGGCCATCAGTGCCTGGCCCTTTTCACTCACAATTTAAATAGTTCCTCCCATTTCCCGCAATTTTCTAAAAAAAGAAAACTTAGTGAGAAATGTGTTTATTTTAATAATATTATAACTATAAGGAATTATATGTCTTAAAAAATCATGCTTAAATATGTTATTCATTAACAATGATTACATTTTCTATAAATACTTCATAATGGTTTATAAAAATCTTGTGATTAACCAAACATATCCCTTAGGAGTGTAAAATTAAGAGTGAAGTAAGGCTTGTTTTCATGCATCGATTCCCATTTGATTCTAGCTCAAAGAGGTGTTTTCAGGTTTTACCCCTAGATACATGTGTAATAGAGAACATCCACTTGTTTGTATCTAGACATAGATTTATTTTCTTGGAAACCACTTACTTAATATTTCACCAAAATACCAGGATATTTTCCTATATTTGAACATTTATATATGGTTATTCCTAATTTTTTATAATCCTAATTTTCAAAAATAACTAAACCATACTTTGATACCAACTATGTTATCTTGCATTTTTAAAACATAAATTTTTCATTATACTATACAAAACAGAGGATCTTTTAAAGTTTAGTTTCTTGGAAATGTGGTACATATTACATGAAAACTTAAAAAATTATTCTTAATAATGTGAAAGAATAATTCATCGGTTAATCCTAAGTAATTTTACTTCATCTCATAACCTGGGGACGTACATCAAAGGAAAGTATGAGCATAAGACCCAGTAATGGAAAGAAAGAGAAACAATTTACAATTGATCTTTTGAAATATCAATAAGAACTTGAGGAATATCATAAAGGCATGAGAAAAAGAAAAATGGGAATATCATAATAAAAATAAAATTAATATTAATAAGGAAAGATGGATAAAACATTTAAATGATACATTCATAAGAATATCACCTAGGTTTTTCACCGAGGTGTTATAAAAATTACTAAGGTCATTCACCAAGGTATCATAAAACATGTCATATCTAGAGATTAAATTATTTACACAATGAATTGGACCACTATCAGGGTGAAACATTCATATTAATTAATTAATTTAATCCATATATATCTTAACCAAATATTTCATAAATAAGTCCTGAAGAATAAAAGAAATGGGTTTCGTATCAAAACCATGGTGTTTTAAAAAGTGCTCAAAGAACATGATCATTATGTCATTTTAACCCATGAAAAGGGAATATAGGTTTTATTCATGTAAAACCTAGAATAAAATAAATCATTTAAACATATTGGTGAATATACCTAGAAAATAAATAGGTTTGGGTATTCACATAAAAAATAAAAAGTAATTTCTTTAGGATAAGAGAGAAATTTTGAGAAGTAAAATTGGAAACATAAAGGGTACAAAACATGGTTTTAGAAAAAGGGTAAAAAGAGATGGGATAAGGATATACCATTGATAAAACATAATTTGGTGGTAATTTAATGAATAAAAATTACATAAGATATAGTTACCATAACATTAAAAAGATATATACAAAAGAGGTTCTTGAAACAAAGAGAAAAGAAGGATATTTCCCTTATATTAAAGAGTAGTTTCTAAAACTTTAGGATAAGGACCTTGGGGGATTGAGGAAACCTTGGGAGGTAAAAATATCATAGATTATTAGAGGGTGAAATTTTATTGATGTGAAATGGAGAAATGGGTGGGTATTTATAACAAAGGTGGGGGATTTGTTTATGAATTTCTAAATAAAGGCCTTGAACACCTATGTAGTGGTAAATGAAATACCATGGGTTTGACAATGGTATTTTACAATGTTATTGGACACTTGGGACACCTATTATGTTATTTTAACCCACAAGATCTAACCATCGTTTTATATTACTTATTTTGGCAAGTAAAATTAATGTTTTCACAAAATAACATTTTTAAAGTTAAAGTTTCCATTTTAGAATTTGGAAAGTAAATTATATATTTGTAAATTGATTAAAATATATTAAAATACTTTATATTAATAAAATTTAAAATTTTAAGTCATGTATTTTTTTAATTAGTTATTATATCATCATTACATAATTATGATGTAATTAACATAACAAAAAACTCAAACAATATTTTTACTATTCACAGAAGAAGTAATTTAGAAAATTATCTTAAATTCAATCTATCCTAATTTTGACGTGGGGATTTAAAAAATGATATTTATTTTATGATAATAATTCTCTAAATATGGTAATTTTAACTTTTAAATATAAAAACACTTATTTATTAAAAATAACAGTGGATTGAAAATGCAAAGAACAATTTATGACACTCGAATAAAATTATTTTATCATTTATTTCTAAATAAGAGTTTTTAAATATACTATTTAATTAAAATAAAAATTATTCATAATAAATCATTTTATTATAATAATTATTTATTTTCTAAAAATTACAATATTTATATGAAAAATCAATTAATCAAGTTTCTTCTCAATTTTATTATGTAAAACTATTCTTAAAACACAAATGATGGAATTAAAATTTTATTTATACAATGGAATTATAATTTTAGAAACTAGGGACTTGAAACATAACCCCTTATAACATCGGAATATGACCTAAGGTTAAGGTGTGTAGTGGAGATAGATTCATGGGGCATATTGACTAACATCGCCCGGGTGGTAATTTCCACCAACTTGAACTTCTCATGTTGGAAATTTCGTTAAAACTTAATTTGTTGAAGCTCAACTTGGGATTGGTCAATATAGAATCCCAGTGGTGCTATATCCCTCCCAAGTTCTTATAAATGGGATTCATATGACATGAATCTACTGGTTAAGGCCATCATTACTCCTTTTTGTATTAATTATCCTTTTTTATTTCTACTTATAAACATTGATTATAACGTAAAAATTATTATCAAGAGTATAGTTCCCAATGATCATATAAAAAAATGGTCATAATTGACCAATGGATATATAATGTTCAAAACATAATGGTCACATTTCAAATTATACTCACTTCATTATTAATAAGATATAGTTTTTTTGAGTACAAAATAATATAAAACAGATTTTCTCAGGAAACAAATATCATTAAAAAAGTATGGTTCGTTACAATATAGACCTATGATATCCATATTTTGAGCTATAATTTTATATTTTTAGTGATATTCCACATCAATAGCCTCTATTAGAATTTTAGGAGGGTAAGGATGAGTATGACCCACTGGTATTGGAGTCGGCACTACCTATTGTAGAAGTATCTCTCATGGATTAATATCTCCAAGAGAGTATACTTTAGGTCCTACAGTCTATGGGACATGTTGTGTTGAGGGTTGGGATGACCATATAAGAAATGATTTGATATTTCCAATTGAAACATCCAAATCTCTTTATGGGCGATGGTGGAACTTAGGATTTTTAGTTCTTCATAGAGTCTACACGGACCATATTTGACCAAGTCAAGAAACCTATGGAGTATAGGGTGAATCTCAGTACATATATGGTTTGTGGACCAACCATGAAAGTGTGATATGCCCTTGTTTAAGATTATTAGTATGTTGGACTGATATGGACAGATTTCTAGGATATATTATTTAGGAAGTTTTTCCTATAAAATCTAAGAGAGGACTAATCTAGAGAGTTCATTCATATTTTTCGGGGAGGCATGTCAGTTATTAAATATGTCACCCACTTTACTAAACTATTTCATTTTGTTCCTATGATATAAAGTGATGAGATAACCAAAGTTTGGTGTTCTATGGATGGACTGAGGCATATGATTGCAGGTAAATATTTTTCACTTGATGTCATTTGTTGAGGTTGTGAATCATGCCCACATTTATAAGTGAAAAAAGATTTAGAGTAGGAAATTAGGGAGAGATGTTTCTTCTTCTAGACATAGAAAAGGGTTGCTAGGTCGGAGAAATATGTGGAATGTTTATTTTTACCAATTCAGAAACTGGAAGGATAGTCAGGTGTTGACCAAAACAACTTTCTATGTTTTTGTGTTTTTTTGATAAGTTGAATAAAGGATCCAAAGTGATTCTTTGAGTATTTTATGGATTCATATTAATCTATACTGACTTAGGAATTATTATAATCCATCAAATAAGAGTTCAATGTAGAAGATATATCTCGTACCATAGATCATGATCTATGCCCTGTAATGTGTTTTATTTATAAATAATATACCATAGTACATCCATCTATTCCATAAAGATGATGTTGGAGGGTAACTTAAAAATATGACCAAACCTTATTTACCCTGGTAATTACATAATGATTTTTATAAGGGTTAAAAAAAAGGGTCAAGCCCATCAAGGAACACACCTGATCAACCTCCAAAAAATCTGTGGACTGAGATCAATTTCTATATATCCAAGCAGGATGGTAGGCATGTTCATGTGAGAACCTGTGTATATAGGAAAATGTGAATGTAAAGGTTATCCATTATATTGGTGAGACTATAAATTTGGTTCTTAGCCTATCATGTATGAGGCATAATGAGAGGTAGTAGGTGAGCACCAACACTAGTCTGACGCAATTGAGCAGCTAAGGGGAGGTGGTTTCTTATATATTTCATCTTTTCTAGAGGAATATATAATGTGTGAATCAGATATCACAAACTATACCATATTCAAATGAAAAATGAAATGTAGGTGTTTTTGATGAGTTTCAGCACCACTAGAAAATTATATGTGTCTATGATATGGAGAGATGTCTATGTTGTATTCCCTTTGGAAGAGAAGATGTCTATACTGAATCTATGCCTTGAATTGTGAAGGGTCTAAATTTAATAGAATCAAGGATTACAAGGATATAAAGCTCACAATAAGGAAAAAACATGGTATAAGTGTCTATTCCATAGTAAGTTTAGTAAACCAATTAGTTAGAGAAGATATTTCTAGAGATTATGTGAGAGTTAATGGAGGAGTTACTATGTGAGAAGTATGAATCTGGTTAGCTGAAGTTTCACATGACATAGTGTGCTTGACCACACTATAGTGAAATCTAAGAAAAAGAAAGTTTCACCATAGTGAATATCACCACTCCACATACACTATAACAGACCACACAATAACTAGGTAGTTTTTAGTTTCACCCTAAAACCAAATGGGGAAGTAAAGTCTTGGATATCCAATTTTCTAATTTAGATTAAATGGTGAGTTATGACCACATTAATCATAGGATACACTTGTAATAATCTTTGAGATAATATATTAAATCCTAAACATTATACTGAATAAAAATATAAGAGGGGATCAAAATAGATGCAGAGAGATTCAGAGGAGTATAGAGAAGGTTATTGTTTAAAGATTGAAAACAAGTAGGAGTAAATTCTAAGAGTATAATCTTGATATAAAATTATAAGAGGGTGAAAAAGATACAAACCATGTAAGGTTTATTATACAAATATTATTCTTTTGAGGAAGATCAAGAAGGTGATAAAGGGAACAATGAGTTCATCTTTTTGTTAAGAGGTAGTTAGATTTATCTTCTTATTTAAACAATGAGTTCAGAGGGATATTATAAAATTGTGTTAACCAAAAGAATCATTTATATCTATTTTTTGGTTCATTGAAACATCATAGATCACATGATCTTTTGACTAGGTTGTTTACGGTGAACCAAGAAAAATTCTTTAGGTTCTATTTACTATATTCATCACTTTTCAAGAGAATGTAAGGGGAGAAAAGGTATGTTCCACACACTGAGAGAAAGTTATCATGGTCAAGGTATTTAAAGGTTAAAATATATATTACCTTGCTTCACCCCCACCCTCTCATAATAATTCCCCTGATAATTGACCAACAATTTGTATCTAAGGGAAGGTTTTAAGGGTCACATTTTCTCTCTCAATCATGAAACAATAACAATTTTGAATAAAAAATGCATTATAATATTCAGAGGCAATAATTTCAAATTATATAAGAACATTATGCAACACTAATTTAGATTATTGGGTATAGATGTGTGCATAGAAACTATTCATGGGATTACAATGAACATGGAATGTAGAGCCTTATCAAAAAGAGACCACAAAGAACTAGATGTGGATACAAAGGAAATAAATACATTACGGGGTCCTTTTAAAACCATATTTACAACAAGGTAATTAACTATTAAATTTATCATTTCATGTGGGAAAAACTATTGAACATTTATGAAGGTTCTTATAATGTTTGAGATTTAAAGATACAATTTCTATGGAATAAAAACGACGAACTAAGAATCAGTCTGACCAAAATTATTGATACATTTTTTGATCACCTAAATGATCTTTTTGAAGACATGAAAGGTCTTAGATAATATATCGATGAGTGAATATAGTGAAAAACATTTGGAGGAGAATACCACCATGGTTTAATTCCATGTTTTCTATACTTTAAGACATGTGTACAAAGGATGTTCTATTGGATAAAATTCATAGCAAAATTAGTGCATATGAAATGAGAAATAATTAAAATTAGTTGAGAGTTAAGGAAAAATCGTAGAAATATTCTTTCAAGGCTATGGATACTCTATCTATTAAATTAGATATAGTTGAATATGCGTTCAATGGTGTGATGAATTTCATTTTCTCTTACCTTAAGAGTGGAAAGGAAAGCACAAAAGAAATATTCCACCTTTTAATTTCTGATGTGGTAAGGTAGAACATATTATATTTAAGTTGTTTAAAAATATTCAAGATGATGATTATGATGAATATATGAGGAATAATTTTAAAAAATGATGAAATTAGGAGAATACCACAATAAAAATTATTCAAGAGGAAATTTTTTTTATCTCATGAAAATGGAAATTCAAATGAGTCTAAATTAGAAGAATTTGAATATTTTAGTGCCTATGGTGAAGAATATTTGGTGGTTGATATCAAAAAAAATTATTGATATATATTATAAATATGATGGTGTTATGAGAATAATTGACCTGAAATATAAGAATGTGGCAACCCTTGAAGAAATTGATAAATGGAGGGATAAAACCAAGAAATAAAATGTAGTTTTTAACGAATCAAAGATTTATATGCAGTAATAGGAGGAATTGAAGTTAGATTTAAAATTTTATATGGACACATTAAAATATGTAATTTTTGGAAACTAAAAACAAGAAGTTGGGACCAAGCTGAATATAGAAGAATATGCACAACTCATTGAAGGTTTGACCAATATAGTGAAAGAAAATGTTACATTACTAAAGAACTTAGAAAAGAATTCATGGATTAGTGATGAAAGTGTGAGGAAAATATAGAATCATTACACCCAACATGGTATGCGATTCTTCAAAGGAACTGGTCATAGTTAATGTTAATGAAGTCCAAAGAGTGACCACTAAAGAGAATATTCCCATACCTAAAGTATAATGCCTTAAAAACAAAGGAAAATCCATTTTAGAGTATAATAAAATAGAAAATAAAAAAATTACTCAGGTTAGGTCACTTGCATAAACACTCTAAAGGAAATTGAATCTAGATGAAACAAATAATAATAATTATTAAGTTGAAAGAAATGGGAGAATGAAAACATATATTAGGTGTTTTTTCTATGGAAATCAGGCACATCTAATATGATTTATCCATTTAAAAAATATTATTTAGAGAGATAAAAACCAAAATTATTCAAGTTGTTTCCCCTCACATTACTATGGTTATAATAGCTACTTTTTTGGGGTGAAAATTTGATTAACACAAGGATAGATATAGTGTGTCTAGGGTACAATGAGAAGACAACCATGCAACCCGCAAGGGAGGAAATTAGAAGTTGAGAACCTCATCCAAAACATTGAAAACTAAAAAATAATACTCATTTTTTAAAGGGGAAAGAGAAATTTTTGGACCAAAAGAATTGAAAGAGTATCAATGTTCAAAATAAATTCTTTCGTGGTCATGGAAGAAGAAGAAATGTTATGAGAATTAAAATGTTTCTAATATTTCTTTTAGATAAATAGAGAGGTCAAGCTTATGGGTTTTGGATTGTGGATATACCTCACACATGACCAAAAATAAAAATCTTATTATTGGCATCAAATATTATAAAGGGGATTGGTTTGGTTTGAAAATGTTGATGAACTAAAAATCATCATCTCTAGGATGGATAAAGTTGTTGAAAAAGATCTATATAAGATAATTGTGCTATTGGTAAAGGTACTTGGCCACAAGTGTGAGTTAGTTATGTGACTCAGGACATATTATGGAATTTGGAAATAAGGGGTTCACTATTAAATCATTGGATGGATCACTTTTCTTTCAAGTAATATGAACTAAAGGGAACCTATATTTTATTAGTGAATAAAACTAGTGCATGTTTTCCAAATAAGAGAAAACATATATGGTATAACCATCTTGGTCACCTAAGATAAAGATCTATTGAGGAATTTTTGAAACCCAAGGGATCATGGGACAATACCAAGCTCACATGTGAAAAAACATAAATGTGAATATAGTAAAAAGGATAAAACATTCTAAAAGATATACATGAAAAAATAGGAAATTCATCAAGAGTATTGGAGATTTTTCTTGTGGATGTTTATGTGCCAATTACTACTAAAATGTCAAATGAAAAAATGTACATCTATATTTTTGATTATTATAGTAGGATGAATTGATTAATGGCGATTACTTGTAAAAAAGAAGTATAAATGTGAATCACTCAATATTAATGAGAATCTAAAAGAATTATTGGGGTGAAAATTTATAACTTTCACACCAAAAATGGTATAAAATTCACAAAAGATCTAGTAGAGATCTATATAGATAAATATGGAATTTAAAAAACAAATTTTAGTGGTGAAAGAAAATAATCAAAATAGAGTTGTTGAAAGAAGAAATCATATCATTAATAGTATATAATGGACTATACTAATTAAAAAATACCTTCCAAAGAAGTATTGTAAAGAAGTAGTCTTAACAGTGGTGTATATATCCAATCAGTAATTTCTAGGCCTAAATAAATACAAGACTCTACATGAGATATGGTATGGAAATAATCCCACACTGAAATAAATCTGATTATTTGGAAGTAAATGCTTTATTCTAAAAAATAACAATAATAGAATGCTTTAATTGCATGGAGATAATGGGAAATTTATTTTATATTCATCAAAGAGAAAGTCATATCGATGTTACAACAAACATATGAGAAAATAAATGAATTCTATGATGTGTATGTGACTACAATAACCATATTTTTGATTCAAAGAAGTATATTTAAACCTCTAATGAGAATATTTCTCATAGAATCAGTGAAAAATGTGAGGTGGACAATTAATATGATCTGCTTGGATCAGGGGGACTTTAGAGGGTTGAAATGAAAATCTAATGATAGCTCTGATAATGAGGAGAATACATCAGGAATATCCAGTTCAAGTATATAGTCCACAAAAGAAGAAATATCCGATCACAACATAGTTGGTGATCAGACAACCCCGATTCAAACATGAAAGATAAAGGAACATCACCAAACTTCATTTTTGTCTCATGTGGAACAAAAATAATTTAACGATGATGCTATTAATGTAAGTTTAATCAAATCCATAAATGATGATATTGATCAAATTTAGGGAAATAATTTGGGAAATTGTCTCAAGACCATAAAAAAAAGTGATCAGAACCAAAGGGGTCTTCCAAAAAACTGAATAAAGATAGCACAATGATAAGGAATGATCCAAGTCTCTTGTGCAAGGGATATTCCCAAATCTGTGGTATCAACATTGTTGAGACATTTTCACCGATGTCACAAATTGTAATAATTAATATATTTCTGGATATGACTGTGAAAAAAGTAATTAATGTGTCTCAAATATATTTCAAATCATTTTTCTTGAATGGATTCCTTGAAGATGAAGTATAAATTAAGAATTTATATGGGTTTCTTATTGATGATTATGAAAGTAATGTGTTCTAGTTGAAGAAATCCTTATATGGACTGAAACAATAACAAAAAACACAATACTCATTGATGGATTAATACTTAAAAAATATAGGTTATCATCAAGGGGGTGTTGATCATAAACTTTACATTTATAAGGAGTGATGATAGTGGATGTTTTTACTTATATATGTTTAACACATCATCAATAGTGGATCAGATGATGTCTAACGTAAGTATTTTTTAGATTTGATGATATGTGAATTTGAGATGTCTTTATGTAGGGAATTGTAACTCTTTCTTGGTTTTTAGGTGATTAAAAATATGGAAGGGACTCTTATCTCCCAAGAAAAATATGTCTATGAGGAGTTGAAATGATTTCAAATGGAGGATTCCAAGCCAATGTAAACTTGGGTGATGACCTAGATTAAATTGAATAAATATGATGAAGGGGATAAATTGGATGTGACACTTTATAGGAAAATTATTTATAGTCTACTCCACTAGACAACTACTCATCCTGAAATTGAATTTTCCACATTTCAATATATATGATATCATATTTTTCTCACGTAAAGTAACATGAAATATATGAGATAGACACTTAAATATATTAAGCAAACAATTAATTATGGGCTGTATTAATTCTAGAATTCATGATAAAAATTAGTGGGATATAGGGATTCCATTTGGTAAGGTTCACTAAATGACTAAAAATATACCTCTTTAGGTGTGTTCTTTATTGGTATCTCTTTCATTTCTTGGCATAGTAAGAAGAAAAAATGATATCCTTGATCACTATAGAGGTAAGATATGTGGTATAAAATCAATCTTGTACTAAGTTGATATGGATTAAATAAAAAATTTAAGACATTAGTGTTGATGTGGTATCTCTAATTCCAATTATTTGTGAAAAGTCTACTTCTATAAACATTATAAAAAATCCTATTCAATACTCGAGGATGAATAACATCGAAATAGAGTACCATTTCTTAAATAAGAAGGTGGTGCGATATGTTTTCAAGATGGAATGTGTACTGACATGAGATAAAGTTTCACATATAATTAAAAAATATTTACAAAAAATGGATTTAAAATGTCATCGATTGGCTCTCAGAGTAAAAAAAAATCCATATCTTTAGATGGAATCAGGATCGTGACCCCCACTCCCTTGGATTTTCTAAAGGGGAAATATATGTTTTCTTCCCTCTGGGAAAGTAATGTGTTTCAAAATCTCTTTTTTAAATATTCAATTAAGTGATATTTGGGTTCATTTATGAAGGGTTAGAATATATTTTTGACAAAGGAAGTGACTATGATGAGGGAGAGAGTGGTTTTTTTGAAAGATCTAAGGGATAAATTCTTATGATGGAGGTTTTATTTTTAAAATGCGATGGTGTGTTATCATATGTTAATTATTTCACTTAAATTTGTTTCTCAAATCAAAAATTCTCTCATGTGAGACTAGAGGTTATGATTGATTAATTATTTTTTCAATATTTGAAGTCAAAGGATCATGTGTGTTTTTATGCAGTGACATAAGAGAAGGGATTATATAGTTCTGTTTTAAATTTTGAACAAGACCAAAGGGGGAGATTACTATACAAAATAATATTTTAGGTTTCTATGATTTTTTTGTTAACAAGTAGAATAATGGAGATTAGGTGATTCTTGGAGGAGTATTATGGATTAATGTTAATCCATACTCACTCATAAATTCTTGGAAGATGTTGAATAAGTGTTCTGTATGGAAGATAGATCCCACACCATAGATCATGATCCATATCATAGAATGTGTTGTATTTGTGAAGAATACACCATATTATATCCAACCACACTGTAGAGGAGATGTTGGAGGGTAAATGAAAAAGATATACACACCATACTCACCCTGGTTATACAGCAATGGTGTTTAGAAGGTTTAAAAATCATGTCCAGGCCCACCCAATGCTATAACTAAATTAGCCTCCAGAAAAGATGGTGGCTGAGCCGATGCGCCACATAGCCTTGTGAGCTGGTGAGGGTGTGCATGTGAGGAGTCATAAATTTTGGTGAAGGTGTATGTGAAGGTAAGACATGACACGTGTGAGACTATGAAGGTGGTGTTTAGCCTTTCATAAGTGGTTAGGTACTAGAGGCAGTATGTGAGCACCAACACCAGTCTGACTCAATTGAGCAGCTAAGAGGAAGAAATTTATTATATGTTTCAGCTTTTCCAGAGGAATATTTTTTGTGGGATTTAGATATCACAGGATATGGAGTATTAAAATAAACTAAGACGTAGATATGTTTTTGAGGAGTTTCAGTTCCACTAAAAAATTCAAGGCATCCATGATGTGGAGAGATGGATACACTACAACCCCTTTAGAAGAGAAGATGTCGACACCATATTTTTGACTTGTATCATGTATGGTCCAAATTTAGAAGAATCAAGTATTTAAGGGGTATCAAGTTCTCTAGGATTACACACCATAGTATAAGTTTATATACCATAATAAGTTTCATGAGCCAATCATTTAGAGGAGATCAAGTTAGAGATTATGAGAGAGTTAATAGAGGAGTTACTGCATGAGATGTGTAGATCTGGTCAACTACACATGCACACACCATGGTGTTCTTGACCAAACCGAAAAGAAGTTTGAGAAAAATATGTTTTCACCATATTTAAGATCACCATGTTATAGAATATGAAAAAAAGATGAATTTTACGTCATAGTACAACAGACCATTCCATATCCATGTTGTTTTTTTTACTTTCAACCAGAAACTAAAAGGGGGAGTAATTAATTAGATATATGGATGTATAATTTGGATTAAAATTTATGTTATAACCCCATTAATCATAGGGGACACTTGGAACAATCCATGAGATAATTTATTAAATCCAAACCATTTGATTGAATTGAAAAGATAAGAGAGGCTCCCAAGATATGTTGAGAGATTCATAGGTACATAAAGAAGGTTTTGTTGGAATATTAATGTTGATCCAACATATCCCATGTACTTTAGGTTTTGATAATATCAAAAATCCTTCATACTTAATTGATGATCTTATTTTAGTTGCATGTTTATCATGTTTTATCTTCTTCTTATGTGTTCAGTGGTTAATTTCATTAAATATGAATTCTGGTCATTTTTGGATAAAATATTCCTAATTCTAGAAAATCATACACATAATGTTTTTAGCGACACAGTGAAAATGGATACGTTGATCAATCGACTATGTTAATTTCATACATAAAGTAAATTACTATTTCAATCGCCTACATTGTAGAATCACCTACATGGAAATTGCCTATGTCGACAAGATGACCTATATTAGAAATTTTCTAAATGAACATTCATCTATGTAAAATAGTTACATGGAGTAATCTATTATATAATAAATCACCTATGTAATCTTTCAATTACATAAAATGGTTATGTGGATTAATCAGTTATGTGAATCGCTACGTAGTGAAATAATTTATGTCAGTATCGATGAATCATCTACATGAAGAAAATTTCTACATGGTTTCAAGTGGCTATATCAGATTCAACTACATAAATTAAAAGAATATGTGATTAAATTTTCCTATGTGAAGAAAAATTGTCTATGTGGATTCAAATATATAATCATCTATGTGTATTCAATTCTATAAATTGTCTATGTTGTGCTGCAAGATGGTATTTATTACCATTGTAGCACTTGAGTGAGCATTTTAATGCTATTGTACAATCCTTAAATGCTCGAATACCCCTTAAAGGAAAAATAAAATATAATATGAGCCAAGTATAGAGATATAAGACAAGGATAATGATATTTTATTTTTAATACTATTTTCAAGGTATTTTAAGGAAAAAAGGACTTGTTATTGATCCTTGATTTTACAAATCATGTTCTGTGCATTTAAATAAGAATTACCGCATATATTTCCAAGTGTGATAGAACAGAATTTTTCATGCGAAGTAAAGTGACAAAGAAAAAAAGATAATTATTTCTAAAAGTTCTCTGAAATGAAACTATGTTTTTTATGAAAATAAGGAAAAAGAAGTCTCATTTCATCATATGTGCCTATAGACAATCCTTATTTGAGTTCATAAGACTCCACTTGAGTTGTTTATCCTTTATATCATCTCTATTAAGGATCTTTATTTTTTCTATTAGATATATCTTACAGCTGTGAGCTGAAATCAGAAAAAAATATTTAATTTTTTATATTTTATTGTAAAGGATCCCAGTAAAGTAAACTATTAAGGATATTGTTTGTAAAGTATTTCTATAGATCTGTTAATATCTTCTATGATTTTACCAAGTGTTGATTACTTTCACTCAATCATGACATCCCTAGAAAAAGGATTGGAAGTATCTGGAAAAAATACTAGCATAGTTAAAATCATCACACTCATAAAGAAGAGTGGTGGTGGAGTAGACCAGTGGAATTTTATTCCCCCAAACACAATAAATATCTCCATTTATATTTATCTTCTGTATGATTTTATTTCCACTACATGATTTGTTAAATAACAAAGAAAAATTTAAACATTATCTAAATAGGGTTGTTTTTCTAAGTGAAGAAAAATTCAAAGAACACGATTCACCCCCCTCTTATGTCTTAATACTACCAGTCTCTAATAAAATTTTTTATCATAGGAAGTGATTACACTATTCTTAGGTGTAACAGTTAAAATCTAATGATCTATTCAACAATGGTCTCTATAACTAGCAAAAAAGAAGGGATCACTATAATCATAGAACCTTATTTAAATTGTGATAAATATGGATATTATAAGGAATAGATGATCATATATCTAAAGAACATTGATAAAAATGTTTATCTCAAAACTGTGAATCCTTATGAGATTCCAAAGATAGAACCAAAAACTTTTGATTCTAGAACTGAATCATACTATGAACTGAATTATAAATATATGAATTATATAATCTGTAGATTTGTTATATATGAGTTCAATATAGTTTCTCAATGTCAAACAGCCCATGAAACGTGGACTACAATTTTAGTTTCTTATGAAGGAACAAAATACATTCATTCTCTCAGATATAATACTGTAAAACTAAATTTTGGCACTTAAAAATAATTTATGGTTAGAGTATCACACATTTGAATGAAAGATTATAGAAAATTTAAATAATGCAGCTGCTTTAGGGACACCTATTAGTAAACTAGATCTGGCTATGAATGGTCTCATAATACCACCACCAAGGTAAAGTGGTATTTTTGCTTCTATAAAACAATAAAAAGTGGTAAAAATTCAAAATAAAAGATCTTATCAATAATTTGATGATGTATGTGGCAGATATGGAAGACGTGATGGGAGAAAATAGGTTCCTTAAGAAGGGGAATGCTTCTCTAAAAGTATGAACTTTAATATATAACGAGAAGTTTAATGAAGTTCAGATAACTAAGTCATTAGATGAAAATTATTCAACTTTTTTTTCTTTAGATAGAGAGCATGATTAGTTTTCTAGAAAATTTAATAATTTATATAAATAGATAAGATTTTTTAATAAACCTTTAAAAAATTATTAGAATTCAGATGGAAATTTTAAGGAAGTAAGATTTTATGAATGAAAGAAGATTGGATATATCAAGCCTAATTTTATGAAGCTTCAAGATAAAAAAATCTTGAAAATAAATACTTCAATAAAGTTTGTGACAAGAATAAGGTTAAGAAATACATAAAGGCAACATGGAGTGCTTCATAGGATTATAGTGAGGTTTTATTTTCTAAATAACAAGCTGAGCATTCAAATAAAAAATCCAACATGTGTTTTATGGTACATACTAATGAGGTACATTCTTTTTATTCTTATGAACATGAATCTGAACTAGAGAATGAAAATTTATCATTAAAGTAACTAGATGAATATTGTTCCATTTCTGAAGATAAATAAAAATATTTTAAAAAGAAAAACAAAACTATCAAAAAATCCTGTGATTTTTTCACAAAAAGAGGACTTAATAAACATATTTTAATTTCAAAAAAAATGGAAAATTATACTACACCATGAATTGAACATGGAAATAAAATTGAAATACTACTAAAAAATTTCAATACATTAAATATGTTTCTAGTATATTTACAAAAGTTGAAAACTATTTAAATAAAATTATTGGAAACAATAACACTCTTAAAAATAAAATTGGAATAGCAAGTTAAGGTGAAAAATTAATGTTTTACATGATCAATTTTGTACCTAGTTCTAAAAATAAAAATCTTTTGAATATTACTTGTTTTTAATGTGGTGATCTAAGATAGTGAAAATAATTACATTTTTAGAAACCCACAGTTCTGTGGAGTTAAAAATTATTTTTTTTATGAAAGGATTTTCAAAGTCTAGTGATGAAAATTTTGGAAAACATAAATAGATTTGGATTCCTAAATACTTAGTTGGTAACCTTGATATACCCAAGAAAATACTATTAATAAAAAATTTCTTATTTTATTTGTCATTTTAGGTTTAAATTTCCAATAGAACCAATTAATAATGATATATGGATAATGTTTCTCAAGGCATATGATTGGGGATTTATCAAATTTTCACACCTTATAATGATTGATAGAGGTCATGTCACTTTTTGTGATAATGATGAAGGAAAAATTACAGGAGTTTAATTTTTGGGAAATATGAACTCTGCCCTTATCAACAAAGATATCTATGTAAAAGGTTTGAAGAACAATATGATAAGTATCTCTCAACTTTTTGATTAATGTTATTTTGTTTATTTTTCAAATAATTCATGTTCTATTTTTAAATACAGAATTATTAGATTTAAGTCACCCTTAAATGAGAATGTCTATACTCTAGATCTAAAATATTTGAGTAGACAATAGGTGAACTATATAAAATCCAAAAAAAAGAGTCATAGACATGGAATAGAATATTGAGACATTTCAATGTATATTATTTGAGAAAATTTTCAAAAATAAATTTAGTTTCAGATTCATCTCAGCTTAAATTGAATAAAAAGAAGCTATGTTATGCATACCAAAGGGCCAAGCAACACGAGTAGTCTTTAAA
This sequence comes from Viscum album, assembly GCA_963277665.1. Lineage (NCBI taxonomy): Eukaryota > Viridiplantae > Streptophyta > Magnoliopsida > Santalales > Viscaceae > Viscum > Viscum album. The sequence goes on along the minus strand of OY728123.1, from coordinate 741,418,705 downwards.
ACCATTGAAAGTGGTTTATACTTCTATACCCTTAAAAATTATTAATATAGATTTTTTGGCCATATAGAGTAAAAATTCTATGAGTAAAATATTTTTTAATGTTTTACCTGAGGATTACTCTTATTTACAAGGGGTTTTTTTTATGTGTTAAAAGTGATTCTTGTTTAATTTTTATATGTTTTTAAAAAATGGTTCAAAAAGGGAAAGATTCCAAAATTATTACTGTAAGAAGTGACCATGAAAGATAATTTTAAAACCATGAGTTCAATTACCATTATTCATAACATGATATCAAGAATACCTTTTCTTCTCCCAATACAACATAACAAAATGGCATTTTTTAAAAGAGGAATAGGACTTTGTAAGAAATTTCTAGAACTATGTTATGTGAATATGATAATTCTACTCATTTTTAGGATAAATTTATGAATTCAACATGATATGTTAGAAAAATAGTTCTAATTATACCTATTATAAATAAAAAACCCTATGATCTATAGAATAATAGAAAGAAAAAAAGTTGGATACTTTAAGATTTCTGGATGTAATGTTTATATTATGAACACCAAGGATAATATTGGTATGTATGATCCAAATGTTTATGACGGAATCTTCCTGGGATATTTTACTACTTTAAAATCAATTTTTTTTCAATAAATGATCAAATGTTGTTAAAGAATCAACTCATGTTAAATTTCATGAAAGTGATCCTTTCAATAAAAAACTAATTCATATTGATTAAATAAGTGATTCTTTTGAAAAAATGATATCTAAACCTATTTCTTATGAGAAAAACGATGAATAGTTGGAATTTTATTTTCCATAACCAAATCCTAAAAGGTTGGATGCTAGTGAATCTAAAAGTGTGGTTCCTAGATAGCCAAAATACTTTAATAACCATCCTTTAGAATCTATTATAGGAAGTCTAGATAAAGTAATTAGAACTATAAGGAGTGTAGGAAAACTTTTAGTATTTTATGATTTTCTTTATATTATTTAGAACCTAATTATATAGAATAATACCCAGTAGATGAATTTTGGGTTATAGTCATGTAATAGGAATTAAAACAGCTCAAGAGAAACAAAGTATGAGAATTAGTTGATAAACCATATGACCATCTTGTTATAGGAATAAAATGGGGTTTTAGGAATAAGAAGGATTATCATGGTGTGATAACTGGAAATAAAACTAGATTAATAGCTAAATGGTATAATTAGAAATAAGGTATAGAATATGATGATGCCTTTTCCCCCAGTAACTAGATTAGAATCCAATAGGATTCTTTTAGACTATGCATCATTTATAAATTTTAAATTATATTAAATGGATGTAAAATATAAATTTGTAAATAGTATTTTAATGGAGTATTTTTATGTTGAACAACCTCTCAGTTTTGAAATTACTTATTTACTAAATTTATTTTTTAAAGACACCAAACACTTTACGGTCTTAATCAAGAACTTAGGGCGTGGAATGAACATTTAAGTTCTTTTATTATTTTAAATGGGTTTTCAGTAGGTAAGGTTGATCCTAATATATTTAATAAAACATCATTCTTAGATATTTTGTTATTTTAAGTATATTTTGATGATTTATTTTTTGGTTCTATAAATAAAAAATTGTGTAATGAATTTTTTAAACTCATGAAAAATGAATTTGAAATGAACATGATGGGTTAGTTAAATTATTTTCTATGTTTTAAAATTTATCCAAAAGACTTTGAGAATGTGATAAATCAAAGAAAATAAATTCTAGACTTACTGAAAAGGTTTTTTATTGAAACAGGTAGAGTAAATACTACGCCTATGATTTCTAATGAAAAACTCGACTTGGATAAAGCTGGGAAACAAGTTGAAAATAATATTTGTAGGGGAATAATTGGGAGTTTATTTTATTTCACTAATAGTAGACCCAATATTATGTTTTCAACGCATCTTGGTGCTCAATTTCAATATAATACAAAGGAATCAAATTTAAAAGATGCTAAAAGTATTTAAAGATATTTAAAAGGAACAATTTCCATTTCTTTTATTTTTTCAAAAAGTTATAATTGTAATTTAATATCATATTTAGATTCCAACTTTTGTTTTTGTAAAATAGATAAGAATAATACTTTAGGAACCGTCCATTTTCTAGGTAAATCCTTAGAATCCTGGTCTAGTAAGAAGAAACAATCTATTGTATTATCCATTGTTGAAGAAGAATATATTTATTCTAGTAGTTGTTATTCACAAGTACTATGGATGAAAAACATATTTATGGACTTTGGATTCAATTATAATCAAATATTAATTAAATGTTATAACACTATAGCAATAAACTTTCCATGAATCAAAAAAATAATTCAATTAAAAATCATATTGACTTCAGGAATTATTTCTTAAGAGATCATATTCAAAAAGGAAATATTTCTATTGAATTTATCTCTATAGAAAATTAGATGAAATATATTTTCACTAAACCCCTTGTGTCTAAGAATTTTTATTTAATTAAAAAAGAATATTTTTTATTTGTTTTTAAATAAATTTAATGTTTTTTTATTATAATTCAAATGAATTTATTCCTTTTATTATTTTTTAAATTTAATATTGAGCATTATATTGTAATATTTAGGTTAATTCTATATGAAAATTACTCTTATATGTATGTTTTCTAATTTAAATATTGAAAATATAAATTACTTTATTCTTTTAGTTTTTTTATTAGTCAAAAGAAACCATTAAAAAAATTGTTTATGTAATAAAATTTGGATTTAGGTATATGAAGGAATATAAAATTATCTCTCAACCCCTTTTCCATTCGCATATGTAACCTCCCTTTGAAGCTAAACTGTCATATCTAACCACAAAATACCTATTTTAACTTTAACCAACCTATTCTAAATGATAAATTCAATGTGTGTTGAAGATGGAATCTTAGGTTCATCTAATAAATCCAAAGGATGTGGAAGAATATTTATTGTAGGTAAGGTTATAGACATGGCATGGATGAAGACAACTAAAATGTGTTAAAGAAATTTACAAAGTTTCAATTATGGGATTTTATGTTTTATGAGAATAATTTGGGTTTTATTTTTAAGGAATAATTTAATGAATTATTAATTAATGATGAGATTTAGTTTAATAAATAGAGGATGAAATATTAGAAAATGTTAAAGTAAATATAATGGCAGTTTATTCTATTGAAATGGATTATGTATTTCATTGTCCATATGAAAGGGAGTTTTCTTTTAGTCAGAAACTTGTTGGGACAAGATCAATAGATCCAATAGAAAAAATTATATTTCTATTTGGAACCTCTATTTTTGAAAAGAAACCTGTGAATGAGATACCTACTAAATGTATTGTTTTATGTACATTTGTGTAGATGGTTATAGATCAAGGAGAAGGTGAGATAGTGAAAATTATTTTTCAAGATATGTATTTTATGTATTTATTAATCAATAAATTAATGTTAAGTTTTCCAAGAGACATGATGTGGATAATGTATCATTATTGTGAAGGAAAAGTGAAATTAAACTACTATCATTATGTTAGATTAAATTATTTAGTTTTGAAGAAGAAATAAGTATAATTAAATGTAGGTGACATGGTGAAATTTCATAAAAGTAATACCCTATCATCAGTTATCTTGAAGATGATTGGATATTCTTGGTATTCTTCTTTGAATTATTTTAAGGAAGTTGGTCAGGAATGTGTGACTTGGGGGGAGTTAAATTAGACCTCACTACCTAGTGATGCAACACCTATCTAGATGGTGTCTATTAGGTGAGTAGAGGAGATAACATCTATAAGAACTAAGTCTTCAGTTCTAGTTATCAGTCTTATATTTGGCGAGACTATACAAATTCATGAGTATGTGTCTTCTCAAAATCAATCTCCTGGTGAAATTGTTGTGTCTTTTGAGGATTATCATCATGAAGAGATAATTGTTGATACATTTGGTAATTTTTTTGAAGATAAGATAGATAAAACTAATCCTTCAGTTTTTAAAGATCAGAGAAGTCCAGAGTTATAAGAAGTGTATGAAGAATATGATCCAATTACTCTTGGATCACATGTTAATAAAATAAGGGATTCTGATGTGGTTATGGAATATATAAATTTTGACCATACACCAACAATACCATATTCACATTTAACTACTCAGGAAGTATGTACTTAAATTAGAAAAAGTTTAGAAATCTTTGAAAATGAAGTGATTTCTAATTAAGTAATGTTGGATCTTGAAAATATGATATTAGATTGTTTTTAATTTTTAATTGGATATGGTTTCATGCAAATATGATTTCAATGAACATAAAGAGTCCTATATCTACAAGTAAGACTATAATAATTTAGTAGTAATGGTGGCTTCCCAATCAATGAAAATCAATAGTCTTCAAATAGATCCACCCATGCAACAAGAAAGTTTAAGTATAATTTATAAGGAACTTTAGGAAATGAAAGCCTTGGTAAGTAGTTTAAAATATGTTTGTCATAAAAAGGATGAGTTTAGTGGGCTTGGTTCCTTGGTTACATATCAAAAGGTATATTTCTCAGAATCCCCCATCAGTATATGGTTTATCTAAAGAAGTGATTAGTGAAATTATATATTTTAGGGCTGAAGTGAAAGATACTCTTCATACTTTGAAGAGTGTCACGTTGAGTCAATTTGAATTTATAAAGAAATTACAACACTATACTACTAATCCTTCAAATCCACCAATTATTCTAGATTTTTAGAATGGAGTTAGTTAGATAATGTCAGAGTTAGTTTTTATTTATTCTTATATTCAGTGTCTTTAAGATGATATGCTTTCTCCGGTGACATTGGATGAGGTGAAAATGGATATTTTTGGTAAATTTTAGGATACTCAGGAATATATTAAGAAGATTAGTGTTGGTTAATATATGACCATGTTGCTTATCTTTATAAATCTCTTGAAAAAAAATGTTTGAATAAAATATGGGTGTTTCTAAATAATAAATAGATACAATTAAAGGTTAAATTCAGACTATCAATCAAAAAAATAAACTATTTTTCAAATAGTTGAATGAAATATTTTCAAATGTTGTGTCTCTACATAACATGATAGAAATAGATTTAGAATCAGAAGAATCTTCAAAAGAGTCATTTCCTGTTATAGGAAGAGATTTGATTTGTGTAAAAACATCTTGTAGTTTCAAATTTTGTTGAAATCCATCTTTTTATTAGTGATCAAGTTTTTAAATCTTCTCTAAAAGATGTTAAGGATGTTTTTGGAGTTGTATATCATAAGAGAATAGTATGGATCATAAAGTACAATCATTAACTGGTAGGAAAACATATAAGAAGAGGTATGTGAATCAATTTATGAATAATGTTATTGTAGATGTGACTTATGGTATATCAATTGTAGAAATTTACCCTATGCTTCAACCTTTTACTATTAGAGAGTCTTCAGATTTCTCTTCAGATAAAGTAGAACTTCATAAGACATTTATTAAGAATTTATTAGAATTAGTTAGTCAAATGAATAAGAAAGCATAACTTTTTATTCTTGTATTTTTCAATACTGATGGTGTTATGATGATTTTCACGTGTGTTGAAGCCTTATTTCAAATGAAAATAAAAATAAATATTGGTCTTGATCCTACTAGTAATTCTCAACAAACCTGGTATTGAATAGAAGGTGTTCATTATTCTTAATCACCATCAATACCAATTCCATCTACCTATAGAACCCCCAAACTTATAACCACCTTCACCCAAACCAAAATGGGTTCCATGACTGATGTTTTTTAATTGAACTATGTGGCTGCATATTTTTACTTCAAAATAATTAATGAAATAATTCATTATTTCTTTGTTTAAAATGTGGTTCTTAATTATTGTTTTCATTTGATGTTTTTATCTCTTTATTTTATTTAATGAAACTCAATCTTTCCGTAATTACACATTCAATTTTCTCAATATATTTAAATAATCCATAACTCTAAAGTGAAAAATAAAACTATGTTTTACCTATATTTCCATTAATTTTTAATGATAAAAAATGGAGAGAAGTTTTCTACGTTAAAAAACAAGGTAGAAGTTTATACCTTTCAAAAGGAAATAAGTAACTAACTAAGGGGGTAAACACTACACTTTAAAATATATCATATATTCTATATATAATTTATGCTAAACAGTTTTTATTCCATATATGACATCTACTAGAATATTTAATGAGTTTTACAGGTTTTGTGATCACCAAAAGGGGGATATTATTGGAATATTAATATTGATCCAACATATCCCAAGTACATTAGGTTTTTATGATCTAAAAAACCTTTCATACTTTTATAATGATATTGTTTTATAAGTGTTCTTATTAGGTTTTATCTTATTCATATATTATCGGTGGTTACTTTCTTTAAATATAAATTCTGGATGTTTTTGGATAAAATATAACTAAGTCTAGAGAATTTTCTATAGGACATTTTTTGCTAGGTGGTGAAAATTTTTATGTTGATCAATCAACTACATCAATTGAATATGTAAATGAAATAACTACATCAATCACCTACATTATGGAATCACTTATGTGGAAATTGCATATGTTGACAATATCACATACATGAAAAATATCCTAAGTTAACTTTCAGCTAGATAAATAGTTATGAAGAGTAATTAGTTATATAATAAATCACCTACATAATCTTTTGACTATATAAAATGGTTTCATGGAGTAATCAGTTATTTGAATCTTCTATGTGGTGGAATCAACTATGTCACTTCAATCAACTACATTAGTTTTTGTGAATCATCCATATGAAGAACATTTCTACATCATTTCAATCAACTATGTTATATTTGACTATGTGAATAAAAATCCTATGTAAAGAAAAATCAGCTACATGGAATCAAATATTTAATTTGATATGTGGAATCAATTATACAAATCAATTAAGCCATATTGTAAGTTGGTGTTTATTTCTATTTAAGCATTCAAGTGAGAATTTTACTATTTCTGTAAAATCGTTAAATAATATATTACCTATTTAAGGAAAAATAAAATATAATAAGAGCCATGTATCGAGATAGAAGACAAGGACAATGATATTTTAATTATCTCTAATGTTAACATGGTATTTTAAATAATGCGTACATGTCACTAATCCCTGATTCTATGGATCATGTGATAAAAATAAGAAGTAGTTTAGGAATTTAAAAGTGTGAAAATGTAGAATTTGGAATATAAAGTGATGTGAAAAAGAAAATATAGAGAATTATTTATAAAATCTCATTAAAATGACACATTATTTTATACTCAAATAGGGAAGAAGATGCCTCAATTAATCATATGTGATTATTGAAAATTATTTCTAAGTTTAGAATACTCTCCTTGAGATGTTTATTCATCATATCATATATATTAGAAATATTTATTTTTCATTCATATGTATCTTATAGTTATGAGCTGAAATATGAAAAAAAACTCTTTCTATTATAATATTTTTTTGTAAAGGTTATCAGTAAACTAACCTTTGAAGAATATTGTTTGTAAAACCTTTATAGAGATTGATTGAATTCTCTTATGCTTATACCAAGTGTCAAATCCTTGCACTCAGTATTTGAGTCCCTAGAAAATGGATCAGAAGTCCTTAGAAAATGGACTAGCCTAGTGAAAATCATCACATTCATGGAGAAGAGTGATGGTTGAGTGGACTAAGGAACTTCTACTCTCGTAACCACTACAAATCTTTAAATGTCGGTTTCCCTTCTTTATGATTTCATTTTATCTGCATGATTTGTTAAATAATAGAATTGAATTTAGTCATAATCTAAAGAGGTTGGTTTTTTATGTGAATAAAAATTAAATGAACTTATTCCACCCCTCCCTTGAGTCTTAATACGACTTGTCTCTAACAATAGGGTTTTTATTAAATATTTATAACAATAAAGTTGGAGGAAATTGTAGGAGTATCATCTTTATAGAACATCATCAGAAGGTGTAGAATAGACATAACACATAAGGTGTATTATTCGGTTCTTAATCTTATAGTGAATATTAAGAAGGTGATAAAGGGAACAATGAGTTTATCTTTTTGGCGAGAGGTAGAGAGAATTATCATCTTGTTTAAATAGTGGGTTCAAAGGGTAAGTGAGACCACTCTATTTTGTAAAACAAATGAAGCAATGTTCAATATTTTTTTGGTTCATCAACTCATATTTGATCATGATCTCCTTGGAATATCCCAGTTAGGGTAAACTAAGTAAAATTATTTATGTTACATTTACTACATTCATCACTTTTCAAGATAAAATAAGGGATTGAAAAAGTGTGTTACTCACATCGATAGAACAAGATCACAATCAAGTTATTTAAGGGTTAATATATATATTACCATGATCCTACCCCTTATGTTAATTCCCTTGATAATTTACCAAAATTAGGGAAAGTGTTTGTCTCTTCCTTTGATAGGGAATTATACTATTGAGGGATACTAGTGTGGCAGTTGGGCGTATATGGCCCAATTTTGATACACCTATACATGGGTGTAAAACTTGAGAAGATATGGGGAACCCGTATAGGTTATGTGGTATCACATTGTGATTAGATATAGGTCTTGGTTATAGTCATACCTAGGAGTCTTGAGTAGGGTAATGAGAATCATAACTGTTTAGTAGTTGGGGTTACTCTAGATGTTCAGGTGTGGGAGGAAGATATGATGCCTAGAAATAGGGGTAGTAGTACAAGAAGGGAAATCCCCCTTAGGAGGGGTGGAGGTGGTGATGGGATCTTAGGTCAAATTCTCACTATTGATCCAAATCCTATAGAGAAGGGTGGGGAGCCATCCAAAATTCAAGGTACGATTCATATGGAATCTATCATTGATTTTATTTTATTTGATATGTGTGTTACACAATCAATCATATCCATTAAATTATTTAGTGATCTAGGGTTATCTATGGAGTATTTTTAGTGGGTTATTTTTAATGATAAGCTCTTAGGGATGCAATCTAAGGGTATTTAGAGGTGATTTGAGTGTGATATATTGATCAAAAAGAGTATGAATCATTGAGATTTTTTCTTATTGGAGATGCATAACTTCAATGTGATCCTTTTAATTAACTAGATCACTTATTATTGATAAAACATAGACTTTTATCACAAGTTATTATCCTTTCCATGCACTAAAGGTGATTCTTATACCTATGTCAGAGAGTGGGGTTTGTAGGAAGGCCACTAAAGACTTGGACATCAGTATCAAGGGATGATCTCATAACTACTTACTATATTATCTATAATAATTGAGGAGATAAGATGGTATTTCTTTTTACCTTTTCTTTATTAGATTCTAGATGATTTTTATGATGATTTCTTAGTTTTTCCATAATAGATAGAGTGATAGAATTCACAATTGAGTTGATGCTAGATATGAAGCCCATATCTATTCCACTATACATAATGGAAATTTAAGAGCTTAGTGAGATAAAGATATATTTTTGGGACTTTAGGATAAGGGATTTATTTATCATTTTTTCCCTTGGGGTCCTCCTATACTATTCAAATGGAAGGAAAAAAGTTCATTGTGTTTATGTGTGTATTTTTGGAGATTTAACCATGTAATGGTCATGAACCAGTATCCTTATCGTTATATAAATGATTTTTTTTTGATTTGATAAGAGGAACCAATTGATTATTTAATATCAAGTTGATTTTGGGATACTATTAATTACATGTTAGACCCTATAATATTCCCTATACTAATTTCAGGATCAGGTATGATCTGTATGAGTATCTTGTGATTCTATTCAATTTGGTGAACATTTTGTGAGTGTTTATATCCCTAATGAACTAAATATTCTATCCATATTATGATTAATTTATTTTTTTGTCAATTTAATTCTAGTGTAATCTCAGTAAATGGAATACCATGATCTCTCTTTGGAGTTTTTCCTAAGCACATTGAGGGTGAATTATCTATAGGACAAGATATTGATGTTATAATTCTGGATCAATGATATGTACTTCTTAAGGAATATGATATTAGAGGGAAGAATATTGGTAGAAACTAGTAAGTTTGTATCTATGGTTACTTTTGAGTTACCCAATAACCTCTTTGAGGTTCATAGTTTTTTGGGTTTGGTGGGTTGTAACTCAAGTTTTATTTGGGACTTCTCCTGATTAGCAGTGTTGATGATGTCTCTGAAAAAGAAGGTGGTGATGGTTGAGTGGTAAGATTCTTATGAGAGTGATTGAAAATAGTTTAAATGAAGGTTTTCAACTACATAGATCCTAATCTAACTATAGTTGAGTAATATGTATACATTATATTATTATTCTTTATGATTTGGACTTAGAGTAGTTATGATGTAGGATTGGTGTATGGTTTCTTATGGGTCTAGGATGTTGAGGTCTCATGAGTAAAACTACCCAATGCATGATTTTAATTTCACAATGGTGGTGAATGTACTGATATGGGAACATAAACACTTTTTGGGTGAGATGTTCATGGTATATATTAACCATAAGATCCTAAAGTATATATTTTTATAGTCAGACCTGATACTTAAATGGAGAATTTGGGTTTAGTATCTCTAGTAATTTTAATTTGAGATACCATATACCCTAGGGAAGTGGAATATCATAGCTAATCCTATGAGTCTGAAGACAAAATCTCAAGTGGTGTAGAAGGATAATAGTATGTAGAAAATAATTAGCCTCTTTACAGAGATAAACCATGATGAAAAGTATTATCAAGGAATGCTATTCTCATAGCCTTGAGTGTTACCACTTCACTTCTTAATAAGATTAATGCGTGTTAACTATTTGATTCATATTTTCTTATGATTATGGAAAATATATATAATGGTGATCTGCCCCTGATTAGTCCTTGGATTCCAATGAGATCTGTTATATGTAAGGTCGACTAGTATTCCATGTGAGTATGTGTGAGGAACTGATGTGATACTTTCACGCCTTAATATGGGTTGTTAAATCAAGTCTAACCAAGATGTTATATGAAATTCATAATAATTATTAGTGTCCTGTGATGAAGAAGGATATTGATAGAATTATTTAATATTTCCTCACTAATCAAAAGGTGAAGGTGGAGCACCACATACCTATAGGTATTCTTTATTATTTTCCTATCCCTATGTAAAATTTGGATGACGTGATGATGAACATTATGGAGGTATTATGAAGATCACCCCAAGGAAATGACGTTGTATGGGTTATTATCAACTAACTGGTGATCGTCTCAAATTTTCTATCAGTCAAGGAGACCCAATTTATTGAAAAGTAAGTATAGTTGTATGTTTGGGAGATATAATGGTTTTATGGTGTTCCTCATAGTATAGTATCATATCAAGATTCTATATTTACATCATAATTTTTATAGGGATTAAAAAATGTGCTTAATACTCAGGTGAACTTTAGCATGAAATACCACCCTAATACTAATAGGTAGTATGAGAATACTATTCTAGTGATAGAGGGTATTTTGAGAGCATGTTTAATTGATTTCATGAGTTTATGGTTGATTAATCTTGTGTTTGTAGAGTTATCTTATAATAATAGTTAGCAAGTGTCAATTCAGATGGAAGTATTTGAGGACTTATATGGAATGTCATTCTAATCATCTCTATACTGGCTAGAGGTAAGGGTAATCTTTTATTATTAGAACTAGCCTCAAGAATGAGATTTTATGGAATATTTGGTTGTTCAGAATATGGTTATTAACCCCTTAGAGTGAACAATGATCATATATTGTATGATGACTATTTCTTATGGAGTTTTAGTTGAGATATTGTGTTTTCTTGAGAGTGAGTCCATGGTTGAGATATCATCATATTTTAAGGGGAAAGGAAGTTGATGCCTATGTTAATAGGGGATATTTATTATTTTCAATAGAATAAATACATGGTAATATCAATTAACTCTTCCTCATTGATACAGTGCAATTCATGATATATTTCATAGATCTTAGATTTAGAGATACCACCTCGATTTTTCTCATGTGATCAATGTTAGTGATGTTGATTTAGTGTCAGATGTTTCATTTATGGAATAACCATCCTGTAAAGTGGTTTAGAGTGATAATATTTTTCATGGGAAGATATTACCTCAAGTATGTATATAGTGGCAGCATAGGCATATCCAAGAGGATACACGAGAGAGAGAGAGAGAGAGAGAGATAGAGAGAAGTATGTACGAGTGTAGTGGTTAGAGTTTTTTATGAGGGTTGGTGATGCATATTAGGGATTAGATTCTATATGGTTTAAAGGATTTAAAAAATCACATAATTCAGAAGGATGTTTTCATTTTAATATCTTCCAAACCACATGTGATTGATGAAGTTGGGATTTTAGAGGATTCAGTGGAGGTTAAGAGTCGGTAGTTTAGAATTAATTCTAGGTGTAGGGTTTAAATTCTTCTATAGTTAAGAGGTCATGTTGTAACCCATGAGGTGTGTTATAATGCGTGTCCAAGGAAGGAGGTGTTTCACTATAATAATGAGGATTATGTCTTGAATACTTAGCCATAGAGGGTGTTTTATCATGATGGGAAAGTTCACACCACAATACGAATTGAGGCTTGGGTGGTTGATTTTTCCAATTATTCCCTAGTGAGGATCATTATATCATGACCCATAGGATCACACCTTAGTGTTACCCTAGGAAAAAACATTACCTTTTAACCCATGTGATCATGTTGAAACGCACCTCATGTATTTATTTTATGTTTTAATTAAATTAATTGAAATATTTGAATGTAATTCTTAATTGAAGGATCCCTAATCTATCTAGAAATAGTTTAATACTTCCCCAACTATTTATCATCATATTATCCCTCTCCATTAACATCTCTTAGGTGGTGATCTATTTTTCATGTTGTCTATCCCTATAAATCACCATGGGTTTTTTATTTTATTATGTATAAGGATGAATTTTATGATGGTATTAGATGAGTGGGATCCTACAATTCTAGGAAGGGTGACTCTAAGATTTATCAAAAGTTTTATGAGTTTTTCATGTGTCATATGAAATTTTGGACTAAATATATTTTTTTACATACCATAAAACTAATCTGAATTTTTTTCTTAATTCTTTATGATGTGAGTGAGCACATTATAGGCTGTGAGTGGTCCTTTACGAGTTATGAAATGTTTCCATGACCACTAATTACCATTTAACCTACATAGGTGATATGGGTATGTGATTAAGTACCCATTATAGGTGAATAATCTTGAGAGTTATAACCATTGGATCCTTATAAGTATCCCAGACCATTCCTTGATGGATGGAATCTTGTGGGTGAATTAGGATATAAAGAAACTAGACTAGGTGTAAAACATTTTTATTGGAAATAGATCTTATAAACCTTGTAAATTAAGTTATGAAGAATTATTTAGATATTTATGTGTAGTGTGATATATATTTCACTATTAGTTAAGTATGGTGATAAATAATTGACAAGAGGTTATGTGGTGGTGGTATCTAAACCTCCCATAGAGTTTATATGATAGTGATGACTCATCCACCCTTGGAGGAGATGTGATATAACATTGTGGAATTTACCAAGAAGTGGTGGGATGATGATGTTGTATCCACCTATAAGAGGTGGGATAATGATGTGGAATACACAGAGAGGAGTTAATATTATGATATGGAATCTACCTAGAGGAGGTGGGGTGATGATGTGGTATCCAAATAGAGGATGTGTGATGGTGATGTTTTGTCCTTTTGAAGGAGGTGTGGTAGTGAGATTTCATTCACCATGAGAGAAAATTGAGGTGATTCAAATTCACCAAATGATATATCATTTTTCAGGGTGATAGATATTTGGGGGCGATACATTATTCACTAGGTGAGGCCTCATTTTATAGTATTAATGACTGGTGATGTATCATTATCCTAAGAGTTATGGTCTTGGTGAAAATTCACTCACTATGAATTATGAGATAATGGGGATAGATTGTTCTCCCTCAATGTGTGTTTAGACTATGGGTGTATCATCCTATTCTTTAAATAGCTAAAGTAGGCAGGGTTTCACATGGTTTGGTTGTTAAGCACTCAATGACGTGACATGTTTATTTTATGTTTTTTTTCTTATTATCATTTAATTTAAATAATTAAATTGTATTTAATAGATTTGTTTAGGGACACCATTGGTGGTGGCCTATTGAGAAGTATGCATACCCTGAATGGGAATCTTGGTGGATGTATAAGCTGTATTGTTTTAGGAACAAGTAAGGTAAAGGAAATTGTGATCAAAGTAGGAGTTGGATGAGTGAATTTTGAGACATAACTAGGAGGGGGAACTAGATATTTTTTTGTATCACAAATACTTACTTTTTTTTTGGATCATGTTAATAAAAAATCACCCACATGTGATCTTACTTTTGATATATTATTCATGGATTTATCATATGGGTAACATCTATGTTAAGAAGTTTATTATGATTTATGTTTTATTGTTTCTTCCATTATTGTTTATGGAAATCTATACCAGGGTTTATAGTCTCCCCAATAGTACCTATAAAACCTCAACACTATTCACTAGCCTTAGGTGTATGAAGAGGTGTGTCTGAGGTCACGTGATCCCACCTAGCTCAGATCTATTTGGGATTGGGACATTACAATATACGTTTCATGCACATAAATATATAAACATTAAATACACACATTTATAGAATATAAATGATATAGAATTATATTTAGTATGTATTCCTAATATTATAAAACGGAATAATGGAGGAAATATAGGGAAATTATATCCTAGAAAATATGATAATAGTTATTGATGAATAAAAAATGAGCATATGTAATTCTGGGATTGAATAAATACCAGAAACGTGGGTATTATTTTCTTTGAAAAAAATGAAGTAGTAGAATGCCTATATAAAGTCCATATGATTGAATCATGAAGATCACATAACCTTTAGAAGGACACATGACCAAATGACCCTTGTAAGGTCATGAAAATAGATCATTCACTACACAAGATCTATTTATGATCATAAAAATATTCTTTGACAAACCCTCATGTTCTTATAAAGGTGTCCCTGAAAGAGCTAAGGATCACACAGAGGCTTCTAAAAAAGTTCCTTTGATCATGATACTTATCAATCATTAGGCACATGGAAATTACCCAAAGTCCATTATAAAATAATGGTGGAAAAATGTGGAAGCTTTATGTGATAGAGAGTTATGTTTATTTTCATGTAATGTTCTTATGTGATTATCAAGACCTCATAGAGACCCCTATCGACATGTCGACCTTTTAATTTGAGATAATTTAGTAATGTAAAATTCATAATGTGAAGGACCTTAGACACATCAATTCGATAACGTGATTCCACCTCACCTCTGGAGACAAGAGGATAGATTGTCCGTAATAATGTTCACACACCATCGTGGGATCCAACATTGATCATGTGATGCATCATAGTAAAATAGAGCATCTGATCATGAAAATGATCTCATGAATTCATGAGATCCTATTCTAATTATGTTATTCCCTAACATACACACAATGGGAAAAGGCCATAGGTATTAGAAAATATATGGTAAAAATTTGAAAAAGGAAGAAGACTCTCATGAAGGGAAGATACATTGATTTTCACGAAAAGGGGTTGGGTGCCTTAGGTGATAACCATTAATCACAAAAAGACCCTTTCGAAAAGCTTGATTGACCTCATGAAAATCCCCTAACAATCCATTTTAATCTCATGAAAATCCTTTGAAAATATTTCTTGATCTCACAAAGGACCCCAGACAAGACTTCTTCAATCACACAAAAGATTTTTTATAGACATCTTGATCTTGTGACTACTACTAGACATGTTGGATAAAATGTGAAAAGGATGTTTGACATGTCAATGTGATAATGAGAAATCCCTTTGATAATCCATGGGTTCAATGAATATGGTGATGAAATATTTTTCTCACAGACACTGTTTATCTTGTGGCACCATGGATGACCTACAATAGGATTATACGTAGCACATGATGCAAAAATCCATCCACTGACTCCAGTGCATAGCAATGATATACAAGGCATTGTATAAATAGGGAGAAGAGACCTATAAATTCCTCCCCTTTAGCACAAAAAAATAAAAAAAGGGATAAAAGAAGAGTATACTACTCGGATAAAAAATCCACACCATTTCAAGGGTATTCCACTAAAAATGATCTAGGTAATGACCTAAAGGATCTTGTGAAATGAACATATTCTTCACATGATCACCCTATATATCACATGAAGGACTTTTAGAGAGACATCTAGGTTATGTGAAGGAACTTACACAGGTCAAATTTGTTACAATAAACCTAGATAAGATAATTATTAATTAGAGATAAGGCATATATGAAATAAGGACTAAAAAATATGGATATTCTAATTTTCATGAAAAGGTACCATGAAGCTCTTATAACCTACTCATATTATGAAAAAACACCAAGTAATATTTCCCATGTCTTATAAATTTCACTAGAAATTTTCCCCAATACTTGAAATTTCCCTTTAATATATCACCCAAGTATCTCTAAGTTCTCTGAGAATGTCACCCAAGTCTTGAGAAGTCCAATGTACATGCCAACCAAGTCTTGTGATGTTATCTGAAAATGTTACCCAAATCTTGAAAAGTCCTCTGGATATGTCACCCATGTCTTGAGAAGTCCTTAGGACTTGCCACCTAAGTCTTGTAAGGACACTTTGACATGTATCCCAAGTATTTTGAAGTCCTCCATATATACTAGAAATGTCATGAGAAGTCCACCAGACATGTCGGCCAAGTCACACAACAACCTTTAGACATGTCTACCTTGATGATGATAAAACCATGGATATGTTTTCATTAATTATGAAAAGAAACTCATATGTTTCAACCAAGTCAGGAAAAAATCCTCTGAACATGCTAGCCAAATCATGAGACATACCTCCGAAATGTCTGCTTCAATTATGTGAAGCACCTTCTGACACACCAGCCTTGTTAGAAAGACACTCCAAAAATTTTAGGAAGGCACTCAAGACACGTTAGGAAGACACCTCATGACATGATAACCTATTATATTAGTCATATTCAGACATATACCCTAAATTGAACTATGTAATCTCTGATTTGTATCTATAAAGGACACATAGGATGCCTTTGGAAAGTAGTTCTGTACCTTGTTATGGATGTGGGAATTAAGTGTCATTGGGTTTGAAACCCTAATTGCACACCTACCTTTGGAAACCTCAATTGACCACTTGACTTTGGAAAGAATGTCTATACCCAGTTAAGGATGTCAGATCCATTGGTAGTTTCTTAGATATAAAAATGGTGAATTGGGAGTGAATGATTATGTAACCATTCTTTAACCTCCACAATCAGCCCTCAAAAAGGAAAAAATGGTAAACCCAGTGTGAAGGCATGTAATGAAAAAAAAAATAAATTTAGGAGTTGGGAACTCTGTATCCAAATCCCCAGAGACCATGAATTTTTGAGTGAAACAAAAATGGTGAACCTGACTTGAATCTCTCAAAAAACAAATATGATTAGTTGAACATGCATCAATACATTTTGTTTTTCACAAACAAAAATGGTGAACCTGATGCAAATCTATCAAATAATAAAAATGATTGGTTGAATATATGTCAGACTATCTTTTTTTATACAAACAAATGGTGAACCTGACGTGAATCTTCTAAATGATGAAAAAATGGTTTTATCATGTGTTGGGAAATTTAATTTTTCATCTCCTATATAAAAAATGTTATGACTAATGTGAAATAATATATAATGGGGTTCCCATGGAATAAGACTATTCTTAATGCGATAGGATGATGTGAGAAAAATGGCCATACCGGGAATGAGAAAGTAAAAATATGTTACCTGTGCATAGCTAATTGATCATATTTCACACTTTCAAATATGAATTGATCAATGAAATTGTTCCTTATTAAATCTAAGACACCAGATGATTCTCTCACAAAAAAAACCTTAACCGCATATCATGTATTCATCAAGTAAATATTTTGATACCTCATCCATAGTAGAAACCTTTGTAGATTTCAAAATAACCTCACCCACTAGACACCTTCAGCTTCAGTTGGTGAACACAATGGTTCTGGAATACCCTTGAAACATTATGATCCCAACCATCAAGGCTACACATAAAGGTCTCTAGTTGATTAATCCAACAAGTACTTCTCATCCAAATAAGGCTGAAATGAAAATAGTGTCACTTGTTTCCATCACCAATCACATAGGAAGCTTATACCCATAGAAAAAAATCGGCACCTTCCATATCTAAGGAAGCTGGATCAAGGAGTAGACTTCGGATCCATTGAGGTTTAGGAGAAACTGAGGAGGGTTTTTCATGACCCAAACAAATAGGGCTCGAGTTGAAACTACCCCAAGTACACCTCCAAATGCTAGTGGCTAGAGACTAACACCGAAAGGAATATCTAACATGGGTGTCCTTTTCTTAATGTACCTTTAAACACACACCCAACTATATCAATGAATAAGTGCATTTAAATAAAAGAAAAGATGAAAAATCTGGATTAATAACCATGCATGCGAAACATCCATGGAATACAAAGAGTACTAGAGTGTAAACTGAAAATTAGAGGGGAAAAAATAAATTCCCAACAAGAAAGATGTCCCAAATTGGAATTTTTTTAAATGTAAACTGCTGATAGATCCCAGCTCCTGATATCCAAGATCTACCACCATACACGGTCTAATGCACTAGGTATCCCTATGCTTCTCTGTAATCACTACCGACCTATACGTCATCTACATAAGACATGACATGTATGGGAAAATCCCATGCAGGGGTAAGTATATACATACCCATTAGAACACCCTAAAATCTAAAGGGGGGGGGGTAATAAGAGACATGATAGGAATATACAGACATCTCAACCCAAAACAAGAGATTAAACAGAATTCAACAACATGGATACACACACACAAACATATATATATATATATATATATAAAATCAAACCAAAGAATCCAAAATGAGAGATAAAGGGGATCTCCATCTCAAAACCTAGCTCAGGAAAAGCGTTCCAATAGTTCCAGAATTCCATAAATAATGCCCAACATCTTGCGTGTCTATCCAGAGAAGTAACCATGTGAAGACGCCACACCTTGCCACTGTGCTATATAGTTGGGGGGGGGGGGATAATCGCTTAGCATAGGTCTTATTACCTAGTGAATTTGGGGGGGGGGGGTATTTCACTCTGTGTAAGGATTAACCACTTTCTATATAATGGATGTTACAACTCATTAGATTGAGGACCTATTACTTATAAACGTATGTGGTACCGTTCAATTTAAGGAGGACTTATACCCTAGCACAATAGGGGGTACCAATCAGATAGAGGACCCGCACCCTAATTCCATAGGGGGTTACCACTTAGTATATAGAGGATCCAAACTCTAACGCCATAGTGGGTACCACTTAGTAGATAGAGGACCCACACCCTAACGCCATAGGGGGATAACACTTAGAACATAGTTTATCTGCACCCTAACACCAGAGGGGGGGGATACCACTTAATAGATAGAGGACCCACACCCTAATGAAAAAGGGGGTACCACTCAGTATATAGAGTACTTTCACCATAATTACATAGGGGGTATAACTCTAATGATCCTACTTGATCATTTCCATTGATGAGTTCCACCTAAATACATGTCATTACTAGAATATATTGGATCATATATTAAAAGACACTATAGAGACCACCATCACATTCTATGCGGAAAAATACTTATGATGGGTTACTCAGGGGCCATAATCCTAGTCCAAATAAAGGATATATGAGAGACTGAAGTTTCTTCAAGAAGGAAGAATGGGTACATGAAATGTAAGAGGACCCACATGACATGTGTACCAACTTATCTACTTGGTCGTGTCCCTACCGATACAAAACTCACTAACCATGTATCAATATATACCATGTAGGTGGAAAAAACGACATTCCTTAGCCACCCATGGCCATTCCTATGCTCTCCAGCTATGTCCGTGTAAGTTTTCTCATATCCATGTACTTTGGTACACAACATGTTCTTCTGTAGGGGGTTTCACCCCATGTCCCTAGTCATTTCCATGTACATTGGTACACAACATGTCCCTAGCCATGTCCTTATTTATGGTGTGTTTATTGTGTGATCCTCTACACACCTTGTCTACCTGGGGATATATACATGGCATGTGGCCCATCCACATGGAGTTTCATCCTTAACTTTCTCAAAACCCTAGTGCCATAGCCAAAGGGGAACTACATGACATGTGTTCATCATAGTACACTTCATGTAGTAATTTTTTGTAGAAATATAGATATAATTACAGTGTTCTAGATCCAGCCTCCAATGCTTCAGATCTCACATCTAGGCCTCCCAAAATCAGTAAAAAAGGCCTTTGTTAGTCATTTTTGATCCTCTGGTGGCTATAAATTATATTCCAAAATCACCCGCATGAAAACGTACGTGCAGTGTCACCCCGAACAGATATCCCATCACCCATTGCACCTCAACGAAATTTTGATCAATGGTAGAATCAACCATACCCAAAAAATCATTCCAACTAAGTCATTGATCGCTAATCCATTCATTGCATGTGAATCTATCATGAATTTGGGGTCCAATAAGGTTTGGTCCCACTCGAAAATGTTGAATCCTGGCCCTGTGGTCCAAAAATGACTAACATGAAGAATTATTGGGAGAAAGGCATAAAAAGGTTTGAAACTCATTTCCAACTATTCTTGGACAACAAACAGAAATAGGGATATATAGGGTGAGAAAAATTGAATAAATAATAAATGCTAGTACACGGGCATATGAAAAGGTTACACTTGACGTAGAACAAAGGAAAAGGTTGATCAATATTAAATACTTTAAAAATTTATTGATGAACCCATAAATTGATGATTCCTAATTAAATTTGGATCATCTATTAATGAATAAAACACTCACCAATGATTGAGAGGGGTCGTTGCATTTGATGTGTCTTAATCTTCCTAGATCTGGAGTTTTGTTAATGTCAAATCTTGATTTTCTAATGAGAGGTGGAAGGAAAAAATCTCAATCCTCCCAGGGTTTATGTGGATAAACCTAGAGAATCATTATAATAATGTATTTATAGATAAATATTAGTTATTTCAATTAATAAATTAAATAAATAAATTATTTAATCAACCCACTGATCATACCACCAAGATCCATTTAATTCGAACGCACGATGACGACCTATTTTAGTTCAGATCTAGGGTAAACCTCACATTTTAGATTCAACTTTGGTCTCAATTTTTTTATTCAAGAATTTGTTTAATATTTATCCCATTGTATTTAAGAAACTATGTGCATGTAATATAAAATATATTTAATATTTTTATAAAATTAATTCTAGGCACACTAGACCTCAGAATCGCACGCTGTCTCAGCACCTAGCTATGAAAACATATCTAGAAATATTTAAAAGTATTATAAGGAAAACATATGGTCTCTACATTATTTTTTCCATAAATATTATCGTCTCTAAAAATAAAAACTAAACAAAAAAATTGGGATAATGAGCCCAGATCTAGCTCTCCCACTCCTAGGATCTCTCCTGCAAGTTCACATACTACCACAACACTCTAACTAAGGTAATTGTCCATACACATAGGTTCCTCTCCTACCAATCCTAGATCACCATCATTTGGTCCAAAAAAGTGGATCTATACTTGATTTATAGCTTTCCCCAGTCAATAATATACTTGTGGTCATGTATGTATCTGATCAACAATGATATGTGGAGTACTTCATTCATTTTCTCTAACTGTGGGGGTAGGGAGAGGAAGTAAGATACCTTTACAACCCTCTTTAAGAACATGAATAGCTTACCTGCTCAGACAAAACCTCCAAAATCCTCTTCATGGGAAGACTATCAGGAAAATGTGGTTTCCCCAATTGAACTCTATGGGACTATGAAATTTATCTATATAAGATTTCTACCTACTCTAGGATGTCCTCATCCACTCACGTATGACCCAAACCCTCTCTATTATTTCCTACACCATCTATAGACCCACAAGATATGACTTCTTGATATATTTCTAGTACAAGGGTGACCTTTAGGGTCTCCTGTACAAGGCCTCAAAAGGTTCCATACTGATAGTGGAGTGGTATCAATTATTATATGAAAACTCTACCTGTGGAAAGTGATCCTTCCAACTCTAGTCGAAGTCTAACACACACGCCCTCATCATATCCTCCAACAACTAGATAGTGTGCTCGATATTCCCATTTTTATAGGGGCAGAATGGTGTAATCATACTCATTTGGGTCCCAAATGCCTCCTATAGGCCTCTCCACAATCGTGATGAACAACGCATCATGATCAGATACAATAGTCTAGAGAACCCCATGAATGAGAATAATCTATTGTATGTAAAACTACCCAAAACTCTCCACCAAACTATTCCAATTGATAGTAAGGAAATTTGATGGCTTCATAATCCAGTCAACTATCACCCAGATGAAATCAAAACCCTTCAATTTCCAAAAAATTCATGTAAAACATTCTATGGATATGAAATCCCATTTCCACTATGGGATATCAATGGGATACAAAAAACCTTCCATAACCTATTGCTCAACCTTCTCTTGTTGATAGGTGAGGTACCATGAGATGAAGTTAGACATGCTATATCACATGCTGACCCACCAAAACATCCACTAAAGGTCTTTATACATATTACCCACATTTGGATTTATATCCAAAGTAGATGCATGAAAATCCATCATCACCACCTCCCATATCATGAATGGGACCACCATTCATCCTTAGAAAATGATAATGTTATTACCTCCAGTAGAAAATTTATTGGGTAAATCTTTTGAGGATATCTATTCAAATAAAGCCTCACAGTTGATGTATGCCAACTGCGACTCTCTAACACAATGAAGGATTAGAGAATTCAACCCTAAAAAGTAAAGAAAACCTGAACCCTCCTACTCAAATAGAGTCAATAGTACGGAAGACTTATTCTTAGATGTATCCTATACCAAACGAGCTTGGGACTTCCTCTTATGGGAATCTACTACTACATTTACCTTCCTAGGAGTATAGAATACCTCAAAGTCATAGTCCTATAGTAACTTGAACCAGTGCCTCTATCTCTCATTCAAGTATCTTTGTGTGAATACATACCTTGGGATCTGATGGTTTGAGTAATCAAAAAAGTGCTCTCCCAGATGATAGTGCCTCCATAATTAGATCATAGATTTCCTCTACTAGCACTAAATCATGAGTCGCATAGTTTTTCTCATGTGGCCTCAACTATCATAACTAGTATGTGATAACTACCTACCACTATAGAAAAAATCATTTGAGACTAGATCCTAAGGAATTAAAATACACTACGTACTCCACTCCCTCTTATGGTAGTTTCAAAATAAGGGAACTTGTCAGACATAGTCTTAACTCATCCAAAGCTATCTATCACTACTCAATTGAGGTAAATGGATGCATTTTACATGTCCGTACAGTCAAAGAGGCTGAAATTCTGGATAAGTCTATAAAAAACCTTCATTATTACCTCACTAAGCCAAGAAACCTCCAAACATTTGACATGAGCTTTGGTGGATACCAAGAAATCACTTCATAGATATTCAATGAGTCCATAGATAATCCAAGATTAGAAATTACATGCCCCCAAAGTGAAACTCATGAATCCAGAACTGGAACATCAAGAGATTTTCAAAAAAGATGGTGAACCTAATGAAAATCTATGTTCATCCTCAAGTTCTATGCATGATCCTCCCTAGATGTAGAGTATATGAGTATTCCTTCGATTAAGACAACAAAAAATGGTCCAAGTATAGTTGTAAGATTTGGTTCATTAAATACATAAAAATGGAGGGGGGATTTGTCACACCAAAGAGCATAACTAGGAACTCAAAGTGCCCATAGTGACATGAGAATTCTAGATTCAGAATATCATCCTCACTAAATTTGAACTGGTGGTAGTCAGACTAGAGATCAATATTTATGAACCAAATCACACCTCACAACTGGTCAAATATGTTTTAAATCCATGATAAGGGGTACTTGTTCTTTATCATGTCCAAGTTTAGGTGAAGATGATATAAAAAAATCCACGACCTCCTATCTGTCTTTTTCATGAACAACATCGGAGCTTCCTAGGGGACACACTAGGTTTTCTAAAACCCTTCTCTCAAAGGTCCTCAAACTACAACCATATCTCCCAAATCTTGGTAAGGGACATCCAATATTCCATAAAACATATCATAGTAGTTCGGGGATACTAGTCAATACAAAAATCCATCTCCCAACTCATAAGTAATATTTGAATGTCCTCAGGGAAGATGTATATAAAATCCTCCATGACTAAAGGAATCCAGAATCCTGAAGAGCCTGCTACACCAAGGGATACACTCACCAATTTATGGGTGATGGATTGAATCCTACTTTTAAAAACAATTTAACCTTCCATGATATCTCTATCAACCACAAAGGAGAAACTCATCCCATAAATCTGAAGGCATCTGACACGTCTACAGTGACCGTCAATATAGGATCATACCATGAACAACTAATCCATACCCAATATGAAATCACAGGGTTTCATCATGATGACCAAAAGGTCCCATGATAACCTCTCTACATCAAATGAAAGTTCACACTAATGGCATATAAAAGGTATAAAATAAGCATTCCCCATAGGAACCTCAAGACAAAGTTATTGGGAAAACACCTCAACTGGAAGCTCTAGTTCATGCACCAGGAGTGAAGATATGAAGGAATGAATCACACATGTTTCTACAAATACTAAGGTAAGAGTAGAATAAACACATATTGTACCTCTAATCATCTCATGAACTACAGTTTCATAAAAATCCATAGCTTGTAGTTGTCTACACCCCAACCTCCTACTCCCTAAGATTAACATGGGTTTCCTTGTGGTGGTGGTGGAAGGATATCATAGAATCATACACCACCCATATCTCCTCCTCCCATATATTCACCTTTTATTTTTCTATCTCCACATCCTTGAGATAAACCCTTCCCTGACCTGGGAGATCTCTGATCATGGCGCTGCCTCTTCCATGATGGTTCATTATCTATCTTTCTGCTCTCCTAAATACATCAGGTCGGTAAACCACATGCCATGTGACCTCAACCATAACATACATATCACCACCCATCTATGGGATTCCCTATTCCTCTACATGGTATATCTAACACATGAGCATGTGCCTAAGTCCGGTCATGTGGAGGCCTCTTATGCTGAGATCCTACCAATTATCTCTTGATAGCTATTGAAATTGAATCAGCCCTATAACTCCCACTACCAGCTCGAACAGCCTGGTGTCCCTTTGAAAGGAAGCTCTCCATCACCAATGCTCACTCCAACACCCCAACATAGGTGGAAATACAATAGGTCACTACACTAACAAAAATATATTTTCAAAGACCCTACTCAAACTTTCGTTCTCAAAAGTATACATCCTGTATCATATCAAGAGAGTTTCATGTAAGGTATCTGAATCTCATATCATACTTATCCAATATCATCCCTCCCTTATTTATATCTAAAATATTCTGAATTAAATTTTATTACAATAAGGAGGGGTAGTACTCCTCATGAAACAACTACTAAAAGTCAGTCCATGAGAGTGTCAAATCATCATGCATATGCATAACAAAACTCCACCATCTCCCAACTAATCCTTGGAAAAGGCTAGCTAAAAATGAAACAACCCGATCCATTGGTGTCTAGATAATCATGAAGACATAGACTACTTTATCTAGCTAATCATCTGGAGATCTAGCTCACCAAAGAACCTTAGTGGCCTCTAGTGCTCAAAATCAGGCAGTGTGCTAAGCCTACACTTATCCTCAACCTACTCTGATGATATAATTTGTTTCTCAAAATGTGGGGGTACTATTAAATATCCACCAATAGGAAGGATCTCATGGGATAGACCCTAAACTAAGGACTCTATACTCATTGGATAGTTGTCATGATTTGAAACTGGTAACCTGGATGGATGTCATTGTGGAGGAATCTTGAAAATTTAATCAAGACATACTAGTGTTAGATGAGAACATATATATATATAATGGGGATATAAATAAAGAAGTATATTTAAAGACTCAATCATATATGATGCATGTAACATTGAACCCTGCAACTAATGCCTCTGTATAACGAGTTGACAAGAAGGCAATCAGAGTCCTGATGAATGGATAAATCAACCAACCACACTATCACTGGGTTCCTTGGCCTAAAATACACACTAGAAACAATTTGAAATTGTTTCCCTAATTCCAAACCATATCCTTATAAGGGTCATACTCTAAACACCTTCCCAAGGATTGAACCACCTTTGATACCAATTTTTCACAACTTGACCCAACATGAATCATGCTGCAACTACCCTAATCCCCCCTCCAAAGGATAGGGGCTGGTGACCAGCACCGAAAGTAATAACTAAATTGGGAGGCCTTTTACTAATATACTTATACACACACATATTTCCATTTTAATTCTAAAGTAAAGGTTAATAAAATAAAAGATGCAACATCTAGAGTAATAACCATGCATGTGAAACATATTGGGAATACAAAGAGTATTATAGTGTAAACTGATTAGTGAAGGGGGAAAATAAAAGACCAACCCAAATATGTCTCAACCAGAAAAAACTGGAAAAGTAAAATTATGACAACCCTGCTTTTTATTACAACTTAAACATGCTTTATTACATAAAACATCACTTCATACAACAAAGAAGATCGAGAGGTTTAGTGTCTTTGGGGCTTAGGATCATTACATAAAAACTTTAAACTTGAAATACAACATCTTTATTGAAAACTTCCTTTACATGACCACTACATTCCTTCGTACTTAGCATTGCATGGGATAACCTGAGGACATGCATAAGAAAAGGGTGAGCTATAAAGCCCAGTAAGGGAGTACATAATGAATAACATGAGGAGTACAATACATGTTAGGAAATAGGCATATCAATAGATCATAAGAGAAACATGAACATAAAGGAATGATAAAGCATGACAATCATAACATGGAAATGTGGCAACAACACTTAACATTGAATTAGCATGAGCCAAGGCTCATTGCACATGGAGCATGAGTAAACCCTCATTGCACTTGAAGCACGAGTAAACCCTCGTTGCACTTGAATTAGCATGAGTCAACACTCATTGCACATTACGTATCATGATAGTATACTTTACCCAATGCATCGGAGCGCTATAAAGGGCGCACCCTTCTTAAACATTTCATTTCATGCATAAGTGTGCCACATGGATCATAAAAAATGGATTCATAAAACATAATAATTTATTCCACGATAAAGGAATGTGGAATTCATACATGAAACTTTATAATAAATAAGTGAATGTGCATAAAGGTGAATACCCTTGATGGAGAAATGGGCATGGTATTCACTACACAATGACATTGGCTTAGAAAATCGGTGCGATTTCGGCAGCGTAACAACGTGACATAAGAATTCATAAAAAAGATTGATTAGAGAAAAATGGGTTACTCATCATATTTACATGTAATGGACAGTAAGGAGGTCATATATATACATTTCCCAACAATTGAAATGGAATTTAAATTCATGATACAAAAGTATTGCTTGAATGTAAAAGAAGAGAGAGAAGTTCCTTTCGGAATTTCAGCATAGTAACAGGTGTACATGAGAGGCATTTAATGAGAGAGAAATGGTTCTCCCATCATTCAAACAATAAGAGGTCAGTATGGGGGAGGTGCAAAACCATACCCCAACATTCATAATTGAAATTAAAAGGGAAATACAACTTAAAGAAAATTGACAAAAATGAGAAAGAAAGAAAAAACCCTTACTTGGAAGTGTGCTTTCAAAGGATAGAGAGAGACTTGTGAGAGGCTTCTTGGGAGCTTGGGGCACCTTGGGAGGATTCTAGAGAGAGTAGGGCAGAGGTTGGACGAACTCCAAGGGATTTTAGTGAGGAGGAAGTGGGAGCTTGGGTGGGTTTATATAGGAAAGGGGAGAGAATTCTTTATTATTTAGGTTTGGGACCCCTTATATTAAAATAATTCAAACCACAAACCATCCCATGGTATTTTCCCATGGTTTCTGGAAAAGGAAAGATGAAAACAATATTTTATAAGGCTAAGGTCCGAACTTATTAAAAAATTAGGGTTGCTTATGTGGAGCTGATTCACACTCCCATGGAAATTAATTTAAAAAGACAAAGTGTTGAATAAGTCTTGAGGGCTCCATTAATGCTTTGAAAAGTATGTCAAACAAACCCAAAACCTCATTATTTTAATGATAAAACATATATTGGCAGAAAATAAGGATTATGGTATTTTATTACATCACCATTGGGTCATTATGATGTCATAAAACACATTATATATTTAAACGGTATTTAATTTTTACCCAAAAATTTGACTGTCTCAGAAAATTATGAAAAATTAACCGTTGGATAATTTCGACGTCCTGATTCCAAAAATAATATTTATTTTATCTAAATAATTTTCTAAATATGTGAATTTTCACATTTAAAATAAAAACCGACATTTATAAAAGAAATTCACGGGTTTTGACAGAAATAGCTTTCAAACCTTAATAAAAATTTTAATTGCATTCATAAAATTATAAGATCATTTATAATTAATAAAAAATTAATTTAATATTAATAATAATATTTTATGAAAATATTATTTAATTAAAAAATCCTTTAATTTAATAAAATATAATTCTTAATTAAATAATAACTAAAAACACCATTTGTACTTTAAAAACTAATTACAATGTATCATAAATGACTAGAAATTATATTCATTATTATATACAAAAATAATGTACATGAACATGGTGCTACTTATTTGTTACATAACCCCTTAAAATAGCCGCATAAGACCTAAGGGTAAGGTGTGCGATGGTGACAGATTCTTGGGGTTGCTCAGATAACATCGCTCGAGTTGTAATTTCAATCAACTTCCATTTTTCCTGTAGACGATCACGTTCGAGCTTGACTTGATGAAGCTCAGCTTGGGCTTGGTCAAGGGAAAAGCCCAAAGACGCCACCTCTTTTCCGAGCTATGACAAATGGGCTTCATAAGGGGAAATTCTACTGGATGAGGCCATCGCTTCCTTTGTCTGAGTAGAAAATTGGTTCATTAAAGCCTTATATTTAAACTACCCAGATGATCACTGTTCAACGGCTATAAAAGTAACGGTCACAAATCTTAACGTAAAACTAAAGAATTTGACATCTTATAAAAACATTTTTCATAAAGAAATATTTAACTGGATCAAGAGGGATTTTCCATTAATGAAACTTTGGGTCGTTACAACATCCCCCCCTTAAGAAATTTCGCCCTCGAAAATTTCCTTTTCCCACACTAAAACAAATGTGGGTAACTTAGCTTCATAATTTCCTCCAACTCCCAAGTTTCTTCTTCAAACTTGTGGTTTCTCCACAACACCTTGACAAGGGGCATTTTCTTATTTCGTAGAACTTTTTTTCTACGATCTAAGATCTTCACTGGTTGCTCCTCATAAGAAAGATCGTCTTATAATTGTACCACCTCGGAAGAGAGTACATGTGAAGGGTCTGGTATGTACCTCCTTAATAGGGATACATGGAAGACATCATGCACCTTGGACATAGTAGGTGGAAGTGCTAGTCGATAGGCCACAGCCCCAACACGATCAAGAATCTCAAAGGGCCCGATGTAACTTGGACTTAACTTCCCTTTCTTTCCAAACCTCATGACCTTCTTCCACGGAGATATGCGTAAAAAAACCATGTCTCTGACTTTAAACTCAAGGTCTCGTCGACGATTATTTGCATAACTCTTCTGTCGACTTTGGGCTTCCTTGATATGCTGCTGAATGGTTTTAACCTTCTCCACCATTTCTTCGACCATTTCTGGTCCAAGTAGATTACGTTCACCGACCTCATCCCAACATGCCAGTCTTCTGCACCTTTTCCCATACAGGGCTTCGTATGGTGCCATTTGGATGCTCGAGTGGAAACTATTATTATAAGAGAACTCAACTAGAGGAAGATGTTGATCCCATCCTCCTTTAAAGTCCATTGAGCATGCTCTCAACATGTCCTCAAGTGTTTGGATAGTCCGCTCGGATTGGCCATCAGTTTGAGGGTGATAGGCCGTACTGAAGTTCAGTTCAGTATTCAGAGCATGTTGTAGACTCTTCCAAAACTTAGAGGTGAATCTTGGATCTCGGTCAGAAACAATAGATAGTGGTACTCCATGCAACCATACCACATCCCTGATATATATCCGTGGAACTTGATCCAAAGAGAAATCCTCTCGAATAGAAATGAAGTGTGCAGTCTTTGTAAGACGATCCACAAAAACCCAGATTGCATTGTTGCCTTTGGATGTCCTTGGAAGTCCGGTGACAAAGTCCATGGTGATGTTCTCCCATTTCCATTCTGGTATGGGCAATGGTTGTATCATCCCCTTAGACTTCTGCCTCTCTGCCTTCACTTTCTGACACACCAGGCACCTTGATGTATATTCAACGATCTCCCTCTTCATATTATCCCACCAAAAGTTTTCTCGGAGATCTCGATACATCTTTGTGCTCCCTGGGTGAATAGAGAAATTTGAACTATGCGCATCATCCAAAAGTTCCTTCTTCAGCCCCGAACTTGATGGAACACATAGTCTTTTCCCAAACCACACAATTCCTTCTTCATTAACATTAAACTCTAAGGATTTTTCCTTTTTGATAGCTTCCACTTTTTCTTGGATTCCCGCATCATCCTTTTGAGCATCCTTTAACCTTACCAAAAGAGATGGTAGAGAAATCATTTGTGAAAGGATTGATGATGTTCCCTTCTTTATGATTCCCACGTCCATCTTCATTAAGTCTAAGAAGATTGGATCCATTTCAATTCTCATCATTGATAGAATCACTGGATCCTTTCTACTTAGGGCATCCTCCACCTTGTTCGCCTTCCTAGGGTGGTAATGTATTGAACAGTCATAATCCTTGATGAGCTCTATCCATCTTCTCTGGCGCATATTAAGCTCTTTCTGTGTGAATATATATTTAAGACTCTTGTGGTCAGTATATATCTCACATTTCTCTCCATAGAGATAATGCCGCCAGATTTTCAAGGCAAAGATCACCGCCGCCAACTCCAGATCATGCGTTGGATAGTTTCGCTCATGGATTTTCAACTGCCTTGAGGCATAGGATATCACTTTATCATTCTGCATCAGCACACATCCTAATCCCTTTTTCGAAGCATCACTGAATACCACAAAAAGCTCCCCACTTGTGGGTAAAGTGAGCACAGGTGCAGTGATAAGCCTCCTTTTCAACTCCTTGAAGTTTTCTTCGCATTAATCACTCCAAGAAAACTTTACTCCCTTTCGAGTTAGCTTGGTAAGAGGGTTGGACAATCGTGAGAAATTTCTCACAAATCGTCGATAATATCCAGCTAACCCCAAGAAGCTACGGATATCAGTTACCGATGTTGGCCTCGACCATCCCTCAATTGCATCTGTTTTGGAGGGGTCCACAGATATCCCATTGCTTGTGATGATATGGCCCAAGAATGAGACTTCCTTCAACCAAAACTCACACTTGCTATACTTTGCATAGAGATTCTCCTTGCGCAAAGTCTCTAGTACAGTTTTTAAATGCTCCTCATGGTCCTCCTTGGTTTTGGAGTATATTAGAATATCATCTATAAAGACTACCACAAATTTGTCAAGGTAATCTCTAATGACTCTATTCATCAAGTCCATGAATATTTCTGGAGCATTGGTGAGTCCAAAAGGAATTACTATGAATTCATAGTGCCCTTACCTTGTACGAAAAGCAGTCTTGGGGATATCTTCCTTCTTCACCCTTACTTGATAATATCCCGACCGCAATTCCACCTTGGAGAAGTATTGTGCTCCACAAAACTGATCAAACAAGTCATCGATTCTTGGGAGAGGATACTTGTTCTTTATCGTGATTTTGTTAAGTTCACGATAATCGATGCAAAGCCGTATTGACCCATCCTTCTTCTTGACGAAGAGGACTGGTGCACCCCATGGTGATGCACTTGGGCGTATAAACCCTTTATCCAGATTCTCCTGTAGTTGTTTCTTCAGCTCTTCAAGCTAAACAACAACCATTCTATATGGAGTCTTGGATATTGGTAGTGCCCCAGGTATAATTTCAATTGAGAACTCAACATCTCTTCTTGGAGGAAGACCAGGAAGTTCCTTGGGAAATACTTCAGCGAAATCCCTCACAATAGGCATTTCTTCAAGGGTGGTTTCTTCCTTGGACTCAATCATCTGAGCCAGATATGCGTGCTCATAAGGTAGTAATATCCATGCTTGAGATGATGGAGCTAAAGGAGATTCATCTTCCTCCTGACACTTATAAAGAATCAGTGGTCGATTCTCCATATGGAGTGTGATTTCCCTCTCCCGAAAATTTATGTTGGCTCTATATAAGGAAAGCCAAACCATGCCAAGAATTGCATCAAATTCCACCAAAGGGAGTATGACGAGGTTCGCCGGGAAAATCAATCCACAGATTATAACAGGGGAGGACTTATACTCATGGGATGCAATGATTTCCCCATTTTCCGTACTCACCGACATCTTTACTTCCATGATTTGTGGTGGTGCATGGATTGTTCTACTAAACTTTTGAGATATAAAAGAATGCGTAGAACCTGAATCAAAAAGTACATTCGCTATTCTTGAATGAATAACTAGCGTACCTGTCACCACTTCGTTGTCGGGGTTCACTTCGGCAGAAGTGATGGAAAAAGTTCTTCCTTGCTGTCTTGGAGGTTGATGGTTACCTCTGATAACCCTTGGATTAGGGCACTGATTTTCAAAATGACCCGGTTCTTTGCATTTGTAGCATTGAACAATGCGTTGAGGTTCGAACGGAGCGTTCCTCTCCTCTGTTGCAGCCGCAGGTCCTTCTTGCTGACAGTTAACAGCTAGGTTCCTTTCTCTTCCACACTTGAAGCATTTTCATGTCCCCCTAAGGCAATTTCCAGGGTGCTTCTTTCAACACTTTTGGCAAGTGGGGTGCTGGAACTTCTTAGCGCCGTTGGATTTATCCATCGGACCACCAGCATTGAAGTCCACCTTACGCTTCTTGTCCCCATGATACCCCTGTGATTCTCCGATCTCCATTTCATCCTTGAGGGCACATCGGACAATTTCCTCATAGCTGTCGAAGTCACGGATCGCTAATGCTTTCCGCAAGCTAGGCTTCAGCCCACCAAAGAAGCGGTCAACCTTGCATTCGGGGGTAACGACAAAGCCGTAAGTGTATCGTGAAAGCCTTGTGAAGTTTTCCTCGTACGCTCCCACAGATTCTTCATCTTTCTGCTTGAGGGAAAGGAAGTCCCTTTCCATCTTAAGACGGAGGGTGCGTGGAAAATATTTATCGAAAAACATCTTCCGAAATTCCTTCCATTCCAAAGCCTCGATCTCCTCCTCAGGCTTCGTATTTTTGATCAACGTCCACCATTGATCATCTTCACCCTCCATACGATAAGCCGCCAGGAGAACCTTCTCTTTTTCAGAGCATTGGATGATGGAGAATATCTTTTCAATGGAGTTGATCCATTGTTCAGCGATCGTGGGATCGGATGATCCACTAATAGTAGGAGGCCTTTGTCTCATGAAGATTTCAATAGCGACTTGTTCTTTCTTAGGGGGGGTTGAACGTTCCTCTTGACCAGTGTTTCTATTCAAAACTTGAGTTAGCTAAGAGAGAATCATGACAAAGTTCGCGATTCCCGCTCCTATTGGATTGGGCATCTCATTAGTACAATCATCACACTGATCTTCACAATGGTTGTTAGCCCGAGTTCTACTATTACCGGCCATGGGCTGGAATAAAAGGAAAGTTAGGGGTAACACATAAAGGGTAATCCAAAGAAAAAAGTTGATGACTTATAAATAAACTTTAATCTCTTTAACTCATGAGTCTATAGGATTCAATCCAGGATTTTCATGATCTTCCTTCTAACATATATTCTTAGGGGCATTTTTCCCTTAATAAGGGTTTATAATAAGATTGTGAATTTATCAAAACATATCCCCCGGGAGTGTCGTAACCAAGAGTGCAACAAGGCCCGTTGTCGTGCACAAGTTCCCGTTCGAGTCTAGCTCAAAGCGGTGTTTTCGGGTTTTACCCCTAGGATACATCTGTGCCAGAGCCGCCTCTACCTGCTCGTATCCAGGCAGGGATGTATTTGTTTGATAAACCACTTACTTAGTATTTACCAAAACTTAGGGATGTTTTTATTATTATTAGTCTTGTATCTGAGGCTTTACTAGGGTTTCCTAATCCCAAAAATAACTAAACCTATCCTCTGATACCAACTATGACAACCCTGCTTTTTATTACAACTTAAACATGATTTATTACATAAAACTTCACTTGATACAACAAAGAAGATCGAGGGGTTTAGTGTCTTTGGGGCTTATGATCATTACATAAAAACTTTAAACTTGAAATACAACATCTTTATTGAAAACTTCCTTTACATGACCACTACATTCCTTCGTACTTAGCATTGCATGGGATAACCTGAGGACATGCATAAGAAAAGGGTGAGCTATAAAGCCTAGTAAGGGAGTACATAATGAATAACATGAGGAGTACAATACATGTTAGGCAATAGTCATATCAATAGAGCATAAGAGAAACATGAACATAAAGGCATGATAAAGCATGACAATCATAACATGGAAATGTGGCAACAACACTTAACATTGAATTAGCATGAGCCAAGGCTCATTGCACATGGAGCATAAGTAAACCCTCATTGCACTTGAAGCACGTGTAAACCCTCGTTTCACTTGAATTAGCATGAGTCAACACTCATTTCACATTACGTATCATGATACTATACTTTACCCAATGCATCAGAGCGCTATAAAGGGCACACCCTTCTTAAACATTTCATTTCATGCATAAGTGTGCCACATGGATCATAAAACATGGATTCATAAAACATAATAATTTATTCCACGATAAATGAATGTGGAATTCATACATGAAACTTTATAATAAATAAGTAAATGTGCATAAAGCTGAATACCCTTGATGGAGAAATGGGCATGGTATTCACTACACAATGACATTGGCTTAGAAAATCGGTGCGATTTCGGTAGCGTAACGGCGTGACATAAGAATTCATAAAAAAGTTTGATGAGAGAGAAAGGGGTTACTCATCATATTTACATGTAATGGAAAGTAAGGAGGTCATATATATACATGTCCCAACAATTGAAATGGAATTTAAATTCATGATACAAAAGTATTGCTTGAATGTAAAAGAAGAGAGAGAAGTTCCTTTCGGAATTTCGGCATAGTAACGGGTGTACATGAGAGACATTTAATGAGAGAGAAAGGGTTCTCCCATCATTAAAACAATAAGAGGGCATTATGGGGGAGGTGCGGAACCATACCCCAACATTCATAATTGAAATTAAAAGGGCAATACAACTTAAAGAAAATTGACAAAAATGAGAAAGGAAGAAAAAACCCTTACTTGGAAGTGTGCTTCCAAAGGCTAGAGAGAGACTTGTGAGAGGCTTCTTGGGAGCTTGGGGCACCTTGGGAGGATTCTAGAGAGAGTAGGGCAGAGGTTGGACGAACTCTAAGGGATTTTAGTGAGGAGGAAGTGGGTGCTTGGGTGGGTTTATATAGGAAAGGGGAGAGAATTCTTTATTATTTAGGTTTGGGACCCCTTATATTAAAATAATCCAAACCACAAACCATCCCATGGTATTTTCCCATGGTTTCTGGAAAAGGAAAGAGGAAAAAAATATTTTATAAGGCTAAGGTCCGAACTTATTAAAAAATTAGGGTTGCTTATGTGGAGGTGAGTCACACTCCCATGGAAATTAATTTAAAAAGACAAAGTGTTGAATAAGTCTTGAGGGCTCCATTAATGCTTTGAAAAGTATGTAAAACAAACCCAAAACCTCATTATTTTAATGATAAAACATATATTGGCCGAACATAAGGATTATGGTATTTTATTACATCACCATTGGGTCAATATGATGATATAAAACACATTATATATTTAAACGGTATTTAATTTTTACCCAAAAATTTGACTGTCTCAGAAAATTATGAAAAATTCACCGTTGGATAATTTCGACATCCTGATTCCAAAAATAATATTTATTTTATCTAAATAATTTTTTAAATATGTTAATTTTCACATTTAAAATAAAAACCGACATTTATAAAAAAAATTTACGGGTTTTGACAGAAATGGCTTTCAAACCTTAATAAAAATTTTAATTGCATTCATAAAATTATAAGATCATTTATACTTAATAAAAAATTAATTTAATATTAATAATAAAATTCCATTAAAATATTATTTAATTCAAAAATCCTTTAATTTAATAAAATATAATTCTTAATTAAATAATAACTAAAAACACCATTTGTACTTTAAAAACTAATTATAATGTATCAAAAATGACTAGAAATTATATTCATTATTATATACAAAAATAATTTACATGAACATGGTGCTACTTATTTGTTACATAACCCCTTAAAATAGCCGCATAAGACCTAAGGGTAAGGTGTGCGATGGTGACAGATTCTTGGGGTTGCTCGGATAACATCGCTCGAGTTGTAATTTCAATCAACTTCCATTTTTCCCCTAGACGATCACGTTCGAGCTTGACTTGATGAAGCTCAGTCTGGGCTTGGTCAAGGGAAAAGTCCAAAGACGACACCTCTTTTCTGAGCTCCGACAAATGGGCTTCATAAGGGGCAATTCTATTGGATGAGGCCATCGCTTCCTTTGTCTGAGTAGAAAATTGGTTCGTTAAAGCCTTATATTTAAACTACCCAGATGATCACTGTTCAACGGCTATAAAAGTAACGGTCACAAATCTTAACGTAAAACTAAAGAATTTGAAATCTTATAAAAACATTTTTCATAAAGAAACATTTAACTGGATCAAGAGGGATTTTCCATTAATGAAACTTTGGGTCGTTACAAATTTTTTAAAAGATCCTATCTTTTGATCTCCATGCTCGACCACTGTACGCGGTCCAATGCACCGGGTATCCCTATGCTCCTCTA
Organism: Viscum album; assembly: GCA_963277665.1. Taxonomy (NCBI): domain Eukaryota; kingdom Viridiplantae; phylum Streptophyta; class Magnoliopsida; order Santalales; family Viscaceae; genus Viscum; species Viscum album. The sequence goes on along the minus strand of OY728123.1, from coordinate 741,381,582 downwards.
TAATCACCATTGACCTATCCATCATATGTATAAGACATGAAACATGTGGGAAAATCCTATGTAGGGGTTAGTATATACATACCAAGTAGATCTCCCTGAAAGATGAAGGGGGGGGGGGGGTAGTAAGAGGCATGATAGGAATAGGCAGACAACTCAACCTAAAGAAAGAGAGTAAACAAAATCAAACAATATGGACACACACACACCCATTCTCAAACTAAAGAATATCAAATGAGAGAGAAAGGGGATCTCCATCTCACAACCCAACACAGTAAAATAGTGGCAACAGTTCCATAAGGCCAGAAAAAATTCCCAACATTTTTCTCATCTTTATAGAGATGTAACCATGTGTAGGTCCCATGACTCACCACTATGTTACACAGTCAGGGAAGAAAAATATTTGAGAAGAGTTTCTATTACCTAGTGATTTAGGGGTGGGGATTCCACTCTATGTATGGAGGACCTATTCTCTATCCAATAGGGGGGGGGGGGTGCCACTCAATAGATAGAGAACCCTAGCTCTCACACCATAGGGGGATTCTATTAGTAGATTAACGACCCACACAATAGAGATATAGGGGGTACCAATCAAAATATAGAGGACCCACTCCTTAGCTCCATTGGGGGGGGGGGTACCACTAAGTAAATAGAGGACCTACAACCTAATTCCATAGGGGTTACCACTCAGTAGATAGAGGACCCACACCCTAACTCTATAGGGGGTATTACTCAGTAGATTGAGAATCCACACCCTAACTCCATAGGGGGTACTACTCTAATGATACTGCCTGATCACTATCATCATAGAGAATTGATTAAAAAGTATCATTCCTAGAATATATTACACAATATCTCAAGATCCACTGTGAATTCAACCACTATATTATGCATAAAAAACACTTCAGATGGGATACTCATAGGCCACAATCTGATTCCAAAAAAATGAGTTATGATAAATTAAATGTTCCTCAGATAGAAAGAGGGGGGGGGGTACATGAAATGTAAGGGGACCAAGACTGTGTGTAGTCCAAATTCTCTTCCTAGTAGTGTCCCTTCCGATACACCTATCACTAATCGTGTATCACTGCACAACATGTAGGTGGACTACAAGGTGTGCCTTATCCACGCAGGGTCCTACCCGTGCTCCCTGGTCATGTTCATGTAAGTATTTCCTTGTCCATGTACTTTGGTACACAATGTGTACTTCCTCATGAGGTTATTCCCCATGTCCCCAGACCTATCCATGTATATCGATACATGGAGTGTCCCTAAGCATGCCCTTATACATGAGGTCCTACCCATGTGCTCTTCCACATGGATTTTCTACCTGAGGAGGGATTGACTACATGTGGCCCAATCACACAACGTGTTTTCCTTAACCTTATCAAAACATTAGCATCACAACAAAAGGGGAACTACATGGTGTGTGTTCATCATAGTACATGTCGTGTAGTCGGGTTTTTCGCAAAAAGTTAAATCTGCTTCCAGAATTTCATATCCAGCCTTTAATGATTCAAATATCTCCTCCAGGCCTCCCAAAAACAATTAAAAAGGCATCTTCTCATCCTTTTATCCCTCCATTTTCATGGAATAAAATTCTAAAATCACCCACATGAAAACGTACACACATAGTAACCCTGCGTGTGTTTCCCATCACCTGTACCACCTTAATAGAATTATGATCCTCTGTGGAACCACACATATCCTGAAAATAATCCAGAATCCATCCTTGATCACTGATCTATTCATCACATACGAATCCTTCATGAATCTGTGGGTCCCATTGGGCTCTATCCCACCCAGCAATGTCGAAACATGACTCCATGGTCCAACAACGACTAACATGAAGAATTATTAGAAGAAAGGAATCACAATAAATGTTTAAAAAACCTTTTGAAGAGTTCTTGGCCAATGAACACAATAGGGGTATCCAAGGTGATAAAAAACGAATAAAAAATTAAATGTCAATACACAGGTGGATGGAAAGGTTGCAATTGATGTAGATTAAAGGAAAAGGTTGATCTTGATCAAACAGTTTAATCAATTGGGGAAGAATCTAAAAATTGACGAGTCTTACCTCAATTTGGATCATCTTTAGGTGAATAAAATCCTCAAAAAAATTAGTGTGGTCATTTCATTTGCTGTTTCTCAATTTTCCAAGATCCAGAGTTTGTTTAATGTCAGATCTTGATTCATCAATTAGAGGTGGAAGGAAAACCACTCAATCCTCCCAGGGTTTATGTAGACATACCTGGAGAATATTTATAATGATGTATTTATATATGAATCTTAGTTAGTTAAATTAATTATTCAATAACCCAATGAACATTCCTTTAATGGAAATTTTATCTGAACACATCATACCGACCAATTTTAGGTCATGACTAGGGTAAAAGCCATGTTACATATTTAATCATGGACTTAGATTTTTTATCTAAGACTCTATTTAATAGTTATCCCATTTTCTTTAAGAAACAATGTGTGGGTAATATAAAATATATCTAATATTTTTATAAAATTAAATCTGGGCACATCGTGCTTTGAAATTTCACACTGTCTTAGCACATGGTGCCAAAAATATATCTAGAAATATTTCAAAATCTAATAAGGAAAAAATAGGTTCTCTACAGGGCTCATGTCAATCTCAATAACTGATGTCATCCTGCCGGTTCCCCTCATTATCCTGAGGAGGTCACCACATGACACATTTCCACCTTGGATAATCATGCACGAGTACCAAGGAAGTCGCATTAGGCACAACAAGCTGTGGATAAACTGGAGTGGAATTATATCCCTAATTCCACTAATGATGTCCGTTGGTATATTCCAGTGAAAGCTAGTGGGTAGGCCCTCTTGGTTCAAGTTGGTACATGTATTCCTAATACAAGAATGAGGGAAGCACATATCTCTATCCCCATGCATGAAGTCCATTATCACATTCTAATGGAACAAGGAGGAAATGAGTTGTCTTATATTACCACTTCAATAAAATATATATTATAGTATATTTTGGAGACTAAAAATGTGAAGGCCTACATTACTCTTCACTCTTTTCTAAAGTGTCACTACATTTTGGTAATAGTTGAAGAGCACCACTAGAATATTTCGGCACTAGTATAGATACATGGATAGGAACATATTCCTATCCTGATAGCCAAATTAGCACATAGCCATGATCAATATGAAGAGGTTACTACTTTGGAGAAAGAAAATATTCTTACTCCCACCTGGTAGGATTATCATTATATTCTAGTAAATGATGAGGCACATGACCATGCTTATATTACTATTCTAATTGGGGCTCACAAAGTTAGAACAGAACATGCCTCATGATAGGTACACATTCCTATTGGAAAAGATCAATTAAATACTCCAAAGATACATGAATGGTCCAATATACCCATTCCAACTTGGGTTCACCAAGTGAGAGCATAACATTCCTTGTCACAGTCTCATATTACTATATAAGAAATCCAAAGACATACTCCAGGGGAACAGGACCAAGCTCATATCCCTGTTCCGACCAGGACTCACCATGTGAGAGCAGCACATGCCTCAGGGAAGGCTCATATCCATTCTAGTGAAGCTACTTGGTATATTCCAGTAGCTTATGGAATCTAGGCTCATACCCATGCTTTCAAAAATGAATGACTAAACCACCATAATTTAGAGTCTACATAGGAGGAGTCTCATATCTCTTCTCCCATTTTAGAGGCCCGTCAAAATATTTTGATAGAGAATGCATATTTTAATCGAGATCATATCCCCACTTCAGGTAGGATTGGCTGAAATATATTGGAAGCTACCTATAGGAATACTCATATCCATGCCGATAATACATAATCTCACTATAATACTCCATAAAATCCTCAGCATTGGGATCATATTCCCATAAAATAGATGGTTCTCAACATATTCCAATAACTGTCATTGATCAGAACCATATCCTTGCTCAAAGCTAAATGATGGTTCAGTATATTCCAACCATGATGCAGAATGAGGATCATAATCTTGACCTAATCAATGCCATTTTCATTTAGTTTATTTGATGCATATTCAAAACACCTCAAGGGTCAAGTGAATATTCTACTATAGTAGAAGGTGATCATTAGCTTGATATTCATCCTCGTGGTAGTGTGATATGGACTATATAGAATATAATCCTGATATTTTCCATGGTCAACCTACCCATGACGATATTTCCCTCAGACAAGGAAATCCTCCCCTTTTTTCGAAAATTTTTTATAGAGAGGTTCTAAAAACATAGACACCTTCATATAGAGAGGTTCTTGAAAGACTGAGGTTATCCATATATAGTTCCCTATCAATTATGAGCCACTCTACACCACAGTCAATAAGTGAAAAAGATAATTCATCTCTATGGTCTGACCTAGTGGATGTTTTTAAATATGGTGAAGAGGAAGCTGACATAGATATATGGAGAGAGTTAGCCAAAATCAAACTCCCAACCATGTTTTGGCTTCTAACCACTTCTAACTATGAGATCCCATATGAGCTAGATAAGGATTTCATTCCTTACCTACACCAAAATATATGGGGAACTCATCAGTGATTAAAGGATAGACATCTCCGCTATCTGTGATATAAGGGAAACCTTTAAACTATACAAATAATATATTGTCAAATGGAATTAAATGCTATCTCTATGGCCCGAGACCCGAAACCATAAAAGCATAGTGTAAATCTATAACATGATTCCTTCCATTTCACTAAAACTCTTTAGAAACTGATAGTTGAATCCTCATCAGGTATCCATATCCAAGGATGGGTATGTAAGACCCCAGGACACCCTGATAGGTGAGGGGTGAATCAAGGTGTCATCTTTTTATTTTAAAACAACGATCTTGTTCCCACGGTGGTAGGAACTCGTTAAACCTGTAAGACTGAAGGGAATAGAATGAAAACAACCACAAGAAAAAAATACCACACAACACTTTTACTTGGTTTACCACTAAGGGCTATGTCCAAGAGCATATGCTGACAAGTTGTCGGTTATACCTAATTCCACTAAACATCACTAGTTGTGTATTAAAAGGTTCGTGTACAATCACTCTATCCCAGGCACACTGCCTTTACAAATGTTCAAGGATAGCTCACTATGTCCCTCGGGTCACTCTCGTTGACTCCCCCCAGCTCACTACCTTGGGAGATGTCAAACTCAGTTTATCAACTTGATGGTCTCTTCAATAGATTTGCATTGAAGTCTTTGTCTATGTTCAGCATGAGACATTGCTTACATAAAAGCCCTGGATTGATGAACTTGAAAGAAATAAACCACTAAACCGAATATTCAGAACGTGCAAATAGGTTACACTAACAATTGCGAGAAACACCTACCCTTTGTGCATAAGATCTCACTTTTACATGCAATATTTGATATTTGTGTGGAAAATATTTCACGCAACAACACCCTTTACACACAACTTTAACTTTTATGTGAATCCTCAACTTTTATATGAAAATTCTAATTTTCCACACAACATAAAATTTTCTATGCAACCCCCTTTGTGTGCACCTTTTACGTGCATCAGAACTTGAATCTTCTCTAGGTATTCAGCCTTCCTGAATGAGGGGGGCCACCAATTATTTATAGGCATCGCTAACCCCCACGCACAAAACCCATAATGTCGCACAAAAAATCTCATTCTTCCTGTAATGTTTTTCGCGTAGGAACCATTTTCCACGCAAACTACAAAATTTTTGCACATATCATGCCTTTTCCATTTTTCAGCATTCTGGTCCTGAAACACATTTTGTGTGAAAAATGAAAAATAAATTTAGCACAAATTCCATGATTTTCATGCACCTTCCTTTTCCAAGAATACATCTCTCTATTTTCTGATTTTCAGGCCCAAAAATTTGGAAAACACTAGAAAATGGTGCCAGCTTCAGTATTGCTGTCTACTTGAACTATATGATCCCTTTCCTATAAAACATTCTAAACATCCAATAATGATTTACAACAAACAAAAACCAATCTTTATTTCATGTATATAATAGTATTGGTTCCAATAGGGGAAAGTATGGAGAGTTTCACTTCACCACATACCAAGAATAGAAGAACTCCCTAGATATGATGTACTGTAATTTCATCAACTTCAAAGAAATTAGTGGACTAGATAGAATGCAGTCTAGTTGATCAATACAATGGAATACCCCATACTTAAAGATTCAATGACATCACAAATAGAGGGAGAGGAATGCAAAAATACATTTAAGATGGGACCCTTCTAAACAATGGAAATTACTTTCAAATAAGGAAGATGATGTTATGGAAAACCCAATAAATTCCCATAAAAAATGACCCCCACCATGGGCTAACATTATACCCAGATCATATGTGAGCACAATTTCACCAAATAGAATGGGTCGTAATTACAAATTCAATAGAATCCATTAGGGAGAAACACATACCAAATTGATGAGGGCATATTTACCACAACCTACAACCATCGGGTCATCAATCCTTGATAATATCTCGGAAATATTAGCAGAAGCTACAAACCAACCAAATATCATAGGGATGGGGAGTTTTCATCTCAATCAACATCACTAGGTTCATAAAATTCCAAGTGGGTCTTGGAGAAATCAACAGTGGTTCTAGATCAACCCTATCCCATAGGGATGGGGGTATTTATATCTTAATTTACATCTTAGGAGTCATCAAATACTTGAATAGAATAATTAAATCTTCAAGAAAAGGTTCATCACGTGCCAATAGTATCCCCATATCATCCCCAACCCATAGGCCTAGGGGAATTTTCATCATTATCATCATCTTGGAGGGAATCATTCTTCTCTAGGTTGGGAGGTAAATATCGATGGTCAGTATCCCATCCATTTATCCTGCTAAAAGACAAACCATTTTAATTTGGGGACTGTCCAGGAAACATAGCCAAAACATCCCTCAAAGTAACTATTCACAGACCAAGACTGTCATGACCTGTCCCCCGGGGCCTGTATTGTGACTACCCCAAGCCCACCTTCCATAGGCCAGGGGATGGCGACTAGCACCAAAGGTGTAAATCCCTAAACTAGGAAGGCATTACCTTTATTAACTGAAACACACACAACAAAGTACACAACTGGAAGCAATACACTAAGTAAAATTGAATACAAGAGAATTTCTCAAAATTAAAGAGGCTGTAAATACAAGACCAATAGGAAATTACAATACAGCTGAAATACTAGTACAACTAAAGAAAATTAAAGTAGCTACTGGATCCTCCTCTGGGGTTCCTACCTGATGGGTAGGTACATATGGCCTCTTCAGCACTCTATGTTTGTCCGTCTGCTCCGTGTACTGTCACGCCGAGTGGTCCACCTCTGGGTACCGTCCAGTCCTACTACTCTCCGCCTCAATCAGTGCTGTCTGTCATTTTCAACCAACACAACGAGGTGCGGGAAAAGCCCGTGCAGGGGTGAGTATAACGATACTCAGTAGGGACTCCAAGATCCTCAAGGTCTCACAAAATCCAACAAGGATAACCACAAAGTATGGAATCATTGGATAACCATTACATAGTTATATTCCCATACATATACCTAAGTTATTTAGTAACCCATCTCAATCATTAGGAAAAACAAAAAATTCATTGACTCAGCTCAAAACCAGGATTTTATTCTAGGGTGGTAACATGTAACACTCCCAGTAAAACTGTCGAAACCTCGACTGCCAGTTTACTCCTCCTCTATAGAGTACTGTGGGCCTGCCGCGTCATACAGAGGTGCTTCCCACTATCTTGGACTGTTGTGGTACTCCTCCTGTCGAGCATCGTGGGACTGTTTCATCACACAGAGGCGCTCCCCACTGTCGGTCTGCCACGTCACACAGAGGCTCTCCCCCTCGTAGCCTGCTGAGGTACTCATCCTATCGAGTACCGTGCGTCTGCCGCATCACATAGAGGCTCTCCCCAATGTGGGCCTACCGCGTCACATAGTGGCGCTCACCACTGGGCTAGTCGAAACACTCCAAGTCGAAAAGTTACCAGTCATCAGGTTTCAGCCAGTTACTAGGTCTCTATACTCCGCTCACTCATCTCCAGGAGGATCCGCTCCACGAGCTACAGGTCGATTACCAAAATATCAAGAAGTACCATTTATAAGTATCTCAAAGGTCTGACTTGTCATAGGTATCTCAACGCAACAGACGGTGCGTCAATCGACTGCCCGGTCTGTGAGTTATTGGCATTTCCGTCCTAGGGGCCCTATTGGATTTTAGGTTCAAACCAACCTGAACGTACCCCAACTATGTCCAAACCTCATGTCGGGTATGAAAAAAGATCTATCTCTCTCTAAGATTTCCATCTCCATAGACGGTTTGTTGATCGGACTCCCGTAGCCTAAGTTATGAGTGAAAATGTGAAAACATGCAATAGCGGGTCTGGGTTCGGTCCGACCCAGTCGGACTGACCCGGACCAACCCAGGTTCAGACCGAGGTCTAACCTGGTCTGTGGGTCCGACCCAGCCCAAGGGGCGGCCCGACTCGAGGGGGCGGCCTGGCCCGAGGGCAGCCTGGCAGCCCGCGCTGGGTCCGGCCCGGCGGCCCGGTAGCTCGCAGGTCTGCCTAAGCTATGTCTAGGGGGGAAACCGCACGCCCCCTGGCTCCCGAACGGCAGAGCCGTTTGGGTGGGAAACCAAACCAGTGCCACCAGGCACCAGTCCAGATCACACGGGACCCGCTGGGTCCCGCTCCTGCCAGCTGGCTGAGCGGCCAGCCGCTCCGCATCGCCGGCGGCCGGCTCGTCGTCGGACACTCCTGTTCCTTCGCCGCGGCCCGCCCTGGCCGCGACTCTGCTACACTGTGCGACGCGACGGCGCCACGCCCTCTCTACTGTGCAGCACGGCAGTGGCGCGCCCTTTCGGTGACCTGGCGGCCTTGTGAAACCAGTTCCTTCACGACCGGATTTCTTCACGGCCGGTTTCCTTTGCGGTCGGCCCGACGCCGGCCACTATTGCTCCACCTCCTTCGTCAACAAATGAGAACAAAAAATGGGGGAGGTTCATTCCTTGTTCATGAATCCCGAGCTCTCCACGTTATGGTGATAACATTTGGTGATTCATAAACCAAGATTTTTTTGATGAATAATGGAAACAAATCAATCTTAAATCCCCCTACCTCGTTTGTCATTCGTTGACGGTGTTGGGGAATGGCGGGTGTCGATTCATCAATGTCGGAAAAAGAAGAGGATATCTGTCGCTAGAAGATGAGCATTCAGAGGTGACAAAGTTGAGAATAGTGTTCTTCGCGGTCAGCTCCTTAACTTTTGACACGTTTGAATTTGTTCTTCATTGGTGAGTTCTTCGTTGGAGAGAAAAGGTTCCTCCAAGTTCTTTCCTCTTCCCAGGATCCACCAAAAGACAATTTACAACACGATAATAAAATATGACATCTTATTAAATTGTTGGCATAAATAATTCAAAAGATTTCAAATTAATTAACTAATTCCATTAATTAATTTGTGTGGTTTGGCACATTTATGAGGGATGTTCAAGGGTTTCCCCCACTTATGGAGAGTTCAAGGGGTTTTAAGCCGGTGTGGTCCCCACTGATAAATATCCTCCCAAGGGAGGTTATGTGCGGGTGGGCCCCGCCACCATAACCTCTCATGGGAGGTTATGGTGTTGTGGCCCCCACCTCTAACCACCTCTTGGAGATTTTAACCACCAAAAATAAAAATATGGTACACACTTATTTTTATTTAATTTTATTAAAAACCCAAAAACTATCTCCCATTCTCGACCAAATTCCGTCAAGGTGGAAGTCTTCATAATAGAATACTGGTGCTGCGAGTTCAACAAATCCCTCAGATTTCAATTCTGAGCACCAGTTCAAAAGTTATAAAATCCCGCTCACACGTTTACTGAACGTACCCGAACAAAACATCAGAAATTGATTCTGGGAGAAGATATACCTGAGACTCTTGTGACCAGAGTTGACTATGAAACACTCACCCATCAGATAGTGCCTCCACATCTTCAAGGCGAAGACCACTGCTGCTAACTCTAGGTCATGGGTAGCGTAGTTCTTCTTGTGTTGTCTCAGCTGCTGAGAACCATATGCAATCACTACTCAATCCTATATCAGGACACACCCAAGTCGGGTCCCTAATGAATCGCAGTAGACTACGTACCTTACACCTTCTTCTAGAAGCCTCAAGATGGGGGGCACTAGTAAGCCTCTGCCTTAGCTTTTGAAATCTCTGCTGGAATCTCTCTGACCACACGAAGGGTTTCCCCTTCTTCTTCAAGGCTGATAGTGGTGCTGAAACACTGGAGAAGTATATAAAGAATCTCCGGTAGTATCTAACCAAGCCCAGGAAACTCCGTACCTCCATCACACTCCTGGGTGGATTCCAAGAAAGTACCCCCTCAATCTTCACTAGATCCACTGCAACTCCAGCCTTTGAGATGACATGTCCCAAGAAGTGTACCTCTTGAATCCAAAACTGGAACTTTGAGAGCTTAACATAAAGCTGGTGCTCTCGGAGTGTGTCCAGTACTACCTGCAAATGGTAGGCACGCTCCTCCTCAGTAGTCGAGTAGATCAGAATGTTGTCAATGAAGACCATGACAAAGCGATCAAGGTAAGGCTGGAAGAACCTATTCATCAGACTCATGAACAATGATGGATAATTTTTTATGCCGAAGGGCATAACCAAGAACTCGTAATGGCCATACTGACACCTAAAGGGCGTCTTTTTCACATCCTCATCTCGAACTCTGAGCTGGTGATAGCCTGATCTGAGGTCTATCTTCGAGAACCACCGTGCTCCCTTGAGCTGATCAAAGAGGTCATCACTCCTCGAAAGTGGGCACTTGTTCTTCATAGTCACCTGGTTCAGGTGATGGTAGTCGACACAAATCCTCAAGACCCCATCCACCTTCTTGGTGAATAAAATCAGGGCTACCTAGGGAGAAACACTAGGCTGGATGAATCCCTTCCTTTGCAAGTCCTCTAGCTGTACCCGCAGTTCGCGAAGCTCAGTGGGAGATATCTGATATGCTGGTGTATATATCGGTTCCGTTCCAGGGTACAGGTCAATGTAGAAGTCAACCTCTCTGTGAGGAGGTATTCCTAGAACATCGTTAGGCAAAACATCCACATACTGGTCCACCACTATAGGATAACTTGGACTCTCCACATCAACTGCTCCGAGGGCAAGGCAAGCCAACTGGTGAGTGATTGGCTGCACCCTCCTCCAAGTAAGTCCATCCTGTGCTGCAAAGGTTCCCTTCTTTCCGGTGAAGGTAAACCTGGTCCCATCCTTGTGGACACACCACAATTTTCACCAAATATATTCATTATGAGCATGAAATGTAGATAACCCATCCATAACCAAGATGACATCATAAGGCCTCGATGCCAATAGAAAGAGATCCTAGCCGAAGCTATCGCCTCCTAGAGTAAGCTCACACTGCCGACACTAGTGCGTAATCATCGAGTCTGCTCCCTTAGGAGTCTCTAGCCATAAGGATCGAGCCAACGACTCCGTCAGAATCTCCGAGCTCTGAATGAGGGCAGTGGAAATGAAAGAATGATTGGAACCTGTGTCTATAAGAACTACAACTTAGGTTGTGTACACAAAGATAGTACATCAAATCAACTCTGGAGCGCCATGGTTGTTTGCCTCAGATGCCTAAAGCTGAGATCTCCCATGTCCACCTGCTCCCTGTGGTTAGGTTGGACCTCCTGGTGGTGGTGGCAGTAGCACCTGATAACATCATCCACTGCCAGCTGATCGACCAAATCCTCTTCCACATCCGCGTGCGCCCTGCGGACCACCTCGATCAAATTTATACCTATGCCTGGGTGGTCCCTCAACTATCTGTTGATCGTCTGAATGGTAGGTCGGACAATCACGAGCCATGTGACCTTGCCCACCACATGATTAACACTATCTTCTCCTGGAATATATTTCACTACCCCGGGTTCCCCGCACAATAGATCTTTAGTCCTAAAGTCATACACCTGTGGTTCTGGTCCTCTTGGACCTCTGTGTTATCTGTCTACTTCCAGCTGCAGAAGACTCCAATACAAGTCGACTATTGGTGGATCTCGCTACAGGAGACTGCTCAGCAAGGAAACTATCCACTAGGAGGGATCTCTATAACACCCCCTCCTACATCAGAATGTTGATGGATATCATCGATGCCCTTATCTCTCACTTGAGCCCATGATTGAAGGCATGGGACCTGAATAATGGCTCTCACACCAAATTTGTGGAGTAGCATGAGAGGTCGGTGAACCTCGCTGAGTACTGTGCTACTATCACGTTTCACTGCTGTAGATGAAGTAGTTCTTGTATCCGTACTGCTCGTTGGGTCCCTGAAAGAAACTCTGCTTGGAACAGGCTCTCGAAGTCTGTCTAGAGTAGTGTCACCTCGTCATGCACCTGGAGCATCAGGCTTCACCATCTTCCCATTGCTACATGAAGGAGACTTGCAACAAGGATCACCATGAGGTCTTCTAGTGTCCATACTAGCCTGAAGACTCTCACCACAACCTCCAGCCAATCCTCAGCCGCCTGTGGGTCCGTCTCTCCTCGGAACCTGGGTTGCCTCTAGCACTGGAACTCATGAAATGCACTCAAGAAACATGCATTGTCTGCTGCTAGGGATGGTGGCATCAGTGTCCCAATAGGATGTGGTACCGCTGGTGCCTCCACTGGTAAACAACCCTGCACCAAGGCCTCGTCGCTTGGTGGGCTGTCAGAGTGTATGAATCTCGGGGATCCAACTAGTCGTCTGTGAGGAGGCATCCTGAAAGAAACATATGCGACACAATCAAAATATTATACATGGTGAGCTAACCTGGTTGAGTTGACTTAAGAATTTTTTTTAAAGACACGCACACAATCAATGTTTTCATGCACTAAGTCAGAAATCAGTAGTCAGGGTCCTGGTGTATGGATACGTCAGCTGCCCACACCAACACTGGACTCCCTAAAATGAAAAACACACTTAGTACCCTTAACACTATTGCTTCATAGAAAATAATGATTAGAGTCCTGAGTTCTATGGTAGAACCGACTCCTCTGATACAAATTTGTCACGACCCGTCCCCTGGGGCCCGTATCGTGACTACCCCAAGCCCGCCTTTCATAGGCCAGGGGCTGGCGACTAGCACCAAAGGAGTAAATCCCTATACTGGGAAGACATTTCCTTTATAAAATGAAACAAACACAACAAAGTACACAACTGGAAGCAATACACTATGTAAAAATGAATACAAGAGAAGTGATGAAAAGTAAAGGGGATGGGAATACAAGCCCAATAGAAAATTACAATACAACTGAAATGCTAGTACAACTGAAGAAAAGTAAAGCAGCTACTGGATCATCCTCCGGGGTTCCTACCTGATGGGTAGGTATAGATGGCCTCTTTAACACTCCACGTCTTTGCGTCCGCTCCGTGTACCATCGTGCCGAGTGGTCCAACTTCAGGTATCGTCCAGTCCTGCTACTCTCTGCCTCGATCAAAGTTGTACGTCATCTACAACCAACATAATGAGGTGCAGGCAAAGCCCGTGCAGGGGTGAGTATAATGATACTCAGTAGGGACCCCAAGACCCTCAAGGTCTCAAAAAATCCAACAAGGATAACCACAAAGTATATAATCAACAGATAACCATTACTTAGGTATATTCCCATACATATACCTAAGTTTTTTAGTAACCCATCTCAATCATGAGGAAAACACAAAAGTCATTGACTCAACTCAAAACCAGGATTTTATTCTAGGGTGGTAACATGTAACACTCCCAGTCAAACTGTCGAAACCTCGACTGCTAGTATACTCCTCCTCTATAGAGTACTGTGAGCCTGCCGCATCATATAGAGGCACTTCCCACTATCCTAGACTGCTGTGTTACTCCTCCTATTGAGCACCGTGGGTTTGCTGCATCACACAGAGGCGCTCCTCACTGTGGGTCCGCCACGTCATACAGAGGCGCTCCCCCTTGTAGCCTACTGAGGTACTCCTCCTATCGAGTACCGTGGGTCTGCCACATCACACAGAGACACTCCCCACTGTGGGCCTGCCGCATCACATAGAGGCACTTCCCACTGGGCTATTCAAAATACTCCAAGTCAAAAGTTCAGTAGTCGTCAGGTCTCAACCAGTTAATAGGTCTCTATACTCTGCTCACTCATCTCCGGGAGGATCTGCTCCACGAGATATAGGTTGATTCCCTAACTATCAAAAATTCCCATTTAGAAGTATCTCAAAGGTCTGACTCATCATAGGGGTCTCAACACAACAGACGATGCGTCAATCAGACACCCGGTCTGTGAGTTATTGGCATTTCCGTCCTGGGGTCCTAGTTGGATTTTAGGTTCAAACCAACCTGAATGTACCCCAACTGTGTCCAAACCTCAAGTGGGGTATTCAAAAAGAACTTTCCCATTCTATTATTTCCATTTCCGCAGACGGTTCGTCGATCAGACACCCGTAGCCCAAGTTATGAGTGAAAAGGTGAAAACAGGCCATAGCGGGTCCGGGTTCGGACCGACCCAGTCGGACTAACCCGCCCCGACCCCGTCGGACTGACCCGACCAGACCCGGGTCTGGACCAGGGGACGAACCTATCCGCGGGTCCGACCAGGCCCCCAGGGGCAGCCCGACCCAATGGCAGCCTGGCGGCCCATGCTGGGTCTGGCCCGACAACCCAACGATCCGACAGCTCGCGGGTCCCTCTAAGATGTGTCTAGGGTGGGAAACCGCACACCCCTAGCTCCCGAACGACAGATCCATTCTAGTGGGAACCCAAACCGGCACCACCTGGCGCCATTCTCGATCACGCGGGACCTGCTAGGTCACGCTCCTCCCCGCTGGCTAAGTGGCCAGCCACTCCGCATCATCGGTGGCTGGCCCACCAGCAGCCGCTCCTCTTCCCCCACCGCAGCCATCCCTGGCTGCGGCTCTGCTACAACGCACAACGCGACGGCGCCATGCCCTTCTGCCGTGGCCCGTCCTAGCCACGACTCCATTATCCTCCTCGTGGCGCGACGGCACCGCACCCTCTCTACCGCGCGGCATGGCGCTGCCACTCCCTTTCGGTGACCTGCCAGCCTTGCGCCACCGATTCCTTTGTGGAAAAATTTCTTCACGACCCGTTTCCTTTACGGTCGGCCCGATGCCAGCCGCCGTTGCGCCGCCTCCGTCATCAACAAAAGAGAACAAAAAAAGAAGGAGGGTGGGCCGTTTTCGTGCATCTTGAGATCTCCACATTATGGTGATAACATTTGGTGATTCATAAACCAAGATTTGTTCGATGAATAATGGAAACAAATCAATCTTAAATCCCCTTACCTCGTTTGTCGTTCATTGACGGTGTCGAGGAAAGGCGGGCATCGATTCGTCAATGTCGGAAAAAGAAGAGGATATGCATCACTGGAAGATGAGAATTTGGAGGTGACGAAGTCGAATATGGAGTTCTTCGCGGTCGGCTCCTCTTTTGACACGGTTGAAGTTCGTTCTTTGTTGTTGAGTTCTTCGTTGGAGAGAAAAGGTTACTCTAATTTCTTTCCTCTTCCCAGGCTCCACCAAAAGGCAATTTCCAACAAGATAATAAAATGTGCCATCTTATTAAATTGTTGGCATAAAGAATTAAAAAGATTTAAAATTAATTAACTAATGTCATTAATTAATTTGCGTGGTTTGGCACATTTATGAGGGAAGTTCAAGGGTTTCCCCCACTTATGGAGAGTTTAAGGGGTTTTTAGCCTGTGTGGTCCCCACTAATAAATATCCTCCCAAGGGAGGTTTTGTGCGGATGGGAACCACCACCATAACCTCTCATGGGAGGTTATGGTGTGGTGGACCCCACCTCTAACCACCTCTTGGATGTTTTAACCACCAAAAATAAAAATAAGGTACACACTTATTTTCATTTAATTTTATTAAAAACCCAAAAACTATCTCTCATTCTTGACCAACTACCATCGAGGTGAAAGTCTTCTTAAGAGAATACCGACACTGCGAGTTCAACGATGCCCTCAGATTTCAATTCCGAGCACTGGTTTAAAAGTTATAAAATCCTGTTCGCACGTTTACTGAACGTACCTGAACAAAATTTCAGAAATTGATTCCGGGCACACCGGGCCTCGGAATCAAGCACTGTAAATTTTCACGGTCTCGTAAAAATACCATGTATTTTAAAAATAAAAATTTCCACGGAATTTCTGGGTCTTTACAAATAAAGGAGGATCATATGAAAAATTCAATCAAACCCCATAGGGGTCATAAGCCAAAATTGTCCAATATAGCCAAGGGTTAGTGAAATGACACTAATGAAACTGGTGTAGAGTCACCCTTTTACATTAAGAGCAATGAGACAACTTCTATTGGATGATACCCCTCAATTAATCTCATCACCATCAACACAAAGAATGACATGGATCATGAAAAAATGTAGATGGACCTAATGCAGACACCATAACTTGATAGGAGGGTGATCTTGATGCACCAACTAATGTTGCATGTATATGGAATCAACAGAGGATCCAAAATTTTGAACCTATGAATAATGATTTTCCACCTCTACGGTGGAATATAGAAAAGGATAAAGGGAAAGATGTGTATATATCTCACTCACCACTTAGAAGAACTAAAATCCCCTCCATGGAAGAATGGATGGAATAATATGAGAATGAAATACAAAATAACAGACAAATAAATGATAAAATATTTAGGGGGAAACATTCCCACTGGGTATAATATTTAGATAGAGTCAAATATACCTCCTCCCACACATCAGGAAAGATCCAACCATCCTACAAGAGTGGAATATAATCATTAGGATGGATCTAGATCTAGGAAGTTGGTTTATATAAATGGGAAAGTCAAAGATGATAATGACTTCCCTCTATTATAGTGACTACCTCTCCCCTATCAGGGTGATCATTCAGTCCAAGAATGGATCAAAAATCAGCAGGATATGAAACTATACCACCTCATCAATCCCCTCCCACTCTTTATAGATGGGAGGTATCCCAGACTATGGTACATCCACTCAATTACATTGAATCCCCATCTTCTAAAATGGAATCCATAGAAGGGCGACATGCACCCATGTAGCCCAAGAAGAAGAGATATCCAGAATGAGTGGATGTCACTTTTCATCCACCCAATTTTATAAATCCCACCTTCTCAACCTTTGATGGAATGATATTTATAGAGAAACATCTCATGCATGTCGTGGCCCGATGCAGCTCAATAATGGGTCCTCGAGACCATTAGGAGTCAACCAAGCTAAGATGTTTTATACAAACTCTAATAGGGAAAACCTTTATTTGGTATAACCGCCTTCTAGGAAGATCCATTATAGGATGGGAATACCTTCATTTTCAATTACTTTATCAATTCATCTCTATGTAAAGGAAAATGACAATTTTTGGCCTCATGAATTATAAATAATGTGAAAATGAAAGGGTTTTTGAATTTATCACAAGATGGATAGGTTTAACCTGTTCACTAAGTATCCCACTCTTGTAAGAGAAATTTCTATAACTATGTACTGAAAATATTAGGTTTGAGATACAGACACCTATGATCCCGATGAAGTATCTAGGGGAATTATATGAGTTTTCAAAAATAGAACAATGGTTAAAAGATTACATTCAATGGATCTGAGCTAAATCTCACCCCATGCCTTGAAAATAGGAAAAAGTCTTGGTAAGGAAAAAACTACTACTATTACACTAAAACTAGTAGTGGTTCCCATTCAAGCACCCGGGTAGACCTCAAATCACCCGATGCCTCCCATCGAGTAGAAACAACAACAAAATCACCCTCAACCAAAAGAAAAGGAGATCAGGGACACCCTTGATTTAAGGAATGGATGAATAAGGCATACTCCTTCCCAAATGAAAAGGTATATGGTTATTTTCTTATAGTCATGGAAAATAACTTACTCAAGATACTCTATCCCAGGAAACCCAATGAGGATAACCTCACTTATTGTCCTGAATACTACCTTTTCCATAGGTGGATGGGTTACATAATACATTATTTATTTTTATTTATATATGTTCTATAAATCCATGTCTATTATGTTTTGGTGATTCTAGAGAATTACCTAGCATAAGTGACTTGAGTAACCATCTCCCAATCAGAAGAAGGGTTGATTGGGAAAAATTTTCAACTAGTCATGGGAAGAAGTTCGATAACTAGACGAATCAAAAAACAGTTGATCGATCTCATTCCAAATTGAGTGCACAAATTTGAAAGCCAATAATGATCCTACATACATGGAAGGTGAAATCAAATATACCTCACATAAGTTTATGTAATTTCCAAATACAAGAAAAGATAGAATAGGAAGAGTCATATTCAGATCCTGCGCAAGCTCTTACTCTAGAAAATTTCATTCCTTCTACATCCATATAATGGGAATCACCCCACTAAATAGAAACCTCATCTAATTAATAGATCATATTTGGTTATATTAATGTAATACACTCAACATAACCCTTATATGATGATGAATACACCTCTGAGTATGATTTCCCCATACCTGATTGGGGAGCTGGAGGCTGAAGGCGCCGGAGTTGAGGATACAGGAGACAATACAAGAATAGTCACACCCAATATATTGGACACATACCTATAGAGGACATATATGTAGGTAATACCCATGGGAGGAAAATATAGTAATACCAAAAGAAAAATAGAGGTGTTCCGGATCCCTCTAGTGGTCATATAAGCATAATATCTTACACAACCATATAGAAGGGGTGAAATTATCTAATAAACCCAGATAAAGAGGAATGCCAAAATAAAAAAATTCCACTTGAAACAGATGCTCCTTCTATCAATACATAATCACCAGGCCAATCAACCAAGAAAAACTTAGCTCTTGAGCTATATAATAGGATGAACCCCCTCCCCCTTGTGAAGCATATACCTTCAGAACAAAAGTACGACATTATGAAATAATTGGTGTTGTCTAAACCAAACTATAAATCTTGGATTATAATGACCTGAATCTTTGAACAAGGTATTGTTCATTAGTTTTTCTTCTTGAATGTATTAAATGGTCCTAATGAAGTCTTATAATTAAGCTAAGGAGGTAATAGGAGCGTCTGAGGTACTTCCGGAGCACGAATCTCTAAAAAGGGGAAAGTAGGTTAGCCCGCATAGTTTTTCTACAACCATGTGACCTAGGCATACTACCATGCAGCCAGTTGAATATGGTTGTAGAATCCATCTACATAGTCTGTACACGTTTAGTGAAACCATGTGTAGAGTCCATGCGGTGTGCCTAAGGAGGTAGTGGGTTACACATGGTGTGCAAATAGTTTGAGAAACTGTGCATTATGACCATGAAAACTTGCAGGAAAGGGTTAGAACCTTGCACATGGTTTACAGTTGGGCTAAAGAATATGCAGAAACTATGCAAGCCTATTTTTATGGGAAAAGACAATTTCCCCTCTCTCTACTTAAGTTCTAATTTCCTCTTCTCCCTTACTTCATGTGAAGAACATCTCCTCTCTACCTCCCATAGATTTCCAAACGTACTTATTCTTCAATATCCTGTTTCAATATTTGATGACTGATTCTCAATACATCAAAAGAATTAAATAATCCAAGGTTAGGCTAATATCATGTGTCCTTACTTCCTCCCTAAAAATTTCCATATGTTTTGCTATTTTGATGAAGGATCATTTTCCCTATTTTTAGGGTGTTGGATGAGAACTCATATCTTCTCCTAACCACTCTAAATATGAGGTCGATACTCAATGAGGAATCATCTATGGCCTTAAGATAGGTGGTCACATGGTTTTCCACTTGAGTTTTGGCCATTTCGTATTTATTTTTTCATGCTGTGAGCCGGTCTTTATTGATCTCCCATATTATGTTGATCCCTTCATGTATAATTAACCCTAGAATGATGAAATATGTTAAATGAATAATGTTTTGGGGTTTAGAGAAAACCCTTTCTTCATATAGACACCCAAGGGGTGTGCCACCCAAATTGTCCATTTTAGGCCAATTTTCCCAAAATGTCAAATTATGGTTTGTAGTTCCTAGGTTGGTTTTAAATTGAATTAGACTTTGTCCTATGCGTATTAGTATTGTACTAAGGTGACTCAACGGTTCTTAGACCCTTTCATTTAAGAATTTACCAAATGGGTTTGTGAGTATTTTACTTTGACATTTGGACCTTAACACCTTGACTTGAAATGGGTTTTCCATGTTAGGAAAATTGGATGTTAGATTTGTAGGTTGGCTTGGATGCATTGGTCAAAGTCATAAAAGTTATTTGGCTCAAATAGAATAGTTTTAAGGGATTCAATGGCTTTCCCTTGTCTTGTTTTATTATTAAAGGCATTGCATAATTGGTTTTCTTGTTTAATTTGAAATGATGTATGATGGTTTTCCTTACACTATATAATGTGAATGCTTATTAAATTGCTATTCTTATGACTTACAATGTTAATGTGTGGATGATAGGCATTCATACCCCATTCCAATTATAAATGGTATGGGTGGGTGACATGTTTACCCCATGCCATTGATAACCTCTATGTCTATATGGGTAGGAGGCATTCTTACCCCATGATGGTTATAACCTCTGTATGGATGGGAGGCATTCTTAACCCATGCCAGTATTGTGTATGGATGGGAGGAATTCTTACCCCATTCTAATATCTTCTATGGGTGGGAGCATTCTTACACCACTCCAGCTATGGTGTATATATATATATATGTATTGATAAGATGCATTCTTACCTCGTGCCAGTGATAACATAAATATATATATACCTAGTGACTTGATCAGACATACCAACATTGAGATAAAGTAGGTAGACCCTCTAGGTGTCCTTTGGGAACCTGAGTGGTAGGTTTATTGTTTATTTTTCATTTCATACTTTTCTATTATTGGCTACATGCTATTTAATTATGAGTGCCTACTTGAATTAAACATAGAAACCATTGGTGGTGGCCTATTGAGATTTATCTCACACCATATTTGGTCCACCTTTGGCACCCCAAGAAGATTGTTTGCATTTAGGTATGGATAGGGTCAAGTATCACTCTTTTGGTTATTGATTATTTATATTTTTATGGAGCTTAGGAGCAGAGGACAAGGCCTATGTTCGAGATACTATGGAGCAGATTTTGACTTTTGTTACATTTGTATCTTTTACTTGTATTCATGCTCTCTATTTACTATTCCCATTTTGTACTAGCTTTCTATTCATGCATATATATATCATACATTACCTATGAGACCTTTTTATAATGTTTAGTCTTCCGCTGTATCTTTTATTCTTCTGCTGTTTACATTATAATTATGTTTTTATTTTCTTCCGTTAATATATGTTTTTGTAACATCTTCTATGTACATTGACATGGGGGTATAGTCACCCCACTGATTTACATTCACACCTCCATTTCTATTTGGCATCCCCTAGTTTAAGGTGAGATACACCAAGGGTTATGTTGCCAATCGGGCATAGGGCACGAGTTACATGGAATTTAGGTCTAGGACGTCACATTGATGCTCTCCATATTTCAAAATAACTATGAGAGGAAATCATAGAATTCCTCTGTATCCCAAAGTAGTTTGAGATAGAATTATCTACTAATGAAGTTTATCGAGTGGATAATATGTTATAAAACTTCCATGTATCCATATCGTTCATGAAACAAGATCATGAAGAAGTAATCCAAGGGCATATTAGAACCCTATTAGTTTCTGGTAAACTCAACAATGTCTAAATTCAAAGGGTTCTGATCAACAATGGTTTCAAAATTAACTTTATCTTGATTCAAACCTTTTTATATTTTGTATATAGTGAGGGGGAATTATGTCCAAAAAATCTAACCATTCATGGGTACGTTAAGAGTGAGAAATGACCTCTTAGGAAGATGAAACTCAAGGATCAGTTTGGGGATCTCACATCTAATGTTGAGTTCATGGTTATCCAACAACACACCACATATAATATCATTCTTGGAAGATATTATCTTTATATCCATGTGGAAGTACCCTAAAAATTTCATCAGTGTCTGAAATACCCCATAGATTGGATGATCGACATACTATATGGTGCTAATTCCCACTACGAGTTTGGAAAAGCCACATATTATAAGGTAGGTTTCTATAAAAGGGAGGGACAAAAACCAAATGTGGATGAAAAAATAAAAGTTACAGCCCCCAATGGCTTGGGGACCACCGCTATGAATCAATTGAGTATGCTCAATGATTATTATAAGCTACCTATAAACCTTATTTAGGTGGTATACTTAATCCTACATTTCCAAGCTCCTATTGTCCATAGAGATAGTGTAAAATAAAAAAATTATCTCTTGAATAAATATCTGATGAATATGGTAGTTTTGGGTGACAATTTCTCATTAAAGGGCTTCTCTTACCTTGATAGTGATAAATATTATCTTAGAGTATCCACCATGATTGAAGATGCCTTTACAGGCTTAGGGGTGGGAAATGAATAGGATAAACTTAGGAAATCCCCTCCCACATTTATGGAAGGAGTCTCCACCACCAAATACCCATTCAAGTAGGTGAACATGGGAACAGAAGAAGACCCACAATCTAAATTTATTAGTGTCATCATTCCTCTTGAGGAGAAGGACACATATATAAAAATTTTAAAGTAGCATCAATACATTTTCTCTTGGAATTGTACAGAAATGCCTATGATGAACCCCAACATAGATACACACTATCTAGGATTACTTTATGACCATTGAGGCTTCAAGAAAACATCAAAGAGGATGCACCCCTCCCATGATAATAATGTATAATCAGAAGTAAACAATTTGATTAAAGATAACTTTGTCTAGGAAGTTAAATACCCAAAATAGATCACAACCATCATCCCTGTAAAGAAAAAGAATGAGTAGATTTAGGGATACATCAAATTCAAAGAACATAATCAAAACTACCAAAAGGAATATTTCCCATTTCTGATCACAGAACTCTTGATCAGTGAAACTAAAATATTCAAATAACTTTCCTTCATAGATGGGTATTCAGGGTACAATCAAATAAATAGGGACCCTGAAGACAAGGAACCCACCCCCTTCAGAGATCCTCTGAAGATATTTTGTTATTAGGTCACTCCCTTTGGATTAAATAACGTTTATTATACCTATCAATGTTCCATGCATCACATATTTAATACATTCTTAGGATGAATAAAAGAATTCTATGTTGAATATCTGATAATAAAATCCCAATAGCAATGTGATCACTTCTGGGATCTACAATTCAGAAAGTTGAAGAGGTACAATTTAATGATGAACCCACTAAAATGAACTTTCTAGGTAACATCCGGGAAATTACTTGGATTTTTTAACACCACTGTGGCATCATGGTTGATCCAGAGAAGAATAGTGAAGTCCAAGCAATGTCACCCCCTTGAAATATGAAGGAACCAAGGGAGATCTAGGGGAACCTCATTTTTATTTGATGATTCATACCTAACATGGCTAGAAAATATTTCCACTTCACCAAGTTAATGAATAAGGGTGTTTCTTACCAATGGGATGATTTTTGTAAATAATCCATTGAGAGTCTCAAGTAGTACGGTTTCACCCACCAATCCTGATGCCGCCGATTGAAGGAAATCCACTCATCTTATATGTGGCCTCCATGGAACGATCACTTGATGATGTAATAATATAGAAAAATGATGTGGGGAATGAAAACAATATCTAATAACTTAGTTGAATGACTCTAGGTATTGATACCTACTATTATGATGTTGAGAAGAACTGCATTACACTCATCTTTATAGTGAAAAATATGATACATTACTTGTAGCATCACAAAGTCCCCTTGGTACCCGATATTAACTAGATCAAGTATATACTTATCCACCCTAAACTGAATGAGAATTTATAATGATGGGAAGTTATTATAAAACAATATGACTTCCATTTCGTGTTAAAGAAGGCAGTGAAAGAGAAATCCTTGGCTAATTTTCTCATGGCACATCCTGGCTTGGGAAGCACACCAGTGGAAACTGAACTCCTAGATGAAGAAGTTTTCTATTCCCATGAGACTCCTCATACATGGGAATGTATTTTTATAGTTACTACCAACGTACTATCGATAAGATGACTGATGGTAGAGTTACCTTTTGAACACACATTACATCATGTCCCTCGATTACAAAATAATAATGCTAAAACATTAGCTAATACAACCACAGTCCTAGCCAACCCTGATCTGGATGAAATGATTTTCTGTATCATACTCCCAAGAATAGTCTCATTAGTCATCATCTGTGACATGGAGGAAAAACATTAGTTCATCAATACCCCAATGTATGATGAACAGATATCTACCACTAGATGGATGAATCCCATAATTGATTATCTCTAAAATGGGACCCTCCCATTAGGCTGAGCCGAAAGGGAGCATACTTTTTGCCGAGTGACAAACTCTACCCAACAGAATGGAGAAAATGAGAAAACATTCCTCTACAAAGGAGGCTTTTATTGAATCCTTATAAAATTCAACGTAGAAAGATATATTACCTCCATCATGGAAGAAGTCCATGAATGCTCCTACATCACTCATCAGTCTAGGACTAGGCTCTCCCATTAAACTAAGATGCTAGGTTATTACTGAAAAACACGATACAACACTAAGTGAAAATCCCCATGAAATTTAATGCATGTAAAATTCCTGAAACACTCATCCATTAAAAATTATAATATATAGATAAAACTAAATATTCCAATCCATTTTCTATATGGGTAATGGATGTTGATGGGATATATCCCCCAACCATAGTTAAGTAGATTAAGTACATCCTTAATGAAAATTACTTCTTTTCCAAATAAGATGAGGAAATACACCTCATGGAATTCAGGATGAAGAATATCATTAACTTCGTAAAGTCCAATATTGTTACTAGATTCACGGTCCCTCACATGATATTGATAGAAAACGACACCAAATTCTATTCTATCAAGTATTAGAGATTGTACCAAGAGTGAAACATCAAGTCCAACCACTTATCCCACTACCATATAGTAGAAAATGAAAAAATAGAGGCATTAAATAAGACTATATCAAATATAATACAAAAGAAGGTCGGTATGAAAAATAATCCCTAGCCACACAAGCTCCTTCATGCTTTTTGGGGGATATTGTACCACCATGTGAACTACTATGAAAGTGACCCCATATTCATTGGGGTAAGAAATTGAAGTAGTGTTTCCCAAATAAGTATAGTATCCCTCACTTCAAATAGGTATCTATGGACAACTCTTAGATAATGAGTAGTTATAAATATGTATAAATGAGTTAGAATGTCTCAATGAGAAAATTTTCATACACTGCACAATCTCAAAGTCCATCATAATAAGATCGCATGATCCTTCAAAAATATGGTATACCTCCACTTGTTTATATAAGGAGAACTGATATTGGATCTCAATAACCAAATGATACCAAGAAATAAACCTCTGAAGATGAAACCCAAATAAAAAGGACCTTATATTATACATAAGGTCTATTCCAATAGATCTTACTGATTAGACACAATGGATAAGGGACATGTTAAAATTCCACCAATGTAAGGTTTATAAAAAAGTAATTTTCCTAGAAGTCATTAAGAATCTAAAGTTCTGGTCTCATTATATTAAATTGCATGATGTGTCCTAGACATATGAAATTAAATTTTAAGGAAAAAATCCTTATAACATGATGTTAAAATTTACGATGGATACATACTTACCATATGATGTTAACCACACATAAGAAGTTATGGTAGGAAGACTATAAACTTCATGACAACCTAAGTCTAGGTAGAAAGACTTTAAACATCACAACACCTAAAATCATTACCATATAATATTAAACTTCATAGATAACATCACTCACATAACTACACATAGATTGATTCTTGACATAATTGGATATGTTGTGACACCCAGATATCAAATACTAGGTCCAACTACAATATATTTATCCCAGTCACAAGATATTAAACCATACAACAATATATTCAGAACTTGTACTTAAAATTTAGTCTTACCCTATGCGCTAAGAATAGGATGACTTGGGAAACTAGCTTAGAAAGCCTCATGTCACAAATATGGTGTGCCTCTCATGAGTTGATTTCTCGAATTCATGGGAAAAATATATGAGCCTTCATGCCTTATTTTTCATGTTGGGTAACCTATATCCATACTATATGACACTAAAATACATTGTTTCCTAGAAATAAGTTTGACTTGATTCTCATTACAATGAGATACGTAGAGACACCATTATCCTATATCTTGGCCAAACTACCACATAATAAAAAATTCCCCTATCCTATCATTTAATAAATTATGTGTGGTGATAAAAACATTTTTATTTCATTATTTCTCACACCAAGGATAAATCGGGTGGACTTAGGAATTTTGGTAATGGATTACCATCATGATTGAGACATATCAGTTCATGATAGGGTTAGAATTTTTCTTAAAAGAAACACCATATGTCCTTGTTTCATGATATTAAACTATATGGTTTACATCTATTTCATGATATAAATTTATGCATTACTATAGACCTCACCTAAGTGGACCAATATACTTGGTATTGGTCTTCCACCACATCTCCATTAATGAACTATGCATGTCTTGATTATTTTCATTATCAGGATACATAGTGACACCTGGATAGTCAATCTTGGGTCTAACCAAAAAAATAAATGGGAACAATTCCCCCCTCTGTATATGGGTCAGACCTGTGTGGAGAGTTTCCCATTCAAGAACCATGTGTTTATTGATTCCTTCCATCATATGATAATTTTTGATTCAGGGATCTTAAATCCAAAGTACATTCAAAATAATCAATAAGAATAATCCCCCCCTATGTGTATGGGTTAGACATGTGTAGAGAGTTTCCCATTCAAGAATGATGTGTGGATTGATTCCTTCCATCACATGATATGTAGTGACACCCATATCTTTAATCCTGGGTTTAGCCATAATAATCAGCAGGAACTATTCCCCTCTATATATGGTTTAGACATGCGTGGAGAGTTTCCATTTCAATAACTATGTGTATCTTGATTCCTGCCATCACATGATACATAGTGACTCCGGAATAATCAATCCTGGGTCCATCCTCAATAATAAATAGAAACAAATTCCCCCTCTATGTATAGTTCAGACTTGCATGGAGAGTTTAAAATTCAATAACTATGTGTGGCTAGATTCCTACCATCATAGGATATATAGTGATGCCCATATCATCAATCCTAGGTTCAGTTGTAACAATCAATAAGAACAATTCCCCCTCTATATATGGGTCAGACCTGCGTGGAGAGTTTCCCATTAAAGAACTATGTGTGTCTTGATTCCTATCATCATCAGGATATATATTTATTCCCATATATTCAATCTTGGGTCTATTCGCAATAATCAAGGGGAACAATGCCCCCCTCTGGGTATGGGTCATAACTACATGGAGAATTTACCCTTGAATAACTACATGGGGCTTGATTCCTGTCATCACTAGGATACGTAGTGAAATCCATATCTCTAATCCTAGGTCTAACCACAATAATAAATGGGAACAATTATCCCCTTTACATATGGGTTAGACCTTCATAGAGAGTTTCCCGTTCAACAAATATATATGGATGGATTCTTTCCATTATAGGATATGTAGTAATTCCAAATATTTAATCTTGGGTCCAAGTGAAACAATCAATGGGAATAATTCCCCCATCTACGTATGGGTCAGTCCTACATGGAGAGTTTCCCATTCAAGAAATATATATGGATTTATTTTTATCATCATAGAATATGTAGTGATGCATATATCCTCCATTTCAAGCTTATATATTGGTCTCTATCACTCATGATCATATCCCCCATATAAAATTCATGTCTATATAGAAGGATCTCATTAATTGATATGATTATTACAAGATTACTTCCCTAAAAATATGTATAGAGAAAAATAGGGCATCCCCACCATAAAAATCAAATATACCACTATTTAAAGAGGTTTGATTCATACAAGATCGCTTTGCATATGAAAAATTCAGTTCAATGTATGGCTTTCTTGTGCATAGGATAGATCTGCACAAGAAGGGTCCTATAATGTCTACCCATCAATAATCATGTACATAGATAAACATGTTACCTAAATCTAAACTTCCCCAGGTAGTGAAAATTTTCTCCAAGGATATCTTGCACAATTTCAAATTAGTTTTCATGTCCTTACTGCAGGGTGTTAAATTGGAATGGAAATGTCTTTATCACATGATGTGAAACTGCATGACAGATACATCCCCTACCTAACATTAAAATGTTCATACCATTACCCATTATTATTCATTATCCAAGGAACATAATAACTTTACCCTAATCAACTAGAGTATAGGGTTCCTCTAACATCTTTTAAGCACCTAAAACCATAAATAAAACATCATGTCTTGAGAACTTTGGATTGCTGCAAGCATTTTATAAACCCTATAAAGGAAAATAGATCTCTCTATTTGACAATTCCAGAGGTGGATTTGCATAAGGTCTCCGACCCACTAACAAGAGTCATATTGGACATGTGGGAAGGGATTTATGCCCCTTTTGTTCCTTGAAATCACTGTATTAGAATTCAACACCATAAAATGTTCTAGTTCATCCCCATTATGATTTTACCATATCATTACTCGTGAATTGAGAACATCAAGCCATGATTTACACCATTTTAATCTCCTTATGAAAAGGTTGTTAGAGTACTCATGATCCTGGGTACCCTAATTAGGATTTTTTGTTACATTCCCCACATATCAGGTCCGTGTGCATCATGAACTTAAAATATATACACTTTGGTCAAATATGTATGACCTTAAACTTTAGATTTTAATGTTATAAATTGTAATACCCTAAAACTAATAGTGAAAGAGACATAAAACATTTCATACAGAAAACTATCAAAGGAAGGATTGGGAAAAATTAATGTCTCCACTCACTAAACTATTCATCTATAAAGTTTAGGAAAAAGTTTGAGTGTAAATTCGAAAGGCATAAAACTTATAGGGCCTACTTTATTGCATTAGTAAAAGACAAGAAATGCTTGCTGGACACTCTAGTCCAAAAAAATGTTAGAGTAATGATTTGTTACATATCTTCACCATGATAACCTATTCACTAGTTGGTGACAAAACTTTTAGGGTGGTCAAACCCTTCACAAATCTTACATTTTCCATAAACCACCTTCATGTATTTTATGTTTGAGCCAACACAACTAGTTCCTTGAGTTGATATCCTTTAATTGGAACCCCATGGATCTCATTATTCCTTTATCTGGTATATTCCAAGTAGAAAACTTGTTATATGGATTGGTTCATCGAAAGGGACCCTTGGATCCCAGGAAGGCCCCCCTCAAATCTAGGAGTTATTATCCTAACTATGTGAAATATTATAGGCTCCTACATTTATGAATCAATGGACCTTCACCCACCGGTTCCCACCTCCAATTAACACAAATATTCTTAAACCATAATTTACAATCCCCATAACCATACTATTCAAGAGGATTCGACATAAAAAATGTTACATAACCATGCATTGTACCAATTATTAAAGTAGGAATGTGATACTCCATTCCTGAACCTTTTGATGGCCCACACCATGTGACTCAAAATGCAAGGCATAAGGGCCAATTGTAACACCCCATGATTTTATGAAAAATATTATTTTAATTTCATTGATGTATTGTGTTGTACGTTACACTAAAATTAGCTTGTTCTATACAAAACACCGTATTAGATTATATTATACCCAAACACTATTCTTGGCTTGCGTTACACGCAATCACGACCTTCCTTGATAGCTTGTGTAGTACGCAATACCGGGTTTCATTAAACAACGATATATTGTTATAATATTGTTATGGACTAGCCGTTATGAATAGTATTGACTAAATTTTTAATTTTATAACATTATTATTAATCTTACCCATTTTCTAAAACATGGTATGTGAACAAAATAATTTTTTCGGGTAAAATAAGTATTTTTCAAAAAATGCAGTTTTGTCGCCTTTTGATGTCACACCCACTTTCAATCTATTTTTTGACAGGTTTATAAGATCAATTTGAAAAAATAAAATTCTTCTTTGGAATCAGGATATAAAAATTTACTTTGGATAAATTTTTCATATTATTCTGATAACTTTCATATTTTAATGAATAGTACAAACACTCTATATTTTAATTAAAAACTACTTTTTTCATCGTAATAATTTATATGGTTAAATTATAATATTTAACGGTTTTAAAGTATAAATAGAATATATTTTTACCATTTAATATAATTTATTTCATTATCATTGATTTTACATTGAATTCATAGGTAAAATCATTTCAATCTTTTGCAATGTTTTAACTTTTAAAACTCGTTTTCTTAACAATGAGATTAATTCTAAATTAATTTCTGAAACTTCTGTGATTTGAATTTGGAAAAATGGATTCCATATTTGGAATCAGTAGTTAAAAATTATGTTAATAAGCTACTTTTTATTTTTAGTCATTATGAATAGTAACTACAGTAAATTTTATTTACCATAGTTAAAGGTAAATCGGGTAATTAAGGGTAAATATAATATTATAAAATTACCCTAACACTTGTCCTAATATAATTGGACGATTATATTTTACCCTAAATCTTAATTGGGTCAAAATGGGATCTAATGTAACCCACTTGTATTTGATTAAGCCCTTTTATTTAATTTATTTAAAGGAAAGTGAAATGTCTCACTCAAACTTTAATAATTAGATTATTTTTAATATAAGGATATACATAATATAAATTTGATTATAAATACTCATTTGAAATCTAAATTTTTTTTATTTACCATGGTAATTTATTTTTCATTTTTAAGAAATATTTAATTTCCTTAATAGCTTATACATTAATGATGAAGAAATTATTTATTTAGTGAAAAATCAATAATATAGTTTTTATTAAAATAACAATACCTATCAAAAGGACTATAAACGTGACCAAACATTATTGTTATATTATATCTATACCCTAATAATACAAGGGTAGATTTGTGGACCATTTGGAGCCTTATAAAATATATTAGGACATTTATATTATTTTATTTTAAATGATGCCAAATATGTCTCCTTCATAATTTAATAAATATAACAATTTAAAATTTGTGATTTTAAGATGATAAATTAGAGTAAAAATATTATTATGTAAGGTATTATATTTATATGCATCATAGGATTTTATTTTTAATTTTTATGCAACAAATAAGTATATTAAATAATTATACAAAAATGTTGTAGCAATTATTTTATTAAGAGATATACCAAATAAATGGTTTTAAAAATATCAAAATAAAAAATATATGAACAAATTAATGTTCCCCATGACTGTTTTGATGAATATGACATGTTATAGATCTATTATATATATTTTTTCGAACATATGTTCTGTGTGGTTTTTATTTAAATTCAAATAATGAATAGTGTCAAAATTGACACTGTTGATATTTTATAAAAATAACATATTATTAAATTATTTAAAAATCACAAAATATTTAATAACTAGAAATAAAATATTATATGGTCTAAAATGTTTTATAATATCAAATTATGTAAAATTGAAAATATTTAAGTATGTATTTATAACAATTTACAATTTAGAATTTTATTACCACAAATAAAATTAAATCGATTAAATAATGATAAATCAAGTTGATAAGGTTTAAAATAAACATAAAACATGTCTAAATTTTATTGGTTTATTATATTACAACCCTATATCATCTCATATTTGAATTGAGTCATTTTTTGAGGTTTTTAAGTGGGGTTTAATTTTATTATTAATTAATATTTTTAAGGTTTCCAAAAGTGCCCCTCTCCTCCCTTATAAAAGGGCACCTACTCCCTCTTCACTTTACAAATTTTTGAGCCTTAAATCTCGGAAAAACCCTGACCATTTCCCTTATCAACTTCCCTATAAACATTACAGAAGTTCTGGTCTCCTAAAAATACTAACTCTAGTGCCTTAAGAGGAGGTTAAGAAGAGGCACGTCAAAAAAGAGGTAATATCCTTTACCGATTCTTTCCAATTTATTTCTTCTTATACTTATTCTTATTTATTTGTTTCATAATAAATTAATAACATCAGTATCACTAATATAATGATACGTTATTATAAATATGAAGCAACCCTATTTCATCTTCTATCCATCCTACGAAAAACGAAATCACCGCACGTGCGTACGTACAGAATACCGTCTCCACACCGTGGTGTAATATGTTTTCCACAACCACCTTACTTGGATGGGTATAATGGTGTAAATAAATAACTATATAAGATTATTTTAAAGTTATATTGATTATGAAATATTATACATACACTTCAATATAATTCCACGATCATGAGAATGATATCATCGCTCGTGCGTACGTACGTACTACCGTCTCCATGAACGCGATGAGATTCATTTTCCATGATTAACCATTCAAGTATGATTATAAAGTATATATAATAAATAGTAATGAAAGATATTATATAATACTGATACTAGATTTAAGTATATATATTTTTCATTTACTTAATTCCATTTAATTCAATAAGGAAACGAAAACAACATTCATGCGTACGTACGGACTACCGTCTCCATGAACGGTTTATTTCATTCCATTTATCAACATATCATATATATTTATATGATGAATATATATTATATATAAATCATGTTTTAAATTCTAGAATTAGGTAAATAAGGATATGAATAATAATATCAAGAACAACATGTCGAAACACGTACGATAAATGAAACGATTTTACCCAAAACGCTGCTTTAACATGGAATTTACAGAAGAAAGGGTAATATAAAGTCATAAGTGAACCATATATGATATCATAACAATGAATATGATTCTGTGATAAGTCAATGAAATTATTTTATTCATTATATAGGAGGTTCAGATACGTACAAATCATATCAGACCTAAGGTAAGGGATAACTTTTCCAATCTCATTTTTATCTAAGATTGTTTATTTGTAAGTAGTTACTGGGGTTATATTTACCATCCACATCTATGTTTTACAAAAATGGTTTCATGTATGTTTAAAGTACTTTTTACCCATTTTTGACTTTTACTAAATGTTATGTAAGGAATATTTATTTTGTTTACCATATGAGGTACTTTTTGACTTTTCCAGAAAAAGTACGAGAATAATGTTTTTTAACTTATATGGAATGAACGGATTTTTACGGTTTCATAATGCCTAATTTTCAAAAATATTCCTCTACAAGATTTCATAACTATTTTCAAAAAAGTGCTCTTATTTTAAAATTTCATGGAATTTTGTGAAAAGAAAATTATTTTGAAAAAGAAAGGATATTTTCCTCAAGAATTCATTTCAAGTGTTTTATCAAAACTATTTTCCAACTAAGATGACATTATTTAGTATGATTATGTTTCAAGTATAATGTCTCTATTATTTACATGGTTTGATTTTTCTTATGATGAAATGATATCCATTTGTTTTATATGGATTATGTTAGGTTGAAATGATGTTTATGAAACCCATTTTATTCTTTGGGTTATGATGAATGATTTATGTTTATATTGTGGCACAAGTAAGAATGATTTCATTATGAGATGGTTGGGACCTATATCTCCCTCCAATGCATTGGTTAATGATTTATATCTCATGATATAGACATGGCTGGAATGGTAAGTTAACCTGGTTCAATGTTACAGGATTGGAACGAGGAGTGAACTCGATTCAGAAAGGGACTTTGTCCACTAAGATGGTCTTGGCAGCAATGCTTTGGATACTATGGAAATCATATCATGTGATTAATGGTTTTACACAATTACATGTTTTATTCCCATGATATTTTATCATGATTGATGATCCATTATTATCTAGTCCCTATGTACTGCCATGTTTCATGTCATTGTTCAAGATTATGATGTTTAAATATTATGTTCATGTTTTGAATTTAAAATGTATATGGTTTGTTTTATTTTATCCATGATTACCATTACTAATAATTTGATCTCACCCTTTATATGTTTTCTTTTCCCCAGGATATAAAGAAATTTTTTAGGTATGAAAAGAAGGAAGATCTCTATGGGAGATGTTGAAGATCTTTCACCAAGATGAGAATATTATATTCTGAGTTTCTAAAGACACTAAACTATTATGGTCCTTTGGTGTCTATTTTTGTTATGTATTTGATATTCCTCAAAAGTAATGTAATGTCCATGTACGTCAAGCTTTGGGTCTCTACAGTTGGTATCAAAGGAATGGTTTAGTTAACCTTTGGAAACTAGGATGAAAAAACTTTAGTGAAATCCCTAGATATATTTCTAAGGTATGTTTATGGATATCCCTAAGGTTAAGTATAAGTATAAGTTATAGTCCTATAATTATGGTAATTATATTAGAATTAAACCTAAGATGTTAGATATTGAAGGTATTCCCCCTTGATTATGATTTTTTCCTCTAACACTATTCTATTTGGGTTTTAGAAAATGGTTAAAAACATGAAGATTCACGATAATGGAGGATATGATGGACAATGGAATGATATTCTTAATGAGAAACCAAATGAAGTTGGATCTGGAAGTCCACA
This sequence comes from Viscum album, assembly GCA_963277665.1. Lineage (NCBI taxonomy): Eukaryota > Viridiplantae > Streptophyta > Magnoliopsida > Santalales > Viscaceae > Viscum > Viscum album. The sequence goes on along the minus strand of OY728123.1, from coordinate 741,346,948 downwards.
TATCGTTATTATTTCTAATAAGAAATCTCATAATATGATCAATAATCTCAACTTTGGTAAGTTTCACGACTCTACTAATAAGAGAAAGATGGAGTTTCATGATGATCATAGAGGAAAGAAAGTTCAATTTCCCTCATGTAAATCATGTGGGAAGAGGCATCTGGGAGAATGTTTCAAAGGAACTAGAAGATGCTTTGGGTGTGGAAAAGAAGGACACAAATCCAGTAATTGTAAATGAAAAGGTTCAGTTGAAACCCTGGAAAAGGATAATGGTATTGCTAAGACATCAACAATGGTGAAATGTTTTAAATGTGGAATGTACGGGCATTATGAAAACCAATGCCCTAAGGGAAAATCTCATGAAGAGATTCAGCATGGTCATATGGGTAGTATTTATGTGGATGATTATGAAGAGACTACAAATGATATATGAGATGAAAGAAATGATGAAGCTCAATCAGTGGTTTAATATGGTTGTGGAATGATTGTATGTTTATCAAGAATAATGTATGGTACTATGGAATAAAGAAAAATCTAAGGATTTTTACACTGTTTTTTTTCCTTGAGTTTTTGAAAGTATATGATGAATGGTACCAATAACCATGAAAGGTTATTCAAATATTTTTGGAAGGTAGATGTTATGTTCATAATGAAAATATAATGAGATAATGATATGTTTGATAGTATTAATTAGATCATGATTGATATAAGGACAAAGTTATATCATGGTTTGAGTATATAGAATATTTGGATTTTGGTATGTGGAAAGAGTCAACTTTTGACAGTATTCATGTTTTCACTTAGGTTCAATGGGTATTAATTTTCAAGATAATACAAGATTAAGGTATTCATATGTTTGGAATGTGATCAACAAGATATATCTTATGATATATGAGGGATAAATGATGGTATTCACATTCTTGTTATATGACCTATTTAGTAATCGTTCTCTTTATACTATGAGTTTGGAAAGAAGTATTTTGGAAAAGCCTAAAGATTGGAATGGATTATGTTGAACATAAGTTAGTATTGTTTAATGCTAGAAATATTTTTGATATTATTGATAGAATGATATAATATTGTAGTTTAAGAAAAGGGACAACCTGTAGAACGGGCGATAACCCGTCACGTTAGACAGGGTTGCGGGAATTGAACCCACAACCGAAGTGCGACAAGCCTTTATTTCTTACCACTAGCCTATACGAAGTCCCTGGTTATTAGAAACTAGTTTTATTATATTAAGTGACATGATAGATGAAGTATAAGTCCATTTTTTGGAATCATATACGATTAACCTCACCATAGATGGACTTATGTATATTTGACAACTTTTTCTAACCTTTTGTTTGAGACAGATGGAATGACCCATAATTCTATCGCATGATATGCTAACACTTCACGGAAGACAAATTCAACTTCATTTATTTAAGAGATGATGTGGAAATTGTTCAAGGCACAAGCAACAGTTAGATTTTACCAAAATTAAGTAGGTATTTCTTTTAATTATTCTTCAACTTTAGGGGAATGATCTTGAAAACCAAAAATGTTGTCATAATGTACTTATATCCGATGAATTAGATGGTACCTTAGATCATCAAAAATTTATGGCTTTGTGATTATTGAATTATTCATATCCATGTTCTCTACCAGTATCTATCAGAACGTGATGGTTAGATTTCTCTTCCATATCCATATTTTCACCTATGTTCTCCTACGTGGAAACCTAGTGATTAGTTAATTTGGGTAACCATTAAATTTCATAATTTAGTTTTTAATGTTCAGTTTTGGTATTCCTTTTTACGATGTGGGTTTCTATTAAAGAAACTTTAAATTAGTAAACCATTTATAACCCCGATGAATTTCAAGGGCGAAATTCATTTTAAGGGGGGTAGAATGTAACACCCCAAGATTTTATGAAAAATATTCATTTAATTTCATTGATCTCTTGTGTTGTACGTTACACAAAAATTATTTTGTGCTATACACAACACCGTATTATCTTATATTATATACAAACACTATTATTGTCTTGCGTTACACTCAATCACGACCTTCCTCGATAGCGTGTATAGTACGCAATACCGAGTTTCACTAAACAACGATATATTGTTATAATATTACTACGGACTAGATGTTATGAATATTATTGACTACATTTTGAATTTTATAGCATTATTATTCATCTTACACATTTTCTAAAACATTTTATTTGAACAAAATAAATTTTTCGGGTAAAATAAGTATTTTTAAAAAAATGCAGTTTTGTTGCCTTTGATGGAACAACCACTTTAAATCTAGTTTTTGATAGGTTTATAAGTTCAATTTGAATAAAATAAAATTCTTCTTTAGAATCAGGATATAAAAATTTACTCCGGATAAATTTTTCATATTATTCTGATAACTTTTATATTTTAATGAATAGTAAAAACACGCTATATTTTAATTAAAAACTACTTTTTCATCGTAATAATTTATATGGTTAAATTATAATATTTAATGGTTTTAAAGTATAAATAGAATATATTTTTACCATTTAATATAATTAATGTCATTATCATTGATTTTACATTGAATTCATAGGTAAAATCATTTCAATCTTTTGCTATGTTTTATCTTTTAAAACTCATTTTCTTAACATCGTGATTAATATTAAATTAATTTCTGCAACTTCTGTGATTTGAATTTGGAAAAATTGATTCCATATTTGGAATCATTAGGTCCAAATTATGTTAATAAATTACTTTTTATTTTTAGTCATTATGAATAGTAACTACGGTAAATTTTATTTACTATAGTTAAAGGTAAATCAGGTAATTAAGAGTAAATATAATATTATAAAATTAATCTAACACTTTTCCTAATATAATTGGATGATTATAGTTTATACTAAATCATAATTTGGTTGAAATATAATCTAATGTAAACCACTTGTATTTGATTAAGACTTTTTATTTATTTTATTTAAATGAAAGTGAAATGTCTCACTCAAATTTAATAATTAGATTATTTTTAATATAATGATATAAATAATATAAATTAGATTATAAATACTAATTTGAAATCTAAAAAGTTTTTATTTACCATGGTAATTTATTTGTAATTTTTAAGAAATATTTAATTACCTTAATAGCTTATACGTTAATGATGAAGAAATTATTTATTTAGTGAAAAATCAATAATATAGTTTTTATTAAAATAACAATACCTATAAAAATGACCATAAACATGACAAAACAATATTGGTCGAGTATATATATACCCTAAGCATCCAAGGGTCTGTTTTTGGACCATTTGGAGCCTTATAAAACCGATTAGGACATTTATATTATTATTTTTTAAATGATATCAAAGATGTCACCTTCATAATTTAATAAATATAACAATTTAAATGTTGTGATTTTAAGATTTTGTATTAGAGTAAAAAAATTATTATGAAATTTATTATATTTATCTGCATCATAGTATTTTATTTTTAATTTTTATGCCACAAATAAGTACATTAAATAATTATACAAAAATGTTGTAGTAATTATTTTAGTAAGAGATATACCAAATAAATAGTTTTAAAAATATTAAAATAAATAATATATGAACACATAAATGTTCCCCATGATTTTTTTGATGAATATTACATGTTATGGAGATATTATATATTTTTTTCGAACATATCTTCTGTTTGGTTTTTATTTAAATTCAAATAATGAATAGTGTCACAATTGACACTATTGATATTTTATAAAAATAACATATTATTAAATTATTTAAAAATCAAAAAAATATTTAAAAACTAAAAATAGAAACTTATATGGTCTAAAAGGTTATAAAGTATCCAATTATGGGAAATTGACAACATTTAAGTATGTATTTATAACAATTTAAAATTTAGAATTTTATTACCACAAACAAAATTAAATCAATTAAATAATGATAAATCAAGTTGATAAGGTTTAAAATAAACATAAAACATCTCTAAATTTTATTTGTTGATGAGATTACAACAATATCTCATCTAATATTCTAATTTATTCATTTTTGGAGGTTTTTCAGTGGGGTTTAATTTTATTATTAATTAATATTTTTAAGGCTTCCAAAAGTGCCACTCTCCTCCCTTATAAAAGGGAACCTCCTCCCTCTCCTCTTTACACAATTTTTAGCCTTCAAGATCGGCCAAAACCTGCCCATTTACCTTTTCAACTTTCCTAGAAACATTATAGAGGTTCTGGTCTCTTCAAAATACCAACTCTAGTGCCTTAAGAGGAGGTTAAGAAGAGGCTTGTCAAAGAAGAGGTAATATTTTTTACTGATTCTTTCCAATTTATTTCTTCTTCTACTTATTATTATTTATTTGTTTAATAATAAATTAATAAAATCAGTATCACTCATATAAATATATTTTATTATAAATATAAAACAACCCTATTTCATCTTCTATCCATCCTACAGAAAACGAAATCACCACGCATGCGTACGTATGGAACACCATCTCCACACCATGGTGTAATCTGTTTTCCACCACCACCTTACATGGATATGTAAAATGGTGTAAATAAATAACTATATATGATTATTTTAAATTGATATTTATTATTAAATATTATACATACACTTCAATAAAATTCCACGATCATGGGAATGATATCATTGCTCGTGCGTATGTACGGACTACCGTCTCCACAAATGCAATGAGATTCATTTTCCATGATTAACCATTAAAGTATGATTATAAAATCTATATAATAAATAATCATGAAATATATTACATAATAATGATACTAGATATATGTACATATATGTTTCATTTACTTAATTCCATTTAATTCAATAAGGAAACAAAAATAGCGTTCATGCGTGCGTTCGACCTACCGTCTCCATGAACGGTGTATTTCATTCCATTTATCAATCTATCATATATATTTATATGATGAATATATATTATATATAAATAATTTTTTAAATTTTGGAATTATTTAAATCAGGATATAAATAATAATATCAAGAACAACATGCCGAAACACGTACGATAAATGAAACGATTTTACCCAAAACGCTGCTTTAACATGGAATTTACAAAAGAACGGGTAATATAAAGTCATAAGTGAACCATATATGACATAATAACAATGAATATGATTATGTGATAATTCAATGACATTATGTAAATCATTATACAGGAGGTTCAGATACGTACGAATCATATCAGACTTAAGGTAAGGGATAACTTTTCCAATCTCTTTTTTATTCGAGATTGTTTATTCATAGGTATTTACTGGGGTTATATTTATCATCCATGTCCATGTTTTATAAAAATGGTTTCATGTATGTTTAAATTCTTTTTTACCCATTTTGACTTTTACTACATGTTATGTAAGGAATCTTTCTTTTTTTACCATACGAGGTACTTTTTGACTTTTCTAGCAAAAGTACAAGAAGAATGTTTTTTTAACTTATACAGCATAAACAGATTTTTATGGTTTCATAATGCCTAATTTTCATAAATCTTCCTCTACAAGATTTCATAACTATTTTCAAAAAAGTACTCTTCTTTTAAAATTTCATGGCATTTTGTGAAAAGAAAATTATTTTGAAAAAGAAAGGATATTTTCCTCAATAATTCATTTCAAGTGTTTTATCAAAACTATTTTCCATCTAAGAGGAAATTATTTAGGATGATCATGTTTTAAGCATAATGTCTATATTATTTACATGGTTTGATTTTTCTTATGATGAAATGATATCCATTTGTTTTATATGGATTATGTTATGATGGGATGATGTTTATGAAACCCATTTTTATTTTTTGGGTTATGATGAAAGATTTATGTTTATGTTGTGGAACAAGTTAGAATGATTTCATTATGAGATAGGTGGGACCTATATCTCCCTCCAATTAATTGGGTAAAGATTTATATCTCATGAGATAAACATTGCTGGATTGGTAAGTTAATCTGGTTCAGTGTTACAGGATTGGAACGAGGAGTGAACTCGATTCAGAAAGGGACTTTGTCCACTAAGATGGTCTTGGCAGCAATGCCTTGGCTATTGTGGAAATAATATCATGTGATTAATGGTTTTCTATAATTACATGTTTTATTCCCATGGTATTTTATCATGATTGATGATCCATTATGATCTATGCCCTACGTACTTTCATTTTTATTTCATTGCTCATGATTTTGATGTTTAAATATTATGTTCCTATTTTGAAGTTCAAATGTACATGGTTTGTTTTATTTTCTCCATGATTACCCTTAATGAGCATTTGAGATCACCCTTTATATGTTTTCTTTTCCCCAGGATATAAAGAAATGTTTTATGTAAGAAAAATAAGGAAGTTGTCTATAGGAGATGTTGAAGATCTTTCACCAAGTTTAGAAGATTATATTCCGAGTTTCCAAAGACACTAAACTATTACAGTCCTTTGGTGTCTGTTTTTTTTATGTATTAGATATTCCGAAAAAGTAATGTAATTTCCATGTACGTCAAGATTTGGGTCTCTACACCAACCATACCAACATAAATCTAAACTACCCTAGTGTTCCATAACCCTTCTTGGATAACACTTTTATCTATGCCCCATTTCATTGTAAAAATGTTTAACTCTTCATAAATATTTTGCAGAGATTGTAAGAGAGTGGGGACACCTCTACTTGGCAATTCATGTAATCCATAAGGTCCCATGAATAAGGGATTATGACATACCAACTAGAGTAATATCCTCTTTTCAAGTAAGGAAATTTGATCCTCATGATCCTCGACAACACCATGGAGGAACCTAGCACCTTTGGGTCTTATGGTTCATCCCCAGTATTTATACCCCATTCCGTATTCATTGGTTCAAACTTTTGGGTTATGACTTACTCAACCCATATTCCAACTATCCAAGTGGATTCAAAATCCCTAATATTTCACCATCCACCAAAACCTTTTAAGGTAAGGATGTAGGGTGTCACAACCCATCATGAATATTCATCCCCCCATGATTTCAAAAAGAAAAAAGGGTGCTAGAACCTGTCATGAAAACTCATTCTTCAGAATATAAATTAAGAATTAATGGTATTCTAAACCTTTTTGGACACTCATTCTTCAGAATTACATCAAGGATATAGGGCTCTTGAACCCTTGATAAATACCCATCCCCAACTTCCAGCATAAAGTCTGATCTAGAATACTCCAAACAAGAGAAGTAGTGGGTCTAAGCTAAAAGAAACTAAACTAAAACAACATAATGTTCGAGCTAGAAGACCTTAAACAATAGTAGCAAAAGGTCTTCTCTAGAAGAACCTAAAATAAAGTTGCACAAGGTATGACCCAGAAGACCCTAAACTAAAGCAGATGAATTTATAAGTTAGAAGTCCCTAAACTAAAACAAACCAATGTTTGAGCTAGAAGACTCTAAACCACAACAACATATGGTTGAATCTATAATACCCTAAATTACAATAGCAAAAGGAATGATCTAGAAGACCCCAAGCTATATTAGTAGAAGGTTTTTTCTAGAAGACCATAAACTATAGCAGCAGAAGGTCTATGCTAAATGACCTTAAACTAAAATAATAAATTTCCCAATTCAGAAGGCCCTAAAATACATCACAATAATGATATAGTTTTAAATACCTTAAAACAACCAATTAAAATAGACATAATTCCCGCTAGGATGAAAACCCAGAAAGGGTATCTTGGAAAAAATTCAAGTCTCTTCCCACTAGACAAGCACTTTGTGTGATCTAAAAAGTATTTAGTTTTTAGAAAAGGGAAAAGGCACAAAATTTGATAGGTCTAAAACCTATAAATGGTTTTCTTGAGAAAAAGAAAATCCTACGACCACTAAAATTTCCCCATATGAAACTTAGGAAAAAGACAGGGAAATATAAAAATAAAAAGATAAAAAGATTTTAGGGATCATTATTTATCCCTAAAATAAATAAATATATGCTTTCTAAGTCCATTAAAATCATAAAGAAATTAGATAATTCACCCTATGAGACATATATATTACTCAAATTATACATTTAAATTAGGTGATCTCAAGATAATGGGATTTTATGCATCAATGATAAATATTATTTTTGTGGGAATTCATGAGAAATTATTAAGAGAAATATGTTGTGATTTAAGAATTCAAATCCAGGAATTTGGGTATACTTGGTACTATATAAATGGTGGGTATCATGGTTGATCCATGGACATCAGGTCAATACAATTTCATGCACATTATGAATGAATGGAAAATTGGACAGTGACATGTAAAGTTTAGAAGGTCTATTAATTGATAGCATGATAAATGAGGATACTCCATATATCAAAGTCTCTCCTATGAATATAGAAATAAATGGAGAGTCATAAAACTATAATCCCATTAGAGAATGTGTTTAAAGGAGTATGTGAGCACCGTAGAATTTTTTTGCATGGAGGAAATGGATTGGAAAAATTGATCAATAGATTCTGTTTCTACCTCTATAATCCATTACAATGCCTCATCCCTAGCAACATCATCATGTTTGGCCTTCACTACGAGGTTGAGGATCCCCTATTTCACCAATATAATTTTCTCTGATATTTTCAGTGCGTGATACAACCAAGATAATTATTCCTGGAGATGGATGATTTCCTACTGTAATCATAAAATTTCAACATTCGTTGTTCTGACCATGTTTCAGTGAGTTTTTTCCTCTATTGCATGCTTGGAAGACACTTTCACGGCCTTATCCTAAATTTATTTTTCCAAGGACAAAGCCTCTACTTATGATAATATTAATTAAAGTACCCTCCATTTCTCCCTCATAGAGATTACTTCCTTTACCTAAGAATGAAAATAGTATAGTCAAATACCTCATAATAAAGGGTGGAAAACATAGACCTAAGATGGCACAGTCAATACTTTAGCTATTATAAAGGGCCCTCTGAAATTAAAGGTTAAATAACTACCCACAATTTCCATATTATCCATTATAAGAGTGATGTAGACTCCGATCCTTGAATCAAGTAAAAATTGGTAATAGGAATATTTTCTAGGACTAAGTTTCTAAGGGAAGGAATCATGCTCATGGTCTTCGAAAAAGTGGGTATAGAGCTGGCCTTTGCATTAGTTGATTCAGTCAGATGAATTATTATGGAAGAATAGATTATAAGTTACAAGATCAAGGGTGAAGGCACTATAAATAGAGGCACAAAGGTTTAATCAGTTAGTGGCTAGATGTTATGAATCCATTAGATAACAAACACATGTGATTGATGTTGGAAAAATATCTTTCTTAGTTGAATCAATAGAAACTTATTTTACTCCAAACCTATCTTTAGGTGAAGAGGCAACACCCTCTTGTGACGAGTGTCCTAGTGGTTTCACTGGTTTTTTATCCATTTTCATACTTTACTCACCATATTTAATGGATTAAAGATAAAAATAAATGTTAAACTACATGAAAATACTGAAAAATGTGTCGAGTTTTTGAAGAAGTTCTCACCTTCTCCAAAGCATGCCTCCATCAAAGTTAAATCAACAGTAGATAGATACTAGAATTAGTTTCTTCTAGAAACATGTTTTCCCATTTTAGGTCAAATAGAATGACCATTGCAATGTCACCAGTAAGTTTTGACCCTAACTGAGCTAGAACTTCAACCATATATACATCTTGACATTCTAGTCCTAGTAGTGAGGGTTATACTAGAGAAACAAAACACTCACCCATATTCTGAGGAACAAATTTATGTTCTTCTAGACAGGATCAATATGGGATTTCACATTTTTGATTTTTTGGGTGTTACAGGAATGTTCTAAAATAGGTAAAGATTAATATGCAATGCTTACTTGAGGATTCTGGTTGAGAGGGATCTAATAGTTCATAGAGCTTCCTTTTCCCTTTACTCTCCATGGAAGGACCCCTAGAAGGTTCCAACATTGATGGAATTGAGGATGGCACCGATGGATGTGTAAATTATGATTCCATAGGGATCATAATCACCACCCTCATTAGATCCAGTTGACCTGGGGAACCCTCATCATCGGTCCCTTTTTCACCACTCAAGTTAGCTTTGACAGCCGTAACCCTAGGAGAATATACCATGATGGTAAGAGTGATCAGTCATATATATCTTCCTACCATATCAACGATAATGAAAAAGACATAATTATGATTGAAATTGTACCATAACCATTTGAATATAGTATCAAGATCTGTCTTACCACTTCCATGATGATGGGATAGACCTTTGCATCCATGAAAACCTCCAATGTGCCCCAAATCACCATTAACTACACCAAAGGCAAGTATTGGATCTTACCCTTTAGGTTTTCCATTATCACATTAAGGTCTTAAAATAAATCCTGGACTTCAGTATGCCAATATTTGAAAGCGACAACTTTGAAGTAGTAATATGGGAAAATACTTCTAAATATATCTTCGCCTGATGTAGTATTCCCCTGAGCTAAGCATTTGTGTTTGATGACCTCCAAATCATCCATCACTAAAATAAAGTGGTAAATAATAGTTCAGGAACAACTTTACTCATAGGATCCATGATCACCACAACCGCACTATTTGACTCTTTTATAGTAATGAAACTAATGGTAAATGTTTCACTTCCTTATGTGTAATTTCCAGGGTTGTCGGTTTTCTCGAAGCGATCTGCTTTGCAGGCATGGAATTGGCTTCAACACTCACTAGAAACATTGAAGCATCTGATACTGATGTGGATAATTTATTTTTCCGAAATGAGAGGATCCAAATATTTGAATAATGTTGAGAAAAACTAATATCATCATCATTTGAAGGGATATCTATCTATACTTGAGTCTCTACCCTGGTAATCATCAACCGGTACTGGAGAGACACTATTGGATTATTTTTGACTGAATGTAAAGAAGTTAAGGTCATTTTTTCTAAATGCATTGAAATTGATGGATAAAACATCTATGTTCATACCATTCAAAGATAATTCTCCCATAAATTTGGGTATAAATGACACATTAACAAATTGACAACAAATAGACATAAGACTCTATGATTCCCCCACCATTGTCAACAATAATACGAGTGAGAATTGTATCATTGGGTTTAAAGGAGAAGAAGTCATGATGGTTCAGGCTAGCCTTTATTTCTCAATCCTTTAATGTGACAGGACTCGCCCAACTAATGCACCAAAAAAAGGGTTTGAAATGAATTTTGGGATGTTCTGGATTCTCAGTTAAACATAACTTCCCAGAAGAACCCCCATCCTACCCCATTGTACCTAAAAGGGAAAAAAATTCTATATGGGTCTCTTCCCCTCTAAATGTGGTGTAGGAGGAAATATATTTTGTCAAACATAAGAATGGATAACCCAATGTGCCTCCCTCCTACCATAGAGTCCTCCATCATAAAGGTGGAAACTCTGACTCCACTCTTATCCATTATTGGGAGAAGGTACCCACTTAGGTACATGGTAAGAAACCCGACCTACTAAATGATCTAGTCAATTTTGGGTTTAACCTCCCACCCCAAGTTGGTAAATGAACCATCTTCAACTGTGGTCCAAAAGGAACCCTCAACACTATGGGAATCATTTATGGGGAAGACCTTTGGCCTTTTGTCTTTGGGTTTAGAAAAAAAATTTCTTGATAAAATACCCCTCCAATTACTTAAATGGGATATATTTCATAGGAATAAGGTCCTTCTCAAAGACCTTTTTAGCTAATCTGATCAAATCCCTAGTAATGTTAGGGGTCTTCTCTATGTCATCCCATGTAGACTGTTGAAAAAACATATCATATATCTCTCCTAAAATTAGTGCACTGTAAATCTATGTGATGCCCCATATACTAATTAACACTTCACCATGTGTAAATTGGAATGTATTTTTATCTAGAATCCATCAATTGAATAAGTCTATAATCGATTTATTATTATAATATTCAATGGTTTTGGAGATCCAGATAGATTCATACACCCCAATGTTTTTCAACTTCGTGGAAAATTTAGAGGTGATATATTTCTCCTTGAAGTGAGAACCCCAATCCTTTCCGAAGAACCCCCTAATTGAAGGTACCATTTAAGAAACTATATAAACCTTTACTTTTTGATATATTTCTATATTATCTAGTGGTACGCGTGGATGTTGGAATCAAGTTTATGCTTATTCTTCCCAAATTATTTCAACATTAATTTATATATGTACCCATTTAATAATTTCTCTTTAGTAATGAAATGAACCATGTGAGAGATATTTTCTCAGATGGTGTTATGGGTCTCTAAAATCCAAGAGGGAGGCACAATTGATGACTTCAGTAGAAGGATATGATTTTCATTTTAAGACTCAGCCTATAAAGAGGCAAGATGTATGAGAGAGGATATTCCATGAGCTTTATCCCCATCATGTCTATCAGGTTTTTCTATGATGTCACGATAAAAAAAATGAAATATATCATCCACACGTGCAATAATGACATTCATATGATCCACCTCTACTATGACCTATTTCCTTGAATTACAAGAGCTAGAATCCACATATAAAATAACAAGAATAACATGTTATATAAATAAACATACCTTCTAGAAGGGGTGAATAACTCAAAAAACATCATAAGAATCACATGAACCATGAAGGGATTCATTATTTCATGATCAGATATAGGTTTTATAAATCACATGACCCATAGAGGACCTGTGAATTTCTTGAACAATGTAGTATCTCACAAACACTTGATCTGTTATAAGACTTGTGATCGAGTGACCCTAAGATGGTCATGTGAACTACAAGATGATCAACAAATCACATGACTAATCCAAAAAATCATGTGAGGAGTACAGGACAACCATATGGATGAGGACATGGATAATAGTTCAATAAAATTATTTAGATATGATCAATGGTTTTTTTTGAAAAAGATCTGATAAAATGTAGTCACATAGAAAGATATCGTGAAATAGTCCCATGAATAATTCTTGTAATCAATTATTGTAGAGATGTCTTATGAAAAATTTATTGCGATGAGGTCTTGTGATGAAGTCACATGATAGGATAAATCAAAAGAGATATGGTTTTCAAATTCACCAATGAAATAAACCACCCCATGAACAAGAGCCTCAGCTTGGTTTGTGAGGTCTCAAAAATTTCATCCAAGAGACCCGAGTTCAAATCTGGGTGGAGATATAATTTCTAGGTACTATAGTAGGCACTATAGAAGGTACTATTTGTCACTGTAGGATCTAATAACTATTCATCCATTTGAGATTTTGGGCCACCGGTTTGGTCCTCGGGTCCTTCAAGGCCATCGGGCCACCCCGAGACTTTGGTCCAATAAGGATTTTAGGCCACCTCAAGGCCTTTGGGACACCTCAAATATTTGGGGCCACCTGAAGGCTTTTGGTCAACCTGGAAACTCTGCTTAATGGACTAGGAAAACTCTACAAGGATCAGACTCCAGATGAAGATTCAGAGCTGATGCATTCACCAGAGCATAAGATAATGTACTTAGAAGAAAGAGAGGGTATGGCATTTCCATTGGGACCAGCCTATGCATGTACAATAAGCCTAGATGAATAGCCATGTGAAGTAGGAGTGATAACATCACAATATAGAAGCTGGGGAGGAGCAGTTACAAGTAGTTATATTCTTGATATTTCCTCCAAGACCTACGGTTCATGTAATCTCTAAGCATACAGGCCTTGTAAGGGTTCCCCATCATCCCTTGAAAGGGGGATTATCAAAAATCAATAAAAATAAGGCCTTCATTCCATTCAGGATAAATCAACCACCCCATCAATCCCTTAGTTATAATACATCCTACATAATAACAAAGATCCCCTAGTAGACCAAACATTATCTGAGACATGAGTTAGTGGAATCCCCAAGGCATCAAGTGGGTATTTACTCTCCTCATAACTGATTAATTTTCCCAAAGAACCTTTCTTCTGGGGGGAGGGGGGGATTAGTTGATTCACACTAAATTAGAATAAACATTATAGAATTGAAGAAATACCGAAAATATGGGTATTATTCTTCCAAAAAATAAAGGAATGAGTTGCATGCCTACACGAAGTCCAGACAACCAAATCATATAGATCACGTGATTTCCAGAAGGAAAAAAGATCATATGAACCTAGGAATGTGAAGTGAATGAATCTTGTGCTGAAAAAGATCTATTTATGATCACATGAATTCCCCCAAACAATACCTCCCATTCTTACAAAAACATCCAGAAAATGCTAATGACCATGTGTAGGCTTCCAGAAAAGTTCCTCCAATCATGAGACTTTTTAATTGATAGGTGGCTTACAATCACCAAAAACACCTTATAAAATAAAGGTAGAAAATGATGTAATATTAATTCGATGGAGAGTTACACTGATTTTCAAGTGTCATGCTTATGCAATTTTCAATACCTCACAGATCCCCAAGGTGGGATGTTGACCTTTTCATGTGAGAGTAAGATGAAATGTAACCTTCATCATGTGAGGGGAATCATACACACCCATTTGATCATGTGACACCCACATAGCTCTATAGATAAGAAGAGAGATTAATTGAGACAATGATAACCCACAATCATCTGAACCAATATTTATCATGCAACACATCATTGATTAGAAGAGTGACAATCCATAACAATTCTCGCACACGGTCATGAGATCCTCTACAGATCATGTGATTACCTGATGAACACCCAATGAGAAGATGCCAAAGGTCTTGAAAAATAGTGGATAAATAAATAAAAGGAGTAATCCTATCTCTAATAGAGGATACATTTATTTTCATGTGAAGGGGTTAGGCACCTCAGGTGATCACCATCGATCACATGGAGACCCTTTGACAAGCCATATTGAACTCATGAGAGGCCCCTTACAAGCCATTTTAATCTCATTAAAGGCCTATTGCAAGTTGTATTGATCTCACAAAGGAACCCAAAAAAGTCTTCTTTGATCATGTGAAAGACTTTATGTAGCCATCATGATCTCATGAAGAGTATCATACATTTCAACTCAAAGGTGTGAATACCATTTGAAATATCAATGTGATTATGTGAAATCCCTTTGATAAGTCATGGGTCTAATGAATATGGAGATGAAAGATTGTTCTTGTGGTCACTATTCATCATACAACACCATGGATGAACCACATTTGGATCATGTGAAATGTGTGATGAAATTATTCCTCCACAGAATTAGGATTATATCTGGGATATATGTTCCATGCAAGGCATGACATGACCTATAAATTCCTCCCCCTTAACACAAAAAACTAAAAATACACAAGAGTGATGAATATATGACTTCTCAAATTGGAAATAAATTCCTTTGAAAGGGTCTAAAACTAGGTAAAAATCTATGGAATGACCTAAGGTATCATGAAGCATGGACATACTCTTTATGTGATCGCCCGATAAATCACGAGAAGTACTTTCAATGGAAAATATAGGTTATGATAAGGAACTTACGAATGTAAAAATGGACATGTGAAACCTAAATAAGATAATTATTAAAAATTATTGAGTCAAATATGCAATTAATATTGAAAAATATGTATACACTAACTTTAATAGAATTGTATCATGCGTTCACATGACCTAATCAGATTATACGACAACACCAAGTAATATCATCCAAGTCTTGAGATGTTCTCTAGACATGTCTCCCATGTCTTTCAAAGTCCTCCAGATATGTCACCCAAGTTTTGAGAAGTCATATAGACATGTCTATTAAGTGTTTTTAAGTCCTTCAAGCATGCCAATAAAGTCTCACAAAGTTCTTTGGACATATCACCCAAGTCTTGTGAAGTCCCTTGGATATGTCACCCAATTATTGTGAAGTCCTCCAGTCATATCTCCCACATTTTGTGATGCCCCCTGGATATATCTCCCAAGTCTTGTGAAGTCCTCCAAATGTATCAGCCTTGTTAGGAAAAGTAATATATATATATATATATTTCATCAAAGTCACAAAAAATCCTTTCGATATGTCGTCCTTGATCACACTACACCAATGGAAATGTTTTTTTTAATCACATGAACAACCTTAGATGTTTCAACCAAGTTATGTAACATTCCTCTATAAATGTCAGATAGATCATGCGAGAAATCTCTGACATGTTTTCTTCAATCATGAAAATCATCCTAATACATGTCGTCCTTATCATATAGACACTTAAAACATGTTAAGTAGGCACTCAAGACATGTTAGGAAGACACCTCAGGACATGATAAACATGTTTATTATATATATTCATACATACTCCAAACAAAACTATTATAATTCTAATTCTTGTTAAGACAAGATAAATAGGATTCCTTCCTAAGGCTTGATCCCCATTGGGAATATAACTCAGTGTAAGTCCCTCCATGTCTCAGCCACTCTAACCACGAGACCCAAACTCTCATATGAGTTTATCATTCATCCTCATCCATCATAAGATTGAGAAGACAACTTAACTATAAAAAATATGATTCATGCTATGAAAAAGATACATAAGAAACCTTCTTGAGGTCTGAGATCTATATCAAACACCAAATTAGGGCCTCCTCAATACATAATTCCCACACCCATATGTAGTGATACTGATCACTTTATATCCCATGTTTCTCACCCCAAGCATGGATCATATGGGCTTAGGTATTTACAGAAGTCATATCACTCACATCATGAATCTTACCTTGGCCAGAGAAACCTCTGTGTGTAATCCCCATTTAGTGACATGATATGATTTTCTCCATACAAGAGCATCCACCTTGGTATAAATCCTAATGGTATTCCCGTATTGGTAAACCCTAGCGAAATAACCCTCATGAGAATTAAATATCTATCACCAACCTTAAATGGGATGAGGGAAAATAAAAATATGATGAATTTGATTCTTTTCATAAATAGGATATGTAGGATTCCTTTCCAAGGCTTGTGCTCCATACCTAGAGCCTAAGTTCCCTCATATATGTCCTTTCTACAAGAAATTAAACAGCATGGTTTAAATGAACTATGTTAGTTTTTATTCTTGTTATAAAAAGGATATATATGATGACTAATTAAATTTCAATCCCATATTTGCAACATCAATAAACTCCCTATATGGTTGTAAACTCTAGAGTACCTTTTTATATGTCTTAAAAATATAAGAAGATACCCATTGCTAAAAAATAATAGGAGAAACATGAAGAACCTCATATACATACAAATGAAATTATTAATAGAAACCCGCTTCACACATAAAAGGATTAGACACCTAATAATTTTATTTAGGTAATCATTCCCATATTAGTATTATGAATATATTCAGAAACATATCTTAAATCTATAAGAGAGTTCCATAATAGGAAATAATTCCCCCAAAAAGGGTGAGATGAGCATGACCTCACATCCTATAGAATAATGTGAGTTCCTAAGTGTCATGGGGTTTGAAAACCCAATTGAACACCTAAATTTGAAAAGAATGTCTTTACCTTGTTATGGATGTGGGGTCTGTTGGTAGTTTCTAAGTAATGAAAATGGTGAACCGAGAGTGAATGATAGAGCAACCACACTTGATCATCCCCAATCTACCCTCAAAAAGGGAAAAATAGTAAACCTAGTGTGAAGGAATGTAAGGAAAAAAACTAAATCATTATAGGCATTGGTAACCTTTTCTCATAAACCAAGGACACTACAGATTCCTGAACGAAACAATAATATATGGAATTTGGGTTAGAGTATTTCTAAAATTTATAGAATAATCCTGTGTAATAAGATGAATCTAGAGGAGTGAACCTATGATTTAGAGTAGGATTTCAAGGGGTCGGTGCATAGGATATACAAGATTCATCTTCCCTATTCTCTATTTTTTATATAATCATGTTCTCAAGATATACCAAAATTTATTAAATGTAATAGATCTATTTTTACCAAATTTTCCTTAATTTTTTCTACTATGAGTGTTATGTTTTTTGATATGAATCACCTCAACATAAATGTAACTCAACTAATCATTGAGTGGATAATAACATGACTCTAATAATTAATGAGATTTTAAACTAGAGTCATGAACTCGTATTAGGTCTCAAAACATGAGTGAGTATTATGTAGATTCAAACTTCACAAACTAAAGTCCAAACTATTGGATAATGGAAAAACACAATACCATTAAGTTTTGGAACTTTATTATATGAGTTTAGGATTTAAAGGAAAAATTATGAGGCCTTTGAATTCATAAGTAATTATATAGGTTTTATTGAAAAAGCATTATAGGTAATATAGTGATGGTTTCCCACTAATTTACATAACCAGAGGATGAGTTTAGGTAATTTAGTTGGTTCATTTTTCCATTACCATTGAATCCACTATAGTAAAGGTGAGTACTCTAGTGGCTAAATCTCAGTTGGGAACTCCTCAAAACTAAACATTTATCCCAATGCGTGGGATTTAAACCTTACACAAATTTATATCCAACTTCTTTTATTACATTTACATATAATTAAGGAACTAGTTTCCTAAAACGTGTCCATGTAGAGAGAATGACCTTCTACTAATCAAAATGTGTATAGAAATTAGTATAATTAGAGCCATTTTTAGGGATAGGTTCTTGTAGTTATTTATGTATTTGGTGAAAAATAAAAAAATAAAAAATTTAAAAACTCAAAGAAAAACCATAAAACACAAAAACAAAAAAATATCATAAAAATGTCATAGTTTTTTTATCTATTTAATTCATTGATTATATTCTTATTTTGATAGTTTATGTGAGTTAGTTTAATATTTTATATTAAATTATCACTAACATCATAATTTTATTGGATTATTTTGTTTAAAATGCATAGAAATAGAGAAGTAGTGGAGGAGTCAACAAAAATAAGAAAAAGATAAAACACAAGTGGATGGCGTACATGAGCCTTAGCCTAGTTGGTAAGGACTCCGTAAGTGCATCCAAGCGATTGGGGATCAAATACAGGTGGAGGTATAATTTCCAAGGGTACTTTAGTAGTACTTTAGCAGGAACTGTGCAGTACTATAGCAGGTACTGTAGCGGGAACTGTAGCAGGTGCTGTTTGGCACTGTAGTAGCCGGGAATATACCCCCGTTTGGGCCTTCGGGCCACCGATTTGGTCTCTGAGTCCTTTAAGGCCTTCGGGCCACCTAGGCCTTTGGGTCAGTAAGGCCTTAGGGCCACCTAAAGGCCTTCGGGCAACCTTTAGTGTAGATGAAAACTAGACAACCTACAAGGAACAAGCTCTACAATGAGGATGAGCAAGGAGCTTTCACCACATCAGAGATAAATAAATTGAAATAATGGGAGGGTATGGAATCTACCATCGGGACAAGCCTGTGAATGCACAGGAATGCCTAGCCGAACAAAAATTTGAAGGTGGAGAGCTGATTTCACTATAAAGAAGCTGGGGAGGTGTAGTTCCAAGTAGTTAGTCTGGGTTGTATGTAATGTTTGAAGACTACGAGTAATTAATTCCTCTAAGGCCTACAGGCCATGTAATACTTACACCTACGGGCCTTGTAAGGGTTCCACCTCACCCCTTGAAAGGTGTATTATCAAAAATCAATAAAAAAAATGAAGGCCTTCGGACCATGAAAAAAAGTGGATGGCATAATTCTAGGGTTGGAATATTTCAAAGAACAGATGATCCTAATGGAGAATGAGTGTACATAGTCTATATAAAATAATATTTATTTGATGAAGATAGTAACATCCTTATATTTTAAGTTATATTTCTTTTTAAATAATTTTAAATGTTTAATAGCTTTCTTAACACACAACACCGAACTTTAAGTGAATAGAAATATATTAAAAAAATGTTATTATTTAAATCTAATGAACTAGTCATTGAATAGGAAGGTATAAATATGAGTAACCAAATTATACAATATATTTATAATTTACCTACTCAAAAAAAATTTATTGATAAATTCTTATGAAATATACACTTAACTTTTAGTGAAGTCATTTTGTACTTCAAAAATGCATTTTATTCAAAAATGATTTTATTATGTGTTGTGTGTGAAATTTATAATTAATTTATTTCAATTTTATAAATTTTATTTTATAAAATGAGTATAAGTTTTTAATTAATCATATCAAAATTTAATTGTAGTGAAATTTTAATATAATTTAATTTTTTTTATTAAAAACAAATTTTTCTAAAAAAGGTTTTCTGTTGTGTTTATGCATTTATATTTCAATGACCTTTTTACACTTAAAGGTATTAAATCATTAAAAATGGATATCATATTTGGAATAATTATTCTCAAATATTAAAAATAGGTTCCTTTTACTTTTAGGAACTATGAACAGTAACTGTAGAAAATATTTGTCACCTCGTTATGGGTAAAATGGGTAAAATAGGGTTAAAACCATGATATAAGGTCTCAAAATCATCCAAAAACCTACATTTATTTTATTATATGAGATTAAGTTTTCCATATCCATCCAAAATTCTAATATATGAAATTTTTGTTCCGTTTTACATTGAAAATGTCATTTATATCATTCTAAGTAAACGAAGTTCCAAAATCTAACTCTTTTGATTTTAATATTTAAAATAACTTTTTTGAAATGGATATAAACAATATATGTTTGGTTATAAATGGTTATTTGAAATATAAATTATTTTTTACATTATAATAATTTATTTTTAATTTTTAGTAATGAAATAATTCGCTTAAATGCTTACGTAACACTAATACAACGCTTGTGCAAACAGTAAAAAAAGTAAATAATTTTAAAATAATTAAAAGTAATATTTATTTGGTGAGTTAAATGTACAAATAATTTTTGAGATACATATAACACATTATATATGTATGAATGGATGATAATCAAATTCCAACTTTTTCATGATTTATTTGAATTCAAATTAAAAGAATGGTGTCATAAATGACATTAATTATATTTTATGAAAATAATATATTATTAAATTATTTAAAAATAATAAAAATATATAAATATCACTTGTTTGATTATATATGGTCCAAAAATTAATTCCTTTTTAATTTATAATAATTGTTTTCCCTTATAAGTAAAATAATAACCCTTAAATATTGAAAAAGTTGTTATTGCGGTCAAGGTTAAAATTATTTAATGAAGGGATTAAACTAAAAGATAAGGGTTGGAATAAAACATAAACATGCCCAAATTTTATTGGTTAAAGTTATTTAAACAATATAATATCTTATATTCAATATTATGGCCATTTGGTGGAACTTGAATATGAAAATGAGTTTATTATTTTTAAATCATTTTATTAATTACAGGTGTGCCCTTTTGTTCGCTATAAAAAGGAACCACCTCTCCTCTCTTAAAAAATATATATCCACTTAGCTCAACAAAAACCTATAAAGAAATATTCTCAAAATACTTATCCAAATTCTTTAGGTAATATTCTTACCCAAAGACCAATGCTAGGTCCCTTAATAGGAGATCTAAAGGAGCTCTTTCCAAGAAGAGTTAATCACCTTTATTGACTATTTCAAATTTACTTCTTCTTATAAATCCTAAAAATATGCTGAAAACATAATAAAATAATAAATATAGTATCATAAATATACTAATATTTTATTATGATCATGATATAACCATTTCCAATTTTTTTTCATCCTATGAAAAGTGAAAACATCGATTGTGTGTATTTACGGCTTACCGTCTCCACGTAGCGATGTAATTCAATTTTCATCACCAATTTATTTGTATAGTTATAAATATGGAGTAGATAAAAATATATGATATTTATTAAATAATTATTCATCTTAAATTATAATATCATATAGTCCTTTTAACTTTCCAATCTGTTAGAAAATGATAATTTCGGTCATGTGTACGTGTGGACTACCACCTCCCGAAAGCGCTGTGATCAATTTTTTGTTTACATTGATATTAATAATGAAATATTTAATTAATATATTTCATATATAATATATAAATTTATTCTAAAAAATTTATTAATTATTTATATTTCTTTCTTTCCATCCTTCGAAAGGTGAAAACAACATTCATGCGTACGAACGATCTACCATCTCCTTGAATGGTGTAATTAAATTTTCTATCTCTACCTTATATGGATGACACTAAATATATATGTAATGAATGTATAATATATTCATATAATTTTTAACATTATGGATATTACATATTTTTAATAAAAGTACAAGGATCAGAACTACCGAACTAAAATTCTCATAAAAAACGAATAATTTACACAAAAAACAATGATAATAATAAAATATTGATCACCAATGTGTGATAAGATGTTATAAATGAATCATATAAGATATTATTGACATGTATATAGTTTTAATTTTTAAGAATAATCAATATAATTTTATTATATAGGAGGTTAAAATCACTTACAAGGCATGTGGAACTTGAGGTAAGGGGTTTTTAACTCAGTTTTCATTTATTGGGTTATACTTCTACTACATTGACTATGTTATTCCATGATTATGTGTAAAATGACCTATAATTTTATTATATTGTATTTAAAATTGTTTTTTTTATTTTTAGTTGTTTCATATAATCAATTCATTGATTAATAATCACATCATTGATATGATCTTTTTAAGGTTTTCATAACTCAATTTTTTTCATTAGGTTATATTACATCTTTATTATATTTGACATGATAAGATTATGTGTGTAATTAACTATGGTTATATTATGTCATATTTACACTTTTTTTGTTTGTATTTAAATTTTTTATACATAACAACTTCATTTATTAATTCCCACTTCAATGATACGGTATTTGTAAGGGACATTGTCTCAATTTCCACTCCATTGAGACATATTTAATATTATGATCCTACTTAATTTTATGTTCTTTATATAATAAAACTTTGATGTATTCGACATGAAAATATATTTATTAATTATGATTAATGTTTTAATTAAATATTACTCTTTCAAGGGGTTTCAATTTAAAATTTACCAAAGTGGTAAAGATTTATTTTCTCATTTTTGGGATTTATTTTATTTTCAACAAATTAATATTATAATCCAACCTTCATAAAATCTATATGTTTTCTTATAATATGTATATTTTAGTAATTTTACATGTTTTATTCCAATTTTTCATCTCTTTTTCACTTGAATCAAGAAAATAAATCTTTAAATGAAAATTTAATATTATTTACCTTTTTGATTGGGTAAATATTTCTTCCATGTCCATAACTATCAATATTGTTTTAACAAATTCCTATTTATTTACTCAATTTATTTGTTAAGGTCATTTTATGTTATCATTGAGTTCGTATAAGGTTTAAAAGGAACATTTATTATTCTTTCTGAAAGGTTCATTTTTTAATTTCTTTTACCAAAAGTCAAAATGAATGTTTTTATAACATATACAACATTAAAAGATTTTAACACAACCATAACCGTTTACACTATTTTGATTATTCTAAAAGTTTTTCAATGGGTTTACAATGAAATATCTTAAATAAAAGTATATTTTAATATTTTCCTTCCATTTTATTTATTTCTCTAAAGGACATGATTTTATTATTAAACTTGTATTTATGATTAACTGATGGTTAACTTTTATCTCTTATTAATTTTATGGTTATTAAATTTATATTGAAACATTTTTTTCTTATGATAATTTCTCATTAGACATTAAATTTCTCATAAATATCCATATTCTTTGTATCATGGATATTATTATTTCCTCAAACATATACCATTTATAAATATGGTGTTTTGAAATGAAATTTATTGGATTGAATGGGGAAATCTTGATATTATATATTCTTTACTCAATTTGAATATTTTTTGATAAGGAATATTATTTATGAATTAAATTGATTATTTAATCTACAAGGAATGAATTAGATTTGAAATGATGAGTGGATTCTAGAATTATATAGCCCCTTGATGCATTGACATGTCTTGTGAGACAAATAAATTGGGTAACCATATTAAATGGTATTGGTGTATACCAACCCTTCGATTAAACAATCCTAGCACAATTACTTAATAGTAAAAATATCATGATGATATGTCCCTTGATGCATTGAGATGTATAATGAGAGGAATAAATTGGCTAACCTTATTAAATGGGCTTGGTGTATACCAACCCATAGATTAAACAATCTTATCACAATTCATTAATGGTGAAGATATCATAATGTATGATATAATGAAGTCAAACATTAATAATTTCATTCACTAAGACTTCAATTATTATTATCAATGATATTAATACACTGATATTATCCAAAAATTAATTTAATGTTCTTGTTTTCTATTAAATGTCACATTTTTTCATTTTTTTACTTTTCCATATTGATTATTCTTTATTCACTCATGACAGCTTTCGCCGCACATAAACCTTACCATGAATTTGATCTCTCCTTTATTTTCTTTTCCTTTCCAAAGGATATGAATAAGGAATATTGAAATGAGTTCAAGGATTCATAATGTTTATATAACTATGTCTTAAGTTTATTTTCAAATATAAAAATGGAAATAATGTATGGATCTAGTTATTTAAGACTACTAAACTATTTAGTCATCAGGGATATAATCACTTGTCATTTTTTCCAATGTCATAAAGTAATCACCGACTCTAGGATTCTAAGGTCGGGGTCTTTATAAAGAAAAGAGATGTTGATTCGTAAATATATCTTCAAGATAATGATGAATATACTAGAACTAGATAATGCATCATTAAAGTTATTATTGAATGAAATTGAGAAGAAACAAAAAAAACTAAAAGGACATGTTGTCCTAATCACCTCACATTAATAGATTTGGGGGATGTTGAGTCTCTCGATATAAGAAGAATAACCTACAATGCCCAGATGCATAAGTTAATACTATGACCACCTAAATGTTGGATGTGTAATGATGGAAAACTATAGGAGAAAATATAATTTAGTAGTGAGTTTTTAGTAGCAGTTTTTGAAATAACCATTAAATGTATATCTTTTATTTTTTAGTAATGGTTTTAGAAAACCACTGCTAATTTATTACAGTTTATTAAAAAACAAACCAATTTAGTAGTGGTCTTATAGTGGTGGGTAAACCATCGTAAAATATATTTCTTAATTTTATTATTAATTTTTATTTAATTAATTATCAACTATTTATATATTTATATATTTACACACAAACACACACATACACATATACAAAAAAACAAACAAACGTACATACATACATACAAATATACATTCATGCATACATACATATATACATATATAAACGCACACACACACAAAGATATATATATATATATTAAAACTTTTTGTCAAAACTTACTCATTTAACCAATGATCTAAGAGAATTTTAAAATTGTACTTCAGCTTTAAATTACCATAGTTTCTGCTATGGATATCCGTTTGTGTTTCAACAATTATCAAATTAAAGATTACAAAAATAAATAATGTCATACTGGATAATTTTTTTAATAATTAATAATAAAAAATAATGAATGTTCTAAGTAAAAATGGAAAATAGACTTCAACATCAAAATATAACATCTCATTATAGGAAAAAGTGGTTTTTTGATTGGTTATTTGTATCAGAATAGGCACCCATCATAAATAATAAAAAATATTGAGTTATTTGTGATCGAGTGAGAGTATCATCACAAATAACTCTATATTTCATGGCATTTTCAAATAGATATTAATCATTTCACAAATAGTTTTGGTGTCAACACACACCATATCATAGGAAATGACTATTTGAGATAGAAATCCCAATTTCGTCAAAAATAAAGGTATTTTATATGAAAAAAGATCTCATAAAAAAGAAATGTTTAGTTCTACAAATAAAAAATAAACACCATTCCATTGTAAATAATATTATTTGTAATAGAATAAATATTTACATCATAAATTCTCTTTCAGTAGAGTTAAAATAGGTTAAATATGGTGGGTAGCATTTCTGAATGATCAAGACTTTTGTCACAAATTCCTTTTCATTCACCCCCACAACTCTTTATAAGGGGAAGTATTTGGGATGGAACCCATTGAAAATACTGTTATTTGGGATGGAAATTATGTTAAAAATATTCTATGGAAACTTATCTAAACTATATAATCCCCAAACATCATTCTTTTGTCACAGTTTTCAAGTTCATATTTTGATTTCTCTATGAATTATCCCTCATATCTGTCTATATTAATTTAAATTTTTTATATGAATGTTTTCATAATCACATAAATATCTTTATTTAGGTAAAAATTTGTTTAAGGTATTTATTTAAAATATTTGTAATTGTTAATTTATTTTCTTTATTTCAATTTAGAAATAAATAGTACAAAATAGTAATAATAATGAATAAGTATTATTAATTTATAGTAACTATTAATAATTATAAATAATTAGTAATAATTAGTAATATTTATAAATAATTACTATTAATTAGCTTTAATTAGTAGTAATTACAAGCAATTAGTAATAAATAGCAGTAATTAGTAATAATTAGCAATAATTTCAATAATTAGTAGTAATTATTATTAATTAATATCAATAACATAAACTAAAAAGGCTAAGTCATGGTTTTGGAATCCAAACCCTTAACCCAAAATATATTAATAAAATACACAATACAGAAGGAGAGATAGTTCATGCAAGGAATAATTTCTCACACAATACTAATTCAACAATTTTGAGTCCCTCAAGATCCTAGATTCCTAGGATACTAGCGTCTGCCTTTTGGGTGTCAGCCTCTCCACCGTGTATTGACTAGAAAGACCTCATCTTCCGCATCAGATGCCGATTCAGAGGAGTCCCCAATAAAATAGAAAATATTTATTTTTAAAGATAAATCTCTAAATTATATATTTATGTCATCTCATATTTGATCTTTAATGTTAACAGATAACAACTTTTGTACCATAAAATATTCATTAAAGACAAATACATCAAGCTCCATCAGAGAATAAATAAATTCAATCTATAAATAAATAAGTAGCTGCTTCCTTTCCAAGTCCCTCAGTGGGTCTTTCACCCTCTAATCCTTAGGAGGAATGATTATGGATTTTCTTTCTCAGGCATTATCACATTTATGGTCTGAATCCTTTCCAAAAGAGGCATATTCCTTACTCATAAGATCATTAAAATGGGGTGGATAAGGCCACTTCATTTTCTCCATAACACTTGGATATACAACCTGTAGGGGTTTGATGGAATTGAAACCTAGATGATCGATCAATTTGGATTTATGAGGGGTGACCAATAGAATAACTCTTCATACATAATGATTTTCTAAACTTTATAGGTCTTTGATACAATCATATTTTTCTATCTTAACTGTCAGTCAACCAATTCCTAAGAATCATCCTCATAAATAGATTGATCATCCATCCGTTCTTCATCATGTTTACCATCTTCACCTTGATTTTCACCCATGTTCCTACCCTTCAGATTAGTTTTCATTACCTCTATTATGGTAATTTTAGAATAATATTTGATTGTAAATAAAGACTTATAATTCTTGCGAGTAGCAGACCCTCTTTGTAGAATGGGACTAATATTACTCATAATTTTGAGACTAGGCTGAGAAAAATCAGCAGATTTAGAGAGAGATGATCCATTACCCTTATTGTATTTAGGGTACCCTCCAAGAGAAGAATAAATATCTATATATGAAGGACATGAATTATTACTGTGAGATGGTGTCAATAGAGAAGGGTCCCGAGAATTAATCTCTTCATTATTAGAGGCATAACCCTCTTCAGCAAGATCATCCCACGTACTAGACCTATGTATAACTGCCATAGAAGTAGAAACATCCACAATATCCTTATTATTAAAAACCAAGTTGTTGAAATAGTCATACTTCTTCCTTTCGGCTGCAACATCACTAGCAGAATTAGTAGTAGGAAACTCTGAACCCACACCCTTGTTGGACCTTGAGTTTCTCTGTCTACAACTATCTGTCTTGTGACCACTTAGATTAAAAATAGTACAACATAGTCCTTTTTGGAAATTTTATTTGGAATGATCAATGGTCTAACAACCAATACAGAATAAGGGTATTTTTTCATACATTACAGTTAGATCAAAACTGATGTCTGCTGTAGATAGAGTCACAAATTCAATGGGCATCGAACTAAGACCCACCTCTACTAGGAAGTGCAAAAAAATCCAAAGAAGACCTCATCAGTTTTCTGATCAAGTTTAATTAGAGTACCAATTGATAAAACAATGTCAAATAAGATTTTCGGATGCCATAAAATCCAATTCAAACCATAAATTTGAACACAAACCTAGGTTTTTGTGTAGTGGAAAATAAAAGGATTGAATCAAGGGTCCTAATCTGGGTTGCACATATTCCTTGAATTGAGAGAGACTGGACCAAAACACTATTCCTTGTACTTTAGCTCCTTAGAGGGGAAAAGGATGTGGAAATGACCCTCCCGATCGGGATGAATTTCCAGCCATAGAAACAACAAACAATAGATAATATTCATTCCAAGTCCTTGGTCATCCAAGGATTATGACCAGATCGAAACACCACCCTTCCGATGATAAAAAGTTCACAAATCTAAAACCTATACAGAATCGGAACTTGATTGATGTGAATAGGGACCGAATTACCTCATTGAAAAATTCATTTGTTAGCATTATCCTTTCCCGAGGCAAATAAAGTTTTCCATCCCCAAATCCAACTCCAAGAGTGTGACAGGTGAATACCTTTGGATCTGTTAGCTTCATCAAAGGATTAACATCCCTCATCTCCGGTCCATGGGGACAAGAAGAAGATGCATTGAAATCATCCAACCTAGCATCCATAATACTCAAGCGAAGACTAGGAAGAGATGAAGAATCATTGATGACCTTGTGTGAGTCAAATATTCCTTGAGTAAGAAAGGATTCAACGAACACATCTCAGTTCGAAGCCTCCACAGGCAAAGAACCCTAGATGCCATTGGGAGAAATCGAGAGCCGCTCCCGCATGAAACCCATCTTCAAAACATTACCACTCTGGAAAGCTATTCATATTAATAACATATAATTATTAATAATTATAGTTAATTAGTAATAATTTACTATATTTAGAAATAATTACTAAAAATTATCAATAATTATAAGTAATTAATAATAAGTAATAATAACTAGTAATTATTACTCATAATTAGTAATAATTAGTAATCATCACTGATAATTAGTAATAATCGTAGATAAATACTAAATAATTACTGATAATTAGTAATAATTAGTAATAATCACAGATAATTAGTAATAATTATTGACAAATACTAAATAATTACTGATAATTAGAAATATTTTGTAATACTTTCTAATAATTAGTAATAATTATTGATAATTAGATATATTTTTTTATAATTAGTAATGTTTAGTTATAATTGATAATAATTAGTAATAATTATCGATAATTTATAACAATTAGTAATAATTGCTAATAATTATTAATAACTAGTAATATTTAGTAACAGATAGTAAAAATTATTGATAATTAGTAATAATTACGGATAATTAATATTAAGTAGAAATTATTAATGTTAATTATTAATAATTAGAAATAATTATATATAATTAGTAATAATCACTGATAAATTGTAATAATTAGTAATTATTACAGATAATTGGTCTTAATTCATAATAATTATCGATAATTATTAAATAATTACTGATGATTAGTAATAATTTGAAATAAATAGTAATAATAACTGATAATTATTAATAATTTGTGATATTTAGAAATAAATAGAAAAAATTAACAAATATTAGTAATAATTAACAATAATTAGTAATAATTACCAATAATAAGTAATAATTATCGATAATTAGTAATAATTAGTTGTAAATCTTAATGATTAGTTATAATTAATAGTAGTTAGTAATAATTAGTAAAAATTAGTAATAATTAATGATAAACAGTAATAATATGTAATAATTACCAAATATTATTAATAATTAGTAATAGTTACCATTAATTAGTAATAATTACTAGTAATTAGTATTGAGTAATAGTAATTAGATGTAATTATGAGTAAATTTCACTAATTAGCAGTAATAAACAGTAATTAGAATAATTATTAGTTATTTGTACTGTTGTAATAATTAGTAATAATTACATATAATTAGTAAATAATTTCTGATAATTAGTAATAATTAATAATAAACATTGATAATTAGAAATAATTAGTAATAATTATAGATAATTTATAATTATTAATAAAAATTATAGATAATTAGTGTTAATTATTAATAATTACCAACAACTAGCAATAATAAGTAATAATTATCGATAATTAGCAATAATTAGTAATAATTACCAATAATGATTAATAATTTTCAATAATTATTAATAATTACCATTAATTTGTAATAATTTGTAATAATTTATAATAATTAGTAATAATTAGTAATAATTTTTAATAATTTGTAATAATTAGTAATAGTAAGTAATAATTCCTAATAGTTTTTAATAATTGGTAATATTGGTAATAACATGTAATAATATGTTATAAACAGTCCTAATTAGTAATAATTTCTGGTATTTAGTAGTAATTACTAGTAATTACCAATAATTAGTAATAAATAAAAGTAATTAGAAATGTTATGATTCTCTATTTTTTTGGGATAATACATTCTTTCTTTCAGAATTTAAGAAATATTTCTATTTCCAATTTTTTAGAAAACCATCGAATAAGAACGTAGATAAGCGTTTCTATTATGAGACTATGGTTGGAAAAATCATTAAAAAAAATCCAAATGGTTCTGGAATAAATCATGTATATATTAAGGATACCAAAACTTTTTTTATCATTTGCATTATCAGAATAAGAATTTTTTCTGAAGGGACAATTACTTGTTTATGTAAAAATGTGATCAGAGAATATTTGTAACTTTTGATATGGTCGACGTTCATCTATTTCATTTTGGTTTTCATAAAGATTATGTTTTTTGGTATAAATATGGTGAACATAATTCATGAGAAGATACAAAAAATTTGGTTCCAGGTTAATCATAGTTTTAAACTTTAGTATTAAGGTTATTGGATCATCATTTTAAAAAATAGAAAATCAAAATGACAATTTAAATCCCATGTTGGAATCATCTTGATTTTATGATTTAATGAAATTTTATGAGGATTCCTTATTTCTTGGTTTCAAGATATGAAATTTTAAGCAATTACTAAATTTATGGTTATAAAATTATATAGTTGAATGTCAAATATTTGTTTTGATCAAATATTTTCTAGGATTATTTCATTTTTACATGAGGGAAATATGTTTCCTACAAATAGGCGTAATAAGGAAAGTCTAGGTTTTTTCATGTTAATTAGTTGAGATATTACGTACTTGTAGCTAGATAACATTATTTATTTATGTCTCACAACACAAACTCACTGATGACATGGAATATGTCAAATATTTCTATTATAAAATTTTTAAATCAAATTTATGATGGTTATTCAAGGAATTTTTTTGATAATACTAATCATCCTTTTTCTTTATAAGCTTGAAACATGCGATTAGGTCTTTCTACTAAATGTTTATATCCATTTGGTTATTACAGTAGTCAATATTCTTATTTGAATGTCCTTATTACTCTGTACAGTATACCTACTTGGATGTTAATGAAGGAACCATACATCCTTTTGACATTATTAATTCCAAGACATATAAAAAAGAATATTGATTTTAATTTGAATCCATTAATTAATGATTTAAATTTATTTTTGATTAAAGGTGAATGTATATATGATGTACTTGAAAAATAGTATTTCATAAGTAATTTTTTTGTAATGTAGATAATTAATGACTTTCCAGTGTATGACATGTTATATAGATAGCGTGAATATGGTCCAAAATCAAGTCTATAATGCATGAGTGATAGAAAAGTGATTATGAATATCAATGGAATAAATTTTTTTCTGACTTTAATGATATATTTATTCTTGAAAATCGTTCATTACAAAGAGAAAAATTATTTCATAAAAGGTATAATTGAAAGAGATGGAACTACAATAATGATATCAGATATTGATTTAAAATATAATTTCTCTTCATTATCTTTTATTATATTTTGACTGATTATAAACTAATAGAAAATATATGGATTTGGGAAAGTTCACAATTGGATAAAGAAGAGTAAATTTTGGGATATTCTATATTGGTCTGATTTTTTGGTCCATCACATGTAAGTTTTCATGCATATTGAAATAAACTATTTTGATAACATATTATCTACAGTTTTAGACATGTCTAGTAAGACTAAAGGGAATATAATGGCAAGATTAGATCTTTCCCAGATTTATAGGTGTCCATAAACTCAGTTACTTGAAAATTATTCATCATAGAATTTAATGAATATAATAGAATCTTATAAAATTTCTAAATAAAACCATTAATTATTTTTCCAGTGAATTACTGATTTGAGGTTACTGGATGGTTATGTCTCCAATTTAAGTTGATGTGTTATAAATGGTTATAATATTAGATTAAAGATTAATGATCTTCATATTATAATAGAAATATTACTAACAATATTTCTTAGAGTTTGATGAATTCATTGACTTGGGATGTGTTGACAAAAATATCATTTTTTATGAGATATTTGGGTAGCGACAGCAGACTATGATGGACTTAGTAGGCTAAAACAAGATACTATTTAATTTTTTGGTAAACTAGAAAACATATCCTCAATTTCTCGGATTCAATGGAATATTTAATATTACATTTTTCACATGAAGAAAAATGTGGAGGAAAATTATAGTTTCGATGGATATACCCATACAAGAGATTCATGATGAAATCGAACGATAGGGTAAATAATATGGAATCAGTTGATGAGTCAACTATAGATGAATATTTTCAAGAGGAAATTTATTTATTTTTTGTCCTTATTTTCCACCTGCATACCATTCAAAACATAATTGAATGGGTCATAATGAGGGAAATGTTGATCCAGAAATGAATAATAAATTATCTATATTTAATTAACTGGAATATGGTTTTACTAGAGTTCATGAATGATGGATTTTAGATTATGAAGAATAAAAATATCATACAAACGTTTTTTTTTAATTTTGAAGAAATGAAACATTTTTTAGAGTGAGTGAAAATTTCATATAATATATTTTTTAAAATTAAATTAATTTGAATTTATTTATATATTTTATGATGATTATATCAACAAATAGATTATAAAAATTACACTCGTAGCTCCTAAAGAACATTAAAAACATATTTTTTACTAGTAATTTAAAATATTGGGAATGTAGATTATTTATGTTTTATTATATGAAATAAATTTATTATTTGATATATTATAAATTTTTTTTATAGGTATCAAAAACTTCAGATAAAATTGATAATCGAATATTTCTATCATGTAACCCACTATACGAATTGGTTAAATATGATAATGTATATTTGGTTAATGGATTTTGATTTCATTAATGCACATATGGTGAATAAAAAAATAATTAACAACGGTGTTTTTCTTGAAATGGCCTAATAATAAAAAAAGTTAATTTTCCTTTTATAGCATGTTGGATGAAATAATTGAGTTATGTTATCTAGGAAACAAATATATAATAATGCTAAAATGTCATTGGTATGATACTAATAGAAGGTTTCACATTCATCGAGGACATGAAATCATACAAATAAAATATAAAATCCTTCTTATAGTAAATAAAACATTTATTCTACCTCCTCAAACACATAAAAATTATTATGCAAGTTATAATGTTGCTTCAAAAATTTAATTTACTAGCAGAGTATAATAAATAATAAATCTCATGAAAACCAGTTCATGCTGAATGAATATTTTTATATTGAAGTGAAATAAATTGAAAATTTTAAAGATAGAACACCAAATACATATATTACTCAAATTTTTACAAATATTGATGATGAAACCCTCTAGTTATAGACCAATGGTGTTAATAATTTTATTGATGTTACCAATGAATTTGAAATAGAAAGGGATGATGAAGCTAAATCTCCTATGGAAATTAATAATACTAAGAAGGAAGACATAAATATTGACATCATGTAATATAAATAAGATGATGAACATAAATAATGAATCAATTAAATATTGGTTATAGTCATAATTAAAATTTAATAATTTTTTAGATTTATTTACAGACAACATTATTCTTTTAATTCAAATGGATGGAAAATATATCGATGAGATGTTTCATAGGCTCACAAATCTTTGACTTCTTGGTGATCTTCCTAATGACTCATCATACAACACATATGTTTCTTATACTACATATTCTACTTAGAGGGTTCATTTTTTAGCTATATTGAGGATTCCTGACCCCTTTCCTAAGTGATGTATGCCTCTTGATTTCGATCCATGCATGCAGAGGTCTATTCAGTTGTGTATTTTAATAAATTTTCATTAATTTATTCATATACTAATTGTTTGATTATTTTTTATTTTTTCCACAGTTTTTCACATATAACTATTGGATAGGGTTTTTGATTTTACATTACTATTTTTCCAAACTATGGGTGATGTAGGATCATGTTCCCATTAATCTTCATCATTACATATTTGATCACTAGATGATAACAAAATAAATAATCTTTATTTTGAAATTTATTTAACTATTACCATGATATTATTAATTATTTTAAGGGTTTATGGTATCTCATTAAGTATAGAATGGGATCCACCATCTTAGAGGCATGGGATGTTAGTGTGGATGGACATTGTTTCCATTTTTTAAACAATCTGAGAAAGAGATCAATGGAGAGTGCTAGATTCAATATTTTTTATTAGAGTTACTATAGTCATTGGAATAATAACATCTAATCCCATTTTGGGATGGATTTTTCTCCTTATGGTTAAGAGATAAGTTTTATAAAAGATCGTAATTAAGATAATAAATTTGGTTGAGATGGGAGGTCACACATAGAGCTGGTAGTCATAGCTTTAGTATTCATCAATGAAAAATGATATATAATTTTATTTAATACTTTTTATATAATTTAAATATAATTTTTTTATTTTATATTCATGTAATAATTTGATCGTACAAATTTTATATATTTATTTTATAATAATATGTACAATGATCTGATAAATTGAGAGAATACTCGTGACCAACTATGTCAGATTGTGGTTAAAATAATTTTTTTAAATATTGACTGAAATTAATAGTTTAATTATTTTAATTTAAAATTGAATTTTAAGGAGGAATATGTGGATTTGAATTCTCACACCCAAGATGTGAGTTAGGAAAATACTGTGGATCAGGACACATATGATTCAGGATTTGATGAGGTATCTTGGATACAATCGACTCTGTTTCATATTGAGAAAGGTTGAGTGACTGGTATTGGTTCTCAGTGGATGGAACTCCATCCCTATACCCTGTACAAGTCATCGCTTGTACTCTACCATCTAGTCATTTTGTTCCTCCTAAAATAAATTTTTTTAACACCTCTAGATTTTATGAATTATTTTTTCTAAAATTAATTGAACCTTTTTGATATTTTTCATTTCACACAACATTGAAGATTGTTTATTTATTTTAAAACACTATGTTAGGATTCCATTATACACAAAACCAAGTTAATAATGAACTAGAAAAAATGTAAACATTATATTTATCTACAAGGAACAATGAGGTTAGCTTGTGTTACATGAAACAATGAGTTTCCTCAATGACTTGTCCAACACGCAAGACCAAGTTTTACTGAATAATAGAAGACCATTAAAATGTTATTACTTAATATAATAATATTTAACCTAGTTGTTAAATTAACAGTTATGAATAACACTAACTAATTTATAAAAATATATGGTTTACAAAAATATAATATTAATTCATATGTTACCAATTAATTAGAAATTAATATGAAAACCAATTAAATATAAATGGAAATATTATTATTTTTATGGTCACAAAGTTGTTTAAACCTAATAAATTTAATTAATTATAATTAGTGAGTGATATTAATGTTATATATATGTTATATATTAAATAAAATATTTTTTATATTTATCTAATATATTTGACAAACATAAGATAATAAAAAACACAATTTTATACTTAAAAATCAAATATATTTATTAAGGCATTTTTACCACTATTTAAGGGAGAACCCATTTTAAATACAATTTTTGGAACTTTTATAGATTTAATATTTCAAAATAAAAATCAACTTTGAAATAGGACTATAAGAATTTTTTTACGGTAAATTTTTGGTATTTTTATGTGAAGTTTTATTTTTTAATGAATACTGAAAAATATTGATTTTTAGCAAACTTTTGAATGTTTTTACTTTAAAACCCCACATTGTCAACCTGACTGTGAGATTAATTTTAAATTAATTTCATACAATTATGTGATTTGAATTTATAAAAATGGATTCCATATTAGTAATAATCATAATTTATAATTTATAATAAGGTCAAATTATTTTTTTTACAAAAAATATTTGTGAAAGTGATTAAAATTAATTACATTGATTAAGGTAAAATTAAGCTTAAAAAAGGACTAAACCATAACCATAATGCCCAAAACAACCTATATAATTGTCTAAAATACATTGGATGGTCATATATGGGTCTTATCCTCACTTTAACTACCTTTTATCATTATTTTATCCACTTTATTTAAAAAACGTGGGTGGGGTTTCCCTTTTCCAAAATATTACATGAGTGCCACTTCTCCATTACAAAAGGCCACCACCTCTCCATCTTATTCACACATCTCAAAACAATTAGGTTTAGAGAAAATATACCCAATAAAATTTAAAACATCCCCCTTAATCCTTTAATACCCCCTTTTTGTAGAAATCAATCCAAGGAAGCCTTTGGCACAAACAAAAGGAGTTACCCAATTAAGAGGTAACATATTCTCTCAATCTCCTTTTATTTTATTTCTACATCCTCCACTATCTTTATTAAATTATTGTATTAAAACACCACAATAATAAATATAATAATATTTTTTTATAATAACCTTTCAACCTACCCTTAAAAACACATCCATCTAATGGGTAACAAATATACTTTTTATGTGTAAGACGAACTACCACCCCACTAAATGATGGATGATAATTTTTCCTTTACCACCTCTCATGGTGGAAATTATGATGGAAACTATTTTTAGATTTGTTATATATTATATTTATTATGTATTTAAGCTTATTTAATCCTTTTAAAACACATATATTTATGATTTCCATTTAGTTCAAATATGATAATTCTATTTGAGGAAGAGTGGAATACCACCCATCAAAGTGATATGATTCATTCAAACACTACATGGAATGTATTAAAGATGAGTTTAGTGAACTTATATTATATATATGATATAATAATTATACTGTAATAATTATATATATACATATATATAATCATATTCCATTTACCTTCTTTCATTCAATATGACAATAAAAATGGAAACAATGTTCATGAATACGTACGACTTACCGTCTCTATAAAAGGTGTATGCCATTTAATAATTCTATATTATATAAGTTATTATAACAAACATATAATGAATATTTTGGATATTTATATCATTATTTACATTACTTAAATAATTATACATGTATAAGGACCAAAGATATAACAAATTAATACACATGCGAATAATAAAGAGAATATTACCCGAAGTGAAACATTAACATAGGATTGTTAACAGAGGGTAATATAAGGTCATAATAAAACAATATATGGTATTAGATTTAATAATATGGTTCTTTAAAATATTTATAATAAATTTATATTTATCATACAAGTTGTTTTAAAGAGTCTGATGAGATTCAAGACACAAGGTAAGGGGATTTCATCTCACTTTTTATTTCCATGAGATACATGTAATGTTCACCACTCATTTCATTTTTCTTGATGTATATACTTACAATGAATGTATTATATGATTATTATTAATAAAGGTTTGGGTAATTACATATCAATTCTATGATATTACATTCATGGGTTTTATTTTTCAAAAGATACCAAATCCGTAAGACAGTTTGGTCTTAATTTACCTTCTTTGAGACACATGCCGTGTTATGAACCTATATTTTTCCATGAGGTGAATATACGAATATAAAATGTTATATCGTGAATATAAATATTTTCAGGATATTTTAAACTTCAATTAATTTAATTTTCTTTAATGAGGAATATGGTTCAAAGTTACCAAGTGGTAAGAGTCTATTGAAACAATCTCACTGCTTTTCAAGATTGTTTATGATTATACTTACTTTGATGAAATATTATGATCCATATATCAATAAAACTCATGTATTTTATTATAATATATCTATTCATGATACATTCATATATTTTTACCATTTTGTTTACTATTTGTTACATAATATAGTTAATATAGTGTTTTTAAGAAATCCAAACATTACCCTCTCTTCGGTTAGAAATATGTGTTTTTCAAAAAAAATGTTTTTTAAAAAGGGTTTATGAGAATATTACACTTATATCCTAAGATAATTAAACAAAATTTATAACCCTTTTGTCTTTTACCAATGATTGGAATGGAATATTCTTTTCACTTTTCGAATGAGACATTTTTCTAACCTTTTTACCATAAAAAAAGAATGTTCTTTTTTACCTTGTTCAACATGTACATATTTATGTACTGTCAATACATTGAAGATTTATTTCCTTTTTTAAAGGTTAATTTTTACAAAAATGTTTTTAAAATATATTTTCAAATAAATGGGTTTCGAAAGGGTTTCAAGCTTTTTTTATAAGATTTCAAGGAAATTTTTATTCAAAATGTTTTAAAGCTTCTATTATATGTTTTCAAGGAAAAGTTTATCAAAATGATTTCAAGCCACATTTATAAGTTTGTAAAGTATTTTCAAAGAAATGGTTTTCAAAAAATTTTCAATAACCTTTTATATGTTTTCAAGGAAAATGGTTTTAAAAATTATTTCTATCTCTTTTTGTAAATTTTCAAGGAAAATGGTTTAAAAAATGTTTTCAAGCTTATTTTTAAGTTTTCAAGGAAAAAGGTTTTCAAAATTTTTTCAATCCTTAATTATAAATTTTAATTTTTTTATATAGAAATAGTTTTCAAAATGTTTTATTTTTTAAATATTTTTTTTTCAAAGAAGAAAGCATATTTTATAAAAGAAATGTTTTTAAAATATCCCTCCAATTATTTTACATCTAAGATGGCATCTGTTGATGTTACTCATGACCTTATAAGAAATGATACAAAGGTTATATTAATAATCTTTCTTGAATGTTGTATGTTTTTATGGAATTATTCTCATAACACCCATTTCTCTCTCATGAGTTATGTTCTTTTCAATCCCGCTTCTTTTCATGGGTTATGCTTATGATAAAATGATTATTAAATTTGTGTCTTTTTCCAAAAGTTATGATATGATTACATGTTTATGATACACATTTAATTTATTGGGTTATGATATGGTTGTTTGTGATTTTGTGGAACATGTATATAAGATTTCATTATGAGATGGGTGGGATCTATATCTCCCTCTAATTAATTGGGTAAAGGTTTATATCTCACGATATAGACTAATATGGTCTTGGGAATGTACCTTGACTACTAAGTTGGTAATGGGAGTGAATCATGGCTACCAAGATGATATGAGGTGTGAAATAATTCCACTAAAATGGCTATTAGAGTAAACCATTACTACCAAGATGGTATGTGGAGTTAAACTATACAACCAAGATAGTTTTGGAAGTGATACCTTGTCTACTATGGAAATTATATTATATTCTTATGTGTGTTCTATAGTTACATGTTTTATTAATATCTTATGATTTCATGGATAATGTTCTTTATATCCTTATGATTCATGTCTTATAAACTGCCAAGATTTATT
The DNA here is from genome assembly GCA_963277665.1 of Viscum album. Lineage (NCBI taxonomy): Eukaryota > Viridiplantae > Streptophyta > Magnoliopsida > Santalales > Viscaceae > Viscum > Viscum album. Next base: position 741,307,223 of record OY728123.1, on the reverse strand, counting down.
TCCTGATTCATGTCTATGATATTTGATATGAATGGTATGATCTTAAAATGTTTTGATCATGTTATCATACTCATATTATCTTTTTTATGCATATATGTATCCCTTTTTATAATGTTATCAAGCAAGTGAGGTCACCCATTTTTATGTTTCCTTACCCAGGTTATGAAGATATATTTATTATATGATATTTAAAAGAGGGGTTCTAGTTTTGGAGAACCTAGTGGGAGATAATGTAGCTCACCCATATACCAATGTTTACATTTCCATGTTTCCAAAGGCACTACACTAATATGGTCTTTAGAAATCTGTTTGTATAATGTTTTAAGTATTCTAAAAAATTTATATAATGAAAAATGTTTGAAAAGTGAGGTTCAATATATTTGGTATTAGAGAAAATTTTTATTTAACCTTTTTAAACTAGGATGAGAAAACTTTATTGATATCCCTAGGTATATTTATAAGGACATATCAAGGTATGACTCTAAGGATAAGTATAAGGATGAGTTAACATTTAGGAAAATATCTTGGAATTTTGGTTAAGGATAGAGTGAGTGTTTTCATAAGAATACATGCATTTATTGATACTATTGGATGTGTCTCTAGTATAGATGTTCCTAGGGTTAACAACTCTGACAAGATGTCCCTGATCCTAACTTGGGATAATATGGTACATGATAACGATCCTTGTTGCACACCTTGTTTGACACTATCAGGGTACATTCTTCAAGAATTCACAAAACTCTTCACAAACCATCATAAATTATTTAAATATAAGTTAGATATGAATAACCTAGGATAAACCTAGGGTGTCATAGATTTAGGAATGTGTCATGATTTAGACATCCTATAAGTAATTATTCTCATGAATATGTGGTTTTATGACATTATAAGTAATGCTCACACTATGATAATGGTTTTAGTAAATTGTCGGAATTGGAAGGAATTGGATTAATGTTGAATGTGATGGATGATTTTCTGATGAGAATTCAAGTGGGATGATCTCTTGAGTGAAAGATGTTGTGATCATGCCTTATTAGTTTTCACAGAACATGATTAACAATGTATACCTTAAAAAACTCTCGGACACCACAAGGATGATAAAAAAGGAGTTCACTGAGATTTTAGGTAATGAAGACCATGAAGGAAACAATATTTGGTTTACTTTGTTCCAAGAATGTGGAAATAATCACCTAAGAGAATGTCTTAGAGGAATAATAATATGTTTTGACTATAGTAAATAATGACATAAAGCAAGTGATTGCACGTGAAAAATGAAGAGTTAGGTTAATGAAATAGATGATAATATTGGCCTCCTTAATTAATTATTTAAAGTTAATAGTTTTAAGTGTGGAATAAATGGTCATTATGCAACTCAATGTCCCAATTGGAAAGCTTGTAAAGAAAATCAACAAGGTGGTGTAAGTAATGGTTACATTGCTGATGATGAAGATACTATAAATTAAATGTGAATGGAAAGAGGTATTATGTATTAGTATGTGGTAGCCTTGTTAATGGAATAATGATGAAGTGGAATAATAATAGTTTTTATGAATTTGGATTCAAGAATTTTGTAATATGAATGTTGATATATATAAGGATTGTTCAGTTTATGTTTTCACTACAAATTTACAAGAACATGTTGAATGGTTCTAATGGAATAGAAATGTGATATAATGGAAAGGTGATGTCCATGGACAACACATTATTAATGGAAAGATAACCCTTAATATATTCGTTATGTTATGAAATTTTTTTTGGATAAATATATGTGGGATATGAATAAGTAAAATGGAAGGTACTAATTACCTTGTAACTAATTAAGAACTTGTTGATAGGTGGTTTATGATATCGTTGATGAAGTTCACAAAAATTTTAGATTTATGGGATAAATCCAATATAATTTTAATGAGGAAGCATATATGTTTTCAATAAATTTGTATGGTTATTCAGGTTATAACCATGTTTTAAGAAAATATATGATGAGGGTATTCAAAAGTTTGGAATGTGACAACCAAGAGCTACTTTATGATATATAGGGGAATCAAAATTAAGTTGATTTCATGAATTTATTTCTAAAGTTTTGAATTTTCATCTTTTAGAATAACTATAAGGTTAATTATTCATGAAAAGTTTATGTCAAAGTTTGGATGAATTATTTATGTAATGAGTTTGTATTGAAAACCTTGGTTAAAACGCTTTTTATTAATTTACATTTTTTCAAGGATGTCCATCATATTTATTTCAAAAATTATATTACCATTTTTTTAGAAAAGGAAATCATGCATGTCAGGTGACAACCAAATTGGTTCAGTAAGGTTGTGGATCTTGAACCCATGACCGAAGGACGATAAGGGTTTCACTCCTACCACTGGCCTATAGAATTTCCAGGTTAATGTGTAATTAATTTTATTCAATAATTATTAATGATGGGATATTATAGTTACCTTTTATGTTTATAGATTAACGTATTAAACATATTGATTTTCAATAATAGTTAAAGACAAATAGTTATACTTTTCATTATTTTATGGGCCTTCAGATCTGCCAAAAGTTTATTTTAGAACTTTATGAATCAAAGTTAATTTTTGGACATCCATTTCTTGAAGTAATGGATGAATTAGAAATATATAAAAGCACAACTAATGAAATTTTTTATTGAAATATATCAAGTAAGAATATTTTCTAATATTCTTGGTTAATAAAATAATTAATCAATGTTATGATAATGATAAAAACAAAATGTGATGTCCTAATAAATTAATTTTGTTGAACTGATGGACATTTAAATCATCACAAATTTATGACATTGAGGCCCTAAAATTTTCTTTTATCATTCAATTTTTTGTGATTATTAACCTCAATCAATACCCATAAATATTTACACTTTTCCTCCATGTCCAATATTTAATCCCAAACTATGTTCTAATATGTGTAAGCCTAGTTGTATATTACTTTGGGTAACCGTTGTGGTTTGAACTTTAAATTTTTAAGGGAAGTTGTAGTATCCATTTTTATGATGCGGGTTTCCATGAATGAAACTTTAAAGTATTAAACTTTTTATAACCCATAAGAATTTATTGGGAGAAATTATTTTTAATTGGGGTAGAATGTAACATTCCAAGATTTTGTGAATTATTATTTTTTGAATTAATTTAACCTTTTGGATATTATTCATTTCACACAACACTAAATAAATTTTATTTTATCTTAAATCATTATGTTTGGATTGAATTATAAGCAACACCAAGTTAATAATGCACTAAAATAAACACAAACATTATCTTTATCTACACAGAATATTGATGTTATCTTGTGTTACATGATACAATGAATTTCTTTTATGGCTTGCATAATACGTAAGATCAAGTTTTACCAAACAATAGTATATCATTAAAATGTTATTACTTAATATAATAAAATATAAACAGGTTGTTAAATTAGTGGTTATGAATAGTATTAAATAATTTATGAAAATATAAGGTTTACACAAATATTATATTAATTAATAGGCTATCAATTAATTTTAAATGAATTCAAAAACCAATTGAATATAAAGGGAAATATTATCATTTTTATGGTCACAAAGCTATTTTACCCAAATAAATTTAATTAACTATAATTAATGAGTGATATTAGTATAATATATATGTTATTTATTCAATAAAATAATTTTTATATTCATCCAATATATTTTAAAGACATAAGATAAGAACAAATCTAATTTTATGCTTAAAAACCCATATATTTATTAAGGCATTTTTACTAGCTTTTAATGGAGAACCCATTTTAAATCCAATTTTTCAAAATTTATAGGTTTAATATGTCAAAATAAACTTCATACTTTAAATTTTAACATAAGAATTATTTTAGGGTAAATTTATGATATTTTTCTGTGAAGTTTTATTTTTTAATGAATAATGAAAAATAATGAATTTCAGTTCAAAACATCATTTTCATCTAATTTATTTATAAAGATAAATTGTATTTTCTATTGGTTTAAAAGTTTAATTAGATAATAATCTTATCAATTAAGAAAATTTAGGTTCATAAGATCAATTTCATTTAGAACTAGGGTAAAAAAACTCATTAATCTTTTGAATGTTTTTACTTTAAAACCCACCTTTGTCGACCCGACTACGAGATTAATTTTAAATTAATTTCTGAAACATATGTGATTAGAATATGGAAAAATTAATTAAATATTTTTAATAATCCTAATTTATAATTTTTAATAATATCAACATTGTTTTTGGCCAAAAATATTAGTGAAAGCGATTAAAATTAATTACATCGATTAAGGTTAAATTAATCTTAATAAGGGACTAAACCATAACCTTAAGTCCCAAAAAAACCATTAAAATTTTCCAAAATAAATTGGATGACCATATTTAGACACTAAAATTACTTTTATTTACTTTAAATCATAATTTTATCTACATTCAATAAAAAAAATGTGTGTGGGGTTTCCCTTTTCTAAAATATTACAATAGTGCCACTCCTCCACAATTATAAAAGGCCACCACCTATCCCTCTTCTTCACACCTCTCAAACCACTTATGTTTGGATAAGATCTTCCCAATTAAATTATTAAAGTCCCCTTTACACCTCAAAGTCTCTCTTTGGGAAGAAATAATCCAAGGAAGCCTTTTGGCATAAACTAAAAGGAGTTACCTGATTAAGAGGTAACATCTTCTCTCAAGCTCCTTTATTTTATTTTATTTATCCACCCCTAATATATCTTTATTACAAGATTTTATAACAAAAACAGTATCATAAATATAATAGGATATTTTTATGCTAATTTTTATACCTAAACTTATACACACATCCATCTAATGGGTAACGAACATACTATTTATGTGTACGATGAACTACCACCCCACTAAACGATGACTGTTCATTTTTCCTTTACCACCTATCATGGTGAAAATTATGATAGAAAATATATTTATATATGTTATATATTATATTTATTACTTATTTAATATTAATTCATACTTTTACAACACATATCATTATACTTTCCATTTTGTGTAAATACGATAATTTCCTTTCACGAAGTGTGGACTACCACCCTCTCAAAGCAATACTGTTCATTCACACTTCATGGAATATATTAAGGATGGGTTTAGTGAGATTATATGATATATATGATATAATAATTTTAATATAATAATTCTATATATTCATATATATTCTCATATTTCATTACCTTCTTTCTTTCAATCTGACAATAAAAACAAAAATAGCGTTCACGCATATGTACGACTTACGATCTCCATGAATGATGTATTCCATTTAATAATTATATATTTTATAGATTATTATAACAAAAATATAATGAATATGAATGATATTTATATAATTATATACATTATGGAAATCATGATATAAGTATAAGGATAAATATATAATAAATTAAGACAAATGCGAAGAATAAATCAAATATAACCTGAAGTGAAACCTTAACATAATATTTTTAACAAGAAGGAAATATAAGGATATAATAATAATATATATGGTATTATATATAAGAAAATGGTTCTGAAAAATATGTATAATTAATTTATATTTATTATATAGGTGGTTTTAATCGGTACGACGAGAGTAAAGACACAAGGTAAGGGCATTTCATCTCACTTTTTATTTCTGTGAGATATATGCCATGTTCACCACTCTTTCCATTTATATAGTGTATATACTACACATGAATGTATTATATGATTAATATTCCCAAATTTATGGGTAATTACATATCCATTCTATGATATTCCTTACATGGGGCTTATGTTTCAAAAGATATCAAATTGGTAAGATAGTTTTCCCTCAATTTACCTTCTTTGAGACACATGTAATATAATGAACCTATATTTTTTCAGGAGGTGTATATACTGCCTTTGTAATTTTATATCATAAATATCTTTATTTTTATCATATTTTAAGATTTATGTAATTTAATTTTCTTAAATGAGGAATATGGTTCAAAGTTATCAAGTGGTTGCAGTTTATTGAAACAAGCTCATCACTTTTCAAGATTGTTTATGATTATTCTTCCTTTGGTGAAATATTATAATCCATCTTTCAAGAAATCTCATGAATTTTTTTATACACTAGTTATTAATGATATATTAATATATTGGTACCATTTTTTCCACTCTATTTTATATAATATAGTTAATAAAGTGTTTTTAATAAAGTTCGACTTTACCCACTCTTCGGTCGGAAATCTGGCTTCCTTCAAAACCATGTTTTCTAAAAAGTGATTCCATGAATATTCTACTAATATACCATGCTCATTAAAATAATTTTTACCTTTTTTTTGTTTACAAATGTTTTCAAAGGAATATTCTTATTACTTTACAAACTAGTCATTTTTCTAACCTTTTTACCATGCAAAAGGAATGTTCTTTTTACCTAATATGACATGAACGTATTTATCCACCATCAATCCTTTAAAGATTTCTTTTCATGTTTAAAGGTTAATTTTTATGATTTTTTTTCAAATATATTTTGAATGATTTGTTTTTCAAATGGTTTTCAATCATATTTTATAAGTTTTCAAGGAGAATTGTTTTCAAATTTTTTTTAATATTCTTTTATAAGTTTTCAAGTAAAACAGTTTTAAAAATGATTTCAATATTCATTTATAAGTTTTCAATGTATTTTCAGAGAAATGGTTTACAAAAAATTTTCAATAAAATTTTATAAATTTTCAATGAGAATGGTTTTCAAAACGTTTGCAAAATCCTTTTAAATGTTTTCAAGGGATAAGGTTTTCAAAATGTTTTCAAGACTTCTCTATAAGTTCTCAATGTTTTTTAAAAGGAAATGGTTTTCAAAATGTATTATGTTTTAAAGATAATTTTTCAAAGATGAAAGGATATTTCCCTTAATAAATGTTTTTTAAATATCCTTCCTAGTCATTTATCATCTAATATGATAGTTGTTGATGCTACTCATGCCATTCTAGGAAATTATCTAAGGGTTATATTCATATTATTTCTTTAATGGTTTATGTTTTGGTGGAATGATTATTATGACACCTATTTCCATTTAACGAGTTATATAATTTTGAAACTCACTTATTTTCATAGGTTATGATTATGATGAAAAGATTATAAAACCTATATCACTTTCCAAAGGTTATTATATAATTATTTGTTTATGATACCCAATTAATTTCATGGGTAATGATATGATTTTCATGATTTTGTGTCACATGTATGTATGATTTCATTATGAGATGGGTGGGAATTATATCTTCTCCAATGCATTGGGTAAAGATTTATATCTAATGAGATAAACTAATATGGTCTTGGGAATGAACCTTAACTACTAAGATAACCATGGACATGAACCATGACTACCAAGATGGTATGAGGAGTGAAATCATGATACTAAGATTGACATGGGATTGAACCATGACTACCAAGATGGTATGGGGAGTGAACCCATACTACCAAGATGGTCTTGACAACGATGCCTTGGCTACTATGGAAATAATATTATATGATTATTTGTTTTCCACAATTCCATGTATTATTCATATGTTATGATTTCATGGATAAATTTATTTATTTACTTATAATTCATGACAAATGAACTTCCAATATATATTCCATGATTCATGTTTATGATATTTGATATGTAGGGTATGATCTTAAATTGTTTTGATCACGTTCTCATACTCCTATGCTCATGTTTATGCTTACATTTATTGCTTTTTTTACCCTTAATAAGAATATGATATCACCCCTTTTTATGTTTACATCCCCAGGTTATGACGTTATATTTCTTGTATGATATGTCTAATAGGGGTGCTAGGTTTGGAGAACCTAGTGGGAGATAATGGAGCTCGATCATGTACCTGTGTTTATGTTTCCATGTTTCCAAATGCACTAGACTAATACAGTCTCTAAGAATCTATTTTCATAATGTTTTAAGTATTCTAAAAAAGTTATGTAATGTTAAATTTATGAAAAGGGAGGTTCGATATAGATATTGTTCATCCTGTTATTGCTACTATCGATTAAAGTCCTCTTTAACTCTACCCATTATCTATATAATATCATTCCGATCATGAAAACTCTCCCCATACTATTAAGATAATCCCACAAATCTATAGTTATTGATGGTATATTTTATTAATAAACATATTATATTAAGTTTTGGATAAAAATATTCTACGTAATATACTTATTAATTGATATGAAAAACTTATATATACATGTTTTTTAAATTGTTTGATATATTTATTTTTATTTTCAATTATTTTTTGAGATCAAATCATATTTCTATCACAAAAGGTTATTAGCATCAGAAATTTGTTATCATCATTAAAAAAAATTTGTGATGGAAAAAATTTATATTAGAAAAAAAATTATTACTTTATAATTGGTTTCATGAAAAACTATTTGAGATGGGAAAATTATCCATCACAATTTTTTTGTGATGAAAGTTTGTGTCACTGGTCAATTATGATGAGTTCTCATCTCAAATAGTTCAGAATCTAGAAGTGTATTTTGGTTTCAGTGTCTTTTTTCCTTTATGTCCTGTAAAATTGAATCTTACAGTGGTCCCTATGATATATAGTATTAAAGAACCCTGTAAACCATTTTTTCTTATTTATAATAGACCCAAAAGGCCCCCAAAACCGTGTTTTTAAATTAGGTTACTCTAATTTTATATCCTTAAAAGATATTTCTACTTTGTTTAATGGAATATTTTTTCCCTTTTTGGGTGGTGTGTGAATTTATTCTCCTATTTTACATTCATATTGATAATATGGTGTTAAAATTGTAGCATCCTTCCCTATTTTGGTGATTTATTTTTCTAATGTGTCTTATGTTCTAATTACTTATTTGATTTGGTTAATCTTGGATACATCTCTAATAGGAATTCTAATGACCGCATTTAGTTGGAATTAAAGTTTAAATCATAATGGTCATTGATATTCTATATAGTGGGAGCTTCAATGATATGAATTTTATTTGTGTGTGTGTATCTAATAATATTTATATGTATGTATTAGTGTGTGTATCAATTTATAGAGATTTATTATATATTTATTTTGTATTTATATATATCTATGTGTGTGTATATATACATATTTTTTATATAATTATATTTAATTATATATATATGTATATATATGTAAATTTATTTATATTTACCTAATTTTTTATAATTTTTTATATATTTATGTATATTTATGTATATTCAAGTATATATATATATATGTTTAAATTTATATTTTAGATAAATGATGATAGAGAGCTTATCTCTTTAATAGAGAACTTCTCTCTCTTGAAATCCGTGGTGATTTCCCTAATTATCATAGTTTGGCATCAATTTTACCATGTGGAACCTTTGATTATAAGATCGTTGGCCATTATGATAAGTTTATAGTGTGTGGAAGAATTCATCCTTAGGTTAAATTTGGTCGTTCAAATCATAGTGATGAAATGGGATGTGACAGAATCCTATCAAGAATGAAGAGTGATGAAATTCTATATGAAGTAAATCACATTAGATATTGAAGTCAAGATGAGTAATAGAAGAATAAAAAACCCAAATTATGTGTAATTTTAATTTGGGTAAGGTTTTCTTGTTCAGGTTATCAGAAGTCAGTATCATTTCTTTAGATTAGATATGAGTTTTATAGGGGTATGGGACACCAATGATAGAGAATGAAAATTGGGATGTCGAAGGAGAATAGTAGGATGAAGGTTTCCTACAACAGACTATAGATCACTTATAAGGGTAACCACCCAATGGAAAGGATAACGGGCAAACTGCTGATGAACTCGGGATACAAGGATCAGATTGATGAGTGGTATGAGTACCTAGTGGCGAAGCTGTCGATGATGACATGAGGCTATTAGAGGGCCCACTCCTTTCGTGTCAGTTTTAATGACCCAAAATTTCTTTTTTTGTCTATTTATAAAATAAAACTTATTTTTATAATGATTATTTTATGATGATAACATATAAATAATTTTACATTTCATTAGAATATTACACATATTATTAGATATGGAGTAATAAAACTTGGAATAGTAAAGGGATATACACATTAAAAAATAGTACATTCACTAAAACATACTTACTAGGATTGAATTTCCTCAAGAATATCACCACTTCCAAGAAAATCATAAAAATGAAAAAAAGAATTTGAAAAACAATTGAAATTATCAAAGGAGGTGTAAGAACCTTTATAAGTGAAGTAGTGAGTGATTTAGAGAGAATGACTGTGTATTTATAGGGAAATATGTCAATTCATCATCATTAACTTTGGACAACATGGCTAATTGGAATTATGACCATTAATCAATAAGAAGACTGGTCATTATTATTGTTGTTGGTGTAATAAATTGACCATTGGGATTATATTTTTATTATATTTTTAGAAATTATATAAATATTTAATTTTTGTTAAAATCATGTTTCATGATAACTTTTTATCTTTAAAATAAATGTTATTTTCCAAATATTTCCTCAATAAATAGTTTTATATGATAATAAAAATTATTGACATCCTAAGAATTTTTATAATGGTCCAAAAGCTCTTTATTTCATAAAAATGTTAATTTTTAATAAATATGAATTTGTATTTAAAGGTAAAATTATAATATTTAGATTATTAATTTGATAAAGTAAATAATTTTTTTGGATTTAGTACAACAGAATTATCTTAGGGTGAATTTATTTGAATTTTCTAAAAATGTTTATTTTTGGGGTAAAAAGAGAAAACACCAATTTTTTATGAAATACCATAACTCTTACGATATAATAATGATATGATAATGTTTTTTAAATTTAAAATTACTTAATATTGATAAAATATATTTATGGAATAACATAATACACAATGCATTTCATTTATAAATACATTCTTAACATTTTGAAAGCCATGAATTTATCATTTCTAAATTTTTTTTATAAGTTAAATGCATATCATATTAGAATTAATTTTAATCAATTTTATAAATTTAAAAGAGTAAAATTGATTTTATATTTGGAATTATAAAGTCCTAATTAATTAATAAGGTTGATTTAATTTTTAGTTAAAAAAAGTTATGATGGTAAAAAAAGAGTTTTTTCGTTATAGGTAAAATAATGTGAAGGGTTAAAATTAAAATGTAAGGACATAAGAAAACTAATAATGAAACCATTAAATGGGTGGTTGGGGTTTTTATTGTTATGAAAAAATCTTTCTACCATTAGTAATCATTCAAATTCATTGATATTAATTCCACTCAAAAGATTCTAGTCTTAAATAAAAAATAATCAATATTTAATAACTTAAAACCACCCCTACTTATGTAAAAATACCCACCATTACCTACTCATTATACACACCAATGAATTTGGAAACTAATACACTCTCAATACCCTACTCAATATTATCTTCAAGGTTTTTCTTAGGTTCTAATAATACTCTCCCTATATTTAAAAAACTTCTTCCCATGGTAAACGTTTCCTTAATGTTTCTCTTTCCATTTTAAAGTACATTAATTTGATATGTTGTATTTTTTAATAACTTTTTCATAAACTTACATTATTATTATTCCAGGTTATTATATTACATTTGATATTTTCTAAATTATATTTTATTTATTCCATCTCATTATATCTTTTTCTATGCAGTTATAATCCTGTAGCCATAAAACCACCCTAAATTTGATAAAGAAAAGTGTGTGTGTTTTTCCTAGAAACAATAAACCACTATAGATACTAAAAGTGGATGTGACTAGAGAACAGTTTTACCTAGGGTAAATAATCCTAAAAATGTGACATTGATCTTTGAATTGATTATGACCTAGTGCACCACATTGGGCCTTACTACACACTTGTTTTGACAATTATGGGGGATTTTATTTAGTTAATTCACATGAACTTTAAGGTCCTTAATAAAGGATATGAATATATGGATTGATATTTACATACAATTTAAATCACTATTTCAATAATTTACCCTCCATCACTTCGTGTTATGATTCCTTCAATTGGGGTACTATCCTTTACATTCTAAATATTTTACAATTTCTAGAGTTTATTGTTGGGTATTCACCTAGATAAGCACAAAAATCCATTTAAGGGGATTATTTCCCACCTAATTTGTAACCAATTATCATGACCTATATTATTATCCATATTTATAATGAACTTTAACTTTATCCTCCATGTTATTTTTTTGAACACATTTTCTGGTGGAAATATGTTCTCTATAAAGAAGGTCCCATCAATATCTTTCTCTTGCCTTATCATAATCTATGTATAAATCTTATTGAAATGAATTTACCTTGTATATACCATTATATTGTTACTCTTATTGAAGGTTATTAACCTAGAAACATGTCAATCAATTTACTGGGTAAATTATTGACTGAACCATATATCATTTATTCTATATGGTATAAATACCTCATAATTTATTATTTTTATTAAAGTGTGTTTACATAGAAATAATTCATAGTTTCATTATATACCCATTTATTTTCAAAATTTTCATGATATGATTATTGATGGATTTTTATATATTTTCTTTATGGGGAATGCATGAATTAATACATGAAAAGGGTGAGCCTTGATTTCCCTCTAATGCATTGGGTAAATAATTAATCTCTATAGTTGAAATGTTTAGGATACTTTGTGACTATGAATTGGTTATTTTTTATGATACATTGTTGAAAAAATTGGTAATATGTTTTATAAAACTTGGCGATTAACTATAATGATATGATTATGAATGTCTAATGCATATTTTTATCTACATTTCCATGTTATAACTCATGTACTTGTGATCATGTTATTTCTTGTGTACTTATGATCATGATATTCTTAATTTACTTATGATCATGTTATAGTTATTGTTCTTATGATCATGTTATGACACATTTACACATGTTCATGTTATTATATCATGCCTCATGTTTTACCCATGATGTTCATTGATGCTCACTTTTCATTGTTTAACCCTTACTGGGATTTATAAATCACCCTTTTATTTTGATTCCTTATTTCCTAAAGATTTACAATGAAAGAGATACGTATATGAGGGAACTGTATGTGTGGAGAATCCATGTGGAATAAATGTATCATGTAAAATTATTTTATTTTTAAATGTACATAGTTCCCAAAGACACTAAACTTTTTATCTTGGGAGTTTTTTCTATTTCAAGTGATGTATTAAAAATGTGGGCATGTTTAGAACCATATCCAAAAGTGCGGGTATGAGGTGTTTTAGTTTGTACCATAGAAGAGTCTGGTCATTCTACTAAATTAGAATTCAAAAAAATTAGGTATATAAATTTGGATATATAGAAATTTTCTCTAGTGGACTATGTTAAGTATAACTAGTATGACCCCATAGGATTAACATATCCAAGATAACTATAATGGGACCCTTATATAGATAATAATTAATAGAACATTTGAGTTTATTAATGGTTTATCAGTGATTGAAATTGAAAGGGTGAAATTTCATTAAGGGGTATAAATTAATGACCCAAAAATTACATTATAATATTAATATAAGAACTCTTATTATATAATGATGATTTTATTATGATAACATAGAAATTATTTTACATTTCATAATAACATTATACATCATGCATAGAGATGGACTTATACAACTAGGAAAATAAATGGATATACAGATTAAAAAATATAATATTCACTAAAATAAACTCCATAGGCTTTAATTCCTCAAAAAATACATCCTCTACCTTAAAAATCAAAAAAATTAAGAGAAGTGTTAGGAAAATAAAATACATTATCAAAGGATGTGTAAGAACATTTTTAAATGAAGTATTAAGTGATGGAGATAGAATGAGGGTGTATTTATAGGAAAATATTGTCTTTCTTCAAGAGGAACATTATAAAATAAGGATTATGGGAATTATGACCATTAATTAATTATATAGTTGGTCATTATTATTGTTGTTGGTGCAGTAAAGTGACCATTGAGATTATTTTATTATTGTATTTTTGGAAACTATACAAATATTTAATTTCTCTTAAAATTATTCTTTATTACCAATTAATATGTTTTAAACAAATTTTATATACATTAAATTATCTTAATAAACATATTCAGATGATAATATAAATTACAAAAGTCTTAAGTAATTTTTATAATGGTCAGAAAGTTTTTTATGTAATAAAAACTATTTTTTTAAATAAATAAGGATTTTTATTTAAAATATAAGATTATAATATTTATAAGACTATTTTTATAAAATAAATATCATTTTTGGATTCATCACATAATAATTATCTTAGGGATAATTTATGGTAATTTTCTAAAAAAGTTTATTTTTGGGGTAAAAAGTGAAAATACCATTTTATTATAAAATATGATAATAATTATGATATAATTATTATATGATTATATTTTAAAATTAGTTATACATTTTATTGATAAATATTTATTTAAGGAATAACATAATACACAATTCATTATATTTATATACACATGCTTAACATTTTGAAAACCTTGATTTTACCTTTTCTAAAAAAACCTATTTTTATGAGTTATATGAATATCATATTAGAATTAATTTTTAACACTTTTATAAATTGAAAAAAGTAAAATGGAGGGGTAGTTCAAGTGGGCTGGGCCTACGGGTCATGTATTGGGCATGGTATGCCTCTGGGCCTTCAGGTCATGTATTGCGGGTTTGTCGGGCCTTGTGCCATGGGCCTACGGGTAATGTACAGGTTCCCCTTCAACCCTTAAAAGGGGGATTATCCATAATAAAATAAAAAATAAGGCCTTCGGGCCATTCAGGTCAGGATAAAATTAAAAGGTAAATACATAAGAAAACTAATCCATGAAAAAAATTAAATGTATGGTTGAGGTTTATAAAGACCTTAATTAAAATTTCGAACACTAATTATCAATAAAATCCACTTAAATTAATTCCAAAAAAAATATTTTATCCATAAATACAAAATAATAATTATTTAATCGCTTTTAACCACCCCTCCTCAAGTATAAATACCCCCATTCCCTCCTCACTCTCCACACCAAATACTTTGACCATGAATCCTCTCTAAATTATCCTCTAATGAGTCTCTCCAATGTGGCTCTATTGTGCTATATAATCTATCCCCAACATTAATAATCTTCCTACTAAGGAAAGGGTTTCCTCAATCTTTCTATTTCCATTTTTAAGTACACTTCTTTGTTATATTTTCTTTAAAAATTACATTTTAAAATATTTTCATTATTATTATTACATGGTATCATATTCCATTTCTTATATTTTAAATTATAGTTTATTTATTCCATCTCATTATAGTCTTTTTCTAAACTTTTATAATCATGTTCCCATAAAATATCATAAATTTGGTAAAGAAAAGTGTGTATGGTTTTCCTAGAAAAAAAATATTATTCTGGATTCTAGGGATGTATTTGGATTTGGAAAAGTTATACCTAGGGGTAATAACCATGTAATGGATGTATTTATATTTGACACTATATTCATCTGGTGTATGATAATGAGCCTTACTTCACACCTGGTTTGTCACTTCTAGGGGATTTTCTTTGAAAAGTTTGCATTCACTTTATGATCCATAATAAAAAAAATCATATTATACGGGTTTAGATTTACAAACAATTGATATCCAAATTCAATAAATTTACCCTCCATAACTTCTTGTTATGATTCATTCAATTTAGTACTATACTTTACATTAATAATTTCATATATATTCTAATGTTGATTATTGTGTATTCACCTATATAACAACATTAATTTGTTGAAGGGGATTCGTTAGCATCTAATTTGTAACCAATGATTATGTTCTCTAACTGTCTCTATACTTCCCATGTAATTTACCTTCCCCCTATATTTTTATGTCTCTATTATAACATTTTATGGTGGGAATATGATATCTTTTAATAATGAAACATAATAGTCTTTTTCTTTACTTATCATAATCTATGAATAATTTTCCTTCCAATGCCCTTCTATTATGGATTTCTTTGTCCGATTATTATGATTGAAGGGTGTTCTCCTCGAAACTCATCTATTTATTAAATGTTAAAATTATTAAAAATTCATATACCATTTATTATATATGTTTTAAATAACACAAAATTAATTATCTGGATTTAATGATATTTATATAGATATATTTATTTTTTCATTGGTTACCCATTTATTTTCCATGGGTTCATGTTTTGATTTTTGATAGATGTATATATGTTTTCTTTATATGACACACATGAATTAAGGAATATGAAGGGTGTTCCCTTATATCACTCCAATTCATTGGGTAAAAATTTAATATATAGAGATGGCATGTTCATGATACCTTAGAAATATTCCTTGATAATGTTTTATGATATTTTAGTAAACAAATTTGGTAAAATGTTTTATGAAACCTTGGAGATGAACCTTAGTGATATGTTTATTAATGTCTCATTTTTAAGTGGTATCCACATTTCCTTATTATGCCTCATGTACTTTTGATCATGTTATTCCTCATGTAATTATAATCATGTCACACCTTATTTACTTATGATCGTGTTATGCCTCCTATACTCATGATCATGTTATGAATCTTTTCCTCATGTTTATGTTTTAATATCATTTCACATTTTTTACCCATGATGTTAATTTATACTTATTTTTCATTATTTATCCCTTATTGGGAGATATATCTCACCCTTTTCTTATGTTTCCCTACTTCTCTAGGATTTTAAATGAAAAGGATATGTATATAACAAAACTATATGTATAGATAATATTTGTGGAATAAAGTGTGTTGTACCATGGATTTAATTGTAAATTTACCTAGTTCCCAAAGACACTAAACTTTTGATTTTGGGAGTTTGTTTAATTCATTTTATATATTAAAAATAGTTATGTTTAACACTAGATTCATAACTATAGATATGTAGCATCTTAGATGGAATTAGAGTAGAGTTTGGTTATTTTTTGGAATTAAGATAGTTAACTTGGTTAATAATAACTAGTATGAACAACTAGATTAATATATACATGGTATTTATAATGTGACATTAATATAGATAATAATTAAGATACAATTTTTGTTCAGTAAGTATTTATTAGTTAGTGAAATTGTGATGGAACAATTTCATTAAGGAGGTATAATGTTACAAATCAGAAATCAATTTATACTATTAATATACGAATAGTTATTTTATAATGATTGTTGTATTATAGAACATAGAAATGCAGTTACATTTCATATGAACATTACACATCATTCAAGGATATAAACTTATAAAAATATGAATATTAAAGTGATATAAGCTTTAAAATTTTTTACATTAACTAAAAAAACACTAAATACTTGAATTCTACAAAATATATTACCCATTCAATAAAATCATAAAAATGAAGAAAAACATTAAGGAAAAATAGTCATTTTCGAAGGATGTGTATGAATAATTATAAGCATAGTAGTTAGTGATGAAAGGAGAATAATGGTGTATTTATAGGGAAATATGGTTGTTCATCATGAGTAACATTGGCCAAAATAGAAAATGATGATTATAACCATTAATCAATAAGACTGTTTATCATTATTATTTTTGTTAGTCCAATAAAGTGACCATTATTATTAATTTATTATTTTATTTTTGTAAATTATTTAAATATTTAATTTCCATTAAAATAATGTTTTACGTTAAATTTATAAGTTTTAAATAAATTTTATTTTCATGAAGTTATCTTAATTAACACCTTTAGAAGACAATATAAATTATAAATTTCCTATTTAATTTTAATAGTGGTCAAAAAATTTGTTATGTCATAAAAACTATTAATTTTTACAATTGTGTGGAATTTTTTTTGTTAAAGACATGCACCAGGTGATTCAATCACTGACCAAGACATATAACTAGGGGAAACAATTTAGTGCAAAGATGTTCCATATAAGATGAGATTCCTTGTTTGGAATTTCATTCAAAACAATGTTTCAACCAATTAAAACATCCAACATATGGGTATTCATTATTTCTATAGGTGTATTTGTTTAGTGATCCCAACACTGAGTCCGCACGACTTCTATTCTTCAAGAGACAATGGGAAACATAGGTGTAGATTTCCTTTAGCATTTTCACTGGTGTTCTTTCCCAGGATCAAAAATGGAGTTATTTTTTGGATAAATGATTTTATGTCTCAAGGAACAACAAAAAAGTGGAAAGGTAGAGGGTGATCATTCTTAGAGTAAGTTTTTAGTGTATTCAGAAGGCTAGAAATTATATTTGGTTTGAGGGAATTAAAAGTTATTATTTGTCCATTATGTTCAGAACTAGAAGAATGATACTCAATTTGGTTTATAAATTCAAGTATTGGGATTCTGTTCTATCTCTCAACATTCTCTAGACTGTTGTTAGAAGTCTAACTATTTCCCTTAATCCTTACATTGGTCGCTGGATTAGATGGATCCCTATAAATTTTGGTTTCAAGATAAAAATAAGAATCATGGGGGGTGTAGGTATTATTTGTGACAAAAGAGGCTCAATTTTCATCTCTTTTTCATTTACCCATGGGATGGAAGACTATTTGTAGGTAAAGTAAAACACTATGCTTATAGGTTTAAAGATATACATATATAAGAACATCAAACTTGCTTCCCTTGAAACCAAGTCCTATGTTCTTTACAATTACTTGATTGGAAGTACCACTACTCCTTGGAATATAATTTATCAAGTCCATACGTGTAAGAGCCTCACCATAAAAAGCATTTACATTAATCACACACGGTGTAAGGGAAACAAAGAAGTGAACTTTTTTGCTTCCAGGGTTCTTCAAGATGCTTCTTTCTCTTGTTTCTCTAGTGGTGTATCCATCCCTACAGAGGGTGTGTATATAGTTATAGGTGATGCCCCCAAACTTCACTATTTTAGACCCACGTAATACCTTTTTGTTCCTTTTATTTGGGTCCCTTATCCTGATTCCCCCTTCTCTTGATAAAAATTTCGATTTCAACTAGGGTGAATTTATGGTATTTTTCTAAAAAAGCTAATTTTTGGGGTAAAAAGTGAAAATACCATTATATTATGAAATTACATAACTATTATGATATAATAATTATATGGTCATGTTTTTAAATTTCATATTCATTCTTTTTGATTGAAATATATTTAAGGAATACCATAATTTATAATTCATTACATTTAGAAACACATGTTTAACATGTTGGAAACCAGATTTTTCCTTTTCTGAAAAAATGGTTTTACGAGTTATATGAATATTATATTAGAATTAATTTTTCTCACTTTTAAAAAATTAATTAAATATTTGGAATTATATGTCCCAAATCTGGTAATAAGAGAAATTTCATTTTGAGTCATAAAAAAGATACCATGGTAAAAAAATATTTGTCTCAATATAGGTAAACTAATGTAAATCATTAAAATTAATAGGTAAATAAAAAAGAATACTAAAAATGACAACATTAAATAGGTTTTTTTTTGTTTTTTAACATCATTAAATATATTTTCAAACATTAATTATCAACCAAATTCATTTAAATTAATGCCTTCTAAAAGTGAATGACAATAAATATAAAATAATCATAACTCAATCACTTAAAACCACCCCTACTTTAATTTAATTAATACCATTCCATACTCAATCTACACACCATATCCTTTGATAGATAATACACTATTAATTACCCACTATATAGTCTCTCTAAGTATGTTATATGGTTTTGAGAAGTCTATCACTATCTTTAAGAAGCTTCCTCCCAAGGTAATGGCTTCCTTAATCTTTCTCTTTACATTTTCATGTACATTAATTTTTAATATTTTATTCATCAATTATATTTTTATATACATCCATTATTATTATTCCATTTTATTCTATTCCATTTGATATGTTGTAAACTTGAGTTTATTTATTATCTCCCATTATAGGTGTTTTCTAAGCTCTTATAATCCAATACCCATAAAACAAAACTTAAATTAGTAAAAAAAGTGTGTGTGTGTGTGTTTACTATAAACTATATCCCAATATAGATACTATAGGTGGGTTTTGCTCTGAAATAGTTGTACCTAGTGTTAATAAACCAAAATAGGGTGCATTTATCTTTGAATTTATCTTCACCAGGTGCATGAGAGTGGGAATTACAACACACCTGGTTTAATACTCCTAGGGGATTTTTTTGGATAATTCACTTGTACATTATAAGACATAATAAATGATTAGAATATATGGATTGATATTTATATAAAATTTATATACCTATTCCAATAATATACCCTCCATCACTTCTTCTTATTATTCCTTCAATTGGGTTATTGTTCTCAATATTTTGATCATCCTATAGTTTATAAAATTTATTATTGGATATTAAACTATATACCCACATTAATCAATTGAATTTTATTCTTTCCCACCTAATTTGTATCAAAGGATCATGTTTTATGTCAGTCTTCATCATTATCATGGACTCTTCTTTTATTATCCATATCAATGTCTCTATGAACACTTTTTGTGGTGGAAATGATATCATTATTAAGAATGACCAATCACTGTCTTTGTGTTGCATTATTTTCATCCATGCTTAACAATTATTCCAATTCCATTCCCTTATATATACCCTTGTATTATTCTTTTTATTAAAGAGTGTTCACTTAGAAACTCATCTATCGATTGAATGAGGAAATTATTGACTAAACCATATACCTTTTATTCTATATAGTTTATATACCCCATAATTCATTATCTTGATTTAAGATTATTTAGGTAAAGATATTTCTTACTTTCATTGGATATGAGTTTATTTTCAATGGTTTCATGATTGGATTATTTATGGGTTTATATATGTTATACTTATCAAAAACACATGAATTAAGGTATATAAGTGGGGCACCCTAACAGCACTCTTATTCATTGGATAAAGAATTAATCTCTATGGATGAAATGTTTATGATATGTTAGAAGCATTAATTGGTAATTTAATATGATACCTTGGTGAACAACCTTGGTAATTTATTTTATTAAACTTTGGTGATGAACCTTGGTGATATGCTTATGAATGTATCACGTTTATATTGTATCCATATTTAATTGTTATTCCTGATGTACTTTTCATCACGTTATACCTCTTGTACTTGTGGTCATGTTATGCTTTATGTACTTATGATCATGTTAGGTATCCTATTATTATGATCTTGTTATGACTCTTTTCCTCATGTTCATGTTATTATGTCATGCCCCAAATTTTACCTATGATGTTCATTTATGATCTATTTTCATTTTTTATACCTTAATGGGATTTATAACTCACCTTTTTCTTATGTATCTCTATTTCTTTAGTATTTTCAATGAAAAAGAAATATATATAAGGTAATTACATTTGTGTAGAATATTTTTGGAAGAAATGTGTATTGTACCATGGGGTTAGTTATAAATGTACCTAGTTCCCAAAGACACTGAAATTTTAATCTTGGTAGTTTTGTTTCATTTAATGTGATGTATTAAAAAGTGTGTAGTTTTTGCACTAGATCTAGAGGTGCATGTTTGGGGAATCTCAATTGGTGACAGGATCCCTTCCTTTATGGTAGGGTTGGTGAAGAAGGAAGGGGAAGGTTGGAGATGTACATAGAGAGATGTGTCTTTACATCAAGGGGAGACTACATGACTATGGGATTAGTAGTGACAAAGGGTATAAGAATCATGTAGATAGTGATAGGATCCCCACCTTGAAGGTAGGGTTAGAGACACATATTGTAGGGCACAAACTAATGACATGCTGGAAATGAACTCAGATGCATGACTTTTACAACCTTAGGGAGTGGGGAGTAGGATACCTTGGGATACAAGGTGGGTGATTACCATAGGATGATGCAAGTTTTAGGTTGGAGATGTCTAGTGATGCCCTATCATTCTATGAATTCATGACATGTGGATAATACCTTGTGAACAATGAAATCTGGGATGACATCCTTGGGCGGGGCTATGATCGGCTAGTTCACAACCCAAAAAGGCAAGGAAATCCATGAAACTATAGACACACTAAAACTAAGATCATTGGGAATCTAGTGTCCTTTAATTTGAGCTAAATCTATACAGCCATTTTTTGTGGAATTTTTGAGTGCCATTCCTTAGGAAATTATACCAAATCTATATGTTTTACTTGTGTGTTTTCTTTTATTTATAATTTTTTGGGTCATGGATTTGGTTGTCCAAATCCATGGTCATACCATCTTGGATATATATATATATATATTATGTGGGTATATATATATATAAATATTAAATATTTATGTATATTTATATGTGTTTATATATATATGATTATATACATTTATATACATGTATTTATATATATTTATGTAAATATATTTATAGTTATATATATTTATAGATATTTATATGTATCTATCAATATTTATGTATATCTCTATATTGTTATATATATATATAAAAGGTGGATATATATATATATATATCTTTATGTGTATATTTGTTATTATGTATATTTATATGTGTTTATATATATTTGTGTGTGTGGGTGTTTATAATTATATATATTTATAAATATTTATAAGTATTTATTTATATTTTTATATTATTGTATTTATGTGCGCACACACTCATATATATATATATATCAGTTTATATATTTATTGATTTATGTATATATATAAATATGAAATTATATATATATTTATGTGTATGGGTCGTGAAGGAATATGTGAATCAAGAGTAGTACTCACACATGATTTAATGGAGCATGAGGAGAATTTTAGGGTTTTCTCATGGTGTTTCTAAAGGAACATGTAGTTGAGATTGAAAAAATTCTTGTTTGAGGTTTAAATTCTATCAAGGAATTTAAGGATTGTGAGGAAAAGTACTCATTGAATCATATTCATATAGCGAATGATGGTAATTCCCTAAATCGTAGTTTTTTCACTTGTCTTTAACATACAGAATTTTTTAGATTTGTAAAAATGGGTACTTTTTCTTGTGTTTTTCAAGTAATGAAATGATTTTAGATTATTTAGAGTCTTATAATAATGTTTTTATTTCATGAATTTTCCTCTATTTGAATTTTCAATTTTTGAAAATTCAATACTTGATTCAAAATATTTCTTTATATTGGGGTTTTACCAACTGGAAATGTGTCCCAATCATAATGGGTTACTTTATTATCCTATTTCGGAATGAATAGTTGAAAATGAAGGCATTGTGTTTTTGAAATGTCTAATTAAAAGATCATTCTAGGAGAATTTATGAATCGAAATTCATATTTAATATGGTTGAAGTTAGGAAGTCTCTTGCACAAGTCCCAACTAAAATATTTGGTCTAAAGTGGATCCTTTGGAACCTCTATAACTAGTATTGCATTTCATTCTGAGTAGGTGCACCCATAAAAATCGATAAGGAGACTGAGAAATCCAAATTTATCTACTTCACTTGAGTTCTTATAAAAGTATACTTTAGTTTTAATTTAACTAATAAAGTGGTCTTATAAATTAAAAAATATTAACTGGATATGTATATCATTTATGAGAAACTATTAACATTCTTCACTGATTATAAGATCA
Source organism: Viscum album (assembly GCA_963277665.1). Lineage (NCBI taxonomy): Eukaryota > Viridiplantae > Streptophyta > Magnoliopsida > Santalales > Viscaceae > Viscum > Viscum album. The sequence continues at coordinate 741,283,675 of OY728123.1, read as the reverse complement.
TAAGACACCCCATGGATACTTTCTGAAGGGATCTTATTTGTTCCTTTTATTCAAGGAATGTGAATGAAATTGCTTCTTATATGAGTAATAAAAATAAGTATAATGTATAAATTATTAAATATTTTTCAAATCATGTTTTAATGGAGAACTATGAAAGTGTCTCAAAATCTCATTGTGAGGAAAATATTAACAATAGGTATAGTGGTTAGGGTCACATGGTGGAGATAGTGTGACCTCTTCAGTCTAATAGTTCATCTTGAAAACCCTTGTGGGTGGTTGGATCAGTCTCTATTGAGGATTAAATGATGGTTCAAAATTGTTTATTGTCAGTTCTCTATGATTGAAGGGGTCGAATGAATATGGAGTGAAGCATGGTGGTCCTGCACCTACTCTTTTAAAATATTCTGGTGCTTACATTAAGGTATTATATTCCAATATTGGTGCAACTATCATCAATGTGAAAAATCATACTTCCCTCAATTAGGGTAATGTGGGATCAAAAGATGATATCAGTATATAGATGGAGAATATCATCTAGGATACATGTCCATGTGTGATAGATTAGGGATTAGGAATTGTTAAAATTAATGGATTATAGGATAAGTAGATCTCGACTGAAGGGTTGGTCTATGGAGAAGCTTTGACTACTACTGAGGGGGATGTAACTTACTTCAAAGATTCTCTAGTGAGGAGAATAACATCCACATATGACCTTGTTAGTGGGTCATTATAGGATCACCATGATCTAGATAGTGGTCATGATGACCATTATGTGGAATCAAGGGATGATCATTCCAGTGGTCAAAATTCTGCATAAGGGCTCACTAGCCAACAAATAAGACATGAATATATTATAGATTAAAGGCATTTCAAGGCAAAAAAGAAACTAGATTCTGAATATTCATTTAAGATTAATCCCATGAAGGATTATAATGGGTTTCAGGAAGGTTTTTTTTCACATATTTATGGGATATCTATATTTTTTAAAGGAAGTAGGTTAAAGCTACCAAGATTATTTCCCATCTAGGTACAAAGGCCTTGACTCTGAAGGGTATGGATTCTCCTTTTATTTTTGTTCTAACGGATTCTGGGAGTTTACCTATTACTTTATTAGTACCTAGAAATACCTCTTAGGAGAAGAATATTTGAATCTATGTGAAAAATTAGTTTGAAGAGGATCATAATTTGAAGTTTTAGTCTAATAAGGGCTCCAGTTAAGTTGATACTTATCATGGATGATAACGTAGGGGATTATCCTCACTGTTGAGGAAAATAGTTGAAACTCAAAACTCCCCTGAAGTACTTGACTTAGTGAATTATTTACATAGAGGTATTATTTAATGCTTGGAGTGATCATGAGGATAATAATTATGAGTAAACTTTGGTTGATGATGTGTAGGAGGCAGAGTACGATGATAATGGGAATCCTTTGTAGTAGGCAAAAATCTGGAGACATAGACGATCTCCACATAAAAGCGGGGGGGGGGGGGGGGATCGGGGGGATAATCACAATATGACTCTCATATATTCTCAGATATATTTCCTAAAAATCATTATCATTAATATTGATTTTCATGGATGACCTATTTAGGTATATCTTAATGATATTTTTTTCTGTGGAATTTTTTGGTTTTTAAATCTGCATTGAGGGAAGTTTATTGTCTAAACCCATCCACTACCTTCTCTCCCATTTTTCTTTTCTAATAAAGGGCCCTGAACCTAGCCTGTTTCTATATAATTTTGTGTATTTATTTAAAATTTATATATATTTATGAATATTTTATTATATATATATATATATTCGTAGATTATTATATCTCTCTGTATAATTATGTGTATATATATGTACATATTTTTATTTATATATATTTATATATATGATATGGGTACACATATTGATATTTATATGTATATATATGTGTGAATATTTATATGTCTATATATATATCTGTATATGCTAATATTTATATATAATTATATGTCTATATATGTATATATATATATATATATATTATATTATACAAGTATATATATATATATATTTGTATTATACCTATAAAACCAATGATCCTATAGTTAAGTGGCATGGTCTCACAGTTAGCATCCAAAAGATCTAGGTTCAAAACCAGGCGGCTGTGGATTTTATGAGTAACTATAGTAGTGTAATTATTCACCTAAATTGGGCATTCAGACAACATATTTTAGCCTTTGGCACATAGGGCCTCTAGGCCACCATATTCCTTTTTGTGAATTCTGTTTGGGCATAAAGAAGTTAAAGAAAGACCACACATGAATATTCCCTAGAGAAGAAATCAGAGTAACAAGTAGCCATTATAGAAGAGATAACCAATTGGAAATAAAGACATGGATAATAATATTATTACATTAGGACTAGGCAATGTGAAACTATGTATGTGGAAGTTCTATCCAATCAACTATGCGAGGTAGGGAGCTAGGAACCATTAATAAAGAAGATACGGGGGGGGGGGGAGTTACAAAGTAGTCAGGTTTTTGGATTTGGGTCACGTACTGAGCCTTATGCCATTAGGCATGCGGGCCATGCAAGGGTTCCTCTAAACCTAGTTAAAAAGGGAATTATCTAAAAATAAATAAAAATTATAAAGGCCTTTTGGCCATTCCAAAAAATATTAAACTTGTACATGGGTTAGGGGACCCACCTGACAAGATAAGATCGACTTAATAAAAATTCCTATTAGGGCCTTACTTTTTAGGCACAATTATTAAACTTACCTAAATTTAAAATCTTGATTAATAATAGGTCAAGACTTAGGCTTTATTAGTGGCTTGATAATTAACCTACCCACCCAGATTATGAAATATTATAATTTTATTTTTTAGAATCTATTAACATTTATATTTATTAAATATTTTTACATATAAACAATGTTTATAATAACATTTATATAAATAATGTAAACAATAACTTTTATTTATTATACAAAAATAAATTTTATTTTCATTATTATATATATAATTTATATTTGTTTATATTTTTTAAAGAATACTATATATAAAACTTATTTAATTTAATAATATATTATGGTTTGAAGAGTATATTTTTCATGGCTTGATTATTAAAGGATATTTTTGTAAAGGCTTTATTAATAAATAGGTTGGGTCAAGGTCGGTCTAACCAGACCCGTCTAATAAATGGGTCAAATTTTTTATTGCCCTAAATCAATAGGCTTGACCCATGTACAGGTCCAATTGATATATTTATATGTTCTTATATAATTATTTATATTTATTTATGTAAATTTGGCTATATTTATATATAATTATATATATTTTTTATTTATATATGTTTATATAAATTTATACATGTCTGTGTGAATGTACAAACACACACACATATATATATTTACAAATATTTATACACGTGTAGATATATATAATTATATTTAATTGTATATGTGTATATATATATACATATATATATATATTTATATGTTTTTATATGTATTTATTTGAATAAATATAAATATAAATATAAATATAAATATATATATACATATATATATTGCAGTTGTGGTTTGGATTAGTGGCAAGAATCCTGTAATCCTACATAAATACCCCAGGTATAAATTTGGTTTGGGAAAGGATTTTTGTAGGTACTGTAATAGTACAGTAGCGAGTATTGCATTAGTATTATAATAGTGAAACTATTCACCAGATTTGGGCTTTTGAGACACAAATTTGGGCCTTAGGGATGCATGGCCTCTGGTCCATCAAAGGAATTTGGGCCACAAGGACTCTAGACCATCACTGGTTAGAAGTAGGTATCATGGAGGGACCAAGTAAATGGATCAACAAAATAGGTTGACACTGAAGCATGACGACACCTAGGCAACATCGAGTGGGTGGCCTCGAAAGAGGGATGAGCAGGCTGACGACTTTCAATTATCCATAGATGCTCATGGATTTTTGATGTGGGATATATGGTTCCATGCCATGTCACTTTCTATATAGTGAAACTATTATTGAAATGTAGTGAAACAAGGAGGTGATGTTTTAGGGTGCCATGAAGGCATCACTAGGTGGACGACTGCAAAGAGCGATAAATATGCTGACAACTTTCATCTGGTCCTCTCCTCACATTGATTCCAATGTGGGATGGATGGGTGTCATGCCACTATGAATTATAGGGAATCACAAAATAACAACTCTTTGTGGGGGAGGGGGAAATACAACATTATGAATAATAACATAGTGTGATGACTACTGATAGGGGAGAATAATACTAGTGACATGAGATGATGCAGACTACTCATTTGGGCCTTTGTATCATCCCATTCAAGCTACTTTAGGCCACCTTCACTTGGGCATTCAATCCATCAAGAACTCGGTCCTTTAAGTTATAAATAAGTTACAAAATAGGTATTGTGGATGTTTTATATTCCTTGTGGGGTGGGATGAGGATTGATCCACTCATATGCCAGAGTGTGTTTGTTTTTTGTGGTTTTTAATCCACTCCACCAAATATAAACATATATATGGGTTTATATATATATTGGTATATATATTTGTGTTTATATATATGTATATATATTTATGTTTATATATGATTATATTTTATTATATATATATATATATTCATTTATATATATTTACATAAATTTATTTATATTTACAGATATTTTCATATATTTGAGTATATTTATATATATTTATGTTTATTATTGATTAAATTTAATTATATGCATATATATATATACATTTGTGTAAGTTTATATATATATATATATATATTTAATAGATATTAATATAAATTTTCATATATTTATAAATTTATATATATCTATATTTATATTAATTTTTATGTAATTAAATTTTAAATGTATGTAATTATAAATTATGAATAAAGATATGTATACAAATATTTGTATTAACATGTATTAATTTTTATATATATAAGTATATTATAGTCTTCTTATTCATTAAATTAAGAGTTTGATGTATTGGAAAAGGCTTTGTAGAATAACCAAGTGATAAGAAGAATAAATCTTACACTACACATATTTATGCATAATTATGCAAAATAAATAAGTAATTAGTAATAAGTGGTATTTTTTGTTTTTGGATTTCATGTCCTATGCATAAATATTTTTACTTTAAAATGCATGTATATTCAAGGAAGTGAATATTAATTTAAAAATCTTATTTCATATCATTCATAATTCTGCATAACTTTAATGCAATAATGTCATAGAGTATCTGTTGCTTAAAAAAGGGGATAATAATTCTCTCCGATAATGGGAATCATGAAATTCCATGATGATATTCTTAAAACCTATTCTACCATCAGATAAAAATCAATGATGGGACACATATTATGTAAATAGTCAGGTAAGAATTGTAACATACTGAGATTTTAGAAGAAGAACATTATATTCACTAGCATATATGACATGAAAGGTCGAGATTAACTGAAACATATATATATATATAAAGGTCCTAATCAATACAAATGTATTGATTAATTCTTAAAAAATAATAATTAAAATTTTAGTAAGGTTATATTATGCTTAAAAAATACATTTCCTTTAAAAATGTTTTTTATTAATTTTTGTGAGAAAACATTACATTTTTATACTTTTATAAAATTTATTTGATAAAATGAAATTATTATTTTTAAATAATCTTATCAAAATTATCTTATGTAAAACTTTTGGTATTTTTCTAAATATATTGATTTTTCTGTGAATATTGAATAATATTGATTTTTATTGAAAACTGAATTTTTTGTTTCAAGCAGTTACAATGTTCTATTGTGTTCTAAAATGATTTAAAAGTAACCTTAGTTATATTATATTATTAATATTATAATTATGTTTATTTGAGTCAATTTAACTATTGAATATGGAATAGAAACATTTTTTTAAAAAATGTATTTGTTTGAAAACCAGTTTTCTATTGCATTTTATGTTTTTATCTTAAATTAATTTTTTATACTTATTATGATTGAATGTTGAATAATTTATAACAAATTTTCAATTATTAGGTTCAAATTTGGTAAATAATCCCCTTTTATTTTTCCTTAATATGAATAGTAATCACAATATATTTTTCTCACCTTGGTAATGTAAAATGAGGAGAATAGGGTTAAAACTTTGGAAAAAGGCTTTAGAATTTCTCCGAATCATTACTTTATCCTATTGTACGGGTGGATTTTTTCCATTAAAATTAACTTCTTTAATACATGGGAAATTGGTTCTATATTTCTTTTATTATGACCATTTTTTTATTAATTTATGAAAATAATAAATAAAAAAATAAACTCTCTTTACTTTAATATATCTAATATTTTATCATGAATGTAAAAATAGTTTATTTTTAGTTATAAATATTTATTTGAGATATTAATTAATTTTATTTATATTAGTAATTTATTTTTAATTTTTATGGATTGAATAATTACTCAAAATTCATTTGCAACACCAACACCGTATTTATTTAGATACTAGAAAATAAAATAAATGATTTTAAAAATATTAAAAGTAATAAACTTTTATTGATTTATAGTGTTATTGGAATTTAATATTTGAATATAAAATATTAGTGACTTGTTAAATGATTATATTTTAATTCCATCTTTTCCTTGATGTCTTTAAAGTCAAACTAAATGAATAGTGTCAAAAATGACAATAATGTTATTTTAATAAAATAATAAAAATTTAGAAATAGGAATAGGGGACAAGATATGATATAAATCATGATATTTTTTTCCATTTTGGTCCAATTTCTACCATACAAGTCAAATTATAACCTTTGATGATTAAAAATGGTCTTACTGTGATTAAGATTAAAATAGGTTAACTAAGGGGCAAACCAAAAGGTAAGGTTTAAAAAACCACATAAAACTATCCAAATTTTATTGTATGATAGGATTTGAAACAAATCTTACCTTATATTCTAATATCTATCCATTTTAAATAATATTTTATTGATAATGACTTTATTATATATTAAATCTCTTAAGAAATTCTAAGAGTGCTTCTCCCCTCACAAAGAAAAGGGACCCCCCTAATTTCTCTTATCAACACAACATTGAGAAATATATCCTGAAATAAACATAAAAAATTATCCTCTATAATTCAATATAAATTATTTTTTGGATATTTTCTTCTTTAAAGAACATTCACGTGGTTTTTAAGAAGGGATTTAAAGGAGGCTTACTGAAGAAGAGGTAATCATCGTAACCGAAGTCTTTCAATTTTTTCTTCTTATATATTTTATAAATATATGACAATATTCATAAATTAATAAATTAATTTTCCTAAATATAAATAAATTTTATTATTATTATGAAACCACCATTATTCACCCACTTTTATATCCAATGGTAAGTGAAAGTATTATTCATGCGTACATACGACTCACCATCTCCACATAGTGATGCGATTCATTTTTTATCACCATATTTAATGGATGGTTATTATAATTATTTTAATGTTTATATATTATATTTATGAAATAATTATTCCTCTATAATTATAATTGTATATCTACTTTCTTACCTTCCAATCTTTTGGAAAATGATAACATCGCTTGTGCGTACATGTGGACTACAACCTCCACGAAGTTGTGTGATTCGTTTTTCATTTCTGTTTTACTTGGATGGTAATAAGGAAATATTTAATGAATATATAAGATATAAATGGTATAATAATAATTATTTAAATATTAATTATTACTTACCTTTATTTCATTCCATCCATCATAAAGTAAAAACATCATTTAAGAGTACACATGACCTACCATCTCTATGAACGATGTAATTCAGTTTTCTATTTCTATACTTTATGAATGATCATATATATATATATATAATTAATATATAAGATATTTATATCATTATTGACATATTTATGATGATTTAAACATGATAAATTTATAATAACATGAACTACTGAACCAAAATTCTTAGAAAAAATGAAATAATTAACACATAGAAATGATGATTTTAATATGGAATGATTTATAAATAGGTGATAAAATTTTATAAGTGGAACATATATGATATTATAATTATGTAAATAATTAATTAATAGAATTATATTAAATGAAAATTTATTATGTAGAAGTTAATAGCATATTCAATGAAAATCAAACTCGATGCAAGAGATTTTCATCTCAATTTTTCTTTTGTGAGACACATACCATATTCACCACATGTTTCTATTATCTAGTCTATATACTTGCCAAGAATTTATTTTATGATTATCTCATGAAAATTATATTTATGTTCATATCAATCTAATGTTATATTGTTCATGAGTGTTTTATACAAAATTTCCCAAAGTTGTAAGGGAGTTATATTTCTTTCTCATTGTTTACTAGGATTATTTATGATTAAGTTTCTAATGATGAAATTTCATGATCCAACTCAAAATAAATCACCTGATTTTTATTACCATATGATTATTTATAGATATTACATATTGTCCATTAATTTTCCTCTCTTAAATACTTAAGAGACCAAAAGAATGTTTTTAAGTAAAAATGCATTTATTTCTCTCATTGGTTAAAATAATTTTCCCTCCATGACCATGTTTTCTCTAAAATGTTTTCAATTTTTTTTATTTTTCTCCTATTAATATTTAAATTATATTTTACCCATGTTTGAAATTCTATAAAAAAATTTCAATGGAATATTTTTTTTATTTTTTTAATGTTGTACTTTTTGACTATTTTTAAAAGCATGAAATAAATGTTTTATTTTAACTTATGTGAATTTAATGAAATTTACTTCCATCATTACCACTCAATTATTTAAATATTCATTCTAGAAATTTCAAATTTATATTTAAATAAATTTGTTTCCTTAATATTTGGGTTTTTTTAAATTTTAAATAACAAATTTTAATATGAAATTGGTATTTTTCTTGAGAAATATTATAGTGATTCTATTAAAGGAATTTTCAACTATGATAACATCCATTGATGTTAATTATGTTTTAATGGGGTTATTATCCAATTATTCTATCCTTATTATTTTTATTTATGATCTATGATTATGATGTTATATTTATGAAATATGATAATTTCCCATTAATAATGCTATGATGATATGAAAAATGTTTTATGATCTTATGAATGAATTATTATTATATGGTGGTTTAGTCAATTATATCACAATTGAGAATTTTACCTATTCCATTGGTTTGAAACCATTGGGATATACCCTCAAACTGTTGAGATAAGTTATCCTAACGGTTTGAGAAATTTTTTCCATGTTAGGTATTGAAATAACCCTTTACCAACGGTTTTATAGGAATTGTTGGTATGTGTCTGTATACACTTACCCTATCCCAACGGTTCTAATAAAACTGTTGGAATATATAAATACCAATAGTTGTTAAACCATTGGTGTAAAAACTACCCAATAACTGTTTTATCATGTTCCAACAATTACATAAACCATTGGAATATGTTTTAACCAACGATTTAGTAAAACTATTTCAATAGGCAGTGAGTTTTATATGCCTTTACCAACGGTTTTTCAAATAGTTGGAATATCATAGCCCCTTTGTACTGATCACAATCTAGCCTAGACTACCCTCTGTACCGATCACAACTTCTCTCACTGATTCTAGCACCAGTACTGCCTTGTAAAATAATAGTAGCACCCAATAGAAAGGTCAAAAAACATGTATACTAGAATTTTATTCCTGATACATAGACAATATGAAGTAAATGATCTTACCTTTTCCCATTTTAGTAGTAATCTTCAGAATTATAAGAGATGCATTTCTAATGTTAAGAATCAGGTACACTACCTTAAACTTATAAAAATAGGAGTCATTCATGCACCTTGAACTATACTGATCAAAGTTTGGATCAAAAACCACACCCCCATGACCGAACAAGCTAGACCCTCTACAATTACTTATAATGTAGCCTACCCTCTGCAATTACCTGCAATGCAGCCTTAAACATCCTCCAACAGCCTCCAACATCCTCCAATAGCCTCCAACAACCTTCCCTCTATACAATAAAATGTATAGAATTCAAACCTGAAATTGAAATTACATTACAGACAATACAATGTATAGAATTAAAACCTATAATTGCAATGTGACCCCTTTTCATTTAAATTACTTTCAAATTCCATTTATTAGTTTCATAAGAATATTTTAATTCTCATAACAATTGTGACAATTCAGATTCACATACCTAATAAGACTAATTACCATTTCATATTTCATTATATCATTATTCCATCATGCCATTATTCCAACTGCATGATAGAGAACTTACTAAAGGAAATATCACCAAGGTCAAAACAGAAACCAATACTAGTATTGTATCCCTAGTCAAATCAATGTTAATGTTATTGAGAAAATTAAATAGCTCTTGATAGTGGGCAAGAATATATCAACTCATCATTAAAAGTGAAATAAGTTTCAGTTATAGAGTTCCTCCTCATGTCAATATAAAGATCGATCATGGGAGATCTTCTCATGCTACATGTTGTGAAAAATCCTTATACCATTAGATCAAATTTAACTTGAGTATATCATTTGAAGAATATATAATTTTAAATTATTCTCCTTTTAGACACTACTTAATAAACAATAATTAAAATTAATTTCATACTTAATGAAATGAAAACATACCTAATTCTCCAAAGTATCCCTCACATATCTCATACACATGCAGAATTCAGAAATTACCTACAAGTATAACACATAATTTAGAAGGAAATTAAATACATACAGAATTGATTTTAGAATTCAATTCAAAATTAAATTTAGAATTCATAAGTCAATTACCCTGCACTAAAATGACTCATAAAAAATGGTAGAAAACGATTTGAAGAGTGAACTACTTACATTTTATAAAAACCTCTAACCACACCCCTAATGATGTATCAATTTTCATAACTGCATCTAAGGTTTACAAATCCTAACCAATGGGATTGGATAATTTTGAAAAAATAAAATGAATAAAACCAACAATATTATTCAAATTATAGAAATGATAGATGACATAAGAATTTCACATATGAAAGCAGGCAGTTCAACATATTGATTGGTATGAGTATAGTCTACAACATGGATATTATATTACCCTCTTCCTTGGTCTCTATATTGACTCCCTTATAGTAATCCATTATAGTGATACCACTACTCCTTTGTTGGGGTTCCATGTCTCCTACCCCAACCCGAGTGACTGGTTGAACTCCATCAACCTATCGACTTAGGGGTAGGAGAGAATCTCCCTGTAGAAGGTTCCTACTATGATCCACTTTTAATGATCAGTTGATAAGTTCTCCTATATAACTTCTATATAGCACCGATCTTATCAAATGATTGGTAATCCACTATGGTAAAAGGACACTGAAATAACTTATGTTCAACCCTACAATTATTATTAAAATTAATCAGAATTATGTCCAGATACAATGGTCTACATCACAAGTTGATCTGACCACTGCATCCTTAGGGGAAATCTTAATATCAATGCTTATTGAAACCTAATGTTTAAATCCTAGATCACCCCACTAAAACATATTTCCCTTGACTTGGGGCCTCCAGTGTGTTATCTTTAGTGATGTGTCCATGATTTATCAAGTAAAAAAAATCTCACAAATAAGGAATTAACCTGTGAAATGATATCATACAGAATCCCATGCTAAAAAAATGTCTCACTAGCTATATCATCTCCTTCCTATGAAGGGGGGAAATATTTCAGGTCTGTGATGTAACCTTCACGATCCATTAAAGACATCATCCTCTATATAAATTTTATGATGTCTCAAGTCATTCCATTAATCAAAATATATAGATAAAAATGACTCATATATTTCTCTTGGAATCCATTATTTGGTAGCTCTTCTTTGATTATAATGGGAATCCTAAATAGGTAGGAGTAAAACATAGTATGACACCACCAATAGTGTCCAAAAAAACCTAGCATGAATATATATTTCATGTAATAGTATGATATTTATTTTCATGAATTCATTAATTTAATACTGAACATCAAATTATCCTGTCAACACTAGAGCTCTAGGATGACACCCAGGGTATGCCAAAAATTCTATAGTTCTATTTATGTTTGACCAATGAAATAATTTCAACAAAAATTAAATTTAAAAATAAACCAAGGATAAATTAACTCATGATCATATTGACATCTTCAATATTAATCAAAATTATTCTATGAAGATAAATTACAACAAAACCTCAACAAAACCACAACCTAAAATGATATATGGCTTGAGAAAGACTCTCATGGCTTATGAGCCACTAACTCATGATAGTCAAACATCATCTTTTCCCTATCACCCTGATGTATCAAGACCGTATTACATATATTTAAGATTATTATCATGGTGTGTATTGGTTCTCATTATAACCTACGAACTTCTATAGTCTTTTTATATGGCATGTAATCTTAGGATGACACTATATAAATATAGTTGATACAGAAGTACAAACACTATTTTTGGTAAGATAAAAACATGTATATATAAAACTCTATGCATGTAATGGTATTTAATATACATACATGAGTTGGGTCTAGGGTACCCACTTACAACAACACACTCATTTATGGAACCCACACTGAATGACACCCCAAAACACCCTTCTTACTATTTAAATATGAAGTGATTTCATGTAATTAACCTCGAAGAACAAGGGCTATAAAGAAACAAAATCTTGAACTATGAAAACTTATTAGGGGATATAAGGATTTCTACTGGTTTAACAGAATTTCAAATATAGGGTTGGCATAAAGGTAAAATGGGAAAAATTAAAATCAATCTATGGTGTAATTCATTTTAATATTTCTTAAAATCATCATGCATTAATAAGAAACAAAATAATGTTATAATAGTTTTTCATACACTTAGTTATTCCAAGAAATAGTGAATAAGAAATAATGTTTCAAAATAGGCTAAGAACCATCTCAGGAATAGAAAACATGAAATTGGTCAATTGGGTCATTTCATGAATATCAATAATCACTTTACTTGATGAAACTATCCCTGAATCAATATCAAGAATAAAAAATCATATCGATAATCATTTTTCAGAAACTTAAAATAGATGTAAGAATGTGAATTTTAAAAATGTCAACCTATTTTTCTAATTAAAAAAACTATTTCCTAGAAATCAATTAAAATATCAGTTTTCCTGATGGATGTTCTTTTATTAAGGTTATTAAGCTATAAAATTTACCTTCATGTCACATAATTGGAGAATGAAAGAAATTTAACTGGCACAATATTGATGCTGATTTTAAATTCTACTCGATCAGGATGAATAGTCTATTTTTTTCTTTCCATATCTATGACACTGATTTGTGGTGAATTTTAGTTTTTTTGGATTTATTTAATGTAGGAAACAAGAATTCAAAGTCTGAACATATTTTGTTGAAGGATTTTTCCACCACCACTTCCTGTTTCTCTTGGACTTCAAATGTTGTGATAGAACTATGAATTATAATACAATAACTTCTTCTTTTAGTGTTACAAGTTCTTATTCTTTAAAAATTTCAACATTCCGCATTAATTTCTCCTCCTCCCCTAGTTTTTATTCCTTCTCCTTACATTTATATTATGTAATGACTTTTTGAATTGCAACATCCTTTTTCTCCACATTAGAAACTTGTAAAATCTATTTTCATGATGGCATCGACTCTTTTAAGGGATTCATCATCCATTTCTTCACCCCCTTCTCTATTTTTAGTGTTTTTTGGGTTTATTTTATTTTAGAAACTATTTCATCTTCAATTGTTGGACAATCATATTCCTTGAAGAATTCAGTTAGTTCACTGGTGTCCCACTCCCTATCCACTTCTTCATCTTTTTTGAGCTATTTAAAAACACATATATCTTCATCGTTGGAGGTTTCTCCATTCTAAACCACCATTACATTAATTTATTTCATCATGTTCCATTCTTATTGTTCATGTTAGTGCTTGAGAGATTCCATTTATTTTTCTTCTGATGAGTATCGAAGGGAGGGTTCATTTTCTTCTTTAGGATTCAATGGTTCATCTTTTCTAGAAATATCACTAAATGTGAAAGAATTTTCATCCTCATCAATCTTATTTTCACCCAGAACCTTCACTTAATAAACCTCCATCATTTCACCCTCTTTTTCAATCCATACATCAAAATGTAAAAAAAATTACTCACATGGGAAGCTAAATTAATAATATATTGGGATAGGTTATTGGTCAAATATTATTTATATTTTAGACATTCCTCATGTTTTTCCAGCCTCATGTAAAAAATTTAATTAGTCTTTATGAGAAATTACAAAATTATTTCATGTGAATCCATTTCATGAGGTACATGAAAGGCAATTCAATTTTTATGGTACTGATCATCCCAAGATCATTTGGTTTTGAGGGTCATTGTATCCATACAAATATGAACTGTCCTAGCCTATTGTTTATTATGTCCATCATTCAGAATTTTGTGTTACTAATGAGGTAGACTCTATTTGGTATCCTGATTACTACAATGTTGATTTAATATAGTAAACTTACCCCATACCCTACACTAAAACAAACCCCACAACCACTACCTTAATCATAATCCCTTGGCCCTATCCAACCCTTTACCACTAACCCCCCAGTGCCAACCTAAACCTACCCCCAGGCCTAAACCCCAACCTAAACCTACCCTCACTCGACCTAAACCTAACCTAACCCTAGACCCCTAAACTTAACCCTATCCCTATCCCCCACAAACCCAACACCAACCCCTTATCCCTAACCCCTACCGTCCCCCTTGGCCCTAACCCCCCAGCCCCATCCTAAACCCCCCCATCCCTAGCCCTTTCCCCTACCTCTAATCCTAACCCTTCCATGGCAAGGCCCCTACCTCTAGTCCTAACCCTCCCCTTGTATTTATGTTTTACCAATGAAATCATATCAATAAACCTTAAATTTAAAATTAACCAAGAATAAAATAACTCATTATCATATTGAAGTCTTCAATATCAATCAAAATTATTCTATAAAGATAAATCAAAATAAAAACACAACCAAAAATGATATATTGATTGTGTTGGGATCATAATACAGAGTTGGTAAAAAAATAATATTGCAACAAAATCGAATGAAAAAAGCTAAAATAAATGGATTAAGAAGAGACAATTCAGTTACGACATACCAATTTGAAGTGGAAGAAAAAAATTACTTCAATAAGAGATAGATCACTGGCTGGGAAGTAGGGTTCCCAGGCCGGAGAAATCACATTTAGGAAAAAAATTTAGAGACAGGTTCTGGAGGAAGTGTGCTCAAGAATTAGGGTTGGCATCCTAGAGAGATCCATTCTGGAGAAAGTGAGCTCGTGACAGAGGAAGTAAGCTCACCAAGAAGGGTTCGTGCTCATGAAGTAGGTTTGGAAGAGATATCTGATACGAGGAGGAGATCTCATTTAGTGGAGAGATATATTTAAGGAGGAGATATTCTATTCGACAGAGGAAGTAGGCTTATAGGTTTGTTCTTGAGAAGTAGGGTTCGATAGAGGAGAGATTATGTTCGATTGGGGAGAGATCTGTTCATGGGTTAGTGGAGAGATCTGTTCGATGATGGGTTCGATGGAGGATAGATTCTGTTCACGGGGTAGGGGAGTATTTGGGGGTTTTCTCAATGGTTCTTAAAAATCGTAGGGAAATATTAAAAAACTATCCATTCCCAATGGTTTTGTTAAACTGTTGGTAAAATTACCCCTAATATCCAACAAGTTTTTCAAAACCATTGGTAAAATTTACCATATTTTCACCTTCACCAATGGTTTCATTAATCCATTGTTATAGGTTACTTAATCTAATGGGTTTTTCAAACCATTGGTATGGAGGTGTTGGTATAAGTGGGATCTCCACCAGTGTATTCCTATAATGTATTGGGTAAATTGCTATTGATATCTCATTATATGATGATGATAATCATAGACATGATTTTGAATATCTTTTTTTTTCACGTATTGATGTGTAAGTATGATTTAGTTCCACCTATGCTCATAGGAAGAATTTTATACATGATTTCAAACATAATGTTCACATATTGACACATGAGTATGATTTATTTCTAGACATTCTCTTAGTAATATGAATGAAATTGATTGAAAATATATTTTTTTAAATATTGATGCATGAGTGTGATTTATTTAAATCTATTCCCACAATAAACTACGTAAAAATGATCGTAAATAGTTGTTTTATATTTTTGATGCGTGAGTATGATTCCTTTCTAGCTATGATAACAAGATTATGTGTGGAAATTATTGTATTTATTTTTGTTTATAAGATTATGATTTATTATGATTATGATGAAACATTCCTATATTATGAATCTTGGATGTTGATTAATTATTTGACACTCATATTGATCATGCTTCTTGATATGAATTAATTTTGCAGCTTATGGTCTAGGTTTTTTTGGGTATGAAAATGTTGGTCGGAGTGGACACTCAAGAGGGGGGTGAATTGAGTTCCAATTAAAAATTTATGTTTAAAAACTTTGTATTAAAATCCCCCAAATAAAACAAATAATTAAACTGTAGTGAATTTATATCAAAGTAAAGGTTCTGTTAGGTTCTCAAGGGATTGAATATTTCCCAGTTAATCAAATCAGAAGAGTTGATTAACTTTTGAAACTAACTTACTGATTTACATCTAATATAAACACTTGCGAGTTTAATTATCAAAGTGACTTTAAAATAGTTTTTGGTGTTAAAGTAGTTTCCAGCAGAATAAAAAAATAACTTTGAAAAGAAATAATCACAGCAGATATAACCAAGTGGTTCAGTATCAAGATGAGACTTAGTCCTCTCAAAACATTATATAAAAGTGATCCACACCCTGGATCGGGGATTAGAACAGTATACAACTGTCTAGGTCTAAGACCTCTACCATTGTTATTCGTGGGAAACAAACACAATAGAAAACCAGCTATCCAGGTCACACACAACCTCTACCACTATCCTAGTGGGAAATAAAATATGTAAGAGTGTGAGTGAGTATTTACATATTCTCCAGTTAAAGTTTAGGAGACAATGTGTGTGTAAAAGTACAACAGATAACACACACTGCTCGAAATGTAAATAATAAATCACAGAGTAAAAGATGTAGAGTTTAGAATGGCTCTAGTGATTGCAGTGTAGCTCTGGACTCCTTTAGATTGATCAGAATTGGTTCTGAGTCCTCTTCTAGTTTTTGTCTGGAAAACAGAGTGCCTTCTACTTCCTTGAATTCCAGGTGTAGAGACAGAGGAAAAAGTAGTCGATGAAGTTCTTGTGTTGATTTTCTCATTCTCATCTCTCTTTTTGGTATACATGAATGTATGAGCTCTTCTTGTAAGTTCATTCATCTATTTTCATTCACGCTTGTTTCTGCACACCTCGAGTTTGATACTTTTCATCGTCACCACTACAGCAGGAGCATCTCACATTTTAAAGCACAAGCTCTGGCAAATGAAATGATTTCTTTTTTCAGGTACGAGGTATGGTTCCCTGACAACCAACAACACCCATTAAATAAATGTCAGTGCATTAAAATATAACTAATATGACCGTTGGTTAGATTAAAGAATGATAAAGAAATTAAAGCAGCATCAGATTCTATCTCTGGAATGGTAGCCTTGGATATCGGTAGGTGTCACAGAAGATGTCACGGTAGGTCTATGTATCATTAGACTTCATTTGTAATGGATGACTTGATTGTATCGGTAGCTGTAGACTTGTCTTGTATCAGTAGACTTCTTGGTGTATCGGTAGACTTGCTATACTAGTGAATTGTCTGTATCGGTAGTGGTAGCTCTATCTTGTATTGGTAGCGGTAAGTCCCTATCGGTAGCTTCCTTGATGTATCGGTAGACTTGCATACAACGGTGGAATTCGATGTATCGGTAGACTTTGATGTATCGGCAGACTTTGATATATCGGTAGACTTCCTTTGATAACGGTAGCTTCAACATATCAATGGACTTGTGTGTATCGGTAGCTCTATTCTGTAACTGTAGATATTATCTGTAATGGTGGAGTTTAATGTAACAGTGACTAGTCTGTATCGGTAGCTCTCACATAGCAGTAGACTTAACTGTATCGGTAGCTTTGTCCTGTTTAAACATTCTATTGGAAGAATGGGTTAAGTCATAATATATATACATCCAGTAATTGAAAGACTTATATTAAACATAAAATAATAGAGTATTTCTTAACCAAATTCTTTGATTATAATATAATTATCATAACATATAAATATGTGTCTGAAGTACACAAATACTAAAGTAAGTATTTATCCACAATAAGAATTATCAAACTATAAATAAGAAATATTGAGATTATCAACATATAATAAAGCATAATTGGTATTATCAAAATATAGTAAAGCAACTAGATTCCTAGAGGGTTCAAAAATCTCCCCCTTTTTGATAATCACAACTTATGCCAAAATTAAAAGAATTAGAATCAGAGAAGAATTAGAATCAGAGGAAAAAGATTGCTTTTATTAAAACAACGCTTCCATATTCCTCCCCCTTTCAAATGTACTACAAGATTCTCTTAGGTCTCATTTTCCCCCTTTGTGTTTTTCTCCCCTTTGTTAACTCTTAGGACTCATGTTTTTCTCCCCCTTTGTGATTAACAAAAAGAAGGGTATCTGATAAAAGATAAATACTAGCAAAGTAATAGAAACATATTAAAGTAGAGAAAGTAAGAGGTATTTCATTAATGGACAAGAGATACACTGATAAAATCAAAAGGTCAAAAAAATACAAGTGAATCCTATCAAAAAGATCTAGAATCACACAATCTTCCTCTTGAACAGGAGTGTTTCCCTTAGGATCAGAAGAGGGTGTAGGGTCAGATTCAGTAGAAGTCTTAGGAATAGCTGAAAGCACAACTGGAGGGTTAGCTACTGAAACTGTACCAAATCTGAAATATGTACTCCTCTGAGGGATCATAGGTGTCAAGCTCCTGATGGCTTGAACTGGAGTCAACTGAGGTGTACTCCCAGAGGTAGAAGCAGGAAGAGCAGGAGTTATAATCACAGGTTTGGCATCCACATGCAATAATGGTAGCAATAGGTTCCTGAAATCCATAATAATACTGCCTCATCTCTCTATTGATTACACAAAATCATCTCAATTTTCAATGAATTTGTCCATGGCAGGAGTAAGCTCCCTGAGCTTACTAACCTATTCTCTAAAATCTTGGGTTACTGGGGGGAAACTTTAGATTCTTCATCAAAATATTGAAATGGATGGTCATTTGATGCTTGGTGTATACTTTCTCAAAGTAAGAATCCACCTTATTTTTAATTGCCTCTTGAGAAGCAGTAGCTTCCCGTAGGTGATCACGAACAAAACTACTAACTTACCTAGTGGTAGCAAGGATCTAAGTATCTGAGGCACCACTGGGACTGGTCTTAACTAACTCTTCCAGAATAACATATCTGATCTAGTCAAGGTTCACAGTGGAGCTAGATGGGGGAAGAGGTTTCACTGAAAAAGCTACTGTCTTCATGAAATATTGTGTCAGATTACTAACCACCTTCTGAACATGTTCATCTTGACTGTGCAGATGTTCCTTGAATGATTTCTTAAAAGCCTAAAACACTTCCACAAACTGTTTGACTACCTATTTGATATATCTGATATCAGTATGCACTTGGGTTTGAGAGCTGTTCATGGCAGTCAATGAAGCAATCAATTGTCTTAGAGCCACCACATCTCTTGTCCAACTCTCAATTTGAGTATGGAACACCTTAACTTCATCCATCATTTTCTGTACTGGGCTAGAAACAACACATCCCAGAGATAGATCCAGGGATTTCTTTACATTCCTCATCTCTTCAACCAGACTTGTCTTCAAATCTGATACTTACTCTCTCAGTGATTCTTTCAATTCAGCCTTTAAGGACTCAAGGTACTCCTTGGTTGCTACATTTTCAGCCACAGGAGGTAAGGTTGGTGTATGTGAGACTGTGTAATCAACCACAGACCTATAAGCTGAGGAATCATCCTCAGAATCTGGATAGTCCAATCCGAGAACAATAAAACCAGGGCCCTGGGTCCAATAATTAACACCAGTAGCTACTGAAACAGTTCTAATCTGGTTTGGAATCTCCTCCTCAACATGAGGTCTAACCTGTCTCTCTATAGGTATAAGTACATGATCTGGTGCACGGTATTCCTCATCAGAATCTTCAACTATCATCTCTACATCATCAACTTGATTCTCAACAGGCATAACTGAATGTACAATTTCTGGACTCAGACTAAGATCAGAACTCTCATCTGAACTCTCAGGTACATCAACTTCCTGATCATCATCACTGGAGGAAGTATCAGGTGAGGTCTCTTCATCATCAGATTTGGGTAGCTCCTCCTCATCCACTGAGGTCCCATCATCACTATCTTCAAACTCTTTCTCTTATCTAGGTAAGGTCCCTGGAGGACTAGCCTATCCAAAAGTAACACTTTGAAGCACAAGACTGGGAGGCAAGTCAGGGTCTCCTCCCTCTTCAACTGAAGTCTCTTCTTCAATGGATTCACCGTCAGTATCACTGTAAACTGGTTCTTGCTCATCTAATCTAAGACCAGGATCTCTCATATCCTTTGGTCTAGAGGGATGGTCCTTTGGTGTGAACTTATCATATATTGTTCCTTCATCATTCACCCATGATTTTCTCCAAGGATTCCAACTGACTTTTATATATTTACAGACAGTCCCGGTGATGCAGAAGTTAACTACTATCATTTCATCCTGAGGTCCAGTCACCTCCTTTGCTTTCATCATAACAGAAATCAACTTTGAGAAGAATAGTGCATTTGACTTAGACTTCGGTCTAGTCATATCCTCAATCTGAATCATAATCAATCTACACAGATTTACCTTAACTCCATGCTTCAACAGATGTAACAAATAAATGTCCTAAAATCTCAGTGTAGCAAAGTCTCCTCTCCTTGGAATAACTACATGTTGAATAAACTTGAAAAGAAGTTTATCTTCCCCTGCCATCTCTACAACTATGATTTTTCTTGGGGTCCCATTCCCTGTTAGCTCTAACAAAGCATCTTCATACTTAAACAAGTCACTGGTTGAGGGTATGGATTTTGAATAAAAATTATAATCACCTTTATGTGGAACTTTTATGTTCCCAGACCATTCAACCGAAGTAAAGGAAAATTCCTGAACATTTACATAAGAAATCATCTTTCTTTCTTCTTCGGACTTCTCAAAACAAACAAACTCATAGAACTATTTCAACAGTCCTGGATAATAAGGTCCATTGTTGTTTGTGAAGCACTCGAGCCAAACTTGTTCTTCTAAAACCTTAAGAACCAAGGACTTGCTCTCCAAAAGCTATTCTGCACACACCTCTTTCTCAATGACAATCTCTCGCATTGAGAGATGCGGGTTTACTAGATTCCTTCAAGCTACACTTTCACCGCTTCCACTGGCATCAGCATTGGTCACCTTCTGTCTTTTCTCTTGCAGATCATCACTACCATCTGTAACCTGTGGTCACTTAATGTGGGCCATTACAGATATGAGGTTTAAGGTTTTGCGACTTGAGAGGTTGAGGTTGGAGGGATTTGAACAGATGAGTTTGCGGTGAGATTTAGTGAAGTCTAGTATCGGGTTTAATATCATTTAAGATTCACAAATAAAATAAATATTTTAAAAAACAGTTCAAAGTTTCAGCTTTACAGAAGTTTAAAACAACGCGAGATGTATCGGTAAAGTCTCCTAACGGTGAGGTCTCCCTAACGGTGATGATTTTCTAACGGTGAGGTTTCCCTAATGGTGAGGATTTTCTAACGGTGAGGATTTATAACGGTGAGGTTTCCCTAATGGTGAGGATTCTCTAACGGTGAGGTTTCTCTATCGGTGATGATTCTCTAACGGTGAGGTTTCTCTAACAGTGAGGTTTCTCTAATGGTGAAGATTCTCTAACGGTGAGGTTTCTCTAATGGTGAGGATTCCCTAACAGTGAGGTTTCCTAATGGTGAGGTTTCTCTAATGGTTTAAAGGTAAGTTATCATTCCTAATTCATGTCTAATGAAACTTAATCTTTCTTAACATAAAGGATTAGTGAAAATATTAGATAATTGAATTTTAGTGCCTATGAATTCAATCGTTATATCACCTCTTTGATAATGATCTCTTAGAAAGTGGTGTCTAACATCAATGTGTTTTGTTCTAGAGTGATACACAGGGTTCTTAGAGATGTTAATCGCACTAGTGTTGTCACAGTTAATTGAAACATGTTTAAAATCAAATATATAGTCCAATAGAGTGTGTTTCATCCACAAAATCTGTGCACAACAACTACTAGCAGCTATATACTCTGCTTCAGCAGTAGATAATGCAACTGAGTTCTGTTTCTTACTACACCATGATACTAGGGACTTTCCAAGTAAATGACATGTTCCAGATGTGGTCTTTATATCTAACATTCAACCAGCAAAGCCAGCATCTGAATAACTTATGAAATCAAATGATTGTCCTTTTGGATAAAACAAACCTAAATTTGTAGTATACGAAAGATATTTAAAAATACTTTTAACATCAAGTAAGTGTGATTCTTTAGTATTAGCTTAAAATCTAACACACATACATACACTTAACATAACATTAGGTCGACTAGCAGTAAGGTAAAGTAAACTACCAATAATACCTCTGTAATTAGTTTGATCAATTGGTTTCCCAGTTTCATCAATATCCAATTTACAGGTGGTACTCATAGGTATATCACTTTCCTTAATACTATCCAAACCAAAATGTTTTAATAAATCCTTAGTATATTTATTTTTATTTAAAATAATTACATCTTTAGTTTGAAAGATTTGAAATCCAAGAAAATACTTAAGCTCTCCCATTAATCTCATTTCAAATTCATTTTGCATAACCTCTGAAAAATCAGTACATAAATAATTTTTAGAAGACCCAAAAATAATATCATCAACATATATCTTTACTATTAAAACATCTTTTGAAATAGTTTTTATAAAAAGAGTGGGATCAGCAATTCCTTTTGTAAATCCTTCTGAAATAAGAAATTTTTAAATTCTTTCATACCAAGCTCTTGGAGCTTGTTTAAACCATATAAATCTTTAGAAAGTTTAAAAAAATGATTTTGAAAATGAGGAAATGAAAAACCAGGTGGTTGTTCTACAAAAAAATCATGAACAATAAAACCATTTAGAAAAGCACTTTTCACATCCATTTGATATAACTTGAAATTCAGATGTGATTCAAAGGAAAGTAAGATCCTAATTGCCTCTAATCTGGATATAGGTTCAAAGGTTTCCTTATAGTCAATTCCTTCTTCTTGATTGTAACCTTGTGAAACTAGCCTAGATTTCTTTCTAATGATGTTTCCAGATTCATCAACTTTGTTTCTAAACAACCACTTTGTGCCTATGGTTAAAGTGTCCTTAGGTCTTTCTACTAATTTACAGACTTTGTTTCTTTCAAATTTATTTAGTTCTTCTTGCATAGCCATTACCCAAAATTCATCATTGATGGCATCATTGATATTTTTAGGTTCTAACTGTGAATGAAAAACTTGTTGTTCAACCTGATTTCTTAGAGAAGCTCTAGTCTATGTTCCTCTTTCTAAATTACCTACAACAGCATATAAAGGATGATTCTTTAGAATCCTAGTTGGTCTCAAAAAGGTAGGTCTAGAGATTTTAGGTTCATCTATAGGTTGGGATTCAACAGAAGCAGGTTCTGGAAAATTTCCAGAACTGGATGTTTTAACTATAGGTCCACTATCCTTATCATTAAGGTTCAAAATAGAGAGATCATCTTCAAGATTCTCAAGAGAAGTCTTAGGCTCATGTGGATCAGTTTCATCAAATATGATGTAAACAGATTCCTCCACACATTTGGTTCTCTTATTGAATACTCTATAGGCTTTACTAGTAATAGAGTAACCTAGGAAAATTCCTTCATCACTCTTGGATGCAAACTTGTCAAGATTGTCTTTGGTTTTAAGAATAAAGACTTTGCAACCAAAAAATTTGAAGTAGTTATCTTTGGGTTTCCTATGGTTCCACAACTCATAAGGGGTTTTCTTAAGAATAGGTCTGATCAAGACTCTATTGATAACATAACAAGCTGTATTTACAACTTCAGCCAAAAAATAAACAGGTAGGTCATACTCATTAAGCATGGTTCTGGAAATTTCCTGAAGGGTTCTATTTCTTCTTTCTACTACAACATTTTGTTGAGGTGTCCTAGGGGTAGAGAAATTGTGACTATAGACATTGTGTAAGTAGTAAGATTCAAACTCATGATTTTCAAACTAACGACCATGGTCACTTCTCATGGTTTTAATCTTATGTCCACTAAGATTCTCTACAGAATTGGAATATTTAACAAAGTGAGAACAAGCATCACTTTTGTGAGCTAGAAAATATACCCAAGTATATCTAGAATAGTCATCTACAAGAACATAGAAAAAATGCTTCCCATTTAAACTAGAAACTCTAGAAGGTCCAAAAAAATCCATGTGAACCAACTCGAGAGGTTGAGAAGTTGACACTTATTTCTTTGTTTTGAAAGAAACTTTATGTTGCTTTCCCTTTTGATAGGGATTACAAACTTTATCTGCTGGAAATTCATGTTTGGGTAGGTCTCTAACTAAGTTCTTCCTAGCAAGTTTTCTAAGTGAATGGACATTGCAGTGTCCTAATCTTCTGTGCCAAAGCCAAGAATCTTTAGGAAAAGCATTTAAACAAGTAATATTTTTCTTAGCTAAAGAATTTAAATCAACAGCATAAACATTTTCATTTCTTAAAGCAGAAAACACTAAAGCATTCTCATAATTAAAAACATTGCAAGAATCATTTTCAAATTTAACATTGAAACCATCATCACATAACTGAGAGATACCTAGTAAATTATATGAAATTCCATCAACAAATAGAACTTTAGAAATTAATACTGATTCAGTGTTACCAATCTGGCCTAAGCTGATGATTTTCCCTTTAGAATTATCACCAAAAGTGACAAAACCTCCATCAACTTTGACTATGCTTTTAAAGCATGAGAAGTCTCCTGACATATGTCTTGAATATCCACTGTCCAAGTACCAGGTCTTTTTAAAGGAGCTCTTTAAGCAGGTTTCCTATAAAATATATTTAGATAGGAAATGATTTTGGTACCCAGATTTTCTTGGGTCCAGACAGGTTGGCCAATAAAACATTAGGTACCCATATTTGTCCAATGGGTCTCATAAAATTTCTAGAATCAACAGATTTAGATAGATAAACTTTATTGGATCTGTAGCTATGAATATAACTAGTTGAATCATATGAATTTCCAGAATTATAACTATCTACATTATGTCCAGATTTAGGAATGAATTTTGTTTTGGTAAACTTTCTCTGTCCAGGTTGGTATCCTATACCAGTAGTGTATCTAGGTGCTATTTGCTTACCTAGAATCTGAGTAAGAGTAACTTTACCATTGATAAACTTCTCTAAGTCTTTCTTAAGTTTCTCATTAGATAATTTCAATTCAGTATTCCCTTTAAGCAACTGAGAATTTTTTTCTACTTCAATATCAAGATCAGATTTATGTTTAACAGTTAAAGCATACTGTTTCTTTATGCCTTTGTATTTATCTTTCAGCTCATTACAAGTTTCTTCTAACATATCACAATATTCAAACGGTTCAGATTTTGACATGTTTTCAGAATCATAATCATTTCCAGAATAATATGAATTTAAAACAGGAGTTTCTGATGCTACCTCAGAAGTGTTTGTCATGAAACACATGTTTGCCTTATTTCTGTGTTCAGTTTCAGAAACTTCAGATTCACTGGAGCTTCCTCAGAAGCACTCCAAGTAGCCTTCATTGATTTCTTATACTTATTGTCCTTGTATTCATATTTCTTCTTATATTTCATCTTTGGACAGTCTGCTTTTATATGTCCTTTTCTTTTTCACTCATAGTAGACAACTTCATCTGATTTGTCTGATTTCTTCCAATACTTTTTCCAATGTCCCTTGTTGTCATACTTACCTTTGTAATTTGATTTTCTGAAAAGCTTCTTCTTCCTACAAAACTTCTTAAACCTTCTGGAAATGTGGGAAATCTCAGCATCACTATCAGAAGCACTCCCACTGTCTTCATAGCTTGAACTCTCATTTATAGCTTGAAGATTCTCCTTATCCTTGTTCTTTGAAGTCGAAGTATTGAAAGCAACTGACTTCCTTCTAAGTTCATCTTCTTCTTCTTCTTTATTTACCTTAAGTTCTTCTTCATACATCATTAGCTTTCCAATTAGTTCCTTGACTGGCAGTTCACCAATATCACACGATTCTCTAATTGAGACAAAAGTTCCTCTCCATCTTTCAGGTAGACATCTCAGAATTCTCATGATTTGTTCCTTGGATGGAACATCCTTTCCCAGTGAGGTCATTGTGTTGAAAATTTCGTTGAACCTGAGATACAGGTCAGAAATGGGTTCATCAGGCTTCATCTTAAAATTATCATACTTAATAGTATAAGTGTTCAATCTCATTTACTTAACATTAGTTGTTCCTTCATGAGAAACAGCTAAGGTATCCCAAATTTCATATGCAGTTTTACAAGCAGATATTCTATTAAATTCTTCATCTCCTAAATCACAATACAGGGCATTCATAGATTTACAATTATTATTGTAGGCTGTCTTAGTAGCTTTATTCCAAGTAGATCTAACAGTAGTAGGAATTTTAAATTCTGATTCTATAGCTGTCCAAATATCCAAACCCATACTCTCTAAATGAATTTTCATCTTGATTTTCCACTGAGCATAGTTAGTGCCATTGAAAAATGGTGGTCTATTGGTAGCAACACCTTCAATTATGTTATCCATAATAAGTAACTTAATGCAAAGATTTTAAAAAAATAAAAATTTATAAATAACAAAAATTTTAAGAACTTTAAAATAAAACTAAAATCATAGTTAAAAAACAGAGTACCTCAGAAAATATTTTAAACTCCTCTGATACCAAATGTTGGTCGGAGTGGACACTTAAGAGGGGGGTGAATTGAGTTCCAATTAAAAATTTCTGTTTAAAAACTTTGTTTTAAAATCCCCCAAATAAAACATAGAATTAAACTGTAGTGAATTTATATCAAAGTAAAGGTTCTGTTAGGTTCTCAAGGGATTGATTATTTCCCAGTTAATCAAATCAGAAGATTTGATTAACTTTTGAAACTAACTTACTGATTTAAAACTAATATAAACACTTGTGAGTTTAATTATCAAAGTTACTTTAAAACAGTTTTTGGTTTTAAAGTAGTTTGAAGCGGAATAAAAAAATAACTTTGAAAAGAAATAAGCACAGAAGATATAACCAAGAGGTTCAGTCTCAAGCTGAGACATAGTCATCTAAAAACTTTATATAAAAGTGATCCACACCCTAGATCGGGGATTAGAACAGTATACAACTATCCAGGTCTAAGACCTCTACCACTGTTATTCGTGGGAAACAAACACAATAGCAAACCAGCTGTCTAGGTCACACATGACCTCTACCACTATCCCAGTGGGAAATAAAATATGTAATAGTTTGAGTGAGGATTTACAGATCCTCCAGTTAAAGTTCAAGAGACAATGTGTGTGTAAAAATACAACAAATAACACACACTGCTTGAAATGTAAATAATAAATCCTAGAGGCAAAGATATAGAGTTTTGAATGGCTCTAGTGATTGCAGTGCAACTATGGACTCCTTTGGATTGATCAGAATTGGTTCTGAGTCCTCTTCTAGTTTTTTTCTGGAAAACAGAGTGTCGTCTGCTTCCTTGACTTCCAGGTGTAGAGACAGAGGAAAAAGTAGTCGATGAAGTTCTTGTGTTGATGTTCTCATTCTCAGATCTCTTTTTGGTATGCAGGAATGTATGAGCTCTTCTTGTAAGTTAAGTCATCTCTTTTCATACACACTTGTTTCAGCACACCTCGAGTTTGATACTTTTCATCGTCACCACTGTAGTAGGAGCATCTCACATTTTAAAGCACGAGCTCCGGAAAATGAAATGATTTCTTTTTGCTGGTACGAGGTACAGTTCCCTGACAACAAACAACACCCATTAAATAAATGTCAGTGCATTAAAATATACCTAATATGACCATTGGTTAGATTAAAGAATGATAAAGAAATTAAAGCAGCATCGGGTTCTATCTCTGGAATGGTAGCCTTGGATATAGGTAGGTGTCACGGTAGATGTCACGGTAGGTTTATGTATCAGTAGACTTCATTTGTAATGGCGGACTTGATTGCATCAATAGCTGTAGACTCGTCTTGTATCGGTACACTTCTTGGTGCATCAGTAGACTTGCTATACTAGTGAATTGTATGTATCGGTAGCGGTAGCTCTGTCTTGTATTGGTAGCGGTAAATCCCTATCAGTAGCTTCCTTGATGTATCGGTATACTTGCATACAACAGTGGACTTTGATGTATCGGTAGACTTTGATGTATCAGTAGACTTTGATGTATCGGTAGACTTACATTGATAACGGTAGCTTCAACATATCAGTGGACTTGTGTGTATCGGTAGCTCTGTTCTATAACTGTAGCTATTATCTATAATGGTGGAGTTTAATGTAACAGTGACTAGTCTGTATCGGTAGCTCTCACATAGTGGTAGACTTAACTGTATCGGTAGATTTGTTCTGTTTAAACATTCTATTGGCATAATGGGTTAAGTCATAATATATATACATCCAGTAACAGAAATAATTTTATTAAACATAAAATAATAGAGCATTTCTTAACCAAATTATTTGATTATAATATAATTATCATAACATATAAATATGTGCCTGAAGTACAAAAATACTAATGTAAGTATTTATCCACAATAAGAATTATCAAACTATAAATAAGAAATATTGAGATTATCAACATATAGTAATGCATAATTAGGATTATGAAAATATAGTAAAGTAACTAGATTCCTAGAGGGTTCAACAGAAAATATTATGTTGATAAAAATAACTTTAATATTTAATCATACTCTTATAATCATCTTATCCAATAATTATTTATGAATCCCATGTTAACCATTATTAAGAATCCAAGATCACCCTTTTTTATGTTTCTATTCCCCAAGTTATGAGGAAATGTTCTATGTAGGGTGTGTCTAAGAAGAGTAACACATGAGAAGATATTTGAGGGAGATGTTGAAAGGATTTTATGAAACTATAAAATTATATATCTAGTCTCTAAATACACTAAACCTTTATGGTCCTTGGGCCTGTATTATTATGAAATGTATTGAATATTCATCTAAAATTATGTAATATTTATATATATTTTACCTTATTCACATCAGTTGGGATTAGAGGATAGGTTTAGTCAACATTTTTAGATTATGATTAGAAAAATTTGGTTAAAACTCCAGGGATAATTTTAATTATAGGATAACATCCTAAATTTTTGGTAAGGAAGTGATTATATAGTTCTCCTAGAAATAAATGTATGTATGGATAATATAAGTGAATTTGGTTTCACATATATGTATATAAGAGTAATAAACATTAATGATTTAGTTGAATATAAATCAACCAGCATTCTATTTTATGGTGAGTGTACCCTTACTATGCACCTGGTTTGACACTCATGGGGGGATATTCTTAGGTTAATTCAGATTTTCCTTATGAACCATAATGAAGGATTTGAATATTTTATAATCCTGGATGACCTTGTTTAAACCTATGTTGTCATTGATTTAAAATAAGGTTTCATTATTTATAAAAACTTTAAATTAATTTTCATGATCATGTGGTTTCCCATAATGATAATTATTTCTCACACTATACTTTTTTGTTTTATTCAATGGGTACAACATGGAAGAATTATTTTAGTGTTTAATGATATAGATAGTGAAATGATTTTTCTTCTCAGAAAAAAAAGTGAAATGGGAGTTGGAATGAAAAACCTTGTGATTATTACTCATCAGATATCTCATTATATGATAAGAAACTTCAACTTGGGTGAGATTTTTGACACAACTAATAAGACAAAAATGATATTTTATAAAGAACATGGAGGAAAAAATATTTGGATTCTTATTTGTCTATAATATGGGAAGAATCACTCAAGAGAATGTCTTAGAGGAATGAGAAGATGTTTTGAGTGTGGAAAATAAGGATATAAAGAAAGTAATTTCTGAGGAAAAATAAAAGTTCAATTAACTCAATGGATTAGAATAATGATTTTTCTTAGTTATTATCAATGGTTAAATGTTTTAAATTTGTAATGTATATGCATTATAAAAATATATTTCATATTGGGAAATATCAAGAAGAGGATCAGTAATGTTTTACATGTAATGGTTTTGATGTTAATGATAAGAAGACTATAAATGACATAAGAAAATGAAGAATGTATTAAGGAATAAGATAGAAATTCTAGTAAATGGTTTAAAAAGGAAGTGGAATGATTGAAGTGTTTATATAATGGCATTAAAAAAAATTTAGAAATATTTTTCTTATCATTGGTTTTACAGTTATAAGAATCATGAAGCACGTTAGGAATGTTTTGTAGAAGTTTTTTTATTAAGGATTTTCATGAATATATTGAATGATACTTATAAATTAGAAAATTAATTTAAACATGAGGTGATATTTTATGGAAAACATAAGATTAAGGGAAAGATATCCCTTAATATATTCCTGATTTCTAGATAATAATATTTAGTTTGAAGAAAGAGATAATTGGTATTGATAAAGTGTATGATATAGTATTAATGACCTTGGATGTGATTGGTTATTTGATGAAAAAGTGGTTTATATTATATTTGATGGAATTTATATAATATTTAGACTTATAGAATATTTTAAATATTATGTTATTTTATTTTTTAAATTAGGATTTTGTGGATTTATGCAGGCATATATGTTTTCAATGGGTTTTTATGTTCATTAGCATGATATAAGAGAAATCATTGTATTCAAATGTTACTGTGTGATATTAAGAGCCATTTTATGTTGTTTGGGAGATTAATTTTAATTCAATATTATAAATTTAGTGACATTAATTATATATTTTTGGATTTAAATTTAGATATTTTTTTAAGGTTCTTAATGTTAACAATTTATAGAAGGGATTAATTTAATCTCTTGGTGTTATTTTTAAGGATTAGAAGATTAATATATGAAATATCTATATTGTATAACATGTTCTAACCTTTTTGGTTTTTATAAATATATAGAGATAAGAGGAATGAATATTGAACCTTATGTTCCACTAAAAAAGAATTTTAGTTCTCTAGGAATGAAAAATCTATCATTATTTCTTGGAATAAGGGATGAACTAGAAATTCATTGAAGCACAACTAAAGGGTGAAATTGTGATTATGAAATGGAAATAAATCATGTAATTATATTTTCTGATGTTATATATCTTGGTAGTAAAATAATTACTCAACTATAGGGAAATGATATTAAAATAAAAAGTTTATCCATTACCTTCATTTCTGACGAATTGACGGACTATCACTCATCATAGATTTATGGTTTTGTGGTTGCTGTCTTTCTCCTAACCCTATTATCTATTACTATAAATGAGTCCTTGGATGATAGTTTTCTCCTCTATTCCAAATTTTTAACTTACCACAAGTGATATTATTATATGGGAACAATATAATGTGTTATTTCAGGAAACCATTATTTTTCTAACTTTCCCCATATAAAGAATGTTTTATTAACCCTTTTTACAATATGGGTTTTCAATGAATGAATTTTAAAATATCAAACCCTTGATTACCTTGCATAAGTTTAAATTGTGAGGAGGAAATTTATTAAAGGGGATGGATTATTTCACTCCTTGGGATTTTAAAATAACATTATGTTTTATAGCATATAATAAACATAACACTGAGTTTAAACAAACTATGGAATATAATTATTTAAATATGATTATTGTAACCAAAAAATTGAATTGGATGTTATAAATAGAAATAAACAAATTATGACATATATATATACATACATACATATATATAAAGGTATTATGAAAGAAAATTATTTATTAATTTTTAGAAAATAATAATCTAGTTTTTTTAGTAAAATTATATTATTCTTAAAAAATATATTTCCTTCAAAAATATTTTTTATTAATTTTTATGAGAATGAATTATATTTTTGTAAATTTTAGAAAATTTATTTGATAAAATTAAATTATTTTTTTATATCATATAATCATACTTATCTTATGGTAATTTTTTTTGGATTTCTCTAAAATGATTGATTTTCCAGTGAATAGTGAGAAATAATGATTTATATTGAAAATTGAATATTCGTTTCAAGCATGTAAAAAGATAAATTGTGTTTAAAAATGGTTTCAAAGTAAAATTAGTCAAATAATATTATTAATAGTCCAAATAATTTATTTGGAATCAATTTTATGATTTAATTTGGTATTAAATGGTTTTTTACATAAAAGGTGTTTTTCTCTAAAACAATTTGTCATTAGATTAATATTTTTATGTTAAATTAATTTCTACCAATTGTAGGGATTTAATATTTAAAAATGGATACCATACATGGAATTATTAGATTAAAATTTCGTAAATATGAACCTTTTATTTTTGGCCAACATGAATTGTAACCATAGTAAAATTTTGGCACCTAGGTAATGGTAAAACGAGTAAAATTGGGTTAAAAATTTGAGATAAGGCTTTAAATTTTTTACAAAACTTCTATTTATAAAATTTTGTGTGTGTATGTTTTTTATTTATATCTAATTATTTAATATATGGCCACTTGGTTTCACATTTCTTTGATTATAACCGTTTTTATTAATTAAAGAAGAGAATAAAATAAAAATGTCACCCTCTTAACATTAATATCTCTAATATTTTATCAAAAAGGTAAAAAGATTTTATTTTTGGTTAAAAATATTTATTTTAAATATAAATTAATTATATTAATAATAGTAATTTATTTTTAAATTTTTGTGATTGAATAATTTCTTTAAATTTTTACGCAATGCCAACATAGCACGTATTCAATTAATAGAAAAATTAAATAAATAATATTAAAAATATTAAAATTAATATAATTTGAGTGAGTTATAGTGTATATAATATATTATTTATGTTTTAAAGTATTATATTTTAATTACATCTTTGTATTTTTGTCTTTAAAGTCAAAATAAATGTAAACTCTTAGTAATGACATTAATGAAAATTTATGAAAATAATATTAAATTATTTTAAAATCATAAAATTTTTCAAATAGGAAAAGGGGGATCATATATGGTTAATGTTTTAATCGATTTTTTATTATGGTCAATTTGTACCTTATGATAAAAATTATATCCCTTTAAGAGTGAAAAATGAATTTCTACAGTTAAGGTTAAAATTTGTTATCTAAGGGGTTAAAAAAATACCTATGGTTTGAAAAACCACTTAAACATTTAAATTTTTTATTATATGATGAAATTTATTCCAAATCTGAACTTATCTTATAATATTTGGCTATTTTGAATCATTTTTATTTATAATGATATTATTGTATTTTTATATTTTATGAAAGCCCAAGAGTGCCCCTCCCCACACTTTCAAAAGGGAACCCATCCTTTCTATTCTCTACACCACATTGAGAAATATAGAATGAAAAAACCCTATATAATTATCTTTTAAATTTTCATAATCATTAAATATTGGTTATGGTAATAATTAAATACCATCCCATGGGTCCTTATGTGGGGATCTTAAAGAGGCCTACTGGAGAAGAGGTAATCATCTTACCCAACCTATTTCAATTTGTTTCATCATTTACTTTCTATAAATCTATAATATTTTTTATAAAATAATAAAATAAGTATCTTAAATAAACTTAAATGTTATTATGATTATTAAACCACCTTTATTCACCATATTTTCTATATAATGGGAAGTGAAATTATCATTTATGCATACTTACGACTTACCATCTCCAAATAAATATAAAATTCATTTTACATTACCATTATTCATGGATGTTTATTATGATGGGTTTAATATTTATATATAATATTTCTTAAATAGTTATTATTATATAATTATAATATCATATCTAACTTTTTACCTTCCAATCTCTTGGAAAACAATAACATCACCCGTGTGTACATCAGGACTACCACGACCGTGAAGTAGTGTGATTAATTTTCCATTTATGTTTTACTTGGATGGTAATAAGAGATTTAATGAATATATATGATTTATATAATTTAATAATTATTATTTAAATTTGAATTAATATTTACCTTTATTTCTTTTCATCCATAAAAAAATTAAAAACAACGTCTATTCATAGGTACAACCTACCATTTCCATGAATAGTGTAATTCATTTTTTATCTCTATCATTTTTTGGATGAACTTAGATAAATAAATATATTTAAGGAATATATATGATATTTATATCATTATTAATATTATTTATATTATGGAACCATGATAAAATTAAAACGAACAGAACTACCAAACCAAAATTTCCAGGAAAAACGAAATAGTTGACACCAGTAAACAAATATTTTAAATAGGAATTATTTATAAATGGGTGTTAAAATGTTATAAGAAAAAAATAAATGATATTATAATTAGTTAAAACTATTATGTCATAGAATTATAATAAATTTAAATTTATTATATAGGAATTTAGAGCACCTTTTAAGTTAGTTGAACTTGAGGTAATAGATTTTCGTGTCACATTTACTTCTGTCTGACACTGGGAATATTTACCACTTATTTATTTTATGTGGTATATATAATTACCATTAATTTATTTTATGATTATCTCATAAAAATTATAGGTATATACATATCCATATAATTTTCTCTCTTTCATGTGATTTTGATTCAAGAAGTTACCAATGTATTAAGGTTTTTATATTACATTCTTATTATTCACTAGGATTGTTTATTATTAAGATAATGATGATGAAATTTCATGATATAAATATAAAAAATTATCCAAAATTTTATTATAATTTGGTTTTTTCTATAAATTTCATTTTTTAACTTATTTTCATCTCTTTAAAAACTCAACAGACCAAAATAATGGTTTTAAGGGAAACTAACTTTATTTCTCTCTTCAGCCAAAATCATTTTTCTTCCATGACTATATTTTCTCTAAAACGTTTTCAAAAATGTTTTAATATTGTCCTATAGTTTTTTAAATTCAAATTTACCCATTTATAATTTTATATAATTTTTTTGAAGGAATATTCCTATCATTTTTCTAAGAAGGTACTTTTTTTTACTTTTTACAAAAGTATGAAAATAATGTTTTCTTTTTTAACTTACATGACATGAACAAAATTTTCTAAATTCATGAACACTTAATTATTTGAAGCTTACATTACATGTTTTCAATGTTTGTTTCAAATAAAAAAATTTCCTTAATATTTGGGATTGTTTATGTTTTAAATAAGCGATTTCAAACTAAAAAGGGTTGTTTACTTAATAAATATTCTGATGATTCATTTAAGAGAATTTTTCTATACGATAATATCCTTTTATGTTAAATATCGGTTACTAAGGTTTTAATCCAATGATAAAAGCCTTATTATTTCACTGTATGGTCTATGATTATGATTATGTTATTTTTATAAAATATAATTATATTCCACAGATAATGCTATGATGATATGAAAAAGGTTTTACGATTCTATGAAATTTTGATGAATAAATTATGATTATGTGAAAATTGGTTCTATTATATCTCTCCAATTCATTGGGTAATTTGATATTGATATCTCATGAGATGATGACGATAAGCGTGGAATTTATTGTGAATATTTTTGTTCACATATTTATGTGAAAATGTGATTTCTTACTAGTTATGATTATAAGAGAATGAGTATACATGATTGGAAATATATTTTCTCATATATTGATTCATGTGTATTATTAAATTCTAGATATGATCATAAGAAAATGCATAGACATTATTTTTAATAGATTTATTCACATATTGATGCATTAACATGATTACTTTATAACTATTCTCATAGGAAAATTTGGTGACATGATTTCAAATAGCTTTGTTCACATTTTGATGCATGAGTGTGATCACTATCTATCTATACTCATATGAATATGAATAGACATAATTTAATTTAACTATATTTACAATATTATGATTTCTTATGCTTATGATTCCACATGCCTAAATTATAACTCATAGATATTGATTACTTATTTTACACCCTTATTGATCATGATTCTAGATTTGAATTGATTTTGAAGCTTATGGACTGTGATTTTTTTGGTATGAATGTTTTATATTGAGTACATGCACTTTATTATTTTATCAAACCCTTACGAACAAATTATCCACTAATGAAAGATATCTCCCATGTTTAACCTCACCTAGTATCTAAGCTCAACCTTTCTTTTGTTTAATTTCCCCTGGTTATGTGGATTAGTTTATATAAGGTTATTTCCAAGAAGAGTACTTTATTGGAAGTTATTTATGGGAGATATTGAATATATTTTAGTAAATAAGAAGATTATGTATGTAGCCTCCAAATACACTAAACCTTTATGGTCCTCGGGTATGTTTTGTTATGAATTGTATTGAATGTTCATTTAAAATGACAAAATAGTTTTATATATTGTACATGGGTCACCTCCTGAGTACTCATAAGAAGATGAGACTTTATCTCATAGTGTTTTCACTTGGGAATATCAACGAAAGGATGTAGATAGAATATAACCACCCTAAGGAAATTCACATGTTTATGTGTCATTGGATATTCTTGCCCGCACGCATGTGTAATGATCCTTATAATTTAATATTTTTATTAATAAATTTCATGAGTCATGAAATTTGATGTATTTTTGTAAACCATGATGACATATTATCATGGAGAAGTTGGGTACATTGTGTGCGTAAATAATTACATGTTATTAATGATTTAGATGTGGAAGGACATGCCCCTTCATTTTTATAGAAGATGCTATCTTGGTCCTTTAATATAAATGGAACCCTAATTTTGAATTCAATGTATATGGTTTATTGATGAGTTAATTTTAGGTTTTTAAAATAAATAAATATCAAGAATATTTATTGATGACATGGGAGTGAAACCTTTTATGTTAGATAACATGAAAAATTAATTATATTACACAATGATCATTTATATGCGGTTTCTATCATTAGGAAATATATTCTTCCTCTGTGGGTGACATGAATTGTCACCAGAAAATAATATTGGACTTTAGCCAAGCATACATAATGCCACATAGGAAGATACATAGTGGGTTACACACAAAGTGTTTCCTTTCATCTTAGTTAAATATTATTTTTATTTAACAATTATATTAAATATTATTCTCCATACCGAGTAGTAATATTTATTTATGTTTTATTAAATGATTGTAAATATTAAATAAATATTTATTTTCAAGGTAATTTTATAATTATCCAAATATAAAATATTTATTTATCTCTTATTATTCGCGTAGTAATAAATAATTTAGTTACATGAATAATAAATAAATATTTCTTCCCCAAATTGTGAAAAAAAGTTTTATTTATTTATTAAATGAATTATATTAAATTAAATATTTATTCATGAATTAAATAAATTTTGAGGAAAAAATGAATCAAAAATTTTGTTTGGTGGTGAATACGTATTTTCTAGATAATAAAAAAATATGTTTCATTGCGTGAGTTAGTGGAGATAATAAAATAAAATATTATTATTATATGATTGAAAGTTATGGGGTTTCTTTTGGGTTTAATATATTATTAAGGGCCTTTGTGTAATTATATAAAAATTAAACCCTAACCCTAGGTATATAAATAGGCTTTTATGTCAATTATAGAAAGTTTAATCCTTGTACAAAATAATTTTCTCACAAGATCTCCCCCTCTACTCTAACACTAAAGTTAAAATCTGAACAAAAGAAATTCCTTCAATCCTGAAGGAATGTGAAGTGATCAATGAAAATAATGCATGATGATTAAACAACCGAACAAGAACCTAAAGTTTCATCGATGTTGTTTTATGATCTAAGAGAATGTGCGGATCACTGCTATAGGGGATCTACTTTGGGTCCTCCCTACATAATGATGATACACCAATCAGATTAAAATGATAAAAATCATTAACAAATAATTATATCAAGATAGTGGTAATTTATATTATTGTGTTTTAAATTAATTATGATTTTATTTTATTCCCAATTATCTCTTCTATTGTATTCAAAACCATCCAATGGTATCAAATTGAGGCTATATTCAATTAAAAATTATTTATTGTTTATAGATCATTTATATATTTAAAAATTTATTTTCATTAAAATAAATATGTTCTTATAATATGATCCCTGAGATATATTCTTCTTCCCATTTATTCATAAATAATTTAATACATATCTAATTAAATATTAATGATGAATATCCAATGATTCTATCTAGAACTGCTGGAAATTCTAGATGGATAACACAATAGTACAAAATTTGTAACTCGAATGTACATGCTTTGTACTTATGCTCAATGAAAGAAATTTAACTCTCAAATTAATTTAGTGAATTATACATTAAATATACACATCATGAATTAAATTCACACCACATATTAATTGGGTCAGAGTAGAACATGGATTTCAGGACTATATGTTATGTAACTCTCTTACATGTCATGTAGTCTATGTGTTTTCATGGCTAATTGTTTTTCCAATCCATGTAATGAATTTATTACATGAAGCATGAAAAAATCACCATGTTAAAAGGATATTACATGAAGTGTACCAGATTTACATGTCATGTACCTCAAAAATGTTTGTGCAGAGATACATGTCTAGTCTGATGATGTGTATCACAGACATACAATGAGTCATTTATAGGGTGTATAGCGGGATGCTCACTTTGTGTACGCAAACTATTTATGTAGAAAATTAAAATTAATTTATTACTCCACAAAACTTATCATTATGTGTTCTATGTTCCATTTATTGACTCATATACTATAACACATCAGGATTTTATGATATAATATTCCTTTAAATAAACCCCATGTTAATAACATTATTCACATGCAATATTGGACAAAAATGAAATTACGATACTTTAAGATAAAATAATTAAATTTCACAATTATAATATAGACAAAAAATTAATAGGTATAAAAGGTTATAGTCATATTATGAAATATATAAAGGAAGGAAATGACATCTGGTGGTTGAAGTCTTTCGTATGAAGCTCATTTGTTTGATATTGGAAAGAAAGTATATCCACTAGGTTTTCTACTAAACTAAGACAAATCCAATCTCTGATATTTACGGTATGAGTGATATAATATGTGAGAGCAGTTTAAACTGAAGGA
This sequence comes from Viscum album, assembly GCA_963277665.1. NCBI lineage: Eukaryota > Viridiplantae > Streptophyta > Magnoliopsida > Santalales > Viscaceae > Viscum > Viscum album. The sequence goes on along the minus strand of OY728123.1, from coordinate 741,244,347 downwards.
AATATCCTCGAGATCCGTTCTAGAAGAAGCACCACTCATAACTTCCACCAGTGCTTACCTTATGCTTAGATCATAAGTGGAGATATTGATGGGCTATGTAACTATAAATTAGAATGATAAAAATAGGTAATTAATAATTTAATAATTCTTTTATAACATTGATTGTATACAATTCACATTTTTATGTTTTAATAAATTTTTTATTTAATAATGCATTGGTAAAGTTAATATGATCAATTTCTAAAAAATGTATTTTTCTAAAATTTAATATATATGTGATTTACATAATGAAAATAACAATATTATTGAAAGTAAAAATTTATGATATAAATAATCTATTAAGACCAACTAATTTGTAATTGATAAAAAATAAAATTTATAAGACAATATTTTAAAAAATAACATCCTGTGAAAATCATTTTCATTACATTGTTATGTTTTTATTTAAAAGTTAAATTTTATGATTTCAATTTGAAAAAATTAACCTCAGTTTTTTATTTATAAAAAAAAATTATCCTCATCTAAATTTATAAATTTTTTCAAAAATATTTAATTTTTAAGATGAATTGTGAAAAACACTATTCTTACCAAAACTTTAATTTTTGTGCCATTGTCATAAGATAAAATTGAATTTGAATTTTATAAAACATTGAAGATGTATTTGTGGAATAGAAATTTTGAATTTAAAAATATTATTTTGAACATAGGAATTATATGATTAGAATTTTCTAACTTCAATAATATTTTGTCATAAAAAATTGAATTTTCATTTCCTTAAAATTAAAAATTATTTTTGGTATAATTAAATTTTGGATTTTGATAATATATAAAAATTATTTATTTTATAATATTCATTTTTTTCATTAAAGAAAAATATTTATAATCTTATCTCATACATAAATTTTAAGCCTAAAATGAGATTTTTCCAAATAATAGTTTTGTCACGTTTTGTGTGATAATATTTAAATTAACTTCTATAAAGCCAAGAAATTTTATTTTAGATGATTATTTTGAAATTTAAAATCAATATGTTTAAATTATGAAATTATATCAATTTTACTTTTAGTAATTAAAATTTGTTACCTAGGATAAAAATGGAGTTACCATGATAAGGGTAAATATAGAGACCTATACCTTTCCTACATAAATATTAAATCTTAATGGATGAATATTAATTATATAACAAAATGATTCATGCTATAATAATATAGGGCTAGTATCATTGGAAACGTGTATAAATAAAAAATTAGTTCCTTAGTGAACTACATCATTTCCCACTAAGTGATTCATAACTAGTACCATTCTTAGACATATAATAATTTATGCCTTTCCTCATAACCAAAGGAAGGGAAATATAAGAATTGATGAGTTAAGATTCTCGGTAAGGGAAACTAAGTGATATCATTGATTATTAAAATAACATTATCATAAGGGTATGCAAATTTGTGCATGAAATTTGAAAACAATACCTTGGATATCATATATCATAATCTTAAGTTATGACATAAATCATGGTAGTTCATAAGACAATAATCATAAATGAATGAAAGAATGTAATCCATGCAAGAATAAAATTTCCATAAGAAATATATTTGTGACATACATATAAGCATAGAAAACCATTTACTTGGTAGTCAAGTCTTACTGAAAATACTATCATAGTTGATTGGAATATCTCCCCAAACCATCATAGTATTCAAGGTTCAATCCCTAGACTATCATAGAGGATATAATCCCTTATTGAAGTGGGTTCGCTCAACATTCTAGTACTATTTATCTAATGAGATATTCATATTTACCCAATGAATTTAAGAAAAATATAATTCTTAGACCACCGGTTATATAATGAAAATTATATAGATGTGTTCCACAACATCATAAAACATTAATCATTTAATAACTTGTGAAAAATAAATGGATTTCATTAACATTTCATCATGACAATACCTGTCGAAAAGAAATAGGTTTCATAAACATTTTATCAATTAATCATAGAATAACTCTTGGAAAAGGAATGTGTTTTATAATAATATTATAATCATAATCATAAACCATCTAAATAAATAATAAGGAGGGTAAAATTTGATCATTTCCCCATTAAAACTTTATTAACCTCAAAGAATTTAATTTTTGATGGAATATGGAATTAAAAGATCACATAGAACATTTATTGATCAAAACACCCTTTACAAATTGAAATAACATTTTTTTAATAAAATATTTCACAAATATTAAATATATAAATTTATTTTAAATAAAATTGGAAACCTATTAAATAAACTTCAAATCATTTAGTGGTTATGATGATATGAAATTTACTTCATGCCTTATATGTTAAAAATCCATTCATATTTTTGCGAAAAGAAAAAAGTAACTAGTTTGAAAAATGATTAGAAGATAATTTAAAAAAAAATTAAAACATGGGTAAAAATGAATATTAAAAATTATTTTAGAATAGTAAAAAAATTCTTGAAAACATTTTTAGAAAACTTGGACATGGAAGAGAAATGATTTTTGACTGGGGAGAGAAATAAATCCAGTTCTTTATAAAACATTCTTTTAGTGTCTTGAGTAATTAAATGGATTAAAATGAATGGAAACATTTAATTTCCATAAATAACTAGAGGATAATAAAATTAATGGGATTTTTGAGAGATATATTATCATATTTCATCATAAGAACTTAAACAATAATAATCCTGATAAATAATGAGATTGTAACATAAAAATATTACTTTGATTTCCACATTATTCAAAAGCTATATAACCTACTATATAAAAAATTTAAATTTATTTTAATTATATAATCTAGTATTTAAAATAATTATAATATCATATATGATCCACTTTAAACATTTGAACTGTGATTTATTAATTATTCCTTATTGAAATCGTCATTTTAGGGTGTCAACTATTTCTTTCTTCATGAGAATTTCTGTTTGTAAGTTTTAGACCTCGTACTTTGATCTGGGTTACATCATATAAAAAATTTTAATCATGATATAAGTATAATATACATTAATTATATACATATATAGTAATCTATACAAGTTAGAGAAAGAAAAATGAATAGCACCATTCATGGAGACGGTAGGCCCTACACACGCATTAATGTTGTTTTTATTTTTCAATGGATGAAATGAAATAAATGTAAGTAATAATTCAATTTTAAAGAATAATTTTTATATCATATATTTATTTATATTAATAAAATATATCCTTATTTATTACTATTAAAATCATAAATAAAAAATGAATCACATAACTTTGTGGATGTGGTAGTCCACATGTATGCACGAGCGATGTCATCATTTTCCAACAGATTGGAAGGTAAGAAGGTAGATACTATATTCTCATTTGAAAAGGATAATTATATCATTAATATATTATATAAATATTATCCCCATTATAACACAATTTTATAAAATATGGTTATGAAAAATGAATTGTATCGCTATGTGAAGACGGTTAGTCGTATGTATGCCTGAGTGATACTTTTACTTCCCATTTGATAAGAAAGAGGGTGTGTAATAGTTTTTTAATAAAAATAATATAATTTTATTATATTTAATATACTTCATTAATTATTTTATGATATATACTCCATATTCAATGGAGTTAAAAGTATAACTAAAAATAATGTGTTCGGTTAAGGAGATTAAATCTTCTTTGAAAGATCCGTTTTAGATCTCCAATTAACAATCACAGGATTGGTAATTTCTGAATAAAAACCCTCTATAAAATGGATAAATATGTCGATAATATAATTTTGTTAGTTTTTTTCAATATTGAATGTTCAAAGTGATGTAAATAAGAGAAATATGGGGTTCCTTTTTATAAGTGATGGGTGGGGTACTCTTTGAATTTATGAAAAATATTAAAATATAAAAACTTAATTATCTAGAAAAATGCTTCAAAATTTATTGATATTATAATATAGGTATTATTTTTCTGAAATCCCATAAATTAATAAATTTTGGATTGGTTTAAGATGTGGTTTAAGCCTTACCTTCTTGTTTAACCCATTTGTTTTACTATTTTAACTATAACTGTGGTAACTAATATTTTAATAATAAAGGGTTATGAATGTTAAAATAATTGTATAAATGGATAATAAATGGAAAATGGTTTAAATTTGAATCCTTATTCCACTCAAATGGATAAAGATAATATTTTTATGAATTTTCAATCATTTATTAAAATATTTTTTGTTATAAAATATCATTAATTTCAATTTTGGAACTATTCATTTAATTTGACTTTAAGGATATCAAGATAGATAAGTAATTCAAAAATAGTCTTATCAAACATATATAAAATTTATTATGTATCTAAAAAAATTCAATTAACATAATAATTCACTTAAATTTTATCACTTTAATTATTTTTAAAATCATTTTATTTTTTTCAATTAATTCAATAAATATCATGTCAGTATTGCATAAGCATTTAAGGTAATTACTCAACCAATAAAAATTAGAAAAAATTAATATGATAAAAATAATAATTTATATTTCATATAGACATATAGAACCAAACATATCCAATTTTTATCCTTATGTAAAAAAATGAGAGATACAAATGTTAAGATAGTGAGATTTTAGTATTTGTACTTTTCTTAAATTAATAGAAAGGCCATAATCAAATTAATAAGGCACCAAGCATCCATATATTCTAAATTTGGATTCACATAGAAAAAATATGATAATCATTTAACATAAATTAAAGTTTTAGATAAATTTTAAAGCCTTATCTAAAAGGATTAACCATATTTTATACGTTTAACCTTATCGAGTTGACAAGAATTTACTATGGTAACTATTCAAATTGAAAAAAATAAAAGGGAAATTTTTTAAAAAAATTATCCTCAATATTCTAAATAGAGAATCCATTTTTAAATATTCAATTTATATATGTTTCAGAAATTAATTTTAAAACTAGGACATAAAATGTGATGAAAATTATCTTTTAGAAAAATTCATTTTTAAGCTCAACACTAGATTTATTCTTAACCAATGCCTATAAAAAATATTATATGAAAGTTAAAACATTTTATTGATTATATAATATTTAAATTTCATTAAAATTATTCAGTAATAGTGATTAATTTAATTTTTGAAGATTAAAATACATTCTTTGCAGAAAATCAATTTTTTTAAGAAAAAATCTCTTACTTTTAAATGATTACATCTTTATTTCTAATAAATTGATAAATAATGAGTTTATTTTATAAATTTTCAATTTTTTTTTTCATAATTTAGTTACTATTATTCATACCCATCAATTTAACAGTTAGGTTATAATAGTGTAATATATTACAGTTAATTTAGACTCTAGGTTACATGTATCAGAAGCTATCAAAAAAATTAAATTTATTTTCAAAGAAATATATCATAAAATCTTCAGGTGTTATGTTCTAAACCCTAAAAAAATAATTTATCCCTAAAAATTTCACCAATTTTAGATAAAAATTGAGGATATATCTGTTTCGTTACATCCTTAGGTCCCTAAATAGAATCTTCAAATTTATGACTCCTCTAGATAAATTTAAATATGTGAGTAGTCTTTTTTCATTCAACTTTATCTCTATTGTCCAAAAATTATACTAGTTTTTATTCCTAGGAAAGATCATGATCTATTATTATAACATCTAATTTTAGTACATGTGAATGATTAGGTTTTTTAATTTCTCATGAGATATATATATAACACATCCTGAACTTCAAATAGGTTTGGTGGAAGCATAAAGTGCTATGTTACTATCCCTACTCGATCTAGAATCCTAATGGGATAATATAAATAGGAATCAAATTTCCTTTATTATAGAATATCATAACCTTATATCATGGAGAAATTCAAAGAAACGCCTTCTCACTAACTTCAAACTCCTGATCCGACCAATGATAATCAACATAACTTCTCTATCAACTCTGAGATGCATTTATGTGTTGTTGAATGACTCTAACTTTTTTATCCATTTCCTTAGGAAACTCAAGTCCCAATATATTTATTTCTCTAACATCATCCCAACATTTTATATTTCTACAATTCTTTCAATAGATGTATTTGAAAATATCCATATGAATTCTCCAGTAAAAGTTATTATTTTAGAAAAAATGGACTATAGGATGGTGTTGATTCCAAACACCTTTGAAATCCATAGAATAATATATCATCATATATTTTATGGTTTTAATGGTTCTATCACACTAAATATATATCTAAGGATGATACATAGTACTAAAACACAACATTGAATTAGGATTTTTCCGAATACTATTTCAGAACATCAAGTTAAACCTCATATCCCGATTAGAGATAATAGATGGTGGTATTCCATTCAACCTTGGAACTTCATTAATTTATATTCACAAAATATTATCAAGAGACAAATAATTTTTAGAATAAATGAAATGTTCTTACTTTTTAAGGAATTTCACTGCAACCCAAATAGAATTATGAAATTTAGGCTTTTTAAGGATTATGATAATGAAATCCACAGTGATGTTTTCCAATTTCCATTCTAGTATGGGTAATGGTTGTTACATCCCCTTATAATTCAATGCATTAACCTTAACTTTCTGAAATACCAATAATTGATATATATAATCAATAATATTTCTCTTTACACTATCCCACCAGAAATACTATTTCATATCTTTATACATCTTTATACTCCTTAGTTAGAAATTAAATAATTAACTATGAGCCTCATCAAACATCTCCTTCCACAAACATTTTATGGATGGAACAAATACATGGTTCCTGAACCTTATCATTCCATCAAAATCAAGGTTTAATTAATGAAATTTTTTGAGCATCTTTTGTAGTTCCTCATATTCCTTTCATTCCTCCTTAATCCTCACATGGATAGATGGTTAAACACGCTTTTGAGAAAGATATTATTTCTCTACTTATTTCAATAATTCAAATTAAATCCATTGAAAACCTAGAAATATTGGATCTTTTGTTATCCTCATCATAGATAAGTTACCATGACCCTTTCAAATTAGAGAATCTTTCACCTTGTTCTCTTTTCAAGGGTGTTAATTTATTGAGAAATCATAATCTTTAATCAACTATAACTATCCAATTTAGTTCATATTAATATCATTTTGACCGAATATATACTTTAAACTCTTATGATCAGTATGTATATATATATCCCACCATTCTCTATAAAGATAATCCTCCATATCTTTAATGAAAAAATTAAACCAGTTAACTCCAAATTTCGAGTTAGGTAAATTTTCACCTAAACTAGAAATTGTCATGAGGCATAAGTTATCACTATATAATTCTACATGTGAAAGCATCCCAGAACATTCATTAATGCATCACTGTAGATCAAAAACCCTTTTCCACTATAGGGTAATGTAATCACGGGTGTGATGACTACCTTCTCTTCAGTTCATTGAAATTTTCCTCACATTTATCTACCCAAAGGAATTTAAAACCCTTCTATATTAACATGGTGGGTTGATTAGATATCCATGAAAAATTATCCATAAAACACCAATAATTTCTATAAAAACTAAGAAAACTATGGATTTTAGTCATCATTGGTTATTTGGGACAAATATCAAAAACTCTCTTTTTGATGGATCCAACGATATATGCTAACTTGAAATTATATGACCCAAAAAATGAATATTTTTTTAATCAAAATTCACATTTTATAAATTTTAAAAATAGTTTTTCTTTCCTAAGGGTTTTCACTTTAATCCTCAAGTGATCTTCATTCTCTTCCTTTATCTCTGAATAAATAAGATTACAATCCATAAAGACTACCAAAATCTAATCAAGGTTATCTCTAAGGACTTTATTCATAAAATAAAAGAATATAGTTTTTTTAATTAGTAAGAAAATATGGCATCAATATGTATTTATACTGTTCTTACATGTGTAATATGTTATCTTGGGTATATCTTCATTGTCCCTCAATTACTGATATCCAGAATAATGATTAATCTTGGAGAATTATTTATATCCATAAAATGGATCAAAAAAGGAATCAATACAAGGAAAAGGATAATTATTCTTGATTGTGATATTGTTATGTTCCTAATAATCAATATAAAGTCATATTGATCTATTTTTATTCTTAAAAAAGCACAGGTGCACCCCTAGGTGACACACTTGGATAATAAATCTCTTGTCAAGATTCTCCTTGATTTTGTTCTTCATTTAATGTAACTCAATCAGGGATATTATATAAGGATTATTTGAATTAGTTTTAACACTAGGTTTGAGTTTGATTGAGAAATCAACTTCACGATTTAGTGGAAAAATAAGAAAATATTACATAAATACATAAAAAAACTCCCATACAATATATATATATATCATCAATGTTGATTTTATCCCCAACCAACTAAGATAATACCCCTTTTGAATAAGAATCAATACCCATACAATGGATATGATTTTCCTAAAAAATTCATATTTGTCATTACACTAATAAAATATCATAGTTTGGTTCAGAATTTCAAATATGACATAAATTTATCAGTAATTAAAGATGTATTTATATAGATAAAGCTAATCCATTTCTAATAAAAAATAAAATTCAACTAGTGGTAGAATAATTAAATTTATTGGAATAAAATTCCCTAAAACTTCAATGAGAGAATAATCATATACTTGAGATATGATCATCTTATCATTAGGGGTTTTTATTTGTAATTAAATATATAATTATTGGGGTGTCATTTTTTTAAACTTAGAAAATTATTCAGATATGAAAGATCGGGTAGATCAACAATAAAATAATATAATATAAATTCTAGAGTGGATGGTAAGTGTACCATTCACTACATCGTTATCATACCCCTCATTAGAAATAGTTATCACATGAGATTTACCTTTATCTCTAGGCTTAAGTAGGTTTATGAAATTGATCATCATCATTAACCATTATATTTGAGTACTAGTTAGCGTAATTCCCATACTCCCAGTATTTAAAAACTTGAGTGTGGGTGGTTCATTTTGTTGAGCCTTTTCATTATTCCTTTCATCGAATGGACTCTTCACATCACTTCAAAAAATAGAACATTTAACAACTACCTTAAGAATATTTACTTCCAAAATTCAAGCATAAATGAAGTATCATATTATTATATCCATGGGTTTTAGAGTTTAATTTGAATTTCGTATTACTTTTCTTATCAAAACCAAGAGATTTATGTGTAACTACAGTCTCCATTTACACATTGATAGCACATTGAATTATTTATTCATAGCTTCTAAATTATGTTATTTCTAATTCCATTGAAATACATTTTTTAAGAAACTAAATAATCAAACAACCTTAATTTAATATTGGATGATAATACCAGAATCATACCTCACAAGTCTTGTAACATTATCCTCATAGGTACCAATGGATTCATCATATTTCTTATTTAGCTCAAGGAATTCCTTCTCCATTTTAGAAGAATAATTCAAGGAATATACTTATTAAAAAAATATCTCAAACTCATCCCACTCCATTGTGTAAATTTCATCCCATTACCTCTTTTTCTTGATAAGATTCCAAAATTAAACTACCTATCATTCTAGATAATAAAAAACCAAAGTAAAATAAGGTGGTACTGATCTATTTCTCAGAAACAAGTGGAGAAAAATATCCACTAAAATAAGGTGATTTTTTCTTTATAAAGGACTGAATAGAACATTATTCCTAAATTTTCTCATTTGTAATTTCATCATTATTCATTTCTCGAGAAATATTTATAATCACAACAATGAGATTTTTCATTCTAGATCCCGTAACATTTGGTTGATCAAGAATAAAATCATCGCACTTTCTATTTCATTCTACATTAGCACAATTACATTAGGTTTTAGTCATTTTCTAAAAACAAAAACCATAGTGTGAGAAATAATAATCATATTGGGAAACCCCATAATATTGAAAAATAATAAAGCATTTTTCTAAATCAAGCCATATTCTTTTTAATATAGGGCACATTACATTTAACATAGATAATTTATAGTCATCATCTATTTAAGTCCTTTATAATGGTTCATAACTAAAATATTAATTAACCTAATAATATCACCCATGAGTGTCAAACTAGGTGCATAGTAAGGGAACACTCACTGTGAAATAGAATAATGGATGAGATATAGTCAACCTAATATTTTCAGGGTTATTACACCTAGATACATATATTCCAAACCCACATCCACTTGTAATATCCATATAGGGATTTTATTATAGGAAAACGATACTCTCATATTTACATATAACTTAAGACATTCTTCTATACATAGTATTATCCTAAGGGTTCTCACTAAATCTTTCTCATCATAGATTCCAAAGGTCAACTAATCCTTTATCTGATACCAAATATATTGACCCATACATTTCATACATATATATTGTACTTTATTAGATTAATATTTATTACATAACATGAAGATCCATTCCAAAATAGTATAGTTATAGTATTTTTGGAAACATAGACACATAGACAACTAATTCATAAGTGAACCATATTATCTCCCAATATGTTCTTCATGACTATAACCCCTCTTATAACTATAATACTTAACACCTGTCTTCATAACCCGAGGAAAGGAAAAATAAGAATAAGTGAGATAAGATACACATTAGGGGTGAACAAGGGAGATATCAATGATAACTTATGCATAACATGAGAAGAAGGGTAAGAGAACATGGGCATAAAATTTGAAAACCATACCTACTTATCATAGATCATAATCTTGATTCATATCATAAATCTTGGTAGTTCATAAGATATGAATCATAAATGAATCAAATAACATGAGCGATGAGTGCATAACCTTGGAATAAGACATAGATTGGGGTCATACACATAAAAATAGAAAAATAATATCCTTATTGGTCAAAGATTACTTCAAAGTCTATCTTAGTGGATTGTTTTCACTCTAAAAACTACCATAGTAGTCATGTTTCACTCCTAATACTATCATAGTAGACATAGGCCCATACTGAATGAGGTTCACTCTCCATTACAATTCTATTTATCTCATGATATATCCATTTTCACTCAATTTATTAGAGGGCTATATAATTCCAAACTATCCCATCACATAATGAAAATCATATAGATATGTTCTATATGATAATAGAATATTCATCATACCATAACTCATTAAAATTAAATATGTTTCATAAACATTTCATCATGGAATAACCCATGGAAATAAACTATATTTCATAAACATTTCATCAATTCATTATAGCATAACCCATGGAAAAGGAATAAGTTTCATAAATAACAAATAATAATAATAATAACCCATATAGAGAAATAATAATTATGGTTCCATTGGATAATATCCTTAGTAAAGATTAATTCACATCAAAGGATTCCATCTTAGATAAAAAATGGCTTTAAAAGATCACTTGAAACATTTCTTGGAGAAAATACCATTTTCCCTTTGATATCAATTCTTTAAAATAAAAAATTTAAAAAATATGAAATAAAAAATTTTATTAGAAAATTAAATTGGAAACCTATACCAAAATATTCAAATCATTGAGTGGCTATGATGGTAGAAAATTCTATTCATTCCATATATTTTAAAATAAATATTCCTTGCACATCATTAGTAATAGTCAAAAAAACCTCATTCAGAAAATTAAAATAAGATTCCTTTAAATTTTTCTAAAAATAAAAAGAATGTAAAAAATGAATTTAAATATTATTTTTATAATAGTAAAATAATTATTGAATTTTTTTTAGAAAACAATACTTGTAAGAGAATGCATTTTCAAATAAAGAGAGAAATAAAGTTGTTTTTCCTTAAAAAAATTATTTTAGTATCTTGACTAATTAAAGAGAGTAAAGTTAAAAGAAAACATGTAATTTATATAATTAAATATAGGATAATAAAATTCAATATATTATTGAGATATATATCATAACATTTTATCATAATAACTTATCAATAAAAAATCCCGATAAAAAATCAGATTGTAACATAAAACACTTACCTCAAGTTCCAATTGCTTAGAAAACACTTTAACCTCTTGTATAATGAAATAAAATGTATTTTACATCTATAAAATAATCATTAACATACTTATAATATCATATATGATCCAATGTTGTCATTTAAATTCATATTTATTAATTATTCATTTTTAAAACAATTAATAGAGGGTGTTAACTATTTAATTATTCAAGAGACTTTTAGATCAGAATTTTCAGTCTTTGCACTTTGATTATGGTTACATAATATCTAAAATATTAATCATGATATAAATAAAATAAATATTAATTATATATAAATATATTTATATTCATCCATAAAATTTATATATATAAAAATTAATTACTCCATTCCTTGAGATAGTAAGTCATACATATTCATGATCGATGTCTTCTTTTTTCAACGGATGGAAGGAAATGAAATTAAATAATAATTCACCAATATATAATCATTATTATATCATATATATCATAGATATTTATCAAATATATCCTTATTATCATCCATGTAAAGAATAACTTAATAATGAATCACATCGCTTCGCGGAGGTGGTAGTCCACATGTATGTACGAGTGACATTATAATTTTCCAATATATTGGAAGGTAAGAAGTTAGATATGATATTATCATTATATAAGAATAATTATATTAAAAACATTATATATAAACATTATAACAACCCAAATACTTATCCCTAAAATAAGGATATGAAAAATAAATTATAATGTTAAATGAAGACGGTAAGACGTATGTACGCACAAATGATACTTTCACTTCCCATTTGATTGGAAATAGGGAGGATAATAGTGATGTATAAAGAAAAACAATCCTTTTACACAAATTATTAATTGATTTTATTAACAAATACATTAAATACAACCAATGGATAAAAAATCCTAGTGTTTTTGGAATACTAGGTTCATAATAAATAAAATTGAAGATAAAATAAAATGACTTTATTTTAATCTCAATAATGAGCTCCTAAATACCCTTGAGATCCCAAAACTACATAGGATTTATAGGGTAATGAAAAAAGAGATGGGTGTGCTAAAAAAACCCAATAATGGAATAAACATGATAATGAATTATAATATGTGAGTTAAATGACATTAAATGATATTATTAAAGGGAAGACTCGTGAATAATCACATGTGAGAATAAAAATAATTAACAAGGTATCATATGGTCATGAAAAAAAATTAACGTGAAAAAAATAACATGACCCAAAAAATAAGTTGAGGCTAAAAACCAACATAACATCACATGGAGTACAAAGTCCCATAATGAATTATGTTTACCACCTAATCCCATACACAATATCTGATGAGACAAAAACATTACTAAATGAATTGGATCACAATCTTGGAACAACCATCATAACATGTACATTTTTATGAATTCCAAAAAATTAAATCAATCATAAGGCATAGACATAATAATTACCCATGGAAATAAATGGTTTTCATAATCTTTCCTCACATCATAATCAATAGATATTTCATAAAGAAGACATTTGAGATATGAACATAAAGAATGTATTAACCCATAAAATGAATGGATAATAATAGAGTTAAATATATAATATACACATATACATAATTTAGAATCATTTCATAATATGAAAGAGATAGAGAGAGAGTGTGTTACAGAGAAAACATTCATAACCTGAAGAAAAAGGGTGGTTCAGAGAGATTCCTTACCTTATTTACGGATCCGTTCTTCACTTTCATTTAGTTTACTAGATAATCATGTTTAAAATGATTTATTAATTAATTAAAAATTTTTTCCATTCATACCAATTTATTAAAATTTTATTAATTTTATATTTTATATTTTTATGAGATATAAAGTTGAATTTTACTATTCGGGGAGCGTTTGTTTCTTGGTTCCATGGTTAGATTACTTCTGAATAATTGTTGATGTTATCATAAAATGGGAATATAACTTAATAAGTGAGATTAAATGGAATTAATGTAAAGTTAAAAATTATAATTTTATCAAATAATCATATGTGTTCGGATATAGGGATGATTTTTTTTCAAAAAAGCCAACATTAAATGGTTAGTTTATTTAGGTTTTTTTGCTGAACAACATGAACCTGTATCATTTTATTTAATATTATTTATATATATTCATTAATAATTATGAAATAAGTTTTAATATACTTATTTGAATCTTATTTAACTATAATAATATTTTTATTACCTTACTTAAAGGTGGTGTAGAATAATGAAGTATATTGTTTATAGCAGCGTTGAACCCACCATTTCATAAACAATGATTTCATTTAAGAAAAAAAGGGAGGGTATAATATTAATATTAAACCATAATAATAACATATTGGTATATTTATTAAATTTATGTTACTATGTTTAGGATGATGGGGATTATATGGGGTGGTAAAAGAAGAATAAAATTAAAAGAGGTTAGAAGACATTTTTACCTCTTTCTTTGGTCACATGCTTTAGGCTATCCCTTAAAGCTCCTTGAAATAGTATTTGAATGATACTAGTTTCACTAGGGTATGATGTATTTGGAATGTAATTGGGTTTAATTTTGGAAAGATCCAATGCTTAGAATGTGTGGAGGGAAAGGGTTGTGAAGGGTGGTATTTATAAGAGGAGTGGGGTGTTTTTGAATATTATATTCATTAGTTTGTTATTTTGGCTCAAGAATATCTATCGTATTAATTATTATGACTATATATAGTAAATGGTTCATGTGAGTTCAAACTAGTGGGTTCTTACATCATCTATGATTCAAAAATTCATTTATTTAATGATAAATACTATATTTTATTATATTTACCTATACACAAAAAAATTCATCTAAATTTGAAAAATACCAAAAATTCACCAAAAACATTTTCAAATTTCAGATTCAAAAAAATAAAATTTATTTAATGAAATTTATTTTCTAGTTTTTTAAAATTTAATTTTTAATTAAAATCCTCAATTATTTGAAAAATATCAATATTAATACTATGATCGATTTTCTGACCCTTTTAAAAATTACTTATAGTGTAATATAATTATATCACCATTATAATAAAACATAATATTAATTTATAAATAATTTTTTGAAAAAAAATATAATTTTATTTGAATCATTATATTTATTATAAAAAATAAATTAAAACATCTATTTTTTACAAAAAATAAAAACACTTAAATTAATATTTTTAAGACATTTATTTACTTGTATCCCAGTATATTGTAATTTTATAGGATATCTAATTATTATTTTACAGTTAAATAGGTGAGGTTACTATTATAATAGTTAAGTTACTATTCCAAATGGTTAGATTACTATTCCAACCATTAGGTTACAATTCCAATGGTCAAATTACTATTCCAACAGTCATATTTGTAATAATCAAATGGGTTACCTATGTTATATAAATACACAATGTTTCATTAATTCTTCATTAAATATTATTTTATATCATGTTTATATATATTTTCATTTTCAAGATGAAAATTTAATTAATATTAATATTATTATTTATTTTTACAATGTTTTTCTTGTGTGAAATTATTATAGGGGATCTATAATATCCAAATTTTCCTATTCATATTATCTAGTTTCCTATTTTTGTCCCATTATAATAATTTTAATTCTCATGTCCATATTTTTTCTCTAAATATAATGTTTAAATTTTTTTAATAAACAGTTTTAAGTTTCATAATGTGGTACGTGTGCATTATATAATATTATATTACTAAATATAAAACAATTATATATTTAGAAGGAAAATTCCATTGATAAAATTCTAGGTCACTATATTCTTCCACCTTAAGAAATTTTACCCTCATAATTTCATTTTTCCAACTAAGGTGAAAACAGGTGAGGGTAATTCTCATTTATCTCTTCCACCAGTTCGCTTTTTGCCTTCTCATACTTATGGTTTCACATTTTCACTTTGATTAGGTGAGTAATCTTATTGAATTGAAATTTATCTCTATGGTCCAAGATCTTCACTAGATACTCTATCATTTTTTACCTATAACACTACTGAATTTAGTACACATGAAAGACCTCATATGGACTTTCATAATAGGGATGTGTTTAATATGGTTTTTTCTTGAGATAGGTTGGTGGTAGTACTAGTCGATAATCCATGACTTTAATGCGATCACGAATATCAAAGGGGATGGTCTACATGGGAATTATCTTTCTCTTCATCCCAAATCTAATGAATCTCTTCCATAGAGATATAAAAAGAAATACCTTATCTTCAAACCCAAACTCCAGGTCTTTTTAATGATTTTCATCATAGTTATTCTATGAACATTGAACAGCCTTGACATGCTACCGAATGGTCTTGAACTTTTCTACCATTTCCTCAACCATTTCAGGTCCCAAAACCTTAAGTTCTTCAAATTTATGCTATCATGAAAGTTTCTGAATCTACTCCAATAAAGGTCTTCATACATATCCATTTGGTTTCTTGAGTGTAAAATATTATTGTATGATAACTTGAAAATAGGAATATGTTGATCCCAACCTCCTTTGAAGTCTATCAATCATTCTCTCTACATTCCCAGGGTCTTTCCAGTTCTGTTAGATTGCCGATCAGTTTGGCAGTGATAATAAATACTGAAGTTCAAATTAGTGTTTAAATCATGTTATATATTTTCTAGAACTTAGAGGTAAATCTTGTATCTCAATCCTATGGAACAGATTGTGGCAATCCATGAATCCTCACAACTTCTCTAATGTATATCTATGAAAGTTGTTCAAGTGAGAAATCCTATTGAATTTAAATGAAGTGAACAGTCTTTGTAAGACAAACCACTATAACCCCTAAAGAATTATTTCCTCTTGATATATTTATAATACCAATGAGAAATTCCATGGTGATGTTTTCACATTTCCATGTTGGTATTAGTAATGATTGCATCATCCACTTAGACCATTTCCCTTTATCCTTAACCTGCTAATATAATAGGAATTTTGATGTATATTATGTAATCTACACATTCATATTGTCTGAATAATAGTGATCTTGGATATCTCGAAACATATTAGTGATCCTTGGGTGGATAGAGAAGGTAGATCAATGTGAATCATTCAACAGATCCTTCTTTATCTCAGGATTATATAGTACACATAGTCATGAGCCATATCTTATAACACTTTCTTCATTAATTTTTGAACTTTGTGGATTTATATTTTCATATAGCTTCCACCTTCTTCTATATTTCAATATTATCTATTCAAGAATCCATTATCTTCTCTAGAAGAGATTATTGAGAAATAATTAGAGAGAGGAATGATAATGTTACATTCTTTTTTTCCCATATCCATCTATTTCAAGTATAAGAGGATTGGATCCTCATAAATTATCATCACTGATATGGTTTTCATATATTTAAACATAAATTATCTACCACTTTATTTACTTTTCCAAGATAGTAGTGGATTGATTAGTCATAGCCCATGATCATCTCTAACTATCTTCAGTAGTGAATAATAAGCTCCCTTTGTGTGAATATATATTTGAGGCTCCCATGATCCATATATATCTCACACTTGTCCCCATATAGATAATACCACCATATTTTCAATGGGAATATCACTGTAACCAATTCAAGATCATGTGTTGGATAGTTCTACTCATGATATTTCAAATTCCTTGAGGAATAAGCTATCAATTTATCATTCTATATTAGTAAACTTTGCAAACCCTTCATTAAAGTATCATCGTGTACCATTAAAAGATCCCCATTTAAAGGCAACATGAGGACTGATGTAGTGATAAACCTCTATTACAAATCCTTGAATCCCTCTTCACATTCAACTATCCAGACAAAATTTTATGTCATGAACTGACTCACGAGGGCTCTCCCAGCTAGCGATAAGTTAAGTATGATACCCTATGATCGCCACCAATAGGCCGGGGATGGAGGCTAGAAATGAGTCGTAATATCACACATATATGAGGCCTTATCCAAATGTAACTATTCACATGTACACATATCTACATATTCATAAAATGGTGAAAGGTAAAAAAAGTGGATACCAAATGTATATACACATATATTACCCTTAAACAAAGTTTGAAAAAAGCATTGGAATGAATAAAGGGCCCAATACAGGTCCACCAAAAAACTAAAAAATATCCCAACCAACAAATAAGGATGGGAATGAAGTAAACCATTACAATCAAGAAAAAACCATGGGTTTTCAAGCACACTATGCCCCACTAGCACCTGGTCCTCCTCAGAATCTATCAAATGGAATGTAATATTCATAATACATGACATGTGCAGGTATACCCCATTCATGGGTGAGTATAACAATACCCTATAGGACACCTTTAACTAACAAAACATAAGTATCATGAGAGTTGTTATCTTATCAAAAAGGTATGTCAATCAGGATATGAGACATAGTAGTAAGAACAATAACCCATATATACTCATAACCGACTCTCGGTATCAAGAGGTTCTCAACCATACATCCAGCCACATGATTCTTTTTATGGTATTAAAGAAACACTCATCCATAAAAACTTACTCCATGAGCCATGCTTTCACTGTTAGAGCTCATCTAAGATTTTTTTCTTATTGATCCTTTCCAAAGGAATACTCACTAAATCTATGAAGATATAAATAAAAATACTGGGAATCATGCCCAATGACTATGGAGGACACCAAAAACCTAATCCGGAATAACCCTCTAAGTAGGGGATTGTACACCCATGTAAGTTGGTCCTGATGATTCCTCAAACCCCACCTAGGTAAGGTGATGGAATGATAGATGATCCCACCCCAATAACATGGTGGGATTCTGGAATCTCTGTCCAAGAATAAACCCATAGATGGGATCACAATTCTATACCTAGGATGTAATTCCATACTTTACAATTGTTGTAATAGACCAAGGGAACACACTAAACTAATATTTCTCCAAAATGAAGAGATAAAGGGCCTCAAATTTTCATGTAAAAAGTACCCTACAAGTATTGGGGGGAGGTACACAACATGTCTTTTATGCCATGTGTCTTATCATGTCTCTCTTTATTACATGAAATGTAATTATCCAAATAAAAAACATTTCCTTTTGGGGTAAATGGTGTATAGAGGTTATCCCATCACTCATTGTGCTACCAACCAGTGCCTATATACATTTTCCCATGGTAATTTACATTAGATTGTGCTTGTATAACACGGATGTGTTAGTGTACCTAGTCATTCCATAGTACTAGTTTATGACCATGTACTATATCCATTCCCAAGTTCCTATCCATGTCTATTCCCTTGCACTCCTGTAGTACACGCCAATCCGCTAGCATCGGTTCACAAGGAATGTGGCGGGGACCACATGGCATGTGGTATTTTTCTCTACTCATAAATCCCTAGTTCCATTAGAGGGGAGTACATTGTGGGCATTCATTCAGACAATACACTATGTTTTTGGGTATTTCACTGATATTCTGGTATGTTCAATGTGTCTCACCCATACCACATCCTCTATTTATTCCACCACTAGACTAGACAATTATTTTGGGGCCTAGATCAACTAATCCCAACCATTGTCAATTACTTGATTCCAACCACTAATTTTCATGGAAAACATCACATTTCACTTTTCTATTCTATGATTCCAATACCCTCATAATGATGATATCCAAATCTCAATTCAATCCTCCATTACCATAATTCACTTCAAATGTATCAAAAATCATGATCTCAAACCCATGGAAACAAATTCTATTCAGTAAATATTAGTTACATGATGATCATTCATCTGATATTTGTCAAATCACTAGACAGAAAATATATCAATGATAATCACATGTTTAATAGAGATAGAAAACAATAAAATAGAAACATGAGGAATATACCACATGCAATTTTCTTGTTGGAATCTGTCCATTACAATGAATATGAATAATTAAGAGTATCATGAAATGAATATTAAATTCCTATTTCTAGGAAAATAAGTCCATAACTAGAAAACATGATCGACCCATGAATCAAACTATTATAATAATTGATTCAGATTATCCATGGGTTTAAAAAAAGGGGAAATAAATCAATGAAAAACAAAATAACTAAATAAAGTTCAATCGATCGCTGATGAATAATTTTTCGTGACACTGTCACTGATGAGATCCATAAGATCTGATTGGCATGACAATTTCCAATCCATGATCTTTCTTTGGTCATCCAAGAATCCTCCACCAAAAAATCACTCTCATTCCCTAGTTTTAGGCAGCTATCCCAGGAGATTTTCCAAAACCATATTTATATAGAGTATTTTAGTTCTAGTGAAATAAATAAATATGTAAATAGATAAATAAACAAATAAATAAATATGTAAAAACAATTTCTAGTCTTACCACAACCATTTTTTACCGAACATTTGATATAGAAAAATTTTATGTTGTGCCTAGGGTGAAACACACATTCTATATTCAATGAAGGTATTCGTTTTTCCATTAGAAACCCTATTTGATATTTATCCCATTTTTTTTGAATAAATGTGTTTTCATGATATAATATATATAATATTTTTATTATATCATTATTGAGGATCCATGGGCCTTGGAATCTGACATAATCTCTATGTATGGATCTAAAAATATTCTTTAATATATTTTATATTCATACAATAAAAATAAAGTTATTACATTCTTCTCACCTCAGAGATTCTCATCCAGAAAATCAAAAACTCATACTAAAAAAGATACGGGTACTAAGATCACATCTGTGTCTCACACTTCCAGGTTCTCTCTTAAATATTCTTGTTCTACCACTAGAAACATACCAAGGGAATCACCTACCCATGAAGGATCTTCCCCTTCATATCCTTAATTTCTATTTGGATCTTTGTAATGGTTTATCCATCCTAAATTTTCATCATTCCTTTTTCAATAACATGAGATAAGTCATGCTCATACCTTTACAATTGTGATATGTGGAAGACATCATGTACCCAATATAACTATAGTGGTTTAGCTAAGAAGTAGGCCACCCCACCAAAACTACACACTATCTAGAAAGGGCCAATGAACCTTGAATATAACTTTCCTCCTTGGTTAAATTTACTTAATCTAAATTGATGTGAGACCTTCAAGAATACATGGTCCCCATCATCGAACTCCTATTTCCTCCTTCATTGGTCCTCATAAGATTTTTATAGATCTAGATAGTCCACATCCACTCTTGGATGATCTTCACTTGTTTTTCATAACTCATACCAACTCTAGTCCCATGATTATAAAATCATCTAGACTATTCCAACAAATTTTTGATGTATAGAACCTCCCAAGAAATTCCTCTAATAGTTCAATAACGATAGTGGAATGATAGTAGTTGTCACTATGGGTAGGTTATCCTCTCACCTATGGAAAAAATCCAACATGAAAGCCCGAAGCATGTCCTCTAGAACCTGAATTTTCTACTCATTATAAATGTCATTATAAGAGTGAAATGCCATAATCTAATACCACTTATTCCCAATGGCCGCTAACATTCCTATCCATAATCATGACGTAAATCAAGAATAATGGTATGAAATAATCATAGATGGAACTCTGTTGAGAGGAACTATCTTTTACACATAAATATCACAATATATATATATATATATTCTCTCTGATCACTAGGAAGTGGGATGACTTGGTGGGTCAGTCAATGATCACCCTAATAACATTGTAACCTATATATGATCATGGAAATACCATCATGAAGTCCATATATATACCATAAAACTTACACTCTAGCACATCAAGGGGTTGAGATAAACATAGTAGAAAACGGTTCTTAAACTTCATCTATTTACAAGTATGAAATTTAGAAAGAAATTTACTACACACTTCTTCATCCCTATCTAGAAAAATTGACAATAAAGATCATGATAAATCATCACTACAACTAGATGTACCACTAAGGGGGTTGTTTGAAACTCCATAAGAACCTCCTCATACAACATAACGAGTACCATAATCGATCCTTAGAATATTAAGATATGATCCCAACATTCATGAAGTCCATCAAGAACACATCCAATGGATATCTAAGTACACATGGTATCATAGTTGGTATATACTAGTTGAGCCTCCCTGACACACTATAGAAGTGATAGGGTAACAACCATTGATTAGAGGTAAGCCAAAACATCATTTTCTACTAAAAAAACTACAATGTGGATAATTTCTATGAATATTTGGTCAACAACTATGAATAAGATATCCTGTTGAGAGAATTCTGTACCAAATTACCCTTATTAGGATTTTATACTATCTAATAGTCATAATCCTATAGGAAATCTATCTCATGTTGATATCATTTTATGAGAAGATATAATTGATACTCTTTTGGTCATAATGGATGATAAAATGCTCTCACATAATAAAGTTTCACCACATCTTATGGTAAAATACTACTACTGTCATTTATTGATTATAGGTTGCATAGATCTACTCATGTGGTCCCTATTATTTATACCCATAGGAAATCACTACCCACCTCAAAATCAAAACATAACCAAGTCAGTTCTTAGAGGAATCACAAAAACACTACATACTCAATATCCTCCTTTTTCAATTCAATATGGGGGTGCTCCTCAACCTTTACCATAACTCCTGAAAATCCTATTGGAGCCTTTCCATCATCATGAAAGGGTGTATCTTCTATGTCCAAGAAGGTAAAGGTGATGATATCTTGGAGAAATTATATATAGTTCCCTTTTAGTAGCCTACCAACCCAAGGAAGCTCTACACCCTAGGCACACTCTTGGGTGGACCCCAAGAAAGCACTGCCCCAACCTTTACTGGGTACACTACTAGACCCTATTTTAAGATTAAATGTCCTAAAAGTTCAACCTCTCAAATACATAATAGACACTTATAGAGATTCCCATAAATATGGTGGTCTTGGATTATGTCCGAGACCATCCTCAAGTGTCTCATGTGCTCCTCTTTGGATGCTGAGTACACTAGGATGTCATTGATGAAGACCACTAAAAACCAGTCTAAGAAAGGATAAAAGATCCAGTTCATGTGTCCCATAAAAATTGATGGGGAATTATTCTTGCTGAAAGTAATTATTATATACTTATAAGTACTATATCGATATGAAGATTTCATCTTTGGTATATCCACATCATGTACTCAGTGTTTGAGATAAGATGATCTGAGGCCAATCTTCAAGAGATATCTTTCCCCACACAAATGGTCAAAGAGGTCATTGATCCTAAGTAGTGAATATTTATTCTCCATGGTCACATGGTTTAGGAAAAAATAATCTACACAAAACCTAATTCTCCCTTACACCTTCTTGGAGAAAACAATTGGGGCTTCCCAAGGTGACACATTGGGTATAACAAATCCCTTACTCTAAAATTTCTCAAACCACACATTCAGATCACAAATATCTATGGAATCCATATGATATTTTGAAATAGATATCAAATAATTATTGGGGTGAAATTTTATGCATCAATATATCTCTCAATGGGGAGGTTATCCCAACACATCCTCAATAAAGATGTCCTCATATTCCATCACCACTATAGGAAGTTGAAATCCCATAGCATCCATTTAACCCTAGGTAATACTAGACAATTGATGAGTAATAAGATCCAACCTCTTATGTATGAGAATATGCTACTCTTAATGGGTTTTATTCTCACCCATGACATAAAACCTCATCCGATCACAATGAACGCATCACATCCTCCGCTAGGAACAGTCAATATGGGAATAAACAATGGATAACTAGTCCATACCTAAGATGAAATGAAATTTCATAATTGATTTTACAAAGAGATCCCACATGAAACTCTCTTCTCCAGGATTCACATCCCACTATTGGAACATGTGCATGATCACAAAATACCCTACGACAAGAGTATCCAATATCAAAGGACAAGCCAAGTGCTCAACCAGAATATCTAAGTCGCTAGCCAGAGAGGTGGAATGAAAAAATTGTCTCATGAATATATCTACTAGTACTATAGCTAAAGTAGATAAGGTATATAGTATACCTAAAATAATCCCTAGAGGATTTGGGTAATAGGAAACCACTTTCAATAGTTTTCCTTGTCCTTGACCACTATCTCACTGATCCCAGCAAGGACTATCTGGGAGTTGTGGTGGAAATAGGTCAAACCATTTCCACCTCTATATTATCTCCCTCCTTCTCTACCACATATCCCACCATAATAAAATCTTTCATCCTTCCAATTAATCTACCTAGGTGGTCCATTTAACATGTCTCTATTTTCTTCATAGAGAGTCATACAAACTCACATGGGATCCCTCGACTGTTTTAAGATAAACACCACCTCTCTTTAGGATGTCTAGAACCATCCCATGAGACCTAAAATACAAATACTCTATCCTTATATTGTATCCTAAATAATATCACACACCTATATCCCTATTCATATTTCAACTACTAGCTGTCGAGGTCATTTCTTCTGTGTTCCCACTACCAGCACCAACTATCAGTGTTTTCTCACCAAAAAATATATCTACTACCAAAGCCTCCTCAAACACTCTAGTATAGGTTGGAATGAAACAAGAAATCACTCCATCCCAGATATCTTGGTGTAGGAATCACTCGAAGGTTTGTGATTAAAATAATGGATCTAGAACCACATCTATAAAGTATCATGAGAGTTCAGTGGACATCTATGAATAATCTTTCATAGTCATGCTGCACCGTTGAAGCCACAAAAGCTCTTAGATGAGTACCATTCCAATGTGGTAGGATAAAAATCCTCCCTAAATAGGTGATAAAAATATATAAAGGAGATATATCTCTCTTCATGCTTCTATGTCAATAGATTCCACCATATCCCACAGATCCTCGAAGAAGACTCACCACTATGACCAACATCTATCCTGGAGGTGTCCTCACAAGGCCGAAAACATAGGTGACCTTATCTATCTATTACATAGCTTCTTGGGTGTTTGGATTTACCCAAAACCTATTAGGTTTATGCCTTTGAAACTCATGGATATTACTCCACATGCACACATCCTTATCTGGTACTTCTGGTGAAACCTGCTGGTCAACATGTGGTTGAAAAACTATAAAACCACCCTTAGGCACCACCTCATGTACATAACCCTTTACTGAAGACTTATCACTTAGAAGACCATCATCCTTATCTTGCTGTAGAATAATGGATGGATGCCATTGTAGAGGTTCCCTAAAATAAAATCAATAAATATCATGGTTAATGAGTATATTTGTGGAGTTGACTCAAGACGAGTATGGATACGAAAACCCAATCCTATATGATGCATGTAAAAATGTTTTTCCTAAAACCAGTGCCTATATGTACTGAGTTAATAAAAAGGTTATTAGATTCCTATTTAGTGGATATGTCCTTCACTACACAAACATTAGATTCCCCTTCCTAAAAATTAAACTGGAAATAGTTAAACACTATTTCTATAAATCCTAAACCAATCCTCAAAGCTAGATAATATGTAATGTACTTCCTAGGATGAAACCTATCTATAATACCACTTCATCACAATCCTACCCACTAGGGCCCATATCACCATTTTTAAGATGAGTGTGATACTTCAAGCCTTCCTCTAATAGACCAGGATCTAGAGACCAACATAGAGTAGGCATATCATACATATGGGAGGACATAGACCAATGTACATGTTTATGGTCACACATCTCCAAAAATCCATACAATTCTGAAATGTAAGACATATTTTATATCAAATTCATGCATAGATATATAACCCACAACTAGAGTATGAAAAAAGTACTCAAAATAGTAAATGTAATAATAAAATCCAACCAAAAAACTTCAAAAGAGTCCAACCTATTAAGGAGGGGAATGCTATCCAATGAAACAACCTAACATGAACCACATTCTATCTATTTTATTATGCTTCACTTTATCCTATTCAACCAGGGACTTTGTTAAAAAGAATTTCATCTATATAATAAATTACACATGTGTGAGAAATTCCCATACATGGGTGAGTATAACAATACCCAGTAGGACACCCCAACATAACCAAACATAATCATCAAGAGAGTAGTCATCTCATCATAAAGGTATGTCAATAAAGATATGATATTGTGTCAAAAGTATTACTTCTCACTTTCCCTTTCCTATAGTTATGGAAATCATGAAAACTCCCCTAAAACATTTTTACTAAGATTTAATGCCCAAGGTATTTTAGTATGTTTTTATATAAAATAATATATTTCACCATATATAGAAAACATTATAATGTATTATGAATATCAAACTATCATTCTTCATTATGACCTTCAGATTGAGTATGTGTCTGATTAATCCGACTTACCTGTAATCAGACCAGTAGTTTGAATTTTATATTGTCTATTGTACTTAAAAAAGTCATGACCATTAGACTGATTCCGGTAATAAAATAATCAGACTAATCCACATAAGTATTATCATATTGAAAAACAATAAGGAAGTCCATTTAATTATCCTATGTTTATAATCAGAATATATAAGACTTATTTCTGTCTTAATTAATACTTTTACAATTCTAATGGTGGTAAAACAAAATGACATCGGACATTCAGTTATGCCAGAGCATTGTGAGCTCTCAATGATCCACCCATCTGAGGCCATCTTAACTAACTCATAAATATGATTGTTGGAGCTTAAACTACAAATTTATGTTCATTTGAAGTGTTGGGAGATAGTACATTTCAAAAATCATGTCTTCCTAATTTTTATATGCTTTAACATCTCGTTCGAGAAAATTGTAATACTTTAGAGAATTATAGTTCAATGGAATCCTTGTTAGGATTGTTTCCTTTAAAAAATTTTCATTTTTATTCGGCGTCTGATCATTACTATGATCGAGGGATTTGGGGATAGGAAGATGGTGAACCTAATACATCAGATCAAGTGATCCTAAGGATAGTAAGATAGACACCGATCATCATATCGAGGGCCTTCAAGGATAGGAAGAAAGATCATATTCCGATCATCATATCGATGGATTTCTTGGTAAGGTAAGAATAAATTTAAAGTAAATATTAAACTGTGGATACCTTTAGGAAATGTTATTGAATAACATTAATCTTAAGGTTAAAATGGTTCATTCTTTTAAATATAGCTATTAATGCATTCTTACTTTTACTATCCATAGTTTTTATTTTTTTACAAGACTATTCAAATGTGCATGTAATGAAAAGTTAGTAATCATACTTATTTTCTTTACAATTTTTACTATTATTGTAACATTGATTAAAATAAAAACATATTTTGATTTAATAAGATCAATAATGGTTCATATTCTCCTACACTGATCATCAAATGAAGTCTAAGTGTGATAAATTTACATTAAAAGGTTTTGTGTTTTGATTAGTTCGAAATATTTAAACTACAATTCACCCCTTATTGTATGTATAGAAATATAATATACTCTAATGATCCTATTTATGAGACATATAAATAATAAAAATAACCCATATATACTAATAATAGATTCCATGTATTAATAGGGTCTCAACCATACCTCCATCTATATAATTCTTCTCGATGTTTCAATGTAATTCTACATTGGGAGAAGTCACTACATGAGCTGTTCTATCACTGAGGGAAGTCATTTGGAGGACATGATCATTGGGACTTTCTAAATAAGTAATCACTGGATATCATAATATATTGATATAAATATAGGGGATCATACATAATTCTCATGGGGGAAATTGAAAAGCCCTTCTAAAATAACGATTTATGTAGGGGATCTTACACCCACGTAAGTTGGTCATGATGATTCCTCAAACCCCACCTAGGGAGGGGACAAAATGATAGAGGATCCCACCCTAATAATAAAGATAGACTCCTAGAACTCTATCGAATAAGAAAACCATAGAGGGTATCAAAATGCTATGAACAAAAAATAAAGTCGTATTGTAACCTCATAGGAAAGAACCAAGGGAACACACACATCCGATACTAGTCCAGAATGAAGATATGGAGGGTCTTAACCGACCATAGAAATATTACATGACATATACTAGGGGTGGTGGTACACGACAAGTATGTACTACCATGAGTCTACCCATGCCTTTATATCTCACAACACATGTAATTTTTCAAATACATGATGTTTCCTTTTGGGGTACATGACATGTTGAGGTTGGGTTGGAACTTGGCATGCCACTAGCCCATGCCCATGTACATTTTTCCATGCTTTTATAAATTATGAATTCCATATTTTTCATCTTCATGCCTGTGTATCTGTCCATGTCTATGTACTGAGATGTGCCCATGTACTATAGTAATTCTGGAGTTCCTAGCAGTATTTGTGCCCATGTACCCCTGAGGTGCACATCGAGCCACCTGTATTGGGTTTCGAGGTGTGTGGTAGGGACTATAAGGCATGTTATATTTTTCATTGAACATAAAACCTAGGGACACATGAGGGGAGTGAAATGTGTGTTCTTTTGGAGTACATGAAGTCTAGTTAGTAATT
Organism: Viscum album; assembly: GCA_963277665.1. Lineage (NCBI taxonomy): Eukaryota > Viridiplantae > Streptophyta > Magnoliopsida > Santalales > Viscaceae > Viscum > Viscum album. The sequence goes on along the minus strand of OY728123.1, from coordinate 741,215,903 downwards.
TCATAGTAAGACAAATATATTCACCATGTCTCGCCTGCACTTTAGCTGTCATCGAATCCACCACTAGGAAATTCGACAATCATAGACCAGAGATTGATTAAGAACTATGGGTTTTAGGGACTATATTCTAAAAAATATTTTTCCTGATAATCATCACCCATTTCTTTACCATACCAATATTCCAATACCCCCATAATAAGGATATCCAAATATAAATGAAACCCACCATAAATTTTATACCCCACAAACACATCATCTATCGGGATCATGAACCCACAGTAACAAATTTTTTATGCTAATGATTAGTTGTGCAATGATCATTCAATGGGTATTTGTTGAATCAATGACCAAAAAAATACCGATGATGATCATAAATAGAATGGGGAGGTAAAATCATAAAACAAAAATACAATGCACGAATCTTGTCTATTTTTAGTGTTGGCCTCAATCCGTTGTTTCAAAGATGATGAAAAAAGAGGATTATCAAATCAATATCAAATTCCTATTTATAAGAAAGTAAATCTATACCCACAGAACATGATCGATCCACAAATCAAAATATTAAAATAATTGATTCATTTTTTTCATGGGTTAAACAAATTTGAAAATAAACCTATGGGAAATTTTTTTACCTCGAGTTAGAACGATCACTAATGAAGAACATCACATATTTATATCATTAAAAAGATCCTAAAGATCTATTTGGAACTCCAATTTCCAATCCATGACTCATCATTGGTTATCCATGAATCCTCCATCAACATATCACACTTAATCTATATAGTTATGAGGATAACCCTAAATATATTCCATAACTATGTTTATATGGAGGATTCTAAGTCAAACAAAATAAATAAATAAATAAATCAATTTAATAATCCAACCATGAATAATTTTTTAACCAAACACCTCAGGATGAAAAATGTTATATTGTTTCTAGGGTAAAACTTGAACCACATATTCAATGGTATTCTTGGTTTTCCCATAAAAGAATCCACTTAGGAGTTATCCCAATTTTTTTAAACAAAAATGAAAGTGTGATGTAATTTTTTTTCGGAGTGAATAATACAAGAGGGGGTGAATTGAGTTCCTGATAAAAATTTCTATTAAAAAAAGTTTAAATAAAATACTCCAATTTAAATTAAAAGTTCTCAGATAGTCAAAAAAACATATTGATATAACTTATGATATTTTAAAATATTTCTCAAAGAGTAATTATTTCTCAATTAAAACAATGTGAATATTATTGTATCTTTCTAAATAAATTTTTTGAACAAAATAATTATATAAAAACTAGTTAGTATTAACTATAAAACTAGTGGGTTTTTTTGGAGTTTAAAAAAAAATCAGTTTAAAGCTTTAAAATGAAAAACCCAAAAAAATAGTGGAATAAAAAACCATAGGTTCAGTCTCAACCTGATACCTAATCCGCTCCACTTGTAAATAACCCACTACTAAGTAAAATATATAAATATAATCTTTATTCAAAACCTAGATCATGTAAATATACAGTATCTAACTTTCTATCCATATAACAACCCTACTATTTATTATACACTTAAACATGATTTATTAAAATACTTGCATTTAAGACAACTCTGAGGATCAAGAGGTCTAGTTTATTGGGAAATTAGGAACATTACATAAAAAATTAGAATAAAAAATAAAACATCTTTATTGAAAACTTATTTTCCATGACTAGAACATTCCTTCGTACTTATCATTGCGTGGGATAACCTGAGGACATGCATAAGAAAAGGTCGAGATCAAAAGCACAGTAAGTGAGTAAACAAGTCACAAAATGAAGAATACAGTACATGTTTGGAAATAGGCTTATCAATGGAGCACAAGATAAACATGAACATAAAGGCATGATAGAGAAAGATTATCATAACATGGAAATGTGGCAATAATAATTAACAAGATATTAGCATGATCCAATTCTCATTGCACATGGAGAATGACTGAACCCTAATTTAACTTGATTTATCATAGGTAAACCCTCATTGCACTTGATGTATCGTGATACTAATCTTTACCCAATGCATTGGAGTGCTATCATGGTGCACCCTTCTTAATCAGTTCATTTTATGAATAAGTGTTCCACATAGATCATACAATATGGATTCATTAAACATCATAATTTATACCATGAATAAGAGATGTGGAATACATAAATGTAATTATTCAATAAATAAGTACATGTTCATAAATGTGAATGCCATTTAAAGAGAAATTGATATGGTATTAACTTACACAATGATTTTTTCATGGGAAATTTTGGTGTAACTTTGGCAGCATAACGAAGTCAAATTGAAATTGTAAAATCTATTGATGAGAGATAAAGGGGTATCTCATCATTTATATATGAAATGGAAAATAAATGGCTCATGGAACATAATATACCAGCATATATAATAGAATTTAGATGCATGATATAAAATAATTTCTTGAATGTAAAAGAAGAGAGAAAAATCCCTTATGGAATTTTGACATGGTAATGGGCGTACATGGGAGTCATTAATGAAAGAAAAAGGGGTTCATCATCATTAAAACATAGGGAGAGTTGTGCAGGGGAAGTGAAAAATCATACCACCTAGACACCCCTCCCCCCTAGACACCCCCTGGACACCCCTTGGACACCCCCACTAGGCACCCTTGGGACACCCCATCCCCCCTAGACACCCCCTTGGACACCCCCTCCCCCCTATACACCCCCATACACCCCTTGGACACCCCGTAGACATCCCATAGACACCTGTCCCCCCTAGAAACCCCCTGCACACCCCCAGACACCCCCATTCAAGTGTATATGTAAAAACATGCATATTAAGAAAAGGAAAGAAGAAAAAGAAAAAAAGGAAACTGTAAACATAGATAATGTATAAAATAACTTTTTCTAAAAAAAATATAAAGATACAAGATTCAAAAGTGAATGCCTAAGGATCAACTATCCAACCATGATACAGAGCAATGTCCAGAAGATCGAATATTTCAAACTCAGGAGTAAACTCAAAATCATCAATTCTGTAAGCATGGTGTATGCCAAGTCAATTTGATTAAAAACAAAACAAATGGTTACTAATGTCTTGAAAAAAATGGAAAAAAATAACCATTACCTCCTAAATTTTATATTCACCTCAGTCCCAGTTACAATTCGCGGAAGAGACTCAATTACATCAGCTATGTTTTGTTGCTGGGTCTCTACATAGCATGCATCCCTATCCTGCATAACAATACAAGTAATCAAAATCAACAAATGATCAAAAAGGAAAAGCCACCAGGAATACAAATACTGGGAAATTACTTTGACATTACTATTTGAATAGATTAAGAATTCTACAACTAGGGAGGGAAATTTTTCTCGTGACACCTCCACTATGTCGGAGTTCATATTCAAGTTGTTTCTTAGTAGTAGAATATTTCCTATCACAAATCGAAAGAATGAAACTAAAATTTAGAAACAATAACATTTTCACCGTACGCAAAACCAGGCCAACTCGATAGTGATATATTCATTTTCATATTCTTCGAGTTTAATATAATAAGTTTGATTAGAAGCCAATACAAGAATAAAATTATGGTTAATCAGGTGGAAAACTATTGTATCTGATGGGAGGAAAACAAGATAATGTCAAAAATAAAGCAATCACAAAATTAAGAAGATATTTAAAATTATAAAAGAAATAAAGATCCCTAGAAATGTATAAAGTGGGAGAGGAGGGGTTTACAGATGGCTAGGAGACCCCCCATAGACACCCCTAGACACCCTCTCCCCCTGGTCACGTCACATAGAGAGGCATCCGACCCCCTCTTGGACAACCACCCCCCCTGTACCCCCACCCCCTCCCTTCCCCCTGAACACTACCATCTCACCCCCAGGACACCCCCTCCAGGATAGACCCCTCCCCCTGCACCCCACACCCCTACCCCCTCCCTACCCCATTCTCCCTCCCCCCTACACCCCCACACCCCTGCACACTTCCCCCTAGCACCCTTCATCCTTGAACGCCCCTCCTAGATAGCCCCCTCCCCCTACACCCCCTTCCCCCCTGAACACTACCCCATACCCCTTAACCCCCCTCCTGGAAACCCCTCCCCTCCCCCTGGACACCCCACCCCCTGGACACCCCACCCTCCCTCTTGGAAACACCCCCTCCTGGACCCCCTTGGACACCCCCTCCCCCTGCACTCCCACACTCCCTAAATACTCCTTGCATCCTGTACACTGCCCTATACTCCCTTCACCCTCACTTCCCCCTACACACTTCCCCTACCCCCTTTACCCCAAATTCCCCCAACCTTCACCCCCACTCCCACCACCTGCACCCCCACTACCCCACCTGCACTCCCTCTATATAGTAATCATTATAATAAAAATACTATAGAAAATACATCAATGAATAGAAAGGTAATACAAACGTATAGGGGGAAAAATAATTTCCCTAACATAATGGAAACTGAGGCCTGAACCTAAGAACAACTATAATGTAAATAGAAGGGTAGAGATAGGCTCAAGTTACCAAGATCTTACCAAAACAATGTTCAACACCACCATGAACTATTAAGCTCCACTAATACCAGGTCCACTAAATTCAAATACAATATTTATACCATCTGTAAAAGATATGAAATGTATAGTAAAATACCATGTAGGTATGAAAATATACATACCCCATATAACACCCAAATAAAAAAGAGTGAAACAAAAAAATAAAATGGTTGGATCAACCCATAAGGTAATATGGTTGTCACGACCCGTCCTCGGGGCCCGTGTCATGACTACCCCAAGCCCGCCTTCCATAGGCCAGGGGATGGAGACTAGCACCAGGGCGTAATTCCCGATAAAAAGGGAAGGCATTGCCTTTGTAAAGTAAAAAAACACCACAGAGAAAGCAAGCAGAAGTAAAAACTAAGTAAAAACTGGGTACAACAGTAAATGAGGAAAAGTAAGTGGGACAAAATAAAAACACAAACTGAAAGTAGAGTACAACTGGAGAGGGAAAACAACAATTGAAAGTAAAGCCGCAGCCTTGAGCCATCCACTGGAACTCCCACCTGAAGGGTGGGTACATATAGCCTCCACAGCTATTCGGGTCCAGCCGTCCGCTCCGTGTACGTCCCGCCCAGTTGTCCACCTCCAGGTACTGACCTACTCCATAAGCCTCAACCACGATCAACACTTTCCGTCATCTGTAACCAACACAACTTAGTGCGGGAAAAGCCCATGCAGGGGTGAGTATAAGCTACTCAGTAGGTACCCTGAGACCCCCGAAGGTCTCCCAGAATCCACAATGGATAACCCAAAAGGAAAGATACAATAACAAAGTAAAATCCGACTCTACTTAGGTATATGCCCATACATATACCCAAGTTATCAATTCCAGTTCGCTCCAACCTCCGAGCCCAAGTTCTATCACATCCACATAGGAAATAACAACCCGATCCACACAGGAAAGCATAACGTAATCCACATAGGAAAGAAAGTCAAGACTCAACTCACACATGAATACTTCTTCGTATGACAATAGAGATGATCAGATATAGCCACTGATTCATCTAAGCCATCAGACCCACAAAGGATCGACAGGTACTAACCCCAGCAATGACCCAGAAAAGATCTGACCCACACTGGATCGATAGGAAACTAACCCCCGTAATGACCCACACAGGATTATTCCCACACAAGATCTGTAGGTGCTGACCCACACAGGACCGCTGAGCACTGAACCACACAGGATATGACCCACACAGGATCGGTAGCACTGATCCACGTAGGATCGCTGAGTGTTGTAGTCATCGCCGTCGAATCCACGGAGGATTTCTGTACAGTCATCATCGTCGTCGTAGTCGCAGCCAGCTATAGGGTTCCTGCACACAGAAAGCTCGTTCGGGAGGGTCCGCTCCACGAGCTGAAGGGATGATACATAAACTGACACAAATTCCGGAGTTGATGTATCCAAAACTTCCGTATCTTCAACAGGAACTCAACGTCACAGACGACACATCAATCGGACGCCCGATCTGAGAGTTATTGGCTTTTTCGTCCCAGGGGCCTGGTTGGTTTTTAAGTCCAAACCAACCCGAACATACTCCAAATGAATCCAAACCTCGAGCGGAGTAATCCAAAAGGTCTGTCTCACTAAGACGAATCCAACAAAGTCGATGACAGGTCAATCGGACGTCCGGAGCTTAAGTTATAAGTGTTTCCGCTCCGAGGGCTCGGTTGGTTTCGTGTACGAACCAACCCGGCCGAACCCAATGTCCCACGAATCCTTAAGTATAATATACCGAAACGACCATCTCAAACCAAGGATCTCTATGCAACTAACGGTGCGTCGATCGGAGGTCCGCAACCCATGTTATGGACAACAGACCAAAAAAGATCGGTATTAGGGGGTTCGGGCCCGGTCCGACCCGGTCCGATACCCCCAGGGTTGGCCCGAACCGAGTCGACCCGAACCGGGTCCGGGTTCGGCCTGCTTGGGCGCATCCCGACCCGGCCTGGGCAGCCCGGCCCCACGCGCTGGTGCGGCCAGCGGCCTGGCGGCACGGCCGTAACGGCCGAGCGGTGAAGATGTGGGCGGGGGGGGGGGGGGGGGGGGCTGCCCCCTGTTTTTTTGTAACCGCGGCCCTATGTGGGGGCCGCTTTGCTGGCCAACCGGGGGTTACGGACCCCCGGATTTCCCCCTGACCGGCCATCCCGCTCCGGCCGGCCGGCTGCTACCCCCACGGGACCGCCAAGGGCCGGTCCCTCTGTTCCGACGCCAGTGGCCCGGTACCGGCCGCCGGTCCCCCTGCTCCGCTGTGGCCCGGAACCGGCCGCGGCCTTGGTCCGTCCGACGTGGCACGACGACGCCGCACCCCTCCTCCATGGCCCCGCTCCGTCCGCAGTGCTTTTGTGTTTCTCCGGCACGGCAGGACGGTGCTGTGTCTTTGGTTCGTCTTCAACGGCGCGGTGTGACGACACCACGTCTTGGTTCGTCTTCAACAGTGTTGCGCTTCTCCCCCTTTCCTTAAGAATTCCGGCGCGGTGCTTCGACACCGCGTTTCCTTGCTCGTGCCGCAACATTATCAAGCCACCAAAAGGGAGAGGAGGGTCGGACGTGTTCGTGCGGTCCGAACCCCTCCCATTATTGTGGTAACAGGCGGCTCCAATAGAAAAGAAGAAAGTCAATGAAAGAATTCACGAACAACAATTAAAATAAATCCCTACCTCGTCAAATTTAATGAGCGAGGATTCGTCGCGGAAATAACTGTCGCAGAAGAAGGCATCGCGGAGGGAGGATCATTGCATCGCGGATAAGTGTTGCAGAAGAAGCGTCGTGGAAAAAGAGTCGCTGGCCTCGTGGTACACGGCGTCGTGTAGTCGATCTCCGAGGATTTGGCATTCTTCGTCGGAAATTGGTGCGTTCTTAGCATTCTTTGTGTTCTTCGCATTCTTCGTCGAAGAAGAAGGCTTTTCTCCAAATACTCTCCACGCAACAAGTTCCAATAGAAGTAAAATAAGAGTTGTCTTATTTTATTAATGCACAATCCAAAGTTTGAATTTCAAAAAGAAACAAAACGAACAATTAATTGAGGAGTTTAAAACCACCCAATTAATGAGGCATTTAATATCCAGATTAAAAGCAAGATTTGACTTCATTAAAAAGGGGGGTGGGTGCGGGTGCATTACTTAAGAAGAAAAGAAACAGTGGGGCTCTTGTGGGCCCCACCTCACAAGTATCCTACCAAGTGGGTAGGATATTGTGGGTCCCACATCATCCACTTAACCTAAGTTAAGAAAAATAAAATAAAAACCAGTTGCACCACTTTTATTTTAATTCTTAACTTAACCCCAAAAATTAAAAACCACACCCAAGAAAACGCAACTCCGGAAGAGGTGTTTCTAAGAAAAAACCGGCGTTGTGATTCCATTGGTGCCCTCGGAATTCGATTCCGAGCACCGGTTCAAAAGTTAGAAAAACATGCTTGTTCGTTCACTGAACTACCCGAGCTAAACTTCAGAAAAAGATTCCGGGCACACCGGGCCTCGGAATTAGGTGCCGTCAGAAACTGCATTCTTGTAAAATTCCCAAGAGAATTAAGAAGAAAATTTCCTTGAATTTTTTGGATCTTTACATCACTCCCACCTCAGGGATTTACGTCCCCGTAAAGATATATCATAAACTAGGGAAAAAAATGTGGGTACTGAGCACGCATCTGAGCCTCCCGCTCCCAAGTGCTCTCCTGGAGGTTCATGTGCTGCTATCTGATGCGCACTAGAGGAATCAATCGTCCACATAGGACCCTCTCCTGTCGATCCTAAATATCCACCGGGACCTCCACAAAATTCGCCCCATCATCAACGTCCAGCTCCCCATGGTCAATGATATGCATCGGGTCGTGCACATATCTCCTCAGCTGGGATACATGGAAAACGTCATGCACCCAGTCCAACTAAGGTGGTAGAGCCAGGCGATAATCCACCTCGCCAATCCTACTGAGGACCTGGAAAGGTCCGATGAAGTGTGGAGATTACTTGTCGCCTCGGCCAAATCTCTGCAATCCACGTCGAGGTGAGACCCGCAAGAAGACGTGGTCGCCATCCTCAAACTCTAGTGGCCTCCACCTCCTGTCAGCATAAGACTTCTGCTGGCTCTGAGCTATCCTCATCCGCTCCTGGATGACCTTGACATTATCTGTCGTGGCCTGGACCATCTCCTGTCCCACAAGTGCTGACTCCCCAGGGTCTGTCCAGCACAGAGGAGATCTGCAGGGTTGGTCGTACAACGCCTCGTATGGTGCCATCCCGATGGTGGAGTGGTAGCTGTTGTTGTACGCGAACTCCACCAAGGGTAGGTGGTCCTCCCAGCTATGACCAAACTCATGGAAACATGCGCAGAGCATGTCCTTGAGAGTCTGAAAGGTCCTCTCCGTCTGAACATCCATCTGAGGGTGAAAGGCGGTGCTCAGACGTAGCTGCGTCCCAGATGCCTCCTACAACCCCTTCCAAAGCCAGGAAGTAAAGCAAGCATCTCGATCGGAGACGATAGATGATGGAACACTGTGAAGCCATTCAATCTCACGAACGTAGAGACGTCCCAAGCTCTCCACTGAGCCCTACTCTCTGATGGGTAATAAGTGAGCTGACTTGGTGAGTCGGTCGACAATCACCCAAATGGAGTCGTGACCTCTTGAAGTGCACGAAAATCCAGTCACGAAGTCCATAGATATGCCGTCCCACTTCCACTCCGGGACCTCCAAGGGTTGTACCAAGCCTACTGGTACCTGGTGCTTTGCCTTCACCTGCTGGCAGGTGAGGCATCGAGAAACAAACTCTGCCACAACCTTCTTCATGCCCGTCCACCAGGGCTGTCATCTGAGATCCTGGTACATCTTCGCGACTCCAGGATGTACCGCCAAAGGGGAAGTGTGAAACTCCATCAGCACCTCCTCCCATAAAGCAACTGGTACGAAGGTATGTCCTCTGAAATGGACGCTGTGCTCTCCTCCAAAGTAGAAACCATCAGGTGCCTGTCCTGAGGATATCTGCACACCCTGCGTCTCACAGTCGGGGTCCCCACGCTGTGCCTCTCTAACTTGCTGCAGCAGCGGAGGAGTGACTATGAGTGACTGAAGAAAGGCTGCCCCATCTCTATCCATGAAGGATATCTACAAAGTGGCTAGCTGCTCTGTCGCCTCACCAAGTAGCTGAATGCCCGTCCTCCTGCTGAGAGCATCAGCTACTACATTTCCCTTCCCAGGAGTATAGACTATCTCAAAGTCATAGTCCTAGAGGAACTCAATCCATCGCCGCTGTCTCAGGTTCAGGTCCTTCAGAGAGAAGATTTACCTGAGACTCTGATGGTCAGAATAGACTGTAAAGCGCTCGCCAATCAGATAGTGTCGCCACATCTTTAGAGCAAAGACCACTACTGCTAACTCCAGGTCATGAGTAGTGTAGTTCTTCTCATGCGGCCTCAACTGGCGTGATCCATAGGCAATCACTTCCCGCTCCTACATCAAGACACATCCGAGTCCAGTCACTGATGCATCGTAGTAGACTACGTACCCAACACCCTCCTCCGGTAGCCTCAAGATAGGGGCGCTGGTCAATCTCTATCTCAGCTCTTGGAAGCTCTACTAACATCTGTCTGACCACAAAAAGGGTTTCCCCTTATTCGTCAAAGCTGAGAGTGGTGCCGCAACTCTGGAGAATTATGGCACAAATCTCCGATAGTATCTAGCTAGTCCCAAGAAACTTTGCACCTCCGTCATGCTCCTGGGTGGCTCCCAAGCTAGCACTGCCTCGATCTTCATAGGATCCACCGCAACTCCCGCCTCAGAGATGACATGTCCCAAGAATTGGACCTCATGTATCTAGAACTGAAAATTCGAGAGCTTTCCATAAATCTAGTGCTCTCGAAGTGTGTCTAGTACAACCCTCAAGTGGTAGACGTGCTCCTCCTCAGTGGTCGAGTATATCAAAATTTCATCGATGAAGACCACGACAAATCGATCGAGGTATGATTGAAAGATCCTATTAATGAGGCCCATGAACAATGATGGAGCATTGGTTATGCCGAATGGCATAAACAAGAACTCATAGTGGCCATACCGACTTATGAAGGCCGTCTTCTACACGTCCTCGTCTCGAACTCTGAGCTGATGATAGCCTGACCTGAGGTCTATCTTTGAGAACCACCATGCTCCCTTGAGCTGATCGAAGAGGTCATCAATCCTCGATAGCAGATACTTGTTCCTCACTGTCACCTGGATCAGGTGAAGATAGTCGACACAAAGTCTCAAGCTCCTGTCCGCCTTCTTAGCGAACAATATCGGGGAAGCCCATGGTGAAACACTGGGTCGGATGAATCCCTTGCCCTGCAAGTCCTCCAACTATACCTGTAGCTCTCAAAGCTCAGCGGGAGCCATCCGATATGCTGGGGTGGATGTCGGGGCTGTCCCAGGGTACAGATCAATATAATAGTCTACCTCTCTACGAGGAGGTAGTCCTGGAACGTCGTCGGGGAAAACGTCCGCATACTGATCCACCACTAAAGGAAAACTAGGACTCTGCACGTCAACTGCTCCTAGGATGAGGCTAGCCAACTGATGAGTGATGGGTTGTCCTCTCCTCTGTGAGAGTCCATCCTGTGCTGCGAAGCCTCCCTTCTCGCCGATGAAGGTGAACCTTCTCCCGTCGGTGCGTACACATTGCACCTTGCGCCTAATACAGTCAATCTGAGCATGGACTGTAGATAACCAATACATGCCCAAGATGATGTCGTAAGGCCTCGACCCCACTACAAGAAGATCCCAGCCGAAGCTCTCGCCTCCTAGAGTAAGATCACACTGCCGGAACCAGTGTTTAATCATCGAGTCTGCTCCCGTAGAAGTCTCTAGCAGTAAGGATCGAGCCAACGGCTCTGTCGGAATCTCCGAGCTCCAAACAAGGGCAGTGATTATGAAATAATGACTCGCTCCTGTGACTATAAGAACTGCATCAAGGGTGGAATAGACACAGATAGTACCTCAAATCATCTCGAGCGCGCCGTGGTCGTAGGCCTCTACTGCCTCGAGCTATGCCTGTCTCTTCCCGACAGCTCCCTGTTGTCAGGGTGGACCTCCTGGTGGTGGTGTTGGTAGAGCCTCAAAGCGCCACCCACCACCTGCTGCTCGGCCAGCTCCTCTGCCTCATCCGCCTGATCCCTGCGGACCGCCACGATTGACCCTCTGCCTCTTCCTGGGTGGTCCCTCAACCGTCTGCTGCTCCTCGGTATGGTGGGTCGGGTAGTCACGAGCCATGTGGCCCTGCCTACCGCATGCGTAACACTATATGCCTCTCGAAAGACTGGCTCCACACTGTGTGCCCCGCACTGCTGAGCTAGTGTCCTGAGGTCGTCTGCCTGAGGGTCTGGTCTGCCTGGACCCATGAGTCATCTGTCGACTGCCTGTTGTAGAAGAATCTGCTACATGCCGCCCTGCGGTAGGTCTCGCTGGTGGTGAAGGCTCAGCAAGGATGCTCTCGATCAAAAGGTCCCGCTCCAGTACCCCTTCCTGAGTCGGAATGCTGAGGGAGATCAGCGATTTCCTGATCTCCTGCCTCAATCCCTGCTCGAAGGTTCGGGACCGGAAGAATGGGTCTCGTACCATGTCTGTCGAGTAGTGCGAGAGATCGGTAAATCTCGCCGAGTACTGGGCGACCGTCAAGCTGCCCGACCACAGCTGTAGAAGCTCCTGGATGCGCACCACAAAGAGGGTGGATGGGACAAACTCCGAGTGGAAGAGGATCTCAAAGTCCGTCCAGAGGAGAGATTCCTCATCGTGCACCTGGAGCATCAAGGTCAACCATTTTCCTGCTGCCATGTGCAGGTGGCTCGCTGCGAGGATCACCATGAGTTCTGCTGGTGTCCTCACTAACTTGAAAACCCATAAAACTACCTCCAGCCAATCCTAGGTTGCCTGAGGGTCCATCTCCACGCAGAACCTGGGAGTTCGCTGGCGCTGAAACTTGTGCAGTGCACTAAGGCGACGTGCATCATCAGCGGTTGGGGCTGGTAGCATCGGTGACTCGGCGGGTAGAGGTACCTCCGGTGCCTCTGCTGTCAAAGGGCCCTGTACCAAGGCCTCGTCGCTCGGTGGGCTTTCATCACGCACAACTCTCGGAACCCTAGCTGGCTGTCATAGTGGGGCCATCCTGAAAAGAGATAGGTGTGCCATGGTCAGAACAATATACCTGGAGAGCTGACACAAAGTAATCACAAAGAAAACATGAAACACACATGCAATCAATGTTTTCATGTATTAAGTCAGAAATCAGAAGTCAGGGTCCTGGTGTACGGATACGTCAGCCGCCGCACCAACACTGGACTCCCTGGACTGATAACCACACTCAATACCCTTAACACTATTTCTTCACATAGAAGAAAGATTAGAGTCGAAAGTTCTGTGGTAGAACCGAACTCCTCTGATACCAATTTGTCACGACCCGTCCTCAGGTCCCATACCGTGACTACCCCAAGCCCGCCTTCCATAGGCCAGGGGCTGGTGACTAGCACTGAGGCGTAATTACCGGTTAAAAGGGAAGGCATTGCATTTGTAAAGTAAACAAAAACCACAGAGCAAGCAAGAAGAAGTAAACACTAAGTAAAAACAGGGTACAACTGTAAGTGCGGAAAAGTAAGTGGGACATAATACAAACCCAAACTGAAAGTAGAGTACAACTGGAGAGGGAAAACAACAACTGAATGTAAAGCCGCAGCCTCGAGCCGTCCACTGGAACTCCCACTTGAAGGGTGGGTACAGATAACCTCCACAGCTCCTTGGGTCCAACCGTCTGCTCCGAGTATGTCCTGCCCAGTGGTCCACCTCCACGTACCGACCTGCTCCACAAGGATCAACCACGACCAGCGCTGTCCGTCGTCTGCAACCAACACAACGTAGTGCGGGAAAATTCCATTCAGGGGTGAGTATAAGCTACTCAGTAAGGACCCCGAGACCCCCGAAGGTCTCCTAGAATCCATAAAGGATAACCCAGAAGGAAAGATACAATCAAAAAGTAACATCCGACTCTACTTAGGTATATGCCCATACATATACCTAAGTCATCAATTCCAGTTCATTCTATCCTCCGAGCCCAAGTTCGATCACATCCACACATGGAATCACAACCCGACCCACACAGGAAAGCATAACGTAATCCACATAGGAAAGCAAGTCAAGATTCAGCTCACACAGGTATACTTCTTCGTATGATGATAGAGATGATCAGATATAGCCACTGATTCATTTAAGCTGTCAGACCCACAAAGTATCGATAGGTACTAACCCCCGCAATAACCCACAAAGGATCTGACCCACACAGGATCGATATGTAACTAACCTCCGCAATGACCCACACATGATCGGACCCACATAGGATCTGTAGGCACTAGCCCACATAGGACCACTGAGCACTGACCCACATAGGATCTGACCCACACAGGACCGGTAGCACTGATCCACGTAGGATCGCTGAGTGCTGTAGTCGTCGTCGTCGAATCCACGGAGGATTTCTGTACAGTCGTCATCGTCGTCGTAGTCGCAGCCAACTCTAGGGTTCCCGCACACAGCAAGCGCGCTCGGGAGGGTCCGCTCCATGAGCCAAAGGGATGATACATCAAATGAAACAAAGTCCGGAGTTGATGTATCCAAAAGTTTCGTATCGTCAACAGGAACTCAACGTCACAGACGGCGCGTCAATCGGATGCCCGGTCTGAGAGTTATTGGCTTTTTCGTCCTAGGGGCCCGGTTGGTTTTTAAGTCAAAACCAACCCGACTGTACTCCAACTGCATCCAAAACTCGAGTGGAGTAAGCCAAAATGTTCATCTCACTAATAGAAATCCAACAATGTTGACGGCACGTCAATCAGACGTCCGGAGCTTAAGTTATAAGCGTTTCCGCTCCGAGGGCCCGGTTGGTTTCGTGTACGAACCAACCCGGCCGAACCCAAAGTCCTCCGAAACCTTGAGTATAATATACCTAAATGACCATCTCAATCCAAGGATCTCTATGCAACTGATGGTGCATCGATCGGAGGTCCACAACCCATGTTATGGAGAACAGACCGAAAAAAGTTCGGTATTAGGGGGTTCGCGCCCGGTCCGACCCGACCCGATACCCCCAGGGTCGGCCCGAACCGGGTCGACCTGAACCAGTTCTGGGTCCGGCCTGCTTGGGCGCGGCCCGGCCCAGCGGATCGGCCGTAACGGCCGACTGGTGAAGGTGGGGGGGGGGGGGCGCTGCCCCCCATTTTTTTGTAACCGTGGCCCCATGTGGGGGCTGCTTTGCTGGCCAACTAGGGGTTACAGACCCCCGGATTTCCCCTTGACCGGCCGGCCCTCTTTGGCCGGCCAGTAATGCCACCACGGGATCGGCAAGGGCTAGTCCCTCTGTTCCAACGCCGGCGGCCCGGAACCGGCCACCGGTCCCCCTGCTCTGCCGCGGCCCGGAACAGGCCGCGGCCTTGGTCCGTCCGGCGTGGCGTGACGGCGCCGCGCCCCTCCGCCTTGGCCCCACTCCGGCTGTGGTGCTTTTCTGTTTCTCTGGTGCGGCGTGACGGTGCTGCGTCTCTGGTTCCTCTTCAACGGCGTGGCGCGACGGCACCGCGTCTTGGTTCGTCTTCAACGGCGCTGCACTTCTCCCCCTTTCCTTAACAATTCACGTGCGGTGCTTCGGCACCGCGTTGCCTAGCTCGTGCCACAACATTATCAAGCCACCAAAAGGGATAGGAGGGTCGGCCGTGTTCGTGTGGTCCGACCCCCTCCCGTTATTGCGGTAACAGGCGGCTCCAATAGAAAAGAAGAAAGGAAATGGAAGAATTCACGAACAACAATTAAAATAAATCCCTACCTCGTCGAATTCGATGAGCGAGGATTCATCGCAGAAATAACCGTCGCGGAAGAAGGCGTCGCGGAGGGATGATTGTCGTGTCGTAGAGAAGCATCGTGGAAGAAGCATTGCCAAAGAAGCGTCGCAGAAGAAGCGTCGCTGGCATCACGGTACACGGCGTCGTGTAGTCGATCTCCGAGGATTTGGTGTTCTTCATCGGAGATCGGTGCGTTCTTCGCGTTCTTCGCGTTCTTCGCGTTCTTCATCGAAGAAGAAGGCTTTTCTCCAAATCCTCTCCATGCAACAAGTTCCAACAGAAATAAAATAAGATTTGTCTTATTTTATTAACTCACAAGCCAACGTTTGAATTTCAAAAAGAAACGAAACGAACTATTAATTGAGGAGTTTAAAACTGCCCAATTAATGAGGCGTTTAATATCCAGATTAAACGCAAGAGTTGAGTTCATTAAAAAGGGGGGTGGTGCGGGTGCGTTACTTAAGAAGAAAAGAAACGATGGGGCTCGTGTGGGCCCCACCTCACAAATATCCTACCAAGTGGGTGGGATATTGTGGGTCCCACATCATCCACTTAACTTAAGTTAAGCAAAATAAAATAAAAACCAGTTGCACCACTTTTATTTTATTTCATAACTTAACCCCAAAAATTAAAAACCACACCCGAGCAAATGCAACTCCAGAAGAGGTGTTTCTAAGCAAAAACCGGTGCTGTGATTCCATCGGTGCCCTCGGAATTCGATTACGTGCACTGGTTCAAAAGTTAGAAAAACCCACTCATTCGTTCACTGAATGTACCTGAGGAAAACTTTAGAAAAATATTCCGGGCACACCGGGCCACGGAATTAGGTGCCGTCGGAAACTACATTCTTGTAAAATTCCAAAGAAAATTAAGAAGAAAATTTCCTTGAATTTGTTGGGTCTTTACCATGGTAATTAAACCCAATTCCAATATTTATCCATCACATAAAATCCAATGCCTAAATCATAACCATAATCTATCATGAATCCCATCACTAAGACTTTCACAAGCCTCTCATAAAAAATCCCACATATCTATTAACGTATTACACACCACATCCTAAGACACATATAATGAAATTACCCTAAAAATAAACATTTGGACATCTCTTCTTCCCTCAAAATTCCCTATACCCAACCCAAAACTAAAGGACATCATCCCAGTGGAGGAAAAAGGATTGAAAAGTAATGAATACTCTCAAATTACTAATAAAAACTCTTAATCTCACCTAAATATTATAATTATACCTCATCTAAACTAACCTTTTTAAAATTAAATAATGGAATTTTCATTCTAAACATGAACCAACCCTTAAATTCATCTCAAGAGAATGAGCCTTCGAAAAACATTTCCATGTTATTGAATCTATAGATCGTGTATCTATTTTAATTTACATTATATTACCATTATTAAATCGTTTATTATTACACATAAGATTCATAATAATATCAGCAATGCAACATTGCATCATATATTCAATAAATAATCACTAAAGATAGTATAATGAATAATCCTGTTAAAATTTCATCTTTCTATATACTTCCTCATCATTGTGGATTTTAGTTATTCAATTATTTTTCAAAAATACTTCCCATTTACCATAGGATAACTCATAATATTGGTAGTATATATATTCATCATTTCATTATAATATATTAGTATGAGCAAATCATGATTTAAAAAAAATTAGAGTATGAAAACATTATAACAATAAAGGAATTATAAAACTAACAAATTGGAATTAAAAAGAATCATAAACATTCAACATACATTACCCTAAAAACAAACTCACAACCCGAAACCCAAGATAAAGGAGTTATACATGGAATATAAAAAATCATAAAAATAATCCCATCCCCCATACCAAAACAAAAATATTAGGCCCCAGAGAATAGTATGGTAATATAAATGAATAAATAAAATAGAAACCCCTCCCCTCAGAATAAACAATCTCCAATGAGCTGGAGAGAAGAGTGTGATCTTACCATTTTATAAGATATTTTAGAAGTTTAGTGAAGTGGTAGATTACCAAAGGTTAAATTGGAACAATAATACATGGATTATAAGGTTTAATGGGAGGATTACAATCTAAGAATTATGGTTATATGAGATATTTTCTTCTAAAAACTCATTCAATTCATTTTTAATTTTTATTTAACCAACCATGATGATTTTCATCAGATCACAATGCAAAATTCAACTTTGAATCCAAGTTAGAGATTCCGAGTTTGTATGATAACATATGTGACATCTCGAATCATGGAGGTTTCTATTACATTTATGTAAATGATATTCATGTGGGATTTATAGAAGATAAAATCAGGAAAATGAATGATAATGTTCTAAGAATTCACAGGGGGAGAGTTTTGAGAAGTAGAACTGATACACTATAGTATTAAAGAAGAATTACTATGAACAACCATGTGAGATTTATATGATAGTAAGAAGAAGAAAATAATCATATTGAGTCTATGTGTAGGCTTGTATACTCATATATGATTATTCTACTAAAGGAGTGATTTGTTCTAGTTTATATAATGATGCATATAATATTGAATAAATATGTAGATATAAAGGTGAGTTTTACCAAAACTCTTGATGCATTCTTCAATCATCTTAATGTTTTTTATGAATACATGAATATTCTTGGGGAATATATTGTTGACACCAAGATCATGAAATGAATCATGAGGATACTACAATAACGGTTTAATCCCAAAGTGTCTATACTTGAAGACAACGATCCAAAGGATGTATTTCTTTATATCCTAAAAAGAACACATGTCACATATAAAATAAGAAATGATTATAATGATAAAAGAGAAAAGAAAAAATCATAAGAAGTTTTATTAAAGTAAATGGATATATTCTTTATTAAATTTGTTCTAGAAGAATATGATGTAAAATATGTGATATATTTTTTTCCAAAAAACCGTAGAGGGGAAGATGAAAATTCAAAGTCAAACTTCCAGTTTATTGTTTCTGATGTGTCAAGGTTAGTCACCTCATTGCTAAGTGTTTGAAAAACCTTCAAAATGATTATGATGAGGTGTTCATGAATATTTTATATGAAAAGTGATAAAACCAAGAGATAACCGAAATGAAAATTCATTAAGAATAAAAATCTATTTTCTCATTAATATGGTAGTTCAGATGAGTCTAAAGTAGAAGAAGATGATAATTTTAGGTACCATGGTTATGATGAATTAGTTAATGTTACAGAGAGAACATTAATTGACAATAGTGATAGTAATAATAATGATTTATTGGGGTGAGCTGATCTAAAAGTTTTGTTTGAGGTATCCCTTGAATAAAATCAAAAATAGAGGGATAAAACCATAAATAAAATGTATTATTTCCTAACAAAAATCTCTATATACAATAATAATAGTTTGAGAAATCATAAATTATAGCATAGATTGGAAAATTGAAAAATTTAATTTTTGGTAACTTAGAAAAGGAGTGGATCTCAAGCTCAATCTGGAGGAACATGTATGAATCAATGATGGTTTGGACAATACTATAAAATAATAGGTTTGGAGGGATGAAGAATATGATGTAGAAGTCAGGGTTTGTTGGTGTAAGTTTAATGAATGACAAAGACTATTTACACCTGACATGAAATTTGGTTACTCAAAGAAACAAGTTCTAGTTAAAAAAAATATATCCCTAGAGTTTTTTCAAAAGTGAGTATTTCCATTCCTAAGGTGTATCACCATAAAAACAAAGGAAAATATAATATGTAATGTGACAAAATGGAGTATAAAAACACACCTCATTCTAGAACATTGGACTAAAATATCTTGAGGAAAGTGAAATTGGTATAATCTTAATGGCCTAAATATAAAGCTGTTAAAAATGGGAGAATGAAAAAAAATATTAGGTGTTTTTATTTTAAAAAATTTATACAAACAAAATATGTTTTATACCTGGAAAATATATTTTTAGAGAGAAAGAAAACCAAAAAATAGGCAATATTTTTCCATTATAATCTTATTATTTTAACGGTTATTGTTTTTGGTGTGACAGATATAGACCTGAGGATGCCTACTATGTTACTAGGGTACAACGATAGGTGACTCCTAAGACCCATAAACGAGGATATAAATAGCTTAAAACATCTTCAAACACATATAAAAATTGTTTTTTAGTTTTTCATGATGAAAGGGAGTGTTCTGAACAGAAAGATCCTCATAAGTATCAAACATCTGAAGAAGTTCCTCAATGTTCATAGAAAGAAGATAAAATTGTATCAGAAGGGAAATGTATCTAATTTTTCATTGAATGATATATACATTCCCAATTTTTGGTTATTGGATATAAGATGTACCTCATACAAGACCTGAAATAACAATCTTATTATAGATATAAAATATGGTAAAGGCTTGTAGTTCTATTTTCCAGTGATGAATAAATCATGATCGTTTGGTCTCTAAAGGAAAATTTTAGTGGAATAGATATTTATAAGAAAAGTGTGAAATTGATATCATGATCGTTTAGACTATATTGATATATTGTGACAACAAGAGTTCAATTGAATTCATAAATAACCCCATAAAATACCATGTAGGGCTGAGTTGATTGGAAGCATCAGAGATGAGGGCACTGTGGTGACAGTGTTCATCACGGAGGAGGGCGTCATTGTGAGAGAGTAGTTTAGGGAGGATGGCACTACTAGGAGGGAGGTTGTCATGGAAGAGGGTGCCACTGTGAGAGAAGCGTCGGGGAGGAGGACTCTGCATTGACATTGGTTGTTGGGGAGGATGGCGCCACAGTGATAGAGGTCGTCGGGGAGGAGGGTGCTGCAATGAGAGTGGTCGTTGGGGAGGAGGGAACTACTGTGAGAGAGGTCATTAGGGAGGAAGAGAGATCATCATAGAGGAGGGCTGCATGGTGATAGGGTTGTAGATCAGGGGATGATGAGGACCCCGATATAGATTGGAAAAAAAGATAGCCACATATACCCATGGAGGTTTAATTAAACCATGGAGATAAAAAAGCTATTTCCACGGACCTATAAAACTGTGTCTATAGGTCCATGGATATATCATTAATTTCCAGTAGTTTCATGTGATCACTATACAACAACTATATTAGCAATATTAACAATTATTAACAATATTTTGAAATCCAAAAATATAAAACCAATGAAGTGCATATGTTTTATATAACTATTTTACATAATAAGACATTGAATTAGATAAAGAGGGATTTTCATTAATAAAAGTTTGGGTCTTTAAAATATTCTCCCCTTAAGAAATTTCATCCTTGAAATTTCCTTTTCCCACACTAAAAAATGAACGTAACTCTACTTCATCACTTCCTTTAATTCCCACATTGCTTCTTAAAAATTGTGGTTTCTCCACAACAACTTGACAGGGGGAATTGTATTATTTCTTAGAACTTTTTCCCTATAATATAAGATCTTAATGAGATTATATTACTAGGAGAGGTAATTCTCTACTGGTACCACCTCTGGATTGAGTACATGTGATGGGTCAGGTATGTACTTCCTCAAGAGTTGTACATGGAATAAATCAGGTACTTGAGATAGGTTCGGTGGGAGTGGTAGTTGATAGGACACTTCTCCAATGCAATCAAGGATCTCAAAAGGGACAATGTACCTTGGAATAGTCTTTCCCTTATTCTAAAATCTCATAAACCTTTTCCATGGTGATATTTAGAGGAATACAATGTCTCTAACATCAAACTCTAGGCCACATCAATGATTATCTGCATAGCTTTTTTGTAGACTCTGACCAGCTTTAATGTGCTCCTGGGTGGTCTTAACCATCTCCACAATTTCATATACCATTTATGGGACTAGGATTTTTCACTCCCAACATCATCCCAACATGTCGATGTTATGCAACTCTTCCCATATGGGGATTCTTAAGGATCCGTTGGGATTCTTGAGTGGAAACTATTATTGTAAGAGAACTCAACCAGATGAAGATGTTGATCCCATCCTCCTTTGAAGTCCATTGAGCATGCTCTCAAAATGTCCTTAAGTGTGTGGATAGTCCGCTCATATTGGCCATCAGTTTGAGGATGAAAAGATGTACTAAAGTTCATCTTAGTATTAAAAGAATGTTGGAGACTCTTCCAGAACATAGAGGTGAATCTTGGATATTGATCAAATACAATCGATTGTAGTACTCCCTTCATCCTTACCACTTCTCTGATGTATATCTGTTCCATTTGATCCAATGAGAAATCCTCTCAAATTGTAATGAAGTGTGAAGTATTTATAATATGACCTATAAAAAAACAGATAACATTGTTCCTTTGGATGTCTTCGGAAGTATGATGACAAAGCCGGCAGTGATGTTCTCCCATTTTCATGTTGGTATGGGTAATGGTTGCATCATCACCTTAGAATTCTGCCTCTCAGCCTTCACTGTATAACAAACTAGTAACATTGATGTATACTCAACAATCTCCTTCTTCATGTTATCCCACCAATAATTCTTTCATAGATCTTGATACATGTTTGTTTTTCCTGGGTGAATGGAGAAATTCAAACCATTTGTGTCCTCAAAAAGTTCATTCTTTAGCTCTAGATTTGATGAGACACATAGTCTTATCCCAAATATCACAATTCCTTATTTATTAACATTTAACTCCGAGGATTTTCTTTTTCTAATAGTTTCCACTCTCTTTGGAATTCCTACAACATCCTTTTGAGCATCCTTTATCCTTTCCAAAAGAGACAATTTAGAAATCAATTTTGAAAGGATTAATTTTGTTCCTTTCTTTATGATTACCATGTCCATCTTCATCAAATATAAGAATATTGGATACTTTTCAATTCTCACCAATGATAGAATCACTGGGTCTTTTCTACTTAGAGCATCTTCCACCTTGTTTTCTTTCCCAGGGTGGTAATGGATTGAGCAGTCATAATCTTTGATCAGTTCTAACCATCTTCATTGGGGCATGTTCAAATCTTTCTATGTGAATATATACATGAGTATTTTGTGATCTATATATATTTCACAGTTCTCCCCAAAGAGGTAATGTCGCCAAATTTTCAAAGTGAAGATTACTGTAGCCAACTCCAGATCATGTGTTGGATATATTTTATCATGAACTTTCAATTTCCATGAAGCATAGGCAATGAACTTGACTTTTTTCATCAACGTATATCCCATGCCCTTCTCCTAAGCATCACTAAATACCACAAAATGTTCTCCACTTGTGGGTAGTGTGAGCACGAGCATAGTGATAAGCCTCCTTTTCAACTCCTTGAAGATCTCTTCACTTTCATCACTCCAATCAAACATGAATACCTTATGAGTCATCTTCTTTAAGAGGGTTTGATAATCATGAGAAATTTCTCACAAATTGTCGATAATATCCTTCTATCCCAAAGAATCTATGAATATATGTCACTGAAGTTGGCCTCAGTCATCCCTTAATTGCATTTCTCTTGGAGGGATCCACAGGTTTCCAATTTCTTGTGATGATATGACCTAATAATGGGACTTCCTTTAAATAGAACTCACACTTATTTTACTTTTTATAGAGCTCCCCTTTTGCAAGGTCTCTAGTATAGTTCTTAGATGCTCCTCATTCTCCTCCTTGATTTTGGAGTATATTAGAATATTATATATAAAGTCAAGAAAAAATTTGTCGAGGTAATGTCTAAAGACACTATTCTTCATTTCCATGAAGATTTCTAGAGAATTAGTGAGTTTTAAAAGCATTACTATGAATTCACAGTTCTCGTACATTGTATGAAAAGTAGTCTTGGTGATATACTTTTTCTCCACCCTTACTTATTAATATCCTGACCAAATATCCACATTGGATAAGTATTGTGCTTCACATAGCTGATCGAAAAAGTCATCAATTCATGGAAGAGGATACTTGTTATTTATCATGATTTTGTTGAGCTCATGATAATAAATGAAAAGGTGCATTGACCCATCCTTATTCTTGACAAAGAGGACTGTTGCACCCCATGGTGAAGCACTTAGGCATATAAACCCTTTATCCAGATTCTCCTATAGTTGTTTCTTTATCTCCTCAAGATCCATAATAGCCATTCTATATGGATTCTTGGATATTGGTAATTCCCCAGGTATAACATCAATCAAGAATTAAACATCTCTTCTAGGTGGAAGACTAGCCAATTCATTGAGAAACACTTCAGTGAATTCCCTCACAATTTTCTTGTATTCAAGGATGGTTTCTTCCTTAGACTCAATCATATGATAAATATACGCGTGCTCATAGGGTAGGAGAATAAATTCTTGAGATGATGGTGATAAAGAAGATTTATCCTCCTCCTTTCACTTGTAAAGAATCAGGGGTCAATTCTCCATATGGAGAGTGATTTACCTCTCACAACAATTTATACTGCCTCTATATAGGGAAAGCCAATACATGCTGAGAATTGCATCAAATTCCACCAGAGGGAGTATGATGAGGTTCGTCGGGATGTTCAATCCTCAAATTGTGATAAGGATGGAGTTATATTCCTGGGATTCAATGATTTCCCCATTTTCCATTATCACTGACATATCTACTTCCTTGATTTGTGGTGGTGTTGGGATTATTATACTTATCTTTTGGGATATAAAAGAATGCATAGTACCAGAATCAAAAAGTACATTTTCTATTCTTGATTCAATAACTAGAGTACCAGTATCCACTTCATTTTCGGGGTTTTCTTCAGCAGTAGTGATGGAAAAATATCACTCTTGTAGCCTTGGAGGTTGTTGGTTGCCTAAAAAAACCCTTGTCTTAGTGAACTGGTTTTCAAAGTACCCTGGTTATTTGCAGTTCAAGCAATGAACAATGTATTGAGGTTTTAATGGAGCATTACTCTCCTCTGTCACACCCATGGTTTTTTCTTATTCACAATTAATGTTTAGGTGACCTTATCTTCCACACCTAAATCATTTCTTCATCCCCTTCAAGAAATTTACAGGGTGCTTTTTTCTGCACCTTTTTCAAGTGGGGTGCTGGAATTTCTTAGCAACATTGGATTTATCTATTAGACCACCAAAATTAAATTCCACTTTCTGCTTCTTATCCCCATGATACCCCTGAGATTCACTGATCTCCATTTCTATTTTTAAGTTTCATGGGACAATTTACTCATAGTTATCAAATTCACAGATCACTAGGGATTTCTGTAGGGTAGGTTTCATCCCACAAAAGAAGAGGTCAAACTATCATTCAGGGGTAATGACAAAGCTGATGGAATATCATGAAATAATTTTGAGTTTTTCCTTATATGCTCTGATGGATTGGTCGCTTTTTTTACTTGAGGGAAAGGAAGTCCCTTTATATCTTTAGTCGGAGGGTGTACAAAAAATATTTACCAAAAAACATTTTTTGGAAATCCTTTCATTCCAATTCCTGAATTTCTTCCTCAAGATTCATATTTTTGATTAATTTCCACCATTGATTAGATTCACCCTCCATACAATAAGCATCTATAAGAAAATTATCTTTTTTAGAACATTGAAGGATGTAGAATATCTTTTCAATGGAGTTGATCAATTGTTTGATGATGGACGGATCAAATGATCAATTAAAAGTAGGAGTACTTTGTCTCATAATGTTATCGATTACGGCTTGTTCTTTCTTGGGGGGGGGGGGTGGACGTTAATGTCAAGCAATGATTTTATTCAATACATGAGTTAACTAAGAGAGTACTGTGACAAAGTTTTCAATTCGTGCTCCCAACAGATTGGGTATCTCATTAGTACAGTAATCCCATTGATCTTTGTATCAGTTGTTATCCTGAGTCCTCCTATTATCGGACATTGGTTGTAATAAAAGGTAAGTTAGGGGTAATATGTAGAGACCCGTAGCTTGACATACATGGACATTACATTACTTTTGCGGAATACTTAATACATAACAAAAACATATAGATAAGGACCGTAATAGTTTAGTGTCTTTGGAAACATGAAACATAATCTTCTAATCATGGTAAAAGATCTTCAACATCTCCCATAAGATATTCCCCAATTTGTTTTCTTACCTAAAACCTTTATTTAAATCCTAGGGAAAAGAAAACATATAAAGGGTGAGCTTAAATGCTCAGTAAGGGTAAACAAAAGAAATATCAATCACATCATATACAAAAGAACATAACTTTTGGAAATCTTAACCTGCAAAAGAGATCATAATTTCATAACATGGGATAAATCATAGTAGTGAAATACAATCCCAATAATCATAACATAAAACATTAAACTTTGTGGAATACACACATAATCATATAGAATCATTTTTTATTAGTCAAAACACATTGCCAAGACTATCTTAGTGGACAAAGTCCATTTCTGAACCGAGTTCACTCCTCGTTTCAGTCCTGTTTCACTGAACCGGTTTAACCTACCGTTCCAGCAATGTCTATCTCATGAGATATAAAATCTTTACCCAATGAATTGGAGGGAGATATAGGTCCCACCCATCTCATAATGATACCATTATTATGTGTGCCACAAAATCATAAACCATACATCACAGCATAACCCATGTAATAAAAATGGGATTCTTAAACATCATGACTTCATAAAACAATTCATATAAGATAATGGAATTCCTAAAAATAATTCCATCACAACATAATCAAATAAATTTAAATAATAAGTATAGAAACAGAACCCTTTATTATCTTAGATGGAAAATAATTTTGATAAAACACTTGAACTCCACTCTTGAGGAAAATATCCTTTCTACTTCAAAAACACTTTTCCTTTCTTAACATGTCATACAATTCTAAACTAAAAGAATTTGATTAAAAATAAACTTGAAAAATCTTAAAGGAATCTTCTTGGAAGTAATGTTTTAAAAATCCATTCATGCCGTATAAGTTAAAAAAACATTCTTCTCGTACTTTTTTCGGAAAAGTCAAAAAGTACCTCGTACGAAAAACGAAAAAAGATTCCTTTCATATCTTTTACTAAAAACTCACCGAAGGGTAAAATTGTATTTAAACAATTGTAGGTTTATGTAAATAATAATACATATTGTGGAAAAATGGATGTGTATGATAAAATACGCCCTAGTAAATTCCAAAGTATAAACAATCTCGAATAAAAATGAGATTGTGATATTTCCCTTACCTTAGGACCGATTTGCTTCATAAGTGTCCGAAACTCCTGTATAATGATTTAAATAATGTCATTGACTTATTAAAGAATCATAAGAATTGTTATGATATCATATATGGTTCACTTATGACTTTATATTACCCGTTCTTTTGTAAATTCCATGTTAAAGAGCGTTTTGGGTAAAATCGTTTCATTTGTCGTTCATGTTTTGGCTTGTAATTATTCATATGATTACTTAGATCATGATTGATTAATTACAAAATATAAAAAATGATTTATATATAATATATATTCAGAATATACATATATATAATAGATCAGTAAATGGAAAGAAATACACCGTTCATGGAGATGGTAGGCCGTACGTACGCATGAACGCTGTTTTTGTTTCCTTATTGAGTTGAATGAAATTAAGTAGATGAAATACATATATATACACATAAATCCAGTATCATTATTATTTCATATATTTCATGATTACTTATTATATATACTTTTTAATCATTCATGAATGGTTAATGTGGAGAATGAATCTCATCGCGTCGTGGAGACGGTAGTCCGTAGGTACACACGAGTGATGATATCGTTCTCATGATCGTGGAATTGTACTGGAGTGTATGTATAATATTTCAGAATCAATATCACATTACAATAATCATATATAGTTATTATGTACACCATTATACCCATCCAAGTAAGGTGGTGGTGGAAAATAGATTACACCACGGCATGGAGACGGTATTCCGTACGTACGCACGCGCGGTGATTTCGTTTTCCGTAGGATGGATAGATGGTGAAGTAGGGTTGTTTCATAATTATAATAAAATATCAGTATATGAGTGATACTGATGTTATTACTTCAAAATGAAACAACCTAAGAAGAAGAAGTGGAAGAATAAATAAAGTTGAAAGAATCGGTAACAGACATTACCTCTTCTTTGAAGCTCATCTTTGAGTCCTCCTTTTAGGGCCCTAAAATTGGTCTTTGAAGAAGACCAGGACCTCTAGGATGTTTCTAGGGAAGTGGAGAAAAGAATTTGGCAGGGTTTGGCAGAGCTTGAAGGCTCAAAATGGTGTGAGGAAGAGAGGTAGGAGGTGCCCTTTTATAAGGGAGGATAGGGGCACCTTTGGAAAACTAAACATATTATTTTATTATAAAGTCATATTCGGTTTTAAATAGATCCAAATTGATTTATTTCAAAGCTAAGGTGGGGATGGGTCGAAATAATCTCATCCAATATAATTTAGACAAGTTTAGGTTCATATTTTAACCGTATCAGTTTTATTTAACTTTAAGTTAGATAATTTTACTTTTACCATGTCTTTTTTTGTTCTTACACTATAAGGTTAATAAACTTACTATAACAAGACAAACGAACCCCAAGTTGTTTATTATTAATATATATAACCTTATCTAAGTCATTTTGCCGAACCTTATATTTTTAAGAAAAAAATAACAATTAATAATATAATATTTGTTTTAAAAACTATTTTATGCCAATTTTGACACTATTTAGTAATTGATTTTTGTAAAAATCATAACAGAATGATTAGTTCGACCAAAGTTAATTAAATTAATAATAACATGTCATATTATCCTAGAAAATTAGTGGAATTCATAAAAAGTCTCAAATTACATTTATTTGGGTATTTATAACATCAATTATGTCAATATTTCATTAATAAAATAATTACAGCATCATCATTGTGTCATAAATAAATTAACTTATTTAATGTCTAAAAATTAAAAATTAAATATCATTATGTAGGAAATATTTTTATATTTCTAATGAATATTTATAGTCTAATTTATCTTATGTATAACCCTATATTAAAAATGATTTACTTATTAAACTTTGATTTTAACTATTTTAACCCTTATTTAAATAAATAAATAATAAATGTCTTAATCTAATCCAAGTGGGGCTAAATGGTCATATTTTATTCCTAAGGTTGTTTTCGGTCCAATTACACTTATCCAATAGAATTAGGACATCTGTTAGGGTAATAATAATATCATTTTTAACCTTAATTACCCTATTTACTTTTAACTGTGGTAAAAAAAAGTAAAAAGTTACTATTCACCAAAAATTATTTTCATCTCATTGAACCACATTTTACTTATTGACATCAACCGTGTCTCTCGGATTTTTGAAATTCCACTCACAGAAGTGGTAAAATTAAGTTTTATGAAAAATTCATTTTTTTTAACAACCACTTAGTGGTTTCACTATTCATAAAAAAAAATGAATGTTTCCAGAAAAATACCAAAAATTAGACCTAAGCTATATTTGATATTATGAATTAAAAAATGATGTTTATTTTACCAAATTAAATACATATCAGTTACATTAACTAATTTAAAAATTAATTCCCGTCGTAAAACTAATAGCGTGTTTTTAAAAGATAATAACTATCAAAAGATTGACACTTGTTTCTGTCTGGTTTAAATGTGAAATTACATCCAATGAACAACATTGTATTAAATTTTAAAAATATATTCTAAATATACTTTAAAACCACTCAAATTAATAATTTATCACTATTAATTATTTCAATTAAAAAAGTTGTTTTTAATTAAAATTTAATAATTTTCACTATTCATCAGAATATGAAGTCCATTTTGAAAAATAAAATTTACAAAATTTCAGAAAGTGGTTATTACTATTCATAACAGCTAGTTTTAATAATATTTTAATAGCATATCATTGTTTAGTGAATCTCGGTATTGCGTACGACACAAGCTGTAGAGGAAGTTCACGATTGCGCGTAATGTAAGGCAAGTCAGGGATGCATGTTGTGCAAGCTCCTTGTGGTGTAGCGTACAACACAAGACATTAATGAAATTAAAAAGAATATATTTTTTTCATAAAATCTCGGGGTGTTACATTCTACCCCCCTTAAAATGAATTTCGCCCTCGAAATTCGTCGGGGTAATAAATGGTTTACTACTCGAAAGTTTCTTTAATATAAACCCACATTGTAAAAAGGAGTACCAAAACATGGCTTTAAAAATTAATGTATGAAACGTAACGGTTATCCAAATTAACTCATCACTGGGTTTCCAGGTAGGAGAACATAGGTGAAAATATGGATATGGAAGAAAAATCTAACTATCAAGTTCTGATGGAGAGTGGTAGAGAACATGGCTATGAAAAAGCCAAAAATCACAAAGCCATAAATTTGTGAAAATCTAAGGTACCATCTGATTCATCGGATATAAGGGCACTAGGACAACATTTTTTGTTTTCAAGATCATTTCCCTAAAGTTGAAGAATTTGAATTAGAATAAATACTTACTTTATTTTGGTACAATATCACTATTGTTCATGCCTTGAACAATTTCCACTTCATCTCTTAAATAAATGATGTTGAATTTGTTATTCGTGAAGTGTTAGCAGATCATGTGATAGAATGACAGGTCATTCCATCTATCTCAAACAAAAGGTTAGCAAAAGTTATTAAACCTACATAAGTCTATCTATAGTGAGATTAATCATATATGGTTCCTAAAATGGACTTATACTTCATATATCATACTGCTTAATATAATAAAACTAGTTTCTAATAAACAGGGACTTCCTGTAGGCCAATGGTAGGTGATAAAGGCTAGTCGCACTTTGGTTGTGGGTTCGATTCCCACAGCCTTTTCCGACGCGATGGGATGCCGCTTGTCCTGCAGGTTGTCCTTTTTCTAAAACTACATTACTATAACATCCCATCAATAATATCGAAAAAAGTTCTATCCATAAACAATACTAACTTATGTTCAACATAATCATTTCCAATCTTTAGACTTATCCAAAATACTGCTGTCCAATCTCATATTATAGTGAAAACGATTACCAAAGAGTTCATATAACAAGCATGTTAATACCATCGTTGATCCCCATATATCATGAGATATGTCTTGTTGGTCACATTCCAAACATTCGAAGGCCTTAATCATGTATTCTCTTAAAAAATGAATACCCATTGAATCTTAGTGAAAACATGAGTGCTGTCAAAAGTTAACTCTTTTCACATACCAAAACCTCAAACCATGATATAACTATTTCCTTATATCAGTCATGAGCTCATGAATACTGTCAAACATTTAAATTTCTCCTTATCCCTTCATTATGCGCATATCATCTTTTTTCCAAAAATATCTCAATCACTTTCTATGGTTACCGGTACCATAAAATTATTGAAAACCACAATAGACCAATACATAAATATTCTAATATTCCACGATACTATATAAAACATTATTTTGGAATCACATTACATAAACACTTAATCATTCCACCACATCGTTTTCATATTCAACATTGCCAATAGTGATCACATGTGACTTCTCTTTGTCCTTTTCCTTAAGTGGTTGCTCATGTCGATCATCACTAACCCTTGGATTAGGGTATTTATTAGCATAATGCCCCATTTCCTTGCACTTGAAGTATTGAAGTGTTGGTGGTGCATTCTATGCAGTATTTTCTTTATTCACATCATTAGAAACCCTTTTTCCATTACTTCGACACTCAGCTGCTCGATGACCTTCTTTTCCACACTTAAAACATTTTCTAGTCCCTTTAAGACAATCTCCACCATGCTTTTTTCCACACTTTGAGCATAAGGAAACATTCATCTTCTTTTCACCATTATTCTGAGATTTCTTCTTGAACTCCATATTTCATTTCTTGTCAAAACTATGAGATGGATAAGTAACACCAACTTCCATTCTACATTGACAGCACAAAACACAATTTCTTCATAGCTATTGAAGCCTCTTATATCTAATGACCTTCGAAGATTTGGTTTTAAGCCACTAAAGAATCGATCAACTTTTCTTTCAGGTAGGATGACAAATCTAGATGCATACCTTTCAAGCCTTGTAAAATTCTCTTCGTATATACCAACAGATTCATCATACTTTTGCTTTAGTTCAAGAAACTCCTTCTACATCTTTGTTCGAAGAATATGAGGTAAGTACTTATTGAAAAATAAGTTCTTGAACTCGTCCCATTCCATGGACTCAATTTCATCTCTTGGCCTCGTAATCTTGATAAGATTCCACCATTGATCAGCATCACCTTCCAAACGATACACTGCTAAGATGACTTTATCATGTTCAGAACATTGAATAACTAAAAATATCTTTTCAGTAGTACTGATCCATTGTTCAGAAACAAGTGGATCAAAAGACCCATTGAAAGAAGGTGGACGTTGCCTCATGAAGGACCCAATAGAATATTGTTCCCTTCTCTGCTCATTTGGAAGTCCAGAATGATTCATAGATTGTGTAAGTATAACAATAAAATTTTTCACTCCATCTCCCATATCATTTTTTTGTTCAGGAGGACAATCATTGCATTGTCCATTACATTTATCAATACGGTTCCTTCGGGTTCCAGCCATAGTCTAAAACCCAAAAAGAATAGTGTGAGAGGAAAAAATCACACTAGGGAAAACAATATAATAAAGGGGGAGTACCTTCAATATCTAACATCTTGGGTTACCGTAATTCTAGTACTATAACCTATACTTATACTTAACCTTAGGGACATCCCTAGACATACCTTAGAAATATCTCTAGGGATATCACTAAAGTTCTCGCATCCTAGTTTCCAAAGGTTGACTAAACCTTTGCTCTGATACCAACTGTAGAGACCCGTAGCTTGACGTACATGGAAATTACATTTCTTTTGCGGAATACTTAATACATAACAAAAACATACACACAAGGACCATAATAGTTTAGTGTCTTTGGAAACTTGGAACGTAATCTTCTAATCATGGTGAAAGATCTTCAACATCTCCCATAAGATCTTCACCTTTTTGTTTTCTTACCTAAAACCTTTCTTTAAATCCTGGGGAAAAGAAAACATATAAAGGGTGAGCTGAAATTCTCAGTAAGGGTAAACAAAATAAATATCAATCACATCATATACATAAGAACATAACTTTTGGAAATCTTAACCTGCAAAAGAGATCATAATTTCATAACATGGGATAAATCATAGTAGTGAAATGCAATCCCAATAATAATAACTTAAAACATGAATCCTTGTGGAATACACACATAATAATATATAATCATTTCTTATTAGTCAAGACTCATTGCCAAGACTATCTTAGTGGACAAAGTCCATTTCTGAACCGAGTTCACACCTCATTTCAGTCCTGTTTCACTGAACCGATTTAACCTGCCGTTCCAGACATTTCTATCTCATGAGATATAAAATCTTTACCCAATGAATTGGAGGGAGATATAGGTCCCACCCATCTCATAATGATACCATTCTTATGTGTTCCATAAAATCATAAACCATACATCATAGCATAACCCATGTAATAAAAATGGGATTCTTAAACATCATGACATCATAAAACAATTCATATAAGATAAAGGAATTCAAAAAAATAATTCCATCACAACATAATAAAATCAATGTAAATAATAGGGATAGAAATAGAACCCTTTATTATCTTAGATGGAAAATAATTTTGATAAAACACTTGAACTCCATTCTTGAGGAAAATATCCTTTCTACTTCAAAAACACTTTTCCTTTCTTAACATGTCATACAATTATAAACTAAAATAAGTTGATTAAAAATAAACTTGAAAACTTTTAAAGGAATATTATTGGAAATAATGTTTTAAAAATCCATTCATGCCGTATAAGTTAAAAAACATTCTTCTCTTACTTCTGTCAGAAAAGTCAAAAAGTACCTCGTACGAAAAACGACAAAATATTCCTTTCATATATTTTATTAAAAACTCACCGAAGGGTAAAATTGGATTTAAACAATTGTAGGTGGATGGAAATAATATTACATATTGAGGAAACATGTATGTGGATGATTAAATATTCCCCAGTAAATTCCAAAGTATAAACAATCTCGGATAAAAATGAGATTGTGATATTTCCCTTACCTTAGGTCCGATTTGCTTCGTAAGTGTCCGAACCTCATGTATAATGATTTAAATAATGCCATTGACTTATTCCAGAATCATACTCATTGTTATGATATCATATATGGTTCACTTATGACTTTATATTACCCGTTCTTTTGTAAATTCCATGTTAAAGAGCATTTTGGGTAAAATCGTTCCATTTTTCATCCGTGTTTTGACATGTAATTATTCATATGATTACTTAGATCATGATTAATTAATTACAGAATATAAAACATGATTTATATATAATATATATTCAGAATATACATATATATAATAGATCAGTAAATGGAAATAAATACACCGTTCATGGAGACGGTAGGCCGTACGTACGCATGAACGCTGTTTTTGTTTCCTTATTGAGTTGAATGGAATTAAGTAGATGAAATAAATATATATACACATAAATCCAGTATCATTATTATGTCATATATTTCATGATTACTTATTATATATAATTTATAATCAATCATGAATGGTTAACGTGGAGAATGAATCTCATCGCCTCGCGGAGACGGTAGTCCGTACGTACGCACGAGGGATGATATCGTTTTCATGATCGTGGAATTGTATTAGAGTGTATGTATACTATTTCATAATCAATATAACATTACAATAATAATATATAGTTATTATTTACACCATTATACCCATCCAAGTAAGGTGGTGGTGGAAAATAGATTACACCACGGCGTGGAGACGGTATTCTGTACATACCCACGCGCGGTGATTTTGTTTTACGTAGGATGGATAGATGGTGAAGTAGGGTTGTTTCATACTTATAATAACATATCATTATATGAGTGATACTGATGTTATTACTTCATAATGAAACAACATAAGAAGAAGAAGTGGAAGAAGAAATAAAGTTGAAAGAATCGGTAACGGACATTACCTCTTCTTTGAAGCGCCGCTTTGAGTCCTCTTATTAGGGCACTAAAATTGGTCTTTGAAGAAGAAAAGGAACTATAGGATGTTTCTAGGGAAGTGGAGAAGAGAATTTTTCAGGGTTTAACAGATCGTGAAGGCTCAAAGTGGTGTGAGGAAGAGAGGGAGGAGGTGCCCTTTTATAAGGGAGGAGAGGGGTACCTTTGGAACACTAAAAAGATTATTTTATTATAAAGTCATATTCGGTTTTAAATAGCTCAAAATTGATTTATTTTGAAGCTAAGGTGGGGATGGGTCGAAATCCTCTCATCCAATAGAATTTAGACAAGTTTAGGTTCCTATTTTAACCTTATCATTTATATTTAACTTTAAGTAAGATAATTTTACTTTTACCGTGTCTTTTTGTGTTCTTACACTATAAGGTTAATAAACTTACTATAACAAGCCAAACGAAACCGAAGTTGTTTATTATTAATATATATAACCTTATCTAAGTCATTTGGCCGAACCATAGATTTTTAAGAATAAAATAACAATTAATAATATAATATTTGTTTTAAAAACTATTTTATGTCAATTTTGACACTATTTAGTAATTTATTTTTGTGAAAATAATAACAGAATGATTAGTTCTAAAAAGCTAATTAAATCAATAATAACATTTCATAGTAACCTATAAAATTAGTGGAATTCATAAAAAGTCTAAAATTACATTTATTTGGGTATTTATAACATCAATTATGTCAATATTTCATTAATAAAATAATTACTACATCATCATTATGTCATAAATAAATTAACTTATTTAATGTCTAAAAATTAAAAATTAAATATAATTATGTAGGACATTGTATTATATTTCTATGGAATATTTATAGTCTAATTTATCTTATGTATAACCCTATATGAAAAATTATTTACTTATTAAACTTTGATTTTAACTATTTTAACCCTTCTTTAAATAAATTAATAATAAATGTCCTAATCTAATCCAAGTGGGCCTAAATGGTCATATTTTATTCCTACGGTTGTTTGTGTCGAATTAAACTTATCCAATAGAATTAGGACATCTGTTAGGGTAATAATAATATCATTTTTAACCTTAATTACCCTATTTACTTTTAACCGTGGTAAAAAAAAGTAAAAAGTTACTATTCGCCAAAAATTATTTTCATCTCATTGAACCAAATTTTACTTATTGAAATCAACCATGTCTCTCGGATTTTTGAAATTCCACTCACAGAAGCGGTAAAATTATATTTTATGATTTTTTTTAACTACCACTTAGTGGTTTCACTATGCATCAAAAAAATGAACGTTTCCAGAAAAATACCCAAAATTAGGCCTAAGGTATATTTGATATTATGAATTAAAAAATGATATTTGTTTTTCCAAATTAAATACATATCAGTTAAAATAACTAATTTAAAAATTAATTCCCGTCGTCAAAACAAATAGCGCGTTTCTAAAAGATAATAACTATCAAAAGATTGACACTTCTTTATGTCTGGTTTAAATGTGAAATTACATCCAATGAAAAAAATTGTATTAAATTGTAAAAATATATTCTAAATATACTTTAAAACCACTCAAATTAATAATTTATCACTATTAATTATTTCGATTATGATTTTTTTTTAAATTAAAATTTAATAATTTTCACTATTCATCAGAATATGAAAGTTATCCGAAAAGTGCCAAAATTTCACCCTAAGCTATTTTAGATATTCCGAATCCAAAAATGATGTCCAT
The DNA here is from genome assembly GCA_963277665.1 of Viscum album. Taxonomy (NCBI): domain Eukaryota; kingdom Viridiplantae; phylum Streptophyta; class Magnoliopsida; order Santalales; family Viscaceae; genus Viscum; species Viscum album. Next base: position 741,179,845 of record OY728123.1, on the reverse strand, counting down.
TTTGAAAAATAAAATTTAAAAAATTTCATAAAGTGGTTATTACTATTCATAACGACTAGTTTTAATAATATTTTAATAGCATATCGTTGTTTAGTGAAACTCGGTATTGCGTACGACGCAAGCTATTTTGGAAGGTCACGATTGCGTGTAATGTAAGGCAAGTCAGGGATGTGTATTGTACAAGATCTTTTTGGTGTAGCATACTACACAAGACATTAATGAAATTAAAAAGAATATATTTTTTTCATAAATTCTCGGGGTGTTACATAATACATAAATTGGAATCTAAATACAAAAAGGTATAACTTATAAATTAAATTTATCTTCTTAACTTATAAATTTAAAGTTTTTAATCTATGTTATCCATGATTTACTTCCTAACATATATTCGTACGAGAATTGTTTTATTCCCTTAATAATGGTTTATACTAAGACAATGAATTTACCAAAGCATATCCCCTGGGAGTGTCAAACCAAGAGTACAACAAAGCCTATTTTCATGTACCAGTTCCCATTCGATTCTAGCTCAAAGTATTTACTTGAAAAAGATTTATCATAGAATTTAATAAATCTAATAGAATCTTATAATATATCTAAAGAAAACCATTAATTATTTTTTCAGTGGATTACTGATTTGAGGTTACTGGATGGTTATGTCTCCAATTTAAGTTGATGTGATAGAAATGGTTATATTATTAGATTAAAGATTCATGATCTTCATATTATAATAGAAATCCTACTACTAATTTTTCTTAGAGGTTTGATGAATTCATTGACTTGGGATGTGTTGACAGAAATATCATTTGTTTCGGAGATATTTGGTTAGAGAAAGCAGACTATGATGGGCTTAGTAGGCTACAACAAGATACTATTTAATTTTTTTGTAAACTAGAAAAAATATCCTCAATTTCTTGGATTCAGTGGAATATTTAATATTAAATTTTACACATGAAGAAAAATGTGGAGTAACATTATAGTTCCGATGGATATACCCATAGAAGAGATTCATTATGAAATCGAACTACAGGGTAAATAATAATGTATCAGTTGATGAGTCAACAATAGAAGAATATTTTTAAGAGGAAATTTCATTTTTCTCTCCCTTTTTTTCCACCTACATACCATTAAAAACATATTTGAATTGGCCATAATGAGGGAAATGTTGATCATGAAATGAATAATCAATTATCAATATTTAATCAACTGGAACATGGTTTTACTAGAGTTCATGAATGAAGGATTTTAGATTATGAAGAATAAAAATATCATACACATGTTTTTCTTAATTTGGAAGAAAGGAAACAATTTTTATAGTGAGTGAAAATTTCACCTAATATATTTTTTAAAATTAAATTAATTTAAATTTATTTATATATTTTATAATGATCATATCAACAAATAGATTTTAAAAATTACACCCATAACTCCTAAAGAACATTGACAACATAATTTTTACTAGTAATTTCAATGATTGGTAATGTAGATTATCTATGTTTTATTATATGAAATAAATTTATTATTTGATATATTATAAATTGTTTTTTATAGGTATCAAAAAATTCAGATAAAATTGATAATCGATTATTTCTATCAAGTAACCCACCATAAAAATTGGTTAAATATTATAATGTATATGTGGTTAATGGATTTTTAGTTCATTAATGCACATATGATGAATAAAAAAATAATTAAAAATGGTGTTTTTCTTGAAATAACCTAATAATAAAAAAGTTAATTTTCTTTTTATGGAATGTTGGATGAAATAATTGAGTTATGTTATCTAGGAAACAAATATATAACAATTATAAAATATCATTGGTATGATACTAATCAAAAGGTTTCACATTCATCGAGAACATGAAATAATAAAAATAAAATATAAAATCCTTCTTATAGTAAATAAAACATCTATTCTACCTCCTCAAACACATAAAAATTATTATGCAAGTTATTATGTTGGTTCAAAATGTAATTTTCTAGTTGAGTATAATAAAAAATAAATCTCATGAAAACCAGTTCATGCTGAATGAATGTTTTTCTATTAAAGTGAAATAAATTGACAATTTTAATGATACAACACGAAATAAATCTATTACTCAAATTTATAAAAATATTGACGATAAAACCCCATAGATACAGACCAATGTAGTTAATAATTTTGTTGATGTTACTAATTAATTTGAAATAGAAAGGGATGATAAAGCTAAATCTCCTATGGAAATTAATAATACTAAGAAAGAAGACATAAATATTGAAATCACGTAATATGAATAAGATGATGAAGATAAATAATGAATCAATTACAAATTGGTTATAGAAATAATTAATATATAATAATTTTTTTTGATTTATTTACAAAAAAACATTGTTATTTTTTATTTCAAATAGATGGAAAAGATATCGATGAGATGTTTCATAGGGTCACAAATATTTGTATTCTTGGTGATCTTCCTAATGACTCATCATCCAACCAGTATGTTTTTTATACTACATATTCTACTCATAGGGTTCATGGTTTATCTATATTGAGGATTCCTGACCCCTTTCCTAAGTGATGTTTGCCTCTTGATTTTGATCCATGCATGTAGAGGTCTATTCAGTTGTGTATTTTAATTAATTTTCATTCATTTATTCATATAGTAATTATTTGATTATTGTGTATTTTTTCCATATTTTTTCCCATATAACTATTGGATAGGGTTTTTGATTTTACATTACTATTTTTACAAACTATTGCTGATATAGGATCATGTTCCCATTATTGTTCATAATTACATTTGTGATCACTAGATGATAAAAAAAATAATCTTTATTTTGAAATTTATTTACCTATTAACATGATATTATTAATTATCTGAAGGGTTTATGGTATCTCGTTGATGATATAATTAGATCCACCATCTGGGAGGCCTGGGATGTTAGTGTGGATGGACATTGTTTCTATTTTTTAAACAATCTAAGAAAGAGATCTATGGAGAGTGCTAGATTCAATATTTTTTATTAGAGTTACTATAGTCATTGGACTAAAAACATCTAATCCCATTTTGGGATGGATTTTTATCCTTATGGGTAAGAGATAATTTTTAGAAAATATCATAATTAGGCCAATAATGTTGGTGGAGATGGGAGGTCACGCATAGAGGTGGTTGTTATAGCTTTAGTATTCATCAATGACAAATGATATGTACTTTTATTTAATAATTTTTATATACTTTAAATGTAAATTTTTTATTTTATATTCCTGCAAGAATTTGATAATCCCAATTTTATAGAATTATTTTTTAATAATATGTACAATGATCCAATACATTGAGAGAAGACTGGTGACCAACTATGTCATATTGTGGTTAAGATAATTTTTTTAAAAATTGACTGAAATTAATAGTTTAATTATTTTAATTTAAAATTGAATTTTAAGGAGGAATATGTGGATTTGAATTCTCACATCCAAGATGTGAGTTAGGAAAAGACTGAGGATCAGTACACATATGAGTTAGGATTTGATGAGGTAGCTTGGATTCAATTGACTCAGTTTTATATCGAGAAAGGTTGAGTGACTGGTATTGGTTCTCAGTGGAGGGAACTCCATCCCTATACCCTGTACAAGTCATCACTTGTACTCTAACATATACTCATTTTGTTCCTCCTAAAATAAATTTTGTAACACCTCTAGATTTTATGAATTATGTTTTATAAAATTAATTTAACCTTTTTTATAATTTTCATTTCACGCAACCTTGATGATTGTTTATTTTATCTTAAAACACTATGTTAGGATTCCATTATACACAAAACCAAGTTAATAATGAACTAGACCCAATATAAACTTTATATTTATCTACAAGGAACAATAAGGTTATCTTGTGTTACATGAAACAATGAGTTTCCCCAATGACTTGTATAACACAGAAGACCGAGTTTTACTAAATAATAGAATACCATTAAAATGTTATTACTTAATATAATAATATATAACCTAGTTGTTAAATTAACAGTTTTGAAAAGAAATAACTAATTTATTAAAATATATGGTTTACAAAAATATAATATGAATTTATATGTTAGCAATTATTTAGAAATGAATATGAAAACCGATGGAATATAAAGGGAAATATTAATATTTTTATGGTCACAAAGTTGTTTAACCATAATAAATTTAATTAATTATAATTAGTGAGTGATTTTAATGTTATAAATATGTTATATATTAAATAATATATTTTTTATATTTATCCAATAGATTTGACAAACATAAGATAAGAAAAAACCCAATTTTATACTTAAAAATCAAATATTTTTATTAAGGCATTTTTACCACCATTTAAGGGAGAACCCATTTTAAAAACAATTTTTGGAACTTTTATAGATTTAATATTTCAAAATAACAATCATATTTGAAAGAGGACAATAATAATTCGTTTAAGGTAAGTTTTTTGTATTTTTATGTGAAGTTTTATTTTTTAAATGAATACTGAAAATACAGATTTTTAGCAAACTTTGGAATGTTTTTACTTTTAAAACCCACATTGTCAACCTAACTGCAGGATTAATTTTAAATTAATTTCATAAAATTATGTGATTTGAATTTTTAAAAATGGATTCCATATTAGTAATAATCATAATTTATAATTTATAACAAGGTCAACTTATTTTTTTAACAAAATTATTTGTGAAAGTGATTAAAATTAATTACAACGATTAAGGTTAAATTAATCTTAAAAAGGGACTAAACCATAACCATAAGGCCCAAGACAACCTGTATAATTGTCCAAAATCCATTTTATGGTCATATATGGATCTTATATTCACTTTAAATACATTTTATCATTATTTTATCCACTTTATATAAAAACATGGGTGGAGTTTACCTTTTCCAAAATATCACAACAGTGCCACTCCTCCATTATAAAAGGCCACCACCTCTCCATCTTCTTCACACATCTCAAAACACTTAGGTTTAGCGAAAATATACCCAATAAAATTAACAAAATCCCACTTAATCCTTTAATACCCCCCTTTTTTATAAATCAATCCAAGGAAGCCTTTAGCATAAACCAAAAGGAGTTACCCAATTAAGAGGTAACGTCTTCTCTCAAGTTCCTTTCTTTTATTTTCATTCTACATCCTCTACTATCTTTATTAAATTCTTGTATAAAAACAACAAAATCATAAATATACTAGGATTTTTTTATGATAAGGTTTCAACCTACACTTACAAATACATCCATCTAATGGGTAACAAATATACTATTTATGTGTAAGACGAACTACCACCCCAGTAAATGATGAATGATCATTTTTTCCATTATCGCCTCTCATGGTAGAAATTATGATGGAAACTATGTTTATATTTGTTATATATTATATTTATTATGTATTTACGCTTATTTAATCCTTTTAAAACACATATATTTATGATTTCCATTTGGTTTAAATATGATAATTTAGTTTGAGGAAGAGTGGACTACCACCCATCAAAGTGATGTGATTCATTCATACACTACATGTAATGTATTAAGGATGATTTTAGTGAACTTATATGATATATATGATATAATAATTATACTATAATAATTATATATATACATATATATATACACATATTTCATTTACCTTCTTTATTTCAATACGACAATAAAAACAGAAACAACGTTCATGCATATGTACGACTTAGTGTCTCCATAAACAGTGTATGACATTTCATACTTCTATATTATATAGGTTATTATAACAAACATATAATGAATATTCAGGATATTTATATCATTATTTAGATTATTTAAATAATTATATATGTATAAGGACCAAAGATATAACAAATTAATACAGATGTGAATAATAAAGAGAATATTACCCGAAGTGAAACATTAACATAGGATTGTTAAAAAGAGGGTAATATAAGGTCATAATAAAAACATATATGGTATTAGATATAATAATATGGTTCTTTAAAATATGTATAATAAATTTATATTTATGATACTAGTTGTTTTAAAGAGTATGATGAGATTCAAGACACAAGGTAAGTGGATTTCATCTCACTTTTTATTTCCGTGAGATACATGTAATGTTCACCACTCTTTCATTTTTCATGATGTATATACTTACCATGAATGTATTATATGATTATTATTAATAAAATTTTGGGTAATTACATATCAAATCTATTATATTCCGTTCATGGGTTTTATTTTTCAAAATATACCAAATCCGTAAGATAGTTTGGTCTTAATTTACCTTCTTTTAGACACATGCCATGTTATACACCTATATTTTTACATGAGGTGAATATACTGAATATAAAATGTTATATCATTAATATAATTCTTTTCATGATATTATAAACTTCATATAATTTAATTTTCTTAAATTAGGAATACGGTTCAAAGTTACCAAGTGGTAAGAGTCTATTGAAACAATATCACCGCTTTTCAATATTATTTATGATTATACTTCCTTTTATGAAATATTATGATACATATCTCAATAAAACTCATGTATTTAATTCTAATATAGTTATTCATGATATATTCATATATTGGTACCATTTTTTCACTATTTGTTACACAATATAGTTAATAAAGTGTTTTTAAGAAAGCCAAACTTTACCCTATCTTCGGTCAGAAATATGTGTTTTTCAAAAAAAATGTTTTTTAGAAAGTGTTTAAAAGAATATTATACTAATATCCAATGATAAGTAAATAAAATTTCTACCCTTTTGGTCTTTTACCAATGATTTCAAAGTAATATTCTTTTCACTTTCCAAATGAGACATTTTTCTAACCTTTTTACCATAAAAAATGAATGTTCTTTTTTACCTTGTTCGACATGTACAGATTTATATACCATCAATACTTTGAATATTTATTTCTTTGTTTAAAGGTTAATTTTTACAAATTTTTTTTAAAATATATTTTCAAATAAATGGGTTTCAAAATGGTTTAAAGCTTCTTTTATAAGATTTCAAGGAAAATTGTTTTCAAAATATTTTAAATATTTTCTAGGAAAATGATTTCAAAATGATTTCATGACACATTTATAAGTTTGAAAATTATTTTCAAAGAAATGGATTTTAAAACATTTTAAAGAACCTTTTATATGTTTTCAAGGAAAATGGTTTTAAAAACTGTTTCAAGCTCTTTTTATAATTTTTCAAGGAAAATGTTTATAAAAATGTTTTCAAGATTATATTTACGTTTTCAAGGAAAAAGGTTTTAAAAATGTTTTCAATCCTTCATTATAAGTTTTAAATATTTTTATATGGAAATAGTTTTCAAAAGGATTTATTTTTTAAATATTCTTTTAATGAAGAAAGCATATTTTCCAAAAGAAATGTTTTCAAAATATCCTTCAAATTATTTTCCGTCTAATATGGCATCTGTTGATGTTACACATGACCTTCTAAGAAATGATAAAAAGGTTATATTAATATTATTTCTTGAATGGTGTATGTTTTTATGTAATTATTTTTATCACACACATTTCCCTCTCATGAGTTATGTTCTTTTCAAACCTGATTCTTTTCGTGGGTTATGCTTATGATAAAATGATTATAAAATTTGTGTCTTTTTCCAAAAGTTATGATATTATTACATGTTTATGATACCCATTTAATTTCCTGGGTTATGATATGGCTGTTTATGATTTTTTGGAACATGTTTATATGATTTCATTATGAGACGGTTGTGACCTATATCTCCCTCCAATGCATTGGGTAAAGGTTTATTTATAATGATATAGACTAAGATGGTATTGAGAATGTACCTTGACTACTAAGATGGTAATGAGAGTGAAGAATGACTACCAAGATGATATAAGGTGTCAAATAATGCCACTAAGATGTCTATTGGAGTAACCCATGACTACCAATATGGTATGTGGAGTTAAACTATACTGCCAAGATAGTCTTGGAAGTGATACCTTGGATAATATGGAAATCATAATATATTATTATGTGTGTTCCACAATTACATGTTATATTAATATCTTATGATTTAATGGATAATGTTCTTTATATCCTTATGATTCATGTTTGATTAACTACCAATATTTATTCCATGATTCATGTTTTTGATATTTGATAAGAATGGTATGGTCTTCAAATGTTTTGATCATGTTATTATACTCACATTCTCTTATTTATGCTTTTATGTCTCCATTTTTCAATGTTATCAAGAATTTGAGATCACCCATTTTTATTTTTCCTTGCCCCAGTTATGAAGATATATTTATTATATGATATTTCAAAGAGGGGTTCTAGTTTTGGAGAACCTAGTGGGAGACAATGTAGCTCACCCATGTACCAATGTTTACATTTCCATGTTTACAAAGGAACTACACTAATATGGTCTTTAGGAATCTATTTGTATAATGTTTTATGTATTATACAAAAGTTATGTAATGAAATTGTTTTGAAAAGTGAGGTTCACTATATTTGGTATTAAAGAAAATGTTTATTTAACCTTTGTAAACTAAGATGAGAAAACTTTATTGATATCCCTAGGTATACTTCTAAGGACATGTCAAGGGATTCCTATAAGGATAAGTATAAGGATGAGTTAACATTTAGGAAAATATATTGGAAATTTTGTTAAGGATATAGTGAGTTGTTTCATAGAAATACATCAATTTATGGATACTATTGGATGAGTCTCTAGTACATATGTTCCTAGGGTTAACAACTCTGACAAGATGTCCCTGAGCCTACATTAGGGTAATATGGTACATGATAACGAGCCTTTTTGCACACCTAATTAGAAACTATCAGGGTATATTCTTAGAGAATTCACTAAACTCTTCAAAAACCATCGTAAATTATTTAAATATAAGTTAGATATTAATAACCTAGGATAAACCTATGGTATCATAGATTTAGGAATGTGTGAAGATTTAGACATCCTATAAGTAATAATTTTCCTGAATATGTGGTTTTATTCCATTATAATTAATGCTCACACTATGATTATGGTTTTACTAAATGGTGGGAATTGGAAGAAATTGGATTAATGTTGAATGTGATGGATTATTTGCTGATAAGAAGTCAAGTGGGATGATCACTTGAGTGAAAGATGGTGTGATCATGCTTTATCAGTTTTCAAAGAACATGATTAAAAATGTATACCTTAAAAAACTCTCAGAAACCCCAAGGATGATAAAAAAAGGAGTTCACTAAGATTTTAGTTAATGGAGACCATGAATTAAAGAATATTTGGTTTAATTTGTTCCAAGAATGTGGAAAGAATCACCTAAGTGAATGTCTTAGAGGAATAACATGATGTTTTGACTATAGACAATAATGACACAAAGCAAGTGATTGCACGTGAAAAATGAAGAGTTAGGTTAAGGAAATAGATGATAATATTTTCCTCCATAATTCATAATTTAAGGTTAAGAGTTTTAAGTGTGGAATAAATGTTGATTATGAAACTCAATGTCCCAATTGGAAATCTCCTAAATAAAATCAACAGGGTGGTGTGAGTAATGGTTACATTGATGATGATGAAGATAATATAAATAAAATGTGAAATAAAAGAGGTATTATGTAATATTATATGGTTTCCTTGTTAATTGTATAATGATGAAGTGGAATAATAAAAGTTTTAAGAATTTTTTATTCAATAATTTTGTAATATGAATGGTGAAATATATATGGATTATTCAGTTTTTGTTTTCACTAAAAATTTACAAGAACATGTTGAATGGTTCTGATGGGATAGAAAAGTGATATAATAGAAAGGTGATGTCCATGGAAAACACATGATTAATGGAAAGATAACCCTTAATATATTATTTATGTTATGATAATATTTTTTGGATAAAGATATGTGGGATATGAATAAGTAAATTGGAAGGTACTAATTACCTTGGAACAAATTAAGAACTTGTTGATAGGTGGTTTATGATATCATTGATGAAGTTTAAAACAATTTCAGATTTATGGAATAAATCCAATATAATTTTAATGTGGAATCATATATGTTTTCAATAAATTTTTATGGTAATTCAGGTTATAACCATGCTTTAAGAAAATATATGATGAGGGTATTCACAAGTTTGGAATGTAACAACCAAGATCTAGTTTATGATATACAAGGGAATAAAAATTAAGTTGATTTCATGAATTTATTTATAAAGTTTTGAATTTTCATCTTTCAGTTGAATTATAAGATTAATCATTCATGAAAATTTTAAGTCAAACTTTGACGGAATTATTTATGCACTGAGTTTGTATTTAAAACCTTGATTAAAATTATTTTTATCAATTTAACTTTTTTTAAGGATATTCATCATATTTAATTGAAAAATTATATTATCATTTTTTTAGAAAAGGAAATAATGTATGTCAGGTGACAACCAATTAGGTTCAGTAATGTTGTGGATCTTGAACCCATGACCGAAGGACGATAAGGGTTTCACTTCTACCACTGGCCTACAGAATGTCCAGGTTAATGTGTAATTAATTTTTTTCAATAATTCTTAATTATGGGCTAGTAGAGTTAATTTTTATGTTTACAGATTAATATAATAAACATATTGATTTTGAAGAATAGTTAAAGACAAATAGTTATACTTTTCATTATTTTATGGGCCTTCATATTCACTAAAAGTTTATTCTAGAAATTTATGAATCAAATTTAATTTTTTGACATCCATTTATTAATGAAATGGATGAGTTAGAAATATATAAAAGCAGAACAAATGAATTTTTTTATTGAAATATATAAAGTAATAATATTTCCGTATATTCTTTGTTAATAGAAGAATTAATCAATGTTAGGATAATGATAAAAATAAAATGTGATGTACAAATAATGTAATTTTGTTGAACTGATGGCCATTTAAATTGTCACAAATTTATGACATTGAGGACCTCAAATTTTATATTATCATTCACTTGTTTGTGATTATTGACCTCAATCAGTACCTATAAATATTTAAGCTTTTCCTCCATGTCCAATCTCCAATCCCAAACTATGTTATCATATCTATAAACCTAGTTGTATATTACTTTGGGTAACCATTATGGTTCCAACTTTCCATTTTTAAGGGAAGTTATAGTATTCATTTTTATGTTGCGGGTTTCCATGAATGAAACTTTAAGTTATTAAACTTTTTATAACCCATAAAAATTTATTGGGATAAATTATTTTTAATGGGGGTAGAATGTAACATCCCAAGATTTTGTGAATTATTATTTTTGAATTAATTTAATCTTTTTGATATTATTCGTTTGACACAACACTGAAGACAATTTATTTTATCTTAAATCATTATGTTTGGATTGCATTATAAGCAACACCAAGTCAAAAACAAACTAAAAGAAACATAAACATTATCTTGATCTACACAGAACATTGAGGTTATCTTATGTTACATGATACAATTTCTTTCCTTGATGGCTTGCATAATACATAAGATCGAGTTTTACCAAACAACATTATATCATTAAAATGTTATTACTTAATATAATAAAATATAACCAGGTTTTTAAATTAGTGGTTATGAATATTATTAAATAATTTATGAAAATATATGTTTTACACAATTATAATATTAATTCATATGTTATCAATTAATTTTAAATGAATATGAAAACCAATTGAATATAAAGGGAAATATTATTATTTTTACGGTCACAAAGCTATTTTACCCTAATAAATTTAATTAAGTATAATTAATGAGTGATATCAATATAATAAAAATATTATTTATTCAATAAAATAATTATTATTTTCATCCAATATATTTTAAATACATAAGATAAGAACAAATCTAATTTTATGCTTAAAAACTAAATTTTTTATTAAGGCATTTTCCCATCTTTTAATGGAGAACCCATTTTTAATAAAATTTTAGGAAATTTATAGGTTTAATATGTAAAAATAAACTTCATCATTGAAATTGGAACATAATAATTAGTTTAGCATAAATTTATGATATTTTTCTGTGAAGTTTTATTTTTTAATGAATAATGAAAAATAATGAATTTGAGTTCAAATATTCATTTTCATCTAATTTATTTATAATGATAAATTGTATTTTATATTGGTTTAAATGTTTAAGTAGATAATAATCTTATCAATTAACAAAATTTAGGGTAATAAGATCAATTTTATTTAGAACTTGGGTAAAAAAACCTATCAAACTTTTGAATGTTTTTACTTTAAAACCCACCTTTGTCGAACCAACTATGAGATTAATTTTAAATTAATTTATGCAACTTATGTGATTAGAATTTGGAAAAATTAATTAAATATTTTTAATAAGCCTAATTTATAATTTATAATAATATCAACTTAGTTTTTGGCCAAAAATATTATTGAAAGCGATTAAAATTATTTACATCAATAAAGGTTAAATTAATCCTAATAATGGACAAAACTATAACCTTATGGCCCAAAAAAAACCATTAAACTATTTGAAACTCAATTGGATGACCATATTTATACTCTAACCTTAATTTTATTTACTTTTAATCATTATTTTATCTACATTCAATAAAAAAATGTGTGTGGGGTTTCCATTTTCTAAAATATTACAAGAGTGCCACTCCTCCTCCCTTATAAAGGGCTACCACCTCTCCCTCTTCATCACACCTCTCAAACCACTTATGTTTGGATAAGATCTTACAAATAAATTTCTTAAAATCCTCATTACACCTCAAAGTCTCTCTTTGGGAAGATATCAATCCAAGGAATCCTTTTGGCATAAACTAAAAGGAGTTACCCGATTAAGATATAACATCTTCTCTCAATCTCCATTATTTTATTTTATTTATCCACCAAAAATCTATATTTATTACAAGATTTTAGAATAAAAATAGTATCATAAATATAATATGATGTTGTTATGCTAAGGGTTATACCTAAACTTATACACACATCCATGTAATGGGTAACGAACATACTGTTTATGTGTATGATGAACTACCGCCCCACTAAACGATGATTGTTCATTTTTCCTTTACCAACTCTCATAGTGAAAATTATGACAGAAAAAATATTTATATGTGTTATATATTATATTTATAACTTATTTAATATTCATTAATACTTTTACAACACATATCATTAAACATTCCATTTTTTGTAAAAACGATAATTTCGTTTCCGGAAGTGTGGTCTACCGCCCCCTCAAAGCAATGTGGTTCATTCACACTTCATGGAATATATTAAGGATGGGTTTAGTGAATTTATATGATATATATGATATAAAATTTTTAATATAATAATTATATATAATTATATATATGCTCATATTTCATTAACTCCTTTCTTTCAATCCGACAATAAAAACAAAAATAGCGTTCATGAGTATGTACGACTTACGATCTCCATGAATGATGTATTCAATTTAATAATTGTATATTCTATAGATTATTATAACAAAAATATACTGAACATGAATGACATTTATATAATTATTTACATTATGGAAATCATGATATAAGTATAAGTATCAAATATATAACAAATTAAGACAAATACAAAGAATAAATCAAATATAACCTGAAGTGAAACCTTAACATAGGATTTTTACCAAGATGGAAATATAAGGCTATAATAATACCATATATGGTATTAGATATAAGAATATGGTTCTGAAAAATATGTATAATTAATATATATTTATTATATAGGTGGTTTTAATGGGTACGACGAGATTAAAGACAAAAGGTAAGGGGATTTCATCTCACTTTTTTATTTCTGTGAGATACATGCCATGTTCACCACTCTTTCCATTTATACAGTGTATATAATGCACATGAATTTATTATATGATTAATATTATTAAATTTATGGGTAATGACATATCCATTCTATGATATTCCTTACATGGGGTTTATGTTTCAAAATATATTAAATTGTTAAGATAGTTTTGTCTCAATTTACCTTTTTTGAGAAACATGTAATATTATGCCCCTATATTTTCTCATGAGGTGTATATACTACCTTTGTATTGTTATATCATGAATATCCTTATTTTCATCATATTTTAAGCTTTATGTAATTTAATCTTCTTAAATGAGGAATATGGTTCATAGTTACCAAGTGGTAGGAGTTTATTGAAACAATCTCATCACGTTTCGAGATTTTTTATGATTATTCTTCCTTTGGTGAAATATTATAATCCATATTTCAAGAAATCCCATGAATTTTTTTCTACACTAGTTATTAATGATATATTCATATATTGGTACCATTTTTTCCACTTTATTTTATATAATATAGTTAATAATGTTTTTTTAATAAATTTTTACTTTACCCACTCTTCGGTTGGAAATATGGGTTCCTTCAAATCCATGTTTTCTAAAAAGGGACTCCATGAGTATTCTACTTATATACCATGATCATTAAAATAATTTTTACCATTTTTTGGTTAAAAATGTTTTAAAAGGAATCTTCTTATTACTTTCCAAACTAGTCATTTTTCTACGCTTTTTACCATGAAAAAGGAATGCGCTTTTTACCTCATATGACATGAATGGATTTATCCACCGTCAATTCTTTGATGCTTTATTTTCATGTTTAAAAGTTAATTTTTATGATTTTTTTAAAATATATTTTCAAAAAAAATTTTTTCAAAAGGTTTTAAAGATTCTTTTATAAGTTTTCAAGGAAAAGTTTTTATAAATTTTTTTCAATATTCTTTTATATGTTTTGAAGCAAAATAGTTTTAAAAATGATTTAAAGCCTCATTTATAAGTTTTGAAAGTAATTTCAAAGAAATGGCTTGCAGAAAATTTTCAATAACCTTTTATAAAATTTCAAGTAGAATGGTTTTAAAAAAAATTTCAAGATCCTTTTATAAGTTTTCAAGGGAGAAGTTTTTCCAAAAGTTTTCAATCCTTATCTATATGTTTTCAATGTTTTTTTAAAGGAAATAGTTTTCAAAATGTTTTATGTTTTGAAGATAATTTTTCAAAGATGAAAGTATATTTCCCTTGATAAATGTTTTTAAAATACCATTCCTAGTCATTTATCATCTAAGATGACAGTTGTTGATGTTACTCATACCATTCTAGGAAATTATCTAAAGGTTACATTCATGTTATTTCTTAAATGGTTTATGTTTTGGTGGAATGATTATTATTAAATATATTTCCCTTTCACGAGTTATATACTTTTGAAACTCACTTATTTTTATAGGTTATGATTTTGATGAAATGATTATGAAGCCTATATAATTTTCCACAGGTTATGATATGATTATATGTTTATGATACCCAATTAATTTCATGGGTAATGATATGATTGTTCATGAGTTTGTGTCACATGTATGTTTGATTTCATTATGAGATGGGTGGGTACTATATCTCCCTCCAATGCATTGGGTAAAGATTTATATCTCATGAGATAAACTAAGATGGTATTGGGAATGAACCTTCACATCTAAGATAGCCCGGGGCCTGAACCATGACTACCAAGATGGTTTGAGGAGTGAACTCATGATACTAATATTGACATGATATTGAACCATGAAAACAAAGATGGTATGAGGAGTGGACCAACACTACCAAGATGGCCTTGATAGCGATTCCTTGGCTACTATGAAAATAATATTATACAATTATGTGTTTTCCACAATTCCATGTATTATTCATATGTTATGATTTCATGGATAAATTTCTTTATTTACTTATGATTCCTGACTAATGAACTTCCAATCTATATTCCATGATTCGTGTTTATGATCATTGATATATAGGGTATGATATTCAATTTTTTTGATCACGTTCTCATACTCCTATGCACTTGTTTATTCTTACATGTATTGATTTTTTACATTTACTAAGCATATGAGATCACCCCTTTTTATGTTTCCTTCCCCAGGTTATGATGATATATTTCTTGTATGATATGTCTAAGAGGGGTTCTAGGTTTGGAGAACCTAGTGGGAGATAATGTTGCTCGATCATGTACCCATGTTTATGTTTCCCTGTTTCCAAATGCACTAAACTAATACAGTTTCTAGGAATCTATTTTCATAATGTTTTAATTATTCTAAAAAAGTTATATAATGTTAAATTTATGAAAAGAGAGGTTCGGTATAGATGTTTTTCCTCCTGTTATTGCTACTATCGATTGAAATCCTCATGCACTCTACCCATTATATATATAATATCATTATGATCAAGAAACCTCTCCCCATAGTATTAAGATAATCCCAGAACTATATAGTGATTGATGATATATTTTATTGATAAACATATTATATTATGTTTTGGATAAAAATATTCTATGTAATATACTTATTAATTTATATGAAAAACTTTTATATACTTGTTTTTTAAATTTTTTGATATATATTTTTTTATTTTCACCTTTTTTTTGCGATCAAATCATATTTGTATCACAAAAGGTAAGTAGCATAAAAATTTTTTTATCATCATTAAAAACATTTTGTGATGGAATAAAAATTATATTGGAAAAAAAATTCTTTCTTTATAATTGGTTTAATGAAAAACTATTTGAGATTGGAAAATTATCCATCAAATTTTATTTGTGATGAAAGTTTGTGTCACTGGTCAATTATGATGTGTTCTCATCTCAAATAGTTTAGAATTCAGATGTGTATTTTGGTTTCAGTGTATTTTTGCCTTTATGTCATATAAAATTGTATCTTAGAGCAGTCTCTAGGAAATATAGTATTAAAGAACCATGTAAACCATTTTTTCTTATTTATAATATACCCAAAAGTCCCCCAAAACCGAGTTTTTAAATTAAGGTGCTCAAAATTTAGATCATTCAACAGTATTTCTACTTTGTTTAATGGAATCATTTTTTCCTGTTTGGGTGGTGTGTGAATTTATTCTCCTATTTTATCATATTGATAAGATGGTGTAAAAATTGTAGCATCCTTCCCTATTTTTGGTGATTTATTTTTCTAATGTGTCTTATGTTCTAATTACTTATTTGATATTTTTAATCTTGGATACATCTCTAATGGGAATTCCAATGACCACATTTAGATGGAATTCAAGGTTAAACTATAATGTTCATTGATATTCCATATAGTGGGAACTTCAATGATATGAATTTTATTTGTTTGCATGTATTTAATAATATTTATATGTATGTGTGAGTGTGTGTATCAATTTATATAGATTTATTTATATATTGATTTTTTATTTATATATATCTTGTGTGTGTGTGTATACATATTTTTTATATCATTATATTTAATTATATATATATATATGTATATATATGTAAATTTATTTATATTTACCTATTTTTTTGTAATTTTTTATATATTTATGTATATTAAAGTATATATATTTATATATTTATATTTTTTTAAATATATATTTTAGATAAATTATAATAGATAGATTATATCTTGAATAGAGAACTTCTCTCTCTTGAAATCCATGGTGATTTCACTAAGTATCGTAGTCTGGCATCGATTTTACCATGTGGAACCTTTGATGATAAGATCTTTGGCCATTATGTTAAGTTTATAGTGTGTGGAAGAATATATCCTTAGGTTAAATTTGGTGGTTCAAATCATAGTGATGAAATGGGATGTGACAGAATCCTATCAAGAATGAAGAGTGATGGAATGCTCTACGAAGTAAATCACATTATATATTGAAGTCAAGATGAGTTGTAGAAGAATGGAAAACCCAAATTATGTGCAATTTTAATTTGGGAATGGGTTTTTTGTTCTAGTTATCAGATGTTAGTATCATTTCTTTATATTGGATATTAATTATATGGGGGTATGGGATACCAATGATGCAGAATGAAAATTGGGATGTCGAAGGAGTATAGTAGGATGAAGGTTTCCTACGACAGACTACAAATCACCTATAAGGGTCACCACCCAATGGAAAGGATAGCGATCGAACTACTAATGAACTCGGGACAAAAGCATCAGATTTATGAGTGGTATGAGAACCTAGTGGAGAAGTAGTTGATGATGACGTGAGGCTGTTGGAGGTCCCACTCTTTTCGTGTCAGTTTTAATGACCAAAAATTTCTTTTTTTATATTAATAAAATAAATCTTATTTTATAATGATTATTTTATTATGAGAACATATAAATAACTTTACATTTAATTAGAATATTACACATATTATTAGATATAGAGTAATAAAACTTAGAACAGTAAAGGGATATACACATTAAAAAATAATACATTCACTAAAACATACTTAATAGGATTGAATTTCCCCAAGAATATCACTAGTTCCAAGAAAATCAAAAAAAGGAAAAAAAGAATTTGAACAAATAGACATTATCAAAGGTGGTTTAAGAAACTTAATAAGTGAAGTAGTGAGTGATTTAGAGATAATGATGGTGTATTTATAGGTAAATATGTCCATTCATCATCAATAACTTTGGAGAACATGGCTGATTGGAATTATGACCATTAATCAATAAGAAGACTGGTCATTATTATTGTTGTTTGTGTAATAAATTGACCATTGGGATTATCTTTTTATTATATTTTTGGAAACTATATAAATATTTTTTAAAATCATGTTTCATGATAAATATTATTCATTAAAATAAATTTTATTTTCCAAAAATTTCCTTAATAAATAGTTTTATATTATAATAAATTTCTTTGACATCCTATGTAATTTTTATAATGGTCCAAAAGCTCTTAATGTCATAAATTGTTTTAATTTTTAATAAATATTAATTTTTATTTAAAGGTAAAATTATCATATTTAGAGTATTAAATTGATAAAGTAAATAAATTTTTTGGATACAGTACAACAAAATTATCTTAAGGTGAATTTATGTGAATTTTCTAAAAATGTTTATTTTTTGGTGTAAAAATAGAAAACACAAATTTATTATGAAATACTATAACTATTATGATATAATAATGATATGATAATGTTTTTTAAATTTCAAATTACTTATTATTGATAAAATATATTTAAAGAATAGCATAATACACAATGAATTTTATTTAGAAACACATTTTAAACATTTTTAAAGCCATGAATTTTTACTTTCTAAAAAAAAATTTAAGTTATATGCATATTATATTAGAATAAATTTTAATCACTTTTATAAATTTAAACAGGTAAAAATGATTTTATATTTGTAATTATAAGGTCATAATTAATTAATAAGGTTGATTTAATTTTTATTTAAAAAAATTTATGATGGTAAAAAAAGAGTTTTTGCGTTATAGGTAAAATAATGTAAAGGGTTAAAATTAAAAGATACGGACATAAGAAAACTAAAAAGGAAACCATTAAATGGGTGGTTGAGGTTTTTAATGTTATTAAAAAAAATTCTACCATTAATAATCATCCAAATTCATTGATATTAATTCCACTCAAAAGATTATAGTCTTAAATAAAAAATAATCAATATTTAATCACTTAAAACCACCCATATGGATGTAAAAATACCCACCATTACTTAATCATTATACACAACAAAGCCTTTTTAAACTAATAGAATATAAATACCCTACTCAATATTCTCTTCAATTTGGTTCTTAGGTTCTAATAATACTCTCCCTATATTTAAAAAACTTATCCCCAAGGTAAACGTTTCCTTAATCTTTCTGTTTCCATTTTAATGTACATTAATTTGTTATGTTATCTTATTAATCCCTTTTTCATATACTTACAATATTATTATTCCATGTTATTATATTAAATTTTATATTTTCAAAATTATAGTTTATTTATTCCCTCTCATTATATCATTTTTCTATGCTGTTATAATCTAGTATCCATAAAACCACCATAAATTTGCTAAAGAAAAGTGTGTGTGTTTTTCCTAGAAAAAATATACCGCTATAGTTACTAAAAGTCGATGTGACTATAGAACAGTTTTACCTAGGGTTAATAATCCTAAAAATGTGACATTGATATTTCAATTGATTATGACCAGGTGCACGACATTGGGCTTTGCTGCACACTTGTTTTGACTCTTATAGGGGATTTTATTTGGTTAATTAACATGAACATTAATGTCCTTAATAAAGGATATGAATATATGGATTTATATTTACATAAAATTGAAATCACTATTCAAATAATTTACCCTCCATCACTTCGTGTTATGATTCCTTCAATTGGGGTACTATCCTTTACATTCTGATCATTCTACAATTTCTAGAGTTGATTGTTGGATATTCACCTAGATAAGCAAATAAAACCATTTAAGGGGATTATTTCCCACCTAATTTGTAACCAATGATCATGCCCTATATTATTATCCATATTTATAATGAACTTTAACTTTACCCACTATGTTATTTTTTTGAACACATTTTCTGGTGGAAATATGTTCTCTATAAAGAAGGTACCATCAATATATTTCTCTTTCCTTATCATCATCTATGTATAAATATTATTCTAATGAATTTACCTTGTACATACCATTATATTTTTACTCTTATTGAAGGTTTTTCACCAATAAACTCATCAATCAATTTACTGGGTAAATTATTGACTAAAACATATATCATTTATTCTATATGGTATTAATACCTCATAATTTATTATTTTTATTGAAGCATGTTTACATAGAAATAATTCATAGTTTCATTAGATACCCATTTATTTTCAAAATTTTCATGATATGATTATTGATGGATTTATGTATATTTTCCTTATGTGGAACACATGAATTAAGACATGAAAAGGGTGAGCCTTAATATCTCTACAATGTATTTTGTAAATAATTAATCTATAGAGTTTAAATGTTTAAGATACTTTGTGAGTATGAATTGGTTATTTTTTATGATACATTGTTGAAAAAAATTGGTAATATGTTTTATAAAACATAACGATGAACTATAATGATATGATTATGAATGACTTATGCTTTTTTTAGAAACATTTCCATGTTTATGGTCATTCTACTGAATCAGAATTTAAAATACTTAGGTATATAACTTTAGATATATTTCAATTTTATCTAGTGGACTAGGTTAAGTATAACTAGTATGAACCCATAGGATTAACATCTCCAAGATAACTATAATGAGACCCTTCTATAGATAATAATTAATAGAAAATTTGAGTTTATTAAGGGTGTATCAATGATTGAAATTGAAAGGGTGATATTTCATTAAGGGGTATAAATTAATGACCCAAAAATTAAATTATAATATTAATATAAGAACTCTTATTATATAATGATTATTTTATTATGATAACATAGAAATTATTTTACATTTCATAATAACATTTCACATCATGCATAGATAAAGACTTATACAACTAGGAAAATAAATGGATATACCCATTAATAAAATATAATATCCACTAAAATAAACTCCATAGGCTTTAATTCCGAAAAAAATATATCCTTTACCATAAAAATCATAAAAATGAAGATAATTGTTAGGAAAATAATATACATTATCAAAGGATGTGTAAGAACCTTTGTAAATGAAGTATTAATTAATCAAGATAGAATGATGGTGTATTTATAGGAAAATACGGTCTTTCTTCACGAGGAACATTAGAAAATAAGGATTATGGGAATTATGAACATTAATCAATTATATAGTTGGTCATTATTATTGTTGTTGGAGTAGTAAAGTGACCATTGAGATTTTTTATTGTATTTTTGGAAACTATACAAATATTTAATTTCTCTTAAAATTATTATTTATTACCTATTAATATTTTTTAAACAAATGTTGTATTCATGAAATTATCTTAATAAACACATTCAGATGATAATATAAATTAGAAAAGTCTTAAGTAATTTTTATAATGGTCATAAATTTTTTTATATAATAAAAACTAATAATTTTTAATAAATAAGGATTTTTTTTAAATATAAAATTATAATATTTATAACACTATTTTTATAAAATAAATATCATTTTTGGATTCATCACATAATAATAATCTTAGGGATAATTTATTGTAATTTTCTAAAAAAGTTGATTTTTAGGGTAAAAAGTGAAAATACCATTTTATTATGAAATACCATAACAATTATGATATAATTATGATATGATTATATTTTAAAATTTAGTTATCCTTTTTATTGATAAAAAATTACTTAAAGAATAACATAATACATAATTAATTACATTTATATACACATTCTTAACATTTTGAAAGCCATTATTTTACCTTTTCTGAAAAAACTATTTTTATGAGTTATATGAATATCATATTAGAATTAATTTTTAACACTTTTATATATTGAAAAAGTAAAATGGATTTAATATTTAGAATTATAAGGCTCAAATTTGGTAATAATGAAAATTTCATTTTTAGACATAAAAAAATTTACCATGCTAACAAAAATAGTTACCAGGGTATAAGTAAAATACTGTAATGGGATAAAATTAAAAGGTAAATATATAAGAAAACTAAACCATGAAAAGAAATAAAAGTTTGTTTGAGGTTTATAAAGACCTTAATTAAAATTTCTAAGACTAATTATCAATAGTATCCATTTAAATTAATTCCACAAAAAATAATTTAGCCTTAAATAAAGAATAATAATTATTTATTCACTTAAAACCACCCCTCCTCAAGTATAAATAACCCTATTCCCTCCTCACTATCCACACCAAATACTTTGACCATGAATACACTCTAAATTATCTTCTAATGAGTCTCTCCAAGGTGGCTCTAATGTGCTATATAGTCTATCCCCAACAGTAATAAGCTTCCTACTAAGGAAAGGGTTTCCTTAATATTTCTATTTCCATTTTCAAGTATATTACTTTGTTATATTTTCTTCAAAAATTAAATTTTAAAATATTTTCATTATTATTATTCCATGGTATCATATTCCATTTGTTATATTTTAAATTATTTTATATTTATCCCATCTCATGATAGTATTTTTCTAACCTGTTATAACCATGTACCCATAAAATATCCTAAATTTGGTAAAGAAAAGTGTGTATGGTTTTCCTAGAAAAAATATAATTTTTTGGATGCTAGGGCTGAATTTGTATTTGGAAAAGTTGGACCTAGGGGTAATAACCATGAAATGGATGTATTTCTATTTGACACTATATTTATCTGGTGCATGATAATGAGCCTTACTTCACACCTGGTTTAACACTTCTGGGGTATTTTCTTTGAAAAATTTGCATGCAATTTATGATACATAATAAAAAATCATATTATATGGGTTTAGATTTTCAAACAATTGATATCCAAATTCAATAAAATTTCCCTCCAAAACTTCTTGTTATGATTTATTCAATTAAGTACCATTCTTAACATTAAGAATTTCATATATATTATACTATTGATTATTGGGTATTCACCTACATAACAACATTAATTTGTTCAAGGGGATTCATTACCACCTAATTTGCAACCGATGATCATGTTCTCTACCTATCTCTATACATCCCATGTAATTTACCTTCCTACAATATTTTGATGTCTCTATTACCACATTTTATGGTGGGAATGAGATATATTTTGAGAATGAAACATCACAGTCTTTGTCTGTACTTATCATAATCTATGCATAATTTTCCTTCCAATGCCTTTCCATTATGGATTCCTTTTTCCGATTCTTATGATTTATGGGTGTTGTCCTAGAAACTCATCTATTTATTAAATGTTAAAATTATTAAAAATCATATACCATTTATTCTATATGTTGTAAATAACCCATAATTAATTATCATTATTTAAGGATATTTATATAGATAGATTTATTTTTTCATTGTTTACCCATTTATTTTCCATGGGATCATGTTTTGATTTTTGATGGATTTATGTATGTTTTCTTTATAAGACACACATTAATTAAGGAATATGAAGTGTGTTCCCTTATATAACTCTAATTCATTGGGTAAAAATTTAATATATAGATATGGCATGTTCATGATTCCATAGAAATATTCCTTGGTAATGTTTTATGATATTTTAGTAAACAAATTTGGTAAAATGGTTTATGAAACCTTGGAGATGAACCTTAGTGATATGTTTATGAATGTATCATTCTTAAGTGGCATCCACATTTCTTTATTATGCCTCATGTACTTATCATAATTTTATTCCTCATGTAATTATGATAATGTCATACCTCATGTACTTATGATCATGTTATGCCTCCTATACTCATGATAATGTTATGAATCTTTTCCTCATGTTTATGTTCTAATATCATTTCTCATTTTTTACCCATGATGTTAATTTATACTTATTTTTAATTATTTATCCCATACTAGGATATATATCTCACCCTTTTCTTATGTTTCCCTACTTCCCCAGGATTTTAAATGAAAAGGATATGTATATAACAAAACTATATGTATAGATAATATTTGTGGAATAAATGTGTATTGTACCATGTATTTTATTGTAAATTTACTTAGTTCCCAAAGACACTAAGATTTTGATCTTAAAAGTTTGTTTTACTTCATTTTATATATTAAAAAAATAGTTATGTTTAGAACTAGATTCATAACTGTGGATATAGAGAATCTTAGATGGAATTAGAGTATAGTTTGGCTATATTTGGGAAATAGGATTTGGAATATTTGTGTATAAAACCTTATATAGAAAAAAAAATTATATAGTTAACTTGGTTAATAATAACTAGTATGAACCACTAGATTAATATATACATGGTATTTATAATGTGACATTTATATAGATAATAATTAAGATAAAATTTTTGTTTAGTAAGTATTTATTAGTGACTTAAATTATGATGGAACAATTTCATTAAGGAGGTAGAATGTAACAACTCGGAAATTAATTTATACTTTTAAAACACGAACACTTATTTTATAATGATTATTGTATTATGGAACATAGAAATACAGTTATATTTCATATGAACATTACACATCATTCAAGGATATAAACATAGCAAACTATAAATATTAAAGTGATATAAACTTTAAAAAATTATACATTAACTAAAAAAACACCAAAGACTTGAATTCAACATAAAATATTACCCATTACATAAAATCATAAAAATGAAGACAAACATTAATTAAAAATAGTCATTTTCAGAGGATGTGTATGAATAATTATAAGCATAGTAGTGAGTGATGAAGAGAGAATAATGGTGTATTTATAGGGAAATATGGTTGTTCATCATGAGGAACATTGGCCAAAATATACAATGATGATTATAACCATTAATCAATAATACTGTTTATCATTATTATTTTTGTTGGTCCAATAAAGTGACCATTATTATTAATTTATTATTTAATTTTTATAAATTATATAAATATTTAATTTCCATTGAAATAATGTTTTATGTTAAATTTATAAGTTTTAAATAAATTTTATTTTCATGAATTTATCTTAATTAACACCTTTAGATTACAATATAAATTAGAAATTTCCTATTTAATTTTTATAGTGGTCAAAAATTTCATTATGTCATAAAAACTATTAATTTTTACAATTTTGTGGAATTTTTTCTGTTAAAGACATACACCAAGTGATTCAATCACTGACCAAGACATATAACTAGGGGAAACACTTTAGTGAAAAGATTTTCCGTCTAAGATGAGCTTCCTTGTTTGGAATGTCAGTCACAACACTATTTTAACCAATTAAAACATCCAACATATGGGTATTCATTATTCCTATAGGTATACTTTTTTGGTGATCCCAACACTGAGTCCGCAAGACATATATTCTTTAAGAGACACAGGGAAACATAGGTGTGGCTTTCCTTCAGCATTTTCACTAGTGTCCTTTCCCAAGATAAAAAATAAATTTATTTTTTGGATCAATTGTTTTATGTCTAAAGGAACAACAAAAAAGTGGAAATGTTGAGGGTGATCATTCTTAAAGTTGGTTTTTAGTCTATTCAGAAGGCTAGAAATAATATTCGGTTTGAGGGAATTAAAAGCTATTATTTGTCAATTATGTTCAGAACCAGAAGCATGATAATCAATTTGGTTTAGAAATTCATGTATTGGGATTTTTTTCCATATATCAACATTCTTTAGTCTGCTGGTAGATGTCCAACTATTTCCCTTAATCCTTCCATTGGTCACTGGATTAGACGGATCCCTATCAATTTTGGTTTCAAGATAAATATAGGAATCATAGGGGGCGTAGGTATTATTTGTAAAAAAAGAGTCTCAATTATCATCTCCTTTTCATTTACCCGTGGGATGAAAGACTATTTGTAGGTAGATGAAAACACTATGATTATAGGTTTACATCTATACAAATCTACGAACATCAGACTTGCTTCCCTTGAAACTGAGTCCTAGGTTCTCTAAAATTATTTGATTGGAAGTACCACTACTCCTTTGAATATCATTTATCAAGTCCATAAGTGTAAGAGCCTCACCATGAAAAGCATTTACATTACTCACACACAGTGTAAGGGAAACAAAGAAGTGAACTTTTTTTTTCTTCCAGGGTTCCTCAGGATGCTTCTTTCTCTTGTTTCTCCAGTGGCGGATCCATCCCTACAGAGGGTGTGGATATAGTTATAGGTTATTCCCTAAAACTTCACTATTTTAGACCCACATAATACCTTGTTGTTCCTTTTATTTGGTCCCCTTATCCCGATTCCCCTCTCTCTTGATAAAAATTTCAATTTCATCTAGGTTGAATTTATGGTATTTTTCTAAAAAAGCTAATTTTTGGGGTAAAAAGTGAAAATACCATTATATTATGAAATTCCATAACTATTATGATATAATAATTATATGGTCTTGTTTTTAAATTTGATAGTCCTTATTATTGATTGAAATATATTTAAGGAATACCATAATTGATAATTAATTACATTTAGAAACACATGTTTAACTTGTTGAAAACTAGATTTTTCCTTTTCTAAAAAAATGGTTTTATGAGTTATATGAATATCATATTAGAATTAATTTTTCTAACTTTTAAAAAATTAATTAAATATTTGGAATTATATGTCCCAAATTAGGTAATAATAGAAATTTCATTTTGAGGCATAAAAAAGATACCATGGTAAACAAATATTTGTCTCAATATAGGTAAACTAATGTAAATCATTAAAATTAATAGGTATATAAAAAAGAATACTAAAAATGAAAACATTAGATGGGTTTTTTTAACATCACTAAATATATTTTCAAATATTAATTATCAACTAAATTCATTTATATTAATGCCTCCTAAAAGTGGTTGACATTAAATATAAAATAATCATAACTCAATCACTTTAAACCACCCCTCCTCTATTATAATTAACACCATTCCATACTCAATCTACACACCATATCCTTTGATAGCTAATACACAATTAATTCCCCACTCTGTAATCTCTCTAATTCAGTTATATGGTTTTGAGAAGTCACTCTCTAGCTTTAATAAGCTTCCTCCCAAGGTAAGGGTTTCTTCAATCATTCTATTTATATATTCATGTACATTAATATTTTATATTTTCTTCCTCAAATATATTTTCATATACATACATTATTATTATTCCTTTTTATTTTATTCCATTTGATATGTTTTAAATGTGATTTTAATTATTCTCTCCCATTATAGCCTTTTTATAATCTCTTAAAATCCAATAGCCTTAAAACCACACTTAAATTGGTAATGAAAAGTGTGTGTGTGTGTGTGTGTGTTTACTATAAAATATATCCCAATATAGATACTACAGGTGGGCTTGGCTCTGAAATAGTTATACCCAGTGTTAATAAACCAAAATAGAGTGCATTTGTCTTTGACTTTATCTTCACCTGGTGCATGAGAGTGGGAATTACTGCACACCTGGTTTAATACTCCTATGGGATTTTTTTGGATAATTCACTTGTACATTATAATCCATAATAAATAATTAGAGTATATGGATTTATATTTACATAAAATTGATATACCTATTCAAATAATATACCCTCCATCACTTCTTATTATTATTCCTTTAATTGGGTTATTGTTCTCATTATTTTGAATATACTAGAGTTTCTAAAATGGATTGTGGGATATTAAACTATATACCCACATTAATCAATTGAATTTTATTCTTTAACACCTAATTTGTATCCAAGGATCATGTTTTATGTTAGTTTTCATCATTCTCATGGAATTTTCCTTTATTATCTATATCAATGTCTCTATGAACACTTTTTTTGGTGGAAATGATATCTTTATTAAGAATGACCAATGACTATATTTATCTTGAATTATTTTCATCCATGATTAACAATTATTCCAATTCCTTTCCCTTATGGATACCCCTGTATTATTTTTTTGATTAAATAGTGTTCACTTAGAAACTCATCTATCGACTA
Source organism: Viscum album (assembly GCA_963277665.1). Classification (NCBI taxonomy): domain Eukaryota; kingdom Viridiplantae; phylum Streptophyta; class Magnoliopsida; order Santalales; family Viscaceae; genus Viscum; species Viscum album. Next base: position 741,151,659 of record OY728123.1, on the reverse strand, counting down.
AATGAGGAAATTATTGACTAAACTGTATACCTTTTATTCTATATCGTTTATATATCCCATAATTCATTATATTTATTGAATATTATTTAGGTAAAGATATTTCTTAATTTCATTGGATATGAGTTTATTTTCAATGGTTTCATGATTTAATTATTTATGGGTTTATATATGTTAAACTTATCCAAAACTCTTGAATTAAGGCATTTGAATAGTGAAGCCTAATATCACTCTTATTCATTGGATAAAGAATTAATCGCTATATATGACATTTTTATGATACCGTAAAAGTATTAATTGGTATTTTAATATGATACCTTGGTGAACAACCTTGGTAATTTATTTTATAAAAATTTGGTTATAAACCATGATGATATGCTTATGAATGTCTCATGTTTATATTGTATCCATATTTAAATGTTATGCCTGATGTACTTTTGATCACATTATACCTCTTTTTCTTGGGATCATGTTATGCTTCATTTACTTATGATCATGTTACGTATCCTATTGTTATGATCATGTTATGAATATTTTTCTCAATTTCATGTTATTATATCATGCCTCAAATTTTACCCATGATGTTCATTTATTATCTATTTTCATTTTTTATACCTTAATGGGATTTATAGCTCACCATTTTCTTATGTATCTCTATTTCTTTAGGATTTTCATTGAAAAAGACATGTATATAAGGTAATTAGATTTTTGTAGAATATTTTTTGAAGAAATGTGTATTGTACCATGGGTTTATTTATAAATGTACCTAGTTTTCAAATACACTAAAATTTCATTCTTGGGAGTTTTGATTCATTTAACGTGATGTATTAAAAATTGTGTAGGTTTAGCACTAGATCCGAAGGTGCATGTTTGGGGAATCTCAGTTGGTGACAGGATCCCTGCCTTGATGGTAGGGTTGGTGAAGAGGGATGAGGAAGGTTGGAGATGTCCATGGAGAGATGTGTCTTTACATCAAGGGGAGACTACTTGAATATGGGATTAGTGGTGACAAAGGGTATAAGTATCATTTATATAGTGATAGGATCCCCACAATTATGGTAGGGCTGGAGACACATATTGTAGGGCACAAGTTAATGATAGGCTGGCAATGAACTCATATGCATGAATTTTACAACCTCGGGGAGTGGGGAGTAGGATACCTTGGTATACAGGGTGGGTGATTACCATAGGACGATGCAAGTTGTAGGTTGGTGATGGCTAGTGACGACCTCTAGTTCTATGACCTTATGACATGTGGATAATACATTGTGAACAATGAAATCTGGGATGACATCCTTGGGCAGGGCTATGATAGGCTAGTTCACAACCCAAAAAGGTAAGGAAATCCATGAAACTACAGAGGCCTTCAAACTAAGATCATTGGGACTTTAGTGGCCTTTAATTTGAGCTAACTATATACAGCTATTTTTGTGGTATTTGGGAGTTCCATTCCTTTGGTAATTATACCAAATCTATATGTTTTTCCTTGTATGTTTTATTTTATTTATAAATTTTTGGGTCATGGATTTGGCTATCCAAATCCATGGTCATACTATCTTCGATATATATATATATATATATTATGTGGGTATATATATAAATATAAATATATATTAAATATTTATTTATATTTATATGTGTTTATATATATAATTATATAAATTTATATATATGTATTTATATATATTTATGTAAATTTATTTATAGTTATATATATTTATAGATATTTATATATATTTATCTATATTTATGTATATCTATATATTGTTATATATATATAATGTGGATATATATATATATCTTTATATGTATATTTGTTATTATGTATATTTATGTGTGTTTATATATATATATATGTGTCTGTGTGTGTGTGTGTGTGTGTGTGTATGTGTGGGTGTGGGTGTGGGTGTTTATAATTTTATATATTTATAAATATTTAAGTATTTATTTATATTTATATTTTATTATGTCTATGTGCACACACACTCATATATATATATATATCATTATATATATTTATTGATTTATGTATATATATAAATATGTAATTATATATATATTTATGTGTATGGGTCATGAAGGAGGATGTGAATCAAGAGTAGTACTCACAGATGATTTAATAGTGCATGAGGATAATTTCATGGTTTTCTCATGGTGTTTCAAATGGAATATGTAGTTGAGATTGAAAAAATTCTTGTTGGAGGTTTAAATTCTATTAAGGAAGTTAAGGATTGTGAGGAAAAGGACTCAACGAATCATATTCATATCATTAATGATGGTAATTCCCTAAATTGTAGCTTTTTCACTTGTCTTTAACATACAATGTTTTGTAGATTTGTACAAATGGGTAGTGTTTCATGTGTTTTTCATGTAATTGAATGATTTTATATTATTTAGAGTCTTATAGGAATGTTTTTATTTCATGAATTTTCCTCTCTTTGAATTTCCAATTTTTTAAAATTCAATACTTGATTCAAAATATTTCTTTAGATTGGGGTTTTACCAACTGAAAATGTGTCCCAGTCATAATGGGTTACTTTCTTATCCGATTTTAGAATGAAGAGTTGAAAATTAAGGCATTTTGTTTTGGAAAGGTCTAATTAAAACTTGGTTCCAAGAGAATTTATAAATGGAAATTCATATTTAATATGGTTCAAGTTAGGAACTCTCTTGAAAATGTCATGGATAAAATATTTAGTCGAAAGTGGATCCTTTAGAACCTCTATTAATAGTATTACATTTCATTCTCCGTAGGTGAACCCATAAAAATGGATAAGGAGACTGATAAATCCAAATTTATCTACTTCCCTTGAGTTATTATAAAATTATACTTTAGTTTTAATTTAACTAATAAAGTGGTCTTATAAATTAAGAAATATTAATTGAATATGTATATCATTTATGAGAATCTTTTAAAATTATTATCAGAGTATAAGATCATAAGACACCCCATGTATACTTTCTGAAGGGATCTTATTTATTCCTTTTATTCAAGGAATGTCAATTTTATTTCTTCTTAAAGGAGGAAGAAAAATAAGTATAATGTAGAAATTATTAAAGATTTTTCAAATCATGTTTTAATGGGGAACTATGAAAGTGTCTCAAAATCTCATTGTGAGGAAAATATTATCACTAGGTATAGTGGTTAGGGTCACATGGTTGAGATAGTGTGACCTCTTCAATCTAATAGTTCATCTAGAAAACCATTGTGGGTGGTTTGATCAGTCTATATTGAGGATTCAATGATGGTTCAAAATTGTTGGTTGTCATTTCTCCATGATCAGAGGGGTCAAATGAATCTGGAGTGAAGCATGGTAGTATTGCACCTACTCTTGTAAAAAATTCCGATGCTTACATTATGGTAGTATATTCCAATTTTGGTGCAACTATCATCAATGCGAAAAATCATACTTCCCTCAATTAGGGGAAAGTGTGATCAAAAGATGATATCAATATACAGATGGAGAGAATCATCTAGAATCCTTCTCCATGTGGGATATATTAGGGATTAGGACTTGATAGAATGAATGGATTATAGGATAAGTAGATATCAACTGAAGGGTTGGTCTATGGAGAAGCTTTGAATACTACTTAGGGGGATGAAACTTACTTCAAAACTACTCTAGTGAGGAGAATAACGTCCAGGTGTGACCTAGGTAGTGGGTCTTTATAAGATCACCATGCTCTAGATAGTGGTCATGATGATCATTTTGTGGAATCAAGGGATGACCATTCTAGTGGTAAAAATTCTTCATAATAGCTCACAAGCCAATAACTAAGACATGAATATATTGTCGACTCAAGGGATTTCAAGGCAAAAAATAAACTAGATTCTGAATCTTTATTGAAGATTAATCCCATGAAGGATTATAATGGGTTTTAGGAAGGTTTTTTTTGCACATATTAATGGGATCTATATCTTTTGTAAAGGAAGTAGGTTAATGATACCAAGATTATTTCCCATATAGGTACAAAGTCCTTGACTCTGGAGGGTATGGATTCGCCTTTTATTTTTGTTCTAGGGGATTCTGGGAGTTTACTTGTTACTTTATTAGTACCTATAAATACCTCTCAGGAGAATAATATTTGAATCTATGTGAAAAATTAGTTGGAAGAGGATCATAATTTGATGTTTCAGTCCCCAAAGGGATCCAATTCAGTTGATACTTTTCATGGATGAGAAGGTAGGGGATTATCCTCAATGGTGAACAATATATTTGAAACTAAAAAATCCCCAAAAGTACTTGACTTAGTGAGTTATTTACATAGAGGGATTATTTAATGTTAGGAGTGATCGTGAGGATAAGAATGATGAGTAGACTATGGTTGATGATGTGTAGGAGGCATAGTACAATGATAACGGGAATCCTTAATAGTAGGAAAAAACCTGGAGACACAAATGATCTCCACATAAAAGCAGGGGGGGATCAGGGGGATAATCACAATATGACTCTCATATATTCTCAGATATATTTCCTAAAAAGCATTATCATTAATATGGATTTTCATGGCTATCCTATTTAGGTACATCGTAATGATATTTTTTTGTGTGGAATTTTTTTGTTTTTAAATCTGTATTGAGGAAATCTTATTTTCTAAACCCATCCACTACCCTCTCTCCCATTTTTTTCTAATAAAGTTCCCTAAACCTAGCCTGTTTCTATATAATTTTGTGTATTTATTTAAAATTTATATATATATTTATGTATATTTTATTATATATATATATATTGGTAGATTCTTATATCTTTCTGTATAATTATGTGTATATATGTACATATTTGTATTTATATATATTTATATATATGATATGGGTATACATATAGATATTTATATGTATATATATGTGTGAATATTTATATGTGTATATATATATCAATATATGCTAATATTTATATATAATTATATGTGTATATTTGTGTGTATATATATATATTATATTATTCAGGTATATATATATATATATGTGTATTATACTTATAAAACCAATGATCATATAGTTAAGTGGTACAGTCTCACAGTTATCATCCAAAAGATCTAGGTTCAAAACAAGGCGGCTGTAGATTTTATGAGTAACTATAGTAGTGTAATTATTCACCAGAATTGGGCATTCAGACAACATATTTTAGCCTTTGGGATATAGGGCCACTAGGCCACCATATGCCTTTGGGTGAATGCCGTTTGGGAATAATGCAGTTAGAGAAATACAACACATGAATATGCCCTAGAGAAGAAATTAGAGTAAGAAGCAGCCATTAGAGAAGAGATAACCAATTGTAAATAAAGACATGGATAATAATATTATTCCATTAGGACTAAGAAATGTAAAACTATGTATGGGGAAGTTCTATCCAATCAACTATGCAAGGTGGGGAGCTATGAACCATTAATAAAGTAGATATAGGGGGAGTTACAAAGTAGTCAGGTTTTTGGATTTTGTTCATGTACTACTCCTTATGCCACTAAGCATGCAGGCCTTGAAAGGGTTCCTCTCAACCTAGTTAAAAATGGAATTATCTAGAAATAAATAAAAATTATAAAGGCCTTTTGGCCATTCTAAAAAATATTAAACTTGTACATGGGTTAGGAGACCCACCTGACAAGATAAGCTAGACTTGATAAAAATGTCTATTAGGGACTTACTTTTTAGGCCCAGTTATTAAACATGCCTAAATTTAAATTCTTGATTAAAAATAGGTCCAGACTCAGGATTTATTAGTGGCTTGATAATCAACCTACCCACCCAGATTATGAAATATTATAATTTTATTTTTTAGAATGTATTAAAATTTATATTTATCAAATATTTTTACATATAAACAATGTTTATAATAACATTTATTTAAATAATGTAAACAATAAAATTTATTTATTATATATAAATAACTTTTATTTTCCTTATTATATATAAAATTTATTTGTGTTTATATATTTTAAAGACTATTATATATAAAAATTATTTAATTTAATAATATATTAAGGCTCGACGAGTATATTTTTCAAGGCTAAATTATTAAAGGAGCTTTTTGTAAAGGCTTTATTAATAAATAGGTTGGGTCAAGGTCGATCCGACCAGACCCGTCTAATACATGTGTCAATTTTTTTCTAGCACTAACTCAATAGGCCTGAACCATGTACATGTTTTATTGATATATTTATATGTTCTTATATAATTATTTATATTTATTTATGTAAATTTGGAAATATTTATATATATTTATATATATTTATATCTATTTTTTATTTATATATATTTATATAAATTTATACATGTCTGTGTGTATGTACAAACACACACACAAAGATATATATTTACAAATATTTATACACGTGTAGATATATAGAATTATATTTAATTGTATATGTGTATATATATATACACACACACACATATATATATATATTTATATGTTTTTATATGTATTTACCTGTATAAATACAAATATATATATATATATATTTCAGTTGTGGTTTGGATTAGTGGAAAGAATCCTATAATCCTACATAAAAACCACAGGTATAAATTTGGTTTGGGAAAGGATTTTTGTAGGTATTGTAATAGTACAGTAGCATGTATTGCATTAGTATTATAGCAGTGATACTATTCACCAGATTTGGGCTTTTGAGACACAAATTTGGGCCTTAGGGATGCTTTTCCTCTGGTCCATCAAAGGACTTTAGGCCACAAGGCTTCTAGACCATCATTGGTTGGAAGTAGGTATCATGGTGGGATGAAGTAAATGGATCGACACAATAGGTTAACACTAAATCATGATGACACATAGGCAACACCGAGTGGGTGGCCTCAAAAGAGGGATGAGTAGGCTGACAACTTTCAATTATCCTTCCATGCTCATGGATTTTTGATGTGGGATATATGGTTCCATGCCATGGGACTTTCTATATAGTGAAATTGGTCTTTCAATGCAGTGAAACAAGTAGGTGATGTTTTAGGGTTCCATAAAGGCATCAATAGGTGGACGACCACAAAGAGCGATAGATATGCTGACAACCGTCATCTGGGCCTCTCCTCACATTGATTCCAATGTGGGATGGATGGGTGTCATGACACTATGCATTAGAGGGAATCAAAAAATAACAACTCTTTGTGGGGGAGGGGGCAATACAACATTATGAATAATAACATGGGGTGATGACTACTGATAGGGGAGAATAATACTAGTGACATGAGATGATGCAGACTACTCATTTGGACCTTTGTATCATCCCATTAAAGGGCCTTTAGGACATATTCACTTGGGCATTCAATCCATCAAGAACTCAGGACTTGAAGTTATAAATAAGTAACAAAATAGGTATTGTGGATGTTTTATATTACTTGTGGGGTGGGATGAGGATTGATCCACTCATATGCCTGAGGGTGTGTGTTTTTTTTGGGGTTTGTAATCCACTCCACCAAATATAAACATATATATGGGTATATAAATATATATATTTTTTGGTATATATATTTGTGTTTATATATATGTATATATATATTTATGTTTATATATGATTATATTTAATTATATATATATATATTCATTTATATATATTTACATAAATTTATTTATATTTACAGATATTTTCATATGTTTGAGTATATTTATATATATTTATGTTTATTATCAATTAAATTTAATTATATACATATATTTATGTATTTATATACATTTCGGTAATTTTATTTATATTTATATATATATATATATTTAATAGATACTAATATAAATTTTCATATATTTATAAATTTATATATATCTATATTTATATTAATTTTTATGTAAATAATTTAAAATGTATGTAATTATAAATTATGAATAAATATATGTACACAAATATCTGTATTTACATGTATTAATTTATATATATATACGTACATTATAGTCTTCTTAGTCATTAAATTAAGAGTTTGATGTAGTGGAAAAGGCTTTGTAGAATAACCAAGTGCTAAGAAGTTTAAATCTTACCCTACACATATTTATTCATAATTCTGCAAAATAAATAAGTAATAAGTAATAAGTGGTATATTTTATTTTTGTATTTCATGTCCTATACTGAACTATTTTTACTTTAAAGTGCATGTATATTCAAGGAAGTGAATATTAATTTAAAAATATTATTTCATATCATTCATAATTCTTCATAACTTTAATGCAATAATGGCATAGAGTATCTGTTGCTTAAAAAGGGGGCTAATAGTTCTATGATATAATGGGAAACATGAAATTCCATGATGATATTCTTAAACCCTATTCTACCATCAGATAATAATCAATGATGGGACACATATTATGTAAATAGTCAGGTAAGATTTGTAACATACTGAGATTTTATAAGAAGAACATTATATTCACTAGCATATATGACTTGAAAGGTCAAGATTAAATGAAATATATATATATATATATATCTAAAGGTCATAATCAATACAAATGTATTGATTAATTTTTTAAAAAATAAGAATTAAAATTTTATTATGGTTATATTATTCTTAAAAAAAACATTTCCTTTAGAAATATTTTTTATTAATTTTTGTGAGAAAACATTACATTTTTATAATTTTATAAAATTTATTTTATAAAATGAAATTATGTTTTTAAATAATCTTATCAATGTTATCTTATGTAAAATTTTTGGTATTTTTCTAAAAATATTGATTTTTCTGTGAATATTGAATAATATTGATTTTTATTGAAAACTGTATTTTTTGTTTCAAGCAGTTACAATGTTCTATTGTGTTTTAAAATGATTTAAAAGTAACATTAGTTATCTTATATTATTAATATTATAAATAAGTTTATTTTAATCTATTTTACTATTGAATATTGAATAGATTTTTTTTTAAAAAAAGTATTTTTTTGAAAATCAGTTTTCCATTGCGTTTTATGTTTTTATCTTAAATTAAAATTTTCCACTTATTGTGATTGAATGTTGAATAATGTATAAAAATTTTTCAGTTATTAGGTTCAAATTTGGTAAATAATTCCCTTTTATTTTTCCTTAATATGAATAGAAATTACAATATATTTTTCTCACCTTGTTAATGTAAAATGAGTAGAATAGAGTTAAAACTTTGGAATAAGCCTTTAAAATTTCCCCAAATCATTACTTTATCCTATTTTATGGGTGAATTTTTTCCATTAAAATCCACTTCTTTAATACATGGGAAGTTGGTTCTATATTTCTTTTATTATTACCATTTTTTATTAATTTATGAAAAAAATAAATACAAAAATAAACTCTCTTTACTTTAATATATCTAATATTTTATCATAAACGTAAAACAAGTTTATTTTTAGTTATAAATATTTATTTGAAATAATAATTAATTTTATTTATATAGTAATTTATTTTTATTTTTTATGGATTGAATAATTACTCGAAATTCATTTGCAACATCGACACTGTATTTATTCAGTTACTAGAAAATAAAATAAATGATTTTAAAAATATTAAAAGTAATACAATTTGATTGATTTATAGTGTTATAGGAATTTAATATTTGAATATAAAATATTAGTGAAATGTAAATGATTATATTTTAATTCCATCTTTTCCTTGATGTCTTTAAAGTCATACTAAATGAATAGTGTCAAAAATGACAATAATGTTATTTTAATAAAATAATAATAAATTAATTTAAAATACTGAAAATTTAGAAATTGAAATAGGGGGACAAGATATGATATAAATTATTATATTTTTTCAATTTTGGTCAAATTTATACCTTACATGTCAAATTATAACCTTTTAAGATTGAAAAAGGTCTTTGTGTGATTAAGATTAAAATTGGTTAACTAATGGGTAAACCAAAAGGTAAGGTTTAAAAAACCACATAAAAATATCCAAATTTTATTGTATGATAGGATATGAACCAAATATTACCTTATATTCTAATATCTATCCATTTTAAATAATATTTTATTGATAAAGACTTTATTATATATTAATCTCTTAAGAAATTCTAAGAGCGCCCCTCCCCTCACATAGAAAAGGGAACCCCTAATTTCTCTTATCAACTCCACATTGAGAAATATATCCTGAAATAAACATAACAAAATTGTCCTCTAGAATTCCCTATAAATTATTTTGTGGAGATTGTATTCTTTAAAGACCATTCAAGTGGTTTTTAAGAAGGGGTTTAAAGGAGGCTTACCGAAGAAGAGCTAATCATCTTAATCGAAGTATTTCAATTTTTTCTTCTTATATATTTCATAAATATATGATATTATTCATAAATTAATAAATTAATTTTCATAAATATAAATAAATTTTATTTTTATTATGAAACCACCATTATTCGCCCACTTTTATATCCAATGATAAGTGAAAGTATTATTCATGCGTACATATGACTCGCCATCTCCACATAGTGATGAGATTCATTTTCAATCCCCATATTTAATTGATGATTATTATAATTAGCTTAATGTTTATATATTATATTTAAAAAATAATTATTCGTCTATAATTATAATTTTATATCTACTTTCTTACCTTCCAATCTATTATAAATTGATAACATCGCTTGTGCGTACATGTGGACTAAAACCTCGACGAAGCTGTGTGATCCATTTTTCATTTATATTTTACTTGGATGGTAATAAGGATACATTTACTGAATATATATGATATATATGATATAATAATAATTATTTAAATATTAATTATTACTTAACTTTATTTCATTCCATCCATCGTAAAGTAAAAACAACATTTAAGTGTACGCGTGGCCTACCATCTACATGAACGATGTAATTCGTTTTTCTATTTCAATACTTTAGGGATGATCATAAATATATATATATATATATAATGAATATTTATAATATTTATATCATTATTAAAATATTTTAGATGATTTAAGCATGATCAATGTATACGAATAGGAACTACTGAACCAAAATAATTAGAAAAAATGAAATAATTAACTGTTAGAAATGACGATTTTAATATGGAATGATTTATAAATAGGTGATAAAATTTTATAAGTGTAACATATATGATATTACAATTATGTAAATAATTGAGTAATAGAATTATATTAAATGAAAATTTATTATGTAGGAGTTAATATCACATTCAATGAAAATCAAACTTGAGGTAAAAGATTTTCATCTCGATTTTTCTTTTGTGAGACACATACCATATTCACCACATTTTTCTATTATCTGATCAATATAATTCCCATGAATTTATTTTATGATTATCTCATGAAAATAATGTTTGTGTTTATATCAATCTAAAGTTATATCATTCATGATCATTTTATACTAAATTTACCAAAGTTGTAAGGGAGTTATATTTCATTCTCATTGTTTAATAGGATTATTTATGATTAAGTTTTTGATGATGAAATTTCATGATCCACCTCAAAATAAATTACCTAAATTTTATTACCATATGATTATTTATATATATTACATATTTTCCTTTAATTTTCATTTTTAAATACTTAAGAGACCAAAAGAATGTTATTAAGTAAAATTGCATTTATTTCTCTTATTGGTTAAAATCCTTTTCCCTCCATGACCATGTTTTCTCTAAAACATTTTCAATTTTTTTTTATTATCCTATGAATATTTAAATTATAATTTACCCATGTTTGAATTTCTATAAAAATTTTCAATGGAATATTCTTTTTTATTTTTTTAATGTGGTACTTTTTGACTATTTTTAAAAGAATGAAATAAATGTTTTCCTTTAACTTATATGAATTTAATGAAATTTCCAACCATCATGACCACTCAATTCTATAAATATCGATTTAAAATATTTCATGTTATTTTGAAATAAATCTGTTTCCCTAATATTTGGTATTTTTTTAAAATTTTAAATATCAAATTTTAAAACAAAATTGGTATTTTCCTTAGGATATATTATAGTGATTCTATTAAAAGAATTTTAAACTATAATAATGTCCATTGATGTTAATTATGTTTTAATGGAGTTATTATCCAATTATTCTATCCTTATTATTTTTATGGATGGTCTATGACTATGGAATATGATAATTTCCCATTAATAATGTTATGCTGATATGAAAAATGTTTTATGATCTTATGAATGAATTATTATTATATGTTGGTTTGGTCAATTATATCACTACTGAGAATTTTAACTATTCTAATGGTTTGAAACCATTGGGATATACCCTCAAACTATTGGGATAAGTTATCCCTATGGTTTGAGAAACTGTTTCCACATTAGGTGTTGCAATAACCCTTTACCAATAGTTTTATAGGAATTGTTGGTATATGCATGTCTACACTTACCATATTTCAACGGTTACAATAAAACTGTTGGAATATATAAATACCAACAATTGTTAAACTGTTGGTGTAAAAACTACCCAGAAATTGTTTTATCATGGTCCAATAGTTACATAAACCGTTGGAATAGGTTTTAACCAACGATTTAGTAAAACCGTTGTAATAAGTAGTGAGTTTTTATAACTTTACCAACGGTTTTTCAAATAGTTGGTATATCATAGACCCTTTGTAACAATCACAACCTAGCCTAGCCCGCCCTCTGTACCGTTCACAGTTTCCCTCACTGATTCCAGCACCAGTACCACCTTGTAAAATAATAGTAGCACCCAATAGAGAGGTCAACAAACATGTATACTGGAATCTTATTCCTAATACATAGATAATATTATGTAAAAGATCTTACCTTTTTCCATTTTAGTAGAAGTATTCAGAATTATAAGAGACACATTTCCAATGTCAAGAATTTGGTACACTACATTAACCTTATAAAAATAAGAGTCATTCGTGCTTCTTGAACTATACTGATCATAGTTTGGATCAAAAACCACATCCTCCATGACTTAAAAAGTTGGACCCTCTGCAATTACTTGCAATGTAGCCTGCCCTCTGCAATTACCGGCAATGCAGCCTCCAACAGCCTCCAACAGCCACCAACAGCCTCTAACAGCCTCCAATAGCCTCCAACAGCCTTCCCTCTATACAATATAATATAGAAAATTCAAACCTGAAATTGAAATTACATTGCAGACAATACCATATATAGAATTCAAACCTATAATTGAAATGTGACCCATTTACAATTCAATTAAATTCAATTTCCCTTTATTTGTTTCATAATAATATTTTAATTCCCAAAACAATTGTGATAATTCAGATTCACATACCAAATAAACCAAATTACAATTTCACATTTCATTATATCATTATTCTATCATGACATTATTCCAACTACATGATAGAGAACATCCTAAAGGAAATCTCACCAAGGTCGAAATAAAAAACAAGACTAGTATCGTATCCCTAGTCTAATCAATGTAAATGTTATCGAGAAAATTCAATCGCTCTTGATAGTGGCCAAGAATATATCAACTTATCATTAAAAGTGGAATATGTTCCAGTTTTATAGTTTCTCCCCATTCCCATATAAATATTGATCATGGGAGATCTTCTCATTCTACAATCTATAAAAAATCCTTATACCATTAGATCAAATTTAACTTGAGTGTATCATTTTAAGAATATATAATTTTAAATTATTCACCTTTTAGACACTAATTAATAAACCATAATTAAAATTAATTTCAAACTTAATGAAATGAAAACATACCTAATTCTCCAAAGGATCCCTCACATATCTCACACACATGAAAAATTAAGAAATTACCTACAAGTATAACACATAATTCTGAAGGTAATTAAATACATACAGAATTGAATTCATAATTGAATTCAGAATTCAATTCAAAATTCATAAGTCAATTACCCTGCACCAAAATGTCTCATAGAAAATGGTATAAAACAATTTGAAGAGTGAACTCCTTACATTGTATAAAAAACTTTAACCACATCCCTAATGATGTATTAATTTTGATAACCGCATCTAAGTTTTACAAAGCCTAACTAATGGAATTGGATAATTTTGAAAAAAGTAAATGAATAAAACCAACAGTATTATTCAAATTATAGAAATGATAGATTACATAATAATTGTACATATTAAAGTTTACATTTCAACATATTGATTGGTGTGAGTATACTCCACAACATGGATATTACATTACCCTCTTCCTAGGTCTCTATATTGACTCCCTTATAGTTCTCCATTATAGTGATACCACTACTTCTTTGTTGGGGTTCCATGTCCCCTGCCCCAACCCGAGTGACTGATTGAACTCTATAAACCTATCTACTTAGGGGTATGAGAGAATCTCCCAATAGTTGGTTCTTACTATGATCGACATTTAATGATCAGCTGCTAAGTTCTCCTATATAACTTCTATATAGCACCCATATTATCAAACGATTAGTACTACACTATGGGAAAAGGACACTAAAATAACTTATTCTCAACCCTACAGTTCTTAATAAAATTAATTATAATGATGTCCCGATACAGTGGTCTACATTACAAGTTGATCTGACCACTACATCTTGGGGGAAATCCTAATATCAACGCTTATTGACACCTAATGTGGAACTCCTAGATTATCATACTGAAACATATTTCCCTTGACTCGGGGCCTTCAGTGTGTTATATTTAGTGATGAGGCCATGATTCATCAAATAAAAAAATCTCAGAAATAGGGAATTAACCTGTGAAATGATATCATACTGAATCCCATGCTGAAAAAATATCTCCCTAGCTATATCATCTCATTCCTATAAAGGGGGAAATATTTCAGGTCTGTGAAGTAGCCTTCACGATCCATTAAAGACATCATCCTCTATAAAAATTTTATGATGTCCCAAGTCATTCCATTATTCAAAATATCTAGATAAAAGTGAATCATATATTTCTCCTGGAATCCTTTATTTGTTATCTCTTCTTTGATTATAATGGGAATCCTAAATAGGTAGGAGTAAAACATAATATGACACCACCAATGGTGTCTAAAAAAATCTAGTATGAATTTATATTTCATGTAATTGTATGATATTTATTTTCATGAATTCATTAATTTAATATTGAACATCAAATTATCCTGCCAACACTCGAGCTTTAGGTTCACACCCAGGGTATGCCAAAAATTCTACAGTTGTATTTATGTTTGACAAATAAAATAATGTCAAAAAATAATAAATTTAATATAAACCAAGGATAAATTAATTCATGATCATATTGACATCTTCAATATCAATCAAAATTATTCTATGAAGATAAATCACAACAAAACCTCAACAAAACCACAACTGAAAATGATATATGGCTTGAGAAAGACTCTCAAGGCTTATGATCCACTAACTCATGATAGTCACACATCATCTTTTCCCTATCACCCTAATGTATCAAGACCATATTACTTATATTTAATATTAATATCATGGTGTCTATTGGTTCTCATTATAACCTATGAACTTCTATAGTCTTTTTATAAGACATGTAATCTTAGGATTTCACTATATAAATATAGTCGATGCCAAATTACAAACACTATTTTTGTTAAGATATAAACATGTATATATAAAATTTTTGCATGTAATGGTATTCAATATACATACATGAGTTGGGTCTAGGGTACCCACTCACAACACCACACTCATTTATAGAACCCACACTGAATGGCACCCTGAAACATCCTTCTTACTATTTAAATATGAAGTGATTTCATGTAATTAACCTCGAAGGACAAAGGTAGTAAAGAAACAAAATCATTAACTATGACAACCTATCAGTGGATATAAGGGTTTCTACTGGTTTAACAAAATTTTAAATGTAGGGTTGGCCTCAACGTCAAATAGGAAAAATTAAAATCAATCTATGGTGTCATTCATTTTAATATGGCTTAAAATCATCATGCATTAATATGACATAAAATAATGTTATAATAGTTTTACCAACAATTTGTTATTTCAAGAAATAGTGAATGAGAAATAATGTTTCAAAATAGGCTAAGAACCATCTTAGGAATAGGAAACATAAAATTGGTCAATTGGGTCATTTCAGGAATATCAATAATCACTTTACTTGATGCAAGTATCCATAAATCAACATCAAGAATAAGAAATCATATTGATAATCATTTTTAAGAAACTTCAAATAGATGTAAGAATGTGAATTTTAAAAATGTCAACCTATTTTTCTAATTTAAAAAAAACTATTTCCTAGAAACAATTAAAAACGTAGTTTTTCTTCTGTATATTCTTTCATTAAGGTTATTAATTTAGAAAATTTACCTTTATGTCACATAATGGGAGAATGAAGCAAATTTAACTGGCTCGGTATTGATGCTGATTTTAAATTATACTCGATCGGGTTGAATGATCTATTTATTTTTATTTCCATATCTATAACACTGATTTGTGGTGAATTCTAGTTTTTTATATTTATTTAATGTAGGATACAAGAATTCAATTTTTAACCATATTTTTTTGAATGATTTTTCCACCACCTATTCTTGTTTCACTTGGACTTAAAATGTTGTTATATAACTATGAATTATAATATAATAACTTCATATTTTAGTGTTACAAGTTCTTCTTCATTAAAAATTTCAACATTCCCCGTACATTTATCCTCATCCCCTAGTTTTTATTCCTTCTCCTTACATCTAAATTATGTAATGACTTCTTGAATTGCAACATCCTTTTTCTCCACATTTAGAAACTTCTAAAATCTATTTTCATGATGAAATAACCTCTTTTTAGGGATTCTTCATCCATTTCTTCATCCTCCTTCTCCTTTTTTAGTTTTATAATGGTTTATTATATTTCAAAAACTATTTCTTCTTCAATTGATGGACAATCATCTTCCTTGAAGAATTCAGTTAGTTCACTGGTGTCCAAATCCCTATACACTTCTTCATATTTATTAACTATTTAAATACACACATATCTTCATCATTGGAAGTTTATCCATTCTCAAACACCATTTCATTAATTTATTTCACCATGTTCCATTCTTATTGTTAATGTTAGTGCTTGAGAGATTCCATTTATTTTTCTTCTGATGAGTATTGAAGGGAGGGTTCGTTTTCTTATTTAGGATTCAAAGGTTCATATTTTCTAGAAATATCACTAAGTGTGCAACAATTTTCATCCTCATCAATATTATTTTTACCCATGAACCTTCAATTCATAAACCTCCTTAATTTCACCCTCTTTTTCAATGGTTACATCAAAAAGTAACCACAAATTACTCACAAGGGAAGATAAATTAATAATATATTGGGATATGTTATTGGTAAAATCTTCTTTCTCCTTAAGACCTTCCTCATGTTTTTCCATCCTCATGTACAAAATTTATTTAGTCTTCATGATAAATTCCAAAATTATTTCATGTCAATCCATTTCATGAGGTATATGAAACGCGAGTCAATTTTGATGGTACTGCTCAGCCCAAGATCATTTGATTTTGAGGGTCATTGTATCCATACAAATATGAACTCTCCTAGCACATTCTTTATTATGAACATCATTCCAAATTTCGTGTTACTGATGAGGTAGACTCTTTTTGTTATCCTATATACTACAATGTTGATTTGACATAGTAAACCTACCCCATCCCCTACACTGAAACAACCCCCCTGACCTCTACCTTAATCATAACCACTTGGCCCTATCTGACCCCTTTACCACTAACCCTTCCAATGCCAGCCTAAACCTACCCCCTAGAACTAAACCCCATCCTAAACCTACCACCACTTAACCTAAACCTAACCTAACCCTAGACCCCTAAACTTAACCCTAGCCCTATCCCCCACCAACCCAACACCAACCCCTTATCTCTAACCCCTACTGTTCCCCTTGTCCCTAACCTCCCAACCCCATCCTAAACCCCCCATCCCTAGCCCTTTCCCCTGCCTCTAATCCCAACCCTTCCATGTCAAGTCCCCTACCTCTAGTCCTAACCCTCCCCTTGTATTTATGTTTGACCAATGAAATCATGTCAATAAACCTTAAATTTAAAATAAACCAAGGATAAAATAACTCATTATCATATTGAAGTCTTCAATATCAATCAAAATTATTCTATAGAGATAAATAAAAAAACACAACCAAAAATGATATACGGATTGTGTTGGGATCATAATACAGATTAGATAAAACAAATAATATTTTAGCAAAATCGAATGAAAAAATCTAAAATAAATGGAGGAAGAAGAGATAATTCAGTTATAAAGTACCAATTTGAAGTGAAAGAACAAATATCACTTCAATCAGAGATAGATCACTAGATGGGAAGTAGGTTTTATAGGCCGGAGAAATCACATTTAGGGAAAAATGTTAGAGATGGGTTCTGGAGGAAGTGTGCTCAGGAATTAGGGTTGGCATCCTAGAGAGATCCATTCTGGAGAAAGTGAGCTCGTGATGGAGGAAGTGAGCTCCCCAAGTAGGGTTCGTGCTCGGGAAGTAGGGTTGGAGGAGAGATCTCGTTCGAGGAGGAGATATCATTTAGAAGAGATATCTATTTAAGCAGGATAGATTATATTCAATAAAGGATGTATGATTGTAGGTTTGTGCTCGAGAAGTAGGGTTAGACAGAGGAGAGATTTTGTTTGATTTAGGAGAGATCTGTTCACAGGTTAGTGGATAGATCTATTCGACAATGGGTTCGATGGAGGAGAGATTTTGTTCACGGGGTAGGGAAGTATTTGGGGGGTTTTCCAAATGTTTCTTAAAAATCATAGGGAAATATTAGAAAACTAGCTATTCCCAATGGTTTTGTTAAACTATTGGTAAAATTACCCCTAATCTCCAATAGGTTTTTCAAAACCATTGGTAAAATTTACCATATTTTTCCCTTCACCAACGGTTTCATTAAACCATTTCAATAGTTTACTTAATCTAATGGGATTTTCAAACCATTGGTATGGAGGTTTTGGTATATGTAGGATCTCCACCAGTGTATGCCTATAATGTATTGGGTAAATTGGAATTAACATCTCATTATATGATGATGATAATCATAGACATGATTTTGAATATCTTTTTTCCATGTATTGATATGTGAGTATGATTTAGTTCCACCTATGCTCATAGGAAGAAATTTATACTTGATTTCAAACAGAATGTTCACATATTGACACATGAGTATGATTTCTTTCTAGATATTCTATTAGTAAAATGAATGAAAATGATTGAAAATATATATTTTTACATATTAGTGCATGAGTGCGATTTATTTAAATCTATTCTCACAATAAACTACGTGGACATGATCGTAAATAGATTTCATCATATTTTTGATGCGTGAGTGTGATTCCTTTCCAGCTATGATAACATGATTATGTGTGGAAATTATTGTATTTATTTATGTTTATAAGATTATGATTCATTATTATTATGATGAAACATGCCTATATTATGAATCTTTGATGTTGATTACTGATTTGACACTCATATTGATCATGATTCTTGATATGAATTAATTTTGCAGCTTATGATCTAGGTTTTTTTGGGTATGAAAATATTATGTTGATAAAAATAACTTTAATATATCATCATACTCTTATAATTATCTTATCCAATTATTATTTATGAATACCATGTTAACCATTACTAAGAATCAAAGATAACCCTTTCTTATGTTTCTATTCCCCGGGTTATGAGGAAACGTTCTAAGTAGGGTATGTCTAAGAATAGTAACACATGAGAATATATTTGAGTGAGATGTTGAAAACATTTCATGAAACAATAAGATTATATATCTAGTCTCCAAATACACTAAACCATTATGGTCCTTGGGCTTATATTATTGTGAAATGTATTGAATATTCATAGAAAATTATGTAATATTTATATATTTTTTACCTTATTCACATCAGTTGGGATTAGAGGATAGGTTTAGTCAATATTTTTAGATTATGGTTAGAAAATTTTGGTTAAAACTCCATGGATAATTTTAAGTCTAGGATAAAATCCTAATGTTTTGGTAAGGAAGTGATTATATAGTTTTCCTTGAAATAAAAGTATGTCTAGATAATATAAGTGAATTTGTTTTTCACATTTATGTATATAAGAGTAATAACCTTTAAAGAGTTAGATGAAAATAAATCAACCATCATTCTATTTCATGGTAAGTGTACCCTTACTATGCACCTGGTTTGATATTCATGGGGGGATATTCTTAGGTTAATTCACATTTTCCTTATGAACCATCATGAAGGATTTGAATAGTTTATAATCATGGAACACTTTTTTTAAACCTATGGTGTCATTGATTGAAAATAAGGTTTCATTATTTATACATAATTTAAAATATTTTTCATGATCATGTGGTTTCCCATAATGATTATTATTGTTCATACTATACTTTTTGGTTTTATTCAATGGGTAGAACATGGAGGAATTATTTTAATGTTTAATGATATAGATTGTGAAATGATTTTTCTTATCAGAAAAAAAGTGAAATGGGAGTTGGAATGAAAAAACTCGTGATTATTACTCATCAGATATCTCATTATATGTTAAGAAACTTCAACTTAGGTCATATTTTTGACACACTTAATAAAAAAAATGAAATTTTATAAAGACCATGGAAAAAAAATATTTGGATTCCTATTTGTCTATAATATGGGAAGAATCACTCAAGGTAATGTCTTAGAGGATTGAGAAGATTTTTTGAGTGTAGAAAATAAGGATATAAAGAAAGAAATTTCTGAAGAAAAATAAAAAGTTCAATTAACTCAATGGATGAGAATAATGATTTTTCTTAGTTATTATCAATGGTTTCATGTTTTAAATTTGGAATGTATATGCATTATAAAAATATATTTCATATTATGAAAGATTAGGAAGAGGATCAATAAGGTTTTACATGTAATTTTTTTTATGTTAATGACAAGGATACTATACATGAAAATGGAAAATAAAGAAAGTATTAAGGAATAAGACAGAAATTCTAGTAAATGGTTTAAAAAGGAAGTGGAATGATTGAAGTGTTTATATAATGGAATTAAAGAAAAAAAAATAGAAATATTTTTCTTATCATTGGCTTTACAGTTATAAGAATCATGAAGCACGTTAGAATTGTTTCATAGATGTTTTTTATTAAGTATTTTCATGAATATATTGAATGATACTGATAAATTAGAAAATTAATTTAACCATGAGGTGATATTTTATAGAAAACACATGATTAAGGGAATGATATCCCTTAATATATTCCTAATGTCTAGATAATAATATTTAGTTTGAGGGAAGAGATAATTGGTATTGATAAAGAGTATGATATAGTATTGATGACTTTGGATGTGATTGGTTATTTGATGAAAAATTGGTTAATATTATATTTGATGGAATTTATATAATATTTATATTTATGGAATATTTTAAATAGTATGTTATTTTATTTTTTAAATTAGGATTTTTTTGATTTATGTAAGCATATATGTTTTCAATGAGTTTTTATAGTCATTATCTTGTTATAAGAGAAATCATTGTATTCAAATGTTAGTGTGTGATATTAAGAGCCATTTTATTTTGTTTGGGAGATTAATTTTAATTAAATTTTATAAATTTAGTGACATTAATTATAAATTTTTTGGTCTAAATTTAGATATTTTTTTGAAGGCTCTTAATGTTAACCATTTGTGGAAGGGATTAAGTTAATCTCTTGGTGTTATTTTTAGGGATTAGGATATTAATTTATGAAATATCTATATTGTATAACATGTTCTAACATTTTTTGTTTTTATAAATATATAGTGATAGGAGGAATGAATAATGAACCTTATGTTCCACTAAAAATGAATTTTAGTTCTTCATGAATGAAAAATCTTTCATCATTTCTTAGAATAAGGGATGAACTGGAAATTCATTGAAGCATAACTAAAGGGTGAAATTGTGATTATAAAATAGAAATAAATCATGTAATTATATTTTCTAATGTTATATATCTTGGTAGTAAAATTATTACTCAAATATAGGGAAATTATCTTAAAATGAAATTTTTATCCATTACCTTCATTTATGATGAATTGATGGACTATCACTCATCCCAGATATATGGTTTTGTGGTTGTTGTCTTTCTCATAACCCTCTTATCTATCACTATATATGACTCCTTGGATGCTAGTTTTCTCCTCTATTCCTAATTTTTATCTTCCCACAAATGATATTATTATATGGGAACAATATAATTTTTTATTTCAGGAAACCATTATTTTTCTAACATTCCCCATATAAAGGATTTTTCATTAACCCTTTTTACGATATGGGTTCTCAATGAATGAATTTTAAAATATCCAACCCTTGATTACCGAGAATAAGTTTAAATTGTGAGGATTAGATTTATTAAAGGGGGTGGATTATTTCACTCCTTGGGATTTTAAAATATCATTATGTTTTATAGCATATAATACACATAATAGTGAGCTTAAACAAACTATGGAATATAATTATTTAAATATGATTATTTTAACCAAGAAATTGAATTGAATGGTATGAATAGAAATAAAAAAATTATGATATATATATATACATACATACATATATATAAAGGTACTACTAAAAAAATTATTTATTAATTTTTAGAAAATAATAATCTAATTGTTTTGTAAAATTATCTTTTTCTTAAAAAATATATTTCCTTCAAAAATAATTTTTATTAATTTTTATGAGAATGAATTATATTTTTAGAAATTTTAGAAAATTAATTTTATAAAATTAAATTATTTTTTTATATCATATTATCATACTTATCTTATGGTCATGTTTTTAGATTTTTCTAAAATGATCGATTTTCCAATGAGTAGTGAAAAATAATTATTTATATTGAAAATTGAAAATTCGTTTCAAGCATGTAAAAAGATAAAGTTTCTTTAAAAATGGTTTCAAAGTAAAATTAGTCATATCATATTATTAATAATCCAATTAATTTATTTTTAATCAATTTTATGATTTAATTTGGTATAAAATGTTTTTTACATAAAAGGTGTTTTTCTCTAAAACTAATTTTCATTATATTTAATATTTTTATGTTAAATTAATTTCTACCAACTTTAGAGATTGAATGTTTAAAAATTGATACCATACTTGGAATTATTATATTCAAATTAGGTAAATATTAACCTTTTTTTTTGCTAACATGAATAGTAACCATAGTAAAATTTTGGCACCTCGGTAAGGGTAAAATGGGTAAAATTGGGTTAAAAATTTGGGATAAGGCTTTAAAATTTATACCAAACTTCTATTTATAAAATTTTATGGGTTTATGTTTCTATTTATATCCAATTATTTAATATATAGCCACATGGTTTCACATTTCTTTGATTATGACCGTTTTTATTAATTAAAGAAAAGAATAAAAGCAAAATGTCACCCTCTTAACATTAATATCTCTAATATTTTATCAAAAAGGTCAACAGATTTTATTTTTGGTTACAAATATTTATTTTAAATATAAATTAATAATATTAATAATAGTAATTTTTTTTTTATTTTTAGTGATTGAATAATTTCCTTAAATTTTTACACAATGCCAACATAGCACGTATTCAATTAATAGAAAAATTAAATAAATAATATTAAAAAATTTAAAATTAATATAATATGAGTGAGTTATAGTGTATATAATATATTATTTATGTTTTAAAGTATTATATTTTAATTAACTATTTGTATTTTTGTCTTTAAAGACAAAATAAATGAAAACTCTTAGAAATGACATTAATGATAATTTTTTAAAATAATATTAAATTATTTTAAAATCATAAATTTTCTCAAATCGGAAAATGGGGATATTATATGGTCAATGTTTTAATCTATTTTATATTATAGTCAATTTTTACCTTATGATAAAAATTATAACCCTTTTAGAGTGAAAAATGAATTTCTATAGTTAGGGTTAAAATTTCTTATCTAAGGGGTTAAACCAAAAGATAAGGTTTGAAAAACCACTTAAACATTTAATTTTTTTAGAAGGAATTTATTACAAATAACAACTTATCTTATAATATTTGTCTATTTTGAATCATTTTTGTTTAGAATGATAATGTTATATTATTATATTTTATGAAAGTCCAAGAGTGCCCCACCCCTCACTTTCAAAAGGGCACCCATAATTTCTATTATCTACACCACATTGAGAAATACAGCATGAAAAAACCCTATATTATTATCTTCTAAAATTTTATAATCTTTAAATATTGGTTATGGTAATAATTAAATACCATTCCCTGGGTCCTTATGTGGGGATCTTAAAGAGGACTACTGGAGAAGAGGTAATCATCTTACCCAACCTATTTCAATTTTTTTCATCATATACTTCCTATAAATATATGATATTTTTCTAAAATAATAAAATAAGTATCTTAAATATACTTAAATGTTTTTATGATTATTAAACCACCTTTATTCACCATATTTTCCATATAATGGGAAGTGAAATTATCATTTATGCGTACTTACGACTTACCATCTCAAAATAAATATAAAATCCATTTTCCATTACCATTATTCATGGATGATTATTATAATGGGTTTGATATTTATATATAATATTTCTAAAATAATAATTATTATATAATTATAATATCATATCTAACTTTTTACCTTCTAATCTATTGGAAAACAATAACATCACTTGTGTGTACATCTGGACTACCACGACCATGAAGTAGTGCGATTCATTTTCCATTTATGTTTTACATGGATGGTAATAAGATATTTAATGATTATAAATTATTTATATAATATAATTATTATTATTTAACCGTGAATTAATATTTACATTTCTTTCTTTTCATCCGTAAAAAATTAAAAACAATGTCTATGCATAGGTACAACCTACCATTTACATGAATGGTGTAATTCATTTTTTATCTCTATCATTTTTGGATGAATGAAAATAAATAAATATATATAAGGAATATATATGATATTTATATCATTATTAATATTTTATATATTATAAAACCATGATAAAATTAAAACGATCAGAACTACCAAACCAAAATTTCCACAAAAAATGAAATAGTTGACACCCATAAACAAATATTTTAATAAGGAATTATTTATAAATGGGTGATAAAATGTTATAAGGAAAACATTAAATGATATTATAATTAGTTAAAATTATTATTTTATAGAATTATAAAAAATTTAAATTTATTATATAGGAATTTAGATCACCTTTTAAGTTAGTTGAACCTGAGGTAATGAATTTTCGTGTCACTTTTACTTCTGTGTGACACTGGGCGTATTCACCACTTCTTTCTTTTATGTGGTATAAATAATTACCATGAATTTATTTTAGGATTATCTCATAAAAATTATAGGTATATACATATCCATATATTTTTTTTCTCTTTCATGTGATTTTGATTCAGAAGTTACCAATGTATTAAGGTTTTTATATTAAATTCTTATTTTTCACTGGGATTGTTTATTATTAAGATAATGATGATGAAATTTCATGATATGAATCTAAAAATTGTCCTAAATTTTATTATACTTTGGTTGTTTCTATAAATTTCACTTTTTTACTTTCATTTTCATCTCTTTAAGAACTCAACAGACCAAAAATAATGGTTTTAAGGGAAACTAACTTTATTTCTCTCTTCAGTCAAAATCATTTTTCTTCCATGACTATTTTTTCTCTAAAATGTTTTCAAAAATGTTTTAATATTATCCTATGTTTTTGTAAATTCAATTTTACTCATTTATAATTTTATATAATATTTTTTGAAGGAATATTCCTATCATTTTTCGAAGAAGGTACTTTTTTTACTTTTTACAAAAGTGTGAAAGAATGTTTTCTTTTTTAACTTATATGACATGAACGAAATTTTCTAAATTCATGAACACTTAATTATTTTATGCTTAAATTACATTTTTTCAATGTTTGTTTCAAGTAAAATTTTTTCCTTTATAGTTGGGATTTTTATCTTTTAAATAAGTGATTTTAAAGTGAAAAGGGTTGTTTACTTAATAAATATTCTAATGATTCATTTAAAGGAATTTTTCAATATGATAATATCCTTTTAATGTTAAATATGGGTTACTAGGTTTATAATCCAATGATATAAACCTTATTATTTCACTATATGGTCTATGATTATGATTATGTTATTTTTATAAAATATAATTGTTTTCCACAGATAATGCTATGATGATATGAAAAATGTTTTATGATCCTATGACATTTTTATGAATGAATTATGATTATGTGGCAATTGGTTCTATTATATCCCTCCAATTCATTGGGTAATTTGATATTGATATCTCATGAGATGATGACGATAAGTGTGGAATTTATTGTGAATATTTTTGTTCACATATTGATGTGAAAATATGATTTCTTACTAGTTATGATTATAAGATAATGAGTAGACATGATTGGAAATGTATTGTCTCATATATTGATTCATGTGTATTATTAAATTCTATATATTCTCATAATAAAATGCATGGACATGATTTTGGATATATTTATTCACATATTGATGTATTAATATGATTAATTTATAACTATTCTCATAGGAAAATGTGGTGACATTATTTCAAGTAGCTTTGTTCACATTTTGATGCATGAGTGTGATCACTATCTATCTACACTCATATGATTATGAATATACATAATTGAATTTATCTATTTTTAAAAGATTATGATTTCTTATTCTTATGATTCCAAATGCCTAAATTTTGACTCATGGATATTGATTACTTATTTTACACCCTTATTGATCATGATTATAGATTTGAGTTGATTTTTAAGTTTATGGTCTGTGAATTTTTTGGTATGAATATTTTATATTGAGTACATGCACTTTAATATGTTATCAAACCCTTATGAAGATATTATCCACTAATGACAGATATCTCCCATGTTTAACCTCACTATGTATCTGAGCTCAACCTTTATATTTTTACTTTCCCCAGGTTATGTGGAATGTTTTATAGAAGGTTATTTCCAATAAGATTACTTTATTAGAAGTTATTTATGGGAGATATTGAATATCTTTTAAGAAATAAGAATATTATGTATGTATCCTCCAAATACACTAAACCTTTATTGTCCTCGAGTTTGTTTTATTATGAATTGTATTGAAAATTCATTTATAATAACAAAACAATTTTATATATTGTACATGGGTCACCTCATGAGTACCCATAAGCATATGAGACTTTATCTCATGGTGTTTTCACTTGGGAATATCAATGAAATGAGATAAATAGAATATACCCACCTTAAGAAAATTCACATGTTGATGTGTCACTCGATATTCTTCCGCAGTAGCATTTGTAATGATCCTTATAATTTAATAGTTTTATTAATACATTTCATGAGTCATGAAATTTGATGTATTTTTGTAAACCATGATGACATATTATCATGGAGAAGTTGGGTACATTGTGTGTGTAAATAAGGATATGTTATTAATGAATTAGATGAGGAAGGACTTCCCCTTCATTTTTATAGAAGATGTTATCTTAGTCCTTTAATATAAATGGAACCATAAAATTAAATTCAATGTCTATAGTTTATTGATGAGTTCATTTTAGGTTTTTAGAATAAAGACATATCAATAATATAGGTTGATGACATGGGAGTGAAACATTTTATGTGAGATAACATGAAAAATTGATTATATTACACAATGAGAATTTATATTTGGTTTCTATCATTGGGAAATATATTCTTTCTCTATGAGTGCCTTGACTTATCACCAGAAAATAATATTGGACTTTATCCAAGCATGCATAATTCCATATAGGAAGACACATAGTGGGTTACACACAAAGTGTTTCCTTTCATCTCAGTTAAATATTATTTTTATTTAACAATTATAATAAATATTATTCTCCATAATGAGAAGTAATATATATTTATGTTTTATTAAATGATTGTAAATATTAAATAAATATTTATTTTCAAGGTAATTTTTTAATTATCCAAATATAAAATATTTATTTGTCCCTTATTATTCACGTAGTAATAAATAATTATTTATTCACTGAATGAATAAATAATTTAGTTACACGAATAATAAAAAATATTTCATTACTAAATTATGAAAAAATGTTTTATTTATTTATTGAATGAATTATATTAAATTAAATATTTATTCATGAAATCAATAAATTTTGAGGTAGAAAATAAGCCCAATTTTTGTTCGGTGGTGAATATTTATTTTCTATATAATAAAATAAATATTTATAATTGTGTGAGTTAGTGAAGATAATAAAATAAAATATTATAATTATTTTATTTAAAGTTATGGGGTTTCTTTTGGGGTTAATATATTATTAAGGGCCTTTTTGCAATTATATAAATATTAAACCCTAACCCTGGGTATATAAATAGACTGTTATGTCAATCAGAGAAAGTTTAATCCTTGTACAAAATAATTTTCTCACAAGATCTCCCCCTCTACTCTTCCACTAAAGTTAAAATCAGAACAAACGAAATTCCTTCAATCCTGAAGGAATGTGAAGTGATCAAATAAAATAATGCATGATGATTAATAAACCGAACAAATATCCTAATGTTTTGTCGAAGGTGTTTGAAGATCGAAGAGAATGTGTAAATCACACTTATAGGGGATCTACTTTGGGTCCTCACTACATAATTATGATACACCAATCAGACTAAAATGATAAAAATCATCAACAGAAAATTATATCAAGATAGAGGTAATGTCTATTGTTGTGTTTTAAATTAATTATGATTTTATTGTATTTCTAATTATCTCTTCTGTTGTATTCAAAAATATCCAATGGTATCAAATAGTGGCTATATTCAATTAATAATTATTTATTGTTTATAAATCATTTATATATTTAAAAATTTATTTTCATTTAAATAAATATGATCTTATAATATGGTCCTTGAAATATATTCTTCTTCCCGTTATTCCTCAATAATTTAATCCATATCTAATTAAATATTAATGATGAATATCCAAAGATTCTATCTAGAACTGCTGTAAATTAAAGATGGATAACACAATAGTACAAAATTTGTAACTTGAAGGTACATGATTTGTACTTATGTTCAATGAAACAAAAGTTAACTCTCAAATTAATTTAAAGAATTATACATTAAATATACACATCATGAATTAAATTCATACCACATATTGACTAGGTCAGGGTAGAACATGGATTTCCGGACTACATGTTATGTAACTCTCTTACATGTCATGTAGTCTATGTGTTTTCATGGATAAAAACAAATTTTCCAATCCATGTAATGAATTTATTACATGAAACATGGAAAAATAACCATGTTAAAAGGATATTACATGAAGTGTACTAGATGTACATTTCATGTACCTGAAAAATGTTTGTGCAGAGATACATGTCTAGTCTGATGATGTGTGTCACAGAAAAATAATGATTCATTTATAGGGTGTATAGATGGATGTTCACTTTGTGTACGCAAACTATTTATGTAGAAAATTAAAATTAATTTATTACTCCACAAACCTCATCATTATGTGTTCTATGTTCCATTTATTGACTCACACACTATAACACCCCATGATTTTATGATATAATATTCCTTTAAATAAACCCCATGTTAGTAACATTATTCACATGCAATATTAAACTAAAATGAAATTATGGTACTTTAAGATAAAATAATTAAACTTCACAATTATAATATAGACAAAAAATTAATAGGTATAAAAGTTTGTAGTCATATTATGAAATATATAAAGGAATGAAATGACATCTGGTAGTTGAAGTCTTTCGTATGAAGCTCATTTGTTTGATATTATAAAGAATGTAGCTCTACTAGGTTTTTTCGTAAACTAAGACCAATCCAATATCTAATAATTATGTTATGAGTGATATTGTATGTGAGATAGGTTTAAACTGAAGGAAATTTCCTCGAGATCCATTCTAGAAGAAGCACCACTCATAACTACCACCAGCGCTTACCTTATTCTTAGATCAATAGTGGAGATATTGAAGGGATATGTAACTATAAATTAGAATGATAAAAACTGGTAATTAATAATTTAATAAATCTTTTATCACATTGATTGTGTACAATTAACATTTTCATGTTTTAAATAAATTTTTTATTTAATAATTTATTGGTAAAGTTAACATGATCAATTTATTAAAAATTTATTTTTATAAAATTTAATATATATGTGATTTACATAATGAAACTAATTATATTATTGAAAATAAAAATTTGTGATATAAATAATCAATTAACACGAACTAATTTGTAATTGATAAAAAATAAAATCTATAAGAGAATATTTTAAAAAATAGTTTCCCATGAAAATAATTTTCATTACATTATTAGGTTTTTATTTAAATGTTAAATTTTATGATTTTAATTTGAAAAAATTAACCTCAATTTTTTATTTATAAAAAAATATTATCCTCCTCTGAATTTTAAATTTTTTTCTAAAATAATTGATTTTTAAGATGAATTTAGAAAAAAACTATTCTTACCAAAAATTTTATTTTTGTGCCATTATCATAAGATAATATTGAATTTGAATTTTATAAAACATTGATGATGTATTTGTGGAATAGAAAATTGTGAATTTTAAAATATTATGTTGAACATAGGAATTGTATGATTTGAATTTTTAACTTAAATAATATTTTTTCATAAAAAATTGAATTTTCATTTCCTTAAAATTAAAAATTATTTTTGGTATAATTAAATTTTTGTTTTTGATAATAGATAAAAATTATTTATTTTATAATATTCACATTTTTCATTAAAGAAAAAAATTTATAACCTTATCTCAAACATAAATTTTAAGCTTAAAATGAGATTTTTCCAAATAATATTTTTCTCACATTTTGTTGGATAGTACTAAAATTAACTTTTATAAGCCTAAGAAATTTTATTTTAGATGATTATTTTGAAATTTAAAATCAGTATGTTTAAATTATGAAATTATATCAATTTTAAATTTGGTAATTAAAATTTGTTACCTAGGATAAAAATGGGGTTACCACGGTAAGGGTAAATATAGAGACCTATAAGTTTCCTACATAAATATTAAATCTTTCTAAATGAATATTAATTACATAACATAATGATTCATGCTATAATAGTATAGGCCTATTATCATTGGAAACATGTATAAATAAATAATTAGTTCCTTAGTGAACAACATCATTTCCAACTAAGTGATTCATAATAAGTACCATTCTTAGACATATAATAATTTATACCTTTCCTCTTAACCAAAGGAATGGAAATATAAGAATTGGTGAGATAAGATTCTCGGTAAGGGAAAATAAGTGATTTCATTGATTATTAAAATAACATTATCATAAGGGTATAAAAATGCGTGCCTTAAATTTGAAAACCATACCCTGGATAACATATATCATAATATTTAGTTATGACATAAATCTTGGTATTTCATAAGACAATAATCATAAATGAATGAAAGAACATAATCCATGAAAGAATAAAATTTCCATAAGAAATAGATTTGTGACATACATGTAAGCATAGAAAAACATTTACTTGGTAGTCAAATATTACTAAAAATACTATCATATTTGATTGGGATATCTCCCCAAAGCATGATAGTATTCAAGGTTCACTCCCAAGACTATCATAGAGGACATAATTCCTTATTGAATTGGGTTCAATCCACATTCTAGTACTATTTATCTAATGATATATTCATATTTACCCAATGCATTGAAGGAAAATATAATTCTTAGACCACTGGTTATATAATTAAAATCATATAGATGTGTTCCACAACATTATAAAACATTCATCATATCATAACTTGTGAAAAATAAATGGGTTTCATAAACATTTCGTCATGACAATACCTATGGAAAAGAAATAGGTTTCATAAACATTTTATCAATTAATCATAGAATAACTCTTGGAAAAGGAATGTGTTTTATAAGAATCATATCATCATAATCATAAACCATATAAATAAATAACAAGGATGGTAAAATTTGATCATATCCCCATTAAATCTTCATTAACAGCAAAGAATTTAATTTTTTATAGAAAATGGAATTAAAAGATCACTTATTAGAACATTTATTGATGAAAATACCCTTTTCAAATTGAAATCACATTTTTTTAATAAAAACTTTCACAAATATTAAATAAGTGAATTTATTTTAAAGTAAAATTGGAAACCTATTAAATAATCTTCAATTCATTGAGTTGTTATGATGGTGTAAAATTACCTTCATTCCTTATATGTTAAAAATAATGATTCTATTCATATTTTCGGTAAAAGAAAAAATTCCTTAGTTTGAAAAATGATTCGAAGATAAATTTTAAAAAAAAATTATAAATGGGTAAAAATAAATTTAAAAAATTATTGTATAATAGTAAAAACATTCTTGAAAACATTTTTAGAAAACTTGGACATGGAAGAGAAGTTGTTTTTGACTGAGGAGAGAAATAAATCCAGTTCCTTATAAAAAATTATTTTATTGTATTGAGTAATTAAATGGATTAAAATGAATGGAAACATTTAATTTCCATAAATAACTAGAGGACATGAAAATTAATGTGATTTTTGAGAGATATATTATAATATTTCATCATCATAACTTAAACATTAATAATCCTGATACAT
Source organism: Viscum album (assembly GCA_963277665.1). Lineage (NCBI taxonomy): Eukaryota > Viridiplantae > Streptophyta > Magnoliopsida > Santalales > Viscaceae > Viscum > Viscum album. The sequence goes on along the minus strand of OY728123.1, from coordinate 741,119,174 downwards.
AATGAGATTGTAACAAAAAAATATTTCCTTGATTTCCACATTATTTGGAAGCAATATAACCTACTATATAAAACATTTAAATTTATTTTAATTATATAATATAGTATTTAAAATAATTATAATATCATATATAATCCAATTTAAGAATTTAAACAATGATTTATTAATTATTCCTTATTAAAATTGTTGTTTTAGGGTGTTAACTATTTTATTCTTCATGAGAATTTCTGTTTGGAAGTTTTAGACCTTGTACTTTGATCTAGGTTACATCATATAAAAAAATTTAATCATGATAAAATTATAATAGACATTCATTATATAAATATATATAGTAATCTATACATGTTAGAGAAAGAAAAATTAATTGCACCATTCATGGAGATGAAAGGCCCTACATACACATTAATGTTGTTTTTATTTTTCAATGGATGAAATGAAATAAATGTAAGTAATAATTCAATTTTAAAGAAAAAATTTTATATAATATATTTATTTTTATTAATAAAATATATCATTATTTCTAACCATTTAAATCATAAATTAAAAATGAATCACATCACTTTGTGGATGTGGTAGTCCACATGTACGCAGGAGCAATGTCATCATTTTCTAACAGATTGGAAGGTAATAAGGTAGATACTATATTCTCATTAGAAAAGGATAATTATGTCATAAATATCTAATATAAACATTATCCCCATCATAACACAATCTTATAAAATATGGTTATGAAAAATGAATTGTATCGCTATATGGAGACAGTTAGTCGTATGTACGCATAGGTGATACTTTTACTTCCCATTTGATAAGAAAGAGTATGTATAATAGTTGGTTAATAATAATAATATAATATTATTATATTTAATATACTTCATTCATTATTTTATGATATATACTACATATTCAAAGGAGTTAAAGTATAATTAAAAATTAAGTAATCGGTTAAAGAGATTAAATTTTCTTTGAAGGAACCCTTTTAGATCTCCAATTAATGATCACAGGATTTGTAATTTCCAAATAAAAAAAAACCTATATAACATGGATAAATATGTCGAGAATATAATTTTGTTAGTTTTTGTCAATATTGAATTTTCAAAGTGATGTAAATAAGAGAAATATGGGGTTCCTTTTTACAAGTGATGGGTGGGGTACTCTTAGAATTTATTAAAATATTAAAATATAAAAAATTAATTATCTAGAAAAAAGTTTCAAAATTTATAGATATTATAATATAGGTATTATTTTGTTGAAATCCCATAAATTAATAAATTTTGGATTGGTTTATGATGTGGTTTAAACCTTATCTTTCGGTTTAACCCACTCGTTTTACTATTTTAACCATAACCGGGGTAATGAATATTTTAATAATAAAGGGTTATAAATGTTAAAATAAATGTATAAATGACTAATAAATGGAAAATTGTTTAAATTTGAAACCAGATTCCACTCAAATGAATAAATATAATATTTTTATGAATTTTTAATCATTTACTAAAATATTTTTTTTACCAAATATCATTAATTTAAAATTTGGAACTATTCATTTAATTTGACTTTAATGACATCAAGAAAGATAAGTAATTCAATCATAGTATTATAAATCATATATAAAATGTAATATGTATCTAAAAAAATTCAATAAACACAATAATTCACTTAAATTTTATCACTTTAATTATTTTTAAAATCATTTTATTATTTTTCAATTAATTCAATAAATATCATGTCAGTATTGCAAAAGCATTTAAAATAATTATTCAACCACTAAAAATTAGAAAAAATTAATATGATAAAAATAATAATTTATATTTCATATAGACATGTAGAACCAAACATATCCAATTTTTATCCTTATGTAAAAAAATCAGAGTTACAAATATTAAGATAGTGACATTTTAGTATTTTTTCTTTTCTTAAATTAATATGAAGGCCATAATCAAATTAATAAGGCACCAAGAATCCATATATTCGACATTTGGATTCAAATAGACAAAATATTATAATAATATAACATAAATTCATGTGTTAGATACATTTTAAATCCTTATCTAAAAGGTTTAACCATATTTTACCCATTTAACCTTATCGAGTTGATAAAAATTTACTATGGTTACTATTCAAATTGAAAAAAATAAAAGGGAAATATTTAAAAAATTTGATCCTCAATATTCTAAATAGGGAATCAATTTTTCAATATTCAATTTATATATGTTTCAGAAATTCATTTTAAAATATGGATATAAAATGTGATGAAAATTATATTTTAGAAAAATTCATTTTTAAGCTCAACACTGGATTTATTCTTAACCAATGCCTATAGAAAATATTACATGAAAGTTAAATTTTTTATTGATTATATAATATTTAAATTTCATTAAATTTATTCACTAATAGTGATTAATTTAATTTTTGAAGACTAAAATACATTCTATGCATAAAATCAATTTTTTAAGAAATCATCTCTTTTACTTTTAAATGATTACATTTTTATTTCTAATAAATTGAAAAAAAACGAGTTTATTTTATAATTTTTTTTTTCATAATTTAGTTATTATTATTCATACCCATCAATTTAACAGTTAGGTTATAATGTTGTACTACATTACAGTTAATTTAGACTCTGGGTTACATGTATCACAAGCTATCGAAAAAAATTAAATTTGTTTTCAAAGAAATATATCATAAAATCTTTAGGTTTTATATTCTAAACACAAAAAATTAATTTTTCCCTAAAATTTCATTAATTTTATATAAAAATTGAATATATATCAGTTTCGTTACATCCTTAGGTCCCTAAATATATTCTTCAAATTTATGACTCCTCTAGATAAATTTAAATAGGTGTGTAGTCTTTTTTCATTGAACTTTGTCTCTATGGTCCAAGAATAATACTAGTTTTTATTCTTAGAAAAGATCGTGATCTATTATTATAACATCTAATTTTAGTACATGTCAAAGATTAGGTTTTTTACTTTCTCAGGAGAGATTTATAGAACACATTCCGAACATCAAAGAGGATCAGCGGAAGCATAAAGTGCTAAGTTACTATCCCTACTTGATCTAGAATCATGATGGGGATAATATAAAGAGGAATCAACATTCCATTATTATAGAATATCATAACCTTATTCCATGGATAAATTAAAAGAACCACCTTCTCACCAACTTCAAACTCCTGATCCGACTAATGATAATCAACACAAATTTTCTATCAACTATGAGATGCCTTTATGTGTTGTTGAATAACTATAACTTTTTTCTGCATTTCCTTAGGAAACTAAGGTCCCAATATATTAATTTCTCTAACATCATCCCAACATTTTATATTTCCACAATTATTTCAATAGATTTATTCAAAAATATTCATATGAATGCTCCAGTGAAAGTTAATATTTTATAAAAAATGGACTATAGTATGGTGTTGAATAAAAACACCTTTGAAATCCATTGAACAATATCTCATCATATATTTTATGGTTTTAATGCTTCTATCATACTAACTATCTATCTAAGGATGATACATAGTAATAAAACACAACATTGTATTAGGATTTTTCTGAAGACTTTTCCAGATCATCATGTTAAACCTCATATCCCGATTAGAGATAACAGATGGTGGTATTCCATTCAACCTTGAAACTTCACTAATTTATATTTACAAAATATGATCAAGATAAAAATATTTTTTCGATGAAATGAAATGTTCTTACTTTGTAAGGAATTTTACTACAACCCAAATAGAATTATGAAATTTATGCTTTTTAAGGATTCTGACATGAAAATCCATAGTGATGTTTTCCCATTTCCATTACAGTATGGGTAATGGTTGTTACATCCCCTTAGAATTAAATGTATTAACCTTAACTTGCTGAAATACCAATAATTGATATATATAATCAATAATATGTCTCTTTACACTATCCCACCAGAAATACTATTTCATATCTTTATACATCTTTATACTTCTTAGTTAGAAATTAAATAATTAACTATGAGCCTCATAAAAAATCTCCTTCCACAAACATTTTATTGATGGAATAAATACATGGTTCATGAACCATATCATTCTATCCAAATCATGGTCTAATTAATGAAATTTTTTAGCATCTTCTATAGTTCCTCATATTCCTTTCATTCCTCCTTAATCCTCATATGGATAGATGGTTAAACATTATTTTGAGATAGATATTATTTCTCTAATTCTTTCAATGTTTCCAATTAAGTCCATTAAAACTGTAAAGACCTGCAAATTTCAAGGAAATTTTTTTCTTAATTTTCTTTGGAATTTTACAAGAGCGCAGCTTCAGACGGCACCTGATTCCGAGGCCCGGTGTGCCCGGAATCAATTTCCGAAGTTTGGCTCGGGTACGTTCAGTGAACGGACGAGCGGGTTTTTCTATCTTTTGAACCGGTGCCCGGAATCAAATTCTGAGGGCACCGATGAAATCGCAGCGCCGGTATTTGCTTAGAAACGCCTCTTCCGGAGTTGCGTTTGCTCAGACGTGGTTTTTAAATTTTGCGGCTTTAAGTCAGAAATAAAATAAATTTGTGCGACAACTTTATTTTATTTCACTTAAGCTGTTTGGAAGCCACTTGAAGCCACTTAAAGGCGGCTTGAACTGTGTTGAACTGGATAGGATGCTATCCAGAAATATCCTACCCCCTTGAGAGGATATTTGTGAGGTGGGGCCCGCACGAGCCCCGCCGTTTCTTTCGCTAAGTAACGCACCCGCGAAAACCCGTCAAAGAAACTGAAAAGTCAACCGACGCGTTTCTTTAATTCTTAACAGACCATTTAATTGGGCGGTTTCTTTCGTGAATTAAATGGGCTGTTTCTTTCGTGAATTAAATTGGCTGTTTCGCTCGTTGAATTAATTCAACGAATTAAATGGGTCGTTACTTACGCGTTTTACGTTTGTTGGCAAAAATAATAAAATAGACAAACTTGTCTATTTTGGAGGATTGCTATCGTTGTGCAATTCCTCTGAGCCTCCACCCTCTCCGCGAAGAACGCGAAGAACGCGAAGAACGCCGAACCCGGAAGTCGACGACGCCTTCGCCCGAGACGTTCTTCCGATTTCCGATCTCCGATCACCGACCATTCGAGGTGAGTGCTTTCGGATTTCCTCTCAAGTTCTTTTCTTTGGTTTTTAACGAAACACAGATTTAAATATTAATAATTTAAATCTGTTGTTCTTGATTCGTTGAGCTCGCCGGCTCAACGCCGGTTTCCGCGACGACGCGACACCTTCCCGCGACGACGCGACGATCGATCTCTTCCGCGACGATCTCTTCCGCGAAGAACGCCCGCGCTCGACGATCATCAAGGTAGGGATTTATTTTGGAAAAGTTACCCCTTTTAAATTTTCTCGTGAACGTTCTTGAAAATTTAAAAAGTCGGTTTCAAACGAACAATTTTATCTTTAAATAAAATTGTTGGATCATGTGTTGATCATCTTTTTCTTTTCTCCCATTGATTATGGCTAACGCGGAGGGTGCGGGTCTAACGAACAAGACCCGACAACCCTCCGCCGATCTCTTTTGTTGTGCGGATATGACGGACGACGACAAACCGCGCGGCAGGGGCGATCCGTTGATTCCGCAGTGAAGGTCGGCATCCGGGAGGGGCATCGGCGCAGACGGGAGGCAAAACGGGCCACCGGAGCACCTCCGGCGGCCCGCGGAAGGCAGCGGCGACCGGAGGCGGCGGCGCCCGGCGCGCCGCCGTGGAGGAAGTCCGCCGCGGCTGAAGCCGCGGCGGCGGCGGCGGCCGGTTCCGCGGCCGCGCGGAACCGGGAACGGACGCGGCGGCCCGGCCGCGTCCGCGTGACAGGCGGCCCCCCGCGGGGGCCGCGTTTTCTTCAAATGCCGCGGGTCAAACCCGCGGCGGCAGCCTGTTCGGCCGCTCGGCCGAAGCCGAGCCGGCCGGTCCGGTCGGCCGGGCCGCGCCCAGGCCGGACCGGACCCGGCCGAGCCGGTTCGGGCCGGTTCGGGCCGGGTCGCCCCGGGCCCAGAACCCCCGTTTTCGGGCCCTCTTCGGTCTTTCGCCCATATCTTGGGCCTGGGACCTCCGATTGACGAACCGTCAGCGGCTACGCGATCCTTGGATCAAGACGGTCGTTTCGGTATATTATACTCAAGGTTTCGGAAGACTTTGGGTTCGGCCGGGTTGGTTCGTACACGAAACCAACCGGGCCCTCGGAGCGGAAACGCTCATAACTTGAGCTACGGACGTCCGAACGACGTACCGTCAGCTGTGGTAGTTTCCTCTAAGTGAGACGGAACTTTTGGCATACTCCGCCCGAGGATCGGACACAGGCGGAGTACGGTCGGGTTGGTTTTGCTCTAAAAAACCAACCGGGCCCCTGGGACGAAAATGCCAATAACTCTCAGACCGGGCGTCCGTTTGACGCGCCGTCTGTCGCGTTGAGATCCTGTTGTCGATACGGAACTTTTGGATACATCAACTTCGGACTACGTGTCAGTTGATGTATCAGCCTCTCGGCTCGTGGAGCGGACCCTCCTAAACGAGCTCGCTTTGTGCGGGAACCCTAGCGCTGGCTGTGACTTCGACGACAGAGCAGAAATCCTTCGTGGACTGCGACGACGACAGAGCAGAGATCCTCCGTGGACTGCGACGACGGCAGAGCAGAGATCCTTCGTGGACTGCGGCGACGACTGTGCAGAGATCCTCAGTGGACTGCGTCGACTACTGCACTCAGCGATCCTACGTGGATCAGTGCTACAGGTTCTGTGTGAGCCCGATCCTATGTGGGTCCTTACTACCGGTTCTGTGTGAGCCACTGCCTACAGGTTCTGTGTGAGCCCGATCCTGTGTGGGTCTTCTGCGGGGGTTAGTACCTATCGATCCTTTGTGGGTCCGACGACTTAGATGGATCAGTGATCATCTTTGACGTCATCTGAAAAAGTATACCTGGTTGAGCTGAATCTTATGTTACTCTCCTTTGTGGATTGTGTTGAACTATCCTATGTGGATTTACTATTTACTCTCCCTTGTGGATTGTGTTGAACTATCCTATGTGGATTTACTATTTACTCTCCTTGTGGATTTGAGTCTTGCTTTCCTTTGTGGATTGAGTTGTTCTTGAGCTCGTGAGCAGAGCTAGAATTGGGGACTTAGGTATATGTATGGGCATATACCTAAGTCGAGTCAGATGTTACTTCGTGATTGCATCTTTCTTTTGTGCTATATCTTTTGTGGATTTCGGGAGACCTTCGGGGGTCTCGGGGTCCTTACTGAGTAGCTTGTACTCACCCCTGCACGGGCTATGCCCGCACCTTGTTGTGTTGGTTGCAGACGACGGACATCGCTGATCACGGTTGGGCGTGGAGCAGGACGGTACCTGGAGGTGGACCACTGGGCGGGACGTGCTCGGAGCGGACGTGGGACCCGAGGAGCCTGGAGGCTATCTGTACCCACCCTTCAGGTGGGATTGCCAGTGGACGACACGAGGCCGCCGTCTTTTCTTCAGTTGCTGTACTTTACTTTTCAGTTGTACTTTACAGTTGGGCTTGTATTTCCGGCCCCCTTTACTTTTCTGCACTTTACTTTCCGCTTGCTGACTCTGTGTGGTTGTTACTTATAAAGGCAATGCCTTCCCTGTTTACTGGGATTTTACGCCTTGGTGCTAGTCGCCAGCCCCTGGCCTATGGAAGGCGGGCTTGGGGTAGTCACGGCACGGGCCCCGAGGTCGGGTCGTGACAAATTGGTATCAGAGGTGGTCGGTTCTACCGCAAACTCTGATCGTCCTTTCTTTCTATATGAAGCAATAGTGTTTAGTGTATTGAGTGTGGTTATCAGTTCAGGGAGCCCAGTGTTGGTGCGGCGGCCGACGTATCCGTACACCAGGACCCTGACTCCTGATTTCCGACTTAATGCATGAAAACATTGATTGCGTGTGTGTTTCGAGTTTTCTTTGTGATTACTTGTGTCAGCTCACCGGGTATACTGATCTGCATTATGAAAGTCTCAAGTTTTCCTTGTGATTAGTTGTGCCAGCTCACCAGGTATACTATTCTGACTGTGGTGCTCTTGTTCTCCTTTTCAGGATGGACCCGCGACGACTGCCAGCTAGGGTTCCGAGTGTAGGGTGCGACGGCAGCCCACCGAGCGACGAGGCTTCGGTGCAGGGCCCTTTGCCAGCAGTGGCACCGGCGGTAGCCTTACCCGCCGAGCCACCGATGCTTCCAGTACCAGACGCTGACGATGCACGTCGCCTCAGGGCACTGCATGAGTTTCAGAGCCAGCGACCGCCCAGGTTTCGCGGTGAGGCGGACCCCCAGGCCGCCGAGGACTGGCTAGAGGCAGTGGTACGGATCTTCAGGCTAGTGAGGACACCAGCGGATCTCATGGTGATTCTCGCAGCGAGCCTCCTGCAGGCGGCGGCAGGACGATGGTGGAGCCTGATGCTCCAGGTTCACGATGAGGCATCCTTGCTCTGGGCGGACTTCGAGAGCCTCTTCCGCTCTGAGTTCGTCCCGGCCACCCTCCGAGCGGTGCGCATCCAGGAGCTTCTCCAGCTGCGCCAGGGCAGCATGACGGTCGCTCAGTACGCGGCGAGGTTCACGGACCTATCTCGCTACTCGACCGACATGGTACGGGACCCCTTCTTCCGGGCCCGGACCTTCGAGCAGGGCTTGCGACAGGAGATTCGGGCGTCGCTGATCTCCCTCAGCATTCCGACCCAGGCGGCAGTGCTGGAGCGAGCCCTCCTGATCGAGAGCTTCCTGGCAGAGCCTTCTTCAGCGGCGAGACCTAGCGCAGGGCGGCAGGTAGCTGAGTCTTCGGCAGCAGGTAGCTGACGGATGACTCTCGGGTCCAGGCAGACCAGACCCCCACGCAGACGGCCTCAGGACACTGGCTCAGCAGTACGGGGCACACAGCGGAGTGCCAGCCTTCCGAGAGGCAGGCTATGCTACTCCTGCGGCGGGCAGGGTCACATGGCTCGTGACTGCCCGACCCGCCGATCAGAGGAGCAGCAGACGGTGGAGGGGCCACCCAGGCAGAGGCAGAGGGTCGACCGTGGCGGTCCGCAGGGAGGAGGCGGACGAGGCAGAGGATCTGGCCGAGCAGCGGGTGGTGGGCGACGCTTCCAGGCTCTACCCCCACCACCACCAGGAGGGCCACCTCGACCACAGGGAGCTGGCGGGCAGGGACAGGCCCAGCTCCAGGCAGTGGAGGCCTACGACCCCGACTTGCCAGAGATGATTCGAGGTACGATCTCTGTCTATTCCACCCTTGCTGCAGTACTTATAGACACAGGAGCGAGTCACTCTTTCATAGCCTCTGCCCTTGTTCGGAGCTCGGAGATTCCGACTGAGCCGTTGGCTCGATCCTTACGGCTAGAGACTCCTACGGGAGCAGACTCGACGATTACGCACTGGTGCCGGCAGTGTGAGCTTACTCTAGGAGGCGAGAGCTTCGGCTGGGATCTCCTTGTAGCGGCGTCGAGGCCTTACGACGTCATCTTGGGCATGGATTGGCTATCCACGGTTCATGCCCAGATCGACTGTTTTAGGCGCAAGGTGCGATGTGTTCGTACCGACGGGAGCAGGTTTACCTTCACCGGCGAGAAGGGAACCTTTGCAGCACAGGATGGACTTCCGCGGAGGAGAGTGCAGCCCATCTCTCATCAGTTGGCTAGCCTCATCCTAGGAGCAGTGGACGTGCGGAGTCCAGCTTTTCCTGCAGTGGTGGACCAGTACGTAGACGTCTTTCCCGACGACGTTCCAGGGCTACCTCCTCGTAGAGAGGTAGACTTTTACATCGACTTGTACCCCGGAACAGCCCCGATATCTACTCCAGCATATCGGATGGCCCCCGCCGAGCTTCGGGAGCTGCGGGTATAGTTGGAGGACTTGCAGAGCAAGGGGTTTATCCGACCCAGTGTTTCACCCTGGGCTTCCCCGATTTTGTTCGCCAAGAAGGCGGACGGGAGCTTGCGACTATGTGTCGACTATCGTCGCGTGAATCAGGTGACGGTGAGGAACAAGTATCCGCTGCCACGGATTGATGACCTCTTCGATCAGCTCAAGGGAGCGCGGTGGTTCTCGAAGATAGACCTCCGGTCAGGCTATCATCAGCTCAGAGTTCGAGACGAGGACGTGCAGAAGACGGCCTTCAGGTGTCGGTATGGCCATTATGAGTTCTTGGTTATGCCGTTCGGCGTAACCAATGCTCCAGCAGTGTTCATGAGCCTCATGAACAGGATCTTCCAGCCTTACCTCGACCGTTTTGTCGTGGTCTTCATTGACGACATTTTGGTATACTCGACGACTGAGGAGGAGCATGCCTACCACCTGCGAGTTGTGCTAGACACGCTCCGAGAGCACCAGCTTTATGGAAAGCTCTCAAAATGCCAGTTCTGGTTACGTGAGGTCCATTTCTTGGGACACGTCATCTCTGAGGCGGGAGTTGCAGTGGATCCCGCGAAGATCGAGGCAGTGCTAGCTTGGGAGCCACCCAAGAGCGTGACAGAGGTGCGGAGCTTCTTGGGCCTAGCCGGATACTATCGGAGATTCGTGCCAGACTTCTCCAGAGTTGCGGCACCACTCTCAGCGTTGACGAAGAAGGGGAAACCCTTCGGGTGGTCAGACAGATGTCAGCAGAGCTTCCAGGAGCTGAGGCAGAGGTTGACCAGCGCACCTATCTTGAGGTTGCCTGAGGAGGGAGTTGGATACGTAGTTTACTGCGATGCGTCAGGGACTGGACTCAGGTGCGTCCTGATGCAGGAGCGGGCCGTGATCGCCTAAGGATCACGTCAGTTGAGGCCGCATGAGCAGAACTACGCCACTCATGACCTGGAGTTAGCAGCAGTTGTCTTCGCTCTGAAGACTTGGCGGCACTATCTGATGGGCGAGCGCTTCACAGTCTTTTCTGACCACCAGAGTCTCAGGTATATCTTCTCTCAGAAGGACCTGAACCTGAGACAGCAGAGATGGCTTGAGTTCCTCCAGGACTATGACTTTGAGATAGTCTATACTCCTGGGAAGGGGAACGTGGTAGCCGATGCCCTCAGCAGGAGGACGGGCATTCAGCTACTTGAGGAGGCGACGGAGCAGCTAGCCTCCTTGCAGATATCCTTCGTGGATAGAGACGGAGCAGCCTTTCTTCAGTCTCTCACAGTCTCTCCTCCACTTCTACAGCGGGTCAGAGAGGCTCAGCGTGGGGACGCTGACTGTGAGACCCGGCGTGCACTGATATCCTCAGGTCAGGCGCCTGATGGTTTCTCCCTTGGAGCAGAGCACGACATCCTTTTCAGAGGACGTACCTTCGTACCAGTCGCTTTACGAGAGGAGGTGCTGAGAGAGTTTCACACTTCTCCCTTGGTGGTGCATCCCGGAGTGGCGAAGATGTACCAGGATCTCAGACGACAGCACTGGTGGCCGGGCATGAAGAAAGCTGTGGCAGGGTTCGTTTCGCGATGCCTCACCTGCCAGCAGGTGAAGGCAGAGCATCAGGTACCATCAGGCTTGGTACAGCCCTTGGAGGTCCCGGAGTGGAAGTGGGACGGCATATCTATGGACTTCGTGACTGGACTTCCACGCACTTCCAGAGGTCACGACTCCATTTGGGTGATTGTCGACCGACTCACCAAGTCGGCACACTTCTTACCCATCAGAGAGCAGGGCTCAGTGGAGAGCTTGGGACGTCTTTACGTCCAGGAGATCGTACGGCTTCACGGTGTGCCATCGTCTATCGTCTCCGATCGAGATGCTCGTTTCACTTCCCGGCTTTGGAAGGGGTTGCAGGAGGCGTTCGGGACGCGGCTCCATCTAAGCACAGCCTTCCACCCTCAGACGGATGGTCAGACGGAGAGGACCATTCAGACACTCGAGGACATGCTCCGTGCATGTGTTCTCGACTTTGGTCGCAGCTGGGAGGACCACCTACCCTTGGTGGAGTTCGCGTACAACAACAGCTACCACTCCACCATCGGGATGGCACCATACGAGGCGTTGTACGGCAGACCCTGCAGATCACCGTTGTGCTGGACAGACCCTGGGGAGTCAGCACTCGTGGGACCAGAGATGGTCCGAGCCACGACAGAGAAGGTCCAAATCATCCAGGAGAGGATGAGGACAGCTCAGAGCCGGCAGAAGTCATATGCTGACAGGAGGCGGAGGCCACTAGAGTTCGAGGATGGCGACCACGTCTTTTTGCGTGTCTCACCTCGACGTGGTTTACGGAGATTTGGCCGAGGCGGCAAGTTGTCTCCACGCTTCATCGGGCCTTTCCAGGTCCTCAGCAGGATAGGAGAGGTGGCTTATCGCCTGGCTCTACCACCTCAGTTGCACCGGGTGCACGACGTCTTCCACGTGTCTCAGCTGAGGAGATACGTGCACGACCCGACGCACATCATCGACTTTGGGGAGCTGGACGTGGACGATGGGGCGACTTTTGCGGAGGTCCCAGTAGAGATCGAGGATCGACAGGAGCGGGTCCTACGTGGGCGGTCGATTCCTCTTGTGCGCATCAGATGGCAGCACGGGAACCTCCAGGAGAGCACTTGGGAGCGGGAGGCTCAGATGCGTGCTCAGTACCCCCATTTGTTCCCCTAGTTTTTGATGTATCTTTACGGGGACGTAAAGCCCTGAGGTGGGAGTAATGTAAAGACCCGCAAATTTCAAGGAATTTTTTTTCTTAATTTTCTTTGGAATTTTACAAGAGCGCAGCTTCAGACGGCACCTGATTCCGAGGCCCGGTGTGCCCGGAATCAATTTCCGAAGTTTGGCTCGGGTACGTTCAGTGAACGGACGAGCGGGTTTTTCTATCTTTTGAACCGGTGCCCGGAATCAAATTCTGAGGGCACCGATGAAATCGCAGCGCCGGTATTTGCTTAGAAACGCCTCTTCCGGAGTTGCGTTTGCTCAGACGTGGTTTTTAAATTTTGCGGCTTTAAGTCAGAAATAAAATAAATTTGTGCGACAACTTTATTTTATTTCACTTAAGCTGTTTGGAAGCCACTTGAAGCCACTTAAAGGCGGCTTGAACTGTGTTGAACTGGATAGGATGCTATCCAGAAATATCCTACCCCCTTGATAGGATATTTGTGAGGTGGGGCCCGCACGAGCCCCGCCGTTTCTTTCGCTAAGTAACGCACCCGCGAAAACCCGTCAAAGAAACTGAAAAGTCAACCGACGCGTTTCTTTAATTCTTAACAGACCATTTAATTGGGCGGTTTCTTTCGTGAATTAAATGGGCTGTTTCTTTCGTGAATTAAATGGGCTGTTTCGCTCGTTGAATTAATTCAACGAATTAAATGGGTCGTTACTTACGCGTTTTACGTTTGTTGGCAAAAATAATAAAATAGACAAACTTGTCTATTTTGGAGGATTGCTATCGTTGTGCAATTCCTCTGAGCCTCCACCCTCTCCGCGAAGAACGCGAAGAACGCCGAACCCGGAAGTCGACGACGCCTTCGCCCGAGACGTTCTTCCGATTTCCGATCTCCGATCACCGACCATTCGAGGTGAGTGCTTTCGGATTTCCTCTCAAGTTCTTTTCTTTGGTTTTTAACGAAACACAGATTTAAATATTAATAATTTAAATCTGTTGTTCTTGATTCGTTGAGCTCGCCGGCTCAACGCCGGTTTCCGCGACGACGCGACACCTTCCCGCGACGACGCGACGATCGATCTCTTCCGCGACGATCTCTTCCGCGAAGAACGCCCGCGCTCGACGATCATCAAGGTAGGGATTTATTTTGGAAAAGTTACCCCTTTTAAATTTTCTCGTGAACGTTCTTGAAAATTTAAAAAGTCGGTTTCAAACGAACAATTTTATCTTTAAATAAAATTGTTGGATCATGTGTTGATCATCTTTTTCTTTTCTCCCGTTGATTATGGCTAACGCGGAGGGTGCGGGTCTAACGAACAAGACCCGACAACCCTCCGCCGATCTCTTTTGTTGTGCGGATATGACGGACGACGACAAACCGCGCGGCAGGGGCGATCCGTTGATTCCGCAGTGAAGGTCGGCATCCGGGAGGGGCATCGGCGCAGACGGGAGGCAAAACGGGCCACCGGAGCACCTCCGGCGGCCCGCGGAAGGCAGCGGCGACCGGAGGCGGCGGCGCCCGGCGCGCCGCCGTGGAGGAAGTCCGCCGCGGCTGAAGCCGCGGCGGCGGCGGCGGCCGGTTCCGCGGCCGCGCGGAACCGGGAACGGACGCGGCGGCCCGGCCGCGTCCGCGTGACAGGCGGCCCCCCGCGGGGGCCGCGTTTTCTTCAAATGCCGCGGGTCAAACCCGCGGCGGCAGCCTGTTCGGCCGCTCGGCCGAAGCCGAGCCGGCCGGTCCGGTCGGCCGGGCCGCGCCCAGGCCGGACCGGACCCGGCCGAGCCGGTTCGGGCCGGTTTGGGCCGGCCCGGTTCGGGCCGACCCGGTTCGGCCGACCCCAGGGGGGTTCGGGCCGGGTCGCCCCGGGCCCAGAACCCCCGTTTTCGGGCCCTCTTCGGTCTTTCGCCCATATCTTGGGCCTGGGACCTCCGATTGACGAACCGTCAGCGGCTACACGATCCTTGGATCAAGACGGTCGTTTCGGTATATTATACTCAAGGTTTCGGAAGACTTTGGGTTCGGCCGGGTTGGTTCGTACACGAAACCAACTGGGCCCTCGGAGCGGAAACGCTCATAACTTGAGCTACGGACGTCCGAACGACGTACCGTCAGCTGTGGTAGTTTCCTCTAAGTGAGAAGGAACTTTTGGCATACTCCGCCCGAGGATCGGACACAGGCAGAGTACGGTCGGGTTGGTTTTGCTCTAAAAAACCAACCGGGCCCCTGGGACGAAAATGCCAATAACTCTCAGACCGGGCGTCCGTTTGACGCGCCGTCTGTCGCGTTGAGATCCTGTTGTCGATACGGAACTTTTGGATACATCAACTTCGGACTACGTGTCAGTTGATGTATCAGCCTCTCGGCTCGTGGAGCGGACCCTCCTAAACGAGCTCGCTTTGTGCGGGAACCCTAGCGCTGGCTGTGACTTCGACGACAGAGCAGAAATCCTTCGTGGACTGCGACGACGACAGAGCAGAGATCCTCCGTGGACTGCGACGACGGCAGAGCAGAGATCCTTCGTGGACTGCGGCGACGACTGTGCAGAGATCCTCAGTGGACTGCGTCGACTACTGCACTCAGCGATCCTACGTGGATCAGTGCTACAGGTTCTGTGTGAGCCCGATCCTATGTGGGTCCTTACTACCGGTTCTGTGTGAGCCACTGCCTACAGGTTCTGTGTGAGCCCGATCCTGTGTGGGTCTTCTGCGGGGGTTAGTACCTATCGATCCTTTGTGGGTCCGACGACTTAGATGGATCAGTGATCATCTTTGACGTCATCTGAAAAAGTATACCTGGTTGAGCTGAATCTTATGTTACTCTCCTTTGTGGATTGTGTTGAACTATCCTATGTGGATTTACTATTTACTCTCCCTTGTGGATTGTGTTGAACTATCCTATGTGGATTTACTATTTACTCTCCTTGTGGATTTGAGTCTTGCTTTCCTTTGTGGATTGAGTTGTTCTTGAGCTCGTGAGCAGAGCTAGAATTGGGGACTTAGGTATATGTATGGGCATATACCTAAGTCGAGTCAGATGTTACTTCGTGATTGCATCTTTCTTTTGTGCTATATCCTTTGTGGATTTCGGGAGACCTTCGGGGGTCTCGGGGTCCTTACTGAGTAGCTTGTACTCACCCCTGCACGGGCTATGCCCGCACCTTGTTGTGTTGGTTGCAGACGACGGACAGCGCTGATCACGGTTGGGCGTGGAGCAGGACGGTACCTGGAGGTGGACCACTGGGCGGGACGTGCTCGGAGCGGACGTGGGACCCGAGGAGCCTGGAGGCTATCTGTACCCACCCTTCAGGTGGGATTGCCAGTGGACGACACGAGGCCGCCGTCTTTTCTTCAGTTGCTGTACTTTACTTTTCAGTTGTACTTTACAGTTGGGCTTGTATTTCCGGCCCCCTTTACTTTTCTGCACTTTACTTTCCGCTTGCTGACTCTGTGTGGTTGTTACTTATAAAGGCAATGCCTTCCCTGTTTACTGGGATTTTACGCCTTGGTGCTAGTCGCCAGCCCCTGGCCTATGGAAGGCGGGCTTGGGGTAGTCACGGCACGGGCCCCGAGGTCGGGTCGTGACAAAAACCCTATAAATATTGTATCTTTTTTGATCATCATCATAGATAAGTTACTATGCCCCTTTCAACTTGGAGAATCTCCCACCTTGTTCTCTTTTCAAGGGTGTTAATCTATTGAGAATTCATAATCATTAATCAACTATAAATATCCTATTTGGTTCATATTAATATCATTTTTACTGAATATATACAGTAAAATTTTATGATCTGTATGTATATATATATATCCCACCATTCTCTATAAATATAATACTCTATATCTTTAATGAAAAAATCAAACTAATTAACTCCAAATTGTGGGTTAGGTAATTTGTCTCCTGAAAAATAAATTTTCATGAGGCATAAGTTATCACCATATAATTATACATGTGAAATCATCCCAGAACTTTCAATAATGCATCACTTTCTATCAAAAACCCTTTTCCACTATAGGGTAATGTAATCACAGGTGTGATGACAAACCTTCTCTTCGGTTTCTTGAAAATTTCATCACATTTATCTATCCAAATTAATTTTAAACCCTTCTATGTTAACTTTGTGGGTTGATTAGATATCCATGAAAAATTATCCATAAAACACCAATAATTTCTAGAAAAACTAAGAAACTATGGATTTTAGTCATCATTGGTTATTTGGGACAACTATCAATAACTCCCTTTTTGATAGATCCACCGATATATTATAACTTGAGATTATATTACCTATGAAATTAATATTTTTGTAATCAAAATTCACATTTTATAAATTTTAAAAATAGATTTTCTTTCCTATGGGTTTTCACTTTAATCCTCAAGTGATCTTCATTCTCTTACTTTCTCTCTGAATAAATAAGAATAAAATCTATAAAGACTACCAAAATCTAATCAAGGTTATCTCTAAGGACATTATTCATTAAATAAATGAATATAGTTTGTGAATTAGTAAGAAAATATGATATCAATATTTATTTATAGTGTTTGTACATTTATAAAATGTTATCTTGGGTATATCCTCCTTGACCTTGAATTACTGATATCGAGAATAATGATTAATCTTGGATAAGTATTGATATCCATAAAATGGATCAAAAAAGACATCAATACAAGGAAAACGTTAATTATTCTTGATTGTGATACTGTTTTGTTCCTCATAATCAATATAGGGTCATATTGATCTATTTTTCTTCTTAAAAAAAGTACAGGTGCACCCCAAGGTGACACACTTGGAAAATACATCTCTTGTCAAGATTCTCCTAGATTTTGTTCCTCAATTTCTATAACTCAATCTGGGATATTATATAAGGAGTCTTTGAATTAGTTTTTACACTAGGTTTGAGTTTTATTGAGAACTCAACTTCATGATTCTATGAAATAATAAGAAAATATTACATAAATACATCAAAAAACTCCCATAATATATATATATATGTATCATCAATGTTGATTTTCTCCCCAACCAACTAAGATAAACACCCCTTTTGAATAAAAATCAATACCCATAAAATGGACGTGATTTTCCTAAAAAGGTCATATTTGTCATTGCACTAATAAAATATCATAGGTTGGTTCAGAATTTCAAATATGACATAAATTTCTCAGTAATTAAAGATGTATTTATATAGAGAAATCTAATCCATTCTTAATAAAAAATAAAATTCAACCATTGGTAGAATAAGAAAATTAATTTGAATAAAATTCACTCAAACTTCAATGAGAGAATAATAATTGACTTGAGATATGATCATCGTATCATTAGGGGTTTTCATTGGTAATTAAATATATAATTATTGGGGTGTAATTTTTTTACACTTAGAAAATTATTCAGATATGAAAGAGTGGGTAGATCAAGAATCAAATAATATAATATAAATGAATGATTGGATGTTAAGTGTACCATTCACTAAATCTTTATCGTACCCCTCATTAGAAATAGTGATCACATGAGATTTACCTTTATCTCTAGGCTTAATAAGGTTTATGAAATTGATTGTCATCATTAACCATTATATTTGAGAACTAGTTAGCATAATTCCCATATTCCCAGTATTTAAAACACTAGAGTGTGTGTGGTTTATTTTGTTTATCCTTTTCATTATTCCTTTCATCGAATGGACTCTTCACATCACTTCAACATTTTATTTCTCGATGACCTTTTTTTCCACAAATAGAACATTTAAAAACTTCCTTAAGAAATTTTCCTTCCAAAATTCAAGCATAAATGAAGTATCATATTATTATCTAAATGATTTTTAGAGTTTAATTTGAATTTCATATTTCTTTTCTTATCAAAACAGAGAGATTTATGTGTAACTAAAGTCTCTACATACACATTTATACAACATTGAATGATTTATTTAGAGATTCTAAATTTTATTATTTCTAATTCCATTCAAATACATTTTTAAGAAACTAAATAATCTATCAACCTTAATTTAATGTTGGATGATAATACCAGAAGCATACCAAGAAAGTCTTGTAACATTGTACTCATAGGTTCCAATGGATTCATCATCTTTCTTATTTAGATCAAGGAATTCCTTCTATTTTTTAAAAGAATAATTCAAGGAATATACTTATTAAAAAAAGATCTCAAACTCAACCCACTCCATTGTGTAAATTTCATCACATTACCTCTTTTTCTGGATAAGATTCCATAATTAATCTACCCAACCTTCTATATAATAAAAAAACAAAGTAACATTTTCTTATTCCAAACATAGGAGAACAAAAAAAATATCAATTTGTGGTAATGATCCATTTCTCAGAAAAAAGTGAATAAAAAGATCCACTAAAAAAGGTGATTTTTTCTTCATAAAGGAATGAATAGAACATTATTCCTAACTTTTCTCATTTGGAATATCATCATTATTCATATATTAAGAAATATGTATAAGTATAACAATGAAATTTTTCATTCTAGATCCTGTAACATTTAGTTGATCAAGAAGAAAATCATCACATTGTCTATTTCATTCTACATTAGCACAATTCCATTGGGTTTTAGTCATTTTCTAAAACTAAAAACCATAGTGAGAGAAATAATAATCACAGTGGGAAACCCCATAATATTGAAAAATAATAAACCAGTTGTCTAAATCAAGACATATTATTTTCAATATAGGGAACATTACATTTAACCTAGACAATTTATAGTCATCATCTATTTAAGTCCTTTATAATGGTTCATAACTAAAATATTAATTAACCCAGGAATATCACCAGAGAGTGTCAAACCAGGTGCATAGTAAGGGAACACTCACTGTGAACTAAAATAATGGATGAGATATAGTCAACCAAATATTTTTGGGGTTATTACACCTAGATACATCTATTCCGTACCCACATCCACTTGTAATATCCATATATGGATGTTATTATAGGAAGACCATAATCTCATATTTACATATAACTTAAGACATTCTCCTATACTTAATATTATCCAAAGGATTCTCACTAACTCTTTCTCATCATAGTTTCCAAAGTTCAAATAATTCTTTATCTGATAAAAATTATATTGAACCATAATTTTCAAATATATATATATATATTGAACCTTATTAGATTAATATTCATTACATAACATGAAGATCCATTCCAAAATAGTATAGGTCTAGTATACTTGGAAACATGGATACATAGACAACTAGTTCATAAGTGAACCATATTATCTCCCAATATGTTCTTCATGACTATAACCCCTCTTAGAAATTTCACACTTAACACCTTTCTTCATAACCTGAGGAAAGGAAAAATTTGAATGAGTGAGCTAAGATAAATAGTAAGGGTGAATAAGGGAGATATCAATGATAACTTATGAATAACATGAGAAGAAGGGTAAGAGAACATGAACATAAAATTTGAAAACCATACCTACTTATCATAGATCATAATCTTGATTCATAGAATAAATCTTGGTAGTTAATAAGATGTGAATCATAAAGGAATAAAATCACATGAGCCATGAGTGCATAACCTTGGCACAAGACATTGATTGGGGGCATACACATAAACATGGAATAATAATATCCTTACTAGTCAAAGAATACTTCAAAGTCTATCATAGTGGATTTTTTTGACTCTACAAACCAACATAGTAGTCATGTTTCACTCCAAATACTATCATAGTGGACATAGGCCCTTACTGAATGGGGTTCACTCTCCATTACAATTCTCTTTATCTCATGATATATCCATCTTCACTCAATTTATTAGAGGGATATATAATTCAAAACTTTCCCATCACATAGTGAAAATCATATAGATATTTTCTATAAGATCATAAAACATTTATCATTCCATAACTCATTAAAATTAAATAGGTTCTATAAACATTTCATCATGGAATAACCCATGAAAATAATCTATATTTCATAAACATTTCATCAATTCATTATAGCATAACCCATGGAAAAGGAATATGTTTCATAAATAACATATAATAATAATAATAATAATAACCCATATAAAGAAATAATAATTATGGTCCCATTGGATAATATCCTTAGTAAATATTAATTCACATCAAAGGATTCCATCTTAGATAAAAAATGACTTTAAAATATCACTTGAAACATTTCTTGGTGAAAATACCCTTTTCATTTTGATATCAATTATTTAAAATAAAAAATTTCCAAAACATGAAATAAACCATTTTATTTGAAAATAAAATTGGAATCCTATAACAAAATATTCAAATCATAGAGTGGATATGATGGTAGAAAATTCTATTCTTTCCCAATATTTTAAAACAAATATTATTTAAAAATCTTTAGTTATAGTCAAAAGAACCTCATTCAGAAAATTAAAATAAGATTCGATTTAGTTTTTTTAAAATAAAAAGAATGTAAAAAATTAATTTAAGTAGTATTTTTATAATAGTAAAATAATGATTGAAAACAATTTTAGAAAACATGTACATGTAAGAGAATGTATTTTCAAATAAATAGAGAAATAAAGTTGGTTTTCCGTAAACAAATTCTTTTAGTATTTTGAGTAATTAAAGAGAATAAAGTGAAATGAAAACATGTAATTTCTATAATTAACTAGTGGAGAATAATATTGAATATATTCTTGAGAGATATATCATAAAATTTCATCATAATAACTTATCTATAAAAATTCCTGATAAAAAACGAGATTGTAACATAAAACACTTACCTAAAGTTCCAATTTCTTAGAAAACACTTTAACCTATTGTTTAATAAACTAAAATTTATTTTACTTCTATGAAATAATCATTAAAATACATATAATATCATATATGCCCCAATTTTATCACTTAAAATAATATTTATTAATTATTCCTTATGAAAACAATTAATTGAGGCTGTTAACTATTTAGTTATTCAAGAGAATTTAAATTAGATTTTTCAGTCTTTGTAATTTGATTATGGTTACATCATCCCTAGAATTTTAATCATGATATAAATAAAATAAATATTAATTATATATAAATATATTTATATTCATCCATAAAATTTATATATATAAAAATGAATTACACCGTTCCTTGAGATAGTAAGTCATACATATTCATGATCGATATCTTCTTTTTTCAACGGATGGAATGAAATAAATTTAAATAATAATTCACCAATATAGAATCATTATTATAGCATATATATCTTATATATTTATCAAATATATCATTATTATCATCCATGTAAAGGATAAATTAATAATTAATCACATCGCTTCGTGGAGGTGGTAGTCCACATGTATGTTCGAGTGACGTTATCAATTTCCAATATATTGGAAGGTAAGAAGTTAGATATTATATTATCATTATATAAGAATAATTATATTAAAAACATTATATATAAATAGTATAACTACCCCAATACCTATCCATACAATATGGATATGAAAAATGAATTATAATGTTATGTGGAGACAGTAAGACGTATGTACACACAAATGATACTTTCACTTCCCATTAGATGGGAAATAGTGAGGATAATTGTGAGTTATAAAGAAAACCCATCCTTTTACACAAATTATTATTTTATTTTATTAATAAATATACATTAAATACAACCAATGGACAAAAATCCTAGTGTTTTTGGAAGAATATGTTCATAATAAATAAAATTGAAGATAAAATAAAATGACTTTATTTTAATCTCAATAAGGAGTTCCTAAATACCTTTTATATCCAAAAACTAAATAGTATTTCTAGGGTAATGAAAAAAATAGATTAGTGAGCTAAAAGACCCCAATAATGGAATAAACATGACAATAAATCATTATATGTGAGTTAAATGACTTCAAATGATATTATTAAAGGGAAGACTCCTGAATAATCACATGGGAGAATAAAAAAACTAAACATGGTATCATATGGTCATGAAAACATAATAAAGTGAAAAAATAACATGACCCAAAAAATAAGTTGAGGCTAAAAACCAACATAACATCACATGGAGGACAAAGTCCCATAATGGATTATGTTTACCACCTAATCCCATACACAATATATAATGAGACAAAAAAATTACTAAATTAATTGGATCACCATCTAGGAACACCCTTCATAACATGTACATTTTTACGAATTCAAAAAAATTAAATCAATCATATGGAATAGATATAATAATCACCCATGGAAATAAATGGGTTTCATAATCTTTCCTCACATCATAATCAATAGATATTTCATAAATAAGACATTTGAGATATGAACATAAATCATGTATTAGCCCATAAAATGAAGGTATAATAATAGAGGTAAATATATAATATACACATATACATAATTTAGAATCATTTCATAATATAAAAGATATATAGAGAGAGGGACTGTTACAGAGAAAATTTTCATAACCCGAAGAAAAAGGGTGGATCAGAGTGATTCCTTACCTTATTTACAGATCCGTTCTTTAGTTTAACTTAGTTTAATTGATAATCATATTTAAATTGATTAATTAATTAATTAAAAAAAATTATTTTTATACTCAATTTATTATAATTTTATTAATTGAATATTATATAATTTTAATGAGATATAAAGTTGAATTTTTCCATTCGGGGAGCGTTTGTTTCTTGGTTCCATGGTTAGATAACTTCTGAATAATTATTGATGTTATAATAAAATGGGAATGTAACTTAATAAGTGAGATTAAATTGAATTCATGTACAGTTAAAAATTATAATTTTATCAAACAATCATATGTGTTCTGATATATGGATGAATTTTTTCAAAAGAGTGAACATTAAATGGTTAGTTTTTTTAGGTTTTTTTACTGAACATCATGAACCTGTATCATTTTATTTAATATTATGTATATATATTCATGAATAATTGTGAAATAATTTTTAATATACTTATTATAATCTTATATAACCATAATAATATTTTTATGACCATCCTTATAGGCGGCGTAGAATAATGAATTATGTTGTTCATAGCAGCGGTGAACCCACCATTTCATAAACAATGCTTTCATTGAAGAAAAAAAGGGAGGGTATAATATAAATATTAAACCATAATAATAACATATCAGTATATTTATTAAATTTATGTTACTATGTTTAGGTTGATAATGATTATATGGGGTGGTAAAAGAAGAATAAAATTAAAAGAGGTTAGTTGACATTTTTACCTCTTTCTTTGGTCACATCTTTTAGGATATCCCTTAAAGCTCCTTGAAATAGTATTTGGGTGATATTATAATCACTAGGGTATGATGAATTTGGAATGTAATTGGGTTTAATTTTAGAAAGATCCAATTCTTATAATGCATGGAGGGAAGGGGTTGTGAAGGGTGGTATTTATAAGAGGAGTGGGGTGTTTTTGAATATTATATTCATTAGTTTATGATTTTGGCTCAAGAATATCTATCGTATTAATTATTATGACTATATATAGCAAATGGTACATGTTAGTTCAAACTAGTTGGTTCTTACATCATCTATGATTCAAAAATTAATTTATTTAATATTAAATACTATATTTTACTACATTTCACTATACACCAAAAAATTCATCTAATTTTGAAAAATACCAAAAATTCACCATAAACCTTTTTCAATGTTCAGATTCAAAAAAATAAAATCCATTTAATGAAATTTATTTTATAGCTTTTTAAAATTTAATTTTTTTCTTAAAACCTCAATTATTTGAAAAATATCAATATTAATACTATCCTCGATTTTATGAAACTTTTAAAAATTACTTATAGTCTCATATAATTATATCACCATTATAATAAAAAATAATATTAATTTGTAAATATTTTTTTTAAGAAATATATAATTTTATTTCAATCATTATATTTATTATAAAAAAGAAATTAAATCATTTATTTTTTACAAAAAATAAAAACTCTTAAATTATTATTTTCAAGACATTTATTTACTTATATCCCAATATATTATAATTTTACAGGATAACTAATTATTATTTTACATTTAAATAGGTTAGGTTGCTATTATAATGGCTAAGTTACTATTCTAAATGGTTAGATTATTATTCCAACCATTAGGTTTCAATTCCAACAGTCAAATTACAATTCCAACAGTCATATTTGTAACTATCAAATGGGTTACCTGTGTTATATAAATACACAATGTTTCATTAATTATTCATTCAATATTATTTTATCTCAAGTTTATAAATATTTTTATTTTCAAGATTAAAATTTAATTAATAATGTTATGATTTATTTTTAAAATGTTATTATTGTGTGAAATTATTACAGGGGATCTTGAATATCCAAATTTTACTATTTGTATTATCTTATTTCCTATTTTTGTCTTATTATAATAATTTTAATTCCCATGTCCATATTTTTTCTCTAAATATAATATCTAAATTATTTTAATAAAAGGTTTTAGGTTTCATCATCTGGTATGTGTGAATTATATAATATTATATTACTAAATATAAAACAATTATATATTTTGAAGTAAAATTCCATTTATAAAATTCTAGGTCACTATATTCTTCCACCTTAAGAAATTGTACCTTCATAATTTCATTTTTCCTACTAAGGTGAAAATAGGTGTGGGTAATTCTCATTTATCTCTTCCTCCAGTTCCCTTGTTGCCTTCTCATACTTATGGTTTCACATTTTTCACTTTGATTAGGTGATTCATCTAATTGAATTGAACTTTATCTCTATGGTCCATGATCTTCACTAGATAATCCTCATAAAAGAGATCATTTTTTACCTATAACACTACTGAATTTAGTACTTGTGAAAGACCTCCTATGTACTTTCATAATAGGGATATGTTTAATATGGTTTTTCTTGCGATAGGTTGGTGGGGGTACTAGTCGATAATCCATGACTCCAATGCGATTACAAATCTCAAAGGGGACGATGTACATGGGAATTATCTTTCTATTCTTCCCAAATCTAATGAATGTCTTCCATAAAGATATAAAAAGAAATACCTTATCTCCAAACTCAAACTCCAGGTCTTTTCAATGATTTTCATCATAGTTATTATATGAACTTTTAACATCCTTTACATGCTACTGAATGGTCTTGAACGTTTCTACCATTTCCTCAACCATTCCAGTCCCCAAAACCTTGAGTTCTTTAAATTTATGCCATCATGCCAGTGTCTGCATCTACTCCCATAAAGTTCTTCATACATATCCATTTGGTTTCTTGAGTGTAAAATGTTATTGTATGCTAACTTGAAAATAAGAATATGTTGATCCCAACCACCTTTGAAGTCCATCAATCATTCTCTCTAAATTTACAGGGTCTATCTAGTTCTATTAGATTGGCGATCATTTTGGCGGTGATAATAAATACTAAAGCTCAAATCAGTGTTTAAATCATGTTAAATATTTTCTATAACTTAGAGGTAAATCTTGTATCTCGATCCTATGCAACCGATTATGGCATTCCATGTATCATCACAACTTCTTTAATGTATATCTATGCATGTTGTTCAAGTGAGAAATCCTAACGAATTTAAATCAAGTGAACAATCTTTGTAAGACAAACCAACATAACCTGTAAAGAATTATTTCTTCTTCATGTAGTTAGAATACCAATGAAAAATTCCATGGTGATGTTTTCACATTTCCATGTTGGTATTGGTAATGATTGCATCATCCCATTGGACCATTTCCTTTTATCCTTAACCTGCTAATAAACTAGGAATATTGATGTATATTTTGTAATCTAAATATTCGTATTGTCTGAATAATAGTGCTCTTAGAGATCTCCATACGTATTAGTGATCCTTGGGTGGATATAGAAGGTACATCTATGTGAATCATTTAACAGATCTTTCTTTATCTCAGGATTATATAGTACACATAGTCATGAACCATATCTTATAACACTTTCTTCATTAATTTTTGAACATTGAGGATTTATATTTTCATATGGATTCCTCCTTCTTCTATATTTCTATATAATCTATTTAATCTTCAATTATCTTCTTCAGAAGGGATGATTAAGAAATAATGTGATAGAGGAATGATGATGTTACATCCTTTATGATTCCCATATCCATCCATTTAAAGTATAGGAATATTAGATCCTCATAAATTCTCATCACTGACATGGTTTTCATATATTTTAACATAAATTATCTACCACTTTATTTACTTTCCCAAGATAGTAGTGGATTAATTAGTCATAGTCCATGATCATCTCTAACCATCTTCAGTAGTGAATATTATGATCCCTTTGTGTGAATATATATTTGAGGCTCCCATGACCCATACATATCTCATACTTCACCCTATATAGATAATACCAGCATATTTTCAATGGTAATATCACTATAACCAACTCAAGATCATGTGTTGGATAGTTCTACTCATGATCTTTCAAATTCCTTGGGGCATAGGATATCACTTTATCAATCTACATTATTAAACTTTCCAAACCCGTCCTTAATGTATCACTGTGTACTATTAAAAGATCCCCATTTGAAGGCAACATGAGAACTGATGTAGTGATAAACCTCTATTACAAATCCTTGAATCCCTCTTCACATTCATCTACCCAGAAAAAATGTTATGTCATCAAATCACTCACCAGGTCTCTCCTAGATAGTGATAAGTTAAGTGCGATTCCCCAAGATTGCCACCAATAGGCCAGGGGTCGGAGGATAGAAACGAGTAGTCATATCACACATATAGGAGGCCTTATCCAAATGTACCTATTCACATTCACACATCTCTACATATTCATAAAATTTTGAAAGGTAAAAAAATTCAATACCAAATGTATATAAACATATATTACCCTTAAATAGAGTATGAAAAAATCATTTGAATGCATAAAGGTCCTGATACAGGTCCACCAAAAAATTAAAAAATATCCCAACCTACAAATAAGGATGGGAATGTAGTAAAAAATAAAAATGAAGAACAAACCGTGGTTTTTCAAGCACACTATACTCTACTAGCACCTGGTCCTCCTCAGAATCCATCAAATGGAATGTAATCTTCATAATACATGACATGTGTGTGCAGAAACCATTCATGGGTGAGTATAAAAATACCCTATAGGACACCTTTAACTAACTAAACATAAGTATCATGAGAGTTGTTAGCTTATCAGAAAGGTATGTCAATCAGGATATGAGACATAGTAGTAAGAACAATAACCCATATATAATCATAACCGACAATAGGTATCAAGAGGTTCTCAACCAGACATCCAACCACATGATTCTTCTTGAGGTATTAAGGAAACACTCATCTATAAAAACTTACTCCATGATCCATGATTTAATTGATGGAGCTTATCCAAGAGTTT
Organism: Viscum album; assembly: GCA_963277665.1. Lineage (NCBI taxonomy): Eukaryota > Viridiplantae > Streptophyta > Magnoliopsida > Santalales > Viscaceae > Viscum > Viscum album. Next base: position 741,091,303 of record OY728123.1, on the reverse strand, counting down.
GTTATTATCGATCCTTTCCAAAGGAATACTCACTGAATATCTGAAGATATAAATAAAAATATTGGGAATCATGCCCAATGACTATGGAGGACACCAAAAACCTAATCTAGAATTACCCTCTAAGTACGGGATTGTACACCCATGTATGTTAGTCCTAATGATTCCTCAAACACCACCTAGGTAAGGTGACGAAATGATAGATGATCCCACCCCAATAACATGGTGGTATTCTAGAATATCTATAAAATAATAAACCCATAGATGGGATTACAATTCTATATCTAGGATGTAATTTCATACTTTACCCTTATTGTAATAGACCAAGGGAACACACTCAACCGATATTGGCCCAAAATGAAGAGATAAAGGGCTTCAACTTTTCTTGGAAAAAATACCTGGAAACTATTGGGGGGTGGTACACAACATGTCTTTTATGCCTTGTGTCTTCTCATGTCTCTCTTTATTATATGAAATGCAATTAGCCAAATAAAAAACATTTCCTTTTGGGGTAAATGGTGTATATAGGTTATCCCATCACTCATTATGCTACCAACCAGTGCCCATATACATTTTCCCATGGTAATTTACTTTAGATTGTGCTTGTATACCATGGATGTGCCAGTGTACCTAGTCATTACATAGTACTAGTCTATGACCATGTACAATATCCATTCCCAAGTTCCTGTCTATGTCTATTCCCTTGCACTCCTGTAGTGCATGCCAAGCTGCTAGCATCGGGTCACAAGGAATGTGGTGGGGACCACATGGCATGTGGTATTTTTCTCTACTCATAAATCCATAGTTCCATTAGAGTGGAGTACACTGTGTGCATTCATTCATACAATACACCATGTTTTTGGGTATTTCACGGATAGTCTAGTATGTTCAATGTGTCTCACCCATACCAAAACCTCTATTCATTCAACCACTAGAGCAACCAATAATTTTGGGGCCTTGATCGACTAATCCCAACCATCATCAATGACTTGATTCCAACCAATGATTTTTATTGAAAATATCACATTTCAATTTTACATTATAGGATTCCAATACACTCACAATGATGATATCCAAATCTCAATTCAATCCTCCATTACTATAATTAACTTCAAATGTATCAATAATCATGATCACAAACCCATGGTAACAAATTATATTCACTAAATTTTAGTTACACGATGATCATTCATCTGATATTTTTCAAATCACTAGAGAGAAAATATATCAATAATGATCACATGTATAATAGAGATAGAAAAGAATAAAATAGAAACATGAGGAAAAAACCCCCATACAATTTTCTTATTGGAATCAGTCTACTACAATGAATATGAATAATTTAGAGTATTATTAAATGAATATTAAATTCCTATTTCTAGGAAAATAAGTCCATAACTAAAAAAAATGATCAACCCATGAATCAAACTTTTAGAATAATTGATTTATATTATCCATGGGTTTAAAAAAATGGGGAAATAAATCAATGAAAAACAAAATCACTACCTAAAGTTCAATCGATCAGTGATAAAGAATTTTTCATGACACTATCACTGATGAGATCCATATGCTTCGATTGGCATGACAATTTCCAATCCATGATCTTTCTATAGTCATCTAATAATCCTCCACCAACGAATCACTCTCATTCTCTAGTGTTATGCAGCTATCCCTGGAGATTTTCCAAAACCATATTTATATGGAGGCTTCTATGTCTAGTGAAATAAATAAATAATTAAATAGATAAATAAATAAATAAATGAATATGTAAAAAAATTTCTAGTCCACCCACAACCATTTTTTAACCAAACATTTGATGCTGAAAAATGTTATGTTGTGCCTAGGGTAAAACCCACATTCTATATTCAATGAACATATTCATTTTTCCATTAGAAACTCTATATTATATTTATCCCATTTTTTTGAAGAAATGTTTTTTAATGATATAATATATATAATGTTTTTATTATATCACTACTGAGGATCCATGGGCCATGGAATCTAACATCATCTCTATCTCTCAATCAAAAAATATTCTTTAATATATTTTAAATTCATACAAGAAAAAAAATAAATTTATTACATTATTCTCACCTCATAGATTCTCATCCTGAAAATCAAAAACTCATACTAAAAATGATATGGGTAATGAGGTTACATCTGTGTCTCACACTTCTAGGTTCTCTCCTGAAGATTCTTGTTCTACCACTAGAAAGATACAAAGGGAATCACCTACCCATGAAGGATCTTCCCCTTTAGATCCTTAATTTCTATTTGGAACTTTGTAAAGGTTTCTCCATCCTCAATTTTCATCTTTCCTTTTTCAATAACATGTGATAGGTCATGCTCAAACCTACTCAATTGTGATATGTGGAATACATAATGTACCCAATATAACTATGGTGGTTGGGCTAAGTAGTAGGCCACCTCACCAAAACTACACGCTATCTAGAAAGGGTCAATGAACCTTGAATATAACTTTACTCCTTGGTTAAATTTACATAATCTACATTGAGGTGATACCTTCAAGAATACACGGCCCCCCTCATCAAACTCATATGTCCTCCTTCATTGGTCCTCATAAGATTTTTTTAGATCTAGATAGTCCACATCCACTCCTAGATGATCTTTAATTTTTTTTTCATAACTCATACCAACTCTTGTCCAATTATTATAAAACCATCTAGAATATTCCAACAAATTGGTTATGTATAGAACCTCCCATAAATTTCCTCAAATAGTTCTATACTGATAGCGTAATGATAGTAGTTGTCACTATGGGTAGGTTATCCTCTCACCTACGGAAAAAATCCAACATGAAAGCCCGAAGCATGTCCTCTAGAACCTGAATTTTCTACTCATTATAGATGTCATTATAGTAGTGAAATTCCATAATCTAATACCACTGATTCCCTATGGCCTCTGACATTCCTATCCATAATCGTGATGTAAATCAAGAATCATGGTACTAAACAATCATCGATGGAACTATTTATAGAGGAACTATCTTCTATACATAAATATCCCAAGATATATATATAAATATTCTCTCTAATCACTAGGAAGTGGGATGACTTGGTGAGTCATACTATGATCAGCCTAATAACACTGTAACCTATATATGATAATGGAAATACCATCATGAATTCCATATATATACCATAAAAAATACACTATATCACCTCTAGGGGTTGAGATAAACATAGTAGAGCACGATTCATAACCTTCATCTATTGACAAGTATGAAATTGAGAAAAAAATATATTACACACTTCTTCATCCCTATCAAAAAAAATTGACATTAATGATCCTCGTACATCATCACAAAAACTAGATGTACCACTAAGGGGTTTGTCTGAAACTCCATAGAAACCTCCTCATACAACATAACTGGTACCATCATCGATCCTTAGAATAGTATGATATGATCCCCACATTCATAAATTCCATCAAGAACCCATCCAATGGATATCTAAGTACACATAGTATCATAGTCGGTATCTACTAGTTGAGTCTCCCTAACACACTATAGAAGTGATATGGTAATAACCATTGATTAGAGGTAAGACAAAACATCATTTTCTAATAAAAAACTACAATGTGGATAATTTATATGAATATTTGGTCAAAAACTACAAATAAGATATCCTATTGAGTGAATCCTCTACCACATTCCCCTTATTAGGAGTTTAGAATATCTCATTGTCATAATACGATAGGAACTATATCCCAGTTCATATCATTTTATGAGAATATATACTTGATACTCTTAGGGTCATAATGGATGATAAATTTCTCTCACATAATAAAGTGTCACCACATCTTCTGGGAAAAGACTACTGCTGTCATCTTTTGAATATGGGTTGCATAGATCTACTCATGTCATCACTATTATTGATACCCATAGGTAATCACTACCCACCTCAACATCAGGACAAAATCATGTCAGGTCTTAGAGGAATAAAAAAAACTACATACTCAATATCCTACTTTTTCCATTCAATATGTGGGTGCTCATCAAACATTACCGTAACTCCTGAAAATCATGCTAGAGCCTTTAGATCGTCATGAAAGGGTGTATCTTCTATTTCCATGAAGGTAAAGGTGATGATATCTTGGAGATATTATATATAAATCTCTTGTAGTATCCTACTAACCCAAGGAAGCTCTACACCCAAGCACACTCTTGGGTGGATCCAAGGAAAGCACTACCCCAACCTTTAATGGGTCCACTATTACACCCTATTTTAAGATGAAATGTCCTAAAATTTCATCCTCTCAAATACATAATAGAAACTTATAGAGATTACCATAAATATGGTGGTCTTTGATTATGTTTGAGACAATCCTCAAGTGTCTCATGTGCTCCTCTTTGGATTATGAGTACATTAGGATTTCATTAATGAAGACCCTAAAAACCATTATAAGAAAGGGTAAAAGATCCAGTTCATGTGTCCCATCAAAATTGATGGGGAATTATTCTTTCTGAAACTAATTATCGTATACTCATAAGTACCATATCGATATGAAAATGTCATCTTTGGTATATCCACATCATGTACTCAGTGTTGGAGATAAGTTGGTATGTGGTCAATCTTCAATAGATATCTTTCCCCTCTCAAATGATCAAAGAGGTCATTAATCCTAAGTCTTGAATATTTATTCTCCATGGTCACATGGTTTAGGAAACAATAATTTACACAAAACCTCATTCTCCCTTACACCTTCTTGGAGAAAACAATTGGGGCTGCCCAAGGTGACACATTGGGTATAACAAATATCTTACTATAAAATTCCTGAAACCACACCTTTAGATCACAAATATCTATGGAATCCATATGATATTTTGAAATAGATATCAAATAATTCTTGGGGTTAAATTTTATGCATCAATATATCTATCAAGGAAGAGGTTATCCCACACATCCTCAGTAAAGATGTCCTCATATTCCATCACCACTATAGAAGTTGAAATCCCATAACATCCATTTATACCTAGGTAATACTACCCAATTGATGAGTAATAAGCTTCACCCTCTTATGTATGAGAACACATGATGTAAAACCTCATCCCATCACTACAAACACATCACATACTCTACTAAAAATAGTCAACATGGGAATGAACTATGGATATGTAGTCCATACCTAAGATGAAATGAAATGTCATAATTGATTTTATAAAGAGATCCCATATGAAACTCTCTTATCCATGATTCAAATAACACTATTGGAGGATGTGCATGATCACTAAATCCCCTATGACAACAATATCCAATATTAAAGGTCATGCCGAGTTCTCAACCAGAATATGTAAGTCGCTAGCAAGATAGGTGGAATGAAAAAAATTTCTCATGAATATATCTACTAATACTATATCTAGAGTAGATAAGGTATAAGATTTACCTAAAATAATCCCTAGAAGATTTGGGTAATAGGAAACCACTTTCAATAGTTTTCCTTGTCCTTGACCACTAGGTCACTGATCCCAGCATGGACTATCTAGGAGTTGTGGTGAAAATAATTCAAACCATTTTCCACCTCTATCTTATATACCTCCTTCTATACCACATATCCCACCCTAATACCCTCTTTCATCATTCCAATTAATCTACCTAGGTGGTCCATTGAACATGTCTCTATTATCTTCATGGAGAGTCATACAACCCCACATGGGATGACCCAGACTATTTTAAGATAAACACCACCTCTCTTTAGGATGTCTAGAACCATCCCTTGAGACCTAAAATAAAAAACCTCTCTCCTGATACTGTATCCTAAATAATATCACACACATAGATCTCTATTTATATGTCAAACACTAGCTGTTTAGGTAATGACTTATGTGTTCCCACTACCAGCACCAACTATCAGTGTTTTCTCACCAAAATATCTATCTAGTACTAATGCCTCTTCAAACACTCTAGTATTGGTTGGAGTAAAACCAGAAATCACTCCATCCAGGATATCTTGGTGTAAATATCACTTGAAGGTTCATTCATAAAATAATGGGTCTAGAACCTCAACTATAAAGTATCATGAGAGTTCAGTGGACATCTATTAATACTCTTTCATAGTCATGTTGCACCATTGAAGCCGAAAAAGCTCTTAGATGAGTACCATTACCAATGTGGTAGGATAAAAATACTTACTAAAGAGGTGATAAAAATATATGAAGGAGATATATCTCACTTCATGATTTTATGTCCCTAGATTCCACCATATCCCAGAAGATCCTCGAAGAAGACTCACCACTATTACCAACATCTATCCTGGAGGTGTCCTCACAAGGCCAAAAACATAGGTGACCTTATCTATAAATTACATAGATTCTTGGGGGTTGGGATTTACCCAAAACCTTTTAGGTTTAAGCATTTGAAACTCATGGATATTACTCCACATGCACACATCCTTATCTGGTACTTCTAGTGAAACCTACTGGTCAACATGTGGTTGAAAAACTATAAAACCACCCTTAGGTACCACCTCATGTACAAAACCCTTTACTAAAGCCTTATAACTTAGTTGATAATCATCCTAATCTTACCCTGGAATAATGTATGGATTCCTTTGTAGATGTTTCTGAAAATAAAATCATGAATTTTCATGGTCAATGAGTATATTTGTGGAGTTTAATCAGGAAGGGTATGGATACAAAAACCCAATCCTATATGATGCATGTACAAAAGTTTTTCCTAAAAACAGTGCCTATATGTACTGAGTTAATAAAAATGTTATTAGATTCCTAGTTAATGGATATGTTCGTCACTACACCAATATTAGATTACCTTCCCTAAAAACTAAACTGGTAACAGTTTAACACTATTTCTATAAATCCTAATCTAATCGTCAAAGCTCGATAATATCCAATGTACTTCCTAGGATGAAACATATCTGTGATACCACTTCAACACAATCCAATCCACTAGGGAACATATCACCGATGTTAAGATGAGTGTGAAACTTCAAGCCTTCCTCTAATAGACTAGGATCTATAGACCAACATAGAGTAGGCATATCACACATTTGGAAGGACATAGACTAATGTATATGTATACAGTCACACATCTCCAAATATCCATACAATTCTGAAATGTAAATCATAGTTGATATCCAATGCCTGCACACATATATAACCCACAACTAGAGTATGAAAAAAGTACTCAAAAGAGTAAAGGTAATAATAAAATCCAACCAAAAACTTCAAAAGAGTCCAACCTATTAAGGAGGGGAATTGTATCCAATGAAACAACATAGACTGAACCACATTCTATCTATTTTATTATGATTCACTTTCTCCAGTTCAACCAGGGACATTGTTAAAAAGAATTTCATCTATATAATAAATTACACATGTGTGGGAAATTCCTATACATGGGTGAGTATAAAAATACCCAGTAGGACACCCCAACATAATCAAAAATAAGAATCAAGAGAGTAGTCATCTCATCATAAAGGTATGTAAATAAAGATATGATATTGTGTCAAAAGTATTACTTCTCACTTTTACTTTCCTATAGTTATGGAAATCATGAAAACTATCTTAAAACATTTTTACTAAAATTTAATATCCTAGGTGTTTTAGTATGTTTTTGTATAAAATAATATATTTCACCATATATAGAAAATGTTATAATGTATTATGAATATTAAATTATCATTCTTCATTTTGACCATCTGATTGAGCATGTGTCTGATTAATTCGACTTACCTGTAATCAGACCAGTAGTTGGAATTTTATATTTTCTATAGTACTTAAAAAATTCATGACCATTAAATTGATTCTGGTACTGAAATAATCAGACTAATCCTCATAAGGATTATCATATTGAAGAATATTAAGGAAGTCCATTTAACTATCCTATATTTATAATCAGAATATATAAGACTTATTTCTATCTTATGTAATACTTTTAGAATTCTAATGGTGGTAAAAAATGACATCGAACATTCAGTTATGCCAAAGCATTGTGAGCTCTCAATGATCTATCCATCTGAGGCCATATTAACTAACTCATAAATATGACTGTTGGAGATTCAACTATAAATTTATGTTCATTTGAAGATTTGGGAGATGGTACATTTCAAAAATCAAGTCTTCCTAATTTTTACATGATTGAACACCTCGTTCTAGTAAATTTTAATACTTTAGAGAATTATAGTTCTATAGAATCATTATTAGGGTTGTTTCCTTTAATGTTTTCTCAATTTTATAGTTCTATAGAATCCTTGTTAGGGCGGTGTAGAATAATGAATTATGTTGTCCATTGCAGCAGTGAGCCCACCATTTCATAAACAATGCTTTCATTTAGGGAAAAAAGGGAGGGTATAATATAAATATTAAACCATAATAATAACATATCGGTATATTTATTAAATTTATGTTACTATGTTTAGGTTGATGAGGATCATATGGGGTGGTAAAAGAAGAATAAATTTAAAAGAGGTTATTCGACATTTTTTCCTCTTTCTTTGGTCACATCTTTTAGGCTATCCCGTAAAGCTCCATGAAATAGTATTTGGATGACATTATAATCACTTGGGTATGATTTATTTGGAATTTATTTGGGTTTAATTTCAGAAATATCCAGTTATTAGAATGTGTGGAGGGAAGGGGTTGTCAAGGGTGGTATTTATAATAGGAGTGGGGTGTTTTTGAATATTATATTCATTAGTTTATTATTTTGATTCAAGAATATCTATCGTATTAATTATTATGACTATATATTGTAAATGGTACATGTTAGTTCAAAATAGTGGGTTCTTACATTATCTATGATTCAAACATTCATTTATTTAATGTTAAATAATATATTTTACTATATTTCACTATACACCAAAAAATTCACCTAATTTTGAAAAATACAAAAAATTCACCATAATCATTTTTCAATGTTCAGATTCAAAAAAATAAAATCCATTTAATGAAATTTACTTTATATCTTTTTAAAATTTAATTTTTTATTAAAAGCCTCAATTATTTGAAAAATATCAATGTTAATACTATGATCGATTTTTTGACACTTTTAAAAATTACTTATAGTCTCATATAATTGTATCACCATTATAAGAAAACATAATATTAATTTATAAATAATTTTTTAAAAAAATTTATAATTTTATTTAAATCATTATATTTATTATAAAAAATAAATTTAAACATTTATGTTTTACAAAAAATAAAAACTCCTAAATTATTATTTTTAAGACATTTATTTACTTCTATCCCAGTATATTGTAATTTTACAGGATATCTAATTATTATTTTACATTTAAATAGGTGAGGTTTCTATTAAAATGGTTAAGTTACTATTCCAAATGGTTAGATTACTATTCCAACCATTAGGTTACAATTCCAACGGTCAAATTACTATTCCAACAGTCATATTTGTAACAATAAAATGGGTTACCTATTTTCTATAAATACACAATGTTTCATTAATTCTTCATTCAATATTATTTTATGTCAAGTTTATAAATATTTTCATTTTCAAGTTTAAAATTTAATTAATAAGGTTATGATTTATTTTTACAATGTTATTCTTGTGTGAAATTATTATAGGGGATCTTGAATATCCAAATTTTCTTATTCATATTATCTTATTTCCTATTTTTGTCCCATTATAATAATTTTAATTCTCATGTCCATCTTTTTTCTCTAAATATAATGTTTAAATTATTTTAATAAAAGGTTTTAGGTTTCATCATGTGGTATGTGTGCATTATATAATATAATATTACTAAATATAAAACAATTATATATTTAGAAGGAAAATTCCATTGATAAAATTCTAGGTCACTATATTCTTCCACCTTAAGAAATTTTACCGTCATAATTTCATTTTTCCTACTAAGGTAAAAATTGGTGAGGGTAATTCTTAGTTATCTCTTCCTCCAGTTCCCTTGTAGCCTTCTCATACTTATGGTTTCACATTTTCACTTTGATTGGAAGAGTCATCTTATTGAATTGAACTTTATCTCTATGGTCCAAGATCTTCACTGGATAATCCTCAAAAAAGAGATCATTTTTAACCTATAACACTACTGAATTTTGTACTTGTGAAAGACCTCATATGTAGTTTCATAATAGGGAAATGTTTAATATGGCTTTTTCTTGAGATAGGTTGGTGGGGGTACTAGTCGATAATCCAAGACTCCAATGCAATCACAAATCTCAAAGGGGATGATGTATATGGGAATTATCTTTCTATTCTTCCCAAATATAATGAATCTCTTCCATAAAGATATAAAAAGAAATACCTTATCTCCAAACTCAAACTCTAGGTATTTTCAATGATTTTCATCATAGTTATTCTATGAACTTCGAATATCCTTGATATGCTACTGAATGGTCTCGACCTTTTCTACCATTTCCTCAACCATTTCAGCTTCCAAAACCTTAATTTCATCAAATTTATGCCATCATGAAAGTGTCTGCATATACTCCCATAAACGTCTTCATACATATCCATTTGGTTTCTTGAGTGTAAAATATTATTGTATGCTAACTTGAAAATAGGAATATGTTGATCCCAACCACCTTTGAAGTCAATCAATCATTCTCTCTAAATTCCCAGAGTCTATCCAGTTCTCTTAAATTGGTGATCATTTTGGCCTTGATAATAAATACTGAAGTTCAAATCAGTGTTTAAATCATGTTACTGATTTTCTAGAACTTAGAGGTAAATCTTGTATCTCGATCCTATGCAACCGATTGTGGCATTCCATGTATCATCACAACATCTCTAATGTATATCTATTCAAGTTGATCAATTGAGAAATCCTAACAAATTTAAATGGAGTGAACAATATTTTGTAAGACAAACCACCATAAACTATAAAGAATTATTTCTTCTTTATGTATTTAGAATACCAATGAAAAATTCCATGGTGACATTTTCACATTTCCATGTTAGTATTGGTAATGATTGCATCATCCCCTTGGACCATTTTATTTTATCCTTAACCTACTAATATACTAGGAATTTTTATTTACATTTTGTAATCTACATATTAATATTGTCTAAATAATAGTGCTCTTGGAGATCTCCATACATATTAGTGATCCTTGGGTGGATAGAGAAGGTAGATCTATGTGAATCATTCAACAGATCTTTCTTTATCTCAGGATTTTATAGTACATATAGTCCTGAACCATATAATATAACACTTTCTTCATTAATTATTGAACTTTGAGGATTTATATTTTCATATATATTTTACCTTCTTCTATATTTCTATATCATCTATTTAAGCATCCATTATCTTCTCTAGAAGGGATGATTTAGAAATAATTTGAGAGAGGAATGATGACGTTACATCCTTTATGATTCCCATTTCCATCCATTTAAAGTATAGGAAGATTGGATCCTCATAAATTCTCATCACTGATATGGATTTCATATATTTCAACATAAATTATCTACCACTTTATTTACTTTACCAAGATTGTATTGGACTGATTAGTTATAGTCCATGATCGTCTCTAACCATCTTCAGTAGTAAATATTAAGCTCCCTTTGTGTGAATATATATTTGTGGCTCCCATGATCCATATATATCTCATACTTCTCCCTATATAGATAATACAACCATATTTTCAATGGTAATATCACTATAACCAACTCAAGATCATGTGTTGGATAGTTCTACTCATGATCTTTCAAATTCCTTGGGGCATAGGCTATAACTTTATCATTCTACATTATTAAACTTCCCAAACCCTTCATTAAAGTATCATTGTGTACTATTAAAATATCCCCATTTAAAGGAAACATGAGAACTAATGTAGTGATAAACCTCTATTAAAAATCCTTGAATCCATCTTCACATTCATCTATCCAGAAAAAATTTCACGTCATGAACTGACTCACCAGGTCTCTCATAGCTAGCGATAAGTTAAGTTTGATACCCCAAGATTGCCACCAATAGGATAGGGGTTGGAGGCCCGAAACGAGTAGTCATATCACACATATAAGAGGCCTTATCCAAATGAACCTATTCACAAGCACACATCTCTACATATTCATAAAATTTTGAAAGATAAAAAAAATTCGATACCAAATGTATATACACATATATTACCCTTAAATAGAGTATGAAGAAAGAATTTGAACGCATAAAGGGCCCGATACAGGTCCGCCAAAAAACTAAAAAATATCCCAACCTACCAATAAGGATGGGAATGTAGTAAAACATAACAATGAAGAACAAACCATTGTTTTTCAAGCACACTATGCTCCACTAGCACCTAGTCTTCCTCAGTATCCATCAAATGGAATGTAATCTCCATAATACATGACATGTGTGGGCAAACCCCATTCCTGGGTGAGTATAACAATACCCTATAGGACACCTTTAACTAACTAAACATAAGTATCATGAGAGTTGTTAGCTTATCAGAAAGGTATGTCAATCAGGATATGAGACATAGTAGTAAGAACAATAACCCATATATACTCATAACTGACTATAGGTATAAAGATGTTCTCAACCATACATCCAACCACATGATTCTTCTTGAGTTATTAAGGAAACACTCATCCAAAAAAACTTACTCCATAAGCCATGATTTCACTGATGGAGCTTATCCAAGAGTTTTTTCTTATCGATCCTTTCCAAAGGAATAATCACTGAATCTCTAAAGATATAAATAAAAATATTGGGAATCATGCCTAATGACTATGGAGGACTCCAAAAACCTAATCTAGAATAACCCTCTAAGTGGAGGATTATACACCCATGTCATTTAGTCATAATGATTCCTCAAAAACCACCTAGGTAAGGTGATTAATGATAGATGATCCCACCCCAATAACATAGTGGGATTCTGGAATCTCTATCCAATAATAAAACCATATATGGGATTACAATTCTGTACCTAGGATGTAATTCCATACATTACCCTTATTGTAATAGACCAAGGGAACACACTCAACCGATATTGGCCCAAAATGAAGTGATAAAGGCCTAAAATTTTCCTGGAAAAAGTATCTGGCAAGTATTGGGGGGAGTTACACAACATGTCTTTTATTCCTTGTGTCTTCTCATGTCTCTCTTTATTACATGAAATGTAATTAGCCAAATATAAAACATTTCCTTTTGGGTTAAATGGTGTATAGAGGTTATCCCATCACTCATTGTGCTACTAACCAGTGCCCATATACATTTTCCCGTGGTAATTTACTTTAGATTATTCTTGAATACCATGGATGTGCCAGTATACCTAGTCATTCCATAGTACTAGTCTATGACCATGTACTATATCCATTCCCAAGATCCTATCCATGTCTATTCCCTTGCACTCCTATAGTACACGCCAAGCCGCTAGCATCGAGTCACAAGGAATGTGGTGGGGACCACATGGCATGTGGTATTTTTCTCTAATCATAAATCCCTAGTTCCATTAGAGTGAAGTACACTGTGTGCATTCATTCCGGCAATACACCATGTTTTTGGGTATTTCACTGATAGTCTAATATGTTCAATGTGTCACACCCATACCAAAACCACTATTTATTCCACCACTAGACCAACCAATAATTTTGGGGCCTGGATTAACTAATCCCAACCATTATCAATGACGTGATTCCAACCAATGATTTTCATTGAAAATATCACATTTCACTTTTCCATTCTAGGATTCCAAGACACACACAATGATGATATCCAAATCTCAATTAAATCCTCCATTACTATAATTCACTTCAAATGTATCAATAATCATGATCTCAAACACATGGTAACAAATTCAATTCACTAAATATTAGTTACATGATGATCATTCATCTGATATGTTTCAAATCACTAGAGAGAAAATATATCAATGATGATCACATGTATAATAGAGATAGAAAAGAATAAAATAAAAACATGAGGAAAAAACCCCATACAATTTTCTTGTTGGAATCATTCCATTACAATGAATATGAATAATTAAGAGTATTATGAAATGAATATAAATTCCAATTTCTAGGAAAATAAGTCTATACCTAGAAAACATGATCAACCCATGAATCAAACTTTTAGAATAATTGATTTAGATTATCCAAGGGTTTAAAAAACCGGGAAATAAATAAATGATAAACAAAATCACTACCTAAAGTTCAATTGATCACTAATGAAGAATTTTTCAAGACACTGTCACTGATGAGATCTATAAGATCTGATTGTCATGACAATTTCCAATCCATGATCTTTCTATGGTCATCTAAGAATCCTACATCAACGAATCACTCTCATTCTCTAGTGTTATGCAGCTATCCCTGTAGATTTTCCAAAACCATATTTATATATAGGATTCTATGTCTAGTGAAATAAATAAATAAATAAATAGATAAATAAATAAATAAATAAATATTTAAAAAAACTTTCTAGTCCACCGACAACCATTTTTTTACCGAACATTTGATGCTGAAAAATGTTATGTTGTGCCTAGGGTAAAACCCACATTCTATATTCAATGAACATATTTGTTTTTAAATTAGATACTGTATTTGATATTTATCCCATTGTTTATGAAGAAAAGTTTTTTCATGATATAATATATATAATATTTTTATTATATCACTATTGAGGATCCATAGGCAATGGAATCTAGCATCATCTCTATGTCTCAATCTAAAAATATTATTTAATATATTTTAAATTCATACAAGAAAAAAATAAAGTTATTACATTCTTCTCACCTCAAAGATTATCCTCTTGAAAATAAAAATCTCATACAAAAAAAGATACGGGTACTGAGACCACATCTGTGTCTCACAATTTAAGGTTCTCTCCTGAAGATTCTTGTTCTACCACCAAAAACATACCAAGGGTATCACCTACCCATAAAGGATCTTCTCCTTCAGATCCTTAATTTCTATTTGGAACTTTGTAAAGGTTGCTCCATCCTCAATTTTCATCTTTCGTTTTTCAATAACATGTGGTGGGTCATGCTCACACCTCCTCAATTGTGATATGTGGAATACATCATGTACCCAATATAACTATGGTGGTTGGGCTAAGTAGTAGGCCACCTCACCAAAACTACACACTATCTAGAAAGGGCCAATGAACCTTGAATATAACTTGCCTACTTGGTTAAATTTATATAATCTACATTGAGGTGAGACCTTCAAGAATACATGGCCCCACTCATCAAACTCCTATTTCCTCCTTCATTGGTCCTCATAAGATTTTTATAGATCTAGATAGTCCACATCCACTCCTAGATGATCTTAACTTGTTTTTCATAACTCATACCAACTCTAGTCCCATGATAATTGAATCCTATAGACTATTCGAACAAATTGGTTATGTATAGAAACTCCCATGAAATTACTCAAATAGTTCTATACCGATTGTGTAATGATAGTAGTTTTCACTATGGGTAGGTTATCCTCTCACCTATGGAAAAAAATTCAACATGAATGCTTGAAGCATGTCCTCTAGAACCTGAATTTTCTACTCATTATAGATGACATTATAGGAGTGAATTGCCATAATCTAAAACCACTGATTCCAAATGGCCGCTAACATTACTCTCCATAATCATGACATAAATCAAGAATCATGGTATGAAACAATCATCGATGGAACTATGTAGAGAGGAACTATCTTCTACACATAAATATCCCAAGATATATATATAAATATTCTCTCTAATCACTAGGAAGTGGGATGACTTGGTGAGTCATTCTATGATCACCCTAATAACATTGTAACCTATATATGATAATGTAAATACCATCATGAATTCCATATATATACCATAAAACATACACTATAGATCCTCAAGGGGTTGAGATTGACATAGTAGAACACGTTTCTTAACCTTCATCTATTGAAAAGTTTGAAATTGAGAAAAAAAATCTACTACACACTTCTTCATCCATATCAAGAAAAATTGACATTAAAGATCTTGGTGAATCATCTCAACAACTAGATGTACCACTAAGGGGGCTGTTTGAGACTCCATAAGAACCTCCTCACACAACATAACAGGTACCATCATCAATCCTTATAATATTATGATATGATCCCCACATTCATAATGTCCATCAAGAACACATCTAATAGGTATCTATGTACACATGGTATCATAGTCGGTATCTACTAGTTGAGCCTCCCAAACACACTATAGATGTGATAGGGTAATAAACATTGATTAGAGGTAAGAGAAAACATCATTTTATACTAGAAAAACTACAATGTGGAAAATTTCTATGAATATTTGGTCAACAACTACGAATAATATATCCTATTGAGTGAATCCTCTACCACATTCTCCTTGTTAGGAGTTTAGACTATTTCATAGTCATAATACTATATGAACTCTATCTCAAGATGATATCATTTTATGAGAATATATACTTGATACTCTTAAGGTCATAATGGATGATAAATTTCTATCACATAATAAAGTGTCACCACATCTTCTAGGAAAAGAATACTACTGTCATCTTTTGATTATTGGTTGCATAGATCTACTCATGTGGTCCCTATTATTGATACCCATAGGAAACAACTACCCACTTCAACATCAGAAAAAAACCATGTCAGGTCTTAGAGGAATTACCAAAAAACTACATACTCAATATCCTACTTTGTCAATTCAATATGGGGGTGCTCATCAACCTTTACCATAACTCCTGAAAATTTTGCTGGAGCCTTTACATCATCATGAAAGGGTGTATATTCTATGTCCAAGAAGGTAAAGGTGATGATTTCTTGGAGAAATTATTTATAAATCTCTTTTAGTAGCCTACCAACCCAAGGAAGCTCTACACCCCAGGCACACTCTTGGGTGGATCCAAAGAAAGTACTACCCCAACCATTACTGGGTCCACTAATACATCCTATTTTAAGATGAAATGTTCTAAAATTTCAACCACTCAAATACATAATAGAAACTTATAGATATTACCATAAATATGGTGGTCTTTTATTATGTCTGAGACCATCCTCAAGGGTATCATGTGCTCCTCTTTGGATTCCGAGTATACTTGGATGTCATTGATGAAGACCCCTACAAACTAGTATAAGAAAGGATAAAAGATCCAGTTCATGTGTCCCATGAAAATTGATGGGTAATTATTCTTTATAAAACTAGTTATTATATACTCATAAGTACCATATCGATATGAAAATGTCATCTTTGGTATATCCACATCATGTACTCAGTGTTTGGGATAAGATAATCTGTGGTCAATCTTCAAGAGATATATTTCCCATCTCAAATGGTCAAAGAGTTCATTGATCCTAAGTAGTGAATATTTATTCTCCATGGTCACATGGTTTAGGAAAAAATAATCTACACAAAACCTCATTCTCCCTTACACCTTCTTGGAGAAAACAATTGGGGATTCCCAAGGTGACACATTGGGTATAACAAATCCCTTACTATAAAATTCCTCAAACCACACCTTCAGATCACAAATATCTATGGCATACATATGATATTTTGAAATAGATATAAAATAATTATTGGGGTTAAATTTTATTCATCAATATATTTATCAAGGGGGAGGTTATCCCAACACATCCTCAGTAAAGATGTCCTCATATTATATCACCATTATAGGAAGTTAAAATCCCATAACATCCATTTATCCCTATGTAATACTAGCCAATTGACGAGTAAAAAGCTTCACCCTATTATGTATGAAACTATGCTACACTTCATGGGTTTTATTCTCACCCATGATGTATAACCTCATCCCATCACTACAAACACATCACATCCTCTACTAGAAACAGTCAATATGGGAATGAACTATGGATAAGTAGTCCATACCTAAGATGAAATGAAATATCATAATTGATTTTACAAAGAGATCCCAAATGAAACTCTCTTATCTATGATTCAAATAACACTATTGGAGCATGTGCATGATCACTAAATCCCCTACGATAAGAGTATCCAATATAAAAGGTCAATCCAAGTTCTCAACTAGAATATCTAAGTCTCTATCAAGAGAGGTGTAATGAAAACATTTTCTCATGAATATATCTACTAGTATTATAGCTAGAGTAGATAAGGTATACTCTATACCTAAAATAATCCCTAGAGGATTTGGGTAATAGGAAACCACTTTCAACAGTTTTTATTGTCCTTGACCACTAGCTCCCTAATCCCAGCATGGACTATCTGGGAGTTGTGGTGGAAATAGGTCAATCCATTTCCACCTCTATCTTATCTCCCTCCTTATATACCACATATCCCACCCTAAATAGATTCATCAAATTTATGACTCCTCTAGATACATTTAAATAGGTGTATAGTCTTTTTTCATTGAACTTTATCTCTATAGTCCAAGAATTATACTAGTTTTTATTCTTAAAAAAGATCGTGATCTATTATTATAAAATCTAATTTTAGTATATGTGAAAGATTAGGTTTTTTACTTTCTCAGGTGATATATATAGAACACATTCTGAACTTCAAAGAGGTTCTGTGGAAGCATAAAGTGCTAAGTTACTATCCCTACTTGATCTAGAATTCTGATGGGGAAAATATAAAGAGGAATCAACTTTCAATTATTATAGAATATCATAACCTTATTCCATGGAGAAATTCAAAGAAACACCTTCTCACCAACTTCAAACTCCTGATCCGACCAATGATAATCAACACAATGTTTCTATCAACTATGAGAAGCCTTTATGTGTTGTTGAATAACTCTAACTTTTTTCACCATTTCCTTAGGAATATAAGGTCCCAATATATTAATTTCTTAAAAATCATCCCAAAATTTTATATTTCCACAATTATTTCAATAAATTTAATAAAAAATATCCATATGAATGCTCTAGTGAAAGTTATTATTTTTAAAAATGCACTATAGGATGGTGTTGATTCCAAACACCTTTGAAATCCATTGAACAGTATATCATCATATATTTTATGGTTTTAATGGTTCTATCATACTAACTATATATCTAAGGATGATACATAGTACTAAAGCACAAAATTGTATTATGATTTTTCTGAATACTTTTCCAGAACATCAAGTTAAACCTCATATCCCGATTAGAGATAATAGATGGTGGTGTTCCATTCAACCTTGAAAATTAATTAATTTATATTTACAAAATATGATCAAGATACAAATATTTTTTAGATGAAATGAAATGTTATTACATTGTAAGGAATTTTACTATAACCCAAATAGAATTATGAAATTTATGTTTTTTAGGGATTCTGACAATAAAATCCATAGTGATGTTTTCCCATTTCCATTATAGTATGGGTAATGGTGGTTACATCCCCTTAGAATTCAATGTATTAACCTTAACTTTCTGAAATACCAATAATTGATATATATATATAATCAATAATATTTCTCTTAACACTATCCCATCAAAAATACTATTTCATATCTTTATTCATCTTTATACTTCATAGTTATAAATTAAATAATTAACTATGAGCCTCATCAAACATCTCCTTCCACAAACATTGTATTGATGGAATAAATTCATGGTTTATGAACCTTATCATTCCTTCCAAATCAAGGTCTAATTAATGAATTTTTTTAGCATATTCTATAGTTCCTCATATTCCTTTCATTCCTCCTTAATATTCACATAGATAGATGGTTAAAAACGCTTTTGAGATAGATATTATTTCTCTAATTCTTTCAATATTTTCAGTTAAATACATTAAAAACCTAGAAAAATTGTATCCTTTTTTATCGTCATCATAGACAAGTTACCATGACCCTTTCAACTTAGAGAATCTTCCAACTTATTCTCTTTTCGAGGGTGTTAATTTATTGAGAAATCATAATAATTAATCAACTATAACTATCCTATTTAGTTCATATTATTATCATTTTGACTGAATATATACAGTAACCTTTTATGATCAGTATGTATATATATATCCCCCCATTCTCTATAAATATAATCCTCCATATCTTTAATGAAAAAATTAATCCAACTAAATCCAAATTGTGAGTTAGGTAATTTTTCTCCTGGACTATAAATTTTCATGAGGCATAAGTTATTACCACATAATTATATATGTGAAAGAATCCTTGAACATTCAATAATGCATCACTTTCGATCAAAAACCATTTTTCACTACAGGGTAATGTAATCATGGGTGTGATGACAAACCTTCTCTTCAGTTCCTTGAAATTTTCATCACATTTATCTATACAAATGAATTTGTAACCCTTCTATCATAACGTGGTGGATTGATTAGATATCCACGAAAATAATCCATAAAACAACAATAATTTTTAGGAAAACAAAGAAAACTATGGATTTTAGTCATCATTGGTTATTTGGGACAACTATCAATAACTCCATTTTTGATGGATCCACTGATATATTCTAACTTGAGATTATATGACCCATGAAATGAATATTTTTGTAATCAAAATTCACATTTTATATATTTTAAATATATTTTTTCTTTCCTAAGGGTTTTCGCTTTAATCCTCAAGTTATCTTCATTCTCTTACTTTCTCTCTGAATAAATAATAATAAAATCTATAAAGACTACCAAATCTAATCAAGGTTATCTCTAAGGACCTTACTCATTAAATAAATGAATATAGTGTGTGAATTAGTAAGAAAATAATACATAAATATGTATTTATAGTGTTCGTACATGTATAAAATGTTATCTTGGGTATATCCTCCATGACCCTGAATTACTGATATCGAGAATAATGATTAATCTTGGAGAAGTATTGATATCCATAAAATGGATCAAAAAAGGCATCAATATAAGGAAAATGATATTTATTCTTGATTGTGATATTGTTTTGTTCCTGATAATCAATATAGAGTCATATTGATCTATTTTTCATCTTAAAAAAAGTACAGGTTCACCCCAAGGTGACACACTTGGAAAATAAATATCTTGTCAAGATTCTCCTAGATATAGTTATTCAATTTCTATAACTCAAAGATATTATATAAGGAGTCTTTGAATTAGTTTTAACACTAGGTTTGAGTTTTATTGAGAACTCAACTTCATGATTCGGCATAATAATAAGAAAATATTACATTAATATATCAAAAAACTACCATAATATATATATATATCATCAATGTTGATTTTATCCCCAACCAACTAAGATAAACACCCCTTTTGAATAAGAATCATTACCCATACAATGGACACCATTTCCATAAAAAGTTCATATTTTTCATTACACTAATAAAATATCATAGATTGGTTCAGAATTTCAAATATGACATAAATTTCTCATTAATTAAAAATGTATTTATATAGAGAAAGCTAATCCGTTACTAATAAAAAAATAAAATTCAACCATTGGTAGAATAAGAAAATTTATTGAAATAAAATTCCCTTAAACTTCAACGAGAGAATAATAATTGAATTGATATATGATCATCGTATCATTAGGGGTTTTCATTTGTAATTAAATATATAATTATTGGGGAATAATTTTGTTACACTTAGAATATTATTCAGATATGAAAGAGTGGGTAGATCAAGAATAAAATAATATAATATAAATTCTAGAGTGGATGGTAAGTGTACCATTCACTACATCGTTATCATACCCCTCATTAGAAATAGTGATCACAAGAGATTTAACATTATCTCTAGGCTAAAGAAGGTTTATGAAATTGATCATCATTATTAACCATTATATTTGAGCCCTAGTTAGCATAATTCCCATATTACCAGTATTTAAAACACTAGAGTGAGGGTGGTTCATTTTGTTTAGCCTTTTCATTATTCCTTTCATTGAATGGACTCTTCACATCACTTCAACATTTGATTTCTCGATGACCTTTTTTCCTACACATAGAACATTTAAAAACTACCTTAAGAAATTTTCTTTCCAAAATTCAAGCATAAATGAAGTATCATATTATAATCTACATAGTTTTTAGAGTTTAATTTGAATTTCATTTTTTTTATTATCAAAACCAAGAGATTTATGTGTAACTACAGTATCTACTTACACATTTATAGCACGTTGAATTATTTATTCATAGCTTCTAAATTTTGTTATTTCTAATTCCATTCAAAGACATTTTTTAAGAAACTAAATAATCTATCAACCTTAATTTAAAGTTGGATGATAATACCAGAAGCATACCTCACAAGTATTGTAACATTATCCTCATAGGTAGCAATGGATTAATCATATTTCTTATTCATGTCAAGGAATTCCTTTTGTTTTTTAAAATAATAATTCAAGGAATATACTTATTAAAAAATATCTCACACTCACCCCACTCTATTGTGTAAATTTCATCCCATTACCACTTTTTCTGGATAAGAATCCATAATTAATCTACTTAACCTACTATATAATAAACAACCAAAGTAAAACTTTCTGGTTCCAAACATAGGAGAACAAAAAATATCAATTTGTGGTACTGATCCATTTCTCAAAAACAAGTGGATCAAAAGTTCCACTAAAATAAGGTGATTGTTTCTTCATAAAGGACTGAATAGAACATTATTCCTAACTTTTCTCATTTTCAATATCATCATTATTCATAGCTTAAGAAATATGTATACGCATAACAATGAGATTTTTCATTCTAGATCCCGTAAATTTTTGTTGATCAGGAAGAAAATCATCACATTGTCTATTTCATTATATATTTGCACAATTCCATTGGGTTTTAGTCATTTTCTAAAACCAAAAACCATAGTGTGAGACATAATAGTCACAGTGCGAAACCCCATAATATTGAAAAATAATAATTCAGTTGTCCTAATCAAGACATATTCTTTTCAATATAGGGAACATTACATTTAACCTAGATAATTTATAGTCATAATCTATTTAAGTACTTTATAATGGTTTATAACTAAAATATTAATTAACCCAGGAATATCACCAGAGAGTGTCAAACCAGGTGCATAGTAAGGGAACACTCACTGTGAACTAAAATAATGGATGAGATATAGTCAACCAAATATTTTTGGGGTTATTACACCTAGATACATCTATTCCATATCCACATCAACTTGTAATATCCATATATGGATGTTATTATATGAAAACCATACTCTTATATTTACATATAACATAAGATATTCTCCTATACTTAGTATTATCCTAAGGGTTCTCACTAACTCTTTCTCATCATAGTTTCAAAAGTTCAACTAATCCTTTATCTGATACCAACTATATTGAACCATAATTTTCATACATATATATTGAACCTTATTAGATTAATATTCATTACATAAAATGAAGATCCATTCCAAAATATTATAGGTCTATATACTTGAAAACATGGATACATAGACAACTAGTTCATAAGTGAACCATATTATCTCCCAATATATTCTTCATGACTATAAACCCTCTTATAATTTTCACACTTAAACCCTTAATTCGTAACCTGAGAAAAGGAAAAATTAGAATGAGTGAGCAAAGATACACAGTAAGGGTGAACAAGGGAGATATCAATGATAACTTATGAATAATATGAGAAGAAGGGTAAGAGAACATGAGAAAAAAATTTGAGAACCATAACTACTTATCATAGATCATAATCTTGATTCATAGCATAAATCTTGGTAGTTCATAAGATATGAATCATAAAGGAATCAAATCACATGATCCATGAGTGCATAACCTTGGCATAAGATATAGATTGGGGGAATACACATAAAAATAGAAAAACAATATCCTTACTAGTCCAGGATTACTTCAAAGTCTATCATAATGGATTGTTTTCACTCTACAAACCATCATAGTAGCCATGTTTCACTGAAAAGACTATCATAGTGGACATAGGCCCTTACTAAATGGGGTTTACTCTCCATTACAATTCTCTTTATCTCATGATATATCCATCTTCACTCAATTTATTAGAGGGTTATATGATTCCAAACTATCCAATCACATAATGAAAATCATATAGATATGTGCTATAAGATCATAATACATTCATCATACCATAAATCATTAAAATTAAATAGGTTTCATAAACATTTCATCATGGAATAACCCATGAAAATAAACTATATTTCATAAACATTTCATCAATTCATTATAGCATAACCCATGGAAAAGGAATAAGTTTCATAAATAACATATAATAATAATAATAACCCATATAAAGAAATAATTATTATGGTTCCATTGGATAATATCATTAGTAATGATTATTTCACATCAAATGATTCCATATTAGATTAAAATGGCTTTAAAAGATCACTTGAAACATTTCTTGGTGAACATACCCTTTTCCCTTAGATATCAATTATTTAAAATAATTTTTTTTTCAAAAATATGATATAAACCATTTTATTCGAAAATAAAATTGGAATCCTATAACAAAATATTCAAATCATCGAGTGGCTATAATGGTAGAAAATTCTATTCTTTCCCTATATTTTAAAACAAATATTCCTTGCACATCTTTAGTTATAGTCAAAAGAACCTCATCCAGAAAATTAAAATAATATTCCTTTTAATTTTTTTAAAAATAAAAAGATTGTAAAAAATGAATTTAAATATTATTTTTATAATAGTAAAATAATGATTGAAAACAATTTTATAAAACATGTACATGTAGGAGAATGTATTTTCAAATAAAGAGAGAAATAAAGTTTGTTTTCCTTAAACAAATTCTTTTAGTATCTTGAATAATTAAAGAGAGGAATGTGAAATGAAAACATATAATTTATATAATTAACTAGTAGAGAATAATATTGAATATATTCTTGAGAGATATATCATAAAATTTCATCATAATAACTTATATTTAAAAAATATTGATAAAAAACGAGATTGAAACATAAGACACTTTCCTCAAGTTCCAATTACTTAGAAAACACTTTAACCTATTGTATAATAAACTAAAATTAATTTTACTTTTATAAAATAATAATTAACGTACTTATAATATCATATATGATCCAATTTTATCACTGAAATTCATATTTATTAATTATTCCTTATTAAAACAATTAATTGAGGCTGTTAACTATTTAATTATTCAAGATAATTTAAATCATATTTTTCAGTATTTGTAATTTGATTATGGTTACATCATCTCTAAAATGTTAATCATGATATAAATAAAATAAATATTAATTATATATAAATATATTTATATTCATCCATAACATTTATATATAGAAAAATGAATTACACCATTCCTTGAGATAGTAAGTCATACATATTCATGATCGATGTCTTCTTTTTTCAACGGATGGAATGAAATAAAATTAAATAATAATTAACCAATATAGAACCATTATTATATCATATATATCATATATATTTATCAAATATATCCTTATTATCATCCATGTAAAGGAGAAATTAATAATTAATCGCATTGCTTCACGGAGGTGGTAGTCCACATGTATGTACGAGTGACGTTATCATTTTCCAATATATTGGAGGGTAAGAAGTTAGATATTATATTATCATTATATAAGAATAATTATATTAAAAACATTATACATAAACATTATAACTACCCCAATACCTATCCATAAAATATGGATAGGAAAAATTAATTATAATGTTATGTGGAGACGGTAAGATGTATGTATGCATAAATGATACTTTCACTTCCCATTAGACGGGAAATAGTGAGGATAGTAGTGATTTATAAAGAAAAACAATCCTTTTACACAAATTATTACTTGATTTTATTAATAAAAATACATTAAATACAACCAATGGATAAAAATCATACTGTTTTTGGAAGACTAGGTTCATAATAAATAAAATTGAAGATAAAATAAAGTGACTTTATTTTAATCTCAATAATTAGCTCCTAAATACCTTTGAGATCCCAAAACTAAATATTATTTCTAGGGAAATGAAGAAAAGATATGGGTGAGCTAAAAAACCCCAATAATGGAATAAACATGATAATGAATCATAATATGTGAGTTAAATGACTTCAAATGATATTATTAAAGGGAAGACTCGTGAATAATCACATGGGAGAATAAAAAAAATTAACATGGTATCATATGGTCATGAAAACATAATAAAGTGAAAAAATAACCTGACCCAAAAAATAATTTGAGGTTAACAAAAAACATAACATCACATGGAGGAAAAAGTCCCATAATGGATTATGCTTATCACCTAATCCCATACACAATATCTGATGAGACAAAAACATTACTAAATTAATTAGATCACCATATTGGAACACCCTTCATTACATGTACATTTTTATGAATTCAAAAAAATTAAATCAATCATATGGAATAAACATAATAATTACCCATGGAAATAAATGGGTTGCATAATCTTTCCTCACATCATAATCAATAGATATTTCATAAAGAAGACATTTTAGATATGAACATAAATCATGTATTAGCACATAAAATCAAGGAATAATAATAGAGGTAAATATATAATATACACATATACATAATTTAGAATCATTTCATATTATAAAAGATATATAGATAGAGGGAGTGTTATAGAGAAAATTTTCATAACCTCATGAAAAAGGGTGGTTCAAAGAGATTCCTTACCTTATTTACAGATCCGTTCTTCACATTCACTTTGTTTACATGATAATCAAATTTAAATTGATTAATTAATTAATTAAAAACATTGTATATTCATTCTCAATTTATTATAATTTTATTAATTTAATATTTTTTAATTTTAATGAGATATAAATTTGAATTTTTCCGTTCGGGGAGCGTTTGTTTCTTGGTTCCATGGTTAGATCACTTATGAATAATTATTTATGTTATAATAAAATGGGAATATAACTTAATAAGTGAGATTAAATATAATTCATGTACAGTTAAAAATTATAATTTTATCAAATAATCATTTGTGTTCTGATATATGAATGATTTATTTCAAAAGAGTCAACATTAAATGGTTAGTTTATTTAGGTTGTTTTACTGAACATCATGAACCTGTATCATTTTATTTAATATTATGTATATATATTCACTAATAATTGTGAAATAAGTTTTAATATGATTATTATAATCTTATATAACCATAATAATATTTTTATGACCATCCTTAAAGTCGGTGTAGAATAATGAATTATGTTGTTCATAGCAGCGGTGAACCCACCATTTCATAAACAACGCTTTAATTTAAGAAAAAAATGGAGGGTATAATATAAATATTAAACCATAATTATAACATATCAGTATATTTATTAAATTTATGTTACTATGTTTAGGTTGATATGGATTATAAGGGGTGGTAAAAGAAGAATAAAATTATAAGAGGTTAGTCGACATTTTTACCTCTTTCTTTGGTCACATCTTTTAGGCTATCCCTTAAAGCTCCTTGAAATAGTATTTGGATGATATTATAATCACTGGGTTATAATGTATTTGGAATGTAATTGGGTTTAATTTCAGAAAGATCTAATTCTTAGAATGCGTGGAGGGAAGGGGTTGTGAAGGGTGGTATTTATAAGTGGAGTGGGGTGTTTTTGAATATTATATTCATTATTTTATTATTTTGGCTCAAGAATATCTATTGTATTAATTATTATGACTATATATAGTAAATGGTACATGTTAGTTCAAACTAGTGGGTTCTTACATCATCTATGATTAAAAAATTCATTTATTTTATGTTAAATACTATATTTTACTATATTTCACTATACACCAAAAAATTCATCTAATTTTGAAAAATACCAAAAATTCACCATAAACATTTTTCAATGTTCAGATTCAAAAAAATAAAATCCATTTAATGAAATTTATTTTATTGCTTTTTAAAATTTAACTTTTTACTAAAAGCCTCAATTATTTGAAAAATATCAATATTAATACTACGATCAATTTTATGACACTTTTAAAAATTACTTATAGTCTCATATAATTATATCACCATTATAATATAAACATAATATTAATTTATAAATAATTTTTTAAAAAAATATATCATTTCATTTAAATAATTATATTTATTATAAAAAAGAAATTAAAACATTTATGTTTTACAAAACATAAAAACTCTTAAATTATTATTTTTAAGACATTTATTTACTTATATCCCAGTATACTGTAATTTTACAGGATATCTAATTATTATTTTACATTTAAATAGGCGAGGTTACTATTATAAGGGCTAAGTTACTATTCTAAATGGTTAGATTACTATTCCAACCATTAGGTTTCAATTCCAATGGTCAAATTACTATTCCATCATTCATATTTGTAATAATCAAATGGGTTACCTATGTTCTATAAATACACAATGTTTCATTAATTCTTCATTCAATATTATTTTATCTCAATTTTATAAATATTTTCATTTTCATGATTAAAATTTAGTTAAAAATGTCATGATTTATTTTTACAATGTTATTCTTGTGTGAAATTATTATAGGGGATCTTAATTATCCAAATTTTCCTATTCATATTTTCTTATTTCCTATTTTTGTCCCATTATAATAATTTTAATTCTCATGTCCATATTTTTTCTCTAAATATAATGTTTAAATTATTTTAATAAAATGTTTTAGGTTTCATCATCTGGTACGTGTGCATTATATAATATTATATTTATAAATATAAAACAATTATATATTTAGAAGGAAAATTCCATTGATAAAATTCTAGGTCACTATTTTCTTCCACCTTAAGAAATTTTACCGTCATAATTTCATTTTTCCTTCTAAGGTGAAAATAGGTGAGGGTAATTCTCATTTAACTCTTCCTCTAGTTCCCTTGTTTCCTTCTAATACTTATGGTTTCACATTTTCACTTTGATTAGGTGATTCATGTTATTGAATTGAACTTTATCTATATGGTCCAAGATCTTCAATAGATAATCCTCATAAAAGAGGTCATTTTTTACCTATAACACTACTGAATTTAGTACTTTTGAAATACCTCTTATGCACTTTCATAATAGAGATATGTTTAATATGGTTTTTTCTTGAGATAGGTTGGTGGGGGTACTAGTCGATAATCCATGACCCCAATGCGATCACATATCTCAAAGGGGATGATGTACATGGGAATTAGCTTTCTATTATTCCTAAATATAACGAATCTCTTCCATAAAGATATAAAAAAGCAATACCTTATCTCCAAACTCAAACTCCAGGTCTTTTCAATGATTTTCATCATAGTTTTTCCATGAACTTTGAACATCCCTGACATGCTACTGAATGGTCTTGAACTTTTCTACCATTTCCTCAACCATTTTGGGTCCCAAAACCTTGAGTTCTTCAAATTCATGCCATCATGACAGTGTCTGCATCTACTCCCATAAAGGTCTTCATACATATCCATTTGGTTTCTTGAGTGTAAAATATTATTGTCTGCTAACTTGAAAATAGAAATATGTTGATCCCAACCACCTTTGAAGTCCATCAATCATTGTCTCTATATTTCCAGGGACTATCTAGTTCTATTAGATTGGTGATCATTTTGGTGGTGATAATAAATACTAAAGTTCAAATCAGTGTTTAAATCATGTTATATATTTTCTAGAACTTAGAGGTAAATCTTGTATCTCAATCCTACGCAACCGATTGTGGCATTCCATGTATCATCACAACATCTCTAATGTATATCTATGCATGTTGTTCAAGTGTGAAATCCTAACGAATTTAAATCAAGTGAACAATCTTTGTAAGACAAAACACCATAACCTATAAAGAATTATTTCCTCTTGATATACTTAGAATACCAATGAAAAATTCCATGGTGATGTTTTCACATTTCTATGTTGGTATTGGTAATGATTGCATCACCCCATTGGATCATTTACTTTTATCCTTAACCTGCCAATATACTAGGAATTTTGATGTATATTTTGTAATCTACATATTCGTATTGTCTGAATAATAGTGCTCTTGGTGATATCCATACATATTAGTGATCCTTGGGTGGATAGAGAAGCTAGATCTATGTGAATCATTCACCAGATCTATCTTTATCTCAGGATTATATAGTACACATAGTCATGAACCCTATCTTATAACACTGTCTTCGTTAATTTTTGAACTTTGAGGATTTATATTTTCTTATGTATTCCACCTTCTTCTATATTTCTATATAATCTATTTAAGAATCCATTATCTTCTTTAGAAGGGATGATTTAGAAATAATTTGATAGAGGAATGATGACGTTACATCCTTTATGATTCCCATATCCATCCATTTAAAGTATAGGAAGATTGGATGCTCATAAATTCTCATCACTGATATGGTTTTCATATATTTCAGCATAACTTATCTACCAATTTATTTACTTTCCCAAGATAGTAGTGGATTAATTAGTCATAGTCCACGGTCGTCTCTAACCATCTTCAGTAGTGAATATTAAGCTCCCTTTGTGTGAATATATATTTGAGGCTCCCATGATCCATATATATCTCATAATTTCCCTATATAGATAATACCACCATATTTTCAATGGTAATATCACTATAACCAACTCAAGATCATGTGTTGGATAGTTCTACTCATGATCTTTCAAATTCCTTGGGGCATAGGCTATCACTTTATCATTCTACATTATTAAACTTCCACAACCCTTCATTAATGTATCATTGTGTACTATTAAAAGATCCCCATTTGAAGGCAACATGAGAACTGATGTAGTGATAAACCTCTATTACAAATCCTTGAATCCCTCTTCACATTCATCAATCCAGACAAAATGTTATGTGATGAACTGACTCACCAGGTCTCTCCTAGCTAGCGATAAGTTAAGTGTGATACCCCAAGATTGCCACCAATAGGCTAGGGGCCGAAGGCTAGAAACGAGTAGTCATATCACACATATAGGAGGCCTTATCCAAATGTACCTATTCACATGCACACATCTCTACATATTAATAAAATTTTTAAAGGTAAAAAAAATTCAATACCAAATGTATATAAACATATATTACCCTTCAATAGAGTATGAAAAAATCATATGAATGCATAAAGGTCCTGATACAGGTCCACCAAAAAACTAAAAAATATCCCAACCTACAAATAAGGATGGTAATGTAGAAAAACATAACAATGAAGAAAAAACCATGGTTTTTCAAGCACACTATGCTCCACTAGCACCTGGTCCTCCTCAGAATCCATCAAATGGAATGTAATCTTCATAATACATGACATATGTGGGTAGACCCTATTACTGGGTGAGTATAAAAATATCCTATAGTACACCTTTAACTAACTAAACATAAGTATCATGAGAGTTTTTAGCTTATCAGAAAGGTATGTCAATCAGGATATGAGACATAGTAGTAAGAACAATAACCCATATATACTCATAACCAACTATAGGTATCAAGAGGTTCTCAACTAGACATCAATCCACATGATTCATCTTGAGGTATTAAGGAAGCACTCATCCATAAAAACTTACTCCCTGAGCCATGATTTCATTGATGAAGCTTATCCAAGAGTTTGTTCTTATCGATCCTTTCCAAAGGAATACTCACTGAATCTCTGAAGATATAAATAAAAATATTGGGAATCATGCCCAATGACTATGGAGGACACCAAAAACCTAATATTGAATAACCCTCTAAGTAAGGGATTGTACACCCATGTAAGTTAGTCCTAATGATTCCTCAAACACCACCTAGGTAAGGTGACGAAATGATAGATGATCCCACCCCAATAACATGGTGGTATTCTGGAATCTGTATCCAATAATAAACCCATAGATGGGATTACAATTCTATACCTACGATGTAATTACATACTTTACCCTTATTGTAATAGACCAAGGGAATACACTCAACTGATATTGGCCCAAAATGAAGAGATAAAGGGACTCAACTTTTCTTGGAAAAAGTACATGGCAAGTATTGGGGGGAGGTACACAACATGTCTTTTATGACTTGTGTCTTCTCATGTCTCTCTTTATTACATGAAATGTAATTATCCAAATAAAAAACATTTCTTTTTGGGGTAAATGGTGTATAGAGGTTATCCCATAACTCATTGTGCTACTAACCAGTGCCCATATACATTTTCCCATGGTAATTTACTTTAGATTGTGCTTGTATACCATGGATGTGCCAGTGTACCTAGTCATTAAATAGTACTAGTCTATGACCATGTACTATATCCATTCCCAAGTTCCTATCCATGTCTATTCCCTTGCACTCCTGTAGTACAGGCCAAGCCGCTAGCATTGGGTCACAAGGAATGTGGTGGGGAAATCATGGCATGTGGTATTTTTCTCTACTCATAAATACCTTGTTCTATTAGAGTGGAGTACACCGTGTGGATTCATTCAGACAATAAACCTTGTTTTTGGGTATTTCATGGATAGTCTAGTATGTTCAATGTGGCTCACCCATACCAAAACCTCCATTTATTCCACCACTAGACCAACCAATAATTTTGGGGACTTGATCAACTAATCCCAACCATCAACAACGACTTGATTCCAACCAATGATTTTCATTGAAAATATCGCATTTCACTTTTCCATTCTGGGATTCCAAGCCACTCACAATGATGATATCAAAATCTCAATTCAATCCTCCATTACTATAATTCACTTCATATTTATCAATAATCATGATATTAAACCCATGGTAACAAATTCTATTCACTAAATATTAGTTACACGATGATCATTCATTTGATATTTTTCAAGTCACTAGAGAGAAAATATATCAATTATGATCACATGTATAATAGAGATAGAAAAGAATAAAATAGAAACATGATGAAAAAACCCCCATACAATTTTCTTGTTGGAATCAGTCTATTACAATGAATATGAATAATTTAGAGTATTATGAAATGAATATTAAATTCATATTCATAGGAAAATAAGTCTATACCTAAAAAACATGATCAACCCATGTATCAAACTTTTAGAATAATTTATTTAGGTTATCCATGGGTTTAGAAAATAGGGAAATAAATCAATGAAAAACAAAATCACTACCTAAAGTTCAATCGATCACTGATGAAGAATTTTTCATGACACTGTCACTGATGAGATCCATAAGCTCTGATTGGCATGACAATTTCCAATCCATGATCTTTCTATGGTCATCTAAGAGTCCTCCACCAATGAATCACTCTCATTCTCTAGTGTTATGCAGCTATCCATGGAGATTTTCCAAAACCATATTTATATAGAGGATTCTATGTCTAGTGAAACAAATAAATAAATAAATAGATAAATAAATAAATAAATAAATATGTAAAAAAAATTCTAGTCCACCCACAACCATTTTTTCACCAAACATTTGATGCTGAAAAATGTTATGTTGTGCCTAGGGTAAAACCCACATTCTATATTCAATGAACATATTCATTTTTCAATTAGAAACACTATATGATATTTATCCCATTTTTATGAAGAAATGTTTTTTCATGATATAATATAAATAATATTTTTATTATATCACTGTTGAGGATCCATGGGCCATGGAATCTAACATCATCTCTATGTCTCAATCTAAAAATATTCCTTAATATATTTTAAATTCACACAAGAAAAAAATAATGTTATTACATTATTCTCACCTCATAGATTCTCATCCTAAAAATCAAAAACTCATACTAAAAAGGATACGGGTACTAAGGTTACATTTGTGTCTCACACTTCCAGGTTCTCTCCTAACGATTCTTGTTCTACCACCAGAAACATACAAAGGGAATCACCTACCCATGAAGGATCTTCCCCTTCAGATCTTTAATTTCTCTTTGGAACTTTGTAAAGGTTGCTCCATCCTCAATTTTCAGCTTTCCTTTTTCAATAACATGTGATGGGTCATGCTAATACCTCCTCAATTGTGATATGTGGAGTACATCATGTACCCAATATAACTATGGTGGTTTGGCTAAGTAGTAGGCCACCTCACCAAAACTACACGCTATCTAGAAAGGGTCAATGAACCTTGAATATAACTTTCCTCCTTGGTTAAATTTACATAATCTACATTGAGGTGAGACCTTCAAGAATACATGGCCCCCCTCATCAAACTACTATATTCTCCTTCATTGGTCCTCATAAGATTTTTATAGATCTAGATAGTCCACATCCACTCCTGGATGATCTTCACTTGTTTTTCATAACTGATGCCAACTCTAGTCCCATGATTATAGAATCCTCTTGAATATTCCAAAAAATTGGTTATGTATAGAACCTCCCATAAATTTCCTCATATAGTTCTATAATGATAGTGTAATGATAGTAGTTGTCACTATGGGTAGTTTATCCTCTAACCTGTGGAAAAAATCCAACATGAAATCCCGAAGCATGTCCTCTAGAACCTGAATTTTCTACTCATTGTAGATGTCATTATAGGAGTGAAATTACATAATCTAATACCCCTGATTCCCAATGGCCGCTAACATTACTCTCCATAATCGTGACGTAAATCAATAATTATGGCAGTAAACAATCATTGATGGAACTATGTAGAGAGGAACGATCTTCTATACATAAATATCCTAATATATATATATATATATAAATATTCTCTCTAATCACTAGGAAGTGGGATGACTTGGTGAGTCAGTCTATGATCACCCTAATGACATTGTAACCTATATATGATAATGGAAATACCATCATGAATTCCATATATATACCATAAAACACACACTATATCACCTCAAGGGGTTGAGATAAACATAGTAGAACATGGTTCTTAACCTTCATCTATTGACAAGTATGAAATTGAGAAACAAATCTACTACACACTTCTTCATCCCTATCAAGAAAAATTGACATTACAGATCCTGGTACATCATCACAACAACTAGATGTACCACTAAGGGGGTTGTTTGAAACTCCATAAGAACCTCCTCATACAACATAACGGGTACCATCATCGATCCTTAGAATAGTATGATATGATTCCCACATTCATAAATTCCATCAAGAACCCATCCAATGGATATCTAAGTACACATAGTATCATAGTCGATATCTACTAGTTTATCCTCCCTAACACACTATAGAAGTGATATGGTAATAACCATTGATTAGAGGTAAGGAAAAACCCCATTTTCTGATAAAAAACTACAATGTGGATAATTTCTATGAATTTTTGGTCAACAACTACAAATAAGATATCCTATTGAGTGAATCCTCTACCACATTCCCCTTCTTAGGAGTTTAGAATATCTCATTGTCATAATACTATAGGAAATATATCTCAAGTTAATATCATTTTATGAGCATATATACTTGATACTCTTAGGGTCATAATGGATGATAATTTTCTATCACATAATAAAGTGTCACCACATCTTCTGGGAAAAGACTACTGCTGTCATCTTTTGATTATGGGTTGCATATATCTACTCATGAGGTCACTATTATTGATACCCATAGGTAATCACTACCCACCTCAAAATCAGAACAAAACCATGTAAGGTCTTAGAGGAATCACAAAAAAACTACATACTCAATATCCTACTTTGTCCATTCAATATGGGGGTGCTCATCAACCTTTACCATAACTCCTGAAAATAATGCTAGAGCCTTTAGATCATCATGAAAGGGTGTGTCATCTATTTCCAAGAAGGTAAAGGTGATGATATCTTGGAGATATTATATATAAATCTCTTGTAGTATCCTACCAACCCAAGGAAGCTCTACACACAAGCACACTCTTGGGTGGATCCAAAGATAGCACTACCCCAACCTTTACTGGGTCCACTAATACACCCTATTTTAAGATGAAATTCCCTAAAATTTCA
This sequence comes from Viscum album, assembly GCA_963277665.1. NCBI lineage: Eukaryota > Viridiplantae > Streptophyta > Magnoliopsida > Santalales > Viscaceae > Viscum > Viscum album. Next base: position 741,055,692 of record OY728123.1, on the reverse strand, counting down.
TCCTATAAAATACACTTATAGATATTCCCATAAATATGGTTGTATTTGATTATGTTTGAAACCATCCTCAAGTGTCTCATGTGCTCCTCTTTGGATTCATAGTACACTAGGATGTCATTGATGAAGACCCCTAAAAACAATTATAAGGGTAAAAGATCCAGTTCATGTGTCCCATGAAAATTTATGGGGAGTTATTCTTTTTGAAACTAATTGTCATATACTCATACGTACCATATCGATCTGAAAATTTCATCTTTGGTATATCCACATCATGTACTCAGTGTTGGAGATAAGCTGGTCTATGGTCAGTCTTCAAGAGATATCATTCCCCTCTCAAATGATCAAAGAGGCCATTGATCACAAGTAGTGAATATTTATTCCCCATGGTCACATGGTTTAGTAAAAAATAATCTACACAAAACCTCATTCTCCCGTACACCTTCTTGGAGAAAACAATTGGGGTTGCCCAAGGTGACACATTGGGTATAACAAATCCCTTACTATAAAATTCCTGAAACCACACCTTTAGATCACAAATATCTATGGAATCCATATGATATTTTGAAATAGATATCAAATAATTCTTGGGGTTAAATTTTATGCATCAATATATCTATCAAGGGGGAGGTTATCCCAACACATCCTCAGTAAATATGTCCTCATATTCCATCACCACTATAGAAGTTGAAATCCCATAACATCCATTTATCCCTAGTTAATACTACCCAATGGATGAGTAATAAGATTCACCCTCTTATGTACAAGAATATGCTACTCTTCATGGGTTTTATTCTCACCCATGATGTAAAACCTCATCCCATCACTACAAACACAACACATACTCTACTAGAAATAGTCAATATGGGAATAAACTATGGATAAGTAGTCCATACCAAAGATGAAATGAAATGTCATAATTGATTTTACAAAGAGATCCCATATGAAACTCCCTTATCCATGATTCAAATAACAATATTGGATCTTTTGAATGATCACTAAATCCCCTATGACAAGAGTATCCAATATAAAAGGTCAAGCCAAGTTCTCAACCGGAATATCTAAGTCGCTAGGAAGAGAGGTGGAATGAAAAAAAAAATTCATGAATATATCTACTAATACTATATCTAGAGTAGATAAGTTATACACATTACCTAAAATAATCCCTAGAATATTTGCGTAATAGGAAACCACTTTCAATAGTTTTCCTTGTCCTTGACCACTAGGTCACTGATCCCAGCATGGACTATCTGGGAGTTGTGGTGGAAATAGGTCAAACCATTTTCCACCTATATCTTATCTCCCTCCTTCTCTACCACATATCCCGCCCTAATAACCTCTTTCATCTTTCCAATTGATCTACATAGTTGTTCCATTGAACATGTCACTATTATGTTCATGGAGAATCATACAACCCCACATGGGATGCCCCAGACTGTTTTAGGATAAACACCACCTCTCTTAAGATGTCTAGAACCATCCCGTGAGACCTAAAATACAAAACCTCTATCATGATATTGTATCCTAAATTATATCACACTCCTAGATCTCTATTTATATGTCAACTACTAGCTTTTGAGGTAACGACTTCTATGTTCCCACTACCAGCACCAACTATCAGTGTTTTCTCACCAAAAAATCTATCTACTACAAATGCCACCTCAAACACTCTAGTATAGGTTGGAGTGAAACCAGAAATCACTCCATCCTGGATATCTTGGTGTAAAAATCACTCAAAGGTTCATTCTTATAATAATGGATCTATAACCACATCTATAAAGTATCATGAGAGTTCAGTGGACATCTATGAATACTCTTTCATAGTCATGTTGAACCGTTGAAGCCGAAAAAGCTCTTAGATGAGTACCATTCCCAATGTGGTAGGATAAAAATACTTCCTAAAGAGGTGATAAAAATTTATGAAGGAGATAGATCTCACTTCATGCTTCTATGTCTCTAGATTCCACCATATCCCAGAAGATCCTCGAAGAAGACTCACCACTATGACCAAAATCTATCCTCGAGGTGTCCCCACAAGGCCGAAAACATAGGTGACCTTATCTATACATTACATAGCTCTTGGGGGGTGGGATTTACCCAAAAACTGGTAGGTTTATGCATTTGAAACTAATGGATATTACTCCACATGCACACATCCTTATTTGGTACTTCTAGTGAAACCTGCTGGTCAACATGTGGTTGAAAAACTATAAAACCACCCTTAGGTACCACCTCATGTACATAACACTTTACTAAATCCTTATCACTTAGTTGATCATCATCCTAATCTTACTCTGGAATAATGGATGGATGCCTTTGTAGAGGTTTCTGAAAATAATTTCATGAATTTTCATGGTCAATGAGTATATTTGTGGAGTTTAATCAAGAAGGGTATGGATACAAAAACGCAATCCTATCTGATGCATGTACAAATTTTTTTCCTAAAACCAGTGCCTATATGTACTAAGTTAATAAGAAGGTTATTAGATTCCTAGTTAATGGATGTGTCCATTACTACACTAACATTAGATTCCCTTTCCTAAAAACTAAACTGGAAATAGTTTAACACTATTTCTATAAATCCTAAACCAATCCTCAAAGCTAGATAATATCCAATGTACTTCCTAGGATGATACCTATCTATGATACCACTTCATCACAATCCAACCCACTAGGGTGAATATCACTGATATTAAGATGAGTGTGACACTTCAAGCCTTCCTCTAATAGACTAGTATCTAGATACAAACATAGAGTAGGCATATCACACATATGGGAGGACATAGAGTAATGTATATGTATACAGTCACACATCTCCAAATATCCATACAATTCTGAAATGTAAAACATATTTGATATAAAATTCATGCACACAAATATAACCCACAACTAGAGTATGAAAAAAGTACTCAAAAGAGTTAAGATAATAATAAAATCCAACCAAAAACTTCAAAAGAGTCTAACCTATTAAGGAGGGGAATGATATCCAATGAAACAACATAGAATGAACCACATTCTATCTATTTTATTATGATTCACTTTCTCTAGTTCAACCAGGGACATTGTTAAAAAGAATTTCATCTATATAATAAATTTCACGTGTGTGGGAAGTTCCCATACATGGGTGAGTATAAAAATACCCAGTAGGACACCCCAACATAACCAAACAAAAGCATCAAGAGAGTAGTCATCTCATCATAAAGGTATGTAAACAAAGATATGATATTGTGTCCAAATTATTACTTCTCACTTTTACTTTCCTATAGTTATGGAAATCATGAAAACTATCTTAAAACATTTTTACTAAAATTTAATATCCTAGGTGTTTTAGTATGTTTTTGTATAAAATAATATATTTCACCATATATAGAAAATGTTATAATGTATTATGAATATTAAACAATCATTCTTCATTATGACCATCCGATTGAGCATGTGTCTGATTAATCCGACTTACCTGTAATCAGACCAGTAGTTGGAATTTTATATTGTCTATTGTACTTAAAAAATTCATGACCATCCGACTGATTCAAGTACTGAAATAATCAGACTAATCCTCATAAGGATTATCATATTTAAAAACATTAAGGAATTCCATTTAACTATCCTATGTTTATAATCAGAATATATAAAACTTATTTCTATCTTAAGTAATAATTTTAGAATTCTAATGGTGGTAAAAAATGACATCGAACATTCAGTTATGCCAGAGAATTGTGAGCTCTCAATGATCCATCCATCTGAGGCCAGCTTAACTAACTCATAAATATGACTGTTGGTTCTTAAACTATAAATTTATATTCATTTGAAGAGTTGGGAGATGGTACATTTCAAAAATCAAGTCTTCTTAATTTTTATATTCTTGAACATCTCGTTCTAGTAAATTTTAATACTTTCGATAATTATAGTTCTATAGAATCCTTGTTAGGGTTGTTTCCTTTAGAAAATTTTCATTTTTATTCTGCATCTGATCATTATTGTGATCGAGGGATTTGTGGATAGGAATATGGTGAATCTAATACATTGGATCAAGTGATCCTAAGGATAGTACGATAGACACTGATCATCGTATCGAGGGCCTTCAAGGATAGGAAGAAAGATCATATTCTGATCATCATATCGATGGATTTCATGGTAAGGTAAGACGAAATTTAAAGTATGTATTAAACTGTGGATACCTTTAGAAAAGGTTACTCAATAAATTTATTCTTAAGGTTAAAATGGTTCATTCTTTTAAATATACCTTGTAATTCATTCTTACTTTTTCTAGCTATAGTTTCTCTTTTTTTAAAAGAATATTCAAATGTGCATGTAATGAAAAGTTAGTAATCATACTTATTTTCACTACTATTTTTTCTATTAGTGTAACATTGATTAAAATAAAAACATATTTTGATTTAATAAGATCAATCATGGTTCAAATTATCGTACTATGATCATTAAATAAAGTTTATGTCTGATAAATTTACATTAAGAGGTTTGGTGATTTGATTATTTTGAAATATTTAAACTATAATTCAACTCTTATTGTAAGTATAGACATCTAATATACTCTAATTCTCCTATATATGAGACATATAAATATGAAAAATAACCCATATATACTCATAATAGATTCTAAGTATTAATAGGTTCTCAACCATACCTCCAGCTACACAATTCTTCTCGATGTTTCAAGGTAATGCTACATTTGGAGAAGTCACTACATGAGCAGTTCTATCACTGAAGGAACTCATTTAGAGGAAATGATTATTGGCCCTTTCTAAATAAGTAATCACTAGATATCATAATATGTTGATTTAAGATAGAGGATCATACATAATTATCATGGGGGACATTGAAAAACCCTTCTAAAATAATGATCTATGTAGGGGAACTTACACCCACGTAAGTTGGTCACGATGATTCCTCAAACTCCACCTAGGGAGGGGAAACATTATAGAGGATACCACCATGGTCATAAAGATTGATTCCTAGAAATCTATCGAATAATAAAACCAAATATGGTATCGAAATCCTATGATCAAGAAATAAAGTCATATTGTAACCTCATAGGAAAGAACCAAGGGAACACACACATCCGATACTTGTCCAGAATGAAGATATGAAGGGTATTAACCTACCATGGAAAATTTACATGATGTATACTAGGGGTGGTGGTACACGAACTACCATGAGTCTACCCATTACTTTCTATTTCACAACACATGCAATTTTACAAATACATGATGTTTCCTTTTGGGGTACACAACATGTTGAGGTTGGTCCGGAACTCGACATGCCACTAGCCCATGCCCATGTACATTTTTCCATGCTTGTATACATTATAAACTCCATATTTTCCAGGGTCATGCCTGTGTATCTGGTCATGTCTATATACCGATATGTTCCCATGTTCTATAGTAATTCTGGTGTTCCTAGCCATATTTGTGACCATGTACCCCTGAGGTGCACATCGAGCCACCTGTATTGGGTTTCGAGGTGTGTGGTATGGACTATAAGGCATGTTATATTTTTCATTTAACATAAAACATAGAGACATATGAGGGGAGTGAAATGTGTGTTCTTTTGGAGTACATGAAGTCTAGTTAGTAATATCATAGTAAGCCCAATTTGTTAACCATGTCTCACCTATACTTTAGCAGTCATCGAATCCACCACTAGGAAATTAGACAATCAGGGACTAGAGATTTTTTAAGCACTATGAGTTTTAGGGACTATATTCTAAAAAATATTTTCTTGATAATCATCCCCCATTTCTTTACCATTCCAATACTCCAGTACCCCCATACTAGGGATCTCCAAATATTAATGAAACCCTCCATAAATTTTCTACCCCTGAAACACATCATCTATCTTGATCCTAAACCCGTAGGAACAGATTTTTTTGCTAAGATTAGTTGTGAAATGATCATTCAATGGGTATTTGTTGAATCAATGACCAAAAAAATACCAATTATGATCATAAATAGAATGGGGAGGTAAAATCATAAAACAAAAATATAATGCATGAACCTTGTCTATTTTTAGTGTTGGCCTCAATCCTTTGTTTCAAAGATGAAGAAAAAATAGGATTATCAAATTAATATCAAATTCTTATTTATAGGAAAATAAATCCATACCCACACAACATGATCGATCCAAAAATCAAACTATTAGAATAATTGATTCATTTCTTTCATGGGTTAAACAAATATGAAAATAAACCAATGAGAAAAAATTTCCTACCTCGAGTTAGGCCGATCACTAATGAAGAACATCACATGTTTCTATCATCAAATAGATCCTAAAGATCTATTTGGAACTCCAATTTCCAATCCATGACTCATAATTGGTTATCCATGAATCCTCCACCAACATATCACACTCAATCTATATATTTATGAGGCTAACTCTAAATATTTTCCATAACTATGTTTATATAGAGGATTATAGGTTGAACAAAATAAATAAATAAATAAATAAATTTAATAATCCAACCATGACTAATTTTTTAACCGAATACCTCGGGCTGACAAATGTTATACTGTTTATAGGGTAAAACTTTCACCACATATTCAATGGGATTCTTGGTTTTCCCATAAGTGAATCCACTTAGGATTTATCCGAATATTTTTAAACAAAAATGAAGGTGTGATGTAATTTTTGGTCAGAGTGAATAACTCAAGAGGGGGTGAATAGAGTTCCTAATAAAAATTTCTATTAAAACAAGTTTTAATAAAATACTTTAATTTAAATTAAATGTTTGTAGATAGTCAAAACAACATATTGATATAACTTATGATATTTTTAAATATTTCTCAAAGAGTAATTATTTATCAATTAAAACAACGTGAATATTATACTATCTTTTTAAATAAATTTACTCAATAAAATAATAATATAAAAACTAGCTAATAATAACTATAAAACTAGTGGTTTTGTTTACAGTTTAAAAAAATTCAGTTTAAAGCTTTTAAATGAAAAAAACCCAAAAAATAGTGGAATAAAAAACCAGAGGTTCAGTCTCAACCTGAGACCTAATCCCCTCCACGTGGAAATAACCCACTACTAAGTAAAATATATAAATATAATCTTGATCCAAAACATAGATCATGTAAATATACAATATCTAACTAGTTCTCTATATAACAACCCTACTCTTTATTATACACTTAAACATGATTTATTACATAAACATGCACTTAAGACAACTCTGAGGATCAAGAGGTCTAGTGTCTTGGAAAATTAGGAATATTACATAAAAAATAGAATATAAAATAAAACATCTTTATTAAAAACTTCTTTCCCATGGCCAGAACATTCCTTCGTACTTAGTATTGCATGGGATAACCTGAGGACATGCATAAGAAATGGGAGAGATAAAAAGCTTAGTAAGTGAGTAAACAAGTCACAAAATAAATAATACATTACATGTTAGGAAATGGGCATATCAATGGAGCACAAGATAAACATGAACATAAAGGTACGATACAACAAGATTATCATAACATGGAAATGTGGCAATAACATTTAACATGATATTAGCATGATCCAATGCTCATTGCACATGGAGCATGAGTGAACCCTCATTGAACTTGAATTATCATAGGTAAACCCTCATTGAACTTGATGTATCATGATACAAATATTTACCAAATTCATTGGAGTGCTATCATTCTGCACCCTTCTTAATCATTTTATTTCATGCATAAGTGTTCCAAATAGATTAGACAATATGGATTCATTAAAAATCATAATTTATCCCACGAATAAGAGATGTGGAATACATAAATGTAAGTCCTCAATCAACAAGTACATATTCATAAATGTGAATACCATTTAAAGAGAAATGGGTATGGTATTCACTAACACATTGATTTTTTCATAGGAAATTTTGGTGTGACTTTGGCAACATAACTACGTCAAATTGAAATTTTAAAATCGGTTGATGAGAGATAAAGGGGTCTCTCATCATTTATACATGAAATAGACAACAAATGGCACATGGAACATAATATACCAGCATATGTAATGGAATTTAGATGAATAATTTAAAATAATTTCTTGAATGTAAAAGAAGAGAGAAAATCCCTTAGAGAATTTTGACATGGTAATGGGCATACATGGGAGGCATTAATGAGAGAAAAAGGGGTCTATCATCATTCAAAAATAAGGAGAGTTGTGTAGGGGAGGTGAAAAATCATACCCTCTGGACAACCCCCCTAGAAACCCCCTCCCCCTAGACACCCCCATGGACACCCCCTGGACAGCCCCACTAGAGACCCCCTAGACACCCCATCCCCCTAGAAACCCCCTTGGACACCCCCCCTAGACACCCCTTGGACACCCCTCAGACACCCCCTGGACACCTGTCCCCCCACGACACCCCCTGGAGGCCCCCAGCACCCCATGGACACCCCCATGCATGCATATATGTGAAAACATACATATTAAGAAAAGAAAATAAGAAAAAGAAAAAAGGAAAAATATAAACTGAGATAATGTATAAAATATTTTTTCTAAAAAAATATAATGGTACAAGATTCAAAAGTGAATACCTGAGGATCAAATATCCAACCATGATATAGAGAAATGTCCAGATGATCGAATATTTCATACTCAGGAGTAAACTCAAAACCATAAATTTTTCAATCATGGTGTATTCCATGTCAATTTCATTAAAAACAAAACAAATGGTTACTAATGCCTTGCAAAAAATGGCATAAAATAACCATTACCTCCTGAATTTTATATTCACCTCAATCCTAGTTACAATTCACGGAGGAAACTCAATTGTATCAGCTATGCTTTGTTGCTAGTTCTCTACATAGCATGCATACCTATCTTGAATACCAATACAACTCATCAAAATCAACAAATGATAAAAAAGGAAAATACACCTAGAATCCAAATACATGGAAATTACTTTGACATTAATATGTGAATCAATTAAGCATTCTACAACCAGGGAGATAAATTTTTCCCATGACACCTCCACTATGTCAAAGTTTAAATTCAAGTTTTTTCTCAGTAGTAGAACATTTCCTATCACAAATCGCAAGAAAGAAATTAAAATTTAGAAACAATAACATTTTCACCATTCGCAAGACTAGTCCAACTCGATAGATATATATTAATTTTCATATTCTTCGAGTTTAATATAATATGTTTGATCAGAGGCCAATATAAGAATAAAATTTTGGTTAATCAGGTTGAAAACAACTGTATCTGATGGGAGGAAAATAAGATAATGTCAAAAATAAAGAAATCACACAATTAAGAAGATATTTCAAATTAGAAGAGAAATAAAGATCCCTAGAAATGTATAAAGAGGGAGATTAGGGGTTTAAAGATAGCTAGGAGACCCCCCATAGACACCCCCTAGACACCCCTCCCCCTGGTCACCTCACCTAGAGAGGCACCTGACCCCCTCTTGGATAACCACCCTCTCCCTGTACCACCACACCCCCTCCCTTCCCCTTGAACACTACCCCTTCACCCCCAGGAAACCCCCTCCCCCTGCACCCCCACACCACTACCCCCTCCCTATCCCATTCCCCCCGCCCCCTGCACCCCCACACCCATGCACACTTCCATCATCCCCCTTCACCCCTGGACACCCCCTCCTAGATATCCCCCTCCCCCTATACCCCCTACCCCCTGCACACTACCCCATCCCCCTTAAGCCCCCTCCTGGACACCCCTCCCCTCCCCTGGACACACCACCCCTGAAAACCGCATCCTTCTGGACACCTCACCCTCCCTATTGAACACACTCCCTCTTAGTCCCCTAGACACCCCTCCCCCTGCACTCCCACACTCCTTACCTCCTCCCTACTTCCTGTACACTTCCCCATGCACCCTTCACCCTCACTAACCCCTGCACACTTCCCCTACCCCCTTCACCCCAAATTCCCACAACCTTCACCCCCACTTCCACCACCTACACCCCCACTTCCCCCACCTACACACCCTCTATATAGTAATCATTATAATAAAAATTCTATAGAAATTACATCAATGAATATAAAGGAAATACAAAAATATAAGGGGGAAAATAATTTTCCTAACATAAAGGAAACTGAGGCATGAACCTAATAAAAACTATAAAGCAAATATAAGGGTAGAGATTGGCTCATGTTACCAGGATCTTACCACAAAACATGTTCAAAACCACCATGAACTGATAAAATCCACTAATACCAGGTCCACTAAATTCAAATACAATATTTATACCATCTGTAAAAGACATGAAATGTATAGGAAAATACCATGTATGTATGCATATATACTTACCCCATACCACACCCAAAGAACAAAGAGTGAAGAAAAAAAATAAAATGGTCGGATCAACCAATAAGGTAATATAGTAATGAAACCCAATTCCAATAGTTCTCCATCACTTAAAATCTGATACCTAAATCATAACCATAATATATCATGAATCCCATCACTAAGACTTACCCAAACCTCTCTTAAAAAAACCACATATCTCTTAATGTATTACATGCCACATCCTAAGACACATCTAATGAAATTACCCAAAACAGAAACATTCGGCCCTCTCTTCTTCCCTCAAAATTTTCTCTACCCAACCGAAAACTAAAGGAAATCATCCTAAGGGAGGAAAAATGATTGAAAAGTAATCAGTACTCTCAAATTACTAATAACAACTCCTACTATCACATAAATATGATAATTATACCTCATTTAAACTAACCTTTTTAAAATTAAATAAAGGAATTTTCATTCTAAGCATGAACCATCCCTCAAATTTATCTCAAGAGAGCTATCCTTAGAAAAACATTTCCATGTTATTGAATCTATAGTTCTTATATTTATTTTAAATTATATTATATTAACATTATTAAATCATTTCTCGTTACACATACGATTCAAAATAATATCATCAATGAAACATTGCATAATATATTCAATAAATAATAACTAAAGATAGTATAATTAAGAATCTAGTTAAAATTTCATCTTTCCATACACTTCATCATCATTTTGGATTATAGTTCTTCAATTATTTTTCTAATATACTTCCCATTTACTATAGTATAAAACATTTTATTGGTAGTATATATATTCATCATTTAATTATAATATATTATTATAATGATATCATGATATAAAAAAATTAGAGTAGGAAAAAATTATAACAATAAAAGAATGATAAAACTAACAATTTGGGATTAAAAATAATCATAAACATTCAACATCCACTACCCTCAAAACAAACTCACAACCCCAAACCCAAGATAATGGAGTTATACATGGAATATAAAAAATCAAAAAAATAATCCCATCCTCCATACAAAAAAAATATTAGGCCCCAGAGAATATTAGGGTAATATAAATGAATAAATAAAATAAAAACCTCTCCCCTCAGAATAAACCATCTCCAATGATCTTGAGAGAAGAGTGTGATCTTACCATTTTATAAGAAATTTTAAAAGTTTAGTGAAGTGGTAGATTACCAATGGTTAAAGTGGAATAATAATTCATGGATTATAAGATTTAATGGTAGGATTAAAATCTAAGAATTATGGTTATCTGAGATATTTTCCTCTACAAACTCATTCAATTCTGTTTTAATTTTCATTTAACCAACCATGATGATTTTCATCAGATCACAATGCAAAATTCAACTTTGAAGCCGATTTAATGATTCTGAGTTTGTATGATAACATATGTGACATATCGAATCATGGAGGTTTTTATAACATTTATGTAAATGATATTCATGTGAGATTTATATAATATAGAATCATGAAAATGAAAGATAATGTTATAAGAATTCATGGGGGGGGGGGGATTTTCATAAGTAGAACTGATACACTACAGTATTAAATAACAATTACTATGAACAACCATGTGAGATTTATATGATATTAAGAGGAAGAAAATAATCATATTGAATCTATGTGTAGGCTTTTGTACTCATATATGATTATTCTACTAAAGGAGTGATTTGTTCTGGTTTATATAATGATGCATATAACATTGATTAAATAAGAAAAGATAAAGGTGAGTTTGACCAAAACCTTTGATTCATTCCTCAATCATCTTAATGTTTTTTTATGAATACATGAAAGTTATTGGGGAATATATTTTTGACACCAAGATAATGAAATGAATCATGAAAGGACTTTAATTATGGTTTAATCCCAAAGTGTCTATAGTTGAAGACAAGGATCCAAAGGATGTATTTCTTTATATCCTACAAAGAACACATTTCACATATAAAATAAGAAATGATTATAATGATAATAGAGAAAAGAAAAAATCACAAGAAGTTTTATTCAATGAGATAGATATATTCTTTATTAAAGTTGTTCTATAAGGATATGATGTAAAATATGTGATATATTTTTTTCCAAAAAACTATAGAGGGAAAGATAAAAATTCAATGGCAGACTTCTAGTTGATTCTTACTGATGTGTCAAGGTAGGTCACCTAATTGCTAAGTATTTTAAAAACCTTCAAGATGATGATGATGAGGTGTTTGTGAATATTTTATATTAAAAGTGATAAAACCAAGAGATAACCAAAATGAAAATTCATTATGAAGAAAAATATGTTTTTTAATGAATATAGAAGTTCAAATGAGTCTAAAGTGGAAGAAGATGATAATTATAGGTACCATGGTTATGATGAGTTATTGAATATTACCGATAGAACATAAATTGACAATAGTGATAGTAATAACAATGATTTATTTGGGTGATTTGATCTAAAAGTTTTGTTTGAGGTATCACTTGAATAAAATCACAAATAGAGGGATAAAACCATGAAATAAAATGTATTATTTCCTAACCCAAATATCTATATACAATAATAAGAGTTTGAGAAATCATAAATTATAGAATTGATTGGAAAATTGAAAATTGGAATTTATGGTTACTTAGAAAAGGAGTGGATCTCAAGCTCAATTTGGGGGAACAAGTTTGAATCAATGATGGTTTAGCCAATACTATAAAATAATAGGTTTGGAGGGATGAATAACATGATGTAGAAGTCAGGGTTTGTTGGTGTAAGTGTAATGAATGAAAATGACTCTTTACAACTGACATGAAATTTGGTAACTCAAAGAAACAAGTTCTAGTTAAAGAAAAATATATCCCTGGAGTTTTTAATAAAGTGAGTATTTCCATTCCTAAGGTGTATCACCATAAAAACAAAGGAAAATATAATATGTAATGTGATAAAATGGAGTATAAAACCACACCTCATTCCAGAAAATTAGACTAAAATATCTCAAGGAAAGTGAAATTGGTATAATCTTAATGACCTAAATATAAAGCTGTTAGAAATGGGAGAATGAAAAAAAATATTAGGTGTTTTTATTTCAAAAAATTTATACAAATACAATATGGTTTACACATGGAAAATAATTTTTTAGAGATAAATGAAATAAAAAAATAGGCAATATTTTTCCATCATAATATTAATATTTTAACGGTTATTGTTTTTGGTGTGATAGATATAGACACAAGGATGCCTAATATATCACTAGGGTACAACGAGAGGTGACTCATAAGACCCATAAATGAGGATATAAATAGCTTAAAACATCTTCAAACACATATAAAAAATGTTTTTTAGTTTTTCATGATGAAGGGGAGTGTTCTGAACAAAAATATCCTTATAATTATCAAATATCTAAAGAGGTTCCTCAATGGTCATAGAAGAAGATGAAATTGTATCAGAAGGGAAATGTATCTAATGTTTCTTTGAATGATATATACATTCCCAATTTTTGGTTATTGGATATAAGATGTACCTAACACAAGACTTGAAATAACTATTTTATTACAGATATCAAATATGATAAAGGTTGTTAGTTCTGTTTTCCATTGATGAATAAATCATGATAGTTTGGCCTCTAAGGGCCAAATTTAGTGGAATAGATCTTTATAAGACAATTGTGCGATTGATATCATGATCATTTAGCCTATAGTGATCTATTGTGACAACAATAGTGTGATTGAAATCATAAATAAACCCATAAAATACCGTGCCGGGAGGAGTTGATTGGAAGAATCAGGGAGGAGGGAACCATGGTGATAGTGTTCATCAGGGAGGAAGGCGTCGTTGTGAGGGAGGTCTTTGGGGAGGAGGGTACTGCTGTGAGGGAGGTTGTTGGGGAGGAGGGCACTGCTGTGAGAGAAGCATCAGGGAGGAGGATTCCATAGTGACATAGGTTGTTGGGGAGGAGGGCTTCGTGGTGATAGAGGTCGTTGGGGAGAAGGGTGTCGTGGTGAGAGAGGTAGTTGGGGAGGAGGGCACTACTGTGAGAGAGGTCATCGGGGAGTAGGAGAGATCTTCATAGAGGAGGGTTGAGTGGTGATAGGGTTGTAGATGTAAGGACCCTAACCTAGTTTCCCGGAGTTGGTGCCTTATTTGATTACATTGGCATACATACAAGGAATTTTAATCCCAAAGGACCAAGTAGTTTAGTATTATTGGATACAAGATACATACATAAGTTCAACATTACATAAGGAAAGGAAAAACAACAATAATATATTCGACTATAGTCATCACATCTCCTATATTATGCATGCATGTCATTCATAAAATACTTCATCCTGTCTTGAGAATATGAAGCCTAAGAAAGGGGTGAGCTCAAACACTCAGTAACAGTAAGAAATACAGCGGACAATAATATAAACATTATATATGGTGAATAATTTAAAACACATGCCTTTAATAATAAACATGAACACATTATGGAGGGAATATGAGCTGAGTAAATAATGCCATAATAAAACATAATCAAGGAGATTCTACTAGTTGAATAACCACTTGAAATATCAATAGCTGAACTCATAATGATGGAATGCATAATTTCAGACATTCTAAAACATTTTTTCAAGGCCTCGGCCAAGACGTCTAATGATTAAGGCCTCGGCCAAAATCTATATCACATTGGGAAAGGCCTCGGCCAATTCCACGTTTATTTGTCTTATGAGACCTACCGATTCATAATGGGGCTATATCAGGCCCCACCCATAACATAATAAGTTCAATTAATTCATCATATGAGTGGGGATAGACATAAACAACATATACATTCATATTGAAACTATCGTATGAAATGTAACTATCTTTCCCCAATCATTAAACAAAAAACACTAACCATTCCGAGTAATATGGTGAATGGTTTTGGGATAGATCATCCACAATAGAGTTAGTCATAAACCACTAAATCAAATATGGTATATGAATTCATAAATTATTAAACCCAATAATACCATGGAATCAACAAGTGTGTTGAATTAGATGAAAACACACTTGTAAAATCATTAAGCAATTCTGGAAATAAATACTCTTTTATTTTGAAAAGAAGAGTTCTTTTGGAAAAATATTTGTATAAAACCAGAAGTGAATTAAGATATTATTTTCATAATAAAATTAGTGATTTTATAAAGATAAGGTTTTCCAAAAACAGATCAAAGAGTGCCCTTGAAAATAGTAAATAATTTGAGAAATTCACTTGGATTGGGCTTGTATTTTGGAAAGAACTTTGAAATTTCCTTTTAAAACATGTAACTATACATAAAATAAGTAAGGGTTATGGTTTTTAAACATATATATGATACTAACACAGAATATATTATGAGTGTATAACAATAAATAAGAATTCATTGAGGTAATTAGACAACGAAATTATCCCGAATGAAAATGGAAGATCGGGTGGAAAAAACCCTTACCACTTTGTAATCAAATGATTCGTATGCCCCGAAAATTAATAATATAAATATTATAGATTTAATACCATGAAGTTAAAGATATTCATGATATGTGAAATCAATGGTCAGTATACATACACCATACAAAAGTATTAGTATTGAATATGGAAAATCTCATGAAAATGGAAGTGAGATAAAGAACCCTTACCTTAACTCCAAACATGTTCCTCTATTGTACTTAAGCTCCTAGAATTTGAAATTATACTTGTTAATAACCTATTTCAGAACCTATTTTTCATTTATTTAGTTTACCATAAATCTATTAAGTTCATTTATGTCTTTATTGACAAGTTATTGTATTGAATTTCGTCATTCTAGAGTGTTTGTTTCTCTTATTTTCATTTTCGGTTCACTTGTTTTTAAGTAATGAAGTGGAATGGATGTAAATATCCAGAATTGAAATTATATATAATTTATGAACATAAATAGGTGTTATTGTTTATTTATATAACTTGGTTACATGGAACAAGTGTCACGACCCATCCTCGGGGCCCGTGTCGTGACTACCCCAAGCCCGCCTTCCATAGGCCAAGGGCTGGTGACTAGAACCAAGGCGTAAATCCCTATAAAAAGGGAAGGCATTGCCTTTGTATAGTAAACAAGAACCACAGAGTAAGCAAGAGGAAAAGTAAACACTAAGTAAAAACAGAGTACAACTGTAAGTGCGGAAAGTAAGTGGGCCAGTATACAAACCCAAACTGAAAGTAAAGTACAACTCGAAAGGGAAAACAACAACTGAAAAGTAAAAGCAGCTACGCCGAGCTGTCCATTGGAAATCCCACCTGAAGGGTGGGTACAGATAGCTCCACATCTCCTCGAGTCCCACCATCCGCTCTGAGTACATCCCACCCAGTGGTCCACCTCCAGGTACCGTCCTGCTCTGCAAGCCTTAACCATGATCAACGCTGTCCGTCGTCTGCAACCTACACAACGTAGTGCGGGCATAGCCCGTGCAGGGGTGAGTATAAGCTACTGAGTAGGGACCTCGAGACCCCCGAAGGTCTCCCATAATCCACAAAGGATAAACCACAAAGGAAAAATACAATCATGAAGTAACAACCGACAATGCTTAGGTATATGCCCATACATATACCTAAGTCATAAATTCCAGTACGCTCCAACCTCTGAGCCCAAGTACAACCCATTCCACACAAGAAAGTATATGTATTCCACACAGGAAAGCAAAACGTAATCCTTAGAAAAACAAAATCCACACAGGAAAGCAAACAGGTTTCAACTCACACAGGTATACTTCTTCGAAAGACGATAGAGATGATCACTGATCCATCTAAGTCGTCAGACCCAGAAAGGATCGATAGGTTCTAACCCCCGCAATGACCCACACAAGATCGGTAGGAAACTAACCCCCACAAAGACCCACACAGGATCGGACCCACACAGGATCTGTAGGCGCTGGCTCACATAGAACCGTTGAGCGCTGACCCACATAGGATCAGACCCACACAGGATCGGTAGCACTGATCCACATATGATCGCTGAGTGTTGTAGTCGTCGCCATCGAATCCACTGAGGATCTCTGTACAGTCATCGTCACAGACACAGTAGCAGTCGCAGCCAGCTCTAAGGTACCCGCATACAGTAAGCTCATTCGGGAGGATCCGCTCCACGAGCCGAGAGGCTGATACATCAACTGACACATAGTCCAGAGTTGATGTATCCAAAAGTTCCGTATCGACAACAGGAACTCAACGTCGTAGACGGCGTGTCAATCAGACGCCCGTTCTGAGAGTTATTGGCTTTTTCATCCCAGGAGCCCGGTTGGTTTTTAAGGCAAAACCAACATAACCGTACTCCACCTGCATCCAAATCTCGGGCGGAGTATGCCAAAAGATCCCTCTCACTAAGAGGAACTCAACAAAGTCGATGGCATGTCAATCGGACGTCCGTAGCTCAAGATAGGAGTGTTTCCGCTCCGAGGGCCCGGTTGGTTTCGTGTACGAACCATCCCGGCCGAACACAAAGTATTCCGAAACCTTGAGTGCGATATACCGAAACGACCGTCTCTTTCCAAGGATCGTGTCACCACTGACGGCGCGTCGATCAGAGGTCTGTAGCCCGAGTTATGGGAAATTGAACCCAAACGGTCCGAAAACGGGGGTTTCAGGCCCGGACCGACCCGGCCCGAGACCCCCCGGTCGGCCTGAACCGGGTCGGCCCGGCTGGGCGCGGCCCGGCCTGGCGGACCGGACCAGCTGGGCAGGACCCGGCCTGGTGGACCGGCCAGGCGCCGGTCCGGCTGGGCACAGCGCGCCCAACGCGCTGTCTGGCTCGGCCTTGGGCCGAGCCGTTTCGGAAAGGGGGGGGGGGCTGCCCCCCTGTGTAACCGCGGCCCCCCCTCCAATTAAGGGGGCCATTTGAAAAACGGCCAGGGGAATTTATTTCCCCCGATTCCCCCCCACCTTCCGGCCGGCCTGACCTGGCCGGCCGGTTCCTGCTCAACGGGACTGGCGGTGTCCAGTCCTCTTCCAGCTCCGTCTCCGGCAGCCCGGTCCGGCCGCTGATCACCTTGCTCCGCCGCGGCCTGGAACCGGCCGCAGCCCTTGTCGTCTGGCGCGTTGCGACGGTGCCGCGCCCCTCCGCTGCGGCCCCGCTCCGGCCGCAGCTTCTTCAGTTTTCTTCGACGCGGCACGACGTTGTTGCGTCCTTGAACATCTTTCCACGGTGCAGCGCGACGACGCCGCACATTTCCTTCCGCATGAAACCGCGTGGTGCGACGGCACCACACCTTCCTGTACCAACCACAAAGGAACCATCACAAAAATAAGGAGGATGGTCGGCCGTGTTTGTGCGGTCCGACCCCCTCGCGTTATTCGATAACAATTGGTTTTAATCCACGAAGATTGTCAAGTTGGTATTTACGAATCAAGTAAATAAATAAAACCCCTACCTCGGATTCAAGAACGGTGCACATCAATGAGTCGCGGAAGACGAGCGTCGCGGAGGTCGGGCGTCACGGAAAACGAACGTCGATTCCGTTGTCGTCGAGGTGCGTTCGAAGAAGAAACGTAGTTGGAAGAAGACGTCGCGTTCTTCGGCGGAGATGTTCCTCGTTGAAGAATGATGTTCTTCGTCGGAGTCCGAGATGTTCTTCACGTTCTTCGTTGAGGTTGAAGAAGAAGAAGACTTCACGCTTCCCAATCCTATCAAGGTGGAAAAAACTAAAACAATAATAAAATAAGACCAAGTCTTAATTTATTAACACAACCTAACCGTTTGAATTTCAAGAGTTTGAAATTAAGTAACTCACCTTATTAATTATAACAAGTTGTCAAAAATTAATGAAAGTGAGTTAATGGGGAGTTAGGAACGTGAAGGGTTAAGGGGAGTTAGGGATTTAAGGGATTTGAAATGGTGGGGGGGGCTCGTGTGGGCCCCAACCTTTCAATTGACCACACATAGGATGTTGGGTGGATGTGGGCCCCACAACCAACTTCCCATGGGAGAAAATAACCACCTTGATATGAAATAAAATTGATTCAACAATTTTATTTACTTTTTAATTAAACCCCATTAATTAACTTCTTCACCCTCACAAACGCAACTACGGTAAAGGTTACCTTAAACGATTACCGGTGTTGCGAGTTCATTGGTGCCCTCGAAATTTGATCCCAAGCACCGGTTCAAAAGTTAGAAATTCCCGCTCGTTCGTTCACTGAACGTACCCAAGCCAAACTTCAGAAATTGATTCCGGGCACACCAGGCCTCGGAATCAAGTGCCGTTAGAAACCGTGATCTTGTAAAATTCCAAAGAAAATTATGAAAAAATTTCCCTTGAATTTTACAGGACTTTACATTACTCCCACCTCAGGGATTTATGTCCCCGTAAAGATACATCATAACTAGGGGAAAAAAAGTGGGTACTGATCCCTCTCCCAAGTGCTATCCTGGAGGTTCCCGTGCTGCCATCAAATGCACACCAGAGGAATTGACCATCCACGTAGGACCCGCTCCTGCCGATGCTCAATCTCCATTGGGACCTCCACAAAAGTCTCTCCATCGTCAACATCAAGCTCCCCATGGTCAATGATATGCATCGGGTCGTGCATGTATTTCCTCAGTTGAGACACGCGGAAGACGTCGTGCACCTGGTGCAACTGAGGTGGTAGAGCCAGGCGATAAGCCACCTCGCTAATCCTGCTGAGGACCTGGAAGGGTCCGATGAAGAGTGGAGATAACTTGCCGCCTCGGCCAAATCTCCGTAAACCACATCGAGGTGAGACATGTAAGTAGACATGGTTGCCATCCTCGAACTCTAGTGGCCTCCGCCTCCAATCAGCGTATGACTTCTGCTGGCTCTGAGCTGTCCTCATCCGCTCCTGGATGACCTGGACCTTCTCTGACGTGGCCTGGACCATCTTCGGTCCCACAAGTGCTGACTCCCCAGGGTCTGTCCAGCACAAAGGAGATCTGCAAGGTCGGCCGTACAATGCCTCGTACGGTGCCATCCCGATGGTGGTGTGGTATATATTGTTGTACGTGAACTCCACCAAGGTTAGGTGGTCCTCCCAGCTATGACCAAATTTGAGGACGCATGCACGGAGCATGTCCTCGAGAGTCTGAATGGTCCTCTCCGTCTGACCATCCGTCTGAGGGTGAAAGGATGTGCTCAGACGTAGCTGCGTCCCGAATGCCTCCGGCAATCCCTTCCATAGCCGGGAAGTAAAGCGAGCATCTCGATCGGAGAAGATAGAAGACGTCACACTGTGAAGACGTACAATCTCCTGAACATAATGATGTCCCAAGCTCTCCACTGAGCCCTGCTCTCTGATTGGTAAGAAGTGAGCCGACTTGGTGAGTCAATCGACAATCACCCAGATGGAGTCATGACCTCTGGAAGTGCGTGGAATTACAGTCACGAAGTCCATAGATATCCCATCTCACATCCACTCCGGGACCTCCAAGGGTTGTACCAATCCTACTGGTACCTGATGCTCTGCCTTCAGCTGCTGGCAGTTGAGGCATTGAGAAATGAACTCTGCCACAACCTTCTTCATGCCTGGCCACCTGTGTTGTTGTCTAAGGTCTTGGTACATCTTCGCCACTCCAGGATGTACCGCCAAAGGAGAAGTGTGAAACTCTCTCAGCACCTCCTCTCGTAAAGCAACCGGTACCAAGGTAAGTCCACTGAAAAGGATGTCATGCCCTACACCAAAGGAGAACCCATCAGGTGCCTGTCCTGAGGATATATGTGCACGTCGTGTCTCACAGTCAGCGTCCCCACGCTGTGCCTCTCTAACCCGCTGTAGTAGTGGAGGAGTGTCTTTGAGAGACTGAAGGAAGGCTGCTCCATCTCTATCCACGAAGGATATCTGCAAAGAGGCTAGCTTCTTTGTCGCCTCCTCAAGTAGCTGAATGCTCGTCCTTCTGCTGAGGGCATCGGCTACCACGTTCCCCTTCCCAGGAGTATAGACAATCTCAAAGTAATAGTCCTGGAGGAACTCGAGCCATCGTCGCTGTCTCAGATTCAGATCCGTTTTAGATAAGATGTATCTGAGACTCTGATGGTCAGAAAAGAATGTAAAGCGCTCGCCCATCAGATATTGTTTCCATGTCTTTAGAGAGAATACCACTACTGCTAACTCCAGGTCATGGGTAGCGTAGTTCTGCTCATGCGGCCTCAAATGACATGATCCATAGGCGATCACTGGCCGCTCCTGCATCAAGACACATCCGAGTCCGGTCCCTGATGCATCGCAGTAGACTACGTACCCTACTCCCTCCTCAGGCAACCTCAAGATAGGTGCACTGGTCAATCTTTGTCTTAGATCCTGGAAGCTCTGCTGACATATGTCTGACCACACGAAGGGTTTCCCCTTATTCTTCAAAGATGAGAGTGGTTACGCAACTCTGGGGAAGTCCGGTACAAATCTCCGGTAGTATCCAGCTAGACCCAAGAAACTCCGCACCTCCGTCACGCTCCTGGGTGGCTCCCACGCTAGCACTGCCTCGATCTTCACAGGATCCACTGCAACTCCCGCCTCAGAGATGACGTGTCCCAAGAAGTGGACCTCACGTATCCATAACTGACACTTAGAGAGCATTCCATAAAGCTGGTTCTCTCTGAGTGTGTCTAGTACAACCTGTAAGTGGTAGGCGTGCTCCTCCTCAGTCGTCGAGTAAATCAAAATGTCGTTGTTGAAGACCATGAAAAATCGATCGAGGAATGGTTGAAAGATCCTGTTCATGAGGGCCATGAACACTGCTGGAGCATTGGTTATACCGAAGGGCATAACCAAGAACTCATAGTGGCCATACTGACATCTGAAGGCCGTCTTCTGCACGTCCTCATCTCGAACTCTGAGCTGGTGATATCCTGACTTGAGGTCTATCTTCGAGAACCACCGTGCTCCCTTGAGCTGATCAAAGAGGTCATAAATCCTCGGCAGCGGATACTTATTCCTCACTGTCACCTGGTTCAGGCGACGATAGTCAACACAAAGTCGCAAGCTCCCGTCCGCCTTCTTGGCGAACAATATCGGGGAAGCCCAGGGTGAAACACTGGGTCAGATGAACCCCTTGCCCTGCAAGTCCTCCAACTGTACCCGTAGCTCTCCAAGCTCAGTGGGGGCCATCCGATATGCTGGAGTCGATATCGAGGCTATCCCGGGGTACAGGTCAATATAAAAGTCTACCTATCTGCAAGGAGGTAACCCTAGAACATCGTCGGGAAAAACATCCACAAACTGATCCTCCACTGCAGGAAAACCAGGACTCCGCACGTCAACTTCTCCTAGGATGAGGCTAGCCAACTGATGAGTGATGGGCTGTCCCCTCCTCTGTGGAAGTCCATCCTATGCTGCAAAGGCTCCCTTCTCGCCGGTGAAGGTGAACCTGCTCCCGTCGGTGCGTACACATCACACCTTGCGCCTAAAACAGTCAATCTGTGCATGGACCGTATATAACCAATCCATGCCCAAGATGACGTCATAAGGCCTTGACGCCGCTAAAAGAAGATCCCAGCCGAAGCTCTCGCCTCCTAGAGTAAGCTCACACTGCCGGCACCAGTGCGTAATCGTTGAGTCTCCTCCCGTAGGAGTCTCTAGCCGTAAGGATCGAGCCAACGGCTCTATTGGAATATCCGAGCTCCGAACAAGGGCAGCAGCTATGAAAGAGTGACTCGCTCCTGTGTCTATATGTACTACAGCAAGGGTGGAATAGACATAGATAGTACCTCGAATCATCTCAGGCATGCCGTGGTCGTAGGCCTCTGCTGCATGAAGCTGTGCCTGTCTCTGCCTGCCAGCTCCCTGTGGTCGGGGTGGACCTCCTGGTGGTGGTGGTGGTAGAGCCTCAAAGCGTCGCCCACCACCGGATGCTCGGCCAGCTCCTCTGCCTTGTTCGCCTCCTCCCTATGGACCGCCACGGTCGACCCTCTGCCTCTGCCTCGGTGGACCCTCAATCATCTTCTGCTCCTCAGCATGGTGGGTTGGGCAGTCACGAGCCATGTGGCCCTGCCCGCCGCACGAGTAGGACTGTGTGCCTCTCGAAAGACTGGCTCCGCGCTGTGTGCCCTGCACTACTGAGCCAGTGTCTTCAGGTTGTCTGCGTGAGGGTCTAGTCTGCCTGGACTCAAGATTCATCCATCGACTGCCTGCTGCAGAAGACTCTGCTAGGTACCACCCTGCGGTGGGTCTCGGTGCTGGTGTAGACTCAGCAAGAAAGATCTCGATCAAAAGTGCCCGATCCAGTACTCCTGTCTGAGTCGGAATGCTGAGGGAGATCAGCGATGCCCTGATCTCGTGTCTCAATCCATGCTCAAAGGTCCGAGCCCAGAAGAATGGGTCCCGTACCATGTCGGTCGAGTAACGCGAGAGATCAGTAAATCTCACAGTGTACTGAGTGACCGTCATGCTGCCCTGCCGCAGCTGAAGAAGCTTCTTGAATGCGTACCGCACGGAGGGTGTCTGGGACGAACTCCAAGCGGAAGAGGCTCTCAAAGTCCATCCAAAGTAGAGATGCCACATCGTGCACCTGGAGCATCAAGCTCCACCATCGGCCCGCTGCTGCGTGCAGTAGGCTCGCAGCGAGGATCACCATGAGGTCTGCTGGTGTCCTCACTAGCCTGAAAACTCGTACGACTGCTTCCAGCCAGTCCTCGGCTGCCTGGGGGTCCGTCTCCCCGCAGAATCTGGGCGGTCACTGGCGCTGGAACTCATGTAGTGCACTAAGGTGACGTGCATCATCAGCGGCTGGTGCTGGAAGAATCGGTGGCTCGGCGGGTAGAGCTACCGCCGGTGCCACTGCTGACAAAGGGCAATGCACCGAGGCCTCGTCGCTTAGTGGGATGTCATCACGCTCGACTCTCGGAACCCTAGCTGGCTGTCGTCGTGGGGCCATCGTGAAAAGGAAACAGGTGCGCCATGGTTAGAACAATATACCTAGTGAGCTGATACAAAGTAATCATAAAGAAAACATGAAACACACATGCAATCAATGTTTTCGTGCATTAAGTCGGAAATCAGAAGTCAGGGTCCTGGTGTACGGATACGTCAGCCGCCACACCAACACTGGACTCCCTGGACTAATAACCACACTCAATAGGCTAAACACTATTGCTTCACAAAAAAATATCAGAGTTCGCAGTAGAACCGAACTCCTCTGATACCAATTGTGACGACCCGTCCTCGGGGCCCGTGCCATGACTACCCCAAGCCCGCCTTCCATAGGCCAGGGGCTGGAGACTAGCACCAAGGCGTAAATCCTGGTAAAAAGGAAAGGCATTGCCTTTGTATAGTAAACAAGCACCACCGAGTAAGCAAGCGGAAAAGTAAACACTAAGTAAAAACAGAGTACAATTGTAAGTGCGGAAAGTAAGTGAGCCAGTATACAATCCCAAACTGAAAGTAAAGTACAACTCGAAAGGGAAAACAGCAACTGAAAAGTAAAAGCAGCTACGCCGAACTGTCCACTGGAAATCCCACCTGAAGGGTGGGTACAGATAGCTCCACAGCTCCTCGGGTCCCGCCGTCTGCTCCGAGTACGTCCCGCCCAGTGGTCCACCTCTAGGTACCGTCCTGCTCTACAAGCCTCAACCATGATCAAATATGTCTGTCGTCTGCAACCAACACAACATAGTGTGGGAAAATCCCATGCAGGGGTGAGTATAATCTACTCAGTAGGGACCCCGAGACCCCCGAAGGTCTCCCATAATCCACAAAGGATAAACCAAAAAGGAAAAATACAATCACGAAGTAACAACTGACACTGCTTAGGTATATTCCCATACATATACCTAAGTCATCAATTCCAGTATGATCCAACCTCCGAGCCCAAGTACAACCTAGTCCACACAGTAATGTATACGTATTCAACACAGGAAAGAAAAACGTAATCCACACAGGATAGCACAACACAATCCACACAGGAAAGCAAACAGGTTTCAGCTCACAAAGGTATACTTCTTCGAAAGAAGATAGAGATGATCACTGATCCATCTAAGTCGTCGGACCCACAAAGGATCGATAGGTACTAACCCCCGCAATGACCCACACAGTATCGGTAGGAAACTAACCCCCGCAAAGACCCACACAGGATCGGACCCACACAGGATCGGTAGCACTGATCCACATAGGATCGCTGAGTGCTGTAGTCGTCACCGTCGAATCCACTGAGGATCTCTGTATAGTCATCGTCACAGACAGAGTAACAGTCGCAGCCAGCTTTAAGGTACCCGCACACAACAAGCTCGTTCGGGAGGATCCGCTCCACGAGCCGAGAGGCTGATACATCAACTGACACATATTCTAGAGTTGATGTATCCAAAAGTTCCGTATCGACAACAGGAACTCAACGTCGTAGACGGCGTGTCCATCGGACGCCCGGTCTGAGAGTTATTGGCTTTTTCGTCCCAAGGGCCCTGTTGGTTTTTAAGGAAAAACCAACGCGACTGTACTCCACCTGTGTCCAAACCTCGGGAAAAGTATGCCAAAAGATCCATCTCACTAAGAGGAACTCAACAAAGTCGACGACATGTCAATCGGACGTCTGTAGCTCAAGATATGAGCATTTCCGCTCCGAGGGCCCGGTTGGTTTCGTGTACGAACCAACCCGGACGAAGTCAATGTATT
Source organism: Viscum album (assembly GCA_963277665.1). Classification (NCBI taxonomy): domain Eukaryota; kingdom Viridiplantae; phylum Streptophyta; class Magnoliopsida; order Santalales; family Viscaceae; genus Viscum; species Viscum album. The sequence goes on along the minus strand of OY728123.1, from coordinate 741,029,864 downwards.
TTGAAACCTTAAGTGCGATATACCGAAACGACCATCCCGTTCCAAGGATTGTGTCACCGCTGACGGCACATCGATCGAAGGTTGGTAGCCCGAGTTATGGGCAATTGAACCCAAACTGTCCGAAAACGGGGGTTTCGGGCCCGAACCGACCCGACCCAAGACCCCCCGGTCGGCCCGACCCGGGTCGACCCACCCCGGGTCCGGGTCAGCCCGTCTCGGCACAGCCCTGCCCGGATGGGCGTGGCCCGGCCTGACTGGGCGCGGCCCGGGCTGGCCGACCGGCCAGGCGCTGGTCCGGCTGGGCGCAGCGCGCCCAGTGCGCTGTTTGGCTCGGCCTTTGGCCGAGCCATTTCAGCAAGGGGGGGGGGGGGGGGCGCATTCCCCCCTGTGTAATTGTGCCCCCCCCCCCCCAATTAAGGGGGCCGTTTGAAAACTGGCCGGGGGAATTTATTTCCCCCGGCTCCTCCCCTTTCGGCCGGCCCGACCTGGCCGGCCGGTTCCTGCTCAACGGGACCGGCGGTGGCCGGTCCCCTTCTAGCTCCGTCTCCGGCGGCCCGATCCAGCCGTCGGTCACCTTGCTCCGCCGCGGCCCGGAACCGGCCGCGACCCTTGTCGTCCGGCGCTGTGCGACGGCACCGCGCCCCTCCACCGTGGCCCTGCTGCGGCCGTGGCATCTTCGGTTTTCTTCGATGTGGCGCGGCGCGATGACGCAATGCATTTCCTTCAGCATGAAACCGTGTGGTGCGACGACACCACGCCTTCCCGTACCAACCACAAAGGAACCATCACGAAAATAAAAAGGAGGGTCGGCCGTGTTTGTGCAGTCCGACCCCCTCACATTATTTGATTACAATTGGTTTTAATCCACAAAGATCGTCATGTTGGTATTCACGAATCAAATAAATAAATAAAACCCCTACCTTGGATTAAAGAACGGTGCATGTCAATGAGTCGTGGAAGATGAGCGTCGCGGAGGTCGGGTGTCACAGAAAATGAACGTCGATTCTATTTTCGTCGAGGTGCGTTCGAAGAGGAAACATCATTGGAAGAAGACATCGCGTTCTTCGGTGGAGATGTTCCTCGTTGAAGAATGATGTTCTTCGTCGGAGTCCGAGATGTTCTTCACGTTCTTCATCGAGGTTGAAGAAGAAGAAGACTTCACGCTTCCCAATCCTCTCAAGGTGGCAAAAACTGTAACAATAATAAAATAAGACCAAGTCTTAATTTATTAACACAACCTAACCATTTGAATTTCAAGAGTTTGAAATTAATTAACTCACCTTATTAATTATAACAAGTTGTCAAAAATTAATGAAAGTGAGTTAATGGGGAGTTAAGAAAGTGAAGGGTTAAGAGGAGTTAGGGAGTTAAGGGATTTGAAAAGGTGGGGGGATCTTGTGGGCCCCAACCTTTCAATTAACCACACATGGGAAGTTGGGTGGATGTGGGCCCCACCACCAACTTCCCATGGGAGAAAATAACCACCTTGATATGAAATAAAATTGATTCGACAATTTTATTTTCTTTTTTAATTAAACCCCATTAATTAACATCTTCACCCGCACAAACGCAACTACGGTAAAGGTTCCCTTAAGCGATTACTGGCGTTGCGAGTTCATCGGTTCCCTCGGAATTCGATTCTGAGCACCAGTTAAAAAGTTATAAATTCCCGCTCGTTCGTTCACTGAATGTACCCGAGTCAAACTTTGGAAATTGATTCCGGGCACACCGGGCCTTGGAATCAGGTGCCGTCAGAAACCACATTCTTGTAAAATTCCAAAGAAAACTAAGAATAAATTTCCCTTGAATTTTACGGGTCTTTATAACAAGGATGAATTATCATAGAGAACTTTAATGATAATTGTTTCGGTTAATTTGTTGGTTTTGACTACAACGAACTCATTTTTCTTTATAACCTAACACCATTTGAAAAAAGGTATTAAAGAATCTTAAATAGTTTATATTATATATAATAATCTGGTTCAACCATTACAAGAATGGTTTCATGTCCAGAATTTATAATAATAAAAGCAATCGAAAGTCCATTGTCCTTGAGTGTGTAAAATTGACACATCTCGGATGGTGTTCTTGCTACTAGTATAAAAGAAGGTAAAAAGGGGGAGACGATGATAACTTATTCCACTATCATGAAAACATTCCAGTACATATAAGGTAATGGAGTCATCAGAAGATTTGCATAAAGAGAGGTAATATAAAAAGAAAACAAATGAACTTGAAAGGAAAGACAAAGAATTGAAAAGAGGAATTTACCTCCTGAACAAAACTTCATTGAGAACCTCCTTAAGGGAGAGGTTTTGGTATTTTAATGAGACAAAAGCTTGCTGGACGTGGGAGAGGAGGTTGGGAGGGTATTTGGCTAGAATTTGGAGAAGGCACAAGGCACAAGAGGAGTGATTGGAAGAGGGGGTGAGAGGGGGTTTTTATAGTGGAGGAAAGAGGGGATTTCTTAATATAAAACTCATTAATTTATTATTTCTTCACAAGACAAGTAATAGTAAGTATTCCATGAACAAGAATAGTAATTTTATCATCTGAATTCGGACTAAGGGTTGTGATATCATCCATGATTCTAGGAATAGTCTATTTAGCTTATAATGTATATATACGGTAAATTACCGTATTTTACTATTCATCAACAAATCATGTATTTCAGAAAAATCCCAAAAAATTAACTCTAACCATTTTTCGATGTGTAGAATCCAAAAATGAAGTCCATTTTTCAAAAATAATTTTCTAAAAATAATTAATTAAAATCATAATTTATTATTTAAAACCAGTTTTAAAAAATTTATCAATTTATTCTAAAATATAGGTATTTCATACTTTCAACTTGAATATTAGTTAAATATTATTATAGGTAAGGTTACTATTCATTTGGGTATATCACTATTCATAAGGGTATGTTACTATTCATAAGGGTAGTTTACTATTCACCAAAAATAATGTGTTTCTTATTGGACTATAAATAACTTACTGATCGCGACTATGTATGTTGTATTTTTGAAATTCACATCACAGAAGTGACAAACTTATGTTTTAACGGTCCCATAGCACTTAGTAGTTAATGTGATTATGAAATATTTGTAAGAAAGTAATTTCCTTTAAAAAAAATTGGGTCGTTACATTCTCCCCTTCTTACAAAAATTTCATCCACAAAATTCACAAAATATTACCTACAAAGATTCGTGTATGATTTTAACATAAGATCCTCAAGATCCCATGTTGATTCCTCTATCTTATGGTTCCTCCAAAGAAACTTCACCAGAATAGTCGTCCAATTTCTCAATACTTGTTCTCTAGTATCAAGAATCTTGATAGGCTCTTCATAGTAAGATAGATCGGGCTCAAGTTCCACTTCTTCATAAGTGAGTATATGTGTTGGGATTGGCATTTAATTTCTTAACATTGACACATGGAACACATTTTGAACCTTGGAGAGACTTGGAGGCATTTCCAAATAGTAAGATACGACTCCAATTCGGTCCACAATTTCAAAAGGTCAGATGTACCTGGGACTTAACTTTCCCTTCTTACCAAATCGTATAAAACCCTTCCATGGAGATACCTTTAAGAAGACATGATCACCTTCTTGAAATTCAAAATCCTTCCTTTGGTTATCTGCATAGTTCTTTTGCCTACTTTGAGCTATTTTGATATGGTTCTGGATAATCTTCACATTTTCCACTGTTTCTTCAATAAGTTTTGAGCCTAGGAGCTTTCTTTCACCAACATCATCCCAGCAAGTTGGTGTATGACATCGTCTCCCATATAATACTTCATAGGGTGCCATATGTATACTTGAACAGAAGCTATTGTTGTAGGAAAATTCTACGAGAGGTAAATATTGATCCCACATGCCTTGAAAATCCAGTGAACAAGACCTAAAAATGTCTTCCAATGTTTGAATAGTCTGATCTTATTGTCCAGCAGTTTGTGGGTGGTAGGCAGTGCTCAAACGAAGATCAATATCTGGGTACTTATGAAGAATTTTCCATAATATTGATGTAAAACATGGATCATGATCAGAAATAATCTATAGGGGAACTCCATGAAGTCTCAAAACATCATTAATATACAGTCTTGCTGGATGTTCAAGTGGTAGATCTTATCTTATAGAAAGAAAATGCCTTTACTTGGTAAGATGGTCAACAATGACCCATGTTGCATCGTTCCTTCTAGGAGTATTTGGTAGTCCCATGACAAAGTCAATCGTGATATTATCCTATTTCCACTCAGGTATGGGAAGAGGTTGCAATACTCTTCCAGGTTGTCGCCTTCCATATTTCACTTATTGACAAACCATACATCTTGACACAAAATCAGAAATCTCCCTCTTCATGTTGTCCCACCAAATATATTCTTTCAAATCTCTATACATCTTAGTGCTACCATGGTGTATAGAGAAATCGGAACTATGAGCATCATCCAACAATTCCCTCTTTAGGTCAGGCATATCGGGAACACAAAGTCTCTTCCAAAATTTCAAAATTCCATCTTTATATACGAAGTCACTCAATCTCTCATCATTCATAGATTTAATCTTCTTTTGAAACCCCTCATCATTATCCTGAGAACATTTTATCCTTTATAGTAAATATGGCTTGGAATCCATTTGAAAAAGAATTGATGTTTCACCTTCCATGGTTATTCCCATATCCATCATTACTAGATCCGTGAAAATAGGATCCCTTTCAACTCTCATCTTGTTCAAAACACCATGATCCTTTCTACTCAAAGCATCTTCCACCTTATTTTCCTTCCCCCGATGGTAGTGTATCATGCAATAATAATCCTTGAGTAGTTCAAGCCATCTCTTTTGCATCATGTTGAGTTCTTTATGTGATAAAATTTACTTCAAACTCTTGTGATCAGTAAAAATCTCACATTTTTCACCATAGAGATAATGTCTCCATATATTCAAAGCAAAGATTACAGAAGCTAACTCAAGATCATGAGTAGGATAGTTTTTCTCATAAAATTTTAGCTGTCATGATGAATAAGAAATAACCCTATCGTTTTGCATAAGGACACAACCAAGTCCTTTCTTTGAAGAATCACTATAAATAACAAACCCGTCATTCCCCGATGGTAGAGTCAATATAAGATCATTGACAAATCTTCTATTCGGTTCTTGAAAACATTCTTCACAATCTCTTTTCCAAACAAATTTAACCCCTTTACATGTGAGCTTCGTTAGCGGGTTAACCAATCGGGAAAAATTCTGTACGAAACGCCGATAATAACTTGCTAAGCCAATAAAACTGCGTACCTCGGTTATGTTTGTTGGCATGGGACAATATTGGATTGCCTTTGTATTTGCATGATCAACTAGGATTCCATCCTTAGAGACAATATATCCAAGAAATTAAATCTCTTGAAGCTAGAATTCACACTTGCTAAACTTCCCATATAATTCATGTCTTCTAAGAGTCTTCAAGATAATGCGCAAGTGATTTTCATGTTCTTTGTATCTTTTAGAGTATACCAAGATATCATCAATAAATAACATTATAAAATAATTGATATATTCCTTGAAAACTTTGTTCATTATATCCATGAATATAGAGGGTGAATTAGTCAATCCAAAAGGCATTACTGTAAACATGTAATGCTCGTACCTGGTTCAAAACACTATTTTTGGAATTTATTCCTTCTTCACACTCAACTGATGATATCTAGATCGAAGGTCAATCTTAGAAAAGTATTGATCTCCTTGTAGTTGGTCAAATAAATCATCAATGAGAGGTAGGGGATACTTGTTCTTTACTGTTATAGCATTGATCTCCCTGTAGTCGATACATAACCTCATTGATCCATCTTTCTTCTTAACAAAAAGGACAAGGGATCCCCATGGAGAAACACAAGGGCAAATAAATCCCTTATTACTTAATTCCTATAGTTGTTTCTTTAGTTACACTAATTCCACAATGGCCATTCTATAAGGGGTCTTCGATATGGGCCTTGAACTAGGAATTAAATCAATAGAAAACTCTATTTTTCATTATGGAGGATGTCCAAGTAAATCTTCCAGAAACACATCAACATATTCTCTCACAATTGGTACATCCTCTATTTGAGCATTCCTTTCCTCACCCATAGTTATTTAATTCACATCCTCCCCAATAATTGAATTTAGTTGATCTATTGGGGGTGGATCTTGATGAGAATTAGGTGGTGATGATTCTTCTCTAAAGATAAGGTGTTCTTTATCATCATCATCAAAAATCGTAACCTCCTTCTTCTTACAATAAATTTTTGCATCATGGTCCAAACGCCAATCCATACTAAGGATTATATCAAATTAAATCATGGGTATGATGATGATATCAGTAGATAAAGAACATTTCTATGCCCTAATGGGAAATTATTCACATAACTTTGTTGTAATGATACTTCCCTTAGGAGTTTTGACTAACAACTCCCGTGTTAAATCAAATTGGAAATATCTAATTTTCTTAGAAAACTGAGAAGATATGAAAAAATGCGATGATCCAGAATCAAATAAATCATTTTCTAATCTTGAGGAAACGATCAAAGTACCTACCACCACATCACTCAAGAATTCAACCTCTGCAGTTGTGATTATATATACTTGTCCTTGCTCCCTTGGCCTCTTCTGTTTCATATTTCCTTGACGTTTTTGACAATTATAAGCCTAGTTCCCCATCTCCTGACAATTATAGCATCGAACATCATTATTTTTCTTCTTTCCTTTTCAATCACCAGTAATATGGCCTTTCCGAACACATTTAGAGCATACTCATTTTCCTTTTAAGCATGCACTGGGGTGTTTCCATCCACAATTGTCACATGGAGGAAATTCAACTCTTCCCTTATTCCCTATTTCCTTATTTCCTTTCCCATAGTTTTCATTAGCCCTCTCACTTTCATGCTTTCCCTTAATATCATAAGACTTAGAGAATTATTATTCAGTCTTGATAGAATGGGAAACTATGTCCTCATATGATTAAAAATTTTGGGAGACCAGTGCCTGCCGGAGGAATGGATTTTGGCCATCAAAGAATTGATCAATTTTTCTCCTTGGATTTCGTATATAGTCAACAACATGTATTTCCAACCTTGTAAAGATGGCTTCATACTTGGTAACATTTTCATCCTCCTTTTTCCACAGATTCAAGAATTTCCTCTCCATATCTGCTCTTTATTCTCGAGGGAAATATTTTTCTAATAATATTTCATTAAAATCCCTCCATTCCATCTCTTCTATATCTTCCTCCTCCTTTGTGTTTTGGATTAATGACCACCACTGATCTGAATCTCCTGATAGACGATATACTTCCATGACAACCTTCTCTCTTTCATTACATCCCAAAGTGAGAAATATAATCTCAAGGGAACATATCCACTGCTATGCTACAAACGGGTTTGTAGTCCCATTGAATGATGGAGGCTATTGTCACATAAAGCGATCTAGCATGGCTCCTCCACGTGGTGGATCTAGATGCTCCATACGGTTAAGGATATTATTCATAACCTGAGTAAGTTTTCCGAGTATAGTTAGGAGTTTCTCTGCACTAGTCACAACACTATAGCCAACATCATCGTCTTATGTCGGAGGAAAATCCCTATAGGGGACACGTGCATTCATGCGATTTCCATTCCATCCACTAGGCGCAATATATAGATAATGGAATACACTATATTATGTTATAAATCACAATGTATAATATTAATTTAAAAATACTTAGAAAAATTGAGATCCTACGCATGGCTAATCCCATATTCACAAAAATGGATTATTTGAGGAATATTTACATTAAAATCCTTCATAATGGCTTGTAAAGAAAATGTGAATTATCCTAAGCATATCCCCGGGTGTGTTGTAACCAAGAGTACAAAAAGGCCTGTTGTCATGAGCAAGTTCCCGTTCGAGACTAGCTCAAAGCGGTGTTTTCGGGGTTTACCCCTAGATACATCTATTCCAGAGCCGCCTCTACCTGCTCGTATCCAGACAGGGATGTATTTCCTGAAAGATCCACATAATCTATTCCTTAACAAAATCCAAGGACGTTATTGTATGTTTATCCTCAAAGACTAACTTAGGGACTCTTCCCTAATTCTACGTTTTCTAAATCTAGTTTCCAAGTATTCTACTAAACTTCCTCTCATACCAACTGTAAGGACCCGACCCCAGTTTCCCGGAGTTGGTGCCTTATTTGATTACGTTGGCATACATACAAGGAATATGAATCCAGAAGGACCAAGTAGTTTAGTATTATTGGAAAAAAGATACATACCTAAGGTCAACTTTACATAAGGAAAGGAAAAATAACACTAATTTATTCCACTAGAGTCATCATGTCTCCTAGATTATTCTTCTAAGTCATTCATAAAATACTTCTTCATGTCCTGAGAAAATGAAACATAAGAAAGGGGTGAGATCAAATGGTTATTAAGAGTAATCAATACAACAGAAGATAATATAAAAACTAGACATGGTGAATAATTGAAAACACATGCATTTAATAATAAACATGAACACATTGTGGAAGGAATATGAGCTTAGTAAATAATGCCATAATAAAACATAATCATGGGTATTCTACTAGTTGAATAACCACATGAAATATCAATAGAAGATCTCATAATGACGGAATGAATAATTCTGGACATTCCAAAACATTTTTTCAAGGCCATGACCAAGACGTCTAATGATTAAGGCCTCGGCCAAAATCTATATCACATAGGGAAAGGCCTCAGCCAATTCCATGTCTATTTGTCTCATGAGACCTACCGATGCATCAAGGGGATATAGAGGGCCCCACCGGTCACATAATAAGTCTAATTCATTCCTCATATGAGCAGGGAAAAACATAAACAACATATATATTCATATTGAAACTATCGTATGAAATGTAACTATCTTTCCCCAATCATTAAACATAAAACACTAACCATTCTGAGTAATATGGTGAATGGTTTTGGGATAGATCATCCACAATAGAGTTAGTCATAAACCATTAAATCAAATATGGTAGATAACTTCATAAAATATTAAACCCAATAATACCATGGAATCAACAAGTGTGTTGAATAATATGAAAACACTCTTATACAATCATTAAGCAATTATGGAAATAAATACTCTTTTATTTTGAAAAGAAGAGTTATTTTGGAAAAATATTTGTATACAACCAAAAGTTAATTAAGATATTATTTTCATAATAAAATTATTGATTCTATAAAGATAAATTTTTCCAAAAAAAGATCATAGAGTGCCCTTGAAAATAGGAAATAATTTGAGAAATTCCCTTGGATCGGGATTGTATTTTGGAAACAACTTTGAATATTCCTTTTAAAACGTGTAACTATCCATAAAATAAAGAAGGTTTATGGTTTTTAAACATATATATGATACTCACATAGAATATATGATGAGTACATAATAATACATAACAATTCATTGAGGTAATTAGATAATGAAAGTATCCTGAATGAAAATGGATGTTCGGGTGGAAAAAACCCTAACCACTTTATAATCAAACGATTCGTATTCCCCAAAAATTAATATTATAAATATTATAGATTTAATATCGTGAAGATAGATATATTAATGATATTTGAAATCAATGGTCAATATACATACACCATAAAAAGTATTAGTAGTGAATATAGAAAATCTCATGAAAATGAAAGTGAGATGAAGAAACCCATACCTTAACTCCAAACGTGTTCCGCTCTTGTACTTAAGCTCCTGGAATATGAAATTATACTTGTTAATAATTTATTTAAGAACCTATTAGTCATGTATTTAGTTTACTATAATTATGGTAAGTTTATTTATGTCTTTATTGACATGTTATTGTATTGAATTTCGTCGTTCTGGAGTGTTCGTTTCTCTTATTTTCATATTCGGTTCACTTGTTTTTATGTATTGAAGTGGAATGGATGTAACTCTCTAGAATTGAAATTATATATTATTTATGAACACAAATAGGTGTTATTTTTTATTTATATAACTTGGTTACATGGAACGAGGACGAATTATCATATAGAACGTTAATGATAATTGTTTCTGTTAATTTGTGGGTTTTGACTACAACGAACTCATTTTTCTTTATAACCTATTGCCATTTGAAAAAAGGGATTACAGAATCTTAAATATTTTGTATTATATATAATAATCTGTTTCAACCATAACAACAATGGTTTCATGACCATAATTTAGAATGATAAAAGAAATCGAAAGTCCATCGTTCTTGAATGTGTAAAATTGACACATCTCAGATGGTGTTCTTGCTACTAGTATAAAAGAAGGTAAAAAGGGGGATATGATGATAACTTATTCAACTATCATGAAAACATTCCAGTCCATATAAGTTACTAGAGTCATCACAATATTTGGATAAAGAGAGTTAACAGAAAAATAAAAGAATTGAACTTGAAAGGAAAGACAAAGAATCGAAAAGAAGAATTTACCTCTTGAACCAAACTTCCTTGAGAACCTCCTTAAGGGAGAGGTTTTGGTCAGTTAATGAGACCAAAGCTTTTTGGACATGGGAGAGGAGGTTGGGTGGGTATTTGGACATAATTTGGAGAAGGAATAATGCTTGAGAGGACTGATCGAAAGAGGGGTTGAGAGAAGGTTTTTATAGTGGAGGAGAGAGGGGATTTCTTAATATAAAACTCATTAATTTATTATTATTTTTCACAAGACAAGTAATAGTAAGTATTCTATGACCAAGAATAGTAATTTTATCATTTGAATTCGGATTAAGGGTGGTGACATCATCCATGATTTTATTAATAGTCTATTTAGCTTATAATGTATATATATGGTAAATTGCTGTATTTTACTATTCATAAAAAATCAAGTATTTCAGAAAAATCCCAAAAATTCACCTTAACCCTTTTTCTACGTGTAGAATCCGAAAATGATGTCCATTTTTCAAAAATAATTTTCTAAATATTATTAATTTAATATTTAATTAAAATCATAATTTATTATCTAAGACCAATTTTAAAACATGCATTAACTTATTCTAAAATATAGGAAGATCGTAATTTCAACTTGAATATTATTTATATATTATCATAGGTAAGGTTACTGTTCATTAGGGTATATCACTATTCAGAAGGGTATGTTACTATTCATAAGGGTATTTTACTATTCACCAAAAATTAAATATCTCATTGGACTCTAAATAACTTACTGATCGTGATTGTGTATGTCAGATTTTTGAAATTCACATCACAGAAGTGACAAACTTATGTTTCAACGGTCCCATAAAACTTAGTAGTTAACGAGATTATGAAATATTTATATTAAAGTAATTTCCTTTAAAAAATATTGGGTCGTTACATTCTCCCCTCCTTACAAAAATTTCATCCACGAAATTCAAAAAATATTACCTAAAAAGATTCAGGTATGTTTTTAACATAAGCTCCATAGGCTCCCATGTTGCTTCCTCCATCTTATGGTTCCTCCATAGAACCTTCACCAGACAAGTCATCTGATTTCTCAACACGTTTTCTCTAGTATGAATAATTTTGATAGGATATTCACAGTAAGATAGATCAGGATCAAGTTCCACTTCTTCATAAGTGAGTACATGTGTTGGGTCTGGCATGTACTTTCTTAACATTGACATGTGGAACACATTGTGAACATTGGAGAGACTTGGTGGCATTTCCAAACGGTAAGCTATGGATCCAATTCGGTCCAGAATTTCAAAAGTTCTGATGTAACTGGGACTTAACTTTCAATTCTTACTGAATTGTATAAAACCCTTCCATGGAGATACCTTTAAGAAAATGTGATCACCTTACTGAAATTAAAAATCCTTACTTCGGTTATCGGCATAGCTCTTGGGCCTACATTGAGATATTTTGATATGGTTCGGATAATCTTCACCTTTTCCATTGTTTCTTCAACAAGTTCTGGGCCCACGAGCTTTCTTTCACCAACATCATCCCAGCAAGTTGGTGTATGACATCGTCTCCAATATAATGCTTCATAGGGTGCCATCTGTATACTTGAATGGAAGATATTGTTGTAGGAAAATTCTACGAGAGGAAAATACTGATCCCACATGCCTTGAAAGTCATGTGAACAAGACCTCAACATGTCTTCCATTGTTTGAATAGTCCGTTCTGATTGACCATCAGTTTGTGGGTGGTAGGCAGTGCTCAAACGAAGATCAATATCTAGGGCCTTCTGAATACTTTTCCAGAATCTTGATGTAAAACATGGATCACGATCGGAAATATTCTATAGGGGAACTCTATGAAGTATCACAACTCATTAATATACATTATTTCTAGACGTTCAAGTGGTAGATATTCTCTAATAGCAATTAAATATGCTTACTTGGTAAGACGGTCAACAATGACCCATATTTCATAATTCCTTTTAGTAGTCTTTGGTAGTCCCATGAAAAATTCCATCATGATATTATCCCATTTCCACTCAGGTATGGGAAGAGGTTGTAATACTCCTCCAGGTTGTTGCCTTCCATATTTCACTTGTTGACAAACCATACATCTTGACACAAAATCAGCAATCTTTCTCTTCATGTTGTCCCACCAAAAATGTTCCTTCAAATCTCTATACATCTTAGTGCTACTAGGGTGTATAGATAAATTGGAACTATGAGCATCATCCAAAAATTTCCTCTTTAGATCAGGCTTATCGGGAACACAATGTCTCTTCCCAGATTTCAAAATTCTATCTTCATATACGACGTCACTCAATCTCCCATCATTCACATATTTAATCTTCTTTTGAAACCCCTCATCATTAGCCTGAGAACATTTTATCATTTCTAGTAATGATGGTTTGTCAACCATTTGAAAAATCATTGATATTCCACCTTCCATGGTTATTATCATATCCATATTTACTAGATCCATGAAAATAGGATCCCTTTCAACTCTCGTCTTGTTCAAAACTCCATGATCCTTTCTACTCAAAGCATCTACCACATTATTTTCCTTCTCTCCGTGGTAGTGTATTGTGTGATCATAATCCTTGAGTAGTTCAAGCCATCTCTTTTTCCTCCTGTTGAGTTCTTTTTGTGAGAAAATATACTTCAAACTCTTTTGATCAGTATAAATCTCACATTTTTCACCATAGAGATAATGTCTCCATATCTTCAAAGAAAAGATTACAGCAGCTAACTCCAGATCATGAGTAGGATAGTTTTGCTCATTAATTTTTAGCGGTCGTGATGCACAAGTAATAACCCTATCATTTTTCATAAGGATACAACCAATTCCTTTCTTTGAAGCATCACTATAAATAACAAACCCGTCATTCCCTGATAGTAGAGCCAATATAGGAACATTGACTAATATTCTCTTCAGTTATTCGAAACATTCTTGACAATATTTTTTCTAAACAAATTTAACCCCTTTACGTGTGAGCTTCATTAGAAGGTTAGCCAGTCCGGAAAAATTCTGTATCAAACGCTGATAATAACCTGCTAAGACAATAAAACTACGTACCTATATTATGTTTGTTGGCATGGTCCAATCTTGGATTGCCTTTATCTTTGCAGGATCAACTCGGATTCCATCCTTAGAGAAAATATGGCCATGAAATGAAATCTCTTGAAGCCAGAATTCACACTTTCTAAACGTCCCATATAATTCATGTCTTATAAGAGTCTTCAAGATAACGCACAAGTGATTTTCATGTTCTTTATAGATTTTTGAGTATACCAAGATATCATCAATAAATACCACTACAAAATCATCGATATATTCCTTGAAAACTCTATTCATTAGATCCATGAAGATAGAGGTTTCATTAGTCAATCCAAAAGGCATTACTATAAACTCATAATGCATGTACCTGGTTCAAAACGCTATTTTTGGAATGTATTCCTTTTTCACACTCATCCGATGATATCCAGATCAAAGGTCAATATTTGAAAAGTATTGAGCTCCATGAAGTTGGTCAAATAAATCATCAATACATGGTAGGGTATACTTTTTCTTTATTGTTATAGCACTGGTCTCCCTGTAGTCGATACATAACCTCATAGATCCATCTTTCTTCTTAACAAAAAGGACAAGGGCTCCCCATGGAGAAACACTAGGGTGGATAAATCCCTTATTACTCAATTCCTAGAGTTGTTTCTTTAGTTCCACTAATTAAACAGTGGCCATTCTATAAGGGTTCCTCAATATGGTCCTTGAACCAGGAATTAAATCAATAGAAAACTCAATTTTTCATTCTGGAGGATGTCTAGGTAAATATTATGGAAACACATCAACATATTCTCTCAGAATAGGTACATCCTCTATTTGAACATTCCTTTCCTCACCCATAGTTATTTCATTCTCATCCTCCCCAATAATTGAATTTAGTTGAGCTACTGGGGGTGGATCTAGATAAGAATCTGGTGGTGATGATTCTGCTCTAAGGATAAGGTGTTCTTTATCATCGTCATCAAAAATCGTAACCTCATTCTTCTTACAATAAATTTTTTCATCATGGTCTGAAAGCCAATCTATTCTAAGGATTATATCAAATTCAATCATGGTTATGATGATGAGATCATAAAATAAAAAACATTTATATACCCTAATGGGAACTGATTCACAGAACTTTGTAGTAATGATACTTCCCTTTGGAGTTTTGACTGACACCTCCCTTATTAAATCAAACTAGAAATATCTAATTTTCTTAGAAAAATGGGATGATATGAAACAATGCGATGTTCCAAAATCAAATAAAGCATTGGTTAAGCTTAAGGAAATGATCAAAGTACCTTCCACCACATCACGCAGAACTTCAACCTATGTAGTTGTGATCGCATATGCTTGTCCTTGCCCGCTTGGCCTCTTCTGTTTCATATTTCCTTGAAATTTTGGACAATTATTAGCATAGTTCCCCATCTCCAGAAAATTATAGCATCGAACATCATTGTCTTCCTTCTTTCCTTTGCAATCACCAGAATGATTGCCTTTCTAACCAAATTTATAGCATACTCCTTTTCCTTTTAAGCATGCACTGGGGTGTTTCCTTCCACAATTGTAACATGGTGGAAATTCAACTCTTCCCTTCTTCCATGTTTCCTTATTTCCTTTCCCATGGTTTTCATCATCCCTCTTCTTTTCTTGATTTCCCTTAAAGTCATAAGACTTATAGAATTCTTTTTCGGTCGTGATAGCAAATGAAACTATGTCCTCATATAATGAAAAATTTTGGGAGACCAGTGCCTGCTGGAGTAATGTCTTTAAGCCATCAAAGAATTGGCCGATTTTTCTCCTTGGATTTCATATATAGTCCATAGCATGTCTTTCCATCCTTGTAAAGTTGGCTTCATACTGGGAAACATTTTCATCCTCCTTTTTCCAGAGATTTAATAATTGCCTCTCCATATCTGCTCTTTGTTCTAGAGGGAAATATTTTTTTAAGAAGATTTACTTAAAATCCCTCCATTCCATCTCTTCTATTTCTTCTACCTCCTTTGTGTTTTGGATTAATGACCACCACTAATCCGCATCTCCTGATAGACTATATACTACCATGACAACCTTCTCTCTTTCATTACATCCGAAAGCGAGAAATATCTTCTCAAGGGAACATAACCTCTGCTCTGCTACAAATAGGTTTGTAGTCCCATTGAATGATGGAGGTTGTTGTCGCATAAAGCGATCTAGCATGTATCCTCCACGTGGTGGATCTGGATAATCCATTTGGGTACGATTATTATTCATAACCCGAGTAATTTTTCCCAGTATAGTTATGAGTTTCTCAGCACTAGTCACAGCACCAGAGCGAACATCATTGTCTTGCGTCAGAGGAAACTCCCAACAGGGGGGGGGGGGACACATGCATTCATGCGATTTCCATTCCGTCCACTAGGTGCCATATCTTGATAATGGTATACAATATATTATGTTATAATTCACAATGTATAATCTTAACTTAAAAATACTCAGAAAAATTGAGATCCTACGCATTGCTAATCCCATATTCACAAAAATGGATTCTTTGAGGAATATTTACATTAAACTACTTCATAATGGCTTGTAAAGAAAATGTGAATTATCCTAAGAATATCCTTGGGAGTGTCATAACCAAGAGTACAACAAGGACAATTTTCGTGCTCCAATTCCCATTCGAGTCTAGCACAAAGCGGTGTTTTCGGGTATTACCCCTAGATACATTTGTGCCAGAGCCACCTCTACTTGCTCGTATCCAGACAGGGATGTATTGCTTCAAAGATCCATATATTCTATTCCTTACCAATATACCAGGACATTCTTGTATGTTTATCCTCAAAGACTAACTTAGGGACTCTTCCCTAATTGTACATTTTCTAAATCTAGTTTCCAAGTATTCTACTAAACTTCCTCTGATACCAACTATAAGGGCACGACCCCAGTTGCCTAGAGTTGGTGCCTTATTTGATTACGTTGGCATACATACAAAGAATATGAATCCCGAAGGACCAAGTAGTTTAGTATTATTGAAAACTAGATACATACATAATTTCAACTTTACATAAGGAAAGTAAAAAAACACTAATTTATTCCACTAGAGTCATCACATCTCTTAGATTATGCTTGCATGTCATTGATAAAATACTTCTTCATGTCCTGAGAAAATGAAACATAAGAAAGGGGTGAGCTCAAACTCTCATTAAGAGTAAGAAATAAAACAGAAGATAATATAAACATTAGATATGGTGAATAACTGAAAACACATGCCTTTAATAATAAACATGAACACATTATGGCAGAAATATGAGCTGAATAAATAATGCCATAATAACAAAAAATCATGGCTATTCTACTAGTCGAATAACCACATGAAATATCAATAGCTGAACTCATAATGATGGAATGCATAATGTCGACATTCTGAAATTTTTTTTGAAGGCCTCGGCCAAGACGTGCAATGATTAAGGCCTTGGCCAAAATCTATATCACATTGGGAAAGGCATCTGCCAATTCCACGTCTATTTGTATCATGAGACCTACTGATGCATCAAGGGGATATAGAGGGCCCTGCCCATCACATAATAAGTCCAGTTCATTGCTCATATGAGCGAGGATAAACATAAACAACATATACATTCATATTGAAACTATTGAATGAAATGTAACTATCTTTCCTCAATCATTAAACATAAAACACTAACCATTTTGAGTAATATGGTGAATGGTTTTGGAATAGATAATCCACAATAAAGTTAGTCATAAAACATTAAATAAAATATGGTATATTAATTACTAAATTATTAAACCCAATAATACCATGTAATCAACAAGTGTGTTGAATTAGATGAAAACACTCTTATAAAATCATTAAGCAGTTCTGGAAATAAATACTCTTTTATTTTGAAAATAATAGTTCTTTTGGAAAAATCTTTGTATAAAACCAGAATTGAATTAAGATATTATTTTCATAATAAAATGAGTTATTTTATAAAGATAAAGTTTTCCAAAAACAGATTATAGAGTGCCCTTGGAAATAGGAAAGAATTTGGGAAATTCCCTTGGATCGGGCTTGTATTTTGGAAACAACTTTGAAAGTTCCTTTTAAAACGTGTAACTACCCATAAAATAAGGAAGGGTTATTTTTTGTAAACATATATATGATACTCACATAGAATATATGATGATTACATACCAATACATAAGAATTCATTGAGGTAATTAGACAATGAAAGTATCCCGAATGGAAATGGATGTTCGGGTGGAAAAAACCCTTACCAATTTGTAATCAAACGATTCGTATTCCACAAAAATTAATAATATAAATATTATAGATTTAATACCATGAAGATAAATATATTCATGATATGTGAAATCAATGGTCAGTATACAAACACCATACAAAAGTATTAGTTGTGAATATGGAAAATCTCACGAAAATGGAAGTGAGATGAAGAAACCCTTACCTTAACTACAAATGTGTTCCTCTCTTGTACTTAAGCTCATGTAATATGAAATTATACATTCTAATAACTTATTTCAGAACATATTTGACATGTATTTAGTTTACCATAATTCTTGTTAGTTCATTTATGTCTTTATTGACAAGTTATTGTATTGAATTTTGTCATTCTGGAGTGTTTGTTTCCCTTATTATCATATTCGGTTCACTTGTTTTTAAGTAATGAAGTGGAATGGATGTAAATATCCAGAATTGAAATTATATATTATTTATGAACATGAATAGGTGTTATTGTTTATTTATATCACTTGGTTACATGGAACAAGGTTGAATTATCACATAGAACTTTTATGATAATTGTTTCGGTTAATTTGTGGGTTTTGATTACAACGAAATCAATTTTTTTTATAACCTAACACCATTTGAACAAAGGAATTACAGAATATTAAATAATTTAAATTATATATAATAATCTGGTTCAACCAAAACAAGAATGGTTTCATGACCAGAATTTAGAATGATAAAAGAAATCGAAATTCCATCGTCCTTAAATGTGTAAAATTGACACATCTCAGATGGTGTTCTTTCTACTAGTATAAAAGAAGGTAAAAAGGGGGAGATGATGATAACTTATTACACTATCATGATAACATTGCAGTGCATATAATGTATTGGATTCATCACAATATTTGGATAAATATAGGTAATAGAAAAATAAAACAAATGAACTTGAAAGAAAAGACAAATAATTGAAAAGAGGAATTTACCTCTTGAACCAAACTTCCTTGAGAACCTCCTTAACGGAGAGGTTTTGGTCTTTTAATGAGACCAATGCTTTCTGGACGTGGGAGTGGAGGTTTGGAGGGTATATGGCCAGAATTTTGAGAAGGCACAAGGCTTGAGAGGAGTGATTGGAAGAGGGGGTGAGAGGGGGTTTTTATAGTGGAGGAGAGAGGGGATTTCTTAATATAAAACTCATTAATTTATTATTTCTTCACAAGACAAGTAATAGTAAGTATTCCATGACCAAGAATAGTAATTTTATCATCTGATTTCGGATTAAGGGTGGTGATATCATCCATGATGCTAGGAATAGTCTATTTAGCTTATAATGTATATATACGGTAAATTACCGTATTTCACTATTCATCAACAAATCATGTATTTCAGAAAAATCCCAAAAATTAACCCTAAACATTTTTCGACGTGTAGAATCCAAAAATGAAGTCCATTTTTCAAAAATAATTTTCTAAAAATAATTAATTAAAATCATAATTTATTATTTAAAACCAGTTTTAAAACATTTATCAACTTATTCTAAAATATAGGTATATCGTACTTTCAACTTGAATATTATTTAAATATTATCACAGGTAAGGTTACTATTCATTTGGGTATATCACTATTCATAAGGGTATTTTACTATTCATAAGGGTAGTTTACTATTCACCAAAAATTATGTTTTTCTTATTGGACTATAAATAACTTACTGATCGCAACTATGTATGTCGGATTTTTGAAATTCACATCACAGAAGTGACAACCTTATGTTTTAATGGTCCCATAGCACTTAGTAGTTAATGTGATTATGAAATATTTATAAGAAAGTAATTTCCTTTAAAAAGAATTGGGTCGTTACATTCTCCCCTCCTTACAAAAATTTCGTCCACAAAATTCACAAAATACTACTTAAAAAGATTCGTGTATGTCTTTAACATAAGATCCTCAGGCTCCCATGCTGCTTCCTCTATCTTATGGTTCCTCCAAAGAAACTTCACCAGAATAGTCGTCCAATTTCTCAATACTTGTTCTCTAGTATCAAGAATCTTGATAGGCTCTTCATAGTAAGATAGGTCGGGCTCAAGTTCCACTTCTTCATAAGTGAGTATATGTGTTGGGGTTGGCATGTAATTTCTTAACATTGACACATGGAACAAATTGTGAACCTTGGAGAGACTTAGAGGCATTGCCAAATAGTAAGATACGACTCCAATTCGGTCCACAATTTCAAAAGGTCAGATGTAACTGGGACTTAACTTTCCCTTCTTACCAAATCGTATAAAACCCTTCCATGGAGATACCTTTAAGAAGACATGATCACCTTATTGAAATTCAAAATCCTTCCTTCAGTTATCTGCATAGCTCTTTTGCCTACTTTGAGATATTTTGATATGGTTCTGGATAATCTTCATATTTTCCACTGTTTCTTCAATAAGTTTTAAGCCTAGGATCTTTCTTTCACCAACATCATCCCAGCAAGTTGGTGTATGACATCGTCTCCCATATAATACTTCATAGGGTGCAATATGTATACTTGAACGGAAACTATTTTTGTAGGAAAATTCTACGAGAGGTAAATATTGATCCCACATTCCTTGAAAATCCAGTGAACAAGACCTAAACATGTCTTCCAATGTTTTAATAGTCCGATCTTATTGTCCAGCTGTTTGTGGGTGGTAGGAAGTGCTCAAACGAAGATCAGTATCTGGGTACTTATGAAGACTTTTCCATAATCTTGATGTAAAACGTGGATCACGATCAGAAATAATCTATAGGGGAACTCCATGATGTCTCAAAACTTCATTAATATACAGTCTTGCTGGATGGTCAAGTGGTAGATCTTATCTTATAGAAAGAAAATGCGCTTACTGGGTAAGACGGTCATCAATGACCCATGTTGCATCATTCCTTCTAGGAGTATTTGGTAGTCCCATGACAAAGTCAATCGTGATATTATCCTATTTCCACTCAGGTATGGGAAGAGGTTTCAATACTCCTCCAGGTTGTTGCCTTCCATCTTTCACTTATTGAAAAACCATACATCTTGACACAAAATCAGCAATATCCCTGTTCATGTTGTCCCACTAAAAATATTCCATAAAATATATATACATCTTAGTGCTACCAGGGTGTATAAAGAAATCGGAACTATGAGCCTCATCCAAAAATTCCCTCTTTAGGTCAGGCATATCGGGAACACAAAGTCTCTTCCCAAATTTCAAAATTCCATCTTCATATACGAAGTCACTGAATCTCCCATCATTCACAGATTTAATCTTCTTTTGAAACCCCTCATCATTATCCAGAGAACATTTTATCCTTTATAGTAAACATGGCTTGGAATCCATTTGAAAAAGAATTGATGTTTCACCTTCCATGGTTATTCCCATATCCATCATTACTAGATCCATGAAAATAGGATCCCTTTCAACTCTCATCTTGTTCAAAACACCATGATACTTTCTGCTCAAAGCATCTGCCACCTTATTTTCCTTCCCCCGATGGTAGTGTATCATGAAATCATAATCCTTGAGTAGTTCAACCCATCTCTTTTGCCTCATGTTGAGTTCTTTCTATGAGAAAATTTACTTCAAACTCTTGTGATCAGTATAAATCTCACATTTTCACCATAGAGATAATGTCTCCATATCTTCAAAGAAAAGATTACAGAACCTAACTCAAGATCATGAGTAGGATAGTTTTTCTCATAAAATTTTAGCTGTCATGATGAATAAGAAATAACCCTATCGTTTTGCATAAGGACACAACCAAGTCCTTTCTTTGAAGAATCACTATAAATAACAAACCCGTCATTCCCCGATGGTAGATTCAATATAAGAGCATTGAAAAATCTTCTATTCAGTTCATGAAAACATTCTTCACAATCTCTTTTCCAAACAAATTCAACCCCTTTACATGTGAGCTTCGTTAGTGGGTTAACCAATTGGGAAAAATTCTGTACGAAACGCCGATAATAACTTGCTAAGCTAATAAAACTGCGTACCTCGGTTATGTTTGTTGGCATGGGACAATCTTGGATTGCCTTTGTCTTTGCAGGATCAAAAAGGATTCCGTCCTTAGAGATAATATATCCAAGAAATTAAATCTCTTGAAGCTAGAATTCACACTTGCTAAACATCCCATATAATTCATGTCTTCTAAGAGTCTTCAAGATAATGTGCAAGTGATTTTCATGTTCTTTGTATCTTTTAGAGTATACCAAGATATCATCAATAAATAACACTATAAAATCATTGATATATTCCTTGAAAACTTTCTTAATTAGATCCATGAAGATAGAGGGTGAATTAGTCAGTCCAAAAGGCATTACTGTAAACATGTAATGCTCATACCTGGTTCAAAACACTGTTTTTGGAATTTATTCCTTATTCACAGTCAACTGATGATATCTAGATCGAAGGTAAATCTTAGAAAAGTATTGAGATCCTTGTAGTTGGTCAAATAAATCATCAATGAGAGGTAGGGGATACTTGTTCTTTACTGTTATAGCATTGATCTCCCTGTAGTCGATACATAATCTCATTGATCCATCTTTCTTCTTAACAAAAAGGACAAGGGATCCACATGGAGAAACAAAAGGGAAAATAAATACCCTATTACTCAATTCATATAGTTGTTTCTTTAGATACACTAATTCCACAACGGCCATTCTATAAGGGGTCTTCGATATGGTCCTTGAACCAGGAATTAAATCAATAAAAAACTCAATTGTTCATTATGGAGGATGTCTAGGTAAATCTTCTAGAAACACATCAACATATTCTCTCACAATAGGTACATCCTCTATTTGAACATTCCTTTCCTCACCCATAGTTATTTAATTCACATCCTCCCCAATAATTGAATTTAGTTGAGCTATTGGGGGTGGATCTTGATGAGAATCAGGTGGTGATGATTCTTCTCTAAAATAAGGTGTTCTTTATCATCATCATCAAAAATCGTAACCTCATTCTTCTTACAATAAATTTTTGCATAATTGTCCAAACTCCAATCCATACTGAGGATTATATCAAATTAAATCATGGGTATGACGATGAGATCAGTAGATAAAGAACATTTCTATGCCCTAATGGGAACTGATTCACATAACTTTGTAGTAATGATACCTCCCTTAGGAGTTTTGACTAACAACTCCCGTGTTAAATCAAATTGGAAATATCTAATTTTCTTAGGAAACTGGGAGGATATGAAAAAATGCGATGATCCAGAATCAAATAAATCATTTTCTAATCTTGAGGAAACGATCAAAGTACCTACCACCACATCACTCAGAACTTCAACCTCTGCAGTTTTGATCGTATATACTTGTCCTTGCTCCCTTGGCCTCTTCTGTTTCATATTTCCTTGACATTTTTTACAATTATAAGCCTAGTTCCCCATCTCCTGACAATTATAGCATCGAACATCATTATTTTTCTTCTTTACTTTGCAATCACCAGTAAGATGGACTTTCCAAACACATTTAGAGTATACTCATTTTCCTTTTAAGCATGCACTGGGGTGTTTCCATCCACAATTGTCACATGGTGGAAATTCAACTCTTCCCTTATTCCCTATTTCCTTATTTCCTTTCCCATAGTTTTCATTATCCCTCTCATTTTCTTGCTTTCCCTTAATGTCATAAGACTTAGAGAATTATTATTCAGTCTTGATAGAATGGGAAACTATGTCCTCATATGATTAAAAATTTTGGGAGACCAGTTCCTGCCGGAGGAATGGATTTTGGCAATCAAAGAATTGATCGATTTTTCTCCTTGGATTTCGTATATAGTCCACAACATGTATTGCTAGCCTTGTAAAGATGGCTTCATACTTGGTAACATTTTCATCCTCCTTTTGCCGCAGATTCAAGAATTTCCTCTCCATATCTGCTCTTTATTCTCGAGGGAAATATTTTTCTAATAATATTTCCTTAAAATCCCTCCATTCCATCTCTTCTATTTCTTCCTCCTCCTTTGTGTTTTGGATTAATGACCACCACTGATCTGAATCTCCCGATAGACGATATACTGCCATGAAAACCTTCTCTATTTCATTACATCCCAAAGTGAGAAATATATTCTCAAGGGAACATATCCACTGCTATGCTACAGACGGGTTTGTAGTCCCATTGAATGATGGTGGCTATTGTCACATAAAGCGATCTAGCATTGCTCCTCTACGTGGTGGATCTAGATGCCCCATACGGGTAAGGATATTATTCATAACCTGAGTAAGTTTTCCCAGTATAGTTATGAGTTTCTCAGCACTAGTCACAACACTATAGCCAACATCATCGTCTTATGTCGGAGGAAAATCCCTATAGGGGACATGTGCATTCATGAGATTTCCATTCCATCCACTAGGCGCAATATATAGATAATGGAATACACTATATTATGTTATAAATCACAATGTATAATATTAACTTAAAAATACTTAGAAAAATTGAGATCCTACACATGGCTAATCCCATATTCACAAAAATGGATTATTTGAGGAATATTTACATTAAAATCCTTCATAATGGCTTGTAAAGAAAATGTGAATTATCCTAAGCATATCCCCGGGTGTGTTGTAACCAAGAGTACAAAAAGGCCTGTTGTCATGAGCAAGTTCCCGTTCGAGACTAGCTCAAAGCGGTGTTTTCGGGGTTTACCCCTAGATACATCTATTCCAGAGCCGCCTCTACCTGCTCGTATCCAGACAGGGATGTATTTCCTGAAAGATCCACATAATCTATTCCTTAACAAAATCCAAGGACGTTATTGTATGTTTATCCTCAAAGACTAACTTAGGGACTCTTCCCTAATTCTACGTTTTCTAAATCTAGTTTCCAAGTATTCTACTAAACTTCCTCTCATACCAACTGTAAGGACCCGACCCCAGTTTCCCGGAGTTGGTGCCTTATTTGATTACGTTGGCATACATACAAGGAATATGAATCCAGAAGGACCAAGTAGTTTAGTATTATTGGAAAAAAGATACATACCTAAGGTCAACTTTACATAAGGAAAGGAAAAATAACACTAATTTATTCCACTAGAGTCATCATGTCTCCTAGATTATTCTTCTAAGTCATTCATAAAATACTTCTTCATGTCCTGAGAAAATGAAACATAAGAAAGGGGTGAGCTCAAATGGTTATTAAGAGTAATCAATACAACATAAGATAATATAAAAATAAGGCATGGTCAATAATTGAAAACACATGCATTTAATAATAAACATGAACACATTATGGCAGGAATATGAGCTAAGTAAATAATGACATAATAAAACATAATCATGGGTATTATACTAATTGAATAACCACATGAAATATCAATAGAAGAACTCATAATGATGGAATGAATAATTCTGGACATTCCAAAACATTTTTTCAAGGCGACGACCAAGACTTCTAATGATTAAGGCCTCGGCCAAAATCTATATCACATAGGGAAAGGCCTCGGCCAATTCCATGTCTATTTGTCTCATGAGACCTACCGATGCATCAAGGGGATATAGAGGGCCCCAACGGTCACATAATAAGACTAATTCATTCCTCATATGAGCAGGGAAAAACATAAACAACATATATATTCATATTGAAACTATCGTATGAAATGTAACTATCTTTCCCCAATCATTAAACATAAAACACTAACCATTCTGAGAAATATGGTGAATGGTTTTGGGATAGATCATCCACAATAGAGTTAGTAATAAACCATTAAATCAAATATGGTAGATAACTTCATAAAATATTAAACCCAATAATACCATGGAATCAACAAGTGTGTTGAATTATATGAAAACACTCTTATACAATCTTTAAGCAATTCTGGAAATAAATACTCTTTTATTTTGAAAAGAAGAGTTCTTTTGGAAAAATATTTGTATACAACCAAAAGTGAATTAAGATATTATTTTCATAATAAAATTATTGATTCTATAATTATAAAGTTTTCCTAAAAAAGATCATAGAGTGCCCTTGAAAATAGGAAATAATTTGAGAAATTCCCTTGGACCGGGCTTGTATTTTGGAAACAACTTTGAATGTTCCTTTTAAAACGTGTAACTATCCAAAAAATAAAGAAGGTTTATGGTTTTTAAACATATATATGATACTCACATAGAATATATTATGAGTACATAACAATACATAACAATTCATTGAGGTAATTAGATAATGAAAGTATCCCGAATGAAAATGGAAGTTCGGGTGGAAAAAACCATTACCACTTTATAATCAAACGATTCGTATTCCCCAAAAATTAATAATATAAATATTATATATTTAATATCGTGAAGATAGATATATTAATGATATGTGAAATAAATGGTCAGTTTACATACACCATAAAAATTATTAGTAGTGAATATAGAAAATCTCATGAAAATGAAAGTGAGATGAAGAAACCCATACCTTAACTCCAAACATGTTCCACTCTTGTACTTAAGCTCCTGGAATATGAAATTATACTTGTTAATAAATTATTTAAGAAACTATTAGTCATGTATTTAATTTACCATAATTCTGGTAAGTTTATTTATGTATTTATTGACAAGTTATTGTATTGAATTTCGTCGTTCTGGAGTGTTCGTTTCTCTTATTTTCATATTCAGTTCACTTGTTTTTAAGTATTGAAGTGGAATGGATGTAACTCTCTAGAATTGAAATTATATATTATTTATGAACATAAATAGGTGTTATTTTTTATTTATATAACTTGGTTACATGGAACGAGGATGAATTATCATATAGAATGTTAATGATAATTGTTTCTGTTCATTTGTGGGTTTTGATTACAATGAACTCATTTTTCTTTATAACCTAACGCCATTTGAAAAAAGGGATTACAGAATCTTAAATATTTTATATTATATATAATAATCTGGTTCAACCATAACAAGAATGGTTTCATGACCAGAATTTAGAATGATAAAAGAAGTTGAAAGTCCATCGTTCTTGAATGTGTAAAATTGACACATCTCAGATGGTGTTCTTGCTACTAGTATAAAGGAAGGTAAAAAGGGGGATATGATGATAACTTATTCAATTATCATGAAAACATTACCGTCCATATAAGTTACTAGATTCATCACAATATTTGGATAAAGAGTGTTAATAGAAAAATAAAAGAAATGAACTTGAAATGAAAGACAAAGAATCGAAAAGAGGAATTTACCTCTTGAACCAAACTTCCTTGAGAACCTCCTTAAGGGAGAGGTTTTGGTCTGTTAATGAGACCAATGCTTTCTGGACATGGGAGAGGAGGTTGGGTGGGTATTTGGCCATAATTTGGAGAAACAAAAAGGCTTGAGAGGACTCATCGAAAGAGGGGTTGAGAGAAGGTTTTTATAGTGGAGGAGAGGGGATTTCTTAATATAAAACTCATTAATTTATTATTATTTTTCACAAGACGGGTAATAGTAAGTATTATATGACCAAGAATAGTAATATTATCATTTGAATTCAGATTAAGGGTGGTGACATCATCCATGATTTTAGTAATAGTCTATTTAGCTTATAATGTATATATATGGTAAATTGCCGTATTTTACTATTCATAGAAAATCAAGTATTTCAGAAAAATCCCAAAAATTCACCTTAACCCTTTTTATACGTGTAGAATCCGAAAATGATGTCCATTTTTCAAAAATAATTTTCTAAATATTATTAATTTAATATTTAATTAAAATCATAATTTATTATCTAAAACCAATTTTAAAACATGCATTAACTTATTCTAAAATATAGGAAGATCGTAATTTCAACTTGAATATTATTTATATATTATCATAGGTAAGGTTACTGTTCATTAGGGTATATCACTATTCATAAGGGTATGTTACTATTCATAAGGGTATTTTACTATTCACCAAAAATTAAATATCTCATTGGACTCTAAATAACTTACTGATCGTGATTGTGTATGTCGGATTTTTGAAAATCACATCACAGAAGTGACAAACTTATGTTTCAACGGTCCCATAGAACTTAGTAGTTAATGGGATTATGAAATATTTATATGAAAGTAATTTCCTTTAAAAAATATTGGGTCGTTACATTCTCCCCTCCTTACAAAAATTTCATCCTCGAAATTCAAAAAATATTACCTAAAAAGATTCAGGTATGTCTTTAACATAAGCTCCTTAGGCTCCCATGTTGATTCCTCCATCTTATAGTTCCTCCATAGAACCTTCACCCGACAAGTCATCCGATTTCTCAACACTTTTTCTCTAGTATGAAGAATCTTGATAGGCTATTCACAGTAAGATAGATCAGGATCAAGTTCCACTTCTTCATAAGTGAGTACATGTGTTGGGTCTGGCATGTACTTTCTTAACATTGACATGTGGAACACATTGTGAACATTGGAGAGACTTGGTGGAATTTCCAAACGGTAAGCTATGGATCCAATTCGGTCCAGAATTTCAAAAGGTCTGATGTACCTGGGACTTATCCTTCAATTCTTACCGAATTGTATAAAACCCTTCCATGGAGACACCTTTAAGAAAATGTGATCACCTTATTGAAATTACAAATCCTTCGGTTATCTACATAGCTCTTGGGCCTACTTTGAGATATTTTGATATGGTTCGGATAATCTTCACCTTTTCCGTTGTTTCTTCAACAAGTTCTGGGCCCACGAGCATTCTTTCACCAACATCATCCCAGCAAGTTGGTGTATGAAATAGTCTCCAATATAATGCTTCATAGGGTGCCATCTGTATACTTGAATGAAAGCTATTGTTGTAGGAAAATTCTACGAGAGGAAAATACTGATCCCACATGCCTTGAAAATCATGTGAACAAGACCTCAACATGTATTCCATTGTTTGAATAGTCCGTTCTGATTGACCATCAGTTTGTGGGTGGTAGGCAGTGCTCAAACGAAGATCAATATCTGGGGCCTTCTGAATACTTTTCCAGAATCTTGATGTAAAACATGGATCACGATCAGAAACATTCTATAGGGGAACTCCGTGAAGTCTCACAACTCATTAATATACATTATTTCTAGACGTTCAAGTGGTAGATCTTCTCTTATAGCAAGAAAATATGCTTACTTGGTAAGACGGTCAACAATGACCCATATTTCATAATTCCTTCTAGTAGTATTTGGTAGTCCCATGAAAAATTCCATCATGATATTATCCCATTTCCACTCAGGTATGGGAAGAGGTTGTAATACTCCTCCAGGTTGTTGCCTTCAATATTTCACTTGTTTACAAACCATACATCTTGACACAAAATCAGAAATCTCCCTCTTCATGTTGTCCCACCAAAAATGTTCCTTCAAATCTATATACATCTTAGTGCTACTAGGGTTTATAGATAAATTGAAACTATGAGCATCATGAAAAAATTTCCTCTTTAGATCCGGCTTATCGGGAATACAAAGTCTCTTCCCAGATTTCAAAATTTTATCTTCATATACGACGTCACTCAATCTCCCATCATTCACAGATTTAATCTTATTTTGAAACCCCTCATCATCAGCCTGAGAACTTTTTATCATTTCTAGTAAAGATGGTTTGTCAACCATTTGAAAAATCATTGATGTTTCACCTTCCATGGTTATTCTCATATCCATCTTTACTAGATCCATGAAAATAGGATCCCTTTTAACTCTCATCTTGATCAAAACTCCATGATCATTTCTGCTCAAAGCATCTGCCACCTTATTTTCCTTCTCTCAGTGGTAGTGTATTGTGTGATCATAATCCTTGAGTAGTTCAAGCCATCTATTTTTCCTCCTGTTGAGTTCTTTTTGTGAGAAAATATACTTCAAACTCTTGTGATCAGTATAAATCTCACATTTTTCACCATAGAGATAATGTATCCATATCTTCAAAGCAAAGATTACAGCAGCTAACTCCAGATCATGAGTACGATAGTTTTTCTCATTAATTTTTAGCTTTATTGATGCATAAGCAATAACCCTATCATTTCTCATAAGGATACAACCAAGTCCTTTCTTTGAAGCATCACTATAAATAACAAACCTGTCATTCCCTGATGGTAGAGTCAATATAGGAGAATTGACTAATATTCTCTTCAGTTATTCGAAACATTCTTCACAATATTTTTTCTAAACAAATTTAACCCCTTTACGTGTGAGCTTCATTATAAGGTTAGCCAGTCAGGAAAAATTCTGTATCAAACGCCGATAATAACCTGCTAAGACAATAAAACTACGTACCTCTATTATGTTTGTTGGCATGGGCCAATCTTGGATTGCCTTTATCTTTGCAGGATCAACTAGGATTCCATCCTTAGAGAAAATATGGCCATGAAATGAAATCTTTTGAATCCAGAATTCACAATTTCTAAACGTCCCATATAATTCATGTCTTCTAAGAGTCTTCAGGATAATGCGCAAGTGATTTTCATGTTCTTTTATAGATTTTCGAGTATACCAAGATATCATCAATAAATACCACTACAAAATCATCGATATATTCCTTGAAAACTCTATTCATTAGAACCATGAAGATAGAGTTTGCATTAGTCAATCCAAAAGGCATTACTATAAACTCATAATGCATGTACCTGGTTCGAAACGCTATTTTTGGAATGTATTCCTTTTTCACACTCATCCGATGATATCCAGATCAAAGGTCAATATTTGAAAAGTATTGAGCTCCATGAAGTTGGTCAAATAAACCATCAATACATGGTAGGGTATACTTGTTATTTATTGTTATAGCATTGGTCTCCCTGTAGTTGATACATAACCTCATAGATCCATCTTTCTTTTTAACAAAAAGGACAAGGGCTCCCCATGGAGAAACACTAGGGTGGATAAATCCCTTATTACCCAATTCCTCTAGTTGTTTCTTTAGTCCCACTAATTACACAGTGTCCATTCTATAAGGGTTCTTCGATATGGGCCTTGAACCAGGAATTAAATCAATAGAAAACTCAATTTTTCATTCTGGAGGATGTCTAGGTAAATATTATGGAAACACATCAACATATTCTCTCACAATAGGTACATCCTCTATTTGAACATTCCTTTCCTCACCCATAGTTATTTCATTCTCATCCTCCCCAATAATTGAATTTAGTTGAGCTACTGGGGGTGGATCTAGATAAGAATCTGGTGGTGATGATTCTGCTCTAAGGATAAGGTGTTCTTTATAATCGTCATCAAAAATCGTAACCTCGTTATTCTTACAATAAATTTTTTCATCATGGTCTGAAAGCCAATCTATACTAAGGATTATATCAAATTCAATCATGGGTATGATGATGAGATCAACAAATAAAAAAAATTTATATACCCTAATGGGAACGGATTCATAGAACTTTGTAGCAATGATACTTCCCTTAGGAGTTTTGACTGACACCTCCCTTATTAAATCAAACTGGAAATATCTAATTTTCTTAGAAAAATGGGATGATATGAAACAATGTGATGATCCAAAATCAAATAAATCATTGGATAAGCTTAAGGAAATGATCAAAGTACCTTCCACCAGATCACGCGGAACTTCAACCTCTGTAGTTGTGATCGCATATGCTTGTCCTTGCTCCCTTGGCCTCTTCTGTTTCATATTTCCTTGACGTTTTGGACAATTATTAGCATAGTTCCCCATCTCCTGACAATTATAGCATCGAACATCATTGTCTTCCTTCTTTCCATTGCAATCACCAGAATGATTACCTTTCTGACCACATTTGTAGCATACTCCTTTTCCTTTTAAGCATGCACTGGGGTGTTTCCTTCCACAATTTTCACATGGTGAAAATTCAACTCTTCCCTTCTTCCATGTTTCCTTATTTCCTTTCCCATGGTTTTCGTCATCCCTCTTCTTTTCTTGCTTTCCCTTAAAGTCATAAGACTTATAGAATTCTTTTTCAGTCGTGATAGCACATGAATTGACTTCATACTGGGAGACCAGTGCCTGCCGGAGGAATGTCTTTAAGCCATCAAAGAATTGACCAATTTTTCTCCTTGGATTTCGTATATAGTCAACAACATGTCTTTCCAGCCTTGTAAAGTTGGCTTCATACTGGGAAACATTTTCATCCTCCTTTTTCCTCAGATTTAATAATTGCCTCTCCATGTCTGCTCTTTGTTCACGAGGGAAATATTTTTCTAAGAAGATTTACTTAAAATCCCTCCATTCCATCTGTTGTATTTCTTCTTCCTCCTTTGTGTTTTGGATTAATGACCACCACTAATCCTCATCTCCTAATAGATGATATACTACCATGACAACCTTCTCTCTTTCATTACATCCCAAAGCGAGAAATATCTTCTTAAGGGAACATATCCACTGCTCTGCTACAAATAGGTTTGTAGTCCCATTGAATGATGGAGGTTGTTGTCGCATAAAGCGATCTAGAATGTATCCTCCACGTGGTGGATCTGGATACTCTATTTGGGTAAGGTTATTATTCATAACCCGATTAATTTTTCCCAGTATATTTATGAGTTTCTCAGCACTAGTCACAGCACCAGAGCCAATATCACTGTCTTGCATCGGAGGAAAATCCCAACAGGGGGGGGGGGTGGACATATGTATTCATGCGATTTCCATTCCGTCCACTAGGTTCCATATCTTGATAATGGTATAAAATATATTATGTTATAATTCACAGTGTATAATCTTAACTTAAAAATACTTAGAAAAATTGAGATCCTACACATTGCTAATCCCATATTCACAAAAATGGATTCTTTGAGTAATATTTACATTAAACTACTTCATAATGGCTTGTAAAGAAAATGTGAATTATCCTAAGAATATCCTTGGGAGTTTCATAACCAAGAGTACAACAAGGACAGTTTTCGTGCTCCAGTTCCCATTCGAGTCTAGCTCAAAGCGGTGTTTTTGGGTTTTACCCCTAGATACATTTGTGCCAGAGCTGCCACTACCTGCTCATATCCAGACAGGGATGTATTGCTTCAGAGATCCATATATTTTATTCCATACCAATATACCAGGACATTCTTGTTTATTTATCCTCAAATACTAACTTAGGGACTCTTCCCTAATTCTACATTTTCTAAATCTAGTTTCCAAGTATTCTACTAAACATCCTCTGATACCAACTATAAGGGCACGACCCAAGTTGCCTGGAGTTGGTGCCTTATTTGATTACGTTGGCATACATACAAAGAATATGAATCCTGAAGGACCAAGTAGTTTAGTATTATTGGAAACTAGATACATACGTAATTTCAACTTTACATAAGGAAAGTAAAAAAACACTAATTTATTCCACTAGAGTAATCACATCTCCTAGATTATGCATGCATGTCATTGATAAAATACTTCTTCATGTCCTGAGAAAATGAAACATAAGAAAGGGGTGAGCTCAAATGCTCATTAAGAGTAATAAATACAACGGAAGATAATATAAACATTAGATATGGTGATTAATTGAAAACACATGCCTTTAATAATAAACATGAACACATTATGGCAGAAATATGAACTGAGTAAATAATGCCATAATAAAACATAATCAGGGGTATTCTACTAGTCGAATAACCACATGAAATATCAATAGCTGAACTCATAATTATGGAATGCATAATGTCGACATTCTGAATTTTTTTTTGAAGGCCTAGGCCAAGACGTGCAATGATTAAGGCCTTGGCCAAAATCTATATCGCATTGGGAAAGGCATCTGCCAATTCCACGTCTATTTGTATCATGAGACCTACTGATGCATCGAGGGGATATAGCGGGCCCCAGCCATCACATAATAAGTCCAGTTCATTGTTCATATGAGTGGGGATAAACATAAACAACATATACATTCATATTGAAACTATCGAATGAAATGTAACTATCTTTCCTCAATCATTGAACATAAAACACTAACCATTCTGAGTAATATGGTGAATGGTTTTGGAATAGATAATCCACAATAAAGTTAGTCATAAACCATTAAATAAAATATGGTATATGACTTCATAAATTATTAATCCCAATAATACCATGTAATCAACAAGTGTGTTGAATTAGATGAAAACACTCTTATAAAATCATTAAGCAGTTCGGGAAATAAATACTCTTTTATTTTGAAAAGAAGAGTTCTTTTGGAAAAATATTTGTATAAAACCAGAAGTGAATTAAGATATTATTTTCATAATAAAATGAGTTATTTTATAAAGATAAATTTTTCCAAAAACAGATCATAGAGTGCCCTTGGAAATATGAAAGAATTTGGGAAATTCCCTTGGATCGGGCTTGTATTTTGGAAACAACTTTGAAAGTTCCTTTTAAAACATGTAACTACCCATAAAATAAGGAAGGGTTATGTTTTGTAAACATATATATGATACTCACACAAAATATATGATGATTACATACCAATACATAAGAATTCATTGAGGTAATTAGACAATGAAAGTATCCCGAATGGAAATGGATGTTCGGGTGGAAAAAACCCTTACCAATTTGTAATCAAACAATTCGTATTCCAAAAAAAATTAATAATATAAATATTATAGATTTAATACCATGAAGATAAATATATTCATGATATGTGAAATCAATGGTCAGTATACAAACACCATATAAAAGTATTAGTAGTGAATATGGAAAATCTCACGAAAATGGAAGTGAGATGAAGAAACCCTTACCTTAACTAAAAATGTGTTCCTCTCTTGTACTTAAGCTCATGTAATATGAAATTATACTTTATAATAACTTATTTCAGAACCTATTTGACATGTATTTAGTTTACCATAATTCTTGTTAGTTCATTTGTGCCTTTATTGTCAAGTTATTGTATTGAATTTTGTCATTCTTGAGTGTTCGTTTCCCTTATTTTCATATTCGGTTCACTTGTTTTTAAGTAATGAAGTGGAATGTATGTAAATATCCAGAATTGAAATTATATATTATTTATGAACATGAATAGTTTTTATTGTTAATTTATATAACTTTGTTACATGGAACAAAGTTGAATTATCATATAGAACTTTTATGATAATTGTTTCGGTTAATTTGTGGGTTTTGATTACAACGAAATCATTTTTCTTTATAACCTAACACCATTTGAACAAAGGAATTACAAAATATTAAATAATTTAAATTATATATAATAATCTGGATCAACCAAAACAAGAATGGTTTCATGACCATAATTTAGAATGATAAAAGAAATCGAAATTCCATCGTCCTTAAATGTGTAAAATTGACACATCTCAGATGGTGTTCTTTCTACTAGTATAAAAGAAGGTAAAAAGGGGGAGATGATGATAACTTATTACACTATCATGATAACATTGCAGTGCATATAAGGTATTGGATTCATCACAATATTTTGATAATTATAGGTAATAGAAATAGAAAACAAATGAACTTGAAAGGAAAGACAAAGAATTGAAAAGAGGAATTTACCTCTTGAACCAAACTTCTTTGAGAACCTCCTTAAGGGAGAGGTTTTGGTCTTTTAATGAGACCAATGCTTTCTGGACGTGGGATTGGAGGTTTGGAGGGTATTTGGCCAGAATTTTGATAAGGCACAAGGCTTGAGAGGAGTGATTTTAAGAGGGGGTGAGAGGGGGTTTTTATAGTGGAGGAGAGAGGGGATTTCTTAATATAAAACACATTAATTTGTTATTTCTTCACAAGACAAGTAATAGTAAGTATTCCATTACCACGAATAGTAATTTAATCATGTGAATTCGGATCAAGGGTGGTGACATTAGCCATGATGCTAAGAATAGTCTATTTAGCTTATAATGTATATATACGGTAAATTACCGTATTTTACTATTCATAAAAAAATCAAGTATTTCAGAAAAATATCAAACATTCACCATAACCATTTTTCGACGTGTAGAATCCAAAAATGAATTCCATTTTTCAAAAATAATTTTCTAAATATTATTAATTTAATATTTAATTAAAATAATAAATTATTATCTAAAACCAGTTTTAAAACATTCATTAACTTATTCTAAAATATAGGTATATCGGACATTCAACTTGAATATTATATATATATTATCATAGGTAAGGTTACTATTCATTAGGATATATCACTATTCATAAGGGTATGCTACTATTCATAAGGGTAGGTTACTATTCATCAAAAAATTACGTTTTTCTTATTGGACTCTAAATAACTTACTAATCACGACTATGTATGTCGGATTTTTGAAATTCACATAAAAAAAGTGACAAACTTATGTTTTAAGGGCCCCATATCACATAGTAGTTAATGTGATTATGAAATATTTATAAGAAAGTAATTTCCTGTAAAAACATATTGGGTCATTATAGTAGATCAGTGGATGAGGAGGATCCCAATATAGATTGGGGAAAAAAAGACAGCCACATATAACCATGGAGGTTTAATTAAACCATGGAGATAAAAAACAATTTCCATGGACCTATAAAAACGTGTCTATAGTTCCATGGCTATAACATAAATTTCTAGTAGTGTCATGTGATCACTATACAACGGCTATATAAGAAACGTTAAAAATTATTAACAGTGTTTTTAAATCAAAAAATATAAAACCAATGAAGTGCATATGTTTTATATACATATTTTACATAATAAGACATTTAATTAGATCAAGAGGAATTTTCATTAATAAATGTTTGGGTAGTTACAATATTCTCCCCTTAAGAAATTTCATCCTTTAAATTTCCTTTTCCCACACAAAAAAATGAGTGTAACTCTACTTCATCACTTCCTATAATTCCCACATTGCTTCTTCAAACATGTGGTTTCTCCACAACACCTTGATGAGGGGCATTGTGTTATTTATTAGAACTTTTTCCCTGTGATCTAAGATCTTCATGGAATTCTCTTCCTAGGAGAGGTCATTCTCTTTTGGTACTACCTCTGGATTGAGTACATGCAATGGGTCAGGTATATACTTCCTCAAGAGTGATACATGGAATAAATCATGTACTCGAGATAGGTTCGGTGGGAGTGCTAGTTGATATGCCACTTATCTGATGCAATCAAGGTTCTCAAAAGGGCCTATGTACCTTGGAATAAGCTTTCCCTTCTTCCAAAATCTCATAAACCTCTTCCATGGTGATATTTAGAGGAATACAATGTCTCTAAAATCAAACTCTATGCCTCATCAACAATTATCTGCACAACTCTTTCGTCAACTCTGACCAGCTTTAATGTACTGCTGGATGGTCTTAACCATCTCCACCATTTCTCAGACCATTTATGGGACTAGGAGTTTTCACTCCCCAACATCATCCCAACATGTCGGTGTAATGAACCTCTTCCCATTAGGGGCTTCTTAAGGAGCCGTTGGGATGCTTGAGTGGAAACTATTATTGTAAGAGAATTCCACCAGATGAAGATGTTGATACCGTCCTCCTTTGAAGTCTATTTAGCATGTTCTCAACATGTCCTCAAGTGTGGGAATAGTCCTCTCATATTGGCCATCAGTTTGAGGATGAAAAGTCGTACTAAAGTTCATCTTAGTATTAAAATCATGTTGGATATTCTTCCATAACATAGAGGTGAATCTTAGATATTGATCAAATAAAATTGATAGTAGTACTCCCTGTAGCCTTACCACTTCTCAGATGTATATCTGTTCCATTTGATCCATTGAGAAATCCTCTCAAATTGCAATGAAGTGTGCTGTATTTATAAGATGATCTACAACAACCTAGATAGCATTGTTTCCTTTGGATGTCTTCGGAAGTCTGATGGAAAAGTACACAATTATGTTCTCTCATTTTCATGTTGGTATGGGTAATGGTTGCATCATCACCTTATAATTCTACCTATCAGCATTCACTATATAACAGACCAGGAACATTGATGTGGACTCAGCGATCTCCTTCTTCATGTTATCCCACGAATAATTCTTTCATAGATCTTGATACATGTTCGTTTTTCCTTTGTGAATGGGGAAATTCGAACCATGTGAGTCCTCCAAAAGTTCATTATTTAACTCCGGATTTGATGAAACACATATTATTTTCCCAAATCTCACAATTCCTTCTTTTTTACCATTTAACTCTGAGGATGTCCATTTTCTAATAGTTTCCACTCTCTTTGGAATTCCTACATCATCCTTTTGAGAATCCATTATCCTTTCCAAAAGAGAAAATTGAGAAATCATTTGTGAAAGGATTAATTATGTTCCTTTCTTTATGATTACCATTTCCATCTTCATCAAATCTAATAATATTGGATTCTTTTCAATTTTCACCAATCATAGAATCAATGGGTCTTTTCTACTTAGATAATCTTCCACCTTGTTTTCTTTCCCAGGGTGGTAATGGATTGAGTAGTCATAGTCTTTGATCAGCTCTAACCATCTTTATTAGAGCATGTTCATCTCTTTCTGTGTTAATATATACATGGGGATTTTGTGATCTGTGTATATTTCACACTTCTCCCCCAAGAGGTAATGTCTCAAAATTTTCAATGTGAAGATTACTGCATCCAAATCTAGATCATGTGTTGGATATTTTTTATCATGAACTTTCAATTTTCTTGAAGAATAGGAAATGACCTTGTCATTTTTCATCAATGCATATCCCATGCCCTTCTTCAAAGTGTCACTGAATACCACAAAAAGTTATCAACTTGTGGGTAGTGTGAGCACGAGCACAATGATAATCCTCCTTTTCAACTCCTTGAAGATCTCTTCTCTTTCATCACTCCAATCAAACATTAATATCTTATGAGTCATCTTTGTAATAGGGTTTTATATTGATGATAAATTTCTCACAAATCGTCGATAATATCCATCTATCCCAAAGAAGCTATGGATATCCATCACTGAAGTTGGCCTCAGTTATCCCTCAATTGAATTTTTCTTGGAGGGATCTAAAAATATCCCTTTGCTTGTGACGATATGACCCAATAACGAGACATCCTTTAACCAGAACTCACACTTATTGTATTTTTTATAGAGATTCTATTTTCGCAAGGTCTCTAGTATAGTTCTTAGATGCTCCTCATTCTCCTGATTGATTTTGGAGTATATTAGAATATTATATATAAAGTCAAGAAAAAATTTGTCGAGGTAATCTCTAAACACTCTATTAATCATGTACATGAAGATTGCCGGAGCATTAGTGAGTTTGAAAGGAATTACTATGAATTCATAGTTCTCATACCTTGTACGAAAAGTAGTCTTTGGGATATCCTTTTTCTTCACCCTTACTTATTAATATCCTAACCACAGATCCAAATTGGATAATTATTGTGCTTCACATAGAAGATCGAAAAAGTCATCAATTCGTGAAAGAGGATAGTTTTTCTTTATCGCAATTTTTTGAGCTCATGATAATCAATGAAAAGGTGAATTGACCCATCCTTCTTCTTGAAGAAGAGGACTGGTGCACCTCATGGTGAAGCACTTAGGAATATAAACCCTTTATCCATATTCTCCTATAGTTGTTTCTTTATCTCCTGAAGATCCACAATAGCCATTCTATATGGAGTCTTGGATATTGGTAATGCCCCAAGTATAACATCAATCGATAATTAAACATCTCTTTTAGGTGGAGGACCAGCCAATTCATTGAGAAATACTTCAGCGAATTCCCTCTCAATAGGCATGTATTCAAGGATGGTTGCTTCCTTAGACTCAATCATATGAGAATGATACACATGCTCATAGGGTAATAATATACATGCATGAGATGATGGTGCTAAAGAAGATTTATCCTCCTCCTTGAAGTTGTAAAGAATCAGGGGTCAGTTTGCCATATGGAGATTTATTTACCTCTCAGAGCAATTTATATTGCCTCTATATAAGGAAATCTAATACATGCTAAGAATTGCATAAAATTCCACCAGTGGGAGTATGATGAGGTTCGTCGGGATGTTCAATACTCAAATTGCGATAATGAAGGAGTTATATTCCTGAGATTCAATTATTGCCCCATTTTCCGTTCTCACTGACATCTCTACTTCCTTGATTTGTTGTGGTGTTGGTATTGTTCTACTTATCTTTTGGGATATAAAAGAATGTATAGTACCCGAATCATAAAGTAAATTTTCTATTCTTGAATGAATAATCAGCGTACCCATCTCCACTTCATTTTTGGGGTTTGCTTCAGTAGTAGTGATGGAAAATGATCACTCTTGTAGCCTTGGAGGATGTTGGTTGCCTAATAAAAACCCTTGTCTTAGTGAATATGTTTGCAAAGTACCCTGGTTATTTGCATTTCAAGCAATGAACAATGTTTTGAGGTTCGAACAGAGCATTACTATCCTCTATCACACCTGTGGGTTTTCAAGTTGACAATTAATGTTTAGGTGACCTGATCTTCCACACCTAAATCATTTCTTCTTACCCTTTATAAAATTTCTAGGGTGCTTCTTTCTGCACCTTTGGCCAGTGGGGTGCTGGAATTTCTTAGCACCATTGGATTTATCTATTGGGCCACCAGAATTAAATTACACTATCTTCTTCTTATACCCATGATACCCCTGAGATTAACTGATATACATTTCTATTTTGAGGTCACATAGGACAATTTACTCATATCTATCAAATTCACAGATTTCTAGGGCTTTCCATACGCTTGGTTTCATCCCACAAAAGAAGCGGTCAAACTTGCATTTAGGGGTAATGAAAATGTCGATGGAGTATCGTGAAATGATTTTGAATTTTTCCTCATACACTTCGATGGATTAGTCACATTTTTTAGTTGAGGGTAAGGTAGTCCCCTTCTATATTAAGTCGGATGGTGTACAAAAAATATTTACTGAATTTTTTTTTTCAGAAATCCTTTCATTCCAATTCCTGAATCTCTTACTCAGGATTCATATTTAGGATTAATGTCCACCATTTATTAGATTCACCCTCTATAAAATAAGCATCCATATGAACCTTCTCTTTTTCAGAACATTGAAGGATGGATAAGATCTTTTCAATGGAGTTGATCCATTGTTTGACGATAGAGGGATCAGATGATCAATTGAAAGTAGGAGGACTTTGTCTCATAAAGCTATCGATTACGGATTGTTCTTTCTTTGGGGGGGGGGGGGTGGACGTTACTGTTAACCCATGTTTCTATTTAATACATGATTTAACGAAGAGAGTATCGTGACAAAATTTGTGATTCCTTCTCCCATCAGATTGGGCATCTCAATAGAATAGTAATCCCATTGATCTTTGCATCAATTGTTATCCCGAGTCCTCCTATTACAGGAAATTGGTTGTAATAAAATGAAATTTAGGGGTAATGCATAAATTGGAATATAAATACAAAAAGTTATAACTTATATATTAAATTTATCTACTTAACTTATGAATTTAAAGGATTTAATCTATGTTATCCATGATTTACTTCGCAACATATACCCATAGGGGCATTATTTTTATTCCCTTAATAATGGTTTATAATAAGATTATGAATTTAGCAAAGCATATCCTCTAGGAGTGTTGAACCAAGAGTACAGAAAGGCCCGTTTTAATACAGTAGTTCCTATTCGATTCTATCTCAAAGCAGTGTTTTCAGGTTTTACCCATAGATACATCTATGCTAGAGACACCTCAACTTTTTCATATTCATAAGAGGATGTATTAGGTTTATAAACCACATAATCTACACTCCTAGAAATTTAGGGACATTTTTATT
The DNA here is from genome assembly GCA_963277665.1 of Viscum album. Classification (NCBI taxonomy): domain Eukaryota; kingdom Viridiplantae; phylum Streptophyta; class Magnoliopsida; order Santalales; family Viscaceae; genus Viscum; species Viscum album. The sequence continues at coordinate 740,988,628 of OY728123.1, read as the reverse complement.
ATACATAGTCTTATCCCTAAGGATTTCACTAGGGTTTTCTAATCCAAATCCCAAAAATAACTAAACATATCCTCCAATACAAACTATGAAAACCCTATTCATTATTACACACTTAAACATTAATTATTACATAAAATTGAACTTAATAAAACTCCGATGATCGATAGGTCTAGTGTCTTGGTAAATTAGGAACATTACATAACAACTTAGAACATAAAATACAACATCATTATTGAAAACTTCTTTTACATGACCACAACATTCCTTCATACTTAGAATTGCATGGGATAACGTGAGTACATTCATAAGAAAATAGTAATCTCTAAAGCCCGTTAATAGAGTAAATAAGAAATTACTTGAAGAATACAGTACATGTTAGGAAATAGGCATATCAATGGAGAATAATAGAAACATGAACCTAAAGGCATGGAATAGCTTGATTGTCATAACATAGAAATGTGGCAACAAATTTAACATTATATAGGCATGAGCCAAGGATCATTACACATAGTTCATGAGTAAACCCTCATTGAACTTGAATTAGCAATATTATACCCCCATTGCACTTGACCTATCATGATACTAATCATTACCGAATACATTTGAGTGCTATTAGGGAACACCCTTCTTAACCATTTTATTTAATGCATAAGTGTGCCATATAGATTATATAACATGGATTCATTAAACATCATAATTTATCCCACAGATAAGATATTTTAAATACATAAATTTAATTCCTCAATCAAAAATTACATATGTATAAATGTGAATACCCTTTATTGAGAAATAGGTATGGTATTCACTTACATGATGATTTTTGCATGGTAAATTTTGGTGTAACTTCAAAAACATAACTATGTCCAATAAAAAACATAAAATGGGTTGATGAGATAGAAAGGGATATTTCATCATTTATAAATGAAATTTAAAGAAATAGGGGTCATGGAACATAATATCCCAAAATATTTAATGAAATTTAGATGTATAATATAAAATAATTGCTTGAATGTAAGAGGAGAGTGAAATCCCTTATGGAATTTAGGCATGGTAACATGTGTACATGGGAAAAATTAGTGAGAGAGAAAGTGGTATCTCATCATTAAAACATAAGGAGGGTAGTATAGAGGAGGTGAATAATAATACCCAAGAATGTATAATTAAAAATAAAGGGCATACCAATATAAGGAAACATGGATATAAATAAAGAAGGAAGGAATGTGAGGATCCCTTACTTGAGTATATGACTTCACAAGATTGAGGAGGGGATTCTTGAGAGATTGGGGTTCCTTGGGAGGATACTAGATAGAGTATGGAAGAGGCTTGTTGAGCTCCCAATGGTTTGAGTGAATAGGAATGGGAGTTTGACTACCTTTATATAGGAAAGGAAAGGGAATTCTTTATTATTTAGGTTTTGGACACTACACCTTAAACTAATCAAAACCACAATCCATACCATGGTTTTTGCTCATATGTTTTTACAAAGAGGAGTGGAAAAAATTATTTTAAAAAGAAAATGGCAGAAATTATTAAAATAGTATGCTCTCTTATGTATAGGTGAGTAAGACTCTCAAGGAAATCATTTAAAAATGTTAAAATATTTTATAAGTCTTGGAGGGTCCTCTAAGGAGTTGTAAAATTAATAAAACAAATATAAAATAACAATATTTTAAAGGTAAAACATATATTGTCTTAATATACCTATTATATTATTTTATTACATCACTATTGGGTCATTATGATGTCATAAAACACATTATATATTTATTTGGTATTTAATTTTTACAAAAAAATTTGAATGCCATAGAAAATTATGAAAAATCCTCCATTGGATAATTTTGACATCCTGATCCCAAAAATTATATTTATTTTATCTAAATAATTTTCTAAATATGTCAAGTTTCACCTATAAAATATAAACCAACATTTACGAAAAATTCATGGGTTTCGACAAAAACATATTTCAAACCTTAATAAAAATTACAATTGTATTCCTAAAAAATTATATGATCATTTATATTTAATAAAAAGTAATTTAGAAATAATAATTTATTAAAATATTATTTAATTGAAAAATCTATTGATTCATCAAAATATATTTCTTAACTGAATATTAACTAAAAATAGTATTTTTGATTTAAAACCCATTCACAAAGTAATAATAATAAAATGATTGTATATTATTTATACAAAAATAGTGCACATAATCATAATGATAGGGTATTGTTAAATAACCCCTTATAACACCCACATAAGGCCTAAGGGTAAGGTGTTTCATGGTGACAGACTCTTGGGGCAGCTTGGATAACATCTCTCAAGTGGTAATCTCTATTAACTTCCAATCTCTGGTAGGTGGTTCTGTTCAATCTTAACATGTTGAATCTCGGTTTGGGCTTGGTCATGAGAGAATCCCAGTGATGCTACCTTCTTTTTGAGCTCTAACAAATGGGATTCACATGGAGAAATTCTATTGAATGACGCCATCACTTCCTTAGTCTGAGTAAATTGTATTTTTTAAAGCTTAATGTTTATATTAATAATGTGGTCACAGTTCAATGACTATATTATCAATGGTAACAATTATTAACAGTATTTTAAAATAAACAATATAAAACCAAGGAAGTGAATATGTTTTATATAACCATTTTACATAATAAGTCATTTAATTATATCAAGGGGAATGTTCGTTAATAAAGTTTTGGGTTTTACAATCCAGGCCACAAAATGACCTCTTCTACAATACCCATTGGAAGAAAACAGGCACTCGACACACAAAGACCTCTTCAATAAACACAATGGGTACACAGATGAAAATTATAGTGAAGAATATTTTTATATCTTCTATTTATAGAGCAGGAGATAGTACATATTGATAAACAAGTCGAACAACACACTACTCAAAATATAAATATAAAAAACAGAAAGATATAGCATAAATATGTAGAGAAGATAGTGTTTCTTAGCATGATATGATCTGAAATTTTCAGACTCCTTGATTGTATCTTGGAAGGGATATCAATATATTTTTCTAAAAAATGCATTATAATAGAGTGTCATATACTCACATTTCTCTAAGAGAATAAAAAGTTTCAAATGTTCTTTAATATCCACTCATTGTCAATCAAAATGAATCAAAAATGCAGTTATTAAATATCATTATTATGATTCAAACTTGATTATATATTCCCACTCATCCATGTTTTTGAACATGTACTCTACTAAACATGTAATATGGAAACATATTTTCAATATGAGGCACTACAAGGTTGAGATTTGATTGAATAATAACCATCACAATACTTTGTATATTTGTTCTGATGTTTCACATATACTTTAATGATCCCTGTAAAAGTTATGACAGTAATTATAAAATAAATATTTTCATTAAATGCATTAATATAACCATTGGTATTATGTATATCAAATAGTCGTGAATAGTGATGGTGAGTCAGGACTTGTGGTGAATCATGTCTGTTGGTGAGTCAATCCAACAGTGAGTTAGGCTAGTAGTAGGTTATCTGATGGTAGGTTATATGGAAGTAGTTCATGCTCAGAAGTGGATCATTCTCAATGGTGACTCATCTCAAAGGTGGATCATATCAATTGTGACTCATCTCAATGGTTAATAATATCAACATTGACTTGTCTCAAAAGTGACTTGTCTTTATGGTAGGTAAATTCTAGCGATAGTTCATCCTAGAATTGAATCTTTTCTAGCGGTGAATTAACTGTAAAAATGATATTTTCTAGTGGTGACTCAACTTCAACAGTGAGAATTTTCTAGTGGTGAATCCAATACGATGATAAGTCTTATTTAGAAGTGAATCAACTTTAAATGTGAGTCTCTTCCTTAATTATCCAAAATTTATGAAACTTCCTTATATTATAAAATGATATCGTAAAACATAAAAACCATTAAACACATAATTGTCATGATTTTGTGATCATTAAAATAAGGTTTACCACAATTTCACCCTTTTTAGTACAACAAATCATGGAATTTTAGAGACCATGTATGAAATAATCTTTGACATAAAACATATAGATTTGAAAAGAAGATAAATAAATTAATATGGTATTAAATCTACCTAACACTTCCTAAAAGTATTGTGATATTTCGTTCATAAATTTCATAACATTAAAAAGAAGATAAATAAATTAATATGGTATCAAAGATATTAAATTGATATGATATCAAATATTTTAAATAAATAAAATGATATCCAAGATATTTCATAGGTATGGTTTTAGATAATAACAAAATAATAAAAGTAAATACCCATAATTAATTAAAATGATATAAAAGGAATAAATTAAATACTATCATAGAATAACATAAATTATTAAGAAAAATATCATTATTAGCCTTCCCAAATAAATTCCCTATGAATTATCCCCCTTTTGGGATATAAAAAGTAACAAGAATAAATAGAAAATTTAAAGGGAGAATAGATGACTAAAAGAGATATTTAATTAATGGAAAAAGGAATCATTGTACATCCAAAAATATAAAAAATAGAACCTAACAAATACAAAGACTAATCCTAATCCCTTATCATCCTGGGTAGATGGAACAGTAGGGAGAATTTCCATATCAGAGGTAGAGAGCGTAGTCATAGAGGTTGAGGCTGAGGTAGTGGTTGGAGGGATAGAACTAGAAACTGTGGGAATAAAGGTGGAAGGTTGAATCTCCTAAATGATCACTAGCTGAATCTATTGGACTACATAAACTAGAGGTAATCTAAGAGGCTAAAAATGAATATGTATAGGTTCATTTGAATTCCATGTAATATCTAGTCTGAAATAATCAGAAGTAGTTGGAGGAGTTATATGACAAGTCACTAGAATGGCCTTATGAGCCACCACTTCAGTCCCAAACACATATAGAAAGGGATTCATCAGCTTGATGAAGTCCATGATGATATTTAATACTTACTCCATGACACTGAATTTTTTTTTCTTCCACTCCATTAAAATTTGAATAACTGGTGTCATTTCTTTCAACTGACAGACTTTCTCCTTCAAATCCCTGGTAACTAGATCCAACAGAAGGTTTTCATTAATAAACATGAAATGTGTGTTTAGCAGATTCTTGTTATAGATATGGGATATATAATACTTGATTTACTTTTTATAGTTTATCTATCATTCTTTATATCATTTATACATTATCTTGCCATATTATACACATTATCACTATTAAGCTTCATCTGCCTCAAAATCTCTTGGGGGATATCAGGAATATCTCCTAAAATAGCATTAAGATCCTCTATGAAAATGGATTTGATCAACTAAATATCCAAATAAGTAGGGGGTAAAATCGATGTTAAATCAATTGAAGAAGATATAATCTCCACCATATCCAACAAATAAGACAATATATTAGTAAAATATGTCTTTATATCCTCCATCATAGTCCTCAAGGAATCCAACGCATTAGCTAGCCTTTTGTTCTCAATCTTCACTTCATGGATGTGATGAGACATCTTGGGTTGAATGTGGAATAATACTACCTGAAACATATATATATCATGTCTCTCACTATTATTTGTGATAAAAGTATGTTGATTATTTATAATCCTTTCATAATCATAAGAATACCTTTCTTTGAAAGACTCAAAGTTAGCTCTGGTAACAACATCAACAGGTATACGAGAAACATCAGTTAAAGGTGTAGATACTATCTTAGCAGAAGCCTTTACTAGTTCTAGTCTATAAGAATCATCTAAAACACATCTTTGAATCTCCCCTATAGTATCTATATGATCAACCATTGATCCCTTATGATCAATATCTACCTGAACTAGAATAGAAGGTCCTCCATTATTTGGTGGACCCATCTCATCAACATTTAAATATGTATAATATAAACTTATTCTAACAAAACCTAGGTATATATCCCATTATTCAAGAGAAAAAACACCTACTATGGTATAAGATACAATAACATTCTCAACAAAAACATGCTCAATATGGTGACTAACACAGCTTGGGGATTCCTCCCCCTTAAATGATGCCCTAAACTCATCTCCAGTAGCTTCATCAACATCTTGACCCAATATTGGTATATACTCAGATAAAAAAAGACAAGCCTAGGGAAGAATCATATGCCTAAGGTAGCTAAGTATCATCAGCCCAATCATGGCCAAAACTACTATTAATACTATCTCCATCAATATCTTCTCTATTATTATTATCATTTACATATTCTTCTTCATCATATACTTCCTTTTCATCACATCATTCTAATTCAACAGTTTCTTCTTCTTCTTCTTCACCATTCTGATTATCCATTGCACTTCCATTTTCACCATCAGATACATCTACAACTTTCTTAGAGGATTTGGAAAAAGAAATTTTATATTATTCTTATCTCGATTCTTCTATTTACACTTCTCCAATTCCTTCCCTCAAAAAAGTCTCTATAACTTGTAGAGATTTAAGAGGACTAGACGTAAAAAAATGATAGATGGTATCTGTAACGCCCCAACCCCAGAAGCCTGGAGCTGGTGCATTATTTTAATACATTGGAATGATTATAATGAATGAAGTCTTGAAGGACCAATCCGTTTAGTTGTCTTGGAAAATATATTGCATACATGAATGTTACATTAAAATTTCAAACATAAAATAAAACATAGATAGTTCTTTGAGAACTCCATTATTCCCTTTATCTTAACCCTACATATCAATCATAATACACTTCTTGGAATCCTGGGAAAATAAAACATAAGAAAGGGGGTGAGCTCAGATGTTCAGTAAGGGTAAATAATTTAGCAGAAGCTATAAACTTTTAAGGAATGATATGTAATAAAAATAACTGCCTTTTTAAACATAATAATGAACATAATATAGCAAAAATAAATCAAAAATAACCTTATAAACATGCACATGGATATTCTACAAGTCAAATAATCATATTTAATAACTAATTTCATAATGATGGAATGCCTAATGTTGGACATCATTACCACATAGTCAAGGACTTGTGCCAAAACTACAAATAAATTTTTTGTAAAGGCCTTATGCCAAGACACTAGTTTGTCTCATGAGACATACCGATGCATCGAGGAGCTATAGAGATCTCCACCCGTCACTTACTATGTCCACTACATTCCTCATATGAAACATTTGAAACATAACATTAACATTTGTATTAAAACTAGCATAAGAAATGTTAATACATTAACCATAAACCATGAATGGTATTAAAATAGAACATTCACATTAAAACATATCATAACTCATTCAATACAATATGGATGATTGTATTATAATAAATCAGTATCAATCAAGAATAATATCCAGTCAAGGATGCTGACATAGTTGAAAAGGATCAGCAAAACGTTTTGGGAGAAATATCCCTTTTTCTGAAATCATTTAAAAGTCACACATTTATAAAGGAAGTAATTTAAAAGAGAATTTTGAATGAAAATTTTCTCATACCACATTGAAACTTTTCAAAATAATAATCATTTCAAAACATTCATTACATATAAATAAATCCTTAAAATCATTTTGAAAACATGGACATTAATTAAAAGGATTTAGAAAGATAAATATTTAAAACATTTAAAATGATGAGATAGTTAAATAGAACCTCCCATAAAACCTTAAAAGATTCCCTTTGAATTTTTTTTATGAAATATGGGTATCGATGATAAATATTCCGCATTAAATACTTACACATAGACAATATTGAATAATAATGAGATTGGGGAAATAACTCTTACCATGCACTATCCTTTGGTCGAGGGTACGTTTAGCCTCCTATATAATAACCATAGTATGTTATTAAATTATAACAGAACCATATTCATATTCATTAGATCATAAATTATTCATTTATGACATTATACTACCCATTTAATATTGATTTCCATGTTAAATTAACATTTTGGGTAATAATCGCTTTCTTTATCGTACGTGTTTTAACTTGTTATTCTTGATCATATCATTTAGATCATTATTTACATACTTCCAAAATATGAAATGTGATTTATATATCATATATATTTAGAATATAAATATGTATAATAGATAGATATATGAAATGGAAAACACCGTTTATGGAGACGATTGGTCGAACGTACACATAAACGATGTTTCGGTTTTCATATCGTATTGAATAGAAGTAAGTGAATAAGATATATATAAGTACATATATATATATATTCAGTAGCATTATTATGTCATATATTACATACTTATTAATAGTATATATTTTTATAATCATCGTTTAATGGTGAATGTGGGAATGAATCTCATCGCGTTGTGGGGACGATAATCCGTACATACGCACAGGCGACAATATAATTATATTGATGGAGACATTGTATGTAATTGGAAGGTATATCATACATACAGAATCATTAACATGTTATATATATTATTTACATTAGTTATACTCATTATTATATCCATCCAAATAATGAAGTGTTTGAATAACAAACCACACCACGACGTGGAGATGGTAAGCCGTACGTACGCACGTATGGTGACTTTTTCATTTATAAGATGGATAGAATAATGAATATTGTTGTAACATATTTATAATAAAATCACAGTGTGTATGAGGTAATGGAGTTATTATTTTGTTATGGAAACAACAAAGAAAGAGGAAGTGGAAGAAGACAAGAACTTGAAAGAGGGTGGTGAAATTATTACCTCTTTTTGGGTGTTTCCTTTTGAGTTGATCAAGAGGGCTCCTTAGGTCAGCTTTCTGATAAAATTAAGGACTATAGGATGATTTTATGGAATTTTGAAGGATATTTGGGCAGGGTTTGGTCAAGCCAAATGGATTTGGAGGTGCAATTTTGAGAGAAGGGGAAGTTCTCTTTTATAAGAGAGGTGAGGGTCACTTTAGGAAAAGATTAAAATATTAATTTATTATACAATCATAGTTAGTTTATAATGGATATAAATGAATTTATTTTGATAATTAGGTGGTTATGGGTCTAAATAATCTCAACCAATAGTTTTTAGACATGTTTAGGTTACTATATTAAACTTATCTTTTAGATTTAACTCTTAGTTAAATAGTATAACTATTAGCGCATCTTCTTGTATTCTTACACTATATGGTTAATAAACTTATTGAAACCTTCCAAGAGATCCTCAAGTGGTTCTTTAATGACATATATAATATTATTTGAGCCCTTTGGACTAAACTTATATTTTTATCAATATTTTATCAACCAATAATATAGTATTTGTTTTGAAAATTTAATTTATGTCAATTTTGACAGTATTTGGTATTTTGTTTTTGTGAAAGTCATAACAACCTTATAACTTCGAAAACAATTTATCTAATCAACACTAAAATGTCATAGTAACCTATAAAATTAGTTTAATTCATCAAAATTATCAATTTACATTTATTTTGATATTTACAATATCAATTATTTTAATCATTCATTAATAAGGTAATTACTACATCATCATTGTGTCATAAATAAATTTAATTATTTAATGTATAAAAATTAGAAATAGAATACCATAATGTAGGAAAGAATTTTATCTTTATAATTAATATTTATAATAGAATATATCTTATGTGTAACCCTATATTAAAAATGGTTTATTTATTAAACTTTGAATTTAACACTTTTAACTCTTCTTTAAATAAAATAATAATAAATATCCTAATCTAATCCAAGTAGACCTAAAGGAACATATTTTATTCCTAAGGTTGTTATTTGTCTAATTACACTTATCCAACAGAATTAGGACATGTGTTAGTGTATTTATAATATCATTTTTACCTTTAATTACCTTATTTACTTTTAACTGTGGTAAATAAACGTCAAAAGTTACTTTCCAGTAAAAAATATCTTCATCTTATAGAATAAAATTTTACATACTGATTTCAACTGTGTCTCTTATATTTTTGAAATTCAACTCATAGAAGTGGTAAAATTATGTTTTATGCAAATTTTCTAACTTTCCTTGAAGGTGGGTAAAAGATGAGAAAAAATTAAATAAAATTTTATACATCTAATTTTATTATAAAATGACTCCAGTTAATTACATTGAACTAATTTTGGTATTATTTATCTATTTTGACTTTAAATAAATATAAATAAAATAAATTATTATTTAAATAAAAATTTGATTTTAAACAAAAACACAGTGTTTTTCACTATTCATCAAAAAATTGAATGTTTTCAAAAAAATACAAAAAATAACCCTAATATAATTTTGAAATTTTGAATTCAAAAATGAAGTCTATTTTACCATATTCAAAACATAGATTTTTCATTTATTAATTTTAAATTAATTTCCATTGTCCAATCCTAAAAGCGGGGTTTTAAAAAGTAAAAACTATCAAAAGATTGACATGTGTATATGTCAAATTCAAATGTAAAATTACTTATAATGACCTAAATTGTATTAAAAAATATAAATATAATCTAATTATTATTCAAAACCATTCAAATATATAATTTAACACTATAAATTATTTTGATTAAAAAAGTTGATTTCAATTAAAATTTAGCATCTTTCACTATTCATCAAAGTATGAAAGTTTTCATAAAAACACAAAAAAATTATCCAAACTAAATTTTTATGTCAAAATTCTAAATAAGAAGTTTATTTTGTTAAATTTAATAGAAAATTGTCAGATATATCATTTTTAAAATTTCACCATTAGTAGGCGGTAAAATTACTTTTTTGAAATATACTTCTTTTATCTAAGAAATTGAATTTGTTTTCATATTATGTCAAAGAAACACATAATATGGGTGTTAAAATTATATAGAGTATATAAGATTCAAAATGTAGTTAATACTATTCATATCCAGTTTTTGAATGGCTAGTTTGATAAGTTGTGGTGCGCTCAAACTCGGTGTTGCATGTAGCGCAAGATATTGAATTACTTTAATGAGATAACATACAATGAAATATTGGGGTGTTATAGTATCTTAGTAATGTTAGAGTTACTACCCACCTCAGCTAATAATTCTTTCTCATCAGCATCTTCTACCTACTCTTCATCAGAATAAACAACTAGTTAATCGTGATCCAAGTTTGGATCCACAAGTTTTTTAGGTCTATAAGGGTGATAAATAGGATTGAACTCCTCATAAAACTTTTCAGCATCAATAACCAACTTTCTCACACATGATTTATAATTAATATTATTTCTCTTATAGATAAACTTAGTCAAACCAAATCCTCCATAGTTCACCATAGTCTCTTCTTCCCCCTCAACTAATCCCCTAGCCTCGAGTATGGTTGTAATGAACTTGAGATAATGTAGGGAGTTTTACCTAGAAGAGGGATGGAATATGTCAATCTTATAAACCATAAAATATATACACAGGTTGATTTTATCACCTATTTTAAGAATGTATAGAATATATAAATCCTGATATCTCATTGTACTTAAAAAACCTTTTCTCAGGCGTAACATGTGCTGAATAATCTTGAACAGAAAGTGAACCTCACCATCAAACTCTATTGCATCTGGTCTTCTCAATGTCCCATCCTGACTATGCTTAGCCAAGGAATTTTCATACCCAAATTAATCTCTATAAACTTTTATAGATCCTTGATAATCATTTAAAACTCCTTTATGAGGTACATTAAGACATATAGCCCCTTAATTTTAAGAGAAAACAACATTATGCCCATTTATCCCAATTCAAATCCAATATTTATCTTATACAAAACTAAACTCAACATTATGATAAAACTGGTATACCAAATTAGGATAGAATTACCTCTCATTATTCGATAACTAATCTACCCATCCCTTCTCTTTGATCACTTTCAACACAAATTGATTTAATTGATAATAACCACTCACCATTTACTTTCTTCTTGGGTACCACTATTCAATTCACAAGATGTAGGTTCCACAAATCAGTAATATATATGATCGAATCTCCTATTTTCTTCTTTGAGGAATGAAACTCAATAGGATAAAACATAAAAATCACTTCATTATAACCATAACAAATGATTTAGAAGGTTTATATGAGCTCAATGAAAGGCGAAAGGTTGGGTGACAAGGTAGTGGAGAATCTAGAAGGGTAAAAGGCATGAGAGAGAGTGGATCAAAATTACACAAAGAGTCTAATTCATTCAGGGATTTGAAAATCAAAAATAAAAATAATATATATAAATAAAAAAGAAATAAATAATTACCCTAGAGATTAAAATTAACAACGTAAACTTAATACCAATAGAGGGTTTTCTAACTATGGGTTATCCAATGGTGGGTTATCCAATAGTGGGTTATCCAAAGGTGGGTTATACAATTGTGGGTTATCCAATGGTGTGTTATCGAATGGTGGGTTATCCAACAGTGGTTTATCCAATGGTGGGTTATCTTGTCCCACCCCAACATGAGAATTTTCCATTATTTTATTTATTTTGGTTTTCCTATTTAATTTTATTTCTTTTCAGGTGTTTTCCCTTAAAATTAGAGTTTTTGGGAATGCAAATTATATCACACAGTTAAAGCACACAGTTTTCTAGACAATGTGGTAACCATGAAATAAATACTACAATTTATTAAAGAACCAACCACATGGTTGTCACATGGTTTGTTAAACCATGTTCCCCAAACCATGAACATACTCTTTTTTTAAAAGAATTAAATTAATTAAATTAAAATAAAAAAGAAAAATAAAACCCATTCTATCTCCCCCTTCCCCCAATCCTGTGTGACACCCCTCAGAACTCTCAGACATGTGCACCCTCACTTCTCAGCAAGCCATATCTCTATAAATTCTCATTATATTTATCTGGATTTCATTGTATATCCTTATAGATAATGTCTCTAGCTCACTCCTATTTTATTTTCTGGTGATTTTTTCTATCCCTGTTTCCCCTATTTTCTCAACCAAACCCTTGGTTATGGGTTGACCAGATTTTTGTTCTTTCTTCCATTTTTAGGTTATATGGTTTGTCTCTCAGGACATCTTCATGTCTGTTTCATCATATGCCACCAAAGGTGATGCACTTCGGTCTATTTTGTTTTTTCCGCCTTCATTTTAGGTTAATTTATTCTTCCTTATTTAATCTTTTTTAATTTTATTTTTAGTCTTTTCTTATTTTTTATTCTCTCTAGGTTAATTAGATCATTTCGTGGCTCCCTAAAGGTTTGTACAGACATACATAAGTATCTATATATATATAAATCCTCAGTGTACATTTTCCATCAAGGGGGGGGGTATTTAAATTGGATTAAAAGGTATATATATAGAAGTGTATGTGCATGAATGTGTGGAGAAATCTTAATCAATGGCGTCAAGTACCAAAGTCTTCAGTTTGGTTGTCTACCTTTGATGAAGGTTTCCCTTTGAATTTCCCTTTGACTTGAAATTAAAATTTCTTTATTTAATTTCGCACATTCCTTTAATTTTATTTAGTAGTGTACAATTTTTAGAATCAATTTATAATTTTAAATGAATTGTTTTACCCTTAGTTTTACTTGAAAGGAAATGGTTTTATGGGATTTTTCACACCAAGTGACTGAAAAATGCCCGATTGGATCTTATAAATGTGTTTTGGAAGTTAAGTGATGGTTTGGATTTCATAAATGGGTTCCAAATTGGATTTTTGGTATTTAAATTGATGTGTGTGTGGTTCTTTAAGAAAAGGGTTTAACATGTGATGGTTGTGCAAAACCTGGTTGGCACTTTAAAGATAGTTTCATCGGAAAACCCTTATTAGAATGGGTCCCATCCTTGTTTGTTGAAGAGATATGGGAATTTACTGAGTTTGGGACTTCCCTTATGGAATGATCATTTAAAGGTAAGGGAATATTCCATGGGGTAGTTAGGGTGGTGTCATTTTGTGTTAATTCAGTGATGGATTTTATGTATGGTTTGTTTCTTGGATTTTTGGAACTTCCCCTAGTAAAAATGACATGGGAACCTAAAATAGATACACGTACTTATGATAATTCTTACTGCACTAGTTTAGATTACACACTTTCTAGTGTACCTTAGTATGGACATTCTATACTTTTCTATTGTGACCCTCAGTTAGGCTAGGTAGGGTAAGCTTGAGCATGTGGTCAAATTGATATCTTTAGATTAGGCATGCCTTCAGGATGAGTCAGATGGATAGTATGTTATGGATTTTCCTATGATCTCCTAGAAATTGTTGTGTTTTCATAGACACTATATTATATTCAATTGATGATTTATATGTCTTTCCTGGTTTGGTTTCTTGAGCACCGTTAGCCCATTTCCCTCGTTGTGTTATCATAATCCCTACTTATGGTTTATGGTATTTTCTTGGTAAAAGAAGAATGTGCGTTTTTTATTAAAAAGGTTTAAATTAATATGTTTTGAAAGAATAAATGTTTCCCAATTTTTACCTTGTATGAAAAATTAACATCTCCCACCTTGGTTTATTTCTCCACTTTCATTCCTCAAAAACTAAATCCCCCCTTTAGAATAGAAGATTGCTTTAAAATTAGAAGGGTAGTGGATTGTGAGTTGTTTTCCTTAAAATGGAATGTGTGGAAAACATAGATTTATATTATTTATTTGAAACCTTAAATTTATGTTTCTTTAATTAAAGGAAATGTATTGGGAACATATTACTTGGGCACACCTACCATGTTTTAATACTCATGCATATACTTCATTCTTGTTTCTAGTATAAGGTGAATGCTCTAGCTTGGTGTTAATCACTATGGGAGATGTTGGTTTTTCTGATCAGAGTGTGAACCATGGGGTCACATGAAGTTTTAATGTTCATAAGGTTTTGTTAGTTTTATTTTTCACTTATTACTTCGTTGTTTTTTTTTTATTTTTTGGGATTCTCTTTTATGATTCCATTACTTGTGTTTATTTATATTGTGAGAAATAATTCCCTCTATCATTCTGTTGATTCCCTTAACACTTGTCGCTAGCCCAAGAGGATTGGGAATGCCTCTCAGGCCTGTCACATGCAAGATTGGGTGATGGGTTTGGGGTCAACCCGGGATGGTTTGTGACCAAATGGTATTAAAGGGGAGGTTCTTTAGAGGACCTAGCTTTTAGAGAACCCTTTTGTATTTAGATTATCAAGGCAGATATAGTAGGACTATCATAGTATTGGGGTGTTGATATGGGGGAGTTTCTGGCCAAAACATTCTAGTCCAAACCATGAGTTTCCATGGGAATTTTTGATTTTATTGGTTTATTTTGTTCTTACAAGTTGCTTGGTATTTGGGGAAATGAAATAATATTTGGTCTAGTTGTCTTATTGAGATTATAGGTCTGGGAAATCCACGTAAATACTAAGGCATAGTCCTAGAAGACTCTTTGTGATGGTGGATTTTTTAATATGGTCGCTAACCGTATGACTAATTCACCCTTCGACACTAGTTCCCTCTGGTGACTTGGTTTGCGTCCTTTTGAGATTTTGGGATTTCAGGCATGTTGACTAGAACATTTAATTCATTTTTTACATAGGGTTTTCCAAGGATGGTTTAGGGGTGCTTTTATTTATATTTTAAAATGTTTATTAGTTTTAAAAAATAGTGATTAGTTATAAAAAAATGATATTTACAAGACAAAAACTTTCAATATTTTTGAAAGTGAAATGGGTTGTTTTGAAAATCAGAGTCAATTTGGAAAACGTTTTATGGGGTTTTTTATAGTTTTGTGAGATGTGAAATTGTAAAATTAATTTATAATTTGAAAAATATTTTTCATTGATGATAATATGTGGCTTTAAAATTGGTTGGGGTATTTTTAATGTGGTTTGGAAGGGGATAATGTTTCTTTTATTCAGCCCCTACTATTCCTATTAGTGCTCACATGTATGTATATAGATGCATGAATGTGTTAAGTAGATGGTTATTGGTATGTTTGGATGGGTTATTGAGTTATAATGGGAATATATATATATATATATGAGAGGCTTCATGGTGTAACAATAGTGGGTATTTGGTTTGCAAGTCTCATTATGTTTTCTAAAAATGTTCTTCAAGAAGGGAGTAAATTTCAATGTTTTAAAAAGTGGGATTACAAGATATCACCTTTTTGGGTTTTCATTTTTACTTTTTGAGAATTGGATTTGATCTATTGTGGGTGTGATTGAAATGATGTTTTGAGTTTGGGTTGTTGATTTTAAAATTAGATGTGTAATTTTTATTTAAGATTTGTTGTGATTTAGTTTCATGCTCCTTGTTTTCAGATTACTTCCCCATAATTTCAAATGAAATTTGAAAAGAATCTATTTGTGGTTCTTTCCTTGTGTGTATTTTTGTTGATCAAGTTTTACTTTATACATTTGGTATATTCATTTCGGATATAAAGACTAGTGGTTCTCAATATCAGGAGTTTTTCAAGAGGTTTTGAGAGTTGAACCCTCATCAATTCTTTGCTCATCCAAGACTAGGGAAGGATGAGGAATGGATACAAAATATTGATGAGATATTTGTTCAATTTGAATCTCCCTAACCTCTCAAGATTGATCTTCCCACCTTCATATTGGAAGGCCTATGTTGGGATTGGTGGGAATCCGTTCTTCTATCTGAACTATAAAAGAATTACTCATTATAATGCTTTGAATCCCAATTCATCCAGAAGTACTTCCCCATTAATGTGAGGATACTGATGGGTTTAGAAATGTACTATGTTGAGTAGGGTTATTAAATGTTGTTGGAGTATGATAAGATATTTACCAAGATGGTGATGTATCGCTCAAACTAGGTTGGAGATAAATTTTTTAATGATCGATTAATCGAAAGGGGTATTCGATTAGAATTACTTTAGGTAGTTCCTTCTTTCCCCTATGATTATGAATAAGTATTGAGGGAGGTTGTTTAGGTTGATACTGGTTTAAATGTGTATGGTTAATTGAGAAGAGGTACAAAAGGCTATTGTATTCTGTCTCCCTAGATTCATCTGAGAGTATGATCTGGATATTTTTTTAGTGTGGGAAAGCCTAGGCATAAAAATTTTTCTTGTCAAAAATCATCTAATATATGTCATACCTATGGCCATTTAGTTCAATTGAAATTTTTTTAACAGGGTGGTGTTAGGAAGTGACATGGAGCAAGATTTACTCCCTTGGAGAACCTTCCAGCTCAATTGGATGAACGTAGAACTAGTGCAAGCTCAATCCAAAGTTTCTTTTGTTGTAAATTACACTTTTGTTGTAATAAATGTATTCCATGGTGTTATATTACTTTGGGTACGGATAATTTTGTTTTAGGTCTAATGAGAACTTTATTTTAGTGGGGATTTATTTGTTATGTTCTTAATGTTGTTGATGTAGAATGTTGGTGTTTATTGTCTCATTCTTTATTTCATTGGTTTTTTTTAGGATTCCAGAGTTATTGCATCTGGAGAAATCAAAGTTTTTCTAGAATCCTAATATGATGGGGATACCACCATATGATTATCTCTTGACACACCCAACTTCCATGTTTCCTTGATGGGGGCACTTTCTTTTTTCACTCCTCTAGACCCTGATCATAATAGTCAGTTGACTTGGATATTAAGTCATGTAATAGATTCTCATGGAGATCTTAAGAAGACCATGATGATTTTTCTTGGTGGTCTATATGTTGGGGGTTGGGGTGTTCTGTATTGGGTTGTGTTTAGATCAGAGTGTGTCTCTTTTTTGTAATCTCTTTTTTGATTGTTTGATTTCTTGTGTATTTTGAGGTATCTTCCTTGTACTTTTGGAATCTTTTAAGGATGGTTTCATAGTTTCGGGTTTCGAATGAATGTGAGTGTTGGTTATTAAGAATTCATGTTTTCAGGTATTTCCTCGGTTGTAATTCATCCTTATTGTGGTCTTGATCAACAAAATTTATTGGTACTTTTTGGGGCATAAATTTTCATGGTGGGAAGATTTGTCACGCCCCAAACCAACACATTTTTGTTATTTTATTTAGTTCAATGTTCCTATTTAATTTTATTTATTTTGGGGGGTTTTCCCATGAAATGAGAGTTTTTGGGCATGTAAATCATGTCACATGGTTAAGGTGCATGGTTTTCTTAACCATGCGGTAACCACAACATAAATACTATAGATTTTGACAGAGCTAACTTCACGATTGGCACACAGTTTTAAAAACTATGTGGTATCCTGTGCGTGGTGCTCGAGGTGCCTAGTAGAGGGAACACAATTGGCACATAGTATGTTAAACATTGCAACCCCAACCAGGTGTAGGATCTTGTTTTAAATGGAATTAAATTAATTAAATTAAAATGAAAATAAAAATAAAAACTAATATATCTCCCCTTCCCTTTATCTCATGTGACACACCTCGGACCTCTCATCTGCATGCACCCCCCTCCCAGGGAGACCTCTCTTTGATGATTCTCACCGGATTTCACCATATTTCTTGTTTGATCCTTTGAGGTAAGGTATCAAGCTTCCTCATCTTGTGTTTTTCAGATATTTTCCATCTCTTAATTACCTCTCTTGTCTCAGTAGAACCTTATGTTATGGGTTGAAGGGATTTTTGTTATTTCTTCTATTTTTAGGGAATGCAATGGGTCTCTCGGGACATTTCTGTGCCTGTTTCAGCATCCACCACCAAAGGTGTAGAGATTCAGTCCCTTTCAGTTTGTACTCCATAATTTTAGGTTTATTGATTCTATACTATTTTATTTATTTGAATATTATTTAGAGTCTTTGGCGATTTTGGGTTCCCAATAGGTTAATTAGATCATTTTGTGGATCCTCGAAGGTTTTGACACACATAAATATGTACACACACACATAAATAAATATATATGTGTATATATATATATATTTATATATAATCCTTGTACATATTCCCTTATGGTCAGGGGAATATTTACATTGGATTAAGGGGTCTATATTTATCTATAGGAGTGTATGAGTGTGCAAGTGTGGAGAGATATTCATTAAAGGCATCTAGTGATGAGGTGTTTGGCTTAGTACTGTCCCTTTGAGGTTAGATCACCTTTAAAATTGTATTTTAATTGAATAAAAATTTATTTCTGGACTTTTTTTTATGCTTTAATATTAGTTAGTGATGTATGATTTTTAGAATAAATTTATAATGTGAAATAAAGTGTTTTACCCTTATTTTTACTTATAAGGAAATGGTTTTATTCGGTTTTCTACACAAAGTGCTTGAAAAAAATTCCCATTTTTCACTTATAAATGTGTTTTCTATTTTAAGTGATGGTTTGGATTTATTAATTTGGTTTCCAAGTGGGGTTTTAGTTTTCAAATTAGTTTGCATGTAGTTCTTTAAGACTAGGGTTTAACATGTGATGGTTGTACGAGGATCGGTTGGGACTTTAGAAATGGTTTCATCAGAGAACCATACTTGGAATGGGTCCCCTCCTTGTTGGTTGATAAGAGATGAGAGGGTCCACAACTTTGGAATTCCCCTATGCAATGATGATTTAAAGAAAATGGACTATTCTACAGTCTGGCCATGGTGGTGGCAATTTCTGTGACTTCTATGATGACTTATATGAATGATTTGTTGATTGGATTATTTGGAATGCCCCCTTGTGTACATGACATGGGAACCTAGAATACCTACAAGGACTTCTATGAATTCTTATTTCACTAGTTTAGATTATGAACTAGAAAGTGTCCCTTAGTATTGACATTTCTAAGATTTGGTATTTTCCCCTTGATTAGTCCCGTTATTGTAGGATCGAGGGTGTGGCTGGATTAATGTCATCGAGTTAGGAATTCCTATGGGATGAGTCTGATGCATAGTATGTTTTGGATTTTCCTATGAGATCCAAGGTATTCTAGTGTTTTCTATGGAACTAGATTATCTTCTGTGGATGATTTAAGTGTATTTCTAGCATGGTTGGTTGAGAACTATTATCCCATTGACCTTATTGTGTAATCATAGTCTCTACTCATGGTTTATAGTGTTTTCTTAGTAAAATGAGAATTTGTTATTTTTCTTAAAAAGGTTTAACAAAAGATGTTTTGAAATAAATTTTCCCCCCTTTTCCATTTTATGAAAATTGAATATCTACCACCTTAGTTTCTTTCCACCTATCTTTCCTCAAAATCTTAGTCCTCCCATATAGAATAAAATCTTGCTCTAAAATTAAGTGTCCAGTGAATTGTGATTTGTTTTCTTTAAAAGTAAAAGTTTCAAAATCCAAGATTTATATAATTTATTTCAAACCTAAAAATGCTGTTTTTTCATTTAAAGGAAATTCATTTGGAATAGATTACATGGGAACACATAAAAAGTTGTAATACTCATGCCTATACTTTATTCTTGTTTTTAGTCTTAGATATAGGTTCCTTATTGGTCTTGATAACCATGGGCGATGTTGGTTTTTGGAATCAGAGTGTGACCTATGAGGTCATGTGGAGCTTTAGTGATCATCAGGTCCAATTAGTTTTATTTTTCAGTTCTTGATTTCTTTTTCTACTTGGTTTATTTGTTTTGGTATGATATTTTTTTATTCCGCTATTTTTTTATTTATATTTGAAAAAATCGTTCCCACCATCACTCTATTGACCCCCTTTGTGATTTTCACTAGCTCGAGAGGATCGGGAATTCCTCTCAGGCCTTATAGTGGGCCAGCTTTGGGTGATCTATTCAGGGTCAACTCGAGTTGGTTCTTGACATATCCAATGATGGATTATCCAATGGTGGGTAATTTCCAATAGTTATTACCCAGAATTAAAGTCTATAAAAAATTTACCATTCCAAATTAATGCATAATTTTATTTAATATCTCATAATTCAATGTATTATGTAAAATAATAGCAATATGTTGTTCAGTTTCAATTTATAAATATGTATCAAAAACTGATGTATTACATCAATATGTTTTGTTTTAGAGTGATACATGGGTTTTTATATATTTTTATAGAACTTGTGATAACACAATTTATTAGAACATGTATGAATTGATATCCATATTCTAGTAGAATGTGTTTCATCTACAAAATTTGGGTATAATAACTACTATCAACTATATATTAAAATATTACAGTAGAGAGTACAACTAAATTTTCTTTCTTACTAAACCAAGATACTGGAGACTTTCCAAAAATAATTACATGTTTCAGAGTTTATTTTTCTATCTAACTTGAAATAACTAAAATTAACATCTGAATAACTAAGTAAAACTCTTTTCCTCTAGGGTTGAAA
Organism: Viscum album; assembly: GCA_963277665.1. Lineage (NCBI taxonomy): Eukaryota > Viridiplantae > Streptophyta > Magnoliopsida > Santalales > Viscaceae > Viscum > Viscum album. Next base: position 740,967,543 of record OY728123.1, on the reverse strand, counting down.
AATACTAAATTGGTTGAATATTTGAGGTATTTAAAAATTATTTTAACAGAAAGTAAATGTGACTCTTTTTGATTTTCTTGAAAATGAGAACACATTCACATAGTAAACATAATATCAGGTAGAATAATAGTTAAGTACTGATGAATTATAATAATACATCTGCAACTGTATTGATCCATTGATTTCACTGCTTTATATAGGTACAACTTATAGGTTGTACTCATATGACTGTCACTATTATTTGTTCCATCCAAACCAAAATGTTTTAAAATGCATTTGGTGTACTTGATTGGATTTAAAATAATTCATCCATTATTTTGAAAAATATGAGAACTAAGAAAGAATTTATGTTTACACATTAAACTCGTTTAAAATTCATTTTCCAAATTTTTTGAAAAATTAGTACACAAATAATTTTTAGAATATCCAAATATAATATCATCTACATATATTTGAACAATTAAAAAAAATTTAAATTATTTTTAAAAAAAGAGTAGGGGTAGATACACCATTTTAAGATCCTTTAGAAATATGAAAATAGACGATACTATCATACCACTATCTATGAGCTTGTTTTAAACCATATAAATAATTTTTTAATTTAAAAACATTATTTGTAAAATGTGGATTTTTAAAACTAGCTGTTTGTTCTAGAAAAACATACTGAACTATATCACCATTCAAGAATGCAGTTTTTACATCCATTTGATATAGTTTGAAATCCCAATGTGCTACAAAGGAAACCAATGTTCTTATGGATTCAAGTATAGATATAGGTAAAAATATTTCCTCAAATTCTATACCCTCTTCTATACTATACCCTTATGCAACTTGTCTATCCTTGTTTCTTAGTATTGTGCCAGATTCATCAATGTTGTTTGTAAATACCCATTTAGTTATAATAGTCATGGGGTATTTAGTTCTGTCAGGAAGTTCCAAAAATTTATTTCTTTAAAATTTATTATGTTCCTCAAGCATTGAAATTACCCATAATTCACCATTAATTAAATCAATGATGTTCTTAGGTTCATGCATTAACAAGAATGCTTGATGTTCAACCAAATTTCTTAGAGAATATCTGGTTCATGTACCTCTATCTAAGTTTACTAAAAAATATATATAGGGTGGTATTTAAGATTCCTAAAATATGCAGAAAAATAAGGACCAATCACCTCATGATATTCTTTAGGTTCTGGATGTTCCTCAAAAGATGATGAATTTTTCTGCATGTTTTATAGAAGTGTTATAAGGTTTTCCATTCGTGTACAGAGTAGAAAATTCATCCTCATGTTTGGGGGGGGGGGGGTTAGCTCATATGTTTTCATCTCATCAAAAATTACATTGACATACATTTCCATAGTCTTGATTCTTTTTTTAAAAACTCTACCAGATTTACACGATGTTGAATAACCAAGGAAAATTCCTTCATCACTCTTGGAAGATGTTTTTTCAAAATTATAATTAGTGTTAAGAATAATGAATTAAAAACTAACAACTCTAAAGTAATTAACCTTAGGTTTTCATTTATTAAAAAGTCCATAAGGTGTTTTATTTAAAATATTTCAAATTAACAATATATTAATTATATAGTACGCTATATTTACAGCCTCTGCCTAAAATGAAATAGGTAATTCATTTTCATTAATAATTATCAAACATTTCTTTTTTAGTTCTCTATTTCTACTTTTTATAGCTCCATTATCGCAAGGACTCAAAGGAGAATAAAAGTTATGGTTATACCCATTTTTTGAGAAAAAAGATTCAATCTCATAATTTTCCAACTCATAAACATGGTTGCTTATTAATGTCATAATTCTATGTCCACTTAGTTCATATATAGATTTATCATACTTGGTAATGTAAGAACAAACTTCACTTTTTTCAACTAATAGGAATACCCTATTATGTATATAAAAAGTCATATATAAGTATATAGACATGATACTTACCATTTAAACTAGGTACTCAAGATGGTACAAAAAAATCCACGTGAACTAACTCAAGAGGCTGAGATATTGAATCTTATTTCTTTGATTTGAAAAATATTTTCTACTATTTCCATTTTTGAAATGGGTTATACACTTTATCGTTTGGGAATTAAAGTTGAGGTTGATCTTCAAATAACCCTATTCTAGTGAGATTTTTAAGTGAGTAAATATAGAAGTTTCCTAATATCCTTAGCTAAATCAAAAACTCCATATAGAAGGAACTTAATAAAGATAAAGTTTGTGAAATTAAAGAATCAAGATTAACAACAACCACATTTTCATTTATTAAAGCACTAAATACTAAATAATTTTTAGAAAAAAAATATTAAATAAATGTTATCAAATTTCAAATTAAAATCATCATCACATAAATATGAGATGATAATAAGATTATATTTTGAATAGTCAACAGAAAATAATTTAGAAATTAAAAATAAATTAGAATTATTTATTTATCCAAGGCCGATTATTTTTACTTTATCATTTTCACTAGAGGTAAAATTCCCACTATTAACATTTATATAGTGGTTGAATCTTGATTAATATCCAATAATAATTCTAGAATAACCACTATCTAGGTACCATATACTCCTTTGATATCTCTTCAAGCATGGTCCCTCTAAAATAGTTTTATACCAAAAATGATTTTGATACCCAATACTTATTGGGTCAAGAAATGTTAGTAATTAGAGATTTAGTAACCCATATTTTCTTATTGTTTTTCCTATTTGTTTATTGTAAAATCTTGGAAATAAAAACCTTATTAGGTATAATATAATAATAACTAGTAGAAAAGTCTCTTAAATTTTATTTAGAAATAAAATTACTCCTGACAATTTTCCCTTATCCAGGTTGATATCCCAGTTCAGTAATATAATTTAGTGTTATTTGTTTTCCCATAAATTGAGTTAGTGTTTCTCTTCAATTTGTAAATCTCTCAATTTCCTTTTTTAACTACTCATTAGATAAATTTTGTTCAATATTTTCCTTTAACAATTGATAATTATTCTCTTTCAATATAGTAAAATAAGACTTAATATTTGTAGATAAAAAATGTAGTTTATTTAAAATTTTGTATTTATCATTAAGAACATTGAAGTTATATTAAATTATATTACAATTTTCATTCTTTTTTCCATTTTTTATATTAATTATGTTCTTCTCTAGAATGATTTTATTTTTTTTATAAATGAGGTAGTAGGTATCTCAGTTCTGTTTTTCATGAAGCACATATTTGCTATGCTAGGAGTTTCTTCATGAGAAGAGTCTGAGTCACTAGAGTTTTCCTCATAGCCACTCCAGGTGGATTTCATTACTTTCTTATATATTATATCATTATCATAATAAATATATATATATTTTTTTCACATGGGATAATTATAATTTAAATGAATTATCATTTCATACTCATAACAGGTAATATCATTTGAATTATTATATGTTTTCCAGTATTTCTTCCACTTACATAAATTATAATACTTTCCCTTATATCTCGATTTTCAATATAATTTATTCTCCTTATAAAATTTCGTAAACCTTCTGGACAGATCGGTTATTTCCTCATCATTTTCTACTGGTGATTCCCCATCATTGGATCTTTCAGTGGGAACTTTTTTCCTTTAGTTTTTTATGTTGTTGTCTTGAAGGATAAAAATATATTCTTAGGTTTATATTCAACTTCATTGTTTTGTTTATGTTATTCATTGTACATAATTAACTTTATAATCAACTCCTTGAGAGGTTGTTTTTTTATATCACCGGATTCCATTATTTAAAATGATGTTCCCCTCCAACTCTCTGAAAAACACCTTCATAGTCCCATGATTTGGGATTTTTCTTAAACTAGATTTCCTAGAGAGATCCTTTTATTCACTATCATATTGAACATGACATACATATCAGAAATAATATCATCAAGTTTTGTCTTGAATGTATCATATTAAAGTGTATAAGTATGTAATCTCATTTCTTTCACATTACTTGTTCCTTCATGAGAAATAGACAATGTGTCCCAAATTATATATATAGTTTTACAAGAAGATATCATATTAAATTATTAATCTCATAAATAAAATTAAATATAATTCATGGATATTTAGTTATTGTTATAGCTAGTTTTAGTATCATCATCCCATGAAACTATATAAGTTTCAAGTAATTAATATTTATCTTCGATTTTAGTCTATATTTCAAATAAAATGGTTTCAATATGAATTATCATCTTTATTTTCCATTGAGAATATTTATTTTCATTAATGATGGGTCGTATTTTGGTAGTAGAACCTTCTTGTCTACTATCCATTAAAATAAATAAATTAAGATCTAAATAAAATTTAGGATATTTAAAACACAACCCAAATCACTATTGAAAAGATTTGAAAAACCACTAATACCAAATGTTGGTCGGAGTGAGTAACTCGAGGGGGGGGGGGGATTGAGTTCCCAATAAAAAATTCTATTAAAATGAGTTTAATTAAATTATGTTAAATTAACATAAATGTTCCCAGCTAATCAAAACAGTAAATTGATATAAGTTCAAATATTTTAAATGATTTCTAAAATAGTGATTATTACTTAGTTAAAATAATGTGAATATTATTCTAAATTTTGAATTAAATTTAAACAACAAAATACATATTTAAAAACTAGTTAATATTAAATATCAAAGTAATGGTTTAGTTTACAGTTTAAAACAAATTTTTTTAATCTTTAAAATGTTAAAAAAACAAAAACACAAAATGTAATAAAAAACAAGAGGCTCATACTCAAGCCAAGATCTAATCCCCTCCACTTAGAAATCACCCCCACTAGAAAATTTAATGAATATAATGCTGATCCAAAACCTATATCATGTAAATGGAAAACAACTAACCAGATTTCCATGCCACACATGAACCTCTTCCACAATACCCATGGGAATAAAACAAACACATTCCAAAAAAGAACCTGTTCCACAGACACCATGTGTATACCAATGAAAAGAGATAGAAGAACATTTCTTATTTCTTCTAATTATAGCACATGAGATAGTGCATATTGAAAAATAGATCATGCAATACACTGATCAAAATATAAATTCAAAAAATATAAAGAGAAAGTATAGAGATATAGATAAGAGAGTGTTTCTTGGTCATATGTGCTCTAAAATCTTGAGACTCCTCAGTTGTAACTTGGAAATGAGCTTGAGCCATTTTTTTGAAAAATTCAAAAAAAAGAGCATCATAAGATCTCTTTATTCTGACTGTAGAAAAGTATTCAAATTTTCTATATGTTCCACTCTTTGTTAGTCAAAATAACGAAAACATGCAGTGTGTAACGATCTTTAGTGTGTGGCATACTTGATTATCTATTCACACCCAGCCATGTCTTTGTGCATATACTCTACTACATGCGCAAGAGGGAAAATTATTTTTAGTATGAGGGGTTGTACGATGGATATTTTTTGGAATAATAATCATTATAATCCTATGAATCCTTACAATAAAGTCTGATAAAGACTTTAATAATCCCAATAATAGTTAAGAAAATAACTATAAAACAAATCTTTACATCAAATTCACTAATATAGCCATTGGTATTTTTTAATTCAAATATCCCCGAATAGTGTTGGTGAATCAAGACCGGTGGTGAATCATGTCTGGTAGTGAGTCATGTTAATGGTGAGTCAAGCTGGTGGTAGTTTATCTGGTGGTAGGTCATATGGAATTTGGTTAAGCTCAGTGGTATCTCGTTATCAAGGGTGACTTGTCTGAATGGTAACTCATCTCAAAAATGACTCGTATCAATAGTAACATGTCTCAATGATAAATCACATCAAATGTGACTCATCCTAACAGCGACTCATCTCAATGGAAGGTAATTCCTGGTAGTAGGTCATCCTAGCAGTGACTCTTTTCTAGAAGTGACTCAACTTAAATGGTGAGACTTTTTTGGTGGTGACTCAACATCAATAGTGAGTCTTTTATAGTGGTGACTCAACTTCAATGGTGAGTCATTTATGGTGGTGACTCAACTTCAACAATGAGTCTTTTCTGGTGATGACGCAACTTCAAATATGAGTGTTTTCATTACATATCAAAATTCCATCATACTTATAATATAAAATGCTATCATAAAATATAAAAACCATTAGAAACATAATTATAAAGATTTTGTGATCATTAAAACAAGGGAAAAAACTCTAATATATTTAATATTTTTATTATATCAACAGTGAGGCTCATAGGGCCTTAGAATCTTATGTTCTCTTAGTTTCTGACTATGAAAATATTCTTTAATACATGTTAAATACATATGTGGAAAAAATAGTCATTAAATATTACTCCCTTTCGATTCATCTTTGTTAGTAGGTTTAACAATCCCAGATTTTTTTATCAAAAATCATTTTTAATATCTAGCCAATCTAGGGAAACTGTGGATCTCTATTATAGAATTTGTTCTAGTACAATCCTCAATTTCCTTTGTCTTGGAAGGGTCTACATATATCCATTTACTTTGGATAAAATTCCCCACAAAAGACACTTCCCTTATCCAGAACTCAAAATTACTATACTTTTCATAAATCTCCGTCTTTCACAAAATCTTTAGTACTGTATTCAAATTATCTTCATTCCCCTCCCCATATTTTGAGTACATCATAATATTATCAATAAATATGACCATAAAATTTTCAAGGTAATCTTGAAAGAAAATATTCATTAAGTATATAATGATTTCTGGAGAATCAGTGAGTCTGAAGGGTATCACTATGAACTCATAGTGTCCATACCACATTTTAAAGGTAGTTTTAGGGATATCTTAATTATTCACATTTAATTGATGATATTCTAAACAATGGACTACCTTAGGGAGATACTGGGCCCCTTGTATTTGATCTAATAAGTCATCTATATATGGAAGGGGTTACTTGTTCTTTATCATGATTATGTTGAGCTCATGGTAATCAATACCGAGGGGAATTGACACATACTTCTTGATGAAGTGGAATGACACACCCCATGGTGAGTCACTCGGCTATATAAAACTATTATATAGATTCTATTGTAAATTATTTTTCAGTTCTTCCAAATAAATGGTGGCCATTTTGTAAGAAGTATTGGATATATGTAGATATATATGTATATGTTCAATTGAGGACACATCCTCTTGGGTATGAGGAAGACTAAGAAATTTTTCATCAAATACATTAGTATAATACCTCACAATGGGAATGCAATTGAACATAACTCTCTCATTTGTCTCAATCAATTGAGATAGAAGTGTCTTCACATAAGGAAATAATATACACACTTGATAAGAATATTGAAAAAGGGATTCATCCTCCTCCTTACACTTGTAAATAATTATAGGATGACTAGATATGTGAAGAGTGATCTCCCACTCCTAAAATTTGATGTCGGATTTATATAATGATAGTCAATTCATGACAAATATAGTATCAAACTCCACTAAATGATGTAAGAAAATATATAATTGAAGGTTCCAACCACAAAAATAGACCATGGAGGAGTTATATACTTGGGATACAAAAATTAGTTCATTTTCAATTATCAATGATAGCTCAACCACCATGATTTTACGTGGTTCTTGAATAAATATATTAAAATAAAAATATATTAAAGAATTCATAGAACCATAATCAAAATTTATGTTTTATTGACATACATATCACTGTTGAGTTGGTATGGAGTATGATAATCTCCTATGATACCTACAAAAGGATCGAATTGATACTGTAGATATTCAATATACAAGAGGGGGGTGAATTGTATAGTTTAAAAAATCCTTAAGGAAATTTTGTATAAACAAAATTCACAACACCTCTAAGTCTACACACTTACTTGATTCTAGAAATATGATTCCGAGAATGCAGTTTCAGAAAAGTGAATCCGGAAATGAAACATAACAAAAGTTTACAAAGATAAATATTCTACCTTAAAGCATATATAATATTCATAAATCAGAGTGTACAAGTATTAGTAAGTATATGTAATTTATAATTTCCTAAAAAAAATGCAGTAGGAAACTTGAAACAAAAAAAGTAACAAGTAGTAAATCTTTTAACCAAAATAGAAGGGTATCCAACAACCTTGGATAAAGATCCCTTGATTTATACTTTCAAGAAAGTATGTCTTACCCACTCTAGGGTAAGCCCTCGATATGAATATTGGAGTCTGTCTTTCCATCCCTGAAATCCATCAACCTCAAGGTAGTTGGCACCTTTGTCTTCCTATCCCCAGAAGCCCTCGAATATACTCAGCAACATTTGGAGTGGCACAAAGCAATTATACATGAAGCAATGTGTGAACAAGCTGTTCAAACTTTTGGAATAAAGCCTAAGAGTTTATAAGAGCCTCTCTCTCTAGAAATTAGTTCAACAACATGTAAGTAAGTTCAGCCAAAAGTTCAAGTCCTGAGCTCATTGAAATGAGATCCTATTTATAGGCACAACTTCAATGGTCAGCTCCCTCATCCAACGGTCGTATTTTTCCTTGAATTTCAGAGGGACCTATAAACTTGTCACTCAAACAACTGTTAGTTAGTAACTGAATGCACAATATCATTTTGTAATCAAAACAAGAGTAAGAAAAAATATGGTTACATAACCAAAATCAATTATTCTGAGTGTAAGGAAAAATAGTTTGGAGTCTAACCAAAAATAAATTCGGTATCTATAATAGAAGGATATTCAGATTCTATTTTCCAAGGAATTCAGAAGCTGAATTCTATAGAATTTAGAGTCTAAATTTCATGGAAATTCAGAGTCTGAATTTATAAGAATTTGGATTCTGAACTTACAAAGTTCTGAGTCTGAATTCATCAAAATTTGGAGTTAAAACTTACAAAGTTCAGAGTTTGAATTCATAAGAATTCAGAGTCAGAACTCATAAGAGTTCAGAGTTTGAATTCAAAGAACTCGGGTTCAAAACTCATAAGAGTTCGGAGTCTGAATTCAGAGAACTTAGAGTCAGAACTCATAAGAGTTCAGAGTCTGAATTCAGAGAACTCGGATTTAGAACTCATAAGTGTTCAGAGTCTGAATTCAGAGAACTCAGAGTCAGAACTCATAAGATTTTGGAGTCTAAATTCATAGAACTCGGAGTCAGAACTCATTAGAGTTTGGAGTCTGAATTCAGAGAACTCGGATTCAGAACTCATAAGAGTTCGAAGTGTGAATTCAGAGAACTCAGAACCTGAATTTGGATCCTAAAAACAAGATGGTCTATATCTAAGAATTATATGATTCTGAGGTTTTGGATATGAAACCAAATTTTACACTTGGATTAAATAATGAATAATGGAAAACAAGGTAATGATAAATTTCCTTGGGGAAGGAAAGTTTCCTTATGAAAGTAAATCATATGGTAAAATGAAATTTTCCTTAAGTTAAGGTGTTTGTGATTTTCAAAAGAAGAGAAAATTGGGAAGAAATAAGAAAACCATATTGACTCAACTATCTCCCCATACAAGAAGGAATGGAAATTCATAAGGAAACTTTATTAACTCAACAATCTCCCTCTTTTTGGAAAGCACAAACATCCTTATGAAAAAGAATATATAAGTACCTAGAAATTTTATTTCTAGACTTTGAATGTAAAACTTATCTCCCTTATCACATGGGAAATGATGAATATGACTACCTCACCATTAGGCTTTGGAACTCTAAGGATAAAATTCTAGATTTCTGGAATGAGATTTTTCGTTATCTTGAATATGGAAATCTTTGTAACGAAAACTACCCCATACATAGGGAAATTTCTTCTTTTATTAGTATTCTTTTTTCCTTCTCCCCCATTGTGATTTTCAATTTTTTGAGGGAATGGAAAAGAAATTATGGTACCTGAAATATTAGTACAAAACAACCTAACAAAAAAGAGAAACCAGAATTTCATTAAGATAAGAAGAATTATACAAGGAATAAGATTTAAACAAAAGATAGGATTGGGTCTATTATTCTTCCTTTTCATTGGGAATCAACTTCTTCACAATGGGTTTTAGATTTTTGAGCTCCTTGTAATCTTCCTCAGCTCACTATAGAATCTGATCTTGATCCTCTGTTTTCTTCCCCAAGGCTTTGATTCTATCTTCCTGAGCCTTGAGAACCTCTTCTTGAGCCTTCTGGAATTCTTCCTGCTTGACAATATTTTTTCTATCTCAATCCAAAGATCTCTTTCTCTCTTCCAGCTTTGGAAAACTGAGTATAGCTTTCAATTCATATCTTTTACTTCTTGCATCTGAGTATTCTGCTCGAGAGATATCCTTTTCTCAAATCTACTTGTGAGATCCTTGACCTCACCATCATCGATGTCAAAAGCCTCCTTGACCTTATCTTGAAACTCATCAAGTTCTCTTAAATCTTTAACTTTCCTCTTTGACCAGCCAAACATTTTCTTACATGACCTTTTGTGGGAAACGTAGTTAATGAAGAAATTCTTGAAATCGTCCTGAAGCTTTACAAACTTATACATCACCATGGATATTGAATTCAGTTTCTGATTTAGTGTGTGTTGAAGCATCTGACATCTAGAGTCTATGCTTGGAAAAATTGGAATAGTCCCAACAAGTGTCTTCAATGACTAAATAATGAAATCATGTCCAAGGGATGATGATTTCGAATATGAAACTTTGCTTGATGTGGGATCTTTCTCTAGATCATAAAATTTCCTCTTTGAAGGTCCACCAACTTTCTTCTTATTTAAAAAAACTTTAGTACGTTTATCAGCAACCACCTGTTTACCCTTATCAGCTTTTGGAATTGCTTCCTCATCCAGAGATTTGTGTTCACTATTAGACAGCTGAACAATATTATCTTTATCTATGTCTTCTTTCTCAGCTCTTTCCTCAGCATCCTTAGGATTAATGAAGTCATGGAAAGAACATTCTTCCTCAAAAAACATTATCACTTCTTCTTCTCCATTATTATCCTCTCCTTTCTCGTCTTTCCTAGGTGTAGACAACTTTGAGGATTCTACTACAAAGGTTCGGATTGAAAACTTCTAAAATGGACTTTCCTTCCCATGGATCTCTTCAACTTAATCAAATCTGCGGTGTCACCACTACCTTCTTCTTCCTCTTCTTCTTCTACTTCTTCTACTTCTTTTTCTTTGACCTTTTCCGGAGTCACATATTTCTTTCTCAGAGTCTCAGGTAAAGTTTCTACCAAGAATGATTTTGGTACCAGAATAATCTCTGATTATTTCTTAGTATCCCTTAGAAGGGATTTTACTATCTCAGCTTCATTTATATTCTTCTTTTGCTTCTTTTCCATTTCTTTATTATTAAGCTCATCTGCAGTCATCTCTCTTAAGGCTTTTGTTTTCGCAGGATCCAAAACAAAACTAGGCTCCCCTGATTTCCTTTTTTCGTTGTCTCCCCTCCACTTATCTACTACCTCATTCGGATAGTCTTTTTGCTTCTTGGGCATTGGAGGTTTGGATTGTGCTTCCTTAGCTTTTGGGATTTTTCCTTCCTCTTCTACTTCCTTCAATTTCCTTTTCTTTCCTGCCTTTTTTGATGGTTCAACTACTTCTTGTTTTTTCAGAACAACTTTAGCTTCTTCCTATGGTAAGTCATAAAATTATCTTGAGTCCTTAGAAAAACCAATGTTCATCCTCTTCAGTGTATCATCACTGACTAACATGACTTTGCGATTATTTGGCTTCGAGTTTCAAGGAATTTTAAAAGATTCTAAGCACTGAACAATTAAATTTTAAAGAATAGCTGAATACATGATTATATAAGCTTTCAAGTTTCCATTATTAATATTCTCAATCATAATGAGAATATGGTTAACCAGATTGATCTTCCTCAGATTCACCAGAAAATATAAAATATACATGTCACTTTTCTTCAATGTGTCTTTGTCCCCTTTTCTCGGAATGATGAATCCTTGAACCAATAATTCGAGAATCTGATAGTTTGTAGACAAGTGAGAAATCTTCAGAGTCTTTACATATGTAAGACTGAGGGATTCCATAGCTTTCACCTTAACAAAGAATTTTTTGACATCAGGCAACTTTTGAGAATAGAACTCAGCTTCCCCTTCATATGAAATACCAACCAAAATAGCTGCCTTTGTATATGAAAGAGCATAAGTATTTCCATAACCCTTGAATGAAAAATTCTCTCTAACTTCATCCTTAAAGAAACGGACTAATTTATAAAATTATATTAGTAGATTCGAATACACCAATTCTTGAGAACCTGGCTTTAATATACAAACACTTCCCCATCTATTCAGCTTGATGTTTTTCGAGATAATTGAATCATACTTGCTGAAGAAGTTCGGATGCCCCAACGTTTCTCTATATACCTGCCACTCCAAGATTGGCTTGAAAGTTGACATATCTTTCTAAGAGGATTCTTCTATAGACATTCATAATTGAGAAACCCTTGAAAATCTAGAATGATCTTATATATAAGGCAGCACTTTAGCAAGATAGAGCTTGATAATCGATGTGGGGCAACCATCGGGGTGTCCTTTATATAGGAGTTTGATGTAACTGTTCATCTTCCAAACCGAATTGAATGGATGAAAACCCTTCTGATCAGATCTGCAGGTCAAAAAGATAGACTCAAGGAAATCTTGGATCTGATCTTTTGTGGTTTTTTAATAAAAACATTCATATTTAAGGAAAAGAGAATCAGAAAAATTTAAAACAAAAATAAACTACCAGAAAGAAATGGATGATTACGAAATATCAGCAAAGGAAACATACCGTTCAGATTTCTAGTAAGATTATTTGTAAGGGGGAAAAATTCTTCTTAAAGAATTTTATATTCTGAACAATTTTGATTATGAAAAATTTGAAAAACTGAATACAAATTTTTAGAAAATCATTATTACGAAAATAAATTAGACTACCAAAAAAATTTCACTATGAAAAATTTTAAAAATATGACAAAAAAATTTTTCATTATGAAAGATTTGAAAATTTTGACTACAAAAATTTTCATTATGAAATATTTGAAATGTCTGACTACAAAAATTTTAATTACGAAAGATTTGAAAAGTCTGACTATGAATATTTCCATTCGAAAGATTTGAAAAAATATAACATGAAACTATACTCCCCCTATGAAAAGGTGTTTATTACTGTAAGGAGATTAGTTTCAACAAGAAAATTAAAATGGAATATTACCTTATGGTTATCATTCCTAACTTTTGTTTAGTGTATTCAATTCTATCAGAGGGTAATGACTTTGTGAAAATATCAGCAAGTTGATCTTGTGTTTTGATAAATTGAAGAATGATATCCCTTTTTGTGTGTGATCCTTAAGAAAGTGATTCCTAATATCTATGTGTTATGCAAGTGAGTGATGTGAATGGTGTTTAATTAATGAAATGGCACTAGTATTATCACACAAAATATGTGTTTTGGTAAAAATAATACCATAGTCTTTGATTGTGTGTTGCATCCACAACACTTGAGCACATCAACATCCAGCTGATACATATTCAGCTTCAGCTGTGGAAAGTGCTACTGAGTGCTGCTTCTTACATGACTAAGAAACTAATGAATCTCCTAAGAAATTACTCATTCCATATGTAATTTTTCTTTCCATTTTACCTCCACCAAATTCAGAATCTGAAAAATGTTTCAAAATAAAATCATTTCCAGAAATATAAAAGAGTCCTAAATCCATAGTTCCCTTTATGTAGAGAAATTTTTTTCCCTGCCTCTAAATAAGATTCCTTAGGATCAAATTGATATCTTGCACGTAACCATACTAAAAAAATTAAATCTAGATGACTATCTATCATGTAAATTTGACTTCCTATCATACCTCTAAAAGTTGTTTGATCTATTGGTTTCCCAGCTTCATCAAGATCAAGTGTACTTGAGGTACTGATAGGAGTACTTATACTCATAGTGTTGTCATAGCCATACTTTTTAAGATGATATTTAATATACTTATGTTTGTATATATATATTCCTTCTAGTTTTTGAGAAATTTGAAAACCAAGGAAAAATGTTAACTCACCCATCATAATCATTTCGAACTCATATTTCATTATATTTGCAAAGGAATTAGTTAAAGATTGCTGAGTTGAACCAAATATAATGTCATTAACATAATTTTGAATAATCAAAACATATTTATTATCATTATTTATAAAAGGGTTGGATCTTAATTTTCATTAACACAATTATTTTGAAGCAAAAATCATGTAAGCCTATTATACCAGACTCGAGGGGCTTTCTTAAGTCCATACAAAGATTTGGTGAGTTTATAAACATGTTCGGGATGTTTCGTGTCCTCAAAACCAGGATTTTTTTCAACACAAACTTCCTCTTGTACAAAAACATTATAGAAAGAACATTTCTCATCCATTTGAAAATGTTTTAAGTTGAATAATGCTGCAAAGGCAAGTAAAATAACAAATAGATTCAAGTCTAGCTATTGGAGCATATGTTTCTTCATAGTCTATTCCTTCTTGTTGATTACAGCCTTTAGTAACCAATCTAGATTTATTTCTTACTATGATTCCATTTTCATTAAACTTATTTTTGAAGACCCATTTTACTCCAATAACAGAAGTTTCCTTAGGTCTTTCAACCATGGTCTAGACATTATTCGTTTCGAATTCATTTAGCTCATCTTGCATAGCTTTTATCCAATCATCATCGCCAAAAGATTCATTAGTGCTTTTTGGTTCTAATTGAGAAAGTAATGCTAGATGTTCTAATTCATTTCCTAAGGAACTTCAAGTCCTTATAGGTTGATTTACATCACTAATGATACTATCACTGAGATTATTCTTAAGAAATAACTGATTTGGGTTTTGTAAAACCCGTTCATTAACATAGGGTAGAAAATCTTCTGGGGTAAATGCTTCAGAAACATCATCATGTGCATTTTCTTTATCAGACGGATCTTCTAAAAAAGTTTGATAATCAGTTTTTGAAAACACATCTGAAGATGTCGGTTGGGGTTGTTTAAAAACAAAGGGATCAGTTTCATCAAATTTAACATGCACTGTTTCTTCAGTAGTACAAGTGTTTTTATTGAAAACTATATAAGCCTTAGGAGTTTTTGAGTAGCCTAAGAAAATTCCTTCATCATATTTTGGTGCGAATTTGTGTAAGTTATCTTTAGTATTCAAAATGAATACCTTGCAGCCGAAAATCTTGAAGTAAGAAAGTCCAGGTTTTCTACAATTCCATAACTCATAAAGAGTTTTATTAAGAAAATTTCTGATCAAATCATGATTTATAGCATAAAAAACATTACTTATAGCTTAAACCCAAAAATGATTGTCTACAGAATATTCACTCAACATATTTCTTGTTATCTTTTAAGGAATTCTAGTTCTTCTTTCAACAACACCATTTTGTTGAGATGTTCTAGGTGCTGAGAAGTTATGAGTAATTCCTTTTCTATTACAAAAAGTTTCAAAATTAGTATTTTCAAATTCTTCTCCTTGATCACTATGAATAGTTACCAAAGTTAGGTTTTTCTCATTTTTTAACATGGCCTCTAAAACTTTTTAAATAAGAAAAATCATCATATTTCTTTGCTAGAAAACAAACCCACGTAAATTTAGTGTAATCATCAAATAAGACAAATACATAATATTTTCCCCCAATGCTTCCAGTTTGTGTTGGAACAAAAAGATCCATATGCACCAACTATAATGCATCAGTGGTTGAGACTTCACTAATGGGTTTAAAACATTATTTATGTTGCTTTCCAAATTTTCAAGGATCACAAACTTTTACAGAATCAAATCGATGATCCGATAGATCCTTAACTAGTCCTTTCTTAGAAAGTTTGCATAAGTTACTAAGGTTACATTGTCCTAACCTTATATTCCATAACCAAGAATGGTCTTCCATTGCACTAAGGCAAGGTAATTCTTTGTTCTTATGGTCTTATAAGTTTAGTGTCTAAACATTCTCTTGCCAATGGGAAGAAAGAATAAAATCTTCCTTGGAATTGTGTACTAAGCCCTTATCATTCCTAAAATTCACAAGGTAACCTTCATAACATAATTAACTAAGGCTAATAAGGTCGTGCTTAAGAACCTTAACAAATAAAACATTTTAAATCAATGTTTTTCAAAGAATAATGATGTTACCTATACCAAATATTTCTCCCTTATCATTATCTTCGAAAGTTACTTTTCCTCCATTCATCTTGATAATCTTTTCAAATTAGTTTTTTTACCACTCATACACCAGGAACATCCACTATCCATGTACCAAGTATTGTTGTTGGTACTTTCTTTATTTTCCAGAAAATAAGAATGTTAGACTTTCGAAATCTAAACTTTCTTGGATCCAGAAATTTCAGAAAGCAAAATATTAGGTACCCACATTTTCATATAAAAATAGGCTTTATGAAATATTAAAGACAGGGTTTTATTTAAGGAACAACGTTTTTCCTAGTGTCCACCAGACAGACACTTGGTGCAGAATGGATCACTTTGATAAACAAAAAAATTGTTGCTAAAAATTGGTTTTGAACTTGTATAACCAAAACCAGAATTATTCCTAAGAGGTCGGATTTGTGAATAAATTTTATCAAAATTTTCCTTACCTAAGGTAAAGTTTGAAAAACACTTCCTCAAGGAAAAAAATTATTACTTTAGTCTAACAACTAAGTTCTTGTCTTCCAAAACATTAGTTTCAAAACTAGAGTTAGGCTCGAAAACATTTTTCTTAGAAATTACTTTTTCTAGATCCTTAGAAAGAGTATCCTTCTCAAAATTTAATTTCTAAATATTTTTTGAAATACATTCAAAATCAAGGGTTTTCTTATCAAGATCCTTAGAAAGATATGATATTTCATTAGTAAGTATATAAATCCTAGAATTTTCCTTATCAAGATTTTTTTTGAGTTTAGAATTTACGTTCTCAATAAGCTTAGAAAACTTAGAAACTTCTTCATCGGTAGGTAAAGTATTATCTTCATCAGAATAAGATTCTTCATCAGATGAGTTATAATATTTTCTATCACTATAACTAGAATTCAAAGATACATTGGTCATGGATTCAAAATTGTGTACCTTATCCATTAAGAAATGATTTTCAATAGGTATTCTGGCTATTAGACCAAGATTCTTCTATCTAGAAGATTCATAATTCTATGATTCATCTAAAGAGTCTCCACCACTAGAACTCCATGTGTCATTAGATTTCATGGATTTCTTAGATTTATCTTTGTAGTATTTCTTTCTGGTTCTCTCTGAATGCTTTTCATTTCCTTCCATTATCTTAAAAATAGGAAAATCATGTCTTATATGTCCAGCTCTCTTGCATTCATAACATGTGTCTTCTGAATATTTATTATCTTTCCTTTATTTCTTCTTGTATCTAGATTGAAAATTATTCTGACCAATAATCTTGTTCATCCTTCGAGAAAGATTTTCTAACTCATTTTCTGAAGATTCACTTTAACTATATTCGAACTGGATAATAACCTTATTAGATGTGGATCTAGTAACTATCTCAGGAGTTTTGGATTTGATATTATTTGAAGTAGTTGTAAAAGAAACTCCTCCATTCTCATTCTTCTTTTTAACATTATCAACATCTCTATTCATTCTAGTATCATGTTGAAGAAGTGTTCCAAATAGCTCATCTAGAGAAATCTGAGTGACCTTTATATTCCCATCAATAATAGTTCTCTTGAATTCCAACTCATTGGGAATGATTTCTATGATTTTATCCACAAGAGATTCATCATCTAATCCTTTTTCTCCCATAGATTGTAAACTATTCACAATTGTCATAGGCCTTTGTTGTACTTTTCGTATGGGTCCTCCATAAGGAAAGTTAAAGCCATGGTATTCAGTTCTTAACATAGCTCTTATTGTCTCTATAACTTTAGAAGTACCAAAACGTGTAACTTAAGGTTTTTTCCAGATTCTGTTTATAGCTTCACATGCAGATATTTGGATATAGATGTTCCTAGTCATGGAACATAGCAATGTATTGTGTACCATATAATTCAGTTGATATTCATGATTTTCTTGATTGGTGAAAGTACTAACTTCCTTGTCAGGGATTTTATATCCTCCAGTAAGCATGACAAAATTATCCACTCTAGTATTGATAATAAATGTCTTCATACTATCTCTCCAATACTCATAATCATTCCCATCAAAAATACGAGGTCTGGTTGGATTCAGGTTGTCTATAGAACCAACATTGATTCCTTCCATCTCAAGCAAAATATCTTTCTACACAAACTTGTCAGTAATAAAAGTTGTAAACAAGAGAAAAATATCCTAGACATGGAAAATATAACTAGAGTATCTCTATGAAAAATATGAATCAGAGTCCAGAAATTTGATTCCAAAAATAAGAAGAAGAAGAATTCATTGAGTTGGAATGGAGTATGATAATCTCTTGTGATGCCAACTGAAGGATAGAATTGATACTGTAGATACTTAATATACAAGAGGGGGGTGAATTGTATATTTATAAAATCCTTAAGGAAATTTTGTATAAAAAAAATTCACAACACCTCTAAGTCTACACACTAGCTTGATTTCAGAAAACTGATTTCGAGAATGCGGTTCCAGAAAAGAGAATCCGGAAATGAAACTTAAAAAAAGTTTACAAAGATAAAGATTCTAACTTAAAATATATAGAATCTTACTAAATCAGAGTGAACAAGTATAAAGAAATATATGAAATTTATACTTTCCTCAACAAAAAAATGCAGTAGAAAACTTGAAACAAAACAAGTAACAAGTAGTAAATCATTTAACCCAAAGATAAAGGTATCCAATAACCTTGGATAAAGTTCCCTTGATTTATACTTTCAAGAAATTTTGTCTTACCCACACCAGGGTAAGCCCTTGATATGAAGATCAGAGTCTGTCTTGCTATCCCCGAAAGCCCTCAACTTCAAGGTAGTCGGAACCTCTATCTTCCTATCCCCAGAAGCCCTCAAATGTACTCAGCAACATTCGGAGTCGCACAAATCAATTTTTCACAAAGAAAAGTTTGATCAAGTCATTAAAAATTTCTGCATGAATCCTGAGAGTTTATAAGAGCCTCTCTCTCTAGAAATCACTTAAACTTCTTGTAAGTAAGTTCAACCATATTTTTAAGTCTTGAGCTCATTCAAATGAGATCCTATTTATAGGCATGAATTCAATGGTTGGCTCCCTCCTTCAACGGTCATATTTTTCCTTGAATTTTAGAGGTACTTGTACACATGTCACTCAAACAATGGTTAGTTAGTAACTAAAAGCATGAAATCATTTTGTAATCAAAAAATGAGTAATAAAAAATATGGTTACATAACCAAAATCAATTATTCGGAGTGTAAGGAATAATAATTCGGAGCCTAACCAAAAATAAATTTGGTATCTATAATAGAAGGATATTCAGATTCTATTTTCCAAGGAATTCAGAACCTGAATTCTATAGAATTCAGAGTCTGAATTTCAAGGAAATTCGAAGTCCGAATTTATAAGAATTCGGAGTCTGAACTTACAAAGTCCAGAGTCAAAATTCATCATAATAGGGAGTTAGAACTTACAAAGTTTAGAGTCTGAATTCATAAGAATTCAGATTCAAAACTCATAAGAGTTTGGAGTGTTAATTCATAGAACGTGGGTTCAGAACTCGTAAGAGTTTAGATTCTGAAATCATAGAACTCAGAGTCAGAACTCATAAGAGTTCAGAGTCTGAATTCAGAGAACTCGGAGTCAAAACTCATAATATCTCGAAGCCTGAATTCAGATAACTCGATGTCTGAACTCATAAGAGTTTGGGGTCTGAATTTAGAGAACTTGTAGATTAAATCATATGAGTTTGGAATCTGAATTTAGAGAACTCAGAGTCAAAACTCATAAGATTTCGGAGTCTGAATTCAGAGAACTCGAAACCTGAATTTGGATCCTGAAAATAGAATGCCCTATATCTATGTATTATATGATTCCCTGGTTTTGGATACAAAACTGAATTTTACACTTAGACGAAATAATGAATAATGAAAAACATGGTAATGATAAATTTCCTTGGAGGAGGAAATTTTCCTTATTAAAGTAAAACATATGGTAAAATAAAATTTTCCTTCAGATAAGGTGTTTGTGATTTTTAAAATAAGAGAAAATGGAGAAGTAATAACAAAACCATATTGACTCAACTATCTCCTCAACCAAGAAGGAATGGAAAAGTCATAAGGAAACCTTATTGACTCAACAATCACCACATCATTTTTAGTATCAAATTCAGTATTAGTGATAACATATTCCCTTCCTTACTCTCTAGAGAATAGTGGTTTTTGTCATTTATTATCTCTAACAACCCTGGGCGTAAGTCATTATCTTACGTAATTCCTATGAAACTTAACATTTAAACACTAGACTGTTGGATGAGTTTTGATATAAAAATTCTTTTCTTTGTCCACATTAGGGTGTTTATTAATTTCCCTTTATAAATGATTAGCCTGATTCCCCTTCTTTCCACATTTTAATCATATCTTGGTTTTCTTTAGATATTTTCTAGTATAATTCATCCCACAATTTTGAAACAAGGGATGCTCGGTTTTATTTCCTCAATGGGATTTATCTATTGATCCTCCAAAATCTAAATCTATTTTTGACATTTTATCTATGATCCCAAGATACCACTACGATCCAAAAATCATCATTTCATCCTTAAGGTAACATTAGAAAATATCTTTATGGTTCTCCAAAATTCCGGGATATTTTCTTAGTGTTAGACTTACCCCTAGGATTTTAAATAAATTATTCTAGTAATAATCACAAAAAATAACTAGATCATCATCTCAGACAAAATATATCAACCCAATACTTTTACATTATTATCACATAATTTTTATTATAAATATTCATTAAATACAACTATAGGGGCTAAAATCCTAATGTATTTGGAAGACTTGGATCATAATACATCAATGTAAACCTAAAATAAAATGAAATTATTTTAATCTCCATAATAATATCCTAAATCCCTATGAGATCCTAAAAATTAATAGGATAACCTAAGGAATACATAAAAGGAAGGGGTGATATAAAAATCACAGTAATGGAAAAAACATGATAATGAATCATAATATGTTAGTCAAATGACATAAAATCATATCATAAAAGAGAAGGATCATGAATAATCACTCGGGAGCATAAAATAATTAACATGGTATCATTTAATCAAGGAAATATATGAAATTAGCAGAAAGATTAACATGACATAAACATAAATCAAGGATAACTATCAAGACTACATCACATGGTGGATAGAGTCCCATAATGTATTAGACTTACTTCCCAATCCCAGAAATATCATCTCATGAGACAAAAACATTTACCAATGCATTAGAATTATTTCTATGAACACCCATTATAAAATTTAAATGTTTATGTGTTCCAAAAAAGGAAATAAATCATAATGAATAAATATAATACTTACTAATGGAAATAAATGGGATTAAAAATTATTCCATATATCATAATCAAAATAGATTTCATAAAGAAGGAATTTGAAGGCATGTATTAACCCAAAAATAAAGGACGAATAATATAGTTATATATGTAATAGAAATATATACATAATATATAATCATTTCATAATAGGGAAGGGATATTGGAAGCAAGTTGGAGAGAGAAATGTAATAACATAAAGAAAAAGGGTTTTTCACAGAGATCCCTTACCAAATGTATGGATCTGTTCTGCACTTGCACTTAGAATCATGGATAATAAAATTAGATTAATTTACTACTTAATTCAGAAACTATTACATCTATAATTTATTGATTACAATTTTATTATTTTCATTTATAATATTTTCAAAGAGATATAATGTTAATTTTTTTTTCTTGGAGCGTTCATTTCATGGTTCCATGGTTGTATCACTTGTGGATAATTGTTTATGTTCTAGTAAAATGGGACTAAAAGACCAAAAGTAAGATAAAATGGTATTCATGTACTTCCAAAAATTATAATTTTCTCAAATACCCTTAATTTTTTTGATATAAGGTTGATTCTTTTAGTAAAAAAGTTAAGGTTAAATGGCCAGTTCGTTTTGGCAGTTTTACCAACAATCCTGATCCAGTTTCATTATATTTATTATTATGGATATATAATCATTAAATAATTTTAAAAAAGTTAAAATAAACTTATTATCATCTTATTTAAACATGATAATATTTTTATAACTATCCTTGAAGGTGGTGTATAAAAACAAATGACATTGTTCATAGTAGTGGTGAAGAAACCATTTTGTAAACAACAGTTTCATTTAAGACACAAAAGAAGGTATTGTAGAAGATCAATATTCGCCCATAATAATAACATATCAGTGTATTTATGAAACATTTTTAACTATATTTATGTTTATGTGTATTATATGTGGTGGTAGATGAATAAAAAAATCAAAAGAGGTTAGAAGAGAATTTTACCTCTTTCTTTGGTCGCCACCTCTTAGGATATCCCTTAAAGCTCCTTGAAATGGTATTTGGATGAGATGAGTAGAAATAAAAAGTGTGTTAGTGTATTGGTAAGGTTATTCGGTCGAATTATTATAATAACTAGGGCTTCAATGTTGTGAGGAGAAAGGGTTTGGGGGTATTTATTATGGGAGGAGATGGATGTTTTTGAATATGATATCCATTAATTTATTATTTTGGATCAATATTATCAATAGTATTTATTATTATGAATATATATAGTATATAGTTCATATAAGTTTGAAATAATGTGTTCTTACATTATCCATGGCTCAGAGATTCATTTATTTATCATACATTGTTAAATACTGTATTTTACCGTATTCCATTTTTTAGAAAAAAATGAATTATTTTAGATAAGTACCAAATATTATACCTATCTTTTTTTTGATTTTTATATACAAAAATATAATAAATTTTAGGAAAATCATTTTCTAAAAATTAATGAAATAATTTTTTAATAAAAACCTCACATATTTTCAAAATATCAATTTTAATATTATGATGGATTTTCCGACCCATTGCAAAATTAATTAAAGCCTCGTAAATTTATATTACAATTTTTAAACAACATAATATTAGTTTATGAATAAATTTTAGGAAAATTAACTTTCATTTAAAACATTATATTTACTATAAAGCTATATTTAAATTATTTATGTTTAACAAAATACAAACACTTAATTTGTCATTTTTAAAACATTTCTGTACTTGTATCATGGCATATTTTAAATTAATATTATGTTTTATTTTTATAGGTGAGACTACTGTTATAATGGTCAGGATAATATTCCTAATGGTCAGATTACTATTCCAATGGTTATATTTCTATTCCAACAGTTATATTTTTAACTGTTATATGGATTCCCTACATTCTATAAATTCTGAATGTTTTATTGATTGTAAATTCACTTCTTTTTTATATCAAGTTTATATATATTTTATTTTTGAAGATGAATATTTCATTACAAATATTCTTCATTTTTTTCTATAGTTTTGTTCACGAGTGTGATTATTCTAGGGGATTAAGTATATCCGAATTTTCTTTTTTTATTATAATATATTCTATTTTTATCCCATTTTAATAATTTAAATTATTATGGACATATTTTTTTCTAAATATAATTTAGAATTTATTTTAATTAAATGTTTTTGGTCTCATCATGTGGTACATGCGAATTATATGATATTAAATTAATAAATAAGACAAAATTATATACCCAGAAGGGAAATTACATTGATAAAATTCGTGGTTGTTACAATTTCATAATCAAAATAAAATTTCCATATATTAAGGATCA
This sequence comes from Viscum album, assembly GCA_963277665.1. Classification (NCBI taxonomy): domain Eukaryota; kingdom Viridiplantae; phylum Streptophyta; class Magnoliopsida; order Santalales; family Viscaceae; genus Viscum; species Viscum album. The sequence goes on along the minus strand of OY728123.1, from coordinate 740,943,820 downwards.
TAAATTTTTTATTTTATTGTAAATATAATAGATTTAGAGGAGGGAAAAAATAATTAAAAATAAATTGATCGGTTAAGGGGATTACCTCCTCTTTGAAATAAGTCCCTTAGGTATCCCCATTTGGATCAAAGGGTTGGTCTTTTGGGAATACCAGAACCTCTAAAATGTGGATAAATATGTTGATAAGACAAATTAATTATGTTTGGTTGAGATAGAAGTACGAATGTAGTGTAAGGAAGAGAAATGAGGGGTTTCGTTTTATAAGTGTGGGGAGGGGCACTCTTGGAACTTCTTAAAAGATTAAAATATAAAAAAGTCATTCTCTAGACTAAAACTTCCAAATGGATAGTGAATCAAAGATATGTAAATATTTTCTTGACATCCCATCAAACAATAAAATTTGGTTATGTTAATGTGGTGTTTTAAACCTTATCTTTTGGTTTAACCCCATAGTTAACCTATTTTAACCATAACCACGACAACTACTATTTAAATCTTAAAGGGTTAAGAGTGTTTCCATAAATAGATAAAATACACATAAATAGACAATGGTTGATATTTTAAACATTATACCATTCACTTGGATAAACATAATTTTTTCTTATGAATTTTAAATCATTTAATAAAATATTATTTATTATAAAATAACAATAATGTCAAATTTCGAACTGCATATTTAATTTGAATTTAAAGCACTAAGAAAAATATGGAATTAAAATATAATATTTTGAAACATTATCAATATTTCATATTTATCCAAAAAAATCACAGAACAAAATAATTCATCTAAATTGTATTCCTTTTAATATTTTTAAAATCATTTATTTTTTTATACTATTAATTAAATTATTACTATATAATTATTTCATATGAATTTAAGGTCTTTATTCAATTCCAAAAAATTATAACTAAATTATAATAAAAAATAAATAATTATTATTTCAAGTAAACATTAAAATTGAACCTATCATCTTTTTCTCTTTATGTAAATTTTTTAGAGATATTAATGTAAAAAGAGTCACTTTTTTATTTATTATTTTATTAAATTAATATTAAGGTCGTATTCAAGAAAATATGTATGATGTGGCCATATGTGTGATAATTATATGAACATGGGAAAATTAAACACATCAAATTGGATAAAGTAAAGTGTTAGATAAATTTTAAATCCTTATACCAAATTTTTAATCATATTTTACATGTTTTACTATTACCGAGCTGAGAAAACATTATTATGGATGCTATTCATATTTACCAAAAATAAAAGGGGCCTATTTGCAAAATTTGGCCCTCATGATTCAAAATATAGAATCCAATTTTCAAGATTCTATTTCTTTAAGTGGTAGAAATATATTTAAAAATAAGAACAAAAAATTCAATAAAACCCACTTTTAATAAAAATGCATTTTTAGCCATAAAATTGGAGTTATTATTATCCCATGTATATTAAAAATATCATATGAATGTTAAAAAAACTATTGAATATAAAAACATTTTTACACACAGACAGACACACACACATACAAATAAACATATATATATATCATTAAAATCATTCAGAAATAGTGATTAATTTAATTGATTAAGATAAAAATACATTGCATGTATAAAAACAATTTTTTTAGAAAAAAATATCTGTTTCTTTCAAATTGTTATATTTCTTTCAAATCAATTGATAAAAACTGAGTTTATTTTATACATTTTAATACATAAAATTTTCACAATTTATTTATTAATATTCATAATCTCTAATTTAACCAATACGCTATAATGTTATACTATATTATGGTTCAATTAGACTTAAGGAAGCCTGTATTGCAAGATATCGAAAAAAAATATTTATTTGAGAATGAATGTATCATAAAATATTAAGGTGTTACAGTAAATTTATGTAACCTTGTTAAAAAATATAAAACATTTAAAAACATGTTTGATAATGGATGGTGGATAGAGACTCAACTTTATCACTTATCCAATCCATTATTTACCTTTCTTTTAGCCATTATCCTTGAATAATTTAATGACATTATTTAAAACTAAATGGATTTTATAAAAACTCCACTCACATTACTTATAAAAGGATATCACCTACTCCCAATTTATCCACTATTTATAACTTTATTGATCAACCAAGAATCTGACCTAATCTCTCCTAAACCCCCTCCACAAATTCTTTAATCTTTTGTGACACAAAAGTACCAAGTTAAGGAACCATAAGGAGTCACCCAAGGGAGAACTTATAAAGGTAGATGTAGTGCTCTCAAACAAACATACCTAGTTCTTATATTCTTATACCCCACCAAAGTACCCTATATCCATGAATTTATTATTACAATAAAATTTTCAATATACTAATTTTATTATACTAATGTAATATCACTTCTACACCTTCCTCAAAAACCATTCAAAAAATTAAGATACTATCATGCTTCTGTGAAAATTACCACCTCCATGAACAATATGTTCTATTTTTCAGTAAATATTTACATGGTTGGTCCTAGATATTTATTTAATGAAAAAAATAAAATAATTATAACATTATTAGGTTTTAAAATTGATAATTATTTTATTTTTATACCTCCCACATATTCTATGAAAATGTGAGCATCGTCCATATACGTGCACTCTACAGCCTCAACATATTTCGTTTTTCCATTTCCTCCTAACATATATAACCTTAAAAATGTATCTAATTTTAAAAAAAATTATTTATTACTATATTAATATTCTATAATGATAATATTTAACAGGATATAAGTAATATTAATAACAAATGATTATAGTAAATTTAGGTGCATTAAATGAACATAGCAAGACACCTTTCTTAACATGAGTATGTTTTGGAAACTATAGAGCTATATATATTTTGTGAAATTTTAATAATAATGGAAATATAAATATAAAATTTTGTATATTATGATTCTGTTTTCAAATACATTTCGAAATTGTCAATATACCATGAAATTTATAGATAAATTTACTAAACCACCTTAAATAACCAATATAAGAAAAAACAATTTAACAAATGAAAAATAAAGGATAATAAATGGTTCTTATCAAATGAAATATATATGAAAATAATTATTATAATTTTTTAAATAAACATAAATTTATTATCCAGGTCTTTACTCACATGCGCAAAATTAATTAGGAAAAAATTAAGGCTTTTTGGATCTTAATTTTATTTCATTGAGATATAATTTGTGTTCACTACATATTACTTTTTATGGGTCTGTATTAGACATAAAGATATATTGGTCATAAATTTCATGAAATAAAAGGGTTTTATAAATCCATCTCCTCTTCCACCTTCTATATAGTTTAAATTTGGATGATCATGGCATTGCAATAGTTTGTTTCAACACCAACCCCCTTTTCTTTGGGATATATGATCTCATATTGAACTTCTTAATTTTATACGTAGTTTCTTCAACATTAATATTTTATATTTAACCTTTTCTTCCTCTATGAGGATAAATTAATTTTAACTCAAATATATTACCTTCTAGAATTTCTTTCTAAGAAATTATATTTTTATTGAGAATAATCAACCTTGTCTTTAACAATGGTTTCCCCACCCTGTCCATATTTTCCATTCTCACTAATGATCTCCTTTATATTTGGAAACTTGATTATGTGTTATCTCATGAAACCATTATATTTTCCTTCTACTATTTAAAAAATAAATTGTCATTTAAACTTTTTATTAAAAATTATTTCAACAATGGTATTTTTAAAACATGAAAAAGGGATTTTCAAACCACCCTGAATTTTCATTCATTTTATCCCTTTTTATGTGTTTCCTTAAAGTTAATTTCATCTAAATACTGTACATATGTTCCTTAAATATATATATATATATAATTTAAATTACCTTCTTTTGTTGATGATAATACATGTTTAATCCTCTACTAGGATTTTCTCGTTTATGTAATACCTGATTTAAGGGAACATTATTTTATTTATTTTATACCAAGTCCCACCCACATAAAATGTTTTTAATTGTTAATAGATTTTGAAAACCTAATTATATTTTTGAAATCCAACCCAGTTAAATCTTATTTAATAGAAAATAATAATCCATTTCCTTTGATAAAACACCCTTTTTCTCATTTCCAAAAGAAATAAATTTGTAGTTTATTTTTATCTTTCTCATGATTTTTTTAAATTGGAAATAAATTTTTAATGTCTATGCTTCCTTATTAAAATATAAAAATCCAAGATAATTTAATAACATATTCTCTTGGGAATATTTATGATATATACTTCAATTAGACTTTGAGAAAAGATTATGAAACCCACTTCTTTTCATTGGTTTCATCATTCTAATGATTTATATGTTGTTTATTTTACACATGTGGCACATATATACATGTACATATTTTTATGTTAATTATGTGATAGGTGGGATCATATTTTTTTATCCCTACAATGCATTTTGTAAAGATTTATATCTCATGATATGTTATATATGGTATTAGAGAGTAAACCCAATACACCATTAGACTTTTCCACTATGTGATACTAGTTTTTTGAGTAAAACTTGACCTCTTATTATGATTTATTACTTTATATAGACACCAAATATTTATTATTCCATAATATTATTATAATATTACATTATTTATTATTTCTAGGCCTATATTCTTTCTCTTTATGATTTTATGTTACACATTATAACTTATTTTTTTTTGTATGAACATAATGCTTTACTATAATTATTCTCTTACTGATCCTTTAATATCAGGCCTTTATAATGTTTCCAATCCATTGGTTATAAAGATGAGTATAATGTATGATAAGAGTATAATGTCTTTATCACGGCTCAATTGTGATGAAATGTTAACATCTGTTTGTAACTAGAGACATCCTAAGAGGATGGGGTGTGGGGGATGAATCACTATATTGGTCAAATCAAATTTTTTATTTAATTTTTTAATTATTTTTTAGGATTTTGTTCCCAAATTTTATAGAACTATGTTCACCTTGTCACTCTTAAAATTGAAATCATTGGAATAAAATAAAATATGAAGTAAATTGAAGTAAGTATAGAACATGAATATTTCACTTAGTTCAACATAAAGGGTTGTGTGTAAGGAACACACACTGATGATGTTTAAATGTTTCAAACTCCACTAATATTTACTAATTTTGTGGATAAAATGATTTAGTCATAATCATTATGCACTTGTCCTATCACATTAAATTTTTATGGGACTGACCACTCCTTACTTAAAGTTCATTGATTTTATAAAAATATACCCACTTCTCTTATGAAGTAACATCCATAGTTTCTAAATTTGTAGGTCTCTTAAATAGATAAGGAATATAATATTCTTTATTTATTCTACACAAGACTCTAATAAAATTATAACTCCTTATTCGATTCTCCATTGCTCATCATTTCCATTTTAATACTCTTATTTTATACCAAATGATATTAACTCCTCAATGATATTGTTATATTTTTTTCTTCCACAGCACCATGTTAGTGGAACTTATTCTCTAGAAGAGTATAATTATACACTAAAATTATCCTATTTATTTCCTCATATTCAACAACTGGATGTGACACTCAAATTATTCTTTCTACACTACTTATTCCTCTACAAGTGATACAATCAAGATATTCTAATGTAATCTTTGATATTCCAAATAGATTTAGGAATCTATACCTGAAAAATCATAAAAAACTTTTCTGGTACTACTCTACACCACCTAACTCATTCAAGTAACCCTAGGAACATGACCCTGATCGCATAACCTTATTTTTGTGACTTAGTCCATAAAAGTGATTTCTATAACTTTGATTGCATGAAACTATTCACACGACCACATTCATGTCACTAATCTGTGATTCATTTTTCTCTCTAGTTAAACTCTTATTCTTGTGAAAATCAGTAATAAGACTTAAAATCAGTTCTCACTAGTCTACACTGAATATTCAATTCATGTCCTACCATATTCCCTCTACACACGTGACTATGTTTATGAAAACTAGTGCATGAATCAGATCACTTCAGCTTTTCATGTTCATCCTACCTTATCCCCAAACATATTATCTAGTTGAAATCAATTAAACATGATCAAGGTACTCGATGATGTGAATTGGTGGCCTATTTATATTGGATTTCCACCCCCTTAATCATTGAAAAATTTGTTCAGCCATTCATTCCACTGACAAATTGATACACATCATTCCCAAAACATTCACCTTACAATCACATGACTCGAGTTCTCTCCTTTAAAGAGATCACTCCACATTACGACTGCATGTTCCACCCTTCATATGTGGTTTATGAGACTACATCATAGATCTCCTCCATCACATAACTCATGTCAGAATACTTCTTCCCCAAAACCTATTAATTCCTCATAATCAAATTATTGGATGGATGCTCTATCATTTATAAGAAAACTCCCCTTAGGTGGTTTGGGTGACCACATTTTTTGATTCCTTCAACAATACGTGATATTTTTAATACAATCGTGTTCTCCTTTTAAACTCACAAAATCTCATGTTCCAAAAGTTTTTACATGAAAACTATTATTCCCAAGGATTTTAAGAACAAAAAATTGGTAATCAATATAAGTAAGTTCCATTATTAAACTTCTTAAATGGTTTCTAATAACAATATAAAATATCTATTTGAGTTACTATCTTCATACATTTATTCCATCTCTATATCCAACAATCTCTTTAGGATACTACACTCATTTGGTTGTGTATAATTACACATTGTAATAATTCTATGGAATTTATCTTCGTTATCTAGATAAGGTATTGTCACCTTTCCTACCTTACAAGATAATAACTATAATATAATCAATGACTATAAAATCCATTCTCTACTGATCCTTCATTCAAAAAATTTATAGAACTTTGCTTAGCCTATGCTCTTGGATAACACACAGTCCTCATGGATAAACAAATTAAAATTTTTTCTTCATCATTTACCAATAATCTATCCACACTATATGATAGTTTTTTACAACATGTCCAACACAAAACATTGGGGGTGGGTCTAACATTCCCCCTTTCCATTTTTTCAATGTGAATACTATCATAAATCGATCTTCTGTTAGATACTGCAAACATTTCATGGATATTGATTTATGATTCCTCATGTTACCCTTCTATTTTGAATCAAAATTAAAATCTCCATGTGAATATATATTTCATCACCACCCCCCTTAAGGACTCTTCATATATATCTTTTGTTTCAATTACAACTTTCTCATATAACTCCAAAGGAGATTAATTCATATATATCTATACTCCCCCTTAATCAATAATATCTTTGAATCAAAATTTGAATAGTCTTTAGATATAATCGGTGGAATACATATCTCAAATATCTTCATAGAAACACATATAGTGATATCATCCTATCCCTTTTCTATGAATTTTATTTTGATCTGATTTGACTATATAGTTTGACATCTAGAGGCCCCTTGGATATTTAAACCATTTGAGAATTTTATTCCAAATCATTAGATCCATTTACTATCTTTAAAAAAAAATTCTAAATGGGTACTTTTTCATTTGATTTTATTTATTTTCAACAACTATAGTTTTTTCCCACAATTGTTCAATAAGTAAAATGACCACTTGGAATGCGAGTCATCATCAAATCCTCTAAGCCTTCCATGTCAAAAATAAATATAGGAAATAATATTTTAAGTGAAAAACATTGAATATTTCCATGTTACTCACATACTTAAATAATGTTATAAGTGTGAACTTTTTTCCTTTTAAACTCATCCTTTGATCTCAATCGCACTCACACAAAAAATAGTCTTCATAGAACCAAAAAGGATAGATTTTATGAGACACACCTCTCAATAATCTTACAGATATCATGCGTCTGTGAAAAATAGTAAAACATCTCAACATTAATGATATTTAAATATTTACAGGGAAACAAAATATTTGAATAATCATATGTATGAGGAAATCAATTATGGGTAACATCATTTTATTCTTGAAAATTATTGGTAACCTGAATATAGTTAGCTGATACCATGTGGTTAGATCATAATAAATAAAAAATATGTTCATAGATGTCACTAATTATTGACCTAAGTTTTATTTTTCTTCTTAAAGTGGAATGATAGTACTTGTATTATTCTGGGAATTATTTTTTTCGGACCCTCTATTTCTTGTTACCACAAATTTTCCACTATATCTTTGACAGATCCTCTCATTTATGTCAAAATCTTCATTTTTTTGACTTCCTTATTTTTGATTGAAACATCCGGATTTAGCTGTGACACATAAACAATTTTCAATGAAAAACATATTGGTTTCCTAATATTACATGATGAATCTAATACCAACTATTACATGTTATATATATACCAGAATCCATCTATTTTTATCTAATCATATTTTATCTCAATCACATATTATTTATATGAAAAATCACATATGTATTTTCCAACATAATCACCACTAGGATCATATCTACCCCTTATTTCTGCACTATATTCAATAGATACTAGAAAAATTTAATAAATTGGGATTGGGGTAGCTGTAGAATCATCAAATAGAGTATTGTGGTTGGTAATAACAGACCAACAATTTACTTCCATATTTTCTCAAAACCATCATTGTGGTACTGCTTTTCATGGAACTTCCTAAAAAAATTCTCTTCGGATGACTTATTTAGAACATACCTTTATTGGTTTAGTATTATATTTATTTATAACCAAGAAAAATTCATTTTTTTCACCTCCTTCAAATTCCTATCCAATTTCAGAAAATATGGGAATATGATTCATCATTCTTTCTTCACATGATCAATATCCATTTTGTGTACTAGTTCCAAAAATACCTTAATCTTCACATTGGTAGGATTAAACCCACATGTAGAAGTTTTATTCAATGATAAACCACCTTCCTTATACTAGGGCTTTGTTTTCTACTATAGTTCTCCTTCTCGTGCCTTCACTTCACACTTGATGGCATGACTCATGAAACCACTAAGGCATTCTTTATTATTTTATATATTTATCTTATACATGAGTCACATCACTCTTTCTCACTTTTGGTGAGTACTTCATTGTGTATAAATTCAAATTAATCATAAAAGTATCATTTTATCCCTTTTTATTCAAAATTTTCTTATATTATTTACAATAGGGATGATGTGAGTGAAACCTTGTTGGTGCTTAATTTTCATTTTTTGAGATCTTTTTTTCTCCAAGACTTTAAAATTATTTTCCCTCATAACAAGACTTCTTATAGTGTATAATATTTCCTTCTAATTAACTAAGTTAGAGTTCATCCTCATGAATTCATTTGTATTCCTCCCACTATAATCCATTTCTATATGTCTAAGTTTAGTATAGATAAAATATCTTCTATTGTGAAAATACCTCATGTCATCAATTTATTATCTAATTTATTGGGGAAATTGGTGTTATTCATTTGATATTAATCCCTTATACATCTAGACACATACTCTTAGTGTTCCCTAGTATTCCATAACAGTATCATTTTATTTATACTTTCTTATGAGAATATTTACATTCATTTTTATGAAGAAGCTTCTTCTTATTTTTAGATTTCAAAAAATTATTACTTCTATTCACAAATTTATGAATTGGAGGCTAACATGATATACTCATAGATGCTTCACTGAAGAGAAAATATACATTCTACTTTCCTTATACAAACTAATCTTTTCATTAGTATTCCAAATCTATTCACATTTTTCTTTTACCTGGTCACCCATCTTATTCGTATCAGAACATTAAAAACATCCAAATCATATTATATCTTCTAGTTGAGTCTTGAGTGAAATGATAATTTCCTTAAGAACCAACTCTAAAATCATATGGTTTCTAATTTCATTGGAAATTTCATCAATAAATTAGATTTTTCCTTCATATTTGATCACATAATTTTCATATAAAATTATATAGCTACCTAAATTATCTCCACCTTATTGTTCTGTATGCAAAAATATTCAATGATTTAATAATATACTTCTCACATTATCTCCTATTAATATATCCTTTCTTAGAGGGAATTTATATTTTTCTAGCCTCAACATACACTTTCCCTAAATTTATGACTATATGATTAACACTTCTTCTTTTTTGTGGTTTTAATCATGCACAAGGGGCTAGTTTTCATCATTAAATCCTCCATATCTTTTCCTTCTATCTAAGTAATAATCCAAGGGATCCAAAAATTTCATTCCATTAGAGATGGTATATTCTTACTAAAGTTTTTCAATCCTTTAATGTAGTTCTTTAATAATATCATTTAATATTCCAATAACCATGGGTTTTTCTTCAATATTTAGTTTCTACTCTATCACTTCTTCAATATAATTAATAAATATTTGTATCTTCTTGGGTGATTATATTTTTTCATATTTGAAAGAATCTTATACAGTATTTTTAGGTTCATATAAAAAAAGAATTATAGTTATTCACCTCAATTGGAGAGTACACATTCACATGATCCTTATTATTCTACATCTTCTACTTGACTTTTGACATAAGCTATTATTTATTAATCATGTTCATTGGCTCCTCATCTTTTACAGTCTTGAAACCTTCATTTAAGGTATCCATCATAACCTCCTTTACCACTATTGTTTCTCTATAGAAGATTTATAGGGTTTTAAACTTTTTTGAATCAGTATCATAAGGAATGGTTCATTTCTAAACATCATCATATATATATCTATTAATGAACCTTTTTGTCTATTCATTTCCAATTCGTTTACTCTTCATTCTCAAGTATTTATCTCTTGAACTATACTCTAGAACCTCTAAACCAAAACATTTTTGGAGCATAAGAATTTCTATTTGTAAACCAAAAATCATTGTTCCTACAAAAAATAGTGGCTTCATCATATAATCCATGAGTACAAAAAATCCAACATAGATTCTAAGGTTCAACACCACTATAGAACCTCTATAGTATCATACCACTTGTTTTAACTAGAGTCCATGAGGGGGGTGAATCGGGGTTATTTTTCAAATTAAAAATTTTACCTAATCCCTTTAATCATTCATTTCGACATTTTTACCAAATTAGATGAAACTATGTACAAAATGTTATTCTTGAAAGCGCAATAACCAAAAAAATTCATGAATGTAAAGCATAAAAATAACACAATGATTTTAGTTGGTTTACCAAAAAGGGATAAATCAAAGGAGACAAAATTGATGTTGTTTTAATGTGAAATAATCAAATCATATTTACTAGTTTTATGGATAAAATGTTTTGGTCATGGTCACTCCATGATAAGATCTCTTCATTTACAATTTTCTGGGTTCAGTCACTACTTACCAAAGGTTAACTACCTCTTCTTCACTTCAACACATTACTTAAATGAAGGATCTTCCATTGTTTATAGACTTTTAAGTCTCATTAATAGTTAAGGAACATGATATTCCATATCATTTCAGAATGAGACTCTTCTTTAATCATAACTCATGATTAACTTCTCTATTAATCTTATTTCTCACTATTATGTTCTTCTTCTATGCCAGATGAGATAAACTCCTCAATGAGAGAGTTAAGTACTGGTCTTCCACAAAAATATATTATAATAACTCTTTATCTGGAAGTGGATAAATTCATACTAAAAATACAATATTACATTCCTAATCTAAAACAATAGGATGTGACACTTAAATTCTTCTTGTGATTTTTTTTATTTTTCTAGAATGGATATAGTCAAGATGCTCTAATATTCTCCTTGATTTTTTTGAATTACTTCAGGAACCTCAACTTAAAATATGTGAATACATTTTCTTTGTTCTAATATTTACCACATAACCCCAGTCATATAACCTCGGGCATGCAACCTTGATTGTGTGTTCTTTGTCACATAACTTTAGGTATTTTAATTAACATTCGTGAGTGATTTGTGTAAAAATGATCATGTAAATATGTTCATTGGAACCTATTCATGTCACCATTCCATGATTCAAATTTTTATACAGTGAAACTATAATTATTATCCAACCCATTAATAAGACTTAAATTCATATGAAACTTTTTTCCACTACATATTCGTTTCGCGTACACCTTTATATATGTGAAATTCACAAATATGATCATGTAACCCAGTGAAAAACTCATATTGTGAGGCCATTTCATCTTCACCCCCCATTCCCCCTAATAATATTCTATATATCATATCTATTAAGCATAATTAGACTACCTCAATAATATGAGTCCATGGACTGTAAATAAAATATTTACACCACATTAATCTCTAAAAAACATGATCAACCAATTATCCAACTAACTCATGTATAAACGGTTTACCCAACTATTTCCCCATACAATCATGGGACTTGGATTTTTACTATTCATGAGACCACTCTTCCTTATGACAACATGTTTCACCATTCATATGCGGTTTGTGAGAATAAATTATGGATATCCTCCATCACATAACTCATATCATGAGACTCCTACCAGAAAACTCATTCATGATTCATATTAAGAGGATCAAATGATGTCCCCATCATTTATAGTGTATCTCCCATATTTATATTCTCATGAACACATCATATTATTCATTAACCCATACATGATAGGCCCAACACCATCATGTGATCCTTTTAAACAAATTGGATTAGTTGATCTAGAGGAGTTAACCAGAAAAACTATTCTCTTCCCTGGATTTTATGCACATAATTTTGGGAAAACTATAGATGTCAAATCTATTATTAAATAGATTCTGGGATTATAAAAATATCTATACAATATTCCTTTGACTTCCTGTATTAATATATTTTCTACCTTTCCATATCAAAAAATCATTTTGTGCCCCTACCCTTACGGCAGGTGAGAATAATTCCACAGTAAAATCATTTTGTGAAACTAATATTCATCATCTAGATAATGTATTTTCACTTCAACATCCTTCAAAGCTAAAAAATATAGTAGAATTAAGGATTATATAACTCCATACTCTACTAAACCTTATTCTAAAACATTTATAGAACTCTACTTATCCTATTCTCTCAGACTACATAATGCCATCATGGCCTATAAAACGTCTAGATATTACTTTATCAACAACAAATACTTTATGTTATAATATAACACTATTATTGATAATAAATCCAACTCCAGAAATAGGTTTGGGTATAAAAAATGTATTGTAAAACAAGTGGCCTATGTAACTTGTCCTTGAAGAAACTAAACATTATGTTCTTGGGATTATGAGCTTATTGTTATAAGATGAATTATTTACATTATTAAATTGATTTAAAATAAATATATTTTTATATTGGGTCTCTATATACATTCTATATGATATGTTTTATAGGAAATTAAATAATTAAATAAATTCTAATATAAAATTAGAACAACAAACAATTTATAGTCATAATAGGTCGACCGCTTTGTGCATATTTAAATAATTACATGAAAAATTAATAAACATGGATTTATTGTGTCATTTAATTAACACTTATACACCATTTAATTATGTGATAAATTGTTTTTAAAAAATTCCACATGATTAGACATTATAATATATAAAGACATATAGAGTAGTTTGAACTGGTAATCACTTGGTTGATTCAAAGTAATCTCTATGTACTTATATTATTAAAATTTAAATTTATTTATTTATTTATTATGTTAAAAATAATAGAGGATTGGTTTCTCTAAGACCGATTGGATAAAAATTAAGATAAATTCAATTAATTTATTAATTAGATAATTAATTAGATTAATTCACACACATTAATCATAATAAAATAATGAATAAAAAATAATTCTATTTAATTATTTTAAATGTCTATTTGTTGCACTACTGGATGATAATGAAAATATAATTACCTATATAAGTGTAAGGTGTATTTTGATTAATTTATTTAATAGGTTTTGCAATTATTTTATGTAATTAAATTGATAGTCTATTAGCCATCACTCCCTCTTTATTTTGTATGGTCCTACAAGACTATGGTATCTTTTATGTAAAACCCCATTTTGGTTCCCATAAAATATGGGTTATATATAATTATTTTAATGATGTATCTCATAGATACATGAAATTTTTTGAGGTAGAGATGAAGAAAAATCAAACCAAGGAGATACGCTAGACCAAGGTGGAATGTTACTAACTCGAGCCCAGACCAGCTCAAAGGAGTTTCATCCCTATCTTAATTGGTTTTTTTATTTTCCACCCAATAGACAAACAACTAGTTAAATTTCATGATAATTAAATATTTTATTTAGTTTTTTTATACTATGTGATTTATTTTATGGATGCAAGAACATGATCACTTAAATAAATGGATTAATATGCAAATATAGAATTAAAATAAAAGTTATGTGGGTAAATAATTAATCATTAAATGGTTAATCACTAAATCATAATACAATTAATATTAACAAGGCATGTAAAAGATAAAATAACAAAATGTATGCATAATTAAAAAAATACGTTAGGTTAATATTAAGTCATTATGCCTTCCATTATCCGAATTAAGATGAACCCATTGTTAAAGTGTTTGTTCGGACTTCATCAGGGGAAATTTGAATTATCAATAAGTATTAACATAGATAGTGGGTTTAATTATCCCAATATGTATTATGTTTAATATACTTAATCCGTTTAATAAAAATTTAGGGGAAAGTGTTGAGGAAATCTAAGCCAAAATTTCAGGATTGGGTAGTCCACTCAATGAATCAAGGAGCTGCCAGTTTGTAGTTGGCTAGAATGCCTACCTAAATACTTTATTATAATTTTCATTTCATCCATATGTATTATATGAAGGAAAATAATGATCCTTTTCTATTTTAATTTCCACTCAATGAGGCATTCCAAGTTTAGTGGTGATGGTCATTGAGACATGATAAAATATTAGAGACTTAATAAAAACTAAAATAATTATATATGACATAATTTTTAATCAATTACTAATAATTTTCCCTATTATTATTGTAACATAATTACACGTTCATCAAATAAATTATCCAGATGATCCATTCTAGAGAAATACCATCTGCTAACTAGAAGTAACTTTTATTAATAGTTCAGATGCTTACAGTTTAATCTAATCCATGAACAGAAGTCGTACGTACTTGAATTCTTAATACCCTGTCCACTTATTTTGGATATGAGTAGTGAAGAGTTTTTTCTCAATGAAAAACATTTAAATGATGTGATAAATGTTCAGTTTTTGTCACATTAATCCATTTCTAGTGAACTCATTAAATCACATGAGAACATGGATTCTTATAACAAGCTCCAAAATTGTCAAGATCACTATTAGGAGAGATAAATATAAGAATGGTTTTAGATATCAAAAGAACTCTTTGTGAGAAAAAATTAGAGAAGTTGAAACATTTGGGTCTCACATAGTCAATCTCTTTTTCTACATTGATCATATTGAGGTTCAAGGGTTTAAATTTCTCAAACAGATATTCATTGATATAATTTATTCATCACTCTATTAAAGCTTCTAGAATTTTTTTTAATTCAATATAAATAACATTGAGATGTATCTCTTAGATCTTATCGCACTACACCAGTAAGTTAATAATTATATAAAGTGCACCAAGCCTTATATAATTGTGGTAATTAAGAGTAAATGATAAGAAAAGATCTCTAAGACTAAATACAAGTCCAAATATTCATTGAAAAACCTTTATTAGAAGTGGAGGATCAAGGGGAAAGTGAGAGAATACGAATATTTATATTTTTCAAGTGGTAAGAAGGGATTATAGAAGATAAAATACACCCATAAAGAGAAGAAGGTGGAATCTAAATGTGTGTATATTATGGAATAAAATTTATTTGTTTCTAAAAATTGGGTATTAGATACAATATGTGGTGATAATATATATTTTCGAATATAGTAACCAATTATATTTCATCATATTTTCTATGGTAGGGTGGATATATGAGTGGATGATGGATACAAACTTTCCTATTTGGCTATTGGATATTACCACCTCACATGGCTGATTGGAATGATATTGATTTTGAAAGATTGATATTATGTGTATTTAGTCAACAATGACATTATATCCATGTCCAGACTTGACACAATAGATTTATTTTAAAATTTGGAAATAATTTTTTCTTATTTTATAATTAATGTATTTTTTAAGTTACGGAATATTTAAATAAAAATCTTTTATTTGTTAGATTACATGAACCAATTAATGTCTATCAATAACTAAAATAATTCACATGACTCGTACCACACCCAAAAAAGGTATCACTAGGTAGGTCATTTAAATGATACTATTTTTACCATATTACACCAAGATGGATATTTGGATTCATTTGAACTAAAACCACTTGGTGTTTTTCAATAACCAAAGACCCATTTTTTGGAAAAGGTGAAAGGGCCACAAATCTTTTGGAGTTTATTCTTACTAATGTGTGTAGTATATTTATAGTTGAATCTATTGGTAGGTTCTCATACTTCATTACTATTAATGATAACTTTAATAGATGTGGATATTTCGACTTAATTATGTGTAAGTAATATTCCATTGAAAGATTCAAGGAATATTGGAATGAATTTGATAGCTAGATTAGTTAGAAAATTCAAAAACTCCACCTAGATAGTGGCGAAGAATATCTTAATCAAGACTTAATTTATTTTTTTATGAGTGTTTTCAATTCTATCCCAATTCACTTCTCCTTATAACCCACAAATGAATGGTTTAAGTGAACGGAGGAATTGTACCCTATTTGACAGGGTGAGATCAATTATGACTCATGTAAGCCTTCTATTATCATTTTGTGGATACAAATTATAGATAGTATCACATAATCTAAAATAAATGCCAAATAATGCAAAAAAATAATATTCTATATAACATTTAGTAGAAATTAAACTGTGTGGTCACATTTATGAGTGTAGAGTTGTGAAGAAATTATTAAGTCTATTTATAGACATAAAATTTCACCTCAAAGAACTAAGTGTATCTTTATACGACACCCTATGCAAAAAAAGGATATATTAACTATAAAACCCCTTAGATAAGAAGGTTGTGATTGATAAAAATCCTCCATTCCTTGATAGGGATCACATATATATAATAGATAGTGAGAGAGAAATATACTACGTTGAAGTCTAGGATCTATGTAAAAAATTGTTTTTATATGAATATATTCAACTAATAGTTATGAAAAAATATGATCTAAAGATAAAAGTACTGTGTATAAGTATAAGAGATGATATAGAACTAGAATGATATGGTTTTCTTTTCACAAATGATGGTGACCCATTATTAGCTAATAATAATGATCTTATATCCTATAAGGAATAATTAAATGGCGCAAAAGATGTAAAATGGAAAGAAGATATGAATTTTATAATGGATTTAGTGTACCAAAACCATGTCTAGTTTTTGGTAGATCCTCTAGTGGATCTAAATCCCACTGGTTTTAAATGGGTATTTAAGAGGATATGAGTCATGAATAGATAATTTAGTACCTATAGGGAATGACTAGTCGGAAAATGGTTCAAACAAAATCAAGTAATAAAATATAAAGAAATAATTTTTTCAGTTTCAATGCTAAAATATATTGGAATTATACTATAGAGATACTATTTGTTCCTTGTAAACTTTGTATTATATTTAGAAATATTCTCAATGTTAGGGGTTGAGATGATGTGTGATTTCAAGGACCCATGTACATGAAATTAATTTAATAAAAATATTAGATATATTTTATACGATGCACAAACAATTTATTAAAAAATGGGATAAATTTTGAATAGACTCTCAAATGGAAAATATGAGACTATAGTTGAATCCATAATGTAAGGTTTACCCTAGTAATGACCTTAAATTGGTCAACATGGGGCATTCAGATAAAACCACCATTGGGGGTCCAATTAGGGGATTAATTTAATGATTAATTGAATTAATGTATTATATTACCTAATTCTATTCTATATTTAAATTTACCATTATTATGGATCACCAAAGTTTTATACATAACCCTAGGATCCTAGATAGAAGAGTTATTCCACCTATGTTGACGAATCATATTCAGATGAAAACAAATCTATGGATTTAGTCACATTGAGTAATAGTGAACCCAAGGACTTATCACATTCATTTGTGAGTGATTTCTTCATCGATTAAAAATAATAATTGATAAAGGACTTGTAAAATTTGGAATCTTCCACAATTGATTAAAGATACTGATCATGGTCATATCAATTTCTTGATCTTATTTAAATAAAAAAAATTCATGCACCTACGTACTAGTTGTAAATTGTTTATTTAGTTTTATCACCCATGGGAATCAAAATTTGTGTTTTCTAGATAATAAAAATTGTCCAAATATTGTTTCACCTTGTTTCTTGTGCATTCTATAAATCATTCTTCATGTTCTTTAAGAATTGGCATACGCGGTCTTAGCTCAACATTGTCAGGCAGGACCAATCCCAGTTGTACCACGTTTCAAAAAATATTCACATGTGAGGAATGTATTGGTTAATGAGGGATGTATTTGGATGATTTTCATGTTGTGGGTGAGTTCTTCATGTATTTGGGATTCGAAGTGGAATTTGGTGTGACACTAGAGGCTCCCAGAACGGCGGTGGTAAACGTGGATTTGTAAGAATGAATCATAGATCTAATTTCTGGATGAAAGATTTATAGAAAAGTTGAATGGAGGAATAAACTTCTATTTAAGGTGTCCTGGAGGTGATATTTGAAATAGAGGAGACATATATAGAATGCATATGCACATATCTATATTTCTAGAAAAAAAAGTCAACTACACGTTGTAGATCTTAGAAGAGCACACGACATGTTCCTCGTAAATCCATAGCATCTGGGTTTCATGAGTTTATAAGTATCACATACCATAAGGGAGCCACACACACCATGTGACACCGTGTAGGTGAAACTACATGTACTTTATGTGTATATGGATATTGACATATCCAGGAAGATGTCGCATACCAGCACACATCCAAAGTACACTGGCACGACCTGAAGGACAAAGACAAAACCCTATACAGGAGGACACACCATGTAAGAAGCACATGGACATGGGTAATTTAAAATTAACTCATCCTGAAAGACATGGGAATAACCCCATGTTGGAGGAAACACTATGTACTAGAGTACATAGACACATGCAGGTTTACACAAACATGACCTGGAGCACAGGCGTGCACTTGGGTGGCTCAGGCATGCCGTGTAGTATATATACATTATATGTAGGGACACATGGGCAGTGAACTATGCACTGGTAGGGAAATGGATAGGTAGTAGAGTGGGACCACACACTTTTTGGGTCCCCTTACATGTTTTGTACCCCTACATCGTTTTTTTAGAAAACTTCCACCTCTCATATATCATTTATTTAGACTCGAATTTGGGCCTATGAGTAGCCTATCATGTGTGTTTTTCCATTTATAATGTGATGGGGGGTTTTTTGTGGATTTAAAGTTATGATGTGAGTCATTCCAAGTCTGATACTTCTTTTGGTGGTGCTTGATGATGACAATGATCTGGAAGGATCATTAGAGTGGTACCACCTAGTGTATTAGGGTGTGATTCCTCTGTCTACTGAGTGATACCTCTTATGGTATTAGGGTTCAGGTCCTATATCTAATGAGTGGTACCTCCATAAAGAATTAGGATATGGGACCTCTATCTACTAAGTGTTACCCCCCATATGGCATTGTGGTGTGGTTCCTCTATCTACTGAGTGGTATCCCCTATGGAATTAGGGTGAGATTCCTCTATCAACGGAGTGGTACCCCATATAGAATTAGGGTGTGAGTCCTGTATCTACTGAGTGGTACTTCCCTATGGAACTAGGGTGCAATTCTATCTTACACTGAGTGTTACCACCTATCATAGATGGTGTGAGTCTTATAATCGAGTATTATCCCCCTTCAATTGTGTGGAAAAGTGGAGAGGCATGGGCCCTCCTCACGATTACTCATATGGATAGACACATGAGATATCACAAATTGATGATAGAATTTTTGAAACGATGGATATATTTTATTAGTTTTTACTATGAAATTAATATCCAATTTTCTCTCATATTTGGTATTATTTTGTTGAGAATATATATATATTTCTCATTTGGTATAGATATCCCCTTTACTTTCATGATTTGGGTTGAGATGTTTATTCGTATAATTTCTCTTACTGCTTCCCTATCAACTTTTGGGGCATCCTGATGAGTATGTATATACTCACCCCTACATGGGATATTCCCACATGTGACATGTCCTATGTAGATGAAAGACATTATTAGAGCACAAAAATAACTAGTGCATTTGACTACGTATGGTGGTCGAGGCTTGGAGATATAGAGCTCAACAATATTAGTATTTTACATTTCAAGATTTTATAGGTTGAGAAATCATTCTGTTTGAGCCTGTATTTTCTCCATTTACTTTTTAGTTTATACTGGGGTACTCTTTATATCCCCTAAAGGTTTCATATGAATAGTTATTGTTATAAATGTTGCATTAATTTCTTTTATTCCAATGAACTTCGACATTGAGATAGTCAGGTGTGTGCATATGTGTACATTGTGTGAAGACACCCATAGAATTTATTTCTTTTGGAACTTCTCAGTAGACCGCAGACTATGGAGATGGCCTTGGGTTAGTTTCGACTCGAGCCTCATTGGGTCGGGTCAAGACAATTTTGTATCAGAGCTGGTTCATTCCTTGGGATGATTTTTTGAGTAGTCCGCTTATGGTGATTTGGTTAGGATATTAGAAAATAGTGTCGAAGTGTCTTGAGACTGTATCTTAGGAGAGGGAAACCTGCATTGGTGAAGTAGTTGATATATCCATACATCCGGACTCTCACCACCTTCTTCTCTACTTGGAATACTAAGGAATTGGTTGTAGGGATCATTGGTATATGCATCATATAGTATTTAGTCTTCTACTATTCTTTTGTTAGCTACACATTATATATATATGATCATATGACCATGGTATGTATTTATTAATTTTCAGTATTCTTCTGAGATTATATACAACTAGCTTACCAATTCTGGATCATGATGATGATATGATGGGTGATGAGGCCTTAGTTCAGGGGACATCATGAAATATTTTTCCTCTAGGTGCATAGGTAGAAGCACCCACACCTATCAAGTAGCATATCTTACCATAATATCACGATGAGTTTAAGTTCAAGCTTAGATAACACCATGAGTTACAACATCAGAGGATACTAAGGATCCATGGTGAGCTAGATCCACAGGTGGAAGAGGATTGGCTAGAGTCATTGGTTTATGTTTTTAGGCCTATCTGAATACAAAAAAAGTTCAGTTGGTTATAGTGGAAGATTTCCTTTTTATGGATTATTTGGGAAATAGTGGAGTCATGTTACACAGATTCATGATGAATCAACACTCTCATGGATCTAATTCCAGCAGCTGTATAGTTTTTTGTACTAACCCTTATTGAAGTGGTCAATTCAGATTCAGGAGATTCTGGAGTTGCAGCAGGGATCAGTGATAGTTGTAGAGTATGTTTTGAGTTTCACAAACCATATGATGTAATCCATTGACATAATTAAATATGGATACTTATAGGAATTAATGTTTTATAGGGGTATTCATTGTGATATTTGTAACAGTGTAGTGTCCTTGTGTTTTCACACCTATGTTAAGGTGTTGGGGAGGGAGTTGGTGATGGAAATTTTCTTGTCAAAGGAATGACCTAGAGATAGGGATGGAAATGGGTGTTATTGGGATAAGTCATTTTTAGTGTCTAGTAGATTAAAATTGGTAGGATCTCAACACATCATACCTCTCCCTGATAAGACTCAAGCATGTGGTCATGCGGTACAAGGAAAACGTAGAGGACCAGGGCAGCCTGGAGTGGGGTGATGCTATGAATGTGAGAGGTGAGGTCCATGGCATGAAATTTCTGAAAAATATGTGCTAAGGAGGGAATGATGATATTGTAAGGACATCCATATAATAGGCATTTCAATTATCCTAGATCTTCTAGGAAAGGGAAGGGTGGCCCCTAATGAGGTGGAGATGGAAGAGGATAAGGTGATGCTTCAAGATGATGACCGATGGGTGGGGGATGATAATATGAGATCCTTCAACCACCACCACTAAGCGGCCCATGTCAGTCTCATGGAGATGGCGGTTAGGGTTGAAGATAGATGTAGGCTACAAATACATATGAACCAAGAACACAAAAGATGAATAGAGGAACTATATATGTTTATTCTAATATTTAATCTGTATTAGTAGATATAGGTGTGAGTCATTTCTTCATCTCTCTAATATGGTTGTGATAGATGGAGATCTCAATTGAGGATTTATCTCTGCAAATTTGTCTTGAGGTTCCTATGGGTAAAGCTTCTTCCATGTATTTTATCTTCCAGCAGTTTCAGCTATCACTTTGCAGAGAGAGGTCCTCAAGGGACCATTTGGTTATCACAATGGAACCCCGTGATATCATCTTGGGTATGGATTAGTTTTCCATGTTACGGTCCTAGATTTACTATCACTACAGTTGATTCAGATTCCTTAATGTTGATGGTATGAGATTATCCTTTATGGGAGAGTGAGATCTCATTGAGGGATAAGTTGGGTTTTTTAGTAAGAGGTTGCATCCTATTACCCATCAATTGGTAGTGTATCACTTATAATAACCTGCTCTTCAGGAATCTGTATTCATTCAGTCAAGGAATATTTTATAGAAGTCATCCCTGAGGACATTCTAGAAAACCTCCAAGGTGAAAGATGGATTTTTGCATCAACTTTCATCCTAAGAGAATGATGATATCTTCTACATCATATTGGATGGTCCCTATCGAGATTCTAGAGTTGTATTTATAGTGGAGTACCTTTGAGAGAAGGGTTTTATTAGACCAATTAAGTCCTCTGGGAATATTTGGTGTTGTTTATGAAATATTCAGATGATAGATTATAGATTTGTGTTGTTTATCATCACCTGAACCAAGCCATGATAAAGTAAAAGTAAATCTTTAAGAGAATTTTTGACCTCTTTGATCAGTTACAAAGTGGAATATGGTTCATTATAATCAATATTGGGTATAGATACCACAATTTGACAGTTCGTGAGGCCGATTTGCAGAATCCAAAATTCTGATGCCACAACAGACACTATGAGTTCTTAGTGATGACTTTCAGAGTAATGAATTCCCCTGATATGTTTATGGATTTGATGAAATGGAAAATCTAGCCATACTCAGACTGTATTTTGGTTGAATTAATTGATGATATAGTCATATAATCTGTTTCAAAGTAGGGGTATTCAAATAACTTGCGGATGATCCATGATTTTCTTCGGGATCACCAGCTTTATGGTAAGCTCTCGATGTTCTAGTTTGGGTTCCATGAGGTACAATTTCTTGGGAATGTTATTTTTGATCATGGATTAGCTATGGACCTTAAGATGATAAATTCATTTCTTACATGGGAGACACCCAATAGAATTTCAGAGGTGTGAAGTTTTCTTGGCATGAAGGGTACTAAAGGAGGGTTTTGGAGGACTTCTTTAGGATTAAATACCCTTGGACTGATATGACATGGAAATGGAAACTTTTTACCTATAATAAACAATGATAGTGGTCCATTGAGGTGTTGGGGGTAATAATTCAAAGTTCCTTAGGTTTGAGAATACCATATGAGGGTTTGGAGTACGTAGTGTATTGGGATAACTTAGGAGTGGGGCTTGACTACATGTTGATGAAAAGGCATGCAGTTAACACATAAGGGTTGAGGTAGTTGAGACTCCATGAGAAGAACTATGTGACTCAAGAAATATATATGGAATTAATAGTATTCTCTATAAGTATGTGGAGGGATTATATTCTAGGAGATAATTTTTTTTAATTATTCCTTCAAAGTCTCAGGTATGTCCTAAAAAATAGATACTTGAACCCGAGACAGAGTCCCTAGTAGGAGTTCTTATATGACTATGAATTTGAGATAGTATACACTATGGGGACAAGTAACATTGTTTAATATTCCCTTATTATGAATTCTAAGGGTCATTTGGTGTAGGAGTCATTAGAGCATTTGGATTCCTTGAAGGTGACCTGGGTTGAGCATGAGGGTGAATATTTTCTAAAGTAAATGGTGTTGACTACTAGGCTCGTCAATAGTGTGACTGAGTCCTTGTTTGGAGACATTGAATGTGAGGAATTACATTACCATATTTCCTTATAATATTTACTACATGGATTTGTTAATGGAGGTAATCATGTAATTCTTTTCTAGGGACAAATGGTGAACCTAATCAAGACGTGGCTGGAGGTGATGAGATAGTTCCACACATATCCATTGGTTGTAAATCTTGGTGGTTGGAAGATGTATATATACATTTAGTGATATATTTTGTGTGATGGAATGAGATGGAGAATAGCTAATTTCATATCTCAGTGCCTCACCTATCAGTAGGTGAAGGCTGTGCCCCAGGTTTTGATAGGTTTTCTACAGTCCCTTGAGATCTCAGAGTGGAAATGGGATGGAAAGTCCATAGAATTTGGGATAGGTCATAAATAAATAGTGAGATTCCATGACACAATTTGGTTTATAGTTGACAAACACTTGAATTTGAAACACTTCCCTACTCTTAGGGGGCATATTTTAATAGAGGGTTCGAGGAAGTTGTATATATGGGATATTACTCTCCCTCATTGGGTTCCCTCGACTATTGTCTCTGACCGTGATGGTCGGTTCATGTAATAGTGTTGGAGAGGCCATTATTTGGAATTAAAAACCTATATTAGGATGATTGTATCCATCCACCCCCAGAAAGATGGGAAGACCGAGCACACTATCTTGGTATGAAGGATACGAAGAGGGTTTCCATGATAGACATTGGATGGATCTTTTAGGATTATTTTTTATTGGTAGTGTTTGCATAAAATAATAGCGACCACTCTACTATAATAATTCCACATTTTGATACCTTATATTGGAGACCCTACAGGTCTCCTATATGTTGGATTGAGAGTGGTGATACATCTCTTGTTGGGATAGAGATGGTGCATGTGACGATAGAGAAGGTATAGGTCATCCACGAGTAGATGAGGACAACCAAGAGTAGCTAGAAATATTATACAGATCAATGTCATATGCCCTTGTAGTTCGAGCAGCAATACTACCTTTTCCTGAGAGTTTCCACGTGAATAGGTTTAAAGAGATTTAGCTGGGGATTCAAGATTTTCTTGAGGTTCCTTAGTTTATTTGATAACTTGTAGAGGGTTGGTGAGGTTTCTTACTACTTCACCCTATCCCCATAGTTAGAGTGGGAAAATGATGTATTCCAAGTGTCATATCCGAGGAGATACCTGCATGAACCCACCCACAATATTGAATAGTCATGTTGGAAATCAAGGATAGAGCAACATTTGTGGATCAACCACTAGATATTGAGGATTGGCAAGAAATAAACCTGAATGGATGGACAATTCCCTTAGTTCATGTGTGGTGGTATCATGGGAGCATGTATTAGAGCTCCTAGGAGGGAGGGAGAGAGATGCAGGATCGACATCCTCATCATTATGTTTAGTTTTTTTTGGGGGGGAAATATTAAAGGAAGGAATAATTTAGAGACTCTATTTTTTCATGGTAAGTCTTTGGAATATATCTATAAATATATCCAGAGCCATAAACTCTGATGGAGTGGGATTCTAAGTTCTAGTGTTCTTGGAATTAAATTTATAAAATTATTACATATATTTTATATCACATTCACACCATTTCAAAAAAAGGGATAAATTTTAAATGGTGTATTGGATCAAAAATATAAGACCATGGTTGAATCTGTAATGCGAGGTTTACCCTAGGAACAACCTCAAAATGGTCGGTGAGGGGTGTTCAAATTAAATAACCATTGGTAGTACATTATGTTGTCTAATTAAATGATTATTTTATTTTATTTTTTAAATGACTTAATTCTATTTCTTCTTTATATAGACCATTATGACATAATTCTAGGGATATCTTCATAACTGTGACATAATTGATTCGCGAGTTCTTCCACCTCTATTGGTGAATCAAAATTAGATGATGACAAAAATCTGGATCTAGGAGAATCAAGGTTCATCAAACAAAATGACTTCTCTAATTCACTAGTTTCCACATTCTTCACCGAAAAGTGATCCAAATTGAGTTATAACTTATCATTTTTTGGATTATTCACAACTTTGTTAAATATATTGGTCATGATTGAATCTATCTCTTAATCTGTGTTGAATTAATACTTATCATGTGCCTATGTACTAGTTTTAAACTGTTTATTCAGTTTTCTACCCTCTAGGAATCTGAATTTTTATTCATTGG
This sequence comes from Viscum album, assembly GCA_963277665.1. Classification (NCBI taxonomy): domain Eukaryota; kingdom Viridiplantae; phylum Streptophyta; class Magnoliopsida; order Santalales; family Viscaceae; genus Viscum; species Viscum album. The sequence goes on along the minus strand of OY728123.1, from coordinate 740,917,523 downwards.
CCAAAAAATATTTCCCAATGATTGTTTCAACTTTTTTAATTTGAATTTATCCCAAAAAGTCTTTGCATTCTTCACTGATTGGCCTAAAGGGTCTTGGTTTGACATTACCATCTGAAACCTAGCCCGATTTGACCCTGAGATTCATGGCAGATTCAAATGCATAGAATAGATTAAAGAATCAGGGATGGATTTAGGGGATTTATGGGTTAAAGATGATTTCTTCAAGGATTTGGGATCTAAAGAAGGATTTGGAATGACATGAGAGGCACCCCAAGTGGTGGGGGCTCATGTGAATTCATACAAATGGATCGAAGATCTTTTTTTAGCAAAAAATAGCTAGAAATGATGAATGAAGGCTTCCTATTTGATTTCAGGCAGCCTCAAGGCAAGATTATAAGTGTTTGAGATGGATATGAACCGCCTAAGTGTAGATCTATGTTTCTAGGAAAAAATCAACAACATGTTTTTTAGTTCAGAACAACACATGATGTGTTCCTCAAAAATACATAGTTCTAGGGTTTCACAAGTTTATATGTATCAAACACTATTTATGACCCCCACATGCAATGTGACCCAATTCTAGTCACCTAACAGGTATTTTGGGAGTACACAAACATTCGAAAATCCCAGAACATGTCATGTACCAAAACACAACCTGAGTACACGGACATAGCCCAAAGGAGATGGGCAGAACCCCATATAGGAGGACATGTTATGTACCATGGTAAAAAAATGTGGGAAAGTTTACATGGACAGAAATCAAATAAATTTGAAGAACCATGTATGGGAGTACACATTGTGTACTAGAGAAAATGAACATGGGAAAGTTTACATGGACACAACAAGGAGCATGAGAACGAACCCAGGTGGTTGAGGCAGACTATGTAGTATACCTACATGCTATGTAGGGATAAATGGGTAGTGATCCATGTACCATCTAGGGAATGGTTAGGTTGTAGAGTAGTCCCACAATATGCGGTGGTCCCCTTACACATCATGTACCCCTACTTCCTTTTTGGGGGAAATTATTCCTCTCATATCTTCTTCATTTGGACTCATATTTTGAAATATTATTATCTTATCCTATGTTTTTTTCAACATAGAATAGAATGGTAGCCTTTGTAATGGATTTTGAGATATGATGTGATGCATTTTGTGTATGATTATTCTTTAGGAGGTACTCAATGATGAGATTGATTGGGAATGATAATTAGTGTGGTACCCCTATGGTATTAGGGTGAGAGTACACTATCTACCGAGTAGTAACCCCTATAGTATTAGGGTGTGAGTCCTTTATCCACTAAGTGGTACCCCTTTGGAAATATGGTGCAGGTGCTCTATCAACTAAGTGGTACCCCCTATGGAATTAGGGTGTGGGTCCTCTATCTACTAAGTGGTACCCCCAATGGAATTAGGGTGAAGGTACTCTATCTACTGAGTGGTACCATCCTATGGAATTAGGGTGAGGATCCTCTATCCACTGAGTGGTACCCCTATGGAATTAGTGTGTAGGTTCTATATCTACTGAGTGGTTCCCCCTATTTCATTAGGGTGAAGACCCTCCTTACATTGTGTGGTACCCCTATTAGATAAGGCTCAGTTTTTCTACTCTGATATTGTTCCCCCTTGACTATGTGGTACAATGATGAGGCAGAGTCCCACCACATGGATAATTATATACACAAACACATGAGTTGATTCACATCATTGACAAAACCTTTATAATTGTCAACTTTCTTTACTTGAACTGGGTTGTGAGATGGAGATCCCCTTTCTCTCTAATTTGAGAATATTTTGTTGAGAAATTAAATATTTATCGGTATCCATATCCTTAGATGTTGTTACACAATTAATTTGGGTTAAGTTGTCTATTAATATTGTGTCTCTTACTACTTCGACCTCATTTTTTGGGGCTCCGTACTAGGTATGTATATACTCACCCTTACATGTGCTTTACCCAAACGTGTCATCTGTCAGAGGTGATTACCCAGGATTATAGGGATACCTGGTGAATTTGACCACGTATGGTGGTCTAAGATTGGGGATATCAAGAGGGGATCTCTTAGTATTTTACTTTTTTATTTATCTCATGTTAGGACATATTTCTAGATGGGCATGTATTTTTTCCCTTTACTTTTTATTTTACATTTTAATAATTTTTGTATCCCCTGGATTGTTTTCCATGCATGGTTATTATTCTAGATCCAAAATTGTTTTCCTTTATTCATCTGCACTTTTCCCTTGATATGGTCATGTGTGTGCATATGGGTACATTATATTGAGGACTCCTATACTAGTTATACCTTTCATCACTTGTCACCAACCCCTGGATTATGGAGGTCATCATGGGGTAATTTTGGATCAAGACCCCTTAAGTCAGGTCATGATATATACCTACCATAATAATTTACCATATAATGATATTTTGAAGATGTATGGCAAAACAACTTTCCTTAACAGAAAACTTTAGGCAGATTTTTGTATGAAAAAACTGAAATTATTTTTAACCCTAAATAATTCCAACAAGGAGTGAAAGTATCAAAGATCTATGTATGGATTATGATAAGTATCCTGGACATTGAACCTTCAATTTGATAAATTCATAATTTAATTAGTTTTATAAATAATGAACTGGGTCCTTGTATCTATAAGCTATTTAGTGGGAGTGAGGTCATTTTACTAATAGTTTATATTGATGACATACTACTTATTAGAAATGAAATAATACTTTTAAATTCTGTTAAGGCCTATTTAGACATATAAATTTCCATGAAATATTTAGTTTAAGTAGCATATATTCTTGGGATCAAGATCTGTTATGATAGATCCAAGAGGCTGTTTAGGGTAAGTCAAATTATGTGCATTGACAAGATACAAAAGAGATTCAGTATGAAACAATCTAAGAGGGGATTGTTTGCAGTGTCATATGACATTGACCTATATATGAATTATTTTCATCAAATACATGAGGATAGAAAGACGATATAAAGGACACCATAAGCATTAGTAATTGGGTCAATCTTGTATATTAGGCTATGTACCAGGATATATGTCGCCTACTCCTTATATGAGGTAGGAAAATATTGCTAACCCAAGTGAACACTATTGGATGGTAGTTAATACTATCCTTAGGTATTTAAGGCACACTATGGATATGTTCCTAGTATATGGAGGAGATAAGGAGCTATTCATTAGGTTATATGAAGATATTAGTTTCTAAAGAGATCAAGATGATCTAAAATCATAGTTAGGATATATATTTACTCTTATTGGTGTTTTTTTTGAGTTGGAAGAGATCAAAGAAAGTCAAGATCATTTATTTTATGATGATGTATAATTATATTACAACTTATGAAGTAGTTAATGCAAGGGATTTGATATGAAACTTCAACCAAGATCATGATGTAATTCCTAGTAGTAAAGGACCTATCACATTATATTATGATAATACTGTAGTGGTGGATCATACAAAGGATCCAAGGTCACATTAGTGGTCAAAGAACATACATAAAAAATAGCATCCCTTGAGTGATTTTTCTCATAGAGGTGACATCATAGTGAACATAGTCCTTATGAAAAAAATATGGATGACCCTTTAAGTAAATCCTTAAATCTAAAAAAAGCATGTTCATCAAGTGAGATATATTAGAATGAAAGTCACTAGTAGTTTCCTCTAGTACAAGTGGGAATATATTGGATTTATTATCCTAAAACAAACTGTTTATACGTTAGATTACATTTATATTCAAGGAAGTGAAAATTAATTAAAATTTATTATAACATATCATTCATAGTTCTGTAGGTATTTAATGTTATAATTTTCTAGAGTATATGTCACTTTTTAAAATAGCATAGTTGTTCCCTAAAATGATGAAAACCCTAAAATATCATGACAATATTATTGAAACTTTTTCTATGGTTGGATAACACTCTATGTGGGGACACATATTATTTTGACTATAAAGTGTGAGTACTCATAAGTTGATGAGACGTCATCTCATAAAGTTCACACATGGAAATATCTAAGATGGGAGATTATCAGCACTAACCCACATATAGGATATCCACATGTTTATGTGTCATTGGATATTAATATATACTAGAATGTGTAATGATTGTTAGACTTTAAGATAATTATTAATTAATGTCAAGAATCATGTACTTTGATGTATTACTATAAAAAATGAAAATATATAATCATGGTGAAGCTTGGTATGTAGCGTGCATCATGAATGAATCGTTTTTAATGAATAAATCAAGGAATGATTTATCACTTCTTTATTTATGGAAGATTATATATCACCCTTATTATTAAAATGGAACCATGAAATTAAATTTCATGGGTATGGGGTGTTGATGTGTTCATTTTAGTTAGTCAATGAAAGAAATATCAAGCATATAGGATGAATAAATATCTGTGTAACATACATGATGAGATATTATGAAAGAGGGATCAAATTACATAGTGATAATTCATATGTGGTTGGTATTGTTCAGACATATATTATTACACTATGAGTTCCTTGACCTATTTCTAGAGAGTAATATTATAATTTTGGAAATCATTCCCAATGCCACTGAGGAACAAGCCTAGGGGGACCCACAGAAAGTGTTTCCTTTTATATTTAGTAAAATATTATTTATATTTAATAATTTGAATTAATATTATTCTCCAGATTTAGAGGTAATATTTATTCAATTTTCATTAAATGATTTAAATTAATAAATAAATATTTATTCTCAAGGTAACTACTTAATTACATGAAAATATAATATCTATTTTTATCCAATTATTCACATGGTAATAAATAATTTTTTAGTTGCATAAATATTAAATAAATATTTATTCTCTATACTATTAATAGAATATTTGTTCATTTGTTGATTAAATAATATCTATTTAAATACTTATTCAAGAGTTTAAAAATTGTTTAGGAGGATTAGAAAACCATATTTTTCTGATGATGAATATTTATTTAACCTATTGTTAAATAAATATTTGTCAGTTCTCTAGTTAGCAAACCCAAGAAAATAAAATAAAATAATTATTTTATTACATATTATGAGGTTCCTTTTGGGTTTAATATATTTTTATTGTCCTTTATGAAATTAATTAAATATTAATCCCAATCCTTCAATTTATAAATAGATGGATATGTCCATTGGATAAATTTTAATCACTATGAATAAAAATTTCATCTCTGGATCTCCATACATATCTTTTTCTCCGAAGATAGAGAAGAAAAAAGGTAGTTCCTTCAAGATCGAATGTATGTGAAATAAGAAAGGGGAAAAAATAAAATGATCAATCAGCCATGCTAGCACCGAAAATTTCATTAGTGTTGTTCATAGATAAAAAGATCATGTGTGGATCATTTCAAGAAGGAATTTTATTTGGTTCCTCACTACATAATTATGATACACTAATCAGATTTGAATGATCAACACCATCAAATAATAAATATCTCAAGACTGAGGTATTATTTATTCTTGTTCTTTAAATTAATTATAAATTAAAATGAAAATAACTTCTCTCTTGGTTTAGGATTTTTTTTCAATATTCTATGGAAAAAATTTGATTAGCCAGGGAGTTCACTTAATGTTCATTGTGAATGATCTGTTAAATAAAAAAAATCTTGTTTTCCATTGGCTCAATAGGAACTTCCACTATGTTTATGACCATCAGTTATGTCTTTTAAAAATTTATTACTTAAATTAATGAGTAATATCACTTTTTTAGTAGAGAAGAAATACTTAAAAATAGGAACTTATCATAGGATTGACAACTAGATGAATGTTTTTGTATGTTTTGTCAAAGAGAGGATAATTTTATTTTATTTTTTTTATTTGGTATGGTTTTTTATAATTTATCATGGTAAAAAAATTACTAACATAACTATTTATATCATCGAAATTTAAATTTTACACTTACTATTACTTATATTATAACTAGTGTAATTGTTAAATATGTTTTAACTTATTGTGTAAACTTATTAGTTATTAGTTATTTTTTTCCTTTTGATTTATTACTTATTTTTTCCATTTTTTTAATGTTTATTTTATTTATTTAAATAAAAATTTGTTAAAGAGATTAATTGGGTTGTTAAGTAATATTTTTCTAGTAAGATAAATTGTTACATGAATCATTTATAGTAAGGGTTATTTCTTATTTTCAACTACTTTTATTAAGAACTTTTTTGGAGTATCATGATTCAAATTTTTTATTTTTTATCATCTTTTTAACACTATTGAATCAAAATTCCATATAGAACCTATCAATTGTGATAACTACATTTTTATGAGTTCATACAATTTTCAATAATCTGTTTTCAATAAGCACAGTCAAATTTACCCTTAAAATGTTTTCATAATAAATATTAATCATGTTTTTAAATATCCAGTTTCTCATTGAGAATTTTACTATTCATGTATAGAATAATGTGAAATATTTATATAGAGGTAAATTTTAATGTGACAAGTGGTGTAATTTTTGGGATATGTTGAAGGAAAGATTGTGGGGAACAAGTCCATGTTTATTCTAGTTGGTCACCTCCTTGCATGGAATTGTGTGTGATCTGTTGTGTATACTATAACAATATGGACAACCTAGAGAAGAATGGGAGTTTGATGAAGCAAAAATATAATCTACCAAGTATTGAGGATAGTAATAAATGATAATAGAGGTGATAAATGTTATTATGAAATAAAATTGAATATGATTTGGTAATTTTGTGACATTTTTTTCATTATTGGTAGCTACAATTATTGTTTTCCGTTTTTATAATTTTTTAAAATGTATTTAGTAATGAAAATATATAATAGTGGTGTCCAATAGTATTTTTTATTAAATACAATATGTTGTGAATTCTAAAAACTAAAGACCACTATTATTAGTCACAAATACCTCTTTAGTGATCTATCCTAACATGAACCCTTTTAGTGGATTCCTAGAACAAAAAAGGTTTTGGTGATCACTCTTAACAACCAATAAAAATATTTTCTCTAATAGTAATACACATTATGGGTAATATAGAATGAAGATGAAGGGATTAAAATCAAGAATAAAATAACTTTAGATGATCTAAGGTCAATGTGGAAGACTTTTATAGTGGGGATCATCCGAAAACAATTAAGTTAACCAAATTATATAGAGTGAAGATTCTTCTGAACAACATAAGAAAATTGAAAAATTCACAACAATTTTATTTATTGATTTCAATGAATAAAATATATTAACTTTTTGAATGAATCCCAAGAATATTCCTAGATCATATATTTTAAAAATTAATTTATGATAATTTAAAATTTGTTTGGGTAATACTTATGTGGTAATGTTACCCTATAATCATGTACAAAATACGGGTTCAAAACCAGGTAGGGGAGAATTACAGAATCACTATAGCATCACTATAACACTATAAAAGGTTTTCATTGAGGGGTATTGTCACTGTGGTACTATAATCCTAAATGGGATTTCAAGACATAAAAATTTATCCTTTTGGACAAAGGACCACTAGGGAATCCAAATGAATTTGAGAAATAGGGCCTCTAGACTATGGGAGAATATTATGAGGATTATGGGTAGAAAATGGGTTGATGAATTTAAATGAGGGGAGTCTATTCAGGGTGTAGTGGTGGTTTGGTTGATCAATAGAATAAAATAAAATCTATACAGAGTAACCAACCCATCCTTTCATGAAATGATGACATTTTAGGCATGATGAGATAAAAGTGATTAACATATAGATTATAGGAGGAGAATTTTATTATTAGGTATTGTGTCACTATCCCTTTGGACCATATAATTCTCTATATATTAGTTCATTTGGATCTTTAGGTCTTTTAAGGTTTTCCTATCAATCCATCTAAAAACTGGTTTATCCTAATAATAGTAGTAGTAATTAAAGGCCTTAATGATTGGGGATAATATAATAATTAACTCAATTTGATAATTATTTATTTGATGTTATTAATTTAGTAGTTTTTTTTCATAGTTGAATAATCATTGAGGATGAAATATCCATACTATAATTCCTCTATTGATATCCAAACATACTTTGTGAGTCATAGAATGTCATCATGTGTATTGTAGGTGATAATGGAAATGAACCAAGAATCTTTCCTCTTTCTTTTTTGATTATAATAAGAAGTATTTTAGTCTTAGAATATTTTTTATATTGTTCTCTAATTCATGACATTGAGGAGGAGAATTGTTTCTATATATTATTTAGAGAGCACATGAGAGATTCTCACAGTCTTGAGAATATTTTCTAGAGAGTTTTTTGTGCATAATGATTCTCACATTCCCTAGAAATCATATAAGTCAGGTTATAAACATAAGGTTAAAACATTTATATTTATGAAGAGGCCCAATATGTTATTGTTAATTCTATATAAACCCCAGGCTAAATAATTGCAATTTTATTATTATTACATTCCATGATGTGCATTAAATTATATATATTTAAGTATTATTTGTTAAAAAAATAAATCAAATTTTAATATTGAATAATATAAATACATATACATAAATATACATATCATTGCTACCAGGCCCTTAACCCAACTCATCAATCCTCATCATTATTTATCAAACATTGAAAATTAAATATTTATTGAAATAAATAAATATCATCATTTTATTAGTTCTATAAATAAATATTATATTCACTAACAGCCTAATACATATTTTTTAATATTCAACCCATATATATTCTAAACTCGAATAGATGGTGATTAAATTTAAATGATTAAATTAATACAAATAATTATTATTCCATAAATTGAGGGTAATTTTTATTCTCAATTTTAAATTAAAATAGAATTTAATTGAGATTCTAAATTAACTTATTGCACGACTCTCATGGACTCTTTCTCAGAGAAAATAGAAACACTTTCCTATAGCCCAAGATTAGTGACTTTCAATTTGTTAATTTACCAATAGAGAATGAAATTTATTTCAAATAAATAATATTCAAATATGAATTATTACTATTTCATATAATACCTTTCTCTCAATATATTATCAACAAGGTTGAAAACTTGTGTCATCAAACTATATGCTTGATTTATCTTTTTTTTAATCTTTGAAATGAACTCATCCATGAATTTCCATTTTCATGGATTTAATCAAACAATTATATTTGAATTAAAGATATGGAGGTATATTTATCTATTAACTCGGAAGGGATAAAAAAAATTCATGAATTATTTAATCACTATGGCATCCCTTATGAAACACCAAAAAAGTTCTACCTCATTATGAGAATATATCATCATGGATTTTTCTAATACAAAAAATTACACAATTCATGATGCACATTAATACTAATAATCTCAAGTATAAGGACCAATAAAAATATATAAATTGAAATATCTAATGACACATATATCATGTGTAATTTCTCTTGGAAGGTCCATCCTCATAACCTTCCTTCTTAGAGATTATCAAGTGTGGACTTCTTGAGAAGAATCATCATCCTATAAGAAGCATAAAGATCCCAAGATTCAAACATCATATGTTTCCTTTCAGATATATATCATCTAGATTATAGGACTCATGTTTAATACTATTATCATGGAACTTCCAGGTTCACATTATAGCATGGAACTACTTTAAAATTTTTATGGGATAAATTATCTAAAGATATTATCACATTAATTTTATATAAAATAATACTCACAATGCGATAATATGTTTATTAATATTCTATTAATCCAAATTATGAATTTATTTGGTTCAATGGAATCTAATCCAAAAGACTACCACTTTTTCTAAGGTTGACTATTGAAAACTTTTAGTCTGTAAGATCTCATAAGATATTCCTGATTTTTATAAGATAATTATTTCTTAAATGTGTCCAACACATCCAAATATATGTAAAGTTTAATTTTTATGACCTCACCACTCTCATAAAAATTCCTCAAGATGCGATACTTCTTAACTATGTTCTTTATTATTTGATTGGACCTCAGTTCCTTGGATAATACCACCACTAAAGAATTATCATAATAATGTGTGATAGAATATTTACTACTAAAGATAACATTGTTGTGTTTTCAAACTACCTATCTAGTTTCATTAGAAGTCATAATATTCTCAGACTCTACTATGTAATTAGTGACCATTGGTTTATTATAACTCTTTAATCTCACAACACCTCCATCAAGGTAGAACACATATCTCAAATGTGATTTATATCCTCATAATCAATCTAAAAATTAGTATAAATGTACCATATGATGTCAAGTTTACCATATAATCAATAAATAAGTAATATATCATTCATACTTACCATGTTATTAAATGATATTATTTTCACATTTCTAATACACCTCTCCTGAATTTTCATGATATGTTTCTACTATGCTCAAGGTATAGAAAACAGCAAGCATGGTAAATAGCATGATATATATGTTAGATCGTATCAGATATTTATAAGGAATTATGTTATTCTATCTTTTTTCACTTGTGTTTTAGGGAACTTTTTTTTGGAAATATTTATATTTGTATCATAGGAACGAATCCCCACTTAGACGGTTACATACTAAAAATTTTAAATTCCTTGTCATTGTATGTACCTTGACATAATATATACATCCTCTTAGATCTATAATCAACTATATTGATCCCTATAATGTTGGATACTTCACCTAATAATTTCACAAATATTCATATGTTTAACCATGTCCTAATAGACTGTATGACTGGTGTCTATTTTCCCACTAGAAATATTTTCATCAAAATATACAACTAGGAAAAATATTCACTCCCATTAAACATATTATAGATATAGGACTCCCATAAATTCATTATAAAACTAAATTCCATTAGGGATTCATCAAAATGAATTTTGCATGATCTTGATACTTACATTATCCCATAAAAGGATATGTGAAACGTTTTTACCTTATTAGAATCCTTTCGAGTCAAAATACATTTTATTTTTGTTATATAGACATCCACCACAAGTTTTAGATTACATAAGGCTATTTGGAATCCATTTACCAAATCATATAATCATGGTAAGCTATTAAGGCACAAAGAACTTTCATATATTTTAGTATAGAAATGGGTTAAAAGTTATTTTCAGAGTCCATTGATTGGTGTTTCTTAAAAACATCAGCTACTAGTTATGCTTTATATATATTGAATTTACCATCTATTTCCATCTTATTATTGATTTCATATTTTTAACCAAGATGATTTACATAAAATGTTGGATCTAAGAAAACCTAGACATGGTTCTGGTACGTGGAATCCATTTTATAATTCTTGTCTTCTTTCCACTTTTCCCATTTTTATCCATTTAGTACTTTAATGTTGGATATATATTCATCATTATCAACTAATAACATTTAACTATACTTGGTGACTAGAAAATCATATATATCTAGTTATCCAAACTTCATAGTGATCCTGCCTAATACCTATTCATCTAGAACAACATCTTCTACTAGGATTTGTGGAATTTGTGCCTATGAAAGCTCATGTGTATGTCAATCCTTGACTTTAAGGAATTTTATCATGCTCTAATAATCACTTTTGGAGATTTTATCCAACTCAAGAATCATGGAATTTCTTTCCACCATCACATTTTTATTTAACGAATGATTTATAAAATAACATCTGGTTTGCATGGGATATCCTTTGAAGATACACTTAGTATCATGATGTGAATGTTGGTTTCAAAAAGTTTCATTAAAAAATTATTCTCATAAACACACACATAAATTTGAAAACAAATATTTTACATTATACCAAAAAAATATGGGATTTCTCTCACCAAATGTTTTGGAACATGGTTTAGCATTCATACTGGAGTCTATAATTTTCATCCACAAAAGGATAATGAAATACTTTCATGTCTCATCATCGATCTCACTATATCAAGAAAGGTTTGGTTTATCCTTTCCTTGATATCATTTCATTGTGTTTCATAAGGATTAAATATTTTGGATTATATCCCAACCCCCTTATATTATCAATGAACTCTTCTCCAGGGTTTGATTATAGTTTATTTATATCAATACCAATTCGATTTTCTATTTCATTCTTGTATTACTTAAAATTTTCAAAGGATTCAAACTTATACCTAATTATTTATATATATCTATATCTACCAAAGTTTCCATTAAATGTTATGAAGTAATATTATCCACCTCTAGTTTCTACTAGAAAAGTTCAACACACAGCTATATGAACTAATTCTAGAATCTATATGGACATTTCACTTTTTCCACTAAATGGACCTTTGGTAATTTTTTATTTCAAAATATAATAACATATATCCAATGAATTTAGTTAAAAATAATACAAATAACCTTCTCGGTATAGCTATTTCAAATTCTTCTCATTTGTATGATCAAGCTGATGATTCCTTAATTCAGTGTGATATGAGTAGTGTGAACATAGTCGGTTATCAATTTTCAATAATTTATTTTCAATTTCTATTACATAAATATTAGTATTCAAATGTTCTATACCATAATATATGTTATTTTTAAAAAAATATTATAAATTATTTATAAACATCAATATAAATCCATCCAAATCTAAATGGAAACAAATATTAGGTTAATGGTTACACTATCTATATAAGTAAAATTATTTAAAATTAGATTATATATAATAAGTAATGAGAGATTGTAGTCTTTAATATTCAATGTATCCTTCCTTTCTCCATTAGATGATCAAAGATCCACCTCACCTATGGTAACCTTATAAAAGCAAATTTTATTTTATATGTTGATATAAATGAGTAATGAATACTGTATATAATAAAAAATTTATAGAATTGTGTTGATGACAATAGATAATGAACACACCAAAATCTTCCCCTAGAATATTTATCAAGGAACAATTATTCTTTTAGTGGACTTTATTTTCATAATAAAAGACTTACTACATCCTTCTCCTTATCCTTCCTCTTGATCGGTCTCCTCCAAAAGAGGTGGTGTAAAGGTCAATTGAACTTGGTTTTCTTCTTAGGGAATCTATCATAACCATTCCTCTTATTCCCCATAATAATTGAATGTTTTTCATGATTCATGTACTTCTGCTCCAAGAGAATCAAATTTAACATATTTAGGATTATATTCTCTATTCAATTCAAATTAAAATTCAAAATTAAACTTTAGAATCTATGAGTAAGTGATGTGAGCATGAGGTATGTGAAAAACTAATTATGTATCTTGAAACCAATAATTTCTAAATGATCAATGTATCTAATCATCTTGGTTGTGTGAGTTTTAACTCATGCAACTTCTCTATGATTTCATTTAAAGAGTACCTTGGATATATCATAAATTTCATTTATTTTTTCTCTTGATAAAGATAATGATTATGATACAACATCATGTATGAATCCATGTATTCATGAATCTTATTAGTCTAATTAATCATGGATGAAAACAAAAGTAATTATACTTCGAAAGAATCATCTATTTTTTTCTAGAAGACTAAATTCTTCTACTCACTTTCTTCTTAAGAAGGATTGATAGGAACTAAGGACTCATACATGTAAAATATTCTCTCATGTAATTTTATGAAGTTCAAGAACCTTTATAACTCTAGGAATTTATCATCAGTCAAGAGACTATTATACTGTAATATTTATCACATGGATACTTCAATGGTTTAATGAATTTCTATTTTTTTATAAAAAATAAAATAAGACAATAATACTTTATCTTGATTACCAAGTGTTATGAAATTTATTATATTTCATTAGAATACCATTATTTTATCAAATAAAAATAACCATCTCCATGGGATTAGTAATATACCATAATGTTGATATTTTAGTTTCAAGTATCTATATTCTCCATTTCATTACCCAGATGAGGGCCCTGTCAAATTATTAAAGGTATTTAGGTGGGTAGTTTTTTTAACTACATCAACTTGACGTTTGTTAATCTATTGAGTATACTCCAAGATCTTGAAATCCAAAACTAATATTTCCTTAATAATTTACCCCAATTTCAACCAATTTATGTAAGGGAAACTACTATTGATTCTAACTTGGTTAATTCAATTCAAAAAATTATTATAATTCTTTGATAAATGAATTTTGTTTGACGAGGGACAGACCAACACATAGGTCAATGGTTACATTTTAACTGAAATATTTTAAGGTTATATATGACTTAATATTTTCTTGTGGGATATTTCTTATAATTATGTTTAAATATTATTTATTGTATCGCTTTACATTTAGGGTAATATTATTTGGAATTTAAAATATTAATTAACTATATATGATAAAATAATTTTTTCAAAATATATTTATTTTGTCTCATCTTTGCGTGATTTTAATTTATTTACTTTATTTAATCATGTTTAATCCTCAAATAAACCAATCATCACATAAAAAAATATAATCATGCAATGGGTAGAATAAAACAAATATGTGATATGATCATGAGATTTTAAGTATTGGGTTTTTAATTTGTGTAAAATAAACCAACCCTTTACCCTAAGGGAATAACTCATTGAGACAATACCTATCATGATTTATAGCATTCAACCTTTAACTTGTGTATATCCTTAGTTTTTTTCACCTTATCATTATCTTGAAATATCACTGCTGACCTAGATATCATTCCTTTATATATATTTACTCACTTGTAGGTGAGGGGATATAGGGGTTTAGATTAACATAAATGTTTTTTAGACATGTAGACACACACATAATAAGGAGGATGGGATGATTCACAAACGATCATATTTAATTTAATAATAAATTTATTACAAAACCTTGGGAATTAATAATTAAATTAAATACAAACCCAATATATACATAAACTAGTCATGATCATGATCATTCAAATCTTGTAACAACTATCTTCTAACATTCATTTTAATTTTTTATTTAGTATGATAAAATTAATGGTTTAATAAATTAATCAACTTATTAATTAATTAATTATTCATATTAATTCACTATTTGAACAATCCTTTAGATTCCCATCCTACAATTTTTGTTAAAAAATTAAAAATTAGTTTTAATTTAAAATTATTAATTACAATTTGGGTAATGGAGGCAACATGATATGTACCCTTTTATGTCTACATAAATCCATCGCTGGAATTTAATTATTGCATGACATGTACCATCACTTGAAACGACATGTGAATAATTTTATGTATAGTCCTTGTCATGTAATATATACTTACATATCATGTGTGCCTACATGGAATGTTATGATATGCATGGAATAATGCTATGGTGGTCGATCTATGTAGTGTTCACAACAAGTTTGACCACATGACTTGCCTGTAATATACTTGGCATGTACTGATGGTGATTACAAGAAGTAAATGACATGTAAGATGACCACACATGTTGTATATTTATATAATAACATTATAAAAATTACCAATGTATTTAATTACAAATGACCCACTAAAATAACTAGACATGTATTATGTGTGGAAAACCCTATCACATGACATGTAAAACTAGATATATCTAGGTTGATTGATTTTGAATTAATTAATTAATTTTTTCTATTTTTTTACTCACATGAAAATCTTGTATCGATGGGTTTATTGATGAGTTGGCCTAAGTTACATGGAATTTAGAGCCAACTATATGTCATGTAATTCATTAGTGGCCACCCACACAGCATGATGGGGATCTCAGTGAGTGTATTTCATGGGTTATCACGTGTTTCATGGAATTTATAACATGCTAGAAACCATGTAATTTCCATTATCTAAGGCCACTCAATTTGAAGTCGATATGATATGGGTAGAAATTACATGCTATATACCTTTTCCAAACATATTATGTGATCTACATAGCGACAAACCATGTGGGGTTACACTATGTGTTGACAAACTATATATTGTTTCCCTTTTGTCTAGTTATGTTCTAATTAGAGGTTAATACAAAATTTGTATTGTCTTCGTATACTGATCCCCACACAAAATGTTCTGATTTCCAGGGCTCCCTTGAATGTGGTAGACCAAGGGTACACCGTGAGTACTTTTTCATTACATGTCATGAAACTGTGTCACTCAAAAAAAATTGTTGTAGCCACTTAATGGGATCATTGAGTGTTATTTATTTGTTCATGTCCTATTCTTGGACATATGTAACTCAATGATCAGGTGATGTCAAATTTTGGATTTAATGAATGAAAAAAATAAATGAAATCATGAAAAAAATTCTGAAATTCAATCAACAAATAATAATTTGATTTCATTGGTACCATTTGGAGGTTTTACTGAGTATCATGAGAGGTTATATTCATTCCCAATATTTTTTTCATTTATTTTAATGAATAAATCCACATAACATGAAAAATGTGTCCCTTGATTATGCATAGACAAGATTTCTCACATTTAATTTATAATGAATTTTAAATAATAATTACCTCATCATTAAAATTATTTTTTGGATACTGATACATTTTATATCCACTCTTATAGTTGAATCATTATTGTTATGGAAAAATAAAAAATTGATGGTTATACACACATGTTCTATGAATATTGAAATTATTATATTTTCATTTCAAGTTATAGAATAGTGTAATCAAGCAACTTTCATCATTTAATATTTATTGTAATATAAATTCATCTGATCTTGGAAGAATACGTGTCTTATTCTATCATTCTTCATAGGGAGAAGGATTGTGACCCAAAATTCTTGAGAGATTACTTGAGATATTCTCATGCTCTTGAGAGGATTGTCTAGAGAGGATTTTATATGCACAATAATTCTGATATGCACTGAAAATGATATAAATCGAATTATATAATCATGGATAAATAATTAGAAATTACACAGAGGCCCTTTACCAAATTGTTTATTCTATTTAAAAACCTCATAAAATATTAACAATAATATTATTGATATATTCCATGATTTTTTCTAACTTAAAAATATTTAAATATCATTTTTTAAATAAATAAATAAATATTTTTTAAAGGATATTAAATAATATATACATCATTTACATTGGACCCTTAATAAATATTTTCAATATAAATCAACTGTAAAGACCAAAAAATTTCAAGGAATATTTTTTCATAAATACTTTGGAATTTTACGAGT
The DNA here is from genome assembly GCA_963277665.1 of Viscum album. Taxonomy (NCBI): domain Eukaryota; kingdom Viridiplantae; phylum Streptophyta; class Magnoliopsida; order Santalales; family Viscaceae; genus Viscum; species Viscum album. The sequence continues at coordinate 740,900,457 of OY728123.1, read as the reverse complement.
TTGCGGTTTCTGACGACACTTGATTCTGAGGCCCAGTGTGCCTGAAATCAATTTCTGAAGTTTTGTTTAGGTAAGTTTAGTAAACATACGTCCGGGTTTCTCTATCTTCTGAACTGGTGCTCAGAATTGAAATCTGAGGACACCAATGAACTCGCAGCACCATTATTCGCTTAAGGGGACCTTTACCGTAGTTGCGTTTTATGTGGGTTGAGAGTTAATATTTGGGGATTCAGAATAAAATAAAAAACATTTGTGGAACACAATTTTTTTTTATGGAAGTTGGTTAATTCCTCTCAAGGGGAGTTAGAGGTGGGGCCCACGCCCACATAACCTCCCATGAGAGGATATTTGTGAGGTGGGGCCCACACAAGCCTAACATTTCCATCTTCCCATAGCTTCCCCTAAACTCCCTTAAACCCCTTGTTTAATTCTTGACAACCCCCCTCTTTAATTGCTAACCCTTCACCTTCTTCTCTCTCTAATTAATTTTTCCAACACATGGTAAATTAATTAGGTGATTCACTTAATTAATTTATTTTGTGTGTTTGAATCATTTTGAAAATGCATGGAAAGTTTATTAAAATAGGGGGAGCCTTAATATAATATTTGCTTGGAAACTATTTTGGGGTGGAACTTCAAGAGGATTAGATAAAGAAAGTATTCTTCTCCCGATGAAGAACGGCCCAATGAAGAACGTCTTTCTCCCTCGACGAAGCACGCTCCACGATACGAAGAATGCGAAGTCGCCAACAACGCTTCTTCCTCGGGTGCACTCTGACGTCAATGGAATCGACACCATTCTTCCGCGATGCCCGACTACCGTGACATTCATCTTCCGCGGCTTGACGACGAGTGACGTCTTTGTGAGGTAGGGATTTTTTATATTCTTTGAATGAATAAATTGTACCCCATTCATTGTTAATTTTCTGAATTGACATTGGCCGATTTTTACCGCCTAACGCGGAGGGTGCGAGCCGGAAAAACATGGCATGATGACCCTCCATCATTTCTTGTTTTTCTGGAAGCGGTGACAATCGAAGGCAGCGACCGCACGCCAGCCGCATGCGGAGGAACTGCGACCTATAACAGTGGGCCCCTCGACCGAAAGGGAACCTGTCGGCTAATGCCAGCCTGGCTGAAGGAGGACCGCTTCACCATAAGGGGCATCGCGATGCGAAAGACTACTTCCAGCATTCCACGGGCTGTTCGGCTGGCGAAACGGCCGGCAGGCAGCCGGTCGGGCTGAGAAGAACCACAACGCCCGGAGGGCGCCGCACTGGAGGAACCGCGGCCCGCCCAAGCGGGCCGCTTGCGTCGGGAAGGCTGGCCGGCATCAGCCGGACGTTTTGGGAGGGCGTCGCCACTTGGCGCTGCCGGTTCGGGAAAGCGGGGGGTCGTGCTCCCCCCCTCGAACTGCTCGGCCCCTTCGGGCCGAGCCGCGTCGTGCCGGGCTAGGACACACCCCACCGGGCTGGTCCGCGCTCCATCGAGCTGGGCCACGTGATTCACCGGGCCGGTCCGACCCTCAGTTGGGTCGGACCCGCCAAAACCGGGTTGACCCGACCCATCGGCCCACTGGGCTTAACGGGCCGAGCACGTTTCCACTTAAAGGTGAATATCTTTAAGACCGCGCGTCTAATCGACACGCCGTCTGTGACACTGAGACCCCTACGACGAGGCGGTCCTTTTTGAAATACTCTAACTAAGTTTTGGAAAACTTTGGAAAATGGCCGGGTTTGGAACGAGCATATTTCCAACTGGACCCCTGGAACAAAAAATCCAATATCTCTCCGACCGGGCGTCTGATTGACGTGTTGTCTATCGTGTCGGGTTCCTTTTGATGAGACATAACTTCAGGATACATCATCTCGGGACTTCATGACAGTTGATGTATCGACCCCTTTGCTTGAGGAGCAGACCCTCCCAGAATCGAGCGTGTTGTGTGCAGGAACCCTAGAGTTGCCTGCAACCACGACGACAACTGTACTGGAATTCTCCGTGGGTTCGGCAGCAACGACAACTGTACTGGAATCCTCCCTAGGTTTGGCAGCAACGACAACTGTACTAGAATCCTCCATGGGTTCGGTAGCAACGACAACTATACTGAAATACTCCGTGGGTTTGGTAACGACGACAACTGTACTGGAATCCTCCGTGGGTTCGGCAGCGACAAAATCTGTACTCGAATCCTCCGTGGGTTCAGCAGCATTGATGAATCAGTGACTACATCTAAGAATATCTACCTCTATACGAAAGATGTGTACCTATGTGAGCTGAGTCTTGACTTTCAATCATTATCATTAATGTGATTGACTTTCTTCCTGTGTGGACTGGGTTGTTCTTGGGATCGAGAGTTGGAGCCGAACTGATGTTGATAACTTAGGTATATGTATGGGCATATACCTAAGTAGGGTTTGTTGTTTTCATGGTTGTATCTTTTCCTTATAGTTTATCCTTCGTGGATTCTGGGAGACCTTCGGGGGTCTCAGGGTCCCTACTGATTATCGTATACTTACCCCTCCACGAGCTATTCCCGCACTACCTTGTTTTGGATGCAGAAGACAGACAACACTAATCGAGGAGGAGACTTGTGGAGCAGGACGGTACATAGAGGTGGACCACTTGGTGAGACATACACGAAGCGGACTGATGAACCAGAGGTGCAGAAGAGGCCATCTGTACCCACCCTTTAGGTGGGGTTCCCAGAGGACGACTCAGTAGTAGCTGTTTACTTTACTATAGTTGTTCTAGATTTTCAGTTGTAAAGTACTTTACAGCCGGGTTTGTATACTGGTCCATTTTCTTTTTATCACTTACTTTGTGTATCCAGTTTTACTTAGTTCTTGCTTTACTTGTGTACTTTGTTGTGTTTGGTTACTTTCATAAAGGAAATGCCTTCCCAGTATAGGGATTTACGCCTTTGGTGCTAGTCTCCAGCCCCTGGCCTATGGAAGGCGGGCTTGGGGTAGTCACGGCACGGGCCCTGAGGAAGGGTTGTGACAAATTGGTATCAAAGGAGTCGGTTCTACCATAGAAATGAGGACTCTGATCATTCTTTTATGTGAAGCAATTGTGTTAACTGTATTGAGTGTGGTTTTTAGTCCATGGAGTCCTGTGTTGGTGAGGCGGCCGACGTATCCATACACTAGGACCCTGACCTCTGATTTCCAACTCAGTGCATGAAAACACTTATTGCATGTGTGTTTCTTTTGAAAAAATTTCTTTGTCATTACTTCATGTCAGCTCACCAGGTATATTGTTTGACTTTGGTGCACCTGTTAGCTGGGGTTCCGAATTACGTGCAAGATGGTAGCCCATCGAGTGACGAGGCTTCGGTGCAGGGCCTCATCACAGTAGAGGGACCAGCGGTACCACTACCCACTGAGCCACCGATACTACCAGCTCCAGAAGTAGAGAGTGCACGCCACTTGAGCATGTTGCACGAGTTTCAGCGATAGAGGCCGCCTAGAGAGATGGACCAACAGGCAGCTGAGGATTGGTTGGAGGCTGTCATCAGGGTTTTCAGATTGGTAGGGAAACCAACCGAACTTATGATGATCCTTATTGTCAGTCTCCTGCATGCAGCAGCAGGTAGATGGTGGATCTTGATGCTCCATCTGCACGACAAGGCATCTCTACATTGGACAGACTTCGAGGGTCTCTTCTTCTCGGAGTTTGTTCCAGCCACCCTTCGTGTGGTGCGGATTCAGGAGTTACTTCATCTGTAGCAGGGCAGCATGATAGTAGCTCAGTACTCAGCGAGGTTCACTGACCTCTCACGCTACTCCACGGATATGGTATGTGACCCGTTCTTCAGGGCCCGGACCTTTGAGCAGGGACTGAGGCACGAGATCAGAGATTTGATGATTCCTCTCAGAATCCCGATGTAGGCATGGGTGCTAGAGCAATCCCTTATAGTGGATATCATTCTCACTAAGCATTCACCAGTAGCGAGACCCACTACAGGGAGACACGTAGTGGAGTCTTCTGCAGCCGGTAGTAGACATTTGACACAGAGGTCCAAGCGGACCAGGCCATCATGTGGGTGACCTCAGGATACATGTTCGGTTGTGCGGGGAACCCGAAATAGAGCCAGCTATACGAGTAGCAGGAAGTGCTATGCATGTGGAAGACATGGTCACATGGCTCAATACTGTTCAACCCTCCATGCAGACGAGCAGAAGACAGTAGAGGGACCACCCAAGCAGAGGCAGAGGTTCAACAGTGGCGGTCCGTCAGGAGGGGGCGGACGAGGCAGAGGAGCTGGCCGAGTAGCAGGTGGTGGACGATGTTTCGAGGCTCTTCCACCACCACCACCAAGAGGTCTGCCCCAACTATAGGGAGCTAGCGGACAGAGGCGAGCGCAGCTCCAGGTAGTCGAGGGCCACGACCATGGCGCACCTGAGATAATTTGAGGTACTATCTGTGTCTACTCCACCCTTGCTGCAGTACGGATAGACATAGGAGTGAGTCATTCTTTCATTTTCACTACGCTTTTTCAGAGCTCGGAGATTCTGATGGAGCTATTGGATCGATCCTTACACCTAGAGACTCCTACAGGAGCAGACTCGACAATTACGCACTGGTGCCGGCAGTGTGAGCTTACTCTAGGAGGCGAGAGCTTCGGCTGGGGACTTCTTGTAGCGACGTCAAGGCCTTACGACGTCATCTTGGGTATGGACTGGTTATCTATAGTCCATCCTCATATTGACTTTATTAGGTGCAAAGTGCGGTGTGTCCTCATGGATGGGAGAAGCTTCACCTTCATCGGTGAGAAGGGAGCCTTTGCAGCGCAGGATGGACTTTCGCAGAGGAGAGGGCAGCCAATCACACATTAGTTGGCTAGTCTCATCCATGGAGCAGTTGATGTGCGAAGTCCAAGTTTTCCTGTTGTGGTGGATCATTATGCATACGTTTTTTCTTGACTACGTTCCTGGACTGCCTCCTCGCTGATGGGTAGAATTATACATAGACTTGTACCTTGGGACATCACTGATATCTACTCCAGCATAATGGATGGCTCCCTCTGAGCTTTGTGAGCTGCAGAAACAGTTAGAGGACTTGTAGGGAAAGGGATTCATTCGAACCAGTGTTTCACCCTCGGCTTCTCCGATTTTATTCCCCAAGAACCCGGATGGGAGCTTGCAACTGTGTGTTGACTACCGTCGCCTAAATCTGGTGATCGTGAAGAACAAGTTCCCACTTCCGAGGATTGACAACCTTTTTGATAAGCTCAAGGGAGAACGATGGTTCTCGAAGATAGACCTTAGGTCAGGTTATCACCAACTCAGAGTTCGAGATGAGGATGTGAAGAAGATGGCCTTCAGGTGTCGGTATGGCCACTACGAGTTCTTGGTTATGCCCTTTGGCATAACCAACGCTCTAGAACTGTTCATGAGTCTCATGAATAGGATCTTCAAGCCTTACCTCGATCGATTTTTCATAGTTTTCATCGACAACATATTTATTTACTTGACTATTGAGGAGGATCACGCCTACCACTTTCGGGTTGTATTGGATACACTCTGAGAGCATCAGATTTATGGTAAGCACTTGAAGTGCTAGTTTTGGATTCGAGAGGATCATTTCTTAGGACACGTCATCTCGAAGGCTGGAGTAGCAGTGGATCCACGAAGATTGAGGCAGTGCTTTCTTGGGAGCAACCCAAAAGTGTCACGGAGGTGCAGAGTTTCCCGGGTCTGGCTAGATACAACAGGAGATTTGTGCCAGACTTCCCCAGAGTTGCAGCACTGCTTTTAGCCTTAACAAAGAACGGGAAACCCTTCGTATGGTCATATTGATGTCAGTAGAGCTTTCAGGAGTTGAGATAGAGATTGACTAGTGTGCCCATCTTGAGGATACCAGAGGAGGGCGTTGGGTATGTAGTTTACTGCGATGCATCAGGGACCGGACTCGGGTGTGTCCTAATTTAGGAGCGGGAAGTGATCACATATGGTTCACGACAGTTGAGACAACATTAGAAGAACTACGCTACCCATGACCTGGAGTTAGAAGCAGTGGTATTTTCCTTAAAGATGTGGCGGCACTATCTGATGGGTGAGCTCTTTACAGCCTACTCTGACCACCAGAGTCTCAAGTACATCTTCTCACAGAAGGACCTGAATCTGAGATAGCAGCGATGGCTCGAGTTCCTCCAGGATTATGACTTTGAGATAGTCTACACTCCTGGGAAGGGGAACGTTGTAGTTGATGATCTCAGCAGGAGATCTGGCATTTAGCAGCTAGGAGAGGCGACGGAGCAGCTAGCTGCGTTGCAGATATCCTTTGTTGGTATTGATGGAGCAGCCTTTCTTCAGTCTCTCACAGTCACTCCTCCACTTCTTCAGTGAGTCAGGGAGGCATAGCATGGGGAGGTTGACTGTGAGAGGCTATGTGATCAGATAGCCTCAGGGCAGGCACCTGATGGATTTTCTGAAGTAGGGGATCATGTCATCATCTTTAGGGGATGGACCATGGTACCACATGTACTACAGGAGGAGGTGCTGAGGAAGTTTCACATTTCCCCTCTAGCTATACATCCAGGAGTGGAGAATATGTACCAGGAACTCAGACGATAGCATTGGTGGCTGGGTATGAAGAAGGTTGTAGTAGAGTTTGTTTCACAATGCCTCACTTGTCAACAAGTGAAGGCAGATCACCAAGCACAACCAGGATTGGTACATCCCTTAGAGGTACCAGAGTGGAAGTGGGATAGGATATCGATGGATTTTGTGACGGGTCTTCCACATACTTCCAGAGGGCATGTCTTTATCTGGGTGATTGTTGACTGACTCACAAAGTCAGCCCACTTCCTACCAATCAGAGAGCTGGGCTAAGTAGAGAGCTTGGGATGCCTCTACATTCAGGAGATCGTACGGCTTCATGGTGTGCCATCGTCTATCATTTCTGATCATGATGCTCGTTTCACCTCCCGTCTATGGAAGGGTTTACAGGAGGATTTTGGGATGCAGCTACGTCTGAGCACCGCCTTTCATCCTCAGACGGACGGCCAAATAGAGAGGACCATTCAGACACTCAAGGACATGCTCTGTGCATGTGTCCTTGACTTTGGTCGCAGCTGGTAGGATCACCTACCCTTGGTGGAGTTTGCGTACAACAACAACTACCACTCCACCATCGGGATGGCACCATATGGGGCACTGTATGGCCGACCCTACATATCACCCTTGTGCTAGACTGACCCTAGTGAGTCAGCACTTGTAGAACCAGAGATGGTTCTGGCTACGATGGAGAAGGTGTAGATCATCTAGGAGTGGATGAATACTACACATAGAAAATAGAAGTCCTATGTTGATAGGAGACAGAGACCACTGGAGTTTGAGGATGGTGACCACGTTTTCCTACGGGTCTCACCTCGATGAGGTCTAACGAGATTTGGTCAGGGTGGCAAGTTATCTCCACGATTCATCAGACCTTTCTAGGTCCTCAGCAGAGTAGGTGAGGTGGCTTACTGCCTGGACCTTCCACCTCAGTTGCATTGGGTGCATGACGTCTTCCACATATCTCAGCGGAGGAGATATGTGCACGACCCAACCCACATCATCGATCACAGGGAGCTGGACATCGATGACAGGGAAACTTTTACGGAGGTCCTGGTGGAGATTGAGGATCGAACGGAGCGGGTCCTACGTTGATAGTCGATTCCTCTAGTGCGCATTCGCTGGTAGCATGGTAACCTCCAGGAGAGCACTTGGGAGTGGGAGGCTCAGATGCGAGCTTCGTACCCCCATTTGTTTCCCTAGTGTGTGTTGTAGCTTTACGGGGACATAAATCCCTGAGGTTGGAGTAATTTAAAGAACTGAAAATTTCATGTAAAATTTTTCAATAAATACTTTGGAATTTTACGTGTCTGTGGTTTCTAACGACACTTGATTCTGAGGCCCGGTGTGCCCGAAATCAATTTCTAAAGTTTTGTTCGGGTACATTTACTAAACGTACGTGCGGGTTTTTCTATATTTTGAACCGGTTATTGGAATTAAAATCTGAGGACACCGATGAATTCATAACACCAGTATTCTCTTAAGGGGACCTTTACCGCAGTTGAGTTTTATGTACGTTGAGAGTTAATATTTGGGAATTTAGAATAACATAAATAAAAATTGTGGATCACTATTTTATTTTTGGAAGTTGGTTAATTCCTCTCAAGGGGAGTTAGAGGTGGGGCCCACACCCACATAATCTCCCATGAGAGGATATTTGTGAGGTGGGTCCCACACGATCCTAACCTTTCCATCTTCTCATAACTCTCTATAAACTCCGTTAAACCTCTTTTTTAATTCTTGACAACCCCCCTCTTTAATTGCTAACCCTTCACCTTCTTCTCTCTTTAATTAATTTTTCCAACCCATGGTAAATTAATTAGGTGATTCGCTTAATTAATTTATTTTGTGTGTTTGAATCATTTTGAAAATGCATGGAAAGTTTATTAAAATAGGGTGATCCTTAATATAATATTTTCTTTGAAAATATTTTGGGGTGGAGCTTCTGGAGGATTAGATAAAGAAAGTATTCTTCTCCTGATGAAGAACGCCCCAACGAATAACGGATTTCTCCCTCGACGAAGCATGCTCCATGATTCGAAGAACGCGAAGTTTCCAAAGATCATCATCTTCGGGTGCACTCCGACGTCAATGGAATCAACACCATTATTCCGCGACGCCTGACTACTGTGACATTTGTCTTCCATGGCTTGATGATGAGCGATGTCTTTGCGAGGTAGGGGTTTTGTATATTCTTTGAGTGAATAAAGTGTACCCCATTCCTTGTTAATTTTCTGAATTGACATTGGCCGATTGTTACCACCTAACGCGGAGGGTGCATGCCGAACAAACACGGCCCAATGACCCTCTGTTGATTCTTATTTTTCAGGAAGTGGGGACGATCGAAGGAGACGGCCGCGTGCGGGCCGCATACGGAGGAACCGCGGCCCACAACTACGGGCCGCTCGGCCGAAGGAGAACCTACCAGCTAATGCCGGCTGGGTCGAAGGAGGAGCGTGGCGCCACAAGGGGCGCCGCCCAGTGGAATACCGCGGCCCGTGTTCTGCGGGTGAACCGGCCGGGCAGAGAAGAACCGCTGCGCCAGTAGGGTGCCCCGTTGGAGGAACCGGGGCCTGCCCGAGTGGGCCGCTTGCACCAGGAAGGGCGGCCGGATATGACCAGCCGGCTTCGGTGGGCCAGTTTGGGAGGGCGGTGCTTCTTGTCGCCGCCGGTTCGGGAAAGCGGGGGGCCGCGCTCCCCCCCCCCCCCCCCGGACCGCTCCGCCCCTTTGGGCTCAGCCGCTCGGCGAGCCGGCTGAGCCACGCCCTACCGGGCCGGGCTGTACCATGCCAGGCTAGTCCTCATCAGGCCGGGCCGTACCGTGTTGGGCCAGGCCGCAACACTTCGAGCCGTGTGACTCACTGGGTCGGACCTGCCAAAACCGGGTTGACCCGACCCGTCGGCCCACTGGGCTTAACGGGTCGGGCCGGTTTCCAATTAATGTTGAATCTCTTCAAGACCGCGTGTCCGATCGATGCGCCCTCTATGGAACTGAGACCCCTACGATGAGGCGGTCCTTTTTGTGATACTCTAAGTGAGTTTCGGACAACTTCCGAAAATGGACGTGTTTGGAATGAGCATTTTTTCAACGGGGCCCCTAGAACAAAAAATCAAATATCTCTCAGACCGGGCGTCCGATTGACATGACGTCTATCACATTGGGTTCATTTTCACGAGGCAAAACATCAGGATGCATCAATGCGATAATTTGTGATAGTTGATGTATCGACCCCTTTTCTAGAGGAGCGGACCCTCCCGTAATCGAGCGTGATGTGTGAGAGAACGCTAGAGCTTGCTACGACAGTGACGAAAAGTGTATTGGAATCCTCCGTTGGTTCAGTAGTGATGAAAACTATACTGGAATCCACCATGGGTTCGGCAGTGACGACAACTGTACTGGAATCCTCCGTGGGTTTGACAGTGATGAAAACTGTTTTGGAATACTCTGTGGGTTTGAAAACGACGACAAATGTACTGGAATCCTCCGTGGTTTGGCAGCGACGACAGTTGTACTGGAATCCTCTGTGGGTTTGGCAGCGACCATAACTGTACTATAATCCTCCGTGGGTTCTGCAGGGTTGATGAATCAGTGACTACATTTGATCATCTCTACTTCTATACAAAAGATGTGTACCTATGTGAGCTGAGTCTTGACTTTCAATCATTATCATTGATGTGATTGACATTCTTCCTGTGTGGACTAGACTATTCTTGGGATCGAGATTTGGAGCTGAAATGATGTTGATAACTTAAGTATATATATGGGCATATACCTAAGTAGGGTTTGTTGTCTTAATGGTTGTATCTTTTCCTTGTGGTTTATCCTTCGTGGATTCTGGGAGACCTTCGGGGGTCTCAGGGTCCCTACTGAGTATCGTATACTCACCCCTACATGGGCTATGCCCACTCTACGTTGTGTTGTATGAAGACGATGTACAACAAAAATAAAGGAGGATACTTGTGGAGCAGGATGGTACCTGGAGGTGGACCACTTGACGAGACATACATATAGCAGAGGGATAGACCGTAGCTACAGAGGAGGCCATCTGTACCCAGCCTTCAGGGGCGGTTCCCGGAGGATGACTTAGTAGTAGCTATTTATTTTACTACAGTTGTTCTAGCTTTTTATTTGTATAGTACTTTACAGATGGGTTTTTATACTGGCCCATTTTTTTCAGCACTTACTTTGTGTATCAAGTTTTACTCAGTTCTTGCTTTACTTGCGTACTCTATTGTGTTTGTTTACTTTCATAAATGCAATGCCTTCCCAGTATAAGGATTTACGCCTTTGGTGCTAGTCGTCAGCCCCTAGCTTATGGAAGGCGGGATTGGGGTAGTCAAGGAACGAGCCCCGAGGATGGGTCGTGACATCAACATTTATCAAACCTTGAATAATAAATATTTATTTTAATAAATAAATACCATTATATTGATAGTTAAATAAATAAATTTTATAATCACTAAATTGTGAATAAATATTTTTTTTAACTCAAGTCCCATATATTCTAAACTCGAATAACTTGTGATTTAATTTATCTAATCAACATTTCCACAATAATTATGATTCCATAAATTATAAATAATATTTATTCTTAATATTAAATCTAAATATAATTTGACTGATATTCTGAATACAAATATTGTGTGACCCCCTATATCTCTTTATCTAAATCATTAGGAGAAAATGACTAATGTCACAGATTCATGTATAGAAACAATTCATGGAACCCATAAAGAAATAATTTAACATTAAAAACAACCTATTATGAATGGTTACTGTGTAATATAATCACCCTTCATTGATCTATATTTGGGTATGCTTCATAATTTTTAATGAACCTATATGCTTGGTTTAATTTTTTTGACCCCGTAATATGAATTTGTTGTTTAATTTCCTTGGTCATGTACTTAATCAGATAGTTCAATTTCAAACAATGGTCTTGTGATATCATATTTCATTAACTCAAAAGGGATAAGTTTTTTCTTGACTTATTCAATCAATGTTATGTCCTTTATGAAGCACCCAATATATCCTACATCATTGTGGGAAAATATTGTCACTGTTTTTTTCAATACATCAAAGAAAAAGATTCGTGAGTTACATTAATAATAATATTATGTCTAAGGAACAATAAAATCATCTACATATAGGAAAATCCAATGAGACATATATGTTTTGGAATTCTTATTAAAAACTCTGGCCTCAAAACCTACCTTCTTGGAGATTTCAATGTCTGAATATCATGTGAATAATTGACTTCTGCTTACGATCACTAAGAACCTAATAGTAAAAATAAATTGTTTCCTATCAAATAGGTGTCATCAAGACCATAGAAAATATTTTAAACAATATTATTATGGCATTTACTGGTTCTAATTATATTGGGAAAATATTATAACCATTCGATGGGAAAAATACTCTAAGTTCATTATCAAATTAATTTTACCCATAATAACACTCTTCATATGATAAAATATTTATCAATATTCTCATAATAAAAAGTAAAAAAATTTAGTATGTTCTAGGGAACTAACTCTAATAAATAGGATATCCTTCTCTCCAAGTGGAATGATATAAAATTAGGGAGGGATTTGGTTCCATTTCCTAAGTATACAGACTATACTAGAAGATTAAATAATGCTTAATTAATATACCTTATATATAGATTAATCAATAAATATAAAATTCAACTGTGTGAAGATTATGATAGATAAATAATGATTTCAAATGATGATTCCAAATATAGTATAAAATAAAAATAGAGGTAACATATGGGTGGATTGTCTTCTAGAATATTATGGAAGATAATACAAGCTAAAGGGTTCATTTTTATTAAACTGAGATGAGACTCAAAAGTTATTGAGTGAAGCTAGTGGAGTGAATCTATAATCTAAAAGAGTATACCAATAGAGATATACTCTATAGGAATACATGTTTGAGATATATTAATGCCTCAAATCATTTTTGTATGATATAGAGTATATCTTAATGTATGATACACTTTTGTTTATTGTATATCCTATGCCTTAAAAAATATTTTTGGAATGATATTTGATATTGTATCACTAAAAATTCGTATATATCAATCCCAATGATTTGTATATATTGTAAAACATTTTTCTGTAAGAATCATGTTTAACAATTTTCTATGGTAGTAGGATATTAAACAAAAATATTTGGATCTCCCAGAAATTAGATATCATTATTATGTAGGTTTCATAAGATGAAAGACATGGGTGTTTTAGATTTTTCAACACTTAAAAATGGTTTGTAACCATATAATTACTCAAATTATTTATAACATTATATTTAATTATATTAGTGATCAAGAGATTCCATGAGGGTTATATAATAGGTCATCCACCATGAGATGGTGATAACACAATATATCCTTAACCAAGTTAAAATTTTACATCACTTAAAATATCTCTTCATTCTTCATCCTTTTCAATGTGAGGTACTAGAATACTATAGATGTGAGGATGATCCCACCTTAGAATTGAGTTATTAATCAACCCATCGATGTACCATGGAGGACAATGTGATTTGGTATCCCCTAAGGGATCTACATCAATCATATTGATTGAAGACAATTATGGAATCTCATAGATGTAAAATTCCCAACAGTTTCATCATTTTATTTAAACCATAGTTTCAATTTCAATTCATGGTAGATTTTGGGTTTAAGGGATTATTTCTATTTATGCTACATTAATTAAGTGTTAATTGATACATAAAAACCCTTCAGTGGTATTAGAGTAATACCATGATCATTTATTGATGAAATACTATTTGAATATGAAGAAATGTGATATCATACAGATATCATATTTATAATAATAAAAAATTATTATAATTCACTTATGTGATTGATCATATGATGTGTGATATTCTTGGATATGACACTAGTAGAAAATATATCCTTAACATATATTTTTTATTTTATTTTTTAGAGGTAATGAATTTTCAAGAGTTGTTATAAATAATTTATAACACCAATTATTGAAACCAATATTAGAAATTATTTACAATGTTTGTTATTTTAATATGAAATGTTAAAAATTATTTTTTACTTCATCAATTCAAATAACTGATTTTAAAGTTATAATTTATTTTAAAAATAAAAATATTGATTTAACAAAAAATCCATCAAATGTGTTTTTGATAAACAACATCAGTTGAAATTATGGTTTAAGAACAAAAATAAATTTTCATGTTGAAATAAACATTCATCAAAAAAATAAAGGTTAACCATTATCTGAATATAAATAAATATAATCCATGAAACCATGATAATAATTAATGAATATTATTATAAATTAATGGAAAATAAATTAAATGAGTTTATAAAATAATATCTGAATTTATTTTAACTCTATGAAAAAAACATTGATAAAATAATTATTTTAGAACATATATCTTCATATATAAACTATTCTCTATTATCATCACCACAATTTCTTTGGTTACATAATTCAACATCACCCTAATTTCTATAACTATTTTAAGTAAACCATTATAGTAGTTGAAATTATCGAAACATGATTTGGAATAGGTGAACCGAAAATGTGAAAAAATAGAAGAGGAAATTTTTCAATAATTAAGAGTAAAAATGAAATTCTTTGTGAGATAAAAAAAGTATAAGAAACATGATATAGTCATAGGCTAGAAAAATTCATGAGGGAAATCTCAAGGCAATTAGGGGAGTGGCATGATGTAAAAATATGAACTTTCATTTTAGGGTTAGTTTTTTATTTTTTTAGGTTTTTAATTATGGTTAATAAAAGTAGAATTAAAAATAAATTTTAATGTTATTTACTAAACAAATATCCATAAAAACGATATTTTAACACCATTTATGAAAAAATAATGTTAAAATTGATTTTTAACTCATGTTTTACATAACCTATGTTAAATGTAATTTTTTATACATGTGTGATTTGGTCATGCCATAGGATATGTTATATCATAGTCATAGACACATCACAATCCGTTGGTTTTACACTATATTATATCAAATGATATGGTGAATCATAGCCAATTATAATGCCACTCCAAAAATAAAAACAATCCATTGTATCATAATAGTAATAAAATACATATTGTAAATTATGACTCCCAAGTGACTGAATTATACGCCACATATGATCATTTTCTATCATAAAATATGATTAATAATGAAATAATCAATGATTTATGATATATATAACATAATTAATTAAGATATCCAAGTGAAATTTAATTTTTCTAAATTTCGACTATTAATTGAATAATATAATTTATAATTTATTTTATAAATTTTGGAGAAGGGTATTTTAGGATAGTTATTTAATTTTTCAAAATTTTATAAATTAATAAATTATGAGTTTCCTATAATTAATTATTATGTTTTTAAAACATTTAATATATATATTATATAATATTAGATGTTAATATTAAATAAACTTTTCAAATTATATTACATGAATTATAATTTTGATATAAAATATTTATATGGAAATTATAAGGGTAATTTATAAAATGGTTAAAAATTAAAAATTATGGAAAAATATAAAATGGGTTTTAATTAATGATATGATTTTTTATACTAATTAATTTAAATTGTTTGAATTGAAATTTCATTATTTGATAGATTATTTAGGGACATGAAATAGAGTTTTCTAAATTGATGTGTTCAAGGTTTGAATAATATTAAATATTTGTTTCATATGTATTGACAGAATATATAAATAGTTCATTAAAAATGTTTTGGAGTTGGTTCCCTAGATCCAACTACTTTATACTTTAGATTTCATGTATATTCATTGACATTACTATTTATAAATTCCATGTTACATATTTATTGTTCTTTAGTGTAATGTTAATAGGAATATATCATAAAATGTATGTCACATTAAAATGGTATTATAAATTCCCTACTATGATGATAATCGTGATATGACACGATGATGTTATTAAACTCTATTTCATACTGTCATATGAATTCATCTGATGTGACAAAGATGATGCAGACTATTAGATGTGAGTACTCATAAGTATATCATAATTCATCTCATCATGTTCGCATTTCGTAATATCCAAGATAGAATATTATGAGGACAAACCCACTGGTAGTAATTCCATACGTTACATGTCATTGGATATTCTTATTTGAAAATGAGTTTAATGATCCTTATACATGAGATTATTTTTAATTGATATCATGGGTCACATAATTTGATGTGTTGAAGATAATCATGAAAAATATTCTCATGGATAGGTAGAGTATATTGGGTGTGTCATGTGTGGAATTCCATTAATGTATAAGTCAAGAAAGTATTTGAACCGTCTATATTGGTGGAAGTTGAAATAACAACCCTTTAATTGAGATGAAACAATAAAACTATGTTCTATTTCCATGGTGTATTGATGGGTTCATTTTAGGAATTCAAGGAAAGATTCATCGAGAATATAGTTTGATTAAAAAAGTGTGAAACCTGATTAATATATGAAGAAAAAGGTATTTTATTATACAGTGAGAATTCATATATGATCTTTAACATTGTGACATTAACGTCTTCCTTGTGTTTTCCTTTATTCATAGTTATATAATGATATTTGACTTTAGATGAACTTTCCTAATGTCTCTAAAAAATAAGAATAGTGGGTTAAAAAATTATTTCTTTTATTTATCTAAATTGAATTCTATTTGAATTTATGTATTTGAATAGATATTGTTCTCTAGACTATGGAATAATATTAATTAAATATTTATTTATCATAAATATTCAGTATATATATATATATGTGAGAGGAATATTAAAATAAATATTTATTTATAAGATAATGAATATTATAAATATTTATTAAACTATTTAATGAATAATATTTATTATTCGAGGGTTATTAATTGTAGAGGAAGTTTATATTGAGCTATCAGGTCTAGTAGGAATGATATATTAAATATCATTTAAAAAATATTCATTTATACATTAAATGAAATGAATTATTTTTTAACTACGAGTTCAGATATTTTCATGTACGTAATGACAATGTAATTATTATTTATACAAGTGGTTTTCTAGAGATTAAGAAAATAATAAAGGTACATTTTTAATTGAATTATTATACAAATAAGATCTATATATACATGGCTATATCATTTCCTATAGTTAGACATTGATACACCCAAAACATCCCCTCTAGGTATTCCCTTAAAACTAGTGAAAAATTCACTTGAATTCTCTTAAGAACCGAGATCAATCCTTCACTTTCCTCCTCCCCTTAAGAATGAGAGAACAAGGATCAGTCTTTCAACATGAAAGAATTCTGTGGTGATCAAAGTAGAACATGATAATTGGTAATTCCACACTATAACTTGGAGAAACATTAACAATGATTTGAGATAATAGGATCATGTGTGTTTCATTACTAGAGGAATTTTATATTAGATAATATTGATGAAACAATGGTACAACTAAATACGGGTTTTGAATATCAATGTATACATTGAATAAAATTCTCAAATATGAGGTAATTATATATTTTCAATTAATTTTAAATTTAACATGAAAGATCACCTCTCTTGGTTTTGGAATTCTTTGGAAATTTTCATCAATGAAATTCATTATTCATGATATTTCTTATCATATACATTGTGGATCATTCATTGAAATTGACAAAATATGAGTTTGGAATAACCCAAATATGTGATTTTATTGTACCAAAAACCTACATGTCGTATTATAGAATCCATATTCAAATTTATAATTATTTATTGTCGCGACCCTGCCCTAAGTAGCTAGGATTCAGGGCCTTCCATTATATTGGAATGTGATAAAAGTAATCGAATCCCAATGGACTAAATATTTTAGTAGTCTTGGTAAACTAGATTCATAAATGATTCTTACACTAAAATTGAATACTCAAATTACAAAATAATTTTTTCCTATAATAAAATTACTCTATCTATCATATCCAAAAATATCATTCATAATAAACTTCATGGAATCTTGGAGAAAGGAAAAAAATATTGGTGATGAAAAATGCTTAGTAAGGGTTAATTATAATAGAAGATATCATGAATTAATAAGATTGATCTAAATTTAATGGTAAATAACTAGGCACAAATTCCATTTAAATAATTTTATAAGGAAATATCAATACATAGATATAAATAACTGCAAATTCATGCCCTTTAATCAAGAAACATCGAATGAAATGCATCTATAGATTTTATCATACTAAAAATATCATGGATAATAATAACTAAATTAAAATTAAGGAAGTGATTTAATATCAGATGTCATGTTTTACGAGAATATTATACCCTTACCTTAAAAATATTTCACAATGAGGTTTAGAAAATACTATAATCGGGACCTTTAATAAGAAAATTTAAAACATACTCGTTACAAACATGTAGGGTTTGTCTATCAGATTTCATCTCACAAGACTAACGATACATCAATGGGATTACTTTAAATAATACCTAACCCATTTCCTTCCTTTCCAAAGAATTCCTCATATATCTAATAATCAATTTAATTTAGAAACAATGTTCTTTATCATCAAGTATCGATATGGAGTAATGAACATGAATTTATCAATATTTTCCTAGATAATCAAATAACTTTTAAAGTAAGAACCGTATATAAAAATGGTATATGGTTTAGCAAATAATAATATCAATAAAAAAATAAATATATTTAAGATAAATGTAATGATCAATGGAAAATGATTACAAAAAAGTGATTGTTTCAAGAGAACGTTAAAAATCACAAAAAGTGAGATTTTAAAATAACATTTATCACTTCGTAATTTTCAAAAACAAACCTCATTGGATGAAATAATTCAAATTTAATATTAAAATACCCTGAATAATGAATTATTCATGATATTAAATGTCAAAGGGGATGTAT
Source organism: Viscum album (assembly GCA_963277665.1). Classification (NCBI taxonomy): domain Eukaryota; kingdom Viridiplantae; phylum Streptophyta; class Magnoliopsida; order Santalales; family Viscaceae; genus Viscum; species Viscum album. Next base: position 740,881,996 of record OY728123.1, on the reverse strand, counting down.
ATAGACCACATAAATGTTAATTTGTTTATAATAATAAATAAACCTCAATCGAATGTAAATTGAGACGAAGTCCCTTACCTTATGCTTCCTTTTAGTTGAATTCTATTTAACCTCATGTATAATGATTTTAATCATGTTATTAACATATAATAAAACCATATTAGTATTTATAATATCATATTTTATCCTTTTAAAACATATTATCTCCCATTTTTTAATAATATTTCATTGTTTTCATTGGTTTGGGTGTTAATCGCCTTGTTTTTCTAGTAAGTTATGACATGTTATTTTTTCTTATTATTACATAGATCATGATTTCATCATCTAGTGAATTTAAATCATTATTTAAATATTATATATATTCATCATATATTTATTTATAGTAATTTATAAAAAAATTATAGGAAATGAAATACACCATTCATGGAGATAATATGTTGTACTTATGTATGAAGATTGTTTACATTTTATTATTATATTGAATGAAATTATGTAAAATAAAATAATATATATATATATATATATTATCATTATATTATAATTAATAGGTAATATATATAACATATTTTTATTAAAACCATCCTTAATTCAATCCATGTAAAGCGTGAACGAATGACATTACTTCATGAGGTGGTAGTCCGACGTACACATGAGTGACATTATCATATTCCCAAAAAATGGAAATCATGAAGTTATGAGTGATATAATGATTAAATAAGAATAATTACATCATAAATATCATATATATCACATATAAATTATAAATACATAATTACTCAAAACCTTTAATATTGGTAATAGAAAAATGAATGGCATTGGTTTGCGAGGAAATAGTCTGTCGTATGTATGAACATAATATAACAATATACAATTATAAGTGTGTTTTTAGTTCTTAAACATAATATAACAATATATAATTATATTTAAGATTTTGAGTTTTTTATATAATCATGAAATAATAAGAATTTTAAGAGGTAGAGAAGGAAATAAAATAAATGATTTTAGAAGAACATTACCTCTTCTTCGAGTTTCCTCCTTAGGTTTGCACTAAAACCTTAAAAGTTTATATTTTTACCCAAATTAAGGATTATATGATGAGGTGAGGGAATTTTTGGATTTATTTTTGGATGATATCGGTCATGAGCAATGGATTTATAAGTGTAAATAAATGGAGGGAGTGACTGCCTTTTAATTGTTGAGGAGGAGTGGAATTCTTGTAAATACTCAAAAGTATTCACTCTTGGGGGGTTAATATTACCTAAAGTGGATCCAATATTGATATTTAATGAGGTGGTGGATTTTTGGGTTGATATAAACTTCAAACACACAATATAACTCATGGTTTAAATATTTTTTCCCTTAACTTATAAGATTCCTTATTTTATCATTTTGTTTTTCATTATGGTAACTAGTTTTCTAACCTACGTTTTTATCCATTAAGACTAAAAAAATGATACTTCAAATATAATAAAAATACATTAATTATTTATATTATATCTAATTTATAGAATAAAATTCTTATGTGTGTTGTAAATTAATTTTAATATATGCACAAGTATCGTGAAAAATACCGCTTAAAATGCAACCACACTAACTGAGTATTTTTTAGTATTTAACCATCAATATAGTTATTATAATTGAAAAATTGTTCCATTAATGGACCATATTTTATTTTTATTACATCTAAAAAATCACGTTAATATGCAAGAAGTTTTTGTAATTTTAAACCAATTAATAAAATTTCATTTATTTTAAAATAGCAATAATGTCAATTTTAACATTATTAATTTAATTTGAAAATATAAATATCCAGAAAATGCTTTAATTAAAATATATTAATTTAAATGATATGTATAATGATATATTCATTTAATAAAATATTATAACACAATAATTCATTAAATTTACTTCCATTGTAATATTTTTAGTATCATTTATTTTATATTATTGTTTACTAAATAATTATAGTGTTGGTGTTTCATAAGAATTTTGAGTAACTAATTCATGTATAACAATTAATTATAAATAATTATGATGGTAAAAACTTATTTATCATCCAAAATAATGTTGTTAACTTAACCTGGGTCGTTTTTCTCCCTTTACCAAGGTATTATAGAAATTAAATGTTAGAAAAGAATCATTTTTGTATTTTTCATTACATAACATATTATATTGGTCACATTCATGTAAACTTGTCCTAAATACTCATAAATATATATATTAAAGTCATAAGAGTTCAAATATTTCTATTTCATGGGTTAGGGACAAGTTTTGGTTCATTTTTACGACTTATATTCTATGTTTAATCACTAAGTAAACTCATTTTCATCTTAGTCTCCTTAATTGATTTTAACTTATTTAACTGTTAATTTTGGTCAAAAATTAAGTTTATATAATTATAAATTATAAAATATTATGATTTATATAATTAAATAAATGTTTTCAAATCTAATTCACAAAAGTGTAAGAATTTAATTTAAAATTAATCCCACTGATGAGATGAGAAAACAACTTTTTAATGTTAAAATGTTCAAGAGTTGGAAGTGTTTTCATATCAAAATTCAATGTGAAATTTATAAAAATTACATAAATTGAATTAATGGATATATAATTGAACTATTTTTTATTTGAAACCAAATAAAAATATAATTTAACATTACAAAATATTTTGATGAAAATACAATTTTCAATTAAAATGATTTATTTTTCACTATTAATAGACAAAATGATACTTCTTAGAAAAATACCAAAAAGTCACCCTAAGATATTTTTTATATTATGGTTTCAAAAATTAAGTTTAATTTTTAAATTAAAATTTATAAAAGGTTCAAAATTTATTTCTAAAACAAGTGTGCCATTAAAATGCATCACCACTACCTTTAAAAAAATATAGCATTTTATACATAAAATTGGATTTGTTCTTATATTATTCCTATCAAATATATTGGATGGCTGTAAAAAAATTATTGAATATATAATATATAAATCTCATTAATATTATCAAATAATAGTATTTAATTTAATTTATTAAATATTTTTTATAAAAATATTTTCATTATATTCAATTAGTTTTTATTTTTATTTATAATTAATTGGTAATTGATGAATTTAAAAATATATTTTTATAAGTTAGTTCATCCTATTCATACATTCCCTTCCAAGGGTTATGAAATAACAATTATATTAAATAACAATATTAATATTAAACTGTTGTTCAGTAAAACTCGGTCAAGCATGTTACACAATCCATCAAGGAAAGTAAATATTGAACGTATCATAAGCTAAAATCAGTGTTTTGTGTAGAGGAAACTAATATTATTATTGCTTGTAACTCAATATAAACTCAATGTTTCATGTGATATACCCTATTGAAGAGATTCAATTGATTTCAAAATAAATATATTGTAATTTTTTAGGGTGTTATCTTCTCTACTAATCTTGGTGTAGCTTGCCGCATATGCTATCAAATAAAATATTTTTCTTTTATAATTTCTAGATGTTAAATTATCCCACCTTAAATAAATTTTATACTTTCTATTTAAAATTAATCTCAGTAATCTTGGGTTTGAAATTTGTAAATACCGTTTTTAAAAAACCCACATCATAAAAGAGTTAATAAAATTTCATCATAATAAGAGATAAATAGAAGTAAAAATGTCAACAAGATTAATGACCTAACCACATTTCCATATAGGAGAAAATTGGTGTTAAATGGATACATTGACATTGAATAGAAAACTGACAACCAATTATTAAGGGATGGCGATAGAGAACATGTTTCAAAGAAAGTTAATGATCACAAATCCATAAAATAAATATGTGAAAAGGGTCATTAAAATCTCAAAAATGATGATAATATGACAATTTTTTTTGTTTCAAGATACTATTACTAGAGTTGAGGAATTATTTCACTCTCTAAAAATATAAGGAAATATATTTACATGATATGTTTCATTTTCATAAGCATAATATTATGCTTTGGTTGTGCCTTGAACTATTTCTACTTCTCTTCATAACACAGGTTACATCATATGGTGGAAAATTATAATAATACATAAAAACTCAACAAAAGTTAAACTTAAACCATTATATAAATAGTTAAACTTCATAAATTTCAAAATTAGTATTGTAGAAAACTTTAGAACCAGTTCTATGGTGGTTAGTATTATCCAATTTTCATTTTCCATATAAATAATCTCTTTATCCAATAACAATTATCTCAACATCGAGAACCTATTGAGGCTTATATTTCCCTCAACAATGTGTTTTCTAAAATATTCACATTTATTCTAAATCCTTTTTTGATACCATTCATCATATTCTCTCCAATCCTTAATAAAATACTACTATAGTACAATACCTATATATTTCATAATTCTTATGATGAGAATATCATCAATAAAATACCTTTACAACATTTTACTTGGATCCAAATACACAATCATATTAATCATTCCACTTTAATTGTATCGACAACATAATATTATCCTTTATCACTTAGTTCCTTATAATGTATTTTCCCATGATTCTTGGGGAATTTATTTGTATAGTGACCTATATCCTTACAACTAAAATATTCAATAGAAAATATTTATTTCTTCCCTTGGATTGTTTTCCTAGTGACCCTTTTTTCAACATTTATAACAAAATCCCAATCCCTTTAACTATTTCTGAGGGTGATTCTTACCACAATTATCACATGTGGGAAAATACTTCTATACCTCCTACCCTTTATGGATTATTTTCTCTATCATCCTCTTCTTCTCTTTCTTCCCTTTCAAGACACAAGAATTGGAGAGTTCATTCTCTATCTCGATAGCACATAAAACTATAATATCATATGAATAAAAAGTTTGATACAAAAATTCCATTTGGAAAATTAGATTAAACCAATCAATGAAATGGTAAATCATGTATTCAATGTTGTGTATGAAATTTGTATCATACCTTTATAACCTTGTAAAGGTATATTTAGACTTCATAACACTTTATTTCTACTTTTTCTTTAAACTAAAGAACATTTTCTTCATTTTATTTTGTTTCTCATGAGGGAAATATTTTTCAATGAATATATCCTTAAATTATTTCCATTCCATGAGTTTTCTTTCCTCTTCCTCCTTAGTATAAAATATAAAGGACCACTATTGACCAACATCACCATTAATACAATACACTAAAAGTGGAACCTTTTCCCTTTCATCACATCAACATGCCATAAATATCTTATTTTAAGACTTAATCCATTTATTAAATTCTATTGGATCAGTAGTCCCACTAAATAATGTGGACCTGTACCACATAAAGTTGTCCAACGTCATAGAATATCGATACAGAACTAGTTACTCCATCCGAGCAAGGTTAAGTGTCCCAATTTGATGAAGTTTCTATAATATGTTCATTAATATCAAAATTATAATACCAACTATACATGCTTCCTTGGGATTAAATCATCAAAATTTTCCATGAGCATGGATACCTTCCTTCCTTCCATGTTCCATATCTAAATAATGACCTATTATCATGAACCAACCTGGGTTGACCCCAAACCGGTCACCCAAGCCGGCCCAAGACAAGGCTCAAGAGGAATTCTAGATCCTCCCAGGCTGGAAACTAGTACTGGGAATCAAAGATATCATGAAGAGAATTATTTAGTCTAATAAAAAATTTAATCAAATAAATCAAATAGACCACGCAGAATAAATCCATGGAACATAAATAAATGAATAAACCAAACCAATTACAATGAAATACAACAAAAAAAACTAAAAACTAAGCAAAACCAAATAGGAACCTGACTAGATCCCCTTGTGACCTCATGGTAACAAATAACCATAAGAAAAATCCCACTCCATATGCAACCTAAACAGAACTGACCCTACCAAACAACTTGGTCTACCAACATTGAGTGGAACAAGTAGGGTGTCAACACAAAATATATAAGTAGTTAATAACAAAATAATCCATTAATTTTCTTTACAATTTTTTTAAAAGTTCTAGTTTGAAATAAATTTATGAAAATAGGTATTTCAATATAATTAAATATCCAAACATGGGTTTCTATAAAATCCTATTTCAATGAAATACACAACATTCTTTTTAAAACATATTTCCATTGAACACCCGATTTAAAAATCCAAAACCTATTAAGGATCCAAATAGATGATCAAATTTGTATGCCAAAAATAAAGTAAATAGTACATGTAAAGACAATTTAAAGTAAACAAGCAATGTAACCAACATGATAAATAATATAAAATTAGAACATATAGATAGTCATTATGGGAATTACCTAAACATCTTAATAATAAATCCCAAGATTTACTCGGTTTAGAACCACCTTTAAACATATGGTGAAGCTCCATAGTCAACAACTAACTAATTACTCTAAACTATCATCACCAATGGAAAATCCCACATGGCCTATCCTCTCCCTCGGGGGTAACATTTTTTCTAATCAGAATCAGGAAGTGACCACCAATCTACTTTTAGATGAAAAACAAGAAACCCATGATAATAGTATGAGGGAGAATGAGGAGGTTATCACATGATTGTAATTAACCATAACATAAAGATTACAACATTCACACCTTTCCGAAACCCCGACAATGACTATGTGAAGGCCCACACATTAGAAGGAAGGCCAAGGGGTTCCCATCTCACATAAAACCTATTAATGTTCAAAGTGGACTGACATGTGACATGAGTTTCTAAAATCACTTTCCAAAACACCTCAATGTACCAACGGGGCCGTAACCTTTAAAAATAAAAATCCATTTCCAAAAAAATTCCTAATCCCAAGGTGAAAGCTCTATTTAGGATAAAAATGTTCCCATTGGGCCTTACTTTAGGAAACACATTGAAAACCACATTTGAGATAATTAGAGAATTAAATATCCTTTTTTGGAAACATTGGGGTGTTATAAGAACCATTTGAAGTGGTGTGGGGGGTTAAGGATGATATTAGAGAAGAAATGAAATGTGTTTGATGATATAGGGGTTAAGGTGGATGTTATTATGAGAGACCGTTATCATTTGTGTGCCTATCCATTTGTATATCCTATGCATATATGAATATTACCACATCTAATAGACATGTATTTAATGGAATAAAAGTACCAAAGATTTCAATTTCAGAATCACAAAGGGCATTGTCACTAATCAAAAGGGTCCTCAGATAAGCATCAGACAATGAAAGTCACCCAATGCCCATAAAAAAGACTGAATTCACAAATGAACCAAGTTACAAGACATAACCCAAGTCCAAACACAACATGATGTTCTCAATTAAACTTTTAAAGATGATTTGGAATTTCATCAAATACATTGTATACATATATATTGTTAAAATCATAGAAATACTTAGAAAAACCATTTGACCATTTTAACAACATGAAAACTCCAAAAAAATCATACAACCACATCACAATTATGAGAAGTGAATTTATATATCAATTAGGGATTCTAAAGAATATATTATAAGTTTATGGAAAGTTAATGGATGGAAAACCTACCTTAATGATGTGTGAATAAAAAAAATTCTCAACAGGGGAAGAATGAGGTCTAAAGAACAAAAATAACACCCTATCATCAATGGAATCATAATCCCAAGATCAACCCTCTTCCCTAGGGTTCTATTAAGAGAGAATTGAGGAATGATAAACCAAGAACTAAATGAGGGAGAATATAACAAATGAAAATTGACCAATATATCCAAAGTAATTCATCTTAGAATATTGAGGAGGCCACCATGGAGGAATGAGATCCAAGGGACGAGGTTTTGGGAGCCCCATTGTGTACCTTGGTCGAGTAAGAGGGAGGAGGGGTGAATTGGGGTTAAAAATAGGGAGTGGAAAAAGATGAATTTAAACTTTTTAAAAATCATAGGTAACTCACATGGGTTGGGGACGTGGTTATTCAAATTGAGCACCAACCCTGTGCACCAGATTATAGAGGAGGGGATCAAACACTAACTAGTTACACATTGTGGGAATCCCTGATACAACAATGAAAAATGGTTCTATTAAATGACAGAGTTACCTCGTATTCTTACAACATTACTTCCTCTAACCCTGTGAAAGTTGGGCACCATATCCCTAAAACCAAAAACGAGGATGCAAGGTTTCTCCTTGAACTTCCATAGGTTTGGTCCAAACTATGTGAAAACATGAAATTAAAATGCTATAAGAAGAAATTGAATTAAAAATTCTCCCAACCCAAACAAGCTACACATTTTACCCTCAAACCATGCACAATGACCATGAACTGGGAAAAAACAACCAAAAAACTCTAAAACTCAAAAATTATTATCAATAACTCAATCCAAACCTCAACAAAAAGATCTGATATCAATAAAAGAGTAAAATAATGGAAAACTTAGGGTCAAGGTGTGACAATTATCCCCACTACAAAAAAATTCTTCCCCCATAAAGTCACCAAGTTGAATGAGAACCGAAACTCAAACTCGAAATAGAATGAAGTAGAATGAAACCACAATCCTTGATGTGACTTTTTCATCATTACAAGTCACGCCAAAATGAATCTAGAGAAAAACACAAAAAATAATACCACGGAAAGGAAAAGGATAAGGTATTCCCTAAAAAATAGCATTCCATCATGACAACATCAACACCAGAATTCTTAAAAAATACAAAGTCCCTAACAGAAGGGTTCCCCCATAAGAATGAACTCAAACCAAAAAATGGAAAAAAATAATAATTCATCATTTTCACAAAACATAAACACCTCCAAAATGAGAACAACCCAAAATAGAATCAATCCAAAGTAAAAAATAAATATTTAGAGTTCCTATTCTACAAAGCACAACTATGAAACTACATGGTGATGATACTAAAAATTTTATACAAAAAAAGGAATTTATAAAAATAGATAAACCACTATTAATATAATTTACACGATATGAATACCAACATTAGGGGAAAAATATAACCAAGGGTTTTCTCCACACCCAACAATTTATAACTGTGTGATGAGATTCACTCTATGGTTTATGGATAGAGCCATATTTCCTTGAAGAATCTCTTTCCTCATGGTTAGGAAATTAAAATCCTTATATAAGACTAGGATTTCTTAGAACACTACATGAAAAATATCTCCAGGTGAACCAAATGACCACATCAGTGATACACCATCAGACGGCTGCAGAAACATGACTTCTAATAACAAAACTGAACACAATATAAGCATGCAGTCAAATGGTATGAAGAACAAGAGGCATGAACGGACAAGGGAGACTTTTTGAGAAAAGGTTCATCTAGTACTCACCTCCTTCCAAATGTGTAACCTTCACGATAACAAAAATAAATTGGATTTCCAACTGCTATAGACTGTGCTCTGTGGACCAACTCGTCTAGAAATACCTCGTCCACCGGCTTCCCAAATATAACTTCCCCAAATGAGAGAACGCAAAATTTAATTTCCAGATTAAGAGCCCAAATGAAAAGAGGAGATTTTATATTATCCTTTGATGCTATATCTAGAGAAAAAGAAACCAACTCTTTAAAACAGTCAACACAGGCCTTCATCTCCCACTATCCTTACTGAATTCCGATGATCTATGAAACTTTTTTCACCTTCAACTCCTTGAGTATGAACCATTGGATGAAAATGGTCTTAAAAAATTACCAATACATCACAACATGTAACAAAGAAGGGATTATAACCTTCCATCATTAAAAAAATGGACCCTTAAATGAACCTAGAATAACTCAAACCTTTACAACTTTGGGAATTCCCAACAACATAATGACACGTTTGACTTTCTCATTTTACTTAAAAACCTATAATGTACCTCATCCACCATGAAACACTAGAAACAACCGAGAAGAACCAGACTCCACCACTCCACTAGAATTCCAAGAAGGGCCACACAAAGAATTAAACTTATTAGAAATCTAATGGTCCTTTCTATTTGGAATAATTTATGTAACATAATAAAAAAACCAAATCAATCATCAAAGTAGATCTCAAAATTCAACCACAATGGAAATTCCAAACCCAAATTCCAACCTCATAAAAAAACATCACATCAGAAAACTACAATACTCTTTCAAAACTACAACTTATATTCCAATTAAAACCCATTTTGAATTCCGAAGACACTTTTCAAATTCCCCCACTCACATTTAGATTCATCTTCAAACATAAAATCTTAAAGTTTAAATAAAACCAAACCACAATATAAATTTAATTTCGAAAACCAATTTTCCAAAAAACCAATTTTCATTTCAAAATAATCCCTTGATAACATGACTCACACCAAACTCTTGGGATGGGGAACTAGTGATGGTGCACAAAATAGTCACAGAGATTAGAAGATCATGCCCCAAGAAGACACCAATTACTAGAAGCACCCTGAACCATAGAGTCAGGCTCTACATGGGTCACTACTCCATCTAAGACATCTGAACATCACCAGATAACTTCCATTGTAATCACACAAACCAAAAACCCAAAAAACAAAACCAGACTAAAATCTGGAACCACACTTGGAAACTAGAGGCTCGGGACGATCATGAGTTCATGATGATCTTCATATAGTTACTTCTTGAGTCATGATAGTACTATCTCCAATCTACCTGATGCCCCAAATAATAAAGGACTTATTTGATACCATTTTGTCCCAAACCAACTCAGTTCAAACTTAAACTGGTCACTCGAGCAATCTCATGACAAGGACCGAGTGGCATTCTTAATCCTCCCAGAATGGGAACTAGTGCCAGGCATCAAGGATTTCCTGATGGGAATGATTTATCTAAATAATAAAATAATAAAAATAAACCAAATAGAGTATGCATCAAAAATTAACATAATATAAATAAATTAATAAACCAAACCAATTATATAGAAATTCTAGAATATAAAATCTAAAAACTAAACCAAAACCAAAAAAACCTAACCAGTTCTCCATGTGACCTCCTGGTCACCACCAACCATAATAAATAGCATTCTATGTAGAAAACCAGAACACAACTAAACCTTCAAAATAGATCTGGTATACTGATGCCGAGTGGAACAAGTAGAGTTGGGTATAAAACAACCTAGTATGTAGATTCAATATAATCAATACATGTACTTCCCTAAAATAGTCCAAAAGTGATAGTTTTAAATGCATTTAGGAAATATGGTTTTTAACATTCTAAAACTTCCAAACATTATTTTCCTGAAAATAATCTTTAAAAAAATTAATGACTTTATATTTTAAAAAAAAATTCTATTCAACAACCAATTTAAAAATACAACTCTAATTAAGTATCCAAAAAAAGAGATCAAAGTGGTATTCGAGAAACAAAGTAAATATTATAGGTGAAAACAAGTAAAAGTAAACAAAGAATGTTAGTAAAGTTCTACAGAAAATAAATTCAGAAAATACAGATAATAATCATGGGAATTTCTTAAACATCACTAAAATAAATCCCTAGAGGTACTCAACTCTGACCCACCTACAAAATTATGGTGCATCTCTACAGTGAATTACCAACTATCTTCTCTAAGTAGCCTCACTAATGAAAAATCCCACCTAGGTTTTCCTCAATCAAGGGGGTTTTAAGCTTTCTAATTAGGACCAGTAAGAAACTGTCACACGAATCTAGATAATTCCTAGGAAACCCATGATAATAGTAAAAGGGATAATGATTTGGTCATTACATTCTTGGAATTAACCATAAACCATATATTCTACCATGCTTGAATTTCCCAAACCCTAACACCAACTATGTGAAGGCCCTCTCATCGGAAGGATGACCTTAGGGTTTTCATCTCACATAGAATCTCTTAAAGTGCCAACCAGGCCAACATGTCATATTTATTTTTTTAAATCACTTTCCAAAACACCTCAAGGAACCAATTAGTCCTTCACCATTACTAATCCAATTACATTTACAAACCAATTCCTAATCTTGAGGTGAAAACATAATATATGATTGAATGGATCGAAACAATATTTACATTAAAAATCACATTTAAAACCCACATTTAAGTTCATTAGGGTACCATGGATCCATTTTTTAAACATTGGAGTTTTAGAAGAACAATTTTAAGGGGGTAAGGAAGAGAAGAGAGAAGAGATGAAATGTGTTTGGAGATTCAGTATTTAAGGTGGATATTTTATGGAAATACAATTATCATCTGTACACCTATACATATGTAAAACCCATTCACATATAGATATTCCCACATCCAATGGAACCCATGTTGAAGTCCATAAAAATACTAAAGTCTCCAATTTAAGAATCAAAACGAGCATTTCCCCTAATCATAAGGGTTTTCACATATGCATCAAAACCTAAAAGTCACCCAAAACCCACACTTGAGACTCAATTCCCCAAAAAACTAAATTAAAAAAACATAATGGAGTCCATACACAGCCAATTGTTCTGAATTACACTTTTAAATATAATTTGGAATTACATCGAATAATTTTTATAAATATATATATACATACATTAAAAATCATATAAATCCTATGAGAACCTATTTTTTTTAAAAAACAACATAAAAACACCCCAAAAAATTATATGTCCCCAACAAAATTATGATAAATACATTTATAAATAAATTATGAAAGATAAAGAATCAATTAGAATGTTATTGAAAGGAAGGAGATAGAGACACTTACCTCAACAATGTGTGAATGTTGCAAAACCCTTGGTAGTGGAATAACAGTGCACAAAGAACCAACCAAACACCATACAATTAAAGGAAACACATGAACAACATCAAAACTCTATTCTATGGTTAATCCAAGAGATAACCGTGATAATAGAAACCAAGAACCATAAGAGGGAGAAGAGAAGAGAAGGAAATTGACTGCGAAATCTGAAGGAACTCACCTTAAAATCTTGAGGAGGAAACCATGGAGGAAGGAGATCTAAAGGGAAGGGGTTTAGGGACCCATAGTGTGACTTGGTCAAGTAAGAGGGATGATGGATCAATTCGGGTTAAAAAGGGGGAGAGAGAAAGAGGACTTTTAACTTTTTAAAGAACCTGGAAACTTGAACGGTTTGGCTGCATAGTTTTACAAACCATGTACCAACCATTAACACCCTAAAGGAGATGAGGGGAACACACATGGTATGGTGACATAGTTTGGGAAATTGTGAAATAACCGTTAAAAATGAATCTATCAAAATATAGAGCCTCCTCATATTCTTTCTACAGAGCTTTTGATAACCATGCGCAAGCTGTGCATCATGTACCAGACACTAAAAGGCATCCGCCCAGTTTCTCCTTATCCTCACATGGTATGGGTAATACTATTATCAATCCATTCTAGTCAAACTATACAAGACGAAATTGAACTAAAATTCCCCCCAGTATTAACCAGCCACACAGTTTACCCCCAAACCAAGCAAACTAACCATGCACTCATCCAAAAACCACCAAAAACCTCCAAAAATCAAAAATTCACACTTGGAACTCAACCCAAACCTCAACCAAAAGATCCAATATCAATATAATATTAAAACAAATTGAAAAAAGGACTTTTTTGAAACATATACTGGATTATCTAATAATATTTTTAATTTTAAATAAAAATGTATAATTCCAAAACTTTAATATGTTCTTCTATAATCATCCTCAGAGTGTGTCATTGGGTTTTAATATCTAAATTAGGTTTTCCTAAATCCATATAATAATGTTTCTAACATACTTACTTTGATATAAACTACAGCACCCTTGAACCCATTATCTCGGAGTTAGTTCCATATACCAATACATTGGAATACGATATAAGTAATAACATATTGAATGATCAAATTGTTTAGAAATTTTAGTAAACTAGATACATACATGATCCTTGAATTAAAAGTGAATAAAAAAATTACAACATAATTTTTTTGAGAGTTACTTTATTCCATAGAGTGTATCCTTACATATCAGTCATATTAAACTTCATGGAATCCAGCTAAAAGGAAACAAAATAATGGTTTGATAAAATTCATAGTAAGGTTTAAGAATAATGGAAGCCATCATGAATAAATAAGAATAATTAACATGGAAAGTAAAATAATTGGGAACACATTCCATTCAAATAACTAGATAAATAAATATCAATATGGAAGATAAATAACTGAAAACTCATTCTATTTAATCAATAAACCGAGAATGAAAGGCATCCATATATTTTTTTGTAGTAAAATTATCTTGGATAATGATAATTGAATCAGAATGATGGAAATTATTTAATATCAGTAATCATGTTTCTAAGGAACATGATACATTTACCATCATTACCATTCATAATACGGTTTAGAATATACCACTTTCAAGACCTTTCACAAGATTATTTAAAACATACTGGTTACAAACCTATTGGGTTTTTGCCAACTGATTTCGTCTCATGAGACTACTGATGCATTGAGGGGAATACATTAAAAGGTCCCAAAACAATGTGATACATTTCTAAATAATTCCTCTTATATCAAATAATCAATTTAATTTACATACAATGTTCCTTATCATCAAGTATCTGTATTGAGTTATGAATGAAAATTTATCAATATTTTCCCAAATAATAAAATACCTTGAAAAGAAAAAATCATATGAAAGAATGGTATAAGGTTTAAGAAATAATCATACCTATCACAAAAAAATATTTATATTTAAGAGAAATTTAATTTCCAATGTAAAATTATTATAATGAATTGATTGTTTTAAAATAATGTTTACAACTATAAAGGAATATGAGATTTCACAATAACTTCTGTCACTTAGTAATTTTCAAATAGAATCCTCTTGGATGAAATAATTCAAATTGAAATTTAAAATACCATGAATAATGAATGATTCATGATATTACATATCAAATGGGCAGTATATGCACCACATAAATGCGAATTGGTTCATAAGAACAAGTAATTCTCAATTGAATGTAAATTTAGACAAAATTCCTTATATGACACTTCCTTTCAGTTAAACGATCTTTAACCACCTATATAATGGGTTTAATCTTTTTATTAACTTATAAAAGAATCCTATTAATATTTATATATCATATATTATCCTTTTATAACATCTTATAACCCATTTTTAAAAAATCATTCAATATTTTCATTGTTTTATGTGTTACTTGCTTTTTTTCAAGTTTGTTTTGCCTTATTTTTTTGTTCTTATTACATTATTCATGATTTAATAATACCCAAAATATAAAACAGGATTTAAATATCATATTTATTCATTATTTATATATATATATATATATATATATTCAAATTTATCAATAAAATTTGGTGATTGGAAATGAAATACCCCATTCATGGAGATGGTAGGTCGTACGTACACATGAATAGTGTTTTTATATTCTTTCCATACTAAAAGAAAGAAAATTAAATAATATATATATGTATAAATATATATTATAATTAATGTATCATTATTATGTCATATATAATAATTATTTTTATTAAAACCTTCTTTATACATTCTATGTAAAGCGTGAATGAATCACATCACTTCGTGAGGTGGTAATCCGCCATACACACGAGTGAAATTATCACATTAACATAAAATGGAAACCATAAAGGTATGTGTGATATAATAATTCCATAAGAATAATAACATCATAAATATAATATATATCATATATAAAATATAAATCCATCATTATTATCAACCTTGGAAGGTGTTAATGGAAAAACAAATGACATCGATTCAAGAGATGGTAGTCCGCCATACACATGAACGATGACTTTGTAACCCATTTGTTTGAAGTGTGCATGTTTTTAAGTTTTAAAATTAATATAAAAAAATCTTGGAATATGTAATATATATATTTTATTATATTATCACAGAATAATAATAATTATTGAAGCAGGATAACAAAATAAAATAAAGACACTTTTAGAAGAACATTACCTCTTCTTTCAGTTTTGTCCTTGGGTTTTTACTAAAACCATAAAAATATTCCTTTATTATGAAACTAGGGATTATAGGATTAGGTTGGGGATGTTTTTGAGTGATTTGAAATGATATTAACTGATATAAATATATTCATATGTGTGAATAAGTGGGGGAGTGAGTGCCTTAATTAGTTGAGGAGGAGTGGTGTTCCTATAAATTCTCAAAATTATTAACTATTTGGAGGTAAATATTACTTCAAGTGGATAAAATATTCATAATTAATAGTTTTTATGGATTATTTGGTCGATAAGAACCTCAAAAATAGAGTAGAACAAAAAAAATTTAACATTTTGTTCCTAAACTATTAAGTTTCTTTATTTTACCATTTTGGTTTTTCATTATGGTAATCTATTATATAACCTAAGTATTTTATCCATTAAGACTAAAATAAAATTATACTTTAAATATAATTTTTACCAACATGTTTTAAATATGATATATAATTTATAGATTAAAAATAAAATATGTTTTGGAAATTAATTTTAACACAAGCGTAAGTAACATGTAAAAACACCTCTTAAACTATAACAACACTAAGAAATATTTTTACTATTTATAGGTAAATAAACTTATTATAATAGAAAAATTGGTCCATGAATGGAAAATATTTGATATTTATTAATATTTTAAAATCACTAGATATATTATAAGATTTTTAGTAATTTTAAATCAATGTATAAAATATCATTTATTATAAAATTGATTTAATGTCATTTTTGACATTGTTAAATTAATTTAAATTTAAAAATATCAAGAAAATGAAGGAATTAAAATATATTAAGCCTAAATACGTTTAACATGATATATTAATCTAAAAAAATAATGGAATTCAATAATTTTTTCAATTTACTTCACATTAAAAAAAATTAGTATCATTTATTTTATTTTATTATTAACTAAATAATTATTGTATTGGAGTTTCATATGAATTATAAGTAACTAATTCTTCTATAAAAATTAAATATAAACGTCTATGACAGAGAGAAATTATTTATATTTTTAAATAATTTTTATAGCTGAACTGATTTAGTATTTCTCCCTTTCCCAAAGTATTATAAATATTAAAAGTAAGAAAAGTTCTTTTTATATTTGATTTACATAAATTTATATACGGTTCATTTTCATGGGAAAGTGTACAAAAAAATCAGAAATCCATAATAGTTGAAATATGTCAAACTAATGGTTTTTTACAAATTAAGGTTCATTTTTACATATTAAATTCTAAGTTTAATCACTAAGTAATCATTTTCTCCTTAGTCACTGTAATTAATTTTAGTTGCTTTCACTAATAATTTTTGAAAAAATTAAGTTTAAATCATTATAAATTATAAATTAATATGATTAAAAATATGAAATCCATTTTTTAAATTCAATTCAAACAATTGGTAGAAGGTAATTTAAAATTAATCTCGTGGATGTGACGAGAAAGCGAGTTTTTAAAGTGAAAATGTTCAAAAGTTGTGAATGTTTTTATAACTAAATTCAATATAAAATTTACTCCAATGAACCAAATTAAATTAATTAAAATATAATTTAACTATTTAGTCTTTAAAACCAATTTAACATTATAAATTATTTAGATGAAAATGCAGTTTTGAATTATAATCTTGTATTTTTTTAACTATTCATCAAAAGATAAAACTTCAAAGAAAATTTAAAAGAATAACCCAATGATATTGTTGAAATTATTATTTTAAAAATTAATTTTATTTTATAAAATAAAATGTATGAAAGTGTTAATTTTTAATAGTAATCAAGTGTAAAATTAAAAGACGAAAAAACTACCTTTAAACAAATACACCTTTTTATGCATAAAATTGGATGTGTTCATATCTTATTCCTATAATATCTATTAGATGAATGTGAAAACATTTTATTATATATATAATATATAAATTTCGTTACTATCATTCACTAATAGTAATTAATTTAATTCATTAAAATAGTTTTGTTGTAAAAAAGATTCATTTATATTCAATTGGTTTTTATATTTATTTCTAATTAATTGGTAACTAATAAATTAAACCATATATTTTCTTAAGTAATTTAATCCTTTTAATACCCTAAATTACAATGTTTTCATGATAAATATAGAATTAAATAGAAATAAAAATAGTATACAACTGTTTGGAAAGACTATTTCTTTCATTTAACACAAGCCATCAGAGAAAGTCATTGTTTCATATAGAATATGATAAACTCAGGGTTCTGTGTAGTGAAATATAATCTTACTATTGTTTGTAACATAAGATAAACTCAATATTTCATGTAATATAAACTATTTAATAGATTTAATTTATTGAAAATTAAATATATTATTATGATTTGGTGTGTTATCCGGTCTCCTAAGCTTGGTGTTTTCTGTCTCATACACTATAAAATAATGTTTCTATTTTATAATTTTAGGGTGTTACATTTATTAATCATTGATTGATATATATATTTACCATTATTTTATCATATTGAGAAATTTATTCATTAAATCCAAAAAAAATTATCTCTTCTTATCCTACTTCTTCCACATTCATATAACCAAGACCATGTTAAAAACAAACATAGAACATCTAAAGAACCCATCTAGAGATTTTGGGATTTATGGAAGGATAACATGGGCTACTGAAGGTTTTGGGTGCAGCGAAATCATGGTTGGGAGGGGACCCAATTTTATTTTTACCATGATCAATGATTATTCTGGGATCAATACGACGATGAATTCCTGTCTCCACAGAATATAATCAAAGATTTAGATAATGAAGAAAGAGGCCTAAAACCTTTAGAGAGGATCTTACACATCATGTTTATAATTAATTTAATTAATTTCATAAAGAAAAATAATACCGAGGTCTTTGGTATTTTTCTCATTGATGATGTTGATCTTCCAGAATGACCCTTCTAGATTATCTCATTATGCTTGTAAGGATACAAACCAGAATCCCTCTAGCAGTGATCCACACATGTTTCGATGGCCTCCGATCGACACTACTCGTTCTCCCGGTGCTAGCACGACAAATCAAGTGCCTTATGTCAGTCGTTCTTGATTGTCTATTTTTTGGCCTTGAAGAATGTCTCTGGTTCTTGAGGGGAGAGGAGAGGATTCAAGAGAAAAATTGTTTGTCTCAACAATTCTCAATTCACCAGGAGTGTAGTGTGGTGTATGGCACAATAGGTGTAACTTCCTATTTATATACATAGAATTTCAATTACAATATTTAATTACATAGCAAAAATTAAATAAATTCATAAACTTAGAGAATACCCATGCATTTAATAATAATATTGCATCATTATTTAGGGTGCACCAACTTGCGCAAAATAGAATTATATATAAAATCCCACATTATAAAATAATAGAAGCGTTATTTTAATTTGTTCCAACTAGTTAAATAATTATTTACCATCTTGTAAATAATTATTTTACTACCGTACCAACCTTGGTATGCTTGAAATCCACTTCCACTTATTGAATTCCCGAATAAATAAATAAGTAAATTATTCTCTTAAATAGATATTTTATTTACAAACTAATTAATAAATATTTATTAAATGTTCAATAAAATAAATAAATATAATTTATTTATTTTATGCGATCATTGTAACTTGAATAAAATTAGTCCACGGTCTTGAAAATAATATTTATTTCATTAATTAAATTCAAATAGAATTTAACTGACACCACCAATAAACACGTAGTGTGTGACCCTCTAGGATTATTTCTCGTTGGCATTAGGTGGGCTTGCCTAAAGTCCAAGAGTACTGTCTAGAAATGGGTGGAGACACCCAAGAGAAAGAAAGTAAAGTCACAACAATGATATCCACATATGAACGCTCACTATGTAATATAATCCCTTTGTCATAATATCTCATCAAGTAGGTTTAATGATTGTTTCATCAACTTTTATTCTTGATACATCATTCTTTGACTACCTGAAATAAACTCATCATTACACTATGGAAATGGAATTTCACGAGACTATTCTATTTCAATAAAAGGTTCAAAATATCAACTTCCATAAATGGAAGGGACAAATCCTTCCTTGACTTAACCATTAATAACATGTCACTCGTGACGCACCAAACGTACCCTACATCCCGCCAACTATCTGCATGACTGTTTTTGTCATTAAATCAAAGTGAGTAAGTTGTGACACATATTAATGATAATCATAAAGTCTAAGGATCATTACACACACTCCCAGATAGAAATATCCGATGACACCAAAAAATACGGAATTCCTACTAGCAGGTTTGTTCTCATAACATCCTATCTTAGAGATTACCAAGTGTTAACTTCATGAGAGGAAGTCTCATCTGCTTACGAGTACTCACACCTAACAGTATGTATGCTAAGTGTCCCATCATAGCATATCATCCAACCGCAGAACTATCTTTAATCATATTGTTATAGCATTTCAAGGATCTCATCATTACAGGGAACTACCATGACCTTATCAATGAATCAAATACTCTAGAAATTATTACATCATAATCATGAATAAATATGAACAATATGTAACAATACATTAAATATCCATGTAATCAAAGTAAAACAAGTTGGTTTTAGGACACAAACTCTTAAAAACTCCCACTTAGACTAGATCCAACTGCCAAAAACTTTCAGTCTGCTAGACCTCACATGATGATCATGTTTCTGTTGAGTCAAGACTTTAGTCTAGGGGTCCACCATGTTGTCTTCCATGGAAATTCTACTCGCTGCAACTTCAGTTATCTCAGAAAAATCCCTCAAGAGATGATACTTACGAAGTATGTGCTTCGTCTTCTGATGTGACCTTGGCTCTTTTTCAAGAGCCACCACTGTAGTATTATCATAGTACAGTGTGATGTAATCTATACTGCTAGGTATCCCATCTATCTCCTAGACAAAGCTTCGCATCCAAACTACTTCTTTTTCTACCTTAGAAGCTGCGATATACTCATACTCTACGATATAATTGGTGACTACACTCTGCTTTGAGCTATTCCAGCTCACTGCACCTCCATTCAAAGTGAAGATGTATCCCGTTTGTGACTTCATATCATCTTGATCAGTCTGGAAACTAGCATATGCATATTCTATGATGAGTAGTTCCTTATCTACTCTATAAAATATGAGCATATCCTTAGTATGCCTTAGATAATTTAGTATAGCCTTGACTGCCATCCAATGGTGGTCACCAGGGTCAACTTGATATCTTCATACTGCACTCAATGCATAGGCTACATCTAGCCTAGTACATAGCCTTTCAAACATGACTGACCCAATCACTGATGCATATGGAGTCCTTGACATTATCTTTCTTTCCACATGTGTCTGAGGGAACATTTTATTGGAAAGATGAATGCCATGTGATGCTAGCAACAATCCCCTCTTGGATTGTTCCATACTGAATCTCTTCAGTATCTTATCAATGTAAGTACATTTATTAGGCATAGAAATCTCTTGGATCTATCACGATGTATCTTGATCCCAAGAAAATACGTTGCCTCACCCAAGTATTTCATGGTGAAGTATTTAATCAACCATGTCTTAACAGACTGTAAGAATGGTATTTCATTTCCAATAAGTAATATGTCATCAATATATAGTATTAGGAAAATGACTGCACGCCCACAAAATTGTTTGTAGACACAATGCTCACGTTCAATCTTGATAAAACCAGATTATTTTATTGCTTCATCAAAACGAATTTTCCATGACCTGGATGCATGCTTTAATCCATAAATGGATTTATGCAACTTTCATACCTTATTGCAATCCATTGGAGTCACAAACCCTTCATGTTGTGTCATGTAGACATCTTCCTGAAGGTTCCTATTAAGGAATGCTATTTTGACATCCATTTGACAAATCTCATAGTCATGGTAAGCCATAATGGCAAGTAAAATTCTAATGGATTTAAACATTGCAACTGGTGATAAGGTTTCACCATATTCAATTCCTAGATGCTATTTAAAACCTTTTGCAACCATTCATGACTTTTATGTACTAACTTGTCCTTCCATGTCCATTTTTTTCTTGAATACCAATTTTCATCCAATAGGCTTTACAACAAATGGAGGATATACTGAAATCCAGACTTGGTCTTGGTACATGGAATCCATTTTAGAATTCGTGACTTCTTGCCATTTGGCAATGTCTATGCCACTTACTGCTTCCTTGTAGGTCAGAGGATCATTATTATCAACTAATAATGAGTCCCCATCCTCAGTAACTAGAAAACTATACCATTTTAGTTCTCTAACCTCTCTTGTACTCCTACACAGTACTTATGTCTCTGGAACAGATTCTTCTTCCACGAGGCTTCGTGGAATCTGTTCCTGTACCAACTCTTGTATTCCTTGAGCCTCGACTTCATCAAAGTCTATCTCGCTCCCACTGTCTCTTTTGGATATGTTCTTTCTCTCAAGTAATATTTCATGTCTTTCCACTATAACCTTTTTATCTAAGGGGTTGTATAGGTAATATCTTCTTGTTTCCTTGGGGTATCCTATAAAGGTACAATTAGTGCCTTGGGGTGTGAGTTTGTTACCCGAAGAGGCCTTAAGAAATGATTTGCTACCCCACAAAAGTAAATTTGATAACATGGCATTTCTTCCACTCCAGAACTCGTATGGAATACCATTTATTGATTTAGTTGGGATTTATCTAGTATGTGTGTCGTTTTTTGTAATGCATGTCCCCAAAAGGATAATGGAAGACTTGCATGACCCATCATTGATCTCACCATGTCCAATAGGGTGCGGTTTCTCCTTTCGCTCACAACATTCCACTGGGGCGTGTTATTAGGAGTGAGTTGGGATAGGATCCCAAACCCCCATAAGTAATCAATGAAGTCTTGATTAAGATATTCCCCACCTCGATCTGAGCGGATTTTCTTAATCTTCTTACCAATTTAGTTCTCAACTTCATTCTTGTATTCTTTGAACTTATCAAAAGAATCTCACTTATACCACATTAAGTAGATATATCTATATCTACTAAAATCATCAGTAAAAGTTATAAAGTATGATTAACTTCTCCTTACTTCAACTGGAAATAATCCACACACATTGGTATGAATCAATTCAATAAGTTCTTTATCCGTTTCACCTTTCCTGGTAAATGGGGATTTGGTCATTTTTCCTTGTAAACATGAATGACATACGCCAAGGGGTTTTAGTTCGAAAGAATCTAAATATCGATCTTGATGTAACTTGTTCAAGCATTTCACATTTACATGACCTAGCTGGTGATGCCAAAGTTGGGTGTGGTATGATTCATGTGAAGTATCTTTGTTATTGATTTCGATTACTTGGTTTGTGCAATCCGACATGTAAAGTCCATTGTATAAATGTGCCCTTCTATAACAAACGCTATCTTTGTAAAAGAAGAAACATTCACTTCCAAACAAGAAAAAAATACATCCATATCTAATCCGAATACAGAAATAATGTTTTTAGTTACAGAAGACACATAATAATAACCCTTTAACACCAAGATCATCCTAGTTGGAAACGTGAGGTTTTAGTCCCCGACATCTATAACAGTAAGTATGGCTCTTTTGGCTGCTCTTAGATCTACCTACCCTCGATCAATCTTTCCGAATCATCTTGGTTCCTGTATTGGGATACATTTGTGTGCACCACAAGCTATATCTAATACCCAATTTGTAAAAAGAGATAGATTTCATTCGATAATAAAAGTACATGAAACTCCCCCTTGATTCTTAGGCTGGGTGCAGTTCTTCTTACAGTGGACCCTCTTGCGACATACGAAACAAAATGCCTCCTATTCCCTTGCCTCCCCTTTGATCTTCCTTTTCTTGGAAGGCCATGAAGACGATTTGGGCTTAAATCTCTTCACCTTCCCATTCCTCTTATTCAACATAAGGATAGAAGGATTCTCACACATCATATTTTTCTCCACTTGGCTAATGACGATAATAAGATTAGATAGATACTTCTCAATGTTGTTTATATTGAAATTGATAACAAAGTTAGAGAAGCTCTGAGGGATTGATTCGAGAATGAGATCAGTGCCTAGTTCTTCAGGGAGTTAAAACCCTAGAACCTCCAGGCTCTCAATGTATCCAATGATCTTGAATACATGAGGCCCAGCTGGGGAACCTTCTCCAAGATTAATCTGAAAGAGTGACTTAGAGATCTAAAACATTTCTTGTCTTTCTCTCTCCTGGTAAAGACCATGGAGGTGATCAAGCATGCTATAAGCATCCATGTTTTCACGAGACTTCATGAGCTAACCAGAAATTAATGATAGCATCAATCATTGAATGTCGACCATGTCATTCATATGTTTTTCAGAGACCAGGAAATCCCCATCACTCGCCTCTTTGGCAGGCGTATCAGGTAATGCTGACTCCAGCACGTAAGACTTTCGTTCATGGCGTAGGATTACCCAAAGTCATCTAAACCATTTCTAGAAGTTACTATCTGTGAAGATGTTGTCTTTATCCTTAATTGATTATAGGAATAGTGTGGTTGATGAGTTTGTCATTTTTATTCTACAATAAAAAGAGAAGCTCATTATTACTTTCTTGATTATATTTTATAAGAAATAATAAATTTTATTAAGTCTCCCCCAACTTTATCAAGTCCCAATATCACTCACCATTGAACTCAAAATGTCTAGTTTCCATGACGTTCTAGTGGGAAGGATCCATATTCCCCTTTTCATAACCCCAATAAGGGTTGGTCATGATATTAGAAGGTATTTAGGTATGTAGGTTTTTTCCAACTACAATATTGCATCTCATTGATATGTTGAGTGGACTCCCCAATCTTGAAATTATGACTTTGTATTTCCTCAACTCTGGCATCCAATAATACACCAAGTCTAGCAAGGTCTACTCCTCTTGTTGTAATATAGTTATGTAAATGCGAAACCTTTCATAAAGGCTTTCTACATAAAATTAAGTGTCCCAACAAGGGTTAGTCAATCACATAGTTTTATTGAGTTTTTCCATTAATCATGTAACGAAAGGATTGTATTGACTTAATATTTTATTTGAGGGATTTTTTATCTCTTATGTGTGAATTTATTATTGTCATTATCACATACTTGTTAATATTAAGTGGAACTAACTTAAGTGATTAACCATGTCTTGATAATATTTACACATAAGTCTAGTTTATTTTAGTTCCTTCTTGCATCCTTGTTTAATTCACTAATCATGTGATCATGACAACACATCCATAATGATAAACCATTCAACTGATAGAAATAAAATAAAGTAAATGGCATGATCATGAGCTTTTATAATGGTTAGTTTTCCTAGCGATTGATAAACTAACCCTAACCTAGGGGAGAAACACCTTGAACCTTCAGGGTTTGTGTTTACAACTTCCACCTGTCCACCTCTATATCTCTTGGGATTGGTTTCATCTCGGCTCTAGCATGAACCACCTCCACTAGCTTGGGAGTTCCATCCATTACATATGCCTTTTTCTAACTCACATGTTGGTGAGGGGTAAAAAGGGGTTTTACATAAAATAATCCTTGGGCATGCAGTTCCTACATATTAATGAGGAGAAGACTCACAGACCAACAAATTTAATTCAAATAAATAAATTAAAATAACCCATCCACATAAAAATGTCTTGGTCTAGCTCATGATCATCCATACATGCAACGATATTTACGCATAAATAAAACTAGCAATCAAATCTTTAATCTTTCTTGTTTAAGATAAATCGTGATTTAATCAGTTAATTATCATATTTAATTAATGAATCCTTTTATCTTAAACCCTTTTATGAATTTCCTTGAGATTCTCATCCATAATAATTTTAAACAAATACATTCATTTAAAATTATCTTTGTACTTAATTTGTACCTTGGAGGAAACCCAGTGAATTCCAATTCATAACTACCCAATGAGTAGAAATGAACGTTGCACAGATGTTAAATTAAACACACATATATAAAACACCTATCACATGTTGTGCCTCATCTTTATGATCACACGATGGTACAAGTCTCAAGGGTTTGTATAATATCATAAATGTTTTTAATAAATCTGCGTACTTTGGATGAGTACATGACATGTAGTTCTAACTAAACAGTGTGTATTATTTTTCACCATCTATCCAAAGTACACGCCTTTGGAAATGGTGTGTGATTATACATCATAAATCTTCAGAGCACACAGTATGTCCAGTGGGCCACACACCATGTAGTTTCTCGTTACACGGTCTCCAGCCGGGCAAGCCGTGTATGGGGTACTCAGTCCAACCCTAACCCAAAGGGACTACACGCCGTGTGCATTGGGCCCCACGGCGTGTAATCTAGAAAACACATGCCACCTATTCCTAGTCAACACAAGAAGTCATTTAAGACTTAGAAATAATCCAACACACAGCTTGGATTGGTGGACCGGTCCGATGTATTGAATATTGACTACATGACATGTATCGTCGAATACACGCCATTTGTTCTAGTGTTGTATGACTTGGAAGCATTGGCACCTCTGGATGAGATCCTCTATTTTATTTTAATCAAAATAAAAAGAAAATATCGTTTCTATAATGTGAAAAAGAAACGAAAGAGGAGGAATAGATCTCTAGATTCAGATTTACAAAACAATTAACTTAAATTGAAAAAACTAAATTATTAAATGCATAATTCTTCAATGAAATATTTAAATAATTATAAACTATGATGTAACCCCTCTAATACCAATTGATGGTTCCAGGCATAGTGTAAGTGTGGTTGGGATGAGACCTAATTTTATTTTTTCCATGATCAATGATTATTTCCGGATCAATACAACGATGAACGCCAGTCTCCACAAAATATAATCAAAGATTTAGATAAACAATAAAGAGGCATGAAACCTCTAGAGAGGATCTTGCACATCATGTTTATAATTAATTTAATTAATTTCACAAAGAAAAATAATACCTGTATCTTTGGAATTTTTCTTCATTGATGATGTTGATCGTTCAGAATAACCCTTCCATATTATCTTGTTACGCTTGTAAGGATCCAAACTAGAATCCATCTAGCGGTGATCTACACGTGCTCTGATGGCCTCTGATCGACACTGCTCGTTCTCTGGGTACTAGCATAGTGAATCAAGTGTCTTTTTTTTGTCATTCTTGATTTCCTGTTCTTTGGTCTTGGAGAACATATCTCGTTCTTGAGAGGGGATAGAATAAGATTCAAGAGAGAAATTGTTTGGATTAATAATTCTCAATTCACCAGGTGTGTGGTGTGGTTTATGGAACAATAGGCATACTTTCCTATTTATATACATGGAATTTTAGTTACAATATTTAATTGCATACCAACAATTAAATACATTCATGAACTTAGAGAAAACACATGAATTTAATAATAATACCGCATCATTATTTATGGTGCATCAAATTTCACAAAAATGAATTATAAATAAAATTCTGCATCATAAAATATTGGAAGCGTTATTTTAATTTGTGTCAACTAGTTAAATAATTATTTACCGTCTTGCAAAGAATTATTTTATTACCGGACTGACCTTGGTTTGATCGAACTTTACTTCCACTTATTGAGCACTCGAATAAATAAATAAATAAATTATTCTCTTAAATAAATATTTTATTTACAAACTAGTAAATAAATATTTATTAAATGTTCAATAAAATAAATAAATATATTTTATTTATCTTATGTGATAATTGTAACTAGAATAAAATTATTCCACGTTCTTGAGAATAATATTTATTTCATTAATTAAATCCAAAATGAATTTAACCAAGACCAGCAAAAAATACTTATGGTGTGACCCTCTAGGATTCATTCTCATTGGCATTAGGCGGGCTTGCCTAAAGTTCAAGAGTACTGTCTAGTAACGGGTCAAGGCACCTAAGAGAAAGAATGTAAAGTCACAACAATGATATCCACATACGAATTCTCATTGTGTAATATAATACCTTTGTCGCAATATCTCATCAAGTAGGTTCCATGATTGTGTCATCACCTTTTATGCTTGATACGTCGTTCTTTGACTACCTGAAATAAACTCGTCGTTACATCATGGCCATGGAAATTTGCATGATGGTTCTATTTCTATCAAAGGGACTAGATATAAACTTCCATAAATGGAAGGGACAAATCCTTCCTCTACTTATCCATTAATAACATGTCACTCGTGACGCACCTAACACACCCTACTTCCCACCAATTGTCTGTGTGATGGTTTTCGTCAGTAAATCCAAGTGCGTAAGTTGTGACAATTATTAATGATAATATTAAAGTATAAGGATCATTATACATGATCACGGATATAAATATCCAATGACACGAAAACATACGGAATTCCAAGTAGCGGGTCTGCTCTCATAATCACCTATCTTAGATATTACCAAGTCTAAAACTTCATGAGAGAAATTCTAATCTACTTATGAGTACTCACACCTAACAGTGTGCATGCTATGTGTCCCATAATAGAATGTCATCCAACCACAGAACTATATTTAAGAATATTTTTATAGTATTTTAATGTTCTCATCATAGCGGGGAACTTCCATGACCTTATCAATGCAACAAATACAGAAGGACATTATTACATCATACTCATGAAGAACAATGAACAATATGTAATAATACATTAAATATCGATGTAATCAAAGTAAAACCAGTTGGTTCTAGAACACCAACTCTTATAACTATATTTTGTGTAACCCTAAGGTAAATGGCATGTACCCATATTCACCACACTGGGACCAAGTTGAATAAAAAATGGCAGGTTGTGTGGCTAAATATGAAAAATTAGTACATACCACATATTGACCACAACAGGCTGACACGTGGTTTGTTTAATTGAAGACCAGTAACTTGCATAAACATCGTGGAGTAAACCTATTTTCATGTTGAATAACACCTAGTCTAAAATGCATTATGTATTTATTAAATGATGCATTTTACTGATAATCATGCAATTCAGAGGTCATACAATGGTATCTTCTATACATTTTATTTACCTCATAAATTTCCATGGATAAAATACACACCTAGTCCCTAGGTCTGTGTCATAGGAAAATAGGAAAAAATTATTCCAAGAATGTAACTATCCTATAAAAACCATGTATCCTACCTTCTAATGCATGCAAAGTAAAATTATTCATTTAATCCATTAAGCCTAACCAATACGTATCTATGTGTAATTTATTGAACGTGAACATTGTGTGGTAGGATATATATATATATACAAATACATATTAAATCCATAATTTCTAAAAAAAATGGAACTACATAATATTTATAACTGTGACACTTCATGCACTCCACATATATTAAAAACATCACACATTATTAAAATTAATAGTTGTACATGTTTCATTTATTGATATTACACACCATGAAATTAGGTATCATTCTTTGTAACCTACATGCTGTATGATTTCATAATAAAAGACCAAAAAACACACCAAGTGGTTCAGATGGTAGACATCATGATGGGTCCACGTATAAAAAATGTTCTAAAATAAATTTAAATAAAATTTAATTTGTCTAAAATTATATTGGATGGTTCTAGGGAATGGGTGATGATTTTCTATGATAATCGAGAGTTTTTTTTATAATCAAACTTAGTTGAATATATGATACAAAAAAGTATGTCATATTCTGATCATACATCCCCCATGAATTTTATGACCATAGTTAGGATGTCTAAGCACCCCATCCACTGGAATAATTCTACCTCCAATTATGGTCTATATAACCACATGATCCTTTTTTAATGAGGGTATAAGAGAAAAAGAACATGAGTAAAAAACTCACAAGAAATAAAAAAGTAAAAAAAACACATTGTAGATAGGGATTACATGATTTAAAAGATGTTTTCCTCTATTCAAGGAAGAATAATGGAATCTTATTTTCATTCCATCAGAAACATAGTATATATATTATTTGGGAAATAAAAATTCAATAACATTACTCAGTTCTCCAGAAGATGTCTCACCAATTCCATATACATATTATTGAATTTAAATATACTCATTATAGTAAATTTACCATATCCTCCATCATTTATGTTCCCGGTCAACAAGATAAACCAAGGTGTGCTCCTTCTTAAGGAGACACTTCCTTCCGAACCATAGGCCACATCAACTCAAATCTTATTATTTATTAGTATATTGTACAAATCGTCCATCCAACTCTTTAAAATGGTCATTATAAGGTACCACATTCATAACCACCCCCATGAAATTGAATTTTCCATTCCATTGATATAAGAAACTATTGATATCTAGTTGCATTCATAGCTCTAACTGCCAACACCCAGTGAATAGTGAAAAACATCTCCACATCAGTCTATTAATATTGGTGAAACTCCCTTTGTGATGTGAGTTCCCACTAAATCCATAAAACATAATGTATTATTCGATTTATTTATAATTAATATTAGTCTACCACCATGTCTTAAATTCCACATAATGAATAAAACATGTCGTAAAACTTCTACAACCATTTTGAATTTTGATAACCTATCAACACTGTTGGTACCACCAATATATTATGGTATCATTATTCGATGACCTAATAGTCCACCTGGTCATGATAAACTAAATAATCTTCTTCTAAGCCCCATCAATGTCCTTGAAATATAAACCACCCAAAACATTGCTACCACACTCTTCAACGAAGCACTAAAACCTCACGTTGATACCACTTATTATGGAATGTGACCCACTTTTCTAGGATCATGCTTCTAATAATATAGTGTAGTGGAACTTCAGATCTCAAAATAGAATCATGTTCTGATCATACATCCCTGATGAATTCAAATACATGAACTGGGAAGCATGATCACCCCATCTATCGCATCAAGTAGACCTCCATCTTTTAGTTCCAGTAACCTCATGATCTTTCTTATGGTGGAACTAATAAAAATATCACATTTAAAAATGAAAAAAATATTATTTAGTGATTAAAAGTCCTAAAATATATGTGATATTAAAATATCGTGGACGTTATCAGTGATTCTCGGAAGAACTGATAAAGGCGACCTATAGGAGTGTTCTTTGGAAGCTCTGCTAAATGGTCCATTTATTAGTTCTAGATAAAGTGATGATAAAGAGACCCTTTATCAGTTCTAGATGAAGTGATAATAAAGTGAACCCTTATTATTTTTATATGAAGAAATGATAATGGGACCCTTTATTAGCACTAAATAAAGCACTCATAAATGCAATTTTCGCTGCTACATAGCTGCAACCCTACAACAGCCATGCATCATCCCTATAAAATCAAACGTGATTAGAAAAAATTAAAAGGAATATAAATATATATTAAATTATATTAGAATACAAATAACATATTTCACAGGAATTCCAATTCCAAAATTACATATAAATTTTTTACATTAATGTAATATTTAAAACTATCCAAAAAACATTACAACCAATATACAAAATAAAACCTAAAACACTCTTTTAAATGACCAACCTCTGTATAAAAGTATTTACCTACAATAAAACCATTTTTAATTTTAGTAAAACTAAATAAAATATAAAAAATTATAATTATAATGTTATATAATATACATATGATAAATTATATTTTTAATTAATGCATAAATTAATGATATTATCAGTTAATTGTGCGTCAGATTGATGTATAATTGATTCCTACACATCAAAAATATATTATGGATCTTTTTCCTAAGGTTTTAAAATAATATGAACTCATTTTCTCATTTTTGACTTTGTGATGCGTTTTTTAATGTAAAATGACACTTATATTGAAAACATGCACTTCGAGTCATACCAACAACATCATGTGTCATATTGATGAGAACTGAATTCATACAAAAAAAATATTTATGGATTGTTTTCCTAATGATTAATAAAAATTAGATTTAATTTTCATGATTTTATCTTTGTTGTATACATGTTAAACTAAAATGAAAGTTTTATATTGAAAGCACACTCTTCAAGTCATACCAATCACATCGTCTATTAGACTAATGTGCAATTAAATCCTAAATGTAACAAATGAACTATGAATCATTTTCAAAATTTTTAAAACAATCAAATATAATAGGGTTTTTTTGACTATGTGATTTTTACTTTAAACTAGAATGGAAATTTAATTGAAAACACACACTTTGAGTCATACTGACCACATTGTGTGTCAGATTTACTTTCGGTTGATTCCTACATTTCCAGAATATATCATTGGTCATGTTTCTAATGTTTGAAAACAATCTGATAAATTTTTCCTAGTTTTGGCAACGTGATATTGTTTTAAACTAAAATGAAACTTCTGTTTTGAAAACACATACTTTAAGTCACATTGACCACATAATGTGTCATATTGATGTGTGGGAAATTCATACGCATTATAAATATATTACGGATCATTTTCCTAAAATTGAAAGTAATATGAACTAATTTTAGTTGTTTTGTCGATGTGATAAATGTTTCAAACTAAAATGAAACTTCTATATTGAAAATAGGCACTATGAGTCATACTAACCACATCATGTGTCATATTGATTTTTGACCAATTCCAATGTGTCATAAACATATTATAGATTTGTTTCCTAATGTTTGAAAAAAAATATAAGATTGTTTTCTTAGTTTTGGATATGTAATATGTATTTTAAACTAAAATGACTCTTCAATATTGAAACAAGCACTTTGAGTTATACTGAACACATCATGTGTGACATTGACATGCTTTCAATTCCTTCATATGAAAAATGAATTAAGGATAATTTTACCAAAAACTAGAAAAACATATGAGATCATTTTCTTGGTTTCAGCTATTTTATGTCTATTTGAAAATGAAATGGCACTTTTTTATTGAATACATGCACTTCATATCATGTCAACCACATCATGTATTAGACTGTTGTTCGATCAACTCCTATAGGTTAGAAATATATTATGGGTGTTTTTCCAATATTTTAAAAATAAATCGATCTTTTTTACTCTATTTAGGAAATTTGACGTTTGTTTTAAACTAAATTGGAACCTTTCTATTGAAAACCTGCACTTTAGGTCATATCAACAACATTGTGTCTTAGATTGATAAGTGGTTAATTCCAACATGAGACAAATTAATTATGTGTCATTTTCCTAATACATGAAATCAATCCCTTATCTTTGGATCAATTTTTGATATTTGATGCGTGTTTTAAACTAAAATGGAACTTTTGCATTGAAAACACACACTTTGGGTCATATCAGCCATATCATGTGTCAGATTGATGTGCGGTCAATTAATACATATAAAAATGAATTATGCATCATTTTCCAATAGTTTGAAAACAATCGAAGCTCATTTTCCTTATTTTGGCTATTTGAAACATGTTTTAAACTAAAATGGAACCTTTTTATTGAAAACACACACTTCCGGTCATATCGACAACAACGTGCTTCAGATTGATGTGTGGTTAGTTCCTACCCATGAAAATAACTGTGGATCATATTCCTAATATTTTAGATAAATTTAAACTATTTTTATTGGTTTTTAATATTAGATGTATGTTGTAAACTAAATTTATACATTTTTTATTTAAAACACATACATTGATTCATACCTACCACATTGGGTCTTGAATTTCCATGTGTTCAAATTCAAAAATGTGAAAAATGAATTAATGATTTTTCTATAGAAGTTTGAAAGAAAATATAGCTCATTTACATGGTTTTTTCTTTGTGACATATGTTATAAAGTAAAATGAAACTTTTATATTGAAAAAACATACCTCAGGTCATATAAATCACATCATATGCTGGATTATCATGAACTCATTTACCACATGTGAAAAATTAATTATAGGTCATTTTTTTAATGTTTTAAAAAATTCTGATATAGTTTTCTTAGTTTTGATCATGTGACATGTGTTTTGAAATGATTTATAAATTTTAAAAAAAATTATCATATAAAAATGATAAGGAAATTAACTAAAAATAGATAAAACAATGA
Organism: Viscum album; assembly: GCA_963277665.1. NCBI lineage: Eukaryota > Viridiplantae > Streptophyta > Magnoliopsida > Santalales > Viscaceae > Viscum > Viscum album. The sequence continues at coordinate 740,848,164 of OY728123.1, read as the reverse complement.
GAAAATTAAATAAATAAGTAGTAGTAAGTCACATCTTTATGATGTCTGTATAAATTCTTACACTATAAATTTTGACTATTCATTTCTAAAAAAATTAATTTCATCCATCATACTCCCACTTGAGAAATCAATCCAAAATAATATATAATAATTATAATACTAATGATTCATGCCCCAAAAACTTTATATGGTTATAGCCCATATAGGATCCAAAACATAGTAGGTAATCAACTAAATTTGATGTCGAAAAACATTCTGATAGCATTTTCACTGCATACTCATCTGTAATTTTTTCCTTATTTTGAGTACATATATTGTTGTAAATCTTGGTAGTACTGAGAAAATATTGGCAAAAAAATGATTAAAAATTTTTTTTAGTGAAATTGTAGTTACCTTTAGAAATTACCTATTCATGGATTCTATTATTTTGATGGTTTATGATATCTTTCATAAATTTCAAAACATAATATCCACAATAATTACTATTATATTTATTAAAACACTGTAAAAACATTGAACAAAACATATAAATTGGTTTGAAATGAATTTTAATAATTAAATATATCTCTATTTACCCAAATTTAGTTCCAGTTGATATAATCCATAGGATTCTTATTTGTAGTCACCAAATACAAATCATGATTTATCCTATATTTAGATATTTCCCTATTATAACAAAATTATTGTGAAAATATAGTTTGAAACATATAATTTAATGTTTATCTATAAAGTACTATCTAAAGTGCATTACAAATTCACAATCCATATCATGTGTGGTTGGTTTGATGGATATTCATGCATTGGATCCAAAAAATAAATATTTGGGGAATCTTGATTGATTTTTATCAAAATTTAGGGCTTATTAAAAATAGAAACAAATAAGTAATGAAAAAAATAAAAATATATTTTATATGATTAGATTGTAAATTTTTACCCCTGTAATGTAGGAATCAAAAAGAGTCTCCAATGTTTTATTTTCTTAAAAATGGATTGATTATTTCATCATTTACCTTATATATTTCTTTCTAATATAATTTAATTTAATTTTTAGAAATGATATAGGATGTAATGAATCCAAATCCTGATTCAAATGGTTTTAACCTTATATATGAGTAGTATAAATGCCTTTAGAAAATAAGAATAATTATTAACTATAATGAACATATTAGATCATTTTTTAGATAAATGTATTATGAAATTTTACCTTATGTATGCATTTATAATTGAGACTCTCAACCATTCAAACTTTAGTATCAAATTTTAAATCTGGAGACCAACCACATCTGTAATGATAATTCCCAATATTTCTTTGTCATATGGAATGTAAGACATACCTCCATATGTTAATGTGGTGTCTACATAAATTTTTTAATGATAATATATGTTTCACTAAAACCTGTAGAGAGAAGTTACACCCAGAAGGTTGTTTTGTTTTCTTGGTCGATTCACTAGATTTTCTTGATTCGACCTTCCGTTTCCTGATCATTTTATACATATATAGTACCATACCTATCTTTAGAAATTTTTCTCATCAAGTGTTATAGGTTTTTTCATCTCAATTTTTTAAGTAAAACCTCATTTATCATTATAAGATTATACATATAAGCTATGAATGTTCCATTAGAATCATTTTTTATTGTAATATTTGGATCGTAAAGTGGAACATGAAACCTCACAATTGGATCTTGCGATACCTCAATCATAGTTATGATATGATTTTTGGTAGTTATTTATTGTGAATAATGTCTCCTTGGATATTATAAACCATACCCCTCACAATAAGGTTGTTCATGGGTGATGATAAATAGAAATCACATACAACTTTACCTTAGGTAATTTCAGTAATATAATGTTATCAGACATTGTTTGATTCACATTTAGGAGAAGGAGTAATGAAAAAATTTATTACCTCAGGAAAGGTATGTGGTTAAGGGGAATGGATGAACCCAAAGCTAGTGGGACATTTTTTTGTTCATGTGATGATCCTTATTCCACCACCAGTTCTCCATGATCCTTTCTCATATACTGGTTATCCAAACCAGACAAGACAATAATTTCTTTCAAAGAAACTATTTTCCACTACAATCCTTTCATCACCTGATATGTATTTTCTTGTCGATTTGTCTTCCCAAAATATGTTTCGGGAGACACTCTAAAACCTACACCTCTAAAAAAGACATATTTTTCTTTCCACTTTAATGATACTGAAATATTTTTTATTCTAGTATAGTCACCACTAATTCTTTTTTCTAAACCATATAAAAAAAGGAATATATGTTGTGAGTTGGAAGTGGATTTATATTTTGATACATCAATCTAAATATAAAAAAACAAAAATATGTTGTTTCATATCACATAAAACATATATTATTGACTTAAAATATAACCTAATTTCTTCTCTAGTGAAGCATACCCCACCCTTGATTTTTAATTGCGGTACATTGGTTTTGATGAACATTATTTATTTTCAGAACTCCTTTGTTGTTTCTTAAATTAAATTTTTTTGAATCAAATTGGATAAGATAAATGTTGTTAAATAATATATTTTCAACTAAAATAAACCTGAAATGATTTCTTATTATGATGACTGATTAATGAATTACTTGTTACATTCTTTATAATGCGTACATAAGTAAAGAGTTGGTGGGGTCTTACTTTCCCCTCATCACCCATAAAACTAATATTGTTATGAAGTGTCTGGAAGCCTCTATGGAATTTTCTAGTGGACATTAAGAAACATTTCTTATATGAATCATCTAAAATAAAATATATCTATAAGGAATAATGAAAATTAAACCAAAATGTCATTATAAAATACTTCTATTATGTAGATAAATTATATCATAAAATTACCTTTATATATTATCAAAGGGTTTCCTTAATTACATTCTAGACATTACACCATGAACCTATATCAATTGCACATACTTCCTCATTGTAACCCCAACATAACTACTGAACATTAACTTATTTGTGTCAATAGGTTGACTGAGTTGATTCCAGACAACCTCAAATTTTATACCCTTACTTCTTACCTTGATGATTTTAGTCAATATTATGATGCTTCATCATTATTGTGTTTTCATCAATATGCTCTTGATCCTCTAATAATTTTACAGTTTCAGTATTAGCCGCATGTTATTCATTGTGATTGGAAATATCATTATGTGGAAAACACATTTCTTACAATAGTAGTCAACATTTAAATTAGATTATGTTAATACAGTATAGAACACATAAAATTATGAGGAAAATCATAGATTGTTAAAAATAAATTTAATCTACTCATTGAACTCAACTTATTTTTTAAAGGATGAAGGGATTTGGATCCTTTATCATGAATCCAAATCCTCTCATTATGGTCTCCACTAAAGTACAATACATTTTCTATATTGGGACCACTATAAAATGGTTGTTATCTCTCAATGAAAGGGTTATCCTTGATTGAATATTCATCTGAACCTATAATATTTTTAGTCACCAGAATGAAAATAAAGAAATTATTATTTTTTTGTATCTAAGATATAAAATACATGAATTTATTAGGATTCAATTATGAATGGCTCTCCCCTTTCCCCCTCCACAATTAAATTCACCTTCCTTAAGCCCATTTCATCAAATTTCACTACACCTATTTTCGACCCATTTACAATGGAAAATAGACACTTGAAATTTTGTATAATCTGACTCATATATCTATTCAATAATGAAAAATTTAATATCTTCCCATAAATTGGATTTTTATCTTTGGAACCAGATATGTTCATCACTTTTTCCACAAGCATAACTCCACGTTTTTTCATCACACTATATTAATTGTGTTATTTTTTATATATAACCTTATCCATTGATTAAAAAACTAGTTTAGGATATAAAATTTTCATTTGGTCCCTTGGCTAGCCATTGAAGTCATTGTGAATTTGAATTATGATTTTCAGATAATTCCTTATAAATATAATCTCAAAACCATAATATAAACTATCAATTATGTGTATTTGATATCAATCTTTCATCACTTGATGGATTCATATATCTAATAATTTATTTTTCATCTTCAACTTATGGATCAACATATTTAATTTTATGTAAATTATAAAGGTTCTCTTTCTCCCACCATGTGGTGGTAATTGTAAGAACATCTCTTTCATAAATCTCTTATCTCACTAGCCATTCAATCTAGTAAGACTTTCGGTGACTGATGACATCAAACATATGATAGTTAATTAGAAAATAATTCAACAGTTTCTTGATTTATATATCATTCTATAATAAAACATTCAGCATGACTTTGATTCTTGACATACTTATTAAAAATATTTAAAAACCTTCCAATGTGGTACATCCATATATAATGGATAAAACCACATAGTTGAACCTATCTAACTATGTGAACCATTAGATGGACCATTATATCAATGGATGCTAGTGGAAATAACATCTTTAATTCACATAATATGATTTCAACCTCTTAATTTGTGATTGGAAAGTTCACTGGGTCTATAAATATACTACACATGGATTTGAAAAGAATCATATTCTAGTTAATGTATGTCATAAATTTTTTGGAAGAATTCAATGTAAACTGATGGTATCAAATCTTACATAAAAACATATATTTTTTTATCCCAAATAAATTCAAAATTTTCATTTACATGACATTATTTACATTTGATGAATATTCCTTTGGAACTTTTACACCATTAAGGAAAATAAAAAATTGTACTTTTTCCTATTAGGATATAGTGTAAGTTCTTGTTTGAAGACAATTTATCCATCTACCATTCACCGGTACCACCTATTACCTTATCCCTATGTAAATCAGGTCCAACCTAGCATTGAGTCCATATTTTTTTCATGAATATTTATTAACATGGTAATAAGACTATCAAATACATTTTTTTCTACATTCATGACATCATGAAAATATACGATGTGATAAAAATTTCAGTATAGGAATTCAAATAAACTTGATCTATTTTTCAAACCCTATTTTATAATGTTTTTTGAAAATGGTTTTCTAAAAACACTACTAATATCTTTTACTATAACAGATAGTTTATCATAAATTAGTGGAGATGGTTTTGTACATGGTTCGGTATTTTCATCAAATGCACTCATCTAGGATCAATATTTTTATCATTGAAGTAAAAATTTCTAATTTCCTAAAAACACAGCCTTCGATAAATGTTTCAGCTAAACTGATTGTGTGTTTTATTCAAAAATGGTACATCCCAATATTCCTTTAATGATAAATCTTTTCAAATTTCCATAAGTAGGAAATTCATTTATCATCTCATACAACAAATCCATCAATTTGAATTATTCCCTTCTATGAGCATCATACATTATAACACCTGTATCCCACAAAATTTTAAATCTTCAATCTATGGAGCCAAATAGACATCAATATCATTATCAGGTTGTTTTTGTCTATATAAAAGCTTAGACAACATAATTTATTTGGGCTTCATGCATAACCATGGTGAAAAATTACAATTTAACAGCATAACTGGCCATGTACTATACTCTCCAAATTAAATTTTTTATAATTAAACCAGTTTAATGAAAAATGGGAAACCATTGTTCACCATCAAGATACCACTATGTTCTAAAAGAGATCACAAAATGATTAAAAACCATAATATGGTTACATGACTCATATATTCTATAATATTTATAGGGAAACGTACTAAACTGGGTTTCCAAATCCTCTCTTATGAATGCTTCAAGGTGAGTGATCATACATTTCATTGTCTGAATAAATTCCATTGTGTTAATTATGATATGATTGAATCCCCGGGCCAGTATCTGTTCTTCTTTCTATATCCACACTTCTTGCTCCTTGTAGTCATCAACTTGCAACCTACATTCATAAATTCTTTTGATCTTTTCTTCTGAGATATTGGGCCAAAGGACTTTTTCAAACATTTCTTCCTTGGAGTACAATATAAGATTCAAGCACTCCCCATTCTCTTCTTCCCTGCCACTTATATTCCTACTTGATCATTCACTTTATCCATTCTATATAGCTTTTACTTGCTTGTTTCTACCCTTCTTGTCTGACTGGAAATCCATTGGTTTAGGAAATTATGTGTAGTGATTGCGTCCCTTTGCGTTTTCCACTGAACCACAATACATTTCCCCAAATCACACATTCCTTTTCCCCCTTTTTCCTTTTAGGAATGGGAGGAACGTTCCCTTGAATTTATTCCATGCTATCCACTAAGGGGTGACTAAAACTGTTATCACTTGAAGAATACTCTTCATGAGGCAGTGGTGGATCCTGGGCATATAGACCACCAAAATAGTTCCCCACATTTATTTTTGAACCATCATTGAAGGGCACCTTCTTACATAGAGACTCCATACATGTTTTAGTATCCCAACCAAATTTCTCCCCCCCCATTCCCATCCTTCCTAAGACCTTCGTAGTTGGCTCTGAGAGTGTTTGGGCCCCAAGACATTCACTCTATCTATAATTTCCTATCCACTTTGAGAATCAATTGTATCCAACAGGATGGATTTCCCCATATCCAAGCATGTGGGTTGTTCATATCCTAATCCAATAAATTGGGGTAGCATGTTTTTGTCCTCCCAACCCCGATCAGGAGAGCCACTGACTGGAGATGTACTGTGAGTACTACTATATACACTAAAAGGATTTATTTCATATGTAAATAATAAAAGATGGAATTTCCTCAACTAATTTGAAAATTTAGGGTACTCATAATTAGTTTTCTTCCTCCAATGCGAGTATGTTGGATGACGTATTTTACCATATTTAATTCTACTATTTCTATCTCATGTAATTTGTCTTGGGGTTTCTTGACATCCATATAATCTTTTAAACTATGTAATGATATGAAATCACCATAAAACATTCAAATTACTTGATTCATATTTCTTGTATCGTTCTATTCCATATATAGGTAATTTTATGAGTGATTCATGGTCCTTGAGAAAAAATAATAAATCATTTGTACATTCATGTATTTTTTAGAAATCATTACCATTGAATGTAGAATTAGTTCAGTATCGTATGTTCGATATAGAAGTTAATTTTCTTCTCATAGAATATCATTCGGGAGTCTAGTTATTTATGTAAAGTTGGTGTTTCTCTATCCACTAATAGCTTTTAAATTATATAACTTCAATATAGCTGGTAATGTTATCTATATAGTATAATTGGTATACAATGGTCTCTCAGCACAACTATTTAACTTCTCAAACAACATAGGATAGTCACAAAGGTCATAATCAATTTCCATTTTCATTTTTTTCCATATGATCTTCATCATCATCTACACTAGTATTCATATCAAATGATTTATAAACTGTAGTATCATCCCAATTGGTGTGCTCATTTAGTTTTTCCTTTTGTTTTCCACAACATTTATAGCTTTGATATATTTTGTGACAAATTAAATGTTCTTTAAAATCTTATAGAGTTTTTTTATTGAATAAATACAATGTAAACATAGAAAAAGGATTTAAGGAGGGTCATATGCATTCTCTATTGAAAACATGATGAACTATTTATCTTTATATTTATTTTTTTGTCCTATGATAATAATGCAACCATTTTCAAATTATATTCATCCTATTAGGATTACAAATTATTCATTTTGTAAAAAAAATCATAATAAATGGAGACAGTTATAGATAATTCTAATAAGGGAAACCCAGTATTTTAATGTTATCCATTATGATTCCGGACAAGTTATTATTTTATATAAGGGTGATATGAAAATAAATAACATGGGGTAAACTTGTGGATATTTTTATAGGATCTTGATTTGATTTTTTCTAGGAAAAAACTCAACAATTATATGATAGCTTTTTTCACATTGCTTGGTGGGATTCCAACAGGTTGAAGGATTAAATGTTTAATCATTTGTTCACTTGGTATGTAGTTGTGTAGGTGGTGTTTTATTAATAGTCTAAGTGGATATTTAATGGATAGGGAATGTAACGGTAAACCCTTGATCCTTATTTCCTTTAAACATGACATCTTACTAATTATAGGTATCCAATTCATGTATAAATGGTTCTCCTCTTAGTTATTCCCATTTACCATGTTCGCATACACTTTACATCCCAAATCATGGTCTTTAAACTCCTTATTTAATTTATAATTATAAATTTTCTTATTAGAAATGTTAATAAAATGGATTTCTTACTCAACAAAATCACTTATAGAAATATATTAATCTAATAAAAAAAGAAATATATTACAATTGTTTTTATTATCAGATGGAAGACATCCCTTGGAAATTATTGTATCTTGTTTTACATTTAATTACAACCTTGATTTCTAAATTTTTGTAAAAATATCTTTCCTCAAAACATAAAAGGTCATGTAATCATAAAATTATGACACGTGGTCATAGAGCATGGAATTTCATGAAACCAGTGGATGAAACTCTTATTGAAAACAAAAGTGATGTTGGATTCCATGCCACTCACTTTTTCTGTAGATTATTCTAGACCATGTATTATAAGAATATCAACAAATATATTTATACTATAACCCACTAAATTTTAGTTCATTATAAAAATCGGTAAATTTATATAATGATTGAACACATTGTTTCTATTTTCATTAAAATCCATTGACATCATTAACATATATCATATTAATTATTCACGTAGTAATATCATTGATATTTCCTTTTTCATTAACCATAACATTTATAGGAAGACAAAATTTTCCATTCCATTGACACATTAGTATAACATTTTATAAATTTATAATATTGATATAGGTATAAATATTGTTATAGTAATAATTAAATTGGTTTTTTTTCATGCATAACGATCTACATATCCAAGTAAATTTTTAATAGCATTTAATTTATCGTGTTCATATTTTTTTTTTTTTGATTTTATTTCTTATATATATACCTGTAGATTTACATACCTATTTTAATGAAAATATGTTATATACCATTCAAAAACAATTATAATACAATGTTAAGACTAGGGTGGTTATATATATCATAAATAATCATGAACTTTGTTTTATTATTTTTTTTAATTTTTAGACCAAACCTATAAATATTAAAAAATTAAATCTCCGAACTTATTTTATTTCTCTATAAACACCAAAAAATGTATTGTTGTTTATTTTTATAGATGAATTTCGAAACATCAAATAGTAAATAACTGTATTTTCATACATCCCATTAAAGGTATATAATTCATTTCATGGTTGAATCATATCAATTTTAAATTTAATCTACCTATGAAATTTTACAAACCATGAATCTGTATCTTATTGAAAGGATAATTCATTAGTAGTTGACTATGTAATGATGGTTTTCTAGTTTGTTAATGGTCTTAATAAATAAATATTTTTCATTCACTAACATTTATTCTATATAATGTCATCTTACAAATTTTTCTTAAAATATACAAAAATTAATGTTATCTAATATTGTATTTTAAATTGGAGCACCATTCAAAATGGGTAATTATATCCTTGGAATGCATAGATAAAACCCATATTCACATAATCTTCTAGAATCACTATATATATATTAAAAATGATCAATTATTATCCATTAACTCTTAAAAAATAAAATGTTTCTAACCTATGTAAATTTCTCCCCCACAAATGCTGATATATATTTTAAACATTAATAAAAATTGAGTCTTCACTAATCATAGACTTACATCATTATATTTTCATTCCGTCTCCTTATATTTCAAATCTACTTTTACCTATAAATCCTCTTCATTATTTCCTTTCTCAATGATTATATACTATTTCACTACTGACATTGTTTTCCCAAAAATATCATAGAAGACTCATGTAGTGGGGGGGGTGAATTGAGTGTTTTAAAATTCTTTTAAAAATAATAATTCCCTTCTTCATGTTAGCATAATTTCATCCTTTATCTTTTATTTAGATTATAAAACAAATAAAATTTAAATAAAAATTACGAAAAAAATGTTTTTTTATAGTTATCCCATAGTAAACTCTATCAACAACCAATGTAGTCTTAATGATATTTATTTAGATCATTTTCAATGTGATATCATAACTGAGTGAAAGAAGTTGAAACTATGTTCATGGTTCAAAGAGATTTTAACATGATCCCCATTAAAATGATTATACATTTCCTTTATATACTTATCCTAGGGAAATAATAGATGATTAAAAGCAACTGAAATATTATCTCTTACAATTTCTACTAGAAGTGTGTACTTTAAATTGAAATAAATAAATATGTAAAAGTTCGATAAAGATGAAAACACAAATTTGAATCCATAATTTTTAGATTACGATTCATATTCAAGAGAATATTTATTTCCTAAAATTTAATGTCTATAAAATATATTAATAGAATCATCAATGTTTCAATATATCAACATGCTTCTTTCTTATTTTTCCCCCTTCTCTTTCTATTGAAATTTTTTATTGAATTTTAGTATTTTGAAAATAATCATGGTATTCCTAATTTTAAAATCTATTATATCTTTAATCATAATACCCAAAATTCATATATATAACTCAAAAATAATTCATACGATTCCAATCTCCCCTCTTTAAAAATATATTAAATCAATACAATCAATGATTTTATCCATGAAAGTAGGAAATCCTATAATTAATGCACTTAATTATTTTTAAGAAAAATTGAATTATATATATATATATATATATATATATATATTTGAAAAATACATTCTAGAAATAAATATCAAAAAAATATCATCAAAAATTCATTTTATAAATCGAAAACCATCTTTTTAAAAATTACCATCTTTAATTTTTCAAACCTTTTGGTAGAAGATATGGACTTCTAAAAAATTAGAAACCGAATCAACTTGGTCATACCTCTCTAAAATTTCTTAAACATTTATAATATTTAAATTCGAACTATAATATCATATAATTCTGCAACATCAAAAAAATATTCTATTTTAAAATACATAATGTAATGAATATATAATATGTAAGGGTAAAAATTTTAAACTTTAAGAATAAATAAAAGTATCTTGTCAGAATAAATGAAGGTAAAATTTATTCTTTGAGTGTTAGAAGATAATAATAAAAAATTTTGTGAAATGTGGCCTCAGATAAAATATATGAAATATTTATTAAAAAATATTTAATCCATAGGAAATCCACAAGAGATGTGCTCTTCCACTACGATGCAGTGGTCACACACTATCGTAGCAAGCTTAGACAATGGAAAAGTGGATGAAAACCTATACGGGGTTGTGATAGAGAGATATTGGAATGGGGTGACACTTAGACTATGAGGAAACTAGGGGTCCAGGAGTGTTTCAGGAATAGAAAAGCAAAACACAAAACATGATCTGATCAAGACATATTCGAGCCGTAGTAGGGTAAACTCAAGAATGAAAAGACCTATAAATAAGGAACCTCCAGATGATGGTAAAAATAGTGGGGACATCATTGACTAAGACCCCAAACATGGAACCATGATACAACTAATCAAAGATAATGCTCGCACTATCATAAACTATTGAACCAGAATAATCAAGCAATGAGAGAGGAGAAGAAAAAAACATACATTAGATTTGAGGCCTGTTTCATCTGAGAGAAGGTCGAGGGGGAGAAATGGCAGTACATGACTTCTGTGAGAGCTTAAGAGGTATAACTGAAATCATTTTGGTTACAGTTATTTTTAAAAAATTATGGATGGTTTTATCAGTCCTACAAAAAATCACTCAATAAGAGGGGATTTATTAGCTCTAAAGTTTTAGCACTGGTAAAATATATCTTTATCAACGCCAAAATTTTAGCACTAATAAAGTTGATGATAATTATATTTATAAATATTTATATATATCTATAAATATATTTATATCATTATATATATTTATATAATTATAGATATATTTAATAAATATATATAAATAAAAATAGAAATATATTACATATATTAATTATTTAAATGTATTTATTATAATTTTATAATTATTGAAATGTATAATTATTTATTTATAATTTTATTAATAAAGTAAATAGAAATTTATAAATAAATATATTTGTCAATATATATATATAATAAATTTCTAGAGTTATAAATATGAATATATTATGATAAACCGAAAATAAAAGAGGAACATTTTGTCTTGTTGGAGGATCGAGATAGATGGGTATCAGGTTCCCCCAGTGGCAGCTCACTCAACAACCCTAGATTGCTGAATTTGTACACATATCTACCGATTCACCACACTACGGTTCAGAGAGGTTATCTTTAAAAGAATTTGAAGGTGAATGATGGTGTGTTATCAAAGGAGCTTACAACATTCACTAGATTTCTAGGTGGCTCTTTTGTCTCTCTCAATAGTCAAATCTCGTAGCTTATAATTAAAAAATGCACCATAGCTCGTGTATCAGCATCAGACAGTGCTATAGCTGCAAGAATAGAATTCTGTTAGTTTTCTATTATCACACATATCAACCTATCCAAAGGAATGAAACCATGGAAGGAAACTAATCTTGTTTCTTAGCTAGGTAACATTTGGGGTTTCTTGGAGTTCAAATGTGTTTCCCTAGGGTGGGGCTTCTTCTATTTACTCATTCCTTCCGTATATTTGAAATGTAAGTTGTGGAGTATGGGATCGATTAATCTTAAACCAAGTACTTTAAGGCCTCACAAATGGAACTCAAACATTAATTTGGACGACTTCAAAGAGTCTTACGTATAGGTGTGGGTTAATATTCATGGGTTAAATTAGATATTATGGCATCCAAATATTTTATTTGATATTTCATCAACTTTTGGTGTGCCTATAAGGATGGAAAATTCCACAGAAATGTTTAATTTTGGGCACTTTGTAAGGCTATTAGTCCAGATTAACATGAATACAACTCTGATTGAAAAAATAATTCTTTCCATGCCCCAATATGATATTAATCTTGGGGTTGAGGATGAAAAAATGATTATATTTTTGTGATGCATGTCGTATAATTGGTCGGTCAATTTCTCAACATAGAAGAAATATTACTTGTTCCAACTGTCTTTTGAGAGGGCATGACACACAAAATTGTTGAAGAAATGTTAAAAAATATGTCTTGCTTAAAAATGATACTGCACAGAAACCTCTTATGCTTAATGTTGAAGATGATTTTCCTTATAATGTTTCTTCTTGTACTCATACAATAAATCAAGTTGAAATTTCCAAAAATAGCGATACTTTCTCCCACAAGGATGATTTATTTCACTCCGCTTCAGTTCATTTTTCTCAAGACAATATAGTGTCTTGGGCTGACTTAGAAGACGTGAAGAATAACATTGGACTCTTCTTCAAGGAAATGTTAACTCGAGGGATGGATGATAACTAGGCAACTAAGAGATCTGAAGATAGCCAAGTTATCATGGAATGCTTGGCTCAAGATGTTGTTGACCTCAATATATGGAATGAGCATATGATACATGCCCAAAATCTCAAGGGGAAGGCTAAGTTGGATGCTGCTACTTCTTTGAAAGTTAAATACAAAGGGGATCCACAATCTAAACATGTTCAAGTTTATATAAATGGGATGATCTCGGCATCTTCTAGTAAGAATTGTTGTACTGGTAATGACCATTGTGAACCTGTTCATATTGGTATAAAGGAGATGCAGGTTTCGTCCTCTAATCTTCAAGACATGAATTCCTCCAATAGCCCCAAAGTATCCACTCTATTTGTAAAAGAGGATGAGGCAGCAATGCACAACAAGATAAAACATGATGCTATTCAATCCCACTGTAGTAATTCTTTGAAGAAGAATCCCTTTTTAAATCCTGCTGCACAGAAGCAAGACCTGTTTGACTCCAATTCTCCTGCATAGTTGGAAAAGGTATCCCGGATGCGAGATATATTTTTTCCTTATACTGACCAAATGAAGGTTCTATCTACTGCTATGCATTTGGTGAAGAAAACCCCGTCATAGGATACTCTGTCTCCTGCTGCTCATTTGGATGCACAAGCTGACAAGAGCGTGCAGTGTACTCCCTTTTTTTTAGGGTGATGACAGTGAAGAAAGATGTTTTTCAACTCATTGTGGGTCTAATCAAGCTCTGAAAGAGAAGGCTAAATCAAAGGTAAACATTCATAAAGCATTTGTACTGCTTGCTTCTGTGAGTAGTGATAAAGAAATGAAAAATACCGATGGTGTGCATGAAGCTGATGAGGCACGGGCATATGATAACACTGAGGTTCTAGATGATGGCAGTGGGTCATGGATGAAAGTTAACTCTTGGAGGAGGGGGTGTCACCCTCATGGTAGAGGTGGCCGCTCCTCTTGTCATAGCACACGCACTCGTTCTAGAGTTGTTTGAGGTTCTTTCACTTTCTGCTTTGAGTACGAGTACTCTGTGAGTCATGCAAGTTCCTCCCTCTTTGTAGTCTATTTTATTTTCAATATATCAGTGGCCCTTGGGCCTCCACTTGTTCAAAAATATACATAAATATATAAATATATAAATATATTGATTATATAAATATATTTATTATTAAATTATAATTCTAAATATATTTATATCAATATATATTTACATATTTATATACATGTATTTAATAATATATATATATATGAATACAAATATATTAAATATATTCATTATGTAAATATATTTATTTTAATTTTAAAATTATTTAAAAATATAATAATTTACTTATAATTATATAAATACATTGTTAAAAAAAATATATTTATAATTATAAAATTAAAAATTTATAAATATAGTAAATATATATTGATAATTAAATATATTTGTAGATAAATTTAAAATTATTTATTTATAATAATAAATATATTTATATCATTATATATCTTTATATAATAATAAATATATTTAATGAATATATACAAATATAAATATAAATTTAGTAAATGTATTCATTATTTAAATATATCTATTATAATTTTATAATTATTTAAATATATAATGAATTATTTATAATTATATAAATATATTTTTTTAAAAAATATATTTATTTATTTATAATTATAAATATATAGTTTTATAAATAAAGTAAATATACATTTATAAATATATTTATTTATAAATTTTTATTTACAAAATAATTTTTAACATTATTAGTGAATTTATAATCTTAAATGCATATTCACTTGAGATCAATTTTCAGGAACTGCCATTCTTTTGGGTTCTGGGGAATTACGTGATGAAACATGTATACCCCTGTATGTTGGCCTGTACCGCTGCGTGGGTTGTTTGATGAGCTTGCCTCGCCTGTCAGTAGGGGTTGATGGATGCCCTAATATGGTGGGGGGGTGAAGTCAGGGGGTCAAGGACACCAGTGTGTGGAGAAGTAGTGCTAGAGCAATGACCATCGGTGCAAGCAGGTGGCGGAATGGGGGTGACAGTGTTAGCCAGTTGCTATGGCATGAGCTGGCGGACACAAACGTCTCCTACGAAGGTCTGAGTGGTGGTGTTGCAACCAACAACCAAGCGCATAGGCGAGTGCTTGAGTGGGGGAGACAATGTACACCTATTGCGGTGGCAAGAACTAGCAGACGAACGACTCCTCGGACGGTGTGATCAGCAGTGCTGCCGTGATGACAAAGGGTGCAGGCGGCAGATAGGGACAATGATCTGGCAGTTGCGTGGTGATTTCAGAATGAGATTGTTGAACCCTGGCTTGATGACGAGGGGTGGTGGCCTGACAATCATGTGTGTCAATGTGACCCCACATTTTGAGAGACAATGAAAGTTAGATTGTTCATTATTGAAATGCAGGGGATGCATGATTGCTGGTGAAAAATCACTGTAAAATGCACATTCTAGGTTGACCATGGTGGTTTGGGTATGTCGGGGCATGATTTGTGAGGGTCTTCCGGCTGGTTTAGTAACATCAATATATATTGAAAATATTAAAACATAATTGAAAATTTTTTATAAATAAATATGAGAAAATGATTAAATTGCAAAACAATATATTAAAAATTATTTAATAACACTATTTATTAAAATATTAAAAATAAATAAATAAAATTTACCAATTAAAAAAAACTATATGTTAATTATATTATGTTACTAAATGAAATTCTAAAATTAATATTAAAATTTCAATAAATTAAATAAATATTAGGTTTATGTTTATCTGTATAATATTTCACTAATTAAGTAAATATTTGTGTGTATTGAATTAATGAAATTATATAATATGTAGCATCTACTAATGAAATAAATAACAATAATAATAAATATGTTTGAAAAACTATTAAAAATTAATAAATACATAGTATTGAATAAATTACAAAAATATTTTTTATTTATGCATTATATACAAAAATACATTAATTACATATATTTATGTGTGTAATCAATACACCACTTGATAGAAATATGTTAAATTGAAAAATCAAATGACATTCAACCAAATTTCCTTCACTCAAAAAAGTCAATATTTTTAGTTAATATTATTTTTTATTTATAAACTATTCTTCACTAAATACATGTCTTATTTAATGTAAGCAGAAATATTTATGTGTTAATAATTATTTTAATAACTTTTTAATTTATTCATTTTTTGTTTAGTTATTATAGTTAATTATTTTCATATATCTATATTTAATATATACTATTTATTAGTATTTATAATTTATACATATGAATATTAAGTTTATTCAATTTTATTAATAATTATTTAATCAATAATTTTTTTAAAATTTACTCATTTTTAATTTTTATTTGTTTAATTATTTAAATTTACTCATTTTATATATCTATATTCAATATATAATAATTATTAATATTTATAATATATATATATATATTAAATTTATTAATAATTATTTAATTAAAAAAGTGTTCATTTTATATCTCCATAATTAATATATACTATTTATTCATTTTTATAATATATATATATATATATAATTTATTCATTTTTATTAATAAATTTTTAATTAATATTTTTTTTATATTTTTTCTAATATACCCATTTTTAATTTTTATTTGTTTAATTATTTCAATTATCCATTTTATATATCTATATTTAATATATACTATTTATTAATATTTACAATATATATATATATATATATAATTTATTTTAAATTTTTTAATTAAAAAGGGGATAAGGACATAATGGGAGGGTCGTGTATAGGCTGGCATGAAGCATTAGAAGGTGGGTTGATATGTGTATAGGCCTGCACATGCCAATGCCCATATGTGTGTGTGGAAGGTATGCGGGAGCCCATCCCTGCGGCATGATTCTGAAGTTTGGATGCAACAGAATAATATATTAATAAGCGACCTAACATCCACTATTTCGATTTGGGACTCACGTGTTGCTCGAGAAAATTATCATTGCTAGAAAATGTGCTGAAAAATGCAGTCTTTATCCACACTTTTTACTAGCACTAATAAATGGTAGAACTGAATATTCCACATTCTGTAGTACTGTGGGCATACAAGCAAACAATCAAATGATAAATATACCTGAATGCAAGACCAAAGTACAAAACACATTGCACATAGGGATTATGTGCTTTAAATTATGTGCCCTACATTCATGGGAGAATTGTGTTATCTCTTTTTCATTCCATGGGAAACAAAGTATATGAGTTTCAAGGGAAATCAATTTATGGAAAACCTACACAATTATCTAAAATAATTATCGCTATTTAAATATTCCAGTCATTGTGTATTCTCTATTCTCATTTCATTTCTTTGACTACCAACTCTAACATTTTATCCTTCCAAAAAATGGATGCACTATGGTGTGATCCTTCTTGTGAAGCTACCGCCTCCTGACCCTTAGTCCCCCATTAACACAGCTCTTAGTATTTCTAATATTCTTGCACAAATATTTTATCCCACTCATTATAGTGGTCCTCAATCGGTCATCTAGTCATAATTGTCCTATAATTATGTGTCTCTTACATTAACATGATAAACTATTGATCCCAAGTTGCATCCACAAATCTGACTACCACTTCATGGTGGACAATTCACACCATCTCCACTTCACTCGGATGAGTTTGATAAATGTCCCTTTATTGAATCCTCAAGTAAAAAATTTCTCACCCCATCATCAGATTTCATAAAACTCATGAACTTCTACACTTCCATCACCAGCTTCATAATTTTTTTTTGAATAATAGATGATTCCCCATTCATCTACCCCACTTTCTACTCTAGAACAATGATTGTTTCCTTGGATTGATGCATCAAAATAACTATTTTATAATTCTTATACTTTGACTCCAATCTTCTTCATTTGATAGACTACTTTTACCCAACGGTTGTAGTTTCCATTTAAGACACTCCTAAAATTCCAATGAATTCACCATCCAAATACATTTTTCTGGTTCCATGACATTATAAGGCTCCAATAGAATATCCTTTCAACTCGCATAGCTACATATGGTGAATTGAAAAGTCCACCACATAAACTTTTGATAAACTAACTTAGTTTACCTAAATCAATATATATTGGGTGTTTCTATGGATATCTCCATATGAGCTCTACCATGTGTAACTTTCAATGAATAATCAAATAAATATTCTAACACTTGACCCGAAAAAATTTCTCACACAAAACCCTAACAATATGTTATTTAAGAATTTTTTTCATTGGTTATGGTCAAAATTATCCCACTTTAATACTATTCGGATGATCATAACAAATCCACGTTGGATAGCATCCATTCAACTTCCTTACACAACATCCATGTGGTTCTCCATGCCATGATTCCTTCTTTTGACCATCTATGATCCCACTGAAATACATTCCCCCACAGACTCTCCAGTGGCGATCTATTTTTTTCCACAGGGCCGATATCTTCATGTATCGGGACACTTGCTTGACCCATGATGCTCTCCTCCACTCCTTTTCCTTCCATCTAGGTCGGGTTTTCTTTATCTCTGCGATCATGGATCGCTACCGGGCCCTTGTTCATCTCAATATCTACTCTTTCTCCTAGATCTACTGCACTAGACTCCATCTCGGTCTGATGCAATGGCTCTCAAGGGGGGTTTGGGTTTTGTTGTTTGAGAGCTCATCGGTTTTACGAGAGTCGGGATTCGTGTTGGAACTCTTCTTCCATAGGGTTTCAGTCTTCCTCACTGGATGCGATTTGGGACATTATGTTCTATGGTGGTCTTTTCCGGTCACGATTGATGTTTGGTCTTGTGAGGAATCCGATTTGTTTAGGGTTTTCATCCCTGAAGACAACAGAAGTTCTCCGTGCTCGCGTTCCTGCTCGACAAAATCTGCTCATACTCTGTGTTGCTCCATATTCCAACACTCTTCTCACAGTCAGTTTTGCGTGGTGTTTTTCAAGGTGTCTTGGGAGGTGAGTTCGAGTGGCAGTTGGCATTTCAGGTAGTCGTAGTGCTCGGTGATGTTGTTTTTGCTTATTGTTGGTTATGTTCATGGTGAATGTTTTGATTTTGATTTATTGTGGTTACTGGAGAAGGTGAAGATGGTTCTCTTTTTTTATTTTTTATTTGAAATTCTCTCGTGATGGTTGTGAAGAATCTTTGGATGTGGCTTTGATATTATGCGGTGTTCTGTTTGGAGTGTCTTTGGCAGAAATGTTGGATTCCAATGTGTGGATTTTGCTGGCAATCTGGTGTGGCTGGGTTGTATGATTGGGGTTAGGGTTCCAGACGTGAGGAGACTTGTCAACCAAGGTGGTAATGATGATTTCTATTTGTATTTTGAAATTTGAATCTTTGAATGTTATAATTTATTCTAATGGGCGGCGCGACAACATGTATGTGATGGTATTTGGAGTGGATGACTGGGATGTGGAGTTGATCAGGATATCAGTCTCTGGTATGGTGATTTAGAAGGCATCCTTGCACCCTTTTCTTGTTTTAAGTTTGAATTTGGCACTTTGTATGTTATTAAGTTTGAAATATCTAGTCATCTGTGAGGTTAATTCCTCCAAATTTAAAAAAAATTTCCCTTCTTTCAAATTTATTGGAAACCACCGTGAACAAACTACACCATTCACCATATACATAGACCCACTCTAGAGAATATTCTACATTGTTGAAACCTATATCACTGTTCTTCTGATACTTTTGATTGATTTCGAGTATATTGGACTCTAGTTACTTCTTTTAAATATACATCTATCCAAAATATTACCTTTCAAATATTATGATTTCATCAGCGGGGAGAACTCCCCCTAAACATCCAATTCATGAGACTAAGGATTATGTGGTCCTTCGATACCACTTCTTCCTCCTAGCCCCTACCCATTCAAGGATCCCTCCTCCACCCCAATTTACTTATATTTATTTAAAAATCTTCTTATGATTGATATCATAGATTAATAAACACTATAAATAAATATTCCCCATGATAAGTGGATTTCCTTTCTCCAAATTTAGCATGTCCCAGGTCGACAACTTCCATAAAGTTTTCATTTGTGAGAACTCGAATCCTTCTTATAGACTTCAAGAGTATCATATGGAAGACCCTTTTCCAAAGGGAAATTCACTCCATGACACCAATTTCTAGTGTTCCAGGTCAGTATTATTTAACTTAGGAAAAATCATTCAGTGATATTTTAAAACTAATACTTCTTCTATAATCTCTAATATTCTAAACTTTTGATAATAGTTTACTTCATCATGATTTTTATTTATTTTCAATGAAATTACATAAATGTAAAATATATTCCATTAGAAAATCCACCATAACTTGAACACCATCCATGAACACCAGTTTTTGTAGCCTCTACCACTGATTTTTAGAAATATATCACATGATAAAGAAATTATCATCCTTTCTCCACTCTCAATATAATTGACTCATTAAAAAAATGGTACATAATCTGTATTTGGTTTATCAAATACCTTTTATGCCTCCCTCCTCTTACATCATTGAATAATTTTCAACATATTCCATAACTGGGAATCCCATAGTGTAAATTCCATTATGACCTTCCACAAATTTCTCCTACATCTAGTGGATCACCTCCTGATGAATTTGGACCATGACAATATCCTTCAGATCCTTTATCTAGATGGAATCAAAACATATGATAGATTATATATAACATGTAACAAAATCTATATCAATATATATTGATTGATGAAACGCAATAGGAAAATTATTGACTCAACCCTTTGGTTCAGTGAACACTATGCAACATTTTTAGTCACCCCCTCTTAGTAACAAGGTTATAAAATCTTAATAATTTGGTAATTATGAGAAAATATCCTCTTATATTCCATTTAATTCACTAAAACTTCATTTTTTTGAATATTAATCATTTGATTAGAACCTATGGGAAAATCCTTATTCTTACTATCATGGACTCCCATTTCACTTTACTAATTCTGATTGACTTCTTTTTCCAACAAAACTTCAAGACCCTCAATGAGTATAAAATAATTATTCTATATGATCTGAAACATCCACCATAGGATCATAAAAATTATTCTTATCCAATCTAATGATTTCTAAAAAAATATGACCACCCACTAAATCTAAAAAATTTAATGTATCATAGGCTTCCATCAGAATTTCTAGCAGTATGCCACAAAGATTAGAATTCCACCAAATGAATAAAACAAACCACATGACTCCTAAAAACATTTTGACTTTTGATATCTCAGTAACACTTCTGGTAATAGTACCAACATCCAGTGAAATTATTTTGGCATCCTAATTGACCACTTGATCATTAAGAACCCAACAGTCTTTTGAAAATATCCTTTTTATTCCTTCATAACTGCACCACTAGAGACATTGTAACCACACTCTTACCCCAAGTACTCAATCCTTACTCTAATGACACTTGTTTGGGAATGGGAGTCACTTTTATCTAATATGAATAAGTTCACCCTTATGATAATTTAATTTTGCTAACTTCAGACACTGTGTGGCCTCTCGAATATGGTTCACTCACAAGTAACCGAACCTAATTGGCTATAAGTCGTCATTTGCACATCCTTGTATTCTAGAGGCTACTAAATACTAGCAAGGGCGTTGCATTTGTTTGTGGGGAGAATATTCCATCAATTCAGAGTATAATAGAGTGCTAAACAATAATGATAATCAATATTATAAGTAATAAAAATTTAGTAGTGGAATAACAAAAAACCATCCAAATATAATTAACATGTTTATTTTGAATCAATATCTTATAAAAAATGTTGATCATTTCATGGTACTTATACAATGGGAATACACATGGGATAAAGTGTTATATAAATTTAAAACATTCTATAAAAAAATAAAAAATGCCAAAAATATCTCTGATTTCATCATGATTATAGATAAATTATCTTCACCCATACTCAATCCAAGGAATCCAAATCTGAACACTTCCATTTTTCCCTACCTGCATCAATAAGGTTTGTTCGACTATAAATTGGTGGCCCAAATAGGATGTGAGATATAATCATTAGGCCACGAAAAATAATTTCCAGGACAATCCATTCTATGAAAATGAGATGAGTAGTGTGTAGGTAATAATAAATTTTAGATATTAAATAAATACATCACATTGAACTGAGTTCCTCATGGGACACACAACTGACACTACCTACTTTGGACTAATCCAGATGTCTCTAAAATTATGTCACATTTCATGTACATTTATATATAAGTATGTATGTATATAGGCCTTTTATAAGTCAATTTGAAATCATGGATATAACTAGAACATTTTTTTTGGGTTGGAGAACACATCCTTAGTTATTAATCTATTGGCACTTAGAACCCATCCAAGCAATCCCATAAAAACACTCAGGTATCACTCCAGGTACACTAATAAACCCATTGTCAAAGGATTCTATCTAAGGAGACTGTATAAGGACTATGTTTTTACTCATGTAATGGTAATAATCATAACCCTCTCATATCATCCATGGTGTACCACATTGGGAACCCGGTATCACTCATGACATGCTATAATAACAATTCCTACAAAACCCCTCAAATGTAATACACTAGGGAACTATTTATTGGTTATGGGAAACATAAATACATATTCCCAAAAAACATGTCTTTGGGTTTCTATAAAAAATACATGTATCACTCATTACATTCGATAATTTAGTTACATAATCCATTTATTAAGATCAATAATCCCATTAAATGTGTCTTTAATTTTGACATTTTATTGCACGAAGTTTGGTATAAAGGAATCATCATCGCTGGTATTAAACTTATACCATTCAATAATACATTTTAGATATGTTGGAAAATTCATTTATTATGGTTAATACAAGAAAAAACATGAAGGGTAAATGCATACACTCCGGGCCTACCATTTTCCTTTGGTCCAATTTCAAAATCACAAAAAATTCAAATGGGGAAGATAAATAAACATCAAATGTTAGTTCAAATTTATTCCAAATCATGAGGATCTTAATCCTTTAAGGATAGAACACCCTTAGGTTTTTCACATGTATATGTGGTTATCCTTAGATATTGATTCATTGGTGGATAAGATTACACTGTGTAAGGAAACATCATTTAATTTAATCAATTGGACATTAGGGGAATTTTCGGAAGTGTCCTACACATGGTATAATGGTCCACTATATAAAACATCAATACATTAGGGAAAAAGAACATGACTACATACCTTAGGTTGGTTTAAATCTCCTCATCTTCTATTGTACTTTAAATAAAGTTAGAATAGAATAAATTGGGAAAACTGTTAACTAAAAATAGGTCATATTAGCTCACTCAAAAATATTACCGAAGATGGAGTGGTAATAAAAGAAAAGAATACATTGGTGTTTAAGGCTTACCGAGAGGAGTATAATGTGACGAAAAATGATCTATTTGGATTCTAAACGAGAGAGAAAGATTAAATCACAACATTAGGTGTGGGATGAGATTCAACGGAAGAAGGGGATGACACATGTTGGAAGGAGGATAGATCAATGAGGGTTTCATACCCTTATAAAAAATTGTCATGACATATTCATGATGTGAATGGATTTCACATCTTGAATATTTTAGGTTTTCTTTTTGTACTAGAAAAACCAGGTCTTATCATGAAACGGATTCATGGAGTGCATTGAGTCAAAAGCATGTCCTAAAAAATTATGGGGTCTATCTAGAGAGATTCATGCAATTAAATGTATTCAGATTGTGAATTGGTTCTCCAGTTTGACTCCACCCCCCATACTACCATCCCTTCAAAAATAAAATAACTGGCCTAAATTTGCAGTTATCAGGGTCGAATGAAAAAATAAAACTTTATTATTATTTAACCAAATTCATAAAAATCCATAAATCTTAAAAAAAATTGGGATCTTATAACCTCGTCTCCATAAAAAAACTCAACCTCAGTTTCCATTATGAAGGTGAAAAAATATACCCCAAGACAATTTATTTTGATTGAGAATGTACGTCGACCTCTCTCAGTTAGGTCTCATCCTATATGCAATAATGATTCTATAGAAACCATACCATAGGAACTGAACTACCGCATATGGCCATCATCCCCCAATAAGATATTCTTATAGTATACTCCTCAAAGGATGAATCTTTCTCCAGCTCTATATCTTTAGGATCAAATGATTGAGATGGGTCTGAATAATAATGATGAATCTGCAATACATGGAAGACATATTGCATGGACCAGTACTTATGAAGCAACTCCAAATGATAGGCTACTAGCCTACCTATCTCCATGGTCTCAAAATTCCTGATGTAATGTGGAAATATATTGGCCTATCTTTGAATTCGTCTATGACCCAGTCTTAGAGAAACTCACAGAAAGTCTATATGTCCCACAAAAAAATATAGAGTTCTGTAGAGACAATCGATATAAGACTTCTTCCAAGAATAAGCTAGAGCCATACATTTTGTATAATTTTAACATACTAAAAAGTCTCTAGAGCAATATGAGTCTCCTGTAGTGCAGACTCACTTGCCTCTAACCATCACATGGGTGAACTTCATGACCAACAATATAATTATTTATAGGGATCCATTTGAATAGTTTCTTAAAAGATATTACTGTAGAAAAATAATTAAAATGTATGTTATTCTCTCAAGAATCAAAAAAATCAAGGACCCATGAACAAATCATATCCTATAACCCCTATATCATATTATTGAAATATACATCGGTCTGAGGGTAGTATGTTATACTACAATTCATCCAAGAACCCTCTGATTTCTATAACCCCTACTATAACCCTGATGTAAATCGAGAATACCTATTAGATACGATATAATGGGGAAAATCATTAAGTCATACAATATCTTGAATGTAAACCCTCCCAATCTCATCTACTAAAAAGGTATCCTTAATTGACAGAAAGTGTGAAAACTTTGTGAACCTATCAATGATCACTCATACAAAATCGCTACCTCACGGGGATCTCAACAAGACCATTATGAAATTTATAGGTATGTCATTCCCATTCAACATAGTAATATATAGACTCTATAAATATCCAGAAGGTCGTTGGTTCTCCACTTTCACCTACTGAGAGTGGATCATCATGTGATAAAACATGCCATTTTTCTCTTCACATATGGCCACCATTATTGATGACACACATCTTGGAAAATCTTGGTAAGCCAAGGGAGTACTACCTAAACAGGGGAATGAAACTCCCACATCAATTCTATAAATATGTATGAAGGAACCTAGAAACATCTGTAGAAGTGCAGAATCTCATCCTCATCTATAACCTAACTAGGGTGTGTGTCTTCCCCTGAGACACTCTCCCTCCTGACTAGGCCCTTAGAATTAGAAACCTATCTCATACATACCCATTCCATAAGGGAATATTTCACCACCAAAGCTACTAAAATAGGCTACCAATGACATCCCAATCCTCTAAGTGCATCTTATAAAATATGGCCATAAACTTCTAATCCCTATTGTACTCTTAGATGACCTTTTTTTAAGGTTGGGGCCGAAGCCTCATTTTATTATTTAAAGAAAAGGCCTCTTTAGACTAGGTAGAGGGAGACCCAATACATAGCCTGAAGGTCTAAGGCCAAGTGGCCTGAATACTAGGCTTGAAAGACCATTTTTTGGCCCAAAGGGACCCTTTGTGAATAGTACTACTATAGTGCTGCCACTACAGTTCCTAAAACATTGCCTCCATTACTACAGTATATCCGCCATTATAGTGCCCTGCTATAGTGATGGTACAATACTCAGAAATTAGTCCCTACCCGGATTTGATCCTGGGTCTTTCAGATGCCAAGCAAGAGCCTGTACCACTAGGGCACAGGCTCGTTTCCACTACTCTTAGATGAACTGTGTTTATGTTTTTTGGATTAAGTTTTCAGTTACTATATTTCCATTTTGGGGTATATAAGTGCGACCAAACTCAAATTACTGTAGATATTTTATCCACCTTCACTACCTTATATTCAAATAACAATATGTATACATTTATTTGAGACATTTTTGGTATGTTTAAATGATTAACCCCTCCCCCAATAGATAATACCTCAAGTAGTGTAAAGCATGAGCCAGAACTACAAGATCAAGGCCGTGTGTAAGGTAATTCTCCAAGTTATGTCTAAAATGGAAGGAATCATACACCAAAACTCAATTTCCTAGAATTATAAATTCTCCTACAGTAATTTCTGATGAATCATACTAAAATATATAACATATTACAATATCTAGAAGAATTAGGATTGAAGTTGATTTTAGTTTCCCTTTCATATTTTTAAAGGTTTTCTCACATGGATCTGACTATGAAAAATTAACACCCTTTTTAGTCAATCAAAAAAGATGTAATTATATGTGTGAAAAGTCCTAAATAATATGATTTTAACAGCTAGACATCCCAAAGAAACTGTGTATTTAAAAGACATTATGGGGATGCTCCCTAGAAACAATGATGCTCACCTTCTCTTGGTCAATGAATACCCCTTCCTCTGAGATTATGTGTCCTAGTAAGTGACCCTTATCAATCCAAATTTGGCATTTAGTTAACATAAGAGATAGTTGGTTATCTCTTAGTTTGTTCAGAATGATCTCAAGATAATTGTCACGGTTATGTCAGGTATAAGAATACACCAAGAGATCATCAAATGTTAACACCACAAATAAATCCAGATATGGTTGGAAATCCTAATTCATTAGAGACATGAAAAATGTTGGTGCATTCGTAAGATCGAATCATATAACTAGATAATCATACATTACATATCTACAATGGAATTTCCTATGTGATATGTTTGATGGTATCACATGCACCTGATGTTATTCCATGTTCAAATTGATCATGTAGAAAAATATCACTCCATAGATCTAGTTGAAGATTTCCTCTATACATGTCAATGGATATTAGTTCTCAACTGTAATTTAGTTCAATTGGTGATAATCCACATATATCCCATGGGTTTCTTCTACCTTATTAGAGAATTGAACTTTTGAACCCCATGGAGAATTATTGTGTATTACAAAAAACTTATCTTCCAAATCCTCTAAAAACATATTATGGTCCTGATGATCTATAGGTTGCATCATGTAAAGAGGTACAAACACTGTTTCTACACTCTACACTAGCTCCAAGGTGAACTCCACCTCTATCATAGGTTGTAACCCATAGAAGTCATCAGGAAAACACCTCTAGAATGATCCCCTACATGAAGTAATTCCACAATTCTATTTCCTTGATCCCTAATAAATAGATCATCCATCTATGCTATCACTATGCGTAAACCATGATTATTGAGTCCATATTAACTTGCATAGACATCCAATTTTCCCTTATTAATATATGTAACACCCTCAAGTGATGTAAAATACACCCTTAGGAAATAAAAATCAATTCGATCATGATAGGTTACTAACCATCCCATTCCAAGTATGTCATCCAAACCTATAATGTCAAAGAAAAAAAGATCCCATATAAAAAGACAACTTCCTATCCCAAGGGGATATCCCATAAATCAGTGTACAAATTTGGTTCAGATCCCCAACAGTGTTTCAGGAGTCTTCACACCATATACTTACACTATTTATTTTCCTATAATTCACATAACTACCAAGGATATAATGTAATATGAATTTCCTATATAAAATAATATAGATTATAATGAGGAGGATACTAGAATAGTACCTATAACTATAGAAGGCTATCGACACTACCCATCGAGTTCAGGTTGAACTACATAAATATTGCATGATTGGTGCCCTTGAGATGAAACCCGAAAAACCTTTGAAGGTATTCATTATTAGAACTATACATGTGAAGTCTGAATCTTAGCCTTGTCCACATCCTCATCCAGATTAACTAGTAGTATACCATCTCACTAACAAACATAGAGATATTGATCCTATACTCGAATGCAACGTCGGTGCAGCTCCCTTCTCACTAGGTAATGGAGGGAAAGTCCAGAAAAAAGGGTAAAGGTTCCCCATCCCACAACAAGACCGACACTCAATTGGGTCCTTCAGACACTAGGGATTCATATCTACTAACCTACTATACTGGTGATACACTGTATAATTTTTGGTGTATTCCATATGACTAGCTCTACCCCCATGGGAAGACTTGAAGCGATGCTTCCTTCCGCTAGAAAAACCATCTTAGCATCTCGATCCTGAACCTCCCCAGCTCAAACTACCATCCCCCCATTGGTTAT
This sequence comes from Viscum album, assembly GCA_963277665.1. Taxonomy (NCBI): domain Eukaryota; kingdom Viridiplantae; phylum Streptophyta; class Magnoliopsida; order Santalales; family Viscaceae; genus Viscum; species Viscum album. The sequence continues at coordinate 740,819,613 of OY728123.1, read as the reverse complement.
ACATGGTTATGAGGGACTTTTTCACTCTCTCTAAAATAGTGGTAAGATGAAATACATTTACCTATGATTTAATGGAATATGTAATATCATCCCCAAACTGTCTCCCTATATTCAACTCATCACTAATAAGGGTTAGTGTGAAATAATATTTCTCACTAAAATGAAATTAATATCACATAAAAAACATAACACAATCTTCTAGATGCATAAACTACCTAGAGCAGTCTTCTCTCAGTATCAGAGGGAAAAATTTAGTCATAATGGACTATTTGAAAGTCTATCCAAACTATATTCTGACATTGACCCACCTGAGTGATTATATCCCACTAACTATTGGCAGAATCCCCAAGAATATTAGTTGTAAGATTGAACCACTACCATAGAGGAGACTCCAAATTCATGAAGATCAATAACATGACCTCTTTGAATGAATCATCAGCTTAAGTCTACCAAACACCAAGAAGGTGGGAGCATAATGCTACAATAATTCTCACATGAACTCTTCCATAAAATGGGAAGGTCACAAAGATCCGTGTACATACTGCATGAAATGTAGGAATATCTCTCAGAACTAAGAATCAGTGCCCAGATTAGGAATAGTAGGAGGTTCATAAAGTGGAATCACATGAGGAAATACTAGTGGTTCAAGGACCATCACATCTATAGTATGATAGTTGACACATCCCTAGAACATGAATCAGGGATGTCATGGTGGTTTGATTAAATAGTTGACAAACTCTTGCCTTATATAAGATTTAACAGTAGATATGGTCAATGATAACTAAAAAGGACATGTACAAGGCTTTCTTATAAATGATTCAAACCTCTCTTCTCTCTCCTAAAGACATGTTTAGGTGATATGAAATGTTATATATGTCAAAATAGATACTACCTAATTCTCACTATTAAGGGAAACTTAGGGTTATTATCTTATAGAACACCACATGGGTTCTGATATATGGACTTTAAATTGCAAGGTATTGAGGAAAACACAATTTACATTGCAATTTGAATCCCCATTTAATAGTAACCACTTCATTTAAAATTTTAAAATTCATCTATGTACGCACTCTTTTATATGTATATAGATATATTTATCATGATAAATGCATCACCATTCCCAATTTATAAAAGTAAAATTTCCTTATAAATTGTAATTGGAACATCATGTAACTGTGACCTAGACCTTGCATTTGGTATTACGATGTTACAGGTCATGTAAAATTATTTGATTAAATGAATCAACATTCCTATTTTATAGTGGTACATTATTCATAAAATAAATTGGAATTCATATAATCAAATCAACTAAAGTTTCATCCCATAAAACAAGTGGTCAATGGATTGAACAAGTAATAATTTGTTAATTAAGGTGTCATCAAAAATCCATAAGGGGAAAACCATTTAGATTGATGAAATCAAATTAATTAATCCAGTTATTTTATCCCTGTTTGAATCATTAGAAAATTTATATATATTATAATAAATGAACCCTTAATATGAAGTAGTTAATGAATACAATAATATAAATATATTATGGAATATTCAGGAAATATGAGTCCCTAGGTTCTTATACTGATGCATGAGATGATACCTCGTTTCCCTACCAGGACAAGAGAAAAGGAAGTCCATAATCATAATTTCAATAATAATAATTCCATGAAACATGTGTGTCACACAAAATTGAAACCAGTAAAACTATAATAGGCATAATGTAAAACAACAATAACCCAACCCAATTAATTTGAGACTCCCCTGTATGTGGGTAATATACTCCCATGAAATGACTCATTACTAAATTATGAAACATTCCTAGACTCCTGTCTAATTCCCAAATAGTAAGGAAAAAGGAAAAGAGCTCTGATACGACTATGTAGTGTATTGATCCAAGTTCACTAAAAAGTAACTGAACCAAGTTCCCCACATGCCCTCAAGTGAGCACCTCATATTCCAGAGGTTGCTGACTAGTAGGGAGTGCCTATGGTGTGTTAGTTAAGAGACTATTCCCTCAGGTCTGAGTATAGAACAATGGTAAAAAGTAATAATAAGCATCATATATAGTAATAAAACACCAGCAATTGAATAATAAAAAACCAGTAAGATATAATAAATTGGTAGAATTTGAATCAATATCATATAAAAAATGATGATCATTTCATGGTACTAATATAAAGTGAATACAGATGGGATATAGAGGTATATACACACACTACATACTTTAAAAAAAAATAAAAAAAATCCCCAAAACTATCTCCAATAGAATCACGAGAATAATATTGATTCTCTGTACCCGTACTCTATCCTTGCACCATTAGGCCAGGCATACAAATCTATATGATTCCCTTTTTTCCTACTAGAATTCATATGGTATATTAAGTTTCCAACCTATGGCCCGAACATGGTGTGATATATACCTAGTAGGCCACACAAAATGGGGTCTTGAACCATACAGTCTATGAAAATAAGATTATCACTGTCTAGTTAACAATAAATATATGATATTAAATAAATACATCACATTTGACTGGGTTCCTCATTGGACACCCAACCAACAATACCTACTTCGGCCTAAGTCATATTTCTTTGTACATGTATAACCCTACATGTACATATATATATAGGTATATATTCCTTGTATAAGTCATGAATAAATAATGGAGAAAACCCAAGAATGTTGTTTGTCATGGATAATGCATATTTATTTATTAATTAATTTGAATCTTGAGCCCATCCATGGAGTCTTGTAAAAAGTAATCTTGGTATCGCTCTAGGTACAATAATAAACCCATAATTGTAGGAGTTTATCCAAGGAGCCCATATAAGGACCCATGTATCACTGATGAAATTTTAATAATAATTAATATATGAGTCTATATGTAAGAACCCAAATCTTCTTTTCATGTATGTTTTTCCTTTTTCTGGAGTTTTTGAGAAAAGAGGAGTTCCTGAAATTTTTTTAAGAACACGTTGTGTACTTTATGAGTACACGACATGTACTTCATTGATACACGAGGCCATGTGTTGGCCGTGTCCTGGCCACACACATGGTTGTGTGGGGTGATGTGGAGGCCACTTAAAGTGGAGTGTAGAAAGGGAGAGTACACGTTGTGTACTCCAAAAGTACATGCCATGTAATTTTTTTCATTAAACGGACCGGGCTCACGTCTGATCACCAGAGGTGTCTTCTTCTAAGTCTCATTCGACCGAGAGAAACCATATGGTTTCGAAACTTCTCCGAGCCCCCAAGACTCTCTCTGTTCTCCGAATCAACCGCCATCAATTGAGTTGGAACCACAGTGGTAATCTCTTCCATCTTCTAGAGCATCATTTTCCATTTCCTCCTATTTTACAAGTTATCGTGGGTTGAACGTTTTATACATTTTTGTAGATCTATGAAATTATAAGGAGATTCAAGCCTCGTTGTTCAGGTATATTGATCTCCTAATGCCAAGGTAGGTGGATTGTTCCTTTCTGTTCAATGTCTTTGAGTATTATGTGCAAATTCCACCAATACCATTGAAAGGGGTATTGTGTGTTTACCGTTTTACCCCTGCTGATTTCCTGCCATGCTTTTATGCTTGTGTAGAGGTTATTTGTACATGAATTGGGTTGATTGTTATATCTTGGATGTGCTTCTCATGCCGTGTTCTATTTATTACCGTTTGGTCCTGTTTAGCCTATTGGCCATTTACCTATTTTCCATGCCTTGTGATCGTATGATGGAGTGTTGTTTTCTGAAATGATTGAGATGTTGTAGAATGGTTATCCAAGTAGTTACATAGTTTTACCTTGTCCATATAGCATTACTATGTATTGACTTACATGGGGCCATAAGAAACTGGTGTTATATAATATAAGAGGATGGACCGAGTGAGCTTCATCAGAGAGTCTTTGGAAATTATAGACTATAATAGGATAGACCTAGTGAGCTTCCGCAGAGAGTCTTTGGACATTATATAGTAAAGGAGGATAGACTGAGTGAGCTTCCTTAGATATACATTGAGATTTAAAGACTATAATGGGATAGACTGAGTGAGCTTCCTCAGAGAGTCTTTGTTTTACTTGAATTTCCCTGAACCACTCCAGGATATAAGAGGAATTGATCGGGTGAGCTTCCTTAGAGAGTCTGTGAACGACCTGGGGCTATAAGAGGAATTGAACAAGTGAACTTCCTTAGAGAGTCTCTTGACCATGGGAATATAAGGGGAATTGACCGTGTGATATTCCTCATAGAGTCCCTGACTACCTTAGACTATATGAGGAATTGACCTAGTGAGCTTCCTCAGAGAGTCTTATAATTTTTGTATGATGAAACCAGATGGGTTAGGCTGAGTTTACTACCCAGAGGGTTGTTGGTACTTCCTAGGTAGGACCAGAGGGGATGGATGTGAGTACTTCACAGAGTATTAACTATTTTTTGTTAGCTATTTACTTCACTATTTCTTGATTTATCTATGGATTGTTTACTGCTGAGAAATTTCCTATGTATGGTTTACCGTTTACTATAATTTTACCTTCCATATATTCACTGACTATTAGGCATGGATATTTGGGTGGTTTCCTACTGGGATTTAGTCTCACACCCTGTTAGGGCCAGACCTTTGGGCCCAAATAGATTATATTGTTGCAGGTATAGATAAGGGGAAGTAGCCTTCTACTACAGGTACTTGACTTGCATTGGAGATGGAGAGCATGGGACCAAGAAGAGGCTTGCGATGCTGAAGAGTTTCGCACCTATTTTTATTTTGTACTTTGGTTTAGTACTGTATTCAGCATTGTGACTTGTTTGGCTGTTTTCCAAGACATACATGTACCATGCATAATTTACATACATTTTTTCTCTAGTTGTTTCTCTATCAATAATCCATTGTTTACTGTTGTTGGATAGTTACTTCTTACGCTATTGTATGTGTTTTTTTACTTCTGCTGTGTACTCTGCCAATGAGGGAATAGTTTCCCCACTATCACACCCAAGGCCCTCACTTCTAGTTAGTAGCCTCTAGTGTTTGGAGAAATGCGCTTGAGGCCATGTGACTAACCAGGTACGGGGCGCCTCTGGGTGGCTTCCAGAACTGGGGTATTAAAATGTGGTATCAGAGGAGTTGTTTTATCTTGACTTACTATTTGGAGCCTATAGCTAGGTATAGGATGGAATAGGTACTTAGTAACAAATTGTGCCCTGGAGTAGCTAACCCGTGTACATGGAAAAGCCAATCTACCTCGTTTATTGCAATTTCTTCTATTTTTTCAAGTTTACAGTTGATCTAAATGTCACTGATGGGTGAATCACATGTTTTGTGCACTTACTATTGATATTATTATGGTTTTATTTCTATCGCAACCCAATGAGATGAGGGTATTCCATATCATTCATAATATATACACTTGATAAAAATCCCTTGTCATGCATTTTTTCCATGCCATTTAGGGTGCATTAGAGATTGCATGTTGTTGTGATAGATGTTGTGTAGAATATGCATTCTATTTTTATAGATGCTTGATAGAATACCTTCTTTTAATAGGAATTTCTATATGTAAGGTCTTGTTTGAATGAACGCCAAATTTCGATTCTTGAGGTGTTATGGGCCCACATAAATCAGAACATGGTGGATCATTGACTTGTTTCCCTTGTATGTGACATGTATGAGATGCCTAGATTTGATTCGCAGGGAGTATGGGACCTCACAGATCAGAATTTTGCACCTTAACACTTGGTTTTGGTGATTTCTAGGATCCGGAGCAGTTTCTGAGGCTACATTCCGAAAAAACCCAGAATACAAGACATGTTCTTTATGAATACACACCGTGTAGTTTTTAACTATGTCACTGACTGTGTGGGCTAGGACATGGGGTTGTGAAAAATCGTTCAGGAACAAGCCATGTACAGTATGTACACACCGTGTTGTAGTAACCATGTGTCTACACGTGTGACTAACGACACAGATGGATGAAACTTCGACTATACACATCATGTCCTGTTTTTACACGTCGTTCCATGTAACTTAGGTACCCGACCGTGTCAGGAACAACACGGGTTGGGGAAATCCCTCAAGTACATGTCGTCTGCACATGGAGCACGTCATGTAGAGTGAACCGTGTATCTAGCCATATAACTAACAACACGGGTCATTGAAACTTTTCTAGTACATGTCGTGTGGTGTTGAAACACTCCGTGTAGTATAGGATTAAGAGGACCATGTGGGTTAGCCATGAAAGGAGACTTTGGTAGGGTAATAGAGTTCAATAGCATGCCATGTGTGAGGACAATATGTCGTGTGTCTGGGGTGTTACACAACCAGTTTAGGCAGGAGTACACACCCATGTTAATGACTTCAAGGAACACACCGTGTAGGAAATGTACACGCCGTGTAGTCATGTTTTGTAAAACATGAGTGCTTTATTTCTCCTATTCCCTTATTGCACTCCTTGTTTTTAGTCCTTGATAATCTTGATCTAAGGTGTGCGCTTGACCTTGGTGAGTCATGCCACCAAGACATCCTCATGTTGTTCCAGTCTTGGAACCAGCCATCATTCTAAACATAGGTGCTGACGCACAGTTCTGAGAGGGTTTTATAATGTTCGTGTAGACTTTCCAAGGAGATCATAGTAGGCGGGATGCATCTTCCGGTAGCCAGGTAGTACGGTACCAATGCGGGAGGAGCAGGGATACTAGGCCTCAATGCCAGAGAGACCTGATGGAGTTCTGATCTTGTGGACAGATGGTCCATTTTCCGCGTTTCTGTCAGATCATCTCACCTGCAGCTGGTGGTAAGGGTTCTTCTATGACCCCGCATTTAGGAGAAGCATCGCCAGTTTCTCACCAGTCTAGGAACTGAAGTTATTCCGGCCGTTCAGGATGAGGTGGAGGTCGTGGCCATGGTGGTCATTCACCAGGCGACCAATGAGAGTAGTGTGGATCAGCTCAGAGTGGTCAGGCAGGGTCACCGGGCTATTGAGCATGCCAGACCATTGTAGTGGAGCAGACCAATCAGGAGCAGGATCCATACCCCTCTACAGTTTGAGGTACGATTTTAGTAGCCTCATTTTTTCTTCAACTCTTTCTGATACAGGGGCTTCCCATAGCTTTATATCTGTCACTATTGTGGAGAGTCTTGGGCTTTGCATTTTTTCTTCTACTGATATCTTAACACTAGACACACCATTGGAAACTGGGAAAACTAGTGCACGTCAGTGCAAGGAGTGCCCTCTTGAGGTGGGTGGGTGGCACTTCCTTTGGGATCTCTATGTCCTAGAGATGACAAGCAATGATGTCATTTTCAGAATAGACTGGCTAGTTCCCTTACAGGAAGTCGTCGACTGTTATCGCCACTGGGTGAGTTTCATATCACCAGAGGGTGGATCCTTTCTTCATAGGGGAAAATGGGATGTCCAGGTGAGTAGAGTGGGTCCAGAGCATCATGGGTTGGGAGGCGTTACAACCTAGATTTCTAGTCTTTATCTGGATGACCAGGGAACTTCACAATTAGACTTTACTCCAGTGGTGGATCATTTCAGAGATGTCTTTCTAGAGGAATTTTCAGGTTTTCCTCCAGAGTGTGAGGTAGAATTCTTGATTGAACAGGTTCCTGAAGCAGCACCAGTGTCCATTCCTACTTATAGGATGGCTACACCAGAGTTGCAGAAGCTCAAGAAATAGTTATAGGAGTTCTAGGCCAAGGGTTTCATCCGACCTAGTACTTCTCCTTGGTGTTCGAATGTCCTGTTTGCGAAGAAGGAAGATGGTACCCTTAGGCTTTTTGTGGACTATCAGAAGTCGAACCAGTTGATGGTCAAGAACTGATATCCCTTAAGGAGGATCGATGATCTATTTTATTAGATTTGAGGATCTCGGGTGTTCTCGAAGATTTATTTGAGATCCGATTATCATCAGTTGCACGTTAGACCATATGATATACCTCTTACAGCGTTTTGGAGCAGGTATGGTCTATACGAGTATATGGTTATGCTGTTCGGTCTCAGGAACACGGATGTAGTTTTCATGGCACTGATGAACCGAGTATTCCATCCATACTTGGATTCCTTCATGGTTATTTTCATGGATGATATCTTGGTGTAATATCACACTCGACACAACCATGCTACCCATCTTGAGATTGTTTTGATTACACTGAGGGAGCATCAGTTATATGCTAAACTCTCAAAATGCCACTTTTGGATGGACCAGATTCACTTCATGTGTCATGTTATCTCAGATACAGGAGTGTCAGTAGACCCAGAGAAAGTGAGAGTAGTAGTTTCCTAGGAACATCCGAAAAACGTCTTTGAGGTAATGAGTTTTATATGGCTCTCTGGATACTACAAGCATTTCATATAGGACTTTTCATGCCTAGCAGCACCACTGACAGGTCTGACTAAGAAAGGGGCGAAGTTCTTAGGGTCAAATTCTTGTGAGTCAGCCTTTTAGGAGGTGAAATGGAGGTTGAATTTAGCATTGATACTAGCCTTTACAGAGTTGGGAAAGAGCTATACTATTTACTGTGATGCAACAGGTATCGGGATGGGAGCTGTGCTTATGCAGGGAGATAGAGTCGTTGCTTACGGGTCTCGGCAGTTAACGCCGCATGAGAGGAATTACCTGAAACACTATCTGGAGTTGGAAGTTATTGTTCATGCCCTACGCTGTTGGAGACATTATCTTCTAGTAGAGCACTTTGTGGTGTTCATTGAACACAAGAGTCTCAAGTACATCTTCACTCAGCATGATCTTAATTTAAGATAGAGAAGGTGGGTTGAGTACCTTCAGTCTTTTGACTTTGAGCTTGACTACATGCCTGAGAAAGGCAATGTTGTGGCTGATGCATTGAGCAGGAGGTCTCAGATATTGGCAGTTCGGGAGGCTAGTAGTGAGTGGCAGCTTATGGGTATGTTCTATGAGATGAATTTGGAGGTTCATGATAGACAGGGGAAGAATTTTCTATCATCTTTAGCTGTTACCTCTACCCTTCTTGATTGAGTACAAATGATGCAGCTATCAGATTCTGAAGGCCTATTCCTATGGGAAATCATGTCAAGAGGGGACCCTATTCCTGGGTGGAACGTAGGCGAGGATGAAATCTTGCGTTTCTAGGGACACGTATGGGTGACAACAGACATACGTGAGGATTTGATGCCGGATTTTCATTCCTCAGTTTGGGCAGTTCATCCTGGTGTCACCAAGATGTACCGTGATCTACACCGTCAGTATTGGTGGCCAGGTATTAAGAGGGACTTTGATTGTTTTGTCATGAGGTTTTCCACTTGTTTGCAGGTGAAGGCATAGAATAAACGACTAGTAGGGCTTTTGCAGAAGTTACCCATTCCTGAGTGAAAGTGGAATGACGTCGTGATGTATTTCGTGATAGGGTTACCGAGATCGCCTCGAGGGAATGATGTAGTTTGGGTTGTCATTGACAAACTCACGAAGGTTTCTAACTTCTTTCAAATCAAGGAGACCTTCAGTGTTGATGAGTTGGGAAGAATGTACATCCGAGAGATTGTATGTATGCATGGAGTTCCCCACTCCATTGTATCAGAAAAGGATGCATGTTTTACTTATCAGGTCTTGTAGGGGCTTCAAAAGGCTTTGGGGACATAGGTACATTTGAGTACATCTTACCATCCCCAGACATATGGCCAGTCCGAGCATACGATTCAGGTGATCTAGGACAGGCTCCGAGCATGCATCATGGATTTTGGATGTTCAGAGGAGAATCATATACCTCTTGTGGAGTTTTTCTACAATAATAGTTTTCAAGAAACCATTCATATGTCACCTTATGAGGATTTTTATGGTAGGCCATTCTGATAACTTGTATGCTGGCTGGAGGCAGGAGAGGCGTCTATTCTAGGACCTCGTCTTGTTCAAGAGACCATAGAGTAGATAGAGTTGATTTGGAAGAGGATGGATACTGTGCAGTCTCGTCAGAAGTCTTATGCTGATCAGCGGATATGACCTCTGGAGTTCGAGGTCAGAGATTAGATTTTCCTGCATGTCACAGAAAGGTTGGGACACAAGAGGATTAGAAGATAGGGTAAGCTTTCACTAAGGCACTTTGGGCCGTTTGAGGTGATGGAGAGAGTTGGGCCAGTTGCCTATCAGTTTCAGTTACCTCATAGGTACCGAGATATGCACGATGTCTTCCATGTTTCTTAGCTCCATAGTTACTTTCCAGACCCATATCATGTCTTTCAACCTAAGGAGGTTGAGCTCAAAGCAGATGCATATTTTGAGGAGAATCCTATCTAGATTTTCGATCACAGTGTGAATGTTCTCCATGGCCAGCCTATTCCTCTGGTACGGGTGCTATGGCAGCACGGGCGAGTACAGGATGAGACTTGGGAGGGAGAGGCCGATGTACGATCACAATGGCCATACATGTTCCAGGTTTCTTCATCTATGCCACGCTATGGAAATTAGGGGATGAATTTATTTAAGGGGGAAGTTTTTAAGAACCTAGATCTTCTTTTCATATACGTTTTTCCATTTTTAGAGTTTTTGAGAAAAGAGGAGTTTGTGGAATTTTTTTAAGTACACGCCTTGTACTTTATTAGTACACGTCATTTACTTAGTTGTCACATGAGGCCATGTGTTATCCGTGTGATGGCCACTCACACGGTCGTTTGGGGTGATGTGGAGGCTGCTTAAAGAAGAGTGTGGAAAGGGCGACTACACGCCATGTAATCCAAAAGTACATGCTGTGTACTTTTTTCGTTAAATAGACCAGGCTAACATCTGATCGCCAGAGGTGTCTTCTTCTAGGTCTCGTTCGACCGAGAGAAACTGTACGACATTGAAAATTCTCTGACCCCCCGAGCCTCCATCTGTTCTCTGAATTGACCACCGTCAATTGTGTTGGAACTGCAACGGTAAGCTCTTCCTTCTTCTAGAGCATCATTTTCCAATTCCTATTCTTTTCCATGTTACCGTGGGTTGAACTTTTTGATGCATTTTCGTAGATCTATGATGTTATAAGGAGATTCAAGACTTTTTGTTCAAGTATATTGATCTACTAACCCCAAGGTAGGTGGTTTGTGCCTTTTTGTTCAAATTCTCTGAGTATTAAGTGGAAATTACACCAATACCCTTGAACGAGGTATTGCGTGTTCACCGTTTTACCCCTGCTAATTGCCTTCCATGCTTGTATGCTTGTCCAGAGGTTATTTGTATATGAATTGGGCTGATTACTATATCGTGGATGTTATTATCATGCCTTGTTCTGTTTACAACTATTTGGTCTTGTTTAGCCTATTGGTTGTTTACCTGTTTTCCATTCCTTGTGATTATAGGATGGAGTGTTGTTTTCTGACATGCATGAGATGGTGTAGACTGTTTTCCCAAGTAGTTCTATAGGTTTACATTGGCCATATAAAATTACTATGCATTGACTTACATTGGGATGTGAGAACCTGGTGTTATAGACTATAAGAGGATGGACCGAGTGAGCTTCCTTAGAGAGTCTTTGGACCTTATAGACTATAAGAGGATAGACTGAGTGAGCTTCCTTAGAGAGTCTTTGGAAATTATATACTATAGGAGGATAGAACAAGTGATCTTTCTTAGAGAGTCTTTGAGATTTATAGACTATAAAAGGATAGACCGAGTGAGATTCCTTAGAGAGTCTTTATTTTACTTGATTTTCCCTAAACCACACCAGGCTATAAGAGGAATTGACAGGGTGAGATTCCTCATAGAGTCAGTGAATAACTTGGGGCTATAAGAGGAATTGATCGAGTGAGCTTACTCAGAGAGTATCTTAACCTTAGGGCTATATGGGGAATTGAACGTGTGATCTTACTTAGAGAGTCCCTGACTACCTTAGACTATAAGGGTAATTGACCGAGTGGGCTTCCCCAGAGTGTCTTATAATTTTTGTATATCCAAACCAGAGGGGTTAGGCTGAGTGTACTACCCAGAGGGTTGTTGGTACTTCTTAGGTAGGACCAGAGGGGATGGCTATGAGTACTTCCCACAGGGTTACCTGTTTGTGGTTAGCTGTTTGCTTCACTGTTTCTTGATTTATCTGTGGATTTTTTACTGCTGAGTACTTTCATGTGTACTGTTTACTTTTTACAGTACTTTTACCTACCATATATTCACTATCTTTTAGGCACAGATCTTCGGGTTGTTTCCTTCTGGGATTTAGTCTCACACCCTATTTGGGACATGCTTTTGACCCCAAACAGACTATATTGTTGTAGGTATAGATAAGGGACAACACCATTCTACTTTAGGTACTTGACTTGCATTAGAGATGGAGATCATGTGACCAAGCCGGGGCTTGCGATGCTGAGGAGTTTCTCACCTGTTTTTCTTTTGTACTTTGGTTTAGTACTGTATTCATCATTGTGACTTGTTTGGTTGTTTTACTAGAAAAACATGTACCATGAATCATTTACATATATTTTTTCTCCAGTTGTTTCTCTATCAGTCTTCCACTATTTACTATTATTGGATAGTTACTGCTTCTGCTATTATATGTGTTGTTTACTTCAGCTGTGTACTCTTCCAATGAGGGCATAGTTTCCCCACTATCACACCCAAGGCCCTCGCTACTAGTCGGCATCCTCTATAATTTGGGGAAATGCTCTTGAGTCCATGTGACCAACCAGGTACTGGGCTTCTCTTAGTGGCTTTTAGAACCGGGGTGTTACACTATATATAGTGTAACACATTCGGAACTGGGTATTGCTTGTGGAAAGCCAATGCCCACCAAAATCATCCAAGTTAATCCACTAGGTAACTAGGTTTTACTCATGGATAGAATGAAGTAATATGCTTCTCTATAACGAATATGTGTATCACACCTGATATGCTATAATTTTTTTACAACATCCACTTATTAAGAACGATGAGATCATCCAAGGATTCCTTAATTCAGACCCTTGTATATCCCTTGAATTGGTGTAATAGAATTACCTTCAAAAGCATTAAACTTATACCATTCAAAAATACATTTTAGTAATGTTGGATAAGTCATTTATTATAGTTAATCAATGCTACAAAATGAAGGTAAAGGCATATACCTAAGTATTACCATTTAACCTTGGTCTAATTTTGAAATTACATAACAATGAAAGGGGGTAAATAAATACACATCAAATGGTAGTTCAAATTAATTCAAAAACATGAGGATCTTAAGAATTTAAGGATGGAAAACCCTACGGGGTGGAACACTTCTAGGTGGACATCCTTTGATGTGGATTAAATGGTAGATAAGATCACACTATGAATAGAAACATCATTTAATTTAATTAATTTGTAATTTAGGAGGTGTTTCTAAAAGGGTCTATTGTGCAGAACAATGATGCACCATAATAGTTAACGAGTGTGTTTTGGCCCTTTAAGAAAAAGGGTTGTGAAATATTTATGATGCCAATAGAATCCAAATTTTGAATTTTAGGAGTGTTCTTTTACTTCTAGGAAAAATTAGTTCACGTCATGAATATGATTCATGGTGTGTATTGAATTCATGTTATGGAGTAAAAATTCATGGGGTGTGGCTATAGGGATTCCAATCATCAATTTAATTAACATCATGATTTAAATTCATGTTCTGAATTGATTATGAAGACCGAGTATATCACCCCTACTTCCTTCCTTTCCAAAATAAAACTGATCTTCCAAAAGGCATGGTTACCAGGGTCTAATCTAAAAATATAACTTAACAAGGGTTTAACCAAATTTAAAATAATCCATATATATTTGAAAATTCAGGACATTACACATTTGAAGTTGGTAATTCTATGATCATATATCCCCCATAACATAAAATATTTGAACTTGGAATTCCAATCCCCTAGCCAACGAATCAAGTCATCCCCCACCTTCTAGTTCTAGTAACCTCACTATCCTTCTTTGGGTGTGCATAGAACTGAAAAGGCACATGAAAATCCCACACACATGAAAACACAATGATCAAAACACATTTCACATATGGGTTACTTGATTCAAACGATGTGTCATACATTTATGAAAGAATGATGATATCTCTTTTCAATTCCATCAAAAGTAAATTATATGAGTTAAAAGAGAAATAAGGTTCCCTAAAACCTATATATTTTGGCAGAAGATTTATCACCAATACCATATTCTATTTATTTCATCATTACTATTCTTTTTCTAGTGATTTGTCCATACACACTAGAATTTTATCCTTATGATAATTGGATGTTCCTGAGTTTTATCCCCCCTTTAAGCCCTTATGCCCTATCAAATTGACTCCCACTATTTGAAGGCATCATGTAGAAGTTGTACAATCAACTCTTTATGGTGTTCCTAATCATTTAATCAAGTAATAACGTTCCTCCTATAATTACGAGAACTATTTTATTGATATGATAAACAAATGATATCTAGTCTCAACCATAAATTTGACTTCCTAATTCAATTGATCAGTTAACACCATCTTTACTTTACTCCAACAACTTTTTCAAGTCCACTTTTATGTAATCTACTAGTAAATACTTCCCCACCATATCATTAGATTTAATGGAATTCATGATCTTATACACTTCCATCACCTTCTCTAGAATTATGTTCAAATTAATAAATATTCCCTTTCCATACACCACACTTCATCCTTGGAAACTATGAATATAGAACATATTCCATGAATTGAAAGAACCTCATCAAAATTCTCACACTATAAATCTAGTTTGTGCCATCTGTTGGATTGCTTCCACCAAAATGTTTCAACTACTTCTAGGGAAGAAACTCCCACTGAACATTTTGTGAATGCGTCTTCTATCTGTCTTCATTTGGGGACCAAAATTTTTGTGAATTATATAAGAATTCAATTAAACTCACATTGTTTCATCTGTTGAACTGACCCATCCACTACATTCAATTATAATTAATTGAATTTAGTTACCAGTATTTGGACATAAATGGTGATAGTGTGGTTTTCTCCATACATGATATCCTTAGTGAAACTTATAGTGAATGAAATTATAGATCTTCTAGAACGTAACATAGAAAACATATCTCACACTAAACCTTATTAGTCTCAAACTTGAGAATTGTTTTCACTAAATGATTCCAACATATAGAAATCCAGAGGACTATTTGGATTAATAGTATGATTAATTAATTAATCAATTAATTAATAAAATAATTAATTAACTTGAGAATGTATTATCTTCACTAAGAAAAAATTAAATTAATTTTAGTTTATTAAATACATATTTTTTTCATCTGTGGTTGTTCAGGGGCATCAGAAACCTATCTATGGAATGTATTTGTTAGTTTATCTATTTCATGGTTACTTGAAATTATTTTTATTAAATGAAATTTAAATTCAGTGAGTGATCTCATCCTATTATTATTTAAGGAAATGTGTTTCCACAATTTCTTTTATTACACATCATAACCATTCCATTGGATCCCCTCACCTATATGTGAATAAATAATATTTATTGATGGATATCTAAGGTTATTATTGATGGTTCAAGATTGATGCAAGGAGAAATCAATCCAAGTGATATAAAGGACATATGCGGAATGAGGAAACTAATCCCAAGACTGGGGTATAGAGTTTTCCTCCTATGGTCAAGGGTATGTTTTTTTGTATACGCATTAAAAACATGGAAGAAAAATCTTATCATTAAGATACATATTTTATTCTATCTTATTAATGGTTATTTTTATTAGAGATATATTATCATTATTACATAAATAAATTAATTAAATAACAACCATACTTTTATGGAACAAAATTAAAGGATTATGTATATATATATTTTTGACACATGGTTCATCACTTAAGTAAAATTTGTATAATATTATCAAGTCATATAAAAGGATAAAAAAATAAATTTATGTATAATAAACAAAATCTCTAAATAAAATAAAAATACTTTAAACCCCTTCAAGAAAATATGTTATTAAGGAAACCATAATTAAAATTTCTTTTCTTGCCAATGTCAAGGTGTATTTCAGTTATCATAGAGTCTTAACTAATGCTTTTGGTCAACATAACAGAGTCGTATCAAGGGAGGACTACCAAAGGACATAGTGTTACTAAATGGAAAGTGTCGAGGAAGTATAATTTAGTATTTTAGGATTGGGGAATCTAATAAATGGATCAAAGAGATACAAGACCACTGTTGCAAACATCATCTACCTAAATACCTTTGAAAAAATTCTAGGTCAAACTGTGGGTAATGAGAAGGGAAATGTTGATACATAAAACTAGAATTTCCATGTCACAAAAAATTTAGAGAAAAATACTGAGGGTCTTGGTACATGATAAAATAGTGGGATACTAGTAATAAAATTAATTTATTTTTTTATCATATAATTTTTTGATCAAGATTACATTCTAATTTATAATTTTTCATTATTCTCATAAAAAATGAATGTTCATCATATATGTTATCCCTATAATCAATATAAAATAAATAAAATCTTTTTACTAACATTAACTTCATGGAATTGTATAGGTGAGTGTGTATTATATTACACCATGAATGAAATCTTTACAAACTAGAATCCATAGTCTCTAATTTTTCTACTTAGGTGGTGAGTGATGAATATATCACTATCTATAGAAAACACTTATAGAATGTGTTAGATATCTAGTGTTTTATATTTTCATCTATTAATAATGAACTCATTATGTATTATGAGAACATGGATGCTGAGAGAATTCTCAATAATCTTTATTATTTTTGTTATAAAAAATCTTGGCAAAAGAAATTTTAGATCCCCAAGGCACTCTTCACTAGTAAACTTAGAGAAGTAGCACCAGATAAACCTCATGTAGTCAAGGTGATTAACTAATTTCTATTTCTTTAAATCTAGGTTTAAAAAATTATGATGAATTTTACATTGATCTTATACTTTCTTAACACCTTCAAAGAATCACAGACATTGTTATAAATTTTAATATGAATTGTAACACCCCATGTTTTTATAAATTAATTTGTCTATAATAATTTAAATTTATTTGATAACAAGCATTGGATGAAACACTAATGTAATAATGTGTTATATGCAACAAAAATTTAATCTTGTTCTACATACAACACTCTCCAAGCTTACATTACATACAATTCTATATTTTAACAAATCCATGATATATTATTAATTCTAGTTAATTAAATATCACCATTATAAACTAAAAATTAAATATATTAATATTAATACTATTAAATTATTTCAAAATATTAATTATAATGGTTTTTATAATAAAAAATATTTATATTAAAATACATAACTTTGAAAAAAATTTATAATTTTCAAGAAATATAATCTCAAAAAATGTTTTTATCTGTTTTTTAAACAATAATAAAGTAAAATTTTGACACTTTTTGAAAATTAATTTTGACAAAATTAACATAATTATTTTAAATTAGAATGTCAAAATTATCTAAGGTTGATTTTTTTGGGATTCTTTTGAAAAGTTTCATTTTTTGATGAATAGTGAATTTTTTTAATTTTTTATTAAAACAATATTTCCATTGAAATTATTTATAATTCTAAATTAAATATTGTTTTTTTAAAGTGAAATTATTTAAATTTTATATAAATTAATCTACTTTAGGTTTTTTGAATAAATTTTATGCTGAAATTTGATATAGAAACATTTCATACTTTTGATCTTTTTCGCTACAAAACCCCACTTTCCCGCTGCATCTGCAGAATTAATTTTAAAATAAATTTCATGAATTTAGTAAATATAATTTGAAAAAATGGACTCCATACTAGGAATTAGAATAATTTATAACTATTAATAAGTTAAACTTAATTTTTGACTAAAATGAATAGTGAATGTATTAAAAATTAATTACAACGACTAAGGTAAAATTGGGTTTATCAGGGGATAAACTAAAAAGATATGTGTAAAAAGGCATATAAACATGTATAAAAACTATTTTTTGGACATATTTATAATCTTAAACCACTATTATCAATAATGAACTAATTATTAACATATTTACATATGGGAAATATGGGAGCACTTATCTCTTTTAAAAAATATCAAGTGTGTCCTCTCCCCCACTTATAAAAGGCCACACCCTCTGATCTCTTATTTAGAAATTAAAAAAAATCTTTATTTTGGCCAATCCCTACCAAAATCACATTAAAACTTCCCTAAACTCATCCTAGAATCCTTATTTTGGGATGAAATCCATCATGGAAAGGATTTTAGTGAAAATATACACAGGATACCCAAAGAAGAGGTAATGTTGTTCAATGAACATCTCTAATTTTTTCCTTTTTTCATCTCCTCAAATTAATTTTTAATCAGTCAGGATATAATAAAATCAATATATATAATTTACTAAAACTTTTATGTAATTATTTTTAATTATATGGGATTATTTCAAGACAAGACGATCAGAAGGCACTTGATTCTGAGACCCGGTGAGCATTGAATAGAATTTTGAATTTTTTTTAAGTTCATTTAAAAAAACGTGCGAGAAGGTTTTTATAAGTTTAAAAAAGTTTCTCAAATAAAAAATATAAGGTAATAGTTGAACATAGAATGAGGAAATTCAACTATAAAGGATCTAACATTGACAAGTGAGGGTCAACCATAAAAGTTACTTTTCGGACTTTTTGGGTGAAAAATAAAAAAACTTAAAAATTATTTTATTTGTTTCACTTCACCATTGAGTAGTGGAATGTCAGTACTATGGAATCAATGATGAAGCAATGATGAGTTGAATTAAATGAAGACCAGTAATGAGGGTGCAGGACGATACGAAGAACAAGACCAGAGATCAAGGAACGCCAACAGCTTCGAATAGAATGTGAATCCCCATAGACGGATCACTTCAGAAACAAATATATCCTAGGTAGAAGTTTAATTTTTATATTTTAATTTTCCCAGTTATTAATTATAAAACAAATAACATAGATTAATCAATCTTCCGATCAACATTTTCATAGGTTGATATGTGTTCGTTGTTTTAGAATGAATAACTAGGGAAATCAAAACACAAAAAGTAAATCCCTACCTGGTATATATAGGTTGCTGAAGTAATATATCTATGGGTATTCACATTATGTTCGAAGGTATTAGATTACTTCACTCTCCGGTCCCATTCTTCAAGGTGTTTCAGGCTAAGTGGGACACACGAGCTAGGTTGGTCAGGACAGTCTGACCGACCCCAGACACAACCATCCCCTCTTTACTAAAATGCCAATATCTTTCAGACCAGATGTCTAATTGATGAGACATTTACGGAATTTTAAACCTCATGATGAGGGGGTTATTTTTGAAGGATATAAAAAGGTCTTAATGGTTATGTAAATATGATGAATGTCTTGAATTTTCTATTCTCCTGGAATCAAGTGTGATACGTGTGGAAATCATACGGCTAGCTGGGACCCAAAAACTACTTACAAGATACCCTATGTGGATCTTATACAAGAGATTATGTATGGATCAGCAAAAAGAGACCTTGTGTGGATCGGATACAAGAGAACCTATATGGATTAGCTAGAATAAACCTTCTGTGGATTAGCTATAAGTGACCCTGTGTGGATCAACTCCAAGCAACCCTGTGTGGATCACCTACAAGCAGCCCTGTACAGACCAACTATGTTGGACTAAGTGGAAAGTGGATATTTGTGACATAGCAGAGCCATGGTACTCATTAGGGATTATAACCTCAGCATTCCAAGGTGTTCAATGTTACAACTGATGGTATTGCTCCTCGTACATTTTATTATACTTGTGTGAGATGTCTTTATTCATGATCATGATTCATGGTTTGCTTTGTAGTCTTTCCATTGTGGTTTTGGGTCCCTACTGAGTGTTTTGTTATTCACCCCTACACGAGATTCACCTAAAAATGTTGTGTCTGGTGAAGATGACAGCTGTATTGAAGGAGGACTTAGTGGCCTAGGACCTGGTGGTGCCCAGTGAGATCAGGCAGGTGGGGCATAGCTCTACAACTTTCGGCAACTACTCTACACTTACCCAAAAGGTAGGGTTTTCAGTGGATGGATTTTTGGAGATTATTTGTACTTTCTTGTTTTTAGTTTGTCTTTTTTTGGGTTTGTATTCTATCCCATTTGACCAAAATCTTGTACCTTTACTCAGTAGTTGTTTAGTGGCATGCATGTTTACCTTTCTAGTTTTTGGGACGTGGTTGTGTGTGTGTGCATACAGGTACACAAGAAAATTCCTCTCACTTGTAGGTTGAATCCTTCCATGTTAGTCACCAACCCCTAGCCTTCAAGAGGTGGGAATGGGGGAGTCATGACACGGTCCTCGGGGGATGGGTCATGAAAAAGTGGTATCATAGATGGTTGGTTAAACATCAAAGGCCAAGAGTCTATTATTTTGTTTTTGGGAAATAGTCTTAAAGGTTTTGAGTTCATATTTCATATTTGGGGAGCCCAGTGTTGGTACGGTGGCCGACGTATCCATAAACCAGGACCTTGAATTCTACTTTTTGTCATTATACATAAAAACAATGGTTTCATGCATCATATAAAAATTGAGTGTGTACTTATGTTATACTTCAATCATATTTAGCTCACAAGGTATAATCTACTGATTGAGGTACATCATGACCTATTTCTAGATGTCTTTACAAAGATAGCCAGATATGATTATGATATGTGACTTTGAGGACAACCCCCCGAGTGATAAGGTGTTGGCTCATGGACCAATGCTATAGATGGCCCCGCTGGGTAGTGTGCTAGTGTTACCACCACCCTTTGGTCAACTTTTTCAAGTGGCACTACCGGTGGAGGACTTACACAGACTTAGTTCCTTACATGATTTTTAGAGATAGATACCTCCTAGCTTCAGCGGAGAGACCGATCCTCTGGTATCTGGGGACTATCTGAAGGCGGTGACTTGGGTGTTTCGCTTAGATAGGATTCCACTTGACCAGATGGTGATCGTAGCCACGAGCCTTCTTCAGGGATCAGTAGGGAGATGATGGAGCTTGACGATTCAGAGCCATGATGAGGTGAACCTCTCTAGGTATGACTTCAAGAGGCTTTTCTGTGAGGAGTTATTCTACGTTACCTTGTGCTCAGTGCACATATAAGAGATGCTTCACCAACAAAAGGGTATTATATTAGTGTCCAAGTACTCTGTGAGGTTTACAGACCTCTCCCACTACTCTATGGATATGGTATGAGACCCTTTTTCCAGGGCTTGGACCTTTGAGTAGGGACTCTGACAAGAGATCAAGGCGTCGATTGTTTCCCTCAGCATCCCCACTCAGGATGGAGTGCTAGAGCGAGCTCTACTAGTCGAGAGTTTCCTCACATAACAGTTATCAATGGTGGGAGCTACCACCAGGAGATAGGTGGACGAGTCATCAATGGTGGGTAACTAGCATATTATTCAGAGGTCCAAGTGGGATAGACCATCTGGAGGGAAACTCTAGGACACAAGATTGGTGGTTCGAGGCTACCAGGGAAGCATGGGTCAGTAAAGGAGTAGGTCGTGCTACTCGTATGGTAGCCAAGGACACATGGCTCATGACTGCTTGACCCGCATCATAGATAATTAGCAGACTATTGAGGTACCACCATGGTAGAGGTAGAGGTTTGACTGATAAGGACCGTAGGGTAGCAGACGTGGTAGAGGAGCAGTCGAAGAAGTAAGTGGTTGGAGACAGTTCAAGGTGCTACAACCACCACCCCTAGGTGGTCCACCATAGCCTCAGGGAGCAGGTGCATAGGGGCGGGCTCATCCTTAGGAAGTGGAGGCCTATGACCACAGCTCTATGAATATGATTAGTGAAATGATATTTTTCATATACACCTTATATATAGTTCTTATAGACATATGTTACAACCACTCTTTCCCTAATACAGACCTCATTCGAGGCTCGAAAATTCTGGTGGAGTTGTTGGCTCGATCCTTATGATTAGAGACTCCTACGGGAGGGGATTCCACGATTACACACTTGTTTTGGCAGTGTGGGATTACTCTTGGAGGCGATAGCTTCAGTTTGTATCCACTAGTAGCGGTATCGAGGCCTTACGATGCCATTGTGAGCATGTACTAGTTATCCATGGTTCATTCTTAGATCGATTGTATTAGGCATAGAGTGTAGTGTGTTCATGAGGATGGAACCTGGTTTACCTTTACTAGTGAGAAGGGATGTCTTGCATCATAGGATTGACTTTCTTGGAGGAGGGTACAACCAATCACCCACTAGTTAGCTTTCCTCACCCTCAGTGTCATGGATGAGAGGAATCGTCACTTTCTTATAGTGGTGGACGAGTATGAAGATGTCTTTCTGAGGATGTTCTGGGGCTACCTCCTCATAGGGTGGTAGAATTCTGCATCGATCTGTAACCTGGGACAACACTAATATTTACACTAGCATATCAGAAGGATCCCATGGAGCTTTGTGAGTTGAGTTTAAAATTATAGGGCTTGTAGAGGAAGGGGTTCGTGAGGCCTAGTGTTTCACCTTGGGTAGCCCCAGTGTTATTTTCCAAGAAGGAAGACATAAGCATGAGGCTATTCATGGACTTTTGGTGCCTGAACCAGGTGCCCATGATGAACAAGTATCCTCTTATAGGGATTGATGACCTATTTTATCAACTCAAGGGAGCATGGTTGTTATTAATGATATTCCTTAGATCTAGCTATCACCATCTTCGGGTATGGGATGAGGATGTACCGAAGACAGCGTTTGGATGTCGGTATGGCCACTATGAGTTCTTGGGGATTCCTTTTGGCATGAACAATGCCCCTGTAGTGTTCATGGGACTCATGAATATGATCTTCCAGACTTCTCTTGACCGGGTTTTCATGGTCTTCATTGATTACATCCTGGCGTACTCGGTGTCAGAGGAGGAGAACACGACACGCCTACGAGTAGTCCTAGATATGCTCTGAGAGCACCACATTTATGTGACGCTCTAGAAGCTCCAGTTCTGGATTCAGGAGGTCCACCATCTGGGACATGTCATATCAGAGACTAGAGTTTCAGTGTATCTAACAAAGATAGATCCATTACTTGCTTGAGAGCCACCCGGGTGCGTGACTGAGGTGCAGAGTTTCTTGGGGTTGGTTGGATTCTACCAGAGGATCGTACTTGACTTTTATAGAGTAGAAGAAACCTTATCGGCTTTGACACTAAAGGGAAGGCCCTTTGTATGGAAGGAGAAGTGCCAGTAGAGTTTCTAGAAGCTGAGGTGGAGACTAACAAGATCCCCCATATTGATATATCTAGAGGAGGGAATTGGGTTTGTATTTTTCTGTGATGCATCACCGATCGGAATGGGTTGTGTCCTGATGTAGGAGAGAGCAGAAAAAACCTACAGTTCATGGTAGTTGAGGTAGAATGAGCAGAACTATGTGACCCATGACATGTAGTCAGCAGTAGTGGTATTTTCTTTGAATATTTTATGACACTACTTTTTGGGTGAGCGGTTTACAGTCTACTCCGTCCATAAGAGTCTCAGGTATATTTTATCCCAGAAGGACTTGAACTTGAGCGTGCAGCGATGGATGGAGTTCCTATAGGACTATGAATTCAAGATAAGCTATAATATAGTGAAGGGTAACATGGTGGTAGACACACTCAATAGAAGAATTGTTTTATAGTAACTGAGTGAGGCAACGAAGTAGCTTTCCGCGATACAAATACCCTTCATGGATAATGAAGGAACAGCTTACCTTCAATCGATGACTGTCACTCCCCTACTCATACAACAAATTATGGAGGCACAACTGGTGGATGTTGTCTGTGAGGCCCGATATGCTCAGTTATCCTAAAGATGGGATCTTGATGGATTTTAGATAGGTGGGGAGCACGTTAACCTTTTCAAAGGATGCATAGTAGTACCAGTGGCATCGCGAGAGGGGATTTTTAGGGAGTTCCATAACTCCCATTTGGCAGTATTTCATGGAGTGAAAATGATGTACTGGGATCTCTAACGTCAGTATTGGTGGCTAGAGATGAATAAAATGATGTCCGAGCTCATTTCACGTTACCTCACTTGTCAGCAAGTGATGGCTAAGAATTAGGTTCCAGCAGGCTTGGCCTAGCCACTTGAGGTTGCATATTGGAAGTGGGATGATATCTTGATGTACTTCGTGATATGATTACCACACAAGTCCAAGATCCATGATTCTATCTACGTGATCGTTGACTGACTAAAATTGTCAGCTCACTTCCAACTCATCCAGTAGTAGGGATTGGTAGAGGGCTTGGGACGCCTCTACATCTAAGAGATAGTGCGGCTCCACAGGGTGACTTATATGATCGTCTCATACTGTGATGCTCACTTTACATCCTAGTTGTGGAAGGGATTATATGAGGCATTCAAGACTCACCTGTTCTTGAGCACATCATTTCATCCACAGAATGATAGTCAAACGGAGAAGACCATACATACCTTAGAGGACATGATTCATACTTGGGTTCTTGATTTTGGTAATTATTGGGAGGACCACCTTCCACCTGTAGAGGTTTAATAAAACAATATCTATCACTCCACCATTGGCAAGGAACTGTTCAGTGCTTTTTATGGGAAGCCTAGAAGATAAACTCTATGCTTGCAGACCAAGGGGAGTCAGTACTCACTATTGTAAATGAACCCTTTACCAATGGTTATCCAAAAATTAGGGAAGTAAGTCGTAGGGAAAAACATATACCAATGGTTTCTGGAAAACCATTGGTATATGTTAGGAAATCTACATTATACCAACGGTAATGTCAAACTGTTGGTATATATTTTCACCAACAGGTTGAAACCGTTGGTAACCATACTATTCCAACGGTTTCAAACTATTGGAATGTATTTTTTAATGCTGTTTACCAACAGTTTACACAAACTGTTGGTATATATAAACATTTCACCTATATCCCAATGGTTTGTAAACCGTTGTGAAAGTGTTTTTACCAAAGGTTCTCTTATAACTGTTGGTAAAAAACACATTAATAGCCCTATGCCAATGGTTGTAAACCATTGGAATTGGATTTTCTGTGGAATTTAGGTATTAGCCTACTGCTCTGTGCTACTCAGTGATTTCCATTAGCAGTCTTCCCTTTCTGCATTTCTAGCTTCCCCAACTCCAATTACCTGCAATAACCAACTATAACACATACATATACACAATTAATTCTTATAGATTTAACACATAATGCACCATGAAACTATACACATACAGAATTAAAACACAATTCCTAAGGTAATTATTAATATACATAATTGATTTAGAATTCAATTCAGAATTGAGATGACAATTACATGTGAAATATAAAATTAAATTCATAATTTAATACTAAATTGAATACATACATAATTTAATTAACAATTATGAATACAATTCATAAAAAATTAAATATGTAATTATATGTGTTATACAAAATTAATAATACATAAAAAATTGTATTTTGAATAACACATACATGATTGAATTTAGAAATTAAAAGATAATAATCCCAAAATAAGGAAATGGATAAATAAATTCAACCAAACACAAATATAATGTCCCATGGTTTGGGGAGGGTTTCTTTGAACTTAGTGAAGTAGATAATGGGTGTGTATCAATGAGATTGTGGGATTTAGGGAATGTAGTTGTCCTTGGCCTATTAAACTTCACGTGTTTTAGAATAGGGGTAGGAGTTCCTCACATGAAAAGTGGATTGTGTGAGGCTGAACCATGAATCCTTGTGCTAAAGTATCAACACAATCCAAATACGTTTGGTCTATTTTCTATATGCCAGTTGTTTTTACTTAAAATGATGTCCATTTTAAATAAAATACAGAAACTTTGAGTGATACTAGCCACACCATGCCTCAGATTGAGGCGAGGTTGACTCGTACATGTCATATATGACCCATGGATTATTTTCCTAAGGTATCAACACAATATGAAGGTGTTTGGTCGGTTTTCCATATTCCAGTTGTTATTTTCACTTAAAATGTTGTCCATTTAAAATAAAAGTGAGACACTTTTGAGAGGTAATGGCCACACCATGCCTTTGATAGAGGCGAGGTTGACTCGTACTTGTCACAAATGACCCATGGATCATTGTACTAAAGTATTAACATAATCTGAATACGTTTGGTTGGTTTTCCATATGAAAATTGTTTTTACATAAAATGATGTCCATTTAAAAAAAAATAGAGATACTTAGAGTGATACCGGCCACACTGTGCATCAGATTGAGCTTAGGATGACTCATACACATCACAAATGACTCATGGATCATTTTACAAAAGTATCAATACAATCTGAAAGCGCTTGGTTGGTTTTCCATAAGAAATTTGTTGTTTTCACTTAAAACCATGTCCATCTCAAATAAAAGTAAGACAGTTTGAGTGGCACAAGCCACACCGTGGCTCGGATTCCGGTGGGGTTGACTCATACACATCACAAATGACCCATATATCATTTTTCATAAAGTATCAATAGAATCTGAATGTGTTTGGTTAGTTTTACATATAGCATTTGTTTTTTTCACTTAAAATGTTGTCCATTTTAGATAAAAGTGAGACACTTTGAGCGGTACCGACCATACCGTTCCTCGGATTGAGGCGGGTTGAATCATACACGTCACATATGACCAATGGATCTTTGTGCTCAAGTATCAACACAATTCGAATACGTTTGGTCGGTTTTCCATATACCAGTTGTTTTTACTTAAAAGGGTGTCCACTTTAAACAAAATAAAGAAACTTTGAGTGATACTGGCCATACTGTGCCTTGAATTTAGGATAGTTTGACTCATACATGTCACATATGACCCATGGATCATTTTTTGAAAGTATCAACACAATCCAAATGTGTTTGGTCAGCTTTCAGTATGCTAGTTGTTGTTTTCACATAAAATGTTGTCCATTTCAAATAAAACGGAGGCACTTTGAGTGGTACCGGTCACACCATGCCTCAGATTGAGGTGGATTTGTCTTGTATATGTCAAAAATGACCCACGGATCCTTGTTCTAAAGTATCAACACAATCCGAACACATTTGGGTTGTTTTCTGTATGCCAGTTGTTTTTACTTAAAATGATGTACATTTTAAACAAAAGATAGACACTTTGAGTGATACCGGCCAAAACATGCCTCAAATTGAGGTGGGGATGACTTGTACACATAAAAAATGACCCATGGATCCTTTTTCAAAAGTTTTAAGACAATCCAAATATGTTTGGTTGGTTTTCTGTATGCCAATTGTTTTTACTTAAATAAGTGTCGATTTTAAACAAAGGAAAGGCACTTCGAGTGATACCAGCCACACCGTGCCACCGATTGAGGCGAGGTTGACTCGTACATGTCAAAAATGACCGGTGGATCGTTGTCCAAAAGTATAAACATAATCCAAATACGTTTGGTTGATTTTTTGTATGCCCATTGTTGTTTTCACTTAAATGATGTCCATTTCAAATAAAAGTGAGACACTTTGAGTGGAACCGACAACACTGTGCCTCATATTGAGGCGGGGTTTAGTCATACACATAAAAAATAAACCATGGATCCATGTTTCAAAGTATCTACACTATCCGAATAAGTTTGGTTAGTTTTTCGTATGCCATTTATTTTTATTTAATAGGGTGTCTATTTTAAATAACAGAAAGACACTTTGAGGGATACCGGCCACACCATGCCTCAGATTGAGGTGAGGTTGACACATACACATCACATATGACCCATGGATCATTTTCCTAAAGTATCAACACAATATGAATGCATTTGGTTAGTTTTCTGTGTGCCAGTTGTTGTTTTCATTTAAAATGTTTTCCATTTCAAATAAAAGTGAGACACTTTGAGTGGTATCGGCCACATCGTGTCTTAGATTGAGGCAGGGTTGATTTGTACACGTCAAAAATGAACCATGGATAATTGTACAAAAGTAACAAAATAATATGAATATGTTTGGTTGGTTTTCCGTATGCTAGTTGTTTTTACTTAAAAGGGTGTCCATTTTAAACAAAAGAAAGACACTTCGAGTGATACCAGCCACACCGTACCTCGTATTATGGCGAGGTTGACTCATACACATCACATAGGACCTGTGGATCGTTTTCCTAAAGTATAAACACAATCCAAATGCTTTTAATTAGTTTTTCGAATGCTAGTGGTTGTTTTCACTTAAAATGTTGTTCATTTCAAATAAAAGAGAGACACTTTGAGTGGTACCAACCACATCGTGCCTCGGATTGAGACAGGGTTGACTCTTACACATCACAAATGACCCATGGGTCATCAGGATAAAGTATCAACAGAATCATAATATATTTGGTTAGTTTTCCATATGACTATTGTTTTTACTTAAAATAGTATCCATTTTTAACAAAAGAGAGACACTTTGAGTGATAATGTCCACATCGTGCCTTAGATTGAGGTGGGGTTGAATTTTACATATAAAAAATGACCAATGGATCATTGTCCTGAAGCATCAATAGAATCAGAAAGCATTTGGTCAGTTTTCTATATGAAAGTTGTTGTTTTCATTTAAAATCATGTCCATTTCAAATAAAAGTGAGAAAATTTGAGTGGTACCAGCCACACTGTGCCTCATATTGAGGCGGATTTGACTCGTACACATCATAAATGAACCATGGATCGTTTTCCGAAAGTTTCAAGATAATACAAATGCATTTGATCAGTTGTTCATATGCCAATTGTTGTTTTCACTTAAAATGGTGTTCATTTCAAATAAAAGTGAGACACTTTGAGTGGTACCGGCCACATTGTGCCTCGAATTGAGGCAAGGTTGACTCGTACACATTACAAATGACCCATGGATCCTTATGTTAAAGTATCAACACAATCCATTGCTCCAAAGAGCTCTTAAGGGTGGATCGCCTTTGATTCTTGGGTGTTTTGAGTGCCGTAAAGTGCAGATTGAAGATCCGGGTGAGTCTAATACCCTCCTTGCTTCATATTTTCGATTAGGGATTGAACTATTCTCTCATATTATTCCGAATCACTAAAAACCTCTTTTCCATTGGTATTTATGGTGAATCTTGAAGAGATCTTAGATTGAGATCCAAGATGCCTAATGAAGAGTGCGATTGTCTATGGAATAAAGGTAGGTGGTCCTTAGCCTTTCGTGACATGTCATGAAGTTTTATATACACTGAATTGTCGCTCGCCCAATTTTGGGGTGTCAGGTTAGGGGGCTCTCTGGGGGTGGTCTGGGGTCCAGGAAGGAGGGGGGTGTCTAGGGTCTAGGGAGGAGGGGGGGGGGGGCTGTCTAGGGTCTGGGAAGGATGGTGGGGTGTTCATGGAGTTCCCAAACACACAAAACTCATAAAAAATCCTCAAGATACACCTACATAAAAAATAGACACATAAAAACAACCTTTCATAAAAAACAGACACATAAAAACATCCTATACTTTATAATACACTACATACACCTGCATAAAAAATACACATAAAAAGATCACAAAAAACAGACACACTGCATAAAAAACTTCATAACACACTGCATAATACATTTCATACACCTCACTGCATACACTTGGATAAAAAACCGCACAAAAAAATATAAAATCATACTTCAAACACCACAAAAAACACTTTCAATAGCACAAAAAAACACATATGTCCTGAGAGAGGGGAGGGGGATATTCGGGTTCTAGTGAGGAGGGTGGGGGGGATATCCAGGGACCAAGGAGGAGGGTGGGGGGCTATCCAAGGTGCTGTCCGGGGAGCTATCTGGGGGTTGTCCGGGGTCCAGGGAGGAGAGTGGTGGGCTGTCCAGGGGCCTTCCGGGGTCCAGGGAGGAGGGTGGGGGGCTTCCCTGGGGGCTTTCCGGGGTCATGGGAGGAGGGTGGGGGGGGGGGGAGGGGCTGTCCAGGGGGCTATCAATGTGGTTGTCTGAGGGGATATCCAGGGGGTTGTTCGGGGTCTAAGAAGGAGGGTGGGGGGGCTATTTGGGGGGCAGTCTCGGGTTAATGGGATGGTATTTAAATATTTACTAAGTTAATTATTTCAAGGAATAAAAAATAATGTCATTATATCAACTTCAAATCAGGACACCAATTTTCTAAATTCCCCTAAAAAATTACAATTTCATTAAAATAGTGGGATTCCACAACATCCATGATTTTTAAAAATAAAACATTCATAATATATATATAATCAATTAAATCATTTAGAATCTCATTTTCTTTCAATCATTAAATTTACGGTTTCATTTATGGAGAAAAATATTATGGAACCACCGATGTTTTATCAATGTTCAAATCAACACCCACAATTGGAAAACCCATGAACGGAGGGTGGGGGGGCTATCCAAGGGGGTGGGTGGGTAGTCAACAGGGGTGGAGGGGCTGTCCAGGGGGTACGAGTTGTCCAGGGTGGGTGGGTGTCCAGGGGGTGGGGGATGTCTAGGGGAGGGGTGAATCAGTCATAGAAAATCATCAAGTCAAGTTTTATTATTTATAGATAAAAAAATAATGATAATGTGACCTACCTAATCACACATATATTCTGGAACAACAAATCAATAAACATCAAAGGTTAGTAATATCAGTCAAAAATGTAACGGATCAATCTGTCCCTCATCACCATCAATTTCATCACCATCATCATCACCCTCACCCACATCCTCATCTTCATCCCCATAATGGTCCCCACCCTCCTCCTCACCCTCATAATCATCCTCAGCCTCCTCATCACTCTCCTCATCTACCTTAGCCTCCTCCTCCTCCGCCTCGGCCTCCTCCTCACCATCGTCTTGACCAACACTAAAACTGCCTCCTAGTGCAACATATATAGAACAAGTCGATTAAATATATTCATCACAAGAAGTACTAGCCTCTGGTGGAAGTGTTGAATGTAAAACTCCATCAGTTTCATAAATGCAGTGTTTTCCCAAGCAAACTGTTCTACCATCTCTGTGGCACTTTTTTCATCCAATTATGCTTGTTCCTTAAACTTATGAAACTCGGTGGCACTAAAACTCATACTAGAGGAGATCCAATACCTTGTCAGAACTATACTCTTCCCAGGTTGGAAGTGTACTCTTCCAGGGTGCTCATCTCCCAACACCTAATTTAAGTGATCATTTAGCACAAAATTGTCAGTTTCCTAGGCATCAAGGGATTATAAAGAAGTCTGTTACAAATATATATAGATTATTAAGTTACAAAATTGAGATTAAAATTTTAAATCTACAAATTAAAACTTATATTCTGCTGCTGAGTTGGTTCATTAACCACACTTCCTTCTTTATTCTTTCTTCTTGATCAGAACAGTTTTTCTCGAGGTACATGTCCTTATATATTCAATTTATGCCTCTACAATGACATTGAATGTAAGAAACCATAACTAAAAATAGGATACCAAAAATCAATAACTGCATAACAAAAATTATATAACAATTTTAGCAATTGAAAAAATTATGGAGGAAGAAATAGAAAGTGCAAGTAATAATGAATGATTATAAACTGTCATACCTACTATCTCTCATGATCTGGCATCATAGTACGTCCCAATGTGTGGATATATTTCTTAGCATAAATGTTTTTTTATTTCTTCCAAATGCATCCTAAATAAAATTAAATAATCATTATTAATGAAAAACATGAAAATTTTCATTTAAATACCTATGATTTGATTAATATCGTAAATTGGCTAGTCATTCAATGAGTAATCATCTATCGGTACTGTTCTAATGGACAATAATCCACGATGGGGACCGCCTCTAACTCTGTGCCCACTCTAGCATGCCATCCAATGTACAACTCATGTTGATAAGATCTCCAAATGTCACCTAAATCCTTTATACGTGCTGGTGGTGCACCCTCACCATTGGGGAAATCAAACCGCAACTGTCACCCAAATATTAATTGGTATAAATAAAAAATAATAATATCTTTCACTAAATTTAACCGATTTGTTTACCCATATCTCTGCTCACACTTTATCCATGATTTCATTTGGTAGATTTATCCATGAGAGCGAGATGATAGGAATGACGTCAGAGTATTTGGAAAGCATCACCAAAAAACTCTGATATTGCTGCCTTGGTTTTTCAATCATCTGACTATCTTCATTGTAGTCCACCATCAACTGCGTGCAGCGGTTCCACACTGCACGCATGCGTGTACGCCCCCACCCTCACCCCCTATCTGTAGATGTATCTGTTATGAAATAAAAACAAATATTTTATCAATAATTATTATAATGAAAATAAATAATAGTGTAACAATTTGTTAGGGTTGTATAAGTATACCTATGGTAGTCTGATTAATGGGATCTGCTAGATCTACAAAAACTAATGGAACACGCTATACAGATGGAGTGGGTCCCAATTTATGCTCTGCAAGGATAAACTATGGTGGAGCAGGAGTCGAAGAAGATGGAATATAAATGCCCGGAGAGAAGGAATCATAAGTAAAAGAAGATGACAGGTATGACTGGCCAAATGATGGATGGGGAGTGGGAATTATCATCAGATATGGTACAAACAGTTGAGGAGGATCATATGTAAAGGGTGGTGAAAACATGGGATTCCTAAATATCTATTGTGTCCCTAATAGCACACCAGGATAAAAATGTGGGATGGATGGTATGTGAGCGGGAGGGGCAGGGTCAAATCGGGTATGCCGACCAGATCATCTAGCTCCCGTACCACCCCCCTCATACAAACTCCCCGAGTACTGTGACCACTACTTGGCTTCTCATCATATAACTATCGCCTAATAGATGGATCATTACAAAATGTTTTAATAAAATTAATCATATGACATTATATATTATTTCAATAAATATATTTTAAATAAAATACTCACTGCAAGCACTAGTGGTGGAATGCCCAACCCAGTCATGCGACGATTGTTGTCCATAATCTATTTTCATAACCTCTCTTAAATTGGTTTCATTTCTTGCATTTGAAAATATATATGGAAGTAAATAGAAAAGGATAAATAATGTGTAACCCAAAAAAAATAAATGAGAGGGAATATGGGGATTCATGGATAATTTAACTAACCATTGTTTTAGGTGAGCTTGAACAAATATATAATGAAGTCAATAAATCGTAATAGATATAATAAAGAAATTTAATTTTTAGTAGGATGATTATTTACTAACTGTCATCAATATATTAAAAGCATGGAACATTGATTCTACCAGATTCATAAGTGGTAAAGTGGTTGTCAAAATTAAGGATTTTTTTTAGCTCAGGTAGATGATGCAGGTTTCAATACATGTTTTGCAGAAGAATACAAACCATAATTTTCATTACCTGGTAAAATGTTAAAGAGAGGTCTTAGAGTCATACAAATTTTATACAAATCATTGTTGAATCATTGAAATTTTCACCAAGATAGAAATGTTGGTTTCATAGGTTTAAATACAGTTCAATTCCAAATTATAAATTGAAATTCAAATAAATATTACCACCAATAAACATTGAAAATTCACATAACAGTCAAGTTGGATACAACATATTTGTAATCAATATTTAATCAATTTGAATAGTACCAACCTTAACAAACCAACTCGACGTAAACAAAAATAATTGAGAACATGGATGGATGATTCTATATATTTTCCACCACAACATTTGGTTCACAATCAACTCTAACGATTGAGCTATTAGATACATCAAATGAAATAAATGGATTGGTTCCAATGGAAGTAGGGAAAGTTTCAATTCCATCATCACCATTAACAAAAATTTGTCTTGGAGTTACATTAACCATGACACCAAATTCAGGTTGAAGTTGGTCTTTGACATAAAAGACATTTTTATCCATTGATGTCAACACATATCGTTCTTCTATAGTAAGAGTGTGAGTCATATTTATTAATCAAAATCTATAATCATCAATAAATGTTCCATGTATCACCATCGAATCAAACTAATGGCATTTCATCATCTTGACATGTCCATGAGAGTAATAATCTAATATTATTATTTTATAAACAACTCCATAATAACCCACATTTTCAAATCGTGGTCAACTATTTGATGCACTGGCATAACAATATGTCGTGGAAATAACCATAGAACCATCATGTTTTGTTCTCATATTCTTTTCTCATTCAGTGACAATAAATTTGTACCAATTGATAACAATTGATTTACAATCACGAACTATGTTATTAGGACCAAAATCCCAAGCTCTTATTTCCTCAAAGATAGAGTTAGCAGGACAACTCAATACCTATAATATAAATGAATATTAAACTTAAATAAATATTAATTTAATTATTTTAAATAGTAATATTTGTACCATCAATTTTAACCAAGAAGAAAACTCATTGCTATGCAAAGTGTCCCTCCTACTCAATGATAAAGAACACTACTTTCTATTTATCATTGTTTTATGTTCCTTGTAGATAAAAAATATGAATATTTTAACAGATATATATGTAAGATATACATATTCAATTTAGTTACCTGATGTATTCATCGAACAAATCACAGTTGAAAAAAACTGTGCGATGTGCCATCTACAGCTCTTCAAGGCTTAATGACTTCAATGTATATGATCCAGGATTTCCTCCGGTTTGTGGAAGTGATGGAAAAATAGTTTCAATTTTCTCATATTGTTCTTCTTCATTTCTCATTGGTTTGTTCATTCTTGTAGAATTCTAAGACAAATACATTGAGCAAAAATCCATACATTCTTGATCCATGTAACCGTTCACGATAGAACCTTTGGGATGATTCCTATTTTGGACAGAAGAATTTAATGTGTACATATTTTTTTTCAGTTCGATACATCCAATGAAAATACGTAGGTCCTCCAAGAAGTATTTTAGAGGGAATATGGATAGTTAGATGTAGCATGCATGTGAAAAATTATGGAGGAAATATTTTCCCCAACTCACACAAAATTAATGGTGTATCTGTCAACATTTTTTGCAAGAAAGACTTGGAAAACTTCTTAGCACAAAGATCTCTAAACAAATGGCACAACCAAATAACAGTCACCCTTACATTATTGGAAAAGATGATGGATTACTATTGGAATCAACTCATGCATAAGAACGTGATAATCATGAGTCTTCGAAGATATTAGCTTCAACTCTCTTCTATTGACCCATTTAGATATGTTCCTTGAATAGCCATAAAGAACTATAATAGTCTCTAATACTTCAAAAAAATTTTTTTTCATAGGTGTCATCACATACGAAGAACATGGAACTTGCCATTTAATTTCACTGATATGCACATGATGCAATTCTGGTCTGATGCCCCAATCC
Organism: Viscum album; assembly: GCA_963277665.1. NCBI lineage: Eukaryota > Viridiplantae > Streptophyta > Magnoliopsida > Santalales > Viscaceae > Viscum > Viscum album. The sequence goes on along the minus strand of OY728123.1, from coordinate 740,784,491 downwards.
ACCAAGTCATGCCGAGACCATAAATAATCATTTTTTTCCCTTAAAATTTATAAGTATTGAAAGAAACATTTTACATATATTATTTTCAATGTGCATTATGTCTACGAAATGACATAACAAATTGGTTGACCAATAAGAAAAATAAAAAAAGATACACCTCTTCCTCCAATTGTAACAGGTTTCAGTGGAAATATTATTTCTCCTTCCAGATTTCATTTTACCCTTCCCAAATGAAAAACTGAAATCTTTCAATTCATTAAGCACATCAGTTCCAGACATATACTAAGGTGGATCATTTGTCTCTATGGAATTATCAAATTTCTGATGATTATTTCTATATGGATGGTCCATTGGAACGAATCATTGATGTCCCATAAAACTGAAACTACAATGAAGTTTTACTATTCTGAATCATGTATTCTTCATAAACACAGGAAATGATAGTTTTCCCTTTGTGATCCATCCATACATCATTGCATAAACTGGAAAATCGTTGATCGTACACATAAGTGCAACACGCATCTGAAATATTTCTTTCAAATATGCATCGTATGTGCACACACCCACATCCCCAAGAAGTTTCAACTATTTTATTAAAGGTTGAATGTATACATAAACATCAATGTCGAGATCAGAAGGGCTAGATATGAGTATACTCATGAATGTGAACGTTTTTTTCATGCACAACCATGGTGGAAGATTATAAATGTGTATAAAAATAGGCCACATGCTGTGCGAAGTAAGCATCTGCCCAGACTGATTAAAACCATCCCATGAAAGACCCAGCCTCACATTAAGCACGTCAACTATAAAATCAGGATATCGAGCATCCAATCCTTGCCATAAAAATTCATCTGCAGGGTGAACCAACTCATCATTAGTCTTCTTTCTCTCAGTATCATTCCATTTCATTTTTATTGATATTTCATCAGACATAAAAAGATTATAGAGTATGGAGATAAATGAAAAGTGCAACATTAATTTTTGTGGCACGCGAGATGGTGTTCCATCAGATTTTGACTTCTAGAGGGATGATCCACATTTTATACAATCATTTCGTTCAGCGATTTCCTCCCAGAATAAACTGCAATCTTTTGGGAAATCATGAATTTTGTTTTTTGAAAATCCATGTTCCTCAACTAACTTCCATGCCATATAGTGGTTTGAGAGAATATCTGTATCATCTAGAAGTAAATCCTTCAAGAAGGAAAGAATATAATCGATTCCTACATTATAAATCTCATACATAGTTTTCCCATGAAACAATCAGATTAAAAATTATAGTTTTTTCATTTTATCGCATTGTCGTTATACTAGAGTCGTGGAAGCATCATTCAATTTTTTCACCCTAATAATATCATCATTTTAGTTAGATGCATCATCTGTCCTCATATCGAAGTCTTCTTGAGTCAAAATCCTTTCTTTTTCATGATGATGAATAAATGGAAACTAGTCATCTAACAAATTTTCCAGTCCAGTCCTTTCATTTTGATCATCAGCAATTTGAGATTTTATTTTCTCCCCATTTTGATACCACACATAGTAGTTTGCTTGAAAACCATATTTGGTTATGTGGTAGATGACTTCTTCATAGCTCAACCAAGGCCTACGAACACAATTGGAACATGGGAAATGTATGCGACCACTATCTGTAGCATTTTGAAATGAAAAATCTAAAAATATCTCCAAATTGTTTTGAAAATATCTTGAGATCCTATCGGTTTTATACATCCAACTTCTATCCATTCTGTAAAAATAATTGTTATAATTCATTTCATCATAATCAATTCAATAAGATTGATGTTTAATCAAATATATATTTATGTAAACGATAAAAGAAGATGTTTCTTGTTGATGTAGTGAACTATTAAAACTATGTAAAGATATACTAATTCAGTTATGTGTGCCTAAATTTTTGGTGAGATGTGTTTTGTAATTTTTTCATTTATCACATTAAAGAAGAAGCCATAGACCAGCTAGAACATTGTTCAAGATATTAAAATGTGAAGGCTTTTCATGAAAGATGAAGAATGTGTAAAGAGAGTTTTTTAAATAAGTTATTGATGAAAAAAATGGAAATATTGTGAAAAGTTAATACATTTCATAACACCCAAACAAAAGTCCACAGAAATTACCATATCACCCCACTAAAAAAAGGAAAACCACCTACCCCACTACCCCAACCATCCCCAATCCCTTTACATGGATCATCCTTATATCCATTAACCACCTCGAGAAAATATGACTAAACAAACCATTTACCATCTTTGAGTTGGGATACATCTCACTGGCACCTCCATTAGTCGATATGGATCACCAACTACATAAAAGGAGTGTCTATGAAGACTTCAAAATAAGTTTATTCATATAATCATGACACTTGAATTGTAAAATGAAAATAGAAAACAAATCAAACTACATTTATTGGGTATGTCATTCCACACACATCACCACTTGGTTTAGGTCAAATCAAAATAGAACCGTAGAATAATATATGAAAAACATTAAAACAAAGTTAATCCTTACAGATTTGGAGTATTGAAATAAAACATTTACTGACTTCATATGGATTTATAGGGTGGAAGGATTTCCCAGCGTATGTAAAGAGATGGGCCTCTAGTTTAGAATCATAGGGGGACTTCCCTAAGGCTTCCTAAATGATAATCATTATTAATCCAATGTATATTTCCTCAAGGTATTATAAACAAAATCTTTTTGAATCCAAGGGGGTTTCCGAATGGAATTAAAAGCTATATTTTTAACATGAATCCTTAGTTGGTTTCTTCAAGGAATTCCAAATCATTAATCAATGAACAAGTACTCAAAAAATTAAATTAAAATTTATTTATATTCATTCTCAATAGGTCTCATATAAGAGGCACATGAATCAGGTCCCTTTATGTGTTATAGGCATCCCAAATCATTCACTCATGTTTAATAACTCATTCTTGGAACCCCTATGGTCATACCATTCATTACCCAATTAGTTCCCCATGTCAAGCACACCCCATGGGTGGATAACGTTTAGGCTTATACACTAATAGGCTGTTCGTGGATCGTAAAGAGGCTTAATTTCATAAAGTATAGACAAAACATTTATTTTTAAATTTGAGAATAATAATAAAGTATGTCGATGATACTACACATCACAAAGAACACAAAACAATAATACTTTTAAGGTATAGTTTATAAACCATCTTCTATATATTCATAGACATATACCAATCAAGTATTAGTCACTGATTCAATATCAAATAGTGTGAATCATAAAATTTCCCAAAATCCATAGAAATAGAGAATAATGATGTGATCTTTCTAGATAGTGAAATAAATGGAGAAATTTTGAGAATAGAAGGATATCCTTATAACTAGATCATAGTTGAGATGAACAACACTAGAAACGGATAAGATACCTCAACTCACCAAGTTAGCTCATAGAGTTTGGTAGAACACACACCAACCATGTCAATTAAATCAATGAGGGATTCTATGTTTGTATTTGGGAATAGGTTGAAGGAGTCCAACCTGGATGGGGAAGTTGCAACCGATCGGATGGAAGACCTCGGGTTAGGGTTCACCTACGCGGGGGCTTCTGGAAATCAGGGGAAATACAATGTTATCTGTGGTTTTGCTACATTTGGGGGGACTTTTATCAATGGTTTCTAAAAACCATTGGGAAAATCATGGAATTTTACAACTGTTTGTACAAACTGTTGTTAAAGGGAGAACATTTTGTATATTTCCCAATGGTTTCGTCAAACTAATGGTAAATCCTTCACTAACTCAACCTTTACCAATGGTTTATTCAAACCGTTGGTAAAGGACCCCTATTCCAACAGTTCTATTGAACCATTGGTATGAAAGCGTTGGGAAAGCCCAACTTCCTAGTAGCGACTCATGGGTCTAGAGTTGGTATGGGATAACACAGAGAAGGTGAAGATCATCCAGGAGAAGATTAGGACATCACTGAGAAGGAATAAATCTTATGTCGATAGAAGACAGAGGCCATTAGAGTTAGTGGAGGGATACATTGTTTCCCTTTTGGTCTCACCCTGATGGGGATTGTGATGATTTTTCTGGGGCAGAAAGCTATCTTTGAGGTTCATCATCCCTTTATATAATCAGATCATAGTTAGTGAGGCGGCTTACCAACTAGCTCCCCCCCCACAGATGCACTAGGATCAAGATGTTCTCTATGTGTCGTAGCTGTGGAGGTACGTCTATGATCTATCGCATGCCATCAACTAGGGAAAGTTGGAAATTGGTGATGGGGAGATTTTTGAAGAGTTTTCAGTATAGATAGAGGATCAACATGAGTGGGTCCTTCATGGAAGGTCAATTAATCTAGTGTGCAATCAGTGATAGAATGGGAATCTCTAGGAGAGAACATGGGAGCAGGGGGCTTAGAATCATTCTTAGTACCCCCATTTGTTTATTTATCCTTTTTTGTCATACAGGGATGTGAATCCCAAAAGTTTAGGGTAATGTAATGTCCTGGAAATTCCATGTTTTTTTAATTATGTGGGATTATTTTGAGGCCAAACGCTCAGAGGACACCTGATTCTGATGCCTGGTGAGCCTGAAATAGAATTTTGATCTTTTTTTATGTTCATTTAAAAAAATATTTGAGAAGTATTTTCTAACTTTTAAACCGGTGCTCATATTAATAATATAAGGGTACCATTGAACACATAATTACAGTATTATCCTAGAAAGTACCTAAATATGACCAGCGAGGTCGACCGAAAAAGATAGTTTTCAAAATTTTTAGAAGAAAAATAAAATAACTTAAAAACATATTTTATTTGTTTTTCTTCATTGTTGAGTGGTGGAATGTCAGCACTACAAAGAGGGTGATAAGGTGACGATGATTTGCTCTAAATGGATCCCATTAATGAGGCTCTTAAATATCCCACGCAATGACTCATTAATTGAAGCATAATATTTAAATTTTTAAATAAATGAAATAGCATAATGACACAACGACGATGCATAACAGAAACGTTGTGAAATGTTTCTCTATTAATGAGATAATGGGTTGGAGAATAAGAGATATAATTTCTCAAATGGATAGTGAAGAAATTATCTCCAATAAAGAACATTGGTGAATAACTATTGAAAACGATGCACCTTGAACAACGCGACAGGGGAGAAATTAATGCCAATTGATTCGAACGGAATGTGAATCCCCATGGATGGATCACTTCAGCAACGAATCTATCCTAGGTAGGGGTTTATTTTTTTTTGTGTTTCCCCATTATTTATTCTAAAACAATGAACGTGGATCAACCCACTAAAAGATTGATCCGTAGATCACTGGTTCTTGCCGGAGGATGATTATTCTTAGGGTTTTGCATCGGGGTTAAATTTTTGATAGAACCTAAATCTTCTTCCTCCATATTTTAGACTCTATAATGGAGGGTGAGAGCTGACACTAACAAGGCTTGGCCCCCTCAGGCTTTGTGCATTATTGTTCATTCTTCATGGCTGAACCAGTGAGTTGACGACAAAGCATTTTTGAGGCCGTAGTGGTGAAGACAACAACCCATGGTGGCAGGAGGTGCATATGGTTCGAAGAACGGACCACCAGAGCAGACTTGGTGGTTCATGGAAAATCCTATCATGCACCACCACCGGTGGTGGCTTCAGGAGGGTGGCAGAAAGCCACAACGGCATGCCGAGGTTGGCCGCGATGGTGTAGAAGGAGTCGCCAACAGTGGGTTGGTGGATGGAAGAGGCAGGACGCGGCCAACCGGCGTCATCGGTGGAGTGGCCCACAGCTTCGCACCGGCACACGGTCCACCTGGGACCATGTGCAGGACCAGATAGGGTGATGGATAAGCCGGACTTGGGGCACATGAACCAGACACCCTACTAGTGTATGAGCTAGAGGATAAGGCATGATGTGCGAGCCATGTTGGGGGGGCGTGAATCGGGCTTCTTAGCAACCTAGGATGGAATAAGACATCATGTTGTTGCGGGCCGATCCAATCGGATAAAACTGTGCCAGTGGGTGACCAAAGTAGGGAAAGAAAACCAGCCCACCAATGCGGGCATGGTTGGAAAAATCAGGGTTGTTGGGTGACCCGACATATTGCACCCATGACTAAACTAGGTCGGGTCTAGGAAGGCCTAGTAGAAAGGCCAAACTGGGCTGACCCAGATTGAACCGGGTCGGTTCAGGTTGGGTCAGACGACCCAGGTCGAGTCATGCGGGACCCTCGAGCCAAGATGGTCAGGTCGGTCTGGGCCTGTACAAAATTGGCCCTTGTTAACTAAAACAGCTATATCTTTCAGACATGGCATCTGATTGTCGAGTTGTTTTTAGCATTAGAACCCTCAAAATGAGCCAGTTATTTTGGAATACTCTAAAACAGCTTTCAAGGATGTTGAAATATTAAAACTCTCTTGAGGATTTGATTCTCCCATAATCAAGCACACTATGAGAGGAAATATTGTGGATGGCGGGGACCTGAAGACTGCTGATAAGCGACCCTGTGTGGATACACCGCAAGAGACACTATGTGGATTAGTTATAAGAGACACTTTCTGGATCTGCTACATAAAACCCTATGTGGAGTATCTATAGGAAACTCTGTGTGGATCAGCTATAAATGACCTTGTGTGGATAATATCTAAGATACTCTATTTGGATCAGCTACAAGAGGCCCTATGTAGACCATCTATGATGGCCTTAGTTGAAAGAGGCTTTGTGTGACCCAGTAGATCCATGATATTCATCAGTTATGAGTACCTTAGCGGGCCAAGGTGTTCATTGTTATGACTAATTGTCTCTCTCTTTGTACATTAGATTATACATGTGTGAGCTGTCATTCTTCGTGATCACGATTCATGGTTTTCTTTGTGTATTTCTTTGTCATCTTTCCTTTATGTTTTGGGGTCCCTACTGATTATTTTGGTACTCACCCCTACATGAGCTCCAACAGCAAATGTTGTATCTAGTGCAGACGACTGACACCTTGATGGAGGACTTGGTGGCCTAGGTTCTGGTGCTGCTGAGTGAGATCAGGTAGGCCAGGTGTAATTCTATGGCTTCTAGAAGCTACTCTACACTTACCCATTAGGTAGGGTTTTCAATAGATGGATTTTCAGAGATCTTTTATACTTTCATGTTTTTAGTTTTTCATTTGTTGGGTTTATATTATGGCCCATTTGAACTCCATATTGTACCTTTAATCAGTTGTTCTTTAGTGGCATGCATGTTTACCTTTCTATTTTTTGGTGCATGGTTGTGTGTTTTTGTGCAGATAGGTACTCAGGAAAATGCCTCCCACTTGCAGGTTGACACATTCGGTGCTAGTCACCAACCCCTGGCCTTCGGGAGGTAGGCTTGGGAGAGTCACGACACGAGCCCCGGGGGACTGGTCATGATAGTATCTCCAATATAATTGTATTTTTTTATTATAAGGTAATGACCTAAAAACTTATCCACTTCTATAAAATGGGTTAAAATCATTATTCATGCATATAATGGATGCCCGCCTCTCAAAATACTGACATTCAATTTTATATTTTCACCTATAAATATTTGAAATATTGATTAATTTATTGTTTAAATATGATATTTATGATATTATTATACTTCAGTAATTTTATATTACATGCAGCTTTATGATTTCCATTTTTGGGAATATGACAATGTCACTCATGTGTATAGAGGACTACCGCCGCATGAAGCAATATAATTTTTTCATGCTTTACATGTAAGGTGATAAGGGTAAATTTAATGATTAACTATGATATAAATGAAATAATTACAATATTCATGACATATTTATCATTTTTCAATTATAATACATATCATTTTATTTCTTAACTTGTAACTCAATGAAAGATTATAACGTCCCTCATGTACGTGTGGACTACCGCCTTCACAGAGCGATGTGAATCTCTGTTTATCATCTGACCACATGTATGATATGTATTAATATATTTAAATAAATTATATTTTTTATGAAATAATTATAATTTCATAAAGATAATATATTACTTACCTCATTTCCATAATTCTCATTGAAAAATGGAAATGTTACTCATGCGTAAATACAACCTACCATTTCCATGATCACAACATAGTTCATTTATAAAGACCATATATCATGATTGATATTAAAATTATATTTAAATATAAAAATGATAATTATTTATTGACTATTATTATTTATGTTATGGAACCATGATCAAATCAAGTGGACCAAAAATATATCAAATCAAAACATATTCGAAAACAGAATGGTTATTACCCAAAAGGTAACTTTAATAGGGAATTGATAATAAATAGGTAATAAAAGGTTATAATGAAATCATATGTGTTATGATATATATTAATATGGTTATGAAATATATTTATAATAAACTTATATATATTATACTTTATTTTTCAATGAGTATGATGGAAGTTAATACTTAAGGTATGAGATTTTTGCCTCACTTTTTTACATCTGTGAGACGCACGTCATATTCACCACATATTAACATTATGTGGTGTATATAATACCCATGAATGTGTATTATGATTATTATAATGATAATTATTGGGTTTTAGATATCCATTTTATGATATTTATTTCATGGGGTTTACAGTTAAAAAGGTATCAAATTATTATGGTATTGTTTTCTCAAATTCCTTTCTTTGAGACGTAAGTTATATTATGCGCCCATATTATTTCACAAGGTGTATATACATATCCATTTACATGTAATATCATGAATTTATTCACCCTCATTATATTTTAAATTTCATTTTATGTCATTCCCCATTGGGGTTAATGGATCAATGTTACTAAACATTTAAATATTTTAGGTCAAAATGTCGTCATTTATCGAGATTATTTATGATTAAGTGTCAAATGTTGATATATCATGATATATGTCTCAATAATTATTATTAATTTCCTTATCATATGGTTTTGATTGATATTTTAATTTAATTGTTCAATTATTATAGTTTTCGGAACTTAATATTCTTAAAAAAATGTTTTTAATAAAGTCCAAATTTATTTCTCTCTTCCGTCAAAAGTAAGTTTTTTTTCCAAAACCCTATTTTCTAAAAATGTGTTAAAATATGTTTTATTAATATATTATGATTTTAAAAAAAATTACCCATGTAGAACATTTTTACAATGTTTTTTTAAAAATAATATTTATTTCATTTTCTAAACAATTCCTTTATAGATTTTACTGAAAATGTTAATGGGGACTTCATTTTAATGAGTACGACATGAAATAAATTTTCCGAAAACATGAAACATTATTGATGCCATGTTTCTTTTATATTTATTCATAGTTATTTTCAAATAAAATGGTTTTAAAAAGGTTTTCTTTTTTATAAAAACTTTTTTCAAATCATAAATGATATTTTCCACAATAATTGTTTTAAATGGTTTCTAAAAAATTATTTTCAAAGAAAACGATTTTCATAATGTTTTATTTTTTAAAAATTGAATTTAAAAGATAATAATTTTTCCTTAAAAAATTTACAATGTATTATTTAAAAATTATTTTCTATATAATATGATGTTCGTTGAGGTTACTTATGCTTTCTGGGGATATTATCCAAGGATAAATTTTTTATTTTTTATCTGCACGGTTTATATTTATAATGACAAGATGTTTATGAAACTCATTTCCATTACATGGGTTATACCATGATAAAATTATTATGAATATAACTTAATATTTCCCTAGGTTATTCTTCGAATAAATGATAAATATTTTATAAAACCAATATATTTTCCAATGGTTTTATTATCATAAAATGTTTATAAAATCCATTTCATTTCTTGGGTTATGATATGGTGAATGTTTTGTGATCTTATGGAACACATATAAATTATTTTTATTATGTGATGGTGGTTATATTATAACCAGGTATGGTGGTTACTTTATAACCATATATGGTGGTTACATTATACCCAATGACAGGTGTGACCTATATCTCCTTCCAATGCATTGTGTAAAGAATTATATCCCATGAGATTGAAATGACTGGAATAGAGAGTGAACCTAATTTAGTAAGGGTATCTTTCCAGTATTATGATCTTGGGTGTGAACATATAATAATATGAATCTATGGGTATACCTATCATTCATATCCCCAATGTTATGCGTGAAACAAATTATGGGTTCATAATGTAATAATTACACCAAATTATATGGTCATGACGTTATGGATAGACTTTTCTTTCATGTCTATAACTCTATGTGTGGACCTTCTACATGTCCATAAGTTTATTTGAGGGAAAAATTTCATATCATTAACATAATTAGTGAACTTTTTTTAAATTATACATGTTAACAATGTTATAATATGATGTGTATGTCAATAAATATAGGTTCTATGCCAATGTTATGATCCTATGGATCATGTTGTTTGATTCCCATGTGATTCATGTCTTATGAATTACCAATCTTTATTCCATGACTCATGTTTATGATCTTTGGTAGGATGGGTACAAACTTCACAAGTTATGTTCATTATCACGTGCCCATATTATTATTTTATGATTTTTTATTATAATTGATTTATATCTCTTATATTTTCCTTTATAAGGAATAAAATATCACCATTTTCTTATGTTTTCTTTCCCTATGTTACGAGGAGTGGTTTTACATAGGGAAAGTATATGAATTTTTCTAAATGGGAAGATAATTGTGGGAAACATTGAAGATATTTGTCTAGATTAAAATATTTTCGTCCATATTTCCAATGTCACCGAACTATTATGGTCCCCATGTATGTGTTTGTTCAATGTAATTAATACTTATTTTAAATGATATAATATCCACGTTTGAGAAACCAGGTTATCTATAGTTGGTATCAATGGAATGTTTTAGTTAACCTTTAGATACCAGGATGTGAAAAATTTAGTTAGTTCCCTAGGAATATTTCTAAGGATATGTATAGGGATGTCTCCAAGGATAAGTCTTAGGATAAGTTAAATTATAGGAAAATGTCCTATAATTTTGGTAATGTATAGGGTGAGTGGATCCATGAAATTAAATTCCTATATTGTTTCTGTAAGTGGATGTGGATCTGACATGAATGTACCTAGGGGAAACCCCCCTAAAAACACCGTATTGATCAATAATTGTCCAAGAACTAGTGAAAGACAATTGACCTTACCACACAAATGGTTTGACACTCTAAGGGGATATTCTTTAGAAAATAAAAACATTTTTGAACCATCATGAAGATTTTAAATAGATGATGACGAGGAATGGGCTAGGATAAACCTAAGGTGTCATAGATAAAAATAATGCGACTTCACTTAGACCTCAAAAATAATTTTTTAGACTATGTTATTTTCCATTATGATTAGTGTTCTCAGAGTATGATTTCTAGTCTTTGTTAATGGATATAACCCAAAGGAACTATGTTAATGAGGAATGCAATAGAATATTAAATGCTTTTCCTTCTATGAAACTGAATGTTTTGGGAGATAGAATGAAAAAATCATTTTTATGTTTAGATAACTTTTGTAATCTATGAATCATGGTGATAACACAAACATGAAAATTAGGGAAGAATGTTTTATTAAGTCCTTCATAAAGAAATTCCAACCTTATTTTAGTGGATATGTTAATTTTTTTTGTTTCTTAATAATGGATTAGTACCATTGAAAATATATTTTCTATTATCTAGTGTCTAAATCATGTAAAATTAACTTTGGATATCTATCATCTACAAGGTGAGGCATATCAATAGTGGAATCTTAGTTAGAATAAAAATAAATTGAATCCATGAAGTGGGATGAGTTTAAAATCTTATATTTAAATAATTAATTAACTCATATTTTTTATATAAAAATAGTGATGAAATTCCAATAAAATAACCAGATGGATGATGAATATTTTGGGGCCTATGAAGAAAATTTTACGTGACCTTCAAGGTACTCTTGGGGTATTATAATTTAGCCTCAAATTAAATTTGATTGATTATTAAGTGGCTTGAAACAAAATATATGAAGGAAATTATCCATAAGGGACTTTGAATATTGTTAATAAATAGTTCAACATTCACTAAAAGTAAAAATAGATGATATAGAATGTAATGACCTAACCTCAGATCACTTGAAGCTGGTGCATTATTACTTTTCATTGGAATTATTATGAGGATACAAATCCCGAAGGACCGTACAGTTTAGCAGTGTTATAAATCCAGATTACATACATGATACCCATAATAAATTGGGAAAATAGAATAAAACATGACACACAATAAATGAAATAAATCACATCCTTGAATGCTTAATTAAAGATCTCTTCTTCTTAACTTGGGGAGAGAAACATAATAAGGGTGAATTAAAATTCTCAGTAAGGTTATGTACAGTGGAAGAAATAATCGATATATATAGAAAGGTAAATATCTAAGAACACTTTCCATTTACAAAACTAGATAAGACACAAATAATATGGAATGTAAGGAATGTAAACATATTCCATAAATCAATAGACTGATAATGAACTACTTCCACATATATTTCGACACAAAATCTGATGGATAAATAATAACTGAAATTAAATGAGGTAAATACATTATTTAAGGATGCCATGTATCAGTAACATGAAAACCTATTAATGTCAAGACCATTCACAAGACAGTTTAAAATCAAGGGTAGAAGACCATTTTTCCAACATATTCGTCTCATGAAAAACTGTTGATGCATTGAGGAGCTATTTAAAGTCCAGGATCCACCCACCAATGCCAGTCCAAAGTATTTCTCAAATCGAAATAAATAATATGCCAGATCAAATAACCATATTGAATGAGTAATATGTATATATCAATAATTTACATGAAGTAAATAATATAATATCATGAAACTAATGAGATTCATGATATAATAAGTGAAAAGATATAATATACACATTATAAAAGGAACTTGGTGCATAACATTACAATATTCCTCAATGAAATGAAATTGAGATGAAATCCCTTACCTTAAGTTTGATACGCTCTGTATTTGTCAGAAAATCATGTATGATGGTATTATTAACTTATATTAGAATCATAATAATATTTATGATATCATATATGATTATTTTATAACTTTATATTACCCGTTTATTAACAATTCCATGTTAATGTAACATTTCGGGTAATAATCTCTTTGTTTATCATACGTGTTTTGACTTGTTATTCTTGATAATATCACTTAGATCATTATTTACTTACTTAAAAATGTAAAATAAGTTTTATATATCTTATATATTCATGATATAAATATATATAATTGATAAATATATTACATGGAATACACCGATAATGGAGACAGTAGGCCGTACGTACACATGAACGATGTTTCCGTTTTCTTATCATGTTGAATGGAAGTATGTGAATAACATATATGTACACACACACACACACACACATATATATATCATTATAGTATAATTATTATGTAATATATTTCATAATTATTCATAATATAAATTTTTTAAATCATTGTTGGATGGTGAAAATGGAAGATGAGTCTCAACACGTTGTGGAGACAGTAAGTCATAGGTACGCATGAGCGACGATATCATTTATTTAATGGTTTATCAGTATGTATTTTTATTGAATAAGAATTTTATGGAAATAATATCATATTATATTTATTATTTAAATCATTTTTATTCATCATTCTACTCATCTAAATGAAGTATAGATGAAAAACAATTTACACCACATCGTGGAGACGGTAAGCCGTACACACGCACACATGGTGGTATAGTTTTTCCTAGGATGGGTAAAAGAGGAATATGGTTGTCCCATAATCATAAAAACATATAATCATATAGTATATTTGAGAGTTATTATTTTATTATGGTAAGAAATTAATAATAGGAAGTAGAAGAAGAAATGAACTTCGAATGAAGGGGCAAAACAATTACCTCTTATTCGGGTGTCTCCTTTTGATTTGCACAAATGTTCCCCTAATGTTGGTTTTATGACAAAAGGATGTCCTCTAGGATGTATTTAAGGATTTTTTTAGGAGATTTGGGTAGGGGTTGGCCGATCCAAGGGGATTAGAATGTGTGAATAAGTGGGAAGAGGTGGTTCCCTTTTATTAGAGGGAGGAGTGGCACTTTAGGAAGGTATTGAAATATTATTTTATTACACATTTATCTTCAGTTTCAAAATTGTCCCAAACTCATTTATTTCAAATATAATATACTTTTGGTTCAAAAAAATCTCACCCAATAGGGTTTAGACATGTTTTGGTCACAAATTATCCTTATCTTTTAGCTTTAACCCTTAGTTAAAAACATTAACTCTTACCATGTATTCTTGCATTTTCATAATATATGTGTTGGAATCCCCATGTTATAATCATGTTTTAATGATCAAAAATCCTATACACTATGTAAATATTTCTAATCTTGTTTTATCTATCTAAAATCACGTGTACAGATGATTAGTTTTTTTATGCTTTAAATAAACCTATCCATGATCTTAAGTGCTATGTTTAATGAGAGTAAATTATTTTGAGTTTCTGTAATAATGGATTTCCTTTATAAATTATTAAGTCTAATCCATTCTATAAATTTCACTACTGAAGTCTATATACACATATTTGGCTATGTCTGAGAAACCATGATTCTTCCACCAGTTCTGTTTTTCTGGCAAAGGAACTATACACCGTGACCAGACACTGCGACCTAACACCGTGAACCAGACACCGTGACTAGACACCGTGACCATAAAATGTGACCCAGACACTATGACCTAGACACCGTGACCTAGAAAACATGATCATCTAGACATTGTGACAATCCAGAGACAGTGACCCAAACATCGTGACCATCTAGACACTGTGACCATCCAGACACCGTGACCATCTAGACACCATGACGATCCAGAAACTGTGACCATCCAAACACTATGACCAGACACTATGATCAAACACCTCATTTGTGATACTAGCTCATGATCTCTATACAACTTTCCCATCATAGCTGTCTCACAACTTAAAGACAAACAAGGAGACACCGATTTATGAAGACACAGTTTCCAGATAAACAATGACACAGTTTATTAATCTATTTTATCATTTTTCAATTTAATTTATAATGGTCATATTTGAAACTTTTAAATGCACTGACATAATTAATGTTTCTTTGTAGACATTTCACCTGAAAGTACAAGGTACGAGTGAAGAATATGTTCATCCTATCAGCACCCACACATGAATTCTAAGAATAAAAAGAAAAATATAGCTAGATGAAAAATCAATGACAATAGTGACAACAGAAAAACAAGTGTGTGCGTGATAATGAAGAATCATAGGCTTTATTGAAAGAATAAATGACACATAAAACCAAACACTGTTGAAGAACACATGAAGCATACTAAAATCCTAGAGTCGATAACATTTTCACACCATCAACTCCATGAAAAACATGATCCAGATCTAGCGGACTTGTGATACTCTGTTTTCTGTAAGAGGACTTGATTTCTGTATCTTCTTCATCCTAGAAGTCCAAAGTTGCATAGACTAACACTCAGTGAAATTCTAACCTTATCTCATCATTTTTTCAATGTTGTGTATTATTTTTATCATTCGGGTAGTGTGTGTGTGTGTTTGTATAAAAAACACATTTTCTCTTACATTAAACTGAAGGATACAAGATATACTTACTTATACATCTCTATATACTTTGGTATTACCATAGATAAGTGTGGAAGAGGTCCCTGTGTGACCTGACAAAGTTTATACCCATGAAAAACTGTGGAAGTGGTCTTTTCACCTGGACAATCATGTGTACTGTTGTTAATCCCGATCCAGGGTGTGGATCAAGTTTATTTATATAAACTACTTGGTGTAAGGGGATCCCCAATTGGAGTAGATTAGGTCACATCTTGAGACTAAACCACTTGTTTTATATCTTATGTGCTGTTTAATTTATTTTTCTTTTTTTTTCTATATATGTTAGAAATCACTAAATTTAATTTGATAGTTAATCTTGGAAAGAAGTTATAATTGTTTTTCCTTATTAAAATAGCTTCAAAAGTAATGTTAATAACTATTATTAAGATTATTGAGAATTAATATATCTTTATAGAATTTATTTAAATAGTAAAACTTTCATAACTGTATTACATTGATTAACTGGTATGTATTTAAATTTTTTAGGGAACCTTTTTAAGAATACTTAATAAACAATTTTTTTATAGATACTCAATTCACCCCATCTTGAGTACTCTACTCTGAACAAAATTTTGTATCAAAGGATTATTTATTAAGACACTGTATTTAACCCTATTCAATTGTGATTGTAGTTGTACATTAAAGATCTATAAATTTCTATCTCTTTCAAAGTATTTATTTATTATGGATAATAGATTGGATGGTGCTGCAACAAAAAGACCACCATTATTTAATGGAACCAATTATGCTCAATGGAAAATTAAAATGAAAATGAATTTAGAAAGTATGAGTTTTGAAATATGGTATTCAATTATAGATGAATATAAGATTCCTGCTACAGATAGAATCACTTTGGATGATCCAACTAAGACTGCCTATAATAACAATTGTAATTCCATGAATGATTTTATATTTTCCTTTAGGAGATGAGGAATTTAATATAATTTCTGCATGTAAAATCTCCCATGAAATTTGGGATACCGTGTCTGTTTCACATTAATGAACTTCTAGTGTGAATTAAGTGAGACTTAATACTTATACTATTAAATATGATATCATTAAAATGAAACTTTTTGAGCCTATTTCTGAAATGTATCTCAGGTTCAACGAAATTTTCAACATAATGATTTCTCTTAGAAGAGAAGTCACTACCAAAGAACAAATCATAAGGATTCTCAAATACCTACATGAAAAATGGAGAGGAGCCTCTATCTATATTAAATAGTCACATGACATCATCAAGATACCTGTGAAATAACTCACTGGAAAATAGATGATGTATGAAGAGGAGTTGAAATTCAACAAGGAAGAGGAGGATGAACCCAAAAGAAAATTAGTAGCGTTCCAGACCACCACCTCTAAACACAAAGAGAAAGGGAAATTGGATGTTTCTGTATAAATTTCCAGTAGTGAAAAATCCTTACCTAAAAGTGACGAGGAGATGGATCAATTATCTAGATGATTTAAGAGATTTTACAAGAAGAAGAACTTTTTCAAAAGGCCTAAATTTAAGAGAATATATGATCAAAAAGGAAGTTAGATGAAGGATGGGAAAAGAAGTGACAAGTCTGATGATATTGTTTGATATGAATGTAAGAGAATGGGTCATATCATGGATGACTGTCCCAAGATAAAGTACAAAAAGAAATACAAGGACAAAGATAGAAATTATAAAATGGAAATGAAAGCAAATGGAGTACTTCTGAGGAAAATTCAAGTGACCTAGAATCTTCACATGATTAAAAGGCTAACAAAGTCAATATGTGTTTTATGAAAAACACATCTGAGGTAACACTGGATTCTCCTGTACACAATTCCTATTATTCTGGAGTTGAGAGTGACTCTGAAAATATGTCTAATGAAGAAATGTTTGAGTACTATAATATGCATGAAGGGAAATGAAATGAACTAAAAGATAAATACAAGTCTGTAAAGAAACATGATGCTCTTACCACAACTGTTAAAACTAAACTCATTATAGAAATGAGAAAAAATGATCAATTACATAAAAAGAACAATAAACTAAAACTATCTAATGACAAATTGAAAAAGGATCTTGAAAGGATTACTAATGGTAAAGATACCTTGGTACAAATTCTAGGTAAAAAAATTTCTCCTAAATATACTACTGGCATTGGCTATCTTCCTGGTAAAAATAATTTTGGAAGAACTAAATTTTTTTCAAAATCTAGGACATACAGATTTACTCCTAGTTCTGGAAAACTTTCAACTAGGTCAAGTTATGATACACTCTCTAATGTTTCAAGATTTTCTTGACCAAATAGGGTTTATTTTTTGAGTACATTACATAATGCTTATAGGAAACCTATGAGGCAGATATGGGTTCCTAAATCACCAGCCACTAATTTTACTAGACCCAAACAAGTATGGGTAGCAAAATCTATTTTCATTTGAACATTTAGTAGGAATGTTACTTAATGAGTTATTATAAGTGCTTATGGTACTTGCACAGTGGGTGTTCGAGACACATGACGGGAGACTATTCTTACTTCAATAATTTAATAAAAATTTGATGGAGGACATGTCCCCTTTGGTGAAAATGCCAAAGGAAATTATATTGGCATTTTTCCAAATCGGTAACTCTAACTCAGTTTTTATTTCCAAAGTACTTTTTGTTGATTGATTAAAATATAATATTCTTAGTAATTCATAACTATGTGATGATGGATTTCATGTTAAATTTGAAAATGAGGGTTGAAATGTTATTAATTCTAAAAATTAATTAGTATTTTCTACTTTAAGAAATGATAATGTATATTTTGTTTACTTAAATTCTCTATTTTCTCAAAATGATTCAGGTTTAAGTGTATTTCAAAAACAGTCTTGGCATTGGAATAGGAGAATAGGAGACTGTAATACTCACTCTCTTAGAAAGTTAACTAGAAAAATCTTATTCAAAGACCTACCAAAACATGAGTTTCCAAATGATAAAGTGTGTAATCCTTGTCAAAAAGGAAAGAAACTCAGAATTTCATTCAAACCAAAGAATGAAGTGTCAACTTTTCAACATCTCGAATTTGTTTACATGGATTTTTTTGGACCATCTAGAGTTTCTAGTTTAAATGGGAAGCACTATGTTTATGTTCTTGTAGATGACTTTTCTAGATATACATGGACTTTTTTTTAGCTCACAAAAGTTAAGACTTATCTCATTTTAGAAAATATTCCAAAACTGTAGAATATATTAGTGGAATTAGAATTAATTCCTTAAGAAGTGATCATTTTTGTGAGTTTGAAAATAAAGCGTTTGAATCCTTTTTCCCATAAAATGGATATAGTCATAATTTTTATACTGCTAGAACACATCAACAGAATGGAGTTGTAGAAAGAAGAAATAGAACCCTATAAGAGATTTCTAGAACCATGATTAGGGAATATGACTTACCTATTTATTTTTGGGCTGAAGTTGTAAATAAAACATGCTACATTATAAATAGATTGTTGATTATAGATATTCTTAAAAGAACTCCATATGAGTTATGGAATAATAGAACACCCAGATATAGTTACTTCAATGTTTTTGTATGCAATGTCTATATCCATAATACTAAAAACAATATTAACACATTTGAATCCAAGAGTGATGAAGGAATCGTTTTAGAATATTAAATCTCTAGTTAAGCCTATAGAGCATTTAATAAAATAACTAAATGTGTGGAAGAATCTTTCCATGTAAAATTTGATGAAATAGATCCTCATGAGCCTAAGACCACTCTAGAGAACTTGGATGATGATATAGACATTAATTTAAAATCCTCTAACCATCCTATAAAGGAATCTGTGAAAACTTCCAGTTCTGGAAATTCTTTAGATTCAGGTCACAATGAACCTGACCCTATTGAAGAATCTGAAATCACCAGTCTTTCGTTTTATAGAGCTATTAGAACTCTTAAGATTCATTGATTAAATACTGTTGTAGGAGACTTAGATAATGGAACTAAAACTAGAGATTCTCAGAGAAATTAGGTTGAACAATTTCTTCTTGTCACAACATGAACCAAAAGACATTAATGATGCTATAAATGATGAATTCTGGGTGATGTCTATGCAAGAAGAACATATTTAGTTTGAAAGGAACAAAGTTTGGAAACTTGTTGACAGACCCAAAGACACATTCACCATAGGCACTAAATGGTTGTTTAGAAATAAGTTAGATGAATCTGGTAATATAGTTAGAAACAAGGCAAGATTGGTTACACCAGGCTATAGTCAAGAAGAGGGAATTGATTATGAAGAGACCTTTGCACCAGTAGCTAGACTTGAAGCCATCAGAATTCGGCTTGCTTATGTAACAAATCTGAATTTCAAACTATATCAAATGGATGTTAAAAGTGTATTTATAAATGGGTATATAGCTAAGGATGTATTTGTTGAGAAACACCCTGGTTTTACAAACCCTCATTTTCCAAACCATATTTTTAAATTATCAAAATCTTTATACAGTTTAAAACAAGATCCAAAGAGCCTGGTATGATAGACTGAGTACTTTTCTTATTTCCAAAGGGTTTTCAAAAGGAATAGCTGATTTTACCCTTTTTATAAAACTAATTTCCAATGATGTTTTAGTAGTTCAAATCTAGGTAGATGACACTATCATTGGATCTTTAAAAAACTATTTATGTACTGAATTTTCTAAAATGATGCAAAATGAATTTGAAATGAGTTTAATGGGTGAACTCAAATTCTTTCTTGGATTTAAATTCTTTCAAAATAATAATGGTATTATTTTAAATAAATGAAATTTTACTGTAGGTCTTCTAAAACATTTTGGATTGGATTATAGTAGAAGTAGTGACACTCCAATGAGTACCAATTGTACGTTGGATCTTGATGAAAATGGAAAATCAATTGATCAAACCACTTATAGAGGGATGATTGGAAGCTTACTCTACTTAACTACTAGATGACCTGACATTATGTTTAGTGTGTGTATGTGTGCTCATTTTCAAGAAAATCCTATGTAATCTCATTTAAATGTTGTTAAATGAATCTTCAAATACCTCAAGCATTCACCCAATCTAGGACTCTTCGATCCCATAGGAAAATCATTTGAGTTAGTGAGTTATTCTGATGCTGACATTGGTGGTTGTAAGTTAGATAGAAAATTTACCTTCGGAACATGTCACGTTTTAGGAAATTCACTAATATCATGGTGTAGTAAGAAACAAATCTCTGTTTCATTATTGACTACATAAGTTGAATACATAGCTGCTGGTAGTTGTTGTGAAATTTTTTTTGGATAAAACACACATTACTAGATTATGGACATGAATTCAGTAATGTATCTATAAATTGTGACAATAAAAGTGCTATTAGCATCTCAAAAAATCTTGTTTCACACTCTAGGACCAAACATATTGATGTAAGACATCAATTTTTGAGAGATCATTTTCATAAATGGTGACATAACTTTGGAATTCATTGGAACTGAATGTCATCTTGCTGATATATTCACCAAACCATTAAATTCTGAATGAATAGATTACATTATACATAAATTAGGAATGATAAATCTTAAGTGGTAATTTTATTGTTTCACAGTCTACAGTTTCACAAGTCACTATCTAACAGTTCTATAATTTTACTATCTTAAGACATGCTGTTTCATGTTTACGGTCTCAGAGTTACTATTTCTCAGTTACTGTCTGGAACTTATGGTCTTAAACAATATGGTCACACAGTTTAGAAATCACATTATTACTGTCTCATCGTGAAAGCCAGTTACGGTATCACCATGAAATCTAGTTACAGACTCACCGTGAAAACCAGTTATGGTCTCACCATGAAAATCTATTACGATCTCACTATAAAGAACCATCATTGTTTTATTTATAAATTACAACTCATATCATAATAATTAATTATTTTCCCATTTTACTTTCCCGTGTTTCTGATCCCGCAATGCTTGATATCCCTAAATGATAAAAACTAAAGAAGTTTCACTCGTTCTTCACTCGAGATCTCTTCTCTCAAACCATAACCCCTCTCTCAACCCTTCGGTTTATCTATCTCTCTCTCCCTCTCTTTAACCGTCACTGAATTCCCAAGATGAAATACCGATAGTCATCAACTACTGAGAAGAGCAGTTCAAAGAAGAAGATGAAAATGGCATCGAGGTTAGCACCAGAAGTTCCTCTGAATCCGAATATGGTAAACAGAATAGTGGTACCTGAAAAGGAGATATGCCCTAGGTGTCTTCTGTCAAGTGTGTCTTTGTTATTGAAAGTGATAAATGAGAAAGGATTACTGGATTGGTTCATAATGGAGTATTGAACTATTTATCTGTAATTAGTTGCACAGTTTTATTAGTATGTTCAATAATATTTCGACTCATAAGATGGCTTTGTTATGATAAGTTGGATCAATGGCCAGAGATGCATGTTTTCTTCGAGGTTATGGGTTACATGACTTAGGATATCTCATGAGGGTATTCTTGAGGACTACTAGAGAGGTCCTCCATATCCAAGTGATTTCTTTGTTTTGGAATAAGCGTTTGGAAGATTAATTGGGAATGAAACAAAGAGAAGAGCCCATGCGGCTAAGCTAGATGGTGAAACCAGGCTTCAATTTAAGTTTGTTCGGAATCTGATTAGCCCCAGAAGAGGTGATTTTTATACACTCAAGTATCAGGATGTATTTTTTGATACATCTCATGAAATATAAACATATGATCAACCTATTTAAATATGTTATACACCATATGTGTGAGTTGATCAAAACAACCTCCTAGTCAACCTACCTTTCCCATTCATGGATTATCTTAGATATGCTTCATGAAAAAGGGTTAGATGTACCAGATGACGAATCTATTAAGGAATTTGAGTTTTTTATTTCCAAATTTACAGTAAAGAGACTGAAAATTTGTTGGAATCCACATATAAAAGCTAGGGTGGAAGATAACGACATGGTTTATGAAAAGTTTAATCCGGTGGAACACTCTTCAAGACCTAAGGATATTTTTTACCCGAGTTTGGAACTCGATGAGATGTTTGAGTATTCTGATGAGGAAATAGAGGAAGTGGCTATTTTACCTTTTATAGAAATAGTTCAGGTTGAGGAAGATAGTGAATCCTCTCCTCAAGTTTTAATTGAGATGGAAATACCTATTCCTGAAGATGTTGCTGATTTGGAAGAACAACCTACTACTGAAGAAGAATCTATTTCTAAGGTAAATGAAGAGTATTTTTTAGAAGAGCATATAGTAGATGATTTTTTTGTTGTTCAAGAAGCTTCTCTTGTGGAACACCCAAAGGTACAAGTTGTTCCTAACATTATTTCATCTACTGAAGAGAGAATATAGAAAGCCTTTCAGTTGGATTGAAAGGAAATGGGTGAGGTTATAAGGGATGAAATTATGGAAGTAGATCAAGGATATAAATCTCTTAGTCCTGAGAAAGATACACCTGGTGAGGGGGAGTAGCCTCTGAGTCTATAAATTGTTGAAGTACCTAATCCGATTGATCCAAGATTAGTGGATACATGGTATAAATTCCCTAGTTATTTTGATGTGAATGATTTACAGGAAGTCTCAACAAAAGGTATTGATCTGTCTACTATGTTTCAATTGAAACTGGCATCTGAACTTGATGCTATCTTGATCAAATATCCAAAACCTGTCTCAGCTTCTATCACTGAACCATCACAAGAACCTCAAAACTTACTGAATAAGGATGATCTGAAAGCATTTGTAGATACAATATTAGTTGGAGCTGAAACACTTATGAATACCCAACCAGATCCTATAACCAATTTATGTGAAAGAGATGTTGCTCTGTTGTTGGGAAAGATCATATGGAAGATTCATCCCAAGATGCTTTATGAGATTCCAGAAGTTAGAGTTGAGAACAAATAGCTCAGTGATGAAGTAAAAACTCTCAGAGCTATGGTTGAAGATATGAAGAGAGGTATGAAATCAAGACCAGAACAAATTTCTTTTCTTATTGAGGATGTTTTTAGTCAGATTCCATAGGAAGTATCCTCCATTATTCTACCTAATCTCACTTATTTAGTTGACAAGTTAGCTAAAATAAAATAGCCTATTGTTCAGGAGATGCATGAACTTGTTATTGGTCTTATCAAGTTAACTGATGAGTATAAGGGATGTCTCTAGAAAGTTATAAATCAACTGAAATCCATGACATTGGAAATTACTACAACTCTTACTTCTAAAAAACTATCTCAAACCTCTTTAGAAAATGATCTTCTCAGAACATTTGTCAAATAAGAACTTCAATATGTGCTCAGTGGATTTGACAAGGAATCTCTATCTAAATATTTCCAGAACAATGATTGAGTTCTTGATTTGGTGAGAATTCATTCCAAGATTTCCAATGATGCACAGTAAGAAATTTATAAAAAGGTTGATTTCTACTTCAATCAGATATTCTGTAAGAATGATAGGACCAACCATTTCAAGTACCTCATAGAGAATCTATGAATTCCTCCTGTCACTTAAGATTTCAAAACACAAGTCCAAAAGCTCAATGTTTTCAATCAATTGTTGGATACTTTTATGGAGAAAAAGGATGACTTTGAGAAATCCATGCAGTATGGTGGTGAGATCATTGCTGACTTCATCAATTTTTTGAGGACTTATTTTCATGTCTAGAGTACTTCCATTGTCGCTCCTGCAGCTGCACCCCTGAGATCTGGTTTAACTACCTTCTCATCATCTGCCCATGACTCTACATCTATGTCTGTATCTCAGGCTCTGAGTCAGGTCTGGCCTATTATCCTTGATCAACAGTTGCTTAGGTCTTCCACTGCACCTATCTTGGCCTCTTCTATTTTTGAAGGACTCCCTTTACCTTCTTAATCCACTGGTTATATCCCTTCTTCCACTTCTACCTCTGCTCCTATGGCTTCCTCTTCTGATGCTGCTGCCAAGGGATACGAGAAGACGAGCCGGTGATAAAGAATAGTGACTTTTGTCTTTTTACAGGGATGATTTATTTATTTCTTTTTACTTAATATTTTTAATGACACTTTTTATCTAAATAATTATGAACTCCTCTTATCGATTATTTTATTTACTTTTGTATGCTTTTTGATAATCACAAAATAGGTAGAAATATGTATTCTATATTCACATTAAAGAAGAGACACATTACCTAAGAATAAATATCTCACTCACATGATTTGTGGTCATAAAAAAGGGGGATATTTTTGGAATCCTCATGTGTTAATCATTTTTTAATGAACACAAATACTATACACTCTATAAAGCTTTCTAATCATATTTAATCTATCTAAAATAATGTGTACAAATGATTAGATTTATTATGCATTAAATAAACCTATCCAAAATCATAAGTGAAATTTTTAATGACTGTAAACTATTTTGAGATTGTGTAATAATGGATTTCCATGATAAATAATTAAGTCTAATACATTCTATGAATATCATTGTTTAAGTCTGTATACAGATATTGGGATAAGTCTGAGAAACCGTGAGTCTTCCACCAGTTATGTTTTTCTGGAAAGGACCTAGACACCGTGACCATACACCATGACTAGACACCATGAACCAGACACCGGGACCAGACACAGTGAACCAGACACAATGACCAAACCCCGTGACCAGTCACCGTGATCCAAACACGGTGACCCAGACACTGTGACCCAAACACCGTGACCATCCAGACACCGTGACCATCCATACATTGTGTCCATCCAGAAACTGTGACCAAAAACTATGATCAAACACCGTATTTGTGCTATGGGTTCCTGATTTCTAAACAACTATCCCATAATAGCTGCCTCACTACTCAAATATAAACTTGGATACACCGCTTCATAGAGACACCATTTGCAGACAGACTATGGCACCCTTTCTTAATCTGTTTTGTCATTTTTCAATTTAATTTATAATAGTCATATTTGAAGCTTTTAAATGCACTGACATAATTAATGTTTCTTTATAGACATGTCACATGACACTACGAGGTACTAGTTTCAAAATACACGCATCCTATTGGCTCCAACTTAGGAATTCTAAGAATAAAAAGAACAAAGTAGCGAGAAGAAAAAGTGGCGAAAGTAGTGAACATAGAAAAAAAAAGTGTGTGTGCGATAACAAAGAAGAACAAGATTTCTTGAAATAAGTACTGACACATGCAACCTGAAACTGCTGAATAACAAATGAAGCATAATCAAATCCTAGAGTCGAGAACATTTTCACACCATCTACTCCATGAAGAACATGAGGTAGATCTAGCAGACTTGCGATACTCTGTTTTCCGTAAGAGGGCTCGATTTCTGTATCTGCTTCAACCTAGAAGTCCAGAGCTGTATATACTAACACTCAGAGAACTTATATTCTTATCTTATCATTTTTCTCTATTTTTTATAATTTTTATCTTTCTAGTTGTGTGTGTGTGTCTGTATAAAAACACACATAGCCTCCTGCATTAAACTGAAAAATACAAGATATCCTTACTCATACATATTTCTAAACATGTGTATTCCCATGGATAAGTGTGGAAGAGGTCACTGTGTGACCCGAAAAAGCTCATACCCAAGAAAAACTGTAGAAGAGGTTGTGTGACCTGGACAGTTGTGTGTACTGTTGTTAACCCCGATCCACGGTGTGGATCAAGTTTATTTATATAAACTACTTGGTGGTAGGTGATCACCAAGTAGAGTGGATTAAGTATCGATTTGATATTGAACCACTTGTTTTATATCCGTTGTGCTGTTTAATTTAGTTTTCTATGTTTTACTGTATAAGTCAGAAATCACTAAATTTACATTGATAGTTAATCTTGGAAATAAGTTTTAATTGTTTTGCCTTATTAAAAGAGCTTCAAAAGTAATGTTAATAACAAATATTAAGATTACTTAGAATTAATCAATATTATAAGAAGTTATTTTAACATTTAACATTTCATAACTGTATTACTAAGACTAATTGGGCTGTATTTAAAAATTATTTGGGAAACTTTATAGGAATACTTTTTAAACAATTTTTTTTTATAGATACTCAATTCTCCCCCCCCCCTCTTCAGTACTCTACCTTGACCAAAAATATGTTAACTATATTTACTATAAAATTTCAAGAGAACCATAAGTGGATCATTAATGATATTTTTAATATTATATATTTCCTTTCACCAAATCATAGATTTTTAGGACTATTATATAATTTAATAAAATAGTATTTGTTTTAAAAACTCATTTATGTCAATTTTGACACTATTTAGGAATTTGTTTTTATTAAAGTCATAACAACTTGATTACTTCTAACCAAAGACATTAAATCAAATCTAATATGTCAATATAATCCATAAAATTTGTGGATGTCATCAAAATATTCAAATTATATATATTTTAATATTTATAATATCATTTAATTGAATCTTTCATTAATAAGGTAA
Organism: Viscum album; assembly: GCA_963277665.1. NCBI lineage: Eukaryota > Viridiplantae > Streptophyta > Magnoliopsida > Santalales > Viscaceae > Viscum > Viscum album. The sequence goes on along the minus strand of OY728123.1, from coordinate 740,757,439 downwards.
TCACTACATCATAATTGTGTCGTAAAAAAATTTATTTATTTAATGTATAAAAATAATAAATAAAATATAATGATGTAGGAACTATTTTTATGTTTCTAATGAATATTTTTAGTCTAATATATCAATTATAAAACCCCATATAATATTTTTTTTAGTAAAAGATACATGTTTATTCTATATTTTTATGTACTTTAAATTATTTTTTATAAAATGCCATTTTCACACCCAAGTGGCCCCATTTGGTCACAAAATCAACCCAAGGATTCCCATGGCTGGAAATATCTCATAAAATTGTATTGAGACATGTTTTAGAGTAGTTTAATATTATTATAATATTATTTTGTTACCCTTATTGAACAAATTTACCCTTTTACCATGGTAAATAAAATTATTTCTAAAGTTACTATTTATAATGTCTCAAAATAAATGTACCTATTTACAAAATTTGGACCTTATGATTCAAAATATTGAATTCATTTTTTCAAATTCAAAACATAGAAGTTGCAGTAATTAATTTAAAATTAATTCCCATTGTCAAAACCAAGAAGCAGGTTTTTAAGAAGTAATATCTATCAAAAATTGACATGTGTTTATATAAAATTTAAGTGTGAAATCACATAAAATGACCATAATTAGAGTAAATTATACAATCTTAATCCAATTAATATTTAAAACCAATTAAAAAGACAATCTAAAAATATTAATAAATTAGATGAAAAAGAAGTTTTGAATTAAAATGCAGTATTTTTCACTATTCACAAAAAATTGAATCATTTTAGAAATTCCCCAAAAACATAACCCTAATCTAATTATGATATTTCTAATTCATAAATTATGTTTATTTTGAAAAATAATGTTTATAAAATTTTAAAATGTGGTTAGTACTATTCATAACTTCTTTTTAAACAACAACTTTGATAGGTCGTGGTGTACTTGAACTCGGGGTTCAGTACAACGCAAGCCATTGAATTATTTAAAAAGAAGAGTATAATAGAATATTAGGGTGTTAATTATACCATATTGTTCTTGGGGATAAGAAAAGTTAAATGGTGTTCCATAGAAAATACATTGATATTTCTCATGGAGGGAAGAATAATTTTTGAACTCTTACTTTCAAAAACTATGGGAAAGAGAACTTAGGTGTGTTCTAGAAAGTAAAAATAATGTGTTTCAAGTGTGGGAAGATTGAACATTGAGCTGTATAATATATAAGGTATTTGAAGAGGCTAGTTAGAGAAATTACTGGAGATATAGAGATATATAATGAACCACCCACACTTTTGTGTTTTAAGTGAAAGGAATTTGGGAATTTTGAAAATAAATTCCCCAACCCATGGACTAATATATATAATAATACAAAAAACCTATAAAGACAAAGTAAAAAAAGGAAATATTATGAAATCACAATAGATTAAATGAATAATGATAACTAGGGAACACTTAACCTCCCCTCATTAGTTGGGAATTCAATGTTGGATTTTGTATCAATAATCCCTTTGATAATATGTTTATTGATTTTTTTTGTGGAATATCATGTGATTATATCACTCTAGATAGATTCTATAATTATAAAACCACATGCAATATAATATTGGTATACATATAAACCCAATCTTACAATGAAAATGTTTTTGTATAAGATAATTTCTTATTAAAGTAATTAACGGTGAATTACATTTTGGAAGCATATATGACTATAAGCATGATTAAATTAAGAGTTATGGATACCATAATGGGTTTATGAGAAGAAGACTGATCATAAGTTCATAGTTATTAAAACCCCCTTTTGAGGTTTATCAATATGATGGATATTCAAATATACACTTATAGTAATAAAAAACTTTAATATTATATGTAGTGAAAATTTTATTTGAGGTGGAATTACTAATTTATGGAAATATTATTAAAGGATACACTAAGATAATGTCCTTTGGATTTCAAAGGTGTTTGTGATAACCAACATACCCATGTTTAGTTTTATTAAAAAATAGATTTCACTTGAGAATTCAGATGGCACTATTTGAATCCCTTTAATGAAGGATGTGTATAACTTCAATGTACTATAATGAAGTTGTTGAAAGAAATCTTCCAAGGCATGAGAGATATGATGAGATGGAGGAGAAGGTTAAATCTATTACAAAACATGTAATTAATGCACAAGGATTATAGATATGTTATTATAATAATCATTGATGTGATATATAATTTGATGTTAGTGAAAACATCTTTCTGTGAATTTCCCCATGTAAGAAAGGAGGGAAAACTAAGCCCATGGCACATCAGCCCATTAAAATACCTGATCATATTAGGATAGTAGGTTATAATTTGGGACTTCCATATAGCCTCTATTATATTCATGATGTGTTCCATCTATTACATATGAGGAAGTACAAACTTGATCTATCACATGTACTGAACTCATAGGTCGTATATCTAGAGCGTGATATTTCTTATAAAGAATGACCGATGTAGATTCTGGATCGAATAGATAAATTTCTATGAAATAATAACACTCACCTAGTTAAAGTGTTATGAAAAAATAACCAGTTTGAGGATGTTAATTGGGAACTTGAGGATACACTGAGGTAGAAGAATACTCATTTGTTTGTATCAGAATGATAAAGTTTATGGGTGAAATTCATTTTATGGGAGGTAGAATGTAATACCCAAAGTTTTATTAATTATAGGTTTTAAAATAAATTAAATTTACTTAATTTATTGAATTAAACATTACACCAAGTTAATATTTCATTGTAATATACACCATGTTAATTTAGCACTACACGCAACACTATCTTAACTTGTGTTACAAGTAATACTATGTTTTACCAAAACCATGATATATTATTAATTTAATTATTTAAGTCAAACTATTATATACTAGATTTTAAACATAATAATATCAATATTAATAAAAAATTAAAATATTAATTATAATGGATTTATATAAAGGAAATAAATTGATAATAAAAAACACAATTTCGTTAAAATTTTTATATGTTTCAAAAATAATATTTTCTCAAAAAATGTTTTATGTATTTATGTGACCAATAATAAAATTAATTAATGAAAATTTAAAAAAAATTAATTTTAAAAAATATAATTCATTTTTAAAATCATAATTTCAAAATTATCTTAGGGGGAAGTTTTTGTGTTTTTCTGAAAAGTTTGATTTTTTACTAAAGGTGAAAAATACTAAATTTTATTTGAAAACTGCCTATTTCTTTAAATTATTAATAATGTTAAATTGCATTTATAATTGGGTTTAATGTAAAATTAGTTAAATTTTAGATCAATTAATCCATTTATGTTATTGGAATCAACTTTCCTATTTAATTTTGGTATAAAAACATTTCAAACTTTTAAACTTGTTCTCTTTAAAAACCCCATTTCACATCATGTCTGAGGGAATAATTTTAAATTAAAATTTTCCACTTCTTTGAATGGAATTTATAAAATTGGATTTTATATTTTAAATCATTATAATTTATTATTTCTAATTAGATAAATACTGTTTTTATAGAATTGAATAGTGAATTCCGTAAAAATTAATGACCATGGTTACGGTAAAAATGGGTTTACCATGAATAAAAAATACAATGGTAAAAAAGACCTATAAAATTGTATAAAAATTAGTTTTTGAACATATTTCGACCATTCCACCTACAAAGTTCTATAATGGCCAAATTAATACCTTTTTTTACATATTAAAAATGTTGGACCACTTATGTCTTTATAAGTATACCAAGTGTGTCCTCTCCTGAAATTATAAAATGTCACCCCCTATCTAATATTCTATGGAAATTAATTTTTTTTGGTTCAGCTAATACCTTCCCACATTAGTATAAAAATTACCTCCTGCATACTGTTATCCTTATTTTGGTCTAATTCCATCCTATTAAGGGTTTTAGTGAAAACCTAATGAGGATACCCAAAGAGGAGGTAATTTTCTTCAATAAGCATCCTTATTTTATTCCTTTCTCCATATCCTTCAATTTTTCTTTCAAACCATACTAATATATTAAGATCTGCATATTCCATTTACCTGGATGTTTTTATAATAACTTCATGATCTATAAAATTATCTATTTCCATCAAATGGGTTACGAAATTGTCATTGACGTGTAGAATAGACTATCGCCTCAAGAACCAATGTCATTTTTTTATTACCACCTCTAATGGTTGGAAATAATGATAGATTTATTATTTATTTATGATATTTATCATATTATTATTATTGTGGATTATTTTATCACAAGTACCTTTATGATTCTCAATTTGTGGGAAAATGATCACATTGCTTATGTGTACGATGGACTACGGCCTCACAAAGAAATGTGACTCATTCACGGTTTACATGGAAGGTGATGATGGTAAAGTTATTGATTTTATGTGATTAAAATTAAATATTTTTTATAGTCACAAAATATTTATCTACCTAAAAATGTAATAAATATCATTTAACTTCTTATATTATCACTTAATGAAACATAATAATGCCACTCGTGTATGTGCGGGAAGTCACCTTCACAAAGTGATGTGACTCACCATTCCTCACCACACCAGATGTGTGATATGTATAACTATATTTAATGAAAAAAATATGTCTTTATTATATTATGAATATTATGTAATTATAAGATATTACTTGATTATTTTCTATAATTCTCATGGAAAATGGAAACGTTACTGAAGCATGTGTACAACCTACCGTCTCCATGATCGTAACGTACTTCATTTCTCAAAACCATCATTATTAATTGGTACTAAAATTATATTTGATGTATAAATATTATAATTATTTCATGATAATTATTTTGGAATTTATTTAACCATTATCAAATTTAGATTACAAAAAATATAACAAATCAAAACATATACGGAATACAAAGCGTTTATTACCTGAATCATAACTTTAAAACGGAATTGTTAATAAAATGGTAATATAAGGTCAAAATAAAATCATAAATGGTATTATATATTTGAATATGGTTCTTTAATGGAGTTATAATAAGCTTATATTTATTTCACATGATTTTTTAATGAGTAGGATGGAAGTCAAGACTTAAGGTAATAGATTTTTGTCTCACTTTTTTACTTCTATGAGACACATGACATATTCACCACCTATTTATTTTATGTGGGGTATATACTGACCAAGAATGTATATTATGGTTATTATATAGGAAAATATTTGGTTCTACATATCTATTTTATGATCTCTCTTTTATGGTTTTTACGGCTCTAAAATTAACAAATCAATAAGGGATTTTTATCTCAAATTTCCTTCTTTGACATGTATAATATGTTTTGATCCAATATTAATTCATGAGGTATATATAAATACCATTTTATAAGTAAAATCAAAAATTTATTCAACCTCATTATATATTAATTTTCATTTTATTTTATTCCCTCATGTGGCTTTTGAATCAATGTTATCAAAGTGGTAAACTTTTTCTGTTACAATCTCATCATTTACCAGGAATGTCTATAATTAAGTATCCAATGTTGAAATATTAGGATATACCTCTCAATAATTGTCATGAATTTGATAATACGATGGGTTTTCATGGTATATTCACGTAAATTTACTATTTCCCACTCTTTGGTGCATGAATTTATTAAATAAATAGTTTTTAAGAAAGCTTGATTTTACTAATATCTTCAAATGGAATCCTATTTTCTTCCAAAAACTAGTTTTCCAAAAATGTTTTAAAAAATTATTTATTAAACACTTATAATTTTTAAAATAAAATTTCATATATATTTGATTTTTTTATTTTTTTTGAAATTAATATTCATTTAATTTTCCAAACTACACTCGTTTGGATTTTATTGAAAATGTGAAAGGATTTATTGTTTTAACATGTACAACATAAAAATAATTTTCTGATGTCATGACCAATCATTTATTAAAATATTTATTTATACATTTTCATTTTTATTTTAAATTTTTTTTTCAATGTTTTTAATTTTTAAAGAAACATTTGTAAATTAAAAAAGAATAATTGTCTAAAGAAATGTTTTAAATGATTTTTAAAATATTCATTTTTATGTTTTCAAGGTTCTTTTCAAAGAAAATAATTTTTAAATATGCAATTTTTTTAAAATTTATTTCTAATGAAATGATATTTTCCTCAAGAAATGTCAAAAGTTGCCTTTAAAAATTATTTTCCCTCTAAGATGACATTCTTTAAGGTTACCTATTCCTTATTGGGGATATGATTCTTAGATACCATTATTATCATTTCTATGAATGATTTATGTTTATAATGAAAACATCTTTATGTAACATGTTTCCCTTCCATGGTTTAAAACATGATAAAATACTCATGAAACCCACTTATTTGTACACTATGATGGTCTTGGGAGTGAACCTATACTATTATGACGTTCTGCATGGATCTGCCTTTCATTTCCATATTGTTATGTGGAACCTAATTACATGTTCACAATGTTATGCATGAACCCAATTACATGTTCATAATTTTATGTTTGGATGTATATTTCATGTCCATAATGTTATACGTGGAATTTTTTGTATGTACATATGTTTATGCGAGATCCTAGTTTCCTGTACTTAACTTAATGGGTGAACATTTTCTATTTATACATGTTCAAAATGTTATAAGCTGATTTTTATTCCATAGCTATTTGTTTAATGCCAATGTTATACCCTCATGGATCATGTTTTTTTATTTAATTATGATTTATGACTTATTAAATACCAATACATATTCCATGACTCTTGTTTATGATCTATGATAGGTTGGGTATGAAATTCTTATTTTATGTTCATTATGACATATATTTATTCTTATTTTAGGATTTCATGCGATTATTTATTTATATATATTAATTTTACCCTTACTGAGCATCTAAGATCACTAATTTGTTATGTTTCCTTTTCTTAGGTTATGAATAATGGTTTTAAGTACGGTATTTCTATGAAAATTAATAAATATTATGATAATTAGGAGAGACATTTAGGATCATTCACTAGATTAGAAAATTGTGTTCCATGTTTCCAATGTCACTAAACTATTATGGTCCTTAGGTATGTATTTATGAAATGTAATGAACATTCAACTAAAAAGATGTAATATCCATGTAAGATAAGCCTGTCTCACTATATGAAAAAAATTGAGAAGCCTCTCCAAAATCTCCTTAAGTTTCATCACTAGGATTATAATGGAATCAAATGTTAAAACCCTTATATACTTATGGTTCATAGGAGTAAGGTAAAAGTGAATGTCTCAGAGACTTAGTCTAATTCCAAGAAATCTACACAATGCCCGACCAAGAATAGAATGGTCAATAAAAAAGAAACAATAATGAATCTATTTTATTATCATGTGGGAATAAATATCATTGGAAGAGAAATTAAAATTAAATGAAGAAGAAGATTCTAATTCGAGTATATTCATCAATTTAATTTATTTTTTCTTGATTCAAGGGTATTAAATAAAATATTTTCCCATATGTGTTTCACAAATAAGAATCCATAATTTATAGAAATAATAATCAAATTAAAATTAATTCCTAAAGAAGTTTAATAATGGTAATATGTAGATCAATATAATGAAGTCCACAACTTCTTTATTTCTCGATGGATTAAAGTAAAAAAATTATTATAAATTTTTTACTAACAAAACACTTTTCTGACTATCTATTTAGATTGAACATGATGTTTCTTTTCATATTTAGAATAGATGTATTTATATTATTTCATACTCAACTAGTAGTTTCAAAATTATTAAAAAATAAATATTAAAAATCATTAATTGATGATGCATATAAATATACATTATTTGAATACTTGATCATGGAAACATAATTCATTGTTAATTAATATAGACAGTAGCTAATAAGTTTATAACTAGAAGCATGTTCAATTATCCTATTATGCTAATATACTAGGTATATAGAATAATTCATTATCATGTTTTGTCAAAGAAAATATTACATATTAATGTACACCTCAAATATACAAGAGTTAGTTTAAAAATATCATGTGATATATTCTAAAGTAGAATCTAAGAGGTATGTTCATATATTTCCAGGGATTAATATAAAATATTTTAGGAATTATAAATGAATAAATGAATATAATTGGGAAAAGATATTAGATCCTTCAGGTCAGTGTGTTGAAGTGTATGATAACCAAGTATTCATTAATCATTAATATGTGGAGTGAAGGTATTACCAAACTTTCATTTACATATAAATAAAACTTTTGGTGGTAGTAAAATGTTATTTATGGAATTTCTTATATGTATTAGAAATCTTCTATTAGTATCTTTGAAGACATGTTTCAAAAAAACAGTAATGGTGTAATAATTATATTTAATTATTGATATCATATTAATTAAAATATAATAATATATCATTTAGTTATATATTATCATGATTGATGAAAACCCTATGTTAAAATATTTATTTAGTGATAAACAAAAATCAATGAAAACACTAAATGCATCCCAATTATATATCCTCTAGACACTTAAGGATATTACCACCATATTGAGATAATAGTTGTTATTTAGTCTAAAATTAATTATATGATCTATATGCATATACATTAGAATAGGAAGATACAGATCACTAAGAATATTGGGAGGTGCAGTTCCAAGATACATATACTATGTATAATTTTAAAAACAATTGTGAATTTTATTCCCAAAAACAAGTTATTTGTATATTAAATATGAATATTGAATCCAACAATGATAAAATAAATTATATGATACTAATATTTGAAAGTTCGTATGAATTTAGAAAAGGATTATATGTACCAAAATTTAGAGGCATCATATTTTAAATGTTTTTATACTTGAAACAACTGGTGTATATTTGTAATGGGATGGACCCTTTTGGTCCATTACTTTTCCAAATCTCTTGTGTTTGGGGTATCTTGGGGACCATCGGTGACTCATTAAGAAGTTTTCCAAAACCTTGGATCCACCGAAACTGTGTCACCGGTCACGGCAACACCGTGACGGTGGCACCATGGTAGTGGAACTGTTATGGTGAAACCATAGTGGTCTCACTATAACAGTCACACCGTAATGGTCACACACCAAAATGGTGGCACTGCATACAGTGTTCCACTTAACTAGTGGCACCGTTACGGTGGCACCATGATAGTGGAACCGCAATAGTGGCATCATGATGGTGGCACTTTAGCGGTCACACCATAACGGTTGCACACAGAAACGGTGGCACCACATACAGTGTTCCAATGAACTAGTGGCATTGTTATGGTGTCTCACCAAATGGTGTCCCACCCTTTGTTTTTTTTCAGTTTCTGACTACTTCCAATTATGCTTCTGTAATGTATATTTTGACATAAAACTGTTTTAATACCCTTTAAAAGCCATTTTAAAGATAGTAAAAGATGTTTTAAACCCCCATTAATTGGGAGACCCTTGGGTTTCAAAAACATGTGGTTTTTCCTTGGTGTCACCCCCTTTTCCCGTACATTCCAGTTCCGTGCTAGTTACATGTTTTTCTCCATTTAAAGGAAAACCTTTAACTCACATTTATTTTCTCCACCTCTCTCAGTAGAATTATTAAATAACAATTAATTCTATCGTGTGGATCCACCATATTTTGTGGATAAACCACAATCCTCCTTTAGTACCATTCAAGATTTCATATCCCGAAACTCCAGGATCTCACCATTATCACACAGAGGATCTTTCTTCTTTTGGGGTGGTATCTTTCCCAATACTTGGAGCATTTGGAGTCCATATTCTCGAGGCTAGTTGTTCAACCATGATGGATCCTTTCCTACTCATTCTTTGAGCCCTTAAAGTTCTTCCCCTACAAGTCGAACATCCCTAGTTCTTGGCGCGAGGAGAAAACTTCGATTGTTGACCATCCAGATAGGGTTCTCTTTTGTCTCTATTTACAGTGTAACATGTGGGGTGGGTATGATAATGTCCCTTCATGGATTGATGAAACCAAACTATAAGGAAGGTAATAAATGATCTTTAAAGAATGAAGGGGTGAGTTTGATGATGACGTTATAATATTTTATCATTGATTATATGTTGTGAATTATATGGGCTTATTTCCACTGAAAATCTTGGTCGTTGGTGGTCCTTCCTTCTGCCCTAATGAACCTCTGCCTTCTGTATAATCTTGTGATTTAATGGCTGTAACATGGAAATTTTTTAATCATGTAAACTTGGTTGATTAAATGGATTCCCAATGAACAAGAATCCTTGTGTGATCAATTCAGTTAACCAAATGGAATGACGAAAATTAATGAATGGTGTGATTAAATCTTAGAAATCTCCTGATCTATTCTGGTGATGTGTATGATTATTCGGTTTGATTCCATGTGGGGTAACAGGGATGGGTATGGGGTCCCCTATTGTCGAGTTGTTCGTTGTGGACCTGAGCCCATGTGGGGCCGTATGTTGGGGCTTGGTTTCGTTCTAGTACTTTGAGGGATCTCATAGATCCCTTTTGTTGTTGTAACTTTACAAGATAATTGGGTGTGAATGCTTAAATTACTGCTTGGCTATTTTTACTTCATTGTATTGTGGCTATGCTTGTTAATTTTCCAGTAGTGAAGAATTATTTAAATGGAATCACTTGAACATGATTACAATAATGGGTTCGATGGGGAATTATTTTCCAAGAATGAATTGTTCTTTGGTTGTGGTTATTGTGCTTTTGTATGAATGAATTGAAACGGGGGTGTTTGTGTATGGGAAGGTTTCAGAACCCTTAGGTTGGGATGAGTGCTTGACTACCTACATATATAAATTTAGTTTTTTTGTTTCTTATTCGCACCCAACCCAAGTTGAACACTTCATTCCGAACAACATCATTTCTGGGGGGGATGGTGTTTTCCAAACATCTTATTTGGTGTCTGGTTATTAGATTCTTTATTCTCCCTCTACCAAGTATCCCAAGACTCTTCGGGTAGGCTATGATGGCCTCAGGTCCATTTTTAGCCCAATAATTTTCAAGAAGGGTATGATGTGGTGGTTTTCATAGGTGTGTGAGGGTAGGTTTGTTTCCAAAGAGTCTTCGAGAAGAGGCCCAAGTGTCTTTGGGTGTGGCAGCAGTTGTTCTGGCCCAGATGTCTGCGGGCGTGGTTACATATAGTTATGGGGGCCTAGGAGTCTATGGGTGGGATGCATGTTTTTGGTGGCCCAGGTGTCTGCGGGTAAGATACATTGTTTTAGTGGCCCATAAGGTTGTTGTTGGGGCAGTAGTGGGACTGTAGTGAAAATGTTGGGGGAGGTCTAACACATAGGATGTCTTTAATAACAAGTGGTAAAGTGGTGTGGGGTACCCAAACCTTAATGTGCTATTACTATTATCTTATCAGACTTGCATTAATTGGGGAGTGTGCCTTGGTGAGGTTGGGTGAATAGTTTCTTTGCAAGGTGATTTGGTTATCTTTTTTTTCATGGGGAATTATAATGCCTCCCCACTTGTGCACAAGAACTTTTGGTTTTCCCTACTAAGTATACATGTATACTCACCCTATGTATATAAATCTACTATATGGTTTCTAGGAGGACTTTGGGGACCATGTGGGATCATACTAGCTCGGACTTTAGGACAATTTTCATTTCTGTTTTCTTTCATTTGGTACTTTATCTTTGGAGTTTTATTGTACTTGAGTGGGTTTATCATTGAACATGCATATGGGAATGGGTTTTGGATTTACTTTTAGCTTCATTTTTGGAGTTGTTGGGGTTTTACCATCGTATCTCCTGATCCTACTAATTAAAAATTGTAATGTCTTCCATATTACATGTGATTATATACCCTTGGTGCTAGTCGCCACTCTAGGGCCTATTGAATGTGAGACTCAGTGTAACACCCCAAACTTCCATGGCACACTTCTCTTTGAATAATACAGTAGCGCGTGTTGTACACAACTTCGTGTTCTATCACACCACAACAAATCGAACTAGCCGTTATGAAGAGTAATACCCCCTTTTTGAAAGTTTATAAATTTTATCTTTTGAAATGGACTTCATATATGGATTCAGAATATAGAAATTATCATAGGGTGAATTTTTTGTATTTTTATGAAAACTTTCAATTTTTGATGAATAATGAAAAACACTAAGTTATAGTTTAAAACTGAATTTTTATTTAAATAATTATTTATTTTATTAAAATTTATTTTAGGTCAAAATAGATATATAATACCTATATAAGTTCAATGTAATTCATTGGAATCAGTTTATAATAATTTTAGATATATAAAAATTTTATTGACCTTTTCACCGTCTTTTACCCATCTCCTGGGAGAATTTAAAAATTCACATAAAACATATTTTTACCACTTATGGCAGTGGAATTTAAAAAATTCGAGAGACACGGTTGATATCATCAAGTAAAATTTGGTTCAATAAGATGAAAATAATTTTTGGTGAATAGTAACTTTTTTACTTTTATTTAGCACGGTTAAAAGTAAATAGCGTAATTAAGGGTAAAAATGATATTATAATTACCCTAACACATGTCCTATTTCTATTGGATAAGTATATTTCGACTAAAAACAACCTTAGGAATAAAATATGAACCTCTTTGGTCCACTTGGGTTAGAATAGGACATTTATTATTATTTAATGACTTGTCACCATACGTGTGTACGCACGACTTACCTTCTCCAAGTCATGGTGTAATTGTAATTCAATAAATAATTATTTGGATGGGTATAATAATGATTTATAATTGATGTAAATAATAAATATAACATTAAAATTATTGATTATATATGATATAACATCCAATTATATATTATTTTAATATCAAAAGAGTGATATTGTCGCTCGTGCATACGTACGGATTACCGTCTCCACGAACGCGATGAGATTCATTCCCCATCATATCCATTCATTAAGAATTTCCATTAGATGATTAAAATTAATGTTTAAAGACTTGATATAATTATGGATATCAATATGATACATCCCATCCATAACAATTATGACTCACATAACAAACAATATAAAGGAAAACGAATCCGTTAACACCCAAAACTACGATAATACTATGATATTTTTAAAAAATAAATGTTAAAAGATCATATATGATATCATATTAATGCATATGATTCTTTTATAATTTAATAACAATTATTTCACCATTATACATGAGGTGAACCTACCCTCGACCAAGGAAAAATACAAGGTAAGGGTTAATTCTACAATCTCTTTATTATCCAAGGTTGTTTATACGTAATTATCTACTGGGACCTCTTTACCATCCACATCCATGTTTCTTAAAAATGTATTTCAAAACATTATTTTTATTTTATAGACTATGCGTTAAATTAATTTATACCCTTTTTTGAATTTTTATAAGATGTTTATAAAGGAATCTTTCCGTCGTTTTCCAAGCAAGGTCCTTTTTAACATTTTCAGAAAAATTAAGGTAAACATGTCTTTTTTAACTTATACGGCGAGTGCATCTATTTTCTGCTGTTATCAAATCGTTGAATCTTCCCTTACAATCTTATAATAATAATTTCAAAGTAAATGTTTTATTTTATAATTATGTGAATTTTAAATGATTTAAAAAAAGAGATATTTCTCTCAAATAGTTATGATTTCATCTAAGTCTACATCCTTTGATGGATTTTAAGCTTATTTGAAGGTAATTTACTATGATACAAAACTTCCATATAGTATTGAAGGTTTTGTGATATGTTTGATTGTGGATGTGTTATTTTTATACCATTCATGGTTTATAGATAAAGTATTGACATTTTGTATGCTAGTTCTAATTCAAATGTTTATGTTATGTTTAAACATATTTATATGAGGAATGAATTGTACTTTTCAAGTGAAAGGTGGTTCCCACTATAGCTCCTCAATTTATCGGTACGTGTCATGAGACAAACTAGTGTCTTGGCCCAAGGTCTTGACTACGTGGTTATGATAGTCTGACATTATGCATTCCATCACTATTAAAGTGGTTATTGATATTGCATGTGATTATTCGACTAGTAGAATATCCATGTGAATAAGTAAATGGAATTATTTCATTTTATTTTTTATAACTTATGATACAGTTCAAGTTTAAAAGGATTTTGTTTTATTTATACAATGCCTTAAATGTTTATCCTTATTTATGAAATTTTCCGCTATATTGTTATCCTTACTGAGCATCTGAGCTGACCCCTTTCTATGTTTTATTTTTCCCAGGATGTGAAGAAGTATTTTATTACTGACCTGCAGGGATAGTCTGAGGGGATATGAGTGTGGAATATGGAGACCATGTTGTTGAATTTTTTCACTTAATCATGTAATGTAAGACTTATGAATGTATCTTGTGTTTCCAAGGCTACTAAACTAATCGGTATTTCGAGACTTGATCTTTTGTGATCATGCCAATGTTATGTAATAATGCACCGAATCTAGGTAACCGAGGTCGGGGAATTATAGTTGGTATCAGAGTAAGTTTAGTACAAACCTTGGAAGCTATATTTAGATAAACTATGATTAGAGCACATATCCCTAAGATAGACTTTGAGGATTAGTATAGAATAACTTCCTAGAATTTTGGTATTGTAGAGATTTTGTGAGTTTTACAAGAAATTAATCCATTTCTGGATATTAGCAAGTAGAGGTGGCTCTAGCACAGATATACCTTAGGGTAAAACTGGAAAACACCGCTTTGAGCTAGACTCGAACGGGAACTGGTGTATGAAAATGGGCCTTTCTGCACTCTCAGTTATGACACTCCTGGGGGATATGCTTAGGATAATTCTCATTTTCTTTAAAAATTATTATGAAGGGTTTATGAGTATATAATTCCTCAAATAAAACATTTTTGTAGGATTTTAGATTATATCCAAAAACTATTCAATTTATGTTAAGTGTTTTAGAAGATTGGAATTATGTATTTTGATTCATAAACTAATATAGTTTATGCCATTGTTTAGAAATGGAGCCTAGTGGAAGAAATGGAAACTGTATCAATTCACGCACTCTATGTAGGTATTTCACTCCTGCTCAAGATAACTATAGTGGAGCTGGTGATACAACCGGTGCTGATTAGCTTATCACTATATTGGGACAACTCACTTAGGTTATGAATAATAACCTTACCCGTATGGAGAAACCAGATCCACAGTGTAGAGGATCAATGTTAGATCGCTTCATGAGGAAAAAACCACTAGAATTCAATGGGAGTACAAATCCATTAGTAGTAGAGCAATATATAAATTACATAGAGAAAATATTCCATCCCGTGGGGAGTAGTGAAAGGGAAAAAGTTTTCATGGCAGTTTACTACCTCACTGGAGATGTGGATCAATGGTGGTCATTGATTCAAAACACAAAGGAAGATGATGAAGTATCAAATATGGAATGGAGGGAGTTCAAAGAGATTTTCTTAGTAAAATACTTTCCTTATGACCATCGAGCAGATATGAAAATGAAATTTCTGAGTCTAAGGCAAAAGGAGGATGAGAAAGTCGCAAAGTATGAGGTTAAATTTACAAGGTTAGCGAGGTATGCTGCAGATTATATACGTAACACTAGAATTAAGATTTATTATTTCTTTTATGGGTTAAAATAATTTCTCCATCGAGAATTAGTCTCAAAATCCTTCTCATTGTACGAAGATATTGTCTCATGTGCTATCAAGACAAAAAAATAATTCTCTAAGTCTTACGACTTTAAAGAAAAGCAATAGAAGAAGAGATCTGCTGATCACTCTGGAAATGGAAATAAGGGGAAGAAGGGAAAAGTTGATTATCCATCATGTAGTTAATGTGGGAAGAAACACACATGTACTTGCTTGAAAGGAATGGGATTCTATTACAAGTGTGGTAAAAAAGGCCACCAAGGTTGTGATTGCAAGGGGAAGAAATAATCTACTAATGTTCAATGCTACAACTGCTAGGATATGGGAAATTATGCAAATGAATGTCCTAAGCATCAAGGGAACTTACCTCAGAAAAGGCCAAAGGATCAAGGACAAGCTTATGCTATCACTACTGATGAGGTAGAATCTCTGAAAGACATGGTTTCAGGTAATTTAATGGTTTCCTCAAGTTTAGAAAATGCATTATTTGATTCTGGATCATCGCATTGTTTTATATATTCCCATTTTCCTATGAAAATTAGATATTTCCAAAAAAATTTAACAAGGGATTTTTTAGTTAAAACTTCTAAGGGAATTATCATCGCAATAATGTTTTGCGAATCTATACCCATTAGAGCATATAAATGTTCTTTATCTGTTGATCTAATCATCATACCCATGATTTAATTTGATATAATCCTCAGCATAGATTGGATTTCAGACCATGATGCGAAGATTTTTTGCAAGAAGGAAGAGGTTACGATTTTTGATGATTATGATAAAGAACACCTTATCTTTATAGAAGAATCATCACCACCTAATTCTTCTCTAGATCCACCCCTAGTAGCTCAACTAAATTCAATTATTGGGGAGGAAGAGAATGAAATAACTGTGGGCGAGGAAAGAAATGTTCAAATAGAGGATGTACCTATTGCGAAATAAAATGTAGATGTGTTTCCGAATGATTTCCCTGGACATCCTACAGAACAAGAAATTGAGTTTTCCATTGATTTAATTCCTGGTTCAAGGCCCATATTGATGACCCCTTATAGAATGGACACTGTGGAACTAGTTTAACTGAAGAAACAACTAGATGAATTGAGTAATAAAGGATTTATTCACCCTAGTGTTTCCCCATGGGGAGCCCCTGTCCTTTTTGTTTAGAAGAAAGATGGATCTATGAGGTTATGTATCGACTATAGGGAAATCAATGCTATAACAATAAACAACAAGTATCCCTTACCTAACATTGATGATTTATTTGACCAACTGCATGGATCTCAACACTTTTAAAATATTGACCTTCGATATGGATACCATCAGTTGTGTGTGAAGAAGGAAGACATTCCGAGGACAACATTTCAAACCAGGTATGGGCATTATGAGTTTACACTAATGCCTTTTGGATTGACTAATGCGCCCTCTGTATTCATGGATCTATTGATCATAGTTTTCAAGTAATATCTTGAGGATTTTGTAGTGGTATTTATTGATGATATCTTGGTATACTCCAAAATCTACGAAGATCATGAAAATCACTTGTGCATTATCCTGAAGACTCTTATAAGACATGAATTATATGGGTTGTTTAACAAGTGTGAATTATGGCTTCAGGCGATTTCTTTTCTTGTCCATATTGTCTCTAAAGATGTAATCTATGTTGATCCTTCTAAGAAAACATAAATCCATGAATGTCCAGCGTCTACGAGTATAACGGAGGTACACAGTTTTATTGGGATAGAAGGTTATTATCGACATTTCGTCCAGAATTTTTCCCGGTTGGCTAACCCATTAACAAAGCTCACACATATAGGGGTTAAATTTTTTTGGACAAAAGAGTGTGAAGAATTTTTTGAAGAACTGAAGAGAATATTAGTCAATGCTCCTATATTGACTCTACCATAGGGTAATGATGGGATCCTTAATTATGGAGATGCATCGAAGAAAGGACTTGGTTGTGTCCTTATACAGAATGATATGGTTTTTGCCTATGCATCACGATAACTGAAGATTCATGATCAAAACTATCCAACTCATGATCTTGAGTTAGCAGCTGTAATATTTGCCTTGAATATTTGGAGACACTACCTATATGGTGAAAAATGTGAGATTTATACTGATAACAAGAGTTTGAAGTATATTTTCTCACAGAAAGAACTTAACATGAGGCAATGGAGATTGATTAAACTACTCAAGGATTATGATGGAATGATACACTACCACCCAAGGAAGGCAAATAAGGTAGAAAATGCTTTGAGTAGAAAGGATCATAGAGTTTTGAACAAGATGAGAGTTGAAAGAAATCATATTTTCATGGATCTAGTAAAGATGGATATGGGAATCACCATGGAAGGTGAACCATCAATACATTTTCAAATGGTTGCCAAACCATCTTTACTAGAAAGGATAAAGAGTTCTCAGACCGATGATGAAGAGTTTAAAAACAAGATTAAAGCTATGAATGATGGGAGATTGAGTGACTTTGTGTATGAAGATGGAATTTTGAAATTAGGGTAGAGACATTGTGTTCCCGATATACCTGATCTAAAAAGAGAATTGTTGGATGACGCTCATAGTTCCAATTTCTCTATACACCCTGGGAGCACCAAAATGTATAGAGATTTGAAGGAACATTTTTGGTGGGACAACATGATGAGGGATATTTCTGATTTTGTGTCAAGATGTTTGGTTTTTCAATAAGTGAATGCTGGAAGGAAATAGCCTGGAGGAGTCATGAAACCTCTTCCCAAACCGGTGTGGAAATGGGATAATATTACGATGGAATTTTTCCTCGGACTACTAAAGAATCCTCGAAGGAACGATGAAATATGGGTCATTGTTGATCGTCTTACCAAGTCAACACATTTTCTTACTATAATGGATGATTTAACACTTGAACGTCTAGCACGACTATATATTAATGAAGTTGTGAGACTTCATGGAGTACCCCTATCGATTGTTTCTGACCGTGATCCATGTTTTACATCCAGATTCTGGAAAAGTCTTCAAAAAGCCCTGGATACTGATCTTCTTTTGAGCAATGCTTACCACCCCCAAACAAATGGAAAATCAGAACGAACTATTCAAACCTTAGAAGACATGTTGAGATCATGCTCACTTGACTTTCAAGGTATGTGGGATCAATATTTACCTTCGGTAGAATTTTCCTATAACCATAGCTTCCATTAAAGTATTCAGATGGCACCATATGAAGCATTATATGGAAAGAGATGTCGCACACCAACTTTTTGGGATTATGTTGGTGAAAGAAAACTTTTAGGCCCATAACTTGTTGAGTAAATGATGGAAAAGGTAAAGGTTATCCAAACGCAAATCAAAGCATATCAAAGTAGGAAGAAGATCTATTCCAATAACTGAAGGAAGGTTTTGGAATTCCAGCTAGGAGATCATGTTTTCTTGAATGTATCTCCATGGAAGGGTGTTATATGTTTCATTAAGAAGGGTAAATTGAGTCCCAGGTACATTGGAACTTTCAAAATTCTATAACTAATTGGGGATATAGCTTACCATTTGACAATGCCGCCAAGTATCTCCAAAGCTCACGATGTGTTCCACGTATCACTGTTGAGAAAATACATGCCTGACCCAATGCATGTACTCACCTATGAGGAATTAGAACTGGAACCCGATCTGTCTTATTGCGAAGAGCCTGTCAATATTTTTGATACAAGAGAACAAGTGCTGAGAAACCAGACGACTCGTCTGGTAAAAGTTCTATTGAGAAACCATAAGATGGAAGAAGCAACATTGGAACCTGATGAACATATGATGAAGAACGACCCGAGTATTTTCATGCGGTAGTATTCTAGAAATTTCAAGGATGAAATTATTTGAAGGTGTGGATAATGTAACACCCCAAACTTCCATAGTACGCTTCTCTTTGAATAATACAGTAGCGTGTGTTATACGCAACTTCGAGTTCAAACACACCACAACCAATCAAACTAGTTGTTATGAATAGTAATACCCACTTTTTAAAATTTTATAAATTTTATCTTTCGAAATGGACTTAATTTTTGGATTCAGAATATCAAAATTAGCTTAGGGTGAATTTTTGGTATTTTTCTGAAAACATTCAATTTTTTATGAATAGTGAAAAACACTGAGTTATAGTTTAAAACCGAATTTTTATTTAAATAATTAATTATTTTATTTAAATTTCTTTTATGTCAAAATAGATATATAATACCTTTATAAGTTCAATATAATTCATTGGAGTCAATTTATAATAATTTTAGATATATAAAAATTTTATTGACCTTTTCACCGTCTTTTACCCACCACCTCCTAGGAGAATTTTCAAATTCACATTAAAAATAATTTTACCTCTTCTGGGAGTGGAATTTAAAAAATTCGAGAGACACGGTTGATATTAGTATGTAAAATCTGGTTCAATAAGAAGAAAATATTTTTTTTTGTGAATAGTAACTTTTTACTTTTATTTACCACAGTTAAAAGTAAATAGGGTAATTAATGGTAAAAATGATATTATTATTACCCTAACACATGTCTTAATTCTATTGGATAAGTATAGTTTGACCAAAAACAACCTCAGGAATAAAATATGAATCTCTTTGGTCCACTTGGATTAGATTAGGAGATTTATTATTATTTAATTCAAAGAAAAGTTAAAAGAGTTAAAATAAATGTTTAATAACTAAATTTTTTTTAATATATGGTTATACATAAGATAAACTCTACTATAAATATTCATTATAAAGATAAAAATATTTTCTACTTAATTATATTTTATTTATATTTTTTATACATTAAATAATTTAATTTATTTTTGACACAATGATGATGTAGTAATTACATAATTAATGAAATATTAAAATAATTGATATAATAAATATCCAAATAAGTGTAATTTGAGAATTTTAATGAATTACACTTATTTTTTAGGTTAATATTACATAGGAGGATTGGTTATATGAATTTTTTTCAAAGTAATAATGCTGTTATAAATTTAGAAAAAACAAAATATCCAATAGTGTTAAAATTGACATAAAAGAGTTTTTAAAACAAATATTATGTTATTAATTGATGTTATATTCCTAAAAATCTAAGGATCGGAAAAAGGACATATTTAATGATAGGTGTATCATTAATGAAACAATTGGGGGTTTCTTGTAAGTATATTGTAAGTTTATTAACTATATAATAAACAAATACAAACAGACATGGAAAATATCAGACTATTTAAATAAGAGTTAAATCAAAAAGATAAAGTTAATATAGTGACCCAAACCTGTCTAAAACCTATTTTTTGAGTGGTTTTCAACCCATCTCCACCTTTTATTTTAAATAAACCATTTTGGATCCATTAGAAATCGAAAATGATTTTATTATAAAATAATATTTCTATCTTTTCCTAAGGTGCCCCTCACCCCTCTTATAAAAGGGCACTCCCCCTTCTCTCTAATTAACACCTTAAAAGACATTTGGCTCAGCCAATATCTACCCAAAAACCCTCTAGACTATCCTCCCTTCATCTTAGAGGCCTTCATTTAGTCAGAAAGACCACATAAGAAGCCCTTTGATGAAATCGAAATGAATAACCCGAAGAAGAGGTTAATATTCCATCACCTCTTTCAAGTTCCTTTCTTCTTCCACTTCTTTTTAATTTATTTTTTCCATTATAAAATAATAAATCCAGTATCGTTTATATACTGTGATGTTATTATAATAATCTTACAACCAAATTCATTATTCTATCCATCCTTTTAATGACATGTCACCATACGTGTGTATGTACGGCTTACCGTCTCCATGTCGTGGTGTAATTGGTATTCAATACATGACTATTTGGATGGGTATAATAATGATGTTTAATGGATGTAAATAATAAATATAACATGATAATTATTCTGTATATATGATCTAAAATCCAATTATATATTATTTTAATATCAAAATAGTGATATTGTCGCTCGTGCGTACGTACGGATTACCGTCTCCATGAACGCGATGAGATTAATTCCCCATAATATCCGTTCAAAAATAATTTCCATTAGATGATTAAAAATAATGTTTATAGACTTGATATAATTCTAGATATGAATAAGATACATCCCATCCAAAACAATTATAACTCACATAACAAAGAATATAATGGAAAACAAATCCATTAACACCAGGAACGACCATAAAAAGCAATGTAAAAAGATCATATATGATATCATATTAATGCATATGATTCTTGTATAATTTAATAACAATTATTTCACCATTATACAGGAGGTTAACCTACCCTTGACCAAGGAAAAGTACAAGGTAAGGGTTAATTATACAATCTTTTTATTATTCGAGGTTGTTTATACATAATTATCTACTGGGACCTCTTTGTCATCCGGATCCATGTTTCTTAAAAATGTATTTCAAAACATTCTTACTTTTTTATAGACTATGGGTAAATTCATTTATACCCTTCTTTGACTTTTTTATAAGATTTTTATTAATGAATATTTCCATCGTTTTCCAAACAAGGTCCTTTTTAACCTTTTCGACAAATTAATGCAAGAATGTCTTTTTTAACTTATAAGTTGGGAGAAACTATTTTATGCCATTATAAAATCATAGAAGCTTCCCTTACAATATTATAAGAATATTTTCAATGTAAATGTTTTATTTTATAATTATGTGAATTTTACATGATTTCAAAAAAAGAGATATTTCTCTCAAATAGTTTTGATTTCAACTATGTCAACATCCATTGATGGATTTTAAGCTTATTTGAAGTTGATTTATTATGATACAAAACTTCCATATAGTATTTAAGGTTTTGTGATATATTTGACTATGGATGTGTTATTTTTATACCATTCATGGTTTATGGATAACGTATTGACATTTCATATACTAGTTTTAATATGAATGTTTATGTTATGTTTAAACTTGTTCATATGAGAAATGCATTGGACTTTGTAAGTGACGGGTGGAGACGGGTATAGCTCCTCGATGCATCAGAATGTCTCATAAGACAAACTAGTGTTTTGGAACAAGGCCTTGACAAAATCTTTTTTGTAGTCTGGGCACAAGGCCTTGACTATGTGGTTATGATAGTCTGACATTATGCATTCCATCATTATGAAAGTGGTTATTGATATTGCATGTGATTATTTGAATAGTAGAATATCCATGTTAATAAGTAAATGGAATTATTTCATTTTATTTTTTCCATATTATACTGAAGTTCAAGTTTAAAAGACATTTGTTTTAGTTATACATTGCCATAAATGTTTATGCTTATTTATGAAAGTTTACGCTATATTGTTATCCTTACGATCATATGAGCTCACCCCTTTCTATGTTATATTTATCCTCGGATGTGAAGAAGTATTTTATGACTGACCTGCAGGGATAGTCTGAGGGGATATGAGTTTGGACTATAGAGACTATGTTATTTTAGTTTTTCACTTTATCATGTAATGTAAGACTTATTAACGTATCTAGTGTTTACAAGGCTACTGAACTAATCGGTCTTTCGAGACTTGATATTTTGTGATCATGCCAATGTTATGTATTAATGCACAAAATCTGGGTAACTGGGGTCAGGGTGTTACACTCAGGGGTCATTATCTCTCCTTCAAATTGAGGAAGGAAGGGTCAGACAGTTTCCTGTCCATTTCCTCATCTTGGTGAATGTGGGTTGTGACATAATGGTATCAGATGTGATGGTTAAGAGATAAGATTAAGCCTAGGGTTAGGTACAATAAAGATTTCATGGTATGTTAGGGAAATAGGGTTAGGAAATCTTGGGGCATGAAATAGGCCATGGAAGACCAGCTAAGACACCAGATATTTGCCCCCCCCCGTGATCCAATGAAAGGACACTAGACCTACTGAACGACCAAGTGAGTCTACCCTGATTACATGGTAGAGAACCAAGGAAAGGTACATGAATCATAATTACTTGTGTTCTTGTGTGTTCTAGGTGTTCTGGGAATTGAAATAAATAATAAGTCTATGAAAAATTTAAAAGAAATCTTCTACACTACTCGAGCTTAGGCATTCCATGTTTACCTTGAAACTATGACACCCAGACAACGACCCCGAGTAGTGTAGGAGATCATGGAGTAAGAGGCTAATATGGATGATCAGCGGAGGACTAATCAAGAGGAGGGGGAAGACCAATGTCAAAAGGTTCTTTGTGCCTTTTAGCAGAAGACCATTAGGAAGTACGAGGGAAACATCTCAGACATGGAGGCCGAAAGATGACTCAAGGAGTTAGTGATATATTTTAGCTTGATCTAGGCTCCAACTGAGTGCTCAGTTCCATTGGAAGTCAGTAAAATGAAGGGATCATCACATCAGTGGTGGAAACTCTACCTTGGAGAGAGGATGGAGAGTCAGATTTTATGGGATGACTTCAAGATGGAGTTCAAGGAATAATTATTTTCTTCTACGATGAAGATAGAGAAGAGGTAAAAGCTACTCTCCCTCCAGTAGAAGAGTATGTCAGTGAGGGAGTTGGGGATCATGTTCAAGCATCTCCTTCATTTTTCTCCAAAACGTTTTTTGGATAACGAGCCTCAGGCAAGACGTTTAGAGGTGGAACACTGACCTTCTCTTCAGTATTTTCTTACTCCCTTCACCCAACCGATGTACTTTTAGGTCCACAAGAAGACTGAAGTGGTGGAGAGGATACACATGCTGGGAGGTGTGCCATGAGAGGGGATCCAGTTCGGCTCCCCAAAGGGGAAGGCCATTAGTAGTAGGCCTCCATCGGCAGGGCCTTCTAGGTTTCGTCTTGGGGAGAGAAGGCCCCAGCAGTTCCAATTTCGATCTCACAGTCCTCACCCTATCCTTGTGGGCCTAAGGATGAGAGGATTTATCTATGGTAGTCATGGAAACCTTTGAAATCAGTGTCCAGATAGAGTTCAACATAGTGTGGGTGGGTGGGTTCAGTGCCCAGTTTCCAACTAGACCATTTTAGCAGCAGCAAAATGCCCAATGAGCTCCCTCTCCTCCAAGAGAAGACATTTCAAGAGGAGGCTGACCACATGGCACTCCTCAGGGTCCTCAACCGGGGCATGGTCAGGGAGGTTTCCAGCAGACAAGTGGAATAGGAGCTGGGCCTGGTAAGTTGCACGCTGTAGTTCTAGTAGGTCTAGAAGTTTTTTGAGGTATGATAAACTTGTTTATCACTCTTTCCTGTTCCTTTTTTTGATTTAGGAGCTTCACACACCTTTTTTTCACCCATTAAAGCCCATTATCTGGGTCTAAATGTAATGATACTTCATGTTCCCCTGGTTTTGAGTACTCCAGTCGGTGTTCATACCAGCTTGTCTTATGTTTGCCGAGGAAATAGACTAATGTTGGGGTCACATCAGTCTTGTGGGGACATTCTTTTTCCATAGATGCAGCCGTATAATGTCATTTTATGCATTGAATAGATATTCTATATGTGTTCTGTTATCATATTCTTCTGAATAAGTGTAGAATTTTCAGATTTGGGTAGACAACGTGTGACTTCCATCGGCAAGAGGGGTTTCTAGGAGGGCATTCGACATGTGGATCCCCTTATTTACTTGTTCACTGAGTTTTCAGTGGATTCAGTAGATACAAAGATTGTGGATGTCCTGAGGATCTTCATTGAGTTCCTGGACATCTTCCCTGGAGAGGTGGTGACTCTACCCCCTTGACGTGATGTTGATTTTGGGATAGACATGCAACCTAGTGCTCGTCTGATTTCAATGGATCCCTATCAGATTGTGCCTTATGAGTTACGATTTTTTCTGATTCAGATTGTTGATCTGTTGAAGATGGGTTTTGTCCAACTGAGCACGTCACCATTGGGTGCTCCAGTCTTGTTCAAAAAGAAGGCAAATGGTGCTCCTAGGTTGTGTATAGACTACCAAAGGCTAAACTAGGTGACGGTCAAGAACAGTTACCACCTCTCGAGGATCGAATACCTTTTTGATTAGTTGAAGGGGGTAGGATGGTTCTCCTAGATCGACCTACATTCAGGATATCACCAGTTGATGGTAAAGGAGGGTGACATCTCTAAGACTTCCTTCAGGTGCTAATATGGGCAATTGAGTTCATGGTAATGCCATTCAACATTACGAACACACCAGCTGTGTTTATGGGGCTCATGAACTCTATCTTCTAGGAATATTTGGACCAATTCATATTCCTGTTTATTGATGACATTGTGATCTACTCAAGATCATAGGTGGGTCATTATAAGCATCCAAGGAAGGTTTTAGAGGTCCTCGTACAATGCTAGATCTACGGGATGTTGTCCAAGTGAATGTTCTGGATATGAGAGGTGAAAATCCTTGGACACATGGTGTCCACGAAGGGAATATAAGTGGAACCATTGAAGGTTAAAGTGTTTTTTTGGGAATAAACCAAGAACATGGTATAGGTTCATAGTTTCCTGGGTCTAGTAGGTTACTACTAGATATTTTTTCCCAAATTATCCCAAGATACAACACCTTTGATAGCCTTAAAGAAAAAAGTCTAGGGTTTTGTATGGAGTGAGAAGATCCAGGTAGCCATCAGTTATCTAAAGGGGCAGTTGGTTAGTGCCCCAGTGTTGAGATTTCAATAAGAAGGGGCGACGTTTAAGGTGTTCAGTGTTTCTTTCAGATAAGGTATGGGGTGTGTATTAATGCAACACCATAGGTGATCTCTTATGGATCTTGGAAGTTACATCCCCATGAGAATAACTATGCCCCATTATCTGGATCCTGAAGCGGTCATGTTCTCATTAAAGTTGTGGTGGAATTACCTCATCAAGGAATTCTTCGTTGTCCTCACGGATCACATGTCCTTGAGGTATATCTTAACCCAGTGGGACCTGAACTTGTGGAAGCAAAGGTGGATGGAGTTTCTTTACGAAAACGTCTTCAAGATTTCCTACACCTCAGGAAAGGGGAATGTGGTGGTTGATGCCTTGAGCTGGAAGTCACAAAAGGATGTGTCTTGAGAATTAGCAGATTCTTTGAAGTTGATGGAAGAGTAGTCTTCCATACACCTCGATGCAAGGGTGGAGGATGATAGAGGCTGTCTATTTCAGATGATAGTGTTATCCTCTTTGTTGCTGCAGGTGTAAGAGTCATAGTGGGGGGACTTAGAGGCTGAAGTGATGAACAAATGTGTTAGCTAGGGAAATGTTTCAGATGAATGGTTGGAAGATGGACATAATATGATGTTGTTTCATGGAATGTTTTTCATCCCAGTAGAAATTCGTGAAATATTTCTTGGTTAGTCCCACAAATCACTCCTTCCAGTACACCCAGGAGATTCCAAAATGTACCAAGGCTTGAGGAGTCAGTTTTGGTGCCCCGGGGTGAAATGGGTAGTGGCGGGGTTCTTGGAAAAGTGCCTTGTGTGTCAGCAGGTGAAGGTTGAGCACCATGTTCTAGGCGGTCTATTGCATCCTTTAGATGTACCTGAATGGAAGTGGGATTAATATCAATGGATTTATTCATTGGACTACCCAAGGTTCAAGTAGGGTGTGATGTTTTCTGGGTAGTGGTGGACCAGCTAAGGAATCAGCTCACTTCCTAGAAATCAAGGTGTCGAGTGTAGTGGATACTATAATAAAGAGGTACATGGATGAGGTGGTGCAGTTGCATTGAGTTACGAGGCCCATAGTCTCATAACGGGATACACAGTTTACCTCATGGGTCTGGAAAACATTGCAACATGCTTTTGGCACCCAACTATGCCTCATCACTTCTTTCCACCACCAGATAGATGGGCAGACAGAGCGGACCATCCAGACGTTTATGGATATGCTACATGAATTTTTTGGACTTTAGGAGATTATGGGTGAAACCGTTTCCCTTGTTAGATTTTTCCTACAACAATAACTATCACTCTCCCATTGGCATGGCTCCAATCGAAGCCGTGTATGGGAGACTGTGTCACTCACCCGTGTGACAGATAGAGGTCGGGGAAGCAGGTGTATATGACCCGGAGATAGTGCAGAACATGATAGAGAATGTTCAGATTATATGGGAGTGGATGATGGTGTATTAGGGCTGGCATAAGTTGTATTCAGATCATAGGAGGAGACCCTTAGAGTTTGAGGTTGGGGTACATGTGTTCTTGAAGGTATCCCCTCGGCATGGGAAATAGAGGCTTGACAGGGGAGGTAAGCTTTATCCCAGCTTCATCAGCCCCTTTGAGGTGTTATGGAGGGTCGACAAAGTGGCTTATCAGGTGTCCCTACCACTTCCACTTCTAAGGGTGCATGAAATCTTCCATGTGTCTCAGCTTTGTCAGTGCCTACATGATTATTCACATGTCCTCAACTGGGGAAATCTAGATATCAAGGACGATGTGACATTTTGTGAGAGACCAGTGTGGATCAAAGATCATGAGAAAAAGGTTCTTTGTGTATGAACCATTCCCATGGTTCATGTGTTATGGAGTCATTGTGCCCTCAAGGAGAGTACCTGGGAATAGGAGGCACATAGGTACACCCAGTACCTATATTTGTTTTGGATTTTGTTTTGTGTTGTTTTGTTATTGACTCTGATGTAATGCTTGACCATGTTATCTAAGAGATGGGTTGTTTCCCTTGTTATCTAAATGTGTGTGAATATTCCTAACTATGGGGAGGGGAGCAACCGATCCCTAATTGAGACACATTAAGGTGGATGCAATTAAAATCATGAGGGTGAGTAATTGATACCCAAAATGGATAAAATTTGAAAATTGAGGAAGGGAATCCATAATACATATGACTAGATGGTATGACCTTTACATGTTTTTGTGGATGCTCAAGTGAGGGGAGCAGCAGTGCCTCTATAGTTCATCACTATGAGGGAGATGTGTTCTTAAATGTCAAGGAGGTTTAATCCTGAGAGGTATCTTGTGAGGTGGTCGTTCAGGCCCCTCTCTCTTTTTCAGGTTTACTCTTGTATTCTCAAGGATGAGAATAGTTTGAAGGGTATCTGATGAAATGGTCAAAACCCTCCTGTTCCATTAATTTGAGAAATTTATGGTGTTTGGGGTATCCTGGGGACCATCAGTGACTCATTAAAGAGTTTTCCAAAAACTCAGTTCCACCAAACAATTCCACAAAACAGTTCCACCAAAATGGTGGCACTGATCACGGCGGCACCATGACGGTGGCACCATGGTGGTGGAACTGTAGCGGTCACACCATCATGGTCGCACACCAAAACGGTGGCACCAACATGGTGTCTCACCAAATGGCATCCCACCCTTTATTTTTTCCAGTTCAACTCCCATTACGTATCTTTTGATGTAAAAGTGTTTTAACACCCTTTCAAAGACCTTTTAAATCTATAAAAGGATGTTTTTAATCCCCATTAGTTGGGAGAACCTTTGGTTAACAAAATGTGTGGCTATTTCCATGGTGTCACCCATTTTCCCATACTTTCGAGTTCCACCCCTATTAGGTTTTTCCTTTGTTTAAAGGAAACCCTTTAACTAACAGCCATTATCGCCACTTCTCCAAGAATAATTATTAAATAATAATTAATTACATTATGTGTAACCACCCAACCATGTCGAGAAACCACTATCCTCCTTTTATGTCATTCAAGAATTCATATCCCATAATTACAAGATCTTGACTTTTATCGCACAAAGTTTCTTTCTTCTTATGGAATGGTATCTTTTCCTCTCATTGTCACATTTGGAGTCCCTATTCCTGTGGCAAGTTGTATTCCAAGACTAGAGCCTTTACTACTCACTCTTGGAGTCCTTAGAGTTCTCCCCAAAAAAGTCATGCATCCCCAGTTCTTGGTGTGAGGAGAAAAATTCGATCATTGATCATCCAGGTAGGGTTCTCCTTCGTCTCCCTTTACGATGTAACATGTGTGGTGGGTATGATAATGTACCTTCCTAGATGGGTGAAACCGAACCTTAACGAAGATAATAAATTATTTTTAAATAATTATGGTGTGTGTTTGATGATGATGTTCTACTCTTTTATCTTTTCTTATTTGTTGTGAATTATACGGGCTTATTTCCACTGAAAATTGTGGCCACTGGTGGTACTTCCTTGCGCACTAATGAACCTATGTTTTCTGGATAATCTTGTGATTTAATGGACTTAATGTGGAAACTGGTTAATCACATAATCTCTATTGATTAAATCGATGCCCAATGTAAAACAATCCTTCTGTGATCACTTCAGTTAACCAAATGGGGATACAAAACTTAATGAATTGTGTGATTAAATCAGATAATTCCCTTACTCTATTTTGGTGATGTGTATGGTTGTACTATTTGATTACTTATGGGGTGACATAGATGGGGATGGGATCCCCTATTGTTGAGTTTTTGGTTGTGGATATGAGGCCATGTGGGGCCGTATTTTGGGGCTTGGTTTCGTTCTAGTACTTTGAGGGATCTCATATTTCCCTTTTGTTGTTGTAACTTTTCCAAAGAACTAGGTGTGCATGCTTAAATGGATGCTTGGCTGTTTTTCCTTCCTTGGCTTGTGGCTATGCTTATTATTTTCCCAATATTGAAGAATTATTATAATGGAATCAATTGAATATGATAACTATAATGGGTTCAATGGGGAATTGTTTTCTCAGAATTAATTGTGCCTTGGTTGTGGTTGTCGGTCTTTTGTATGAATGAATAGTAATGAAGGTGTTTGTGTATAGGCTAGTTTCAGAACCCTCGGGATGGGATTAGTTATTTCCTACATAGGTGTATAAATCTAGTTTTTGTGTTTCTTAATCTCATCCCACCCAAGTTGAGCACTTCTTGCTGGACACCCCCAATTCATGGGGGAGGGTGTTTTTCCCAACATTCTATTGGGTGGCTGGTTATTAGGTCTTTCCTGCTCCCTCTATCGAGTATCCCAAGACTCATCAGGCAGGAAGTGATGACCTGAGGTCCATTTTTAGCCCATGAATCTCAGGAAGGGTATGTTTTGGTGGTTAGCCCAGGTGTGTGTGGGAAGGTTTGGTTCCCAAGTGTCTTAGGGATGAGGCCCAAGTGTCTTCGGGCTTGATGGTAGATGTTCTGGCCTAGGTGTCTACAGGCGTGGCTACATATAGTTGTGGTGGCCCTGGTGTATGTGGGCTGGATTCATGGTTTTGGTGGACTAAGTGTTTGTCGGAAGGATACATGGTTTTGGTGGCCCATAAGGTTGTTGTTGGGGCAGTAGTGAGACTTCAGTGAAAATGGGGGGAGGGAAGGTCTGAAACGTAGGATATATTCAATAACCAATGAGAAAGTTGTGTGGGGTACCCAAACATCGATCTTCTATTAATATTATTTTACATAACTTGCATTTTTTTAGGAGTGTGCCTTGGTGAGGTTGGGTGGATAGTTACCTTGCTAGGTGCTTTGGTTATCTTCATTTTCTCACGGATCATTTGAATGCCTCCCCACATGTGCATGAGAGATTTTTGTCCTCCCTATTGTATATAACTGTATACTCACCCTAAGTATATAAAACTACATCCAGGTTTCCAGGAGGACTTCAGGGACCATGCAGGACTGCACTAGCTCAAACGTCGGGATAGTTTTCATTGCTTTTTTCGTTCTTAGGGTACTTTCCCGTTGGAGTTTTCTTGTACTTGTATGGGCTTATCTTTGAACATGTATATGGGAATGGGGTTTGGAATTACATTTACCTTCAGTTTTGGAGTTTTGGGTTTTTTCCATCGTATCTACCAATCCTACTAAATAAAAAGTGTAATGCCTTCCATATTACGTGTGATTCAATACCCTTGGTACTAGTCACCACTCCTAGTCCTATTGAAGGCAGGACTAAGGGGTCATTATATCTCCTTCAATTTGAGGATTGAAGTGTGCAAACATTTTCTGTCCCTTTCCTCATCTTTTTGAATAAAGGTCGTGGCAATATTCATGATAAACTATACATATATGGTAAAAGTCAATACTAGTAAAGCATAATTTATTATTGAAAATATGTATTATATATAGTCTATGAAAACATTACTTAATCATCATTCTAAAATCCTTTTACATACAACTATTCATGGCAGCATTTTATTGTCATTTTTTTGGTAGTTGGATGTCAAAGAATGTTTCATCATTGGATACATTATAGAATATGTCTATATGACATTATAGAAAATGTTAGTGACACTAATGGGTGACAATGAGATAGGAAGATTGCATGTATCCATTTGCTGATAAATAAAGAATAATGATAAATATATATATTTTTTGGAATAAATAAGTACCTTGTGTATGCAAGATATTAGTTAGAGTGCTATTTTTTAAATATAGATATGTAAACAAAATATTGAAAATAAATAGTCAGTCCTACCAGCTTAGTAAGACTAAATAAATAAATTCCATCAATTATGTCATAAAATAGTAAAATCGTTTTAGGGAATGATTTATATGAATGTTGATCTATGGTGTTTATTAATCTAGTAAAGATATAAAATATTACAATATTAAAAAATTATATTTAAAATTGTTATCCTTGTCACATCGTATGAAATTTATGCATGATAATGTGCGTAGGAATATATAGAGATTAAGTAAAGAATTTCACTAGAATATGTGCTATGAATATATCTATTATTCCATGATGTGTATTGATGTTTGATATTACTTATGAATGTTTAATGAAGTAAAAATAACATAAAAACTAGTGTAACTACATATACTTATAGTTATAACTATCTCTCAGTAACAGAAACATCTAACTAGGAGGATTCATGGATAAGATAAATAGGAATACTAGTGTTTAAGGAGATATAACACTAGTTTTCTGTTAGATCATTTTGATATAATATCATAATGAGTAAAATGTAATATGGGTTATAAAATTGATATAGGTAATTGTTTCCGTACCTATAATAGACAAGGATGTTATAGATTTTGATATTGGTTTAGAAGTTGTCTAGAAATCATTTTTCTGGTTATACCAAAATAATAATATTATTATCATTATTATGATAAGTTTCTATGATCATATTTTCTAATATTATAGTTTTATGGAAAATGGATAACAAGTGGAAACATGTGGATATTACTACATGGTATATTTTATAAAAATAGTGGTGTTAGAGTGGCTAGATTCACTTAAAAACATGGGACTATCCCAAAAATAGAAATATAAATGTCATTGGACCAATAGTTATACCCATTCTCAATAGAACTATTTTTATCATGGGAGAACGAATTAGCAAGTTGGATGTTGGATCAAGTGAAATTGAGAGTTTTTTTGGAGAAATTTCCATATAACAAACTACTTTGTACAATATACTTCCCATATATTCTTATTGTGACATCCCAAAGCCAAGTCCCACTCAAAGGTTTCCCAAGCTAGGTGGGCCACATGTCCTCAAGCGTATCTCCCCAAACACTAGAGGCTACTGGCTAGCAGTGAGGTCCTATTATATCTGTGGGGAGAAAATTCCTTCATTACCAGAGTGTATCACTATAGATAAATTAAATAGAAGGTGAATATAAGAATAAATATAGAAAAATAGATGGAACAACAGAAGAATATTGGAATAATAAAAAACTAATGCAACTAATAAACATACAAAAAAGATGATGATTATAAGTGTCATGTATATATACAGATATAAAACAAAGATACAATGCAGTAGTCAACACATGCTATATAAAAGTAGAAAAAAATAATCTCAAAATAATCTCATGTTTCCCAAGCTCTAGCTCAGTCATATTCTTTTAGCACCATGATAATCAAGCGAGAAATCAATTTTACGAAGCAGTTTTCTTCCCTTTTTCAACATATACATACATATAATCTACTTGGTTTCCAATGAAGGCTTAGAAAGTGTGTGAGAGAAATCTTAGTAGGCCACCATCAACGACTTCTATAAAATCTTATAACACCACAAGATTTTGAGAATTATTATTTTTCAAATTAATTTATCTTTTTAATATTTTTCAATTTACATGACACCAGAAAATAGTATATATATATACATATATATATATATATATATTAAAAAACTAAGTCAAACATTCGTTTCACACGCAATACCAACTTGGCTTGCACTACAAGCTACACCAACTTGGCATATGATAGTTTCTATGACACATATTTAAATATATATAATTAATTATATTAGATAATTACAACCTAACCATTAAAGATGTTTATAATAATAGTAATAAATTCTTTCCAAATTTTTGATATAATTTTTTTATATAAATAATACATATTGATAATGAAATATTAGGTTTTTGGTAATGTCCTTTTATGTTCAAAATACTATTTTCTTGAATGAACCACCTTTAATAATAAAATTAAATTTATATATATTAATAAATTCAATTAGATAAAATAAAAATAATTTTTAATTCATAATTTCTAAATTATAATAGGGTGATGTTTTAGGATTTTTCTAAGAAACTTTATTTTTTTTGATGAATACTGAAAAACACCACATTTTAGTTAAAAACATCCTTTTGTATAATTATTTATTAATTATAAATTATATTATAAATTTGTTTTAAGGTAAAATTAGATTAATATAAAATATATTAATATAATTTAATTCATTATAATAAATTCCACATTGAAATTGAATATAAAAACATAACAAACTTTGGACATTTTTCTAAAATAAGAACCCGTTATTTTCACCCTATATGCGGGATTAACGTTAATATTAATTTTCCCTCTCATATTATTAGAATTTTGAAAATACAACAAACACGAATATATTTTGTATGATATTTGTGGTCTAATAAGATCAACATAATTTTTGAAAAAAATGAATAGTGAATGTGATTAAAATTAATTACGATGATTGAGGTACAATTAAGCTTTATAAGGTACTAAATCTTAATATTAAGAACCAAAATGACTCAAACAATTATAAAAAACCAATGGTTTCCAAAATATGACCATATCACTATTGGTTTGGAAATATATGTGTTTTTGTAGATTAGTAAATTGAAGTTCTCTATAAAAAGGGGTAAGGAAAAAAGAGCAAAAGGGAACTTTCCTTACATTTAACATTTATAACACATTGAGATGTGTACAAAAAATAATATTTAGGGTCATATATATCATTTTGAAATATAAATGGGTTATTTTTTTTCATAATAAAATATCTATAATTTTTAAATATGGTTAAGGTACTAAAAATTATTACGAAACATTAGTATAATGATTATTTTGTTAATAAATACCAAAAATAAATGATAATATAAATAGTAAAAGTGAAGTTAATTGATTGAATTATTTTCATTCATTATTTTATTAAGTTAATATACCATGTTACATAGGTTTAAACCTAATATATTTGAATTCCAATATAATTTTAATATTTTAAAATTAACATTAAATAAATAAAGTCAAAATTGACATTATTGTTATTTTAATATAAATGAATCTTGTAAAATGATATAAAAATGATAAAAATCCAAAATTCGTCCAAGATACATGTATGTGTTAATATATATTAAATATTTTATATTAATCGGATAATTATTCTTTTATAATTACCATATTGACGCATATTATGTAAATACGTTGTTTAGACGATCCGGGTTCATGTAACGTTTTTGCGCGTCACACGCTATTGTTTTAAAATTAATTTAAAAAAATGAGATTTTAATTTTGAAAATTCTATATATTGACAATTATTCATTTGATTTATATTTTCCAATAAATATCACTTTAATTTAGTCTGAATTGTTTAATCAATTATATTATAAAACTAGATGCATTAATAAAAACCAAAATGATAAAATTGGGTAAACTTAGATGTTAAGGAATAAAATTGTTAAAATGAACATATTTTTGTGTGTATCTAGTTTCTATCAACCATTATTATCCATTAATACATTATTTTTCGATTTTTTATGAACATTAGATAAGATAGACCACCCATTATTGAATACCTTTTGGTATTTACAAAAGGGCCACTCCCCCTCTACTATAAAAAGGCAAGAACTCTACCCATTCCTCAAACCTCTAAAAAATTTTAAGTTAGGAAAATACCTAACCAATACATTTCCAAAAAATATTACCTTATACCTTGGATAATACCTTTGGGAATAAACCCTCTGAGGGAAACCTTTCTGGATAAACCAAAAGGAGTTACTCGATTTTTAGGTAGCGTATTCTTTAAAGATCATTTCTTTTATTTTCCTTCTCCATCCCTCCCCTCTATTTATTACCTTCATGTGTGAAAAAAACCAGTATCATACATATACTAGGTTTTTTTCATGGAAATTTTATGACTTAAACTTACATACACCTCCATCAAATGGATGTTGAACATACTGTTTCTGTGTATGGTGAACTACTGCCTCATGAAACGATGATTGTTCATTTCTCCTTTACCACCAATCATGGAAGCCATTATGCTGGATACTATTTTTGTATATATAACATATTATATTTATTAGTTATTTAATAATATTTATTACCTTTAAAACACATCACTTTTTACCTTCCATTTGGCGTTAATATGATAATCTCATTTGAGGAAGTGTGGACTACCGACCCTCCAAAAGATGTGATTCGTTCACACACCACATGGAAGGTATTGATGATGGTTTTAATGAAATTATATTATATATATGATATATTAATGCTACTGGAATAATTATATATATATATATATATATTTACATATATATACATATAACATTTACATACATTCTTTCAATACGACAATAAAAACGGAAACATCGTTCATGCGTACGCACGACATACCTTTTCCAGAAATGATGTATTCAATTTCATACATCTATTTTATATAAATTATTATAATATGGATATAATGTATATACATGATATTTTTATCATTTTATACATTCTATAATCATGATATATGTATACGGATCAATGCTATGACAAATTAAGACACATGTGAAGAACAAAGTGATTGATTACCTGAAGATAAACATTAATATAGGATCCTTAACAAGTGGGTATCATAAAGTTATAAAAAACCATATATGGTATTATGTATATGAATATGATTCTGTAAAATATTTACAATAAACTTATATTTATTATTTAGGAACCTTGTATGAGTATTGAGAGAGTCAAGACACATGTTAAGGGGAATTTTATCTCACTTTCAATTTCTGTCAGATTCATGTTATGATCACTACTCTTCCATTTTGTCTGGTGTATATATTTCCCATGATTTAATTCTATATATCATATAAATAAATTTATGGGTATTTAAATATCCATTATATGATCCTTCTTTCATGGTGTTTAACTTTAAAATGTTACCAAACCAGTAAAACAGTTTTGTCTCAATTTCCCTTCCTTGAGACTCATGTTTTGATATCCATCTAAACTCTTTTTAAAGGTGTATATGCATCCATAGAACAGGTTATATAACTAATATAATTATTTTATTGATATATTATGCTTCATGTTATTTCCTTTTTCTTACATGGAGAGTATGATCCCCAGTAACCATGTTATAAGAGTTTATTGAGACAATCTTATAATTTTTCGAGATTATTTATGTTTATGGTTCCTTTGATGAAATATCTTTTGAATATTCATGAGCTTCCTTATCAAATATTTATTCAAGATATAATAATTTTATTGTACCTTTTTCAAACTCTTTTTTTCTTAAGATAATGTTTTTATGAAAATTAGACAGTCTCAATCTTCAATCGGAAATCCATTGTATTTAAAAACCATGTTTTCAAAAGATACATGAAGATCATTTTCATGGAGAAACGGTTTTAAAAATGTTTTATTGTTTTAAAATCTTCCTTTATATGTTTTTAAATCTATCTTTAAATAAAAAGGTTGTCTAAAGGTTTTATGTTTTAAAATTTATATTTCAAAAAAAGGATATTTTCTTCATGAAATGTTTTTAAAATGACTTTCAAAATTATTTCCCATCTAAGATAATATCCATTGGTATTAATAATGAATTTATTTGGAAATTATTCATTGTTTCCATTCATATTATTTCTCTTAATGGATTTTGTTTTGATGACATGATGTTTATGAATCACGTTTCTATTTTACAGGTTATATTCTTTTGAAACCCACTTCTTTTCATGGGTTATGTTTATGATGAAATGACTATGAAACCAGTCCCTTTCCATAGGCCATGATATGTTTACAACATTATGATACCCATATCATTTCATGGGTTATGATATGTATATTTATGATCATGTGTAATATGTATTTATGGTTTCATTATTTAAAGGGTGAGACTTATATCTCCCTCCAATGCATTGGGTGAATATTTATATCTCATGCACTAAAATATGGAAAGAATAAGTGTTACTCGGTTCAATAATATAGTTATGGAATTAGGGTTACTCAATTAAGTAATACATGGATGGAATGAGGGTCACTCGGTTTAGTAATATAGGGCCAGAATGGGGGTTCACCCTATTCAGTAAAGGAATTTTTCCTCATATATGGTAATGGAATTGATTCCTTGGATACTACAAAAATCACTATATGCTTATGTGTTTCCACAATTTCATGTCATACGCCTATGTTATGCTTTAATGGATTATGTCCTTTTCTTCCTTTTGATTTATGTCTTATTAACTGCCATGATTTATGCCAAGATTCATGTATATGTTCTTTGATATGGTAGATATGATCTTAAATTTTCATGATCATGTTATCATACCCTTATGCTCATGTTTATGCTTACATGTCTCCCTTTTTTACCCTTACTCAGCATTTGTGCTCACCATTTTTTTATGATTCCTTCCCCAATTTATAAAGATATGTATTATGTTTGATGTCTCTAATAAGGGTTCTGGTCACGAAGAACCTAGTGGGAGAAAATGTAGATCACATATGTACTAGAATTGTGTTTCTATGTTTCCAAAGGCACTATAACAACTACGGTCTTTGGGAGCCTATTTGTACAATTTTTAAGTATTCTGCAAAAGTTATGTAATGTATCTGTTTTTAAAGAGAGTGTCACTATAGTTGGTATCAAAGAAAAGGTATAGTTAACATTTTGAAACTAGGATGTGAAAACATTAGTGATATCCCTAGGTTTATTTCTAAAGATATGTTTTGGGATGTCTCTAAGGGTATGTATAAGGATATATTGACGTTTAAAAAAATGTCTTGTAATTTTGGAAAAGGTTAGTGTGACTGGTTTCTTAGAAATACATTCCTGTGTGGATACTACAAGTTGACGTGGCTCTTGCATAGATGCACATAGGGGTAACAACTCCGAGTAGATGTTATGAGATTGACTCAGGTCAATCTGGTACATGATAATGGGCCTTAGTCCCCACCTAGTTTTACACTCCTGGGGGAAATGCTTTACAAATTCACAAACTCTTCAAGAACTATAATGGTGGATTTATATATATGTTAGCTATGAATAACCTGGGATAAAAACATGGTGTCATAGATAATGGAATGTTTCTTGATTTCTATATCCAATAAGTAATTATTTTCATGACCATGTGGTTTTTTACTATGATAAGTAATTCCCACACTATGCTTCTGGTTTTAGTCAATGGAAGGAACCATAAAGAACTAGATTAATGTTGAATGTGATGGAATATTTTCTGATGAAAAGTCAAGTGGGATAATGAATTGAGTGAAAATGTTATGATAATGACTAATCAGTTTTCTCAGAACATGATTAACAATGTTTACCTTAACCAACTTCTGGACTCACCAAGGAAGATAAATAAGTAGTTCTCTGAGAGTTAGGGTAATGGAGACCATGGAGTAAAGAAGATTCAGATTCCGTAATGTCAAGAATGTGGAAATAATCACCTATTTTAATGTCTTATAGGAACAAGAATGTGTTTTGACTATGGAAAATAAAGACACAAATCAAGTGAATGTAAGGGAAAAAATGAAGAGTCCGATTAATAAAATGGATGGGAATTTTGGTATCCCTAAGTCATCATCTAAGGATATGTGTTTTAAGTGTGGAGAATTCAGTCATTGTGAAACTTAATGTCTGAAGAGAAAAGTTCATGAAGAGAATCAACATGGTGGTGTGAGTAATTGTTACATTACTATTAATGAAGATACTACATATGAAATGTGAATGAATAAAAGAATTTTGTAATAGGATGATACAACATTGTTAATGGATTAAGGATGAAGTAACAGAAGTATTAATGTATTTGGCTTCCAGAATTAGGAATGGTTAATTATTTATGGATTGTTTTGTTTATGTTTTTATAAGGATTTTTAAGAATATATCGAATGTTCATGATGGACTAGAAATGTTATCTCAGGAATGTTAACATTTTGACAAAGGGAAGGTAACTCCTAACATGTCATTTATGTTAAGATAATGTTGAATGGATAAATATTCATGGGATATGAATATTTAAATTGAACAATACTGATTACCTTAGAACTAATTAAGGACCTATTTATAGGTTGTTTATGAAACCACTAATGAAGTTTACAAAATTTTTGGATTTAAGGAGTAAATCCAATATACTTTGCAGTGAGAATGCACG
The DNA here is from genome assembly GCA_963277665.1 of Viscum album. NCBI lineage: Eukaryota > Viridiplantae > Streptophyta > Magnoliopsida > Santalales > Viscaceae > Viscum > Viscum album. The sequence goes on along the minus strand of OY728123.1, from coordinate 740,717,458 downwards.
CATGTTTTCCAAAAGGATTTATGGTAATTTAGTTGGTTACCATGTTTCAAGGGAATATACAATAAGGGTATTCACATTTTTGTAATGTTACAACCAAGAGATACATTGTGATACAGGGGAATCACTATTAATATGATTTCCTTAATCTTTTTTAATGGTTTTGGATTTTCACCTTTCTAAAGGGTAATAAGGTTATTCATTCTGGAAAAGTATAAGTTAAAAATTTATGGATGTATTTTAGCACTGGGTTTGTATTGAAAAACTTAGTTAAAAGGCTAATAAGTTATTAAAATTACTTCAAGAATATCCATCTAATATATTTTCTCAGTGTGGTTTTAAAAAAGGACATCATGTATGTCGGGTGACAACCAATCAAGTTCGAAAAGGCCGCATGTCATGAACCCATCACCGAAGGACGAGAAGTGTTCCATGATTAACAATGTCTTACGTGATGTCTTGGTTAATGTATATTATTTTAATGAATAAATATTTATGATGAAATATTATTGTTAAATTTTACAGATTAATGCATGTTGTTTTTATAAGAGACAAATAGTTAGTATTTTTATTCTTTTATAGGCATTAAGATTCGTTAAAAGATTATTTTAGTGATCTTAGAATAAATTCTAATTTCTCAACATTAATTCCATGAGGAAATGGATGTTTTATAAATTTTTGAAAGAACAACCCAGGAATGAAATTTTATTTATATAAATTTATCAAGAATTACCCAACGTTCTAAAAGTGATCAAAAAAATTATCGTCCAAAGACCTTAATTTTTGATGAGCTGATGGCCTTTTAAATCATCACAGGTTTTTGACTTTGAGTCCCTAAAATTCCAATTTATCATTCAATTATTTTTTATTTATGACCTTAATCACTCCATTTAAATATTTACATTTTTCTCCTTGTCCGATCTTTACTCCCAAGTTATGTTCTCCTATGTGGAATCCCTGTTATATGTTACTTCGGGTAACTATTATGGTTCCAAAATTCCATTTTTAAGGGATGTTTTAGTATCCATTTTTATTATGTGAGTATCTATGAATGAAACATTAATGTATTAAACCTTTGATAACAAAGATAAATTTTGAGGGTGAAATTTATATTTTGGGGGGGAGGAAGAGTGTAACACCCTGAATTTTTGAGAATTGTTATTTCTCGAATTAATTAAACTTTTCAAATTTTTTATTTCAAATGACAATAAAAATAGTTAATTATATATATATATATATATATATATTAAAAAACTAAGTCAAACATTCCTTTCACACACAATACCAATTTGGCTTGCAATACAAGTAACACCGTCTTGGCATACGATACACACAACACTGAGATTCAGTGATATATATATATATATAATTAACTAAATGAGATAATTACAACATAAAAACTAAACATATTTATAGTAATATTAATAAATTATTTTCAAATATTGGTTATAATTATTTTATATAAATTAAACATATTGATAATGAATGATAAGTTTTTTGGTAAATTCCTTTTTTGGTTAAAAATATTCTTTTCTTGAATGAACCACCTTTAATAATAAAATTAATCTTGGACCAATTTAGTAATTAAATTTTTTCAAAATAAATATTATTTTATAATTCCAAATGTGTAAATTATCCTAGTGTGATTTTTTTGGGATTTTCCTGAGAAAATTTATTTTTTTGATGAATACTAAAAATACTACTTTTTAGTTAAGAACTTCCTTTTTTGTATGACTATTTATTAATAAAAAATGTTATTATAATATTTTTTTTAAGGTATAAATAGATAAATATTACATCAATTAAAATAATTTAAATTATTATAATCAATTCCACATTGAAAATTGATATAGAAACTTAAAAAACTTTTGAAGGATTTTATACTATTATAACCCGTTATTTCGCATCGTCTGTAGGATTAGCGTTAATATTAATTTTTTCACTTCTATGATTAAAATTTTAAAAATAAAAACTAATATACGTTAATTATTATTATATTTTTTGTCTACTAATATCAACATAATTTTTTGACCAAAATGATTAGTTACTGTGATTAAAATTAATTACTGTGATTAAAGCATGATTAAGCTTAATAATGGACAAATACTTAATATTAAGCACCACAATGACTCATACACTTATCCAAAGTCCATTGGTTGCCAAAATTTTACCATTTTCCCACTTGGATAGAAATTTATGCATTTTGGGATATTATTAAATGAAATTTCCCTATAAAAATGGGTAAGTAATGGAAAAGGAAAAAAGGGAACTTTCCTTAGCATTATCATTTATAAAACATTGAGAAATGTAAAAAACATCATATATTCAGTTATATAAATCAATTTTAAATATAAATGGTCTATTAGTTATTATAATAAATTACCAATAATTCTTCTATATGGTTTAGGTACTTAAAATGCTTAAGAAACATCAATAAAATGATTATTTAGTTAACAATTAACTAAAATAAATCATACTATAAATAGAAAAATCTACGATAATTGATTTAATTATTGTATTTATTTATTTTTTTAGATTAATATATAATTTTTGACACTTTTAAAAATAATATATCTGAATTTGAATATAATATTGATATTTTAAAATTAACATTAAATAAATAATATGAAATTGATATTATTGTTATTTTAATATAATGGAATCTTATAAAATGAATAAAAATTGAAAAAAAATCCTATATTTTTCCAAGTAACATGTAAGTTTTAATATATATTAAATATTTAATTTTAATGTAATAATTAAACTTTTATAATTAACATATTGACCCCTATTATGTAAATACGTTGTCAAGACGATCTAGGTTCAAGTAGCGTTTTAGCACGTCACATGTGATTATTTTAAAATTAATTTATAAAAAAATAGGATTTTAATTTAATAAATTAGTTATAATTTTAATAATTAAGTGGATATATATTTTATAATAAATTTAAATTTAATTTATTCTTAATGGTTAAATTAATTATATTACAAAACTAGAGACTTTAATAAAAACCAAAATGAAAAAATAGGGGAATCTAAAAAGTTAAGGAAAAAAAATTACAATTCATATATTTTTGAGTGTATGTGGTTTTTATCAACCATTATTCTCCCTTAATCCATTATTTTTCATTTTTTTAGTAATTTTAGGTAAGATATACCACCCATTATTGAATACCTTTTGGTATTTACAAAAGTGACACTCCCCCTCCACTATAAAAAGGAAAGCACTCCACCCATTCCTCAAACCTATAAAATCAAATAAGGTTTTCCAAGAAATTCCCAATAAAATTCAAAAAAATAATCCCTTATAACATAAATCCACAATTTGGAAATAAAATATCTCAAGTAAACCTTTTGGTACAAACCAAAAGGAGTTACCCTATTTAGAGGTAACATCTTCTTTCAAGATCCTTTCATTTATTTTCTTTCTCCACCCCTCCACTATCACGAACTGAATCTGGTCGCTGACAAAACCGGCACCAGACCAAGCCTGTAACAAGGCCCGAAGGGTGTTCCCTATCCCCACGGTCTGGCACAAGTGCTCGGGTATCATTTATCTTGGTTTGGGAACGATTTACCCGAATATGTATAGATAAAACACCAAAACAATTTTATAAAATGAATCTGAAAAATTCATACCAACAAGGTTTATAAAAAAATAAGAACTCAATAAATAAGTTCAAATGAAATATAAAAGGTCCAAAGACACAATGGAATAGAAACAAAACAGGTCCATGGACTCCACATGACAAGGGGTCATCACCTCCAAGCCGTCTCCACTACTCCACCCCAAGGATGAGGACTAACACCCTGAACCGCCATCACCCGTAGCCTTTCCTTTACCTGGGTCAAAAAAAATCTACTTACACCCAAGGTGTATAAGTAGGGTGTGAGAATAAGTCCAATATGATACCACCCTATGATTCCAAGGTTCATGCAATACAAGGTGAAAAAGCAAACAGTTTTGATATGCAATGAAAAGCAGTGAAAAATTCCAAGAAATGCAACTTTAAATTGAAAAACATTTTTAAGACAAAACTTTCAGAATGTTAACACATTTAAATAGGAATGTTAGATACTGCAATATAATTACAAAGACACCCAAATACATGGGAAAATACCAAAAATACAATGAGCAACAAAATCGGGAACACCCCTAGCCACTAGATAGTCTCGGGCCCCATGTACTTCGTACCTCGGTGGAATGTAACAATAGTAAAATCTATTCTCATGCACAAGACACTAGTAGGGAACATACCCATAACCTATTGGTACCCAATCATCATCCACATAGTTTATTTAGAGTTTTTGTTATCCAAATGCTAAGTGAAATAAGGACAAAACCCATCCGGTCCACTAGCCGTACTAGTACAAATCCCCCCCACGTAGGTACCTGGGCTTCCGCATTTGTGCTCAAAAAATTTCAGGAATTAACACATATCTATTTTAATTTAAAAAACCACTACTGGTCACATACACCAAATACAGTAGCTATCTCATTTTATACCACTTAAAACGCACAACAAACACTTTGAATTTGAATAAATCAATTTCTCAAAATCTTGTGTTGTTTTGCACACAAAACCCCTTAAGAAACTCACTTGTACACTATTTTCACACTTTTAAGTTACCAAAACATTAAAGGCAGCCCAATAAATTTCAATTAAAACAATAAATCAATTTTTAGGCATCCCCATGTTAAACAAGAAGCGTTAACTTTGTAAAATATTCATTTTCACACAAAAGTGGAACCAAAACTTCGCTTTCTTTACAAACACAATTAAAATCCATTTTTGCAGAAATAACCAAAGGGTATAAACATTATAAACAGTATTTTAAGCCTTATTAATGATCAATAAAAACAAATAAGTATTTATAGGGTATCCCCAAATAAACAAATAAAACATTTCTTTGGAAAACCCCCAATTTCACACCAAATTGGCATTCAAAATTCAATTACAATAGAAACATCATTAGAACCAATTTTTGTAGCAATAATAAAATGATATAAATCTTAAAATATGATAACTAAATTATTCTAATACACAAATATTGCATCAACATTGGAGTCACCTACCAAATCAAAGGAAATCATTGAATCCTTTCTGCGAAAACACAAACGCACCACCGCCGCACCTCAAGAAGGGTAGATCAGACCTTAAAATAGACAATTGGACCAAGCAAAGCCAAGGTTAAAATTTAGGTTCGAACCCCTACCCCCTGGACATTTTTCACTTAAATGAAAATGTAGGAAACCCTAAATAAATAGAAAGAAAACCTAAGCAATTTGATAGGGGAAATGAAATGGACTAACTTACATGAGAAATCATGAGTGAATCTCCCCAAAACACCAGTATCTAAAATTGAAAATGGACAAACCTCAAGGGATGTTATCACAGGAATTATTAGGTCATTTAGAAACTATAATGGAGGGAAAATAGTATGAATTTAGATATTTATGAATGAATGAACTTACCTCATCAAATCTGTCCGATTTTAGAAACCCTAAGATGTTCGTCCCTAAATCGCGATTCCTAAGAGCTCCAAATAGGGGGTAAAGAGGCTGGGGGAGCGGCTGGGTTTAAATGGCTCATTTGAGGCTTGGAATCACGGAAAAATACTTAAAATTGAATATGTTAGTAAATAAAAAAAATTAATTTTTAAAACTGGATATGGGCTTCTGGGCGGACCCAATCCCTTAAATAAAAACCAAAATAATCCATCGTTATGGATTTCCAAAGGCTCCAAATTTTAATTGTGGTATTAATATATCAGGGAAGGGCATTTAGGAGTTGTAATGAGTGAAAAATATTAAAAAAATTAAATTGTTATAAAAGAAACAAAATTTATTTTTAAATCTAGAATTGTGCTCACGGTTTGGCCCAATTCATGAAAACTCACCTATTCTCCATAAAACCTTTGGAAACCCCCAAAACAAAGCATTAACGGAAATTAAAAGAAAAAAATTTAAAATAACCTATTTATGTGAAAATTCTCCCCACCAGGAAAACATTTCACCCCAGATAGTCACAGCAAGGCCAAAGCAACAACCAAATCCAACTGAGAAACAAAGAGGTACTCCCTTGCCAGGTTTCTCCCTCAAAGGCCAAAACACCTCCAGTGATCAATGAAGGAAGGAATACTCTCACAGACCTAACTTACACCAATTTACTGAAACAATCAAGAACATTCATACTTTATCCCAAAATAAAACTCCTTAAACACCATCTGAACAAGACTCAAGCAATTCACCCAAACGAAAAACAACTTCGAACAATGTCACATTTACCTTACATTAACTAAACCATTGGGAGCTCTCCAGTCCCAACATTTACTTAAGAAATATTTTTGTAGGTAGATAGATCTGAATGATAATATCTACATCAAACCAAGACCATGGAAAAATCTAAGTTACTAGTACGGGGGGACACAAATACACTCCCCACCATAAGAGACAACCAATAATTTGTTTTTTCCGAGACAGAATCAGGAGACTACCAGGGGGAGGACTAAATGGACTCACCGGTACAAAGGATATAATTCCATAAGAAATTTACAAAAGAACTTTTATAAGGATCATATTGGGTCTCCCCACCATAAGAACCAACCATCTTAACCAACCAGTACTAGCTGGTAAAGAAAGAACTCAAAATTTAAAGCGTTGGGGCGACCACATGGTTAGTTTGCACGGTTTGGGAAACCATACACTAACAGTGGGGATCCTTCTATCCACATGGTTTTTTGGGGCATGGTCACTATTAACCAAGTGGAAACTGTGTTCTCAAATAGTCTAGACAAGCTTCAATCCTTTCTCCAAATACTCAGTGGAAACTAAAGGGGGCGGGAATAACATTGGGCGATGACATGGGTACACAACCCTACACATATTTCCACTGAACATGGAAAACATAAGATATATTATGACACCATAGGTTTAAACTCTTCCTAACATTCATACTGAGGATATGACTTTGTACAAGGGTTTAAACGACCCTGCGATTTCCCCTGACTAAGAGCCAGCTTCTCTCCGAGAGCTATGGCTGGAGCTCAAATGATTGAAGCATCTTTGGCCTCACAGTTGGGCTTTGGAAACCCCATGAACGATAATTCTTCTTTCGGTGCAACCAACAACTACAACTCAATCCCTGATAAGTTTTACAATACATAACACATTCCAAAATCACTTTACCCTAACTCGATATTTCACTGAAACAAGGCCTTAAAATATGCACACACATCACACCTTATTTGTTCGGGTGAGAAAAAATAGAAGTAAAGAAAACCTATACTCATCTTCCTCTAAGATGAAATATTTTTAATATTTTTTCCAATAGATACATTCTCCCAACATAACAGAGACTCTCATATGATTTCCCAAATTTCACCTTTATGATCAATCGAGCCGATGACATCATAAGGCATCACCGAAAATGACCATTGCGACTGATATATACAATGCTTGGAGAGGGACCTTATACAACATCCCCAAACAAAACACAATTCTAGAAAGTGGTAACAATATCCTATCATGACCATATTTCCCACACCAGTGGTTTAACATGAATTCATGCATCAAAGAAACTTCGAAGAACCCAAAGGTCCTCTTAGACACCATCGAGACACTCATGCACACTAACAACCCTATACCACATCCACCTTCAACGTATCAGGAAACTTAAGAAACTATGGTCTCTTTCAACCTTCCATGAGCACTCTCCCGTTACAAGAGGATCTAAAAAATCAAATAAAGGAAAGGGTGTTGACTCAATATAAAAATTTCAAGAAAAAGATTCCTTATATTGATCAACTGGAGGGTCTTCAAAAGGAAAAACAATCCGGGTTGCATTTCAGTTATGCACTAACCCTTAATGGGGCATACCTTATACAAAGATTGAACCAAAGGACCCAACCAAGATGGTCCATTGGTCATGATATACCACAATCCAGATCCAAACACATGAAGTGAACCACTGCAAAGGCATCCCAAAACATTTTTCAAAAGAGACCACTAACCGTCCCGACAACACAGCTCACTGACCAAACACAAACCCAAAACATAATTCCAACAAGAGGGGTTCATGGACTCAAAAAATCCCAAAACATCAACATTATCAAAAAACCATAATACAAACTATACCAAACTATTCATCAAGACATCATTTTTTTCTTTAAAACTATTTCTTTGAAAAAAAACTATTTAGCAGTAAGCATATCCACCAATGGTACCCCATGGGCCTCACACATGCATGTTTTTGTGCCACACGGGGCACCCACCTCATATCTGCCCCGACACTCATCAGTTCATGCCATCAACCATCCATCAACCCATATAACCCCATGCATGTGGTTACTCACAGAAATACCAAAGGTTAAAACAAATATTATTTCCACTTTTCAAAACCAAAATGGTCAACCAACACATCCTTTTTTTTTCAAAATTGCTAACCAGGAGATCAAAATCCCAATTCAAATATTACTAAAAATTTTAGAAAGACACAACCATTTATACAAGAACTCAATTTCAAGATATTCACATCAATTTCAAAACATCTTATCCCATTAAAACACCCTTTGATTGTTTAGAAAACTCTATTGTAAACACTTTCCAAAACCAACATCAATATAGTTCCTGCTTTCAAAAGAGGTGTAAGCCCACCATTTTCCATTTCATTTTTTTTTTGAAAATTCAGTTCCACCATTTCATTAACAAAACCATTCCCTCATTATTTGAAAATCATTTCAAAAAAAACTTTACGCTTCTTAAAACCAAGTCACTTTAAAACCAAAGTCCAAGATTTCAAAACTAAAGAACACAAGACAATGCAAGAGGAAACTAGTTTCAGTGGGTGACTTGGACATATGGTTGGAAACCATAATCGAATCACTTCACAGTCACAAAGAGTGTACTACGGAAGATCCCTGGCTCCACATGGCTTGCCAAGCCCTGCGAGCTCACTGAGACCATTAACCCAACTCTCTTTTCATTTCCCCTAACCATCATCAAACCAAGAAAACCAAAGGAATTAGGTAAAAACTGACTTCCCATGGAAACTTGAATCCTATCATGAGGTATGGTGATCAGGAAGACTACCCATAACTATAATACTAATTCCCTATAATCCTACCTCCATACTACTCTGACTCTTCCCCAAATAACATGACACAAAGAGTTAACCTGATCCTCCTCTGATACAATTTTGTCACGAACCGAATATGGGCACTGCCAAAACTGACACCAGACCCAGCCCGTGACAAGGCCCGAAGGGCGTTCCCTATCCCCACAGGCTGGCACAAGTGCCCGGGTATCATTTATCTTGGTTTGGTAATGATTTACCCGAATATGTATAGATAAAACACCAAAATGATTTGATAAAATGAATCTGAAAAATTCATACCAACAAGGTTTATAAAAAAAATCCAGAACTAAATACATAAGTTCAAATGAAATAAAAAAGGTCCAAATACACAATGTAACAGAAACAAAATATCCCCATGGACTCCACATGACAAGGGGTCATCACCCCCAAGCTGTCTCCACTACTCCTCCCCAAGGATGAGGACTAACACCCTGAACCACCATCACCCTTATCCTTTCCTTTACCTGGGTCAAAGAAAAAGTCTACTTACACCCAAGGGGTGTCAGTAGGGTGTGAGCCTAATCCCAATAGGATACCACCCTATTATTCCAAGGTGCATGCAATACAAGGTGAAAAGTCAAATAGTTTTAATATGAAATGAAAAGCAGTGACAAATTCCAAGAAATGCAACTTTAAATTGAAAACATTTTTCAAGATAAAACATTCAGAATGTTAACACATTTAAATAGGCATGTTAGATACTAAAATATAATTCCAGATAGACCCAAATACATTGGAAAAATACTAAAAATCCAATGAGCAACAAAATCGGGAACACCCCTAGGCACTAGATTGTCTCGGGCACCATGTTCCTCGTACCTCAGTGTAATGTAACCATAGTAGATTCTGTTCTCATGCACGAGACACTAGTAGGGAACATACCCATAACCTAGTGGTCCCCAATCATCATCCACATAGTTTAGTTAGAGTTGTCGTTATCCAAATGCTATGTGAAACAGGTACAAAACCCATCTGGTCCACTAGCCGTACTAGTACAAATCCGCCCCACCTAGGTACCCGGGCTTCCCCCTTTGTGCTCAAACAGTTTCAGGATTTAATACATATCCATTTTAATGTAATACACCACTAATGGTCACATACACCAAATACAGTAGCTATCACATTTTATACCACTTAAAACACACAAAAAACACTTTGAATTTGAATAAATCAATTTCTCAAAATCACGTGTTGTTTTGCACACAAAACCCCTTAAGAAACCAACTCATACACTATGTTCACACTTGTAAGTTACCAAAACAGTAAAGGCAGCCCAATAAATTTCAATTAAAACAAAAAATCAATTTTCGGGCATCCCCATGTTAAACAAGAAGTGTTAACTTTGTAAAACATTCATTTTCACACAAAAGGTGAACCAAAACATCACTTTCTTTACAAACACAATTAAAACCCATTTTTTGCAGCAATAACCAAAGGGGATAAACATTACAAACAGTATTTTATGCCTTATTACAGATCAATAAAAACAACTAAGTATTTATAGGGCATCCTCAAATAAACAAATACAACATTTATTTGGAAAACCGCCAATTTGACATCAAATTGGCATTTAAAATTCAATTGTACTAGAAATATCATCAGAAACAATTTTTGCAGCAATAATAAAACGATATAAATATAAAAATATGATAAATACAGTATGATAATACACAAAGATTTCGTCAACATTGGAATCACCTACAAAATCAAATGAAACCATTGAATCCTTTGTGCGAAAACACAAACGCACCACCGCCGCACCTCAAGAAGGGTAAATCAAACATAAAAATAGAAAATTGGACCAAGAAAACCCAAGGTTAACCTTTAGGTTTTAACCCCTAACCCCTGGTCATTTTTTACTTCAATTAAAAGGGAGGAAACCCTAAAAAAATAGAATGAAACCCTAAGAAATTTTAAAGGGGAAATGAAACGGACTAACTTAGTCAATAAATCTTGAATGAATCTCCCCAAAACACTACTATCTGAAATTGAAAACGGCCAAAACTCATTGGATATTCGGAAAAGAATTATTATGTCATTTAGGAACTGAAATGGAGGGAAAAGAGTATGAATTGAGAGATTAATGGATGAATTAACTTACCTCATCAAATCTGGCCGATTTTAGGAACCCTAAGATGTTTGCCCCTAAATCGCGATTCCTAAGAGCTCCAAAGATGGGGTAAAGAGGCTGGGGGAGTGGCTGGGTGTAAGGGGCGCATTTGAGGCTCAGATTCACCGAAAATACTTAAAATTGAATATGTTATTAAATAAATAAAATTAATTTTTAAAATTGGATATGGGCTTTTGGGAAGGCCTAATACCTTAAATAAAAACAAAAATAAAACTTTCTTAGGAATTTCCAAAGGCTCCAAATTTTAATTGTAGTGTTTATATATCAGGGGAGGACATTTAAGAGTTGGAATGAGTGAAAAATATTGAAAAATTAAAAAGTTATAAAAGAAACAAAATTTATTTTTAAATCTAGAATTGGGCTCACGGTTTGATCCAATTAATGAAAACTCACATATTCTCCATAAAACCTTTGGAAACCCCCAAAACAAAGAACTAATGGAAATTAAAATAAAAATACATTTAAATTAAGCTATGTATGTGAAATCCACTATTTATTATGTTATTGTGTGAGAATACCCATATCTTACATATACTCGGATATTTTTATAAAAAGTATCTGACTAAACTTACACATGCCTCCATTTAATGGATGTTAAACATACTCTTTCTATGTATGACGAACTACTAACTCATGATGTGATGATTGTTCATTTCTCATTTACCACCAAAGCTGGTGGCCATTATGATTAAAAATAAATCTTTATATATAATATATTATATTTATTATGTCTTTAAGCTTATCTATTCCCTTTAAAACGCACCTCTATTTACCTTCCATTTGGTTTTAATAAGATAATGGCGTTTGAGGATATGTGGACTACCTCCCCCTCAAAGAGATGTGATTCGTTCACACACCACATGGAATGTATTAAGGATGAGTTTAATGAACTTATATGATATATAAGATATATTAATTCTACTTAAATAATTATATATATATATATATAAACACATATATAAATATATATATATACATATGTCATTGACATACTTTATTTCAACATGACAACTAAAATATAAACAGTGTCCATGAGTACATACAACTTACAGTCTCCATGAACAGGGTATTCCATTTTGTACATATATATGATATAAATTATTTTAATATGAATATAATTGATAAAATAGATATTTATATCATGTTATACATTCTGGAATCATGATATAAATATAAGGATCAATGTTATAATAAATTAAGACACATGAGAAGAACAAAGAGAATGATTACCCGAAGTGAAACTTTAACATATGATGATTAACAAGAGGGTAATGTAATGTCATAATAAAAACATATATGATATTATGTATATGAATATTATCATTTAAAAGAGGTATAATAAACTTATATTTATTATATAAGAAGCTTTTATGAGTACAAAGAGATTTAAGACAAAAGGTAAGGAAAATTTCATCTCACTTTTAATTTATTTGAGATTCATGTTATGATCACCACTCATTCATTTTCTGTGGTATTTTTACTGAAAATGATTTACTTATATGTATATTATACTTAAATTTATGGGTATTAACATATCCATTCTATTATCAATATTTCATGGGGCCTAACGTTCAAAAGTTACCAAATAGGTAAAATAGTTTTGTCTCAATTTGCCTTCTTTGAGACTCATGTTTTCTTATAAACCTAAACTCTTTTTGAGGTGTATATAAATCCATTGTTCATGTTATATCATGAATATAATTATTTTAATGATATATTAATCTTCATTTAATTTCATTTTCTTACATGTAGAGTATGATCCCAAGTAACCAAGTTAAAAGAGTTTATTAAGGCAATCTTATCATTTTTCGAGATTGTTTATGTTTATGGTTCCTTTGATGAAATATCTTAAACATATTAAAGATTTTCATTATCCTTTTTTTATTCATGATATCATCATTTGTTAGTACCATTTTCTCACTCTTTGATACTTAAGATAATGTTTTTAATAAAATCATACCGTCTTTCTGTTCGATCGACAATCCACTGTATTCAAAAACCATGTTTACCAAAATGTGTTCAAAAGATCCTTAAAGATAATTTTCAAGGAAAAAGGGTTTTAAAATTGTTTTATTGTTTTCAAATCTTCTATTATATGTTTTTAAATTTATTTTCAAGGATAAAGGTTTTTAAAAGGTTTTATGTTATAAAAATCAATTTCCAAAGAAGAAAATATATTTTCCTCAATAAATGTTTTTAATAGACCCTTAAAAATTATTTCCCATCTAAGATAACATACATTGGTGTTACTCATGACATTATTGGGAAACTATTAAATGTTTCCTTGAATAGTATTTATTTGAATGGATTATGTTTTTATGGAATTATGTGTATGAAGCCTATTTCTCTTTTATGGGTTATATGATTTTGAAACCCGCTTCTTTTTACATGTTATTTTTATGATAGACTGATTATGAAACCTATATCTTTCTATAGGTTACAATATGATTACATGTTTTTGATACCCAATTCATTTCATGGGTTATGATATATTTATTTATGATCTTGTGGAACATGTATACAAGATTTCATTATGTGATGGGTGTGACCTATATCTCCCTCCAATGCATTCGGTAAATACTTATTTCTCATGATATAAAATAGGGATGTAACGAGGGTTACTCGGTTCAGTATTACAGGTCTAGAATGAGGGTTCCTCAGTTTTGTAATATAGGTCTGGAATAGGGGTCACTCAGTTCAGTAATACAGTTCTAGAATGGGGGTTCACCCAATCCAGTAACAAACTTTTCCCACTAAGATGGTCTTGGAATTGATTCCTTGGCTACTATAGAAATCAGTATATGCTTATGTGTTTCCATAATTTCATGTCCTACTCCTATGTTATGATTTAATGGTGTATGTACTTTATTTTGATTCATGTCTTATTAACTTCCAATATTTATCCCATGATTCATATATAAGATATTTGATATACATGGTAAGATCTTTTATTTTAATGATCATGGTCTAATACACTTATACACAAGTTTATGATTATATTCCTCCCTTTTTACCCTTATTGAGTAGTTGAACTCACCCCTTTTTATGTATCCTTCCCTAGGTTGTGAATATATTTATTATTTTTGATGTGTCTAAGAAGGGTGTCAGTCATGAAGAACCTAGTGTGAGATAATGTATCTCACATATGTATTTGTTTTATGTTTCCATATTTCCAAAGTCACTATACAAACTATGGTATTTGGGTGCCTATTTGTATAATGTTTAAGTATCCCAAAAAAGTAATGTAATGTCTACATTTGTAAATAAAGGGTTTCTCTACATCCATTATATGTAATATAAACTGAAATAGTGAGAAAGAATTCATATATAACAGAAAATAAGTAAATTAATATAAATACCCAACTACTTGATTTGACCATCAGCTGGAGTCTAAACATGTAACTAGTTCATTAATTAAATAAGTTATAGTTTTTATAGTTATGTCACATGATGTTAAACCATCATTGAAATCCTAACTTGGGAACAATGGTGAAAGTATCCAAGATATAGTAAGGAATCCTATAATGATAATAATAATGAAGTGGTTCCAAGGTGATAACCAAGGAAAACATGACCTTAGGGGTTGATCCAAATCAGGTAGTATCTTTAGCTTGGATATAGGTGTAAGAGTGTAATCCAAGGAGCATCATCCAAGGCATTCCACAATAGTTTAATTATAATATATTCCATTGAAATCAACCAAGGTAAAATTAGATAAGTAGTGACTATGCGCAAGGGAGTATCCAAGGAACCTCATTTCAGTATACTTCATGCTATAACCAATGAGTGTATCTAAGGAATCCGGTAATAATAAAAGAGGGAAACAATGGTATCATACTAGTCATCCACTAACAGATGAGGATCAGGTAACTAGGTAGATCTCAAACTTTGAAACTAACATGATTGAATGAGAATAGTGTCCATGAGTACTCAAGGAATTCCCTCAGGAATCCAAGGTGAGCTTGATTTAGACAAGTCCTATTATAATAAAAATGTCTATATGATTTTGGAACCATATAATCAACTCATTTAATTTAACAACCCATGTAATAATCATGACATTTAATAAGTCAATGTGTTCATTCCATGCCTTTAATACAAGTGAAAAAGCATCTCATGAACATTGAACCATTTACTTAAATCATATAAGCCATATTTAATTAACGAGGTTAACTCTTCTTTATTATATAAACACGGTAAGGAATTCTATGGGTGTGCAACTGAGTTATATAATTATATTTAATTAAGATAAGTCATATAAACAATATACTTACCAATTCTATTTAATATTGATTAATCATGTTGAAGCACTTACCTTAGGTGGATCAAGTGATAAACATACATGGTACTAGTGATTAATCAATTAAAATTTCATCTAACTCAAGGGTATTACCATTAAGAGGGCCAAGAGACTCACCCAAATGGTGGATAATGAGTCATAAAAATCAATTATTGATTAACAAATGGAATCACCATGCTTGGGGTGGTCAACATTGGGGTCAAATCCTCCAATGGTGGATAAAATATTTACGAATAGTCTTAGATTATGGTTATAAGGACTATAATAAATACACATTAGTTTAGAAGGTGATTCCCGATGAAATCAACACACACATGGTAATTTATAAAAGGATTAAACTTAAATGATTGTTTATAGGAAACCTACTGTACACTCATATGACTCTCCCTACCCATTATCGACCTCTTAATTTACCTAGATTGGAAGAGATATAAAGAATGAATCAATACCCTAAAAATAGGGAATATAATCCTATATATAAATAGAATTATCGATAGAAATAATAATGAAAAATGGATAAAAATAAATTTACATCTTACCAATAAACATCTAATGTGGTGAAGGAAGATTGAATCGGTACCAGATCGGAGTTTGGGATCAAAACCAATGAAAGAGGATTCAAAGGGTGAAATAGAGAGTAAGGGAGGGGTGGATTTCTATTATAGAGAAATAAAAAGGAATGAGAGAGTTAAAAATAATTCATTTAAGGGAATTCTCATAATTTTATCCCAAATTGTAAATCACATTGTTTGGATACATGGTTATACAAACAATTCCCCAACTATGCATCATCTACTCTAGGGACGGGAATTTCTCCCAATTAGGCCTCACAGTTAGATAAACCATTTGATAGTTGTGAAAAATATATACGAAACATGTCTATAGTTTTTCACATGGTCGAGAAGCTCCTAGAACACGGTTAGGAAAAACTTTACACCTTGTAACACCCCACTATCTATCCTCACAATGTTTTAAGTAACTATGCATCCTACCCCGCATAATTTCTATTAATCGTGAGACTAAACAATTCCACCCAAAGAGATATGCTCTAAGCTCTGACCTCGCCCTAGAAATCCTTGAGACACTCGTGAACTCATTTGGCATCTGTATTAGGTCAAGAAAATAATTATATTGAATTTTAAAGGATCCAAACCTGAGTGAATGACCTAGTTCATACACATATAATTAAATATTAATTAATTACCTACCATAAAATATTTTTAATTTTATGAAACTTTAATGTGATAATGTCTTAGAATATCTATAACATAGAAATGTCCATATTACTTTCCAAATATTATGAGAATCTTGATATTCTTTGATAATGTTATTAAGACATTATTTAATGGGTTACAAGTGAGGGAAACTGTTGGGTGAAAGTAATAGTAGAAGGATAGGACTTCTTCGCATGATGTTCTCACTCTATAATCTTTAAAAAGGAATATTATAAGGACATTCCCACTAATATGAATTCCAAATATTATGAGTTATTAGATATTCCTATTTTTAAATGTGCATAATTATTAATACACATTATATTATTATTCATGAATATCAGGATCCATACAGACTAATGTAATAGAGGCCCATATGTTTAATACAATGATATTTAAACTTTTTGTTAAATATTCATTATGTAAAACTATGATACATTCCAGAATCATATTGATCTAATGAATTTGAGAACATGGATACATAAAATTATTATTCATAAGAGATATATATAATGTCCCACTTAGTTCTTCATATCTAGACCCTTCATAGACATTTCAACCCTAACACATTTCTTCATATCCTATACAATGTAAACTAAAGAAAGAGCGAGAATAGATGCTTAATAATGTTAAATAAGGGTGATATCAACAAAACATGAGAATAAGGGTATGAGAACATGAGAATAAAATTTGAAAATTCATACCATGTATATTATAAATCATAATCTTGAGTCATGGAATAAATATTGTCAGTTCATAAGACATGAATCATAAAGGATTCAACTAACATGGTCCATAAGAGTATAACATTGGTATAAGATATGAGTTTGTTCCATACAAAAAATAATATAAAATCATTTATATAGTAGTCAAGGATTAATTCCAAGATTATCATATTGGATTGAGTTCACTCCCAAAAGCAACATAGTATTCAATGTTCACTCCCATGACTATCATATTTTATAGGGATAAATCCCAAAAACCATCGTAGTAGTCAATATTCACTCATAATACAATCATAATGACTAAATTCTCCTAATTAACTATGTTCACTCTATATTCTAATCCTATTTATCTCATGAGATATCAATCATTACATGATTCATTAGATGGATATATAATTCAGGGCCCACCCATAACATAATGAAGACAATCCCCCCATGTGAAACAAGATCATAAGAAAATTCATCATATCATTACCAAAGAAAAGAAATGGGTTTCATAAATATTTCATCATAATATAACACATGTAAAATAAATGGGGTTTAAAAACATTTCATCATTTCATTATAGAATATAACATGTAAAAATAATAGGTTTCATAAAAATATTGTCATAATAATCATAAACCACACATAGAAAGAATTTGTATGGTATCATTGGATAATATCCCTAGAAAAGATTATTTCAAATAATGGGTTGTTGTATTTGATGAATAAAAATACCATTATAAGATAATTAATATAATCTAGAGGAAAATACAATTTCTACTTTGAAAATATCTTTTTAAAAACTAAATATTAAAAAAATATGCTGAAAATAATTTTCTTTGAAAATATATTTCAAAATTTTCAATAAATATTTACAGTATTTAGTGGTTATTATGATGATAAATTATATTCACGATGTATATGATAAAAGAAAAAATTCATTTACATTTTTTTTAAAAGTCAAAAATACCTTGTTTTGAAAACAAAGAGAATATTACTTTTAAAAAAGTTCATATAAATTAAAAAATTTATAAAAATGGCTTAAAAAGAATATTATTATAGTAAAAAAATCATTCAAAACAATTTAATAAAATAACTATATAGAAGAAATGGGGGTTTTGAGCATAGAAGGTAATAATGCTGATTTTAATTAAAAACGTATTTTTGGTCTCATGAGACATTAAGGTGATGAAAATGAAATTAAACATTTATTTTCAATAAATAATATAGATTATAATAAAATTAATGAGTTTATTTGGAGGTATATCATAATATTTTATGATTTAAAACTTAATCATAATAAATCTCGACAAACAATTAGATTTTGACATAAAACCATTACCACTTTATTAATATTTTAATCATAATCCCCATGAAATAAATATGATTATATTTATTTCTAAATACATTTAAATTTTATAAAAATAATATTAAAATAAATTCAGGGACATTATAAACACCAGATAAAAGGAAAAAGTTTTGAATATAACATGTATCTCAGAAAAATTAAAGTTAGATGAAAATCCATTACCTTGAGTCCCACTTGCCTAAAAATTGTTCAATGATGCTATATAATAAATTTATGTTTATTATAATTCTATAAAAATACTTTACATACTTATAATATAATATATGATCCATTTATATCTATTTTACACCCATTTATCAATAATTCCTTATTCAAATTGTCCTTCCGTGGTATAAACTGTTTCATTTTTCTTGAGTAATTCAATTTTGTAGTTATAATACATTTACTTTGATCATGGTTAAATAATATAATTTTTTTTAATAGTGTTCAAAATATCACATATATTCATTAAATATTTTTTTAGATTCGTCTATAAAATTTAGGGATATAGAATTGAATTTCACCGTTTATGTAGACGGTATGCCATACATATGCATGAATACTATTTTTACATTTCAATAAATGAAATAAAATAAATGTAAATAATAATTCAAAATTTTAAAATCATTATTATATAATATATATCTTATATATTCATTAAATTAATCCTTATTACCATCATAGTATGATGGAAATGAAAAAAAATCGCATCGCTTCGTGGAAGCGATTGTGCACACATATGCCGGAATGATGTTATCATTTTCCAATATATTTAAAGTTAATAAAGTAGATGAAATATTATTTTTACATTAATATAATTTTTTCATAATTATAATACATAAATATTAAACCCATTATAATAACCTTCCTTGAAATATGGTGGTGGAAACTGAACTCTATCATTGCGTGGAGATAGTAATATGTACGCACACATGATCCATACTTTCACTTCCCATTTGATGGAAAGAGTGTGGTTAATGGTGATCACATAGTCATAATAAAATTACAATATATTTAGGATAATGAATTAATTATTTTATGATAAATACCATATAATTATTGGAATTGTAGAAATGTAAAAACAAAGAAAGTGATCCGTTAAGGAGATTATATCTTCTTTGAAACAACACCATTAAATATCTTCTTAAGAATCTCGGGGTTCAAATTGTGGGAACCAAAGAAAATCTAAAATGCGTATAAACAAGTTGAGAAGTGATTTTGGTAGGGTATGTTCGAGATATATTCATAAAAAGTATTGAATAAGTGAGCATAGTAGGTTCCCTTCTATTATTGAAATGAGGGTTACTTTTGAAATTTCTAAGAATATTAAATTATAAAAAATTCATTATTTACCAAAATGTATTAAAATAGAAATATATTAAATTATAATATATGATAAATTATAATATATTAAAATATAGGTAAAATTATTTAATTATAATATATTAAAATATTAGTTTTAATCCTATCAACTAATAGAATTTTTATAGGTTTAAGTGGTTTTTTAAAACTTATAATTTGGTTTTACAACATGGTTTATCCATTTTAAACCTAACCACGACAACAATATTTTCACCTGAAAAGGGTTATAATTTTACCTAAAAGTTAAATTTTGACTGATAAATGTAAAATAAATTTATTTTTTGAACATATATTATCGACATTGAACCCTTTAAATATTTTTATTATTTTTCAATAATTTAATAAAATATTATTTTGATGAAATACCATGAATGTCAATTTGGACACTATTTATCTAATTTGACATAAAATACATAAATAAAAATTTTATATTCAAATATAATTCTTTTAAAAAATTATAATATATAATATATATCTAAAAAATTCATTTAAAAGTTTAAGTAACACAAATTATATTGATTTTAATATTTTTGAAATAATTTATATTATTTTTCTATTAATGAAGAAATAATACATCAGTGTTGCACAAGAATTTAAATTAATTATATAATTAATAAAAATTAGAAATAATTTTCCATAATGGTGATAATTTTTATTATTCCATTGATATATATTTATATTCTTTAGTAGCTTAATTTTTACCAAATGTGGACCCATAAGAGTTATTTCAATCTAAGGGGGTGACACTTTGTAACTTTCTTCCTTTAAATATTATATAAGACATTTTCATCGACCAGGTTCCATAGAATAAATAAAATTATAGCATAATTTATTATTTTTCAAATTTTATTTGTGAAATATTAATTATTATGAAAACTTATGGCATTTTCACTTAGTTATAACCTAGATTAACCCAATTTACCATTTACTAATGTGAAAAATGTTACCACAGTTACAATTCATATTGTCAAAAATTAAAAGGGAACAATTTATGTTTTTTTAACCTTATGATTACAAATAATGAATCCATTTTTATAAAGGTTAAATCTATATAATTATAATAAATAAATTTTAAATTAGTAGTGAATGACCTAACGAAAACCACTTTTTAGAAGTATACAATTTTTAGTATAATATTGGATTTATTCATATATGGCACATAAATTTTTTTTATATGAATGTTGAATGATTTTAATGAATAATATATATATATATATTTCATTTAAATAATTAAACAATATTTATTAATTTATTACAACAAAAATTCTAGGAATTCCTAAAAATAATTTTATTGAAAAATATATCCTTTAATTTCCAATTAGTTTTTTTCATTTATGATTAATTGATAACCAAAAAAATAATTTTTTGATATATAAACCATAATTTTTTCGTATTAAGTATCTCTATTTATACATTCCAATCCACTAGTTAGGTGATAAATATCACATTAAATGATAATATTTTGATGATATATCACAATTTTTTTAAACCCAGTGTTGTGTGTAATGAAATATATTAGTGAAATTATTTTTATTATATCATTTCATAAGATAAAAGTGTTTCACATTATACCCCCATTAAAATAAATTCTTCCCATGAAATTAGTCACTATAAAGTTAAAAAAGGTGGATATATCTATTTCATTACATCCTCTGGTTCCCAAGTAGCTTCTATGAATTTCTAATTCCTCTAAAGAACATTTTCCCTGTGAGTAGTCATGTTATATATTAATTTATCTAAATGATTCAATAATTATAACAATTTTTCCTCACAGTAAAGATCACTATCTAGTTTTACAACCTCTAATTTTAGTACATGTGAAGCATTATGTTTCTACTTCCTCATAAGAGATATATGAAATATTTTACAAACACGAGATATGTTTGGTGGAAGAGACAATGATATGCTACAATACCAACTTTTTCAAGAATATTAAAAGGGACAATTTTAATAGGGTTCATATTTCCCTTCTTTCTAAATCTCATAAATTTATTCCATGAAGAAATACATGAAAAAAAATTATCACCAACTTCAAATTCCAGATCACATTGATGATTGTCAGCACAACCATTCTATTGACTCTAGGCCGCCATAAAATTTTATTAAAAGGATATAACATTCAATAACATTCCCTTATCTATTTTATGTCCCAATATGTTTATTTCTCTAACTTTACCCCTATAGGATAGAGTTATAAACTTCTTTCCATTGGGGTCTTTATAAGGAGTTACCTAATATTTAGAGGGAAAACTATTTTAGTAAGAAAACAAGAAAAGACGAAGGTGTTGATCCCAAACACCTTTTAAATACATAGAAAAATATATCAATATATACTATAGCGTTTGAGTGGTTCTCTAGGAATAACCATCTGTCTAAGGATGATATGATATACAGAAACTCAACTCTGTATCCGTTGCTTTTTGAAAAAATCTCTTGAACGTTATGGTAAACCACAGATCTTGATCATATACAATAGAATATGAATCTTGTTGAAGCCTTACCACATCGTTAATGGTTATTATAGAAAAATCATCATGAGATTAATCTTATGTATAGGTAATAAATTGTGCCGAATTTGTAAAGAGATGGACGAAAACCAAAATTGAATAATAGCCCTTAGAAGTTTTGGGTAGTCCAATGAAAAAGTCCATGGTGTTGTTTTTTCATTCTCATTCTGGTTTAGGAAATGTTTGTAGCAAGCCCTTATACTTATATCTCTTAGACTTAACATTATGACATACCAAACACTAAGATATATACTTTACAATATCAATCTTGATGTACAACAAAAAATACACTTTCAGATCACTATATTCTTTTTTTACTTATAGGATGAATAGATAATGATGAACTATGGGACTCATCTAATATCCCATTATTCAAATCTAGTATGTATAGAAGACATAAATAATTATAGAACATTACTATTCTATCATAATAAATGTTAAACTTAGGAACATTTATAACGTCATTCCACAGATCTACATCTTTCTTTTGTGAGTCTTTAATCTTCACATAGACAAATTGTTGAACACCCCCATGAGAAATATAATATTTATCCCAATTTTTCATGATTTAAAGATCAATCCTTTATAAATCAAAAAATATTAGATCATTTGGGATCATGAACATAGATATTATAGCATGATCCTTTCGACTTAGATCATCTTTCACTTTATTCTATTTCCTAGGATTGTAATGTTGAAATGCATGGCCGATTGTCACCTATCGACCGGTCAAGGTTCTGGTGCTCTGCTAATGTGTATAACAGCACTCGGGTCGAATCCTCGGCGATGATACTTTGTAATAGTCATTTGTTTTTAGTTAATTGTATTATGATTGGGGGGTTTTCTTCATAGCTTATGAAATAATTTATATATGATGTTTTATTTAACAAATTGATAAAGATTGGGGTGAGTTCATCATTAGGTAGTTAAGCTTGTGATATCCTTAAGCTTTGCTTTATATTGCATTAAATTAACACCCATGTCACAAGATGATTTTGATCGGAATTCCCAAGTGTTAATGCTTTAATCCAAGCCGTAACATAAATTATGTTTCTAATAATTACCATTACTTGTTTATGGTAGTGTATTTTTGGTTCCAATAATCCATGAAATCCACATATTAAACAAAACATGTCATTAATCCATGACATATAAAGTTCAACATACACAATATTAATTTAAAGAACATTCGTCGAGCAAAATATCTCAATCACTTAATATAACTAAATTATAAATCACCCCAATTAAAGATTTACCCAGCCATTAAAATTATTACTAATCTGGTTATAATGATTATGGTGATGAATTGTAAAGAGAAGAAAAATATAGGGACAAGATAAGAGTAGTGCGCTGAACACACACACAAACGATGAAGAAAATTAAAAATGGATATTCGATTGAATGAGGAAGAAGAACAAGGAAAGTGGATTCAACTGAATTTAAACTATTTTAAGAACATAAATATTAAACTACAGAAGGGGGATAATAATAATAGATATTGAATAAGTAACTTTCATTAAAACAGAATTACAAAGAAAGAGACTTACAAAATTACAAAAATGAAGAACACGAAATTAAGTGAAAACAAAGAGAGGAGGAAAGGTCTCTCAAGTGAAAACTTGAGTATGGAAGATCCTCCCAAGCCTTTTACAAGGCCTTGGTCGTTCCAATATGTTATCCTCTCTTCTGAAATGCCAACCCCTCTCAAGGAGAGAATGGGAGAGTATTTATATCCCAAGGAGTAGACTGTTTACATTCCAGCAATACCCATCCACTTGGCTCGCAGATATGGACTTCATGACAGCCAAATCTCAAGACATCGTCTTCTTCAAAGTTGTATATATTAATGTTTTCCGACTACTCTAAAATTTTGATTCATTTGGACGTAAGGAGGAAAAGTTATGGCCATCAGATTAAACAAAGTAAAACTGTCCATTTCAATCCAGTCTTTTTGATGTTCATAATGTGAAAGGGTTTTTTAATATGAAGATGCCTTCAAATCCGAATGATTTTTTCAACAAAGTCGGCCGGCTATATCTCCTCTTTCACAATGCAAAATATCAGCTCGATTTGATGCTCACATCATGAGACATGTCATGAATACTATAATGATTTTAATTCTAGGCCAGAATTGTGGGCTGGACTTCAAAGCATCATTTGGGCCCCTTGTACTTGATTTGGGCCCTGAAATTTTTATACAAGATCAAATTTTGTGTCCCCCGAATTATTGTGGAGGGTTAATGTTTTTGGAATTCTGTATTGAGCCCAATAAATCAATCTTCAAGGCTAGTCCAGTTTGTTCACGGATTCTTTGGTCTTGTTTGTGAGGACCATATGACCCTTCAAATGGCAGAATTGGCTCATGGTACCTTCTACTGAAATGTTTTATATTGAAACTATAATCCTAAAAAACAAAAAGAAAACAATTGAGATCATTATAGTGATAGTTATTATTAAAACATTAAACTGACTCAATTGGACTACTTCTAAAAATGCTCAAAAATTATACTTAATATTAAAACATTAATATTTCACACAAATTATGCACATTTCATATAAAATAAGTAAAGAGGGAATATAATAAGTTATGAAAATATTAATAACATCAAATCCCCCACACTTAGATTTTTTCATGTCCTCATGTGCAACAAATATAAAAACATGACAAAATCATTTTTACTCACAAACAGATTTTAAAATTTTGTTTTCTCCAATCAGGGGAGGATTAGACTATTTCACTCATCCATTTTGAAATCCACCACAAGTTGTTACAGAAACAATTTTCCAAAACTAATTAATTTTTTCATGCTCCAATTTAGAAATGGAAACTGTGGACACTCAAAACTCACACCTCTCAAGATGATAAAATTTATTTGTGGAGGTTCACTCATTCACCAACGAAAAGTGAAAATATTAGAGTTTGAAAAGAGCTCTCTGCTTACAATCCCTATCCAAAGTGAACAAGAATCAAGAGGTCTTTTAAGGGGTTTTTCTGTGGCTATGGGACAGTAGGAATATAATGTCCAAGAGAGCGAAGAAGAGGGTTAAAGTACCAACATAGAAAAAGTAATGCACTTTTTTTTGAAATAAAACATGGAAGGAAATGAAAATACATATTTACAAAGGAATGATTTTGTGAAGATAGACACAATAGAGGAATAAAATATGAATGTAATGAGATGATGGAACATTTACAAGACACAAAACTTCTCCCAATGATATAATAATATAATGCAAGTGCTCTTTTTTTTCTTTGTTTTTTCATAAGTTGACCATGAAACAGATCTCACACTCATATTCCAACCCATGTTTGATCTCCTCACTACAGTAATTGTAATTGTTATAACAAGATCAAAGGTTGAGGAAGAGTGATTTTTGACCTACCCAAGACACAACCCATTTTTTCATTTTTTTTTTGATTTTTTTTTTGAATTTTGATTTTTTTTTTGAATTTTTTTTTGAACACTTTTCAATATCATTTGTACAATACATTCCCAAATCCCACTGAATGACAACCTCCCCCCACAATAAATTGGATTCTTTCCCTCAAGCATATGATAACACACCAGAAAGTAAGGAAATGATACCCAAACATGAAATCCATTCCGCCCCCACACTTAAATTTCAAAAACATATGCAATGAAAATTCATGTTGATATTGGGTGGGATAAGGTATTGGGCTTGTAATGTGTATATAAAAGAAAAGGTTTTCATAGGCGCGAAGGGGCTTTCAAAAGGAGGATTAATGTAAGGGAAATGGGAGGCGATTTGGATATTTTGATTCTAATGTGGTTCAGAAAATGCATCTGTCATATTAATAGACACTAAGGTAGGAAATTCAGCTCGAAGGTCCACAAACTCGAGACTCACAAATGGGGGTGAAAACACACATTTTTGAAAATATGGCCATAGGTGGCCTTGGCATGAAAGCAAATGTTTGTTCTCATGGTTGGGTAAAATCATTTTCCAAATAAAAAATTGAGCATTCAAAATGTGTTGGTTTTGACAGAAAATTATTTATCCAAAGTCATAATGAAAATACAAAATTTTTGAGATGAAAAAATGTCTGTTAACTACCCAAAATGGTTGTACAAAATTTCAAAACTTGATGATGAGTAAGCATGACTTATAATTTTTTTGTATTTTTTAAGTGATTTTTTTTTTGGTTTTTTTAGTTTTTTATTTTTTTAAAGATACACCCACACAAAAGAGAATTTGGAAAATAATGGTTTTGATAAAGAAAATGGTAAAAAAATGAAATAGAGAGGAAGAAGAAGAAAGAGGTAGAGAGAGGAAGAGATAGAGAGGGTTAAAGGGAAAGAAGTTCCCCCTGGTTTGGATTTAGCGAGTTTCCTTCTCTATCTAGTGGTAGGTCGGCTAGAGAAGTTGGGGAGCCAGTGTAAGTCGATGTTGATCCATTATTGTGTGTCCTATCATAGTGATTCTTTAAATGATGTCCATTTACCATAAATTTCCTTTTGGAGGAGGGGTCTTGGACTTGCACTGCACCAAATGGGTAAACGTTAGTAATAACCAAAGGACATTCCCAACGAGAATTAATCTTGCTTGGGTGAAGCTGAAATCGAGAATTGAAGAGCATTACCTTTTCACCTTCATGAAATACCTTTCTCAGGATGTTTTTGTCATGGAGTACCTTAGCCTTCTCTTTGTACAAATTGGAATTATCATAGGATTCATGTCGACGCTCCTCCAGTTCATCTAATGGAAACAATATTTCTTCACCAGATTTTTCAAGATCAAAATTACATGTTTTCAGGCCCAAAATGACTTATGTTGCATTTCAACTGGTAAGTGACATGCTTTACCAAAAACAAGCTGAAAAGGAGACATCCCAATGGGTGTTTTCTAGGCAGTTTGATAAGCCCAAAGTGCTTCACCAAGTCTTTCAGGCCAGTCTTTTCTGGTGGGTTTTACAATTCTCTCAAGCACTCTTTTCACTTCTCTATTATAAAGTTCATCCATTCCATTTTTTTGGGGGTGATATGTAGTTGAAGTTTTATGTACAACCCCATTCTTTTTTCAGAAGATCTTCCATGGTTCTATTACAAAAATGGGTTCCTAAGTCACTGATCAAGGAATGCGGTGTGCCAAATATTTGGAAGATGTGGGTCTTTAGGAACTCACTAACAGTATGAGCATCATCCTTCCCAGTGGGTTAGGCCTCAACCCACCTTGAAACATAATCGACCACAAGAAGAATGTATGAGAATCCATTGGAAGGGGGAAATGGTCCCATGAAATTGATGCCCCAAACATTGAATATTTCACAAAAGTTTAAAGGCTTTTGACGAATATCATTTCTATTTGAAATTGTGCCAAACTTTTGGCAAGTGGGACATGATTGACAAAACACATGTGAGTCCTTGAAGAGTGAAGGCCAGAAGAATCTGGAGTCTAGGACCTTTCGGGAGGTCCTTTGTGGTCAAAAGTGGCCACCACCATGCATTGAGTGACAAAATTATAAAATGGAAGAATATTCATCTTCATCAACAAATCTCCTAATTTCCATGTCTGTCCTAGTTTTCCAAAGTTTATTTTCTTCCCAAAAATAGTATTTTGAATCACTTTTCAACTTCATTTTTTGTTCTTTTGAAAATATTTCAGGAAAAACACCAGAAACCAAGTAATTTACAATTGGGGCATACCATGGTAGTTTTCGAGTGAGAGATGAAAGGTGCTCAATTGGAAATTCAGGATCAATGATTTCAGAATGAGGAGAATTAGGAATTTTACTCAAGTGATTAGCCACATGCTTTTCTTTTCCGGGTCTATCTTTTATTTCAAGGTCAAACTCTTTGGGCATTAAAATCCATCTTGTTAGCCTTGGTTTGGAATCACTTTTCTTGAGTAAGAACTTAATAGCAGAATGGTCTGTGAAGATGATGATTTTGGTACCAAATAGATAGGGCCAAAATTTATCTAAGGCATAAACCACAGCTAAAAGTTCCTTTTCAGTCACAGTGTAGTGAGATTGAGCTTCATCCAATGTTTTTGAGGCATAATAGATGACATGAGGAATGTTTTCTCTTCTTTGACCAAGAACAGCCCCAACAACTCTATCAGAAGCATCACACATCAATTCAAAGGGTAAGGACCAATCTGGGGGTTGGATTATCGGGGCAGATGTAAGATCAGTTTTGAGTTCAATGAAGGATCTCTTGAAAACCTCATCAAAATGGAAAGAGATATCATTTTGGAGCAAACGAGTGAGTGGGAGAGAAATTTTACTAAAGTTATGGATGAATCTCCGATAGAAACTAGCATGACTAAGGAATGATCAGATGTCTCGAACAGAAGTGGGTGGAGGAAGTGATTGGATCACTTCAATTTTGGAAGGATCGACTTCAATACCATCTTTTGAAACTATGTGCCCTAGAACAATCCCATTTGCAACCATTAAGTGAAATTTTTCAAAATTTAACACAAGGTTACACTTGACACACTTTTGAAGGACTAGAGAGAGTGAATGCAAACATGATTCAAGTGACTCACCATAAATGTTGAAGTCATCCATGAAGACTTCCATGCAGTGTTCAATGAATTCTGAAAAGATACTCATCATACACCTTTGGAATGTTACAGGAGCATTGAAAAGTCCAAAATTCATTCTTCTATATGTATATGTTCCAAAGGGGCATGTGAAAGTAGTCTTTTCTTTGTCCTGAGGTGAGATTGGGATTTGAAAATAGCCGGTGTATCCATCAAGAAAGCAATAGTGTGACTTTCTGGCTAATCTTTCTAGCATTTGAACAAGGAATGGAAGAGGGTAGTGATCTTTTCATGTTTTAGCATTCAATTTTCGATAATCGATGCATACACGCCATTTGTTCTTAACTCGAGTTGTGACTACCTCCCCATGTTCATTTGTGACAACAGTTATCATACCCTTCTTAGGTACAACTTGAATTGGACTAACCCATTAACTATCAGAAATTGGGTAGATAATACCAGCTTGAAGAATCTTGGTGATCTCTTCCCTAACTACCTCAAGTATGAGTGGATTGAGTCTTCATTGGGGTTGTCTAACTGGTTTGGATGTCTCCTCCAGATGGATTTGATGCATGCAAAGGGAAGGGTTGATTCCTGGTATGTCATCTAGGGTCCAACCTAAGGCTTTTTTTCCTCTAACACTTGAACAAGTTTGGACTCCTCGGTTTCAGTAAGGGTGGAAGAGATAATGATAGGATTTGAGTGATCATGGAAGAGGAATGCTTATTTCAGGTGTGCAGGAAGAGGTTTCAGATCAGTCTCATCTTTTACTTTTGGGCTCGACAACTCAGGAATGGAAGAAGGGACTTCAGTTACTTCAGGGTCATTTTCCTTAATACTCTCCAAGGTGGAGCAGTAGAGATCAAAATTGATGTGGAATTCAAGAGAGTTTTCAAGTTCCTCTATATTGATGGAGTCTATGAATGAGAGGTCCACATCAACTTTACCATTTATGACTTTGTTAATCATGGTGCAGATTTCACAAGATCCTTTATCATTAGAACATGAATAACATGGTGGATTGGGGTTCAATAGACTCTTAGAAGTGTCCTCAGAAGCATGGATTGAAAATGCAGAGTGATCCTTAGATGGGTATCGCATGTCTTGGAAAATGTTGAACTTGACCAGTTGGTCACTGAATTCCATGGATAGGATGCATGAATGGACATCAATCTTGGTTCTTGCAGTCATGAGGAATGGTCTTCCTAGAATTAGGGGAGATCGAGAAGATTTCGTCTCACCTTCCTTGTCAAGGACATAGAAATCATCAGGGAAGATAAGGTCATTGACTCGGACAAGGACATCCTCAATTATTCCCTCAGGACTGGCTATGCTTCGATTGGCTAACTAAATGACAACACCTGTTGTGTGCAAGGGACCTAGACCAAGGTTGTATAATATGGATTTGGTCATGACCTTAATTGAGGCTCTTAGGTCTATGAGTGCATCATCAAAGTTGGAACTTCCAATTTGGAATGGAACCGTAAAGGTCCCTGGATCTTTACACTTTATGGGAATAGACTACAGGGTGGAAACATTTTTGAAGGTCCTAAGTTTCCTCTTGTGGGTACACAACTCCTTGAGAAACATGGCATACTTAGGAATTTGTTTTATGGCATCTAAGAGGGGAATGTTGACTTCAACAGGTCTAAACATGTTGAGCATTTCAGGATCAGGTTCAAAGGACTTCCTTGGTTTAGAAACAGCTTGAGGAAAAGGAATTGGATTCCTAAGTGGAATGGAAGGAGGTGATGGAATGGATTTAGATTCCTTTTCAATTTTCTTTTTCTTTTCATTTTATAGGTCAACATTCAAAGGAGGGTTTGAGGATTTATCTTGAGGCAAAGCGAGTTGCTTTCCTGATCTAAGTGAAATTGCACTTACATTACCCTTGGGGTTGGGTAATGGTTGAGTTGGGAGTTGGGAATAATTTGATTGTTGTTGCTGGCTCAGGTGGGATGCAAGTTGACCTATTTCAGTTTCAATGTTTTTAAGGCTAGAACGGGTGAAGGAGGCAAGATCTTCCACTGCAATTTCCCATGGTTTCTTGGAAGAAGAGGCTTGTCCCTGATTTGGATTACCTTGATTTTGGTTCTTGGGAAAGTGATTGTATTGGGTTGGGAATTGGGAAGGCTCATTCAGATAGTGGAATCCAGGAGGAGGATTGTTCCTTTGAGGTTGAGGAACAAAAGGATAAGGTTGATGGAAGTTACCACCACCTTGACCATATTGGAATTGGTTTGGGTTTTAAGGAGGGAATTGAGGGGGGTGATATATGGGATTACCATACCTAAGGCCTTGGTTATAGGAAGAAGATAAAGGCTCAGAGTGAGGTTGGTTGAAGTTACTAACAAACTGACCTGATTGTTGAGGGTTGGGGTTCTGCTGAGCATATGCTGCATTGAGCTCCATTGGTCCGAATGAATAAGGTTGATCCTCTTGAAGTTCTGGACATGTGTCTGTTGGCTAAGCTGGGGAGCTATATATTCCACAATTCTTGATGGGTCCAGGGAATAGTGACTGTGGAGAAGATGAGGCTGGGGCTTTGGTATCCACCGCTAATTGACGCACAAGACTTGTAAGTTCACTCATCCACTCAGTCATCTTATTAGGCTCTATGAATTGATTATCTTGGGCTTTTTTGACTTGAGCATGTGCTCGAGTATGGAATTGTTGTGTGTTTGCCTCCATGTTACATATGATATCTCTTGCAGCTGCAGGAGTTTTATCAACAAAAGCACCGCCGCTTGCGGCATCTATGAGAGTTCTCTCCATATCAAATAACCCCTCATATAAGTATTGGATCAAGAGTTGGTCTGGGATTTTATGGTGTGGGAAGGTTTCCACAAGCTTTTTGAACCTCTCCCAGTACTCATGGAGTGATTCATTTGGGAATTGATGGATACCACTTATTTCCTTTTGGTTGGAAGCGGTACGAGAAGTAGGAAATAATTTTTCTAGAAAGAGACGCTTCATGTCATTCCATGTAGTTATGGAACCAGGAGGGACGTAGTAGAGCCATGACTTGGCAGAGTTAGCTAGGGAGGAAGGGAATGCTTGGAGTTTGATTTGTTCTTCAGAAACCCCTTGAGACTTCATGGTAGAGCACACCACCTGGAACTCTTTGAGATGTAGATGCGGATCCTCACCGGCTAGCCCATGGAAATGAGGTAGAAGATGAATCAAACGCAATTTGAGTTCTAAGTCAGCCTCTATGTTTGGATATTGAATACCATGGGGTTGGTAATTCATATCAGGGGAAAAAAGTTCTTTCAATGATTGTTCCCTAGGATTGTCCATATCGAATTCAATTGGTAGGGCAATGATTGGTTCTTGGGTGATTTGGTTATCCCTAATGGTCCTCCTAAGCCGACGAAGAGTTCTATCAATTTCAGGGTCAAAATAATCAAAGGGATTCTTTTGGAGGCTATGGGGCATTCAGAGAGATTTAGAAAGGATGAGGAAGATGGGTTTTCCTTTGTGTTTTTTTTTCAGTTTATGATTTTTAATAGAAAGACGGGTTTTTATTGTGTTTTTTTTTAATTTTTTTCAAAGTTTGTTTTTATTGTGTTTTCTTGACAATAACCAAAAACTAATGACTACTTAAAGCACTATCCCTGGCAACGACACCATTTGAAATGAACTGCCGATTATCGACTATCGACCGGTCAAGGTTCCAATGCTCTGCTAATGTGTATAGCAGCACTCGGGACGAATTCTCAGCGATGATACTTTATAATAGTCGTTTGTTTTTAGTTAATTGTATTCTGATTGGGGGGTTTGTTTGCAGAGCTTATGAAATAATTTATATATGATGTTTGATTTAACAAATTGATAAAGATTGGGGTGAGTTCATCGTTAGGTAGTTAAGCTTGTGATATCCTTGAGCTTTGCTTTATATTGCATTAAATTAACACCCATGCCACAAGATGATTTTGATCAGAATTCCCAAGAGTTAAAGCTTTAATCCAAGCCGTAACATAACTTAGGTTTCTAATAATTACCATTACTTGTTTATGGTAGTGTATTTTTGGTTCCAATAATCCATGGAATCCACATATTAAACAAAACATGTCATTAATCCATGACATATAAAGTTCAACATACACAATATTAATTTAAAGAACAATCATCGAGCAAAAGCTCTCAATCAATTAAAATACATAAATTGTACCTCACACTAATTAAAGATTTACCCATACATTAAAATGATTACTAATCTGGTTATAATGATTATGGTGATGAATTATATAGAGAAGAAAAAGAAAGGGACAAGATAAGAGTAGTGCACCGAGCACACACACAAATGATGAAGAAAATTAAAAATGGATTTTCGATTGGAAGAGGAAGCAGAAGAAGGGAAGGAGATTCAACTGAATTTAAATTGTTTTAGGAACATAAATATTAAACTACATAAGGGGGATGAGAATAATAGATATTGAATAAGTAACTTGCATGAAAACAGAATTACAAA
Organism: Viscum album; assembly: GCA_963277665.1. Taxonomy (NCBI): domain Eukaryota; kingdom Viridiplantae; phylum Streptophyta; class Magnoliopsida; order Santalales; family Viscaceae; genus Viscum; species Viscum album. Next base: position 740,683,768 of record OY728123.1, on the reverse strand, counting down.
GAAAGAGACAAAATTACAAAAAACGAAGAACACGAAATTAAGTGAAAACAAAGAGAGGAGGAAAGGTCTCTCAAGTCAAAAAATGAGTATGGAAGATCCTACCAAGCCCTTGGAAAGGCCTTTTTCATTACAATATGTTCTCCTCTCTTCTGAAATGCCAACCCCTCTCAAGGAGAGAAGGGGAGAGTATTTATAGCCCAAGGAGTAGACTGTTTACATTCCAGCAATACACCTCCACTTAGCTCACAGATATGGACATCATGATAGCCGAATCTCGAGAAATATCCTTCTTCAAAGTTGTAGATAATAAAGTTTTCCGACTACTCGAAACATTTGGAGTCATTTGGACTTAAGTATCAAAAGGTATGGCCGGATGATTTAACAAAGTAAATCCGTCCATTTCAATCCAGTATTTTTGATGTCTATAATGTGAAAGGGTTTTTTAATATGAATATGCCTTCAAATCCGAATGGTTTTTTCAACAAAGTCTGCAACCTATATCTCCTCTTTCACACTGCAAAATATCAAATCGATTGGATTCTTACATCATGAGATATGCAATGAATACTATACTGATTTTAATTCTCGTCCAGAATGGTGGGCTGGATTTCAAAGCTTCATTTGGGCCCTTGTACTTGGACCTTGAAATTTTTATACAAGATGAAATGTATTGTCCCCAAAATTATTGTGGAGAGGTAATGTTTTTGGATTTCTGGATTGAGCCCAGTAAATCAATCTTCAAGGCTGGTCAATTTTTTTCATAGATTCATTGGTCTTGTTTGTGAGGACCATATGACCCTTCCAATGGAAGAATTGGCTCATGGTACCTTCAACTGAAATGTTGTATATTGAAAGGATAATCCTAAAAAACAATAACCACACAATTGGGATCAATATAGTGATAGGTATTATTAAAACATTAAACTGACTCAATTGGACTACTTCTAAAAATGCTCAAAAATTATACTTAATATTAAAACATTAATATTTCACACAAATTATGCACATTTCATATAAAATCAGTAAATAGGGAATATAATAAGTCATGATAATATTAATAACATCAAATGTATTAAGCCTTTATAATATATAATTAGACCCAACCATCTTCTGTGGAATATATTAAAATATTCCTACGTAAAAAATATACTCTAAATTGTTTTTATCTATATATATATCAAGACATTCTCAAAAAATATATATGCCTACATATCTTTAATGAAAAATTTACCATAAATACCTCTAAATCAAGAGTAGGGTAATTTGTTTCCTGAATCTCCAATTGGTGTGAGGAATTATCATTCACTATATAGTTCTATATGAGAAAACATATTCGTTCTCTCCTTGATGAATCACTATAGATTACAAACCCTTCTCCACTATAGGTTAATGAAATTACATGTATACTAACTAATATTCTCTTCAGTTCCGTGAAATTTTCCTCACATTCATATGTTCAAAGTAACTTATATCCCTTCTAAGTTTACATAGTGAGTGGATTAGAAAGTCAAGAAATTTTTTCCACAAAGTGCTTTTAATATACAACCAAACCAAGCAAGCTACGGATATTAGTCACAATGGTTTATCTAGTCCAATATTAAATAAAATCCATATTTTATGGATCTATCTCTATAACCTCACTTGGGATTATATAACCCAAGAATGAATCTTTCCAATGAAAAAAATTAACACCTAAAAAAATTTACATAAATTTCCCCTTCTATAGGGTCTTCAACACAATTCCCTTATGATCTTTATTCTATACCTTACTATTTCAATATATAATAATATCATTTATAAACACTACAAAAAATTGATCAAGGTAATATCTAAAGGATATATTCATTGAATCCATGAAGATATTGGGGATAATGAGTAAGACCAAATGGAATCAATATAAATTCATAGTGTCCATACCTTATAAAAATACTTTATTCAGTATATCCTCCTTATTGAAACTCTATCGATGTTATCTAGAATGAAGGTCAGTCTTAGATAAGTATTATGCCCCACATAGTTTATCAAACATGTCATTAATAAGGGGTAAATGATATTTTTTCTTGATCGTGACCCTGTTAATTTATTAACAACAAAAACATAGTTTCATTGATATGTATTTCTTCTTAATAAAAGAACAATTTCACCCAAATGTGATTCAATTAGATTAATGAATCCCCAACCAATATTCCCTTAGAGTTTATTCTTCAAATCCTATAACTCTATGAGGGCCATTCTATATGGAGTCTTTATAATAGGTGGAGAACCATGTATGAGTTCTATTAATAACTCATTATCAAAATTCATTCTACAACCAAGAAATTATTATAGATATACATAAAAAACTCCCATTCAATTGGAATATCTTCAATGTTGAGTTTCCCCTTGACCATCAGATATTTGAATTAGAATCAATACCCATATAATTTATGTGATTTCCATCATAAGTTCATATAAATCATCAAACTAATAGAAAATCATAGGTGGGATCAAAATATTTAACAAAAAATCCCTTATTAGATGAATGATGTGGTATTTAGGTAAATAAATCCAATACATACCCAAAATAAAATCAAATTCCAACAGATGGATAAGAAAAATATTAGTAGTTAACAAATTCTAATAGACATCAACTTGACAATAACTATAGTCTTTATATTCAATCATCATAACATTATGGGGTTTCATTGATAATTCAACAAAAAAATATTGGGATTGTATTTGGACACACATTGAAAATCCATCAGATATAAGAGAGTGGGTAGAACCAGATTCAAATATGACATTAGTAGTTCTAGAGTGGATGGAATGTTTACCCTTTTCCACATCATTATCATAACCCTCCCAAAAAATAGCGATTTATTGAGATTTTTTTCTATCGGATTAAGAAGTTTGTAATGTCCATCATAATCATTAACCATAATATTTTACTACTAGTTATCATAATGCACATACTCCAAGAATTTAAATCCCATGATTGGGGGTGGTTCATTTTATAATTATCTCTCTCAATTTTCATTATTAGATAAATTTTTAATCATTTTGGAATTCAATTTCCCGATGACCTTCAACTCCACACTTTAAACATTTAAAGGTCCTCTTAATACAATTTATACCATATATCATTATATACAATGAACATTAAGGTAATATAATATTATTCTCTCCATGATTTTCAGAATTAACTTTGAATTCCATCTTTCTTTTCTTATCAAAACCATGAGATTAATAGGTAAATCCAATATCTATTTCCACCTTTATAGTAGATATAATTATTTATTACTAACTAAAAAAAGTATATTATAGCAAAAAACATTATAATACTAGTATTTAAGGCACTGATGAATCAATCAACTATACATTATGGTTAGATGATAATACCATAAGCGCACATCACAAGTCTTGAGAATGTTTCCTTATAGGTACCAATAAATTCATCATCCTTATTTTTTATCTCAAGGAATTTGTTTTATTTTTTATATGAATAATACAATAAAAGTAATTACTAAAAAATAATCTCTTTAACTCATCTAACTCCACTTATTCAATTTCTTATTACTTCCTCTTATTCTTTATATAATAACACAATTGATCGGTTTTCATTCTAAATGATTGGCAACCAAAAATTAATTTTGACTCTCTAAACACCATAGAATGAAGAATATATTATCAATGGTACTGATCCATTTCTCAATAACTAGTGGATTAGTGGAACCACTAAAATAAGCTTGAAATTACCGCATGAAGGACCCAACAGAGTGTTGTTCCTTTATTTGTTTAGATGTTCAACATGATTCATTATTTGATACGTTTGTTTTGAGAATAAAAATGATATATTAAATTTCATTTCTGATAAAATTTTGTTTCTGGAGAGTAATATCATTGCATTTACCATAACATTAAACATTTACATGATTTCATCTAGTTCCCCCCATTGACAAAAAACAAAAAACATAATGTGATCAACAATAATCATAGATAAAAACTACATAATCATGAAAAATAATTTATATGTTGTCTAAAAAAATACACATTATTTTAAATCTATGAAACATTAGTTTTAAACTAGGCCATTCATGATCATTACAAAAACATTAGGATATTATATTATATATATACTAATCCCCAGGTTTATCACTAAAGATTTATCAGCCTAGTTTCTAAAGGTTAACTAAACCTTAATCTGATGAAAACTATAGAAAACTATACTTTTAATTCTAATATATTTCATATTTTTCTTTAAATTTTCATTACATAACATATTGATACATGAAATAATCTCATAGGTCTAGTTACGTTGAAAATTTAGATACATAATCAACTGGGTTATAATATATCTACATATTCTAATTGTTATTTCTTCATAACTAGGGCCCTTCTTACACAAGTCAAACTTAATACCTTTATTTTTATCTTGGGGAATGTATTCATAATAAATGGTGACATTATATTCCTAGTAATGGAAAACAATTGATATATCCACATAACATGAGAATAAGGGTACAATAACATGAGAATAATATTTAAAAAATCGTACCCTACATATCAAAGAGCATAATTTTAAGTCATAGACTAAATCATATTCATTGATATGACCTGAATTATAAATTAATAAAAGAACATTAGCAGTAAGAGCATAACATTGGAAAAAAACATGAGTTTTTTCATATAAATAAGAATATAAAATCATTTCCATAGGAGTTAAGAATCATTTATAAGACTATAATATTGTGTTAGGTTCACACCCCAAACCATCTAAGTTATAAATATTCAGAACAAATATTATCATATTTGATTGGGATTACTTGCCAAACCACCATAGTTGTAAAGGTTCACTCCCATGGAAATCATAGTAGACAAAGTCCTTTATTGAACTAGGTTAAATCCCTATTTAGTCCTATTTATTTCATAATATATCAATATTTACCCAATTCAATAGAGGGCTATATAATTCTAGTCCCATTTATCAAATAATGAAAACCGTACATACTTGTACCATAAGATCAAAAGAATATTCATCATATTATAACCCATGAAAATAAATGGGTTTCATAAACATTTAACCATAGTATAACCCATGGAAAATAAATGGGTTTCATAAAAATTTCATTAGTTCATCATATAATAACCCATGGAAAAGGAGTGGGTTGCAAGTATATAATTCCATCATAATATTTAACCATATAGACAAATAATAAGGATAATATCCTCAGATCATATCCCTAATAAATAATAATTTAATGAAATGTTTTTTTCTTTTAGAAAATAGAAATAAAATTATAAAATTATTAAAATAATCTTGAGGAAAATAATCATTCCACATTGAAAATAACTTTTAAAAAACAAAAAAATATGAAAATAGTATGAAAACGTTTTCCATTAAAATAGATTTTTAAAATTATAGTTTAATATTTATAGTTTTGATCAGTTATTATGGTAGAGAATTATATCAATTTTGTATGAGTTAAAATAAAAACAATTCTTTCATGTTTTTATAAAAATTCAAAAAGTAACTTGTTTGAAAAATGACAATAATATTCCTTTTAAAACACTTTTTAAAAATAAAAAAATTTGTAAAATTACTTCAAAAAATTATTAGATTATAAAAAAAACTTTTATATTTTTTTAGGAAACAGATATAGAAGAATATGGTTTTTTGATCGAAGAAATAAATAAATTTGATTTTCCCTAAAACATATTTTTAGACTATTAAGTTTTCTAGGTGAGTAAAATGAAATTAAAACATGTATATAGAAGAAATAATAAATATTATAAAAATATTCACGAGTTTTGGGTGAGGTATATAATAATATTTCATCATTGGAAACATAATCATAAACAATATTAATAAACATTGATATTTTGACATAAAGTTCTCACCGCTTCGGTAACATTTGAATCATAAGACACATGAAATAAATAACCCAAAATAGATTTTTAAATACCCATAAAATTAATAATATTCAATATAAAATAAATTCATGGGAATTTTATACACTATATAAAATAATCATGTCGTAAATAAGGCATGTCTCTCATAGAAATAAAAGTGAGATGAAAATCGCATACCTCGAATTTGACTTACAATGAAATAAATCTAAAATCATATATAATAAATTTAAATTAAGTTTAATTATATAAATTAATAATTTAAATACTTATAATATTATATATTACACCTTTATAGCATTTTAACACCCATTTATCAGTAATTCCATACAAAAATTATCATTTCTGGTTATTAATAGTTTCATTTTTATGATTATTTTAGTTTAGTACTTTTAGTACTTGTACACTGATCATAGATAAATCATATATATAATGTTAATAATTATTTAAAAATTTCATATATTTATTAAAAATATATTTAGATTCATCCGTAAAATTTATTGATAGAAAAATAAATCACACTGTTCATGGAGACAGTAGGTCATACATATTCATGAATGTTGTTTTTCACGTTTTGATGAATGAAATGAAAGAAAAAATAATAATAAATCCCCTTTAAAGAATAATTATTATGTCATATATTTATTATTTTCATTAAATATATATTTATTTTAATACTTGTAAAATGGAAATAAAAAAACGCATCGCTTCATGGAGTCAGTAGTCACATATACACACGAGCATTGTTTTCATTTTCCAACAGATTGGAAGGTAAGAAGGTAGATATGATATTAAGATTTCATATTTATAATTATTTCATAATTACCATATATAAATATTAAACCCATCATTACAACCATCCATGATATATGGTTGTGGAAATTGAATTGTATACCTACTTGGAGATGGTATGTCTTATGTATGTACGAGCGATAATTTCAATACCAATTTGATAGGAAAGTAGGTGGATAATGATGATTATAAAATCATAATAAAATTTGAGTATATTTATTTTACTAAATTTATTATTTTATGATATATATCATAGATTATTAGGAGTTAAGAAATAAGTAAAAAAAGAAAGTGATCGGTTAAGGTGCTTAACTTGTCTTTAAAATAACTCCTTTTAATCTCTTCTTAGTGACACTAGGATTGGTCAATTTGGATGAAAAAACCTCAACAATGTTTATAATGTAGTTTATAAGGTATTTTGGTAACTTTTTATTGAGTTATATAGCTCAAAAGGTGTGAATAAATGAGGGGAGGGGTGACCTTTTATAATTGAGGTAAAGGGAATTTTGGGATATCTTAAATTATTAAATTATAACAAAGTAAATATCAATAATAATGATTCAAAATGGACATATATTTTACACTGAGATAGGATTTGGTTTTCATCCCATCAACAAGTATAATTTGGACAGGTTTGTGTAATGTTTTAAACCTTATCTTTTGGTATAACCCCTTGGTTAACCCATTTTAACCTTAATCACAGGGTTATAATTTTACTTATAAGTATAATATTATCCCATAAATTGAAAAAGGATTATTCTTTAGAGAATATATTATCCACATTAACCTCTTCCAATATTTTTATTATTTTTAAATAACTTTGTTTAATATTAAATTGATAAAATATCATTTTTGTCAATTTTCACTCTATTAATTTAATTCGATTAAAATACATAAATAAAAAGCTTGAAATAAAATATATTAATTCATAAATAAAATATATGTTATATTTATCTACAAAATTAATTTAACACTATAACCAACAAAAATTACATTCCATTTAATATTTTTAAATTCATTTATTTTCTTTTTTATTAATTGAATAAATATTGTTTAAGCATTGCATAAGAATTTAATATAATTATATATTTATTTAAAATTATAAATGAGTTCCATTAATTAAAATAATATCATTTTCTTCCAAATATACATTTTCATTCAACCATAACTTACTTTTGTCCCTATATGGACACAAAAGAGATATTTAAAACCAAGGGATTGACACTTTGTAACTTTCTTCGATTTAAATATTATAAAAGTAATTTTCATGAAAAAGTTACAATAAAACAAATACATTTAGTACCTAATAAATTTTGGGTCGAATTCCATTCATAAAATAAGAATTAGGACGAAAACTTATGGCCTTATCACTTAGTTTTAAACAAGATTTTTCCGATTAACCCTTTATTAAGGTGAAAATTTATACCATAATTAATATTCATATTAACCAAAAATAAAAGGGGATTATTTACAAAATTTAAAACAAATTATTCAAAATATTGAATACATTTTTTAATAAACAATTTAAATAAGTAGTAGAAATCAATTTTAAAATTATTGTTCAAAATGTGATAAAAACCGCTTTTAAGAAAAATACAGTTTTAAACATAAAACTAGATTTTTCATATACCTCTTCATAAAATGATGGATTAATGTCAAAAAAATTTATTGAATATATATATATATATATTTCAATAAAATAATTCACTAATATTTATTAACATAATTTATGAAGTTAATAATACAATGAACACATGAAAATAATTTTCCATAAAAACAAATTCTTTAAATTTTGATTAGTTTTTATTTTTATTTATAATTAACTGGTAGCCAAATAACTCATTTTATACATATAAAAACATGATTTTTTTCATAATTCAGTTATTAATATTCATACCTCTTAATCCGAAGGCTAGGAAAAATTGTCACATTAAATAATAATATTTAAATTGTTTATCAAGGTTCATTTAAATTTGACGTTGTGTGTAATTCGAGATATCAAAAAAATTATTTAAAGAGATATATTTCATAAAATATAAAGGTTTTCCAAATATATTGATTAAAAATATGATATAATATTTTCATGGAGAGATATGGTATGTTGGGTGATTCACGAGTGGCCTTTCATTAATATATATGTCAAGAATGGATTCACCCCTTCCATATTTATGGAATTTGATATCTCAACCCTTTTATTGAGATAGAATTATGAAAGAAAATTCCATGGAGATGGTGTATTGATGGGTTAATTTCTGGAAGTCAAATGAATACTTATCAAGTATATTGGTTGATGAGACATTCATGCAACCTTCTCGAAGAGATATTAAGACAAAGGGATTACTTACACAATGTGTGTTCATATGTGGTTTTCAACATTATAACCTTATTTTATTCATCTTGGGTGAATTTATGTACTTCTAGACTGATATTGTATTTTTTGTAAACCACCTAATAACACTAATGAATAATCCAAAGGGAAACATACTTACTATTTTTATTGACCTCAATTAAATTCTATTTAAATTTAAATATTAGAATAAATATTATTCTTCATATCATGGAATAATATTTATTCAAGATTTATTGATCACAAATATCCGGTCCCCATATGTATATATGATATTAATATTGAAATCAGTATCCGTTCTCAAGACTGTGAATATTATAAGTATTTATTTATTTATCAAATGAATAATATTTATTATTCACATTTTTGGTAGATGAGGAGGAAGTGTGGATTGAGATGCTCAGTCTGATAAGAATGATATATTAAATATAAATTAAATACATCATCATATATTTATTTTCAAAAATGAGATTTAGTTTATCTACATATTTATTTCCTTTTAAGTAAATCATAATATTATTATTTTTTAGACATGTGGTTTTTGATAGATTAAGAGAATGACAGAGGGCCTTCATGAAATTAATTATTCTCTAACATATCTCTTTGAATACACAATTATATCATTTTCTGTGCGTATATGTTGTTGTAAACAGTGCATCCCATCGATATATTCTATCAAACATATAGAGAAAATCTCTATAACACTCTTAACAACCGAGATAAATCATACAACTTCCTCCTCCTCTCAATAATAGGGAAAAATTATCTATCATTTTACCTCAAGGATTGTGTATTTATCAAAGGATGTGATGAAATATGATATGTAAATTCATGAAACCACTCATAGTACTATCATTTATACTTTAATATTAGTGGTGTATATATGGATCAATTATATAGGGATTCTACTTTGGATCCTATAGACACCATGATTATATAAATGAGCATAGTTTTTCATAATAAACATCTATATTAATGAAATTTATTAAGACTTAGGTAATTATTTCTTTTAAATATGTTATCAATTTAACATAAAAGGTCCTATGTCTTGATTATAGAATTATTTTTCAATTTTAAATAGGTAAATTCAATTTTCATGATGTTTCATTTCATGTACATTTTATTGTAATTTTTGAAACAAAAAAAACATGTGTTTAGGAAGAAAAAAATAGGTACTTATGCTATGCCCAGAACCTATACACCGTTTTTATTCTATATTCCATATATTTAATGTTAATTCTATAAAAAGGATAACAAGAACTATTTAAAATAGAGTTAAATTAAAAATTATTTATAATTATCTTTATTTATTATTTTTTTTTGTTTTTATTTTACCTACTCTCAAATATTTTAATTGTTTATTTTTATAGTTTATTACCTTATTTATTCTTATATATAATTTTTATACTATGAATGTGTGTATTATTTTTTCCTAAAATTTTTAATTAATTATATAAATCATCATACATGAATCTATGTTTTTATATTGTTGATACCAAGATATGTTTTTGGGAGATTATTGAGCCCATGCTGAAGAAGGTTGGAAGTATAGAAGAGATGACATGGATGTGATTTTTATATTTTTTTAAAACAAAAAATAATAATTTTCAGACTCATGTGTTTCGTAATTTTTCATTTTAACTTATGTTTCACCCATGGTTTTGGAATTATTTGAAGAAAATGGATGGTGTTTTGAAGATAAAGAGTGGTGGTTGAAAATGTTTTAATTTTAGATGACATAATCATTATATGGACATGTATGAATTGGGAAAGAATATTATTTGGGAAGTGGAAACAATATTAATGATTAATAAATAATAATTTTGAAAATCCAAGGTTTTTATATAGTTAATTGACTACACCATGGTGAAATAAAGGGTATGGTATAACAGGGGAATATAGGGCTGATTTCTTAAATGAGAATTTCAATGTGGGGATAATTTAAAAGTTTTAATATTTGAATAAGAGAGGATCAAATTTTTTTAGAGGTATCCATGGGCTATTAGATATGATTTTTGGGATATTGAGAAATACTTCAAATAAGGGTGCTGTATAATATTCTTTACTTTTCAAAATATTGAGTTTTTTTTTCTGGGAATCAAAATTCATAACACCATGTCATTGTCCACTTTGTAGCACTATTTTGAGAAATCCATAAAATAATAGGGTTTTTTTATCATAGTAAGTAAAAAAATAGTGATATATTTAGAGGTTTTACATATGGATATCCATGTATGGCCCAATCTATAGTGTGAGAAAGGAATTAATGTCTGAAATGGTGATTGGACAACACACCGTTGAGCTAGGGGAGTTGAGAGTAGTTTCAATGTGGTAAAGAATAGTGGAACTAAAATGATGTGTAATATATAATGGTTAATTTAATATAATTTAAATGAAAAAAAACAAGCTGTGGTGAAGGGATATGAATCTTAGGTTAGAAGTGTTTAATGTTTTTAATTGGATTCTATAATTGGGATTAGTTGATGACTCAATGGATATATACCAGGAATGTCTGAACTAGGCATAAGCCTGGTCTCGCAAATTTATTAAAAGAAAAGTGCAAGTAAAGTCAGAAGAAAATAGAATGCTACATAACATCAAAACCATATGCATCCTTCTCCCCATCATCAGATAACTCATCACCAGGATCAGCTGACTCCCATTCAGAAGATTCATATTTGCGCATCATCTCAAGGTACATATTTTTCTTCCGCATCATTTCTGCAGACAACTTCTCTTTGACCGACCGTTTTCCACTGAATCCTTTGTCCCTCTTCGGGTACCCTCCTCTTCGTTTTCCACTGTACCCATTTGCAATGACATTTTCTTGTGACGCTCCAATCTTGTGTGCAGACCTTGTTGCCATTGGTTTGGGTAGATCCGTGTAGTCTCTCCTTGGCCTCCTCTGTGGTGGCACAGTCATGATACCTTCACTTTCAGACATCTTCGTTCGACCACCTTGAACAATATCACTATATAAAGGTCTGTCTGCTCTGCCACAATTCTCCTTCTCACTATCAGATATATTCCCCCATTTATCAGTGATATTCACAGAAACCAAACTCTTGCTTCCAGCACCTTTCTTTTCCAAGACATCATCTGAGGTTTTATGAGACTCTCCTCCGGCCTGAGAGAGCATATTATAGATTTTGTTTGAAATTTGTATGAAGAAGAGAATTGTGAAGTTGGTATTAAAAAGCTGAGGATTTTCTCAAGTAATAAAGCTACAAAAATTTGATAAGAAATTTTTTTCTTAAAAATTAAAAGGTAATAAATTCATTATATTCAAAAAGATAAATTCCTTAACATAGATTTGGGATTATTATAGTAATAATGACACTGAATAATTTGAAACTTATAATGAGATTAAATAAAAATAACTACTTACTAATGTGAATACGGAAATGTTCACTAGTGATGAAAAAAGTGATGATGGAAATTAGGAAGAAATAGATATGATTTTTATATAGAATAAATAAATTAAATAATTTATTTTAACAATCAATGTGTTGGATGATGAAATAAAAAATATAAATAAATAAAGTCAATCTTCAGGTAATATTGATTTTTTATGCTGATAAAGAGTAAAGGTAGATTAATGATATTAATGAATTGTATGAGTTTATTGATGAATAAAAGACCTTAAAAGTATAAATATATGATATAATTAATGTGAAGGATAATGGTCCTGATTTTTTTGAAATTAATTTTATCAATCTATTAATGAAACCAGACTAGTACATATCCAAATTTTAAAATTCTATACAAGAAATTAGAGAAAGATGAATAATGAAGATTATTGAAAGAGATAATGTTTTGATTAATGATATGAATCTGGTGGTTCATAAAAAAATCATAATAAAAGATTGAAAACGTTTTTTAAAATCTTATTGAAAATTCTAATTCGAAGTAATTGGTGAAGAAGGTCATGTTTGTAACTGAACCAATGATTCTAAATTTTTTGAAAATTCTTGGAATAATGATTTGAATGTAAAAAAAATACTATAAATTATGATTTTAAAGTGGTTTTAAGGAATTATAAATCGAATAAACAGGTGTTGGGAGTCTATAAAATTTTTGTTAATAAAACATATCCAAAATTTATAGTCATAAAAGTAATAATTTATGGTTTAAAAATTAATACAATTAGATATTTTCAATGTTATGGTAGGAAACAAAAATATAAAATAAGTAAATATTTCACCACTTAGGACTAATATTCCAAAAAATTAATTGTAATACAATTCTGATGCCTATAACTGTTTAGTGATTTTCGTGACTAGATATATAATCAAATTATATCATGAAATATCTTCAATATAGTAGAAAATGTTTTTCTAACATAGTACACTTATTAAATATACCCTACATGAAATATTTTTTTATTACCTGGGGAAATGAAATGTAATAATTTGTGGGATTAGATACTCAGTATTTGTAAACATGAGTGATATTAGTCAATGATCATACATAAGATTAGCATTAGTATAAGGGTATGGGGAACTAATCTTAACATTAAAAAATCTTACCCAAAAATCCATTTATATATTCATGATATAAGTATTTCAATGTATATATTATTTTAATCATATAGGAATAAATGATCAAGATCCATGTTATCATATAATTATTATAAAAACATTTCATGGAGAGGGGCATAAAAATGTTTCATAATCATAATCATAAAAATAAATTACATGAATATATACACAGTCAGTTATAATATAATGGGATTTTTCTAACCACCTGTGAATCTTATCTTCGATTTGGATAACCCATCATGTACCCTATTTTTGTATTGGAATAACCTCCATAATACCCTCTTTCAGGATTTCAATATTCTATCATATACCCTTTGATCTCTTAAAAATTAAATATTACCCAATGTATTAGAGGGAAATATCTAACCCACCTATCACAGAATCATAATCCATTCATATTTATTCTATAATATCATTAAATCATTTATCTTTTAATTGTTGCTTAACTTGTGAAAAAAAATCATCAATATTTCATCATCATAATCATAATCCATTCAAAGAATTTACAAAGATTTTATAATTGTATCATATCCCAATTGAAGCATAAGTAATATTAGTGTATGTATTAATAGATAGAAATACATTCAAAATACCACTGGAACATATCTTGAGGAAAACACATTTTTAATTTTGAAATAAATTAATTAAAATCTTGGAATTTTCATAATATTAGAAAAAAATTTCATTTGAAAATAACCATGGAAAATCACAAAGTAATCTTCAAGTTAAAGATTAGTCATTATGATTGGAAAATATTTTTGTGTAGATAATTCTAAAAAGAAAGATTTCATTCACACAGTTGTTAAAAGTTCATCTTTCAAAAAATATCAAGAAGATTCCTTTAAAATAATTTTATAGAAATTAAAATATGGGTAAAATTGAAATTATAAAATCCTTATATAATAATAATAATATTATAATTTTATTAATGAATATATTAATATTGAATAAAATTATTTATGATTTAATAAAAAAACATGATTATTTTTCCATAAAAAGACATTTTCACCTTTTGAGTACTTAGAGGGAGAGAAATGAAAGGAAACATTTTAATTTCAAGAAATAAAAATAGGAGAATAAAATACATAACATATGTGAGGGATAAAAAATAATTTCATCATAGGGAATCTAGGAATAAATTATCCCAATAAAAAGAAATATTATAAAAAAATTGTTAACTCATGTCTGACTTCGTTCATAAGTTCTTTTAACCTCCTCTCATTTGAGAGGCATCCTTTAGATTACACATTAAGATTTATTATGATGATTTTAGGGTAATAAAAGAATATAAATAATTAATTAAAGGAGGTTAGGAAGGTTTTTAGTTAGGGATGAGTTGATAAAGATGGCTCTAATTTTGTGATTAAGATAGTAGAATAGGTTCCTTTTATATGTGAGGGGAGGTAAACACTTGAAATTACTTAAAATGTTTAAAAATTAAAAACTCAATTTCAAATGAAATTTTCACCAAATGAGCAATAATTATAATTAAATATAAGATAATGTTGAAATATCTTCAATAAATATGATTTATAAAATTTTATGGTTCATTTTAACCTTAGCTCATTGATTTACCCCTCATTAATCCGTTTTAACCATAATGTATTAACAATTTTTTTTTTGTTTTTACTAATAATTATGAACAAAAAATGAAAGTGGTATAATTTATAAATTTTCACATGATGATTCCAAATATGGAATCCATTTTATCATATTATAATTCTAAAATAGTACTAAATTAATTTTAAAATAATCACCCAAAATTCAATAAAAACCTATTTTTAATATAATTATTTTTTTAAAATTGAATTTATTCAAATTACATTCTATGTACAAATATTCCATAAATGTTGAAATATTTCATTAAATATAGAATCTAAATATTTCATTATCATAATTAATTACATTTTATTTAATTAATTTAGTAAGATAAGAACACATTCCAAACATAGAAATAATGTTTCGAGAAATTAATCATTTTAACCTTCAAATGATTTTATTTTCATTACTAACCTTTAGATAATCAATGTATGAATGATTATTCCTATACAAAAAATAAATATACTTAAAATAACTTTATAATAACGATTAATATATTTTTTTGTATAAAAATTCATAACACCTAGAAAAATTACATTCTTTAGGAAAAGAGTTCATTTGATTTGGAAATGATTTTATTAAACTTTAATGATTATTTATTTGGAAGTAATCTATAAATTTGAATAAAAGAAAACATTTATATATGTATTACTTACTTTTTTAATCCTATTCATACATACCAATCCAAATACTAGGTTATAAAGTCCATAATATATCATGGTTTATTTTGACTCAGGGTTTCATGTACAAAAAGTTGTCAAGTATATTAAATTTATCTCAAAGGAATACATATACAATACATGGGTGTTACATTTTATCCCCCATAAAATAAGTTCCCCCTTTAAATTTATTTCACTTTGATGTAGAAAAATGGGGTTTCTTCTACATAATCACTTCTACCGGTTTCCAAGTTGTTTCTTTGAATTTCTAATTCCTCTCAAGAACATTAACAAGGTTAGTGGATTTTTTTTATAATATTTTATCTCTATGATAAAATATTTCTACTCGATGTTCTTCATAGTAATGATCATGATGTAGTGGTACAACCACTAGTATTAGTACATGTTAAGGATCGCGTGTGTTCTTCGTCAAATGAGATACATGTGACACATCATGAACATGAGTGAGTTTTAGTGGAGGTTCCAAGTTATATTTTTTTATTCATACTAAATAAATAATCTAAAAGGGGATAATATACTTATTTAATAGATATCTAATACTTTTTTGCTTCATAAAATTCTTCGATGGAGATGTTTATAGGAATAAATTCTCATCAAATTTGTCTTCCATATCTCACTCATAATTTTATCATGTCTATTCTATTGACTCTGAGTTGCCATGATTTTCTACAGATGGTCTAAATCCTTCCCTATCATTTCCTTATATATATCAAGTCCCAATATCATAGATTATATAATTTTATTTCCAAATTTCAAATTTATTTACATATTTCCATGAAGGGATTCATATTGAGACATCTAAATTATTGAGTACAAGTAATTATTATAAGAGAATTTGAAAAGTGGAATGTTTTGATACCAAAACCATTGAAATATATTGAAAAATGTGTTACAATATAATCTAAGGTTTTAATGTTTATATCATACCAAGTATCTATATAAGGATGATATAAAGTAATGAAACAAAACACCACATATTTAACTTGGAGAATTATTCTCCAAAAGATCTAGATAAAACATAGATATTTATTATATATAGTATAATGTTTTTATCCATGCATCCTTACCACTTCTTTAATTTATATTAGGGTAAGTTTTCAAAATAGAAATATTCTTTGAGGGAAATGAATTTACTGAATTTGTTTGGTTATCCTCTACGACCCAAATTGCATTATAACCATTATATTTATTAAGGAGTCATGTGATAAAATCCATAGTGATGTATTACCATTTCCATACATGTAAGGGTGATAGATAAAACACCCCCTATACTTCTTTCATACAAACATAACTTTTTATTATACCAAGCATTATGATACATACACTATAATATATCTCCTTATTTTATCCCACCAAAAATTATACTTAAGTTCTATATACATTTTCTCACTACATGGATGAATATAGAATGATGAGATATGATATTTAACCCATATATCCTTCATCAATTTTGATATTACTTGGACACATACTATGTTTCAAAACATTATCATTCCCTTAAAATCAAGGTTTAACTCATAAACATTTCTTAAATTCTTTCTCAATTCAATATCTTTCATTAGTGCCTATTTAATCTTCATATGGATTGGAATTTGAACAATCATTTGATAAATTTATGATTTATCACCTTCCTTCCATATTTGAAGGTCCATTTTATTAAATCCATAAATATTGAATATTTTTTTTATTCTCATAATATATAAGATAACCTGATCTTTTCATCTCAAAGCATCAGCTCAGTTGGTCAATTTCCAAGGGCGGTAATGTGCTAAGTAGTTGTATTCTTTAGTCAAATCCATGAATTTTATTTTATACATATTTAACTCTTTATGGTTTAATATATTATTTTAAAATTTCTTACAACTTTATATTTACCACATTTATCTATAAAAATAACCCGTCCATATGTTTGATAAAATTATTACAACTACTAAATCCAATACATGGGTTGGCTAATTCTTCACATGAACCATTAATTACAAAGATACATAATTTATCTCCATGTAATTTTGAAAAATAACAAATCTAATAACTTCTTAGATGTATCACTATATATCAGAAATTATTGTTCACAATTAGGTAGTGGCAGTAAATTTTACTAACCAATATCCTCTTCAATGTTTTGAATTTTTACCACATTACTCAGTTAAAATGAAGATTACTATATTATGGGTTAACTTGGTTAATGGATTAAAAAACCAAGTTAAATTATTCAAATCCCATAAATAATATACTTCCAATCCAAGATAACTATGTTTCATAGAAGTAGTGGTTGGTCTCAGACATTATTTAATGATATCTTCCTTATAAGGATCTACTAAAATACCCTAACATATGATCATGTGTACCAATAATGATAATATATGTAACTAAAATTCTAAAAAGATGATTATGGATTATAGTTTTTCCTTCCTTAGTGACTTAAACATAGTTCTCAGGTGATCTTTATATTTTTTATTGATATTGGAGTATATAATAATGTCGTATATATAGACTACCAAAAATTGATCAATATAGTATCTAAAGAGTCTATTCATAAAATCCATGAAGATAGTGGGGAATTAGTAAGTTAAAATGGAATAACTATCAATTAATAGAGTCCATACATTTTATAGAGGGATATATTAGGTATGTATTCACTTTTGATCCTCTATAGATAGTATCCAGAATGAGGGTGAATATTTGAGAATGATTGATATCCGAAAAATTTATCAAAAAAATCATCAATATTTGGAAGAGGATACTTATTGTTGACTATGAACTTATTTAGTTACAAATAATAAATACAATATTTTATTAATCCATATTTTTTTATTGAGAAGAACTAGTTAAGCCCATGGTGAAGTACTAGTCTAGATATATCTCTTATCCAAATTCTCCTAGCACTTATTCTTCAATTTATGAAACTCCATAAATGACATTGTATATAGTCTTTGAAATAGTTATATAACCAAATATGAGTTCTATTGAATAATAATATTCTTGATTCGTAGGATTATTATGAATATGTTTAATAAATTCATCAATAAAATCTTAGAAAACAGATATATATTATATGTTGAGTTTCACCCCTACCATAAGAGATAAAAAACTAGAATCAAATAATTAAAATTGAAGTAATTTACATTAGAGTATCATATCTATAATTGCACCAATAAATGATAAAATTTTCATTTAGAGTATTTTATATGAATTCCCTTCCTTGAAAATTGATATGGTCTCTATATAGAGATACTCATTCCATGCCCAAAATTACATCAAATTAAAATAGTGGGAGAATAAAAAGATTTATAGGAAGAAAATTCCCACAAACATAAATTAAAGAAGAATTATAGATATGATATACAATCATAGTAACATTAAGGCTTTAACATCTAATTCAAATATAATCATTAATGTATCAATGTGATACCCTTAAAATATTCATTAAATATAAAAGAGTGGGTATATCCATAATCAAATAAGGAATTAGTTTTTCTATATTTTTATGGTAGGTGTACCATCCACTAAAACCATAACTTATGGAATATAAAAATAGTGATCTCAGGATATTTTCATTTGAATCTAGTCTAATGAGTCTTCTAGTGTTGGTAATCATCATTATACCTCAGATTTATGTACTATTTAGAATAATTCCCATACTAATTCTATTTGAAATACTGGAGTGTCAGTGGTTTATTTTGTAGATCATTATCTGTATTTTCAAAATTAAGAATCTTCTTCCCATCACATAGATATTTAATTTCCCAATGAACTTCCTTTACAAACATAATCATTTTAATCGCCCCCTTGTAAATTACCTCTATATTTCTTTCCACACTGTATTTATAAAGGCAGACTCGTCCTTTTACCTCTATGGAGTTTATTATTAAAATTTTATTTGTATTCAATTCTTCTTTTATTATCAAAACCATGATATTCGAGGGTGAATCAGTTATCTATTTATTCATTAATATAACATGAATAAATTTCTTCATATATATTGAAGTATCTTATTTCAAACACCCTTATATAAATTTTTTTACAAATTCAATGAAATAATTTATTTTTCTTTTAGGTCAGATGATGATATCAGAAGCATACCTCACATGTCATGTGAAATTTTCATCATGTGTAATAATTTATTCAATATCCTTATATAATAGTTCTAATTATTACTTATCCTATGTCAAATGAAGAATATTAGTAATGTTCTTATTGAAAAATAACCTCCTAAAATCATCCCAACATATAGAGTTAATTTATCTCTATTTCCGCATGTAATAGATAAGTGTGAACTATTTATCTTCTTCACCTTCCAAACGACAAACTATTAAAATAATGTTTTCATGCTCTGTTCACACGATAATAGGAAATATATTTTCAGCGGTTTTAATCCATTTTTTTTGTATTTTCTAAATTAGTGGACCCACGAAAAGAAGGTGTATGCTTTCTCATAATAGAATCAATAGTATATTGTTCCATACTTTTTTCACTTATAATCTCATCATGGTTGATGTATTAATAATGTCCCATAATCCTGATAATAAGATTATTTCAATCAATCTCCCATAACATTTGGTTTCATAGGAGAAAAAGAATTCCATTTTCTACCACATTCAGTGTTAACAGGATTCTTCCTTATTCTATCCATTGACAGAAACCAAAAAGAATAGTGTAAGATAAAATAATCAGGGTGAAAAGTGATATAATCATGAAAATTCATTCATAACATTTATAAAACATGATTTTTTTCAATCTATGTAACTTTAGGTTTATCCTAGGAAATCTATTGTCATTATCTATTGAAATCCCTCACAATGGTTCATAAATAAAATGTAAATTATCTAAATCATATACCATGAGAGTTAATATCTAGATGAGTAGTCTAAGGACCGCTCTTTGGGAAGTAGCGGTGATTGAATTAACTCCCAATCCACCCTTTTCATAGTTTTTCACAACAGGATAATCTTTACCACAACAATATACACTTTCCAATATCCAAATAGGTATTTATTTACTAATAAGACCACACAATCTATATTTTACTAGATTTTTACGATTTTATTCTATACTAAGAAACATCCCCAGTGTTTTTAATAAATTTCAGTAGTCTTACCATCGAAAAATAACTAAATAGCACATTGTAAACAACTATGGTGACCTAAAAACAACATAAATACATAATTTTAGATGAATATTCTATACATTTCATAATAATAAAAACCAAAGGATTGAAAATTTTAATTTATTTGGAGACTACATATATAATTATCTTATATCATAAATGATCTTCAACATATCCAATAAAGTTATTACCTTATAGTACACTTTTTTTTGATATACCCTACATAAAACATTTCTTAATAACATGGGGAAATAAAACATAAGAAATGGTGAGCTCATATACTAATTAAGTGTAAACATTGGAGATATTAGTCAATGATTTTATGTAATCAAAACATGATCATAAGGGTATAATAATATGAGTTAAAATTGAAAAAATCATTCAAAATATTTATAGAACATAGTCATTATATAAGGATTTTGCAATTTATAAGACATAAATCATAGAGGAATCAAAAATCCCAAGCCATGAGGTAATATCATAAGAATAGAAACATGACATGAATAGTGGAGTAATAATTTTTTTCATAATAAAAATCAATAAAATATAATTTTATGTTTATCTAGAAATAAATTCATCAAATATTGATCTTGGGCTAACCACCATTATACCAACTTTGGGTTTTGTATAACCTCTAATGTACCATCTTTCGGGCATGGGATAACCTCATGCATAGACTATTTTATGATTGGGATGACCTCTCATTTTCCTATTGATCTCATAAAAACATAACATTAGAAAATTTATTTGACGAATATAATAGTCCCACCTATCAAATGATGATAATGAATTCATATGTATGCCACATGGTAATGGAAAAATTTATCATTTCATCATATCTTAACTTGTTGGAAAGAGAATGAGATTCATTAATATTTTGACATCATAATAGAAATCCATGTAGGTAATGAATAAATAAGGTACCATTGGATTATATCCCTAGTGAATCATAAGTAAAATCACTGTATGATTTTATATATGAAAATACCTTTAAAATATCACTAGAATATTTCATGAGGAAATTTTCTATTTCATTTTGAAATAACTTATTTAAAATAAAAAATAAAAAAAATATGAAAAAACATCCATATAAATTTACCATGGAAAATTGTAAATAAATCATCAAGTAAAATAGTCCTCATGATGGCAGGAAAAATACTAAGGAAATAAATGTTAAAAAAAATATTCTATTCACACCTTTGGTAAAATGCCTCATTTAAAAAATGTTAAGAAGATTATTTTTATAAGATTTCATAGAAATTTAAACATGGGAGAAAATAAATTTTAAAAATTACCATATAAAACAAAAAACATTCTTTAAGTTATATTAAAAAAAATATACATGGAAAAAAATTCTAGACAAATATAAAATAATGTTGATTTTCCTATAAAAAAATTCTTTTAGATTTTTTTGTAATTAGAGATAGGTCAATGAAACAAAAAATTGTAATTTACAGAAATAACCATATGTGAATAAAAGAAATAATATTTTTGAAGAAAATATGGTAAAATTTCATCATCATAAAATTAATCATAAAAAATTCGATTAAAAAGTGATATTGTAACATAAATCCCTTACCACGGGTTCAAGTTTCTTTGTATGTTATTTTTACCTTATAATAATTGAGAGAAGTACTTTATTGTACACCTTAATAATTTAGGGGATACACTTAAAATAATAAAATAAGATCAATAATGATGAGAAGGAAACTATAATGTTTTTTATGGATTGGCCAAGCTAGTGTACTTGAATTGTGTGAATAATAGGGGAAAAGTGATTCACTTTTTATAAGTGAGAGGAGGGATACATAATTACTTACTTGATGATTTAAATAATATAATGTAAATTTCTAATAATGGTGGAACCAAATAGGCAATAATTTTAAGGTAACGTAATATAAGTTTGAAATATCTTCATAAAATATTATTTAGACCAATTTAATTGGCATTTTTACCCATATCTCTTCGTTTAATCCCTTCATTTACCATTTTTAATTGTAATCGTGGTAATTTTTATTTACTATTTTTAATAATAATTATGAACAAAAAATTAAAGTGGTCTCATTACCAAATTTTTACTTATTTATTATAAATACTGAATAAATTTTATCAAATTTATTTTTATAAATTTCATAAATTTATTTTAAAATAATCATGAAAAATGTAATGAAATACCATTTTTAATATCCATTTTTAATCAAAAAACCAAAATTTTCTCCATCATTGTCCAATAAGAGCTATTATTTGAATATTAAAATATTTTATTAAATATAATACCAATACATTTTATTAGCATCATTGATTAATAGTGATTTATATAATTTTTTAAGATAAAAACACATTACTAACATAAAAATAGTTTTATAAAAAAATAATTATTTTTTACTTTCAAATGAATTTATCTTCACTTCTAACCATTAGATAACTAATGTAAAAATTATTATTTATAGATTACCAATACATTTAATCAAAAAAATTAATATTTAAAAATATATTTTTAATATAAAAATTCAAAACAATAAGAAAAAATAAATCTATTCAGAAAAAAGATGCTTTTAATCATGAAATGATTTTATTATAATTTATTGATTATTGATTATGCATTAATCAATAGATTTAAAAGAAGGAAAAGTTTCTATATATATATATATATATTTCATAATGTTTTGAATCTAATTCAAACTTACCAATAAAAAAACTAGGTAATAGATTCTATAATATATTGTAGTTAATTTAGAATCAGGGTTGCGTGTAAAGAAAGCTACCAAATAACTCATATTTTTTAAAGGAATACATATAAATTATAAATTTTTTTATTAAGGTAAGTTTTTATTGATACTAATATTACTATGTATGGGTTTGGAACATTAAAATAAGTTTTGGATTAATTTCCAATATTTAAATGATCCAAGAATATTTTGGAGACAATTTTTTATGGGGATTCAACCCACTCCAAGAAGGAAAATTCAAAAGAAACCTAAAAATTTTAGAATTTAGGTTGAGCATAAATTACAACCATTGGAATTGATTTATAGAATATGTAACTATATGGCCACTCTTCTAATTAATATCCCACCATTTTACAACCCTAATTGAGTATCAATTATGATACTCAAAAATCTCACAAGAGGAAATAAGGGGGTAAAGAAAGGATTTTGGTTTTTAAGTTTCACAGAATTAATAAAAAAGGGACGTTTATTTATTCAAGATTGTTGATGTTATTTACACATTATAGGATATTTAAAGATATTAAATGATGTTAAAAGTAAAATGGAAGTATAATTGAAATTTGGAGTATTATTTTTTAAAAAATTAAAATATTTGGAACAACAGTGATTAGAAATGATAAACTAATGGTCAAAAAAAATTTATATGATGATGTGTTAAAACACAATTTATTAAATGTATCTCCTATTTTTGAATAATTAAATAAATTAGTGTTTGATAAATATGGTTTACCGATGATGAAATTACAATATGTATGTGTATTAGTAAGAGGATAACAAACAATAGGTATGTTGTTTCAGGTTGGTGATATTGAAAATTCGTGCTACCTGTGTTTGAAGGTAGAAAATAAATTGCGGCATTGAAGGCTTGAAAATATTGGGCAAAACATAATTATAAAGATAACACAAGGAGAGAATTTTTATGATGATTCTATTACAAAAATGGATATAAGTTATATGTTTTCTACATATCATAAGGGAACCATTATAAATACTTATAGTCTAAGAGATAACTTATATAACCCCATGTAAAAATTGATTTACTAAAAGATATATGTTTATGTAAATATTTTATATACATTAAATTAATTAATATAAATTTTCATTATCACTCCCAAGTGGTTCCATGGGGTCCCAAATTCTACCCAAGAATTACCATGGTCGGAAATGTATCATAAAATAGTATTATGACACATTTTAGGGTAATTTAATATTATTATTAGATAATTTTTTTACCCTTATTTGCCAGATTTTCTCTTTAACCATGGTAAATAAAATTTCTACTGAAGTAAATATTCATAATGTATAAAAATAAAAGTTACCTACTTACACAATTTGGACTTCCTTATTCTAAACATGAAATTAATTTTCCCAAATTCAAAACTCATAAGTGACAGAAATTAATTTTAAATTAATTCCCACTATTCAAACAAAAAGCGTGTTTTTCAGAAATAATAACTATCAAAAGATTGACACTTATTTATGTCCAAATTCAAACTAAAATTACTTTATATAACCAAAATTGGATTAAATAGTAATAAAATAATATAATTACACTTTAAACCAATTAAACAGATAATCTATTCTTATAAATAAATTAGATTAAAATGCAGTTTTAAATTAAAATACCGTATTTTTCAGTATTTGTTAAAAAATGATTTTTATTCCAAATATTTACCCCAAGTAAATTTTGATGTCCCTATTCTAAAAAGGAATTTTATTTTTTCAAATATATCTTATAAAAGTGACCAAAACTAGATTTAAAGTGGGTTCTCCATCAAAAGGTGGTAAATCGACCTTCTAATGAATATTAGAGTATTTATTATTAAAATTAGATTATTTCTTGTTTTATGTCCTATTAAATTTATTGGATAAATGTAAAATATTTTAGAAACATATTTAATCATAATATGGTTAGTTTTGATCATTCATGCCAATACAACGGTTATGCGTTAACTACCATTTAAAATAATAATATTATATTAATAATTTTTAGTATAACTCAACGTTGTGTGCAACATATGTTTTCAATGAAACCTGTTCTTGCGTATTAGGTATTCTATCAAACATAGAAGCCCCTTTAAATTAAAAGTAATATTTAATTCCCAAATTTTAATAAATATAAAAAAGTTATATTATTTATTTACCAAGGATGTTACCTCATCCCCCCCTTTGGGAATTGCGTCCTTGATATTTTAAAATTTGGCATGGAAACTTCATTGAAACTCTCAAATCATAAAAAAAAGAGTCAATAAAAATATCACATTAAAAGAAATAAAGAGAGTTAGGAAGGTCACCCAAGACAATAGATAATAGGATTCCATGAAAACATGGATATGGAAGAGAAAATAACTCTCATAAAGTAACAGAGAGTGATAGAGAACATGATCACAGCATGTTTACCCCCACAATACCATAAATTTGTGGTTGTGTAAGAGTCATATGATAAAAGAGAGCTAATAAATTTTTTTCTTCAAGATCCTTTTCATAGAG
Organism: Viscum album; assembly: GCA_963277665.1. Taxonomy (NCBI): domain Eukaryota; kingdom Viridiplantae; phylum Streptophyta; class Magnoliopsida; order Santalales; family Viscaceae; genus Viscum; species Viscum album. Next base: position 740,657,597 of record OY728123.1, on the reverse strand, counting down.
TTGAATAAATTTATTATTAACTAGACTAAAATTGTAAGGAGATACACTTGTCATGTAGAGTGTCATCCTTTAATAAAATTCTACAAAAAACTCATCTTTTCTCCAAATGGAAATTATTCAAGATGAATTGGTCACACCTAAAGTTCTAGAATAAATCTACAAAGTATCAGATAATCTACAAAAGATGGACTATATATTTCCCCTATCATTATAAATCAACCAAAACCAAAATTTATTAGTACAAGATCAGATAATCCCTAAAAGGATAATCCTTTATAAAAAGAAATACTACTCTTAATCTCCAAAATTCATCAAAAGAACCCAAAGTTCAGGAAATTCCATTCAATATAAAATTGTCTTTAAAATTCTTCAAAATAATCTAAACTAAGATTGAAACCCAAAACTCAGAAGGATTTAACCACATAGTCTTCTAATGTAAATCATAACATTTAGCTCCGAAAGCATCGACTACTCTTAAAGTCTCATACTAAAGTCTAATTAACCTAAACACATATTCTCTATGATAGATTAATCATTTCCATAAATAACCCAAATCAACTTTTGTCCACAATAAAAACATAGTTTCCTCCAAAATAATATATCAACCATTACTACACAAATTAAATCCCGTAGTACTTTATTTTCATTAAGCATATCGTGTTTCTAAAAGAGAAAACATCTTCTAAAATAACCTTTACTACATAATCACCAAATCATTTTCCTATACTAAGGATGTCCATTTGATAGAACATAAGATCCCAAATAAACCTGTTCTTGATCGATAAAATCATTTAACTTAAAATAATAAGTCTTACTAACTAGGGACTTCACATAAGAAAGTGGTAGGTGATGCACCCTTATCTCCCTTCAGTTGTGGGTTCAATTCCTATAGCCTTTCTGAACATGACAGGTCATCACCCATCTTATGGGTTTTACTTTTTATAAAACTCAAAAATATCCCTAACATGTTTTAACCTATAAGGTTTTCTTATAACTTTCATTTTCATCCTAATACATCAAGACCTAGACATCTTATATATTTTCATTCTTTTCACCTCCATATGATTAAATAAAACTATTCCCAATAGAAAGAACATCATAACTTGATCATTGGGTCAAAATGGTCTCATCATCGTCTTGTTCATGTAGGTATAAGGTCTATGCATTGCAACGATGATTTAGAGATCCTTCAAAATAATTTTCTTCCTTCATCAAAATACACTTTATACAACTTGGGTTATAGGGGTGTTTGTAGAAAAACAGTTTTATAAAATAATCATGTATGAAATATAATTTAAAAACATCTAACAAAACATGATTTTTATAAAACAGTCAGACCGAGTTTGAGTTGAATCTTTCAATCAGTGGTCCTTTTAAAATACCATAAGTATGTGCTGAGAGATATTGTAAAAGAAAAAAATAAATAGGTTGCACAAGGGTCTCCTTGTTCAGCACCATTTTGAAAATCATAATATGCTTCAACATCATGTGATAAGGTAAAATATTTAAAAATTCTAGGATAATATTTATTTTTCTTAAAAATATGAGAATATTGAGAAAATAGGATTTGATTAAATAAAACCCATGATGCATGATTATATCAAGGTATAGTGGAGGTTTTTTATATCTCAAACCAATACTTGCAACTGAGTTTTATGCTAGAAAAAGTTTCACCATCATCTGAACATGAGTTTTCAATAATTATTACAAGCATGTCATTAGGAATAAATAGGAATGTCGTTTGAGGTCCTCCTCTTTCCATTTGCAACCAACTTTCCTTGATCTCAAAAATTTATAAAACAAGGATTTAACTGAAATAAAAGACATAGGGACTAACCATGTGATTAATAAAACTTCATAATCCCTAAAGTTTTCTAAACCGACCTCTGATACCAACTCTAAGGAACCAGCCTAAAACATTACATAATATTTAATTAAATAGATAATTCACAGTGATGATCTAAAAATATAAGGACCCATCCTAATTCTATAAAAATCTAAGGACCCGACCTTAAACATTACATAATCTTGAATTAAATAGATAATTCACATTTAGGATCTTTTCAGGATTAGATTTTTAGAGAATTAGTCCACAACTATTACATTACATATAAAAAATTACAAAGTATATAATTATACTCAGTTTCCATTTTTTCATAAAATAAAAACTCTTGAAAAAAAGAGTCATGTCTAGTTTCATGTTTTAGACAACATGACTTTCCCTTGATCCCATCCTTGACCCTATTCATCTTTAAGTCCGACGAAAAACATTTCAGAACAAGGGATTAGGATAATAAGCTCAGTAAGGGTTATAAAACAAAGAAAAAAAACATTAGTTCATCAATACATACATAACATAATCTCTTTAACAAACCTCATGAAATCATAATATATATGAAATATGCCTAGGAATCATAAATCATAAAGGAATCTTGTGGCATCCATATCATAATTACGTTTTAGATTTCATAACTACATAGGGAGTTACATTTGGAATACCCATTATAGTATATTACATAAATCTCTTAGGAGAAACATTCACGTTTACCTCTGTCACGTTACCTAATTCAATGGAGATCTATCTCAGGCCCACCCACCAAAGGTTTATAACAGAACCACCCGTATACGTAAACAATGCCCAATAACCATAACATATTACTAACACATAAAATAAGCATAAAGAAAAGATAAAATTTCCACATTCCAATGATAATATATATTTTCATGATATTTACATAATCAATGCTTTATTAAACCATTTTCAAAGACATTTAAAACATTTAATAAAGAGATTTTTGAATTAAAGTGTCCCATACCAATTCGAAATTTTTAAAGGAATTAACATTATAAAAATTTAATATCCATATAAATATGTCTTTAAAACCATTTTTAAAACACTGAAATTAATGTGAAATATTTATGAGAATAAATATTTAAAACATTTAAAATGATATTTTAGTTAAAGTGTTTTTAACAAAATGAGAGACACTTGAATACAAATAATTGAGGAATAAAATTTAACCAAAATTTACTAATATCATGATAATAAATGTATTCATGATATAATAATCCAAAATACAGTATATTCACCATATAAAATTGAATTTGTGCATAACCACAATTAAGTCTCAATGGAATTTTAATTGAGACAAAATCCCTTATAAAGAAGGTATCCTTATATTTAGGACCAATCAATTATATAATTATGTGTGAAAAATATAAATACAATCATTATGATTTGATATTCACTGTAAAACAATCAGAGGTCATTCACACATATTCATAGCATTACATAATCAATAAGTAGACGTTTAACCCCAATGAATTGAAATTGAGTTAAGAAGTTATCTTATTGAAATTCAACATCCTAACGACGTCACATTAAAATAAAAAAAATGAGTTGATGAGATAGAAAAGTGTATATCATCACTTGGACATAAAATTTAATGCAATAAGGATATATAGTAACATATCCTCCCATAAGAAAAAGTAAATTAAAAGATATAACAAAAATAAGTCTTTAAAAAAGAGGAGGGAAAAAGGTTCCATTACCGATTTGGTAACATATAAAGCATAAAATCAATGAAAGAAGGATCATAAAATGAAGATGTAAATACCCATAAATTAAATTATATTATAAAAAGAAAAAAATCATGGGTAGTATATACACCACACAAAAGGAAATAGTGGCAAACATATTATGAGTCTCTCTAGAATAAAAAATGAGATTAAAACCCCTTACCACATTGTAATAAATCGATTCGTATGAAAAGAAGTTAATAACCACGAAATAAATCATATAATTACATTAATATAATGATAATGATGATAATATATATCAAATGTAAGAACACAATACACCACATTCAATAAATAAGTGGAAAACAATGGAAATCTCACGAAATTAAAAGTGAGATAAGAAACCCCATACCTCATGTCTGACTTTTCTAGATCATTCTTTAATATCATTAATTATAAACTAATGTTAATTTATAATTTCTAAAGAACCCTATTCAAGTTTATTATTCCATTTATATCTATTGTTACCTTTCTATAACAATTATTTAATTACTTTAATTCATATCGTACATTTTGTCGATGTTCAGAACTTGAGTTAAAAATGAAGTTGTTATAATTATAAATTGCCCATGTGGTAAATATTCCATTATCCCCAGAGTGATATTAATGATTTAGATATAATATATATAATATATATCTATTATATATATATTTATATTATTACATAACATTTGGGGATAAGAAGTGAAATGCACCGTTCATGGAGATGGTAAGCTGTACGTAAGCATGAATGATACTTTCAATTCTATTTCATATTTAATGGAATGAAAAAATAATGATAAATAGGTATATTATAATTCTAATATAATATCTTATATAATTTCATTAACTCCATCCTTTATACATTCCACATATGGCTTGAATGAGTCAAATCACTTTGAGGGACGGTAGTCCGCACTTTCTCAAATGAAATATCGTATTTACCCACTATGGAAAACCATAAAGGTATTCTATAAATGAAAAATACAGATGCATAGAAACAATATAAATATAATATATATCACATATTAATATAGTTCCATCATAATGGCCACCATATTATGTGGTAGGATAATATTGAACAATCATCGTTTCGTGAGGCGTTAGTTTTCCTTCCAGAGAAACAGTATATTCTTTACCCATTACATGGAGGTGTGTGTAATTGAAGTTCGAATACATCTCATAAAACAAACATATCATATTTTTGATACTGGTGTTGTTATAAAATAATGGAATAGAAAGAGTTTTGGGGGTTTTAGAAGAAAAATAAAATAAAAGAACTTAAGAGACGATGTTACATTTAAATCAGGTATCTCTCTTTGGTTTGAACCAAAAGGATTAATTGAAATTCCTTTTTCCTAGGTGAAGGCTTATAAGAGGAGGAAAGGTGTGTAGGGAGATTAATTTGGTATAGGTTGGACGAGCCAAGGTGCTTTATATGTGTGTGGAATGGGTTAGATGTGAGGGCTTTTTATCAGGGGGAGGAGGGGCTCTTAAAAAAAGTTTAATAATTTTATTTTATTATATAATGATTTTCAGTTTCTAAAGGTCCAAAACTCATTAAAATCAAATATAAGATGACTCATGTTTGAAATAAAATCATCCAATAATAATTGAAAAGGTTTTGGATATTTTTTTAATCATTATAATCTTATTTATTTAAATAATTCATTAATCAGGTAAACACTGCATCATTATTGTGTCACAAATATTTTTATTTATTTGATGTCTAAAAATTATAAAAAACTACTATGATGTATAAAATCGTTTTATATTTCCAATGAATATTTATAGTCAAAGATATAACTTATATAACACCATGTAAAATTTTATTTACTAAAAGATATATGTTTATGTCATTTTTCTCTTTACTTTAAATTAATTAATATAAAGTGTCATTATCCTTGTGGTTCCATGGGGTCCCAAAATAGACCGAAGGATGAACATGGTCAGAAATGTATCCACCAATAGGATCAGAACATATGTTAGGGAAATATAATATTATAATAATATTATTTTATGACCCTTATTTACCAGATTTACCCTTTAACAATGCTAAATAATATTTTTTACAGAAGTTAATATTCATAATGTCTTAAAATAAAAGTTTCATATTTATACAATTTGTACAACATGATTCAAAATATGGAATCCATTTTTCCAAATTAAAAATGTAGAAGTTGCAGAAATTATTTAAAAATAATTCCAACAATCAAAACAAAAAAGCGTGTTTTTAAGAAATAATAACTATCAAAAGATTGACACTTATTTTTGTCTAATTTCAAAGTGAAATTACTTCCAATGACCAAAATTAGATTAAATAGTAAAAACATAATATAATTACACTTTAAAAATAATTAAATTGATAATATAACTTTATAAATAAATTAGATTAAAAGGCAATTTTCAATTAAAATACAGTATTTTTCACTATTCATTAAAAAATGAAATTTATAAGAAAAATACCAAAAGATTTCCCAAAGTAAATTTTGATGTACCAATACTAGAAAATAATTTTATTTAGTCAAATAGAATACATAAATGTTACCAAAACTAGATTTAAGGAGGGATTTCCTTCAAAAGGAAGTAAATCAACTTTTTAATGAATATTAGAGTATTTATGCATAAAATCATATTATTTATTATTTTAAGTCCTCATAAATTTATTGGATAAATGTAAAAACATTTAACAAACTTATTTAATCATAATATGGTTAGTTTAGTTCATTCCCCCCAACATAATGACTATAAGTTAACAACCATTTAAAATAATAATATTATATTAATATTTTTCCAGTATAACTCAACGTTGTGTACAACATAAGTTTTTATTGAAACCAGTTGTAACGTATCCGATATTCCATACAACATAGAATCCCCTTTAAATTAAAATTAATATTTAATTCACAAATTTTAATAAATATAATAAAGTTATATTCTTTATTTTCCTGGGATGTTTCATTAATAGTGATAGTTGAAATGGTTCTAAGTTTAGGTGACATCTCTATGTTTTATTCATGTATGAAATAGGTGTGGGTATTTTCAATGAAGTTAAAATTAAATGAATGTTTAAGGAACTTGATTTTTGATTATTTTTTGCATATGGAAGGTTAATCAATTATGACGTGGTTTAATGAATAACACAACATAACAAGGAAACAAGGAGATGATTTCTAAAATAGGAATTTTAATGTGAGTTATAGTTGTGAAGATTCCCTATGTGAAACAATGAGTCTTGTAAATATCATTGAGGTATCCATGGTGAATCACGAGGGAGTTTTTTAAATTTAGAAAACCCCTTATACAAGGATGGTGTATAATATTATTCACTTTAAAAATTAATAAACCTTTTTTTGGGAATCATTATAGTTAAGATCACATCATGGTTATTTTTATGGCCATTTTGATATATCCAAAAACATCAAGGAGGTTTCTAATTATGATGTAAAACTATTTGGCTATTTTCTGAGGTTTTACATGGGTATCTCCATTCCATGGACAAATACATGGTGAAACTAAATAATTCATGTTTGAAACAATGATAGGATAACATTTCAAGGTTATAGATGTATTTATAGTTGTTTAAAATTATCTTAGAATAGATAAAATTAATCATTTTACAACACAATATGGTAAGAGATATAGATAGTGTAAAATTGATGAGGCATACATCATGCTATTTTGACGAGTGATGATGTCATTGTTAAAATATTTTTTAGTTTTTTATTGGATTCATTAACAGGGATAATTTGATATTTTAAGGGATACCCCAACAAAATCTCTAGAATTACTAATCATACCAATGGTGAATAAGAGGTATTTAATTATCCATAGGTTCCAAAAGAATCTTGATAATTTGAGATGTTTTTTATGGTATTCATTTGTTTGAATTAAAATTTTAAATTTGAATTTTACCTTAATGAAATGCGTTACAGGTAGTGTGTCTTGAGTAGTATGTACTAAAAAAGAAAATATTTAGAAAATAAATAAAGTTTTAAGAGATTAATTATTGATATTTAAGTATAATATGAATAATATAATGAGAAAAAATTAATAAAAAATAAAAAAATCATTTAGAAAACTCAATTGAAGTATGAAACAGTTCAACAAAATCCTAATGTCAGAAATATATTCAATATGGTTTATTTTTTTGTGGTATATCATTAATTATTAAGGTTAAATTTGTTTATATTAAGTTAAAATTTAATCACTTCTAATTTCAATAAAAATTATGATACTAGTGGAATGTATATTATCAATTGATACCAGATCATTCTAAGCATTAACTACTCGTTTTGAGGAGTGAACCCTATATTTTTTTATACTTTATGTCTGTGTGAATTTGTGTGATAAAGTGATAAAGGAAAAAAATTTAATTAGAAATGATGTTTTTTATAAAATAAGAATGGATGTCCTTGAATTCAATAATTCACCACCACCCCCTCTTGGGGAATTCTCACTGATCTTATGGGTCCATTTTATACATTACAAGTATAATAATTGATTTAGATTTCTTGTACCATTACCCTGACTTTTATTTTATTATGATCTAAAATTATGTAGTTTATTATGATTTATATAATTTAGGTGTTAAAATTATAATGGAATTGAATTATATCTTGAGTAAAATATCGTTTTTAAGATGAACTTTGGGTCGAATTACTTACTATTTTAGAGCCTTATTCCATTCCTAGAAAAGTGGGAGCTAGATATATATCACTCCATGATTAATCAAATGTTTTTTTCATTCATATGATTCTAATAATTTACAATAAACAGTTTCATTAAATATTTTTGTGACAAATGTCCATATATATGAATATAGTTTTAATCTAATTTGTGTAATTTACACAAGATATAAGTTTTGTAAAATGTTTCTCATCAATATAGTATACGAGTATAGTATTAGTGTAAGTAATAGAATTCATAAATAAAGAACAAGAATAATTCATGAATTTAAATTGAATATATGATCAATGTTATTTAGATTAAATCCCCTTTAAAATTAATATGTTTCATATTACTTCTGAGTTAAACACCTTTTAATAACTTCAACATCCAATTGAGTAAGTTAATCCAAATTTTGATTCCCCTAGATTATAATGTTTTAGTAAAGAATGTAACAAATGAATATAATATGATTATATGATATTTTTCGGTATTTTATTTTGGCTAAAATTAGCTAGGATATATAAATAGGATTAGGTTACTGGGAGAAAAATATTGAGTTTATCTTAATGATTGGTCTTTTAAATCGTTTTACATTAAAATATATAAGAGTTTTAAATCAACATATTGAGATAATTACTTACCTAAATAATAAAGTGATGAGAGAATTTACAATGTGGAATCAATTATTAGAAAAATATTTATCTTAACCCACTGATTTTCAGGATGAATATAAAAGGGGACATCATTTTAGAGGGATAACAATTAATGAAAATACATATTAACTAATTGTAAAAATGACACCCATTTAATAAATAGTATATTATAAATAGATTATATCATCATCACAGAACCTAAATATGATGAAAATATTTGTAAATGATAATCTTAATGAAAAAAACATTTTTAAATGGTTTAAAAAAATAACCACTCTTAAATTAAAAGAAAAATTCAAAGTGTTAGAGGAAACCACATTCATGAGTAACCTACTTTTGAAATTGTTACATAGTTGAGCCTTTTTTTCTTATGAGGAGAATATATTAATAAAATAATCGTTTCCAAGGCATTAGATTCAACCTTTTTAAGGTAACTTTATTCTCTGGTCATATATTCACTAGTATTTGGTACATCATGACTTGGATAAGTTAGATGATTAATTTAAGGTGTATTATGGTTATGAAGTTAATCATGGAATAATTGTTGAAAATGTGAATGATTTCATGAAATGTTTAACCAAAATTAAAAAAATTTCTTGGATAGATGAATAAGATAATTTTATTTTCAGTTCAAAGTGTTGTTTTGATGGTACAAGTGGGTAAAAGTTCAAAACAGAAGAAGAAATGTTAGTTTTAAATTCTAACAATGTGGCATCAAAGAGTCATAAAATGTCATTTAAACTTGAAAGTGGTGTTATGAAATAGGTTAAATTATTCTATAGAACACAATTTTCAAGAATATATGAAGGATTTTGAAAACTCGATAATATCCATGTCAAGTATTAGTGTCCTAAAAATAAAATTTTCAAGTTTAAAGATTATAAGATATGAAAGTTATATAATAAAAATGACTGTAAGTATATTGGAGATCAAAATAATGTAAATAATTTATGGATTTTTTAGTGTTCATTCAAGTTATAAAAGAATGGATTACTTAATCCTTGAATGAATACAATGGAATATGTCAAGGCCACATGGATCTCAATAAATTTGTATAACTTCATCTAATTTCTATTATACGATAAGAATGGTTTTTTAACAATGGGTTTCTACGATCAATATGTGATGATGGATTCATTGGGAAATGTATATACCTAATAAGATTATATAACATTTTCTAATAAGATCTTCAGGATTAAAATTTTTTATCTAGTATAAAAGTTTGTACCAAAGTGTTTGTTAAAATATGAGGGATTTAATAACAAAATAAGTGTCATATTTTAAATAAAATTTATTTTTTCATCAAATTCTATAAATAAATATAATATATTATGGGGATATAATTTTCCTAACCCTTTAATTTTTTGGGTATTAGTATTTTTTGGGTTTGTTTCCTTTTGTAATAACATTGAATTTCTTGGACCATTTATTTTATGAGTTGATAGTGTCATGATATGGATGCAGGAAAGTTAGTTTAATTGGAGATGTGTTTTTAACATGGATTAATGTCTTGATGTGTGGCATTGTGTGCCCAAAAATGGGGTTTTTTTTGGATAAATAAGTGTTTTTTTCTTTTGAGTGTATCATTCCATGATGGGTTGAATCAAAACATGAGTATTTTTAAAGTGGAATGGGGATTCATCACAACATTCTTGGTATAGGAAATGTGAGTTAATAGTGAGGTTTTTTTGAGGAGGAATTAAGTTCATGGAATGAGATGTGTTAATCATATAATTAAGGGATTAAATATAATTTTGGTTTATTGAAAAACATTTTGTTTCAATATAAAAAACTTTTCTATTGATTTAAAAATATTATAAATTAATTTCTCTATTTTTGCACACATTATGGATGTTTTGTCATGATATGAAAGAGTTTTTGGAGTTTATTTAATTATTCTATGAGTGGTTATCATAACGTGGACACCTATGTTACGATGTCAAGTCTAATGGTTCAATTTTTAGGTTCTACCATATGGTGAGTCATCTCATCATGGTGATTACATAATTGATGGAAACTTCATTTATTTTAAAAAAATAGTGGTTTAATGAGTTTTAAGTAGGGAGATATATGAGGATTCATAGTAGGATTTATGGGGGATCATTTGGTTTATCCTCATTATAATGTTTCCCTTATCAATCGTATTAGGACAACTTGATTTTCCACATTTATTATAAACTTGCAATTACCATATGAGTTATTCTTAATTACTTAATTTCCCTCAAAATCTAAGAGACCAATGTTTAGTACTCAAATAATTTTTAGGTCTCTTTGGTTGGCATGCTCCCTTGCTTTTAGACATAATATTATTTTCATCCTAGCTGATCTTTTCTTCCTTTAATATGATATTTTCATCCTATCATATTATTTTGAGAGGCTATGGAAATTTATTTTTATATTGGAATCCTCCTTCTATTCTTTACTTATAAAGGGTTTTGAAGCCCTGGTTGATATAAGGGATTTTAATAAATTTATTCTATATTCTAGAATATTATTATCTAATATATTGTTGTGGTACCTTCCAGAGACTATCTCATATTTTTTTATATAAGCTTTCATATAAATTATAGAGTTTTCAGGGTTTCTAGGTAGGGTAAACTAGTGGAAAAAATATCTCAACTATAAATGTAATTAAATAAATATAATGAACTAGGTAAGAAGAATTGGAAAGGCAAAAGAGAGTCACATTTTCTTGATGTATTTTCATATTATTTACTATGTGTTAGTTCTTATTTTAAAATATTCACTCTTTTTATTCTCTTTTTGAAGAGAAATTTGACCACCCTAAATAGATATTTACGAAAATATGGAAATGAATAGGGGATTGCAGAAATTTGTATTCAATGGATATATTGGTTTTTTATTTTTTAAATTTGTTGTCAAATTTTCATTGGTTTAATATTGCTAATAGTTAGGTAAACACTTGGCTAGGATGGTTTTCCATTTTTGGGAATGGGATGTTGTTTTTGTTATATTTTTTATGTATCTCATAAAACAAATATAAAATTAGATTTATGTTTTTATGATGATTATGGGAATGATGAAGAAAGTGGATGTCTAGTTTAAAATTAATAAGCATTATAAATTAAATACATACTAAACAAATAATGATGTGTTAATTGGTAGGGTGTAAATTAGATAAATATTTTTTAATGTAATGATTAGTGGTTTGGGAATACTAAACATGAAAAATGGGAAGGTTGACTTAAAATTATCAAGGTAGGGATAAATGTGATTAATGATGAATAAAAAACATAAAATAGGATGTATGATAAAGAATAGTATGGAGAGGGTAAATGAATAAAATAAAAAAGAGTAATGGTGATAATAAATGGTAAAGGATGGGATTAGAAAAAGGTGGACATGTGAATTAAATTATCATGTGACCTTTTTCTTATGGATTTATTTATGTTATTAACAATGTATTATTGTGAAATGTAGTGTTTTGGTGTGTTGTTGTTCTATTTTTATATTGATATTATGAAATTTATTTTGGGATTATTCTGTGGTAAAGGAAGATAGTGGGTAGATATTTTTTCGGATGAAATTTCTCATGGTTTTAATCATGGGTCACAATAAATACAAGTATTATAATATGGTTTGTATTGAATTTAAGTTTTCTTATATAATAAATGGATAAATCAATTATGAGGTGATGATAATGATACATGGCGGGGGTCATTCATGGTAGGAGTAGAGAATGAGTTTAATGTGCTATGAGTTCAAAATACCATTTAAGGATGATGATTTTAGATGAAGTTATGATGTAATGACATGTGGTTGTTGTATGTGGTATGACGTGGCATGAAATATGTGGTGGTGGTGATGAATTGACTATGGTGGTTATGTATACGATGTAGATGAGACAATATGTGTAGTGGAAAAAAATGGAAGGAGAGGGAATTCGATTTACATTCTTCACATTTATGTAACCTTATTGATGTGTTGTTGGGGATGTTAATATGTGGTAGTGTGGTGTGGATATGTGGTAATATTGTATACAATGTTGGATTAGAGGTTATGGTTTTCAAGCTATGGTATGTGTATATCTAGTGTATAAGTTGGATTGTGGTATGAGGGAATGGTTATTAATGTCTTGGTGTTATTTTATAATCACATTCATGATGAGTTTTTCAGGGGATTTACTACTATGGTTTTCTTCACTACTACTGAGATAGAGCTTCCATTGAATAGAAAAGTATGAGTGTTAATAAATATTTTCATCTCTTTTTCATGGTTTATTTTTATTGGATTTATAATGTTATTGATGTATCTTATTGGGTTACTATTGATGTATCCTTTTATCCTTGGTTGGTGTAAGAATTGGATTGAAAAATTTGTTTAGAAAATAGTGGAGTACGTAGGGGAGGAGGTATTTATGGAATTGAGTTCAAATATGTACCTCCATATTGACTAAAGACAACTAATCAATATCTCATCTCTGGATATTCTGGTACCTCTAGGGAACCATCCCACACTCCATATGGTACCTACTAGTAACAGGGATTAATGGTGTTACAAAGTGGAAAATATACCCTCTTATTAGGGTAAATCGTTTAATAAATAATAAAATATCATCCATCAGAAATAATTGGAGTGTGTGGAAGAAATAAATCATAAAACACTACATCAAATGAAATATATAATCATACAACCATATAAACACACAATCACACCAGTATACATCAATTAATCTTCCAAAATTTAGATCACATATTAAAAATGAGAGGATATACTTCTATCCATAATCCTCATCACACGCATTCACAAAATTCCATATGTGTTATCCTACTCAGTGGCACATCATTATACATCTTCCTTACCTAATTTATAAATTAATAATTTTTTTCTATTCCCCAACATCCCTGGTTTCTTGAGTAGGGAATACGTAAAAATCAGTAAGGAACTTACCGTGGGGTCCCAAAATAACCAATAAAGTAGTGTATGAACATGTGATATACTCATATGAGAAAAATAAATAAACATTTCACTTTTAAATAAAATAACAAATATTGAAACTCATATTCTAACATGACACCCAAGATCAACTATACCTACTTCAACAAGTGTAGAATATTTTTGAGTATAAAAAATATATTTCATGTGAAACAAATATTACCTTAGGATCTTATCAAAATTCCTTCACAATTCATAAACTTTAAATCCTAGATATAATTCTACTCATCTCATCATCATGACCCATAATCACCAGATCATAGTCATTTTAGGAATCCCAACTATCTGATGTATTTGAGTATCACACATATCCTTGGTTGGATATGAATCCTACCTCAGGATCTCACGTGAAATACTACAAAATTTATAAATAAAAAACCACAGAAATAATTATAGTCATCTCAATATCGTGCCCCATCATCACTAGATCCTAAGCATCCTAGTAATCCTAATTCACATCACATGTCATCCCAAAAATTCCAATGCATCACTAGGAATCAATACCAACAATATAAGGGATAATTTTATTTTATAATAATCACAAGGAATATCTCTAAATAGTTTATGGTATTACTCTAGTTCTTAGGAGTGAATAGGAATATCTCTATCTTCATCAAGTATATCAACTAGATTCTTGGAATCCAAATAATCTCATATAATCATCAATAATATCTTGATACTAGGGATATAATCCCTAGTACCCCATCATAATGACTTATCGTTGAATCCTAGGGAGGTAATCCATGACACCAAATCATCATCATATCTCTCTCAATCCTGGGAAGGTAATCCCTAATGTCACATCATCCTCAAACATCTCATACAATAATAATCAGTGGTCGACATTATATATATAATTGATTATAAGAACAAAAAAAGAACATGGGTTAGATATCTTCCCAAACCATCTAATGTATCCAAGGTCGACCACTTTATTTCACAACCAATCCATATAACTGTAGCACTACCTTGATCCCATCATAGATTTAGGTTCTAAGGTGACTCTTGAAATCATCAACACCCATCCCCACAATAATCCTATCATGGTTTAACATAATTAATAAGGATCCCTATGAAGACCCCGTTGTCTCACCATGAAAATTAATCCCTACAAGGGTTCCCTTACATTGATCCCACCTCTCAAGAAAATTCAATCACCTAAAGGGTATAGAATCTTATAGTATCATCATGATCCTATCATGCCATCATTAGCCTAATAAGTAATTCCACACTGAAATCACTTTATATATAATACATAATTCCCATAAAAAAATTTTAATTCATACTAGATCATTATGTTGGTCAGAGAATAATGTAAGTGGTGGTGGTGGGGGGGGGATTTTACTCTTAAGAGTATAATTGTAATTAATGTTTAAATAAAAAATTAAATGATTTGAAATAATAAAGTGAGAAATAAATAAAGTGATAATATTTTAGTTTATAAATAAAATATCCATTTAATATAAGCATGTAAATTATTGAATTGAATTTGTATAGATATCAAAACTGATGTTAAATTATGCTATGAATAAAATTAAGGAGAAAACAAAAATAATTTTTAAAAATATTATAAATGTCATGATATGTGCCCCACCATCTCTACCCATCAAAATTAAAGGTAAATAGTATAAATACATTGATATTAGAGGATATATAGAAACCAAAAACTCAATATTATGGTCTGTGAGAACCCTCTTGATCTTAACCAGTGCCAAGGAACTCAACCCTCAATTTTTTAGATTGAGAAATATTGGAGAATGATGGTTCAGAAGTGATTAGTTTTGCTTTATGAAAACTAGATACAACCTCTTGGATGGATGAAGGGAAGTGAATGATTATAGGCTTGAGAGAGTGGTTGATATCCTTCATATATTTATACAATTGTACATCTATTTGAGACGATTTATAATTATATCACTTCATCTTCAATTAATATAAAGAGTGTTTTTGGTATGTCGGGATAATCTTCCAAGAGGCCAGGGAGTCCATTTATAGTCTCTTAGAGGTATGGGATCCTTCTGGAATTCATTAGGTGTCATGAAGTAATGGAATACCATCATTATAGTATTTCTAATCATAATAAATGATTTCAAAAAACTATTTCTATGACACAAATAGATACTCGATATAAACCATTAGGTAACAAGTTTGTGGCCTTGAACTTGAGGCCACTTGATGAACTACACCATTATGACACTATTGGTTAGAGGTTGGTCGATGTCCTTTAGACATAATGAGTTTTTGCTAGTAAAGCAACCAACTGGATTGTGTGAGTGAGGGAAATAATTACTTCTTCAACCATGGAATTGGTTGGCTGGATCCCTACAATAGCTAAACCATGAATAATGCGCTAATTCCACTTCAAGTGAGGCCACCTCTACACCCACCTAAATACTTATTTATATCTTCTAAGTTTCTTAAAATAACTTGAATGATGGAAATATAAATGACTAAGACTTTATCAATGATTTAAAATATCTTTAATATTTTGTCAAATTTCATAACATTTCTTCTAAGTAAAACACTAAAACCCACTCAAATTGATAATTTTATAAAAATAGTTTAGTGTTTCTGATCATAAAATCGCTATGAGAGAGTGGTACAAAACATATCCCCCATTTTTAAGATCATAACCACATAACCTAAAAATGATAAATTATGAATAAATCAATAATAAAAGATATATTAAATGAATTTAAGTGGATAAAAAGATATTCAATGATCTCAATAGGTATATATATCAAGAATTTTATAAATAATAATAATGATAAATTTAAAATCTCCCCCATTGTAAAACAAATAAACAATAGTGAAAGACTAAATAGAATAATGATTTTAAAAATATTTTAATCCCTTATCCCCCTTAAGGAAAGCAAATTTTTAAAATTTATCCCCCTTTATGAAAATAATCATTTTTGTACATTTCTCCACATTAAAGAATATCAAGAGTAGAAAACATATAACTGGAAGGAGAAACATAATAGGGAGACCCTAAAAAGATTTTAAAATAATGTTCAAGAGTGAAAGATATATTGAAAAAAACATCAATTTCCAAACTCCTAAAGAAATATTATTAGATAGAGAGAGAGAGAGGAAAGTAAAATTGAAAATAATAGAAAATAGAAAAGGGAAATAAATGATTTTTAAAAACACTTCTTAACTTTCAAACTCCAAATAAAATGATTATTATAGAGAGAGAAAGAAAATTTAATATAAGAAATAAAAAATAGCTCTCAAAGGAAAAATAGAAGATATAAAAATAAGAGAAGAATTAAGGACAATTAATAAAACTAAAAAAAGGGATAACATGAAAATATTACATTACATACCTTTTCTATAAAATTAGTTTTCCTCAATAAATGACTTTACATCCATTGATTGAATTATTGATTGTAAATGTTCTTATAGCAGTATTTATTTTTTGGTACAATATACTTCATAGTATTTATTTAATTTACATTCCATAAAATATAACTCAATTAAAGAGTTAGAGAAAAAAGTATATATGATAAATGTTTAGTAATAATTAATATCCCTTAATAGAGATAATTTTTTTTTCATAAAACGAGGACATACTTAAATAAATTTTTGAAATTTGAAAATTATTTTTAAATTATTTTAAAAAACAATATATCCATGGTAGTCTTAAAAACACTAATATTATAAAAAGTACTTATTTTTTGAAAATATATTTTTAAAATTTATATATGAGAGATTTTTTTAAAAGAGTTAATTTTTTAAAAAAAGTTATCCCTATTAAAGAATATTTCATAATTAAGATAGATAATTATCTCCCTCAAATGATTTCGTAGGTGAGATAAATGGATTATAATGAATAAAAAAATAAAAAAATTATTGGTTTTTAGAAAAATATTTAAAAATATACTAGAAAGTTAACTCAAGACATGCATAGATCAAATAAATAATTTAACAAATTATCCATTCCTAATTCAACATTAATGAATTTGAAATTATCATGACATTAAAGTTTAGGGAAAATATCATCAAGTTGAAATTTCATTGTTAAAAAATCCAATAAGATATCCCCATTTTGTCAGTGAACTGTTAGGAAATTATATAAAACATCAATGTTTTTGGTGAGAGAGTGTTGGATAGGAATTTTAGAGATATTTTTGGAACTGTTACTATCGAACATAATAGTGATAATATCAAATGTTATCCTAATGTATTAGAGAGTGTGATTCATACATCGAGTATGGGAATAACCACTCTTGGTGGTTATATACCATTCTTTGGTTATAAAAAGAGAGATTGATTTTTTCTTCTTACTACTCCCTAAGATGAGGTATTTTCCTAATAGATTGAAATTTACACTAGTACTATTCTTATCTAGATGAAATCTTCCAACATCAATGTCCGAAAGAGAAGATAATTCAAAATAGGTCCCCTTATTGTAATTTTTTTATTTTTATAACATTTTAAAATGTGAAAAGTACTTTTGAGATATTTTAAAAGATATTACATACGATTATCTTTGAAATGAGAATAAATAAAAAAAACTTAACATGACATTTGGTAATGTACTTGGTAGGTAATGTAAACTTCCAATAATACTCATATAAAGCATGTTTCAACCACTTTACATCATTCATCCAACATTAACATACAATTTTTACTCAGGGGAGTGCTAATTTCCCAATCATGATCCATTCAAAAAAGTTTTTATAGTTTTATGGTTCATATGACATGGTTTTGAATGATACCATCATTTATTTAAGAACTTTTGAAACTATGGAATAATTTCAGTTCACCCATTAAGCTAATCTAAAATTCATTTTCGTTAAATTAGAAATTTCAATATATAGATTTTCATTATTAGATCCTAAAATCACATCATCAATGTCAATTTGAACAAGTATCAAATTTTTTGATTAGCATTTTAAAAATATATTAGTATCATATTTTATAATTTTGAAACTATTTTTAATAAGATAATTTGAAATAAAATTATTCCAATCTGGGAAGAATTTTTTAAACCATAAAAGTATTTTTGAAATATTGAAGAAGAGTATTTAGAATAGATTATTTTCTAAACTATGTGTTCGTCCCAGAATACATTTTCATAAAAAAGACCATATAGAAAATTTCTTTTGAAATCAATTTTATTTAATTTAAAATTAAGATAAGATTTGAATTACAATAATATTGTAATTTATTCTAATTTAGAAATGAGTGCAAGGGCTTCACCATAGTTAATTCCTTATGAAATCTTGTTTCCTTTTTTAATTAAAAGAGATTTTTTCTAGTAATATTACTAGAATCAACAATATTATTTATAAAAAACCATTCAGATAATATAATGTAATAATTACTATATATTTCCATGGGAGTCCATACATCATTTTTATTGAAATTATTTAGTTCTTATTACATGGAAAGTACCCAATTTTTATTTTTAATGGAATCACTATGGTTTTGCGGTTGAAGTTGAGAGACAAAGGTGATGTTTTCACCCAAATTTAAGACTGATATATGAGTATGAGTTCCTATTGTAAATCACTGATTACATTTTCAAGGGTATGTACATTATAGTTTTTAAAATCCTTATGAAAATAATTTGAAGGAAATTATTTTTCATCTTTATCTTCATAAGTATGAAAAGATTAATTTAAAACAATATTTTCAAAAACATTTTTAGAAATATAGTTTAGAAAATCTTTATTGAAGAAAAAAATTTATTGATTCTTCAAGCGTTTCAGGGTTTTTGTCAAAGACGTGATATGTTTTTCATGAGTTGGATTACCCAATATAAATACAATCATAGAATTTAGATCAAATTTCTCAATATTGTATTTAGTGTTTAAAACAACATATTTACAACCAATTTTTTTTTCAAAATATCAATTTCAGTGTTTTTATTAATAAAAAGTTCAAAAGGTGTTTTCTTAAGAAAAGAACATATGATAATGTGGCCAATGATATATCATGATTCATTCACAATCTAAGCCTAAAAATATTTTAGAAGAGAAAAATCATTTAAAATATTTCATTTAATATCCTATATTGTTCTATTTCACCTCTCTACTACCTTATTTTGTTGATTTACTTGAGGAGAGGAGAAATAATGACTATAGACTTCAAAATAATAAAAATCAATAAATTCATTATTATTGAATTCTCCACCATGATATTGTTTAATTGAAATAATTTTAAAACCTTTTTCATCTTCAAAATTCTTACTCAACTTGGTGAAATCATTGTAAGATTCACTTATATGAGATATGAAATTTACTATTTAAATATTTTAAAGTCACCAACAATAGTGAGAATATAATATTTTAAACCTAGACATTCAATTTGAGAAGGGATAAAAAGTTATGATTAATCAATTTAATATATGTTGAATAATAAAAAAATATTTATATTTAAAAGGGGATTTTTGTTACTTACCATATTGGAACACTTCACAAACCATGTCATCTTTGAAAGGAAATACTGGAGGATCTCATAGAAATTAATAATGGTTGAGTTTGAAAAGATATTTAGTATTATAATGACCAGGGATACACTATCGAATCCATAAATCACTAAATTTTTCACTAAACAATTTGATATTTTGGCTATCAATATATTTTAAATTTATGTCAGAAACATTTTAAAATCTTGAAGTGGAAAGTAAACGTGTGAATTTTTAGTTAAAAATTTATTAAAAATCATTTTGAAGGGGATTTTAAAACCTCTATCACAGAATTGACTTATGTTTCTTAAATTATATTTCAAGGATATTAATAATAAAAAACATTATAAGGGTTTAATAAAAAAATGTTATTGAAAATTCATAATTTATCTCACCCCTAGAGTTATTAATAAATGTGATGTGACCTCCTTAATGTTTTGTTGATTTAAATTAATTCTGAGCGGTCTCAACAATTTTTTCTTGAGAAACGACTATCAAGTTACTATAGGGTTTCTTAGGGTTATATATGGACACACTATTCCTCTTAAATTAAATGAAAGAAGTTTTTATTACCCACAAAAACATTGGTCCTCTTATGTTAGTAAATAACGATTTTAACATCATTATATTCTTAGCATGAGGTGTTTTTTTGGAAATATTGAAAAAAATATTAAATTAATTTTTTATGCCATTCCCTAAATTCTTAAAGACACATTCATAGATTAAATGTTTCATTATTTATAAATAATTAAAAAAATTATAATGTGAGAAAACATTAACAAAATTACTTTTTGATTAAATTGTGGAGGTGATTTCCTTATTGGACAGAGCTAATGATAACCCATTCAATTCCATGATTTTAGTGAATCAAGTTGTATTTATATTTTCTTCACCTTGTTTGAATTTGAAAAGAGAAATTTTGAGGTCTTTTATAGGGAATTTTTGATTATAAATATCAATTTAAATCTTTATTTTTGTGGAGAGATTTTATTTTTCATTGAATAAAATATTATTTTCTTTTGGAAGATTTTCTTTTTCCTAAAACACTTGGTTATATTTTTTTTCAACCTATTTATATAAAGAATAAATTTTTATAAATCTATTTCTGAGTTGATTATAAGAATATTTTAATTCTTAATTATTAATTTGATTAGATGATCAAGAATAATAATAGAGAGTAAAATAATGCGGAGAAGAATGGGTGGTGGAAGAAATACGATGAGGGGTAATAACCTCAACATCTTCATCAACATGTGTCCTATGGAACGTTAGCCTTGAGTTACTTGAGGTGGACATGGAAGTTGAATATATAGAGCCATCACATTATGTACATTATTTTAATTTGAAATATTTTTCACCTTGTTTATTTTCATCAAGATTACTCTTTTATATGGGACACTTAGGCTTGATGTAACTATTATTTTTTACCTATATAGCATGTCACTTCCAGTTCTGCCTCTCAATTTTCATTTTTTGGATCGGTTCTTATTTTGGAATTTGTTTTACATGTTCCTATAAAATTTATCATTATATAGAAATTCACCTATTGATTTTTTATAACTGGTAGATTTCAAGGTAATGATTTTAATGATATATTTAACTATGTTGGAATGCATTTAATATGTTCACATCATCTGGATTTTGTATTTTATAACGGAGTTGATGAGTTCCTTGATTTCTATATATTTCATATATTTATCTTATTGAATAGATATAATTTTAGGTTCCTTAGACCTATTTAAAATCCGTAATATTTTTTATGATAATATCTATTTGTAATTCATTACTGAGGGACTTTATAATATTGAATATGTCAATAAATCTTATAAACATGCTTGTAGTAGATTCAATAGAATGCATTGTGACTGTATATTTCCAATCTAGTGTCTTTTTATTTTTTTTCCTTCACATTTGACTTCTAATAATTTCAAAATTTCATAAGCAGTTTTTCAAGAAGAAACAAGATTGAATTTATTTTTATCTACACTATAATGTAAGAAAATCACATCTTTGTTATTATGTTCAAAATTATTAACATCTTTAGAAGTCCATTTTTATTTAGATTATTTAGCAGGAATATAATCCATAATTACCATTTTCCATAAAATATAACAAATAATAAAATGAAAATTTTACATTTTCTTCATCTAATAGGGGAAATTTTTTACATTAAAAATATGATTATGAAAACTGGAATTAGATACCATAATAAAGTCATCCTATAAAATCAGTTTGTATTTGAAAAATAAAATTTAAGGAAAACATTGAAGATAATATTTATGATAAAAAAAGAACCCCATCTATACCAATTATGAGTTAGAGAATATGGAAAGTGTGAGGGTGAATTTCTATTATGAAAATTAAATATGAATAAATTGTTAAATAATAAATTAAATTATTTTGAAATAATATAGTGAGAAATCAATAATGTTGTAGTTTATAAATTTTATTAGACTTTATAAATATAATATCAATGTAACATTTTCATGGAAATATCTGAATTGAATTTTTGAAATTATGGGAATCAATGTCAAATAATGCAAGGAAGAAAACTAAATTGAAAAAAAAACACAATTGTTAAAGAGTTCATAAAAAATAATGTATAACCCTACAACTACACCCATTGACTTAAGTGGTCAATAATATAAATCTTGTAATCTTCATGGTGATTAAAAACCCATTACTCATAATTTTGTTTTTTTATAACTCTCTTGAGATTCAATAATAAAAAGGTAACTCTTATCTCACTTTTTTAATGTGAGAACCATTGGAAAATGTGGTTGATTAGAGAGATGATTTCATTAGGAAAACCAATTACAATATCCTCACAAATATCTTATAATGATAAATTAAAATGAAGGATAACATATTTGAGATGATCGTCAATTTACTTGAGTGTTTTATAACTTTAGAAGGAACTTTAATAGGAATGATAATTGTATCACTACATTTAGAATTTAGATCAAAATCTTTGTTAGTAAAAAAAGTGATTCTTACAAAAGGAAATGGTTGTAATTTCAAATGATCAAATAGGTGTGATAAACTCTTGAAATTATCGAAGCATCAATAATTTTTGTAAGACTACTGTTATTGTAATTTTTACCATAATAAATTCTATATTGAAATAGATGATGAAACACCATCAGTTACTTGAAAACCACCATGAGGTAGTCAGTGGGATGCTTGGAACTCATGGTCGTCAGATTACCCCCATAGGTGAGCCTCTATTGGATTGAATTTGGAAAATGGGATTTATATAGAAATCAACTTCACTAGGTGATCCACTGACTAGTTGGATATCCTAAACTATATTTTGATTGGGAGTTTTTAATAGAATTATTCTTACACCGTGGCACTAACTGGATAGTTCCCTACAAAAATGAGCTGGTGCATACTGATATTCTTTCACTTCAATAGTATCCCACTCCACTTCCACTTAAACCCTATTTTTGTTCTTCTATTTTTCAACCATGTACTTAAAGTATATAATGATATATGGCCATGCCAATATGAAGGCTTAAAATTAAATCCAATATTCCATGAAATTCTATCACTTTTTTTAAAATAAAAACATTGAAACAAACTTAAATTGAAAATTTTTGAAACATAGGTGAGTGTTTTTTTCATGAAATCCCCATGAGAGAGAGAGGTACAACAATTTCCACACACCCATCCTATCATTGTCTACCCACGGTATACCCACCCAGATAATCACATTCTAGTGGGCGAAGAAAACTCAACCCTCTCTTTAATCATCCAAATCAATGCTCTATGACATCTCAAGTTCCATCATGGACCACTTAAGAAAATCATCCAAATCCAACATTTTCTTATATAGGGAATATTCTAATGGTAGAAGAATTAGGAACAGAAATTTCATTCACTCTATTTAATTTATACCACTCATGGTCTAAATAGTTCATGTTGTAGATTTAATAGACAATACGTCATATACAGGAGGATGAGGCTTTTTATCCAATGCTCAAGGAAACTAGTCACACATATCCATGTATTTTAATGTAAGTTAATTCATTAGATTAATACCAGTTATGTCCCCCCCCCACACACACACACATATATATTTCATGAAACACTTTTATAATCCAGGCCTCTGCCATTGGTGTTTGAGGAACTAATCTAGTGATCTAGGGTTATTAGTGTCCCTTATCATTTATAACCATCCATAGGAATTTAATTTCAATTTAACAATTCATTTTATTAAAATGGTTTATCACCCTCTACTATTAGATCACATATCACATGTATTTATAAAGAAATTTAATTTACTAAATGGGGTATGATGAGGGGACCATCTACCTTATATTGAGTTATTATCTTTTAATGTTTCTTGATAACCAGCTAATAATATTGTAAAATAAATGCATCATCTCCAATGAACTAATATCAAATTTACCACAATAACTAATTATTTATGATAAAAATATAATTAATTTCCAACTCCAATTAATAATAAAATTTTATAATTAATATTTTAGTCTAATTAAAACTATGATAAGTTCCTAAAATCTCGTGGATAATCTCTCACAGTTTATATAATTAAGAAAAGGTTTTCACACCACCCATGGTATCCATCAATGGATTTAGTGCATTGAATCATTCATCTATACTTCCACTCAATATAATAATTTCATCCAAAAACCCTAAATAAACCCATAAAAATTACATAACTCATTGAATATCCATAAAACACTATGCGATCACTCTCCAGGTACCTCATTTAGCTATGTTAAGAAAAATCACCATCTTGGGATGATTTCACCAAAATAATTTTTAAGAATTATTAAATAATTTCCCAACAAAATCGAATGAGTGATGAGGAAGAAAGGGAAGAAGCTGATGAATAATAAGTATGGTGTGTTTGATTTACGTAATGTTTTCCTTTATATAAAACAACACCTGATTCTGATGGGAATAGAGGTGGAATATACCTTGGTATCTAACAGAGAGGTGAGAACCCATTATTGTTTGAACCCTACAATACAAAGTGCATGTGACATCCCAAAATCCCTTAAAATGCGTTTAATTTGTATATTTTTCTCTTCTGTAAATATAGTAACACTCTTCACCAGCACTGACATAAGGGTTCATGTAAGGATTTATTTAAGTGTCAATGAAAGGTGATTCGAAGTAATGGATTATCCCATATTAGGGGATCTCCCAAACATGACCTTCTGCATAAGGGGATTCCCCCTGTAAGGGTAACCCCATGTAAGGGGATTCCCCTAACGTAGTGGAGGCCATGTAAGGGTACCCTATGTGTGTGACCCACATAAGGGTATCTGGTAGGGGTTTACAACATAGTTTAAACATATAAGGATGTCCATGTATGGGTCTAATATATCCCTCAATTTCATGGTTATACTTTTCCTACATTTTAGCAAAGTCCCTGCTAAGTAAAGTGTTTCCCACATTTGGGTTTCCCTTTATACTATGTCAACCCACTACTCAGCCTAAAATACCACACTTAATCACTCGTTTCATCACTTTAACCTCATACTATATTCAAAAACATTTTTCAGTGTAGCATAAAATCTTGGATTCCTTTTTTGTATTATTTCTATTAAAATGATTAATTCTTTGGAGTTAAGAATTCATATTCGCTCATAATTTCAAAAACCTTATGGGTGTGAGTATGTATAAACTACATGATATATAACTTATCATCTACATGAATCCTTAGTTTGTTTTAACAATTAATCCTAACCTACCTAGGTCATTAATTCATTATCGACTTATCATGTTTGACTTCAAAAAAGTGCACTAGCTTCTGCTGTGTAACTCTAAAAACAAGGTTCACTATTAACCAAAAGTTATAATACCTATCACCATCATCACCGATATAGAGATGAAACGTAGTGATACATGACTATCCCAAGACATTATGGTGTCATAAATCAATTAATCTTTATGATTGTAGTGCTTTAGACCATATGTTTCTACTCATAAAGGCTGGTCTTGAAGAATTGTGATCCCCACCATTAAAATCTCAAATTGTAATTAATTTTATATGCTTTAACAAAAACATTTGTACATTTTTCATCTCACTACACACAATTTTACACAAAAAAATAAATCATGACTCCTATAGCCTACCGTTCATGAAAATAATCGACGACACGGATAGTATTTGAAATTGAGTTGATTACACTAACATATTTTCTTTGTTTTTGATAAATAATTGTTTTATCACATTTAATTAAATTCAAAATTGTTTTTAAAATAATAATATTATTTACTTGTTTTAATGTTGTTAATTTTTTAAAGATTGTTGTTTTTTTAAATTTACATAATTTTTTTAGTGAATATTGTATGTTCTGGAATTAAGTAAAAATAAATCCACTTAAGCAAGCCTCTTAGGCCAGCCCTACTAAAACACATAGGGGACCAATGGTCTAACATATGGGAGGATCAGACCTTGAAGGGTACATAGAAGTAGGTTTGTATGCGGTTATACCCATGTATAAGGCCCACTAGATCATTCCTAGAGGATCGCTTAGATTAGGCCTTGTTAGCTAGTTGGGCCATGGCTCGTGTAGAGGTGAATGAGTATACAGGTGCTAATACCCCCACTAACAACTTCATAGTGGGGTGGAGAATCTTGTATGTTATACTAGATGCTCATCTAGATTCATTTTCAACATGGTACATAGTTGGCACTTCACT
Source organism: Viscum album (assembly GCA_963277665.1). Classification (NCBI taxonomy): domain Eukaryota; kingdom Viridiplantae; phylum Streptophyta; class Magnoliopsida; order Santalales; family Viscaceae; genus Viscum; species Viscum album. Next base: position 740,630,657 of record OY728123.1, on the reverse strand, counting down.
ATTAAATTGTTTTTAAAACATTAGACATATGATCAGTTGTCTGATCAGATTCATACAAACCTTCAAAATAATATTTAGATCTCCCATGCCACGATCAATATCCCATGCTAATCTATTATTAATTCCATTACCTTGTTCCTATTGGAGATCGATTGTATTTCAATTAATTGGTGTTCTATATTATAGTGATATCCTTGTAACATGGATTAGATCTTCTTTTTGTTAGTTTTTCTTCATCAGTCCATAGTTCAACCATCACACATCTCCAAGCCCTTCAATGTACAATAGTTTTATTATTGTGTATCTCAATGGTAGCATATACCATTCTTACATTGGTAGATGTTTCATCCCCATTATATCAATGCACTTTATCAATGGAATGATAAATATAATATATGCTAAAAACATTTTTCTTTTGGAAAATAGTTAGATGACATTTTCAATAAAACATTCGATTATATTAAATTTGAGAAAATAAAACTTTACATTGGAATTCTAGAAGCATAATTTTTTTGGTATAGTTATTGATTTGATTGAAATATTAACTATTTCTAAACTACTACTCTATTTTAAGTACATGAATAATTTAACTATCTATTAAGAGATGAGATAATATTTTACTCTAATGACTATTAATTATATGATACTAATTAAAAATGATACTTTTTGAAGATTTAATTCTGATGTACTTTTTGATAAATTTCAAAAAAGGGGATATATTTGTGAAAGTTTAATAAATATTTTTTTTTATAATTTATAAAAAGGATTATATTTTTAGTATTTTAAATTGAGTTTAATAATTTACAAATTTCTAACTATTTTGATATATTACTATTTTATATGTTTTAATTAAATTCAATATTTTTTAAAATAATATCTTTCTTTTACATGTTTAAATGTTGTTAATTTTTTAATGATTATTGTTTTTTTAAATTTTTGTAATGTTGGTTAATTAATAACACAAGTGTTTGATTTAAATAAAAATTAATCCATCTATTCAAGCCTCTCAGGCCGACCCTTCTACAACACATAGGGGACCAATGGTCTATCTAATGTGAGGTCCAGACCCTGAATACTGCACATAGGTAGGTATGTATGTGATCATGATCATTTATAAGGACTGTTGGATCTCACTCGGAGGAGTGCTTGGGCTGGGCCTCATAAGCTCGCTGGTCTATAGACCTTGTAGAGGAGAATGGGTGTGCAGTTATTTATCTCCCACTTAAATATAAATGGTGGTATGAAATGTCGTGTATATTATACAGGAGGCTCATCTAGATGCACGTCCAATGTGGGATGTGGGGGGCACTTCACTGTTCATCTGTTCTTAAGATTAAGGACATGCCCTCGACCGTTCGATCAGTTTCACCAAAACCATCCAATCAATATTTTTATCTCTTACACCATGATCAATATATCATGCTTCGCTACTATAAATTGTATATTCTTCTTCATCTTTTCACTAAAATTTATTTATATGCACATATTTTATCCATTGTAGTGAAAACCCTATATAATGGCTTAGCCCTTATTTTAGGTAGTTTTTCTTTATCAGTCCACAGTTCAACCATCACAAGTCTTCAATATCTTTTGTATATAGTGGTTGAAGTGGTGTGTATCTCAATGGTATCATCTATAATTCTTCCAAAGATAGATTTTTTTTTCACTGGTAGATCACTATACTTCATCTTTGGAATAGTATATCACATAGTGATGCATAATGGAATGGAAGTATCATTCATCATAGCAACATCACCTTCCTCATAATGGTACAACAACTCACTTCAGTGGTATAATATCTATCTACCACTCAGACATCAGTAGATATTAAAATCCTTTAGATCATATAAATGATCAACAACATGAGCACGAGTAAAACTGTTAAAACTAGTAGATCATGGACCACCAGTAAATCATTATTCTATAAACCTTCTACCATTGCATAATGTCATGGCAGAGACTTTTTATTGATACTATTATCTCCATGAATGTTGGTTTTATTGTGTGTCCATCACAGGTAGATCAATATACTATTGGACATCAATGATAGATGCCCTTTTCATTTCCCTAATAGTAGATCTAATTCAAGAAATAGTAGATAATTCTTAACCCCACCAGTAGATAAATCGACCACTCAGCAATGGTAGATCATTTTACCTCCAATTATTTACTTCTAACATTAGTTTAAAATAATTTTTTCTAAAAATATATTTCCTATATTTTTAACCGATTTAATTAAAATATATTCTTTGAAAAAAAAATTATTATATTTTTCAAATATATAATTAAATGTTTGGTAAAAATATTTTTTAGCATATATGTTGTATATAAATAAATGTATATTTATTTTCATATGTTGCTATATCTTATTGAATTTTTTATTTTTTTAAAAAAACCGGAAGATTATTAATTTTTTTCAAGAATTTTATAAATATGAATTGGATATAATTGTAATACATAACATACTGAATATTTTATATTGAAATTTCTCAAAGAGAAACAGTGTGAGAGTTTTCTTTGATATTCAGTATGAAATTTACATATGAAGGTAATAATAATATTATTTTATTATTATACACTATGAAGTCACATGCAATAATATTTTTGGTAGATGCTCCTATAATATATTAATTTTAAAGAAGAAAGATTAATTAATTAGAGATATATTCATGTAATAAAAAAAATCCACATACAGATCATTAGTTATATTTTATGTGACACAACTATGACACAATTATTACTTCTCTCATTCATTCATGAAACTTATGAGACTTATTTTCCTTTTTTGTGATCATAGAAGAACTTTAACATTCAAACTTATTCTATTAATGTGATCAAGAATCATCACGATTAATCATATTTAACATATTTTGGTCATCTAATAGTTTCAATATTTGTGTTTTACTTCATGTAATATTTTATTTATTATATTTATAATTCTTTGGTTATGGTTTGTGATTTTATAAATAAATATCTTTTATTACCTTGTCTATTTAATCCACCAACAAAAATGAAATCATAGTTTTTAATCCCAATCTAATGTTAGGCCACAGACTAGGTTTATCCTCTTATAAAATGACTGGGTTGTTCCTCTTGGTATTTTTAGAAGTCAGTGTATGTGATAGGTTATCACACTATTAAAAGTGAGGTTATTAGTGGGTACAACTATTAATGTAGAGTAATGAATAATTATTAATGTACTTGGATCTTTTTGATACAAACCACTATAAATATTGGGGTTCTATTTCCTTTCTTCACCTAATTTGAAGAACACCACAATCATTATAGATTATTATTTTATAAACTCTAATGGATTTCTAATTTTTTTTAAAGGACTATTCACCTCTTATAGTCATATTTACTATTACTATTGATTGTAAAAATGCCTATCGATGGGCTATCACAACACCCGATTATGATTTATAAATCCTTAAAGGAATTATATGATTATCTACACATCCACACAAATATATGAACTCGAAACCTAGTATAATTTCATAATTTGTTCCACAGCAAGAAAAATACACTATCATACTCCACCCTATGCACTGATAAACCATTGATCCAACACACCCTAAAATCACATCTAACCCACTCTAATCAAGATTCTAATGCATAGACTCTGACAAAAACCATGTCTGAGTGTTGAATCCAAAATTTACCATGAAATTAAATAAACCTGAACCATTATCTCACCGATATAATAGTTCCATCTTGACAATAAAATGACTATTTTCATCACATTATCCATAGACCACATTCCATACATTATCAAATTTAATGATTGAATCTATCTGTCCCATCCATACCTAAGGAAAACCATGAAACATTAATCCCTAATGTTCCCAACTCACCAAGAACACCCTATTGGAAACACACAAAAAAACATAAAAAATGAGGGGCACACCCTCCTATAGTGAACTTACCAATATAAAACCTTCACTATACCACTTCTTGATTACAAAATCAATATTTTATATCATTAAAAATGTTTCGATCATCTGGAGCCACACTCATCCATATTATCAAATTCTTACACTATCCAGCCATAGTATTATCATCATCATAGAGGGAACCCTATCATTTCAATAAAAACCTCAAGAAACCATGTTTATAATCATGTCATCAAATCTATTAGTCCATAACATTTATAGGGCCTCTCACTGATCTATAAAATACAAGTATTGTGTGTAAATAATGTACACTTTCCATTAGGCGTTAAAATATTTCCAAAAAATAAATTCCAATTAACACTATTCTCTTTAAAGAATGAGTGACCCTTATAAATAACCCTCATGTAGATTATTATTTCATTATTCCCCATGATTTTATTCAAAACCAATAGGTGTATACTTCAATTACACCTGTTTTTGTAACCTAACTAATGTTCCAATGAATTTCATGTCAATAACCTAGGCTTAAAGAAGTAGCTCCACAAGCTATTTTAAGTGAAACAAATTTATTAAGACAATTTAATTCAATAGATTTATGACATCACATGATTCTTCCCCTGTAATGGTGCTCAATATCCCCTACTACAAGAACAAATAATACCAAAACTATCATACACCCTGGAGATACCCTGTAATATAATGTAACTCATACCATTATGAGTAATTCTTATCAATCTTAAGATCACCCGAATAAAACATTGACCATCCATTTATATATTTCAATCTCATGTTTCAAAAATAATCTCATTTTCCCCTAATAAGTATGAAATATCACTCATTCTAAGGAAAATCACTTGATTTCCCACCATCCCAGTTGTCATCGCTAAACGAGAAGCATCCACCCGAGCTCGAACCATTCATGATTAGACTATCTAGTATAAAAAACTGTTATATCATTGATAAATAATCCCAAATAATAGGTCCATGCATCCCTTTGATCCTTATCCCAAAACCCAGCCTCAATACGAAATACAATACAAGTTCATTACATCACAAAACTTAGTGAATCCCTATGCCTATACCATATGATCATGTAGGACCTCTTATATAGTAATATAAAAAAAGCTTTCCATTCTTATATCACTAATTAAATCACAAGACTAACAAAAAACCTCTATCAGGTTACCCTCACAAAGAACAAGGGCACAAGGTTCACCCACTTTGGCCATAAATGGTAACACTCACACAGGTCATGGCTCACAAGGTAGCATCAATGATATAGTATCAAATATCATAAGGAAAATCACACATGGAAACACCCACTCAAGGGTCCTTATATATATATATATATATATTCTATTCATCACATGCCATTTCATCATCCTAAAAATGAACTAGTTCACACTGAACATATATATACTTGACTTCAACTGTGATGTCCACAATCTCATCACAATACACATATATATCATAAAATAATCCTTTGATGATCTGTGTTAAGTATACTATAGTCATATATTCTAGTTAAGTAAAACAACCAAATTAATATTTATTTGAAAATACCATATAGATTATTGATGTCAATTTATGTAACTGAACCCATTTACTTAGTCCCGAACCAGTTTCAAAATTAACCAAAAGTGGTTCATCACCAAGGCTTCCAATCCCTCTACTGACCAACTAAGGGTCACTGTACATCCCTAGAAAGAGGGAACATATATTCGTCATCAGGGTAAATTCTTATAGAACCTATATGAACAATCATTGGATAAAATATACAATATTTCAGTTGAGTAGAATGACACCAACAATTAACATGGAAAACAGCATAGAAGTTATTGATAACACTTTCCAAAACTGAACCCTCCTCTTTAGTACTAGAAATCACAATAAAAAACATGAATTAATACAAGTTCAACATTCCAAATATGATTCATGTATGCATTCCTTTTAACACCCTAATATTTTACAATATATTTTCCTCTTAAATAAAATTTATCTAATTGATATCTTAAGATACACACATCACTAAACTGATGTTAGTAATGATTTATTACAATAAAATTGAAATATATTACATTAAAATTAAATTAAACCAAATTATTAATATTAATTACATATTTATAATAAGTAATACCATAACTATTCATGGTTGAACAAAAATGTTTTGTTTAGGAACATTCCTTTAATCTTATATTATATATAAATTATTTGATAGCTAATTTTTAAAATTTTAGAATTTAAATTCGAATAAATGATCTTTATTTTTCAATTAATCATGTAAAAATTTGTTTAGGGTAATTTTTCGGGATTTTTATGAATATTTGTATTATTAGGTGAATAGTAAAAAATACTGTTTTGATAAATATCACAACTTTTATGAAATCATTAAGACATAATCCTTAGTTAAAAACATGTAAAACATTAATCAAAAAACAAATATTTTTCTATTGAAGAAAATAACTCATTTAGAAATATTTTATTTAATTTGGGAACATATTTTTTACATTTTGGATCCTAATTTATATTTTATTCTAATAAAAAACTATTTCAATAATTTTACTTTAATTACATATTTATAATGATCCATTGCATGTTGGATTTTATTGAATATCACAATAATATTTTTTTATCCATAATCAAATAAATTTTATAAATATCAATTATTTACATGATTTTTTTAAATATTTTTTTATTCAAAAAAATTCATTTTTTATAAAAAAACTATTTACCATTGCATTTTTCGTATATAAATTAAAAATTATATCACCGCGGTAAGGGTCAAAATTGTTGATGAGGGGGTTAAACTAATAGATAAGGATTAAAATATCATTAAAACTTATATAAATATAATTATTATGGTGTATATTTTCAATAACATATCTAATATTTTATACATTGTTAATTTTATGCCACTTTCACATGAAAATGGATTTATATTAATTTAATGATAGGGGAATTTACAGGGGTGCCCTCCCCTCACTTATAAAATGGAACCTACTCTTATAACTTATATAGACCATTTGAGCAAATTATGTCAAAAATAATTTTTCAAAAATACCTTCCTAAAACCCTTATCCATGACCTAGTGGTTTTTTTCATCCCAAAAGACTCATATAAGAAGACTAATGTTGTTTTCCGATGGATATTGTCCAACGAAGAGCTATATATTCTAACCAACAATTTTTAATATTATTTCTTCATAAAACTACCCCAAATCATGCATAACCATATTATAAAAATGAAATTAGCATCTTTAATAAAATTAAATATTTTTATGATAATGGTTAACCAAATTTTTTATCTCCCTCCCATCAAATGGAAAATGAAAGCACCACTGAAGCATACATGCATACTGCCACCTATATGAGCTGATGTAATGAATTTTCATCACCACCTCTCATGAATGATTATATGTATTCATTTAATAAATTTATATGATATTTATGATATTATTATGATTATATAAAGATGAATTATCATTTAACATCATTTCTTTCAATTTATTAATTAAAATAAAAACACCACTAGTGTGTATGTGGAGATTACATAATTTTTTGATAAAATTGATAGTTATGGTTTTTTTAAGTATTATTTTAATTTCCCCTTATTTGGTTCTCAAAAATACAAAAACTAACGTATTTATAATTGAAGATGACATTATTTCTTATTTTAAGTCACAAATCATTTTCCATTATAAAAATTTTCTTCAAAAAAAATTTTGTGATAATTTTATTTACAATTAAATGTTTAATAAATATAATTTATAATAAATTTTGATTTATTTAAAAGGGTTAAAATGAATCTTTTTAAACATTTCACATAATACGAACTTTTTATTTTTTACAAAAGTATGAAAATAATTTATTAATGTTTAAGGATTAACAACATTTTCTCAAACACATGATTGTTAATTGTTATAAAGATTCCTTTAAAACTTTTCATGATTTTACAAGGAAAATATTATTCCCATTTCCCTAGAGTTTTTTATTTTATAAGATCAACCAAAATAAATGTTTGTTGTATATTTATTTTCAAATCATATTTACAATGTTCTTATAAAAGTGTTTTCCATATATGAAAACATAGTTTACGGATTGTTATGATTTAGTAGGAATATGATCTTATTATACCATCCAATTACATTCTATATATATATATATATATTATTATAATAATTATTTAAGGATATTTCCTTGTAACTAATTTTTCCACATGAGAGAATTAAACTATGATGAAATGAATAATGTTTTTATGATCTTATAGAAGACATATATATAGTTTTTTTATGTAAAGGATGGGAAAAATTATATATCCCTCCAATTCATTGGGTAAAGTTTCATATCTCATGAGAAAATATTGAAGTGAATGGGTAGTGAACCCAATCCATTAGCGTACTTTTTCTTCTATGATAGTCTTGGCAGTGAGCCCTAAATATGGAAGTGTTTTATTTGGCTTATTTATGTGACAAAACCTTATTTAATATTCTTATGATATTATATCATAGACCATTATTGATTATTAATGATTCGTAACTCTTATTACTCTTGTATTTGGTTATGTAAAATATTTATTCCATTACTCATGATTTATATTTTATAACTTATTAGATAATTTTTTAAAATTATGATTATGTTATCTCACCCATATTCTTATCTTATGATCCCTTACGATAATCGATTAGCATCTCCTTGGTTTACACTTATATGGAATCTATGCTCACCCTTTCTTAAGTTTCCATTTCTAAGGTATTTACCAATTTCATTAACTTGGATATATCTTAGAAGGGTACTAGGTGGGAAAACTATAGTGGGAGATATTGAATATATTTCATGAAATAAGTAGATTATGTATACAGTCCTCTAAAAAATAATCCCTTATGGTTAGTAGGAATGTATTATTGATATATTTATTTAATATACATATAAAATGATGAAATATTTAGGTAACTAATAATCAGTTCCCCTTAGTTGGTATCAAAGTAGGGTGTTCTTTTTTGCAGGATGGGATTATGATTATAAACATTTACTGATAACCCTAGGTTATGTGTAAATATATGAAATATCCAAAATTTTCGTAAAGTACAGAGTGTGTGGTTTCATAGAAAGGAAATCCCTATCAGGATAAAAAAAGTGGATATAAGCTTTGGAAAATATTCACCTAGGGGTAATAACCCAAAAAAGGATGCTTAGGTATTAACTCAATCATTACTTGGGGAATAAAAAAGAGGAATAATTATATCCCTAGTTTGAAACTCCCATGGGATATGCCTTAGTTAATTTATATTATATTTATTAAACTTTTTGATGGATTTAAATATAATTAGGTTTAAAAGACTAATAATATATTACCATGAAAAACATATATTAAATCCTAGAATATGATGGGATGAAATAATGTGTTATAATTTAAGAAATCTCTGGGATTATTTTCATTATCTAGTGGTTTTTGTCTTTGATTTATGTTGATTGGTACTCACAATAAACTTTTTATATAATTAAAGGATGATAACCTCAATAAAATGGATTAATGTGCGATTATTATTACTCTATGAAATTTAAATTTCTTATACATGGTTCTACTCACACTTTTATATCTGATGAATTTGATAAGAGTATCACATATCCACCTAAATGGTTTGATATTGATGTACTAGTTAAAACTTTTAATGGAATGAAAATTTAATTTAACATCAATATATCCTATTTTATAGCAATTTGGGGGATTGTGCTTTCTAGAAATCTTTTTATTCTCCTTATAGCCATATTTGATGTGATTTTGGGAATATATTGGTTATCACTATATAGATCCCATATCAATTGTTGGGGAAGGGAAGTCACATTTGATATTTCAAATCAATATATGATCATATATTTCATTAAGGATGAGTAAAATTTTATAAGGATAATTAATTCACTTATATATGTATTACTACCACTTTATGAAGGGTATTTATATAAAATGGTTTGAGAGAAACAGCATAAAGAAGATATTCCTATTATTCAAGAATACTATGATTTATTTCCTAATTTTTTTTCCAATATTCCCCAAATCATGATGTTTAGTTTCCAATAGAACTCATATTATATTTTAAACCAACATCAAAGAATACATATATAATGGAACCAATTAAGTTATAACAATTCAAGATGAAAATCCATGAGAATCTAGAAAATGGATTCATATTATCTAATGAATCACCATGGGCTGCACCTGTCATTTTTGTTAATAATAAATCTGGATCAATGCATATTTTCATTAATTATAACAAACTTAAAAATATCACTATCATGAACAAGTATCCATTACCTAATAATGAAACTTTCTTTGATCAATAATGTGCAACTCAATAATTTTAAAATATATATATTTGATCTAGATATCATTAGTTAACAGTTAAAAGGGATGATATACCCAATATAGCCTTTATTATGTGTTATAGACACTATTAATTTAGAGTGATTTTATTTGGTCATTCCAATTCCCCTATTATCTTCATCGATCTAATGAAAAGTGTATTTAAAGATATCCTTCGTCAGTATTTGGTTGTCTTTAAAGATGATATTATTATATATTCTAGGATAAATAAATAGCATTTTTATCATTTATGTTTTTTGATAATGAACTTGATAAAGGCGAATCTATATTACAAATTTATAAAATGTGAATTCTATTTATAAAAATTAGCATTCATCAGTCACCTAAATATAAACATGCTAATATCAATGTACTCATAAAAGACTAATTTTTTTTATAAATATCACATAAAAACCTCTATGAACAAGATTTGTAGTTTTATTTGATTGTTTGGATTCTATAGATGATCTGTAAGAAATGATTCACATCTATCAGATCCTTAACCGAGAAAACATAGAAGGTAACTGAGTTCCTTTAGATAAAACAATGTGAATAAAATTATAATGAATTAAAGATAAAGTTGGTTAGTGATCCTATGATAATAGTACCTCATAGGGGATAAGGGTTTGTGATATACTATGAAGAATCAATGAATGAACTGAGATGTGTTCTTATATTGAATTATATGGTTATAGTATATGAATCATAGAAATTGATGGATCATAAGAAAAATTACCTAACTCGTGATTATGAGTTGGAAGAGGTGTTTTTTTCATTCAAAAAATATATTAATTATCTTTATGGGGAAAGGTGTGCTAAATATACTAATCATAAAATCTTGAACTATATACAAACATAGAAAGAGATAAATATGTTCCAAATTAGATATTTGTATTTGATCAATGATTATGACTATTGAATTTATTACCTCCTTGCGAAGGTGAAGAAGGTAGATAATTTAGTGAGTCGGTAGTATCTTGCTATCTTTTCCATAAAGATAAATAAATAAGAACCAATAATTATGTATTTATATAGGAAGGGCCTTTAAATCATAAGGAAAGGGTATAAATCATATCTCTCAAATTATTGTTCAACTGTTACCCATACCAATATTGAAATAGGAAAACATAACCACGCATTTCTCCGTAGGACTCCTCAAATATATAAAGGACCTAACACAATTTTTTTATAGTTAACCCCCTTACGAATTCATTTAATTATGTTTTATTATAGAATATTTCTCACATTACCATGTTTATTGGATATACATTAAAAAGTTGTAATGGTTCATGGAGTACCACTCTCAATTGTATATGATCCGTATCTAAGTTTAACAATGAAGTTATAGATAATTATATATTAATAATTGAATAAAAAATATGATTTAGAACCATATGTTATCCTTATAAAAATGATCAGTCTAAGAGGATTATTCAATCAATAAATGATACACTGATATCTTTCTCTAGGGATTTAAATAGTAGAGGTGATCAGTACCTTTCTTGGGTTGAATGTTTATACAAAATCGTTTTCACTCAAGTATTCATACAGAAATTTATTAATAACTATATATAAATAAGTTTAGAAATATAGTTCTTTTAGGGTTTATATATTGTATGAAATTTGTACAAGATCTTGTAGAAGAAATAGAATGAAAGGTTGGAGTCATTTAGTAATACATCAGGGTAGCATAGAGTTGAAAAACATTTATAATAAAAAATTTAAGTGAGAAATAGAGTTTGAAGTTAGTAATAAGTTATTATTAATCATATCTCCTTGGAATATGGTTATAATATTTAGATGGAATGGGAATATAATTCCAAGATATATATTTTCATATGAGATCCTTGATCACATTGGGATGGTACCTTATAACATGAAATTTCTACTCAACGTATCTTATGTTCATGATGTGATCCATGCATATATTCTAAATAAGTACATAACGTATTCATAAAATTTACTAAATTTTGATTTTATTCCATTGGATCATGACCATGCATATAAATAACACCCAATAGAGATTCTAGTTTAAAGTGAAAAATGTTGTAGATTGATACAAGTCACCTGGTCAATGTTTTGTACAAAACCCATTAATTTTGTGGATTATTTATTAGAACCCCATGATAAAAAAGTAATATGTATCCTAATTTTATTCCATTATAATTATGGGACTTAGATAGTGAAATTTTTATAATATGGGTAGAAAGTAACACCTTAATATTTTTGAATTTATTTTACTCTTAAATAATTTTGACATGTTTGATAAATTCTGATACATTCCACAATGAACATAAGTGCATAATGATTTAATATAATATAAAATGAAATATATTACCAAATAATTAAATGAAACATAATTACTAAAATCAATTAATTAATTATAAGAAGTACCACTTTAAATATTCATTATTAAACAAATATGTTTTTTGAGAACATTGTTTTTATTGTATATTATATAAATATATGTATGATAGATAAATTTATTATCTTTAGAATTTTAATTTTAAAAAATTTATTTAATTCAATAAATAACCATTTCAAAATAATCATAGAGTAAATTTTTGGGATTTTTATGAAATGGTTGATTTTTGGGGGGAATAGTGAAAAACATCATTTTTACAAATATTTTAATATTTATAACATTATTACGATATAAGCGTGAATTAAAATTTTTTCAAAACATTGTCTTTAATTTTTTTATTGAATTAGTAAAATAAATAATTACAAAATATTATATTCAATTTTGAAACCCATGATTGACTCTTTGTTACATAATTAATATTTTATTATAATAAAAATCAATGTTAGTCATTTTCCTTTACTTAAGTAGTCCCAATGATCAATTATATTTTCCATACATTAGAATTTAAAAAAATTTATAATCTAATAAATTTCATATAGTGAAATTGTATACATTATTTTGGTACAAATTAAATTTTATTATTTAAAACAATTCTAAAAAATACTTTTCAATTCATTTGAAACACTTATATTAAAAATATTATCACCAAAGTAGGGGTTAAAATTTATAATGATGGGGTTAAACTGAGAGATAAGGATTTAAATATCATTTAAACATTTAAATATATGACAATTTTATTGGATATTAAACATACCTTATCCTCTATTTTAGTTATATTCCATTTAGTTCCCCTTTCTCATGAAAATGACTCTATATTAATTTAATTATAAGGGTATTTTCATGGGTTCCACCCCCTCACATATAAAAGATAAACTCTTATTCTCAATTATCCACATCACTTGAGAAAAATACATAGAAAATTATTTTTCCAACTTTCTTCCCATCACTTTTAGCTATGATTAAGAAGTTCTAGTTTTTCCAAAATACCCATCAAAGAAAGATTAATATTTTTAAAAAATTTTACTATTAAAGGAAAAGGTATATGTTATTACACACCATTTTCAATTTCATTATTTATAATCTTAAAACAATTATTCCCCAACTATATAAACATAATTTCATCTGTTTTTTAGTATGTGTAAATGTTTTTGTGTTAATGGTATAACAATTGTCTCTTTATTTTTCATATAATGTAAAATTAAATTGTTTCTCATACTTATGTGCTAACAACTACCTCCATGAAGTGATGTAATTATTTGTTCATCACTACCTTTAATTAATGGTTATATATATATATATATTTAATTATGTAATATATATTTAATTTCTTATTTTAATATAATTTTATAAATATAAATTTTTCTTTTTCTTTTTTTATATCCACTCATTGAAAAATGAAAACATCACCCATTTTCATGTGGAGACTCTCACCTCCACTAAGTAACGTAATTAGTTTTTCATCACCAACATACATGGATGGTTGTAAAATTTTATATAATGAATAAATATAATATTAATGACATGATTAATATTTTGGAGATGATGAAACCATGACCAAAGCTCTAATAGAAGAATCACCGAACTGAAACATACAGGGAAAACAGAACATTTGAGACTCGAATATTGATTTTAATGAAAAATAATTATTTTTAAACTATATGGGAATGATATATAGAAATAAATTACTAATTATGTTTATATTATTTATTTATAGTAATTTAAATTAATTATATATAAGTCTATAAAGTTTATAGAGTATTTCCACAAATAATGTAAGGGTTTCCTCATCTCAATTTCTCTTAATTGTGATATGTTCTATATTAACTACCATATTTATTTTGTGTCATGACTATAATAACCATTATTTTATTTGTGACTATTTTCATGAAACTTATAATTATTTAATGATATATATAATTATTTATCTTTCATGAGGTTTTGATTCAAAGATTACCAAAGCTATATTGGTTTATATTAAAATATCACTTTTTTTTGGGATTTTTTAGGTTTCAATTTCTATACGGAGGATTATATGTTATTTCACTATTAAAAATAAAATATTTTATTATACTATATTTATTTATATATTTTCCAATAATTATTTACATTTTCACCTTTTTTGTACTAAAAATGACTAAAATAATGTTTTTTTATAAACTGATATTATTTCTTCCTTTAGGTTGGGGATTTTTTTCATCTATATCCATTTTCTAAAAAAATTTATTATCTTTTATCTAAAAGTAAATATTTTATAATGTTATTTTATAAAAAAAATTTAATTTCATTACTAATGATTAAAATAAATATTTTAAATATGTCATGTATTTCTCACCTTCGACATTTTTTAAAAGTAAAAAATGATTCTATTTTAAAATTTTTGTATTGATGAAATTATAAAATAATCATTAACCATATTTTTTATCATAATTTATCTACATGTTTCCATATTTTTAAAAATATATCATATTTCCATTTTTCTATGAATTTTTGTTTTCTTAATGTTACCAAATGAAATAGATGGTTTCTGTTTTTTTCAATGCATATTTATAATGTTTATTTATAAAAGTATTTTTTATCTATTTCAACAAATTTTAAGGATATTTATGTATTACTATTTATATTATCTTATGATTCCATACACTTCATTTCTCTATATATCTTATGATGATGATGTTTTCTTAATGTTTTCATTAAACTCATTTATTTCCTAATGGTTAATTTTCTATGATGAAATGATGAACATTTATATGATCTTATAACACACATATATATGGTTTTTTATTATGTAATTAGTGGCCCTAGAATTATATATCCCTCTAATAATGTTTTTAAATCAGGTTATCTGATGATATAACATTAAATGGAATGGGGTGTGGACCCAATCAACTATGGAACTTCGTTAACTATGTTTATGGTATTAGAAAGTGAACCTTATTTGTAACATCCCAAGTATTTATAGAATAATATTTTTTTCATATATATTAATATTTATAAAGTATATATTAATTTTACTTCTGATATCTTACCCAACACGCAACAATGGGTTTCTCTGAAATCTTATGTTGCACCCAAAACTGAGTTATACCAAAAAATAATACATTATTAATATTATTATTTTAAATTCTAGTTAAATAGTAGTATTTTTATTGGAAGGAATGAATATAAATAAATATATTATGTTTAAAAATGTTTTTTAAATGTTTTCACATTCATCAAATAAATTTAATAGGTATAAAATTAGAATAAATCCAATTTTGAGCATAAAATACTCTAATATATTTAAATGGTACTTTTACTGCCTTTTGATGGAGAATCATTTTTAGATATAGTTTTTGAACATTTTATATGTTTTATTTTAAAAAATAAACTTATTCTTTGGAATTATGACATCAAAATTTACCTCGGTTTAAATTCTGGTATTCTCTAGATAAAATTCATATTTTAATGAATCATTAAAAATTCTGAATTTTAATTCAATAAATCCTTTTTGTATAATTTATTTATGTAGTTTGGTAATAATTTAACTTATTTGTATTATTATTTTAATTATATTTTTTATTATTTAATCAATTATTTTTTATTGATGTAATTTCACATTGAAATTTTATATAATTACATGTTAATCTTTTGATGGTTTTTACTTTTAGAAAACCCATTTTCTAGTTTTGACAAGAGGAATTAATTTTCAATTAATTAATAAAATTTATTTGTTTTGAATTAATAAAATTGGTTTTCATATTTTTATTCAGAAGGTTCAAATTATGTAAATAGGTCACTTATATATTTGGACATGATGAACAATAACTTTGGTAATTATTTTTATTTACCATGGTCAAAGGGTAAATTATGTAAATAAAGGTAAAAATATTATTATATGAATATAAAACTACCCTAAATATTATCCTATTCCTATTTTTTGATATATTTATGACCAATATAATCAATGGGATGAAAATTTGGCTTTTTTATGCCACTTGGGTGTGATTATGACAATAATATCTTTTAATTTAATGTAAAGGAAAATATGTTATAACATAGATCTTATTAAAAAAATTGAATATAGTTTTATATAAGTGATATATTAGAATTTAAATAGTAACTAGAAAAATAAAAAAAATTTCCTAAATCATTGAATTTTATTTATTATTTATAGACATTAAATATGTTAATTTAATTATGACACAATGGTGGTGCATTGATTTCCTTATTAATGATCAAATAAAATAAATAATATTATAAATATTAAAATAAATATTATTTGACATAATATATGTCCTACATGATTTATCTAGGTTAATATGATATGTTATAAGACTATTAAATTCTTTGGTTTGATGTTATCTCAATGTTTGGATTTTATTTAAATTCAATAAAATGAATAGTGTAAACCTTGACATAGTGATGTTTTATAAAAATAGTAAGTTATTTAATAATTTAAAATTATTAAAAATATATTAAAATAAAAAATTTATGATGATATGGTTTTAATGATCATTAAGTTTTCAATTATGTGGAATTGATTCCATATAATTAAATTAATAGCATCTTAACAATTAAAATGTTATTACCACAATTAAAATTAAAAGAGAATAATTAAGGGTAAACATAAGAGATAAGGTTTAAAATAAAATAAATACATGTCTAAAAATTATCGGATGAGTGGATATCAAACTATCCACATCTTATCTTCCACATATATCATGTTGGGATAATTTTTATTAAAAAATAAATTTGTATTAATTTAATATTTTAAGAATTTCCACTGGTGCCCTTGCCTTATCATATAAAAACGTACCCACTCTTCTCTAATTTAAAAGCCTTTTTGATGACCCAATATCAAATTAAACCCATTACTATAATCACTAACCACGTTCCTGAGGCCTTATTTTAGGGATAACACCATTCTTTGAGGTAATAAGGTGTTCTTCATTGGTGACCAACTGAAGAAGAGGTATCAATTTCTTTAGGTATTTCTATTTTATTTCTTCTTCCACTTCCTTCAAGTCTCCTCCAAAAATTATAAGATAATAAATATAGTATATTCAATATAATGTGACATTATTATGTTAATATCATCACCTAAATCCATCTCTACTTCCATCAAATGGGAAAGGAATTAATTGTTTCTGTGTATGTGAATTATCACCTCCACAAACCGATTTAGTTCATTTTCCATTACATACTATCATGATTAGTTATAATTATAGATTTAATATATATATGAGATATTCATTACATGTGTATCATTTTAAAATAATAATATTTCAATTATGTTCTTACCTTTCATGCACATAAAAATAATAACGTCATTCACGTGTATGTGTAAACTATCACCTCCACGAAGCAATGTGAATAATTTTTATTCACCACATCACTTGTATGATATATATGAGTCTATTTAAATTATTATCATGATTCAAATAATATTTTTATAATTATTTAATGATAAAATAATAATTACTTTATTTACATAATGATCAATGAAAAAATGAAAATTTTACACATGCATACGTATGTACTACCTTATCCCTGAATTTAACATTGTTCATTTATCATAACCATAATAAGAGTTTTTATTTAAAATTTATGATTAATTTATAAAAGTTTTGATTATTTCAGGAATACTATTCTGGATATGATGTAATTGTGACCGCCTGGACTACTGATATCAAAACCATGTTCATTTTCGACTCAAGTACCAAATTTCAACAAAACGTCTGATATGAACATAAATAATTATTCAATTTTTATTACAGTGTAATAAGGGATATAAAAGGGATAAAAACTTGAATAATGTTATCAAAAAGTATAAATTAACATAATTTTATTATTATGGAATATAAAAAAAATTTCATGGTGAGTCAGACTAAAGGTAAGGGACTTCCTCTCAATCTCCATTCATTAAGACATAATTTGATATTATAAATCACTTTATTTTGTATAGTTTATAATCAAAACATTTTAATTTTAAATTTATTCAATGGTTTTCAAGTGGAATATTTTATATACTAATCATTTTACTAAATAATAAAAGGAAATTTTTCTAAAACATATGTAGCATCAACAACCCTTCTTCCATTGGGACTATTATTTGGTATTTGGTTTCCTCAACTATCCATAATTATTTTAAAAAGAAAATTAAATACCATATTTTATTTTTCAATATTTTGGTATTAGAAATAGTTTTTATAATGGATTTATAATATCAATATCTTTAAATTATATCTTATTATCACAATTTAGAAATGTTATTTCTTTCATTTTTTCATAGTTTATGAGTTATGATAATGTTATGGTTATTGAGAATTGATTCTGTATATTAGTGGTTATATGAAAAATGGAGGGTGGGTGAGCTCATGATATCTCTCCAAGGAATTAGATAATGAGACAGAGTTAAATGATAATGTTTCTTCTAAGAGATTTATGGAATATACTGTAATAGTTATTCCAAATGTATCTAGGAAGGTTACTCTCCATGTAGTTATTAAAGATACAATATATGTATGATGTGGATTCCACAATTTACCTTTATGATTTACAATTTCTATTACGTTTTCAAGATTCTTATGATTTCATGGGTTTATAAATATTCATGGATTGATATTTTCTTTCCTTATTTCATCCCTTACTCTGTTTTTGTGATCATACATAGTTTTTTAAATTTTTTCATAGGGTATAAGGTTGAGTAAGAGAAAGGAAGAAGTCAAGAAGATTTTTATCAAGAAAAGAAATTATGTTTTATTTATAAAAGGGTTTCCTTTGGTTGGAAAATGGACAATATTTTGATAGTATGATATTGTTTTATTATGGAATGATATGTATTTATAATGGTCCAATTCTTTAAAACTCTAATCCTAAAATGATACTCAATGTGAACTCTTTACTTAAATAAGATTTTGTAATACATAAGGATTGGGACTTATAGTTGGTATCAGAGGTCAGTTTAGATGACTTTAAGGGTTAATATATTTTTAATAGAATATCCATATTTTTTACTTTATGGTCAAATTTAAATAACATGTCAAGATTAACATGTTAATGCATCTAAGATATGTTTGTTTAAAATGGTTTTCCATAGGGGAAACAATTAAGATCTGTTGGGAAAAAATCCAATGGAAAAAACCAGACAAATCTGCAGACTGAGATGGTTGGAATTAGAACTAAACAGCTTGTCGCAGTGATTGAATAATTTACTCAGGCTATAAATGGTGGGGGTATCTATGCACGAGATCCACTAGATCAACCATTGAAGAACATGTTGGTAGTGGATCGGTGCATGAAGTAACATCCTCTATCATTCAAAGGATCATATGACCCTATAATAGCTGAAGAGTTGATTAATTCCCTAGAAAATATTTTCTATGTAATGGGGTGTTCATAAAATCAAAATTTTAGTCTTGATGTTTACCGTTTAGGTGAAGATGATTATTGGTGGTCGATGGTTAAGAATATGAAGGATAATAAGGAGATTTATTGTCTTGTTTTGGAAGAATTTAATGGTATACTTCTTGAGATATATTTTACTATGGATGTTTTACTTAGGATGGAAAAAATTATAGGAATTTGGGAAGGAGGATGACTCAGTGGCTACTTATGAATAACAATTAACTTGATTGGAATGGAATGATCCAAATTTTATTCTGGATCATAATAGTAAAATCAATCATTCCAACTCAGGATTAAAGCCGTTGCATCAAAGGGAATTGGATTATTGTGAGATAAAAAGTTAGGAAAAACTTTTCAGATGTGTGGAGAAGGTGGAAATAGAGTTTTCTAATGATCATGATTTCTTTTAAAACAAGTAGAATAATAGGTCGAGATGGAAAACCGATGGAAACAATTCTTTATAAAAGTTTTATAGTGAAAAATTTAAGATTAAAACTTGTGAAAATGTTTGTAAAAAGCACATAGTGGAATGCCTTTTGAATTATGGTTAGTTCTTTGAATATGGTAAAATTTGTCATAAGGATTATAACTGCACTGAAAAAGATAATAGTAAGACAAAATCCGATATAAAGTCAGTAAAATGGTTTAAATGTAATTAGAAGGGTCATTATGCAAAGGAGTGTCTAAAGAATAATTTGAATAATGGGAAGTATCCAGACAATAATGAAATAGTGGTACTAAAATCCTTTAAAACTAATTCAGAAAATATTGGGAAATAAATTAAGTGGTATTAGGTACATTGTTTGTTTATTCAGATTATGCAAATGTGTTTCTTGATTATTGGACTACATATTCTTACATTTATGGAAAAAGTTTCTGTTAAATTTGGAATTCTATGTTATAAAATAAATACAGAACTATGGTAAGAATAGTTGTGGAAAATTTTGGGACAAAAATAAATTATAAGAATCTTCTTATCATTTTATCTGGAAAGAATATACCAACAAACCTTATCATTTTTCCTCTAGAGGAGTTTGATGTTATTCTACGTATGGATTTGATTTCTATTTACGATGATAAGATTTACTTTAGATATAATGAATTTTCTTTTAAAAAATTATTTTAGCACACAAGAATGAACCCATGGCATTGATAACATATTAGGAATCCGAGAAACTAGTTAAAGATAGTAATGAAGGTTACCTTGCACATATTATCGAAAATAAAGGAACTTTTCAGGTTCATGATGTGTTAGGGGTAAATGAGTATCTTGATAGTTTCCCTTATGATTTTCCTAGTATTATACAATATTGGAATGTTGAATTTACTATTGATGTGGTTCCAATGCTAATACAATTTCAAAAACACATACCAAAAGGCTCAAATTTTACTTTTAGAGTTAAAGAATCAATTATAAGAGTAACTATATAAACGTTCCATTCGACCTATAACAACACCATGGGGTGCTTCTATCTAGTTTGTTAAGAGAAAAATGGTTCAATGAGACTTTGTATTGATTATAGATCCTTGAATAACATTACTATTAAGAAAAAGTATATGTTTCCCCATATCGATGATTTTTTATCATCTCTAGGGAGCTTAGTATTTTTTAATGGTCGACTTCTGGTTGGGGTACCACTAGTTGAAAGTATAGGAATCATACATTCTAAAGACCGTGTTTCGTACTAGATATGGCCATTATGAATTTCTAGTTATGTCATTTGGGTTAAATAATGCACTTATTGTATTCATGGATCTTATAAATAGAATATTCCATGAGTTAATAGATATGTTTTTGGTTGTGTTTATTGATTATATTTTTGTATATTATAAAAGTTAATTGGAGCATGAAATTCATTTAAGGGTTGTATTACAAACCAAAAATTAAAATAAACTATATGATAAATTTAGTGTGTTTTTTGGTTACAACAAATTTCATTCCTTGGTTACATTATTTCTAAAGATATTATAACTATTGATCCTACTAAAACAAAAGTTATTAAAGAATGGAAACTCCCTACAAATATATCTGTGATTCATATTTTTCTTGGTTTAATAGGTTATTACCCTAGGTTTATTGAAAATTTTTCATGGTTATCTAGCCCCATGACTAAGTTAACTTGAAATGGTGTTAAGTTCATCTAGATAAAAAAATGTGATGAATGTTCTTAGGATTTGAAAAGAATATAGGTGAGTACTCTAGTTTTGGAACTTCCTTCTATAAATAGTGAATTTGTTACCTATAATGATTATTCATTGAATGTATTGGGTTGTTTCCTAATACCAAATGATGAGGTAATTGATTAAGCTTTAAGTATGTTTAAAACTCTTGAGTTAAATAACCCTACACATGATTTGGATTTAAGTGTTGTTATTTTTGGTTTAAAAATTTGTAGGAACAATCTACTTGGAGTAAGTTGTGAAATATATAATGACCCTAAAAGTTTTAAGTATATATTTACACAAAAAGAATTGAAAATGAGATAGATAATATGGATAAAATTATTCAAGGATTATGATTTCACGATTTATTACCATCCTAAAAAAACTAACAAAGTAGATGATGGTATGTGTTGGAAAGGTAATGATATATTAACCATGTTCTGTTTTGAATTCGAACCATTGATAAATAATTTGATGAACATGGGCCTGGAAGTTTTTGGTAAAGGAAATTCCTCATTTTTCTTTTAAGATTTAATGTAATTGTCTCTGTCAGATAGAATAATGAAAGAACATAAGGAATATACTGAGTTGTAGAATAAGGTAGAGTTTTTTAAGAAGGGTAAGTTACCTGAATTTCACATTGATAAATATTGTGGTTTGAGGTTTAGAAAGAGATCATGTTTGCCTTTTGTTTAACAGTTAAAGAAAGAGTTGTTTTGTGAAGCTCATAGTTCTCCATTTTCATTTTATCATGGTATTACTAAGATGTAAATAGACTATAAAGAGTATTACTAGTGGGATGGAATGAAAATAGATATTTCTAACTTTACAATGAACTGTTTTACTTTTCAATAGGTTAATGTAGAGAGGTAGTTTCTGAAAGGGATGCATCATCCTTTTCTAATACCATAGTGTAAATGGAAAAATATATCCATGGATTTTGTAGTGGTATTACCAAATACTTATCGAGGTAACAATGCGATCTGGGTTATTGTTGATAGATTAAATAAATCCTACCATTTTCTTCCTATTAGAGATACTTTTCCTCTAGACCAACTTTCTCAGTTGTATCTTAAAGATATAGTCAGGCTATATAGGGTTCCCCTCTTCATTATATCAGATCGTGATCCCAAGTTCACTTATAACTTTTGGAAAGTCCATCAGAAGTCATTGGGAACTAGATTAAATATCAGTATAACTTTTCATCCTCAGTTTGATGGGCAGTCGGAATGAAAAATTTAGACCCTGAAGGATATGTTATGTTCTTGTTCAATGGATTATCCAGGAATTTGGGATTAACATCTTTTTGGGATGGTTTTTCTAATAAAAACATTATTCATTACACTATACATATGGAACCATATGAGGCATTATATGGAATGGGTTGCTGAACTCCATATTTTTGGGATGATATAGGTGAAAGGAAGTTTATGGGACCAAAATTGTTAGAAGAGATAGCGGAAAAATCTTAGTTGATTTAGAACCAAATGAGGACTGCTTAGAGTAGGCAGAAAAGTTATACAGATAAATAGAGGAAGGATCTTTCATTCGAGGTAGGTGATCATGTCTTTGTCAATTTTTTACCATGGAAAATTGTAATTTGTTTTTGTATGAAGTGAAAGATGAGTCTACAGTTCATTAAACCCTATGAAGTCCTATAGAAAGTTGGATCAGTTTCCTATAAAGTGGCATTACCTCCAATTTTATCCTAGGTACCTAATGTTTTCGATGTTTCAATGTTGTGAATGTATTTTTTGGATCCATCTCATGTTTTGAGTCCTAAAGTAGTTTAGTTGGAATAGAATATTTCTTATGAGGAACAAACCATCCAAATTCTTGACCATATAGATAAAGTGTTGCCAAAAAAGGTGATTCATTAGGTTAAAGTTCTATGAAAAAAAACATATAGTTGAAGAGGAAACATGGGAATCTAAAAATTCTATGAGGTAGAAATACCCCCACTTGTTTGATAAGTAAATGGAATTGTAGGAAAGAAATTTCCAAAAGGGGGGAAGGAGGTGACATCTCAGGTATTTATAGAATAATATTTATTTAATATATATTAATATTTATGAATTTGACATTAATTTTATATAAAAGGTGAAACTCTGTTTGACAATATACCCAACTTGCAACAATGAGTTTCTTCAAAATCTTACGTTGCACACAAAACCGAGTTATACCGAAAAATAATATATTATTAATATTATTTTTTAAATGGTAGTTAACGCATATCCATTTTATTGGTGAGAATTAATATAACTATCTATATAATGTATACACATGTTTTCTAAATGTTTTTACATTCATCAAATAAATTTTGGAGGCTTAAAATGTGAATAAATCCAATTTTAAGCATAAAATACTCTATTATTATTAAAAGATAGTTTTAACACCTTTTGATGGAGAAACCGTTTTAAATATAGTTTTGGTAACTTTTATATTATATATTTGACAAAATAAATTTCTTATTTGGGAGCGGGATATAAAAATTATACTTGGTCCAAATTTTGGTATTTTTATGATGAAATTCATATTTTAATGAACAATGAAAAATACTACATTTTAATTCAAAACTATATTTTCATCTAATTTATTTATATAGTTAGGTTATCCTTTTAATTAGTGTTAAAATTTAAATGAAATAATTTTTTACCATTTAATCCAATATTTTTTATTGGATGTAATTTCACTTTGAAATTTGATATAAATTCATATTATTCTTTTGATATTTTTTACTTTTAGAAAACATGTTTTCTCATTTTGAAAATGAGAATTAATTTTAAATTAAATACTAAAAATTTTCTATTTTTAATTCATACAAATTATTTCCTTATTTGGAATCATAAGTTACAAATTATGTAAACATGTATATTTTATTTTTGGACATGATGAATAGTTACTTTGGTTATTATTTTTATTTACCATGGTTAGAGGGTAAATCAGATAAATAAGGGTAAAAATAATATTACAAGAATATAAAACTACCATAAAACTTGTCTGAATCCTATTGTCAGAGATAATTCCAACCAGGAAAACCCATGAGATGAAATGTTGGCCTTTTGATGCCACTTGGGTCTGATTATGAGACTTATATCTTTTAATTAAAATAATGGAAAATATTTAATAGACATAAATATTCATAATAAAACAATTTTAATATGGGTTTATATAAATTATATATTCGACTATAAATATTAATTAAAAAGATAAAAATATTTTCTACATAATGGTATTTTATTTATAATTTCTATACATTAAATAATTAAATTTAATTATGATACAATGATGATACAAAGATTTCCTATTTAATAAAGGAATCAAATAAATAATATTTTAAATATTAAAATAGATGTTATTTAACATTGTTTATTTCATCCATAATTTTTTAGGTGAAATTTACATGTTATAAGACTAAAAAAGGCTTTTTTAGAATTTATATCCCGGTTTTGATTTTATTTAAATTCAATAAAATAAATAGTGTAAACATGACTAAATTGATGTTTTATAAAAATAGTAATTTATTAAATTATTTAAAAATAATAAGAATAATTTAAAATCATAAAGTGACTATGATACGGTCCACAAGTTTAGTAAGTGTCCAATTATGTGAAATTTACACCATATATGTAAAATTAATACCATTTTAATAATTAAAATGTTATTATAGAAATTTAAAATTAATATAGAATAATTAAGGGTAAACTAAATAGATAAGGTTTAAAATAAAATTAATACATGTCTAAAAATAATTGGATAAGATTATTTTGACATATCCTCATCTTATCTTCAACATATATCATGTTAGAATCATTTGGATTAAAAAATTAATTTATATTAATGTACAACATTATGAGTTTCCAAGGGTGCCCCTCCCCTCTCCTATAAAAGGTACCCTCTCTTATCTAATACTCACACTTCAAAATCCTTTTTTTTATCCACGATCTTCCCAAAATCCTTCCTAGAATCCCTCCCCACTTTTTTGAGGCCATATGTTTTGAATAACACCATTCTTTGAGGTGCTATGATTTTATTCAATGGTGACCCACCGAAGAAGTGGTATCATATTCATTAAGTATTTAAATTTTCTTTCTTCTTCCACATCATTCAAGTCTCTTTCAACAATGATAAGATAATAACTCTAGTATATTCGATATACTATGCTTCTATAATGTTAATATCATAACCTAAATCTGTCTCTACTTCCATCAATTGGGAAATGAATTAATTGTTTGTGTGTGCATGTGAATGATCACCTCCATGAATCGATTTAGTTTTATTTCCATAAGAGTATGTCAAGATCAATTATAATGATCCAATTAAAATTCATATGTGATACTAAAGGAATATTTATCATTTAAAAAAATAATATTTCAATTATTTTTCACCTTCTATGCACATAAAAATAATAACGTCATTCATGTTTAGGTGTGAACTATCACCTTCATGATGTGACAACACTTTCATGATATATATAAGTATATTTCAATGATTATTATGATGATAATAATCTTATTATCATTCTGTAAATTAAAAATAAAAATTACCTTATTTTCATAATGATCAATTACAAAATGAAAATTGTTACTTATACATACATATGGCCTACCATCTCCATGACTATAACATTATTAATGTTTTATAACCATAATTTTTGGTTTGATTTAAAAGGTATGATTAATTTATGAAAGTGATGATTATTTCATTAATAATATTCTTGAAATGGTGGAATTTTGACCACATGGACTAATGACATGAAAACCATGTTCATTTTCGACTCATGTACCAAATATCGGCAAAATGTTCAATATGAACATAAATTGCTGTGTAATTTTTATAACATCATAACATGCTATATAAAAGGGATAATAAACTTGAAAAATGTTCTCATGAAAGTTGAAATCAACGTGAGTTTATTATTCTGGAATATAATGATTGTACATGACAATTCAGATTCAAGGTAAGGGACTTCGTCTCAATATTCTTTCATTAAGGTAAATTATGATATTATACATCAATTTAATTTATTGGAAGTATAATCAACCCCTTTGAATTTTAATGTTATTTAATGGTTTTCAAAAAGAATATTTTATATATGAATCATTTTACTAGATGAAAAAAGGAATAATTTTTAACATATGTGTTGCCAATGACTATTCAACCGCCATGACCGTTATTTTGTATTTGGATTCCTCTATAAGAAGTTATTATTTTAAAAGGAAAAGTAAATACCATATTTTCTTTTTTAGTATTTTGGCATTGAAAATGGTTTTGAGAATAGATTATTTATATCAATATCTTGAAATTATATCTTATGAATACAATGTGGAAATGTTATTTTTTCCTTTAAGCATGGTTTTTATGTTATAATTTTTTAATAGTTATTGGGAATTGCTTATGTATTTGGATGGTTCCCTGATAAACTGAGGGCGGGTGAGCCCATGGAAGCTATCTAATTCATTGGGTAATGAGACATAGTTAAACGATAATCTTTATCCTTAGAGATTTATGGAGTATACTATGATGGGTATTCCGATCGTAACCATGAATGTTACTCCTTATATATCTCTAAAATCTAAAATATATGTATGATATGGATTACACATGTTACCTTTATGATTTATGATTTCAATGAAGTTTTTAAAGATTCTTATGATTTCATGGGTTTATAAATATTCATGGGATTACACATTCTTTACTTATTTTATCCCTTACTTAGTTTTAGAGCTCATCCATAGTTTTTAAAATGTTTTCACGTGGTATAAGGATGAGTAAGTTAAAAGAAGAAGTCAACAAGATTTTTATTAAGAAAAGAAATCATATTTTCTTTATAAGAGGGGTTAATTTGTTTGAAAATATGGATACTATTATTTATAGTATGATCCTATATGATTGTTGGATGATATGTATTAATAATATCCAAATTCTCTAAAACTACAAACATGAAAATATCCTCAATGTGATTTATTGACTTAAATCAAGATTATGTAATGTTTATGGTTGGAACCCTATACTATCTTCCTTAGGACTAGGTCCACACTGATAGTCATGGTAATGAAACTTGATAAAGGAAATGATATTATATGATTATTTTAATGAAACAATCTTATATATTATTCTTATGATATAATATCAGGGATCATGATTGATTTTTTATGATTCTTCACCCTTAGGTCTATAGTTGCCTATAGACGTGACTGTCTCATCCATATAACTTAAAGAAAATATTTCATTACAATATATTCCCAAGAACATTTATTTTTTTAATTTTATTGGAATTAATAACAAGTTAAATAACAAAACCCATGGGTTTAATATCAATTGAATAGTTTTTCTATTATGATGGAAAGTACTTAATCTATAATGAGTCATTAACATCTCCAAAAAAAAATTACAAAATAAATAATCCTATAAACATTTTACATTTCATGTATTCATAATCTAGAGAAATAGAAACATGAGAAATGGGGTGAGCTCACCTGCTCGGTAAGGGTAGTCATATGTGATAAAAATCGAGTATCATTAGTGAGAATATGATGAGAATATGAGTATAATCAAGATACATAATAAATTTATACCCAACAATGTGTTGTACACAAATCATTGAATAAGGATTAGTATATTATGATAAATAAATGATTCAATAAACATGATCCCTAAGAGAATAACATACGAATGATAATAATTATAAAATCGTTACGTATCTCAAATTTCGAAGAATCATTAATACATGGAAACATTACCTTCATGTGTCTCGTAATTAGTGCCCACTCTTTTGAGCGATCAAAATACACTCGTGTATAATTATCTCATGATCTGTAATATTTCGAATAATAAATTACTGGTTGATATAACACATAACCAAAAATTCATCCATAATTATGTTTGATACATGAAAATCCATCTCTTATCAGATCATAAATAACCCATGTATATAATGCAGTTTTCATAAAACATTCAAATGAAAATCATTCACTTTTTTAATATAAATAACTCATGGAAATAAAATTATATTCATCCAATACATCAAAAATAACCTGTAGAAATAAAATTGGTTTCATATCCTTTGAAAATTGTTTCACATATGGAATTATTACTAATATCATAAATAATAATAACATGATAAATCAATTGAAAATAAATGGTCATCTAATGACATCAGTTAACTTTCTAGGTAAATACTTTTACATCAAGATAAAAAAGCATATGGTACATTTTATATATCAAGGGTACATAGTTAATATAATAATTTATCCAACCAATCGATATATGAAACTTAGTTTAAAAATTTACAATAAAATAAATAGAAATGTTGGTATTTCCAAAAACAATACACTAGAAGAAAAACTATGCATGGTCATGGGTGATGGTTAGGCAATAAAAATATAGAGATGTATCATTCAATCGGTAGATAATAACAATACTTAATAAATCCTAGTACAGAATAAGGTTGGTGAAATTTTTAGAATACCCTTGATCAGGTATAAGGTAAGTTGTGGAAAATGAATCATTTGAAAAATAATTTTTAGGAGTTTCAGAAAAATAACTTTTGAAATAAAAAATATCATTAATATTATGAAAAAATGTTAAATTATTTTTTTTAAAGTAGGGAAAAAATAATCTTTCTTAGAAATCATGAAAATATAGAGAAAAATAACCATATAAAATCAACAAAGTTAGTGGAATGACGCGTTCACAGTTAAACATAAGGAAGAGAATATTTTCAAATTTTGAGGAAAAAATCCCTATAGAAAACCATAAGAATTTATTTAAAACTTTAAAATAAGATCAAATAATATAAAATTACTTTAATAAATTATTTATGAATATATATATATATTTACATTTTGAAACTCAACTAATGAATCAGAACATGGTAAAATAGAGATTTTTGATTGAGAAAAAGAGACAATGTTTCTTACACATACGAGAAACATTTCAATTAAAATACGAGTCAAGGGGTAATGAGTTTTTTATGGGAAATGTAAAAACCAATGAATGTATAATTAATATTTTGAGGTTTTTTAAAAAGAATAAAAATTTATTAGATGGAATATCATTTTGAAACATTCATTATTTTAAAATAATATTGGATATTAAGACCCTTATTATTTGAGTTTCATTTTAATCAAAACCCTTTTCAAAATTCTTGTATTTAGAATCAAAATACATTTAAATAAATAACATGATATAGATATTTAAATGCCATGATAATGGAAATATAAATTCATTAGGAAATAATCACACTGTTTTATTTTTATCATGTTTTATATTAGTAATTATATTCTAAGAAATTAAATATGATACAAAGAAATTTTTACCCTAATTACCTCTTAGTTGAAATTCACTCTAAACTCCTGTATAACAAAAGTAATCATATATGTCAATAATTTAAGAACACTTTTTATATTTACAACCATTAATAACCGTTTTATTAACTATTCTCTACATTTATATTACTCAGTTATCATCTATTTTTTATATCGAACGTAATTAATCATGATCATTTCGAACTACTTTCGTAATAGTAGTGTTGCTCTTCATTATTCTCCCAAATATCAGAATTTTAATAGAATAAAATGAATCTGAATTTATGTTTTATATTTATTTATAATTTTTTAAATTTAATTCTATTTGGTTTTTGGTTATGGACATTAATGTTGGATTTTGTGATGATCATGTTTTGATGATTCTTAGAGAACGATGGGTGTTTCTTAAATATTGAGGTAAACTTTTATATTATCATACATGAATGGAAAA
The DNA here is from genome assembly GCA_963277665.1 of Viscum album. Classification (NCBI taxonomy): domain Eukaryota; kingdom Viridiplantae; phylum Streptophyta; class Magnoliopsida; order Santalales; family Viscaceae; genus Viscum; species Viscum album. The sequence continues at coordinate 740,599,733 of OY728123.1, read as the reverse complement.
ATAATAACAATTTATTTATTTATATAAAATATTAGGATAAATAAATTCTTATACTCATCCATGATAAAAATTTATAGCATTTTTCAAAAAGGTGGTTAAACAAACCCAAATAAGGGCACACCAAAATTAATGGATGATTATGAATTGATTTAGTAGTAATATCAATAATATATACCCATGATGATATTTTTAGTTTATATTAGTCTAATATATTATATTTAGAAATAATGTTTTTAATAAAATAAACTATATTATGTAATTTCATAGAATAATGAAATCATTTTTTTCTATCAGAATACTCTTTTCAATAGATGAATTTATTTTGGTTGTTTATTTCTCACATTGAAAATAGTTTGTTTAATTTTTAATTATAAAATAATAATTTTATATAAATAATATTTATATATTGATACCATCATCATAACCAAACATGTAAGATGGTGATAAATGGAAGAACATAAATGAATCGTTCTATGGAAGTGATGGTGCACACATACACATGGATAATGATTTAATTTTCTATAGAATAGGGAAGATAAGTAATATGATTTATCATATAATAATATTAAATAAATTATATATAATCATTATAAATTAAAATATATTTTTAAACCATCCATGTTAGGGGGTGAAAGAAAACAAACACATTGCTTTGTATAGGTGTTGGTGTTCACAACACACGAATGATGGTTTTGTTTTTTTAAAGGAAAAGGAAAGTTTTTTAATGCATGTAACATTATTATAATGACATAAAATTATACTAATTATATTTATATTATCATTTTAATATGATATAATGAAATTTTTGGAATAATAAGTGAATATAAAAAATATAAATGGGAAAGGGGTAGTTACAATTTTATACTTTAATCTTGGATTATGTCCTTTGCGAAGAGGGATAAGATATTGAGTGATGGAATTTTTGGAATAAAATAAAATAATAAATGTGGATAAATTTTTTTATAATTATTTAGGGAAGTTTTCGTATAAAATAATTTGGTTGTGTTTTGAGGGAAAGTGAGGAGATGAGTTCCCATTTTATAAGTCAAATGGATGAAGTTTTTGTAAATACCCAAAAAATTTCAATAATGGGAAGTCAATAATAAATAAAATTGGAAAATAATGGAGAGGGTAAGATATAACGTCAATATAGTCCTCAATAACTGATTCTTCTAATTATTTAGACATGTATTCAACTCATTATCAATTTTTTTTCTTTTACTAATTTAACTTTTATAGTGGTAACTTGTTCTTACATAAGATGACTAATCCATTATGAAAAAATATAAGACAACCCTTATTACATTATTTATTAATAGTGATTAAAAATTTGAAATCTGCTTTATTATATTAATTTTATATAAGTGATAAAAAATAAATTTAAAATTCTAAATATAAAATAAAATATTTTTTTTGAAAAATATAACATATGTTCTAAAATGTAAAATATGGGGTTTTAAACTAAAAACAACATTTTTAAAATTATAAATTTTCTTTTAAAATTAATATTTTTCCTTATAAAATTGTAACATAAATTTCCAATTCATACTTTTAAAGTAATAATATCATAAAAGTCAAGTTATTTATAAAAATCAAAATTTTCATTATCCTCTATGAAAATAATATTTTTAGAAATAAAAAAATATCATTTTAAAATAGTAGTGAAATTATAATTGAAAAATATATTTTTATCTTATAAAAATAAATTTCCAGAATTTTACATTTTAAATTTATAATTAAATCAAAAAAATAATAATTAGAAATGTTTTATAGTTAAAAAACTTTTTCTAATACTAGTTTTCTTATTATTAATTTCTATAAAACACCAATAATGATATAATTAATCAATAAATACTATATTATATTTTGAAAAATATCCATTTAACAATAATATACTTAGTTTTCCTGAATAAAAAGTCAAGTTTATAAAAATTGATTCTTAAAAAAATTAATAAATTAAGCATTTATTTTATAAAATATGGTTTATATATTTATATATATTAGTATATTTTGTAAGTTATTTACTAATATTAAAACATACTAATTCAATGATTATTTTTTAATGTTATAAAGATATCATAGATTTTTAGTTTGTGTTTTTTGTGTCTGTAGAGAAAGGTATTGAACACAACGTCTATTTATGTAAAATGTATAGTGAAATTTAGGGTCATTACATTCTCACATATAAAATAAAGTTAATACTCATAATTTTAATTAATTATCAATAATGAAATTGGTGATGACATTCATAACATATTCATCATTCAGGGTATAGCCTCTAGTATTATATTTCCATAATCCCCTAGGCTATATCAAGTTACTCATCTTTCTTCAAACAAAATTACACATTTACACAATCATACACCCATGTATGAATATACCCTAATCATATATTCTCTATAAAATACCATTCCCAAAACCATTTTAATATGAAAAAAATTAAACCACCACAAAACCATATATCCTTCATGAAATTAACATTATATTTGACCCTCAAATGGTATAAAATCACATATTATCCTATATATTCTGCAAATCCAAAAAATGTTATGAACATCAAAAAATATATCATGAATAAGTTATCAATACCAAGGTTACTAAAATTTTATAACATACTTTTTCAAAAACAACCTAACCCTTATTATCTCAACATCAAGTGTATATTAAACCTAACTGTTTACCATCATGTAATCATGTTTTCTCTAATATTTATCCTAAAAATATATCCTTTTTATAAAATAACTTTTCATGGTGTTGATACAATTTAATATATGTATATAATCCACAAAAAACTTATTTTATAATAAGAATTTTTTTATAAAATTCTCATATCTTTTATAGTATAAAACAATATCATCAATAAGTATCACTTATTAGTAAAAAACTCATGGTTTCCAGAAATAATTCCTATGAAGATATTATTCTGACCACATTAAGTAGGACTTGGATACTCACCTTTTATATGAAAATAAGATGATAATAAGATTCAAAAACATTTGATAATTCTACCCTATTTAGTTATAAGAAATAGTGTACTCTAGATACATAACTTTCTTAGATACATTTTCATGATCATGTTTTAACCAAATACTAAATCCAATATTATATGGATAATATCCAATATAATTAGTGTAAATGATATTATGAATATGAAAATTAAATATTTATTAATGAAAAAATTATTTCTTTTTATTATTATTTTAGTTATATCTATTTGGATTTATGCTATGTTATCTTATAACTGTTAACATAATCCCTTAAATTAATTAGGTAATAAATCATTTATAATAGTTTTCTATGAGTATTTTATTTATTAATTCCTACCCCTTAGAAGTGCCAAATATTGTGTGTAGTTCATCATATTTTTCGTACACTAGGTGATGATTGATTTAATACCTAATATTACATTTTTTATGTTATTACCCCTCATTTCATCATTTCTAAAGCCTATATCCACTTGAAGTAACCATACATTGAAGATATTTCTAGTAACACAAAACAATATCAACCTTTCTAAAACATCAAAATGTTTTCTTACAATTAAACTTATCCCTAGGTGTTCAAGTAAATTAATCTTATTCAAAACCTTATAATATTACCTCAACAGACCTAAATGATTACATATAAACATTTAATTATATTCAACATCAACAGATCAACCATTGATGATATTTTTAACTCCTAATTTATTCTCAACCAATATTATCCTAATCTCTAAATTCATCTAAATCATGATCTTATACCAATTATAGAATCTTGTAGAGGTTACTGTCTCATCCATATAACATAAATAAATTATTTCCTAAAAATAAAATTTCAATTCCATTTAGTTTCATAATATTAGAGAGATTAAGAGAAAAAATAACTGACCAAACCCTTGTTCTTTGTATCAGTATAAATGTTTTTCCCATTTTGTAGAAATTTACTTATTCAATAACAAGTCTTCAAAATTTTCCCCAAATTCCCAAAATACCAAAATATTCTAAACATTTCATAATTTTCCTATCTTCATAAGAAAAAGGGTTATCTCAGATGCACAGTAAGGTTAACCATTAGTGATAAAAGTTGAATATCATTAGTGATAATAAGATGAACAAATGAGTATAATATAGATACGTAAGAAATTTATAAACCTTAAATAATACATAATAGTTCATGGAATTAGGACTTTTATATTATAATATATAAATGAGTCAATAAATATGATCTAAGAAAGTTCGAAATAATAACAAGCATAAGCATAAAATTGTGACTTCATTCAAATATAGCACAAATATTATTATTGGGAGACATTAATTTCATAATCTATACCATTACTTCCCATTCATACAATTGTAAACATTTTACTCATTAATACTGATCACATGAGATATAAACTTTTAGCCAATTATTTTGAGGTAAATATTAGAAACCACCCATAATTCATCCATACTTACGTGTGATAATTGAAAATAATTCACTCTACACATCTTAACGAACCACCAGAAATAAAGTGTATTTAACAAAAGATTCAAATGAAAATCATTAACATTTAATAGTATAAATTACCCATGGAAATAAAAAGTGATTCATTCAATACATCATAAATAACCCATGAAAATAAAATGGGTTTTATATCCTTTTCAAATGGTTCATGTAATGAAATAATTAATAATTATTTCAATAATATTAACATGATAAACCCATGGAAATTAAATGGATATCCAATGACATCATGTAATGTTTTTGGGTAAATACAATTCAATCAAGATAATACATAACATATTATTTAAGTGACATAGATAAAGGTAATATTATTAGGATAATATTTTTTCCAATCAATAAACTTATGGGATATAGGTTAATAAACTCTAAAAAATGATATAAAACTTAGTGTATTCACAAAGTAAAGTCAATAGAGTAAAAATTATACATGTTCATAGTGGATCGTTAGGGATGAAAATGGCAGTGATGGATCATTCCTAAATTAGTGAAAATAATACATAATCTATCCAGATAATGATCATGGATGTAAACATTTAGATATTATCCTTTATCAGCCATAATTTATATCAAGGAAAATGACTGATATGAAAAATAATTTTTAGGAATTTTAGAAAAATCACTTTAGAAATATGAAATATTTTTGATCTTTTGAAAAAAAATGTAATATTTTATAAAACTAATAGATTTTTTTTAAACTATGAAAGTATGAAGAGAAATATTCATATAATAAATTATTGAAGAGTAGTTAAGTGTTCACACATAAACATTAAAAAAATCTTTTCACATTTTGATGAATTTGACCCATACACATAACATAAAAATTTTATTTAAAAAATATATAAGAAGTTAATGTAATAAAAAATTACATTAATAATTTATTGAGGCATATATAAGTACATTTTCCAAAGCATCCATTGAATATAAACATAGAAAAATGGAGGTTCCCAACCAAGAAGAAGAGATAGGGTCAGGAACACTTAAAATATACACTTCGGGTAAAATAAAAATTCAAAGGGGAATGATATTTTGAGAGGACATTGTTCATTCAAAATATTTTTTTCTTGTAGTTGATTATGAGGGGATCAGTGTAGATTTATAATTAATTATTTCAATAAGATTCATATGTTGAAATGTTCTATGGTTCCCACATCCCTAAACAAATGCGCAACTGCTTCCCAAAGGTAGGAGGTCAATTGGGGGTTCAAACCCAATGATTCTTATGAAATCACATTGATTGAGAGGATGTGATTTTTGGATCATCAAACCCTTTTGGGTGGAATTATTACATATTTCGGGAATCTATTTTAAATTTAAGATAATTTTGATAAAGACTTCCAAAAGCAGATACATTATTTCTTATCCTAACAAAATTATAGTGTGTTGAATCATATTATGATTAAATGGGGGGTATGGGTTTTTTTAATGAGACCATATACATGCATACAAGGTTCATCACCGATTTTCCATTATTTGTTAGTAGTGGGAAGATGCTTGTATTTTGAATCCATATAACTAAACAATCTGTACTTTTAACCATAAAGGGAGGTTATTGATGTTTGAATGATGAGATTTAACCTTTATGAGGTGTCCTACATATCCAAATTATAACTCAAATAAAAATACACGTAGTTCATTTATTTTTGATTCATTCTGTATAACATAATGAAGAAATGATATATATGAGGTCACTTAGGCATCCAGAATGGAACATGAGCCTTAGGAAGGAATCCTATCTATCATTTTTTTCAATAGGAATAAGATTCATCATATTTTGATCTTATTTCAATATTATTGTGGGTGGTGACTATTAATTAATATGAATGAGGGTTATTTTCCATGGTTTTACCAATATAGGGATTATTTCAGAACATAAATTATGGTGGATACCCTTATATGTGGGAAATAGTATCATATAACGAAATGAGTATTACATACTAAGGCTACGTTAAATTGTAGAAGATTTATGATATTAGTGTTTTTGACAATGGAAGATACCTAAGCGCACATGAGGCACACTAAGTGTATGAAATAAGGAAAACAATTGTTCAATTTTAATGTGTATGGGTATATTAATTATGTTCTAGATTGGCCGTAATGGGGTGTTTGATATGGATCCCAATCTTTAAAAAGGAATCTTATGTATACTATTTTAAGAAGAATAAGAGTCAACATAGTTTAATGAGCTTGTCAATCAGATAGTGGATGAGGAAGAATGATGATCCCATATGAGAGTTTAGGTCCCTTGAGTTAGAGTGTATGAGATACAGATGTACTTACACCGATGATGATACAGATTAGAAATCCATATTTATGAAGGAAACCATCTTATCCTCTTTATAAAGGAATAATATTTCTGATAGTATAGTTCATGGTATTTCCAAATACGTCTAATAAATTTTTTTATCAAATCCTGGGGTGTCTTCCTGACATGTCCTGAGTATCTGTCAGTCAAGACTGACATGTCTCTAGGTGCTTTACATAATCGAAGAATACATTTTGGAGGTATGTTGCATGATCTAGATGACTTTTTTGGAGCCCAATCACCTAAATCATTTGATATATATGGGTTTATGCACGTGATCAATGAATTAATTTCCAAGAGTTTCACGTGATCAAGTCTAACATATTGTAAGGACTTCAAATGGATTCAACAAAATGTCTGAAGGACTTCACAAGACATTATTAACATGTATTGAGGACTTTGAAAGACATAATTGACATACCATGAGGAATTTGAGAGGATATTTTGACATGTCTATAATACTTAAAAAGACTTGATTTTCATATTTGGAGGACATCACAAGACATGGTTGAGATCTCCAAAGGACTTCTCAAGATTTGGGTGTCAAGTCTGGGTGTTGTCTAATGATTTGAGTAGGTCATGGGAAGCATAAAATTACTTCAATGAACATTAACATATTGATATGTTCAAAAATCATCCATATTTTTTTATTTCTTGAATATGTTCCTCAAGGTTCATCAAGAATTATATTGTTTTGGTCTTATGCAACCAAGTATACATACATAAATTCCTTTGCATGGCCTAGTTGGCCCATCGGATGTTCTTCGCATGATTTATACAGAGATCATGTAAAGTACATATTCAAGTAGTGTGATCCATTATGTATTTCCCCATATTTTACCTACTAGAATACATGTGTGATGGTGTAGATTTATGCTCTGAGATGTTTGCTCTTCTACTCTCCCATGGGTATTACATTCATCTTGTGTGTATAGTATTACTTTTTTGTGACAAGGGTGAGAAATTTATATGCCTCTCCACCTCGATTATACACCATTATGCATGTTACATATACTTCATCTATGATATATAGTTGATAAAATCTGTATCACATCACCTAATTTGCATGATCTTGTTGTGGATTATTTATGCAATGACATGAGAATTTTTAACTATGAGAACACTTTGTCATATCTATATTTATTATACATGTAGCTTATCAAAGGTATTTTTCATGATCATGTTGACTAGTAAAACATACTTTTCAAGATTAGACTAACATGTCAAGGAGTCTTCATTAGATTATGATACTTTTCATAGTACAATCGAAAAACGAACACAGCTTATCTGGGTACTTTGTGAGATTAAGCCTATTTTTCCGGGTCATCTCATGAGATTATCCTGGATTGTTGAAGGTTTTATGTGTGATCAATGGTGATAACCTAATTGAAGGTACCAGACAAATAGTAGAATCCCAAAAACGTGTTTCTAAAATATTTCCACTAATGATTGAAATGAACTCATTGATGACAACCAAACACTAATCAAAATGAGCTGAGGATATCTCATGAAGAATATTAAGAAAAAAAATTAAAACCATAAAACACCTGGTTTAGATATGAATCCATGCTGAATGTTTTATCATCATTGGAAACTGTAGGTCAAAAAAATAGGAAGATAAATTCCTATTGATTATCAATATGCGCTTCAAGAAACCGTGAGAGCATCAATCATCAAATTTTGGGTGCTTGTGTGGATATCTGAGGATGCCTTCAATGCGCCGATGATAAACTCCCTACCTTTCTTGTGATGCATGAGAGGGATCATGATATGAAATACATGATACAAATCCCCTCTCTCTATATTGTAGGATATAGAATGAGAGAGAGGTCATGAATATTACACATAAAATCCCTCTCCTCCTTTATTTATAGGGTGTTATGATATAATCCAATATCGCCTCCCTAGACCCTGGATAATTATCATGCTATAAAGACCTATTATGAATACGGTACTAAGACATAAATATTATTACATTCCTATGACATCATTAATATTTTACATGATAATACGTAAGCCATTATCTCAACTCATCATTCCGGAAAATATTTAATGAACCATGAAAAGTTTAAACTAATATTCATTCAATTAATATTTTCATGGATTTACCTTAAAACTTATAAATAAAATTTACAAATAGATTCCATGTAAATTATTCTTAAATTTAATAATATGAATTTATTTATTCCTTTGTAGTTTGTATATCAATTAACTAAATTCATACCCTAATGATGGGGTCCATGATGTTCAATATACTTATTGACCAAAATAGGGAAGATTATTAAATATGAAATTGTATGTGACCCTCTAGTCCCTTAGCCTGATATCAGTGGATACTAATCACAAACCATTAGTGGAATCAAACAACCCATCCAGGACCCTAAAGATATAAGGATATTCGTATAAATTAAAACCTACCTCCGAACATGCACTATGTAATAAGATCTAGTTGTCTTTAATGTCTCATAAATTTGGATTCACAACCATGCCATAACCCTTTTATTGATTTATTATTTTATGATATAACTAAATGGATATTCCCTTGACATCCATGGCCATGGTCTTATGAAGGTAATACTATCCTGGTCAATAAGTCCTGAGATATGTTACTTCCTAAACTTGAAATTTACCAATCCTTTCTTAACCATTCAAAAAATGTAATACCACCAAGGCTGTGGCCAAAACATTCTACCTCTCCATGATTTCATTATCATGGTTTCTTCCAATCATCAACTTACATGATAAAATGGTGCACATTGGTAATTATATCAAGTTCGGAGACCAATACACATTTCCATAGATAGGAACATCCAATGACACCAAAAACATATAGTGTTACTATTGGTGAGTATGTACTCATGATCTCACAATAATAGATCACCATGTTGAATCATTATTTAAATAAGAATCAATGCTTATGGGTCCTCAGCACCTGATAGTCAAACATCTACTATGTCCAGTCATTAAGATATATCTAGACCATAAGAACATTATTTGAGAATAATTTCGTAGTATCTTGAGGGTCTCATTATATCCTGGGATCTTCTATAACATTTTTATATGTCATTTAACCTATCGAAATTACCATTAAATAGTTTATGAAAAAATATCTACACTCTAATGGTAAGTATACATCATGCATATCTAACTGTACACATTACATGGTAATCAAATGTAATACATAGTTGGGTCCAGGGAAACCACTTTTACCACACCCCCACATTAACTAGATTCATCTTACATATCATAATTTTTATCTCTCAATTGAATAAAATCATGTTTCTTCTGATTCACAACTTTAGATGATGGGCCTTCCACGATTCCACTATGTTGCATTTCTACTATACACAACCTCACCTCCTTTAGTAAAACTTCTCAAAATATGATATCCCTATGTATATCCCTTTTTTATGCCATCATTACATGAAATATTGTCTATTTAAAATATCATTATTTACATTTATGATAATTATTTAGTTACTAAGAATTATTCCAATAACTCGAACAAAACGTTGCGTATAACTTCTTTTTAGCTGACTTAGAAGCTTCAATGTATTCGGTATTAGTATTTATTTCTACCACTAGCTTATTTGAGATTTCTTCACTCAAAACCTTATTCTTAATATGATATAAGATCACTGATGTGTCCTTAAAAACACATGTTTTTTCACATCTTTTTAATTATTTTTTTATCAATTTAATTATTTATTTAAACACTTTTAAGTAAATAATGGATATTTTGTATTTTTATTATTAACTTTAATAACTAATCAATTTTTATAGTAAATAGTGTATTTTAAGCCTTAAATTAGTTAATTTATCTCTTACTTCAATTTTGAAGACAAATAACCTTTTATTAAGATTGTTGATTCTATTTTTCATAGTTAATAATTTAACATTAATTAGTTAATTAATTAATTCTGCATTTTTACTAAGATAAAGAAGCCAAATTTTAGTATTTCATGTATTAAATATAATTTATTTAAAGTAGCATAATATAATTATTAGCTATTTTATAATAATTTAGAAAGTGTAAATTTAAGTTTAAAAAGTTTCTACTCTTATTTTAATCAATTTAATTTAGTTATATTAATTAACATAAGTTTTTTATTACAAATTATCTAACTTATTACATCAATTTTAAAACATAATTTTTACAAATAATTTAACTTTGTTACTTGAATATCTGAATTTTATAATTTTATTGCTTTTTAATTCTAGTTTTAGTAAAGTAATAATTTATGTTCAAAGAAATGAAGTCTTTAATAAATTAACTTATGTTTTATTGGTTTTATAAAATTATTAATGTTTATGTTGCAAATAAGTTTTCAATTGTTTTAATTCAGATTTAGTTTTTATTTATTAATTTGTTCATTTTTTATTTAAGTTTTAATTTGATTTATTTACCCTGTTTATTTTTGTAGGTTCACGGTTTCACCTCTGTTATGGTGCCTCCACGCACCGGTTTTATCACGGTCTCACTGTGTCTCTCCCATGGGTTGCTCACGGTCTCACCATCACCCCCTTTAACAGATGCGTCGTTTCTCTTTGCACCGTGTCTGTTACTATCTCACCATTTTCCTTTTATGGTGTCTCCTGCTACCGTATTTCTTTCACAGTTTCACTGTAATTTTTGGCACCGCAACCTCACACACTGTAACTCCACATTTTTACTGTCCCACCATGACTCTCCTCAAAGTCTCACTGTATCTCTTGTGCCACCATGACTCTCCTCACACTGGAATCACTAACCACCATTTCCTCTTTCACTGTTTCCCTCTTCCCTTCAATGGTTTCATGCACTTCTTCATTATAACTGCAACTCACTCCTCTTGCTCAACACAATTATTCATAGGAAAAATTTCAAACCAATGTGTGAGGGTTTTCTACTGTTGTATGAAGAGGCATTTCCATCATCCGTTGAGTTACAGTAGCACTGGAGATGGGATGCTTCACCTCATGTTCAAGAGTAGCGTCGTTGTTGGAGGATGAGTCGATGCCAGTGGATCTATGAGACGTTTTCAACCTGTCCGTAGTGAGACTTTTACAGTATAAAAACTAGAAGCGATGAAATATCCACTGCATAGTGATGTACCGATGAGAGGAGGATATGTACCGCTGTTGTTTAAGGATGTTGATCATCGTTGCTATGGAGAACCACAGATCTGGACCACTGGATTTGGGGAGGAAGCACTGAATCTATGGTCTCTGGGTAGATCAAGCGACGGTGGTGATGGAGGAAGATAGACTAGCAAGTGGACTTCCTTGGTGGTGAAGGAATATGAGAAACCGTTTCCCCCTGTAGCACCGAAATGGGTGGTAGAAGATAAAAAAATATTAAAAAAAAATACATTAACAAAAACATAATTTAAAATAATAATACATATAATTATAACTTAACTTAAACACTTAATAATTATAGTTAGGAATAAAAAAATATATAAAATAACTAATTTATAAAACAGAATTAATAATATAATTAACTTTAATAAAGCTTTAATTTAACTTAACTGATTAATACTAATATCTAAATTAAATTTAAATTAACGTGGCATACTAAAAAGTTATTTATTATTAAAATTAATTATATAAAATTAATTTATTCAAACTTATATAAGGTAATCTCATAAACATAAATTAGTCAATTTTTAAATATTAATAAACATTTAATTTAACATTAAATAAATAAAAATCAATAACTTTATAATTACTTCTTTTAAGACTTTTAGTAAACTAAATATTTATTTATTTCATTCTTGTTTTTAATTATTCTATTTGTTTCCTTGTGCAGGTTCATACGGGAAGTGAGTTCCCATCCAGATTCACTTAACTAACTCAGCGCGAGTTAGTTACAAGGGGAAAAATAGTGCGACATGCCTATCGCGAAAGAATGCACATGTGCGGTGCACAACTGAGGGACTTGTTGAAGTCGTTTGAATTGGTTGGTGAAAAGAAGCAGATGACAGAGGATAAAAAAATAGAAATGCAGTAGAATTTAAAAAAGGGAGATTCATTCTTCATTCCACCATCACATCAGACGAGAGTGAGGACTGTCATTCTGTTTCCACACCATACTTCTTGAGAGCAGATGTAACACCCTGAACCCAGTTACCCAGAGTCGGTGCATTATTTTAATACATTGGCATGATTACAAGGAATCAAGTCCCGAAGGACCGATCAGTTTAGTAGTATTGGAAAATAGATTACATACATGAATGTTACATTACAGTTTATAACATACAAAACAAAATAAATAATCATTTATGAACACCATTATTCCCTTGGCTTAAACCTGCATATCAATCTCAATACACTTCATGGAATCCGGGGAAAATAAAACATAGAAAGGGGTGAGATCAAATGCTCAGTAAGGGTAATCAGTACAGCAGAAACTTTCAAAAATAAGCATAAATATTTAAGGCAATGTATAAAACTAAAACATAATCCGTTTAAACTTGAACTTCAGCATAATATGGAAGAAATAAAATGAAATAATTCCATTTAATTATTCACATGGATATTTTACTAATTGAATAATCACATTCAATATCAATAACCACTTTCATAACGATGGAATGCATAATGCCAGACTATCATAACCATGTATCCAAGGCCTTGTGCCAAGACTACAAGTAAGATTTTGTCAGGGCCTCGTGCCAAGACACTAGTTTGTCTCAAAAGACCTACCGATGCATCGAGGATCTATAGCGGGCTCCACCCGTAACTTACTAAGTCTAATTAATTCCTCATATGAATAGGTTTAAACATAACATAAACATTCGTATTAAAACTACCATACGAAATGTCAATAATTTCTCCATAAACCATGAATGGTATAAAAATAACACATCCATAGTCAAACATATCACAAAACCATCAATACAATATGGATGTTTTGTATCATAATAAACCATATTCAAATAAGCTTAAAATCCATCAAAGGATGTTGACATAGATGAAATCAAACTATTTGAGAGAAAAATCTCTTTTTTGAAATCATTTAAAAGTAACACATTTATAAAAGAAGTAATTTAAAAATAGAATTTTGAATCAAAGTGTCCCATACAACTTTCAATCTTTTGAAAATAATTATCATTTAAAATCATTCATGTCCATATAAATAAATCCTTAAAATCAATTTGAAAACATGGACATTAATTAAAAATATTTAGAAAGATAAATCTCTAAAACATTTAAAATTATTATCTTGATAAAGAGTATCATTAAGAAATCCTTAAAATATTCATTTTGAAATAATTTTTAAGAAAAATGGACATGGATAATAAAAATGTCCCAGTAAATACTTACACATAAACAATCTCGGATAATAATGAGATTGAGGAATTAACCCTTACCAATATGGTAACTTACGAAAAATACACCACATGACAGAGGTATCAACAATGAATATTTAAATACACATAAATTAAAGTGTATTACACAAATAATAAAATTATGGGTAGCACATACACCACACAAAAGGTAATAGTCGCAATATGGCATGAATCTCACGAGAATAAGGAGTGGGATTAAAACCCATTACCTTGCACTTTCCTTTAGTTGAGGGTACGTTTAGCCTCCTGTATGAAGAATATAGTATGTTATTAAATTATAACAGAACCACATTAATATTTATGATATCATAAATTATTCATTTATGAGGTTATACTAACCATTTAATAATAATTTCCATGTTATATTAATATTTCGGGTAATAGTCGCTTTCTTTATCGTACGTGTTTGAACTTGTTACTCTTGATTGTATCACTTATACCATGATTTAAATAATTCCAGAACATAAAACATGATTTATTTATCATATATATTTATAATATAAAAATTTATAATGGACGTATATATGAAATGGAAAACACCATTTATGGAGACGGTAGTCCGTATGTACGCATAAACGATGTTTCAGTTTTCATATAGAATTGAACAAAAGTAAGTGAATATGATATATGTAAGTAAATAAATACTTATATATATAAATATATATAAATAAAGTATCATTATTATTTCATATATTACATACTTATTAGTAATATATATTTTTATAATCGTCGATGAATGGTGAACTTGGAAATTAATCTCATCATGTCATGGAGGCGGTAATCCATACGTATGCACGAGTGAAAATATCATTCTTTTGATATAAATATAATATATAATTGGATGTTATATAATATATACGGAATAATTATCATGTTATATTTATTATTTTATGACTTATACATCATTATCATACCCATCTAAATAATAATATATTGAATAACAACTACACCACAACATGGAGATGGTAGGCCGTACGTACACACGTATGGTGACATGTCGTTCAAAGGATGGATATAATAATGAATTTGTTTGTTCCATATTTATAATAACATCAAAGTATATAGAAGATAGTGGAGTTATTATTTTATAATATAAATAACAAAGAAATAAGAAGTTGAAGAAGAAAGGAACTTGAAAGAGTGTGGTGAAAACATTACCTCTTCTTCGGGTTCTTCCTTTGGATTTGATGAAAAGGGCTTCATAGGTTGGCTTTATGATCAAACTAATGCCTCTAGGTTGAATTGAGGGATGTTTGGAGGATATTTGGGCCGAGGTTGGCTGATCCAAAAGGCATTGATGGTGTAAAGAATTGGTTAGAACTGGTGTCCTTTTATAAGGGGGAGGAGGGGCTCTTTTGGAAAATCTTAAAGTATTATTTTATAATAAATTCTTATTCAGTTTCTAATGGCTCAAAAGAGTATTATTAAAAGAATAAGGTGGGTATGAGTAGAAATATTTTCAAACAATATATTTTAGCCAGGTTTGTCTTAATATATTAACCTTGTCTTTTAGTTTTAACTCTTGGTTAATTAGTTTGACACTTACCATGTCACTTTGTATTTTTATATTATATAGTTAATAAAATTACTATATACCTCTAAGAGACCCCCAATTGGTCCATTAATCATACACCTATCATGATACAAGTCCTTTTTCCGATCCTTCGATTTTTAGGGATTTAATATCAATTAATAATATAATATTTGTTTTAAAAACTCTTTTTTGTCAATTTTGACTCTATTTGGTATTGGATTTTTGTGAAAATCATAATAGCATGATTACTTAGAAAAATGTTAATTAAATCAATACTAACATGTCATATTAACCAATAAAATTCTTGTAATTCATTAAAAGTCTCATATTATAGTTATTTGGGTATTTATAATATCAATTATTTTAATATTTCCCTAATAAGGTAATTACTGCATCATCATTGTGTAAAATATAAATTAAATTATTTAATGTCTAAGAATTATAAATAAAATAAAACTATGTAGGAAATATTTTTATCTTTCTAATGAATATTTATAGTCGAAAATATAACATATATAACCCTATGTAAAAATTATTTTTCTAAAATATATAGGCTTATGTCATTTTTGTATTTACTTTAACTTAATTAATATAAAGTGTCCTTATCACTTACAAGTGGATCCATGGGGTCCCAAAATCGACCAAAAGATGCCCATGGTTTGAAATATATCAACCAATAGGGTTAATATATGTTTTAGGGTAATTTAGTATTATTATAATATTATTATTTTACCATTATTTACTGGATTTACCCTTTAACCATGGTAAATAAAATATTTACCAAAGTAATTATTCAAAATGTCTAAAAATAAAATTTACCTATTTACACAATTTGGAAATCCCGATTTCAAATATGGAGTCCAATTTTCCAAATTCAAAACACAGAAGTGGCAGAAAATAATTTAAAATTAATTCCCGCTGTCAAAACAAAAAGCATGTTTTTAAGAGATAATAACTATCAAAAGATTGACACTTGTTTATATCCGGTTTAAATGTGAAATTATGTACACTGACCAAAATTTTATTAAATGGTAAAAATATATTATAAATATACTTTAAAACCACTCAAATTCATAATTTATCACTATTAATTATTTGGATTAAAAAAAAACTTTCGTAAAAATTTTGTAATTTTCACTATTCATCAAAATATAAATGTTATCTGAAAAGTACCAAAATTTCATCCTAGGATAATTTCAATATTATGAATATAAAAATGAAGTCCATTTTGAATGATGAAATTTATAAAATTTCAAAAAGTGGGTATTACTATTCATAACAGCTACTTTGATTGGTTGTGGTGTGTGTTAGAACTCGAAGATGTGTACAACACACGCTACTGTATTATTCAAAGAGAAGCGTACCGTGAAAGCTTAGTCTATTATAGAAAAGTCTCCCAGGAGATGATAGATAAGACATGGAGGATAAGGAGCTCGAAGGCAGAGCATTGCAAGGGGATTTTACCTTCCCTTTGTCCATAATCTTGTACTCTATATTTGGTTGTTTTTTCACTTTATTAATCAAGATGATCATAGGTTAATATTTCCTTAGCTTTGGAGTTCAATTATACTAATTTATATTTTAGAATTATTCAATTACTTTATATTTTTCAGAATCATCATCTATCGGTGAGATATAATTATGATTCTCAGTTCAGTTGATTCACCTCTCAATTGATTTCAAAATTAAAAATTCAAATTCAACTGGCGAGGTTGTTTTTGAGTAAATCTTTCAGAACAATAATGTAATTAATTTTGGAAATTTATGCCAAATTAATTTCCAAATTTATTCTTTTTCAAGCTTCTTAGTTGTTCGATTAAGTTTTGGTGTGGGGAACTCCAAAACCTAATCTTTTGTCTGTTGAATTTCATAGCGAGGGGGATACTTCAGCAAGTTCTTGAGGAGTGATTCAATAAAAGTTGTGAAGAAGTCAATTATTTTAACCAGTATATTAGATTTCCAAAGTGACTTTGCTTGATTTGAGATCCTTTTTATTTGCTGTTAAATTTTAGTTTTCTTTAATAATTTAGTTTGATATTACTTAGTTTAAATTTTAGTTTCTTCATAGAGAATCTTGTTTCCTCATCCTGTTTCCACTTCATCGTATAAAGAAAAAAAAGCAAGAAGATGTTTTCCCTACTGTTGAAAATAGTGGGAGTCTCAAATAATAAAAACCTTAGAATTCACTCACCTTCCTTCTCTGTGGATCAACCCTACACCACTGTGCTAGTGTAAGAGTAATAAATGTAATTTTGAGGGCTGTAATGTCCTCCGGCTGCATCAATCACATGGATCTAAGGAAGACCAGGTTGTGTCCCCTCAAGGCTAGAATCATTTCTTCTCTACATCCTAGGTACATATCTTTTGTACATGCTAAAGCACAATCAGATAGTCATGACTCCTTCACATGAATTTCTCCTACATTTAACTAATATTTTCCTAATATAAATTATATATTTCAAATATAAATTCATGTGAATATCATGGAATATTTTATTCATCCATTACAAAAGTTTATGGAATTAAACATAACATGTTAATCTCCTCCCATGTCTCAGATATGTCAAGCTGGAGATATTATTCCATGCGACATTGGTAAAAATTATCTCTTGTATTTTTTCAGCTTGTACTTTTCAATACCATGCCCTTATATATAGGAGTAACTATGTCCATGAAATTATTGGATATACCTTAGTAGATCCTATTACATAGAACTTATGATTCTTAGTCAATTTAAAAACTAGAGAATAATTTTCATCTTTGTCTGAAATAACTATAATACTAATATCTATAATTCCTATATTTCTGAACATATTTAGCAGGGAAAAATTTGCATTACCAATAACCTATGGGAGACACATGGAAAAAATTCATTCCAAATAAATATTTTATGATCCTAGTTCTTTCTTCAAATATAAATTGGTCTTCAGTAACTTGTGACGATTAATGGAATTTTGTTTCATGACCATACCTTTCTAGTTGCATCTTATAGAAACCTTCCCTGATTGGTGGTCATGAAATACAATGATGAACAATGATCGTAGATATTAGCTATGAAATGTAATATAATAACAGATTTTGACATAACTGTGACACCCCATGATTTTATAGTTAGTTATTTTCTTTAAAGTAATTCAATAGCTTGTGCTACACACAACACCGATTTTGAGAGCACCACAAATTACCAAACTAGCCATTCAAAAAGTGGTTATGAATAGTATTAAATCAATTTTGAATTTTAAATACTTAATATAATTTTAACATCCATATTATGTGTTTCATAGACAAAATATAAGAACAAATTCAATTTTTCAGATAAAGGAAGTATTTTTCAAAAAATTCAATTTTGCTGCTTTTTAATGTAAAACCCTTTCTAAATCCAATATTTGAGACTTTTATATATTCAATTTTAAAAAATAAACTTCTTCTTTAGAAGTGGGATATAAAAATTTAATTTGGATATATTTTTGGTTCTTTTCTGATAACTTTCATATTTTGATGAATAGTGAAAAATACTAATTTTAATTGAAAATAACTTTTTAAATAAATATAATATATAATGTTAAAATATATATTTAAATGGATTTTAAGTATATTTAGATAATATTTTTATCATTTAATCCAATTCTGGTCACTGGAAAAAAATTTCATTTAAATTTGACATTAACACATATCAATCTTTTGATTGTTTTTACATCTCAAAAACACACTTTCTGGTTTTGACAACAAAAATATTTTTTAAATTAATTAATAAAACGTCTATATTTTTAATTTGATAAAATAGATATCATTTTTGAATTCAGAATATCAAAATTATATTCGGGTGATGTTTTGGTATTTTACTAAAATCATTCAATTTTTGATGAATAGTGAAAACACTACATTATTGTTTTAAACTGACTTTTTATTTAAATAATCATTTTTAATGTAAATTTATGTTAAAGTCAAAATAGAAACATAATAATTATATTATTACAATGTAATTCATTGAATTCATTTTATAATAAGATTAGATATATAAAATTGTATTGAAGTTTTTACCATCTTTTACCCACCTTCTAGGCACATTTGCAAATTTTCATAAAACAAAATTTAACCACTTCATTGAATTTGATTTAAAAAATATGAGAGAAATGGTTGAAATCAGTAAGTAAATTGTGGTTCAATAGTATGAAAATAATTTTTGGTCAATAGTATCTTTTGAATTTTAGTTACCTTGGTTAAAAGTAAATAGGGTAATTAAAGATATAAATGTTATTATAATTACCCAAAAATGCCCTAATTCTATTGCATAAGTTTATTTTGACCAAAATTCATAAAAATGTATGATCCATTGGGATCTTCATGGATTAGAATATGACATTTATTATATTTTATTTAAAAAAGAGTTAAAATTGTTAAATTAGAAGTCTAATAACTAAAACATTTTTAATATAGGGTTATATGAAAAATAAATTCGACTATAAATCTACATTCTATGGCTGAAAATAATTACTAAATCATGTTATTTTAGTTATAATTTTTATACATTAAATAATTTTATTTATTTATGACAAAATAATGATGCCGTAATTACCTTACTAATGAAAGACTAAAATAATTGATGTAATTAATATTAAATTAAATGTAAATTGATACTTTTTATGAATTACAATAACTTTATAGGTTAATATGACATTTTAGAGTTGATTAAATCTATTTTTTTCAATGAAATAATATTTTAATGATGTTCACAAAAAACCAAATACTAAATAGTGTCAAAATTGGCATAAATGAGTTTTTAAAACAAATACCATTTTATTAAATTATATAATAGTCTTAAAAATCTAAGTATCAGCCAAATGACTTATATAATGATAGATATTTCATTAATGAACCACTTTAGGTTCTCACAGCATTTTATAATAAGTTTATTAACCATGTAATATAAAAATACTAGAAGACAAGTTAAATGATAAACTATTTAACTAAGAGTTAAATTTAAAGGATAAGGTTAATATGGTGACCTAAACATATCTTAAACCTATTGTTTGAGAGGTTTTAAACCCATATACACTTTATCCTAGAACGTAATCCATTTGTAGATATTAGAAAACTAAAATAATTTTATAATAAAATAATATTTCAAGCTTTTCCTTAAGTGACCCTCACATCTCTTATAAAAGGGTACATCCCCTTCTGAAATTTTCACACCTCCAAAGAATTTGGACTCGACCAAACCTATATCAAATATCCTCCCAACTACCCTCACTTAAACCTAGAGGCCATACTTTGATCATAAAGCCAACTTAAGGAGGCCTTTTGTTAAAATCAAAAGGAAGAACCCAAAGAAGAGGTAGTTAATTCATCACCTCTTTCAAAGTTATTTTCTTCTTCCAATTACTCATTCATTATTGTTTCCATAATAAAATAATGAATCCAATACCTTATATATATTAAGATGTTATTATAAATATGGTACAATCATATTCATTATTCTATCTATTCTATGAATGATAAAGTCACCATACATGCATACGTACAAATTACGGGCTCCACATCGTGGGGTAGTTTGTTATTCAACACTTCATTATTTGGATGGGTATGAGTATAAATGTTGTAAAAAATAAATATAACATGTTAATGATTTTTTTATATAATATACCATCCAATTAAATATGATTTCAACATTAATAGAATGACATTGTCCCTCGTGCGCACGTATAGGTTACCGTATCCATGACACAATGAGATTTCATTTCCCATCATAACCATTCAAGAATAATTTTCATTTTATTATTAAAAATAATTTTTGAGAATATAATATAATTATTTATTTGAATCATATACATATTATCCATAACAAACATGACTTACATAACAAAACATATAAAGGAAAAATAATCAGTTGAAACCCAAAATAATGTTACTACTGAAATATCATTAATAGAGAAATATTAGAAGATCATATATGACATAATATTTATGTATGTGGTTATTTTATAACTTAATAACAATGATTTCACCATTATACCAGATGTTATCCAACCCTCTACAAAGGAAAATTACAAGGTAAGGTGTTTTCATCTCACTTTTATCCTCGTGAGATTCATGCTATATTTGCTGCAATTTCCATTGGAATAGTGTATGTACTACCCATGATTATATTATTTGTGTAATAAACATTATTATATGGGTATTTAAATCATCATTGTATGATCCTTCATTAATGGGGAGCATGTTTCTTAAGATAACAAATCGGTAAGGGAATTTCTAATTTCAATTTCCACTCATTGGGTTTTACGCAAACTTCATTGATTATTTTACTCCAAGATTATGTGAGAAATCACTATTTATTTATTTATTTTGTAATTTCCACTCCCCTTTGTGTGGATATGATTTTTAAACACATAATAACCCCATTTATAAATTATCAATTCATTTATATGAAATTGATAAGGGTATTATTAACTCAATTTCCATTCATTTAGTAAAACATCCATGTCATTGGTTTTTTTACAAGAATATGTGTGAATGTACTATGATTTATTTACTCTTAATATCAAAACATATTGAGGGTATTTATATTTTTCGCACATAATTATGTCAATGATTTATCTTTAATCTAAGGATACACTTTTTATAAGGGATTTCATCTCAGTGTACATTCCAATGATACTTCTTTGTTGTTATGCACCAAATCAATTTTATATGGTTTGTATACTTTCCTTTGACATATTATATCATGAATCCATTTATTCCCATGATATTATAATGTTTGGATTAATTTTGTTCTTCATATATTTTTATTCTTGTGTCTTTCATTTTTTTAGGAACACTTTAACTAAAATGTGATTTTAAATTTTTTAAATATTTATTCTTCTAAATCTTTCTCATTAATTTCCCTATTTGAGAAATATTTTTAAGGATTTATTTATATGGACATGATTGTTTTGAAATTAAAATTCCGTTCAAAAGTTTCAAATTGGTATGGGACACTTTGATTCAAAAATCTCTTTTAAATAACTTCTATGATAAATAATTCAACTTTTAAATGTTTTCATGAAAAAAGGTATTATTTCTATCAAATAGTTTTACTGATTATATTAATCTATTTCAATATCCTTCATTAAATTTTATTCTTGATTGAGGATGATTTATTTTAACACAAACTTCCATATTGTATTGAATGAGTTACATTTGACTGTGGAAGTTCTATTTTTATACCATTCATGGTTTGTGGTTAAAATATTCACATTTTGTATGCTAGTTATAATACAAATGTTTAGATTATGTTTCAACCTTTTAATATGAGGAATGAATTGTTCTAAGTAAGTGACATTTTGGACCCACTATAGCACATCAAAGCATCGATAGGTATCCTAAGAAAAATTAGTGTACTAGCACAAGGCCTTGAAATAATCATTATTTATAGTCTTGGTAGAAGGCCTTGACTATGTGGTTATGATTTCTAGAATTATACATTCCATCCTTATGAAATTAGCTATTTATATTACATTTGATTATTAGACTAGTAGAACAACCATATGAATAAGAAAATGGAATTATTTGATTTATCTTTTCCATATTATGCTGATGTTTGTGTTTAAAAGTATTTTGTTTTAGTATTATACATTGTCTTAAATGATTATTCCTATTTATGATTGTTTCTACTATATTTTTATCCTTACTGAGCATTCGATCTCACCCATTTCTTATGTATTATTTTTCCTAGGATGCGAAGAAGTATATTCTGATTGACCTGGATGAATAGGCTATGATATATGAGTGGGTTAGAAGAAGAAATAATGTTGTAGTTTTTCTATTTTATAATGTAATGTAAACCTTTTTTATGTATCTAGTAATTCCAAGGATACTAAACAGATCAGTGTTTCGAGACATTATCCCTTGTGATCATTCCAATGTTATGTAATAATGCACCGGCTATGCGTAACTAGGGTTGGGGTGTTACAGTTGGTATCAGAGAAAGTTTAGTAAAAACCTTGGAAACTATATTTAGAAAAACTCTGATTAGGGAACATTACCCTAATATAGACATTGAGGATTTGTAAAGAATAACTTCATAGAATTTTGGTAATATAGAGATTTTTTGAATTTTCCAAGAAATACATCCCAATCTGGATAAAAGCAGGTAGAGGAATCTCTGGCAGAGATGTATCTAGGGGTAAAACCTAAAAACTCTGCTTTGAGATTGACTCGAATGGTAACTGGTGTACAATAATGGGCCTTACTACACTCTTGGTTACAACACTCCCAAGGGATATTCTTAACATAATTCACATTTTCATTACAAAATGATTAGAAGGATTTCAATAAAATATGAGAATAAATAAACTTGGTAAATCCTATGTTGTTTTAGATTTAAAATAAGGTGTCATGATATTCCCTAAATTATTTTCTGAATATTGCTACACACACTATGATTTCTGGTTTTCTTCAACGGTTGGATTGAAAGGAAATCTTAGTAACATTGAACATGATGTAAAAGGTGGGCACGATGGTGGAAATGAGAAACTAAATGAAATGTTGATAGGAGTAACAGATATTGTGTTAATGTTGAAGCTGGTTTCCAAAAATATTATCAACAATATATACATTAATAAACTCCCAAACTCAACAAAGAAGAGAAAGGAAAAGAATTAAAATATCTCCAGCAGTGGAGACCACGGAGAAAATAAAGATCAATTTCTATCATGCTGTAAATGTTGAAGGATACAAATTGGAAATTTTCTTAGGGGTACAATGAAATTCTTTATGTGTGGTAAGGAAGGACATAAAGTAAATAATTGTCAAGGAAAAATGAAGATTAATATTGAAGAAAATAAAAAATATCCAAAGAATCTATTTACAGTCATTTTCCGTAAATATAGGGGACCCGGTCATTACCCGAGTTAATGCCCTATTCTATAAGATAAACACTAGGTCTAGGAAGAACCTATGTGGAAATAAATGGATGGAGAAATGTTTAAAATTATTAATGCTCATTGTTGATTAGATTACATTTTATGAACTCCCTCTTTTATGTGTAACCCTGCAGTTTAGTATGTGAAAATGCTATTGAAGAAGAATTATCTTTTCTTTTGTGGATATAGTTATAAAGAACCATTTGGGTTTACGAGATCCATGAATTTGAGGCAATTACAGGTTATTAATTTTTGGGATAAAAATGCAAGTTATAAGATGACATTTTTGGTCAGATTATGTTATGGTTATTTTGAGGAATTTATCTCATTTTGGGAATGTTATAAAATATAGTTTTTGAAAAAGGACAACACGCAGACCATGTGACAACCCGTCGGGTCACACCAAGCTGTGGGAATTGTACCCAAAACCAATGTGCGACTCAGATTTTTCACCTACCACTAGACTAGGTGAAGTCCCTAGTTAGTGTGACTAATTTTTTTAGTTAAAATATTTTATTGATCAATAATAGGTTGATTTGGGATCTAATGTTTTTTCAAATGGATATCCATATTATAAGAAAATGATTTGGTTATTAAATGATAAATGTTATTTTGGAAGACATTCACTCTGTTGGGAACACTATATGCCTAAAGAAGATAGAACACTACAGGAGTTAATTAGAGGGGTAATAGTGGATTTTTATTTTGGGAGAATCTATGTTTTTGATAGATATTTATGTTATTAATTGACATGATTAACCTATCATAGAGAATATATGATTTGTTATATTACACTTCAGTATGATACTTTAAGAGTAGTTGATGTTATTTGGAGATAAATGTTAAGATTTACTATAAAAGACAATGTGATTAAATTCTTCTTAGTTTTGGTTTTCAATCTTAGTTTGGATTATATTGAAGGATTATAAGGACAATCGTTTATTGAATGGTATTTATTGAACATTGGATATTGTTTGTTTAATTTTGGAAATTAATATTACTATTTATTTCTATAAAGGATTATCCATTTTGGGGATCATATGATCTTGTAATAACCATTTTGGTTTTGGTTAATCTCTAAAGACAAGGGAAATATATAGTTCATCCTTTGTGGATTATGTGATTCTCTAGATGTTTATTCTAGCACTTCAGGTGTGACCATGTCATCTTTAATACTCATCGTTAGAAGAAAAGATGAGTTAGTGGTAGAAATTTATTAAAGGATGAAACTATACTTGAAAAGTAAGTAAATATCATTATGTTCTTATTAATAATCATAAATAAATTCCTCAACTTTATGAAATGGAACTTAAAAGAACAATTTCTATTTACTTTTCCGACTGGGAATCTAATGACCTTTTAACCCATCACATGTTTTTGGTTTTATTATTGTTAACATTATCCAGATATTTTTTTCAATCACTCTCCATCATAACAAAACACTTAGTTTATCTTCTATATCCATGTTTTCCTACATGGAATCCTAGTATGGGTTATCTTGGGTGACCTTTGTACTTCTCTTTATTTCTTTTAAAGTGATAGTTTTATTGACTTTTTTTTGATGTGGGACTTTCAATGAAGTTCCCAGGCCCAATATTAAAATTTCGAGGATGCAATTTTCAAAAGGGTGGAAGAATGTTACCCCCCATGATTTCATAGTATGTTATTTTCTTTAAAGTAATTCAATATCTTGCGCTATATGAAACACTGAGTTCGAGCACACCACGACTTACCAAACTAGCCGTTCAAAAGGTGGCTATGAATAGTATTACCGGAATTTTTAATTTTATATACTTCATATAATTTTATTATCTATATAATGTATTTAATATTTATAATATAATAACAAATTCAATTTTTCAGATAAAATAATTATTTTTTTAAATGAAATTTTTCTTCCTTTTAATGGGAAACCTTTTTTAAATCCAATATTTGTCACTATTATATTTATTAAATTTTAACAAAATAAACATCTTGTTCATAATTGGGAAATAAAACTTTGGTTTGGATAAAGTTTCAGTACTTTTCAGAAAACATTCATATTTTGATGAATAGTGAAAATACAAAATTTTAATTGAAAAAAAAAATTAATCATAAAAATTTATAGTGATAAATTATACATTTGAATGGGTTTTAAGTATAATTAAATTATATTATTATCATTTAATCCAATGTTGGTTATTGTAAGTAATTTTACATTTAAATTTGACAAAAACACATATCAATCTATTCAATGTTTTTACTTATTAGAAACATGCTTTCTGGTTTTGACAACAGAAATATTTTTTAAATTACTTAATACAACATCTGTTTTTTGAATTTGTTAAAATAGATATCAATTTTAAATTTGTAATATCAAAATTATCGTTGGGTGAATTTTTTGTATTTTTCGAAGAACATTCAATTTTTGATTAATAGTAAAAAACACTCCATTGTTGTTTAAAGATGAATTTTTTTTTAAATAATTATTCTTAATTTAAATTAATTTTAACATAAAAATTGGTACATAATACTAATAATAGTCCAATTTAATTCATTTAAGTCATTTTATAATAATATTAGATATATAAAATTTTATTGAACTTTTTTTCGTCTTTTACCCACTTTCTAGGCACATTTGAAAATTTGAATAAAACATAATTTTACCTCTTCTGTGAATTTAATTACAAAAATACAAGAGACACAATTGACATTATCATGTAAATTGTGGTTCAATAGTATGAAAATAATTTTTGGTGAATAATAACTTTTGAATTTTATTTATCATAGTTAAAAGTGAATATGGTAATTAAAGATAAAAATGATATTATAATTACCCTAACGCATTTCTTAATTCTATTTGATAAGTGTATTTCGACCAAAATCAACCTTATAAAAAAATATGATCCTTTTTTATTCAATTTTATTAGATTGGGACATTTATTATATTATATTTAAAGAAGAGTTAAAAGTGTTAAATTCAAATTATAATAAATAAATCATTATTAATATAGAGATACATGTAAGATAAACTTGAATATAAATATTCATTAGAAAGTTAAAAATATTTAATATATCCCGGTAGTTTATTTATAATTTTTAGACTTTATAAAAAAAATTTATGACACAATGATAATGCAATAATTACATTATTAATGAAAGAAAAAAATAATTGATGTTATAAATATTAAAATATATGTGTATTAAGAATTTTGATGCATTAAAAGAGTTTTATAGGTTAATGTGAAATTTTAGGGTTTATTAAATGTATTTTTTTCAATGAAATAATACTTTTATGACTTTCACAAAAACCAAATACTAAATAGTGTCAAAATTGACATAAATGAGTTTTTTAAAAAATACTATTGTATTAAATTATATAATAGTTCTAAAAGGCTGAGGATTATCCCAAAGACTTATATATTGAAAGATATGTCATTAATGAAAAACTTGAGGGTCTATTGTCATTTTATAGTATGTTTATTAACCTTGTAATATAAAAATACAAGAAGACATGTTAAACATTAAAATATTTAACTAAGAGTTAAATATAAAAGATAAGGTTAATATGGTGACTTAAACCTGTCTAAAATATTTTGGTTGAGAGGTTTTCGACCCATCCCCCCTTATCCTATAAATAAATCAATTTGAGCTATTATAAACTGAAAATGATTTTATAACCTAATAATATTTCAAGCTTTTCCTAAAGTGACAATTACTGCTCTTATAAAAGGGTACATCCCCTTCTATTAATTTCACATCTCAAAAGCCTTTTGGCTAAGAAAACCCTAGTTTAAATTTCCTCCCAACTACCCTCACTTCAACCTAGAGGCCTTACTTTGATCATAAAGCTAACCTAATTATCCATTATCTTTAAATCAAAAGGAAGAACCCGAAGAAGAGGTAATTACATCATCACATCATTCAATGTTATTTTCTTATTCCACTTCCTCATTCATTGTTGTTTCCATAGTAAAATAATAACTACAATACCTTATACGTACTAATATTTAATTATAAATATGGTACAACCATATTCATTATTCTATCTATCCTATGAATTACAAAGTCACCATACGAGCGTACATACGACTTACCATCTCCACATCGTGGTGTAGTTTGTTATTCAACACTTCGTTATTTGTTTGAGTATGAGTATAACTGATGTAAATAATAAATATAATTGGTTAATGATTCTTTATATATAATATACCATCCATGTACATATGATTTCACCACTAATAGAATGATATTATCGCTCGAGCGTACGTATGAATTACCATCTCTACAACACAATGAGATTTCATTTCCCATCATAACCATTCAAGAATAATTTTAATTTTATGATTAAAAAAATGTATAAGAACTTAATATAATTCTCGATATTAATCATATACATCCTATCCATAAAATATATGTCTTATATAATAAAACATATAAAGGAAAACTAATCAGTTAACACCCTAAACAATGATACTATTGAAATATCATTAGCAAAGAAATATTAGAAGATCATATATGATATCATATTTTTGTATGTGGTTATTGTATAAATCAATAACAATGATTTCACCATCATACAGTAGGTTAACCTATCCTAGACTAAGGAAACTTACAAGGTAAAGGGTTTTCATATCACTTTTATTCTCGTGAGATTCATGCTATATTTTCCACAATTTTCTTTTGTGTGGTGTACGTACTACCCATGATTGAATTGTTTGTGTAATAAAATTTAATTTATGGGTATTTAAATAATCATTGTGTGGTCCTTTATTCATGGGGATTATGTTTCATAAGTTACAAAATTGTTAAGGGAATTTCTAATTTTAATTTCCACTCATTGGGTTTTACGGACACTTCATTGCTTATTTTTCTCCAAGATTGTGTGAGAAATCACTATTTATTTATTTATGTAGTAATTTACACTCCCCTTCGTGTGGATTTAATTTTAATTAGAATAATAATTCCATTGATAAATTCTCAAGTCATTGATATGAAATTGATGAGGGTAATCTTAACAGAATTTTCATTCATTGAGTTAAACATCCAAGTCAATGGTTTTGTTTTTACCAGAATAAGTGTGAATGTACTCTGATTGATTTACATTAAATATAAAATCATATTGACTGTATTTATATTTTTCACTCATAATTATGTCATTTATTTATCCTTAATCTAAGGATACTATCTTTATAAGGGATTTTATCTCAATTTACATTCCATTAAGACTTTTTTGTTGTTATGCACCAATTCACTTTTATATGGGGTATATACTATCCTTTGAAATATTATATCATTAATCCATTTATTCCCATGATATTATAATGTTTGGATTAACGTTATTCCTTAGTTATTTTTATTCAAGTGTCTTTCATTTGTTTAGGAACACTTTAACTAAAATATCGTTTTAAATGTTTAAAAGATTATTTCTTCTTAATAATACTCATTAATGTGCATGTTTTAAAAGTGGTTTTAAGGATTTATTTATATTAAAATTATTGTTTTAAAATTAAAAATACTATATAAAGTTTCAAATTTTCATGGTACATTTTGATTCAAAAATCTCTTTTAAACAACTTCTTTGATAAATAGTGGGACTTCTATATTTTTTGAAAAAACTGGATATTTCTATAAAATCAATTTACTGATTATTTTCATCTATATCAATATCCTTCATTTAATTTTATTCTCAATTTAGGATGATTTATTATAATACAACATTCTATATTTTATTGATTGGAATACGTTTGATTATGGATGTTCTATTTTTATACCATTCATGGTTTTTAGTTAAAATATTGTTATTTTTTATGCTAGTTTCAATACAAATTTTTAGATTATGTTTTTCCATTTTAATATGGGGAATACATTGGACATAGTATGTGACGGGAAGGGCCCACTATAGCCACTCTATGCATCAGTAGTTACCATGTGACAAACTAGTGTCTTGGAACAAGGCCTTGATAATATCTTTATTTGTATTCTTGGCACGATGCCTTGACTATGTGGTTATGATGTCTGGAAATATGAATTCCATCATTATGAAATTATCGATTGGTATTACATGTGATTGTTAGACTAGTAGAATATATATGTGAATAATTAAATGAAATAATTTGATTCATCATTTCCATATTTTTCTGAATTTTAATTTTAAAAATCTTTGGTTTTAGTCTTATATATTTCCTTAAAGGTTAATGCTTTTTATGATATTTTATGCTATATTGTTATCCTTACTAATCATTTGAGCTTAACCATCTCTTATTTTTTATTTTCCTAGGATGTGAAATGTATATTATGATTGACCCGTATGAATAGGCTAAGGGATATGATTTTGTTAAAAGGAGACACAATGTTATAGTTTTTCCATTTTATAATGTAATGTAAAACTTATGTATGTATCTAGTACTTCCAAGGCTACTAAACGGATCAGTCGTTTAGGACATGATCCCTTGTGATCATGAAAATGTTATGTAATAATGTACCGACTATGGGTAACTAGGTCTAGGGTGTTATATAATGACTTTTTATAACCAATCAATCATTAGTGTTTCCCTACTTGTACCACCCATGTATCATCTTTCTTGAATACCCACCACAATTTTCAAAATAATAAGCCCATTTCTACCTTGAAACAAGGAATCCACTAGTGAATTTTAATTTATCCTTTCAATCACAACTAATTTTTATATACCACATACTTGTAGGACTTATTATTATTAATGAATAATTTATCACTAGATGTGGTGAATTCAATACCATCAAAATGGTTTTATCCTTCCTACAAAGTATGTGTCTCTATAACATACCTATTCCATGTACAGTTATGGAACTAAATCCTATGAAAACTACATGTGCATCTCAATAATTGACTAAGAACAAGTCATTCTAGCTCCCACTATCTTTGGTAGAGATGTGCACCCCTATATAGAAATTTCATCAATTACTTGGAAACTAAATTTTTTATCTTATAGATTTTTGTAATATCTTCAGAAATCATTAGGATAATTACTTAGATGTATTGTGTGCTTTTCTTGATTCAAGTTTGTTTAAATCCTAACAAACTCTTAGTAGCCAAACATATATTATTATGACATAATGGATTTACATCATATTACAACTCACATGATATCATTTTTTTCATTATAGTTGAAATATGGTTTTGGGATATCACTATTATTTGTGAAGAATGTATTTAAATATAATGAATGTATCTTCAAGTTTCAACATTGATACTACTTACATAATAACTCTCCTGTATCAAATGCGCATTTAGGAATTTATCCACACTACATTTTTTTGATCAATGTTAATATGTAAAAATTCATCATAAATCATAATAGTTAACATCTATATCATGATATAGATAAGATAATATCCATTTAGGAATTGATCCATGCCACATTATATGGATGAATGAATTCTTAGTGAATATATTCTTCAGCAAGCTATCCCAAATAAACTCAAATCTTATGTACCTACATATATTTCACTTTACAATTACTTAATGAGTTAAAGGATTCTAAATAAGTATGTTTACCACTATATTACCCTTTGTGTATTTCATGATCACTTGTTGAACTTATTCCGAAAGCTTTCTGGCATACTTTAATTTCTAATTTTTCTTTATCCAAATCAAATACACCGACAATACCAATGGTGTTTATCTTTACGGAGTAGAAATAAAAACTAGGTATATAAATGACATTAACATTCAGTATTAATTGAAAAATAATTATCTTTCCACAACATGGTATATAAGTCTTACATTTTATATTCTTCAGCTATTTTTTATGATTCATGTATCACAAAACTATTAGATGAGTATTATATAGCCAAAAAAATTAACTCCGGTCCTTCAATAATGCCTCCTTATTTCCAAATGACACGTGCGATAATTTTATTTGTTTATACTCAATTATAGTTTTACAATAACCAATATCTTGGAATCTGGAATTCATGTTGTTATCACTTCTAAATTAGGAATCAACCATTATCATCCAATTGGAAAATACACCTTACTTATAGTAATTTTCCTATTCATACTTGGTTAATGTATATCATAACGCATATGTGAAAAGAATATTTTGTTTAATACTGAAGTAGTAGGATTAAAACATTAATTTTTATTGATGAATAATCAGTAGAGTATAATGGAGTACTTGCTTATAAAATTCATTTTATTTCCTTTAAACTTCCATTGTTTTATTTCATGATATGCAATGAAAATAACCATAAGTTAATTCCTCCTTCATTGGAGTTTATTTAGAATGTGCTTTTGGAGTTTCACTTTACATTGGCCTTTTCACCGTGTCTTGTTATTTTTTCACAATAATAAATAATGATTAATTTATCTTTTTATATTCTTATTTATTTGGAGATCCTTACCTAAAAATGTAATGAAGCTTTTAATCCACACAATTAAATTTTTAACCTAAAACAATACTTGAGAAAATTGGTGAAAATGATATGATAAAGGAATCCATTGAAATATAAGGATCGATATTTCAATTCACGCATGATAGTGTATTTATCATAATATTCATATTTTTCTTAATTTATCCTCACACATTTATTAGATATGAGACAAAATGTTATATCATCGATGTTTAATGTAGTGTCCTCTACTTGCATCAGAAGTTGGCGATTTAATGATGACACAACCACCATATGAATTGTACATTATTCTCCTATAAACAATATTTAAAACATCGCTCCTTGAGGTAGTTTAATGGGTATTAAGGACATAGGAACCTTGAGTTTTGTAAATCATAGTACTATGTGAAATCATCTATACTATTCTTGGATAGTATTTCCAATGTGGAAATTTATGTTTTCCAATATTTATCACCATTTTTTGAAAAAATTTCCATTTTCTACAAAAAATAATAGTGTAGAGGATTAGTAATTTTATCATTATTACCAATTTAGAAATTATTTATTAATTATATTATTAAATGCCTCTGATTATTGTATTGAATTATAGGAACCCTCTATACAATAATTGGAATACACGGTCTCTTGATTATTATAGTGGAAAGATCCTTGAACCTATCCTCCTAGTTTATTAGCTTTGGCTATGACACTTCATAGAGGGTTCAAGGTAGGAAATTAGCTGGTCAGCTGCATTTACTCATGACTCCATGATTTTTTGAGAGAAGTCCAAATTCCTAAATCATAACTAAATTTACTCAACAATTTACAACAAAAGGATATAAAGTTATAATAGAATAATTTTTACAAAACATTTATTTATGTCAACTGACCACTCTCATAAAAACTCACCTGTAATAAGAGTGACCCATATCTTTGTCATGACAAGCACTCTGAACACTAGGTTTTTTCAAAATTTGAATGATGGAGGGCAGTTATGAATTTATATTTATTTCTGGGTTTTATATTTTTATGTGATGAAAGAAGTAGTTTTCTATCTTCTAAGCACATACTCTATGATCTCACTCACAACTAACCATGTAAGAAATAGAAAAATAATTGCATCACATGCTCATTTTATCTATTCATGCTTATTTTTTATTCTATGTGATCATGCATAAATACACATTCAAAAAATAATAAACCACACAAAAAATAAAATTATTACATGATCATGAGTTGATTCTGGAGTTTGATCTATTGAGTGATTAATGAATCAACCTAGACCCCTAGGGGTAATACCTTCAACAGTGTTTCTTGTGACCCGAGTTGTAGGGGATTCTCATCCAATGCATCCAAATCATATTTGGTGAATTTATATTAATAAGTGTGAAGTATGCCTATTCTCATCTGTCATTATACAATAATACTCACTTGTAGGAGAGAGAAAATAGGGAGTATAAAATATAACTATAAAAAAGAAACATAGACCCTTATACATATAATGACAATTAGAAGACACACAATTCTCTATTTAATTAAAATAATTATTACAAATAACCATTGTAATAATATATTAAATAAACGAATTAGCACCGGGCATACATTTTTTAGTCTTAGACTCATGATCAGTTAATACACATTAAATCACGTATTTTATATTAAATGCAGAAATAAATTACACATTCAAAAAAATAAATTTATAGGAATTTTATTGAATTAAAACAAACACTTATTTTGATTCAATATTTTTCGTCATTCAATCTCATTAATTAATTTAATTTAAAAAAATTTATTTAAGATGAAATTAATAAAATTATTTTCTTAAACCAAAAAATAATATATATTTTTTATTTTAATGTATAACCACAAATAAATTAATTTAATTAATTAATTTTATTCTTATTAAAATTAAATGAAACTCGATAAACTAGGGAATGGGCTGTGTAGATTGGGCTGACAACATGTAGGCCCAATCTGGTCCGTGCTGACCCCATGCAAGGGTGATTGGGGCTATGAAGGTCCATCGAAGCCTGTTCTCGAATGTGGAAACTGGGTCGGGCCTATGTCGGGTCGAATGAGGTCTAATTGGACCCCCAAAAAGGGTTACATCACTAAGATCACTAGAACTGGGGATAAAAACTTTTGTGGATAGTTGGTGGTGGATTGAAGAGGAGACACCAGGGGCCATGTTTGGGAAGGGGTCACCATAGAGAGGTTGTGCTGTTGAAAGACACTGGTGCATGGGGGTAGCCAGATCCTGTGGTCGTGGTTGTCTAGTCGAGCAGATCTTGGATCTGCGATGGAGGGACAAGGAGGTCAGGATGAGAGAGCTACATGGTGTGGCCCGTGGTAGTCCAGCAAAAAAGAATCATGGTGGCCACCAATGATCGAAGGGAGATAGATGTCCGCTGATGAGATTTCCTGAGGGAGGAGGTGATGTAGTGATGTAGGTGGTCGGATTCTAGATGGTGCATCCAAAGGTGCGGCGAAAGAGGTGTGGGGGCTTAGAGGGGAGGAGCATGTGGTCATGGTAGGGACGTAAGCCAGGTGATCTTGGTCAACTGGTGAGCCCAAGGCAAACCTACAAATCTAGAGTGTTTTGCCAGGAAGAAGCTGGGTCTGGTGGGTTTTCTGGTCGGCGTTTGTACGGCAGTCATGGGAGGCTCAACTAAGAGAGGAAAATTGAACTAGAGGGGGCCTGGGGGTCCAGATCAGTGGAAAATCATCAAAAATGAATATTGAATGCCACATTTTTTAAAATTATTTTTGGTTTATTGACCTTCCAAACAATCCATGAAAATCCCCCTATTGTTTCTCGTTCACACTTAAGAAATGTCCACAAACTCCCACTTTTAAAATTTTCATTTTGAATTATTAATAAAAATTCCTAAAACCTATAACATAGATTAGAAATAAAAAACATATTATTATAAAATAATAATAATAATAATAATAATTCCTCACTGGAAAACACTGTTTTGATGATATGCAGTCCAACTGATGTTCGAATTCACCACTAAATCTTGTGAGTTATTAAAAGTATATGTTCTTTGAAATTAACCTGAAAATGTGTGAGTTAACTTTGTATTTAAATCATAATAGTACCATAAAATACTCATCACATGTTGTATTTACTCACTGTGTATGGTGTTTGGACAAGAACGATTCCCTTTATGAATTTTAATGAAAATTTAATTTTGTTTGGCTTAAAATCATCACACATCTCTATGATTCTAGTTAAAGGTACTAGCCATGTAGTGAATGACCTAAAAATGTATTTTTAAATTTTTTCCACCGAAGATCGTCAAGGACTAAGTGTTTGTAGTGAAATTCTTCCTAGAATGATATGAGGATCTCACATTAATAAGATTATACCTAAAAATAAAACCATAAAATACATGGTTCATAACCGATATTGTGATTGATGTCTACTTATCTATGGAAATTGATGATTTTATAATCTAAAGTCAAATTTCGTTATATCATCCACACACTCTTCAATAAATTTCAGGATAACTGATTATTGAATATTGGGTGCTAGTATGGAGATACAATGACACGTTCGGTTCTCTGAAGGTCTCCTCGTTTCCATGCTTTCGATGCTCATGGGAGAGCTCAATCCAAACTCCAGGATCTAGAGCCTCTATCTATAGAATGTGGGATATTGAAGAAAACAGAGAGAGAGAGAGCGAGAGAGAGAGATAGTGAGTGATTCCATGAATAGTGTATGGAAAATCCCTCTCCTCTTCTATTTATATGGTGTTAGGTGATTATCTGGTACTGTCTTTTTGGACCACAAATAATTAACATTCTACAAATGATATATTGTGACTACTATATTGGGTAATAAATATTATTATCACATTACAATAACATAATAAATATATTACTTGATAATACCCAATCTATTAACTTGACTCAACATTCCCACAAATATTAAATTAAATTTTAATATTTTAAACTAATATTGGTTAAATTAATATTTTCATGTATTTAGTTTTAAACAAGTAAATACATTTGATTAGTAAATTCAATGCCAATTGTTCTTAACTTGAATAATGTGAATTTATTTATTCCTTTGGTTATAGTATCACCATGATCAAAACCATAACCCTAGTT
Organism: Viscum album; assembly: GCA_963277665.1. Lineage (NCBI taxonomy): Eukaryota > Viridiplantae > Streptophyta > Magnoliopsida > Santalales > Viscaceae > Viscum > Viscum album. The sequence continues at coordinate 740,562,701 of OY728123.1, read as the reverse complement.
ACGGGTACCACTATGTACAATATACATATTCAACTGAATATAAATGATTATTGAATATGATATTGTGTGTGACCCTCTAAACCCTTATCTCGACAGTAGTGAATACTATTCACACACTAGTAGTATGATCTAAAAACCATCATGGCCCCTAATGAGATAAGGATAGTCATAAAAACAAAAACCCGCATACAGACAAACATTGTTTGTTAGAATATCTTTTTCTTTAATATATCATAAATCCAGACGAACACCTATGTCATCACCCTTTTCTTGCTTTATTATTTTTTGATCTAACTAGATATATCTTCCCTCAAATTCTATGTTAATGGTCTTATGAATGTACTACCATCCAAATCAACATGGACTGAGATATATTACTCTCTTAACCTGGAAGAGGAAAATCCCTTTTTGACCATTCAACCAATTCCATACTACCAGTGACACACCCAACACAAGCTAGCTCACCACAATTTCATTATCATTGTTCTTTTCCTTAGATAAATTTATGATATCAAAGGGAACACATTGGTATTGTTCTCGATTCTTGATACCAATACACATGTCCATCGATAGAAACGTCCAATGACACCCAAAACATGCGGTGTTCCTTTTGGAAGGTCTTTACTCATGATCTCACTACTAGATATAACCAAGTGATAACCTCATGAGTAGAAGTCCCAATTATTATGTACCCCTAACACCTGATAGTCAAACATATAATGTTTATAGTCAATAAGATTTATCTAGACTATATTAATTTTTTTAAGATTAATGCCACAATATCTAATGTTTCTCATTATATCTTGGGATATGCTATAACCTTTTGATAAAACATCTAATTATGGAAATTACCATTAAATAGTGGACAAAGAAATATCTAAACTACAATGGCATATTTACATCATGTATATCTAACTATACACAGGATGGGGTAAGAAAAATTACTACATAGTTGGGTCTAGGGAACCCACTACTACACCACTAAGGAGCATTACCCCTTCTCATGAAAATCATTGTATTATCCCTTCCTTAGATGGTCATTACTTTTACAATTTTATGAATTATTTTATAATTATTTTTTCTTTTCCCAATTGTTTTACACCAGGGAACAACAAGATCAATAAAAGAACCCATAACAGTCATGAAATCATTATCTAAGACAGTTTACATTCTTGTATATTATGCACCATAGAATGAAATTGATATGTTAAAGGGATATAAAATATCAGGATGACATTTCTATGAGTCCAAGGGAGACCAGGGAGCAAGTAAAATTGGATTCCATATTATTGTGTAGACTCTCTTGAGGCCCTTCACCAGATCAATCTATCATGTCAAAGATCTCAGGATGATCGATGGAGATCACCAAAGGTGCATAACCCCTTCACATGAATATTATCATAACTGAAACCTCATAAAACCTCTAACTTCATAGGTTTATTTCCATAGTTTATGAGGGGATTTTTGTGATTTTCAGGCATTTTTTGCTCGATATGTAGTATTATAGGAGGATATCATCAGGAATCTTTCACATGATCATAAGTGTTTTTCTAGACTGTGCAAGAACCATAGGGGTTGTCCAAATGGTTTCATGTGATCACTAATAGATCACACATAGAATATGAACCATTCTCAATGAAGTTCCTGGGCTCAACAGAAGATCATGGGTGGATGTGCCCACTTGGATTTTTTCATTATCAATTATCAATCTGGGATCAATACGACGAAAAATGACAGACTCCACTGATCAAATAACAGAAATAGACAAAGAAGAAGAATAGTCCCAGAACCACAAAGGATGATCATCACAGGTTGATTATAATTAATTTAATTAATTGACAACAAGTACCTTTTATGGCATTTTTTCTTCATTGATATTTCTGATCACGTTCTGATGTGATTCATCGTTTCATTACAGAATCCAAGTGTAGACTTCCTCTAGAGGTGGTCCACATGTGCACCATGTATCTCTGGACATTACCAAAGGAATATCCGGGTGCTAGTGTGGAGAATCTTTTTCTTGCGTTGTCCTCCTTCAATCACCTTGATTCGATGGAGGTGGATCTCTATCGATCTTGAGATCATTCTTGGAGGATGGACTTCATTCGGTCTTGAGAGAATTCTCTATAATTGTTGTGCACAATGATTCTCAGGAAAAGTGTTGGGTTTTTGAGGATATTTATAATCAGGTTTGAGGTTATATAGTTATGACAATAAATAAATGCGTTATGCGTTTTATTTATTTCATTAACTCTTATTGAAAACCCCATGTCAAATCATTAATTCCTTGACATGTGCCCACACTAATTATAATAAATATCATTTAATAAAATGTTATTATTTCCTCAAAATACCAACTAGAAAAACTACATGGCATATAATCATTAATACATGGAGTGTACTCATTTTTTATTGAAAAATACACGGCATGTACATTTAATGTACACAACGTGTATATCTTATTTTCATTTTTCATTTCCTTTCCAAAATGAAAACCACACGGCATGTACATTCAATGTACATGGTGTGTATATCTTGTTTTTCATTTTATTCATCCTCCAACATTAAGATGATTTAGGATTCCTTGAATAGTTGATAAACCACATACGATAATAATCTTTATTATACTTGAGATACTGGGATACACTTAGTGTGTGACCCTCTGGGCCACTTTCTCATTGGAATTAGGTCGGCTTTCCTAAAGTCCATGATTACAGACTAGAAACGGGTCAAGGCACCCAAGATAAAGATGTTTACACTATATTTACGTGTCACCTCATACGAATGATTACTGTGTAATTTAATCCTTTTGTCTCAATATCTCATCAAGATGGTTTAAGGTCAGTGTCATAAACCTATATGCTTGATCCGTCATTCTTTGACTTCCAGAAATAAACTCGTCGTGACACCATGGCCTTGGAATTTGGGTGAAAGATCTATATCAATCAAAGGGCCCAAGATATCTACTTCTATAAATATGGAAGGTACAAAGACTTCCATTACTTATCCATTAACAACATGTCATTTATGATGCACCCAATGTACCCTACTTACAGCCCACTGTCTTCATGACGGTTTTCATCAGAAAATATAAGTGTGCAAGTAATGACATGAGTTAATGATAATATTCTAGTCTAAGGACCATTACACATGCTCGTAGATAGCAATGTCCGATGACACCAAGACATACAGAATTACTACTGGCGGGTTTGTTCTAATAATCTCCCATCTTAGAGATTACCATGTGAAAACTCCATGAGAGAGAGTCTCATCTTCTTACGAGTACTCACACATGACGGTCTGTATACTATGTGTCCTATCATAGTATATCATCGAACTGTAGAATTTTATTTAAGAATATTATTATAGAATTTCAAGGTTCTCATCATAGCAGGGATCTTCCATGACCTTATCAATGCAAAAAATATTCTAGGACATTATTATATTATAGTCATGCAGAAAAATGAACAATATATAAAAAGTGTACATTCTTGTAATCAAAGTAAAAAATAGTTGGTTCTTAAGACACAATCCCTAACAAACTCCCACTTGTACTAGAGCAAACTACCTATGACTTTTAGTCTGCTAGACCTCACATACTGATCATGTTTCTACTGATTCAAGGCATTAGTCATGTGGTCTTCCACATTGTCTTCTTTGGAAATACTGCTCACTGCAACATCACCCCTCTGAGAAAAATCCCTCAAGAGATGATACTTCTGAAGTATGTGCTTTTTCCGCTGATGTGACCTTGTCTCTTTTTCAAGTGCCACCATTGAAGTATTATCACAATATATTGTGATAGAATATTTACTTCTAGGTACTACATCCATCTCTTAGATGAAGCTTCACATCCATATGGATTCTTTAGCTACCTCAGAATCTATGATATAATTGGACTCTTCTATAGAATCTGTGACCACACCTTGCTTTGAGCTCTTCCATCTCACTGCACCTCCATTAAAACTGATTATGTATCCATTATATGACTTCATTTCATCTCGATCAGTTTGGAAACTAGAATCTACATGTCCTCTAATGACTAGTTCCTCATCTACTCCATAAACCAAGAACATATCCTTATTACACCTCAGATACTTAAGGATAGTCTTGACTGCTATCCAATGGCGGTCTCCTAGATCAACTTGATATCTGCCTACCACACCTAATGTGTAAGAAACATATAGAATGTACAGAGCATAACATACATGACTGACCCAATCACGGATGTGCAAGGGATACTTTCCATTTTCTTTCTTTACTCATGTGTATGAGGACAAATTTTCTTGGAAAGATGAATGTCATGTGATACTGGCATTAATACCCTCTTGGACTGTTCCATACTGAATCTCTTCAGTATCTTGTCATTGTATTTACTTTGACTTAGGCACGACATTGTCTTGGATCTATCATGATGGATCCTGATCCAATGAATATATGTTTCCTTGCCCAAGTATTTCATATAGAAGCATTTATCCAAATATTCCTTAATTGACAGTAAGACAAGTACTTCGTTTCCAATTAGTAATATGTCATCAACATATACTATTAGGAAAATGACTACACTTCATCTATACCTTTTGTAGACAAAAGGCTCATATTCGTTCTTAACAAAGACAAATATCATTACGGCTTCATCAAAACGAATTTTCCATGACCTTGAAGCTTTCTTTAATCCATAAATGGATTTCTGAAACTTTCATACCTCGTTGTCATCTTTTGGAGTCACAAACCCTTCAGGTTCGGTCATGTAGACATCTTACTGGAGGTTCCATTTAAGGAATGCTATTTTGACATCCATTTTCAAAGTTTCATAATCATGGTAAGAAGGAATGACCAATAGGATTATGACGGATTTCAGCATCACAAATGGTGAAAATGTTTCATCATAGTCAATTTCGTGATGCATTAAAAAACCATTTGCAACCAGTCGTGCCTTATAAGTGCTGACTTTCCCCTCCATGTCCAGTTTCTTCTTGAATACCCATTTATTACCAATAGTCTTGACATCAACTGGAGGATCTACAATAATCTAGACTTGGTGTTGGTACATGGAATCCATTTTAGAATTCATGGCTTCTTGCTACATGGCAACGTTTGTGCCTTCAACTACTTTCTTGTAGGTAAGAGGATCATCATTGTCAAATGATAATGATTCACCATCATTGGTGACAAGAAAACCATATCGTTCTGGTTCCCTTACCTCTCTTGTACTCCTACGTAGTTCTTGTGCCTCTGAAATAGATTGTTCTTCCATGGGGATTTGTGGAATCTGTTCTTGTACCAACTCTTGTGTATCTTGAGCCTTGACTTCTTTGAAGTCTATCTCTCTCCCACTATCTCTTTTGGATATGTGATACCACAAAAGGAATATGGTGTGTCTTTCAACTATAACCATTTTATTTGAGGGGTTCTATAGGTAATATCCCCTTGTTTCCTTGGGATATCCTATAAAGGTACACTTTGTGCCTCAGGGTGCAAGCATGTTACCCGAAGAGGCCTTAACAAAAGCTTCACTACCCCACACATGTAAATTTGAAAAAAAGACTTTGAGTCCACTCCATAACTCGTATGGAATACCATTTATCCATTTAGTTGGTACTTGGTTTAGTATGTGTGCTTCTGTTTGTAATGAATATCCCTTAAAGGATAATGGAAGACTTGCATGAATCATCATTGATCTCACCATTTCCAGCAGGGTGCGGTTTCTCCTTTCACTTACACCATTCCACTGAGGCGTGTAAGGAGGTGTGAGTTGTGATATAATCCCTAACTCCCATAAGAAATCAATGAAGTCCATATTAAGATATTATCCTCCTCTTTCTGAGAGGAGTTTCTAATTCTTCTTACCAAGTTGGTTATTAACTTCCTTCATGTATTATTTGAACCAATCAAAAGAATCTGACTTATCCCTCATTATGTAAATATATCAATATCTACATAAATCATTAGTAAAAGTTATGAAGTACAAGAACCCACCCCTTGTTTCAAATGGAACTGGTGCATACACATCTATTTGAACTAATTATAGAATTCATTTATCCCTTTCACCTTTCCCACTAAATGGGGATTTGGTCATTTTTCCTTGTAGACAATCATGACATACACCATGTGGTTTTAGTTCAAAAGAATCTAAATACCCATATTGATGTAATTTTTTCAAACAATTCTCATTGACATGACCTAGCTGGTGATTCCAAAGTTGGGTGTGGTATGAGTCATGTGAATTAAAATTTTCATGGATTTCCATTACTTGGTTTTTGTATTCTAACACATAAAGGTCATTATATAAATGTGCCCAACCAAAACAAATGATATCATTATAAAAGTAGAAAAAATCATTTCCAAACTTGAAGATGAATCCATAAGTATCTAATTTGGACACTGAAATAATGTTCTTGGTTACAGAGGGAACATAATAACATCCTTTTAATACAAAGACCATCCCAGTAGGCAATGTGAGGTGGTAGTCTCCGACAGCTACAACAGCGGGTCTGGCTCCGTTGGCTTCTCACAGGTCCACCTCACCTTGTTTAATATTTCTGAATCTACATGGTTCATGTATTTGGATACAGATGTGAGAACCCCAAGCAGTATCTAATACCAAATTGGTAGAAATAGATAGATTGAATTTCATAACAAACACACCTGAAGCTTCCCCTTACTTGCTTGGCTGGGTGCAGGTTTTCTTTTAGTGGCCCTTCTTGCCACTAGCGAAACAAACAGTCTCCTGTTCTCTTGCCTCCCATTTGATCTTCCTTTTCTTGGAAGGCCTTAAAGAATCTTTGGGCTTAAAGCTCTTCACCATCCCTTTCCTTTTATTCACCAAAAGTACAGAAGGCTTTTCAAAATTTATATCATTGTCCACTTGGTGAATGAGGATAAAGAGATCAGATAGATACTTCTCAATGTTGTTCATGTTGAAACTTACAAAAAATTTAGAGAAGCTCTTGGGGAGGGATGAAAGAATGAGATCAGTACCCAGTTCTTCAGTGATTTTAAACCCTAGAACCTCCAAGCGCCCAATGAAGCCAATGAGCTTGACCACATGAGGTCCAGCTGGGGCACCCTCTCTAAGATTACTTTGAAATAGAACCTTGGAGATCTCAAACCTTTCCAGTCTTGCTCTCTCTTGTTATAGACCACAGAGGTTCTCGAGCATGCTATAGGCATCCATGTCTTCATGAGACTTAATGAGCTCACAGGAAATTAATTACAACATCAAAAACTGAACATTGAGTGCATCATTCAAATGCTAATCATAGACCAAGAAATCATGATCACTTTCCCCTTGGGCAGGAGAATTAGGAAGTGAGGACTCCAGTACATAAAACATTCATTCATGGTGTAGGATAAACTGAAGGCGCCTAAACCGTTCCGGAATGTTACTATTGGTGTGTATATTGTTGTTATCTAGAATTGATCACAGAGATAATGTGGTTGACGAGCTTTTCATATTGATTCTACAAATTAAAAGGGCAGATTTATTAGTACCTTATGATTACATTTTATGAAAAATAATAAATGAATTTATTAATTCTGCCACTATTTTATCAAGTCATAATGGCCCTCACCATTGAACATGGAATTTCCAGTTGTGATGACATTCTAGTGTCAAGGATCTATATTCCCCCTCGCATAACACCAACAATGGTTGGTCAAGCTATTTAAAGGTATTTAGGTAGGAATGTCTTTGACAACTATGAGTTTTCAGTTCCTTGATCAGTTGAGTGGACTCCCCAATCCTAAAATCATGACTTGTATTTTCTCAATACTTGCCTCCATTTTACAAAAAGTCTAGAAAGGGATACTCCTCTTGATGTAAGATGTTTATGTTATCCCTAAACATTCATAAGATATTTCTTTAAAAAAGTAAGTGTCCTAACAAGGGTTGGTCAAACACATAGTTTTATTGAGTCTTTCCCTTAATCAAGTAACATAAGGCTTGGTCTGACATAATATGGTATTTGAGGGATTTTAATCCTTTATGCATTGTTTTGAATTATCACGTGCTTGCTAATATTAAGTGACTCTTTCTTAAGTGATTAACCATCTTCTGAAAATGGTTATCTATAATCCAGTTTTTATTTTATTCCATATTTGTGTGCTTTTTTATTTCATTAATTGTGTGAACGTGACAATAGATACATAATAAATAAACCATGAAATTAGATAGAAATAAAATAAGATGGCATGATCTTGAGATTCTGTTGGTTAACACATCTAGTTTTTTTGATAAGCTAACTCCGACCTAGGGAAATACACCTTGAACCCGATGGTTCATGTTTTCCAGCTCCCACCCGTCCACATTTGTATCTTCTTGGGTTGGTTTTGCCTCAGCTTCAAATTTTGAACCGTCTCCTCTAGCTTGGGAGATCCTCAATTACATGGGGTTTATATTAAAAAAACCAAGGGCACACATGCCCAACAATTTATAGGAATAAGGCTTACAGACCAATGAATTTAAATTAAATATATTTAAATGAATCAATACACACATACAAATGGTCTTTGGTCTAGCTCATGATCATCCATAGCATGAAATGACATTTACGCAAATTTAGTATTCAAATTCTTTTAATAATTTTGTATATTCATGATAAGTCATGCTGGAATTCAATTAATTGTGATCTTTTAATTAATCAATACTTTATCTTAAATTCCTTTCTGAATTTCCTTGAGATTATTCTCATCCATAATCCTTGTACGGGTCTTTGTACTTTGGAGGAAACCTAGTGAAATTCCATTTCTGGAAAGCACATGGTGTGTATGTTATATTACACGGTTGGAATTTGTTTTCACACTATATCCAAAGTACACACCGGGGATTTGATGTGTACTTCCTTGTTACACGGTTACCGGCCTACTAATCCCGTGTACATGATACAAGGCTTCTCCTTGTACATGGTTTCACCTGGGATGGATCAGACTACACAGCGTGTTGATTCAACATACACGTCGTGTATTCTAGTTTCCATGCATCATTCAATTCTGGTCAACACAGTGTAATAAAAACTCAGGTATACTCAATTCACATGGTGTGGTTTGGAGGACCAGTACCTGTTCGTTGAACCTATGTACACGACGTGTAGTCTTCACTATATGCCATGTATTCTTGTGTTTTACAGAATAAATGAGTTGCTCCTCTGGATGAGTTCCTCTTTTTATTTTAATCAAAATTAAAATTAAATGTTCATTTCAGTGATGTTAATTTAGAAATAAAGGGGGAAGAGTATATCATGTTCATTCAATTTTATAGAACGATTTATCTTGAATTGAATAAAATAAAAAATCATAAATTATAAATGAAAATTAAATAACTATAATCAATGTTGTAACCTCGCTCTGATACCAATTGATGGTCCCGGGCATAGAGGAACCACGTGGGTGGATGTGCCCACTTGGATTTTTTTCATTAGCAATGATCAATATGGGATGTATACAACGATAAATACAATACACCACAGATCGAATCATAGAAATAGACAAAGAAGTAGAATAGTCATAGAACCACAATGGACGATCATCACAGGTTGATTATAATTAATTTAATTAATTGACAAGAAGTACCTTTTATGGTGTTCTTTCTTCGTTGATATTTATGATCACGTTCAGATGTGATTCGTCATTTCATAGTATAAGCCATGTTTATATTTCCTCTAGTAGTGATCCATACATACACCACGTATCTCTGGACATCGCCAAAGGAATCTTCGGGTGCTACCATAGAGAAGACTTTTCTTGTGTTATATTCCTTAGATCACCTTGATCCTATGGAGGTGGATCTATCTTGGTCTTGAGATTGTTCTTGGAGGATAGAGTTCTTTCAGTCTTGAGAGAATTCTCCAGAATTGTTGTACATAATGATTCTTAGGAAAAGTGTTGGGTTGTGAGGATATTTATAATAGGGTTTGTGGTTATAGAGTTATGACAATAAATAAATGTGTTACACATTTTATTTATTTCATTAACACTTATTGAAAACCCCATGTAGAAGCATTAATTACTTGACATGTGGCCACGCTGATTATAATAAATATCATTTAATAAAATGATATTATTTCCTCAAAATCCTGACTGAAAAAACTACACAGTGTGTAACCATTAATACATGGCGTCTACTTTTTTTTAATTAAAAACTAAAAGTCTTTTACATTTAATGTACACAACATGTATATCTTGTTTTCATTTTTCATTTCCATTCCAAAATAAAATCTACACGGCGTGTATTTCTTATTTTTCATTTTATTCTTCCACCAAAATTACAAAGATTTAGTCTTCCTTGAATAATTATTAAACCACAATGATGAATAATCTTTATTCTAATTGAGATACTTGGATACACATAGTGTGTGACCCTCTAGACCACTTTCTCATTGTCATTAGGTAGGCTTGCCTAAAGTTCAAGATTATTGTCAAGCAATGGGTCAAGGCACCCAAGAAAAAGAAGTTGATTCTACATTGACGTGTCACCTCATATGAACACCTGTTGTGTAATTTAATCCCTTTGTCTCAATATCTCATCAAGTAGGTTTCATGGCGGTGTCAGAAAACTATATACTTGATCCGTCATTCTTTTACATCCATAAATAAACTCCTCATGACACTGTGGCCATGGAATTTGGGTGACAGTTCTATTTCAATCAAAGGGCCAGAGATATCTACTTCTATAAATATGGAAGGGACAAATCCTTCCTCAACTTATCCATTAAAAACATGTCATTATTGATACACCCAACGTACCCTACTTCCCACCAACTATCTTCATGACTGTTTTCATCAGCAAATCTAAGTGTGCGAGTCATGACCTGAGTTAATGATAATCTTCCAGTCTAACGAACATTACACGTGCTCGTAGGTATAAATTTCTGATGACACCAAGACATGAAGAATTACTACTGGTAGGTATGTTCTCATAATCTCCCATCTTGGAGATTACCAAGTGCGAACTCCATGAGAGGGAGTCTCGTCTTCATACGAGTACTCGCACATGATGGTCTGTATACTATATCTCCTGTCATAGTATGTCATCCAACCATAGAACTTTATTTAAGAATATTGTTATAGCATTTCAAGGTTCTCATCATAGCGGGGATCTTCCATGACCTTATCAATGCAAAAAATATTCCAGAACATTATTATATTATAGTCAATCAAAGCAATGAACAATATATATTAAATGTAAATTAATGTAATCAGAGTAAAGAAAAGATGGTTCTCAGGACACCAACCCTAACACTCAAGACCTTCCCAGGGTCATGTCATTGTTTTTCCTCCTTGAGGGTATTTGATCCAATTGATTTGGGCATTTGGACGTCATATAGTCTTGATACATATTCTATTGTCTTGTGGGGAAAATACTACCCATTATTTTGGTATTTCATATATTATATATTTTACTATTCTCAATTGGAATTCATCAACCAATTCACCCCCTCAATACCAAGGCACGTAGGGATAAGGACTCAGTTTTAAGGAGTGTAAATGTCTGCATGAGTCCTTGAGGCTTCCACTGACCAGTGTCTTGAATGGTGTTTGGTCTTCTAGGTGACATTGAGAATTACATGGGGAATCTTATAAATAAGGGAGTGAGTGGGTGGATCATTCCACTAGTGACATGAAACTCTATATCTATTGGGATTCCTCCTCTCATGTGATTGCTTCTCAAGACCACTTCGTGTGAACAGTTTCGCAAGAACTCATCACAAGAACCGATTGGGGAGCTCTAATTGATAATACTCTCCACATGACTTACCTTATCAAAAATACATTATTAAATAATATAATTATCAACTCATGGTAATTTTATGAATCCTTGATCCATTTTCTCACCAACAGTTTTGTAGTTTTCATATGATCTACTATGTCGACCTTGTAGTCGCAAGATCATTACATGGTTCAAGTTTCCATATGAGGGACATGTGATCAAATGCCTCTCAATGACTCATATGATTGAAATATTATCCCTGGATGTTGTGATTATTGAGACCGATATTAGGTCTTGTGATAATGAAACCTTTTCGAGTTCATAAAATTCACATGATATAGTGTTATGAATGTCCATTTTTATAGGATTACTCACTCATATAACATGTGCTCCATGGTTTTGAATAGATTTCATTCAATTATCAGACATATTTATTCAAAACCTTCTAAAGGGACATGAATTATAAGAATAAAAAATGATGACCCTCATAATCACATGTTCTCGGAAAATAGGTATTTCATGTGGCTTCTCCAGCCTAAACATTAGAACTATCCCCTGTCACACTATCTTCATTTCTAAAAATTTATTCAAATGGATGATGTTATCATTCCATCACATGATTGAAAACTTTCATCCTATTGGATTTCATCCACCCTATACTTTATTCAAATGAAAATATCTAAGGATGGTCATCTGGTTTCCACACCATACAAGGGATTATCTCATATGATGGTTAACTCCCCATGGGGTTTGAATGGTTGTGATATTTCAAATACTCCAATTTCATAGAGCCATTGAAGAATACTCATCACATATTTAAATAAATTTAGAATAATTTTGAGTGAAAAATTGGAATTGTGACCTTGAAATAATTAATCTGATGAATGATAATGGACATTCGGGACATGTAGTGCTTCTTAGAATTCTTTAACCAACTACATGCTATTTAACTTTATGAGGTAGCATGTGTTTCTCGATTTTTCATCTATCTTTATTAAAATAATATTAATTATATTATTATTCATTGCTTTCCTAGAATTAATTACTTCAATATGTTTCATGGCCATGTAGGGATCATCCTTTTGGTCATTTACCATTTGGGAGTTATATCTCCTCTTGGCTAGATGTATCAGGAGTTTCACCCTTCCATTGGTGTTTAAAACAAACCACACACAAAATATGATATTCATAAGGGAAATTATTACAATAATGAAGAAGAATTTACAGAAGGAGATGAACCTATAATCTCTCATTTCCTTTAGGGATTGAATCAACATCTTCCACTATCATAGAAGGACTCAGACAACTATTATACACCCTAATCAGTGCCCTTACTGAATATTTCATAATAGTGCAGGATTGTATTGTAAAATACTTGCAGATGTGGAGTATTCCACATGGGGATATCAGTTGAAACAAAAGGTATCCCCAAGATTTTTCCTATTAGTTTTTTATTCATGTTTCTGAATGGATGGATTTCCTCAGATAAGGATACCCACTTTGGATTTTGTGTAGGCATGCTAGTGATCACATAAAAAATGGAAGAGGGGTTCCTTTATAACCTAAATGTACTGACTCTCACTTTCCCCAATCAACCAAATCACCGTATCCAAAAATAAACTTCCCTAACATGATTGGAAACCCCATTCGGTTCTTATTCAACGGTATATGATAGTGTTTCCACTATGAGAAATATCATAACACTAGTAGGATCCATAATTATTAGTCCCACCCTAGGATATTGAATATTTTTGTGTTTGAGGTGATTCCACTAGGCTCTAATGAGGTTATTGACATATTGACTCAGTATAACAGTTTTAACATCATGCCTTATCCCATACTAATTGGAATAATTGTTGATAATGGTAGTGGATCACTAAAAGAGAATTCATATAATATCTCTATCTGAGATTGGGTTCAAACATCCCATTTAGATGAGATGATTATTTATGATCCATATATCCCTTATTAGTATGCTTCCCAATTCCGTCATTTGAAAAGTGTTTCTCCTCTACTTTTAGTTGGCAGGTGGGGTGAGTGGCATCCTGGTATTATTTGACAATTTTGGCTTAGGTTGGTGTATGAAGACACAAACATTGAGATTATTCTTCCACCTTTTGGATCCCCTATCATCATATCCTAAAACTATTCCCATGCTTGGGTGGAGTCCTACCGAGCTGGTCTATGAATTTATTTGTTCGTTGTATAAAAACCCCTATGATTTACCAAACTCTTTATCTTTCACAGTAATTGCAACAACCCAAGGATTTAAAAAAAATAAAATTCATGAAACATTATTTTAATTATAAATTTATAAATATCATTTAAACATAAATTTTTAGCTTCTATGTTTCGAATATCAAAAAAAAAGACATCTATAATTGTTTTCATTAAGTTATTTGGAGTCTGATGGAACAAACTTTTTTTTCTGGTGAATAATAACACACCCTTATGAATAGTAATGTGAATAGTAATACGATCGTAATGAATTGTAAATTGTATATTTTTTTTATTTTCATAATTATTTATGATAATGACATCTTGGTTAATTTTTCAATGTAACATAAAAGCAGATATAGTTTTAAAATTTTTAATATTTGAATTAAGTATGATTTTATTTAAAGATTAAATTAATAATATATAAAAAATTATTTTAAAAAAATTGAATTCATTTTTTAATTCTACACGTTGAAAAATGGTTAGGGTGAATTTTCAGGATTTTTCTAAAACAGTTGATTTTTCAATGAATAGTAAAAATACACTTTTGCATTTTAGTGTGTTAATGACATCATTAATTATGTAATAATGATATAATAAATCTTTTAGAATTTTCTAAAGTAAAATAATATGTGAGGTGTATGAAGTGGCTAATACCTTGGTAAAATACCATGGGCAAGCCAATGGTTTTGCAAATACCACTAATGAGGTGTCCCTTGGATATTATTAAAATATTCCCTCACTTTTGATATAAATATCAACCCATTCTTTAATTTAATTCATTAAAAATTCCACATAAACTATGATATGTCACCCTTACATCCCAATTAGTCCTCCCATGGTTTCCTCAATCCCCCCAGGTCCCATCCTTCAGGTTCTAGGAGTTACTCTACATGGTAAGAAAATACTCAACTTCATTCTTTTTCCATTCAAGTTCTATTTTATGAGGTATATAATTCATGAATCCATACCATGTTCTTATTTTCATCTTATTCATTCTCAATTATGTTTTATGATTTATTTATGCATGGTAGAACCATTTCCCTCTCTTTTTAATGTTTTCTAAAACAATGTTTTAGAACCGTTAGGCTGCTAATGTTTTAAAAGGGATTTCTCAACTATTATTTTATTTTGTTTTGAGTTCCTTTATTTTCTTATTATTTACTCATCTCCTCTTACCCAAGTGGAATGAAATATCATGAAATCATTCATATTTTAGATGTTCTCATTTTCAGGGAAAATTTCATCATCATTCTTCTTCTCCTTCCCCACTTATTCAAGGAATAAAAACATTGTATGTGATGTGTCGAATTATCGACATCGTGGATGATGTGATTTCAATTTACATTAATTATTTTAGGTCTGGTATTGAAACCATTTTTACGGATGAACTAGGTTATAATATATTAATTATGTCTCATCCATGTTTCTCTAATTCTTTTTTACAAATGGTTTTAATTTTTAAAACAAAATGATGACGTTATTATCAAAGAACCACTAAAATTATCTAAACAAAAATCATTAATATTTTAACATATGAATCATACTCATATCAAAAATAAAAATTATAAATGGTATAAATTATATTAATGGATATATTTAAATAAATTTTCATTCCAATTCTGGTGTTTAACTTCCAATCAACAAGAATATCCATCATGAACCAATCATGTAAAGAATCACACCCAAAACAAAGCAAGGAACAAAATACAAACAATTAAATGGTGAAATGATGTAATGAAATGATCATATAAGATATTATAAATATGGATATGTTTCTGTAAGATATTAATAACACAATTTTAACCATTATACATGAGGTTTAAACAAGTTTGAAGTTAGACAAACCCGAGGTAAATGAATTCTTACCCGAATTTCCATTCATTGGGTTAATCTTCTTTTTTATTCATTATATTGTATTAAGATTACTAATGTGATGAATTTTTTTATATAGTATGTTTCCATATTTGTATTTATATTGTATAAAAATATCCATTCAATTCTATTAATTCTCACTCCAATTATATTTTAAAGGACTTTTTTTAAAAACCTTTTAAAACTCTCTTTAATAAATTTCAAAAGGATTGTTTTTTATGTGTAAGGAATGATAGTTTCTCCTAATTTAAAGATACTTCATTGACATGATATGTTCCTTTGAAATTATTTATGTTGGTTTGAGCCCATTATAGCTCAAGATATGTTGGGTTGAGCCCATTATAGCTCAAGATATGACGTGTGAGCCCCATTATAGCTCTCCAATGCATTGGGTACTATGGAGATGGAAGTTGACCAAAGGATTATTCCATGTGTAAGGGTGAATGTATGATTGATATGGTAAATATATACCAAGGAAAATACATGATGTTTTTATGCATATGAGTTTTTATGATTATGGGGTTTATTTTTTTTTTATGTTATCACATGACTAACACTTTCTTTCTTTATATCCCTTATAGAGTTTTATACTCATCCCATGTTTTAAAATGTTTCTCACAGGATATAAGTATGGATAAGTTAAATAAGGGAGTCATTATGAATAATGTATTGGGTGGTAAAAAAAACCATGTTTTGAGCTTTAATGTTTTATATTTTAAAAAAATGGAAACGGTTTTTAGTAGTATCCTCTTGTATGATTGTGGAATGTTATGTATGTAAGGTATCCTAATTCTCTAAAACACTAAACTCCAAAGATCCTCAATGTGTAATAATGTATATTCTGGACTAAAATTCAAGATTATGTAATGTAATAAGGATGGGTCATTATATCAATGGAGTTGATTCGGGATTTGGGAGAGCCTTTATGGTATCATTATCATCATAGTGATGAACTACCAATTAATGATAAAGAATTAATTGGAGAGGATGGTATTTCAATATGAGTGACAAATGTTGCATTATTTGAGAGTAGATCCCATGAAACGTTTTCTCTTTCTTCCCTATTAGCTCAACCAACCATTCCTCCTTCCAACAGGCCAAGCCTAGTGGATATAGAGAAATAGATATCATGACGGAAAATATTTTAGAAAATCCATGCCCTACATACTGAGACTCCTTGGATGAGTTTTGTGGCCATGTGGAAAGCCTTCGCATGCTCTTTCACAATTTTAGGGCTTGTGGATTTGATTTTCATCCACCGTATGATATCCTCTGAAAAATTTTCATGACCTTACAATAATTGGCCAGTACCAAGGGGGGAAATCATGATTTTATTGATGTTACTCCCCTTTTTTAATTAATAAGTCAATATTTTTTGGTGTTGGATTAGATATATCAATTAATCTCTCAGTTCCACACCCATATGGATATCTTGAAGATGAAAATAGAAAAATTACAGGTTATCATACCTTGATCAAATTATTATCTTTTGGTGTAATAAACCTTATTGGAGACTAATTAGAAATGTGTTTAGATGTTTTCCTATTTTACTAAAATTATTTATCTACTAGTAAAAAAATAAATAGGGTGGATGTCACTTCAATAATCATTTGACACTTCTCACCAGATTCATCCAAATTTAAAAAATTTAGATCATTGAATTTTATTTTTGTATAATCACACATGTTCTTTTTGATTTAATCATTGGAGAGGCTCTTGAAAATGGGTATTAGTCATTTTTGTTCACTTTATTAGTGAAGAAATTTTATAGACTTTCTATGTCATTTTATAGCTCTCATTCACTCATGACGTGCATGAATTTTTTTTGACCTGATATCATATAGATGATCATTGATACCTATCTCTTATACAATAGCATGTAAACCCAAATTCATGGATTATAATGATTAACTCATAATTGATTTCTATCCCCAATTTATCATGAATTCTCACAAACATGAGATTCCTCATTGAGGTAACTATTCTAGTTATCTAGAGAATAACTGATTTAGAAGGATAATCTGGGTAAGATATATCTTAGTGGGGGAGCACTCTAATTTTATTCTATGTAAGTGTACATAGATATAATAGATACATTTTATCATATTTTCTTATCTTTTTCCTAAGATTCATATAGGGAAATATTAGCACCCATGCACTTGGATTTTTTTTCAGTCCACCCTCTTATGAATTTTGGACCTATCATCTTTTATTATTTTTTCATTTAATAAATTCTTCATATTTCATGGATCACACAAAGTGAATGTCTTGAGAGAAGAAAATTGAAATTTTTCCAGGGTTCCCTTTTTCAGTTTTCAACCATGTGAGAATTTTTTATCATTCAATTAGATATTTAAAGATCGTTCAAATTGTAATATCAATGTGATTTATTTTAGGGTCTTCAAGAATGAAACTTATACTGCTACAGTTTAAAGTCTCTTAGATCATACCACAAAGATATGAAGTTTATGGTCTTCAAACTCATACCTTCTACTACTGTAGTTTGGGGTCTTTTATCTCAGACCTTCTATTGTTGTAGTTTAGGGTCTTCTAGCTCATAAATTTTATTTTTTTAGTTTACGGTCTTCTAACTCGGACCTTCAAATGTTAGTAGTGGATGGGTATTAGTGAAGGGTTTGAGAGACCTACATCCTTGATGGAATAATGAATAATTACTATCCATGATGATTTCAAATACCCCCATTCTTAATTGATATTCTAAATAATGAGTGTTCATGAAGGGTCCTAGAACCCTCTATTCTTATAGAAGTCATGAGAGATAAATAACCATGATGGGTCATGACACCCTTCACCCTTACCATAATGAGTATTGGTTGATGGTTAAAGATTAGGCATGTCAAATCCAATTGGATAGTATAAATATGTTGAGTATGTCATAACCCAAAACATTGGAGAAAAGAATATTGAAAAGAAAGATATATAAGGGATTACCCATTACACTATAAGGTTCACGGATCTACCATAGTGTTTTTGGGGCTCAGGAGAATTAGAGTTCCTTACATGTAAGTAGGAGACACCTCTAGTTAGTTAGTCAGAATCTGTTATTAGTGGGCCCTTAGGGCTTACATTCTAGGTCCATTATATGTTCCCCATCCCTTACCAATAAAGATGAATGATTTTTTAATACTCAAACTACTAGACTATAAAGTTGGGTATGGGTAAAAGAGCTATCAATGAAGGCTTTTGGAACCCTTGGTAGGTTAAAATTCATGTTAGAAGGCTCTGGCAATATGAAATGTGGTTTTGAGTTATGTGTTGTGGGCTATTAAAAGGTCTAGGAATGGGGTGTCATCTTCCTACTTTCAAAAAAGGAACAATACATGGTGATGTAACATCAAGGATGTCTTATGAGATTGAATATTATAGTTATAGGTATTGTAAATAATGGTCTACGATTATCTATGTTAGTGGGACATGGGAACTGGTGGGTACAGTTCAACCATTGGTAATGGAAAAATCCCATATTCTATATGATAAGGATAATAAATCCTATATATAAGGGCGGCCTTTTTTGGAAAAATAATCTCCTAGTAAAAATCACATTCTAAATATAAAATTATAAAAAAACATAGATGGGTCCTTTTTTATTATCAATTCCCTATTACCAATTTACTAATGGGAATAACCATGAGAAAGGGAGCCCCATGTGCATGTTGATGTAGGAGAATAATAACACCTCAAGGAATAGTTTTTGTTAGCTCATACTTCAAAGACAAGAATGTGGTTAATGAAAAGCGTAATATTCAAGAAATGTTATAGAATACTAAAATTTATGTTTCCACCAAGTAAACATGTTATCATGGTTAGGATATGTAACAAATCATTAATATTATTTTTCTTGGACCAGGGGGTCTAACAAGCATGGATTGACTTTTACAAGGGTCACAAAGTGGGCCCTATGATCCTTATTCCTTGTTTATTTATTCTCTAACTTTTTCATTAACTATATAGATGATGTTTTTTGTAAGAATAGACTTGTTTTTTTCTTTGGGTTAAATACATTTTTTCAGTCTAACAAGTTTTATATCTATTTCACTTTTATTTTTTGGTTTGGGAAATTTAGATCAACAAAGGATAATTTTTATGGTTATATAGTTTTAAAAAAGTGCATGTAGTTATGTTCATGATGAATATGAACCTAATATAAGATTAATATTACAAAATATCCTAATTAGGATACCCAAGGTCAAGAGTAATCCAACCTCCTTTCTAAACGAGATGAAAATGTTGTAAATCATGGATCAAGGTTCCTGGATCATGGGAATTGATATGGGGAAGTCATACTAGGGATGAACCAGAACACCCTAAGGAGATGAGTTCTTCTAGAATGAGTTTAGGATCACAAGGACTAGAAATACCTTTCTATAACTCTACGATTTCTCAAGATTCTAGTACAAATCCCTTATGAAAATTCACCTCTCTCATGTTTAAATAGAGAGACCTCGTCTCCTTTCTCAGGGACAGGAAAGGATAGTAAAAACCTGAGGTGCTCAAGACATGAAGTGTAATTTATGGGTTGAGGTGCCTAAAATGTAATGGAAGAACCCCATACTCCAGTTGACTAGGGCCAGGCTCTTACAGTTCTTTGATAAGGAATTGTGATGGGTGATGCTGTGCAAACATTAACATTATTTATTAGGGATGTATTTGTTGTGTAGTTTAATGTAATTTGACAAGGTTGTTTTCCTTATAGTTTAAATTCATGTATTAATGATTTTATCCTTTTATATTAACATCATATTCTAAGGAAATGGGAACCAACATTATATTATAAGAGATATCATCGGGGACACTTGGTACTTGTAACATCCCAGGTAAATAAAGAACAAAGAATTTTCATATTTATTAATATTTACGAATTAAATATTAATTTTAATTAAAAGGGGTTTCTACGTTCGATAGCGTACTCGGTACGCAACGATGAGTTTATTTGAAAACTTACATTGCACACAAGTAATAAAATAATATTATTTTAAATGTTAGTTAACGAGTAGTCGTTGTACTGGCGGGAATGGATAGAAATAACTAGAATATGATTATATATGTTTTTAAATGTTTTTACATTTACCCAATAAAAGATAAAGGCTTAAAATATGGAAAGAGTTCAATTTTAGGCATTTATACCCTAATTTTCACGAAAGGTCCACTTGTCACCTTTTGACGGAGAACCGTCATTAAATATAGTTTTGATCGATCTTATAAATTCTATTGGACCAAATATAACTCTTCTTTAGAATCAGGAAATCAAAATTTACTTTGTGTAAATAATTGGTACCTTTCTGATAAAGTTCATTTTTTTATGAATAGTGCAAAATGTTGTATTTTAATTCAAAACCTCTTTTTAATCTAATTTATTTATATGATTAGATTATCTTTTGAATTGGTTTTAAAGTGAAATTAGAAAATATTTTTACCATTAAATCCAATAGTGGTTGTTGGAATTAATTTCACTTTGAAATCAGACTTAAACGAGTGTCAATCTTTTGATACTTATTGTTTAATAAAAACACGTTATTTGCTCTCACAGCGGGATTTAATTATTAAATTAATTAATGTGACTTATATGTTTTTAATTTTGTAAAATAGACTTCATTTTTGAATTCGTAATATCAAATATAGCTTAGGGTGAATTTTTGGTAATTTTCTGAAAAACTTCAATTTTTGATGAATAGTGAAACCACTAAGTGGTACTTATAAAAACTGATTTTCCGTTTAAATGAAATTTTGCCATCATTGTGTTTTTAATTTTGAAAATACGACATACATGGTTGTCATTAGTATGTAAAATGTGGTTAAATGAGATTAAAATAATTTTTTGGTGAATAGTAACTTATTAAGTTTTTAATCGCGATTAGAGGTAATTAGTGTAATTTAATGTAAAAATGATATTATAAAAATGTGAAAACACCCTGACACTTGTCCTAAACCTATTGGGTGAGTCATGTCCGACAAAGACAAGCCATGGGCCAACTTGGTGACCCCATGTATCCACTTTAGTTGGAAAATGACATTAATATATTTTTATTTAATGTTAAAGGGAAAATGACACTAACATACATTGTTTTACTAAAATAATTTTTAAGTGGGGTTATACAAGTCCAAATTTTGATTATAAATAGTCATTGGAAAGATAAAAATATTTACTACATCATAGCATATGTTTTATAATTTATATACATTAAATAAATTAAATTATTTATGACATAATAATGATGCAGCGATGACATCATTATTTGACGATTTAAATAAAATGGAAAGATAATGAGAAATCTATAAACTACACATGTCCAAAACTTATTGGATGAGTGTATTGAGAACCCTTATCACCTTATACACGAATTATATAAATGTGGCACCTTTTAAAACTGAAACACATTTTCAAATAAAGTAATATTCCTTACATTCCAAAAGTGCCCCTCCTCTCCTCTTATAAAAGGCCCCCACCTCTACCTCATTTCACACACTCCTCAAGCATTTGTCTTGGCCAACCCCTGCCCATTTACTCTCTCCACATCCCTATCCTCATCCTAGAGGATTCCCTTTGGGAAGAATACTTTCAAAGGAAGCCTTTAGGCTCAAATAAAAAGGAGTTAAACTTTTAAAGGTGATTCATTCTCTCATGTTTATTTGTATTATTTTGCTTTTCCAACCCCCTAAACACTTTTTATTTAATTATTTTGTAACAACAACAGTATCTTCAATATACTAGGATGTTGTTATAATATTTATTCGAGCTACACTCTCACAAAACTACTTCAAATGGTTAAAGAACATACGGTTTCCGTGGATGGCGAAATTCTGCCTCCCGAAACGATGATTGTTCAATACTCATTTAACACCTTCAAAGGTGGTCATTATGATGTCACTATTTTTATATGTGATATATAATATGTTTATGTTTTCCTTAAGCTTCTGTTTTTTTTTTCATTTTGGGCATACCTTTATGGTTTCCATTATGGGTAAACGCGATATCTTCATTTAAGGAAGTGCGGACTACCGCCCCCTCAAAGTGATGTGATTCGTTAATGCCATATGTGGGACGTGTAAAGGATGGATTTAAAGTTATTATATATGATGTTATACTGTAATTATAATATACCTATATATCATTATTATTTAATTCCATTAAAGTATGAGATAGAAATGAAAGTAGCGTTCATGCGTACGTACGGCTTACCGTCCCCATGAACGGTGCATTTCATTTCTTATCCCCAAATGTAATGTACTATTAAAAGTACATGTATATAATGAATATATATAATGAATGATATATCTAAATTATGAATATAATTCTGGAATTAAAATATACATACCTCTCATTTAGTTTTAATTCCATTAATATGACAAAGAAATGAAAGTAGCGTTCATGCGTACGTACGGCTTACCGTCTCCATGAACGGTGCATTTCATTTCTTACCACTAAATGATTATGTAATATTATAAATACATGTATATGCTGGATATATATGATATATATGATATCCAAATCAATAATTTCATTCTGTATATAAAGAACCTTTGACCACACGAACAACATGTAATTGTAAGGAGTCCACTTTCGACTTAAGAACCAAATATCGAAAAAACAAACATTATTAACTTAAATGGTTAAATAATGTTTATAACATGGAAATAAGTGATATAAAAGGAATAATGAACTTTAAAAATTTTCTCAATCAAGTATAAATTAACTCAAGTTTATCATTGAGGACGTTAAAGAACGATCGAGTCAAGTCGGATACGAGGTAAGGGAACTTCTTAACCCAATTTCCATTCTTTGGGTTAATCTCCTACTTTCATATTATGTCATTATATTATTATGTTGTATCTTGTATTTGTAATTTATTTATGTGTACTTATAGTGAATACATATGATATATCTATTTCATTTTAAAAATTATCTTTGTAAGGGACTTCGTCTCAATCTCCTTTCATTGAGGCATATTTCATTTTATACACAACTTTCTTTTATACGGTGTATAAAACCCTTTTGACTTTTACATTTATCCAAAAGGAACATTTTTTATACGAAGCTTTTTGCAAAATGACAAAAGGGAATGTTTTTGTCGTACGTATGCGGCGACAACGACTTCTCCGCCGCCGTAACCATTATTTGAGTTTCAGCTTCCTCTACAAGCCATAATGTTTTTAAAATAAAATAAATACCATATACACATTTATGTATTTTGGTATTGAAAATGGTTTTTAAAAAGGATTATATTATGATATATTGTGATTTAAATGTGGAAATTTTATCATTCCTTTATATTGGTTTTATGTTTTATGATTTTATATTGGTACTTGGACATTTGACGGGTGGTTACGTGATAAACCATATGACGGGTGGTGCCGTGAATACCAGGACGAGTGGTTACGTTATAACCTCCAATGCATTGGGTATGGAAGTCGGCCGTATGACTATTCCATTAAGTATGTATAGAAATTGGCCATATGGCTATTCTATTAAGTGATATGTGTGGAAGTCGACCGTGTGGTTATTCCACTTAAGTATGTTTATGTCCCAAGTTACCTTTATATATGCTATGTGTTCTTTATATGTGTTTTATGGTAATCCTTTGGTTACAAAAAGGTAAGTAATGATACTTTATTCAGTGAATAGTTTTTACTACTTCATGAAGGTGAAGGTATTACTTTGATAGAGTATACATGTTTTACTTGATGTTTGAAAAAGTAACAGTTTTCATTCTTTGTGTATCCCTTACTGAGCTTTTTATGCTCACCCCATGTTTTTCGAAATGTTTTTCACAGGACTTAAAGTGGAATAAGGTCAAGGATGGGATCAAGGGAATGTCATGCTATCTAAAACATGGAACTAGACATCTTTCTTTTTTAGAGTTTTTATTTTATGGAAACTTAGTAGAAGTGTCTACTTTGTAATCCTTTAAGATGTAATAGTTATGTTCTAATTCTCTAAAACTCTAAACCAGAAAAGATCCTCAATGTGAATTATTCATTTAATTCAATATTAAGTAAGGTTTAAGGTTGGTGCCTTATAGTTGGTATCAGAGGTCGGTTTAGACAACTTTAGGAGTTAAAAAATTGTTAAGTTATAAGTTAAGTTATGATATGATTGAAATAATATAGCATTTACAGATTACCATGTTGCTTCGCCTAAGATATTTCTGTGTTCAGAATGGTTTTCCGTAGAGGAAACAAAGCAGCTATGTTGGGATGACATCAGGAGGAAGACAACCTTCCAAATCAGCAACCTGAGATGGTCAAAATCTGAACTGAACAGTTTGTTGCAGTGATGGCACAGTTGACTCATGCTATAAATGGTGGTGGTATCCATGCACGAGATCAGCCAGATCAACCACAGAGGAACATGTCAGTGGTGGAACATTTCATGAGGCAACATCCCCCATCATTCAGAGGATCATCTGACCCTGTGCAAGCTGAAGGGTGGATTAAAGCACTGGAGAAGATTTTTGATGTCATGGGGTGTTCAGAACATCAAAAGGTTAGTCTTGCTGTTTACCGTTTTGAAGGTGAAGCTGATCAGTGGTGGTCGATGGTGAAAAATATCAGGGATAGTGATGAGATTGAGGATCTTTAATGGGACGAATTCAAAGGTATGTTTCTTGAGAACTATTTTCCTAAGGTGGTTCATCTTGGGATGGAAAAACAGTTCCTAGAATTGAGGCAGGAGGATGATTCAGTGGCTGCTTATGAAGCAAAGTTCACTCGATTGGCAAGGTATGCTCCAAATTTTATCCGAGACCTTGATAGTAAAATCAATCGTTTTTACTCAGGATTAAAGCCAAAATATCAAAGGGCATTATCTTATCGTGAGTTCAAAAGTTACGAAAAACATGTTCGATGTGCGGAGAAGGTGGAAATGGAGTTTGCCGATGATCAGGTGTTCCATGACAAACAACAGAATAAGAGGTCTAGTTGGCAGGCAAAGGGGAAGAATTCATCAAAGAAGCAAGGAGGTAAGAAAACCAAATATCCATCCTGTGAGAAGTGTGGTAAAATGCATCCTGGAGAATGTTTATCCAAGTCTGGTAAGTGCTTTTGGTGTGGTAAGTCTGGTCATATTGCTCGTAACTGTAAGGAAGATGATCAAGAAGGAAATGAAAAGCCAACGGTAAGATGTTTTAAGTGTAATGAAATGGGTCATTATGCAAAAGAGTGTCCAACGAAGAACTCAACTGGGGGAATGCAGCCAGACTACAAGAAGAAAGGGGTGGCGAAATCCTTTGCAACAACTTCAGCAGATGTTGGGCCATCGAATGAAGTGGTATCAACTCCAGTGAGCTAAGTATTTTTCGAAGATTGACTTGAGGTCAGGGTACCATCAGTTGAAAGTAAAAGAAGCAGACGTTCCGAAGACTGTGTTCCGTACTAGATATGGCCATTATGAATTTGTAGTTATGCCTTTTGGGTTAACCAATGCACCTGCTGTATTCATGGACCTTATGAATAGAATTTTCCATGAGTTCTTGGATAAGTTTGTGTTTGTGTTTTGAGGTTTGGGAAGAGATTATGTGTGCCTTGTGATTCACAGTTGAAGAATGAGTTGTTATGCGAGGCTCATAGTTCTCCGTTTTCAGTTCATCCTGGCAGTACTAAGATGTACAGAGATCTGCGGGAGTATTACTGGTGGGATGGAATGAAAAGAGATATTGCTGATTTTACTGTGAAGTGTTTGACATGTCAATAGGTTAAAGCAGAGCAGCAGTTACCGAAAGGGATGCTTCAGCCTTTACCAGTGCCAGAGTGGAAATGGGAGAATATATCCATGGACTTTGTTGTTGAGGTAATAATGCAATCTGGGTTATTGTTGATTGCTTGACCAAATCTGCTCATTTCCTTTCTATACGAGATACTTTCTCTCTAGATCAACTTTCCCGTTTGTATCATAAAGAGATAGTCAGGTTACATGGAGTTCCTCTCTCCATTGTATCTGACCGTGATCCCAAGTTCACTTCTAACTTTTGGAAAGGCCTTCAGAAGTCGTTGGGTACTGAATTAAATATTAGTACATCTTTTCATCCTCAATCAGATGGGCAGTCAGAACGAACAATTCAGACATTGGAGGATATGCTACGAGCTTGTTCGATGGATTATCAGGGAAGTTGGGACCAACATATTTATTTGGTTGAGTTTTCTTATAATAACAGTTTTCATTCCCGTATACAGATGGCACCATTTCAGGCATTATATGGGAAGCTGTGTCGAACTCCAGCATTTTGGGATGAAGTGGGTGAAAGGAAGCTGATGGGACCAGAATTGGTAGAAGAGATGGCAGAAAACGTTCAGTTGATTCAGAAGCACATGAGAACAGCTCAGAGCAGGCAGAATAGTTATGCAGATAACCGGAGGAAGGATCTATCTTTCGAGGTAGGTGATTATGTTTTTCTTAAGGTTTCTCCTTGGAAAAGTGTGATGAGATTTGGTAAGAAAGGAAAGTCGAGTCCAAGGTTTATTGGACCATATGAAATTCTGGAGAGAGTTGGATCAGTTTCATACCGAGTGGCTTTACCTCCGTGTTTATCTCAGGTACACAATGTTTTTCATGTTTCAATGTTGAGGAAGTATATGACAGATCCATCTAATGTTTTGAGTCCAGAGGTAGTTCAGCTGGAAGAGAACCTATCTTATGAAGAACAACCAGTCCAGATTCTTGACCACAGGGAGCAGGTGTTACGGAATAAGGTGATTCATCAGGTAAAAGTTTTTTGGAAAAACCATGTGATTAAAGAGGCAATGTGGGAATCTGAAAATGCTATGAGGGATAAATACCCCCACATATTTTGATAAGTGAATAAAATTGCAAAGACGCAATTACCAAAAAGGGGGGAAGGATGTAACATCCCAGGTAAATAAAGAACAAAGAATTTTCATATTTAATAATATTTACGAATTAAATATTAATTTTAATTAAAAGGGGTTTCTACGTTCGATAGCGTACTCGGTACGCAACGATGAGTTTATTTGAAAACTTACATTGCACACAAGTATTAAAATAATATTATTTTAAATGTTAGTTAACGAGTAGTCGTTGTACTGGCGGGAATGGATAGAAATAACTAAAATATGATTATATATGTTTTTAAATGTTTTTACATTTACCCAATAAAAGATAAAGGCTTAAAATACGGAAAGAGTTCAATTTTAGGCATTTATACCCTAATTTTCACGAAAGGTCCACTTATCACCTTTTGACGGAGAACCATCATTAAATATAGTTTTGATCGATCTTATAAATTCTATTGGACCAAATATAACTCTTCTTTAGAATCAGGACATCAAAATTTATTTTGTTTAAATTTTTGGTACCTTTCTGATAAAGTTCATTTTTTTTATAAATAGTGTAAATTGTTGTATTTTAATTCAAAACCTCTTTTTAATCTAATTTATTTATATGATTATTTTATCTTTTGAATTGGTTTTAAAGTGAAATTAGAAAATATTTTTACCATTAAATCCAATAGTGGTCGTTGGAATTAATTTCACTTTGAAATCAGACTTAAACCAGTGTCAATCTTTTGATACTTATTGTTTCATAAAAACACGCTATTTTCTCTGACAGCGGGAATTAATTATTAAATTAATTAATGTGACTTATATGTTTTGAATTTTGTAAAATATACTTCATTTTTGAATTCAGAATATCAAATATAGATTAGGGTGAATTTTTGGTAATTTTCTGAAAAACTTCAATTTTTTATGAATAGTGAAACCACTATGTGGTACTTATAAAAACTGATTTTCCGTTTAAATGAAATATTGCCATCATTGTGTTTTGAATTTTGAAAATCTGACATACATGGTTGTCATTAGTATGTAAAATGTGGTTCAATGAGATTAAAATAATTTTATGGTGAATAGTAATTTTTTAAGTTTTTAATCGCGATTAGAGGTAATTAGTGTAATTTAATGTAAAAATGATATTATAAAAATGTTAAAACACCATGACACTTGTCCTACACCTATTGGGTGAGTCATGGCCGACCAATAAAAGCCATGGGCCAACTTGGGGACCCCATGGAGCCACTTTAGTTGGAAAATGGCATTAATATATTTCTATTTAATGTTAAAGTGAAAATGACACTAACATAAATTGTTTTACTAAAATAATTTTTACGTGGGGTTATACAAGTCCCAATTTTTATTATAAATAGTCATTGGAAAGATACAAAGATTTCCTACATCATAGTATTTTTTTTATAATTTTTAGACATTAAATAAATTAAATTATTTATGACATAATAATGATGCAGCGATGACATCATTATTTGACTATTTAAATAAAATGGAAAGATAATGTGAAATATATAAACTACACATGTCCAAAACTTATTGGATGAGTGGATTTCAAACCCTTATCACCTTATCCACGAATTATATCAATGTGGGACCTTTTAAAACCGAAACACATTTTCAAATAAAGTAATATTTCTTACATTCCAAAAGTGCCCCTCCTCTCCTCTTATAAAAGGCCTCCACCTCTACATCATTTCACACACTCCTCAGGCCTTTGGCTCGGCCAACCCCTGCCCATTTACTCTCTAAAAATCCCTCTCCTCATACTAGATGATTCCCTTTGGGCAGAATACTTTCAAAGGAAGCCTTTAGGCTCAAATCAAAAGGAGTTAAACTTTTAAAGGTAATTCATTCTCTCATGTTTATTTGTTTTATTTTGCTTCTCCAACCCCCTAAACTCTTTTTATTTACTTCTTTTGTAACAACACCAGTATCTTCAATATACTAGGATGTTGTTATAAGATTTATTCGAGCTACACTCTCACACAACTACATCAAATGGTTAAAGATCATACGGTTTTCGTGGATGGTGAAATTTTGTCTCCCGAAACGATGATTGTTCAATACTCATTTAACACCTTCAAAGATGGCCATTATGATATCACTATTTTTATATATGATATATAATATGTTTATGTTTTCCTTAAGCTTCTGTTTTTTTTTCATTTTGGGCATACCTTTATGGTTTCCATTATGGTTAAACGCGATATCTTCATTTAAGGAAGTGCGGACTACCGCCCCCTCAAAGTGATGTGATTCATTAATGCCATATGTGGGACGCGTAAAGGATGGATTTAAAGTTATTATATATGATGTTATACTGGAATTATAATATACCTCTATATCATTATTATTTCTTTCCATTAAAGTATGAGATAGAAATGAAAGTAGCGTTCATGCGTACGTACGGCTTACCGTCTCCATGAACGGTGCATTTCATTTCTTATCCCCAAATGTAATGTACTATTAAAAGTACATGTATATAATGAATATATTTAATGAATGATATATCTAAATGATGAATATAATTCTGGAATTAAAATATACATACCTCTCATTTAGTTTTAATTCCATTAATATGACAAAGAAATGAAAGTAGCGTTCATGCGTACGTACGGCTTACCGTCTCCATGAACGGTGCATTTCATTTCTTACCTCTAAATGATTATGTAATATTATAAATACATGTATATGATGGATATATATGATATATATGATATCCAAATCAATAATGTCATTCTGGATATAAAGAACCTTTGACCACACGAACAACATGTAATTGTAAGAAGTCCACTTTCGACTTAAGAACCAAATATCGACAAAACAAACATTATTAACTTAAATGGTTAAATAATGTTTATAACATGGACATAAGTGATATAAAAGGAATAATGAACTTTAAAAATATTCTCAATCAAGTAGAAATTAACTCAAGTTTATTATTCAGGACGTTAAAGAACGATCGAGTCAAGTCGGATATGAGGTAAGGGAACTTCATAACCCAATTTCCATTCTTTGGGTTAATCTCCTACTTTCAAATTATGTCATTATATTATTATGTTGTATCATGTATTTGTACTTTATTTATGTGTACTTATAGTGAATACACATAATATATCTATTTCATTTTAAAAATTATCTTTTTAAGGGACTTCGTCTCAATCTCCTTTCATTGAGGCATATTTCATTTTATACACACCTTTCTTTTATACGGTGTATAAAACCCTTTTGACTTTTACGTTTATCCAAAAGGAAACTTTTTTATACGAAGCGTTTTTCAAAACGACAAAAGGGAATGTTTTTGTCGTACGTATGCGGAGACAACGACTTCTCCGCCGCCGTAACCATTATTTGAGTTTCAGCTTCCTCTACAAGCCATAATGTTTTTAAAATAAAATAAATACCGTATACACTTTTATGTATTTTGGTATTGAAAATGGTTTTTATAAAGGATTATATTATGATATATTTTGATTGAAATGTGGAAATGTTATCATTCCTTTATATTGGTTTTATGTCTTATGATTTTATATTGGTACTTGGACATTTGACGGGTGGTTGCGTGATAAACCATATGACGGGTGCTGCCGTGAATACCAGGACGGGTGGTTACGTTATAACCTCCAATGCATTGGGTATGGAAGTCAGACGTATGGCTATTACATTATGTATGTATGGAAATTGGCCGTATGGCTATTCCATTAAGTGATATGTGTGGAAGTCGACCGTATGGTTATTCCACTTAAGTATGTTTATGTCCCAAGTTACCTTTATATAAGCTATGTGTTCTTTATATGGGTTTTATGGTAATCCTTTGGTTACAAAAAGGTAAGTAATGATACTTTATTCCATGAAGAGTTTTTACTACTTCATGAAGGTGAAGGTATTACTTTGATAGAGTATACATGTTTTACTTGATGTTTGAAAAAGTAACAGTTTTCATTCTTTGTGTATCCCTTACTGAGCTTTTTATGCTCACCCCAAGTTTTTCAAAATGTTTTTCACAGGACTTAATGTGTAATAAGGTCAAGGATGGGATCAAGGGAATGTCATGCTATCTAAAACATGGAACTAGACATCTTTATTTTTAAGAGTTTTTATTTTATGGAAACTTAGTAGAAGTGTCTACTTTGTAATCCTTTAAGATGTAATAGTTATGTTCTAATTCTCTAAAACTCTAAACCTGAAAAGATCCTCAATGTGAATTATTCATTTAATTCAATATTAAGTAAGGTTTAAGGCTGGGGCCTTATAGTACTAGTTGGTGTAATTTATATATAGGGAACACATTTAATCCATTCAAAGAATTATTGGTGGGTAACCTTATACCAAAGCCATTTTTAGTGATTTATCATGTCTTAAATAGATCTTTACATGGATTATAATCATGCATAGGGAGAGTGATATTGTATTACTCATCCCAATTTAGAAATATCTCTATAAAATTGTATTATTAGGGCTTCCCTAGGGTTTTTATGAATATTTTAAGGGAAATAATCATTCCATAACTAACTCCTTTATGAGTATACCTCTACATAGATCTGACTCTCAAACATGGGGATATGGTCTGGAGAGACATCAACCCAGGGCTAGGCTTAGGATGGAAGATCTAGGTGTCACTATGTATCTTGTGATGGAAGGAATCAGTCCACATATATATTTTGAATGAGAGACTCTCCATGTATGTATAACCCATATGAATAGGGGGAATTTTCCACAGTGATTTTTTGCAGCAGGAACAAGGATTAGAGATCTAGACATCACTACATAACATGTTATCAAAAGAATCAAGCCACATGTTGTCCTTGAATGGGAAACTCTTCATGTAGGTCTAACCCATATGCATAGGGGGAGGGCATTTTTACCATTTATCGTTGTAGTTGGACCCATGATTGGATATATGGGCATTGATTGGTTTCCTTTGATGGCAGGAATCAATCCACACATAGTTATTGAATATGAAACTCTCTACAAAATTCAAACCCATTCATGGATAGGAAATTTTCCTATTGATTATTGCAGAAGGACCCCGGATTAGAGAAAAGGGAGTAACTATATATCCTTCAATAAGAGGAATCAGCCTAAACATAGTTATTGCTTGGAAAACTCTCCACACATGTCTATCCCATACTCATGTAGGGGTATTGCTCCCATTGATTTTAGTAGTTGTACCCAAGATTGGAGATTTGAGTATAACTATGTGTCATGTGATTATAGGAATCAATCCACATAAAGTTCTCAAATTGAGGTATGGTGGGAGACCCACACAAAGGATAACAGTCTTATCGGGTGAGGTCCATTATAATTCACTATTTTACATTATGAAAGATACATCATCCACATAGTATAACATCATTCATTAAGGAATTATTTTGTACCTTTAATTGTCCTACATCTATGAATAGGATAACCCTGATATGAACTGACATATTCCAACTATGCAGGGAAGAACAGAAACAAATTACCAACCCACATGAGTTATGCACAACTCGATAAACAAGGAATGTAATTTGATTCCTTCAAAAAAACCTAATAAAATAAATGATAATTGAATTTTTATTAGGTAGTGGCTATTACAAGATATTGGATACATTCATGTCTATATAACTCATTGGAATGAGAATTAATCCATACGTAGTTCTAGAAAATAATGCATTTTAACATCATGTGGCATAAATGTAGATTACCTAACGAGAAAAAGAATGTATGAAACTGTAAGGACCTGCTTTTTGAAATGGGTTAAAAAGTGAAGGATTTTGATCTTTTCAATTACTCAACCAGTCAAATTTAAGATTGGGCTTCGGAATGAGATTCTGAAGGTTTGAAACCTTTCTTTTTAATTTTTTTGGACACGGGAGAATGCCTGTTAAGTTTCCCGAGTGGCTCGAGGTGTTTCAGGTGCATCATAATCGAAGGAGGCTGGTTTTTAAAGAACAACAGAAGGCACACGGTTGGCATGTGGTTTCCCAAACCGTGGTTTGCAGACCGTGTGGCTTAAAATATGGAGGCATAGGAGTCTGCAAGGCCTGTGCATGGATTCCCCAAACCGTGCGACTAGCCCGTGTGGGGTGCCTGGGGTGTCCAGTAGAGGCCACATGGTTTGTGCACGGTTTGGAAAACCGTGCGAGATAAACTATATGTGGCCCTCCTTTTAGGTTTTTAAATATTTTAAATGAGTTGAAAATTAAAATGAAATAAAAAAATAAAACCAAAGCTAAGACACTCCCCTCTCACTCGACGAACAGCCCAAGGGAGCTCTCCCTATCATGTGCTCGACCCCCACCTTGGCCTCCCTTCGACCGGTGATTCCTCGGCCATTTCTGTTCGTTCCTCCTTTGAATCTCCGTGGTATGCCTCATTTCTCCTTCCTTATCCCTTCTTGGATAGTTTTAGGGATCCTCATTTCCCTATTTTGGTTCGGCCGAATCTCTTGAGGGTTAGGGTTGTGTTGTTTTCAGTTTCCTTCTAATTCTGCTTGTTCTAGGGTTGTGCGGAAGGTTCCCTGGGACCTCATTGGTGCGCGTACGACATCAGTTGCCGAAGGCGAGGCGGATTGCGGCTGTTTCGAACCACCGGGTTGTTTCCGAGTGCGTTGGACATTTGGAGTTGGTTTAGCATTTCCAAAGCTTAAGAGACAGCTTTAGTTAGAAATCACCAAGAGCTGAAGTGGACGGATGGATCCACCTTGAGGTAGGGTCCCTATCCATGCCCCTTTAAATTGAAGTGAAGCCTTTAAAGGGTTAAACATTGAATTACTTTAATTATGTAAGTTTAGATTCAATTAAATTCTTCCATGAAAAGAGTGTGAATTGCATGAATGAGATAAAATGGTTTCTTGGTCACTAAACTCACGATTTAATAATAAAACCCCTCTATCAGAGGTGTTCTATATTCAAGATAAAAGTAGGAAGTAGATTCTTAAGCTTGCCTGCTTGATCTCTGTGATGCTTGGGTGATAATTGTTGATGACATATTTTCCTTTGATATTTTTACCAAATGATTAAATTATGATAATTGCACCCAATCAGATGAAATGGTTAAATTGATAAGGAAATGGATTATGGTGGTAAGAACATGCCTTAGAATAATGAAATAATCCTGGGCCAAGATAGTTTCATGAATCTAGTGAATGGGACTTACCAAGAAGGGGTAGTCTGCAGCACCTCTTAATGCTTTGTAAATCCCTATATGCCTTTTAAATGACATAGAAGGAAAAAAGAATGAATCAGGGGTTATCCAATACCATACATGAGTGGGTTGCCTCATGCACCTTATATAAATGTGATGAATATGTTAATGTCTTGAGATAAATTCTTGAGAAGGGATTCCTTAAGTGTAAATGGGATGAATATGATAAATGATGTGATAATGAGACTTAAGATGGGTTGCCTTAAGTATGAACATGAATGTGTTCGCTTATATGTATGTGGTATGATTCTTTGAAATCTTATGAAGTAATGCCCTAAGTGGTGTATTATAAACATGTTTGTGAATGTGGAATGACTACATGAAATGCATAAGAGGTGCTGCTTTATGCATTCAATTGAAATCGTGATAATGATTATGAATGAATTGCAATATGATGAAATTGCAATTGAAATGGTTTTGGGTATGGAATTGAGATTTTCCCCTTGACCCTTGTATGATAATTCTTGAATTGCTAGCCCACGTGAGTATAATGCTTTTTAACTACTTAAAATGTGAACAAATTCATGGGTGAATCATGGATCCCAGGTGAGATGCCATGGACGAACTCCTACGAGACTTGTTACCGAAATGACGGGTGAATCATGGATCCCATGTGAGATGCCATGGACGGACTCGAACGAGACTTGTTACTGAAATGCCAAGTGAATCATGGATCCAGTATGAGATTCCATGGACGGACTCAACAGGGAATGATATGTCATGGGCGATACCCGGATCTTATTTATAGGATGTCGGGGACGGGCTCAGTTGACGGACTATACCGCACCTAGAGCGAGGTCGGGTACCTAGGAGGTTCATCAGAACGGGCTTGTAGAGTGATTCCATGTTCCTATAGGTTCACTGGAATGGGTTTGTAGGGTGTTGGTGGATTTTCTCCCTGAACCATGCCTGGTTTCCGATTTGAGTATTCCAGGAATGGGTTCAAGGAATGGTTTGAACACATGAATAAAAAATGGTAAATGAATTGAATGGGTACTTAAAGCGTTGCCAAGCCAAAGAATAATTCTTGGGCCAGTCTTGCTAGTTTCCTCGTTTACTGCCTTACTTGTTTACTTCTTTACCTGTTGTTGTTCAATTAAATAAACACTGTCTAGATTGGGTTAGACACCGTTGGTGTCGGCCTACTGAAATTGTTATCTCACACGCTACTCGGGCCGCCATTGAATTGGGGTACTCGAGTAGACCTTCTTTCTTGCAGGACCTAGGTTGTATGTTATGCTGTTTGTACCTAAGGAGTTAGGAGCAGAGGTCCAAGAGGGAGCTTGGGATGCTCAGGAGAATGCTCGTTGGGCTCTGTTGTATTTTATTATTTTATTTGTATTGTATTGAAACAATGTCGTATTGTTTACTATTTTCCATATCTGTATCATCATACCTGTATTGTGACAACTGGCTTTGGAAACCTTTTATGAAAATGGTCACTATTTGTCTTCCGCTGCTATTGTTCATTGTTTATCTATTACGGCTTCCGCTTTTGAATGTTATTTACTCTGAGATACTGTTTTGAAACTCTGATAAGAGGGTATAGTCTCCCCACTATCACCTCCCAAGGCCCTCGCTGCTAGTCGGCAGCCTCTGGCATAAGGGGAGATGCGCTTGAGGCCATGTGACCTACCGGTCTGG
Source organism: Viscum album (assembly GCA_963277665.1). Lineage (NCBI taxonomy): Eukaryota > Viridiplantae > Streptophyta > Magnoliopsida > Santalales > Viscaceae > Viscum > Viscum album. The sequence goes on along the minus strand of OY728123.1, from coordinate 740,526,256 downwards.
CCACCGGGTCAATGGTGAGTTGGGATGGGACATTACAAAGTGGTATCAGAGGAGTTTTCACTTCTGATTTGTTTTACCGTTTGGCGAGATTTGACCGGGATAGGAAGGAATTGGAATTTTGTAATGAGCTGTGTCTGGGATTGGCCACCCCGTGCCCAGCATAAATCCAAGTTGCCTCGAATAGAATTGTTGTTAAAATGATTTTGATCATTTCAGTTGATTTTATTTCACTGTTGGGTGACACACATGATTTATGCTGATACTGTTGAAGAAATTTGGGATCGGTTTCTATTGCAACCCGTGGATATGAGGGTATTCCATCTCATACATCATATAGGCACATTGTTAGAAATCACATGCCATGCCATATAAGATGTATTAGTGATTCATACTGTTGTGATAGGTACTGTGGTAGTTATTCTATGCTTCTGTGATATAGAATGTTCTGTGTTTCTGCTTATGATAACATGTTGTTTTGATTAAAAAATGAAATTGGTTGATTTTCCTAAATTAAGTGATTGCACTTACGGCAGGAGAAAATTTTCAGTTGTAAGGTGTATGGGCATATTATAGGTGGGAAAGGGTAACATGTGTAATCAGATTTCCAAAAAAGGGCTGCTAAAGTTTTAATTGTAAAATGGGATTGCTTTCGATTAAAGGGAGCCAAATTCAAAATTGTAAAGTGTATAGGCGCTTTATAGATTGGTAGGTGGCCACCCATATGACTGGATTATTTCTTTGAGCTTGTTTATTTCTGGAATGTAATTTGTTTTGTTTAATGGGGGCCAAATTTCAACCCATGGAGTATATGGGCATTTCAGGAGTTGGGAGAAGGGAACCCATAATAAATAAAATGGCAGGATGTCTAGAGAATTTCTTGTTTGTGTAAACGATGTCTGGTTTTGACCTGACGTGTTATGGCTTATTGGGACCCTCATAGGTCATCTAGTGGTTAAGAAAAAATTGGTTGAAACTTTCCTGTTATGCTTTGAGCTGTTTGATAAAATGATCAAGTGCCTAGTGAATTTTTGTTTCGAAAGGGGTACTTGATGTTTTTAATTTAATCTTTTAGATTGATTAAATGATAAATGTGAATAAATATAAAGAGCTTGGAAAAAGGAACCTGTAGTGGTGTCCTCTGTTGAGACCCCGTGTGTGGGTAGGCTAAGTCTTTCTTGTGAGTTCCTTGGAATGGAAACTTACGCATTTTCCATAGGCTGTTTTCTTTTAGCAATGGCATTAAATGTATGGCTTTGAGCCTGATGACTTTTGTTGGGTGTGACCAAGTGCTTGGGTTGATGCTTGTTTTTTGTGAGGGGCTATCCTGTGGTTGGTTTCTCCCTTAGAGCTTATGTGCTTGGCTTGTTCAGTGAACTCTCTGAATTTTGGTACTGTTCGGGTATTGTTGTCCCATGTAGGACTTCCAGTTCTAATGACACCCTTGTTTGGATGGGTGGTCATGGTTTTTTTGATCTTGTTAAGGGGTTGAGCATCGGATAATTCTCGGTATCATTTGGTTGGACATGCCTCGGGCATGGTCGGTCGCCTTGTTGGCCGTTTGACCCTTTCTTTTGTGTAGTAGTGGATGACTCGACATGTCATCGTCCAAGAGAATGGTCATATTGGGCAATACGACATTTAGCTATGTCTGTTGCATGGTTGTGTACAGTCTCGGGTCATCTCCAAGGTAGAGTGACCTGAGTGTTTGAGAATAAAGTTGTCCCAATGCTTGAGATGATTTTCAGAAGACTCGGGTGGTTGACACGCCGGTCTTGTTGCTTTGGATTCCTTGTACGTTTGACGTGGTGATCGTAGCTCGGAGGAGCAACAGACGTCTATTTAGTAATTATGAACAAGTCTACTTATGTGCAGCTTGTCTTTCTCCTTTCGATGATGCCGAACCTTCTATGGTGGGAAGAGTCGTTCCAGTTGAGTAAAGTGTGTCCTTCCGGGTAGAAGGAACACTCCAGGAATGACCATCTTGGAAAATGGTCGGGTTTTGCTTGAATGAATTTGGGTTATGGTGGTAGGGTTTATCGACAAATGCCTCGTGTGGGAAAAGGAATCGTGATCAGTTGAAATCTTGATGCGTCGGCAGGTGAAGCCTAGTTTCTTCTTTAGAGTCGACCAGGGGTGGTTCGACTAATCTTCTTTCTAGTTTTCGAGAATAAATTACTGGAATCCGTTTTCAATCCTCTTAGTGTACTCTGCTACGTGACTAGCTTGTCCCCTATCTGGCTTTCATTCTGGATGCGCTAAGAGAGCATCGGTCTTACAAAGCGCTAATGTTTTAAAACGTTGTTGAGCTTTGTTGGTTGTTCCCTTTCGGTGTTGCATGCGGTATGTTAGGTTTCTATCGTGGTTTGGTCTTAGAGACATCACTGGGAGTTGGGTATGAGCTTCGGTGAACATTCTCGTGGTAAGTGTGAGATTCCTTGGGAGAAGGAATTGTTGTTCAGCTTATAAAGCGTCAGCTGTCTAAGTCGGGCATCTTCTTGAATATTCAGCCAGAGTGGCTTGAATCTTTTAGACTTGGGATTAGAGGTCAATGGAGAAATCAACCATTTTATCATTTCAAAATCACACTAGGTGCATCGTTGTAATTCTTAGAGCGTGATTTTGAAAGACAGTTCAAAAGGTGGTGGAGCTTTGGTTTGAGTCTTGGATGTTTAACATGAAAAATATAAGGTGGTAAGTACCTTTTTTTGGTTCCTTGACGAGACGACGATGTGATCATGTCTCTTGTGGAATGGGCTCGGGTAAGAGATTTCATGTTGGTTCGGTGGGAAAACGATCGTTTTCTAGGATGTTGACTGCTTAAGTGTCATGTGCTTAAGTGGATGATCACGGAGCGTTGAATGTTTGGAAACGTAATACGATCGTTTGAATGAAACTTCATGGCCCTTGTTGGTCAATTGAGGTGTGAGTTGTTATCTAAGGCTGCTCTGGGACGAGAACTTTAAGGTGGGAATCTTGTAAGGACCCGCTTTTTGAACCGGGTTAAAAAGTGAAGAATTTTGAACTATTCAATTACAAAACTGGTCGAATTTAAAATTGGGCTAAAAAATGAGATTTTGAAGGTTTGGAACCTTTCATTTAAGTGTTTCTGGACATGGTAGAATGCCCATTATGTTTACCAAGTGGCTCGAGGTGTTTCGGGTGCGTCGTAATTGAAAGACGCTGGTTTTTAAAGAACAACAGGAGGTACACGGTTGGTGCACGGTTTCCCAAACCGTGCAGCCCAAACCGCACGGCTTAAAATATTGAGGCAAAGGAGTCTGCACGGCCTACGAACAGTTTCCCCAAACTGTACGACTAGCCCGTGCGGGGTGCCTGGGGTGTCCAGTATAGGCCACACGGTTTGTGCACGGTTTGGAAAACCGTGTGGGATAAACTGTGTGTGGCCCTCCATTTAGGTTTTTAAATATTTTAAAGGAGTTTAAAATTAAGATGAAATAAAAAAAAGAAAAACTAAGCTAAGCCTATCCCCTCTCACTCGACGAACAGCCCAAGGGGGCTCTCCCTGCCACGTGCTCGACCCCCACCTCAGCCTCCCTTCGACCGACGATTCCTCCACCATTTCCGTTCATTCCTCCTTTGAATCTCTGCGGTAGGCCTACTTTCCCCTTCCTTCTCCCTTCTTAGACAGTTTTAGGGATCCTCTTTACCCTATTTGGGTTCGGTCGAATCTCCTGAGGGTTAGGGTTCTGTTGTTTTCAGTTTCCTTTTAATTCTGCTTGTTCCAGGGTTGTGCAGAAGGTTCCCCGAGACCTTGTTGGTGCGCGTACGACATCCATCTCTGAAGGCAAGGACGATTGGGGTTGTTTTGAACCACCGGGTTGTTTCTGAGTGCGTTGGACCTTTGGAGTTGGTTTCGCTTTGCCGGTGCTTAAGCGGAAACTTTAGTTAGAAAGTGCCAAGATCCGAAGTCGACGGATGGATCCACCTTGAGGTACGGTCCCTCTCCTTGCCCTTTTAAATTGAAGTGAAGCCTTTAAAGAGTTTAATACTGCATTGATTTAATTATGCAAGTTTAGTTTCCATTAAATGCTTCCATGCAAAGTGTGTGAATTGCAGGAATGAGATAAAATGGTTTCTTGGTCACTAAAGTCGCGATTTAATGATAAAACCCCTTGATCAGAGGTGCGTTGTCATTAAGATAAAATTAGGAAGTAGATTCTTATGCTTTCCTGCTTGATCTCTGTGATGCTTGGGTGATAATTGTTGATGACATGTTTTCCTTTTATTTTTTTAACAAATGATTAAGGTATGATAATTTCACCCAATCAGATGAAATGGTTAAACTGATAATGAAATGGATTAGGGTGTTAATACCATGCCTTTGAATAATGAAATAAGCCTGGCCCAGGATAGTGGAATGAATCTAGTGAATGGGACTTACCTAGGAGGGGTAGTCCATGACACCTCTTAATTCATTGTAAATCCCTATATGCCTTTGAAATAACATAGAAGGAATGAAGAATGAAGAGGGGTTAGACAATACTGTACATGAGCGGGTTGCCTCATGCACCTTATATAAATGTGATGAATATGTTAATTTCTTGAGATGAATACTTAAGAAGGGATGCATTAAGTATAAATGAGATGAATATGACAAATGATGTGACAATGAGACTTAAGATGGGTTGCCTTAAGTATGAACATGAATGTGTTCGCTTATATGTATGTGGTGTGATTCTTTGAATGCTTATGAGGTAATGCCATAAGTAGTGTATTATAAACATGTTTGTGAATGTGGAATGACTACTTGAAATGCAAAAGAGGTACTGCCTTATGCATTCAATTGAAATCGTGATTATGATTATGAATGAATTGCATTAAATTGCAATTGAAATGGTTTTGGGTATGGGATGGATATTTTCCCCTTGACCCTTGTATGATAATTTTTGAATTTCTAGCCCATGTGAGTTGAATGCTTTTGAACTGCTTAAAATGTGAACAAAGTCATGGGTGAATCATCGATCCCATGTGAGATGCCATGGACAAAATCATACGAGACTTGTTACCGAAATTCCGAGTGAATCATGGATCCCATGTGAGATGCCATGGACGGGCTCAAACGAGACTTGTTACTGAAATACCGAGTGAATCATGGATCCAGTATGAGATTCCATGGACGGACTCAGCAGGGCATGATATATCATGGGCGATACCCGGATCTTATTTATAGGATTCCGGGGACGGGCTCAGTTGATGGACTATACCGCACCAAGAGCGAGGCCGGGTACCTGGGAGGTTTGCTGGAACGGGATTGTAGAGAGATGTCGGGTTCCTAGAGGTTCACCGGAACGGGCTTTTAGGGCGTTAGTGGATTTTCCCCCTGAACGATTCCTGGTTTCCGATTTCAGTATTCCAGGAACGGGTTTAGGGAATGGTTTGAACACATGAATAAAAAATTATAAATGAATGGAATGGGTACTTAAAGCGATGCCAAGCCAAAGAACAATTCTTGGGTCAGTCTTGCTAGTTTCCTTGTTTACTGCCTTACTTGTTTACTGCTTTACCTGTTGCTGTTCAATTAAATACACACTGTCTGGATTGGATTAGATACCGGTGGTGTCAGCCTACTGAGATTGTAATCTCACACCCTACTCGGTCCACGCATTGTACTGGGGTCCCTAGTAGACCTTATTTCTTATAGGACCTAGGTTGTATGTTGTGTTGTTTGTACCTGAGGAGTTAGAAGCAGAGGACCAAGCGGGAGCTTGGGATGCTCAGGAAAACACCCGTTGGGTTCTGCTGTCTTTTCTTATGTCATTTTTATTTTATTGAAATCATTTTTTATTGTTTACTATTTTCTATATCTGTGTCATAATCCCTATATTGTGACAACTGGCTTTGGCCACCTTTTATTAAAATGATCACTATTTGTCTTCCACTGCTGTTGTTCATTGTTTATCTATTACAGCTTCCACTTTTGAATGTTATTTACTTTGAGATACCATTGTGAAACTCTAATAAGAGGGTATAGTCTCCCCACTATCACCTCCTGAGACCCACGCTTCTAGTCGGCAGCCTCTGGCGTACGAGGAGACGCTCTTGAGGCCATGTGACCTACCGGTCCGGCCACCGGGTCGATGGTGAGCCAGTCCAGGACGTTACAGAAGCCTTATAAATGTTACCCAAGCATTTAGGAAATAATATCAGGAGAGGAAACCTATGTTTTTAATATGATAAATATTAAGCTGGGTTCCCAAGGAATCTATTTTTAGCACAATGGTTAAGACTATATTTTAATTTCATGTATTGATGAAATAGTTGTATAGTTTAATCTATTTTGACTAGGATGAATATATTTCCCCAAGAACCTGAATTTTTGATCTAGGAATCACAACATATCCTTTAATGGAAGGAATCAATCCATTTGCAGTTCATGGTAGGGGTAGTTCCCTATATGGATTCGAATCTCACACGGGGTTTTGGTCACTTAATTTTTCTTTTTCAAAGATCTAATTCATTTTTAGTGAATCATCCATGAAGTGATTTTCTATATGTAGTTTATCTTCATGTGGTATGGATATTGGATGGTGTGAATTTTAATGTCTTACAATCGGGACCTAGGATGTGTTGCAATTTGGAGGCCTTTTGTTAGGACTTCTTCCTTGAAGTTTAATATCATGCAACCAATATATATCAGTTTTGCAGTTTATTGCCTTGTTATAAGGACATTTTCCTTGCATCTAAACATTATGAGGCAGGAAAATGGATGTTTGATGGTAGCTATGAAAAATAGTTCTTGAGAAACCTGGAATTTGTTGGGGAATGATAAATTAACCATCCATTGTGACCATTGAGTATGATCCATTGGTATAAACCTTACAAGTGATGTAAGCCCCTTTCTATTTGGGTTCCAGATTTGGATGTTTAATTCCCAGATCACTGGGGTTTCAATAACAAATACCACTTATCCTAGAAATCATGAGTGAAAAAAAACCTTTTTATTTAAGGATCACGTGGTTCGATTCTGATTAACTTTGAGGTTGTTCAATGTACGCGAAATTTTCTCCTTGACCCATTCCAACTCAGTTAGATGATTTTGTGATTTATCATGATCTATGAGTTGTCCAAAGATATCATTTGAAAGTAAGGTAAAATTTAATTCTATGGAAAACCCAACCTTATTCTGATACACCAATGAATATGGATTTTCTTGTGTAGCAGTACTAGTGGTGCTATTGTAGGCCAATAAATAATGAAGGATCTTGTTTGGCCATGACTTTTAGTCTTTATCCACCATTTTCTAGAGTATATTTTATAGATTCATAATAAAGTATTCTATTTTTTTATTTTACATTGCAATATATTGAGATGAATGGTATTATTTTATATTGTACTGTTATTAAAATTTATTCAACTCGGTAGAATTGATATTAGTTCCATTTTCCATTCATATCATGTGAGGGACTCCTAATCTAGTGACGATATTTTACTTTATTATGTTTACAATATTCTTCATCATGATTTCCTATAGGGGTATTTCTTTTGTAAATTTTAGAAATAATTATGTATAATTAAAGATATACTTAAATTGATTGAATGTGGCTTGGGGATATGGTGCCAAAAAATCCATTCCCCATAAATAAAATCGATAGGAATATTTATCCTCATGTATAAAATTTGTAGGTTGGTTGATTAATGGAATTTGGAATGCATGGAAATTTCCCAGTGAACTCCAAAAATCCCCATATAATTCTTTTCCAGTAGTGACCAAGCCTCCTAAGTTGATGGGAGAGTCAGTTCCCAAGCCGATGAGCACTATAAGACCTTGAATTGACTTCATCCATTATAGCATTAATCCACATTTTTTAATGTATATGAGAATAATTCCATAAAACACTAATTTTTAGATGGATGTTTTTTTCAATTTTTCTATTGTGTATGGTAAATTTATCTATATAGCATTGAGCCTTCTCCCTTTTAGCTTGTTCTAACAAGAGGGTCCCATTTTGAAAATAAGAAATTGTGGGCTCCATCCATCCATGGGTGGATATTTTTCCATAATGATAAGGGGTAGTTTTGACCTGACTGATTTCCCTCATTTCATATATGATGAGCAATGAGACCATCCTTTGGTGCATGATGTAGTAAATTAATTCCTCTTGATTAAAGATGGCTAGGAATATGGTCACATTAGTTAGTGTGTTGGTATGATCATTTTGTGATTCAGGGACATGATGCAATGTGGGTTCAAAAGGGAACTCTCCCATCAGTCCATTGACTTAACAAATTATAGGTTAAAATTATACCATTTTGATGGCATACTCACCGTTAATCTATTTTATCACTAGATCTAAATCACATTGGATGTTCAAGTAAGATATCTGTAGTTGTAAGCATAGTTACAAGCCTTTAATAGAGGCCTGATATTCATCCTCATCTTAACATCAGATAGTTAGAATGAGTAAGGAAAATTTTAATTTCTCATATAAACAAATACAATCACAGATCCAACCCGATTGAGATTTAGGATTTTCCAGCCTCTTATAGATATGACTATAGAAATCAACCTCAAAATATATATCCCAGGTTTGAGGAGTGTCATGATATTAGAAACATTCTTCATATGGTAGTTCAGTGTCCATTGGTGTAATTCCTAGGGCATGATATTCCACAATGAAATTTGTAATTGATTACCGTTTAACTGCCATGTGTTAAATGAAATAGAGATCGTATTATTATAGAATAAAATCCCATCGATACAAAATCTCAATCAACATAGGGAATCCAAAAATATAGGTTAGTGGTTAAATAATGGAGACCAATTATACTTTGTGATGCTTCAATTACTTTCTCAAATTGTTTACTGAAAATATGATCATGATGAAATTATTCTCTACATTGTAATTCTAGGTCTCAGTACCTAGATTCATTATAATTAGGTAGTAATGACTATTTTCATTCCCCTTATCATTTTTATGCGTGAGGAGATCACTTAGTGATCATTCCATGGAAGGCATATATTTGATGATATAACTTCATTCCACGGGAAGCATTAGGATCAATTGGTGCAACAATTTATTCTCAGGACTCTTAAAGGTTTCTTGGAAGTCCTCATCCCATCAGTAGGTGACACTCTTTTTCATTAACATGGTGAAGGATAGAGATTTTCCTTCCATGTTTTCAATGATATGATTAATTTCAAAGAGGTTCCTCTAGAACCCCTCATTTCTTTAATATTTCTAGGGGTGGTATTTCTATAATTGAACTAGTCTTTTCTAATTTGACCATAATTCAATGGGAATGTGATGATAGAAAAAAATCCCTAAGGTGCCTTGAAGGTGGTGGATTCCTCATCTTCAAGGGCCATCATTATTTGATTTTACCCTGAATACCCATCCATGAAGGAAATTTATTGGAATCTAGAAGTTACAAAGATAAATAGTTCTATTACTAAAAATGGGAAATAATCCTTCATACAGTGGTGATTAGATTTTCATAAATCAATTGAAACCCTAATATTCCTGGTCTATTTCTTTACAGGGAAGATTTTTGTGAGCCATTTAGCCGTTACACTTCCCTGATAGAGTATATTTTATCAGTTTATCAACATCCAATTATACATTAGTATCATCTGAAGGGTTCATCCTCTTGGCTTCCAACATGAAACCTTGATGGTCATCAGCAAAACCCAGATGGCGCGTAGCCACATCGGGGTTCAGCCTGAGAATTTCCGTATAATTCCAAGTGAACACATATCAATGTCTCTTTATAAATGTGATATACATATCCTACTCCTCATGGGGAATGACAACAGTAATCACTATAGATCATGAGTCTTCTTATATTCCAATACTAACCTAACTAATCTCAATTATGGTGGTGGAAATTACTTCATCAAATGAGGGTGGTACATTCATGAGGTTATCCACTTTTTTTCAACCTCTAATTTCAGGAAGGATTTTTTAATCATGGTCAGTAATCCTTGGAAATAACTCTCACCTTCGATGATAGAGATAATTTCATCATGTACTTCTAAAGTAATCACATTGGGATTTAAGATCCAATTATGTTATTTCATGCGGTTAGTAGTTATGAGAGGATTTTAGACATATGTGATTATGTCTACTACCACAATTAGGTTTATGGGTAACTCATAATCACCACAAAGAATACTCTAGGGATTTGTATGAATGTTCCAAAATCCATTGGCGGATGAAACGTATATATCAAAATCCACTCAATGATTTTTTTACTTCCCTTGTATAGAAAATAAACTCATCATATATGGATTTTCAAGACTTGATAGGGGTGTTTTCACCAAGTAGTATGTTGACCTTACCATCGATAGGGTATTCAAAACACTAATGAAATGTTTTAGGCACTAATATATGGCTATGAATTCAAGGAATTACAAGGAGAAAATTATATGTTGTGTCTTATTGAATAACCATGAAATCAGTATTAGATGTGATATGAAAAATATGAACCTTGATCTTGATCTTCTTGAGAGGTATTTTCTCACTCTTGTCATACCCTTGAAGGGTTATCTTTATAGGAGATAAGCCTCCATTTCGATATCCTAAATTTTGGTGGGTCCTAATTGGTGTGAGGTAGATTCCAGTACCATTATCAATCAGATCCCTTTGTATATTGGAATTATTGATTTTTTTGTGAAATGTATATGGGATTGATATGTCCCAAGGCATCTTTTTTCTGATCCTTCTATGTGAATGAGATTTTAATTTGATACTATGATGGAATAGTATCCACTCAACAAAACTCAACTGTATTGACTCCTATTTCAATCTATGGTGGTATTTGAATGGATTTTATGAGTTCCTATCAATTATTTTGAATCATTGAGAGAATCTAGGATCAAGGGTTTGGTTGGGAAACTACCAAACATTATAGAATGTCACACTTTTCTCCAATTGTCTACACTTACCAAGGTTGGTCTACTCCCTATTATATGTCTCAAGAGTTGATGTGTTTCTAGTGGAAGGGTTTAGTTATTTAGAAGATTTTTAAGGATTATTTATTTATAGTAAAGTAGGTCAAGTTACCATTTCCATTTTTCTTGTATTATCAAACAATTTCACCCATGCTAGATAGTCATGTAAGATTATTAGGCTTAGAAGACTTCTGGAGGGATCTAAGTCACCTTCATGTTTATGTTGGGTGGGATAGAGTGCTCACCCTTAGGAATCAGCCATTTATATTTCATCTTCTAGAAAATTAATTATTTATTGTATTTAACCACACCTCTATTGTCCCTAGTATCCTCATCTTCTGTTCCTTCGGAATAAAACTCCTCGGTCAGGTATATGTGACTCATATTCAGAGGAATATTCATTGTCAATGAAAGGGGTTGTATGTTCACTAAAATAAAATAAACAAAGATGATATCTTCATCAAATGGGGATTCCATTTGCTGGGGTGGTTCTTATTCTCTAGATGTTAAAGGAAAGAAGTATGAAAGTGTAAGAGATTACATAATAGATAAATATTACTCTTCCTCTTCTATACCTTCCTATGTATGTTGATTATATCCTCCTCCTAGAGGTGAATTTTAAATCTCTTACCTAGGGTATAGGATCATTATTATTTTGTATATTTTTTATATTAGGGTAGCATGATCCTAGTCATCTTTCTTTTCAGTCATCCAGTTATCAAACTTTTTCCCTTGCCTAGGTGGAAAATAATTCATGTCACCCTCTTTTTTTGGTTGGGAAATGATTACATAGGTATCCTAGACGAGGTAATTCTCTTGTGTCACCTATCTAGAGTAAACCATGTTTTGGATAATCTCTTTGAAGAGGAATAAATCCAAGATGGTGTGACACAACATCCTATAGAATGGAAATTAGTTAGGAAAATCAGTGAGGTTGACCAGATTTGGTTTCTTGGGCTTCGGTACCTTGAGTAGGTTATATTCCATGGTTTCAAGGAAATAACTGGGCCTTTCTCATTTCTGAAGTTGTTTACATTATTCATAAATTCCTCATTTTATGTTTTAACCCAATTTCATTTTTCTCCTGGATGAGAGTGATTTTGTTTTTGTTGTTAGTTGAAAGGATGTGATCGATGATTCATATCCTTACTAGGTGATTTAAGGGGTAAATTTATTAGTTTGAGGTCAATAGTATTAGTTTCTACCTTACCATGAATTTTAAACTATGTGAAGTGAATTATTAGATAATTAGGTCGGCTTCGTTGAATGGAATCTTACAAATGTCGGGCTACTTCTAAAAACACATTAAATCCACCTCGATAATTCATTGAGATTAAAGGTGTTTGAATCTCATACCCATGATTATCAGTATAAAGTACCAGTAGTTTATCTTAAGAGATATGCATGACGAGTGAATAGGATAAACCCTTATTCTTAGAAATTATGTCATAAACCCTATCATTTTCTCTTTTCATGTAGATCATGAGGTCTAAAATATTAATTTTACTTAGCTTAGAGATGAACTAATAAATCAATTAATGAAAATGTTCTTCCCACCCTATAATGGATCCTACAAAAAGGCCACTATACCACACTAAGTGTGGCCTTATCAGAGTCTATAGAAAGAATCTCAAATGGACTCCTCATACTGGTTGAGATGGCCCATCATTAGACCACATGATGAGATGACGTGCATGTGATGCTATTATGGATATCCTACACAATAAAAGGTTTAGAAGGTAGCATTTCTAACATTAGGTTGGGGAAAATTTTCACCCACCCAATCATGATATAGCTTCATATCGGGATATATAGATGCGTTCCTCCCTTCTCGGGCTTCCATTTGAGTAGTCAGGGGTTAAATTTTGTTAAGAAGTTCCAGAGGTACAACTATCTAGGCTACCTTCCTTCTATAAGTAGTGATAAGGGCTTTATGAGGGGGCCCTACATTCATATCCCACTATCATTCGATCAATTCTAGGACTTAATGATCACCCTGGAGAGGGAGGGGTGATCACCATAGTGGATTAAATTCACAATCATCTTCAGCATCCTCATTTATGTAGACTAACTGCATGGATCTCTGGACAATTTGATGCTTAGACACTGTTCTTATAGGCGAATTGTCTCTTTAGTTATGTGTGAGTGCATGGATAATCATCATTATCTGTAGATGATACCGAATGGTAATATTTCCCCTATGTCATCCCTCTTTGAGTTGTTTGAGATTTTCTATCCCATATATATATTGTGCAAACTACTCCACCATGGAAGGAATTTGGAAACTTCTGGTTGGTGAGTGGGATTTAGCCACACCTTTCCCATTATCCTTAGCGTTGTTCACTAATAGGGGTGGAAATTAATTATTTGGGGGTGCCAAATTTTGGATCATCTTCTGATTCATTGTACGTGATGCCTCATTTAGTGCATCTAGGAAAAAATCCTTTCAAGGTATGGTTTATGAATTACATAACTTTGTGTTTTAAATTGGTCTACACCATATATTGTGTTAATTGTGATGAAATTAAAATATTTGTATCAAGAAATGGTAGTTATCCCATTACTCCCAAAAAAAATAGTGTGATTCTATACCATTTTAATCAGGGTCATTTCAGTGACCCTTGGCCAAATTGGAACATTTTTTCTTATGACCCATATGGGGTTTGATTAACTTATCAATAATTTCCTCCTATACCAGTCTATAATAGGGACCTGGAGTGAGTTCCTTATTTTTTTTACAGACAATCCCCAAATATAAATTGTTTTTATTACAATAGGGGGAAAATATGGGATGTCAACCATAGATACATACATTTCTAACAAGAGAAGACCAATTCCTTTTGATATGATGATAATGAGGATAATTCCCACAAACCTATGGGATGTGGGTGATTCGAGGCCACTATTGGAACTTTTTGATCATTTTTCAAGTATTTTATGATTCCATTCAAGGATTTGATGACCCCGAAGGTGGACATTGATATATAAATCCCCCCATTCCCATTGGATGGGGTTGATCTAGAGGTATCTCTGATTTCTATAAGATGCTCTCTGGGTGTGATGAACACTTTGATAAGTATTGAGATAAAAATTTCACCAGCCCTATGGGTTGGTTTTTTTAAAACCAACACATATATTTACTAGATCTTCTTTGTGATTGATGACCCAAGGGTGGAGGTGGTGGTTAATATTCTAATATCCTTGTGGGTTGGGTTCACCCCTCCATGGATTCTATGGAAGAAGCTATTGGGACCCATTTGATTTGGTGAAATTATGGACACATATGACTTGGGTGCAATGGTAGCCTGTGATGAGAGTCATTTTCTTTGTTATGTTTTCAGTTAGAAAAAACATTGGAATTCATGTCTAAAATTCATTCCTTCAAGGGGCCAAATTTAAATGTATTTTGGCATCCCTCTCCCCCCATTTTTGATTTCTTTTCATCATTAAAGTAGAAGTATTCCATTGTATTTCCCAACTATATCACACATTACTCAGTCCCCTAATTTTATTTGGATGTTTAGAAATAAAAGATTTCATATGTCGGGAGTTCTATTGTTCTAGGGACATGGTTATGTGGAATGCTCCATACTTTCCCCATCCTCAGATATGGATACCAAACAAGGCCTTAATGATCATTTGATGAAAAGTTTTGGTGAAATGGTGGAAATCATGTTAGATATTTACATCATTCATTTTCGGTCTTAGGTATCATGCCATGAATATACCAACCAGGTCCATTTTACAATAGTGTATTATTATTGTCTGAAGGCAAAACATGTATCCTAAATTGGATCATTGTGTAGATTATAACCATAGATGAGTTTCGCACACATATTATCATGGGTTAGGAAATCACTCATTCTCTAGTTCATATGATATCTTATATTCAGAAGTGGAAAGGGACCAATACAAGGTCGGGAGGTTATTTTTTAGCTAACACTCTAAATATATCCATGTTATCCTCCTCTCCATCAGATATATATTCTTGGACCTGGTCATACAAAAAAAAGTTGATTCCTTGGTTTCTTGCTCACCATGATGAATTAAATATGATAGTTGATAGAGAACTATATACGATTAACTTTTATTTTTTAAACACATCTCTATATAGAGGTGTCTATGAAATGGAATTATTTTCTTGTTTTAGGTAGACATCATTATGGGTAAGTTTACAATGACTAATTTCAGGAGTAAAGATCCTAAAATCGATATCCATACTACCATTAGGAGGAAAATCGATGTAATTATCTACTTTTACTTTGGTTAAAGAGATGAAAGACCCTTTAAATGTTGGATATATGTGTTTAATAGTCTCTAGGACACTGGAATTGAGCTAGTTTGGGACATGAACCTTATTCTACATTGTTTCCAAAATATGCAAACGTACCTTTTGGTGATGTGCAGGGATATGAGCCTGCTTCATGATGGATGTAAAAATATACTGATAATTGTTGGGTGTCATGGGAATTTGAGCCTGCTAATGTTACGCTAAAAGAGTATGTTAGTAAGCTACTTTATTACTGGCATTTATATAAGGCTTATTAGGGGTGGTTTCTATAATATGTCATCCAATCTTGGGTAAATTGTGGATATGATCCCGATTCAAATATTAAGTTAACATTGGAATATGCCAAAGGTTCTTCAGAATGGGATAAGGAATATTACCCTAATCTTGCTTAACCTTGGAATGATGTTGGTGCAGTCATTCATTAATAGAAATAAGGTTATTAATATAGCTTCCATGAGCTACTGAATATGATGAGTAACTTCACTAGTAGGGATATGAGCCTTCCCTGAGGCTTGTTCTACTCTCACTTGGAGATTCCTTTTTAGAATAGGGATATGAATTTTGTATTTTTCCTTTGGATTATGTTACTAGTCATTTTTTATAGGAATATGAGCCTATCAGGAGGTATGTGCTTCTCTCACATGGTGAGCCCCAGTCAAAACTGTGATATAATCCTAGTCCTATTCCTTTTTATTTTTTCAACAGTCTTTTTTTATAGGAATATGATCATGTCCTAAGGTATTTGTTGCTCCAACTTGGTGAACCCTAGTAAGAACAGGGGTATAATCTTGGTCTGGTTCTTTTATAGTATGACACTAAACGTTTTTGATAGGATTGTGCACATGTCACCTAGAATATGCCTCTCTGACTTGGTTATCCCTAGTCATAATTGCGATATGATCCTTATCATGTTCCTTTGGAGTACGATGCTATTATTTTTTGATAGGAATGTGTTCCTATCCCATGGTATGTTCCACTCTTACATGGTGATCCCTAGTTGGAATAGGAATATGATCCTAGTCCTTTTCCTCATCCTTTGCTGGGATATTCCAATTGTACTCATAGATTGGATATATAATCCAATCATTCTCTAGAATAAAAACATGTTTGGATTGATCATTTTTGGGAAAAAATACCTCAAGGTAACATTGAAGTATTTTTGTGTTGGTTGTGTTTGTTGACAAGGCAAGTTTTCATGGAGAATTGTCTAGTTCTATATATTTTGTTGATAGTCCTTGTTGACAATGAACAATGAGAAAGGAAGAGGTGATATAGAGGTGGTACAAAAGAACAGATACACGGTGGCTCCATTTTCTAGTGTTTGCCAAAATTTTGGATTTGGTGTGCATCGCAAAATGTGGAATTCCATGAAGATCTCATAAAAATATGGAAAATGCATGAGTTTCGAGAATATGGGATTCTTGATGTGGATTTCACAAAGACATGAATAATATTAACGGTGTTATTCGTGATTATGATGAGATTCACAAACATCAGAGGTGAAGAGAATTGCGATGAAGCTTTGCGAAGGCTGTGAAAAGGAATTGGTAGAATGCTCCGTGATTGAAACAAGCTCTGTGATCCGAAAATTTCCATGGTGCTTTGTGGTATAGATATAATTTTGGTGGAAATTTTGGAGTTTTTCTATTTCAACTGTCATGGTGCTGACTTCATGCGGATGGTCCTTGAGTCAGTGGAATTGTCGATAAATAGGCCTCAATCCCCTTGAGAGAAGTAGAGTGTTTTCCACGAAATTTTATTCTCTCAAATCGTGAAGTAGGTTCATAGAGGTAGTGTGCTTCGTGAAGGACAAGATCTTCTTAGTAGTTAATCTAGCTCTATGAATGAGGTGTAATCCGTATTGGCTCAGTGAGCTTCATGAAAGAAGTTGCTTTGGGATGGCTTGAGCTTGGTGATGGTCTATGTTATTCAAAGGCATGAGCTAGGCGAAGGCTTGAGCTCTGTGAAGTAGTGAGCTATGTGATGGTGTGTGCTTTGCGAAGAGGCATGTACTTCACTAAGGATTGTTTGAGCTTCGCAAAATTGGGATCTTCATGAATTAGGGTTCTTGGAGAAGGTATTACGAAATGTTGTTTCCCAGTAATCAGCGTCAATGGTGTATTCATCAGTGGATGAAATTTGGACTTCAACATAGTATCTACATACAATGAAGGATACACTCATTAGAGATAAATAAAGGACCTATAAGTATTTAAACTATGAGAGGATATTCTGAAGTTCCAGTAAACTCACTTCAATTGAGAGAGCATTGAGTTCTAAAATTGTGATTGGTTGTAAACTAGGAGGGACAATGGGTCCCCATCAAAGGTGTAAACACTAGTGTTCTTATAGTGTATTTGGTAACGAGAGGGAGAGGAATACTTTTAATAACAACAAAAATATCAAAATGGGTAGTTTTTTAATTTCTCATACCATTATTCACCCCCCTCTAAGGGTATCTAGGCTTCTAGACCTAACAATTGGTATCAGAGCGAAACATTTATATCAGTGTTTCTCTCTCAAATTGAGGTCACCAGTCATTAAAGGATTACGATCTTCAACAGGAACACTTTTTAGCTATAGAATAATTGGATGCAATACTTCATCTGATCATTGGTAATGGATGTGTTTTCAACATCAATACATGGTATAACAACCGATATTAATTGTGGTGCATTATCGGAAGCTGTATGAAGATAATTGGATGCTGACACCTAGGGAGTAAATGCTTTAGGGGGATCCCTATCCAATTCTATCTATAAAAATGTGATGTCATGAAAACATCAAATGCCATGTGGGAAAAATATTTTAACATATATGAAGGAGATTCAAAGGTCAGAGAAGCAATGTTGCATGTGTTGGGGAACATGTATGAAGATCTAAAAATGAACCTGAATGAGTATGTTGATGCATTCTTTGATATGATAAATATTGTTGTGGATGATATGCGAGGTCTTGTGGAAGTCATTGAATATGTAATGATCGTAAATAGAATCTTTAGGAATCAACCACCTCAAATAAATCGGAATGTTTCAGTGCTAGAAGATAATGATCCAAAGAAGCTGACTCTAGACAATTTTCACAGTACCTTGGTTGCATATGAAATGAGGAATGATGATAATGAGGCTTTGGAAAAGGAGAAATCCAAAGAGGTGACATTCAAAGACATGAAGGAACTCAATATTTAAGATTATCAGGAAGAAGAAGAGATAGACAAGGTGATGTCATTCCATTCCTCAAATATTCAAAAATGAAAAGGAAAGTTTAAATGGAAACATCCAGTAGCATGATTTTGATGTGGAAAGATTGTACATCTTGTGGCCATGTGACCCAAGATGTTCCAAGAAGATGATAAGGATGAAGATGATATTCCCAAGAATAAGTATTTAGAATATGTGAAAGGAAATAAATAGTTCAAAAGAAATTTCATTAAGAATAAAAATCTCCTTTCACAAGAATGTGGCAGTTCTGATGAGTCTGAGGTTGAGGAGGTTGAAGAGATAGAGAACTGCAATGATCATGGAGAAAACTCTATGGTTGCAATAGTCAGTAATACATAGAAAATTTAATAAATTAAATTGATGAAGAAACTGAAGTTGATTGAAGAGTTGATATGAATGATGAGTTAGATGATTCTATTGAAGAGATAGATTTTTGTAGAGCCTAACGAAAGAAATCCAAAAATGTAGTTAATGATGCCAAACTCTACATGCAGCAGTAGGAAGAAGAGAAGTTTGAGTTGATGGATGAAACTAAGAAACTCAAGTAATCAACACTAGAGGACTGAGAATTATTTAGTGAGTATAAAATCAAGATCAAAGAATAGAAAAGGGATATAGATGGCTTGAATAACATAATGAAACATAAAATCAAGCGTATCGATGAACTCGAAGGAGAAGATTTCGGTCTGCAAAAAAAATGTTAAGGACCAAGAAGAAATTATGATTCCCAGCATGTTATCAGGAAAGAAAATCATTTATAAGAATAATAAGATGAAATGAGAGCCTAGTAATTTATTTAGAAAAAATCAATAATCGAGCTCAGATGTTAAGGCTGATTTGGGGCTCGATCAGAAATAGAAATCATTCAGGGTTGATGTGAGACCACAAGAACCCCTTTAGAGAATTAAAATTGATGTGGGTATGAAGAAGAATCAAAAAATTCAAAGAACCCAAGGGAATACTGGATGTACATAATTGACTCATAGGAATGCACCTTTCATCAGGTGTTACTGCTGTGGAATGATTGGAAACTCACAAAAAGTGTGTTCAATAGCTAGAACGTACCAAAGGTCACATGAACAGAGGTGGTATCCCAATAGAGAATAGTTCTCTAGAATATATTTAGAAGGAAACTATTTTTTTGTGTGGAGGATTTGGGAACATGGATAGATACTCTACATCTAAAATACAAAGAAATGTGCCAAATAAGAATAAAAATGTTTGCAAGTAACAGATCAATGAACCGACAGGTGAGTTGAAAATGCAAAATAGAATTGAAGCTATGCATGATGAAGTCGGTCCATTATACTTTGAGAAATATCAGAGGGATTAATTTATGCCATGTATGAAAGAAAAAACATGGACCAAGAAGAAGAGATTAGAGATGTCTGTGGTTGCTGAAATTTCCTTTAAAGTATCAGACCATTCTGAGGTATGGATCCTTGACAGCGGTTTCATGTCTCACGTGGATTGAAATAAGGATCTAGTTACATGAATAAAATATGATAAAGTAGGAGTTCTCATGTCTGGAAATGATGAAGGCCAAGCGATAATTGGATCGGGAAATGCTAGGTCTGGAGGCGAAGAAATAAGACATGCTGTTGTGTTAGTTGCTGAAGGTCTCATCCACAATTTTCTCAGCGTTAGTTAACTGTGTGACTCAGGGAATTCTATACAGTTTACCAACAAGACATGTGTCGTCAAGGGAAGAGATAGTAAAATGATCCTATAGGTAAAAATGAAAAATGGGGATCTCCACTTGGTAAGTGGAGAAGAAGATATGTGCTATTTATCCAGAGAGGAAGAAAAAAAGTTGTGGCATAAACGACTTGATCATCTATGTCAGTCATCCCTATAATATTTGGTAAAGTGTGAAGCTCAAGAGACCTCTGTAAGGTATCATAAGATCATACCCACACTTTCAATGCATGAAAACAAGGGATGATCATCCGAAATATGTATAACATAAATGAAAAGAAGTCCATGAGAGTTCTCGAATTAGTGCATGGTGATATTTGGGAGACTATCACACCAATACCAATTGATAGAAAGAGGTACTATGTTATTTTCATTGATGACTATAGTAAAATGGTCTGGGTATTTGTAATTTCCCATAAATCCAATGTGTTCAGCTGCTTAAAGTAGAACCATAGGGAGTGAGAAATGATTCTTGGATAGGAAATTCTGAGGTTTCATACTAATAAATGTATGGAATTCACAAACAGTCAGGTGAAAGACTATCTCGAGAAACACAGGATAAGGTATCAAGTTTCCTCAATGAGAACACCCCAATAGAATAGAGTTATTGAAAGGAGGAATTGGATCATCAACAACATGGCCAGAACAATGCATATAGAAAAAGACCTACAAGAGAAGTTCTGTAAGGAAGCAGTGTTTACATCGGTCTATATTTCAAACAGAGATATGTTGTTCCCAATGTAAGGAATGACTTCGTATGTGATGTGGTATGGAAAGAAGACAATAGTGAAATACATTCAAATATTTACAAGTTAGTGATTTATCCTCAACAAGGTTAAAAATAGGGAATATTAGTTTTGTGGAGATGCGGGGATATTCCTTGGCTACTTAAGAAAAAGAAAATCATACAAAAGCATTGAAAAGAGGCTTAGAAAAGTATTTGAGGGAAATGATGTCACTATTGTGGAAAATGAAAAGAATACTCAACAACACGATGATCAATTTCATGATGAAGGTGATGAAGGGGAAAGTAACAAAGGAGGAGAAGAAGTTGTAGATGTTGATTGATAAGAAGATACTGATGATGAGCATGAGGAAGTAAAATCCATATCTAAATAGAAGGCAATGAGTCGAGATGAAATTGATAGGCAGAATATCATTGGTGATCATCCAGCTTCAATTCAGACAAGAATATTGAAACCAATGTAGAAGACATATTTCCAATCATAGGTAGAGCCTAAATGATTTGCTGATGCAGCTGAAGATGAAAACTGGGTTCAAGATATGAATGAAGAGCTAGAAAAAATTGAGAAGAACCAGACGTGGGATATTTTTTCAAGGCCATTAGATAGGAACATCATTAGGACTAAATGGGTCTATCGGAATAAGATAAATGAGGATGACATAGTGTTTTGAAAAAAAAATGACTAGTGTAAAAACAAAACTCTCAAATAGAGGGAATAGATGTTGATGAGACATTTTCACCGGTTTCTTGGCTAGAGAAAATCAGATTATTCCATGCCATTTTAGTGCAACAGAAGTTCAATGTGTTCCAGATGGATGTCAAATCTAATCTTTTGAATAGAGTTCTGGAGAAAGAAGTCTATATCGAGTGACAAGATGGTTTTCTCATTCATGAGGATGCGGACACGGTTTTTCTGATGAAGAATGCATTATATGGGCTACAACAAGCACAAAGAGCTTGGTAATCAAGGATTGATCAGCATTTTAAAACGCTTGGTTTCCCACAAGGTGGAGTTGATTATAATCTCTATTTCAACAATGACAGTAATAAAAGGATTATGGTGCTAGTTTATGTCGATGAGATAATATTTTTCGAATCAGATGCAACTCAGTGTAGATAGTTTTTTGAATTCATGAAAATTCAGTTTGAAATGTCTATGATTTAAGAGATGATGTTTTTCCTAGCTTTATAGGTGTCTCAAGGAAAGAATGACACATTCATTTCTCAATAAAGATATGCAATGGAGGTTCTGAGAGGATTTGGAATGCAAAATTCCAAGGATATTAAGACTCTGGATGATACCCATATGAAATTATCAAACAATGATGATGGAAAAGTAGTTAATATCACAAAATACATGAAGATTATTATGTGTCTATTATACCTTACTTCAATGAGACCTGATATTGTTTTTCCAGATTACATGTAGCGCGATATCAATGAAATACCATGGAAATCTACATGCTTGCAGTTAAAATAGTACTTCAGTATATCAATGGAACTATGGATTTCAGTTGGGTGTATACTAACAAATCTCAACAAGAGCATTTGGGATATATAGATGCAGATTTTTCCGATTCAGTGGATTACATGAAATCAACATAAGAAGGTGATATCTATCTTGGGGGTTTCTGTATTTATTGGCTAAGAAAGAAGAAATATTTAATTTCACTAAGCACCACAGACGATGACTATATTGACACCACTCAAGCATGCACACAGCTGTTGTGGATGAACCCACATCATGATGATTTGGGAGCTGAAGTGAAGTCTCTGATTGGAATCCAGTGTGATAACTCAAGTGCTATAAATTTCCAAAAAATCCCATAAATCACTCAAGGAAAAATCACATTGATATAATGTATCATTTTATAAAGGATATGGTTGAGCAAGAAATCTCGAATTTGATGTATGTGAATACAAAACTACAGGTGGAAGACATTCTGAAAAAGGTCTTACCCAAGGAATCTTTTGAGAGGTGTCATATGAATCTAGGACTTATGTCGACTCCCTACACATAAAATATTGTGGATGTGGGACTCCCACTCCTCGAGGTATGTTGTTATTTTCCCGAATGTGTTTATATGGGTTCTATACACTTTTTCAGACCACAATGGAGTGATATTTGGGATCATTGACAAAGGGGAATAAATAGTTTCTTAAGGGGGAGAAAATGTCTTAGTCAAAGACACGCGTAGAAGCTAACAGGTGGAGCAGCAAGATAGGGGAGAGAAATGAGGTAGTGGGAGAGTTTTAAATCGGATGATGCTTGAAGTGATCAGTCAAAGATTAGATATCATGACAACTGAGGTTTATGATGAAAGCAGGTTATTGGTATTAAGAATTGTTGTTAGAAATGAAGTGATTCAAAGATGTTCTTTTCATGCTACTCTTATTTTTCACGTCGAGCATTGATCATGTGGGAATAGAGTATGTGGTGACTGAAACTTCGGTCACTATCTAAATTGCAAGAGATAAATTATGGTTGGTGATGAAAGAAGATTTAGTGAGGTATCAAAGTGCAGAGAATCGTTTTGAGAAGAGTTATCAACAAACCCAAAGGGAGAGATTGTTGAGAAAATATCACTCAAAGTAACATTGCAACATTGTTGGTTTGGTTTTTTTTGTTGACAATGAAGGTTTCAAGGGTGAACAGTCATGTTAGAAAGATGTTTTTGATAATCAATTTTGACAATGAACCTTGACTAAGGTAGATACAATATGGATGTAGTACAAAAGAACAAATACAAGGTGGCCCCATTTTCTAATGATTTCCAAATTTTCAGGATCCAAAATTTGGGATTTACTGAGCATTGAGAAAAGTGTATTTCCTTGAATATCACATCAAAATATGGAAATGGAATGTGTTTTGTGAATATGGGCTTCTTGATGTGTATTTTTCAAAGGCATGAAGAATTGTGACGATGTTCCTCGCGATTATGACGTGCTTCACGACCAGAAGAGGTGAAGATAATTGCAGTGAAGCTTTCTAGAGGTGGTGAAAAAGAATTAATGGAACAATCCACAATTATGAAGAGCTCTATGATCTGAAAATTTCTGTGTTTCTTCGCGATATAGGGAAAATATTGGTGGAAATTTCAGAGATTTTTTATGTGAACTGACATGGCGCTGAATTCATGTAGAAGGTTCTCGAGTCGGAGGAATAGCCTAAAAATAGGTCTCGACCCCCTCGAGAGAAGAATAGAGTTTTCGATGAAAGATTTTTTTCTCTCAAATTGAGAAGTAGGATCATGGAGGTTGTGTGCTTCATGAAAGACAAGAGCTTCGTGGTCGCAAATCTAGCTCTGCAAAAGAGGTGTGTTGCACGTTGGCTCAGTGGGCTTCATGAAGGAAGTCGATTTTCTAAGGCTTAAGCTATGCAACATCCTAAGTTCTATGAAGGAATGATATTTGAAAAGGCTTGAGAACTTTGAAGTATTGTGCTTTACAGATCAGTGAGCTACGTGAAGGTTTGTGCTTTGTGAAGAGGCAGGTACTTCGTGAATGCTTGTTTGAGCTTTGCAAAATTTGGAGCATCGCGAAGTAGGGTTATTTGCGAAGGTATTTCCAATTTTTTTCCTAGTAATCAGTTGTAAAAGTGTATTGATAAGTGGATGAAATTTGTACTTGAACATATCATCTACATACAGTGAAGGATGCACTCATTAGAGATAATTAAAGGACCTATAAATCTTTAAACTATGAGTGGATATTCTAAATAAGAAGTTAGCTAAATTTAGTCGAGATAGCAGTGAGTTCTCAAATTGTGATTGATTGTAAACCAGGAGGGATAATGAGTCTACTTCGGAAAGATAAAAAGCAGTGTGATTATATTGGATTTGTTACATCGCTGTATCGCCAATTTATGCTCCTTGGGCGTAGCATAGTTCAAGTGAACCAAGTAAAATTGTTGTGTCATGTGCATGCATTAAGATCCATTCATACTCTACAATGGGAATAAGAGAGAGAGAGAAGTGAGTTTTTTCTAACAAAAAAAGGATCAAAAGGGGTCGTTGTTTTAGTTTTTTATACCATGATTCACCCCTCCCCTATCAGGGTATCTAGCCATGTGGAACTTAAAATCTTGTCGATGTGCTTCTATGGTTGTTGAGATTGGAATATGTTCATGTCACTATATATTAACTAGTGTTGGAATATGTTGATGAATCTCTTCTGCTATTTCTAGATTGTAATTAAACTATAGAAAAGTGTTTGTAGGAATACATGAATGGACATTTATATTCAGTAATATGTACTGATAGATATATTTGATTGAAATGGTAATATATTCACCTCACTTCCTCCTTTTCACATCAGAATATGCATATGGTCTTCATACATGGGGTAGGGATATGTACCCCCCCCATGAATTCTGAAGGAATATGCATGTAGACATGATCTGTGGGGGCTTGGATATGTGTCTTCCTACTACCTACAACTAGAATATGCGGATGTTCTTTGTTAGCAGAAGAGGGGATATGTTCTCAATCCAATTTATCCACAACATTTGATGCCTAATGCAAATTCATTGGTACCCATGCATGAGTATCCATGGAGGAAATGTGTTGGGTGGTTCCCACAGAAGGAAACTAAGGGGTCACTTCTAGGATAAAACTAGCGATGATGGTGGATAGGACCCCTCCAAGGAGGCTCTTGAACTAGAATGGAGGTGCGGGAAACTATTTGATCCACCTTCCTTAGATAGAGAAGTTGATTATTTTAACGCTCTAGGGACAAGCTTTTGAAGCAATTAGAGGTGTCAACGAACACCATGGGTATAAGGACCCAGAATTATTACATACATAATCTTGAATTTAGTCAAGAAAAAACATCCTTTTATAATTAAGAACTTTTTATGTTGAGAGCTTTCGAGAATTAGGACAAAACATTCATAACATTAAACATTGTTACAGAGTGGATACCATAAAAACAGATTCCATTTTTTTCAAAAATATAAACATTAATACGTAAAACAAGACTCCTTGAAAATTCATCAACATTTAACATGTCTTCCTTCCTTCTATTACACATCCATTAACCTGTGAAAAATCATTTAAAAACTTGGGATGAGCACAAAAGCTTAGTAAGGGATGGAAAAAAAGGAAAAAATCATATTAGTCCATGAATTGTCATAACGTATGAAAGCATTTTTTAAAGACATTCTTGTCACCCATATATAATTAATTTATGTAACTTGAGATTTAAAAAAGATCCACACAAATCATGAGAACATAAATATAATCATAAAGGTATCTTGGGGAATTACGTACATAATATTGTAACCATTTTTGGATACCTTATAATTTGTAACCCTCACAGCTACCATACTTTGTGTAACCATCACAGTTACACTTGGAGTAACCATTCGGCCGACCTCCAATTTAATCATACCCAATGCATTGGAGGGAGATTTAGGTCCTACCATTCATCATAAATAATTCCCAAGAACCAAAACATAATCATACAACATGAATAATTCCATGAAAACATTACTTTGGAATTTCGTAAAACTGAATTTAAAAAGAGTATTTTTAAAGAAAATCCCCCTATAAGTATCATAAAATTGAAGAGAGACTTAATAGAGTGGATGGAGGATGTATATATACTATAAATACACATAATAAAACATAATATAAACAAAACCCATCACCCAAACAATTTAAATAACACATAAATAATGAACTAGAAGGTTAACCCAATGAATGGAAATTTGGTTAAGAATTCCATTTCCTCGGATTAGTCTTACTTCAATCATGTTTAAACATCCTTTATAATGGTTAAAAGAGTGTTATTAGTATTTTATAGAAACATGTTCATGTTTATAACATCTTATATTATCATTTCGTACCATTATTTCAACATTTAATTGTTAGTATTTTGCTCCTTGCACTATTTTTGGGTGAGTTATTAACATGATTTCCATGATTGGTTCATGGTGGATGTTCCTATTGATTGGAAGTGAAACATCAAAATTGGAATGGAGTAGTATTTACATAAATCCAGTAATATAAACTATTCCATTTATCATTTTGAATTCCTATGTAAGGACCCGACCCCAGTTGCCCGGAGCCGATTCCTTGTTTGATTACGTTGGAATACATACAAGGAATACGAATCCCGAAGGACCGAGTATTTTAGTATTATTGGAAACAAGTTACATACACAAGTTTAACTTTACATTGTGAAGGGAAACAAAACACTATTTTTTTCCACTAGAAAAATAATGTCTCCATGATTATGCTTGCAATTCATTAATAAATTACTTATTCATGTCCTGAGAAAATGAAACATAAGAAAATGGTGAGCTCAAACGCTCAGTAAGAGTAATAAATACAGCGGAAGATAATATAAACATTAGACATGGTGAATAATTGAAAACACATGCCTTTAATAATAAACATGAAACACATTATGGCAGGAATATGGGATGAGTAAATAATTCCATAATAAAACATAACCATGGGTATTATACTAGTCAAATAACCACATCAACATCAAATACTGGCATCATAATGAGGGTAGTGCATATGTTAGACATCATAACCAAACCATCCAAGCCTCATGCTAGGACCATAAAATAATCATTTTATCAAGGCCTCGTGCTAAGACAGTAGTTTGTATCATGAGACCTACTGATACATTGAGGGGCTATAGCAGACCCCACCCATCACATCATATGTCCAATTCATTTCTCATATGAGCGGGGATCAACATAAACAACAAATACATTCATATTGAAACTATCATATGAAATGTAACTAACTTTCACCAATTATTGAACATAAACACTAACAATTCGGAATAATATGATGAATGGTTTTAGGATTGATCATCCATAATAAATTTATTCATAAAACATTAAATATAATATGGTATATGACTTCATAAATGATTAAACAAATTAATACCATGGAATAAATATGAGCATTGAATGAAAATACTCTTATAAAATCATTAAGCAATTTTGAGATAAATACAATTTTTTTGAAAAGAAGAGTTCTTTCGGAAAATATTTTTATAAAACTAGAAGTGAAGTAAGATATTATTTTCATAATAAAATGATTATTTTTAGAAATATAATGGTTTCCAAAAATATACTATAGAGTTCCCTTGTAAATAGATATGAATTAGAGAAATTCCCTTGAATCGGGCTTCTATTTTGGAAACAATTTTGAAAGTTCCTTTTAAAACATGTAACTATCCATAAAATAATAAAGGATTCAGGTTTTTAAACATATATATGATAATCACACAAAATATACGATGACTACATAACAAAACATAAGAATTTCATTGAGGTAATTAGACAATGAAAGTAACCCGAATGAAAATGGATGTTCGGGTGAAAAAAACCTTACACTTTGTAATCAAATCATTCATATGCCCCAAAATTAATAACATAAAAATGATAGATTTAATACCATTAAGATAAATATATTCAGGATATGGGACATTAATGGTCACTATACATACACCATACAATAGTATTATAAGTGAATATGGAAAATCTCACGAAAATGGAAGTGAAATGAAGAAACTCTTACCTTAAATCCAAATGTGTTATCCTCTTGAACATAAGGTCCTGGAATGTGTAATTATACATATCAATAAATTATTTCATAAGTTAAAATACATGTATTTAGTTTATCATAATTCTTTTTAGTTCATTTATGTTATTATTTATAAGTTATTACATTGAATTCTGTCGTTTCAAGGTGTTTGTTTTCTTGATTTTCATATTCGGTTCACTTGATTTTAAGTAATGAAGTTGAATGGATGTAAATATCCAGAATTGAAATTAAATATTATTTATGAACATACATAATTTTTAATGTCCATTTCTATCATTTGGTTACATGGAATGAGGTTTAATCATTAGATGACAACCACTTCGATTATTCGCCAGTACTTGGATTATTATGAACTAGTTTTTTCATATAACTTAATTATATGTACATATTCTGGTTCCTGAATATTAATTACATTATAAAACATATATTATAGTCTGGTTCAACCATGAGGATGGTTTCATGACCAGTAATGAATAA
Organism: Viscum album; assembly: GCA_963277665.1. NCBI lineage: Eukaryota > Viridiplantae > Streptophyta > Magnoliopsida > Santalales > Viscaceae > Viscum > Viscum album. The sequence goes on along the minus strand of OY728123.1, from coordinate 740,497,341 downwards.
GAAATTGAAGAACGAAACTTCGACATCCACGAAGATTATAAATCAGAACCTTATGGACGTCGAAAATAAAAGGGAGGGAGTAAGAATATTTATGATGTTTCTTCCATTCACATGATATAAATCCAGTATATAGATGATACTGGAGTTATCATTATCATTTGGACAGAGGAGGTGAGGAAAGAAGAAGGAAATAAAGGAATCTTAAAATGAAAGAAAACTTGCTAAATTTATCACGAAAATTCGGCATCCTAACGACGTCTCTTAAAATTTTATAAAAATATTTTGATAAGAGGAATGGAATATATCATCATTTATACATTATATGGATAGAAAGGGGTAATATTTAATTAAATATCTCAACATAGGACAAAGGTAATGGAATAGAATAACATAAAATGAAAGAAAAGTATGAAAATAAAAGAGGATGTTTACCTCTTTATCTTTTATCCTTGAGATCCTCCTTAAGGGCATTGGTTTTGGTCTTTTGGTGAGACCAAAAGCTCTAGGACGTGGGGAAGAAGATTGGGGAGGAAATTTGGAAGAATTTAGAAAATTATCAAGGCTTGAGAGGTGAGGGAGGAAGAGGGGAGTGAGGGTGGTATTTATAGTGGATGAGGGGGAGGTATTTTATATTATTTTAATCATTATTATAATATTTTTATCAAGACTATGGATACTCTCAATTCATGTGACCCAAAATAGTAATAATATCATGTGAGTTCAAACCAAGTGGCCTTGCATCACTTGTGATGTCATTAATAGTGTATTTAACTGATAATTTGTATATACGGTATTTTATCGTATTTCACTATTCATAAAAAATTCTAGTATTTAAGAAAAATCCCAAAAATTCACCGCTACCATTTTTCGACGTGTAGAATTCAAATGTTAAATCCATTTTTCAAAAAAAAAATTTTAAATATTAATAAATTATTTTTTAAATAAGGTCATAGTTAATTCGAAAAATAATAATATTGAAGTGCAATTAGTTTTATGTGACATTGGAAAATTAATGAAGATCCCATTATCCTATTGCCTTGGAAAAATAAAATAATATTATTATTTACTATACATGTGGTCATATTACTATTCATATTACTATTCATAAGGGTATTTTTCTATTCACCAATATCATGTTTGTTCTATCAGACTTCAAATGACTTACTGAGCACAACTCTAGATGAACATTTCTTGATATTCAAAAACATATAAGAGGATAGATTATAGAATTGAATTCTATATTTATTTCCAAAACTTTGGGGTGTTACATTATTCCCTTATTCGATGAATTAAGTCCTCGTAATTCATTTCATAACCACTAAAAAATTCTCTCGGACGTTTTAACCACATCTCCCGTCGTAGAGGATCCTCAGGTGTGTTCAGCAGAAAACCCAAATTGTTGCTCAAATCCTCTAGTTCTCTGACCCAGACACACCTCAGACAGAAGGGGTTGAACTCTTGCGTCGAACACTTGGGCTTCTAGAGGGAGGTTCAAAGAGTTCAATGTTTGGAAATGTATGAATGGACCAACATACAAAGAACTCGCCGAACTATGTCTCGACTGAGGACATCTAAGTTGTAGATATTGTTGTACAGGATAGAACTAAGGAGTTGGTACATGTTAGCTGCACAAAGGCTTCCCTCCAAAGCAGCCTCTTGAAAACATAACCTGGTCGTAATGTTCCTTCTAAGGGTGAAACATAGGAGAAGCCCTTTGTGGTATTTTCATCTTCGCCTATACTCAGCCAATTGTGTCATGGCTAGGTGGTAGTAAATAGAAGCATTCCATTGACAGGTGCGGAGAATTTCCGGATTGTTTTTTCCTTATTATAGTTGTCTACATGTTTTTCTCAAGTTTGCGAGAGGTAGGTACTCTTCTTCATAGGTTTTGATCGTAATGATCTCTTGGATCTCCACAGGAAGAGATAACATATGGGTTTGTCCTTCCATCTGAAAATTTATTATAAAAGTTCACTTAGTGATACTCATTCAAAAGTATAGTTGAGGAAATGATAACAAAAAAGAAGAGACAACATGTTATAATGTTATATAACTGCTGGTTCAAAAAGTAAAACTAGGATAATTGTTTCCCGAGTCCCCCAATACACGAATCCCTAACCTAGTTCAAATATTTCATACTCCCAGAACCATACGCAACACTAGACACACATTACTCCAGAAGTCCCTTTACCGAGAACACCACCGATGCTAGGGTGCTAGCAACCTCAGGTGAATTCCTAAGGTAGTATTCAGCTAATAAATTTCCTTATCCCAGACACACTCTAGACAGCTACAGTCGAAATTGTGCTTAAAGCACTCATGCTTCCATAGACAGGCACGAGAAGTGTGGAGGTCGGAAATTTTAGTGTGAAATAAATCCGTACAATTCCCACGCACCACATCATTCTTGAAGATATTGATGTCGTAAATTTCTTCATACACAATAAAAATCAGGATCTGAAATAGGTAGGTCGCTCGATGGTCACCATCCAAAGAAGCTTCCAGAAATTTACCCACAGCTCGGTAGTTATCAGCAGGAGTGAAACATAGAAAAAGAGCTTCATGATTCTTCCATGTCTTACTATATGCAGAAAATTTTTAATATGAAATACGGTAATAGACCAGATTGCTTCCTTGGTAAATATGGAGAATTTTTGGATGATTAGATACCCAATGGAGTAGTTTACAATTCAGACGTAAGTTGGCACAGGGCTGGTCCTCTTAGGAGTATGTCTGGACAATTATAGTCTCTAACAACTCGACAGGTAGTGATAAAATAATGGTTGGTTGACTCATCTTCTATCTCAAAAATTTTAGTAAATCAACATTCAGTATGGAAAATCCATTTTAAACCAAGTTATTGTTTTATATAAAAACATATCAAAAAATGAGAATACATCATCATTCATTTAGACATGATTTATGATACTCAAGAAATTACACAATCTCTTGCTCCCTTTCACAAAACATTAGTATGGACTTCCTAAAATCCATGGTGTTGTCCCTCTACCTCCACCGCCTAAGGAGGAAGGTTTTATTCAACTCTAATCCCAGGGCAGAACAAAGCTCATGGGTCTCATCTTCACAAATACAATCTCGGCAATTTTGATCGTGGTTAAACCCAAGCACTCATTTGATACATGTGGTTTTTCAGAGATAAGCATGGGTAACATCAAGTTCTGTGACATCCTCTTGGATTTGGTTCTAAAAGATCTTTCAAACCACGTCATATTTGAATGATTCGATGAAAGATTCAAAATCACAGATGTCCCCAAGCATGCCGAAACACAGGATTTGGTACATAAAGACTGCAAAGAAGTCTAGCTCCTTTGCAGCTTCTCCGAAAGCCGTGAAGGCCAACCATTTATTATTTAGGGTGAAACACAGGAAGAGTCCCTTGTAGTAATTACCTTTTTCTTTATAATTCTCGAATAGTGCATTGTTCATTTGGTTATACACACATTCCGATCCCCGAAAGATTCAAAGGACATTTGAGTTGATCAACACTTTGTAAAGAAGTTTCCAGGATAGTCAGAGGTTTCAAAAGGGTTCATAGTCTTCTGTACACGAATTCATAATTATAGTCTCGAGGATTTCTATGGGAAGGTAAAAAAGACTTGTACCTTCATTTTCCATCTGAAAATTAATAAAAAATATCTCTTAGTATTGTTTGAGAAAGTTTTTAATTGTTCAGTTCTTTGTTTCCAGAGTTATTAAAACCCAATAATATGAGGAAAATTTACATTAACTCCCTTATAATGTCTTGTAAAAAAATTATGAATTATCCTAAGCATATCCCCCGGGAGTGTCGTAACCAAGAGTGCAACAAGTCCCATTGTCATGTACCAGTTCCTGTTCGAGTCTAGCTCAAAGCAGTGTTTTCGGGTTTTACCCCTAGATACATCTGTTCCAGAGCCGCCTCTACCTTCTCTTATCCAGACATGGATGTATTTGATAGAAGGATTCACATATTCTATTCCTTACCAAAATACTAGGATGTTCATGTATGTTTATCCTCAAATACTATCTTAGGGCTTTTTTCCCTACTATAAATTTCCTAATCTAGTTTCCTAGTGTTCTACTAAACTTCCTCTGATACCAACTATAAGGACCCGACCCCAGTTGCCTGGAGCTGGTGCCTTGTTTGATTACATTGGCATACATACAAGGAATACGAATCACGAAGGACCGAGTTGTTTAGTATTTTTGGAAAGAAGTTACATACATAAGTTTAACTTTACAACATGAAGGGAAAAACAACACTATTTTATTCCACTAGAAACATCAAGTATCCTAGATTATGCTTGCAAGTAATTCATAAATTACTTCTTCATGTCCTAAGAAAATGAAACATATGAAATGGGTGAGCTCAAATGCTTAGTAAGAGTAAGAAATACAGTGGAAGATAATATAAACATTAGACATGGTTAATAATTGAAAACTCGTGCCTTTAATAATAAACATGAAACACATTATGGCAGGAATATGAGCTGAGTAAATAATGCCATAATAAAACATAATCATGAGTATTCTACTATTTGAATAACCACATGAACTTAAAATACTATAATCATAATGAGGGAAGTTCATATTCCAGACATCATAACCATACCGTCCAAGCCTTGTGCTAGGACCATAAAATAATCATTTTGTGAAGGCCTAGTGCCAAAACACTAGTTTGTCTCATGAGACCTACCGTTGCATAGAGGGGCTATAGCGGGCCCCACCTATCACATAATTAGTCCAATGAATTCATCATATGAGTGGGGATCAACATAAACAACATATACATTCATATTGAAACTATCATATGAAGTGTAACTAACTTTCACCAATTATTGAACATAAAAACTAACCATTCAGAATAATATGATAAATGGTTTTAGGATAGATCATCCACAATACAGTTATTCATAAAAAATTAAACAAAATATGTTATATGACTTTATAAATGATTAAACCCATTAATACCATGGAATAAATAAGTGCATTGAACGAAAATACTCTTATAAAATCATTAGGAAATTTTGAGATAAATACTATTTTCATGAAAAGAAGAGTTCTTTTGGAAAATCTTTGTATAAAACCAGAAGTGAAGTAAGATAGTATTTTCATAACAAAATAATTATTTTAAAAATATAATGGTTTCCAAAATAATATTATAGATTGCCCTTGTAAATAGATATGAATTGGAGAAATTCCCTTGAACCAGGCTTCTATTTTAGAAACAATTTTGAAAGATCTTTTTAAAATGTGTAACTATCCATAAAATATGGAAGGATTCTGGTTTTTAAACATATATATGATACTCACACAGAATATATGAGGAGTAAATAACAATACATAAGAATTTCATTGAGGTATTTAGAAAATTAACGTAACCCGAATGAAAATGGAAGTTCGGGTGAAAAAACCTTACACTTTGTAATCAAATGATTCGTATGCCCCAAAATTAATAACATAAAAATGATAGATTTAATACCATGAAGATAAAGATATTAATGATATGGGACATCAATGGTCAGTATAAACACACCATACAAAAGTATTATAAGTGAATATGGAAAATCTCACGAAAATGGAAGTGAGATGAAGAAACCCTTACCTTATATCCAAATGTGCTCTCCTCTTGAACATAAGGTCCTGGAATGTGAAATTATACATATCAATAACTTATTTCATAACTTAATAGACATGTATTTAGTTTATCATAATTCTGTTTAGTTCATTTATGTTATTATTTATAAGTTATTATATTGAATTCTGTCGTTTTAGGGTGTTTGTTTTCTTGATTTTCATATTCGGTTCACTTTCTTTTAAGTAATGAAGTTGAATGGATGTAAATCTCCAGAATTGAAATTAAATATTATTAATGAACATACAGAATTTTTAATGTCCATTTCTATCATTTTGTTACATGGAATGAGGTTTAATCATTAGATGACAACCACTTCGATTATTCGGCGGTACTTGGATTATTATGAACTAGTTTTGTCATATAACTTAATTATATGTACATATTCTGGTTCATGAATATTAATTAAATTACGAAATATATATTATAGTCTGGTTAAAACATTAATATGGTTTAATGACCAGTAATAAGAAGAAATTGAAGAAAGAAATTTCGTCATCCATTAAGGTTATAAATTGAAACCTTATGGACGTCGAAAATAAAAGGGAGGGAGTAAGAATATTTATGATGGTTCTTTCATTCACATGATATAAATATAGTATATAGATTCTACTGGAGTTATCATGATCATTTGGACATAGGAGGTGTGGAAAGAAGAAGAAAATAATGGAATCTTAAAATGAAAGAAAAATTGCTAAATTTCTCAAGAAAATTTGGCAGCCTAACGACGTCTCTTAAAATTTCATAAAAATTGTTTGATGAGAGGAATGGAATATCTAATCATTAAAAATAATATGGACAGTAAGGGGTAATATTTAATGAAATCACTCAACATAAGAAAAATGTAATTGAAGAGAATAATATAAAATGAAAGAAAAGAATGAAAATAAAAGGGGATGTTTACCTCTTGATCTCTTCCCCTTGAAGTCCTCCTTAAGGGCTTTGGTTCTGGTCTTTTGGGGAGAACAGAAGCTCTAGGACGTGGGGAAGAATATTGGGGAGGGAATTTGTCAGAATTTAGACGATTCTCAAGGATTGAGAGGTGAGGGAGGAAGAAGGGAGTGAGGGTGGTATTTATAGTGGAAGAGGGGGAGTTATTTTAGATTATTTTAATCATTATTATAATATTTTTATCAATACTATGATTAATCTCAATGAAAGTGACCCTAAATAGTAATAATATCATGTGAGTTCGATCCAAGTGGCCTTGCATCACTTGTGATGTCATGAATAGTGGTTTTAACTGATAATTTTTATATACGGTATTTTATCGTATTTCACTATAAAAAAATTCTATAATTTCAGAAAAATCCCAAAAAAATCACCCCTACCATTTTTCGACATGTAGAATTTAAAAGTGAACTCAATTTTGAAAAAATAATCTTCTAAATATTATTAATTTAATTTTTAAATAAGGTCAAAGTTAATTCGAAAAATAACAATATTGAAGTGCTATTAGTTTTTTGTGACATTGGAAAATTAATTAAAATCCCATTATCCTATTGCCTTGGAAAAATAAAATAATAATATATTTTACTATTCATTAGGTCATATTACTATTCATATTACAATTCATAATGGTATGTTACTATTCACTAAAAATCAAGTTTGTTCTATCAGACTCCAAATGACTTACTGAGCACAACTCTTTATGACCATTTCTTGAAATTAAAAACATTGAAGAGGATAGATTATAAAATTAATTTCTATATTTATTTCCAAAACCATGGGGTGTTACATCTTACATGAGTATGATTCATAAGTTAGAACAATAATGATGTTTGTTTAGATCATTTTAGTGGTTCTTTGATAATAACAACCTCATTTTGTCTTATAATTTAGAACCATGAGTATATATGAATTCCAGAACCATGGGTGAGTCATAACACATGAATTATAACCTGGTTAAACCGTATAAATGGTTTCATTACCAGACTTGGAAGAATTAATGTAATTGAAATCACATTGTCCAAGATGTCGGTAATTCGACACAAACAGACAATGTTTTTATTATTTAAATAAGTGGGAGATGAGAAGAAAAATGATGATTAATTTTCCATGAACATGAGATAATCTATAATATACATGATTATGGATATTTCATGACACATGGGTAATAAGTGATGAAGAAATAATGATAAATGAACTCAAAATAAAAGAATAAGTGAGAAATCTCTTACAAATATTCGGCAGCCCAAAGGCTATGTGACAGGGTTTTAAAAAACATTGAGAAGAGAGGGGACAATGGTCACCCATCCAGAAATGAATCATAATATAGAGAAGATAAATAATAATAAGGAAATAAGAACATGGTATGGGAACTTGAAAATTATACCACATAAAAGAAAATTTGAAAGGAAAAAAGAAAGAAATTGAGAATTTTCTTACATTGTAGAGTAACCCTTAGAACATGAAGGTTGGGACCTTGGGGGCTTTAAGAAACCTTGGGAGGACTGATATAAAGGTAATGAGGCAAGAGCTTCATTTAGGGAGAATTGGGAATGAATTCAATGAAGGGAATAGTTGGTATTTATAGGAAAAGTGAGGGATTATTTTAATAATTTCCAAGGGACACCTGATGGGTTGTATTTGCCAAACCATGGGCTTGCCCATGGCATTTTCTCATGGTATAAGCCACATGGGACACCTCACATCTTATTTAACTATACACAAGTCGACCATATTTATGACATCATTATTATATCATTAATGATTTCATTAACACACCGAAACTAAAAACTATATTTTTTTACTATTAACCGAAAAATCAACTGTTTCAAAAAAATCCCAAAATTCACCCTAACCGTTTATCGACTTGAAGATTTCAAAAATGAAGTACTTTTTTGAAAAAAAATTCTAAATATTATTAATTTAATTTTTAAATAAAATCATAATTAACTCAAAAATTATCAGTTCTAATTATACAACTACTTATTTATCACAATGAAACATTAACCAAAATGTTATTATCTTCAAACCTTAAGAAAATAAAATAATAATAAAATTTACTATTCAGTAGGGTCATATTACTATTCATATTAATATTCATTAGGGTATGTTAGTATTCACCAAAAAATAAATTGGTTCCAGTAGACTCCAAATAACATACTGAACACAATTGTAGATGACGGTTTCTGGAAATTTAAAACATAGAAGGGGAAAAATTATGTTTAAAGGATAGTTAAAATATCAACTTAAAACAAAGTTCCAAGAATTTCTATTTATTTTTAGAAAAACTTGGGGTGTTATATTATCCCCACCTTCTTGAAATTGCGTCCTCACAATTTTATTTACTTATTAAACAACTGAGGGTACTTTTCCCTCATAGCATTTTCAGACTCCCATGTTGCTTCATCAACCATGTGGTCTCTCCACAAAACCTTTACCTGGTAGATTACCTTATTCCGCAATACCTGTTCCATTCGATCAAGAATCTGAACTAGTTTATCTTCATATGAAAGGTTTTCTTCCAGCTGAACTGCTTCTGGGCTCAAGACATGTGATGAATCTGGCACATACTTTGTCAACATAGAAACATGAAAAACATTGTGTACCTGAAACAAACTCGGAGGCAAATCTACTCGGTATGAAAATTCTCCAACTATCTCCAAGATTTCAAAAGGACCAATGAACTGTTGACTTAGCTTTCCTTTCTTAAATAAACGCATCACACTTTTCCAAGGAGAGACATTAAGGAAAACATGGTCACCTACATCGAAAGAGAAGTATTTCCTTCTGTTATCTGCATAACTTTTATGCCTACTCTAAGCTATCCTCATGTGCTGCAGGATTATCATCACTTTCTCAGACACTTATTTTACTAATTCTGGCCCCATCAAATTTCTTTCACCAACTTCATCCCAAAACGCTGGAGTCCAACACCGCTTTCCATACAATTCCTCAAAAGGTGCCATCTGAATACTGGAATGAAAATGGTTATTATAAGAAAACTTAACTAAAGAAAGATGTTGATCCCAACTTCCTTGATAATCCCTTGAAGAAGCTCGAATCATATCCTCCATAGATTGAATCATTCGTTCTAACTGCCCATCTGATTGAGGATGAAAAGACATACTAAAATTTAACTCTGTTCCCAATGACTTCAGAATTCTCTTCCAGAAGTTAGAAGTGAACTTGGGATCTCAGTCAGATACAATAGAAATAGGTACTCCATGTAACCTGAAAATCTCCTTGAGGTACAATCGATATAGCTGATCCAAATACATTGTATATCGAATTGATACAAAATGTGCAGAAATTGTTAGCCAATCAACAATAACCCAAATAGCATTGTTACCTCGAGAAGTCTTTGGTAGTCCCACCACAAAGTCCATGGAGACATTCTCCCATTTCTACTCTGGCACTAGAAAAGGATGAAGCATCCCCTTCGGTAACTATCGATCTACTTTAACCTATTGACATGTCAAACATCTCATGGTAAAATCAACAATATTTCTTTTCATTCCATCCCACCAATAATAATCCCGAAGGTCTCTTTACATCTTGGCACTTCCAGGATGAACTGAAAATGGAGAACTATGATCTTTACACAACAATTATTTCTTCAACTGAGAAACACAAGGCACACACAACCTTTTACCAAATCATAAAAAAATCATTATCTAGATTATATTATGGAAACTTATCCATTTTAACCAATTCTACCTTTTTTTGTAGCTCACATTCTTCCTTCTGCGCTTGCTTAATTTTTTCTGACAACAAAGACTGCACTGAAACCTGAAACAAAATGAATGTATTTCCTACACCAACAACTTCTATGCCAAAATTCAACAAATCTTTAATCAAGGTATCATGTTCTTAATGTAACATGGTTAATGATGCATGATGTTTCCGACTCAAGGCATCCACCACTGTGTTTTATTTTCCGATATGGTAATTGATCATGCAGTCATGAAATTTTATCAGTTCTAGCCATATTATCTACCTAGTGTTTAATACCTTCAGAGTGAATATATAATTTAGAGATTTATGGTCAGTATATATTTGGCATTTGGTTTTTTATAGATGATTCCTCCAAATTTTCAAAGCAAAAACTATAGCTGCCAATTCCAAATAATTAGTGGGATAATTTATCTCATGTGTTTTATAGTGTCTCGAAGCATAGGCAATTACCTGATCATTCTACATCAAAACACAACCAAGTCATTTCAAAAAAGCATCACTATATATGAAAAACTCATCATTTCGGGAAGGTAAGGCCAAAACTGGAGCAATCACCAATCTTTTCTTCAGTTCTTGAAAACAAACCTCACATTCCTCTGTCCAAAAAAATTTAACCCCTTTCTATGTTAACTTAGTTATCAGGCTTGATAACCGTGCAATGTTCTTATCAAAACGTTAGTAATAACTTCCTAATCCCAGAAAACTATGAATTTCTGTAACATTTGTGGTTCTTGGCCATTCATCAACTACTTTTTTTTTGTAGGATCAAATGTTATTCAATCCTTATTTACAATGTGCCCAGGAAAAGAAATATGTTGCAACCAAAAATCACACGTTTTGAATTTTCCATATAGTTTATTTTCTTTTAAAGTTTGTAAAAAAACCCTTAGATGTTTTTCATGCTCCTCAATATTTATAGAAAATACCAGAATGTCATCAATAAATACAACCACAAAATTTTCAAAGAACTCATGAAATACTCAATTCATAAGATTACTGAATACAGTAGGTTCATTATTTAATCCAAATGGCATAACAACAAATTAATAATGCCCATATCTTGTACAAAAGGCTATTTTCGGGATGTCACCCTCCTTCATCTTCAGCTGATGGTATCCAGATCTCAAGTCAATCATGGAAAAGTACTGAACTCCCTAGAGCTGATCAAACACGTCATCAATATGAGGCAAATGATACCTGTTTTTAATATTGATGTTATTCAAAGATCTATAATCAATTCAAAGTCTCATGGATCCATCTTTCTTTTTAACATACAAAATAGGGGCTCCCCATGGTGAAGTTCTAGGACGATTGATGCCTTTTTCAAGGAAATCATTCAACTAATTTTTCAATTCAAGAAGTTCCATTGGAGCCATGAGATATAGGGGTTTTTAAATTGGCTTAGCATCAAGAACTAAGTCAATTGTGAATTCAACTTCTTGACCAGGTGTGACACCTAGTAACTCATCAGGAAAAACATCAAGGTATTAATTTACCACTGGCACATCATTAATTTGAATAGTTCCCTTGTTTTCAAAAATATGATTAAGATAACTTCCATTTACATCTTTCAATAGTTTTTCAGCTTCCTAATATGTTATCAATTTTATGGGTTCATTCTTGTATACAAACTGAAAATATTTTTGAAAAACAACTTCTTTAGCTCTACAGTCAATCATAGCATGATAATCTGAAAGCCAGTCCATCCCTAGAATAACATCAAACTTGACTAAGGGTAAAACAAAAAGGTTTGAAGGTATAGTCTTTCCACAAACCACAATAGAAATATTCTTATATTTCTTATTTGCTATAACATTTCCCCCTGGTGTTTTAACAAAAAGTTTAGGACTCTTTTGTTGGGGTGATATTTCCAATTTTCCAGAAAATTTCTCAGAGATGAAGGAATGTGTTGACCCCGTATCAAACAAAACTTTAGCAAAATCTAAGTGAACAAACAATGTACCTGATAGAAATTCATTGGATGGCCCAAATTCTACTGACATAGTCTCAAAGGATCTCACTACACCTTTCTGCTTGTAGTCCGGCTTCTTTGCATCATTCATATCTCTCTTTGGGCAGACATTTTCATAATTACCCATTTCACCACATTTAAAACACTTTACAGTTTTCATATTAGGATTATTCTTAAGATCATTTTTATTGCAATATTTGGCCATATTTCCAAACTTAAAACATTTAAAACACTTCCCAGATTTGATACGACATACCCCAGGGTGTTTCTTGCCACACTTTTCACAAACTGGAAATTAAATTTTCTTACCATCAGATTTATTTGGTTGATTCTTACCCATTGCTTTCCAACTGGACCTCTTCTTTTCTTTTTTTCCAAAATGAACATGATCATCAGAAAACTCCATCTCTACCCTCTCAGCACATCGGACAAGTTTCTCATAACTTTTTAATTCACGGGAGGCCAACGACCTTCGATACCTTGGCTTTAGTCCTGAGTAAAAGTGATTGATTTTTCTATCAAGATCCATAATATGATTTGGAGCATACCTCACCAGTCGGGCGAAGTTCACTTCATACACAGCCACTGAATCTTCCTCCTTCTATTTCAACTCATGGAAATTCATCTCCATTCTATGTCGCACCACCTTAGGAAAATATTTTTCAAGGAAACGACTTTTAAATTCATCCCACTCTAAGGCATAAAAATCCTCTGTACCCCTGATATTCCTTACCCTGGACCACCACTGATCAGATTCCCCTTCAAAATGATAAATGTAAATACTTACCTTTTGATTGTCTAAACATCCCATAACATAGAATATCTTTTCAAGGGCTTTGATCCATCCTTCAGCTGCTACTGGGTCAGAAGATCCATTGAATGCAGGAGGATGTTGTCTCATAAAATGTTCCACTACTGTCATGTTCCGTTGTTGTACCTCTATTGGTTCTCTTGCATTGATGACACCACCATTTATTGCCTGTGTTAGCTGGTGCATTACTATCACAAACTGCTCGGTTCTAATCCCTACCATTCCGGGCTATAGTTCTGGAAGGATGTCATTCTATCGGTGCCTCTCCTCTTCAGCATACTAGTTCCTTATGAGGACAACCATTCTGAACAAACATGTCTTAGATAAAGCAACATGGTAATATTTAGATTCTATAACATTTAAAATTAAACATAGAGTGAAAATCATTTATGTTATTCTATTAACATCACCCTAACCCTTATAGTTATCTACACCATCCTCTGATACCAACTATAAAAAACCGACCTTATTACATACATAATCTTGAATTTAGTCAAGAAAACACTTACTTTTACATTGAAGTTATATTCATGTTTAGAGATTTAGAGAATTAGGAAAAAACATTCATAACATTACACATTGTTACAGAGTGGATACCAAAAAAACATATTCAAATTATTTCCAAAATATAAACATTAAAACTTGAAACAAGACTCGTTGAAAATTATTCAACATTTAACATGTCATACATCCTTGTATTACAGATCCATTAACCTATGAATAATCATTTAGAAACATGGGATGAGTAAAAATGCTCAGTAAGGGATGGAAAAGAAGGAAAAAATCACATTAGTCCATGAATACTCATAACGTATGAAAGAATTTTTAAAAGACATTCTTGTCACCCATATATAATTACTTTGTGTAACTTTTTATTTACAAAAGATACACACAAATAATGAGAACATAAATATAATAATAAAGGTATCTTGTGGAATTACTTACATAATCTTGTAACCATTATTGGCTACCTTATAATTTGTAACCCTCATGGCTACCTTACTTTGTGTAACCTTCCCAGTTACACTTGGAGTAACCATATGGCTGAACTCCAACTTAATCATAAACAATGAATTGGAGGGAGATATAGGTCCCACCATTAATCATAAATAATTCCCAAGAACCAAAAAATAATCATACACCATGAATAATTCCATAAAAACATTACTTTGGAATTTCGTAAAGCTGAATTTAAAAAGAGGATTTTTAAAGAAAATCCCCTTATAAGTATCATACAATTAAAGAGAGACTTAATAGAGTGGATGGAGGATGTATATATACTGTAAATACACATAATAAAACATAATATAAACAAAACCCATCACACAAACAATTTATATAGCACATAAATAATGAAGTAGAAGGTTAACCCAATGAATGGAAATCAGGTTAAGAATTCCATTACCTTCGGTTTGTCTTACTTAAATATTGTTGAAACATCCTGTATAAAGGTTAAAATAGTGTTATTAGTTTTTTAATGAAACATTTTCATTTTTATAACATCTTATATTATCATTTCATACCATCATTTCAACCTTTAATTGTTAGTATTTTTCTCCTTGCACTGTTTTTGGGTGAGTTCTTAACATGATTTCCATGATTGGTTCATGGTGGATGTTCCTATCGAATGGAACTGAAACTCTATAATTGTAAGGCTGAAGTATTTACATAAATACAGTAATATAAATTATTCCATTTATCATTTTTAATTCTTACATGAGGATGATTCATAAGTTATAACATTAATGATGTTCGCTTAGATCATTTTAGTGGTTCTTTGATAATAACAACCTCATTTTGTCTTATATTTGAGAACCATGAGTATAAAATAATTCTAGAACCATGGGTGAGTCATAAAACCTGAATTATAACCTGTTTAAAACATATAAATGGTTTCATTACCAGAATGGAAGAATTAATGGAATTGAAATCACATCGTCCACGATGTCGGAAATTCGACACAAACGGACAATGTTTTTATTCTATAAATAAGTGGGAGAGGAGAAGAAAAATGATGATTAATTTTCCATGAACATGAGATCATCCAGAATATAAATTATTATGTATATTTCATTACACTTGGGTAAGAACATATGAATAAATAATGATAAAGGAACACAAAATAAATGAATAGGTGAGAAATCTCTTACAAAAATTTGGCAGCCCAACAGCTATGCGACAGGGTTTTAGAAAACATTAAGAAGAGAGGGGACAAGGGTCACCCATCCAGAAATGAATCATAATATAGAGAAGATCAAGAATAATACAGAAATATGACCATTTTATGGAAACATGAAAATTATACCACATAAAAGATAATTTGAAAGGAAAAAGAAAAAAATTGAGAATTTTCTTACCTTGTAGAGTAACCCTTAGAACATGAAGTTTGGGACCTTGGGGGCTTTAGGAAAACTTGGGAGGACTACTATGAAGGTAATGAGGCCAGATATTCATTGAGGGATAATTGGGAATGAATTAAATGAAAGGAAGAGTTGGTATTTATTTTAAAAGTGAGGGATTCTTTTAATAATTTCCATGGGACACCTCATGGGTGGTATTTGCAATCCCATGGGCTTGCCCATGGAATTTTCTCATGGTATAATCCAGTTGGGACACAAAAATATTATTTAACTATACACAAGTCAAACATATTTAGAAGATCATTATTATATCATTAATGATGATATGAACACACCGAAACTAAAAACTATATTTTTTACCATTCACTGAAAAATCAACTGTTTTAGAAAAATTTCCAAAAATCTCCCTAACCATTTATCGATGTGTAGATTTAAAAAATGAAGCCCTTTTTTGAAAATAATTATCTAAATATTATTAATTTAATTTTTAAATAAAATCATACTTAATTAAAAAATTATCAATTCTAATTCTTCAACTACTTCTTTATCAAAACGAAAAAATAACCAAGATGTTATTATCATCCAACCTTAAGAAAATAAAATAATAATAAAATTTACTATTCATTAGGGTATATTACTATTCACCAAAAAAATTTAGTTCCAATAGACTCCAAATAACATACTGAACACAATTGTAGATGATAGTTTCTCGAAATTCAAAACATAGACTTGGAAAAATTATGTTTAAAAAATAGTTATAAATATCTACTTAAAACAAAGTTCTAAGAATTTCAATTAATTTTTAGAAAAACCTTGGTTGTTACAATTGGTGTCACCCCAAATTTATTTACATGATATATAAACATTAACAATAGAATCTGGAGACCCTTATGTGCATCCTCAAGGGTCAGTATTGAACGGTTTGGAATGTATTCCTCAAACATTGTGTAATCCACCAATAGATGAATGTGTTAGGTGGGTGAGGATGTTCTATGACCAACATGGGTTGTTGTTGTAGTTTATGTTCTAGAATATTCTCTCAATGGATAAATGATTTTGGGTGATGTTTTTGTCTGCGAGAGTAGTATTTGGTGTCAAAAAGATAATAGGGGAAATATTCCCTGGTCAATTCCTCATCGTAAGTGAAAAACATGCTCAATTAGATATAAACATGTAACATAATAATCATTTCTTGTTCTTAGTTTTTGTATTTTAATGACATATAATTATCTTGGGGATAAAGGAAGATTTAATGGGAACCCTAATTATGTATTATTTCACATCAGTCATACCATTTTCATTTTTATAGGAGATGTAAAAAAATTGGCCAACACTATGTAAACTGGGCACTTTTACTATTTGATAGATTCTTGTCGGGTTACCCAATTTTGTTTCATATGGATATTTTGGATTGGAAGTTGATTGTGAGGGGATTAGTACAGTTTGAAAATAAATGATATCGGTTGGATTCATCTATAGAAACACCCAGTAGTACCCACATTCATGAAAGTACAAGAACCTATTTTCTCAAGGTAGGTGGTCCATTAGGGTTTCAAACCCTAGTGACACATATAAACTCACATTGGTAGATAGGATTGGAGTTAGAGATCATCACACCATTTTTTGGGGAATTATTTCCTATTTCAAGAATTTCTTATAGATTTTAGAAATGTTTAAGAATCACTTCCAAATCCTAACATGGGACCAGTTAACCCAATAAATTAACAAGGTGTTGAATACTTTTATCAGTTTGTGGGGGGGTTATATTAATGAGGATATCTATATATATACAAGTATATTCATATATTTCTAGTTATTTCCTAGAAATGGGTTGTTTATTGTATTTTGAATCCATATAACTACACACTCCGGTGTTTACAACTATTCGGGAAGGTGATTGATTATGGGATAAAATATTAAAATGAATCATACATATCCTATTTATAACAAGAATATAAAACCACATAGTTAATTTATGTTCAAGTTGTTTAGTTTAATGCCTTGTTGGAACGACACACATGAGGTCACATAGGCACCATGAAGGATATTTATCTAGGGTTTACCAACATGGTAGTGCCTTTGAGACTTAAACTAAGGTGGATACCCTCATATGGGGGAAATCATATCATTTCACTAAATGGGGAATACAAAATGAGGCTTATCTAGATTGGGATATTTACGATACAAGTGGTATGATAATTGAAAATCCATAAGCATACGTGCGCCATGATTGGTGTGAGAAATAAGGACTATATGTGATTAGACTCCCAACATATGGGTACCAAACTTATGCACTTGGGAAACCCTAATGAGAATTTGACATGGAGATTAGCATATTGGAAGGAATATTATGTATCATTTTCTGATAGAAATTATGTACTCGTAGTTTAGTTATCTTCTTAGTACAATAATGGATGAGGAATAATGATGAAGCCATAGGAGAGTTTGGGTCTCATCTGTTAGAGTGACCAGGTTATAAAGGGAATTACACCATGGTGAATACCCATTGGAGCTCGGGACTTATAAATGAATCATATGTATCCTATTTAGATACGAATTACAGTTCTCATAGTTTAATTTAGGTTATTTCTGAATATTTCTAATATAAAAGGTTATCACGTCTTAGGGTGTCTGTTTCTGACGCTTTCGTCGGGGCGCGTGCATCCGTCCGTCCGCGGATGAGGACGCGCGACTTTGTTACCCCACATTCCCTCTTTCTAAATGCGGGCGGCATTCGTTCCTTGTTCAGGTACGTCTGCTCTTTGATCGAAACGGGATGATGGGATGTCGGTTCTTCCCTCCGTGGAGTCCTCCTCGGAGCTCATTACCTAGTCTGGGTCTCCCTCCTTGATTTAATACGTAGTTCGTGAAACTCTTCCCAGTGCCATGTTTCCATGGACGCCGGTTAATTACACTGCTTGTGTCAGGACATTCCAAAGGGTCTAGTCAGGGCAGCAACCTTCTGTCGGGGGAGTAGTCACGTTGAGGCATCAGTAGCGTGTCTGGGTGTTGGGGAACCTGGAATGTTTGTCTGTTGTCCCTGGTTATAGGGCTTCTCGAGGGCGTGGAAGCCCGAGGCATCCCACATCGAACGCGGGGAATTATATTCCATAGACACATATCTGAGGTTTTCCTCAGCTTCCCGTGTTTAACACAGGGTACGCTGCGAGTTTAACGTCCAGCGGAGACGGATCAACCCAACCAGAGCATTAGCTAGGATAGATCGGATTGAGGGATTTCTCTTGAAGGGATGCCGATACCGGGGCCAGCCCATAGGCGGCTGTGAAGAGGAGCGTGCTGACATGGTCGCACCGAGATGTGATGATTCGGGCGAGGACCGGGGTGGATGGTGGATGAATGGAGCGGAGGGGAGTGAAATGGGACCATCGCAGGGGCGACTGTGATGTTGGGCTTGAGCCTGGAAGTGGCTTCCTACATATCCCCGTGGCAGGGAATCAAAGTCCATGTAGTTCGGGATGGTTCCGGTAAACCGGTCATGAGGGTGGACCTTGGTCCGATGGGCATCATCAGCGAACCGACGTGAAGGTGGACCTTGGTCTTATGAGAGATGGGCTTGAACCCCAGGGAGGCTTCCTATGTACAATGCCTTGACATTGATAAAATACCACGTAGTTCAGAGGGTTTCATCGGTGAGCCGACGTGAAAGTAGACCCGTGGTTCCACTAGTGGTGGGCTTGAACCTTGGGAAGGTTTCCTACGTACCACGCCTTGACATGGATCAAAGTCCTCGTATTTCAGGTTGGGTGAAATACAATTTAACGTCATGCGGGACGGTAGTGAACCCTGACGTGAAGGAATGATGGGTGGGCTTGAACATCAGGTAGGCTTCCTACGTTCCATGCCTTGGCATGGATCAAAGACCTCATAGTTCAGGTTGGGTGAAAATGGGGGCTTGGCACACCGACAAGGAGACGGTTTGGGCCAATGATTGTTGGGCTTGAACCTCGGGAAGGTTTCCTACGTACCATGCCTTGACATGGATCAAAGACCACATAGTTCAGATGGTTTCATCGGTGAGCCGAAGTGAAAGTAGACCCATGGGTCCACTAGTGGTGGGCTTGAACCATGGGAAGGTTTCCTACGTACCATGCCTTGACATGGATAAAAGTCCTCATAGTTCAGGTGGAATAAAGTTTAACGTCATGCGGGACAGGGGTGAACCAACGTGGATGAGGTCGGGATGACCGGATGGTGGGTTTGAACCTGGTAGAGGCTTCCTACGTACCACGCCTTGACATGGAGCAAAGTCCTCATAGTTCGGGTTAGTCACAACGGCTTCCCGTTGGACCAGAATGCAGTTTAACATCGTGCTGGACGTAGGTAGAACTTGACGTGAATTGATAATGGGTGGGCTTGGACCTCGTAGAGGCTTCCTACGTACCATGACTTGACATGGATCAAAGACCTCGTAGTTCAAATGGGGCTTTGTCGGAGAACCGATGTGAAAGTGGACCATGGTCCAATAAGTGGTGGGCTTGAACCTCTGGAAGGATTCCTACGTACCATGCCTTCACATGGATCAAAGACCTTGTAGTTCAAGTGGGAATGGTTGTGCAGTTTAATGTCATGCAGGACGAAGGGAGGGGCATACGGTTTAACATCATGCTGGACGAGGGAGAAACTCGACGTGAATGAACGACCGAGAAATGTGGCTTGAACCTCTTGGAGGATTCCTACGTACCATGCCTTGACATGGATCAAAGTCCTCGTAGTTCAGGTTGGTCACAACGGCTTGCCATCGGACCAGAATGCAGTTTAACCTCGTGCTAAACGTAGTTGGGACCCGATGTGAAGAAATGATGGGTAGGATTGAACCTCAGGGAGGATTCCTACATACCATGCCTTGACATGGATCAAAGACCTCGTAGTTCAAATGGGTGAGTTACAACGGCTTACCATTGGACCAGAATGCAGTTTAACGTCGTGCTGGATGGGAATGGGACCCGATGTGAATAGGTAACGGGTGGGCTTGAACCTCATGGAGGCTTCCTACGTACCATGCCTTGACATGGATCAAAGTCCTCGTAGTTCAATAGGATTGGGGTCAGGGTCGGTGCTCACTCTAAGCCCACGTGAGTCATGCTCGGTGTGAGAAACAAGAGGTTGCAGGACCTGACGATCACGTCGCAAAGGATGCGTCCGTGAGAAGCGAAGAGGGGATTACGCGTTAGGCGGCCCATGGTGTTGGGACTTACTCCAGGGTGGAGGCCCATGGTGCGACAAAGCGCAGTGGTCACAGTTTAGCGTCATGTGTTGAGGACATGGTGCTTGGCAGTTTAACGTCCTGCAGCTTAGATGAGGTGGGCTCACTCCGCACCCCTAGGACTTACATAACCGGTACCCTCTGGTCCTTGGGGAAGGGAAGGTACCAGTAAGGCCTTGGTCAAGGGGGGTTATGGGATGAACCATCAAGGGGTCCACGTTAGCGTGTCTATGCGAAGATGCAATAGCCGTTAGAGTGCCTATGTGAAGAAGCATTAGGCGAAGCAATGCTACGGGTGGTATTGTCCATGGGACTTTGAAATCACATCGTGCAAACCTGGAGGGTCGCACGGGAAGAGGAATTTCTAAGAAAAGGAGTGTGCTTCACGAAGTGGAGTGCCTTGGCCTTAGCACGGGGCGTGGGTGAAAATGGAAGGTGCTTCGCGAAGTGGAACAGTGTTTGCAGAGCACTGCCTCGCGAAGAAGGGGTGTCTCGCGAAGCAAGGTCCTGCGAAGCAGTGTGCTTCGTGATGTGTAGCGATCCAGCCTTAGCGTAGGGATCACTAGTATGGGTTGGGTGTTTCGCGAAGCATAAGTGCTCTGTGGCTGGTCGGGTTCCCTTGGGAATCCCCTTCCTTCACGAATGCCCTTGAGCTTCGCGAAGGGCATCCCTCTCGGAAGAGGGGCTCAAAACGAGACAAAGTAGAGGCGTCTCGCGAAGTAGGAATACCTCGCGGAGCTCATGATTCCCGGGGAAAATATTGCTTCTCGATTCGGGAGAGGAGAAGCTGAAAGGTCGGATTGTCCGTCTGTGGGACTCAGGGGGAGTTCAGTATTTATAGGGAAGGGGCACCGCGAAGCAGAACTCACGAGCCGCCTCCGGTGCTTCGCGGCGCGCTCGCGAACGTCAACGGCGTTTGCGGAGCATCACCGCCTCTAGAGCTTCAGGGTGGCTCGCGAACTTCAAACTCCTTCATGGAGAATCACCGCCTCTGGAGCTTCGCGGCGGTTCGCGAACGTCAAACACCTTCACGGAGAATCACCACCTCTGGTGCTTCGCGAGGCCGCGATGGTCGGGGCGCTGCGCGGTGGGGCTTCGTGTGGGTGCTTCGCGTCAGGGCATCGCGAGGCGGCGCACCTACCTTCCTTTTTGCTCCTTTATTTCGGGTCATATTTTTTGGCGCCAACAAATTCCCACCCTCAAACTTGGAGCCACGGTGGACAAGGGTTGAAGTCTGAGGGAAAATTGCCAAAATTGTCGGAGGTTCGCGATGCCGCTCTGTGAAGGGGGCCCGCGATGCTGACTGGGGCTGCGGATCCAGACGCATCGCGATGCTCCAGGGTCATTGCCTATAAATAGGGGGGTCGACCTCTTTTTTCTTCACGTACATTCCTTGTTTTTTTGTGTTCTCGACTTCGCTAATCTCCGCGTACTCCACGACAGCCCTCCATGAATCGAGCTTCGCGGCGATCCGCGGGTCTCCGGCTCCGCGCCCGTGCCAAGAGAACCTCTCCTTGTCAGCCTTGGCCAGACATTGCGGCTTGGTCTCGCGAGCGATCTTCTCGATCCGGCTTCGCGATTCAGCTTCGCGGTCGAGCATCACGATCCAGCTGAAAAAGTTCTTTTCTGAGGGCCAGAGTTAAAATGGCCCATCAAGAGGCTGTATTGGGGGTGATTACAGATGCTGCTCATCGGGATGAGATGGCCAACTGTCCAAGCTTGGGGGAGATGGTCTGAAGCCACTTGGACCACACTTCTTTGACAGATCTGTTATCGGAGGGTCAGAAGGATTATCTGCAATGCAAGAAACGGCCATTGTACGGCTTCGGGCTGAGAGATGACATCTTCATCCCTGAGGCGAGTAGGGATGAACCAGCTTGCTGGTTCAGGAGCATACCATGCCAGCACCAATGGTTTAGGGCGGCCGATGGTCACGCACAAGAAAACTTCACACCCGTCACTGCTGACTGTCTCTACAACTATGTGAATGACATCGACGGGAGGCCACTGCAACCAGAGACATCCCCTCCTCTCTACCGTACCATGCTAAAGGCAGCATTGCAGGATTCGAAGAAGGGGTGGTCTGATGAGTGGGACCTACGCCAGGGCGGCAACTTTACTGATGAATGGGCCTAGGCCTACTGGGTAGGCGCCTCATGCGAGGAGTTTGGGGCTGAGCTGAGGAGAGTGGGGTTGTATGAGGCAGCATGGGCCACCCAATTCCACATTTACCAACCCAAGAAACTGATGTCGGAATTACTGAGCAGATGTTCGTCTAGGACCAACACTTTTCACCTGCATCTCGGGGAGGTGGGCATCAGCCTGTGGGATGTCCACCAGATTTCTGGGGTTCCGATCTTGGGGGCCATGTATGACGAATTCCTCCCCGTCATCAGTGCATGGGAGGATATGGAGAAAATGTCGCGACTGGCGTCGGCGCTGATGGCACTTGTCCATGGAGAGGACAAGGAGGAAGTGAGGGATGTCCATTTTAGGAGATGGTTCAAATGCTTCATGAACTTCCCAGAGAATCGAGAGTTCCCTCCGAGGCCTCGAACTTGTCCGAGAGCGGCCCAACGGGGCAAGGGGCACTCGTACTGGCGGGTCTTGGAGGACAGCCAATGGAAGACTTGGGGTTTCAATGTCAGCACAGAACAATAGCCGATAGTCAGGCTGGCGGCGATCATCACGGCTCTCATCTGCGGTTGGATCCTACCGGTGAGAGATACAAGCATGGGGGTGCAGCCCAGCTCATTTATCATGGCGTCGATGTTGGCCATGGGGCAGCGGATCAATCTGTGGATTGTAATGCTCACTAAACTGTACAGAATGCTGCGGCACATTAGCGAGGTCAAGAAGCCGCCAAGGATATGCAGTCCCTTTCACCTCCTGTATGGGTGGATCGCAGTGCATATCTAGGGGATTTATGAGTATCCAAACCCTATTTTGCCACCGGGATCGAACTTCCGCCCCTCCATCCTGAACGCGGTCGGGAGCTTCCCGTTCAAACTGGCTGTTCCGATGGTATTGAATCGGGTGTGGAGGGCGGACGAGTTTAATTTCCACCCCTTCCCCTTGCTGACGGGAATACTTACTGATGACGGGCGGGGAACGGAAGAACATCGGGCCTACCTCCTAGCCTTTCGAGGTGGAGTTTTGGTGGCACAGATAGATCGTGAGCCACTCCACGAACCGTACACCCCGCATCGGTTTGCGAGGTAGTTCCAATGCCTCCAGCGGCTGACCCCGTAGGTCTACTGGGAGGTGCGTCACGAGGATCACCTGTGTGTGATGAGGAAGTTGTGGCTCATGTTCACACGGGAAGATGGGATGATGCGGATTGCATTGCCTCCATCCACCGCCGCTTTCGGATTGGTGAAGGAGTACGCCATCAGTTGGGAGGCTGATTACCCAGGAGAGATGCTGAAGCAACCAACTATTCGTGTCGGTGACGATGGGCCTCCTCTATCTCGAGGTCGGGGTCGGAGGGCAGCTAGGGCCGCTCGTGATAGTGGGGCTGCCATGGCGGCGAGACCCACACCGGCCGAGGGTATGGTAGCAGCGGTGGATCCGGTGATTCCGGAAGAGCGGGGTCATCCAGAGGGGCGGCCACCGAGGGGATTTCATAGGATATCCACTCAGGCTCTGGGGAAGCGTCTGTGTCATATTGACATGGAAGAGGATAAAATTTTCCCAGAATCTTGGGACATTTGGGATGTCAACCGGCAATTCCTCAACCCACCCAAAATATGGACCCACCTGAATCGCCTCGGGATGGAATTACCGGGAATAGGCCTAGTTCGGGCTGGATTCATGGCGTCTCCGGCAGAGGCAGAACAATACCTGACCAAGCTGGAGGATTACGTCCACTCCAGTGGTATCCCTCGCCCGATGACAGACCGGGTGAGGGTACTGTTGAATCAGACGGTCCCCCCACAGTTATCGGCCGCCGATCTGAGGGAGCGCTTCCCCTTTCCGGAGGAATCAGAGGAATCCTCTCGGGAGGATGAGGCTGGAGGAGGGAGCCCATTGGAGGAGGGAAAGGTCGGAGACCGAGGCTCAGAATCTGACGACTTCGCGGAGGCTCTCGAGGTTGAATTCTGAACTTCTCTCATTACGATCTGTTCTTGGGTCACTATGGACTTCCCACCAATGTTTGAGCCATACAGGAGGAACTTGTCCGCATGCCTCGTTCTCGCTCCTTGGCGGGTGATGATGCGGGACCTTCAGAACCCACGCCTATGGCTGCGTCCAGTTCCGCGTCTGGTGGGACCAGGGTGCCCGAGGTGGCTCCTCCAGAATTTTCAGACCTTCCAACAATATACGGAGGGCCTCATCCCGAGGTCCCATCAGCACCAGCTCAAGAACAGCGCCAGGAGGTCGATCTCTGTAAGTCTCCTCTACCGGTCTCCTCATCGTCACATGTAGGCCATCCCAACTAACGTTTATGTCCCTCTCTGTCGTACAGTTCTTCGACTGGCGTGGGATGATGCAGCAAGACTGGTCGTGATGTCTGGTGGTGCCCCTCCTAGGGGCATACCGGTGATGGTGGCGATAGTCCCCCCATATCCTCAAGCTGCGACACACACCATCACTGGCGGGACCATCAGCAGGGCCGTACCCGAAGTCATTGAGGTGGACTCTGAAGAAGAGGATCAACCGGTCGGTCCCAGTCCTGTCGCGCCTGCTTCAGTGTCAGGTGTCATACCAGATTCAACACCAGATGTAGATCCTGCCGAGGATTTCTTGTGGGTGTATCCCACGTACGAGCCCGCCAATCGTGTGGACTGGGACGAAACGACCTCCGACGAGGAAGACAACAGCATAGTCCGCCGCCGGTCGTGGAAGCTGATCACGCGCTTTATCAAGGACACCCCCCAAGCGCAATGGCTGGCCAAAATGGATAGACTCTGCTCGCGGCTGCGCGAGCTGTGTGCTGGGGGAGTGGATGCCCAACGTCCTCACGCACTCATCCGAGATCTTATGGATAAGAAGATCCGGGAGCATGATCATGGGCTCAGCGTGGGCTGGCAGCGGAGGAAGGTGACCAGCATCAAGAAGCTCCAGGAGGCTGAAGGCGAAGTCCAACAGATGCAGACCCGGGCAGACGTGCTTTCAGCCTCTATTGATGCACAATATGAGCTGGTCTCACGACTAAAGGCTCAGCTGGAAGAGGTGGAAGAGCATATGGGGAAAACCTCTATAAAGATGGATGCCGTTCAGGCTGAGGTAGAGAGGTCCAATGCCAGGACTAACGAACTGCACCCCGCCGCTGCTGAGGAGGAGCGGGAGCTGATTCAGCGGCAGCAAGCCTTGGATGCCGCAAGTCAATGGGTGGCGGAGCTGCAACGCTCTTTTGACAGGGTAAACCCGTCCATGGGGGGAGTCAACCCCCGGGTATTGTAACAAACCCAAAAACCTTTTATTGATACTTTCATGCTTCAATTTTTTATGTTGTAGCAGACATGATTTCCACTGTTTGAATTGCCTTGTTACATCCCTACAATGTTTGCGGGACGTTCAGTGACAATTCCCCAAGCCCACGTGGGTCGAGCCCGATGTGAGAAACAGGAGATAGTTTCCCTTTCATCCCTCCGAACATGGGAGTGGGGATCATGCTCCGGGCATCCGGGATTCGGATTAGCAGCCCGGATTTCTGAAAGACGGGAGAGGCTTGATCAGAGAAGGAACTTTCAGGATAGCCGAATTACCGTTTCTTCAGCATGCTCTTATGCGTGAACGGGGCAACGCCAGGGGTGCTGAAATCGGTCCAAACAGATGAAAATGGGAAGTGTGAATCACGATACCCAAGATTCAGAACACTATGGGGATGGAGTGACAATAAGGGACAACCGTTAACCTTGGAGGAGAAACGGTATCCTTACTGCGTTAGCCTGAAATGGGGACAACAAGTGAGGGTCGACCGTTGACCATATTCAAAACACGAGAGCATGTCACAAATGTTTTTGATCAATATTTCGGGACGTTGGCCCAGTACAGTTTCCGGACCATAGGTCAGACATCTATACTGTTAGGGGGTCCTTCTAGACATGACCCGTCTTCCAGAACGTTGGCCCAGGACGGTAGGTGAGCCGATGCGGCATAAGACCAGGCCGTTAGGGGGTTCCTTCAGACATGAAAAGGGGACGAGGGTCCGAATAAGGGGTACGCAAAGCGTGGAATATGGAGTGATGGTTTGTCCGAACAGAATCCAACACTTAGGTAGTTACACCACCGTGGTGGGAGCACACCATATGGGCGCATCGGTCTGATCATGGATCATTCCTTATTTGGGACAGGGCCTCTCTAGCGAGGGGATCTATCACTTCCCAATGGGATCTTGGGGCATCCAGAACATGTTCAGTGTAGAATCGAAGTTTAATGTCATGCGTTGAGGACACACAGACCCCTGTAACGTCATACGATAGGATGTGGAGCAAAAGAAAAGATCCCAGGGAGCGTGTGGCACGGTATATATGAAATCGACGTGAATGAGGACTTGGAGTCCAAATCGTACCACATACCCCTGGAGGAAACTCTTCAGGTTGAGGGACCAGGAGTGAGGATTAGGCTGGGCCTGAAGCAGAGTGGTCGGGCGTTCCTACGTACCCCATGAGGATGCGAATCAATCCATACGTAGTTCTGGAAGCACAGTTTAACGTCATGAGGGACGATGAGGAGCCTGGCCGCGTTGGTACACATCCTTCCAAAACTACTAAGCCCACGTGAGTCGTGCTCGGTGTGGGAAACAAGCAGTAGTGGTGGGATTTTCCCGACACAAAAAGGGGCAGGTTATGGAAAAGGGATTCTCGGTAAATACCGGCCTAATAACACTAGCATAATCATTTAGCGCACCTGGATGCGCGAAGAGAAAGAGCTGAGTATGATGGAATTCCACTTGAACATGAGGAAGTGGAAATGTGTGAATCATAGCGCTTGCGATTCAGATCATGATGATGGCGGATAACTGCTGACCATGTTCGCAACACAGCATCCTGTCACATTGTCCTAGAATGGGGATAGATAAATGAGGGTTGACCATTGACCATGTTCGAAACACGGGACCATGTCGCAATTGTTGTCAAATATCCGTAGGGACGTTGGCCCGAAACAATTGGAGGGCCCTTAGGTCCAACATTCATGGAGAGCCCTTAAGCCTAGTATCCACGTCATCCGAGGGTCCTTTTGGATGTGGAAGAGGATGAGGATCCAAATAGAGAGCTCACAAATATGGGTCGTGGGACAAAGGGAATTTCCATATGAAAGTCCCACACTTCGGGCTCTTTGTCGAAACACATCTGAATACGGCAACGAGACGTATTAGATAGGGGGAGAAGATTCCTTTCCCTTGGGGAGATCTTAGATTAGGGTCGTAGAATTCAGACCATAGATGGGTAAGGGGATCAAGGGATACATGGCAAGGTGGTTACAAAACCTGACTTGAATGAGGACCTAAGCCCTACTTACCATGCATTCTCTAGGGAAATGCTCGAGTCGAGGGACCGAACACAAAGGTTAGGCTGGGCCCGCGGGAAAGTTTCTGGGTGCTCCTACGTATCTCATAAAGATGAGAATCAAGCCATATGTAGTTCTGGAGGGTGGCACGGTAAGGTACCAGTACCAGGGGAAAAGGGAAGTGTGAGCATGGCCCTTGCACTAAAAGAAGCAGAATTTGATAAATCTTGTTTGTTCTTTAAGGCGAATGGTTTTTTTTGTGAAGCGACAGGCCTAGAGTAGTAGGCCGTAATGTCACCACAAGGATAAATCCATAATGGGCGTTGACAAATGGCATGGCACATGACCAATACCGAACGTGATGTCCTCTACAACAAGGTCACCACAATGCAGTGCCATTTTTCGTCGTGCAGACAGGACGATAATGTCACAGTTTAGGGTCGTATGATAGGACCAAGCATGCATTTTATCGTCATGCAGTGCAGACGTAGCAGAGACGATGCCAGGCGGGAAATGTGCGCAGTGTTATGAAACAAAATTGACGGAGACATGATCCCACATCAAATTGTACGCCAATTGAAGAGGGATACCTTAGGCCGAGGGCCCTATAGAGAGGTAAGAGGTGAAACAGGGGGGGAGACTGGTTCCCCAAATGGCTGTACCCGATGACAGGGCATCCGGGCGGTCCTACATATCCCATAAAGATGGGAATCAAGCCACATGTAGTTCTAAAGGGTGCCTTTTAATGTAGTTCTGGACAAGTAATAGGAGGGCTAACTCTCAGAACGGGGGTGCGCGTGGTGCAACTATTGCAAACCCGACATGAATGAGGACATAGTCCCAAACCACACCATATAATCCTCTCACGGAGGAAGGATAGGCCAAGGGGCCAAGATGGGATGAAGATTCCTGAGAGATAGGGCTGGGCCCAAATCCTGACATTCAGGTGGTCCTACATATACCATTAGGATGGGAATCCAGCCACACGTAGTTCTTCAAATGTAGTTTAACGTCATACGGGATGAGGGGGGGAAATATACCCCTAAACAAGGGAGGTGTACAGCATGTCGAAGATGCCAACGTGAATGAGGACGTAGTCCTACACCACACCATACAATCCTATAAGAGAGGACCTGGGCCGGGGCCTGAAAAGGCCAAGGGGACTGAGTTTTAGGCACTGGTCAGGAAGGCCCGACCTGCTTGCATTTTAATGTCTTGCAATGAGGACGAGGGTCGGGGACCCGAGGAGGCCAAGGGGCCTGAGGCTGGGCCTCGTAAGGGAGGGCGTACGGCATGGTACATGATCCCGACGTGAATGAGGACGTAGTCCCACACCACACCGTACACCCCGAGTGAAAGATTGGACGGAGGGGCCCGAGAAGGCCAAGGGGCCTATGGTCAGGCATCAGTCAGGAAGGCCTGACTGGATTGCAGTTTAACGTCTTACCGTAAGGACGGGGGGCCATGGGCCTGAGGACGCCAAGGGGCCTGAGGCTGGGCCTCGTAAGGGAGGGTGTACGGCATGGTACATGATCCCAACGTGAATGAGGACATAGTCCCACACCACACCATACACCCCTATGTGGAATCAGGGTCGTGGGCCCGATCACAAGCACCGCCCTGGGGGAAGTTTGTCACCTCGGGATGGGGCAAAATGAATCACTGCACTCGATGGCTGGGACATCTCGGGGTGGACCCGAAGATCCAGGACACTGTTGACCATGTTCGAAACACAGCGTTCCTATGGTAACCTGATATGGGAGCAACAAATGAGCATCGACCGCTGACCAAATTCGAAACGCGGGACTTGTATCGGCTTGTTACTTGAAAGCCCTCGGGGGCGTTGGCTCGTAACGGTAGGAGAGCCCTTGGACGTTGTATCCAGGCCGTTCTTTGGGGTCCCTCTGGGTGTGAAAGATGATGGAATCGCAGTCAAGGAGTGGATGAAGCATAGTGGTATCCATCCATGAAAGAGGCAAACCTCTCCAGGGGGATGTACAGCTGGGTCGAGGCTTGCTCGATGTGAATTGGGGCAAAAGTGTGCACCCTGCCATATCTTCACCGGAGGGGAAGATCTTGTCTTTTGGGCTGGGCCAATGGACGAAATGCCCGGTCATTCCTACGTATCTCATGAGGATGAGAATCAAGCCATACGTAGTTCTTGAAGGCCATGCAGTTTAGCGTCATGCGGTGAGGATGTGGGAGGATAGAAGAATGGGAGTGGGCACATGGTGTGACCCTTACAATCCTTGTGCGAGCGGGGTCGTATGAGCGAGGCTAAGAAATCCTACTCCCTATTGCACAGGGATACTCCGAGGAAACTACCCCCAGGGGGGATAGTGGAAGAGAAATGCTTGGGGCTGGGCTCAAGATGAGGCATCCGAGCATTCCTATGTATCCCATAAATATGGGAATCAAGCCACACGTAGTTCTTGACATGCAGTTTAACGTCATGCGGGATGAAGAGCATCTCATTTGGGGATATGTATGGTATGGAAAGTAATCCGACATGAATGAGGACGTAGTCCCACACCATACCGTACAATCCCGTAAGAGGGTAAGTCGGGGTAAAAACGAGGGGGCCTGGGGCCAAACCACGGTCAGGGAGACCTGACCAGCTTGTGGTTTAACGTCTCGCGGTGAAGACGGGGGCTAGGGGCCCAAGGAGGCTAAGGGGCCTGAGGCTGAGCCTCGGTCAGGAAGGCCTGACTGGCTTGCAGTTTAACGTCTTGCAGTAAGGACGGGATGCAGTTTAAGGTCGTGCAGGACCATCTCACAGTTTAGGGTCGGGCAGGACCCTCTTGCAGTTTAGGGTCATGCAGGACCACTTTTGCCCTAGGCAAGGTATCGCTTGAATAATTTCGCATTGGTGGGAGGGGTTATACGCTCTCCATCTGTGGTCACCAGGGAGTATGATCCATTGGGGTAATCCTTATGGATGATATAAGGCCCTTCCCATTTGGGTTCTAATTTGGGCGGCTTCCTGCGGGGAATCATTGGCGCTTGAAGGGCCAGTACCAGGTCGCCCTGTAGAAAAGATTGGAGACGAACCTTTTTGTCGAAGGCCCTCGCTATCTTGTCCTGATGCCTTTCCAGATTGTGCAGGGCACGGAGCCGATTCTCATCCAGTGCTTCCAGTTCAGCTAGACGGTTCTCGGCTACCTCATCTGATGTCTGGTGATCATAAACTGTAGTACGTAGCGACAACAGCTGGATCACAATGGGTAGGACGGCCTCAGATCCATACACCAGGGAATATGGGGTCACCTGGGTAGAGTTGCGAGTCGTCGTACGGTAAGCCCAGAGGGCGTTGGGGAGCTTGTCCGGCCAACTTTTCCTGTTCTGACCATCCATCTTCTGCAGAATGTTAGAGAGGGTCTTGTTGAACGCCTCGATCTGTCCATTTGCCTGCGCGTGGTAACGGGAGGTATGGTTTGACTGGATGTTGTACTTGGTGTACAATTTCATTAATTCAGCTGCTTGGAAGTTTGTGTCGTTATTGATGAGGATGGCGTGAGGTACCCCAAACCGGTGGATATTGTTGTAGGTCACAAAGTCAACGATGGAACGGGCCTTGGACTCGTTCAGCAGAACTGCCTCTACCAACTTGGAGGAGAAATATGTAGCAGTGAGGATGAACCTACACTGACGGGTTGTTGCCGGTGGATACGGTCCCACTACATCAAGCCCCCATACCGCAAATGGCCAAGAGTACTTGGTGGGGTGGAGGGGCTCCGGCGGACGATGCAGGAAGTTGGCGTGTATTTGGCATGAATGGCATCTCATGGAATATCGAATACAATTATGGATCATAGAGGGCCAGAAGTACCCTAACCTCCGGATTTTATGGGAAAGCATCGGCCCAGCTTTATGGGCGCCACAGGAACCGGCGTGAACCTCTTGCATAACTTGAGGTATCTCTACTCCTTGGATGCAACGGAGGAGGACACCATAGAAACTCCGCTTATAAAGAATCCATTCAAGACTGGGGCTGCTCTGGAGGGTAAATTGCAGCGCGCGGTGTCGGACTCACTCGCGCTAGGTCCGGTCGTCTGGGAGGCGACCATTTTGGAGATACTTGACAAAAGGTGCCCTCCAGTCGGGAGTGGCTTCAATCACTGCGTCTAAAAAACCCGGGTCCCCTGACGTAGAGGGTCCGGCAGTGAGATGACTTACCCACAAGCCATCATTTTCCTCTTGGGTGACAGGGGAAATGACTCTCCGGTGTGCCACATGTATGATCAAATCATCTTGCTCGGGTTCTGTGAGCGATG
This sequence comes from Viscum album, assembly GCA_963277665.1. Lineage (NCBI taxonomy): Eukaryota > Viridiplantae > Streptophyta > Magnoliopsida > Santalales > Viscaceae > Viscum > Viscum album. The sequence goes on along the minus strand of OY728123.1, from coordinate 740,464,927 downwards.
AGGCCATGCCAGCCAAGGCGTCTACTTGGCCGTTCTGCGACTGCGGGACATGGGTAACCTCTGGTCGAGAAGAGAATTGGGCCATTAGGTGGAGGGTGTACTCTAGCAATGGTGCAAGCTCCGGCTTCCTGACAACATAATCTCCATTAACTTGTTTGATTACCAGCTCAGAATCTCCCTTCACATGTAGATGGGGCACATGGATCTCTTGGGCCAACGCGAGGCCGGTAATGAGAGCTTGGTACTCTGCCTCGTTGTTCGTACAACCTTCTGACAACATGAACGAGTATGGTAGGACGTCCTACGTCGGGGTGATGAAGACAACACCCAGGACCACTCTGTTGAGCTTGGGATCGTTGAGCCTCCTACCGGTGGGGCTCTGGGAGGCGCCGTCGAAATGCATTTTCCAACACGGGACAGCATGATCGACTGAGAGAATCGTCCCACCGTGCTAGTCACCCAGTCAGCAAGGGGAGGTTCAGGATGTACTTCAGTGGGTCTACTCGGGAGACCAATTGCACCACATGGTGCTGCAGGAAATGTCGCAACTTCTGCACGGAGAATACGAGCTCAAGGCAGCTCTTTTCGATGGGGGAGTATCTGGCCTCCGTATCGAGAAGTATGCGGCTGAGATAGTGGAGACTGTTCTCAGTACCCTCGTTATTCTTCTGGGCGAGCAACGCACTGAGTGATTTCTCCAGGGCGGTCACATAAAGGACCAGTGGCTTTCCGGCGAAGGGTGGAATAAAGACCGGAGGTTGGAGCAGATACTGCTTGATTTCCTCGAAGGCGGTCTGACACTCCTCATCCCATTCATAGGCGCGCCCTTCTTCATGAGCCGAGAAAAGGGCTTACACTTGCTGGCCAGATTCGCGATAGAATCGGCGTATGTAGGATAAGTGGCCTTGAAGGCCTCGAAGATCCCGATTGTTGCTCGGGGGAGGCATTTGGCTGATGGCCTTGATCTTCTCCGGGTTGATCTCGATACCTCGGTATCTGACAAAAAATCCTAGGAACTTCCCAGAGGTGACCCCGAAGGCACACTTCAACGGGTTCATCTTCAGGTGACGGGAACGGAGGAAACCGAACACTTTCTTGAGGTCTTTGAGATGGTCCTGGCACTGACATGATTTGACTACGAGGTTGTCCACGTAGCATTCCACCAATGTTCCGAGGATCGGTTTGAATATGCGATGCATGGCCCTCTGATAGGTGGCACCTGCATTCTTCAACCCGAATGGCATAACCTGGTAGCAGAATGTGCCCTGGGGAGCCCTGAAGGTAGTGGACTCCTCATCTTCGGGGGCCATCCGGATCTGGTTGTACCCGGAGTATCCATCCATGAAAGAGAGAGCCTGGAACGCGGTCGTGGCATCAATCAATAACTCCGTCACCGGGAGTGGGAAGTCATCCTTTGGGCAGTGGCGATTAAGATCGCGGAAGTCGATGCAGACTCTGATATGCCCATTCTTCTTCCTGACTGGCATAATGTTGGCAAGCCACTTGGGGTACTGGACCTCCTTAATGAAGTTGGCTTTGATAAGCTTATCAACTTCGGCCTCAACCATAGCACCATGAGAAGGGTGCATTTTCCTGGGGGGGCTGCTTAAACCCACAGTGTTTCGCCGGGAGGCCCAGACGGTGAACGAATACCTGGGGATCTAGTCCTGGCATCTCGTTGTAACTCCAGGAAAACACATCACAGTGCTGTTTGAGGAAGTCCACGTACTGCTGCCGCTCCTCGAGGGACATGGCTGCACTGATCAATGTGGGTTGCGGATCTGGCTCGCTACCAAGGTTCACCTGTACCAGTTCATCCACCGTGGTAGAGACGCCTTCTTCAAAGGCAGGGGGAGCATCCTCCAGGTATTCCTCCCCACCCGCGGGGGGACTTCCCACGACGGAAGATACTTCTGGGCTATCAAGATTCGTGGGGCAGCTGGTGCCGGCTCGGGCAGCAACGGTCATTACATCAGGAGACTCACTTTCCATCGAGACTATAGCAATGAAGGCAGTCGACCCTATCCCATCTGGCCTTCGGCCTAAGGGGCCCCGTTTGATGACATCAAAGCGGTGGTGGCGTGTCAGCCTGAGTCGGTGGATTCTAGCCCGGCGGAAGAGACACGTATGGTGTACCACCATCGTCATAAGCTTGACGTCCCGGTAGCGTAAAGGGGCAGGAGGTGCCGGGACGACGTGAGCCTGGTTGATGCAAGAGTATGAGGTAATTTTCCACCGTCGCTTGGACACGAGAACATGCCTTCCTTGCATACTCGAAACAACAAAACATTGCCCTATGTCGGGGGTCGTGGCCGCCAACCGGTGGATCGGAAGGATGTAGGCGTCATCCATGCTTGCCCAGGGATCAATTGTGGCCGAGGCGGGTCCATCCTCACTTACTAGGATTTGTTTATCTTTACTTTTGTAATAAACCGCATCCAGATAGTGGGCCTCACAAGAATCGAAAGGGGACGCATCTCCTTGGAGAACGCCTACTCAACCGTTGAGGGAGTACTTGAGGCACTGGTGATACGGCGAAGGGACCGCTTCATGCATATGGAGCCATGGCCTACCCATCAACGCGTTGTAAGTAGTGTCCTGGGGGACAACCATGAACTCGGTGCTGGAAATTAGGCCACCGAACTGAGTCTTCAGGCGGATCTTGCAGACTGGGGTTTACTCGGTCCTGTCGTACCCCTGGATCCTGAGGTCAGAGGGAGTCAAATCACCTTCAGACAGACCCAGCTTTCGCAACGTTCGGGTCAGAATTATATTGATTCCAGAACCCGTGTCCACGAGGCAGCGGTGGACTTCCACACCATTGAAGTGTCCAGTGATGTAAAGCGGGCGAATGTGCCCCTGTATAGGAGGGTCCTCATCTTCACCAGAGAACGAGATAACCGCCTGACATTCGGCATTTTCAATAATCTCTGTATGGAAGGCTTCGGCAGCTGCTACCTCTATCTCAAACTGGAGGGGTCTCCTTAGGGCCTCGGCAAGTGCCTCGCGCATTTCGGATGACAGGCGAAGGGCCTCAAGGATGGAGAGCCTCGCTGGAATTCCGGCCAGGTGCTTCAGGACATCATACTTTCATACCAAATGCGAACCTCTGCATACAGGAGGTCGCTCAGCACTCGGAGGCACAGCGGGTCCTGCCGGTTGAACCGGCGATCGGCTAGTACTGGGCACATCCTGCTGCCTACTAGTTGAAGCCTGGAGGATAGTCGCTGGAATAGGATTGGACAATAGAGGCTGGCCTGTAGCCGGGCAAGACTGACTATGATACGAACGAGGTATCTCTCCCCGATCTAGTAGCACGAACGACGGTGGGGGTAGAGCCGAGGGCGTTAGATGGGGTTGCGCGTGATGAGATCAGTGCTGAGCCTGCTGCCTGGTCTCAGTAGCATGCACGGCTTGGCCAAAAGTGCCTCCTGACATACCACGATGACCGGCGTGGTCGCGATTCCACTGACGTTGACGTCGGCTGGGAACGTTGGGGAGGTCTTCCTGGCGTTCCCCCTCATCGGGAGTCATATAGGGCTTTACCAGCTCCATGGTGTTAACCGAAGCGTACCCCTGACTGTCGCTCGAGGAGTCATCTATCGCTGGGTGGATTCTGGGAGGAATCCCCATCTCAGGGGGCATAAAATCGCCGAGAGTGTGGGATGACTATGGCACCGGCAGTGCGCGTTGCTTGTTCTTGCGTCGCCGCTGCTTGCCCTTTTGGGAAGATGTCGACTGCGAAGATGATGCGGAGGAACCGACTACTTCATCTGAAGGCTCCGACTGCTTCAGGCGCGCCCGGATGATACCGTGGGCACGTACGACAGTTTTTCGAGCCATCCAGTCATCATATTTCCGAGATCCGCGGCTGGGGACCTGCTGCCACTCGCTTTCACTGTCGCTCCCGATTTCTGATCCTGCAAAGACACCCGCCACTTGTGCTGGTGCCGGTCCCAACTTGACTATGTTGTTGTTGACCAGGTCTTGAAACCAGTATTTAAACACATAGCATTGCTTGAGGGTGTTCCCTAGAATCTGATGATAAGGGCAGTAGTTGGGGTGATCAGTGAGATTTTCCTCTGTTGGCCTTTTGCACTCGGGCAGGCGCACGATCCCTTGCTCTAGAGCACTTCGGAAATATCCAGGGACCTGATTTTCGTTAAACGAATAAGTATGGTGCCTTCTTTCCAGATAGGGGGCCCTGGGGGTCTGGCCCTGACGAGGGGCCGTAGGGGCCAACCGAGGAGGCGGCACCTGATTGTCTCTCCTAGGTGGCGGTGGTGCATTGCGCAGGGGAACATCTCGATTCTGAGGCGGTCGCTGCTAGGCAGGAGCCTATGCTTGAGGTGGAGGTCCTCTGCGGGGTTGCGGGGGTGGTGCCACCGGCAGTAACTCCTGCTGCCTCGGGGCTTCTATTTGGGCCACCGCGGTGGGTTCATCCCTGGCGGCCCTCCTGGCTGGGATCATAGGGGGAAAAAAACGTGCCTGACTAGCCTGTTGCAGGGCTTCCTCGAGGCACTAAGCCTTATCTAAGAAATCTCTGAACCCTCCAGGGTAGTTCTGGGTGCTTAGGGAGGGTACCAGCTCTTTCTTGACGTTCCCCACACACATCGTCAGTAATTTCTCCTGAGTCAGTGGCATATCGAAGGAATACATAAGTCCCTTCCACCGGGCGATGAAATCTGCAACCTGCGCATCAGGCCTCTGCTTGCACTTGAAGAGGTCTGCAATGCTGGTCTTCTGCGTGGTGGAGCTGACCTGGTACAGGAATTGCCGGTGGAGATCCTCCCAACTGGTCACTAATCCGATAGGGATCTGGTTGTACCAAACGAATGCTGGACCTTCCAATGTTTGTAAAAAACATCGGAGTTTGGCGGCTTCTTGCTGAGTCGGGGTCCCCAGCATGGGGCCACACCTGGAAGAGAAATGAGCCAAGTGCTGGGGTGGGTCCCCTGTCTTGTTGAAGGGCGAGAAAGTGGGGTTCCCAAAACCCGGAGGTGCGGGCATATCATCCACCCACGCGGGAAAAGGCTTGCCATCCGGTGGGACCGCCACCTGCCGTGTTTCTAACGCTTCAAGGAGGGCTGTGAGTGCCGCAATAAGATCATCCGGGTGGTGGTCCCTGTCTTGACATGGATCCCTAACTACAAGTGCATTGTCAGGTTCTTCAACACGGTAGACGGCCTCGGCCGCTCGTGGGTCAACTGGTCGGACGACCTGCGGGGCGACTGGGGGAACCCGTATTGGATTCTTCGGATTTCCCCGTCGCTCGGGGGGATTTGGGGAGACGTATCGAGCCCTCTTGCCATACGTTACAGCTTCTACCATGTCTGCGGCAGCAGCATGATCAGGGTTGCCTGGAGGCATCTCACCGAGGGGAGTTGTTCCTGTCCCTGCTGCCCCAGCCTGGGATTACCACAGTCGGGTTGCCGCTCTGCGGCGCGCTCAGCCAAAAGTTCGTCAACCAACCTCTTCTTCTCGGAAAGCTGTTGGCGTAACGTGGCCTTCTCGGGATCTTCGTCCGTTTTCTGCACAGAGGCGGATGGGTCGGAGTGCTTGACAGTTCCGACGTGCTCTTTACCCTTGCCGGTGTTTCGACCGAGTACCAGCGACTCGGTGGGTGCGGGGAGGCCCAGCAGGTTCCTCTGATGACAGGTAACTCTCCATGATCGGTCCAGCTATGGCGGTACGCCCTCGGGGGGTAATTCTCCATCCAGGAGTTCGAGCTCGTCTTCCTTGTCTGTGATGTCGGCCATGTGGACCGCAACGCCTCTCGAGGGCATGTCCTCGATGTCGCATAGCGAATCGGGCTGCCGTCGGATAGGATCGAAGAGGAGAGCGGCATAGTGTCCCCAACCACGGACTTTCACATGGGGGGTGGCTTCCCTGACGATTCTGCGGAGTGATTTAAAACTCTGAACGCATTTTCGTTGAAGGGAACTCTGGCGGCCTGCCGACTCAGGGTGTTGGGCTACAAGGAGTGCGGCCGCATCGATCAGGTGGCACTGCTCGCCAATTTCATCGAAGTGCTCCCGAATTCTAGGGTACACCACCCGTTCGTAACGGATGCAGAAGTGCATCGCCCATAGGGTTCGACAAAAGCACCCCACTTCTTTAGGGGTAAGAGACTTCGGTACGCGAAAATTCAGTGCTGCCATTGGCCATAATTTCTCCGAGAAGTAATCTGCTGCAAGAATACTCCAGAATCTCCTGGGCTCGGACTCAGGGTCTGCCCCTGTGTTGCCCCACTCGTCTACCGGGGGCGGCTGAGGGACCGGTAACGGTACCGAGGCGGACCTCTGGGATAGCAGACTTGGCGGTGGAGAATATGGCGAACGAGCTGACTGGCCGCCGAACTACGGGCCATCCTCCGAAGAGCAAGGTGACCTGGCCACGATGTCACGGTACGATGGGCTGATAACCACAGCTTCCGGCACAGGAGTTGCGACTACCGATGACCGGTCATGTTGTCATTCTACCATCGCCGACTCCCAAAACATCTCTCCGTGATCTCTGGTAGAGGTATAGGGCGCTTCCGGTGACGATGGTGGCGATTGCGCGGTCGAGACCTGCAGAATTCCCAGAATCTCTTCCTCCTGGATGTACCTGTGGAGGGCGATGGGAATCCGGTGGACCTCATGTTCCGGGAGAATGAGGCTAAAGCGTCTGGTTCCTACCCGAGTCCTTGATACGGAGGAGTGGAGAGAAGGTTCCATGGCTGAGTCGCATTCTGCCTCAGAGTCGGAGAAGCGGGCAGGTTTGATCTCCACTCGGGCTTTCCCAGGACTCTTCTTGTGGCGGCGACGACCTGCTCTCCTGCCCCGGGGTGGCTCTTTGGAACAAGGTTGATCCCTATCATGGAGTCCTGGGGCGGCGCTGGCGCCGTGGCGAAGAGGGCCCCCACTCGAGATGGCCGAGGTGCGAGGGGCACCGGGGCAAATGTCGAAGGGTAATGGGGAGGACCTCCATGAACAGCACCCGTGTAGGCGGGGCCTCTGTTGGAATTGACAGGAGCATGGGGAGGACCTCCATGGTCGCTGCGGGCGGAGTGAGGCTGACCTTCACTCCTCGAGTTGCTGGGTCGAGGAGGACCTTCGCTGGTTGCAGAGAGGACATAGGGAGGGCCCCCACATTGGAGAAGGACCGGATGGACGACTCCTTCAGATCGGCGGTCAGGGGCAGGAGGATGGACTCCATACCCTGTATACTGGGCGCGGGAAATATTTCTGTGCTGAGTGTCACTGTCGCGGGGCAGGTCTTCCTTCGGGATGGGGGTAGCACGAGGCATGCCTCCATGACAGACTTCAGAGCAGGGAAGGCCCACGCTCTGTGGAGTAGTGGTACGGGGAGGACCATCGCACGGGGTGACATCACCACAGGTTAGCTTGCGGCGATCACCACTTGGGCCGGCAACCCGGAGAGTCAACCCAGCCTACCCGTGGGGCGGTTGGGGTCTCGATCCTGGTTCGGTAAAAGAGTGCCCCTGCTCAGTGTATGTGGGGGCTTCATAATGCACGTCGGCGGTGGCTCGGGCCACTGTAGCTGTTGACGTCGACGTGCTAGTACGAGCGTCCTCAGCCCGGGCCCGGCGCTGAAGTCGTGTCAGGAGGGCTGGTGCAGGTGGTGCAGGGGCATGGCCTGCCTGCTCTTCCTGCAGAGTCAGACAGCGGTGCTGGCGCGGCCAGGCGGGAGCTCTTGCCTGGAGCCCTTGGGTCAGGACCCTGAGCGGGCTGAGCTGGACGGCGCCCACCTCTTCGTCGTAAGGTGAGGAGTCGTCAAGCCGTTCCGGGGACAGGCTCCCGAAACGGTTGAACATTGGGGTGGGGAGCAGGGGCTCCCTGCGCGGCCTGTTAGGGCGGCGTTGACGGCGAGGCCTGGACGCCTGCAGGTCCAGGTGGGCCATATCCCTAGTTGGGATGACCCCTTCCTCCTCGTACCTGCGCACAAGGTTGTTGATCACCCTTCGCTGGATGACCTCTGATGGGGAAAGGGGACGTGGGTGCCCCATATTCTGCGATGTGGCAGCCATCGTAGCTGTAGCGGCGCCATGTGGGGTGGCCATGGCGATGTTGCCCCTGCCCCTGTGTAGGCTAGCGGGCGGTGATCGTGTCTCTGTAACAGCAACCTGGTTCTTGAGAAACAAAGGGATCAACTCATCAGCACTGAGAGGAAAAGGATTGAAATCTAGTGCCCCAGCATCCTTCCATTCTCCACGTCTGTAAGAAGGATCCACGCCAACATGCTGTAGAACGGAGTGCCCCACGTTCTACTGCCCCGACATCCGGTGAGTTTCACGACAGGCCCGCTATTTGCTTGGCAGGACCAGGTGCCAGATATCTGGATCCGGTGACACGTCAATCTACTGGTGTCTCGAACGCTACTAATCTCCATACTGAGGAGAAGAACTTCATGTCGGGTTCACCATTTCTGTTTCTGACGCTTTCATTGGGGCGCGCGCATCCGTCCCTCCGCGGATGAGGACTTGTGGCTTTGTTGCCCCACTTTCCCGCTTTCCAAAGGCGGGCGGCATTCGTTCCTTCTTCAGGTACGTCTGCTCCTTGATCGAAACGGGATGATGGGATGTCGGTTCTTCCCTCCATGGATTCCTCCTCGGATCTCATTACCTAGTCCGGGTCTCCCTCATAGATTTAATACGTAGTTCGTGAAACTCTTCCCAGTGCCATGTTTCCATGGACGCCGATTAATTACACTGCTTCTGTCAGGACATTCCAAAGGGTCCGGTCAGGGCAGCAACCTTCTGTCGTGGGAGTAGTCACGTTGAGGCATCAGTAGCGTGTCTGCGTGCTGGGGAACCTCGCATGTCTGTCTGTTGTCCCTGGTTACAGGGCTTCTCGAGGGCGTGGAAGACCGCGGCATCCCACATCGAACACATGGATTTATATGCCATAGACACATATCTGAGGTTTTCCTCAGCTTCCCGGGTTTAACACATGGTATGCCGCGAGTTTAACGTCCAACAGAGATGGATCAACCCAACCAGAGCATTAGCTAGGATAGATCGGATTGAGGGATTTCTCTTGAAGGGATGCCGATACCGGGGCCAGCCCATAGGCGGCTGTGAAGAGGAGCGTTCCAACATGGTCGCACCGAGATGTGACGATTCGGGTGAGGACCGGGGTGGATGGTGGATGAATGGAGCGGAGGGGAGTGAAATGGGACCATCGCAGTGGCGACGATGAAGTTGGGCTTGATCCTTGAAGTGGATTCCTACGTATCCCCGTGGCAGGGAATCAAAGTCTGTGTAGTTCGGGATGGTTCCGGTAAACTGGTCATGATGGTGGACCTTGGTCCGATGGGCATCGTTAGCGAACCAACGTGAAGGTGGACCTTGGTACGATGAGAGATGGGCTTGAACCCTATGGAGGCTTCCTACGTACCATGCCTTTACATTGATCAAAGACCACGTAGTTCAGAGGGTTTCATCGGTGAGCCGACGTGAAAGTAGACCCGTGGGTCCACTAGTGGTGGGCTTGAACCTTGGGAAGGTTTCCTACATACCATGCCTTGACATGGATCAAAGTCCTCGTAGTTCAGGTTGGGTGAAATACAATTTAACGTCATGCAGGATGGTAGTGAACCCTGAAATGAAGGCATGATGGGTGGGCTTGAACCTCAGGTAGGTTTCCTACGTACCATGAATTGGCACGGATAAAAGACCTCGTAGTTCAGGTTGGGTGAAAAAGGGGGCTTGGCACACCGACAAGGAGACGGTTTGGGCCAATGATTGTTGGGCTTGAACCTCGGGAAGGTTTCCTACGTACCATGCCTTGACATGGATCAAAGACCACGTAGTTCAGAGGGTTTCATCAGTGAGACGATGTGAAAGTAGACCCATGGGTCCACAAGTGGTGGGCTTGAACCTTGGGAAGGTTTCCTACGTACCATGCCTTGACATGGATCAAAGTCCTCGTAGTTCAGGAGGAATACAGTTTAACGTCATGCGGGATGGGGGTGAACCGACATGGATGAGGTCGAGACGACCGGATGGTGGGTTTGTACCTCGTAGAGGCTTCCTACGTACCACGCCTTGACATGGATCAAAGTCCTCGTAGTTCGGGTTGGTCACAACGGCTTGCCGTCGGACCGGAATGCAGTTTAACGTTGTGCTGGACGTAGGTAGAACTCGACGTGAATTGATAATGGGTGGGCTTGGACCTTGTAGAGGCTTCCTACGTACCATGCCTTGACATGGATTAAAGACCTCGTAGTTCAAATGGGGCTTTGTCGGTGAACCGACGTGAAAGTGGACCTTGGTCCAATAAGTGGTGGGCTTGAACCTCTAGAAGGCTTCCTACGTACCATGCCTTGACATGGATCAAAGACCTCGTAGTTCAAGTGGGAATGGGTGTGCAGTTTAATGTCATGTAGGACAAAGGTAGGGGCATACAGTTTAACATCATGCTGGACGAGGGCGAAACTCGACGTGAATGAATGACCGAGCAATGTGGCTTGAACCTCTTGGAGGCTTCCTACGTACCATGCCTTAACATGGATCAAATTCCTCGTAGTTCAGGTTGGTCACAACGGCTTTCCATCGGACCGGAATGCAGTTAAACGTCGTGCTGGACGTAGGTGGGACCCGACACGATGAAATGACGGGTAGGCTTGAACCTCAGGGAGGCTTCCTACGTACCATGCCATGACATGGATCATAGACCTCGTAGTTCAAATGGGTGAGTCGCAACAGCTTACCATTGGACCGGAATGCAGTTTAACGTCGTGATGGACGGGAATGGGACCCGACGTGAATAGGTGACGGGTGGGATTGATCCTCATGGAGGCTTCCTACGTACCATGCCTTGAAATAGATCAAAGTCCTTGTAGTTCACTAGGATGGGGCTTATGGTTGGTGCTCACTCTAAGCCCAGGTGAGTCATGCTCGGTGTGAGAAACAAGAGGTTGCAAGGACCTGACGATCACGTCGCAAAGGATGCGTCCGTGAGAAGTGAAGAGGGGATTACGTGTTAGGCGGCCCATGGTGTTGGGACTTACTACAGGGTGGAGGCCCATGGTGCGACAAAGCGTTGGGGTAACAGTTTAGCGTCATGTGTTGAGGACGTGGTGCTTGGCTGTTTAACGTCCTGTAGCTCGGACGAGGTGGGCTCACTCCGCACCCCTAGGACTTACATAACCGGTACCCTCTAGTCCTTGGGGAAGAGAAGGTACCAGTAAGGCCATGGTCAAGGGGGGTTATGGGAAGAACCATCAAGGGGTCCACGTTAGCGTGGCTATGTGAAGAAGCAATAGCTGTTAGCGTGCCTATACGAAGAAGCATTAGGCGAAGCAATGCTACGGGTGGTATTGTCCATGGGACTTTGAAATCACATCGTGCAAACCTGGAGGGTCGTACGGGAAGAGGAATTGCTAGGAAAAGGAGTGGGCTTCGCGAAGTGGAGTGCCTTGGCCTTAGCACGGGGCGTGGGTGAAAATGGAAGGTGCTTCGCGAAGTGGAACAGTGTTCGCGGAGCACTGCCTCGCGAAGAAGGGGTGCCTCGCGAAGCAGGGTCCTGCGAAGCAGTGTGCTTCGCGATGTGTAGTGATCCAGCCTGAGCGTAGGGATCACTAGTATGGGTTGGGTGTTTCGCGAAGCATAAGTGCTCCGCGGCTGCCCGGGTTCCCTTGGGAGTCCCCTTCCTTCGCGAATGCCCTTGAGCTTCGCAAATGGCATCCCTCTCGGAAGAGGGGCTCAAAACGAGACAAAGCAGAGGCGTCTCGCGATGTAGGAATACCTCGCGGAGCTCATGATTCACGGGGCATAGAGTGCTTCGTGATTTGGGAGAGGAGAAGCTGAATGGTCGGATTGTCCATGTGTGGGACTCAGGGGGAGTTCAGTATTTATAGGGAAGGGGCACCGTGAAGCAGAACTCGCGAGCCGCCTCCGGTGCTTCGTGGCGAGCTCACGAATGTCAACGGTATTCGTGGAGCATCACCACCTCTGGAGATTCGCGACGGCTCGCGAACGTCAAATGCCTTCGCAGAGAATCACCACCTCTGGAGCTTCGCAGTGGCTCACGAACGTCAAATGCCTTCGTGGAGAATCACTGCCTCTGGAGCTTCGCGAGGCCGCGATGGTCGGGGCGCTGCGCGGCGGGGCTTCGTGTGGGTGCTTCGCATCGGGGCTTCGCGAGGCAGCGCGCCTGCCTTCCTTTTTGCTCCTTTCTTTCGGGTCAAATTTTGGCGCCAACAGTGTCTTTTTGACATTTCCAGAATTTCTGTTTGACAAGGCTGACATATCCCATAGTGCTTTACATGACTAAATAAGAAATGTCGGAGGTCTATCACATGAACTAGATTTCATATCCAAAGGGATGTCACATGAATCGATTGACACATCTAAATTTCTTCATGTGATCAATGTATACATGTGAAATGGTGCCATGTGATGAAATATAACCTGTCAGAATGACATCACATGGCTTTGGTGACATGTCTGGAGGACTTTAAAATATGTGATTGACATGTTTAGGGGAAATTTCATGACTTGGTTGACATTTCCTATGTAATTCATAAAACATGATTAACATTATTTTAGCACTTCAGAAGACTTGTTTGACCTGTGTAGATGACATTAGAAGAAAGGTTTGGTATATCTTGGTGATGTATAATGATCTGAGTTGGTCAATATATGGGAAGGATACCTTCACATTAATGTTACAATATCCATCAATAAATAAGTATTAATTATATTTTAGTATTTATTCCATATATATATTCATCATGGTTTGTTAATGTTTAGCTGGTTTATGTTTTTCAAGACCAATTTAATATGTGAAAATTCCTATGAATTACTTGAATGGAATTATATATGTTCATATTGTGATCTATAGGGCAGCAACACAAATTTAATATTCATTTCATGTGACCCCTTAGGTAATTCCCAATATTTAACAGAGTGAAAGACCCATGAAATGGCATGGAATTATTCTCTAATGAGCCCATTCTTTTGAGATCCCATGGGTATGCCTTGCATCTCACATGTATAGTAGTCCCTTTTTTTTATGATATGTAAGAGTTTATGGACCTCACCACAACCATTATACACTACATTAAATTGAGCATATATCATAGATATAAGCTGGTGACAAGGGAGAGAGTATCACATCACATGTTTCATATTACCTTGTCGTGGGTTATTCATGGCATCCTATGAGAAGCAGCAACCAAAAAAACAATCTATTATTTCGATATTTATTTGAAATGTATATTATCAATGGGACATCACATGATCATGTAATTATGCCAAATATCCTTAATATGATTAGGATGACATGTCATGGAGACTTTGCAAGATCAGGATGATTATCATATTCCATTCATGAAACCAAGTTATATTTTTCAACTTGAAAAGATTAAAATTTTTGTTAGGGGCATCTCGTGAGATCATGCTACCTTGTCGAACGGTCTTCACGTGATCAATGGTGATCACCTAAGGCGCCTAACCACTTCTCATGAAAATCAATGTATCTTTCCTTCACGAGAGGCTTCCATAATTTCCATATTTTATCCCTTATTTTGTGAGCCTTTTAGCCTTTTCCCATTGGTTATCAATTAGGGCAACATGTGATCAACAAAGGATCATGGTATAGTCGTGTGGGCATTGACATGGATAGTCGATCTGCTTATCTGTGACACACCACATGATAAAATTTATATGTTAAAGGGATCTACATGACCAGAATTACATATAATGGATTCTTCATCGGAATAGGGTACATACCAAAGTGGCACTTATATGATTGATTAGTATTTCCCAAGTCCCTTTATGAAATCAGGATAGCATGTAAAATTATGTATGTGTGATTGATGGTGATCAACAGATGCACATAACCCTTTCATAAGAAGAATAGTGTAACATCAGACAAAATAAGCCTCTTCCTTTTCATCTTTATTTCCTCACATTAAGAGGTGATTTGGGTGATTTGAAGACATCTTTCACCTTGTATGTTGCATGATTGGATGATATCATCATGAATCCCCCATAAGATTGTCAACTCTTATTTGGATTCCCTCTCAAGAACATGAATTTTTTTAGAAGGGATTCATGTGATCATTAATAGATCACACATAATGAATATCCCATTTGAATGAACTTTCCAGTTTCATGTGATCACATTTCCCCTAGAGTTTATATGATCTGCATGATTCAATCATCTTGAAATTTTATAGTCATGTTACTCATTCCTTTCTATTGCGTGGAAAACAATACCCATTCATTGGGTATTTATTCAATTCTAGAATTGAAGATTCTCATTTGGTTGGTGTCAACAGACATGTAAAACCCCATGAATATATAATTAAGATGATGTTGTATTTTATAATGAATAAAAATTCCCTAGATGTATTATCTTTCTAAAATAATATTCATTTGAAAATAATATTGTAAATCAAAACCCTTACAGTTTGAGTAAGATTTTAATCAAAACCCCTTTCAAATATGGTATATTTTGAATCAATGGAAACTTAATTGAACTAAATGATATGGATATTGAAACCCAATAATTATGGCAAAAAAAATAATTTGTTATTAATCATAACATTTTAACGGTATGGTGCTCATTAGGAAATATAAATCTAGAAACTAAATACAAGACCAAGAACCACTTACCGAAATTCCTTCGTTGTCAAAATAAATCTATCCTCTTATATAAAATAAATAAATATTTTAATCACATATATTAGAAATTTTTTTATATTTATGAACATTTATAAACATCATTTATAATTACTCTCTACACAAATATTAGTAATTTATTATATATTTTTGATATCAGGTGTGAGTAATCATCTTCATTTTGAACTAGTTTTTTAATAATGATATTGTAATACAATATTATCAAATATTTCATCAATCCCATGTCATAAAAAATATAATAATATATTTTTTATAATTTTTTATAATTTTTCAATTTTACTATATGTGATTTTTGGTTATGATCGTTAAATATAAATTTACCGATGAACATGTTTTGATTATTCTTAGAAAACAAAGTGTGTTTTATTGAATAATGGGTAAAATTTTCATATTACCATTAAAAAATCCAAAAAATATATATAAATTTCTATATCATATATTAGTAAAAATAAAATTAGCATATTCATCCAAGATATTGATTTGTTTCATTTATCAATTAGATTATTAAACTGACACATTATATTACATACCAAAATTAATGTATTCTTATATAGTTATTTAGTTGTAATATCATTATACCATAAGAATAATGTTCTCATTTAATTTTTATAAGTGTTATATATCAGGATTTTAAAAAATTATAATTATAATACAACTTATATGAAGTTATTCTATAGTACAAAGAAATCAATTTTTACTTTTTAAATTCTTTTCAATGGCTGAATTTACCTTGATTGTTTATTTCTTATATTGTTAGTAGGATTTAATAATGATCATTCTAGAACATTAATAATTTTATAAACATAATATTTACCATTTAATATCATTATTATAATATCCAGGTAATGTGTTGATGAAAAAAATGGAAATGAATCATTCCATGGAGAAGGTAGTCCAGACGTACACATGCATGCTAATTTTATATTCCTTAAAATAGGGAAGAGGAGTAATATAGTTTATCATTTAAAAATAATAAATAATATATAGATATCATAATTATATATTTAATTCCCATTTTAAACTATCTATTTTAGGTCATGAAATAATATGAATGCATTACATCATGAAGGTCGTAGTCTGAATAATGCACAAATGGGGATTTTGTTTTTATAAAAGGAGAAGGAAAAGGTTGTTAATGATAATAAAATGATTCTAATAACATAAAATTATAATAATTATACTTATGTTAACATTTTAATGTGTTTTTATGTAATTTTAGGATGAATAAGTTCACATAAATAAATAGAAATGTGAAATGAGAAGTTAGAAACTTACACCACACTTCATGGATAATCATCCTTATGATGGAGGTTATGCCTTTGAGGGATGATATTTTGAGAATACTAATCCTATAGAAGGTGTATATAAATGATTATGAGTGTTTAAGTTAGATTTTACATTGAAATAAATGTGTTACGGTGTGGGGGGATGTGAGGAGAGGGGTTTCCCTTTTATTAGTGAAAATGGATAGCATTTTTCTAAATACCCAAAACATTTCAATAAGGGGAAGTCATTGATGAAGAATTTTACTCAAAAAGTAAGGAATAATTAATTGGGTAAGCAATAAGGTGTATTTAGGCCACAAAAACGTATTTCCACACATGATTTAAACATGTTTTCAACTCATTACCAAGATATTTATTTTTTACTTTTACCATTTTTTTACAATAGTAACTTGCTTTTAACTAACGTAACATATCCTTTATGAACAAAATAAAAATGGACCATATCAAATAATTTTTACCTACTACCTCAAAATTTGAAATCAATTTTATTATATTAATTTTATAAAAGTGATAGAAATTAATTTTATAATACTAGAATTAGAATGTTTTAAAATTAATATTATGAAAAATATAACATAAGATCCAAAATGAAAAATAAGGGTTTGTAAATTAAAGCCAAAATTCTCAATGATACAATGTTATGAAATAAATATTTTCTTATATAAAGAGGTTTTAGGAAATTATAATTAATACTTATATACTAATAACATCATAAATGTCAGGATATTTATAAAAATGTTATTTTGCACTATTCACCAATAAATCGGACTTTTTAGAAAAATAGAAAACAATAATCATATATTTTTCTAAATTATCAATAAAAAAATGAAGTTTATTTATTCTAATTCAATATCTTTAATTTTATATTTTAATGTTCATATAAAATCATAAAATAAAATGATAACTATTTTTACAAGAAAATAACCTTTTAAAATACTTGTTGTTATTATTATTAATTACTATGAAACACGAATAAATATATAATTAATAAATAAATATTATATTTTATTATAATTATAATTTTTAAAAATATAATTAGTTTTCCTTAATAAAATGTAAGACACATAAAATCAAATATTCATAAAAAACTAATAAATTATGTAAATTTCTATAAAATATCTTTTATAGATAAATATATATATAAACATATTTCATAATTATATTTCTCTAATTAAAAAATAACAATTAAAAATAAATTTTTTAATGGCCTAAACATATGATGGTATGAATTTAGTTTAGTGTTATGTGTGGAGAAAGCTATCAGTCACATTGTTTATTTAAGGAAAATGTACAGTGAAATATCATGATGTTAGGATGAACCATGTATTTTATTATGAAAGATTCTTATGACATGACTCAAATTTATGGTCTATGAATTATTTGGTATGTTTTAATAAGTTATTATAGTATACTTATATGTGTACTCTTGTGTTACACTCACTTATGATCAATTATTGATATCTCCCATGCTTACTCAAACTAAGTATATGAGCTCACCCTTAGTTATATTTCCATTTTAGGGGGTATGAATGCAGTTTAAAGGAGTATATATAATAGAATGGTACTATTTTTTAATAAAATTATGGGATATTTTGAATATATTTGATGAAATAAGTTTATTATTAATCTAATCTATAAATACAATGTACCTTTACAGTTATCGGGGCCGTATTATTTTGAGATGGTTTTGTTATTCATTTATTCATAACATTTTTTTCTACAAAATTTTTGTAATTTTCATGTAAAAGTGCATAATTGGTGTTAAATAGCTATGTTTTGATACTAAATATAATTTTTGAGTATTATTTGAATTAATTCAATCGAGTCAGTTTACTATTTTAATTATAACTCTCACCCTACATACCCAATTTGTAATATTTGTTTTTTATTGTTACGTATTCAATTTCATAAACATAATTAGAGTGGAGTTTGAGCTAATTCAACCATTTTAAGGGTCAAAGGATAGGAATTTTATAATAGAGGGGGATACATTGGCACAACCATATCCTCTCCAATGTCCTGGTCGGACTTTCCAAACTCATTTTTTCACTTTAGAGATCCTTCATCCTATCATTTTTTTCATATTATTTTCGATTCCTTTCATTTGTAATCTCATGAACTATTTTAAATTTAGTTTTTATTTTAATGAAACATTATTATTTATATTATATTATAACTATCCACCCTCTTTCTTAAATAGTAACAGTCTTAAGAAACATTAAATCAAGTTGAAACCCCTTCCCTTCTTCCACTTTCTCATTCAATCAAATGTATGTGTTTAATTCTCACCACCATTTGTGTGTGTGTTCGATGCACAACTATTTTATTATATATTTCTTTCATTCTATTTATAATTAATCACCCTAAAATATATTACCAAATTAATAACCATGTCAATGGTTGAGTAAATATACCATTGGGGTGAGTCATAATTTGGGTATATTATGTGAACGAGAGTTTTTTCTCGATGAATAATTTTTATGCTAAAATTGTATATATTTACATCTAAATTTCATGGGTTAATATCATGTTTTACATAACATGTGTATTCCATGGGTTATTTTAACCTCAAATACACTATAATAATCATGTTTTTATTGTTATTATAACCATAAGTTAAGTTAAAGCTTGGACTAAAACCTCATCAAATGGGAATTTTGATCAAAGTCATCTTGTGAAGAAGGTGTTAATTTAATGTAATATAAAGAAAAGATATAAAATATCATAATCTTAAAAAACCAATAATGAAATCACCCATATATTTATCAAAATTTTAAATAAAAAACCATTCATTAATTAATTTAATTAAGCTCTACAATCAATCCATGCATTAAAAAAAACAAAAACATTCAACTATTAAAAAGTACCATCGCAAAGGATTCATCCCAAGTGTCAATATAAACATTAGTAGAGAAACGAAGCCTTCAAAGGTTTATAGGTGAAAATCATCCAAACTTTATATGGTGTCATTGCTAAGGATGGTGCATTAAGTAGTCATAAATAGAATGATGAATCGCAAAAAGATCACTACCCTCTTCCATTCCTTAATCAAATTCTAGAACGATTATCTAGAAATTCACACTATTTATTTCTTGATGAATACACTGGATACATCCAAATCGCAATCTCACCTCAAGACCAAGAAAATACTTCATTCACTTACTACTTTGGAACAAATTCCTATAGGAGAATGCATCTTATCCTTTTAAATGCTTCTACAAAATTCCATATGTCTATAATGAGTATCATTTTTGAATTCATTTACCATTTCATGGAGGTATTCATGTAAGACTTTAAAATTTATGGTGATCCATTTGAATAATGATTTCATTCAATCACTCTAGTTCTTAAAAAGTGTGTCAAATGTAACATTGTGCTAAATTATGAAAAATGACACTTCATGTTTACTTATGGGATTCTTCTCGGGAACATAATTTCACACGATGGTATTCTAGTTGATCCTACTCAAATTTAGGTGATCCAATTTCTTTACGAACCCACAATAGTTTGAGACATCTATTTAATACTTGGTCAGGCTGGTTTCTATCGACAATTCATCCATAACAACAGTATGATTTCCCTCCCACTCACCAGGCTGCTCCAAAATGATGTTACATTCTATTTTGAAACGTTTTGCAATATATCATTCGTTGAACTCAAAACTAATCTTAAATCTGCCCGGATTATCAAACCCCCACATTGGTCCTGACCCTTTGAATTGATGTGTGATGCTTTTGATAGGGCCTTTGGGGCCATTGTTGGTCAATGAAGACAAAATATTCCTCATTTCATATCATATGCCTAAAACAATTGGATGAAACTCAATCTCACTAAACTGTGACTGAGAAAGACATGTAGCTATATTTTTTTGCCTTAGATAAATTATGACCCTATCTCTTAGGTGCTAAAATCATCATCTTCATAGACCATTCGTCTATAAAGTTATTAATAAATAAAAGTGTTTCTAAACCGAGACTAAAAAGAAGAATCTTGACGCTCCAAGAGTGTAACATTTTTATTAAAGATATACTTTGAAATGAAATCCCAATGGGTGATCACTTGAGTATAATTTCTAATTTTTCTCATTCAAATGTCATTGATCTATAATTCCCCACTGAGAACCTCTCATATATATCTCAAAAGTCCCTAGGGTGTGCCAAAAAAGTAAATTACTTGGTTTCAAGAGTTTTTCCTAAAAATTTTTCAAGAGGAAAAATAGTGAAGCTGAAAATTTAATAAAAAATCTATTTTTGGGAAGATAAAAAACATAAGAAAAATGGTGATGACATGGTAATTAGAATATTTGTTGATGAAAATGAACTTTCCTCCATTTTAGAATTCTACCACTCAATGCCTGGTGGTGGCCACTTTGGACCACAAAGGAACTCCCGAAAGGTCCTTGACTCCTGATTCTTATAGCCTTCACACTTCAAGGACTCCCAGGGGTTGTGTAAATCATGTCCAACTTGAAAAAAGTTTGAGTCAATTTCAAAAAGAAATGAAATATCAAAAAACCCTCTTTTTTTTGAGATATTTGATGTTTGGGGAATCAATTTCATGGGTCAATTTATCTCTTCCAATGGATTATCATATTTTCTTCTATATTTCAATTATGTTTTTAGGTGGATCAAGGCTAAAACCCCCAGAAAATATTATTCATATACTATTAGTGAGTTCATAAAAACCCACATTTTCCAGTAATTTGGAACACAATATTCCCTGATATGTGACTTAGTAACTCATTGGTATAATCATACCATAGAATCTATTATGAAAAAGAATGGGGTTTCACATAAAAATTTAACTACATATCACCCCAAACAGATTTCATGGCTGAACTTTCTAATAGAGAAGTGAAAATAGTGCTTGAGATAATTATAAAGCTCACTAGAAAAGACTGGCCTAAAAGACATGGTGAAGCACTTTGGGATTATCGAATTGTTTATAAAACACCCATTGGTATGTATCCTTTTAGGCTAGTTTTTTTAATTCTTGTAATTTACAATTTGAAATAAAACTTAAGTCATTTTGTGTTGTGAAAACATGTAATTTTTATTCTGAAAAATATGTTGAAGAAAGATTGTCGTAGTTGACTAAATTGGAGGAGGTTCAACATGATTCCTATGAGAATTCAAATATCTACAAAGGAAAGTCTAAGTTAATCCATGAAAAACACATCCTACGAAAGGTATTGCATGAAGGTGAAAAGGTAATACTCTTCAATTCTAAATTTTAGCTTCACCCAGGTAAGCTTAATTCCTATTGGGACGGTCCTTTTATTATTATTAAATATTTACCCATTTAGTGTAGTTTTAGTCCAAGAACCTTCTCCTAAAATGAAATTCACAATTAATAGAAATCAGTTAAAGCATCACCATGATAGGACACACATCCTTGGAACCACATCGAATTCCTTCATATCCCAAATTTCTATAGTTGACCCACAATTGGATTGAGATGGAGACTCTCCAAATTCAGACCAGGGGCAACTCTTTTCCTTTAACTCTTCTTTTCTCTCTCTCTCTCTCACTAACTCTCTCTCTCTTCATCTAACTCCCTAAATCTCATTTTTTTACCACTTTTCTCATCAAACTTTTAATTTACTCTTTATCTTTTATGTGGGTGTTTTTTTTATAAAAAACTAATAATAAAACTAATAATAAAACTAAAAAATCTAGAAAAAATATGAAAATGAGTAATAATCACTCCCCATAAACTTTTCAAAACCCTTCCAAACATTTTTGGGAGTAAAAATAAATGATTTCAACTAAAATATTTTGTATTTTCATAATTAATTATGTTAAATAATTTTGTTTCAGAACCAAAAAAAATTAGTTCTATATTTTTAATTGAAAAATGAATCTTCCCCTACCACGAAGAACAACATTAACATTCATTCCAAGGTAACCAATGACTATATTTTGAAAATCTATGTTTTCACCCTTGATTATGAGAATTGATTTTGTGGACCTTTGATAAGAATTTCCTAATTTAGTGTCAATTAATTTGATAGAGGTATTTTTTGAACACGTGAAAATCACAATAGCCAAATAGCCTCCCATTAACCTTAAATTAATCCTTCTTTTGAAATCCAATTTGGTCTAATGAAAAACTTTTCATTGATATCCACATTATAGGACCAATACCTTGTCCCACCCAACATCTACATGGAATTACATTTCATAACTTATTGTAATTTATGTGTGGAGGAATAGATTTCATTTTCAGAATTCATTTCTTTATTTTTAGAATTTTATAATATGCTCTAGGGTATACATCAATTTTAGTGTAGGGTTGAGGTTGTCCTTCAGCGATTTTGGGTAATGGATTTCCGTTTATGTAATTTTGTAAATGTTGTTGAAAATATTTCAAAACAATTTGAAAAAATTGGTTTTATCTTGGGGAGGTCAAAAATCACTCATCCTCAACCTTTGATGTTGTTATAACTATTATAATTAGTATTTTGAGGAGGTCAAACATGGGTTTGGATATGAGTGTGATATCTATTTCAAGTTGAAATTTTGAAAAAAAGAAAAAAAGAAAAAGAAAAAAAGAACACATATGTCATTGGGAGATTTTTTTTGTCTTGTACATATTTCACATTTTAATCCCCTTCAAATATTATACAAATACGTTATGACATTATTCACATAATCATTACCTTGAAAATATATGTTTCCATAACATTTAATGTCTTATTTCAAATTGAGCATTGCCTTTTCCATGTTATTGTCTTACCCCTTTTTCCCTCTATCTTGGAAATTAAATTCCTACCATCCAATAGCCACAGGAGAACCCCCAAAAGGCCACATGATTCTTGTGAACATTTGGATTTGTGAATGGAATCTAAGAGGTCTTTCAAAATCTATTATTTTCACTTTTAGTTGGTGAATGAGTGAACCTCCATAAAAAACGTTTTTTTTATCTTGAGAGGATTGGGTTCTTAGTGTCACATTTTCCATTTCTAAATTTCAGCATGAAAATGAATTATTTTTAGAATATGGTTTTTGTGAAAACATGTGGTGGAATTCAATATGGATGAGTGACATGGTCTAAACCTCTCCTGATTGGGGGAAACAAAATATTTATAATTGTTGGGGAGTAAGAATGATTTATTTATGTTTTAATATTTAATTGATATGAGGAAATTAACAAGACTAGTGGTGGTGGAGTTGAAGTTATTAATTTATTCATAACATTATCTCTACTCTATTTAGTTATTTTCATGTAAAAGTGCATACATGGTGTGAAATACCCATGTTTTAATACTAAATATAATTTTTGAGCATTATTTGAATTCACCCAATCAACTCGCATTATCTATTTAAATTAAAAATATCACCAAAACTATTCATATTGTATGATTATTATTATTTATGTTTCCTTATTCAATTTCCGAAAATAAGTAGATTTTAGTTTTAAATAATTCGGCCATTTTAAGGGTCATATGGTCCAAACAAGAAGGCCCGAAGAATCTGGGAAGAAACTACACCCTCCATGATGATTAAATTTCTATGATCAATGAATAATCCCAAAGTTTATGAAACTCCCTAATATGTTTTAATGTCCAAAACAATCATGGATAAAAAAATTTATGGCCCATCTCCAAAAAACAATGGCCCCAACATATTCTTTTGAGTCCAGCCCACCATTGTGTTATGAATTTACAACTAGTACACAATTATTCAAAATTTTTCTAACATAAACATAAATTAGTACTGATATTTTTCAATGTGGAATCCATGATGTGGGTGGGATACTTTATAGAAGAAATTGTTCTGATTTTTTGGAATATACCTATTCCAAAAACCATTCACATTATGGACTTCGAAACTTCGGGATTGAAATGGACAGATTGTAATTGTTTAATCAAACCACCATAACATTGGATAATTAAGTCCAATTGATTCCAAATATTCAGGGTAGAATTGAAACATAAATATCTAAAACATTGAAGAAGAATATTTCTCCATATTTGGTTGTATGGTGTATCAAATTAGTGTTCCAAGTGGAGGGGCAGATTTGGAATTTAAATAGTCCACCTCCTTGGGCTATAAATACATACCCCTATTCTCCTTGAAATGGGATGGAATTTAAAAATATTGGAGGATAAATTGGAATGACCAAATCCATTATAACGTCCTAAAAGGACATACAAAAATCATTTTTTCACTTGATAAACCCTTCCTTCTATTTTTTCATGTTCTTTTGTGTTCCCTTCATTGGTAATCACATATGCTATTTTCAATTTTGTTTCAATTTTAATGGAGTTTTCTTCTTAATATTTTTTTATACATCCATACTTTATTCTTAAATATTAATTGTCTTAAATTTGTTTAATTCAATCTGAAACACATTCTATTATTCCACATTCTCATTCAATCAAAATTCCATATTTAATTCTCATCACTATTCGTGTGTGTGTTCGATGGAAAACTCTTTTCTTCACCAATTATTTCCATTATATTTATAATTAATAACCATAAACACATATTACTATATTACTAAATATCTCAATTGATGAGTAAATATACCATTAAGTTGAGTCATAATTTTGGTCTATTATGTGCTTGAGAGATTTTCTCGATGAATATTCTTTAGGTTTACATTGTATAGGTTGGACTTAAAATGTCTTGGATTAATGGAATGTTTTGTTTGAAATGTGGAATCCATGGATTATTTGAACAATAAAAAAACTACCAAAAATAATTTTTTATTGGGATTAGAACCAATAGTCACGTTATGGCTTGGACTAAATCTTTAACACTTGAGAATTCCAATCAAATTCATCTTGTGAAGTGGGTAAAAATTTAATGCAATACAAAAAAAATCATGGTTATCATAAGATTAAATACAAAATAATTAACTCACCATAATATTTTTAAAATTTTTAAATCAAACATCATCCAATAATCAATTTAATTAAGCTCTGCAAACAAACCCCCCCATTAAAAACACAAAAAAAACAATTAACCTTTAAAAAGTAACATCGCTATGGATTGGACTCAAGTGACGCAATACACATTATATGAACATTGAACCCTTAGAATGTAGATAGAAAAAAATTGAACATGATTCAAAAGGTTCCTTTTTTAGAGATGGTGTGTTGAGTTGTCAGAAATTGAATCCTAAAACATGAAAAAATCACTACCCTTTTCCATTATATGATCAAATGCTTGAACCATTTTCTAGAAATTCCCAATATTTCTTTCCTGATGGATACACCAGCTTCTTCCAAATACTATTAAAATATCGGGACAAAAAAATATACTTGAAGTTGCCCCTTTGGAACATATGTGTATAGTATAATGTCTTTTAGCCTTTTTAATGCTCCCACAAAATTCCAGAGGTGTATGAGGAGTATCTTTTCAAGATTCATTGTAAGAACATGAGATTTTATAAGATATATTCTTTTAATTTCTTTCATATCATCTATTTTATGCTACACCAAGAATACCGCGCTCTATACACAACACCGTATTAGCTTGCAGTATACGCAACACTAATCTTGGATCGTGTTACAGACAATTTCAAGTTTGTTTGATAGTAGTTATTCTACGCAACAATGAGTGTGTGTATATATATATATTTAATGTGTAAATGAAATATGGTTGTATTTTGTTATAAACAACAACTATGGAGTCTTTCACTACACGCAACCCTGACTTGGCTTGCATTAAACACAATCGTAACCTTCCTCGATAGCGTGTGTTGTACGCAATACTGGGTTTCACTAAACAATGATATATGTTTATAATATTATTAAAAACTAGTCTTTATGAATAGTATTAACTACATTCTGAATTTTATAACATTATTATTCATCTTACACATTTTGTTGAACATGGTATGAGAACAAAATGATTTCGGGTAAAATAAGTATTTTTAAAAAAATGCAGTTTTGCCGCCTTTTGATGGCGCACCCATTTTAAATATAATTTTTGACATGTTTATAAGTTAAATTTTAAAAAATAAAATTATTCTTTGGAATCAGGATATAAAATTTTACCTTGGATAAATCTTTCATATTATTCTGATAACTTTCATATTTTAATGAATAGTAAAAACACGCTATATTTTAATTAAAAACAACTTTTTTCATCATAATAATTTATAAGGTTATCTTATAATATTGAATGGTTTTAAAGTATAAATAGAATATATTTATACCATTTAATATAATTTATGTCATTAGCATTGATTTTACATTGAATTCATAGGTAAAATCATTTCAATCTTTTGCAATGTTTTACTTTTTAAAACTTGTTTTCTTAACAATGGGATTAATTTTAAATTAATTTTTACAACTTTTGTGTATTTAATTTATAAAAATGGATTCCATGTTTGTAATCAGTGGGTCCAAATTATGTTAATAGGCTACCTTTATTTTTTGGGCATTATGAATAGTAACTACAGTAAATTTTATTTACCATCGTAAAAGGTAAATCAGGTAATTAAGGGTAAATATAATATTATAAAATTGTCCCAACACAAGTCTTAATATAATTGGATGCTTATATTTAATCCTAAGGTATATTTTGGTCGAAATGGAATCCATAGAAACCCGCATGGAGATGATTAAGACCTTTAGTTTATTTTATTTAAAGGAAAGTGAAATATGTCTCACTCAACATTAATAATTAAAGTATTTTTAATATAAGTTTATACAGAATATAAATTTGGTTATAAATACTCATTTGAAAGATAAATTTTTTTATCTATCATGGTGATTTATTTATAATTTTATGATATATTCAATTACCTTAATAGCTTATACATTAATGATGCAGAAATTATTTATTTAGTGAAAAATAAGTAATATAGTTTTTATTGAAATAATAATACCCATTAAAAGGCTCACAAACCTGACCACAACTTATTGGTAGTGTATATATACACCATAATCATCCAAGACCGAATATATGACCGTTTGGAGTCTTATAAAAGTGATTATGACAATTATATTATTTTATTTTAAATGATGTCAAAGTTGTCACCTTAATAATTTAATAAATATAACATTTTAAAAGTTGGGTGTTTTAGAAGATAAATCAGACTAAAAGTATTATTATGAAATCTATAAGATTTATATTCATAATAATATTTTATTTTTAATTTTTATGTTACAAATAATTCTATTAAATAATTATATAAAAATGTTGTAGTAATTATTTTATTAAGAGAAATATCACATAAATGGTATTAGAAATATTAAAATAAATATTATATTAACTATTTAATGTTCTCCACGAATTTAATAGATTAATATTAAATGTTAGGAATCTATTAAATATTTTGGATTGAATATATCTTCTCTTTGTATTTTATTTAAATTCAAATAATTGAATAGTGTCATTATTGACACTATTGATATTTTATAAAAATAACATATTATTAAATTGTTTAAAAATCACAAAATATTTAAAAATTACAAATTTGAAATTATATGTTATAAAAAGTAATAATGTATCTAATTATGGAAAATTAACAACCCATAAGTAATTACTTATAACAATTTAATATTTAGAATATTATTACCACAAATAAAATTAAATACATTAAATAAGGATAAATCAAAATGATAAGGTTTAAAATAAAATCAAAACATGTCTAAATTTGATTGGTTGATGGGATTAAAACCCTATATTACCTCATTTTATAATTTTAGTCATTTTGGAAGTTTTTATGTGGGGTTTGAATTTATTATAAATTAATATTTCTTATATTTCCAAAGGTGCCCCTCTCCTCCCTTATAAAAAGGGAACCCCTTCCCACTTCTCTTCACTCCCTTTTGAGCCTTTAAGCTCAGCCAAAACCTACCCATTTCACTTCCCACATCCCTAGAAACCTTATAGAGGTACTGTTCTTCTCAAAATACCAACTCTAGTGCCCTAAGAGGAAGTTCAAAGGAGGCACTTTCAAGAAGAGGTAATATCCGTTAACGATTCTTGCAAATTTATTTCTCCTTCTACTTCCTATTCTATAGTTGTTTCATTATGAAGTAATAACATAAATATCACTCATATACGGATATGTTATTATAAATATGAAACAACTCTATTCAACCTTCTATCCATCCAACGGAAAATGAAATCACCGCGCGTGTGTACGTACGGAATACCGTCTCCACTCCGTAGTGTAATCTGTTTTCCACGACCACCTTACTTGGATGGGTATAATGGTGTAAATAAATAACTATATATGATTATTGTAAAGTGATATTTATTCTGAAAATTATACATACACTTCGATAAAATTCCACAATCATGGGAATGATATCATCGCTCGTGCGTACGTACGGACTACCGTCTCCACAACGCGATGAGATTCATTCTCCATGTTGACCATTCATGAATGATTATAAAGTATATATACTGAATAATAATGAAATATATGACATAATAATGATACTAGATTTATGTATATATATATATATATTTATTTCATCTACTTAATTCCATTCAATTCAATAAGGAAACAAAAACAGCGTTCATGCGTACGTACGGCCTACCGTCTCCATGAACAGTGTATTTCATTCCATTTATCAATCTATCATATATATTTATATGCTGAATATTAATTATATATAAATATTGTTTTAAATTCTTAAATTAATGAAATCAGGATATAATTAATAAAGAATAACAAGTCAAAACACGTACAATAAATGAAATGATTTTACCCAAAACGCTGCTTTAACATGGATTTACAAAAGAACATGTAATATAATGTCATAAGTGAACCATATATGATATCATAACAATGAATATGATTATATAATAATTCAATGACATTATTTAAATCATTATACCGGAGGTTCGGATACATACTAAGCATATCAGATGTAAGGTAAGGGATAATATTGCAATCTCAATTGTTCTCTATCTGAGATTACTTATATGTACGTATTTAATGGGGTTATATTTATCATCCATTTCCAAGTTTTATAAAAATGTTTTCATGTATTTTTAAAGTCCTTTTTACCCAATTTTTACTTTTACTAAATGGTATGTAAGGAATCTTTCTGTTGTTTATGTTACGAGGTACTTTTTTACTTTTCCGACAAAAGTACGAGGAGAATGTTATTTTTTACTTATACGGCATGAATGGATTTTTACGATTTCATAACGCCTCATTTTCATGATGCTTCCATTAAAATATTTCATTATTATTTTCAAAAAAACACTTTTCTTTTAAAATTGCATGGAATTTTGTGAAAAGAAAATGATTTTGAAGAAGAAAGGATATTTTCCTCAAGAATTCATTTCAAGTGTTTTATCAAAAGCATTTTCCATCTAAGATGAAATTATTTTATATGTGTATGTTTTAGGTATAAAGTCTCTATGATTTACATGGTTTCACTTTTCTTATAATGAAATGATATCCATTTATTTTATATGGATTATGTGATGATGGGATGATGTTTATGAAACCCATTTTATTTATTGTGTTATTATGAATGATGTATGTTTATTTTGTGGCACAAGTAAGAATGATTTAATTTTGAGATGGGTGGGACCTATATATCCCTCCAATGAATTGGGTAAGAATTTATATCTCATGAGATAGACATGGCTGGAACAGTAAGTTAATCCGGTTCAGTAATACAGGACTGGAATGAGGAGTGAACTAGATTCAGAAAGGGACTTTTTCCACTAGGATGCTCTTAGAAGCAATGCCTTGGATACTATGTAAATCATATCATGTGCTTAATGGTTGCCACAATCACAAGTTTTATTCTCATGCTATTTTATCATGATTAATGTTTCTTTATGATCTATGCCTTATGTACTACCATGATTTATGTCATTGCCCACAATTTTGATGTTTAAACATTATGATCATGTTTTTAAGTTCAAATGTATATGATTTGTTTTATTTTATCCATGCTTACACTTACTGAGAATTTGTGCTCACTATTTATATTTTTTCATTTCCCTAGGATTTAAATAATGGTTTTAGGTAAGAAAACCAAAAGTGGAAGACATTTATGGGAGATTTTGAAGATCTTTCACCACGATTAGAAGATTATGTTCTGAGTTTCCAAGGACACTAAAATATTATGGTCCTTGTGTGTCTATTTTTTTTATGTATTAAGTATTCCGAAAAAGTAATGTAATGTCCATTTACATCAAGCTTTGGGCCTCTACAGTTGGTATCAGATGAAAGGTATAGTCTTGGATGCGAAAATTTTAGTGAGATCCCTAGAGATATTTCTAAGGTATTTATAGGGATTTCCTTAAGGTTAAGTATAAGTATAGGTTATAGTCCTATAATTAAGGTAACTATATTATAATTAAACCTAAGATGTTAGATGTCGAAGGTACTCCCCCTTGATTATGTTATTTTCCATGTATGATTTCCCCCCCCCCCCAAAAATTCTTTTTGTGTTTTAGTCAATGGAGGGAACCATGAGGAATTCGGTTAACATTGAATCCAATGAAAAAATTGGTGACTTTGAGAAATGAAATTGTGTAATTCCTAAAGAGAAAGATATTGTGATTATATTGAATCAGTCATGGAGATATATGATTAACAAGGTGAAATTTAGTGGTATTCATAATTCATCAAATAATAGGAAGATAGACTTTTATGTATGTTCGCTTGATTATGGGCACAAAGAAAGTACGATTGAGATTTCTAATGAAGGGAAGAAGAACCTTTAGGAATACCTCAAATGGATGGAAAGATGTTATCTGTGTGGAGAAAAGGGGCATAAAGTGACAGACTGTTATGGAGTTCAATGTCTTATTTGTGGGGAACATGGGAATTACCCAACTCAATGCCCTGACCTAAGAGGTTACTTCTAAATCAAGGAAGGACTTATTCCATGATAATCATTGAAGATTATGGATTAAAGTGTTTATGTATTGGTATTAAAGAATAATGTTTTTGAGGTACTTTTATAGTGTATTGGAATATTTTTGTATTAGTATATTGTGGTTTGAAATAATTTTATGGTACCGGTATCCATGAAAAGTGATTCAAATATTTTGGAAAGCAGATGATATGTGCATAATGAAGGGATAAGGAGAAAATGAAAATTATCATAGTATTCATGAGCTCATGACAGATATAAGGACAAAGTGATACCATGGTTTGAGTATATCAAAATTTTGGGATTTTGGTATGTGGAAAGTGTTAAATTTTGACAGCATTCATGTTTTCACTAAGGTTCAATGGGTATTAATTTTTCAAGAGAATAAATGATTAAGGTATTCTAATGTTTCTAATTTGACCAACAAGATATATCGTACGATATATGGGGGATAAAAGATGGTATTCACATGCTCGGAAGATGACATTTATAGTAATTGTTTTTTTATACTATGAGCATGGATAGAAATATTTTAGATAAGCCTAAAGATTGGAATTAATTATGTTGGAAATAAGTTAGTATTGTTTAAGGGTAGAACTTTTTTCGATATTATTGATGGAATGTTATAATAGTGCAGCTTAAGAAAAGGGACAACATGCAGAACGAGCGACAACCTGTCACATAGGACAAGGCAGTGGGAATCGAACCCACAACCGATGTGCGACAGGCCTTTATTGCCTACCACTGGCCTACAGGAAGTCTCTTGTTAGTAGAATGTAGTTTTATTTTTATTAAGCAGTATGATAGATAAAGTATAAGTCCATATTTGGAATCATATGCGATTAACCACACCATAGATGGACTTATGTATATTTGATAACATTTTCTAACCTTTTTGTTTGAAAAAGATGGAATGACTCATCATTCTATCACATGATCTGATAACACCTAACGAATGACAAAATCAACTTCATTTCTTTAAGAGATGAAGTGGAAATTGTTCAAGGAACGAACAACGGTGAGATTGTACCAAAATCAAGTAAGTATTTCTTTTGATTCGAAAATTCTTTAACATTAGGGAAATGATCATGAAAACCAAAAATGTTGTTCATGTGCCCTCATATCTAATGAATCAGATGATACCTTAGAACATCACAAATTTATGGCTTTGTGATTGTTGGCATTTTCATAGCCATGTTCTCTACCACTCTCCATCAGAACTTGATGGTTAGATTTTTCTTCCATATCCATATTTTCACCTATGTTCTCCTATATGGAATCCCAATGATGAGTTACTTTGGGTAATCGTTATGTTTCATACTTTAGTTTTTAAAATTATGTTTTAGTATTCCTTTTTATGATGTGGGTTTCTATGAATAGTAAACGATTTATAGCCCCGACAAATTTCGAGGGCGAAATTCATTTTAAGGGGTGTAGAATGTAACAACCCGAGATTTTATAAGATATATTCTTTTAATTTCTTTCATATCTTTTGTTTTACGCTACACCAATATTATCTTTCACTATACACAACACCGTATTAGCTTGCAGTATACACAACACTAATCTTGGATCTTGTTACACACAATTTCACATTTGTTTGATAGTAGTTATTCTACGCAACATTGAGTGTGTGTATATATATATATTAAATGTGTAAATGAAATATGGTTGGATTTTTTTATACACAACAACAATGGAGTCTTGCACTACACGCAACCTTGACTTGGCTTGCATTACACACAATCGCAACCTTCCTCGATAGCGTGTGTTGTACGCAATACTGGGTTTCACTAAACAACGATATATGGTAATAATATTATTAAAAACTAGTCGTTATGAATCGTATTAAATAAATTTTGAATTTTATAACAGTATTATTCATCTTACACATTTTCTAGAACATGGTATGAGAACAAAATAATTTCGGGTAAAATAAGTATTTTTTAAAAAAATGCATTTTTTCCGCCTTTTGATGGAACACACATTTTAAATATAATTTTTGACATGTTTATAAGGTCAATTTTACAAAATAAAATTATTCTTTGGAATCAGGACATAAAAGTTTACCTTGGATAAAATTTTCATATTATTCTCATAACTTTCATATTTTAATGAATAGTAAAACACGCTATTTTTTAATTAAAAACAACTTTTTTCATCGTAATAATTTATATGGTTCATTTATAATATTGAATGGTTTTAAAGTATAAATAGAATATATTTTTACCATTTAATATAATTTATGTCATTATCATTGATTTTATATTGAATTCATAGGTAAAATCATTCCAATATTTTGCAATGTTTTAACTTTTAAAACTCGTTTTATTAATAATGGGATTAATTTTAAATTAATTTCTAAAAATTTTGAGTATTTAATTTATAAAAATTGATTCCATGTTTTGAATAAGTGGGTCCAAATTATATTAATAGGCTACGTTTTATTTTTGGGCATTATGAATAGTAACTACGTTAAATTTTATTTACCATAGTAAAAGGTAAATCGGGTTATTAAGGGTAAATATAATATTATAAAATTACCCTAACACTTTTCTTAATATAATTGGATGCTTATATTTCTTCCTAAGGTATATTTGGGTCGAAATGAAATCCATTGGAACCCCCTTGGAGGTGATTAAGACCTTTAGTTTATTTTATTTAAAGGAAAGTGAAATATGTCTCACTCAACTTTAATAATTAATGTATTTTTAATATAAGTTTATATAGAATATAAATTCGGTTATAAATACTCATTTGAATGATAAAATGTTTTTATTTATCATGGAAAATTATTTATAATTTTTAAGAGATATTTAATTTCCTTAATAGCTTATACATTAATGATGCAGAAATTATTTATTTAGTGAAAAATAAGTAAAATAGTTTTTATTGAAATAATAATAAACATTAAAAGGCTCAAAAACCTGACCACAACTTATTTTTAGTTTATATACACCATAATCATCCAATTACCCAATATATGACAGTTTGGAGTCTTATAAAAGTAAATATGACACTTATATTATTTTATTTTGAATGATGTCAAATTTGTCACCTTCATAATTTAACAAATATAACATTTCAAAAGTTGGGTGTTTTAGAATATAAATCCGACTAAAAGTATTCTTATGAAATATATAAGATTTATCTTTATCCTAATATTTTATTTTTAATTTTTATGTTACAAATAAGTATATTAAATAATTATAAAAAAATGTTGTAGTAATTATTTTATTAAGAGAAATATCACATAAATGGTTTTAAAAATATTAAAATAAATATTATATGAACTATTTAATGTTCTCCATGAATTTTCTAGACTAATATGAAATGGTAGGAATCTATTAAATATTTGTTTTTTAATATATCGTCTCTATGGATTTTATTTAAATTCAAATAATTGAATAGTGTCATAATTGAGACTATTGATATTTATTAAAAATAACACATTATTAAATTGTTTAAAAATCACAAAAATATTTAAAAATTACAAATGTAAAATTATATATTATAGAAAGTAATAATGTATCTAATTATTGAAAATTAACAATAGATATGTAAGTATTTATAACAATTTAAAATTTAGAATATTATTACCACAAATAAAATTAAATAGATTAAATAAGGATAAATCAAAATGATAAGGATTAAAATAAAATCAAAACATGTCTAAATTTGATTGGATGATGGGATTACAACCCTATCTTACCTCATCTCCGAATATGGGTCATTTTGGATGTTTTTATGTGGGGTTTGAATTTATTATAAATTAACAGTTCTTATATTTCCAAAGGTGCCCCTCTCCTCCCTTATAAAAAGGGGACCCCTTACCACTTCTCTTCACACCCTTTTGAGCCTTTAATCTTGGCCAAACCCTGCCCATTTTACTTTCCCACTTAACTATAAACCATATAGAGGTACTGGTCTTCTCAAAAGACCAACTCTAGTGCCCTACGAGGAAGTTCAAAGGAGGAACTTCGAAGAAGAGGTAATATCCGTTACCGATTATTTCAAATTTATTTCTTCTTCTTCATCCTCTTATTTAGTTGTTTTATTATGAAGTGATAACATAATTATCACTCATATACTGATATTTTATTATAAATATGAAACAAATCTATTCAACCTTCTATCCATCCTACAAAAAACGAAATCACAGCGCTTGCGTACGTACGGAATACCGTCTCCACGTCGTGCTGTAATCTGTTTTCCACCACCACCATACTTGGATGGGTATAATGGTGTAAAAAAATAACTATATATGATTATAGTAAAGTGATATTGATTCTGAAAAATTATAAATAAACTTTGATAGAATTCCATGATCATGGTAATGATATCATCGCTCGTGCGTACGTACAGACTACCGTCTCCACGACCCGATGAGATTCATTCTCCATGTTAACCATTCATGAATGATTATAATGTATATATACTAGATAATAATTAAATATATGACATAATAATGATACATTATTTATTCATATATATATATATGTCATCTACTTAATTCCATTCAATTTAATAAGGAAACGAAAACAGCATTCGTGCGTACGTACGGCCTACCGTCTCCATGAACGGTGTATTTCATTCCATTTATCAATCTATCATATATATGTATATGATGAATATTTATTATATATAAATCATTTTTTACATTCTTAAATTAAGGAAATCAGGATATAAGTAATAAAGAACAACAAGTTGAAACACGTATGATAAATGAAACGATTTTACCCAAAACACTACTTTAACATGGATTTAAAAAATAACGGGTAATATAAAGTCATAAGTGAACCATATATGATATCATAACAAGGAATATGATTCTGTAATAAGTCAATGACATTATTTAAATCATTATACAGGAGGTTCAGATACATACGAAGCATATCGGATGTAAGTTAATGGATAATGTTTCAATCTCAATTGTTCTCTATCTGAGATTGCTTATACGTAAGTATTTACTGGGGTTATATTTATCATCCATGGCCAAGTTTTATAAAAATGTTTTCATGTAT
Organism: Viscum album; assembly: GCA_963277665.1. Lineage (NCBI taxonomy): Eukaryota > Viridiplantae > Streptophyta > Magnoliopsida > Santalales > Viscaceae > Viscum > Viscum album. The sequence continues at coordinate 740,429,143 of OY728123.1, read as the reverse complement.
GTTTAAAGTACTTTTTACCATTTTTTGACTTTTACTACATGGTATGTAAGGAATATTTCTTTTGTTTACGTTATGAGGTACTTTTTGACTTTTCTGTCAAAAGTATGAGGAGAATGTTATTTTTAACTTATACGGCGTGAATGGATTTTTACGGTGTCATAACGCCTCATTTTCATGAAGCTTCTTCTACATGATTGCATGATTATTTAAAAAAAACACTTTTATTTTAAAATTGCATGGCATTTTGTGAATGGAAAATGATTTTGAAGAAGAAAGGATATTTTCCTCAAGAATTCATTTCAAGTGTTTTATCAAAAGCATTTTCCATCTAAGATGACATTCTTTCATATGTGCATGTTTCAAGTATAAAGTCTCTATGATTTACATGGTTTCACTTTTCTTATTATAAAATGATATCCATTTCTTTTATATGGATTATGTGATGATGGGATGGTGTTTATGAAACCCATTTTATTTATTGGGTTATTATGAATGATGTATGCTTATTTTGTGGCACAAGTAAGAATTATTTCATTATGAGATGGATGGGACCTATATCTCCATTCAATACATTGGGTAAAGTTTTATATCTCATGAGATAGACATGGATGGAATAGAAAGTTAATCCGGTTCAGTAATACAGGACTGGAACGAGGAGTGAACTTGATCCAGAAAGGGAATTTGTGCACTAAGATGGTCTTCGCAGCAATGCCTTGGCTACTATTGAAATCATATCATGTGCTTAATGGTTTCCAAAAATCACATGTTTTATTCCCATGCTATTTTATCATGATTAATGTTTCTTTATGATCTATTCCTTATGTACTTCCATGATTTATGTCATTGCCCAAGATTTTGATGTTTAAACATTATGATCATGTTTTTAAGTTCAAATGTATATGATTTGTTTTATTTTATCCGTTCTTACCCTTACTGAGTATTTGAGATCACCATTTATATGTTTTCTTTTCCCCAGGATTTAAATAAAAGTTTTAGGTAAGAAAACCAAAACGGAAAGATCATTATGAGAGATGTTGAAGATCATTCACCATGATTATAAGATTACATTCTGAGTTTCCAAAGACACTAATCTATTACGGTCCTTGTGTGCCTATTTTTTTTATGTATTAAATATTCCTCAAAAGTAATGTAATGTCTATGTATGTCAAGCTTCGGGCCTCTTCATTAATTGAGAACTTCATGGAGATATTCTTGGATTACATTACTATTTATGGAGATTCATTTGAATCCTTCTTGTATTCACTATCTCCAGTCCTTAAAATGTGTGTCAAATGTAACCTTGTGTTTAATTATGAAAAATGTCACTTCATGGTTACTAATGATATTTTTCTAGGGAATTTGTTTTTCACAAAATGGTATTCAGGTCTATCCTACAAAAATTGAGGTGATCCAATATCATCCTGAACCAAAGTAGTTCGAAACATCCATTCATTCAATGGTGATTCTATATTCTATCATCTATTCATCCATAACTTTAATAGGATTTGCCTCCCACTCACAGGGCTGATATAAAATGTAACGCCCCGACCCTAATTACCTAGAGTCAGTGCATTATTACATAACATTGGCATGATCATGAGAAAGATCAAGTCTCGAAAGACCGATTAGTTTAGTAGCCTTGGAATAACTAGATACATCCATAAATTTTTACATTACATCATAAAAAAACATCTTGTCTTCATATCCCCTCATACTATCCCTGCAGGTCATTCATAAATTACTTCTTCATAATCCTGGGAAAAATAAAACATTTAAAGGGGTGAGCTCGGATGCTCAGTAAGGATAACATTATAGCAGAAGCTTTCATCAATAAGCATAAACACTTAAGGCAATTTATAACTAAAACAAAAGCCTTTTAAAATTGAACTTCAACATAGTATGGCAAAAGTAAAATGAAATAATGCAATTTACTTACTCACATGGATATTCTACTAGTCGAATGATCACATGCAATATCAATAACCACTTTCATAATGATGGAATGCATAATTCCAGACTATCATAACCACATAGCCAAGGCCTCGTGCCAAGACTACAAATAAGATTTTGCCAAGGCCTTGTGCCAAGACACTAGTTTGTCTCATGAGACCTACCGATGCATCGAGGAGCTATAGCGGGCTCCACCCGTCACTTATTAAGTCCAATGCATTCCCATATGAAAAGGTATAAACATAACGTAAACATTCGTATTAAACTAGCATACGAAATGTAAATACTTTCACCACAAACCATGAATGGTATAAAAATAGCACATCCACAGTCAAACATAATTCATTCGATACAATATGGAAGATTGTATTGTATCACATTAACCTCAATCAATAATAATGAAGGATGTTGACATAGATGAAAATAATCATCAAAACTATTTGAGAGAAATATCCCCCTTTTTCTTGAAAACATTTAAAAGTCACACTATTTGTCAAGAAGCCATTTAAAAGTATATTTTTGAATCAAAGTGTCCCATACCACTTTGAAACTTTTAAAAGGAGTTTTAATTTTAAAACGTTAATGTCCATATAAATAAATCCTTAAAACCATTTTTAAAATATGGACATTAATGAGCATGATTTAGAAGAATAATTCTTTAAAACATTTTAAAATGGTATTTTGGTTAGAGTTTCTAACCAAAAGAGAGACACTTGAATACAAATAATTGAGGTAATAAAACATTGTAATATCATGAGAATAAAGGAATTCATGATATACTATGTCAAAGTACATTATATACACCACATAGAAGTGATTTGGTGTATATCATCAAAGAAGTCTCAATGGAATTTAAATTGAGATGAAATTTCTCAAAAAGGTTGTATCCTTAGGTTAAGGATAAATCAATGACATAATTATGTGTGACAAATATAAATACACTAAATATGATTGGATATTCAGTGTAAAACAATCAAAGGACATTCACACATATTCTTGTAAAAAAACAATACCAATGAATTGGATGTTTAACTCAACAAATGGAGAATGAGTTAAAATTACTCTTATCAAATTCATATCAATGACTTGAGAATTACCAATGGAGTGATTATGTGTATCAAACTTCTATCCACAGGAAGGGGAGTGGAAATTATGACATAATCAAATGAATAGTGATTCCACACATAATCTTGGGGTAATATAATCAATGAAATATGTGTAAAGCCAAATGAGTGGAAATTGAAATCTCAAATTCCCTTATCGATTAGGTAACTTACGAAACATACACCCATGAAAGAAGTATCATACCATGATGATGTAAATACCCATAAATTAAAGTATATTACACAATGAATACGATCATAGGCAGTACACATACACCACATGCAATAATTAAGTGGTGATCAATGGAATTCTCACGGAATTAAAAGTGAGATAAGAAAACCCTTACTTTGTACTTTTTCCTTGGTCGATGGTAGGTTTACCTCCTGTATAATGGTGAAATAATTGTTATTTAATAATACAAGAATCATTTACTTTAATATGATATCATATATGATCTTTTATCATTGATTTGTTAATAATATCTTAGTATTAACGCTGTTTCGGGTGTTAACTTACTCATTTTCTTTTATATGTTTTGTTACATAAGTCATGTTTGTTGTATCTTATTCATATCCAGAATGATATCAAGTCCTTAAACATCATTTTTAAATCATTAAATGATAATTATACTTGAATGGATACGATGGATAATGAATCTCATCGCGTTCGTGGAGACGGTAGTCCGTACGTACGCACGAACGCTACTTCCATTTAATTTTTTATTTTAAAAGAATCGAATCCAAATGTTACATAGGTATATTACTATTCCAGTATAATATAATATTTTATATATGTTACTTAAGTTCATTAACACCATCCTTTATACGTTCCATGTGTGGTATGAACGAGTCATGTCATTTTAAGGGGGCGGTAGTCCGCACTTCCTCAAATGAAATTATCGTATGTATATACGACATGAAACGAATAATGGTATGAAATAAAATGGAATTACAGAAGCTTATATATAAAATATATATCATTAATATCATATTTAATTACAGTGCCATCATAATGGCCACCATGAGAGGCGGTAAGATGTTTTTGAACAATCATCGTTTCGTGAGGCGTTAGTTTTCCATCCACAGAAACATTATGTTCATCATCCATTAGATGGAGTTGTGTGTATGTGTAGTTTGAATAATTCTTATAACAACATCCTAGTATATTGAGGATACTGGTGTTGTTACAAAAGAAGGTAAATAAAAAGAGTTTGGGGGTTGAAGAAGCAAAATAAATGAAAATAATTTAAGAGAAATCGTTACCTTTAATTTAGGTAACTCACTTTGGTTGGAACCAAAGGACTTGTTGAAATGATTTTTGCCTAAGGGGAAGCTTCAAGGAGGAGGAGAGGGATGTGGGGAGCTTAGTTGGGCAGAGTTTGGACGAGCCAAGTGGCTTGAGAGGTGTGAGGAAATGAGAAGGAGGAGTGCCCTTTTATAAGAGGGGTGAGGGGCACCTTTGGAAAAGCTAGAAATATTAATTTATAATAAATTCATATTCGGTTTACAATGGCTCCAAAGTTGACTATTCAAAGGTTGAGGTGGGGATAGGTCGAAAACAACTCATACAATAGAATTTAGACAGGTTTGAGTACTTATATTAACCTTATCTTTAAGTATTAACTCTAAGTTAATTAGTTTCACTTTTACAATGTCTCTTTGTATTTTTATATAATATTGTTAATAAACTTACTATATACATCCAAAAGACCCCCAAGTGGTCCATTAATGATTAACCTATCATAATATAAGTCTCTTGGCCGAACCTTAGATTTTTAGGAATTTAATATCAATTAATAATATAATATTTTTTTTAAGAACTCTTTTATGTCAATTTTGACACTATTCACTAGTTGATTTTTGTGAAACTCATAACAGATTGATTACTTCGAACAAAGTCAAATAAATCAATCCTAATATATCATATTATCCTAGAAAATTTGTTTAATTCATTAAAAGTTTAATATTATAATTATTTGGGTATTTATAATATCAATTATGTTAATTCTTTACTATTTTAGTAATTACTGCATCATCATTGTGTCATAAATAAAATAAATTATTTAATGTCAAAAAATTATAAATAAAATATAATTATGTAGGAAATATTTTTATCTTTCTAATGAATATTTATAATCTAAAATCCAGCATATATAACCCTATGTAACAATTGTTTTTCTAAAAGATATATGCTTGTGTCATTTTTGTATTCATTTTAACTTAATTAATATAAAGTGTCATTATCACTTACAAGTGGATCCATGGGGTCCCAAAATTGACCCAAAGATGCCCATGGTCGACCATGTATCAACCAATAGGGTTAAGACACATTTTAGGGTAATTTAGTATTATTATAATATTATTTTTTTTAACCCTTATTTACCGGATTTACCCTTAACCAAGGTAAATAAAATATTTGCCGCAGTAATTATTCAAAATGTCTAAAAATAAAAGTTACCTATTTACACAATTTGGACATCCTGATTCCAAATATGGAATCCATTTTTCTAAATTCAAAACACAGAAGTGGCAGAAATTAATTTAAAATTAATTCCCGCTGTCAAAACAAAAAGCGTGTTTTTAAGAGATAATAACTATCAAAAGATTGACACTTGTTTATGTTCGGTTTAATTGTAAAATTATGTCCAATGACCAACATTATATTAAATGGTAAAAATATATTCTAAATATACTTTAAAACCACTCAAATTCACAATTTATCACTATTAATTATTTTGATTAAAAAAGTTGTTTTTAATTAAAATTTAGTAATTTTCACTATTCATCAAAATATGAAAGTTATCCGAAAAGTACCAAAATTTCACCTTAGGCTAAATTCGATATTCCGAATCCAAAAATGAAGTCCATTTTGAAATATAAAATATATATAATTTCTAAAAGTAGGTATTACTATTCATAACGACTAGTTTGATTGGTTGTGGTGTGTTAAAATCTCGAAGTTGCGTACAATGCACGTCATTGCATTATTCGAAAGGAAACATACCGAGGAAGCTTGGGGTGTTACATTCTCCCCTCCTTCAATAAATTGCGTCCTCGCAATTTTTAAATTTTTTCTTGGGAATATAATGGAAAGTCCCACATCGGAAAAAGAGTCAATAAAACTGTCACTTTAAAAGAAAGGAAGAGAGGTATAAGGGTCATCCAAGATAACCCATACTAGGATTCCATGTAAGAAAACATGGATATGGATGATAAACTAAGTGTCAAGTTCTGATGGAGAGGGATAGAAATCATGATCAGGAGAAAGTTAACAATGAGAAACCCATAAACTTGTGTTGGGACAAACGACCATTAGTCTCCTAGTAGGAAAGTAAACGGACAACAATTTTTTTTTAAGTTACATTACATAAGGAAGAGGAATTCATTTATGATATTGACTAAGAACCTTATGAGATATACTTACATTTTAAGTATATTTTCATTCTTTAATAAATTTCCACCACTAACTCATTTTTTTTTTAAAACGATGAGTATTCAAGAAGACTTGGTCACATTGGAAGAGATAGAATAAACTTCTATAGAATCACATGATCCATGAAGGATAAACCATATATTTACATTGTCTTTGAAGATTAATCAAAACCAAAATGGTCAGTGAATGATCTAATGATCCCCCAAAAGGATATTCATTGAGATAAATATGCACTAATCTTAATTTCTAAAATTAAACCAACAATATCCCAAAGTTAAATAGATACCATTCAATAACCAATTGTCCTTAAAATCCTTTAATATAATCCAAACTAATATTGAAACCCAAAACATAGAAGAATTTGATTATGTAGTCTCCCATGTTAAATTGTATCTCCAAATGACATCAGATACTCTTAAAGTCACATACTCAAAAGTAATTAACCTAATCACATATTCTCTATTATAGGTTAATCATTTCCATAAATAACCCAAATCACTATAAATCCACAATAAAAACGTAGATAAAAATCTATCATTACTCCACAAATGAAACCCCATAGTATTCTATTTTCCTTGGACATAAAGTGTTTCCAACAAAGCGAACATCTTCCAAAATAACATTTATCACTTAATCACCAAATCATTTTCCTATACCAAGGGTATTCTTTTTATATGAAATAAGAACCCAAATAAACTTATTATTGATCAATAAAATCATTTAACAAAAAAAAATTCACACTAACCAGGGACTTCACGTAGTCCAGTGGTAGGCAATAAATCCCAATCGCACTTTGGTTGTGGGTTCGATTCCCATAGCTTTGTCCGACGCGACGGGTTGTCACACGGTCTACGTGTTGTCCTTTTTCAAAAACTATATTTTATAATATTGCCAAAATGAGATAAATTCCTCAAAATACTATATCATAAATTTAACCACAAATGTTATATCATACCTTGAATCTTCATCCCAAATTAGAATAACTTATAATTCTCTCAAACCCCAATGATCATATAAATCCAAATGGTTATTTATACCCAAATCCACAAGAGAAGAGACAATTGTTCCTCAAATATCATTCTCACATGGCAAACTGCGGGGTTACAAATACAAGAGAAAATTATTCCATAGTAAACCCATCAACAAGGAGTGCTAATACTTTTTAAACATTTCTCCAACCATTTATTCCCACATAGCTTCTTCTTTGACCAAGAAAATATCCTATAGAATAGGATATTCACTCGGGTAATGGCCAGGTCCCCTAAATTTATGGCAAATGACTGTAAATGGACTCTTGGGACCATTTTTATCTTCTTCCATAGTACTCTTCATTTTTCTTCGGCAATTCTTTACTTTATGTCCTTCCTTCCCGCACGTAAAACATTTCGTTGTCCCATTGAGACACTTTCCTGGGTGTCTCTTTCCACATTTCCTGCATGATGAAAATTGAGGGTTCTTTTCTCCATGGTCTCCATTGCTGGAGCTCTTATCATTTATCACCTTTCTCTTCCTTGTTGAGTCTGGGAGTTGGTTAATATATATGTTGTTGATCATATTTTTGGAAAACTGATTTGGCATAAAGACGATATCTTTTACGCCTATCAACATTCCATTTTGTTGCTCATTGCCACCACCGTTCCTATCTTGTACATCATTCTCAAAGTCACTATGACTTCCTTGGAATCCAGCCATTGACTAAAACCATAAAGCATTGTGTGAGTAATAGTAGTCGTAAAATCATTTAGAGATTAAAATGTCACCATATTCTCAATTTGAAACATATTAGGATTAACCAAGGTCATTTACTCTCATCTTATATATATATTACTTAAATTGGTTTGTAAAGAAAATGTAAATTATCCTAAGCATATCCCCCAGGAGTGTCGTAACCAAGAGTGCAGCAAGGCCCGTTGTCGTGCACCAGTTCCCGTTCGAGTCTAGCTCAAAGCGGTGTTTTCGGGTTTTACCCCTAGGTACATCTGTGCCAGAGCCGCCTCTACCTGCTCGTATCCAGACAGGGATGTATTGCTCCGAAAACTCACAAAATCTCTACAATACCAAAATTCTAGGAAGTTCTTTTATACTAATCCTCAAAGTTCATCTTAGGTCTACGTGCTCTAATCAGAGTTTATCTAAATCTAGCTACCAAGGTTTGTACTAAACTTCCTCTGATACCAACTGTAACGCCCCGACCCTAATTACCTAGAGTCAGTGCATTATTACATAACATGGGCATGATCATGAGAAAGATCAAGTCTCGAAAGACCGATTAGTTTAGTAGCCTTGGAATAACTAGATACATCCATAAATTTTTACATTACATCATAAAAAAAAACATCTTGTCTTCATATCCCCTCATACTATCCCTGCAGGTCATTCATAAATTACTTCTTCATAATCCTGGGAAAAATAAAACATTGAAAGGGGTGAGCTCGGATGCTCAGTAAGGATAACATTATAGCAGAAGCTTTCATCAATAAGCATAAACACTTAAGGCAATTTATAACTAAAACAAAAGCCTTTTAAAATTGAACTTCAACATAGTATGGCAAAAGTAAAATGAAATAATGCCATTTACTTACTCACATGGATATTCTACTAGTCGAATGATCACATGCAATATCAATAACCACTTTCATAATGATGGAATGCATAATGCCAGACTATCATAACCACATAGCCAAGGCCTCGTGCCAAGACTACAAATAAGATTTTGCCAAGGCCTTGTGCCAAGACACTAGTTTGTCTCATGAGACCTACCGATGCATCGAGGAGCTATAGCGGGCTCCACCCGTCACTTATTAAGTCCAATGCATTCCCATATGAAAAGGTTTAAACATAACGTAAACATTCGTATTAAACTAGCATACGAAATGTCAATACTTTCACCACAAACCATGAATGGTATAAAAATAGCACATCCACAGTCAAACATAATTCATTCGATACAATATGGAAGATTGTATTGTATCACATTAACCTCAATCAATAATAATGAAGGATGTTGACATAGATGAAAATAATCATCAAAACTATTTGAGAGAAATATCCCCCTTTTTCTTGAAAACATTTAAAAGTCACACTATTTGTCAAGAAGCCATTTAAAAGTATATTTTTGAATCAAAGTGTCCCATACCACTTTGAAACTTTTAAAAGGAGTTTTAATTTTAAAACTTTAATGTCCATATAAATAAATCCTTAAAACCATTTTTAAAATATGGACATTAATGAGCATGATTTAGAAGAATAATTCTTTAAAACATTTTCAAATGGTATTTTGGTTAGAGTTTCTAACCAAAAGAGAGACACTTGAATACAAATAATTGAGGTAATAAAACATTGTAATATCATGAGAATAAAGGAATTCATGATATACTATGTCAAAGTACATTATATACACCACATGGAAGTGATTTGGTGTATATCATCAAAGAAGTCTCAATGGAATGTAAATTGAGATGAAATTTCTCAAAAAGGTTGTATCCTTAGGTTAAGGATAAATCAATGACATAATTATGTGTGACAAATATAAATACACTAAATATGATTGGATATTCAGTGTAAAACAATCAAAGGACATTCACACATATTCTTGTAAAAAAACAATACCAACGAATTGGATGTTTAACTCAACAAATGGAGAATGAGTTAAAATTACTCTTATCAAATTCATATCAATGACTTGAGAATTACCAATGGAGTGATTATGTGTATCAAACTTCTATCCACAGGAAGGGGAGTGGAAATTATGACATAATCAAATGAATAGTGATTCCACACATAATCTTGGGGTAATATAATCAATGAAATATGTGTAAAGCCAAATGAGTGGAAATTGAAATCTCAAATTCCCTTATCGATTAGGTAACTTACGAAACATACACCCATGAAAGAAGTATCATACCATGATGATGTAAATACCCATAAATTAAAGTATATTACACAATGAATACGATCATAGGCAGTACACATACACCACATGCAATAATTAAGTGGTGATCAATGGAATTCTCACGGAATTAAAAGTGAGATAAGAAAACCCTTACTTTGTACTTTTTCCTTGGTCGATGGTAGGTTTACCTCCTGTATAATGGTGAAATAATTGTTATTGAATAATACAAGAATCATTTACTTTAATATGATATCATATATGATCTTTTAACATTGATTTGTTAATAATATCTTAGTATTAACGCTGTTTCGGGTGTTAACTTACTCATTTTCTTTTATATGTTTTGTTACATAAGTCATGTTTGTTGTATCTTATTCATATCCAGAATGATATCAAGTCCTTAAACATCATTTTTAAATCATTAAATGATAATTATACTTGAATGGATACGATGGATAATGAATCTCATCGCGTTCGTGGAGACGGTAGTCCGTACGTACGCACGAACGCTACTTCCATTTAATTTTTTATTTTAAAAGAATCGAATCCAAATGTTACATAGGTATATTACTATTCCAGTATAATATAATATTTTATATATGTTACTTAAGTTCATTAACACCATCCTTTATACGTTCCATGTGTGGTATGAACGAGTCATATCATTTTAAGGGGGCGGTAGTCCGCACTTCCTCAAATGAAATTATCGTATGTATATACGACATGAAACGAATAATGGTATGAAATAAAATGGAATTACAGAAGCTTATATATAAAATATATATCATTAATATCATATTTAATTACAGTGCCATCATAATGGCCACCATGAGAGGCGGTAAGATGTTTTTGAACAATCATCGTTTCGTGAGGCGTTAGTTTGCCATCCACAGAAACATTATGTTCATCATCCATTAGATGGAGTTGTGTGTATGTGTAGTTTGAATACTTCTTATAACAACATCCTAGTATATTGAGGATACTGGTGTTGTTACAAAAGAAGGGAAATAAAAAGAGTTTGGGGTTTGAAGAAGCAAAATAAATGAAAATAATTTAAGAGAAATCGTTACCTTTAATTTAGGTAACTCACTTTGGTTGGAACCAAAGTACTTGTTGAAATGCTTTCTGCCTAAGGGGAAGCTTCAAGGAGGAGGAGAGGGATGTGGGGAGCTTAGTTGGGCAGAGTTTGGACGAGCCAAGTGGCTTGAGAGGTGTGAGGAAATGAGAAGGAGGAGTGCCCTTTTATAAGAGGGGTGAGGGGCACCTTTGGAAAAGCTAGAAATATTAATTTATAATAAATTCATATTCGGTTTACAATGGATCAAAAGTTGACTATTCAAAGGTTGAGGTGGGGATAGGTAGAAAACAACTCATCCAATAGAATTTAGACAGGTTTGGGTACTTATATTAACCTTATCTTTAAGTATTAACTCTAAGTTAATTAGTTTCACTTTTACAATGTCTCTTTGTATTTTTATATAATATGGTTAATAAACTTACTATATACATCCAAAAGACCCCCAAGTGGTCCATTAATGATTAACCTATCATAATATAAGTTTCTTGGCCGAACCTTAGATTTTTAGGAATTTAATATCAATTAATAATATAATATTGGTTTTAAGAACTCTTTTATGTCAATTTTGACACTATTCACTAGTTGATTTTTGTGAAACTCATAACAGATTGATTACTTCGAACAAAGTCAAATAAATCAATCCTAATATATCATATTATCCTAGAAAATTTGTTTAATTCATTAAAAGTTTAATATTATAATTATTTGGGTATTTATAATATCAATTATGTTAATTTTTTACTATTTTAGTAATTACTGCATCATCATTGTGTCATAAATAAAATAAATTATTTAATGTCAAAAAATTATAAATAAAATATAATTATGTAGGAAATCTTTTTATCTTTCTAATGAATATTTATAATCTAAAATCCAGCATATATAACCCTATGTAACAATTGTTTTGCTAAAAGATATATGCTTGTGTCATTTTTGTATTCATTTTAACTTAATTAATATAAAGTGTCATTATCACTTACAAGTGGATCCATGGGGTCCCAAAATTGACCCAAAGATGCCCATGGTCGACCATGTATCAACCAATAGGGTTAAGACACATTTTAGGGTAATTTAGTATTATTATAATATTATTTTTTTTAACCCTAATTTACCGGATTTACCCTTAACCATGGTAAATAAAATATTTACCGCAGTAATTATTCAAAATGTCTAAAAATAAAAGTTACCTATTTACACAATTTGGACATCCTGATTCCAAATATGGAATCCATTTTTCTAAATTCAAAACACAGAAGTGGCAGAAATTAATTTAAAATTAATTCCCGCTGTCAAAACAAAAAGCGTGTTTTTAAGAGATAATAACTATCAAAAGATTGACACTTGTTTATGTTCGGTTTAATTGTAAAATTATGTCCAATGACCAACATTATATTAAATGGTAAAAATATATTCTAAATATACTTTAAAACCACTCAAATTCACAATTTATCACTATTAATTATTTTGATTAAAAAAGTTGTTTTTAATTAAAATTTAGTAATTTTCACTATTCATCAAAATATGAAAGTTATCCGAAAAGTACCAAAATTTCACCTTAGGCTAAATTCGATATTCCGAATCCAAAAATGAAGTCTATTTTGAAATATAAAATATATATAATTTCTAAAAGTATGTATTACTATTCATAACGACTAGTTTGATTGGTTGTGGTGTGTTAAAATCTCGAAGTTGCGTACAATGCACGTCATTGCATTATTCGAAAGGAAACATACCGAGGAAGCTTGGGGTGTTACATAAAATTATGATACATTCCACTTCGATAAGGCTTGTAAGAGAGCCTTCATTGAACTCAATTTTTTTCTTACATCTTCCCCAATAATCTAACCCCCATATGGGTATTTTTCCTGAAAATTAATTTGTGATTCTTATGATAGGGACATTAGGACTAATCCTAGTCAATGATGAAAAATATTCCTCATGTCATCTATTATGCCTCCAAACATTGGATGAAACTTGTAACACCCCGAGATTTTATGAAAAATGTTCTTTTTAATTTAATTAATGTCTTGTGTTGTACACTACACCAATAGGAGCTTGCACAACACGCATTATTGACTTTCCTTGCATTACACGCAATCACGACCTTCCTCGATAGCGTGTGTAGTACGCAATAACGAGTTTCACTAAACAACGATATGCTATTAAAATATTATTAAAACTAGCTGTTAGGAATAGTAATAACCAATGTTTGAAATTTTGTAATTTTTATTTTTCAAAATGGACTTCATTTTTGGATTCGGAATATCGAAATAAGCTTAGGGTGAAATTTTGGTACATTTCGGATAACTTTCATTTTCTGATGAATAGTGAAAATTACTAAATTTTAATTAAAAACAACCTTTTTAATCGAAATAATTAATAGTGATAAATTATTAATTTTAATGGTTTTAAAGTATATTTACAATATATTTTTAGAATTTAATACAATGTTGGTCATTGGATGTACTTTCACATTTAAACCAGACATAAACAAGTGTCAATCTTTTGATAGTTATTATCTCTTAAGAACACGCTATTTGTTTTGGCGACTGGAATTAATTTTTAAATTAATTAATGAAACTGATATGTTTTTAATTTGGTAAAATAGACATCATTTTTGAGTTCATAATATCAAATATATCTTAGGCCTAATTTTTGGTATTTTTTAGGAAACATTCATTTTTTGATGAATAGTGAAACTACTAAGTGGTCGTTAAAAAAATGAATTTTTCATAAAACATAATTTTACCGCTTCTGTGAGTGGAATTTCAAAAATCTGAGACACACGGTTGATGTCAGTACGTAAAATGTGGTTCAATGAGATGAAAATAATTTTTGGTGAATAGTAACTTTTTACTTTTTTTACCACGGTTAAAAGTAAATAGGGTAATTAAGGGTACAAATGATATTATTATTACCCTAACACATGTCCTAATTCTATTGGATAAGTCTAATTCGACCAAAAACAACCTTCGGAATAAAATATGACCATTTAGGCCCACTTGGATTAGATTAGGACATTTATTATTAATTTATTTAAAGAAGGGTTAAAATAGTTAAAATCAAAGTTTAATAAGTAAATAATTTTTAATATAGAGTTATACATAAGATAAATTCGACTATAAATATTAATTAGAAATATAAAAATATTTCCTACATAATGATATTTTATTTTTAATTTTTAGACATTAAATAATTTAATGTATTTATGACACAAAGATGATGCAATAATTATCTTATTAATGAAATATTGACATAATTGATGTTATAAATACCCAAATAAATGTAATTTGAGACTTTTTATGAATTCCACTAATTTTATAGATTAATATGACATGTTAGTATCGATTTAAGTAATTTTTTCGAACTAATAATTCTGTTATGATTTTCACAAAAATCAATTACCAAATAGTGTCAAAATTGACATAAAATAGTTTTTAAAACAAATATTATATTATTAATTGTTATTTTATTCCTAAAAATCTATGGTTCGGCAAAATGACTTAGATAAGGTTATATATATTAATAATAAACAACTTGGGGTTCGTTTGTCTTGTTATAGTAAGTTTATTAACCTTATAGTGTAAGAACAAAAGAAGACACGGTAAAAGTAAAATTATTTAACTTAATGTTAAATCTAAATGATAAGGTTAAAATAGGAACATAAACTTGTCTAAATTATATTGGATGAGATGATTGCGACCCATCCCCACCTTATCTTCGAAATAGATCAATTTGGAGCTATTTAAAATCGAATATGACTTTATAATAAAATAATATTTTTAGTTTTCGAAAGGAGCCCCTCTCCTCCCTTATAAAAGGGCACCTCCTCCCTCTCTTCCTCACACCAATTTTATCCTTCAAGCTTGGAAAAAACCTACCAAATTCTCTTCTCCACTTCCCTAGAAACATCTTATACATCCTGGTCTTCTTCAAAGACCAATTTTTGTGCCCTAAAAGGAGGTCTCAAAGAGGTGCTTCAAAGAAGAGGTAATGTCCGTTACCAATTCTGTCAACTTTATTTCTTCTTCCACTTATTCTTCTTAGGTTGTTTCATTATTAAGTAATAACATCAGTATCACTCATATACTGATATGTTATTATAAGTATGAAACAACCCTATTTCACCATCTATCCGTCCTATGGAAAATGAAATCACCGCGCGTGCGTACGTACGGAATACCATCTCCACGCCGTGGTGTAATCTATTTTCCACCACCACCTTACTTGGATGGGTATAATGGTGAAAGTAATGAATATATATGATTATTTTAAAGTGATATTAATTCTTAAATAGTATACATACACTCCAATACAATTCCACGATCACGAGAACGATATCATCGCTCGTGCGTACGTACGGACTACCGTCTCCACAACGCGATGAGATTCATTCTCCACGTTAACCATTCATGAATGATTATAAAGTATATATAATAAGTTATCATGAAATATATGACATAATAATGATACTGGATTTATGTGTATATATATTTATGTCATCTACTTAATTCCATTCAACTCAATAAGGAAACGAAAACAGCGTTCATGCGTACGTACGGACTACCGTCTCCATGAACGGTGTATTTCTTTCCATTTACTGATCTATTATATATATGTATATTCTGAATATATATTATATATAAATCATGTTTTATATTCTGGAATTAAGTAATAATGATCTAAGTAATCATATGAATAATTACAAATCAAAACACGGACGACAAATGAAACAATTTTACCTAAAACGCTCTTTAACATGGAATTTACAAAAGAACGGGTAAAATAAAGTCATAAGTGAACCATATATGATATCATAACAATAAGTATGATTCTAGAATAAGTAAATAACATTATTTCAATCATTATACAGGAGTTTCAGACACTTACGAAGCAAATCGTACCTAAGGTAAGGGAAAATATCTCAATCTCATTTTATCCGAGATTGTTTATACTTTGGTATTTACTAGGGTGTATTTTATCATCCACATCCATGTTTCTTCAATATGTAATATTATTTCCATCCACTAAAAATTTTTTAAATCCAATTTTACCCTTCTGTGAGTTTTTAGTGAGATATATGAAAGGAATCTTTTGTCGTTTTTCATACTAGGTACTTTTTGACTTTTCGGACAAAAGTACGAGAAAAATGTTTTTTTTAACTTATACGGCATGAATGGATTTTTAAAACATTATTTCGAAGAATCTTCCTTTACAAGTTTTCAAGTTTATTTTTAATCAACTTCTTTTAGTTTATAATTTTATGACATGTTAAGAAAGGAAAAGTGTTTTTGAAGTAGAAAGGATATTTTCCTCAAGAATGGAGTTCAAGTGTTTTATCAAAATTATTTTCCATCTAAGATAATATAAGGTTCTATTTTTATCCCAATTATTAAATTTATTTGATTATGTTGTGATGGAATTAGTTTTATGAATTCCTTTATCTTATATGACTTTTTTTATGATTTCATGTTGTTTAAGAATGCCATTTTTATTACATGGGTTATGCTACGACGTATGGTTTAGGATTGTGTGACAAACATAAGAATGGTATCATTATGATATGGGTGGGATCTATATCTCCCCCCAATTCATTGGGTAAAGATTTTATATCTCATGAGATAGACATGGCTAGAACGGTAGGTTAAACCGGTTTAGTAAAACAGGACTGAAACAAGGAGTGAACTCGGTTCAGAAATGGAATTTGTCCACAAAGATAGTCTTGGCAATGATTCTTGATTAATAAGAAATGATTCTCTATTATTATGTGTGCATTCCACAAAGTTTCATGTTTTATGTTATGATTATTGGGATTACATTTCACTACCATGATTTATCACATGTTATGAAATTATGATCTCTTTTCCAGGGTAAGATTTCCAAATTTTTATGTTCTTATGAATATGATGTGATTGATATTTCTTTTCTTTACCCTTACTGAGTATTTGAGCTCACCCTTTTATGTTTTCTTTTCCCCAGGATATAAATAAAGGTTTTAGGTAAGAAAAAAAAGAAGAAGATCTTTATGGGAGATGTTGATGATCTTTCACCATGATTAGAAGATTATATTCTGAGTTTCCAAAGACACTAAGATATTACGGTCCTTGTGTGTGTGTGTTTTTGTAATGTACTAAGTATTCCGAAAAAGTAATGTAATGTCCATGTACGTTAAGCTTAGGGTCTCTAAAAAACTCATTCTCACTACACTAAGACCAAGAAGGACATTTAGCTATGGGTTTTTTCCGTAGATAAATTCCAGCCATATCACTTTGGTGACAAAATCAAAAACTTCTTGGAACATTTTTCTATAATGTTCTTACTCAAGAAAAGTGACTCCTAACTGAGTCTAGTAAGATGGATCTTGAGGCTCAAAGAGTTTAACATTGTGATTAAAGACAAACCTGGAAAAGAAAACCCTATATCTAATCACGTGAGTAGAATTTCTAGTTCTTCTAATTCAGAAATCATGTTTCTCGAATTCCCCACTAATCACCTTTCATATCTCACTCTAAAGTCACCATGGTATACCCCAATTGTAAATTACCTAGTTTCTGGAGTTTTTCCTAAATGTTTTTAAAAAGAAGAAAAAGTGATGCTAAAAAGTAATTCAAAATTCTATAATTGGGAGGATAATAAACTTAGGAAAATTAGGGCTAACATGGTAATTAGGAAATGCGTTGGTGATGTTTTACATTCCTCCATTTTAGAATTATATCACTCAATGCCTGGTGGTGGCCACTTTGGACCAAAACGGACCTTGTGAAATGTCCTTGACTCCAGATTATTATGGACTTCACTCTTCAAGGACTCACATGAGTTCAATTAATCATGTCCAGCTTTCCAAAAGTTTTTTACAATTTCAAAAAGAAATGAAATTCCCCAAAAATCCATTAATATTTTGTGTGTTCTTTGATGTTTGGGGAATCAATATCATGGGACAATTTTACCCTTCCAATGTATTATCCAATATTCTTCTATCTCTTGATTATGTTTATAGGTTGGTCAAGGCCAAACCCACTAAAAATGATGATTCAAATACTGTTAGTGAGTTCCTAAACACCCATATTTTCTATCAATTTGGAACACCGTGTACCTTGATAATTTACTTAGGAAATCATTTTTGTAATTGGATGACGAAATATCTTCTGAAAGATAATGGGGTTGTACATAAAAAATAAACTACAAATCACACCCAAATAAATGGCATGGATGAAATTTCTAATAGATACGTTAAAATAGTTCTTGAGAGAATTATAAATCCTACTAGAAATGATTATCTTTAATGACTTGTTAAAGTATTTTGGGCTTATCGAACTGCTTATAATACACATATTGGGATGTCTCCATTTATGCTAGTTTTTGGTAAAACATCTCATTTATTAGTTTAAATCCAACATAATTAATTTTGGGCTGTGAAAACATGTAGTTTTTATTGTGAAAAATCTGGTTAAGAAATACTATTGCATTTGACTAAATATGAGAAGGTTCGACTAGATTATTATGAGAATTAAAATATCTATAAAGAAAAGGTCAAGGTACTCCATGATGAAAACATCCAACGAAAGGTATTTCAAGAAGGTAAAAATGTAAGGCTATTCAATTATCAATTTTGGTTATACCCATGTAAGAATAATTCTTGTTGGGAAGTTAATTTTATTATTACTAATGTTTAATAATTTGGTGCACTAAAAGTCTGAGACCCTTCTTCAAAAATGACTTTCATAATTAACAGTAATCAATTAAAGCATCACTATGAGAGGGAACACATCCGGGGAAACACATCAACTTCCATCATATCACCAAATTCCATAATTTACCAACCATTGGATAGTGATTGAAACCCCCAAAATCCAAACCAAGGGGCACCTCATTTCCTTTCACTCCACTTCTCTCTATCTCGCTCTATTCATACACCTTAATTCTCAGTTTTTACTACTTTACCCATCAAAAATTTTATTTACTCTTTCTATTTTTCATGTGTGGTTCATTATAAAAAACTAAAAAAAATACTAAAAAAACTAAAAAATACGAAAAAAGAGCCATAATTAATCACCATCCATTCTTAAAAAAAATTCCAATCATTTTGGGGATTCAAAAAATGTTTCTGTCTAAAAGTTTTTATATTTTCATCATGATTTTGGATAAAGAATATTATTTCAAAACCAACAAATTTATAATGCTCCATTTTTGATTTGGAAAATTATTCTTCCCCAACCTTGAGGAACAACATTAACTATAAGGCCCCATCCTAAAAACATACATAATCTTGAGTTTTGATCAAAATTTTATATTATTTCACATTGAAAATATTTTTAGGTTTAGAGTTTTAGATAATTAATCCATAGCAATTACATTAAATCTTAAATATTACAAAGTAGACACTTAAACACTATCCATTTTTTCGCAATAATAAAACTCCTTGATTAAAACAAGAATTATTTTCTTGATAAAAATTTTCTTAACTTATTCCTTTCTCATACCCTTCCTTATACCTTATGAAAAACATTTCAAAAAGCTAGGATGAGCATAAAAAACTCAGTAAGGGATATAAAACAAGCAATGAAAACATTAGTGCACGAATACATAGAAATCTAATAAATCATAATTTTCAATCATAAAACATAATATCTTTAACATACCTCATTAAATCATATATTTATGAAAAACACTTAGAAATCATAAATCATAAATCAATATGGTAACTTGTGGAATATATAACATACTTACATTATGGCTTTCACTACAACATATATAATTATGTTTGGAATACCCATCATTGTACATTCACTAAATCTCTTAGGAGAAACATTAAAATTTACCTCTTTCAAATTACCCATTACATTGGAGTGCTGTCTCGTGCTTAACCACCCCTAGTTTATTACGGAACCACACATATATGCAAATAATTCCGAAAAACCATAACATAATCATAGAAAATAAAAAAGCATAAAGGAAAGATAACATTTGTACATAGTAATCAAAAGATATCATTTCTTCATATTGACGTAACCAATGTTTTATAAAAACCATTTTCAATTCCAAAATACAAAAAAATTGTATATCGTATTTATTTTCCTTTTAAAAATGTTACATCTTGTTAAGGAATCCAAATATCAAATAATGCCCTTGGCGGTGGAAAGGTCGTTGTCACCATGTACATTAAAAAGAAACATTCCTTTTGTCATTTAGTAAAATTCTTCGTTGAAAAAAGATACCCACTGAATAAAATTAAATTTCAAATGGGTTTATACACCGTATAAAATATGGCTGTGTATAAATCAAAATATGACTCATTAGAAGGAGATTGAGATGAAGTTCCTTACCTTGAGTTCGACTGGTCTCATTCATTCATTATATTCATGAATAACTAACATAGATAAATTTATACATAATTCATAAAAATTTTCAGATTTATTATTCATTTAAATAACTTATTACCATGTTATAAAAATTACATATTTATTTATGTTAATATTAGTTGTTTTGTAGATATTCAGTACTTTAGCCGAAAATGAACTAGTTTTGCTATAAATTGTCCATGTTGTAAAAATTACATAATCTATAGAATGATATTAATTATTTAAATATCATATATATCCAGTATATATGTATTTATAATTGTCCATAACATTTGGAGATAATAAATTAAATGAATTATTAATGGAGATGGTAAGTCGTACGTACGCTTGAACGCTACTTTCATTTATTTTTTCATATTTAATGGAATGAAAAATAAATGATACATTGGTATACTATAATTATAGTATAATATAATATTTTATATATGTTACATAAGTTATTTAACTCTATATTATATGCATTCCATTTATGTCCAGAAAGAGTCATATCACTTTGAGGGGGCGGTAGTCCGAACTACCTCAAATGAAATTATCATATTTACACATTATGGAAAGTATAAAGGTATGTTGTAAATGAATGATATAGATTAATAGAGACAATATAAATATAATATATATCATATATAAATACAATTAAATCATAATGGCCACCATTAGAGGTGGTTGGGGAAAAGTGAATAATCATAATTTCGTGAGGCAGTAGTTCACTGTAAAAAGAAACAATATGTTCGTATCCATAGAATGGATGTGTGTGTCAGTGTAGTTCAAATAATTCTCATAAAAAAATTATAGTATATTTAGGGTAATATTTTTGTTATGTATGATATGTAAAAGAATAGAATAAGGAGTGAAGATGTAAAATAATGTAAAGGAACTTGAGAGAAGATGCTACCTCTAAAACGTGTAACTTCCATTGAATTGGGAAAAACTTGTTTCATTAATTATCTTATGCCTAAGGAATGGATTTTAAGAGAAATGGAGTTATTTTTAGAGATTATTTGGGAATAAAATTTATGATCCATTAGGATTTAGAGGTTTGAGTAAGTGGTTAGAGGTGTTGGCCTTTTATAAGAGGGTGGAGGGGAACTTTAGGATGGTATTGAAATATTATTTTATTATAAAATGATTTTCGGTTTAAAATGGACCCAAACTCATTTAGTTAAAATATAAGATGATTTTTAGTCAACATAATCCCAACAAATAGGTTCTACACAATTTTAGGGAACAAAAATAACCTTATATTTTAGCTTTAACCCTTAGATAAAAACATTATCTCTTTCCATGTCTTATTGCATTTTCATAATATAATGTAACTGTATTTACTATAAAATACCAAGAGATACATAAGTGGATAATTAATGAAATATTTAACATTATATTATTCATATTTACATGTATTATATTTTTAGGACTATTATATCATTTAATAAAATAGTAATTGTTTTAAATACTCATTTATGTCAATTTTGACACTATTAAGTAATTGATTTTTGTTAGTCACAAAAACTTGCTTACATAGGAAAAAAAGAATTAAATATAATATAATATGACAATATGTAACACCCCAGGTAAATATAGAATATGAAATTTTTATATTTATCCATATTTTTCAATAAAATATTAATGTTACTTTAAAGGGGATGCTATGCTCGATGGCATGCCCAATACGCAACAACGAGTTTCTTGAGAATCTTATGTTGCAGTCTAATAATAAAATAATATTATTGTAAATGGTAGTTAACACCTAGCCTTTCTAATGGTGGGAATGAACAGAACTAACTAAAAATTGATTATATATGTTTGTCAAATATTTTTACTACTTATAATAAATGTTAGAGGATTAAGAATGTGAATGAATCCAATTTTTAAGCATAAACATTCTAATATTTTTTAAAAGGTCGATTAACCGACTTTCGATGGCGAACCTCTTTTAAATCCACTTTTTAACAATTTTATGTTTTCTATTTGACAAAATAAAATTCTTATTTATAATCGGGACATCAAAATTTACTTTGTGTAAATTTTTGGTATTTTTCCGATAAAGTTCATTTTTAATGAATAGTGAAAAATGTTGTATTTTAATTCAAAACCACTTTTTAATCTAATTTATTTATATGATTAGATTATATTTTTAATTGGTTTTAAAGTTCAATTAAAATATATATTTACCATTTAATCCAATTGTGGTCATTGGAATTAATTTCACTTTGAAATCGCACTTAAACTAGTGTCAATCTTTTGATACTTATTGTTTCATAAAAACACGCTATTTTCTATGACAGCGGGAATTAATTATTAAATTAATTAATGCAACTTATATGTTTTTAATTTTTAAAAATAGACTTCATTTTTTAATTTTTAATATCAAATATAGCTTAGGGTGATGTTTTGGTATTTTACTGAAGAACATCAATTTTGGATGAATAGTGAAACCACTAAGTAGTACTTATAAAATCTAATTTTCTGTTTAAATGAAATTTTACCACCTCTATGTTTTGAATTTAAAAAATCCGACATACATGTATGTAATTAAGAAGTAAAATGTGGTTCAATGGAATTAAAATAATTTTTTGGTGAATAGTAAATTTTAAGTTTTTAATCGCGATTAGAGGTAATTAGTGTAGTTTTAGGTAAAAATAATGTTTTAATAATATGAGATGAGCTTGACACATGTCCTAACTTTATTGGATGTGTCATGGCCGACCAAGAAAATTCATGGGTCAACATGGGGACCCCATGGAGCCACTTTGGTTGGGAAATGACATAAATAACTTTTTATTTAATGTAAATGTAAAAATGACACAAACAAGAGTTGTTTTACTAAAACAATTTTTACATGGGGTTATAAAAGCTATATTTTTTACTATAAATAGTCATTGGAAAGATAAAACGATTTACAACATCATGATATTTTTTTTATAATTTTTAGACATTAAATAAATAAAATTATTTATGAAATCATGATGATGCAGTGATTACCTCATTAATAAAGGATTTAAATAAAATGAAAAGATAATGTACAATCTATGACCTAAACATGTCAAAAACATATTGTATTGGTGTATTTATAAACCTTATCACCTTATCCTCTAATTATATCAATGTGGGACCTTTTAAATCCGAAAATCATTTTCAAATAAAGTAACATTTCTTTACTTTCCAAGAGTGCCCCTCCTCTCCTCTTATAAAAGGCCCCCACCTCTACCTCCTTACCCACACTTCCAAAGACTTTGGCTCGGACAAACCCTGCCCCTTTTGTCTCTCCACATCCTTTTATTACTCCTAGAAGCTTCACTGTGGGAAGAAGTCTTCCCAAGGAAGCCTTTGAGCTCAAATCAAAAAGAGTTACCCGATTTTAAGGTAATGTCTTCACTTGTGTTCTTTTGTTTTATTTTTCTTCTCCAACCCCCTAAAGGCTTTTTATTTATTTCTTTTGTAACAAATACAGTATCTTAAATATACTAGGATGTTGTTATAAGAAGAATTCTAGCTAAAAATACACACACCTACATCAAATGGTTAAAGAACATACTGTTTCTGTGGATGCCGAATTTCTGCCTCACGAAGTGATGATTGTTCAACACTCATATAACACTTTAAAAGGTGGCCATTAAGATGTCAGTATATTTATATATGATATATAATATGTTTATGTTTCTGTATTTTTCTTTTGTGGCATACCTTTATGGTTTCTATTGTGGGTAAACATGATAATTTCATTTTAGGAAGTGCGGACTACCGCCCCTCAAAGTGATTTGATTCGTTAATGCCATATGTGGAATGTATAAAGGATGGATTTAAAGTGATTATATATGATTTATGTTACATATAAATGATGAATATAATTATGGAATTAAAATATACATACCTCTCATTTGGTTTTAATTCCATTAATATGACATTGAAATGAAAGTAGCGTTCATGCGTACGTACGGATTACCGTCTCCATGAACGGTGCATTTCATTTCTTACCTCTAAATGATTATGTAATATTATAAATACATGTATATTCTGGATATATATGATATATATGATATCCAAATCATGAATATCATTATGGATACAATGAACCTCTGACCACACGAATAACATGTAATTGTAAGAAGTCCACTTTCGACTTAAGAACCAAATATCGACAAAACAAACATTATTAACTTAAATGATTACATAATGTTTATAACATGGAAATAAGTGATATGAAAGGAATAATGAACTTTAAAAAGGATATTAATGAAGTTTAAATTAACTCAAGTTTATTATTCAGGACGTTAAAGAACGATCGAGTCAAGTCGGACCCGAGGTAAGGGATCCTACTCCTCTCTTTCTTTTTAAGTACACTCTTTTATGTCATTCGTTTTAGGCTCATCTTCCTTGTGATTGGGATGTTATTTTATATTAATCTTACTTTAATTTTTATGTTCATATGATTAGAGACCATATTCTCTCTCATCAATCCATTTTGGATGTTTTGATTGGCGCCGTTAGGCTGCCGAATTTTCGTAAGAGATCTAACCTATCTCTTTCTTTTTAAGTACTCTACTTTATGTCACTTCTTTTAAGATCCTATTTGTTATGTTGGGGGATGTTATTTTATATTCCTCCTGCTGAAAACATTAGGTTAATATGATGAGAGACCCTATTTGATCTCATCAATCCATTTTTGTAAGTTTTAAGTGGCGTTGTTATGTTGCCGAGTTTTCGTAAGGGATTTTTCTTCTCACTTTTATTCCCGTGAGATTTATGTAACATTTGCCACAATTTCCTTTGAGTGGTGTATGTACTGCCCATTATTTTAGTCATTGTGTAATATACTTTCATTTTTGAGTATTTACATCAATGTTGTATTGTCCTTCTTTCACGGGGTGTATGTTTCGAAAGTTACCCAAGTCAGAAAGGGAACCATTCACCCTACTCTTTTTAAAAGACTTCTTTTGTTATGTCTTTTAATTAAAATACTATTATGTTGGGATATGTTCTTATATATCCTTATTTATGTAAATTTTATGTCCAAGTGATGAGATACCCTTTTTATCTCTCATCAACTCTTTTTCTGAATTCTGAAGTGACGCCGTTAGGCTTTCGAATTTTTGCAAGGAAACTTCTTAACCCAATTTTGATTCTTTGGGATAAACTTGTACTCCTTGAATATGTCGTTCTATGAATATGTGTGAATGTACTATGATTGTTTTCCACTTAATATCCACTTATATTTGGTTTATTCATTTGTCACACATAATTATGTAATTGATTTATCCTTAATCCAAGGATACTGTCTTTGTAAGGAACATCGTCTCAATCTCCTTTCATTGAGTCATATTTTGTTTTATACACAAATTTATTTTATATGGTGTATAAACACCTTTGACATTTCGTTTATTCAAAATTAATCTTTTTATACGAATAATTTTACTAAACGACAAAAAGGAATGTTTTTCTTATCGTACGTATGCGGCGACAACGACTTCTCCGCTGTCGTGACCATTATTTGAGTTTCGGCTTCCTCTACAAGCCATAACGTTTTTTGAATGAAAAACAAATACACTGTTTTACTCTTCTTTTATTCTGGAATTGAAAATTGTTTTCATAATGTTTTTATATCAATGTGTTTTATTGATATCTTGTGATTGAAAGGTGGAAATGTTATGTTTCCTTTATACATGTTTTATGTGATACAATTATGTTATGGTTCTTGGGAATTGTTATGAAGATGGGTGGTTCCGTGATAAACTAATTGTGGGAGAGCCCGATATAGCTCTCCAATTCAATGGGTAACGCGAAGGGGTTAAACATTAAGCTTTATCCGAAGAGATTTAGGGAATATACTGTGATGGGTATTCCAAACGTAACCAAGAGGGTTACTCCCTACGTAAGAATGTTATGAATGCCTCAAGTTACCTTTATGTCTTATGATTTCTATGATTTATTCATGATTTTATGAGGTATGTTAAAGTGCTTATGTTTTATGGGTAAAGTATGATTTCATTCTTACGTATACATGTACTCACGTTTCCTTTCCATATTTTTATATCCCATACTGATCTTTTTATGCTCATCCCAATTTTTTTGAAATGTTTTTCACAAGTCAAGGGAAGGGTACATGATATGATGATAGTGTCAATAAAGTGTCAAGAAAGAATCGATGTTTTATTTTAAATATGTTTCTGTTGATGGGAAAAATGAATACTATCTTTTATGTAACCACTTTGTTTAAATGTGGGATGTAATGCATGTTTTATGATCTAATTCCCTAAAACTCTAAACCTGAAAAGATCCTCAATGTGTAATCTTGTAATAACTCAAGATTATGTAAGGTTTAAGGCTGGGGACTTATAGTTGGTATCAGAGGTTGGTTTAGACAACTTTAGGGATTAGGAGTTTTTGTTAGACACATGGTTAGTCCCTATATCTATTATTTCAGTTAAATCCTTATTTTATAACTTTTTTCAGGACAAGTAAAGTCAGTTACGAATGGAAGGAGAAGGATCTCAAATGACATTCCTATCTCTTCCTGATGACATGCTTGCAATAATTATTGTATTGTCATGTTCGGATGATTGTGAATCGTTTTCTAGCATACAACTCACTTGAAAGCAGTTGTTTGAGATATCAAACACCTCCTCTATACCTCGTTATCATCATGGATCATGGGTTGTTTTTAGACAAATACTATTTTCACAATATTCTCATATTTAAATAAAGGTAAATATTATCAAGGTATTTTCAAATATTTTACCTTATCACAAGAATTTGAATCATATTATGATTTTAAAAAATGGTGTTGAGGAAGGAGACCCTTGCGCAACCTATTTATATTTGCTTTTAAAATATAGTCTCTCAGCACAAACTTATGGTATTTTAAAAGGACCAATAATAGAAAGTTTCAACTCAAATTCTGTCTGACTATTTTATAGAAATCATGTTTTATCAGATGTTTTGGAATTATATGTCATACATGATTATTTTCCAAAACCGTTTTTCTGTGAACACCCATATGACCCATGTTGTACAAGGTGTATTTGGATGGAGGAAGCAAATGATTTTGAAGGATCTATAAATCATTGTTGTAATGCATGGGACGTCTACCTACGTGAACATGATGATGATGAAACCGAGTGGACGCCATGATCAAGGTATGCTGTTATTCTTTTTGGGAATCATTTTATTTTATCTTATGGTGGTGAAATAAGACTTCAAGAATTTAGATGTTGAGATCATAATGAATTTTGATGAAAATGAGAGGTATAAGGAAACTATTGAGATTAAAACATGTTAGGGTTATTTTGGGAGTTTTATAAAAAGGACAACACGTAGACCGTGTGACAACCCGTCACGTCGGACAAAGCTACAAGAATCAAACCCACAACCAATGTGCAATTGGTATTTATGGCCTACCACTGGACTACGTGAAGTGCCTAGTTAGTTTGACTGATTCTTTTAAGTTAGATGATTTTATGAATTAATAGTAAGTTGATTTTGGGTTATCTATGGGAATTTATTAACCTATCACGGAGGATATGTGATTAGGTTAATTACTCTTCAATACAAGACTTTAAGAGCAACTGATGTTGTTTAGAGATAAATGTTACGATTTAACTTGGAAGACTATGTGACTAAATCCTTCAAATATTTGGGTTTCAATCTTAGTTTGGTTTACTTTGAAGAATTTTATGGACAAATTGTTTATCGAATGGTCCTCGTTGAACTTTGGGTTTTGTTGGACAAATTTTGGAGATTAAGAATATATTTTCTTTTTATAAAGGGTTATCCTTTTCTGGATTATATGATCTTGTACTAACCTTTTTGGTTTTGGTTTTGGTTAAAGTCTAAATACATGGGATGTATATAGTTCTCTTTTGTGGATTAGGTGATTCTCTAGAAGTTGATTATAGTACTCTTAATGTGAACAAGTCTTCCTAAATACTCGTCTTTTGGATAAAATATGAGTTTGTGTAAGAAATATAAGAAAAGTTGGAAGTCAAAATGATAAGTTATTATGTTTCCTTATGAATAAATTCCTCAATAAAAAGAAACATAAAACAAAAAATATTTTCTATTAGCTTTTCCTACTGGGGAATCAAATATCATTTAACCCATCACAAGTTTGTGATTTTCTTGTGGTTAACTTTATCCTAGACATGTTTACTATCACTCTCCATCAGAACATGACCATATGTTTTCTCCTCCATGTCCATGTTTTCCTACATGGAATCCTAGTATGGGTTAACTCGGGTGACCTCTGTACTTCTCTTTCATTATTTTAAAGTGATTGTTTTACCAACTCTTGTTCCGATGTGGGACTTTCATGGATGTTTCCGAGCCCAATTTTAAAATTGTGAGGACCCAATTCCCAAAAGGGGGGAAGGATGTAACACCCCAGGTAAATAAAGAATATGAATTTTTTATATTTATCCATATCTGTGAATAAAATATTAATGTTACTTTAAAGGGGACTCTATGCTCGATGGCGTACCCAATACGCAACAACGAGTTTCTTGGGAATCTTACGTTGCACTCTAATAATAAAATAATATTATTTGAAATGGTAGTTAACGCCTAGCCGTTGTAATGGCAGGAATGAAAAGAACTAACTAAAAAATTATTATATATGTTTGTCAAATATTTTTACTCCTTAAAATAAATGTTAGAGGATTAAAAATGCGAATAAATCCAATTTTTAAGCATAAACATTCTAATATTCTTTAAAAGGTCGATTAACCGCCTTTCGATGGCGAACCACTTTTAAATCCACTTTTTAACAATTTTATGTGTTCTATTTGAAAAAATAAAATTCTTCTTTAAAACTGGGACATCAAAATTTACTTTGTGTAAATTTTTGGTATTTTTCCGATAAATTCATTTTTTTAATGAATAGTGAAAAATGTTGTATTTTAATTCAAAACAACTTTTTAATCTAATTTATTTATATGATTAGATTATTTTTTTAATTGGTTTTAAATTTCAATTAGAATATATTTTTACCATTTAATCCAATTGTGGTCATTGGAATTAATTTCACTTTGAAATCGCACTTAAACTAGTGTCAATCTTTTGATACTTATTGTTTCATAAAAACACGCTATTTGCTCTGAAAGTGGGAATTAATTATTAAATTAATTAATGAAACATATATGTTTTGGATTTTTTAAAATATAATTCATTTTTTAATTTGGAATATCAAATATAGCTTAGGGTGATGTTTGGTATTTTTCTGAAGAACTTCAATTTTTGATGAATAGTGAAACCACTAAGTGGTACTTATGAAAACAGATTTTCCGTTTAATTGAAATTTTACCACCTCTGTGTTTTGAATTTCAAAAATCTGACATACATGGTTGTAATTAAGAATTAAAATGTGGTTCAATGGAATTAATATAATTTTTTGGTGAATAGTAACTTTTAAGTTTTTAATCGTGATTAGAGGTAATTAGTGTAGTTTAAGGTACAAATAATGTTTTAATAATATGAGATGAGCTTGAAACATGTCCTAACCTTATTGGATGTGTAATGGACGACCAAGACAATCCATGGGTCAACTTGGGGACCCCATGGAGCCACTTTGGTTGGGAAATGACAAAAATAACTTTTTCTTTAATGTAAAAGTAAAAATGACACAAACATGAGTTGTTTTACTAAAACAATTTTTACATGGGGTTATACAAGTCAGATTTTTTACTATAAATTTTCATTGGAAAGATAAAAAGATTTACTACATCATTATATTTTTTTAAAAAAAATTTAGACATTAAATACAGAAAATTAGTAATGACATCATAATGATGCAGTGATTACCTCATTAATAAAGGATTTAAATAAAATGAAAATATATTGTAAAATATATGACCCAGACATGTCCAAAACCTATTGGATTGGTGGATTTCGAAACCTTATAACCTTATCTTATAATTATATCAATGTGGGACCTTTTAAATCCGAAACTCATTTTCAAATAAAGTAACATTTCTTTACTTTCCATGAGTGCCCCTCCTCCCCTCATATAAAAGGCCCCCACCTCTACCTCCTTACCCCCACTAAAAAAGCCTTTGGCTCGGCCAAACCCTACCCATTTCGTCTCTACACATCCCTCTCTTACTCCTAGAAGCCTCACTTGGGCAGAAGTCTTCCCAAGGAAGCCTTTGAGCTCAAATCAAAAAGCGTTACCCGATTTTAAGGTAATGTATTCACTTGTGTTCTTTTGTTATATTTTGCTTCTCCAACCCCCTAAACGCTTTTTATTAATTTCTTTTGTAACAAATCCAGTATCTTAAATATACTAGGATGTTGTTATAAGAAGAATTCGAGCTACAGTTACACATACCAACATCAAATGGTTAATGAACATACTGTTTCTGTGGATGGCGAATTTTTGCCTCACGAAATGATGATTGTTCAACACTCATATAACACCTTAAAAGGTGTCCATTAAGATGTCACTATATTTATATATGATATATATTATGTTTTTGTTTCTGTATTTTTCTTTTGTGGCATACCTTTATGTTTTCCATTGTGGGTAAACACGATAATTTCATTTTAGGAAGTGCGGACTACCGCCCCCTCAAAGTGATTCGATTCGTTAATGCCATATGTGGGATGTATAAAGGATGGATTTAAAGTTATTATATACGATTTATGTTACATATAAATGATTAATATAATTCTGTAATTAAAATATACATACCTCTCATTTGGTTTTAATTCCATTAATATGACATAGAAATGAAAGTAGCGTTCATGCGTACGTATGGCTTACCATCTCCATGAACGGTACATTTAATTTCTTACCTCTAAATGATTATGTAATATTATATATACATGTATATTCTGGATATATATGATATATATGATATCCAAATCATGAATATCATTCTGGATATAATGAACCTTTGACCACACGAACAACATGTAATTGTAAGAAGTCCACTTTCGACTTAAGAACCAAATATTGACAAAACAAACATTATTAACTTAAGTGATTACATAATGTTTATAACATGGAAATAAGTGATATTAAAGGAATAATGAACTTGAAAAAGGTTCTTAATAAAGTGTTAATTAACTCAAGTTTATTATTCAGGACGTTAAAGAACGATCAAGTCAAGTCAGACCCGAGGTAAGGGATCCTGCTCCTCTCTTTCTTTTTAAGTACACTCTTTTATGTCATTCGTTTTAAGCTCATATTCCTTGTGATTGGGATGTTCTTTTATATTACCCTGGATGTAATTTTTATGTTCATATGATGAGAGACCCTATTCTCTCTCATCAATCCATTTTGGAAGTTTTGAGTGGCGCCGTTAGGCTGCCAAATTTTTGTAAGAGATCTAACCTGCCTCTTTCTTTTTAAGTACTCTCCTTTATGTCACTTCTTTTAAGATCCTATTTGTTATTTTGGGGGATGTTATTTTATATTCCTCTTGCTGCAAATTTATGCTAATATTACGAGAGACCCTATTTGATCTCATCAATCCATTTTTGTAAGTTTTAAGTGGCGTCGTTAGGCTGCTGAGTTTTCGTAAGGGATTTTTCATCTCACTTTTATTCCCGTGAGATTTATGCTACATTTTCCACAATTTCCTTTGAGTGGTGTATCTACTTCCCATTATTTTACTCATTGTGTAATATAATTTCATTTATGAGTATTTACATCAATGTTGTATTGTCCTTCTTTCATGAGGTGTATGTTTCGAAAGTTACCCAAGTCGGTAAGGGAACCATTCACCCTCCTCTTTTTAAAAGACTTCTTTTGTTATGTCTTTTAATTAACATACTATTATGTTGGGATATGTTCTTCTATATCCTTATTTATGTAAATTTTATGTCTAAGTGATGATATATCCTTTTTATCTCTCATAAACTCTTTTTCTGAATTTTGAAGTGACACTGTTAGTCTGTCGAATTTTTGCAAGGAAACTTCTTAACCCAATTTTGATTCTTTGGGATAAACTTGTACTCCTTGAATATGTCGTTCTATGAATATGTGTGAATGTCCTCTGATTGTTTTACACTTAATATCCACTTATATTTGGTGTATTAATTTTTCACACATAATTATGTAATTGATTTATCCTTAATCCAAGGATACCATCTTTGTAAGGGACATCGTCTCAATCTCCTTTCATTGAGGCATATTTTGTTTTATACACAAATTTCTTTAATACGGTGTATAAACCCCTTTCACTTTTCGTTTATTCAAAAGGAATCTGTAGAGAATCGGGTTTTTGGTCCTGTTAGACTTTGGAATATTTCTGTGAATAATTCCAGAGCAAGGCGCGAAGATGGGGTCTGATTCCGAGGCCCGATGTGCCCGAAATTAATTTTATAAAAATATTAAGTATTTTTATACTCTGCACATGGCGTGGGTGTGATATCTTTTAAACAGTAGCTCAGAGCAGGAATCTAAGGGCACAGTTGCATCCAGAACGTGCCGTTTACCCTAGGAAAGGTGTAAACTTTGCGGGCGCAGGCCTGCAGTGAGAAACGCCACCAGGGGCGTTTTCATAAATAACTAGCGAAGTTAGTGTGCGAGCGTCGGCTCGAATAACTTCTGAACGGAGTCTCGGATGGAAAATATGAGTCCGGCATTGCATTCAGAACGGCACGTTTACCCTACGGGTGACCTTACTTTTGTTCGCATCGGGCGTCGGGTCCGAGGCGGGTTAGGCGTCGGCGGGCGGCAGATATAAATATCAGCGCCCCCCCCCCCCCTTTATCGTTCCTCTCGACGTTCTTCGCCGCCGCTCCGCAGAATCGAGCAAACGAAGCGCCCATGAGCTCAGAATTTGAGGACGGATGTTCTAGGAGCGCACAACGGAAGCTCTGGAGCGCAGATCTAAGGCAGAACGTCGGTGTTTCACACGCAAGGTAGGCGGTTTGAGTTTTAAAATCCCGGATCCCATTTTTGTGTTGTTTTTCTTCAAATTTTCATAAGGTTTGTATAGTTCGGGTCCTGAGCTTTCTGAAACATGTTTCAGATCTGAATTTGGAGCACCTGGGTGCTCTCGGTGGCTCCCAGAAGTTTTCCGGCGAAAACCCGGTTTTCCGGCGAGACCCGCGGCGGCCAAGGCGGAATCCATCGAGATCCGCAGTGGCGGTGCGGTGGTTTCTGTCTTCGGCACGGCGGAGTCCGGCAGCGGCGCGTTGGTTTCCGGTGAGGCAGACGGTGGTCCGGTCAGGTTTTTCCGGGGGTTCTTTAAACCCCCGTATCTTGCAATCCAGGAGCCGGATTCGCGTGCCGTTTGCGGCGACGCGACCCTGGCGACGAGGAGAACCCTCTGGTGTGGGTTCTAGGGTTCAGAGGTTCGGAATCGTGGCCCGGGAGCTAGAAATGTCGTATAAAATAATTTTATTTTATTATTTTTACGACTTCAGGTCGTTGTAACTTCTACCTGGAGCGTCCGATTGACGTGCCGTCAGTGGCGTTGAGACCTTGATGGTACGACGGAATTTTTGAGATGGTTTTCGGGTGTTGGGACTGAGTACGGGGTGCGGGGCCCATGAGGCCGTGTTTTGTCGTTTGCGGAGAAACGCAGCTTTTGCACCAGGAGTCCGATTTTGGCGGATGATTAGTCGATCCTCTGTGTTTTTACGAGAGGATCGCAATGGTGTGATCCGTTCGATGAGTTTTGGAATCGAGGCGTGGACCCCACCCGAGCTGGCTTCGGTGAATAGTACCTTTTTCACCGGGTGTTCAGTTTAGACGAGTGAGTAGTCGATTCCGCTTGTTTTTCTGAGGGGATCGCAGTGGTATGATCCGCTCGATGGGTTTCAGGATCGTTGTGTGGGCCCCGCACGAGCTAGCTACGGTGAATAGTGCCTTTTTCACCGGTGCTCCGTTTCGGATGAGTAAACAGCCTATCTTGCATGTTTTTCCACGTGGAACGCGATGGTGGCCTCGGTTTTGGCCTAGGAGGTGCGCAGTGTAGCGTTGTGGTGGGTCGCTCAGGTAAGCGATGTTTGGACCAGCAGTGGTTGAGGGTTCTTACATGGTTCATTCCTACGAGGGTTCGTGTGGCATCACAACCTTCGTATGGGTTTGTGATCATCTCGATGGGATGTTTACTGTTAGAGTTGTGGCATCCCTCTAGTGGGCCTGGAGCGGGATCCTCTAGCATCTTTACCCTAGATCAGGTTCTTGGTATCGCTGTGACCGCTTATTCACGGGTGGAAATCCCCTATCTAGCAGGTTAACCGGGTAGGGCTTGTGGCATCATCGGGAACATGAACCCCTACGCGGTGGGTTGTGCACAGTAGGATTGTGGCATCATCGGGTTTACGATCCCCTACTCAGCATGATGTTTATAGTAGGGTTGCAATATCGTTGGTTATACGATCCCGTACTCAGCGCTTGGTGTCAGTAGGGTTGCAGTATCGTTGGTTATGCGATCCCCTACTCAGCGCGTGGTTTCAGTAGGGTTGCAGCATCGTCGGTTTGATCCCCTACACCGCGAGTTATACCAGATAGGGTTCTGGTATCTTCGTGACCATCTTTATATGGACGATGATCCTCTATCTGAGTGTGAAGCTTCTGTCGAGCGCCAGATCGGGTTGTGGTATTCCCCAGCAGATCTTGGGTGTGATCCCCTATCTGTGAGAACTACGTATGCCAGATCGGGTCGTGGTATCCCCCAGCAGACCCTGGGAGTGATCCCCTATCTGTGAGCTACGTATACCAGAGTGGGTCTTGCTATCCCCTAGCGGACCCTAGCGGCGATCCCCTATCCGAGGAGTTTGGTGGTTATGTTGTTTCAGTGATGTTTCCTCAGTGATGTTATCCGACGAGTGTGGTCTCTCGGGTGAGCGTCTGAGATGTTTGTTTGGGACCCGATGGAGTGTATCTCTTCGATGAGTGTCATCTGGGATGAGAGTGATCGTGGGGTGTACTTTTCTGGTTGTGGACAGTTGCTGGTGATGAGGTCGGTACCTCTTATGGCTTTGTGGCATGAGCTGAGTATATTTGGATTGTTCAAGGTGTATGTATGGGAATACACCTGAGCTGAGCTGACTAGTTGTGTTTAGCTGAGGATGGTCACGAGATGAAGTTTCTCTCTCGTCTAGGTTCCCTCTGGCTGGGATGAGCGGACTGTTGCCTTTCAGTTTCTCCCTTGGGTTTTGGGTTATTGGGTTCCTACTAAGTATGTTTATACTCAACCCTACACGGGCTTTTCCCACACATGTTTGTGTCTTCTGTAGACCATAGGCCTTTTGACGGAGTCCCAGGAGGACTCGGTGCAGGCGGAGCTTAGTGAGCGAGTTGACCGGGGTGTCTTCCGGAGCTGTGCCGAGGGATTATTCTGGTGGGTGTTTGTGGCAGCGTTCCCCTTCTTCAAAGCAGGTTGGACGTTCTTTGTCGTTTTCATTGGTGGGCCCTATTTTTCCCTTTGTACTTTTGTTGTTGCACTCTGGTTTGGGATAGATTGTATGCATGCATTTACTTTTCAGTTTCTATATCTCTGCACTGTTGCATGGAGGTGTTTGTGGATGTGTGTGTACAGGTACCTTAGGCTAATGCCTCCCATGTGTGTGATAGCCTACTCGGCGCTGGTCGTCAGCCCCTGGCCTATTGGAGGTGGGCTTGGGGAGTCGCGGCTCGAGCCCCGTTGGGTCGGGTTGTGACAGAGTGGTATCAGAGGAGGTTCCACCTTTGGGATCTCAAAGCGTAGCTGGTCTAGCTGTGCGTTTGTTTTGAGTTGCATTGCGGTAGTGTTAGGATGTTTCGAGTTCGGCTTTCAGGCCAGGGACTCCAGTGTTGGTGCGGCGGCCGACGTATCAATACACCAGGACTCTGATAACCTACCTTTCGACTCGGGACATTCGTACACTGGTCGCAGGGACATAACGGTACATGCATCATATAGGACTGGGTTTTTGGGTATTTCCTTGTCCTTCTTGAGTCAGCTCTCCAGATATACTTTTTGACTGTGGTGCGTCTTGAATGTTTTTCAGGATGCCTCCACAACCACATCCAGTGAGGGTTCCGCAGCAGGATTGTGCTGACGACATGCCCCATGTATAGGCTGTGGAGCAGGGCGCAGGTTCTGTGGTTGCACCTCCAGGTTGTCTGCCAGTTTAGTCGCCACCTGTCGAGCAGCTGGTTGTGCCAGCAGTGTAGGACAAGGTTGCGCGTAGGTTGAGTGCGCTGCACGAGTTCCAAAGGCAGCGACCTCTGAGGTTCCAGGGTGATCCAGACCCCCAGGCAGCTGAAGACTGGCTTGAGGCAGTCACCCGGGTATTCCGCCTAGTGAGGACACCTCCAGATCAGATGGTGGTCCTAGCGGCGAGCCTTCTGCATGGTTCTGCCGGGTGATGGTGGAGTTTGGTGACGCAGTCCCATGATGAGGAGATGCTCACGTGGGCAGAGTTTGAGCGGCTCTTCAGGGAGGAGTTCTATCCGGTGACGCTAAGGTCAGTGCGGATCCCGGACCTTCTGCAGCTTCGACAGGAGAGCATGACTGTGTCGGAGAACTCAGCGAGGTTTACAGACCTGTCGCGCTACTCCCTTGATATGGTTCGAGAACCGTTATTTAGGGCTATGGCCTTTGAGCAGGGCTTACGCAGGGACATCCGAGCAGGTGTGGTTTCCCTGTGTCTTCCCACCTATGCTGGAGTGCTGGAGCGAGCGTTGGTGGTAGAGAGTTTTCTGGCAGAGCAGATTCCACCTTGTTAGTGTTGGGCACTCGAGGGATGATACTTTTTCAGTCGGATTGACATCTGGTAGCCGACGACAGACTCAGGGGTCAGGATGTGGTCGACATTTCAGGAGGCAACCCCAGGATGGAGGATCTGAGCCTCAGGGCTCACAGGGCTCGCATGCTAGTTTTGGTCAGCCGCAGGAGAGGTGGTGTTACGCTTGCGATGGTCGGGGACATCTTGCTAGAGATTTTCCGACCCGACATGCTGCTGAGAGGGAGCCGGTCGATGGATCGCCTTGGCAGAGGCAGCGTCTCGAGCAAGGAGGTCCGCAGGGCGGCGGACGTGGCGGCGGAGCTGGTGTAGTGGGAGGCGGTGGTAGGCAGTACCAGTTGCCACCACCCCCACCCCCAGGTGGTCCACGCCAAGCTCAGGGAGATGGTGGTCGAGGGCGAGGACAACTTCATGCCCTGGAGGCAGTCGACCCAGAGGCACCGCAGATGGATAGAGGTACGCCTTGTGTCTTTTCTACTTACTACAGTAGTTTGATTGACACTATTTAGCGGTAATCTTTCCTTTTTTTGATTGCTCGAGTTTTTTTCAGGGCGTTGGTAAGTCCCTGTGTGGGAGTTGTTCCGCATGCTTTGAATGCATGAGGTAGATGGATCCTTCCCCCACTGAGACGCGTTTTGTGATGCGATTAAAACCGTGCGGGCGAGTCAGTGCCACCCAAAGCGGATAGTATTGAGGTGTGGTGGATGAGTCCCTCTGACTTATGCGTTCGGGCATGTGTGTTGGTTGGTGAGCTCAGTGGTGTGTGAGACCCAGTTAAGAGTCCAATCACTTTCCATGTGCTTAGGGATTTTCGGGGACGAAAAGTTCTAAGGGGGGAGGATGTTGAGACTTGGGTTTTTTGTCCTGTTAGACTTTGGAATATTTCTGTGAATAATTCCAGAGCTAGGCGTGAAGACAGTGTGCAATTCCGAGGCCCTGTGTGCCCGAAATTAATTTTATAAAAATATTAAGTATTTTTATACTATGCACATGGTGGGGGTGTGATATCTCAAAAACGGTAGCTCGGAGCGGGAATCTGAGGGCATGATTGCGTCCAGAACCTGTCGTTTACCCTAGGCAAGGTGTAAACTTTGCGGGTGCGGGCTTGCGGTGAGAAACGCCACCAGGGGCGTTTTCGTAAATAACTAGCAAAGTTAGTGTGCGAGCGTCAGCTCGAATAACTTCTGAACGGAGTCTTGGATGGAAAATCAGA
Organism: Viscum album; assembly: GCA_963277665.1. Taxonomy (NCBI): domain Eukaryota; kingdom Viridiplantae; phylum Streptophyta; class Magnoliopsida; order Santalales; family Viscaceae; genus Viscum; species Viscum album. The sequence goes on along the minus strand of OY728123.1, from coordinate 740,390,438 downwards.
GTCCGTCGTTGCGTTCAGAACGGTGCGTTTACCCCAGGGGTGACCTTACTTTTGTTCGCATCGAGCATCGGGTCCGAGGCGGGTTTGGTGCCGACGGGCGGCTGATATAAATATCAGCCCCCCCCCCCCTTATCGTTCCTCTCGACGTTCTTCACTGCCGCTCCACCGAATCGAGCAAAGGAAGCGCCCACGAGCTCGGAATTTGACGGCGGACGTTCCAGGAGCGCGCAACGGATGCTCTGGAGTGCGGATCTAAGGCAGAATGTCGGTGTTTCGCCCGCGAGGTAGGCGGTTTGAGTTTTAAAATTCCGGATCTTGTTTTTGTGTTGTTTTTCTTCAAATTGTCATAAGGTTTGTACAGTTCGGGTCCCGAGAATTCCGAAACATGTTTCAGATATGAATTTGGAGCACCGGGGTGCTCCCGGTGGCTCCCGGAAGTTTTCCGACGAAAACCCGGTTTTCCGGCGAGACCCGCGGCGGCCATGACGGAATCCGGTGAGTTCTGTGGTGGCGGCGCGGTGGTTTTCAGCTCCGGCACGGCGGACTCCAGCGGCGACGCGGTGGTTTCCGGCGAGGCATACGGTGGTCCTATCAGGTTTTTCTGGGGGTTCTTTAAACCCCCGTATCATGCAATCCGTGAGCCGGATTTGCGCGCCGTTTGCGGCAACGCGACCCTGACGATGAGGAGAACTCTCCAGTGTGGGTTCAAGGGTTTAAAAGTTCAGGATCGTGGCCCGGGAGCTATAAACGTCGTATAAAATAATATTATTTTATTATTTTACGACTTCGGACCGTTGTAACTTCTACCCGGAGCGTCCGATTGACGTGCCGTCAGTGGCATTGAGACCCTGATGGTACGACGTAATTTTTGAGATGGTTTTCAGGTGTTGGGGCTAAGTACGGGGTGCATGCCCCATGAGGCCGTGTTTTGGCATTTGCGGAGAAACACAGCTTTTGCACCAGGAGTCCGATTTTGGCGGATGATTAGTCGATCCTGTGTGTTTTTACGAGAGGATCACAATGGTGCAATCTGTTCGATGAGTTTCAGAATCGAGGCATGGGCCCCACCCGAGTTGGCTTCGGTGAATAGTACCTTTTTCATTGGGTGTTCGTTTCAAACGAGCGAGTAGTCGATTCCGCTTGTTTTTCCGAGGGGATCACCGTGGTATGATCCGCTTGATGGGTTTCAGGATCGTTTTGTGGGCCCCACACGAGCTAGCTATGGTGAATAGTTCCTTTTTCACCGGTGCTTTGTTTCGGGTGAGTAAACAGCCTATCCTTCGTGTTTTTCCACGTGGAACGCGATGGTGGCATCAGTTTTGGCCTAAGAGGTGCGCAGTGTGGCATTGTGGCGGGTCGCTCGGGTAAGCGACGTTTGGAGCAGCAGTGGTTGAGGGTTCTCCCTTGGTTCGTTCCTATGAGGGTTCGTGTGGAATCACAACCTTCATATGGGTTGTGACCCTCTCGATGAGATGTTTACTATTAGAGTTGTGGCATCCCTCTGGTGGGCCCGGAGCGGGATCCTCTAGAATCTTTACCCTAAATCGGGTTCTTGGTATCGCTGTGACCGCTTATTCACGGGTGGCGATCCTCTATCTAGCAGGTTAACCCCGTAGGGTTTGTGGCATCATCGGGAATATGAACCCCTACGCGGTGGGTCGTGCACAATAGGTTTGTGGCATCGTCGGGTTTACGATCCCCTACTCAGCATGATGTTTATAGTAGGGTTGCGGTATCGTTGGTTATACGATCCCCTACTCAGCGCTTGGTGTCGGCAGGGTTGCGGTATCATTGGTTATGTGATCCCCTACTAAGAGCATGGTTTCGGTAGGGTTGCGGCAACGTCAGTTCGATCCCCTACATCGCGAGTTATACCAGCTAGGGTTTCGGTATCGTCGTGACCATATTTATATAGACGATGATCCTCTATCTGAGTGTGAAGCTTCTGTCAAGCACCAGATCGGGGTTGTGGAATTCCCCAGCGGATCCTGGGTGTGATCCCCTATCTGTGAGAACTACGTATGCCAGATCGGGTCATGGTATCCCCCAGCGGACCCTGAGAGTGATCCCCTATCTGTGAGCTACATACACCGGAGTGGGTCTTATTATCCCCTAGCGGACCCTAGCGGTGATCCCCTATCCAAGGATTTCGATGGTTATGTTGTTTCAGTGATGTTTCCTCAGTGATGTTATCTGGCGAGCATGGTCTCTCGAGTGAGCATCTGAGATGTTTGTTTGGTACCCGATGGAGTGTATCTCTCGGATGAGTGTCATCTGGGATGACAGTGGTCGTTGGGTGTACTCTTCTGGTTGTGGACATTTGCTGGTGACGAGGTTGGTACCTCTTATGGAATTGTGGCATGAGCTGAGTAAATTTGGATTGTTCAAGGTGTATGTATGGGCATACACCTGAGTTGAGATGACTAGTTCTGTTCAGCTGAGGATGGTCATGAGATGGAGTTTCTCTCTCGTCTGGGTTCCCTCTGGCTGGGATGAGCGGACTGTTGCCTTTTAGTTGCTCCCTTGGGTTTTGGGTTATTGGGGTGCCTACTGAGTATGTTTATACTCACCCCTACACGGGATTTGCCTGCACATGTTCGTGTCTTCTGCAGACCACAGGCCTTTTGACGGAGTCCCAGGAGGACCCAGTGCAAGGGGAGCTTAGTGAGCGAGTTGACCAGGGTGTCTACCGGTGCTATGCCGAGGGATCTTTCCGGTGGGTTTTTGTGGCAGCGTTCCCCTTCTTCAGAGCAGGTTGCACGTGATTTGTCATTTTCATTGGTGGGCCCTGTTTTTTCGTTTGTACTTTTGCTGTTTCACTCGAGTTTGGGATAGATTGTATGCATGCATTTACTTTTCAGTTTCTATATCTCTGAACTGTTTCATGGAGGTGTTTGTGGGTACGTGTGTACAGGTACCTTAGGCTAATGCCTCCCATGTGTTTGATAGCCTACTCGGTGCTGGTCGCCAGGCCCTAGCCTATTGGAGGTGGTCTTGGGGGGTCGCGGCTCGAGCCCCGTTGGGTCAGGTCATGACAGAATCTTTTTATATGAAGCATTTTACTAAACGACAAAAAGGAATGTTTTTCTTGTCATACGTATGCAGCGACAACAACTTCTCTTCCGTCGTGACCATTATTTGAGTTTCGGCTTCCTTTACAAGCCATAACTTTTTTTGAATGAAAAACAAATACCATGTTTTACTCTTTTTTATTTTGGTATTGAAAATGGTTTTCATAATGTTTTTATATCAATGTGTTTTATTGATATCTTGTGATTAAAAGGTGGAAATGTTATGTTTCCTTTATACATGTTTTATGTGATACAATTATGTTGTGGTTCTTGGGCATTATTATGAAGATGGGTGGTTCCGTGATAAACTAAGGGCGGGTGAGCCCGATATAGCTCTCCAATGTGTTGGTTAACGCGAAGGGGTTAAACATTAAGGTTTCTCCGAAGCGATTTAGGGAATATACTGTGATGTGTATTCCAAACGTAACCAAGAGGGTTAATCCCTACGTAAGAATGTTATGAATGCCCCAAGTTACCATTATGTATTATTATTTCTATGATTTATTCATGATTTTATGAGGTATGTTAAAGTACTTTTGTTTTATGGGTAAAGTATGATTTCATTCTTATGTATACATGTACTCATGTTTCCTTTCCATATTTTTATATCCCTTACTGATCTTTTTATGCTCATCCCAAGTTTTTTGAAATATTTTTCACAGGTCAAGGGAAGGGTACATGATATTATGATAGTGTCAATAAAGTTTCAAGAAAGAATCCATGTTTTATTTTAAATATGTTTCCGTTGATGGGAAAAATGAATACTATCTTTTATGTTACCACTTTGTTTAAATGTGGATTGTAATGAAATATTTATGATCTAATTCTCTAAAACTCTAAACCTGAAAAGATCCTCAATGTGTAATATTGTAATAACTCAAGATTAAGTAAGGTTTAAGGCTGGGGACTTCTAAAATATCATACATAAAATTCATGTATGACATCAAAATAACCAAATTAAATTTATTTTAACATTTATAATATCATTTATTTAAACCCTTTATTTATGAAGCAATCACTGCATCATTATTGTGTCACAGTTAAATTTACTTTTTTAATGACTAAAAATTATAAATAAAATACCATGATGTAGGAAATATTATTATCTTTCTAATTTCTATTTACAGCTAAAGACATCAGTTATATAACCCAATATAAAAGTTTATAACGAATGATACATGTTTATGTTAGATTTCTCTTCACATTTAATTAATTCTTATAAGATGTCATTATCACTACCAAGTGGATACATGGGGTCCCAAAATAGACAAATCGATGCCCATTTTTAGAAATATCTCATATAATAGGATTAGTACATGTGTTAGGGTATTTTTGTATTGTTATAATATTGTTTTTACCCTTATTTACCGTATTTTCCATTTAATCATGGTAAATAAAATATTTACTGAAGATACTATTGATAATGTTCAAAAATGAAATGTACCTATTTAAAAAATTTTAACATTCTGATTTCAAATATGGAATCCAATTTTCGAAATTCAAAACAAAGAAGTTTAAATTATTATTTTAAAAGTAATTCCCGTTGTCAAAACCAAAAAATTTCTTTTTAAGAAGTAAAAACTACCAAAAGATTGACATGTGTTTATGTACAATTAAAATGTGAAATTACTTATAATTAAAATAATTAGATTAATTGATAAAAAAATAATCCAATTATACTTTAATTCCAATTAAACTAAAAATCTAACTATATAAATAAATTTGATGTAAAAGTTGATTGGAATTAAAATGTTGTATTTTTCATTATTCATTGAAAAATGAGCATTATTCAAAAAATAAAAAAATTTAACCGATGTAAATTTTGATGAAGGGATTATGTATAAGAAGTTTATTTTTTATAATAGAACATATAAAAGTGACAAAAACTAGTTTTAAAAAGGGTTCACCTTCAAAAGGAGGTAAAAGTGCATTTTTAAAAAAATACTTCTTTTATCCAAAAAATTGAATCTATTATTATATCATATCTAGAAAACATATAAGATGAATTAAAAAAATTTAATTGAATATATAACATATAATTTTTATTAAATGAAAATCCATAAATAGTTATATTATTCTATAAACACAATTATTCTCTTCTTAAATAGGTTTTCATAAAAACTTGTTCTTCATATTCAATTGGTTTTTATTTCAATTTATAATGAATTTTGTAACCAATGAATTATTACATAAATATGTGTAGAACATATTTAAAAATTTAGTTGATACTATTCATTCCCTCCATTCCCATGGCTAGGCATTAACTACCATTTAAAATAATAATAATATTATTGAATTATTTTTCTATATAACTCATTGTTGTGTGCAACATATGATTATAGAGAAACCCGTTGTTGCATGTTGAGTACACTATAGTAAAAAGTGTCCCCTTCAACATAAAAATAATAACATATTAATACATTTTAATAGAAATGAAAAGGTATTATTCTATAAATACCAGGGTCATTACATCATTCCCCATTTGGGAAATTTCATCCTTGTAATTTTAAAATTGGGTTCTGAATCTTCATTGAAAATCTCACATCAGAAAAAGAGTCAATAAAACATTCAATTAAAAATAATGAATGAGAAGTACAAAGGTCACCTGAGATAACACATAGTAGGGTTCCATGTAAGAAAATATGTATATAGGAGAGAAAACAATCCATAATATTCCTAGGGGGAGTGATATAAAACACGATCAGGAGAAAGTTAACTACTAGGAAACCGTAAACTTGTGATGGGTTAAACGTTCTTTGATTTCACAGTAGTAAAAGTAAACGAACAACATTTTTTAAGGACCTTTTCATAAAATTTAGGAATTTATTTATCATATTTACTAAGATCCTAAGGAAATGTATATACATTTCAAGTTGAGTTTCATCCAATAATAAATTTCTACCACAAACTCATCTTTTCTTCAAATGATGAGTATTAAAGATTACTTGGTCACATATGAAGCACTATAATCAACTTCTATAGAATCAAATAATACAAAACGATGAACTGTACATTTCCCCTATCTTAAGACATAACCAAAAGAAAAATTATTAGTACAAAATCAAATAATCCCCAAAAGGATAATCTTTTATAGAAAGAAATACTACTCTTAATCTTCAATACCCAAAGTTCAACAAGGACAATTAAATAAAAAATAGTCCTTATAATTATTAAAAATAATCCAAACTAATATTGAAACCCAAAAGTCCGAATAATATTATCACATAGTATTCCATGGTAAATAATAACATTTATCTCCACATAAAATTAACCCTTCTTAAATCCTCGTACATAAAAGTAATTAACATATTAATATGTTTTCCATGATAGGTTAAACATTTACACAAACAAACCAAATCTCCATTTGTACATTATAAAATCATAGATTCTGCCAAAATAAAAATTAACCTTTAATCCTCAAATGAATTCCCATATTATTCTATTTTCCTCAAATAGTTGTCAAAAAATATATAACGGCTTCCAAAATAACATTTTTCACATTATCAGCAAATCATTTTCATATACTTAATATATCCATTGTATAAAACATAAGTTCCAAAAAACAACTTATTCTTGATCCATAAAATCATTTAACTAAAAATAATAAGTCATACTCACAAGGGACTTCATGTAGGCTAGTGGTAGGCAATAAATCCCAGTGGCACTTTGGTTGTGGGTTCGATTCCTGCATATTTGTTCGACGTGATGGGTTGTCAGATGGTCTGTGTGATGTCCAATTTTGAAAAATGAATTATTATAATAAAATTAAAAAAATGAGATAAAATCCTCAAAAATAACCACAAACTATTTTAACCTCAAAGTTTATTTCATTCCTCTCATTTTACATACCGAAAATTAATAACCCATAATTTCCCTAAAGGAGAATGTCTCCAAAAATACCATTTGTAACCTTTATATTTCATATCATAAAGACTCCAAAGGGGTTTCTAATACATTAATTTTATGATATACCTTCAAATTATAAACCCATGTTGATATCCCTAACCCTTAAGAAAACATCTTAATCTCCAAAGTTGTCTAAGTCGTTCATATGATACCAACTATAAGGCCCCAACCTTAAACACTATATTATCATGAGTTTTGATGAAGAATTAATTTTTGTCACATTGAAGATATTTTCAGGTACACAGTTTTAGAGAATTAGGTGATAACTATTACATTAAATCTCAAATATTACAATACAGAAACTTTTACTCTATCCAATATTTTCACAATAATAGAACTCCTTGATTAAAACAATAATTCTTTTCTTGATAAAAATATTCTTGAATTCTTTGTTTCTCTTACCCTTATTTATACCCAAGGAGAAATGTTTCAAAAATAAAGGAAGAGCATAAAAATCACAGTAAGGGAATCAAATAAAGAAAGAAAACATTAGTCTATGAATACAAACTAATTATTAAAATCATACACTTCAATCATAAAAAATAATTTCATTAACATAACTCATGAAATCATAATATTTATGACTAACAAATAGAAATCATTTATCATAATGGTAAATTGTGTCATCCATAACATACTTACATTGTATATTTCATAGCTACATAGGGAATTATGTTTGGAATAACCATCACAGTAAATTACATAAATCTCTAAGGAGAAACATTAAAATTTACCTCAATCATTTCAGCCAATGAATTAGAGAGATATCTCGGTTTCACCTTACCTTAGTTTATTATGGAACCACCCATATATGTAAGCAATTCCCAAGAACCATAACATAATCATAACACATAAAACAAGCATAAAGGAAAGATAACATTTCCACATTGCAATCAAAATATATAATTTCAAGATATTGAAAAAATAAATTCTTTCTGAAAACCATTTTCAATACCAAAATACATAAATATGGTATATGGTATTTTTTTCATTTTAAAAAAATTTACGTATTGTTAAGGAAGCCAAATATCAAATAATGCTCGCAGTAGTGAAAAGGTCGTTGTCCTGACGTAAATTAAAAAGAATCATTCCTTGTGTCATTTAGTAAAATGATTGAAAGAAAAATTATTCCCTTTGAATTAAATTAAAAGTAGAATGGGTTTATACACCGTATAAAATAAGGTCGTTTATAAATCAAAATGTCTCTCAATGGAAGGAGATTGAGAGGAAGTCCCTTACCTTGAGTCCATCCTCTCTCGTTCTCTCTTTATATTCCAGAATAATAATCATTGGATAATTTATAATTTCTTCAGAAAATTCTTCAAGTTTATTATTCATTTTATATCACTTATTAACATGTTATAAAAACTACATAATTATTTAAGTTAATATCAAGTGTTTTGTAGATATTTGGTACTTGAGTTGAAAATGAACATGTTTTTCCATAAATTGTCTATCTAGTAAATAGTAAATCATCTCCAGAATGATAATCATGATTTAAATATCATATATCCACAATAATTATATATTTATAATAGTCCATAATTTTTTTGGAAAATGAATGAAATGCACCATTCATGAAGACGGTAAGTCGTACTTATGCATGAGCGCTAATTTCATTTCTTTTTTCATATTTTATGGACTGAAAACTAAATGAAACATAGGTATATTATAATTCCATTATAATATAATATTCTATGTACATTAAAAAAGTTCATTAATTCCCTCCTTTACACATTCTACATATGACATGAACATGTCATATCACTTGGAGGGGCAATAGTCCACTCTTTCTCAAATGAATTATCATATTTAAAAGTTATTTAAAGCATTAAAGATTGATATAAATGAAAAATACATAAGAATGGAGACAATATAAATATAATATATATCATATATATAAAAAATTCCAGCATAATATCCACCATGAGAGGGGGTAGGAGAGATTGAACAATCATCGTTTTGTGAGGCAGTAGTTGGCCGTACACCAAAACAATATGTTCGTATCCATTAGATACAGGTGATTGTAAGTGTAGTTCAAATGATTATCATAAAAGATTCCTTAAATATTATGGATACTGGTTTTTTTATGTAATCAAAGTATAAGAATAGAATAGGGAGTCAAGAATTAAAATAATGGAATAGAACATTAGAGAACACACTACCTCTAAAATGTGTAACTTCCATTAATTTGAGAAACAAATGCATTCTTCAATTGCCATCAAGTCAAGGTAAGGATTATAGTAGGATGGGAGGGATGTTGAGAGATTATTTTGGAAGAATTTAGACGATCCTAGATGATTGAGATGTGTGAGTACGTGGGTAAAGGTGATGACCTTTTATTAGAGGGAAGCGGGGCACTTTAGGAAGGTATTGGAATGTTATTTAATAATAAAATTGTATTGTTTTTAAAATGGTCCCAAACTCATTTATTTCAAAGATAAGATAATTTTTTTGTCGAATTTCTCTCTACCAATATTTTTTAGACAATTTTAGGTCACACAATTAACCTTACCATTTAGTTTTAACCGTTAGTTAAAAACATTAACTCTTACCATGACTTCTTGAATTTTCATAATATATGGTAAGTATATTTACTATAAATTTACCAGATAACCATAAGTGGATCATTAATAATAGTTTTATCATTACATAAGTTAGTTGGATTAATCTTATATTTTTAGGACTATTATTTCATTTAATAAAATAGTATTGATATTAGAAACTCTTTTTCGTCAATTCTAACACTATTAAGTAATTGATTTTTTTTGAAGCAACAAAAACATAGTTCCTTAAAAAAAGGCATTAAATCAAAGATAAAATGTCAATATCATCTAGAAAATTATTTTAGGACTTCAAAATAACCAAATTACATTTATTTTTACATTTATAATATCATTTATTTGAATCCATTATTAATTAATAAATCACTGCATCATCATTGTGTCATAATTAAATTTATTTATTTAATGTATAAAAATTATTAATAAAATACCATGATATATGAAATATTGTTATCTTTATAATTACTATTTTTAGTCAAAGATTCCATTTATATAACCCCATATAAAAAATTAGTAAAATACACATGTTTATGTTATATTTGCCTTTATACTAGTGGAAATAATGGAATTAACGTTGACATAATAACGTCGATTTTTTATAAACTGATTCCAATAGTATGTGTGGGAACTTGTACGTGTCGGTTTTCAGTAAAACTAACACCAAAAACCATTATTCAATGATATTTCGCATCGGTTTTGTGAAAACCAATGCCAAAAATAATAATAAAAAATTTTGCATCCGTTTTGAAGAAAGCTGATGCCATAAGTCTAATTTTTAGCATCGTTTCCCTCTAAAACTAATGCCAAAATTAAAAAACCCCGGTATTTTTAGCGTTGGTTTTTCTCAAAACCGATGCTGAATGTCTTTTAAAATTTATCAGGGTCGCAAAAACGTCATTTTGTTGGATCTTCGAATTCAAAACCCACAGCGACGCCTTTGACTCGTAACGAAATTCGATGCCATATTTGTGATCTTGGACGGCCATTGTTGACGGTTTTATTCTATTTTCATGATTTTCGGTTTGTGTTTTTCATTATCATCTCTTGATTTGTCTTCCATTGTTTATTTCTTCTTCAACAACCCTATTTTATGTGACTTTTAATGGTGGTTTGATTTTAGTTGTTGTTTATCATTTTTTTTAATTTGTATTATCATTGTTGGTATAGATTTTGCAATGTTTGTTTTTCTAAGTCATTATATGGAACACAGTTTGGATTGAGGATCTCCATTAGGGTTAAAATTCAAATTTTGTATGTTTTTTTAAATTTTTTAGATAAATTATATATCATTTAATTTTGTTATCATTTTTCTTCAATTATTTATTTATATTTTATTTTAAATGTGTTAGGACATGGTTAAATATTCTATCAACCAACTTTATTAAATATCATGTCAACAAATTGCATCTTTTAATATTGACTCAAATCAAATTTTCACCCAATTAACTTACCTCTTCCTTTAAATTAATGAAATCTTTAATAATTTTGACACATGAAACATCAAAATAATGCAATAACATTTTAAAATGAACTAATATATTTTAGAATAATGATATTATAATTAAATTATAATATCAATATAACACACATGTATATAATATGAAAATAAAATGATTACTATTTGTAAATTTATTTCACATGTGATGTTTTCTATTTGATTATATATAGTTTTTACTAAATGGGTTTTGATTACAATTTATCTAATATATATTTAAATGTTTATATGTTTTAATATATTCACCAATTATATAGTGATATCAGGTATTTAATGGATCATAATTGGATTCATTTATGAAGAACCACTAGTGAATATGAAAAATGAGTTGATACTTTTATGGAATTTGATAAATGACATCTTAAAAACATTGATTTGATTTTCTGCCCATGTGTGAAGTGTGTAAATATGAGAATGTTAAACTCTAGAGAAATGAAGGACCATCCTGTTTTTTATGGTTTTAGCCTTAATTATACATGTTGGATCTGGGATGCTGAAGGAACTGAAAATTCAGCATCCAATGTTGATGTGGATATTCATAATGAGGTAGAGGATCATATTAAAGAATTAATTCAAGATTTAGGTATTTAAACCATAGAAAAAAAACCAACTTTTGAACGATTGTATGGAGATTCTGAGAAACCATTATTCACAGGATGTAGTAAATATACAGTGTTATCAGTTGTTTTGAGATAAGTTAACTTAAAAGAAAAAAATCGGTGGAGTGATAAATGTTTCTCCAATTAAAAGAGCTACTTCCAAAAGGGAATGGGATTCTAGATTCTAATTACGAGGAAGCTAAAATATTATGCCCAACAGCATTGGGCTATAAAATGATACATGCTTTCCCCAATGATTGTGTACTGTATAAGAATGAAAATGAATATTTATCAAGTTGTCCTACATGTGGTACATCATGCTATAAGATAGATGGGAAATTCAACTCAGATTTAGTCTCAAGTGAGGTCATCTAATATCAAGAAAAATCAATTTTCTACTTTTCAATGATATCATCCAATATTTTTTGCATACAAATCTGATAATTCAATTCTGATTCACATTTATGTACCAGAATCAAATCTTCTGCTAAAGCAATTTCGAACCGTCCAATAATTCCTCACTTGAAGCATATATTTTCAAATACAATTTATTCAAAAAGGATAAGATGGAATTTAGATGAGCACATCTCAGATGGTAACTTACATCACCCTACCGATTTACCACAGTGGAAGAGTTTTGATAAAAAATTTCATGATTTTCAAAGTAAAGTTAGAAATCCCAGAATGGGATTGTGTACTGATGGAATGAATCCATATCAGAGCCTCAGTATCCAACATAGTTCATGGCCAGTGTTTTCGGTAGTTTACAACTTGTCCCCACATCTCTGTATGAAGAAAAAATATGTTATGATGATCGTGATAATTTATAGACCAAAAAAACTGGGAAATGATATTAATTTGTATCTTTCACCATTGATTGATGACTTGAAACTTATATAGGAGGAAGGTGTTGAAGTTTTAGATGCATACAAGAATGAGTATTTTCTTTTTTTTACTATGATAATGTTCACTATAAATGACTTTCCTCCATATGGAAACTTATCTGGATATATTGTTAAGGGACATAAAGCATGTCCAATGTGTGGAGATCCAAATTCATATTATCAACTACATAATGGAAGAAAGACAATGTACATGCGACATTGAAGATTTGTGAGAATTGATCATCCTTATCATAGATTGAAAAAAGAATTTAATGGTTTACAAGAATAAAAACTTCCCCCTCAACCATTGTCAGTTGAAGACTACTAAGACATGGTGAGATATATTGATTCAACATTTGGAAAGAGAATAAGTTATGATTTTCAAAATCATATCTGGAAAAAGAAATCTATTTATTTTCAAACTACCTTATTGGAGACATTTAGAGATAAAACAAAACATTTATGTTATGCATGTTGATAAAAACAGATGTGATAGTTTGATTGGAACTTTGTTAGAAATAAAAGAAAATACAAAAGATGGATTTCATACTATATTGGACTTGATATTAATGAGAATACATTTAGAGTTATCTCCCACTGTGAAAGGAAACAGAACATATTTACCTCCGGCTTGTCACACATTAAGCAAGATTCATGAGATGAATATTTTTCATTGTCTTCATGGTATTAAGGTACCCAATGGTTTTTCATCAAATGTGAATAATTTGGTGTCATTGAAGTATTTTAAATTATTAGGTATGAAATCTCATGATTTTCATGTGTGTATCCAACAACTTCTACCAGTAGCAGTGCTTGGTATACTGCCGAAAACTGTCAGAAAGACTATCATCAGGTTATGTATTTTCTTTAAATCCATTTGTAGCAATGTCATTGATCAAAATTTGTTAGATGTGTTGGAAAATGAAGAAAATATTATTCTTTTTTCACTATAAATGTATTTCCCACCAACATTTTTTGATATAATGGTTCATCTACAGATTCATTTGGTGCGTGAGATTAGAATTTGTGGGCCTGTTTATTTAAAATGGATGTATCCTTTGGAATGATATATGAAAACTTTGAAAGGATATGTTAAAAATCCTTATCTACTAGAGGCCTCTATTCTTAAAAAATAGGTATCAGAAGTGGTGATTGAGTTCTGTACTGATTATTTGTATGAGGTGGAGCATATTCGTCTCCTTGTATCTCGACATATGACAGTTGATAGTGAAGGTAGAGGCGTTCAATTCTTAAAGGTAAAGTTCATTCCATGGGATGAAGTGATGCACGCACATTTATACATTTTGAATAAAACAGATGATGTTAAATAGAAAATATCCTCACATATTACTGAATTAATGTTACGATATGAGAAAGGAAACAAAAATTGGTGGATGATTGATCATAAGAAGACATTTGTTTCATGGTTTAAAGAGAAAGTCACCCCAGATATATCTGCATCAGAAAGATTGAAGGGTTTAGCAGGGGACCATATCTTAATGTGATGACAAGGACTCATTTTGATATCAATGGCTACACATTTTACACAAAAAAACCTAGATTACAAGAGTACCATTCAGAATGGTGGTGTGATGGTTTTTACTAAAGTAGTGCATTTTTCGAGTGACAATGATAAAAAACCAATTTCTGCATCAACATCATATTTTGGAGTTCTTGAAGACATATGGGAAATTTATTATATTAAATTTCAAGTCAGTATTTTTATGTGTAATTGGGTTGATAGTAATAGTTGTGTGAAACATGATGAATATGGGTTTAAAAAGGTTGATTTGAAATGATTTAATAACAATGAGGAACCATTTATCTTGGAGACACCTGAAAAACAAGTATTGTATTTCATTGATCCATCGAATGATTAGTGGTCAGTTGTTTTTCTAGGAAAAATACACCATTAGGGTGATGAGGATGATGATGATGATGTATGTGATTTACATGAGCCTTATTAATCTATTACACACTTTCCATATGATTACCAAGAGTATAAGATAGACATAGTGCATGAAGTACATAATGATCATGATGAAGGCATGTGTCAAAAAATAAATTAGTCTCCTAATTTATCTAGTAAATATTTATATTTTATTTCCATTTTTGAAACTTACAAATGCATGACTCTTTTTTTAATTACTTATTTTTTCTTCCTTGTTTCTAATTATTCAGTTTTGCTAATGAAATGCCAGTGCACAAAATTTCACTACAACTTCTAGTAGAAATGTCAGATACAGGTAGAGAGGAGTAGTTACCGAGGTATATCTATTTTGACATATTATTAAATATTTAGTAATATAATTATTTAATGAAATAAAACTATTAATTTTAAAAAAATTGTAAGACTACTGATGCGTCCTCGACAGAGGAGGCTTCTTCTCTTACTACTCAAAAATCATGTTCACAAGTTGGTAAATGTGGTATTACACATTTATGAAAACTATCACTTTATCATGATGATGACAAAGTAAACATCCATTTTGATCATAATAATAATTTAGTTGGCCCAAATGAAGTTTAGTTTGTTTGTTATATACCGATGCAGAGCCATTGCAGGATTAGTATTTTATATCCTAATTGGAAGTCATTGGATTGGACGGTGAAGCAACAGCTTTTGGAGGCCACGACCGTAAAATATCTTAATTGATTTTTTTAATATCATTTTTTGAATATTATATATTTTAAATTACATATTTAATTTATTCAATTACAGATGACATTTAATTCTGAAAAAGCCAAAGAAATTAAAAAAATCCCTCTATCTTTAGCGGGGGTTTGATGGAGAGATTTTAAACCAAATTGACAAAAAATTATGTTTTTTGAAAGAGAAGCTTTGAAATCCCATTTCTTTAGTATCCATTTATAGATGAAGATACATGGAAGTGATTTGTTGATAGTCATCGGGAAGAGAAATTCCAGGTATAGTAATTATTTTATAATATAAAATTTATGATATATTTTTCTTATTACTTAGTAGTTTATTTTTATATAACAGGCCTCGAAGAGATCTTATCAAGAGATCCAGTTGAGAAATGTATACCCTCATATTTTATTATGTTGAGGGTAATTGTATTTGGAGCAGAAAATGATTGCATAAAAAATTGAAGCATTAAGATCTCGATCGAGTAGTGTTTCAGAAGAGGTTCAGTTTGGGAATCCATCTCCTTCCACTCGCCATGATAAATGGAAACAATAAAGAAGAAGAAAAAATGAACAGTATCTTATAGAGGAAGTTAAGAAAGTGGCTGATAGAATTGTATGTAAATATTATTTATTTGTTACCAATTTTTCTATTTTATAAATTATAAACACTAATATAACTTTTTTATTTTTCATTTTAGGATGAACTTCTAAAGCAAGAGACACATAACTCTTTTATCCTTGAGGGTAGGATGGACATCCTACCCACTGATTTGGGAAAGGCAGAACACCCCAGCCGTGATAGAGGATATCAGGTGGGTGTTATTATTCGGAAGGTTTTTGGTAAGAGTAAGCAATCAAGAGACCCATAAATAGAATTCATAAAAGAAGAGCTGAAAGATATGAAACAGTCTATGGGTGATCAAATTCAAGTAGTAGTGCAGAAGGATTTGTTAGAACACTTTTCATGATATTAATAGTTTGCAAATAATTCCCAAGTATATTATTTATTTGTCATCAATTTTTCTATTTTATAAATTATAAACACTAATATTACTTTTTCATTTTTCAGCCTTCTCAGCCTACTCTCCCGGACTACCCTACCCTATCTACTTACCTTGCCCCGTCTGTGAAACCTTTTGAGGTCTATTATTTTATTTTTCAACAATTTATCTATTTTATAAATTTTAAAAACTAATATAACTTTTTCATTTTCATCCTTCACAGCCTGCTCACCCGGAAAACCCTACCCCATCTCCTTACACTGCCCCTTCTGCACAACCTTTCAAGGTATATTATTTTATTTTTATCAATTTTTATATTTTATAAATTATAAACACTAATATAACTTTTTTGTTTTTCTACCTTCTCAGCCTACTCACCCGGACTACCCTGCCCCACCTGCTTACTTTGAGACTCCACCTCCTCCCTCAGATAAAACCTTATATTGTGAGTTTTTTGTGGGAGATCCTCACGTACATATTGTTGCATTAGGACAAGTTCATTTTTATGGGACTCGGTACATCATAAACCTATATAGATGAGTCCCGTTAGAGTACCAGTACTTGATGTTGATGATTCTACTACTCTACTACTATTTCTACTATGGAGATCACCAGTGTTGGGGAATGTATGTTCCATTTCTTACGTTAGCAAACAATACTTCTTCATTATATTTCACATTAGGTATGTGTTTTTTTAATATTAATTACAAATGATTCAAAATTATGTATAATGTTTTATGACATTTAACTTATATAGGAATATCTGAATGTAAAAGAAACTACACAAATGGAACAAAATATTCAGGAATAGTCGGCTGTAGATACTTCTAATATTTCTTATCGGTTACAAAGATTATCTGAATCATCTTCATCCTTAAATTTTATCTATGAGTTTCGGATGATGCCCAAAATATGAGGAAGAAATTATTTATTGACATTAATGAAATAAGATATAATGAATTTTCTTAATTTTTGAGAGATCAGGCTGAGTGTGGTGCAATTGTTTTCCATGTATATAAATTGATGTTTGAATGGTTATTTGTTTAATAGAATATGGTTTTAAATTGACTGACAATATTTTCTTATTAAATTAGTTATCTACACAAGCGTATTTTACAAAATGAAAGTAAATGCATTTAAAGTTTTATAGATCCAGAGTTCATTTCCTTTGAAGTCAAACATGTGAAGTATGATGAAATTGTTCAATATATATCTGATACATTATCACAAACATAGATTCTATTCTGGTTTTTTCCATTTTATAATAAGTAAGAACATAAACATAATTATGAACTAATGATCATTATACTGTCATTAATTGTGAACTGTTTGTATTGTAGGTGGCATTGGATGTTAGGCGTATTTTTCCCAAGTGAATGCACCTTATATTGGTTTTTCTCTTTAAATGGAAGAGTTTGTAAACCATTTTCCACCTTATTAAACATGTATGTTTTTTTAAGTTTTTAGAAGCTCATTATGTTTAATTTTTGTTGTTTATAGTTTTATTATTAGTTTATATATATAAAAATGCAGTTCATGGTAACATTTTAACGAGGAAACGTGTCAGTAAAGAATGCAAGAAAAATCAAATATGTGGATGTACATGTTATTAGTTTTCTTATTATATTTTTTTTTCAAAATTACTATTATATATTGGTTTTTATGATCATTTAAATGTTTTATAACTATAGTTTAATTGTAATAATGGACATGTTCAATGTGGTTATTATATTCAACGATTCATGTACGAGATAATCACAACTGGAGAATCTAATGATTTTCATAAGGTTAGTTGTATTAAATTTTTTATATATTTTCTGCCATGTAATTCTATTTTTTATTTTCAGATCATTCAATATTATTATTGGAATTCAATGATTCACAGTCTTATTCCCAATCTGATATGACCCATATTCAATCTACTATTGTGAACTATTTGTAAAGTCTGATATTGATTTGAGGTACGTATATTCAAATATTTATAAATAATAATACATATGGGTTCAAAAAACTAACTCTTTGGATATATTAGGTGTTTGAACATAATTATAATAAAATTAATGCTTCAAAAATAACCAACAATGAGCATGCCGCAAATTTTAGGAATATGTATTTTAATTCTACTTTATTTTGAAAGTGTAATATTCTGAATTTTCTAAAAAAATAACTTTATGCATTGGGTTTTTTGTTTATGATTTTTATATGAAAGAATAAATAATCAATAAACCATGTGATGAGAGGATATGTACTATTCATGCTAACATGAACCCATGTAGTACCTACATCATCTCCATGCCAAAAGGATAAAAAAGACGCTATAAGTGACCAAGAACAATCCAAAGTGCATTAATCATATTACATGGTATCCGTAAGGCATTGAGTATTGAGTCAGTCCACAATGATCATGAGTGAACATGTACTTGACATCTACATGGCATCAATTTCTTTCATGGTACTTGGTATCCATAATGAATTGAATTTCAGGTCAATCCACATGACTATAATAAGTACATCGTAATCATTGTCTCGTAATCATTGAGTTCTCTCAAGTTCCTATGCAATATCTTTATCTAATTTTTTATAAGATTTATTGATGCATTGATCTTTAACCGGAATCCATGTAAATTTTTTAGTAACTCAAATGTATTGTCTTTTTAATCAAAGAATATTTTGGCGTTGTAAGAATATTAAATACTGGAGTCGTTGGACTAGAAAATGTCAAAAATTATCTTGATGTCATTGATTCCAGGTACGAGTATTTTAAATCTACTTTATAATACCAATGTTTAGATAATTTTTTGATTAACTAGATAAAACCATGTACGTTAAAGGTTTTTAGTGAATGATAAATATTGTTTGATTCTTTTTATATATTTTTTTATAGGTGTTTAGTTTTTATTGGAAGTGTAATTTTATCTATTTTATATAAAAAATTAACTTACAGTGTCATTTATTTTTAAAACCAACGACGATTTTTTTAAAAAAAATGGAATTTTATCGACGGTTTTTGATAAAACCGACACCGAAAATCCTAACGAAATTATTTTTGAAAACATTTTTCCAATAACCGATACCGAAAACCATATTTTTTACATCACTTTTATAGATTTTTGTTTAAAACCGACATCAAAAAACAAAAAAAAACTGACGTTAATTCGTGTTTTTGCACTAGTGTTACTTTAAATTAATTCTTATAAAACGTCATCATCACTCCCAAGTAGATTCATGGTGTCCCAAAATCAACCCAAGGATGTAAATGGTCGTACATATATCTAAAAATTGTATTATTACATGTTTTAAGGTAGTTTTAAATTATTATGATAATATTTTGTACCCTTATTTACCAGATTCACCCTTTAATCAGGGTAAATAAAATAATTATTGAAGTTACTATTTATAATATCCAAAAATGAAGTGTACCTATTTATGCAATTTGAACCAATTCATTTAAAACATGAAATCCATTTTTAAAAATTCTAAACCCATAATTTTTAGTAATTAATTTCAAATTAATTTCCTTTGTCAAAACCAAAAAACTTGTTTTTAAGAAGTAAAAACTACCAAAATATTGACATGTGTTTATTTCCAATTAAAATGTGAAATTACTTCCAATGAACATAATTGGATTAGTTTATAAAAACAAAATCCAATTTTACTTGAAAAACAATTTAAATGATAACATAACTGTATAAATAAATTAGATGAAAAGTCATTTTTGAATTAAAATGCTCTATTTTTCACTATTCATTAAAAAATGAACTTTATCATAAAATTAATAAAAAATTAAAAAATGTAAATTTGGAGGTCTTGATTCAATATAAAGAGATTATTTTGTAAAATAGAACATATAGAAGTGAAACAAACTAGATTTAAAAAGGGTTCCCCTTCAAAAGGTGGTAGAACTGCTTTTTTAGAAAAATAATTCTTTTATCCAAAAAATTGAAATCATTATTTTATCATATCTTGAAAACATATAATATAAATTTAAAACATTTCATTGAATATATAACATATATTTTACATTAAATAAAAATATATAAATAGTTATATGATTTTATAAACATAATTATTCTCTTCTTAAATAGGTTTTCTTAAAAACACATCCTTTATATTCAATTGGATTTTATTCACACTTATAAAAAAAAATCGGTAACCAGTGAATCATTACTTAAACATGTTTAAAATATATTTCATAATTTAGTTGAAACTATTCATTCTCTCCATTCCAATGGCTAAGCATTAACTAATCATTAAAAAATAATAATTTTATTGTTTTATTTTTTAGTATAACTCAAAGTTGTGTGCCATGTAAGATTACGAAGAAACCCATTGTTACCTGTCAATTACGCCATGGTAAAAAGAATCCCCTTTAATGTAAATTTAATATCTTTTTTCATAAAAATTAATAGAAAAAATCCATTATTCTATAAATACATGGGTCATTACATCATTCACCCCTTTTGGAAATTATGTCCTCAAAATTTTAAAATTGGGTTTAGAAACATCATTTAAAATCCCACATCGAAAAAAGATTCAATAAAACAATCACTTTAAAAGATTAAATGAGAAGTACAAAGGTCACCCAAGATAACCCATACTAGGAATCAATGTATGAAATCATGGATACGAGAGAGGAAATTAACCATCATGTTCGGAGGGAGAGTGATTGAAAACATGATCAAGAGAAAGTTAAAAACCAGGAAACCATAAACCTATGATGCGTTAAATAGTGTTTGATTTCTCTATAGGAAAAGTAAAAGAAAAAAATTTTGTTTTAAGGTCCTATTCATAAGGTTGAGGGATTTATTTATGATATTTACTAATAACATAAGGAAATTAACTTACTTTTCCGGACGAGTTTCATCCTTTAATAAAATTACACCACAAACTCATTTTTTCCCAAATGATGAGTATTCAAGATGAATTTGTCACATCTGAATAACTAGAATAAAATTCATGGAAATAACATAATCCAAAAATGATGAACTATATTTTCCCCTATCTTTAAAAATTATCCAAAACCAAAATGGTTAGTATAATATCAGATAATCCCCAAAAAGGATAATCCTTTATAGAATTAAATACTACTCATAATCTCAAATAC
Organism: Viscum album; assembly: GCA_963277665.1. Classification (NCBI taxonomy): domain Eukaryota; kingdom Viridiplantae; phylum Streptophyta; class Magnoliopsida; order Santalales; family Viscaceae; genus Viscum; species Viscum album. The sequence goes on along the minus strand of OY728123.1, from coordinate 740,369,162 downwards.
CCAATGATCAACAAGGAGCCTTAAATATACAATTAACCTTAAAATTATTCAAAATAATACAATCTATGATTGAAACAAAAAACTAAAAAGTGTTTGATCACATATTCATCCAAGATAAATCTTAATATTTACCTCCAAATAACACTAACCCCTATTAAATCCATGTACATAAAAGTAATTAACCTATTAACATGTTCTCCATGATAATTTAATCATTTCCACAAAAAACCCAAATCTTCATTTTTCCATAATGAAAACCTAAATTCTTCCCTAATAAAATTCCACCATTTTCCTTAAATTAAATCCCATAGAATTCTATTTTCATTAGGCATATCGTGTTCCAATAATAGAAAATGTATTCCAAAATAACTTTTATCACTTAATCACCATATAGTTTTCTTATACTAAAGATATCCATTTGATAAAACATAATTTTACAAAATCAACATAATAGTGGTCCATAAAATCATTTATATAAAACATAATAAGTCATACTAACCAGGGACTTCATGTAGGCTAGTGGTAGGTGATAAATCCCAGTCACACATTGGTTGTTTGTTCGATTCCCGCATCTTTGTCCAATTAAGCTGGTTGTCACACGATCTACATGTTTTCCTTTTTTAAAAACTTAATAATTTTAATAACATTAACCAAATTAGATAAAATCCAAAAAAATAACCATAAACTACATTATCCTCAATGGTTATCTCATACCTCTCATTTTACATACCAAAAATTTATAAACCATAATTTCCTCAAAGGTGAATGTCTCCAAAAATACCACTAGTCACCTTAATATTTCAGATCAGCAAGACTCAAAAGGGATCTTCAAGACATTGAACATATGATCTTCCTTCAAATTATAAACCCATGATGATATCCATAACCCTTAAGAAAATATCATAATATCCAATGTCTTGTAAACCTTTCCTATGATATGAACTATAAGGACATACCCATAAACATTAAATAATCGTGGGTTTTGATCAAGAATTTATTTCCTTTCACATTGAGGATCTTTTGAGGTTTCGTGTTTTAGAGAATTTGGCCATATATATTTCATTACATCTCAAATATTACAAATTAGACACTTTTACTCTAAAATTTTTTACAATAATAAAACTCCTTGATTAAATCAAGAATTTTTTTCTTGATAAAAAATCATCCTGAGTTGTTCCTTTCCCTAACCCTTCCTTATACCCTGTGAAAAACATTTAAAAGCTTGGGATTAGCATAAAAATCTCAGTAAGAGATATAAATTAAGGAAAAAACATTAATCCATGAATACATACAAATCAATGAAATCATACTTGTTAATCATAAAACACAATCTCTTTAACATACCTCATTAAATTATAAGATTTATGAATAACACATAGAAATCATAAATCATAAAGGTAACTTGTGGAATCCATAACATACTTACATTGTAGCTTTCATAGCTACAAATGGAGTTACATTTGGAATACACATCACATTATATTCTCTAAAACTCTTAGGAGAAACATTAATGTTTACCTCCTTCATGTTACCCAATGCATTGGGGATCTATCTCTAGCTCACCAGCCCTCAGTTTATTATGGAACCACCCATATATGTAAATAATTGTCTAGAACAATTACATAATTATAACACATAAATCAAGAATAAATGAAATATAACATTTCAACATTGAAATCACAATATATAATTTCAAGATATTGACATAATCAATTCTTTCTAAAAACCATTTTCAATACCAAAATACAAAAAAGGGTATACAGTATTTATTTTTCTTTTAAAAATGATATAGTTTGTTAAGGAAGGCAAATATCAAATAATTATTACAGTGGAAGAAAGGTTGTTGTCACCACATATGTTAAAAAGAAACATTCATTTTTTCATATAGTAAATCAATTCATCGAAAATTGATTCAATTTGAATAGAATTCAAAGTAAAAGGGGTTTATACCCCATATAAAATAAGGTCATGTATAAATCAAAATATACCGGAATGGATGGAGATTGAGATGAAGTCCCTTACCTGGAGTCCGACTTGTCTCATTGTTTATTAATATTCATGAATAATAAAACTTGGTAATTTATACATTAATCAAAACCTTATTTTATTTTATTATTCCTTTTATATCACTTATTACCATGTTATAAAAATTACACAATTATTTAAGTTAATATGGGTCGTTTTGTCGATATTCAGTACTTGAGTTGAAAATGAACTTTTTTTGCAATAAATTTTCAATCTAGGAAAAACTAAATCATCTCAAGAATGATATTAATGATTTAAATATCATATATATCCATTATATATTTATTTATTATAGTCTATAACATATAGAGATAAAAAATTACATGCCCCGATCATGGAGACGGTAAGCTGTACGTACGCATGGATGCTACTTTCATTTATATTTTTTTTATTTAATGGAATGAAAAATATTATACATAGGTATTTTATAATTATAGTATAACATCATATTTTATATATTTATCTTAAGTTTGTTTACTCCATCCTTTATAAGTCCCATGTATGGCTTGAACAACTCATATCATATTGAGGGGGCGATAGTCCATACTTTATCAAACGAAATTATCGTATTTACACATTATAGAAATCATAGATGAATGATATAAATATAAAATACAGAAGAAAAGAGAACATATAAGTATAATATATATTTTATATAAATACAGTTCCATCATAATGGCCACCATGAGAGGTGGTAGAGGAAAATTGAAAAATCATTGTTTTGTGAGGCAATAGTTCACGGTACATAGAAACAGTATGTTCATATCCATTAGATAGAGGTGTGTGTAACTGTAGTTTGAATACATATCATAATAGAAACCTAGTATATTGTGGATATTGGAGTTGTTATGTAATCAAAATATAAGAATAGAATATAGAGTGAAGATGTAAGATAATTGAAAGGAACATAAGAGAAGACACTACATCTAAAAAGTGAACCTTCCATTAATTTGAGAAAGAAGGATTTATTGAATTGATTTATGCCAAAGGTAAGGCTTATAAGAGAATTATAGGAATGTTGGATGCTTATTTGGGCCGAATTTAGATGATCCAAGATGATTTAGTGGTGTGAGTAAGTGGGTAGAGGTTATGCGGTTTTATAAGAGGGAGGATGGACACTTCAGGAAGGTATTGAAATATTATTTTATTATAAAATTATTTTTTGATTGAAATGGTCCCCATCCCATTTATTTCAAATATAAGATGATTTTTTTGTCGATATCCTCTATGTAAATTGGTCTTAGAATGTTTAAGGAACAAAATTAATGTTATCTTTTAGCTTTAACCCTTAGTTAAAAACATTAACTCTTATCATCTTTTCGTGAATTTTCAAAATATATGGTAACTATATTTCCTATAAAATGACAGGAGATACATAAATGGATTATTAATGACATTTTTAACATTATATAAGCCATTGGGAAAATATTAGATTTTTAGATTATTATATTATTTAAAAAAATTTTATTATTTTTAAAATCTCATTTATGCTAATTTGGACACTATTAAGTAATTAAATTTTTTTAAAGTCATAAAAAAGTGGTTAATTCAAATAAAAGGCATTAAATCAAATCAAATAAGTAAATAACATATATAAAAGTATTGGATGACATAAAAATATCAAATTAACATTTATTTTAACTTTTATACTATCATTTATTTGAATCATTTATTAATGATGCAATCATTGCATCATCATTGTGTAATAATTAAATTTTTTTAGGTAATCTATAAAAATTACAAATAAAATACAATGATGTAGGATATATTATTATATTTTAATGAATATTTATAGATAATGTAATCAGTTATGTAACCCAATATAAAAATTCATTTTTTAAAAGATACATGGTTATGTTATATTTTCCATTACATTAAATTTATTCTTATAAATTGTCATTATTACTCCGAAGTGGATCCATGGGCTCCCCAAATCGACCCAAGAATGAATATAATTAGAAATATATCATAAAATAGGATTAAGACATTTTTTAGGTTAGTTTTATATTATTATAATATTATTTTTTAGCCTTATTTACCAGATTTACCATTAAATCACGGTAAATAAAATAATTACTGAAGTTACTATTCATAATGTCCTAAAATGAAATGTGCATATTTAAAAAATTAGAATCAACTTATTTAAAACATGGAAACTATTTTTAAAAATTTAAAACTTAGAAGTTGTTGTAATTAATATAAAATTAATTCCCGTTGTCAAAACCAAAAAGCGTTCTTTTAAGAAGTATAAACTACCAAAACATTGACATGTGTTTATGTCCAATTAAAATGATAAATTATTTAAACTAACCTTAATTGGATTAATTGATAAAAAATAATCCTATTGTACCTTAAAAACAACTAAAATGATAACCTAATAGTAAAAAAAATTATATTAAAATACAGTTTTGAATTAAAATGCAGTATTTTTCACTATTTATTAAAATTTTAACTTTATTATAAAATTTCCAAAAATGTATCCAATATATGTTTTTATGTCCATATTATATAGAAGAAGTTTATTTTTTCAAACAGATGAAATAAAATTGATAAGAACTATATTTAAAAATTGTTCTCCATCAAAAGGTTATAGAACTGTATTTTATGAAAAATACATCATTTATCCGAAAAATTGAATTTTTCTTACATCATATCTAAAAAACATATATGATGAATTTAAAAATTTTAATTTAATATATAAAATATATATTTATTTAAATTAAACCCCATAAATAGTGATATGATTTTATAAACACAATTATTATCTTCTTAAATATATTATCAGAAAAACACATCCTTTATATTCAATTGGTTTTTATTTTCATATATAAAAAATTTGGTAACCAATGAATTATTTTTTAAACATGTGTATACCATATTTCAAAATTTGGTTGATACTATTCCTTTCATCCATTCCAATCGCTAGCCATTTACTACCATTTAAAATAATAATAATATTATTGTATTATTTTTTCAGTATAACTCATTGTTGTGTGCAACATAAGATTTCAGAGAAACCCATTTTTGTGAGTCGAGTATGCTATCAGAAAAACCATCCCCTTTAACATAAAATTAATATATTATTAATAAATATTAATAGAAAAGAAAACGTATTATTCTATAAATACCTCAGTCATTACATCATTCCCCCTTTTGGAAATTGTGTCCTCGCAATTTAAAAAATGGGTTCATAAACATCATTGAAAATCCCACACTATAAAAAGTGTCAATAAAAATATCACTTTAAATGAAATAAAGAGAAGTAAAAAAGGTCACCTGAGATAACACATACAAGGATTCCATGTAAGGAAACATGGATATGGGAGAGAAAACCAACCATCTTGTTCAGATGGAGAGTGATAGAAAACATGATCAAGAGAAATCTAACAACCAAGAAACCAAAAACCTGTGATGGGTTGAACGGTCTCTGACTTCTCAGTAGGAAAATTAAAAGGAAAATTTTTTTTAAGGTCCTTTTACATAATGTTAAGGTATTTATTTATGATATTGACTAAGAACATAAGGAAATATACTTACTTTCAATAAGAGTTTTATGATTTAATAAATTTTTACCCCAAACTCATATTTTCTCCAAACGATGAGTTTTTAAGATAACTTGGTCACATATGAAGAACTAGAATCAGCTTCTATAAAATCACATAATCAAAAAAAGATTAACTACATATTTCTCTTATCTTTAGACATTTACCAAAACCAAAATGGTTAGTAAAATATCAGATAATCCCTAATAAGTATAATAATTTATAGAATGAAATAATACTCTTAATTTCCAATACCCAAAGTTCAACAAGGTCAATTAAATAAACAATTTTCCATAAAATTCTTCAAAAAAATACAAACTAAGATTGAAACCCAAAAGTCTAAAGAATTTGATCACATAATATTCTATGTTAAATCTTAGAATTTATCTCCAAATAACACTAACCCCTCATAAAGCCTCGTACATAAAAGTAATTAACATATTAACATGTTCTCTATGATCAGTTAATCATTTCCACAAATTACCCAAATCACAATTTGACCATAATAAAAACATTGATTCTTCCCAAATAGAATTCATACATTACTCGTCAAATGAAATCCCATAGTATTCTATTTTTCATAGGAATATTGTGCTTCCAAAATATAGAACGTCTTCTAAAATAACATTTATCATTTAATCACCAAATCATTTTCCTATAATAAGGATATCCTTTTGATAAAACATTAGTTCCCAAAATCAACTTATTATTGATCTATAAAATCATTTAACTAAAAAATAATAAGTCATACTAACTATATATTTCATGTAGGCCAGTGGTAGGAAATAAATCCAAGTCGCACATTGGTTGTGGGTTCAATTCCCATATCCTTGTCCGACACACTGGGTAGTCACACGTTCTGCGTGTTGTCCATTTTCAAAAATAGAATAATTCTAATAACATTAAAAAAATGTGATAAAATCCTCAAAATTTATCATAAACCATTTTATGCTAAAAGGTTATCTCGTACCTCACATTTTACATATAGAAAATTAATTAACCATAATATCCTAAAAGGTGAATTTTTCTAAAAATACCATTAGTAACATTAATATTTCATATCATAATGTCTAAAAGGGGTTTCTAAGACATTGAACTTCTGATCTGTCATTAAATTATAAACCCATGATGAATTTCCTAACCCTTAAAAACATCTTTATGTCAAAATTTTCTAAAACTTTCCTATGATAAATACTATATGGCCCCATCCTTAAACCATATATAATCTAGATTTTGGAACAAGAATTTATTTTATTTCACATTGAATATATTTTTAGGTTTAGAGTTTTATATAATTAGGGCATAAATATTAATTTACATCTCAAATATTACAAAGAAGACACTTATACTCTATCCAATTTTTTTAGATTAATAAAACTCCATGATTAAAAAAGAATTATTTTATTGATAAAAATATTTTTTAATTATTCACTTCTCTTACCCTTACTTATACCCTATGAAAAACATTTCACAAAACATGGATGAGAATAAAAGTTCAGTAAGGGATATAAAATAAGGTAAGAAAACATTTTTCCGTGAATACATAAAAATCAAATAAATAAAAAATTTCAACCCTAAAATATAATCTCTTTGACATATCTAATTATATCATAAGATTTATGAATAACACAAAGAAATAATAAATCATAAAGGTGACTTTTAGAATCTATAACATACTTACATTGTTTATTTCACAGCTACATATGGATTTACAGTTGGGATACCCATCACAGTATATTCCCCAAATATCTTAGGTGAAACATTAATGTTTACCACCATCATGTTACCCAATGCATTGGAAAGCTATCTTGGTCTCACCATCCCACAGTTTATTACGGAACCACCCGTATATGTAAACAATTCCCAAGAACCATAACAAAATCACAATAATAAAACAAGGATAAAGGAAAGACAACGTCTCGACATTGTAATCAAAATATATCATTCCAAGATATTGAAATAATAAATCCATTCTAAAAACAATTTTTAATACAAAAATACATAAAAGGCAATATGTTTTTTATTTTTCTTTGAAAAATGGTGTGACTTGTTAAGGAAGACAAATATAAAATAATGCTCATGGCAGCAAAAAGGTCTCTGTCACCGTATATATTAAAAAGAAACATTCATTTTTTCTTTTAGTAAAATGATTCATAAAAAAATGATTCCCTTTGAATTAAATTAAATGTCGATTGGGTTTATACAGAATATAAAATTAGGTCATGTATAAATCAAAATATGCATCAATGGAAGGATATTAAGATGATGTCCCTTACCTTGTGTATGAAAAGTCTATGTTGTTATTTATATTACTGAATAGAAAACATTTGTTAATTTCTACTAGCTTCATAGCCTTTTTCAACTATATTATTCCTTTTATATCACTTGTTTCTATGTTATAAAAATAATATAATTATTTAAGTTAATATGGTTCATTTTGTCGATATTCTGTACTTAAGTAAAAAAATTAACTTGTTTTGATAAAAATTGTCTATCTATTCAAAACTAAATCATCTCCAAAAAGATATTAATAAATTAAATATCATATATATCTAGTACATATGTATTTATAATTGTCCATAACATTTGGAGATAAGAAATTAAATTCACCCTTCATGAGACAATAAGCTTTATGTACGCATGAACGATAATTTCATTTCATTTTTTATTTTTAATGGAATTAAAACTAAATGATTCATAGGAATATTATCATTCCAGTATATTATCATATTTTATATAAATTACATAATTTCATTAACTTAATCTTATATATGTTCCATGTATGGAATGAACGAGTCATATCAATTTGAAGGGGTGGTAGTCGGCACTTCCTCAAATGAAATTATCTTATTTACACATTATGGGAAGCCTAAAGGTATGATGAAAATGAAAAATAATGAATAATAGAGAAAATATAAATATAATATATATCATATATAAATACAATTAAATCATAATGGACACCAATTGAGGTGGTAGGGTAAAATTTAATAATTATCATTTCGTGAGGCAGTAGTTCTCTATACTGAGAAACAATATTTTGTACGAATTAAATGGAGGTGTGTGTAAGTGTACTTCTAATAAATCTCCTAAAAACATACTGGTATATTTAGGATAATACTTTTGTTATGTAATAAATTTATAATAATAGAATACATAGTGAAAAGGTTAAATAATGGAAAGGTACATTAGAAAAGATGCTACCTCTAAAACGTGTAACTTCCTTTGATTTGAGAAAAATGATTTCTTAAATTGCCTTAAAAATAGTAAGTATTGTAATAGTAATGAAGGGATTTTGTGAGATTATTTGGCCTTAATTTGGATGACCCAAGGGGGTTGAGAGGTGTGAGTAAGTGGGTAGAGTTGATGACCTTTTATAAGAGGGAGGAGGGGCACTTTAGGAAGGTATTAGAATATCATTTTATTATAAAATTATTTTTAGTTTCAAATGGTCTCAAACTCAATTATTTAAAATATATGATGACTTGGGGTAAAATTAAATTCAACCAATAGGTTTTAAACATGTTTATGGAACAAAATTAACCTTACCTTATAGCTTTAACCCTTAGTTATAAACATTAACTCTTACCATATATTCTTGAATTTTCATAATATATGGTAACCATATTTACAATAAATTTTCCAGAGAACCACAAGTGCATTATTAATGAAATTTGAAACATTATATTAGTTAGTTAGATGAATATTATATTTTTAGGAATATTTTATCATCTAATAAAACAATATTTTTTTTAAAACCTCATTTATGTCAATTTTGACACTGTTAAGTAATTGATTTTTGTTATAGTCATAAAAATATGGTTCCTTAGAAAAAAGGCATTACATTATATATAATATGTTAATATCATTCATAAAATTGTTTTATGACATCAAAATAACCAAATTAAATTTATTTCAACATATATAATATCATTATTGAATCCTTTGTTAATGAATAAATCACTGCATTATCCTTGTGTAACAATTAAATTTTTTTATTTAATGTATAAAAATTATAAATAAAATACCATTACCTAGGAAATATTATTATAGTTATAATGAATATTTATAGTCAAATATATCAGTTATATAACCCAATATAAAAGTTTTTGATTAAAAGATACATGTTTATGTTACATTTCTCTTTACTTTAAATTAATTCTTATAAAATGTCATTATCACTCCCTAGTGGATCCATGGGGTCCAAAAATCAACCAATGGATTCCCAGGGTCAGACATATCTCATCAAATAGGACTAAGACTTGTGTTATGTTAGTTTTATATTATTTTAATATTATTTTTTACCCTTATTTACCAGATTTACTATTTAATCATGGAAAATAAAATAATTTCTGAAGTTACTATTCATAATGTCCAAAAATGAAAAGTACCTATTTAAACAATTTGAACCTTAGGATTCAAAATATGGAATCCATTTTCCCAAATTAAAAACACATAAGTTTTAGTGATTAATTTAAAATTAATTCCAATTGTCAAAACCAAAAATCGTGTTTTTAAGAAATAAAAACTACCAAAATATTAAAATGTGTTTATATCCAATTAAAATTTGAAATTACTTCCAATGAAAAAAATTGGATTAATTTCTAAAAAAATAATACAAATATACTTTAAAAACAATTAAATTTATATTCTATCTTTATAAATAAATTTGTTGAAAATGGAGTTTTGAATTAAAATGCAGTATTTTTTAATATTCTTTTAAAAAATGAACTTTAGCAGAAAATTACCAAAAAACTATCCAACGTAAATTTTTATGTCTAGATTATATATAAGAAGTTTATTTTTCAAAATTCAACATATAAAATGAAAATAAGGATTTAAAAAGGGTTCACCTTCAAAAGGTGGTAAAATTTCATTTTTAGAAAAATAATTCTTTTATCCGAAAAACTGAATTTATTCTTATATCATATCTATAAAACATATATGATTAATAAAAAAATTTCATTTAATATACAACATATGTTTTTTGTTAAATGAAATATATAAAGTGTGATATGATATTATGAATACAATTATTCTCTTTTTAAATAGGTTTTAATAAAAACACATCCTTTACATTTAATTGGTTTTTATTTCCATTTTTAAAAGATTTGGAAACCAATGAATCACTATTTAATCATTTGAAACCTTAATTCAAAATTTAGTCGATACTATTCATTCCCTCCATTCCAATGTCTAGGCGTTAACTACCATTTAAAATTATAATAATAATAATGTATTATTTTTTAGTATAACTCAATGTTATGTGAAACATATGATTTTGGAGAAACTCATTGTTGCATGTCGAGTACGCTATCGGAAAAAGAATCCCATTTAACATAAAATTAATATCTTATTCATAAATATTAATAGAAAAGAAATAGTATTATTCTATAAATACCAGGTTCATTACATTAACTTTCTATCCATGGTCACCTATGACCATGTTTTCAAAATGTGGGTTTTTCAACCCTAACTGCGAGTCGTGAGTTTTTGGACCTTGGAGCTAAATTTCATACATTAGTGTAAATTAATATGATAGAGGGATTTTCTTAACCACATTTGAATCAAAATATCCAAATATCTTCCCATTAACCTTACATTAATTTTTCTTTTGAAACCCCTTCAAGCCAATGAAATCATTTTCTTTGATATCCACATTATAGGCCCAATATCTTGTCCCTCCAAACATCTACAAGGAATTAAATTTCATAACATATTGATACTTATGTGCGGGGGGTAGATTTACTTTGGTTATCCTGTTGTTTATTTTTAGTGTGTTATCATATATTTGAGGGAAGGAATCCATTTTGATGTGGGGGAGAGGTTGTCATTCTTTGAGTTAGAGAATATATTTTAATTTATGTATTTTTTTAAATGTTTTCAAAAAAAAATTGAAAAATAATTGTGTATTAGGTGCATAAAAAATCACTCTTCCCCAACCATTGATCTTGTTATAACTATTAAAATTAGCATTGTGAGGAGATTAAACATGTGTTTCGAGATGAGTGAAACATCTGTTTCTCATTAAAATTTTGGAAAAAATGCAATAAAATAAAAGAATAAAACAACACTTATATCATTTGTAGATGTTTTGGGACTTGCACATATTTTAACTTTTCGTCCCCTTCAAATTTTATCTATCTCTTTTGTTTCATCCTTCAAAAAATCATTCCATTAAAAATATGTGGTTCTATAACCTTCTGTGACATATTTGAAATTATTCATTGCCTTTTTCCTATTATTGTTATACCCAATATTTCCTCTCTCTGGGACATTAAATTCCTACTATCCCATGGCCATCGAAACCCACATTGAAAGGCCACTTTTATTATTGTGAACTAGGGGTTTGGGAATTGAAGTTTATTTTTCTTTCAAATACTATGATTTTCAATTTTGGTTATTGAATGTGTGAGTCTCCATAAATAATTTTTTATCATCTTGAGGGGAGTGAGTTCTGAGTGACCACATTTTCCATTTGTAAATTTGATCATGAAAAATGAATTGTTTTTGGAATATTGATTCTATAACAATTTCTTGGCGGAATTCAATATTGATGAGTGAAAAGGTATGAATCTCCCCTAATTGGGGAAAACAAAATTTTAATGTTTGTCGGTGATTAAGAATGATTTAGTTATATTTTCATAGTTGTTGTATATAAACACATGAACAAGACTAAGTGAGGGGGATTTGACGTTATTCATTTATTCATAACTTTATTTCAACTCCCTTTAGTAATTTTCTTGAAAAGTGAATAATTTTGGTGGAATACACATGTCTTAATACTAAATATAATTTTTGAGCATTATTTGAATTAATTAAATCAATTTAGTTTACTATTTTAATTATAACTATCACCATACTTAACCAAATTGATTAATTCTTGAGTTTTAGGATTCTAATAAAATTTCATAAAAATATTTGTAATGGATTTTGAGAAAATTTGTCCATTTTAAGGGTTATATGGTCCATACAAGAAGGCATAAAGAATCTGTGGGGAAATTGCACCATTTACGATGATTGAATTTCTAGGCTAAATCCATATGAAGAAACTGATGTATCTCCACAATATGTTCTTTATTATCCAAAAACACTATGGATAACTATTTAGAGGTCCAAATAGAAGAAAAAGGGGACCAATATATAATTTTAATTCTATCCCACCATAATGTCTGAAATTTAAAACTAGTACAAAATAATTGAAATTTCTCTTGATAAGTAAATCAATTTTAGAGATTATATTTGTTGGGTGAAATCCATGATATAGGTGGCCATCATTTTGGTATAAATTATTCATATTTTATGGAATCTTCTTATTCAAAAACCCATTAAAATTATGGAGTTGAAAATTCAGGATTGAAGTGGACATATTACAATTGATTAATCAAACCACTATATTATTGGATCACTAATCCCAATGCCTACCCAATTGTTTGGGTAGACTTTCAACATGTATATCTGCAAAATTTAAGAATAAGATTTCCCTATATTCGGCATTCTGGATTATCAAATTGGTGAGCCAAGTGGAGAGGCATATTTGGAAAGCAAACAACCCACATCCTTGGGTGATAAATACATTCCCCTCTTCTCCTTGAATAGGGTTTGAATTGTAGAATATCGGAGGATACATTGGGATGACCAAATCATTTCCAAAGTCCATAGAGGACCTTCCAAAATCATGTTTTCACTTGAGATACCCTTCCTAATATCTTTGCTTTTGTGTTATTTTGTGTTCCTTTTATTGGTAATCAGATAAGGTGTTTTTAATTTCATTTAAATTTTAATGAATTTTCCTTTTCATATTTGATTTTAATCATCCACCATATTTTCATAAATATTATTGGTATTAAAATATTTTAAATCAATTTGAAACCCCTTCCCTTATTCAGCTTTCTCATTCAATCAAAATTATGTGTTTAATTATCATCACTATTCTTGTGTGTGTTGGATGCACAACTCTTTTTTTATCCTGATATTTTCATTATATTTATAATTAATTACCATAAAAACATATTACTAGATAAATAACCATCTAAATGTCTGAGTAAATATACCATTGGGGTGATTCATAATTTGGGGATATTTGGTGATTGAGAGTTTTTTCTCAATGAATATTCTTTAGGTTAACATTGTTTGTGTTGAACATAAAATGTCATGGATTAGTGGCTTATTTTTTTATCATGTGGATTCCATGGATTATTAGAACCATAAATACACTACCAAAAAATGTTTTGATTGAGATTAAAAACTAATTTTAATTTTTTATTATACTAAATGCTCAACACTTGGGAATTCATAACAAATTCAACTTGTAATGTTGGTGTTAATTTAATGCAATATAAAGTAGAGCTTAGGGATACCATAAGCTTAAATACACAATAATGAACTCACCCAAATATTTATCAAATTGTTAAATCAAACATAATTCATTAATCAATTTAATTATGCTCTGAAAACTAACCCCCATTAAAAAGACAACAAAACAAAAACAATCAACTATTAAAAATTACCATAGTCAAGGATTAGATTTGAGAGCTTATATACAAATTAACAGAGCACCTGACCCTTGAATAGTCATTAGGAAATAATCGGTCCTGATTCCTATGTATGTAATATTCCTTTTAAATGTTTTAATATTTAGATACTTTATTCTCAGGTCATTATAGGCGTCTTTAGAACATTACAATAGCTGAATTAAATAATACATGCATCTCTAATAAAAAACAAAATAATAAATTAAAGTAATAATCACTCCAACTGTAAACAAAGAAACTAAGAATATAAATCCCATATTAAAAAAACCATGACCTCCCTCGAGAATGGTGTTCATGATTCAGCTATATAAGGTACATCAAATGCTCAAAAACATTTCTAATCCACATATCTACCATCTCCTAAATATTAAGTAAAAAAATACACTTTGATTCCACTTTGTAACCCCCCATAATTCATATATCACTGAATGATGTCTCTACTGGGGGTATTGTAGGTCCTTAGGGATACCTCCCCATATTCTTGAGTTTTCCAACCAGAATTAGGGGTATAAAGAGCTAATATGGTGAGACTATACATACATATTAGATTATATCATAATGGAAGTTACCAATCATCACACATTACAAATAATCATAGTGCATAGAAGTATTAAAACATAACATTCTAATGTATAATAATACAGTCATATAGACACATGGTCACACTGAAATTCATTAAATAATCCCCCACCAGGTCCATCACATTTAAAAATGAAGAAATTATTCATAATATAAATGGATATACTACTGTATCCATGAATCACCACAACACCTCCCAAGATCCTATTCGATTTATCCATATTGATCATACAACACTAGTTTGATGCCCTACCTATACATGTGATCAATGATGTTTTATTGGGTACCCAAGTGACTGGGGGGCTAGTTCATGGCACGAGTACAACTTTTTAGGGAACCATCAACATGGACACATACATAACCAGTTAAGTAGTACTTTTACATGTGATATTCTCATCTGAGTAAATAAATAAATTTGTGGAAGCATAAATAAAATAACTATTTGCATTCCTTGAGTTCTAACGTTGCAATAGAGATTAAATATACTTTCTTCGAATAGTGATGAATGTTTCTAATAATTGACAAAAAATACTTATGGTGACACATGTTATATACCATGATTTCATTAACATGCCAAAAATGGAATAAGCACCAGATCCTTGAATTTATTCAAGGAATCTCACCATCACGCCCCATCAGTAGCAAATGCTAGGAATCCAAGTCATCCCAGGTCATATCATAAGTAACCTCATTAGATATTAGGAATCCCTGTGAATATTATCCAATATTATAATGTGTATCTATAGATACTTAGAATCACTATTCATCACTCCAAACATCATAAGGTATAACAACTTATCCATGGAATCACTAGGAATCTCTCCATCATCACTAATTATATCCACCAAATCCTAGTTGTCCTAGGAATCCCATATAATCATCGTAAAAATCAACATAATATTGTGCTAATCCTTATCCTTACATCGTCATCAGCCATATATGGATCCTAGAGATTTAATCCTTGGCATCCTAAAATCATCATATCTCTCTGGATCCAAGGGAGGTAATCCCTAGAATCTTTTCATCATAAAACATCTAATATAATATTAATCTAGGGAAATCCATCCTTGTTATAATAGATAATAATAATAATAATAATAATAATAAATGGGTTGGAAATATACCCAACCCATCTTATGTAATCAAGGTCAACATCTCAATTTCCTGACGTATCCCTATCATTAAATCTCTGCAAAATTCACATCATAAATTTAGGTACTATGGTAACACTAGAAATTACCAATACCCATTCATAAACTAACCCATTCAAGGGTTAACATAATTACTAAGTCACCCACTTTGGCCCATTAGGTTTCATCCTAACACTAAAACTCTACATGAATTCTATTATATTGATCTTATCTGTTAGACCAAGCCCATCATTTAGAGGGCACAATATCCATCATCATCATCTTGATCCGAATGTGGCCTCATTTCCGTCATAAGATAGGATACCCCAACATTACTCTAAGAGGAAGGAATATTTCCTTTCATAATTTATGAAGTCATCATAGGTTTGTCTAACCACCCAACCTATCATAATATACTTAGGTTATTCCCACCTGGGTAGTCATATACTATTGGGGGAGGAAAAACTCTTCCCACTCTCTAATTATCTGACCCTCAGATCTAAGGAATATCAAGTTCTATGGCCTTTTCAATACAATCGTCTCAGTCCAAAACATTAATTTATAAGAGGGAATATTTGGTCTCATATACTAGATACACTATTTTTTGTTTCCATATGTAATTTATACTCCTCATGGTTCATATATTTGTGGGAATACATTTTTCAAAGAGGACCAATTCTATTGAAATTAGATACATCTAACCAATCCACAAGGAAACACAAGGAACCTCTCTAGGTATTCTAGGATCACTCATTACCACTTCAGGTCCTGTATATCTCATGAAAAACTTTTATAACCATGGCCTTCAACATCGGTAGTTAGGGAACTAAGCTAGTGCTCAAGGGTACATAGTGTCCTTTAGCAGTTAGATCCATCCATAGGTATTTCATTTTATTTAAGAATTTCATTTAACTAAAATTGTTAGTCTACCTAGGTGGAATGAACACATATGATGTTAATACATAAATAAAAATCATTTAAGAAAAGGTTTATGAGTAAGGAAACACCTACTATATTTAGAGTTATCATCCTCTAAAATATCCCAAAACTTTCTTCCAATGGTCGTTCAAGTCATGCATCATCATCTAAAAAACTATTCCAATCCATAACATCAAATAACTAATTGTAATAAATTTATAATTAATTTCCCACATCAATTCATTTGAACAATGTATAATTAATTTTAAGGTTTAATTAAAATACACATAAATGGATAAAATCTCATTATCCATCTATCATGGTATAAATATTTAAAAAAGGATGTGCACAAACCCTAGTACCCATCCAAACCTTTATCACTAAAAATACCAAATTTATAATTGTACCAAATCTATTTTTTACACTCATAATTCTAAAATAATGAAATAAAATAATCATCGGGACATACCTCTTAAAATCTATTGAAAACCTATTTCGATCAAACTCCCTATACCCTATTTAGCATATCCATGAAAAAAGGACCATCTTTTGGGATGATTCCTCTAAGATATGATGAAATTTTCATTCCACCATCACTAAATTGTATCAAATGTGTGATGAGTTACAAAGGGGTAAAAATATGTAATAATCAATATAAAGTGTTATAATTACCTTCACCTTACATATGAATCAAATAAAACTTGATTCTAAGAAGAATCAATGGAGATACTCTATTAGGATTGAATAGTGGTGCACGATCCACTTCTTGGTCAACACCCTTGGTGTATAGGCAATAAAATACCTTGAAACCCCTTAAAAAACGTTATATATTTTTCTATTATATTAATAAAAATCTAGTAATAGTATTCCCCTACACCCAAAAAGGGATAATGTAAGGGCCATATTAAGGGGACTCCACTTAGGGCTTTAACCCAAATAATAACATTCCCACATAAGTGGTCTCCCCACGGTAATTTTCACTCCACATAAAGGTATTTTCTTTTTATAAGGGTATTTCCCCCTATGTAATGATGTCCTATAAGGGTCCCCTAATGAGTGATCTATGTAAGGGTCACCATGTAGAGGTTTCCTACATGGTAATTCATGTAAGGGCGGCTACATAGGGGTATTCCAAATCCTTTTTCTACAGGTTCATAATTTATAAATTTTTCAAAATGTCCCAACCACATAAGGGTTTTCCAATATTGGTCATTCCCTTTACAACATTTTATCCCACTACTCGGCCTAAAATAACACTCCCAATCACATAATTCATTTTCTAAGACTCAAAACATATCCAAATAATATATTTGGGGTATCCTCAAATCATGGATTCTTGATCTAAACCCCGATTCATAAAATGACTCATGATCAAGAGTTAAAAAATTATAATCCGCTAGAATTTATTAAACAGTTTATATGTGATTATTTATAGAACATAGATTTACGTAAATTATATTTTATTTTTATCCCATAAAACAATTATTATTTTATCGGTTCTTATCATTATTATCTACTATTGTATAAATATTTTAAATGGGAGATGATTTTTTTGAAGGATGATTATACAGATTACTCCCAAGTGCTCACCCCTCTGTAGTTTGATAAATGTTTTATATGATAATTCAATGGTGATTTGGGATAATTTTCACGTATATGGAATATTGTGGATGATTGGGGTCTCAAGACCCTATTTTACATTTTATTTTATTATTTCCATATACATTGGCGTATTTATAATATATGGGTTGTGAGATTTTATTTATTAAATAGAAATTATTTTTAGTATATTAGAAGTTTTGTTTCATTATTTTGGGGATATTATGAATTTAATTCCTTATATTTTGGAATTTTAAACCATTTATGTATGTCATTGACCTATGTCCTATTGGATATGTGTTTTAGGATACAATATCCCCATCAGGTCTTCCTGAGAGGGGTTTCAGTGGGGACTGGTCATGAGGAAATGGTATATAGTTTTTTGTTAAATTATGTGGTGGAGTTTATAGATATGAATTTTTAAGGATTTCATGGGATTGGTAGGGAAGAGGTGAAACACGAGATTAAAATACACTATAGTCCAAGGAGACCAGTTATGACAAAAATATATAGGATCCACTATTATCTAAAGTATCAAAATTTACATTCTTTGGAAACATTTTTGGTGAATTTATAACTACCATGGGGAATAGAAAATGTAGGTACATGCATAATTATCATTAGTTAGTTTGTAATTTACATTCCAGATCTTTCATGTTTTTTATGATTATAATTTATTAATAAAATTATTTATAATTCATATATCTCATTCTATAATATTTATATTGTATTATAGTGTGGTAAAACGGTAATTATATTGATTATATGTTTTAAATAAACCATTTTGACCATTGATTATGTTGTTCACATGAATCCTATATCATTACTTCTATTAAATGTACTTTCATGGTTATTTTTGAAACCCAAAGTAGGTCAACACACTTATATTATGATTATAATTAGTAGCAAAGAATGTATATATATTTGTAGTTGTATGTTTTCAAAAAGATTCTATATCCTTTCAAAATAAATACATCCTTAATGAATTTCAATTTTTTAAGCCAAAGGAAGTGTTTTTGAACCAATGTTCAACATTTTTTTTTATTTTATAGGAATATTGTTATGTTATGTGTTATCATTAACATCATGATTGATTATATGAATGTGTTTAGTATTTAATATGTGATTGGATTTTGCCTATTTATTTTTTGTTCTAATTATATCACAGGAATACATACTAATAAACAATTAAATTTTGTTAACCCTTACATGAATGGACCTATATTCTTTCATTACAAGCATGATTAAATTGTTTGGATATTATGTTGTTCATGTTACGCACATTGATTTGTACCATTCCATGTACTATTTTGATAAATATTAATGAGAATGTATAATGTTGAATAATTTTTTTCTTAATTGTTATGAAATAAATATTACATATTTCATGAATAATATTTATGTATTGACTATTTTTTAAATAAAATATGAATGTAATTGTATGTCACTTTTTATATTATAAGGAATCATGTGTCCATAGTGGTAAATATTTTAAATCATGTTTACTTTGATCATGACAAAAATTATGGATAAGAACAAAACATTTTTAATATTTTATTCAAAATTAATAATCAAATCAAATTAATTTATTTTAAAGGTATGATGATTTCTTAAAAATGTATTTAGAGGAATTTGAGTCTTTTTTATGGTGATCTATTTGGGGGTTAATGTGATGATATATTTTGGTGATAATATATTTTATAAATTATAAATTAACAATCTATTTTTTAATGTGAGGCCTTTATATAATAATATTTATATATGGGGGTGTTTTACACCATTTTTTTTAAAATTAGTACAATGTTGTCATTTTCTATTATATCTTTGATTATTGCAATTATTTTTTTATTACTATGATAGAATTTTTGGAATCACCTTTCACAAAAGTTTTTTTAATAACGGTAATTAATAAATTTAGTGAAATATATAATTAAGGTGATAATTATCCTAAAATTATATAAAATTAATATAATGGTAGGTTTTAAAGAGAAATGATTGAGGATTGTTTTGTTGGAATTGGGTATTGTTTGATATTAGTCATATTGACTTGTATTTTTCTGATTAGTAAAATTAGTTGAGAACTATTGTGGCTGGTTTTAGTGGTGTTGACATGGATGGGATATTATGTGGAACATATTTTTTTTGGAATCAGTGGTTGGGTGGTAAGAAAATTTATTTGATGATATTGGGTGGTGTTTTCATATGTGATAAGTGTTGGTTATTAAATTTGGGTTTTTAGGGTTAACACCAACTGATGTGGATGATTTGTGAGTGTTGGTATTGTATTTGTGTTTTAGGGAGATGGATTGGTCTTATGAAAGGAATTTATTATGGTTATAAAATATAATATCCATTATGTTGGGTGTGGTGATGTAGTTGGGTGAGTTATTGTTATATAAGTCCCATTAGGAAGAGTGGGGTATGTGTTGATGTATTTTTATATGAAATGATACTTTCCCCTATGAAGTTTTTTATTGTGTGGTTTATTCTATATTTTTATTTGATTGATTGATATTTTGTTGAAATTTCCTAGATATAATGGGTATGAGAATGAGAATGAGGAATCTAGAGATGGATCAGTATGTAAATTTTAGCAGCAAAAAGTACCAAAGTTACTTGGTGTGGAATCTCTCCATGGTTGATGAATGGTTATATGGTTTTGAAATTTTCAATTATTTAGTAATGAAATATGATAGATTATAAGCTTATTTTCTGATTGTATTACTTAAAAATGTGCCTTGAATATAGTGGGAGATGAAGCATTGAAACCAATAAAGGGTTTAATGGGATGATTTCGTAGAGTTTTTCAAGATGGTATTTATTTCTTGAGTATAGAAGTGTGATTTTTTAAATTATGTTCAAAATATTTAGCAAGGTGGTGAGATCATGCTCAAATATAAGAATCATTTGATGTTCCTAATCAACCATTTTTTTCTTTCTACTCAATGAGGAAGAGAAGGTGTAACATTTTAATCCTTCCATTAGGATAGATATTTAGTGATATATTGTGCGTTTATAGGTGATGTCTAGGATGGAGAATATAGATCAAGAATAAATTTTGGAGAAATGTTTACCTATGATCAAGGATTTTTGTGATGAACATTACCAAAAATATTGAGGAGTTTTATATGAACTCATTGAGTTGTGGGTCATGGAGTTTATGGAATAAGATAGTGATGTGATCTTATGGTGCTAGATCATGGATTTCATTAATAGGGTTGAGTAGTTTGAGGTTTATTGGGTTGGTGAGTTAATCTTTTTCTAATTTAATGTTTATGACATCATCAGTATAAATTCCCAATTATTGGATTTTTTTCTCAATAATTAGAGAAGTCATGCCTTTTGGAATTTTATGGGATTATCTAGAACCATTCAAGAAAATCCATATGTGCTTATTCATATTTAAAATATAATTTTTTTTGTGTTTACTTTGGAAATTCATAGATCTATTTCTAAAAAATTATTCGATTTCTTCGGATGGGTTTTTATGAGGGTATATAATTTGAAACATAGTTAAGGGTAAACGACATATTTTTAGGGACTCAGTTTGATCATGGATATAAGATACCATGTTTGGTTTCTATCAATGGTAATTTACTTGATTTATTGGTATAATCCATGGTTTTGTGGCTTTCTAGGTTTTTATAGTATTATGCATTATCAAATTCTTAAGGGTATTTTTGGAGAGTTAATTTTTTTGAAAGGTATATCCCCTCAGTAGATAGGATTTGGTCTCTCATTACCTAGGAATGGTTTTGATTCTTGGGGTTGAGAATTAATTGAGAGGTATATAATGTAAAATAATAGATATTAATAAACTATTACTTTATATACATTAGCCTTCATAGGATTTGAGATTATTTTAGAGTATGGGTAGTGAAATTGGAGTTTAATTTTCAGTTTGGATGATTGTGCTGAAGAATAGAATTTGGTTTCATGTTGTGGATAGTTTCCAAGATAAATTATTGGATTTTTATTATGTTTCAACTTGTGAAAGGTAGAATCTAAGTGTTTTGAATATTTTCACAACATGGAGAAGTTTCATGTCTTGGGGGTATATTCCAAGAGATTTATTCACCAAATTTATTTCATGGGCGAATTTGGGACATAGTGTATGTGGTATTAATCATGGCATGCTAGGATTTAAAGGAATTTTGGTGAGGTAAAAAAATTATATATTTCTAGAAAAACCTTATGTATGGATTTAAAAATATTACATATTAACTATTATATTTCATGGTCATTACATGAGGTTGTGAAGTTGTGGTGTGAAGGATTTTAGGAAGTTTTTTTAATTCTTGTACATGTGGTAGTAATGGTGTGGCCACCTATTCATCGAAATGAGATTTAGAAGTATAGATTATTGGTTCAACCTTTTGGGGTTTCATTTTAGAGGGGATATATTTTCATGGTATAAACTTTATTTTATTTTATAAAAATAGTCATTTGAATGTGTTTTATATATTATATATACAGGGATTCATAGCGTAATTTGTGAGATATTTGTCAGTTTACCCTGTCACGACATTAACATTTTCCATCACATCATGATTCATTGAGTTTCCCATTTTATTATAAATTTAGAATACCCATATGAGATCTTTTTAATTCCATCATTTACCATGAACCCTAGGAGACCGAAGGATTGTATTTGGATACCTTTGAGTTACATTTTATTTTCCTGGGCCCTTGGACTTCAAAATTCAAATAATTGTGACTAACAGTGAGTTTCCATTCATGAAATTTGTACTTCTATATAATCCCTCAGTTTTATAGAGCCTATGAATGTTTCTCATTTATGGTTTTGTTATGAATGAGTCATGGGTTTGATAGGGGTTATTATGATCTAGGATCTTCGAGTTTCCTTATATGATCATAACCTTGAGATCATATTCATTTCTGGTTCTTGTGCAGTAGTTGTTGAAGCATTATTTATGGTAGGATATATCTAAATTCCTATTCTATCTTTAGGAATAATATGCCTGACTAACATATTGTTTTACCTTTAAATGATTATCTCATAATCATTTATTATGTGTTTGGTTATGGATTAATTTGTGTTCATGGTTGTGAATAAGGTGAAACTTGTGGTAAAACAATCCGATGGAATAATGGAATTAAATAAATATAATTAATTGGGTATGAAGAATTGGGAAGGAAAATGAGAGTCACATGTGTTTGATGTATTTTCAGGATACATTATTTATATATTTTCATAAATATATTTACTATTGTGATTCTATTATTGAATAAGCTTGTCATCTCAAGATATGGATAATTACATAAATATGGAAATTAAAAGTGGATTGTTGGAATTATGAATCTGAGGTTATATTTTTGTTATTTATTTTTAATATGTTATGTTGTGTTTGACGATACTTAATCTTACTAATGATTATGGGGGAAGTTGGTTGGGTTGGTTTCCTATATTTGGAAAGAGGGTGTTAATCTTTTGTTTTTTTGTGTCTCTAATTAAACATTTATAAATATATTTATGTGTGAAATTAAATAATTTAAATGTGGGTGAATGCGTATGACCAGTTTGATATTGATAAACATGAAATGTTAAAATCATCCTTAGATAATGATGATAGTTTGTTTGGTAAGGTCAAAATTGGATGAATAAATTTTTAAAGCAATGATGGATTACATTTAAAAGCTAAACCTTAAAATAAGGGAACATTGATGTGTAATGATCATGGAAGGGATGAATATGATTAATGATTAATGAACATCATGAAATGGTAAGTGTGTTGATGAATGGGTTGGTAAGGGTAAATTAATGGGATAAAAAATATAAAGATCCAAGTAAATGGAAAAATATTGGATTGGAAATGATATGGAAATTTGATGATCTTGATTATGAGATGTAATTTTATATAGATTCAGTTATAATATTTATTATGAATTATTGTAAAAGTATGTTTTTTTGGTGTGTGGTTTATTTGGTGTCATCTTGATATTATAAAAGTGATTTTGGAGATATGATGTAGTAAATGAGGAGAATAAGTTGAGTTTTATGGGATATAATTGATCTATATTTTATTTATGGTCTATAATGAATCAAAGTTTTTATATTAATTTCATAAGTAATATCTTCATGTTATAATGTACAATGTATTTTCTAACATGATTATGTGTTGTTGATGAAGATACGTTGTGGGGTTTATGCATTGATAGAGGAAATAATGAGGTTTATGTCTTATATTTTCATGATACCCTACTATAAGGAGGATATGATATGTAATTATGATGTAGTGATATGTGGTTTTGGTATTTGGTATGATATGATGGATGATATGTGGTGATTATGAGGTTAAAGTTATGGTGATGCTAAAGAGGATATAAAAGTAAAGACATTAGTGGAGGAGATACAAGTAAAGAGTGAATTAGTTTTATGTTTTTCATATTTACATTAATCTATTAATGTGTGGTTGGAAAATTTGATATGTGGTAGTGAGGTATGGATATGTTGTGATGTTGTAGGTGGTGGTCGATTTGGGGTTATGGTTGGGATGTTTTGATATATTAATGTGTAGTGGGAATTTTGGTTTCTAGTCTGAGGGAATGGTTACTGATGTGATGTTTTAATTTTATAATTAATTTCATTATTAGTTAGTGAGGAGATATTATTATTTTGTTTTTCAACCTCATAATGGAGTTTTACATTAACCTAAACTGATTGGTACGAGTAGTGATAAATTTATAGTCCTTTTTTCAAGGTTTATTTTGATCATTTTTACAGGGATGATGATATTGGTCGTTGGTGTATTATTGATGTGGCATTTGAATCAATGTTTGGTATTGTAATTGGTTTCAAAACAATGTTGGTAAAATAATAGATAATATTGTGGGTGATGAAATAATAAATTGTAACAAGGTTGAACTTAGAGTTCAGTGACTTATATTCTTATGTTTATCCTATACCTCAATATGGTTATGTTTTTCTTGGTTTTTATTGTAACGTCCCAAAGTTTCATTAATGGAAATCCCCCTTGATCTAATTAAATGTTTCTTTATGTAAAATGTTTATATAAAATGTCAACTTCTTTGGTTTTATGTTAATAATTCTGACTGTTACTTTTATAGACGTTGAATAGTGATAACATGATTAGTATAAATATAAGGATTTAACAAACCCAATTTACTCAAACAAAGGAAGAAATGAACTCATCCATTATAATTGCTCCACAAAAAGCCAATTTTTCGAATCTCAGAAAATAGGTGGTGTATTTGGGCTTCTCTCTTGACCAAGCCCAAGCTGAGCTTCATCATGTCAATCTCGAATGAGACCGTCAATGGGAAAGTGGATGTTGATATAGATTACTACTCGAGCGATGTTATCTGAGAAACCCCAAGAGTCTGTCACCATCACACACCTTACCCTTTGGTCTTATGCAGATGTTTTAAGGGGTTATGTAACAAATCTCTAGTACTATGTTCATGTAAATTATTTTTTGTATATAATAATGAATATACTTTCTTGCCATTATTGATACATTGTAAATAGTTTTTAAATTACAATTAGAATTTTTAGTTATTATTTAATTAATAATTCTATTTTATTAAATTAAATGATTTTTTGAATAAAATAATATTTTAATAAAATATTATTATTATTATTAAATTAATTTTTATTAAATATAAATGATCTTATAATTTTATGAATGCAATTGTAATTTTTATTAAAGGTTTGAATGCAATTTTTGTCAAAACCCGTGAATTTTTGATAAATGTCAGTTTTTATTTTAAAATTGAAAATTAACATATTTAGATAATTATTTAGATAATATAGATGTTATTTATGGAATCAGGGCATCAAAATTATCCAATGGTGAATTTTTCATAATTTTCTGAAACAGTCAAATTTTTGGGTAAAAATTAAATACCGTTTAAATATATAATGTGTTGTATGACATCATAATGACCCATTAGTGATGTAATAAAATACTATAAGCTTTATTTTCTGCCAATATATTTTTTACCATTAAATAAATGTAATTTTGGGGTTTTTTAACTTATTTTACAAAGCATTAATTGACCCCTCAAGACTTATTAAACATCTTGTCTTTTTAAATTATTTTCCCTGGGAGTGTGACTCACCTCCACATAAGCAACCCCATTATTTTAAGAATTTAGGACTTTGGCCTTATAAAATATTTTTTTCCTCTCCCCTTTTTTAAAAACCGTGGGCAAAAACCATGAGCTGATTTGTGGTTTGGATTAGTTTAATGTAAGGGGACCCAAACCTAAATAATAAATAATTCACTCACCTTTCCTATATAAACCCACCCAAGATCCCGCTTCCTCCACACTCAAAGCCTTTGGAGTTAGTCCAACCTTTTCCCTACTCTCTCTAGAATCCTCCCAAGGCGCCCTAATCTCCCAAGAAGCCTCTCTCAAGCCTCTCTCAAGACTTTGGAAGCAGACTTCCAAGTAAGGGTGTTTCTTCCTTTAATTTTTTTATCCAATTTTCTTAATATTGTTATGCCCTTTTAATTTCAATTATAAATGACGGGGTATAGTTTCTCACCTCCCCCATCCTTCCCTCTTATTGTTTCAATGATGTGAGAACCCTTTCTCTCTCATTAAATGCCTCCAATGTACACCGGTTACTATGCTGAAATTCTGAAAGGAACTCCTCTCTCCACATTTACATTCAAGCAATACTTTTGTATCATGAATCTCAATTCCATTACAATTGTTGGGAAATGAATATATATGAACCCTATTACTGTCCATTTCATGTAGATATGGTGATACACCCCTTTTTCTCTCATCAACCATTTTTATGAATTCTTATATCACGCCGTTACGCTGCCGAAATTGCACTAATTTTCTAAGCCAATGCCATTGTGTAGTGAATACCATGCTCATTTCTCCATCAATTGTATTAAACTTCATGAACTTTTACTTATTGATTATAAAGTTTCATTCCACATTCCTTTTTTCATGGAATAAATGATTATGTTTTATGAATCCATGTTTTATGATCCATGTGGCACACTTATGCATGAAATGAAATGCTTATGAAGGGTGCGCCCTTATAGAGATCCAATGCATTGGGTAAAGTTTAGTATCATGATATGTTATGTGCAATGAGTTTTGAATCATGCTAATTCAAGTGCAACGAGGGTTTACTTGTGCTTCATGTGCAATGATGATTTACTCATGCTCCATGTGCAATGAGCCATGGCTCATGCTAATTCCATGTTAAGCGTGGTTGCCACATTTCCATGTTATGGTTATCATGCTTTATCATGCCCTTATGTTCATGTTTCTCTTGTGCTCTATTGATATTACTATTGTCTAACATGTATTTTACACCTCATGTATTCTATGTTTATTCCCTTACTGGGCTTTATAGATCACCCCTTTTCTTATGCATGTCCTTAGGTTATCCCATGAAATGATAAGTACGAGGGAATGTAGTGGTCATGTAAAGGAAGTTTTCAACAAAGATGTTGTATTTCATGTTTTAAGTTGTTATGTAATAATCCTAAGCCCCAAATACACTATACCTCTCGATCATCCATGTTGTATCAAGTGAATAGTTTATGTAATAAATCATGTTTAAGTTTGAAATAAAAGTAGGGTTGTCATAGTTGGTATCAGAGGATAGGTTTAGTTATTTTTGGGATTAGGATTAGAAAACCCTAGTAAAGCCTTAGATACAAGACTAAGTATAATAAAAACATCCCTATGTTTTGGTAAGTACTGATTAAGTGGTTTATCAAATAAATACATCCATGTCTAGATACGAGCAGGTATAGGCGGCTCCAGCACAGATGTATCCTAGGGGTAAAACTCGAAAACACCACTTTGAGCTAGACTCGAATGAGGAATGGTTAATGATAATGAGCCTTTCTGCACTCTTGGTTATGACACTCCCAGGGGCTATGTTTTGATAAATTCACAAGCTTAGTATGAACCCTTATTAAGGGAATAAAAAAATTCCCTTAAGAATATATGTTAGAAAGTTGATCATGAAAAGCCTATATTGAAGCCTATAGACTCATGAGTTACAGAAATAAAAGTTTATTTATAATTCATAAACTTTTTCCTTTAGATTACCCTTTATGTGTTACCCCCTATCTTTCCTTTTATTCCAGCCAATGCCATTAATAAGAGTACTCAGGCTAACAACTGATGTGAAGATCAGTGTGATGACTGTACTAATGAGATGCTCAATCCAATGGGAGCAGGAATTGTGAACTTTGTCACACTTTTATCTTAGCTAACTCAAGATTTGAATAGAAACACAGGTCAATAGGAACGTCCAAACCCCCCTAAGAAAGAACAAGTCACTGTCGAGAGCTTTATGAGACAATGGCCTCCTACTTTTAGTGGATCATCTGATCCCATGATCGCTGAACAATGCATAAAATCCATTGAAAAGATCTTCTCCATCCTACAATGTTCTGAACAAGAGATGTTTCTCCTGGCGGCTTATCGTATGGAGTGTGAATCTGATCAATGGTGGACGTTGATCAAAAATATGAAGCTTGAGGAGGAGATCGAGGCGTTGGAATGGAAGAATTTTTGGAAGATGTTTTTCGATAAATATTTTCCACGAACCCTCTGGCTTAAGATGGAAAGGGAATTCCTTTACCTCAAGCAAAAAGAAGAAGAATCTGTTGGAGCGTATGAGGGAAACTTCACAAGTCTTGCATGATATGCTTCTGGCTTTGTCATTACCCCCAAATTCAAGGTTGACCGCTTCTTTGGTGGGACAAAGCCTAGCCTGTGGAAAGAATTAGTGATCCATGACTTCGACAGCTATGAGGAAATTGTCCGATGTGCCCTCAAGGTCGAAATGGAGATCGGGTAATCACAGGGGTGTCATGGGGACAAGAACCATAAGGTGTAACTTAGTGCTGGCGGTCCGATGGATAAATCCAATGGTGCTAAGAAGATCCAGCACCCCACTTGCAAAAAGTGCGGAAAGAAGCACCCTGGAAATTTCCTTAAGGGGATGAGGAAATGCTTTAGGTGTGGAAGAGAAGGGAACCTAGCTATTAACTGTAAGCAAGAAAGACCCACAGCTATGACAGTGGAGGGGAACACTCTGTTCGAACCTCAATGCGTTGATAATTTCTACAACTGCAAAGAAATGGGGCATCTTGAAAATCAGTGCCCTAATACAAAGGTTTTTTGAGGCAACCAACAACCTACAAGGCAGCAAGGAAGAGCATTTTCCATCACTTCTGCCGAAGGGAACCCCGACAACGAAGTGGTGACAGGTATGCTGGTTATTCATTCAATAATAATGAACGTAATTTTTGATTCAGGTTCTAAAAATTATTTTATATCTCGAAATTTTATTAGAACAATCCCAGCGCCACCACAAATCATGGAAGTGAAGATGTCGGTGAGTACGAAAAATGGGGAAATCATTGTATCCCATGAATATAACTCCTCCCATGTCATAATCTGTGGATTGAATTTCCCAGAAAACCTCGTCATACTCCCTCTAGTGTAATTTGATGCAATTCTTGGCATGGATTGACTTTCCTTTTATAGAGCCAACATAAATTGTCGGGAGAGGAAAATCACACTCCATATGGAGAATCGACCCTCGATTCTTTTCAAGTGTAAGGAGGAAGATGAATCTCCTTTAGCTCTATCATCTCAAGCATGGATATTACTACCCTTTGAGCACACGTATCTGGATCAGATGATTGAGTCCAAGGAAGAAACCATTCTTGAAGAAATGCCTATTGTGACAGAATTCGTTGAAGTGTTTCCTGAGGAACTGCCTGGTCTTCCTCCTAGAAGAGACGTTGAGTTATCAATTGAACTTATACCTGGGGCACTACCAATATCCAAGACTCCATATAGAATGGCTGTCGTTGAGCTTGAAGAGATGAAGAAACAACTATAGGAGAATCTGGATAAAGTGTTTATATGCCAAAGTGCTTCACAATGGGGTGCACCAGTCCTCTTCGTCAAGAAGAAGGATGGGTCAATGTGGATTTGCATCGATTATCATGAAATTAACCAAATCACAATAAATAACAAGTTCCTCTCCATGGATCGATGATTTTTTCGATCAGCTGCGTGGAGAAAAATACTTCTCCAAAGTAGATTTGTGATCAGGATATTATCAAGTAAGGGTGAAGAAGGAAGATGTCCCCAAGACAACTTTTTATACAAGATAGGGGAACTATGAATTCATAGTAATTCCTTTCAGACTCACCAATGCTCCAGAAATATTCATGGACTTGATGAATAGAGTCTTTATAGATTACCTAGGAAAATTTTTGGTAGTCTTTATAGATGATATTCAAATATACTCCAAAACCAAGGAGAATCACGATGAGCATTTAAGAACTATACCGGAGACCTTGCGCAAGGAAACTCTCTATGGAATGTACAAAAAGTGTGAGTTATGGTTGAAGGAAGTATCATTATTGGGCCATATCATCACAAGCAATGTGATATCTATGGATCCCTTCAAAACAGATGCAATTGAGGGATGGATGAGGCCAACCTCGGTAACAGATATCCGTAGCTTCTTGGGGTTAGATGGATATTATCAACGATTTGTGAGAAATTTCTCACGATTTTCCAATCCTTCTACCAAGCTAACTCTAAAGGGAGTAATGTTTTATTGGTGTGATGAATGTAAAGAACGCTTCAAGGAGTTGAAAAAGGGGATTATCACTGTGCCTGTGCTCACTTTACCCACAATTGGGGAACTTCATGTGGTATTCAGCGATCCTTTGAAGAAGGCCTTAGGCTGTGTGCTGATGCAGAATGATAAAGTGTTATCCTATGCTACAAGACAGTTGAAAATACATGAGCAAAACTATCCAATGCATGATCTGGAGTTGGCAGCTATGATATTTGCCTTGAACATCTGGTGACATTATCTATATCGAGAGAAATGTGAGATATATACTGACCACAAGAGTCTTAAATATATATTCACATAGAAAGAGATTAATATGCGCCAGAGAAGATGGATAGAGCTCATCAAGGATTATGACTGTTCAATACATTACCACCCTGGGAAAGCGAACAAGGTGACAGATTCCCTAAGTAGAAAGGACCTAAAAATTCTATCAATGATGATAATTGTGAAGGATCCAATCATCTTAGACTTGATGAAGATGGACATGGGAATCATAAAGATGGGAACATCATCAATCCTTTCACAAATGATTAATCAACTCTCTCTTTTGGGAAGGATAAAGGATGCTCAAAAGGATTATGTTGGAATTCATGAAATAGTGGAAGCTATCGAAAAAGGGAAATCCTCAGAGTTTAATTTTAATGAAGAAGGAATTGTGCGATTTGGGAAAAGACTATTTGTTACATCAAATCTGGAGCTGAATAATGAACTTTTGGATGATTCACATAGTTCAAATTTCTCTATTCACCCAGGGAGTAGAAAGATGTGTTGAGATCTTCGAGAAAACCTTTGGTGGGATAATATGAAGAAGGAGATCGCTGAATATACATCAAAGTTCCTGGTGTGCGAGCAAGTGAAGGCAGAGAGTCAGAAGTCTAAGGGGGTGATGCAACCATTGCCCATACTAGAATAGAAATGGGAGAACATCACCATGGACTTTGTCACCGGTCTTTTGAGGACATCCAAAGGCAACAATGCAATCTGGGTTGTTTTGTATCATCTTACAAAGACTGCACACATCATTTCTATTTCGGAGGATTTCTTATTTGATCAACTAGAACAGATATATATCAGGGAAGTGGTAAGGCTGTATAGAGTACCACTATCTATTGTGTCTGACCGAGATCCAAGATTCACCTCTATGTTTTGGAAGAGTCTTCAACATGCTCTGAATACTGAACTGAACTTCAGTACGACCTATGATCCTCAAACTGATGGCCAATTCGAGCGGACTATCCAAACACTTGAGGAAATGTTGAGAGCCTGCTCAATGGACTTTAAAGGAGGATGGGATCGACATATTCCTTTGGTTGAGTTCTCTTATAATAACAGTTTCCACTCGAGCATCCAAATGGAACGATATGAAGCCCTGTATGGGAAAAGCTGTAGAATACCGGCATGCTGGGTTGAGGTCGGTGAACGTAAGCTGCTTGGACCAGAAATGGTCGAGGAAATGGTAGAGAAGGTGAAAACCATTCAACAACATATCAAGGCAGCCCAGAGTCGATAGAAGAGTTATGCAGATAATCGTCGATGAGACCTTGAGTTTAAAGTTGGAGACATGGTTTTTCTACACATATCTCCGTGGAAGAAGGTCATGAGGTTTGGAAAGAACAGGAAGTTATGTCCAAGGTACATCGGCCCCTTCGAGATTTTTGATCATTTAGGGGCTCTGGATTATCGAATAACACTTCCACATACCACGTCCAAAGTACATGATGTCTTTCATGTATCCCTCTTAAGGAAGTACATACCACACCCTTCACATGTACTCTCTTCTGAGGTGGTACAGTTGGAGGATGATCAGTCTTATGAGGAGCAACAAGTGAAGATCATAGATCGTAGAGAAAATTTTCTACGAAATAAGACAATGCCCCTCGTTATGGTGTTGTGGAAAAACCACAAGTTTGAATAAGTGACATGGGAATCGGAGGAAATGATGAAGTTGAGTTACCCAAATCTGTTTTCGTGTGGGAAAAGGAAATTTCAAGGGAGAAATTTCTTAAGGGGGGAATATTGTAACGACCCAAAGTTTTAATAATAGAAATCACTCTTGATCCAATTAAATGTCTTTTTATGTAAAGTGATTATATAAATTGTCAAATTCTTTTGTTTTATGATAAGAATTGTGATCGTTACTTTTATAGATGTTGAGAAGTGACCACATGATTAGTATAAATATAAGGCTTTAACAAACCCAATTTACTCAGAAAAAGGAAGTGATGGACTCATCCAGTAGAATTGCTCTGTACGAGGACCATTTTTCAGAGCTCAGAAAAGAGGTGGTGTCTTTGGGCTTCGCTCTTGACCAAGACCAAGCTGAGCTTCATCATGTCAAGCTCAAACGGGACCATCTACAGGAAAAGTGGAAGTTGATTGAGATTACTACTCGAGCGATGTTATCTGAGCCACCCCAAGAGTCTGTCACCATCGTACACCTTACCCTTAGGTATTATGCGACTATTTTAAGGGGTTATGTAACAAATCGCTAGTACTATGTTCATGTACATTATTTTTTGTATATAATAGTGAATATGCTTTCTTGTCATTATTGATACATTATTAATAGTTTTTAAAGTACAAATAGTGTTTTTAGTTATTATTTAATTAAGAATTATATTTTATTAAATTAATGGATTTTTTTAATTAAATAATATTTTAATAAAATATTATTATTATTACCAAATTAATTTTTATTAAATATAAATGATCTTATAATTTTATGAAAACAATTGTAATTTTTATTAATGGTTTGAAAGCCATTTTTGTCAAAACCCGTGAATTATCGATAAATATCTGTTTTTATTTTTAAAGTGAAAATTAACATATTTAGAAAACTATTTAGATAAAATAAATGTTATTTCTAGAATCAATATGTCAAAATTATCCAACAGTGAATTTTTCATAATTTTCTGAAATAGTCAAATTTTTTGGTACAAATTAAATACCGTTTAAATATATAATGTGTTTTATTACATCATAATGACCCAATAGTGATGGAACAAAAAACTATAACTTTATGTTCGGCCAATTATTGTTTTACCATTAAAATAATGTAATTTTAGGTTTGTTTGACTTTTTTTACAAAGCATTAATGGACCCCTCAAGACTTATTAAACATCTTGCCTTTTTAAATTACTTGAATGGGAGTGTGACTCGCCTCCACATAAGAAACCCCATTATTTTAAGAAGTTCGGACTTTGGACTTATAAAATATTGTTTTCCTCACCCCATTTCCAAAAACCATGGGCAAAAACCATGAGATGATTTGTGTTTTGGATTAGTTTAATGTAAGCGGACACAAACCTAAATAATAAAGAATTCACTCACCTTTCCTATATAAACCCACCCAATCTCCCACATCCTCCTCACTTAAAGCCTTTGGAGTTCGTCCAATATATGCCCTACTCTCTCTAGAAGCCTCCCAAGGTACCCCAAGTTCCCAATAAGCCTCTCTCAAGCCTTTGGAAGCACACTTCTAAGTAAGGGTTTTTCTTCCTTTCATTTTTTGTCATGTTTTCTTAATATTGTTATGC
Organism: Viscum album; assembly: GCA_963277665.1. Lineage (NCBI taxonomy): Eukaryota > Viridiplantae > Streptophyta > Magnoliopsida > Santalales > Viscaceae > Viscum > Viscum album. The sequence goes on along the minus strand of OY728123.1, from coordinate 740,334,662 downwards.
CCTTTTAATTTCAATAATAAATGTTGGGGTTTGGTTTTTCACCTCCCCCATACTGCCCTCTTATTTTTTTAATTATGGGATACCCCTTTCTATCTTATTAAATGTCTCCCTTGTACACCCGTTACTATGCTGATAATCCGAAAGGAACTTCTCTCTCCTCATTTACATTCAAGCAATAGTTTTGTATCATGAATCTAAATTCCATTAAAATTGTTGGGAAATGTATCTATATGACCCCCCTTACTGTCCATTTCAGGTATATATGATGAGATAACCCTTTCTCTCTCATCAACCATTATTATGAATTCTTATATCACGCCGTTACACTGCCGAAATTACACCAATTTTTTAAGCCAATGCCATTGTGTAGTGAATACCATGACCATTTCTCCATAAAGGGTATTCACCTTCATTCAAATTTACTTATTAATTATAACATTTCCTTCCACATTCCTTTTTCATGGAATAAATGATTATATTTTATGAATCCATGTTTTATGATCCACGTGGCACACTTATGCATGAAATGAAATGTATAAGAAGGGTGTGCCCTTTTATCACTCCAATGCATTGGGTAATGTATATTATCATGATACTTCATGTGAAATGAGTGTTGAATCAAGTTAATTCAAGTGCAATGATGGTTTACTCTTGCTTCATGTGCACTGAGGATTTACTCAAGCTCCATGTGCAACGAGCCTTGGCTCATGCAAATTCCATGTTAAGTGTTGTTACCAAATTTCAATGTTATGATTATCATGCTTTATCATGACTTTATGTTCATGTTTCTCTTGTTCTCTATTGATATTCCTATTTTCGAACATGTATTGTAATCCTCATGTATTCCATGTTTATTACCTAACTGGGCTTTATACCTCCCCCCTTTTCTTATGCATCTCCTCTAGTTATCCCATGCCATGATAAGTATGAGGGAATGTAGTGGTCATGTAAAGGATGTTTTCAATAAAGATGTTTTATTTCATGTTTTATGTTGTTATGTAATGATCCTAAGCCACAAAGACCCTAGACCTCTCGATCACCCATGTTGTATCAAGTGAATAGTTTATGTAATAAATCATGTTTAAGTTTGTAATAAAAGCAAGGTTTTCATAGTTATCAAAATTTTATAATCTTTAAAATTTATTGTATATTGATGTGGATTTTTTAGATGGATTAGCGCACCGAGTAGTCCGATGTTCTCAAGCCTTCATTGTTTTCTAAGTGTTTTGCATGATTGTTTATGGGTTCTTGATGTTTCTATTTAGGTGGATTGTATGGTATTTTTCAGATGATTGGGGTCTTGAAATCATATTTTTAATTTTATTTCCTTATTTTTGTATAATATGAAATAAATTTTACATTTGGATTGTGTTAATTTATTTATTATATATAATTTCATTGTAGTTTATTAATATTTTTTCCATTATTTCATTACCAGACATCCTCAGGATATGAACCAGGTCATATGTCCTTATGGGTGTCCTGTAATACCTTGGTTTCATTACCAACACACCATAAATTATTTCACACCTTGGTCACTTACTAGACTAATGATTATCCCCATTGTTCAACCAATATTATTTTTATGTTCTTTGTCCCCACTGACACAATCCCAGGGAAACTTCCTTGTATGTTACCCATCTTGACACAAATCTAGGACACACATGATTAGTTTTGAAGTTATAATTAGGAATGATCCCAAAAATAAATGTGTAACTTTTTGACATGGGTTTTAACATTCATTATTCTTAGGCCTCATTTTTTCATGTGTATTACAATCTCCCCCATTAAATCACAACACCCTCATTTTGAATATGAAACATCTATCCTTGTAAGTTATTCATCACTCAAGTATTGGTATTGGATCTTATACCATTAGTAAAAAAGGTATTAATGATAACCCACAGTGTTATATGACTAGGTTCATGGCCTCGGGAGGTTGGTTCAAGACAAAAGCTATCATATCCAATACACAGTTAGAAGTGCCACAACACATCCTAGGTTGGATTGTTGGGTCTATAATGAGGTTGTTTTGTTATAATGGGGGATAATGTAACACCCCATATAATTTAAGGGTTAATAGAATAAATGTAACTACCCATTAAAATAAGGACAAACTTTATTTCCCGAAACATAATTATTTTAAACTACATAGTTAAGAGAGTTTTTTTTCAAGAATAGTTTAATGATGGGTGACCGCATGGTATATTTATTAAAGTGTATGTGAGTGAGTAAAAAATCACACTGATAGAAAATGTGTTAGCCTATTGGGATAGTCTTTAGTCTAATGACTTGATTGGCCACATGAATAGGAATTATGGTGGGGAAAACATGTTGTGGGGGTAACTGGTGGCACCTGGTGAGCTAAAACCTGATGTCCAAACTAAAATGGAGATGTGTTTGTGCTTCAAGTGGGGCTCATTTTTTACACATTTTTATAATGTTAATATTCGAGTAATACCATAAATTTTCAAATTTTAAAACTCTTATTCCTTTCACCAACCAATATCCAATTGGAGTAAAGAATCAAGGGTCGGTCCCTCATTAACTGTCATCCTTGGAGGGTTCCCTATCACGAACCAGATATGGTTGCCACTGATACCGGCATCAAATCCAGAATAGGTCAAGGCCCTAAGGGCCTTCCAAATCCCCAATGGCTATCACAGTTTCCTAGGTATCAATAAATTCGGTTTGGGAATGATTTACCCAAGTATGAAAGTATAAATCATTAAAAAAAATCAATAATAAGAATATGAAATATTCATGTCGAACAAGTTTTAACAAAACCAGATCTGAATAAATTGATTTAAATATGGTAATAAAGGTCCAAATATAAATAAAAATAGTAGCAATACTTCCACAAAGACTCCACGTGACAAGGGGTCATCACCCCCGAGTCTTCTCCACAACACCGCACCACGGGAGGGGTCTTACCATCTGAAACGCCTTCACCGGAGGCTTTGCCTTTACCTAAGTTAAAAATAAAATTGTAAACTTACACCAAAGGTGTGTAAATAGGGCGTGATCCTAGGATAAATAGGATACCACCCAAATATTCCAAATAGTATGCAATATAAGGTGAAAAAGCAAGCATTTTTAATATTTAAAGAAATGTGGTGATAAATTCCAAGAAATGATACTTTAAATTGAAAACAATTTTAAGCTAAAAATTTCATAAAGATAAAAAAATAAAATATGGCATGTGAGATACTATAAATTACATCAAAAAACACCCTAATTAAAGGGTAAATACCACAAATAAGATGAGCACCAAAATCAAGAACACCCCTAGGAAAATAGATGGTCTCGAGCCCTATGTACATCATACCTTGATGTAAATAATCAAAGTTACAAAACTTTCCCATTCAAAAGACACTATTAGGGAATATACCCATAACCTAGTGGTACCCAAACATCATCCAGATAGTTTAGTTAGAGTTGTTTTTATCTGTTTTCTAAGTGAAATAGAGAAAAAACCCATTCGGTTCACTAGTCGTACTAGTACATATCCACCCTCCTTGGTACCCGGGCTTCCCCTTTTGTGCTCAAATAATTTCAGCACGAATAACACATTAATTTTCATATAAAAACACCACTACTGGTTACATACAAAAAATAATGTATCTATATACATTTGATACCACTAAAAACACACCACAAAACATTTTGATTTCCAATAGAACAACTCCTCAAAATATCACAATGTTTTGAACTTTGAAATATCCACATTACACACTATGTGCTCACTTTTATGTCACCAAAACAAAAATTTCAGTTCAATACCCTTCAATGAAACCATAAAATCAGTTATGGGGCATCCCCATATGAACCAAGAAGTTATATCTTTTAAAAATCCCCATTTTCAAACAAACATTTCACTTAAATTCTATTGGCTTCACAACACCATTTAAAAAAAAATTCACAGGAACAACCAAATATGATAAATATTCAAAACAAGATATTAATTCCTAACACAGTTCAATAAAATCAACTATCTAATTATAGGGCAGCCAGAAATGAACCAATAAAATATTTATATGAAAACCGCCCAATTTCACCTAAAATTGGCACTTAAAATTCACTGGCATTAAAAACACCAGTAAAAACAATTTTTACAGAAATAATCAAATGTATTAAAAATTAAAATATTTTATGAATAGTATCCGTGTTACAAATATTAAATACAAAATGTAATCACATTCCAAAATAATTAAAACCTTTTAATCTTTGTGCGAAAATCAAACCACACCACCTCCGCACCACAAGGGACTTATATCAAGCCTAAAACCAAAATAATAGACCAAGATATCCAAAATGAAACCCATGGTTCAAAAACCTAGTTTATTATTATTAGGAACCTCAATGATAAGTGATAAAACCCTAATAAAATCAAATGAAAACCTAAGTAAATAGAATGAATAATGAAGGATACCCACTTACTTGAGGGTTCTCGAAGAAATCGCCCCAATACACCAGTAGACGGATTTGAAAACATCCATAAAAGAAATTTAGGTTCTTATAAGGATGATAAGGTCATGTATGAACTAGAATTAGATAAATAGAGTATGAATTGAAATATTTATATAGGAAATAAGTTACCTCTTCTAATATGGATGATTTGAGAAACCCTATGAAGTTCTTCCCTAATTCGGGATTCATTCGAGCTTGGGGGCGGGGAGATAATTGGTACGCATATCAGTTTGGTGGGATTGGGTGGCACTTGTAATCACAGAAAAAAATGAATATTGAATAAGTTATTAAATAATTTTTTTTAACAAAACTGGAAATACGCTTCCGGGCTGGCTCAATTCCTTAAATAAAAACCCAAATACATCATTATTATGGACTCCTAAAGGGTGAAAATAAAAATTGTTGTGTTAATAGGTCATGGGAGGCCATTTAAGAATTGTAATGGATGAAAATGGTGAAAAATGAAGGAGTTAGCAAAGAAAAAAAACTTATTTTTAAATCTAGAAATGGGATAATGGTTTGGCCCAAATTTCGAAAACACCCCACTTCCACCAAAACGCATGGAACCCCCCAAAACAAAGAAATAATGGAAATTAAATAAAAAATAACTTTAAAATAAGTTATGTGTGTGTCAATTATACCCACCCAGAAAAATTTTAATCCCATAAAGTCAACCTGAATCTTGATCGGAAAATTAGAACGAGTACTCTTCCTAAACCCATGACTTACACTCCCATGTCTCATGTGTATCATTCCCATGCTTTCAAAGAACCCAAAACAATGGAATAGAATTTCCCAAAAGATCATTTTCTTAGAAGTCTACTATTTGCATTGGCTGCTAATGAATAGATAAATCAGGCTCTATATCCAACTCCAGCAAATTATGTACATGGGATGAATCTTGGTTGTATATCATTAACATGGAGACATGGAAGACATCATGGATGGAAGTTAACTGAGAAGGTAGGGCCAATCTGTATGCCACCTTGACAATAATCATTGTGATCTCAAAAGTTCCAACATACCGAAACATCAACATCCCTTGGTTTCTCAATTAAAAATGGCCTAGATGAGGGGCCATTTTCAAGAATACCATATCACCCATAGAAAACTCTAGGTTTCAATGCCTCTGGTTAGCATAATATTGATTGAAACACTGAGCTATCAATAACTGATGCATGATCAACTGGACCTTCTCAGATGTCTCCTACACCAGAATCAACCCTAACAGTGAGGTCTTGCCCACCTCAGCCTAACACTGGAGGGACCGACAAGGTCAACAATAGAGCACCTCAAAAGGATCCATTCAAATCGAAGATTAGTAACTATTATTAAAAGGAAACTCAACCAATTCCAAATGGCTATACCAGGAACCTCCAAAGTCCAAGACACAAACACAAAGCATGTCCTCAAAAATTCGATTCACCCTCTCTGTCTGACCATCTGTTTAAGGGTGGTATGTCATGCTAATCTTAATCTAATATGCAAAGGCCTTCAGAAGGCCTTCCCAAAATCAAGAAGTGAAGCGGGGGTCTGTATTTGAGACAACTGCGAATGGCATGACATGTTGTCTAACCACCTCCCAAATATACAAAAAACCCAACTCATCCACCTTAACTGTATCTTTGATCATAATGAAGTGGGATAATTTGGTCAGGTGAACAGTCTCAACCCAAATGGAATTCTTACCCTGAGGCATATGAGGAAAGACAACAATGAATTCCAAGGAGACCTCATCCCACTTATTGGTAGGAATTGGTAATGGATGGAGAAAACCGGATGCCCTGGATGCTCTGCATTTTCCTACTGGTATGTGTAGCATCTCGACACAAAGTCCACTATGTCTCGTCACATACCTGGATAACATAACTATCGACAAAAATCATAATATATCTTGGTGGAACCCAGATGGATTACCCAATGAGACTAGTGGTTATCCTCCATCACTACCTTCCGCAAAGATAACAACACTTCTGAACTACCCTTGAAGCATAAGATGCCTTCGGGAGATGACGAAAAATCATAGGACATCTCCCCACCATGGAGAAACTACCTTGGCTGCTGAAAAATCTCATCACTAGGCTGTTCCTGCTGAATCAAATCCAATAAAGAATGATTTAATTGAATTCTTGTCCAAGAACATTCTTTGGCTGCTCCCTAGACATAAAGGCACTAATCTTCTATGGGTCCATTGAAACCCCCTACTCCGAGATAACATGCCCCAGACATTTCACTTCCTTGATCCAGAAAGTGCACTTTTACAACATTTCATAGAGGCGGTGATCCCTCAAAGCACCCAAAATGATCCTCAAGTGATGTTTGTGCTCCTCCTCAGAGCCAAAGTATAAAATAATGTCATCCAAAAACACCAGAATGGAGGAATGGTGATACTGATGGAACACCCTATTCATGAGTTCCCTAAATACCACTAGAGAGTTGGTTAATCGGAAGGGCATGACCAAATAATCAAGGTGTCTGTACATTCTTCCAATGGTGATCTTTGGGATATCTACCTCTTTCACAGTGAGTTGATGATAGCCTGAATAGAAGAAATTTTTTGAGAACAACTTTTCCACCTTTAAATGATCGAACAAATCATCTATTCTGGGAAAAGATAATTTGTTCTTAATTGTTACCTTATTTAGCTTCTGGTAGTTAATGCACAACCGGAGGGATCTATCAACCTTTTTCATGAACCACATATGAGGGCCCAAGGAGAGCTGCTTGATAGAATGAATCATTTGGAATATAAGTCTTCTAGCTATATATTTAATTCCCTCAGCATGTTTTGGGCCATGCGATAAGAGGGAAGGGATATCAGTTGTGTTCCCAATGCCACTTCAATCGAGAACTCCACATCCCACTCTAGGGTAAAATCTGAAAAATCATCTGGGAATACCTTAGAAACCTCATTCACTACATGTGTTAGTGAAACTTCAGGGGAAATACCAACAACCTCTAGTGTGAGTAATGATAACTAAAAGACAATACTTCCCAAATTTGGGAGTGGTGGTCTTGTGCGCCCCGACTGAGGATCCCATTCCCCACAAAAAAACCTGACAACTCCCATCATGTTCCATGAAACTCACAGGTCGCCATTAGTATTAAATGTGTTCCTGGATGTGTAATAGACAATATATTCCATTTTTATGTCAAACAGTTCCATATATATGACTAAGAGTTCCCACTCAATCTCAATCCATGACACAGAGAGTGCACACGATGGCACCTGAGTCCCTTCTCTTTCTTCTTTCCCAGCGGCATCACCAACTCCATCGCAAAAGACAACAACGTGGTCGGTAAATTCAGAGTGTCCAAAATTCTTGAATAAATGAGTGAAATAAAGGCACCTATATAAAAAAGAGTAGTAGCTATAGAAGATGTGATCAAAATGGTACCTCGAACTGTCGACGGTCCCGCCTTTGATCGTGCTGGTACCTAATCCGCCAAATGGAGAGGTCTGGTCACTGCTTGGGGACGACCTATAGTCTGTGGTTATTACCTACACTATATATACCCATAATATGACCTATTACTACCACCATGACCACCAAATCAAGATCCCCCAATCCCCGACAGCTGAGACTGTGCCAACACTCCCCTTGATGCCACTAAACCTACCCACTCAGAAGCGGACATACCACCCTATAGAAGCGCTATAAATGACCCATACCTCCACACTGGTTACAAGGCATTGTGGGAAGTGGGAATTCTGTTTGGATGTTCCCTGGCTTCCCACACAGGTGGCACATGACCGACCTCGTATCAGAAGCCACAGACAAAAACTTCATGGAAGTGTGGCCTGAACTGCCACCTCCTTTCCTCACCTATTCCTCTCGCTTCCATTTCTTCTATGAGGAGCTGGCACAACCCACTACTGATACTGATCTAGAGAAACCAACATTTACTTTCCTATAAATCTCCACCATTAATGCCTGATTAACAACCTCAACATAGGTCCTCATCTTAAACAAAAACACTTGAGAGTATATCTCTGGTCACAAGCCATTTTCAATCCTCTGGGCCTATTCTTTCTCAGTAGAGACGATTTCAGGAGAATACTGAAACAACTCAGCAAAATAGTTTGCATACTCCATCACAGATAGAATCCCCTGAACAATGTCCACTAACTCTTGGGACTTGGCATATTCCATGACCTCAGGGCAGTACTACTCATTGAATACTGCCTTGAAATCTACCCAGTGCATCTACTCATTCATCCCAGTCTGAAGTACAAATTCCCACAATCTGCAGCTGGGACCCTCCAATAGAATGGAGGTACATTTCACCCTAATATCCTTGGGTGTATCAAGGAACATGAACATGTGCTAGATCTTCTCGAGCCATTCCACTGCTTCCTGGGGTTCTATACTGCCTTACAAGGTGGTTGGATTTTTTTTTCCGGAACTCTTGGGCCTTGTCGCTTATATGACTAGTATAATCCTCTCTAACAAAAGTAGTAATATGAGCAGGTCCCTGTTATATAGCCTGGATATCCCAGACCACATCCTTGACTTGCCTCTGATCAATAGATGTGGGAGAACTCTGTCTGTCTTCCTCCCATGGGTGCATGGGAGCTTTCTAGGGAGGCATGTTGCTACAAAATGCAACAGTCACAAAAACAATAGTCAATACCACAATTATAGAAATTTTAATCAAATCCATCAGATATAAATAATCTAAACACGTTACATTAATAAAATTAACAACTACTCCAGCCTCGTCTGATGTCCACATGTGGTCTGCAGCCCACACATCTCACATGGAAGCGAAGTAAATAAAACAATTACAAACTCCCTTGGTGACTCAAGGTCTACCACAAGGGGTGCGGGCCAGGTACCCTACTCTCAAACAAAACCATGGGCCCCGATAGTCCTAGCTCCGTTCTATCCCGACTCATCCCAAATAGCAATATAACCCAAAAACATTAGTCCCCTTTGATACAATTTTGTCACGAATCGGATCATTTCGCCACTAATACCAGCATCAAATCTAGCCCATGACAAGGCACAAAGGGTTTTCCCTATCGCTATAGACTGGAACAAGTGCCTGGGTATTAATAAATTAGGTTTCAAAATTATTTACCTAAGTATGAAAGCATAAATCATTAAAAACAATCAATAATAAGAAAATGAAATTTTCATGCCAAACAAGTTTTAACAAAACCAGATCTGAATGGAAGGATTTAAATATAGTAAAAGAGGTCCAAATACAAATAAATACATCATAAATACATCCACAAAGACTCCATATAGAAATGGGTCGTCACCCTCGATCCCTCTCCACAACACCGCACCGCAGGAGGGGTCTAACAACCCGAACCACCTTCACCCAAGGCTTCGCCTTTACCTAAGTCAAACATAACCAAGTATACATACACCCAAGGGGTGTATGTATGGTGTTTTCCTAATAAAAATATTTTAGCACCCAAATATTCAAAATATTATGTAATATAAGGTAAAAAAGAAATCAATTTTAATATGTAATGAAAAGTGGTGAAAAATTCCAATAAATGAAACTTTCAATTGAAAATAGTTTTTAAACTAAAAATTTCAGAATGTTAACACAATAAAACATGAAATGTAAGATAATTTAATGTACAAATAATCACACACTAATACTATGGTAAATACCACAAATAAGATTAGCACCAAAACCAGGAACACCCCTAGGCAACTAAATACTCTCATGCCCTATGTACCTCATACCTCGGTGTCAAGTATCAAAGTCACAATTCTTTAACATGAACGAGACTCTAGTAAGGTACAAACCCATAATATATTGGTCCCAAAACATCATCCACTTAGTTTATTTTGAGTTTTATTTATCTGGTTTCTCAGTGAAATAGGGACAAAACCCATCCAGTTTACTAGCCGTACTAGTACATATCTTCCCACCTATGTACACGGGCTTTACCTTTTGTGATAAAACAATTTCAGTAAGAAAAACACATTAATATTCATATAAAAACACTAATAATGGTCACATACAAACAATATAGTATCTATACACATTTTATACCACTTAAAACACACCACAATACATTTTTATTTTCACTTGAACAACTTCTCCAATTCTCACATTGTTTTACACCCAAAACTCTTTGAAATATCCACTTTTCACTCTATATGCACACTTTTGTGTCACCAAAACAAAAATTTGAGTTCAATACCCTTCAATGAAACCAAGAGTTTAGTTTTGGGGAATCCCGATATGAACCAAGATGTTATATCTTTTAAAACCCCACATTTTCACACAAACATGACCCTTAAAGTCCATTGGATTCAAAACATCATTTAAAAAATCATTCGTAGGAACAAAAAACGAGGATAAATATTAAAAAATTACTTTCAGCCCTAATATAGTTCAATAACATCAACTATGTAATTATAGGTAAGCCCCAAATGAACTAATAAAATATTTATATTAAAAACCACCAATTTTACTTAAAATTGGCACTTAAAATTCACTTGCATTACAAACGCAATTAAAACCAATTTTTGTAGCAATAATCAAATTTAATTAAAAATAAAATATCATAAACATAGCTTCTAGGTTACAAATATTTCAAACACAATGGAATCACCTACAAAAATAAAGAAAACCCTTTAATCTTTGTGCGAAAATCAAACTGCACCACTGCCACCCCGCATGGGACTTATATCAAGCCTAAAACCAAAATAATTGACCAAGAAATCTAGAATCAAACCCTTGGTTCAAAACCCTAGTTGGTAGACATTAGGATCCTCAAGGATAATATAAGAAACCCTGAGCAAATCGAATGAAACCCTACACAAATTGAAAGAAGAATGATGGAGACCCACTTGCATGAGGGATCTTTAAGGAATCACCCCAAATAAACAAGTAGATGAATTTTATAACATCCAAAAATTAAATTGTGGTTCTAGTAAGGAATATAATGTCATTTAAGAACTATAATGGGAGAAAAAGTGTAATAATACAAGAGTTATGATGGAAATAAGTTACCTCTTCAAATCTAGATGATTTGAGAAACCCTATGATGTTATGCCCTAATTCGTGATTCTTACGAGCTCCAATGAGGGGGTAAAGAAAATGGATGTGCAGAGGGGTTCAGTGGGCTTGGGACATACTCAGAATAACTGAAAAATAATTAAAATTGTATAAGTTATTAAATAAACAATTTTTTCTAAACTAGAATGTGCTTTCAGAATGGCCCAATTCCTTTAATAAAAACCCAAATCCATCATTATTTTGGATTACTAAAGGGTCCAAATTAAAATGGTGGTGTTAATAGGTCACGAGAGGAAATTTAGGAATTTTAATGGATGAAAAATGTTGAAAACTAAAGGATTTATAAAGAAACATAATTTATTTTTAAGTCTTGAAATGGGCTAAAGGGTTTGCCCCAATTTCGAAAACACACAACATCCTCCAAACTACATGGGAAACCCCCAAAACAAAGCAAAAATGTAAATTAAATGGAAAATACATTTAAAATTTTTTATGTATGTGATAGTTATAGTGTGTTGGGTCATGTCACTAGTAGTTTGGAAGGAGAAATATTCATTTTATGATTAGATTTTTGATGACTGTTGTATATCGAAACCAGATATGGTTATAACATGAACTTTTATCATTTCATGGGTTAAAAGCCTTGATATTTGGGAGTTCAGCTAATTAATTACGGATTTTTTGATTTCATAGTGATTTTTTAGGTTTTTTCATAATGGTTTTTTGTCACTATGCGACCATGATTTCTTCACCATGAATAGTGAGTTCACAGAAATTTATATTTTAATGTCACGAGTTAAACATACTTATTAGTGGGCCCTTAAATATTTCTCTCTCTTTTCATTATAAATGGTTAAAAATATTGAAGCTCAATATGTACGACTTGATGGTTCTTTTTTTTATCATCATGTTTTGGTATTATTGTTGTTTCATGTATTGGTTTAGGTTTGTATTGTGATTTACAGTGGTTATAAAATTTTCATGTAGCTATCTTATTCACACCGTATATTTCCATATTCATATTGAATTTAATAGAGTTAGTTTTTAAGGTGGGTATTCTGAGAAAATCATACTATGATCCGTATAAATACATTGGAAACCAAGAAGTTATTCCTTGAATCCGTTTTTCTCATAAATTTGTTTCATATTCCATGATTATATGCATGTAAAATTTTATTATAAAGTTGAGGTGCACTCTCAATTTGGTTTAGGAATACATATTTCTCTATAATTCTAAGTGACATTGGGAATTACTTTTCTGATCCTTGGAAAAAATAATCATGGTTCTTGAATATCTTGATTTGAAGTTCATTACTCATTTAATTTAAGCTTCCCTTACCATCTCTTTCAATTGTTACTTTTTTCGACATCCAAGAATAGTGGGAGTAGAATTAGTTTTTAGGATTTTTCAATTGTGTTTGATGTATTTGTGTTGAATGTAATTTTATAGTTTCATGGAATCTTTTCAAGAACCCATTCTCAATCAGATTCTGTTAACTAGATGTATTACTGTCCAGATTCAATAATATAAGATATTTTTAATCATTTTTGTATCTTATGGAAAACAATTTATTAATATATGGTGAACTATTCTAAGATACTCCTATTAATCATAGAGTCATTCAATTATTAACCTCGTCTTAACTAATTAATGTAACCTCTATCTCTGATATCTATAAAATTTGTGAACCTCATCCCCCAATATAGAAACCGTCAAATCAAATACTTTATGTCATGTATCCTCGTACTACTCTAACCATTAATTATATAACCTTTATAAAAATATAGGGACTCCTTCAGACATGATATGTTTATAATCTACCCTCATTCTTAGTATATATTATTTCATTTGGGGTAAGTGGTTGTTATTTATAATATGAATTTCATTATCAAATCATCTCATGAGTTCTATATTATTTTATTGGTCAAGGAGAAGGGATTATCATATGAATAATATCTTTCACAACTCATTTCTATCAAGCCTGATGTTTTTTAGGTTTTTACAATGGATTGGGATGCTATATGTTCTATATTTATATATAGTTTTAGATAAATTATTCCTCATTAATTCTAATTCCTCTCTGATAAGATTTAATTTTTACTAGTATCAGATTATTTTGACATTATATTCAAATACTTATGTAGGCTATTTTATAGGTGACACAAAATAGATTTTGAACTGAATGTGATAAAGTGATCATGTTCATTAGTATCCTCTTTATTCCCTTATAGATATATTAATTTTTTAAATTTCAATTTATATATTATACAATATTCATATGTATAGTGTTCAGTAAGAATATGTGTTTGGGAAAGAGGATGAATATGTAAATTTGGATCTATAGAAAATTTGTTAATAAGTATCTTGAGAATGAGAATGGAAATGAAAGTTAATATAGATATAATATATTCTAAAATGAATAATTATTTAAAACATGTAAAATGGGTGATTATAGTTGGTGTCTCACTGATTTTTATCGGGGACTTGTCCCCTTTAATCTATTTCCCTATGGAAATGTTCAGGGTTAGTTTCTGATTATAATGCTAGTTCATTTTATTTCTTTCTTTGATTAGATTGATATGGTTGTAATATATAAGTAGGATGGGGTGTATTATTTTTGATCTCTTGGGATATGTTCATTTCCTCATACATCTCCCCACATTAGGATAATGCCTTGAACATTGGGTTAAATAGTGATAATTTAGATGTCATTTTGTTTATTTTTAGTTTTCCACCATAGGGTGTTTCTTCACTTTATGATTTAGAGATAGGTTTTTCTTGTTACTAGAATAAATGGAGGAATTGTGGGAGTGTTTTTAGAAGAGTTGGGTATGTCTATGTATTATATATGGAATGATTTAGAAGGAAGTCTTCAGTAAATATTCTTATTAATGTTTAATAAGTTATCTGGGCTTAATGATTTTTATAATTGTAGGTCTAGATTAGGGTTTTATTTGGGTTTACATGATACTTTATAAGGTGTTTGTGTAATTTTATGAAGGCTTGATTCGATGTTTAATTTTAATTAATTGAATTTAGAAGTGAAATCATTAAATGAATTGTCTATTTATCATAACATTATTCCTATGTAAATAAATTAAGTGGTAATTAAAATATGGGTTGAAATGTTTCAAATTTTATTTAGAATAATGTAATAATCAATATTGTTTTATTCTTTATGTGATGATTAAATACTAAAATTGTGGATTATATTACATAATAAGTACTGTAAAGAGTAAATTAAGTATTTGGAATGATGATAATATTCAGGGTGGTAATGAATATTGAATTTATTGAGATATATTAGTTGATATAGTGACTATATAATTTTTATTTTAAAATAACATTTCTTGATTATAAATTATTCTTTATCCATAGTTATAATGATTATAACATGTATTATTTGATAATTGATTTGATTTCATGGTTGGATCATTTTATTTGTGTTATGTTGTAATGGGATGTGATGGATCAGGATTATGTTCATAGGGTAAAATATGATGTGGTGATGGTGATATGTTTGTGTCTATAGTAAGGTGGTTCAGCCATGCAGATAATATTATTATTTCATTATCAACCTCCTAATAAATAAATGAGGGATTCTCTAATTGGATTAATATTATTATGGTTTAGTATGACCTCTAAAAGGATTGGAATTATTCATGGTAAATTTTCTGTGATTTATTTCCCATTTTTAAATAATTGATTATTATTTTTTGATGATTTATAGATTCTAATTTATACATAAGGGGAATGGTTATAGGGAAACTAGATTTTATTTCCCCCTTTTAAATTATTTTTCTGAAACATTTCTATCAAAACACCTTAATTTTACATAGATGTTGAATTATTTAGAATTATTATTCTCGTTGGTACTCTCATGTGATCACCACACTATTGTTTTCCTATGTTATTTTTAGTACTTTTGTGGGAGATTAGGGATGTTGTTGTTCAATAAGCACATGAGCCTCAGCCTAGTTGGTGAGGTATATTTAAGTGAATCCATGAGACTCAGGTTCAAAACCAGGGAGAGGCATATTTCCAGTACTATATAAGTATTGTATAAACTCTATAGCATAACTGTAGTAGACTGTACACTGTGTGTTAATGTAGCAGGACTGTACACTATGATAATACTGTATAAGAACTGTACATTGTGTGGGTACAGTATCAGGCATTGTAGCAGTTACTGTAGAAAGTACTGCTCGGTATTGTAGCAGTTGGAACTATTCCCCTTGGGCCACCTGTTTGGGATTAGAGTCCGTAAGGGTTTTGGGCCACCCATTCCTTCAGATAATTAGGGCTTTAGGGCCACCTTTAAGGCCTTCAGGCCACCTCATGGTCTTTGGGCCACATGCAGCTGCACCAGACAGACTCTACAAAAAATAATCATCCCCAGAAGAGGATTTAGAGAAGGTTCACTTACCAGAGCATATCCAAATGGATTTTTCAGAATGAGAGGGTATGGTTATGCCATCAGTACCAGCCTATTCTTGTATGGTAATCCTATCCAGACGACCTTGCAATTGTGGAGAGCTACTATCACGATGCAGATGCTGGGGAGGGGCGGTTCCTTGTAGACAGTCTGGTTGAAATCCCTAAGACCTTCGGGTCATGTAATATTCTAAAGCCTACATTCCATGTGATATCTAAGCTTAAGAGCCTTGTAAGGGTTCCCCCTCATCTCTTTAAAGGGGGGTTATCAAAAATCAATTAAAATAAAGGCCTTCAGGCCATTCGGTTTTGATCAAAAAGATGAAGTGGGTATCATGGAGGACGTTCTTTCAATATCACTAATTTTATTATGTATGATGGAACGTATAGATAGTTGGGTATGAGAATTTTAATATTTTCAATATATATATATACTGAGATTTTTGGTGGTTACATTTATTTTCTGATGAGTTATTATGTCAATTCCACCCTTACATGTGACATGTACCCTGGATTCTAGACGCTAGCCCATGGATAATAGGAGGTGGGATTAGGTGGTATTTCAACCCATGATTGGTTTTAGTGAATTTTGGTCATGAAAAAGTGTTATTAATTGTTTTGTTTGAGAGATCAAATGAATTTTGAAGTTACACACCAGTGAGGATTTCATGGGTCTGGTAGGGAAATTGTGCAATCTAAATTTATCATGTTGTGTATGGAGATATTAAAAAAAAAATTGGTATTTACATACCCCTATAATATAATTTATTGATATTTTTGATCTATCATGAATTTTATGTTTATGAGACAGTAATTACTAGGTATCTAATTTTGGAAGAGTTATTACATCATTATCATAGGTTTCATTTCAGTTATACTTTTAATTTTTGATTATGATTAGTTTGTTTATTAATTATAAAATGTAATAATATGATTTAATCCTAACAATTATGTAACATTATTAAAAAATAATAATTCATGCTTGTTTTATTATAAACTCGTGACTTGATAGAATGCATGAATTTCTTAATATTTCATGATGGGTTGATAATTTTTTTAATTAGTGTTAAACAAAAAATATAAAGGGGAATGTCTAGAATTAAAAGTGTTGTTTAATATTTATATATTTTTTATGGTAATGTGTTATCATTGATGGTAAATCAGATATAAAATAATTTTTTTGATATAGATTCATTTTTATAGAGCATTTACGATTACACATTCCCTTTATGATTAAATGATGATTATGTTAAAATAATTGTTAAATAGATTATTTAGTGGGATGTTATAGATTCCAACACATCTCGATATTAAATGGAATTCCATGTGTTGACATAAACCAATAAAATGATATTTTTCTTATTATTAATTTTTTTTTTCAATAATGATTTAATTTAATTGAAAATCATGGTTGATTTATAAATATTTTCTATGTAACATGTTTGACTTAATGGATTGTTTTGATGCATACCTATTACATGTTTAACTTATATGGAATTAACAAATCATGATTTACATAGGTAAGTAATGTGAAATACATAAAATAATTATTATACAAAATAAGTCCATGATTGTTAAATTATATAAATTATTTATTGTGAAAGAACAAAAAATTATGTGACATGCTAATTTTTTATACAACATATTCAATAATGTGGTCAACTATTATTTAAATTTTCAAATAAAATTTTATAATAATACTATTTTCGATTTGAATCCAGAAAATGAATAATTTTAAAATCTTGTGGTAGTTAGAAGAATCATATTATGACATTTCAAAAACAACTAATATGATCCAAGTGCTGTATTTCTCTCATGGTAAGAGTATATTAATATAATTAAGTTGTGATAACCCCTTGAAATGTTTTAGGTATCATTGGTATAATATTAGGAATTGGATTTATATTAATTTTCTTGATTAGTTATGTGTTTGAAATATGTTTTTTTTGATATGTGTGATTGGATAACAAAATAATTTATTGATTATGCTTTTTCAAAGTGGTGTAGAATGAATTATTGTGATATTGTTTTTTTAGTCCCTAATATTATTTTTTTATATGTTAAATGTGGATGATGGGTAGGAATATATATTATATGGAAATATATTATTGTCAATGGTATGTGGATTAATATTGTGTAGGTTATGTCATAGTTATAACAAGGAAAAGAAGTATTTAGATAATGGGATCACATGGAATGTGAATGTGTTTCATCACATGATGTGATGTTCTATATGTTATTGTTATTATTCTTGTGATATTTTAAAACATATTTATTTTATGTTGAACCAATGATATTCCGTAAAAATATTAATTTTATGTCTTCTAATAGAAGAAAAAAGTTTAACATTTAGTTAATCTCTTATTGAAGATTCAACAACATGAAGTACCCAAGTTCATTAGTGGTGAATATAGACATGATGTTGAGGAATGGTTAGAAGTGATTTATTTTTTCCTTTGAATTGGTTAAGACTAAATTTATATTGATAGTCTTTGGTGGTTGGTTTGTTTTACAAAGTGGCTCGAATATGGTGGAAGATGAATCATGGTGACTCGAATGAGGTGCCTTTGGGAAACCATCTTGAAATATCCAAGAAGAATTTTATTTTTAATGATTACATGGATATATATATATATAAATGGAATATATTAAAGAGTTCTATATGGGGTATGATTGTGTTCATATATTTTGGAATTCTTTTATGGGCGTAATTGTATGGTTTTCATAATTTCAGACCATCAATGAATTTCAAGAACAAAATTTTGAGTTTTCCTTGAGGTTATAGATTTAGTGATTTTTTATTTCTAATCTACTAGAGTTATAGGAAAATGTTATGGATCAATTAGATAATATAGAGAAATGTTTTTTTGAAAGAGAGTAATTTTTTCTAATGATCCTTCTTGAGTTTTTAAAGTGGATGAGATCAATGATATATGTTTTGGGTATTAGGGTCTACAGAAGAGGATACTTCGGTGATATTATTAAGTTAGAGCACGGTTTAAATACATGTTTTTAGCTCAAAGTTTCATGTGTCAGGTGAGTTAATTTTTTTCTATTGTGATGTTGTGGGGAATTTTAAATATTATTTCCCTGATTATCAATGTGTTTCTCAATCAATGGTGGAAAATTTGATATGTATTAGGAGGTTAGGTATATTCTAGGATAGTTTTGGTAGTTAATCCTATATATTTGATATTTATATCTCCCCATGGATATTAATATTTTATCTTTTCCTAATTTATTTTTGGATTGGATTCCCAATGATGAGAATTAGTTGAGAGGTATTTTATGTGATGTTTTGGTTTTCCCTATTTCTTATATAGGTTTGTTTCTTTTTCTACATGTTTATTTTAATTTTTGAAGATGATAATTTTTTAGAGGTTTCTAGTATAAATTCCCTATATCTATTAGATATCTTTTCATTTTTATAGAGTTATATGTTTCTAGGGGATTTACTAGTACATTAGATAGATAAGTACTAATTTTAAAAAGAGATGTTACTTAGAAGAGTTTCATCGTTGCATGATTGTATGCATCAAATAATGGTCGGTTTGATTTTAATTTAAAATGTGTCATAATTAGGGTTATATGCTATAAGAGTTGGTAATCACACTACTTATGTCTGATTTTTTTAGTTTCACCGTGTTTTTTCAAGTATAATCATGAACGGTGTATTCCTCAGTGTAGAGATGAGTGTTATACCATGAAGAGTGTGTTTTTAGCTATTTATTTTGATCAATTATAGAGTATACCTAACATTAGTATACCTTAGATATCAGGGGACCCAAAAATATGATTCACCCACAACATGATTAAGGTTTTTACATCATGATGTTTTAGGTGATAGATGTTTTAGTACATTCTTATTGGTTATCATCATGTGGGGCATTGTTCTTGTGTTGGGGTTTATTTCATGTCCACAACATGATTTCTATGGGTTCAAACATTGTGTAGGGGTTAAAATAATCATGTTGTGAAATTACTCAATTGTATCTAATTTAATGGAGTTGGATATGTTTTGAAGGGGGAATCCATGAGGATTGCATTGTGATCCTCACAAGCATGTTTGAAGCAAACTCACCATGTCATGAATCTAGTAGTCAAGTTATGATTTTTTTTTATCTAAGTTTTAATTATATATTTGGGTGGTTTTATAATTTTGGATAAACCTTCCCTATTTATCTCTAATCATAAGAAACCTGGGGATTCCTCTAGTGATATTTGGATTCCCTTTTCAGTGTTCTTGAATCTCAAGGTTTAATATTTTTTCTCCATTTATTAGAGGTGCATTTCTCATATATTTCCTTCATTCCTTATTTTTCCTTATTATAATTACGTCACAATATGTGCTGGTTCTTAGTTTTAGTGGATTATGATTGATGGAATAATCATGAATGTGATGTTATCAGATAAAAGAATCTTCTCAATGATCTGTTCACATTCATCTTCAATTTTCTTGATATATATTTACATGGATTTATTGAGTTAGGATATTATTTTAGCCTTTCTTATATGATATGAAATAATATTTTTCATTATATATTTTTAAATCTTCAGTGTTACCCTAATTAATCCAAAATTCATTTTATTTTTATCCCCTTCAAATAAATGGAATTTAATCCCATTAATTAGTCCCCATAAACATTTTGAACATCAAACTATTTGATTTAAATCCTCCATTATGACTCTAAATGTCATTAATCCTTAGAACTTTCGATGATCTACCTCTATTTTAAACCACATAAATGCATTTTGATTTGGTAATTTAATAGTCTTCCACTATTCTTGTTCGATATAGTTGGTCGATGTTAAGGGGATTATATTTAATTTATATATTTAATTATAAAATCCTCATTTTTATTGTTATTTTTGTTTTCAACCATTGGAATGGGTAATCATATACCATTTCTCTTTCATTAATCCCATATTTCAATCCTACAATTGTGATTTTTTTGTCCATGAAAAGAGTATTTTTTACGTTCTCTCTTTATATATAGTTTATGATAAAAAATTAATTTTATGATATAACATCTCTCTTTCAGGTTTTAATTATTTCTAGTATCACATTATTATGACTTTATATTAAAAAAATTATGAATGCTATTTTACTAGAGACATTAATTGAAATACAATTTGGAAGTGGTTTGTTTATCATGTTTATTGAATTTATCTTTATTTCCTTATTAATATATTGATTTATATGTTATATTTAGATATTCTAATGTATCCATATAGATGAAATTGTGCAGGAATATTTGATGAGGAAGGAGGATGATAACGTAAATATAGAACTCTATTTATTGTAACTAGAGGTATCATGAGAATTGGAATATAATTATAAGTAAATCCAATATTAATATTTAATAATAGAAACAATGATTTACATAATTTAATATAGGTGTTTATATTTGATGTGACAGTAAAGTTGATCAAGGACTTGTTTCTTGATAAGTTATTTTCATAAGGAAGAGTTGTGGTCAGATTTATGATTATGATGATAGTTCATTTCGTTGAGACATTATAGGTTTTATAGGTATGATAATAAGCTTTATGTTGGATGTGGTGTGTTATAATTGATATCATAGGTTGTGGTCATTTTCTTACAGGTCGTTTCCTCCCATATAATGATTTCTTGACCCATGAGATATATTGTGAGAATTTAAGGGGGGTATTAAAGGATGTTTAGTATACATTCCTATAGTGGTGTTTCTAGTAGTACATTATAAAGAGCTTGTGTAATATGTTGTAATAAATATACTAATTGTAGTATTTTATTTGGGAGAGTAAATTAAGTTTATTACCTTTAATATGAATGTTTTATATGTAAGGACTTAGTGGGGTTACTCTTCTATATTTGATAGCTTATGTGGGATTGAGGAGTTATATAGTTGAAGATTTAGCTTGGGGATATCTTTTGGTTATCATGATATGTTTTATTATTTATGTGTGTGTAGTTTTTTTAGATATGTTGCTTAATGTTTAATACTAAAAAACTAAATTTAAATTTGGAATCAATAATCTAATTGACAACTTAACAGAGAATTATGACTAAGTAAATAAATGAAGTGGTAATTAGAATATGGGTTGAAGTATTTGTAATGTAATTAGTAATGAATTAATAAGAAATATTGGGAGATTTCTAAAAAGGATATTAAATGATACAATAATGGATTATAATAAATAATAAATTTAAATAATAAATTAATAAATTTGTAAGATGAGAATATTTATGGTGGTAATAAATATTTCACTGATTGTGATATCATGGTTAATGTAAGAATGATAATTGCGTCTTTTTTAATATCATGATTCTTGATTAATAAATGTTTTTTATCTATTTAATGATGGTTGTATCAAGTGTGGATTGATATTTTTTATCATATGTCTCTTCGTTCATATTATTTGGAGTTCTATGTTATTGGGATATAATGGCTCAAGATTGTGTTCAATGGAACATGAATGATGCAGTAATGGTGATATAGTTGTGGCTATGGTAACATTGATGGGTTATATTGATATCATTACCCTTTCATTATCCTTTTCCAAATTAGTTATAGAATGTTTTCCATACATTCTTGCTACCAGTTGGAGGTGGAATAGCCTCTTAATTGATATGTAAGAGCAATGGTAACTTTTCCAGGACCATGTCTTCTTATAATATTATTAATTATAATTATCATGATGATTTATTGATATGATTTGCTTCCATAATGTCTATGTACTGATGAAAATAATTTTATGGACGATATTATGATAACTAGAGATTTTATACATTTCCCCCTTTTATGAGTGGTTGAAACATCCCAAACCGAACAAATTTCCTTTAATAATATTAGAATTCCATTAACCTTAGGTGAATCTCCAGGGCACCAATGTTTGGAAATAAACTCCTAAGAATTTATAATAGCATTTTAGGATGATTACCCCTTGTATATAAAACAATGTACAATAGAAAACACCAAAATTATATATAAATATGATTCATTAATATAATAAGACTAATCTAAAAAACATAACGTAAAAATGAAAAATAGTAAGATTTATAGGATAAAAAAATATTTAAAAATATAACTATGATAATAAAGATTCAAAAACTAAAACAATTATCCAATATCACACATTCCCATGATCCATAAGACTACTACGTCCATGGTCGCATTTATATCACTAATAAACACATCATCAAGGTTATTCATTCGTAGATTGATAAGTCTTCATATTATCTACATCATGTTGAACAAGAACAGTATATGGAAAAATATTTATATGATGGGGGTGAGAATAAAACTCTGTAAGAAATCACCAAAGAAATCCTACATACATGATGTAAATAATAATTTGTTTTTCAAATGAATTATTTAAACTAATAAGTAAATGTAATATAAATAAAAAACGATAGAATAAACCATGTAAATTTATCTCATAAACAATAAAACATTTTCTTAATCCATTATTTCTTTAAATAACCCCAAACTACACCTCAAACACCCATTATATGTATTTTCACACCTATTCCCTTGACCAACCCAATGCATCTCGAATCAAAGATGTCTGAACTAAACCGACCAAAAAACAATGAAAATACCATCCTCCTTGAGTCAAGTATTTATTTTGTGTTAAAATACATGTTTCCACCTATGTAGAACCTGTATTCAAGTACAAACCTATAATACTTCATACATATGCAATTTGAAGGCAAACCAACCCATGCTCTGAATAGTTGACACTATAAAAAACAATTCCCCAGATAAATAGATTTGATAGCCAAGACTATCCAAATAAGTCCCCATAAAAATAAACTACGATCTCACACCAACATGTGGTATTTACAAGTTTATCACATTCAGAAATCATTCATTTTAGAACAAAACCCCTAATTATGAATTTTATCAAACACATTGTAGATGTTTCCCACATCCTTTTTATAAAATTTATTTTACACCAAATGAATAACTCACCAATATTAGTAAAAACATTTATCATAAAAAAACATAATCATAAGAATTTTAAAACCACAAATCTCCATGTTATATACATATTTTGGATGAGGAGAATCCACCTACGTCAACATATGTCGCTTTGATGAAGACACACCACAACCTTCATAGATCTAAGATCTTTTAACCCTCAATTGATGGTTAATAAACACCACCCGCCCACTAAAAATACCCTAAAAAAGATATCTATTCAAGGAATCCCTATACTCAGGTTTCTAAAAATAGAAAACAAGAGGAGAAGGGAGGTTAATCAGTGATACAAGTCATACTTTTGATCCATAGGCCAAATGCTTGAAGAATCCAAGATAGGAAGCCTTAGAGTGAAGGAACCCATCATAATCAACCAAGGTTTCCCTCTCTTTATAGATCTATATCCAAGGGTAAAAATTATATTTTTAGGGTAAGTATCAATTTAAAAATATAATTTTCAACCAATTTTTTAATCATTATTTATTTTGAGGCATGTTTTGGGAAAATGTGTGCTAACTTTGCAGCTACTATAATACTAAAATTTATAAATATACATGGTTTTTCCTCATGGTTTACACAAAACAAGGGCCAATCATTCATGTTCCTTGATACCCTTATCAGGGTCCCATAATTTTTCCATATGCTTTATCCAAACCGTGTTCCAACCATGATCCTAATATAAGACCCTATAATTTTTCATATCATTGTTATTTATGAATCCCAAACATTTTCACAAAATAATATACAATCCATATATCAATAAATAAACCTAAAACCCTCTAAAACAAACTATATACTCCCAAAACCAAACACAACTACTTGATTGATTAGAAAGAAAAAATGAAACTATTAAATAACTAATATGGTGGGTGTGAGATTCTATGACACACACTAGGTCACTAGTATGTCTAATTTTTAGTTTTATTTAAATTTTGGTTCATTCTTGGAGTTCCCATGTGTTAGGGATACAAAATGGTAAATTTTTAGGAGAATATAAGGTGCATGGTAAGCACACAACTTGTCTAACTGTGAGTATAACCTGGTAAGGGATCTGCATGATGTAGAAGTGATGACATTCATAGTTTTCGAATGGTTATATAATCCATGAAAAAACTTGGGGGTAACATCATTTCTTGTTTTTTAGGTATATAATTGTCTTTCATGGTTTCAGCATTGTTTTTTTTAATTATGAAATACAACCATTCAACCAATCCATGTCACATAAAAGTGGTGTTTAATAATTTTTCCATAACATATGTATACCCCTTTTGCCTCATTTTTCTCTTCCCATTATGGTAATCCATCTTACCTTGGAATGGGAGCATATTACCTTTCATTTTGGGGTATTCACATTGGAATATTAGAATTTTGGATTTAGGTAAGACCCATTCTTCTTAGTTTCTTCTTACATCCCATTTCATTAGGTATGTTATTCCATTTTTCTAGAGATTTGGGACCTTATGGTTGATGTTTTAAAAATATACTATGTTTAATGTTGGGGGGTGGTATGTTTTATTTAATATGAATTATATCTGTGAGTCCTTGAGATTTCTATTCTATGTGGTTATCATCTAAGGTAGAGAGTTTTTAACAATATATGATGTAGGTGTCTCTGTTGAAGAGAATTTTCCATGGATTACCATTAAATATCAATTATCCAATGTTTTTTGTTTAAATTTTAATTTATATGATATATTGTACTTATAAACTCGATTTTTGGTGACATTCATACATTTTTTTGGAAATTTTATTGTTATAATAGGGTTTTCCAAAAGGGGGTGGCATGTACACACCCCATGTGTTTTAAGGAATTGATCGAAGAGATTTTATGGCTTTAAATTGATTTATAAAAAGGGTTTGGAAATGATCATTCCTTATAGAAACAGTTTTGATAAAATGGTATTTTTTTTATAAAAATAGCTTGTTACGTGGTTTTTATTTATATGATTCATGATTTGCGATTCTGTTGAACTGAGTAGCAAATTGGTTAACTATGGTGTGAGAAAAGGGTTTACCTAAGGAAATATTTGAGACATCAGAGGGAAGACCACATGAGTGTATCATCCCAAACTAGTTTTCTATAAAACCTATGCTCTGAGCTAGTAGGAAACTAGGACTTAGGCGTGCCTCCCCATATACCAAAGACTGCCGACTAGCAGTGAGGTTTTTGTAAGGTTTTAGTTGGGAGACTATACCCTCTGGTGATGGTAATAATAATAGTCCATATATATATATATATATATATAACATAGTGTAAGAAGGGAAATAACAAAATAATCAACAATAAAATCAGATAATGAACAAGAATAATCATAGTTGATGCAAAATAAATAGTAGGATTAAATTAAATCCTAAAGGAATAAAACTATTTAAAGATGATAAACGTGTCTTAATTGGTCATACAAAACAATAGACAAGAAATGTCACATGTGGATGATCGTAAGATTATGTAAATATATAACATGAAAAAACTCAAAATAAATCTCTATCATTATGAAAGAACCATTGTGGTCCATTACCATCCATCCCATGAAAAAAGTACCTCTATGATCACAAAAAACCAACTCCCAAGCCTGTCCCCTTAGTAGATTTCAAAACAATAAATTCAATACGCATATTGGGGGGCCCTTGTAGGGTGTGATTATGATCTCAGTAGGCCACTACCAACATGTACATATATTACACCCATAATTATACAGCTGTATGAAAAATATAAATAAAAATTCCCCTCATAGACATTTAATAATTAAACAACATCCACTGTGCTCAAAATACTCAAGGATGTATTTTCCTACTTTGGTCATCATTGTAATATCTCTGAGTAAATTCCCTATAATATATATATGTCATACAAAACATGGATTAATATACATATTTTTAGTGGAGAGGACCCATGGATTGATTCTTTGGTATCCCCTGAAGACTATCATATATAGTGAGCCCTCGGGTTCCACCCATAAACCTATCACCCAGAACCTTGTGCCATCTGATACCTCATGTTACACCAATATTGTGTCTATAATCCTAACGACATACCAAACAATAATTCTTAGGTCCCATGGAGCACTTCTTAGAAATCACTGTCATCTCTCATCATGACTTCTCGAGGTAGGAAAATGTTCATCCTACAATATATAATATCCCAATATTAGCTCAACAGATCAGAGTCCTGAGGTACAATGATACCTTTTCCTCCAATAATCCCAATCTATTATTCTAATGTATAATGGTTATCCTTATCCCTCAATTGAGGGTGTCATCACCAAATCCCAATGGTCCATCAATATCAACTGTTTCATTCTACAGTGGGAACCTCCAATATAACTAATGGTCTACACAATCCCCAAATCCGTAATATTTATGGGGTCCTCCACCAACAGTGAGTTGTCAAAACAAACTCAAAATATTGCTATCTTTGTGCACACAACTCCAATGGCGCATTTCTCCACAATGGTGATGGAAAATAACCATCATGTATATACGAAATGTCATACATCACATCATGCCCCTATCACCACGTTGCTGAAATCTCGATGGTCCACACCATCCAATGTCCTACGAGCCTTACCCTTAACCAGATGACATAGTTTCATGAAACTAACAACCATGTCATCTCAAACCTGTGATCATCATCCCCCCATGTATCTTGGGCCTAACCAAACCTAACAAATAATGTCACCTTGGTCCCAATGATCATCATCACATCAATGACTTTTGTCATTTATATCATGTTCCTAAGGAACTGATGAAATCATATCACATTTAATTAATTGAAATAACAACTGGCCAAACCACCCTAGTTTTTCAAAACACCATTACTCAGATTAACTTATATGAATAGGACAGGTAATACCCAACTACATCCCATAACATCATTTAATCAATTTGAAGACTTTAATTAATTAAATAATAGTGTCACTAAGACAAACCATTTTTTATATATGTAAGAACCCCAAAATACCCATAAATTAAGGGTAAATCGTGGAACCACTTATCTTGTACTTATAGGGACTTACTCATTGAATATAAAAATCAACTCCAGAAAAAAGTAGAGAAGTATGAGTTCTAGATAAATGATATAAAAATAATAAAAAAGATATCACATTGATTATGTATTATTCATGGTATGATAAATTAGAAATGGAAGAAAAATGATTCAAATACCCACCAATACACTTCAAATGAGTCTGAATTAATTAAATTCAAAGCTCAGATGAAGGAGGAAGGTGAAATATTGGAGTAAGAGTAGAATAGATAAGATCCCCCTATTGTGCGTCAAATGGAGAACATTGGAGGGGGATATAAAAAATATAATATATGGGAAAAAATAATTTTACCCCAATAAATGACCCACACAATTTGGAAACACTATTTGTATAATTGTGCACCAACCATGTGGTGCTCACTACCAAAGAACCAACACTCTATAGCCAAGCATGCGATTTTCCCAAACATACACAACCCATGTCTATCCACATTGTAAAAAAGTTTTAGAGACTCACATTTCTAGGAACCCCACATACATAGTTTAAAAAACAATATCCAATGAAATATTTGGCTTCATGGTTTCCCCTCATAGGCCACATGGTTTCATAAAACCATGCACCTCTATATTTGCTTTGTCAAAACTGATTTTCATGGACTAATGTTCCAGAAACTCAACTGAAACAATGAAAAACTATCTATGCCTTAAAATCCATTAAAATAGACCTAGTTAAATCAAACTCATTTAATTAGTTTTCAAATACCCAAAATAGCATTTGTCTCATCCATTAATCATAAAATTTCATAAAATTAGGGATTTTTAGACCTCAAAAAAATTGGATATTATAATCTCCCAACCATAAAATATCTAATTCTCATGATATAAATATTTACCTCAGTGATTGTACTAAACATCAAAATCTTGTTTACATCCAATTTTTATTCGTTGGTTATTAATCATGGTCAATTCCTTTTATGGCGCTCCCCACATTAGTAATTACCTACCTGATCGCTTCCCAAACAAAAATTTGTATATCGAATTATTCAAATGAACATCCCTAGAAATAAAATTAATCACATGATTTACCATAATTAGTTCAGATCATTACATTCTCAATTCATTCTTGGGTCTTACCAGACACCCCTCAAGTCCTGTATCTCATCAGATGCCCATTTTGAACCTGTACTATGCACAAAAATCAACAAAACCTGTGTATCATCAAATGGCCAAACAACCTACATCTCAACATATGATAAAAAATAAATTACACACAATATATATATTTAAACCCATCATAGTATCGATGCCTACACACCGCAAAGAAGCCCCAAATCATAGCCAATTATAATAATAAATCCTAGCACCAACACTCCTCGAATATATATATATATATGTGTGTGTGTGTGTGTGTCATGATACATAACTAATTCCAACATAATAAACAATTACTAGTGGTCCATAAATAAACCACTTGTACTCTTGCAAAAAAAACTAGTTGTGCCAACACAAAAAGAAACACCATGATAAAGGTGTACCTCTAATTATCGTCAGCTCCCCAACCTGGTCAGACCATGGATTCTCAATGACAGACACCCATCCTAAAGCTGAAATACAATGGGAATGTCCTCCCTATGTAATTTCACCATCTAATAGAAACTGATCCAACAACTATGTCTCTCTATCTCCACCACAACTCCTATGTGCAGATGAATCCCAGCTTCCAGCTCACGGTACCACTCTCAGTCCGACCACCTATCCATGAGTGTAACCCAGTCCCTAACTCCTAGCTGTCAGAGAATTCATACTATAGAACCTATTTATTTTCCCTATCTAAACACATACTCAACACTCTTTCAGATCCTTCTCACACAGAGTTTGAACATGTCCTGACTTCTCACACTAAATGCACACCATTGAAGAACAACTTCTTAGTAGCCTACCTGAGTCTCTGACCTAACTACCATACTAAAACTCCTCTTGGTCTCACTTGCATATACCCAAATAATCATGAAAAAGTTTACATGATTCCATAAATCTCAAATAATATCAATTCACCATTTTTTCTTCATCAATCAGTGCCTAATTCACTGACTTAGAGAATATTTTCAGCCTAAATATGTTTACCAAAGCCTTGATGGTGTGCCACAATCCTTCCTCAAAATGACACAACCAGTGAATGTTTTCTCCCACCATATGTTGTGAAACATAATATATGACAATGAAATTGGGCACATATTCCATAAATAATGTATCTCTCATCTAGAGTTTCATGAATTTGTGAGATCAGTCCACCTTCAATGTCTAAGGGTATAAGTTCACAAAGAACCTGGCCTTGAAATCCTTCAAAGACAACCCTTAATGTCTTCCTACTTGAACCTATACATCCATATAATGCTTTACTGGTCATTCTCGCATATTTTTATCCAAAATCACCTGCCACCGTGGGTTGTCTCATGCTGGTAAAAAATATTCTACATTGACTCAATATTGTTCTATGCTACATGTAGTCAGCCCTCACCCCAGATTAATTATGGGTTCATAGATTATAACTCATGAGTCAAATACACCATGGATGGCTCAACATAGTGATCTCCCTTGACAATACCTTGTATAAATTGAACCATGCTCTCCCTACAATACTCATCTATCCATGCCATAAAAGCTTCCTTCTTCTGTGGTTTTTTTCATATACCAAAGACTTTACCTATGTCCCGTGATCAATACGACCATATGGTGCCTCATCCTGTGCATGCTAATGCATCACCAAATCTCCACCATTCCGAAGCTTTAATAGAAACCTTCTAAGTGGACTCATGATGAAGGAAAAATACCATTTTCAAATATGCATAACTGTATATATATATATATATATTACCATTAGGGAAAAATGTAATAATAATCACATCTCACCACACATACACTCCCCTACCACACACTTGTCACATAAATTCCTACCCCGCGACCCCTTACCTAACTATATTTGAGTTAGGTGTCATATATAATCTAGCCTCATGGCCCCTCTCCTACCTATATCAAAGCCAGGCATCATATATCATGTATAAAAAGATATAAATCTATGGAGGTTTTGTAGAATACAACAAAATGTCTATACATTAATTTTTTTTTATATTTTTGTGGACATTTTAAATAACTCAACCCCTTACATCATCTAATTCTACCATTGTTAGGTTCAAGAACATATATCACATGTATATATAATAACATATTAATATCACTAGAAATGACATACCTAGGATAAATGAGTAGAAATAAAATAAAATAACTAATCCAAAAAATTATATTTAGTTTATTTTTTCACACTTTAAACATCCCAACCCCTCTTAGTGCCTTAAAATTTCCCCAATAATTATTTACATGCATAAATATATATCATATCACCCTATGTGCCAACTATGATTAATAAATAACTCTCCCTCAACATATCACGCTAAGGGTAAAACCAAATAATAGATAAACATCACAACCAAATATACCACTCAAGGAGGAAATAAATTAATTGTTAAGAAACAAAGAATAACATCAATTTACCACTCCTAGAAACCTATTATATCCTCTATCTATGGTTAAGTAGGCACCCAAGCAGGATATCTTCACCCAGTTCAAACAACATCCTATTCTGTAGTGTATCATAGCCCAAATAGTAAGACAATAATGGATAATAAACTTCTTTGATACCATTTTAGCATCTTAACCTATTTTTCCCCTTAACCTATTCCTTAGGTCAATTGACCAATAGGCCTTAGGCATGGATCCTCATATTCCAAAGGATGTTGAATACTTTCAAGGGTCTGATTAGGTTATAGTGGGGATATTATACCCTATGTTGATGATATTAATAATGGTCTATATATATTTAAGAAAACAGAAGAAAATCTATAATAGAAAAATAAGTAATAAACATAGAGGAATCATAAAAATAAGTATAGAGAAAGAAAAATAAATATAAGTACTAATGTCAATCCAAAAGGAATAATACTATTTGAAAATAACAAACAAGTCATAAAAGTTCATACAACACAATATACAAGTATGTTCACCCTTGGAAATCTGTAAGAGTGCATGCATTTATATTACAAAAAAATATCAAAAGGAAACTCCAGATCAATACAAGAAACACAATAGTCTATTGACATCTATTGAATTTAAAGGGTACATCTATGATCACTAAGGTCTAAATATAGATCACAATCCCTTATTTGATATCAAAAACCACAATATCTACAGATGTCCCGAGGATCCTATGTCGAGTGTGAGCATGATCATAGTAGGACACCACCAACTTGTTTCTATCTTGCATCCATAATTATGTGGGTGTATAAAAATTATTAATAAAAATCCAACTCACACATGTTTAATAATTAACCCTCTTCTATTGTGCTCATTGACTATAATGAACTACTTACTTGCTTTATCCAATGTAATCATATCTTTAAATATCTTCCCACATATATAAATGGAATATATTAGATGTATGAATATATATATTTGAAGTGGAGAGGACTCATAATTCCTAGGAATTCTCCGAAGAGTATCATTTCTAGTGAAACCTTAGGTTCCAACCAAAACCAATTCACCCATAACCTCATTCCATTCGACAACTCACATGCCACTGATCATGTATCTGGTGTCCTAACTACATTCCCAACAAGAAGTCCTAGGTCCTTCAGAGGTCTACTCAAAAATCACCATCGACTATTAATACAACTTCATGAGGCACGGTAATGTCCATCCTCTATTATATAATAACACATCAACATCTCAACATTTTGATGTATCGTGGAACAACAAAATTCATCCTCCAATAATCCTGACCCATCTGCCTCATTTATTGAGGTGATGCTCAACCCCCAACTAATGGTCTCATCACCATATCCTGATGGTCCATCATCATCCACATTGTATCTATACATTTAGAACCACCAACAAAAACAATTTTCAACACCATCCTCTAGGATATAATATCTATAGAGGCGTCTACCAATAATAATGGGCCAACACCACATCAACGCAGTCCTATCTATGTTAACATGACTCCAATGGAACATGAGAAAACTACAGTGAGAATAAATCACCATCATCTACCTAAGGAACATAATATAGAACCTCATTCCCCCATGACTATGTCACCCAAATACCAATGGTAAACACCATCCAATGTCCTGTGGGCCATGCCCTCTACCTGAAAACTTCATCTTCTCAAACTCAATACCATGTTTCCTAAAACCAGTTACCATCATTTCCCTATGTATTTTGGGTCAATCCCTAACAGACAAACCATGTACCCATAGTCTTGGTGATAATATATATGATCTAAAACATTTTTAAGATTCCTTTGGAATAATTTTAGGTACTCCTTTACCTTTTTTGAGTATATATTTTTTGGGTTTTCATTTGGGGTTGTCATGGATGAAATGGGAGATATTCAAAAGACCATGGGGCTATTCATGGCTGGGGCATGGGTGGGAAAAACTCTGTAGTTTTACCCAGGAAACCATACACTATATTTTGGAGATACATGAGGTGGAACATGGTTGGTGAATGATTGTTACGAACTGTGTAACCTACCTCCACAAACCATCCACCCTCAGATAGAGGGGGTTTGCATGGTTGGGGGATAGTTCATCAAACATTGAACTGTTTTGGAGAAATCATGATCCCCCCAAGGATAGGTTCTTGGTTAAGGAACATAGTTTGGAAAACCGTGTGTCGCCACCCCAAAAACCATGCGCCTACGTTTTTAATCCCATGAAATTTTAATTAAAATGCATGAACCCCATGTTTTTTACCCCAATCACCCCTATTCAGCCTAAAATGAATTCCATTGTTTTTGGAGGTCTCGAAGAGGATTCTAAAGCGCCTCGAACCCCTTTTAGTAAAAATAGATGATCCAATTGAAAGATCATCTCCACTTTAGGTATTTAATATCTTCTCATTTGGTTTCTTTTCTCTCTCCCATATTTCTATCTTCTTTTTTAAGGATGATTTCTTCCATTGATGATGGGTTTAGATCTTTGTTTTGATGGATCACATTTCATTATATCTTGATCCAAGTTTTTCATCTTAGATCTTCAAAATCATTGTGATTTTGATCTTTTTTCATAGAATTGGGGATTTTGGTAGGGTGAATATCTATAAATGATCTTGAAGTAGGTGTTATAATTTTAAAATATGAAATTATTTATTTTAATTGAGTTTATGTAATTGCTCAATTTCAATTTGAAAGTTCTAAAATTGTATTCTAAATTGAATTAATTAATTTTTTTATTAATAGGATTATGAAATTAATAAAATAATGGGCATTGGAAAATTTTCCTACAAATTATTATGATATTGATAGCGACCAATGGGGAATGATGATATTATTTATATGATGATGTATAAATTTCTCATGTTGAAAAATGACCTTATAAAAAGGGTTGAATAATGAAATATGGAAATGGTTGATATATGGGTTGATGAAGTGAATTCATGAGATATGATGTTTATGACTGAGTTATGGGATAAGGAATACTACTCCAAATACCCATGGGATGTCAAAATTCCTCTCAATTCCCCTAATATATATATATACATAGATATATATATATATAAATATCATGCATATGATCACTAAGATTTGGGACATGAATTATTTCTCTAAATACCCATGGGGTTCCAGACTATGACACTAGACTCCAATGTTTGAATGTCAGATTGTTATTAAATAAATAATGTAAACTCATGATGGAATGAAAAGTAATATCCCATTGGGGATGTTTCATACTCCAACAAGGGAAGAAGAATGAATTTATGCTTTAGGTGTCACAGTGAACCCAGGAATGTATGTTGTTAATTAAATAATAATTTAATGTGAAAACCATTTAATTTATTTTTGTTAAATTATTATTTATACTACTTAATACATTGTTATATATAGGATACTATTTTAGACACCATTGGTGATAGACTACTAAAATTTACACACATCCTAATAGGGCTTTCTAATTGGTACCTGAATAGGAATCATGTTTTTAGGGTAGGATATGAGAAATATCCCTATGTTAGATGTCTATGTGGGGATTGATCATGGATGAGGGAACCGAACATGATTTCAAGACCCGCTTGTGTGTTTTCAATGTCATTATTTTTTGTCTTCATTTGGAACTTGACATATATTAGGGAATGACATATTTGTTTCATTATTTTAGATATTGTATTCCTATTTTGGGATTATCATGTGATGTTGTTCTTTATTGGCTGTGATATTATTCTTGTTATTATTATTTTCATTTGGATAATGGTTATTTATCTCTTCTATTGTGTAGCTTTGATAAATAGGGTATCGTCTCCCCAGGATCTATAATAAACCCTTGATAATATTTGAAATCCTCTTCAAACAAGGAGGAATTCTAGATGTCATACAAACATCCATATTGAGGCACCAGTATATGGAACTTAGTTCTGAATATTACAAATTCGTATTAGATGGATTTCCTTTTCTTTTTTTATCATGCTTTTTGGGATTGGTATATAGGATACATGGATGAGTAGAGCATTGGTCATGAGATCATCCATTGGAGTAGCTAGCCAATGTACGGTGCAGAACCAAATTACCCATGGTAGGATTATTGTTGTTATTTTTTTGTTACAATTGAATGTTATTTTACCTCATGTGATGAACTTTTTTGGGATGTTATTATTTTTTTGATATTTTTCTATTATTTCCTTGTATATAATGAGGGTTTTTTAACCATGTTTCATTTTGGGCACCCTATATTTGTTATTAACTGAATCATTTAAGGTACGTATGGAAAACCATAATTTGGTTGAGTTGTTTATGTGAAAATTATTTGCATTACATTTGTAATTTAAATAAAAATATTCCTAATAATACAATTAAATTGTCAAAATTATTCTAATTTTTGTGATTAAAATGGATAAAATGGGAGTCTAATTAGAAAATTTAAATATGGAAGTGTTTTACCTTATGTTTACCATCACCAAGATGAGGGATAGTTGAGGGTAGTGTTAATGCCTTGGTTTAGACCATGTGGTGGGGTATGTGGGATGACTTTTTATAGATTTATGTGAATCCAAATTATGTAAATATGTTAATATTGTGGTATGTTTTCTAATAAGTTTTTTTCATTATAGACATATTCCACCATGATGACACTTGTTGATAGGATGATAGGAGGACGAGGCTAGAAATGTTCCTCTAGAATTGGATCAAGAGGCTATGATACATCTGGGTGAAGGAGATAAAGAGTATTTCTATGAGAAAATTTATTAATTTAAGAAATTTATTGAAAGGGATCCATGGTGGGTTGTGTTGAGTATGTGTGATTTGAAATTCTAGTTCCAGTTACAGAACCCTACGATATTCAATATAGAGGGTGGACCTAAGGTAACTAAGTTCTAAATTTAATATATCTCATAGATACTGACCATTTAGGGACTCATTCTGAGAAGAGAGTCATGATTGTGGTCTATATGTTACATTATCAAGATTAGTGATTGTGGTATATTAATACTTGGGATGAGAAACTGGAGAATATGGAGGGGAAATAATTTCAGAAAATGTTCCTAGAGCACTTCTACCCTAAGATTATTAGGCAGGAGAGGGAAGTTAAGTTTATGTGGTTAACCTAAGAGAGTATATTTGGGATGAAATACGCTAGTTTCCTTTCATGTTTGCATATCTTTGTTCTAGCATTTTCTACAAAGGAGGTTACAATCATGAAGTAATTCCAGGAAGGAATTTAGTGCAATATTAAGAACCATCTTAACTTCATTAGTCTAAACATGTTTTCTAAGGTGGTGAGTCAAGATCACATATTAGGATAACCTAAATGAGGCTTCCAGTGGAATAAAGTTGGTTTCTACTGGATGACTAGGTGTCACTTATTTCGAGATTAGGAAGACTCAATATGAAAATGTTGACCAGGGAGATTGAAAAAAAATTATCCACGTAGAAGGATCAATTACTTAGTGCAATAACTGAATATACTACCACCAATGTTACTGGCCAGGTCACATTCATATCTAATGTCCATGAACACTAGTGGAGTGTCGAGCCTATGGAAATATGGTTCACTTTTATAGGTATTTCAAATAGCATGTATGGACCATAAATAGTAATAGGTACTATCCTCGAAGATTATACATTTTCATGTTCCTTATTTGATACATGATCAACTCAATTTATTATATCTTCAAAAGTTGTGAGCACTTTTTGTTTGGTAATGGAATTTGTCAGTGGGGTTATGATGATCAAAACACCATTAGGAGTGTAGTCAGGGACATATTTTTAAGAAAAGGGTTTACTCTTGAGGTTAGAGAGTATCATTTCCTTTATGATCTATTCATAATGTACATGTCATGTTATGACATGATTTTGGTTATGTATTAGTTGGTAGTATATCAAGATCACATATATTTTTACCATTGGAGAGTGACCATTAGATATCATGAGGGTAATAGTTATCTTTATCATAGAGAGTGTAATAACAAGGCAGTCCATACAGGGCCAGTTCATCAATATTTAGGGGAGATCACAACTCAAATTTCAAGTATTTTTATCGATGAAAGCGGTGTAAAACATTATGTCTTTCCACACATAGTGGAATAGTTTCATGATGTGTTTCATAATGAATTATTAGGGCTAAAGCCATATATGGATGTTGAGTTTACAATTGAGCTCATTCTTGGAGTTGAAGTAGTATTTATTTTACCTTATAAAAAGGCACCAATAGAGCTTCAAGAATTTATATCTCAGTTGAAAGAGTTCATGGATAAAAGACTTATCTATCCAAGTTTGTGTCCTTGGGGTCCTCCAGTATTGTTTCCTAGGAATGATGATGAGAACTCAAATTTATATTTTTATTATTTGATTTTAAATCAGATGAAAGTGAATAACTAGTATCCTCTTTCACATATCAAAAATATATTTGACTAGTTGAGAGTGGAATGTGTCTTCTCCATGATTATATTGAGGTTAGGGTATCATCATTTGAGAGTTAGACAATATAATATACCACAAAATACTTTCTGAAGTAGTTATGGCCTATATGATATCATTTTTATTCCATTGGGTCTGACGAATGGTCTTGTTGTGATTATGACCTTGGTAAACAAAATCTTCCAACAATACCCAGATCACGTTTTTATTGTTTTTTGGATGAAATCATGGTTTACTCCAAGACTTATGATGATCATTACCAATATACTAAAATTATATTTAGTATACTGAGAGAGTATTGGATATACACCAAGCCATTGAAGGTTCAATTATAAATCGATTGTGTACATTTAATGGGTCACATCATCTCTGAGGAAGATGTATTAGATGACAGAGATAATGTTTAGGAAGTGATTTCATAAGATATACCCAATTTGTTTTGATATATTAGTCCTTTTGGTTTTAGTATGTTAGTATAGGAGGTTCATCCATGCCATTTCCTTCTAGGAAGAATTACTTTTGGGTTTGAAAAAAATGATAATTATGTTTTAATGGTCTGGATTATGTAGGAGGGCCTTCCTAATGTTGAATAAGAATTTTACTAGAACACCAATTTTGATTCTACCCAATCTAGGTTAGGCGTATAACATGTTTTGTGATGAATCCAAGATCATAATTGAAGTAGTATTCATTTAAGGTGATCGGGTTGTGGTGTATGGGTCACAGTAGTTGAGGCCACATGAAGGGAAGTACCCTATGCATGATCTCAAGTTAACAATAGTTGTTTTGACTTACCGTGTTAATGAAATTATCTGTTTTGTGAAATTTTTACTGTGTATACCCAGAAAAAGAGTTTAAAGTTTATCTTTTTATGTAATATTTTAATCTCTAACATTAGGGATTTGTTGAGTATATGTAGTCTTTTGACTTTCAGCTAGACTATACCCATGATAAGGGTAATAAAGTTACATAATCTTTATAAAGGAAGACACAAACTCAGGATGTTCATGGGTCTATTTATAAGAGGAATATTTTTAATTTTTCTGAATAAGATGCATATTATGTTGTAGGAGGTCCATGTGAAGATGACCCTCATGTATGTATTTGTTAATTCCACACTTTTAAACTAGATCATGGAGTGGTATTGTAAGGATTTATAGTGTTTTTCATTGAGGGAAAGCCTAGAAGTTGGGGAGTCAATAACTGATTTTACTATTTATGAGGATGAGATCATATATGTTTGGAACCATGTTATTTTGGCTATGTGTATGAAAGAAGAGTGTATTTGTGAGTTTCATGGATCGAAGTGGTTGGTACATCCTAGTTTGAACAAAATGTTCCATTACCAGTGATGATAGTATTGGTGTCCAAAAATGAAAAGTGAGAATATAGGGCTTGTGAAATAATGTAACACCTTCCAAAAATTAAAGGATGAGCGTCAATGACTTTGTTGTTTAAAAAATATTTGGCCATTCGATAATAAAAGGTGGATGAAGTTACCATGTATTTCATGGGTGGTCTTTTGAGGACAGCATAGAAGAATGATGTCATATGGGTCATTATGGACTGATTGATGAAAGTATCTCATTTATTTCCTATCCAAGAGACTTTATCAATGGATTAGTTTGTATAGTTGTATTTTTGGGAGATAGAATGTCTACATGGGGTTCCATTAAGAATAGTTTTCGTCCATGACTCACATTACAATTCACAATTATATAAAGGATTAAAATGGTTCTTATTATATAGGTGTTTCTATGTATGAATTTCAACCCATAGAAAGATGGTTATCTAGATTGTAATATATAGGTATTGGAATATATACTATGGGAATGTTTCCTAGACATTAGTGGATCTTTGGGGAAGTATCTATCACTCTTTGAGTTCAACCATAATTATAGTTATCGGGAGACACTTTATATGGAAATATATGAGGCACTTTAAGATAGGCTATCTAGACCACATCTATGCTGGATGGAGGTAGGTGAGTTAGAATTGTTGGGACCAAGTGTCATATAGGATACATCAGAACAAGTTCAGCTGATTTATAAATGTATGGATACAAATCAGAGTAGGCATAAGTCATTTTTTGATAGATGTTGATGACCCCTAGAGTCTGTAGAGGGTGATCATGTGTACCTTCAGGTTACTCTTAGATTATGACACTATATGATATGGAGGTAAGGAAAGTTAACACCCAGTTTTGAAAGGACTTTTGATATTATGAAAAGGATTATTCTGGTGGAGTACTGATTGGATCTCCCACATATTTGTAGTGATATGAAAACTATTTTTCATGTGTCACAACTTCAGAAATATCCCCCTTCCCCTTATCGTGTGATATATGTTGATGATGTTGAGATTGAGGATACTTAATCATTTTAGGAGCATCTGATTCGTATAACTGATTATAGTGAGAAAGTGTTCTGGGTAAATACCATGTTGATAGTTCTAGTATTGTTGAAACATGGTCGTATTTTGGATAGAAATTGGGAGATATAATTAGATACATGGGATCAGTGGACTAACTTTTTTTCCTCATAATATTAGAGA
Organism: Viscum album; assembly: GCA_963277665.1. NCBI lineage: Eukaryota > Viridiplantae > Streptophyta > Magnoliopsida > Santalales > Viscaceae > Viscum > Viscum album. The sequence goes on along the minus strand of OY728123.1, from coordinate 740,294,298 downwards.
TGCTTTGGAGTACATCTCAAGGATGAGTGGTTATAAGGTGTGGAGATTTCAAGATCTTGGCCTTTTTATAGATTACTTATAAATATTTCTAGGTAATCATATAACATTATTTTGATTATATATTGGTTGGGTTTTCATTTGGGGATGTTTTGGGAGAAATTGGATAAATTCATAAGCCCATGGGGTTATGGATTATTGGCACACTGTTAGTGAAAACCGTGGATTTTTTCCTAGGAAACTATGGACCCTATTTTGGAGAGATATGAGGCAGCAAAAAATTAGTGTTTGGTCTGACCAAACCTTGCATCCAACCTCCCCAAACCATTCACCCTCAAACATATGGGGTTTTGTGGTTGGTGCATGGTTTGAAAAACCATGTTCCACTTAGGAAAAACCGTGCATCTCTTAAGGAGAGGAACATTATTAAGGAACTTGGTTTGGAAAACTGTGGACCTACAGCCAAAAAACCATCTGTGTGGGTTTTAAATCCCCCAAAAGTTTAATTAAAATTCCTAAAACCCCTATTTTTTTTACCCTAATCACCCATATTAAGTCTAAGATGAATTCCAATGTTTTTGGAGGTCCTTGAGAGGATTCCAAATCTCTTAAAACCCCTTATGGTGTGTATCAAATATTTGGTTGAAGGATCATCTCCTATTTTAGTATGTAATATTTTATTATCTAGGTTCCATTCCCTCTCCCATATTTATAACATATTTTGGCCGGATTAATTCTTTTTTCAGAAATGGGTTTTGATCTAGGATTTTATGGATCATATTTCATTGGATCTTGATCCTAGTCATTAGTCCTAATACTTACATGTTGTTGTGATTTTAATCATTCCACATCAAATTGTGGATTATAGTTTGGAAAAAATGATCAATGATCTAGAAATATGTGGTATAATTGTCAAATCCCAGATTCCTTCTTTTAATTTTGTTAAGGTAATTGTGAAATTGAAATTTCCATATTTTTAAATTGAATTCTAAATTGAGTTAATTAATTTTTTTATTAGTGGGAATATGTGATTGATGGAATAATTTTGTTATGAAATTGGTCTATCAAGTGATTATGAAATTGATAGAAACCTATGGGGTGTGCCAATATGATTGAAATGACTGTGTATAAAATTTTCATGTTGATATATGATCTTATGAAATGGGATGATTAATGATATATGGAAATTATTTATAAACAGGTTGAGGAATTGGAATCCTAATATATGATGTCTATGAATGAGTTGTGGAATGAGGAATAGTACTCTAAATACAAATAGGGTTCTAGACTATTGCTCTAGGCCCCCAATATATATATGTATGGCATGTGATCATGGAGTTTTGGGACAAGGACTGCTGGACCAAATACCCATGGGGTGAAAGGATTCTGATCATGGAACCCATTTTATGAATATGGTATTGATATTAAATGATTAATAAAAACACATTCTAGAATCATATGTGATATCCCATTGTGAATGGTTCAGACTCTGGCATGGGATGAAACAGGAATTGATGGATCAGGTGTCCCTATGAACATGAGATTATAAGTTCTTAATTAAATAATAATTTAATTTGAAAACTATTTACATTACCTTATGTACATTATCTCTATGAATCTACATATATTTTTATCTAATGGGTACTGTTTTAGATTCCATTATTAGAGCCCTAATGAGTTGTACTGTCACCCTACGTGGTCTGCCATATCGGTACCTAAACAGAAGTCATGTTTTTTAAATATGGAAAGGGATATATACCTATGTTAGATGGATGAGTTGGTATATAGAATAGATGAGGTAATGAGACATAATTTCGGGGCCTTCTTAAGAGTTTTCAATGTCTTTATTTGGGGTTTTTTATTTGGAACTTGACACATAATATGGAATGAAATATTTACTACATTGATTTGGATATTGAATTCCTCTTTTTGGATTAACATGTGATGTTTGCCTTTATTTTTTATGGTATAATTCTTATTTTTTATGATTTCTACACCAGTTATTTATCTCCATTTTAGTGATTATTTTATAAATATGGTATATTCTCCCCATGATATATAATAGACCATCACGACTATTTATAAGCCTCTGGTATACGGGGAGGCATGCCTGAGGTCACGTAACCGACTGGATTAGGGCACCAGTATGTGGGACCTCCTACATGAAGTAATATCATAATCACTAAAATTCCTTAGGCCTTTACCATCATATCCTCAAAGAACCAATGAAATCATATCCTATATATTTAATGTAAATAACAACCATCCTAACTCACCTAGTTGGTCAAAATCCCTTTAATTGGATTTGCATATATTAATAGGCTAGGGCGTACACAATGACATCCCTTAACATCATTTAATCAATTTATTGACAAGAATAAATTAATTATAGTTCTCACTAAAAAACAACATGAATATTTATGTATGCACCCCCAAACACATGTAAAATTGTTTAGAAATATAGGAACCTCATACCTTACAAATTTAGGGACTCACATGTCCAATATCATCCTCTAACTCAACACAAATTCAGAGAAAGGTGAGTTCAAGTCAAAAAATTTAAAATATTGAAAAAGAGATCTTAGTAATGAAACATTATGTATAGAGAGATAAATCCTAAAGATAAGTAATAAGATTAAATTAATTACTGATACGCTTCCAATGATATTGACGACATTCAATTCGGATATTGTATGAAGGAGGAAGGACAAAGACTATAGGAGGAGAAAAATAGAGGAGATACCCCTATTGAATTTGAAATAAATGTTAGAATAGTAGGATAGAATGAAATATAAGAGATGGGGGAATTTATCACGACTTGACCAAATATAGGGTTCAAGCCTCAACTAACCCAAGCCCACACCTATAGGCCAGGGGTGTCGACCAGCATTGAAGATATACCTAAACTTAGGGAGGCCTTTTCCTATGAACCTATATTCACACACACATCCATCTCGATGAAAAAGTGCATAGTGAGATTTAAAATATTCATCCTTAATATAAAGTAAACCAATAATGAATGAACCTCTTGAATATACTAGATTATTGTATTCTTGGTCCCAATGAATGGCTATGTCGGCCACTGGAACCATCACTAGATTCCCTATCCTAAGAGCCACACTCGAGACACTTTGAAAGAATTTCCCTAAACCTAAGAATAAACACTGTAAAGGGACTTGTCTGAACAACTTCCCTATGATCAAAACTCCACTAATGAAAATCTATAATGACCTAACCCAATATGGGGCATGAGCCACAACACCCCTAACCCACAGCCACAGGCTATGGGGTGGTTAGTAGCACCGAAGGAAAATCTTTATGCAGGAGGAATTTTACAAATAATAAGAGTATCCAAATGTTCTAAAAGTACCACTACATTTCTCTGTATCTCAATCATATTCGTATACGTAACAATCCAAGTGATGCTATTCTTTATCACTACGCTGTATAGTCAATGGGATGGAAACACTAAGTAATGGAGTCACTCCCTTGTATGTAATGGAGTTCCAATCTGATTGTATCTATAGATGGAATGTTCCCTTTATGAGTGGACCCCTTATCATAATAGTTTGTGGGTCCTCATTCCACTAGAGTGGAACACCTCATCAGAATGGGAACGGGTCCTCTGAAGATACTTTTAGAGTGGAACCCCTGACATATGAGGGTGAGAGTCCCCAACTTTGAGTTTGTGTCCCCTCGACTATGAGGTACGGTGACATGGTGTGGCTTTCCTTGGATAGTAACTTCTAGGAAAACAAATGAGATGTTGGGAACCATAGCTGGACTATTGGAACTATGTCTACTCCTTCTCATAGGAAAAGGAATCCCTGATTTTAGATATATAGTCGGTACTAGTCACATCCCCTTGGACAGTGGAGGTGGGATGGGGGTAGTTATGGATCGAACCCCATCTTGGGTTGGATCATGAAAAAAAAACCATTTCAACCAAATAAATGAACCATATGGTTTAGCCGCATGGTTTAGATAACCATGCTCTGACTATGTGGTGCTCACCACCCAAGCTCCAAAACCTTTAACTGTTAGGTTCATAGTTTTCTAAACAATTCATAAGCCATGTCTGTCCCCTATATTAAAAACATTCCGAGAATCACATGGTCATGAAATCAAACCTTCATGGTTTTAAAAACATTGTTCAGTGAACAAGTGAGCCACACAATTTATCAAATAGTTCCACTTTATTCGTGTTTTTTTCAAAACTGAGTTTCCTGGGCAGGATGTAATCAAAACTCAAATGAAACCCCAATTCACTTTTAGGGAATTAGAAAATGACTACAAATATGTCCATGGAATAATCAAACTTTTGGTTTTCAAGGATGTGTTAGATCTTTAAGGTAAGATTACCATGATTTCTTACAATATTAGATGTTGAGAGACTGTGTTTTCTCATGGAGTTGAGCCAATGGAAGATCATGAGAGCTAACATTATTTCAAAACTGGATAGAAGACTTGTTTAGATTCTCTCACAATAGCATAATGGTTTGGTCTATAGTTTCACATTTTCCCTAACAAGATAGTTTATATTATTTATGAATTTTTTTTGTTCCATTTTTTTTGGTGAGATATATGATCCCCATTTACATTTATTGGGTTATTTGATGATTTTGTTATGCTTTCCCTTTCTTGTGGGGTATTTTGAGCATGTGGATCCTTATGACTTGGTTTATTAATTTATAACATATTGAAAAATGATTTGGGAAACATGTTTTAGTTGAAATAGAAAAAATGGGTTTCAAAACTTTATTTGAATATGAAATATTTTTAAAGTAGTTGTGTTTAGAAAAGTGTTTTCAAACATGTTTATTAGCATTCATGATTAAAATCCTTAAAGATATTCATGGTGTTATCATACTGGTATTTCTTCATCACACCATACATATGCCTTTGGGATTTTGTAGAATTTTTTTATAGGAATTAGGTAAGGGTATGATCACCTTTTACTAAGGTGGAACTTCTTAACTATCAATGATTGTGTTTTTGGAAGGATATGTATTCTCATGTGGTTAGATCAAGTTGTGTAATTTTGGAATTTTTTATATATTTTATGTACATATTGGAATTTTTTAGTCTTTTCCACCATCTTTTTATTTTTTGGACTTTAGACTCAAGATATCATGTATATGTCCAATCACAACATGTTTTGTGTATGATGTATATTGTTGTCTATGGTATATTCCTCAAATTTATTTTACACTATGGATATTCTATTTTATGTTTTGGACTCTAATTATATTTCCATGGATGTCTCATTTCATGAATGGGTGATGTCTCTTTTTTGGCAGAAAAAGCATTCCCAAGAGATTGTTGTTTATATCTAGTGCTTGTCACCAACCCATGGTGATCGAGAATGCACTTCCTGCAATTTTGTGGGCTCACTCAGGCAACAAGTTGGGTCAAATCGGGTTTGATTGTTAGAAAATGGAATCATAAGAGTTTTTTGTTAGGGAGTTATTGGTAGATTGGAGTTAAGGCTATTGTGACTCAAGAGGTAGAGATAAGGAAGTCATTGGAATTCTATTCATTGTGTAAAACCCTGAGTTTCCATGAGTGGTAGGGGATTTTTGTTATGTTTTGATCCCAGTTATGGGGTTTCTTAATAATGTTTTTATATATTTCCCCATTAGTTTTGTGACCCAAGGAAATCCAAGATTCATATTGAGTTTTGGGGGTGAAACTAGGAGGTATAGAGGAAGGATACGGTCAATGTTCATGGTTAGTAGAAACTATGTATAGCTTGTGTGGTCTTATATTCCAACATCCAATGAATCCAACATTGGTGGTCTATGGTTTGCCTAATCATTCATATAAACCATTAAAAGTTGAAAATACATGTAATTTTATTTTATTTGCTACTTTTTGCTTTTAGATTTCATTTTTATGCTTTTACTTCTTATTGATAACCCTAATGAGGGTATATTTTGGTTCTTTTGATCTGGTTTGAGATTTAATTATACTTGAGGATGCTTATATTTTGTTCCTTGAAGACAATTCCTCCTAAAAGAACCTCATCTAGGGATAGAGATGGTGTAGTGGAGAACACCCTACAAGTAACTCCTCTTATGGATGGGACTGTAGTGAAGTAGGTGATTTTTATAATATAATGCATTGGTCATGTATGTGGTCATGAATATACTTATACAATGGAATGTTCTCATATGTTTACAAGAAAACATAAGTTAGTGTTCCTTTTAAAAAAAGGAAACAATGATACCATAGTGTGGTTGGATTATATCATGTTTATCATTGAGTTCTTGAAGATCCCTAAGTGGTATTCAACATGTATGTGCTGGAAGGACTATGAATGAAGTGGTAGGGATCGATGAAGCTCTCAAGGAGTCACAAGGATCTCACATTTATCACTTTCAAGGTGGTTTTCAATCGGAGGTTCTACAAAGAGTCGTTTAATGGGTGAAGGTTTGTGATTTCTTGATGTTAGAGAAAGGGGATCATTCAGTTATGAATAATACCTCCTATTTTATTGAGATGGAAGATGTTTCTGCAGATCTCTTTCTAAATGATTAAATCAAGGATTTACATTCCAATATTGGATCGAGGATAGATATAATTTATATGCATATTATTAACTATATAATAACCTATTATTAGTTGTTTGATAATTTGGATATGGTAGAGGATAATCTGATTGGTATGAAAGGGATCATTATTTCTCTTCAAATGGGTGGAATGCAGAGTTATTGGTTAGGGAAGAATCAGAAGCAGGATGATTCTTACTGGGGTAGTGGAAATAATGTCAAACATTCATCGATTTCTTTTCTTGAGGATTCTTCTAGTAATAAGACCATATTTTTATCCATTCAGGAAGGCGGGACACTCTAACCCTCATTTCTCATAGACTTCAAGGATGTAAAACTAATGAGGGTAGTTAGGACATATCCAACACTTTTTTTCTATTGGCTTCACGGGTGATAAATGTGGGATCCAATTTTTCAAAGGGCCCTCATGTATAGTTAGGGGCTTCTAAAGGTGAAGAATCTCACCCTCATGGTAAGTGAGATTATCACTATGGAATGAATATGTTTGGATAGATTGAGATATAGAATCTCTTTATGGCATATGTTATGAAAGAGGAATCATAATTAGGGTCGGTCACCATGAGAGGTATGGTATTTAAAGATTATTCAATGGCCTATTTTTTTATCACTATCGCATTCCATTCCTCCTATTTAGTAAAGTGGCTTTGTGATTTGGGTATGTGATATAAGTTGATAACTTGTGTTATGAGTTTTATAACCCTATTAGGTAGAAAGGAGTAAGGTGTCTAGTGCCGACTTGTTCCGTTCAAGGGGTCTTGAAGAAAAAAATATTTCCTTAGATAAAATTTATTAAAGTGTTTATCCTCTGTTTTCTCTAGAGATAAGTGCACAAAAATAAATATTTCACCTTTAGTTAGATAAAAATGTGATCTTTTTGAAGTTGAGTGATATAGAAAAGAAAAAACAGCAACTGAAAAAATGAAAGAAATTAATAAAATTATTGAAGATAAATTGAAAGTGATGTTATTGAAAACTATTATATATGAATTAATATTAGGTCATTTTTTTCTATTGCAAATTATCCTATTTCAAATCTATTCAATCCTCTTCTACTTATCTGATTAATGTGAGATTCTAGAATAGCTTCCTCTCCTCCATTGGTCAAATAGTGATGGTGAGAGTAAAATTTTCCAAGATCTCATACTTTCCTCCTCTCCTTATAATGTGGGATAAAGTTTCATAAAATTATCTTAATTGACTTAGGTAATTCTCAATCGGTTCTTGTTTATCCTAAACAATCCAGAATGTCCACAACCCCTCCCACACATATAGACGATATTCAAGTACTTTACCACTGAGCCCTCATGTATCCCATTATATATAAACTAGATCCTAGAGGATGTAGATAAATATCATTGACCAAATAAAAATTAAAAATAGAATATAAAACCAAATACGATCATACATGATAATAAAAACTATAGTTAGAAACTGAAATCAACATCATGGAAGAGGTAAAAGAATTTATACCATAATGGGTTTGAACTAAATAATTAAAAAAAATGAAAAACTTCTTCTTCCCCAATAACACATATGTTTGCCACTCCATTTTAATGGTTCCCATGAAGAAGGTGGAATAATAAGTCATTACAAAACAAATTAGAAGAAAAGAGGGAATATAATGAATATAAAATTTTACCCTATAGAATATATCCTCTAGATATTTTCTCTTCTTATTCCCACTAAATAGTAGAAAACCCCAAAGTTTTGTTCTTAAAATATGTTTTAATATTATTTTATGTCGACTATAAAAAATTCAATGAATTAATACACATTTACTAGAAGTTATTACTGCGTTAATGGAGAACATTTTTTCTAGATGAGAAGAATTTTCATTTCCCTCCAATTGGATGAAGAATATATTTAAATTAATTAAATAATTTCTCTATAGAATTTAATTTTTAGAAAAATATAATCGTATGTTTTCATTTTCGGAGGGAATCACCAAATTTGGTGATCCGTAGTAGGCGATATTCCTCATTTACTGAGGTTGTGTCCATTATTTTAACCAGAATAATTTTTAAACTTGATTGATTTTTATTGGACAACAAAAGTTAAAATGGGATCTAGGTCCAAAATAATAAGTTAAATCATCCTTATAAAATAGTAAGTATACAAAAATAATCACTCTATTTGGTTAAATATTGATAAATATATTCTAGAAACACTGAATTGATTGAAAACTATTAAAATTCATGAATTAATCAATTTTCAAATTTTATACCAAAATTCAAAAATTTCCAAAAATTATGCAAATAAGATAAAATTATTAAATTATAATGGGTTAAATAATTTAAATACATAAAAAAAATGGTTAAAACATTATCTATATTAATTTCCACACACTTTTCACATATACACCTAGAAAAGTAATCACAAAAATCTATTCAAGGAAAACTAAAAACACATATCCATGGGATCATCATATTTAACATCATGAAAAATATATGCCTCCTAAAAAACTATTATTCCAATTTCCTCATATGTCCAATTCAATCCATATCCTTTTAATATATACCCATTTTCACAAAAGACACAAACCTCAAATGAATTATCTCTTATCCCACAAATTTCAATTATCAATAATACATTTCAAATCTAAACTCACATATGATTCATCATAAGGTTGATAAGATCCTAACTACCCACTTGATGCAAGTGAAGGAAATGTGTTTATCATGTTAAATTTTTTGGGGATTCCATTGGATTTTAGTTGGTATGTTTTATATGTCAAAAATTATGAGAACGAATAAGGTGGGCTTGGATCTTTTTGAAGAAATATTACATGATTTTAATTTTCACTCAAGTATGGTCTCCTCCTCACTACCATTGGAAAAAAATAAGCTCTAATAATATTTGAAAATCTCATGGACATCCGAAAACATCAAAATATCAGCATCAAAAATAATATTTCTCTTATCTTTTTTAAATCACTAGGTAAAAATAACTTCTTCTATAATGAAAGCTCCGGAATGTCACAGATTTAGACAGAATGAATTTTTCACCAAAAAAACCATCCCATCAAAATTTTATTTTCCACCCAAAGTATCACTAAATAAGGTATAAAAATACAATATAGCTCCACCCAACACTTATGTTAAACAAGATCATGTATTTTAACGTCAAGAGATAGTTAGAGGGGGAAATCGACTTTTAATGTGGATAAACTAATAGGATTTTCATGGATTTTAAGGGTTATAAGGGAAAAATGTGAAAGTAAGGATAAAATGAAATGTAATATCATAAAAATAGGTATTAATAATATATTACTTAAAATTTAAAAATACAATTACCTCAAACACTAATGTTTTGATAGGAAAAAAATTCAAATTCTAATTAATGAATGTCTGGTTTGATTCTATCAATAAATGAGGTGAATGTAAATAAAATGTAAAAAAGTGGTTAGAATCTTAATATGTAAGTGATCTAAATAATAAAGATAGTGAGATGTTGTGTGAGATTCAAAAATCAGACTACTTTTCCTAAAATACTCAATAATTAAAACTTGAAAGAAATGAATTTTCAACATTATTTTAAGCATCGTTTCATGGAATAAATTATATCACTCATTAAAATGGGTCTACAAAATGGAAAAGATAATCATTTGATATTAAAATTTTAAAAACCACATAAAATTTGAAAATGGAAAACCCAACGACTTGAAAAGAACACATTTTTTGTTTAATTGAATAAAAATTATAATCAAAGACTAAAACAGTCCCACCCACTTCACATAAATGATGTAGTGTCATAAATGTATTCAAGTAGATTTAACAGTTAAAAATATTTTAATATAATCCCAATAATAAATAAAGTGATAAGGATTGGTATGACCTGACTTATTGGAAGTTGAACAATGAGATAAGCTCTGAAGTACTGCAAACTAAAAATCTATAAGAAAGAGAATAATATCTAATATAATAAATTTATTAAAAGAATAGAAAATGGAAATATAATTAGAAATTAATATAAAATAAGGATATATATTTATTTTATCCCCCCAATTTGGGCCCTGGTTTTTGAATTCCTCTATAGGGTAGTTCCATTTGGTTATTTGTAATCTAATGGTTTATGGTGTTTTATGGAGATGAACCACATACAATCTTAATCCCAGCTTTTACTTATTCATTTTTTTGTCAAGGAATCCATGGATATAGTATTCCAAATCCACACCCATTATAATGAGACACTATTTATATTATGGGGGTTGGACAAATAATGAGTCCTATTATTTTTTAGTTTCCACTTTCACAACCTCTTATTCATTCTCCACTACTTATTTTATGTTTGTCACATAAAAAGAATAATAAAAAGGATATTTAGATTGTAATTATCATTGAAAAAAAATTAAAACATGAGTAAAAAATATTAAATTCATTCCTTAAAAAGTAAGTAGCTTACGTCTCTATTTCCTAAAAAAAATACACTAGGATATCCCCTGCACTACCTCCAATAAATGTCCAGCATGTTCTAAAAGATCATGGTGTTCCCTAATATGAGCATCTTCCATTTCATCTTTATCGTCCAAGGAAACAAAGGTATTGTCTGATTCTTAAAATTTAATACAAGGGGAGTTAATAATCAATTCAAATATAAAAAATTATCATGAAAATTGTTCAGAATATAATTAGATCCATTAATTCACTTGACATAAATTTCTTCATCATTTGAAAGATCCTCATCAAGTAGACTTGTAATAGATAGAAGCAGGTAGTCAGGATCCAATATTTGAAATATGAGTGGGGAAATAACTTCCCCCACTTTATTGGATTCATGTTCAATTTGAGGTCTCTCATCCAATGTAACTTCCACCATATACTTCCACATCTTATAATTAGTTTCAAATTGATTAACTATGTCCAAAAGATTTCCAAAAGAGAGACAAGTAACAAGGGCAGTCAAAATTTTCTTGGTCAAATCAGTGATTTCATCAACATTTTGTAATAATTCTTCCTCAAAATTATAAACCATTATTCCTAGAACCTATGAGAAATCAATCCAAGAATAATTATTTTAGTTTTCATAAATCATGGAATTGTTTTTTTTTAGTTTTGTTAAATGAATGTAAAAAAATATTTATGAAATGTGAGAATTTGACTATTGGTACTACCTCCCCAACAAAAGCACCATGTTTTTAAACATTTCTATCACAAGGCATGGGAAAAATAATTTTTTACTAAGTTAAAAATGACATAAAATGGTTAACCTAGGTTTTCTCTAGAAAGGAGATCACGAAAATCAATCCATAACCTTTCATTAGGGAAAAGTGGGTGTTTTTTAATTTTTTGATTGTGAAATGAAAAAAAGAAAAAAATATAAAAATAAAGGAAAATATTTACTTTTTGACAATAAAGGTTATTGAAAACTATTTTATGAGAATGGTGATCTTGTTGGGGTCAGTTTTCCAATTGCAGTGCTATATTATTTTTAATTTATCCAATCCTCTACATCTAATTTGATTAAACTGAGATTCATTGATCGCTTCCTCCCACTCCCTTAGTCAAATGATGATGGAGCGAGTTAAAGTTTCTAAGATCTCAACTCAGTCTACTATCCTTCCCATCTATGATATAGTTACTGTGAATACCATTAATTGAATTTGGAAATTCCCAATCGATTCTTGTTTATCCCCAATAATCACGAATATCTACTACCCATCCCATAATTCTAGGCAACCTCCGAGTAATTAACCACTAAGAAATAATCTATTCCACATTATATAAAACAAAACCAAGATGAGAGTTATAAAGATCATTTACCAAATAAAAATCAGAAATAGAATCTAAAACCAAATATGATCGTAGTTGATAATAAAAATAGTTATTGGAAATTGAAATCAACATTACAAAAGAGACTAATGATTTTATACCATTATGTGTAAAGAAGAAAAAAAATTAAAAATGAGGAAACATATCCTTCTCTAATCACACATAATATCACCCCTCTATGTGAATTTTAACCACAAAGATGGGGGCAGAATAAGGCATTACAAAAATAATAATAAGAGAAGAGGGAAAATAAAGAACAAAAAAAAGTTATCCTCTAGAATCCATTAGCCATAAGTTCTCTATTATTCATCTAACCACACAGACAAAAATCACTAAGGTACCTTATTAAATGATGTTTTAAATTTTATTTTCATTAAAATCTAAAAATTTCAAATACATTGTACATGTTGATAAGAAGTTATAGCCACATTAGTGTAGAACAATATTTCTGGATGATAATACTTTTTATCTCCCTCCATTTGGTTGCATGAAATGTCTTATTTAATGAGGGAATTTCTTCATGGATTTTTATTTTCAAATTATCCTACAAGTATTATTTCATTTTCATCTAGAATAAACTCGTTCAAGAGTTAGTATGTTGATATATTCCCCATTTATTAACATGGGGTCCATTATGTAGGCTCGAAGAATTTTTCATCTTGATTGATTTTTTTGGAACTATGGAAGATTGAATGGGATTTGGGTCTAGAATAACAAGTTCAATCTCAAAAATAATGTAAGAAAAAAAAATAATCACTACATTTGGATCAATATTTAAATGTTATGATTGAAATAAAAAATTTATAGAAAACTATAAATCATCTAGAATTATGAAAATTTCATATTTTAGCCCAAAATTCACCAAACGTCCAAAAATGATACAGATCGGATAAAATTATTAAATTTTAAGGGATTAAATTACATAAATACATATTATTATTATTTTTAAATAATATCTCTCTCATATTCCTTCTGTTCCATTATTTTAATGGATTATAGGGAATTTTTCTTGGACTACTTTATTTTGGATTTGAATGTTTTGATACTTGTCATTGACATGGAATGGTTGATCAACGACAAGGAGCTAGTTTAATATTGTTGATATAGTGGCCAATTTTACTATTCTGATAATATATGAATTGTATTTTAGGGTGATTGGGTTCCTCAATCAAGGAGGGAAGGATGAGTTTCTTTGGAGTTAGGGTTGACCTCATGTAAGTTATATGGGTTGTTTGTCATTGTATTTGAATATAGATCAGTGGGTGAACATCAAGTGGTCCTAGATTGGTACCCAGATCTGTTTCTAGAGGATTTATTTGGATTTATTCCATAATGGTAGGTCAATTTTAATATTTATACCCCCTGGTACGATACTGGAATCATTTAAATCTAACAGGATGGCTCAGGACAAATTGAGAGAGTTAAAACTCCAAATATTTGATCTTAAGGGAACAATATTTATCTATACTAGAAAGACACCATGGGACTCACCAACATTAATCTTAAATAATGGGAATGAAATAATTTGAAATTTCATAGACTACTGTAATATTAATAAGATGACAATGAATAATGAGTTCTTATTTCCCAAAATTGATGATCTCATTAATCATTTCAGAGGGGATTGATTTTTTTTAAAATATTGATATGTGATCTACGTAAAAACAATTGAAATTATTATAAGTGGATGATCCAAATCACTCCATTTAAATATAGTTTGGATATTTTGTGTGTTTTTATGCTGCTGGGAATCAGTAATGCTCTTTTAGTTTTCTTAGTGTTAACGAACAAAATCATCCAAAACCTTTTAGACACCCTTATTAGTAGTGTTTTTGGATGAAATATTATTGTGAAATAAGGTATAGGATGATAATTTAATCTATCTAGAGGTTGTGTTGGGTGTTTTTAGGGATCACCATCTATATTCCAAACTAACAAAGTGCTATTTATTATTCAAGAATTAATTTTTTTGTGCCATGTGATTTTCGAGTTAGGAGTTTTAGTGGACACATAGAAATATTGAGTGGTCATATATTTGGAGTAACGTGAGAATTGTCTAAGATATATTTATTTAGTGTGTTTTATTAGTATTTAAGATTATTTATTTTGGAATTATCTAGGATAGATTCTTCATTGACGGATCTCACTAGAAAAGGGGAGATTTTTGGGTAGTATGAGAAGTTTCAGCATTCTTTGGGGAAGCTTGAGACTCACTTGATATTTTCACATATTGTATTTCCTATTAAAATATGAATAACTTAATATATGTATAATGATGCTTCTATTGTGGGTCTTGGATTTTTATTGATGCAGGATGACCATGTGGTGGTCTATGGATCTCAACTACTACATCCACATGAGTGGAACAATCCCACCCATGATCTTTAATTAGTAGTAGTTATACATTCTATGAAGACACAGTGACAATAATTATTTGGGAAACACATTATAGTGTATTTTTATCATAATATCCTAAAGTACATTTTCACTCATTGGGACCTAAACCTTAGATAGAGATGTTCTGTGAAGTACCTTCTGATGTTTGATTTCAATATTTCTTAGACACATGGGATGGGAAATGTGGTCACCAATGCATTGAGTATGAATATTCTAGCAGAGGTAGTTCAAAAATAAATGGATGAGTGAATCCTGATGATTTTATTTGGTGATCTGAGTTTTAAAGTGTATTATAATGAAGAGAGTATGTTCTTTGACCATTTTTATATCTTACCCTCTCTTATAGACCAGATTATGAGTGAGCAGGTATCCAAACCTGCATGCTAATAGATTTTCATTGTTTTAAATAGAGGTGATACCTTAGGTGTTCACTCTCAGGATATTGATATTTATACCCTTTTTTAAAGGATTTTGGTCGTTAATTTGAGTTTGTGGTTGGAGGTGAATCATGTGGGGAATATTTTTCACATATTCCGTAAAATTCCTTTGTATCCAATATGTTTTATACCTTGAGAGGTTGGTTTTATTGTTCCAAGATGAATTGTTTATCAAAAGATATTATCAAATGATTGTGGACCTACCATATGATTAAGGCTATGAATGAGAGACCAATACAGTTATTCCATCCTCTTCCCATTATATTGAGGAAGTGCGATGAGATTTATATGGATTTTTTGATTGGTTAACCTATTAATCTATGTTTTAATGATTCAATATGAGTGATTGTCAATTATATGATGAAATGACCTTATTTTCTTAACATCATGTAGTCATTGATGGTAGAGGACCTCATATTCCTTTATAATGGAGATGTTTTTTAGTTTCAAAGAGTTCCCTTTGTGATAGACTCAGGTCGAGATGCCCATTTCACTTCCAAATTCTGGAAGGGACCCTATAAGGATTTGGGAAATGAGAGGAAGTTAAACGCTTCATATCAACCATAGATAGATGATCCAATTGAGTGGACCATATTGGAACTCAAATATATTTTTTGAGCATTTATTATTTATTTTAGTGGTTTATTTGAAATGAATCTACCATTTGATGAGTTTTTATAAAATAAAAACCATCATTCCTTGATGAGAATGTCCCCATTTGAGGCATTTTATTGATGATTGTGAAAATATTTATTATGATGGGATGAGGTGGGTGATCATTCCATGGTTGGATAGATACTCATCTAGGAGAAAACATAAATAGTTTGCTTCATTAAAATAAATCTAGACACAAAACAGAGTCACCAGAAGTCATATGATGACCATTATCATCACCCAATAGAGTTTCCAGATGGTGATCAGGTGTTTCTCCATGTATCTGTTTGACTGGGACATCATCACTTGGAAAATAAGGTAATGTTGGATCTATATTATTTTGAGACATTTCATGTTGTGGACTATGAATAATGTAGCCTATCCATTTGAGTTTCCAAAATGGATGACTTTGACTTCAAATTAAACTTTTTATTAAGGAAGGAGGAAAAAACATGATAAAGGGGGGGATAAAATGATAAATCCATAGAGAATAATCCCCAAAATATCCATGAACCAAATATGAAGATATCAAAATCTATCAAAACACATACAATAGCCCTCCATTTTTATCAAAGAATCTAAAAAATCCATAACTTGATTCCCATCTGGGCCCATCTCATGTGTTTTAGTGGGATTACATAGAGCATGATCCTGATAATGCCATTCTGGAATAACCTATTGATATAATGGATTATAAGAAAAAGGTTCTCCAATGTATATATATCTAATTGATCAATATAATTTTGCGTCATGGTGGTGATATATGTGAGTCTTTGGAGTAGGAAGTTGAGGTGATGGAGCATCGACCTTACCTGTCATCTCATAAGGATGCTTGAGGATGTTCTGGGGAAGAAAGTAGAATGGTGGGGAGTTTTTTAGAACATTTAGGTCATTATAAATTATAATGTTTTCTTTTATTTACATTTGGGTTCATTCATGGAGTTCATGAGTGTCGAGGGTCATAAAATGGAATTTTTTGGAAGGCAGACTAGGGAACATGATTAACAGATGGTTTTTTTAACAATTCGTCTGACCATGGGAGTGTGTTGAATGAGGTGGTAGTGGGGGTTAAATAGTTTGGGCATGGTTTTGAAAACACTGTGATAACTAGTATTATCCTCATGGATTTTTTTAGGGAGGTAATAGTCTTCCATGGTTGACACATAGTTTGTTTAACCGTGCAGCCAAACCATGCAGCCTGTCAGGGTTACATAATAATTGGTTTTTTACCATTTTCCTATGAAGAATTTATACCCATTTTCCTTATTTCAGTCCTCCCATAATTAATATAATTCATGTCTTGAATTTTCAGTTTCCTCCCATTCATTTTGTTGGATTCTCTTTGTAATATTGGTGTTTTTGTATTAGTTATGACTCATTCATCTTGGTTTCTTGTTCCTTCCCCTTTCTTAATGCATGTTATTCAATTTATATAGAGGTTTCTAACCCTATGAGTGATTTTAACCAAATATGGAGTGTTTAATGAGGTTTTGTTGCTTTATTCTATATAAATTTGGTGTGAGATTCCATTATATTATTATTATGGGTGGTTGTCATTGAATTTGTTAATGTTAGACTCATATTTTAGGTAGGTGTGTTTATTTAAGTGTGTTTTCCATGGATTAACATTAAATTTATAATTTATTTTTAGTGTGAATTCCCATTGATAGGATTTAGGGTAGTTATTTAATCTACTTATTGTGTAATTGAAAGATTAATTTGGAAATTTGATGGTTTAAAAGTCTTTTCCAAATAGAGGTTGCACATGAACACCCCATGTGTTTGAAGGAATGTATTAAAGGGATTTTATATCTTTAAATAGATCTAAAAAATGGTTTTTGGGATTTTATTTACTTGTAGAATGTGTTTGGTTAAAATGGGAATGTTTTTTAATGAAAATGGATTGTGTTGTGGCTTTGATTTATGTGGAATATGCTTTGTGGTTGTGTGGCATGAAGTAGAAGACTGGTTGAATGGGGTTTGAGAGAGGGGATTATTCAAGGGAATATGTAAGCCTTAGGATGGAAGACCACATGAGCTTCCATTTTGGCTTCCAAGGGATAATGAGAGGCTTTGGGTTGGAATACAATTAGATCTTCCAGTATTTTTTTCCAAGATATTTTGTGAGCACTTGGAGTTTGGACCACGAAAAACCATGAGAGCTTCCATTATTGTTTATCCAACTAGTATAATTTTATAGAATCAATCACAAGATGCTTGATAAGTATATCTTTATGTTTCAATTACCCATTATAGATTGGTTTATATGTTTTTAGAATTTATTTATTACTATATTTTATAATGAGAAATATGATTCCCATTTTCATTTATAGGGTTATTTGATGACGGTGCTATGTTTTCACATTCTTATTGGGTATTTTGATCATGTTTTTCCTTGTGGCCTTGTTTATTAATTTGATACATGTTGATAAATGATTAGGCAGACATGTTTTATTTGAAATAGAAAACCAAATGAATTTCAAAGGTGTATTTTAAAATTTTATTTTTTCAAAGTGGATTAGTATTGAGAAGTATTTCCAATCTGGTTTATTGGGTTTCATGAGTAAAAACCATAAATCTATTTATAGTTGTATCCTATTGGTAATTTTTAATCATAGACTATATTTTCCTTTAAGAATATATAGAATTTATTTTGTAGGACATAAGTAAGGGAAGGGTAACGATGTACTGGGGTTGATCTACTTTACAATCATCATCCATGATTTGTGGAGGAGGCATTGAATTATAGGGTTATATCATTGGGATTGTTTTTTTTATTTTTTATTTATTGGGATGTATGTATATTCCATTTTGGTCTTATTCCCCCTAATTTTTAGTTTTCATATTTTTATAGGAGGTACCATATATATGTCCTATTATATAATGTTTTTTATATGATGTATGTTGTTGTTTATGTTATCTACCTAGTATTTTTTCACACTCAAGATGTTAAATTTTATGTTATTGACTCTGATGATATTGATATCAATTCATGGATGGGTCATTCCAGTTTACCAATAGAAAAACTATTCCCAAGAGATAGTTGGTCATGCTCAGTACATTTCGGTTGCCCATGGTGATTGAGAATATGATTTGGGCCATGTGGTGGTTTGGATTGGGTGGTAGTTTGGGTCAACCAAATTCATTTCATTACACATTATCCCAACAATCAGATCTCTCACAATTCTCTTCACAAAAATGGTCATCCAATAATAATATTCATACCAAATAAATACATCAACCTTAATAGATCTCATCTTACTTATTCCAAAATACAAATCTCATCATGAAAAAATGTTGTATCTAGCTCAATGGTCTAATGACCCCAACTAAATGTGTGAAAAGGGTTTGGATCGTACATCTCCTACTAAGATAGGTGAAAAATATCATGCATTGTGCTGAATTTGGAGGTAACTATAACTAATAATAATCTTTATCAATACTCATAATAATATCCAGGTGCGTAAAATATTTTGGTGCTAACTACCCTGTGTTACCTAGGATACAATCCCATAATCTTCAAAATACATGTAATAATATACAATTTATAACTCTAAGGATGATAGAAGAAATTGAAGATCACAAAAAATTATATAATGGATTGAATTGATTTTCATTATTTTTTATATCAATAAAACTCATTTTATTCTCACACACATGAATTGGTCCAAGAAAATAACTAATATAAGGACCCAGCCTTAAAACATTACATAATATTTAATTAAATGAATAATTCACATTGAGTATCAATTCAGGTTTATAGTTTTAGAGAATTAGACATAACAATTACATTACAACTAAAAATATTTCAAAGTAGACACTACTACTCAGTTTCCGTTTTTTCATAAAATAAAAACTCTTGAATAAAGGAGACATGTCTAGTTCCATGTTTTAGACAACATGAATTTTCCTTGATACCATCCATGACCCTATTACACTTTATGTAATGTGAAAAACATTTCAAAAACTTGGGATTAGCATAAAAATGATCAGTAAGGGATACACAAAGAAGGGAAACTGTTAGATTTTCAAAACAACAAGTAGGCCATAAATACTTTATCATAAGTAATATTTTTCCCCTTTATGAAGTAGTAAATACTCTTCAACAAATAAAAGATCATTTCTTACCCTTTTCTAACCAATGTATTTCCATAAAACCCATGTAAAGAACACATAACATAAAAGGTAACTTGGGACATAAACATACTTAAATGGAATAACCATACGGTCAACTTCAACAAATATCACTAAATGGAATAGCCATACGACTAACTTCTATACCCAATGCATTGGAGGATATAACGTAACCACCTGTCCTAGTTTATCAAAGCACTACCCGTTATATGGTTTATCACATAACCACCCGTAAAATGTACTAGTACCATCAAAACACATAGAATATTGCAAATATACAAATTTCAATAATAACTTTTCATCTTCAATCATAAGAAGTAATTTCTAGATATTGAAATAATCAATCCATTTTCATAAACTATTTGAAAATAGATTTTTTTGAATAATAGTGTCCCAAAAAACATTGAAGCTTTTAATGGAATTATAATTTTAAAACATTAATGTCCATATAAATAAATACTCAAAACCATTTTTAAAACATGGACATTAAGGATAAATATTTAGAATAATAAATATTTAAAACATTTAAAATGATATTTTAGTTAAAGGGTTTTTAACAAAATGAGAGACTCTTGAATACAAATAATTGAGGAATACCATTTAATCAGAAATATATAATATAATTTGAATAAAGGGATTCCTGATATAATATGTTAAAGTACAATATAAAAACCATATAAGAGTGAATTTATTCATAACAACAATGAAGTCTCAATGGATCGTAAATTGAGACGAGATCCCTAATTAAAATTGTATCCTTAGATTAAGGATAAATAAATTACATAATAATGCGTGAAAAATAATAATACACTTAATATAATTTGATATTCAGTGTAAATAAATCCAAGGAAATTCACACGTGTTATTTTTAAGTCAAAACCAATGACTTGAATGTTTAAATCAATGAATGGAAATGGAGTTAAAATTACTCTTATCAATTTCATATCAATGACATGAGAATTTACCAATAGAGTGATTATGTGCATCCAAAGTATATCCACACAAGGGGAGTGGAAATTAAAACATAAATAAATAAATAGATATTCCACACATAATCATATCTTGACATAATTAAGAATTAGATGATTAACCCAAGGAATTGAAATTGGGATAAAAGGTTCCCTTACAGATTTGGTAACTTATGAAACATACAACCCATGAAATAAGGATATTAAAATTAAGAAGTAATTACTAATAAATGAATGTATATTACACATATAGTACAATAATGGATAGTAGATACACCACAAACAAGGAAATAATGGCAAATATAGCATGAATCTCACAAGAATAAAAAGCGAGATGAACCCCTTTACCATGTTGTAATTAACTGAGTTGTATGACCAAACCTTAATAACCACCAAATAATCACATAATACCATGAATAAAATGATAATCATGATAATATATATCAAATGTAAGTACACAATACTCCACATTCAATGAATAAGTGGCGAACAATGGAAATCTCACGGAATTAAAAGTGAGATAAGAAAATCCCTTACATCGTGTCCGACTTGACCCATTCGTTCTATAATATCCTAAATAATATGGTAATGTTAATTTTTACTTGCTTAAGAACCTTTATCAGGTTTATTATTACTTTTTATATCACTTATTACCATGTTATAAACATTATGTAATCATTCAAGTTAATAATGTTCGTTTTGTCGATATTTGGTACTTGAGTAAAAAATGAACATCTTATATTTACAATTTGCCCATGTGGTAAATAGTATATTATATAAATATTTATATTCATGATTTATATATCATATATATCATATTTATCTAGTATATACATTTATTTATAATAGTAAATAACATTTGGAGGTAATAAATGAAATGAACTGTTCATGAAAACGGTAAGCCTTACCTATGCATAGACGCTACTTTCATTTCAATTTTTTATTTTAATAGAATTAAAATGTTATGATACATATTTATATTATAATTACAGTATAATATGAAATATAATATCATTAACTCTATCCTTTATACGTCCCATATATGGAATTAACAAGTCATATCACTTTGAGGGAGCGGTAGTCTGCACTTTCTCAAATGAAATTATCGCGTTTACCCGTCATTGAAACCATAAAGGTATGATATAAATGGAAAATACAGAAGCATAAAAAAACATAAACATAATATATATCATATATAAATACATTTCCATAATAATGTACACCATGAGAGGCGGTAGGATATAAGTGAACAATCATCATTTCGTGAGGCGTTAGATTGCCATCGACAGAAACAGTATGTTCTTCGCCCATTAGATGGAGGTGTGTGTGTAAGTGTAGTTATAATACATCTCAGAAAAACATCCTAGTATATTTAGTATACAGGTTTTGATAAAAAATAATGGAATAAAAAGAGTTTATGGTTTGTAGAAGTAAAATAAAAGAACAGAAGTTAAGAGAAACCATTACCTTTAATTTGGGTAACTTCCTTTGGTTTGAACCATAATGGTTTTTTGAAGTGCCTTATGCCTAAGGTAAGTTTTCTAGGTGTAATAGATGGATGTAGGGAGATTAATTGGGTAGAGGATGGATGAACCAAAAGGATTGAGAGGTGTGAGTAATTGATTAGAATGGTCTCCTTTTATAAGGGAGTGGAGGGGCTCTTTATGAATGTGTGAAAATATTATTTTAGTTTATAATGATATTCAGTTTCTACTGTTCCAAAAATCATTAGAGTCAAATATAAGATTACTCAAGGTCTAAATAAAATCATACAATAGGAATTGGACAAGTTTTGGATAATATTTTAATCATTATAATTTATTTATTTAAATCATTTATTAATGAGGTAAATACTCCATCATTATAGTGTCATAAATAATTTAATTTATTCGATGTGTAAAATTTTAAAAACAAATACTATGATGTAGGAAATATTTTTATATTTCCAAATAATTTTTATAGTTCAAAATATTACTTATATAACACCATAAAAAATTATTTACTAAAATATTTTAATTTATGTCATTTTTGCCTTTACTTTAAACTAATTAATCTAAGGTGTCAATATCAGTCATAAGTGGCTCCATGGGGGCCCCAAAATCGACACTAATATTCTTATGGTAGGACATGACTCATCCAATAATGTTACGACAAGTGTTAGGGTAATTTTTAATTATTGTAATATTCTTTTTACCTTGAATTACCCTATTTTCCTTTAACCATGGTAAATAAAAGTCATAATTACTATTAGAAAAAATATTTTCATCTTATTGAACCACATTTTACGTACTAATAACAACCATGTATGTAGAATTTTATAAATTCAATTCACGGAATTGGTAAAATTTTATTTAAATGAAAAAGTATGTTTTTAACTACTCCTAAGTGGTTTAACTATTCATAAAAAATTGAAGTTTTTCACAAAAATACCAAAACTTCATCATAAGCTATATTTAATATTCTGAATTCAAAAATGTTTATTTTTCAAAATTAAAAAACATAAAAGTGGCATTAATGAACTTTAAAAAAAATTCCCATTGTTAAAACAAATAGCGTGTTTTTATGAAACAATAACTATCAAAAGATTGACACTTCTTTATGTCCAATTTCAAAGTGAAATTAATTATAATGACCAACATTGGATTAAATGGTAAAAAATATTATAATTAAAATTTAAAACCAATTAAAATGATAATATAACTATATAAATAAATTATATTAAAACACAATTTTGAATTAAAATACGATATTTTTCACTATTCATTAAAAAATGAACTTTATACGAAAAATTCCAGAAATATACACAAAGTAAATTTTGATGTCCCCATTCTAAAGAATGATTTTATTTTGTAAAATATAATTTATTAAAGTGACCAAAACTATATTTAAATAGGGTTATCCATTAAAAGGTGGTAAATTGAGCTTTTAATGTAAATTATTCTTAAAATTGGATTAATTCACATTTTAAGCCTCTAACTTTTATTGGATAAATGTAAATACATTTAACAAACACATATAATCATATTGTAGTTAGTTTTTTTTCATTCCCACCAATACAAAAACTAATATTTAACTACCATTTAAAATAATAATATTATATTATTAGTGTGCAAAGTAAGATTTCAAAGAAACCAGTTGTTGCGTATCGGGTACGCTATCGAACATAGAAACCCTTTTAAAGTAAAATTAATATTTAATTCAAAAATATTAATAAATATGAAAATTTCTTACTCATTATTTACCTGGGATGTTACATCCTTTCCTCCTGTTAGAAATTTCATTCTCGCAATTTTAAAACTGGGTTTGGAAACTTAATTGAAAGTCTCACATCGGAAAAAGAGTCAGTAAATATATCACTTTAAAAGAAAGAAAGATAATTACAAAGGTCACCCGAGATAATCACATACTAGGATTCCATGTTGGAAAACATGGATATAAAAGAGAAAACAAGCCATCATGTTCTGATGGAGTGTGATAAATGTTGGAACCAGGTTCTTCAAAGCATGATTTGGTGTATGGTTTGTGTTTGTTGTCAATCCTCAGTGGAAGTTCAGGGTGTGTACCAACAAAGCGATCATACCGTTCAAGCAGAAAACAGTAGTGAAGGTGGCGCTATTTCCCAGTGTTTGCCAACTTTTTGGGCCTAAAAATCGGCCAATAAAGTAAAGTGTTTTTGGTAAAGGTACTTGCGCGCCGTGCTCTTGGAGGATAAAAGACTTGCGCGCCATATGTTTTTGAGGATCAGAACATCAAAATTTGGCTAAGGAAAGAATGTCGCGCAAGTGTTGGTTGGGTCGCGCAAGTGTTGGTTGGGTCGCGCAAGTGAGTTGCGCGACAGAGTTTATTGAAGACAAGACTTGCGCGCCGTCGAGGGACTTGCGCGCCGTCGAGGGACTTGCGCGCCGCCGCGCAGGGGGTCCAGTTTGCCTATAAATACTGGACCACCCCTCCTCATTTCTAACGAAGTTCAAGGCCGAGAGATTGTTCGAGCTCTCGTCGCGCAGGTGGTTGAGTCGCGCAGGTGGTTGTTTTGTCGCGCAAGTAGAGCTTGCGCGCCGGTGTTTGGCTATGCACCCAAGGTGGTTTGGAAGAGAAAGGAAGTGGACCGTGCAAGTTTGTAGTTGGGGAAGGAAGAGTCGTGCAACTGTGTTGATGACACTTGCGCACCAGTGTGGACTTGCGCGCCGTAGTGGGACTTGCGCGACTGTCTTGGAGAAGCGCGCCTGGTTTTGCTGAAGCCCACCGGCGTGTTTGGAGCTGCACGAAAGCCGAGAGACTACTCGATACATTCGAGGAAAAGTGATATTCTTCTTCTGGTGAGAATCGGACTTCAATAGAGCATCTACATACAACAAAGGATGCACTCCTATGCAAATGAAGAAGAGACCTTCATGTCTATAAACTGAGTGGGACTTCACCAACGGCAGTGAGCCAGGGGGAGTCAACGGGAGTGACCCGAGGGACGCAGTGAGCTATCCCTGAACTATTGTAAAGGCAGTGAGCCTGGGACAGAGTGTCTGTACCCGAACTTTTGTATCCGCATCTAGTGAAGCATAGTGGATTTAGGTACGACCGGCAACCTGTCGGCGTATGCTCCTTGGACGTAGCCCTTAGTGGTGAACCAAGTAAAAATGGCTGTGTCTTCTCTGTGCATGTGAATGTTTTCATTTTGATCATAATCATCTTACAGGTTCAACAAGTTCCTACCAACGTGGGAACAAGATCCAACACTTTAAAAGAAAAAGTGGTCACCCTGATTCACCCCTCCCCTCTCAGGGTGTCTCGGGGTCCTTCAAGTGGTATCAGAGGGTAAAGGTTGCTGGAGTTGAATCTGACCTTCTTCATCATGGAAAACGCCGTCAATGTCAGGGGAGTCCCTCACTTCGATGGAAGCAATTTCCAGATCTGGAAGAACAGAATGAGATCTCATCTAAGATCTCTTGGAATGGAAGTTCTTTTTTCTACTGTGCAAGGAATACATGTCACTGATCCAACAGGTCTGGCTATGACTAAAACAGACAGGAAACTTCTTGATGCAGATGCTAAAGCACAGAATGCTCTCACTGCAGCCCTCTCTGATCAGATTTACCTAAAGGTGATAAATTTCACCTCAGCAAAATCTATGTGGGATAAACTTGAGAATATTTATGAAGGTGATAGCAAAGTGAAGGAGGCGAAACTACAAGTGCTACACAATCGGTTTGATGATCTGAAGATGCATCCAGACGAGAATGCAGACTCTTTCTTCAATCGAATTACTGAAGTGGTTGGAGCAATTCGGGGTCTAGGAGAAGAAATCAAAGACATTGATATTGTAAATAAAATATTAAGAAGACTTCCACCTCTGTATAATGCGAAGGTGTCAGCTCTTGAGGAAAGAGATCTTTCCAAACTTTCTCTAGATGACTTACTGAGCAGTTTGGTAGCATATGAAATGAGAGTCAAACCAGAAGATGCTACGACTCGGGTGAGCAAGGAAATGGCATTCAAGGCCATGGATAAGTTGAAAATCTCAAAGGATAGTAGCGGTGATGATGACGAAGAGAAATAAATTCTTTCTCTCATTGCAAAGAAGTTCCAGAAGGGGAAAGGGAAATTCAAAGGGAAGTTACCTCTCGCGTGTTTCCGTTGTGGAAAAGTTGGGCATATTGCCTCTCAGTGCTTGAAGAATATCAATGATGATGACAGTGAAGATGAAAACTTCAAGAAGCCTCAAAGAAGGTTCTTCAAAAAGGGAGACTTCAAATCTGGTAAGCAAATGAAAAGGAAGAGTTTTTTCTGTGAAGAGGAAGAAGATGACATTGAATTCTGTGATGAAGAAGAACCAGAATTCAAAACTGGGAACCATGCGTCTATGATGGCCACTGTTGAAAAGTCAAGAGATACTGATGGTGAAAAACAATTGAGAACTTGTGTAGATCCTGATGTGCAACTTAAGGATGCAGTTAGTAAGCTTAAGATTAAATGTAAGAGCTGCAATAAGTGGAAATAAATTGTAGAAGAATCAACTGAATATGTTGATCAACTTGAAGCTGAAATTGAACGACTGGAAGAATTTGTGAAGGTAAAATCTAAAATAATTGAAAGAAATGATGATGCAGTTGATCTGAAGCTGAGAATTGAAGAGCAGGCAAAGGTCATCAATGACCTCACATCCAGACTGGATGAAAAATCCAAGACTGTTGAGGGTCTTGAGGAGGAAGTAGTTACTCTAAGGAGTAAAATGGAGACAGAATCAGTTCCAAAATAATCGAGGAAGAAAATACAGTTCAGAAGATTCTCAGATGCAGAATTACTTGCAAGAGCCAAGTGTGGTTCAGATGGGGTTGGAAAAGTCTTGAGTGATCAAAGACCTGCTTGCATGGGAAAGAGTGGAATTGGCTGTGAGGCTGAGTCATCAACTGCTGGAAGTGAAAAGATTCAAAAGAAAGACAAGATGAAAGTTGAACATGATGAAATGTTACCTAGAGTGCTGAAAAAGGAACCATCAATCCAAACTAAAAGGAGACCTGAAAATTATCCTCAAACATTCAAAAATGACAGACAGTCTTACTATTCTCCCAAGGAAGTAGGCATAAGGAGAAATTCAAGTGAGAAGACATTTCCTCTCATGAAGTGTCAGTTCTGTGGCTATCTGGGCCATACCATGTCTTATTGTGAAGAGGCAAGAAGCTATCTGAATGGAGAAGATATAGATGCTCAACAAAGGAGAACAATCTCATATCCTAATTCTCATAGAAGAAATAATTTCTATGGATATTGTTTTTGTTGTTCTAACTTTGGTCATAAGGCCGTTAATTGCAGGCAGAGAAGAGACATAGACACCTCATACCGATGTTCAAGACAAGTCAAGTCCCGTCAGCAAGACAGTGTTGCTATTTTAAACAGGTTCTCACCTCTCACAGAAGACTTTGACTATGAAGAACCTGGGTATGCGGAAGAGATAGTTGAAAGGCCATCAGTCCTATATACTCAATCTAATGTCTCATGGAAGGAAAGAAAGAAGATTGAGAAATCGAACCTTGCAGAGGTAGCCCTCAAAGCTACAAAGAACAACAATACCTGGATTCTGGATAGTGGTTGTTCATCTCATATGACGGGTAATGCCGGCCTACTAACGAATATCATAAAGAATGTTGATGGTACAGTAAGATTTGGTAATGATGGGGCTCTAAAAATAAAAGGAAGTGGAAGTACCCAATTAGCTAATGGAGAACTAAAGAAGACTGAAGTCCTTTACGTAGATGGCCTTCGCCATAATCTCCTTAGCGTGAGTCAACTCTGTGACTCAGGACTTATGGTTACTTTTAATCAGAAAGGCTGCACCATCAAGGGAAAAACCGGCAATTCACTTATGAAAGGATGCAGAACAGAAGGCAACCTGTATCAGGTTGATAGTGAAGAAAATGTATGTTACATGACTGTTGAAGAAGAAAACAATTTGTGGCATCGGAGATTGGGACACATCAATCAACAAGACATGGAGAAAATATCAAAATTTAGAATTGTCATGGACATCCCCAACTTGAAGCGTGAGCGTGAAAAATCCTGTGATGCTTGTATTCGTGGGAAGCTGGTCTGCAGTTCATATCGGCCAAAGAAGAAAAAGGCATCTCACCTTCTTGATCTGATTCATACAGATGTTTGTGGTCCAATAAATGTTGCCGGAACTCATGGAGAAAGGTACTTTGTCCTTTTCATAGATGATTACAGTCGAATGGAATGTGTGATGGTCATTCACCGGAAACGACAGGTCCTTGACTGCATGAAAACATATCGGCGAATCGCCGAGAATGATACTGGACGAACAATCAAAGTGTTGCGATCTGAAAATGGAGGAGAATACACGTCCATTGAATTTAAAAATTATCTGGAGAAGCATGGGATACAACATGAGGTAGCTGCTGTGAGAACTCCACAACAAAATGGAGTTGTTGAACGAAGGAATCGACAGGTGAACAACATGGCACGAACTATGCTGATTGAGAGTCGTATTCCACGACATTACTGGAAAGAGTTTGTTCAAGCTGCAGTGTACATTCAGAATCTAACAGGACTTTATATGGGTGAGACGAAGACACCATATGAATTGTGGCATGGACAGAAGCCGTCTCTAAAATACTTTCGTGTCTTTGGAAGTAAATGCTTCATCAGGAACAAAGAAGGAAATCAAGGGAAATATGGTGACAATGCAGATGAAGGAATTTTCCTTGGTTACTCAATGAACAGTAAAGCCTACAAATGTTTCAACAAGCGTTTGGGAAGAATTGTGGAAAGTAGTGATGTTAAGATAATTGAAGAGAAAACCACAAATGCTTCAAGGATGCCATATGCTAATGTGATAGAAAGTCAGGAAGAATGTGAACGTGAAGAAAATACAAATGCAGAAATAGAGGAAGCTGTTCAAAACACTCAGCAGTCACATCAAGATGTTGACTCAGAAGAAGAATCTGAAGAAGAAACAATGGCTGAAGAGAATACTACTGAACCTAGCAGGAGAAATCGAAGAGCTGAGATTGATCCATCCAACATAATTGGGGATAGGAGTGCACCCACTCAAACCAGAAGGATGAGGAATACCACGCAATCTGCATTTCTATCAGTTTTAGAGCCAGCCTCATTCGAAGAAGCTGCAAAAGATGAATCTTGGGTGAAAGCCATGAATGATGAATTAGATCAGATTGGTAAGAATCAGACATGGGATCTTGTCCAGAGACCCGAAGGTCACAATGTGATTGGTACCAAATGGATCTTCAAAAATAAGTTTCATGAGCATGGAAGTGTCATCAGAAACAAGGCACGACTGGTATGTAAGGGATACTCTCAGATTGAAGGCATTGATGTTGAAGAAACCTTTGCTCCAGTGGCTAGACTGGAGTCAATCAGGCTTTTCCTTGCCATGGCACTCCAAAGAGGATATAAAGTATATCAAATGGATGTCAAGACAGTATTCTTGAATGGTGTACTCAAAGAAGAAGTCTACATTGAACAACCAGTGGGCTTTGTCTTGGGTACCGATGAAACAAAGGTCTGCAAACTAAAGAAAGATCTATATGGTTTGAAGCAGGCACCACGGGCGTGGTACTCACGACTAGATTCATATCTCAAGAAGTTGGAATTCAAAAGAGGAGGAGTTGATCACAATCTCTATGTGAAGAATTCTCCAAAAGATCAATTCATGGTTCTTGTCTACGTTGATGATATCATATTTGGTGGCAGTAGGAAGAAATCAGTGGATGAATTTGCCAACCACATGAAATCAGAATTTGAAATGTCTATGATTGGGGAGCTCACAAATTTCTTGGGGCTGCAAGTGATTCAAAAGAAGGAATACACATTCACTTCTCAGGAAAAATATGCAAGAGAGCTGCTGAAGAAGTTCAATATGCAAGACTCCAAACCAATGTCAACTCCGATTGCAGTTGGAACTAAACTTGGAAAGCATGAGGATGGGAACTCTGTTGATCCCACCATGTACAGGAGGATCATTGGCAGCCTACTGTACCTGACAGCGACAAGGCCAGATATTGTCTTTGCAACATGCCTTGCAGCCCGCTTTCAGAGTAATCCAAAGGAGGAACATATGGCAGCCGTAAAAAGAATCATGAGGTACATTCAAGGTACACATAACTTCGGGCTATTTTTTGCTGCAGGCAGGGACAGTGAATTATCAGCATTTTCTGATGCTGACTGGGCTGGTGATGTCGTAGATAGAAAGTCCACTAGTGGTGGAGCTTTCTATATTGGGCAGAAATGTGTTGGCTGGTTGAGCAAGAAACAAGAAAGTACTTCTCTTAGTACTGCTGAAGCTGAATATATCTCCGCCACAAAAGCATGCACTCAACTTCTTTGGATGAAGCAGCAGCTAACAGATATTGGTGATAAGGTGCAGCAACCAATGGTGATTTATTGTGATAACAAAAGTGAAATTGATCTTACGAAGAATCCGGTTCAGCATTCTCGTACAAAACATATTGAAATACGGTATCATTTTATCAAAGAAAAGGTTGAACAAGGCGTGATTAAAATGGATCATGTTGGAACTAATGAACAAGTGGCTGATATCCTAACCAAGCCATTGTCTGCGGCAGTGTTCGAGAAGCATCGGTTGAACCTCGGTGTTCGACCACCTCCTACTGCATAAGGAGGCTCCGGAAGTCCCCTCTCCTCGTTTGTTTTAACTGTTTTTTTCTGCTTATGGCTGTGATGCAGGTTTATGGGGGAGATACTATCCAGGGGGAGTATGGCTTGAGCTGAATGTTGATCAAACTTTTCGGTCTTAGGTTTTATTGTCAATGGGGGAGAAAGGAATAAATTCAAGGCAAGAAAGGCAAGAAATTCTTCTGTGATGAGAAGTGTAAGATTGTGATGAGAAGTTTAATAAGGATAACATCGGGCGTCATGGAGAATTTCAAAACACTAAGACCCAATTCAAGCTTTCTCTCTTGTTTTCTACACCGAGCATTGCTCACGTAGACTTAGAGTGTTGGCTGAGTTGATTCTTGCGTTTTGGATTTGCTCATGGTTGGAGATCTATTGAATTTATTCTGATTGCCAATAAACCCAAAGGGGGAGATTGTTGGAACCAGGTTCTTCAAAGCATGATTTGGTGTATGGTTTGTGTTTGTTGTCAATCCTCAGTGGAAGTTCAGGGTGTGTACCAACAAAGCGATCATACCGTTCAAGCAGAAAACAGTAGTGAAGGTGGCGCTGTTTCCTAGTGTTTGCCAAATTTTTGGGCCTAAAAATCGGCCAATAAAGTAAAGTGTTTTTGGCAAAGGTACTTGCGCGCCGTGCTCTTGGAGGATAAAATACTTGCGCGCCATATGTTTTTGAGGATCAGAACATCAAAATTTGGCTAAGTAAAGAATGTCGCGCAAGTGTTGGTTGGGTCGCGCAAGTGAGTTGCGCGACAGAGTTTATTGAAGACAAGACTTGCGCGCCGTCGAGGGACTTGCGCGCCGTCGAGGGACTTGTGGGCCGCCGCGCAGGGGGTCCAGTTTGCCTATAAATACTGGACCACCCCTCCTCATTTCTAACGAAGTTCAAGGCCGAGAGATTGTTCGAGCTCTCGTCGCGCAGGTGGTTGAGTCGCGCAGGTGGTTGTATTGTCGCGCAAGTAGAGCTTGCGCGCCGGTGTTTGGCTGTGCGCCCAAGGTGGTTTGGAAGAGAAAGGAAGTGGACCGCGCAAGTTTGTAGTTGGGGAAGGAAGAGTCACGCAACTGTGTTGATGACACTTGCGCACCAGTGTGGACTTGCGCGCCGTAGTGGGACTTGCGCGACTGTCTTGGAGAAGCGCGCCTGGTTTTGCTGAAGCCCACCGGTGTGTTTGGAGCTGCACGAAAGCCGAGAGACTACTCGATACATTCGAGGAAAAGTGATATTCTTCTTCTGGTGAGAATCGGACTTCAATAGAGCATCTACATACAACAAAGGATGCACTCCTATGCAAATGAAGAAGAGACCTTCACGTCTATAAACTGAGTGGGACTTCACCAACGGCAGTGAGCCAGGGGGAGTCAACGGGAGTGACCCGAGGGACCCAGTGAGCTATCCCTGAACTATTGTAAAGGCAGTGAGCCTGGGACAGAGTGTCTGTACCCGAACTTTTGTATCCGCATCTAGTGAAGCATAGTGGATTTAGGTACGACCGGCAACCTGTCGGCGTATGCTCCTTGGATGTAGCCCTTAGTGGTGAACCAAGTAAAAATGGCTGTGTCTTCTCTGTGCATGTGAATGTTTTCATTTTGATCATAATCATCTTACAGGTTCAACAAGTTCCTACCAACGTGGGAACAAGATCCAACACTTTAAAAGAAAAAGTGGTCACCCTGATTCACCCCTCCCCTCTCAGGGTGTCCCGGAGTCCTTCAATAAAAACATGGTTTGCAGAATGTTAACCACCAGAAAATCACAAACTAGTGATGGGTTAAACAGTCTTGGGTTCCCCAGTAGGAAACGTTGACGGTTAATGTTTTTGTTTTAAAAATAATTTTTTAAAAGTTGGGGAATTTATTTATGAGATTAACTAAAATCATAAGGAAACATATATACTAGTCAAGAAGACTTTCATCCTTTACTATGTTTCTAACACAAACTCATATTTTCTCCAAACGACGAGTATTCAAGACGAATTGTTTTCACATTAAAAGAACTATAATCAACTTCGAGAGAATAATATAATCCAAAAAAAGATGAACTATATATTTCCCATGTATTTAAACCTTAATCAAAAACAAAATGGTTATTACAAGATCCAATAATCCCCAAAAGGATAATTCTTTATAAAAAGACATACTATACTTAATCTCCAAAATTCAACAAACAGTACCCTAAGTTCAAAAAAGGCTATTAAATAAACAACATTACTTAAAACTCTTCAATATAATCCAAAATAATATTGAAAACCAAATCTAAGAAGAATTTAATCCCATATTCTTCCACAGTAAATCTTAACATTTATCTCCAAATAACATCGCCTACTTTTAAAATATCATACTGAAGTGTAATTAACCTAATAACATATTCTCTATGATAGGTTAATAATTTCAGTAAATAGACCAAAACAAACTTATTCATAATATAATATAACTAAAAATAATTACTCATAATAACTAGGGACTTCACGTAGTCCAGTGGTAGTCTATAAATCCTAGTTGCACTT
Source organism: Viscum album (assembly GCA_963277665.1). NCBI lineage: Eukaryota > Viridiplantae > Streptophyta > Magnoliopsida > Santalales > Viscaceae > Viscum > Viscum album. The sequence goes on along the minus strand of OY728123.1, from coordinate 740,260,707 downwards.
TGGTTGTGGGTTCGATTACCACACTTTGTCTGACGCGACGGGTTGTCACACGGTCTGCGTGTTGTCCTTTTTCAAAAAACTATATAAATTTATAACATTCCCAAAATGATATAATTTCATCAAAAATAACCATAACATATTTTAACCACCAAGGTTAACTAATAACTTTCATTTTTTATCTCAAAAAGTATTAACCTGTAATTGCCTCAAATTCAAGGATCATATAAACCCAAATGGTTCTTTATAACTATATCCACAAAAGAAAAGATAATTATTCCTTGAATAACATTTTTATATATCAAACCTTAGGGTTACCCATACTATAAAAAGTATTCCAATGTAATCCGATCTTCAAAAGATCCTTAATACTTTTAAGCATTTCACCATCCTAAAATCTACCATAAATCTTGAATCCCTTATAAGTTGACTTCTTACTCATTCGACGTTCCTCATGATCCATTAACCTTTCTTTACCAACTTATTCTGAAATACCTATTTCCAATAAAAAAATCCTGAATCATATCCTTAGATTTCAAAAATGTCTAAACATCAGTTAAGAGATAATCAATACCTTTCATTAGTCATTGTCAGTTTCTTCATCCTCAATTGGAATGGAATTAGGTATTGGTAAACATATATTTGTATGATCCTGGTGATCCCATTACCGAAACATCTTTGTAGGACAACTTTTTTCATAATGGCCATGCACACCACATTTAAAACATTCAATTTCTCCCTCACAAAGAACATCTTTCCCTTTCCAAGAGTCAATTGGATGCTTCCTTTGTTCCATTATAGGTTCTTGATTTATGACCTTTACTTCCACATCTATAGCATCTTCACATCCATTTGAAACATTTTACTATGTGTTTCATTCCACATCCTTGAAACACATGTTTTTGAATATACATACCATTATAATTATTACCTGAACTTCTGTGGGGATTTGTTTCTCTAATATATGATGACTTATAAAAATCAACAAGGTTCAGGTGGTCAATAATGACTCCGGATAGTTGGTTGAGAATAACCACCAGAGTCCTCATTGTAGATCCCATTTCATTCAATTTCTCACTCTAAAACCATCATTGTTTTCTTCACATCCACTATTACTTTGGTGTTTTCTATATCCATCCATTTACTAAAACCAAAAAGGATAGTGTGAGTATATCTGTAAAATCATCATATAATATCTTATGAGGTGGGTAAATACTTATTCATGTTATCTTAAACTCATTCAACATAACAATGACTCTTTCTAATATTCTAACCATTATAGTTATGTCACTTATGTTTAGATAACACCCTAACCTCTAAAGTTATTCAAACTGACCTCTGATACAAACTAAAAGGACCCAGCCTTAAAACATTACATAATATTGAAGTAAATTAATAATTTAGATTGAGGATATTTTCAAGTTTAGTGTTTTAGAGAATTAGGCAGAAATTTTACATTACATCTCAAAAAATTTCAAAGTAGACACTTCTACTCAGATTCCATTTTTTTTATAAAATAAAAACTCTGGTATAGAGGAGACATGTCGAGTTCCATGTTTTAGACAACATGAATTTTCCTTGATCCCATCCTTGACCCTATACCACTTTATGTCCTGTGAAATCATTTCAAAGACATGGGATAAGCATAAAAAGCTCAGTAAGGGATACACAAATAAGGAAAATTATTATATTTTTAAAACAACGCGTAATCCATGAATACTTTATCATAAGTAATATTTTCCCCTTATGAAGTAGTAAATACAATTCACTAAATAAAATATCATTTCTTACTCTTTTGTAACCAAAAGATTTCCATAAAACCCATATAAATAACCCTTAACATATAAAGGTAACTTGGGAAATAAACATACTTAAATGGAATAACCATACGGTCAACATCCACAAATATCACTAAATGGAATAACCATACGGCCGACTTCAATACCCAATGCATTGGAAGTTATAACGTAACCACCGGTCCTGGTTCTTCTATCATATGGTTTATCACTTAACCACCAGTAAAATGTTCATGTACCATGATAACACATAAAATATTGAAAATATAATCATTTCAGTAATAATTTTTCCTTTGAAATCATAAGAATTAATTTCAAGATATTCAAATAATAAATCCATTTTCCTAAACCATTTAAAAATAGATTTTTTTAAATAAAAGTGTCCCATACCAATTTGAATATTTTAATGGAATTAGAATTTTAAAACATTAATGTCCATATAAATATATACACAAAACCATTTTTAAAACACAGACATTAAGTATAAATATTTAGAATAAAAAATATTCAAAACATTTAAAATGATATTTTAGTTAAGGATTTTTTAACAAAATGAGAGACTCGTGAATAAAAATAATTTAGGAATAACATTTAATTAGAAATTTATAATATCATGAGAATAAATGGATTCATGATATTATATGACAAAGGACAATATATACACCATATAAGAGTGAATTGGTGCATAACAACAGTGAAGTCTCAATGCAACGTAAATTGAGACGATATCCCTTATAAAAACTGTATCCTTAGATTAAAGATAAATAAATTATATAATAATGTGTTAAAAATAATAATACACTCAATATAATTAGATATTCAGTGTAGATAAATCATAGGAAATTCACACATGTTATTTTTAAGTCAAAACCAATGACTTGAATGCTTTACTCAGTGAATGGAAATTGAGTTAAAATTACTCTTATCAAGTTCATTTCGATGACTTGAGAGTTTATCAATGGAGTGATTATGTGTATCAAAATTATATCCACACAAAGGGGAGTGGAAATTACAATATAAATAAATAAATAGTGATTCCACACATAATCATAGAATGACATAATTAATAATTAGAATATTAACCCAAGGAATTGAGATTGGGTTAAAAGGTTCCCTTACCGAGTTGGTAACTTACGAAACCTACAACCCATTAAAGAAGGATCATAAAAATAATATGTAAATACTCATAAATGAAATTATATTACACAAATAGTAAAATCATGTGCAGTAGATACTCCACACAAAATGGAATAGTGGCAAATATAGCATGAATCTCATGGGAATAAAAAGCGAGATGAAACCCTTTACCATGTTGCAATTAACTGAGTTGTATGACCAAAACTTAATAACCACAAAATAATCACAGGATACCCAGAATAAAATGATAATGATGATAATATATATCAAATGGAATTACAAAATACATAACATGAAATGAATAAGTGGCGAACAATGGAAATCTCACGGAATTAAAAGAGAGATAAGAAAATCCCTTACCTCTTGTCCGACTTGACCCGTTCATTCTTTAATATCCTGAATAATAAACTAAAGTTAATTTATACTTTCATAAGAAAATTTTTAAGTTTATTATTCCTTTTTATATCACTTATTACCATTTTATAATCATTATGTAATCATTCAAGTTAATAATGTTCGTTTTGTCGATATTTGGTACGCGAGTCAAAAATGAACACCTTATATTTACAACTTGTCCGTGTTTTCTATACTCCATTATATCCAGTATGATATTAATGATTTAGATATCATATATATCATATATATCCAGTGTATACATTTATTTATAATAGTACATAACATTTAGAGGTAAGAAATGAAATGCGCCGTTTATGGAGACGGTAAGTCGTACGTACGCATGAACGCTACTTTCATTTATATTTATGATTTTAATGGAATTAAAACATAATTAAACATAGTAATATTATAATTACAGTATAATATAATATATAATATCCTCAAATACATCATTTATAAGTCCCACTTATGGCATTAACGAGTCTTATCACTTTGAGGGGGCGGTAGTCCGCACTTCCTCAAATGAAATTATCGTGTTTACCCGTAATGGAACCCATAATGGTATGATATAATTGGAAAATACAGAAGCATAAAGAAAACATAAAAATAATATAAATCATTTATAAATTCATTTCCATCATAATGGCCACCATGAGAGGTGGTAGGAGGTAATTGAACAATCATCATTTCGTGAGGCGTTAGTTTTCAATCCACAGAAACATTATGTTTTTCACCCATTAGATGGAGGTGTTTGTAAGTGTAGTTCGAATAGATATCATAAAAACATCCTAGTATATTGAGGATGCTTGTTTTTCTATAAAAGAAATTAATAAAAAGAGTTTAGGGGTTGGAGAAGTAAAATAAAATAAAAGAAGTTAAGAGAAACCATTACCTTTAATTTGGGTAACTTCCTTTTGTTTGAACCAAAATTGTTTGTTGAAGTGCATTCTGCATAAGGTAAGCCTTCTAGGTTAATGAGAGGTATGTAGGTTGATTAATTGGGAAGATTTTGGATGATCCAAAATGATTGAGAGGTGTGGGTAATTGATTAGAAGTGGTCTTCTTTTAAAAGGGAGAGGAGGGTCTCTTTAGGAATGTGTGAAAATATTATTTTATTATATAAAGATGTTCGGTTTCTAAAGGACCAAAAGTCATTATAGTCTAAGATAAGATGACTCATGGTCGAAATAAAATCATCCAATAGTAATTGGATAGGTTTTGGATAATATTTTAATCATTATAATCATTTTTGTTTAAACCAATTATTAATGAGGTAAATACATCATCATTATTGTGTCATAAATAATTTAATTTATTCGATGTCTAAAAATTTTCAAAAAATAATATGATGTAGGAAATAATTTTATCTTTCCATATAATATTTATAGTAAAACATATTACTTATATTACACCATAAAAAAATTAATTTACTAAAATATGTTTTTTAGGTCATTTTTTCCTTTACTTTAAAATAATTAATCTAAAGTGTCATTATCACTCATAAGTGGTTCCATGGGGTCCTGAAATTGACCCCAAGATGCCCATGGTCGTCCATGACTCATTAAATATTGTTAGGACAAGTTTTAAGGTAATTTGGAATTATTATAATATTGTTTACCTTGAATTACCCTATTTGTCTTTAATTGCGGTAAATAAAAGTCAAAAGTTACTATTCAACAAAAATTATTTTCATCTTATTGAACAAAATTTTACTTACTAATAACAAACATGGATGTTGGATTTTTAAAATTCAATTCATAGAAGTCATAAAATTTAATTTAAACAATAAAGTCAGTTTTTTTAACTACCACTAAGTGGTTTCACTATTCATCAATAATTGATATTTTTCAGAAAAATACCTCAAAGTCAGCCAAAGATATATTTGATATTCCAAATTCAAAAATGTTGATTATATTTCCAAATTCAAAACATAAAAGTATCATTAATTAATTTTAAAATTTAATTCCCGTTGTTAAAACAAATAGCGTGTTTTTAAGATACAATAACTATCAAAAGATTGACACTTGTTTATGTCCAATTTCAAAGTGAAATTAATTCCAATGACCAAAATTGGATTAAATGGTAAAAATATACTCTAATTAAACTTTAAAACCAATTAAAAAGATTATATAACTATATAAATAAAATAGATTAAAACATATTTTTGAATTAAAATACAATATTTTTCTCTATTCATTAAAAAACGAACTTTATCAGAAAAATTCCAAATATTTACACAAAGTAAATTTTGATGTCCCCATTATAAAGACGGTTTTTATTTGGTCAAATATAATTTATTAAAGTGACCGAAACTATATTTAAAGAGGTTTCTCTATTAAAAAGCGGTAAATCAACCTTTTAATGTAAATTATGCTTAAAATTGGATTCATTCCCATTTTAAGCCTCTAACATTTATTGGATTAATGTAAATACATTTAAAAAACATGTATAATCTTATTGTAGTTAGTTTTTGTCATTCCCTCCAATAAAACAGCTAGAAGTTAACCACTATTTAAAATAATAATATTATATTATTAGTGTGAAACGTAAGATTTCAATGAATCCCATTGTTGCGTATCAGGTACGCTATCGAAAATAGAAACCCTTTTGAAGTAAAATTAATATTTAATTAAAATATATTAAAAAATACTAAAATTTATTACTCATTATTTACTTGGGATGTTACAACTAACCCGACCTCCACTATGAAATGTTTATATTGACCAGGATGATCATATGATGATTCAAAAGGGATCATATTAATCATTCCTAGATAACAATATTTATTTAAAACCTCACTAAAAGCTAATGGACCTCCAATAAACCACCAATGTTCATAATAAATTATTAACAAATTAACTCCAATGTCTAAGATTATTTCTCTCACTACGCATATTTCTGAGGATGTTGTGTCATGGTCATAGTTAAATATTTTATCATGGGTTGTTATAATGATCTCTAAAACCATGAAAGAAAAATAGTGTATCAGAAGTGAACTTTTTTTCTATTTAGAATCATATTCTTTTCAATAAATAATAATAATTTCATTAATGTTAATTTTTTGAAGAATTTTTACAGAATAAGTTTCTTAGAATTGTGGTTGATGTATCTGAATCTATTAATTGGGAAGAATTGTCTTCGATGTCGAATGTATATAGTGATAATATTGTTCTACTAATGAATGGTCAATAATTTTGGTTAATTGAAAGGTGTAAAGCTCCCAAGTCTTATTATATTGGAGGAACAGAAATGTTTTTATAAAATTTGGGAGTTTTTGTATATATTTGTTACTTTATTGTTAATGTTTATTTTAAGACATTGAGTTACCCATGATGATTGGAGATATTTTCTTAATGCATATGAAATGTTTCAAGATGCTTTGGAGAAAAAAATTTGTTAATAGTTTTATAAACTTTCCTCATGATGTTTTGGATTGAAATATTTTTGATATGGATGTATGGGTTGATTCGACTAAGACGAACTGATGTAAAAAAGATTATAATAATGGATTTCCTTGATTTGTTATAGGATGGAATGAAATGTTAGTCTACATAAATTCACAGTTTTATTAATCAACAGACCCGAGATTATGTATATAATTCCCTTGGGGTGGTGTATTCTATAAAAATGGATTTTTTCTAAGATTAATGGATAATATTATTAGTTTCTATGGAACATTAGTGGAACTATGTCTTCCAATAGAGTTTTATTGAATGATTTTACCACAAAAATAAATGTTATTGAATCCATTAGAAGAATAATGTTTATAAGATCATCATACATATAATTGTTTTGAATGTTCCAGATGAAAAAAATATTAATGATGTTCATGAGGATGGAAATCTAAATTAAGTGATGGAAAAAGAGAAACCTTGCTTATGATTGAAGTAGTACGAGATAGGGAAGTTTTGAAGATTATTTTGAGTTCATCAGAGTAAAGAATACTTTTGGTTTCAGGAAATGTGGCCTCTGAATGAAGTCATAAAATAAGAGTTTATGATTGAATCAGTGATAAGTTGCTAAATAATTGGATAGAGGTTTTGGAGTAATGGAATCAGACATATGTTTCTAACAAAATTAATTGGATATAATATTCCAAACAAAGTTATTTAATAATAGATTTTTGATAGATCCATTGAATAGAGGATTTTTAATCTTTATAATGGATAATATATTTCTATAAAATGAAATACAATGAATAATAACCATCAGAAAGAGGAAACAAATGAAGAGTAATTAGAATTTACTATAATGAGAAATATATTGAGTCTATTAGATAAAACAAGATGAACAAGCATCAAAGTCATTATCGGATAACTGAAGAAAAACCAACCTATAGAAATTTAATGGACATAGAACACTAAACAAGTGATTATGAGTAAACTAGAAAATGAAAAACCTATCTTGAAAATTTATTGTGATGGGAAGAATTTAATGCTTACTATATGGAAAAATATGATATCATCCAGACAGGTTATCATAAAAAAATGAATTTTTTTTAGGTTTCTAGATAGAGGAGTTATTATTTGGAAGTACCAGATAAAGAGTTCAAAAATAATTAATTTTTTAAATACCTTAAATGTGATGATGTTGACAGGGACATTAAATTCCCCAACAATCTTTTTGTGAAGATCATGATTCAATATTTGATTTTAACAGTTTTTTTAGAGTTCATTGATGTCATGTTTTACATAAAGTATCATGTGATGTTTTCTTGAATCCTATATTTTAGGGAATTTGAAGATGGTCAAACAAAGAGTGGGTTTAAAGGGGGACTAATTTAAATATTGGTTTGAGTAGGAAATTTGAACTTGAATGTTTTAATTCTCCCTATGTTTTATAAAAAATATGACTCTAAAGATTGTTGTTGAAGAACTTTGTAGATGTTATTAGAGTAAAATTTTAATGATCTCGAAGATATGGATTTTTTATAAGTTTATAATGGTGGTTCCAATCAGTTATGATTTTTTTTTTGTGTGTTAGTATAAAAATGGGTTTCAGACTGATAGGTACAAGATAGACAGGTTCCAGATAAAGAAGTGGAATTCTATAGGATCTTTTTTTATTTTAAAAACTACCAGTATCGAAAGCATTATTACCGAATAATGAAGTGAGGAATAAAATTAATAGTTATAGGTGAATTTATAATATAAATAAAAAGTCCTTATGAAAATTTATAAACAAATGGACAAGGTTCAAATAATGATGTAATAAGGAATTATAAGAATGAGAATATGTGAAGAATAAGCCTTAAAAATACTTCATTAAAAGAAACATTCTCTATTGTTTTTGGGATGATAATTATGTTTTTTGTCATTACATTTCATATAGGAAAAGAAGAAGAAGATTATCATGAATCTGCTATATAGGTAAGAGAATATGAAGAAGAAAAAATCAGAACTACGACATTCAATGGAAGTCATATTAGTGGAAAACATGCTACATTTAGTAAAAAAATCAAAAAAGATGAAGACTATATACATAAGAAGTATAAAGAACAAGTATGGAGCTGTAATTATGCTATAAATTCACAATTCATGGAAAATATGATATTTTATCATCCCCCCTTATAAAATGAAGGGAACAAAACTTGAGAATTATATTTTTTTTCTATCCAAAAATGGTATTTGGAATCTCATTATAGTATAGAATTTTTGTATTGGTAACCACCATACACATAATGAAATAAAATTTTTTACTAAGTACTAAATCTTGTAAAAACATTTTGTGGAATTATTTAAATTATTTCATATACTATCATACAATATTTAAACGTTAACAAGAGAATATATATATATACTAACTTGTCTAATAGGTAATGTTAAAAAAATATTAATTTGTTTAATATGTCCCCCACACTGATTCACCCCATTGTTAATGAGAATATACCAAATTGATCTTAAAAAATAGTATCATAGAATGGTTATAATTTAGTAAATTCCCTATATTGACATTAAACTATATTAAATATTTATTTTTTTTCCTGTATTTATAAGGAAGTGTAGTTTTGGGGAACATTCATTTATCACATAGTAGAATTATATTTCTACCATGACCGTAATGAACAAGAAAAAGAACGAGAAAATAAAATTTAAGAAGATACCCTTCTTGAGTATAGAGGAAGAATTAATTTTAGTTTCTAAAACACACAATAATAAATAATAAATACTTGTCTTGTAAAGTAAATAAAAAGTTTTTTAAATTAATAAGGAGGATAAATAATATGTTACTACCATAAGTGATCATATGTTCTATCAATTTCCATATGAAACATTTCTTAAAAAAGAGTAACATTGAATTTTTGGTGATTATGATATATCTACCACTTCTCAAAATATATCAGTTAATAGATTTAATGACATTCTATATTTCATTATTAGAAACAAATATCCCTTGTTTGTAGAGTTTTAAAAATTATATAGAATGAAAACACCTAGTTGGAAGAAGTAATAATAAAATAGAGAAATATTGGAAACAAAATGTTCAAGAATGTATAAATATCATCATGTAGGTTATATACTTTGGGAATATAAAGGTGGATCCTAAAATAATTCCTCAAAATTTTAAAATCAAATGGATAAAATAATTTTAAGAGACATAAGGAGTGAAAAATACTCTTAATGGGAAGATATATGAACATGAATAAAGATTAAAAAATAGCCTAGATGTTAAGGATGTGTAATTGGAAGTGAAATCTATGAAGATCAAGGTAAATGAATAATTTTTACCAGACAAGGATATGATTCTTGATGAATAATTTCAAATAATACAGGATTTTGATAAAAAGGTGAGTGTTATTAAAAAGCATTATAATACCCTTTATATGATGTTCCTTGAGTTGGAAGTCAAATTATTTAATATATAAATGGTAAAAATGGAGTCTTAAAAAAGAAATATTTTTTTAATGTTATACAATTCTAAATGGATGATTGTAATGATAAAAGACCTATATAATGTTAGAATAATATCCTGAAATCATTTAATGATCAATATCAACTCGTTGTGAAGTAAAATGTATTATCCATCCATTTTGATAATGTCTTGAATAAATGTTTTCCATGAAAAGTAAAGTATTATAAATTAAATCTAAAACATATGGATGATGAAAAGTGATACAAAGTGGACCAACATGTCTATAGTAGATAAAATAATATGTATGGAAGAAGGTTTCCCATGAACTTCCAAATAAGTTTTGAAGAAAACCCAAAAAACAAAATGCTTATTTTATCAAAATCTTAATTTTCATGAAGTATATATAAAGAGATCATGATTTGTTTTTTCAATTTTAGTGCTGCAATAGATTTAAGCATTATGAAATCTATTTTTGAACAATCATCTAAATTAAAAATCACAAATGTATTACTTGTATATGGGTAACCAGCTAAATATAAAGAAGTGGTATCAAAAAATGTATAAAAATCCATATACTTCAAAAATAATTGGAAATATTGATAATATATATTGTGTTTTCTATAATGGTGTTCACAAAATTGGTGCATACTCATTTAAACATGTATTAAAATTAGATAAGAAAATTTACCATAGAAGTTGGTGAAGGGTAAAGAAGAAAACCCATGAAGTATGAATAAAAATGTTTCGAACAAGAATTAACTGAATAAGATATCAAGAATCCCTTGGATTCAAAAAAAATAATTTGAAATGTATTTAATCATTTAAAATATCCAAAAAATATAGAGTTTCTCAAATAATTTCATGTGGAATACAAAAACCTAATTCCAATGTTCCCATGTTGTTTTAGTAATATGTCTAAATGGTTTTGAGAGAGAATTAATAATATAAAAGGCATAAGGAAATGATAGTGAGAAATGAAAATAAAGGATTACACATGAATAAAACTAATTTCAATAGATATTTTCCACAAAGGATTACCCTTATTTAAAAGAAGTGTTGTGTGAGATATGCAAGAAAGTTGTACATAATGAAAAAGGTTACCTAACTATTATTCCAGAACTTCTAGTAGTCCTTAATATATTTAAGAATTCATTATCCATAACAGTTATTTAGAAATAAATTTCTCCAAAAAGGCATAAGAAGTAAATATATCCATTCTTTCTCGAAACATATCTGAATAAAATTTCTGGCATATAAGGATAAAGAGTGTAGGAAATAGAGCAACATGGTTATGAAAATCTCCATATCCATACTATTCACATTGAAAATCAAGGAAGGTACACCTTATCCCATTATCATTTATTAAGTTTATGAGTTCGTAACATGCATGGAATTAATGGTTAATAATGATATCATGGGGATAACATCAGGAATTTGATTGGGGTATCAACATTTGACAACATTCCCAAAATAAGTTTCCATCATAAAATTATTCCTAAACTATTATACTAAAAAATCTATAGAGGGTATTATCCTTAATGAAGATGAATTTTTTTTTTCAACACATGATATAAAGGCAAATAATTTTCCATATTGATTTTATTTTACATTTGATATTCCTGAGGAAGATATTATATAATATCATCCTTTTTGAAGATATGTAAATTATCATTGACTCGACAACCACATGAAGAAGATCTTTTTTGGTGTATTCTAAATAGAAATATCCCGAAGCATATATATTGAAGATACTCATAATTATAATGATTTTTAGAAATTTATCCTTTAAGGAGATTCTATTAAATATTTTATATATTTATTAATCTCTTATCCTGGCTATAGAAAAATAATATTTACATAATGGGGGAGAAATTTAATTAATAAATGATGTAAGAAATGTTTAATAACTAAAGTGTGCCAATGTTGGTTATCCTATAGAATTATTAATGAATATTTTTAATATTTTTACTAAAGTGAATATAGGAATTTAAAATTTATTTATTCTATAACTATTTTATTTAAAAATTGGAATATTCATCCTAGAATAAATGTTGACAATCCTAGAAGATAAGATTGTGAGTTCTCATTTAATACATTATTTAGATTGATTGGTAAAGGAGAAATTTGTTGTCTAAATAAAATATTTTTTTTTTCTATACTGGCCATGGTTCATGTAGACATAGATTTAAATGGATTATATACCACTACTTAAGGATAAATTAATAATATTTTCCCAAGTGCATATTATTTTTTATTCAGGTGGAGAGAAAGTGTAATTAATGCTTTAAGAGAAACATGAGTGAAATAATATAAATATTCAAATATTAACATATTCATTATAAATTCATCTTTAAGGTATTTCCAATAAATAAAAAGGTGGTAGTTTAAGAGACCATTTTTTTTGTATTTGTTTTCAATGGTTTTCAATAAATTAAAAGGATTTCGTTACTGTAAATATATTGAAGATGTTATATGGAATAATTTTCTTGGAGGTGTGGTTAATGTAGAAAATACATTTAATGAACAAGATGTATGTTATATGGTGAATTAATATTTTGATATTAAATTAATTATAATGAATGTTGAATACTTTTTTTTGTTAAAGTGGGGAAGAAGTTCTCAGGTATTATTATCTTGAATGAATATAAATGTTTTTCTTAACATTTTATGTTTTGGAATATATTTTTTACCTGAAGGATAATGTTTATTTAAATACTTTGAGTTACCTATGATTATTTTTGAGCTATTATTATTCTCTATAACATGTACTAATATGTTATAGAGAAGCACATTTTTTACAACATTAAAAAAACTTCCACACATAATTTATAAATGTAATATTCTAGATGGATAAGTATAGGTTGATGAGAATGATATAGATGAATAGAGAAATATGATAAGAATAGAATTAGTTGATCAGAAAAAGGATGGAAACAAATGTTAGTCTGAATAAATTAATAACCACATTAGAAAAAATATTCCAGAAAAAGTATAGTAATTGATTCTTGGTGACGTATTAATAATTTCCTAAACATCACAATTCATTTTCATTGTTATTCAAGAATAATATTGGAATAAGTTGGTGTAACAATGGTGGAACAATAGTTTTTTGATAGTGTTTTCTTGATTATGATTATTGGAAAGGGAAAACATATTTTGTCTATTTGAAGAAGAATTTCTATAAGACCATTTAAAAAATAATTTTTTTTTGATGTTCTAGGTGGAAGAAATATTAAATATTTTATACTTGAAATAAATCTTAAATAAGTTTTGGATGAATAAACATAAAATATATGATCTATGAATTATAATATAAATAATGATCAATAAAAAATTGTGACTTCATCAAATAGAATCATGTTCTTAAAGTCATCAGATATAGGTTTCTGAATAAAAACCTTAGAAACGAGTTTCCAAATAAATAGAATAAAAGTCTTTGAACGTTCATATAAATGTTTTGGAGAGAAGGAATTAGGTTTAAGTGTATTTATAAAGCAATTGGCTAGAATATTATAAATATATTTATCTAAAATATGACTTTGTATGACCCATTTGATAGTGGTTTGAGGATCTTTATACCAGAGAGAATATTTCCATTCAAAATAAATATTGTGAATATGAACTAGATGAAGGAGGAAATAAATGAAAAAATAACTATAAGTTAAAAGAATGAGAAAAATATAGAGTTCAGCAGATGAAATAATTCAAACAAAAATTTGACAACTCATCAAGAATATGATGAAAAGGTTACCTCTGGTAATGCATTGATCATAGAACTCTAAATGAACGATTATGAGTACACTGTAAAAATAAAAAATACTTTTAAATGATTTGTACAAAGGAATCCTATAAACCTTATGGAATGGAAAACTATAAACTCTGCCAAATAGGTAAATATTGTAAAAAGTGGATTCTTATGCAGTTACTAGATACAAGAGTTATTGTGAAGAATTTCTAGATGAAGGGCTCAAGAAACATAAAAAATTTCTAAACACATCATGTGTAATGAAGCAGAGAAATATGTTCAATTAAAAAATAAAAATAAAGGTAAGATCACAATTCAATCAAGGATTTAATATTTTTTAAGAGTGTGTTAATGCCAAGTTTTAAGGAAATTTTTTAATGAATTTCTATTGACTTATATTTTTTTAAGTCTGACTGTAGTAAAAAAAGAAAAAAATTGAGAAGTGACATCCAATTAAGAAAGGTTTGAGCCCGAATTTAAAATTTAAAGTTTTTCCCCATAATTTTCAAAGAAAATATTCCTATATAATGGTTTGATGATTTTCCATGAATATATTTCTTGTGTTGCTGTATAATGATCATTAAGAGAAGGTGTTATGGAAAATATGAATTATTATATATATTTTGGATATATTTATTTATGGTTTGGTCTAGATTTATTGGATAATACACTTGGTTTTTATTACATTCATATGAATTAGGAATTTCAGACTCAAAGGAGTAATATTGGGAAAACAACAAAACAAGAAATTGAACATTTTGAATCTGAATAACACAATGTTTATTCTACAAGTAGACCACATGCTAGCTAGTTTTCAATGTGTGAATCCAATTTACATGAAGTGAACCAAGTACATGATGTGAATCCAGATTACACATTGTGAAAGAATCTAATTTCAAACATTATTATAGACAGGATGTGGGATTAGTATATGATCTAAAGTATTTGAATTCTGAATCCTATTTTTGATACAGGCTATGAAATCCACGAGATCTAAAATATTGAGATAACATTGTGTTTTTGAAGTACACCTTGTGAAATCTGATTACATGGCATGAAAATATAAATAAAAAACCCAGTTAATAGAGTTACATTTTTTGAATCATTTACATATTGTGTAACATTTAGATCTATATATATGTGGGAAACCCTTAAATGGATAGTATATCATTGTTTGGATACTTATTACCTTTTTACTCAACTATCCGTCATTCCTTTTCCATTTTATTTCTAACTTGTTTATATTACTTTCTTTTATTTTTTATCATTACATTGTTACTAATTTCGATTACAGGACTCTTTATTTACACATTTTTGTTCCAATTCATTAATATAATTATATTTTTCATTCAAATTCTTATATTTCTACATTCTTCAATGGTTCTTAATTCAAGTAAGTCCATAATTAAATTTTCATTGTTTCAATTTTTCATTTCCTTACATCTATTCATCTATGTATCAAGTTGAGAATGTTTACTATTTTCCATATTTTAATTAATACTATCATTCATGGATAATAATATTAGGGTTAGGGGTTGAGAGTATCGGTGGATTTGAACCTAATTAATATCTAAGTCAAAACATGGTAACCCTATGGCTTATAATTATGTTTAAAAGAATTTTTAATCTTAATAATTTGCATCTACCCTAACCATCAGAGATGTAATCATAGGATATGGATCCAGATGGATTTGATAAAGCTAGGAAAAATAGATTTTGATACATTCTTCCAAGAATATAAAATTTATACATATAGGTTATAAAATATATATGAAACAAAGAATGGTTTGAACATATGTAGATAAAATTGGTTGGGCCAAGACCAATTGGTGACCTTTTCACCACTTTGTAGCCTAACCCATAGGCCTATCCCAAACTATATTTAGGATTATCTATTTCATAAACCCTAATGTTGACCATGAACACTTATTTTTAATTTTATTTAACATCAAAGGTATGTAGTTATTATAAAACCCAAGAAAAAGAGACATTGCGGGGAATTCTACCAAAAGTTTCTTACCGTATGTTTTCCTACCTACCAAATATAACTATGGGTTTAGCCCCACACTAAAACCTTCTTATTCATTTGTAGATAAATTTCATTTGGGAAATATAAACTTTATTTTTATCAACGCTTATTCTTAATCAATGAATCCTTGTGTTCTAATCAAATTATTGTGTCATTGTTTGGGATATTTATTCTTATCCTCAAATTTTATTGAATGAAACCTAGGATTACCTCAACCCCTCCTTTTCACACTTACATTTTAATTTTTTTGAAAATATAATATAACCTATGTCTATTCTTATTCTTATTAGTGCATGCGTCATGACCCTATAACTTACTCAAAGTGTCATTACACTGGAGAATTGCTTCCTTTATAACAATAAATTGAGTGATCTATGGAAACAAACAGACACATTAATATGGTTTAAGGAATTAATATTACACAAGAACACTGGTATAACCTCTAATATGTTCCACCCAAACATCAGGGAGAGTGAAAAAAAATATTGGAGTGCACTATCTTCCGCTACGACTTATCGGCAATCGATGGTGTAATGCCC
Organism: Viscum album; assembly: GCA_963277665.1. Lineage (NCBI taxonomy): Eukaryota > Viridiplantae > Streptophyta > Magnoliopsida > Santalales > Viscaceae > Viscum > Viscum album. Next base: position 740,244,216 of record OY728123.1, on the reverse strand, counting down.
CGTATTGTGCACCCTTCTATTTGGGTTCATTGTTTTGAAAGAAAACATGGAATAATCCAACTGATCAAGAACATGGCTCAATTTTGTGTACTTCATAGAGAATAACCCCATAAACACATCTCAAATTTTCTAGAGGTCCACAAAACCTTTCAAAACCAAGGTGTATCGTCTAATGTCATCTAAATAAGAGTCTTTACCTTATACATTCTTGACTCGTCCAAGTATTGGATTAAAATTCAAGCTGCAATGTCTATAATGACATGGGGATATTTAGGATATAAGTTAATAGAAATGTTTTTCTAATTGATCCGAACATCTATGCTCATAAATGGGATCCAAAATTTCAACTAGGCGGATTGATAATTGGATTACAGGGATTGGGAACATTTTAAGGAGCTAAATTGAAAATAACAATGTCACATATTCAATGTGTGGATACAGTTTAAATCTTTATACTAGGGACCCCAACTGGTTTAACACACTGTTTTGGATGTTTAAATTAATGGAAGGCTCATTATCATGAAACCTGAAGTCATAAAAACACTTTTGGATGAGATTTCCCACAATTCTAGTCTATAGATTGGTGATCGTGGGTCAACCCAACAAATAATCAATCAGGTGGGGGCGAATACCCACGTAGAGGCCTAGGTTTAATCTCTTATGAAAAATCTTGAGTCATTATAGCTACCTACTCCACCACTGCCCCCTCCTGCACTTGTTATCGAGATACAATCATCTAGTGTCTGTAGAATCCCTTAACCAATAATGTGTACTAGGCAGGTACAAAAGAACCTCCTGGTCAATTCTATAGTTACAAAAATTAAAATCCTTAAAAAAATTAGTTTTAACAAATCCTACAATACCAATATCACTATTATCATAAAAATTCAGGTATATAGACTCAAAAATTAAATCAAGGTTACTTTCAAGAGAGGAGTGGTCAAGAACCACCATGGAATGAGATACCCCCTCGGTAACCAGAACATAATATAGTTCCTCTGCTTAAGAAAAAATTTCAACCACAACCATTTTCTTCTAGAGAATAGTAGTTTCCAAATAATCAAAAGAATATGTTACAGGAAGATATGCAAAGGAGTGTACAACCATCCCCACCTCAGTAATAAAAATTAGAAAGCCTACCCACTACCTTCATGAAAAAGAAGATCAAAGGATTTCCACTCAAGAAATATAAATGCATAACCAAATGGGTTCCTTGTAGAAATAGGATCGTTATGTTGGTAAAATCTCCAAGACCCTATCATATCAATTACTAGGTATTCTGCCAAGTACTACTCAGACTCATACGAGAGAGGAGGTAAAGGATGGGGATCTTAGTAGTGAAAGAATTTTAGACTTTCAGCATCTAGGAAGAGATGAGGATAAGAAGCTTGAAGAACATAAAACAAATATGAAAATAATTAGAAATGATGTTGATGAAACAAAAAACAAAGATAACTATGAGAAAAATATAGAAGTGAAACAAACAAAAACAATCTCAAAAAAGAGAAACCTAAAAAAGAAGATGTATAGATGGAACCACCAACATAAAAACCACATATCCCCTTTCCAAATAGGATGATGGAAGCTAAAATAGATGGAAAATAAAAAATTATTAGATATGTTTATGAAATTACATATAAATATTCATTTTATAGAATAAATTGCTCAGATGCTTGTTTATAACATGTTTATGAAGAAGATTCTATTCAGTTAGAGGAAAATGGAAGATCTTGGTGTTATCTACAAAAATGAATAATTTTATGAAGTTTTTCATTATAATGATCCACCTAATATGTAAGACCCTAGATGTTTCTTTATTCCTCTCACTACAGGGATAAGATATTTTGGAAGAGACTTATGTGATCTTGGTGAAAATAGAAATATCATGTCTATGAATGTGTTTAAAAAACTATGGCTCAAATAATTGAAACCAATGATAGCAGCACATTAACTAGCCGACCAATCACTCATATACCTGCAAATACTTCTTGAGGATTCCTTTTTCAATTATGTAAAATTCATCTTTTATATGGGTTTCCTTATCATAGACATGGAGGAAGAGGGATACATTGTTATAATTCAGAGAAGACCATTTATCTCAAATGGGATTAAATTTATTGATGTGAACTAATTAAGGTTGATATTTCGAGTTTGAATAGAACATGTATTGTTCAAAATAGTAAAATATGTTAAATAAAGAAGCGAGTCATTATATTGGAAAGACATCCTTAATACGAAAAATGAGGAAGGTAATATGACTGTTAAGGATGATAGAGAGACCATGTGTCTAGATGATGATGATTTTAGTGACTGAGAGGTAATTAATTACAGTGGAACTCTAACAATTAATCTTGTACTTCCATTCACGAAATGTCAAAATAATTCAATTTCATGGGGTGTGGATATAATTAAATGGATATACTATTTGATATGCAGTGACATGATTTTATTGGATAAAGGTGTTAAACTCAAACATCAACCTCAGAGATGACTCACCCCACCAATGAAAGAGGTTGTCAAAAAGAAATTTTTGAATCTTCTTAATGCTGGTATATTTTTTTAAATCCCAGATAGAAAATCATTGTTCTTGTTACAAGGTATCCTAATTAAAGGTGGCTAGACCATTGTTAAAAACAATGACAAAAAGTTATTATCAACTCAAAACATCAATAAGTGGTGAGTATGTATAAATTATCAAAATATCTACATGATAACATGGAATGATCATTTTTCATCCTTTCTTGGATCAAATACGAGAGAGAATATCCATTCAAAAATTCATTAGTTTTCTAGATAAAATCGAATTGTTTTCGAACCCACATATTACTCCAAAACAAAATTCACATGTTCTTTTGAGAAATTTTCTTATAGGAAGATGAAATTTGTAATGTGTAGTGAACTGAAGAAATTTCAATGGTTCATGAAACACATTTTTCATGATATAGAGTTGGAATTCCAAGATATCTTCATGGATTATTTCTTACTATATGGAAGATCCTTTCAAGATTTCTTAAATAATATGGACGTAGTTTTTCAACGATGGGAAGAGAAGTGCGTAGTTATAAACTAGGAAAAGTTTCCTTTTTATGGTTCATGGGGGAATATTACTCAGAAATAAGATATCATTTCAGGGAATATAATTTTATCCTAAAAATATCAAGGTGATGAAATACTTACTTGAACCCACAATAGTGAAAGGTATTACGATTTTTCTGGTCCACATGGGATTTTATCACCACCTCATCCAAGTATTTGAAAAAATAACTCACCCACTTACATAAATTTTTTCAAAGTACATTCCTTTAAATGTCACTAAAAAATTTTGTAAGGATTTCAACACTCTAAAGAATAGCCTGCTGGCCACTCTTTTAACAATATCACACAACTGGGATAATGACTTCGAATTAATATGTGACTCCATTGATTTTGATGTGGCTGTTATTTCAGCTCAACAAGATATCCATATATTCCACATCATTTAGTATTCCCTTCATGTAATAAATGAATCTTTGTTCAATTACATGACAAAATAAAAAGTGTGGATGGGAGTCATCTATTATTTTGAAAAGTCTCCCTTTAACCTTGTTCTTTATAAGGCAGTGGTCTATACATATTATGTAGAACTGAAATAGCTACTGAGAAAATGGTTTCTAGATCAAAAATAATATGACGGATCCCACATTAACAAGAATTTGACATCATCATTAAGGACAAAAATTATACTACAAATTTCATTGTTGGTTACTTATTAAGACATCCACTTCCAATCATTGATGATGATGTCATTTTGTGCATTGAGGAGGAATTTAAAAATGAAACATTTTTTAATATAAATACACAAGAACAACCGTGGGTTTTTTATATTTCAAACTATATTTTCATGGAACCACTTTCCTCCACTTCTCCTACCAAAAAAATTATTAATTCTTGGTTGATGTCTTACACTATTACTAGGATGAGCCACTTAAATTTATTAATTGTGATGATGACCTAATGAAAGTTTCATCTTAGAATATGATGTTAAAAGTATACATGTGATTTTTCACATGTCTCCAGCAGGAGGATATCATGGTATTGAAATAATAGTGGCTAATATCCTAAAAAGTAGACTATTTTGGATCACACTCCATCCCAATGTGATGTGTATCATTCCAATATGTAATCAGTGCTAGTGAATAAGTATCATTGTAAAAATAAATGAAATTCCCAGAATCCAATTCTTGAATTAATGATCTTAAATATATAAGGAATAAATTATATGGGTTTATTCCCAAATTATCATGGGAAATATTACATTCTATTCAACATGGAATATGTTTTGAAGTGGGTAGAAGCAGAGGCCACCCCCAATGTTACAAATGTAGTGGTTGTGAAATTAATAGGGAAATTTTTTTATCGGGATTTAGATTTCCTAATTTCTCATTAATTATTCATAAATTCAATATAAAGATAATTTCAATAAGGGATTTCATGAAAAATATGGAATCTATTATAAAATTATTACTCCCTACCACTTTCATACCAGAATTAAAGTTGAATTGTCTGATAGAATGATTTAAAAAATTTCTAGAATAGGAAGTGTCTACAAATATAAAATAATGTAGTCTCAAATTGGTTGATTTAATTTGTGTGTATCACACAAGATATGAAACACCCATAAAAACTAATCCCTTAAATCTTGTATATGTGAAGCCATGCCATATCCATTTGAATTAGAACATCATTTTTACTGGGTAATTAAGTAACTGAACATGGATTCTAAAAAAGTAGTGGATGTTAGGATGCTACAAATTGATTAACTGGAAGTGAATAGAAGGTACACTTATGAAAATTATTATATATATAATGACAAATAATAATTAATGGAATGAAAAACTCATTGCATGTTGAATTTTCACACAATGGGATAACGTTATTCCTTTTAATTCAAAATTTTTACTGTTCACTTGTATGCTAAAATCATATAGGACTGTTCCCCTTAAATTTTTCAGAGTGTTCCCTTATAAGGAAATATAAATTCCAAAAGTAGAGGGACCACTATTTATGATTAGTGGAAGAAGACTAAATTTATCAAGAACTATTTATTAAAGGGCGTTCCCATTATATAAAATTGATTCGATTCATTTGTTCATATGATTATATGATTATATTATATTTATATATTTGTGGGAGGAAAATATTTCTTTATAGTTTTTTATGTGTGCATAGGAATTTTTTTTCTATAAATTCTCTATTCTTTAGTCATCCAAAACTGCATTGTATCCAATTATTTAATTTATCCATGCTTCATTCTCCTACTATTGACTGTTTAAATCTTCAGATATTTCTTCTTACATATTGGTTAAATCTTGGGAACTAATAGTTTTTTTAGTGTAGGTATTTTTATTTCTAACAATTTTTCAGGTATCCTAGTTTCTCATCACCATCCAAAAACTTTCCCCATAAAATGGCATTCACTACATGGATCTCTCAATTCCCTATTTTAAATTCCTTATTAGCCTTTTTCTATCTATGGATGCTTCAATTTTTTTCACTGCCATTTTTCATTCTAGAATAGTGTGGAAACTGAATCATTTTAAGTGTGTAAGAGTCATTATTGGGATTCATTTTCTATACACATGGATTATTTATTGTTTTCATTATTCTAGGGGACCTTTTCAATTAAATTATTTTATTAACATGAAATATCTTTGAAACAATGTATATAAATGAAAAATATTGGTTGGAAATTGTTAAAATTATTTTTTATTTTTATTTAGATTTGTATATTGATTGATGAGTTGAGTGATCTTTTAATAAATTCTAGATTATTAAATTTTATTTTGATTAAATTAGCATTAAATAATATTCCATTTTTTATTTAAAACTATTTTTTATTCTCATTCTTGAGATGATTCTAGAACAACATTTTTATATTCTTTTTTGAGCATATTTCGTGAGAGATACCTAGGAATGTAAACCTATCATAGTTGCTTTAGAAACTTAGCAAAGATGTGATTGAACAAATACACTACTAAATGATTGAGAAATAATTTTGGAGCTAGTAATACCAATAACCTATTATAAATATATCATTCAGTATCCCATAGTATCCATATATAATATGTTTAAGATGGAGCCATTTCAAAACTATTACCATTTTTTACCCGCATCCTGGTATTATGTTTGTTTTAATTTTGAACCAGTGTGGGGGATTTTTAATCTATACCATAAAATTTATTTTGATACTGAGGATATGTTAGGTGATATTTTTAACATATATTTATAAAATGGTTCGTGATTACCTTTGGAATTTTCATTGTATACAAGGTACCTTTGAAAAAAGAAAAATATAAAAAAACAGATTGTGTATTTGGAAGGTCAAATATCTACATTAAAAGACTGATGAATCTTCTGATTGATCATATATAGATAGGTGACATATGTAAGATATGTCATAGACATGATTTTTAAAAAATATATAAAATGAAAAAGATAAAGTAATATAGAACCTCCTTTATGCTTTCTTAACATATGAATGGACCCTCTTTGGGATGCTTGGTGTATAGAGGCATTTTTTCTAATAGGATTTACTTCATTTCAATTTTCATGATTACCAATAATTATACTATGCAACTTACCATCCTTTTAGAGGTGTATTTTAATCATCCTCCCACCATCCCCATGCTTCAAAGACATTTGAACCTTATTTTTTAATCTATAATGATTAATTGTGTATTTTTATTTACCGAGTGTATATGATATAACCAATGTAATCATATGTCGATGAACATGTATTCAAGGTATGAGAATAATTACAACTACATTTTACCTTTAGGGATGAGAGAAGAACCATATTGAGATAAATTGAAATATAGTTATATATTATGGGGAATAGTTATGAAATTATAATTAAAAGAATAAAGAATATGTATAATTAACATAACTATGCGTGATGACTAATTTTTTTCAGACAGATTCTAGTAGAATTTATTATTCTACGATTACATAGTTTTATTTTTCTGGTTGTAATTCATGTTTCTTTTTTAAAATGTGTCTCATTTGAAATCCCTTTTGTGATTTGTTTTGCTTGAGGATAGGTAATTGTTCATGTGTGGGGGAATTTGATAATCTAAATTCATATAAATATTTTGGATATATTTATATAAATATTGACAATGGGGTTTTTAGATAATACACTTGTTTTTGTTATGTTTTTATAGTAATTAGTAAGTCCATATTCAAACTATTAATGTTGTCAAAATATAAAATAGGACATTACACATCCTTAATCTGAAGAACAAAATGTATATTCCTTGAACATACAACTTTCCAATGGGATTCCAAGGAATAGACACCATTTACATGATGTAAACCAAGTACATGATGTGAGTCCAGGTTTCAAATCGTGAAATAGTATAATTTCAAACCTGATGGGATACATGATGTGAGCTCAGTACATGATATGAAAAGTAATAATTGGGAAACCCACCAATGATACTTACTATGAAATAATAGAGATCCCAAATATATAATAATATTTGAGGATCTAAAGTAAACGCTATGAAATACACTTACACATCAAGAATGTTTTGATTTATAATCCACTTAAAGGAGTTACATGATGTGAATCATTTACATTTCATGTATTGTTTGGATCTATATATATTCAGGCACCCCAAATGTATATAACGACTCCAAGATGGGATGCTATAACCCTTTTTCTGCATTTCTCCTTAATTTCATTTTTTTCTTTAAATGTTGTTTCTATTACCTTATTTTATTGTTTTTATCATTCATTTATTACCATTTTCGATACCATGACTCATTATTTTCATTTTTTTTATTTTAATAATTGAACAGTATTATGTTTTATGTTCAACTTTTTCCATTTATATGTTATTCATTATTTATTAATTCATGTTAATATTCAATTGATTGTTAATTATTTCAATTATGGATATCATAATTTTGAATCATTTTTATCATTTTTATCATGTTGTATATTTTCCTACTTCCAATTAACATTGTAATGAATGGATAATAATCTTAGGGTAGGGGTAAAGAGTAAGCGTTGATTTGAACCTAATGAATATATAAGTCAAAACATTTTATCCCTATGGCTAGTAATTAAGTTTAAATAATTTTTAATCTCATTATTTATCATCTACCTTGTTCATCATATACTTAATCGATGGATCCTTACCTAGTCAAAGTTGATTAGGCTAGAACATATAGCTTGTGATACATTTTCCTTAGAAACATTGATTATTGTACCTAGGTTGCCTAATATATCTAGAAAAACGAATATTTATATATCAAGTAGATACAATTGGTTGGACCATGACCAGTTGGTGACCTTTTCACCACTTCACAACCTATGTCTTAGGTCTATCACAAGTTAAATTTAGGATTTTATTTTTAAAAAACACTAAAATTTACCATAAATACTTATTATAAATTTGATATTAAACCCAGGATGTATTGTTCCTAGAAAATTAAAACCAAATAGATATCATGATGACTCCTTCTAAAATGTTCTTACTACTAGTTTCCATTCATACTAGTTTCCATTTGGGTTTGACTTCCATTGTGCTACCACTTGATAGCTGAATGTTGTTTGGGAAATAAAAATTTTAATATGATCATTTACCACATGTAATCATTGATGTCATAAAGGAAATTAACTTATCATATGTTTATCCAAGATATACTAACCACAATTCTTTATAAATATATTCTGTTTTAAAGTATCAAAAGATTGTTTAAGGCAGAGGAACTGAGTAGATAATTTCTTTATGTAGAAGTGGAATTTCAAATGAACATGTGGAATTAAATGGACTAATAGTATTAGATGAATATACACTAGATGATGAAGTGATGGATCATAATAATAGTAACATATGAACTAATAATGGAGGGAAAAATTATAGATGAACATGTACAATGATAAGGACAAGGATCTATTGAATAATAAATGAGTAAGAAGTTTTATAATAATAGGTAAAGAAGTAGTATTGAAACTAGTGAAAGAATATAAATATTCATGTGTTATCTATGAAAATAAAGAATTTTGTGTGAATAAATTTTTATAGAAGGGAAGTACATGTATATTTTCTCACATGATGATGTGTAAGTAGGAGAAGTGGAAAAAGAATAAAGTATCACTACAACATTTAACAAAATTCACATTGGTTGAAGAGTTTCTTGGTGTTATGAATTAACTGAAGAAGCTGAATACTAATTAAAAAAGTATTATAATGAACCATCATGGAGTTATAATTAGATGATGAATTCACCAGTTTATATAATTATTATCTTTTCGTATCTCCACTAATATAGTGTAGGGAACCACACATTTTCACAATATGGTTTTCTGGATAAACCAATATATTTAGTATCTTATTATAATGTAGAATCTATGTGTAGATCATCACTATACACTATATAGACTAGATACTATTACTAGGAATTGAACATTGTAAAAACATCAAGTTTGATCCTTTACTTACTTTATTACACTTCCACTCTATATAAAAAACATTAAAATAAAATCATGATCCTGAAAGGTATAAGAAGTAAATGGATAAAAAATTACTAATTGATTTCCAAAGATGAGAACACTAATTCACCCACCCCCCATGTCGCGCTTGTATATATCCCTAAGTTGTCTTAATTGTCTCTATAAAAGATAAAGGGAATCACGAAAACATGAATCTTAAACAACCCATAGGCATAAAACCATTCCAAATCATTTATATAATTACTCTCTGAAATTGGAATGAATTTGTTTTTGTTTGGTTTGTCAGTCAAATATCCCCCCAATGAAATCATTATTATAAAGAATATTATGAAATCAGGTGTTACACTCTATTGCAATTCACGTCCACTACACTATATATATAGGTGACATGTGTACCATTCCCACTAGTTATTGGGGTTTAACGTTCACTTGTTGTTAATTAAGGTTAATAACCACATGATTTTCTACTTTTTTCATATCTAAAAATAAAAAGTGGTCATTTTTTACCTTATATATCTTTCAAATATTTGGATGGGTAACCCATTTGAGTGATGATAGGTCCAGAGAAACTAGTCTCCTAAAAAATAAGCATCTGTAATTGGATCTCAAAAAATGAAACATAGAATTCACATCCTCTATCAATCAATAAATGGTCACCTGACTATTGAGAATTGACCTAATTCTATGGTTAAATGGGTTTAATATTTTTGAATCCTTGAATTGTTCAACAATTTTGGAACAAGTTATTGAAAATAAAACTATAACTTCATCGTATAAAAAAAAATACAAATGCACGTATGTGATTAAAATTTTGAATCATCATTGATCCCACAAAAAACTGGCCACATTATCCTTAGATATGCTTATAAAATCATCCACCATCCAATTTATCATAAAGTTTAATTATTTTCCAACAAATTCATTAGATATAATGTAAATGATAAATGCTGAACAAATTATTCGAAATCTCTCACTACACATAGATGATAGGAGTTCCTAAGGTATATATGAATGATACCATTCATTAGTACCCTGAGGATAGCTCTCACATTACTAAGACCAAAGGGCATGACCTGGTACTCACCCATTATTTTGAAAATATCCTTGTGATCACCCATACAAAAACTACTCCATGTGAAATACACTTAACAATGATGTTAAAACTAGGTTGTTTCTAAAAAAAGGTGAACCCTAATTCCCAATTCCTCTAACTAAAAACTTGGTTAACATAGTTTAGTTAGTGAATGATAAGAGATGGATCCAACCTTATTCATTAATTATAAAAGAACTATTGGATATATATCCCATTCCTCATTAAAAATATAACGAAATCAATTAGGATATGTATTATTGACACGAAAAGTGTTGTAATCAATATAGGCATTGAAATATTAAAACCAAATCATCCCAAAAATCGTATAAGTATAACCATCTCAATTATCATGAAATCCTATAAAGATATTCTTTTTTTATGAAAATAGATCATTGTCACAACTCTAAATCCCAAGATATATTATTTTCCCAAGATGCATATTGATATTCATTGTAAGAGACATTATTCCAACATGAACACCTATCTCCCTCACCACATATTGTGTCTTTATACATTGTGAAAAACAAACCCAAAACCTAAAAAACACACAACTATAACCACTAACACAAAACTTATAATATGAAACTATTCTGAAACGTCATTCCAAGGAAACAAAAACATGACCTTGTATATTCGTGTATGCCATCCTAATGTTACTACACCAAAATTCAAAACATCACACCACTTTTTAAAAATTGATGACACTATTGAATTCAATGAAAACCTACAATTTTTTTAATAATTATTCCCCATCATATAACCTTTAATGGAAAATCATTAATTTTTTAGTACAAAAACAGTAAAACATTTCATAAAATATCACTCAATGTTCTTTTTATAAAACCCCTTTATAATGAATAGACATTATAATAGTAATAAAAATTAACATCATTAATAAACTTGAGAAACTCATTATCAGTAAAAATATGTCTTAATCAAACTAATCATTTAAAAAATAAGAAACACTCTAACATTATGAAGACATAATTTTATAGTTTTGATAGATTTCAATTTTTTTTTTTAATTCATGATAAATAAATTAGCTTAATGGAAAGATTAGATATGTCATGTTCCAAAAAACATAATGTTATGATCATATTTTCAAAACCGAAAAAGACGACTTTATGTAACACATCATTTACATTAACATTTTAGGCAAGTGTTATAGATTCTTAAATACATTTCTAATGAAATTATATTACCTAATATATAGGCTCAATTAATGAATAAATATATATTCATGGTTAATATGTCATAGATTTTAGATTTCTTTCCTTATTTGTTAACAAACAATCATAAGGGTCCTAAATCACATTAAATATTATAATATTATATCACATTTAACAAATAAAAATTAAACATGTTATTCCTCTCATTATAATAGATATTATTAGATAATAATGTATTTTTCCCTGAATATAAACTACATGTTATTATTTTAATATATATTTAATTACATATGAATCATATGGAAGGAAAATTTTAACATTATCATTGTTTAATTATATTCAACATGAAAATAAATTGCAATCTATGAATTTAATAAAAAATATATAATTCTGAAAAAGTATTAAAATATTATATTAAAATAATTTACTCTATCATGATTAAAGGATTTATAATAAATGGAAATTTCAACAATAATTCTGAAATTCGGAATGTAAAAATGTAATTATGTATTTATTTAATCATTATTAAATATTTAATACGTTTATATAATAGAATGGATTTAAATTATCATTTAATGAAATATTTTTTATAAGATTCAATAGTAGTTTAAATTTCAATCCAAAAATAATTTCATATTATTTTATGTAACAAAATCACATTAAAGAAATAATAATAGATCAATACAAGAATGAATCAAAACAAAATAGAAAAAAATACAACATTCTACCTTTTTCTGGAAACCATTTCATAGAAAATAAAAAAAAAATTCTACAAGAACAAATAAAACATTTAGAAAAAAACATATCATGCCACCATTAACTAAAGAATAAATGATAAAAAGTCATATGAATTATGAAATATTAGTGGGAAGTCTCTTTAATGATACATGATATGAAACTGTCATGGGATAAACCCACAACGATAAGGTTAAAACACACATATAAGTGGTTAAAAAATTTTCATACTTGGATGACCATGATAACATGATATTTAGTATAATGAGTTTATTTATACCTTCTTATACCATACACATTAATTCCTTTCACAACATATATTACTCAGACCATCATAAAATATAGACCATAAAAAAATCATTAGTAACATCCTATCCCCAACCCACTACCTTGGATAGTATTTGAATTCCATTAACATTAGGTGTGTCCCACTGACACTAAAGGTTGAAAATAAATTCTTAGATTTTTACAATATCATTGGAACATGATTTACACTTGCATGAGAAATAACATAAATTAAACAACTCCATGGAGATATAGAAACATGATGCATGAATTCAATAAGACCAAAAATTGATACGTAACATAAAAATGTACAATAATCAGATTCAAAATAAATAAAAATAATTCTAAATAAGACTAGAAGACCAATGAATCAAAAATGAAAAACAATGTACCAACAAGAGACTCTTTTATGCCCTGTAAGACATTTATATTCAAGAACCCAACTCCATCACTGAAGACAACAATGTTTATTTTCTCTAATATTGACATATTAGGACTTCCACTTTCTTATATCACATCAAAAAACAACTAAGTTTTCACCAATATTAATATGCGTTAGGGGAGTATAATACTCTATCCGAAAAAACCCCCAAATATGTCCCACCCATGCCACTTAGGTAAGAACAAGTTATCTCAAATTTGATATTAAATAAGAGAGAGGAATAATATAAATAAACATGGTAACCATAAACCATGTAAATAACTCACACTAATAATAATAATTTATATTAACCCCTTATTAACATAAGGAAACTCATACCGTAACTCAAAAATCTATCCCATGTACACACACACCAATTCATTTCACACAAAAAAGTATCTATAATCAAAGAGAGACTAAAAAAATGGATAAAATCTTGAGTGGAAACCCATCCTCCCCTAACCCATGTTCGTAGTTTGGGCTATAATCCATGTTCCCAACTAATCGACAAAATAAACCATGTCTGAACCAACAGGGTCCCATACATATGAATCATGAAGGAACATGATTTTTTTAAATTATATATAAATATTGATACATTTAATTAAATATTATTCATTTTTATTCATTAATTCATATGGTTATGTTTTTTTCATAGGAAATATGAATTTTTAAATAAAGGAAGAAATTATGAAAATTGGAAAAAAGGGATTTTCATGATGTGTATCATGTACAAGATGTGTAGCCCTCATTAATAGAATACATTCAAGTACAAAGACCATCTTGTGAAGACTTTACATGATGGAAAGACAATACATATTGTGTATATTCATTACATAGCATAAAAATTTCAAATTTATGAATCCCACTAAAACTAAATCACATACATGATTTGTAGAGAATGAATGATTTGAAAATTTCAAAGGATAACCCAATCAATTATTCGAGCTGATTATTTAGAGGGAATTGTGGATCTACAATACATGATGTGAATCCAACATGAAAGATGTGTAGATATCCAGATGAAATTCACATATGACAATACCTGACATGTATGACTTACACATCATGTTATTTTCTAGTTTATTAATAATTGAGTAGTATTCTACACAAAAGGGGCATGCCATAATCTCTTTCTCTATTGTTTTATTTCATAGTTTCCAATTTTTGTCATCTTTATTGTTTATATAAAAATTTTAATTCATTTCTTTCATTTTTTATTGATTGCTTTTGATTTTTTAGTTAACACACATATTTTGAACCCTCATTCTATTTTTTTGTGAATCCATTTCAATTTTTGACCATTGTTTCATCACTGTCATCCATTTTTCATCAGTTAATGAAATGTTCCACAATGTTTAATTTTGTGTTGAAATTTGTTTTTTGGATTTACACTACCTTAAATAGTTTTCTATTCATTATTCATAGTTTGAATCATGGATTGATTATTTCTCAACTGATTCATGATTGTGCATATCCTGTTTTGTATTTCCTAAATTTTTATCAACACCACCATGCATGATTAACCCACCTATGGTCAAGGATCGAGAGTAGGGATGTTTCCGAGCCTAAATAATTGATAGATTAAACCATGCTAACCCTATGGCAAGTAATTAGGTTATTAATAATTGTTAATCATATTATTTGTAACAACCTTGATAATGGGAATTGCAAATGAATGAATCTGACCTAATTTGAGTTGAGAAAGACTATGACCACTACCCTATAATGATTTTTGCATAAAACCTATGCATAGTGAACCTAATTTGTTATATATACCATTTCCATGGGATAGTAATAGCATGTACAGATCAAATTATTTTGACCAAAACAAATTATTGAATCTTTCATCACTTTTTAGCCTAATCTGTATTACTACCCCAAGATAAATCTAGGATTATCTTTTATCAAGAGCCCAGAAGTTTTCCCTGATAAATTAATTTACTATATTTCATAAATAAAAACTTTCTAAATTTTTTAAGAACTAAAATGAAGAGTGAAAGTGAGGATTCCTTTTAAATCATTTTTCCCATTGGATGATGTCAAACCAATCAGAATTTTGGGTTTCGCCCCACACTACGTTTTTACTACACCCTAGTAGTAAGTGTAGTTTGGGACTATAAATTTCTAATACGATCATTGCTGGTGAAAATTAAAAAACATGTGCATGTGTATAAAATTTTGGCATAGTTTCTAGTGATTATTATTTCTCATGCACAATGATCTTAAAATGAACCTCATATTTCCTCACCCCTCCCCTTTCTTCTTTTTTTATAACCCAATTTCCTTTTATATTTTTCTTCTTTGGGTGAACCTGCACCCACTCTCTCTCTCTATTATTCATGGCTAGTGCTTGTTCTATGGACCCTTTACTCACTCCAGAATCTTGGATACACATGAACTAATTATTTTAGATCCAATGATTGAAAGAAAAATACCTAAGAATACCCATTTACAATATATTATCATAATGATCTTTCTCCACCACACCCTCAAAATATGAAACAAGCACCACCTTATAATTACTATGAGTGACCAGTGATGAAAGAACACACCATAACGTATTACAACTTGTTGTCTATTAGTGATGTTGTGCCCAAATTTTTGAATCCACTAATTTAGGTGTGAACATATGAAATTAGTCATTGAATAATTCATATGATCCAGAACATGGAGATGTTCAATTGAAAATAATGTAAAGACACCCATGAACATATTTAAAATTTTCTCTTATATTTTGATTCCATTTTCAACCAAGGAGTATCATTAGATTCCATAATATTTTATGTCTTACAATTCTCCTTGTGTGATAGAGCCATGGACTGGATAAAGAGTTAAGGTTATGAGTCAATTAGGACTTGAGGTCAATTAGAAAACAAATTTATAGACAAATACATCCCGCCAATCCAATATTAGAAGATATGGAATGATATTCAAAACTTCACCCATGAAGGAAAATAATTAGAATGGGGCATGAAATACATTGAAGGAGATAACAGAAAAGTTCCCCCATCAGAATTTAGATGTGTGGTTGCAACTTAAAATGTTCTACCAGGGACATCAACCGGCTGGAAAAACTATGGTACACGTAGTTTATGATGGTGGACATAAAATTAATATGCATGAAGTGGGTAAAATAATTCTTGATGATGTCTCCCACAATGTCATTATGTGTCCAAGTGATAAAGTACCTCCTCAAAATGGAATCCATCAAGTAGAGGAAATCACCACCTCGGAGCACCTGTAGAATCCCTTAACAATAATGTTGGAATAATTCTAATTACTTGATGCAACACCGCCACATCGTTCTCTTGTTATGGAAATTTAGTTTTGTGATATGTGTGGAGTACCCCCTTCTTACTACGACTATAGGGAAGATATTTATGAACCCCAATTTCAATATTGGAATTATGGTAACTATAATAAAAAAATTGTATGTTCCACTAGCCCTAGATGTTTCAATGAAATAATATCACCAGAGGCCAAATAAGAAGAAACCATATAAAAAGAATGGTGGTTTTCAATATAGGGGTGGATAGGTACCACCAAGGAATTGAGGACCACCTGGGTACCCACCACAATGTTCATATCCTCTACCTAAACAATAATACAAACCACATTTTCCTAGAGATCAACCATTTTCACCTATACAACAATAGTATAATTATTAATATCTATTAAGACCACTACAACAATACCAACATCTTAAGACCAATTATGAAAACCAAATAAATAAATTTATGTAAAATTTATATCAAAGGATGACAACCCAAGACACAAAAATGAAATATGACAAGGATACACTATATAACATGGAACATCAAATGGGGAAGATCACAAAGTCCATTTCTGATCCCCTGATACCATTTTCATAAACGATAATATAATCCACGAAAAATAGACAATAAAAAATAGATATTTTTAAGGAATTACTCATCAAAAAACCATTTGAAGGGGGGATTTATAATCTACCCACTTATACAATATTATCTAAATACATATTTTCAAGAATATAGAAAATAAAGGATTATAGATTCATCTCTCTAAATGAAAAATGTTCTATAGTTTGACAATGGATGTTGCTGCAAAAAAATTAGAGACATGAGTTGTTTCTACATTCCACAAATTATAGGGACATGAAATTTTGAAAAGGCCTTGTGCAATCTTGGTTCATGTGTTAATATAATAACATTGAGTATTTATAAGAATATTGGTCATGGATAATTGAATCCAACAGGGGTTGCACATCAATGTGCTAACTACCCTGTAAAGCATCATTAATGATTGGTTGAGGACATGTCGGAAAGGGTTGAAAAATTCATTATCCTTATTAATTTCCTCATTAGAAACCTAGAAGTAGGTGGTGTTCCTGTCATTCATGGAAGACCATTTTCCACCACTGGAAAGGCCTTAATTGATGTAAAGCTGGGGAGATTTATTTTTACAGTTTCTGAAAAAACATGTTATGTTCAATTTACATAAGGTCATGAATAAAACAAATGATTCATTGAATTTTAAACCATATATATTTTGAATAAGAAAGATGACCATGGGAAAAATGAATACATAAATAAGAGACTACATACTATTGAAAAGGGATCCAATGCGTATAAAAATTAAAATTTCATGGCACCTATGACAATAGAGTTCATCCCAACTTTCATCCCCTCTATTATCAAAAGGCATTCTACAAGTAGTGCCTACTCAATATTGAAGTCTCATAATTAAAAAAATGTATAGATCTAGAAGATAAATAATGTAATGATTGGGAGGAAATACAATGTAGGTTCACTAAGCTATAATATTATAGTTTAATATCTTGGAAGGATTAGAGTCATTGAACGCTTGTTTAGTAGACTTGGCCTAAAAAAGCGAATAAAATGAGACATAAAAATTGTGTAATACTTACATGACGTGTAAGTGTTAATTAGATAAAAAATAAACAATTCAAGAAAAAACTCTATGTATTGAATAAAACACATGTAAATTTGGATATTTTTTAAAAATTCATGAATATATGGTTCGTGCCAAATACCACCCCCTGATGCTCCTCCTTCTATGTGACTCTTACCCTCCCATGAGCTCCCTCAACAACTATTATCCACCTCACCTCATCCAATAATTCACTCCATCATATTCACCCCCAAACCATCCCCTCCATCTGTTATGGCAAAACAAAGTCTTCCCACACTCCCCCAGCCAACCATGCACCCGAGCATGATGAGACACTTCCACCACCCTACCATTATATGGACATACCTCATACTGTACCCAAAAATACATTTTCTAAGGCCTATTATTTCTCCTCTACATCTTATTCTACTTCTAAAAACTCACAATCTTCATGAAACGGGTCATAAGTCACTTCCCTTCCTCACCTTCATCCATACCTCTACTTTACCGACCCTTGGTATGAGATTTAGTTGGTCTATCTCTAAGCCGAAATGATGTGGACTAAGAAGATGTTAGAAGTAGTAGTATTAGAGTACATTTAATTTCATTAGAAGTTACTTTTATGCATTTCCCATACATACCATACCTCGATCAACTAAATGAGCAAGGAGAAAATCCGAGATTTCTTCCATGAGTTCCTAGACACCTTCTAGTTGTCTATTTATTATGTCCACTTTAGACATAGAGGTAGGCTACGAGATCTCACCCCCAGAATGTTTCCTCCAGCCATATCAATGAATTTTTCAACATTTCCACTTCTCAAGTATTACTAACACTTTATATTGAGAATAATGAGAATAATGATGTACAAATTTGGTCCCGGATCACTAGAGATCATTTGAGAATATATGATCCTTGCACTATGAAGAGAACATCACTCCACGATTCCACCCTTCAGATACTTCACATGGCCCATGATCATATTTTGATGGACCTTGGTGATGGTCATAGAGGGTTTAGAAAAACTGATGTTATTATTATCACATCATCCAATGCTGGCCCAACTATTAACATGGACAGGTAGTTTGGTGTGTTCTACTGGAACATGGTGAGGAGGAATCAAGGTAAATTAATGGAAGTCTCTTTCATTTCCCATTTGGGTAGGAATCTCAGTACCTTTTCGAACACTTATCCCCATAGCTCCCACAACCCTACAGAGATAATTTTCCAACTACTACACTATAATATTGGGTTTCTCATAAAGGATGACAACGTCTATCGATGGGAGTCTGCGTATGTGGAGGATGTTGATGATTCCCCTACTCAACATCCAGCTAAACCAACATCTCCTGCCTCCCATAATCATGCCCTTCTCCAACCCCATCTTCTACCACCACCTCATCCCCTTCCCCTTTACCTCCAAATCTCTCCATCCAACAACAACCCTACCCCCGACCCATTCCCATGCCCATAAATACCCCTACCACCACCCATATCCATTTTTTATACACTAGTACCTTTCCCATACCATCAACCACCCCATCCTGCCCTATAAATCTCTACCACATACACAAATGTATTCTTGAGAACTAATTCCATATTTCCCACCACATACACATTACCTTTATCGATCATTCCCTTTTCACTACCCACATAGCATCTATCAGGATCAAGACCTTGCTTCCACAATATTTCAGGATCACTAAAGTACTATATCACCACCATAGGCCAAAAAATATCATATTTCACTATCAAAAAGGACATACTTATATTAGGGAACAATAGAGACCTGCAATTCAAGAGGGTAATTTAGATGTATTGGACGAAGACTTTACTCCCAAGTCTTAGTTTCCCCTTATACACCTCCACTTTTGTACACTGACTGGGTCTGTTTTAGTTTACATTGTATCCACGATTCCCCATTGTACTCTATTTTAAAAAATTAATGACAGGATAAAATCATCATACTCGCATGTATTATTTACATTAATCTTCTATATTTATTCATTTTTATAGACATTTCTAGCTCTTCTTCCTCATGTTTGGTCACTGATGCACCTGTCACCCCACCATATTCCCTCCTACTTCAGACGTCTCAGCATATGTCTGAAGTCTAGAACCTATTTTAGGAACTATCACTTGATATCCATGCTTAGAATTCATCCCCACCATGAAGATAAAGGATTAATTTCATTTCCAATGAGATTCAAGAATATTATTCTCCTAGGGTGGTTAATCATGCCAAGTTTCTACAGGAACTTGACAACACACCAACCAGTTCCTAAAGGAGGTAGCAAACCTCTATGTTAATAGATGAAACTACCCAATCCCTTTTTTCCATACACAGAACTGATAACGCCATTATTATCACATTTTATAGGTAACCCAAATTTATTTTATTTTATTTTATTTCATTTTTTTAATTAAGATTTGTTCCCTTTTAGTATCATTCTTGCTCATTGGTCATTCCTAAAATTCATTGTTTTTACATTACTGCATTTATCGAATTTGAGTTCTCTTATTTTCAGATTTATTCACCTACTCATTTTTTTACTTCCAAAATGATTAAACCTATGGGATAATGATTTATATAGTGAATTTTATTCCTTTATAAAAAATTTTTTTGGTCTTACAAACTCCACTAACAATCCACCAAGTTTCCTCAAGGCATGAAATTTACCACAATGAGATCTAAGTTCCATGAATTTAATTTCAAATTTCCCATTAATTTATTTTCTATTTTATATATGTGATAAATATCCAACAATTCTTTCCATGATAGATTGAAATTGTCAAATTTTATGTGAGGGGGAGTCTTTCTTGAGATTTATTGTTAAAACTCTTGGATTATTTCTTGATTTCACTTATATAGGAGATATTTTTCACTAAAATAATGCTTTAAACTTGAAAACCCATTACACCCATTCAACTAAAATAAAAATATATATTTGAAATCATTGAAAACCATTTTTTACTCTATTTTATAATTTTTTTCCTGATTTCTGAGTTCATAAATTTAATTTTATTTCTAGATTCTTGTAATTTATTTTGATTGAATTATTACATTATTTTATACATAGAGTTATTTAGAGTTGTTTTATAAACTCCCATTATTATGAGGATTCTAGAACAACTAGTTCCTAATATTTTCTGAGCATATTTCATGACAGACAACAAGGTAATTTAAACCTATAAAAACATGAATTGAGATATTTTTAATACTTTGATTAACTAAATAAATTTTTAATAAGATTGAGACAAATTTTTTTGATCCATTTCTTCTTCAGACCCACTAGTCTATATTTCCTTATTTATGCTATAGTATCCCGGAATAACCTTATTAGGATGTATCCCATTCAAAAAAATTTATCTATTTACAACCTACTCTTGGTGCGAGACATGACTATACATTGATCTAGTGTGGGTGTATTTTCACTACAGATGGACACATGATATTGTTATTGATGATATGTACTATTCCCTTTCACTAGACTTATATGATGAGGATCTTGATTACTTTTATAATTTTCTACACTTACTATGTTCATTTTAAATGAATATATAAATAAATAGAAAAAGATATTGGGTTGTGTATTTGGATGGTCAAAAATCAACTTTTCCAGACAAATGAATCCTATAATGGATCATACATGGTTAGAGAAAGAATGTAAGACCTGGCCTAGACATGATTTTTGAAGAATAAATAAAAATAAAAATAAAGCAACAAGGTACCTTTTTTATACTTAATTGATATACTCATTGACCCACATTGAGCTGTTAGAGCATGGACACACATGTTCAATAGGAGTTACATCATTTCATCATTCATTAATTTTATTCATTTTACTTTAGAGATAACCCTAATTTTGAGAATGATTTTTATCACTTTCCCACAATCCTTCATCCTCGGAGTTATTTGAACCATTTTTCTGATTCCCTCATGGTTGATTTTGTATTTACCTTTTAATAGTGGATATTTTAGAATCAATACAAACTTATGGTTAGGAATATATATTTATGGTTAGATCATAACTCAAGTTTCATTTATACCTTGAGTGATGACAAAAAAATTTTTAGTGAGATAAATTGGGAAATGGGTATAGTTTTTAAGGAATATTTGTGAAATTGTAATTAAAAGATTAAATAATGTGGATGAAGAATTGAAATATGAGGCATGGCTAATTTTCTATACTATATTGAATCCGGAGGACTGAGTGTTTATACTTACTATTAGTTTTATTTTCCTAGTTAAACGGAATGTTTTATGTTTTAAAAATAGTTTCATTTGAAAAAAAAATTGAGATGTTTTTTAGGACAATAAATTATTCAATAATGGGGGGATTTTATTATCTAAACTTATATATAAATATTAGATACATTTAATTAAATATTATTAATGTTTTTTTGACAATGCACTAGATTTTGATTTATTTTTGGAGGAATTTTAAAATTTTCAATAAAAGGAATAAATTCTGAAAAATTGAAAAAAAACATACTTCACATGACTTCTATCACATAAATGTTGGGAAAAACTTATTCACATCCTGGCTATAAGGAAATAAACCAGCCTGTGAATAATTTACATGATATGAAGACAATACATGATGTGTTTGTTCATTACAAGACATTTATATTTCAAATTTCTGAATATCACTAACAGTGAATTACATACACGATGTGTAGAGATTTCACGATAGGAAAAGTATGAATGATCACCCAATGAAAATATGATCCAACTATTTAGTGGTAATTTTAGATCCTAAATACTTGATTTGTGTCCAATTTACATGATGTGAAGATGTTGGGACAGAATTCACTTTAGCCACTACATGACATGAATGACATACATATCGTGTACTTCTCTAGCCAGTTAATATATTAGAGAACCTCCACACATAGGGGGTGTGATATAATTTCTTTTGGTATCATTTTCATCAATAATTTTCTCCCATTTAAATATTTTTTTAATTAGAAACCCATTTTAAATCATTCATTTGATTATTGTTTCGATTAATTTTGATTTTTCATTAATAGAAAACCATTCTATGCTTGTTTTGTATCTGTCACAAATACGTTACCATTTTTTATGTTTGTTTAATCACATCTTTCCATTCCTCAATAGTGTTTACAATGTTCCATATTATTTCATAATTCCAGATGATTTTTGGATTGGATTTCATTTTCTTTTAATTTTTTAATCTTGAATCTTAATTGTTTTAATCCAGGATTTCTTCTTTGAGATATTTCTCATGATTATAGATAGCATGTTTATTATTTCCCGACATTTGATCAACACCTCCATGCACGACTAATCCACCTAGGGTTAGGGGTCAAAATTTGGGTGTTTATGAGACTGATGAATCTCTTTATTAGACCTTGGTATCAATATTTCAAGTAATTAGGCTAATAATAAGTGGTCATCATATTTGTTTGCATAACCATGACCATGTGAAGTAAAATTGAATGATCCTAACCTAATTGGAGTTGTGTATGAATATCACCATTATCTTGTGATGATTTCTATTTATAATCTATGAATAATTCACCTAGTTTTTTATTTATTATATGACTATGGGATAGTTTTAAAATGGGTAGATCTATATTTTGACCAAATCCAATTGGTAAATCTTTCGGTGCTTCACTACCTAAGCCGTAGGACTATCCCAAGATAAAGCTAGGATTATTTTTTTTGTCAATTTACCTAAAATCAACCCTGATCATTTCCTTTATTGTCTTTCATAAATCAAAACCACCCATATTTACTGATAACAAAACATGAAGAGTGAATGTGTGGAATCATTCTATAGTGTTTTTTTATTGGCTTATGACCTAACAATTATCGTTGTAGGTTCAATCCCACACAGAGTAATTACTAAAAACTAGTAGTAATTAATGTTTGGTCTTATAAATTCTTTTATCTAATAATCATCCACATGAATTAAATGATGAATGTAATCTTTTCAACACACAAACCCACGAAAATCCAAGTTAAAATTATTCCAAACCAGGTTATTACCTAAGGAATATCAACATACAAGTGTTTCTTAATAATTCCCCACATAGATGCATCATGAATGCACACCAATTCATGATAATTATACATTTATCACATACCTAAATAATATTTAAAAAAATCACTTAAAAACAATAATATCAATCATGTTAGAGGAGTTTGTTGTAGGCTTTGTTTAAAATTGATTTTATGCCAACATACCAATAGAATTTATTAAATTGTTTACCATGATTAAAAAATCATTGGACATTTAAATAAACAATATTAAAGTTTATTGACATAAGTTGATAGATGATAATCCACCTACCTCAAACAAGGTCCCCAATATGAAGTCACCCCTTGAATATTTAGTTTCATGATCTTCAAATCCATCTATTATGGTTCAAAAAAAGACCCATTAAAACAATCCCTAACTACAAGATTCATGCATAGAATCTATAGACTTGGTTTTATCCTAAGAGAAAATGATATTGTAAAAGAATATAATAAGAGATGAAAGTATTACCTTTAACACTGAAGAAATACTCTCCCAAAATCCAAGACATTGATATCTAGATTGAAGGAAACGACTATTACAATGAACCATCTTTGAATTGAACAACATTTCACCAGAACGGGATCATCACTAGGCCCAAATTGTGTTACTGATCCCTATAATCTATAAAATAGTTATTGGGAATCAATGAAATGGTTATTGGGAATTATTTCCCCTTAAATAAGAGTTAGCAAGCCTTAGTTATTTTATTTAGAATCTAGTATGAACCATTTATACATTGAACAATCATGAAACATATAATAAATAGGTTAAAATAAAGAGAAAACCCCAACCACAAAAATCCATCATAACCAAAAATTATTTAACTTGTTTCATAAAAAATCCTCATTATAACAACAAAAAATACATCCAACATATAATAATAATACAATAACCAATAAAAAATGATACTAAGTAACAAATAAAGGTTTTCATGACTAAATATCCCAATATTCCAAAATTAAACATAATCCAAACTTAACCACACCCCAATTCCATATCCTTGTATTCCAATGTTTAATTCCATATCCTAATTCACTGTCATCAACTCCAGATAACTCTATCCAAATCAACAGAAACCCAAAACCTGTATGAAACAATATGGACTACATACACCTAAATAGTATTGTGTATGCATGGTGTGAGAAACATAGACCTTTAAGATCCCACTAGGGATCCTATGGATTTAATTTAACTAAAAATTTCATAAATTATAGTTTTAAATACCTTATTTCAAGTAAGGTTTTCCATACCAAGTATACATAATGAAAACAAATCATATGTTCTTTTCATTAATAATGAAACCTTTCTCTTTATAGAAAGTCAAATTAAGAACTTTAGAAATCCAAAAAACATAATCCTATGATTTTATAGATACCAAAAAACATCCTTTCTATGTAATTAATAAACATTCATAAAAAAACAACCATAAAACAATATCATTCCTTTATTATAAAATCAAATTTTTAAACCCTCCCTTGAAAACCATTTTGGGAACATGTCCAATAAAAAAATATGGAATCAAAATATAAAATTAAACCATAAGAATAGAGGAAAAATATAGAAACAATCAATAAATATCAATGGTTTCACAAGAAATAATAATAAGGAGATATGACAAGCATGAAATTTAAATCCCATAAAAAACCACAAATCAACAGAAAAATGTCATGTCTTACACTCTATATACCAAAGTAAAATAATATTGAATTAATTTCTAGTATCATATGCTATCCTACAATAATATATTCATCCATGTTGTCCTGTTAAGCTTCAATAACCCTAAACAGTTGGATGAGTGAAAAAAACCATGGGATGAATGATCTGGGAGCACAAAAAACCATGGTTTTGACCATATTTAGAACACAGATGACTATATTTTCAATTAAATTGGTATCTACTTAGTTACCTAGAATTTTCATCACCTATAAATCATGGATATGAGTAAAACATCCATATAATCACCAAGATAAAATATAATAAATTCTTACACATCACCTCCAACCCCATTTATAGAACAACCTCTTTTCACAATGACCAACAATCATAAATAATTAAAAAACAATAATTATTTTTAAGGAAATAGGGGTAATCAGTATGTTCTAATGGCCTATAAAACATTAAATTTTTAATTTTTCAAATAGGTTTTCACATGAAAAACAACTAGGGATTATGATTCATTTACATTTTTCTCTAGAGATTGATTTTTTTAAAACAATTTAAAAGAACTAGAATTCGTAACCCATTTGAACCTAGAAGTATCCATTGAAAAAATTAAAATTTTAATTGAAACACCAAAAATATGGCCCAAGGTTGATTTAAAAAAACACTAATTGAATACACCCACACAAATTTCCAAAGGTTACTATCCCAAGAAAAATATTAATCCAAAAATGATACATGAAATCCATAAGAAAAATATATTATGCCAAGAGAAATTTTCAATATAAATTAATAATATTTCATCCAATGAATTATATATATCTATAAATTAATTTTTAACTCCCAATGTTTCATTGAATTTTATAATAATGGGAGTGAATAGAAACACCTAACTCAAACTGGTGGAAATGAATCCATAATATGTCACTTTCTATTGTGAACACTAAAACAATAAATGAATACACCTCAAGAAAATCATGAAATAGATAAAACTATGTTATAACCAACCAAAACCAATAAACACATTATTCATAAAAATCTATAGTTATTAAGAGGAAATGTAACTAAGGATAAGTAGGTAGAGGAGGAGAGGAGTTAATGAATAATTAAAGGAAGATATTTCCTTGAAATACAATTCAAATTCTAATGGGAGATTCCAAAATCTAATGGTGAAATATGATAGATATATATCTACAATCTATATACTCCAACTGAATGAATTGGGGAAGGTGATTTCAAAATCTAATAATAATGATCGGGGTAAATTAGAAAAAAGGTAGGCCATTGAAATTGATAAACTGCACACCAACAATGTGGAATAGAATGGGAATGAACTAGGTACATGCACAGTTGGTTTCGCGGTTACATCTAATAACATTCCAACTGTGTATGTCACCCACAAGAATAAAATAAGATATACATATTTCTGTAATGATGTATATCGTTTGAGTAACCATGAACTGACCTTGAAAAACTACATTGTCATCTCTATAACATTTATTTCTTGGTTTCTATATAGTTTTTGATAACTTTTTAAAAATCAGTAAACATTGAAAAAACATCCTAAAATTTGACTAAAAAATATATAAACCCCTAAAACATTTCAAAATAACACGATATGAATCCTAGATCCCCAAACATCACCAAATAACTCTAACCACAGACAAATCCACAACCATCTAACCTATATGCATAAATGGAAGGTGAAACATTATAGGAATGTAGTAAATTTTATAATTAATATAAATTAGTTAAATTATGGGAATGTTATTATAAAAAACAATACCAAATATAATGGGTTTCCTCTATAAAACACATGCGAGGAGGAAATCATCTACAACCCTCAAACAACCATTTTCAGATCGACGGATCAAAACATCTAGGAGGCACAACTCCTACCAACATATATCCATAAGTGATACTAATTCTGAACCTAATGAAAATATTGAACCACTTAAAACCAAAAATTATAAGGAACTCACCATGACTTTTAATAAACCAATATTTTATGATATATTTTTTTAAGTCATTTTATTTTCTTCAAGAGTTTATGATACATGAAACCCTCAGTCTAAATAAAAAAAATATAGTATATAGTTATAACCTAGAAATTAAATTTGTGGTATTAATATGAATAAACTCAATATATATATATATATATATAGTTTTTTAAATAAATAAAAAATATTGATAAATAAGAACTCAATTTTTAGTAAAGTATTTATATGATTCAATGATTCGTTTTCCTCAAAGAAAATTTTATTAATTTTTTGGAGGGAAAATAATATAATTAATTTCAAAAAAATTAAATATTTATTTTAATTACAGAAATTATTTTTTAAAACAATAATTATAATTTATAAATAGTGAATTTCATATAATTTTTTATGATATGATTTTTTTGAATAGTGAATAATTTAATTTTATTTGAAGACATTCTTTTCATTTAATGTTTTTTTAAAAGTTATATTTTTTTATGATTGTATTAATATTAAAATAATTTCATTTATATTATTATTAACTCAATTATCGACATTGGAATTTATTTCATGTAGATTTTGTTAAGAAAACATCACGTAATTAAGAAAATTGTTTTTCTCAAAAAACAATTTTCTGTCATGTTTTAAGAGTTTATTTTAAAATTAATTTATGAAACTTTTAGAGATTCAATTTTATAAAATGGATTAAAAATTTAAAGGCATCATTTAAAAAGTTTTTAATGATTCCACTTTCATTTATGGTCATAATGAATAGTAAAATAGTTAAAATATTTCGTCATGGTTAATGTTAAAATGTGTTTACTGAGGGTTAAAGAAATGGATAACATAATATTTTACAATTAAATTTTTTTTAAATCATATTGTATGGAAATATTTTGTGATCATAATATCCCAAATATGAATATATATATATATATCCATTTTAATCATTTTTCTTGAGAATGGATAAATTATATGTTAATATTTTAATAAATTCCAAGTGTTTCCTCTCTCCCGCATATAAATAAAACCCCTATTTTCTATATTTTCACCATTTTTAACCTTCTATATTATCCAAAACATGAAAAAATATCTTATAAACATCCTTATCCAAGAATTGGAGTTTTGAACCTTCTTAAAATACCATTCCAATCGTCCTTAATAAATGATATAAAAGAGACATGCCGAAGGAGAGGAAATCATCTTACCCAACCTCTTTCGATTTATTTCATATTAAACCACCTCCAGATATATATTATACATTATAAAATAATAAACTAATTATCATGAATATACTTAATGTTATTATTATTATATAACCATCAATATCCCCTCTCCATCCCGACTAATGTGAAGTGAAAGTATCGCTCATGTGTATGTGTGGACAACTACCTCCACGAAGGGATATAATTAATTTTCAGTCGATATATTTCAAGGATGGTTCATATAAACGATTTTATCATAATATATGATATTTATGATATAATAATACATCTATAATTATTATATAAAATTTTTATTCTTACCTTGAAATCCATTAGGAAATGATAACATCTCTCATGTGTACATTTGGACTACCACCTCCTTGAAGCGATGCGATTAGTTTTTCATTTCCTCTTTATATGGATGTTAATAAATTCATATTTAATGAATATGTATAAGATATATATGATATAATTTTTATTATTTTAGGTTAAATTGTTATTTACAATTCTTTTTTTCATCCATTGAAAAGTGTAAACATTGTTTATAGTTTTATAAGCCCTACCGTCTCCATGAACGGTGTAATTTTTTTCTTTCTCTATATTTTATGGCTGAATATGAATACACAAATATTGATTATATGTGATATATATATCATGAATATCATTATACAGATAATTTAACCATGATAAATTATAATTACTGTATCTTCCAAACCAAAATTCTCATGAAAAATGAAACATTTAACATCCAGAAATGATGATTTTAATAAGGCATTATTACAAAATGGGTGCATAAATTTCATAAGGTGATCATATATGATATTATAAGTATGTAAATGACTATTTTATAGATTAATAATAAATGTTAATTTATTATAGATAATTTTAATGAACTTTAAATGTAATTGGAACTTGTGGTAAGGGATTTATGATACAATCTCATTGTTTATTGGGATTTCTTATTATTATGTTTTTATGATAAAATCTTAATATATACCTCCCAATAAACTCATTAATTTTCTTATATTCTATATATTTTGGAGTTTACTTTTTTTTGTTTCATTTTACTCACTTTATGATCCAAAGAGAACAAAGAGAGTTTTTTTAAAGAGATTTAACATTATTTCTATTTTCTATCGAAAATCATTTTATTAAATGCACTTATATTATAAAAAAGTTCTAAAAGTATTATTACTATTAAAAATGGATTTTTTCAATTAATTTCCACCAATTTTTTAATTTTAATTTTTTTAAAAACAATCATCTTTTCATTTTTTAACAAGTTTCTTTTTACTTATTCATGAAAATTTTAAAGGAATATTTGTTTTAGTGTACACAACATGAAATTTTTTTCCACCATCATGAATGATAAATACTTCAAAACTTCACTTATAAGTTAACACGAATATTTTTAGTGAAAATTATTTCCTTGATACATTTATTTTTTTATAATTTTAATATGTGATTTCAAATTTAAAAGGGTATTTTACGCACGAAATATTCCATTTATATGTTAAAGGAATTTTACATATATTATAATATAATTTTATGAATATTATTATTTAATGGGGATATGATCCAATGATAACATACATTTTAATTCTTTGGATGTATTATAATGATGTTGATATAATGATGATTCTCTGAAACTCGTTTATTTCCCACGATTAATTTATGTTATGATGAAACCTTTATGAAACATGTTTCTTTTACTTGGGTTATACTATTAAACTATTATGAAATGTTTACAAAACACATTTCCATTCCATGGATTATGCAATGATTATTGTTTTATGATCTTGTGGAACCCATATGTATTATTTTCATTA
The DNA here is from genome assembly GCA_963277665.1 of Viscum album. NCBI lineage: Eukaryota > Viridiplantae > Streptophyta > Magnoliopsida > Santalales > Viscaceae > Viscum > Viscum album. The sequence continues at coordinate 740,213,396 of OY728123.1, read as the reverse complement.
TATGATGGATGGATAGGAAATTATATTGCCCCTCAATTCATTAGGTAAAGAATGATATATCATGAGATAATATGGACTGGAATTGGGATTGATCCTAGTTTAGTAAGTGAATATATCCACTCTGAAAGTATTGAGAGTGAAGATTAATAAAAATAATATGGAAAGGGTAGTGCACCCATTCCACTATGATATTATTGGGAGTGGTCCATAACTACAGAAATACTCTTTCATTTTTATGTGTATACATCAAAACTTATTTCATATAAAAACGTTTTTTAGGACCCGTGTTCTTTGATTCCTTTATGTTTAATGTCTTATGAACTTCAAATATTTAGGTCATGACTCAATATTATGATCTATTATATGTGTGCTATGGTTTTAAAATTATATTCCCCTGTTATCATTACCTTATTCTCGAGTTATGTTTATGTGATCATTTATATATCCTTTATTTACCCTTATAATCAAAGTTCACCCTTTGTTATGTTTCCTTTCCCAAATTTAGAATGAATGTTTTTAATTATGATATGTTTAAGAAAGATGATAGTTAATATGGAATTAGTGGGAAATGGTTTATATCTCTTATGATCAGGTTATTTATGTATCCAAAAATCCAAAGATGCTTGACCTATATAATTATAGAATAGGTTGTGATGTTATGTATTGAATATTTAAGTAATAATATTTGATATTTATGTATGAAATGTATGGGTAATTATAGTTGGTACTAGATTAATGTATTGTTACCTTAAAAAAATCTGATTAGAAAAATTTCGTAAGATACCTTAGGAAAATCCTTTGTATAGAAGGACATCCTAAGTTATTCTAAATAAGGGAGTGTGAATTAACAATAAAAAAACATTTTCAGAATTCTGAATATGGATATGGTTTTGGCCTAGATTCATATAGTGTTAATAACCCCCAAAAGAGTTTTTCAATTAAATCTCTTCCACCATTCTGGTGCATGGTGACTGCGCCCTAACTGTACACCTAGTTTGGTACTTTTAAGGGACATTATTTGGATAATTTGAATTTTATTTATGATCCATTATAATGTATTGGAAAAGTTTATGATCATGGATGACCAAGGTTTAACCTATGGTGTCATTGATTGAAAATTATTTGTCAAGAAATCTGGTGAATTATTTTTCTGGAATGATCACTTTGATCAAATATACGTGAAAGTTATGATAAAACTATTTGTTTTAATAAGTTATTGAATACAGATTAATAAAATTTTTGTTTTTACAAGTATTCTCAAATATTGATGTTCCGAATTTGAGCATATTAATATGAATTAAAATTTTTCAGGAATTGTTTTAAGGAATATTTATTAATATTATCAATGATTATTTGTTTAATTATTCATGAAAACCACTAATGGTATGAGGTCCATATGCCATGTTTATGATTCTTCTCTAATTTATGTTTTTGGGAATATACAACCAAATATTATTACTCTACCTCTGGTTAAATTTGATGTTTTCTTTGGCATGCATTGGATTTTGATACATAAATACCACATTAGTTTCTAAGGAATGTAAGTCACATTTTATATTCTAAAAAAACCTATTATCATCTACTATTGTGATGATAAATATGAACCTCTTAAGGAAATAACATCCACTATAGGGGACTTTATTCCCATTAAAAATGGGTGTCCTTGTTACATGATTATGGAGAGATTTAATATTGAAGATATTCTTATTTGGTGGAATTTTTTATATGTTATTATGAAAGTGTATCCTAGTCTATCACAAAATCATGAAGTTTAGTTTTAAATAGATGTCATAACTGGTGATACACATATTTCAATGACTCTATATAGAATGGACCATATTGTGTTTTATAAATTTATTAATAAACTCCAGTAGTTTCTTGGAAATGGATTATTTTGAATAATTGATAAATCTTATGGGGAACCTATTCTTTTTTTTAAAGAAAAAATATGGATCTATGAGATTCAAAATTCAATGTTAAGAATATAAAAATATCACTATCAAGAAGAAGTATCATATGTCTTGTATTTTTGACTTCTTTGATCAATTGGGTGGATCTAAACACTTTTGTGAATTATCCTTTATTCTATATATCATGAACTAAGGTTAAATAAGGAAGATATACCCAAGTTAATATTATATAAAATTTATGGACCCCATGAATTTATATTTGTGTCATTTTTTATTATTAATTCCCCTTCTATCTTCATGGATTTAATGAATAATTCATTTTAATGGCTACATTGATCTGTTTGTGGTGTCTTTTATAGATGGTATTTATATATATATATAGATGAGGGAAGGCCACGAACATCACTTGAGGATTTTACTAATGACCCTAAGGTAGGAGAATATATATCCAAAATTTAACAAGTGTAAATATTTCCAACAAAATGATTCATTTTTTTGTTATATAATTTATAGTGAGGGTATCTGAATGGATCCATAAAATATAGAACTTGTTGAATATTGGAACTAAAAAACAAAGGTTACCTGGATATATTGTTTAATTGGTTAGGATGGATATTGTAAATGCTTTATATAAAATTTATCATGGCTATCTAATCCACTCACCAAGTTAACATGGATGGGAGCCAAGTTTCTTTGGCTAGGTGGATGTGATGAAAATTTCAAGGAATTGAAGAGAAGTTTAGTTAGTACACCTATACATACAAAACCATGTAGTAGAGATGGGTTTTTGAAATGTAGTGTTGCATCGAAGAAGGTCCTGATATTCTTCCTTATGAAGAGTGATATGGTTATAACTTATGCCTCAGGGAAATTAAAGGTTCATGAGAAAAAGTACACAACTCTCGATTTTGATTTTTCTCTCGTAAAATTTTTATTAAATATAATAAGTCATTATATTTAGTGAATTTTGTTATATATAATGATCATAAAATTTTAAAGTACATATTAATTTATACAGATATGAATATGTTCTAGAGAATATGGTTGGAATTGACTAAATATTAGGACTCTTTAATACATTACTATCCTAGGAAAGTGAATGAGGTGGTTGATGATTTGATTTAAATGAGTCATGTTAGGTTATTTATGATGAGGATCAAAAAAGATCTTGTATTTTTGGATTTAAAAGGGATGTATATGTAAATCCTGATGGAAGGTGGAAGATATTATATTATTCAAATGAGTATTTAACCATCTATCTATGTAATGATTAATTTGGTACCAAAGGAATATCTAGAAGTATAAAAGAAGGTGAAAAATGTTTATGTGTTCAATCATGATTATGATGGAATGATAATGATTAGGAATCGTGTATGCATCCCATAAATACTGGACTCAATGAAGGATTTATTGGATAAATCTCATAATTTGTCAACATCTTTTCATCTACAATATATCGAGATTTATAAATATTTTAAAGTGTATTCGTAGTGGTACAATATGAAGAGGGATATGTAAGAATATATATCTCAATGATTGGTATGTAAAAAAGTTATGGATAAGAGATAGAATTATATGGGGATTTTTTAAGCATTTATAATACCATAATTTAAATGTGAAAAATTCATCATATATGTATTCATCGATCACAACAAAAAAATATAAATGATATAATGCCAGTTGGGTTGTAATCGATCGTGTTACATAGTAATATCACTCCCTTGTTAACAAATAAGATTTATATTTTGACAATATTTTGATAATATTTAATAAATAAGTAGTAAGGTTACATAGAGTACCATATTCTATTATATCTAACTAGGATTTGAGGATTACATTGAAGTTCATGTAAATTATTCACCAAGATTTTAATTTAGGGTTGTGTTTTAGAACTTACTATCATCAACATATAGATGATAAATTAAATGGAAATATTCCATCCCTAGAGTATATGTTGGATTCTTATTCTTTGGATTTCAAAGGTGGTTGGGATCAACAAATTCCACTTATACATCTTTCTTACAACAACAGCTTTCACTTGAGAATTTAGATGGTTCTTCATAAATACCTCTCAATAAGGAAGTGTATAACTCTAATGTGTTATGATACAATTGAAGATAGAAATATATTAGAATATAATCTTACTAAGAAAATGGATGAAAAATTTAGATTAATTTAGCAACACATTAAGTCATCTCAATGTTAATAGAAATGATATACTGAGAATCATCAATGAAATATAGAATTGGAAATATAGTGAGAAATTAAACCTATAAATTTCACCTTGGAATAAATTTAACAGATTATAAAAGAATGTATGTTAGATCCTTAGGTATATTTCCCACTTCAAAATTCTTCATTAAGATAGGATGGTTACTTATCACATGACGCTTCCACGGAACCTATCTCAAGTTCAGGATGTGTTTTATGTATCTCTCCTAATAACGTACATACATGATCATTTAAATTTAATGAAATTTGAGGTAATAAAATTGTATAATGATATTTTTCATGAAGAGAAACTGGTATAAATCATGTATTATAGAGACAATGTGGTATGGAAGTTAACTACTCACCTGGTTAAAGTTCTCTGAAGGAATCTGAAATTCAAAGAAGTTACATGGGGACCGGAGAATGTGATGAAACTGATATATCTTCATTGTTTTACATTTGAGTGATGGAATTTTAAGCAAAATAATCCTTTCATTAGTGGTATAATGTAACACCATGAGATTTTATGATGTATTTCTTTTTATATAAATTTAATTTCTTTACTAGTGTATAATACACACAACTCTGGTTCGAAATAAACTATAATATAGTATAAAATTATAACCATGCCATTAAAATTGCAGTATGAATATGAATAAATATTTTAACAATATATACAATCTTTTTAGAAGGAGAAAATACAATGATAAGTAAGTACACAATTCTTAATAAAATATTTATATGCTTCCAAAAATTTACATTTTCCTCAAAATTTGTCTTCATTGATTTTTTTAGAATTATAATTAATTTTCTTTTCAGATTTTAGAAAATTATTTTGAAAAAATAAACATCATTTTTGGAATTAAAAATTAAAAATTATCATTGACATAATATTTGATAATTTTCTAAAAAGAATTATTTTTTGATGAATAGTGAAAATGCATATTTTTATTGAAAACTACCTTTTCATTTAATGCATTTAAAAAATACCATTTTTTTGGAAAATGGTTTTAATATTATAATAATCTCATTTATATTCTGAATACTATAATTGTTTTAATTTTAAATATTTTTATTTTTATTTTTATTTCAAAAAAAATTTATACTTAAGAAAAATTATTTTTTCAAACCCCATTTTTGATCATATTTTTTGAGTATATTTAAAAATTAATTTCTATCCATTTTTTATATTTATTTTCATAAAATGGATTACATATTTATAATTATAATTTCTAAATTTGGTAATTAGTCATCATTGATTTTTTTCTTGATGAATAATAAAAAATGTTAAAATTCGTTACTACGGTTAATGTTTAAAATGATTTAATAACTATTCAAACCATGTGATAGGGGTAAATTATCAAACTAAATTTTTATGAATCATATTAGTTGTACATATTTCAACCTAAATATATCCCATAGTTTAATATCATTCCATTTGGATGTATTTTGATTGAGAGAAACTTTATTATATTTTAATATTTTAATAAATTCCAAGGTTTTCCTATCCCCACTTATCAAAGGAAAAAACCTAATATCATTTATCTAAACAAAATTTATATTTATAAATTCAATAAATATAACCAAATATATTCTAAAATTACCTATAAAATAATTTTAGGGTAAGGCTTTCTTAAAATAACATTCTAATTGTCCTTAATAAAGGATGTAAAGTAGGCCTACCGAAGGAGATGTAATCGTCTTACCTGAACTCATTCAACTTAATTCTTATTATTACAAATATAAATATATGTTATTAATAATAAAAATATAAATTCATCATCTTATAAATAATTAAATTTTATTATTATTGTGGTAGAATAAATATCCACTCTTTTTCCCATAAAATGGTAGGTGAAAGTTTCACTTCTTTATATGTGTGGGCTACCACCTCCACATAGGAATAAAAATCATTTTCCATCATCATATTACATTAATGGTAAATATTATTTTTTAATTTTTATATATAATATTTTTATATAATTATTATTATATAATTTTAATATTATATCTTTTTTATTTATTTCCAATCCATTTGAAAATGATAACATTTATCGTGCATACGTGCATACAACAACGTCTACGAACTAATGAGATTAAATTTTCATTTTTCATTTTATATGGATTTTAATAAACATAGATTTGATGAAAAATATGATAGATATAATATAATAATTATTCATTTATGTTTAATTATTATTTACGAGTTTTTTCTTCCATCCGTTAGAAAGGCAAAACAACATTTATGCATATTTACATCTTACCAGCTCCAGGAATGATGTAATTACTTTTTATTTATATATATTTTTATGTATGAATAAAAATATATATATATATATATAATAAATAAATATTATATTTATATTATAATTAATATTATTTAGATAATGGAATAATGATCAATGTACAAGAACAAGAACTATCGAATTAAATTTCTCATGAAAAAAACTTTTAACATCTGTAAACAATAATTTTAATATTGAATTATTAACAAATTGGTTTTGAAATGTATTAAGGGGATCATAGATGATATTATAATTACTTAAATGATCAGGGTGTAGATTTTTGATAAATTTAAATTTATTATTTATAAGGTCAAATCACTTTTCATGAAAGTCATACAAATAGTAATGGATTTGTGTTCAAGATTGCCTTTAATTAAGTTTCTGATGATGAAATTTCATGATACACCTCTCAAGAAACTAATGAATTTTCATCTCATATTTTTAATTTTTTTATTACATGTTTTCATTCCATTTATCTCTATTTTATAACACAATATACTGAAATAATATTTTTAAGGAAAATAATCTTTTTTTCTCACTTGTGTAGTAAATATTTTCTCTTCTAATAATATTTTTTCTAAAACATTTCTTAATAATATTTTCATTATTATCTAATGATGGTTTTAATTTAATTTCATTGGTGAGAAATTAAAATAAAATAAAATAAATCTTATTTTTGTTTTCTAAATATGGTACTTTTATCTTTGTAACAAAAATTTGGAAGGAATCATTGTTTTACCATAAAAAACATCTAGGTAATTTCCAATTATCATGACCACTCAATACAAAAAATATTACAATAAAAGTTTACATGTTTTTTTTCATAGGAAATTATTTCCTTAAAATTTCCTAATATTTTTAATTTTAAATAAGGGATATCAAATTGAAAAGCTTATTTTCTCCAAGAAATGTTCTAGTGATCTTTTAATTTAATTTTTCATTTATGATAGCATCCTTTTATGTTACTTTTAAATTACTGGGGATAATATCTAATGATTTTATGCACATTAAATGTGAAAATATATTATGATGATGAGGATGAATTAAGGATGACTATATACATCCTATTTTTTCCCATTAGTTTACCATGTTATAATTAAACCATTATAAAACATGTTGCTTTTCCATGGTTTATGTTATGATGAAATATTATGAAACCCATTTTTATTCCATAGGTTATGAAATTATGGCTATTTCATGATCATTTGGTAAAAATATAAATGATTTTCATTATGTTATGGGTGGTCATAGAATTATATATCCCTCTAATGAATTTTCTAAATATTTATATCTCATTAGATAATAATGACTATAATGAGGAGTGAACCTAGTTTCGTAATGGAATATTTTCACATTTATTGTATTGGGAGTGAACCTTGACTAATTATATTATGTATTATAGAGTGTACCCATTAAACTATGATAGTCATGGATGGGATCCTTGAATAAAGAACTTATTTTAAATTCTTATACTAATTCAACAAACTTTTTTTTCTTAGGAAAATTTTATGATTTCATGGATTATGTTATTTGATTCCTTTATTATTCATATCTTATGAACTCCGATGCTTTTTTCAATGATGCATGATTATTACCTATGATATGAATGGTATAGTTTTTAAATATTATTCTTGTTTTCTGATACCCTTATGCTCTTTTTATATTTAAGTGACCATTGATATATCCATTGTTTACCCTTATTAAGCATAGGATCTCACCACTTATTACGTTTCCTTTCCCCAGGTTATGAAGAATTGTTTTATGTATGATATTTCTAATAGGGGTTCTAGTTATGAGGATCCTAGTAGGAGATAATGTAAATATCATTTTATCTAGTTATTTATGTATCCATGTTCCCAAATCTACTAGACCTATACGATTATGGCATGGATCATAATGTTATTTATTGAATATTCATATAATTAGATGTGTTATTTATTTAAGAAATATTTGTATCATTATACATCCATCATCAATACGGAAAAAACATGAGAACCCACATTAAGTCAACAAAAAATTAAGATATAAAATTACATTAACCATTAGTCTCCACCTCATGATGAATCCAAAAAATAAAGGTAGCACCCCCAGGGACTTAACCTAAGTTAATACCAGTTCTTTATTCCCAATAATTGACAAAAATGTCTCCTATGTCCAAAAAAACAATAATATGTCCTCATAATAGCCATCATGAAACATATAAACCAAAAGAAATTGAATTCCTCCAAATAAGAGAGACTATACTCAAATACACAAAACAATAATATGATAAAAGGAGAACACAATGATATGATTAAAAAACAAGAACATTAGAATGATCTTACAACCCAAAAAAGATTATGATATATACTTTTTTAAGTATCATAAATCACAAAACCCCAAATACTAATCTAAAAGACATAACAAAATGCAAAAAAAAAACTCATTCTATATGAATCCATGAAACTCTTGGAATATTAAACCCCAATATGAATTTGAGCATCAAAATAGGATATCATTCATTTAAATGATCTTTCAAATAATCATTATTGACTCATTCAAAAGTAAAAGACACCATCACCAAGAAAAAATATATAGATCCTTTATAATTTCTTCAATTTAATTAAGCCTTATGAATTAGATATTTCATTTCACATTAATGTTCTTAGGTTATAGATATTGAATGAAAACCACCTTTAGAAAAGCCCAATATGGAGTCCAAAATTTGAGTGGGTTCTGAATCGACCAATTTATTCCATGGATGGGTGGATTCCAAAATAAGAAATATCTTTTCAAACTAACAAGAGTATTCATTGTGGGGATCATCCTCGAAGAAAATATCTTTACAATCTTTTTTTATATTTCTAATGGGTATAACCTAGAAGTCATATAACATAAATCAAACAAATTAATTTCTCTCAAGTAAAAACAAAAAAAATTAATTACAATTAATATATTAAAAAATAAATAAAATTTCCAATATAAAACATAAAAATCAGATTTTATAAAATAATCATTATCACAGTAAACTATTAAAAAACCAGAAACCCTTATTTTAAAAAAATTGTTCTAGGAAACATGTTTCATTTCCCTTTAAAAATGAACCAAAATCTTTGTATTATGTTATTATAATTTTAAAACCATTTCAATGTGAAATAAATTCATTTAAAGACATTTATATATAACTTCATTTATATTTTGAAAATGTTTTTCAACACCATAATAAAATTTAACAATATATAAAATTTTTCATGTAAAACATGAGAATAATTTTTTAAAATGACATGGAAAATATTTTTAAAGAAAATGTCTTATAACATTATCCCATTACCCACTCAAAAAATAAATAATAAATATTCAAAAAAACACGATACAATAAAAAATGATATGTTTAAGAAGCAATATGTTCTATTATCATAAAAATATAATAAAACCCTTATAAATTCATCTCCAGATTATCTAAATAACATTTAGAGTGATCCAAAACCAAGAGGAATGAAAATAAAAAACCTGAGAATATTATAAAGCATTCTGTGTTTGGGTTGTTAGGTTTGAAATTATCTGTGTGGCTATATCAAGGAATCTCATAAAACCGTCCATACATGTTTCTTATTGTTTGAAAAATCTGGAAGTATATCCATGAAACCACATACTTCTACTACCACGTTCACCTAAAATTGAAAGAGGACCCCAAATTCTCAATCTAAACTCATTTGGGGATCCAAAAATCCTTAATTCACATCAAAATACATTAAACAGTCAAGAATAAAACAAAAAAATGACTCAAATCCCATCTTCCCCAAGAAACTCGAGACATAGTGAGAGAAATAGCTAGATAGACTCTCCCCACACCAACCTCTCAGGTTTTGACATTAATATATTCATTATACCATGACACATCTTGAATAAAAGAGGGAAATCTTAAGACCATAGTCTCTCATACCATTTTATAAAAATCTCACTAGGGTTATCCAGACATGTCTCTATATAAATATCATCAGCAGACCTAGTGTGAGTTAATATTCATAAATTGTAGGAAACTAGTTCATAGGCGTCAAGAGAACACTTCTTAGGAAAACAATTTTCATCGAATCATAGTAAGTATTCTTTGGATATTTTACCTATAATACAACATGGATCATCTATACATTGGACACACACACCATATATATGGAATGGATCAACATAAATAGAGAAACTCATCCTTCCAAATGAGTGACAAGAAAAAATAATTTTACCCACTTTATAAATAAATATCACTCAAATAAAATGGCATAAATCTATCATAAAATAATAATATAACAACTAATTTAATAAAAATGAAACTAAGCAACAAAAGAAGGACATCTTAGATGAATATTCCAATATTCTAAGACGAAACAAAACCCAAAATAAATGATTCCTCAAAGTCATATCTATAAAACCCAAGGTGTCCCTCTATAGCCTAACTACCCGTATTTAATACAAGATAATTATGTCCAAGGTTAGGAAATCCTTTAACCTATTTAAAAAATAGGGACTTCATGAACCCACAACGTTGTGTGCATATAGGGTATGAGAAAAATAACCCAATATTATCCCACCAAGGATTCTATTCAACTAAATTAACTAAACATGATATGATTGATAGTCTGAAATAAAATAAATAAATTAATGTTTTCTATCTCATGGATCTAAAATGAAAAAAATCAAATGTTCTTTTCAAAAATAATAAATCATTTTTCTTTATGTAAAACCTAATGAATAAATTTAGAAACCACAAACACATGAACATTTTATTTCAGGGAAAAATCTACTTTTGAAAACATTAAAAAACATTAAAAAAAATAAAATGTTAATGAACATTTTCCCTTTATTAAAAAACCAATGATTATAAATGTTCCTTAAATCACATTTTGAGAAGAAACCAAACCATAAATGTTGGAAGCATAGTATTTAAGAGCACTAAAAGATAAATAAACTAAATAAAATCAATCAATGAACAAATAAATTAACATGATAAACAATCATGAGGGGACATAAGAGGAATGAAATTAAAATCCCCAAAATAATGACCAAGAAATGAAAAAAATTCCTGGCTTACACCCTCGATCCTGAACTAAAATAATTTTGAACTGAAAAATTATATCCTAAGGAAACCTATTAGAAACTATCTATCTAAAAAGTACTGGTAAACTATTTGATCCCTAAACCTTCTAGATATTTCTAAGATACCATGGGTACAGAAATCTAAGAGAATTTAGACACTAATGCTCTAACTCTAGAAATAACACAATCTAACTTGAGTTTACACTTATCCAAGTCTCTACTTATTTACCCATTATTCACATGAAAATATAATTATTGTGGTGATAAAGCAATGAAGATATTCACCAAGATAAAACATAGGAATAATATCACACCACAACTCAAAATATCTTTCAAATAAAGCCCCATTTTTTACATCAAGCATATATCATATAAATAATAAATAACATATAAAGGGTGAACCAAGATTTTTTGTAATTATTGAGGTTATCATGATCCATAAATCATTTACTTTTTAATATTCTAAATATTCCATAACATGAAATAAAACATGGGATTCTATGTCCATCAGTTTTTCTTTTGAACCTCATTACATGAATCAATTTTAAATAACTAGAATATAATTGCATTTTGAACCTAAAAACATCCTTTAAAAACACATAAATTTTATTAAAAACACAAAAATAAGGTTCTAATCTAACAATTTTCCATAGAATATAATTCATGGAATCCAAACACATTTTCAATTCATCTTAGAACATGAAAATATTTAATGTAACACCCCGATATTTTTTGATATATTTCTTTTTATATAAATTTAATTTCTTTACTAGTGTGTGATACACACAACTCCAGGTATAAATAAACTATAATACAGTATACAATTATAACCTAGATATTAAATTTGTAGTTTGAATAGGAATAATATTTTTAACAATATTTATAATATTTTTAGAGAATGAAAATATATTGATAAATTATTACATAACTTTTAAGAAATTATTTATACGCTTAAAGAAAATACATTTTTCTCAATATTTATCTTTATTACTTTTCAGAGAATTATAATTAATTTGTTTATAAATATTATAAACTCACGTTAAAAAAATAAACTTCATTTTTGATATAAAAATTTAAATATTATCCTAGAAATAATTGTTTGTAATTTTCTATAAAGAATTATTTTTTGATGAATAGTGAAAAAGCATATTTTTTTTGAAAATTACATTTTCATTTTTTTCATTTTAAAATACCACTTTCTTTTAAAATGGTATTGATATTATAATTATCCCATTTATATTATGAACACTATAATTATTTTCATATTAATTAATGTTAAATGAATTTATGTTTAAAAAAATTTATACTTAAGAAAACGTTTTTTTTTAAACCCCACTTTTTATCATGTTTAGTGAGTATATATTAAAATCAATTTTTACCCATTTTTGTGATTTATTTTCATAAAATGGATTACCTATTTGGAATTAGAATATCTCAATAATGTAATTAGTCCACTTTCATTTTTCTCTTGAAGAATAGTAAAAAAAGATAAAATTTGTCACTATGTTCAATGATTTAAAAGATTTAATAAAGTGTTAAATCATGTGATAAGTGTAAATTATCTAAATAAATAATTATAAATCCTATCAGTTGTACATATTTCAACCTAAATATATCCCATAGTTTAGTATCATTCCATTTGGATACACATTTATTGAGAATAATTTTATTATATTTTAATCTTTTAATAAATTCCAAGTGTGTCCACTCCCCACTTATAAATGGAAACCCCTAATTTCTATTATCTAAACCACATTGTTATATATAGTTGAAATAAATATAAACAAATCTATTCCCAAATTCTCTATACAAGAATTAGAGGACATAGACTACTTAAAATACCATTCTAATTGTAATTAATATAGGATGTAAAGGAGGCCTACAAAAGGAACTTTAATGATCTTACCTGACCTCATTAAACTTAATTATAATTATTTCACATATAAATATTTCTTATTAATATTAAAAATATAAATTTATCATCCTATAAATAATTAAATTTTATTATGATTGTGGTAGAAGAAATATACACTCTCTATCCCATCTAATGGGAATTGAAAGTATCAGTTGTGTATATGTGTGGACTACCACCTCCATATATCCATACAAACATTTTCCATAAACATATTACATTAATGGTAAATATGATTTTTTAATTTTTATATATATTATTTTGATATAATTATTCTTCTATAATTATAATATCATATCTTCTTTATTTCCATCCAATCCATTTGATAATTATAACATTGCTCGTACGTACATGCATACTACCATGTCAACGAAGTGATTTGATTCATTTTTCTTTTTTTCTTTTATATAGATGTTAATAAAGATATATTTTTTCTGAAAAATATGATATATATGATATAATAATTATTCCTAAATATTTAGTTATTATTTAAGTGTCTTTTTTCCATTTATTAGAAAGTAAAAAAACATTTATGTGTATGTACGTCTTACGATCTCCAGGAATGATATAATTCATTTTATTTATATATTTTTTTATGGATTACCCAATAAATATATAAATAATAAATAAATAATAAATTTATACTATGACTAAAATTATTTAGATAATGGAAAAATGATCAATGTAGAAGAACCAGAACTATGGGATTGAATTTATCATGAGAAAAAGTTTTACCTCTGTAAACAATAATTTTAATATGGAATTATTTATAATTTTTTTTGATATGTTATAAGGGGAACATATATGATATTATCAATATTTAAATGATTAGGGTTTAGATTTTTGAAAAATTTAAATTTATTATTTTTAATGTTAAATCACTTTTCAGGAATGTCAAACACATGGCAATGGATTTATGTTCATGACTGCCTTTGATTTAGTTTCTGTTGATGAAATTTTAGGTTACACCTTTCAATAAAATAATGAATTTCCAACTAATACTTTTATTTTTTTCGATTAAAAATTTTAATTTCATTCATCTCCCACATTTGTAACCCAATATACTTAAATAATTTTTATAATGAGAATAAATTTTTTTCTCACTTGGGTAGTAAATATTTTGTCTTATATGACTATTTTTTCTGAAACAGTTCTCAATAATATTTTTATTATTATCCAATTAATATTTTAATTTATTTTCATCGATGATTTAATTTAAAATAAAATAAAATAAAATAAAATAAATCTTATTTTTTAAATATGGTACTTTTGTCTTCATAATAAAAATTTGAAAGGAATCATTGTTTTAACATAAATACGTCAAAGGGAATTTCCTGTCATCATGACCACTCAATATCTCAAATATTACATTAAAAGTTTACAATTTTGTTTTCAAAGGAAATTTTTCCTTAATATTTCCTAATATTTTTTTTTAAATATGGTATTTCAAATTGAAAAGATTCTTTTCTCCAATAAATGTTCCAATGATCTTTTAATGGAATATTTCATTTATGATGTCATCCTTTGATGTTATTTTTACATTACTGGGGATATGATCTAATGATACTATCCAATTTATATATGAAAATGGATAACGATGATGATGATGATTTAAGTATGATTCTATGTATCATATATTTTCCCATTGGATTAATATGTTATAATAAAACCATTATAAAACATGTTGATTTTCCATGGTTTATGCTATGATGTTATGATAAAATATTCATGAAACCCATCTTAATTCAATAGGTTGTGAAATTATGTCATTTTTCGATCTTGTTGTAATAATAAAAATGATTTTAATTATGTGATGGGTGGTCCTAGAATTATATATCTCTCCAATTAGTTGTAAAAATATGGATATCTCATGAGATAATAATGACTGGAATGAAATGTGAACCTAGTTTCTTAAAGGAATCTGTCCACTATTATATTATTGGAAGTGAACCTTGTCTAATTATATTATGTATTAGAGAGTGAACACATTACACAATGATAGTCATGGATGTGATATTTGACTAAAGAAATTATTTGACATGTTTATGGTCATTCCACAATCTATTTTTCTTTTGAAAATGTTATGATTTCATGGCTTATCTTATTTTATTCCTTTATTATTCCTATCATATGGACTCTGATGATTTATTCTCAAACTCATGATTTTTACCTATGATATGAATGGTATAGTTTCTAAATGTTATTCTTGTGTTCTCATTACCTTGCGATATTTTTATATTTCAGTGATCATTGATATATCCATTGTTTACCCTTACTAGTCATAATATCTCACCCTTTATTATGTTTCCTTTCCCCATGTTATGATTAATGGTTTTAAGTATAATAGTTACAAGAGGGGTTCTAGTTATGAGAAACCTGCTAGGACATAATGTAAATCTTCTTTGATCTTATTTATCTGTGTTCCCATATATACTAGACAGATATGATTGTGGCATGGATCATAATGTTATATATTGAATATTCATATAATTAGATGTGTTATTTATGTATGAAATATATGGGTAATCTTACGTCCATCTTCAATACGTAAAAACATGAGAACCCACCTCAAGTCATCACTAAATTAATATATACAAGTACATTAACCATTAGTCATCGCCTCATGATGAATCCAAAACACAAAACTAGCACCCCCAGGGACTTAGCCTGAGGTAATTCCAGTCCTTTATTCCCAATAATTGACACAAAGGTCTCCAATGTCTAAAAAAACAAGAATCTATCCTCATAATAACCATCATGTAACATATAAACCCCAATAAATCTAATTCCTCCAAACAAGAGAGACCATACTCAAATACACAAAACATTAATAGAAAAAAATGAGTACGCAATTAAATCATTCCAAAATAAGAACATTAGAATGATCTTACAACCCAAACATGATTATGATATAAACTTCTTTCAGTATCATAAGTCACAAAACCCCAAATACTAATCTTAAATACATACAAAAATGAAATGAAAAACACATTCAATAGGAATCCATAAGACTCTTGAAATATTTAACCCTAATAATAATATGAGCTTCAAAATAGGATATCAATCATTTAAATGATATTTCAAAGACTCATTATTGACTCATTAAAAAGTAAAGGACACCATCACCAAGAAACAATAATTATATTGTTTACAATTTATTCAATTTAATTAAGACATATGAATTATAGATTTTCTTCCTCACTCATATTCTTAGGTTATATCTATTTAATAAAGAACACCTTTAGAAAGCCCCAATAAGGAGTCCAAAATCATAGTGGTTTTTGAATCCACCACTCTATTTCATGTATGGGTGGATTCCAAAATTAGATATATATTTTCTAACTGAAAAGAGCATTCATTGTGAGGATCATCCTCAAAGACAATAGTTTTAAATTATTTTTTTACATTTTTGAGGGGTATAACCTAGAGATAATATAACATGAATCAAAAAAATTAATTCCTCTCAATTAAAAACAAAAAAATGCATTATAATAAATATTTTAAAAAAAGACATTAAATTTACAAAATAAAACCTAATAATTAGATATCCAATGATACACCTTCTCAAGGTAGACTATTAAAAAATAGTAACCCTTATTTTAAAACAAATCATTCTAGGAAACATACATAATTTACCTTTAAAAACTAAACAAAATCATTGCATTACATTATTATAATTTTAAAACCATTTCTATGTGAAATAAGTTAATTTAAAGAAATTTATATAAATATTCATTTTAATTTTCAAAATGTTTTTCAACACCATAAAAAAATTGAAAAATTTATAAAATGTTTCTCGTAAAACATGGGTGTAATTTTTCAAAATGGAACAGAAAAATAGTTTTGAAGAAAAAGGCTTTTAAAATTATCCTACTACCCACTCAAAAATAAATAATAAATATTCATAAAAACATGATACAACAAAACATGTTACAATTAAGAAAAAATAAGTTGTAGTCTCATAAAACTATAATAAAAACCTCTTAAAATTAATCTCAAATTTTTATAAACTACATTTTTTGTGATCCAAATCCAAAAAATATGAAAATGAAAAACCTGAGAAGTGTATAGGGATTTTTGTGGTTGATTTTTTATGTTTGAAATCTGTGTGACTATATCAAGAAAGCTCATAAAACCATCCGTATAAGCTTCTTATGGTTTGACCAATCATGATGTATATCCATGAAACAACCTATGTTTACCTCCATTTTCACCCCATATTTAAAGAGGACCCCAAATTCTCAATCCTATCTCATTTGGGGATCCAAAAATCATTCCTTCACAACAAAATACATTAACCAATGAAGAATAAAGTCAAAATAAAATACTCAAATCCCATATTTTGATAGAAACTCAATTCATAGTGAGAGAAATTGCTAGATAGACTCTCCCCTCACCTACCTATCATGTTTTTACTGTCCTGTATTCTTTATACCATGAAACATCTTGAATAATAAGACGTAACTCTCAAGAACACAGGTTGTGATACCATTTTATAAAAAACCAACTAGGGATATCCAGACACATCACTAGACTAATCTCATCACAAGGCCTAAAGTGAATTAATGTTCATCATTAGTAGGAAACTGGTTCCTTGGGATCAAGAGAAAACATATTAGGAATAATTGTTTTTTATAAAATTAGAGTTAATATTCAATGGATATTTTACTTATAATCATGTGTGGGTCATCTATGAATTGGACATATACACCATATCTATGGAATGATCAACATAAATAGATAAAATCATCTATCCAAATGAGTCACAACAAAAAATAATTTTACCCATTTTATAAATAAATATCACAATAATAAAATGACATACATCTGAAATACTATAATTATATAACAAATGATACAATAAAAATGAAACTAAACAACAACAGAAAGCTATTTTAGATGAATATCCCAATATTCTGAGATGAAACAAACACCAAAATGAACGATTCCTTGAAGTCATCTCTATAAAAACAAAAGTTTCCCTCTACAACCTAATTACCGATATTTATTAAAAGATAATTATATCCTAGGTGCGGTAATCCTTTAACCTATATAAAAATATGGACTACATGAACCCACATGTTAGAGTTCATATAGGGTATGAGAAAAATAACCTAGTATTATCCCACCATGGAGTCTATTCAACTCATTTAACTAAACATGTCATCAATGATAGTCTGAAATAAAATAAATAAATTATTTTTTTCCATCCCATCTATCCAAAATGAAAAAAATCACATATTCTTTCCATAAAGAATAAATCATTTTTCCTTATTGAAAACCAAATGAAAAAATTTAGAAACCCCCAAAAAATGAAAATTTTATTTCCTTGAAACAAAAAAAATATAATTTTGAACACATCAATAACCTTTAATAAAAAATCAAACATAAATGAAAACATTCCCTTTATTTCAAAACAAATGTTTAAAAACATTCCATAAATTGAATTTGGAGAAGACACTGAACCATAAATGATGAAAGCATGATATTTCAGAGAACTAAAAGATCAAAGAACAAAATAAAATCAATCAATGAACATAAAAATTACCATAATAAATAGTCATGAGGGGACATAAGAGGAATGAAATTAAAATCCCCTGAATAACCACCAAGAAATGAACAAATTTCAAGGCTTATACCCTTAGTCCTAAAGAAAAATAATATTGTACTTCAAAATTATATCCTAAGGAAAACTATAAGAACCAAAATATTTCAAAATTCTTATAAAACTATTTGATCCCTAAACCTTCTTGAGATCTCAAAGATACCATGGGTACAACAATCTAAGTGAATTTACACACTAATTTTATAACTCTAGAAATAACACAATCTAAATAGAGTTTACACTTATCAAAGTCTCTACTTAGTTACCTATAATTCCCATGACCAAATATCTATGGAGGTGATAAATCAATGAAGATATTCACCAAGATAAAACAAAAGAAAAGTATCACACTATAGCTCAAAATATATTTCATTGAAAACACTATTTTTACATCATGTATACTTCATATAAATAATAAATAACATATAAAGAGTGAACCTGGAATTTGTATGATTAACAGGGGTATCCAGATCTATAAATCATTTACCTTTTAATATTCTAAATATTCCATCACATGAAATAAATCATGTAACGCTATGTCCTTAGGTTTTTCTTTTGTACCCTATTACATGATTCAATTTTAAAAAAATAGAATATAATTCCATTTTGAACCTAAAAACATCCTTTGAAAACACATAACTTTTATTAAAACCCCAAATATATGGTGAAAAGCTAACGATTTTCTGTATAATATAATTCATAGATCCCAAACACATTTTCAATGCAACTTTGAACATGAAAATATTTAATTCATATTTGATGTTATAAATCCATAAGAAAAATGCTTTATTCTAAAGCAACATTTCTATAAAAAAATTATAATTTCATATAATGAATTATATATAGACATAATTTAATTTATAATAAATTTTTAACACCCCATAATTATATAAATTTCATAATATGAAAGAACCTAGAAACACATAACTCAAATAGGTGTAAATCAAGATACAACATGTCATCCTCCATGAAGAACACTAAAAAAAGGAATCCCCCTCAAATGGATCTACCTAATGAAAACCTGAATATAAAATCAACCGAAGGATATAAAACCCTTCTCAAAGAAATATTTCATTAAATTTTGTAAGAGTAAATTAGAATAAGTAGTTAGAGGGAGAGATAAGTAGAGATAGAAGGAGAGGAAGAAATTACATTAAAGTATTCTTGAAATTAAATTTAATGATGAGCAAATAAAATTGAGTAAGAAGAGACAGACATCCCAAGGATCCAAGGGATTTAATAAAATGAATGTGGGGATGATGAATCCAAAATAATGAAAAATCGGAGGGGAGAGTACTTATAAATTAAAAAAAATGGAAAATGGAAAATATAGCATTGTTTGGAAACCAAATTTGATAAATAATGTGAACACTATAATGAAGATACTTGGAACGAACTCGGTACTAACATGGTTTGGCCACACAGTTTCTCCTAATAGTATACAAATAGTGAAATTCACCCAAAATAATTAGACAAGTAACATTTTTATATATAAATCGATATACGGGTTGAGTAACCATGCATCGACTATGAAACTTTTCACTGTTATGTTTGGATTACATGTTTCTGAGTTATCTCATGGTTTCTACTAAACATGGGAAAAATATAGAACCCTCAAAATCATTATTTGTTTTGTTAAAAACAGAAAACCCCTCTAGAATTTTAAAAAATATGCAAAATTAAATAAATATAAATAAATTATAGTAACATGAGGTGTTACATCTAAAATATCCCATTTAATATATCTAGTTTTAATCACTATAATTTAGGATAGAAATGATATTTTCAAGGAACAATTTGGTTAATAAACTAATTTTTTTGGCCCCTTTTTCTTGTCATGCAAGCTATTGAGACATAGTTTTGGAAACCATACCCCATCCATGTATGTGTAACTGCATAAAATTTTCCAAAATCATAATATGTTTCTATTTAATTTATAGAAAACATTCGCAAAATATGTACTTTCTCCAAGACCAAATTTATATCTACATGGTTATATGGTAATCTTACATTATTTTCCCTAATCTTGTGCCATATGTACTCCTTTAAATATCCCCCAAAAACTATAAAATCCATTTAAAAATCGTAAAATCAACCCCATCCACTTAATATATTTAAAAGGGAAAATAAAACAAATAAATATCTCAAAATCGGGTTATTATAGTTGTTTTATGAATCTATTCTTTATTCTATCATTTCCTTCGTTTATTTTTTGTCAAACATGTCACCAATGTCATATTTATTTCACATGGATATTAAATTGTTTAAATTTACTATTCTAATGATTCTAGACATAGAAAAATAAACTATTAGGAACATGGTAAACTCATATTTTTTTATATTAAGTAGATCATTCACAATTATTATTTTGATGAATAAGAATACTAATAAAAAATGTTCTGAATAATATTGATAACTTTTTTCACAACCAAAAGTGGAGATATTTTTCTCGTTAATTTATATTTTGTTATATAGAGTAAAGAAATATCCATGTCATGAGTTCATTATAGGTTGTAGGTTTTGACCATCTGATGTCCATTTGGTTTTATTTTCATTGCATTTATGTGTTCCAAAATTAGAGTGCATGTAACCATGATCTATATGTGCTCCTTTGATCACAAAACATTTTTTATAGTACTTTAGGTGCAAATAAGCCAGTACATATCATCATGTGTCACTACCTTGATCTCAACAAATTCATTAGAACATGATAGAGTATCTCTTGGTATCTCCTACTTGAGATAAATGGAATGGGGAAGAGAGAATATCTCAAGATTGAGAGAAAAATCCTAGAGATGTTCTTACTTATAGATAATTTTCTAGCAAGGAGAATGATTGGAACAATAGAAAACCACCAACAATTCTCATTATTTTCTATTTATTGGGCCAGATGGAAGGTTTCATATTAATTAATATCACACTGACCCTTAATAATATCTTGAACCCAAAATGAACCTCATTCTATGTAAAATATAATAATAATTATTTAATTACATAGTTTGTGCTAATCCACACAAGGATAAATTTTATTTATATTATTTTTAATAAATATTTATCACTCGGCCAATAACTGTATCTAATCATCCTCCTTAACATTTTATGAATTCTGGAATGAATAACATAAATAAATATAATATTCACATTCCAAATAATAAAATATTTATGTTAATATTAAAGTAATTTAAAATTTTGTTGTTAAAAAAGTAATTTATTACCTTGATAATAAAAAGTGATTAATATTATAAATACAATAAATTATTCAATATTTTATTCATAGTTTGGTCAATGAAATATTTATTTTTATATACACCTAATTAAAAAATTATTTATTAACAAATAAATAATTATTTATTACCATTAAAGTTATAAGAGATATAATAAATATTATATATTCCTATAATTAAACAATTCCATTACAAATAATTATGTATTTAATATTTGTGAAAATTTAATTATTCATTAATAAATATTACTTCTTGGTCTGGAGAATAATATAAATTCAAAATTTTAAATATAATATTTAATTGATATTAAATAAAACATAATGTGTGTGACCCTCTAGGAATTTTCCTTAGTGTAATTAGATGGACATTCTTAAAGTCCAATAATATGTTGTAGAAATTTGTTGAGACACCCATAGAGTAAGAAAATATGTCTCAATGATAGAAACCACATATGAATTCCCATTGTGTAATATAATCACTTTATCATGACAACTCATCAAGAAAGTGGCACACTCGTGTATTCAACTAACATATTTTATACTTCTTTCTCAGAATATATAAAAAAATCATCATTATACCATGGATATTGTGTAAAGACCCGTAAAATACAAGGGAAATTTTTTCTTAATTTTCTTTGGGATTTTACAAGGACGCAGTTTCAGACGACACTTGATTCTGAGGCCCGGTGTGCCTGGAATTTCTATCCGAAGTTTAGCTCGGGTACATTCAGTGAACGAACGAGCGGGAATTCCTATCTTTTGAACCGGTGCTCAGAATCGAATTCCGAGGGCACCTATGGAACCACAACACCGGTAATTGCTTAGGAACGCTTAATCTGGAGTTGCTTTTACACGAGAGAAGTTGTTAAAAATTGTGGAAGTTAAAAATAAAAATTTAAAAACAGTTTTTATTTTTAATCTAAGTGTTTAATCCTATGGATGGAAGTTGGGTAACTACCCAACCTCCCTTGGGAGGTAATGAGGGTGGTGGGGCCCACACGAACCCCACCCCTTCATATCCTATAACCTCCTCAACTCCCATTAATTTTGTTAACTTAAGTTTATTAACATATGGAATTAATGAGGTGAGTTAATGTGGAATTCAAACACTTGAATTTCAAAAGCCTTGATGTGTTAATAAAATAAGTTAAGAACTTATTTTATTGGGTTGGTGTTTAGTTGTTTGAGAGCCTTTGGAGAAAATGATAAGGAAGTCTTGAGATCTTCATTCTCTTTGACAAAGAACACGAAGAACGAACGATCTCCGACGTGGAGAGTCGAGCCCTCGGAGACAGTCTTCCATGACACCGACCCGCGACACGACGTCTTCTTCCACGACTTTTTTCTTCCGCGACGTCTCTTTTCGCGACGGTTTTCCGCGACGAAATCTCTGTCAACGTCTTCAAATCCTCGCTTCGCGACGCCAAAATTCGTCATCTCTTTTATCAAGGTAGGGGATTATTTATTTATTTACATTCCTGAATTCTACCTTGTCATCCTTCGTGATTTCACAACCAATTGTTATCGATTAACGAGAGGGGGCCGGACCGCACAAACACGGCCAACCCTCCTCCATTATTGATATTGTTTCTAATATGGATGGAACGGAATGGTGTGGTGCCGTCGCACCACGTGGGAATCGCACGGTAAGTAATGTGTGGTGCCGTCGCGCCGCGTCATGAAGTTGAACAAGGACGCGATGCCGTCGCGCCATGTCGAAGAAAACCGAAGACACCACGACCAGAGCAGGGCCGTGGTGGAAGGGCACGGTGCCGTCGCACCGCCCCGGACGAACCAAGTTGTGGCCGGTTCCGGGCCGCGACAGAGCAGGGTGACCGGCGGCCGGTTCCGGGCTTCCGGTGTCGGCGAAGGAAGAAGGACTATTTGTCGCCGGTCCTTGTTGGCAGAACTGGCCGGCCGGTGCGGGCCGACCAGACAAAAGGAAACCGAGGAAATTAATTCCCCCGGCTGGCCAAACAAAACGGCCCCCATAAATGGGGGGCCGCGGTTACACCAGGGGGGCAGGCCCCCCCCCCTTCTGAACAGCTCGGTCGTTGGCCGAGCTGGCCATCGCGCTGGGTGCGTTGTGCATAGGCCGGGCCGGCGTCCGGGCCGCGCCCCGCCAGGCCGGGCCGCGCCGGGCCGGGCCGACCCGGTTCGGGCCGACTAGGGGGTCTCGGGCCCCGTCGGTCCGGGCTCGAAACCCCCGTTTTCGGATCGTCTTCGGTCTTTTGTCCATAACATGGGCTATAGACCTCTGTTCGACACCCCGTCAGTTGCGATACGATCCTTGAATCAAGGCGTTCGTTTCGGAATATCACACTCAAGGTTTTGGATTACTTTGAGTTCGACCGGGTTGGTTCGTACACAAAACCAACTGCGCCCTCGGAGCGAAAACGCTCATATCCTGAGCTTCAGACATCCGATTGACGTGCCGTCAGCTTTGTTCGATTCCTCTTAGTGAGATGGATCTTTTGGCTTACTCCACTCGAGGTTTGGACGTAGGTGGAGTATGGTAGTGTTGGTTTTGCCTTAGAAACCAACTGGGCCCCTGAGACGAAAAAGCCAATAACTCTTAGACCGGGCGTCCGATTGACGCGCCGTCTGCGACGTTGAGTTCATGTTGATGATACGGAACTTTTGGATACATCAACTCTGAAATATGTGTTAGTTGATGTATCAGTCTCTCGGTTCGTGGAGCAGACCCTCCCAAACGAGCTTGCTGTGTGCGGGAACCCATGAGCTGGCTGCGGCTGCTATTGTGACTGCGACGACGACTGTGCAGAGATCCTTAGTGGATTCGACGACGACGACTACAACACTCAGTGATCCTGTGTGGATCGGTGCTACCGATCCTGTGTGGGTTCGATCCTGTGTGGGTCAGTGCTCAGCAGTTCTGTGTGAGCCAGTGCCTACAGATCATGTGTGGGTCCGATCCTGTGTGGGTCATTGCGGGGGTTAGTACCTATCGATCCATTGTGGGTCCGACGACTTAGATGGATCAGTGGTCATCTCTATCGTCTTTCGAAGAAGTATACCTGTGTGAGCTGAATCCTGTTTTACATTCCTGTGTGGATTGTGTTGTGCTAACCTATGTGGATTTACGTTTTGCTTTCCTGTGTGGATTGGGTTGTACTTGGGCTCGGATGTTGGAGCTGAACAAGAATTGATGACTTAGGTATATGTATGGGAATATACATAAGCAGTGTCAGATGTTACTTCGTGATTGTGTCTTCCCTTTGTGGATTATCCTTTGTAGATTATGGGAGACCTTTGGGGGTCTCGGGGTCCCTACTGAGTAGCTTATACTCACCCCTGCACGGGCTATGCCCGCACTACGTTGTGTTGGTTGCAGATGACAGATAGCGCTGATCGTGGTTGAGGCTTGCGGAGCAAGACGGTACCTGGATGTGGACCACTGGACGGGATGTAATTGGAGCGGTCAGCTGGACCCGAGGAGCAGAGGAGGCCATCTGTACTCACCCTTCAGGTGGGATTCCCAGTGGACAGCTCGTCGTTGCAGCTTTACTTTTCAGTTGTTGTTTTCCATTTTCAGTTGTAATTTACTTTCTGCTTGGGTTTGTATACTGGCCCACTTAATTTCCGCACTTACAGTTGTACTCTGTTTTTTACATAGTGTTTACTTCTACTCCTTGCTTGCTCTGTGGTGTTTGTTTACTTTACAAAGGCAATGCCTACCCTTTTTACAGGGATTTACGCCTTGGTGCTAGTCACCAGCCCCTGGCCTACGGAAGGCGGGCTTGCGGTAGTCACGACACGGTCCCTGAGGACGGGTCGTGGAAATTTGGTATCAGAGGAGTTCGGTTCTACTGCAGAACTTGGGACTCTGATCTTTTTCTATGTGAATCAATAGTTTTTAGCGTATTGGGTGTCCAAGGAGTCCAGTGTTGGTGCGGCGGCCGATGTATCCGTATACCAGGATCCTGACTTCTGATTTTCGACTTAATGCACGAAAACATTGATTGCATGTGTGTTTCAAGTTTTCTTTGTGATTACTTTGTATCACCTCACCAGGTATACTGTTCTGACCGTGGCGCACCTGTTTCCTTTTCAGGATGGCCCCACGATGGCAGTCAGCTAGGGTTTTGAGAGTTGAGTGTGACGACAGCCCACCGAGCGACGAGGCCTCAGTACAGGGCCCTTTGTCAGTAGTGGCACCAGTGGTAGCTCTACCCGTCGAGCCACCGATTCTTCCAGCCCCAGCCGCTGATGATGCACGTCACCTCAGTGCACTGCATGAGTTCCAGCGCCAGCGACCGCCCAGGTTTCGTGGGGAGACGGACCCCCAGGCAGTAGAGGACTGGCTGGAGGCAGTTGTACGAGTTTTCAGGCTAGTGAGGACACCAGCAGACCTCATGGTGATCCTCGCAGTGAGCCTACTTCACGCAGAAACAGGAAGATGGTGGAGCTTGATGCTCCAGGTGCACAAAGAGGCATCTCTCCTCTGGACAGACTTTGAGGGCCTCTACCGCTCAGAGTTTGTCCCAGCCACCCTCCGTGCGGTGCGCATCCAGGAGCTTCTTCAGTTGCAGCAGGGCTGCATGACGGTCGCCCAGTACTCAGCGAGATTTACCGATCTCTCGCGCTACTCTACAGACATGGTATGGGACCCATTCTTCTGGGCCTGGACCTTTGAGCAGGGATTGAGACATAAGATCAGGGCATCGCTGATCTCCCTCAACATTCTAACTCAGACAGGAGTACTGGAGCGAGCCCTTTTGATCGAGAGCTTTATTGCTGAGTCTACACCAGCGCCGAGACCCACCGCAGGGCGGCACGTAGCAAAGTCTTCTACAGCAGACAGTTGACGGATGACTCATGGGTCCAGGCAGACCAGACCCTCAGGCAGACGACCTCAGGACAATGGCTCAACAGTGCGGGGCACACAGCGCGGAGCCAGTCTTTCGAGAGGCAGGTAGTGCTACTCATCCGGCGGGCAGGGCCACATGGCTCGTGACTGCCCGACCCGCCGTGCAGAGGAGCAGCAGACGGTTAAGGGACCACCGAGGTAGAGGCAGAGGGTCTACCATGGGGGTCCTCAGGGAGTAGGCGGACGAGGCAGAGGAGCTGGCCGAACAGCGGGTGGTGGGCGATGCTTTGAGGCTCTACCACCACCACCACCACCAGGAGGTCCACCCTGACCACAGGGAGTTGGCGGGCAGAGACAGGCACAGCTCCAGGTAGCGGAGGCCTACGACCACAGCGCACCCGAGAGGATTCAAGGTACTATCTGTGTCTATTCCACCCTTGCTACAGTTCTTATAGACAATGGATCGATTCACTCTTTCATAGTCGCTGCCCTTGTTCGGAGCCCAGAGATTCCCACAGAGCCGTTGGCTCGATCCTTACGGCTAGAGACTCCTACAGGAGCAGACTCGACGATTACGCACTGGTGCCAGCAGTGTGAGCTTACTCTAGGAGGCGAGAGCTTCGGCTGGGATATTCTTGTAGCAGCGTCGAGGCCTTACGACGTCATCTTGGGAATGGATTGGTTGTCTATGGTACATGCACAGATTGACTGTATTAGGCGCAAGGTGCGATGTGTATGCACCGACGGGAGCAAGTTCACCTTTACCGGTGAGAAGGGAGCCTTTTCAGTATAGGATGGACTCTCGCAGAGGAGAGGACAACCCATAACTCATCAGTTGGCTAGCCTCATCCTAGGAGAAGTTGACGTGCGGAGTCCTGGTTTTCCTCTAGTGGTGGATCAGTATGCAGACTTTTTTCCCGATGATGTTCCAGGGCTACCTCCACACAGAGAGGTAGACTTTTATATTGACATGTACCCCAGGACAGCCCCAACATCGACTCTAGAATATTGGATGGCCCCCGCTGAGCTTCAAGAGCTACGGGTACAGTTAGAGGACTTGAAGGGCAAGGGATTCATCTGACCTAGTGTTTCACCCTGGGCTTCCCCGATTTTGTTCGCCAAGAAGGCGGACAGGATCTTGCGACTTTGTGTCGACTATCGTCGCCCGAACCAGGTGACAGTGAGGAACAAGTATCCGCTACTGAGGATTTATGACCTCTTTGATCAGCTCAAGGGAGCACGGTGGTTCTAGAAGATAGACCTCAGGTTAGGCTATCATCAGCTCAGAGTTCGAGACGAGGACGTGCAGAAGACGGTCATCAGATGTCGGTATGGCCACTATGAGTTCTTGGTTATGCCATTCAGTGTAACCAATGCTCCAGTAGTGTTCATGGCCCTCATGAATAGGATATTTCAGCCATACGTTGATCGATTTGTTGTGGTATTCATCGACGACATTTTGATTTACTCGACGACTGAGGAGGAGCATGCCCACCACTAGCGGGTTGTACTAGACACACTCCAAGAGCATCATATTTATGGTAAGCTCTCGAAGTATCAGTTCTGGATACGCGAGGTCCACTTCTTGGGACATGTCATCTCTGAGGCGGGAGTTGCGGTGGATCCTGCGAAGATCGAGGTAGTTCTAGTTTGGGAGCCACCCAGGAGCGTGACGGAGGAGCGGAGTTTCATGGGACTAGCTGGATACTACCGGAGATTTGTACCAGACTTCTCCAAAGTTGCGGCACCACTCTCAGCTTTGAAGAAGAAGGGGGAACACTTTGTATGGTTAGACAGATGTCAGCAGAGCTTCCAGGAGCTGAGACAAAGATTGACCAGCGCACCTATCTTGAGGTTTCCTGAGGAAGGAGTTGGGTACGTAGTCTACTGCGATGCATCAGGGACCGAACTCGGATGTGTCCTGATGCAAGAACTGAACGTGATCGCCTATGGATCACATCAGTTGAGGACACATGAGTAGAAGTACGCTACCCATGACCTGGAGTTATCAGCAGTGGTCTTTGCTCTGAAGACATGGAGACACTACCTGATGGGCGAGCGCTTTATAATCTTTTCTGACTATCAGAGTCTCTGATACATCTTCTCTCAGAAGGACCTGAATCTAAGATAGCAGCGATGGCTCAAGTTCCTCCAGGACTATGAAATTGAGATACTCTATACTCCTGGGAAGGGAAATGTAGTAGCTTATGCTCTCAGCAGGAGGACGGGCATTCAGCTACTTGAGGAGGCGACAGAGCAGCTAGACACTTTGCAGATATCCTTCGTGGATAGAGATGGATCAGACTTCCTTCAGTCTCTCACAGTCACTCCTCCACTACTGCAGCGGCACAGAGAGGCACAGTGTGGGGACGCTGACTGTGAGACGTGACGTGCACAGATATCCTCAGGACAAGAACCTGATGGTTTATCCTTTGGAGCAGAGCATGACATCCTTTTCAGAGGACGTACATTGGTACCAGTAACTTTACGAGAGGAGGTGCTGAGAGAGTTTCACACTTCTCCTTTGGCGGTACATCCTGGAGTGGTGAAGATGTACCAAGACATTAGAAGACAGCACTGGTGGCCGGGCATGAAGAAGGCTGTGGCAGGGTTCATTTCTCGATGCCTCACCTGCCAGCAGGTGAATGCATAGCACCAGGTACCAGCAGGCTTAGTACAACCCTTGGAGTCCCGTAGTGGAAGTGGGATGACATATCTATGGACTTCGTGATTGGACTTCCATGCACTTCCAGAGGTCATGACTCCATCTGGGTGATTGTCGACCGACTCACCAAATCAGCTCACTTCTTACCCATCAGAGAGCAGGGCTCAGTGGAGAGCTTGGGACGTCTCTACATTTAGGAGATTATGTGTCTCCATGGTGTACCATCATCTATCGTCTCTGATCGAGTTGCTCGCTTTACTTCCCAGCTTTGGAAGGGGTTGCAGGATGTGTTCGGGATGCCGCTACGTCTGAGCATAGCCTTTCACCCTCAGACGGATGGTCAGATGGAGAGGACCATTCAGACTCTTGAGGACATGCGCCGCGCATGTATCCTTAACTTTGATCGCAACTAGGAGGACCACCTACCCTTGGTGGAGTTTGCGTACAACAATAGTTACCACTCCACCATCGGGATGGCACCATACGAGGCATTTTAAGGCCGACCTTGAAGATCTCCATTGTGCTGGACAGACCCTAGGGAGTCAGCACTTGTGGGACCGGAGATGGTCCAGGCCACGACAGAGAAGGTCCAGGTCATCTAGGAGTGGATGAGAACAGCTTAGAGCGGGCATAAGTCTTATGCTGACAGGAGGCGGAGGCCACTAGAGTTCAAGGATGGAGACCACGTCTTCTTGCGTGTCTCACCTCGACGTGGATTACAGAGATTTGGCCGAGGTGGCAAGTTGTTGCAACACTTCATCAAACCATTACAGGTCCTCAGCAGGATTGGCGAGGTGGCTTATCGCCTAGCTCTTCCACCTCAGTTGCACAGGGTGCACGAAGTCTTCCACGTATCTCAATTGAGGATATACGTGCTTGGCCCGACGCATATCATTGACCATGGGGAGCTTGACGTTGATGATGGGGTGACTTTTGCGGAGGTCCTAGTGGAGATCAAGGATCGACAGGGGAAGGTCCTATGTGGACGGTCGATTCCTCTAGTGGGCATCAGATGGCAGCACGGGAACCTCCAGGAGAGCACTTGGGAGCGGGAGGCTTAGATGCGTTCTCAGTACCCACATTTGTTTCCCTAGTTTTTGATGTATCTTTACGGGGACGTAAATCCCTATGGTGGGAGTAATGTAAAGACCCGTAAAATTCAAGGGAAATTTTTTCTTAATTTTCTTTGGGATTTTACAAGGACACAGTATCAGACGGCACTTGATTCTGAGGCCCGGTGTGCCCGGAATTTCTATCTGAAGTTTAGCTCGGGTACGTTTAGTGAACAAACGAGCGGGAATTCCTATCTTTTGAACCGGTGCTCGGAATTGAATTCCAAGGGCACCGATGGAACCACAACGCCGGTAATTTCTTAGGAACGCTTAATCCGGAGTTGAGTTTACATGAGAGAAGTTGTTAAAAATTGTGGAAGTTAAAAATAAAAATTTAACAACAATTTTTATTTTTACTCTAAGTGTTTAATCCTTTGGATGGAAGTTGGGTAACTACCCAACCTCCCTTGGGAGGTTATGAGGATGGTGGGGTCCACACGAACCCCACCCCTTCATATCCTCTAACCTCCTCAACTCCCATTAATTATGTTAACTTAAGTTTATTAACTTATGGAATTAATTAGGTGAGTTAATGTGGAATTCAAACACTTGAATTTCAAAAGCCTTGATGTGTTAATAAAATAAGTTAAGAACTTATTTTATTGGGTTGGTGTTTAGTTGACTGAGAGACTTTGGAGAAAAATCTATGGAAGTCTTGAGTTCTTCATTCTCTTTGACGAAGACCACGAAGAACGAACGATCTCCGACGTGGAGCGCCGAGCCCTCGGAGACCGTCTTCCGCGACACCGACCCGCGACGCGACGTCTTCTTCCATGACGTTTTTCTTCCGCGACGTCTCTTTTCTCGACGGTTTTCCACGATGAATTCTCCATCAACGTCTTTGAATCCTCGCTTCGCGACGCCGACGTTCGTCATCTCTTTTATAAAGGTAGGGGATTATTTATTTATTTACGTTCGTGAATTCTACTTTTCCATCCTTCGTGATTTTACAACCAGTTGTTATCGATTAACGAGAGGGGGCCGGACCGCACAAACACGGCCGACCCTCCTCCATTATTGATATTGATTCTAATATGGATGGAACGGAATGGCGTGGTGCTGTCGCACTATGTGGGAATCACACAACAATTAATTCGCGGCGCCGTCGCGCCGTGCCGTGAAGTTGAACAAGGACGCGACGCAGTCGCGCCACGCCGTGATGTTGAACAAGGACGCGACGCCGTCGCGCCGCGCCGTGAAGTTGAACAAGGACACGAAGCTGTCACGCAGCGTCAAATAAAACCGAAGACACCGCGGCCGGAGCAGTTCCGCGATGGAAGGGCGCGGTGCCGTCGCACCGCGCCGGACGAACCAAGCCGCGGCTGGTTCCGGGCCGCGGCGGAGCAGGGTGACCGGCGGCCGGTTCCGGGCCGCCGGTGTCGGCGAAGGAAGAAGGACCTGCCGTCATCGGCCCTTGTTGGCAGAACTGGCCGGCCGGACAAAAGGAAACCGGGGGAATTAATTCCCCTGGCTGGCCAAACAAAACGGCCCCCATAAATGGGGTGTTGCGGTTACACCAGGGGGCAGGCCCCCCCTGCCAAATGGCTCGGCCGTTGGCTGAGCTGGCCAGTGCGCTGGGAGCACTATGCCCAGGCTAGGATGGGCCGCGTTGGGCTGTGCCGACCTGGACCCGGGGCGGGTCGACCTGGTTCGGGCCGACCGGGGGGTCTCGGGTCGGGTCGGTCCGGGCCCGAAACCCCCGTTTTCGAACCGTCTTCGGTATTTTTCTCATAACATGGGCTACGGACCTCTGATAGATGGACAGTCAATTGAGATGCGATCCTTGAATCGAGACGGTCGTTTCAGTATATCGCACTCAATGTTTCAGATTACTTTGTGTTCTGCCAGGTTGGTTCGTACACGAAACCAACTGGGCCCTCAGAGCGGAAACACTCATATCTTGATCTTCAGACGTCCGATTGACGTGCCATCGGCATTGTTGGATTACTCTTAGTGAGAAGGATCTTTTGGATTACTCTTCCTGAGGTTTGGACGCATTTGGAGTGCAGTCGGGTTGGGTTTTCCTTAGAAACCAACCGGGCCCTTGGGACGAAAAATCCAATAACTCTCAGACCAGGCGTCTGATTGATGCGCCATCGGCGGCGTTGAGTTCTTATTGACGATACAGAACTTTTGGGTACATCAAATCTAGACTATGTGTTAGTTGATGTATCAGCCTCTCGGCTCGTGGAGCGGACCCTCCCGAACGAGCTTACTGTGTGCGGGAACCCTTGAGCTGGCTGCGACTGCTACTGTGACTGCGACGACGACTGTGCAGAGATCATCGGTGGATTCGACGACGACGACGACAACACTCTGCGATCCTGTGTGGATCAGTGCGACCGATCCTTTGTGGGTCCGTTCCTGTGTGGGTCTGCGCTCAGCAGTTCTGTGTGGGCCAGCACCTACAGATCCTGTGTGGCTCTGATCCTGTGTGGGTCATTGCGGGGGTTAGTACCTATCAATCCTTTGTGGGTCCGACGACTTAGATGGATCAGTGATCATCTCTATCATATTTCGAATAATTATACCTGTGTGAGGTGAATCCTATTTTACTTTCCTGTGTGGATTGTGTTGTGCTAACCTGTGTGGATTTACGTTTTGCTTTCCTGTGTGGATTGGGTTGTACTTGGGCTCGGATGTTGGAGCCGAACAAGAATTGATGACTTAGGTATATATATGGGCATATAACTAAGCAGTGTCGGATGTTACTTCGTGATTGTATCTTCCCTTTGTGGATTATCCTTTGTGGATTCTGGGAGACCATCGGGGGTCTCGGGGTGAGGAGCTTATACTCACACCTGCACGGGCTATGCCCGCACTACGTTGTGTTGGTTGCAGACGACGAATAGCGTTGATCGTGGTTGAGGCTTGCGGAGCAGGACGGTACCTGGTGGTGGACCACTGGGCGGGACGTACTCGGAGCGGTCAGCTGGACCCGAGGAGTAGAGGAGGCCATCTGTACTCACCTTTCATGTGGGATTCCCAGAGGACAGCTCGTCGTTGTGGATTTACTTTTCAATTGATGTTTTCCCTTTCAAGTTGTACTTTACTTTCAACTTGGGTTTGTATACTGGCCCACTTACTTTCCGCACTTACAGTTGTACTTTGTTTTTTTACTTTGTGTTTACTTCAATTGCTTTCTTTCTCTGTGGTGTTTGTTTAATTTACAAAGTCAATGCCTTCCCTTTTTACCGAGATTTACGCCTTGGTGCTAGTCGCCAGCCCCTGGCCTATGGAAGGCGGGCTTGGGGTAGTCACGGCACGGGCCCCGAGGATAAGTCGTGACATATTGAATCAAATGTGATTGATAAAATTCAATAAAAGGGTAAAGATATCATCATAAATAAATATGGATGGTATAAATCCATATTCAACATATTCATTAATTACATATCATTCGTTACTCACCCATTGTACCCAAATTCTCCATGATCATATGTCTTCATAGTTTATGAAAATACAATTTTTTTTGATACATAGTATTTAATAATATCAACTTAAAGATAAATGATATTAATCATTCTTTTATAATGAAATATATAATAGCACATAAACATATAAATTTTCAATAAATGGGTCTATCCTCATGATAATTCATCATAGAGATTATCATGTGTGAACTTCATGGTATGAAATATCATATTCTCTTGAGAACTCACACATAAGAGTCAACATACTATGTGCCCCATCGTAGAATTTTATCTGACCATATAAAATTATATTTAAATATCATCATGGACCTTCTTGGTTTTCATTATAGTAGGGATATTCTATGAAAT
The DNA here is from genome assembly GCA_963277665.1 of Viscum album. Classification (NCBI taxonomy): domain Eukaryota; kingdom Viridiplantae; phylum Streptophyta; class Magnoliopsida; order Santalales; family Viscaceae; genus Viscum; species Viscum album. The sequence continues at coordinate 740,178,793 of OY728123.1, read as the reverse complement.
TTTCATTAAAACTGATATTCTAGTACATTATCAATTTAATATCTTATAATAAAATAATAAAGATGTGATATTTTATTTTTTAATATTCAAATCAATGAAAATATAGAAAATCAAAATTCGAAATTATCTTGTTTTAGGGCACTAACTCTAACTGACTCCCACTTCTGCAAGAGAAAATTCCAAATGACTGGTTAGTTCTCACATGTGAAACATAATTTTGATGAGTATTGCTAAAACATCTTGGACTACTACAATATTGTAACACCCCGACCCATGTTATCCACATTCGGTGCATTTTTACATAACTTTGGCATGCTCACAATAGATCGAGTCTCTAAATAACGATCAATTTAGTAGCTTTGGAAGTACTAGATACATTAATTAGGTTTACATTACATCATAAAATGAGAAACTACAAAAAAAATTGTTTCCATAGACCACATTCATATCCCCTCAGACTATCCCTGCAGGTCGGTCATAAAATATTTCTTCGCATCCTGGAAAAACAAAACATAGAAAGGGGTGAGCTTGGATGCTCAGTAAGGATAGCAATATAGTGGAAACTTTCATAAATAATCATAAACATTTAAGGAAATTTATAACTAAAAAAATCCTTTTAAACTGGAAATTAAGCATAATATGGAAAATCAAAAATGAAATAATGCCATTTACGAATTTACATGGATATTCTACTAGTCAAATAATCACATGTAATATCAATAACTACTTTCATAATGATGGAATGCATAATGCCAGACTATCATAACCACATAGTCAAGGCCTTGTGCCAAGACTAAAATTAAATTTGGGCAAGGCCTTGTCCCAAGACACTAGATTGTCTCATGAGACCTACAGATGCATCGAGGAGCTATAGTGGGCTCCACCCGTCACATACTAAGTCCAATGCATTCCTCATATGAAAAGTTTGAAACATAAAATAAAAATTTGTATTGAAAATAGAATTCGAAATGTCAATACTTTATCCGCAAACCCTGAATGGAATAAAAATAACACATCCATAGTCAATCATAGCTCATTAAATAAAATATGGAATATTTTATTGTAATACATTAACCTCAATCGAGATTAATGAATGATATTGACATAGATGAAAATAATAATCCAAACTATTTGAGAGAAATAACCCTTTTTTCTTAAAAACATTTAAAAGTCACACTATTTGTCAAGAATCCATTTAAAAATATATCTTTGAATCAAAGTGTCTCATGCAACTTTGAAAATTTTAAAAGTAGTTTTAATTTTAAAACATTAATTTCCATATAATTAAATCTTTAAAACCATTTTTAAAACATGGACTTTAATGAGAAAGATTTAGAATAATGAATATTTAAAACATTTAAAATGATATTTTAGTTAGAGTTCCTAACCAAAAGAGAGATACTTGAATAAAAATAATCGAGGCAATCAAATATTTATAATATAATGATAGTAAAGAGATTCATGATGTACTATGTCAAAGTACATTATATACACCGTATAAAAGTGATTTGGTGTATAGAAACAAAGAAGTCTCAATGAAATGTAAATTCAGATGAAATATCTTATAAAGACCATATCCTTAGGTTAAGGATACATGAACGACATAATTTTGTGTGAAAAATATAAGTACACTAAATATGATTGGATATTCTATGTAAATCAATCAAAGGACATTCACACATATTCTTGTAAAAACAACACCAATGAATTGGATGCTTAACACAACAAATGGAGATTGAGTTAAAATTACTCTTATCAAGTACATATAGACGACTTGAGAATTTATCAACAGAGTGATTATGTGTATAAAACGTATATGCATAGAATGGGGATTGGAAATTCTGACATAATAAAATGAATAGTGATTCCACACATAATCTTGGAGTAATATAATCAATGAAGTATGCGTAAAGCCGAATTAGTGGAAATTGAAATTTCAAATTCCGTTATAGATTTGGTAACTTATAAAACATACACCCATGAAATAAGGATCATACAATAATGATGTAAATATCCATAAATTGATGTATATTTTACAATGAATACAATCATGGGAAATGCACACACCACATGCAATAAATAAGTGGTGAACAATGCAAATCTCATGGATTTAAAAGTGCGATAAGAAACCACTTACATCGTTGTAATCAATAGAGTCGTATGAAAAATTGTCAACAACCACCAAATGAATCACAGAATATCATGAATATAAATAGAATGATGATAATATATATCAAACTGCAGTACACAATACCCCACATGCAATAAATATTTGGTGAACAATAGAAATCTCACGGAATTAAATGTGAGATAAGAAACCCCTTACATTTTACTTTTTCCTTCGTCGAGGGTAGTCTAACCACCATTATAATGGTGAAATAATTATTATTTACTTATACAGGAATTTTATACATTAATATGGTATCATATATGATCTTTTAACATTGATTTGTTAATAATATCTTAGTGTTATCGTCATTTCCGGTGATAACAGATTCGTTTTCCTTTATATTTTTTGTTATGTGAGCCATATTTGTTATGGATGGGATGTATATTATTCATATCCAGAATGATATCATGCCTCTAAACATTATTTTTAATCATTAAATTAAATTTTTTCTTGAATGGATACGATGGGGAATGAATCTCATCGTGTTCGTGGAGACGGTAATCCGTACGTACGCACGAGCGACAATATCATTATTTTTATATTTAAATAATATATAGATGGATGGTATATAATATATAAAGAATCATTATCATGTTATATTTATTTTTTACATGAATTACACATCATTATTATACCCATCCAAATAATAATGTATTGAATAACAATTATACCCCCACGTGGAGATGGTAATCCGTACGTACGCACGTATGGTGACATATCATTAAAAGGTGGATAGAATAATGAATATAGATGTACCATATTTATAATAACATAAAAGTATATAGATAATTCTAGTGTTATTATTTTATAATTGAAATAAAAAATAAATAAGAAGTGTAAGAAGAAAAGAACTTGAAAGAGGGTGGTGAAATTATTACCTCTTCTCCGGGTTCCTCCTTTTGATTTGATCAAAAGGGCTCCTTTGGTTGGATTTATGACCATTTGAGGGCCTCTAGGATAAATTGAGGGAAGTTGAGAGGATATATGGGCAGGGTTTGGACAAGCCAATAGGCATTTAATGTGTGAATTTGGGATAAGGGGAAGTGCCCTTTTATAAGAGGGGTGAGGGGCACCTTAGGAAAAACATAAAATATTATTTGATAATAAAAACATTTTCGGTTTATAATGGCTCCAAAGTAGATTATTTAATGTCTAAGGTTCGGATGGGTCAAAAACCACTCAACCAATAGTTTTTAGACAGGTTTGGGTCACTATATTAACCTTAACAATTAGATTTAACTCTTAGTTAAATATTTTGACATTTACAATGTCTCTTTGTTTTTTTATATTATATGGTTAACAAACATACTATATACTTACAAGAGAATCCCAAGTGGTTCATTAATGATACACCTATCATTATATAAGTCATTTGGCTGATCCTTACATTTTTAGGAACAGAATATCAATTAATAATGGAATATTTGTTTTAAAAACTCATTTATGTCAATTTTGACTCTATCTGGTATTTTGTTTTTTCTAAATTTCAAACAGAATTATTACTTCGAAAACAATTCATATAACCAACCCTAATATGTCATATTAACTTATAAAATTAGTGGAATTCATAAAAAATCTCAAATTACATTTATTTGGATATTTATAATATCAATTATTTTAATATTTCATTAATTAGGTAATTACTGCATCACCATTGTGTCAGAAATAAATTAAATTATTTAATGTCTAAAAATTATAAATAAAATATTATTATGTAGGAAATCTTCTTATATTTCTATTTAATATTTTTAATCGAACTTATATTATGTGTAACCCTATATTAAAAATGTTTTAGTTATTAAACATTGATTTTAACTCTGTTAACTATTCTTTGAATTAAATAATAATAAACTTGCTAATCTAATCCATGTGTATCAATGAGGTTCATATTTTATTCCTCAGGTTGTTTTTGGTCTAATTATACTTATCCAATAGAATTCGGACATGTTTTAGGGTAATAATGATAACATTTTTACCCTTAATTACACTGTTTACTTTTAACCATGGTAAACAAAAGTAAAAAGTTACTATTCACCAACAATTATTTTTATCTTATTGAACCACATTTCACTCATTGATATTAATTGTGTCTCTCGGATTTTTGAAATTCAACTCACAGAAGCGATAAAATTATGTTTTCTGTGAATTTACAAAATCTCCTAGGGGTGGGTAAAAGACGGTGAAAAGTTCAATAAAATTTTATATATCTAATATTATTACAAAATGAATCCAATGAATTACATTGAACATTTATGGGTATTATGTATCTATTTTGACCTAAAATAAATTTAAATAAAATAAATAATTATTTAAATAGAAATTCAGTTTTAAACTATAACTCAATGTTTTTCACTATTCATCAAAAATTAAAAGTTTTCAGAAACATATCAAAAATTTACCCTAATCTAATTTTGATATTCTGAATTAAAAAATGAAGTCTATTTTACCAAATTAAAAACATAGAAATTTCATTTATTATTTTAAAATTAATTCCCGTCATCAAAACCAAAAATCGTATTTCTATGAAATAAAAACTACCAAAAGATTGACATTTTTGTATGTCCAATTCCAATGTGAAATTACTTTAAATAAAAAACATTGGATTAAATGGTAAAAATATAATCTAATTATTCATCCAAAACATTCATATATATATATTTGACCACTATAAATTATTTTGATTAAAAAAGTTGTTTTCAGTTAAATTATATTATTTTACATTATTCACCCAAATATGAAAGTTATCAGAAAAACACCAAAAATTTATTGAAACCAAATTTTTAGGTCCCTAACTCAAAGAAGAATTTTTCTTGTCCAATTGAATATATAAAAGTTTCAAATATTGGATTTAAAAGGGTTTTCCATTAAAAGTTTTCAAAATTGCATTTCTTGAAAAATATTTATTTTATCTGAAAAAAATTAATTTGTCCTTAAAATATGTCTAAGAAACTAATAATATGGATTATAAAATTATAAGGGTTATATAATGTTCAAAATTTTGTTAATACTATTCATAACCGCTATTGAACGACTAGTTTGGTAAGTCGTGGTGCGCTTGAACCTGATGTTGCGTGTAGTGTAAGTTATTGAATTACATTGAAGAACTAACGAACTATGAAATCTTTGGCTGTTACATTCTACCATCCTTCAACAAATTTCATCCTCACAATTATTCAAATTGGGCATGGAAATATAATGGAAAGTCCCACATCGGAAAAAGAGTCAATAAGACTATCACTTTAAAAGAAAGAAATAGAAGTACAAAGGTCACCCAAGATAACCCATACTAGGATTCCATGAAGGAAAACATGGATATGGAAGATAAAATAAGTGTCATGTTCTGATGGAGAGGGATATAAAGCATCATTAGGAGAAAGATAACAACATGAAAGCCAAAAACTTTTGATAGGACAAACATTAATTATTTTCCCAGTATGAAAAGTAAACGGATAACATTTTTTTTGTTTTAAGTTACATTTCTTAAAGATGAGGAATTTATTTTTGGTATTGACAAAGAAAATAGAGATATATACTTACTTTTTATGTATAGTTTCATTATTTAATAAATTTCTACCACTAACTCATTTTTTGAAACAATGAGTATTCACGAAGACTTGGTCACACCAGAAGAGCAAGAATAAACTTCTAGAGAATCACATGATCCACAAAGGATAAACTGTATATTTAACATGTCTTTAGAGATTAATCAAAACAAAACGGTTAGTACAAGATCAGATGATCCCCCAAAAGGATATTCCTTTAGAGAAAGAAACACTAATTTTAATTTACTAAAATTAAACAAACAATACTCTAAAGTTAAATTAATACCATTCAATAAACAATTGTCCTTAAAATCATTCAATATAATCCAAACTAATATTGAAACCCAAAACTTAGAAGAATTTGGTTATGTAGTCTTCCATGTTAAATTGTGTCTCCAAATTACATCGACTACTCTTAAAGTCACATATTTAAAAGTAAATAACCTGACAAAATATTATCTATTATAGGTTAATTATTTCCATAAATAACCCAAATCACTATAAATCCACAATAAAAACATAGATAAAAATCCATCGTTAATCCTAAAATGAAATACCATAGTATTCTATTTTCCTTGGGAATATACTGTTCCCAACAAAGTGAATGTCTTCCAAAATAACATTTATCACTTAATCACCGAATCATTTTCCTATACTAAGGGTATTAATTTGATAAGACATAACATCCAAAATAAACTTATTATTGATAAATATAATCATTTAACTAAAAATAATTAGTCACACTAACCAGGGACTTAACGTAGTCCAGTGGTAGGTGATAAATCCCAATCGCACTCTGGTTGTGGGTTCGATTCCCATAGCTTTGTTCAACGCAAATGGTTGTCACACGATCTGTGTGTTGTCCATTTTCAAAAACTATATTTTATAAAATTAGCAAAATTAGATAAATTCCTCAAAATAACCGTAACATAATTTAACCACGAATGTTATCTCATACCATTCATTTTCGTCCCAAAATATAATAAATTTTAATTTCCACAAATTCATGGATCATATAAAAGAAAATGGTTATTTATAACTATATCCACACGAGAAAAGATAATTCTTACTCAAATATCATTTTCACATGATAAATTTTAGGGTTACACATATAAGAGAAAATTCATCCAAAGTAATCTCCACAACAAAGAACATTAATACCTTTAAACATTTTTCCATCCATTTATTTCCACATAGGTTCTTTCTTGACCAAGAGGTTATCCTATATAATAGGGCATTGACTTGGGAGATGCCAAGGTCCCTTACATTTACGATAAATGACCGTAATTGTAATCATATGATCATTTTTATTTTTTCCATAGTACTCTTCATTTTTACTCTGTAATTATTTACTTTATGACCTTCTTTCCATCACATAAAGAATTTCTTTGTTCCATCGAGAAACTTTCCTAGGTGTCTCCTTCCAAATTTCTGGAATGATATAAACTAAGCTTTCCTCTCTCCAAGGTCTCCACAGTTGGAGCTCTTACCATTCATTTCCTTTCTCTTCTTTGTTGAGTCTCGGAGTTGGTTAATATATATGTTATAGATCATAATTTTGGAAAACTGATTCGGCATGAAGAAAATATCTTTTACACCTATCAGCATTCCATTTCATTTCTCATTTCCACCACTTTTCCCACCATGTACTTCATGTTCAATGTTATTATGACTTCCTTGGAATCCAGCCATTAACTAAAACTAGAAAACATTGTGTGAGTAAGAATGATCATAAAATTATTTAGAAAATATCATCACACATTATTCTCAATCAAAATAACCCTAGTATTAACCAACGTTATTTATTCAAATCTTTTATTAAAATACTTCAAATACGTTCGTAATGAAAATTTAAATTATCTTAAGCACATCCCTCGGGAGTGTCGTAACCAAGAGTGCAGTAAGGACCGTTGTCATGCACCAGTTCCCATTCGAGTCTAGATCAAAGCGGTGTTTTCGGGTTTTTCCCTAGGTACATCTATGCCAGAGCCAACTCTACCTGCTCATATCCAGATTGGGATGTATTTCTTGAAAAACTCACAAAATCACTACAATACGAAAATTTTAGGAATTTCCTCTACACTAATCCTCAAAGACTATTTTTGGGTTATGTGATATAATAAGAGTTTATCTAAATCAAGTTTCCAAGGATTATACTAAACATCCTCTAATACTAACTATAATTCCCCATCCCTATTTACCCATATTAGGTGTATTATTATATAACATTGGCATGATCACAAAAGATCATGTCTCAGAAGACTGATTAGTTTAGTAGCCTTGGAAGTACTAGATAAATTAATAAGGTTTACATTACATCATAAAATGAAAAACTACAAGAAAATATTTTCCATAGAACACACTCATATCCCCTTAGACTATCCCAATAGGTCAGTCATAAAATACTTCTTCACATCCTGGGAATAATAAAACATAGAAATGGGTGAGCTCAGATTCTCAGTAAGGATAAAAATATAGTGGAAACTTTCCTAAATATGAATAATCATCTAAGGAAATGTATAACTAAAACAAAACCCTTAAAAACATGAACTTCAAAATAATATGAAAAAAAAGAAATAATTCCATTTACATATTCACATGGAAATTCAACTAGTATAATAATATCATGTAATATCAATAACTACTTACATAATGATGGAATGCATAATGCTAGACTATCATAACCATATAGTCAAGGCCTTGTGCCATGACTACGAATAATATTTATTCAAGGCCTTGTGCCAAGACACTAGTTTGTCTCATGAGACCTACAGAGGCATCGAGGAGTTATAGAGGGATCCACCCTTCACTTAATAAGTCCAATTCATTCCACATATGAAAATTTTGAAACATAACATAAACATATATATTGAAACTATCCTTGGAAATGTCAATACTTTATCCGAAAACCATGAATGGTATAAAAATAACACATCAACAGTCAAACATAACTCATTCAGTACAATATGGAAGATTTTATTGTAACATATTATCCTTAATCGAGAGTAATGAAGGATATTGACATAGATGAAAATAATCATCAAAACTATTTGAGAGAAATTTCCCCTTTTTCATGAAAACATTTAAAAGTCACACTATTTGTCAAGAACCCATATAAAAATAGATTTTTGAATCAAAGTGTACCATACCACTTTGAAACTTTTAAAAATTGTTTTAATTTTTAAAAATTAATGTTCATATAATTAAATCTTTAAAACCATTTTTAAAACATGGACATTAATGAGAAAGATTTTGAATAATAAATCATTAAAACATTTAAAATGATATTTTAGTTGGAGTTCCTAACCAAAAAATAGACACTTGAACAAAAATAATTGAGGTAATAAAAGCTTTATAATATAATGAGAATAATGTTATTCATGATATATTATATCAACGTACATTATATACACTATATAAAAGTGATTTGGTGTATAGCAACAATGAAGCCTCAATGGAATGTAAATTGAGATGAAATCTCTTATAAAGACCATATCCATGGGTTAAGAATAAATGGATGACATAATTATGTGTGAAAAATATAAATACACTAAATATGATTGGATATTCACTGTAAATAAGTCAGAGGAAATTCACACATATTCTTGTAAAAACAACCCCAACGAATTGGATGCTTAACTCAACAAATGGAGATTGAGTTAAAATTACTCTTATCAAGTTCATATCAATGACTTCAGAATTTATCAACAGAGTGATTATGTGTATCAAAAGTATATCCACAGAAAGGGGAGTGGAAATTATGACATAAGAAAATGAATAGTTATTCCACACATAATCTTGGAGTAATATAATCAATGAAGTATGCGTAAAGCCGAATGAGTGGAAATTGAAATTTCAAATTCCCTTATCGATTTAGTGACTTATGAAACATACACCCATGAATAAAGAATCATAAAATGATGATATAAATATCCATAAATTAAATTATATTACACAATGAATACAATAATGGGAAATACACACACCACATGCAATAAAAAAGTGGTGAACAATGTAAATCTAATGGAATTAAAAGTGAGATAAGAAACCCCTTACCTTGTTGTAATCACTCGAGTATTATGAAAAATTGTTAATAAACACCAAATGAATCACATAATATCATTAATATAAATATAATCATGATAATATTTATCCAATGGCAGTACACAATACACCACATTCAATAAATAAGTGGTGAACAATGGAAATCTCACGGAATTAAAAGTGAGATAAGAAATCCCTTACTTTGTACTTTTTGCTTGGTCGAGGGTAGGTTAACCACCTGTATAATTGATAAATAATTTTTATTTACTTATAAAAGAATCATATACATTAATATGATATCATATATGATCTTTTAAAATTTATTTGTTAATAATATCTTAGTATTATCGTTGTTTCGGGAGTTAACAGATTCGTTTTCTTTTATGTTAATTGTTATGTGAGCCATATTTTTATATATGGGATGTATCTTATTCATATCCAGAATTATATCATGTCTCTAAACATTATTTTTAATCATAAAATGAAATTTATTCTTGAATGGATACGATGGGGAATTAATCTCATCACGTTCGTGGAGACGGTAATCCGTACGTACGCATGATCGACAATATCAATATTTCGATTTTAAAATAATATATAGTTGGATGGTATATCATATATAAAAAATCATAACCAGGATATATTTATTTTTTACATGAATTACACATCATTATTGTACCCATACAAATAATAATGTATTGAATAACAATTACACCACTACGTGGAAACGGTAATCCGTACGTACGCACGTATGGTGACATGTCATTCAAAGGATGGAAAGAATAAGGAATATGGATGTACCATATTTATAATAACATCACATTATATAGAAGATACAGGAGTTATTATTTTATAAAGGAAATAACAATGAAAGAAGAAGTGGAAGAAGAAAAGAACTTGGAAGAGGGTGGTGAAATTATTACCTCTTCTTCGGTTCTTCCTTTTGATTTGATCAAAAGGGCACCTTAAGTTGGATTACTGACCAATGTAGGGCATCCAAGATGAAGTGATGGAAGTTGATAAGAAATTTGGGTAGGGTTTGGACGAGCCAAAAGGCTTTGAAAGTGTGAATTTGAGAGAAGGGGAAGTTCACTTTTATAAGATGGGTGAGGGGCACCTTAGAAAAAACATAAAATATTATTTTATAATAAAATCATTTTCTGTTTATAATGGCTCAAAAGTGTATTATTTAAAGGCTATGGTGGGTATGGGTCGAAAACCACTGAACAAATAGGTTTTAGATAGGTTTGGGTCATTATATTAACCATAACTTTTAGATTTAACTCTTAGTTAAATCGTTTGACATTTACCATGTCTATTTATATTTTTATATTATATGGTTAATAAAATTACTATATACTTCCAAGAGAACCCCAAGTGGTTAATTAATGATACACCTATCATTATATAAGTCCTTTTTCCAAACCTTATATTTTTAAAAATAGACTATCTATTAATAATATTATATTTGTTTTAAAAATACTTTTATGTCAATTTTGACAATATTTGGTATTTTGTTTTTATTAAATTCATAAAAGCATTATTACTTAGAAAAAAATTCATATAACCAACCATAATATGTCATCTTAACTTATAAATTTAGTGTAATTATTAAAAACTCTCAAATTTCATTTATTTGGATATTTAGAATATCAATTATTTTAATATTTTATTAATTAGGTAATTACTGCATCACCATTATGTCACAAATAAATTAAATTATATAATGTCTAAAAATTATAAATAAAATAACATTATGTAGGAAATTGTTTTATCTTTCTAATGAATATTTATAATCGAATTAAACTTATTTGAAACCCTATATTAAAAATGTTTTAGTTATTAAACTTTGATTTTAACTCTTTTAACTCTTCTTTGAATTAAATAATAATAAATGTCCAAATCTAATCCAAGTGGGCAAAAGAGGTTCATATTTTATTACTGAGGCTATTTTTGGTCGAATTATAATTATCCAATAGAATTAGGACATGTGTTAGGGTAATAATAATATCATTTTTACCCTTAATTACCCTATTTACTTTTAACCGTGGTAAATAAACGTAAAACGTTACTATTCACCAAAAATTATTTTTATCTTATTGAACCATATTTAACTCCTTGATATTAACCATTTCTCTCATATTTTTTAAATTCAACTTACAGAAGTGGTAAAATTACGTTTTATGTGAATTTACAAATTCTCCTAGGAGGTGGGTAAAAGACGGTGAAAAGTTAAATAAAATTTTATATATCTAAAATTTTTACAAAATGACTCCAATGAATTACATTGAACTTATATGGGTATTATATATCTATTATTACATAAAATCAAATTAAATAATTTAAATAATTCTTTAAATAAAAATTCGGTTTTAAACTATAACTCAGTGTTTTCACTATTCATCAAAAATTAAATGTTTTCAGAAACATACCAAAAAATCACTCTAAGCTAATTTTAATATTCTGAATTCAAAAATGAAGTCTATTTTACCAAATTCAAAACATAGAAATTGCATTTATTAGTTTAAAATTAATTCTCGTTGTCAAAACCAAAAAGCTTATTTTTATGAAATAATAACTACCAAAAGATCGACATATGTTTATGTCCAATTTCAAAGTGAAATTACATACAATGACAAACATTATACTAAATGGTAAAAATATAATCTCATTATAAATCCAAAACATTCATATGTATATTTGAACACTATAAATTATTTTGATTAAAAAAAAAATTCAGTTAAAATATATTATTTTTCACTATTCACCCAAATATGAAATTTATCAGAAAAACAAAAAAAAATTTAATGAAACAAAATTCTTATGTCCCAATTCCAAAAAAGAAGCTTATATTGTCAAATTTAATATATAAAAGATTCAAATATTGGATTTAAAAATGGTTTTCCATTAAAAGGTGACAAAATTTCATTTCTTAAAAAATACTTCTTTTATCTGAAAAAAATGAATTTGTCCTTACATTATGTATAAGAAACTCATAATATGGATTCTAAAATTATAACGGTTATATAACGTTCAAAATTCTGTTAGCACTATTCATAACCGCTTTTGAATGGCTAGTTTGGTAATTCGTGGTGCACTTAAATCCGATGTTGCGTGTAGTGTAAGTTATTGAATTATTTTGAAGAACTAACGTACTATGCAATCTTGGGGTGTTACAAATACCATGTATAGGGTTTGTATAGCCACATGATTGTGGAGCGAATCTTCTTACTACAACATCAATACCTTGAAATAATCCCTCAAGTAGTGATAGTATTGTGTATCCTGCTCTTGTTCCCTTATTAAAATATGACTATCTTGGTTAATTATATAGTTAAAGCTTATCAGAAGAATGATAAAACATTGAATTTTGGTATAATCCAAAAATAGGAACATTACATTGCTAAAAAATTCAAAATTTTCATCAAAAGGCACAATATACTTTGATATTGTATATATGGAAACCATTGGTGGTAATAAAATTTTCTTATATATTAACATATCCTTACAAAGATATTAGGTCAAAATTAACTAATTAAAGAAAATTGTTTGATTTCTTTAAACACTAGTAATCAAAATCTTCTTAACATTAGGAACCCCTCCAATTTTTCTTCCTCAAGTACTACCGAATAGTTCTAACTATTCATTAGTGCAGTTATGTTATATTTTTTTAATATTAAAATATTATGTGTGATTCTTCAATGATATAAAACATTAGTACATATAATGGATTATGAGATAAATCATTAAAAATTAAGCTCACAAAATTATTTTTATCTACATAATAACTTCTTATTCCTATTCATGTCATACTAGAATGATTATTTTCCAACAGGAATTAGGTCTTGAATTATTTCAACTTTTATTTTTTAATACATTTTCAATATATGTTCTTTGAATTGATTTACAAAACTCATTGTTCTTTTTGTTTAGATCTTGTTCTCTACAACATGGTTGCTACTTTAAGCCATTACTATATAAAGTCATTCTATAGTCTTAAAAAATTGTAAGACATTACATTTTTTCCAAATGTTATTAAGATAACTATATTTAAAACTAATAGTCTCCCCGTAACTTGTTATAGAAACATAAAATTCCATTGTTTCATATGCATATTCTATTATCTCTATGCTTGACTTATCTATAAATGCATTTATGTAATCTTCATAACCTATTGAAATTAATTGATGTCATTAATCTATTATAGTTAAGCACATGTGTTATTTCCATATCTAAATTAACATTATAAATGTAATTCCCCAACCCCAGTTACCCAGAGTTAGTGCATTATTACATAAATTGGCATGATACAAGGAATCATGTTCTAAAAGATCGACCAGCTTAGTGATATTGGAAATAATATACATACATAAGTTCAACATTACAACTTGAAAAAAAATAAAACACTAATTTATTCCATTAGAAACATCCAAGCCTCCAAGATTATGCCTGCAATTCACTCATAATTAACTTCTTCATATCCTGGGAAAATGAAACATAAGAAAGGGGTGAGCTCAAATGCTCAATAAGGGTAAGAAATATAGTGGAAGATAACATAAACATTAGGCATGATGAATAATTAAAAACACATGCCTTTACAAATAATAAATATAAATACTTTATGGAAGAAATATGAGCTGGGTAAATAGTTCCACAATAAAACATAGTCATGGGTATTCTACTAGTCAAATAACCACATGAACCATCATTATTATTTTCAAAATGAGGGAATGAATAATTTTGGACATTCTAAAACATCTTGTCAAGGCCTCAGCCAAGACGTCTAAAATGATTTAGGCCTTGTCCAAAACAATATATCAAATTGGGAAAGGCCTCATCCAATTCCAAGTATAATTTCCTTATGAGACCTACCAATGAACCAAGGAGCTATAGCGGGCTCCAGCCATCACATACTATGTCAAATACATTTTTCTTCTGAAAATGTTGAAACATAACATAAAAATTCGTATTAAAACTATCATATGAAATGTCAATACATTAACCATAAACCATGAATGGTTTAAAAATTACACATCTACATTCAAACATAACACAAAACCTTAAATAAAATATGGAATATTTGTATCATAATAAATCAACTTCAAACAAGTGTAAAATTTATCAAAGGATGTTGACAAAGATGAAAATGATCAGTAATAAACATTCATAGAAATATCCATTTTCATGAAATAATTTAAATGTCACATAATTTATAAAGGAATTCATTTAAAATATTGTTTTTAATCAAAGTGTTCCATAAAACATTGAATCTTTTGAAATGAATTAACATTTTAAAACATTCAAGTACATATAAATAAATCTATAGAACCATTTTGAAAACATGGACATTAATGTGAAAGGTTTAGAAGAATAAATCTTTAAAAAAATTAAAAATTATGTTTTAGTAAAAGAGTAACTTAAAAATAATACATTTGAGCACACATTTATGATACATGGACCTGGATAATAAATATGTCCCAGTAGATACTCATTTAAAAACTACCTCAGATAATAAAGAGATTGTGAAATTAACCTTTACCTTGCACTTTACTTTGGTTGAGGGTATGTTTAAACTCTTATATAATGACCATAGTATGGTATTAAATTATACTATAACCATATTCATATTTATTATATCATAAATGAATCATTTATGGCTTTATAATGACCATTTAATAATGATTTCTATGCTAAATTAACATTTTGGATAATAATCCCTTGCTTTATCGTACGTGTTTTAACTTTTATCATTTAGATCAGGATTTAAATACTTCCAGAATATAAATATTCATTTATATATCATATATATTTAGAATATAAATATTTATAATATATAGATATATGAAATTGAAGGCACCTTTTATGGTGACGATAGGTTGTATGTACGCATAAACGTAGTTTCAGTTTTCATATCGTATTGAACAGAATTAAGTAAATACGATAAATATAAGTACACACACACATATATATATATATATTTATATATCTATAGTAGCATTATTATGTCATATATTTCATACTTATTAATAATATATTTTTTTATAATCATTGTGGTATGGTGAATGTGGGAATGAATCTCATCCCGTCGTGGAGACGGTAATCCATACATACACACGAGAGACAATATCATTATATTCATGTAGAAAGAATGTTTAATTGGATGGTATATTAAATCTACAAAGTCATTAACATGTTATGTTTTTTATTTACATATGTTATTCTCATTATTAAACCCATCAAAATATTTATGTGTTTGAATAACAAACTACACCACGACGTGGAGACGGTAAGTCATACATACGCACGTATGGTGACTTTGTCATTTATAGGATGGATAGAATAACGAATATGGTTGTACCATATTTATAATAACATAAAAGTATGTTTAAGGTACTGGATTTATTATTCTGGTATGGAAACAACAAAGAAAGTGGAAGTGGAAGCAGAACAGAACTTGAAAGAGGGTGGTGAGATTATTACCTCTTCTTGAGGTGTTACCTTTTGAGTTGATCAAAAGGGCTCCACTGGTTGGATTTTTGATCAAAGTAAGGACTCTAGATTAATTTTGAGGGATTTTTGGAGGATATTTGGTCAGGGGTTGAACATGCCAAATGGATTTGGAGATGTGAAATTAGGATATGGGAAAGTTCCCTTTTATAAGAGGTGTGAGGGTCACTTTAGGAAAATATTAAAATATTAATTTATTATACAATAATATTCATTTTATAATGGCTCAAAATGAATTTATTTTAAGCCATAAGTGGTTATGGGTCGACTTCCTCTCAACCAATATGTTTTTGGTAAGTTGAGTTTACCAATTTAACCTTATCTTTTAGAATTAACTCTTAGTTAAATAGTTTTCCTTTTACCGTGTCTTCTTGTATTCTAACACTATATGGTTAATAAATGTATTATAAACATACAAGAGAAAATAAAATGGTTTATTAATGACATATATAATATTATTTAAGACCTTTGGCCAAACCTTATATTTTTGGGAATATTATATCAACCAATAATATATTATTTGTTTTAAAAATAAATTTATGTCAATTTGGACACTATTTGTTATTTTTTTGTGAAAGTAATAACATCCTTATCACTTCAAAAAAAAATAATCTAATAAACCATAAAATGTCATATTATCCAGTAAAATTAGTGGAATTCATCAGACGTCTCAATTTACATTTATTTGGGTATTTATAATATCAATTATTTTAATATTTCATTAATAAGGTAATTACTGCATCGTCAATGTGTTATAAATAAATTAAATTATTTAATGTCTATAAATTATAAATAAAATACCATTATGTAAGAAATAATTTTAGGTATATAATTAATATTTATAGTCGAATTTATATTATGTGTGACCTTATATTAAAAATTGTTTAGTTATTAATCTTTGAATTTAACACTTTAAACTCTTCATTAAATAAAATAATAAAAAATGTCCTAATATAATCCATGTGGACCAAAGAGGATCATATTATATTCCTAAGTTTTGTTTTGGTCAAATCACACTTATCCAATAGAATTAGGACATGTGTTAGGGTAATTATAATATCATTTTTACCCTTAATTACCCTATTTACTTTTAACCGCGGTAAATAAGTCAAAAGTTACTTTTCACCAAAAATTATTTTCATCTTATTGAACAAAATTTTACTTACTGATGTCGACCATGTGTCTTGGAATTTTGAAATTCAACTCACAAAATTGGTAAAATTATGTTCTATGCAAATTTGAAAATGCTTCTAGAAGGTGTGTAAAAAACGATAAAAAGATCAATAAAATTTTATACATCTAATTTTATTATAAAATAACTCCAATGAATTAAATTGAACTTATATTGGTATTAAATATCTATTCTGAATTAATATAAATTTAAATAAAATAAATAATTATTTAAATAAAATGTCGGTTTTAAATAATAATGCAGTGTTTTCACTATTCATCAAAAATTGAATGTTTCAAAAAAAATACCAAAAATTCACCATAAGATAATTTTGATATTATTAATTTAAAAATGAAGTCTAATTTATCAAATTCAAAACATAGAGGTTCTATTTATTAGTTTAAAATTAATTTCCGTTGTCAAAACCAAAGAGAGAGTTTTTAAAAAGTAAAAACTATCAAAAGATTAACAAGTGTTTATGTAAAATTTAAATGTGAAATTACGTATAATTCCTTAAATTTTATTAAATTGTAAAAATATAATCTAATTATACTTCCAAACTATTCAAATTAATAATTAAACACTATAAATTATTTCGATTGAAAAAGTGGGTTTCAATTAAAATTTAGTATTTTTAACTATTAATCAAAATATGAACGTTATCAAAAAAGTACAAAAAATTTATCCAAACTAAATTTTTATTTCCTTCTTCTAAATAATAATTTAATCTCGTTAAATTAAATACATAAGAATGTAAAATATTTGTTTTAAAAAGGGTTCTCCATTAAAAGGCTGTAAAATTTAATTTTTTGAAAAATACTTCTTTTATCTAAAAAAGAATTAGTTCTTATATTATGTCTAAGAAACACATAATATAGATGTTAAAATTATATAGAGTATATAAGATTCAAAATGCAGTTAATACAATTAATAACTTCTTTTTGAACGGCTAGTTTGGTAAGTTGTGGTGCGCTCGAACTCGGTGTTGCATGTAGCACAAACTATTGAATTAATTTAATGAGATAACGTACTATGAAATCTTGGGGTGTTACATCTACCCTAATTCAATATATTGAATCTATGAAATTAAAAATTGTTCTTTGAAAATAAAAGTTTAAAAATAGAGAAATACTATGGTGGAAAACCCACATAAATAATTCGGATAATAAAATTTAGTCCTAATAAGAATGAAAGGGAAATGAAAAAAGCCACCACAAAATTATGATCTCGATTAGGAGAACATTGGGGGAAATTATAGAAACATAATTGGAGGATAAACATAATTATTTTTATGTTTGATTGAGGCCATAAATCACAAACACGTTTAAAATTGAGAGCCTCAAAGCCATCAATCTATGAGGATTTAAAATATCATTGGTTCAACAAAACATAAGGTATTAAGATAACAAATTTTTGGTATTATAACCCCTTCCCTAAAGGTTAAGAATTAATTTCGTCATAGAATAAGTAGAAAAAAGAATACTTGACAAGTTGAGTTCCATCAGTTAACTAATTTCTACCACAATCTCATATTTCACACCAAAAGATAATAGAATTCAAAAGTATTCTATTTTTCCTAAAAAAATATGGTTCCAAAAAAATGAATTTATAATTCATCTATCAACCCATTTTAAAAAAGCTACATTATAGAAACCAGGATATCACTTGGGCCAGTGGTAGGTGATGCACCCTTGTCGCCCATCGGTTGCGGGTTCAAGTCTTGCAGCCTTTCTGGATGTGACAGGTTGTCTCCTGACCTCCGGGTTGACCATTTTATAACAATCCAAAAATAATATTAAAAAATATTTTAACCTCAAAAAATTGTATCCAATTTCCAAAATAATCCATTCCAACCTTTAGACTTATTCAAAATACTTCTATCCAAACTCACAGTCCAAAATTTATAAGGAAGGCAATCATAATGAATATCAACTTTTTCCACATAATAACATGTAAATACCTCCATTATGTATTCTATTAAAACATCTTAACTCCCTGAATTACCATAAAACATTATTTATTACATTCACTCTCCCTTATTCCTTATAGAATACTGGATATACTCCATATATCAAAAAATGTTGTAAGCTCCAACAACAATGGAATATAAAAATCATTAATCAGTTTCAAGGTAGTCAAGAATATCCATTATAATTTATCCAAATTAATCATATCTTATTCCAAAATCACTACCTCTGTATCATAACAATATTATGGCTTATCTTTATCTCAAACATATATTTTCCAAAAAAATTAACCTGCTATTGAGTCACTTTTCGTGGTTTAACACAATCTCAAGTCCTTAATGAAATAGTATTGCAGTACAATCCTTATATACTATTTAATTCTTATAACATGTACATAATTAATACAATACTAAAATGACACAATACTTTAATAACAACATAAGAAATATAATCATTCCTATTCTTCTTTAATAGTATCATAACTTGATTATTATCCAATAGCAGCATTTGGGGTATACTCCGATGATTTGGACATTGATTCATGTAGTGTCCCAATACTTATTAGACGAATCATTGCACATTTGAAACATTTTCTTTACCCTTATAATCACATACATGGTGTCATTTTTCTCTGCACTTATAAAAAAACTCCCATTTCATTCAAGCACTTACCAATGTGATTCTTTCCACAATTATCACATATGGAAAAATCCTTATTTCCCCTCTTCCATATATCTATATTTCTCTTTTCTATCCTTTTCTTCTCTTTCTTTCCTTCAAAGCCATAGGAATAAGAGAATTATTTACTTAACTTATTAAAACATGATAATATCTCTTCATACAATGAGAATACGTGGGAGACTATTTTCCTTTTAAATTTATTCTTAATACCATGAATGATTTTATCCTTCTTAATCTTTCGATCATGTTTATTTGTGGAATTTTCATTCCTTATATTGGGAACCATTTCTAATCAATAGCATACAATAGGTTATTTTATTAATCACAATGCATAATTCCAAACATGTAAAATACATAACTTAAATTGAAAATATTATGCATATAATATATAATCATAAAAAAATTTCTTTGATGAAGTAGTAACCCCTAAATTCTTCATAATGGATTCTAATGAAAATGTGAATTATACAAAGAATATCCTCCAGGAGGGTCTTAACCAAGAGTGCAGTAAAGCCTATTGTCATGTACCAGGATACCCTCGGTATTGCCCGAAACTCCTTGTCAGAGTTTTCACTCCTTGGTCCATCTGTGCCAGAGCTGCCTCTACCTTCTCGTATCCATACATGGATGTATTGCTTGGAAAATATACAAAATCTCTACATTACCAGAATTATAGGAAGTTCTTATATACTAATCTTCAAATTATATATTAGGGTAATTATATCTAATTAGAGATTTTATAAATCTAGTTTCCAAGGTATGTATTAAACATCCTCTGATTCCAACTGTAACGCCCTAACCCTAGTTACCCATAGTCGGTGCATTATTACATAACATTAGCATGATACAAGGAATCATGTCCTGAATAACCGATAATTTTTTTATTATTGGAAATATGATACATAAATAAGTTTAACATTACAACAAGAAAAGAAATACAACACAGATTTATTCCATTAGAAACATCCAAGCCTCCTAGATTATGCTTGCAAGTCACTCATAACTAACTTCTTCATATCCTGAGAAAATGAATCATAAGAAAGGGGTGATCTCAAATGTTCATTAAGGGTAAGAAATACAATGGAAGATAACATAATCATTAGACATGGTGAAAAATTATAAACACATGCCTTAAGAAATAATAAATATGAATACTTTATGTCTGGAATTTGAGATTAGTAAATAATGCCTTAATAAAACATAGTCATTGGAATTCTACTAGTATAATAACCACATGAACTTTCATTATTATTTTAATAAGGAGGGAATGTATAATGCTAGACATTCTGAAACAACCTTTCAAGTCCTCGACTATGATGTCTAAAATAGATTTTAGCCTCAGCCAAAATCTATATATCCAATTGAGAAAGGCCTCAGCTAATTCCATGTAATTGTATCATGAGACCTACCGATGCACAAAGGAGCTGTAGCAGGCTCCACCCATCACATACTAAGTCCAATACATTCCTCATGTAAAAAGGTTGAAACATAACATACACATTTTTATTAAAACTACATACAAAATATCAATAATTTAACCATAAACAATGAATGGTATAAAAATAACACATCTACAGTTGAACAAATCACAAAACCTTAAATACAATATAGAATATCTATATCATAATAAATCAACATCAAACAAGTGTAAAATTTATCAAAGGATGTTGACATAGATGAAAATAATCTGTAAAAGTTTTTGAGAGAATTATCCCTTTTTCATGTAATCATTTAAAGGTCACATAATTTATAAAGGAAGTCATTGAAATGGATGTTTTGAATCGAAGTGTCTCATACTACTTTGAAACTTTTTAAAGGAATTAACATTTTAAAACAATCATGTCCATATAAATAAATCCTTATAACCATTTTTAAAACATTGACATTAATGAGAAAGGTTTAGAAGAATAAATATTTAAAACATTTAGAATGTTTTTTAGTGAAATAGTACTTTACAAATAATACCTTTGAAAACCCTTTTATGAAACATGGACATGGATAATAAATATGTCACAGTATATACTCACGTAAAAACAACCTCAGATAATTAAGATATTTTAAAATTAACCCTTACCATGCACTTTCCTTTGGTCGAGGGTACATTTAAACTCTTGTATAATGACCCTAGTATGTTATTAAATTATACCAGAATGATATTAATATTTATTATATCATACATGATTCATTTATGACATTATAATTCCCATTTAATAATGATTTCCATGTTAAATTAACATTTTGGGTAACAATCGCTTTCTTTATCGTACGTGTTTTAACTTGTACAATTTAGATCACGATTTAAATACATCCAGAATATAAAAATTGATATTTATATCATACATATTTAAAATGGAAATATTTATAATAAATAGATATACTAATTGGAAGACATCATTTATGGTGACGGTAAGCTGTACATACGCATAAATGTTGTTTTAGTTTTCATATTGTATTGAACCAAAGTAAGTGAATATCATATTTGTAAGTACATAAATACATACATAAATATATATATATATATATATATCCAGTAGAATTATTATTTCATATGTTACATATATATTAATAATATATATTTTTATAATCATCATTTAATAGTGAAGGTGGGAATGAATCTAATCACGTCGTGGAGACGGTAATCCGTATGTACGCACGAGTGACAATATCATTATATTGATGGAGAAATAATAGGTAATTGGATGGTATATCCTATATAAGGAATCATTAACAATTATATTTATTATTTACATCAGTTTTACTCATTATTATACCCATTCAAATAATGAATTGTGTGAAAAAAACAAACTACACCACGACGTGGAGACGGTAAGTCGTGCGTATGCACGTATGGTGACTTTGTCATTTATAGGATAGATAGAATAAAATATATGGTTGTACCATATTTATAATAACATAACAGTATGTCTAAGGTACTTGATTTATTATTTTTGTATGGAAACAACAAAGAAAGAGAAAGTGGAAGAAGGATAGAACTTGAAAGAAGGTGGTGAAATTATTACCTCTTCCTCGGGTGTTTCCTTTTGAGTTGATCAAAAGGGCTCCTTAGGTGGGATTTATGATCAACGTAAGGACTTTAGGTTGATGTGTGGGAAGTTTGGAGGATATTTGGCTAGGGTTTGGCTGATCCAAATGGCTATGCAGGTGTGAAATTAAGAGAAGGAGAAGTGCCCTTTTATAAGAGGGGAGAGGCTCTTTTTAAGAAAATATTAAAATATTAATTTATTATACAGTCATATTCAGTGTATAATGGCTCAAAATGAACTTATTTTGATCCTTAGGTGATTCTGGGTTGATATCATCTCAACTAATAAATTTTAGACAAGTTTACGTTACCATTTCAACCATATTGTTAATATTTAACTCTTTGTTAAATAGTTTAACTTATACTATGTCTTCTTGTGTTCATACAATATATGGTTAATAAAATTACTCTAAACTTCCAAGAGAACCTCTAGTGGTTCGTTAAGGACATATATATTATCATTTAATCCCTTTGGCAGAACCGTAGATTTTTGGGAATATTATATCAACCAATAATATAGTATCTGTTTTAAAAATTAATTTATGTCAATTTTAGGAATATTTGGTTATTTTTTGTGAAAGTCATAAAAAACCTTACCACGTAGAAAAATAAATTTATAATCAACCATAAAATGTCATATTGTCCTATAAAATTAGTTTAATTCATCAAAAGTCAAAATATAAATTTATTTGGACAATTATAATATCAATTATTTTAATATTTTATTAATAATGTAATTACTACATCATCATTGTGTCAAAAATAAATTAAATTATTTAATGTCTAAAAATTATAAATAAAATACCATTATATATAAATTCTTTTTAGATTTATAATGAATATTTATAGTCGAATTTATATTGTGTTTAACACTATATTAAAAATGGTTTAGTTATTAATCATTTAATTTACCACTTTTAACACTTCTATAAATAAAATAATAATAAATGTCCCAAACTAATCCAAGTGGATCAAAGAGGATATTATTTTATTCCTATGGTTTTTTAAGTCTAATTAATCTTATCCAATAGAATTACAACTTTTGTTAGGGTTATTATAATATCATTTTTACCCTTAATTACCCTATTTACATTTAACTATGGTAAGTAAAAGTCAAAAGTTACTATTCACCAAAATTATTTTCATCTTATTGAACCAAATTTTACATACTGATGTCAACTATGTCTATTTTATTTCTGAAATTCAACTCACAGAAGTAGTAAAATTATGTTTTATGCAAATTTGCAAATGATCCTAGAAGGTGGTTAGGTTAAAAAGATCAAAAACAATTTACACATCTAATTTTATTATAAATTATCTCCAATGAATTACATTGAAAATAAATAGGTATTAAATATCTATTTTGACTTAAAATTTTTTAAATAAAATAAATAATTATTTAAATAAAACTATGGTTATAAATAATAATGTAGTGTTTTTCACTATTCATCAAAAATTGCAAGTTTTTAGAAAAATACAAAAAAATAACCCTAAGCTAATTTTGATATTATAAATTCAATAATGAAGTCTATATTAACAATTTAAAATCATAGAAGTTTTATTTATTAATTTAAAATTCATTCCCATTTTCAAAACCAAAAAGCGGGTTTCTAAAAAGTAAAAAGTATAAAAATATTGACATGTGTTTATGTCAAATTGAAATGTGAAATTACATATAATGACATAAATTGTGTTAAATGGTTAAGATATAATCTAATTATACTTCTAAACCATTAAAATGTATAATTTAACAATATAAATTATTTTGATTAAAAAAGTTGTTTTTAATTAAAATTTAGTATTTTTAACTATTCATCAAAATATGAAACTTATTAGAAAAGTACCAAAAATTTATCCTAAAATAATTTTTATGTACCACTTATAATGAATAATTTAATTTAATTAAATTGAATATATAATTGTGTCAAATATTGGTTTTAAAAAAGGGTTTCCATCAAAAGGCGTTAAAATTGAACTTTTTTGAAAAATACATATTTTATATGGAAAAAATTATTTTATTTCTTATATTATGTCGAAGAAACAAATTATATGGATGTTAAAATTATATATAGTATATAATATTCAAAATTCAGTTAATACTATTCATAAGTGCTTTTTGAACTGCTAGTTTGGTAAGTTTTGGTGCACTCGAACTCGGTATTGTGTGTAGCGCAAGCTATGGAATTACTTTATTGAGATAACGTACTATGAAATATTGGGGTGTTACAATAAATGGTTGTTGATATCAATTTTCTAAATTTTACATTCTTAAAATGTATTTATAAGTGGAAATTGTTTATATAATTATGTGTGGATATGATCTAGTGAGAATTGAGAGTTTTGGAGGAAAATTAAAGGTGTTTGGACCCTTTTTCCAGGGAACATGGTTTCTCCTAAGTCAACTAGACCCTGAACCCCAACCAAAAAAACCATTAAATTCCTGGATAACAAAAATATAATCATCCACCCCCCCCCCCATGGTTAGAAAGACATGTGGCCCCTTTATTATACCATTTGGGGTGTGATTTTGGGGACACAATGTGGAATCAAAAACTTTATACATGATTAAACTAAAAGTTCGGACCAAACATCATGTTGGGTGAGATGGAACTAGATGAGATAGGTCCACGTGCAAGGTATGAGAACAGTTTACTAAACTTAGTAACCCTACCATCGGATCATGGGAATCAACATTAAAAGAACATAACGAAGAGTACAGTTGTTGCACGGTTAAACTAACCATGAACTATTCAACAAAAAGTTTTCTATATTCAATATACCTACATAACCAACCTTTGACTAAGTATTATAACCTCTATCAACTATTTGACATTAAGAAATGCAAATTTACTGATCTTATGACCATTTTAGAAAAAAGGATCATTTTGGATGTAATCATCCTGGCAGGTAGGAGAGATTGGAACTCATTTTAAGAAATTTTTGTTAGAATTATCTTGTGGTGGATTGGGTTTTCTTCTTCACATGCTTTCTATAATGAATATCGGTGATACCAAGATCATGTTAGTTGTTATTTTCTTTATGAGTAGTTAATCTATCCAATTTTATGGTGTTGTGGAGAATATAGAACCATGGGTAATTGACTTATCCTAGTATTACTTGTGATGTATATCTTATTTCTCATAATTCACTTGATATTTATCTCTTTTACTCATCATTCAATCATTTCTGATAAAGGGAACTATATACAAGGATCTCTAGGGGAATTATGATAAATAATCCAATGACCATTGGGTGCTTTCACATTCTCCAATGGTTTTTTGTAATGGTTTTTAAGAATTAATTTTCGGGAAAAGTAATTTATTTTTTATAAACATAAATGAAACATACCAAACCAAGTAAGTTTCCACATAATTTAATCCTAATGATTAGATTTATTATGGAAAACATAACACAATAAAAAACTGATTTTCAATGATCTTCATAAAAATCCATAGCCCTGAGGCATTTCCCTTATTGAGGAATAAAATTAGTTTTTCTGTTTCTTTCATTAAGAAATGAAATCCTCAAAAACGTTTTGGAGTTGAATAAACTAGGATGTCAAATGATTCTCACAACTATAAAAAATGTAAGGTCCCACACCTAGAATCCACTCAATAGTGCCTCGTTCCTAGTTAGTAGCATGGCCTCAAGCATATCTTCCCAAACGCCAAAGGCTACTGACTAGACGAATGGACCTAGGGTGTGTTTGTGGGGAGACTATTCCCTCATCACCTTACTGTAACTCCGCAGAAAATCTGTTGCAGTATATAATTGAAGTATATATACCAACCAAAAATAAGATAAATACACAATACATGAATATATAAATAGTTATATAAGTATTTAATATATATAAAGATGATAAAACATGTCTGTAAAGATCATCCAAAATAGGTACAAATTAGTATAATACAATTCAAATGTCCAAACATGAAAAGACAAAATGTTTTTATCTGTAGACAACATCATGGTCCTTGACTCAGTATAATTATCCTCTGCTCTTATACAATACGCAAAATGAACCATCTAAATATGGAAACATTCCCATGTCGAAACCAACATCTATATAGCCTGTTCAGGAATGCAACAGTGGCATGAATAGGGTGTGGGAAAAAAATCATAGTATGTAACCACCTAAAGATTTATAAAAATCCCGACTATACCATATAACATTCTAGAATAGGTTGCAATTTAAGACAAAAATGTAGCATGAATGTAACGTTCCCATGGAATGTA
Source organism: Viscum album (assembly GCA_963277665.1). Classification (NCBI taxonomy): domain Eukaryota; kingdom Viridiplantae; phylum Streptophyta; class Magnoliopsida; order Santalales; family Viscaceae; genus Viscum; species Viscum album. Next base: position 740,151,432 of record OY728123.1, on the reverse strand, counting down.
TACTACGTATCTAGTAATACTGAAAATTTGCATAAGGATCCCTAAAAAACAATTTCCAAGATCCTAAAAAATGGTAGCTACAAGTAAAAGAAAGTGAAAAACACTCCCATGTCATATAAACTATATATCAATTACCCAAAATCATTTTGTACCATCCATAGAACCATATCAACCATTATCAATACATAAAAATCATGTAAGTAACATTTACCACATCTACACTATATCATCAACTATGTTAGTCCCCAGAAGGCCAGATCCAACATATATAAGGCCATGGATTCCACATCGAGTAGGAGGTTTATCTTGATGGATACTCAATAACGACATTATTTGATTCTAGGGATCATCTCAATAGAGAAAGTCAAATGTGAGTCTAGCAAGCTGGATCCAAGGGGTAGAAATTCCATGGGTATCCTATGGAATCAATATTCAAGGAGTATACAAGTCCAAGGAATTTTCTACCATAACACAAGATCCACATGTTTAGTGACCATGGAATCTAAATGGAATCAATAACCTTAGTTTACCAACAACGTAATATCCTACCTTTTCATTTCATAACATGATCCATCCATCATTTCACATTCAATTCAATCAATTATCATTCGAACTCATTCGACCATTTAAATTCAAAATCATCCAAATGAGTACACCCACTCATATGAAATATTAAAATTCAACAATAAACAATTGAATTACATGTAACAGATGGAAGAATAGGTATAACAACTCCTAATCAAGAAATTAAATTCCATTTAATGATGATTGGGATTCACCTTACTAGGAATGCTAAAATCATACCCCTTGAGTGGCCAAACTAGTGGAAATTGAAAATGGGAAAACCCCATTGGTGGAGTTAGTTGATAAAAACACCAAACTAAGATAAACAATAACTAAATAGAATCTATAATAAATTCCATATCATTAAATTTGATTAACCAATTCAATTTATTGGTAATTTCTTAATGTTAGTTAGGCGGCGCAATGTACCTAACATAATAAGAACGAAGCCAAATGGGAAAATTCTAGACCACCTACACTAGTTTGGTAGTAGAGTTCTCATCCAATATTATCTTCTGATTTGACTCAGATATTAAGAATATTGTAGGACAAATTAGGAACCAATAATTAGAGTATATTATTATCCAATTAAATGGTGCATCTAATTAAAAGAAGAATGATGAATGACATAAAAGGAATTGAGATCTTACCGACATGGATTCAATGAGACAAATGGTTCATGAATAAGAAATTGGATGGAGATTCAGTGGAAAATACTAGAATAGGATTCAAAGGAGAACTTCTTCACTCATCTTCAATCCACAATAGAAACATAAAAGTATGTTGAAATATATTTTTGAAAAAGAAATCCCCCAAATAATGGTTTCGGTGTTTTTGGGGTGTTTATGTTTGTTGAAAAATATATAAAACTGTGAAAAAGTATGGTCGGTGTTGTGAAAGAAAATTTTTAAGGTGGCACAGTTTTCCGTTGTTTTCCAAATTTGTTTGCCTCAAAATTGGGAGTTTAATTTAGAAAAGGAGGGTCTTAAACAAAGGATTTCATAGTTTGAGGACCGTGAAGGCCATTTCATAGACCACAAATGAGGTACATTGAACAACAAAGTATAATTGACCAAGTAAGGATTTCAGTATAGAAATGTTATGTGGACTGCAATGTGCAATGCACTGACCGGGTAAGGAAAATAGTTTGTGGGAGGATCGTAGTTCATGGGAGGCTTGAAGTTCATGGGGGGGATCATTGTTTATGGAATTGAGGTGGTGATTTGTGGAATCTTAATGTAATTTGGTTCAAAAAAACTACCATCGTAATGGAGAGTGGCTCCATGCATACCACAAAACATAGTTCACTGTGAAGGATTTAACACATAGATGTTTTTGGTAAATCATATTATCATATTTTGTGGATATATTTGCCTATATAAGGACCCCTAATCTTATTATTAGGTAGATTAAATTTTAGTACACTATATCATAGCTCTATGTATAAATTTGGAAAATTCTGAAGTGGTTTTCAACGAAGGATTTTTTAAAGTCAAGTGGTTTATGAGGGATAATTCTGTGAAGGGTGGAGTAGTTTTTGGGAGATATATTTTGAGATGGAGGTAGTTCCTAGGGATGGTCCATGAAATAGAGGTTGTCCATATAATAGGAGGTGATCCGTGAATCATTCACCACACATGGTGTAACGTAGTATGTGGAGGAAGATGGGTAGTTTTGGGGGATTATTGGATGTTTTCAAAGGCACTAAAACAATTCATGATGGTAATTTACACAAACTAATAGTATGAAGAAAAGTGGATTTCATATATAGGTGAAATAAAGAATTCAACATAGAATCTACCTACCATATAGGATTCATTCATTCATGAAAATAAAGGTACTGACATTTCCATAAACTATGTGTGGATAATTCCCATAGCAGTGGGAAAAGGAAGAAGAATATGGTAATCCTTTCCACCGATAGTGAGTTAAATAAAGAGAATCATGGAGTTAACCTTAGGAGTGTAGTGAGATAATCAAAAAAATTGTAATGGAAGTGTGACTGGGCATTTAAGTGATCAAGATTGAACCTTGTAAATAGGTTATGAGCCTTAGTGGATTTGGTACATTAGAACATCATCGTTGTATTCTCATTGGATGTATCCCAGGGATGATGAACCAAGTAAATTTGATGTTTCACATGCGTGATTTAATTTTTGTTCATACATTGTAATGATAAAGAGATATAATATTGTTTTATTTAACATCATAACAAAATTTGAATGGAAAATGGTTTTATTCATTCATACCCTCATTCACCCATTGTTATGGTATTTAACATAATTGGGTTAATAATAGGTATCAGAGAAAATGTTTGAAGGTAATTGGTTATCTATCATTAGAGGAAATTGTGGTTTTCAATAATAAAAGGATTTTTATCTTCAAATGAATTAATTTAAAATTATGGAAGAATTGGATGTGGTAATTCTTATGATCATTAGGAATGGATGTATTTATAGAATATATTTATGGAATATTAGACAATTTCAATAGTGGTTCTTAATCAGAATATTTTTGAAGTGATTTGGATATTGACACTAATGGAATCAATAATTTAGGAGGATCCATATCTATTGGAATATATACAAATTCGATGTCATGAAACTCATCACATGCTATATGAGTAAAATTACTAAATATTTTTGAAGGTACCTAAAATGTTAGAGATGAAAAGTTATAGGTTCTATAAAACAAATATTAGGATCTCATAATGCACCCTAATGAGTCTGTTGATACATTATTTTACAAAGTGGATATTATTGTCGAATTTAGGAATGCCCTCATAGAAATTATGAAAATAAATATTTTTCAGCACATAATGGGAAAACTACCACCTCTGTTTAATATGAATGTTTCTATATTGGAAGATAATGAAATGAAGGAGCTTTCATTGGATAGATTCCATAGTAATCTTCTTGCAAATGAAATGATATATGATGATAATTATGCTGTGGAAAAGGGGAAGTTCAGTAATGTGGAATTCAAGGACATGATGAATCTCACTATTGAAGATAGTTAGGAGGAAGACAATATTGATGATGTAATGTCATTTCTCTCCTAAAATATGTGTAGTGGAAGAGGAAATTTCAATGTTAAAATTCTACTTGCATACTTTTGATGTGGAAATATTGGAAATTTCACTACAATGTATCCTATGAAGATTGAAGTTTACAATGAATACAATGATGGAATTCCTAAGAATAAGTATTCTGCCAATGTGAATGTTTTGAGAAATACTAAGAGAAATTTCTTCAAAAAGAAGAATATGTTTTCAAAAGAAGATGATTGTTCTTAATAATTTGAGGTAGAAGATTCGGAGGAATACAAGTATCATCAAGCTGATTCTATATTGGAAGTTATCAAAAAAATCCCAAATAAGGGATGAATGTGATAATGATGAAAGAGAAGTTGAAGTAATAGTTGACCTTCTGGTCGAGTTAGAAGCTGCACTCGAAGAGATATAAATTTATGGATCCCAAACAATGAAATCAAATAAAGTGGTTCGTGATGAAAAAAATTATATATAGCATCACAAAGAAGATAAGTCTAAGGAAAATAAGAAAAATTGAAAAACTATAGTGTTCTATTATAGAGAGAATAGAAAATATTGTTGATTATAAACTCAAAATCGAAGAAAATAAAAGTGAAATCAATATTTTAACTAATACTCGAAAAGATCAAACTAAACGTATCAATGAACATGATGTGGAAGTTATCAGTATGAAAAGGAAAGTGACAGATCAAAAGAAACTATTGATTCCAAAAAAGTAGGATACAATGGAAATATAAAATGTAAAATAAGAACATAATGTTCTTGTGAAAAAAAATATTTATTATTGTGAAAGGAAAATTATTTATTAGAATAATACAGCTGGTATGTGGATTGATTAAAAACAGAATGTAGTAATGGTTGATGTTAGACCACAAGATCCCACTCTAATATTCATGATTTATTTAGGGATAAATCAGAACCAGAATATTCAATATCCCAAAGGATAATCAATAGTATATTATTTCCACACAGTAATTCACCTCGCATGAGATGTTATTATTGTGGATATATGTGATACTCAAAAAATTCATGTTCTATATCCCAGAGGTACCTAAGATAACAAGACCAAAAAAACTAATCCATACATAAATCAATATTTTAGAATATCATTTTATGGTAAGTATTTCTAGTGTGTAGGATTTGGCCACATGCAAAGATATTGATCATCAATAATATAGATAATTATCCAGAAGTAGAATGAATGTGGTCATAAGAAGTAATTAAATGTATCATTTAATGAGATGAAAATTCAAAAATAAGTTTTCATAATTTCATGATTAAGTCAGTCCATCATAATTCAAGGAAGATAAATATTATAAATCCATACCGGGTTTGAATTCAAAAAAAGGATCAAAAACAAAATAGTTGAACAAGAAATGGTTGAAGCGATTTACTCTAAAGCATCATATCACAATTGAATCTGGAAAATTAACACTGGATTCACTTATCATATGATAGGAAATAATAATCTGGTGTCTATTATCAGGTATAAGAAAGTAGGTATCATAAGAATTGGAAATGATGAGGGTCTGATGATTGTTGTCTTGAGAAAAGATAAGTTTGAGGTAAAATACATGACAGGTGTTGATGTCCTTATTGTTGATGGTATCAATCACAATATTATATGTGTAAGTCAACTATTTGACTTACGATATTCCATAATCATTTCAATGAAAATATGTGTCATTATGAAAAAATAGTGTATTTATTATGTAGGGAAAGAATATGAAAGGCAATCTATACCTTGTGGGTGGTTAAAAAGATATATGATTTCTATGAGAGGAAGAAGAAAGCAAGTTATGGAATAAAATTCATTGTCATATGATCTAAAAATCTATGGAAGATCGAGTGAAATATGATTCTACTCAACACCTACATAAGTTGTCATATTATTGTACTCATACGTGTGGTGCTTGTTAAAAAAGGAAGATCATTTGAAATACATATAAGTAAAAAGATCAAATTTCAAAGAAAAATTCTTAATTTTGTGCATATTAATTTATGTGGACCTATTTCACCATGATATACTAATGGGAGGATATATTACATCATAATCATTGACTATTTTAACATAATGGAATAGGTTTTAATCATAACTAAAAAATATGAGTTGTTCAGTTGTACAAAAACTTATTGAAGGGAAGTTGAGAAGATGCTGGATCAAACAATCTACAAGATAAAAAAAGATAAAGAAATAGAGTTCGAAAATTTTCATGTGGTGTATTATCTTGAGTAACATGGTATAAGAAACCTAGTTTCAATAGTAAAAACTCCATAACATAATGGTATATTTAATAGAACAAACTGAATATCAACAACCAGGCTAGTAAATTGCACATTGAAAAATTCCATTCAAATATGTTTTGGAAAGAAGTAGCTATTACTTTAGTTTATACTTAAGATTTATATTTATTATGTCCAAAAAAATTCAAGACTTCATATGAGCTATGGTATGGAAATAATTTGATGTTGAAGTACTTTCGATTCTTCCAAAGTAATTGTTTCATTCTCAATAAAAAGAAAAATATGATGTTTCTATCTTGTGAAGATGAATGGATACTTCTTGGACTCAATGAAAAGAAAATTGTATAAATACTTCAATAATAGGTTGGGAAAGGTTTTTTAAATTCATGATGTAACTGTAGTATATAATGATAAAAATATTTATCAAATACGTGATCAGTCTTAAGAAGGGAGGGATGAATAAATATATAGATCATGAGATGTTCCTATTCCATTGGTGATTTAGAAGATGATTTGGATAATGAAAAGTATGGAAACAATTTACTATATGCACAAATACTGAAGATAAGTAACTAAATTTATATACAAAACATACATGGCGATTAGCCATTTCCAGTATAGACAAGGATAACAAAGACTCCATATTAGGCATCGTACTTATCACATGTAGTGCCTAAATGTTTTTATAAAGAATCTAGAGATAAGAATTGGGTTCAGTATATGAATGAAGATATTGAACAAATTCAGAAGAATCGGACATGAGAGATTGTTTCAAGACCAACATTAAAAATGTCATAGGGACTAAATTGTTCTTTTATAACAAGATAAATGAATAAGGAAATTGATTCAAAATAATGGAAAACTATTTTGCAAAGGGAAATCCCAGATAAGGGTGTCAATATTAATGACAAAGTTTCACCTATTGCAAGTCTAGAGAAAATAATATTATTCTTTTCCATTTTAGTGTAAAATAAGTTCAGTGTTTTCCCGATGGATGTCATGTCAGCATTTTGAAATGGGGTGTTGGATGAATTAGTGTTTATAGAGTATCTATATAGCTTTTCATTCATATTGATGGAAAAATATTTTTTACTTAAATAAGGCTCTATATGTGTCAAAGTAAGCACTAAGAGATTGTTATTAAATACTAGATCTGTTTTTGAAGATCCTAAATTTTTAGCACGGTGGAGTTGATTATAATCAATATATCAACAATGAAAGTAATCAATGGATGATGGTTCTGGTGTATGTGGAAATTTCTTTTTTTTATGTTTATAAAGTCCGCTTTATGGGTGAGCATTAACTGAAATATCAAGCACGTGATAGAGATTCCAAGTATCCAAAAACAGATTTCAAAATTCAATATTCAAAATTCCAAATACACAACATCCATTGAGACTTCGAGTCATGAGTACCCAAAAGTTACTACATCACATTTGTTCACCATCTATCATCATCACCCGTGATGACGTCATTGCCATGACACCACTGTCATCGCTAACATCACACTAGTTACTGAATGCATCACTTTTGAACACTAGATCAGACCCCTGACCGTCAACATAACCAAAGGATAACATCATATAGCCATCATCAAAATAGCAACACACTGGATATATGGAGAAAACAATAAGCTGGAGTCTATCATTTCCACCAAATATAATCATTACAGACCATCACAAAGTCAATGAACAAACATCATTTCCAGAACTTACCTTCCACCAGGACCACGAATATATGAGGCAAATCGGCTTCATCGATGATTTTCACCATATTACAAACACACCTTATACCATCACACTGAATAATAAAATGGAGGTATCACCTCGTAGAGACTGATGAATTCTCTAGAACTACATCCCAAAAGATCTCAAGAAACTTCGCACCATACTAACCTGGAGAAGAGAGGAGGAACACAAAAGTAGGGAAGCGAAAAGTGAAAAAGGACATACATAGAGGGATGAACCATCTGAAGAAAAATCCAATCGAACTCAATCATAAAAATCTGACATAGAACCAAAAAACCCCAAACCCTGTAATAGAGTGAAAATCTAGAATAACCAAAGAGTAAAAAACCATGTTGAGGAGAAAAATGTTCTAACACCGACAAGGAAAAGACTGAGATCACTACCAGCCCTCCTCCAGTACCATCCCATGAGGCCCTGAAACCACCATCATGTTCAAAAAAGCAGGGATCATGCATGATGGGTTTCGTATCATGATACGAGGTGGAGGAAAATATGGTATGCCATCACCAACACCAGCCCAATCAATCTAATAAACCTGCATCCATACCTAATATGGAGGTTCAAAGTGCAAGAGAATGGTGGAAAGATGGGTGATGAGAGTTGAATGATTTTCAGACCAACATCGGTTCAATGAAATGTGGAGGAATGTGGAGATGAGATATAGAAGAGAAATTAGAACATAGTGAAGTGAGGAGCTCCATTATGACATAGAGAAATCATGAAAACCGTAGAAGGCTTGGGAAGGTAGAGAAGAGATGGGAGCCCATATGGGATAGTGGGGAGACATGTAAAAAATGGTGATAGTGTATTCCTATGATATAATATCTAGTGGATCATATGAATCCTAATTAAAATAGTTCTCTGAATTTAGGAAAAGTGAATTTCAACTGTCAATGATTGGTGAACTAAAATCTTTCATTAGTTTATAGGTGACTCGAGGATAGAATGTTGCATTTATTTCACAATCCAAATATTCCAAGGTTGTTTTGAGAAGATATAGAATGGATAATTCCAAGGATTTGAAGAATCTGGTGGCTACGTAGACGAGACATTCTTGGGATGATAAAGGAAATTCAGCTGATGTCATTGAATAGAAGCAAATAATTATTAGTCTATTGTAATTGATAGTGACAAGACCAGATATAGTTTTTTCTTCATTCCAAGAAGCACTGTATAAAAATAATACCACGTAAATTTACTGGATAACAATTAAAATTAAAATTTGATATATCAAGGGTACAATTGATGTTGGTTTGAAGTATAATGAAAAATATTATACAGAGTTATTTGGATATACCGATGTAGATTGGGAAGGTTTAGTAGATGATAAAAAATTTGGCATCAGTTGTTTTATTATATCATGGAATATTTTTTTTCTTATCTATGAAAGAAACATGACAAAAACTCATAGATACTCACATAATCTAAATATATTATGGCTCCTCAATATTGCACACAATAATTTTGGATGGAACAGTAGCTTGATGATACAAATGTTTAAGTGGATTCTCTAATCAAATAATATTTTGAAAATTCAAGTGCTATAAATCTAAAAGAAAATTCAATCCATCACTCAAGAGAAAATCACAATGAAATCATGTATAATTTTATCAAGGAGAAGGTGGATCACGGGAATGTAAAGTTAGAGTATTTTCATACATAACTACATGTTAGAGACTTTCTCCGAAATGCCATTCTAAATGAGTCATTTTAATGACATCAACTAGCTCTAGGAGTTCAGAAACTTGAAAATGTTTCTCAGGTCGAGCATGGATCATGTGGGATTAGTGTTTGTGTTATTTAAATTTCGGATCACTATATTAATTGAATGAATAAAATATTATTATAATATGTAATAATCTTTTCTAATGTATAAAATTGTAAAGATTTGTCAACAAATAAAATGGGGGAGATTTTTGGGAAAAAAATCCCTCAGATCAACAATTGAGTGTTTTTAGGGTGTTTTTGTTTACTTACAAATCTAGATGACTGTGAAATAGTATGGTTAGCGTTTCCAAACAAGGTTTTTAAAGCGACATAGTTTCCCATTGTTTGAAATATATTTGGGACTCAAAATCAATTTTGCGTTTGGAAATGTATGGTTTTCTGCAAATGAGTTCATATTTTGTAGGGACTGAAGCACAGTTTGTGGACCACAAAGAAGGTATGATGAATGATGAAGGAAGGGTTTCTGAGAAGTTGTGTTACAAAGACCACACAGATTGATTTGTGGACCATGTAGGTAAAATATTTTTTATGGGGATTTTAGTTCACAATAGGATTAATGTTCATGGGAGTATTATAATTTATAGAATGGATTCAGTGATTTGTGGAACCATACAGGGTTTTCATTCATGGAAAACAATGGCCTCCAAAAAGGATAATGGAGCTATGCGGACCACATAGCATAGTTCACGGTGAAGTTTGTGCCACATTGACATTTTGGGTAAATCATATTAGTGGGGTTTTAGATTTATTTTCCTATATAAGTTCCCCCGATCAGATTATCTGGTAGGGTGAATTTCATTAGATAATATCATTGCTTTGGGAAGAAATTCTGTAATTTTTGAAGTTGTGCATGAGGTAAGATTCTATGATGTGAAGTGGTTTATGATGGATAATTCCATGAATGGTGAAGTAGTTACTAGGAGATCATTTCTATATATGAGGAAGTTTGTAGGGATGGTCCACGGAGGCGATGTGGTCAGTGAAAGAAGAGGTGTTCCGTGAAGCACTCGAGTAATGTGATCCAATGTATTCTGATAAGGAAGAAGGGAAATTAAAAGAGGATTCAAGGAAGTTTTCAAAGTTAATTGAATAGTTCACAAAATTAATTTTTGAAAAATAATAGTATGAGGATAGGTGGATTTAATATATGGGTGAAATAATGGATTAAACATATCATCTACTTACAATTGAGGATGTGTTCATTCATGAAAATGAGGGGAGATACTTTTCCATAAACTATGTGTAGATCCTTTATGGAGTAGTGGGAAAAGGGAAAGTAAGACTATGATCCATTCCATTGGATGTAATTTAGAGAAATATACTTAGGGAGTGACCCATGGGAAATCATTGAGCTGAACCTAAACATTGTAAAGTTAACAAAGAAGTGATCTAGCACGAACCTTTTAATTTGGTAGTAAGCCTTAGTGGATTTGGAACATCGACATATTTTTGTTGTATATTTCTTGAAAAAAGCCCAGTGAGGGTGAACCAAGTAAAATTTATGTGTATCATAAATTATTTAATGAAATTTTATGCATTTCTATGAGGAAAATAGAGAAGAATGATTTTTTGAACCACAAAACAAGATCTGAAGAGGCAGTTTTTTTAGTCTTTCATACACTAATTCACAACCCCCCCCCCCTCTTAGGGTATTTAACCTAATTGTTTTAGTAGTTATAAATGATTTTAAGGTTAATTTTGTAACTTAACCCAAAATGATTGGACATAATGTTTGGTTGGATGATTAGCCAAATCGTGAGACAACTGTGGACCCTTTTCTATAGGAAAGGGGCACCCCGTATGGTTTGTATTTCTGGTTCGGATAACCATGTGCAACCCATTTCTCAAGAATCTTTTAAAACTATATACAATCTTATATGACCATTCTCCCCAAATAGAATGGATTTTCTAAATGTGAAGTGTGTTGGACTCATCTATCCAGCCTCACACGGTTAGACGTAACCATGTGACCTACCCCACACGATTTCAACTAACCATACGAGAGGCCTATTTCACCCCCAAAAACTGGGTTATGGGCTATGAACATTCCCAAAACACCCATGAGACACCCTTGACCCTAATGAGTATTCACATTAGTCCATAATTATGCATTTAAACTGGAAACAAAGGGACATATACCTCTTAAAAAACAAAACAAAATGAAAATATTCCCCCCAATCCACCCCCAAATTTCCCTCTTATGGGTGGTAAGTATTTATTTGAGAATAATTCCATCCAATGAGAATGTACATAGGCCTCTGAATAAAAATTATCATCAAATAAATGGTTTTGATTCCACAGAACCCATACTAAAGGAACTGATGAGCCTTGGATAACATTCATGATCCTAGAAATGATATGAATCAGATGCTCCTTAAAGGAATCATATACATATAACTCACCTCATCTGGAATAAAATAATGTTACATGTATGAATGATAAAGATGCAATAATGATACATGGAAGAAATCGTGCATACCTCGGTATCTCTGAGGTAACAACAACTAATAGGCTACCAACCTGACATTCCATAGAATATCGAATCTCCCCATATATATAGGTGGAAGCTTACCCTGTTTTATTAGATGTCTACATCACAGTATCGATGAAACTTGAAAAAATACCATATCCTTGACAACATACTCTAGGGGTCATTTTTAGCCACTGACAGAATAGTTCTATTGAGACAGTTCAGTACACAGTCGTTTCAAAATCAATTGAAGCTGCTCCATGGTCTCTTATAGGAGATATGGTCCCATTGATTCTATCTCTCTTCCTATTAACTAGGAAAAGTGTGATAAACATGGACTACAATAGAATGCCTCATAATTGCACATCTATATAGTATCCTGTTGACTACTGTTGTGGGGAAAACAATCTAGGGGTATATTCCTTTCCCAAGAACACATGAAATCTAGAAATCATACTCAAATAATTTTCTTAGGCATTATATCAAATTCTCTGACTAGCCATTAATATGAGGGAGGTATGCTGAGCTCAATAGAACACTTACACCCAATTCCCACTAAAAACTCTTCAGAAAACAGGATGTAAATTAGGTATCCCTATATAAATTGATTGTTTGAGGGATCCTATGAAGGAATACTATGACATGGTCTCAATCTCATCAACACAAAAAGTCTCACTGTTCAGTACAGAATAAGAAATCTTTGTGATCTTGCCAAAGAAAACCCACACAACATCGATACATCAAGGTGACCAAAGAAAAACAATCACTAAATATATCCTTACAACAACTCATTTCCAATTGTGAAAGGTAACTAGTGTAAACTTCTAGCAAGATATTGATGTTCTACCTTCACCCACAAATAGATATAACACATCATAACAAAACCATGTAACTCTTAATTTATACCTGAACACCATTAATGACGGTGTGAGTCAGAATACATCTTGGTGATGTTGGGGTGAAATTCCCAAATTGATGAATGAAAATCCCACATCATCCCCTTGTGCATGTTCACTGAAACCCAAATGAGATCATGGATACATAGGATCTCATCCTTACCTAGAGTCCAACAATGAGGTGGGTCCTCACCTGCCAAACTCTCCCGTAGGACTTGGCCTTCAGAATTTGATAGTTCCCTTGTCCATAATCTATCAATAAAGGTAGATTTCATAGATAATTATGGAAGGTAGGTCTTCCCCTAACTATCTGACACATCTAAGAGAATTTCATAGAAACAAGCCATAATCTCAACCCATTATTGGCCTACTAAACTAGTTGTATCTAAGTTCTTCTCCTCAGTTAATCAGCCATATCATTTTATTTAACAAGTATGTAGGCAAGATATAAATGAAAATATTGAAGTTATTCAACCAACATTTACTACATTAAATTCAGATTATGATTTTTAAATATGTACCTAAGGCTTTTTTGGTCATTGAATACCAAACAAAATCTTAGTAAATAGTGTCTCCAATAGATAATGGCATGAATGACTACAAAAAACTCAATATCATCTGTTGGGTAGTTCCTCTCATGTGGCCTCACCTACTGAGACTGAGAACTGATGAATCTATCTCCCTATATCATCTCATTTCCTATAATGATACCAGATGCATTGCAATACACTTTGTAGATCACACGATGAATTAATATTATCCGAACTAGATTTAAAGTCAATATCTCTTTCAACTCTTTAAAGGTTGTATCACAAGTATATTTACACCCAAATATCACACCCTTCTTTTTCATACTCATAAATGGTGCTACTAAGCGTGGGAATTCTTGTATGAATCACTTGTAATATTAATCTATCCACAAGAAACTATGCATCTAAAATATTTTCTAGGGATAATCCTATGAAACAATATCTTCATCCTTCTTTGTGTTTACTGATACTCCAATATATGGGATAATTTGACCATAGAAGTGAACTTTATCCATCCAGAAGTGACACATTGTGAGATTTGTATTTTACTGATGCTCTGTCAATGTATCCAAAATGATCTCAAGGTGATTTTAATGGTAGTTTATATTGTGATAACACACCAAGATATCATCCATGAAAACCACCACAAATGAATCCACATAAGGATAGAAGAATCTGTTCAATATATTCATGAATACTGCTTGTGTGTTTGTGACACCGAATGACATAACCAGATGCTAAAATTGACCATACCTTCTATGAAAGGTACTAGGTTTTATTTATAAAGGCCGAAAATGTACGTGGTGATAAATTGACCTCAATTCAATTTTTGAGAATACCCAAGATCCTTGAAGATGGTAAAATAGGTGTTTTATTTGCAAAAAAGTATACTTTTTCTTAATAGTAAACTTGATCAATTTATAATAATCCACACATAGCCTAAAGGTACCTTCCACATTTCGTACAAAAATGACTGGAAAACCCCATAGATAAGTACTATTTTAAATTAAACCCTTTGCCCCCAAATCCTCTAGGTTCCTCTTGAGCTCCTACAACCCAATCATTTATATCCTATAAGGAGGAATGAATACTGGTGCATCTCTTAGAACTATATTGATGAAGAACTATGGTTCCATATTTGGAGGTAATCCTGAAAATTTATCCTTTAACATTTCTAGGAAAATATCATCTGTTGGAGTAATGTATGCTTGACACACTCCTGATCATTCAGCTATAATATAGTAATCTGCGATGTTTTCCTTTATATCCCATGATCTTGGTGTAAGAATTGGCTTGCCTAATCGTCCCATTCACCAATATGTGTATAAAAGGAACCCTTTAGGGATGTTAAATTTACCCTTTGGTTGTAAAAGTCAATGTATGAATGATAATTTATTAACCAGTCCATCCTGAGTATGATGTTGAACCAAGTTGTCTTGAGGACCTAACGACCATGGGTGAAGTTACACCAACCAACCTCAAAGGATCACTCCCAGAAATGGAGTACACTCACAATTATAATTCCCAAAATAGTTTCAAGTGTTATGAAATCCTCCTAAAATAGTATAATGAGCCCAATGATCTCCACAATAGGAACATATATAAAACTATATGATCCACAATTATCAAAAACTATATATACAAGAGTTGAGGCTACTAAAATAGTACCTCTCATCAAAGATGACTAGGAACAATAATCCTCAAGGTTATGTTGATTTGAATTGATATAGCATGAAATATGACTTTGTGACCCAACCTCACTACCTTAATTATGCTCACTCTGATGTATCAGTGTAACTAGTTCTGGGAAACCTCTAACAATCCCACCAATACCTCAGCCTAATCGATCAGTACTTCTCAAAATCTCATCGTATTATGGAGATGAGAAACATTCTCCAAGAACTAGTTTCACTGATGACCCCCTACCACAAACTATTAGAGGGATGGTCTTACAAAAACACTACATGTGGCCCATCCTGTTACAAGAATAACACTCAACTTGGTTGTGATAGAACTGATTCATTATGTGAACCCTTATTCTAGACTGATGATAGAACAACACACAACCAACATAAGTGTAATGAATAGTTCTCATCTCATTAGAAGCCTAAAAACGGTTATTTATTCATATAGATGCTAAACTACTAGGTCATGATACTACACTTCTATGATCTAAACCCACATCTTCCCATAGCTTCCACCTTTTAATCCATGCCTAATTTTCCATTTTAGTAATATTCATCAATCATAACATGTTGAACAGAGATCGAACAACATTTCAATGACCTTTATCAAAGCGTACCACCCTTGGTAACTCATCATCAAGAAACAATGGTGAAATTTTTTGAAACCCTATAAATATTGTCGAGTACTCCATAACAGGCACATAGACTTAGTCCAGACATATGAACTCACAATCCTACTCTCCCCTCAATGTCTCAAGGAAAAAAATTCCATAGATCCATATATGGAAATCCTGCCAACCATATAATATAGTGTAGCATCATAGTTCAAAACATCCCACTAGTGTTTTTCTATTCCTCGAAGAATGTATTTCCTGATCATCACTCCCCTCTTATAGGGATTCTCCAAATTTTAGAAGATTAAAAAAATTGTCTCATGAAACAAATGATTATATTATGGATCTCCATCCCTTTACAATATGATAGTATGATATTTATAGAACACACCCATCAACTTAACCATAGACAATTAAGGATGTGCTGCTCCCTCGAAAGTTTGCATGAAGCGAAAAAAAACCTCAGAGAAATGTGCCTCAACACCTGTGTTTGAAACAATAGTTAGTTCCACATCAATAACTAGAAGATGATAGATAGATAGTATATAATCCAACACATTAGGATCATGGTCTTTACCACCCTCTTGGTATACGACTATAGGTTTTCATGGCGGAATTCCTCTACATTGTTAAACAAAAACTATCAAAAATAATGATATCCAATTTCACACAATAAAAGAGAAATACATGTCAAAACATTCCTAAAAATAGGTCATACCACATAGTCGGATCCTAAAATTAAGGCATTATAAAAAAGAAACATTTTTAAAAGAAACAAGAGACATTGCCTCTTTCCCAATCAAATGTCAGGTCTAGGATGAGTCTCTATTTATCATTTTATTTTTCCATTTTAATTTCATATTCATTTACATTACATTTAATGGGATAAACAAAATGGTTCCTAAATTCCAATCCATAATGGTCCATAAACCATATTAATTGAACAATATAATCCACATAATCCAAAATATAACTTGTTCTAGTCCATGTAACTCATGGTCCATGGCTCAACATCCCACAATAGGCTGATCAGGGTGTTTTTTGTAGCCAAATCTTGAAAAAACTACTTAGGTTACAGTAGGAACTCTGAGTACCAAACATATTTCTCAAATCACAACATATAATTATATCACAATAGTATGTATAAATATCACAAAACCTATGAAAACATCATGAAAACATTCAATGAATCATATATGGAATGTCATAATGCATGACTTGTGAAATCTAATAAGTTCCTAAAACGATGCATTAGATTTCATACCTGCATCTCATCAGGGGAAAAAATAGAACCCATAATTGTATCATTAATAACATCACAATTCAATTAAATCACTAGCATGTGGAATCAATGCAGCTATAATAGTCAAAATCTTGAAAACATCAATTTCCAATCAAGGAAGTTTTTTTATTTCTTTTATGTGGGATAGCTATTCCAAGGAACAAATCATTACCAAATTCCAATACTTTCACATACTTGGTTTATTGTCACTAAATAATAAACCAAAAAAACCCATAATACCAATTTCTACCATCACAGACCCAGATTCCCCTCAATACATCCCCACGAATCGTTTTTTACATGGCCTCAATAACATCTTCCCAAACATTAGAGGATACCTACTAACATCGAGGGCCTAGGGTTTCTTCATGGGGAGATTATTCTCTCATTAGTAGAGTGTAACATTGTAGAATATCAAAAACAGTTAATAGAATAATTAGATATAACAACTAGAGAAATAATAAATAAACAAGATAATAATATATAATCAATTACAAAAGTATATCATATATATAAATATGATGATACGTGTTTCTAAAAAACATCCAAAATAGGTACATAATAGTATAGTACATTACATGTTTCAGACCACTAAAACTGCGAAATGGTTCTATCTACAAATGAAATCATGATCCTTAGCTAGGTTACATGCTCCCATGATCCTAATAATGGCACAAAATCATTGATTGAACTATGGAAACTTTCCCCAATCCCTACATGAATCCATATAACTAGTTTGAGTACCCACCAATATCTGGAACAGTGAGTAAGATCCAATCTCAATAGGTAACCAACCAATGATCTATCAACAAATAGTATCATGATCATTATCTTAGTCACATTCTCTCATACTGCTAATAATGGCACAAAATCATCAATCGGACTATGTGAACTTTACCTAATCCCTATCATAATCCATCTAATCTATTTGGGTACCCAACAATAGCTGGAACAATGAGTAAGAACCAATCCTATTAGGTAACCACCCAATGATCTATTACAATCACGGTTGTGCAATATTACAATATATAATAGGGTGAAAAGTAAGATTGGTAAGCAATATAAATGTAAAGAGTCCGTGGAATGTATACTACAAATCCAGTAATTCTAAATATCCCCACAAGGATCCCTACAAAACTTATTTCAAGATCCTAAACATGGTATCTATATGTAAAAGAAAGTGAAACCCATGCCCATGTCCTATACACCATATCTTGATAATCTAAGACCTTATCTTAAAAAGAATAGAACTATATCAAACATCAAGAGCTATAAAAATTATGAAATTTAAATTTACTGTGGCCATTCCATATCATCAACAATTATTGGCTCCACAAGGCTAGAAACAAGGTATATAAGTCCAAGGCTTTGATTTCTAGTCCTAAGAGAATCTCAATGGAATCTTGGTAACAGATCTGTGGATTCCAACGATCATCTCAACATATAATATCCCATGTGAGTCCAGAAAGCCAGATCAAAGTGGTATAAATTCCCTTAAAAACCTACACAATCAAGATCCAAGGATTATACAGGTCTAAGGCATCTTCTACCATAACTCAAGTTCCATGCGTGAAGCGATAATGAAATATTAATGGAATGAAGAACCTTGTTTTCCCAAAAAATGAATCTACAATCATTTCATTTAAGAACTCAAACTATCCATCAATTCACATTAAATTCAATCCATGAGTAATCCCACTCGTTCAAACATTTATATTCAAAATAAACCAAATAAGTATACCCACTCACATGATATATTACAACTAAAAAATTAATAATTAAAATACATTTACCTCATGGAGAAGGAGGAAGAACAACTCCATATCAAGAAATTCAATTCCATTTAACAATGAGTGGTCTTCCTCAGACTAGGAATGCCTAATGCATGCCCCCAATGTGGTCTTACTAGTGGAAAAGGAAAAAGGGAACACCATATTGGTGGCCTTTGTAAGGAAATGACCACTAACTAAGATCAAATAAATTAAATGAAATCCATAATATATTTTAAGTCATTTAATTACATTAACCAATTCAATTTTTGGGATGCTCCACAAATTCATATAGGTGACAGAATGGAAACTTGTTCAATAATGTACCAAACCAATTAAGAAATGTATAGACCACCTTTTGTAGTTTGTTAGTAGAGTTCTCATCCTGTATCAACTCCTAATTCAAATCAGATCAAAAGAAAATTGAATAATATATGAAGAACCAAATATTTGGGCATATTATCTCTCATATAAAAAGAAAAAGTGATATTAAGAAGAAAGAGGAATGAGAGAAACGTAATTGAGATATTACTAAGATAAATCAAATAAGACAAACCATTCTTAAATTAGACACTTTATTTAGATTTGGTGGAAAATCCTAGAATGAGTATAAAAGGAGCTCTCCCTTGATCAAGTTTTGTCAACGAGATGAAAATAAAATTAGGATGAACATTATAAATTATTTTAATGGAGATTTTTTAAATTTAGTTGAAATACTAGGCCACATGGTTTGGTTTCATGGAAAACAATACTATGTACCAATTGGGTGCCCTTTTCAGTAAGAAACAGACACCCCGCATGGATTGAATGCATGGATTAGCTAATCGTTCCCAAACCATGTATCAACCTAGTATCAAAACTGTAGACATTTACACATGATCATCCACCCAAAATCACATGGATTTGATAACTGTGCGGCCTATAGGATTCCACTATCCAGCCTCATATAGTTAGAGGTAAATGTTTGACCTACTCCGCATGGTTTCAAATAACCATGAATCATGCTTTTTTCAACCCAAAAAATGTGTTCAAGGAACTAGAAAATCCTCAAAACACCTGAAACACATGTGACTCCAACCGGTTTTAAAATTAGGTTATAATTAAGCATATATACTAATATAATTTATTTTCAACTTGTACAAAAAATTGGTATCTTATAGAAAAATTTATTCTAAATTCTTTAAATATTCAATTAATCAGCCATGAACTCATTTTAATAAACACCAGAAGTATACATGTGGACCTGACTTATAATTATAGTATTCTCATGGTGATGTTGGGAAATTTTCAATTTGTGCCGCCAAAAGTATCTCTTTGGATGGAATTACAAAATACTATGGCATTTTTATTGGTGAGATTTAAACACTGTTACATCTATGGAGTTTCGGGTTAATTATGTTGGAAAAATTAATCATGAATTCTAAAAAATTATTCTCTTAACCCCATTCATATTTCTTGATATTTTTTAGTTTTTACTTTTATGCTTAGTGTGTTTTTTGGTTTTTTTCATAAACATATGTTTATAGGAAGCCACATCACTCATTCCAAGAGTGGTGAGTTAGTGGACATACATTTGTTTGACCCTAAAATCGAAAACACAATATTAGGGTGTTGTAGATCACTTATGGGAAAACACATACAAAACAATCAAATGGAAAATATGGATAATTAAGAACAAAATATTTTACATGGAATTAGAGAAAAACAATTTCTTGAAGGGAATAAAAACCAATGTCTTACAACTGATTGTGAAAAAATTCAACATCTGCCGGGTAATTTTTTGAAGTTTGTTCCATGAAATAATCAATGAATACTAAAAAATTTATTTTTTCATATCGTAAAAAACATACACATAATTTTCTCCCATAAGAGTGGTAACCTGATATTCCTTATAATCAATGGACTTATTTTCCACAAGAGCCTCAATATATGCTTCGACCTCCTCAAGAACAACTACCACCACACTGTACTCTTATGGAGTAAAAATTTCCTTCAACTCATGGAGCTAATACATGAATTTATCATCCACCAGTGCAAGTACAACACATTGAAATCAATATTGAAATCATGCCATTTATTCAAAATGTAGTCCAATTTTGGGGTCTCACAAGCGAATATCCCAATTCTCATCAATTAAAATTTCTAGAAATTTGTGACATGTTCCTTTACCATAGAGTGTCAAAAAATTATATAAATATTTGTATCATTCCCATTTCAATGAAGTATAAGCAATAAGACTGGATTAAAAGGCTCCTAAGTATTCCATCCTCATGTGGGAATTTTTTAATCAATATTTTCAGATGAAATATTTCCCCCACTCCAAAATAGTGACCTTGAAGAATGAAATTCACATCATTCAGCAACATGATTATGTGTCCCTATACAAATCATGGGAATGTATCAAGGAAATGTTATGAAAATTTCCTTAACATGCACTCCCATGATTGATGCAAGGTCATATGTTTTATCAATGTATCATGAAAAATATGAAGTCTATGGTGGGTGTTGTTTTTTGAGGAAATGTCATGCATAAATTTAATAAAGAATTGTTTGAACTATTAGAGGATATGTTGGCTAATAGATTCAAGTACCATTCTTATTAGGGAACAAAGAAAAGAGGAAGTCATAATTTTATTGCACCATGATTCTAGAAGTCCAATTAAATGTAATTTAGAAAAAGATTATCAAGATAAATTTCAATGAATGTTCTCAATTTCTAACAGTTTGCCATACAACTTTCAATCAGTGTTGTGAAAACCACATTGTGGTTGAATGTCCAAGGACATGTGACACCCCCTCTAAAAAATATATGAGCTACATCATTCAAAATTATGGATGGAGAATATTTCTTAAATATTAGAAACCTACATGGAAATACAATAAAAATTCAGGTTGGGGTAGTGGAAAAAAACCCTCAACCAATAACTCTGAAGCCTCTAGGTATGGCAAGCCATAATCTCTAAATATATACCCAAGACAACATTAAAGAAATCAGTACTAGGAAAGACCATATCAGCCTCAAGGGCATAAAAACCCTCATCTATCACAACCACCACATCTAAAAATTCCTATAAAAATAATTCAACAACAACCATAGTAGGAAAAACCATCTAAATTTTACTAGATTATGTTTATGTTCATCAATACTATAGAAATAAGGTTTTAAAATTGAGAGGTGAGCATACAGAGCCAAAAACCAGATTGGGAAGCTAGCCAATAAACTCTCGATGAGGAAACATAGTACATTAATATGTAATACTAAAAAGATCCCTTAATATAAAGATAAATAAGTAATTATAAATACTTTTATGTAGATCCCTCAACCAATTACAACATAGAAGAATTTGATGGAAGTTGGGAAAAACTAAACACCATCATAATCAGTGGGAAAAAAATTTGAACCAGATATGTATCCATAACATAAGTAAAAACCAGAAGTGAATGAAATTATGCATGATAAGGAAAAGGAGGTGATAATCCATTTTTACTATTCTCTCCCCTCCCAAATAAAATGAAGAAAATGATTTTGGCTCAACAATTTCTAAAATTAATAGAGATGTTTCAAAAACTCCACATAAACATCCCCTTTGTTGAGGCATTAACCAAAATTCCCACTTATACAAAGTTCATTAAAAAAATTCTCTCACAAAAATAATGACAAAGATTTATGCATCATTCCTCCTAACTAGGAGTGATCTGTAGTGGTCCATCAATTAATCCCATCGAACCTTCTAGATCTTAGAGGTTTTACTATACCATGAAAAATCATCTCATGTTAGTTTAGTAAGGCCCATTCTGGAATGGGAGGTAGTTTCAAGCTAATTAATTTTGGATTATTCAAGAATATGGGTATTAGTGAATTAAATCCTACACATGTGGAACTACAACTAGTTGAATATTCCATCAAATATACCAAGGGGATATTAAAATATGCTCTATTGATGTTTAGGAATGTAAATTATTCTAGATGATTTTATTATACTCTAAATAGAAGAGGGAAATGAGGTGACACTAATTTTAAGAAGACCCTTATTAGATACTGGAATGGTTATAATCTATGTTCATCAAAGAGAATTCTTCTTATGATTTGGGAATCCTTCTTAGTTATTATTAGTGATTGAAAATGTATCTTACAACATCCTCAACACCGTTAAGAAATAATAACTTATTGAAAATGTGAAGTACTTCACATTATCCATATTGGGGTATTTTTTAGAGTACATAATACCTAACATGAGCTATTCTCTATTGATATACGAGCTAGATGACACAAAACAGAAAAATAAACTTGAAAAATAGGAGATGCAGTATGTTACTTGTTAGGGTGATGGATATTGTTTGTAAGGGATTGTTTTAGATATTTTAGAAAGGGAAACGATCGAACCATTGGTTACCTCAGTCTTTAAGGAACCTCATCTAGAACTGAATCCTATCCCATCATCACTAAAATATGGTTATTGTGGAGATAAATACACAATTTCCATCACATTTAACTATTCCCTCACTGGAGATCACGAAGATGTACTTTTATAGGTTCTCAAAAAAAAGAGGGTGTATTAGTTGGAAAATGGATGAACATAAAGGAATCTATTTGACCATTTGTACCCACAAGGTACTTATAGAAGAAGGGTACACCTAATTAGAAATCTGCATCGAAGGCACAAACCTCTATGAAATGGGGTCTTGAAAAAGGTGGTGATTTGATTATTATATGTTGGAATCATATATCACATTTCAGATATTTTATGGGTCATTAACTTTTAGGTGGAACAAAAATATTTGTTATTACTATAATATCCAATGAGAAGAATGATCTTATTCTAACTTGAAGTGTTATGGGATGAAGAGTGTGTATTGATTTCCAAAGGTTAAATTATGCCACGTGGAATAACCAATTTCCACATCTGTTCATGTATCAAATGTTGGAATGACTAGGGGGATGAGTTCAATTTCATTCTAGATGGTTATTCCAGATATTACTATATTTCTATAGCCCTTTAAGATTAGGTGGAAATTACATTCGCATTCCAATATAGAACATTCTCTTATTTTCACATGTCTTTTGGTATGAGTAATGTTCCTTTCGATTTCAAATGATATATGTTGGTTGTTTCCCAATACATTATGTAGTGTATTATTGATGTTTAATTGATGTTTTTTCTATCTTAGTTAAATATTTTTACATGTATTTAAGGAATTTGGTCCTCTTTATAAAATGGAATTATCATAACAACATAGTTTGGAAATGGAAATGTTGTCACATAATCGTACAAAATAGTATGTATTAGGACACAAAAATTATGAAAAGGGAAATAGGTTTATCCAACTAAAATCTAGGTCATAGAAAACATTACAATCCCAAAATCAGTATGTGAAATCCAATGATTTATGGGACACATGGGCTTCTAACACCAATTATTTAGGGATTTTTCATAAATTACTCAGCCAATTACTAATGTTCAAATAATGTATTTTGTTTTTATGTTTTAAGGGGCATGCCTAAAATTATTTCAATATTTTAAATAGAAGCTATAGGATGCCCCTATAATGATAATTCTACATTGGATTGAACCATTTGAGCTCATGTGTGATGCAAGCATGAATGTAGTGGGAGTAGTCTTGTGAAATCTTATTGACCATATTTTATGTCACATTTACTATTCCATCCACACACTGAATGAAAATAAAATTAATTATATAAAAATATCAAAGTTTATGATGGAAGTGGCTTTTTCATTCAATATATTATAGTAATTTTTTTGATATCTAAAGTTATTATATACATAGATCACTCGACATTGAAGTTCATCCAGAATATGGAGGATGCTAAGCCTCAATAGATTTTCGGGGCACCTTTACTCAAAGAATATAATTTGGTGATTTATAGAAATAGTGGGAGTGATAAAAATTTTTATGACCATATATCGCGCTTGGAGTTATGTTACATTGAGAAAGGAGAAGATAAGGACATTAAGTAAGAGTTCCTAGGTGAACAAATTTTTTCAGTGATGACTGGTCCTTGATCATGGTTTGTAGATATTACTAATTACTTAGAAATGGGAGTGCTCAACCCATATGTCTTTTACCATCAGATGAAGTGATATTAGTTATAAGTGTTGAAATATTTATGGGAGGATCCACTAGTATTCCAATCATGTAGACAAGGTAGAATCTTTTGATGTGTTCCAAAAATTTAAATTCAAGGTAATATGGAATTTTTTCACTCATCTCATACTAGAGTAAAACATGGGAATGAATTTATAGTTTCCATGAATACTAAAATTTTTATTTTTCTAGATTCCCATACATAAGGATGCCTTCAACATCAAAGTACATTGTGATAGATGAAATATAATGGGAAATATTGGGCGTGTAGCTGAAATTCCATAGGGCCCCATAATTCAGTTACAAGTATTTAATGTCTGGGGCATTGATTTCATGGGGGAGTTTCCACCTTCTTAGGATAACACATACATTTTGGTATGTTTATATTATGTTTGAAAATGGGTGGAATCCACTTCCACGGCTCACACAACAATGAAGGTTTTCACCACCATTCTTAAAAAGTATTTATCTAGTAGGTTCAGTGTACCTCAGATCCTCATTAATGATAAGAGAAAATACTTCGATAATTAAATTAAAAGGAATGTTTTGCTGAAATGTGGGGTGAAATATTATAATTCAACATATTCCATCCACAATCAAGTGGTGATGTGGAACTGTCGAACTGTTAACTCATGCATATTCCAAAGAAAACACTTGGAGCATCTAAAAAGGACAGGTATAAAAAGATTAACGGTGCTTTATGCGATTTATAGAAATAATTTAAGGCCTTGTTGGTAATGTCTCTATTATAGTTAGTTTATGGTTATTCATAAAATTTTTCATTGGTGTTAGAGCACAAATCATATTGTGATGTAAAGGTTTTAAGTTTAGAACATCAAAACACTGAATAAAAATAGAAATTTTAGTTATCAAAACATGATGAGACCTGAAAGGATGCATTTGATAACACCAATCTCTATAGATAAAATAAAATGGTGGTTTATGGCCACTTTATTAAAAAAACTTTAATTATAGTGATTAGGTATTACTTTAAATCATATGTTTGTGATTGATCATATAAAAATTAATGACCTTATGGTCAGGGACATTCAATGTACTCAAATTATTCCACCATGGTGTTGTGGTAGCTTCTATAGAAGATTATAATTCATTTAATGTAAAAAATGTATTGAACCGTATATTAAAATGGAATACATGTTGGGAACAGTATCCAAAACACAATTTGGTTGAGTGAGGGGCTTAGTTATTTCAATCTCAAGACAATAAATGTATCACAATCCAAGTGGTGACTCGATAGTTCAAAAATTAATAAAAATACTTGTTTGTTTCTATGTTTTCAAGGATAGTATGTTTAGTGATTTTTTTTTCATTTGTTTTATTTCATCTATAGTATTAATATAAAATGATAGAAATAAAATTTAATATCTATTATAAAAATAAATATAAATCCTTATGCCACCTAAATAATATTTTTTAAAAAATGGTTTGGGAACACATATTTTATGTTGGGGGGCTGAATTTATGTTTCAAATGGGGGAAAACCAATTTTTTTAATGAAAGTACAATATGCATAGATTGTGCATGGTAAAACTAACCATTCATATTAAACTTCTGGGGCTAGGAACCATTCATATAAGGGGTATCATGGTTATCTCAGGGTTAACAAGGCCATGCGTTAAAATTGTGTAGTAGCGGTTTTCATTCCAGTAGAAATAACACAGTTACCATATGGTAAAACAAACATTGTCGATTTAAAATGCCCTAGATTTAAGAAAAATAGAAATTAAAATCCCCTATTTCATTATCCAAATCTATCCCCTCACCCTCCAAAACCATGTGAACCATCCTCACATCCTTCACTTCCCCCTTTTCCTCAATTATTTCTTTTCCTTACCTTAAAAAATGGCTCAATGGTATGTTTCGTTTTCTCTTATTCTCTTATATTCTCTTATAGTTAATTTTATTTCCCTTTTTCTTTTCATTAACATATGTTTATGGATTCCCCACATTATTTACCCATCAAATTTCCATATTTTTTTGTTTCATTTTTGTTTATGTTTTTCTTTGATTTATCCAAACAAGTATTTCCAAATCATCAGGACACACCCTTTTCAAAAACAATCTTTTCCAAAACCCTAATCATTATTCTTTAATTGACATGATTTCCAATATTACATTAAATCTATTTAGTAATTGATAAATCTTAATTAATCTTTATGTTAATAACTTTGTGATTTTATCCACCTATGTTCATTTTTATTGTGTTGTTGGTAGGATACCTACCCTTTCCATAGGCTTCACCTCTAATCATTATCCTGGAATTCATTTTTATACCATATGCTATCCCACCATAAAATTAATTAGATTAAAGGAAATGTATAGATATTTATTCCTTAAAATTAAGGTGTTCAACCCATAATACAATTTTCATTCCAAAAAACTCATGTTTCTTGGAATAACTGATGAGTGGAGAGGCTTATTTTTAATGGTCACCATTACGATGCTCATTCCATGAACAACCACACTTATAAAGAACTTCTACTGTATTTTTCCACTACATGTAAATTTTGGGATTGTTACAACCCAAATGATGATGGGGAGTTGTTAGTGGATGTTGGTGATATATGATTCCATCTTGGTAAAAATAATTATGATAATGAATTGGGGAACTTACCTATGATGGTAGGTGTTTATGATGACAATTGTTTTGGAGAGAATGGATTATTCGATTGATGTGATCACTTTGGACATGTCTGTCACCCAAGAAAGTTTGGCCACCATCACACAACCAAGACCAGCATATGTTCCCCAATCATCCAATATTTCTTTGTTTCTCAACCCATCCCATAGTGTACTTCATCGGATCATGACTTTATATTTTTCCTCACACATTGATAGTAAAGGAAATGTGGACCTCCATGATTTATTCCTTCCCTATTCCATGATTTTGGGACAAACCATAAATGACACCTATTTGTTTAACCAATTCATTAAGCATATTTTTGCAAATCCAAAAGGGGATATTTTTGCTGGCCTTCACATCACGCACTTGACTTTTCATTTATGAATCTAGTTTTAGAAGGGGTCATCCATTGAGCTTACATCACCCCTACCTTTTGAAATATTAATGGTAATATATATGTGAATAATTTAGTATGATTTCCACCACTTCCGGTTCTAAGGATCCCATGAAGAGGATCCAAAGGCATCCCATGAAGTACCGACTGCAACATATGCTTCTAATCACTCCCATCACCATTTTTCAGCTAAACATACTCTCTCCGACCATGTCGCTAGCCATACCTGTAGTCTAGAAACCACCATACATCCACTATCATACTCTGTATACTCCATATATGCAAATATATAGGGAACCTTTTTTAGTGAACCAGATTTACAATAGAAGTGAAACCAAGAATTTTATGTGATGTTCAACTAGAAGGTTGAGTTTACTTGGAAGGAATTATATTACAGGATCTCCCTACCCCAACCTCTATGGACCCTTACCTAGCTATGATACTTCCTACTATGTGAATGGGGGTTCTTTGTCCAACATAAATCATTCATGGGATGTAAGGACCCGACCATGGTTGCCCAGAGATGGTTCCTTATCGGCATACAAATAAGGAATAAGCATCAAGAATGATCGAGTAGTTTAGTGTTATTGGAAACAGGATATATAAATAAGTTTATCAATATATCATTAAGAGAAAAACAACACTAATTTTTTCCACTCGAAAACATCAAGGACTACAAGATTATGCTTGCAAGTCATTCATAATTTACTTCTTCATGCCCTGTGAAAATGAAACATAAGAAATTTTTGAGCTCAAACCCTCTGTAAGAGTAAGAAATAGAGTAAAATATAATATAAATATTAGACAGGGTGAATAATTGAAAGCACAAGCCTTTAAAAATAAAGTTGAACATAAAATGGCAGGAATATGAGCTGAGTAAATATTTACATAATATAAATTAATCAAGGGTATTCTCCTAGTCAAATAACCTCATGAAATTTCAATTACTAGATTCATAATGAGTGAAGTGAATATTCCAGACATTATGAAACATTTTTTCAAGGCCTCGACAAATAAGTCAAATGATTAAGGCCTCGACTAAAATCCATATACCACATTGGGAAAGGCCTCAGCCAATTCCACATCTATTTGTCTCATGAGACCTACTAATGCATCGAGGGGGTATAGTGGGACCCAACCATCACAAAATAGGTCCAATGAATTCCTCATATGAGTGGGGATAAACATAAACAACATATACATTCATATTGAAACAATCATATGAAATTTAAATATCTTTCTCCAATCATTAACACAAAACACTAACCATTCCGAGTAATTTGGTGAATGGTTTTAGGATAGATAATCCACAATAGGGTTTTTCCTAAACCATTAAATAAAATATGTTAGATAAATTCATATATGATTAAACCCAATAATACATAGGAATCAATCAAGAGTGTTGAATCATATGACAACCCTATTTTTTATTACAACTTAAACATGCTTTATTACATAAAATTTCACTTGATACAACAAAGAAGATTGAGAGGTTTAGCATCTTTGGGGCTTAGGATGATTACATAAAAACTTTAAACATTAAATACAACATCTTTATTGAAAACTTCCTTTACATGACCACTACATTCCTTCGTACTTAGCATTGCATGGGATAACCTGAGGACATGCATAAGAAAAGGGTGAGCTATAAAGCCCAGTAAGGGAGTACACAATGAATAACATGAGGAGTTCAATACATGTTATGAAAAAGGAATATCAATAGAGCATAAGAGTAACATGAAAATAAAGGCATGATAAAGCATGATAATCATAACATGGAAATGTGGCAACAACACTTAACATTGAATTAGCATGAGCCAAGGCTCATTGCACATGGAGAATGAGTAAACCCTCATTGCACTTGAAGCACGAGTAAACCCTCGTTTCACTT
Organism: Viscum album; assembly: GCA_963277665.1. NCBI lineage: Eukaryota > Viridiplantae > Streptophyta > Magnoliopsida > Santalales > Viscaceae > Viscum > Viscum album. The sequence continues at coordinate 740,121,816 of OY728123.1, read as the reverse complement.
GAATTAGCATGATTCAACACTCATTGCACATGACGTATCATGATACTATACTTTACCCAATGTATTGGGGCGCTATAAGGGCGCACCTTTATTAAACATTTCATTTCATGCATAAGTGTGCCACATGGATCATAAAACATGGATTCATAAAACATAATCATTTATTCCATGATAAAGGAATGTGGAATTAATACATGAAACTTTATAATCAATAAGTAAATGTTCATAAAGGAGAATCCCCTTGATGGACAAATGGGCATGGTATTCACTACACAATGATATTGGCTTAGAAAATCGGTGTGATTTCGGCAGCGTAACGGCGTGACATAAGAATTCATAAAAATGGTTGATGAGATAGAAAGGGGTTCCTCATCATATTTACATGTAATGGAAAGTAAGGATGTCATATATATACATTTCCCAACAATTGAAAAGGAATTTAGATTCATGATACAAAAGTATTGCTTGAATATAAAAGAGGAGAAAAAAGTTCCTTTCGGAATTTCGACATAGTAACGGGTGTACATGGGAGGCATTTAATGAGAGAGAAAGGGGTATACCATCATTCAAAAAATAAGAGGGTAGTATGGTGGAGGTGAGAAACCATACCCCAACATTCATAATTGAAATTAAAAGGGCAATACAACTTAATGAAAATTGACAAAAATGAGAAAGGAAGAAAAAACCCTTACTTGGAAGTGTGCTTCCAAAGGCTAGAGAGAGGCTTGTGAGAGGATTATTGGTAGCTTGGGGAACCTTGAGAGGATTGTAGAAAGATTAGGGCAGAGGTTGGACGAACTCCAAGGCCTTTGAGTGAGGAGGAAGTGGGAGCTTGGGTGGGTTTATATAGGAAAGGTGAGGGAATTCTTTATTATTTAGGTTGGGGACCTCTTATATTAAAATAATCCAAAACACAAACCATCACATGGTATTTGCCCATGGTTTCTGGAAAAGGAAAGAGGAAAGAAATATTTTACAAGTCCATGGTCCGAACATATTAAAAAATTAGGGTTGCTTATGTGGAGGTGAGTCACACTCCCATGGAAATTAATTTAAAAAGGCAAAGTGTTGAATAAGTCTTGAGGGGTTCATTAATGCTTTGATAAGTAAGTCAATGAAACCCAAAACCTCATTATTTTAATGATAAAACATATATTGGCCTAACATAAGGATTATGGTATTTTATTACATCACCATTGGGTCATTATGATGTCATAAAACACATTATATATTTAAACGGTATTTAATTTTTACCCAAAAATTTGACTGTCTCAGAAAATTATGAAAAATTCACCGTTGGATAAATTCGACGTTCTGATTCAAAAAATAATATTTATTTTATCTAAATAATTTTCTAAATATGTGAATTTTCACTTTTAAAATAAAAACCGACATTTATAAAAAATTCACGAGTTTGACAGAAATGGCTTTCAAACCTTAATAAAAATTTTAATTTCATTTATAAAATTATAAGATCATTTATATTTAATAAAAATTAATTTAATTTTAATAATAATATTTTATTAAAATAAAATTTAATTCAAAAATCCTTTAATTTAATAAAATATAATTCTTAATTAAATAATAACTAAAAACACCATTTGTACTTTAAAAACTAATTACAATGTATCAAAAATGACTAGAAATTATATTCATTATTATATACAAAAATAATGTACATGAACATGGTGCTACTTATTTGTTACATAAACCCTTAAAATAGTCGCATAAGACCTAAGGGTAAGGTGTGCGATGGTGACAGACTCTTGGGGCGGCTCAGATAACATCGCTCGAGTGGTAATCTCTCTCAACTTCCACTTTTCCTGTAGACAATCACGTTCAAGCTTGACATAATGAAGCTCACCTTGGTCTTGGTCAAGGGAGAAGCCGAAAGACTCCACCTCTCTTCCGAGCTCCGACAAATGGGCTTCGTATGGGGAAATTCTACTGGATGAGGCCATCGCTTCCTTTTTTTGTGTAAAATTGGGTTCGTTAAAGCCGTATATTTATACTACTCATGTGATCACTGTTCAACGGCTAAAAATGTAACGGTCACAAATCCTAACATAAAACCAAAGAAGTTGACATCTTATAAAAACGTTTTTCATAAAGAAACATTTAAATGGATCAGGAGGAATTTTCCATTAATGAAACTTTGGGTCGTTACAATATTCCCCCCCTTAAGAAATTTCACCTTCGAAATTTTCCTTTTCCCACACTAAAACAAATGTGAGTAACTCAGCTTCATCATATCCTCAGACTCCCAAGTTGCTTCTTCAAACTTGTGGTTTCTCCACAACACCTTGATGAGGGGCATTGTCTTATTTCATAGAACTTTTTCTCTACGATCTAAGATCTTCACTGGTTGCTCCTTATAAGAAAGATCGTCTTCTAATTATAGCACTTCAGAAGAGAGTACATGTGAAGCGTCCGGTATGTACTTCCTTAAGAGGGATACATGAAAGACATCATGAACCATGGCCATAGTAGGTGGAAGTGCTAGTCAATAGGCCATAGCCCCAACACGATCAAGAATCTCGAAGGGGCCGATGTACCTTGGACTTAACTTCCCTTTCTTTATAAACCTCATGACCATATTCCATAGAGATATGCGTAAAAACACCATGTCTCCGACTTTAAACTCAAGTTCTCGTCGACGATTATCTACATAACTCTTATGTCGACTTTGGGCTACCTTGATATGCTGTTGAATGGTTTTCAACTTCTCCACCATTTATTCGACCATTTCTGGTCCAAGCAGCTTACGTTCACCGACCTCATCCCAACATGCCGGTGTTCTACACCTTTTCCCATACAGGGTTTCATATGGTTCCATTTGGATGCTCGAGTGGAAACTATTATTATAAGAGAACTCAACCAGAGGAAAATGTTGATCCCATCCACCTTTAAAGTCTATTGAGAACGCTCTCAACATATCCTCAAGTGTTTGTATAGTCCGCTCGGATTGGCCATCAGTTTGAGGATGATAGGCCGTACTGATGTTCAGTTCAGTATTCAAAGCTTATTGAAGACTATTCCAAAACATAGACATGAATCTTGGATCTTGGTCAGAAACAATAGATAGTGGTACTCCATGCAACTGTACCACATCCCTGATATATATCTGTGCCAGTTGATCCAAAGAGAAATCCTCTAGAATAGAAATGAAGTGTGCAGTCTTTGTAAGACGATCCACAACAACCCAGATTGCATTGTTGCCTTTGGATGTCCTTCGAAGTCCAGTGACAAAGTCCATGGTGATGTTCTCCCATTTCCATTCTGGTATGGGCAATGGTTGCATCATCCCCTTAGACTTCTGCCTCTCTGCCTTCACTTGCTGAAACACAAGGCACTTTGATGTATATTCAGCGATCTCCTTCTTCATATTATCCCACCAAAATTTTTGTTGGAGATCTCAAAACATCTTTGTGCTCCCTGGGTGAATAGAGAAATTTAAACTATGTGCATCATCCAAAAGATCATTATTTAGCTTCGAACTTGATGGAACACATAGTCTTTTCCCAAACCGCACAATTCCTTCTTCATTAACATTAAACTATGAGGATTTTCCCTTTTTGATAGCTTCCATTTTTTCTTGGATTCCCGCATCATCCTTTTGAGCATCCTTTATCCTTTCCAAAAGAGATGGTTGAGCAATAATTTGTGAAAGGATTGATGATGTTCCCTTCTTTATGATTCCCACATCCATCTTCATCAAGTCTAAGAATATTGGATCCTTCTCAATTCTCATCATTTATAGAATCATTGGATCCTTTCTACTTAGGTCATCCGCCACCTTGTTCGCTTTCCCAGGGTGGTAATGTATTGAACAGTCATAATCCTTAATGAGATATATCCATATTCTCTGGCGCATATTAAGCTAGTTCTGTGTGAATATATATTTAAGACTCTTGTGGTCAGTATATATCTCACATTTCTCTCCATAGAGATAATGCCGCCATATTTTCAAGGCAAAGATCACCGCCGCCAACTCCAGATCATGGGTTGGATAGTTTATCTCAAGGATTTTCAACTACCTTGAGGCATAGGATATCACTTTATCATTCTGCATCAACACACATCCTAAGCCCTTCTTCGAAGCATCACTGAATACCACAAAAAGCTCCCCACTTGTGGGTAAAGTGAGCACATGTGCAGTGATAAGCCTCTTTTTCAACTCCTTGAACCTTTATTCGCATTCATCACTCTATGAAAACTTTACTCCCTTTAAAGTTAGCTTGGTAAGAGGGTTGGACAATCGTGAGAAATTTCTCACAAATTGTCGATAATATCCAGCTAATCCCAAGAAGCTACGAATATCAGTTACCGATGTTGGCCTCGACCATCCCTCAATTGCATCTGTTTTGGAGGGGTCTATAGATATCCCATTTCTTGTGATGATATGGCCCAAGAATGAGACCTCCTTCAACCAGAACTCACACTTTCTGTACTTGGAATAGAGCTTCTCCATGAGCAAAGTCTCCAGTACAGTTCTTAAATGCTCCTCGTGGTCCTCCTTGGTTTTGGAGTATATTAGAATATCATATATAAAGACTACCACAAATTTGTCTAGGTAATCTCTAAAGACTCTATTCATCAAGTCCATGAATATTTCTGGAGAATTGGTGAGTCCAAAAGGCATTACTATGAATTCATAGTTCCCTTACCTTGTACGAAAAGCAGTCTTGGGGATATCTTCCTTCTTCACCCTTACTTGATAATATCCCGACCGCAAGTCCACCTTGGAGAAGTATTGTGCTCCACGCAGCTGATCAAACAAGTCATCAATTCTTGTGAGAGGATACTTGTTCTTTATCGTGATTTTGTTAAGTTCACGATAATCGATGCAAAGCCGCATTGACCCATCCTTCTTCTTGACGAAGTGGACTGGTGCACCCCATGGTGATGCACTTGGGCATATAAACCCTTTATCCAGATTCTCCTGTAGTTGTTTATTCAGTTCTTCAAGCTCAACAACAGCCATTCTATATGGAGTCTTGGATATTGGTAGCACCCCAGGTATAAGTTCAATTGAGAACTCAACATCTCTTCTTGGAGGAAGACCAGGAAGTTCCTTGGGAAATACTTCAGCGAATTCCCTCACAATAGGCATTTCTTCAAGGGTGGTTTCTTCCTTGGACTCAATCATCTGATCTAGATATGTGTGCTCATAAGGCAGTAATATCCATTCTTGAGATGATGGAGCTAAAGGAGATTCATCTTCCTCCTGACACTTGTAAAGAATCGGGGGTTGAATCTCCATATGGAGTGTGATTTCCCTCTCCCGACAATTTATGTGGGCTCTATATAAGGAAAGCCAATCCATGCCAATAATTGCATCAAATTCCACCAAAGGGAGTATGATGAGGTTCATCGGGAAATTCAATCCACAGATTAAAACAGGGGAGGACTTATACTCATGGGATGCAATGATTACCCCATTTTCCGTACTCACCGACATCTTTACTTCCTTTATTTGTGGTGGTGCAGGGATTGTTCTACTAACCTTTTGAGATATAAAAGAACGCGTAGAACCTGAATCAAAAAGTACATTCAATATTCTTGAATGAATAACTAGTGTACCTGTCACCACTTCATTTTCGGGGTTCACTTCGGCAGAAGTCATGGAAAAAGGTCTTCCTTGCTTTCTTGGAGGTTGCTGGTTGCCTCCGATAACCCTTGGATTAGGGAACTGATTTGCAAAATGACCCGGTTCTTTGCATTTGTAGCATTGAACAATGCATTGAGGTTCGAACGGAGCGTTCCTCTCCTCTGTCATAGCTGCGGGTCCTTATTGCTGACAGATAACAGCTAGGTTCCCTTCTCTTCCACACCTGAAGCATTTTCTTTTCCCCCTAAGGAAATTTCCAGGGTGCTTCATTCCACACTTTTGGAAAGTGGGGTGCTGGAACTTCTTAGCGCCATTGGATCTATCCATCGGCCCACTAGCATTGAAGTCCACCTTACGATTCTTGTCCCCACGATACCCCTGTGATTCTCTGATCTCCATTTCAACCTTGAGGGCACATCGAACAATTTACTCGTAACTATCGAAGTCACGGATCGCTAATGCTTTCCGCAAGCCAGGATTCATCCCACCAAAGAAGCAGTCAACCTTGCATTCAGGGGTAACGACAAAGCCGGAAGCGTATCGTGCAAGACTTGTGAAGTTTGCCTCGTATTCTCCCACATATTCTTCATCATTCTACTTGAGGGAAAGGAAGTCCCTTTCCATCCTAAGACGGAGGGTGCACGGAAAATATTTATCGAAAAACATCTTCCAGAATTTCTTCCATTCCAAAGCCTCGATCTTCTCCTCAGGCTTCGTATTTTTGATCAACGTCCACCATTGATCAGCTTCACCCTCCATACGATAAGCTGCCAGGAGAACCTTCTCTTGTTCAGAACATTGAAGGATAGAGAAGATCTTTTCAATGGAGTTGATCCATTGCTCAGCGATCGTGGGATCAGATGATCCAATAAAAGTAGGAGGCCTTTGTCTCATGAAGCTCTCGATAGCGACTTGTTCTTTCTTAGGGGTGGTTGAACGTTTCTCCTGACCCGTGTTTCTATTCAAATCTTGAGTTAGCTGAGAGAGAAGCGTGACAAAGTTTGTGATTCCCGCTCCCATTGGATTGGGCATCTCATTAGTACAATCATCACACTGATCTTCACAACGGTTGTCAGCCCGAGTTCTCCTATTATCGGCCATTGGATGGAATAAAAGGAAATTTAGGGGTAACACATAAAGGGTAATCCAAAGACAAAATTTGATGACTTATAAATAAACTTTAATCTCTTTAACTCAATAGTCTATAGGATTCATTCCATGATTTTCATGATCTTCCTTCTAACATATATTCTTAGGGGAATTTTTCCATTAATAAGGGTTCATACTAAGATTGTGAATTTATCAAAAACATATCCCCCGGGAGTGTCGTAACCAAGAGTGCAGCAAGGCCCATTGTCATGCACCAGTTCCTATTCAAGTCTAGCTCAATGCGGTGTTTTCGGGTTTTACCCCTAGGATACATCTGTGCCAGAGCCGCCTCTACCTGATCGTATCCAGACAAGGATGTATTTGTTTGATAAACCACTTACATAGTATTTACCAAAACATAGGGATGTTTTTATTATACTTAGTCTTGTATCCAAGGCTTTACTAGGGTTTCCTAATCCCAAATATAACTAAACCTATCCTTTGATACCAACTATGACAACCCTGTTTTTTATTACAACTTAAACATGCTTTATTACATAAAACTTCACTTGATACAACAAAGAAGATTGAGAGGTTTAGTGTATTTGGGGCTTAGGACCATTACATAAAAACTTTAAACTTAAAATACAACATCTTTATTGAAAACTTCCTTTACATGACCACTACATTCCTTCTTACATAGCATTGCATGTGATAACCTGAGGACATCCATAAGAAAAGGGTGAGCTATAAAGCCCAGTAAGGGAGTACACAATGAATAACATTAGGAGTTAAATACATGTTAGGAAATAGGAATATCAATAGATCATAAGAGTAACATGAACATAAAGGCATGATAAAGCATGATAACCATAACATGGAAATGTGGCAACAACACTTAACATTGAATAAGCATGAGCCAAGGCTCATTTCACATGGAGCATGAGTAAACCCTTATTGCACTTGAAGCATGAGTAAACCCTCGTTTCACTTGAATTAGGATGAGTCAAGGCTCATTGCACATGAAGTATCATGATACTATACTTTACCCAATGCATTGGAGCGCTATAAGGGCGCACCCTTCTTAAACATTTCATTTCATGCATAAGTGTGCCACATGGATCATAAAACATGGATTCATAAAACATAATCATTTATTCCATGATAAAGGAATGTGGAATTAATACATGAAACTTTATAGTCAATAAGTAAATGTTCATAATGGTGAATACCCTTGATGGAGAAATGGGCATGGTATTCACTACACAATGATATTGGCTTAGAAAATCGGTGTGATTTTGGCAGCGTAACGGCGTGACATAAGAATTCATAAAAATGGTTTATGAGAGCGAAAGGGGTTCCTCATCATATTTACATGTAATTAACAGTAAGGAGGTCATATAGATACATATACTAACAGTTGAAAAGGAATTTAGATTCTTGATACAAAATTATTGCTTGAATATAAAAGAGGAGAAAAAAAGTTCCTTTCGGAATTTCGGCATAGTAACAGGTGTACATAGGAGGCATTTAATGAGAGAGAAAGGGGTCTCCCATCATTCAAACAATAAGAGGGCAGCATGGGGGAGGTTCTAAACCATACCCCAACATTTATAATTGAAATTAAAAGGGCAATACATCTTAAAGAAAATTGACAAAAATGAGAAAGGAAGTAAAAACCCTTACTTGGAAGTGTGCTTCCAAATGCTAGAGAGAGTCTTGTGAGAGGCTTCTTGGGAGCATGGGGCACCTTTAGAGGATTCTAGAGAGAGTAGGGCAGAGGTTTGATGAACTCCAAGGGCTTTTAGTGAGGAGGAAGTGGGATCTTGGGTGGGTTTATATAGGAAAGGTGAGGGCATTCTTTATTATTTAGGTTTGGGACCCCTTATATTAAAATAATCCAAACCACAAACCATCCCATGGTATTTGCCCATGGTTTCTGGAAAAGGAAAGAGGAAAAAAATATTTTACAAGGAGAAGGTCCGAACGTATTAAAAAATTAGGATTGCTTATGTGGAGGTGAGTCACACTCCCATGGAAATTAATTTAAAAAGGAAAAGTGTTGAATAAGTCTTGAGGGGTTCATTAATGCTTTGAAAAGTAAGTCAATCAGACCCAAAACCTCATTATTTTAATGATAAAACATATATTGGCTGAAAATAAAGATTATGGTATTTTATTACATCACCATTGGGTCATTATGTTGTCATAAAACACATTATATATTTAAACGGTATTTAATTTTTACCCAAACATTTGACTGCTTCAGAAAATTATGAAAAATTCACCGTTGGATAAATTCGACGATCTGATTCCAAAAATAATATTTATTTTATCTAAATAATTTTCTAAATATGTGAATTTTCACTTTTAAAATAAAAACCGACATTTATAAAAAATTCACGGGTTTTGACAGAAATGACTTTCAAACCTTAATAAAAATTTTTAATTACATTCATAAAATTTTAAGATCATTTATATTTAATCAAAATAAATTTAATATTAATAATAATATTTTATTAAAATATTATTTAATTCAAAAATCATTTAATTTAATAAAATGTAATTCTTAATTAAATAATAACTAAAAACACCATTTGTACTTTAAAAACTAATTACAATGTATAAAAAATGACTAGAAATTATATTCATTATTATATACAAATATAATGTACATGAAAATGGTGCTACTTATTTGTTAATAACCCCTTAAAATAGCCGCATAAGAACTAAGGGTAAGGTGTGCGATGGTGACAGACTCTTGGGGTGGCTCAGATAACATCGCTTGAGTGGTAATCTCTATCAACTTCCACTTTTCCCGTAGACGATCACGTTCGAGCTTGACATAATGAAGCCCAACTTGGGCTTGGTCAAGGGCGAAGCCCAAAGACGCCACCTCTTTTCCGAGCTCTAAAAAATGGGCTTCGTATGGGGAAATTCTACTGGATGAGGCCATCGCTTCCTTTGTCTGAGTAAAATTGGGTTCGTTAAAGCCTTATATTTATACTACTCATGTGATCGCTGTTCAATGGCTATAAAAGTAACGGTCACAAATCTTAACATAAAACCAAAGAAGTTGACATCTTATAAAAACTTTTTTCATAAAGAAACATTTAACCGGATCAAGAGGTATTTTCAATTAATGAAACTTTGGGTTGTTACAAATCAAACGAATATAATCTTATAAAATCATTAAGAAATCTTGAGATAAATACTTTTTTAAGAAGATTTATTTTGGAAAATATTTGTATAAAACCAAAAGTGAAGTAAGATATTATTTTCATAATAAAATTATTTTTTTCAAAAGATAATGGTCTCCAAAAAATAAATATTATTTAGATCCCTTGAAAATGGGTATGAATTTGAGAAATTACATTGAATCGAACTTGTATTTTGGAAACAGTTTTGAAAGTTTCTTTTAAATCATGTAACAATTTATAAAATAGGGAAGGATTCTGGTTGGGGTACATATATAGAATACTCACACAAAATTTTTTATGATTAAATAACTATATATAATAATTTCATTGTGGTTATTATACAATGAGTAACCCAAATGAAAATGGATGTTCAGGGGGAAAACCCGTACCTTAACTCCAAACATGTTCAGCTCTCGAACCTAAGCTCCAAGAATAGGAAATTACACTTATTAATTACATATTTAATAACCTATTAAAAATTTATCATAATTATGAGATCATTTATGTCCTCATTGATAAGTTATTGCATTGAATTCCATCGTTCTGGAGTGTTCATTTTCATTATTTTCATATTCGGTTACCTTGATTTTATGTACGTGGAATGGATGTAAATCTCCAGAATTGAAATTATATATTATTTATGAATATAAATTGGTTTTATTGTTAATTTATATAACTTGGTTACAATGAATGAGGATGAATTATTATATAGAACTTTAATGAGAATTGCTTCGTTTAATTTGTGGGTTTTGATTACAACGAATTCATTTTTCTTTATAACTTACTAAAATTTGTACAAAAGGATTAAATAATATTACATATGTTATATTACATATATAATAATCTGGTTCAACCATAACATCAATGGTTTCATGACCATAATTGAGAATGATAATAGAAATTGAAAGCCCATCGTCCTTGAATGTGTGAAAATTGACACATCTCGGATGCTGTTATTCCTTCTAGTATAAACAACGGTAAAAAGGAGAGATGATGATAACTTATTCCACTATCCTGAAAATATTCCAGCACATATAAGGTAATAGAGACCTAAAAAAATTTGGATTAGGAGAGGTAATAGAATTAGAAAACAAATGAACTTGAAAAGAAAGACAAAGAATTGAAAAGAGGAATTTACCTCCTGAACCAAACTTCCTTGACAGCCTCCTTAAGGGAGAGGTTTTGGACTTTTTATGAGACCAAGGATTTATAGACGTGGGAGAGGAGGTTGGGAGGGTATTTGGACAGATTTAGGAGAAGGAAAAAAGGCTTGATAGGGGTGAAGAGAAGAGGGAGTGAGAGGGGGTTTTTATAGTTGAGGGGAGAGGAGATTTCAAATATAAAATTTATAAATTTATTCTTTCCCCACAAGACAAGGAATAATGAGTCTTCCTTGACCAATAATAGTAATTTTATTATGTAAGATTAAACCAAGTGGGTTTTCATCACTTTTTATGTCATGAATAGTGTATTTATCTAATATACGGTATTTTACAGTATTTCACTATTCATAAAAAATTCAAGTATTTCAGAAGAATTCTAAAAATTCACCACAACCATTTTTCGTTGTGTAGAATCCAAAAATAAAGTCCATTTTTTAAAAATAGTTTTATAAATATGATTAATTTAATATTTAATTAAAATTCCAATTTATTCTAAAAACAATTGTCTTAAAACATTTATTTACTTATTATAAAGCATAGGTATATCATACTTTCACATTAATATTATTTATATACTATCATATGTAAGGTTAATATTCATTAGGGTATGTTACTATTCATAAGGGTAGGTTACTATTCACCAAAAATTATGTTTTTCTTATTGTTCTCCCAACTACTTACTAATCGCAACCATGTATGTCAGATTTTTGAAATTCACTTCGCAGAAGTGAAAAAATTATGTTTTGAGGGTCATATAACACTTAGTAGTTAATTATGTTGTGATTTCATGTGATTATGAAAAATTTATAGGAAATAAATTTCCATTGAAAAATATTGGGACTTTACATTCTTCCCCCCTTTAGAAATTTAGCCCTCAAAATTTCATTTTACAATCTACGCCAAAAATAGATGGGGGTACTTTTCCTTTATTACTTCATCCATTTTCCATGTTGCCTCTTCATACTTATGGTTTCACCATTGTACCTTGAACAGATGTGTAGTTTTGTTGTGTTGAACATTTCTCTACGATCCACGATTTTCACTGGGAGCTCCTCATAGGAATGATCATCCTCCAACTGTACCACCTCTTAAGAGATTACATGTGAAGGGTCTGGTATGTACTTCCTTAAGAGGGATACAAGAAAGAAATCATATTCTTTTGACTTGGTAGGTGGATGTGCCAGCCGATAGGCCACAACTCTGACTCGATCAAGGATCTTGATGGGGCTGATATACCTAGTACCTAGCTTTCCTTTCTTCCCAAACCTCATGAAATTCTTCCATGGAGATATGCATAGAAATACTAGTTCTCTAACTTTTAATTCAAGGTCTCATCGACGATTATCCTCATAAATCTTCTATCAAATTTGGGATGCCTTGATATGTTGCTGAATGGTTTTCACCTTCTCCACCATTTGTTCGACCATTTCAGTTCCTATTTGCTTATTTTCACCAACCTTATCACAACACGATGTTGTTATACTCCCTTTCCCATGAAGGGCTCCATATGGTGTCGTTCAGATGCTCGAGTTGAAACTGTTGTTTTAGGAGAATTCAACCAGTGTAAGATGTTGGTCCCACCCTCCTTTGAATTCCATAGAACATGCTCTCAACATGTCTTCCAGTGTCTGAATAGTCAGCTCAGACTGACCTTCAGTTTGAGGAGGATCGGTCGTATTGAAGTTCAGTTCAGTGCTTAGAGAATGTTGGAGACTTTTCTAGTACTTCAAAGTGAATCTAGGATCACGGTCAGATATAATAGACTGGAACTACATTCAGTTGTACCACTTCTTTGACGTAAATCCATGCAGGTTGATTTAATGAAAAGTCCTCTCGAATCACGATAAAGTGAGCTATCATTGTAAGACAATTCACAACGACACATATAGCATTGTTTCCTCTAGATGTACATGAAGTCAAGTGACAATGTCCATGGTAATGTTCTCCCATTTCCATGACGGTATGGGTAGTGGTTGCATCATCACCTTATACATTTTCCTCTCAACCTTCACTTGCTGTCATACAAGAAACTTTGATGTATATTCAACAATATTCCTTTTAATATTGTCCCACCAATGGTTTTCTTCGATATTTCGATACATCTTTGTGCCACCAGGATTTATAGAGAAGTTAGAGCTATGGGAATCTTCCAATAGTTCCTTCTTTAGCTCAGGAATAGTGGAAACACAAAGCCTCTTCCCTAATTTAAAATCTCCACCTTCATATATGAAGTCAGTCAACATACCATCATTTATAACATTAATTTTTTTTGAAACTCCTCATTATCAGCCTAATAACATTTTATTCTCTATAGTGAAGAAGGTTTGGAAACCATTTTAAAAGGTTGTGATGTGTTACCCTCCTTGATAATTCCCATATCAATCTTTAGTAGATCCATGAACAAAGGATCCCTTTCAACTCTCATCTTGTTCAGAACTCCATGATCCTTTCTGCTCAAAGCATATGCTGCCTTATTTCCCTTCCTTGGGTGGTAGTGTATTGTGCCATCATAATATTTGAGTAGCTCAATACATCTCCATTGTCTCATGTTGAGTTCTTTCTATGAGAATATATATTTCAAACTCTTATGATCAATATATATCACACATTTTTTTACCGTAGAGGTAATTTATCTAAATCATCAGAGAAAATATTACCACTGCAAACTCAAGATCAGGAGTTGGGTAGTTTTGTTCATGAATTTTTAGCTTCCTAGATACATATGAAATCACATGATCATTCTACATAAAGACACAACCAAGTCTTTCCTTCTATGCATCGCTATATATAACAAACCCATCAATCATCAATGGTAGGGTTAGGATCGAAGAGTTCACTAACCTCATCTTCAATTCTTCAAAACATTATTCACATTCATTTGTCCCCTTTTCGTGTGAGTTTGGTCATTGGGTTGGCTAAATGGGCGAAGTTCTAAAAAAAATGCTGATAATAACCTGAAAAACCAATAAAACTATGTACCTCAGTTACCTTCGTTGGAGTAGGTCATTCTTGCATAGCCTTTTTCTTCGTTGGATCTATAGATATTTAATCTTTAGAGACAATGTGGCCCAAAAAGTAAACTTATTTGAGCCAAAAATCACACTTGCTAAAATTCTCATATAATTTATTTCTTCTATGTGTCTTCAGGATAGTACAGATGTAACACCTCGACCCCAGTTACCCAGAGTCAGTGCATTATTACATAACATTTGAATGATCAGAAAAGATGAAGGCTTGAATGACTGATTAGTTTAGTAGCCTTGTAAATACAAGATAAATTCATAAGTTTTACATTACATCATAAAATTAAAAATACAACAACATAGTCTCCATAGTCTACACTCATATCCCCTCATACTATCCCTTCATGTCATTCATAAAATACTTCTTCACATCCTGGGAAAAATAAAACATATAAAGGGGTGAGCCCAGATGCCCAGTAAGGATAACAATATAGCGGAAACTTTCATAAATAAGCATAAACTTTTAAGTCAATGTATAACTAAAACAAAATCCATTTAAACATGAACTTCAACGTAAAATGGAAGAAATAAAATGAAATAATGTCATTTACTTATTCACATGGATATTCTACTAGTCGAATAATCACATGAAAAATCAATAAAAACATTCATAATTATGGAATGCATAATGCCAGACTATCATAACCACATAGTCAAGGCCTTGTTCCAAGACTACAAATAAGATGTCGTCTAGGCCTTGTTCCAAGACACTATTTTGTCTCATGAGACCTACCGATGCATCATGGAGCTATAGCGGGATCCACCTGTCACTTATTAAGTCCAATGCATTCCTCATATGAACAGGTTTAAACATAACACAAACATTCGTATTAAAACTAGCCTACGAAATGTCAATAATTTCTCCATAAACATTGAATGTTATAAAAATAACACTTCCATAGTAAAAAAATATCACAAAACCAACAATACAATATTGAAGTTTTGTCTCATAATGATTCAACCTCAAATAAGCTTAAAATCTATCAAAGGATGTTGACATTGATGAAATCAAAACTATTTCAGAGAAATATATCTTTTTTTAATTTATTTAAAAGTCACATAATTATAAAATAAAACATTTACTTTGAAAATATCCTTATAATCTTGTAAGGTAAGTTTCAAAGATTTTATAATGGTGGAAAATATCCACACCCGCCATATAAGTTAAAAAAATACACTCTTACATTAATTTTGTCGAAAAGGTTAAAAAGGACCTTGTTTAGAAAACAACGAAAAGATTCCTTTAGAAACATATTATAAGAATTAAAATAAGGGTATATATGACTTTAACCCATAGTCTGTAAAATAGTAATAAAGATTTGAAATACTTTTTTAAGAAACATGGATGTTGATGATAAAGAGGTCCCAGTAGATAATCACGTATAAAAAACCTCGGATAATGAAGGGATTGTGAAATAAACCCAACACTTGTACTTTTCCTTGGTTGAGGGTAGGTTAACCTCCTATATAATGGGGAAATAATTGTTAATAAATTATAAAATAGTCATATACATTAATATGATATCATATATGATCTTTTAAAATTGATTAGATAATAATATCTTAGTATTATCATCGTTTCGGGTGTTAATGGATTTGTTTTCCTTTATATTCTTTTTTATGTGAGACATAGTTGTTATGGATGGGATATATATTATTCATATCCATAATGATATCATGTCTCTAAAAATTATTTTTAATCATCAAATGATATTTAATCTTGAATGGATACAATGGGGAATGAATCTCATCGCGTTCGTGGAGACGGTAATCTGTACATACGCACAAGATACAATATCATT
Source organism: Viscum album (assembly GCA_963277665.1). Classification (NCBI taxonomy): domain Eukaryota; kingdom Viridiplantae; phylum Streptophyta; class Magnoliopsida; order Santalales; family Viscaceae; genus Viscum; species Viscum album. The sequence goes on along the minus strand of OY728123.1, from coordinate 740,105,928 downwards.
CTTTTGATATTAAAATAATATATAACTGGATGGTATATCATATATAAAGAATAATTATCATGTTATATTTATTATTTACAGGAATTACATATCATTATTATACCCATCCAAATAATAATGTATTGAATAACAATTAAACCACGACGTGGAGACGGTAGGCCGTACGTACGCACGTATGGTGACATGTCATTCAAAGGATGGATAGAATACTGAATATGGTTGTACCATATTTATAATAACATCAAGTTATATAGAAGATACTAGAGTTATAATTTTATAATGTAAATAAAAAAGAAAGAAGAAGTTGAAGATGAAATGAACTTGAAAGAGGGTGGTGAAAACATTTCCTCTTTTTCGGGTTCTTCCTTTTGATTTGATCAAAAGGGCTCCTTAGGATAGCTTAGTGATCAAACTAAGGCCTCTAAGTTTAAGTTAGGGAAGTTGAGAGAATATGTGGGCAGGTTTTTTCCAAGCCAAAAGGCTTTGAAGGTGTGAATTAGAGAGAAGGGGGAGTTCCCTTTTATAAGAGGGGTGAGTGGAAACTTAGGAAAAGCTATAAATATTATTTTTATAATAAATTCATATTCGGTTTCTAATGGATCAAAAGTGGACTATTTAAAGGATAAGGGGGGGGGGGCAGGTCTAAAACCACTCAACAAATATGTTTTAGATAGGTTTGGGTCAATATATTAACCTTATCATTTATATTTAACTCTTAGTTAAATAGTTTGACATTTACCATGTCTCTTCGTATTTTTATATTATATATTTAATAAACATACTATATACCTCCTAGAGACCCCCAAGTGGTCCATTAATTATACACATATCATTATATAAGTCCTTGGGTAGAACCGTAGATTTTTAGGAATATAATATCACTTAATAATATATTATTTGTTTTAAAAACTCTTTTATGCCAATTTTGAAACTATTGGGTATTTAGTTTATGATAATTTCATAACAGCATTATTAATTCAAAAACAATTTATATAACCAATACTAATATGTCATATTAATAGAGGAAATTAGTGTAATGCATCAAAAGTCTCAAATTACATTTATTTTGATATTTATAATATCAATTATTTTAATATTTCATTAATTAGGTAATTAGTGCATCACCATTGTGTCACAAATAAATTAACTTATTTAATTTCTAAAAATTATAAATAAAAAAAAATTATATAGAAAATCATATTATATTTCTAATGAATAGTTATAATAGAAATTATCTTAGTTATATCCCTACATTAAAAATGTTTTATTTATTAAAAATTGATTTTAACTCTTTTAACTCTTCTTTGAATTAAATAATAATAAATGCCCTAATCTAATCCAAGTGGACCTAAATGATAATATTTTATTCCTTAGGTTGTTTTGGTTGAGCTACACTTGTACAATAGAATTAGGACATGTTTTAGGGTAATATTAATATCATTTTTACCCTTAATTACCCTATTTACTTGTAAACATGGTAAATAAAAGTAAAAATTTACTATTCACAAAAAAATATTTTCAACTTATTGAACCCCTTTTTACTTCTTGATATTAACCGTGTCTCTCGGATTTTTGAAATTCCACTCACAGAAGCGGTAAAATTTAGTTTTATGTGAAATTGAAAATTTTCCTAGGAGATGGGTAAAAGACGGTGAAAAGTTCAATAAAATTTTTATATATCTAAAATTATTCTAAAATAACTCCATTGAATTACATTTAGCTTATATAGGTATTATGTATTGAATTTGACCTTAATTAAATTTAAATAAAATAAATAATTATTTAAATTAAAATTCGGTTTTAAACTATAACTCATTGTTTTTTCACTATTCATCAAAAATTGAATGTTTTTAGAAAAATACCAAAAAAATCCCATGAAGTTAATTTTGATATTCAAAATCCAAAAATGAAGTCCATTTCCAAAGATAAAACTTTATTAAATTTCAAAAAGTGGGTATTACTATTAATAACTGCTAGTTTGATTGGTTGTGGTGTGTGTTAGAACTCGAAGTTGCGTACAACACACGCTCCCGTATTATTCAAAGTGAAGCGTACTATGGAAGCTTTGTAACACCCCAAGCTTCCACGGTACACTTCTCTTTGAATAATATGGCAGCATGTGTTGTACGCAAATTCAAGTTCTAACACACACCACAACTAATCAAAGTAGCCATTATGAATCATAATACCCACTTTTTAAAATTATAAAAATTTTATATTTCAAAATGGACATCATTTTTGTATTCGTAATATTGAAATTATCCAAAGTTGAATTTTTTGTAATTTTCTGAGAACTGCCAATTTTTTATGAATAGTGAAAAATACTTAAAACAAATTTTTTAATCAAAATAATTTATAGGGATAAGTTATACTATTTAGTGGTTTTAAATTATAATTAGAATATATTTTTACCATTTTATCCAATGGTGTTCATTAGAATTAATTTCACTTTGAAATTGGACATAAACAATTGTCAATCTTTTGATATATATTGTTTCTAAAAAACACGCAATTTGTTGTGACAACGGTAATTAATTATAAAATTAATTAATGTAACATATATGTTTGGAATTTTCTAAAATAGACATCATTTTTTAATTCGGAATATCAATTATAGCTTAGGGTCAAATTTTGGCATTGTTCTGAAAAACTTCAATTTTTGATGAATAGTGAAACCACTTAGTGGTAGTTAAAAAACTGATTTTTTCTTTAAATGAAACATTACCACTTCTGTGATTTTATTTTCAAAAATCCGACATACATTTTTGTCATTAGGAAGTAAAATTTGGTGTAATGGGATTAAAATAATTTTTTGGTGAATAGTAACTTTTAAGTTTAATTAATCGCGATTAAATGTAATTAGGGAAATCTAAGGTAAAAATAGTATTATAAAAATATGGAATGACCTTTACACTTATCAAACCACTATTGGATGTGTCATGGCCGACCAATAAAATCCATGGGTCAACTTGGGGACCCCATGGAGCCACATTGGTAGGAAAAGGACATAAATAACTTTTTATTTAATGTTAAAATAAAAAGGTCCCAAACAAGAGTTTTTTTACTAAAACAATTTCTAAATGGGGTTATAAAAGTCATAATTTTGACTATAAATATTCATTAGAAAGATAAAACGATTTCCTACATCATGATAGTTTTTTTATAATTTTTAGACATTAAATAAATTAAATTATTTATGACACCATGATGATGCAGCGATTACCTCATTAATTAACGATTTAAATAAAATGAAAAGATAATGTACAATCCAAGTCTTAAACTTTTTCAAAGCCTATTGGATGGGTAGATTTCGAACCCTTATCACCTTATCCTCGAATCCTAGAAGTGTGGGACCTTTAGAATCCGAAAATCATTGTATAATAAAGTAATATTTCATTACTTTCCAAGAGTGCCCCTCCTCTCCACTTATAAAAGGCCCCCACCACTACCACGTTACTCACACTTTCAAAGCCTTTTGGCTCGGCCATACTCTGCCCAAATACTCTCCCAACTTCCCTCCCTTACTCTTCGATGCCTCACATTGGGCAGAAGTCTTTCCAAGTAAGCCTTTGGCTCAAATCAAAAAGAGTTACCCCATTTTAAGGTAATGCCTTCTCCTATGTTCTTTTATTTTATTTTTCTTCTCCATCCCCCTAAACACATTTTATTAATTTCTTTTGTAACAACAAAAGAATCATAAATATACTAGGATGTTGTTATAATAAGGATTCTAGCTACACTTACACACACCTACATCTAATGGTTAAAGAGCATACTGTTTCTGTGGATGGGGAATTTTTGCCCCACGAAATGATGATTGTTCAACAATCATATAACACCTCTAATGGTGGCCATTATGATGAAAATATTTTTATATATGATATATATTATTTTTTCCTTATGATTTTTTATTTTTCATTTATGTCATACCTTTATGGTTTCCATTATGGGTAAATGCAATATTTTCATTTTAGGAAGTGCGGACTACCGCCCCCTCAAAGTGATTTGAATCGTTAATACCATATGTGGGATGTATAAAGGATGAAGTAAATGGTATTATACACTATATTATACTGGAATTATATTATATATTTATATCATTATTATTTCATTCCATTAAATATGAAATAGAAATTAAAGTAGCGTTCATGCGTACGTACGGCTTACCGTCTCCATGAACGGTGCATTTCATTTCTTAACTCTAAATGTTACGTAATATTATGAATGAATGTATATACTGGATATATATGATATATATTATATATACATCATGAATATAATTCTGGATATAATGGATATTTCACCACATGAACAACTTGTAATTATAAGAAGTTTATTTTTGACTCAAGTACCATAGATCGACAAAACGACTGTTATTAACATAAATAATTACATAATGTTCATAACATGGTAATAAGTGATATAAAATGAATAAAATACTTGAAAAGGGTTATTAAAAAATTCTAAATTAACTCTAGTTTATTATTCATGAGGTTAAAGAATGGTCTAGTCAAGATAGGACGCAAGGTAAGGGAACTTCTTAACCCAATTTCTATTCTTTGGGTTAATCTCCTACTTTCAAATTATGTCATGATATTATTATGTCCTATCTTGTATTTGTACTTTATTTATGTTTACTTATAGTGAATACACATAATTGATCTACTTTATTTAAAAATAATGATCTTTGTAAGGGTCTTCGTCTCAATATCCGTTCATTGAGGCATATTTGGTTTTATACACAACTTTCCTTTATATGGTGTATAAACCCCTTTGACTTTTAATTTTATTCAAAAGGAATATTTTTATACAAAATGTTTTTACTAAACGACAAAAGGAATGTTTTTTGTACGTATGCGGCGACAACGACTTCTCCGCCGCCGTGACCATTATTTGATTTTCGGCTTCCTCTACATGCCATACCGTTTTTTTTAAATAAAAATAAATACCATGTTTTACTTTTCTTTTATTTTGGTATTGAAAATTGTTTTGAAAGTGTTTTTATTACATCAATATTTTGTATTGATATCTTGTTATTGAAATGTGTAAATGTTATGTTTCCTTTATGCATGTTTTAGGTGATACGATTATATTATGGTTTATGATATGTTTAAACCTGTTCATATGAGGAATGCATTGGACTTAATAAGTGACAGGTGGAGCCTGCTATAGCTCCTCGATGCATCGGCAGGTCTCATGAGACAAAATAGTGTCTTGGCACGAGGCCTTGACAAAATATTATTTGTGGTCTTGGCATGAGGCCTTGGCTACGTTGTTATGATAGTCTGGCATTATGCATTCCATAATTATGAAAGTGGTTATTGATATTTCATGTAAATATTCGACCAGTATAATATCCATGTGAGTAAGTAAATGGCATTATTTCATTTTACTTTTTCCATATTATGCTAAAGTTCAAGTTTAAAAGGCTTTTGTTTTAGTTATACATTGCCTTAAATGTTAATGTTTGTTTATGAAATCTTCCGCTATATTGTTATCCTTACTGAGCATCTGAGCTCACACCTTTCAATGTTTTATTTTTTCTTGGATGTGAAGAAGTATATTATGAATGATCTGCAGGTATAATATAAGGGGATATGAAGATAATGTCTTTTAGTTTTGTTTTACATTATGATGTAATGTAAGACTTTTGAATGTATCTAGTGTTTCCAAGGCTACTAAACTAATCGGTCTTTCGAGACTTGATCTTTTGTGATCATGCCAATGTTACGAAGTAATGCACTGACTCTAGGTAGCTGGGGTCGGGGCGTTACAGTTGGTATCAGAGGCAGTTTAGTACTAACCTTGGAAGCTAGATTTAGATAAACTCTGATTAGAGCACATAGCCCAAAGATAGACTGTGAGGATTAGTATAGAAGAACTTCCTAGATTTTTGGTATTATAGAGATGTTGTGAGTTTTCCGACCAATACATCCCTGTCTGGATACGAGCAGGTAGAGGCGGCTTTGGCACAGATGTACCTAGGGGTAAAACCCGAAAACACCGCTTTGAGCTAGACTCGAACGAGAACTGGTGCACGACAACAGGCCTTGCTTCACTCTTGGTTATGACACTCCCGAGGGATATGATTAGGATAATTCTCATTTTCTTTACAAACAACTATGAAGGGTTATGAGTATATACTTCATTAAATAAAACGTTTTTATTATTATTATGGATTATATCCATAAATAGTTCAATTATTGTTAAGTGTTTTACAAGTATGGAATTATGTATTTTGATTAATAAATTAATCTAGTTTATGCCATTGTTTAGAAATGGCGCCTAGTGGAAGGAATGGAAACCGTATCAATGCACGCACTCTGTGTAGGGATTTCCCTCCTGCTCAAGATAATTATTGTGGATCTGGAGATACAACTGGTGATGATAAACTTATTACCATACTGGGACAACTCACTCAGGTTATGAAGAATAACCTTACTCGTATGGAGCACCATGATCCGCAATGTGGAGGATCAATGTTAGACCGCTTCATGAGGAAACAACCACAAAAATTTAATGGGGGTACAAATCCTTTAGTAGATGAGGAATGGATAAACACCTTAGAGAAAATATTCCATGCCTTGGGGAGTAGCGAAAGGGAGAAGGTTGTCATGGTTGTCTAACGCCTCACTGGTGATGCCGATCAATGGTGGTCGCTGATTCAAAACACAAAGGAAGATGAAGAAGTATCAAGTATGGAGTGGAGGGAGTTTAAGGAATTTTTCTTAGAAAAATATTTTCCTCGTGACCATCGAGCTGATATGGAAAGGCAATTTCTGAGTCTGATACAATAGGAGGATGAGAATGTCGCAAAGTATGAGGCCAACTTTACAAGGTTAGCGAGACATGCTGCAGATTATATATGTAACCCAAGAAGTAAGATTGATCGTTTCTTTGATGGGTTAAAACCATTTCTCCGTTGAGCAATAGTCTCCAAACCTTCTCGACATACGAAGATATTGTCTCGTGTGCTATCAAGACAGAAAAGAAATTCTCTAAATCTTATGACAATAAAGTAAAGCAAGAGAAGAAGAGAACTGTGGAGCAAGAGATAGATAAAGGGAAAAAGGGAAAGAAGGATTTTCCATTATGTGATAATTGTGGGAAGAATCACCCTGGTACTTGCCTAAAAGGAATGGGAGTTTGTTATAAATATGGAGAAAAAGGTCACCAGGCGCGTGATTGCAAGGGAAAGAAAGAGGCTATCAATGTTGAATGCTACAATTGTAGAGAAATGAGGCATTATGCAAATGAATGTCCTAAGCGTCAGGGAAACTTACCTCAGAAAAGGCCAAGGGATCAAGGACAATCTTATGCTGTTACTACAGTTGAAGCGGAATAATTATTGTATTGGTGCTTTTGGACTCATGGATTATATTCTGGTTATTAGAATAATGTGATATATATATATAAGGATTGTACTGCAGTACTTGATGTTTCAGTAAGGTTTTAATACGATTAAGGTAATTATATTTTTAGTATGTGACAATAAGAGAAACTTTACTTTGTTTGGGGAATCTGATAAATTGATTTTGGAATTAAGAGACCTTTTAGAGAAAGTTTGAACAGATGTATTTTGGATAACTATAAAGGTTGGGATGGATTAAGTTGAACTATAAATAGTATTGTTTAAGGTTAAAACAATTATGAAGATTATTTTTGGAATATTATAATACTATATTTTTAGGAAATGGCCAACCTGTAGGGTAGGGAATAACCCGTCGCGTCGGACAAAGCTATAGGAATCGAACCCACAACCATAGTGCGACATGCCTTTATTACCTACCACTAGCCTACAGGAAGTCCCTGGTTATTAAAAAATAGTTTTAATAATCTAAATGGTATGTGATAAAATTTGGAACCTTATACAATTAGGATAAATAGAATATTTTTGAGTTCTATTACCTTTTAGAGTGAAAGATGGGTTTGTGGTAAAAAAAATTTATGAATGAAAGTCTACATGACAAGTATGTATATTCCCTTACATTCTTAGTAAATCTCTTAAATAAACTCCTCAACTTTATAAAAGGTAACGTAAAACAAAAACGTTGCCGGTTAACTTTTCCAACTGGGGATTTAATGGCCGTTTAACCAATCACAAGTTTATGATTTTCTTGTGGTTAAATTTCTCCTAATCCAGTTTTCTACAACTCTCCATCAGACCTTGATGGTTTGTTTTTCTTCCATATCCATATTTTCATATAATCCTAGTATGGGCTATCTCGGTGACCTTTATACTTATCTTTCTTTATTTTAAAGTTATATTTTTATTAACCTTATTTCCGATGTGGGTTTTCCACAAAGGTATTTTCTATTTTCAACCTTTTATTTTCAATGAAAAATTTCAAATTGAAAGGATGCAATTTATTGAAGGAGGGCAGAATGTAACACCCCAAGCTTCCCCGGTACACTTCTCTTTGAATAATACTGTAGCATGTGTTGTACGCAACTTCGAGTTCTAACACACACCACAACTAATCAAAGTAGCAGTTATGAATAGTAATACCCACTTTTTAAAATTATATAAATTTTATATATTTTAAAATGGACTTCATTTTTGTATTCGTAATATTTAAATTATCCAAAGTTGAATTTCTCGTAATTTTCTGAGAACTTCCAATTTTTTATGAATAGTGAAAAATAGTTAAAACAACATTTTTAATAAAAATAATTTGTAGTGATAAGTTATACGATTGAGTGGTTTTAAAGTATAATTAGAATATTTTTTTACCATTTTATCCAATGGTGTTCATTAGAATTAATTTCACTTTGAAATTGGACATAAACAATTGTCAATCTTTTGATATATATTGTTTCTAAAAAACACGCTATTTGTTGTGACAACGGGAATTAATTATAAAATTAATTAATGAAACATATATGTTTGGAATTTTTTAAAATATACATCTTTTTTGAATTTGGAAAATCAATTATAGCTTAGGGTGAAATTTTGGCATTGTTCTGAAAAACATCAATTTTTGATGAATAGTGAAACCACTAAGTGGTACTTAAAAAACTGATTTTTCGTTTAAATGAAACATTACCAATTTTGTGATTTGATTTTCAAAAATATGACATACATGGTTGTCATTAGGAAGTAAAATTTGTTTCAATGTGATTAAAATAATTTTTTTGGTGAATAGTAACTTTTAAGTTTAATTAATCGCGAATAAAGGTAATTAGTGAAATTTAAGGTAAAAATAGTATAATAAAAATATGGAATGATATTTACACTTGTCCAAACACTATTGGATGTGTCATGGCCGACCAAGAAAATCAATGGGTCAACTTGAGGACCCCATGGAGCCACTTTGGTAGGAAAAGGACATAAATAACTTTTTATTTAATGTTAAAATAAAAAGGTCACAAACAAGAGTTGTTTTACTAAAACAATTTTTAAATGGGGTTATAAAAGTCATATTTTTGACTATAAATATTCATTAGAAAGAAAAAACGATTTCCTACATCATGATAGTTTTTTTATAATTTTTAGACATTAAATAATTTAAATTATTTATGACACCATGATGATGCAACGATTACCTCATTAATTAACGATTCAAATAGAATGAAAAGATAATGTAAAATCCAAGGCCTACAGTTGTCCAAATCCTATTGGATGGGTAGAGTTCGAACCCTTATCACCTTATCCACGAATTATAGACGTGTGGGACCTTTATAATCCTAAAATCATTGTATAATAAAGTAATATTTCCTTACTTTCCATGAGTGCCCCTCTTCTCCACTTATAAAAGGCCCCCACCACTACCACCTTACTCACACTTTCAAAGCCTTTTGGCTCGTAAATACTCTGCCCAAATACTCTCCCAACTTCCCTCCCTTACTCTTAGAAGCATCACTTTGGGCAGAAGTCTTCCCAAGGAAGCCTTTGGCTCAAATCAAAAAGGGTTGCCCGATATTAAGGTAATGTATTCTCTTGTGTTCTTTTATTTTATTTTTCTTCTCCACCCCCCAAAACACTTTTTATTCATTTCTTTTGTAACAAAAACAGTATCCTAAATATACTAGGATGTTTTTATAAGAAGTATTAGAGCTACACTTACACACACCTACATCTAATGGTTAAAGAACATATTGTTTCTGTGGATGGCGAATTTTTGCCTCACGAAACGATGATTGTTCAACACTCATATAACACCTCTAATGGTGGCCATTATGATGAAAATAATTTTATATACAATATATATTATGTTTTACTTATGATTTTGTATTTTTCATTTATTTCATACCTTTATGGTTTCCATTATGGGTGAACGCGATATTTTCATTTTAGGAAGTGCGGACTACCGCCCCCTCAAAATGATTTGAATCGTTAATACCATATGTGGGATGTATAAAGGATGGAGTAAATGGTATTATACACTATATTATACTGGAATTATAGTATATATTTATATCATTATGATTTCATTCCATTAAATATGAAATATAAATGAAAGTAGTGTTTATGCGTACGTACGGCTTACCGTCTCCATGAACGGTGCATTTCATTTCTTACCTCTAAATGTTACGTAATATTATGAATGAATGTATATACTGGATATATATTATATATATGATATATAAATGATGAATATAATTCTGGATATAATGGATATTTCACCACATGAACAACTTGTAATTATAAGAAGTTTATTTTTGACTCAAGTACCAAAGATCGACAAAACGACCGTTATTAACATAAATAATTACATAATTTTCATAACATGGTAATAAGTGATATCAAAGGAATAAAATACTTGAAAAAGTTTCTTAAGAAAATATAAATTAACTCTAGTTTATTATTCAGGAGGTTAAAGAACGGTCGAGTCAAGATAGGGCGCAAGGTAAGAGAACTTCTTAACCCAATTTCTATTCTTTGGGTTAATCTCCTACTTTCAAATTATGTCATGATATTATTATGTCCTATCTTGTATTTGTACTTTATTTATGTTTAATTATAGTGAATACAAATAATAGATCTACTTTATTTAAAAAAATGATATTTGTAAGGGTCTTCGTCTCAATATCCTTTCATTGAGGCATATTTGGTTTTATACACAACTTTCCTTTATATGGTGTATAAACCCCTTTGAATTTCAATTTTATTCAAAATGAATCTTTTTATACGAAGTTTTTTTAATAAACGACAAAAGTAATGTTTTTTGTACGTATGAGGCGATAACGACTTCTCTGCCGCCGTGACCATTATTTGAGTTTCAGCTTCCTCTACAAGCCATACCTTTTTTTTAAATAAAAATAAATACCATGTTTTACTTTTCTTTTATTTTGGTATTGAAAATAGTTTTGAAAGTGTTTTTATTACATCAATGTGTTGTATTGATATCTTGTGATTGAAATGTGTAAATGCCATGTTTCCTTTATGCATGTTTGATTTGATACAATTATGTTATGGTGTATGATATGTTTAAACCTGTTCATATGAGGAATGCATTGGACTTAATAAGTGACGGGTGGAGCCCGCTATTGCTCCTTGATGCATCGGCAGGTCTCATGAGACAAACTAGTTTCTTGGCACGAGACCATGACAAAATATTATTTGTGGTCTTGGCACGAGGCCTTAGCTATGTTGTTATGATAGTCTGACATTATGCATTCCATCATTATGAAAGTGGTTATTGATATTTCATGTGAATATTCGACCAGTAGAATATCCATGTGAGTAAGTAAATGGAATTATTTCATTTTACTTTTTCCATATTATGCTAAAGTTCAAGTTTAAAAGGCTTTTTTTAGTTATACATTGCCTTAAATGTTAATGTTTGTTTATGAAAGCTTCCGCTATATTGTTATCCTTAATGCGCATCTGAGCTCACCCCTTTCAATGTTTTAATTTTTCCAGGATGTGAAGAAGTATATTATGAATGATCTGCAGGGATAATATAAGGGGATATGAAGAGAAGATGTTGTAGTTTTGTTTTACTTTATGTTGTAATGTAAGACTTGTGAATGTATCTAGTGTTTCCAAGGCTGCTAAACTAATCGGTCTTTCGAGACTTGATCTTTTGTGATCATGCCAATGTTACGAAGTAATGCACCGACTCTGGGTAGCTGGGGTCGGGGCGTTACAAGCTTGGGGTGTAAGATTCCCCCCTCCTTCAAATAATTTCATCCTCAAAATTTCTCAAATAATACAATGTGAAAAGACTTGGGTGATTCTTCATCATAAGTTCCTCGGGTTCCCACGTTGCCTCTTCCATTTTATGGTTTCTCCAAAGAACTTTTACCAGACGAGTCATCCGGTTTATCATCACTTATTCTGTTGTATCCAGAATCCCAATGGGCTTGTCGCAATAAGACCGATCAGGATCTAGTTATAATTCCTCGTAAGTAAGTACATGTGTTGGGTCAGGCATGTGTTTTCTCAACAGTGATATGTGGAACACATAATGAACTTTGGAGATACTTGGCGACATTTCTAAACAGTAAGCTACAACCCCAATTCGTTCTAGAATTTCGAAAGGTCCTATGTACCAGGGACTCAATTTACCTATCTTACCGAAATGTATAACTCCCTACCTTGGAGATACCTTTATGAAAACATGATCTCCTACATGAAATTTCAAATCCTTCCTTCGATTATCAGCATAGCTCTTCTGCCTACATTGAGCTGCTTTGATGTGGTTTTGGATTACCTTTAACTTTTCCATAATTTCCTTTGCCAGTTCTGGGCCTACGAGTTTTCCTTCCCCAACATCATCCCAACATGTTGGTGTGCGACATCTCTTTCTGTATAATACTTTATATGGCACCATTTGAATACATGAATAGAAGCTATTGATATTGGAAAATGCCACCAGAGGTAAATATTGAATCCACATACCCTGAAAGTCAAGTGAGAAGGAACTCAACATGTCTTCTACGGTTTGAATAGTCCGTTCTGATTGTCCATCTATTTGAGGATGGTAGGCAGTGCTCAAATGAAGTTCAGTATCAAAGGCCTTCTAAAGAATCTTCCGTAATCTTGAAGTAAAATGAGGGTTAGGATCAGAAACAATCGATAGGGGTACACCATGAAGTCTCACAACTTCATTAATATATAGTCTTGCTAGACGTTCAAGTGGTAGATCTTCTCTTATAGAAACAAAATATGCTAACTTGGTAAGACGATCAACAATAACCCATATTGCATCATTCCTTCTAGGAGTATTTGGTAGTACCATGATAAATTCCATCGTGATATTATGCTATTTCCACTCAGGTATGGGAAGTGGTTTCATGACTCCTCCAGGCTGTTGCCCTCCATCTTTCACTTTTTTACAAACATTACATCTTGACACAAAATCAGAAATCTCTCTCTCCATGTGGTCCCACCAAAAATGCTCCTTCAAATCCATATACATTTTAGTGCTCTCAGGGTGTATAGAGAAATTGGAACTATGAGCATCGTCCAACAATTCCCTTTTTTGATCAGGTATATCGGGAACACAAAGTCTCCTCCCAAATTTCAAAATTCCATATTCATACACAAAGTCACTCAATCTCCCATCATTCACAGCTTTAATCTTCTTTTCACACTCTTCATCATCAGTCTAAGAATTCTTTATCCTTTCTAGTAAAGATGGTTTGGAAACCATTTGAAAAATCATTGATGTTTCACCTTCAATGGTTACTCTGATATCCAACATTGCTAGATCCATGAAAATAGGATCCCTCTCAACACTCATCATGTTCAAAACACCATGATATTTTCTAATCAAAGCATCTACCACCATATTTTCCTTCCCCAGGTGTTAGTGTATCATGAAATCATAATCCTTGAGTAGTTCAAGCCATCTCCTTTGCCTCATGTTGAGTTATTTTTGTGAGAGAATATACTTCAAACTCTTGTGATCAGTATAAATCTCACATTTATCAGAATAGAGATAGTGTCTCCAAATATTCAAAGAAAAGATTACAGTTGATAACTCAAGATCATGAGTAGGATTGTTTTGCTCATGAATTATCAGCTGTCATGATGCATAGGCAATAATCCTATCATTCTGCATAAAGACACAACCAAGTCCTTTATTCGATGCATCACTATAAATAACAAACCTATCATTTCACAATGGTAGATTCAATATAAGATCATTGACTAATCTTCTATTCAGTTCTTCGAAACATTCTTCACACTCTTTTTTTCAAACAATTTAACCCCTTTACATATGAGATTTGTTAATGGGTTAGCAAACCGGAAAAAATTCTGGACGAAACGTCGATAATGACCAGCTAATCCAATAGAACTATGTACCTCAGTTAATATCATCAGGGCTGGAAATTCTTGGATTGCCTTAGTCTTAGAAGGATCAAAAGAGATTCCATCCTTAGTGAAAATATGGCCATGAAAAGAGATCTCCTAAAGCCAGAATTCACACTTTCTAAACATCCCATATAATTCATGTCTTCTAAGACTCTTCAGGATAATGCACAAGTGATTTTCATGGTCTTCGTATCATTTGGAATATACCAAGATATCGTCAATAAATACCACTACAAAATCATGGAGATATTCCTTGAAAACTATGTTCATTAGATCCATGAAAACAGAGGGTGCATTAGTCAGCCCAAAAGGCATTGCTGTAAACTTGTAATGCCCATACATAGTTCGAAATTATAGCATCCCGCCTTTTTATCACATAAGCTTTCATTACATTATACAAAACTCAGGATCTTTAAGGTTTAGTGTCTTGGAAACCAGGAACTTAAAACATGAAAACATAAAACATTCTTCTAAAAGACTTGAAAGGCTTCTCCTCATGTTCATCCTAGGTTCATTACGACATCACATAACCTGGGATCATACATCAGAAGAAAGGGTGAGCAGAAAGCCCAGTAAGGGAAACAAGGGAAACATTTAACATGTGAACTTGAGATACATCAACTATGTCATGAACAAGAACTTTAAGGCATGATAAAAAAATCATGTTTCATATCATAATAAAAATAAAATTTTCATAACTTGAAGATGTGGCTACATCATTTAACATAGACAATCATGAACATATCACCAAGGTCCATCCCCAAGGTGTCATTTGAAAATTACCAAGGTTATTAACCAAGGTATCGTGAAAATTGTAATCTCTAGTGGTTACATCATTACCCAATGCATTGGAGTGCTATCAGGGCGCACCCTTAAATTTTCCTTTATTATCATGTGAGCCACATATATCATCATCAAACATTTCATAAATAACCCATATAGTATAAAATAAATGGGTTTCATTTCATAATCATAACGTTTAAAAAACTGCTTTAAAGACATGATCTTTACGTTACTTTAAACCCACGGAAAGGGAAAGTGGGTATCATGTATGTAAATCCCAGAATTTCAAATAGAAAATTTTTATATATATGTGAATACCCTTGTAGAAATAGGAGCTCTGAGTATTCATTTTATAACATAAAATAATTTTGAGAAAAGAGAGGCATTTTGAGATGAAAATTCTGCAGCATAACGGCTATGTTACAAGGTTTTAGAAAACTTTGAAAAGAGAGGGATCATGGGTCGAACAATCATAATTGACCCATAAAATAGTAGAGGGACAGAATAAGAAGTATATATGGACATGGTGATGAAATTTCAAGGATATACCATTTTAAATGAAAAACATGTAACGAAGACAAAAGTTTGATTTCTCTTATGAAAGTTCGGCAGCCTAACGGCGTTACTTAAACTTCAAAATACTGAATTGAAGAGATAAAATGGGGTATCTCATAATATGAACATAAGAGTCCAGTATGATAGGTATAGAGATCATACCCCAACATAACAAAAAGGAACTTGAAGGAATTGACATGAAAGTAGAACTTCAAAACGAGAAGGGTGAAGAACCACTTAAAAATTCGGCAGCCTAACGGCGCCACTTAAAACTTCAAAATATGGAATTGAAGAGATCAAATGGGGTCTCTCATCATATGATCATGAAAGATAAGTATGATAAATTTAGAGATCATACCCCAACATAATAAAAATGAACTTGAAATACTTTACATGAAAATAGATCTTGAAAAATGAGAAGGGAGAGAGAATCCGTTACAAAAATTTCGGCAGCCTAACGGCACCACTTAAAACTTCATAAAACGAAATAATGAGAGTAAGAGGGGATCTCTCATTATATGAACATGAAAAGGGCAGTAAGAGGAGTATAGAAGAACATCCTCCAACATAAGAACATGGAGCATAAAAGGAATGACATAAAAGAGATTACTTGAAATTAAAGAGAGAGGTCGGATCCCTTACCTTAAAACGTGACTCTTAAAACTCAAAGGTTTGGACCTTGAGGGCTTGGGGGCACCTTGGGAGGACTCCTTGGGATGTAATGAGAGCAGAAATTCTTTGGGGAAGAGTGTGGAGTCGAATGGATGAGATGAGGGCTTGGTATTTATAGGGAAAGTGAGGGGACAAGGCATTAATGGCCAAGGGACACCTCACATGTGCTTTTCTCAAACCCATGTGCTCTCCCTTGGAATTTACCATGGAGTTAGGCCACATGGGCCCCCAAAAACAATAATGCATCACCCTTGGCCGGACAACCCTTAAAATATCTCATGACATCATCATGACACAGCTATGATGTCATTAAACATACCGAAACCCTAAAACTGCATTTTTACTATTCACTGAAAATTCAACTTTCTCAGAAAAATCCCAAAATTTCACACTAACCAAATATCAATGCTCTGATTTCAAAAATGAACTCCATTTTAGAAAAATAATTTTCTAAATATTTTTAAATATATTTTTAAATAAATACAGTATTCACCAAAAATTCATTTTTTCAGAAAAAACCCCAAAAATTACCAAAACATAATATCGGTGATCTGAGTTCAAAAATGAAATCCATTTTATAAAAATAATTTTCTAAATATTTTTAATTTAATTTTTAATTAAAAAACACTATTCACCCGAAAAAACTAATACTTGAATAATAATTTATGAAACCGTTATTTAACCATTTTATTGAATCACATTACTTAATCAAGGTTCCTAGATTATATTAATACTTTCTTTAAGTGAGATTACTAATCCATTTGGACACATTACTAATCCTAATCATAAAGTCACTATTCATAATTTACTATTCATCAAAAATTAAGTTGATCTTATTAGTCTCTAAATTTTGTACTGAACATAATTGTAGAAGACCATTTTTTGAAAATCATTACACATTTTTAATTATTTAAGGTTCACATAAACATTTTTAAAATATCCTTTTTCTAAAATTCATCAAAAATATGCATACAATATTTATCCGGTCATTTCAAAATTCATAAACTTCATCATAATAAGAAATCTCAATTTTTATTTAAAACAAGGATTACACAAGGTAGTTACGGTCTCGTTACATATCCCCTTATAATACCAGTATAGGACCTAAGAGTAAGGTGTGCTAGGGTGATAGAAGCTTGGGGCGGCTGAGTCAACATTGCCCGAGTAGTAATTTCTATCAGTTTGAACTTCTCACGAAGACGATTCTGTTCCAGCTTCACATGATGAAGTTCGGCTTGGATTTGATCCAGAGCAAAGCCCAATGGTGCTACCTCCTTCCCAAGCTCTGTTAGATGGGCTTCGATCGGTCCAAGACTACTAGGTGAGGCCATCGAATCTTCTTTCTATAATAATTAACCAAGATTACTTAAATTTAGAGACAATAATCAAAACATTTTGTTCACAGCGGTCATATTCACCGATGGTTATATAATAGTCAAAACCCACTGATCTCATTTTAATTATAATCATGTTTATCAAATAAAACATTTTTGTTGAGTATAAAAATAAAATAAAATAACACATGAAATTAGTAACAAGATTTATTCAAAATTTCGGGTCGTTACAATCTTCCACCCTTAAGAAATTGCGTCCTCACAATTTTAAAAAAAATTTGGTTTTGTAATTTCATTGAAAGTCCCACATCGGAAAAAGAGTCTGTGACACCATTACTTTAAAAGAAAGAAAAGGAAGTACAAAGGCCACCCGAGTTTACTCATGCTAGGATTCCATGTAGGAAACATGGACATGGAGGAGAAAACAATGGGTCACGTCCTAAAGGAGAGTGATAGAAAACATGATTAGGAGGAAGTTAACCACCAGAAAATCCCAAAATTATGATGTGTGCAAGCGGTCTTTGATTACCTAGTAGGAAACGTAAACCAACAACGTTTTTGTTTTACGTTTCTTTTCATAACTTTGAGGAATTCATTTACAACATAGAACAAAAACATAAGGAAATATATCTACCTTCATGTAGAGTTTCATCCTTTAATAAGTTTCTACCCAAAACTAATCTTTTCTCTAATCTATGAGCATTCAAAACTACTTGGTCTCATCAAAACACAAGAATCATCTTCTAGAGAATCACATAATCCACAAAAGATCAACTATCTATTTCTTCTCTCTTTAAACATTATCCAAAAAACAGAAAGAGTAAGGTAAAAAAACTCTTCAAAAAGAAATAATCCCATAGGAATGGAAACTACTTTTAAATCTTCAAGTTCCATGGTACTACCCAAAGTTCATCATAGTCCATTCCGTAAATAATGGTCCTTAAAATTCCTCAAAATAAACCAAACTAAGATTGAAACCGAAATACAAGAAAGATTTGATAACATAGTCTACCAAAATAAACTTCATTGTTCATCTCCAAACAACATCAACCACTCCTAACATCTTATAACAAAAGTAGCTAACCTAAACATATTTTACCCAAGATAGGTTAATCATTCCCGTAAGTAACCTAAATTACTATAAGTCCACCTTAAATTCATCGACTCTTCAAAATATAAGTCAACCTTACTCCTCAATGAAAATACCGTTGTAAACTATTTACCTCGATCATATAGGGTCCCCAAAATAGTGTACATCTTCCAAAATAAAAATCATATTTTAATCCCCTAATCATCTCTGTCATCTTAATACGGCAATCATAGCATTTCCTATCACATTGGTTGTTGAGACATGTTCTTCTATTTCCCGCCATTAACTATGAAAAGAAACTATAATTAGGGGCTTATTTACATAGCTAATAATCATGAAAAGGAAACTTTAAGCATAAAAGGATAAACATTTAGAATAAAACTATATCCTAACTTGTGATCACCTAGGTTCCAATCTAGGTTATCCATCATCATATATTCTTATGTGAATCCTTATTTTGTTTTATCCTTGTTCCTTTAATAATGGTTCATACTAAGCTTATGAATTTACCAAAGCATATCCCCCGGGAGTGTCGTAACCAAGAGTGCAGCAAGGCCCGTTTTTGTGTACCAGTTCCCATTCGAGTCTAGCTCAAAGTGGTGTTTTCGGGTTTTACCCCTATGTACATCTGTTCCAGAGCCACCTCTACCTGCTCGTATCCAGATAGAGATGTATTTGCTTGGAAACCCCTTACTCAATACTCACCAAAATACCATTAAGATTTCCTATATTTAAACTTTTCTATAGGGTTCTTCCTAGATTTTTCATATCCTAATTTCCAAAAATAACTAAACCATCCTTTGATACCAACTATAGCATCCCGCCTTTTTATCACATAAACTTTCATTACATTATACAAAACTGAGGATCTTTAAGGTTTAGTGTCTTGGAAACCAGGAACTTAAAATATGAAAACATAAAACATTCTTCTAAAAGACTTGGAAGGCTTCTCCTCATGTTCATCCTAGGTTCATTACGGCATCACATAACCTGGGATCATACATCAAAAGAAAGGGTGAGCAGAAGGCCCAGTAAGGGAAACAAGGGAAACATTTAACATGTGAACTTGAGATACATCAACTATGTCATGAACAAGAACTTTAAGGCATGATAAAAAAAATCATGTGGCATATCATAATAAAAATAAGATTTTCATAACATGAAGATGTGGCTACATCATTTAACATAGACAATCATGAACATATCACCAAGGTCCATCCCCAAGGTGTCATTTGAAAATTACCAAGGTTATTCACCAAGGTATCGTGAAAATTGTAATCTCTAGTGGTTACATCATTACCCAATGCATTGGAGCGCTATCAGGGCGCACCCTTAAATTTTCCTTTATTATCATGTGAGACACATATATCATCATCAAACATTTCATAAATAACCCATATAGCATAAAATAAATGGGTTTCATTTCATAATCATAACGTTTTAAAAACTGCTTTAAAGACATGATCTTTACGTTACTTTAAACCCACGGAAAGGGAAAGCGGGTATCATGTATGTAAATCCCAGAATTTAAAATAGAAAATTTTTATATATATGTGAATACCCCTGTAGAAATAGGATCTTTGAGTAATCACTTTATAACATAAAATAATTTTGAGAAAAGAGATGCATTTTGAGACGAAAATTCTGCAGCATAACGGCTATGTTACAAGGTTTTAGAAAACATTGAAAAGAGAGGGAACATGGGTCGAAAAATCATAATTGACCCATAAAATAGTAGAGAGACAGAATAAGAAGTATATATGGACATGGTGATGAAATTTCAAGGACATACCATTTGAAATGAAAAACATGGAAGGAAGACAAAAGTTTGATTTCTCTTATGAAAGTTCGGCAGCCTAACGGTGTTACTTAAACTTCAAAATACTGAATTGAAGAGATCAAATGGGGTCTCTCATCATATGAGCATAAGAGTCCAGTATGATAGGTATAGAGATCATACCCCAACATAACAAAAAGGAACCTGAAGGAATTGACATGAAAGTAGAACTTCAAAACGAGAAGGGTGAAGAACCACTTAAAAATTCGGCAGCCTAACGACGCCACTTAAAACTTCAAAATACGGAATTGAAGAGATCAAATGGGGTCTCTCATCATATGATCATGAAAGATCAGTATGATAAATTTAGATATCATACCCCAACATAATAAAAATGAACTTGAAATACTTTACATGAAAATAGATCTTGAAAAATGAGAAGGGAGAAAGAATCCGTTACAAAAATTTCGGCAGCCTAACAGCGCCACTTAAAACTTCATAAAACGAAATATTGAGAGTAAGAGGGGATCTCTCATTATATGAACATGAAAAGGGCAGTAAGAGGAGTATAGAAGAACATCCTCCAACATAAGAACATGTAGCATAAAAGGAATGACATAAAAGAGATTACTTGAAATTAAAGAGAGAGGTCGGATCCCTTACCTTAAAACGTGACTCTTGAAACTCAAAGGTTTGGACCTTGAGGGCTTGGGGGCACCTTGGGAGGACTCCTTGGGAGGTAATGAGACCTGAAATTCGTTGGGGAAGAGTGGGGAGTCGAATGGATGAGATTAGGGCTTGGTATTTATAGGGAAATTGAGGGGACAAGGCATTAATGGCCAAGGGACACCTCACATGTGCTTTTCTCAAACCCATGTGCTCTCCCTTGGCATTTACCATGGAGTTAGGCCACATGGGCACCCAAAAACAATAATTCATCACCCTTGTCCGGAAAACCCTTAAAATATCTCATGACATCATCATGACACAGCTATGATGTCATTAAACATACCGAAACCCTAAAACTGCATTTTTACTATTCACTGAAAATTCAACTTTCTCAGAAAAATCCCAAAATTTCACACTAACCAAATATCAATGCTCTGATTTCAAAAATGAACTCCATTTTATAAAAATAATTTTCTAAATATTTTTAAATTTATTTTTAAATAAATACACTATTCACCGAAAATTCATTTTTTCAGAAAAAACCCCAAAAATTATCATAACATAATATCGGTGCTCTGAGTTCAAAAATGAAATCCATTTTATAAAAATAATTTTCTAAATATTTTTAATTTAATTTTTAATTAAAAAACACTATTCACCCGAAAAAACTAATACTTGAATAATAATTTATGAAACCTTTATTTAACCATTTTATTGAATCACATTACTTAATCAAGGTGCCTAGATTATATTAATACTTTCTTTAAGTGAGATTACTAATCCATTTGGACACATTACTAATCCTAATCATAAAATCCCTATTCATAATTTACGATTCATCAAAAATTAAGTTGATCTTATTAGTCTCTAAATTTTTTACTGAACATAATTGTAGAAGACCATTTTTTGAAAATCATTACACATTTTTAATTATTTAAGGTTTACATAAACATTTTTAAAATATCCTTTTTCTAAAATTCATCAAAAATATGCATACTATAAATATCCGGTCATTTCAAAATTCATAAACTTCATCATAAGAAGAAATCCCAATTTTTATTTAAAACAAGGATTACACAAGGTAGTTACGGTCTCGTTACATAGCCCCTTATAATACCAGCATAGGACCTAAGAGTAAGGTGTGCTAGGGTGATAGAAGCTTGGGGCGGCTCAGTCAACATTGCCCGAGTAGTAATTTCTATCAGTTTGAACTTCTCACGAAGACGATTCCGTTCCAGCTTCACATGATGAAGTTAGGCTTGGATTTGATCCAAAGCAAAGCCCAATGGTGCTACCTCCTTCCCAAGCTCTGTTAGATGGGATTCGATCGGTCCAAGACTACTAGGTGAGTCCATCGAATCTTCTTTCTATAATAATTAACCAAGATTACTTATATTTAGAGACAATAATCAAAAAAATTTGTTCACAGCGGTCATATTGACCGATGGTTATATAATAGTCAAAACCCACTGATCTCATTTTAATTATAATCATGTTTATCAAATAAAACATTTTTGTTGAGTATAAAAATAAAATAAAATAACACATGAAATTAGTAAACAAGATTTATTCAAAATTTCGGGTCGTTACAGAAATGTTGTTTTCTGAATGTCTTCCTTCTTCACACACAACTGATGGTATACAGATTGAAGGTCAATCTTTTAAAAGTATTGAGCTCCATATGGTAGGTCAAATAAGTCATCAATGTGAGGTAGGGGATACATGTTCTTTATTTTTATGGCATTGATCTCCCTATAGTCGATACATAACATCATAGATCCATAGTTCTTCTTAACAAAAAGGACAGGGGCTCCCCATATAGAAACACTAGGGTGAATAAATCCATTATTACTCAATTCCTCTAGTTGTTTCTTTAGTTCCACTAATTCCACAGTGGCCATTCTATAAGGGGTCTTCGATATGGGCATTGATCCATGGATTAAATCAATGGAAAAATCAATTTCTCATTCTGGAGGATGTCCAGGTAAATCTTCTGGAAACACATCAAAATATTCTCTCACAATATGTAAATCCTCTATTTGAACATTCCTTTCCTTAACCATAGTTATTTCTTTCTCTTCCTCTGCAACAATTGAATTTAGTTGAGTTACGGGGGGTGGATCTAGGTAAGAATCAGGTGGTGATGATTCTGCTCTAAAGATAAGGTGTTTTTTATCATCATCATCAAAAATCATAACCTCATTCTTCTTACTATAAATCTTCGCATCATGGTCCAAAATCCAATCCATACTGAGGATAATATCAAATTCAATCATTGGTATGACGATGAGATCAACAGATAAAGAACATTTATATTCTCTAATGGGAACTGATTCACAGAACATTGTAGCAATGATACTTCCCTTGGGAGTTTTAACCGACAACTACCTTGTTAAATCAAATTGGAAATATCTAATTTTCCTAGAAAACTGGGAAGATATGAAATAATGTGATGGTCCAGAATCAAATAATGCATTTTCTAAACTTGAGGAAACCATTAAATTATTTTCCATCACGTCTTTCAGAGAATCTACCTCAGCAGTAGTGATAGCATAATCTTGGCCTTGATCCCTTGGCCATTTCTAAGGTAAGTTCCCCTGATGCTGAGAAAATTCATTTTCATAATGCCCCATTTCTCTAAAATTATTGTATTCCACGATGACAACAACTTTCTTTCCCTATAAATCATGATCTTGGTGGCATTTTTCACCACATTTGTAACAGAATCCCATTCCCTTCAAGAAAGTACCGGGGTGTTTCTTCCCAAATTTACTATAGGATTGATATTCAAAATTTCCATTGTTTCCCTTATTTCCATTTCTATAGTGATCAGTAGATATCTTATTATTTTTCTTTGCTTTAAAGTCATAAGACTTAGAGAATTAATTTTATGTCTTGATAGCTCATGAGACAATGTCTTCGTACAAAGAGAAGGATTGTGAGACCAATGCTCGACGAAGAAATGGTTTTAACCCATCAAAGAAACAATAAATCTTACTCCTCATGTTACATATATAATCACCAGCATACCATTATAACCTTGTCAAGTTATCCTCATACTTTGCGACATTCTCATCCTCATTTTGTCTCAAGCTCAGAAATTTCCTTTCCATATCTGCTCGATGGTCATGAGGAAAGTATTTTTCTAAGAAAAGATATTCGAACTCCCTCCATTACATATTTGATACTTCATCATCTTCCTTTGTGTTTTTAATCAATAACCACCATTGATCAGCATCTCTAGTGAGGCGGTAAACTGCCATGATAACTTTTTCCCTTTCACTACTCCCCAAGGCATGGAATATTTTCTCTAAGTAGTTTATCCATTTCTCAGCTACTAAGGGATTTTTACTCTCACTGAATGTTGGTTTTTGTTGCCTCATGATGAAATCTAACATTGATACTCTATGATGTGGATCAGTGTGATCCATATGGTTAAGGTTATTATTCATAACCTGAGTGAGTTGTCCCAGTACGGTGATTAGCTGATCAGCACCAGTTGCATCACCAACTCCACTATAATTATTTTGAGCAGGAGGGAAATCCCTACATGGAGTACGTGCATTGATACGGTTTCCATTTATTCCACTAGGATCCATTTATAAACAATGGCACAAACTAGATTAGTTTATGAATCAAAATACATAATTCCATACTTGTAAAACACTCAACATAAATTGAACTATTTATGGATATAATCCATAATCATAAAAAAAATTTCTTTGAGGAAGTATATAATCATAAACCATTCATAATGGGTTTTAAATAAAATGAGAATTATCCTGAGCATATCCCCCAGGAGTGTCGTAACCAAGAGTGCAGTAAGGCCCATTGTCATGCACTAGTTCCTGTTCGAGTCTAGCTCAAAGCGGTATTTTCAGGTTTTACCCCTAGGTACATCTGTGCCAGAGTCGCCTCTACCTGCTCGTATCCATACAAGGATTTATTTCTTGGAAACCTCTCAAAAACACTACAATACCAAAATTCTAGGATGTTCCTCTATACTAATCCTCAAAGTCCATCTTAGGTCTATGTTCTCTAATCAGAGTTTATCAAAATCCAGTTTCCAAGGTTTGTACTAAACTTTCTCTAATACCAACTATAACACCCTGACCCCAGTTACCTAGAGTCATTTCATTATTACATAACATTGGTATGATCACAAAATATTAAGTCTCGAAAGACAAATTAGTTTAGTAGACTTGGAAATACTAGATACATTAATAAGGTTTACATTACATCCTAAAATGAAAAATAAAACAACATAGTCTCCATAGTCCACACTCATATCCCCTCATACTATCCCTCTAGGTCATTCATAAAATACTTCTTCACATCCTGGGAAAAAATATAGAAAGGGGTGAGCTCAGATGCCCAGTAAGGATAAAAAAAAGTGGAAACCTTCATAAATAAACATAAAAATTTAAGGCAATGTATAACTAAAACAATAGACTTTTAAAATTGAACATCAGCATAATATGGCAGAAATAAAATGAAATAATTCCATTTACTTATTCATATGGATATTCTACTAATCGAATAATCACATGCAATATCAATAACCACTTTCATAATGATGGAATTCATAATAACAGACTATCATAACCACATAGTCAAGGCCCTGTCTCAAGACTACAAATAATATTTTGTCATGGCCTAGTTCCAAGACACTAGTTTGTCTCATGAGACCTACCGATGCATCGAGGAGCCATAGCGGGCTCCACCCGTCACTTATTATGTCCAATTAATTCCTCATATGAACAGCTTTAAAGATGAAATAAACATTTGTATTAAAACTAGCATATGAAATGTCAAAACATCCTCCATAAACCATGAATGGTATAAAAATAACATATCCATATTCAAACATATCACAAAACCTTCAATAAAAAATGGAATTTTTGTATCATAATAAATTAACTTCAAATAATGTTAAAATCCATCAAAGGATGTTGACATAGATGAAATCAAAACTATTTGAGAGAAATATATCTTTTTTCAAATCATTTAAAAGTCACATAAATATAAAATAAAACATTTACTTTGAAAATATCCTTAGTATCTTGTAAGGTAAGGTTCTATGATTTTATAATGGAGGAAAATAGCTGCACCCACCATATAAGTGAAAAAAGACATTCTTACCTTAATTATGTTGAAAATGTTAAAAAGGACTTTGTTTGGAAAAAGGCGGAAAGATTGCTTTATAAAAATCTTATAAAAAGTAAAACAATGGTATAAATAACTTTAACCCATATTCTGTAAAATAGTAAGAATGAGTTGAAATACATTTTCAAGAAATATAGATGTGGATGATAAATAGGTCCTAGTGGATAATTACGTATAAACAACCTCGAATAATGAATTGATTATGAAATAAACCCTTATCTTTTACTTTTCCTTGGTTGATGGTAGGTTAATCTCTTGTATAATGGTGAAATAATTGTTATTAAATTATACAAGAATCATATACATTAATATGATATCATATACAAACTTTTAACATTGATTTGTTAATAATATCTTATTATTATCATCGTTTCGGGTGTTAACAGATTCATTTTACTTTATATTGTTTGTTATGTATGCCATATTTTTTATGGATGGAATGTATATTATTCATATCCAGAATGATATCATTTATCTAAAAATTATTTTTAATCCTCAAATGAAATTTATTCATGAATGGATACGATGGGGAATGAATCTCATCGCGTTTGTGGAGACGGTAATCCGCACGTACACATGAGAGACTATATCATTCTTTTGATATTATCATAATATATAATTGGATGGTATATCATATATAAAGAATCATTATCATGTTATATTTATAATTTACATGAATTACACATCATTATTATACCCATCCAAATAATAATGTATTGAATAACAAATACACCACGACGTGGAGACGGTAGGCCGTACGTACGCACGTATGGTGACATGTCATTCAAAGGATGGATAGAATACTGAATATGGTTGTACCATATTAATAATAACATCACAGTATATAGAAGAAACTGGATTTATTATTTTATAATGGAAATAACAAAGAAAAAAAAGCTGTAGAAGAAAGGAACTTGAAAGAGGGTGGTGAAAACATTACCTCTCCTTTGGGTTCTTCATTTTTATTTGATCAAAAGGGATCCTTAGGATGGATATATGATCAAAATAAGGCCTTTAGGTTGAAGTGAGAGAAGTTGAGAGAATATTTGGGCAGGGTTTGGCCGAGCCAAAAGGCTTTCAAGGTGTGAATTAGAGATAAGGGGGAGTTCCCTTTAAAAAGAGGGGTGAGGGGCACCTTAGGAAAATCTATAAATTTTATTTTATAATAAATTCATATTCAGTTTATAATGTCTCCAAAGAGGATTATTTAATGGTTAAGGTGGGGATAGGTCGAAAAACACCCAACAAAAAGGTTTTATATAGTTTTATGTCACTATATTAACCTTATCATTTATATTTAACTCTTAGATAAATAGTTTGACATTTACCATGTCTCTTTGTATTTTTATATTATATAGTTAATAAAATTACAATATACCTCCATGAGACCCCCCAAGTGGTCCATTAATCATACACATATCATTATTTAAGTCCATTGGCTGAAAATTATATTTTTAGGAATAGAATATCAATTAATAATATAATATTTGTTTTAAAAACTCTTTTATGTAAATTTTGACACTATTGGATATTTTGTTTTTGATAATTTCATAAAATAATTATTACTTCGAAATTTTTTTTATAACTGATCCTAATATATCATATTAACCTATAAAATTAGTGGAATTCATAAAAAGTCTCAAATTACATTTATTTTGATATTTTAAATATAAATTATTTTAATATTTTATTAATTAGGTAATTAATACATCACCATTGTGTCATAAATAAATTAAATTATTTAATGTCTAAAAATTATAAATAAAATAAAATTATATAGGAAATCGTTTTTTATTTATAATGAATATTTATAATCAAATTTATCTTTTGTATAACCCTATATTAAAAATGTTTTAGTTATTAAATATTGATTTTAACTCTTAACACTTCTTTGAGTTAAATAATAATAAATGTCCTAATCTAATCCAAGTTGATATAAATGATACACTTTTATTCCTAAAGTTGTTTATGGTCGAGATAAACTTGTCCAATAGAATTAGGACATGTGTTAGGGTAATATTAATATCATTTTTACCCTTAATTACCCTATTTACTTTTAACCGTGGTAAATAAAAGTAAAAAGTTACTATTGACCAAAAATTATTGTCATCTTATTGAACCACATATTACTCCTTGATATTAACTGTGTCTCTCGGATTTTTGAAATACCACTCACAGAAGTGGTAAACTTAATTTTTATGTGAATTTGCATATTCTCCTAGGAGATGGGTAAAAGATGGTGAAATGTTCAATAATCTTTTTATATATCTAAAATTACTCTAAACTAACTCCAATGAATTACATTGAACTTATATTGGTATTATGTATCTTTTTTTTCAAAAAATATGTATAAATTAATAAAAAATCATGAAAGTTACAAGAGTCTGAAATAGGGGATTTTTTTACAATCTCTATCAAAAAGCTCAAATAAATCAGCCGGCAGGGAGTCCATCCAAGTCATGCACTGGTGAACTCTTTTGTTGGCCAGAGCATCAGCGATGGAGTTCGCTTCACGGTAGGTATGGGTGGCGATGAAATCAATCCCATGGAGCGAGTTAAGGAAATTTATCCAACGAGAAGTATGCTTCCAGGCTAGATGAATGCTTCCTTTCCAGATGGCATGAAAGATGGTGGATGAATCACTCTCAATCCATAGCTTCCTCCAACCTCTTTGAAGAGTGAAATCAACAGCATGGATGACACCCAACAGTTCCTCTTCCAGCGATGACGAGAGTCCACATCCAAAGAAAAAACAGCCCTGACACTGACCAGAAGAATCTCTGAAGATAGCACAGAAACTGGCCGGACCTAGATTTTCTTTGGAAGCACCATCAACATTAAATTTAATCCATCCTGGCATTGGAGCCTGCCAGAAAACATCGAAGGTGCGTTTTGGCTTTGGGTAATTAACAGGAACACGGAGACGGCGAAGGAACTCAAAGTCCCCAACAGAGTTGTTGCAGCAATCTTTCTGAATAAATGAAGCTTCCTGGATCGCAACAAGGATCCGATATTTTCCTGCATTAAGATTGAAAGAATGATTATTATGAATAAGGTCATTTCTAATGTACCAGATCTCGTGAATGAGCTCTGCCACTACCGCCAGCCAGATGTTGTTGATCTGTAAAGAAAGTTCAGAGCTAGTGCAGTTTTTAAGATACACAGTTATAGAATCAGCAAAAGACCATCTGTAGTTGAATAGATCAAAAACAAAATTCCATAAGGTAGAGGTAGTTGCACAAGACAGGAAAAGATGGTCAACATCCTCCCTGTTTTGGTTACATAGGCGACATTTAGAACAAATTTGGATACCAAAATTTTGGAGAATAGTATCAGTAGGCAATCTATTATGGTCAATACGCCAAATGAGAGTGAGCCTGGAGGGATTAATCCAAGGTTTATTAAACTGGCTCACCCAAATATAATTTTATTCAATGTGACAAAAATTCTGCTTATAAAAGTTTTTGTAGTCTAGAATACCATTAGGGGTAGGTTACCAAACCAAGAAGTCGCCATCAGGGGAAAACAAATGATTGTCAATTATCTGCATAATATTATCAGGGATATCATGATGATTAAATTGAAGAACAAATTTTATAGATTGATTAGCGTCCCCAAGAATGTGAATAGAAGGTAACAATGTTATCAGGGGGTTATCATACCATTTACCACACCAAAAGTTAATATAAGAGTTAACACTAACCATCCATCTAGATTTCTCCATGATCTTAAGATAAGAGTCCCTGATAGATGGCCAGATGGAAGAGTTAATGAAATTGTGATTCCCTTTTAAGAGCGTAGAAATAAATCGGTGATACAAAAAATTGGAGACTTTAGAAGAGGGATTAATAATATGCCAAGTAGAGATGGGATTGGAGAGCATCATTGAAAAGCTTTAAATTTTTTGTGCCAATCCCACCTTTGTCAACAGGTCTACAACATGAATTCTAAGGAATAGTGAAAAGCCTCCTTCCAAGAATACTTCCAGTCCAGATGAAAATTTTAATATAAGTATTAATTTTCTTGAAAATGCCAGCAGGCCATTTATAAATCATGAGGGAGTAGACCATTTTGGAAACAATGGTTGACCTGACCAAGAAAATTCTCCCAGCCATGGAGAGAGATTTCCCTTTCCAATTGGAAAATTGTTTTATAATCTGATCAATGACATTAGCAAAATAACTGGCTTTGGGTCTTCGCCAAAAACTAGGATTCACTAAATAAGTGAAAGGAATTAGACCCTCTTTAATACCTAGATAAGTGGTAATACTATTTTTCCTACCGACAGGAAAATTCTTACCAAAGAAAATGACAGATTTATTCCAAGAGATAACTTGACTAGAGACCTCCTCATAATGAGCAATGGCTTTCTTAAGAATATGAATATTCTTTTTATCCCCTTTTAGAAACAGGATAATGTCATCAGCATATATAAGGTGAGTGGGAGCATTAAGATTTCTAGTAACCTGTATAGGCTTAAGCTTACTTTGATCAACCAAATTACTGAGGAGTCTACTGAGATAATCCTCATCAATTACAAAAAGGATATCAGAAAGAGGGTCACCCGGTCTAACACGTTTAGAACAATTAAAAAACCCTCTAGAAGTTCCATTAATAAGGAAAAAGATGTAAGCTGAAAGAAATAAGGTCCTAATTCTTCCAAGGAAAAGATCTTGGAATCCAATTCTTTTTAGAAATTTAAAGATAAAATTCCAATCAATAGTGTCAAAATCTTTTTTAATATCCAGTTTGATAGCCATGAATCCTCCTCTATTATTTTTATTCAAAATGTTAAAGCATTCAGAGGCAAGATAAATACAATCTTGAATGGATCTTCC
Source organism: Viscum album (assembly GCA_963277665.1). NCBI lineage: Eukaryota > Viridiplantae > Streptophyta > Magnoliopsida > Santalales > Viscaceae > Viscum > Viscum album. The sequence goes on along the minus strand of OY728123.1, from coordinate 740,074,778 downwards.
TTTGATAAATCCAAACTGGTTCCAAGAAACAATTTTATTGCAAATAGAAGCAAGTCTATTTGCAATGATTTTGGTTATGATTTTGAAATTCGTGTTAATAAGAGCAATCCGTCTGAATTGGTGGATCTCAGAAGCATTCTCAACCTCAGTAATTAAGGTTAAGAATTGAGAATTGATTTTGTGCAGGAGTAAACCACGAGTGAAAAAACTCTTGACAAGGTTACAAACATCCTTGTGGATTATGTCCCAATGATTTTGGAAAAAACCATTGTTAAACCCATCTGGACCAGGAGCACGGTCAGGATTGAGGCCAAAGATAGTGTCTTTAATTTCATGATCAAGAGGAGTGCTCAATAGCAAGTCATTGTCCCTATCATCGACCAATAGAGGAATAATATCATGTTTAACATTAGTGTTTAAACCTGGTCCATTAAAAAGATTATAATAGTAAGAGGTAACATGATCCATGATGGCCTCTTCAGAGCCAGTTCTCACTCCATCAATAGTAAGTTTGGAAAGAGGACGATTAGTCTTTCTAATTATTTGAAGGCAATTGTAGAATTTGGTATTACGATCTCCATCAGTAAGCCATTTGGTCCTAAACATGTGTTTGTGAATGTTATATTTGAAAGTAAGCAGGGAGTTATGTATGACGGAGATATTCACTTCCAATTGAGGATCCAAGATGAAATCAGAGTTGGTGTTTTGAATTTGAAAACAACTAAGCTCTTTCTCATGTAAGGATATATCCAAATCAATTTGAGAGCTTGAAGATTTGCACCAGCCTTTGAGGGCCTGTTTGAGAGTTTTCAATTTATGTAAACATGCAAAAGAATCTTGTTGATGATTCATAGAATTCCAGATGTTATGAATGAAATCAACACGATCAGGATTCGAAGACCAAGCATTATTAAATTTAAAAGGAAGGACATATTTCTTGTCATTTGTGAGAAATCTAACCAGAATAGGATGATGATCAGAGTTGATTCTAGGGAGAGTGACACTAGAAATATTATCCCAGTTATCAAGGATCTTCATGTTAAACAAGGCCCTATCAAGCTTACTAGAAAACATTTTATTATGGTGGTTTCTGTACCAAGTAAATTTATCCCCAGAAAGAGTGATTTCAAATAGATTTCAGTCTTCAATAGCCGCTCTGAATTCCCTGGAGGATATAGAAAGGTGAGAGGGTCCAATTTTTTCACAGGGGCTGAGGATGGAATTGAAGTCACCCATGACCACCCAAGGAGATTGAATACATTTATCCAAATCAAGAATATCATTCCATAATTCTCTTCTATATTGATATATATTCTTGGCATAAATGAAAGTACAAAAAATATGACAATCGTTCCACAAAAAATCACAGGTAAAATGTTGATCAGAGGTTCTAAAAATGTTGACATTTTTCAAAGAGGTATGGAAAAAAAATCCACATAGATTCAGAGTGAGAATCTCTTTTACAGGAGCCTAGGAAATTGTAGTTGAGAGAACCAAATCTCAAGAAATTTATTTTGAAAGTGACTTTAGGTTCATAAATAGCAAAAGGAAGAGGTTTTTTAGTGTTTAAGAACCTCCTAAGAGTGATGGAGGTGTCATGATTAGCCACACCATGACAGTTCCAATATAGTAAATTCATTATTAATTGGGTTTTGGGTGAGAACCCTTCTTATTTTTTGATTTCCCATCACCTTTCATCCCTTTAGATCTCGTAACCATTGTAGAGGATGAGGGATTTTGTTTGGTATCCTGTTTAGACTCCTGGTTTTCATATTTTTGCATGTCATTTGCTTTCGGATTAGAGTTAGGATTTATGATAGAGACCAGAGGATCCTTAATTTCAGACCTGTCCAGTGGGTGCTCTCCCATAGATCCATGGACAGGTAACTGATCATATAGGTATTATGTATCTATTTTTACATTAATTAAATTTAAATAAAATAAATAATTATTTAAATAAAGATTCGGTTTTAAACTATAACTTAGTATTTTTAACTATTCATCAAAAATTGAATGTATTCAGAAAAATACCAAAAATTCACCCTAAGATAATTTCAATATTCCGTATCCAAAAATGAAGTCCATTTTGTAATATAAAATTTATAAAATTATAAAAAGTGGGTATTACTATTCATAACGGCTAGTTTGATTGGTTGTGCGGTGTGTTAGAACTCGAATTTTCATACAACACACACTACTGTATTATTCAAAGAGAAGCATACCATGGAAGATTGGGGTGTTACAGCAGAAGTGATTTTCACGATCTTCATAGATTTTAGATTATACCAAGATATCATCATAAACACCACTACAAATTCATCATGATTTCCTTGAAAAATATATTCATTAAATCCATGAAGATATATAGTCCATTCGTTAGTCCAAAAGGCATTACTATAAAATCATAATGCTCGTACCTAGTTTGAAATGTTATTTTTGGAATGTCTTCCTTCCTCACAAGAAACTAATAATATCCAGATCAAAGATCAATCTTAGAAAAATATTAGGCTCCATGAAGTTGATCAAATAAATCATCAATTCATGGTAGAGGATACTTATTCTTTATTGTAATAGCATTGATCTCCCTGTAGTCAAAGCACAACCTCATTGACCCATAATTCTGCTTTATGAAAGGAATAGGGGATCCCAATGGAGAAATGAAAGGGATAATAAATCCATTATCACTCAATTCATCTAGTTTTTTCTTTCGTTCGACTAACTCCTAGTTTCTATTCTATAATGGGACTTTGATATGGGCCTCGAACAAGGAATTAAGTCGATGGATAACTCAATTTCCTGCTCTGGAGGATGTCTAGGTAAATCCTCTGGAAATACGTCAATATATTCTTTCACAATAGGTACGTCCTCTATCTATATATTTGTCTCCTTGCCCTTATTTATTTTATTCCCTTCCTCCCCAATAATTGAATTCAGTAGAGCGACTGGGGTTGGATCTATATGAGAATCACATGGTGAGGTTTCTGCTCTATAAATAAGGGATTCTATACCATTCTCTAAAATTTTAAATTTTTTCTTTTTATAATAGATATTCACATCATAATTTGATATCCAATATATACCAAGAATTATATCATATTCAACCACTGGTATGATGATAAGGTTAGCAACAAAAGAACTTTTATGTGTCATGAGGCGACTAATCGGCACACCTATGTTGCAATGATTCATCCACTAAGAGTTTTGACTGATAACTCCTTTATTAAATCAAATCGGACATATCTAATTTTCTTGGAAAACTTGGAATATAAAAATGAATTTTATGATCCAAAATCAAATTAAGTATTGGATAAGTTTGATGAAATGATTAAAGTACCATCCACCATATCATTATGAACTTCAATATTATAATTTTTGATCACATAATCTTTTCCCTACTCCATTGGCCTTTTCAATAGCATATTTCCTTGATGCTATGGACAATCATTAGCATAGTGTCCCATCCCCTGAAAATTAAATCATTGAAAATTAATTTTTTCTTTTTTCCCCTTGAAATCACCAGTAATATGGCCTTTTTGACCACATTTTTAGCACACTCCTTTTCCCTTTAAGCATGCACCAGGGTGTTTCCTTCCACAATTATCACAGGTTAGAAATTCAACTCTTCCCTTCTTCTATGTTTCCTTATTTCCTTTCCTAGAGTTTTCAGTATCCCACTTCTTTTCTAGATTTCCCTTAATGTCATAAGACATATAGAATTAGTTTTCTTTCATGATAGAACATGAAACTATATCCTCATATGATGAAAAACATTGGGAAACTAGTGCCCGTGAGAGGAATGGGTTTAGGCTATCAAATAATTGATCAATTGTTCTCCTTGGATTTCGTATGTAGTCCACAACATGTCTTTATAACTTTGTGAAGTCATTTTCATACTTTTCAACATTCTTATCTTTCTTCTTCCTCTGATTCAATAATTCCATCTCCACATTTTCTCTCTGTTCGTGAGGAAAGTATTTCTATAGGAATATTTCTTTAAAAAAATTTATTCCATATCTTCTATTTCTTCTTCCTCTTTTGTGTTTTGGATTAGTGACCATCACTAATCCGAATCTCCCGATAGTTGATAAACTGTCATGACGACCTTATATCTTTCATTACATCCCAAAGCAAGAAATAACTTCTCGAGGGAATTTATCCACTTCTCAGCTACAAATGGGTTTATATTCCTATTGAATGATGGAGGCTGTTGTCACATAAAGTGATCTAGCATAGCTCCTCCACGTGGTATATCCAGATGCTCCATATGGGTAAGGTTATTATTCATAACCTGAGTAAGTTTTCCCAGTATGATTATGAGTTTCACAGCACTAGTCACAACACCATAGCCTATATCATTATCTTTCATTAGAGGAAAATACCAAAAAGGGACACATGCTTTCGTGCGGTTTCCATCCCTTCCACTAGGAACCATTTCTAGATAATGGAATACACTATATTAGGTTATGAATCATAATTAATAATCTAAACATAACAAAAAACATATCCCAAATTGTAATCCTAGGCATAACTAATCCCATAATAAAAAAATGGTTTCTTTAAGGAAAATTTTAAATTTAAATCCACCATATTGGCCTGTAAAGAAAATGTGAATTATCCTAAGCATATCCCCTGGGAGTGTCATTACCAAGAGTGCATCAAGGCCATTGTTGTGTGCCAGTTCCCGTTCGAGTTTTTCTCAATTTGGTTTTTTCTGGTTTGACCCCTAGATACATCTGTGCGAGAGTCACCTCTACCAGCTCATATCCAGACAGGGATGTATTATTTGATAGATCCATATAATCTACTCCTTACCAAAATAACAAGATGTTCATGTTTTTTATCCTCAAATCTATATTATGGACTCTTACCTAATCCACATTTTCTAAATATGGTTTCCATGTTTTCTATTAAACTTCCTTTGATACCAACTGTAAGGACCTGACCCCTGTTGCCCGGAGCTGGTGCCTCATTGGAATAAAAACAAGGAATAAGCGTCCTGAAGGACCAAGTTATTTAGTATTATTGGAAATAATATACATAAATATGTTTGTCATCACATCATGAATGAAAAAACAAAACTAATTTATTCCACTAGAAAACATCCCTGACTCCAAGAGTACGCTTACAGGTCATTCATAATTTAGTTCTGTACGACCTGTGGAAATGAAACATAAGAAAGGGGTGAGCTCAAATGAACAGTAAGAGTAAGAAATATAGCGGATGATAATATACATATTAGAAATTGTGAATAATTTAATTCACATGCCTTTAAAAATAAATTTGAACATAAAATGGTATGAATATGAGCTGAGTAAATATTGCCATAATATAACAAATTCATGGGTATTATACTAGTCAAATAACCACATGAAATTTAGATTACAGGCTTTATCATGAGGTATGTGAATATTCCAGACATTATGAAACATTTTGGTCAATTCCTCGACCTAGATGTCGAATGATTAAGGTCTTGGCCATCATCCATATACCTCAATGGGAAAGGCCTCGGCCAATTCAACATCTATTTGTCTCATGAGACCTACCAATGCATTGGGGGATTATAGCAGGCCCCACCCATAAAATAATAAGTCCAATGCATTCCTCATATGATCGGGGATAAACATAAATATCATATACATTTATATTGAAACTATCATATGAAATGTAACTATATTTCCCCAATCATTAACATAAAACACTAAACATATCGATTAATACAGTGAATGGTTTTAGGAAAAATCATACAAAATAGGGTTAGTCATAAACCATTAAATCAAGTATGTTAGATGACTTCATAAAATATTATACCCAATAATACATAATAATCAATCAAGAGCGTTGAATAAAACGTAAGTACTCTTATAAAATCATTAAGCAATCTTGAGATATATACTCTTTTATTTTGAAAATAACAGTTCTTTTGGAAAATCTTGGTATAAAACCAGAAGTAAATTAATATAGTATTTTCATATTAAAATTTGTGTTTTTATAAATATAATGGTTTAAAAAACATATTATATAGTGCCCTTTAAAATTGATTTGAATTTGAGAAATTCCTTTGAATCAGGCTTGTATTTTGGAAACAGTTTTGAAAGATTATTTTAAAAAATATTACAAACCATAAAATAGGGAAGATTATGGTTGGTGTATATATATAGAATAATAACACTGAATTAATGAGGAGTACACAACAATATAAAAAAAATTTCATTGAGGTAATTAGACAACGAAATTAACCTGAATGAAAATGGAAGTTCGGGGGGGGGGGGAACCCTTACCTTAACTCTGAACATGTTCTGCTCTCAAACATAAGGTCCAATAATATGAAATTATACTTATTAATAACATATTTAAGAACCTATTATACATGTATCATAATTATGTTTAGTTCATTTATGTCCTTATAGATATGTGATTGTATTGAATTCTGTCGTTGCGGAGTGTTTGTTTTCTTCATTTTCTTATTCGGTTCACTTGTTTTTAAGTAAGTGGAATGGATGTAAATCACCAGAATTGAAATTATATATTATTTATGAATATAAATATGTGTTATTTGGCATTTATATAACTTTTTTACATGTAATGATGAATAATTATTATATAGAACTTTAATGATAATTGTTTCGGTTAATTTGTGGGTTTAGATTACAATGAACTCATTTTTCTTTATATAATAATACTATTTGTAAAAAGGGGTTAAAGAAACTTACATATGTTAAATTACTTATATAATAATCTGGTTCAACCATAACAATAATGGTTTCATGATCATAATTTAGAATGATAATATAAATTGAAATCCCATCGTCCTTGAATGTGGAAAATTGACACATCTCGGATGGTGTTCTTACTACTAGTATAAACAAAGGTAAAAGGGATAGATAATGATAACTTATTACACTATCATGAAAACATTACAGCACATAAAAGGTACTGTATTAATAAAAAAGTTTTGATAAGGAGAGGTCTTAGAAAAAAACAAATGAACTTGAAAAGAAAGACAAAGAATTGAAAAGTGGAATTTACCTCTTGAACCAAACTTCCTTGAGAGCCTCCATAAGGGAGATTTTATTTTTCTTTTATGAGACCTAGGAATTTTAGATGTGGGATAGGAGGTTGGGAAGGTATTTGGAAAGAATTTGGGGAAGTCCCAATGCTTCAGAGGAATGAAGAGAAGAGGGGGTGAGAGGGAGTTTTTATAGTGGAAGGGAGATTAGATTTCTTAATAAAAAATTCATTAATTTATTATTTCCCCACAAGACAAGGAATAAAGAGTCTTTCATGACCATGAATTGTAATTTTATCATGTGAGTTCTAACCAAGTGGGATTTAATCACTTGTGATGTCATGAATTGTGTATTTAACTGATATACGGTATTTTACCATATTTCACTATTCATAAAAATTAAAGTATTTTAGAAAAATACCAACAATTAACCCCAACCATTTTTCAACTTGTAGAATACAAAAATGAAGTCCATTTTTTAAAATTAATTTTATAAATATGATTAATTTAATATTTAATTAAAATAATAATTTATTTTAAAAACAACAGTCTTAAAACATTTATTTACTTATTCCAAAGCATAGGTATATTTTACTTTTACTTGAACATTATTTATACACTATCATAGGTAAGGTTAATATTCATTAGGGTATATAAATATTCATAAGGGTTTGTTACTATTCTTAAGAGTAGCTTATTATTCACCCAGAAGTATGTTTTTCTTGTTGGTCTCCAAATAACTAACTGATCACAACCATGTATGTAATATTTTCAAAATTCACATCATAGAAGTGACAAACTTATGTTTTAAGGATCAAATAGAAATTTGTAGTTAATTATGTTGTGATTTCATCTGATTATGAAATTTTTATAATAAATGAATTTCCATTAAAAAATATTGGGTCGTTACCGGGGCCTCCTATCCGAGAGCATAAAAATCAGCAACAACTACTATTGAGGTTAGTCAACCTACTCCTCCACCATTTGAGAGAATTGACTACGAGAAACCCTAAATGGTCTTACATGGGATGAGGACACCTTAAAATTGTTCTGTGAACATTTTGGAATCATCCTCTTGTGGGATAGAACAGAAATGTTGAACTTCTCAGTTTCTCTATTTCACCATTCTTATGCCTCTATTTGGAGTGGAATGTTTCTATGGGTATTCTTCATCTATGGTGAAATTATGTGACCCCATTTGTACCCAGTTCAACAAATATTATTTTATTACTTCATTTTTTGGTTTTATTTTATAATATTGTGTGTAGATGACTAAATTGGCATGGAGACACTCTTCCACTCGATAGTCTCTCTCACACCAACTACTGAGCATTTTCCAACCTTAATCCAGTAGAGTTTTATATCATATCCTTTTAAAATTACTAGAATATTATATGTTCTCCAACCCCTTTCATATACATAATTTCCAACCCTTATCCACCAAAAAATTCTCATGGGGGACCTTGGTTAGTTGTATGTGTGAGGGATGGAACTTTTGGAATCCCATTTTTTCATTTCCTCGATATGTACATGGATAAAAAAATTCCCTTACAAACCAATAATGTTCTGGTATAGGTATCGAACATTGATATCAAATAAATAAAAATGAATTTTGGGGAACAATTTTTTGAAATTCATTATAAGTACGGTTTGAGAGGCTTTCTTTTATCTGAATAATAATTATAATTCTTGAAGAAAATCCTTTATATATTTATTCTTAAAACAATTTTTAAAAATAAAAACATTTTCATAGTGTAGTTTAATGTAAAGAACCCCATTAAATGGAAGTCGATTTATGCAGAAGGGGAAGTGAAGTTTTTAAATTATTGATAACACAAAAGTGGTTATTATACAATCTTAATTTCATGAACTCGTGAATTTTATTCAAAATACATAAATATGATTCATGGAAAAATATTGGCACTAAAATTTCAATGCTAGTATACAACACTAATGAAAATAATTTTATATGTTAAAAATATTTCCCAAGACGATGAAAAACAATTGTTATTCCTCAAAAGTTTCGTGTCATGAGATTTTGTGACCTATAAAAGTGATATCCCAACAATTGGTGTTGCTGATATCTGGGAATAACCTACTCAAGAGTGTGATGAGATAAAAGTGGGGGAAGGAACATTATATTAAAATAAGTGTGAAAATTTCAGCATTAAAAAATAATGACTTTATAATTTATATTTTGAAATTTTTAATTAATCCTACTTTTTTGGTTAACTTTATGTATTGGTGATTCATGAAGAATGTATGTAGAAATTTCAATAATTATTTATCAAAAATTAGAATTCATTTTTTTGATATAATATGTGATATTTAGACCTTTTTATTTGATGTTAATTGGATATGATTGTCTTTTTAAATGATTGAGGACAAACATTTAATCAATTTGGGGTAGTTTGATAAAAATTGGTGCCTATTTAATTTTCATATATAATTCACATTAGAAATGGTTGTGGACAGAAATTGTCTTGTTATAGCTTTAATATGCCCAGCTAGGTGACAATTAGTTATACAATAAATAGTTCATAGGATATGGTGAGAACCAGGTATTTCAGTGGGAAATCAGAGGTGTTTGCACCCTTTTTCCATGGTGAATGATATATCATATGTCAACCAAACCATGCACCCCAACTCAAATAACAATAAATGCATAAATTTTTGAAATAGGCTTTTCTTCATTGAATATTCTTGTTTAAGAAAACCATGTGACTCCTCCATAAAACTATGTGGGGGTGTAATTTTAAGGAGACAATGATGAATCACATGCTTTTCAAACTATTAAACTAAACATGTAGACTAATCCTCAAGTTATGTGAGATGAAAACAAATGATAATGAACAATGGGTATAGTCTATGCATGGTAAACTAATCTCTGTACCCCTACCATGGGACCATTTGACTCAAATTTCGAATAATAGAACGAAGGGCATGGTAGGCCCACAGTTAAAATAACTTTTCACCTAAACTATGTGACATTCAATAAACATCCACCTACCTTCCATATATCACCATAACCACACATTGAATTATGATTATGAACCCTAACTACTACATGAAATTGGTGGATGAACATTTAATGATCCTCCAATCATTTTAGAAAAATGGATCACCCAGGAGGCAATCATCTCTGTGTGGGGGAGAGAATGAAACTCCTTCTAAAATATTATTTGGGATAATTATTATATATTGGCAAGTGTTCTAATCATGATTTATTCGATGTAATGAATACCAATGTTAATAATCTAATTTTCAATTATTTTCACAATGAGTAGCTAACCACCCCAATGATTTTTCATTGTGGATAATAAAGAACAAGGATAATTGATTTCACCTTGTATTTTTTGTGTTATCTTTATTATTTCTCATAATACTGTTTATATTTATCCATTTTCCACCTTTTTAACTCTATATCAGATCAAGAGAGGTGTCTGTAGGGACATATAATGAAATTAATATGAACAATCCCATGAAAATATGGTGGATTATTTATATCTAAATGGTGTGTTTTCATAAATGTTTTTATGAAATAATATTCACGATAATATTTTGATTTTTAAAACATAAAAAAAACATACCAGACTAAGGAATATTCAACATTATTGAATCATAGAGATGAGATTTATTAAGAACAATACAACATGACAATAAAATTTATTTACGATGATATTCATAAAAATAAACACACATGATGCCATTCACTTATTGTGTGACAAAAATATTTTTTTGGGTCATTCTTTAGGTAATTAAATCCTATAAAGAGTTTTAGAGTTGAACCGACTAGGATATTGAACGATTATCATAATTAGAAAAGAATGAATCTAAATTCTGTAAATATTCTATTAATCCACCATGAACCCGTGTTAACAAATACAACCAAGCTCCCTATAGATCGACAACATACTTACACTATACTAAATGTGATAGTTGGAAAATTTCAATTTTGGGCTACTAAGATTAACTCTTTGGTGTTACTATGAAATTAGGTGGCCATGAAAATAAAAATACCAATATTATGATCATAGATGTATTATTTATAAATATTAATTCAAAATTATTTTAGTCATGATGATGGGTATATAGGTTTTGTTATTGACTAAAACATTCAAGAATCAATCACTCTTTATTGGTACAAGTTGTAACATCCATTTCAAGTTAATATTGAATACTCACTAAGATTATATAGTCTTCAAAACATCCATAACATTGAGTACTAGAATATTGATACAAGGAATCCATTTTTTAATTCATATATACATTTTAATATTAGAGTCATTCCATTTACTTATTATTTATAAGAATTACTATTCTAATAGCATAATATTTGTATCACCCCTATAGTGAACATAAGCCTCCTCTTTGGATATGAATTAATTTAAAGTGTGTTCCTTTTGAACTAATCATCCCTTTGAGATAAATGGTGTAGGATCAAAGAGTATAGCAATTGTTTCAATAGATGGGGTGAATTATAATTTCTAAAAAGTAGTACAAATAAAACTATTAAATATTTTAATATTTCATATATAACATATATTTTATTATAACAATGCTTTAATTGGATTAAATCTAAACCGATAAAATTTATATAATAAAATTTTATAAAAAAATAAAATTACAACACTAAACTTTAATTATAAAATGTATTGAGGAAATAATAAATTTTAAAAATAGAAAAAAAAATCATTACAAATTTATAATTTAAAACTAATTGAAAATTTGTAAAATAAATATAAAACATTAATCTTTAGTTTAAGGTACGTTAATAACCATGAATTAGGGTATCCACATTTTTAACAAAACTATAAGGTATTTATTTCTTCAAGAAGAAATCCCTCAATCAAAAATATTAGAATAAGATTTTCATCTTATCCCATGAATACCCCAATCAAAAAGATTAGATTTAGCGGTATTCTTAACTCTAGAATCCCTCGATCAAACCATGTGATAATGATGAATTAAAAATGAAAAAAAGTTATATAAAATTTATAATCCTCACCCAAATTCCTTAAAAATATCTAATTATTTATAAAAATAATTTAACAATAGTTTATATCTGAGTAATATTTATACAAGTTGAGATTCCAAATCATCAACTCCCACCCCTGTGAATGTTCCTCAATTTATTGTAATGGCTCCACATTCATATTCCATGATTCTTGAAGTTAGTTGCAGTAGCCTCAGATGAGCTCCGTCTTGATAGCTGAAAATTACTAGTAAATCTATATATAATTTCATTTCGATATCATCATCACAATTCTATAAAATATATTCAATAGAGTAGAAATAATTTTTATTATCCTATTATAAACATCATTATTCTGATGGAATGAATTCTATTTTGGCAGATGTGTTAAACTAAGCTAGTTCTATGGAATATACTTTATTTCTTTGTTAAATAAAACTTTGTCAATCTTATGGACTCACATCATTCATCTGATGGACTAGAAAATGTATATCCAATGGATCAAACTAAATTAGTCTGATAGATCAGAATTAGTCTCTTTGATGGATGAGACTCAGTATATAAACTATTTGTCGAATTAAATTATTTTTACATTCTATAGCACATTATTTCATCATAAATATTCTAAAATAAAAAGGAATGAAAAAAGTGATTAAAACATAGTTTTTAAAAAAGTGTGTAGTGGTTTTCAAAAATAAGAACAAAAAGTATAGAAAATAAAATATTGACCCCAATAATCTCAAAAAAAATTAAAATTCCAAAACACAACACATGTATTGAAAACTCATATCTTTGAAAAAATAAAATCACTTTTACTTACGCATTTAATAACATTATTGGATTATTCTTATTAAAACACATCCACCACTTTCATTATAATCTCCACTATATTCGTATCACCCTTTTGTTCAAAAAAAATTTCCTAGAATATTTGATAGAACACTAGTAAAAAATAACTTTTAAAAAATATAATCCAATTAATATTTCTGACTTTGTTATTTTAAAAAATAATAGAAAATAAAGAGTACCTATAATTTTATAGAAAAATATTTCTACAATACAATTTAAGAGAGATAATATTCATCCTAAAAAATAGAATGAACATCTACCCAACCGTGACTAGAAAAACATTTAAATGAAAATATTCTGAGAATCATTCATTCCAACAAAATATTCAACGAAGTGTTTGATTATTACAAAATACAAAATTTCAGATAAAACAATATTCCTTCCTTTTCAACCTTTTCACAATGACTTTGGTCTTCTTAAAGTAATTTTTACTTTTATTTTACTCTACTATTAAGGATTCCCACATAGATATTTTTTTCCAAAACATGTAACATTTAAATCTCTTACATTAATGTAAAAACATATTCTTTATGATATTTAATTTTGTTGTCCTCTTCTTTAAACTTCAAGAATTAATGATATACAAAAATTTATATTTTTCAATTTATATAATTATTGATCTTCAGAATCAGAAATACTGTTCAAAATATCTAGAAGCATTTATTTCTTATAAAAAAATAAAAGAAAAATATTTGAAATATTTGGAGATAACAAAAGATGATTTTTTAACAATGATTTTCTCATCAAGAAATTTTAATATGTTATTATTTTTTCTCTCATCTAACAAACTGTTTGATCCTTCTTATTTTTGGAACATGGATCATCTTTAAAATATTTGAATTCAATATCATTTTTAATAGTATTTTTAGCTAAAATTTTCAAATCACTCAATTTTTCTAAGACATCCGACATACTTTGAATGTACTTACAATGGGATTCAATACTAAATGGATATAGAATTGGATCAATAATATTTTTTAAGGATTTATTTAAATAGGTAAATCTCATTTCATTACATTTAATAGAATCACTAGCAATATAATTAGTAGAGTCTAATGACACATTGAAAATATGAGATCAAAAAGATCCAATAAGTTTTTACCTTTTTCTTTCACTGAATCCAACATTTCAACAACATCATAAATTTTATCAGATGAGTCCTTGTCCAATAGTCATGTATGAAAATTTTTATTTTATTCTTCCTGGCCAAAAAATTATTATTTCATTGAAATTTACAACTCAACATCATTATTTAATAGAGAGGAGAAATATGATATCTCATAAGAAATAAAATCTTCTTCTTCCATTGTCATTGATTCTTATGATTATTCTTCTAACCCATTTTCTAAAACTTTTTTCAAGTTATCATCACGTCTTATATTTGACTTTCCAAATTTTTTCACACATTCATAAAATTTATCTTTAACATGATCAGATAATGAATCATTTACCTCCAGAATTTTAATTTTATATTTCTCAAAAAAAGAAATAAAAAAATAGGTTCCAAATCTCCTAGTATTTGTTGGAATAGATTAATTAACAAAAGACTACGGAATTGTCACCAGCGTAAATGACAGAACATATGATAATTGAATGATATAAAATAATTATGCATAAGCCTTCTCAAAAACTATTATCAAACACTTTATGAGTTTATTCTCCACAAATCTCTTTTTCTACTTTTTATTCTTCCTTTGATCCTTTAATGTTTCATGATTGGTTTCCTCTAATTCCAAATCATGTACATTTTCCTAACAAAAAAATATCACCCATTTATTTTTAGATTTATCCTTCTTGAGTTCTCAAGAGGCCATGTCATACATTACCTTATCATTTTTCTTTCACATCAAAGGACAAGAACCAACCTTCATTAATTATTGAACATTGTATTTTAACAGAAGAACTTATGAATCAAAAATGGTCTTTTCTGATTTACATGAAATCTATTTCATCTCAGGCACAAAGACTAACATCATTTTAGAAATCGTTTCATAACCCATTAAGTAAACCTTCTATCTTACATCATATTCCAAATTCTTAATTTTTATTGAAACCTTGAAATTAACTAATATTTTTTAATTATTAAATGAAATAATAAAATAATGAGATTTATTGAATTATTTTTCACTACTTCTATTAACATAAAAACCCAAATTTTCTAAAATAAACTTCATCATATTAGCCAGAAAGTCTAACACGCACATATATAAAAATTTCAAATTAACATTAACCCTTTTCTTGGGATAAGATACCCCTACATCCAATGATCTATGAATTTAGAATATAAAGTTAAATGAAAAATCATCCTTATGTTTTCTATGAATGAAATAGAGATGTAATAGCCTTTGAATTCTCAAAACTATCAAGATTTTCTGGAAGCATTTGGGTAACCATATACGATTCACATTCAAAAATAACCCCCATAAAATAATCCACTGGTTGTGTATTCAACATAAAACATTCATCAAAACTAATAAAAGTGATAACCTCTAAATTATTTTTAGAACTAAAAAATTATAGGAATTAATCTCTTTTACTATTTGTAGATAGTAAAGATCAAAATCATCATTTTTAATATAATGCTTCTCCAATGATTAAAATGGGATTTCATTCTTCCATAGAAAATATGTCTTATCAAATTGTAATTTTCTATTAACCCTCCCATTAATACTTCTCAATTTTCATTATCTTTAGTTGAACACATTTTACTAAAACTAATCAAATGAAATCTAAACTATAATACACATAAGAAGTTTAGATTTGATATTCAAGATCAAAGAGAAAATTTGTTGTGGATTTTTTTGACCCACACTCATATTTGTAGTCTTGGAGGTGAACTTTCACCTTCTATAAATCTGATGGCCTGAAATAAAACCCATTTCTTATTTGAAGGTTGATATTCATCCTTGATGTTTTAAATATAAATTATTAACTCTTAATTTTTTTTTATAAAATTATATTCGGGATAAAAAAATCATATCTGATAAAAACAATTTTCATTTTTTTAGAAAGGATTTTTTTAATCAATAGTGTTGGTCAGAGTAGTTAACTCAAGAGGGGAGGGGTGAATTGAGTAACTATAAAAATTTATGTTTAAAAGATATTAGTTTTAAAAATAAATATTTCCCCAAAAATAGATACAGTCCAGTTAATCAAGGTTATACTGTTATAAGAGTTTGACTGTTTAAAAAACTTCTTAGAAGATTGATTAATTCTCCATAATCCTATTTGGTATTATTAATATTACATTGGAAGTCATCCTACTATGAAAAATCAGATATACCTTCTTTCCAAGACTAACTATCAAAGTGAATTTAGTGTTTTACTTGATTATGCAGTAAAGCAGTAAAACAGAGTAGACTAAATTTAAGTGGCACAAAGGATATAAAACAAGTGGTTCAGTCTCAAGCTGAGACCTAATCCACTCCACTTGGTGATCACCTTACACCAAGTAGTTTATATAAATAAACTTTGATCCACACCTTGGATCAAGGTTAACATCAGTACATGGACTGTCCAGGCCACACAGGGACCTCTTCCACAGTTTTCATGGGTAAACAAAATAATGACCTAGCCACACAAGGAACTCTTCCACAGTTTTTGTGGGTAAAAAAGGGTACAAAATTTGGTGTGAGGATTTTTAAATCCTCCAATTCAGAGTTGGAGTCAGTGTGTGTGTTAAATATATAGAGTACACACACTTCTCGAAAGTAAAAAAAATTAATCAGTAAGAGAGAGTAAATGTGAGTTTAGAATGCTCTTGTGATTAGCGGTGCAGCTCTGGACTCCTTGGATAAGACAGAAATGCTTCTGAGTCCTTCACTGGTTTTTGTGTTGAAAAATAGAGTATTGTGGTTCATCTTGTGTTCTTCACAAGTAATGATGGTCTCTTGATCCCAGTACATCATGTGTTCTTCAGTAGAGTTGGATTGCATTCATGAGGCAATTTCTTTCTTAAAGATACTGCAACGTGTTCTTCGTGGTCATGCTCACTAGCCTATTCTCTTGATCAGTATCATGATCTGTAGTCTGTTACTTCTTCCTCTTGGGCACACTTCTCTTTATCATTGAAAATGAATGAGATTTAGACGACAGGTTCCATATTTGTCGTACCTCATACCTCATACTATGTCTACAATGAAACATTAAATATGTAAGTGCATTAAAGGCGTCAAATATTACTGTTAAAATGTTAAAAAAAACAACAAAAGAGTTTAGGAAACAGTGTCACAGTAGATATGAAAATAATGTCTCCTTCACGGTATCTTCTTCATGGTGTCTCCTTCATGGTGTCTCCTTCATAGTGTCTCCTTCATGATATCTCTTGGTCACTGTGTCTTTCTTATGGTTTCTAGCTTCACGGTGCCTTGATGACTGTGTCTTGCTAACTGTGTCTGGCACATAGGCAAATCAGAGTGTCTGTCTTACAGTGTCAGTTATTAGTGTCTTGCTTAACGGTGTTTGGATTACTATGTCACGCTTTCTCGTGGTTACAGTGTCTCATTGGTCACAATGTCTCATTGGTCATGGTGTCTAACTTACTGTGTTAAGCTTCATGGTGTCTTGTACATAGGAAAATAATTGTATTCAGACATAACCAGTAATATTCATAAAATGAATTAAGCTTATCCATTATCAAGTATGAGATAACATGAAACATAAATACACATGATTGATAATATTTGTGAGATTTGTGATCATTAATAAGATTTTTAATTATTATTGAGAATTGTGATCATTAAAATATGATTAATAAATAAGGATTCCAATAATCTCCCCCTTTTTGATGATCAAAAATCAAGTACATTTAAAGGGTTAATTAAATGAAACTTCATAGAAAATAACCTATAGAAACACAGAAAATAACATATAGAATAACATATAACTTCTATCTTTTTCTACCCCTTTTGGGATTGTCAAAAAGTAGAAAGAATAGAGGGAAAACAGTGCATATGGCATTAAAAGTGTTCAGAATCCAAGAGACAGTAGAAATACAAAACAAAATCAATGACATACCCATAAAAAATAGCATTCACTGGTCCTCTTCAGGGATTGGCCTTCTCTTTGACATTATCAATAGCAGAAGAGGAATCCATATGGGTAGTTGCAGATGTAGAAGAAGGCATAGAAGTGGTATATAGAGAAGGTAAAGGGAGACCATCGAAGATCGATGGAGCCATAGAAGGAGCTGTAGAAGATCTAGGAAGCTGCTTGTGAAGGATGATAGGCCTGATATGACTAAGAGCCTGGCCAAAAGACATGGTTGTGGAAGCTAAGGTAGAAGTGAAAGTAGGAAAACCAGGTCTGAGAGGAGCAACAGCTAGAGCAACAGTTGCGGTTCTTTGAACATCGAGATAAGGCCACATAAGCTTGATTATGTCTGTGATTATCTCCCCTCCATACTTCATAGCCTTTTCAAAATCATCTTTATTTTCCATGAACTTGTCCAACAATCTGGTAAACGCATTCAGATTCTAGACTTTGTTTTTGAAGGCTTGGGTTAGAGGAGGGATTCTCAGATTCTCTACTAGGTATTTTAAGTGATTGTTCATATCAGTCTTGGAGAAAATCTGGTGGAAATAGAACTCCACTTTCTTAGAGATCTGCTGCTGAGAATCATTGGAAATATTTCAGTGAATTTGAACCAAGTCTAGCACTCTATCACTGTTCTTAACCACTTCAGATAATGGAGCCATCTGAAATCCACTGAAGGCATTATTAATCTATTCATTAACTATAGATCTGAGCAGGTAACTATCCAAAGAAGGAGAAGAGGTTTGACCATAGGGAGTAGAAGCTTTGACTACTGTGGTTAGAGACTTGAGCTATTTCAGGACCTTTTCAAGACAGCCAATATATTCATCTGTGAGCTTATTCAGGTTCTCCACAAGCTCTCTCATTAGGTTCAACATCTGAGTGTGCCTTTCTCCAATAATTTCATCAAAAGATAGCTTGTATGGGTGAATCTGGGATGCAATATCTCGAGATATGTTTGAAACATAAGGTTTAAGAGAAGGAGGAGCAGGATCAGGCTCTGATCATGACTGCAATTCTTTCTGTAGGTCTTCAAATATGCTTTTCATAGTTGCAACTTCAGTACCGAGAAACATGTTCTCAACCCATAATTTTTGAATTTCATGAATCATCTTTGGTTGAGTGTGCAAGATTATCTTTTATAAAGTAGTGAGGCATCTTCCTGACTCAGTTGTTTCACAAGACGAGGTTGAGAGGACAAGAATTTCTCAACTCCAGCTAAGATAGTGTCTCCAAAGACATTCAGATCATCCTTGCTGACAAAAGATTGATGTTCATGTAAAGGTGTAGGTGCATGAAGTGGCACAGGTGGAGGCTAAGGTTGAGGTTCAGGTTTAGGTGGAGGTTGATGTTCAAAGCATGTGATAGATTTTAGTTGAAACAAAGAAGAAAGATCAACCCCAATGGAAGTAACCTATTGAATTTCACTCACATCATAAAATCTAGGGAATTTATACTGAGTGTCCATCTAATATGACTCAATAGGTTGATATGCTTCATCATACTCATCCTCATTAGCCTCATCTTCATTAGTCTCAAGATTTTGAGGTTCCTCCCCCTAAAAATTTGATTCTATTTCAGTACCTTGAGGCTCCGGTACATGATTTAAATCCACTGGTTCATCTCCAATTTCCTCAGCCATTTCTTGCCTAGAAAACTGAAAGGCTATCTCCATCCTCTCTTCAGCAGAGGGTATAATCTCAGGAACCAATTGTTCCACAGGAAGGTCTTCCAGATTAGATTCTTCCATAATGGGGAGGTCTTCTAGATTTGTTTCTTGCACAGTAGGGAGTTCTCTTACTACAACCACATCCATGATAGGGAGTTGTTCTAGATTTGTTTCTTCCACACATGCTCATCAGGTTCTAGGATAATTAAATCTCTTTCAGCCACAAGTTAGGTTTCCAAATTTACATCATCTCTAGGGACATGAGGTTCTTCTTCAAGAATAACAAGGCGAGTAACAGGCATTGCTTCCTCAACAAAAACTTCTTCCCTTTGAGGTACTTCAGATACCTCTTACTTTTCTGATTCATATTCTGGGTACTCAGCAACTTCATCTGGTTCCAAACTAGGATCAGAAACATCCTTTTCCCTTGTTCAATAGTCTACAGGATTGAACTTCTCATAGAGCTTATCATTATCTTCAACCCATTCCTTCTTCTAGGGGTCCTAGTTTATTTTCATACTCTTAATGGTAGGTTTGGATAAGCAGTATTCATAGTCCATAAGTGCTTATTCATTTGGTCTAAATACCCCTTTTGCAACACGCATTGCTGAAATCAGCCTATAGTAAAATAGAGATGTAGATTTGGATGTGACCTTGATCAATTCACACATATGGTGAATGATTTATTTTCATAGATTTATCTTGTGGCCATTATTAATAAGATGAATCATAAATACATCATAATAATTTAAGGAAGAAAAGTCACCTTTCCTCGGGAAAATCATATTTGGAACAAATTTGAACAACAGCCTTGTCTCTCCATCAAGTTCAGCAGCAATGGACCTTCACGTGGTGCCTTTTCCAGTGAGAGTTTGCAGTGCATTTTCCAGGTCAAAGAATTCAGTTGTAGGTGGGGGATCTCACTGATAATCATCACAAATTCCTTCATGAGGAATCCTAAGGAAAGAATCCCATAACCTCGACGAGAAGGAGAATCTTTTTCCATTGATCCAGCTTCTCATAACAAAACATTCACCAGAATCAAAAGAAAATTGTACATATTGATAGAACTGAGCTAACAACCTTAGATAAATAGGTCTATACTTCCTTGAGAACCATTTGAGCTAGCCTTTTTCTCTTAATACTTTCCGAACTAGTGACTTCCTAGACAACAACCACTCAGGGAAAACATCTTTTTTAGGTACAACACTATGGTTTACTAGGTTTGGAATCAAGGGTCCTTTGGGCGCCAGCTTCGGCGCTATCTTCTTTTTATCTGAGCGGCGCTTCTCAGATAAGGATGAAGATGGATGCTTCATCCTTGGCAATCACCGAAGATCGAGAGAGAGTTGCAAGGTTGAAAGGATTCGAGAGAGAGTGAGTAGGAGAAGGTTCAGGTGAATAACCGAGTGAAAACCCTTTTGTTTTGACATTTGGGAATGTCAATATTCACAAAAATAAAAATTCGGGAAAGTAAAAAGTGGTGAAATAAAAATTACCATGATACGGGTTAACAGAAAATCATAAATAATTTTCACAGTGAGACCGTGAATGGTCCTTACGGTGAGATGGTAAATGGTACTCATGGGGAGACAGTCCGTAGTCGTCATGGTGAGACAGTGAAAGGTCTATTCAGTCACGGTGAGACAGTGAGTAAACTGTTCAGTCACGGTGAGATAGTAAGTAACAAACCGTGAACACCAGATGCTAACTTTGAGACCGTAAACATGAGACAGTAACTGAGAAACCGTGAACATGAAACAGTAATGTTTAATATAGTAAAGTATTAAATAGTATGACCAGTAAGATATCTATTTGTGATTGATCATGCTAATATCATGTATGCTGTAACCTATTCTCTCAGAATTTAATGGTTTAGTGAATATATTTGCATGTTGAAACTCAGTGCCAATGAATTCCAAGGTGATATCACCTTTTTGATGATGATCTCTCAAAAAATGATGTCTTACATCAATATGTTTTGTTCTAGAATGTGAAATAGGATTTTTTGAGATGTTGATAGCACTTCAGCTGTCACAATTTATTGGTACATGTCTAAATTGATATCCATAGTCTAGTAATGTGTGTTTCATCCACAAAATTTGTGCACAACAACTTCAGCAGCTATGTATTTAGCTTCTGCAGGAGATAATGCAACAAAGTTTTGTTTCTTACTACACCATGATACTAGTGACTTGCCTAAAAGGTGACATGTTCCATAGGTTCTCTTTCTATCTAACTTAGAGAAACTAAAGTCAGCATTAGAATAACAAACTAGTTCAAATTATTTCCCTTTAGGATAGAACATTCCTAGATTGGGTGTATGCTTGAGGTATTTGAAAATTCTCTTTACAGAATTTGAATGGGATTCTTTAGGGTTTTCTTGAAAATGAGCACACATACACACACTAAACATAATATCAGGACGGCTAGAATTTAAGTAGAGTAGACTTCCAATAATTCCTCTATAAGTGGTTTGATCAACAGATTTCCATCTTCATCAAGATCCAGCTTACAGGTGGTACTCATGGGAGTTTCACTACTTTTTTGTGCTATCCAATCCAAAACGTTTTAGAAGATCTCTAGTGTATTTAATTTTATTTAAAATAATTTTATCTTTATTTTGAAACATTTGAAATCCAATAAAGAATTTTATTTCACCCATTAAACTCTTTTAAAATTCATTTTGATTCATTTTGGAACAATCAATACAGAATGAATTTTTTGAAGATCCAAAAATAATATCATCTACATAGGTTTGAACAACTAAAACATCGTTATAAATTATCTTTATAAAGAGAGTAGGATTAGCTATTCCTTTTGTAAAACCTTTGGAAATAAGAATAGTACTTAATTTGTCACACCTAGCTCTTGGTGTTTGTTTTAAACGATATAAGGCTTTTGATAGTTTAAAATTTGATTGGGAAAATGAGGATTTTTAAATACAGGGGGTTGTTCAAAAAAATATCCTCACCTATATACCCATTTAAGAATACACTCTTAACATCCATTTGATATAGTTTTAAATTTAGGTGTGCAGCATAAGAAAGCAGAATTCCAATGGCTTCAATTCTGGCTACTGGAGCAAAAGTCTCCTCATTGTCAATTCCTTACTCTTGACTATAACCATGTGCAACTAATCTAGCCTTATTCCTAACTATATTTCCATCTTCATCTACCTTATTTTAACACCCATTTAGTGCCTATGAAAAAAGTGTCCTTGGGTATTTCGACAAGTTTCAAAACTTTATTTATTTCAAACTGATTGAGTGCTTCTTGCATAGTAATTGCCCAAAACTCATCACTGATAGCATCTTAAATGTTTTTAGGTTTAAGATGTGACAAGAAAGCTTGTTGTTTAACAATATTTCTAAGAAAAGCTCTAGTTTGTGTTCCTTTCTCTAAGTCACCTACAACAACATCTAAGGGATGGTTTTTAGGAGTTTTAACCTTTCTATAAAAAGAGGTACTAGTGAATTCAGGTTCATTATGACTTGACTGCACAAAATTTCTAGAATTAGAAGTTTTCAAAGATTCTTTCACAGAGGTATTTGAGGATTTTGAGTTGATGTTCAGATTTGATACATCATCCTCCTAATTTTCAAGGATGGTTCTAGGCTCATGTGGATATGTTTCATCAAACGTGATATGGATAGATTCTTCCACAGATTTAGTAATCTTATTGAATACACTATAAGCTATGCTTTAAATTGAATAACCTAGGAAAATTACTTCATCACTTTTGGATTCAAAATTTTCAACATTATCCTTAGTGTTGAGGATAAAAACCTTTCAGCCAAAAACTCTAAAGTAATTAACCTTCGGCTTCCTGTTATTCCAGAGCTCATATGGGGTCTTTTTGAGAATTGGTTTAATAAATACTCAATTGATTATGTAGCATGATGTGTTAACAGATTCAGCCAAAAAGTAAATAGGTTGGTCATATTAACTAAGCATTGTCCTAACAATTTCATACAAGGTTCCATTTCTTCTTTCTATAACACCATTCTACTAAGGTGTTCTAGGGGCATAGAAATTGTGACTATAACCATTTTGTGAGCAAAAGGATTCAAACTACTAACATTCAAACTCATGGCCATGATCACTTCTTGAAGAGTTAATTTTATGTCCACTAAGATTTTCTACAGATTTGGCATACTTAGTAAAATAACAGCAGGCTTCACTTTTGTGAGCCATGAAGAAGGTCCAGGTATATCTAGAAAAATCATCTACTAGAACATAAACATAGTGCTCCCCATTTAAACTAGAAATTCCAGATGGTCCAAACAAATCCTTGTGAACCAATTTGAGAGGTTGAGAAGTAGAAACTTCTTTCTTTTTTTTGAAAGAGATTTTGTGTTGTTTTCCCTTTTGACAGGGATTACACACTTTGTCATTTGGAAACTCAAGTTTGAGTAAGTCATTAACTAGGCCTTTTCTAGTTATCTTTCTAAGGGAGTGAACATTACATTGTCCTAGTATCCTATGCCAAAGCCAAGATTCTTTTTAAAAAACACTTAAGCATGATAATTTTTGAGAAGTTAAGGAATCTAAATTAACAGAATAAACATTCTCATTCCTTAATATAGATAATACTAATTCATCATCAGAATTAAAGACATTACATGCATAATTTTAAAATTTAACATGATATCCATCATCACATAATTGTGAGATACAAAGCAAATTATATATTAGAATATTAACAAATAGTACTTTAGAAATTAGAATCGAATTAGAGTTACCAATCTGGCCTAAGACAATGATCTTCCCCTTCACATTCTCACCAAATGTGACATGTACACCACCAACTATTACCAGGTTCTTGAAGAATGAGTAGTCTTTTGTAATGTTCCTTGAACACCCACTATCCAAGTACCACAGATTTGTGAAAGAGATCTTCAATCATCTTTCCTACCACATGATCAAGCAAAGACAAATTTTGGTACACATACTTGTTTGGGTCGAGTAACATTAGTAATAAGTGCTTTAAGGACCCATATTTGTCTCATAGGTTTCCTATAGGCATTATGTAAATTATTCAAAAAATATACTCTATTTGGTCCAAAAAAATGAAACAGTAGAATAAGCATCATGTCTCAAGATAGTTGAGCTATGTCCCGAACTGGGAACAAAAGTATATGTCCCAGACTTTGAAATTTTTTTTCCCCCAAGGTTTCTTTTACCAGGTTGGTAACAAATGCCAGTATTATATTTAGGAGCAAAATGTTTTCCTAGTATTTGGGTAAGGGTATTTGTACCATTAGTAAACTTTTCTAAGTCACTTTTTAATTTCTCATTAGACATTTTTGGTTCATTGTTTTCTTTGAGTAGTTGAGCATTTTTCTCTTTTTCAGTAGTAATTTCAGATTTAATAGTTACAGTGAGAGCACGCTGTTTCTTCAATAATTTATATTTGTCCATTAATTCATTTCATGTCTCTTGAATAATGTTGAAATATTCAAACATTTCGTCATTGGTTATATTTTCATAGTCACTTTCGTCTTTAGAATAATATGAGTTTTGTACAGAAGAGTTCAGTGTTACCTTATATGTGGTTGTCATAAAACACATATTGGCTTTGTTAGCATGTTCATCATGTGATGTGTGTGTGTCACTTGAACTATCCTTAGAGGCACTCCAGGATTCCTTCATGGCCTTTTTTACTTATTGTCTTTGTCATCATATTTCTTCTTATATTTGATCTTTGGACAGTCAGCCTTTATATGTCCTTTGCGCTTACAATCAAAACATACAATCTCCTCAGTGTTGTCATTTCTCTTCCAGTACTTTTTCCAGTGTCCTTTTAGATCATAATTTCCATTGACATTAGGCTTTCTAAAAAAAATTTCTTCTTATAAAATATTTTGAAGATTTTGGCCAGTTGAGCCATATCCTCATCACTTTCTGGTGATGATAGTTTAGTAGTGTAACTGTCTATTGAAACTTCAAGTTTTCCTTTGTCTTTATTCTACGAGAGGTAGGTATTGAATTCTACAGATTTCCAATTTGGTTAATCCTCATCTTATTTGTTGACATTCAGCTCTTCCTAATACATCATTAGTTTTCCAATGAGTTCCTTTACAGGTAGTCTACTGATGTCAAATGACACTCACATTGAGACAAAGGTTCCCCTCCATCTGTCAGGTAGACATCTGAGAATTCTCAAGATCTGTTCTTTGGTAGTTACTCCTCTTCCTAGAGATATCATTGTGTTGACAATATCATTTAACCTAAGATACATATCAGAAATAGGCTCATCAGGTTTCATCTTAAAGTTATCATATTTTATAGTATAAGTGTTAAGCCTCTTATCCTTTACACTAGATGTGCCTTCATGTGAGACAGACAAGGTATCCCAAATTTCATGGGTAGTTTTACAAGCAGAAATCCTATTAAATTATTCATCTCCTAAGGAATAGTATAAAGCATTCATAGCTTTGCAATTGTTATTGTATGAAAGTTTGGTAGGTTCATCCCATGTAATTCTATCAGTCAAAGGATGTTTGTATTAATCTATAATGGATGACCAGATTTCAAAACTCATACTCTCTAGATTCATTTTTATTTTAATTTTCCATTCAGCGTAGATTGTTCCATTAAAGAATGAGGGTTTTTTAGTTGCAGAACCTTCCAGTCTATTTTTTCAAACTAACAAATTACTTTAAGAAGAGCTATAAATTTAGAATTAACATAAATTTACATATCTTTAAAGTACAAATAAAATAACAGTTGAATAAGATTACAAATATTCCTAATAAAAAACATTTGATACCAAATGTTGGTCGAAGTAGTTAACTCAAGAGGGGAGGGTTGAATTGAGTAACTATAAAAATTTCTATTTAAAAGATATTAGTTTACAAATAATGATTTACCGAAAAATAGAAATAGACCAGTTAATCAAGATTATACTATTATAAGAGTTTTTCTATTTAAAAAACTTCTTATAAGATTGATTAATTCTCAATAATCATAATTTGTATTATTAATATTACTTTTGAAGTTATCCTACTAAGACAAATCAGATATACCTTCTTTCCAAGACTAACTATCAATGTGAATTTAGTGTTTTTATTGATTATGCACTAAAGCAGTAAAATAGAGTAGACTAAATTTAAGTGGCACATCGGATATAAAACAAGTGGGTCAGTCTCAAGCTGAGACCTAATCCACTCCACTTGGTGATCACATTCCACCAAGAAGTTTATATAAATAAAATCTGATCCACACCCTAGATCGGGGTTGACAACAGTACATAGACTGTCTAAGCCACATAGGGACCTCTTCCACAGTTTTTTTGGGTAAACAAAATAATGACCTGGCCTCACAAGGACCACTTCCATAGTTGTCATGGGTAAACAAGGGAAATGAATTTGGTGTGAGGATTTTTAAATCCTCCAGTTCTGCACAGGAGTCAGTGTGTGTGTAAAATATACAAAGTACACACACTGCTCAAAAGTAAATAAAAGAATCGCTGAGAGAGATTAAATGTGAGTTTATAATTCTCTAGTGATTAGTGGTGTAGCTCTGGACTCCTTGGATAAGACTGAAATGCTATTGAGTCCTTCTCTAGTTTTTTTGTTGAAAAACAGAGTGTTGTGGTTCATCTTGTGTTCTTCACGAGTAAAGTTGGTCTCTTGATCCCAGTACTTCATGTGTTCATTATTAGAGTTGGATTGCATGCATGAGACAATTTCTTTCTTGAAGATCTTGTAATGTGTTCTTCGTGGTCGTGCTCACTGGCATGTTTTCTTGTACAATATCCCACTCTATAGTGTGTATATTTTTCCACTTGGGAACACTTCTCTTTATCGTAAAAAATGTATGAGATTTAGTCGACATGTTCCATATGTGTGGTTCCTCATTCCTCATTCAATGTCTATAAGGAAACATTAAATATTTCGGTGCATTAAAGGCATCAAATATGACCGTTGAAAGGTTAAATAGAAAAACGATAAAATGAGTTTAGGAAAAAGTATCACAGTAGATATGTCAATGGTTTCTCCTTCACAATATCTTCTTCACAGTGTCTCCTTCATGGTGTTTCTTTTATTGTGTCTCCTTCACAGTGTCTCCTTCATGGTATCTCTTGGTCACGATGTCTTGCTTACGGTTTCTGGCTTCACGGTGCCTTGATGATTGTGTCTTGCATACTATGTCTGGCACTTAGGAAAATCGGAGTGTCTATCTTACGGTGTCAGTTATTAGTGTCTTGCTTCACGATTTCAGGATTACTGTGTCATGTTGTCTCATGGTCACAGTTTCTCATTGGTCATATTGTCTCATTGGTCACGGTATCTGACTTACTGTTTCAAGCTTCACAGTGTCTTGTACTTTTTCAAATAACTGTATTCATACTTAAACAGTAATATGCATAAAATTAGTTGAGTTTATCCATTATCAAGTAAGAGATAACTTGAAACATAAATACACATGATTAATATGATTTGTGAGATTTGTGATTATTAATAATATTTGTAATTATTATTGAGATTTTTGATCATTAAAACATGATTAATACATGAGGAGTCCAACAATTAGAAAGCAAAATAGAATAAAAAATAGTAAATACTAGTGATTAGAGATTAGCTTGGAGTAAAATTAAGACATTATACACGAATGATTCTGGTAAATAATCATCTTCTTTTTTATGTTGTATATTTTTTCAGATAAATTTTTTAAGAAAAATAAAAATTTTAGAGAAACCAATAGTTTTAGAAAAAAACAATAAATTTTTAAAAAATAAATAATTATATAAAAAATTAAAAATTTTGGTAAAAATCAATGTTTTTATAAAAAGTGATGTTTTTAGAAAAACTAAATTTTTTGAAAAACCAATTTTTTTAAAAAATTCAAAAATATTTAGAAAACCAATAAAATATGTGATACCACATTGAAAATGAGTTAATTATATTATGTATATTGGAAAAAAAGAATAAGATATAAATAATCATTCTGTATTGACCATTATTTTCATAGGTTTAATATATTCAAATATATCATTTTTTTGTAACACCCCATTACCTTTATATCAGGTATGTTTGTTTATCATTGTTTTGGTTTCCCTTTTTCTTTCGTCATGTAAATCCGAGAAGGAATTCTTAGGATATCTATAGTGGAGAAGTGAATACTTTTTAGACTTCTTATAAAAAACCTATAGTTTATTATATTATCTAGGAAATTACATGACGTGTAATGTGGATACAAGATATTTAATTATGACTAGATATATCCCATGAACTTAATATTTAGTGTGATAATTTTACTTGTTCTATAATGGTTACACATCATGTAATGAAAAATATTAGTTTTTTAATAAAAATATGAGAGGTTTTTATATGGGACTCGAGGATTACGCAATGTGTAATGGGGTTATACTTCATGTAAATGCTCAAGGGTCGGTTTTAAGAAATAAAATCAACTAAAATTCATATTTTATTTCATATAGTCATACTTTCACTAGACCTAGAGGCTCTTCCTAGGATATTTTGGGTGATTCCCTCCCATCTGCGTTGCTTTAATTATGGATTGATCGCCATTTTGGTTGGATTTATTCTTTCTGAGAATTTAATCATTATAGTTTTTATTTTATTTTGGTTTCGGATATGATTTAACTGTAAATGGTTTTTTGAGATACAGTTCTCTATTGATCATTTTTAGTTTCTTAGTGTGCCATATCTTTTGAAGGTTGTTCTCATGGTTTCTAACCACCGTTGTCGAAAACAGCTAGGTTTCTACAACTTTGAGGTAGGTGTTTCTATACATTGGGTTAATTCGATGAATTTCATGTAATTATAAATAAATTACTTCGGTTTTTTCATTGTTTTGAAGTGATAAATGGTTTTAAATGATTTCTTGGAAAGGAAAATGTTTTCAAAAAGGGGGTTTTCATTGAAAATAAATTTTTCTCAACTTGGAAATGGGTTTTCAAACTCCTAAGAAGAATGAATTAGATTTGAAAATGTTTTATGAAATTGTGAGAATGGTTTTGAAAATGTATTGGAAAATTTCACATTAGGAAACGTGGTAGAATTTGGATATAGACACAAGTAGCCTTTGTTTGTGTTTCACAGCATGGAGGCAACCTTTTGTGATATCGAATATTAGGAATCGATATCAATTAGAACCAATGTTTTCTTTTTCATGCTTTTGAGTGTCTAGTATTACTTTTCCCATATTCTTGACCCCAATACGAGATGATTTTTCATTGTTCATTTTCCATTTATGGTTATTTATTACTTGATTTTTTTTTTCATGGATTGTTTCTCATGGGTTTTTATGCAAGGTTTTATCAAATATCTTTGCATTATAGGTTGTTTCATGTATATATATATATATAAATATTTCTATTTTGGTTCATGGATATAATTTTTTTATGATCACTTATACATTTCATATTTATGGATTAATAATGTGAAATTCATTTATGTAAACCAAAGGGGAAATGATTTACAAATGCATTTATTTTGTTAGTTTTTTTAAAACTATTTCTTAAAAGATATAATCACTACATTAATCGTATTATACCTTGAATAGAAACAGTGGTGGTATTAAATTGGGCTTTGGATAAAACCATACTTGTGACATTGGGTATTTTTAGATGTTTTATAGGAGGATTAAGGTATGGGGAAGATAATATTGCATTATTTTGGATTCTATTTTTTCTAATACATTCATTATGGGTTGGTTTGGAGGTGACTGTTTGTCACATGGGGTCTCATCTTACATTCTGGATTATCATATTTTACTGATATCATGTGATGTGGTAGTTTCTCTGGCTTGTCTATTTGACTCAGGGTGGTTAATTATAGTTTTGTATCAATTGGATGATCATCCCGAATTGTGTTAGCACTGCCTGAGTATTCTTGTGTGTTTTGGGTATACAATAGTTCAGACGATTTTAATTCTAATAGAAGTTACAGAAAGGGGGAATGGTCTGCTCACTTCCTTGACTATACTATAGTTACCATGGGTGGTTTAATAAATTTTACCATGTTAGAGACTTGGAGTTTGAGGTCATTTGAATGAACTATATGGTATTTTTATTTAAATAGAAATGTTCTCTTTTATGTAAGGGTTTTAGTGGTTGTTAAAATTATTTATGTTTTAATTATTTATTATATATAAATGATTCTTTTCCTATTAATGTGGATTTTTCTTATGACGGGTTAGTTTTTTTAATAGATAATGCCTCACAAAAGGTATCTTTCAAATAAGAGGGAGGAAGCTAAGAGATAGGTTACATAGGTGATACCTCTAGTGTACCCTACTCTATTAGAAGTTATAATCTACACTGCTCAGACTCTATTTAAAATGGGAGTTTGGAACCTAGGTTGTGTAATAGATCATGGATTATAATTTACTAAGAAACATCCACCCATCTTTAATGTGAAAAATGACCCCATGAATACATGGAGTTTCTTCAGTGGATAGAAAGGATCTTCAAATTCATGAATACTCTTGAATTATCATAGGTGGGTTTTACCAGGTATATACCTGAGGGACCTGTAAGGAGATGGTGAGACTCTATTGCAAATGTTACGTTGCACAAGGATCATACATAGTCTTCCATAAATAAATAATTTAACTATTAGTTTACACTGAGACATTTCATGAGGTTGTGACTCACGTGTATTTGACCATATAGAAGGGGGAGAATACTGTTCTAAAGTATTCTATCAGTTCTTCTGATTATGTGCATATGGAATCTGATCATTTCACCAAAGAGTACATGAAATATCGGTGGATTGAGTTATTATTGAGGATTTATATTTGGTCAATGTTGATACTCATGTTCCATCCAATAATTGTGAAGGTGGTTGACAAGGTATATTTGGATGAGGCAGACATAGTTGGGAAGACAGATTTCTGTGGATATTTAGTTGGTTCAGTGATTAGTCAAGGTGTACCTTCTTGTTAATAAAGAAAGCGTAAGGTAGGTTAGTTTTTTGTAGGACCAGTCTTAGGGGTGAAGACATGGCAGTACCAGGTTGTCTACTACTAGAGCGGATTCCAAGGTTCTAACAAGACTAACTGTATAGAGGCTCCTAAGACTTATCATATTTAGTGATGATATTTTTATTAGTAGAGGTTTTGTCAAAATATATCTCAGGGAAATAGTGAAAGATCCACACTCACCAAGGGTTCACAGGATCATGAAGGTTCTTTCAAGGTTGGTTGATCTAATGAAAAGGCCAATGAAAATGTTCATGAGCATAATACTGGATGAAATTATATATAGGATTATGTGCTAGAGGAATCTAAAGTAGGACCATCCACTATTAGTGTCATATTTTTAGTGTCTCTTTATATTGTAATGAAACAAACTTTCATTAATGAAAATTAGTATTGATCAAATTAAATTTATTATTATAAAAAAATGTTTATGTAAAACATATGAACTTCCATGGTATTATGTTTGTTTATTTTAAAATACTATTACTAATTGTGACCATTTCTAATATAGACACTAAATAGGGATCAAATGATTAGTATAAAAACAGGGCATTAACAAACCCAATTTACTCAGAAAAAGGAAGTGATGACCTCATCCCGTAGAATTGCTCCGTACAATGCCCATTTTTGGATCATGAAAAGGCGGTGGCATCATTGGGATTTACTCTTGACCCATCCTAAGTTGAGCTTCCACACATTAAACTCAAATGGAATCATCTATGGGAGAAGTGGATGTTGATTGAGATTACGCCCCGAGCGATGTTATCTGAGCAACCCCAAGAGTCTTCCACCATTGCACACCTTACCATTTGGTATAATGTGGATGTTATAAGGGTTTATTTAATAATACCCTAACACTATGATTATTTTCATTATTTTTTATATAACAAAGAATATACATACATTTTATTATTGTTACTCTGTAAATATTTTTTAAAGGACAAATAATATTTTTATTTAATATTATATTAAGAAATCTATTTTGATTAATTATTGTATTTTTTATTAAATAATATTTTAATAAATTATTATTATTAAATTATTTTTTATTAAATATAAATGATTGTGTAATTTTTATGAATACAATTGTGATTTTTATTTAGGTTTGAAAGCCGTTTTTATCAAAAGCCCTGAATTTTCTATAAATGCCGGTTTTTATTTTAAAGGTAAAGAATCACATATTTAGGAAATTATTTAAACAAAATTAATATTATTTTTTCAATCAGTACCTTGAAATTATCCAATGGTGAATTTTTCATAATTTTATGGGATATTCAAATTTTAGGGTAAAAATTAAATATCGTTTAATTATATATTGCGTTTATGACATCATAATGACCCAATAGTGATGTAATAAAATAATATAAATGGGTTGTTTATCCAATATGTGTTTTACCATTAAAATAATGTTATTATATATTTTTTGATTTATTTTACAAAGCCTTAGTGGACCCTTCAATACTTATAAAACAATTTAACCTTTTAAATCTATTTCCTTGAGAGTGTGACTCACCTCTATATAAGTAAGAATAATATTTTATGAATTTCGGCCATTGTCCATATAAAATAATGCTTTCCACTCCCCTTTGGAAAATACCATGGGCAACAACCACAAGATGGTTTGTGGTTTTGATTAGTTTAATGTGTGGTGTCTAAAACCCAAATAATAAATAATTCACTCTCTTTTCCTATATAAACCCACCCAATCTCCCACTTCTTCATCCCTCAAAGCATTTGGAGGTCGACCAAATTCTTACCTCCTCTCTCTATAATACTCCCAAGGTTCCTCAATCTCCCACGATTCCACTCTCAATCCTCTTCAAATCCTTTGGGATCACACTTCCAAGTAATGGATTTCTTCCCTTATCATTTTTATCCTAATTTATTTATGTTGTTATTCCCTTTTATTTTCAATTACTAATGTTGTGGAATGATTTCCCACATTCCCAATACATCCTTCCTTATGTTTGAATGATGTGATTCCTCTTCCTCTCTTATTAGTTCCTTCTACTCACACCTATTACCATGCTGAAATTCCATAAGGAATTTCCCTTTTCTCATTTACATTCAAGAAATTATTTTGTATTGTGAATCTAAATTACATTATATATGTTGGAAAATGTTACTATATAAACCCCTTAAAGTGAATTTCATGTTCATATGATGAGACACCCCTTTTCCTATTATCAACCATTTTTATTATTTCTTATGTAATGCCATTATGCTGCCGAAATTGCACCACAATTTTCCAAGCCAAAGTCATTGTGTTGGTAATACCATGCCCATTTCACTATCACAAGTATTCACCTTTATAAAAATTAAATTATTGATTAGATAGTTTCATTTTTTATTCCACACCACTTATTATTGGAAGATTTTATGATGTTTAATGAATCCATGTTGTATGATCCATATGGAACATTTATGCATGAAATGTAATGATTAAGATGGGTGTGCCCTGATAGTGCTCCAATGCATGGGTAAGACTAGTATCATGATACATCAAGTTCAATGAGGGTTTTCTCATTCTAATTCATGTTCAATTAGGGTTTACTCATGCCCCATGTGAAATGAGCCTTGTCTCATGCTAAAACCATGTTAAATATTATTCCAACATTTCCATATTATGATAATCATGATATATAAAGCCTTTATGTTCATGTATATCTTATGCTCCATTGATATGCCTATTGCATAACATATATTGTATTCTTCATTTTATTTCTTGTTTACTCTCTTATCGGGCTTTATATCTCACCCTTTTCTTATGCATGTCCTTAGGTTATCCCATGAAATACTATGTATGATAGAATATGTGTAGTCATGTAAAATGATTTTTCAGTAATGTTGTGTGTTTCATGTTTCAAGTTGTTTTGTAATGTTCCTAATCTCCAAAGACACTAGACCTCTTGATCTTATTCTCTTTTATCACGTAATGTTTTTATGTAATAAATTATGTTAAATTTTGTAACAAAGAGCATGGTTTTTATAGTTGGTATCATAGTAAAGGTTTAGTTATTTTTTGGATTAGTATTAGAAAACCCTAGTGAAAGCCTTAGGTATTAGACTAAGATTAATAAAAACATCCATGAATCTTGGTGAGTATTGAGAAAGTGTTTTATCAATAAAATTCATCCCTATCATGAAACTAGTAGGTAGAGGCGGCTCTCACATAGATGTATCCTATGGGTAAAACTTGAAAACACAACTTTGAGCTAGACTCGAACAAGAAATGGTGCATGATAACAGGCCTTGATGTACTCTTTGTTATGACAATCCCAAGGGATATTCTTTGGTAAATGCAAATTCATAGTATAAACCATTATTAAGGGGGGAAAATCACCTAAGAATATATGTTAGGAAGTAGATCATGGATAACAAATATTGAATCCTATAAATTCATAAGTTGAGGAAATAAAATTAATTTATCTGTCACCCATTTTTGTGTTTTGATTACCCATTATGTGTTACCCCAACTTTCCTTTTATTCAATCCAATGGCCTATAATGGGAGGACTCAGGCTAACAAACGATGTGAAGGTCAATGTGATGAATGTTCTTATGAGATGGCCAATCCAATGGGAGTGGTAATTGAGAACTTGGTCATGATACTCTCTAAGTTAACTCAAGTGTTTAATATAAAAATGGGTCAATAGGAATGTTCACCCCACCCCCATAAGAAAGAAAAAGATGACATCGAGATATTCATGAGACAAAGGCCTCTTACATTTAACAGATCATCTAATCCCTCAATCGTCGAACAATGGATCATGTCTATTTAGATGATCTTCCCCATCCTTAAATGTTCTGAATAAGATAAGGTGCTTCTGGATTCTTATTGTGTGGAGGGTGACCCAGATCAATGGTGGACATTGATCCAAAATATAAAGGCTAAGGAGGAGATCGCGGCATTGGAATTTAAGGATTTCCAGAAAATTTTTTCCAACAAATATTTTCCTCGCACCCTCTAAATTAATATGGAAAGGGGCATCCTTTCCCTCAATAAAAGAGACGACGAATCCATCAGATCATACAAGGAAAACATCACAAGGCTTGTACGATATTCCTCTGGCTTTGTCATTACTGCCAAATTCAAGGTTGAGTGCTTCTTTGGTGGGATAAAACCTAGCCTACAGAAAGCCATAGCGTTTCGTGACTTTGAGTGCTAGGAGGAAATTATTTGATGTTCCCACAAAGTCAAAAAGGAGATTGGTAAATATCATGGGTAAGATGGTGATAAGAAGCATAAGGTGGAATTCAATTCTGGAAGACAGATGGATGAATCCAATGTTTCTATGAAAATACGGCACACCACTTGAGAAAGGTGTGAAAAGAAGCACCAAAAATATTTCCTGAAGGGGAAGAGGAAATGTTTTAGGTGTGGAAGAGAAGGGCACCTGGCAATTAACATCCGAAAAGAAAAACCCTTAGCTACGACAGAGGATAGGATTTCTCCATTCTACCCTCAATACGGCGTACATTGCTTCAACTACAATGAATTGTGGAACTTTGAAAACTAGTGCCCAAAGACAAGGGTTTTAGAAGGTAGCTAACAACTTCCAAGATAGAAAGGGCGGGATTTTTACATCACTACAGCCAAAGTGAACCCCATAAATGTGGTTGTGACACGTACGGTATTTATTTATTCAAGAATAAGAAACATACTTTTTGATTTTTGTTCTACACATTCTTTTATATCCTGAATGTTTTGTAGAACAATCACAACACCACCAAAAATCATGGAATTAATGATGTCGGTGAGAATGGAAAATGGGGAAATCATTTCATCCCATTAATATAACTCCTCCCCTATCACAATTTGTTGATTGAACATCCCGAAGAACCTTTTCATACTCCCTCTGGTGGAATTTGATGGAATTTTATGCGTCTATTGGATTTCTATATATAGAGCCAACATTTATTGTCGTGAGAGAGAAATAAATCTTAATGTGGAAAATATACCCCCGAATCAATTCAAGTGCAAGGAGGAAGATGAATCTTCTTTTTCACCATCATCTCAATCATGGATATTATTTCCCTATGAACATGCTTATCTGGATCAGATGATTGATTCTAAAGAAGCAACCATCCTTGAAAACATGCCTATTGTGATGGAATTCACTGAAGTGTTTCTTGAGGAATTGCATGGTCTTCCTCCTAGAAGATATTTTGAATTCTCAATAGATCGTATACCTAGGGCATTGCAAATATCCAAGACTCTATACATAATGGCTATTATGAAGCTTAAGGATATCATAAAACAACTTCGGGAGAATTTGGATAAAGGATTCATATTCCAAAGTGCTTCACCACGAAGTTCACCAGTCCTCTTAATCCAGAAGAAATATGGGTCAATGTGCCTTTTCATTGATTATTGTGAGCTCAACAAAATCCTGATAAATAACAAGTATCCTCTACTATGAATTGGTAACTTGTTTGATCAGCTATGTGGAGCATAATACTTCTCTATGGTGGATTTACATTTGGGATATTTCCAAGTTAGGGTGAAGAAGGTGGATATCCCCATAACTACTTTTTGTACAAGATATGGGCACTATGAATTCATAGTTATTACTTTTGGACTCACTAATGCTCCAGAAATCTTCATGGACTAGGTGAATAGAATCATTAGAGATTACCGTGACAAATTTTGGATGTCTTTATAGGCAATATTCTAATATACTCCAAAACCAAGGAGGATCATGTGGAGCGTCTAATAATTGTACTAGAGATCTTGAAAAAGGATAAGATCTATGAAAAGTATAGAATATGTGAATTTCAGTTGAAGGAGGTCTCATTCATGGGTCATATCATTATATGCAATGGTATATCTATGGCTCCCTATAAGAAATTTGCAACTGAGGGATAGACGAGGCCAACATATGTAATGGATATTCATATTTTCCTAGGGTTAGATGGATATTATTGCCAATTTTTTAAAAATTTCTCACAATTTTCAAACCCTCTTACCAATATTACTTGTAAGGGAGTCAAGTTTTCTTGGAGTGTTGAATGTAAAAAAAGATTTAAGGAGTTAAAAAAGAGTTTTATCACTGCACCCTTTCTCACACTTCTCACAAGGGGAGAACATTTTATTGTATTTATTGATGCTTCCAAGAAGGGAATGGGATCTATGTTGATGAGAAATGACAAATTCATTTCCTATGCTTCAAGTTAATTGAATGGTAATGAGTAAAACTATCCAACACATGATCTGGAGTTGGTTGCAGTGATCTTCGCATTATAAATTTGGTGGCATTACCTCTTTTGAGATATTTGTGAAATATATACGGACCAAAAAAGCCTCAAGTATATATTCACATAGAATGAGTTGAATATGAACCAATGAAGATAGTTAGAGACGATCATAGACTATGACTACTCAATCCCTTACAACCGTGGGAAAGTGAAAAAGTTGGAAGATGCTCTATGTATAAAGGACCCAACAGTTCTATCATTATTGATAATTAAAAAGGATCCAATCTTCTTAGATTTGATAAATATAAACATGGGAATCATAAATAAATTAACATAATCAATCCCTTCACAAATTAATGCTCAAAACACTCTTATAGAATTATTAAAGGATTCTCAAAAGGATGATGTGGGAATTTAGAAGAAGATGAAAACTATCCAAAAATGGAAATTCTCAGATTTCAATGTCAAATGAAAAATTAATTGTTAGATTTTGGTCAATACTATGTGTTCTATCGAATTTAGAGTTAAAGAAGGATCTTTTGGATGATGCACATAGTTCAAATTTATCCATTCACCCAAGAAACAAAGAGATTTATCAAGATATCTGAGAGCATTACTGGTGGGATAACATGAAGAAGGATATCATTGAGTAAAAATCAATGCTCCTGGTATGTTAGCAAGTGATGGCTAAGAGGCATAAGTCTAAGGCGATGATGCAAACATTACCCATACTAGCATGGAAATGGGAGAAAAACACCATGGAATTTTTCACTGGACTTCCAAAGACATCAAAAGGAAACAATGCTATCTGGGTTGTTGTGGATTTTCTTATAAGTACTGCACAATTCATTAAAATTTTGGAGGATTTCTCACTAGATCAACTAGAATGGATATACATCAATGACGTGGTAAGGCTTTATGGATTACCACTATCGATTATATTCGATTGATATCCAAGACACCTCTATGTTTTGGAAGGGTCTTCAACATCCTCTGGATACTAAAATGAAAATCAATATGGCTTATCATCTTCAAACTGAGGACCAATCTGAGTATACTATCTAAACACTTGGAGACATGTTCAGAGTGTGCTCAATGGAATGCATAGGAGGATGGGATGAAAATCTCTCTCTATTTATGTTCTCTTAGAATAATAGTTTCTACTCAAAATCCAAATAGATTCATATGAAGCGCTTTATGTAATGAGGTACAGAACATCTGAATGTTGGGATTAAGTAGGGGAGTGAAAACTCATAGGTCCAGAAATGGTCAAAGAATTGGTGGAGAAGGTTTAGACAATTCAGTAGCACATTAAAACTACTCAGAGTTGACAAAAGAACTATGATGATAATCTTCAAAGAGAGCTAGGGTTTGATGTTGAAGACATAGTATTCCTACACATATCACCATGGAAGAGGGTTATGAGATTTGTTAAGAAGTGAATGCTTAGTCCAAGGTACATCATCCCTTTTAAGAACCCTGATCGCATTGATGCAATGTCATATCAAATAGAACTCCCACCAAACATATCTCAAGTACATTATGTATTCCATGTATCGCTCCTAAGTAAGTACATAACTAACCCATTGAATGTACTCAAACCAGAGGTGGTACCATTGGGGAATGACCTCTCCTATTAATAGTACCCAGTGAATATCATAGATCATAAGGAAAATGTTCTTTCAAATAAGACAGTGAGCCTTGTCATGGTGTTGTGAAAAAACCAAAAGATTGATGAAGTAACATGGGAATCAGAATAATTTATGAAGCAGAGTTACCCACATCTATTTTAGGGTGGGTAAAGGAAATTTTGAGGGATAAATTTCTTAAGGGGGAAAATTGTAATGACCCAAACAATCATTAATGAAAATTACTACTGATCTAATTAAATGTAATATTATGAAAAATGGTTTTGTAAAACATATGAACTTTTTCAGTTTTATGTTTTTGGATTTTAAAAAATCATTATGAATTGTGATATTTTATAATATATCCATTTAATAGTGACCAATTGAATAGTATAAATATAGGGATTCAAAAACCCAATTTACTCAGAAAAAGGAAGTGATGGCCTCATCTAGTAAAATTCCTCCGTATAAATCCCATTTGTAGAAGCTCGGAGAGTAGGTGGAATCATTGGGGTTCTCTCTTGACCAAGAAAATGGCGTGCTTCAACATGTTAAGAATGAATGGAACTGCCTATGGGAGATGTGGAAGTTAATAGATATTACCACTTGAGTAATGTAATCCGAGCCACCCCAAGAGTCTGTTACCATCGGATACCTTACCCTTCAGTCTTATGTGGGTGTTATAAGGATTTATTTAACAAGACCCTAGAACTATGATTATGTGCATTATTTATTATATAATAAATAATATACATTCATTTTATTATTGTAAATTCATTAATAGTTTTTAAAGTACAAATAGTACTATTAGATAATATTCTATTAAAAAATCAATTTTGATTAATTAATGGAATTTATATTAAATAATTTTTTTAAAAAATATTATTAATAAATTTCTTTTTATTAAATATAAAGTATCATATAATTTTTTTAAATAAAATTGTGATTTTATTATGGTTTGAAAGTCGTTTTTATCAAAACCCATGAATTTTCGATAAATGTCGGTTTTTATATTAAAAGAAAAATATCACATATTTAGAAATTTTTTAGATAAAATGAATATAATTTTTTGAATTAGGACTTCAAAATTATACAATGCTGAATTTTTTATAATTTTCAGAGAAAGATGAATTTTTGGGGAAAAATTAAATACCTTTAATTATATAATGAGTTTTATAACATCATAATTACCCAATTGTGATGTAATAAAATACTATAAATGGGATTTCATAAAAGTTTATATTTTTTAGAATTAAAATAATTTTATTTTAGATATTTTTGATTGATTTTACAAAGCCTTAGTTGACCCATCATGACTTATAAAACATTTTAACATTTTCAATCGATTTCCTTGACAGTGTGACTCACCTCTGAATACGAAAGCCATATATTATAAGATTTTAGGACATTGTCCTTAAAAAATATTTTTTTCTACTCCCCTTTTTAAAAAACCATGGGATAAAACCATGGGATGGTTTGTGGTTTTGATTAGTTTAATGTGTGGGGTCCAGAACCTAAATAGTAAATAATTCCCTCTCTTTTCCTATATAAACCCACCCAATCTGCCACTTCCTCTTCAGTAAAAGACTTTGGAGCTCGACCAA
This sequence comes from Viscum album, assembly GCA_963277665.1. NCBI lineage: Eukaryota > Viridiplantae > Streptophyta > Magnoliopsida > Santalales > Viscaceae > Viscum > Viscum album. The sequence continues at coordinate 740,033,861 of OY728123.1, read as the reverse complement.
ACTCTGTCATCCCCTCTCTAGAATCCCGCCAAGGCTCCCTAAGATCCCAAGAGGCCTCTCCTAAGCTTTTGGGTTCACACTTCCAAGTAAATAATTTCATCCATTCTCATTTTTGTCCAAACTTATTTATGTTGTTATGAACTTTTATTTCCAATTAAAAATATTGGGTTATGATTTAGAACCTACCATATTCTTCCCTCCTTATGTTTTAGTGATTATATACCCCTTTCTCTCTCATTATTTCCTCTCATGCGAACATGTTACCATGTTGAAATTATGTAAGGAATTTCTCTCTTCTCATTTACATTCAATCAATTATTTTGTATTATGAATATAAATTCCATTACATATTGTGGGACATGTATCTATATTACCCCTTACTTTCCATTTAATGTTAATATAATGAGGCACCCATTTCTCTCTCATCATCCATTTTTATAAATTCTTATCTCCTGCCATTATGATACATTGATATACCTATTGCCTAACTTGTACCAAATTCATCATGTTATGCCTTGTTTACTCCCTTATTAGGATTTATTGCTCTTCCATTTCTTATTCATGTCCTCAGGTTATCCCTTTAAATTATTTATACGATGGAATGTGTGTGGTCATGTAAAAATTGTTTTCAATAAAGTTTTGTGTTTCATGTTTTAAGTAGTTATGTAATGTTCCTAAGACCCAAATATTCTAGACTTCATGATCTTATATGTTGTATAAATTAAATTTTTTATGTAATAAATTATGTTTAGGTGTGAAATAAAGAAAATGGGTTTTATATATATTGTTCTATATTGGTTTGATTTGGGCGATACTCATACTTTTATATCTACAAAGTTAGCTAAAAGTATGGGAATGAATTTAGAACATATTCCATCATTTTTGGATTGTTTCAAACCTTTGGGAATGAGGTCCAGAGAAGGGTTTATATGTATCACATGTTGGGTGATGATAAAATACTATGAGGTGGATTGGGCCATCTTTGTGATTGATCTTAACATCTTCAACCTGATTGTTGACATGGACTGGTTGATCAATTTTAAGGCCCAAATATAATGTTATCTTCCAAGAGATTAGTTATTATCTACCAATGGGGTTAATCATATTTTTTAGGTGAGTGGGACTCTATATTAGGATGGGAAGGGTCAGTTGTTATTTATGATGGTGTAATCTCATATTAGTTTTCAGAGATGTTTCTTGATGGAGTTTACCCTTTCTTGTAACACCCCAAGCTTCCTCGGTATGTTTCCTTTCGAATAATGCAATGACGTGCATTGTACGCAACTTCGAGATTTTAACACACCACAACCAATCAAACTAGTCGTTATGAATAGTATTACCTACTTTTAGAAATTATATATATTTTATATTTCAAAATGGACTTCATTTTTGGATTCGGAATATCGAATTTAGCCTAAGGTGAAATTTTGGTACTTTTCGGATAACTTTCATATTTTGATGAATAGTGAAAATTACTAAATTTTAATTAAAAACAACTTTTTTAATCAAAATAATTAATAGTGATAAATTGTGAATTTGAGTGGTTTTAAAGTATATTTAGAATATATTTTTACCATTTAATATAATGTTGGTCATTGGACATAATTTTACAATTAAACCGAACATAAACAAGTGTCAATCTTTTGATAGTTATTATCTCTTAAAAACACGCTTTTTGTTTTGACAGCGGGAATTAATTTTAAATTAATTTCTGCCACTTCTGTGTTTTGATTTTAGAAAAATGGATTCCATATTTGGAATCAGGATGTCCAAATTGTGTAAATAGGTAACTTTTATTTTTAGACATTTTGAATAATTACTGCGGTAAATATTTTATTTACCATGGTTAAGGGTAAATCCGGTAAATAAGGGTTAAAAAAAATAATATTATAATAATACTAAATTACCCTAAAATGTGTCTTAACCCTATTGGTTGATACATGGTCGACCATGGGCATCTTTGGGTCAATTTTGGGACCCCATGGATCCACTTGTAAGTGATAATGACACTTTATATTAATTAAGTTAAAATGAATACAAAAATGACACAAGCATATATCTTTTAGCAAAACAATTGTTACATAGGGTTATATATGCTGGATTTTATATTATAAATATTCATTAGAAAGCTAAAAAGATTTCCTACATAATTATATTTTATTTATAATTTTTTGACATTAAATAATTTATTTTATTTATGACACAATGATGATGCAGTAATTACTAAAATAGTAAAAAATTAACATAATTGATATTATAAATACCCAAATAATTATAATATTAAACTTTTAATGAATTAAACAAATTTTCTAGGATAATATGATATATTAGGATTGATTTATTTGACTTTGTTCGAAGTAATCAATCTGTTATGAGTTTCACAAAAATCAACTAGTGAATAGTGTCAAAATTGACATAAAAGAGTTCTTAAAACAAATATTATATTATTATTTGATATTAAATTCCTAAAAATCTAAGGTTCGGCCAAGAGACTTATATTATGATAGGTTAATCATTAATGGACCACTTGGGGGTCTTTTGGATGTATATAGTAAGTTTATTAACCATATTATATAAAAATACAAAGAGACATTGTAAAAGTGAAACTAATTAACTTAGAGTTAATACTTAAAGATAAGGTTAATATAAGTACCCAAACCTGTCTAAATTCTATTGGATGAGTTGTTTTCGACCTATCCCCACCTCAACCTTTGAATAGTCAACTTTGGAGCCATTGTAAACCGAATATGAATTTATTATAAATTAATATTTCTAGCTTTTCCAAAGGTGCCCCTCACCCCTCTTATAAAAGGGCACTCCTCCTTCTCATTTCCTCACACCTCTCAAGCCACTTGGCTCGTCCAAACTCTGCCCAACTAAGCTCCCCACATCCCTCTCCTCATCCTTGAAGCTTCCCCTTAGGCAGAAAGCATTTCAACAAGTCCTTTGGTTCCAACCAAAGTGAGTTACCTAAATTAAAGGTAACGATTTCTCTTAAATTATTTTCATTTATTTTGCTTCTTCAACCCCCAAACTCTTTTTATTTCCCTTCTTTTGTAACAACACCAGTATCCTCAATATACTATGATGTTGTTATAAGAAGTATTCAAACTACACATACACACAACTCCATCTAATGGATGATGAACATAATGTTTCTGTGGATGGCAAACTAACGCCTCACGAAACGATGATTGTTCAAAAACATCTTACCGCCTCTCATGGTGGCCATTATGATGGCACTGTAATTAAATATGATATTAATGATATATATTTTATATATAAGCTTCTGTAATTCCATTTTATTTCATACCATTATTCGTTTCATGTCGTATATACATACGATAATTTCATTTGAGGAAGTGCGGACTACCGCCCCCTTAAAATGATATGACTCGTTCATACCACACATGGAACGTATAAAGGATGGTGTTAATGAACTTAAGTAACATATATAAAATATTATATTATACTGGAATAGTAATATACCTATGTAACATTTGGATTCGATTCTTTTAAAATAAAAAATTAAATGGAAGTAGCGTTCGTGCGTACGTACGGACTACCGTCTCCACGAACGCGATGAGATTCATTATCCATCGTATCCATTCAAGTATAATTATCATTTAATGATTTAAAAATGATGTTTAAGGACTTGATATCATTCTGGATATGAATAAGATACAACAAACATGACTTATGTAACAAAACATATAAAAGAAAATGAGTAAGTTAACACCCGAAACAGCGTTAATACTAAGATATTATTAACAAATCAATGTTAAAAGATCATATATGATATCATATTAAAGTAAATGATTCTTGTATTATTCAATAACAATTATTTCACCATTATACAGGAGGTAAACCTACCATCGACCAAGGAAAAAGTACAAAGTAAGGGTTATTTCACAATCTCTTCTTTATCCGAGGTTGTTTATACGTAATAATCTACTGGGATCTCTTTATCATCCACATCCATGTTTTCTTAAAAATGTATTTCAAAACATTTTTACTATTTACAAGAATATGGGTTAAAGTCATTTATACCCTTGTTTTACTTTTTATAAGAGGTTTATAAAGGAATCTTTCCGTCGTTTTCAAAACAAGGTCCTTTTTAACCTTTTCGACAGAATTGAGGTAAGAATGTTTTTTTAACTTATACGGCGGGTGCGGTTATTTTCCGTCGTTATAAAATCGTCGAAGCTTTCCTTACAAGCTTATAAGAATATTTTCAAAGAAAATGTTTTATTTTATATGGATCTTAAATGATTTCAAAATAAAAGGAGATATTTCTTTAAAAAGAATTTTGATTTCATCTATGTCAACATCCTTTGATGGATTTTAAGATTATTTGAAGTTGATTTATAATGATATAAAACTTCTATATTGTATTGAAGTTTTTGTGATATGTTTGACTGTGGATGTGCTATTTTTATACCATTCATAGTTTATGGTGAAATTATTGACATTTCGTATGCTAGTTTTAATACGAATGTTTATGTTATGTTTAAACCTTTTCATATGGGAATGCATTGGACTTAATAAGTGACGGGTGGAGCCCGTTATAGCTCCTCGATGCATCGGTAGGTCTCATGAGACAAACTAGTGTCTTGGCACAAGGCCTTGGCAAAATCTTATTTGTAGTCTTGGCACGAGGCCTTGGATATGTGGTTATGATAGTCTGGCATTATGCATTCCATCATTATGAAAGTGGTTATTGATATTGCATGTGATCATTCGACTAGTAGAATATCCATGTGAGTAAGTAAATGGCATTATTTCATTTTACTTTTTCCATACTATGTTGAAGTTCAATTTTAAAAGGCTTTTGTTTTAGTTATAAATTGCCTTAAGTGTTTATGCTTATTGATGAAAGCTTCTGCTATAATGTTATCCTTACTGAGCATCCGAGCTCACCCCTTTCAATGTTTTATTTTTCTTAGGATTATGAAGAAGTAATTTATGAATGACCTGCAGGGATAGTATGAGGGGATATGAAGACAAGATGTTTTTTTATGATGTAATGTAAAAATTTATGGATGTATCTAGTTATTCCAAGGCTACTAAACTAATCGGTCTTTCGAGACTTGATCTTTCTCATGATCATGCCAATGTTATGTAATAATGCACTGACTCTAGGTAATTAGGGTCGGGGCGTTATAGTTGGTATCAGAGGAAGTTTAGTACAAACCTTGGTAGCTAGATTTAGATAAACTCTGATTAGAGCACGTAGACCTAAGATGAACTTTGAGGATTAGTATAAAAGAACTTCCTAGAATTTTGGTATTGTAGAGATTTTGTGAGTTTTCCGAGAAATACATCCCTGTCTGGATACGAGCAGGTAGAGGCGGCTCTGGCACAGATGTACCTAGGGGTAAAACCCGAAAACACCGCTTTGAGCTAGACTCGAACGGGAACTGGTGCACGACAACGGGCCTTGCTGCACTCTTGGTTACGACACTCCCGGGGGATATTCTTAGGATAATTTACATTTTCTTTACAAACCAATTTAAGTAATATATATATAAGATGAGAGTAAATGACCTTGGTTAATCCTAATATGTTTCAAATTGAGAATATGGTGACATTTTAATCTCTAAATGATTTTACGACTACTATTACTCACACAATGCTTTATGGTTTTAGTCAATGGCTGGATTCCAAGGAAGTCATAGTGACTTTGAGAATGATGTACAAGATAGGAACGATGGTGGCAATGAGCAACAAAATGGAATGTTGATAGGCGTAAAAGATATCGTCTTTATGCCAAATCAGTTTTCCAAAAATATGATCAACAACATATATATTAACCAACTCCCAGACTCAACAAGGAAGAGAAAGGTGATAAATGATAAGAGCTCCAGCAATGGAGACCATGGAGAAAAGAACCCTCAATTTTCATCATGCAGGAAATGTGGAAAGAGACACCCAGGAAAGTGTCTCAATGGGACAACGAAATGTTTTACGTGCGGGAAGGAAGGACATAAAGTAATGAATTGCCGAAGAAAAATGAAGTGTACTATGGAAGAAGATAAAAATGGTCCCAAGAGTCCATTTACAGTCATTTGCCATAAATGTAGGGGACCTGGCCATTACCCGAGTGAATATCCTATTCTATAGGATATTTTCTTGGTCAAAGAAGAAGCTATGTGGGAATAAATGGTTGGAGAAATGTTTAAAAAGTATTAGCACTCCTTGTTGATGGGTTTACTATGGAATAATTTTCTCTTGTATTTGTAACCCCACAGTTTGCCATGTGAGAATGATATTTGAGGAAGAATTGTCTCTTCTCTTGTGGATTTGGGTATAAATAACCATTTGGATTTATATGATCATTGGGGTTTGAGAGAATTATAAGTTATTCTAATTTGGGATGAAGATTCAAGGTATGATATAACATTTGTGGTTAAATTTATGATATAGTATTTTGAGGAATTTATCTCATTTTGGCAATATTATAAAATATAGTTTTTGAAAAAGGACAACACGTAGACCGTGTGACAACCCGCCGCGTCGGACAAAGCTATGGGAATCGAACCCACAACCAAAGTGCGATTGGGATTTATCGCCTACCACTGGACTACGTGAAGTCCCTGGTTAGTGTGAATTTTTTTTTGTTAAATGATTTTATTGATCAATAATAAGTTTATTTGGGTTCTTATTTCATATAAAAAGAATACCCGTGGTATAGGAAAATGATTTGGTGATTAAGTGATAAATGTTATTTTGGAAGATGTTCGCTTTGTTGGAAACACTATATGTCCAAGGAAAATAGAATACTATGGGGTTTCATTTGTGGAGTAATGATAGATTTTTATCTACGTTTTTATTGTGGATTTATAGTGATTTGGGTTATTTATGGAAATGATTAACCTATAATAGAGAATATGTGATTAGGTTAATTACTTTTGAGTATGTGACTTTAAGAGTATCTGATGTCATTTGGAGATACAATTTAACATGGGAGACTACATAATCAAATTCTTCTATGTTTTGGGTTTCAATATTAGTTTGGATTATATTAAAGGATTTTAAGGACAATTGGTTATTGAATGGTATCTATTTAACTTTGGGATATTGTTGGTTTAATTTTAGAAATTAAGATTAGTGCATATTTATCTCAATGAATATCCTTTTGGGGGATCATTAGATCATTCACTGACCATTTTGGTTTTGATTAATCTTCAAAGACAATGTAAATATATGGTTTATCCTTCATGGATCATGTGATTCTATAGAAGTTTATTCTATCTCTTCCAATGTGACCAAGTCTTCTTGAATACTCATCGTTTTAAAAAAAAATGAGTTAGTGGTGGAAATTTATTAAGGAATGAAAATATACTTAAAATGTAAGTATATCTCATAATGTTCTTAGTCAATATCATAAATGAATTCCTCTTCCTTATGTAATGTATCTTAAAAAAAAAATTGTTGTCCGTTTACTTTCCTACTAGGAGACTAATGGTCGTTTGTCCCAACACAAGTTTGTGGGTTTCTCATTGTTAACTTTCTCCTGATCATGATTTCTATCCCTCTCCATCAGAACTTGACACTTAGTTTATCATCCATATCCATGTTTTCTTACATGGAATCCTAGTATGGGTTATCTTGGATGACCCTTATACCTCTCTTCCTTTCTTTTAAAGTGACAGTTTTATTGACTCTTTTTCCGATGTGGGACTTTCCATTATATTCCCAAGAAAAAATTTAAAAATTGCGAGGACGCAATTTATTGAAGGAGGGGAGAATGTAACACCCCAAGCTTCCTCGGTATGTTTCCTTTCGAATAATGCAATGACGTGCATTGTACGCAACTTCGAGATTTTAACACACCACAACCAATCAAACTAGTCGTTAGGAATAGTAATACCTACTTTTAGAAATTATATATATTTTATATTTCAAAATGGACTTCATTTTTGGATTCGGAATATCGAATTTAGCCTAAGGTGAAATTTTGGTACTTTTCGGATAACTTTCATATTTTGATGAATAGTGAAAATTACTAAATTTTAATTAAAAAAAACTTTTTTAATCAAAATAATTAATAGTGATAAATTGTGAATTTGAGTGGTTTTAAAGTATATTTAGAATATATTTTTACCATTTAATATAATGTTGGTCATTGGACATAATTTTACAATTAAACCGAACATAAACAAGTGTCAATCTTTTGATAGTTATTATCTCTTAAAAACACGCTTTTTGTTTTGACAGCGGGAATTAATTTTAAATTAATTTCTGCCACTTCTATGTTTTGAATTTAGAAAAATGGATTCCATATTTGGAATCAGGATGTCCAAATTGTGTAAATAGGTAACTTTTATTTTTAAACATTTTGAATAATTACTGCGGTAAATATTTTATTTACCATGGTTAAGGGTAAATCCGGTAAATAAGGGTTAAAAAAAATAATATTATAATAATACTAAATTACCCTAAAATGTGTCTTAACCCTATTGGTTGATACATGGTCGACCATGGGCATCTTTGGGTCAATTTTGGGACCCCATGGATCCACTTGTAAGTGATAATGACACTTTATATTAATTAAGTTAAAATGAATACAAAAATGACACAAGCATATATCTTTTAGCAAAACAATTGTTACATAGGGTTATATATGCTGGATTTTAGATTATAAATATTCATTAGAAAGCTAAAAAGATTTACTACATAATTATATTTTATTTATAATTTTTTGACATTAAATAATTTATTTTATTTATGACACAATGATGATGCAGTAATTACTAAAATAGTAAAAAATTAACATAATTGATATTATAAATACCCAAATAATTATAATATTAAACTTTTAATGAATTAAACAAATTTTCTAGGATAATATGATATATTAGGATTGATTTATTTGACTTTGTTCGAAGTAATCAATCTGTTATGAGTTTCACAAAAATCAACTAGTGAATAGTGTCAAAATTGACATAAAAGAGTTCTTAAAACAAATATTATATTATTAATTGATATTAAATTCCTAAAAATCTAAGGTTCGGCCAAGAAACTTATATTATGATAGGGTAATCATTAATGGACCACTTGGGGGTCTTTTGGATATATATAGTATGTTTATTAACCATATTATATAAAAATACAAAGAGACATTGTAAAAGTGAAACTAATTAACTTAGAGTTAATACTTAAAGATAAGGTTAACATAAGTACCCAAACCTGTCTAAATTCTATTGGATGAGTTGTTTTCGACCTATCCCCACCTCAACCTTTGAATAGTCAACTTTGGAGCCATTGTAAACCGAATATGAATTTATTATAAATTAATATTTCTAGCTTTTCCAAAGGTGCCCCTCACCCCTCTTATAAAAGGGCACTCCTCCTTCTCATTTCCTCACACCTCTCAAGCCACTTGGCTCGTCCAAACTCTGCCCAACTAAGCTCCCCACATCCCTCTCCTCCTCCTTGAAGATTCCCCTTAGGCAGAAAGCATTTCAACAAGTCCTTTGGTTCCAACCAAAGTGAGTTACCTAAATTAAAGGTAACGATTTCTCTTAAATTATTTTCATTTATTTTGCTTCTTCAACCCCCAAACTCTTTTTATTTCCCTTCTTTTGTAACTACACCAGTATCCTCAATATACTAGGATGTTGTTATAAGAAGTATTCAAACTACACATACACACAACTCCATCTAATGGATGATGAACATAATGTTTCTGTGGATGGAAAACTAACGCCTCACGAAACGATGATTGTTCAAAAACATCTTACCGCCTCTCATGGTGGCCATTATGATGGAACTGTAATTAAATATGATATTAATGATATATATTTTATATATAAGCTTCTGTAATTCCATTTTATTTCATACCATTATTCGTTTCATGTCGTATATACATACGATAATTTCATTTGAGGAAGTGCGGACTACCGCCCCCTTAAAATGATATGACTCGTTCATACCACACATGGAACGTATAAAGGATGGTGTTAATGAACTTAAGTAACATATATAAAATATTATATTATACTGGAATAGTAATATACCTATGTAACATTTGGATTCGATTCTTTTAAAATAAAAAATTAAATGGAAGTAGCGTTCGTGCGTACGTACGGACTACCGTCTCCACGAACGCGATGAGATTCATTATCCATCGTATCCATTCAAGTATAATTATCATTTAATGATTTAAAAATGATGTTTAAGGACTTGATATCATTCTGGATATGAATAAGATACAACAAACATGACTTATGTAACAAAACATATAAAAGAAAATGAGTAAGTTAACACCCGAAACAGCGTTAATACTAAGATATTATTAACAAATCAATGTTAAAAGATCATATATGATATCATATTAAAGTAAATGATTCTTGTATTATTCAATAACAATTATTTCACCATTATACAGGAGGTAAACCTACCATCGACCAAGGAAAAAGTACAAAGTAAGGGTTATTTCACAATCTCTTCTTTATCCGAGGTTGTTTATACGTAATAATCTACTGGGATCTCTTTATCATCCACATCCATGTTTTCTTAAAAATGTATTTCAAAACATTTTTACTATTTACAAGAATATGGGTTAAAGTCATTTATACCCTTGTTTTACTTTTTATAAGAGGTTTATAAAGGAATCTTTCCGTCGTTTTCAAAACAAGGTCCTTTTTAACCTTTTCGACAGAATTGAGGTAAGAATGTTTTTTTAACTTATACGGCGGGTGCGGTTATTTTCCGTCGTTATAAAATCGTCGAAGCTTTCCTTACAAGCTTATAAGAATATTTTCAAAGAAAATGTTTTATTTTATATGGATCTTAAATGATTTCAAAATAAAAGGAGATATTTCTTTAAAAAGAATTTTGATTTCATCTATGTCAACATCCTTTGATGGATTTTAAGATTATTTGAAGTTGATTTATTATGATATAAAACTTCTATATTGTATTGAAGTTTTTGTGATATGTTTGACTGTGGATGTGCTATTTTTATACCATTCATAGTTTATGGTGAAATTATTGACATTTCGTATGCTAGTTTTAATACGAATGTTTATGTTATGTTTAAACCTTTTCATATGGGAATGCATTGGACTTAATAAGTGACGGGTGGAGCCCGTTATAGCTCCTCGATGCATCGGTAGGTCTCATGAGACAAACTAGTGTCTTGGCACAAGGCCTTGGCAAAATATTATTTGTAGTCTTGGCACGAGGCCTTGGCTATGTGGTTATGATAGTCTGGCATTATGCATTCCATCATTATGAAAGTGGTTATTGATATTGCATGTGATCATTCGACTAGTAGAATATCCATGTGAGTAAGTAAATGGCATTATTTCATTTTACTTTTTCCATACTATGTTGAAGTTCAATTTTAAAAGGCTTTTGTTTTAGTTATAAATTGCCTTAAGTGTTTATGCTTATTGATGAAAGCTTCTGCTATAATGTTATCCTTACTGAGCATCCGAGCTCACCCCTTTCAATGTTTTATTTTTCCCAAGATTATGAAGAAGTAATTTATGAATGACCTGCAGGGATAGTATGAGGGGATATGAAGACAAGATGTTTTTTTTTATGATGTAATGTAAAAATTTATGGATGTATCTAGTTATTCCAAGGCTACTAAACTAATCGGTCTTTCGAGACTTGATCTTTCTCATGATCATGCCAATGTTATGTAATAATGCACTGACTCTAGGTAATTAGGGTCGGGGCGTTACATTTCTTATGTGGTTGAATTCATTCAATTGTGTGTGATGACCTGGGTGTATTTCTAAATATTTATTGGTTTGATTCAATTGAGAGAGGTCAATATTATTATCGACCTTCTCTCTAGTATGATGCCCATTTCTAAGTTGTCTTATCATATAACACCTTATGAGTTGGTGTAAATTGAGGTCTAGCTTGAGGAACGAGAGGCTAAATTATTTATTCATCCATGTTTGTCACCATTTGAGTTTCTTATCTTCTTATTTTAGAAGGAATAAAGGATACTTATAGTTCGTATTGATTATTTAAAGATGAATCAGGTGACCATTAAAAACAAATAAACTTTTCCAAGGATTAATGACCTATTTGATCAGCTTAGAGGGGATCATTGGATTTTTAAGATTGAATTGTGGGCATAGTATTACTAGATGAGAGTTTGAGAAGAGAATATACCGCAAATAGTATTTAGGAGTGGTTATGTGAATTTTGATTCTTCGGTTATTCCATTCAGTCTCACTAATGCTCATGTGGTGTTTATGTCTTCAAAGAACTAGATATTTAATCGGTTGTTAGAATCTTATATTATTGTGTTTATTGATGATAATTTGGTGTACTCTAAGTCAGATGATGAGTATATGGACCATTTGGATATCATTCATTGAGCCATAAAATAACATCATCTATATAGTAATATTTACAAGTGTGATTTTTGGATATGGGAAGTGTAGTTTACATGGAAAATGATATTTAAGAGGTCAAACTCAATAGATCGTCAAAAGGTACATGTATTTATATACTTATGTAATTCTAGAAATTTATTTGAGATCTAGATCCTCTTGGTTTTGGATTGTTACTATAGACAAATTTTTCAAGAATTCTCCAAGATTTCTTATTAAATGATATATTTAACCCATAATGGTGTAAAGTTTAAATGGAATGACTAGTGTCAGAGATATTTTGAGGAGCTTGAGGAGAGATTTACTTCACCACCATTTTTGATTCTTCCAAAACCAAGGTCAATATATGATGTTTTCTACAATTCTTCAATTACAGTTTTGGGATGTGTCTTAATGCAGAGGAATCTTGTTGTGGCATATAAATCTATCCAATTAGTCCCCCATGAGAATAACTATCCAATTCATGATCTTGATTTGGTAGTTGTTATTTTTGAACACAAAATGTAATATCTCTATATATTTTGGTTGTGGTTTAGGGAATATTATAAACATAAGAGCTAAAAATATATTTTTAATCACAGTGTTCTAATTTTTTATTGAGACATTTGGTCAAGTATCTTTAAACATTTAATTTCATTATTTATTATTTACATGGGAAAGGTAATGTTTTTGTAGATGCGTTGAATAGAAAATTAAATACAAAATCCATGAGGTAATTATTTTAGGAGTGTCCTTAGAGGAATTTTTTTTGGGTATGATATTTCAATTTGAAGAGGATAAATAATAGGTTTTCTTTGCTCCAATAAAATATAACTAATATTATGATGATTGTGTTCAACTCAATCAGGTTATTTATACTGAGTTCCAGGAATTAGTTAATGATACTATGGTGTGTATACCTTGGGTGAGTGGTCTCGGTCTCCCAGTGTATATTTGTGCTTCCATAGTAGGTTGATTATATAGTTTTCCGTGACAGGTGAGTTTTTGGATAGTGGAAACTATTCTTGTTGGTTTTCACACCCTGAGGATACCGATATGTATTTGAAAATGATGCATTAGTATTTTAGGAAGGGATTAAATCGTAAATAGTGTGTTTTGTTTTATGGTTTTATACTATTTAGAGAATTAAGGCGGAGCACTAGAGACCCAAAAGTTTTTTATAGCGCTTACCCGTTATGGTATGGAAGTTGGTTAATATTTCTATTAATTTTTTCATTGGATTTCCATGTACTCCTAGAATGAAGGATACAATTTGGGTGATCATTTATTAACTCATGAAATATTTCTACTTAATACCTCTAAAAAAGATGATGAAAATGAAATGGATTGGGGACTTGTATACATTAGAGATTGTGAGACTTCACGGGGTTCACTCTCTAGTTGTTTCGAAAAGGGATATGAGATAAACATCCATGTTCATCAAAGGTTTCAAGGATGTGATTGGATCCCAAATGAAATTAATCATAGGTTATCATCCGTAGATGGATGGAAATATATATATATAGGGCTATCTATGTTTTTGCAGATTTTCTCTAGGTTTTTATTCTTGATTTCAATGGATCTTGGGAAAATAATTTTTCATTGGTTGAGTTTTCCTTTAAAATTAGTTTCCATGATTTAATAAATATGGTTCCCTAAGAGGATTTTTATGGTAGTACATTTATATCTACCTTTTACAGTGACTATTTTGGAGAGAAGTCATTAGTTGGGTCGAGTGTAGTTTAAGAGACAGAAAAGATGATACAATTGATCTGGAGTAGTTTGATCACCCGTATGGAGTCATCATAAATCATATATGGAGCATCGATGTAAGATGATATATTTTAAGGTTTGTGATTGGGACATTATTAGTGTTTCACCTCACTTGGGACATCACTAGTTGGTTAATAAGGGAAATTATGTAATGATATTTTTGGGGCCCCTTTAGATTTTTGGACGTCTAGGTATGGTGTCTTGTTAGTTTCAATTGCTGATAGGTTTGACAACTATCCATGATGTATTTCATGTTTCCCAATTGAGGAGGTGTATATTAGATCATTCCAATTTGATTAGATGGGAGGATGTTGATCTTCATCCTGATACCACTTTTGTTGAGTATCCTATTTGTATTATAGATCCCCAAGATAAGGTACTACAGGGTAAAATAATCCCCCTGGTTCGGGTACTATGGTAGTATAGATATGATATCCATGAGATGTGGGAGCAAGACTCATTGATGATCTATAAGGGGCCTTATTGTTTTGAAAATAAAGTATCATATGGGATTTCTATGGGAATATTTCATTTATGGAGGAGATATTATAACACCATGTTACCTTCTACCTTGTATTTTTTTTCCATTTTTTGGGTTTTGGTTTTTTGTTGAGTAATAAGGAAAACGAATTGGGAGGATACATATATTGGTGAAGTCAGGGAAATATTGTAATTTTCAACTTAAAAACAATATTTTATAATATTCATGGGGATATTACATGACATGTAATGAAATTACCCAATGTGTAAAGGCCTATTGATTGAACCCATGAACTGAATACACCACATGATAATTATACATGTGATGTAAGGGATACACTTCATTTATTGAAAAATTTCGCGTTTTTAAGAAAAAGCCTATGGGGTTTTCCTCGTATGTGGTACTTGAGGAATACATGATGTGTAATAGGGTTCTACACATTTTAAATTATAGAGGGTTATTTTTAAGCAGACATATCTGCTAAAATTATCATTTTCGTTTATATGGACTTCCATACTCTTGACCTAGATTCATTTCATAAAAGATTAAGGGTGACTCCCTCCCCTAAAAATCTCTTCATTCAGTGATTGATCATCATTATGGATGGAATTCTTCTCTCCATGTGTGTAATCCTTCCTGTTATAATATGTTTTTTGTTGCGTCTATTGGTTAGTAGTAGATCTATGATTGGATGGTGTTTTCTATCGATACTTTTACGTTTCATGTTTTGACTGGCCTTTCGAAGGCTGTTCTCTTAGTTTCTGGTCCCCATTGTTTAAATCAGCTAGGTTTTATGAGGTTGAGGTTGGTGTTTTTATTCAATTGGTTAATTTTATGAATTTAATGTATTTATTGATAATTTCATTTGGGTTGGTAACTGAATCTATGTGATAATTTGTTTCAAATGATTTATTAGAAATGAAACAGTTTTCAAAACAGAGGGTTTTCTTTGAAAATGGATTTCCTTGATTTAGAAATGGGTTTTCAGACTCCAAGATAGATTGTCTTTGATTTGAAAACATTTTAGGATGTTGTGATCATGGTTTTGAAAATGTATTTTACAATTTCACTTTGGGAACCTTGGGTGAGTCTGGATAAAGAGATGGGAATCTTTAGTGTGTGTTGTAACCTTAGGAGGTGACTTTTTGTGATATCAACTTGAAAGACGTGATATATATCAGATCTAATATATACCTATTTAGAATTGTGAGTGTCTAGTGTGGATTGTACCATTATATTATTTCCAATACGAGGTGCCTTTTCATTTTTCATTTTTCATTTATGGGTATTTATCCCATGATTGTTTATCATGTAATTTTTGTCACATGTTTTTATATGATGTTATATCACATCGAATTGCATGATAGGTTATTTAATTGATATGTGTATACCTATTTACCTCTTGATGTATGGATATGATTTCCTATTTTTATCAAATCAACTTTTCATATTTATGGTTTGAGAATATTAAATGGTTTTATTAAAACCAATTGGGAAATGATTTAAAACTTTATTTGTCTTTTGAAAATTATTTATAAATCATTTTTATTTTAAAATATATATATATATATATTTCATTCTTGATATTAGACCTTGTATAGAAACTGGGTGGAATCCTACTGGGATTTGACTCCCACCATACATCTAAAATTGGGGATTTTTAGATCAATTTTTAAGGATTTAGGTAATGGGAAGAGAATCTTTTAGTATTATGTATTCTTTTTTTGCTACTGTATTTGGTTCAAGTTGGTATTGAGGTAATTTTTGGTCATGTGGGGACTCTACTTACAATATGGTTTAGATTATTTTCACATATATTGTATGTATTTTGTGGTATATCATCTATTGCATCATCGTACTCTGGTTTTATATCATTTATAAAAATATTCAATACTAGTTTGAGTTAATTTATTTTTCCCTTATCAAGTGATGGGTTAGTTCAGGTGGATTTTCTTGTTAACCTGGGTTGGTTTTGTTTAATTTTCAATTTTTTTCTATGTTTTTAGGAATTATTAAATGATATCTTCTTTTTGTGTATGGCCTTCAAGGAAATGGTGTCTTATATGTATGAGGTTGACATTTGAGTGATGTGTTAGATTACTACATAATGAAATGAAACATGTATTATACAAAAATATCTTATTTTTACTAAAACTCAATCCAAAGTTAGTGAGTGTGTGTTACATCCCCAAAACATGAGCATAAAAACTTCTAGCTACCACATATTCTTCTTCAGCAATGGAAAGTTATAAAAAAAATTTCTCACATGACCAAGAAACTGAAACCACTCATAGGAAATGATAAGTATCATATGTACTTTCTATATCCAGATTACAACCACACAATTCATCATCTAAAAAAAATTTAATTTCAATATCATTGTTAGTCGAATAAAATAAACTAAGATCCATTATTTCATCAAGATAATGAGAAATTCATTTTACAGCATTAAAATGGGACTGTATTAAATTTTCATGATTTCTTTCACCTGATACTACAATAAACATTAAGTCTATATGACTAGCTATTAAGTATAATAAAAAAATAATAAATCTTATAAAATTACTTTAATCAACTATTTTATTAGATTCATCAATATTATGAAGTATTTGAGGTTTTTATGGCTGTACAAATAAATTTTATTATTTTTGTATCCAAATTTTTGAATAATGACTTATATATATAGATTATGATATAAAAGTTCCTTTTTATATTTTTGGAATATGAAAACTAATAAAGAAAGTATGTTCTCCCATCTGGATCATCTTAAAATAGGATTTCATAACATCCAAAAAGAAATCTGTTAATGTTTTTTAAGTTGAACAAAATATAATGTCTTCGACATAAATTTGAACAATGATGGTGTCTTTAGAAACTTTTTTAATAAACAACATTAGATTGGTGTCACCTTTAACCATGTTTTTATGAAAAAAATCTAGTTTATCTATTATAATGAGATATAGGGGTTTGATTATGTCCAAAAAGTTCCTTAGAATGTGTAAATACAAGACCCATATGTTTTTAATTTTCAAAAATATGGTGTTTTTATATAAAACATTCTTCCTATACAAATCAATTAAGAAATTAACACTTCACATTCATTTGTAAAAGTTTAATATTTTTAAAATATGTATATTCTAGAATAATATTAATAGAATCATGTATTTCTAATTGAACTTATGTTTCTTCATAGTCTATGCCTTCTTATTAATTACAACCCCCTAAAAAGTCTATATTTATTTCCAACTATGATTCCATTTTCATCACAATTATGTTAAAAAACCCATTTTAAACTAACTACATAAATATATTTAGAATTTTCAACTAAATTACAAACATGATTCTTCTCAAATTAATTGAGTTAATCTTACATATATTTCATTGAATATTGTTATCCTAAAGACTCTTTAAAAAAATATGTTCAAATTGTGATAAAAATATACAAGGTTCAATTTCATTTGATTATGGGTGTCTAGTTCTTACTAGTTGATCTATATCACCAATGATATTATAACTATGATTATTTCAAAGGATTAACTTATACCTTGGGTTCATAAATCTATGTTCATCAATAATGGGTTGAATTTAATCTAGAGTTACAACATTACAAATATATTATTCACTTTTTCTCTAATAAGAATAACATTCAAACATGGTTAAAAAATTAATTATATAAATAACTTTTAAAGACATGGGTTGAGGTTGTTTAAAAACAAAAATATTTGTTTCATAAAATTTAACATGTACCAATTCCTCAATAGAAATTTTTTAATTATTAAATACTCTAAAATCCATACATATGGTGTAATAACCTAAAAATATTCCATTATTGGATTATAGAGGAAATTAATGTATGTATTAATTAGTATAAAAAATGAATTCCTTGCACCCAAAAACATTTAAGTAAGAATATTTTAGTTTTATTAATTTTTAAAAATCATAATGAGTTTCACTAATAAAAGGTCTAAGTAAAACATGACTTATAGTATAATAGGTATTACTAATAGCTTCATCCCAAAAATGTCTAGAAAATGATTATTCATTATACATGGTTCTTGTAATCACCTAAGTAATTCTATTTCTTATTTCAACTACTCTGTTTTATTGTGTATTTTATAGGTGATGAAATGTAATTAACAATGCCTTTTTTCAAATTTTTTTTTGAAATTAGTGTTCACAAACTCCCCACAATTTTCACTATGAATAGTTATAAAGGTTACACTTTTCTCATTTATAATATGTGCTAAAAATGTTTTAAAATAGAAAAAGTATTCTGAATTTTTTTCTCAAAAATCTATCCATGTATATCAAGTGTAAACATTAAATAAAACATATATATCATATCTTTCACCAACACAACAAGTTTTTGTTTGACCAAGTTAATCCATGGGCACTAACTATAAAGTATCCAATCTTTAAACATCACTAATAAATATGAATATTTAATTATGTTTCTTTTAAAATTTACAAGGATTAGAAACAGTAGAAGAATTGAACTTAAAATCTTCTATATATCTAAAAATTCCCTTCAAAGTGAGTGTAGCTAAATTTATAACAATATAGTATGCTAAAATTCTATAAAATAACCAATATTTTTTTTCAAATAAACTTAAGAAAGGTATATCTTATCTTCTATGGTCTTCAAAGTTATGTGTTTAAACATTCTCATTCCTATTGGAAGAAGGTGTGAATTTCTCTTTTGAACTATGAATATTATATTTATAATCACTGAAGATCATAAGAAAACCCTCATCACATAAATAGATTATTCTACTAAGGTATTGAATAAGTCCCACTAAAAATAAAAATTTTAAATCCAATCACAACTAAAAAAAACATTTTAAAAATCACAATATTTTCTTTTTGAACATTATCACCAAAGTTACTTTTCCACCTTTAATTTTTATAATCTTGTTGAAGAAATCCTTGATCCCAATAATATGTTTGGAACATTCATTGTGCATGTAAAATATATTATTTTTATTCATAAACATTTTATTTTCCAGAATATAAGAATATTATTATTTTATAACCAAAACCAACTTAAGTCTAGAATAATTAGAAAATAAAAAATTTAGAATCCACATATGTTTAACTTTACTAGTTGGGGGGGATATAAATCTTTTAAAAATATGTGATTTGTGAAAACCTAATTATTTCACTCTATTTATTGACAATATACTTTTCCAATGTCCTCCACTTCGAATTTTTTTATAAAAATGGGGTACTTTTTAGAATACAATAGTTATTATGAAAATTTGGTTTATTATTAGTAAAAATGATTTCATAAACCACTCCTATGAGGTTTTATTTGTTTATAAATTTGTTAAAAAATTGTTTTATATAATAAAATTTTACCGTAAATTTTTGAAACATAAAATTTTATAACTTATTTTGTCAAATAAATTTTTATCATTTTTATTAATAAAAGAATAATTAAAATTTTATTTCCCATTTTAATGTTTTGATTTTTATATCTCATTTAGAAAATAATATTTCTTAAAATTAAATTTCCAAATATCTTTTAAAAAATTAGAAATTTTATAAGTATGTAATGAAATTTTATAATTTTCACTAGAATGTTCATACTTTGAATTTTTAGGATTTTGAGAAATCGTAAAATATTACTTTTTCTAATAAAGTATAAAATCTTGCTGATTCCACAAAAAAATGGTAAAGTATTATCTTTATATGATGAATTATATATTTCATCAAAATATTTAGAATTATTTCCAATATTACTATGAGGATAGATTACATTTAATGTATGGTTAGTAAAGGTTTTATCAAACTCCTTATTCATAAAGTAATGGTTATTATTGGAATTATGTTAAAGAAATAAATATTATATTGATAATTACTTACAATATTAGAATATTTTTCTAATGAAATATCACCTTTAATTTCAATCAAACAGTCTAAGTATTTCATATAGTTTTTAATTTTGTGCACATAGAACTTTTAAATATTTATATATGATTTTAACTCCTTTTCTTTTCCATTAAATATTTTAAAACCTAGTATTATATGAGTAGTATTCTTTCACTCTTAGAAAATAACTTTTCAAGAATTAATATTTTCATTTCCCCCCTTATAAGTCATTTAATATTTATAAAAAATCCATCATAACAAAAATCTGGACATTATTTTAGCATGATTGGCTAACTCATTTACTGACTGTTCAAAAGAACTACTATCTAATTCAACATGTAAATTATTTTTCTTGGAATATATAGAATAATTCTCAACTGAAATAAGTTTTTTAAGAAAACTATAATTAGTAGAAGAAACTACACCTCCATTCATTTTATGCATCATATCAGCATCTCTATTTAGTGTACCATCATACTACATGAGTGTTTGAATCAGATCATTAAAGGTTAAATTTTTTATTCTCCTTGTATCATCTAAATTAGTTCTTTTCACTCCAATTATTTGGGAAAAAGATCAATGAAACTTTTCACTAAAATTTCATCAGTGATAACCTTTTTTCCAAAATATTGTAAAATATTAACAATTTTTATAATCATCATACATATCTTTGCACTAGATTCACAAGGAATGAAATTAAAAGTCTTATAATTTGACCACATCATAGCCATTTTGTTCTCAATCAATTTAGGTGTTCCAAAATGAGTAACTTTCAACTTCTTTTATATACTATTTTCATCTTCACAAGAAAATATTTTACTATAGACATTTTTTTCATAGAACACAATAATTTTTTTCATATAAGATAATTCAGTTAATACGATGTCTTCACATGATTAGTAAAAACAAAAACATACTACTTAAGGATTTTATAATTTCTAGTAACTATAACAAGGTCATATACTATATTATTAATAAAACATTTCTCCAAATAATCTCTCCAATACTAGTAATTTTCTCTATAAATGATTTTTAGTCTCATAGGTATAATATTTTATAGATTTCAAACATTCAAACATTAAGTATTTGTAGATAAGAAAAAACTCTTTCTATAATGTAAATGCTGGTGTAAAAAAATTTATACAATGTCTATAAAAAACAGTCTATAATAATAATTTTAAAATATTAGAAACTATTTTAATATATAATAATTAAAAATAAGAAATTTTAATAATTATAATCTGATATAATCCCAGTTGTAGGATCAATGATTCTAAAGTGGATATAAGAGCATGGATAATTTTAGTTTCTAAAAAATAGAACTTACAAAAACATTTTCCTATCTTCAACTATCAAAAAAACGTATTTTTGATGATATCAACGTTTTAATCTGATTCAGTAAAAAGTTTTTTAATTTAAATAATTATTTTTTATAGGAAAATTAAATTACAAAACAAATTACCATAAAAATTCTCAATGGAAATAATGACTTTTAAATATAAGGAAAATATAACTTTTCAATGTTATAAAGTAAAAAAATAAAAACACTATTTATAAAATAAATAAGAAACATTTATCCTTAAGTTTAATGGGAATCAATAACTATAACATAATGTATTGATATTATAAAAAACATCTATAAGAATTTCCTTTATTCCATAAGAAATCCCTCAGTCATAGAGACTGGGATATTCTCTATCATCCAATCCTCTGAAGCCATCAATTGAAAAGATCAGATTCAATAATCATCATATCATAAGAATCCCGCTATCAAACTACATCAAAAAAGAAATTGAAAAAGACAAATGTTATAAGAAATTTACAATCCCCACACAAATTCCATAGAAAAACTCTAATTTTTTTTACAAAACACATGTAACATCATATTAAATTCTATAAAGTTTAGATTAATTGAGTTGTAAATGTATCGACTCCCACCTCTTTCAATTTATCTCTATTTATAGACACATATCCAATGGTTACATTCCAAGAATCTCTGAGTTGGTTTCAATTTCATTGGATGAGCTCCATCTTGAAAACTCCCCATATTCTGTACATCCATGTTTGATGTCAATTTTTGTAGCATCATCACAATGCTATACAAATTATTTTTTCTTGTAAAAATAATTTTGATCATCTAATTATAAACTATGTTATTCCAATTTAATGAATTGTTTTTTATAATAGATTAATATATGGTAGAATGACTGATAACACATTGCTCATCCAATAAATCAAACATTGATAATTTGATAGGTTAATCATCGTTCCTCTGATAGACTAGAACAACTCTGTCTGATTGATCGGAATTTGTTTCTTTGATGGATCAGATTAAGTATATCAAATGATTATCTTCTTCTAAATAAAATGATTTATTCAATCGGTATAAATGTTTTTCTAAAAAAAATATAAATGACTAGGGATGTAAAAAGGTAGTAAAATGTAGTTTTGTATAAAGTGTGTTGTGACTATCCTAATGAATTATATAAGTTATAGAAAGTTAAAATTTTGACTCAACAAGTGGATTCTAACATTACTATGACAATTCATGTGCAACGGGTCATTAACCCATAAATTTTAATCTATCTACCACTTTTATCAAATTGATATGTTCCCTTAATAGTGACACATTCAGTATTAACTAGATGTTAAAATCATTAGTGGTTATAGGATTATTAATAGAGATGCACTAACTGTTTGATGTTTGTTTTAAGATAAATCCATCTATTAATAAATAGTTTTCAATATATTTTTATGGCTACATACTGATATATTCATGATATATCATAGTTGACATGGAATATATTAGTTAATATAGTTGTTATATGGTTAGTTGCAAAATTATTGTTTAAAAAATGTGTCTTCAAATAAATCATAGAATATTTTCAATAAATATAATAATGCTTATTCATATTTATTTTATTTCCATCACTATATTGATGTAAATAATGAAATATGAGTTTATAAACACCTTAAATAGATATATATGATCAAATATCTTATTGGTAATATGTTCTTAGTCAATCTAGCTTGGATGTTCCTCTATCTTTACCAAGTGAACTCATTTTAGTATATAAGTATATATATATTTTTTAAATAAAACTATTGAAATATATTAATTATACAAATGATTTATAATAGTTCACATGGAATTATCAAAATAACTCTAAATGTTTTGTGGATAACCTTTTTTTCTAAATGTTTTTTTTTCATAAGTAAAAAATATATTTATCATGGCATGGTTTTCATGTAAATTATTTATAATCGATGTAATAAACATTTTTTAGGTTTTTTTTATTTTATAAACAACATAAAGAACACAAATACATTATTTCCAAAATCAATTATCTAATAAAAAACATTGAAAATTCTATTTATCACACCGGTTATTAAATAATCGATGAGATAATCTTTTTAAATTTTTATTAAATGTTTGGTGGAGTCATTTTGGGGCCATTCTTTCTCATGACAGGGGTCACTTTTCTCTCATGCTAGGAACCATAACATTTTTTCTTAGATTTGATCGAATATAATCTCATTCATTTGGTATTAAAACTGTCATCCACCCTCAACTATCATCATCTAATGAATTTTCTCTATCCATACTATATTTCCATTATCTATGATTTCTCATTCATCCCTCATATAGTATATTTTTAATGGTCATGTTTTCTGTTTAACATTATACTTTCATTAAGGTATATTTAAGTTAATAAATGTTGATTTGGGTTTTTTTATTTAATGATATCTACCATAACAATATTTTTTTAATCTCTACAATAGTTTTATATTATTTTCTAATTATTCACATATCTGAGGTCTTTTTTAATTGATGAATGATTATTTTGAGATTAAGCTTTGATTAAATGATTTTCTGAGGAATTTTTGTAATAAATTATTATAAAATACTAATTATTTCGTTTCTAAAGAATGTTTTTTTTTCAATTGGAATTTTTTTGAATGTATAATAGATTAAGAAGTTTGAATTTATTTATGTGATCATTATGATTGTATGAAAAAGTTTTATTCTTCATGAAATAATGATAATTGAATAATATTAAAGTGATATTTTTATCAAATACAATTTATTTCATTTATATGTGAAAAAATTTATGATTTTTTTAATTGATATTTACAAAAGTAAATTTGAAACAAAATATGAAAACACAATAACTTATTTTCAAATCTTGATATTTTTTATTGTTAATAATTAGTCGAAGTTGGATTACTCAACTATGAATAAGTGATTAAAATGAAGCAGGAATTAATGTTTTTCTTTAATTTTCTAAAATAAATGTTCTAATTAATGACTTATATTTATGTATATTGTTGTAATGTTTAAAAATGAAGATGTTTAAAACTAAAAAAAATCCAAAATCAATAATTTTTCATGGTTTTAATATGAGTTATAACCCTTGGATTTTCATGATGAAACTAATAATAATTACAGATATATTAATGATGATGATTTTCAGGATAATATGTTCAATAAAATTGAATAAATTATTTATTATACTAAATTAGATTAAATTGTGAAAGAAATAATAATTGTGTGTCAATATGATGATAATGAAAAACCATTAAATCTAGGTTTTATAGAATTTATAGATTTCTCAATTATGTTATTATTGATTAATTTAAAGTAAAAAAATGTATTGAATGATAAGAGTTTTATATAGTTGCTACAACTTTTGAAATACATTCTTCATAATGAAAATGATATTCCAAATTCACATGATAATGTGAAGAAAATATTATGCATGATGGGTTTTGGGTATAAGAAGAAACAGACCTACCTTAATGATTTTTTTTATATTTTGGATGGAATACAATGGTCATTTAGAGTTCCCTAAATGTGGGACATCATGGTATATGTGGATAAAAAATTCATTGTCTGATTTATCCATTAAAAAGACTCATCCCAATGAAATTTTGTATCTTCATTTAATTAATCATTCGAAACAATTATTTTTAAATTATAATTTAGAAAATGGTTAAGATGGAATATAGATGAATGGATATCTGAGGGAAAATTATATCATTTGACTGATATTCCATTCTGGGAGAAATTTGATCAATAACTGTCTATATTCAAAGATGATGTTATAAATATTTGACATTGACTATGCATAGTTTGAATGAATCAATCTTGAAGAACATTAAGGAAACATAGTTCATGGCCTATTTTACTAGTAATTTACAATTTTACAACTAAATTGTTTTTTAATATTAAATATATCACGTTCATTTTAATTATTTTTAGACCAAAATAGCTTGGAAAATATATTTATGTTTTCTTATCCCCATTAATTGATAATTTGAAGATTTTATGGGTGAAGAAAAATTATAGTGTACGATTCTAATAAAATAGAAAATTTTTAACTACATGAAATGATTATATTCACTATAATTTGTATACTAGCATATGGATTTTTTAATACAATGATAATTGACAAGATTTATGTCAATTATCATTGATAGAAATATTTTGATAAGATGGTATATATTATTCGAGCATCAATATTGGATTAGTCAGGAGGTAAAACTAAACATTGATTTAATGAAAATGGAGAAGAATGTATGTGATATATTTATAGGTAAAATTATTATATATTAAAGGAAATAAATTTTTTTGGTTGAATGCAAGATTATACTTCCTTTAAATGGGAATACTTTGACAAGTCGACATGTTCGAGCATCAATATTGTTGATTTTACACAGAAAGGTTGTACATTTGAGAGATTTTACGTTTACATGGAGTTCCACACTCCATTTTTTCAGACAGAGATGTCCCTTTTACTTCTTGGGTCTGGTAGGTACTATAAAGGGCTTTGGGTATACATGTACTGCTATGTACAACTTACCATCCCCAGACAGATGGCCATTCTGATCATACGATTCAGGTGCTAGAGGACATGCTTCGAGCATGTGTCCAAGATTTTGTAGGTTCTGGAGAGAATCACATTCCTCTTTTAATGTTTTCCTACCATAATATTTTTCAAGACTCTATTCATATGGATCCTCATGATGATTTCTATGAGGTCATGATGATCACCCCTATGTTGGCTAGAAGCATGAGAGGCAGCTAAGTTGGGACATCATCTGGTTCAAGAGACCACATAATAGAAAGAGTTGATTCAGAAGAGGATGGCTACTACACAGTCATGAAAAAAGTCTTATGCTAATCGACAGAGATGAAATCTAGAGTTCAAGTTTAGAGATCATATTTTCCTACGTGTCAAACTGAGGATGGGACACAGGAGGATTGGTAGATAGGGAAAGCTTTCACCGGGATATGTTGGATCATTTGAGGTTTTGGAGAGATTCAGGCCTGTTTCATATCAGTTGCAGTTATCTCAAAGGTAATGGGTTATGCATGAAATCTTCCATGTTTCTTAGTTACGGTGTTACTTCCCAGACCCATATCATTTTTTTCAACCCAATTATGGTGAGTTAGAAGTGGACACCTCGTTTGATGAGCATCTTATCTGGATTTTTGTTCACAGTGTGAAGTTTCTCCACTGCCAATCTGTTCCTTTGATATGAGTTCTATGGCAGCACAGGCAAGTACAAGACATGACCTGGGAGAGGGTGGCTGACGTACAATTGCAGTGGCCAGAGCTGTTCGAGGATTCTTCTTCAATGCTGCCTTGCTAGGGAATTTCAGTGATAAATTTCATTAATGGGGAACGTTTGTAAAAACCCAAACCTTTTGTAAGGTATGGCTTTTCTTTTATTGTTTTTTTAGAAAAAGAGGAGAATCTGGAAATTTAAGGAGTACACGCCATGTACCCAGTTGCCACAGGGGACCGTGTACTAGCCGTGTAACGGTTGAATATAGGGCCACGTGGGTGTCCTAGATACCACCTAAAGCGGGTTTTGGTAAAGGTAAGTACACGACATGTAATTTTAAAGAACATGTAGTGTAATTTCCATTTAATTATTATATCAGACCGGGGTCACATCTAATTAGTAGAACACCCTTCTTCTAGTTCTGTCTCATCGAGTAGCAATTGAAGCCGACGAATCTTCTCCAAGCCACCAACCCGCCATCTGTTCCCCGATTCATCCATCGTCGATTGCATTGGAATCACCATGGTGATTTCTTCGTTCTTCTAGATTTTTATCTATTTATTTCTCTTCTTTCGTGTGATATCATTGGTTGAACATTTTGAACGTTTTTGTACATATATGTCATTCTAGGATGATTTAAGGGCCGACATTTGAGAGTGTTCATTGTATAATGCCAAGTAGGTGGTTTATGCCTTTCCATAGTTAGCCTTTGTATATTCTGTGAAAAAGTGCACAATACCCTAGAATGGGTTATTTCGTGATTAGGGTTTTTAGCAGTGTTATTTCCTACTATTACTTGAATGCCTGAGAAGAGGTTGTTTTACTAGGAATAAGGTTATTTTCACATGATATGGATGTGTTTCCCATGTTTGTCTTGATATTGACCATTTGGGCTAGCCAAGCCTGTTAGGCTACATTGTCTTCCATGCCTAGTGTTGTTAGGATAGAGTGAAATTATCTGATTTAGTTATATGCTTGTAGTTGTTTATCTAAGTAGTTCTTGGAAGCTGTTAACCAATTCGGTCTTAAGGTTTACATTGGCTCTTAAACATAGCTGTTCATGATTGACTTACACAGGGCTGTGGGAACCTGGTGTAGAAGACCATAGGGGGAATGGACGCTAACGGATTCCCCAAAGTATATGTTTACTTTTTCACTTTGTGATACCATATGGGGGATGGACGTGAGTTCTCACTTGGAGTTTCTGTAGTTCCATGTTGTGAGACAATAGGGGTAATTGGAGGTTGAGTGCTTCAACATAGTGTCTGTAGTTTACTAATAAAAGACCACTTGGGGAATTGACATTGCGTGCTTCCTTAAAGAGTCTTTTCTAAAGATGACTAGAGGGGTTAGAATATGAGTACTTTCTAGAGGGTGGCTTGTGTTTTTTTGGTAGAACCATAGGGGATAGGCTGTGAGTACTTCCCAGAGGGTTACTTTTTTTTGATTAGCTGCATACTTGATATGAGAAAAATGAATGCAATTGAAACTGTAGGATTTTTTTACTTTTGAGTAATTCCATATTTATTAATACATTTTTCTTATAGCCTTCCATATATATATTTACTAATTGTTAGGAATAGATATTTGGGTGGTTGTCTAGTGAGATTTGTCTCATACCCTATTTGGGTCATGCTTTTTCAAACAAATAGATTATATTCCTACAGGTATAGATAAGGGCAAGCGCCATAATACATCAGGTACTTAACTATTGTGGAGTTGGAGAGAATGGGACCAAGATGAGGCATATGATGCTGTTGAAGTTTAATTTTTTTATTTCTACTTTTGTTTTGTACTATATTCTAGCATTGTGACATATTGGGTTGTTTTCTTAGACATATGTATCATGAATCATTTATATATGTGTGTGCTCTAGTTATTAATTACTTCTAGTCCTCTGTTGTTTACTTATAGCATTTTGTTACTACTTCCGCTATAGTTATCTTATTTTTTTCAATGTGTTACTCTCCAAATGAGGGCATGGTTTCCCCACTATCACACCCAGGGCCCTCACTGCTAGTCGGAAGCCTCTAGAATTTGGGGAAATATTCTTGAAGGCATGTGACTTACCGGGTACGGGGCATCTCTACGCGGCTCCCGGAACTCGGACGTTACAACCAAAATTTGGGAGATGAAATAATTGAAATTATCTTATCAAGTATCCCATTACATTTTTTAAGTAATATTGGCACCCACCATTGAACTTGTAATGTCTAATCACAAAGATATTCTAGTTGAAATGATCCATATTTCACTTATTATAATCCTAATGGTGAATGTGAAAATCTATGAAGGAATTTGTGTACGGGGTTTTGGAAAATATAAACCATCACTTCATTGACTTACTGAGTGGACTCACCATTATAGAAATACTGACATAGATTTCCCAAACACTATCCTCTAAATTTGTATGGGAGTGACTATGGCCATTAACCCCAATATCTATTTGGGTAGGTCAACCTACTATCTTAGCTAAGACCGCCTAATAATTAAAATCACCAATGAAATATCATGAACTGGAACTTTAACTATAGGTTCAATATAATTTAGATGATGGAAGGTTATGAACATAATAATTACATGAAGACTTCTATAAACAATTCAAAATTTTATCACTTAATATTTAACATATCTTGTTTATATTGAATGGAATTTAAATAAGTTTCTAACCATGTATAAATAAAACATCTATATATAATCCTTTTATTTTATTTAAACCTTTTCATATTAACACATTTTTTGACAATGTTATTGAATCCATAAAATAAATAAGGAATTAAAGATGAATAAAATAAATAAATAAATGAATTTTCATGATCTTTAACTGGTGGTTTTTTATTGATTGTATGACTAATAAACCATTGACCCTAGGGATGACTCCTTAATTTGGTCTGGGATCATGTTTTCATCATTCAATCTAGGTCTTATGTATCTCTTTGGTTTTGTTTCACATTGGCTCTATCTTGAACCAACTCCATGTTATTGGGATTTCGATCCTTATAAAAAATTTATTTACTCATGGGTTATGGGATCTATAAAGGGGGTTCACATAAAATAATCCATGGGAACTCATTCCCATTCATAATAAATAGGAAGGGATGACTCGTAGGAGATCAATTTAATTTAATAAAAAAAGTGAAAGAATTCGTGAAATAATAAAATTAAAAGAACCCACTTATATACATAGGTTAGTTTTAGTTTATGATCATCATCTTTAGAAATGAATACAGTTTTAAAATAACATTATATAATTCATTTCATTTCATTATTATATTAAGATAAATTACGCTTGAATTAAAAATATTAATTATCAAATTAACCAATTAATTCAAT
Organism: Viscum album; assembly: GCA_963277665.1. NCBI lineage: Eukaryota > Viridiplantae > Streptophyta > Magnoliopsida > Santalales > Viscaceae > Viscum > Viscum album. The sequence goes on along the minus strand of OY728123.1, from coordinate 740,003,486 downwards.
TTAACTTAATATGCATCTGATTTTACCTAGAGATACATGTCATCTATGATTTTAAATAAATTAAATAAATAAAAATTATTTTAAAATTAAATAAAATAATTACAAAGATTTTACGTGGAAGGAACTCAATGAGAACATATTCGAACTAATAAGAAAATATTGAGATTTTATAAAGTCAACCCATGTAGAATATCTCATAGAAATTTTATTATGTAATTACATGGAATATACAAGTAAATAAATGACACATGGAACACATGTTAATTGACTGAAAATTAAATTTTTTATTTCAAAAACACTTTTAAGGAAAAAGTGAGAAACCACACAAGAACCACATGCGAGACAACCTACCCAATGGGATCCACCATTGCAGACACGAGTCAAAACATACCCATAGATCAATTTTATGGTTGAATGAGAACTGAAAGTTAAACCCAAAAATCATCCTCAATCATAACTTGAGAATCCCCATGTTCCCCCTCAGAATCAGGAGCTGACTCATACACGAGACCAGATTGGCAGCTAATAGAGAGAGTGCGCATCTTACCCAACCTGCCACCCACCTCATGGCTGCCAATAACGTTTGAGGAAACACCCATGTTGAAGAGGTACCATGCCCTCCCCCATATTATTGGCTTTATTTTTTGTTGATTGGTGTTCCCAAGGATATCAAACTTGTTATGGATGGCCACCAGGGTATCTAATCCAGCTTGAATCCCCACGCCACCAATCTGCCCATCATTAGGCAAGGGGGTCATAGACACGACCACCACATGTTCCCCAACTGGACCGACTGTAGTAGTGACACTCCCTTTTACTCCATCAACCATCAAGATGCTCTGCAATAATGGGTCATCCCTTCTCCCATTAGGAGAAGTCATCACACCACGAACAACATTGTCATAAGAAGGACAAGCACTTCCTGAAACCATAGCAGCGATGCCCTTACCTTTCTTGTCTCCCCCTAACTTGATTTCCTTCGGCACAAATAGAGGTGCATGAGAAGAAGAACCTGGTAGGCCAAAAGTAGATGTGAATGGTTTTCCAGGGCTTGATGTGGAAGCCCGTTGGATGCCTGAAGGGGAGTAATGACCACCCGATGAAGATCTTGGACTCATCCCAGCCCCAGGCTGAGGCATTCCAACCACAACCTGAGGGACTATGGGGGAAAGGGTAACTTTAGGCTGAGACGCTGATCCTTTGTGACCTCACCTACCACGTCGCGAATACAAAGAGGCCCAGTGGACTTGTTGATAGCAAAGTGAACAAAAACCAAAAGTTTCCTCATAATGAATGTGTTGCCAAAAACCAAACGAACCTTCCACCTGTAGATGAAGATGATTCATGAGAGCCACTGATAGGTCCATCTCAACACAAAGGTGAGAAAGGATGAGTTGCTTCATGAAAAGTGTATCATCATCAATTCGGAGGAAACAATTGATCCTGTCACTGATGCCTTTGAGGACGGATGGGTTTTGAAAGGGGAGAGGAAGGCGAGGAATTCGAATCAACATGGTCGCACGCTTGCAATCACAACCACGATCGAAGTCCACTATCCAGTGAAAGAAAAGGAAGTGTCGATTATCACAAAAACGCGAATGCGACGACCAAGCACATGCAATATCCTCATCAGAAAAAAGGTGGATGCTCAGATGACATTGATCCAAAGTTACCACTGCCGCCCAGGAATGAAGAACCCACATTGAGTTGATGAAACCCTAAAAATTATCTGGCGAAGGTCGATCTCCACCAAATATAGCCACAACGGTTCTGGAGTGAAAGGTTGTAGCATCCTCAATCTCTGATGTAGATAAAAATATTTCTGGGGATCCCTTAAATGAAGATGATTCATTTTGAGAAATTGGAATCGAAGGAATAATAGAGAAAGGAACTGGAGCAGGAACATTTGGAATAGTTGAAATATTAAAATAATAAATGGTATATAGTTTATAAATATTATAATTAAATTAATTAATGATTATATAAATGTATATATAATTAATCAGAGTGAATGTATGTGTTAATAAATAATGAAAATAACACATGTTGTTGAGGATGAAGGGAGTAATAAATTAAATTGTATTTTTATATATAAATTATTTGGGTACATTACTACTATATCCTGCTTCATGATTCAAATCATACTCATCATATATCTGTTATACAAATCTTTTCAATGGGTGTGTTTTTCTACATGATCATTTCTGAGGAATACAACATGTACTTATGGCACATGCCATGTAACATCCTTATTTCCTGGATGTCAATCCCTATGACATGCAATAAATTTATATAATGACTTGGACCCCATTTTTTATGTCATAAAAACACATAGACTTCATGGAATGTAAGAGAGTTACACAACATATAGTCTGGACAACAATGTGATACATATCTTGGTTAACATGTTGTTTGAATTCAATTCACATCATCTGTAATTAATGTATGATTCAATGAATAAATTCGAGAGTCTTAAAACATCATTAAACATAGTTACATATCAAGTACCTTTGGGTTACACACTATAAAATATTTTATTATAGGAAAAATAAATTTGGAAACTCCTCTTGGATTCTTTGTATGTACTTCATTAATTATTAACAATATTTGGGTTATATGATCCAGATAGAAAGAGAAGAGTAAAATTTATCAAAAAACATATTAAAATAATTATTTTCGTAAAATAAAAACATACATTCAAATACATAAAGGATAAATAATCAATAAATATTAATAAATTATATAAAATGGCTTGAATACCACTTATTGGTTTCAAACAGTGTTGAATATCCTATTGGGCTAATGGAAAACTCAATTTTTTTAGATTAAATGGACCATTCGTAATGTACTTGAAAATGAATTCTAGGACCAGTGAAAACGTTTCAAAAGATTATTGAAAAAGAATTACAAACAAATACATAGTATCTTTGTCACATTAATTTAAAATTAATTTAATAGAATAAATAAATACCCCTGTCTTTATTTCTTTCATCGATGTAGGTGTTGATCCTCTAAAGTTATTTTAGTTGTATTATCTTTACATTGATGATGGAATAGTTTTGAGCCCCTCTTCAAATTATCCAAACATGATAATTTGATCATGGATTTGCATTGATGGTAATCTGAGTGGTAGCATTGTGGTATGATTATCTTTTTATTCACCCTTGATCAAAATGCATTACTTTTGTATTAAAGGGATCGATCTTGATCTCTCTTGTTTGAGAGGAAAAGAAGGTGTAAGTGAAACTCTCTTGAGCTTGAGATAAAACCCCTATCGATGTTTTCACTGAGAGAGAATTATCTTGGGAGGAGAATGCTTTGAACAATGAAAAACCACTCACAATTCTCATAATTAACTATTTATAGACCTAGATTTAGGGATTCATATTAAATAGTTATAAAAGGACCATAATGTAATGTCTTAGTTCTAGGTGGTACCTATAGATGTACCGTACCCGATTGGTCAAATAGCCTCAAGAGCATTTCCCCAAATGTCAGAGAATACTGACTAGCAGTGAGGGCCATGGGTGTGATATTGGGGAAACAATTCCCTCATTGGAAGAGTAATGCATCTGAAATAAATCGATAATAATAGTAGAAGTAGTAATAACATAGAATAAGTAAATAGAAGAATACTGAATGTAATATACATATAGAGTACATATGTAAATGATGCCTGATACATATGTCTAGGAAAGCGTCCAAACAAGTCACAATACTAGAATACAGTACTAACCCAAAGTACAAAGAAAAAAATAAGCACCAATAGCATTGAAAGTCTAAGCTTCATCCCATTCTCTCTAACTCCACAACAGTCAGGTACCTAACATAGAAGGGCGATTACCCTTATCTATACATACAACAATATAATCTAGTTGGGCCAAAAATCATGACCCAAGAATGGTGTGAGGTGAATCCAAGAAGGAAACCATCCAAATATATGTGCCTAGCTATCAATGAATATATATGGCAGGAAATAAGAAAAATGATGTAGTAAACACGGAAGTACTCAAAAGTAAACAATCCTGCAGTTTCAATTGTATTAATTTTCATATATCATGTTAGAAGCTAATTAAATACATGTAATACTCTAGGAAGTAATCATAGCCTAACCAATTTGGTTCAACCAACCAAACACAAGAAACCCTATGAGATGTAATCATAGTCTACCCCCTCTGGTTTAGCTTTAGCAAAGACACTCTGAGGAACCAATCACCATCAATTCCCCCTGTGGTCTCATAGCAGTAACTATAGTCACTTTGAAGAATCACTCAATGTCCAATTACCATTTTGGTCTCGCAATGTGGAACTACATACACTCTAAGGGAGAAAAAACTTCTTCCCATATGGTCTCACAACGTAAATGTAAACAGTCACTCTGGAGAATCCCTAAGAATCCATTCCCCCTATGGTCTTCTACACCGGGTCCCCACAGCCCTGTGTAAGTTAATCGTTCCCAAGTATGTTTAACATCAAAAGTAAATATTTAAAGAACAACTTGGATAATATAATACAAGCATATAATACCATCAGATAATATCACACCATTCTAACAACACTTGTCATGGAAAAAATAATCCAAACCGACACCGCTAGACCAAACATTCAATATAAAAAAAGTCATGGAAAACAGATCAATAGAATGTATAATAACCCAATTCACAATCAAACAACCTCTAATCGGGCACAAAAGGCATAATAGGCATTAATAGGGCTAAAATCGCTAAACACATAATACCCTAAACTGGGGTATTTGGAATTTTTTCAAAAAAACTCAAATAAAAACTACGAAATGCACAAACCACCTATATTATCATTGTACAATTGATATACTACAATGTTGTCCCTTTAATAGACCTAGAACTTGGTAGATCTATAAAAACATCAAATACACTCAACAACAAATATCTCATGAAAGAGTAGAAATCAAGAGTTGAGGCTTTAGAATAAGGAAGAAATCGTCGTAGAGAATCCAACGCAATAAACCGTGGTCGATTCAGAGAACAGATGATCGATCTAGGGTTTCAGGAAGAATCTCACTCCTTGGTCACTCATAGACGAGACATCGTTAGAAGAAAGTGTTTTTGTGAATGAGACGTGTCCCCGACCTGATATAACAATAAAAAATAAAAGTACATGACATGTATTTTAAAAGTACATGGCATTTATATACCTATACCGATCCCCGCTTTAGGCAGTCTACATGTCACCTCACATGGCCATGTACTTGGCCATTACACAGCCACTACATAGTCACCCATGGAAAACGAGTACAAGGCATGTACGTAAAAGTATATGACGTGTAGTCCATAAATTACTAGAAGCTTCACTTCTTCTCAAACACTAGAAAAACAGGATCCTTACCTGAAAAAAAGATCCAGGTTCTTACTAACTCCCCCCTTAAAGAATTTCATCCCCTTATTTCCCTAGCAAGGCAGTGTATGAGTAGAATCCTCGAACAACTCTAGCCACTAAGATCGTACATTGGTCTCCCTCTCCCAAGTCCTGTCATGTGCTCACCTGTTCTTCCATAGCACTTATACCAGAGGAAGAGACCAGTCATGGAGAACCCTTGCACATTGATAAAAAATATGGATAGGATGCTCCTTGAATGAGGCTTCCACCTCCAAATCAACCTTCTCAGGTTTAAAAACATTGGATGGGTCTGAGAAGTAACATCATAGTTGAGAAACGTGGAAGACGTCATGTATAGCCTAGTACCTCTGAGATAACTACAATAGATAGGAAACCGGAATGACTCTATCCAAACCCTAAATCATCCTGATGTATCTCGGAGAAAGCATACCTTCTCTCCTAATAATCCTATGTCCAAACCTCATTGTGACATATAGGAAAACATGATCTCTAACCTCAAACTATAGAGGTCATCTCTGTCGATCTTCATAAGTCTTCTGTCATGACTTTGCAGTAGCCATCCTCTTCGAAATCAACTCTATCTACTCTGTGGTCTCCTTGACAAGACAAGGTCCCAGCATAGCTACCTCTTCTTCTTCGAAGCAACATAGGGGTGATCGGCATAGCCTACCCTATAAAGCCTTGTAAGGGTATATCAGAATAGTTTCATGAAAACTATTAATTTAGGAAAACTCCACAAGATGAAAGTGCTTCTCCAAAAAACCTAGAATGTCTAAGACGCATGCTCATAGCATGTCTTCAAGCACTTTAATCATGCGCTCATACTGGCCATCTGTCTGGGGATGGTAAGTTGTACTCAGATGTACCTATGTACCCAAAGCCCTCTGTAGTCACTTCACGACCCAAGAAGTTAAACGGGCATCCATGTATGAAATAATGGAGTGTGAAACCCCATGTTAATGTATAATCTCGCGGATTTATATCCTTCCCTACTCATCAACATGGAAGTTCTCCCTGATCATCATGAATTGATCAACCTTCATGAGTCTTTAAATTCCAACCCATACTGCATCATTCCCTTCAGGAAACCTCAGACAACCTATCACAAAATCCATTGCGACATTGTTCCACTTCTCCTCAAGAATGGGTAACTACTGAAAAATCCCTTATGGTCATTGATGCTCCACCATCACCTACTGATAGGTGGATCACCTCATGAAAAGTTCAGCAAGATCTCCCTTCATACATAACCCCCAATACTGACAGTGCTGATCTCGATACATCTTGGTGACACCAGGATGAACTTCCCAAACTAACAAATGAAAGTACCACATCAGCTCCTCGCATATGTCTACTAACACCCAAAAAATCCCACGAAAGTGTAAGATATCATCCTTTCATATGGTCCATCTAGGAATAGGGTCCCCTCCTGACACACTGTCTAGTAGGACTAACCCTTCAGCATCTGATATGCGCCCATTCGTACTCGATCATGTAGAGTACAGGTAACCGCTATAGAAGAAATGAGCATATATCCCTATCTATTGTGCACCTCCAAATGCATATCATATAATAGAGCCATAAGATTCCCCTCACATCAGTCTTCTTGAATAGGATTTATCTCAGTCCTCCTTCTCATGCATCAACCACTGAATTTCCTTTCCTAGGCGTGTAGGCTAGCTCAATGTCAAAAGACTGAAGATACTCAACCAACCTTTGCTGTCTCAAATTCTGATCACACTATGTAAAGATATACTTGACTCTTTTTGTGATCAGTGAAAACCATAAAATGCTCTCTCAAAAGATAATGTCTCCAACATTGTAAATCATGAATGACTTTATCCAACTCAAGATCGTGTGTTGGGTAATGCCTCTCATGTGGCCTCAACTACCGAGACCCATACACCACGACTCATTCTCCCTGCATAAGAAATGCTTCCAGCCTAATACCTGATGCATCACAATATATATTATAGATATTTCATCGATCTAGAAATACTAGTAATGGTGATAATTTCAACATCCCTTTCTGCTCCTGATAGGCTGACTCACAAGAAACTGAACACAAGTACTTCCCACCCTTCTTAGTCAGGCATGTTAGTGGCACTGCTATGTGTGATAAGTCCTATATGAAATGTTAGTAGTAACCATCTATCCTAAGGAAACTTTGTACCTCAAATATGTTCTTCAGGTGATCCCAGGAAACTACTTCCCTCACTTTCTCTGGGTTTGGTGATACTCCTATCTCTGAGATAACATGACTCAATATGTGAATTTGGTCCTTCCCAAAGTGGAATTTTGAGATATTAGCATATAAATGATGTTCTATTATTGTACTCCAAATGATCTCAAGATGTGTGCCATGGTCATGTTGAGTGTGAGAGTACACCAAGATATCATCCAAAAATACTACCACGAAAGAATCCATGTATGGATGGAACACGCAGTTCATTAGTCTAATGTGTGATGACACATTCCTCCCAAGATTTATCCTCTTATTTCCCTTGATCCATATACAATTGGTACAATGTTAATTAAGAATTTCCCATACCTTGGGATTTTCATGATGGATTCATATAGAGAGATTTTGATCTCCAAATGCTTGATTGTATCCAAAACATCATTTTGCATCTTTTCTTCAACCATATTTTTGGTTTGAACAAATATATTTAGAAAAGGATGGGGTTTAGGATGAATATCATCAATATTTTTCTTACCTATGTCTTTTTCCATAGGTTTCTCATTAGTAGGTATGGAATGGGGCTTTTGTAGAGTTGAGGTGAATCCCAATGGAATGATAGGTGAAGATATATCTGTTGTTTGCTTCCCACTTCTCAATTTGATGGCACTGAAATTAATCAAAGGGTTTGGAGTATCTTGGGAAGGTAGATTTCTATAATTCTTAATTACTAATTCATGGAGGGCAGTGGCAATCTGGATCATTTCAGTGTTCAACTCCCTCAACTCCAAACCTTGACTATTAACCTGATTCATTTGATTAAGAACAATCTGTTTCAAAAGGTCATCAGGGTTAGAATCTACATTTTTTTATGATTCCCTTACTATTGACTTTTTCATGCTTGAGCTTCAAATTTCCTTTTGGTTTGTTGGAAACATTATTGGTTAGGAGGATGTTATTAAGAAGTTTTTTTGAAAAGGGGGCCTTTGTTGTTGTCCAAATCCATACCTCATGTTCGATTGATCCTTCAATCCTTGGTTGTATGTTGGGGAAAGGGAATCAAGATTATTTTGTGAATATGGTTTTTGTTTCTTCTGATATGGTATCCTAGGAAACACTACAACATAATATTATATTTCTTGTAGTTGGGGGAAATAATTAGTTGGGTTGCATGTCCTTGTGAAAATTCCACAAGGCCTTGAAGGAGTGGGATGAGATGTTTTTCAAGCCAATGAAATCGGCCACACCATAGTGGCCAATTCTTCCAACATGGTATCAATCAAACGACTCTCAAGAGAATAAGAAATTACATGATGTACTCCTCTAACATGTGGTGTTTCTTTATCACCATATATTTGGGAAATTTGTGCCATATTGTTTATCAATGCATGTGCAGTTGTTGGTGTTTTGTCAAACAGTGCTCCTCCAGAAGACGCATCCACCATGCTCCTCTCTATATGAGTGAGTCGTTCATATAAGTACTGGATGGGGATTTCCTCACTGATTTGGTGATGTGGGAATCTTGCACACAAATTCTTGAATCACACCTAGTAATCATACATTGACTCACCTTGTGATTTCTTGATCTCTAAGATATCGTTTAGAATATAATTTTTCCTTGATTCTAGAAAAAAACTCTGCAAAAAAATACTTTTCAAATCATTCCAACATGTTATGTCTTCAAGTTGTAAATAATACAAACAGTCTTTTACAGCTCCATCGAGTGAAAATGGGAATTCCCTTAGTTCAATTTTATATTTCAAAATAGTTTTTGGTCTTAAGGTTGAGAGAAACATATTAAACTATTTAAGGTTTTTATTTGGATCCTCACCAATGAGACCATGAAATTTTGGAAGTAGGTGAATTAACCTAGATTTCAGTTCAAAGTCAGATTCTTGATTTTGGTATGCAATGAAATTTGGTTGATAATAAATATCATGTGCATCCAATTATTGAATGGTTATATTAAGTTAATTTCCATTATTTTCAGCCATTGGTTCTTGTTTTATGTTTTCATTTGAATTACATCTGATTTCAATGTTCTAGGAGTGGAGGAATTCCCCAAATGGTTGAATGTTGAAACTTCTTGTAGACTGAGAATGTTTGATTCGAGCCATAAGGTTGTGTTCAATCTTAGGGTCAAGATCCAGAAGATCCTCAGGATTAGTTCGAGTGATAAATCAAATAAAAATGAAAAAATGGAAATTGGACCATAATAAAAATGAGAAGTTTGATTTGACGACCCAAAAAGAAGAATAATAAAGAAGAAGAAGAAATTAAGATTGGGGAAAGAATAAAGAAAGAAGATAAAAAGAAAATAAAATGTAAAATAAAATAAATACCACTAATTGGTTGAAATAATTACTTTCCTCCCCAGAAATTATGGCAATTTTAAAGGCACTGACATGGGTACCCTCAAATGATTAGTGGTTTTTGGGGTACTTAAGTGCAACATAGTTTCTAACCATGGTCGTCTCTCAAAGTGGCAGTAATTGAAACAACTTCTTAAAGGTATTATAAATATAAAATAAAAGAGAATAGAACACACCAAATAAAAATTATGTGGTATTTTTTATCATTAATAAATCTAAACTAATTTTGTTGTAAGAAGATTGAATTTTATTGTTTCTGTTTTTGAAAGGAGGTTCGATTAAAATGACACAACAAGAAGTTGTTTTGTTAGAAAATATTTTAAAAGGTGTAATCGATCTAAATCTACCTTTTGAATAAATTATTTATCATTAAAATTTATATTAAAATCCACTTAAGTATAATCCCCTAATTTTTTAACCCTAAAACCCTATATTATTTAACATAACCACAAAGATGAAATTACTTCAACCCTAGGCTAGCTTCAGAACATGAAATCGCAGCACCCTACTTTGATGGATGTTTATTGGTTAGAATATGGTTAGTGTTTAATTTTAGAATATATCCACTCTATAAATGAGGATTAATTGAGTTTAAGGATTATATTTCAACTCTATAAATATACCCCATGTGATCTTGTATTACCGATTAAGGTCTCGCTCTCACAATTTACACAAAATATCAGCCTCACGTGTTTTTTGTATTAATTGTTAAACTGCTTACTTAGTTTCTTCCAAATAAAAAAACTCAATTGAAATATCATATTAATTTAATTATAGTATCTCATTGATTAAAAATAAATTAATAAATAAGGTTAGAGGTAGATCAATTACTAAAAAGAACAACAGTTCCAAGGGCAGTGTAGTCATCATTGAAACATTTTGCATGTGAAAATATTTAGAAAGGGTATAACCCAATATTATTTATACTATTGAATTATAGACCAAATATAAAGAATAATGAGGAAGAGAAATGAAAAAAATAGAGGAAAATGGAAGAAATTAAAGAATAACTAAGGAGTTTATTACGCAAACAAATTTATTACAACACGAAGAAGAAGAAGAAGGCTTCGTCGAAGGGATCCTTACTTCAAGAGAAATACAATTTGAAATGGTTAGAGAATTAGAGTTTATCCACTTATAATCTTCCCAAAACTTCCCAACACACGTCCCAAAACCATTGAAATGGGAAAAAAAATTTATAGAGTGTAAGGTATGCCCGGATCAATGTGGTTTCAAATGTGAATGGGTAATCTCAGCCAAATATTTTATGCCAACTTGGACTGTCAATTTGACCTTCAAAACATGTGAATTATCTACCATTTTAGAAGGATGATTTTTGATAAAATGAGTCCTAGAGTGCATCACAAAATATGGGCCCAATCCAAGTACTTATGAAGACGTTATGATCCAAACACCGAACTAATGTTCAATCTGGTGAGTCCAGCCCATCTTTGAATTCATGGCCCATTAAGTTCATTCAAATGAACAGTTTAGAAAATATGTCTAGAATGAAAGTTGTATCCCATTAAGGAATTGAAATATTTACAAAATTTTAATTTAATATAATACATATCAAAATATTTATGTCCGTAATTCTATAATGAATTTTAAATGGTAAAACTAAAATTTTAATCAAATTTTCAAATGAATGATCTAATCCAAAATATTTTATAAATAAACATTTTTAACACAGTCTGGGAAATTTTTTTCATCTATTATAAATAAAATATTCAAAAAAAAATTTACGAGTTTTGTCACCCCTATATGTATAAATATTTTTTACATTATTCATGGAGTGAGTTAGTAACTGAGATTGACATTACGAGCTCGGGGTTTAGAGTGGTTGTAGGAGTTGTTGTCATAGGGGTTGCCTTTGATATTATATTTTGGAGACTTGTTATGTATAAAATTTACATGCATTATGTATTGGATTTTATTTAATGTTATATGTAATTGATTGGTTGTTTTGTTATATATTCCTAGGATTATGAGGGAAATGTCTTCCAATTTATTTGTGATTATACCCTCACAGCTGGTTTTCAACCTAAAGACAATTGGAGGTAAGATTTTATAAGGATCTAGACTCCATTTTCCTAGAGTCGGTGCTAAAACATTCTGTACGATATTTTTTATAAAATAAACTGAATAATTACCCAACATATTACACAATAGGGGAATATTACCGATCTATGCTTTGGACAACTAGATACAATTGTTACATTTCAAGAAAAATAGTATAAAAAAATTAATTATACAAAATAATATTTAGTGAAATGCCTCCACATAGAAAAAACATCACTAATAAATCTTCTAGACCTTTAGAAATGAATTTAAAATATTGAGTGAGCATATAAAATGTCCATTAAGGGGTTTTAAAACAATTAACAAATTATTTTAAAACATTTCTTAAAAATATATATATACAATTAAAATATATTTTTATAACATTTGAATTCTAAATAAATATTTTTGGAAAACCATTAATTTATCATGATTATTATAATTGAAAGAATATTGGGACCACTCTTGTTGAAAATGATAATTTTTTGGTGTGTCATTCATGATATTTGGTAGACCATAATAAAAACCATATCGTATTACCACTAGTCATAACCCATATTGAACAAAGTTCCCTTAAGAATTATGGGTTCACTCCCCATTGCGGAACATAACATACTAGTCCCAATGTTTGAAAAAAAAACAATAGACTTGCTTTTCTCAATCATAACTCAATACATTTAAAAAATACATCATATTATTTTCATTAAAAAGAATATAATATTTCTCATAACATGTCATCAACATTTCCTCTTGAGTTTCTAAAATAATGTTTTGGATAATCCCATATTTTAAATAATTGTTATTATTTATAAATAATAAATACAATGGATAAAGAATTAAAATGCATACTTGATCTAAATATGCATGAAATTTCAGTTATAATTTTGATAATGGTCATACCTACTTATGTATGACATGCCAAGGGATGTAGATAAAAAATCGCACATGAAATGATAGATTGTTTATAATTGTCACATAAAATGATGACTATTATCATTTAAAAACTATGGTTGCACATAAACAAAAACCATAAATTGATAAAATAAGAATAAATTCCACATTTTTGTAAATATTTTAAAATAAAATATTACCTTTTTTAACAAATGAATTGATATAAATATATGTGTATACCAGAAATAATAACTGCATTATCAAAATAATAACCCCTTTTAAAATTTAAAGGCCCATAATAACAAAACAGTATTTTGTTATTGTTTTCCATTTTATATTCAAAATTATAATCACTTAAGAAAACTATATTTTTAATTAAAACATTATTTTCAAGGGGTAACATATATACATATATATTTAAATCATATATATATGTACATATTTGTAGGGAAACAATCATTTAATAAAACTTAAAAACTTAAGTTATTAGTTTAGAACAAATCATAAAATAGATAAAAATAATTACATACACTTACATATGTATAAATCAGTATATGTATTTGTATAAAATTATTATAAATTGAAAATAATTTTATCCCTTACAAAATATAGGTTTATGGAAACAATTTAAAGCATAACCCTTAACTTATAACTTCTAAAAATATTAAGTTGTATATATAGATATAAATTCATATATATATATATATGAATATCTTTGTAAAACATCATAATTTGACCAAAAATAATTAAACCCATACTCTAAATTCTCTAAAACTAGAAGCATCGTGGATTCAGACTATCTTCATTGCTCTCCCAACAGAAAATTGGATTTTTCAATTTTTCATTTGATCATTGAAGTATTCCATAGAAAGAGATTAAACTATTTCTACAGGAATGTGTAAATATAAAATATTGATAAAACAAATTACCAATAGAGAGTTTCATGGATTTATTCTAGTAACGAATTGAAGCTTCTAGTGCAGGATCTATGTACAGGTGACAAGAAGTAGTTAATATGGAAAATTTACATTCATTCACACTAGGAAAGTGTTGAAAAAAATATAATATAACCAGATAATTACTCCAGATAAAATACAGTACTGATAATAGAATAAATCGATCAATTGAATGACTACAAAATGATTGTAGCTAGATATTTAGGTAGAAGAAATTAAATAAATAGACAATACACTATCATGATAAATCAACTCATGGAAATGAGTATACAACAATATTCCACATCTAGATGGAAAATAGAAACCTACATTTAATAGATCTGAAGACTAGGAACGATTCTCCTACCTTAATGAAAATTGAAACCCAAAACCACGATTGAAACCTGACGACGTCACAGAGGCTATCTTTTTCGGTGGCTGAAACTTCCAAAGGCATCCATACGTGTAATTGTACTTTATCGCTTGCTCGGATTCGACTGTCACTACACTAAGACCTTGGATCAACTTGAAGGTGCATGACACATCTCGAAGCTTCCAACATGAACCCTCGTCACACCTCGGCTTGGATCGAAGCAGCGACTCTCAGCCTTAACTCATCTCCTACATGCTGCATCACCCAATCAAGAATCGAACCCTACTCCTCAGGAGGCCCAGTCTTCAAATTCATGAAACCTCCACCACGTGACCCTTATAACCCGATTCATCCCCTAGGACTCTCGTGAACACTTGGTCGATACCCCCTGACCCCAAAAGAAATCCTATATTCGATACTTCTTCTTGTTTATATATATTTAATTATTATAATTACTTTTATATATAAATGTAATCTTATTTTAATTATAAAGAAAACATTATTAAGTAATATTTTTATATAAAAAAATTAATCATACTTTATAATTAAAAAATAACAATAAATTCATATATATGTATATATATTTCATATTTTTTAAAACATAAAATATTATAAAACTAATTTAATTATATTCGTATATAATTATTATTACAATCATCATTTATTTAATTTCATTTTTTCAAAAAAATGAAATTATTTTAACATAATTTATAAATTTTCAAAATTTTATAAAACAATTTATATTCCTATTTTATATAAAAACACCATTCATATTATTATTATAATATATTAATAATTTCAACACTCTATTAAAATAGTTATATTATATAATAATATTTCATAGTTTTAAGAAAGAAAATTTATAATATTGTTAAAAATATTTATCATATTTTAATTCAAGAATTTTTATATTTAAAAAAATATATTAACTTTTAATTCAAATATATCATTATTTTCAAAATATCATTTTTAAAAACTAGTCAAATAAGTATATATATATATATAGATGTAAAAATGTTATTTGAAATATAAAGTAATAATTCATATTCAAATAATATTTTAATTATACAAAATATTTACAAAAGTTTATATTAAATCATTTTTTTGTTAGTCATAATTCATAAATTATTAAATAATTACAATTTTAAAAACATGGAATGTTACATTATTCCCCCCTGAAAAGAATTCCGTCCTCTCAATTTGTTTGTCGGACTCCAGAAATTTCTGAATTTCCATCTTAAGAAATATGAAAACCAGGACTAACAAACCCCTATACTCAAACCGCATAGACAAAAACATATAATTTGAAAATTAATCTAATTCGTTCCTCTGATATGAACTATAAGGACTAAAACCCCAATTTCCCAAAGCTGGTTCTAAAACAAGGTGTGTGATTTTTTATAAAACAAACTGAAAAATTACACTACATATTACACAATAGATGGCATTTTCAATTTTAGTTTTTGGAGAAATAGATATAACTGTTACATTTCATCAAAACTGTTGAAAAATAAAATTAATTAAAAAAATAATCTTCTGTGCACTACCTCCACATATAAAACACGTCAATGATAAATCTAAAAACCTAAAAAAATGAATTTAAAATGTAGATTGATAATTTTAAATGCCCAATAAGTGGTTTTAAAAGAATTTACAAATTCTTTAATAACAGTTCATAAAAATAAATATGCACCCTTAAATAAGATTTTTATAACATTTTAATTCTAAATATATATATTTATAAAACCATTAATTTCTCAAAATAATTATAATTCAAATAATGTTGGGATTACTCCTATTGAAGATAATAATTTTCTGGTGAGTCATTAATTATATTTAGAACACTATAATAAAAATCATAATCTAAGTTCACTAGTCAAAACACAAATGGAACAATGCTCCTTTAAGACTTAAGGGTTCATTCCCCATAGCGGCACATAACCTATTAGTTCCAATTTTCTAAAACAATTTAAATGGACTTGATTTTCTCAATCCTAACCCAAATCATATAAAAAATACACAATATTATTTTATTTAAAAATAAAAATAATCATTCTCATCAATATTTCATCATGAGTTTCTAAAATAGTTTTTAGGAGAATCCCATGCTTGATATACCCATTATTATTTATAAATATTAAATACAATGGATAAAGAATTAAAATGCATACTTGATCTAAAAATGTATTGAATGTTAGTTATAATTTAGATTATGGTCACACCTAATTATGAGTGACATGCGAATGTGTTCATATACAAATTCTCACATGAAATGGCAGCTTGTTTAGAATTGTCAAATAAAATGATAACTTTTATCATTTAAAAACTAAATTTAGACATATACATAAACCATAAATTGAAAAAATAAGAATAAATTATAACTTCATATATATATATTTTTAAATGAAATATTTCCCTTTCTAATAAATAAATTTATATATGTATATGTGTGTGCATGAAATAATAACTATAATATAAAAAAAATAACCCCTTTTAAAATTTTAAGCCATACAAAAACATACCAGGGTTTTACTATTGTTTTTCATTTAAGATTAGATATTATAATCACATTAGAAAACAATATTTTTAATTAAAAAATTATTTTCAAGTGTTAAAAAATGTAAATATATACATAAATCATATATATATAGACATCTTTTTAGGGAAAAAATATTTTGATAAAACATAAATCTTAAGTTCTTAGTTCAGAAAAATTCATAAAATAGATAGAAACAATTTCATATACTTATGTATAAATAATTATATATATGTGTGAGTGTGTTTAAAATTATTATAAATTGAAAATAATTTTATTCCTTATAAAATATATTTTTAAGGATAGAATTTAAAACATAACTATTATCTTATAACATCTGAATATATTAAGTAATATAGATAGATATAAATTCATAAATTCATATATATATATATATCATTGTAAAACAAAATATTTTGATCAAAAATAATTAAACACTTACATTGAATTGTCTAAAACTAGATGACCCGTGGATTCGGACTGTCTTCATTTCTCTCCCAACAGAATATTGGTTTTTTTTAATTTTCATTTGATCATTGAAGTCTTTTATATACAAAACATATATTGTTTCTACGGAAATTTATAAATATAAACAATTGATAAAACAGGGGACTAACAAAGATTTTCACGGATTCGTTATACTGACGGATTGAAGCTTGTGTTGAAAGCTAGATGTATAGGTGAAAAGAACAAGTGCAGATCGCAAAATTACATTCATTCACACTATGAAAATGTTGACAAGAATAATATAATATAACAAAATAACGCCTCCAGAAAAAAATACATGACTGTAAATTGAATAAATCGATCAACATAATGGCTACAAAGGATTACAGCTAGTGATTTAGGTAGAAGAATGTCAAGAAACAGACAACAAACTATCACAACAAATCAAATTGAGGAAACGAGTACACAACAAGATTCCTCATCCAGATGGAAAATAGAAACCTACATCCAATAGATCAGAATACTAGGAATGATTCACCCACCTTGATGACAACTGAAACCCTAACCTCGATTGAAACATGACAACATCACACAGGTTATCTTTTCCAACGACCATAACTTCCAGATGTCGACATACCCGCACTCAGACTCTGCCATGAATTTTACTCTCTCTACACAAAGAACTTGTCTTGACTCGAAGGCACACAGATCGGCTTGAAGCTTTCGACATTAAACCATACCGCACCTTAGCATGCCTTGAAGTAGTTAATATCAGCCTCAACTCATCTCTTGAATTCTACCTGAACTAATCTAGAATAGAAACCCCACTCCCCTGGTGTCCCGATCATTGGCTTCTCAAAGCCTCCACCGTGCAACCCCTATAACCCGATTAATAGCATCAGACTCCCTTGAACCCTTGGTCGAGGCCCCTTGACCCCAAAAGAACCCCTATATGGGATTATACTTCTTTTTAGGTAGTTTATTATTATTATTATTTTTATATATAAATGTAATCTGGTTTTAATTATAAAACAAAACCTTATAATGACATAATTTTATATAAAAAATTAATCATACTTTATAATTCAAAACTAATAATTATATATATTTATATCATTTTTAACATAAAAATTTCTAAAAACCAATTTAATTATATTTGTATATAATTATTCATACTACCATCATTTACTTAAAGTCGTTTTAAAAAAATGAATTAAAATTAACATCATTTATAAATTTTTAAAATTTTATAAAACAAATTATATTCCAATTTTATATAAAAACAACATACATATTATTAATATATTATATGTATAATTTCAATATTTTATTAAAATAGATGTCTTATATAATAATATCTCATGGTTTTAAGAAAAAGAATTTATAATAGTATGAAAATTGTTATTCATATTTATAAATCAAGAATAATAGTATTTAACAAGAAATATATTTCCTTTTACTACAAATATTTCATGATTTTCAAATATCCTTTTGAAAAAACTAGTCAAATAAGTGAATATATATATATATATAGATAGAAAAATTCTATATGAAATATAAAATAATATTTTATATTCAAATCATATTTTGATTATACAAAATATTCATAAAAGTTTATATTAAAACATTTATTTGTTATTCTTAACTCATAAATTATTAAATATATACATTTTTAAAAACATGGGGTGATATTTTATTACCCCCTCAAAATAATTGTGTCCTCGCAATTCATTCGTTGGACTCTAAATGATTCTAAATTTCCATCTTCGAAATTAAAAAAACTATAACTGAAAAACTCTTATACACAACCACTAAGACAAAAAACATCTAATATCCAAAGTTATCTAGATAGTTCCTCTTATAACAATTGTAAGGATCCAAACCCCAGTTTCCCAGATCCGGTGCTAAAACATGATGTGTTATTTTTTAAAAAAATAAATTGAATAATTATACAATATATTACACAACAAAGAACAATTACCCTTCTAGTTTTTTGATAATTGGATATTACTATTGCATTTCATCAAAATTGTAAAAAAAATAAAATTAATTAAACAAAATAATCTTTAGTGCGGTGCCTCTACATAGAAAACACATTACTGATAAATCTATTAAACCAATAAAAATTAATTTAAAACGTCGGGTGAGTATTTAAAATGATAGGTAGGTTTTATAAAAATTATCAAAGTCTTCTAAAACATTTCATAAAAATAAATATACATACCCAAAATAGATTTTTTTAACTTTTGAATTATAAATAAATATATTTAGAAAACCATTAATTTCTCAAAATAATTATAATTGAAATAACGTTGGGATTACTCCTGTTGAAAATAAAAAATTTTGTTGGGTCATTAATGATACTTGGAAGACCATACTAAAAACCATAACGTAAAGCTGCTAGTCATAACTCATATGGAACAATGATCTCTTAAGACATAAAGCCTCAATCCCCATAAAGTCACATAATATATTAGTACCAATTTTTGGAAATAATTTTAATGGAACTATCTTTCTAAATCATAACCCAAAACATTTCAAAAATACATAATATTATTTTCTTTAAAAATAAAATAATTTATCTCATAACATGTCATCAATATTTCCTCGTGAGTTTCTAAAACAATTTTTAGGAGAATCATGTGTTTGAAATAATTTTTATTATTTATAAATCATAAATACAATAGATAAATAATTAAAATGAATATTTGATCTAAATATGCATCGAATGTCAGTTATAATTTAGATGATGGTCCTACCTGATTATGCATGACATTCTAAGGGGTGAATATACAAATTCACACAAGAAATGAAAGCTTGTTTATAATTATCATATAAAATTATAACAATTATCATTTAAAATCTAAGTTTGGACAAAAATATAATCCATAAATTGATATAATTAGAATAAATTCTATCATAGTATATATATTTGGAAATAAAATATTGCCATTTCTAATAAATAAATTTATATACATATATGTTTATACATGAAATAGTAACCGTAATATCAAAATAATAACCCCTTTTAATATTTTAAGGCACAAAATAAAAAAACAGGGTTTTGTTATTGTTTGTCATTTTAGATTAGAAATTATAATCACATAGGAAAATTGGATTTTTATTTAAAACATTAATTTTAAGGGTTAATATGTATATATATGAAAATCATATATATAGATGTACATCTTTGTTTGGCACAATCATTTGATAAAACTTAAACTCTTATGTTCATAGTTCTTAAAAATAATAAAATCGATAGAAACAATTGTATATAATTACATATGTATAAATTAGTGTATAAATATATATATATCATTGAATGTGTGTGTGTGTGTATAAAATTCTTATAAATTGAAAATAATTTTATCCCTTAAAAATATAGGTTTAAGGATAGAATTTAAAACACAACCCTTATCTTATAACATTTGGAGATATTCAGTTATATAGATAGATATAAATCCATATGGACACACACACACACACAAACACATATATGTGTGTCTGTGTCTGTGTCTTTGTAAAACATACTACCACAAAACAAGTTTTCTGCAACACGACCATTTATTCATGATTTTTTTAATTTTGATAAAGGTACACCCTTTATCAGTTTTTTTAGAGATTTTAAAGGGGTCTCCTTTATTAGTGTTTTTTTATGAGCGCTGATAAAGGGGTTTCTTTATCAGCGTTATTTTTACTAGTACTGTTAAAGGGTATATTTAAAAAAAATCATTAAGACTTCTCCAATACCTTAAACGGACCAACGTATCTCAGTGAAAACTTTCCCTATCTTTTAATTCTCTTGTGTCCCAACCTCAGTATGACATGCAGGAAAACCTAACCTCCAACCTCAAACTGTAGAGGTCATCTCTGTTTATCAACATATGACTTCTATCATGAATGTGCAGTAGCCATCCTCTTCAAAATCAACTTTATTTGTTATGTGGTCTCCTAAACAATATGGGGTCCTAGTATAACTGCCTATCCTTCCTCCATCCAACATAATGGTGATCGGCATGGCCGACAGTGCAAAGCCTCATAATTTTCCATAAGAATAGTTTCTTGAAAACTATTATTGTAGAAAAACGCCACAAGAGGGATGTGTTTCTCCCTAGACCCTCCAAAATCTTCGACGCATACACGAAGAATGCCCTCTTTCACCTATATCGTATGCTCAGACATGAAATCTATCTAGGTATAATAAACCATAATCAGAAGTACATGTGTACCCAAATCCCACTGTAGTCCTGGCTAGACCCGAGAAGTAAAACATGCATCCCTCTATGAAACAATGGAGTGTGGAACCCCATGTAGACATACAATCTCTCAGATTTATAACCTTCCTAGCTCATCTACACTGACAGTCTCCTTGATCAGAAAGAAGTGAGAAAAATTCATGAGTCTGTCAATGACAACCCAAAATGCATCATTCCCTTGAGGTGACCTCGATAAACCTGTCACGAATTCCATCCTGGAATCATTCTACTTCCACTCGAGAATGGGTTACTGCTGCAAAAGACCTTCTCGCCGATGATGCCCTGCCTTCCCCTCCTGACAGGTGGGACACCTCATGACAAAACCAGCAACATCTCTCATCATAACTATCCACCAATACTGACATTGCAGATCTCAATACATCTTAGTGACACCAGGATGAATTTCCCAAACAGAGGAATGAAAGACCAGCATCATTTCCTTGCTCATGTATGCTTACACCCATACGTGTCCATGAAAATGCAAGATCTCATCCTCACCTACTGTCTATCAAGGAATAGGGTCCTCTCTGGACACGCTCTCGTGTAGAACTGGGCATTCAACATCTGATAGCGGCCTCATTCACACTTGATCAAGTAGATTAGAGGTAACAACTACAGATGATAGGAAATTCTACCCCTATCTATCGTGTACCTCTAAATGCATCTTAGAGAAACTATCCATAAGCTAACACTCACTTCTGGACTCCTGAACAACCTGTATCTGCATCCTCCTGCTCAACGCATCAGCCACTACGTTGCCTTTCCCAGGTGTGTTGGAAAGCTCAAAATAAAATTACTGAAGGTATGAAACCCACCTTTGTTGTCTCAAGTTTAGGTCATGCTGAGTGAATATATAATTGAGGCTTTTTTGCTCGGTGAAAACCAAAAAATGATCTCCAAGAAGATAATGTCTCCAACAGTGTAAAGCAAGAAAAATTGAAGCCAACTCAAGATGATGCATCAGGTAATTCCTCTCATGTTCCCTCAACTACCAAGACCGGTATGCAACAATTCCTTCTCCCTACGAAAGCACAACTCCCATCCCGATGCCTGATGCATCACAATAAATAGTATACTTCTTACCCCAATCTACAAATACTAGTATTGGTGCTGAATTTAACCTCCCTTTTAGCTCTTGAAAGGCTGACTCACAAGAATTTGGCTACAGGTACTTCGTATCCTTCTTAGTCTGGACCATCAGTGGCGCTACTAAGTTTGAAAAGTCTTATATGAAACATAAGTAGTAACCATCCTTCCCTATAAGTATTCATACCTCAAATAAATTCATATGTTGCTGCCAAGAAACTAGTGTTGTCACTTTTTTGGGGTCTACTGATACTCCTATATCTAAGATAACATAACCCATGAAGTGAATATGGTCCATCAAAAATTATAATTTTGAGAGCATAACATATAATTTATTCTCTCTCAGTGTACTCAAAATGAACTCAAGATTTGTGGAATGGTCTTGACAATTGTGATAGTAGACCAAGATATAAACCATGAAGATAACCACGAAAGAATCCAAATATGGATGGAACACTCACTTCATCAATGCCTTGAAAACTGATGGCATGTTCATGAGACCGAATGACATAACCAAATACTCGTATAGACCATACCTTCTCCAAAATTCTGTAAGAGGTATATTAGATGGTTTAACGTGAAACTGAGGATAACTAGTTCTGAAGTTAATCTTCCATAACACCCGAGATCCATGAAGTTGGTCGTAGAGATCATCAATCCTTGGCAAGGGATATCTGTTCTTGACCATCAACTGGTTCAACATCCAACAGTCCACACTATGTCTGAGGGGACAATCCTCCTTCTTCACGAAATGGATAGGCGAACCCCAAGGAGAAGTACTAGGTTGGATGAAACCATTTTCTTATAACCCCTCCAACTGCTTCTTGATATCTTATATCTCTGGTGTAGCCATCCTATAAGTACTGATGGACACTGGTGTCTCTCCTGGAATGAGATCAATAAAAAAGTCTACCTCACACTCTGAAGACAATCCTAAAAAGTCCTCTGAACGAAATCCCTAAAATGATGCACCATTGGGTAAAATTCCATCAGTGATGTACCATGGTCATCTAGATATAGAAAAGAAATCTGGGCTATAAATCCTCCCAACCCATTATGTTCAGGTCCCACTCTGCTCGCTTGGATATCCCATTCACCCTTATGTATAAACGAACTACCCTCTGGTGATGTAAAACTCACGCTACAGTGATAGAAATCGACAATAGCCTAGAAGGTAACTAACCAGTCCATTCTGAGAATGAAATCATAGCCTATTATCTATATGACATAAAGGTCTCATACGAAGTGAAACCAACTAACCTCAAGAGAGTACTCCTTTCACTGACGTACACTATCCCTTCTATACCCCAACGGAGTGTCTAGAGTCAAGATATTAGTAGAAGAAAATATACATATCCCAAGGCTCTCCACAACAACAATAGATATAAAGCTATGTGAATCCCCTGTATCGAAGAGTGAAAAAGCTAAAAATGAGGAAACTAGAATACTACCTCGACTGTATAGGGGTCAGGATCCTGCTTCTGCTGGGTCTGCTCCACTATAAAAGTATAACCTATACCCTGAGTATGTGACCCTGCCTGAACACTCTGATATGATCCACTATGTTGTCACTAAATGCATGGAGACTGACTACCACGACCACGACCTCAACCTCAGCCGGATCAGCCGGAAGAAATCTAGTTCCTAAACTGATGAGGAACTGGAGGTGCTACTCCTGAACGAAGAATCTTAAAGGATCCTCTGTCACCCGTTACTGGTGAAATGGTCTGACAGAAATGCTAAAGATGAACCATCTTTCTGCAAGATCAGCACTCCACTATTTCTCTAGGGAAATGTGGCCTCGTATAACCTCTCTTCTTACATTTGTATCACACCACCTTGATACCAAAAGAAGTATCCCACCTACTACGATCTCCATGTGTAGACTCCCAGCGGCGCTTCCTACTTTCATTCTGAGGGATACCAACTCTGGATGCCAAACTTCCCAAGCTCGTAGCTCCAGAATCCCTAAAGTTGTGTTCCTTGATCAGTGCATGATTGACTATAGAAGTGATGAAATTTTTCCTGAAGATGTTCACCTGAGATCGGATGTCATGCATAAGAACGTACTTCAAAATCCTCACCAGAAATAACACACCACCTTCTAGGATGGGTGTGAAGCGCTGCAGCTCGATGAAGAGAGAATAATACTCAATGACTAAGAGAGTACCCTACTCTAGACTCATGAACTCTCTGGCTCAATCGACCCACAAAGTCTTCGGGTATAAGTAGTCATAGATGGAATTATAGAACACATCCCACGCCATGACTTGCTAGCATCCTTCATGTGAGATCACATCCCACCATCTCTTGGAAATGTCCCGAAGCATTTATGTAGTGAGCTTCACCCTCTTCTCCAGAGGCGTCTCGAGATACATGAAGATAGATAGAATGGATTCCAAACATTACATTGCAGCTTGAGGTCCTCCATCTCCTATGAAGGTGGGAGGATTCTGCTTCTGGAAAACCTATTTCAACTCTACCATATATGGGGAAGGAGGAGGTACTCCTCAGAAGGTCTGTATGAACCTCATGAAGCCCTCTAAAAACTATGCATCAACACCAATATTTGGAATAATAGCTAGCACCCAGAAGTACATGACTGGAGGATCTACTGGTAGTTCCTGATCAACCATGTCTGATGTCTGATCCCTACCCTATAACTGGCGTACAATTGGAGGACGTCTCGATGGCATGACTCTGCAAGGTAAACCTCACACATAGATCAATATTATCATGGACTAAAACATAGTTGTGTAATAATGGATCAAGATAATGAAATCATTCATGTTTTTTAAAACATGGGTACACGGCGAGTTTGTCCCATACATGGTGTGTTCTTTTAATCCTTCATGTGGGCATGTACTCCATCCATCTTTGGTAATGTAACAATCCATACACACGGCGTGCTTCTCCAAGACATGGAATGTACTTGAATCATATTACCCTATCTGAGTTCTTCTACATGACTAACCCACATGGTTCCCCTAGAACAATACTTCACAACATGTTTTTTCCAGACACAGCGTGTACTAGACAAACTTCACTGACCTGTGTTGTTAGTCACACGGCCAGTTACATGGCTGACTCCACACAGTTTATTTTTCCTAGACATGGAGTGTACAAACTAACCATAATCCACCTATGTCTTTGGTCACACGGCTGGACACATGGTCTATAAACTTGGTATGTACCTTCGGTATATAGCATTTTCCACCAAGGATTTAACAACCTCGTGTTTCTACCCTACAACCAGGGACATGGTTAGAGACTACACGAAGTGTACATATTGTACACGTCGTGTACTTAAGAAAAATTGTTCCCTTCCAAATAGAAGGGTTCATGGAATCTATTCAGCAATACACATAGTGTATTCTGGGTTTTTTTGGACAGTAAGCCTCAGAAACTACTCCGGAACCCATAAAAACACTGAAATGAACATTAATGTTCCAAACTCTGATCCGTGAGGGCCCATAATCCCCTAGAATCAATGTTTGGAATCAAATACATGTCATAAACTAGAATAAAAGTGCAATGATCCACAAAATTTCAATCCATGAGGGATCATAACACCTCAAGAGCCAATGTTTGGAGTTCATTCAAACGAAACCTTACACAATGCAATACCCAATAAAATTGCAGGTATTCAATCATGAAATATATAAAAACAACAAGAATATCTAGCACACCATCTATCACAACAACATGAAATTAGTAATGAACCCTAAATATATTTTAAATAATGCATGACATGTGACCTCTAGAAACTATATATATGATGTATGAGATGGCATAACGTCATCTCATCGGGTTGAAAAATTAACAGAACCATAATATTATCAATTTTAATAGCACAAAACATGTGTATCCACAAAAGGTGAAATCAAATCAACTGTAACAATTGAAGAACTAGAACAATTGCAATAATAGAGCTAAATTATATTTTCCATGTACATAGGTTAACTACTCGTGGGAACAACTTATTACCAACTACCCATTCCTTCATATCCCTATCTATAGGCTCTAAACAGTAAGTCAAGAAGAAAACAATACCTCTGATACCACTTTCTAACGTCCTGGTTTTGGGTTCCACATAGAGGTTACCTATACATGGTTGGTGACATGGCCTCAAGTGCATTCCCATACTCACTAGGGACTTACGACTAGCAGATAACAATAACGGAAGCAGTAATAACATGAGACAAGTAAATAGTGGAAGAATGGAAGTAATAAAAAACTAGAGTAGATATGTAAATGGCATATGATACATATGCCTAGGAATGTAGCCAAACAAGTCAAAATGTAGGAATACAATAATAAAAAAATTACAACGGAAAAAAATAAACTCCAACAGCATCGCAAGCCTCAGTTTGGTACCATGCTCTCCAGCTCCACAACATTCAAGTACCTAACATAGATGGGAATTTACCCTTATATATACCTGCCACAATATAATCTGTTTGGGCCTAAAAGCATGACACAAATAGGGTGTGAGTCGAATCCAAGTAGGAAACAACCCAAAGATCTGTGCCTAATAGTCAGTGAATATATATGGCAGGAAATAAGAAAAATGAAATAGTAAACAAGTAAGTACTCAAAAGTAAACAATCCTATAGTTACAATTGCCTTTATTTTCATATATCTTGTATGAAGATAATAAAATAAAAGTTACCCTCTATGATGTACTCACATCCTATCCTCTCCGGTTCAACCAACCAAAAACAAGAAACTCTCTTGGAAGTACTCACAGTCTAACCCCTATTGTTTAGCTTTAGGAAAAACTCTCTAAGGAAGCTCTCATTGTGAATTCCCCCAAAGGTCTTATATCGGTAACTATAGACACTCTGAGGAAGCACTCAATGTCCAATTCTCCCTTTGGTCTTTCAATGTGGAACTACAGACACTTTGAGGGATCACAATGTCCATCCCCACTATGGTCTCACAAGGTAAAAGTAAACAGACACTCTGGAGAAGCCATCGGCATCCATTCCCCCAATAGTCTTCAACACCAGGTTCCCACGACCCTGTGTAAGTCAATTGTGCACAAATATGTGCAACATGAAATTTAAACCTTTCAAGAACTACTTGGCTAAATTGCTACAAGCATATAACAACATCAGATAATATCACTCCATCCAAATAACACTAGGCATGGAAAACAAGCAGCCTAATTAGAAAAGCTAGACCAAATGGTCAATATCAAAACAAATATGGGAAACACATCCATGGAAAGGAAAATAACTAAATTCACAATCAAATAACCTCTAATCAGGCACACAGGGAATAACATGCATTAACAGGGCTAAAATCCCTAAACACGCAATACCCTGAAGTATGGTATTGGGAAATATTGCACATATAATTCAAATAAAAACTACGAAAATGCACAAACCACCTACCTCAGCATTGTACAATTGATATATTCTAATGTTTGCCCTTGAATCGACCTAGAACACTGTAGATCTATATAAAAATCATGAATTATCAACCACAGATATATCATGAAAGAGGGGAAATCAAGAGGTGAGGATCTAGAAGAAGGAATAACTCACCATGGCTACTCTAACACAATAAAAAACGGTCGATTCAGAGAACAGATGATCGATCGGGGTCTTCAGGATGAATTGCGCTCCTCGGTAGCTCGTGGATGAGATGTTGTTAGAAGAAGGTGTTTATGTTGATGAGACGCAACCCCTGTCCGATATAAAAATTAAAAAGAAAAGTACACGACCTGTATATACCTTTACCGAGCCCCATATTTGGTGGTCTCTAGGTCTCCTCACATAGCCATGTACTCAACCATTACACGACCAATACATGGTCACCCACAGCAACCGGGTACACAATGTCTACATCAAAGTCATGTCATGTACTCCTTAAATTTCCAGAAACTCCACTTTTTCTCATAACACCAGAAAAATAGGATCCATACCTAAATTGAATATCTAGGTTCTTACAGATAAAATATTATAAACCCAAAAGGAACCCCAGTCCATGTTGAATAATAATATTATTTTTTTATTCCATGTTGTGTGTTAATCGGTGAAATGATAAATATTAATTATAGTGTGGTAAATAAATATTCATCACCCAACCAATAAATGAGTCTTATATCCCTCCATGATATTTATTTAATTCGATAATAAAGATTAAAAATGATTTTTATATTCATGGTCTAGTGAATATATTATGTATTTTAATATTCATATAAATTTAAAAAATATTGAAAAAACTCTTTATTACCTTATGAATAATAATAGATAAATATAATGCATTCAATAAATAAATATTATTATATTCACAATTAGCATAATGAAATATTTATTTTATATTCACATAATTAAATAATTTATTTATTAATTAATAATTAATTTTTTTTATCTTGATAATAAAAAAAGAAAAATAAATATTATATATTCACATAATTAAATAATTAAATTGGGAATAAATATTTATTTATTATTTTCTATCATTTATTAATTCATGAAGAAATATTACTTCTCAATCAAGAGAATAAAATTCATTTCAATTGATAAATATAATATTTAATTGAGACCAAAGGAATCAATTTTTTTGAGGCCTTTTCAGCCACTTCCTCAATTGAATTATACAATCTTGCCTAATGTCCAAGATTATTATCTTTTAGTATGCCAGGGAACCCATAAATGAAAGGGATATGTTAAATTAATTAAAACCATATATGAATACACATTATATAATATAATCAGTTCTTCATGATATATAATTAACCAGGTTGCACACCCATGCCATCATCAAGTACGCTTGAGGTGTCTTTCTTTGACTATCTAAAATAAACTCATTGTTACATAATTTTGATATAATTTATTGTGATGGTTCCAATTTAATCAAAATTTTGAGATATAAACTTTTATAAATATGGATGATAAAAAACCTCCTAAATATATTCATTAATATAAAAACATTTATGATGAACACAACACACCCAAATTTTCTAAGATAATATGTAATCATGGTTTATGGTAAAACATCAAAGGGAGTGATTCATAAAATGTATTAATAAAAATTTAAATGTCAAAGGGTCATTACACATTCTTGCAGACATGAATATCCAATTTCACATAAATATGTGGATTTCCTATAGAGGGGTACATTCCCATAATCTCGTGTCTTTGTGATTACTTAGTGATAACTTCATGTGATGAAGTCTCATCTTCTTTTGACTGCATGGACATTATAGTCAATATAATATACTTTAAGGACTATTTAGGATCTTCATGACAACTATCAGGTGGGTTGAATTAGTGGTCTTATATTTTTATTTTTTCTTCTTTTAAAACAAAATTCACCTATATTTAGAGATAAATGACTTTTATTACTGACAACATAGAATCACACCATTGGAAATATTAGAATTTAAAATGTTTTCTACACAATAATAGTAGTTATTACTATGAATCTTATAGAAACAATATTAGATCACAATTTCCACTATAAAAAATCATTTTAGTTTACAAAAAGTTTAGTATATACATCACTTATGTTGCACTATATTCATTATACAAGGAATGTAAACCTCAGATAGATAATACAATAAAACAAAATTTTCATCAACAAAATGAACGTTCCCTAATAGGCTTTAACACATCATCATTATGTCCCTTATATTCTTTTAAACTTATACTTATTCAAGTCAGATATTATTCTTCTTCTTTAGATTCATTCATGGTATCCCAAAATAAACTCTTTCACATTCTTTTTCTCTCTTACTTTTTATCATATTCATGGTGACAACATGATCAACTATATCATTAAATTATATAATGTGAACCATTGGTAACTCCTACTATAATGCCCTGATCCTAGTTTCCTAGAGAAGGTACATTATTTTAATATAGTGTAATGATTATAAGGAATAAAATCCCAAAGGACTGAGTAGTTTAGCAGTTTTGGAAAAACAAGATACATACATAGGTTCATCATTACAACATTGAATGAAAAACAATATTTGTGTTTTATAGGGAACATCCAAAACCCTATGTTTATCCCTACATGTCATTAAAAATAATTTTATTCTTGTCATACAAAATTGAATCATACAAAAGGGTTGTTCTCATATGATCAGTAAGGGTAAGAAATATATCATAAGATATCATAAACATAAACATTAGACATGATGAATAACTAAAAACACATGCCTTAAAAAATAAACATAAACATAATATGGCGGGAATATGAGCTGAGTAAATATGCCACAATAAAGTACTTTCATGGGTATTCTACTAGTCAAATAACCACATGCACATTCAATTACTAGTTTCATAATGAGGGAAAGCATAATACGAGACAACATAACCATACTATCAAGGCCTAGTTCCAAGACCAAAAATAACCATATTGTCAAGGCCTCATGTCGAGACTGTAGTTTGTCTCATGAGATGTACTGATGCATCGAGGGGATATAATGGCCCCACCCAACACTTACAAAGTATAATTCATTCATATTATTATTTAGGATAAATATAAACAATATATACATTCATATTGAAACTATAATATGAAATTTAAATAAATTTCCTCGCACACTAATCAGAAACACTAACCATTCGAAGTAAATTGGTGAATGGTATCACGATAAAACATCTGAATTAAAACTAATTAGAAATCACTTTACAACATATTTTAGATGATATCATTAGATATAAACATATATGAAATAAAATATTCATCATAGGATTTTGAAATCAATAAAGATACTTTTAAATGAGACCATTGAGAAATTCATGAAGAAATAATCCTTAAACATTTCAAAGTGTCTCATACCACCTTGAGAGATTCAAATAAAAAACCCATATAATATCATGTGAATAAGGATACTCCAGATATGATATACCATAGGTAAGTACATACGCCACTTTTATGATATAAGTGGTTAAAAGGCATATATCTTATAAAAGTTAATGTGAGGTGAGAAAAATCAATTTTTTTATTTGGAAAGAAGGGTTCTTTTGTAAAATCAATTGTATTTGTCATTAATCAGGTTCTAAACATTTTATCCCAAAAAAGAAAATGTATGTACATTTATAGTACATTTTAGGCCTATGTTATGTCCCACTAAAGTGAAATAATGTAAACAGTTTTTTTAATGATGCTTCAGAAATAAAACATTTTAGTGCAGTTTATGGAATTCGTTAAAGATATTTTAATGTACAAAGTAATGTTTTCTTTAATAAAACTAGAAATGAACAAAAATAGATTTTCATGTAAAAATTTTTGATTTTAGAAAGACAAATTTTTCTTAAACATATTATTGAGTGAACTTCAAAATAGGTAAGAATTTGAGAAGTCTGTTGAATCAGGCTTGTATTTAAGAAGAAATTTTGAATGGTTCTTTTAAAACATGTAACTCACCATAAATTAAAGTAATATTATGGTTGGTAAAATTATATAGAAAATTAAAAAAAAAATAGAAGCAGTACATAATAATAAATAATAATATCATTACGGTTAGTAAAGAAGAAGATCAACCAAAATGAAAATGTAGGTTTAGGTACAAAATACTTATAAGTTTCTATTAAATTGAATCGTATGTCCCAAAATTAAAAATCATTAAATGATACATTTAATATCATGAAAATAAATAGATTCATGACTTGAAACATCAATGGGTAGTATACATACACCATATATAAGTAATAATTGTGAATACATAATATCTCACAAAAATCGAAGTGAGATGGAGAAACACTTACCATAAGTCTTATGGTATTCTTATCTTGATATTAATGACATTAATAATAAAATTTTAGGTTCATTAATTAATAATTTCATATCCTAATATATATAATTGTTTTATTTTAACAAAATTAATTTCCTTCATGTCCTTTTTGATGAGTTAAGAGGTTCAATTTCATTGTTCGGGTCTATTTGTTTCATAGACGATATACTTATATACATAAATGGAGAATCATGTAAAATGAGGATGGTTGTATAGAATTGAAGTTATATGTTATTTTGTAACGTTGATAAGGTTACATTGGTGTAAATTTCATTTGGTTACTTGGATTTAAGATGAATCATTATATAAATTATTTAATGATAACTGTTTGGGTTAATTGGTAGTTTTTGAACACAACGATCTCGTTTTGATTTATAAATCAAAACCATGTTGTAAAAAACGATTATAGAACCATATATGAGAAATAATAAATATATATTAGTCTAGTTCAACAATAATAATGGTTTTATGACCAGAATTATTGTTGGTAATATAAAATGAAGACCCATCATCCTTGAATATGGAAAATCAGCACATCTCAAATGGTGTTTTTTACTACAACCATAATTTAATGGTAAACAAGAGATATGAATAAATTATTACATAATTATAAAACAATTATAGTACATGTATGGTATTGGAGTCTTCGAAACATTTGGATGTGTAGAGGTAAATATTGGAAACAAAACAAAGGAACTTATAAAGAAAGTAAAAGAATGGAAAAGAGGAATTTACCTCTTGAATTAATCTTCCATGAGAGCCTCTTAAAGGGAGAGGTTTTGGACGTTTTATGAGACCAAGTGTAAAACCCCAGGTAAATAAAGAATATGAAATTTTTATATTTATCCCTATTTGTGAATAAAATGTTAATATTAATTTAAAGGGAACGCTATGCTCGATGGCTTACCCAGTATGCAACAACGAGTTCCTTTGAAATCTTACGTTGCACTCTAATAATAAAATAATTTTATGGTATTTAACACCTAGTCGTTGTAATGACGGGAATGAACAGAACTAACTAAAAAATTATTATATATGTTTGTCAAATATTTTTACTTTTTACAATAAATGTTAGAGGATTAACAATGTGAATTAATCCAATTTTAAGCGTAAACATTCTAATATTCTTTAAAAGGTCGATTAACCGCCTTTTGATGGCGAATCTCTTTTAAATCCACTTTTTGACAATTTTATGTGTTATATATGACAAAATAAAATTCTTCTTTATAATAAGGACATCAAAATTTACTTTGTGAAAATTTTAGGTATTTTTCCGAAAAAGTTCATTTTTTAATGAATAGTGAAAAATGTTGTATATTAAATCAAAACCTGTTTTTAATCTAATTTATTCATATGATTATATTATCTTTTGAATTGGTTTTAAAGTGAAATTAGAATATATTTTTACCATTTAATCCAATAGTGGTCATTGGAATTAATTTCACTTTGAAATTGGACTTAAACTAGTGTCAATCTTTTGATACATATTGTTTCTTAAAAACACGCTATTTGTTTTGACAGCGGGAATTAATTATTAAATTAATTAATGAAACTTATATGTTTTGAAAATTTTAAAATACACATCATTTTTTAATTCGTAATATCAAATATAGCTTGGGGTGAATTTCATTTATTTTTCTGAAAAACTTCAATTGTTGATGAATAGTTAAACCACTAAGTTGTTGTTTAAAAACTGATTTTTCGTTTAAATGAAACAATACCACTTCGGTTATTTGAATTTCAAAAATCCTACATACATGGTTTTAATTATCATGTAAAATGTGGTTCAATGGGATTAAAATAATATTTTGGTGAATAGTAACTTTTATGTTTTTAATTGCGATTAGAGGTATTTAGTGTAATTTAAGGTAAAAATAATGTTTTAATAATACGAAATGACCCTGACACATGTCTTACCCTTATTGGATGAGTCATGGCCGAACAAGAAAATCGATGGGTCAACTTGGGGACCCCATGGAGCCACATTGGTTGGAAAATGACATTAATACCTTTTTATTTAAAGTTAAAATTAAAATGTCACAAACATGTATTGTTTTACTAAAACAATTTATACAAGGGGTTATACAAGTCATATTTTTGAATATAAATATTCATTGGAAATCGAAAAATATTTCCTACAACATGATATTTTTTTATAATATTTAGACAATAAATAAATTTAATTATTTAAGACACCATGATGATGCAGCGATTATCTCATTAAATGAACGATTTAAATAAAATGAGAAGATAGGGTAGAAGCTAAGTCTTAAACCTGTCACAAACCTATTGGATGGGTGGATTTAGAAACCTTAACACCTTAGCCTATAAAAATATCCTTTTGGGGCCTTTAAAATCCGAAAATTATTTTATAATAATGTTATTAATCAAGACTTTCCAAGAGTGCCCCTCCTCTCCTCTTATAAAAGGCCCCCACCTCTACCACCTTACCCACACCTCTTAAGCCTTTGGATCAGCCAAAAACTACCCATTTTGTCTCTCCACATACCTCTATTACTCATAGATTCCTCACTATGTGCAGAAGTCTTTCCAAGGAAGCCTTTGAGCTCAAATCAAAAAAAGTTCCCCGATTTAAAGGTAATGTCTTCTCTTATGTTCTTTTGTTTTATTTTGCTTATCCAACCACCTAAACTATTTTTATTACTTTATGTTGTAAAAACACCAGTATATTAAATATACTAGGATTTTTTTATAAGAAGTATTATATAAACACTTACACACACATCTATCTAATGGTTAAAGAACATACTGAATCTGTGGATGGTGAATTAGTGCCTCACGAAACGATGATTGTTAAATATTCTTTTAACACCTTAAAAGGTGGCCATTATGATGTCACTGTATTTTATATATGATATATATGGTATTTATGTTTTATATATGCTTCTGTATTGTATATTTAAATCATACCTTTATTCTTTGCATGTAGTGAAAATGCGATAATTTCATATGAGGAAGTGCAGACTACTGCCCCTTCAAGTGATGTGACTCGTTCATGAAATACATGGAATTTATAATGAATGAAATTAATGAACTTATGTGACCAGTAAAAAATATATATTATACTTTAATTATAATATATATATCTCGCAATTATTTTTAATTCCATTAATATGAAAATGAAATGAAAGTAGCGTTCATGCGTACGTACGGCCTACCGTCTCCATGAACGGTGTATTTCATTTCTTTTTATCTACAAATTTTATGGAATAGTATAAAATGAATATTTACTGGATATATATGATATTTAAATCATTAATAATATTCTGATATGATTTACTTATAACTACAAGGACAATCATTTTCAAACAAGTTCATTTTTGACTCATGTACCAAACATCGACAAAAATGTCTAATATGAACTCACCTTATCAACCAATTATTATAACATTATAATATGTGATATGAACTGAATAATAATCTTTAAATGAGGTCCTTAGGAAATTTTAAATTTACCAATGTTTATTATTCAGGAATATAATGAAACGAACAAGACAAGTCGGACTTTAGGTAAGGGATCCTACCCCTCTCTTTCTTTTTAAGTACACTCTTTTATGTCCTTCCTTTTAAGCTCATATCTCTTATGATTGGGATGTTATTTTATATTTCTATTACTGTAATTTTTATGGTAATATGATTAGAGACCCTATTTTCTCTCATAAATCCATTTTGGATGTTTTGAGTGGCACCGTTAGGCTACGGAATTTTCATAAAGGATCCAACCTCTTTCTTTCTTTTAAAGTACACTCTTTTATGTAACTTATTTTGAGCTCCTCTTTCTTATGTTGGAGGATGTTCCTATATATTCCTATTTCTATAAATTTTATTTTATTATAATAAGAGACCCTATTTTATTTCATCAATCCATTTTTTGGATGTTTCAGGTGGTGTCGTTAGGCTGTAGAGTTTTCGTAAGGGGTTTTTCATCTCACTTTTATTCCCGTGAGACTTATGCTACATTTGCCACCATTTCCATTTAGTGGTATATGTACTGATAATTATTCTACTCTTTTTGTAATATAATTTTGTTTATTAGTATTTACATCAATTTTTTATAGTCTTTCTTTCATGGGGTGTACGTTTCGAAAGTTACCCAAATCGGTAAGGGAACCATTCACCGTCCTCTTTTTAAAAGACTTATTTTGTAATTTCTTTTAATTTACATATTCTTATGTTGGGATATGTTCTTATATATCCTTATTGATTTAAATTTTATTTCCAAGTGATGAGATACCATTTTCTCTCTCATCAACTAATTTTATGAATTTTAATGTGACGTCGTTAGGCTGTAGAATTTTACGAAGGGAACTTCTTAACCCAATTTCGATTTCTTTGGGTTAAACATGTAGTTATTGAATATGTAATCCATTGAATATGTGTGAATGACCTTTTATTGTTTTACACATATTATCCACTTATATTTGCTGTATTTATATTTTTCACACATAATTATGAGATTGATTTATCATTAATTTAAGGATACCTTCTTTATAGGGGATTTCATCTCATTTTACATTTCTATTGAGACTTCATTGTTGTTATGCACCAATTCACTATTATATGGTGTATATACTATCCTTTTGAATATTATATCATGAATACCTTTATTCTCATGATATTATAATGTTATGATTAAATGTTATTCCTCAATTATTGTATTCAAGTGTCTCTCATTTTGTTAAAAACCCTTTAACTAAAATATCGTTTTAAATGTTTTAATGATTTATTCTTATAAATATTTTTCATTAATATACATGTTTTCAAAATGGTTTTAAGGATTTATTTAAATGGATATTAATGGTTTAAAATGTTAAATGCTTCAAAGTGGTATGGTACACTTTGATTAAAAAATCTCTTTATTAAATGTGTTAAATGGTTTTCAAAAATTGTTTCTAGCATGGATTCATTATTTCAATATATTAAAATGTTATATTGTTATTGCAATGTGGGAATGGTATCTTTACTTTTTCTTGATTTTTGTGCTATGATTATGTTATGGTTCTTGGGAATTGTTTATGAATATGGGTGGTTCCATGATAAACTAAGGGTAGGTGAGCCCGATATAGCTCTCCAATGTATTGGGTAACACTAAGGGGTTAAACATTAAGGTTTCTCCGAAGAGATTTAGGGAATATACTATGATGAGTATTCCAAATGTAAGCATGAGGGTTACTCCCTACGTAAGAATGTCATGAATGCCTCAAGTTACCTTTATGTCTTATGATTTCTATGAGTTATTTGTAAATCTTATGATTTCATGAGGTATGTTAAATTGCTTATGCTTTATGAGTAAAGTATGATTTCATTGATTCGTATGTATACATGGACTAATGTTTTCTTGTTGTATTGTAATAAACCTTACTGAACTTTTTAGGCTCATCCCAAGTTTTTTTGAAATGTTTTTCACAGGGAATAAAGTTGAATAGGGTCAAGGATGGGATCCAGGAAATTTCAGGCTGTCTAAAACAAGGAACTAGACATGACCCTTTTGTTCAAGAGTTTTTATTTTTGTGAAAAAATGGAAGCTAAGTAGTTGTGTCTACTTTTTATCCTTTGAGATGTAATAGTTATGTCCTAATTCTCTGAAACTAAAATCCTGAAAATATCCTCAATGTGAGTTATTCATTTAATTCAATAATAAGTAATTTTTAAGGTCGGGTCCTTATTCCAAGGGATAATAGAATTGGGGTAGGATCTTGGGAGGATATTTAATAATAATTTAGGAAAGGAACGGGGTTTGAGAGGATTGAAGGGAAGATGGAGTGAGGGGGTTATAGTGGAGGAGAGGAGGGTTTTCCCCTTATTTTACTCATTATTTTATTATTTTTCAAAATGAAAAATATTTTTTATTATTATGTACAAGAATAGTAACATGTTTATGTGAGTTAGATCCAATGTTCATTTATATCATCCATGACTCAAGCATGATCTAGAAATTCTCATGTTTATCATATTCTTCTAATTATCAAATATCCCTATTAAAAAATCAAGTATTTCAAAAAAATCCCAAAAACTCACCCTAACCATTTATCAATGTGTAGAATTAAAATATGAAATCTATTATTGGAAAATAATTTTATAAATATTATAAATT
Organism: Viscum album; assembly: GCA_963277665.1. NCBI lineage: Eukaryota > Viridiplantae > Streptophyta > Magnoliopsida > Santalales > Viscaceae > Viscum > Viscum album. The sequence goes on along the minus strand of OY728123.1, from coordinate 739,965,102 downwards.
TAATTTTAAAATAAAATCATATTTTGTTCAAAGAAATAACAATGTTAAATCTATAGTTCATTTTATAGCACATTGAAAATTTAATCAAGATCACAACCTTAAGAAAATAAAATAATAATATTATTTACTATAAATAAGAGTCATATTACTATTCATAATAATTTATATAAGGGTACATTACTATTCACCAAAAATTAAATTTGTTATATCAAACCCCAAAAGTCACCCTAAACGCAACAATGTATGTCAGATTTTAAAATTCAATCACAAAAGTTAAAAAATTGTGTTTATTTACTTAGTTATAACAAAGTGTTGTTTTGTAGAGACTTAGTGTTTCATTCTTTCAATATTAAATTTATTTTTAAAATCTTATGGTGTTAGATTATCCCCTCCTTAAAAATATTTCGTCCTCAAAATTTTAAAATTTAATTTCAAATGTTAATAGTTGATACTTGAAAATTACATTGTGGGAAATGAACATATGATTAAAATATCCAATTAATAATAGGGAAAGGGAAATTAATTCGTTAATAAAAAGATACAAATTATAATTGGATAACATGGTCATAGAAGAATAATCAAACCATAATGTTCTGATGAAAAGTGATAGAGAACATTCCTAGATTAAATATTATCACCATAAAAAATATACTATAGTTATGGAAAAATTGATAATATGACAACATTATTTTTTAAGAAACTGTTCCTAGAGTATAGGAATTATTACACAATATAGGAGTGTAAATAAATGTTTCTATTTCATAAACACAATCTTATACTTTTTTTGTGTGTTGTACTATCTATAATTTATCTCTTATCACATGTTGCAATATGTACTGAAATTAATCTCTAAAACATCATACAATGATCAACCTAAACCATTTCACAAGTTGTTTAACATTCCAAAATATCATGATCTAATACCTTAGAATCATTCTCATAACTATCACTGCCTGATCCAAGCACACGAGGTCCTTATCAATCCTCATTTATTTTTAACTCCATGATCTATCATACTCAATGTATATCATACCTTATTTTCCTTTAATCAACATGAATAAGACATAAATTTTCACATTCATGACATGTGAATATCCTCATCATGAACCCACTTGAAATATTTTAATAATTCAAATTCGAATAAACCCTTATTGGAGTCATGCATTCATCATTGCACATGTTATATGATATATTTGTTATGTCCAAAAATTATGTAAACTCCATCAATTATAGCATAGACCACTTATCGAAAAGTCAAAAAATAATTTTTGAGGTAGTCAGTACTTATCCTAATGAATCATTTCTTCATCACCATATTCATCATTAGAAATATATTTACGGTTTTCTGTCCCTAAATCATGAATTTTCTAAAATGTTTGACTTTCCACTGAATATCTTCTATTGGTACCACTCAACATATAGTTTCAATTCCTTAAATAAAATTTTTTTGCAGTATAATCATCATATATCCATAATTCATATAACTAGTAAATTTCTGAAAAACATTTAAATGACATGATTCTTGACTAGTAATATTACTCATTCTACATCATATGTGGCATAATTATAACTTAATCATTATCTAGTATCATCATTTGGGGTATATTTCTTTGAAGCTTGGGGCATTGATTTACACAGTGTATCATCCCCTTATAGTTAAATCATTTTACTTTGGAAACCTTTTTCTTTCCCTTGAAATCACGAAATTGGTGTCCTTTTTATCCACAAATAAAAAAAAATCACATTCCCTTATATCATTTTCTTGGGTGATTCTTTCCACAACTATAACATGTCGGAAACCCATTTTTTCCACTCTTCAATTTATCTGTATTTTTCTCTATTGTCCTATTCTTCTTTTACATACCTTCAAATATAGAGGAATTAAATAAGTGTTTTTATATATTTTTAACACATGATATTATTCCATAATATGATGAAGATACATAGGAGACTATCTTCCTTTGAAATGATGGTTTACTACCATGATAGATATTATCCTTCTTACTATTTGAATCTTGTGCATTGTTGAACATATCATTACTTCTATTTGGTGCGATTTATAATCAATTCCATATACTATATTAGCTCATAAAATTATGATCATTCTATAACTCTAAACAAGGTATTGTATATATAATAAATTTATGCATCGTAAATCCTAGAACCATATACTCTGGTTACTTTGGAATAATAAAGCCTTTATAATTTCATGAAAATAAAATGTGAATTATCCTAAGAATATCTCCCATGAGTTTCAAACTGGGTGTGTAGTAACGCTCGTTGTCATGTACCAGGTTACCCTGTGTCAAGCCCAAAACACTGTGTCAGAGTTGTCACTCATACGAACATCTATTCTAGAACTACATCCACTTGTAGTTTCTAGATAAGGATTTATTTTCTAGAAAGATTCCAATAATCTATTACTTATGAAAATTATAGGATTTTCTTGTATGTTTATCTTCATTTCCATCATATGGTTTTCCCCTAATATTCATTTTCTAAAACTAGTTTCCATGTATTCTAATAAACTTCTACTGATACCAACTGTATTGCATCAACCCTAGTTTCCCAGATTTGGTGCATTATTTTAATACATTGGCATGATTATAAGGAATAAAATCTAGATGGACTAAGTTTTTTAGTAGTTTTGGAAAAACTATACACATACATAGCTTCAACATTACAACTTGAAATGAAAAAAAACATATACATTTAATTAGGAACATCCACAACTCAAAGTTTATACCTGCTGGTCATTTGTAATAAACATCTTCATGTCATGATAAAATGAATCATATAAAAGGGTGAGCTCAGCTTATCAGTAAGGGAAGTAAATACAATGGAATATATTATAAACATAATCATTATGCATGATGAATACCTAAAAACACATTACTTTAAAAATAAAAATGAACATAATATGGAAAGAAAATTAGTTTAGTAAATATGTCATAATAAAGCACTATCATTGGTATTATTCTAGTTGAATAACCACATGGACATTCAGTTACTAGTTTCATAAATATGTAATGCATAATGTGGTACATCATAACAATACTTTCTATGCCTCATTTAAAAACCATAAATAACAATTTTTTCAAGGCCTCGTGCCAAGACCATAGTTTGTCTCATGAGACCCACCGATACACTGAGAGGCTATAGTGGGCCCCACCTGATACTTACTAAGTCCATTTAATTCCTTTTATGAATGTTTATAAACATAAATAACATATACAATCATATTGAAACTAACATATGAAATGTAAATAACTTTCCTTGTAAATTAAACATAAACACTAACTATTCGAAGTAAATTGGTGAATGGAATCAAGATAGAACATCCACATTCATAATAATTAGAAACCCGTAAACAAAATATTCTAGATCATATCATAGAATATAAACTTATATTAAATACAAGATTCATTAAATGATGTTGAAATAAATAAATATACTTTTAAATGATACCATTGGGAAATTCTTGATAAAATAATCCTTAAACATTCCAAAGTGTCTCATACCACCTCAAGACATTCATAGCATAATACATTATTATATCATGTGAATATGGAGACTCTTGATATGATAAACCAAGGGGAATTAAATACAACACAAGCAAGTAATAATTGGTGAACAAGGTATATATCTCATAAAAGTTAAAGTGAGGTGACAAAAATCTATTTTTACATTTGAAAGAAGAGTTATTTTGGAAAATCATTTATATTTTTCATAAATCTGGTTTAAAACATGTATATCCTAGAAAAGAAAAGGTTATTCATCGAGATTATATTTTTTTCATAAATTAAGTCCCACTAATGTTAAATCATGTAAAAAGTGTTTTTAAAGAAGCTTTAGAATTAAAACATTTTAGCACGGTTTAAGGAATTCACTAAAGAGATTGTAAAGTGAAAAGTATTGTTTGATTTCATAAATCCATAAATGAACCAAAATAGATTTTCATGTTATAATTTGTGATTTTAGAAAGATAAATATAGCTTAAAATATATTATATATTGAACATCAAAATAGGTAATAATTTTAGAAGCTTTTTGAATCGGGATTGCATTTCAAAAGAATTTTTGAAATATTCTTTTAAAACATGTAACTCACTATAAATTAAAGTAGGATTTTGGTTGGGAAATATATATATCAAATTCACATATAATATATGTGGTGTACATAAGAATAAATAAGAATATCTTTATGTTGGGTAGAGAAGAAGAGGAACTCAAATGAAAATGAAGGTTCAGGTAAGAAATACTTACAAATTTGTAATCAATTGAATCGTATGTCCCAAAATTAATAATAACTAAATGGTACATTAAATATAATTAAATTAATTATATTCAGGATTTGAAACATCAATGGTTATTATACATAAAATATACACAAGTTATAGTAGAGAATATAAAATATCTCACAAAAATTGAACTAAGATGGAGAAACCCTTCCCTTAAGTCTGACCGTGTTCTTCTATTGATATTAATGACCTGAATAATAAAATTTTAGGTGCATTAATTAATAATTAAAAAACATAATCTATGTGTAATTTATTTATTATTACTTTATTAATTTCATTCCTGGATTTTTTGATGGGTTAAAAGGTTCAATTTCATTGTTCGAGTCCATTTTTTTCATGATCAGTATACTAGTATACATGAATAGAGAATCGTGTAAAATGAGTATGGTTGTATATATTTGAAGATATATTTTATTAGATAAATTCGATAAGGATACATGGTTGTAAATTTCTTTTGGTTTCTTTGGGTGAAGATGAATCTTTATATAAATTATTTAATGATAACTGTTTGGGTTAAATTGAGGTTTTTGAATATAACAACTCATTTCGATTTTTAAATCCAAGCCATGTTGTACAAAATTATTCAAGAACCATATATGGGAAATAATACGTATATTATTGTATTTTGAAACCATAATAATGGTTTTAGGACCATAATTGAATATAGTAATAGAAATTAAAGACCCATCATCCTTGAATATAGAATATATTATAAACATAATCATTATGCATGATGAATACCTAAAAACACATTACTTTAAAAATAAAAATGAACATAATATGGAAAGAAAATTAGATTAGTAAATATGTCATAATAAATCACTATCATTGGTATTATTCTAGTTGAATAACCACATGGACATTCAGTTACTAGTTTCATAAATATGTAATGCATAATGTGGTACATCATAACAATACTTTCTATGCCTCATTTAAAAACCATAAATAACAATTTTTTCAAGGCCTCGTGCCAAGACCATAGTTTCTCTCATGAGACCCACCGATGCACTGAGAGGCTATAGTGGGCCCCACCTGATACATTCTAAGTCCATTTAATTCCTTTTATGAATGTTTATAAACATAAATAACATATACAATCATATTGAAACTAACATATGAAATGTAAATAACTTTCCTTGTAAATTAAACATAAACACTAACTATTCGAAGTAAATTGGTGAATGGTATCAAGATAGAACATCCACATTCATAATAATTAGAAACCCTTAAACAAAATATTCTACATCATATCATAGAATATAAACTTATATTAAATACAAGATTCATTAAATGATGATGAAATAAATAAATATACTTTTAAATGATACCATTGGGAAATTCTTGATAAAATAATCCTTAAACATTCCAAAGTGTCTCATACCACCTCAAGACATTCATAGCATAATACATTATTATATCATGTGAATATGGAGACTCTTGATATGATAAACCAAGGGGAATTAAATACAACACATGCAAGTAATAAGTGGTGAACAAGGTATATATCTCATAAAAGTTAAAGTGAGGTGACAAAAATCTATTTTTACTTTGGAAAGAAGAGTTATTTTGGAAAATCATTTATATTTGTCATAAATCTGGTTTAAAACATGTATATCCTAGAAAAGAAAAGGTTATTCATCGAGATTATATTTTTGTCATCAATTAAGTCCCACTGACGTTAAATCATGTAAAAAGTGTTTTTAAAGAAGCTTTAGAATTAAAACATTTTAGCACGGTTTAAGGAATTCACTAAAGAGATTGTAAAGTGAAAAGTATTGTTTGATTTCATAAATCCAGAAATGAACCAAAATAGCTTTTCATGTTATAATTTGTGATTTTAGAAAGATAAATCTAGCTTAAAATATATTATAGATTGAACATCAAAATAGGTAATAATTTTAGAAGCGTTTTGAATCGGGCTTGCATTTCAGAAGAATTTTTGAAATATTCTTTTAAAACATGTAACTCACTATAAATTAAAGTAGGATTTTGGTTGGGAAATATATATATCAAATTCACATATAATTTATGTGGTGTACATAAGAATAAATAATAATATCTTTATGTTGGGTAGAGAAGAAGAGGAACTCAAATTAAAATGAAGGTTCAGGTAGAAAATACTTACAAATTTGTAATCAATTGAATCGTATGTCCCAAAATTAATAATAACTAAATGGTACATTAAATATCATTAAATTAAATATATTCAGGATTTGAAACATCAATGGTTATTATACATAAACTATACACAAGTAATAGTAGAGAATATAAAATATCTCACAAAAATTGAACTAAGATGGAGAAACCCTTCCCTTAAGTCTGACAGTGTTCTTCTATTGATATTAATGACCTGAATAATAAAACTCTTAGGTGCATTAATTAATAATTAAAAAACCTCATCTATATGTAATTTATTTTTTATTACTTTATTAATTTCATTCCTGTATTTTTTGATGGGTTAAAAGGTTCAATTTCATTGTTCGAGTCCATTTTTTTCATGATCAGTATACTAGTATACATGAATAGAGAATCGTGTAAAATGAGTATGGTTATATATATTTGAAGATATATTTTATTAGATAAATTCGATAAGGATACATGGTTGTAAATTTCTTTTGGTTTCTTTGGGTGAAGATGAATCTTTATATAAATTATTTAATGATAACAGTTTGGGTTAAATTGATGTTTTTGAATATAACAACTCATTTGGATTTATAAATCCAAACCATGTTGTACAAAATTATTCAAGAACCATATATGGGAAATAATACGTATATTATTGTATTTTGAAACCATAATAATGGTTTTAGGACCATAATTGAATATAGTAATAGAAATTGAAGACCCATCATCCTTGAATATAGAAAATTAGTATATCTCAGATGGTGTTTTTTACTACTTGCATAAAAGAAGGGTAAAAGAGGGTTGAGAATAGATTATTCCATAATTATAAAAAAAATCCAGTACATGTATGGCACTAGAGTCATCACAACATTTGAATGAGGAGAGGTGAGGATAGAAAAGGAAACAAAGGAACTTGAAAATAATGTAAAATAATTGAAAAGAATAATTTGCCTCTTGAATTAATCTTACATGAGAGCCTCTTTATGGTAGAGGTTTTTGGTATTTTTATGAGACAATGGGATTCTAAACTTGTGGGAGGATATTGGGAGGATATTTTGGTAGAATTTATTCAAGTAATAGGTCTTAAGAGGTGTGAAGAGAAGAGGGAGCGGGGGAGGGGTTATAAAAGAGGAGATGAGGGTTTTCACTTTATTTTACTCATTATTTTATTATTTTTCCAAAACAACCACTAGTATTGATTATTATGACTATGAAAAGTAATATTTGAATGTTAGTTCAAACAAATGGTCATTTACATTAGCCATGTCTCAATCATGATGCAAAAATTCTATTATTTAACATTTTTTTGTAAATTATCAAATTTCACTATTCACCAAAAATTCAAGTATTTCAGAAAAATCCCAAAAAAAATAACCCAAAACATTTTTTGACGTGTAGAATTAAAATATGTACTCCATTTTTTTATAATACTTTTATAAATATTAATATGTTAATTTTTAAATAAAATCATAATTTATTCCAAAAATAACATTTTTAAAACTATAATTTGATTTATATCACATTGAAAAATTAATCAATATCATAAATTTAAGACAATAAAATAATAATATGATTTAATATTTATAAGGTTCGTATTAATATTTGTAGTACTATACATAATGGTATGTTACTATTCACCAAATATAATGTCTGTTCTATCACACTCCAAAAATCACCCAGAACGCCACTATGTAAATCAGATATTAAAAATTCAAATAACAGAAGTAGAAAAATTATGTTTATTTTCTCGGTTATAAAAAAGTGTTTCTTTCAGAGAATCATTTTTTTATCCATTCAATATTATGTTTATTTTTAAATCCTTGGTGTATCAGATATACCCTTTCTAACTTATTTAAATATTTATAAAACCAAAAAAAACATTCAAATTAAAATCTCTAGATTTCCAAAACTTTTCTAAACAATAAATTCTATAGGCCTCATCCTTCATATCTAATTTTAACTTATTTAAAATATGAAAAAATACTACGGCTTATTCAACCTCATTTAAAAAAATATTTCATCCACATTAAATCCCATGAAATTACATTCATCTTTAAACCACCATATATAAGACCATTGAATAATCAATATTGCAATTCTTCCTCATCAATACCATCGAAACTGCACCTCATTCTTTCTATAATAATTATATAATTTTTCATATAATGTTAACATGCATATATAAATTCATGTAATCTTATATTCCATGATGAATTTGGGGCACAATTCTTGTTGTGAAACCTTCTTCTACTTTCCCTTCCAATAGTATTGAACACCTCTTCTTGAATGATAACTTCATATCCAACTTGTCTAATTTTCTCCCTCTTCCTGTACAAAAGGATAATCACATAATATCCTTATCTTATTCTTCTTTTGAGTGCGCTTGAACAGTTTCACAAGATATCACTTCTCTATTTTACCATATATCTTCACCCAAAAGTTCATTTTTAATAATCATAGAGGTCATTGTAATGATAGACTCTCTTCAGTAAATAACAAAAAAAATTCACCATATTGTTTTCTAAATCAATTTTCTTGAACATAAGTAACATAATATTTAGTTATAATGTCCTCAAGAAAGATCTGTATAAATTTATCAAATAGAATTTGTACCTGTGGATGGTCTATGCACTTTTTAGGATGAAACTATTGTAAGATTCATACTCATTAAATAATATGTGAAAATTATTTTAGAATAAATAAAACTCACGGAATATATTTAATGATCTCATGGAAGCCCAAAAACTAATAAATGATATATGATGTTATCACAAAATCATTGAAACTTATAGAACATCCAAGATGTTTTCACAAAATCACATCAAAAATATTCTAAATCCATGAAACATTAGTCCATGTATAAATAGTATAATAAATAATGGAAGGCTTTTTGCAGTTGATCACCATTATATATAGAAGCTCATTATTACTCATAGTCGATTTCCTTCATCCCAAATAATGTCAATGATCGTCAAATGGAAGACTTTCAAAATAATTCTGAAATAACATCACTCATGTAGATGAAAATGTTAAAATATCCACCATAGTAAGTCATATTTCCAATTAATATTTGTATATCAATCATCAGATATATTCCTTTTCTTAAAATATAAACAATGTCACGTGTTGAAAACAAAAGGCAACAACATGATCAATCCCACTTCATATTCATTATCTTTTACATTAATCAAACAGTAGCTCGAAACATCTTTGTCTTAACATATGTGTCCCATTATAGAATATTATCCAATTATAGAGAAATTATTGTGAATATCACCTTGTAACATCAAGTTTATCATCATTTACTACAACTTCTACGACTTTTTCAACAAAATACATATTCTAGGACATTATGAAATTAATTTTATAATGAAAAATAATGAATATTTGATTTATGAATATTCAAATCTGTAAATATATAAGAAATAAAACTTCCACTATAGTTTTCTCTATGGAACCAACATTAACACCTAATGAGTATTCCCAAGAACTCAACACCTTATAGTTTTTATGATTTATTTCATGTGATATTTTTAGAGAGATTGGGGTGTTTGTTTTTTGGGTAGTTGTAGTTGTGATCTAATAGGATAGTCTTACATTGTCTATGATTATATTTTGTACATTGGAATGTAATGATAGTTTAGTTATGATAGTTATTATATTTTTAGTAAATATGGAATTCATTTGTGGTTCCATTTTATTTTCATTAAAGTTATTTGGGTAATTATTCCCATATATTTGAATGATACCCTCAGTGCTAGTTTGCAACTCATGTACTATTAGAGGAGATCGTTTGCGGTAACATTTATCTTTATTTCTATACCATGATGGATTTTAGTCAGGGTGGGTCATGAAAAATACAATATATTATATGAATATAATGGTTTACTTGTTAAATATTCCCAATAATGGAAATAAGTTTCATTTCGTAAAAAAGGTCCTTATGTATCATAGAATGATATTTTAGAGAGATAATTGTCTCTAAGATATTATATTTAGTAAGACCAAACATTGAGAAATTAAAAGGTAGAAAATAAATGATTATGCTGATAAAAATAAAATTTTAATATAAATTAATATTCTTAAATGTTTTAAGTTATTTTGGTAAATAAGAATGTAAACAGATTCATTTACTTACTATAGTAGGGAAAAACACTTTATATTCTAAATATGTTTTAGATGTGTTGGTAAAGAAATTATTACAAGAGATAAATTATTCAACAAAATATATCTAATAAAACATTTTGGTGAAAAAGGTTCTAGTAAAGATGATATGGATGATGATAACCTTAGAAAGAGTTATAATTAGGAAAATGAAGTTATTATCATCTTAATATTTGATGTTGTAATGTTATTATCTTTGAGAACTCATTAAAGTAGTTAAACATTTAAAATATGAATCATAAGTCTCACCATTATTCATATTAGCATACTTTATAGATTTTAACCATTTAAGATTTTAGTATGATGCATTTTTGAAATATTCATATTGTAATTTGGGAGTAATTACTTTGAGAGGTACTGAGTTTTACAAAAAACACGAAAAGGTTAGTGAACATAAGGATGACTTTGTTATCTATAATATATGATATGGTTATATAGAAACATCTTTATTGTTTTTTATTGTTTATAAAATATTTTATTAATATAAAATATTTCATGTTATATAAAATACAATCTCAACATTATCATTATTTTATTTTCTCTACATAAAATCATGAAGTTAAATGAACATAGACATCTCAAATAAAGACTTTTATATATCCCTAAACAAATGTTCATCCTGGATTATTATAGGTTATGATTACAACAAAATTTTAGCATAATTATTATTATTCTATCAAGATTTATAATATTCTCATAAGGAACCAAACAAGTTTTTTAAATTGATGATCCATGATTTATAACACATGGAAACTCATACATTATGTCTTTCTCATACTAAGGGTGAATTATTAATATTTGGATTTCCCAAATTCTTGAATTTGGTGAGATACAAATTTTGAAAACCTATATAATTCAGTAACATTCATATGAAATCCTTAAGGCTCACCTTATCAGGGGGTGTTTGGGTAATTTTCTAATTTTGTTATTAGTGAGAGCCTATACAAGATGATATTTCTCAGCAAGTATGATGTGTATGTCATTTTATCCATGGATTAAGATGTAATGGGGAAGTGTATGTTTATTCCTAGATAATTGATATGATGTGTTTATATATCTATTTAGTGAAATGTGATGTTATCATCCATAAGGGTTTGTGTCGTTGGATGTATTCGATTACCCATTCAGTTAATTATCCAATAATTGAGAATTTATGAGTAGTAGTATGGGTTTGACAAACTCAGTGCCATGTGGTTACTATATGTCTAGAAAAGGTACCATATAAAAATTCATTCAAACATATGATTCAATTGGTGAACATATCTATATATATATGTGTTGATAGTGATCTTTCTAGATCCATTTGCTGTTTAATTTGTACCAATTATTTACTATACAAAGTCATGTTATTACATTTATGAATTTAGGAATTCATAATTTTTTTCTCAATGATATAAAGGATCGTGGGGTCACATTATGTGGTTTTCTGAGTGGGTATTGATTTTTTTACTCAGGGAGATACTCTAAATGTTTTTTTATCTATTATCTAAAAAGTTTTAGATGAGTATTTTCAAGGTATTTCCTATGATTTTATACATGGTAAAGTTGATGATAATTTCCCAAAATCATTTTGGAAGATAAAAAATGATTTTTATATGGTTTCAAATGATATTCTAAATGATATAATATGTTGTCAAAAAACAATATGTCTATGTGGCTTTAGTGAAGGTGAGATATTGAGAGAGATATAACCTAAATCCATAAATGCATAAGATGTATTTTGGCCTTAAATCATAGTTTAATATTTAGATTATGTTATAATGTTGGTTATAGTTGGGTTTAAGGTATGTTATATTCTTTGAGAGAATATCATTAGATATGATATTACATTTCAAATCACTATTCACTTGGATATATCATTCCATATGATATGTTGATATCATAATGAATTTTTATGAATGAATCTTATTTATTGATTATTAATGGAAGTAAAACATTGAAACTTATTTTTCATATCTCCATTATATTATTTTTCAATATTATGTATGTTTCATAAGATAAAACAAATGGGAGTATTGAATTGGATGACGATTATAAATGGTTAGAAATTGTAGAATTAATTGAATGTTTCATTGAATGTTTCGGATGTAGTAGAGTCTCCTAAGGATATTTTAACCTACTAGTATTTTTATACAATCCATGAATAATATGTGATGTATATGATGTATAATATTCATGAACAATAGAATTTATATGATGATTAATTAGTAAGAACCCGGAACCAAACAGAGTGGATTTATTTACATATAATTTATAATTAATTTATTTAATTAATGAAGTAACGTTTGTTGAATTCCTTATTTAACAATGAATCATAAGATCACTCTTGTCATTATATCGTTGAGTGAGAGTAATCATGTATTTATTCCATATAGTGGTGTTATTCATGTACTTTTCATACATCTTATCATCATTGTATATTTCTCCAGGTGCTAGAAAGGATAAATTTAACAATTCTGACGATCATTAATGATTGAAATTGAATCCAAGAAGATAAGATGGATATTTTCTAATGGATGAGAAGAATTATGTTTCATTACTCTGTGCATTATAGGAAGATATCTCTCTATGGAGTGAGATAATATACTCAAGTATTCATTATGGATAATGATTGAATGTTGAATGAACTTAAAAAAATGTTTTAATCCATTTTATATAGTAATAGTGTAAAAAATTAAATTATTACTCTAGAACTCCCATTATTTTCTTAATTATTGTTGAACATCATGTCTAAATAATAATATTATTATTATTAACAATACATGTGACAAATGTATGGATAAAAATAAATATGATTTTCTTGACTAGATAAGTTCATATTTATTAAAATAAGATTTAATATAACATTTCATATCAAACCATAAAACTCGGTCTCCCAATACTCCTCTATATTTATTGGTTCATGAATAAAGACTATTTTTTTAATTATTAAATAACATTGCATTATTCAATAATAAATATTTATAAATGTTATATTCACTAAATTATTGAATACATATTCACTTAACTAAATAAATAAATAATTTATTACCTTATGAATAAACTAAAATAAATAAATATTTGAAATTCATGTAATTAAATCATAATTAGGTGGTGAATAAAATTTTTTAAATGTTCAACTCACACTTATATTATCTTGAATAATTGGTGACTAAATATTTGTGGTCAAACCAACATGAAAAATTATTAAACCACATATAAGAATAATATTTATAAATCATTTTATATCAATAGGGAATCTAATTGATGTTATGAATACACATAATTTATAACCCAATATAACACATTATTAATTGAATTAGGCCACAATACATAAAATACAAATCTATCATCTTGAAAGCCACCAAGTATCCCTTAGAGAAATATGTTAATGTTTCAGCGACATGTAACATCCTATGGGCATACACTTTGTAATATTATTTATTTATCTCAATATCTCTAATCAAACAGGTTGCATACTATTGTTATCAGCCAATATTATCAATGTCCCTTTTTTGAGTTTTGAACAATTAACTTTACGGTTACACCTCCATAGGCATTGAAAAAATCATTCATTTAAATTCCCATTAAAGGGCCTGATATATAGAATTCCTTTGATGAATTTTAAGGTATTAATCCTTCCTCCAATTTTTCATTAACATAGTGTCAGTTGTGACACTCCCAAAATAATCTAATTTGATGTGAGGATATGTCATCATAGTTTTAACCAATACATCAATGTACATAACTAATGACATGAAATAATAATATTCATAGATTCTATGGATAATTACACATGTTAATAGATTTTAACATTAAATTACACATATAAATGTGAGTTTCTTATTGGTGGGTCATGATCTCATAGTTGTACACACTGAATATTACTAAGGACATACACCATGGAATGTTTATCAGTATCTAATGAGTCTTCATCCCTAATATAATGTATCATTTGTGTTCAAATAAATGATATTATTCATATTTATAATTATATTTAAAAATACTATTATGGAACTTCTAGGTTCTCATCGTAGTTGGGACCAAATATAACCTTTATTTATGACAAGTACCCTAACGACTTTATCTCATACTATATCATGCAAAAGAATAATCATTGTGTGATATGAGATTTTATAAATATTCAAATATATGTATAAAAGTAATACTAATGTATATAGAATTTAATTCTGGGGAACCAACTCCAATAGACACACATTCTGTAAAGCCGACTAATAAGAACCATTAGTGAGTAAGCCCTCATGAGATGTTCATGCTTTTATTGAGATCATGATTTATTGAATTGTTACAATTGGTTTTCTTGCATTAAAAATTTACTCACAATAAATTCAACACTTTGATTAAAATCGATCATGTGGTGATATTTGTGATGTATATTCTTCATCCATTGAAGTGATATTAGCTCCTTTGTGAGAGCCACTACTACAGTATTTTCACAATAAATTGTTATAGTATCTTTACTATTAGGTAAAAACTCAATCTATTTGAATAATTTTTAAATCCAAATTGATTATTTGGATATATCCAAACACAATATATACTCAAAATCAACTATAGAATCAATGTCAGCTATATGATTTGAACAATTCCATATCAAATATCCTTAATTTATATAGAAGAAATATCCTAATAATGACTTAATAGAATTTTTATCTATTTGTAAATGAGAATTAATATATCCTCAGATGAATGTTTTCTTGTATCCTCCATATAATAGGAATATATATTTAGTATTACGTAAATACATGAGGATAGCATTAATATCAAACTAATCAGGTCCTTCTATTAAATTTTGATATCTCCCAACCATTATTAAAGCATATAAAACATCAATCCTAGTATATAACATAAAAAACATGATATATCATAATGAAAATGTGTAAGTATCTCAATAATTATAAATTTCTCCCTCTGTCTCATGTTTTATATTATAAAACATTTTCTTAGTTACATGTATACCATGTGACTCTAGAACCAATTTCCTCTTAGATTATACCATACAAATTATTATTATCATCTATTAAATATATATACTTTTACGTAGTCCAGGAATACTTTAGGGTCTTTCATAAATGATCTTGACTATAAGGATATATGATGATTCACCCAAGTAATTCATAGAGAATAACTTGTTTATCCAATACTTAAGTGACTTCATGGTAGGTATGTCATTTCTAATAAATTATAATCCATTAACATTTACTACAAGGAATATGACCTCACTCCCACTAAATTTCTAGTAAACACACTACTCACATTCATTCTATATGAAATCAAAACCTTTTATAGACTCATCGGGAAAAAATTTTACTTTGATAAATTTTATGTAAATAGTTCCCTATAACATGAATAAATTGTTAGAATTTCCTAGAGTCACAAAACCATCAGGTTGTGTCATATATATATATATATATATATATTTCTTCATGAAGGTTTTTGTTAATGGAAAATTATTTCCACATCCATCTTCAAATCTCATAATCATTGAATGTTTATGTGGTAATTATATTCTATTGTATCTAAACAAGGAAATTGGAGAAAATGTTTCATCATCATTAATTAATTCATTATGTTTAAAATTGATTTCCACTAGTCAGGATTTATAGGTACATACACTACCTTTCATGTCCATTTTTCTCCTGAATACCCCTTTTCACCTAATCAGATTTACATTAACTAGGGGATCAACTAAAATAAAAATATGGTTCTGATACATGAAATAAATCTCCAAATTGATGGATCATTTCCACCAATCATCTTCTATTATCTCAACTCCATATTTGTCAAAAAAGATCATTATTTTTATCCAATAAAGATTTACCATATTTAGTGACTAGAAAACCCTATATTTTTTGTTCTCTAACAACTCTCATGATCCTATAGAGTACTTCTGTTTTAAGAAAACATTCTTCCATTTTTACTTTTTGAGTATAATAATGAGATAAAACTTGTTTATCCTGAGAAATGACCTCATCAATGTGAGTCTTTATCCCTCTATCCTAATTCAAGATGAGATCCCTCGCAAGAAAAATTGTTTTTCTTATGATGATTACAATATTTATTAGGTTTTTTATCGATAATATCGTCTTGTTTCCTTAGGATTCCCGAGAAAGATACACTTTTCACCATAAGGTTCAAGTTTGTTTCCATATTAGACCTTAACAAATTCCTCACAAACTCTTCATGAGTAGGTGATAATAAATATTTCTTTATATACACTGACTCATGTGTTATCCTATTTACCACCTTAGTTGATACTAAATTTATAAATTCTAATTAATTATATTATATATAGTCTGAAAATAATAATTGAAGACTCTAATAGGTCATCATAAACCATTCCATGTAAAGAAAGGTATGATTCCAATATTTGACAACACTATTACACTATTGTGTATATGGATGAGTCAATTTGGATAAAATCTCATAGTCCCAAAAAATTAAATTAATTAATGGTTATGATAATCACCACTATAACTAGTTTGAATCTTCCTTATATTTTATAATGTTGATTATCTACTTCATTCATGAACACTTGGTATTTTTCAATGTATTTTAACATATACCACATTAAGTAAACATATCTATATCTACTCAAGTCATTAGTAAAAGTATTTAATTAAAAATACCCACCTCTAGATTCCATTTGAAAAGGTATTCACTTGTCAAAGTGTAAATATTATTGAACCAGTATAACTCTGTCACCATATCCAGTAAAAAGTGGATTTGTCATATAATTTCCTGTAATAAAGAGTGGAATCTATCAATTTGTTTTATCCTAAAAGAGTCTAATTAACCATCTTGATAGTTTTTTCATATGATTCTCATTTATAGTACCAAGAAATTGATTCCATAGCTAGGTGTAAATTTAGTTATGAAAAATTGATTCACTATCATTTTCCTTTAATTTTTCTTTACAACTTAATACATAAAGATAATTATTTAAAAATGTATTAGGATAACATATGTAATCTAAAAAAATGAAATATATTTTATTTCAAAAGAAGAATATAATAAGATATATATCAAAAAACGATACGAAAATTATTTTTTAGTAATGGTTGGTCCATTATAAAAATCATTTCAAACCAAGAACATCATAGATTGAAATAGAAGGTCGTTGTCTTTAATGGTTAATGAATCCATCCTCACATTATCGGTAACCCATGAATCCAATTTTTCTAAGGAATTACTTAAAAATATATTTTATTTAAACATTTAAATATAGACGTGAGCACTATATGCTATATATAATACCCAATGTGTAGATATATATGGATTATCATGATAAAAAATTCACTTAAATCTTCCCCATACATCTTTAATATGGTAAATTTCTAATTTCAGTTTCCCAACATTCCACAAGAAAAAAATCATGATTTACCTTCTTTTCATTTGATTATCCTTTTCATGGAAGGATTTTTTTTGGGATACATATATTTAGGATCATTATTTGTCCCCATTATCTTGTTCCTACTTTTAGTTTTCCATATAATGATTGTAGGAACTTTACACCCCATGTCTATATCAATATTTTAAATAAGATTAAGGATTTTTGATATAGGTTTACCACTGTATCCCACATTAAAGTTAATAGTGATATTGGAGAGACTATAAAATAGTGAGGATAACATGATATCTATGTGAAGCTCATTAGGGATCTTAATTCCCATGATGTCTAAGATCTCAACATAACTACTCACACTAACTACATGTGGAATAGGTGGAAATAAATCTCAATGATTTCACATTAAATTAGCATTTTAGATCTTATATCTATCATATATTTCCTTCTCTTGATAAATATCATGAAGGTGGAAATCATGTTATATGAATCTATATCCTCATTTTTCATTAAAATCTTGTTTAACATCGGTGACCACATAAAACATAAAACATATATGGCATAACAAAAATATTCCATCTTAAGAGGTTATTCTTCCACAATAACCTTATTGTTGGGAGCAACAAGAATAATTTTCTCTATCCCATTAATTTCTATTCATGGAGTATTATAATGTGTAGGCACTTAAACCATTCGAAAATAATAAATCCATTATAAAATTTATCCTTTTCTAATATGGATTTTTCTATTATATAGTTTAATTCATCTGAGTTTTCATTTTGATAATACATAATTATTAAATTTTTACTTTTTCTGTATTAAAAAATAAGATATTAAATATTTCATACTTTATTAATCACCAAAAATTTCTTCAAACCCCAATATTCCTCATCATTGGATTTAAAATATCATATCAAAAAGATATTATAGCAAAAAGGATTCATATACCCCATTTTATAAACAATATAGAGGTCTAATATGATATTAGAAGGTATATGGGTAGGTATAACCATCCAACTACAATAATTCACATCTCATTGATATGTTGAGTGGACTCTCCAATACTAAAATCGTAGATTATGGTTTCCTCAACACCTTCCCTACAAGTTGCACTAAGTCTCATGGAGATGATCAAAACTTTATGAAACATTTCATAAGTCATCCCAAAATTAAAGATAAATATTCCATGATAATTGAAAACACCAAATAATGGTTGGTCAAGAACATTGATCTTGGTTTTTATTTATACCAAAGTAGTAGATATTCGCACCGACATAATATTTTGTATGAAGAATTTTTATCCTTATGTTATGAAACGCATTATATCTTGTTACATTCTTGTTCATATTAAGGGCATTTTACTTATGTAATTAATCATATCACAATAAAGTTTAAAAATATTATAATATTTATTTTAATTCCATTTTTACTCATGTAAATTAATTAGTTTAAGGATTTTATCATCTATATAAAATTAACCATGAAATTGACATAAATAAAATAAATAAAGTTGAATGAACATGAGTTTTTCTAATGGTTATTTAATCTAGGGGTGATAAATAAACCCTTTAACCTATTGAACACACTCTTATAACCATTATTGGGTTGAGTTGTATCATTATTAATATAGCCTTATGTACCTCATAGATTGGGTTTTCCTTGGCTCTGAAGTTGAACCTCATCAACAAGACTCAAAAAAATAGTCAATTATGTAATTTTATTCACGCATAAGTCAGGGGAAATAATTGATATGTTAAAGGGTTATATAAGGGAATCCTTGGACATGTAACCCCTTGTATAATTAGAGGAGAGGAATGATTAAGAAGCCAATATTTAATTTAATAAAATAATTAAATCCATGATGTGATAAATTCAATAAAGAAATAACATATAAATTCTCATCTAAGACCACAATGATCCATATAAAATAGAAATAATACATAATGGTACTCTACCAATCATTCACTTCATTTCATACTTTATTATTAAGATAACTGTGCTTGGGTAAATTTAATTAATTATTTAATTATCCTTATCTAAATGAACATATGATGTTGGTAGGAGATACCCATCATAAATAAAATATAAAAAATAAAACCATTGACCAACAATTAAAAATAATTACATATGATAAATTGATAATTTAATAATTATAAAACAAAATTATTATATAGTAACCACATAAGATGTAAACTATGAAATTTGGATTTTAATATAATAATTAATAGTTTCCTATCTAATTTAATATATTTCTACTGGGTGGATACATAGTGTGTTATTAGAAGATACATGATGTGTTTTGTCTTTCTGTGTAACCAAGATTATATCCTAGGGACATCGATTGATTCTCAAATAGGTTATATAACATTTACTATGAGCATCAACACATGTGTTATTTTTGTCATGTATCAATGTAACCATCTTATCGACTTAGTGTATTCATCAAATGAAAATCAAATTATGTAATAGGACATGTACATTGACTACATGTTTTGTATCCCATTAATGAAATAGGTTTTCTATATCACGTATCATTATTTAATATATTTAACCACACATTACCTGTGAATTTCATTATAAAACCATGTACACTAAACAAAGTGTATACTACCTACATGTTGGGTGGTATGAAATAATCAGTTCAAGGATTGATAATTCAACACAAAATGTACATTAAATAAAACATTTTATGTAAATGCTTAATATTTTATGTATCCTTTTACACATCCATCTATGGTGAACTTTGGTAAAAAATGTGTAATTTTGATCACAATCCACATATCTATATCTAATATCCAAAATACTTATCACCTATTAATGGAATCTAGGATAATTCTTCATCTGTTATTAATCTATTTAAGATTATATGATACATAAATGAAGAGAATTGATATGTTTAAAACATGTTATCTAAAAATATGATCATATTTCGAATAAACATGAATCTAAAATCTAACATCCTTTTCGTTTAATAGACCAATAAATAATTATAAATTATAAATTATTATGTGACTACTTTAATACCATTTTAATGTCTTAGGTGCAATGGAAGTGTTGATATAATCTTTAACAAACATGGATTTTTGTGGTAATCCATGAACAATATGTGATGTACATAATGAAGAATCATCAGGACCAATAGAATTAATACGAAGATTAACAAACAAAAACCAACACCAAAATCGGAGGGTCTTTTCTCATATGATTTATAATTAATTTTTTAAAATTAGATAATTTCCTTTTTGTTGAATTATTTATTTATCAAGGAATCTGTAGAACAATCTTTCCATACCATCATATAATTAGAGTATTCAAGGGTAGATTCCCTCTAGCGGTCATTTAAATATGTTTGATGAACCTTTGATCATCACTATATAATTCACTAGGTGTTAGCATGGATGAATATAATGCTTTAATTTATTTTAGTTGATCACAAATGAATCCATCAAGAGAAGAATAATTCATTTTGTTGTAGGGGGAGAATTGTTTTTCAATATTTAGAGTTTTTTGAAGATATTTCGTTGGGTCATGATAGAATATTCCTAATAATTTATTATGAAAAAGTATGGAATGTTTAAAGGGTTCTCACAAAATTTAAGAATCAGGTTTATATAGTGCTGGAATTAGAAAATAAATTATTGTATAATGGATATTATTATTATCATACGTCCAAGAAAACCCCAAGTCTTAATACTATTAGTATTATTATAATTTTATAAACATGAACTAAACATATATATAAAATAATATTTTTTACTAAAATAAATAAATTAATATTTATTCAAATAATATGAAATTTTATATTACTTCTTGGGTTATAAAAATTAGTACACCAGTCCCCCTTAATACTAATATATTCTTGAATAATGACTGGATATTTATATTAAAAAACAACTATATTATTTGATAGTAAATATTTATAAATATTATAATCATTGAATTAGTGAATAAATATTCATGTAATAAAATAAATAAACACTTGGTTACCATATAAATAATAATAATAAATAAATATATTATATTTTTTATAATTAAATAATTAATTACATGTATAATAATTATTTGTTAAATATTAAACGCACATATATAGTCTTTTGAATATCTAATGATTGAATATTTATGATCAAGAAAAACTGAATAATTATTAAACCACATACTAGATTAATATTTATCCAACGTGTTAAATTATTATAGAATATAACTAAGGCTCCCAATTCCCATAGAGTGTGACCCTCAATCCCTATTTCTATGTCAAATTTGGCTACACTACCAATTTTCCAAGATTAGTGTCTAGCAACATGCCAAGGATACCATATAGAAAGAAGTTAATGTTGAAATTATATATAACCACCTAGGAATATAATCTATGTAATATAATCTCTTTATCTCAATATCTCTAATCATTATGGTTGTATACTAATGTCATAAACTGATATGTTCAATGACACATTATTTGATTTTCCAGAAATGAACATGATGAAAACACTATCATGTCCATGGAATTAATTTAGAAATTTAATGCCCATTTATGGGCCTTATATATCTTCTTTAATTGATTAATAGAATTGATGCATCATTTCATACATTATCCATTAACACAATCTCATTTTTGACACACCCAAAGTATCTAACTTCAAAATGATAATATATCACCCTAGTTTTCATCAATACATCATAGTATCTTACTTATGATATTAATTAATATTAATATTAAATTTCTAGGACAATTACACACATCCCTAGAAAGGAACGTCAAATGACATGAATAAATGTGGCTTTCCTATTAGTTTTCCATGTTCTTGTAATCTCATGCACAGAAAATTACTAAGGGTGTACAGCATGAGAAAATGTCTCGATGTCTTATGAGTCTCCATCCCTAAAAACTATTTAATTTTTTCCCATAATAAAATATAATCCATCTATATAAATTATATTTTATAATACTTGAATTAAACCTCTAGGTACTCAATATAGTTGGGAACTACAATAAACTTTTACTGTTGCATGTACCCCTAGGACATTATCTCATATTGTGTTTCATAGAAGAACAGTCATGATGTGACATGAAATTTTATTAATATTAAAATAAATTAATAGAAGTAATCATAATGTATTCCTATGTTGGTTTAGGGACACCAAATCATAAATTCATAACATTTCAGTTAATTCTAGAGTTTCATGGGACCTTCCTCAATGGATATATTAAGGGGTAGACACCATAAGATAAAAACATTTGAGATTTCCCAACCCTATCATTTTCTCGAATATCTATTCAATATTAATCCAATACCAAGTGAGGTAATAGAAAACATTGTATGTGAGTATGATACCACATGGGCATTGAGTGATTCATCGATCCATAGATACACATTGGAGGATGGAGTCCTTTGGCTACCTTTAATGGATCGTCATCAAGAATATTTATTGATGATTTTTGTAAAATATTATCAATGTATGGAAGACAACATTTTCTTTAATTAATGTTAATCATGTATTTGGTTTCAATATATGGTAGATCTTGGGATTAAGGGATTCTTGTTGTTTCCATTATGATAATATGGTATTAATCGACCCATATAAACATATAAATTCCATGGGTTTAATGCTTGTGATTTATAAAATCCCTCATTAATATTCTTAATATTCTACTTACAACATTTTTGTGTTGTTATATTTTTTTTGATATTTTGAATGTTTTTAACAGAATTTTCTATAATATTTTCCACTATGAGTTTTTTGATTTTTGATATGAATAACTTCCACCTAATTTTCACTCAACTGATCACTGAGAAGGTGATCATGGGACACTACTAATATATTGAGAGTTGAAACTATTGTCATGAATTAGGTTAAAAAATTTTTAAATTGGATTTTGATAGATTATTTTTACACTACACAAAACCAAATCTAATCTATTGGATAGGGGCAGTACACAATTCCAATAAGTTTTCGACCATTATTTTCAATGTTTTGGATTGATAGGAAACTTATACCAACCATATTTTTATGTACATTACCATTTTTTTAATTTGAAATTATTTAAATCAAGGGTTATGTTTCATTTGTTTTTGGAGGTTTATCCATTTTTGGATCTGTTTCTATAAGTGTAAGGTTTCTTCATGGTTTGTAAAAAATGTGCACCACCATACGGAATCCATGAATCATGTTTTGGGTGTCATTATGTAAGTAGGTTGTTAGACCATGGTTTGGGAAAATAGTGTGAGTGCATAAAGAAAACGAAGAAAATTAAAATAGTGGGTGATTCACAGTCTGTTCTTGTTTTGTCTAACCGTGAAAGCCAAAATCACATGATGTGGTCCTAAGTTAGTGGCACAACATAGTGAGTACATGGTTTTCCAAATGGTGCAACCTATATTGGGTGGATACACATATTTGTCTAGTTTCACATGCATTATTGATCCATGGTTTTAGAAACACTTCGACCTATCCATGTGATAAACATTACGAACCCCAAATTTTGTGGTTTTTATAAAAATTAAGTCCTAAAAGCCTCATTAGTTCCCCAAACTCCTTCGATCTGAAACTCCTCTCTCTCCCTTGTACTTAGATACAGTTACAATCGATCTAGAAGATAATTTTATTTGAGTCAAAGTGTATTGGAGATCTGTATTCATATATAAGTCCTTGTTATCTCTCTTCCTTCGTTTTTCATATTAGAACCACTTTTATTATATCCATTAGGATCACAGATCTAGTTTTTTATGGATAGATATAAGTGTTATAATAGGAATCCTGATGAAATATTGTTTGATCTAGTGATGGGAAGGTGTCCAGATCTTATATCTAGTAGTTCCAAGTGTTGTTATTCACATTCTCCATCTCTTGATAGGTCAGAGTATTCTTTATCATCTCCACCATTCTATAAATTAAAATCAAATTTTTATTTAATTTTTATCATGATATTGTTGTGTTAAACCTGGGATATTCTTAAAGTAAATACCTTTTAGGTTATGGATTTTTATTTTTAGTAAATTATATGGATTTTTTAAAACAAAAACTTTTGTTAAAATTTTAAAATCATAGAGTTAAAATTATGTTATTATTTTGATGCATGGAAATTGTTTGATGAACTTTATTCATGAACGATTTTTTTTTGTGAAAAAGAATTTTTCATACATGGTTAGCATGAGAGAATTTGTATATGTGACCCTAATGAAGGGGAATGTGTTATTAGGGAACCTGGATATTGGTCACATTGGGATGACATTGTGTTTTGATGAGAGATCTCTCCTGAGTATTGAATTTTATCTTCTCATGAATATGTGTGTGTGTGTGTTGAAATAGGGGAAATGGTATTTCAAATGATGAGAAATAGTTTAAAAAATTTTGTAAATGTTTTCCATGAATTTATTTTATAGATTTGATATAAATTGATTTAGATACTTATAAACAATTGTATATAAAAATTCTATAACATGTATTATCCATGTGGTGAGCATTGGGATGACATTGGGGAAACCCTACTGAGTTTATACTCACACCCTACTTAGAGAATTCAATGTGTTTGAAGATGGGATCAATCAGGACACTGGAAATAGAAAAGTACCATACTTCTCTAGTGATGAACCTTGATATTGTGGGTATGTTAGGTGGAGTTGGAGTTTGGAGGTTGTCCATGATTTACATGTGAGGACAAAACATGAGAGTATTTAGGACTTGTCATCTTTAATTCCTTGTCAGTTGTTCTGATTATTTCTATTATCACTCATATATTGTTATCACACTGATTTCTTTTTCATTAATAGTATTTATTATAGTTTTTATACATTTATTCAAGAAATAAATAGATTATTGGATGATTATTGTTCAACGTTACCATATTTCTTCATCTTTAGAAGTAAAATCATTCCAAAATGTTATAATAATCCCTTAACATTTCTCATATACATTTATGTCTTGGAAATTTCACCTAAGGCCAATAGAACCCTATCAATTATCAATACAATATGTGGGGGTGGGATGATACAAATCAAATCTCTCTTTTTTATCTTTCTTTCTTTTCATGATATTATCAAAGAGATATGAATGTTGGAAATTGAAATGTATAGATTTAAAATAAATATCTTACTATTTTATGTTAAACATCATGTTTCCAAGGTGGTTTGGGTATAAATGTGTTTTAAGACACATTTAAGTTAGTTTTCACTGATGTTTCATTGTTTTAGCCAATAGGGATTTTATATCATTTATTAGTAGTAAGAAATCCCATTAGAACAACATTTATCATTTTTTGTTTTACGATTTCTGAAAAATGATTGATATTATTACAATGCTTGGATTTTTAAAAGAATAATTGTGATGTTTTTTATATATAGTAAATTGGAATTTATAATCCTTCAATTTCAAGTTTGTGAGTCTTAATGTAGATTTATTCATGTAATAGAGATTGTCATCGTAGAGATTTCATAGTAATTAGTATGAATTGGCTGTAGAGAATTCGGTTTCATCGAAGCCACATGTGAACCAATAGTTGGTTCAAGGTATCATTAAATATTTGAATATTTTCCAAAAAATAAGTCAAAATTATCAACCAAGGAAAGTGGATCATTAATAATAGTTTCAAAAATAGAATCCACCAATATTGTAGGGGGGTTTAGAGATTAAAAAAGTAGATATATGAATTAATAGGATGAATAAAATCTTTTATTACCTTAGAAAAACAATCGCCCTAAAATTCAAGTTGGAAATCATTGAAAAAAATTCTAATTAGATACTTTATTCATTAGTGACGGTTTGAAATGCTGTTAATTCACATATCAACATTTATGAAGAAAATAATTAAATGAGGTTCCTCCAATTTAGAAATGTTTATAAACATCATTAATTTAACAATGTTTTTAAATTTAACCAATTAGATACATTTGAAAATTTCACTATTTAGTGACACCTCATTTATTGATGTTTTTCAGAAATGATGGTAAATTAATATTGATAATTAGCGATGTTAATAAACAGCACTATTTAGTCACACCTCACTTATCAACATTTATAAAATAATTGGTAAATGAATGTTGCTAAATTTATTAAATTTATTAATATATATATTTATCAACACCTCGTTTACCATTTGTTTTGAAAATTTCAGATAGTGACACCTCAATTAATGACCATTATACAAAAAATAATTAATTTTATTTTAAAATTTATAAATTTTTAATTGAATATATTATTATATTATAATTTAAAAAATATCACCCAACACTCTCCCCTTTGATCCATTAATTTAAATCAACATGCTTGGACCAACCCTCCTTCATCCCATTTATTCCACCCACACTCTATCTATTTTTTACCACACTGCTAGGGCCAACCAATTTTAATTTTGAAAATAAAATTTTATAGTGTTATATTTATATATATATAATTATTTTAAATAAAAAATTTATTTTATATAATAATATATATAAATATTTATTTATATGTGTTTATATTTTATATTTTACATTTATATATATGTAACAGCCTGACCCTAGAAGCCCGCAGCAGGTGTATTATATTATAAAATTGGAATGATAACATGGAATCAAATCCTGGAGAACCGACCAGGTTAGTAGTTTTTGGAAACAAGATTACATACATGATATACATAATATATTGGAAAATAAAGTAAATCAGGACATAAGTACAATTTCAGAATCCTTGAAACTCATTCAAATAATTCCTCTTCATAACCTAGGGAAAAGAAAACATAAGAGGAGAGAACTCAAATTCTCAGTAAGGCTATGTAAAGTAGAATAAATAATTAACTGATGGTAATAATCAACATTCCATGGCAAATAATAGATAACACATTCCATTGAAATAACTATATAAGGAAAAATCAATATGGAAATGTAAGAAACAGAACCACATTCAATTTAATCAATAAACTTATAATAGAATGCATACATATATTTATCAACACAAAAATATCATGGATGAGTAATAAATGAATCTAAATGATAGAAATTTCAATTTTTTTACTTCATTTCTAAAGAACATGAAAACTATAAAATCAAGAAATTTTACATGATTGTCTAAACAATTGTAATTTGACCAACATATTTGTCTCCTGAGAACATGCTGCTGTAATGAGGGGCTATATCATGTTTGGGCCCCATCCATTATTTTATGTCAAAATAATTTATCATATCAAATAATTAATTGAATTAATAGAAAATATTACATATCGAATATCTATATTGAATAAAGAATAATGACATATAAATATTTCTCGATATTGTTAAATAACTGTCGAAGTAAACACCATATGTAAAATCAAATATATTTTAGGAAATAATAATATTAATCATATGAGAATATGGATATTAAAGGAGATATAAAATTAAAAATGATTAAAATAAATTTATTATTTCAATATAAATTTAAAAATAAAAAATTTAAGTGAGATTGAAAAGATAATCATTAAGAATATTCTTGAAGAAAAAAATCATTAAAAATTCCAAAGTGTCTAATGCTAAATTGATTATTTTGAATCATAATACCCATGAAGGAATAACAATAAATAAAAATTAGAACGCTATGAGAATAATTATACTCCTGATATAACATGTAAAATGGTAGTATTTGAACCATATAATTGTGAACTAGTGAAAAATGATAAATAAGTCTCAATGGAATGTAAATTGGCATGAAATCCCATACCTTGTGTTTCCTTTTGAGAGAATAACATTTAACCTCATTTATACTAGTTTTAATAGTGTAATAACTTATTAACGAACCATATTCATGTTTATAATATAATTTATTATCTTCATATAATATCTTATTACCTATTTGATAACAATATTTCATTATTTTCACTATTCTTTGTGTTGATTGATGAGTTGTGGAGTATATTTTAAATTGTTACCTATTGTTATTGTTATTTAGATCAATGTTTAATTATATCAATAATTTAAAACATTATTTAAATTTCATTTATTATAAGTATATATGTATTTATTATAATTCATAATATTTGGAGATAGGTAATTAAATGTGTCGTTCATGGAGACGTTAGGCTATAAGTAAACATGAAATCTAGATTCATTTATTTTTCATATTAAAAGAATGAAAAATAAATGATATATATTTATATTATAATTTATTTATTATATTTATTTCATATATTTACCATATTATTAAAAAAACATTTGTTATATTTTCCATGTATAGTGTGAACAAATAACCTTGTTTTGAGAGGTCGGTAGTCTGCACTCCCACAAACGGTGTTATTGTATTTAAAAAAATTGAAAGTATAAGGGTATGAGTTATATAAAAATTAAACAAGGTTAATGTAATTTTAAATAACATGTGTATCATATTTAAACAACATGTTAGTCATAATTCTCACCATGAGAGGTGGTAAAGTAAAAACTAACAATCATTGTTTAGTGAGTCGGAAGTTTGTTATAAACATAATAGTTATGTTCGTTACTCCTTAGATAGATGTGTGTGTAAATTGAGGTAGAATTATTAACATTATAACATAATATTATATTGAGGATTCTGATTTTATTATATAATATTATCATTATAATATCTTATGGGTGGATAATGAAAAGAAAACTAAAGTGCTTGAGGAATGATGTTATCTCTTATTTGGGTAACTCCTTTTGGATTCCACCAAAGGGATTCCTTGGATGTATATTTCCCAATTTAATTATTATAAGTTGATTTTAGGGATATTTAGGATCTATTTGGGAAGATATTGGTCAAGAAAAAGTGTATTGAGATTTGTGGGGAAGTGGGAGGGTTGGGTGTATTTTTATAGTGGATGTGGAGTGGCATTCTTGTAAATTTTGTAAAAGTGAATTCCTGCCACGTTTTCCCAATGAAACATGTCTCCCATAATGGTCCTAAAATGATTAAATGGAGTATAGGGTCTAAATATGTCCATTAAATGGATTTTGGACAATTTTATATGTCATTTTTACCATAATGTTTGAGGTTTATTCTTTTGTTATGCTAATTTTCCACTTAATCGCTATTATTAATTCTAATTAGATTCACTAATATTTTTTGTAAAAAGGATATGTTTAATTTATTAAAAATTATAAATAATAAAAATTCAAAATATTTAATCCATATTTTTCTAATTCAAATCACATAAGTGGAAGAAAATAATTTAAATTTAATCTCATAGACAACACATTAATGTAGGGTTTTAAATTAAAAACGTTAAAAAATTTGATCTCTTTTTAGATACAATTTCAATTAGAAATTTATTTTAATGACATAAATTATATTTATGAATAAAAATATGATCTAATTATAATTTAAAACCAATTTAAAATATAATTGATGAATATAAATAAATTATATGAAAAGTTAGATTTGAATTAAAATTCAGTAATTTTCATTATTAATTAAACATTTTTACATTAATGAAAAATACCAAAAGTCTATCCTAAGATAATTTTAATGTTCAAATTTTAAAAATGAATTTAATTATTCCATATAAATATATAAAAGATAAAAAATTCAAATTTATAACTAGTTCTCTATTGAAAGGTGGTAAAACTACCTTTATAAAAATAAAGTTTTTTATGAGTAAAATTGAGTTTGTTCTTACCTTATGCCTTTAAAATCTATTGGATGTGTATAAAAAAATATATTATTGAATAATATATATTTATATAACATTAATATCACTCAGAAAAATTATTTTATTTAATTTATTATGATAAAACTCTTTTCTAAGCATAAACATATTTTTTTATAATAACATTCCCTATATATTGAATTCATTCTTATTTTAATTAATAATTAATTTGTATCCAATGAATTAAAATATATTTTTTCTTAAGCTATTTAATATTATTCACAAAGATAAATTTAACATCTATTTTTTAACTTATTATATTGAAAAATATTATTATTACTAAAATTTTATTGTTCAGTAAAACTCTTTCTTGCATGTTACACAAGCCATCAAAGAAATCTAGTATCACATGTAATACAAGATAACCTTAGTGTTACATTTAGAGAAAGGTAAACATTATCTTTTTTGTAACATAAAATAAAATTGGGGATTCATATAAATAAATCTAGGAATATTAATTAAATTTTTTTTGAAGAAAATAATGCAAAGTCTTGGGATGTTACATTCTACCAACCATAAATAAATTACATCATCACAATTCAAAATTTTTCTAAGGAATCAAGGGGTTGATATTTGAAAATAAACCTTCATTGAAAAACCCACATCGTGAGCAGTGTTAAAATAAATTTTACAAAATAAGAGAGAAATGGATTCACAATAGTCACAAAAAATGGTTCCCCGATAGATTAACATAAATGGGAAATAAAAAATGGATATGGGAGAAAAATCTATATATCAAGTTCTAATGAAGAGTTATGGAGAACATATTAAACAAATATTTTATGACCATAAAGCCTTTAATTAATATTATGAAAATGGTCATTGATATCATAAAAAATGATGACTATATGACAACATTTCTATCTCAAGACCATTTATCCTATAGTTGATAGATTACTTCACTCTATAAGAATATAATTAAATTTTCATTTCTATTTAATCTACATAGTCATATCTTTTGGTTGTTCCTTGAAATATTTTTTCTGTATTTCATAGAATAGGATGCACCATATGGTTTAGTAATACATTAACATCTAAAACATTGTCCAAATATCAACTTAAACCATTTCATAAATGGTTATCATTTCCAAAATATTACGATCCAATACATTAGAAAGGGGTAACAAGAATTTTCAAAAATTAAATTATCATTATGATTTAATCGACATGAAGATGCTCTAAATTGTCACAATCCTAATATGTGAATATCTTCATCAAGTATTCTCTTAAAATATTATAATGACATGAATTACCAAAAAAACTTATTAAGAACATTCATTCTTGCGTATTACATAAGTAAAACACATGTTATTCAATATATTCATTAAATAAAAAAGATTTTTTAAAGACCATACATGATGACATATACCAATTTATCAAAATACCCTTAATCAGTTCCATGGTAGTCGGTACAATGTAATTTACATTATCTAAAGAAATCATCTATTATTTCCAACATTAATATCATAGTATCAGGAACATATTAAGGGTTATATTTCTTTTATGAATGTGTTTTGAAAAAAAATCATAACAAATCGGTTTTCTTTCTACCATTCAACAGATGATCTCAAATCCTTAACTAAAATGTACTATAGTATAATCCTCATATATTACATATTTATTATAACCAATTCATCATTTATAAAATTCTCAAATGTAAAAATTCACGAATCCAAATATAATAATATTTTTCATTATTCTTCATCTATGGTTGTAGCATAATCATTACCATGACCAATTAGCCTCTTTTAGGGTATATTCCTTTGACACATGAAAATTAATTTTTGTAGGATCCCATCTCCTTATAGTGGAAGCATTTCACATTGTCATTTTCTTTATTTCCCATGAAATAGAAAACATGGAGTCCTTTTATCGACACTTATAACAAACACTCATTCCCTTAAAGAAAGTACTGAGGTGTTTCTTTCCATAATTATAACATGTAAAAATACACTTCATTCCATTATTCCCTGTATACATCTTTTGACCTTCTATACTCTCGTTATAATTGCTTCCTTTGAATCCGAAGGACTTGTATAATTATTTACCTGTCTCGTTATCTGATGATAAAATGTCCTCATATGATGAGAATTCTTTGGAGACTATTTCCCATTGAAATTTTGGCATAAGGTTATAAAATATATGATCCTACTTAATCATTAGATCAATTACATTGGTGATGAACAGTTTTCTTATGCTAGGCTCCATTTCTAATTGAATTCCTGAACTAAATTAGTTCATATCATTATAAAAAATAATGTATAATCCAAAAACTAGAAAATAACATAACATGAATTGAAAATTTCATTTGCATCTAATATAATAATCACAAACATGGCTTATTTGGGGATATTTATACTTTTAAATCCCTACCAATGTTTTTATAAAAAATGTGAATTAACCGAATCATATCCCATGGGAGTTTAAAACTAGGTGAAAATAAAGGCTCATTATTGTGTACTAGGTTATGCGGAGTCTAGCCCGAAGACACCTGTCAGAGTTTCTACCCCAGGGTAAATCTATACCATAACTATATCCACTATTAGTATCTATACATGTATGTATTCCTAGGAATACCCACATAATCTATACCTTACAAAATTTCATGGATGTTTTTCTTTAGTTATTTTCAAGGTCTATCCTAGGTTTATATTCACTAATAAATGTTTTTGAAATATAGTTTTCATGGTTTCTGATAATCTTCCTTTGATACCAACTATAATGCCCCAGCCTCGGTAGCATGGGTTCGCTGCATTACTTTATCACATTATCTTGACTACAAGGAATCAAATCTAAAAGGACCAATCAGTTTTTCTAGTTTGGAAAAATAGATTATATGCATGACACCCATAATACATTGGAAATTAAGAAAATAACATAAATAAAAGATCGACATCTTCAAAACTCATTCAAATTATTTTTCTTCATAAACTGGGTAATGAAAACTTAATAACGATGTGTTAAAATACTTAGTAATGGTAAGGAAAGTGGTTAAAATAGTGAACTGTTGAGAATAATTATCATGGAAATGTAAATAACTAATAACACATTCCATTAAAATAACTTGATAAGAAAATATGACTATGGAAATGTTGTAAACTGTAACACATTCAATTTAATCAATAAACTATGAATAGAATGCATCCATAAATTTTTCAACAAAAAAATATCATTGATAGATAATACTTAAATCTAAATGATATAAATGATTAATTTTTTGGCATTATATATGAGGCATATGAAAACTTATACCATCATGACCATTCTTAATACATTTTAAATATTCTTTTTTCAACTTATTTGTCTCATGAGAACCTATCAATGCATCGAGGGGATATATAAAGTTTGATCCCACCTATCTTGGCCTATCCAATGCATTACTCAAATTGAGTAATCAATTTAATTAATATAAAATAGGCCTTATCAGATATTTATATTGAATAAATAAGGATAATTTATCAATATTTCCTTACATAGTAAAATAACAATCAAAGTAAACACTGAATGAAAAATGATATATGGTTTGGGATATAATAATATCCATCGTATGGGAATATGAAAATTGAAGGAAATTTTTGATGAAAAATGATTAAAATAAAGTGATTATTTCACGATAATGTTGAAAATAACTAAATGATGCAAGATTTCAAAAAAAATAATTAAGAACATTCTTGAGTAAAATGATCTTTAAACATTCCAAAGTGTCCCAAACCACAGCGAAACCTTTGAATAATAATCCCCATGAGTTAATGAAATTAAATTAAACATGTATTAACATGAGAATAATTAGGATCCAATATATAACCTATCAAAGGTAATTATCGACACCATATAAAAGTGAATTGGTTCATAATGAAATATAGGTCTCAATGGAGAGTAAATTGAGACGAAATCTCTTACCTAACATTTCCATTTGTGTGAATGACCATTCAACTCCTTTATAATTGTTTTAAGTGTGTTACAACCTTATTATAGAACCATATTAGGTTTATAATATAATATATTATCTTATTATAATTTCATATTAGAAATTTGATAATAATATTTCATTATTTTCATTGTTCTAGGTGTTAATTTCCTAGTTTTTTTAGTGTGTTTTACCTTGTTACTGGTTGTTCATATTAAGTATATCATGGTTTAATCATATAATGAATGTAAAATATAGTTTAAATATCATATATATTCATTGTATACATATTTATAATAATTCATAATATTTCAATATAGGGAATGAAATACATCGTTCATGGAGACGATAGGCCATACGTACACATGAATGATATTTTAATTTTTTATCATATTAAAAGAATTAAAGGAAATATATATATATATGTATGTAAATTATAATTATTGTATTAAATTTATGTCATATATTTTTGATAGGTTGAAAAAAAACATCCTTCTTATGTTCCATGTATAGAGTGAATAAAAAACCACTACTACAAAACAGGCCTTCAACCAAGCTTGCCTTTATCATCGCTAGGAAAAAATGTTAAAAAAATGTTCCATTTATCATTGTTGGATTATAGAACTGATTAAAGTAACCATTTATCAGCACATTTCTAGAAATCATAAAGGGTTATCTTTATCATCACTTTATTTTTAGCACTAATAAATGGTATCCTTTACCAGGGATTTATTTTGAGCCCTCATAAAGGGTTCCCTTTTTCAGCACATTATTTTTAGCATTCATAGAGGGATCCTTTAATAGATCTTTTTTAACATTGATTAAATTCCGAATAAAATTAAATAATTAAATAAATTAAAAATAAAAAACTGTTTATTAAAAAAATATTAATTTTTTTATTAATAAAATAATTATTAATAAAAATGAATTAATTGATTATGCTATATATAAATTATAAATACTAATAAATAGTATATATTAAATATAAATATGTATTTAAAATGAAAATTAAACAAATAAAAATTTAGAATATGTAAATTGATACAAATATTAAACCTTTTATTAAATAAATGATTATTAATAATGTTAATAAATAGTATATATTAAATATATATTTATATATATATATATATTAATATATGTAAATATGATTAATATAATACAATATATATCTTCTTTACATTAAATAGTATTATGTTTAGTAAAAAAAGATGTATAATTAAAAATTAATATGAGTTAAAAATACAAACAAATTGCATTGATTAATATAAATAATTGATTTTCATTTGAATTTTTAGTTTAATGTATATTAAAAATATTATATTTACTTCAAATATATGTAATTAATGCATTTTTACATACAACACACACTCAAAATAATTTTTTTTTCGAATTTAATGAATTTCAATAATTAATTATATATTTATTTATTTACTATGTTTTAATATTTTCAGTATCTATTCATATTTATTTCAATATATATCTATTATTTAATAATTTACATCTAATAAATCTTACTTTTCCAATTTATTAATATTGTTATATTGTACTCATTTTTAATTATTTAATTTCACTCATTTTTTTGACGTCACAGATTTGGATGCCACTCAATGGGTGCCCCGATATCGGTGGGTCACATAGCCTCAAGACTTCTCCCTAAATGATAGATGCTATCAACAAGTTGTGAGGGCCTACGGTTTGTCTGTGGGGAGACTATTCCCTCAATACAATAGTGTAGCATAACAGATGAAAGTAAACATACGTAAATAGAAGAACCAATATAAGTAAACAGAAGGTAGATTGGAAAATAGAGACAATATTAACAATAATTGAAACAACTAGAATAGAATTTAACAACTCATGATATTTCTTGTCCATATAAAACTGGAAAAAATTGATACAAGATTGCAGGATTAACAGGTTCCACAACAGTATAATGGAGGTCAAAGACTATCCTATACTTGCCAAGCTCTGCCTTGGTCATCCTCTATCAACCTCCATCCTAAACAGAAAGCCATTAAGTAATCTTTTAAGAGTACCAAACGGTGTTTAGAGAGGGTTTGTGATAAATCTATGTGGGTCATCGGTGTCTAGAATATCTAGACTGAGTAATGGAAATGTAACAGAATGCATGAATGTATATATAAAGTTAAGCAGAAAAATGTAACTAATTACCCAAGTACCTACTGCATCCCTCAGTTGGTGTCTGAACATGTCAAAAATTAATTTTTTCATTATTAATAGTTTTTAAATAAGTCACAAGTTAACAATTTCCAAAGTTATAAGTGGTAACAAGGTAAGTTGTAGTAATATTTAGTTTTCAAGTCCCCAGGTAATAATGATGGAAAATTATAACTCAAGGGTTGCCAACATACTAATATTGTATCCTGGCATGGGGTAAGACTATAATCCCAAGAGAATAGTCCAAGGAATTCCACAACGATTCGCCTTCTAAGTCAAAGTATTTCATCTATGGTAAAATCGGGGTACGAAATGACTAGCCCCGATGGGCTTTAACCCTGGCACCTGCTTGTCAATGCTAGATCCTAGGAGGGCATCCATGAAATCCTATTAATTAATGTTGTGTCCAAGGAATGTATCTAAGGAATTCTATAGTACTAAATATGGTATCCTATTGTATCATACCAGGCATCCAAGAATAGACATGTATTGGGATCTATGTGGGTTTAATCCTAAGAAATCCGGATCCTTGAATTGGAATGGGGTTCCTGAGTGCTCCTGGCATTCTCCGATCAGAATGTAAGGAAAGATTGAGTCATGCCATGCTTATTTGATTATGAAGTCATGTAATATTTCATTTGGTTTAATAATTTACTTTCATTATTGTGGTAAGGTCAAGTAGAATGCAACCATTCGTTCAAGCCTTTCCTTTCATTTGTGTGATAAGGTCAAATAGCTTGCATCCTTTTAATCAAGTCATAATTATTAAATAAGTCCATTTGATAAAGCCTTGACTTTCATTAGTGTGCCAAGGCCATGTAGAATGAAACCTTTCTTATAATCCATTTAACACAAATTCAATAGTTAAGGTTCATTCCATTACCTTCAATTAATGTGGAAGGGGTGATACGAACATGAAACCTATTAATTATTCACATTTAATCCGGTAAAATCATATACTTAGTATACTTGAAAATTTCTATTTCACATTTATTTATAAATATCAAGCACTGACCTAAGGAGGGTCAAGTGGTAAACAATCATGTAACTTGACATTATGTAATTCAAAATGTAAATCAATCCATTTAATATAGGAAATATTTTCCGTATAAATGTCTTGTCAAGGTACACCCGAATAGTGGTGCGAACGTGTCAAAACAATAAACAAAAATTATAGCCTAACCATCAACATGAAAATGATGGATTTTTTGTCATAACCACAATGAATTAATCACATATATGGAATGATAATATCCATACTGTTATAATGATTATAATCAAGGCATTCAAATTCTATTAACGACACCTGATGAAATTTGTGGGTTCCCACACGACAAATCCAAAATCAATGAACTTGAGCGATGAGTTATAGACCACCCACCCTAGGCCTGTATGACTACCCACCTTTAAAATTAGCCCTTAATTTGGATTTGATCAGAGTATATATAACAATAAGGGAAAAACACTCACACCCCAATAACTTGGTCAAGAGTAAGAGAGAAGGAGAATAGCTAAAGACGATTACAGTACATACTGTTGTGCATCCAACATGACGAACAAAAGCTCAATCGGATCCCTGATGAGGGAAATCATTGAATCCCTAGAATTTTCCTTTAATAATATTTTATTTGAGAGAAAATGGGGTTAATACATCTGGTTCTTAGATTAGGGAATAAGAGGGGATCTAAATAAATCATTAAAAGAAAAATTCTGAAATTACCTAGAAAAATGGAATGTGCACAGTTTTCTCGTAGGGTTTGAAAAACTATTTTCTAACTGTGAATGGTTACCTTGGAAGAAGGACACATTTCATGGTTTGTCCACATGACCATGGAAAAACCATGTGAAGTGGTTCTGTCTACAAATTGACCATCTATATGGTTAAGAAATCGTATGCCAACTGTGCTCAAACCATGAAACATCTCCTATTTCCCCAAAAATATGGGTTTCTAGATCTGAACATTCCCTGAACCCCCTTGAGAACTTTTCTAACTCATTAGGCATCCTTATTAGGTTTATAGTAAATATTTATACTAATGTTTTAAAGGTTCCATACATGACTAAAAACTCGGGTTCTTACAATCTTCCCCCTTAAAAGAACTCATCCCCAAGTTCACTTTCAAAGGGTGAAGAAACACTATTTGAGAACCACTCTGGTCATTATACACATACGTCCTCTTCCCTCTCCCAAGTCTCATCCTGTAATCAATCATGATTCAAAAGCACACGTACTAGAGGGACAGATCGTCCTCATAGAGCCTTTGTGCTCCGGAAAACAATGCCTTCTAGATACGCTTCAAATGTAGCATCAACATCAAAAAAAATTCTAAGGATCAAAGGTATGATACATATAAACATGATACTGGAAAATCTATGAAACAAGAAAGACGTCGGTCATGGCACGATACCGTTAAGGTAATAGCAAACGATAGGGTAAAGGCCTGACTCTCTCTAGAATCTAAAATGGTCCTACATAATGAGGTAACACCTTTCCCTACATTCGTAACCATATATTCCCTAGCCTGGAAAATACCCAACCAAAAAAATGATCCTTGACCATGAAAACAAGAGGTCGTCGACGGTGATTGACATAAGATTTTTATCTAGGATGAGTAGCATACATACACTATCTGATTAGTTAAACCTACTCTAAAGTCTCCAAAACGTGATGAGGGCGTAGTGGGGATACCCCAACTACATCCATCTAGTATAGGGGAAATGACATGGTATTCCATATAAGGGCACAAAAGGATCCCTCTGGATTGTCAGCTGAAATATATTATTATAGGTGAACTCAATGAGAGGGATATGCTTCTCCCAAGAATGACTTATATCAATGACACAATCTCGAATAATATCCTATAGAACCTATATTTTCAATTCTATATTTCCATCAGTATGAGGCTAAAACACGGTTCTTAGAAGCACCTAAGAACCCCTAGCCTTCTTCAATCCCTGCCAGAACCATGATGGGAAATAAGAATCCCTATCTGAAATTATAGTATGAGGGACCTCGTGTAGCTTTATAATCCCACAAATATACAGTCATCCAATCTCATCTACTAAGAAAGTATCTAGAATAGGAATAAAGTGGGAAAATTTTGTTAGTCGTTCAATGACTCCCCAGATAAAATCACAACCCCTCAGCCACCTCGGAAATATGACTATTAAATCTATGGAAACATCTTCCCATTTCTATTACAGAACTGAAAGTGGCTATAACTAGTCTACAAGTCTCCGGTGCTCTACCTTCACCTGTTGAAATTTGGAATACCTAGTGATAAATCTGACTATCTAATGTCCCATACCAGGACACCAATACGGGTGTCAAATATCTCAATACATCTTGGATATTCCTAGATGGAAATCCCACTAAGAAGTGTGGGACACTTTCATAAACTCCTCTCTCATATCTCATGAAACCTAGATACATCCATATAGATGTAGGATTTCATCTCTTTCCAGAGACCAATCTAGTGGTGGTTCATCTACTGGTATATTTACAGGGATAACTTAGCCTTCAGGATCTGAAAACTGTATACTCTTCACCTTCTCAAAGAGGGAAGATGAAACTATCATGGATGAGAGGTATGAAAGATCATGACTGTTATGAAACTCTATATGAAACTCAGAAAAGAGGATCATTAAATTTCATTCATCACTAGATTCTCATACGACCTGTTTTTGAGTTCCCTGACTTAGTGCATCTACAACTGCACTTCCCTTCACATATATATAGGTAATCTCAAAATAAAATTATTTTAGATATTCAATCCATTTATGATGTCTGAGGTACATTTCACATTTTGAAAATATATATTTTCGTCTCTTGGGGTCTGTCTACACCACAAATCACTCACCCAAAAAATAATGTCTCCATTAATGTAAGGAATGGACAACTGCTTCTAGTTCAAGGTTGTGCATTAGATAATTTCTCTCATGAGACCTCAACTACCACGATCCAAACCCAATGAATTTTTCCTCCTCCATCAGCACTACTCCCAAGGTGGTGCCTAATGAAACACAGAAGACTTTATAACCTATTACTAGCTCTCGAAGTGTTATAATAGTTGTCGATACAATCCTTCATTTCAGCTCTTGAAAGGATCTCTCATATGCATTTCACCATATGAACACGAAACCATTATTTTTTAGACAAGTATGAGGTGACGAAAGACATGAGAAGTCTTTTCTGAAATGGCTATAATATCCTTCCATCACTATGAAACTATGTATGTCAAACACATTCTTAGGATACTCCCAGGAAACGATATCACTAAGCTTTTCTAGGTCAATTAATACTCCTGATTCCGATATTATATGACCCATGAAATGATCTTTGTTGGTCTAGAAGTGGCACTTAGAAAGATTGGTGTTAGTTTGATGCTCTCTCAGTGTACTCATAATGATCTAATGATGTATGGCATGGTTGCTATGACTATGAGAATACACCAAGATGTATTCCACAAAGACCATGACAAAATAAAACAAATTGTGGTGGAACACCCTATTTATCATATCCATGAAACTTTTAGGAGAATTCATTAAGACCAGATGGAATAACAAGGTACTCATACAGACCATAACTATTATGAAAAGTTTTATGAGGTGTGTCTGATTGTCTGACTCCCATGTGACGATAACCCAACATCATTTTGATCTTATAGAAGAACTTTTTCTCCTTAGATCGAGTCAAATAGATCATCTATTTGAGGAAGTGGATATCATTTCATGAATGTAAGATGCTTCATCCTTCTGTAATCCACAAATGTATGTAAGGTTCCATCAGCTTTCTTGGTGAAAAGCATGGGCGAACCCTTAGAGGATGTAATGGTCCGTATAAAACATTTGGCCTCTCAATCCTATAACTGCTCCTTGAGATCTAAAATCTTGTTGGGTGACATCCTATATAGAGTAATGGACACCAGATCTTCTCTAGAAACAATCTATATAGTAAAATATACCTCTCTATCTGGAGGTAATCCATAAAGATAGTATAGAAATACATCCTTGAAACAATCCACTACTGGAGGGAAATTAGCTTGTCGTAAAACCTAATCCTATATGAAGACATTTTCAATCTGTGAGGTCACTCCACCTATCCCATGATGATCTGGTCCAGCTCTACCAGCCAGGATATCCCACCCACCCTTATGTAGTTATTTGTAGACCTCTAGTGATGTAAAATATACCCTATAATGATTGCAGTCTATAAAAGTCTAATAGTGAACCCACCAATCCATCCCAAGTGTGACATCAAATCCCGTCATCTCAGGAACAAAGAGGGTCCATAAGAATGGGTAACCGCCTACCTTAAGGAGGAAGTACCAACACTGGCATATTCCTTCTTTTTGTACCCCTAACTGCTTATATAGGGTCATTAGACCATAGTAATATTGTATCTCCAGTCTGAGAATTTACATAATTGATCTAGAGATAAAAGAATTTGAATCACCTGTATCACATAAAAAAGATACTATATTAGAGGCTACTAGAATATTACATCGTTCAGTAAATAGTCCCAAATCCTGATCCTCGTGTATTGGATGTAGTGCATTCAACTGGCTTGATCCATGACCCTATGAATTAGATAGACTACCACGATCATAATTGATCTATTAGTGCTGGTGATGGTCAGGGCTCTAGATTCCATGTCCATGACCTCCTCATCATCCAGACCTACTGGTGCTATTCCAACTCCTCTCCTAACATGACATAAAATAACCTAATCCCAATGTTGGAGCTAGTATTAATCCCTTCCCACTTGATGTAGGTGGAAAGGTACCCCAAAAATGATAAATATTCCTTATATGGCCTCAAGACCCAACACTCCAAGGAGTCTCTATCACACAAAGGCTTCGAATTCCCCCATTTTCGACACTGATGACACATTTTAGATCTATCGAAACAAACTTTAGTTGTCACTACCCTGACGAGAATCCCCAAGGGAACGCTTCCCAACACCGAAAGAAATACTAGCCGGATGCAAAAATGATGCTTTAAACCAGGTACCATTTTCTTCCCTTGGGTTGTTCTCAGTGACAATATTATGATTAACTATCTTAGAAAAATTTGGTAGGCAAAATTCATTCTCCTGCATATGGATGGAATACTTTATCCCATCCTCAAAATGTCTAGCACTCAAAAGTGTTAGGGTTGGTTTCCTGAGAACCAACTGTTTTGTACTTTGATTACATGAATTATCACTTATTAGTTATTGTTTGTTGTTCTGCGTCACTATAATATAATAATTTCTTGGAATATTGGTTGCATTGATAAGGTCATGGAAGATGCACGCTATGATGAGAACCATGAAATTCTATAACAATATTCATAAATAACGTTCTGCAGTTGGATGACATACTATGGTAGGACACATAGTATACATACCATCATGCACGAGTACTCGTAAGATGATGTGACTCTCTCTCATGGAGTTTGAACTTGGTAATCTCCATGATTGGAGATTATGATAATAGACCCACCCATAGTAATTCTGCATGTTTTGGTGTCATCGGACATTACTATCTACGAGGGTGTGTAATGGTCCTTAGACTCAAATATTATCATTAACTCATGTCATGACTCACGCACTTAGATTTGATGATGAAAACCAACATGAAGACAGTTGTTGGGAAGTAGGGTACGTTGGGTGCGTCACGAATGAAATGTTGTTAATGGATAAGTCGAGGAAGGATTTTTCCCTTCCATGTTTATGGAAGTAAATATCTCGTGCCCTTTGATTGAAATATAACTATCGAACAAATTCTATGGCCATAATGACACGACGAGTTTATTTCTGGATGTCAATGAATGACAGATCAAGCATATAGGTTTATGACACTACCATGAAACCTACTTTATGAGATACTGAGACAAAGGTATTAAATTAGATATTAATCATTCGTATGAGGTGATAAGTCAATGCGACATCAGCTTCTTTCACCTGGGTGCCTTGACCCGTTGCTAGACAGTAATCTTGGACTTTAGGCAAGCCTGCCTAATGCCAACGAGAAAGAGGCCTAGAGGGTCACACGCTAAGTGTATTCAAGTATCTCAAGTAGAATAATGATTATTCTCGTATGTGGTTTAATAATTATTCATGAAAGCCTAAATAGTTTTGATGTAGTTGGACAAATAAAATGAAAACTAGTACACGACATGTATTAATGATTACACACCCGGTTGTATTTATTTTGAAAACAAGTACACGCTGTGTATTATTAAATTTACACACCATTTAGATTTCATTTTTGAAAGGAAATGAATAAATTAAAACAAGATATACATGAAATGTACATTGAATGTATAGGCAGTGTAGTTTTCAATGAAAAAAAGTACGCACCGTGTATTTATTATTACATGCTGTGTAGTTTTTCCTGTCAGGATTTTGAGGATATAATATTGTTTTATTATAAGATATTTATTATAATCAGCATGGGTGCTTGTCAATGAATTAATTATTCAACATGGGGTTTTAAATAAGTGTCAATGAAATAAATAAAACACATAACACGTTTATTTATTATCATAACTCTACAACCTCAAACCCGATTATAAATATCCTCACAACTCCAACTCTTTTCCTACAAGAGAATCATTGTGCACAATAATTCAGGAGAATTCTCTCAAGACTGAAATAACTCCTTCCTCCAAGAATTCTCTCAAGATCGAGAGAGATCCTCTTCATCGGATCAAGATGATCTAAGGCGGGAAACGCAAGAAATGGTTTCTCCACACTACCACCCGGAGACACCTTTGGCAACGTCCAGAGATGAGTGGCGCACGTGTGGATCACTACTAGAGGAATTCTACCCTTGGCTTCTACGACTCAATGAAAAATCACATCAGAACTTGATCAAGAATATCAACAAAGAAATAACACCCAAAAATTACTTCTTGTCAATTAATTAAATTATTTGTAATCAACCTGGGACGATCCACTTTTGTGGTTCTAGGACCTTCCCTTTTATTTGTCTATTTTTGTGAATCCATCCTTGGAGACTGGAGTTTATCATCTTATTGATCCCGGATGGATCATTGGTAATGATAAAAAGAAAAGTGGGCACATCCACCCACGCGCTTTCGCTGTCCCCGGAACCTTAAATTGGTATCAGAGGGATGTTACAACGTTTATTATAGTTATTTAATTTTCATTGATATCTTTCACATTTATATTTGATTCAATTCATGATAAATAGTTATATTAAACTAAATGAATGAGATATGTTCTTCCCCACTCGTTTCTCGATTGACATCACAGAAACAATCTTTTAATTTTAAATGTGATTAAAATAAAAAATGAGGACCTCATCCGGAGGAGCCGCCCTTTCTGTCTGTATAACAT
Organism: Viscum album; assembly: GCA_963277665.1. NCBI lineage: Eukaryota > Viridiplantae > Streptophyta > Magnoliopsida > Santalales > Viscaceae > Viscum > Viscum album. The sequence continues at coordinate 739,920,127 of OY728123.1, read as the reverse complement.
GGGAATACACGACGTGTAATTAAAACTACATGTAGTGTACTTAGGTTCAATGAACCGGTACTGTTCCGCCAAACCACACCGTGTCAATTGAGTATACCTGGGTTTTATAACACCGTGTTGACCAGAAATGAATGGCGTGTGGAACTGGAATACACGGCGTGTATGTTGAATCAACATGCCATGTATTCCGATCTGGCCCAAGTGAAACCGTGTAGAAGGAGAATCTGTGTTCGGTGTACACGAGATTTCCAAGCCGATAACCATGTAACAAGGAAGTACATGTCATGTACTCCAAAATTTCCAAAGCAGAGAAAACATGCCAAATCCCCCGACGTGTACTTTAAATAAATTTATAAAATAGATACACGCCGTGTAAATATAAACTACACGCCGTGTACTTTACAGAAATGGAACATCATGTGGTTTCCTCCAAAAGTACAAAGACCTGTACAAGGGATATGGGTGAGAAAAATCTCAAGGAAATTCAGAAAGGAATTTATGATAAAGAATTGATTTATTATAATATCACAATTAATTAAATTCCAGTGCAGAGTATCTTAAATAATAGAACAATTAATAGAATATTAATTATTAATATGCGTAAATGTCATTTCATGCTATAGATGATCATGAGCTGGACCAAAGACCCTTTGTATGTGTGTTTGGTTTCATTTAAATATTTTATTAAAATTCGTTTTCCAGTGAGCCTTCTTCCAATAAAATGTAGGGCCTGCATGCCCATGGTTTCATTAATGTAAACACCATGTAATGGAGGATCTCCCAAGCCAGAGGAGATGGGTCAAAACCCAAAGCTGAGGCGGAACCAACCCAAGAAGATACAAATGTGGACAGGTGGGAGCTGAAAAACATGAACCATCAGTTCAAGGTGTTTTTCCCTAGGTCAGGGTTATCTTATCAAACCGCTAGATAAGATAACAAGAAAAATCTCATGATTATGCCATATTATTTCATTTCTGTCTGATAGCATGGTTTATTTATTATGTATGTGTTTCCGTGATCACATAGTTAATAAAATGAACAAGCATGCAAATATGGAATAAAATAAAAACCGGACTATGCGTAAACATTATCGAAACATGGTTAATTGCTAAAGAAATCATCACTTAATAATAACAAGCATGTGATAATGCGAAACTGCGCATAAAGTATTGAAATCCCTCAATAATATATTAATTTAGACCAAGCATTCTGTTACTTGATTATGAGAAAGTCTCAATAAAACTAAGTGTTTGACCAACCCTTTTTGGAAATTTACTTTTATAAAGGAATTCCTTCTGAAAGGTTTCAGGTTAACATAACCATATTACATCAAGTGGTTTAGACCTTTCTAGACTTGATGTAATATTGGAAGTAAGAGTTGAGGAAATATGAGTCAGGATTTCAGGATTGGGGAGTCCACTAAACAGATCAAGGAACTATAAGCTCACAGTTGGCCAAGACCTACCTACCTAAATACCTTCAAATAGCATGACCAACCCTTTTTGGGGTTATGTGAAGGGGAATATGGATCCCTTCCACTAGAATGTCAAAGATACTGGACATTCTGAGTTCAATGGTAAGGGCCATTGGGACTTGATAAAATAGTGGGGTAATTAATAAATTCATTTATTATTCTTCATAAAATGTAATCAAGAAAGTACTGATAAATCTGATCTTTAAATTTTTAGAATCAACATGACTAAATCATCAACCACATTTTCTCTACGATCAATTTTGGATAAATACAATATCCTAACTAGTAGTAACTTTCAGGAATGGTTTAGGCGCCTCCGGGTTATCCTACGCCATGAACGAAAGTATTACATGCTGGAGTCCTCACTTCTTGATTCTCCTGCCCAAGGGGCGAGTGATGAAAATTTACTAGTCTATGATCAACATTTGAGCGATGAAATCGATGTTAAATTGTTTGATGCTATCATCAATTTCTAGTGAGATCTTGAACTCTCATGAATACATGGACACCTATGGAATGCTCGAGCACCTATGGGGTGTATACCTGGAGAGAGAAAGACATGAAAGGTTTGATATCTCCAGGGATCTACATTAGAGAAAGCATGGAGAGGGTGACCCATCCGGGCCTCATGTAGTCATGCTCATTGGCTACATTGAGAAGATTGAGGTTCTAGGGTTCAAACTCCCCGAAGAACTTGGTACTGATCTCATTCATTCATCACTCCCCTAGAGCTTCTTAATCATTGTTGTGAACATCAACATGAACTACATCGAGAAGTCTCTGTCTGATCTTCTTATCCTCATTCGCCAAGTGGACAATGACATGAGGTGTGAAAATCCTTCTGTCCTCATGGTGACTAAAAGGAAAGGGAAGGAAAAGATCTTTAAGCACAAAGCTTCTTCAAGGCCTTCAAAGAAAAGGAAGATAAAAGGGGAGGCAAGAGAACAAGATGTTTTTTGTTTCACATGTGGCAATAAGGGCCATTGGAAGAAAAACGACACCCAGCCAAAGAAGAAAGGGAAAGGTTCAAGTGTGTTTGTTATCGAATGAAATCTATCAATTTCTACGAATTGGGTATTAGATAATGCTTGTGGTTCTCATATCTGTATCAAAAAATAGGAACAAAGTAGATTCAGAATGATGGATTGGGCTGAGGTGGATCTACGAGCAGCCAACAGAGCCAGACTCACTACTGTAGCTGTCGGAGAATAACATATCACATTGCCTTCTAGGATGTTCTTTTTTTTAAAGTATTTTATTATGTACCATATGTAACCAAAAACATTATTCCAGTATCAATATTAGATATTGATGGATTCATCTTCAAGTTTGGAAGTGGATGTTTCTACTTTTATAAAGATCACATTTGTTTTGGTACGACACATTTATTTAACGGCATTTATGTGTTAGACTACACAAACCAAGTTATGGAAATCGATGACAAAGTTAATTCACATGACTCATACCACACCCAACATTGGCATCCCCGACTAGTTCATGTCAATGAGAAACTTTTGACAAAATTATATCAAGATGGGTATTTAGATTCTTTCGAACTAAAACCATTTGGTGTATGTCATGCGTGTCTACAAGGAAAAATGACCAAAGCCCCATTTAGTGGGAAAGGGTAAAGGGATAAAGATCTTGTATAATTAGTTCACACAAAGGTGTGCAGACCATTTTTAGTTGAAGCAAGGGGTGGGTTCTCATACTTCATAACTTTTACTGATGATTTTAGTAGATATGGATATATTTACTTAATGAGGTATAAGTTAGATTTTTTTGATCAGTTAAAAGAATACAGGAATGAATTTGAGAACCTGCTTGGTAAGAAAATTAAGAAACTCCACTCAGACAGAGGAGGATAATATCTTAATCATGAATTTATTGATTTCTTACAGGAGTTTGGGATTATATCTCAACTCAATCCTCCATAAACACCTCAGTGGAATGGTGTAAGTGAATGGAGGAACCACACCCTATTGGACATGGTGAGATCAATGATGAGTCATGTGAGTCTTCCATTATCCTTTTGTGGATATTCATTACAAACAGCAGCACACATACTAAACCAAGTACCAACTAAATCGATAAATGGTATTCAATACGAGTTATGGAGTGGACGCAAAGCCATGTTATCTAATTTACATGTGTGGGGTAGAGAAGAATTTATTAAGGCCTCTTCAGGTAACAAACATGCACCCTGAGGCACAAAGTGTATCTTTATAGGATATCCCATGGTAAAAAGGGGATATTACCTATAAAACCCCTCATAAAAAAATGTTACAGTGGCAAGACACGCCATATTCCATGAGAGGGATCACATATCTAAAAGAGATAGTGGGGGCGAGATAGAATTTGATGAAGTGGAGGCTCAAGATACACTGGAGTTGGTACAAGAACAGATTCCATAAAGCCTCATGTAAGAACAATCTATTCTAGAGACACAAGAACAGCATAGGAGGATAGGAGAGGTTAGAGAACCAAAACGATATGTTTTTCTTGTCACCGAGGATAGTGACTCATTATTGGTTAACAATTATGATCCTCTTACCTACAAGGAAGCAGTTGAAGGAATAGACATTGCCAAGTGGAAAAAAGACATGAATTTTGAAATGGATTCCATGTACCAAAACTAAGTCTGGATTTTGGTAGATCCTCTAGTTGATGTAAAGACTATTGGTAATAAATGGGTATTCAAGAACAAACTAGACATGGAGGGGAAAGTCTGCACCTATAAGGCACGACTAGTTGCCTAAGTTTTTAGACAACATCAATGAATTGACTATGATGAATCCTTTTCTTCAGTTGAGATGCTGAAATCCATCAAAATCCTATTGGCCATTGGTGCTTACTATGACTATGAAGTTTGGAAACTGGATGTCAAAACTGTATTCCTTAACGGAAACCTCCAGGAAGATTTCTACATGACCCAACCTAAAGGTTTTGTGAGTCCAAAGGATGACAAAAATGTATGCAAGTTGCAGAAATCCATTTATGGATTAGAGTAAGCATCCAGGTCATGGAACAATTGTTTTGATGAAGCTATAACGGGATTTGGTTTTGTTGAGAATGAATGTGATCCTTGTGTCTACAATAGGTTTAGTGGAAGTGTAGTCATTTTCTTAATAGTATATTTTGATGACATATTACTAATAGGAAACAAAGTATATGTCTTAAAGTCAGTTAATTTATGGTTAGATAAATGCTTCTCCATGAAAGACTTGGGCGAGACAACATATATTCTTGGGATCAAGATCCATCGTGATAGATCCCAGAGAATGTGGGGCCTGATTCAATGTACATACATTGACAAGATACTAATGAGATTTAGTATAGAACAATCCAAGAGTGGATTGTTGCCAGTGTCACATTGAATTCATCTTTCCATGAAAATGTGTCCTCAGACACATGAGGAAAGAAAGAAAATGGCAAGGATCCCTTATGCATCCGTGATTGGGTCAGTCATGTATGCTATGCTATGTATAAGGCTAGATGTTTCATATGTGTTAAGTGTGTTAGGAAGATATCAAGCTGACCCAGGAGACCGCCATTGGATGGTAGTCAAGACTATCCTTAAGTATATGAGGTGTACTAAGGATATGTTCGTGTTTTATGGAGTAGATGAGGAACTAGTCATCAGAGGACATGTAGATGCTAGTTTCCAGACTGATCAAGATGACATGAAGTCACAGACTGGATACATCTTCAGTTTGAATGGAGGTGCAGTGAGCTGGAAAAGCTTAAAGCAAAGTACGGTGGATGATTCTACAACAGAGTCCAAGTATATTGCAGCTTCTGAGGTAGCTAAATAAGAAATATGGATGCGAATCTTCGTCCAAGAGATGGATGTAGTACCTAGCCATAGAGATCCTATCACACTCTATTGTGATAATACTGTAGCGGTGGCACTTACAAAAGAGAAAAGGTCACATCAGCGAACAAAGCACATACTTGAGAAGTATCATCTCTTGAGGGATTTCTCTTAGAGAGGTGAAGTTGCAGTGAGCAGTATTTCGATGAAAGACAATGTGAAAGACCACTTGACTAAAGCCTTGAATCAGGAGAAACATGATCATCAAGTGAGGTCTAGCAGACTAAAAGTCTTAGGCAGTTGGCTCTAGTCCAAGTGGGAGTTTTTTAGGGTTGGTTTCATGAGAACCAATTGTTTTGTACTTTGATTACTTGGTTTTTCACATATTATATATTGTTAGTTGTTCTGCATGACTATAATATAATAATGTATTGGAATATTTTTTGCATTGATAAGGTCATGGTAGATCCCCGCTATGCTGAGAACTTCGAAATGCTATAACAATATTTTTAAATAAAGTTCTCTAATTGGATGACATACTATGGTAGGAAATGTAGTATACATAACATAATGTGCGAGTACTCGTAAGAAGACGAGACTCTCTCTCGTGGAGTTCACACTTGGTAATATCCAATATGGGAGATTATGAGAACATTCCTACTAGTAGAAATTCCGCATGTTTTGGTGTTATCAGTCATTACTATCTATGAGCATGTGTAATGGTCCTTAGACTAGAATATTGTCATTAACACATGTCATGACTTCCTCACTTAGATTTGCTGACTAAAACTATCACGAAGATAGTAGGTGGGAATTAGGGTATGTTGGGTGCGTCATGAATGACATGTTGTTAATGGATAAGTCAAGGAAGGATTTGTCCCTCCCAAGGTTATGGAAGTAAATATCTCATGCCCTTTGATTGAAATAGAACTGTCAAAAAAATTCCATGGCCATAGTGACCCGACGAGTATATTTCTGGAAGTCAAAGAATGAAATATCAAGCATATAGGTTTATGAAACAACCATGAAACCTGATTGATGATATATTGAGACAATGGGATTAAATTACATAGTAAGTGTTCATATAAGGTGATACGTAAATGTGGCGTCAACTTCTTTCTCATGGGTGCCTTGACCTGTTGTTACACAATAAGCTTGGACTTTAGAAAAGCCTGCCTAATGCCAATCAGAAAGCGGCTTAGAGGGTCACACACTAAGTGTATTAAAGTATCTAAAGTAGAATAAATATTATTCCCGTATGTGGTTTAATAATTATAGAAGGAATCCTAAATCTTTTTAATGTTGGAGAAGAATAAAATGAAAACAAGCACACACATTGTATTAATGATTACACGTCATGTAGTTTTTTTTAAAACAAGTACACACTATGTATTATTAAATGTACATGCCATGTTGTTTTCATTTTGGAAAGGAAATGAATAAATGAAAACAAGATATACACATCGTGTACATTGAATGTACACGCCATGTAGTTTTCAATGAAAAAATTACACGTCGTGTATTTATTATTATACATCGTGTAGTTTTTCCAGTCTGGATTTTGAGGATATAATATTGTTTTATTAAATGATATTTATTATAATCAGCATTTGCGCATGTCAAGGAATTAATTATTCGACATGGGGTTTTCAATAAGAGTCAATGAAAAATATAAACTGCCTAACGCGTTTATTTATAGTCATAACTCTACAACCTCTAACCCGATTATAAATATCCTCACAACAATTCTGGAGAATCATTGTTCACAACAATTCTGGAGAATTCTCTCAAGAAAGAAACAACTACTTCCTCTAGGAACGCTCTCAAGATCGAGAGAGATCCACTTCATCGGATGAAGACGATCTAAGGAAGGCAACGCAAGCAAAGGTTTCTCCATGATAGCACCCGGAGACACCTTTGGCGACGTCCAGAGATATGTGGTGCATGTGTGGATCACCACTAGAGTAATTCTACCCATTTCTTATAAGACATAACGAAGAATCACATCGGAATGTGATCAAGAATATCAACAAAGAAAGAACACCCAAAAGGTATTTCTTGTCAATTATTTAAATTAATTATAATCAAACTGTGACGATCCACTTTTGTGGTTCCCAGACCATTCCTTTTTTTGCCTATTTAGTTGAATTGATCTGTGGAGACTGTAATTTATCATCATATTGATCAAAAATTGATCATTTCTAATGACAAAAATCCTTGTGGGCAGATCCACCCACGCGCTTCCGCTACGCCCGGAACCTTCTAAAAGATCATCACCATCTAGAAACGGTGAAAAGAATAATAAATCCATGAAACATTCTAAATATTCCATAACTAATATTTAACTCGGATCAATATGAATGAACTATCTAGATCTATCAGCTCTCATCGTTTGAGTAAAGAACTAATCATAGAGAGCAGTTTGAAAGTTAACCCATAACATGCCCTGATGACAACCAGCCTAGGTAATAATATCCCACCTACACTTTACCAAGTCACAAATCATGTATATTTAAATTTTTACCCTCATATCTTGAGGTGTCTCAAAAATTTCAGAAATAGATAAGGTTCCCTTTAGTCAAGACTCAATATCCTACAGACTAACATCCCATGAGAAAGTAAGAGGATGTTGTGGCTGGAACTCATGAGTCACATTAGGTGTCATAGGTGAAATATATAGAGCACTATACATGGATTTCATTAGATGTATTAAACTATCATGAACTTGGGCATTAGTGCTCGGATCTGGTAAAACAGGTCGTTTCTCATGTGGCACCCATGGGGGTAAGAATCACAGCTCAGGGCCCACGATGATTGGAGCATGGTCGCCACCACCCTATTGGCATACGACATTTGGAACTCATATCATCATTGGTATTAAATATCCAATCACACTCCTTAGAAAAATCATAAGCAGAAATGTAGCACCACCAAAAGAAGTTGAATGTAAGAGAACTCACTACCCATGGCATGACACCCCAACTACCCACTTAGACAGCCATGTAACAATTTGTGCTCATGTGTAAGTTTCATTAATTTTTCCATTTAATTATCTAGTTCACTCCTTTACATTTCATAAACATTAAAAGGACAAATAAGGATGTGTAACAATTTCATATTAGATTTTATGATTCACATTATAATGAATATCCATTTCCAATGAATCAGTTCACATACACCTATCACCATAAATGATACCCATTTATTTATAGCATAATGGCTTGACTCAGTAATTTACTCATTGAAACCCATGAGGGCCCATATACCTCATGAATTGAGATAAAAAACACTCAATCATAAAAAAAATTAAATACATGTACAAGTTAAATATCACTGCATCACTCAACAAGCACAGGCACATCATGAAATGAAAAGTAGTGAAATGAATCTATATGGCATGGAAATTTTCATGAGATGATAATTTTAGGTGCCTATAATGATGAATATAATAATTCTATTTACCCTCATATAATTAGGCGAAGGATAAAAGGAATTTATCATATTTTGTAATAATACACAACTCCACAAAACATGTGCATCTCCCATTGGTAAAATAACATCAACTATAATAGAAAAAAGCATAACAATGATTATAATTTCAAAAAACATGGATTTTACCTAGAACATGGTTTCGTGTCACCCAAGCAGTTCTTATCACCAAGTCCCAAGCATTTATAATCTCTAATCTATTTTCCCAAAATAGTTAATCAATAAAATAAACCCCTATGATACAACCTTTTGATGTCCTAGACTCGGATGCCACTCAATTGTTGCCTCGAGACCAGTGGCCCACGTGGCGTCAAGTAAAATCTCCTCGAAAGCTTGAGGATGATGAATTACAGCAAGGACCTAGGGCGTGTCTATGGGGAGACTATTCCCTCATTACCAAAGTGTATCAAAGTGGACGAAAGTAAACATAGTTAAATAGTAGAAGCAATATAAGTAAATGGAAGGCACAATGAAAAATATATACAATCATCACAATAACTGAAATCACTAGAATAATATTTAACTACTATTGATATTCCATGTCACTAGAATATTAGAAAACATCAAAAAAATATAGCAGTCATAATATGTTCCACAACAATATACAGTAAATCATAGACTATCCCAAGAATCCCAATCTCCGGCTTGGTCATATACTATCAAGCTCCATCCTAAACAACATGCAATCTAGAGTTTGAAGCTGTATGCTTCCCTTAGTCAACACCCACTACTTTGTAATCTCTCCCTAGCACCAAATGTCACCCAGAGATGGTGTGGTATAAATCTTAGTGAGCTACCACCAATGTTGTCTATAATATCTATACATTTTAATGGAAATGTAATAGTGTTCATGGATTCATATAAAAATTGAAGCAGTACAATGTAACTAAATTACCAAGTACTTACTTCAGCTCTTGGTTGGTGTATGAACATTTCAACAACTCATTCCTACATTATTACCAGTTTCTAAATAAGTCACAAGTTAACTGTTTCAATGGTTCCTAGTTTTAACAAGGCAACCTGTAGTAATATTTATTAGTGAAGTCCCAATGTAATAACCAATGTGATATAGACCACAAGGGTAACCAACATAGTAATATTATATCCTATCGTGGTGTAAGAGTATAATATAAGATCACATTACTAGTAATTCCAAAATGAGTCTCCTACCAAGTCCCAGGATTTCATCTGAGGTAAAACAGGTCTAACCAATGACTGGACAGATGGGTTCTAACCATAGCACCTACTTTTCAATGTTGGATCCCAGGAGAGTGTCCAAGGAATCCTTTTTGTTAATGTTTGATCCTAGGAGTGAATCCAAAGAATCATATATTACTACATTAGGGATACAATGGTATCATACAGGGCAAACAAGAACAGATAAGGATCGGGATCTAGGTGTGTATCAACCTAATAAATTCATATCCTTAAATTGGAATGGGTTTCCCAAGTGAAAATGAAATTCTCCAACCACAGTCCAATTCTATATTGAATCAAGCCATTCCTATTTGATTATCAATTCATGTAACATTTTATTTGGTTCAATCCTTTCCTTTTATTAGTGTCATAAGGTCAATTAGCATTCAACTGTTGGTTCAAGCCTTGCCTTTAATTAGTGAGATAAGTTCAGGTAGCATGCAAACATTTAATCAAATCATAATTAATCAATAATTTCATTTAGTTCAACCTTTGCATTTCATTAATGTGATAAATCCATGTAGCATGAAACCTTTAATTTAATCCATTTAATGAATATTCAATAATTAAGGTTCATTATGGTAGCTTCTACTAATGTGGAAAGCGGAGCTACAGACATGAAACCTATTAATCAATCAAATTTAGTCCAGTCATGCATAGTATAATTGGGAATGTCTATTTCAAATTTAATTTTAAATATCAAGCACTTTCCTTTTTTGGGAAAAGTAGTTAACATTCATGTTACTTGACATTATGCAATTCACAATTTAAATCATTGAAATTAATATAGGAAAGCATACCCTAAGAAAATTCAAGTAAAGGCACACCATAACGGTGGCCCAAACATGTGAAAAAACTAAACAACAATTATAGAATAACCTTTGACATGGAAAGGATGGATTGGTGGTCATAAACACCAAAAATAAATAACATATATGGAAATATCACATCCATACATTTCTAATGGTTTTAAGACTGGCACATAAATTCTATTAACAACAGCCGTTGAAATCTGTGTGCCCCACACGACAAATCAAAAATCAATGAACTTCTGGAATGAGTTATACACCAACCTCCTTGTCTTGTATGACTCTCCTCCTCAAGTATTGGCACTTTATTTTTCATGTATCATAGTATATCAATGAAAAATAGAAAAATTATCCTACCAAGATAAATTAATCGAGAGAAAGAGAGAAAGAGAACGGAACAAGAGGACACGAGTACTTACTATTGCATACACAATGTGATGAATGGAAGCTCAATCGAATACTAGATTATGGATATCCGTGAATCCCTATATATGACCTTTAAAAAGCTCCAATTTGAGAGAGAATGAGGTAAATCCTGTTGGTTCTCAGATTAGGGATGAATAGGGATTCTAATTAGATCAATATGAAAAAAATTCAAATTACACCAAAAATTGGCATGTGAAAGGTTTGTATGCATGGTCACTTGGGAAGAAGATAACATTGAATTTTTAGGCCACATGGCTGTGCACAAACCATGTGAAGTGGTTCTGTCCAATATTTGACCACCAACACGGTTAGGTAAACTGTGTGACATGTTTAGTTTCCACAAAAAGATGGATTTGGGGCTCCAAACATTCCCCAGACACACCTAAGAACTTTTCTAACTCATTAGGAATCCCTATTACATCCAATGTAAAAAATTTAGACTAAAATTTTAAAGGATCCATACCTGAGGGAAAAACATTGTTCATATATTTTTAACATGCATGTACTTAAGATTAAGTATTCATTGATAATGATAAAAATAAATTTCTAATTTTTTTTATAAATAACTATATTTATAATTTTACATATTTATTATTTTTGTACATTTATATATTTAAAATTAAAATTAAATAAATAATATTTTTTTAAAAAACAATTTATCTATTTATAAATAAATAAATATATACTTTCAAATAATTATAAAATTTTAATAAATTTATTTTAATAATGAATATATTTACTGTATATAAAAATATTTATTATATATATATTTATATGTATATTACTACGCTAAGGACGATTGAGAGGTGTTTTGAATGATGAGGCGAATCTTGAACGTGATCTTATTGGGTGGTGTGGATCCTTTGTTTTTGAACATTGAATTATGAATGCTATGTTTTTGGTTCCCCCTATTGTAGGTTACCGTTTAGCCTTAAAAGGATCTTTTGAAAACCAAATGAATAATAATTTTTAGTCATATAAACATATATTTTTAAAACTAATTATATAATTATTAATAAATAATTATATATTTAAAGAATTATAAATTTATAAAAAAAAATATATTTAAATAAAAAATATATTTACTATATTTATATTTATATATATTGGTTAAATATATATATAATATTATAAATTTTTTTACAAAAATTTTTATTTATAATTATAATTATAATTACCTTATTAGTGATAGATTAATTAGCACTAATAAAAGGAATATTTATCATTTCTTTTTTAGCGCTTATAAAGATTTATTTTAGAATCACTTTTTAATCTTGTTCTACCAAAAGTTATCTTGATTAGTGATTTTTTGGAAGAACTAATAAAAGTTTCCTGAACTGTTTAAATTAACACTAACCAGTCACAAACCTGTTGTGATATCTGAAGCATTACGCAAAAGAAACCCTATACCGATGTTCCTCCTAATGGAATTGAAGATCAATTCAAGGCTTCAATCCATGATCGAATAATTTCAAGGCTCAAATCTATTGCACGAATTATTAATGTGTCAAACTAATCCAAGGGTCGAATGTTTTCATGGTTTTTGATATCTCTATTTTCTCTTGGATGATTCAATGCTTCAATCCAATGTATATTATTTTCACATCATCGTCCCCACTAATTGATTGATTGTTTTAAAATATCTATTTTCATTTTTATCATCATTCGAATGTTATTTTTGGAATATCCATGAGGTCATCATGGTTTATTGGGGATGTTTGGTTGAAAAGAAATTTATTTATAAATCCTTGAGTTATCCATTCTATCCCATTATCGATTCAGTGCAACCCTCCCACACCAATGCCATATAATAAAGTAACTTTTTATTATTTAGTTTAAAAATTACATTGGAATCATGGATCATGAATTATGAGACTTCATTTCACTCTATAACCCAGAAGGGATGCATGGATTAGTATGTATCTCAATTTTTAGTAATGTTCATTTAGTTGATGAAAAAGATCTTCATATTATGGGGAAAGGTACTATTAAAGATGATATTTCCAATGAATATTACTTGAACATTGGATGAATTAAGACACATACTGAGTTTATGGATGAACATAACTTTCATTGGACTGCTGGATGAAGTAGGATTTGGATTATGGTTCATGAATGAAATGTTAAAAATTTCATGGGGTTCTATGGTTTTTGATAGTGTAAAATATAGTATCTTTATATATATTGACACACATACATGAATATTTTAAAAATACAAATATATATATATAATATGTAAATTATACAAATAAAATATGAAAATATATATATTATACAAATAAAAATATATTTTAAACTATAAAAATATATATTATACAAGAATATCATAAAGATAAATTATACAAAAATATTATGAAAATATACTATATAAGTAAATTTATACTATTATATTATTAAAATAAATATTATACAAATATGTTAATCAAATATATTACCAAAATTTATATATATAATATTAAAAAATTAAAATGTGTTAAATATATGTATATATATAAATATATTAATTTGTATGTAAATAAATATATATTAAATATTAAATATTTATATATTATAAAAATATATTATTCATATATATATTTATATTATAAAAACACAAATATTTTTTATATTTAAAAAATATATCAGCTAAAAATATATATTATACAAATGATGATATATTGTACACATATATATATATATATATATATTACACAATACAGAAATATATATTTATATTAAGTAAAACTACGAACGGTAGCTCACGCATGCTATTATAAAGTACAAAAAAACTGAGGGCATGGGGACTTGACCCCAAAACCACCCCCCAAACCCTATCCTAACCTAACCACCCCATCCGACCATGGGAGGTTTATTCAAATATATATTACACAAGAATATTATATAAATTTATTATAAAAAAAATTATACGAATATATTTCAATAGAGTTCATTCAATGGTTGAAATTAAATATCCAATTTTATTTACCATGATTCATCTCACATCGAAAATACTTTGGTTAGTGTGGGTGATCTCCCATTTTACTTAAACCTATATATCTTCCATAACTACAATTATTTATTTCATTATGACTAAAATTTTATACTATGTGCCCAAAATCAATATGGAACCCATAATGCTCATAAAAATTAAATTGTTATACCAAGCCTACTCTTCATATGCTTGAAAATATTTCTTATTTTCAACCTATCTAGATAAAATTCTTGATTCATTTATCATCAAACAATTTTTAGATATTTAAAACCATTATCATTTTTAGGTATATTAATTTCTTAAAATTATTTTTTTCATTCCTTATAAATATTTAATTGAAGTTATAATTTGGATATGTTTTAAAACATTTGATATACCATTAATATTAAATTTAATAATTCTATATGTTGTTACATAACTTGTTAAAAAATGTAATGAAGGTTTTAAAATTCTATATTTGTTGGAATAATTATTTGAAATTGTTTTTATGTATTCATCATTTTAGGTCTATATGTATTGGTTCCAACCCTAAGAATATATGATTATCATCCATGTATAATAAATTACTCTATATTCCCCACAAATCTCACCTCTAATAGGAAATGAGTTGATAACTAGTGATAATGTTGTAGTTCTCACAAATAAGAGCATTACAACTTTTAGATAACAGAATGTTGTACAATTGTCATCCTCATCAAACTAATTTCATAAATAGTTATTACTAATTATTTCCTTGAGACTCATCCCCCATCTATTTTATGTTTATTTTACTACTTTGAGAATTATTCATCCCATATATGATTTCTTATTAGAGTATTTATAAAAAAATTGGTGTATTACCATAAGAGATATAAGATTGTTGTCAAATAATAAAACTCAATGATAAATGTTTAGGAGGTGATTTGATGAGGATGATAGTTGTTTATCACTTTCATTGGGAGATACTAATCAGTTCATGCCAGTTCAAATTTAAACAATGTATTGTATGTTAGTGGGGACAAAAAATAGTGGATTTTTCATATCAATAGGGGAACCAAATAGCTAAAATATATAACAAAAATATTGGCATTTAAATGATAAGGTAAAAGTGTTTTGAGATACTATGTTTTTCCTCATAATATTATAGGTTCACTACTACATTAACATAATCAAAATTAAATGTTTGAATAATCATAGAGACAATGTCTTCTAGACATGACAAAATTTAATATCCATCAGAAGAACAAACTATAATGATGGAAACCATTTTGGAAGATGTAAATGTAATGTTATGATATACTTTCACGATTTTACCAAAAAATTATATATTGAAATGTTTATTTAATTTTCATTATTCCTTATTGAGATGATTTATTTTAGAATATTTCTACCCATATTTCATTCATTTCTAAGCCAAAACATCACTAGTATTATTCCCTCTCAATACATTTTCACCCCTACAATGTTTCATTTATCACCTTCCTTTATGTTCCCTCCACTAAATTTTTAGGTAGAGAAACAATGATGCCTTTTCTCAATCACAATGGTAATATTGACGTTTTCACATTTATTTATTTTTAGTATTATTCAAAAAAGAATTATTTTCTTATAAATGATGATTATTTTGTTAGATTTGGGGTAGCATGTCCATCTTTTGTGCCATTCTGCATGAAAAACTCCACAAACTTCATCTACCTCAAAACCATTTCACACCTGCATTGTTGGAATTTATCAATTTCCATTGTGTTCACTCCACTTCTAAATAATTGGGGAAATCTCGATGTTTTCATAGTAAAATCATTATCCATATAATTCAATATATTTTTTCATGTTAACATTTAATTTATTTCCTTTTATTACTACTATTATATTTATTGTATGCATATATTGGTGGAGTCCTTTTTTTGAGTTGGAGTGGTTTGTTTGAAGCTTCTCATGCTCATGAGTTATTAGACTTCAGGCATTCAACTAAAATAATTTATAAAAGGTAATGTGTCATAAATGCATACAACTATCATGAAAAGGTGAATTCCTAATACTTATTTAATTAATTTGGTCAAAATTTTATATATTATATATAAGTTAATTTCCTTATCATTTTTATCTAATACTTATTTATTTATTTTCATATATCTTTTATAATATCTAATTTTTATTTAACCAATATATAACATGCCATAAAAGAGATAAAATGTTTCTTTCTATCAATGTTACAATTTTTCCAATTATATTTACTTTATTTTTCAAGCTGCCAATACTGCATATTGATTTGGTGCTCCATACCAAGAAAAAATTCTAATTATTGAAATTAGGAAGACTATAGGAAGATCATGTTGCCATTTTGGTGATTTCTCATTATATAATGGACATATGGGCATCCTCTTCTCTTCTATATTTCAACAAAAAGAAAGGTTTTTCATCTAAGAACATTGAGTTAATATGTAGTGGAAGTATTTTGAATAAGAAATACTATAAAAAACATATTAATGTTGACATCTATCATTAATGGTGACTTTAGAAGGTGTAAGAATCTTTTGTGCCTCAATATAATACACTTTTGGACCAGTATGACTCCATGTACATCATTCTTATTTAAAATTGACATTAATTTTGTTAAATGGATAGATGAAATACTGAAAAGTAATCAAACATATTCAGATTGTTTTTATAATTATGTAAAATTATTCATATTCCATTTGGGAGGTTTAGGAATCATCTGAAGCTCACTATAACATGTAGTGTGGCTGGTATGACCCAAAGTGCATGTTTTTATTTAAAAATAACATCTATTTTAGTAAAAAACACAAGCGACATACTCAAACCCAATAAAAACATTTTTAATGTTTTTATAAATTATAGAAATGATCTATAAGTAATCTATGATGTAAATTAATCATCTGAACGTCATCCAATAAACAATTTTCTAAGTATGACTCAAGGTGTCTGTTATTAGTTTAAAATCGAAAATTTAGTTCAAAAATTTCCAGTCACTGATAACTGAAGAACTCTCTAATATTCCCTTTATAATCTACGAAATCAATTCATATGTCATTTTTCATGTATTGAAATCTTCCTTACCTAAAATATATACATGATATGATCTTTATGTGTCAAAGTACATGTCTCTGGTTTAAAATGTCATTTTTGTAAAAAAGACTAGTGACATACTCAAAACCAGGAAAAAACATTGGAATTATTTTTATAATTTACTAAAATGATCCATATGTTATTTCTGATGTGTATTAATATACTACACCTTAATCTGACACATGATGTGCCCAGTATGAGTCAATGTGTCCATTATTAGTTTAAAATATGTATTTAAGTTCAAAAAGTGTCACTCACTAAAAACTGAGATAACAATCTTGGAATTTATTGGTAATTTATTAGATAGATTTAAAACTCATTTTGGATGTTTATTAATAGATTTTACATTAAAACAATTCACGGTTTGATCATTATGAGTCAAAGTACATGTGTCTAATTTAAAATGACATTTTTTTTAAAATGAAATGTGATGTACTCAAAATCAAAAAAAGTCATTTGGATTGTTTTGATACATTAGAAAAATGGTCCATAATTCATTATTGAAGTGTCAGAATCATATGATCCTTAATGTGATACAATATGTTCCTTTTATGACTAAATTTGGCTGTTATTTGTTTAAAATCGATATTTTAGTTCAATAATTGTTAGTCACTAAAAACATAGAAAACATGCTCATGTTTTCTTGAAAATATAAGAAATCAATTCATAAGACATTTTTTATTTTTAGGAATTTTTGTACATAAAACCTATACAATATTTGGTTGGTATGAGTCAAAGTTTATGTTTCCCTTTTAAAATGACATTTTTGTAAAAAAATATATGTAACATACTCAAAACTAAAATATTGCATTCATATTAATTTTATACTTTAGGAAAATTATCAACAGTAATTTTTTACATGTATTAATCTACCATAACTCTATCCAATATATGATGTGCTCGGTATGACTCAATGTGTCCATTATCAATTTAAAATTGACAGTTTAGTTAAAAATGTGTCACTAACAACAAATATTTCTAAAAATCTTGGTTTTTAGTGATAATTTATTACATTTATTAGTAAGTAATTTTTGATACAAACGAACTAGACTTATGTCAAAATGATACATGATGTGATCAGTATGATTCAAAGTGTGTGTTTATAGTTTATAATTGAAATTCTTGTAAAAAGGTCATGTGGAAAACACAAAACCATTAAAATGAATTCAGATTATTTATATGAATTATGAATATTATCCATAAGTAATTTGTGACATTTATGAATTAGTCTCACCTCAATATGTTATGTAGTGTTCCTGGTATGACTTAATGTGCCTGTTATGAGTTTAAAATCGATAGATTATTTCAAAAAGTGTCACTAACTGAAAAGTGAGGAAATTATGTCTAGTTTTTTTTATAATTTATGAAATCTATTCATATTTCATTTCTTAAATATAGGAATCATTCCTAAAACTAACTGATAAATGATGTGACTGGTATGAATCAAAGTGCATGTTTCCAATATAAAATGACATTTTTGTAAAAAATAAATGTGACATACTTGAAATAGTGAAAAACATCCATATTATTTTTATACAATAGTTAAATGATCCATATTCCATTTTTGATGTGTAGAAATCATCGACGCCTCAATCCAACACAGAATATTTTCGGTATGACTCAATGTGTCCATTATAGGTTTAAAATCAAGGATTTAGTTCAAAATGTGTCACTCACTAAAAAATAAGAAAATGCTCTCGTATTTTCATGATAGTCTTGGAAATCGATTGATAAGTAATTTTTGATTTATAAGAATTGTTTTTACATCAAACCGATATACTATGTGTTCAATATGAGTCAAAGTGCATGTATCATGTTAAGAATAAAATTTTAGTAAACAAGAAAAGGGACATACTAAAAACCAGAAGAAAATATTATTATTGTTTAGATACATTAAGAAAATGATCCATAAGTTACTTTAGATGTGAATTAATCTACTAAACCTCAATTCTACTCATGGAGTGACCGGTATAACTCAAAGTGAGACTTTTTATTTGAAATTTATGTCCATTTTTGTAAAAAGGAAAACTGAGATAATCCCACCAAATAAAACATATTTAGATTGATTTGATACATTATGAAAATAATGTATAATTCATTTAGGATGTTTAGGAATCATAATCACCATAATACGACACAAAACGAGACTGGTATGAGTCTACGTGAATTTTTATTTAAAATTGACATCAACTATAGTCAATAGGCCAACATACCTATGGAAAACCTCGGAAACACCTCCATATTTTCCTGATACTTTATAAAATGAATCATAATTTGTTTTTTAGAGTATGAATCATCCTCACCTCAATCTATTACACAGTGTGACTGGTATGACTCCAAGTGCATCATTTTATTTAAAATTAACAACCATTTTAGTTAAATGAACTGCTGACCTATTGGAAATCAAGAAAACTCATTTATATTGTTTTCATAATTTAATAAAATAATCCACAATTGATTTGAAACATGTAGTAATCAGTTGTACCTCAATATGACGCATGGTGTGGCCGGTATGACTCCTAGTGCATCTTTTTATTTAAATTTGAAATTAATTTTAATAAAAAGGTCAACTAGACTTCTCAAAATAGAGTAAATTCATTCATATTTCATATTTTTGGAAAACAATTGATATGTTATTTGGGATGTGTAAGAATAATCCCCACCTCAATCTAATGAATGTTCTGACTCATAAGACTCCAAGTGCATATTTTTATATAAAAATGACATAAATTTTAGAAAAAATGACAACTGACTTACTCAAAACTAAGAAAAAACATTTAGATGTTTTTTTACATTTTGAAAATAATACATATATCATTTTATAAGTTTAGAAAGTATTGTCACCTAAATCTGATGCATGTGTGACTAGTATTACTCCATGTGCGTCTTTTCAATATATATAACTGTGATTTTATTTTAAAAATTGCATCACATCATCAAAATTGAGAAAAAAAGACTATATTAATTTCTCATCATTCTATATTCAATTACATAATTAATTTGGATATAATTTTTATAGTATACTTGTTCATTTTATTTTCATAGATATAATGCTTGAATATGAACAAACAAATGTTGTGAAATGCAAGAATCAATTGCAAATCAATATTATACACAGTGTTCCTAGTATGACACAAATTTTAGATTAAACTAACTATTTCAGATAATTAATTTCTTTATATTATTATAAAAATAATATTTTTTTCCAATACATGTGAATTTTTTCTAGATCAGGGGTTAGGATCAAATGATAGAGGAACACTGTTGTTTAAGAATGAATGTAATAATTTTTACATATTTAATTATGTAACAAATGCTTGAAATGTATATAATATACTATTTGTTTCTTTTATTTATGTTGACAATATTATTTCATTAAAATTATGCATTATTAATTTATTATTCAGATTCTATGGTGTTTTTGGTTTTTTGTTATGTTTTTGTGGCACACTGTTTCATGTACCTCTATTATCTTTTGTAGAAGAATTGATAGTTGGTCCCATTATCAACTCTTTTTAAAGGATGATTAAGGTAATATTTTCTGTCCATTTTAGAAGCATGGATAAAGTTATATGTTATCAGTAATTAAAAAAGTGCTTATAAAGGTTTCATTTATTAGTTTTCTAGAAGCACTGATTGTGTACTTGTTTATCAGTGCTTTTAAAAGTTCCGATAACGGAACCCTTTATCTAAGATTTTTTAGCTCTAATAAAAGAATGTGGATTTTATTCTCTATTCGGTAGTCAAATATTATATACTTCTAATAAATTCCTTTTTTAGTAGTGTTAAAGGATTATTTTATAGTAGTGTGCTTTGGTTTAATGGGGTGGTAGTCCACCCTTTCACAATCACTGTTATCTTATTTAAAAAAAGGAAAGCCTACGGGTATTTGTTATAAAAAAATACATAAGAAAAAAGACATTATAAATATATTATATATCACATATAAACATTTAATGAATCCAAATTCCCCACATGATTTATAGTAATGGAAAAACGAACAATCATCGTTTTATGAGGCGATAGTTCATCGTACCCATAAATGGTAGGTTCGTTACCCAATAGATGGTTGTGTATGTAAGTAAATTTCAAAGCCCTAATATAAAAAAGATACCAGTATATTGGGAATCTATATGTTATTATATATTCTTGGAATAATAATATTTTATACGATTTAGAATAAAAATAAAACTGAAGAGCTTGAGGAAGGATATTGGCCATTATTTGGGTAACTCCTTTTGGTTTCCACCAAATGGATTCCTTGGATGGTGTTTCTCACAAAGTGAGGATTATATGTTTAGGGGAGAGATTTGGAGGAGCTATTTGGGAAGATCTTGGTCCATCCAATTTGTCTTGAGAGGTGTGAGGAAGTGCGATGAGTGAGTGCCTTTTAATAGTGGATGAAGAGTGCCTTTCTTGTCAATTTTGGAAAAGTGAATTCCACCCACATTTTTTCGATGAAACATGGATCCAATAATGGTCATAATTCAATAAACATTAGTATATTGTCTATATATGGCCAATAATTTGATTTTTGACAAGTTTATAGGTCATTTTCGGCCTTAAGATTAAGGTTTAGTCTCTTATTAAGCTTATTTTCCTCTTAATCACTGTAATTAATTTTAATTACAGTCAGAAATTTTTTGTCAAAAACTATTATGTGATTTTGATAAATTATAATTTATCAAAATTCAAATTATTAAATCCATTTTTCTAATTTGAAATCGAAGTATTGGTAGAAATTTGTATAAATTTAATCACACAGACGAGATGACCATACGTGTTTTTAAAGTAAAAACATCCAAATGTTTTCTTAGTTTTTATATCAACCTTCAAATGGTTGTTGATTATAAAAACCTGAATTGGATTAATTAACAAAAATGTGATATAATTGAACTTTAAAACAAATTTAAAATAGAATTTTACCTTATAAATATATTATATGAAAAGCAGTTTTGAATTAAAATTTATTATTTTTCATTATTCATTAAAAAATGAAACTTCAAATAAAAATACCGAAATACAACCTAACCTAATTTTAATGATCCAATTTCAAAAATTTATGTTTTTATGACCTGAAAAATATATAAAAGTTCCAAATTTCATATTTATAACAAGTTTTCTATTAAATGGTGGTAGAACTACAATTTTAAAAATATAGTTTTTTACTTGAAAAATTATATTTGTACTTATATTATGGAAATATAATAAATTGGGATCATTGAATTTATAATATATATTACATTAATATCACTACCTAATTGTACTTAATTAAATATATCAGTATAAACATCTTAATAAGTATAAAAATATTTTCTTTATAAAAACATTCCATTTATATTTAATTTGTTCTTATATAAATTTCAAATTAATTTGTAAACAATGAATTCAACTATATGTCTTCATAATTTAGTTAATACTATTCATATCCATCAATTTAATGGCTAGTTTTCATCTTATTATATTAAGTAATAATATTTTTACTAATATTTTAATGTTTGGTTAAACATAGTCTTTTTTTATGCAATCCATCAAGGAAAGTCAGTCTTGTGTGTAATACAAGATAAGCTCGATGTTCCTTGTAGAGAAAGATAAAATTTAGGTTTTTTGTAACATAATATTAACTTTTTATTTTGTATTAGTCAATCTGGAAACAACAATTAAATTTATTTTAAGAGAAAAATACTGTAAAGTCCTAGGGTGTTACAATATATATCAGTTTATACTATATTATATATATATGTTTATATATTACCAATATTTTAATATTTTATATTATAATTATATATTTTTATAGTTTATATATTTTTAATATATCTATGTGTATATATTATAAATTATATATATGTTTATATTTTATGTTTATATATATGATTAAATTTTATATTATATATATATGTGTGTGTTTCTGTGTGTGTGTGCGTGTGTTTCTATACGTATATGTTTATATATCTCTCTATGTGTGTATCAGTATATATGTTCAATTATTCATATATAATATTATAATTATACGTATATATATATATATATAATTATATACCTTTTAAAATAGCCACATTTTCATAAATGCTTTACTAAATTTAAAATATATTTTTTTATATATAAATATAAATATAAATATATTTATATATCACTGTGTAATGTGTTTATATATATATATATGTTTATATATATGTGTCTCTGTTCATATATATTAAGATATATATATATATATATACAAATCTAAATATATTTTTCTGTGTTTATATATGTATATATATGTGTGTCGGTATTTAGAAAATTATTATATTACATATGTAATTATATATCTTAATAATATATATATATATTGTTTTTTATTATTATTTATATTATACATTTTATATTTAATTATAAAAAAATATAAGTTTATATTATATTATATATAAATGTATCTGTATTTTACATATATGTTTATATTATATATATATATATATGTTTATATGTTTATATATTTGTTTATATATCTATATGTTTGTATTTTATATTATATTTATATGTTTATATTTTATGGTTATATATATATAGGTTTTTATTTTGTATAAAATATATGTGTTTATATTTTACATTCATATATATGTATACACAAATGTTTGTATTTTTTATATATTATGTGGTTATATTTTTATATATATCATATGCCAATATTTTTTATATATGTATATATATGTGTTTATATGTGTGTGTGTGTAGATATACATATGTGTGAACACACATATATATATAATTATAATTGTAATTGTGTGTATATATATTTTTCAACATTTAAAAAATTTACTAAATATGTCATTATAATCGCCATGTTTTCATAAAAATGTGTCTAAATTTAAAATACATGTGTGTTCAAATCTATAAATTTGTATTTCTGTGTGTGTGTGTCTATCTATGTTTATATATATAGATATATGTTTTAGTTTGTGTATATATATATATATATTGACATCGATGCTGGGAAATGAGCTATAAATATTTCCAATACATGTTTCGTGAAAATATCGCTAAATTAGCAATGGTTGCAAGAAACGTCGCCTAATTAACGATGCTTTCATGAAACATTGCTAAATTGTCCACGATTTCAAGAAACGTCACTAAATTAGCTATACTTTTATGAAAGGTTTCTAAATTAGTGATAATTTCAAGAAACATTACTAAATTAGTGATTCAATTAGGAAATGATCCTAAATTAGCTACATTTTTCATGAAGCGTCATTAAATTGGTGACATTTTTAACAAAATAATGCTACATTTTCGACATTTCTTGATCAAAATCAATAAATTTTAATGTTAGTGATGTTATTAAAAAACATTTCAAAATTAAAATTTTTGATTTTCAATGTACATGCTCAAGGTTCTGGAACACTAATGGTTGTATTTATCTTTTTAGCCTAATGTTGAACAAGGAATTACAAGGGTGGATTTGAAAAAAAAAATCAACAAGAAATTATATCCTTGCAACTTTTTGATCTCCAATCAAATGGATTTCCTCAGTTTAATTCAAGATAATCTCTTATTTATAGAGTTTGAATAAAAACTTATGAACTTTTTTCTCTTTCCACCAAAAAGAAAAAGCAAGTTCATCCTTGATGGTGCCCATTTTCGAGTCAGAGATATGATAAAAAATTCACTCAAATATTCTCATCCTATGTATCATGAACTATACATAGATGGTATATATAGAAACTATGGGAAAAGATAAATATCTATAAATATGGTTGGATGGAGGTTTTTTATCCCCACGGTAATGGGTGGGAACTCCAATTTTAGGAATAAGAGGAAGGGGGACAGTTTTTTTCAAAGTGGTGGTATGTCTTATCATAAGACCATGAGATCTGTTAACATTCCACCTCAACTAAAATGTAATAAAGCATGCTTCTAATAAGTTTAAAATGATCATATAAAGAGACATTTTACGCTACCTCCTTGATAATG
This sequence comes from Viscum album, assembly GCA_963277665.1. Classification (NCBI taxonomy): domain Eukaryota; kingdom Viridiplantae; phylum Streptophyta; class Magnoliopsida; order Santalales; family Viscaceae; genus Viscum; species Viscum album. The sequence goes on along the minus strand of OY728123.1, from coordinate 739,894,934 downwards.
TCACAACTACAACTAGATGTGGCATCTCAAGTATTATTTTAATAGCACTCCAAAGCTAGGTTCTTGGAATACATCTTATGTATCTCAGTTATCTTATGATTCAACATGGCTATCTCACCAAAATAATTTTCATGCTCAGAAATAAGTAATTCTAGGTGATTCTATAAATACAATGACCCATCATACTATAAAATCATAGTAAGGAAACAAAGTGAAAGGGATAGTGAGTGAGTAATTGAATAGAACTTAATAAGTGATAAAAAGTTACTAACTTGGGCCTTTGATAGTGTGAAGTATGATTCAAGTCAATTGCACCATTATTAAGGCCTTGTTTTATATGTGTATGTCCAACTATTTTATCTCTTCTCATGTCACTGATCTTATTGGTCTTCATGTTGAGAAGATGCCTACTATTTTGAAACTGAAAACTCCTCTTGACCAATGAGAGTGTCAACATTTTTATTGTGTTCCATGTATAATGAATATCGATGTGGATGGATTGGTTTTTTTACTTTCTATTACATGATATGGACATCTATGAATTGATTTTCGGAATGACTTGGTTAATATCATTCAATTCCAAAATTGAATTTTATGTTTGGAAAGTCTATTTCATATCAACTTTTGGAAATAAAAAACTATTTAGAGATGATTCGGCAGTGGATGTAAGAATAGAAATAACTTTGGTACCGGTGATTGAAAGTATCTCTTACCATTTGGTAGTGGTTATTTTGTAATTGGTTGATGATATCATAAATAGAGCTTTTCCAAATATAGTTGACTAATTTCGTAACATTTTTCGGGATAATTTATCAGGTTTTTCACCCAAAGGATAAGCATAGTTTACAATTGATCTCATACTAGGGATTGGTCATATTTAGCATATATCTTATAGTTTATTAGTAATACAATTGAGGTAATTGAATTTCTATCTTGATGTTTTGTAATGATCATGCTTCATTTAATAGAGCATATCCCATTGGGAAGAACAACATCTTTTTGTAAAGAAGGTGGATGCAACTCTTTTGATTTGTGTTGATTATCATAACATTACCAAAGTTACAATAAGTAATAGATACATCTTCCACACATTAATGAATGTCTGATCCCATGATGGGAGCCCATTGGTTCTTTTAAATTTACATATGATCAAGATATCACCAACTACATGTTATAAGGATGATATTCCAAAAATTGATTTCTGGAACTACCAGGGGCATTACGAATACGTGGTCATACCCTTTGGCCTTACAAATGTGCCAATGGTATTTATGTAATTGCTTAATTTTGTCTTTAAATGGTCTCTTTATTTCTTTATAGTGCTTTTTATTGATGATATACAAATATATTATAGGAAAAGGGATGATCATGTGAAACATGTGGATATAGAGTTGGGTTTCTTGTTGGAATATGACCTTTATGACAACATGTCAATGACTTAACTCTGGATATAATAGGTATGTTTCATTGGTATTGTCATCTTTGAAAAAGGAGTTCCAGTGGATCCTCGGAAGATATAAGTTTTCTTCTTGAAACCACTTAGGAATGTTTTAGATATATGCAGTTTCCTTGGCCTATAAGGATATTATCAACTCACTGTTCGTGATTTCTCACATATTGCCTCACTAATGAAAACATTGAAAAGAAAGGGTGTTTCTATCTAATGGAATGAAGAGTGCCCAAATTCATTCCAATAGATTGAGGTTAAATTTAGATCAAAACCTATAATCACATTTATTGAGTTTGAACAAGGTTATGTGGTATAATTTAGTGCAACAGGATCTTGGATGAGTTATAAACACATATAGACAATACGCCAACATTTGTATTTCACAGTGGTTTTTTTCATTTCGTGGTAGTTCAACTACCCCACTGCAAAAATTGTGTCGGGAAATAATTAGTAGCATTTTTTAAAAACCATCATTGAACGATTTAGTGACGGTTTTTAGCAGCGGTTTAAACTGCCGCTAAATCTTTTTCATTTTTTAATTTTTTTATATTTTCGTTATTTATTTATTATTACCACGCTCATGCCCATATCTATGAATAAGTCCATGTCCATGCACATGCCCATGCAATATATAGAAATTCTTTGTTGGGTGAGATTTGAACCCCTTACATCATGCTTATTCTCCAAAGACTTTACCACTCCAGCAGGCTCTTCATGTGGTCAATAAATTGAATTTAATATACTTATACACATATATATTAATTGGAAAAACAAGTAATACACAACAAAGAGATACACACTAAATAATTACTAATTAATAATTATTAATCAATAATGATTAATCAATAATCAATAACCAATAATTAATAATATATAATATATAATTTATAATATATAATTTATAATATATAACAGATAATATATAAGACATAATATATAACACATAATATATAGAACATAATATATAATATATAATATATAACATATAATATATAATATATCAAAAATAATATATAATATATAATATATAATATATAACTTATAATATATAAGTAATGTATACAAAATAAATTAATTAAAAATTAATTGTATATATGACAAATCAATAACAAGTTTATAATAAATTAATAAATAATAGGGAAATAGAGAAATAATAAATAAATGATAAATAATAAATAATAAATCATAAAACATAAATCATAAATCATAAATCATAAGTCATAAATAATAAATAATAAATAGTAAATAATTAATAATTAATAATTAATAATTAATAATTAATTATAAATTATAAAGAATAAATAATAAATAGTAAATATTAATTAATAATTAATAATTAAAAAATAATAACTAGTTAACAATTAATAATTAATAATAAAAAATAATTAATAATTGATCATTAAGAATTAAGAATTAAGAATTAATATTTTATATTTTATATTTTATAAATAAACAAATAATTATTAATTAATTATTATTAAATAATTAATAATTAATTAAATATAAATCAATAAATAATGAATATTGAATAAATAATTAAATAATTAATAAATAATTAATTAATAATAAAAATTAAAAAAATTAAAATTTAGTAAATTAAAAATAAATTAATATATAACAAATAATAAATAAAAAATAAAAAATACTAAATAATAAATAAATATTCAATTAATTAATTAATAATAAATAATAACAATTTATTAATATTCAATAGACAATATTTAATATTTAATAAAGAATTAATATTTATTTAATAAATAATTAGTATATAATAAATAAATAAATAATAAATGAATGATAAACTAATAATAAATTAATATTTAGTAAATTAAAAATAAATTAATAAATAATTAATAATTAATAATTAATAACAAATAGTGAATCATAAATAAATACATAAATAATTAAATAGATAAATAAAAAATACTTCACTCATAATTAATAATAACTAATAACTAATTATTAATAATTGATTATTAATAATTGAAAATTGAAAATTAATAATTAATAATTAATATCTAATTTTTAACATTCAAAATTTAATATTTAATAAATAATATTTATATAATGAATAATGAATAATTAATAAATAAATAATGAATACCAAATAAATAGATAAATAAATAAACAATAAATGAATAGTAAACTAATAATTAATTAACTAATAATTAATGAATTAATTAATTAAATAATAATAATTAATGTGGACATAATGACTAAATAATAAATAAATATTAAATATTAAATAAATAAATATATAACAAATAATAGATAAATAATAATAATAAATTAATTAATAAATAATAAATAAGTAATAAATAAATAAGTGATAAATAAATAAATATTAAATAAGTAAATAAATAAATAAATAAATTATAAAATGTTAGAGAACTTATGAAAACCCTAAAAACACTGAAATTACCATAAAATATGATCCAAGACCCCCTTTTAGTGCTACAACTAGTCAAATTGAAGATCATGAAATGAGTTTCGATATGATATGTTGTACTGGAAGAACAGACACATGTATTGAATGTTATAACAGTTTGAATTTTTTGAAATCTGTGTTTGAAACTAAACCCTTTGTTTTAAGGCTTTCTGGGCCTTTCTCGCAGAATAACAAGATGTACAATACTCAAAGAGTTGGTACCAGTCCTATGTGGAAAATAGCTCATCGTAGGATTAAATTTGATATGTGATAGAGCCCAAACTGACACCAGGATTAAATGTTATGGTCGTTTGAAGTCCGAGTTCTATTTTCAACTTTTGAATTTTGAATATATTTTTTCCATTGATTATCACATGATTTAAATGTCACTTTTGTTTTGCTCATTTTATAAACATTGATTTTACTGGTTGTGAAGCTGAAATAGACTCTCGGATCAGAAGTTATGGTCATTTGATGTCGAAGTCTGTTCTTCTACTTATTGAAGATTTGTTTTCATTTTAAAAATATTATTAACTACTATTTATTAATATTAATTAATTGACACATTAAAAATATTAAAAATTATATATAATAAACTATATTTTACTGTAAATATAAAATAATAAATAATCAATAATCAATAATCAATAAATATTTTTTAATTCTCTAAATTATTACGGAGGTTTTGAAAAAAACTGCCGCTATTTCGGGGCAGTTTTTTTAAAAAAGCTCCACTAAAAAATCGAATATTTTTTATTTAGATGATACTTAAAAAAATTTGTTGCGGTTTTTTGGTGGTGGTTTTAAAAACTATCGCTAAATTTTTGATCAAAAAACATTTAGCGGCGGTTTTAAAAATTGCCGTGAAAAAAACCACAGCTAAAACACTATTTTATTATTGTGAGATAGATCATGTGGTTGCATATGGATCTTGAAAATTATGAGTGAATGAGAAAAACTACCTGAAACATTATTTTTAATTAATTTTTGTAGTCTATGATTTTAAAACATGGCATAATTTTATTTTTGGTGAGAAATTTATGGTGTTTAAAAATCATAATAGTTTGAAGCACATTTTTTCATAAAGGTATTTAATTTAAAGAAATGAATATGGATAAAATATATTTAAATGTTTCAATTAAACATTATGTATACACTAGTTAAGGTGAACAATATGGATTATGCATTATATAGGAATGTATATAATTAGAAGGCTGAAGAAGCTACAGATTAGTGGGAGCTAATGCTGTTCATAACAGATATGTGTCTGGAATGGGATGTGAAGGTCATGGTGTTACTTTATTTATAGTTTTTTATTCATGATTTGGTTGAACGTGTGAGAGAGTCTTAGACATCTAATCCTGAATGTGTTACCTTTTTTTCGAAACTCAATGGTTGGGTGATCATCAAGGGATGGAAGCTAAGAGGTTGATCTATTATTTGTTTTAGAGATCAAATTTTAGTTCCTCCAATCCATCAGTAATAAATTATTTATTTTTATCACTATTGAAGTATTATTTTCAGTAGATAATATTCAAGATTAAAAATAATTCATAGAATAATTGTTTTCGGCTTACATGAATATATTATGGGTAGATTTGTTTTCGAGATGCCTCACCTCTCAGTAGGTCACGGAAGAACATCAATGACCAAGAATTATATTTCACACATTACAAATTACCATGTAAAAATGGTTGTAGATAGATATGGATTTTGTGATATATATTCCATCAATGATATGGAAACATTATTTCATATGGTTGAGTATGTATTTACTCACAAATCTGACATACTTTATCCATATTCGTGAATCCATTTTGGTAGAAACTTTCTCCAAAATATCTATTCCGGAGGTGGTGAAGATGCATGAGGTTCTAATTTCAATATCATTTTACTAAAACCCTAGGTTCACATCTCAATTTTTGAAATCCTTTCAATAATCACTTGGAAAAAATTGATTATGAGCGAAGCTTATCAACCTCAAAATGAGTGACAATCCAAACGAACAATCCAAAGGTGGAAATACATGCTTAGGGTTTGTCTGATAGATTTTAGAGGCTTATGGAAGGAGAATATATTATTGGTAGAGTTCTTATACAGTAATAGTTATCTAGCCTCAGTATATATGGATCATTTTGAGGTATTGTATTCTCTTTCTCGTCATTCTCTACCATTTTAGGTGAAAAAAGAGCGACTTCACTTATTGGACCAATCCTTTTTCATTAGACAATGGATATGATTCAAATGATCTAAAAGTGAATAGTGATGGAATAAAGTCATTAGAAATCATATTGAGGCCATCATAAATGAATGATATCATCTGAGGTAGTTAATAATGTTTTTCCTAGAATCTCTCCAAGACTAGGTTATCATTATTTTGATAAATAGGGAAATTTGACTCCATGGTACATTGAATTTTTTGAGATAATTCAATGAGTGGATTATATAGTTTATCAATTGTATTTACATCCGATGTATAGTTTTTTTCATAACATGTCTTATATATCTCAATTGAAGAAGTGACCACTTCATCTTTCCCATATGATTCGATGGGAAATGTGGATTTTTAATTATATGCTATGTTGATTCATGTGGAAAAACTAGTTGTGGATTTGAAAGTTACCATGCCTTCTAATTTAATATGGTTTTTAATTTCCCAATTCTGGAAACACCCATAGACTTCATAAATTGGAAATTATCCCCCATTTATCACAACCAATCCACTATAACATTTTAACGTTATCATCATTTTACAATGGCTCAAAAACACATCTTACCATTTCCCAGTTGTAAGGTTCTCATATGCCTTACAACTGAAAACATTCTCTAATTGTAATTTAAATCAATAAATTTATCCCATGCCCAAACCATATATAAAAAAAGATAAGTATGTCTTCAAAATCAGAAAACACATAAGAATTTTATAACAAGGAAACACGAAATATCATCAAAACAAGATAAAAAATAGGAATCATGACTTATAATCCCCTAGGAATTTTATACAAGAAGGAATGTTGATTGTTAACTAAAAATGTACAATTAATCATGGTATAACCATCAACTACCCCACTAAAATTTTCAAGAAAATCACTAATGGAACTGCATTTCATGTCATATACATGACATGTGAATTTCTAAGTTCCCAATATGATGCATGAAATTTCTCGACCATTCCATACCAGGCCAAGGGAAAAATCCAAAAATCTCATAAACCAAAAAGCTGATGAAAATAAACTCTTCACTCAAAGTGAAATAATAATCAGCTTTAATTGAAAACAACATGAACCAAAACCCCTGCCTTTTCCATTTGGTCATTTCCCATATGTGGGGTGTTTAGTCCCTAGATATACCATTTACTATGCAATGACACATTCTTAATTGCATTCCAGCCTACCCAAAATAATAAGATAAAGGAAAAGATAACTATGATACCACTTTGTAACATCCCATCTAGACTAACAACTACATGGGTAGCCAAACTGATCACCACATGGCCTTGAGTGCATCACCCCATATGCCAGAGCGTTCCATATAGAAGATATAGTAAAAACTGGTTCTGTGGGGAGACTATACGCTCATAATCAGAGTAACATAGAGGTAAAATAGTTAAATTAGCTCAGATAGTAGTGGAAGTAGTAACATAACAATTGAATAAATCGTTCCCAGCACCAATTTATAGAACAAATGAGGTCTAATGGATGACCCAATATCTATAATAGATATCATACAACATGATTTAAAATTTTGTACATAACTAGAATCAAGTAAGGAAAAGAACTAAAATGTCCAAAGGTGATTTTCATGAGAATCCTGAGCTCCATCTCAAACCCATGCTCCTAACTCCTCCAGTGCAAGAAAAACAATAGAAGAAAATGTCCAACTCCCTTTAAAAAAGAAGGTATACTCGTGTACCAATGGTACCTGAGTTGGGAGTAAAATCGATGAAATATCAGTAGGCCGACACCTATGATGTATATCCTAATCCATTTCAAGCATTATAAATTAAGTTAGCGTGAAGGTAAATAGATAAGATGTAAATAAAAGTAAATATTCCCATGGGATGTAAACCACTAAACTAGTGGTATAATATATACTCTCCAGGCTCCATGTACAAGACGGTCAATCACCTATATGGAAAAAGCTATAAATGATGCAAAATAAACAAAAAAACATTTTTGTATAATGAGAAGAGTCATAATATTCACTACCAAACTAGATAATCATACATGTAACGATTTACCAAGGACATGAATTATAACAAAATTTATCAAATATCTCACGGACGTTCCATATGTTGAAGAGTCAGAACATGAAGGGATAAATCCACGGTTTTGAAGACCGAGGAATCCATGTCGAGCCTCAGGAGCATCTAAATAGAAACTCGAAGAGGCACTGGTTGGATTCCTAGGAGAATCTCATAGAAGACATTTCCTATTGGAGTCTAAGAATGGTGTCTCTAAGGGGTAGAAAATCCTAATACATTCAACAGAATCAAGAGCCATGGGGCATACACAACACAATGAATCAACTACAACAATCATGATCCTTGGAGAGTTATCCACGAAATCTATACAACCATTCATCAATTTCATATCATTTAACATTCAACACTATATTAGTCTACCAACTCATATATATCCATTTACATTCAATTCATACAGTGAGTATACTAACTCATAAATCAAATTTCATAACTAAATACATCTCATGTGTATACACACTCATTTATCCCAAATCCTAACCAATTCAACCAAGGAGTATACCCACTCATTGTTATAATTCAAATTCAAAATATATAAATCTAACATGAGTTTACCCACTGAAATTTCCTTTTTTATTTATTTACCAATTCAAAAAATCCAATCCAACAAAAATTTTATTCCCACTCTTTTAACTATTTAACATTTAATGCACTCATCCAATTCAACCATTCATGTGAACATGACATTTGGTAAATAGGTAGTACATCTCTTAAAAGACTATTTATGATCCATATTAACCATTTATTCAAAATCATCAACATGATATGGAGCCAACCCAGATATAAACTAGGAAAAAAATTCCCTTAAGTTTTAATTATGCCTCCTGTACTAGGAAAGTATAGGAACACACCCCTTGGGTGCTTCAAAAAAGGTAAATTAAAATTTAAAAGGAAAAGATGGTACTTAGATTGTGAAATAGTTCTATATAAATTTATTATGGAAGACTCCACTTCCAAACTCCATTATCGGCCATGTCTTAAACATGAATTCCACCACAATATTTTATCAAAGCACTGGATAAAATACAAAGCATTATTCCATGAATTAAATAAACATCTAATAAATATTTTTTTTCTTAGAAGGTATCCCACCTTCATTGGAGGGGTTTTGTTATAAAATAGTGACTTTGTTTCTCAGAAAAATCATTTTTTATAACTAAGAAATTAATTCAAGAATGATAATTCAATTTATCAAAGATTACTTATGTTTAAAAATAATGATTTCATAAATTAAAGGGAAAGGTTAGGTATCCTACCTCGAAGAGAAATCAAGACAAACACTTTAGCAGTTGATGTTTTTATGTTGATCTCTCCACACTTTCAAGAACATACATTCCTATATGTGTATCCCTCAACACAATGCACTTATTCCCCTTACCATGAGGGAATATGTACAAGGAATATATATACATATATATGCATACCTATATATGTGAGTGAAAGCCATCACTGGGTCATCTTATTCTCCACATATAATTCCAATGGACCTTAAATCACCAAAGGCCCCAAAATAAATTGGGAAAACCAAACAGTGAAAGAAAACCTTTCCTCGATGTGAAGACATAAAATCAAATTGAATTGTTATGATTCACATTCGGTCATAGATGTCAGGATACACATAAATTTGTGCCAAGAGATCCATTGCATACCATATTAAAAAAACAACCCTTTCCCTAGGGTTTAGTCTGAACTTATCTGGGAAATGGGAAGACCCAAATTTAGCCAGAATGCAAGAATAGAAGGTTCTAAGAGCCTAAACACAATAATTCAAGTGAGAAACCTCAACAAATTAGGATTTATTTACGAATAGAGAGGAGGACATGAGGTAGCGATGTATCACAATCATAGGGATCCTGGGAGGGGTGTCACATGAGTGAGGTGACTGGAGAGGGGTAACTTAAGTGTTTCACCTTATTTAAGTTTTATTTTAATTAATTTCATTTTCAAATGATTCAACTGAAATGATTTGGTCTGCATGTTTTTGAAAAACATGTGCCAATTATGCGCTATCCAATGGAAACCTCGATCACCCCACATGGTTTGTCCTACATTGGATTCCTAACGATGAGAAAACCATGTAGTGAATAGTGTTGAGGTACTTCCCAATTTCCACTAATCATGCGTTATAGGTGAATGGTTTGGAAAACCATTCGAAACATGTGCACATTGCCACTACCCACACCTACACAAGGCCACACAATTTACAATGGGGGTCACAAGGTTTCTGAAAAATTTTGTGCCCTCTACAAACCCCCAAAACATGTGATTTTCAGCCCAAGTTCTCCCAACAATAAATGAGACACCCAAGGGACCTGTTGGGCCTTCACCCATGTTGAAAAACAACCCATCTGAGTGTTCCAAACCTTGAAATTTCATTTTTATGCCCCCTTTTTAAAACATACCATCAAGTAAATGAAAAACTTCAAATTTCATTAAAATTTCATCTGGTCCAAAAACAAGGGATTCTACAAAAATATTGAGAAATCTATGATAGGTCCTCTCACTATTCTCCACTATGGTGATATGTATATAAAGCACAAAATACCTTCTATCATTATGGTGAATAAACTAAAATTTTATCAAAATAGCTCTAAATCCAAATTTTCTTCACACCCGTTTAAGAAGAGGAAGATCAAGGGGAATCAATAGAATAGGATGTTGTCTATTTCGCTCATGGAAAGAAGTTCCATTGGATGAAAAAGTGCAACTAACCAAAAAGAAAGGGAAATCATTAGGTGTTCTTTTATTGAGGGAAATTTATCTATTTCAACAAATTGGGTATTAGAAGCAACTATTGGTGCTCAAATATGTATTTAAATACATGAACCATGTATATTTAGAAATATTGAACGAGGGGAGGTTGATCTACGATTATGAAGTAGAGCTATACTTTTTGGTGTAGCTATCAGGGAATAAATCCTCACATTTCTAACCTTAATGATCCTAGTTTTAAAGGGTTTGTATTATATTCCTTTAGTTTCCCAAAAACTTATTTCTATATCCAAAATTGATACAGATGGATTTATTTCCCAATTTTGGAATAAATTATGCTTCTTTTTTAAATATTGAATTTTTAAGGTAATGAATCGTTAAATAATGATATTTATGTGTTGGATTAAAAAATCACATAATGTAAATTGATAACATTGTTACATCACAAGAATCATACCACACAAAACATTGGAATCACTAGATAGGCCATGTTAATAAAAAATCGATTGACTAAATTACATCAAGATAGACGTTTTTATTGTTTTTAAATAAAACTACTTCATGTATGTCATGCGGTTTTACAAGGAAATATGACCAAATCCAAATTTCATAGGAATGGTGTGAGGTCTAAATAGTTTCTTGAATTAGCTCATATCGATGTGTGTTGACCATTTCCATTTGAGGCAAGGGGTGTTACTAATACTGAATAAATTGTACTAGTGATTTTATTAGATATGGATATGTCTAATTAATGTGGTATAAGTCATATTGTATTGATACATTCAAGGAATAAAAGAATAAAGTTGAGGAATAGCTTGTTGAGAATATTAAAAAACCCCACTATGACCATGTTGTAGAATATCTTAAACAATACTTCATTGATTATTTACTGGAGTTCAGAATATTGGCTCAACATAATCCTCATTATATGCCTCATTGGAATAGTGTAAGGTAAAGGAGTAACCACAACTTTTTGGACATGGTGTGATCAATGATGAGTCATTCAAGTATTCCATTATCCTTTTTTGGATACACATTACAAAAAAATTCATACATACTAAACCAAGTGACAACTAAAGGAATAAAAAGTTCATGGAAAACATATCGGTAAATCTGGGGGCTCTCATAAACACTCTACAACACATCTGGAAACTTGATGTAGGAGTGGCTATTCGGGAAGTGGGGATCAATTTCATCATCTTTGAGTTATTTAATGAGAGAGATAGAGACAAAATCTTGCATGGATGACCATGGTCCTTTTATAATCAACTCCTCCTCATGGAATAATTCAAGGGGTGGGAAGATTTCCAGCGAGTGAATTTACACCGCTCCCCCTTCTGGATACGAATTAAAGGAATCCCATTCAATGCAAGAATGAAACGAATCATTAGAGAAATTGGGGACAATTTAGGTCACTATATTTACTAGGATATCTCAGAACCAATACAATGGGGACCTAAGGTTTGGATCAAGGAGGAAATTGAAGTGTCAGAGCCACTGATGAGAGGAATGTTCCTGAAGATTGAAGACACAAACACTTGGATATCATTCAAGTTTGAGAAACTCCCAATCTTCTACTTTTTCTGTGGTCGCCTTGGACATCTAGAAAGAACATGCACCACAAAACATAAGAGTGGAGCAGGTAACATTATCCTCTAATATGGCCCTTGGCTCCATGCCAAAACGAATAAATATACTTTAATCCCTGAGACAGAAAAACAAGAGGAATGTGACCGTCCCACGTTGACACATACCAGTCAGGTGAAACCCATACCTGAAAAATCCCTAATGCTAGGACCAATGGATTTCCAAAATTATGGCACTCCCAATCAGAGAGAAGCTGGAGTTCACCCTAAACTTATGAAGGATAATACTCAAACATCTACAAATGTGGAGATAATGCAAAAATAATCACCATCACATTGCTCAAAGCCAATGCTGATGCACGTCGAACCACCAGATCCGGATCCTAACCCACAATAGACCATAACATTCACTCTAACAATGGAGGCCCATGTAATGATGGGAACTCGATACTGGGCCCAATCACCCGTCGAACGTGGAAAAGCGTGCAATGAGGAGAGATTTATTAGTATGCGGAATACCCCAAACCCGGGGTCCAGAAAAGACAAAATGAAACATGTCAATCAGGGAGGAATCCCACCAAAATATGGAAAATGAAAAGTGGGAAAACAAGTTCGGAGGAACCAAAGGCTGAGGCAGGCGAGACCCAGCCCCGCCTAGAGCAATGATTTCTTTATGTTGGAAATTTTGTGGTCTTGGAAACCCACGAAAGGTTCGCATGCTTCAGCGTAATTGCACTCAATGTCACCCCGATATGGTTTTCATGTCCGAAACCATACAAGAAAACAAGGGCACCAATGGTATTTATCTGAATTACGGCTTCCAAGGATACTTTCTGGTTCCTAGACAAGGCCATTCTGGGGGCCTCTGTCTCCTTTGGAAGGATAGTGTCAACAAAATTTTTTTGTCTTTTTCCCTGCACCATGTGGTAGCGACTATTCAAACAGACTTTCACCCACCCTGGATGTTTGTGGGATTCTATGGCTGGCTATCCCATAATGATAAGGTGAAGTCATGGGATCTTCTATGCATGCTGCGACATTATTTACCGAGCCCTATCCTCTTTGAAGGAGATTTCAATGAGATTAGGTTCCATAAGGAAAAGAGGGGTGGAATCATTTTACCCTCAACTTCGATGTCAATCATCAAGGATGCTGTCTCTAGGTCGGAACTAGTCGATCTACGGTACACAGGTTGTCCTATTACGTGGTTCCATGACAATACTAAAGGAAACCGCATCGCTGAGCGTCTTGATAGATTTCTTCATTCTTCTGATTAGATTAATTTTTTCAGCATGATTCACATCAGCCACATGGCCCTTAACTATTCGGACCACTGTCAAATTCTCATTGATTGTACACGAGGTGAACGAAATATACAACTGAGCTGACCCTTTAGGTTTGATAGCTTCTGGGAAAAAGACCAAAAATGCGAAGAGGTGATTCAATCATGATAGAAAAGTACCCACGTGGATGTTTGTCTCAATATCCAATAGGTCGCATCTGATCTGAGGTCTTGGAACAATAAGAAATTCTGCCACCATGACTGGCACTGTGGTGTCCTCGAAAAGAGACTGAAAAACCTCCTCAAACAACCAACATCCAATTGCATTCTCTCTATGTTTGGATCCATGCAAAGAGATCTGGATACGGCCCTGTGTATCAAGGAAAGATTCTGGGCTATGCGGGCACGGGATAACCACATTAAAGAGGGGATGATAATACCCGGTTTTTTCACCAGAAATATTCATCCAGGAATCAAAAGAACTATATTACCTGCATCTTACAACCTAATGAAATAAATTTTTCTGACACAAATGGTATCTCGGAGGCCTTGATAAACTATTTTCAGAACATCTTCACTGTAGGAAACCCTTTCATGTCCGCTGAGGTGGAAGATTGTATCAGACCTATGATCACTGATGAGATCAATAAGTAGCTCACCAAAGATGTAACAGATGATGAGATATGCCTGGCTCTGAAACATCTTCTTCCGACTTAGGCCCTGGGACCAGATGGGTTCCACGCACTATTTTTTAAACAATTCTAGCACATAATTGTTCCCGATATCTGCAACATAATAAAAAATATCTGGGCTGGGAATACTAGCATTGCTGCCATCAATGATATTGTCCTTTCCTCATCTCCAAAATTATGAAACCTCTGGCAATCATTGATTTTTGATCTATCATCCTATGCAATGTCTCCTATAAGTTCTTCTCAAAGATCGTTATCAATCAGCTGTGACCTTGGCTACCTGATATTATCTCTAAAAATCAGAGAGCTTTCGTGGCCAATAGACTGATCACTGATAATGCGATTATGGCCCATGAAGTGTTCCATTCTATGAAATATTTCTCCACTGCGAAAAGGGGAACCATGGCCTAGAAATTGGATATGACCAAGTCCTAAGATAGAGTGGAATATAACTTCCTTCGTGTTATTATGATGAAAATGGGTTTCTGTGCTAAATGGAATGATTTGGTCATAGACAGCATCTCGACCATCTCCTTCAAAATCAAGGTCAATGGGGATCTCACTAGAGGATTCCCCCCTTCCCGAGGCCTTCTCCAGGGAGATCCTATCTCCCCTTTTTTCTTCATTCTGGTGGCTGATGAGTTTTCTAATCTTATTTCTAGGGAATCATCCTCTAATTCTATTCATGGGGAAAATGTTTTCTATGTTGGCCCACAAATGTCACATCTTTTCTTCACTGATGAATACCTCTTTTTTTTCTGATCAACAATTAATGAATGTCGGGTGATCTACCAAGAAATCCACTAGTATGAGAGGGCGTCTGGCTAGTCAATCAATCATCAAAAATATGAAATTTCTTTCAGTGCGGTGGTGCCTCTCTCTAAGAGGGATGAGTTATGTGCTTCATCTGGTATTCATATGGTTGTGAAACATCATAAGTATCTTGGCCTTCCCATGGTGATTGGACGATCCAAAAAATGAATCTTTACATCTCTAGTGGAAAGGATCGAGCAAAACATTCTTGGTTGGTCCCCTAAAGGAATTTCTAATGATCGCAAAGATACCCTAATCAAAGTTGTCATCAAGTCCATCCCTAGCTATTTTATGTCCCTGTTTATGCTCTCTCCAATCATCGTCGACCAGATCCACACATGCACTGCCAATTTCTGGTGGGGTAAGAATGATGGAAGGAATCGACCCCAGTAGATGGCCTAGGAGAAACTCTGCAAACCCAAATCAGAGGGAGGGATGGGATTCTGGAATCTTCGTCTCTTCAATGATGCACTACTGGCCAAGAAAGTATGGCACCTTGTTAACCATCCTTCATCTCTTTGTTCACGGGTTCTCTAAGCTAAGTACTTTCCCCACATAGACTTCTATGCTTCCTCTCTTGGTCCCCTCCCCAGCTACCTCTAGAGAAGCATTTTGGGGGATAAAAAGCTCCTGGATAAAGGACTGGTCTGGAGGACTGGGTCTGGCTCATCGGTCAATATCTAGACTGATCCCTGGCTTATCGATAAGGAAGGTATGCGGGCTACATCCCCCATCCAACCAGGTCTTGAAGACGCCACTGTCAGCTACCTCCTTTTCGACCAAGGACATGGGTGGTGTTTGCAAAATATCCTTGATTAGTTTAATGACAGATACCAAATAATCATCATTAGCATTCCATGGGTCCCTAATGCAGGCCCCGACCATCATTTCTAGACCAATCACATCTCGGGAGAATACATGGTGAGATCTGGCTACAGATTGGCCCTAGGCTACCACCCAGTCGGGTAGGACGAGGGACCATGGAAATCAATTTGGATGCTCAAATTTACCCCTAAAATATACCAATTTTGGTGGCAGGTTTACATGGGTACTCTCCCAACTATGATCCTTCTCTCTTACCAACATATGGTTATTACTGCTTTTTCCGTTTCTTCCCGAACACTATTAAAACTACTTTGTACGCCATCATTCATTGCCTCGGAGCTAAGCGTGTTTGGAGTAAATGGGACCCGGCCTCTACCGCTTCACTGGATTTGTCCTATGACCTTCGTGATCTTCTGACACATTGGTAATCCTCTATTTCCTTGACTCTTTCAGGTTCTCTTTGCAGTTTGGAGAGGATTATTTGGGTCCAGCGTAACGATTCCATTTTTCATCAAGCTCACAAACCCCCAGAATTTTGGATTCAACGGGCCAATTCTTGGATTAAGGGCTAGAAAGACCACAATGATCATTTCATTACAGGTGATACCCTTACATTTCCCTCTCATTGGTATCCCCCAACGAAAGGTACTCTTAAGATTAACGTGGACGTGTCTCTCCCAAAGGATGGGCTTGTTTCCCTCGGCCTTCTGGCTCGTAATCATATTGGGAAAATCTTTACTGCAAAATTTGGACCACATCAGGATTTCTGGGAACCGGCATTTGATGAGGCCATGGGCATCCTTGACAGTTTGTTTCTCTCATTGGAATGTGGATGGAGAACTATTATTATTGAGTCTAAATTCCTTACCATAATCAATGATATTAACCAAAATGTTGGTGGGTTCCAGTCTTTTGGCATCATCATTAGGAGAATTCTCTCACTCTTCCATTTCTTCTCTTTTTCCACCTTCTCCTTTACTAAAAGTGAAGGAAACAACATGAACCATCAACTAACAGACCCAAGACCTTTCAACTCCATCCAACTCTGGTTGGAAAATTTCCCTTCTTGGCTTTTCACTTATACTTTTGTTGATATTCATCATTAATGATTTCTGTTTTTAATATAAAAAAACTAAATAAATAAATTCTATATCATACCAATTATATAATGGAAAGAAAATTGTGTCATCTTTTATAAGTGTGTGGGGTTGACAAGTATTTTGTAAAGTCTCTTTAGGTAATAATATTGTATCCTAAACCACAAAGTGAATATTTATAGGATATGTCAATGAAACAAAGCAATAATACCAATAAAATCTTTTAGAAAAAATATAGTGGTTGACAGATGTCCCAAATTTTTTGAGAAGGATCTTATATCTAAAATATATAGTGCGAATAAGATATTCTTAAATGATATCCAAGCTCAAGAAACCCAAGAGTTGTAGAAGGATAAAATTCTACAAATCCCATTGGAATAATAAATTGTTCTAGAGACACAATTACTGCATAAAAGTAATATAGATGTCAAAGAACCAAAAAGGTATGATTTATAGTCATCAAGGATAGTGACTAATTATTATTTAATAATAATGATCCTATAATCAAAATCATGTAGTAAGTGTCACTAATGTTTCCATGTGTAAAGAGGACATGAATTATGAAATGGATTTTGTGTACCAAAACCATGTCTGAATTTTGGTATAATATCTAGTATATGTAAAGACTATTTTTTTAATAGGGTGTTTAAGAATAAATTGAAAATTTAACTACAATTTAGTACCTATAAGGAGATACTGGTTGTAAAAGGAATTAAACTGCTTTAAGGAATTTACTACAAAAAAATATTGTCACCAATTCCAATGATAAAATCCATAATAATTCTACATTTCATTATGGTTTCCATGGTTATAATATCTAAAAAAGGATTTCAAAGTAGATATACCTAACTGGATCCTTTAGGAAGTTGTCTATATGACACAACCCAAAGGTTTTATAAATCCAAAGGATTTCAACAAGGTATAGATGTTGCACTGGTCTATTTATGGATTAAATAATGAATTTAGTTCATGGAACATTAATTTTGATGAGTCTATATTGGGATTTGGATTCATAAAGAATGAATGAAAGTGGTGTGTCTATAAATGGTTTATTGAGAGCATAGTAATTTTCATAATGGTATACGATGATGAAATATAACTCATTGGAAATGAATTTCGAGTATTACAGTCTATTAAGGTGTTGTTAAATAAATGATTATTCATGAAAGTCATGGGTGAGGAAGAATATATTCTTATGATCAAGATTCATCATGATACATCCATGAGGTTTCTCATCCTATTTTAATGTACAAACAATGGAAACATATTGAAAATATTTAGTACAGAAAAATCTAAGAGGATATTCTGGTAAGTGTCACAGGGAGTTCATCATTCTAGGAAAATTTATCCGGAAAGACATAATGAAAGAAGCATAATTGTTAGGATTCCATACACATCAGCGATTGGGTCAGTCATGTATCTTATTCCATGTTCTACGATAGATATCGCTAACTCATTTAGTGTGATATGAAGACATAAAAATGTTCCAAGTTACTACCATTGTATGATAGCCAATATCATCCTTAAGTATCTGAGGCATACTAAGTATATGTTTCTTGTTTATAGATGATATGTGGATTTATTCATCAGAGGTTATGAAGATTCTTGTATCCAAACTGATCATGTTGACCTAAAGTTGAAAAGGGGATATATATTCATATTGAAAAGATGTGTTATGAGTTGGACGAGCACAAAGAAAGTTGTGGTTATATATTCTACAGTAGCATCTGAGAGTATTTCAGCTTATAAAGTACCTAATAAAGAATTATGGATGTGAGAAATTATACAAGGTCTTGACATGGTACATACTAGAAAATAACCAATCACATTTTATTGAGATAAAACATCAGCGGTGACTCCTGCAAGAGTCATGGTCACATCAGTGGATAAAGCACATACATAGAGGTATCATCTCTTGAAGGAATTTTTCTCAAAGAGGTGAAGTTTTAAGGAGTAGTATTTCCATGGAATACTACATGGTTTACCCCTCGAATAAAACCATAACTCAGCAGAAACATGACTATCATGTGTGCTCTAGTTGACTAAAGGTCTTAGGTAGTCATATCTCATCCAATTGGGAGTTTATTAGAGTTTATGTACTAGGACCAACTATTTGTAATCTGAATATATGTATATAATATATACTGAATATTAATAAAAATTATTATTATATAGATCATTGATATGTATGAATATAATTTCATAATGTTTTATATTATACATCAAATGTATAATGTCAAAATATTTCCCTGCTATGATGATAACCTTGATGTGTTATAAAGACATTCCTAAATAATTTTTTGTTGTTGGATAAAGTACTATGATGGGACACACAATACATATATTTTTATGTGTGAGTACTCATAAGATTATGAGGGTTCTTCTCATTAAGTGCAAACATAGTAATATCAAATATGGGAGATTATGATAACAGACCTACCTGTAGTAATTCTAGATGTTTTGGTGTTATTTGATATTCTTATATGTGAGTGTATGTTATAGTACTTAGACTCTAAGATTATTATTATTGATTATACATATCACATACTTAGATTTGTTTTATAAACTATTATTATGGATGTTTATGGTGAAATTTGATAGGATGGATACATAATGAGTGACCTGTCATTAATAGATAATTCATGTAAGGATTTTTCCGTTCCATATTTATGAAAGCTAATATCTTATTCCTTTGATTGGAATGGAACCATATCCCTAAATTCCATGGCCATTGTGTAACAATGTGTTAATTTCAGATAGTCCCATAAAGAGGTGTTGAGCATATAGGTTGGTGACATAAATTTGAAACCAACTTGATTAAATATTGAGATGAAGGGATTATATTACACAGTGAATGTTCAAATGTGATTGTCAGAGTTGGGATATTAATATCTTACTCTTTGTTTCATAAAACCTTTCTTATGCATTAATCATTGACATTATGCAAATCTATCTTATACCTATGAGAATGAATCCAAGAGGGTCACACACTATGTGTTTCCATTGATTTTGATTAAATTCTATTCGAATTTAATTATCAGAATACATATTATTCTCAATATCAAGAAATAATTTTATTCATGTTCTATTGATCACTAATATTTTCAAAGGTAATAAATATATGTTTTTTTATTAAAAAATAATTTATTTGATTACATCAATATATATAAAATATTAGTTATATGGATTGTGAATATAATATTTATTATATTTATTGTATATTTTTAATAAATATGTAATCAATATATTCTGAAGAAAAATTTTATTTAAGAATGAAATATTTATTTTGTTGTTCAATTAATGCTAGATGAGTTTAAATGAACCAAGATTGAGTTTGGTGATTAATATTATTTAACAATACAGTTACATAATTTTTATTATCATGAAAGTTTTCGCGTGCCACAAATTAATAATAATATTATTATTATTACGTTCCATGGGGTTTATAAAAGATTTTAAATGTTATTTAATGGATGATATAAAATTAAATAATATTTTAACCTAACCCCTAACTCTATAAATAAACATTTATGTCTAATTTATATTGCATGAAGATATGGAGAATAGAGAATTGTTGCACACTACAAATTCTCTATCAAATCCTTCTTCTCTATCCCTCTCAATAATGATAAGCCTATGTTATATTTCTTCAAGAGAGAAGGATGATAATGAACAATCAGATACATTTGATTCACTGCACTGGTGCATGTAAATCGAGTGGTGTTTCTAAAAGATCATTGGATCACATGTGGATCGCCACTATATGGATTCAATCCTTGGATCCTAATAGTGCAATTATGTCAATATGATAGGGTTTTTTATAATAAAAAATTCATAATGATGAAAGTTTCTAAGCCCATGTATTGATTTATTTAGATATTAAATAAATTAATCATAAATTTTACATGGAATATCATCACTCATGGTAGCACTACTTGGTGCCCACATGTACAAAACACCACTTGGTTGGGCCCTTGATATGAATCCCCATCACTCAATCGGTTGTCTTCATGAAAATGTCTTGAAATCCAAATATTGTGTCATCTTGGAGTCATCATTAATTTTATCAATATATATGAATCACAGAAGATTTTTTCCTATCAACCGTTCAATGGTCTGGTGATTTGATAATGTGTATAGCGTTACTCGGGTCAAATCCTCGGCGATGGTACCTTTTTTGGGGTCTATTATTTTGGTGTTCTCTTTCGATGGGTGGGGGTTGTTAGGAGAGATAATTACAAATGAATTATTAATGTATTTCATTTAAAATTTTAATAATTATTTAGGTGAGTTTAACATTATAGAGTTAATCTTATGATATCCGTTAGTTTTTCTTTATATTTTAATAAATGAACACCCACTACATAAGATTATTATTTATTATAATTAACAAATGTTTTGTCTTTAATACAATATTCAGCAAGGGAAATAATGTTAATCAATTATTATTAGTGTAAGGTTTAATATATCACGAACACTTCTTTAATGGTGGTTCTAATAATCCATGGGATCCACTTTTAAAAAAAACATTTTATTAATCCAAGAAATTTTATGTTAAACATACACAATATCAATTTAGAGAATACTAATTGAGAAAAATCTCTCACTAAAATAACATTACCAAATTATGAATCAACTCAATGGTATGTTTCCCCATGAAATGAGATGGTTTTTAATCTAGTTTATGATATATAGGGTCATAAGTTAAATATATAATAAAAATAATAGGACAATGTAACGCCTCGAACCTAGTTACCCAGAGTTGGTGCATTATTACCTAACATTGGCATGATCACAATAGATCAAGTATCGAAAGACCGATTAGTTTAGTAGCCTTGGAAACACTGGATACATTCATAAATTTTACATTACATAATAAAGTGAAAAAATACAATAACATAGTCTCCATAGTCCACACTCATATCCCCTTTAGACTATCCCTGCAGGTCAGTCATAAAATATTTCTTCTCATCCTAGGAAAAGGAAAACATAGAAAGGGGTGAGCTCAGATGCTCAGTAAGGATAAAAATATAGTGGAAACATTCATAAATAAACATAAACATTTAAGGCAATGTATAACTAAAACAAAACCCTTTTAAACTTGAACTTCAGCATAATTTGGAAAAAGTAAAATAAAATAATTCTATTTACTTACTCACATGGATATTCTACTAGTCGAATAATCACATGCAATATCAATAACCACTTTCATAATGATGGAATGCATAATGTCGGACTATCATAACCACGTAGCCAAGGCCTCGTGCCAAGACTACAAATAATATTTTGTCAAGGACTCATTCCAAGACACTAGTTTGTCTCATGATAAGTACTGATTCATCGAGGAGCTATAGAGGGCTCCACCCGTCACATAATAAGTCCAATGCATTCCTTATATGAAAATGTTTAAACATATCGTAAACCATAACACAATCGTATCACATAAAAAATTCATAAAGGAAACATAAAATTTCCACATTTCAATCACAAGATATCAATACAACACATTGATATAATAAAAACATTGTCAAAACCATTTTCAATACCAAAATAAAAGAAAAGTAAAACATGGTATTTATTTTTCATTTAAAAAAAGTTATCGCATGTAGAGGAGGCTGAAACTCAAATAATGGTTACGGTGGCATCGAAGTCGTCGTCACTGCATACGTAAGACAAATCATTCCTGTTGTCATTTAGTGAAAATGATTCAAATAAAAATATTCCTTTTGAATAAAATTAAAAGTAAAAGGGGTTTATACACCTTATAAAGGAAAGTTGTGTATAAAATAAAATATGCGTCAATGAACGGAGGTTGAGACAAAGTCTCTTACATCGTGTCCGACTTGATTAGATCATTCTTTAACCTCCTGAATAATAAACTAGAGTTAATTTATACTTTATTAAGAACCTTTTTCAAGGTCATTATTACTTTTATATGACTTACTACTATGTTATGAACATTATTTAATTATTTAAGTTAATGACGGTCGTTTTGTCGATCTTTGGTAATTGAGTAAAAAGTAAACTTCTTATAATTACAAGTTGTTCATGTGGTAAAATATCTATTATATCCAGAATTATATTCATGATTTATATATTGTATATATCATATATATCCATTATATACATTCATTTATAATATTACATAACATTTAGAGGTAATAAATGAAATGCACCATTCATGGAGACGGTAAGGCGTACGTATGCATCAACACTACTTTCATTTCTATTTTATATTTAATGGAATTAAATCATAATGGTATAAAGTTATATTATAATTCCAGTATAATATCATATATAATATCATTTACTTCATCCTTTATACGTCCCACATATGGCATTAATGATTCAAATCACTTTGAGGGGGCGGTAGTCCGCACTTCCGAAAATGAAGATATCATGTTTACTCGTAATGGAAACCATAAATGTATGCCATAAATTAAAAATACAGAATAATATTGAAACCATAAAGATAATATATATCATATATAAATATAGTTACATCTTAATGGCCACCATGAGAGGTGTAAAATGATAATCGAACAATCATCGTTTCGTGAGGCAGTAATTCCCCACCCACAGAAACAGTATGTTCTTTAACCATTTGACGAAGGTCTGTGTAATTTTTAATCAAATAATTCTCATAAAAATATCCTCATATATTTAATATACTGGTGTTGTTACAAAATAACAGAATGAAAAGAGTTTAAGGGGTTGGAGAAGAAAAATAAAATAAAAGAACATAAGAGAAGACATTACCTTAAAATCGGGTAACTCTTTTTGATTTGAGACAAAGGATTCCTTCGGAAGACTTCTGCCCAAAGTGAGGATTCTAGGATTAAGATAGGGAAGTTGAGAGAGTATTTGGGTAGAGTTTGGCTGAGCCAAATGGCTTGATGGTGTGAATAAGGTGGTATAGGTGGGGGCCTTTTATAAGAGGAGAGGAGGGGCACTCTTGGAAAGTCAAGAAATGTTACTTTATTAAATAATGAGTTTCATATTTTAAAGGTCACAAAATTATATATTTCGAGGATAAGGTTATAAGGGTTTTAAATATACTCATTCAATATGTTTATAACAAGTTTATGTCATAGATTTCACATTATATTTTCATTTTATTTTAATCGTTAATTAATGAGGTAATCACTACATCATCGGTGTCATAAATAAATTTATTTATTTAATGCCGAAAAATTCTAAAAAAACAACCATGATGTAGGAAATATTTTTTAGGTTTATAATTAATATTTATAGTTAAAAATACGACCTGTATAACCACTTATAAAAATTGTTTTAGTAAAACAATACATGTTTGGGACATTTTTATTTTTTCTTTAAATAAAAGGTATTAATGTCATTATCTTACACAAGTGGCTCCATGGGGTCCCCAAGTTGACCCATGGATTTTATTGGTCGGAAATGACTCATAAAATAAGGGTAGAACATGTTTAAAGATAATTTTCATATTATTATAACATTATATTTATCTTAAATTACACTAATTACCTATAATCGCGATTAATAAAACTTAAAAGTTACTATTCACCAAAAATTATTTTCATCCCATTGAATCACATTTTACTTCTTAATTACAACCACATATGTAGGATTTTTGAAATTAAATTCACAGAAGCATTAAAATTTCATTTAAATGAAAAATTAGTTTTTTAACTACCACTGAGTGGTTTCACTATTCATCAAAAATTGATGTTTTTCAGAAAAATACAAAAAACTCACCCTAAGAAATATTTGATATTCCAATTTCAAAAATGGTGTCTATTTTACAAGATTCCAAATATATAATTTTCATTAATTAATTTTATAATTAATTCCCATTGTCAAAACAAATAGCATGTTTTTGAGAAACAATATCAATCAAAAGATTGACAATTTTTTATGTCCAATTTAAAAGTAAAATTAATTATAATGACCACCATTGGATAAAATGGAAAAATTATATTCTAATTATACTTTAAAACCACTCAATATTATAATTTATCACTATAAATTATTTTGATTAAAAATGTTGTTTTTAAGTATTTTTCACTATTCATTGAAAATTGGATGTTCTCAGAAAACGACCAAAAATTCAACATAGGCTAATTTGGATGTCACAAATACAAAAATGAACTCCACTATGAAATATAAAATTTATATCATTTAAAAAGGTTGGTATTATTTTTCATAACGGATACATTGATTAGTCGCGGTGGGTTAGAATCTCGAACTTGCGTACAATGCAAGCTATTGCATTATTGAAAGAGAAGCATACCATGGAAGCTTGATGTGTTACATTATCCCCTCCTACAATAAATTGCGTCCTCATGAATTTAAAATGCTCTTCGAAAAAAAAGGTTGAAAATAGAAAATACCTTTGTGGAAAACCCACATCGGATGTAAGGTTAATAAAATTTAGGCTTAATAAGAAGGAAAGGGAAATGAAAAAGTCACCACCAAATTATGATCTCGATTAGTAGAACATTGGTGGAAATTGTAGACATATAATTGGAGGAAAAACATAAATATTTTTATGGAGTGATTGAGGTCATCAATCAAGAAAAAGTGTAAAATTAAGGGCCTCAAAGCCTTCAATCTATGTTGATTTAAAATATCATCAGTTCAACAAAACATAAGTTATTATGATAACACATTTTTTATTTTAATATCTCTTTCCTAAAGTTTAAGAATTAATTTATTCATATAATAAGAGATAGGTATATATATAGATATATATACACGACAAGTAGAGTTTCAACCTTCAACTAATTTCTACCACAAACTCATCTTTCACTCAAATAGAACTCAAAAATATTATATTTATTCTAATCGCACAAGGTTCCAAATATTAACACATACCATTTATATTAGGAAGACTATTTTTTAATAACCAGGGACTTCCTGTAGGCTAGTGTTAGGTAATAAAGGCCTATCACACTATGTTTGTGGGTTTGATTCCTGTAGCTTTGTCTGACGCGACGGGATATCACCCGACCTACAGGTTATCCTATTCCTAATACTATAGTATTATAATATTTGAAAAATATTAATAATAAATGTTATAACCTTCAATAATACTATTCAAATTTCAACTTAATCCATTCCAAACATTATAGTTATCCAAAATACCTTTGTCCATACTCACAGTCCAAATTTTATAAGGAAGGTAAAAACAATGAAGATCATTTTTTCCACGTAATAACATGTAAATACCTTCATCATGTATTATTTTAAAACACTGAAACATCGTGAATTACCATAAATCCTTATTGACTACATTCATGATCCGTTATTCCTTATAGAATACTATATATACTCCTTCTATCCAAAAATGTATACAAATTATTAATCAGCTTCAAGGAAGTCAAGAATATCTGATATAATTTATCCAAATCAATCATGTATTTTTCCAAAATCACTGTCTCGGTATCAGAACCATATTATGGTTTATCTTTTTCTCATCCATATATTTTCCAAATATTTAACCTGCTATTGAGTCACTTTTCTTGCTTCCACACAATCTCAAGTCCTTAATGAAATAGTACTGTAGTAAAATCCTTATTTACTCCATAATTATTATAACCAGTACATCATTGATACAACACTGAAATGACATAATTCTTTAATAACAACATAAGAACTCTAATCATTCCTCCTCATCTAAGGTAGTATCATAACTTTATTATTATCCAATAGAATCATTTTGGGCATACTATAATTATTTAGACATTGGTTTGCGTAGTGTCCCCACTCCTTGCAGATGTAGCATTGTAAATTTGAAAACTTTTTCTTACCCTTGTAGTCACGCACTTGGTGTCCTTTTTCTCCACACTTATAACAAAATCTCATTCCCTTCAGGCAAGTTCCATGGAGTTTCTTCCCACAGTTATCACATATTGGAAAATTCTTCTTTTCCCTCTTCCATTTATCCATCTTTCTCTCTTCCATCCTTTTCTTCTCTTGCTTCCATTTAAAGCAAAGAAAATTCTTTTCTTTTATTTTTAACACATGATACTATTTGTTCATATGTTGAGAATACATGGGAGACTTTTTCCCTTCTAAATGTTGGCTTAATACCGTGAAATATATGATCCTTCTTACTCTTTCGATTATACGTATTGATGGAGTTCATAATCCTTATACTAGTTGACATTTCTATACAATGGCATAAACTATGTTAGTTTATGAATTGCAATGAATAATTCCAAACATGTAAAATACTTAATGTAAATTGAATAGTTTATAGACATAATTGATAATCATAATGATGTTTTCGTTGTTGAATTATATACTCATAAACCCTTCACAATGGTATGTAAAAATGAAAATTATCCTAAGTATATCCCCCAAGAGTGTCGTAACAAACAGTGAAACAAGGCCCGTTGTTGTGCACCAGTTCCCGTTCGAGTCTAGCTCAAAGCGGTATTTTCAGGTTTTAACCCTAGGTAAATCTGTGCCAGAGCCGCCTCTACCTGCTCATATCCAGACAAGGATTTATTGCTCAGAAAACTCACAAAATCTCAACAATACCAAAATTCTAGGATGTTATTCTATACTAATCCTCAATGTTTATCTTATGAACATGTTCTCTAATCAGATTTTATCTAAATCTAGCTTCCAAGGTTCGTACTAAAATGCCTCCGATACCAACTGTAACACCCCGACCCCAGTTACCCAGAGTCGGTGCATTATTACATAACATTGGCATGATCACAAAAGATAAAGTCTCGAATGACCGATTAGTTTAGTAGCCTTGGAAACACTAGATACATTCATAAATGTTACATTACATCATAATGTGAAAAAAAAATAACATAGTCTCCATAGTCCACACTCATATCCCCTTTAGACTATCCCTGCAGGTCAGTCATAAAATATTTCTTCACATCCTGGGAAAAATAAAATATAGAAAGGGGTGAGCTCAGATACTTAGTAAGGATAACAATATAGCAGAAACATTTATAAATAAACATAAACATTTAAAGAAATGTATAACTAAAAAAAGCCTTTTAAACATGAACTTCAGCATAATATGAAAATGTAAAATAAAATAATGCGATTTACTTACTCACATGGATATTCTACTAGTCTAATAATATCATGAAATATCAATAACAACTTTCATAATGATGGAATTCATAATGTCGGACTATCATAACCACGTATCCAAGGCCTCGTGCCAAGACTACAAATAAGATTTTGTCAAGGCCTCGTGCCAAGACACTAGTTTGTCTCTTGAGACCTACTGATGCATCGAGGAGCTATAGCGGGCTCCACCTGTCACATATTAAGTCCAATGCATTCCTTATATGAAAAAGTTTAAACATATTGTAAACCATAACACAATCGTTTCACATAAAACATGCATAAAGTAAATATAACATTTCCACATTTCAATCACAAGATATCAATACAACACATTGATATAGTAAAAAAAAATTCAAAACCATTTTCAATACCAAAATTAAATAAAAGTAAAACATGGTATTTATTTTTCATTTAAAAAATGTTATCGCTTGTAGAGGAAGCCGAAACTCAAATAATGGTTACGGCGGTGGAGAAGTCGTTATCGCCGCATACGTAAGACAAAACATTCCTTTTTTCGTTTAGTAAAAACGTTTCATATAAAAAGATTCCTTTTGAATAAAAGTAAAAGTCAAAGGGTTTATACACCGTATAAAGGAACGTTGGGTATAACACAAAATATGCCTCGATGAAAGGAGATTGAGACGAAATCCTTACCTCATGTCTGACTTGACTCGATCGTTCTTTAACCTCCTGAAAAATAAACTAGAGTTAATTTCTACTTGATTAAGAACTTTTTTCAAGTTAATTATTCCTTTTTTATCACTTATTTCCAGGTTATGAACATAATGTAATTATTTAAGTTAATAACGCTTGTTTTTTCGATCTTTGGTAATTGAGTCAAAAATAAACTTCTTATAATTACAAGTTGTTCATGTGGTAAAATATCCATTATATCCAGATTTATATTAATGATTTAGATATAATATATATAATATATATCCAGTATATAAATTCAATTTTAATATTACATAACATTTAGAGGTAAGAAATGAAATGCACCGTTCATGGAGACGGTAAGCCGTACGTACGCATGAACGCTACTTTTATTTCTATTTCGTATTAAATGGAATGAAATAATAATGATATAAAGGAATATTATAATTCCAGTATAATATCATATATAATATCTTTTACTCCATCCTTTATACGTCCCACGTATGGCATAACGATTTAAATCACTTTGAGGGGGCGGTAGTCCGCAATTCTTAAAATGAAGATATCACGTTTACCCATAATGGAAACCATAAAGGTATTCCATAAATGAAAAATAAATACTAATAATGAAATCATAAACATAATATATATCATATATAAATATAGTGACATATTAATGTCCACCATGAGAGGTGTTAAATGAAAATAGAACAATCATCGTTTCGTGAGGCAGTAATTCGCTACCCACAGAAACTGTATGTTCTATAACCATTAGACGAAGGTGTGTGCAAGTGTAAATAAAATAATTCTCTTAAAAACATCCTATTATATTAAATATACTGGTGCTGTTACAAGATAATGGAATTAAAAGAGTTTAAGGGGTTGGAGAAGCAAAATAAAACAAAAGAACATAAGAGAAGTCATTACATTAAAATCGGGTAACTCTTTTTGATTTGAGCCAAAGGCTTCCTTGGGAAGCCTTATGCCCAAAGTGAGTCTTATAGGAGTAATAGAGTGATGTTGAGAGAGTATTTGGGCAGAGGTTGTCCAAGAAAAATGGCTTTATGGTGTGAATAAGGTGGTATTGTTGGGGGCCTTTTATAAGAGGAGAGGAGGGGCACTCTTTGAAAGTCAAGAAATGTTACTTTATTATAGAATGCGTTTCGGATTTTAAGGGTCCCAAAATTATATATTTCTAGTATATGGTGATAAGGGTTTTCAATATACTCATAAAATAGGTTTTTGATAATTTTATGCCTTATATGGTACATTATCTTTTCATTTTCTTTAAATCGTTAATTAATGAGGTAATCGCTGCATCATCATGGTGTCATAAATAAATTTATTTATTTAATGCCTAAAAATTCTAAAATATTTACCATGATGTAGGAAATAGTTTTATATTTCTAATTAATATTTATTGTCAAAAATATCACTTGTATAAGACCTTCTAAAAATTATTTTAGTAAAATGATACATGTTTGTGACATTTTTATTTTTACTTTAAATAAAATGTATTAATGTCATTATCTTACACAAGTGGCCCCATGGGGTCCCCAAGTTGACTCATGGATTGTCTTGGTCGGCCATGACTCATCCAATAAGGGTAAGACAAGTGTAAAGGTAATTTAATATTATTATAACATTATATTTACATTAAATTACAGTAATTACCTTTAATCGCGATTAATAAAATTTAAAAGTTACTATTCAACAAAAATTATTTTCATCCCATTGAACCAAATTTTACTTCCTAATTAAAACCATGACTTTTGGATTTTTGAAATTAAATTTAGAGAAGTGGTAAAATTTCATTGAAACAAAAAATCATATTTTTAACTACCACTTAGTGGTTTCACTATTCATCAAAAATTGATGTTTTTCAGAAAAATACCAAAAATTCACCCTAAGATATATTTGATATTCAAAATTAAAAAATGTATTCTATTTTAAAAAATTTCAAATATATAAGTTTCATTAATTAATTTTATAATTAATTCCCGTTGTCAAAACAAATAGCGTGTTTTTAAAAAAAAATATCAATCAAAAGATTGACAATTGATTATGTCCAATTTCAAAGTGAAATTAATTATAATGACCACCATTGGATAAAATGGTAAAATTATATTCTAATTATACTTTAAAACCTCTAAATATTATAATTTATCACTATAAATTATTTTTATTAAAATTGTTTTTTTAAGTATTTTTCAATATTCATTGAAAATTGGATGTTCTCAAAAAATGACCAAAAATTCAACATAGGCTAATTTGGATGTTACAAATAAAAAATGAAGTCCATTATGGAATATAAAATTTATATAATTTCAAAAAGTGGGTATTACTATTCATAATGGCTACTTTTATTGGTCGTGGTGTGTTAGAATCTCGAAGTTGTGTACAATGAAAGCTATTGCATTATTGAAAGAGAAGCATACCGTGGAAGATTGGGGTGTTATAGAGAAGATAAGATTAGTGGGTTGAACACACAAAAAAATGGTAAATATAATTAAACAATGAATTTTTATTGAATTAGAATGAAAAATAATGAAATTATTGTAAACTTGATTTAAGAGAATTTATGAACATTAATATTAAAAAATAGTGGAAGGATGATAAATAGAAATTATGATGAAGAATGATGCTTTAATATTTAATCAAAATGAATACCTACATAAAGAATTAAAATTGAAAATACTCGAAGTACATGAATAGAAAGCATTAAGGAATGGTATATCAAGTCGAAAAGTGAGTTTCGAAGGTCCTCCTAATATTTCATCATGTAGTTAGTGATAGACTATCCTCCAATGCTTTAAAATTCCAATTCTTTGCAATGAGATGAGTGGGGTAAATTTATAGCCCATTATGGTGGAATGATTTCCTTCCAAAACATCCCCTTATGTTGGATAAACTATTTTAATCTTTACATAACCATATATGGAGTTATATTCTTATTAAATGATATATATATATTTATATAGAAAGGTAACACTGCAAATTCTATGTTTACTATACTATTGTATCCATTGTTATATCTATTTCCCCAAACCATGTGTTGTTGTGAATTTTTATTTGAGTTTTTCCATAGTTTTAATGTCAATGTATTTATGTATATAAATATTCCATAAAACAAAAACCATATCCTAAAAAATTTTGTGCTTATATCATGATTTTACGAAACAAATTTTGAACTCAATTGGTGGATTGGATTGAGAGAAAAAACAAGAATGGTTGGTTGTTTTTAATTATTAGATAGAATTGTGGGATGAACTTCAAAGTAAATATTAGGCCCCTTTTGATTTATTTGGGAAACTTTTATCCACTATGTTTTTGGATATTAAAGAACATATTATGGAGTTTCATAAAAAATTTCTTTTTGATTGATCTCACAATGTCTATCCTCGTGGTTGTTCCGGTTTCCATCACAGATTTGGTGAGCCTTCTTGTGTGGTCCATATGACCATTTAGATGCCCAGATTGGACCACAATACAATTAAATTATTTTTAGTGAAATGAATTAGGGATCATAAAAATTGATAATAGAACAATTTGGATAAATATATTGAGATTTTTAATTAAAATAGTAAACTAACCCAATTCTAGATTAATTCAAATAATGTACAAAAATTATATTTAGTATTCAAACATAGGTATTTCACAAAAATATGCACTTTTTCATAAAAAATCAATAAATGTAATAGAAAAAAAGGTATTAATAAATTAATTGAGGTGTGTCTGTTTTCCACCTATCTACCAGTCAAAGGTTTGGTGCTATTCTAATGTGTATATTGTTACTTGGGTAAAATCCTCAACAACGGTACTTTTTGGAGTGGACCGTTTATGTTTTGTTTTTGGATAGGGTTTTTTTTGTCAACATTATGTAAAATAAAAGATTTATGTATTTTTTTAACAAATTAACAATTATTGAGTTGATTTAATCATTATGGAGTTAAGATTTTTGTATCCTTGATCTTTGCGATTTATTTCATTAAATTAACACCCACTTCACAATGTTATTTATTATCAGAATTCCAAAATGTTTTGGATTTAATCCAAGCCTCAACTTGGGAACAAATCTCAATGAATTATTATTGATTAATGGATACATATTTAATGAGAAAATTTATACATGTGGATCCAATAATATATGGAATATAAATCTCAATAAAAACATGTCATTAATCTATGACATTTTAAGTTTAATATACAGAATATCAATTTAAAAAATATTTATTTAGAAAAAGATCACAATCACATATCATCCCCATATTATGACCCACTAAAATGGTATATTTAATCATAAATTTATATTTTTATTAATCTAGTTTATTAATTTTATGATTATGATTCAATAATATAATAAAATTAATGGGACAAGATAAGTGTAGTGCTTCGAGCACAATCACGAATGGTGATTCAAATTAAACATATGCTTTTGATTGAATGAGAAAGTGAAAGGATGTAAGGATTTTAAAATTTACTTAATTTATTTTATGAAAATTTATATTTAAAAATATATGGAGGATGAGAATTATAAATTTTGGTGAAGAAATGTGATTCATAATTTAATCGAAATGAAAATATACATACATGATTACAATTGAAAGAACATGAATCACATTAAAAGAAAGCATGGAGGAATGGAAAATAAATTCAAAAACAGATTTTATGAGAACCTACCAAGAATTTTTCAATGATATGGTCCTTCCAAATTAACCTCCTAATATTTTAAATGAAAAACCCTTACATTGAGAAGAGGGGGTGTATTTTTAGCCAAAGGTGGTGGACAATTTTCCATCCAAAACTAACCCTAAAGTTAGATCAACCATTTGAATATTTATAAATAATAATATTGAGATATAATCTCATTAAAAGTTTTACATATGGATTATGAAATTTAACCCTCCAAATTTAGTATCTATTATATTTTTTAGAAAAAGTGATGGTTATTTTTCCAAACCATATGCTTATGTCCATTTTTCAGTTGATATTTTCTATTCTCTAAATTTGAATGAATTTATACCTATGTAGCTTACATAAAAAAGAAACCATTTCTTAAGAAATTAATATCCAACATCTGGGATTTGACACCATGAAATCTAATCTCCCTAGATCAATTTTATTTAGAGAATGTTCAAGAATATTCAGGTTTGTTTAACTCCTAGACAGAATTTTGTGTTTTATTTCAAAGAATCAAATGAGCCCATTTTAGTGTATTTGGTCCTTAATGTTTTTATCCATGATGTGTTTTTATATTCATTAACATATTAGGGAGTTTATTAAAATTAGGGATTCTTTATTGGTCCAATAAATTATTTCTTCCGGGACGGATGAGTAAGTGTTACCTTTTTATCAATGATGTAAGTTTTACCTTCTTGTATTTTAGAAGGTGAACATGGAACAAATATCAAACTAATCTCTCAACCCTTGTTTTATCTTCTCATAAAACTATTTTTAATTTTTATAACAAGATCACATGTTTATGAAGAGTTTTTTTCAGTATCCCAAGACAAAACCCATTCTCTTTTTCATTTTTTCATATATTTGTTTAAGCACTTTTCAATAACATTTTTATAAAATTACATTAACATGAATCCATTCCCAAAAACCACTATATTAAAACATATACCCCACACTTAAATTGATTATTTTACCTCAATCATATGATGATACATTAAAAATCATGTTAAATATACCAAAAATAAAATTCATTCTACCAAATATAAAATTCAATAAATTGTGTAGTGAAAATATTTATAGATATCCGGTGGGAAAAGGTCTTGGGATTGTAATGTGGCACTCAAAAAAGTGTTTTTCTAGTATTAAAGGGGATTTCAAAAGAAGGATTAATGTAAGGGTAATACAATCCTATTTGGAAATTTTTTTTACATGGTTTAGAAAATGCCTCTATCATATTGATGTATAATAATGTAGGAAATTCAGCTCGAAGGTCCCAAACCTCAAGACTCACGATCAGGGGTAAAAAAACAATATGATAAGATGGCCATAGATTACCTTGGAATTAAAGAAATTTTTTTTCATCAAATTTTGGTAGAATAATTTTCGAAATAAAAAATATTCCATTAAAAATTTATTGGTCTTGACACAAAATTATTTATCTAAATTTATAATGAAAATGAAAAAGGAATGCGATGAAAATATGTCATTGTACACCAAAAAAGGTTGGAAAATATAAAAATTTAACAGTGAGTAATTAATATTTTTTTCTATATTTTTTAATTGTTTTTAGTTTTTTTATTTCAATAAACTCACACTAAAAAATTGAATGTGGAAAAAAAGGGTTTCGTGAAGAAAGTTGTGGAAAAATGAGAATGATAGAGGAAGAAGAATCGTGAGATATAGCTAGAGAGAGAAAATGTGATGATGTGGGGGAGATGGATTTAAAGGGAAAGAGGTTCAAAATGTTTGGATTTGGTGGGTCACATTCTCCATCTGGTGGTGGGTCTACAAAAATATTTAGGGATCGAATAAAAGTTGATGTAGTTTTGGGGATGTTTTTCCTCTCATTCTGATGCTTTATCCAATGTCTATTAATCATGAATTTCCATTTAAAAGAGGGTTCTTCCACCTGTACTACACTAAATAGGTAAATTTTAATTATAATAAAAATACATTCCTAACAAGAATTAAGCATACCAAAGTGAATCCAAAATTGAGTGTTTAAGAGCATTAACTTTTCACCTTCATGTATTATCTTTCATAGGATGTGTTTTTCATGAAGTGTCTTAGCCTTTCATTTGTATAGATTTTAATTCCTGTATGAATCAATTCTAATCTACTCGAGTTCATTCAACTATAGAAATATCTATTCGCCATATATTTTACTATCAGAATTAAATTTTTTGAGAGCCTAAAATGACTTGCATTGGATTTCAATCAGTAATTGAAATGATTTAACAAAAACTATCGAAAAAGGAGACATCCCATTGGGTGTATTATAGGATGTTTGATAATCCAAAAGCACATCACTAATTATATCAGGCTAGTCTTTTCTTTAGGGATTCATAATTCTCTCAAACACCCTTTTCACTTCTCTGTTTGAATGTTCATCCATTCAATTTTTTGGGGGTGATATGTAGTTGAATTTTTATTTACAACAACATTTTTAGCATATATTTCATTGTTTTATTAAATAAATTGGTTCCTAAGTCACTAACCAAGGAATGCTTTGTTCAAAATTGATGGAAAATTTTGGTTTTCATGAACTCACTAATAGTATGTGCACCATCTTTCCTAGTGGGTTTGGCCTTGACCCACCTAGAATAATAATTGACCATAAGAATAATGTTTTATAATCCATGAGAAGGAGGATTGGTCCCATGAAATCCAATTCCCAAACATCAGAGTTCTAAAATAATATTAAGTGATTTTGGGGCATTTAATTTATTTTTGAAATGGCGCTAATGTTTTGAAAAGTGGGATAAGATTGACAAAACTAATGTTAGTCCTTGAAGAGTGAAGGATTTAATAGTATAGAGTCAATGAACTTTTGGGAGGACCTTTATGGTCTAACTTTTCCACTATCAGTCATTAAGTAGTAGAATCCCAAGATGGGAGACTATTCATCTTCATCAACTCATATCATAATCACCATTTCAACCCTAGATTTATAATGTTTATTATCTTCTTAAAAATATATTTTTGAATCACTTTTATGCATTACTTTATTTTCTATTGAAAACATTTAGTAAACACACTACTATCCAATTAATTTACAATTTTTGAATACCATGGTGAATGGGGAGTGAGAGATGAGTTGTGTTCGATGGGAAATTTTGGGTCAATAATTTTAGAATGGGATGAATAATAAATTATACTCAATTGATCAACCACATGGTTTTATTTTCCAGCTCTATATTTGATCACATGGTGAAACTCTTGGAAAAATAGGATCAATATTTTTATCCTTGGTATGGAATAAATTTTCTTGAATAAGAACATTAAATCTAAATAGTCTGCAATGATGATTATTTTGGCACCTAAGAGACATGGAAAAAATTTACCCCAGTAAAAAACCAAAGTTATATGATCATTTTTTAGTTAAAATGTATTTTTTTAGTTTAATCCAATTTTATTGAGGTATAATATATGACATGAGGAATTTATTCTATTCGTTGACCAAGAGAAGCCCCAATGACCCTATAAGAAACCTCACATTTCAATTCAATGGGTGAGGACCTGTATAGGGGTTGTATTATTAAGAAGGATGTAAGAAAAAATTGAGTTAAATGATGGATCTCTTAAATTATTCATCAAAATTGAATGTAACATCATTATGGAGTAGATGAGTGAGTGGGAGGGAAATACTAATGATGTTCTGGATGACTCGTCGATAGAAACTGACATGATCAAAGAATGAACAGATTTCATTAATTGATCGCAGTTCATGAAGTGATTGGATCACCAAAATTTTTGTAGGCTAAACATGAACACCCTATTTAGAAATTATTTATTCTAGATTAATCCCATTAGTAACCATGAAGTTACATTTTTTAAAATTTAGTACATGGTAATATTTGACACAATTTTGAATGTCTATAGAGAGTGAAGGTAAGAATGATTCAAATGACTCATCGTAAATGGTGAAGTCATACATTAAGAACTCCATGAAATTATCAATTCATTTATAAAATATAATCATTACAAACCTTTGGAATGTTGTAGAATCATTGGAAAGTCCTAAATGTATTATCCTCTATAAATATGTTCCAAAGGGTAAAGTGAATGTAGTCTTTTCTGGGTCCTGAGGTGTGATTGGAATTTTGAAGTAGCCGGTGTATCTATCATAAAACCAATAATGTGACCTTCTATACAAAATTTCTAAAATTTTATAAAGGAATTTAAGAGGGTAGTTATATTTTTATGTTTCAACATTCAATTTCCAATAGTCGATCCACGTACACTATTTTTTCACTCTAGTTGTGAAAACCTCTCCATGTTCATTTGTGACAACAATTATTCCACCCTTATTAGGTACTACTTCAATAAAAATAACCCATTAAATATAAAAATTTGGGTTGATAATACAAACCATTAAGAAGCATGGTCCTCTCTCCCCTAACTACGCCAATTATGAGTGGGTTTAGTCTTCTTAGAGGTTGTCTGATTGGATTGGATAATTATTCTAGATGGATATGGTGAATGAAAAGCGTTGGGTTGATTACAATTATGTAATATATGGCCAAGATGAAGGTATTGTTTTCCTCAAATATATAAACAAGTTTATACTCCCCATTTTTAGTAAGTGCATCATATATAATGGAATAATAAGAGTGATAATGGAAAAATAATGCATATTTCAAGTGCATTGGAAGGGGATTCAGATCAATTTCATCCTTTATTTTCGAGATAGAAACTTTTGGAACAGAGTAAGGTATTCTAGTTTTATTTTATTCATTTTAATCAATACCTTATAAGGTATAATAATAGATATCATAATTTAGATGATATTTAATAGTGTTTTTAAGATCCTCTAGATTGATGGACTCAATGAATGAATGGTCAAAATTAGCTTCCCCATTAATGAATTGGTTAATCAGGGTGAAAATTTCATGAACTCCTCTATAATTAGAACAGTATATACATTATGGTATGGGATAAATACCCTCTCATAAGTGTTATTTTAAAAATTGATAAAGAATGTGGAGTAATCCTCATATTTTTATCACAAAGCTTGAAGAATGATGAACTTGACCAGTTCACCAAATTTCCTGGATAAGATTCCAACATTGACATAAATCATAGTTATAGAATTCATGATGAATGCTCTTCCTAAAATTAGGGGGTATAACGAATAATTCATCTGACCTTCCATGTCAAAGACATAAAAATTAGTAGGAAAGATAAAATCATTTACTCTGATAAGGACATCCTCAATTATTCCCTTAGGACTGGCAGTGCTATGACTGGATAACTATATGAAGACACCCATTGGGTGTAAGGTAACAAGAAAAATGTTGGAAAATATGGATTTGAGCATGAAATTTGTTGAGGATCCTTGGTATATTAGTGAATTATCAATGCTGGAAATACTTATTTGGCTGGGAACAATAATGGTCCCTTGATAGTTTCACTCCTTGGGTATGGGCTGCTATGTAGAAACATTTTCGATAGTCCTAACCTGTCTCTTATGGATAAAAAAATCTATAACAAAATTATCTTACATATGGATTTTTTTTCATTCATCTAAGATGGGAATGTTCCCTTCAACATGTATTAACAAGTCAAACATTCTCAAATCAGGTTCAATGGTATTATTTAGCTTAGAGATACATTAAGAAAGAGGAACTGGGTTCCTTAGATAAATAAAAGGAGGTAAGGGAGTGGATTTGTTTTTTTGGGATTTTTGGTCCTTTATTTTTCAATCTCAACATACAAATGCTCTTTAGAGGATCTATCCTGAGGCATGGAATTTTTTCTTCCCAAAAAAAGTCTAATTTCACATACAATACCCTTGGGGTCAGGAAACAATTGATTTGGGAGAAGGGAATAATTGGTTTTCTGTTTCTATATTAGGTGGATACAATTTGACTTATCAGTTTTTTAATATTTCTAAATATAGAATATGAGAAAGAGGAAATATATTCCCCAACACTTTCATATGGTTTCTTGGAAGAAGAGTCTCTTCCCAAATTGGGATTGACTTGATTTTGATTCTTTTGAAATAAATTTTATTGTATTTAGAATTGGGAAGGCTCACTAGGATGGTGTAATCTAGGTAGCGAATGAGGAGGATTTCTCCTTTGATGTTGAGGAACAAAATTGTTATTTAGTAGGAAGAAACCACCACCTTGACCACATTATAATTCCTTTTTATTTTGAGTAGGGAATTGTGGGGGTGATAGAAGAGATTACTATACCTCAAGCCAAGGTTATATGTTGAAGATAAGAGCCCAAAGTGGGGTTGGGTGGAGATTCTAAGTAATTTACTTGATAGTTGAGGGTTTGTGTTCTACTGAGAATATATTACATTGAGCTACATTGGTCCAGATGAAACTGACAGATCATCTTGATGCTATGGAAATTTTTTGGTAGCATAAACTGGTGAGGTGTATATTCTATAATTTTTTATAGGTCCATGGAATAGATATTATGGAGAAAATTTGGTTGAGGATTTGTAATACACAACTAGTTTACTCAAAATACTTGTATGTTCACTCATCCACATGTTCATCTTATTAAGATCTATAGATTTATTATGTTATACTCAATTAACTTGATCATGTTCTTGGGTATGTAATTATTCTGGGGTTTAATCCTTGATGATTATTAGATCTCATGAAGAAATTTTATTTTTGTCAATAATAGCACCCCAACTTGTAGAATTAATGATAGTTATCTTCATATCCAATAACCCCTCATAGAAGTATTAGATCATGAGTTGGTTAGGGATTTGATGTTGTGGGAATGATTCCGCGTGTTTTTTAACATCTACTAGTATTCATATGGTGATTAATTGGGTAATTAAGGGATACCACTTATTTCCTTTTGTATAGAAGTGGTCTAAGAAGTCGGGAAGCATTTCTCTAAGATTTTTCTCTTCATGTCATTCCATTTGATTATGGAACATGGAGGGAGATAATAGAGCCATGAATTGGTGAAGTCCACTATGGAGAAGTGAATGCTTGAAGTTTGATTTCTTCTTTAGAAACCCCTTGAGGATTTATTGTATATCACACCACAAGGAACTCTTTGAGGATAAGAAGTGGATCCTCACCAGCTAGCCTGTGGAAATGAGGTAGAAGATGAATGAAACCCAATTTGAGTTCAAAATCTACCTCAATATTTGGTTATTGAATAAAAAGTGCTTAGTAATTCATATCATGGGTGAAATTATTTAAGGGGTTTTCCTTAGGATTTTCAATATTTAGTTTAAATTGTAAAACAATTAAGGTATTTTGATGGATTTAACTATCTGTAATGTTTCCCAAAAGTTGGTGAATAGTTCACTCATTTTAGAGGGTCAAAATAAATTTGATGGATTGTTTGGGAGGTTATGAGACATTCAGATAATGTTTTAAAAGATGATGAATATGGGTTTTCATAGTTTATTCTATTTATAATTATTAGGGGAAGGTATGTTTTTCTATTGGTTCTTTCCATATTTTTTATTCATTTTTTTTGTCAAAAATAAAAAACTAAAAACTATAAGTTCCACCATCATGAAAATTGGTTACATTAGAAGCATTTAAAATTGTCCCCTATCAACTATTCAATGTTCTGGTGCTCTACAATTTTGTATATCTCACTTGGGTTGAATCCTCATTGATGATACTTTTTTGGAGACAATTATTGTTTTGCCTTTTGGAGGGGGGGGGGGGGGGGTTGCAGAGCCTATGTTAAAACAATGTTTATGTATTTGGTTTAAAAATTTAATAATTATTGGTGTGAGTTATTCATTATATAATAAATATTTTTATTTCCTTAATCTTTATTATATATTTCATTAAATTAACACCCACTTCACAGGAAGGTTATTTTATCGGAATTCAAAAATGTTTTGACTTTATTCCAGGCCTCAACTAGGGTATTGATCTCAATCAATTAATTTTTATGAAAGGATTAATATTCTATGAACCCATGTGTTATTTTGTTTCCAATAATACTTTTAATCTACATTTAAAAAAACAGGTCATTAATCTATGAAATTTTATGTTCAATATACAAAATAACAATTTTTAAAAGATTAATCAAGAAAAAGTTCTCAATAAATTAACATACCCAAATTATGACTCCTCTCATTGTAGATTTACATTATCATGGATATTTTTATTAAAATGGTTTATGTTTTTTAGGTTGATCAATTAAATGGAGAAAAAAATGTGACTATATAAGAGTAGTGTGCCAAACACATACACTAATAGTAAAGAGAATTAAACATAGACATTTGATTGAATGATAAATTAAAAGAAGGGAATTATTTTCATCCTGATTTAAAACATTTTGAGAAAATTAATATTACATAATATAGGTTGTACAATAATTATAAATTATGTTGAAGAAACATGAATTAATATTTAATCAAAATGAAAACTAACATACATGATAAGAATTGAAAACACTTGAAGTACATGAAAAGAAATCATGGAGTAATGGTATCTCATTTAAAAAATTTAGTTCTAAAGGTCATAACAGTACTTTGGAAAGGTTATGTTCATCCCAAACTATCCTTATAATCCCTGAAATTCCAACCCCTTGTAAGGACAAGAGGGGATGTATTTATTTCCCATGGTGGTGGATTTTTCCCTTCCAAAATTTCCCATCAATTTGGATCGACCATTTCGCCCATTATACTAGCAAATATGGAGATACATTCTTCTTGAAAGTTGTTGATAAGGATGTGGAAATTTTAGTCTCTAAATGTTTATTTAATTGGACGTTTTTATCCAATGTTATGAATATTTTTCCAACCTAGGTGATGTTGAAAATTTTTTATTTTCATTTTTTCATGGTCAAATGTGAATGATTTTATATCTTTAAGGATTCCATAAAATTGAAACTATTTCATCAAAAAATCATGGAAAAAATATATTTTATTTTAAACCATGAAAGTTCAGCTCAATAGGTCGATTGGATTGGGAGGAATGTCATGAAAGGTGATATGTTTTTAATTCCCATATAGAACTGGGGGATGGACATAAAAGCGTCATTTAAAACAAATTTTATTGTATTTGGTCCTTAAAATTTTTAACCCAGATTGTTTTGGATATTCAAGAACATATTATATATTTTCTTAAAATTTGGGCTTCTAGATTGAGTCCATAAAGTATATCTTCATGTCATGTCTAGTTTCCATCATTGATTACGTGGGCCTTGTTGTGTGGTCCATGTGATCTTTTAGATGGAAAAATTGACCCAATATCTAGTTGAATGATTCATAGAATATTGGAATAGTAACTCTAAAAAAGAACACAATTGGGATAAGTATGGTGAGAGTTGAAATTTAAATAGTATATTGAATTGAATCTATTTTAATTAAAAAAATGGTTAAATATACATTTAGTATTAAAACATGGGTATTTCACAACAATTATTCACTTTTACTTGAAAATAATTAATGGTAGGAGAAAACCATTATGATTAAATGAATAATGTCATTGTATCGTGGTGAAAGAGTATATATAGGTATTTAAGATGAAAAGTCAAATGAATTAATCCTATATGATGCATTTACCATTTATCCTTGTGTCTGATGTCTTGGTATGCTGAGTTGAAATGTGGGTAGTATGAGTCTTGGTGTATGGATACATCATTGGCCACACCGAAATTGGGTTCAATAGCCTCAAATCCACACTTGATACAGTCCTAAATCATTTCACTAAGTCCCTACAAAATCCTCATCATAATATTAACTCCAAACACTGAACAAAGGACGATACTCAACCTCAAACACAGGTTGTGCCACAACACTTCAGAGTAGATATTCAATTTGATACCAATACATTGTGACCTAACCCATTTGGGCCTATGTGGATGGTTCAAGGATGAGCCACCACTACCCAAGCCTAATTCCATTGATCATGGGCTAGCAATAAGCATTGAAATGCATTACTAAAATGGGAAGCCTTTGAGTAATGTACCTCTATGCACTCCAAAAAATATCCATACAAAAGTTTAGATAAATAATAATAAAATAATATAACATCTTGAGTAAAAGTAAATCAG
This sequence comes from Viscum album, assembly GCA_963277665.1. NCBI lineage: Eukaryota > Viridiplantae > Streptophyta > Magnoliopsida > Santalales > Viscaceae > Viscum > Viscum album. The sequence continues at coordinate 739,851,364 of OY728123.1, read as the reverse complement.
GTAATGAATTATATAGAAAAATTGTATGAAATAATAGTTTGAGAATTCAAGGGTAAAAATACACTAAATACCAAAATATTTGTCCCAACATGAAAGTAACAGTAAAAGTAAATGTTAAGAGATACCAACTCTAAATCTCCATGTTATTCCACTGAACATGGTCTAAGAACTCGATTATCCTAATGCTCATCCGAAATAATCTCCACCCCATCAATCATCTATATAAGGCACAACATGTGTGAGGAAATCCCATGTGGGGTGAGTATTTACATACCGAGTTGGATGCCCCGAAAACTAAAGAGGGAGTGATATAAGACATGATATAAGTAGTCATCTAATCATAATAAAGGCATGTCAATTATTGTACGAGAAAATATCTATAATAAAAACTCACATATTCACCAAAAGAATCATAAGAAAGAGAGAAAATGTATCTCTAACTCCATGGACCATCTAATAATAATGAGGCTTCCTGCAGTTCTAAAATGGGACCATCTATGATGCCTAAGATGTCACATGTCTATCCAAAGAATTAACCATGTGAAGGACCAACACCACCCAACTATACCACATAGTGAAGGGGAAAAATTTACATGGTATGGAGGACTTGTTACTTGGTACTACAGGGGAGGACCATCATGATGGGGTAAGAACCCACACCATTGTTCCTCAAGGGATTTGCATCTCTATTTGAATAATGATTTTTAAGTACTTTCACCCTAGTGTGATAGGGATGTTCCATCACCAAGGATAGAGGATCTGCACCCTAGTTCTATAGGGGAGTACCTTCTCTATCTTCACAATGAGTATTGAGGACCCACATACTGAGATAAAAGTGGAGTACCAAATCTTTGGATAAAGTACCCACATGATAATACGATAGTGGAGTATTATCTCTATCTCAATTAGGTATGTGGGGGACCTGCATGCTGATATGACAACAAAGTACCATCCACATGGATAGAGGACCCCCATACTGATATGACATTAGAGTACCATCTCTATCTCAATATGAAATGTGGAGTATCATCATGAAGATATGATAATATAGTACATTATCTATGGATAGAGGACACACATGCTAATATGACAGTGGAGTATCGTCTCTGTCTCAATAAGGAATGTGGAGGACTCATACACTAATATTATAGTGGAGTACCATCTCTATGGATAGAGGACTCGCATGATGATATGATAGTGGAGTACTATATCTATCTTGATTATGGATCGATCATTGGTGATTAATACATTTAAGAGTAATGAATTTGTTTTGATGCATCAGGTGCCTTTCGATTCACCTTGATCAGATCACAGGTCATCATTCGGTCTCAATCATCCAATGAACAACTAGTGGAATCTCCTCTCCACATTATCAGGATTATATAGATTACACTAAATATTCTCCATAGAGACTTATTTATATATGAAAATGTATTAGGTTGTTTAATTAAAAATAAATAAATAAATAAATTATTTTACATAAATGTGCCTTCCCATAGCTTCCTTTACCAGATGTCCCACACCAAGAAAATATAGGATATTCACAGGGTAAAATATATGTTTATACTAAATGGTGGTCTCATATTTCCCAAATGATTCCAATTTATGAGTTATTTGGGATAATTTTATTAGAAAAATAATTTAAAAATAATTTATTTATATAATACTCCCCACAATAGTTTCCTCATCAGAACATCCCTTGGGACCAACATTAGGCTACCTCTATAGTAAAATTCATCTTCTTAAATCAACAATGGTCTCATATTTCCCATATGAGTCCCCATTTTTGAGTTATTTGGGTTATGGTTATAAAATAAATTTATTAATTTATCAAATACACTCCCAATGGCTACCTTATCTGAACATCCAGCACTGAACAAATTTAGGTTGTGCCTAGGGTAAACTCCCTCCTCTGGATTTATTTGTGGTCTCTGATTGTCGATTAGAGTCTTTGTTTGTGTGTTATTAATCTTTTTTGAAAAAATATATCTACGTAATAAAAAATATATTTAATAATTTTATAAAATTAATTCTAGACTCACCAGTCCTCAGAGTTGGGCACTATCTAACCACTTGGCTCAAAATTATTACTAGGAATATTTTTAATGTCATACATGGAAAAATAGATTCTCTTCATGAGGGTAGAATATAGAGTTTATCTTATCATATACACTATTGTAGAGGATATTTTGATTAGTTTTAGTGGTAGTGGATACTAAAAAGAGTGAATCTACATAGATTTTAGACATCTGGAAGTCAGGGTTTTGGGTAGTTATAGATAGTTGAGATGGAATACTATGTACCTTCATTATATCTAATAATGTTTGGAGTTGTATTGTGATTGTGTTGATTTTGGTTTTTCATGATGGTTGACGGTGCACTATGTGCATATGTGGAAAAAGTATTGAACAAATTATGTTTGAGGATTGGTTACAAGTATTAAGTTTGATGAGGATGTTTTATACCAGTAACTATGATTTCAGAGTGGGTTTTTTGTAGTGTTATATCATTATGTCATGTAGCTTTATTGCGGTGTGACTAAGTATGTGATTCCGATAGCCAGGGAATACCCACGGTAATAAATTAGTCTTTCTAGGTTTGTTATTCATGGTATTTAGGATTTTGTGGATACATTCATTACTATTTTAGATACCTAGGGTTTTGTGAGTGGGATATTTGAGTTTTGGTTGTGTTTGAATAGTTTTGTGGCTGGATAAATCCTACTGATTATCTTTCCTATTGTAGGGAGTTTGTAAGGAACAATGTGTTTCAGTGAGACTGGTTGAGTATAAAACTAGTCTAACCATGTTTTTTTAATATAGTTCAATTTTATGGGGTTGTGGGAGGAGGTTTATGGTTCGTTTTTGGAAACTTTTATGTGTCGTGGATGAATCATTTAGCTAAATTATTCCCAATTGAAACATGATGCATGGCCACTAGAGTTTCAATGGACAAGGAAGTAGCTATTAGCCTTGCCTTCAGAACCCTAGTGGAGGGGATATCAGACCATAATGGGTGAGACCAGAGTTCTGGAAGGATACTACAAGTTTTTTTAATTTTAATTTTATTATATAATTCATTATATTAATGATATAAATGTTGTAGGGGGAGGCCAATTGACCAGAATGACCAAAACACACTCTCCTAGTTCATTCCTATCTTCCAAGAGGGGATTCTACTTATTTGATCTTTGTTCATTGAGTATTAATTTGAAGGGATTCAATAACGGTAATGGCCATAATTCATTTTCTTTTCTAGTTTTATACCATTCTTTTGGTTTTTAATAAAATTTACTTTTTAGGCATTTTCCTGATATTTTAAATATTTGCCTCATTAATTCCAACCAGGTTATGGAATTTGATTTGAATGATTCTGAAAGTACTAGGTAGGTGGTGCCTAGATATTCCCATTGTTCAATGTGTGTTATTGAATCATTTTTTTCAAGCATGGGTATGTTTTTGAGAGTGAATAAGATTGGGATTATCTGAGGTATTCGATGTACTTGAGAGGAGTCCTGGGGAATTCCCAGAGTGTATAACTATTGCATAGGTTCTAGCTCATCGATTCTACAATAATAATTGTATTTAGTGGGTGGTTTTCAAAACCCTCCCAAAACTTTTTGTCTTAATTTCTTAGGGGTTTCTTTATAAAACCACTTAAACTTGTGACAGTTTATTAAAAAATCACTATGAAATAGTTCCAGTAAAACCCCATCTAGTTTTATAATTTTATTCTATCCTATTTTATTTTATTTTAGTTATGGTTTTTACAAATCACCAAAAAATTAATAATGGTTAATAAAAATTATTATTAAATAAATAAAATTTTATTTACTTTTTAATAAATAATAGTTAATATTAACAACTAATAAACATTTTAGATTTTTAATAATTTTGAATTGTTAATTATTAATAATTAATTGTTATTTATTTACTAGTTATAAGTTTTAAAGTAAAAATAATTTATATATAATTTTATTTATGTAAAAATACATGAAAATATATATATTATTATAATTTATTTTTATTTTTGTAAATATATTTATAATAATATTTATTTTGAAATGATTAAACGTATACTTCATAAAAAAAATTATATACTATTAAATATCATATATTTGAATATAAATAAGTTCATATTAATATATATATAATATATATTATTAAATGTGGTTCATATAATACTAAATATGTATTTACAAAAAATATTTAATTGATTGGTTGTAAATGGTTTTTAAAATAATTAATAATTAATTATTATTTTAAAATTTCAAATTTTTATTGAGTAATATAAATTTTATAACAACATAGTGATTGAAAAAAGTAATAAACCAATTATTATATTATGATAGGTTGAAAAAAACCTGATCTTATGAAGACTATATCTTTTAATTCAGATGCTCATTTTGGCTCCATAAGTAGAGAAATCAAAGCTTGTGAAGAGATCAATGAAATATTATAGAAGAATTCTCATACACAATTTTTTTCTTCTTCAAAAAGGTCTATAAGGATTCTGAAACTCTGTATTTAGTAGGGATTTCATAATTTTTAAACACTTGACTAAATTCCAACATCATTTAAGAGAATATTACTTCTATTTTTAGTAGATATTTAATTTATTCTGTATAATTACATTCATATAGATATCATGGTGTAGAAATTTTAATAATTTTCATAAGTTAATGATATATATTAATAAATACAGAAATATATATATTCTTTTTTCATATATTTATATATATAAATTTAACTTTATAAATAAATATTTAAATCTATAAATAAATATTATAGCGGTGTATATATATCCCTATATTTATATATTTATTTTATGTATTTTTACATGTATTTATATATATATATATATTAATAATAATTATATATATGTACTAATATAAATTTCTATAAATTTATGTATATTTATTTATAGTTATATATTTTTATATATTTTTATATGTATTTATTTATATCAATATATACATATTTTTTCATATAATTATATGTGTGTGTGTGTTTTTATGTATATATAATTGTTTATAATTATAAGGGGTAATTAGGGGAGCACACAGTGCATGGAATCCAAGATGGTTTGAGAGGATATCACTAATAATTATCTCCTCGATAACTTCGTTAGAAGGAATCATGGTAATTATAATTATAACTAGCATGTCAAATAATCTAGTTCTAGTTTGTGGTGTAGTTTCCATGGTTACATTAATCCAACATTTTATAACCCTCAATAGATTATAGGAAATGGTTATATAGTATTATTGAAGGATAATTTGGTGGGCTCACACCTATTCAACCCTAGTTTTTGTGTCTGAGAAATAAGCTTTAGTAAATCTTCCAATCACACCTCATGAATTGATTTTTTCCTTATTGATTCTAAAAAGAGTCTATTTTAAAAATACTTATATTGAATATCCAAAGATGTTATTTATTTCCATTTCTACTCCAAAAAAATTAGATTCTATTATTATCAAAAGCATATTCATCCTCAATAGAATCTATAATTCATTGTTAGAAATATTTGGTGTAAGAATAATCCATTCAAATATATCTTCATCATCTAAATAATCATGGAAAAAATTGTTCCCATTTATATGAACACCTAAATGATCACTATACATCTTTCCTCCATGTGTTTATACTATGTGAATTACAATTCCAAATAGGGATTTCCCTTGTTCAATTAAAGTTAATCGGCTCTCAATATTTGGACTAGTTTTGGTGGAATGACAATTATCATTGATTATTTTGATTTAATGGATCATTTTTATACTTCTTATTTAATGTTCACAAAAGAGAATAAATCAATTCTCAAGGGAAATTTATTCACTTAGTTGAAAGTTTTTTTTCATCTAGGAATCATGAAAAGTGGTTCAGCATCAAAATACCATTATTTATAATGGTTTTATCAAGAATTGATCCATTTATCTCTACAAAAGAATTTATTCACTTTTAAAAGAGATAAGTATTCCCGATTGTCTACATGTCGATGTCTCTCATCCTTCTCGATCCTCATATCTAAGATGGAGTTGGCCTCATGGGTATGTGGGAAGGCATCAAGGAAAAGATTGAAGTTAAAAATGGATAGCTCATGTATGAATGGAATAATGTAAGGAGGAGTAACTTTTTAGGGACATCAGGGTTCTATCATCATTACTTTTTCGATTTTATATGGGGAGGGGTCCACATTAAAAGAATATTACCATGATTTTCACACAGTTCTTTATTAGGATCATTTGATACTCACATGAGTATTATTTATGATATTAGAGACCCTCATAGTAGCTTCATCAGGATGTGGATATTATGAACACTAGGATAGAAGGGAACATGGAGGAACATATTTATTCTTATAAATGTTACAAATCATGGATTTTTAATATTTTTTGAACTGTTGGTTCAATAACTCTTGATCATATCTCAATATTGTCTGTGGTGATTCCCTCAACCACCACTACTTCTACCCCCTGATTTTTTATTTATTCATGTTCTCCATTCCAGTAAAAATTTCCAATTATAATTATATATATATATATTTAGAAATTATGAATAAGTATATGTAAGTACACCCAAACACACACAGAAACATATATATATATATGTATTTAAATGTATTTATCTATATATTTATAAGTATGTTAATGTTTTTTAGTCACTCCATGAAGGTATTGGTGGAATGGTAAAGGATTTGATGAATAAACAAGAGGTAAGGGGTTCAAATCACACCTTAAATATACATCATTCATTTTATATAGTGGGTATAGGGTTTTCCAGGGAATAGTTGGAATAATAAATTATAAGAAAATATTTTTTATGTTTTCCAAATAAAATTAAAAATTTTGATGAAATCAATTCTTATGGTTTTTTAAAAGCGCTGTAAAAATGATTTATGATACCTCAATTCATGGTTTAATTTAAAAAAATTGTGATTACATTTAAAGGTATTTATACCACAACTAAAAGGTATTTTTAGCATAATATGATGTGTAATGTATGCTGGTGGACAAACCAAGACTTGATTGATTACTTTTTCATTTCGATGTGTGTAAATGATGTGAAACATGTGATGGAGTGTCACGACCCTCCCTCGGGGTCCGTGTCGTGACTACCCCAAGCCCGCCTTCCATAGGCCAGGGGCTGGCGACTAGCACCAAGGCGTAATTCCCGGTGAAAAGGGAAGGCATTGCCTTTGTAATGTAAACAAACACCACAGAGTAAGTAAGCGGAAAGTAAACACTAAGTAAAAACAGAGTACAACTGAAAGTGCGGAAAAGTAAATGGGCCAGTATACAAACCCAAACTGAAAGTAAAGTACAACTCAAAAAGGAAAAACAGCAACTATAAGTAAAAGCCGCTACACCGAGCTGTCCACTGGAGATCCCACCTGAAGGATGGGTACATATAGCTCCACTGCTCCATGGGTCCCACCGTCCACTCCGAGTACGTCCCGCCCAGTGGTCCACCTCTAGGTACCGTCCTGCTCTGCAAGCCTCAGCCAAGATCAACGTTGTCCGTCATCTGCAACCAACACAACGTAGTGCGGGCATAGCCCATGCAGGGGTGAGTATAAGCTACTCAGTAGGGACCCTGAGACCCCTGAAGGTCTCCCGAAATCCACAAAGGATAAACCACAAAGAAAGGTACAATCACGAAGTAACAACCGACACTGCTTAGGTATATGCCCATACATATACCTAAGTCATCAATTCCAATACGCTCCAACCTCCGAGCCCAAGTACAACTCAGTCCACACTGGAAAGTAACGTATTCCACAAAGGAAGCAAAACGAAATCCACACAGGATAGCACAACTCAATCCACACAGGAAAGCAACAGGATTCAGCTCACACAGGTATACTTCTTCGAAAGACGACAAAGATGATCTATGATCCATCTAAGTCGTTGGACCCACGAAGGATCGATAGGTAACTAACCCCCGCAAATGACCCACACAGGATCGGGCCCACACAGGACCTGTAGGCGCTGGTTCACACAGGACCGCTGAGCGCAAAGACCCACACAGGATCGGAACCACACAGGATCGGGCCCACACAGGACCTGTAGCACTGATCCACGTAGGATCGCAGAGTGCTGTAGTCATCGTCGTCGAATCCACACAGGATCTCTGTACTGTCGTCGTCGTAGTCACAGTAGCAGTAGCAGTAGCAGTAGTAGTTACAGTCGCAGCCAGCACTAGGGTTCCCGCACATAGCAAGCTCGTTCAGGAGGGTCCGCTCCACGAGCCAAGAGGCTGATACATCAACTGTCACAAAGTCCAGAGTTGATGTATCCAAAAGTTCCGTATCGTCAACAGGGACTCAATGCAACAGACGGCGCGTCGATCGGACGCCCGGTCTGAGAGTTATTGGCTTTTTCGTCCCAGGGGCCCGGTTGGTTTTTAAGGCAAAACCTACCCGACCGTACTCCACCTGCGTCCAAACCTCAGGCGAAGTATGCCAAAAGATCCGTCTCACTAAGAGGAATTCAACGAAACAGACAGCGCGTCAATCGGACGCCCGGTCTGTTAACTATTGGCCTTTGCGTCTCACACCCACCCTGGGAAACTTCCCAGGAGGCCACCCATCCTGATCACTACTCTAGGCCAAGCATGCTTAACTACGGAGTTTTAACCACGTAGGCTCCCGAAAAGGAAGGTGCACCTTGAGTATAGTATACCGAAACGACCGTCTCGATCCAAGGATCGCGTTGACGCTGACGGTGCGTCGTTCGGAGGCCCGAAGCTCAAGTTATGAGCATTTGAACAAAATCGATTCGAAAACGGGGGGTTCGGGTCCGGGCCGACCCGGCCCGACCCCCCCTGGGTCGACCCGAACCGGGTCGACCCGACCGAGGTCCGACCCGGCCCGGCCGGTGGCGCGGCGCGGCGCGACGGCGCGGTCCGGCACGGCGGCGCGACCCGGCCGGCGGCGGCACGGCCTGGGCGCCGCTCGGGTGCCACGCGCGGGGGGGCATGGCCCCCGCCCCTCTTCGCTGGCGGCGCGGCTGAAAGTTGCGCCTTTGCTGAAACCGGCCCCCCTAGTGGGGGCCTGCCTTTGAGAAAAACGGGGGGCCGCCTGCCCCCCTTTATGAAACCGGCCCCCCCTTAATAATGGGGGGGCAATTAACCTGGCCGGGGGAATTTAATTCCCCCGGTCTTTCTCCTTCCGGCCGGCCCACCTGGATGGCTGGTTTTTCTTCAACGGGACCGGCAATCCGGTCCCCTTTCCGGCTTCCGACGCCGGCGGCCCGGCGAGCCGCCGGTCCTCTCGTCCCGCCGCGGCCCGGAACCGGCCGCGGTGTTCGTCGTCCAGCGCGGTGCGACGACACCGCACCCCTCCGCCGCGGCCCCGCTCCGGTCGCGGCGCCTTCGGTTTTCTTCGACGCGGCGCGACAGCGTCGCGTTCATGATGATCCTTCCACGGCGCGGCGCGACGGCGCCGCGCAATGCAACCGTACGAATTCCCGCGTGGTGCGACGGCACCACGCCATCTCATCATCCACAAGAAAATAATAATAATCACAAACATAGGGGGGATTCGGCCGTGTTTGTGCGGTCTGACCCCCCTCTCGTTACATGATAACTCTTAAATAATCATCCACAAGACTATCATGCTAGAACCAAGAAAGAGAGTAAATAAATAATCAACAACAACCCCTCTCAAGAAGGATAGAGAAATCTCACTAAATAAAATAAGCTAGAGTCTTATTTTATTCACACACTTAACAAAATGAATTTCAAAGGATTGAAATTCAAACAATTCAACTCCATTAATTAACAAAGTTGTCATTTCATTAAAAGAGGAGTTTAAGGGAGTTAAAAAGGAGAAGAAGAAGAGTCATGCTTCGGGTGGGCCCCACCACACTTAATCCTCCCAAGGGAGGTTAAGTGGTTGTGGGTTCCACCACTAACTCCCTTTGGGAGAAGTTAACCAATAAGTTAAAATAAAAATTTGTAATCCACAATTTTTATTTAACTTATTCTAAACTCCCAAAAACTAACTCTCAACCCGAAATAAACGCATCCTCAGAAAAGGTCTCCTTAAGCGAATATCGGAGCTGCGAGTTCATCGGTGTCCTCGGAATTCAATTCCGAGCACTGGGTCAAAAGTTAGAAATTCCCGCTCGTTCGTTCACTGAACGTACCCGAGCCAAACTTCGGAAATTGATTTCGGGCACTCCGGGCCTCGGAATCAGGTTCCGTCAGAAACCGCGCTCTTGTAAAATTAAAAAGAAAATTAAGAAAAAATTTCCCTTGAATTTTACGGGTCTTTACATTACTCCCACCTCAGGGATTTACGTCCCCGTAAAGATACATCAAAAACTAGGGAAACAAATGAGGGTACTGAGCACGCATCTGAGCCTCCCGCTCCCATGTGCTCTCCTGGAGGTTCCCGTGCTGCCATCTGATGCGCACAAGAGGAATCGATCACCCACGTAGGACCTGCTCCTGTCGATCTTCTATCTCCACCGGGACCTCCGTAAAAGTCGTCCCATTGTCAACGTCAAGTTCCCCAAGGTCAATGATGTGCGTCGGGTCGTGCACGTTCCTCCTCAGCTGAGATACGTGGAAGACGTCGTGCACCCGGTGCAACAGAGGTGGTAGAGCCAGGCGATAAGCCACCTCACCAATCCTGCTGAGGACCTCGAAGTGTCCGATGAAGCGCGAAGATAACTTTCCGCCACGGCCAAATCTCCAAATACCACGTCGAGGTGAAACCCGCAAGAAGACGTGGTCGCCATCCTCGAACTCTAGTGGCCTCCGCCTCCTGTCAGCGTATGACTTCTGCCGGCTCTGAGCTGTCCTCATCCGCTCCTGGATGACCTGGACCTTCTCTGTCGTGGCCTGGAACATCTCCGGTCCCATAAGTGCTGACTCCCCAGGGTCTGTCCAGCACAAAGGAGATCTACAAGGTCGGTCGTACAACGCCTCGTACAGTGCCATCCCGATGGTGGATTGGTAGCTGTTGTTGTACGCAAACTCCACCAAGGGTAAGTGGTCCTCCCAGCTACGACCAAAGTCGAGGACACATGTGCGGAGCATGTCCTCGAGAGTCTGAATGGTCCTCTCCGTCTGACCATCCGTCTGAGGGTGAAAGGCTGTGCTCAGACGTAGCTACGCCCCGAACGCCTCCTGTAACCCCTTCCAAAGCCGGAAAGTAAAGCGAGCATCTCGATCGGAGACGATAGATGATGGCACGCCGTGGAGCCGCACAATCTCCTGAATGTAGAGACATCCCAAGCTCTCCACTGAGCCCTGCTCTCTGATGGGTAAGAAGTGTGCCGACTTGGTGAGTCGGTCAACAATCACCCAGATGGAGTCGTGACCTCTGGAAGTGCGTGGAAGTCCAGTCACGAAGTCCATAGATATGCCGTCCCACTTCCACTCTGGAACCTCCAAGGGCTATACCAAGTATGCTGGTACCTGATGCTCTGCCTTCACCTGCTGCCAGGTGAGGCATCGAGAAACGAGCTCTGCTACAGCCTTTTTCATGCCTGGCCGCCAGTGCTGTCGTCTGAGATCCTGGTACATCTTCTCCACTCTAGGATGTACCGCCAAAGGAGAAGTGTGAAACTCTCTCAGAACCCCCTCTCGCATAGCGACTGGTACCATGGTACGTCCTCTGAAAAGGATGTCGTGCTCTGCTCCAAGGGAGAAACCATCAGGTGCCTGTCCCAAGGATATCTATACATGCCGTGTCTCACAGTCAGCGTCCTCACGCTGTGCCTCTCTGACCCGCTGCAGTAGAGGAGGGGTGACTGTGAGAGACTGGAGGAAGGCTGCTCCATCTCTATCCACGAAGGATATCTGAAAAGAGGCTAGCTGCTCCATCGCCTCCTCAAGTAGCTGAATGTTCGTCCTCCTGCTGAGGGCATCGGCTACTACGTTCCCCTTCCCAGGAGTATAGACTATCTCAAAGTCATAGTCCTGGAGGAACTCGAGCCATCGCCATTGTCTCAGGTTCAGGTCCTTCTGCGAGAAGATATACCTGAGACTCTAATGATTAGAAAAGACTGTAAAACGCTCGCCCATCAGGTAATGTCTCCATGTCTTCAGAGCTAAGACCACTGTTACTAACTCCAAGTCATGGGTAGCGTAGTTCTGCTCATGCGGCCTCAACTGACGTGATCCATAGGCAATCACTTCCCGCTCCTGCATCAGAGCACATCCGAGCCCGGTCCCTGATGCATCGCAGTAGACTACGTACCCTACTCCCTCCTCAGGAAACCTCAAGATAGGTGCGCTAGTCAACCTCTGTCTCAGCTCCTGGAAGCTCTGCTGACATTTGTCTGACCACACGAATGGTTTCCCCTTCCTCCTTAACGTACGACAAAGCTGCAAAGATTTCTCCTTTGCCGAAAAGTGAAATATGGTCTCATCCCCTGGATGAACAACGTTCCTTGCCTAATACAGTCAACCCCGTCATGATTAGTTAATTCATGTCATGGATGACGTCGTAAGGCCTCGACGCTACTACCAAGAGATCCAACCGTTACTCTCGCCTCCAAGGGTTGAGTCACACTGTCGGCATCAGTGTGTGGTCACTGGGTTTCCTCTAGTAAGAATCTCGCAAGTGAGGGTCAAGTCAACAGTTTTTTTTAACTGGCACCTCTTAGTAAAAACAAACAAAAGACAAGAAAACAAAAGTCACCAAGGCAAGTATCTTTTACTACTTCAACTTAAAGTACAAGGAACAAGGCAACACAAACTACGAAGCTCGAGGCATTATGGGCAAGGCCTCTATGCGTGGAGCTAGTCCCGCACTAGTCCACCCGCTTCCGGAGCTCCATGATCGTAAGCTTCAGCTGCCAGAAGCTGTGCTCTCCCCTGAGGTCGGGGTGGACCTCCTGGTGGTGGTGGTGGTAGAGCCTCAAAGCGTTCCCACCACCTGCTGCTCGGCCAGCTCCTCTGCCTCGTCCGCCTCCTCCCTGCGGACCGCCACAGTCGAACCTCTGCCTCTGCCTAGGTGGTTCCTCAACCGTCTGCTGCACCTCTGCATGGCGGGTCGGGCAGTCACGAGCCATGTGGCCCTGCCCGCCGCATGAGTAGCACTGTCTGCCTCTTGAGAGACTGGCTTCGTGCTGTGTGCCCCGCACTGCTGAGCCAGTGTCCTGAGGTCGTCTACCTGAAGGTCTGGTCAGCCTGGACCCCTGAGTTGATACCAATTTGTCACGACCCGCCCTCGGGGTCCGTGCCGTGACTACCCCAAGCCCGCCTTCCATAGGCCAGGGGCCGGCGACTAGCACCAAGGCGTAATTCCCGGTGAAAAGGGAACACATTGCCTTTGTAAAGTAAACAAACACCACAGAGTAAGTAAGCGGAAAGTAAACACTAAGTAAAAACAGAGTACAACTGAAAGTGAGGAAAAGTAAATGGGCCAGTATACAAACCCAAACTGAAAGTAAAGTACAACTCGAAAAGGAAAAACAACAACTATAAGTAAAATCCGCTACACCGAGCTGTCCACTGGAGATCCCACCTGAAGGATGGGTACAGATAGCTCCACTGCTCCATGGGTCCCACCGTCCACTCCGAGTACGTCCCGCCCAGTGGTCCACCTCTAGGTACCGTCGTGCTCTGCAAGCCTCAGCCAAGATCAACGCCGTCCATCATCTGCAACCAACACAACGTAGTGCGGGCATAGCCCATGCAGGGGTGAGTATAAGCTACTCAGTAGGGACCCCGAGACCCCTGAAGGTCTCCCGAAATCCACAAAGGATAAACCACAAAGAAAGGTACAATCACAAAGTAACAACCGACACTGCTTAGGTATATGCCCATACATATACCTAAGTCATCAATTCCAATACGCTCCAACCTCCGAGCCCAAGTACAACTCAGTCCACACAGGAAAGTAACGTATTCCACACAGGAAGCAAAACGAAATCCACACAGGATAGCACAACTCAATCCACACAGGATAGCACAACTCAATCCACACAGGAAAGGAACAGGATTCAGCTCACACAGGTATAATTCTTCGAAAGACGACAAAGATGATCTCTGATCCATCTAAGTCGTTGGACCCATGAAGGATCGATAGGTAACTAACCCCCGCAAATGACCCACACAGGATCGGGCCCACACAGGACCTGTAGGCGCTGGTTCACACAGGACCGCTGAGCGCAAAGTCCCACACAGGATCGGACCCACACAGGATCGGGCCCACACAGGACCTGTAGCACTGATCCACGTAGGATCGCTGAGTGCTGTAGTCTTCGTCGTCGAATCCACACAGGATCTCTGTACTGTCGTCGTCGCAGTCACAGTAGCAGTAGCAGTAGCAGTAGTAGTCACAGTCGCAGCCAGCACTAGGGTTACCGCACACATCAAGCTCGTTCAGGAGGGTCCGCTCCACGAGCCGAGAGGCTGATACATCAACTGTCACAAAGTCCAGAGTTGATGTATCCAAAAGTTCCGTATCGTCAACAGGGACTCAACGCAACAGACGGCGCGTCGATCGGACGCCCGGTCTGAGAGTTATTGGCTTTTTCGTCCCGGGGGCCCGGTTTGTTTTTAAGGCAAAACCAACCCGACCGTACTCCACCTGCGTCCAAACCTCGGGCGAAGTATGCCAAAAGATCCGTCTCACTTAGAGGAATTCAACGAAACAGACAGCCCGTCAATCGGACGCCCGGTCTGTTAACTATTGGCCTTTCCGTCTCACACCCACCCTGGGAAACTTCCCAGGAGGTCACCCATCCTGATCACTACTCTAGGCCAAGCACGCTTAACAACAGAGTTTTAACCACGTAGACTCCCGAAAAGGAAGGTGCACCTTGAGTATAGTATAACGAAACGACCGTCTCGATCCAAGGATCGCGTTGTCGCTGACGGCGCGTCGTTCGGAGGCCCGAAGCTCAAGTTATGAGCATTTGAACGAAATCGATTCGAAAATGGGGGGTCCGGGTCCGGGCCGACCCGGCCCGACCCCCACCCCCCTAGGTCGGCCCGAACCGGGTCGACCCGACCCACGTCCGACCTGGCCCGGCCGGCGGTGCAGCGCGGCGCGACGGCGCGGTCCGGCACGGCGGCGCGGCCCGGCCGGCGGCGGCACGGCCTGGGCACCGCTCGGGTGCCACGCGCGGGGGGGCATGGCCCCCGCCCCTCTTCGCTGGCGGCGCGGCTGAAAGGCGCGCCTTTTCTGAAACCGGCCCCCCTCCTGGGGGCCTGCCTTTGAGAAAAACGGGGGGCCGCCTGCCCCCCTTTATGAAACCGGCCCCCCCTTAATAATGGGGGGGGGCAATTAACCTGGCCGGGGGAATTTAATTCCCCCGGTCTTTCTCCTTCCGGCCGGCCCACCTGGCCAGCCGGTTTTTCTTCAACGGGACCGGCAATCCGGTCCCCTTTCCGGCTTCCGACGCCGGCGGCCCGGCGAGCCGCCGGTCCTCTCGTCCCGCCGTAGCCCGGAACCGGCCGCGGTATTCGTCGTCCAGCGCGGTGCGACGACACCGCACCCCTCCGCCGCGGCCCCGCTCCGGCCGCGGCGCCTTCGGTTTTCTTCGACGCGGCGCGACAGCGTCGCGTTCATGATGATCCTTCCACCGCGCGGCGCGACGGTGCCGCGCAATGCAACCGTACGAATTCCCGCGTGGTGCGACGGCACCACGCCATCTCATCATCCACAAGAAATAATAATAATCACGAACAGTGGGGGGATTCGGCCATGTTTGTGCGGTCCGACCCCCCTCTCGTTAGATGATAACTCTTAAATAATCATCCACAAGACTATCATGTTAGAACCAAGAAAGAGAGTAAATAAATAATCAACAACAACCCCTCTCAAGAAGGCTAGAGAAATCTCACTAAATAAAATAAGCTAGAGTCTTATTTTATTCACACACATAACAAAATGAATTTCAAAGGTTTGAAATTCAAACAATTCAACTCCATTAATTAACAAAGTTGTCATGTCATTAAAAGAGGAGTTTAAGGGAGTTAAAAAGGAGAAGAAGAAGAGTCATGCTTCGGGTGGGCCCCACCACACTTAATCCTCCCAAGGGAGGTTAAGTGGTTGTGGGTTCCACCACTAACTCCCTTTGGGAGAAGTTAACCAATAAGTTAAAATAAAAATTTGTAATCCACAATTTTTATTTAACTTATTCTAAACTCCCAAAAACTAACTCTCAACCCGAAATAAACGCATCCTCAGAAAAGGTCTCCTTAAGCGAATATCGGCGCTGCGAGTTCATCAGTGTCCTCGGAATTCAATTCCGATCACCGGGTCAAAAGTTAGAAATTTGCGCTCGTTCGTTCACTGAACGTACCCGAGCCAAACTTCGGAAATTGATTCCGGGCACTCCGTGCCTCGGAATCAGGTTCCGTCAGAAACCGCGCTCTTGTAAAATTACAAAGAAAATTAAGAAAAAAATTTCCTTGAATTTTACGGGTCTTTACATGGAGGGTGGTGTGAACCACTACCATTTTATGGTGTTTATACATTATATATGGATCGGTGGATGGTAGAGGTTTATCATGGCATTTCCATGAGTTGTTTGTGATGACTTTAATATAATGGATAAGGTCACAGGGTTACGTGTACCCAAAAAGAAACACATAAGGTGGTGTTGACTACATAGTGACTAGTTGTATACTCCTTAGATGAGTGTAATATAGTGATGATGTTTTTTATCTTCATAGATGAGGGATAAACCATAGTGTTTTTCATGAGGTTAAATTAGGTGTTTTAGACCATGTTTTGAGGGTATATTTCTCACCATGTATGGTTTTCAATGGGGTTATTGAGCCCAAATATTTTGAAACATGGTTGGATGATTATGGTTCAATGATTCCCATTCACTAAAAGTTAATGGGAATAATGTTGACTTGTTTACTCAGGTTTTATAACAAGGGGTGATTCATTATTCTCCATCAAGTTTCATTTATAATCTGGGTAAATCATCCCATTTTTGAATTGGATGATGCAGGTTTGGTGCCCATCAATGAATTGATAGATGTGAGATATAGTGGGTTGGGATTTGATGTCTATTTGGTAATCAAACGTTTCACTTTTCAAAAACCCTTGTATGTATATATTCCATCGAATGACACCATGGGCGGTAGCCTATTGTCTTCATAATCACACCCAAACATTTCCCCTTTGAGATGTATGTGAATTTATTTCTCATGACATGGGAAATGGAAACGGTCATATGATCAGAGTGTTGTCCCTTATGGTGCTATAGAAATACCTCATAAATCAATGGATTCTGGATTTGGACAAGAAATATCCTAGACAACTAGTAATTATTAGTAATTTTTTTAATATTTGGATTATTAGTATAAAATTCTACCATGGGTGATTTGGTTTACTTTTGTATGAATTGTATCACATTTTAGATACTCAATTTTCAAATATTATGTTATATATTTACTCTGGTTTTCACCAAGTCATTATTCTCATGCCTATGTTGTATTATGGACAACTTTTATTTCTATCTACTCTACTATTGTTCATTAATTATATACATAGGTCATATTATCCTCCTGATCACCCATAGACCATCCCCACTATTGGGTATCCTATAGTGTATATAGAGGCACACCTATTGTTAGTGGAACCCTAGTTAGGACACATTGTAGGTGAGTTGTATTTTGGATGCTACATGACCACTCAAAGATCTATATTCTGTTTAAACATAATCAACTTCAATACATATTTAATAAATAATAAAAATATTTTTCATGTTGATGAATAATACATGTTCTTCTACATCAAACTTAGAGGGAACCATAAAAGCCTACAAATATATATATATATATATATATATTAGTGTAAAAATATTATGTAATAAATGATGGAGTAAATTAACATTATTTTTATTATCCGGAAAAATGAAATTATAATCATATTTAGAATTGAAAACAAAAAATAAAGAAAGAAAAACATAAATACAATTCTATAAATCTCATGAATCCTTACCTTTTCCCAAAGGGTAGCCTCATATTCTCAAGAATTGAGTTTTGGGTTGATAAACCCTATTACCCAATAGATACTTGGACTTTTTATAAAATACAAGTATTTTTATATATAAAAAGGGATATGTTGTTTTATTTAACCAAATAGGGTTGCAATAATTTTTGTATGTTGGAACCAGGATAAATATTTATACCATGAGGTGGGGGTGAATTAGGGTGTTTAGTAGTTAAAACTAATCCCATGGTTATGTTCACCCCTTTGTTCAATATTTCTACATAGTTTGAAGTAACATGTTCACACCCTCAACCTCTGAATGGTGTTCTCACTAAAACAACCACAATTTATTAAAAGTAAATAGCACACATAAAATGTGGATTTTACTTGTTTTACCACAAATGGATAATCCCAGTAATAGATAATTGATGATGTGTTGATGTGACTAAATATAATAGTTCACTAGTTTAGTAGATATATGTTTTAGGATAAAGTCACTTCACACTAAAACACACTACCCTTAAACTATTTAGGAAATACCCACTATTGATTCATCTACTAATATCCCTTCATTACCTCGATTCATTAATCCAAGAAAGGTCTGGTTAATTGATAGGAATGGTGGCCTCTTCAATTGTTTATAGACATGAAGGTGTTGTGTATATCAATATAGGTTATTGAGTCTTATTTTATCATCAAGTATATAATTGATGCGACTTTAATCAAAACATTTTTGAACATCCAAATCTATCAGCCATAATTGAATGACCATGAATTATAATGATTTATTCATTATATTTAACACAAAAATAGTCAAAATACTTCTTCCTCTACATGAGCAATATTACATCAATGAAATGTTTCTTACAGTAATCATTTTCCAATATCAATATATATCAGTGGAAATCTAGCGTATTATTCAAGACTTTTTTTCGTTCAATGGATTAGAAATTATAATTGAAACTCCATTATTGATATCATATACTCTTATGTTATGAAAACTATATATGTTAATATGTTAATGATCCCTATTTTTCAAGAACCTCTATAATATTTTTTTATAATAAATTCAAAACATCCAAACCTTTATCTGAGTGTGAGATCAATTCATATTCCTACAATCTCCCATTATCATTCCATGTGCCCAAAAAATTTAAATATGGTAAAATTAATCCCATTGGGTTGATTCAATTCCCTGAATCTCATGAAAATATTCTTAATATAAAATTAAAATCAAATCATTTAGATATTATGGAAATATTCAGATTTTTATGTGATGATATCCATCATGTGATGTTGTGTCTTGATTTCCCCCAAATTGTGATGTGATATCCCACATATTGATGTTATACTTCGAAAAAAACCAAATCCACATAATCTATATAATATATTATTTAAAAATCATAAGTATTTAAGTGTTATATTCTATATATCCTCAGTAATCAAACCAATTATGACTTGATCATCTTCTTTAGAGTGAAAAGTCCTACTCCATCAGTCATCCAATATTTTTTCCATCTTCCAAAACACTCTCATCACAATTCAGTATATTTATTATAGTTTATTAATCCCCATGTCTTCCTTAGTAATGGATTGAAAAATAATTTGTGACATGATTGCTCCAATCTTTCCATTTTTAAGTTGCACAAAATTTCTATTCCCTAAGATATGACATGGATTCATCCATCCATATTTTATTCACAATGAATTTTAATCATTTATATCAACTATTATTACATGATGGTACCTATTTTAGTGTGACTCATAAGAACTTATTTTTATATGTATTGAGTATACATCATATGAAATATTTATCATTTCATGGTTTATTTTTTCATAGCGCGACACTCTTGAATTCATATGGATTTAATATTAATGGGATCCTCTAGATCTCATTTTTTAATTTCAAGTAACTTTCAATATTTTAGAATTATTATTATGCGAGGTACCTTGGGGACTAATATTTACCTTCATGATGCAACACCCGTATAATTGTGCTGATTTAACTTATATAGACTAAATTTAATCCAATGTATTCATAATAATAACTAAATTAATCTGATAGACCAAGCTTTATCACATGAGGTAAAATGATATAGAATAAAATTCTTTATTCAGTCTGAAAAATAAATTTATTTTTTCTAATAAAAAATTTGGTGCACAATTTTTCATGATGACTATTATATTCACCCCACACTGATGACATGATTTTTTTTGAAGATTAATGAGTGTCACACTTGATGATGAAGAAACAAATGTGATCTCTATGTGCTGCATGATTTATCACATATAGAGGGATATATTTCCCTTAAAATCATTACAAATCCATTGAAATCATCGTGAAAAAATCTCATAGGGTGTATGTAATGGATTTCATATAGTCATGGAGAAAATTTAATTCCACTACTAAGATCTATATTATGTTCCACTATCTATAATTTTTTCAATGAAAAATAACTACCATAGGTAAACCATAGATCCAGTGATATAGCACACTTTATAGGCTTCAATTTTACAGCTCATGGAACAAAAATGGAACTATGAATAAAAACATTTCTATGTAAATATGAACATTCTATGGAGAAATTTCTCAAAAATTACTCACCTATATTAAAAAATGATTTGATACAAACATTACAATTGAAATATTTATTTTCTCATTTACTCAAGTAAATCGCTTTTTTGTTGATTGTGCCCTGCATCACACACATACTTGGAATGTGTCCACTCACGCACCAAGATATAACTTCTCACACCAAGTTGAACACCATGAAAATACCCAAAAAAGATGAAAAATCCCATATATAACACATAAGTGTATCCACTAGTTATAGGTTCTTACTACCCATGCCTTAACATCAAATCCATGTATTTCCTGTAGAATGATCCCTCACCTCCCAATTTTTATTCCATGTCCAAATACCAAGAGAGGATACACCACTAGAGAATCCAAGGGCCATGCTTGACTGTATAATTATACATGATCCCCTTAAGTAATTGATGAATAAAAATGTAAGGGAATGTGATGAACTTGATCCCATCCTTGAGTTATGCCTAGTTTGGTGATCCTCTTATCTTGGAGTCGATCCCAACATACATCCATGCCTACCCCATAAAGAAGGATCTTGGTGAAACAACATAGTGGTCAACATCCAGAAAATTCAGATTCATGCCCAGGGCCTACGATTTAGATCCATGCATCGGTATTCAACTAACTAGGAACCAACCACCTTATATCCAAAGCACTTATCCATAAAAAACATTGGGGTTTACTACATGTGCACCCATTTTCCTATACCTCTAACCCATGTTCCATGTCATCTAGGCCTCTATCCTGGGTTCCCATTCTCTCAGGTTATTACTTAGGTAAAAAAATATCTATATCATGGGGGGTCAATACATGCACCCCCCAATTGTGATCAATTATGGGATGTCATATAGGCCATTTAAACTAATCCCTATACGTTAATCAGCAATGAGTAAGATAAATTGAGAGTCTCATCAAAAAATTATCAAGCCAAGATATACATGATTTAATTATAATACATATGACCCCCACCTTGAGTCTATATTAACCTATTGGTTTCCTTATATTGATTGATTTAATATAAACCTCTTGGTTTCCACATGTGGCTTGAGTTGAGATACTCATCTTGGTTCCCCTATTTTCCTCGAGTCATGATTATTATCTTATTTTCATCTTATTCCATGTGGTGAAATACTCCTATTGGTTTCTTCATATGACTTTTTTCAAGATTATACTTTTGGTTTCCTTAAATAGCATGAGTTGATATAGTACTATAAATTACTAAAAATCATTCCCATCATGCATATTTCTTGTTAAATATGAAAAGGACTCTCATTTATAAGAGCCACTATAACACATTAATAAGTATCTATCACCTTGTAGTATACTCCACATGAATTTTAAAGGTATTGTAGTGATCCTGAATGGATGATAAAAAAGAACCAATATGGTCTTTATCACATGATCATAAAATTTTCAACATGTCTCATTAAATCAAACCAAATAACTTGGGTTCTAATTTCCTTTTAATATATACATAGGAAGCCCCTTTCATTGGCCCGATCCTAACTCCAAAAAACCTCACGCATCCTTTCATAGGAGTCAAAATCATCCCGAAACAGAGATAAATTTCTGAGTAACTTCTTATATATATTCAAACTATAGGGTTACCAAAACTTTTCATTAGTTAAGAGACAATTTAATTACCATATGTAATGTCTGCTTAAATTCATGTTTTCGATATATCAATTTCCCCATTATTGTTATTGGTATGGATTTAAAGAACTTGAAATAAATATATAAAATTTTTTTAGATAAGGAAATAATACACCTTATAATTTGATTTATCCTCAAATCCTATTATCTAATAAAATGATTCATCGTCACCTCCCCAGGTGATCGTGATACCTCCCACCATTGGATGTTGTGAGAGTTATGGAAGACCCAGAACTATGAAAATGGACTCATTATAAAAGGAAATCATATAAAATATAATAGAGAAATATACATGAATTTATTTACTTAATAAAAAAGTTTCCTTACCATTCATTCCCATTTTAAATATTTAATTTATGATTTTTTATTTATCCTTCAAAAATCAAATGTCCTCCTTGATGAACAGACCATGAAGGACCATGATACCCAATCATATTGGGGGAAACATTTCTATAATGAGGGTAATTATGAACCTCCCATGAATGGATCTTTAATACTCTTCCATTCCCATCACTACCAAAACTTCTTTTATAACTTACCATGATACTCTATTACCCACCCAAATCAAAAAGTGTGAGATGATGAATTCATTAGTGCAAGGGTGCCTCCATGAAAATATAATTCAATACTTGTAAATAAACCCATTTAATTTGTAGTATTTGAAGCCATAAAGTCCACCATGTGTTGATAAATCAACAAGATAAAGGAGCCCCACAACTCAACATCAACCCACCTTGGGATTCTATCTCCAAATAACGATGACACCAACCTGCCATACCTTGAAGTGAGTGAGGAGAAAGTCTTTTATGTCCATATAGTAACCCTAAATCTACCCATTTAGGATTCAAATAATAAGGGATGTTCTTTCCATTTCGTCCTGAATGCAATTCTATAGTAATATTCAAAGTGAGTTGTTACAAAAATAGTCATTCGTGAAGGAAATACCAATTTTTGAATTCAACCAATGCATCCTCAAAGTAGGTCTATATCCCTTATAGTGTATAAATACTTGAGGCCCAGCAATATATCATTCTTGTATCCCATATAAAATTCTACATCAACACTATACATTAGGTTTATAATTATCAAATATATCCTTTGGGACTACATAAATCAATCACTAACCTATGAGGGAGAGACTTAACCCTCATGGAAGCCCTCATAGTGGTGTCCCACTGTATATGACACTCGACATAATATGATCTCCGGAAGTAAAGAGAACTAGAACTTTAAGTACATATGAAACATCATATGGGAATCCCCATCCTATATATAATGGGAATTTTTCTCCCACAGTCATCTCTAGTGCCATCCATTGGATAAGAAAATTCCAAAATATTAGATATAACTTGTTTAGGGAAATTAAATATTTCTAATGCATGTTTCATTTAAGTTACGGTTATCACTATTGATAGAAATGATATTGCAGAATAAGATACTAAAAAACAAGAAAACTAGGAGGCATATGTAGAGAATTAAAATCCCGTTATGGTACATGTGGAAAAAGAATATACATAAAATCAAAAGAAATTATTTTATTAACGATCTGAGTCCAATAATCCACTATAATCTACTATGTTGGATAGTACCAATGAAAAATTAAAAGGAATGGATATATACATAACCAACCTACCACTTAAATATGGTGATATTTCCTCATTATAATGTCGTATTTCCCTCTTTAATTCTATAATAGAGAAAATAAACTTAAAATGATGAATTGCATAGGGTAGGCATATGAACTAAGTAAGGTTTTTAGGCTAATGATATTACACCTCATTCAGATGACCCAATTCAATAGGAGTGTATTTTTTGACTTATAATGGAATAATCAAGACACTATGTAAATTTTAGATCACATAAACTGGTCCATTTGAATTATTCAATAATTTATTATCATGAGTTCTCTCTACAAGGGAAATCGTCTTTTATTTTAGGAATATCACCCAAGGAAAACCTAGGCAATGGAATCCACAAAATTACTAGATGTGATTACTTCTTTGATAGACACAATGGATGGCTAAAACACTCACATAAAATTAGAGAGGAAGATATATGACAAGCTATTGGATTTAAATCCTCCCCCACCAAAAATTTGGAATAGTAACCTCTCAATATTTTGTGTAATGAGAGATCTGAAGTTGCACCTCACCCGTTTTTCATTTGGGTGTGGACCAATGTTTTGAAACCCATAAAAAAGATGCATATAGACATATATTATTCCTAAAAACCTTATCGGTTCCCATATTGTTTTAGAACAATAACCCAAGATATGGTTTTATTGAAATTTAGGAGGATCTATATTAGTAATTCCTCTACAAATTCTTCTCAACACATAGGAAAAAACTATCCTTGAGCTCTCTAATTGTTGGGAATAATATAAAAATTGAATTTTGGATATATTATTAACAAATAAAGTTCCAAAATATTATGTGAAAATATAGATTTCATATATATTTATGCTGGTGATCTATGCGGAGAACCTACATGATGAGGTTTTTACTACACTTATCCCCCTAAATTACCCCAAAGGGTTCTATGAGTTTGGAAAGAAATAACATTGTGTCAGGAATGTATCATTCAAAGAACCAAGGAAAACATCAGAAACAACCACCATTACATATATGGATGTTTGGGAAAGTAGAAAAAACTATTTTCACCCTCAATAAGATGTGTTTGAGGTTATAGGTCATTGAAGATATGCAGGAAAAAAGTCTATTCATTCCATGATTATTAGGTTCTTGAGTAATTTGTCTTGTCCTTAGAGAAACATTAATAAAATTCCAAAAAATTAAGAATCTATATTAAATAGGGTAGAATGATCACCCAATTACTACCCTTACAATTATATATTAGGTCAAATGATCCAAAAATTATTTTTCTTCAAATATTATATACAAAGGATGGTCAATGATGGACACAAACCATTAGAATGTCCAAAGGATCATGTGAAATATGTGTTAACATTTCTTCCTAGATAAGGAGAAGATTAGCAATAGGATCAATTTATTGGATTAGGAATGATTGATTATTAAATATCCTAGAATTTAGTATTTCAAGAATATAACATAATCAGGTTTTGATTTAATCAACTAGTATTGATCTCAATTCCCTATGTAACTATGACATAGAAAATTTGTAATTCCATTCCACACGAGATCCAACAAAATAACAATTTGTAAGGAAAAGAGAAATAAGGACCCCAAATGATGATAAAACAAACCTAATATCTCATGGGATTCATATCCCCATAATTAGTATAATGATAACCTCCTAGAAAACGAGATAATGGGAACCAACCCACGATATGAGACCATTAATACTATCTCACTAAATGATAAAATGAAAATCATCATACCGAATGAGATACTATTCTGATGAGGAGAATTATTTTTCATTTGTTAATGTTATATGATAAATGGAAAAGTTCATTAATTAGGAATATTTTGATAAAATATGATCCTCCATATCAAACCATATGGTATCGGGTATTGAGGGGCTCAAAGATATACCGCATACCTCAACAAAGGTTTTTTCGACACCTTATAATGCGTCAAAATATGATGTTGGAAGTACACCAATTTATGAGGATGAATCTATGAAAAATATCACACATAATGTAGTTAGTTATTGTAAAGTTTTTGCTTGATGTCAAAGGAAAATTATTTCATTGGGGTCCCACACTAGACTTCCATCATCATCCACATGTAGTTATGTTATGAAAGGTAAGGGTTCTACCATGTCTTATTTTTTCATTCCTATAAAGAAATCCATGAAATATTTGATAATGAAAAGATCGATAAGTTTTTTTCTGAAAAAAAACTATGAAAATTAGTTACCAAGTTACTTTGGGAATGAACTCCCCTTCATAATGGTTTTAAATAATAATCCCTCTATTCACAAGTCAAACCCACAGAACATTATTTCTTCTAACAAAGTACCACCCTAGTAGGTCATTCGTGATGTCATACCTAGGGTGAAATTCTATAATCCTACTATATGGGGCATCCTTTCTTTTAATTACCCAAAAACATAGGGTTTGTGGTATTTCCATATTACTTACCCCCTCATCGGGTGAATTATAGACATCATTCTTCCTTATTGATCACCATTTATTCCAAAATATCTTCAATGTTTTATAGTTATTGGTGGCACCAGTGATGTCCCAGTTTTCAATTTCCTCAAGATATTCCCCCAAATTGAATAAAATTTGGAAAATACCAAAAAAAATATAAAATTCAACCATGTTCCCATGTTAATCAAATACTATATTCCATGAATGAAAAACAATTCTTTCATTGTAGAGTACAGAAGAGAAACAAGGAATACTCCTTCCAACCAAATAATTGTTTTGATTACTTCACCCTTTAATTAGAGAATAATTTGATTGATCTCTGAAGTATCTAGATAGCTGAGGAGGTGGTATTAAGAGATTATACCAATTACTTCCCCTTCCATTGATTCTCATGTCATATAATCAAGAATTTATACATCTTTTACTATTGGATTCAAAAGAACATAGATGAGGTGATAATGGAGTTAGTAATTCCAATGTATCCACTTTGGGCTTGTAAACACTGAGATTAGAGAATAAAAAGTGTATCAAGGAATCAAGTTCACCTATCTCTTTATGTTATAAGAAATATGTTCTATTAATTTTTGTGAGAACCATTTCCTATATAATTTATTCTTTCCTTAAAGAATAATTTTATTAAACTTCTAGGAATCAAGATACTCAATGATTATGTTATAAAATATCATCTTAATTGTTATAACTACCATTAAATTTTTGGAAATATTATTGATGAATTATTTTTCTATAATGAGGGGATTGTGAATAAGATAGAATAAATACATATAGAGTTGGATAATCCCAAGATGAATGAAACAATATTACAATTAATTCCCACTCTAATAGGGAAATATAATTACTGATAAACAATGTCATATGAATAAATTTCTTACCTCATTAATATAAATTACATATTAAAATTTCCCTAGCACAAGATGTTAAACTTCATGAAATTAGGTAACTTACACATGACCACAAAATTTTGGGTGCATGGTTTACCCCATATAATAATAAATATTTTATACTATTAAATAATAGATGACGTTAAGTTATGTGTGTTCCTATCCGTAAGTGATAAATCTTAATCGGCCCAAAGTCATATTGTAATCTAGTTTCTATCTTTCAAATGGAAGGTACAATGAAACTAATGAACAAAATTCCCCCATTATATCTTAATATAGCACTCCATTTCTTGTGTGGTTTTATTTGCCCACCTATTACATTAAGGTAAATCCAACTTTCCTATATAGGATTCCCAAAACATTATGGTGCAACTATAAAATATCTTAATCAATTTTTGGAAATATCCTCTTCCATCAGAACTACTCGATACCCATGATATCTGAATCATCATCAACTAAAAATATTTGAGTCAATATTATTCTATTGGTAAATTAAAAAAAACTTGATACAAAATTATACTCTTGGTATCCAATATACTTGAGTAGAGATTATCCTATTAAAAATATTAAAAACTGAGAATATATCCTATTTGTTTCCCCTATCATATTAATTGGTAATTGATTCATAAAATAATCTAAATAGACCCCTATAAATAAATTAGAATCAATAAATCTTCCATTGAGTAACTATGTAACCGCTAGGGTAAGTATTCAATCAAGAAATTGAGTCACCCAGAATACATGGACTATGTTTTTATGTAGTCGTTGTGGTTTTTCTATAATTAATTTTTAGCCTATTCCCACCCATAAATTTTATCTAATGAATACATTTGAGGAAATTATTTACCTCATATTTGTCCCTCATATTCAAATAAATCACAAATATCTCTATGTTTTATACCATTATAGATCATAGACATTATTGAGGTGCCTAAAAGTCTCATGAGAACTAAACTCGTGAGACTTTGGTCATAAATCAATATCCTTAAACAATATGATTCATGGTTCCATGCAACATGATATTAAACTAATTGGATTGGTCTATTCAATGTGACATCAAATTGGAAAATACCCACCTTATGTAAGAGATTTATCTATGTTTGAGTCTTCCTTCATAAAATATTCAATGTCTATGGAAACATATAGTTTTCTTAATTTCATGGTTCACCTAACCTAAGAAAAAATAACTCACCATTACCAGAACAATATGTGTATTGATCCCATTTACCATGAGATACATAGTCATGCATGACCTCTCATCCTAGGTTCATCGAAATATTCAATTTCCATGACTGATCATGACCCATTGATGAGACATTTTATAATTCAAACCATTTTTTTCATTCTCTGCCTCACTAGGGAACCTTTAAATGTCCCCCTTCTCTCCTATACATAATCCATATCTATACAAATATTACATCTGAAAACAATCTACGGATTGATTGCTATCTTAACACGATACACATTGATGACTAGATCTCTTATCTAGGTCCATACCAAAAACTCTCATAGCCATTTAATCGTATAGATCATACTAGTGTATGGGATTCCAAATTCACTTTGGGTTCCCTCTAATATCTCAACATGAAGATAAAACCATCCTCTTTATGACCATATATTGATGGATTTCTATTAGCCTAGGATACATAATGGCATCGAGATTTTATATTTGGGGCCCAACCATAAACTTCCTCACTATCAAACCCCCTCCCAGTGTGTAGTCACCTCATTCATGATTGGTCATTATATATTAGGATCTATATTATGATGACATATTTTTCTTCTAAAAATACTTGTTACTTTAACAATATTTCCAGAAGATATGTAACGACACTTGGATATCCTATCTTATCTCAAGAAACAAATTTACCTCCAATTTTATCCTCATTTACACCCCATAGTGTGGATCCTACCATTTTATATTAGATATGGTTCTGTATACCCATGTCAGTGGGCCTACCTCATTCCATTATTTTTTATACTATGTATGAGCTAGATCTTGAAATTGGGACTTGAGGAACCTAACTTAGCCATAGTTCTATGACCTTAAACTATGATAAATATCGTGGTCTAACCTACATGTTCTAAAAATGGATGCACAATATTCTACCTAATTTTGATCATATTGGTGTTGAGTTCATCATTACCATTAGGTTAATTTTACTATTAAATTTAAATTCAAAACCACAATATTAGTACAATATATATGACTCTAAACATTTTTCACATTTGGTTTTTATAGTATGATCCTAAATTTTTTTCATATTTCAAACCCTTTATGGTATTATATTATCCCAGCTAGGTCAAATACCATGCAAGGGAGTAAATAAGGGTATGAGATATTGATACAACTGTCCCATTGGATATTATTTCATCATTAGACAAACCACTACTCTTTCCTTACCCAAGAATTGAATAAGTGGAAATTAGGACATACATAGGACAAAACAATTTTACTCAGCATATTGGGATACATATAAGGACCATATAATGATAATGTACTAATGTACCAAATAAGATAAATAACATAAATGTTACAAGGTTTATAGTGAACTCACTATCCCTCATGGATTACAACTATTCAAAATTTTAAATCTCCCTTCTCTCTCTACTAAAGTGAAAACACTACTCCTCTAGTAGAAACATATTAAAATCTTTTATATGTTTATAAAAACTTGTCTATTCATGTATACTCTTGTTTCATCCTTATATAATAACCAAATTTTCATGAGAATTTTCCTCTTTGAGAATGTTCCCTCTTCAAAAAAACTCTCTCTAAGACTCCATGTCATCACTTCACAAGACTTATCTACGAGACTCCTTCACGAGATCCATTTTATAGATCCATCTATGTGACCTCAAAATGATATTCCTCCATAATAACTTCTTATAGTAATGAAAATCATCTGAATCTGGTACGAGATCCAATTCATGTTACACGAATCATGTGACAGTCACAATTTCTCCAATGATCAGTTCATGCATCCCTTAAAAATATACCTTTGTTAGAATCCTTTGTGATTCCCCTTCATAAGACCTACTTCTATTCACATGGATCACAGGACTCTAGTATGAGACACTGTCCAGGTTACAGGGATCATGTGGTAAAAAAATTATTCCTATGCCTAGTGTAGAAATACCTTTATAAGATACCATGTTGAGACTCCATTGTGAGACATTTTTTATTTCCATTGATCACATGATACTGGTGTGATACCTTGTTATTTTTATGTTAACCACTTTTCTTTGATCAAAATACATGATAAAACTTATATATAATATTTAGTATGGTTTATTAGTGTATTTTCCATATTAAATAAACAACCTTAAATCTAGAAAGATTTTTTGATAGTCTATTTCATGACCTCAACAATCATCACTATATAATTTATGTGATCCTATCATGAGATCATAAGACAAACATATTGAGATTAGTGACATTGTCTTCCATTGATTTGCATGATCTCATCATGAGACCCAATAAATATCATTCATGGTTCATATTATCCCATTTAAAGAACCAAATACTATCCTGGGTTGTTCATGTGATCTCATCGTGAGATCCAATGGAAAAAATGTGGCAACCAAAATTGTCTTTAGACACTTAATGTGACCTTATTGTAAGATCAATTGATAATAATGATTTCATATTATTAAAATCGAATGCAATATATCTCCATTATTTCAAGAATCTATTCTGTAATCCCCTACTCATGATCTCTTTGCATGATCCCTTAACAATCATGTAGTGACTACACATTATTTCAAAAATCTCTTTGCAAGATCCTATGAAAATCATACGATGACTTTTGTTGTTTACATGATATAATCAAATGATCCTCTAATAGTCATGTTGCTTATTCCGGTATGCCACATGATTTCAAAGTGAGATCCTCTAACATTCAGAGTGTCTTTTGTTAATTCACATGATCTCATTACAAGATCCTTTAAAAATCATGCAGTGTCTTTAAGTACTTTACAAGATGTCATAATTAGATCCTTTGACAATCATTCGGTGTCTCAAAGTATTCCACATGATCTCATCAGTAAATCAATTTGGATATATTCGACCACAAAGTCCCTTAACATGATTAGTTGGTACGTTAAAAGATCATGTAATCCCTTATCATGATCATTTTGGACATTCACACTCCTTGTGATCCTTTAGGACATTCGTGGTCTACGTGATCCTTTAGGACATTTGGTTCAACTCTTCTCACCAAATCTGAAAAATAGTTTTTTCAACAATTTAAATCCTTTAGAATAAACACAATCAACATAAAATCCCCATTAAGAGGTATTTTTATACAACATATTCTATATTTTCTTAATGTGTATCATTCATATTCCATTATATCATAAACAGTATCGAGGTTTCTTGTCCAACATTGGATTTATCATTCATGTTGTGTAAATTGTTCAAATATTTATGGACATTTGACATCAAATTTGGCCAAAGTTGTATAAAATTATTAATTATAAACTCTTTTTTCCATGATGAATTATAATAAAATTTAGATTCATTCCATCTAATAGGTATGAACACAATCATAAATTTAAAAATATTTGTCCAAATTAAAAGGTCTTAAACTGTAGATGAAGTATATTGAAATACATTTCAGGTTGAAAACTCATAAAGTATGCATAATCAAATTTCAATCTTCTAATATTTAAACGAATATCTTTCCTAGATTAAAAAAGGTAAAGTATAATAAAAATTAAATGAGACACATGGACTTGTTAGGATAAAATATTATAGTGGGAGGACAATGTATATTTCAAGTCTTTCCTCATCAAACCTCTATATAATACCTTAGTAATTTGTTTAATAATTTTAAATAAATTATAATTTTATGTTTTAATTAATAATAATACTTATAAACACTTATAATTTATATCTTTGAAATTAATTAATGTTCTAAAAAACAAATACTATTTTAAATTATTAATTTTTTATTAAAGAATATTTTAATATAAATATATATTATTATTTTTATAAAATTAATTTTTATCTATAGATTATTTAATTAAATATAATATATATATATATATATATTATTATAATTATTTTAATAAATGATAAGTTATGTTACGAATATATTCACTATTAATATGAAACCCAAATATTTTATGGTATATTTCTTCATAAATACTTTCAATTAATTAGATACCTTATATGCACATAACATTGAGTCTCTACAAAATGACACTTTTTTATAGTTATAACCAAGCCATGAAACATAATTTTATCACTTATGGGATTTGAATTTCAAAAAAAAAGTACATACACCATTGTGATCAGAATGTTTTTTAATGTCTAATAGGATCAAAATTTTTTGGTTAATAGTAACATGATCCTTTATGAATAGTAATGTACCCTTATGAATAGTATTGTTAACCTTTAGAATTGTAACTTCACCCTTATGAATTATAACTTCACCCATGGAAGTATAAATACAATTCAGGCACTTTATAAATGAGAGTAAATGTTTAAAAAAGAAATAATTAATTGTTGTTATTTTTGTGTGTAATTAATATTTATTTACAAAATACGGTAAATTAATTAATTTTTGCATCATGGATGAGTCATGTATGAGGTAAATGTCCATTTTTTAGAACTCAAATGCACTTATTACTATTTTTAGTCTCAATAATCAAGAATATTCATAGTCTTGATCCAAAATAATAAAATAGTGATTAAAATATTGGGAAAACATTCCTCTCGTCCACTATAAAAACCACTCCACACTCCTTCTTTTCACTCTATGTATTGAAGAATATACAATTTATGCCCAAATACTATTCCTTAGTCTCCCCCCAACTCCATGAGCCCTTGGTCTTGCCAAAAGACCAAAACCCCATCTCTTAAGGAGGTTCTCAAGGAGAATATTTCCAGAGGTAAACCCTCTCCCTTTTTCTTTTAATTTCATTTTCATTTTGTTTTATATTCTTATCTTCTCCTCACCTCCTCAATAGAAATTATTTTGATATCTCCAGTATAGTAAATATTCTATAATTACATCATTTTAATGGATGTTACATCATTAATCTCTTTACTCTATATATTTTATATTAAAAATGATAGTTTTGTCCGTGAGGTGCTAATTAACAACCTTCAATGAGATGAACCTTCATTCATCATTTTACCCTTAAAGGCTGGTCAGGAAACCATTTTAATGGTTTAAAACGTTTTTAAAATATTTATTATATTTTATTTAATGATTCTGTAACAATAATATTTACACGATACTAAATAATATGACAAAACTGGTTCATTGTGATCGAAAAACCACCGTAAAAATATAATCGATTATCACTAAATGACTTATCTAATGATTTATCAAAATAACATGTAAAAAATAATATATATAACCATTTACAATTCTAAATTTTAATTAATAATATATAAATCCTTTATAATTACATTGATTCCACATGAACATCCATACTTATCTGGAGAACCGATCAAGAATATAAAGAATCGAACACTCTAGAATGACAGAATTCAATATTATAAATTATTAAAGGCCTTAACATAAATTAATAAAATAATAATAAATTAGATATATGCATAATAGGTTCTGAATTAAATTATTAATGGGTCTAATTTCATATTACATGACCTTATGATCATGTGAAGAACACATTCATACATAAGGTACGTGTTTTCTCATCTCTCTTCCATTTTTGAGAGATATTCATTATTCACCACAATTTCTTATGTATGGTGTATATATAGTTACCATTGATGTATCATATTGTTAATATTTTTTTTAAAGGTATTCATTGAATCATTTTAGGATTATTAATTTTTGGGAATATTCCACCTGAACTGCCCTTTTTTTCCTTCGGGTTATTCCGTCTCTATCCTTACAAAAATGAAAGCATATTTATTTTTGTGTATATATTATATATTATGTTTTTATGTTCCAAAATAATATATTTGGATCATTTAATTTTGCTTCTATGGGGATTATATGTTTAAAAATATGTCCCTTCTTAATTATTCATGATAAAGAGGCTCGATTCAAGGGAACTTCTCGAATTATTACCTATTTTCTAGTGAACTATATATTATGGTTAAATCCATAATTATTTACATAAAATCTCCTATTTTATCATGTAAAACGATCATGGTACATTTTTAGTTTTATGAAAACAAACATTCCATTCCTTCTTAAAATCTCATTAATATTTTACATAAACTGTACTAAAATGTTTTATTTATAAAGATTCATTAAAAACACTTTTTAAATGATTTCAATTTATTGGGAAAAAATTTATTCCTTAAATATAATTTCAATGAAATTTCCCTTTTATTTTTTCGGATAAAATTTTTTATAATATGATTTTATGAAAAATGAAAATGTTTTTCCAAAATAACTATTCTTTCCCAAATTAATGGATTTTACTTATCTCACATTTAATTGTATGAGATTTTAGACTTGTTCAAAACTTATTCTAATTCCCTTTTATATATAAAATCTTGGGTATTATTATTCCTATTATATTAAATTCAATTAAGAATTAAATTTTTCAAAGTGGTATTGGACACATTGGAATATATAATGATCATTTTCCTCAATAGTTTATCAATGATTTAATTAGAGTATTTTCATCTATGATTTTGATTCTAATATTAAAAAGTTGTGTGGGAAAAATTTATCTATTAATATATTTAATTATACATATGATTATTTCATAGGACTTATAATGTGATGGATGTGGCCCTTTATATCCCCTCAATGCATTTGTAGGTCTCATAAGAAAAAATATAATTGGGTTTTAGTCGAGGCCTTACCCTAGTATTTTCAAAAGTCTTGGTTGAGGGCTAGATGAAAGGTTTATAATTTCTAGTATATGAATTACCTCATTATGATATTAGTTAATGATAAATAATATAATTATTATACTAGTATAATATACATTGTGAAGTTTCATGTGATTATTTATAAGTAATTATTCATTCATTTTTTATTCCTGCCATATTATTCTCAAGATTATGTTTTAGTGGAATGAGTTTTTCAATTTGAATTATTTTTTATGATATCTTATGTGGTATCATTTACCCTTATTGAGCATATAAGATCACCCCTTTCTCATTTTTCCTTTACACAGGTTATGAAGAAGAAGACCTTGTATAAACATCTAGGGATGTAGTTTATTTCATATTTTATCATGTTTTATTTTATTTTTCCAATCTATTTTGGAATCATGGCTGTAATATGGTATTATAAGTCTTGTAATCTGACCGGTCCTTCGATATTTGATTCCTCTTATGAATTCCAATGTATTAAAATAATGCACTGGCTCTGAGATTCTAGGGTCATGGCGTTACAGTTGGTATCATAGGATGTTTAGCAGTAACCTTGGAAATAATATTTACAAATCATTTTTTATGGAGAATAACCCTATGATATAATTTTAGGATATGAATAGAAAAAAATACTAGAATATTTTTAGGGTATAGGTTATGTGTAACTTTCTATAAAATATATCCCTATATAGATACTACAAGTAGACATGGTTCTAGAGAAAATATACCTATTAGTAATAACTCCAACAAGATGTACCTATCTTGACTCAAGGTAACCTGGTACACAACATTGGGCCTTTACGCACACCTAGTTTGACACTCCCAAGGATATTATTAGGATAATTCACTTTTTTCTTACATACCATTTTGAATGGTTTATGCTTCCATAGTAACCAAAGTATATGGTTCTATGATTTATGATGAATAAATTTATATTATGTGTTATACCATGATTAGAGTTATAGAAATGTCTTAATTTAATGAGATAATACAATATATGTCATTCTTTAGAAATGGCTCATAGTAGAATAAATGAGAACTCCACCAATGCATGTGATGAAAAGTGTTAAACGGAAAATATATTTCAGGGTCTGAAGAAAAAATTTCAAAGTGAAATATTCTCCAAGGTATCCTGATAATATAAGAAAATAATATCACATGTTAAAAAGTTATTTAAATAATTATATGAGTTATATGCCTTTGAAGGGAAGCAACATAAGAAATAGAAATAATTAGAAAATATGGGTAAAAATAAAATGGGAATGAAGGGTTTTCCAACATGTGATAACTGGGGAATGATTCACCCTAGAAAATTATAGATGGGAATTGGAGTTTGTTATTAGTGTAGAGAAAAAGGAAACCAAGTTCATGATTTCAGGGGCAAGAAAAAAATTTCCAGTGTACAATGATTTAACTATGAGGAGATATGACCATATTCAAATCAATGTCCCAAGTGTTGGAGAAATATACCCCAATTTATGCTGTTGGTTAATGATCATGATATTATACTACCATTGATGAAGAGGAATAATTATTATTTATATTGAGTAATTATGTCATTTCAATATTGTTTCTATAATGTATTGGTTATAAGAATTATGGAATATATGGGTATTATACAACATTAATTTTTCATTAAGTATTTGAGGCCATATGTTGAATAGTACCAAAAAAATATTTTATAGATAGTTAAACTTTTTGGAAAACACATGATTGAGGTAAATATGACCATAAATATATTTTGGATTTAGAGATAATGATAAATAAATGATTAATTTTATAAGTACTGACTACCATGGAACTGTTTATTGACTTTTCGACAAGTGGTATATAATATCATCGATAGATTTTAAAACACAATTGGATTTATGGAATATATCTAATAACATTTATATTATGTAAGGAATACTGAATAATTCATATTTCCAATAAGTTTTTATGGTAACTTGAGTTATTACCATATTTCAACAGGATACATGATGAAGTTATTCACGTGTTTCAAATGTGCTAATTTAGAGCTACTTCATGGATAATTTCATCTTGGATGTTCAGTGAAATTTTTTCTAAAGTGTTGAACCATTATATTTTGGAAGGTATAAGCATTTATGAATGGTTTAAGTTGATAATTTTATAATGCATTATAGGTTAATGTATTAATTCACCACAATATGAAACCTATGCTATGAGAAGAGTTATATATATTACAAGGTGAAATGAAGGGATAAGAATTTATTTATGAAATAGAAACATATATTTATAATCATATAGAGTGGAATAATTCCTCAAAATAAGGGAAATAATATTAAAAAAATGCATTCCAATTATTATAATAATGGATGATGTCAATGATTTTTTTACAGTAGTTTATAGTTTCTTAGTAATCTACTTTAATATGAACTTGTTCTATTCCACTTTCCATTAGAATATCATTGCATTATTTTTCTTCCATGTCTACGATATTACTTCCAACTAATTTCACCCCATTTGAATGCAGAATTTATGTAGAGACCACCCCATTTACATTAACCTCTTTTTAAGAGGATATTTTATTAAACCTATTTCTGATTTGGGTTTCCCACAAGGTAATTTTCATGCATCATCCTTTAAATTTTGAAGTGTATTTTTGAATTGAAAAGATTCAATTATATTGTGGGGGATAATGTAACACCCCGGAAATTTTTTTTTAAAAATTAAATAATTTAAAATTATGTTTTTTAATTAACAATAATACTTATAACTAATTATAATTTATATCTTTCAAACTAATTAGCCTTCTAAAAAAAATAATACCATTTTACGGTATTATTTTTGTGTAAAATAATATTATAATATGAATATATATATTTTATTATTAATAAAAATCATTTTTTTCATTAGAATATTTATTTAATAATAATATCTATATTAACTATTATAATTATGATAATAAATACTAAACTATGTTATGAATATATTTACTTTTAATATGAAACCCCAAAACTTTATGGTATATTTCATCATAAATAATTTCAATTCATTAGATAGATTATATTAACATAACATTGATTCCCTGTGAAACAAAAAAAATTAATATTATAACCTATACATGAAACATAATTTATCCACATTTTTTATTTGAATTTCGAACAACGAACATACGTTGTTGTGATCAGCATGTTTTTTAGAGTCTATAAAGTTCAACATAATTTTTCAAGTGAATAGTGAGACGACCCTTATGAATAATAATGTTCCCTTATGAATAGTAATGAAACCATTATGAATAGTAACATCACCCTTATGAATATTAACTTCAACCATGAATGTATTAATGCAATTTAGGCACATTATAAATTAGATTGAATGTTTTAAAAATAAAAATGTTGATATTTTTATGTAACAAATATTTATTTAAAAATTTAAATAAATATATAAAATTAAAATAAAATTCATTTTCAAAATATTTATTAGTAAATAAATTTTTTGTTATTATTTTAGGATAATTTTATCATATCGGAGTTAATATTGAAAATTTTTATAAAACGAGTTTTTAAATTAAAAACAATATCTTTCAAGTAAATAATGTTTTTATTTTAAAAATTAAACTTTACATATTTAGAAAATTATTTTGGTAAAATGGATTCCATTTATTAATTCTATGCGCCAAAAAATTGTTAGCATGATTTCTTGGGTTTTTTCTGAAATGCATGAATTTTTTGTGAATAGTGAAATCCATTAATTTACCGAATATGAAAAATAAATGAATTTTTGCATCATGTTTGAGGAATGGATGATTTAAATGGCCATTTTTTCCAACTCACACACACTTATTAATATTTTAATTCATAATAATCCATACTTTTCATCGTATTGAGCGAAAAAAAATTAAATAATGATTAAAATAAAGGTAAAACCATCCACTCCTCCTCTATAAAAACCACCCATCACTCCCTCTTATCTTCACTCATTTAAGCCTTTAAAATTCTCAATGTTATTCCCAACTACTCTTAAATATTAAATCCTTGCCTTCAGGATCCCTTGGTCATTCCAAAATAAAAAACTCTTTCTTTTAAGGTGGTTCTCAAGGAGGATATTTCAAGAGGTAAACCCTCTCATTTTTTTCTTTTAATTTCATTTTCAATTTTTTAAATTCTTATCTTCTCCTCACCTCCTATTTAAAAATTATCTTGATAAATCCAGTATCATCTATATACTATAATTATACTATGTTAATGGAATATACATCATCAATCTCTTTACTCTATCTCTATTTTATTTTAAAAATGAAATCATCGTCCGAGAGGTGCCAATTTACAACCTTCGTTGATGACGAACCATCGTTCTTAATTTCATCCTTAAAGAATGGTCATGAAACAATTTTTATGGATGAAAAATATTTTAAAATATGTATTATATCTTTTTTAATGATTCTAGAGCAATCATTTATACTTGATAATAAATAATATAACAAAACTAGTTCTTTTTGGTCAAAAAACCACCATAAAAATCAAAATGATTATCACTAAATGAGTTATCTAGTGATTAATCTTCATAACATGTAACCTAATTATGTATATAACCATTTACACTTATTTATGATCATTAATAATATATAAAGATTGGATAATTATATCCATTCCACGTGAACATTGATACTTATAATCAAGTAAACCAGTCATGGCTATCAAGAAACGAACATTCTAGAACGACATAATTCAATATTATAACATATAAAAGGCCATAAATAAAGTTAATAAAATCATATTAAATTATATAAATGTCTAATAGGTTCTTAATTAAATTATTAATCAGTATAATTTTATATTCCAGTACCTTAAGGTCATGTACAGAATAGATTTTGCTATAAGGAAAGGGTTTTCTCATCTCACTTCCATTTTTATGAGATATTCATTATTCATCACTATTTGTTATGTATGTTGTATATATAATTACCATTGATGTTTTATATCATTAATATCCTTATTTTCAGGGTATTAAATGTATTATTTTATGATTAT
The DNA here is from genome assembly GCA_963277665.1 of Viscum album. Taxonomy (NCBI): domain Eukaryota; kingdom Viridiplantae; phylum Streptophyta; class Magnoliopsida; order Santalales; family Viscaceae; genus Viscum; species Viscum album. Next base: position 739,811,421 of record OY728123.1, on the reverse strand, counting down.
TAATTTTGGGGCATATGATTTGATTGATTAAAAAGTGGGAAGGGGTTCCACCCGAACCTTTATTATTTCCTTCAGAGTATTCCTTCACTCTCCTTACCCAAATGTAATGTTTATTTAATTTTTTGTACATATTCTATATTTTTTTTGTATGTTCCAAAATATTATATTCATATCATTTCATATTTTTTATGGGGATTATATGTTTTAAAATAGTTCCCTTCATAATTCTTCCTAATAAATAGGATTCAAGGGAAGTTCTCAAATTCTTACCCATTTTTAAGTTTACTATATAATCTATTTTAAGACATAATTATTTTTAAAATTAAAATTTTTATCTTGAAAGACAATCATGGTTAATTTATAGTTTTATAAAAACAAACATTCAATTCAACTTTAAAATCATTGTAATATTTTCCTTAAACCTCCCTAAAATGTTTTATTTCAAAAGCTTTGTTAAAATATATTTTTACATGATTTGAATGTAGTGGGAAACAATTTATTACACAAATATAATTTCAATATAATTAAATTATATTTTCTGAGATAAATATTTTTATAATATGATTTTAGGAAAAATAAAAATGTTTTCCCAAAACAACTCTTCTTTCCCAAATAGAAGTGCTTTTCTCATCTCACTTTTAGTTCTATGAGTTTTACAACTTGTTCACCACTTATTCCAAGAATTTGGTGTATGTAATTCCTTTTGATATATCAAATCATTAGTCTTATTATTCTTATGATATTATATGGAATTTATAATTAAAATATTCAATGTTATATGGGACACTTTGCAATGTTAAATGATCATTTTCTTCAAAAGTTTATCAATGATTTATTTAGTGTATTAGCATCTATGATTCTGATTCAAATAATTAAAAGTGGTATGGGATACTTTGATGTTAATATATATTTTATTAGACATATGTAGAATTAATGGGACTTAGAAAAAGACAGGTGAGGCCCTCTATAATCCCTTGATGCATCGTTAGGTTTCATGATACAAAATATAATTGGGTTTTTGCCGAGGGATTACTCTTGTATTTTCAAAAGTCTTGGATGAGCACTCAGTGACATGTTTAATATGTCTGACATGTGCATTACCTCATTATAATATTATCAATATATAAATCTTGTGATTATTCTACTAGTATAATATCAATGGTGAAGTTTCATGTGATTATTTATATGGAAATATTCATTATTTTTTTATTCTTGTCATATTATACTCAAGATTATGTTCTAATGGCATGATATATTCACCTTTTCTTATTATTTAGGATATCTTATATTCTTTCATTTAACCTTATTGGGAATCTATGCTCACCCCTTTCTAATATTTCTTTTCCATTGGTTATTAAGAATAAAAAATTGAATATGTTTTCAAGGATGTAGTTTATTTCATATTGTATCATGTTTTATTTTATTTTTCCAATGTAGTATGGGTATCATGACTATGTTCTGGTCTTCCAAGACATCCAAACTGATTGGTCCTTTGGGATTTTATTCCTTGAAATCATTCCATTGTATTAAAATAATGCACTGGCACTGGGCTTCTGGGGTTGGTTTGTTACATTCTATCTTTCATAGTTAAGAAAAACCTTATAAAAAAGGAAAGGTGAAAAATATTTTATGGATCAAAAATATGAAATAAAAAAGTCATGTCATCCTCATTGGACCTATTAGATTAAGAAATATTAAGATAAAATTACCTTTTTTCATATATATAATCTTAAATTATTCCATTATTACATTTCATTCCTGACATGGATGCCTCTAAATATTTATCATACCCTTCCATTAAGGAGATTATATACACAAACCAATTCATGCCTTATCAGTTTTCCTCAATAATGTGTTCAATACATGATGGGGTAACCTTGAGTGTGGTATAACCCCCATTGAAAAATAATTTTTCCATTAATACTACTTCATATATCTCATTTCCAAATCACTATCAACCAAAATCCTTGAGTTGAGATTCTCGATGTGGAATCCCCAAAACCTTGAGAATATCCTCTTGGTTCATAGTTTTTTGTAGTAACTGGTAATATGGTGAATGGATGAATATAATTAAACCCCTATGAATAAATTGTGAACAATATAGTTTCCTTTTACCCCTTACATAACCCCTAGGTAATATTTTTGGACCCAAGAGAATGCCCCCCTCAAACTGAAACACTCTTTCAAGATAGTGCAAGTGTGGTCCGACTGATACCAACAGACAACCTATTTTCACATTTCATAATCATTAATTGACTCAAACATTATTATGTTATTATTTACCCTTTCTATAACTCAAATTTCTAAGTTGATGAAAACACCATCTATGTTACCCATTCATGCAACATATCGACTTTCAAATAAAGATTATGACATTTAAAATTTCACCCTCTCAAATCGTGGAATTTATTTTCAATTAGGAAAACAATTCCTTGAGTTAAGATACTTCTCTTAGCAGCCCAAATTCCTTGACTCACGATACCCTACCTAACACCCCAAATTATTTAGTTGAGACACTCATGCTATCATCCCAAATTCCTTAAGCTGGGATACTTCTCTTTAAAACCAAAATTATCTTAGGTCAATATAATCCTTTTCAAAACCCAATATCCTTGAGTTGAGACTATCCTATTATAAAATTACCATGTTAATCATTTTCCTTCTCATATGATGATAAAACACGTGACATAACAATCCATCTTGAAATAACTTAAGTTATAATGTTTAATATATTCTGTGGGACATAATCCAATTATGTTAGAGAATAATGAATATAATAGTTCCTAGTGTATGAGTTTACTATTTCACATTGGTAACCTCAATAAACTTTTGATTTGGAAAAAACCATTATATTTTCTCTAGTGCATCTTCCTAATCATTAAAGAGACTCTCAGTTAAGAACTATTTGTGGATTGATTCCTAATCTTATAGGATACATAATGATATATGGTATACCTATTATGAGACTAACCACAATACCCCATTTCCCCAATAAAACTAGGTTTGATACTTTTACCAATTCACATATAGTTTCCTTCTTCCCTATCTCTCTATGGAGTTCATTCAATCTATTTCATTTTCTCCTATGCATGAGCCATATCTAAATAAATAATTTCATCATAGAATAATATTTTTCTTGATTCCTATTCCCATAGGATAAATAGTGATATCCAAAACTATTATCTTAGAACAAGACATAAATTTCACTTTCATTTTCACTCTAATGTCATTTGGGATCTTCCTGCTTCTGGTCTCAAACTTAATGTGAATGGCTCCTGCAAGGAGGGGATCATTCATGATGTAGGTGTGGTTTAAGATTTCAGGGGAAGAATCCTTCATGATTTTTCTACTTTCTATGGACTGGGTACATCAATGCAAGTGGAACCAAAATTAGGTTCACATGATTTCATTTATTCCATCAAGAAAATATTGATCTATTTCAGGTTGATACTGATTATATGATTATCCACGACTCCATGCATGAAATTTTTTTCACTCTGTGGTTGATTATTTACATCATCATAAAACGTAAATCCATTCTTGGAAACAACACTTTGGTGGTGCACACTTGGAAGGAAGGGAACAAGGTCGCATATAATCTTACCTACATGGTTTTTGTGGATCAAGGCCCCAGTATCATTTGTTTCCCTAGATTTATATTTTTTAAAACTGAAGGTGTGAATTTCATTAGAGGAGATGAGCTTGGTTTTCACTACTTTAGGCCCCTGTAGATTTTCTTGGATCTTTTGGACTTTTGATCTTCGTGGATTTTTGTCTACTGGTTTTTTTCTATTTAATAAAACTTTATCTTTGAATGAAGAACTAAATATACATTTATTCTCATTATTATATGATAAATAATAATATATAGATTAAATATCTTATCCCCAACAAAAAGTTATACATTCATTCCATTCCCCTACTATCATAGAATTTGGTCCAAAAAATTAATGTGTGGTTTTCCCCTAGAAACAATGTTTTAGGTGATTGAATTCCATGATTAGATTATTACTCTAGGAATTAAATTATTAAATTAAATTATATCTCTTAGGGAAATAAATTTCCCACATCAATGAAATAGAATACCTTGTGTTTTTATTCTCTTCTTGGAGGGCCGCTTCTTAAAGATTCTTCATTGGAAAACTACCTGCTGTTCAAGAAATTGGGTAATGTGCTTTGTCATTCCATAGAATCAGATTATCCTATTTCTAAATGAATCTAATTAAATGTCGAGGTATTTTATAGCTAAAATTGTATTCACACATTGTTCCATGATGAAAATAATATGAGACACACTCATATGAAATTATTTGAGATAAATATAGAGGCGTACACTCAAGGAAGAATACACCAATGGTTTTTCATGTGTCCCATGATTTATCTCTTACCAAGTGATGGATTTTCATCAAAAACAATTCTCAATCTAGATATGTGGTCAGGAGAACAACCAATTGGAATTTTTTCAAGGATTTATTATATTATGGGATAAAATATCACTCCAATCATAACATCCATTAAAGAATAAATTTATCCTTGGAAAGATCCTTCCATGGGTGAACCATAGATCCTATAATGTATCTCTATTTGAAGGATTATATTTTATAGTGACATAGCTTTTTATTATATGAATATTAAATTATTTCTAAGATATAAAACATAATATTAAAACAATAGAGGATCCAAAGGTTTACTATTTTGGGAAAATTATGCTCATACATCACATATATATAATTAATTATAAACATTATTTAAATCATTATCCTTTATACTCAAAAAATATCTCACATTCTCTTTAGTACCTATAATCACCTGAGGATATAAATCAATGAAATGGGTGAGATAAAATATTATTAAGGGGAAGACTATCATGGGAGTAATAGGGGACATGAATCAATAGTATATCGGTAAGCATAATCAACATCATCATATCATAAGAATAGTATTATCATAATAATAATGGAGAAAACATTTGATAAATTCATGGAATGTGGCATATATATAATAATGAAACGTCATAACATAGTCATGAAACATGACACATATTTTTGAACAAATCTTACATCATGATCGTTCATACCATATGTGCATATATCATAACATTAGAATTGTGAACAAATATATGATCATATTAATGAATAATACACATAATATTAGTAGATATATCACATTAACTAATGAATTATAGGGATATGTAATTCAAATACCACTTGTCACATCATAAAATGATCATAATCATGCATTCCACTGGGAAAGATAATATATAACAATCATAGTGATGAAATAATCCCATGGAAAGGAATTAGTTTAATAAGGGTTTAATAAATCATAATTTGAGGAATAACCTTTGGGGCTCCCAAATTTACAAGGGACTTCATATTTTTTCATAAAATATTATTTTTCCTTAAATAAGAAACATTTTAATATGAGTTAGATATGTGTTCTCAAAAGATATATTAATTTTCAAAAAAACCTTATAATTGGATTAGAAGTCCATTCAATAATGTAAAAACATACAAATAATTAGAAATAAAATAGAACCAATTGTTAATGGTTCATTTAAAGAAAATATAGAAGAAAATATATTAAGAATATTTTTAAAGAGAAGCTAACCCAACAAGAATTAAATGGGTTCAAGAATCCCCTTTCCTTAAACACAGTATTATTTCATTACTTTTATACCTCCAAAATAATAAACATTAGTTTATTGAAAAATGTTATCATAAGTGAATTAGTATTAATATTTTTTACTATCATTTAATTATAATCAGTTTATTTTATTCCTTAATTCCCTTTTAAAAGTATAAACCTTTTGATATCACATTATCATTAAAATAACCTTTCTTTCATCTATTTAACGATCTTTATTAATTTATATTCATAAATTATTAAAAATAAATTAAAAAATAGAAAAAATTATATTTAGGAATGTATGTATTATAAATATTTTATTATAACCGTCCATAAAGGTGTAGATAAGAAAATAATCGATAATGGACTTATTAATGGTTAACTGATCGTTAATGGGACTCATCAAAAAGAAGAAAAAATACAAGTATTATGTATAAATAAATCATAAATATAATCATTATGATAGGTTAAAATAATTAATATCATGTTAACATAATGATCAATTAATATTATAATATTTGTGTTTGAATTTCATATATGAAAAATGTATAGAAGAGAAAACTGAGACGGGAGTAGATGAAGACTTACTATTTTCTCAGTGTTGCTACTTTTCTATGGTACTAAACTCCATTGATGCTTGGAGTTAGTTTACTCTAGATAATCCATAAGAAATATGATGGTATTAAGATGGAAAATTTGTGAGTATATTTGGTTTTTTTAGTGAGAGATTATTGGATATCTAAGGAAGAGGTGATGGGTTATTTATACTTTTGGAGAGTGGTGTTTTGGAGTAATAATATTGTATAAAATATTATATCAAAAATAAAGATTTCAAGATAAATTTATTTACATTACTAAATATATTTCAATTAATTAAATTAATTTTAATATTTTAATGCATATAATAATGATAATTTAAGGATTAATGAAAAGGAAGGGTGTAAAATTGAACAAATATCATTTTAATGGAATACTGTAATCTTTAGAAATTGGAAAATACAGTCTAGGGTTGAAAAACATGTTTATTATATTTTATTTGCTATTTTATAAAATGAAAAATTATTTTGGTTGAGAAAACATTTCTTGAACTGATTAGGTCATTATTATATCATCAATGTTGTACTATAAAATACATATATCATGAAATAACATCATTTTTACTATTCACATAAAAATTGAAGTATTTCCCAAATTTACTAAAATATTACCCTTAAAAAATTTAAATATGATGATTATAAAAACGAAATTAATTTTATCAAAATAATTCTCTTTCTAAGGTAATTTTATTTTTTAACATTAAAAATTAGGGTTTTTTGGAAATACATTTGAACATAGTTTAATTAATATTCTCTCATAGTTTAATTTATTTTTTAATCATGATATTTATTTTATGGAATTATAATATTTATATATTTATAAAATACTTGTTAAAAATATTATTTTTATTACATTTTGTAATTTTGAGGTTGAATTACTATTCCCAATGGTGAGGTTACCATTACCAATGGTCATGTTACTATTCAAAAGGTGAGGTTACTATTCCAATAGTAACATTACAATTCCAAAAGTTATATTACCACCTATTAATAACACATAATTACAATATTTATTATTCAATTTAATTCTCCCAAGGATCCATATTTTAATTTTCTAAGATTTTGATTAGTTTTCTAATATTATATATCTTTTTTATAATGTTGTTTTTGGTGGAAATAATTCTACCATATTATAATGATCCATGTTCTCTCATTATAATTTTATAATTTAATATTTCTTCCCATTTTAATATTTGGGATTTTCATGGATTTATCTTTTGACTAATGTAGCGATCTCTTTTAATGAAATGATGTATTTTTAGTTTCTATATGTATTGTTTTTTCCTAATACTATATAATATTATAAAAAATCTTTTAGGGGAAAAATATTACTAATAAGGTTCTTGTCATTACATCCTTCCCTCCTTTATAAATTTCCTCCTCAAATTTTCAAATCATGTTCTTGATTGAGAGTAGATGGTGGTACTTCTGTTTCATCGTTTCATATAGACCCCATATTTCTTCTTTATATTTATTGTTCTTCCATAATAATTTTACACGGTGACTAGTTTTTATGTATATAACTTTTTCTGCACAATCGAAGATCTTCAGAATATCCTCCACATATGAGAGGTAATTATCCAATTTTACCACATCTGTATTCTGTACATGTGAGATATCAGGTATGTACCTACTCAATAGATATCTTTATAAAAACTCATGAACATGAGTCTTGTTTGGTTGAAGTGCTAGTTGATAGGAAACTACTTTTATGTGAACAAGTTTCTCAAAGGGGCCAATGTAACTAGGGATAAACAATCCATTATTTCAAAAATACATGACTCTCTTCCATTGTTTTATTAAATGGAAAGCATTGTCTCCAACCTGAAACTCTATGTCCCGTTGATAGTTTTCAGAAAAAACTTTCTTCTGACTCTGAGAATCTATTATATATTGTTGGATGGCTTGAACCTTCTATATAATCAGTTAAACTAAATCACGTCCAAGTAGCTTCAATTCACCAACATCATCCCATTAAGTAGTAGTTTTACATAGTTTCCCATATAATGATTTATATGGATCCATTTCAAAACATTAGTGGAAGCTATTTTTTTATGATAACTAAACTAATTAAAGATATTTTACCATCCACATTTAAATTTCATTGACCGGAACTCATCATGTCCTTGGGTGTCTGAATGGTCTTTTAAATTGGCCATTATTTTTTGTGGTAATAGGTCATATTAAAATTAAATTTAGTATTCATAGAATGTTGAAGACTTCTATATAATTTATAAGTAATCCTTGGAGCATGATAAGATATGATCAAAAGTGGTTCCCCATGAAACCTCACCACTTACTGTATATATATCTTAATAAGTTTTTCAAGAAAGAAATATTCTAGAATTACATTGAATTGGGATGTCTTGGTGCGTTTATCCACTATAACCCATATAAAATTTCTTCCTTATGATGTATTTAGGAGACCAATGACATTGTTCACAGAGATTTTCTGCACTTTTCATATGGAAATTAGCAATGGTTTCATCGCCCCCTTGGACTTTTATCACTATAAATTAACTTACTAATATAACAAGCACTATAAATTTTTCTTGGTGATACCCTTTATAATTGTTGACCCACCTAAAATTTACTCAACGATCAAAGTATATCTTTGTACTTCTAGGATAGATAGTTAAATAAGATCTTTGTGCATTATCCAATATATCTTTATTTATCTCAAGTGATATATGCATAGAAAGTCTAGTTCAAAACCTAATGACCCCATATTCATCAACATATAATTCTATAATTTTCCCTTCCATTAATTCATACACCTTCTTTAGATTCTCTGGATTTTCCCTTTGTTCCTCCTATGATTTTTTGTTTGATAGAGGGTTGGGAAATCATTTGTAAAATTTAGGATGTATTCAATTCCATCATGATTTCTAGATCCATCCTATTCAAATCCCTAATGATAGAGCCCTTCTCATTATATATCATGGATAAGGTGGTAGGGTCATTCATTCTATGAGTATCAACATCATTTTTTTCCTTTTAGGAATGGTAGTGAATATATAAACTATAGTCCTTGGTCATCTCTAACTATATTCATCGATACTTTTTCAACTGTTTATTTATTAATATATACTTTAAAATACTGTGATATCTATATATGTTACATTCCATACAATATAGGTACTGCAAAAAATAATTAATTTGAAGATCACCACTTCTAAACTCGATCATGTGTCAGGTAGTTTGATCGTGGATGTTAACCTATCGTGAGGCACATTCTATCAATTTTTCATTATGCATGAGTACACAACATATTCATTTTTTGGAAGCATAATTTTATATTTCAAATCCATCTTCACATTATGGTAGTGTGACGATAGCTTTACTTATTAACCTAATCTTGATATCCATAAATATTTCCTCATATTATTCCACCCATAAAAACTTTTCCCCATTTATTTTTATCTTAATTTTCGAGATATATAATCATGAGAAAGTTTTCATAAAATTTATATATTAGCAAGATAAACCAAGATAACTACTTTTTTCTATGACACATGATCGTTTGGGAAATCCCTTAATTAAATTTTTCTTTGAAGGGTCCATATAAATTCCATTCATTATGATGAAATTCCCAAAGCATGTGACATACTACATCTAAATGGCACACTTTCTAAAACTATAATATATTTTAACCTTTATTAATATGTTTATCACAATTCTTATATTCTCTTAATGATCCTTCTTAATCTTTTAGTTAATGAGAATATAACTAATAAAGACAACCAAAAAACATGGTAGTCTATAGATATTATACTCATCAAATCTAGGAATATTTTAGGGGAATTAGTATGTCTAACGGGAATAACTACAAACTCATAGTGTTCATAACTTGTATAGAAGGATATATTATAAATATCATATTTCATTTGTTTATGTTAAATATATCAATAAGGAAAGTCCACTATTAAGAGTTACTAAGCTTCTCATAGTTTACTAAACATTTCATCCATACTTGGAAGAGGATACTTGTTCTTTATAGAGATCTTGCTAAGGTCTGGGTAATCAACACACATCTGAATTGATGTATCCTTTTTTCTTGAAAAGTTCACCTATTCACCCAAAGGTGTTACAATAGGGCGTATGAACCTGATCGGACTATATAGAGTCATTTATTACACAAATGTGTTGATAATATTATAATTTATATTTCCTAAACTATACTTAGATACTAAGGAATATCACAATGGCTATATGGGGTTGAACCCATAGTGGCAACTGGTAAGAAAGAAACCTAATGATAAGAGACTTCTAGTAAGAGTAATACTAATCACCCTTAGGTTTTTATTTTCCTAAAATTACATTTATTGGGTTTAAATTTGATAAATGGAATGGGTTCAGAGTGAATTTTACGGTTTATGATGAAGATTAATCCTAAATTTAGGTTTTTATAATTACACAGTCTTGGTTGTGAAGTGGTGAAAAGTCACTTATCGATCATTGTCCGACTAATTAGATCTACTTAAGATGGAAAATAATCCTTGGTACAAATATATTGAACAACCCATGCCCAAGAAACTTGGATTAAAGGAATGATGAATCATAAGCTAGTGGTGCTAACATGCTAAAATTCAAATATGTCATGATTGATTGATTTCACCTAAAATGGTCAGGGTAGATGAAAAATAATGGGATGAACAATTGTTTTAAACCTAAGTAATAGATATAGGATTCCCATGTTTTTATTTATATAGTCAATATGTTTAAATACACCCTTACTCTCTAACCCTAACCCTGAGAGGACTACCATCAGATGAAGGTATTAAGAGAAAGTAAGGAAATAGATGGAAACATGATTAACATGATAAATGAATAAATAAAAATAAATAAATACATTATTGATACAATGAAAAGTAAATTAAATAATAACTTTAATGAATAAACAATGAAGAACACAACAATAGATAATGTTGAATGAAAAATGAAATTGGAGTCAAGCATTAGAATAACAATTCTTGGAGAACGAGTATTTGAACCGAAAGTGGGAACACCATAATGTATATAAAATAAGATAATGAAATATAAACAAGTTTGAATGAAAGAGGAAAAGAAATGAAGAATAGAATAGTTGGTTCTTCCATCAAGTTCCAATTACTCTATTCACTAATGGGGTGATCAAATATATCTAGGGTTTTCCATTACACAAAATGAAAATTATTCACATTGGGTTACTCTTTTATGTGGTTTCTAAATCAATAATTTCAATTCATTTAAGTGTATTTCACAATGTATTCTTTAGATAGGAAAATTTCACTAAATATTTAGGATCCTTTCATTTCATGGCTTGTTCTTCATCTAGATTTACGTTTCCAAATTTTCAAATCATGTATTTATCTCACATCATGTATCTCATCTAGATTAAAATTATATTCTTTAACAATATTTAATCAGGATTCACATGTACTTGTTTTGTACCATTTACATTGGATGCATGGCTTTTAATTTGGCTGGAAAGTGGTCTAGTTGAGGTTCACACATCGTGTACTTTAGATTCATAATGTGTAATGATGAATTTTTTATGTTTTCCAAAATTCCTCTTTTGAGTCTTATTTTCTTAATTACATTGAAAAAACATAAAAATATGATTATTATCTAATAAATCATGATAAATCCTTAAATATAAAAATAAAAATTTTATATAAGAATTCTTATTATCATATTCTCCCACACTTGAAGAATTTATTTTACTTAAAAAAATCATCTCAACAATGATTCTAAATAAAATCTTTTTTAAACAGGAATCAATCATTTCAATCATGAAAATAAAACCATGTGTAGTAGGAAAAATAAATTACACTAGAATAAATCCTATAGAGAAAATATATCATTCCTCATATTCATGTCCTTTATTTATACTATTTCTCCTTTTAACTACAATTTTATAACTATTATTCAGAAGCTATACCCATTTTTCAATTTACCTTAGAAAACATTTTATAAAATGATTGAATGTAAAATAGAAAAATATTTATCCTCATACTTCAATTACATATTCCTGAACATAGGCTTGCAATTGCTTTAATATCACACCTTTGTAAATAAATATACAAAATTAATCTTGAGGGGTTAAGAAATAAGGATCAAATGTCTCTAAGGTTGAGGGAAGGTAGGAAAATGATAAAAATCAAGATAAAAATGAGGATAATCGCTATATCATAATGCATCATAATCATGAACATTTAAAAAAATAAACTCATCCTAGATAAAAATTTCTTAATGCTCCAAATAGATCAAAGAAGATCTAGGAATATTTCATGAAAGCATAATGAAAAATGTTCCTCATTCATTAATTTTTTCATTTTATATATTTTTTGAAATTAATTACAATGCTAAATCTCACATATATCACCTAACCACATATGATCCATCAAAAGATTAAAAAATCTAGAAATTGTGATTTTTGACCATCCTAATACAGAGCCCAAAAATTTTTATATATTTATTTTTTATTTTATCAATAGAGTAGGGTATTCATTGAAAATGATGTGGGTAATCATGAACCATGTCATATAAATCTTTTGAACATTCCATAGTACATGTGATCAGTATGAACATCATTTGTATGGATGGGATGATAAATCCCCCTCAGTTTTTTAAAATTAAATCATGGGTAACACTAAGAGTTGGGTTGGAAGGGATAATAGGATTTAAATAATTCCATCATAATAAGGGTATTCATGGATACTATATGAAAAATAGGGTTATATGTATAGGGGGTCTCATTTAAAATGGATGAACACAGATTTCCTCAACCATTTTAACAATGTATTTGTTCAATTATATCCTTGATAAGATCCTAATTCAATCACAAACAGTTTTACATGTCATAATTATCATTTATTAAATATGATTAGAAATTAATATGATAATTTAGGTCATCAAACATCTTGGGAATAGGAGTATAAAAAATAACTGGGAATAACTCAGGGCATAGTATCCAATATTATGTCAATCAGAAGCAATTTCTAGAATCTATAATTAGAATTAAATTACCCAACTCAGCAATCACGAAAAAAATTTAAACATGAATAAATATGGATTTCAATAATTCCAAACCAAACATTGTCTTCTATTTAAATGGGTGAAATTATATTTCATGAAAAATCATGGTTTTAGTGTAAAATATCTCATAGACTACGAAAAATTAAAAAATATAAGTCTACATATTATGAATCTCAATAAAGACTCGCCCGAATATAAAAATAAATTGTTCCTAAATAGTTATATAAATTAATGCGGGATAGATATGAATAAAAACACAAAAATAATTGAAATATGAATTCATGAATTTTAAAACTAAAATTTAAAAATCATTATATTAAAGGTCATTACATGGGAGAAATTGTTGGATTGTGTAAGGAAAGTGTGTGACCTGAATAAATTTTCAGAAAAAAATACATGTACTATAAAATTAAATAGAAAACTGGGGTTAACTAGTATGTTAGACGAAAAATGGGTAGGTTTACAAAGTAAAAAAGAATTAAAAATAGCTTAGATAAATGTATGAAGTGGATACAATGAAGTTATTTATAATTGAAAAACATAAATTGTGAATAAATAAATAAAGGCCATAAGAACACAACTAGAAATAGAAAATAGAAAATATAGGTTTTCACCCATAAATTGATAACAATGAAATATTCTTCCAGGAGGATAGAAAAGGGAATCAGATAGTTCCATCCATCAGCTCAGATTCATCTACCTCCTATAGGAAAGAGATGTTTTGACATCGATCTAATGGTAGCACTTCGTGGGGTTAACCACCTTTGGAATGGGTCTCCCAAAACACTTAGGTGGAAGTTAGTAAATTATGTGAATATTATGCAGGAGGATCCTACTGATTACAAATCTAGAGATGGATATCAGAAAGCGGTCTCAGATGGTCAGTTATATGCTTATAGGTCTCATGCAGGAGGATATAAGTTGGATAAAGAGACTTTCCAATGACCATATAGGTTGAAGTAGAGTTAGATAGGGATAAATTAATATAAAGGTAAAAAAAAATATACATGTTAAACTAGTTCCAATCCATAGATATATCAATGATACATTAGGTAATATGGGATACAATTGGAATACAAGAAACAAACACCCATGAATAAGAAAAAAACAAAAAAGGGGAAATGGAAAAAACTAAAAAATATAAACAGTGTTTCCTCTATCAGGATCGGTATCACCATCATGAACAGTGGGTTATTAAAGACTCCTTACCCTATCTATATCATATTTTTACATTGGGGATGGTGTATTGGCCATCGTGGTGGGTGATGTGGTGAGGATAGTTGGATCATTCGAGACAGGTGGCAGGGATGGAATGGTGGATGATGTGGGGTCTATAGAAGCAACTGGTGTGGGTAAATTTTTTTTGGGGCTGGTGGTGTGGAAATGGTTGTGATTTGTGATGGATTGGTGATGAGGATAATGAGACGATGTAAAATCTACCTATGGTTCTCTAAGATTTAGAGAATATTAAACCATATGTGTGATGTGAATGGTGGGGTAAGTGTATAAGGGGAAGGGGTTGGTGCTATAGTGGTGGTAGGGGATGGTGAAGACAGAGTAACAGAGGAAGGTGGGGTAGATGTTTAAGTAGGGCTATCATGGGATGGATCCTCAAGGGCAATAGTATCATGATAAGGGGTAGGGGATGGGGTAGGCTGAGCTATAGCCTCAGGAGGATCCTACAAGAACACTAGGTCTCACTTGTAACTCCCTTTTATCTTCCTCTGAAGCCCCATTTTCTATAGAATTAGTTGGTCTATAAACTCCATATTCCCTAGTGATTAATGTGGATGAGTGGCATCAAATACACCAAGATTATGGGTGAGGTGAGTAATGAAACTACCCCCATCAGGGTTCCTCGAGTAGGTCGTACTTGGGCATGGAAGAAAAGTATGAAATGGCAGTCCATGTTGATTGAAGGGATTCCCATGGATAAGGTGAGAATGATGAACACGATTTAGATAATTCTATTATGATCATCTATTTTGGACAACCAGTAGTGTGCAAGATCCTACTGTAGAATCAAAAGAGTGTAACCCCACAGTTGAGTGATCTTCATCGTATGCAGGTTATGGATTCTCTGGGGATCTTGGGGGATATGTGGACAAAACTCCAACACATCCACCTATATAATCTCCATTTTTATGGAAACATAATCATGTGAATCAATAAAATCCTCAATATATATGCCGAGAATGATTCCAAAGTATCCTAGTGTGATCTCTAGAGTCCTTCTTCTGAGTTGTAAGGTGACATGCACCAAACTGATCTCAAGAGTGACAAACAAATCTAGTAAGATCTCTAGGTATTTATTATCACGTACCACTAGGATGTTGGAGAGGATAAAATAGCACAAAATACTAGTTACCTGCATGTTTATTTGGATATAATCAAGGATAGAATATTCTAGGGGCTCGTTAGTCCTTGTAGGCTTAGCTTGTAGATGGACCAACCAAACCTGGTGATCAGGGGTAGAAAACTGGAGGAACAGGTGTAGGGGAGGGTGTGGGGATACTCCAATGTATGGAATAGATGAGTCCTTAGAGTATAAGTAGTAGGATGGATTGGCATAAGTTAATACAGATGGTGAAGGGGTGGGATCTATGTGTGTCGTTGGAGGATCCAAAAATGGATGCTTGGGTGGTGGTGGATCATCACTCAAGGCCACACATCTAATTATTTTGGTCAAATTCATTGAAGTTGAAGGAAATGACTAGGAAAGTAGAATTAGTAGGGGAAGGTGAGTGTTTGGACATCAATGTAGGTTGGGGAGGGAGGGAGGTGTCCATGGGTCCCGTGGGAGAGGAAACAGAGGGGTGGGGGTTGGGAGAGGAAGAAAGTGTGGTAGTGTCGTGAACCCATTCTTCAAGACATTCAAAACCTCCCTAGTAATTTCACATTATGTATTTAATTAATAATGTGAAAATGGTAGAATTTAATTTTATTAACCCCTAAAATTTCATGTTGTGTAACTATTCTTTCACAATGTGATTATTTAAATTTTTTAAGATTTATTTTTTTATTTTTATTTTTTTCAAGTATAGACCTCTAAACCATATATATAATTTATGGGACCTTCCAAAAATAAAATATATTCAATTAAATATTTCATGGGTTTCCCCGAAGTTATCTCTACATTTATTTTTTGTGATATATACATGCTTGTATTTATATAAATTCAAATGTAAGGACCCACCCCTCATTTAATGTTTCAGCATAATTGAGGGTATGAATAGTAGAACAACATTCCTCATTGGAGCTGGACTAAAATTAAAATTGTTTGGATCACTGTCTCCATTTTCAGTTGGATGTCAGGTCCGTTGTTTTCCTTACTGATCATATAATTATATTTATCTTCAGCAGAAATATATCTTGAAAATTTAATGACTCAACATTTTTCTCAGTGATTTTCACCAAATTGAAAAAAACATGTCCTTCACCAACATTGAATATCATACTTACATGATTTACATCAATTAGAACCTTACTAGTGGTGATAAATTTTATCCCTTTAATTATGGGTATATATCCTTCTTCCTCTATATATATGATAAGAATCTTAATAGGAAATTTTAAGCTACCCACATTCTATAAGATGTTCTCAAGAAGCCCTCAAGGGTACGTGAGTAATTAGTCTTCAATATAGAATTCCACTATTTTTTGTATGTATTATTTTATCTTAGGATTTCATAAGACACACATGGGAATAATATTTACTGTTTCCATCTCACAATGATTTCTTTAAAATTATGTGTCCTTATATTGAAGGAAATATAGAAACATTTGAGGTATCATCTTCTGTGTGGGAGATTCCATTGAAAATATATTGAACAATATTCATTTAATTAGATCACTCCAATGTCTATCATTTTACTTTTACAGGAAATCACATCTTTCAAAAAAATGTCATAATAATTAATTTCATAAATTTATCCTATAAAGATAATTTTAATGAGTAATTTCTTAAACATCACTAGGAAATTTGAATATTTCCCCTCTCTTTTGACTTCTCCCATCATCTTTGGGAAGGGTGGATGGAATTGATATGGTTCCAGTACCACAAAATTATCATTCTTTTTAGGATTATCCTATAGGATATTTTTTTAGTTAGATCTACTTCTAGATATTTCCCTGAATGAACATTATTTTTTCCATCATCATTGCCATTGTTGGTGATTGAATCTTGTTCTCCAGGTCCTTAAATCTTCTTTTCTTCACCTAATCACAGTTACGAGAAGTACAACATTCTTCCATTCCTATGACCAATACATTTTCATCCCCAATTATATGTGTATTTCTATTATTGGGAAAGAAAAGTGGTAATCTTTTTAATGAAGTATTTTAAATTTTCCCAACATGGTGCTCATGGTTCTGTTGGGTAGACAATTAGTTTTCTATTTTAGCCTCTTGGTTTGTCATTCTCTAATCTTCTTTCTTCATGAATAAGGTAATAAGGTTTTCCAAATTTGATTTTGGAGGTGAGGATGTATTTTTTTCCTTTTTGGAGCATTCTAATACTACTATTTTTGAGTATTTAGAAACTTATGAGATCTAGGAAATGTTTTTTGTTGAAATGGTTGTTGTGTTTGAGGAGAATGATTTTATGGTGAGTACACTGGTGGTCAACAATTCCATGTTGGCATTTATCCACTCCTCTATTTATAGTATCATCGATTTACTTATTGAGGCTGTTGAAAAAGTCTTTGTTGATAGTATTGTTTCTCGTATTGTTATGGAATTTGAAAATTATAATTTTTTTTGTAATTTATGTAATGAAAATATGACCTTTTATTGATCTCCATTCCAACCATATAATCCTAATATTGGTGTAGGAATTCTCACATTTGACATTCATGGATCTCCATGATTGGTGCAGTTAGTACGTTATGGGAGAAGACAACTGGATTGACTCGATATTCTTTATGATATAATTAACTTATGCTATAAGGTGGGTATTCTCTTCTGCTTGAAGGATTCAATACTAGGGTGGTCCCCTATTTCTCTTCCATAGACTAGAATTTTGGGAAACACCAGTTAAAAATACTCTAATGAATTCATGTGTATTGATCATGATCCAACCATCAGTGGAGGCGCACAGAAAATTACATGCATGGGGGGAGGAGTCTATGATCTAACATTTGAAAATGTGGCTACATATCCATTCTGTTATGTGGGAACTTATAGATGTGATCTTTAAAATGACCCTAGGCATCCCAAGATTATTCTACATCCTCCTAATTGAAAATTTCAAGCTCATTTATGAGATTATATGTTGTCATTATTAGGAAGTATTTTTCCATGATTTTCTATACTAAATCATACCATGTCATGATAGACTCGGGTTCTTGGATTTTAAGCCAATACCTGGAATGGTTTAAAAAGGGAATGGGAAGAATCATGGTTGGATTACATCAAAAAAATTTCTATGGTTATGAAAAGTATCGCATAATATTTTAAAATAACAAATATGATCTGATGGATCTTCAGTTTTAAGTCCCCTAAATTTTCTCATGTTATGGATCATGTGACTGAGTCCATGAATGATTTATAAATAGTGTTCCTAAATGGGAGGGCACACAAATATAAGCATTGAGCCATTGATGTGTGACTATTCGTAGTCTTTGATGGTGTGCTTTTATAGTGCTGGTCACTCTCCCTAATATTTAGTGTTCATATATAATAGTTTTTTTAGTGATATAGTGAAATATTGTACTATGTAGACATAGTAAGTTCTCGACATGTATTGATAGATCTCACAATTTTGGGATCAAAAGGAGGACATTCTTGAGCTTTAAGACTCTTTCAATGAGTTAGAGGACCCTAAAACATGCACTAGGCCGAAGAAAATAGTGAAAATTGGTTCTAGACTGTCTGTGAAAAATATTAAAAAGTAATAGGGGAATGGAAGGGGGAGGTAATACAAGGATTTTACTAATGGTCATTATTCATAAGCATAATTATTCCCAATAATGGTGAAAAAAATTTATTGAACCACACAATGTTAATGATTAAAAATTGGAATTAATCATATTATAATTTATATTTACCAAATGAAACTCAGATACTAAGGTGTATCACAGTTATAGTGTGATGTTAAACCCATAGGGATATCTAGTAAGCAGTAAACCTATAGATAAGAACCATTTGGAAGTATTCATCCAGATCTCCCTCAGGTTTAGTTTTTCCTAAAACTATATAACTTTAGTTTAAATTAGATTAAAAGAAGGGTTTAGGTTCAATTTTAGGGTATATGAAAAAGATTAATCTGAAATCTAACTTCAAATAATCATATGATCTACTCTATAAAGCAATGAAAATGAAATAAATTAGCCTTTACCTAATTAATTGGATCAAACTAAGCTGGAAACTACTCCTGGGTCTAGAGAAAATCAATTACCCAAGTGAAAGAAACATTTCTTCGATGAATAATGTTTCACAATCTCTTTTTTCAAAATTTATAAACCCCAAATAGGTTATGGTCATTTGATTGCATCTCTGACTGCTATGTTAGATGAAAAATAATGGGATTAACCATTATTTTAAACCAAATTACTATCTATAGGATTACCAAGTATTATTTATATACTCCCCACTTAATCTTGACCCTAAACATTAACAGATTATCTGCACATGATAGTATTAAACAAAAGTAGAGAAATAGATTGAACCATGCCTGACATGATAAATAAACACTCAAAATAAATAAATCTACAATTCAAATAATTAAAAAATTATCAAATAGTAACTTGAATGAAGAAACAACAATAAAATAAGAAATGGATTAATTTGAATGGACAATGGAAATGGATTCAAGTGTTGGAAGTGAAATGCACAAATAACGAATCTTGGAATAGAAATTGGTAAAAGTAGAATGACTAAAACAATAATGGAAATAAATAAAAACAATTTCTTATTAGAGTGGAAAATAAATTAAGAAGACAAGATTTCGATCAATAATCACATAATATTTCATATCATGGGAGGAGTGACTAGATATATATAGAGTTTATGGTTACAAAACTTGTAAATGATTCACTTTATGTAACTCATTTATGTGGCTTCTAAACCAAGAAGTTTATGGCATGTAAGTTTCTCTGAGGCCATGTACTTCAAATCCATGAATTTCTATGAAGATCATGGATCTATGGATTTCATGACATGTATATTCTATTGGATTTAAGTTTTAAACATTTCACATCATGTATTGAGCTCACATAATTCATCACATTAGGTTTTAAATTTGAGTCTTCCAAGATGTGTAATCTTGATTCACATCATGTACTTGGTGTACGAATTGTACTTTGGATTCAGGTCTTGTAATTCAGCTAGAAGGTGATATTCTTGATGAGTAAGCATCACTTACATTTGATTCATGATGTTTAATTATGAATATTCTTATTTTAATTCATTCCTAATTTGAGTCTTGTATTCCCAATTCTTGTGAAAAAAACAGAGTATTAGTGAATAAACCATTATTAAACATTAAATAAATTTATCCCAAATGGATATATGAATTTATATTATCATTAACCTATTACGAAATTCTCTAGATACTATTTCCTTAACCACAATAATTTGATCAATTCCATCTAATTGGATAATTTTAATATATTAGTGCCTCCTAGTATAATATTTATTGGCGACTCTACCTCAGGATCTGGGGGAAGTATGATTAAATATTCAAGAAATACATTTGTATATTCCATTTGAAATTAATTTCTACATTGTTTGTGTTTTATTTTAATGAAATAATTTTGAAAATATATAATTCTTCACTGGGTATCAAAACCCACCCCATTTATGGATTTCATGAAGGATATTCATGATCTTATATACACTTGTATAGGATAATGGGATGGTTTAGAATATATAAATAGATTTAATTTTCCTAACAATTGGTTTTATCTCTATTTAATGAGATGTAAATCAAGATCTATCTAGAATGAAATTCTACTATGGAATGTATTATGTTATTAATTTGAATAATCTTCTCAAAAATGATATTAGGAAAAGAGTCTAACACGTGGGATGCATTGATTACACCACTAGGTGTTTTTAAAGATATATCGACTTAATGTATTTGTGGTTTTGATTCAACAATTCTAGAAAACTTTAATGATATAAAAGTAATTAATAAAACATTAATCAAATTATAAATTTTCTATTCTTCAGTGAATAGTAAGTGTACCTTGTACGACATAATTTTCATGTTCCACCTCAACAGTAGTAACGTCAAAAACCTTCCCTTGATCCATTGGATTTGGTGGTTCCAAACACTAATCATCCTTTAGTCCTATAGTTTAGAGAGTTGTAATATAAATTTCCCTTTCTCTCTACATTTTAATCCTTGCACCACGGGTGTTTCGTTGGGAAGTTCCTTCCTTTCCTCTATCACATTAGTCGATATCTTCACATGTCTTTTACATTCATGAACTTGGTAGACATATTTCACATAATGGAAGCATTTACCTATCCCTTTAATGAAATTCCAATGATTCGTTTTCCCATATTTTTGACATGTGGGTTATTGGATCCTCATTCCTCTTTTTTATCTTCTAGCTTTAAAACCCATTCTTCTCTACTTATCTCTCTGTCCTAGGAACCTTTCCTAAAACACCCCTAATACGTTTTGATCACATGAAAATATTCTTCATAACTCCTAAAGTCGCATACTGATACAAACATTTTGAGGCATTGTTTTAAAACACTAAGGAATATATATATTTCTCTATCATTGTTTATAAAAACCCCTTAATGTATTTTGTATGTATTGTGAAAGTTTCCTCATAATTCCTGAGATATTCACTCTCTTATTTCATATGATCTTGGAATTCACTCTCCATATTTATTCATTTATTTCGAGGGAATTACTTGTTAAAAAATAACTTCATATCATCTCTATATACCATTTCTTCCATTTCATCCATACATATTTTTATTATTTAAAAATTCCCACCATTGACCGACCTTTCAATAGAAGAAATATATGGGAGGGAAACATTCACCCTCTTAGAATATTTTAGCTCAAAAAATAACTTCTCTATTGAGTTTACCCAATGTTCTACGATATGTGCATAAAAATATCAACAAAATATCGGTGATCATTACTGAAAAAAGGACTCAATGGCTCATTTCTTCATCCTACGAAAATAGATACATTACACATGGTTCATGTTACTATTCATATCTTGAGGTAGATTAGTAATAACCACTAAGATTTTTTCTACCCCACCAACCATTTAATTGGAAATTTTGTTCAAATAATCGCTGAATTATCACAAGCATGGGTTATTTGTCTGGTTGAAAATAGTTCCCACAATTTTTCGAAATAGAAATGGGTTTAACAAAACATCTATCAATAAATAATGAAAAAATATTCTTTTCTCATGTGAAAATAAATTCTAAAGTTGTATCTTATTGGATCCCTATGCTATGTATTTTTCTCAAATTATTACACTTGGATAATTTACATTAATACTATTCAAACATTAATAGGAATAATTAAATTAGTAATATATCCTTCAAAATGTTTTTTATAGCTTCTGTGATTTTCCAAATCACACATCTTCAGAGGGAAAAACCATATATCCAATAATACCTAATTTTTATACTCCAAGTGATGATCATATTAATCCTTAATCCATTTATTTTAGGGTTATTACCCTTAAGTAAAATATTTATATATCCACATCAACATAAAGAATCAAGAGAGAGATTTAATTACTCTAAAACCACATAATCTTGTACTTTTAAAAAACAAATGATGTTTATTCAAATAGAAAATCATCGTTTTTCATTTCAATAATGTTTTCTATACCAAATTCCAAAATTGAAAAAACAAATCTCTAATATCAACAATAGAAACCCAAAATTTTCATACATGACTATTACATCATTTTTACGATAAAAAACATAATATTTATGTAATATTGTAGCAAAAATATTAGTATCTAGGGAAAATTAGGATCATACATCACCTTTATATAATGAAACATAAACATTATTTAAATCCTTGTAATTTATCCTCCAAGAATCCCTCACATTATTCTTAGAACATATAATCACCTGAGGATATACATCAATGAAATGGGTGAGCTAAAATCACGGTAAGGGGAGAATCTCATATAATCAATAAGTGACAAGAATCAACAGTACATGGGAGAGAATAATAAAAATCATCATATCATAAGAATATAATCATATTTATAATCATGAGTGAAAATTTTGATAATTTCATGGAATTTGGAATATTAATTTTAAAAAACATCATAACATAGTGTTCAAATACCACAAATATTTGGAACCATGTTAGAATCGTGTTCATTCGTATCATATGTGCATAAATTGCAACACCATAATTATGAAAAAATATAGAATCATGTTCATTTATAATAATAATAATATCATTAGATTTATCACATTTACCAGTTCATTGGAGGCCTATATAATTATAGGTCCACTCATAACATATATAAAATGTTAATAATCATGCATTCCATATATAATGAGAATATATAACAATCATAGTCCTGAATTAAACCCATTGAAAGGAATAAATTTCATAAGGGTGTTATAAATTACAATTTTATGAATAAAATTTTGCATTATAGATTAATATGGGATGTAGTATATTGTAATTAAAAAGAATTTCACTGAATAATAATTAACTCATTTGGATTCATAGATACGCTTTTAAAAAATAAGGTACTTCTTGAAAAAACCATGTAATTCGATTAGATGTCTTTTAGACATGGAAAAAACATGTATATCGCCAGATGAAAAAGGAATTAATTATTAATCGAAAATTTAATGAATATAGAGGATTAACATTAATGGGAATAATGTGAAAGGTAATATAACATTAAAAAAAGGAATTGGGTTCAAGAATCCCTTTACCTTAAATCTTTCTTTATTTTATCTCTTTTTTGACTACAGAATAATAAAATATAGTTTATAGAAACATGAAACCAGTATTGAATTATGCTCATTTTTTACACTTTTTTCGTTGTAATCAATGTATTCTCTTCATTAATTCACTTTTTTAAATGTGAAATTTTTTGATATCATGTGTTCATTAAAATAAACCATCTTACTTGGATTTAATGATCTTCCTTAATTTATATTTATTCATTGTTAATATTAAGAAAAAATTAATAGAAATAATTATATTTATTCAATTATATATGTTATAAATAATTTAATATAACCATCCATAAGGGTGATTATAATAAAATAATCCCTAAGGTCCTTGTTGGTGGTCAACCGATCATTGGCCAGACAATGTTCAAAAAAAGAACAAAGAAAAGTATGAAATATAAATAATAGTGAATATAATAATTATGTTATTTTAAAATAATTAATATAATTTTAACATAAAAATAAAATAGTATTATATGATTTTAGTTAGAAATTAAGATAGAAGAAAGAAGGAGAAGTGGCAAATAAGAAGTGAAGTTGATGAAAATTTACCATTTTCTCAATGTTTACACCTTTCTATAGCACTAAAATCCTTTGATGATTTTATTTGGTTTACTCTAGAGAATCCCTAAGGATTATGTTAGGCTTATGAGAGGTTATTGAGTTAGATATTTGTTTTTTGATGTGGAGTATTTTTCCAAGGTAGGGGTGAGGGGTTATTTATACTTAAGGATAGGGTTATTTTTGAGATATAATATTGAATACAATATTATATCAAAGGTAACACTTTTAATAGTGACATTTTCAACATTATAAAATATATATGAACTAAATAAATTGATTTTATGACTTTAAAACACTTTATAATGAGAATTTATATGTTTCAACCAAAGGAATGGTGTAAAAATGATAAAATTATATTTTAATGGAATAAATTAGGCATTAGAGTTTGGAAAATTATTTTTATGTTTCGAAAAAATGATTATGTTATTTAAATATATCGTTTATCATATTAAAAATATTTTATAGTTTATATAAAATTTCTGTAATTTATTATTTAATTATTAAATTATGAATGATGTAATTTAAAATATAGAGTTTATGAAAAATAACATTTTTACTATTCACCTAAAGATTGAGGTATTTCATAAAATTACAAAAAAACACATAGAAATTTTCAACATGTTTATTATAAAAATGAAATTTATTTTATCTAAATTATTTTCCTCATAGGTTATTTTAATCATTGATATTAATAATTATGAATTTTATTAATTACATTAAAATACGTTTTATTAAAAATTTGCTGATAGTTTCTTTGATTTTTTAATCTTGATATTTATTTTTTGGAATTATAATATTTATATTTTCCAAAATTAATCATTATGAATATTATTTATGTTACATTATTTTATTTTTAGGTCAAATTATCATTCCCAGTGATCATTTTACTATTTTTAATGGCCAAGTTCCTATTCTAATGGTTATATTAATATTAAAATTTCCATAATACTATTTAAATAGTCATATTACCTCCTATAAATACTAATTCACCCATTCATTCAACATTCACTACATTTCCTCCTATGTTTTAATATTTTATTTTTCCATGATATCGATTGGTTTATTAATATTTTGTTTATTTTATATAACGCTGCTCACGGGGGAAATAATTATAGTAGATTGGAATGATCCATGTTTTCCCATTTAACTTTTTTAGTTAATATCTTTTCCATTGTAATATTTAGAATTGTAATGGGCTTATTTTCTATCTAATTTAATTATATCTTTTAATGAAATAATTTTTTTAGTTTCAATATGTTTTTTATGTGTTTAATACACTATAATATAAAACACATTTATTTAGGAAAATATATCACTAACAAATCTGGGTGGACAACTATTTTGTCATAAGATAGAGATAAGATGGAATTATTTATCAAACAACTTGGTTATTTGATGTTGAAATTATGATGGATAAATTTTTACAAATTTCATAACTATATTATGAAAAGTTTTTTATACCGACCCTGCTTAATTTGTAAGCCCCATCTCGTATGCACAACTTTATGCCTAGGTGATTCACACCCAGGAGACCCAGGTTGTACCTCACATATATATGGGGTCTATACCCAGATTTATTCTCAAATATAGCTACTCATGCACATTTAATCTCTTTGCACATTCATAGATGATGTTGTGCATGCCCATATGGAATACTTTGGTGCCTCATGTAGTTAATAGTTATTAACACCAATGAGTGGGAACCCAAGATGGGGATTTCCTCTAAAAGTACTCCCTAATCCCTTATTTAATCACTTAGTCCATCTTCTCATATATTCCTCATCAATAGAGTTCTTTAAGCTCTAATTAAGGATTCCAAGTCCCTATAAACTCCCTTGAGTGATTTCTAAATCAAAACTGAAGGTAATTTTTTAGATTTGTACCTAGATTGGCATTGTTACTATTTTAGAGTTGCACATAACTTAGAGTTGTACCCGAAATACAGTCATTTATATCCCTAAAGGGATGATCTATGAAAAAAACATGGAACCTAAAAAATTTAATTGGATAAATGACTAGGTCATCATCTTTTAAGCCACTCCCTAGGCACCAACTATGAAGAATGATGCTAAATATTCGATCGTCATATTTTCTTGATTCTCTAATAAAATATAGTGTAAATTTCTACACCAAAATTAGTGCCTTATTTTGATCATCCATACCCTATGATATCATATATTATAAATGAGAAGTCCAAGAACCCCAAAAAACACAATTATTTGTCCACCAATATATACTTCTAGTCACTAAATGATTCTTATTTAGATAAATGTAAAAAAATAACCCAAAGAAAACACACACACAAGAACAAGGTACAAACACAATGCACATAGGGATAAAATGTTTTGGAAAT
This sequence comes from Viscum album, assembly GCA_963277665.1. Lineage (NCBI taxonomy): Eukaryota > Viridiplantae > Streptophyta > Magnoliopsida > Santalales > Viscaceae > Viscum > Viscum album. Next base: position 739,784,343 of record OY728123.1, on the reverse strand, counting down.
TATGTCCTACGTACTTGGGAGAACAGTGACATTTCTTTAATTTATAAAAAAAAGATTAAATTTTAGTTACTTATGATATCACCATATAATAACCTTAATCAACCCACTATAATAAGGTACACCATGGTTTTAATAGTTTCATCTTTCATTTCTCTTCAATTCAATCAAACACATTTGACTTTTTGGCCTCTTTCACAAAGATGCATGTAAGAATTATCATTTTGAAGAAAACATAGCCTTCGTTTCTATCCTTGTTAACTCTTTTTCATATTTTATTGAAAATGTGTACCAATACCACTATATATAGTAATCCCAAATTGTTATCCAGTTAGCACTATCGTCTGAAATATATAGGTGGACCTCTGTTGGATTATGAAACCTTTAGATCCTTATTGAGTTTTTTTATCGACTTCCAACACTTAGTGAATGGTGAAAATTTCACTTCATTCTACATGAATGACTGAGAAAAATATTTTTCTACATCCATGAAGAAGGATTCAATGTTGCACTATCAATTTCTATGCGAAATTATTGAACATATTCACATTTCAACACATGTTATGAATATCAATTTAGATACTAGATGCCAACATTTCCATTCAATATTTAACACATGCTATGAATATCTATTTGTGCACCATGGAATTTTGAGTTTGGGAGTGCTATGTAGGTTTATCCATTTCATTTAATCCAGTATTTGTTCATGATCTGAAGATGCATGGATGTATATGTAACGGGAAACTTCCAGTTGAAGATTAGAAGTCCAGGTAAAGTGATGAACAGTGTGGAAGTTCATGACATTTGTGATGTCAGTAATGGGGGAACAAGCTAATTTTTTAGTGTGGGATGAAAGGAACCTTTCACTATTAACTAGGTGTTTAATTTTGATGTAATGAATATTATATGAAATTCAAGGTTTCAAAATCCAATGAATGGATGCTCTCACATATTAAAAGGTGGAGTTATCTTGATGGATGGATGAGACCACTGTATATAGTGGCTTTGGTCTACCTGTTAAGAATGATTTTAAAATGAGATAACAATTCCTAACATGATGGTAGAGGTGGCTCCCAAAGAAGAATGTTTGGGTGCACCTAGATGAAAAATTACGAAATAATGAAGGTAAAATACCAGAGGGAGGACCACTATAATATGAAACAACAAAGGTATTATTAAGACATATTCTAGTTGTTTTGGTTGGTTTATCATAAGGTTATATACCTTGTAACTTTTTTATACACAATTTATATTAAATGAAGGATATGTCACTATTCTACCTTGCATATAGGATGAAATTTATGGACCACATAATCCTTATATGCATTATATTTTTAATTTTTTATTTCACGTGTCTATTCACCATATTTTTCTCACTTGTAAATTGATCATAACAAGGATTGAGAAGTGACCATAACTAGATTTTGGAGGATAAATTGATGTAGTGTTTGAGATGTTTAAACTTCCTAGTTCTGGTTTTCAATTTCATGGGGGGGTGGATGATCAAAATTAGACCTTAATTTTGGTGTTTGAAGTTCCACTAGGATGGATAAAAAAATTTGACCACTAATCCCAATGAACACCCATGCTCTAAATACAATAATGGACATTAATCCAGGCCATTATCATGTGAATTTATTCTTCTAAGCCTCTATCATGTGTGATCATTCACCCAAGTCACCAACCTAGGCACCCAATAGTTCATACAATGGGTGCTCAACCCCTAAGACCCCATTTCTCATAAGTGAATGGTTTCAGTATTCATTATTTATCCAAATCACTCAATATCAATCATAAATCCCCATTAAAAATAACTTGTTTGGTCATGAAATTTTCAATCCATGTGAAATATATTTTATGGCGTAATACATACAACCCCTCACCCAATGATTTGATATTCAATAATTATTCTTTATCATATTCCTTGAGTTAATATATTCCTCTTGGAATCCTCATATTCCTTGATTTGAGAATACCATCTAGGTTTCCTCATATTATTTGATGGAGTATATTGTTCTTATACACCTTAAGTCAATAATCTCTTCCAAAATTCCCCAAATTCCTTGACTATAGATACTTCTATCAGTTTCCAAAACCCCTTCAACTGAGTCAAATGTTTTTCTAATCTAGAAAGATCCACTAATTCATAATTCCCACACTAACCCATTTTTAGAAAACATTCACCATATAGTATAAATGTCCAAACATTAAATTACATGGAAGCGGTCATTTGTGAATAACCTTAAAAGAACCATTATAGTCCTTATCATAAAATCTTAAAATGTAATAAATGTCATGTTAAATGGAATATAACTACATGGTTTATGATTCCATTTATTGGTATATATTGGAATTACCATTCAATGTGATTATCCCAACTCCGAAACACATCCTTCCTCCTTTCACAGGAGATCAATGAATTCCTCAATGAAAATAAATTCAATAGTTCCATCCTATATTGGTTTAAAATACATGTTAACAAAAATATTTTTATTAGATAAGGAAAAATATAATTCCCATGTGTGGATTCAACATAATAGAACACTTTCAATAAATAAATTTCATCAAAAAATTTATAGGGAAGGATTTAAGAAACACGATTTAAATATAAAATAGAGTATAAAACTAACCAAAAATACCCTATAAGGGATGAACTAATCACCCATCCTCTTATACGGAAAATGGCATCATCATCACCATTTTCATGACCCACTCCCACAAAAGTTAATGTATTGAGGAGAGAGACATGATAAACCTTGAGCCCCATCACCAAAAGGCCCTAAGTTGGTGTCCAGCACTGAGGGTATAAAAATATCCCTGTATGAGAGGCATGACCCTCATTAAATGAAATTGGATAAAAGGGATTAAACAACTGCATCCAAAAATATAAATGTAGAATAGAAACCATTACACAATACATGAATAAGTTAAAACATATGCATATATGATTCTTGAATAATATACTAAAAAGGAAAATCTATGAATGTGACTCCACAATAGCTCTATCCTAGTAAGTAATGTCCAGTTGGTTCCGAAAAGTCATCCTAGAAACCAAAAACATAGTTTATATATCTAGAGTGAAAATAACAGGAATATTAAGTAGGGGTATATCAAAGGTCTCAATTGAACTTGTGAAAAGTTAATGTTAAAGCACTAGTGAAAAAATAGTAGAACCAACAAGAATATATACATGTTATCTTAGCAATCTGAGCCTCATTATAGATCACTCACCAACTTGTAAATCCAATATAATAATATAGAATCATTATCCTAACAAATAAAATTTCCATGCTACCACTTATCCATGGATTTTCACTCTGACATCCCAATTTTTAACATCATGTTCTCCAAAGCCTTCCATGCATACCACATCACATCACATCTCACCTACATAAACATAGGCCCCACATATCATCACATCACACCCTTCCTATGGGAACCTGGGCCACACATTACATCATATCAAATTCGAACCAAAAACACATGGGCCATACATCACATTACATCTCATCCATAGACACTTGGGACACACAGCAAATCCACTACTAGAAATAAGACCAAAACCAATGGTCTTATACCAACGGTTTGGCCACAATTGTTGGTATAGGTATAAAAGAGAGGCATTATACCAATAGATTTGACCAAGACATAGGAAATACCATTGGTATATCTTTAATAATAATAACTTATACCTATGATTTTTTTTGAAAACTTGTTAGTGTATGTCATATATATACCAACATTTTCGCCAAAACCAATGGTATAGCTACCATAATAATACCCCATAGAAATAGTTTTGAAAAATCCATTGGTATAGGTCATAAAAATACCAACGGTTTGTCCAAAATCATTTTTTTCATTCCATAATAATAACATATATGAATGGTTTTGGAAAAAACATTGGTATAGGTCCCAAATATCGAAATACCTATACCAATGGTTTGGAAAACCATTGGTTAAGGTTTATACCAACAGTTTCCAAAACTGTTTGTATAGTTATTCAGATTTTTTACATATTCTTTTATCAAATAAAATTGAATACATAAAAATTATAATTTCGTGTTAATATAAATACACACATATATATATATATATCATTTTATATTAAAAAGGTTATTGTAACTTAATGGTTAGGTCATATGAAATATAATCCAAATGTGTTGGGATCAAATGTAGCCAATATTTGTTTAACATTACCAATACCAACAGTTTTAAACTATTGTTATAGGGATATACCAATGGAAGATAAGAAAACGGTCCTCCAAACCATTGGTATATCCTATTCCAATGGTTAAGGGACTATCCCAATGTTTCCAAACCATTGGTAAATGTTTTTTCAGTAGTGATTATATCATAACCAGAGTAGTATGGTACAATGAATGTGAAGGAAATGAACATTATTCCCTCATCCAAACACACATTATCCCTGCCAAAATTCACACCAATCCACATAATGTCTCCTTCTTAGACACCTGGGCCAACACATCATATCATATCACATCTCACCTTCAAACACCTAGGACACACATCACTACAGGGTAATATTCAACACCATCTTATAGCACTATTGTGGAATGAAGAGGGGGAGTGAGGTTATCCAACCATTCATATCCCTGCCATCTTATATGTGGGGTAGAAAACCTAGAACAAAACACCTTTGAGTATTAGTAAAGTTATCTAACTCGGGTAGTGCATGTATAAAATAAGATAAACATACATGATATATAGATAACACACAATACTCAACCTTTGGGTTCACACAGTCTATACTAGCACACACCACACGACCCCTGCCATACTGCACACCAACCATTACTAATAATTCCAAAACTATATTCAATAGTACACAATCACCACACAAGACACAAAAAATTTAACATTTCAATTTATAGTTTTGTCCACATTTGTTCCTTAGTTATTTAATTTCAAATTACGCTACTCATTAATTTATTCAATTCTAGTATCCAATTACCCCACATCTATTTCAATTCCATATCATTTATTTATCAACCTACTATTTTTGTTTATCATCCTATTTCACCCCATGTCTACTAAGGAAACTATCTCATCCATTCCACACTATAACTGGTCTGACTAACATAATCAGCACCACAATACCCCACATCCACCATTTTCACTACATCACATCACCTATGACATCTCACTATAACAACCACAAATTAAACATCATGACCATATATCACAACATAATCATTGTATAATGCTATCACTACTTATCACAATAATAGCCATTGTTCCAAAACCATTACCCACATCACATCTATTCCATCTTACCACCATATCACATCCCCCATATACTACACAGCCCAACCAATCACTACCACCACCTCACAACAGCCTAAACCAAATAGGGAAATGTAAAAAGAATAATCTTACAAAAAAATCACAATATAATTTCATCAATTATTCAGGTTATTTATCACATTAAATATTTTTTCTCATGGGTATTATCACACAAACCAGAATCTAGGGGTAAATAGTTTTTATCCAAACATTGATTCTTTTTCCTTTTTATTCACTATGAAAACATAGAAAAACACACCAAGGTTCATTAAAAAATAAACTATATAGAAAACATTGGTCCCAACTACCATCATTTTAAACAATGCAATAATATGGAATAAAACATGTGATAACACTACATTTCCATTTTTTCCCATTTGAAATTATAATTAATTATCTGATTACATTAACCCTTACTATCTACCCAGTAAAAAGAGAAACCATGAAAATCTCACACATAGCAAATAAAAAATGAGAATGGGGATATCCAACCATAAAGAAGGTTTCCAATCTCACTGTGCACCATAGAGTGAAAAAGAAACTTCCCACAACCAAAATCACACAACAAGATCATTGATTAACCTACACCACATCAAAGGGTTTTCAAAACATATCCCATACTAACCCCATACAAAAATGACATAATTTTTTTTCCATACTCCAAAGGAAGAATAATGAGAAACAAGGTTGTTAAAGAGAAGAATATAAAATAGACCATCGAACTCAACTAGTACAACCCATAGTTCAAGATAATGAGAAAGGGGCAAGAAGATCACAAAAAATAACATATGGTTAACCCTAAAATGATATAGATATGGGAATATAGAGAGAGGTATATATGAATGAAATAAAAAAGTCTGAGAACACCTATTTAATACATGGAACCTGAAACTTTCATATAATGTAACCCTATGACAACCTGAAATTCTTTAGGTCCAACTGTTTACAATAGATGAACCATATATAGGATGTGAAAATTTTATATCTTGGGTTTTCAATGAAATTAATGTCACCTCAACTCTAATTTATTACACATTTTGAATTATAATTTCATGATTTGAATCTATTTTATAGACACCCTCTGGTCCACAATCATCTCATGAGACAAAATAACTATACAATTTGTGAACCTTTATCTTATTACCTGAATCAAATTCACATCACAACCCACCACATATATAAATCCTACGTCTCCAACTCCATATATCCCTATAGACTTCCTTCAATCAACTCCAACTTCCCAAATGAAAATTTATTGGGATATGAAGGAACGCACCATTACATTCTATACCTCTCAAGCAATTCTCATCCTTGAGAATCAAAACTAAACTTGAGAAAATGTAAGGGGTCCAAATAACCATCCCTTAAAAAACCTCTCAAATATCTCATCATAGATAAAATTAAACAACCAACCAAACAATGGTGAATAAGATCCCAAAAAAAATGACTTACACAACCAAATCACTAATCAACCACATTAACCTCCACATAGCCTATAACACTAAGATATTTTAATGAAATATTTTCTCTAAATAATTTTTATTCAATATATTTCATTACATGTAATCATGCATTAAAAGAAACCACGAGACACCCTTAATATAAAATGATGATTATAACCTAGGCATTATGTTATCAGGAATAAATATAAATAACATTGGAAAATGTATAGTGAAGTATTTTGCAACCAATTATTATATATTTTTATTTTTTATTAATAAATGGAGTGAATAAAAATTTATAAACAAAATTAAAAAAAATATATATTTAATATTCTTAATAAAATATTTTTGATATTCATGTAATTGATATTTTTTTCATAGAGTAAGAATAAACACTATTTGATGTATAAAAACCTATATTCTTCAAAATGGTAATTTTCTACCTTTTAATGCAGAACCCCTTGTAAAAGGGAACATCCTCCCTCACCTATTCACTTCACATTGATCGTTAAAACACATAAATCCCCTACCATTTTCTCTTATAAACTTAAATATTAACATTCTAGAGGTTTTGGTATTATTCAACGACCATCTCGAGTGCTCAAAGAGGAGATTTAAAGGAATCATGTCGAAGAATAGGTAATCTCTTCTACAGATTCTTTCAAAATTATTTCTTCTTCTACTTATTCTACATGATTTGTTTATTTATTCATTAATAACTCCAGTATCAATTTTATACTGAGATTTTATTTTAATTATAAAACAACCATATTCCATCTTCTATCCATCCTATGAAAAACAAAATCACCACACGTGCATATGTACTGCTTACCCTCTCCGCATCTTGGTGTAATATGTTTTTTCACCACCACCTTAATTGGATGTGTATAATTATGGAACTAATAACTATATATGATTATAATACAATTTAGAAATATTATACACCATCCAATTAAATACCATTCAACAATTATGGGAATGATATCATCCCTCATTCGAGCATATGTCATACTATCTCCATGATGCGATATGATTCACTTTACATGATATTCATTAATGAATTATTATATAAATTAAAAAAATGAATAAATATGGTATATCTTATGTTAATATCATTTTTAATGATATAACTATAACCTAATAGGGAGAAGTAGAATTTATACAAAAGAACATGCATAAAAACATAAAGCAGTCAATATCTGAATAATGAGTAACAATGAAATGTTATTAACAAACAGATGATAATTTAATCATATATGATAACATAAAAAAAACTATTATTCTCAAATAAGTCAATGAAATTATTTAAATCATTATACAGGAGGGTTGGATATATAAAAATAAAATTATACCTACGGTAAGGGATAATTTCAAAATCTCATTATTATATGGGATTGTTTATTCATAAGTATTTAGTAGCGTATATTTATCATCCACATAAATTTTTACTAAAAATGTAATATTATTTTTATTATTATAAAAATTTTTAAAGTCAATTTGACCAATTGTTAAATTTTTATTAAATGATTTGAATGGAATCTTTTTCATTTTTCGATATGAGGTACTTTTTGACTTTTTTGAAATGAAAAGTATGAGGAGAATTTTTTATTAACTTATACGACATGAATATGTTTTTACATTTTCATAATTCTTTATTTCCATGAAGCTTCGTCTATAGGTTTTAATGTTTATTTTCAAATAAATTCTTTTCTTCTTAAATTGGGTGGTATTTTGATAAAATAATATGTTTTTTTATGAAGAAAGGATATTTTTCTCAGGAATTAATTTCAAGTGTTTTATCAAAATTATTTTCCATTAAAGATGACAATATTAAAATATATTTATGTTTATATCAATATTATAACTATGATTTTATTATGTTTGTGATGGAATTAGTTTTTATGAAATCCATTTATTTTATATAGATTATGATGGAACTATGTTTAAGAAACCCATTTTATTTCCTTAGGAAATGCTATGATCAATGATTTATGTTTTTATTTCACACATAAGAATGATTTATTTATGAGATGGGATGTACCTATATTTACTTCCAATACATTGGGTAAATATTTTTATCTCATGAGATAGACTTGGTTGGAATATGAAATGATATCGGTTCATCAACACAGGGATGGAACGAGGATTGAACTTAGTTAAGTAATGGACTTTTTCCACTATGATGATCTTGGCCCTGAACCTTGAGTAATACGAAATTATTGTATATTATTATGAGTATACCAAAAACACCATTTCATATGTTATGACTATTTAAATTTTATCCAATGATATAATATCATGAACATTAATATGTAGAATATGAATTTATAACATTATATTAGTATGTCTTGTGGTTAAGATATTATTGATATTTCCCTTTCATACCCTTACTGAGAATCTAAGATCACCCTTTCATATTATTCTTTTACCCATGACATGAATAATGGTATTAAGTATGATATTTCATAAGGGATTCTAGTTATGAAGAAATAAGAGGCAGATAATATAGTTCTTTTATGAACCAGTTTCTTATGTTTCCTAGTTTCTAAAGGCATTATACCTATATGGTCCTATTATGGAATTATTATAATTTGTAATGAATATTCATCAATTTTGAAGTAATATCAATGTATGTAAATTATGGGTCACTATAGTTGGTATCAGAGAAAAGGTATAGTTACCCTTCCGAAACATCGATGAGAAATCCTTAGTAAGAACCCAAAGGATATGTTGAAGTATAGGTTATAATACCAGTATTTTAGAAATGATCACTAATAACATGTTATAAAACCTAAATTGTTCTAAATTGAAATTTAATTCTTGATTATGTGGTTTTCCCATTATGATAAGTGTTTCTCAAACTATTCTTCTTTATTTTAGTTAATGGTTGGAACTAGAAGGTACCGTGTTAATGCTGAATGCGATGGGAAATGCAATGATTTTACTCCTGAGAAAAGAAATGTTATTAGGGATAGAAATGAAAAACCTTATAGATATACTCACACAAATTTTTCAATATATGAATAAAGCATGAAGTCCAGACAATCAAAGGGGGGAAAATATTGTGATGAGTCCTTCATAAGGTAGCGTCCACCTTCTTTTAGTGGGTATTCTGATCCATTAGTGGTCGAACCATAGATCAGTACAACTAAAATGATATTTTAAGTTCTCCAGTGTTCAGAACTTGATAAATTCATCTTATCAGTCCATCATTTGGAAGGGGGGGATGATTAGTGGTAGAACCTTATCAATAATATGAGGTAAAATGATGAAATTGATTCCATGGAATGGGGTGATTTCAAGAACTTATTTTTCAATAAGTACTTTTCACGTATTCTTCGATAAATTATGCAGAATGAGTTCCTTGAAAATAAGAAAAAGGGTGAGGACTTGGTTGGTACTGATAAAGAAAATTTTACAAGACATGAAATTTAATCTTCTGGAATTATTATCCAAACTATGTGTAAAATTTATCAACTATTTAATGACTAAAAACCAAGTCTCTTAAACGAATTAGCCATTAGAGACTTCAATAGCTATGAAGAAATTGTTTGATATGATCATAAGGTTGAGATGAAAATTGGATTGACCCATCAGTCTTATGCATTTGATAAGAAGAGGAAAATTGAATTCAAAGAAAAATATAAAGATGGCACCAAAAAAGACATGAGTTTTCCCTTATGCTCAATGTGTTGAAAGACATGGAGGAAAATTCCTTAATGGGACTAGTAAATGTTTTAAGTGTGGATAATAAGGTCATTGGTTAGTTGAATGAATGATTAATGGGAAAAGTTTTCTAATTATGTAAACAGTGACAAGGCTACATAGAATGAACCTACTACACTTCAATGCTACAACTGAAAGGAAATTGGGAATTATTCCAATCAATTACCTAATCAAAGGGTTATTTATTATGATCAATATAAACAAAATCTTAAGGAAAAAGATAATGTAAAGTCCCATGAGATCACTGTCAGCATTGTAGAGTACGATAATATAGTGGTGAAAGGTACAATTACCATCCACTCTAAAGTAGAAAATGGTTTTTTATTCTGGATCCACCAAATCCTTTATGTATGATGAATTTTCTATGTGTATCAACATATTACATCAATAATTAGATATTTAGTTATCTACGACAACTCTTAATGGCACAATAGTCACATCAAAAGTTTATAATTCTTCTATGGTTGAAGTTTGTGGGAAGGTGATTCCTGAAAATCTTGTAATCCTTCCTATAGTGGAATTTGATTTGATTCTTGGCATGGATTGGCTTTCTCTATATGGAGCTCATATCAATTTCCAATAAAGGGATGTCATATTTCATATTTGTGATCAATCTATTATCATTTATTTATACAAGGATGTGTATGACCTTCTAGTGAAAATTTATTCCAACTTATGGGTCTTGATTCCTATAAATAAAAGTTATCTATCTCAAATGGTGTAGGATAAGCTCAAAATTAAGAATACACCCATTGTACAAGAGTTTGATGATGTCTTTTAGAAATAATTACAAGGTCTTCCACCAAATTTTAATGTTGAATTTTCAATATAAATCATACCTGATTCTATTCCAATTTCAATGAAAACTTATAGAATGGCCCAAAATGAGATGTAGGAATTGCAAAAGCATCTCCAAGAGAATATTTACAAGGGATTCATATTCCCTAGTTCATCACCATAGGGAGAACCTATTCTATTTATTAAGAAGAAATAGGGATGAATGAGACACTACAAGGATTATCGATTATATAACAAGATCACTATCAAGAAAAAATATCATCTTCCTTTTATTGAAGACTTATTCAACCAACTATGTGGATCTCAATACTTTTCCAAGATCGATATTTATTTACGATATCATTAATTAAGGGTTAAGAAGGAGGATCTAACAAATATGACATTCCATACAAGGTATAGACACTATGAATTTATATTGACACCTTTTGGTCTCACTAATTCTTCCACTTTCATTATGGATATAATGAATATAGTCTTTAGAGACAATCATGATCGGTTTGTGGTAGTCTATATAGATGATACTCTTTTTTATTTAAAGGGAAAGTAAGAACATGAAGATCATTTGATAATTTTACTAAAGACACTGAGAAAAGTGAATATTTATGAAAAAATTACCATGTGTGAATTTTGGCTTTAGAATGTTTCATTTTTGGGTTACATAATCTCAAGATAGGGTATATAAGTGGTTCCAGTAAAAATAGTTGTTGTTGAAAGTTTGATGAGATCTAAAATGGTAACATAGATACAAATTATTCTTGGTTTCCCTTGATATTATTGACATTTGAGGAAATATTTTTCACGATTATCTAATACTCTCACAAAATTGAATATGAATTTGTTAAGTTCATGTTCATGGAGGAATGTGAAGATAATTTCGAAGAGCTCAGAAGAAGGATAGCTAGTGAACTTGTTCTCACATTACCTTATAGAGGAGAAAGGTTTGTGATCTGTAATGATGCATCCAAAAAGGAAATGGGATTTGTTCTCATGAAACGTTATATGGTTATAGTTGTTTCCTCATGAAAATTAAAAATCCATGAGCTAAATTTCCCAACTTACGATTTGTAGTAAGCTATTGTAATCTTTTCATTATAGATAAGAAGTCATTGTCTTTATGGTGAAAGGTTTAATATATATATTATTATAAGAGTTTAAAGTATATTTTCACACAAAAGGATCTTAATATGTATCGAATAGGATTATTGGATTTGATTAAATATTATGACTAATCAATACATTACCACCCTGGGAAAGAAAACATGGTGGAAGCTACATTGAGTGTAAAGGACAATTATAGTCTATCAATGATGAGGATCAAAAAAGATCCAAACTTTATGGATGATGGATCTCCAAATTTTAAATGAAGGGGAGAAATCATGTCCTTATCAAATGCATGTTCAACCATATATACAAGTCAATATTAAAGAGGTGAAAAATGAAGATATATAGCAATGAAATAGGGTGAGAAATGATCCTGAATTCAATATTGATTGTGATCGAGTAATATGGTTTGGGAACTGGGTATTTGTTCCTTCCAAAAGAGAATTAAAGAAGGAGATATTATATTTGGCTTATAGTTCTTCATTCTATATTCACCCTAAATGAAAAAATATATATAGGGACCTGAATGTGTATTTTGGATTGTATGGTTTGAAAAGAGATGTTTCTGAATTTGTCACTTAGTGCTCAGTTTTCTAGCAAGTTAAGGTTGAGAGACATAAGTCTAAGGGGATGTTACAACCATTACCCATACCATAATGGAAGTGGGAAAAACACTATGAAATTTGTTTCCATACTTCCCAAAACATCTATAGGCCAGAATGATATATGGGTTATAGTTGATGTCCTGATGATGTTGGCATACTTCATTTTTATTAGAGATTATTTCTCTCTTAATAAACTTTCCAAGATATAGGTAAAAGAAGTGGTAAGACTATTGGGAGTACCTCTTTCCATTATATCTGATCGGGATCTAAGGTTTACCTTGATGTTTGGGAAACTTCATCAGCAGGCTCAAGATATACAGTTATGTTTCAGCATGGCTTGTCATCCTTAGATAAACAGTCAGTCTGAGAGGACAATTTAAACTCTAGAAGACATGGTGAGAGCTTACACTATGGATTTCAAAGGTGGTTGGGATAAACACATACCTTTGGTGGAATTTTCTTACAATGATATATTTCACTCCAGTATTCATATTGATCCAATGAAGCCCTCTAGGGAAAGATGTGCAGAACTTCAACATAATGAGATGAATTTGGGGAATGAAAACTATTAGGACATCATCTTGATAGTGAAATGGAAGAAAAGGTCAGATCTATTCAACAACACATAAGAGACCCTCAGAGTTAGAAAAAAAGTTACAATGACAACCAAAGAAAAGACCTAGAGTTTTAAGTGGGTGACAAGGTGTTTCTACAAATAACTCATTGTAAGAGATTACTATCATATGGAAAGCAGGGAATGCTAAGCCCTAGGTATATCTGCTTTTTGATATGATGGATCATGTTGGGATGGTAGCTTACTGATTGATGCTTCTACTATATCTCTCTCAATTTCATGATGTGGTCCTTATATCTCTCCTAAAAATTTACATGACCTATAATTCACATGTACTAAACTCAGAAGTTGTACTACTGGAGCATGATCATTCTTATGAAGAACAACCGATAGAGATTCTGGATAAAAGTGAAAACGTTGTTTGAAAAAATACCACTTTATTCATTAAAGTTTTGTGGTAGAACCAAAAATTTTACAGAAGATACAAATGAGCTCGAGGATATGATTAGGGAGAGATATCCTAAACTTTTTTACCCAAGTGTGGAATTTTTTGGTCGAAATTTAGTTTAAGGGTGTAGAATGTAACAACAGGATGTTTTAATGAAATATTTTTTCTAATTCTCTTTACTCAATAGCATTAATTGAACCCAATATTGAGTTTAAATTAATTGTGAGACACCCTTAATATAAAATTACCATTATAACCTAGAGGTTAGGTTAGCAAGATAGATATAACTAACTTATAAAAATGTTTGGTGAAGTATTTCGCTACCAATTATTATATATTTTTGTTTTTGTATTAATAAATTGAGTGAATTACTATTAGTAAATGAAATTAATGAAATAGATATTATATGCATGATAAAATATTTTTTATATTCATGTAATATATTTTTTTTCATAGATTATGAATAAACCAAATTTGATGTATAAAAAACATTATTTTCAAAAGGGTAAGTTTATGCCTTTTAATGGAAAACCCCTTTTAAATTAATATTTTGACACATTAGTAATTTTTATATGAAAAAATAAACATTTCATTTTGATGTGGTATATAATAATTTACTTTGTATGAATTTATGATATTTTTATGATAACATTCATGTTTTGATAAATTTGTAAAAATACACTAAATTTTAATTGAATTTTTTTGTCAAAATAATTTATATGGTTGAGTTATAATATTATGTGGTTTTAATGTATAAATAAAATATATTTTTAAAATTAAATTTAATTTATGGACTTATCACTAATTTTACTTTTAATTATTATGTAAAAACATTTCAATCTTTTGCAGTGTTTTAATTTTTAAGAAACGCGTTCTCTCTTTCCAACAACGGGATTGATATTAAATTAATAACTACAAATTCATTATTTTTTATTTTAAAAATATTTATGACATAATTTGAATTAGTGGGACCAAATTATTTAAATATCTTTATTTTATTGTTAGGCATTTTGAATAGTAACTTCGGTGATTTTTATTAATTCTATAGAAGTGTAAATTGGGTAATTAAGGGTTTGAATACTATTATAAAATTACCCTAACACTTGTTTTAATATAATTGGATGATTTTTTTCGACCTAAATCATATTTGGGTCTAAATGGTATCCATTTTAATCCACTTGAATGAGATTAGGATATTTATTTTATTTTATTTTATTTAAAGAAAAGTCAAATATTTCTCTCCCAATGTTTAATAACTAAATCATTTTAAAATAAATTTATACAGAAGATAAATTCCATTTTAAATAATTATTTGAAAGTTAAAATGTTTTTATTTATCATTCTAATTTATTTGAAATTTTAAGGAAATAAATAATTGTATTAATATATTATATATTAATGTTGCATAAATTTTTTTAATTTGTGAAAAATAAATAATATAGTTCTTATTAAAATAATAATATTGAATAAAAGACCCATAAAGTTTACAATATCAAATTTTTTTAGTTTATAT
Source organism: Viscum album (assembly GCA_963277665.1). Taxonomy (NCBI): domain Eukaryota; kingdom Viridiplantae; phylum Streptophyta; class Magnoliopsida; order Santalales; family Viscaceae; genus Viscum; species Viscum album. The sequence continues at coordinate 739,768,835 of OY728123.1, read as the reverse complement.
CTACCATAATCATTCAATGGTCATGTTTTCGACCATTTAGAGTCTTATATAAGTAATATGGACACTTATATTATATTATTTAATGTGATGTTAAAGTTTTCACCTTCATAATTTAATAAAAATAATATTTTAAAAATTCTATTTTACTGAAGATATATTTCAAAAAAATATTCTTCTGAACGAAAACTTATTTATACTCATAATAGTATTTTATTTTTAATTTTTATTCACTAATTATGTATATTAAATAATTACAAAGTAATGATCTCATGATTATTTTATTAATACAGACAACAAAAAATGTTATAAAAATTTTAAAATAACTATAAATTTGGATAATTAATATTTATAATTAATTTCTTAGAATAAATTTAGTTCATAAGAATATAATTAATTTTTTTTTTCAAATTTAACTTCTTATCTTAATATTTTTACAAAAAAATGAATTTAATAGTGTCAAAATTGAAACTATTGAATATTTATCAAAATAATGTTTTATTAAATTTCTTAAAAATAATAAACATTTTAAAAAATATATAATAATTATTATATAGAATTAAATGATCTAATTGATTTATTTATGGTATATTTTAAATCAAATAAGTATATATTTCACCCTTTTAATGTTGAATTTTTTGTTACCCTAGTTAAAAATTAAATATAATAACTAAGTGTTAATTAAATGGATAATGTTTAAATTGACAGGAATACTTGTAAAAAATATATTTGTTGATAAAATTACAACCCTATATCATCCCAAATTCTAAATTGGGAAATTTTTTAGGTTTTTGGGGAGGGTTTGATTTTATAATCAATTATTATTTTTAGAGTTTACAAAAGTTCATCTCACCTCAATTATAAAATGGAACTTCCTCCCATACCTCTTCACTTCACTTTGAACAATAAATATCAACCATAAACAGAGAGTTTCCAATATAAAATTCCCTTGTAACACTATAGATGTTTTTTTATTCTTCAAATATATAAGGACCCATATTTTCCATGAATTTGTTTTAATTTTATGAAATTATTATGAGTTTACGAAAATTGATAGCCTGTGATTCCGAGGCCCGGTGTGCCTGGAATGAATTTCTGAACTTTTTTTAAGGTACGTTCAGTAAACATGAGGGAAAGGTTTTCTAAATTTTTAACCAGTGCTCAGATTAAAAATCCGAGGGCACCGTTGAATCTGCAGCCCTGTGATTCGCTTAAGGGAGGCTTCACTTCAACTGCAGTAGGTTTGGAGAAAAAGATTGATTTTGGGAGTTTTAAAAGAATAATAAAAAACCAAAGTTATTATATTTCCTTTATTTTTTTCCTCCAATGGAAAAGTAGCGGTGGTGGGACTAACGACATTTCATGCCAATAAATAGCTTGACTCCTCAATTGTTTGTAACAGCGCCGTTGGAATTAAGAAGTTTGCTTAATTAATTAAACCCTAGAAAATCAACGTGTATTACTCACCCTCCACACCTCTCCTATTTATATGGATCTTCAGGAGAGTATGGGATGGATTCACCATGTGAAGAAGTTCTAATAAAGTCTCATGATGCCAACCACTTGGAGGATGAGACCGATTTATGTGAGCGATGACGAACACCACTGAATCCCGAACTGAAGAACAACGATTGAGCGACGTCGTTGGAGGCTTGTTTCGGGAATGATGAACACATATTCTTCTTCAAACAAGACATTCTCTAATAATCTTTAGGTCAGGATTTATCATGTTTTAATTTAAAGATTTGTTGAATCATATATCCTCTCCCTTAATAACACGCTAAAGTGGAGGGCGCAGGCCAAATGAACAAGGCCTGGTCCCTCTGCCATTTGTTTATCATTGCATTCTTTGTGGGTAAATACTTGGGTTGGATGGAACCCAAATATGAGGGTCACAAAGTGAAGGATACGAACTGTGGAAGACCGCTGGTGCAGCACTGGTGCGGCGGCACCGGCGACCCACACCAGTAGGTGATGGTCACGGCCGGAACTGGTCGACCGCAATCGAGGCGGAGCACCAGCGCGCGCTGCTGGAGGAGGTCGCACTCTAGGTTGTGGTGGTTAGTAGAGCGTCCAGCACCGATGGGTCACGATGGTGGTGAAGTGCACTGGCGTGCACCGCTGGAAGAGAAGTTCGTGCCTTTTCAGCTCTGGCAGTCGAGCAGGGCGGCCGGCACCGGCCGACCATGGAGGCGGAGCAGCGTGCCGTCATGCACTGCTAGAGAGGGCCTTAGCTTGAAGCTGCGGTGAAGGAGGAGGGACACACCCTTTCATGTCCCACAGTGAATAGGAAGCAACACATGGTGCCACCGCTTCACCCCCCCCCCCCCGAATGAATTAGACGTACGGGAGAAAGGGGTATGTTACCCCCCACACCACCTAGGGCGGGCCCCATATAGCGGGCTGCGACCCTCCGCGGACTGGGCCACACGAGCCCAGTGGGCCATGCCCTCTGCGTTCTAGGAAGAGTAAGTCCATCGGGTCGGGCCTCGTGGGCCTAGTGGGCCACACCCCTTCATGGTTCGGGCCATGCCATCCCAGCGGGCCGTAACGCCCATGCGGGCTGGGTTGGTCTGCGGCCTAATGGGTTGAGCCTGCCGCAACCCCACCCAATCGGTCTAGCCCAAGCCAATTCAGGTCGGGCCAGTTTAGACACGGACTGGGATGGTCCGGGTCAGCCCAATAGGGTCAGACTGAACTCGGACCCTTATATGCCCAATTTCACTAAAAGAGACATAACTTGTGAACCAGGCATCCGTTTGATGAACCATCTGCGGCATTGGGACATTAGAGTGAGACGGTCCTTTTTGTGTCCTCCACATGAGTTTCGGAGGATGTTGTAGTTTTACTTGGTTGGATCGAACTTGATTCCAACCGTGCCCTTAGAACTAAAATGCTAATAAGTCACAGATTGGGCGTTCGATTGATGCGTCGTATGTCGCGTTGGGACCCTTACGATATGGCATTCCTCTGGGATACTTCTTCACTGAACATTGTGGCAGCTGAGTTACGACTGATGGCTTGAGGAGAAGATCCTCCCAAAATTAAGAATGCTTAGTATGGGAATCTCATGGATGACTGTGATGTGAAAAATGATTTGCAATCTTGTGTGGGTCAGTACCTATCGATCCTGTGTGGGTCACTGCTCTGCGATCCTATGTGGGTCAGTGCATATTGATCACGAATGGGTTAGATCTTGTGTGGGTCAGTGATCAATGATCCTATGTGGGTCATTGTATACCGATCTTATGTGGTTCAATAGTAGATCTTCTCGATAGAATAAGATGATCCAGCGATACCACATGGGCAATTTATAATTATACCAAGTTCATTTTTAACTCAAGTTCCAAACATCAACAAAATGTCCAATATGAACTCAAATAATTAACTAATTGGTATCTCTAGGTTATAATTGATATAAAAAGAATAATAAACTTGAAAAATGTTCTTAATTAAGTAGAAATTAGCTTTAATTTATTATTCATGAGATTAAAGAATGATTGAGTCAAGTTAGACACGAGGTAAGGGACGTCGTCTCAATCTCCTTTTGTTGAGGCATATTTTTTTATACATGAATTTATTTTATATGGTGTATAAAACATATTAATTCTCAAGTTATTCAAAGTAATATTCTTCTATGAGGCATTTTACTAAATGAAAAAAAAGAATATTTCTTTTAACATAAGCGGTGACAATGACCTTTTCCACTGCCATGAGTATTATTAGATATATGGCTTCCTTAATAATCCGTAATGTTTTTTAAAGGAAAATAAATACCATATACTATTTTATATATTTTTTTATTGAAAATGGTTTTGATAATGGACTTTTTAAGCCAATATATTTAAATTATTTGTTGTGATTGAAATGTGGAAATTTTATCTTTCCATTATATTTTTTTATGTGTTATGAATGTGTTATTGTTATTGGGAATTGTTTACATATACAGGTGGTTCCATGATAATCCTAGGGTGGGTGAGCCTGAGATAGCTCTCCATTGCATTTGGTTACCTGACGGAGGTAAACGCGAATGTTTCTTTTAAGTTATTTAGTAAATATAAGGTGATGGGTATTCCAAATGTAACTCCCAATGTAGCTATGAAATCTACAACATAAGTATGTTATGGATGCCACAAGTTACCCTTTATGATTTAGGATTTCTATGTGTTATACATAAATATTATGATTTCATGAGGTATGAGCAAATGTTTGGTATGTATTAATGGACTAATATTATCTTTCTTTATCTTATAACCCTTACTGATCTTTTTATGCTCATCCCAAGTTTTTTTCAAATTTTTGTCATAGGACTTACAGATGAATAGGGCCAAGGATGGGATCAAGGCTATGTTATGATGTCTAAAACATGGAACTAGTCATTACTCATTTTTTCAAGAGTTTATATTTAATTAAAAAATGTAAATTGAGTAGAATTGTCTACATTGTAATTTTTTAGATGTAATATAATAATTACATCCTAATTATCTAAAACTCTAAACCTGAAAAGATCCTCAATGTGAATTATTCATTTAATTCAAGATTATGTAATGTTTTAAGGTTGGGTCCTTATTTTTGGTATCATGGATAGTGATAAGATTAATGCTCTTGATTGGGATGAATTCAAAGGTATGTTTCTTGAGAAATATTTTCCAAATTTGGTTCGTCTTAGGATGGAAAACAAATTCTTAGAATTGAGGAAGGAGGATGACTCAGTAGCTTCTTATGAAGAAAAATTCACTCAACGGGAAAGGTATGCTCCAAATTTCATATGAGATATTCATAGTAAAATCAACAATTTTTACTCAGAATTAAATCCAAATTATTGAATGTATTTACCTTCTCGTGAGTTAAAAATTTAGGAAAAACTTATTTGATGTGCGGAGAAGATGGAAATAGAGTTTGCTGATGATCAGGTGTTCTTTAAAAAACAACAGAATAAGTGTTCGAGGTGGTATATGAATGGGAATAACTCTTCAAAAAAGTATGATGGTAAGAAATTTAAGTTCACAGTTTGTGAAAATTGTGGTAAAAGTATGTTGTGGAATGTCTTTTGAATTCTGGTAAGTGTTATTGATGTAGGAAAATGGGACATACGGCTCATAATTTCACTAAAAAAGATCAGGGTAATGGTAAGAAAAAATATGATTTACAGTCAGTAAAATATTTCAAGTGTAAGGAAATGGTTCATTATGCAAATGAGTGTCCAAAGAAGAACTCAAATGAGGGAAAGCCTCCAGAATACATTTAGAAAGGGGTGGTTAAATCCATTCAAACTACTTCAGCAGATGTAGTGCCATCAAATGAGGTAGTATCAGGTACACTGCCTATTTGTTCAGATTATGCCAATGTTTTGTTTGATTCAAGGTCTACACACTCTTTCATTTCTGAGAAGTTTTCTAGTAACTTGATAATTCCATATCAATATATAAATCTAGAACTTGTAGTAAAAAACCTAGAGGAAATGTTGAGAAAAAAACAAATTATAAGAACCTTCTTTTCCTTGTGTGCAGAAAGAATCAAAATGCAAACCTTATTGTTTTTTCTATAGTATAGTTTGATGTTATTTTGGTTATGGATTGGATTTCTATTTATCATGCTAAGATTGACTGTAGATCTATAGAGATTTCTTTTCAAAAACATTTTTAGTTTGTGTACAAAAATGAACCCTTACTTTTTATAACTTATTAAGAAGCTGAGAAACTAGTAAAAGATAGAAATTAATGTTACCTTACACATATTGTTTAAATAAAATAAATATTGAGATTAATGATGTGAAAGTGGTAAATGAGTACCTTGATTTTTTTCCTGATGAGTTTCCCAGTATTTTACCTAATCTGGAAGTTGAATTTATTGTTGACTTGGTTCTTGAGGCTAAGCCAATTTCAAAACTCCCTTATCGAATGGCTCAAATTGAACTTTTAGAGTTAAAGAAGAAATTATAGGATTTATTAGATAAAGGTTTCATTTGACCTAGCTGATCACCATGAGTGATCATGTCTTGTTTGTTATAAAGAATGATGGTTCAATGAAACTTTTCATTGATTATAGAGCATTTAATAACATCACTATTAAAAACAAGTATCCCTTGCCACATATCGATGATTTGTTTGATCAGCTATAGGGAGATAAATATTTTTTGAAGATTGAATTGAGGTTGGGGTACCATCAGTTGAATGTAAAGGAAGCAGGCATTCTGAATACCGCTTTTCGTTCTAGATATGTCCATTATGAATTTGTATTTATGCCTTTTGGGTTAACCAATGCACCTGTTTTATTCATAGATCTTATGAATAGAATTTTAAAAGTGTTCTTGGATATGTTTTTAGTTGTGTTCATTTATGATATTTTGGTTTATTATTAAAGTAAATAGGAGCATGAAAATCATTTAAGGGTTGTCTTGAAAACCATAAAAGAAAGGAAACTGTATGAAATATTCAACAAGATTGAATTTTGGTTATAAAAAATTTCTTTCCTTGGTCACAATGTTTCAATAAATGGCATAACTGTTGATACTTCTAAAAAAAATTTGTTAAAGAATGGCCAAGACCTACCAATATTACATAGATTCGTATTTTTTTTGGTTTTCCAAGTTATTGCTAGAGGTTTGATGAGAATTTTGCATGGTTATCTAGTCCAATGACTAAGTTAACTCTATAAAGTTTTATGTTAATTTGGAAGAAATAATGTGATGATTATTTTTAGGTATTGATAATAAGATTGGATAATTCTCTGGTTTTACCATTACCTTCCAGAAATGGTGAGTTTTTTTATCTATAGTGATTCTTCCTTGAAAGGAAATGGGTGTGTCCTTTGGTAGAATGATCAGGTAATTGATTTTTTTTTCACATCAGTTGAAACCTCAAGGGTAAAATTACCCTACACAAGATTTGGAATTAGTTGTTGTTGTTTTTGATTAAAAGTTTTGGTGGCATCATCTGTATGGTGTAAAATTTGAAATATATGCTGACCACAAATGTTTGAAGTATATATTCAATCAGAAATAATTAAACATGAGACAAAAGAGATGGTTGGAATTAATCAAGTATTGTGATTTTACAATCCATTACCATCTGAGAAAAGTAAACAAAGTGGCTGAAGCATTGAGTTGAAAATGTAATGTTTGATTAACCATGCTACATTGGTAGTGATATCATTTGGTTTTAGATTGATGAAATTTTACATAGAAGTTGTTGGTGTAGGAAATTCATCTTTTTTGTTTCAGGTTTCGGTGAAATCATCTCTATCAAACAGAATTAAGAAAGCAGAGAAGGAATAAAATTAGTTGTAGAAAAAGGTTGAGTTAGTTTAAAAGGGTAATATGCCTGATTTTAACATTGATAATTGTTGTATTTTGAGGTTTGGGAAGAGATTATGTCTTCCTTTTGATTCGTAGTTGTATAAAGAGTTATTATTTTAAGCTCTTAGTTCCCTATTTTTAGTTCATCATGGAAGAGATATTGATAATTTAACTGTGAAGTGTTTGACTTGACAACAGGTAAAAGTAGAGTGAATGTCACTGAAAGGGATGCTTTAGTCTTTACTGGTGGTAGAGTGGAAATGACAAAATATATCCATGGACATCATTGTGGGATTACCAAAAACATCTCTAGGTAATAATGAAATCTGAATTATTGTTGATCGATTGACTAAATCTGCTCATTTCCTTCCTATTTGAGATATTTTTTCTCTAGATCAACTTTCTTGGTTGTATGTTAAAGAGAATGTCTAGTCGCTTGGTGTTCCCCTCTCCATTGTATCTGATAGGGATCCTAGGTTATCTTCTAACTTTTGGAAAGGCCTTCAGAAGTCATTGGGTACTGAATTAAATTTCCGTACAACATATCTTCCTTAATCAGATTGGTAGTCAGAACAAAAAATTCAAACTTTGGAGGATATGCTACGTGCTTGTTCAATGGATTACCAGGGATGTTGGGACCAACATCCTTCAATGGTTGAATTTTCATATAATAACATTTTTCATTCTATTATACAGATGGCTCCATTTGAGGCATTATATGGGAAGTGGTGTCGAACTCCAGATTTTTGGGATTAAGTAGATGAATGAAAGTTGATGGGATCCGAATTGGTATAAGAGATGGTAGGAAAAGTTTAGTTGATTCCAAAGCACATTTTAATATCTCATAGTAGGCAAAAAAGTTATGTGTATAACCGGTGGAAGGATCTCTCTTTTGAGGTAGGTGATCATGTCTTTCTCCAAGTTTCTCTATGGAAAAGTGTGATGTGTGTTAGTAAGAAGGTAATATTGAGTCCGATGTTTATTGGACCTTATGAAATCCTAGGTAAATTTGGATCAGTTGCCTACAAAGTGGATTTACCTCTATGTTTTTCCTAGGTACAAAATGTTTTTCTTGTTTCAATGTTGAGAATGTATATTCCAAATTCATATCATGTTTTGTACCCAGAGGTAGTTTAGTTGGAAGAGAATCTCTCTTATGAGAAACAACCAGTCCAGATTCTTGACTGAAGAGAGAACGTGTTGTGAAATAAGGTAATTAATCAGGTAAAGGTTTTGTGAAGAAAACATATGGTTGAAGATGCAACATGGTAATCTGAAAATTCTATGAGGGATAAATACCTCCAGTTATTTGATAAGTGAATAGAATTGCTAGGACATAATCCCCAAAAATGAGGGAAGGATGTAACATCCCAGGTAAATAAAGAATAATCAATTTTCATATTTATTAATATTTTTTATTTAATTATTAATTTTAATTTAAAAGGGATTCTATGTTCGATAGCGTACATGATACAGAACAATAGGTTTCATTGAAATCTTATGTTGCACACAACTTCGGTTCGTACTGAAATAATAATAATATAATATTATTTTAAATGGTAGTTAACGCCTAGCCGTTGTACTGGAAGGAATGGATAAAACAAAATAAAATATTAATATACAAGTTTTTTAAATTTTTTTACATTTATCCAATAAATTTTATGGGCTTTAATTAAGAAAGAATCCAATTTTAAGCATAAATACTCTAATATTCCTTAAATGGTCGATTTACCACCTTTTGATGGAGAACCCTATTTAAATCTAGTTTTGGTCACTTTTATATGTTCTATTTGACAAAAAAAGTTCTTTTTTAGAATTGGGAAATCATAATTTACTTTGGGTAAATTTTTTTATTCTTCTGATAAAAATCATTTTTTGATGAATAGTGAAAAATACTGTATTTTAATTCAGAACTACATTTTAATCTAATTTATTTATATCATTAAATTATATTAATAATTTTTTTAAAGTATATTTAGATTATATTTCTACAATTTAATATAATTTTGGTCATTGTAAGTAATATCACTTTGAAATTGGACATAAATAAGTGTCAATATTTTGATAGTTATTATTTCTTAAAACGCGCTTTTTGTTTTGAACGAGAGAATTAATTTTAAATTAATTATTTCCACTTATGTATTTTGAATTTGAAAAAATCGATTCCATATTTGGAATTATGAGGTCAAAATAGTGTATGTAGGTAACATTTATTTTTAGAATTTATGAATATTAACTTCATTAAAATTTGTATTTACCTTTGTTAAAGGGTAAATCTGGTAAATAATGGTAACAAAATATTATTATAATAATATTAAATTACCATAAAATGTGTCTTAATCCTATTTTTTGACACAATTTAGACCATGGGAATCCTTGGGTTGATTTTGGGACCCCAAGGTGCCACTTGGGAGTGATAATGACACTTTATATTAATTAATTTATAGTAAAGACAAAAATGACATAAACATATATCTTTTAGTAAATAAATTTTCACATAGGGTTATATAAGTTATATATTAAACTATAAATATTAATTTGAATGATAAAAATATTTCCTACATCATGATATTTGTTTTATAATTTTTATACATCAAATAAATAAAATTATTTGTGACACAATAATGATGCAGTATTTACCTCATTAATGAATGGTTTAAATAAATAAGATTATAATGATTAAAAAAATATCCAAAAACTGTAAAATTATTATTGGATGATTTTATTTAGAACATTACTCATCTTGTCTTCTACTTTATTGAGTCTTGGACCTTTAGAAAAAAAAATCATTATATAATAAAAGAATATTTTTAAACATTCCTAAATAGCTCCTCCACCCCCTTATAAAAAGATCTCCCTTCTAACACATTCCTCACACATCTCAAACCCCTTGGATCATCCATACTCTGCACAATTAAGGTCCCTACATTCCACTACTCCTCTTATAAGCCTTTCCTTAAGAATAAGGCAATTCAAGTCAACCTTTTAGTTCAAACGAAAGAGAGATACCCGATTTAAAGGTAACATCTTCGATTAAGTAATTTTGTTATATTTTCCTTCTCCAACACCATAAACTATTTTTATTCTATTATTTAATAACAACACTAGTATCCTCAATATACTAGGTTTTTGTTAGGAGAATTATTTATACTACACTTAAACATGCCACCATCTAATGGGTAAATAACATAATGTTTCTGTTGACGGCAAACTAACACCTCACGAAACGATGAGTGTTCAACAATATCCTACCACCACTTCTGGTGGACATTAAGATGGAACTATATTTATATGTGATATATAATATATTTATATTGTTTCTAGACATCTGTATTTTTCATTTATATAATACCTTTATTGTAACACCCCAAGATTTTATGAAAAATATTCTCTTTAATTTCACTGATGTCTTCTGTTGTATGCTACACCAAGATTATCTTGCGCAATACGCAACACCGTATTAGCTAGCAGTATATGAAACCCTGACTTTCCTTTCATTACACGCAATCTTGACCTTCTTCGATAGCGTGTGTTGTACACAATACCAGGTTTCACTAAACAACGATATATGGTTATAATATTATTATGGACTAGCCGTTATGAATAGTATAAACTACATTTTGAATTTTATAACATTATTATTCATATTACACATTTTCTAGAACATGGTATGAGAATAAAATCAATTTTTCGAGTAAAATAAATATTTTTCAAAAAATGTAGTTTTGCCGCCTTTTGATGGCACACCCACATTAAATCTTGTTTTTGACATGTCTATAAGTTCAATTTGACAAAATAAAATTATTCTTTGGAATCAGGATATAAAAATTTACTTTGGATAAAATTTTCATATTATTCTGATAACTTTCATATTTTAATGAATAGTAAAAAAGACGCTATATTTTAGTTAAAAACAAATTTTTTACTCACAATAATTTATATGGTTAGATTATATTTTTAATTGGGTTTAATGTGTAATTATAATATATTTTCACCATTTAATCCAATTTTGGTCATTGAAATTACTTTCACTTTGAAATTGGATATAAACAAGTATCAATCTTTTGATAGTTATTATTTCATAAAAAAACACGCTATTTGTTTTGATAACGAGAATTAATTTTAAAATTAATTAATTCCACTTATATGTTTTGAATTTGGAAAAATAGACATCAATTTTGAATTCGTAATATCAAATAATTCTTAGGCTGAATTTTTGGTATTTTTCTGAAAAACAGCAATTTTCGATGAATAGTGAAACCACTTAGTGGTAGTTAAAAAACTGACATTTTCATTTAAATGAAATTTTTCCACTTCTGTAAATTGAATTTCGAAAATCCTATAGACACGATAAATATCAAGGACTAAAATGTGGTTCGATGGGATGAAAATATTTTTTGGTGAATAGTAACTTTTTACTTTTTTTTACCACGATTAAAAGTAAATTGGGTAATTAAGGGTAAAAATGATATTATTATTACCCTAACACATGTCCCAATTCTATTAGATATGTTTAATTCTACCAAAAACTACCTTATAATAAAATATGACCCTTTAGGCCCACTTGGATTAGATAAGGACATTTATTATTATTTTATTTAAAGAAGGGTTAAAATAGTAAAAATCAAAGTTTAATAACTAAATCATTATTAATATAGGGTTATACAGAAGATAAATTCGACTATAAATATTAAATAGAAATATAAAAAGATTTCCTACATAATGGTATTTTATTTGTAATTTTTAGAAATTAAATAATTTAATTTGTGTAAGACACAATGATGATGGAGTAATTATCTTACTAATGAAATATTGAGATAATAGATGTTATAAATACGCAAATAAATGTAATTTGAGACTTTTTATAAATTACACTAATTTTATAGGTTAATATGACATGTTAGTATTGATTTAATTAACTTTTTTCTAACTAATCAGTCTGTTAGGATTTTCACAAAAATCAAGTACCAAATAGTGTCAAAATTGACATAAATTAGTTTTTAAAATAAATATTATATTATTATTTGTTATTTTATTCCTAAAAATATATGGTTCGTCCAAAGGACTTATATAAGGATGTATATATGCTAATAAGGAACCACTTGGGGTTCGTTTGGCTTGTTATAGTAAGTTTATTAACCATATAGTGTAAGAAAACAAAAAAGACACGATAAAAGTTAAATTATTTAACTTAGAGTTAAATCTAAATGATAAGGTTAAAATAGTAACCAAACCTTATCCAAATTATATTTTATGAGAGGATATTTACCCATACCAACCTTAGATTCTAAATAAATATTTTTTGAGCTATTAAAAACCGAATATGACTTTATAATAAAATAATATTTTAAGTTTTCCAAAGGTGCCTCTCTCCTCCCTTATAAAAGGGCACCTCCTCCCTCTCTTCCTCACACCACTTTGAGCCTTCAATCTCGGCCAACCCCTGCCAAATTCTCTTTTCCACTTCCCTAAAAACATCCTATACGTCCTGGTATTCTTCAAAGACCAATTTTAGTGCCATAAAGGGAGGTCTCAAAGAGTCTCTTCAAAGAAGAGGTAATGTCCATTACCGATTCTTTCAACATTATTTCTTCTTCAACTTCTTCTTATTTAGTTGTTTCATTATGAAGTAATAACATCAGTATCACTCATATAATGATATGTTATTATAAGTATGAAAAAACCATATTTCACCATCTATCCATCCTACAGAAAACAAAATCATCGCGTGTGTGTACGTACGGAATATCGTCTCCATGCCATGGTGTAATCTATTTTCCATCACCACCTTACTTGGATGGGTATAATGGTGATTGTAATGAATATATATGATTATTGTAAAGTGATATTGAACTTTTAATATTATACATACAATTTAATACAATTACACGATCAAGTGAATGATATCATCGCTCGTGCGTACGTACGGAATACCGTCTCCACGACGTGATGAGATTCACTCTTCATGATAACCATTCAAGAATGATTATAAAGTATATATAATAAGTAATCATGAAATATATGACATAATAATTCTACTAGATTTATGTATATATATATTTATGTCATCTAATTAATTCCATTCAATTCAATAAGGAAACGAAAACAGCGTTCATGCGTACGTACGGTCTACCGTGTCCATGAACGGTGTATTTATTTCCATTTATCGATCAATTATATGTATGTATATTCTGAATATGTATTCTATATAAATTATGTTTTACATTTTGGATTCAAGTAATCATTATCTAAGTAATAATATGAATAATTACGAGTTAAAACACGAACGACAAATGAAATGATTTTACCCAAAACGCTACTTTAACATGAATTTACAAAAGAACGGGTAATATAAAGTCATAACTGAACCATATATGATATAATAACAATGAATATGATTCAATAATAAGTCAATGACATTATTGAAATCATTATACATGAGGTTTGGATACGTACGAAGCATATCAGACCTAAGGTAAGGGATAACCTTTTCAATCTCGTTCTTATCCGAGATTGTTTATTCGTAAGTATTTACTGGGGCTATTTTTATCATCCAAGTACATGTTTTCTAAAAGTGTTTTCATGTATGTTTAAAGTCCTTCTTACCCATTTTTTGATTTTACTACATGTTATGTATGGAATCTTTCTTTTAAGAGGTACTTTGTGACTTTTCTGGCAAAAGTACGAGAAGAATGTTTTTTTAAACTTATACGGCACGAACAGATTTTTACGGTTTTATAAAGCCTTATTTTCATGAAGATTCCATCTAAAGATTTCATGACTATTTTCAACAGAATCCTTTTCTTTTAAAATTTCATCACATGTTTTTAAAATAAAATGATTTTGAAGAATAAGGATATTTTCCTCAAGAATTCATTTCAAGTGTTTTATCAAAACCATTTTTCATCTAAGATGACATTATTTCATATGTATGTTTCAAGTATAATGTCTATATGATTTACATGGTTTTACTTTTCTTATTATGAAATGATATCCATCTCTTTTATAGGGATTATGTGATGTTGGAATGATGTTTATGAAACCCATTTAATTCTTTGGGTTATGATGAATGATTTATGTTTATGTTGTGGCACAAGTTTGAATGATTTCATTATGAGATTGGTCGTACCTATATCTCCCTCCAATGCATTCATTAAATATTTATATCTCATGAGATAGACATGGCTAGAATGGTAAGTTAATCGGGTTCAGTATTACGGGACTGGAACGAGGAGTGAACTCGATTCAGAAAGGGACTTTGTCCTCTAAGATGGTCTTAGAAGCAATGTATTGGATACTATGGAAATAATTACATGTTCTTAATGGATTCCACAATTACATGTTTTATTACCATGCTATTTTATCATGGTTTATGTTACATTATGATCTATGTCTTATATACTTCCATGTTTTATGTCGTTGCTCAAGATTTTGATGTTTAAACATTATGTTCATGTTTTTAAGTTCAAATGTATATGGTATGTCTTATTTTCTCCATGCTTACCCTTACTGAGCATTTGAGCTCACCCTTTTTATGTTTTATTTTACCCGAGGATTAAAAGAAATGTTTTAGGTAAGGAAACAAAAAGTGGAAGATCTTTAAGGGAGATGTTTAATATCTTTCACGATGATTAGAACATTACGTTCCAAGATTCCAAAGACACTAAACTATTACAGTCCTTGTGTGTCTGTTTTTGTTATGTATTATGTATTCCTCAAAAGTAATGTAATGTCCATGTATGTCATGTTTTGGGTCTCTATAGTCGGTATCAGAGGAAAGGTTTAGTTAACCATTGGAAACTAGGATGTGAAAACTTTAGTGAGATCCCTAGAGATATTTCTAAGGTATGTATAGGGATGTCCCTAAGGTTAAGTATACTTATAGGTTATAGTCCTAGAATTGCGCTAACGATCTTAGAATTAAACCTAAGATGTTAGATATTGAAGGTACTCCCCCTTTATTATGTTGTTTTCCCTAGCATGGTATTTGCCTCTCACACTATTATTTTTGGGTTTTAGACGATGGATGGAACTCGAAGGAATCGTGTTAATCAATGTAATGGACAATGCAATGATTGTACTCTTGACCAAACCAATATCATGGTAGATGGAGTGGACAATATTATTTCTATACTTACACAAGCTATGAATCATTCTGGATTTCAAAATGAGCAGAGATAGGAGCAAAATTCTGGTGAATCCTTCATGAGGCATTGTCCACCTTCATTCAGCGGGTCTTCTGATCCCTTAGTGGCTGAACAATGGATCAGTACTACTGAAATGACATTTCCAGTTCTACAATGTTCTGAGCATGATAAATTCATCTTAGCAGTATATCGTTTGGAAGGTGATGCTGAAAAATGGTTGAATCATATCAAGAATACGAGGCAAAGTGATGAAATTGAGTCCATGGAATGGGATGAGTTCAAGAACTTGTTGTTCAGTAAGTACTTCCCTCGTATTATTCGAACAAATATGGAAAAGGATTTTCTTGAGCTTAAGCAGAAGGATGATGAATCTGTTGGTATATACGAAGCGAATTTTACAAGACATGCAAGGTATGCATCTGGGTTTATCATCCAACCTGAAAGTAAAGTTGATCGATTTTTCAGTGGCTTAAAACCAAGTCTTCGAAGGGCATTAGCTATAAGAGACTTTAGTAGCAATGAAGAAATTGCTCGTTGTGCTGTCATGGTAGAACTGGAAGTTGGTGTAACATATCCATCAAATGGTTTTGAAAGGAAATGAAAGATAGAGTTCAAGGAGAAATCTCATAACAATGGTGAAAAGAAGATGAATGTTTCTTTATACTCAAATTTTGGAAAGAAGCATGGTGGAGATTGCCTAAAAGTTACTAGAAAATGTTTTAAGTGTGGAAAAGAAGTTCATAGAGCGGTTGATTATTGAAGTAATGGGAAATAGGTTTCTAATGATGTGAATAGAGAAAAGACTACAGAGAACTCTCCACCAACACTTCAATGCTTCAAGTGCAATAAAATGGGGCATTATGCTAATAAATGCCCTAATCCACAGGTTAATGATGATCCACGTGAGCAACCTCTTAAAGAAAAGGATAAAGGGAAGTCTCATGTGATCACTATTTGTAATGTTGAGTATGAAAATGATGTTGTGTAGTGATTAAGTGATTATATAATGGGATTTCAAAATAGTATCATGGAATCTCATTTATGGTATTGTGGAATTTTGGAATATCTATGTATTGGTTTTCAATAATTATATGGTACTAGTAACCGTGAAAAGGTGATTGAAATATTTTTAGAAATCAAATGAAATGTGCATAATGAAGGGATAAGGAGAAAATAATATGGTAGTAATCATGAGATCATGACTGTTACAAGGACTATGTTATATTATGGTTTGAGTATATAGAATTTTAGGGATTTTGGTATGTGGAAAGTGTTAAAATTTAACAACATTCATGTTTTCACTAAAGTTCAATGGGTATTCATTCTTCTAGAGAATACATGATTAAGATATTCACATGTTTTTAATTTGACCAACAAGATATATCTTATGATATATTGGGGATAAATGATGGAATTCACGTGATTGTTATGTGAAATTGAAAGTAATCATTTTCTTTATACTATGAGCTTGGACCGAAGTATTTTTGATAAGAAAAAAGATTGGAATCGATTATGTTGGATATAAGTTAGTATTTTTTAGGGATAGAACTTTTTTTCAATATTATTGATGGGATGTTATAGTAATGTAGTTTTAGAAAAAGGATAACTTGCAGGACAGACGGCATCCCATCGCGTCGGACAAGGCTGTGGGAATTGAACCCACAACCAAAGTGCGACTGGCCTTTATTTCCTACCACTGGCCTAAAGGAAGTCCCTGGTTAGTAGAAACTAGTTTTATTTTATTAAGCGGTATGATATATGAAGTATAAGTTCATTTTTGGAATTGTATATGATTAACCACACCATAGTTGGACTTATGTATATTTGATAACTTTTGACAACCTTTTGTTTGAAACAGATGGAATGACCCATCATTCTATCACACGATCTGCTAACTCTTCAGGAATAACAAATTAAACTTCATTTCATTAAGAGATTAAATGGAAATTGTTCAAAGCATGAACAATAGTGAGATTGTACCAAAATCAAGCAAGTATTTCTTCTAATTCAAAATTTTCAACTTTAGGGAAATGATATTGAAAACCAAAAATGTTGTCCTAGTGATCTTATATCCGATGAATCAGATGGTACATTAGATCATCAAAAATCTATGGCTTTGGTATTGTTGGCTTTTTCATAGCCATTTTCTCTACCACTCCCAATTAGAACATGATGGTAAGATTTTTCTTCCATATCCATATTTTCACCTATGTTCTCCTATATGGAAACCCAGTGATGAGTTACTTTGGGTAACCATTACGTTTCATACTTTAGTTTTTAAATATTGGTTTTGGTATTCTTTTTTTATGATGTGGGTTTCTATTAAAGAAACTTTCGAGTAGTAAACCATTTATAACCCTGACGAATTTTGAGGGCGAAATTCATGTTAAGGGGGGAAGAATGTAACACCCTGATATTTTATGAAAAATATTCTTTTTAATTTCACTAATCTATTCTATTGTATTCTACACCAAGATTATCTTGTGCTATATGCAACACCGTATTAACTTTTAGTATATGCAACCCTGACTTGGCTTGCGTTACATGCAATCGCGACCTTCCTCGATAGAGTGTGTTGTACTCAATACCAGGTTTCAATAAACAACAATATATACTAATAATATTATTATGGACTAGCCGTTATGAATAGTATCAGCTACATTTTGAATTTTATAACATTATTTTTCATTTTCAAATTTTCTAGAACATGGAATGAGAACAAAATCAATCTTTCGAGTAATATAAATATTTTTCAAAAAATGTAGTTTTTCCGCCTTTTAATGGCGCACCCACTTTAAATATTGTTTTTGACATGTCTAAAAGTTAAATTTGACAAAATAAAATTCTTCCTTGGAATCAGGATATAAAAATTTACTTTGGATAAATTTTTCATATTATTCTCATAACTTTCATATTTTAATGAATAGTAAAAAGACGTTATATTTTAATTAAAAATAACTTTTTTCATCGCAATAATTTATATGGTTAGATTATATTTTTAATTGGGTTTAAAGTTTATTTAGAATATATTTTTACCATTTAATCCAATTTTGGTCATTGGAATTAATTTCACTATGAAATTGGATATAAACAAGTGTCAATCTTTTGATAGTTATTGTTTCTTAAAAAACACACTATTTGTTTTAATAACGGGAATTTATTTTAAAGTAAACTAATTCTACTTCTATGTTTTGAATTTGGAAAAATATACATCAATTTTGAATTCGGAATATCAAATAATGCTTAGATTGAATTTTTGGTATTTTTCTGAAAAACTACAATTATCGATGAATAGTGAAACCACTTAGTGGTAGTTAAAAAACTGAATTTTTCATTTAAATGAAATTTTACCAATTCTGTGAATTTAACTTCGAAAATATGAGAGAAATGGTTAATATCAAGTACTATAATGTGGTTCAATGAGATGAAAATAATTTTTGGTGAAGAGTAACTTTTTACTTTTTTTACCACGGTTAAAAGTAACTAGGGTAATTAAAGGTACAAATGATATTATTATTACCCTAACACATGTCCTAATTCTATTAGATAAGTTTAATTAGACCGGAAACAACCTTAGGAATAAAATATGACCATTTAGGCCCACTTGGATTAGATTAGGACATTTATTATTAATTTATTTAAAGAAGGGTTAAAATAGTTAAAATCAACGTTTAATAACTAAATCATTTTTAATATAGGGTTATACAGAAGATAAATTCGACTATAAATAATAATTAGAATTCTAAAACTATTTCCTACATAATGGTATTTTATTTGTAATTTTTAGACATTAAATAATTTAATTTATGTATGACATAATGATGATGCAGTAATTATCTTATTAATGAAATATTGACATAATTGATGTTATAAATACCCAAATAAATGTAATTTGAGACTTTATATGAATTAAAATAATTTTATAGGTTAATATGACATTTTAGTATTTATTTAATTAACGTTTTCGAACAAATCATTCTGTTAGGATTTTCAAAAAAATCAAGTACCAAATAGTGTCAAAATTGACATAAAATAGTTTCTCAAATATATATTATATTATTAATTTTTATTTTGTTCATAAAAATATAAGGTTCGGCCAAATGACATAGATAAGGATATATATACTAATACTGAACCACTTGGGGTTCTTTTGGCTTGTTATAGTAAGTTTATTCACCATATAGTGTAAGAAAAAAAAAGACGCGGTAAAAGTTAAATTATTTAACTTAGAGTTAAATCTAAATGATAAGGTTAAAAGTGTAACCAAAACATGTCCAAATTATATTGTTTGAGATTATTCCAACCCATCCCCACCGTATATTCTAAATAATTAAATTTAGAGCTATTAAAAACCGAATATGACTTTATAATAAAATAATATTTTAAGTTTTCCAAAGGTGCCCCTCTCTTCCCTTATAAAAGGGCACCTCCTCTACTCTTCCTCACACCACTTTGAGCCTTCAAGCTCAGCCAAGCCCTAAAATATTCTCTTCTCCACTTCCATAGAGACATCCTAGAGGTCCTGGTCTTCTTTAAAGACCAATTTTAGTTCCCTAAGAGGATGTCTCAAAGAGGCGCTTCAAAGAAGAAGTATTGTCTGTTACCGATTCTTTCAACTTTATTTCTTCTTCCACATCATCTTATTTAGTTGTTTCATTATCAAGTAATAAAATCAGTATCACTCATATACTGATATGTTATTATAAGTATGAAAAAACCATATTTCACCATCTATCCATCCTACGGAAAACGAAATCATCACGCGTGTGTACGTACGGAATACCGTCTCCACGCCGTGGTGTAATCTATTTTCCACCACCACCTTACTTAGATGGGTATAATGGTGAAAGTATTGAATATATATGATTATTTTAAAGTGATATTGATTCTTTAATATTACACATACACTTTAATATAATTCCACGGTAATGGGAATGATATCATCGCTCGTGCGTACGTACGGAATATCGTCTCCACGACGCGATGAGATTCCCTCTCCATGATAACCATTCAAGAATGATTATAAAGTATATATAATAGGTAATCATGAAATATATGAAATAATAATTATACTTGATTTATTTATATATATATATTTATGTCATCTACTTAATTCCATTCAATTCAATAAGGAAACGAAAACAGCATTCATGCGTACGTATGACCAACCGTCTCCATGAACAATATATTTCTTTCCATTTATCAATCCATTATATATATGTATATTCTGAATATATATTATATATAAATTATGTTTTAAATTCTGGATGTAAGTAGTCATGATATATGTAATCATATGAAAAATTACAGGTTAAAACACTAACGACAAATGAAACGATTTTAACCAAAACGCTACTTTAACATGAATTTACAAAAGAACGGGTAATATAAAGTCATAAATGAACCATATATGATATAATAACAATGAATATGATTCTTTAATAAGTAAATGACATTATTTAAATCATTATACATGAGGTTTGGATACGTACAAAGCATATCAGACCTAAGGTAAGGGATAACCTTTCCAATCTCGTTCTTATCCGAGATTGTTTATCCGTAAGTATTTACTGGGGATATTGTTATCATCCAAGTCCATGTTTTATAAATGTGTTTTCCGGTATTTTTAAAGTCCTTCTTACCCATTTTTGGCTTCTACTACATGGTATGTATGGAATCTTTCTTTTAATAGGTACTTTGTGACTTTTCCTGAAAATTACGAGAAGAATTTTTTTTAACTTATACGGAACGAACAGATTTTTACGGTTTTATAAAGCATTATTTTTATGAATATTACTTCTAAAGATTTCATTACTATTTTCAACAAAATCCTTTTCTTTTAAAATTTCATGACATTTTTTGAAAAGAAAGTTATTTTGAAGAAGAAGGATGTTTTCCTCAAGAATTCATTTCAAGTGTTTTATCAAAACCATTTTTCATCTTAGATGACATTATTTCATATGTATGTTTCAAGTATAATGTCACTATGATTTACATGGTTTCACTTTTTTTATTATGAAATGATATCCACCTATTTTATATGGATTATATGATGATGGAATGATGTTTATGAAACCCATTTTATTCTTTGGGTTATGATTAATGATTTATGTTTATGTTGTGGCACAAGTAAGAATGATTTCATTATGAGATGGGTGGGACCTATATCTCTGTCCAATGCATTGGGTAAAGATTTATATCTCATGAGATAGACATGGATGGAATGGTAAGTTAAACTGGTTCAGTATTACAGGACTGGAATGAGGAGTGAACTCGATTCAGAAAGGTACTTTGTCCACTAATATGGTCTTGGAAGCAATGTCTTGCCTACTATGGAAATCATTACATGTGCTTAATGGATGCCACAATTACATGTTTTATTCCCATGCTATTTTATCATGGATTATGTTCCATTATGACTTATGCCTTATGTACTTCCATGTTTTATGTCGTTGCTCAAGATTTTCATATTTAAACATTATGTTCATGTTTTTAAGTTCAAATGTATATGGTATGTCTTATTTTATCCACGATTACCCTTACTGAGCATTTGAGCTCACCCTTTTTATGTTTTATTTTCCCCCAGGATTAAAAGAAAGGTTTTATGTAAGGAAACAAAAAGTGTAAGATCTTTATGGGAGATGTTGAAGATCTTTCACCACAATTAGAAGATTACGTTCAATGTTTCCAAATACACTAAAATATTATGGTCCTTGTGTGTCTGTTTTTGTTATGTATTATGTATTCTGCAGAAGTAATTTAATTTCCATGTACATCATGTTGTGGGTCTCTACATTTATGGTTTTCATCGTGGGTAAATACGATAATTTCATTTGAGGAAGTGCAGACTACCTTCCCCTCAAAGTGATATGACTCATTCATTCCATAAGTGGAATGTATAAATGATGGATTTAACGAAATTATATATGATATTATACTCTAATTATAATATATCTATGTCTCACTATGTTTTTATTCTATTTAATATGAAATAGAAATGAAAGTATCATTCATGCGTATGTACGACTTACCGTCTCCATGAACGGTGCATTTCATTTCTTTTATCCAAATGCTATGTACTATTATAAATACATATATATATATATACTAGATATATATGTTATATAATATATCTAAATCTTGAATATTATTCTGACAATAAAGGAATTTCAACCACATGGACAATTTATAATTATAACCAGTTCATTTTTAACTAATGTTCCGAACATCGACAAAATGTCCGATATGAACTCAAATAATTAAAAAATTGTTATAAAAATGTAATAATTGGAATAAAAGGAATAATAAACATAATAATTACCTCAATAAAGTAAAAAATTAACATTATTTTATTATTAAAGAGATTAAAGAATGATCGAGTCAAGTCTGACACGAGGTGAGAGACTTCGTCTCAATCTCCTTTCATTAAGGAATATTTCATTTTATACATGACTTTCTTTTATATGGTGTATAAAAAAAATTTGAATTCTCATTCCATTTAAAGGTAATATTTTTCTATGAGAAATTTTACTAAAGAACAAAAAAGAATGTTTCTTTTGACATAAGAGATGTCAACGACCTTTTCCGCCACCACGATTATTATTTGACATATGGATTCCTTAACAAGTCGTAATTTTTTTAAAAGGAAAAGAAATATCATATAATCGTTTACATATATTGGTATTGAAAATGGTTTTGATAATGGATTGGTTATGTAAATATATTTAAATTTTATATTACAATTGTATTGTGGGAATTTTATCTTTTCTTTATATTTGTTTTATGTGATATGAATATGTTATGGTTCTTGGGCATTGTTTACATATACTGGTGGTTCCATGATACACCTAGGGTGTGTGAGCCAGAGATAGCTCTTCAATGCATTAGGTAACGTGATGTAGGTAAACATAAATGGTTCTCTTAAGTGATTTTGGGAATATACTGTGATTGGTCTTCCAAATGTAACTCCCTACATAGATGTGAAAGATACTACATAAGTATGTTTGGATTCCACAAGTTACCATTTATGATTTATGATTTCTATATGTTATTAAAAAATATTATGATTTTATGAGGTATGAGCATATTATTGTTATGTATTTATAGAGTAATGTCATATTTCTTTGTCTTATAACCCTTACTGATCTATTTATGCTCATCCCTATTTTTTTAATATATTTTCACTGGACTTACAGATTAATAGGCTCATGGATGAGATCAAGAAAAATTATTGTTGTCTAAAATATGGAACTAGTCCTAACTCTGTTCTTCAAGATTTTTTATTTTATTAAAAAATTGTAAACTGAGTGGAATTTTCTACTTTGTAATTTTTGAGATGTAATGCAATATTTATGGCCTAATTCTCTAAAACTCTAAACCATAAAAGATCATAAATGTGAATTATTCATTTAATTCAAGATTATGTAATGTTTTATGGTTAGATCCTTATAAGAGGCCTCTGTGGTTCTGAGGTGAGATGGATTTGCAAGTATTCGAGGACTGGATAGAGGATGTGGCTAGAGTTTTTCGCTTAGTTTGGACATCAGCTGATGTGATGGTGATCCTAGCTTCCAGTCTTTTCTTGGGGGAAGCTGAGAGATGGTAGAGTCTGACACTCCAGTTACAGGATGAGGCGACCCTCACCTAGGTGGAATTTAAGGGCCTTTTTAGGGTAGATATCATCACAGTGACTCTATGATTAGTGTGTATATAGAAGTCACTCCACTTACAGCAGGGCATCATGACTGTGGCGTAGTACTTGACAAGGATCACTGATCTCACCCACTACTCCACCGACATAGTATGAGGCCCATTATTCAGGGCCCAAAACATTGATTAGGGTCTCTGACGGGAGATCATAGCATCGATGATATCGCTCAACAATCCAACACAGGCTGGGTTTCTAGAGTGAGTGCTTTTGGGGGGGAGCTTCTTAGCTGAGCAGGAACCGACAACAAGAACCACCGCGGAACGTTAGGTAGAAGAGTCATCCGCAGTAGGAAATAGATGGATGATGTTGGGGCCCAAGAGGGCCGGACCATTTGGTGGATGACCTCAGGATACAGGGTCTATGGTGAGGGGCTCATAGGACAGAGGAGGATAGATGAGGTGCAGTCAGTGCTACTCATGTGACGGGCAAGGCTGCATGTCACATGACTACCCAACCCACCATACAGACGAATATATTATGGTAAATGGACCACCTAGGAAGAGGCCAAGGTTCAATTGAGGTGGTCCAATGGGTAGTGGATGTGGCAGAGGAGTTGGTCAAGCAGTAGGTGGTGGGATGTGATTCAATGTTCTACGGCCACCACCTCAAGGTGGTCCACCCCGACCATAGGGAGCAGGTGGACAGGGACGATCATAGCTCCAGGCAGCTGAGGCCTATGACCACAGCACTCCAGAGATGATTAAAGGTATTATCTATGTCTACTTCACCCTAGCAATATTACTTATAGAAACAGGATTCGGTAACTCTTTTATTACCACAGCCCTTGTTCAGAGCTCGGAGATTCCAACAAAGTCGTTGGCTCAATCCTTATGGTTAGAGACTCCTACAAGAGAAGATTTTATGAATACACATTATTTTCGGCAGTGTGAGTTTAATCTAGGAGGTGAGAGATTAGAATATGATCTTCTAGTAGTGGTGTTGAGGCCTTACGACGCCATCTTGGGTATGGACTGGTTATCCAAAGTCCATGCTCAAATTTATTATATTAGGTATAATGTGAGGTGTGTCAACAGGGATAGGGCTAATTTTTCCTCAACAGCTAGAATGTATGTTTTACAGCATGGGATCGACTTCCCCAGAGGATGTTGCAACCGATCACACATTAGTTTGATAGACTTACTCTCAGAGTAGTTGATATTCGGAGTCAGAGTATCCTATAGCGGTGGACCAGTATGATGATGTCTTTCTTGATGATCATTCAGGAATACCTCCACATAGAGAGGTAGACTTTTAAATCGACCTGTACCCCGAGATGACACCGATATATACACCAGCAATATTGGATGGCTCTCGCGGAGCTTTGTGAGTTACGGGTACAACTGGAGTACTTCCAGAGGAAGGGGTTCATATGGCCCACATTTCTCCATGGGCATCCCTGATTTTGTTTGCCAAGAAGGTAGATGGGAGTTTGATACTTTGTATGGACTATCATCACCTTAACCAGGTGACATTGAAGAACAATTATCCATATCTGAGGATTGATGATATTTTTTATCAGCTAAAGGGATCTCATTGGTTTTAGAAGATAGACCTCAGATCAGGCTATCCTCAGCTCAGGGTATGTGATGTGGATGTCAAGAAGACGACCTTTATATGTCATTATGGCCACTATGTGTTCTTAGTTATGCCATTCAGCATGACCAATGCCCTAGAAATGTTCATGGGACCCATGATTAAAATCTTCTGGCCATACCTCAATCACTTTGTTGTGGTCTTCGTTGACGACATTTTAGTGTACTCAGTGACAGAGGAGAAGCATGCCTATCATCTACTGATTATTCTTGGATACACTCTGAGAGCACCATATTTATGGTAAGCTCTTGAAGTGCTAGTTCTGGATACGATAGGTACAATTTCTATGAATCGTTATCATGGAGGATGGATTTGTAGTGGATCCGGCAATGCTAGAGGTTGTGATATCTTGGGAGCCACCCAAGAGTGTGACTGAGGTGCGGAGTTACTTGGGATTGGTTGGGTAATACCAAAGATTCGTACTCAACTTTTCCAGAGTTGTGATAAACTTTTTAGCATTAATGAAGAAGGGACATCCTTCATTTTTATGGTGATATTGAAGCATAGTTTTCAGGAGATAAGGAAGAAACTTGCGAGTTCCCCAATCTAGAGGCTACCAAAAGATGTCGTCTAGTATATAGTATATTGTGACATGATAGGGACCAGACTCAGATGTGTCCTAATGTAGGATATATCGATGATTTCTTATGGTTCTCAGCAGCTAAGACCACATGAGAAAACATGTGCTACCCTTGACCAAGAGTTATCAGTAGTGTTCTTCACCTTGAAGATGTGGCGACATTATTTGATGGGCGAACATTTTAAAGTCTACTCTGATCACAAGATTATAAAGTATATCTTCCCATAGAAGGAACTGAATTGGAGATAGTGGTGTTGGCTAGAGTTCCTCTAGGGATCTGACATAGAGATATTATATACTCCTGGGAAGGGGAACGTAGTGGCAGCCACACTCAGTTGGAGTTCTAGTCTACAGTTGCTGAATGAGGTGATAGATCAGCTAGTCGTGTTGTATAAATAATTTGTGGATGGAGATGGAGCAGCTTACCTCAAGTCTATGAATTTCACTCCCCCACTTCTTTATCATGTTTAGGAGGCACATCTTGGGGACATTGACGGCCAGGCTTGACATGCCCAGATATCCTCAGGAAAGGCACCTAATGGATTTTTTAATGGTGGGGAGCACATCATCCTCTTTAGAGGACATATCATGGTACTAGTGGCGCTATAGGAGGAGGAGTTGAAGGATTTCTATACTTCCCCTCTATTGGTACATCCTGGTGTGGAGAAGATATACCAGGACCTTTGGCATCATCACTAGTAGCTAGGGATGAAGAAGGCAGTGGAAGATTTTGTTTCACAGTACCTCACTTGTCAGTAAGTGAAGGTCAAGCATCAAGTTCCAGCAGGTTTAGTGCAACCATTAGAGTTGCCATAGTGTAAGTGGGATGGTATCTCTATGGACATTGTGACAGGGATTACACATACTTCTAGGTGACATGATTCTATCTGGGTGATCGTTGAATGACTCACCAAGTCAGCCCACTTCATACCCATCCAGGATTAGGGATTAGTAGAGGGATTGGGACACCTCTATGTCCATGAGATTGTACGACTTCAATGGGTGCCATCGACAATCTTCTCTGACCATAATCTATGTTTTACATACCATCTGTGGAAGGGTTATAGGAGGCGTTCGGGACATATCTATGTTTGAGAACCTCCTTTCATCCTCAGATGGATGGTCAGATGGATCATTCCATTTAGACACTGGAGGACATGCTTTGTGCTTGAATCCTATATTTTGGGCAAAGTTGGGAGGATAACTTTCCCTTGAAGGAGTTCATATACAAAAATAACTATCACTCCACCATAGGTATGGAAAGATTAGATGCCTCATACGGTCGACCATGCAGATCACCTCTATACTGGATAGACCCAGGGGAGTCAACTCTAATGGGTCTGGAGATGGTACGGGCTACCACTGAGAAGATTCAAATCACACAGGAGCAGATAAAGACTGTACAGAGCAGGCGGTAGTCTTATGTAAATAGGATACAAAGACCTTTGGTGTTTGAGGAGGGAGACTATGTCTCCTTATGGGTCTCAACTCGACGCGGTTTGCAGAGATTTGGCTGGGGTGGCATGCTATCTCCAAGTTTCATCGGACCATTTCAGGTTCTCAGTAGAGTTGGTGAGGTTTCATATCACTTATTGCTTCCCCCAAATATGCACTGGGTGCATGATGTTTTCCACGTATCACAGTTGAGGAGGTACGTGCATGATCCATCGCATGTCATCTACTGGGGAGAGCTATAAATCTATGATGGGGATATGTTTATGAAGGTTCCAGTGAAGATTGAGGATCGACAAGAGCAGGTCCTTTGTGGGTGATCGATTCCTCTGGTGCATGTTCTCTAGCAGCATGGGAACCTCCAAGAGAGCACATGGGAGAGGGAGGATCAGATTCATGCTCAGTACACCAATATTTTTTCTTAGTCTATGTTGTGGCATTCGGGGATGAAGATCCCTAAGGTAGGGAGAATGTAAAGACCCATATTTTACATGTAAATGTTTTTTAGTTATATGGTATCATTATGAGTCTGTGAAAATTGAAGGTGCATGATTTTGAGGCTTGGTGTGCCTGGAATGAATTTCTGAACTTTTTTAAGGTACATTTAGTAAACACGCGAGCATTGTGTTCTATCTTCTGAACCGGTTCTCAGAATAAAAATAATAGGGCACCATTGAATCTGCATCACCAGGATTCTTCTAAAGTAGGATTCACTTAAACCGCAGTAGGTCAGGAGAAAAAGATAGATTTTGGGACTTTTAAAAGAGTAATAAAATAACAAAGTTATTTTATTTCCTTTCTGTTTTTTTCACCAATGGACAAGCAGTGGTGGCAGGACCAACGACATGTCAATCCATTAAATGGATTGACTCCTAAATTATTTTTAATAGTAGCATTGGAATTAGGAAGGTTATTTAATTAATTGAACCAAATTAAATCCATGTGAATTACTCAGCCACCCCCACTACAATTTATATGGAGCTTGGGGATGAGTATTGGATGTATTCACCAAGAGACGAAGTTCTGATAAAGTTCCTCTCCTACAACCACTTGGAGGATGGGACAAGTTCCAACGAGCGGTGACGAGCACCACCAAATTATGAACCGAAGAATGATGATTGAACGGCGTTATTAGAGTCTTGTTGCAGGAACGACGAACATTGACTCTTCCAAAAATGAGACATTCTACATCGATCATGATGTAGGGATTTATCTTGTTTTAATTTCAAGAGTTGTTGAATCATATATCCTCTCCATTGTTAAGACACTAACGCAGAGGGAACAGGCCAAATGAAGAAGGCATGGTCCCTCCACCTTTTATTTATCATTGCATTCTTTTTGGGTAAATTCTCGAGTTGGATGGAACACATATCTGATGGTCACGAAGCGAAGGCGAAGACCGGTGGAAGAACATCGACACAGCACTGGTGAAGCGGTACCAGCGACCCACACAGGCAGGCGATGGTGGCATCAAGCATCGGCCGATTGTGATGGAGGCGTTCTGTCGTCGTGTGCCGCAATAGGAGGTCTCACCTCTAGGCCATGGTGGTCAATAGAGCGGTCGGCACTAGACGGCCACAGTGGTGGTGTGGCACTCCATCACTTGTCATTGGAGGACAAGGCCAGGAATTTTCAGACGTTGTAGTCGATCAGGGCGGCCGACATCAATTGGCCATGGAGGTAGAGCAGTGTGTTGTCACGTGCTGCTAGAGATGGCCATTGCTTGAATCCATGATAGATGATCAAGGACCCAACCATGCAGGTCTTGTAGTGACCATGCAGCGCCATGGGTCACCACCACTTTGCCCCCCAAATGAATTAACCGTTTGGATGAAAGGGGTGTGTTACCCCCCGCGCCTACTAGGGTGGGCCCCCGCCCGTGGGTAGAGCGAGCCCAATAGGTCGTGCTTTCAGCAGGCCGCACCCCTTCATGGGTCGGGCTGCACGAGCCTAGCATGACGTGTCCTCTTTGTGGTGGGTCGTATGAGCCCAGCGGGCTGTGGCCATCCATGGGTCTGGTCGTGCCAACCCAACAGGCCGCCCTGCCTAGGAAGGTCGGGCCGGTCCGCGACCCAGCGGGCCGAGCCCGTCACGAACCACCCAAACCGGGCCGGTTCGGGCTTGGCCAGGTCATCCAATGACCGGGTCAGGTCAACCGGAACCGGTTCGGGCCGGGTCGGATCGGACCCAGACCCTTCCATGCCCAGATTCTCTAAAAGAGAAATAACTTGTAATATGGGCATCTTTTTGACAAAATAGTCTATGACCCTGGGATCCCTGTAATGAGACAGAACTTTTGGTATACTACAGTTGAGTTTTCGAAGAAGTTTGACTATGGCCGGATTATAGCTAACCTGAATTCAATCAGGCCCTTGGAACTAAAATGCTTATAAGTCATATACTGTGTGTCTGATCGATGATCCATCTATTGTGTTGGAACCCTAATGATGTGGAGGTCTGTTGGGATGCATCTTTGTCGAACTTCATGGCGGTTGAGTTACGACCTATGGCTTTGAGGAGCGGATCCTCCTGAAATCAAGCATTCTTAGTGCGATAATCTCATGGCTAGCTGTGATGTGAAGAATGATTAGCTATCATGTGTGGGTTAGTACCTATCGATCATTTGTGGGTCAGTGCATAGTGATCCTGTGTGGGTCAGCGCATAATGATCCTGTGTGGGTTAGCAGCAGAGCTTATCTATAGAATAAGATGATCCAGTGATATGACTAATCATCTATACTTCTATACATATGTTATATACCTGGTGTGAGATGAGCCTTTTCCTTTTTGGTACTTTTAACTTTTTGGTGTTTACTTCTTGGTGTTACCTTTGTGGTACTCTCACCTTCATGGTGTTACCTTCTGGTGTTACCTTTTTGGTACTCTCACCTTCACAGTGTTACCTTTCTGGTGTTACCTTTGTGGCATTGTTCCTTCGTGGATCGGTTGTGAAAATGGCTTAAAATTTGGAGCCTTAAGATTCCTACTGAATGAGATGAGTATCTTTATATAACATAGGTATCTGTATCAGAATATACCTAAGTATATTTGATGACTGATCATGCTTTGAGATTGAAGTCTTCCTTTGTGGTATTTTTCCATTGTGGAACTCTGGGTGACCTTTGGGGGTCTTGGGGTCACTACTCAGTATTGTTATACTCACCCATTCATGGGATACAACCAAACCTTGTTGTGTCTTATGCAGATGATAGAAAACTTTGATTGAGGCTGAGGGATCTTGGACTAGACAGTGCTCATAGGTGGACCATATGAAGTGACATGATTTAGGGACTATTGATCGTGAGTTGTTGTTGGAACCGGGGTCTTCAAAGCATGATTTAGCGCATGGTTTGTGTTTGTTGTCAATCCTCAGTGGAAGTTCAGTATGTGTACCAACAAAGAGGGCATACCGTTCAAGCAGAAAACAATAGTGAAGGTGGCGCCGTTTCCCAGTGTTTGCCAAATTTTTGGGCCAGAAAATCGGCCAATAAAGTAAAGTGTTTTTGGCAAAGGTACTTGCGCGCCATGCTCTTGGAGGATAAAAGACTTGTGCACCATTTGTTTTTGAGGATCAGAAAATCAAAATGTGGCTAAGGAAACAAGGTCGCGCAAGTATTAGTTGGGTCGCACAAGTGAGTTGGGTGACAGAGGTTACTGGAGACAAGACTTGTGCGTCGTCGAGGGACTTGCACGCCGCCGCGCAGGGGGTCCAGTTTGCCTATAAATACTGGACCACCCCTTCTCATTTCACACGGAGCTCAAGACTTTGAGATTGTTCGAGCTCTCATCACGCAGGTGGTCGAGTCACGCAGGTGGTAGTTTTGTCACGCAAGTGGAGCTTGCACGCCGGTTGTTGGCTGTGCGCCCAAGGCGGTTTGGAAGAGAAAGGAAGTGGACCACGCAAGTTTGATGTCGGGGAAGGAAGCGTCGCGCAGGTGCGTTGATGACACTTGCCCGCCAGTTTGGACTTGCACGCCATAGTGGGGCTTGCGCGACTGTCTTGGAGAAGCGCGCCTGGTTTTGCTGAAGCCCACCGGCCTGTTTGGAGCTGCACGAAAGCTGAGAGACTACCCGATACATTCGAGGAAAAGTGATATTCTTCTTCTGGTGAGAATTGGACTTCAATAGAACATCTACATACAACAAAGTATGCATTCTTATGAAAATAATGAAGAGACCTTCATGTCTATAAACTGAGTGGGACTTCACCAACAGCAGTGAGCCAGGGGGAGTCAACGAGAGTGACCCGAGGGAAGCAGAGAGCTATCCCTGAACCTTTGTAAAGGCAGTGAGCCTAGGACAGAGTGACTGTACCCGAACCTTTGCAATCTACAGCTAGTGAAGCATAGTGTATTTAGGTACGACCGACAACCTGTCGGCGTATGCTCCTTGGACGTAGCCCTTAGTGGTGAACCAAGTAAAAAGGGTTGTGTCTTATCTGTGCATGTGAATGTTTGCTTTCTAATCATAATCATCATACAGGTTCAACAAGTTCCTAACAACGTGGGAACAAGATCCATCACTTTAAAAGAAAAATTGGACACCCTAATTCACCCCTCCCCTCTCAGGGTGTCCCGGGGTCCTACAAGTGGTATCAGAGGGTAAAGGTTGTTGGATTTGAATTTGTCCTTTGTCGCCATGGAGAATGTAGTAAATGTTTGGGGAGTCCCTCTCTTCGATGGAAATAATTTTCAACTCTGGAAGAATAGGATGAGATCTCATCTAAGATCTCTTGGAATGGAAGTTTTGTTTTCTACTCTGCAAGGTATACAAGTCACTGATCCAACAGGCCTTGCTATGACTGACACAGACAGGAAAATTCTTGATGCTGATGTTAAAGCACAAAATTCACTCACTGCATCTCTTTCCGATAAGATCTATCTAAAGGTGATGAGTTGAAGTTCCACAAAGTCTATGTGGGATAAACGTGAAAACATTTATGAAGGAGATAGCAAGGTAAAGGAGGCAAAACTTCATGTTTTACACAACAGGTTTGACGAACTAAAGATGCACCCCAATGAAAATGCAGACTCATTTT
Source organism: Viscum album (assembly GCA_963277665.1). Lineage (NCBI taxonomy): Eukaryota > Viridiplantae > Streptophyta > Magnoliopsida > Santalales > Viscaceae > Viscum > Viscum album. Next base: position 739,736,021 of record OY728123.1, on the reverse strand, counting down.
TTAATCGAATTACTGAAGTAGTGGGAGAAATTCGAGGTCTTGGAGAAGAAATCAAAGACATTGATATCGTAAATAAAATCTTGAGAAGACTTCCTCCCATGTACAATGCAAAGGTGTCAGCACTCGAAGAAAGAGATCTATCTAAACTATCTCTGGATTATTTGTTAAGTAGTTTAGTGGCATATGAGATGAGAGTCAAACCCGAAGATGCCACGACTTGCGTGAGCAAGGAAATGACATTCAAAGCCATGGACAAACTGAAAATTTCTGAAGATAGTGGTGGTGAAGATAATGAAGAAAAAGAAATTCTTTCCCTCATCGCCAAGAAGATGAAAAAGGGAAAAGGTAAAATTAGAGGTAAGCTACATCTTGCATGCTTCCGTTGGGGAAGAGTTGGGCATTTTGCCTCTCAGTGCCAAAGAAAGTTAGATGATGATGAGAGTGAAGCTTAAGACATTGAGAACCCTCGGAAAAGTTTTTTCAAAAAGGGTGACTTCAAATATGGAAAGAAAATGCAGAGGAAGAGTTTTGTCTGTGAAGAAGAAGATGATGATATTGAATTTTGTGAGGAAGAAGAACCATAATTTAAAACCAAAAACCAGGCTTCCATGATGGCTACCACTGAAATATCAGAATTCTCAATCAATAAAGACAGAGATAATCAGACTACTACTATTGGTAATCCAAAGATTAAAATTAAGGATGCCTTCTCCAAGCTTGAGAGTAAATGTAAGAGATGTAATAAGTTGAAGGAAATGGTCAAAGAATCATCATAATATGTTGATGAACTTGAAACTGAAATTGAACGTCTGGAAGAATTTGTGAAAGTTAAGTCTAAAATCCTTGAAAGCAATGATGATGTAGTGGATCTAAAACTGAGAATTGAGGAGCAGGGAAAGGTCATCAATGACCTCACGTCAAGATTGGAAGAAGATTCCAAGACTACTGAGGGTCTTGAGGAGGAAGTTGTTACTCTTATAAGTAAACTTGAAACTAAATCATTTTCAAATGAATCAAGGGAGGAAATACCTCTTAGAAGATTCTCAGATGCAGAGTTACTGGAAAGAGCCAAATGTGGTTCAGATAGGGTTGAAAAAATCTTTAGCGTTCAAAGACCCGCCTGCATGGGAAAGAGTGGAGTTGGATATGAAGCTGAAACATCAACTGCTGGAAATAAAGAGAGCCAAAAGAAAGACAAAACGAAGGTTGAACATGTCGAAACATTGCCTGAAGTGCGGAAAAAGGAACCCTCAATCCAAAATAGAAGGAGAACTGACAATTATCCTCAAACTTTCAGAAATGACAGTCAGTTCAACTATTCTCACAAGGATGAAGGTATGAGGAAAAATTTAGGTGAGAATACATTCCCTCACATGAAGTGTCAGTTCTGTGGCTATCTGGGCCATACCATGACATATTGTGAAGAGGCAAGGAGCTACCTGAATGGAGAAGATCTAGGAATTCAAAAAAGGAGAACGATTTCATATCCTCCATCTTATAGAAGAAATATCTTTTATGGTTACTGGTTTAATTGTTCTAACTTTGGCCATAAAGCTATGTATTGCAGGCAGTAGTACGACAGGAGGAATTCATACAAAACTCAAAGACGGTACTGTGCTCATCCTCCTGATGATGTTGTTCTCACAAACAGTTTTTCCCCTCTGGAAGAAGATCATGGGTATGAAGAATCAAATTATGTAGAAGAATGTATTAAAAGGCCACCATTATCCTATGCTCAATCCAACATCTCCTGGAAAGAGAAGAAGAAGATTGAGAAATCCAATCTTGCAGAAGTAGCACTCAAAGCTACAAAAAGAAGCAGCACCTGGATCCTTGATAGTGGATGCTCTTCCCATATGACGGGAAATGCTAAACTTTTGATGAACATTGAAAAGAAGGTTGAAGGAACAGTACAGTTTGGTAATGAAGGTGCTTTGAAGATCAAAGGCAGCGGGAATACTGCTCTCGCCAACGGGGAGCTGAAGAAGACTGAGGTTCTTTACGTGGACGGTCTACGCCACAATCTCCTGAGTGTAAGTCAACTCTGTGACTCAGGGATCATAGTAACCTTCAATCAAAAAGGCTGCACCATAAAAGGAAAAACAGGAAATTCTCTTATGAGAGGCAGTAGAACAGATGGAAATTTATATCAGGTTGAAAGCAAAGTGAACTCTTTCTATTTGTCGGTTGAAGAAGAAAGTAATTTATGGCATCGAAGGCTAGGGCACATTAACCAAAAATACATGGAAAACATATCTATGTTAAAGATAGTCATGGATATTCCCATTCTAAAACGTGAACGTGAAAAGTCTTGTGATGCTTGTATTCGTGGGAAACTAGTATGTAGTTCATATCGGCCAAAGAAGAAAAGGGCATCACATCTTCTTGATCTCATTCATACAGACGTATGTGGCCCAATAAATATTGCTGGAACCTATGGAGAAAGGTACTTCGTCCTTTTCATTGATGATTATAGCAGAATGGCTTGTGTAATGGTTATCCATAGGAAGCGACAAGTGCTTGATTTTATGAAAACGTATCGACGGATTGCAGAGAACGATCCAGGCCGGATAATAAAAGACCTGCGATCTGACAATGGAGGGGAATACACGTCTATTGAGTTTGAAAATTACTTAGAAAAACAAGGAATACAACATGAAGTAGCTTCTGTGAGAACTCCGCAACAAAATGGAGTTGTTGAGCGCCGAAATCGACAGGTCAAAAATATGACTAGGACTATACTGATTGAGAGTGGTATCTCTCGCCATTACTGGAAAGAAGCTGTTGAGGCTGTAGTGCACATTCAGAATCGAACATGGCATTATATGGGAGAAATAAAGACACCATATGAATTGTGTCATGGAAGGAAGCCTTCGTTGAAATACTTTCGTGTTTTCGGAAGCAAATGTTTCATCTGGAATAAAGAAGGAAACCAAGGAATGTATGGTGACAATGCTGATGAAGGAATTTTTCTTGGATATCCAATGAACATCAAATCTTACAAGTGTTTCAATAAATGCTTGGGGAGGATTGTGGAAAGAAATGATGTTAAGATCATTGAAGGAAAAACTCCAAACACTTTAAATAGTACCTATGCTGATGAAATAGAAGATGAGAATGAATGTGAACATGAAATAAATACAAATACAGAAATAGAGGAAGGTGTACAAAATACTCAAGGGTCACATCATGATGTTGACTCAGACGAAGAATCTGAAATAGAAATCTTGGATGGTGAGAATGCGTCTGAACCTCATAAGAATAATCGAAGAGAAGAAATTGATCCATCTAACATAATTGGAGACATGAATGCACCTACACAGACAAGGAGGATGAGGAATAACACAGAAACTGCATTTCTTTCTGTTGTGGAGCCATCCTCATTTGAAGAAGCTGCAAATGATGAATCCTGGGTAAAAGCCATGAATGAAGAGTTAGATCAGATTGACAAGAATCATACATGGGATCTTGTCCAGAGACTGGAAGGTCACAATGTGATTGGTACCAAATAGATATTCAAAAATAAGTTTGATGAGCATGAAAGTGTCATCAGAAACAAGGCAAGACTGGTATGTAAAGGATACTCCCAGATTGAAGGGATTGATGTTGAAGAAACCTTTGCTCCAGTGTCTAGACTGGAGTCAATAAGGCTTTTCCTTGCCATGTCACTTCAAAGAGGATATAAATTATATCAAATGGATGTCAAGACAGCATTCTTGAATGGTGCACTCAAAGAGGAAGTCTACATTGAACAACCAGTGGGATTTGTTTTGGATACTGATGAAACAAAGGTCTGCAAACTGAAGAATGCTCTATGTGGTTTGAAGCAGGAACCATGGGCGTGGTACTCACAGTTGGATTCATATCTCAAGAAGTTGGAATTCAAAAGAGGAGGAGTTGATCACAATCTCTATGTGAAGAATTCTCCAAAAGATCAATTCATGGTTCTTGTCTACGTTGATGATATCATATTTGGTGGCAGTAGGCAGAAATCAGTGGATGAATTTTCCAATAACATGAAATCAGAATTTGAAATGTCTATGATTGGGGGGCTCACATATTTCTTGGGGCTGCAGGTGATTCAAAAGAATGAATACACCTTAATTTCACAGGAAAAATATTCAAGAGAGCTACTGAAGAAGTTCAATATACAAGACTCCAAACCAATGTCAACTCCAATTGCAGATGGAACTAAACTTGGAAAGCATGAGGATGGGGAATCTGTTGATCCCACCATGTACAGGAGGATCATTGGAAGCCTATTGTATCTGAAAGTGATAAGGCCAGATATTGTCTTTTCCACATGCCTTGCGGCCCGCTTTCAGAGTAATCCAAAAGAGGAACATATGGCAGCAGTAAAAAGAATCATGAGGTACATTCAAGGTACACATAATTTTGGGGTATTTTTTGCTGCAGACAGGGACAGTGAATTATCCGCATTTTCTGATGCTGACTGGGCTGGTGATGTGGTAGATAGAAAGTACACTAGTGGTGGAGCTTTCTATATTGGGCAGAAATGTGTTGGCTGGTTGAGCAAGAAACAAGAAAGTAATTCTCTTAGTACTACTGATGCTGAGTATATCTCTGCCACAAAGGCATACACTCAATGGATTTGGATGAAGCAGCAACTAATAGATATTGGTGATAAGGTGCAGCAACCAATGGTGATTTACTGTGATAACAAAAGCGCAATTGATCTTACGAAGAATCTGGTTCAGCATTCTCGTACAAAGCATATTGAAATACGGTATCATTTTATCAAATAAAAGTTTGAACAATGCGTGATTAGAATGGATCATGTTGGAACTGATGAAAAAGTGGCTGATATCCTGACCAAGCCATTGTCTGCGGCTGTGTTTGAGAAGCATCAGTGGAACCTCGGAGTTCAACCACCTCCTACTGCATAAGGAGGATCCAGAAATCCCCTCTCCCCGTTTGTTTTAACTGTTTTTTTTTCTGCTTATGGCTGTGATGCAGGTTTAAGGGGGAGATACTATCCAGGGGGAGTATGGATTGAGCTGAACGTTGAACAACTTATCGGTATTTGGTTTTATTGTCAATGGGGGAGAAAGGAATAAATTCAAGGCAAGAAATTATTCTGTGATGAGAATTGTAAGATTGTGATGAGAAGTTTAAGAAGGATAACAACGGGCGTCATGAAGAATTTCAAAACACTGGAACCCAATTCAAGCTTCCTCTCTTGTTTTCTACACCGTGAATTGATCACGTAGACTTAGAGTGTTGGCTGAGTTGATTCTTGCGTTTTGGGTTTGCTCATGGTTGGAGATCTTTTGAATTTATTCTGATTTCCAACAAACCCAAAGGGGGCGATTGTTGGAACCAGGGTCTTCAAAGCATGATTTGGCGTATGGTTTGTGTTTTTTGTCAATCCTCAGTAGATGTTCAGGATTTGTACCAACAAATAGATCATACCGTTCAAGCAGAAAACAGTAGTGAAGGTGGCGCCGTTTCCCAGTGTTTGCCAAATTTTTGGGCCAGAAAATCGGCCAATAAAGTAAAGTGTTTTTGGCAAAGGTACTTGTGCGCCGTGCTCTTGGAGGATAAAATACTTGCGCGCCATTTGTTTTTGAGGATCAGAACATCAAAATGTGGCTAAGGAAAGAAGGTCGCGCAAGTATTGGTTGGGTCGCGCAAGTGAGTTACGCGACAAAGGTTACTGGAGACAAGACTTGCGCGCCATCGAGGGACTTGCGCGCCACCGCGCAGGGCGTCCAGTTTGCCTATAAATACTGGACCACCCCTTCTCATTTCACACGGAGCTCAAGACTTCGAGATTGTTCGATCTCTCTTCGCGCAGGTGGTCGAGTCGCGCAGGTGGTAGTTTTGTTGCGCAAGTGGAGCTTGCGCGCCGGTTGTTGGTTGTGCGCCCAAGGATGTTTGGAAGAGAAAGGAAGTGGATCACGCAAGTTTGAAGTCGGGGAAGGAAGCGTCGCGCAGGTGCATTGATGACACTTGTGCGCCAGTTTGGACTTGCGCGCCGTAGTGGGGCTTGCACGACTGTCTTGGGGAAGCGCATCTGGTTTTGCTGAAGCCCACTGGCGTGTTTGGAGCTGCACGAAAGCCGAGAGACTACCCGATACATTCGAGGAAAAGTGATATTCTTCTTCTGGTGAGAATAGGACTTCAATAGAGCATCTACATAAAACAAAAGATTCATTCTTATGCAAATGATGAAGAGACCTTCATGTCTATAAACTGAGTGGGACTTCACCAACGGCAGTGAGCCAGGGGGAGTCAACGGGAGTGACCCAAGGGAAGCAGTGAGATATCCCTGAACCTTTGTAAAGGCAGTGAGCCTGGGACAGAGTGACTGTACCCGAACCTTTGTAATCTAAAGCTAGTAAAGCATAGTGGATTTAGGTATGACCGACAACCTGTCGGCGTATGCTCCTTGGACGTAGCCCTTAGTGGTGAACCAAGTAAAAAGGGTTGTGTCTTCTCTATGCATGTGAATGTTTGCTCTCTAATCACAATCATCATACAGGTTCAACAAGTTCCTACCAACTTGGGAACAAGATCAATCACTTTAAAAGAAAAAGTGGTCACCCTGATTCACCCCTCCCCTCTCAGGGTGTCTCGGCGTCCTACAGTTGTACCTAACCTTTAAGTAGAATCCTCAGTGGACATTCCAGGAGATGTTTTCTCTTTCAGTTTTACTAGTAATTTCCAGTTGGGCTTGTATTCCGGTCCATTTACATTCAGTACACTTTTTACTACATCAGTTTACTTCGTGGTTTCTTCTTGTTGTGTTCTTGGTTTGTGTGTTTTTATAGGATTAAAGTAACTGCCTTCCCATTATAAGGATACGCCTTTCCAGTGCTATTTTCCAGCCCCTAGCATATGGAAGGATAGCTTGGGGTAGTCACAACATGGGCCCCAGTGGATGATTCATGACAAAATATCCACTCTAGTTCTCTAAGAGTAGATTTATATGATGCACGTCGAAGAAGAGGTAATCTCTTGTACTGATTCATTCAAACATCATTATTCTTCTACTTCCTCTTCATTAGTTGTTTTAGTATAAAGTAATAACTCATGTATCACTTATATACATATATGTTATTATAAATATGAAACAACCATATTCTATCATATATCCATCCTATGAAAAATTAACTCACCACGCATGCATACATACGGCTTTCCATCTCCACGCCGTGGAGTAATCTGTTTTTTACCAAAACCTTTCTTGGATGGGAATAATAATAGAATTAATTTATATATATGACTATTATAAAATTATTAAATATTATACACCATACCCTTCAATACCATTAAACAATTATGGGAATGATATCGTCACTCATGAGTACATACTGCTTACAGTCTCCACAGTGCGATGTGATTCATTCTATGGAATCTTGCTTATATAATGATTATATAAATGTACAGAATAAATAATTATTTATATCTTATGTTAATATCATTTTTAATGATATAATTATGTCCTAATAAGGAGAACTAGAATAAATTTTTATAGACCATGAAAATGAAAATAAAGATGTTAATATATGAATAACAAGTTATAATGAAATGTTATTAACAAAAAGATCATAATATGATAATATATGACAAAATAAAAATGACTATGATTATGAAATAAGTCAATGAAATTATTTAAACCATTATATAAGTGGTTCGGATAGATACAAATGAAATTGGGACCATGGTAAGAGATAATTTATAATTCTCCATATTATCTGATATTGTTTTTTCATAAGTAATTATTGGGGTATATTTATCATCCAAAAATTTCTTTCCTAAATATGAAATATTATTTTTATTCCTCTCCGATGGTTTGATTTCAATTTAACCCACTGGTAAATTTTCCTTAAATGGTATGAAAGGAAACTTTTTTTTGTTATTCAATATGATGTGATTTAGGACTTTTTTAAAAAAAGTATGTAGAGAATGTTTTTTTAACTTATATAACATGAACGTTTTTTAAGTTTTCACAACACCTAATTTTTATGAATCTTTCAACACACGTTTTCTTTTTTTTTCAAATAAATTATTTTATTTTGTTATTTTGTAGCATTTTGAGAAAAGAATATGTTTTTTAATAAGAAAGGATTTTTTTCTTCAATAATTAATTTCAAGTGTTTTATAAAAAAAAATCCATATAAGATGACATTCTATAAATTGGGTTATATTTATATCCCATTAATTAATAAAATTTTATTATGTTTATTTTGAAATTATTTTTTTTGAAATTAATTTATTTTATATGGATTATGATGGAATAATGTTTAAGAACCCCATTTTTGTTCCTTGGGTTATGCTATGATGAATGATTTATATTTTTCGGAACAAGTAAGAATGATTTCGTTATGAGATCAGGGGAACCTATATCTCACTCAAATGAATTGGATAATGATTTATATCTCATAAGATAGAAATGGATGGAATGGGAAATGATCACTGTTTAGTAATACAAGGCTGGAACGAGTAGTTATCTTGATTCAGTAATGGAATTTTTCCGCTATGATGGTCTTGAAAATGTACCTTGACTAATATTAAATGATTTTATATTCTATTGTGTGTTATACAAAACATTATTTCTTATGTTATTAATATTTGAAATTTTTCCCACAACATGATATCGCGATATTTCACATACCAGATATGACTTCCAAATGTTATGTTCTTATGTCTTATGATTATGATATGATTAATATTACCCTTGTTTACCCTTACTGAGCACCTTCTCTCACCCTTTTATATGTTTATTTTCCCCATGTCAGGAAGACGGGTATTATATAAGATATGTAAAAAGGTATTCTAGTCATGAGGAGATAAGTGGGACATAATGTAGATGTTTTATGAACTAGTTGTTTAAGTTTCCCAGTTCCTAAATAAACTATACCTATGCAGTCCTATCATGGATTTATTATAATTTGTAATGAGTATTCATAATTTTTGAAGTAATATAAATTTATTTAAGGTATGATTCATTATATGGCCCTAAAACCCACTACCAAATCCATCCCACAAAACTACTTTGAGCACAAAAATCTAGTAATCTCATCCATCATGTTAAGATACTATCCTATATAGGCAGCACAGACTCAACAACATGATTTTAATCACATCATAGTATAATTTGTCCTGATTAGGAATAAAATTATCCCATTTTCATGTGTCAAAACATTATCACACACCACTCATTAAGAAAAAAAATTTCATAACACAGTAAGACCAAAATATCACATCATCCAAAACAAAAAATAATAAAGGATTAACCCAAATTATGGTACTGGGCATGAATCTATGTCTTACAATCCCACATTATTTCCTTTTTGTCACCATGAATTCACAAAAAAACAAAAAAAGGGAATGTTCTACCCACACAACACTTTTTCTCAATAATCCCAAATCTTTACAAGATACTCCATAAATTTCATTTCTTCTTCATTATCCAAATATCCCTAGTCAATAACATGGGATTAATTGTGAAGATACTTATGAAGCATAGAAATGTGGAATTCATCATGGATCCTCTCTAATTGTGGTGGAAATTCCTACTATTACACCACCACACCAACATTATGAAACACCTCAAATTGTTAATGAACCTTAGAGAATGCTTACTCCCATTGAAAAACCTCTACTATCCATTCTAAGGGGAGACTCTCAAGAACATGTGGTCTCCAAACATAACCTTTAGGGGCATATTCCTATGACCAGTATGGGCATTCTAAAAGTTAAACACTGTGATCATCCACTTAATAAATAATTCTATATTCTACATCATGATATTTACCACATATGGATGATGAAATACCAACTCCCTAACCTCCATCCAACATAATGTTGAAAAACACAGTCGTACATTAATTTCCTCAAATATAGTGATGCTAATGGATGAGTGATGTATATTATAGTATGAAAACTCAACCAATGTAAGGTGACAAACCCAAGATGCACCAAAGTACATAATTAATTATCACAAAATATCCTCCAAAATATTGATGATCTTCTCCTTCTTCCCATATTTCTAAGAGTGAAAAGAAGTGTTAATGAGAAACTAAGAGCCAAAAGAATACTGTAATCCCCTCTAAACCCAAGGGGTAAACTAAAGATCTTGACAATATATGATGGTACTTGGAACCCCATATATAATAACTACTTCATATATGTAATTTATTTCCAAATCATCTATGACACTCGACTCATGGATCATTATGAATTTTTTAGATTTCATCATTCGTATCACTTTCTCACAAAAAACATCAAATCATTCCGGATCTAAGGGAAAACTTGTGATTAAATCCATTAATATTCTCTTCTGTTTTCATTTTAGGACATAAAAGAACTAAAAACCGTCCCAAAACATAGTTATATGGTTTCACCTATTAAAAAAACAAACACGTTCCCTCTAAAATATTCTAATGAACTTTTTATCCTTGACCACCAAATTCATATCATCATTAAATGATTAATACTTATTACATGAGGATGTAAAACTAATGTTGATATGTGAAACTCTTGTGGAACTCCCTTTCACATCTCCGGTAGGATAAACAACCTACCATGGAACAATATTTAGTTCTGACCATTCTTTGACCATCCCTAAGAAGCATCTCCCCAGAACATGATAACGGATCACCTCCACCTCTATGTCTCCCCAATGAGACTTCTCCACCTATAGTATCAAAGTGAAATACATGGTAATATGATGAAGGAAACCTCAACCACCTCTCTCCCCTATATCAAGATACATCACTTCATGATCTTCCATTAATTTCCAAACATCTACAAAATTTTAATTCACATCCTTCTAGGAATTCTAAATCAATTCATTAGAAACTAAATTTTACTTCCCTACAGTGTGGTAGATCAAAATAACATAATCCTATGAAACCTCCACCTAACTATGATGGCATAGATTCATATAATTTTAAGATAAAACAAATCTCAAGATCTTCTGATTTGTGATAATCACAAAATTCTCACCAATAAGGTAACACTACCAAAACATTTTTAAAAACACAACTATCACCAACTCGTGATCATGGGTGACATAATTACTCTCATGTGAAAGTAACTTCCTAGAACTATAAGAGATCACCACTCTTTGCAACATCAACATGAATCCAATACCTAAACATGACTTATCATAGAAAAACTCAAACAACACACCCTACTTAAGTATCAAAAGCACTAGATAACTAACCAAATTATATTTCAAACGACTGAATGATTCTTGGAATTGTTCAATAAACAAAAAGATTGGTTATTCATAGTCATAATTATTACTAGTTCTGAAAATAGATGATAAATTAGTAATGAACCTTCGATAATATCTCACAAGACCAACGAATATACAAACCTATGCCATATTTGTTTTGTATTTTCAATGTAACAACTGCCTCAACCATCAACAGACCTACTGACCGACCCTCTCGATACACCACATATCCACGTAAATGCAACTCTCACATCCAAAACTAACACTTTGAAAGATTCTTATAAACATGGTGGAACTTAATGTATTTAAACCCAACTCTGATATTCTTTACATGACACTCTAACTCAATTAGAACAAGTTTTCATCAAGGAATATGACAATGAGCTAGTCCAAGAACTCAAGGAACATAGATTTCATTATTTATATGAACATAGATGGTGAGTTGAAAATGCTAAACAACATGAAAACAAACTCAAATTATCCATACCTACATCATAATATACTCTTCTCAAAATAATCATATTTTACCCTCAACTGGTGATATGAAGACCATAAATCCATCTCATAGAACCAACTACCCTATCTCAACTGGTCAAATAGAGCATCAATCCTTGAATGATGTAAATGGTTCTTGACCATCACCTAATTCAACATTTTTTATTCTATATACGAGCATAGACTATTGTTTTCCTTCTTTGTGAACAACACTATAGTACCCAATAGTGATAGGCTAGTTCAGATAAAACACCTCAGCATCTGATCATACACCTATAGACTCCACTCCTGAAACTATGTGTGCATCATCCGATAGGGATTCATAAAAAATTTAGACATTTTTAGATACAAATATACCATGAACTCTATATCTCATTGAAGAGGTAGTTCCATAATATCCTCATGGAAAATATAAATGAATTCCTTTATAACCCTATAAACATCTCCAACCAGATCTTCTAATAGCTCCACCAACTATGAAAAAAGATTATCCTATTTCCAACCACCCAATTGATAGCCTCACTCACCAACAAATGCCACTTTCTAACACCCTCATCAAAAAATGAAAATATTATTCAAAATTATTCAATGACTAATAAAATTGAATATGACAGAAACATACCAAGGATAATATTCTATGAATATATATATATGACAAGAAGAATTCTCTTAGTGAATTATGTTTCTCCATAATGCATTAACACCCCTAACAAACATCAAACAAGGAAGCATGATTCCAACTTGGATAGATAACACTTGGGGCATTGGAAGACTCTATATATCTATTCATAGATCACATAATAAAGCATTAGTAAAAAAATGGATTGCAGGGATCCTGAATAAAAAAAACACCCAAAGGTAGATGATAAACTAATTGAACCAGAAACAACTCTCTCATCCTCTGGAGTTGATGCCTCTAACACATGCATATGACAATGCCCATATCCTTCACATATACACTACCAAAATCTATGGATGTGTTCTGGAAAAGTTATTTATTGAATTGAACCATTTCGATGATTCCATAATCCAACTCCACTTTTTATTAGATGATAAATAACTACATGCAGTCCAAACAACTAAGGCTACCTCATAGGAAAATGATGCTACTTAAAAGGGTCTTGACATCCCATCTAAGACTAACCTCCCAAACTGTTTGGAAACTGTTCCTAGAGGTTCCCATATCTACCAATGATATAGACCTAAATTGGAAAATATCATTGAAGGAACTTAGAAATGACATGTCCTTGATAGATGAGGAAGAAAATACTATGGTTAGCTCCAATGTACTGGATCCTGGATTATATGAGCACCAATAACTCACTATCTAAAGCTCTGCTCCACGAAAATCCCTACATGAAACTACCTCAAAGAATAACACCTGCGAAAATAATCCTCTTGATAACATAAACATTTTTATGTAGCTATAGATACATTGGGATCCTAAACGATGTGACTCCATACTATATCACTAGGAGTAAATCCACCATCATATACCTCGCTCTGGAATCCTCATATTGAAAGCATTTGGGGAAATTTACAAGCGGATATTGAAATCAATCCAAAGTTCCAATATAATAAATATCCCCTTCTTAAGAGATAGTATATCCAGCCTCTTGGCCTCCCTCATTTTCAATGACAAAGAATATTCTCAGAACTCCCTCTAAAATTCAGGCCACAACACATCTACCACCATTTGGTCACCTGGAAATAAAATCCACCACTGGTCTGTAGTTATACGCATTTGAATGACTTCTAAAAAACCCCAAAACTTAGATCCTAGTTGGATCAGACCAAAATCGACCTCAAGTTCCTCAAAATATCACTCTATCTCTAGATAAGAAACATTTCCCTTGTACTTACCTAATTTCTACAGCTAAAAGGAACGCATATCTCAATGCCATGCCTCATTCCTCCTATATCAATTCAACCATTAGATGATCAAATAGATCATCCTGATGAACTTAAACTACCTATATTTGTTTTTGACAATGAATATGGGCTATTCCTAAAATGTAATTGGACACCCTAATCCATTTGGAATTTAATTTTATCAAATATAATTTAATTTATTGGTTTTATTTTCCCACAAAAACCCATTTAATACATGAAAAAAACAATTATGATTCACATACCTCTTCTTGATATCTGCCATTAAATTAGTATATCCTCACTTGGACATTCAATGGGATCAGATTCTATGCATTGGATAACAAGGATCCCTAAAAACCCATGTCCAAGACTGTATCCTTGGCCTATGTCATATAACAAGGTCAACTAGACTTGTTTCCATGACAAACCAGGAAAACCTCATAGTTCCTAACATCAAAATCCATTATATCTCCCAAAAAAACCTGTAATAACACACTCTCATGACCCCCCCCCCCCCCACTAAAGATTCCACAATGAGAAGTGAGAGATGGTGACCCCCCAAGTCCTTCATCTAGTAGACCACGTGTTGGTGGCTAGCATTGAGGGAATAAAAACGCATAGTGTGGGTGGAATTACCCCTTATAAATGAAATAGCTTAATGAGATAGGATAAAAAATCACCAGAAAACTCTAGTAGACAATAAAACGGAAAAATATAAATCATCACACAATGCATGAATAAAGGAAAATAGATACATATAAAAGTCTCCAGAAATATACCAAAAGGACTAGTATAATGCAGTGACTCAGCAATAGCTCCAACCCAGCTAGTAATGCCCCACATGGTCACCATTGTCCTTATAAAAAAAATTATATTTGTAGTGTTGGGATAACAAGTATACTCTGTAGGGATATATCCAAGGCCTCAAGTGCACATATGAAAAGAAAATGATATTGAACCAATGAACAAATAGTAGAACCAATAATCACCTAAACTAGTTATCTAACCAAACCCATCCTCATCATGGTTCAGTCACCAAATCACACATAAAATATAATAATACTTCATTTAGATCCTAAAAATGCAAGGAACCTTATTATTGCTTCCCCATTTATTTACCGCTCTCATTCCCCAACATTAAGCATCCTATGCTCCCTTCTCATCTATACATATCATATCACATCACATCACATAACATCCATCCAATATACACCTTGGACACTCATAACATTAAAACACATCCACCCTGAAGACACTTGGGGCACACATCGCATCGCATCACATCCCGTCTAAAGATTCCAGGTCCACACATCACATCACATCCCTCCCACAAACACCTTGGACACACATCACACCACATTAGGACTAGTGTCGTAGGGACTCCTAAATCTGAATGAAATAATGCTCTTTCCCTCCTCTACTATGAATGACCCCCACAATATATCACATCCCACCACCAAACTTCTTTCCTATAGAAACCTAGGAAAAGACTTTACATTGATTCACATATTTCGCGCAATAACCTGGGTAACACATCACCGCAGGGATATCTACAACACCATTATGTATTAAAACTACTAAAGGAAGTGGGGGGGAGGAGAAGGTATCCAACCATCTAAATTACTAAGGTCATGGCTGTTCATAAAGGAAATAGAACTCATCACCTTTGAGGGATGGTCAGGTTTTCCATCTCCTATGGAGTGCATAAAAAATAACTTAAACATGCATGATATTTAGATAATAAATAATACCCAACCTATGGGTTCATATCAAATGAAATAATGCACATGAAATCAACACAATTATTCCTCACACAAATGGTCACAAATTATTCCACAACTATATGAAATACCACACAACCACCACACATTCAAAAAATCATTTTCCACTTTTAGTTACAGATTTCACCACATTTTTTCATTATCTATTTCATATCACAGTAAACTATTCATTCATTTACTCAATTTCGTTACACTATTAATGGAAATTAATTTACATAAAACCTCACTTATCTACCAATCAATTTCTTTCTTATCATCACTATTGATCCCATGGATAACATGGAAACTATCTCAGTCTTGTCACAGTACAACTTGCACATCCCACACTAACATCGCCCAATGCATCTCACCAAGATAGCCTCACATTATATATCTCAACCAAATCATACAAAAAATCATTGTATATTGTTATTATCATACATTAAAACAATAACCACTATGTAATATCCACATCCCACATCAAAACCATGATATTCAACCACCACATAACTACCTCGTATACTACACAACCGACCCGGTCACTACCATAACTTCACAATAGCTTAAACCATGTAGAGGAATTTATAAATAAGAAACATACCCAAAAATATATAAAACTAGGTTCTGTGATAATTCAATGAATTTGTCACAATAAATCTTTATTCATCATGTATATTATAAAAAAACTAGAATCCTAGGGAAACTAGTTTATTACCCAAATATAACATCTTTAACAACTTTATTTTGGGGGAGATCACAAAATAACATGGAATGGTTCATCACACCTCAACAAACTATTGTTAAATAAAGGGTCCCAACAACATTAATTTTCTAAAACTCAAAAATGTGTCATAAAATCAATAGAAACGTATATCAAAGAATCAAAAATATAAATAAATCATTATTCCCATCCTTTCATTTTGACATTAAAATTAATTATCTCATTACACCGACCCTTACATTCCTTTCGAATGAATAATAACCCATGTAGATCTCACAAATAGAACATAAATATATGAGAACAAAGATACCCTACTTCAAAGTAGATTTTAGATCTCTTTATGCACTTCAGGGTGAAGAATAAACAACCCCTAAATAATATGGCACCATGGGATTATATATAAACCTACAATACATCAGAAGGTTAACAAAATAAATCTAATACTCTCCCCAGACCAAAAGAAAAATCACCACAGTGATACCACACTATAATAAAAAGGACTAACCAAGGGTTAAATAGAATATCTTCCCATGAAACTCCAAAAAATCAACCAATAGAACTTGAAAATCTTGATAAAGAAAAATGGAATTGATGATCTCCAAAAATCACACAGTTCACTCACTCAAACAAGATATACAGAGAGAGGTATAGCTTAATAAAATATAAACTAGCTGAGAAAACCAATTTAAAACATATAACTCGCACCTTCAACATTATGTAACCCTTTAATGGAATATAATTCACAAGGTCCCATAGTTTAAAATCTATGAACCACAAACAAAAAATTAAAATCCCATATCTTGGGTTTCTCCATAAATTTTGGTTACCTCTGTATGAATTAATTAAAAATCATGAATTAATCTTTCAGGATGTGAATCAATATAATAGACTCCCATATTTCCCTTATATAATCTTGGAAACCAGAAAATTATACAAGCCTTGAAATTTCAACTCATGATTTGAATATAGTTCACATCATGAACCACCACAAGTAATAATATTGTAGCTCTAGCTCCATGGAGCCCTCTAGACCTCCTCCAAGTGACTCCAACTACCAAAATGGCAATGAAATAGGGATAGAAAGCACAAACCATTACAAACACCCAAGGTGATTGAGTGGCCACAAACATTTGGAAAGTGGTAAATATATGTGAGACCCAAAACAAAAAAAATAAACCCTCAATAATGTAAAGAATCATAAAAAAAATTATAAATGACATTGTCAAATATCCTTCCTCTCCCAACACCTTTATAGAACATTATAGTTAATTCATATCCCTATCACAATCAGATCAATCCATATCTATTATCATCTTTCCATGCCATGTATTTATAGAACTATCATGCTCTCTGTTACTTCTATATAACTATTGTAATAACTATTATTATTTTTAACCATATCTATCATGATCAAATATATCCTTTAATACCATGATTATCGATGTCATAACGTCTTCACCAAGTGTGGTTCCCATGTATGTTAACCATATCCATCTTTATTGATGCATCAAAAATATAGATATCTTCTAATGTCGAGATATATTCATTATAAAAAAATTACACACTCATTGTTAACAAATCCAACCAATCCAACACACAACCTTATTGTTGAAACATTCTACACATTTTAATTTTTACAATAATATCATAAATCCTAGTCCACTATTTAACTCCAAATTCATTATATAAATGTATTGAATTATGGTTTATTATGCTCACTCCTAGTTTATTAATAAAATAATAAGGGTTATTTTTTATAGATTTTAATTTCATGTTCTCACCATATATTAATAAAATTAATTTAGTCCCCATCTCAACTATACTCCCCCTTTATTCATATAATACTTCTAAAGATTTTTCAATAATTTATACCATAGTATTATTTGGACTAGAAGTATCCCCTTGACCATTAATAATATATTTAAATATACTATTATGATTATTTGAATTGGAACTTCTTCTAACTCCATTTGATACAAATTATTAACATAAAAAATTATTTTCTCTTCCAACCACGTCATAGTTATCTTAAGAAACATTGGGTTATTTAAACCATTTTAAATAAACTTCACTTATAAAATGATTTTACTTTTTGGATGAATCATTTTTCAATGTTTATCATAAGTGGTACTTCAACTCATATATTGCATGATACTATTGGATATATTAACTAGTTGGTCACTATTTCAATATTTTATTGATATCACTTGTTGGAAAACATTTAAAAACATTCTATTAGGTTTAAAACTCTTTCACATATAGATACAGTCTTTTAAATATATCATTTAGTGAATTTACCAATGTTAAATGGTTCATTGTAAAAAACTAACTTCCTACTAGTCAAAAATTGTTATATGTAAAAATAGTATAAATCAATAATGTTATTGTTTCCCTAGTCAATCACTTTCTTCCATAAATATCTTATAGATTTATCTATACACTTACCCAAAATTTTATTCCATTATCTCAATTAAAATTACATAAGATCGTTAGTGATTAAAAAATATTTTACAAATTGTATGGTTAGTATGCCTAGTTTAATAAATTAAGAACACACATTATGAAGAAATCATGATACAAATTGATATCCATGATCATACTTCATCATAGTTTTCTCCTTTTATTATAAATAAGGAAAAAATACTTTTTTAATAGAAGTGTTAATGTCCACTTGAATTTGTTTAGTTTTGGATAAAGTTTATAACCTTTGGTATCACTTGTCAATGTACACCATGGCAGTAAACTTTTAGTAGTTTTATGTATACTAAAAAACGTCATTTGATACTAATTGTTTTTTTAATAAATAAATAATTAATTAATTTCATAAAAACCATTTCTTATTCTCTTGATATGTCTTATAAATTTTAATCTTGATAACATTATAGAACTAAAATTATTCTTAAAAAACACTTTGTCATTATTGTATTCTCTATACCATTTATTATTCTTTATCACAAAATTCAATTCTAGATTAGTCATTCATACAATTTGTTCTTGATTTGACGTTAATTATTCAATCTATTTTCATTAAATATGTACACCTCATAGATTATAACATCCCTTTAATCCTTCAGCACATTTTCAATAGTTTGAAAAAATAGTGTGCAAATGGATGGGGGTACTTATCAATCATCCCCAAGTTGGTAATATGGTTCAATTTGTGGACCAAACCTTTTATTTAATCTAGTTTATAAGTATTTATAGTGGTTTTACTTACAATACAACCTGTAAAAACATCACTATGGATGTAATCATAATTTTTTTCATCTTCTTTGGATTGGGATCCAAATATATTGGGAGACTAATTCTACATGTAAATTTTTATTATTAATAAGAATCATAACAATATCATTTATTACGATTCCTCAACTATAGGATGGCTCTTCCAAAGGTCTTCAACTCTTTCCTTGTTTTATAATTTGTAAAACCATTTAGCTACGCTTTATTTTTCTCTTATTTAATTTTCATTAGAATCACGTAAGTATTATTTATCATTTTGGATACTTTCTTGAAATGTTCATCAACCTTTCTCACAAACAGATAATATTATTTATTTGCCCTCATTATTTTCTTATATTCTATTTATGAAGGCTACTATTATTAAAGCTATATAGTTTATTGGTCCACACATAATTAATTTCAAACAATTATTTCTTTCATTTATTAAATATAATTTCTAAGAATTGTTTTTTAAATTTTGGATGAAACTATTTTCATATTTATCTATAAAATAGAGGATTTCATTATGATATCATTAGTTAATCTATTACAACAATTTCAATCTATATGAACATGGTTATTAAAAATAATAATCTCTCAATAAAAAAAATTGATATATTTTCTTGATTGATATGTTATTGTAGCTTATTTTCATCCACCTTTGATCCATAGGGATTCTATACACTCTAATGGTGTTTCCGATGATTAAATTATAGTATTACATTGAATCTAACTTCATTTGATATCCCTCTTGATTTAATTTCAAAGTTATAATATATTTATACAAAAATTTTAGATTTAAAAATTGTATATACCACATATTGAGGATTCTATAGGGGGGACTCCTTTATCCCTTTTATGTATTTCAACTTTATTCAAAGTTCTAAGATCTCCTCATACCTATCCTTAATATTTTCATCCATATATTTAATATCTATTCTATTTTCCTTAATTGATTTTATATCCTAATCCTTTTGTGATTCTTTGAGGTAAAATAATTTCTTTTATTTCCATATATATTGAAATTCGGTCCCCTAACTCAGGCGAAATTTCTATGAGCAAGTCACTTCATCCCATTATTTTTACCCTCATTTTATAATAGAATCGTTCAACTCCACCACTTATTTATTCAGTTTTTGAATTCCAAAAACTAAATCATCTATGAATTCATAATTCACCCCATTCATAATTTCCTGTGGATCCACCTTCCCTTGCATGTATTGGATCTCATCTTTTTTGTTTCATAAAAATTATTTTGATTGATGACTATAAAACATTTCTTTTTATTTCATATAATCCACAATTATTTCCTTTTATATAAATCGACATAAATATAAAATTATCTAAAAATTATCTAAAAAGATGTTAGAATTATATTTAAATTTAATATCAGTCACATTTAGCTTATTGGGTGTGTTCTTTATGGGAGTATTATTCATACTTCTCATTTATTCCTTTTTTTCATAAGGCAATGTTATTTAGCCTTTGTGAATGATACATCAATCTATTTTATTTTAATTGATTTTCCATATGTTTCCTTTAATAATATCAAAAATTTAATGCACTATAATATTGAATAGTTTTCATGAACACCTCATCAAAGATACCTGTTTTATAAATTTCTATATTTCCACATCACATGCTCATTCACTATGTTTTATCAAATTAGAATCTCATTGGAAACACTCCTTGATATCTTCTCCAAATGAAAATAGATAACAAGAATTTACCATTTTATATTCATAAAATTTATTTCAACTAAAATCCTGATTCTGAAATATTTAATCTACATATACAATAATTCGAAAAAAAAATTTAGAAGATTTAACATCAAATAAAAACTTAATAATTCAATACAAATTATTAGAACTAGGTTGAATATGTTCATAATAACAGAGTGTTGAATCAATGCGTCTCCTAGTTAAATATTTCCCAAGATTTTGTTCACCTATTTTTCAAATATTTGTTCCTCAATTGTTAAAAAATGATAAATATTTCATCCTCTGGATTGTGTTCTCACTAATTCATTCAAAAATTATGAAATATAAATTTTTTACAAGATATCATGATTTTTATTAGTTTACCAAAAAGAGACACATCCATGGGGCACACTTTGTCGATGCATCTATAATCCAAAATTTTATACTGCACTATTTTGGAATATATATGTTTTAGGTTTGGTCACTAAAAACCAAGGTAAAATTCCATTAAATGGATTATTAATGATGTATTGTGGATATAAGGGTCACTATATATTCTTATACCCTATTAACTATTGATAGAAAGTATTTTTTGTATTTATTCATGGGGAACTCTTAGATAGTTTTTAAAAATGATGTCATATTGAAAATCAACATATATTGGTGTTTCCCAAAGCATAATTGAGTCAAGATTTGATGAAAATTTACTATCCACCTATTTTATATTTTGAATCTATAATCATCACATGAATAACCTCTCAATGTGATGGTTTTTTAATTTAATTCAAAATATATACAACAAAAACACTTCTTCCTCTAGATGATGAATAATATAACAAGTGAATTATTCTAACTGCACTCTTTCTCAATTAGCAAAATATTCTGATGAAATGATCTTATCCTTTGATCCTTATTTCTTCAATAGACCAGATAAGATCACTAAAACTCAACTCTGGCTCTCATATACTCTTACATTGTAAAAATTATTTATGTCACTATGTTTAATTTCTATTTCTTCTAGAACTATTGTGTGGAGTTTTTATATAAACTTCCATATATCCATACATTGATCATGTGGTTGGAATCCATTCATATTTCTCTAATATTTCATGATCATATCATGTTTCCCACACAATTAAAAGCAGTAAAATGTGTCTAATTATGTTGAGTTAATTCCCTGAATCTCATTCCTTGAAATCCTCTTTTAAAATTAAAAATAAATATTTTAGATATTCTTGAAATAATCTAATCACAAGTTTTTAATTACATCACAACATGATTTGTCTCAAATTCCAAAAAAACCAAAATGTTCTCCCGAAATTTAGTGTGGTCTTCGGACAATATAAATTTCAAAAAAAATCCACTTCTTATCTCATTTAAAAGTCTCAAGGACTCATAGTGTGATCTTCTACATCTCTTCAAATCTATAACTGATTGTGATGTGATCTTCTTCTTCATGATGTAAATACCATCTTCTTCAACAACTTAAAATTTATTTCTTTTTTACTAAACCCACTACCCATGACACGGTCTCTTTATCATAGTGTGTTCCTTAACAACACATTCTCAGTCACAGAGTGACATATACATGACATTGTGATTTCTCTAATCATCCCATTTCATAGTTGTACCACTTTTTCCTAGACTCTCACATGCTATGGATTAAATCATATTCCTTTTTATTCTATATGAATTTTACTCTTATATATATATTCTATTTTGGAGTTATGGAACCTATTATTTCATTACACGTAAGAAGTATTTTTACATATCTTGATTTTACATCATACATAGAATGATCATAACATGGCCTCATATTTTTCAGTGAAACACTCTAAAAACTATTCTCGGATTAATCTTACAAATATCCTCTTGATATCATTGTATATTCTAGCATATATTTCAAATATTTAAATTATTCTTACTTGAGATCCCTCTCAACATGGTATTTTTCTTAATCGTACAACTCCCCACCCATATTTATTGATTTATCTTACATAGAATCTATTTAATATCACCTTGCCACCAGAATACCCTAATTAATATGATAAACCAACCTTCGCGGATTGAGGTACTAGGGTGTAGTTTTATTTTAATTCTTCACAAAAATTGTTTAATTCTTTTATAAATAAATTCATTTAAGATCTTACATATTTCAACACCTTATTAGACTATAATATTCAATTATTCTTCTTATCATAACCAAATATGTCCATATCCACTATCCCCTTTCCATATACATAATGTATAGAACTATTAAGTGTCTTTTACCTTTATATAGCCACTATAGTGACCCAAATTCATTTCAAATATATTTTCCATGATCATTGACAATGATTATTTTCATTTTCATTAATTTCATTTATCATTTACCATGTTTTCTTGTCATTTATGGTAACCATATCGATTTATAATCTAGCATATAAAAGAAACATGTTTTCTAAATTCAACCATTATTCATTATCAATATATCTAAAATTTATTGTCAACCAATCCTATAAAAAACCACCTGGTTTAAATATTTTTTTGGAATATAATTCGATCATGTTCAATATTTTCTTATATTATAATTTATTAAATTTTATTATGTTATAAATAATATCATACTTTTAAGGATCTTGTAAATTTCAATTGAATATATTTTACAAATTATAATTAATTATTGATTTATTAATCATCTTTCCAGTAACAATTCTAATCTCGTAGGCCTAAAGTTATTAATTAATGTGTATATTATCATGTATTTTTTTATAGAGACTCAATTTTTTAGTAATTTCTTGTGATGATTTTTTTAAAAACTTCTTGAGATATGTCACCACTCTTTGAAAACAATTTTATATTTTTCATTTTTTTATTCTTTAGATCACATTAATTTATTTAAGAAGAGGAGAAGGACTGTATAAATTTTAAATAAAAGGGGGACTGAATTTGGAGGTTGGTAAAAGGACTTGTATCCCCATGAGGATAAAGTAATCCTCATTGAATAGGGAAGAAAACTATCAGAGCCATCAAGGGGGAGTAGCTAAGTTGAAATTATTGTCCCTTTCTAAATTTTTTTTTTGAATTATTTTTTCAAAAGGGGATAAGTGATATATAAATATAATGTTTTTTATTGAACTTAAAGAGAGTGTGTTGATGAAAAATTTAATTGAGTGTTCTGTGTCACTATTCATGTTTTAGGTCAATTTATGATGCTATATAGTTCTTAAGAAGATTTATGATATTTATGAACTTCCATCAAATCTAAAACAAAAGATTAAAGTACCAATTCTTGTCATGAAGTTGAAAATTGAAAATTATTATGCATGATACATTCCATTTGTTGATAATATTATCATTTTTTCAAATATACCTTTTCGATTTATTATGTGGTGAGATTTATGTTTCTATAAAATTTATGTTTCCTGGGGAATTCATTAAAAAACATTGATTAGATCCTTGATTATTATTTAATATATATATTCAGAATAAATAAAGATATCATGAATTGATAAGATTATTATATTTAGATATATAAATTTTTTTGGATTTTTCGTCATACTTGATAGGGTAATGTATAGAGTTTCTTGGGTTGTCTATAGAGGAGATATAAGATGTTAGATATTATCATATACCTTGTTAGAACATAGAAAATAATAGCTGCTTAGTTGAAGTTTTACTTATATTATAAAGGTTACCATGGATTTAGTTACTACTTATGATAATGTTTGGGAATTCCCATTAGCCCTGTGTTTTCTTGCTCGATGAAGGAAGTACATTCCCCCCAAATGATATCCAAATGAATGGTGTGATGTAATGAACCTTTAAATGAAGTTGTCAATTGTCACGACCCACCTTCGACAAGATGATGGAATGGGCAGAAAATATCCCTGGACTTCCTTCCTCTAGTCGAAGAAGAGATAATGACCCCCTATTCCTGCCTTCAGTAGGCCCCGGAGTGGCAACTAGCACCAAGGGTATAACATTTCACAATATAGGAGGCATTGCCCTTTTTAGTTAACAAGGATTGGGAGAAAGAATGAGTTAACACAAAACACCACCATGTATAGAAAAATCAAAGTAAAAAAACAAAACAACATGCATGTTTTAATAATAAAACTGAACAATGTACAAAACTCAAAAGTAAAATACCAAACAAGAAATGAAAAGGCTAATAAGAATCCAACTACGACCAACAAAAACTCCAACGTCAAGACTAGTAAGGACCTACACGGCCTCTGAATCCCTCCTGGAAACCTAAAAGTAAACATAGGGTGAGCATACAAAGTATAATCAATAGGAAAACCTAAATCTCTCGTCAACAAGTGGGGAGACGTCCTAAAGTACCATGAGAAGAAGAAGAAACATCATCTATCAAGGAATCAATCCATCCCACCTCACCGGCCACGCTCACCAAAAAAACACAATATGTAAGGTAATAGTAAATAACAAAACGTTTGGGTACCCTACACCACCATTTCCCCCAATAACTAGTTTCTCATCCCTAACGGAAAACGTCCTAAAGCTACTGCGCTCTTCCTTCCCACACACACCTAGGCCCCACAACCATCCACATCCCTGCCCGCACACATCTGGGCCTCACAACCACACATCCCTGCCCGCACACACCTGGACCTCAAAACACCAAATGAAACCTACCCAAGGATACTTGGGTGTAAGGTCTCCTCCAGCCATTACAGCCTAGGGAAGAGGGAGCAGGGAGGAGAGTAACTAGCAGAAAACACCCTTCCCCATGAGATGGGGTGTCCGACACTAAGTTTCAAACTCTGGTGGGGTGTGACTAAACACCAAACATGAAGTTACACATATATATACAAACACACAGCCCAACCTATGGCTCCAAAAATAGATACGAGTAGGTGCCCAAGCACTGCTGCCTCAGAAAACAGGCACACAACAAACAATTCCCAGTTTCCCTATTCAAGTTGTCATTTCATAATAGTTCAGTATGAGTTAATCCCTTCACTAATGGGAAACTAACAGGCACAATCACATATGAAATAATAATAAAGTCGGAAGGAAAACCATCAGGTAATTTATGCATTCACACTAGGTTCTCTTGTAAATAATAACATCAAAGTGGGATCAGTGGAATCCCTCGAAAAACTATAACAAAAAAACCCAACGAACCATTGGTTATCCCCATATTAATTCATTACCATTCCACCCAGTTCATTATTAACATTCCACTTTTATTCATTTTCATAGCCCAACCTGCAACCCTGCTGCCAAACACCACCACAGCCACACAACAACTCATGCAATTCCAACCACACCATTCACAGCCCAGCTGTTCACCCATCCCTAACAAAACACATTCACCCCTTCCCCCATTTCATAACATAAAGATACCAACATTCATAATTCATTATTTTATGTTATTTAGTTCAACTGGGGTGATCACACAAGGTTTTGGTCATTCATATTCAACAGCCGAGTTTAAGTGTTTAACCGATTCATACATGATTCCCATTCACTAGGAAATGCGTAAAATAGAGCATAGAATAGGTAAACATGTAAAGGCCCCCAACAGCGGTGATTTTCTATAGGCCTAATCCCATTCAATTCATAACAACACCATAAGGAATGAATGTGTAAAAACATGTAAAAACATTAACAAACATCCTCATCCCCATTCTTTAACTGGTTATTATCATCATTACAGAATTGATTAACTACCTCATAGAAACCATAGAACACACACCCCACATGATACACATGGAGGAGAGACGAAGGAAAGATCCCTACCTGATTGATGAAGGATCGACGTTAAGTCCTCGCGTGGAAACAGGAAATCAGGAGTAGCTGGAACTCCACGAAACGTGATCAAGGAAAACTTTGTGGGGGTACAACTCATGGAGAGGAAGTGTACTCCGAGCATAGGGTGATAGAAAAAAAAGAATCCCAGGGAGAAGAGCAGCCTTTAGGTTAAAAAAAGTCTGAGATACAACATTCCCGGGATGGTTAAGATATGGAGAAAAACATGAAACAATGGAAGAAGCAGGATCATGGGTTGACCACGCGGCTGGGCCACCCCACACATCCGACGTAAAAGGTCCCCGCCCTTTGGGGTGGTTAAAACTGACGCACACCTACTTAACCAAGGAAGGACTCCTCACAGGATGCGCTACAGATGTTTCTAAAAACACGATTATAGGCATGACCAAAACGCATGGTTTTTCATTTACGAAGGGTACCTCACCAATAATTTAATTAAACGCCATTAATGGGCTTAAAATAGGCTTAAAGGGTTCAAATCACGGTTTAAAAACCAATTCGCGCAAAACGGAGGTGCTACTAGAAAAAACCGTGGAGAGGTCACTGTTACACCAAGGCCACCGGTAGGCGAGAGCTACCGTTGCTCCAAGGTCACCGGTAGGCTAGGGATATAGGTAGGCTGAGGATACCGGTAGGTTGAGGCGACCGATATGATAAGGCTACTGGTTGGACGAGGCCACCGGTATGACGAGGCGACTGGTAGGCCGAGGCCACCGGTAGACCGAGGCGACCGGTATGCCGAAGCCACTGGTAGGTCGAGGCCACCGATAGGCCGAGGAAACCGGTAGGCCGAGGCCACCGGTAGGCTGAGGCCACCGGTAGGCCTAGGGAGCCACTAGGAGTCTTAAGCTTCACCTAGAAGCTTGGATGGCCTTCCAAACCACCCAAAACACCCCAAACATCAGATTTTCACCATATAATGGACCCCAAAACCCCGGTACATTACATAAGATAATTCTCAAACTATTATCGTCCCCGAGAATATAAGAACAAACCAGAAATGAGAAAATATGGGTCCAAACAACAACCCTATAAAGATACTTCTCAGGGGAAAACCCCTGAGTTGTTCGAAAGGTGGAACAGAACCCCCTACATCCAAGAGTACTCCCCCAATAGTTATTAACCACAAACATCCACAATAAGCATAAGGATCACGCTGTCCAACACCTGAGTCAGGGAGTCCCTCCCTACATTTCAGGATCTTATCCGCTTTGGGCGGCACTGACTCGCCCGCACTGGTTTAATCGCATCCACATTAATGTGCCTTGATTAGCAGTCAGGTTTTCCCATCATCACACATTCGGACACAAAACAAGCAAAACAATAATTTCATATATTAATTCGCAAGGTAAAACATCTCAATAAAAAATAGAACCAAAACAACAAGGAAGTCAAAAAATCTCTGGGTACTAAACACGTAACTGGGCCTCCCACTCCCAAGTGCTCTCCTCGAGGCCACCATGCCACCAGAACACACAAACCAAGATGATGGTTCATCCACAATTCACTTTCTCTTTACAATCCTCGATCTTGATCGGTCGTTCTATGAAGGTTGCATTGTTTTCGACATCTAAAACTACCCAATCGATGACATGGGAGTCATCGTGTAGATATCGACGAAGCTGGGAGACATGAAAGACGTTGTGAACTTTCTCTAACTGAGGTGGAAATGCCAGCTGATACAACACCTCACCAACTCGTCCCAGCACCTCAAAAGGTCCGATGAACCTAGGGGAGAGCTTACTCCCCTTCCCAAACCTTCACTGCCCACGTCGATGGGTAACCTTCAAGAACACATGATTTCCAACCTCGAACTCCAAGGGCCTCCTCCTACGATCGATATAAGACTTCTGCCAATCCGGGGCTGCCTTCGTCCTCTTATGCACGAGCTGAACCTTCTCAGTGGTGCCCTGCACCACTTTTGGACCAAGAACAACTACTTCTCAAATCTCTCTCTAGAAAACGGGTGAACGACACGACCTTCCATACAAGGCCTCAAACTGTGTCATGCCGATAGTGGAGTGGAATCTATTGTTATAAGAAAACTCCACTAGAGGCAATTGTCATACCCATGATCCCCCAAAATCCAGAACACATCCCCGCAGCATGTATTCGAACGTCTGGATCGTTATTCATGTCTTCCAATATGTCTGAGGGTGTAATGTAGTGCTAAGTTGTTGCCGGGTACCAAAGACATGCTGTAATCCCTTCTAGACTCGTGAGGTAAACCGCGGGCCTCGATCGGAGACAATAGATCTCAGAAACCTGTGAAACCGCACCACCACATCGACGTACCTCTCGGATAAGGTACTCACTAGGATTGACTCCTTAATCTCCAAGAAGTGATCTGATTTTGTCAACAGATCCACCACTTCCTGGATGGCATCATAGCCTACCTGAGCCCTGGGTAGCCCTGTGATGAAGTCCATCGAGATTTCATCCCACGTCCACTCAGGAACATCTAAAGGTTGTAACAACCCTCCAGGAATACAGTGTTCAGCCTTTCACTTGCTGACACACTGGGAAATTAGCCACAAACTCTGCCACTGCCCTCTTTACCCCAGGCCACCAAAAATGTCCCATCAGACCTTGGTACATGTTTGAGAATCCAGGATGTACCGCTGAATCCGAGCCGTGGAACTCACAGAGAACTCTTTTACCCATCATCTTAGGAACAAAAAACCTTCCACAGAAAAGCATCTAATGCTGACCATCCTCCGACCATCCCTCAGGAGCATTTCCCTGATAAACACGATCTCGCATCACTTCTACCTCCGAGTCCCCCCACTGAGACTCTTCCACACTACTGGAAAATCAGCCTATACCCACGGTTCAAAACCATGGTTATAGCCCCAAAAACCGTGGGTATAGTCTATACCCACGGTTTTGGGAACCGTGGGCCGGAACGACGTCAGTATAGGTCCCCAACCTATACCCACGCTTTTCCAAAACCGTGGGTATAGGTGTTCTACAACCATGTCTAAGAAACATACCTATTTTCCACTGTGTCAAAGGATTTTCCCCACGGTTTCAAAACCGTGGGTATAGGTCGTAAAATAATGCGGCCGGTGGGTTTCGAACCGCAACCTCTCCGCTGTAGACGATGCACCTAACCACTACCCCAACATCGCTTTTATGTATATATATTTATATTTAGTTAAATATAGTTATATAAACCATCGGTATAGAGGGAAGAACCGTGGGTATAGGACTCCCACCCAAACAAAATTCCTTCCCACAGAAAAAATTTTCCCGCACACACACGAGAACCCTATACCCACGGTTTTTCATAACCGTGGGTATAGGTATTTTATCCCAGACCTATCCCCACCGTTTCCCTCAAAATTGTGGTGATAGGAACCCCTATACCCATGGTTTTGGAAAACCATGTGTATAGGTGAATGTTTTAAGTACCTATCCCCACAGTTTTGGAAAACCGTGGGGATAGACCCCCCTATACCCACAGTTTTTCAAAACCATGGGTATAGGTCTTGAGAATTTACCTATACCCATGGTTTTCCAAAACCGTGGGTATAGGGGTACCTATCCCCATGGTTTTGGGGAAAACCGTGGGGATCGGTCCAATTTCCAGTAGTGCCACCTGCACCACTAAAGAGGAAACTACAGTCATCTGAAACAAACAGCCTCTTCCACCTTCCACCCTTGCATCCAAATGCAAGGCTGGTAACTCTTCCATCGCTCTCCAACCTTCTGCAAATTACTGAACTACTTCCTTCTACAATATCCTGTTCAGGGCATCAGCTAAAACATTACCCCTGCCCTCAGTATAAGAGATCTTAAAGTCGTAGTTTTGGAGGAACTCAACCCATCTCCACTGCCGCAAGTTTAGATCCCACTGGTAAAATACATAACACAAGATCTTGTGATCGGAGAAGACCACAAAGATCTCTCTGTTGAGATAATTCTCCCACAACTTTAATGCAGACACCACAGCTGCAAGCTCCTGATCGTGGGTGGAATAGTTACGTTCATGAGGATGTAACTTCCTAGACCCACAAGAGATCACTCCTCACTGATGTATCAGTACACATCCCAAACCAAGGCCAGAAGCTTCATAGAACACTTCGAACAACTCCCCTTCCTCTGGTAATCTGAGTACTGGAGCACTAACTAGCTTCTCCTTTAGGTAGCCAAAATCTGTCTGGCACTAGTCGCTCCACACGAAGTCGTGGTCCTTCCTAGTAAAAGCATTAAACGGAGCTATAACTCGAGAGAATTCGGGCACAAACATCCAGTAATAGCCTGCCAAACCAAGGAAACTACGAAATGTCGCAACATTATTGGGTGCTTCCCATGAAATGACTGCCTCGACCTTTAAAAGCTCTACTTCTATTCCATTCCAAGAAACTATGTGTCCAAGGAAATGTACTTCTTGCATCGGGAACTTTTACTTAGATTGTTTCCCATAAATACGGTGGTGTCGAAGGACTCCCAAAACTACCATAATATGCTCAATGTTATCTTCCTCTGATATTTAGTAGATAAGGATGTCGTCAAAGAACACCACAAAGAACTGGTCTAGAAACTCTCGGAAGACAGATTTCATGAGGTTCATGAACATAGCTGGTGCATTCGTAAGGCCAAAAGGCATGACCAAGAACTCAAAGTGGCCATATCTGCACCTGAAAGTCGTCTTCAAGATATCCCCTTCCTTCACTCTCAACTGGTGGTATCCAGACTGCATATCAGTCTTAGAGAACCAACCTACTCCCCTAAGCTGGTCAAATAGATCATCTATCCTCAATAGGGGGTAACGATTCTTGACCATCATCTGATTCAACCTCTGGTATTCTATGCATAGCCGTAGACTACAATTTTCATTCTTTACGAACAAAACTGGAGCACCCCATGGTGACACACTGGGTCGAACAAATCACTTCTCCATCAGATCATCAATCTAAATCCGCAACTCCCCCAACTCAGAAGGTGCCATCCAATAAGGAGCCATTGAGATTGGGTGGGCACCGAGCTATAAGTATATACCAAACTCAACATCACGTCGAGGGTGTAGAGCCACAACTTCATCAAGAAAGACATCCGGGAATTCTATTATGTCCTGTGGGATATCTATCATTCCTATGTCTGTTGACTCCACTGACACGACGTCTAACATAGAAAGGAGTGGAACCACATGTCGACTCCCCACTTGATAACTCCGCTCCCCAAAAAAAGCTACACGCTGTCCATTCTCGTTGGAGAATTCAATCTTTCTCCGATATCAGTCGACGATGGCATGCATGGAGAATAGCCAATAAGTGCCTAGAATGACATCGTATTGATGCATATTCAATGAAAAAGGTCTCCATTGGATGGATGTGGTCCCAAAATCAGTCAAAATCCCCATAAAAAGTACGATACACTGGTCTGACCTTCAACTGGTGTTCTCAACCCAAGGGGCGAAAAAAGTCTCTCGGCATCTAGACCTAGAGAATAGGCTAATCGAGTGTAAAAAAGGAGTGCGAAGATCTGCAATCAAACAAGGCAGAAACAAGAGTGTTGAAGAAACTGATCGTACCTCGAATGACCACTGTTCCTGCCAGAGTTACTAACTCTGCGGCATGCAACTGTCCAAGACTAGCTCCTCTGCCTCACTGCTGTCGACCACCTCCCCAACCACGCCCTAGTAGAGGTCCCTGAGGAGCACCCTGGGGTCGGTCTCCTCTCATAAAGTTGTCCCTCAGAGGGCCAGGGGCCTACTGCTACTGCTGGAAAGGCCTCACAAGCAACGGATGCTGATGAGGTGGGTGTTGAAACTTCCCAACTCCACCATGTAGAGCTCGAGTCGGACACCTAGTATGGATGTGCTCTAAAACTCTGTAAGAGAAATACTTCGGTCCTTGCCCTGTGGAAATGGGGTGAGGGCCAGAAGCTTGGAACTGGAACTGATGAGGCCTACTCCCTTCTTGTCAAAACCTGTAAGGCCCTGTCACTGGAGACCTGCTGCTGACCACCTTCCCCTTTGATGAAACCAGCTGGTTCCACTCTCATGGTGTGCCTCCCTTCGAGTGAATCCTCTCTAATATCTCGGCCTTCTTCTATACTGCTAGGTACGTCAGAAGGGTGAAGGGAGTGACATCGTACTGAAGAGAAGGACAGAGTGCCTCCCCTAACCGTCTTTCCCGAGACTCCTCATCCGGAAAGAGATTCGGGGGAAAGTGCAAGAGATCTTGGGACTTGATCCCCAACTCCCTCACTAACATGCCTCCCTACTGAAGGGAGAGCAACTCATGTCTCTTCTCTGCCTTCACCGTAGAAGAGAGGAACTCCTCAAGAAATTCCTTCTCGAAACTGGACCATGAAACCACTGCCTCTGTCTTCTCTCCTAGGAAAAGCATCCACCACTGACGCGCTGCTCCTCTCATTTGTCTGAAGGCCAACGGAACCCAGTTCTCCCTCGGAGCACAGATTTAAGAGAAGGTGATGGCTAGCTCCTCAAGCCATCCCTCTGTTACTGAGTCAGAAACACTTCCCTCGTACTTATGAAGGGTTTGTCACTAGAAGGAGCATAGAGTCCTCTGCCACAAGTTGTCATCCTCATCTCAGTCAACCCTCTGCTGGTCAACAGCCTCGATCCGCTGGGCCTCAACTGCCCGAGTCACATGTGGATAACGTCCAGGTTCCATACCTTCATGGTAAACAAATAATTATTAATCCCAAGTAGTAAGGGAGTTTTTTTCTCCTAAGTATTATTATTAAATTTTTCTCCCCAAGATGCCACAAATCAATTAAAAACACAACCAATACGATGCACGTACCTTCCCTAGGGTCTCTAACCTGCAATAAATGTAGTATCACTTGGTCATTTTATAGGTTCAGATTCCTTGCATTAGATCACGGGGGGACCTAAAATCTCGTGTCCTTGCTGGTCCTCCCTGATCTATTTCACAAACCAAGATCACCTAACATTGTTTCCCTACCATCACATGCAATCCTCACCGTGCCTAACTCTAGACTCCATCCTATCCCTCAACCTATCCTTTGATACCATTCTATCATGAACAGCCTTCGGCAAGACGTTGGAAGGGGAAGCAATGATCCCAGCCCTTCCTTCCTCTAGTTGAAGATTAGATAATGACCCCCCGAGTCCCTCCTCTAGTAGGACACAAAGTGGCGACTAGAACCAAGGGTATAAAATTTCACAATATGGGAGGAATTACCCTTCTTAGTTAACCAGGTTTGGGAGTAAAGAATGAGTCAACACCAAACACCATCATGTATAGAAAACTCAATGTAAAAACTAAACTATATGCATGTTTTAATAATAAAACTGAACAATATAAAAGAAATCCAAAGTAAAATACCAAACAAGAATAGAAAAGGCTAAGCATAATCCAACTGCGACCAATAGAAACTCCAACGTCTAGACTAGTAAGGTCATGCACAGCCTCTAAATCCCTCCTGGAAACCTGAAAGTAAACTTAGAGTGAGCATACAAAGTATACTTAGTAGGAAAACCTAATGTTCTCGTGCACAAGTGGGGAGACATCCTAAAGTCCCTTGAGAAGTAGAAGAAACATCATCTATCAATGAATCTACACATCCCACCTCACCGGACAAGCTCACCAAAAAAACAAGTTGTAAGGTAATAGTAAAGAACAAAACATTTGGTTACCCCACACCACCATTTCCCACACTAGCTAGCTGCTCATCCCTAATGGTAAACATCCTGATGCTACCACGCTCTTCCTGCATGTACACACCTAGGCCTCACAATGATCCACATCCCTGCCCACACACACCTGGGCCTCACAACCACAAATCCATTCCTGCACACACCTGGGCCTCAACACACCAAACGAAACCTACCCAAAGATCATTGGGTGTAAGGTCTCCTCCATCCATCACAGCCTAGTGAAGAGGGAGCAGGAAGAAGAGTAACTAGGGGAAACACCCTTCCCCATGAGATGGGGTGTCCGAAACTAAGTTCCCAATGTAGGTGGGGTGTGACTAAACACAAAAAATACAGTTAAACATATATATACCAACACACATCCCAACCTATGGCTCTTCAAATAGATACAAGTAGGTGCCCAAGCACTACTGCCTTAGAAAACAGGCACACAACAAACAGTTCCTAGTTTCTCTATTAAAATTATCATTCCATAATAGTTCTATATGAGTTAATCCCTTCACTACTGGCCAACTAACAGGCACAATAATGGATTAAACAACAATAAATAAGGAAGGAAAACCATCAGATAATTTAAGCATTCACACCCGGTTCTCTTGCAAATAATAACATCAAGGTGGGATCAGTGGAATCCCTCGAAAAACAGGAACCAAAGAAAAACCCAATAACCCATTGGTTATCACCACATTAATTCATTACCATTCCACCCATTTCATTATTAACTTTCAACTTTTATTCATGTTCACAACCCAACCTGCAGCCCTGGTGCCAAAGACCACCACAGCAACACAACAACTCATGCCATTCCAACCACACCATTCACAGCCCCACTGTTCACCCATCCATAACAGAACACATTCACACCTTCACCCATTTCATAATTGAACCATCCCAATGTTCATAATTCATTATTTTATGTTATTTAGTTAAAATGGGTTGATCACACAAGGTTATGGGAATTCATATTCAACAGTCGAGTTTAAGTGTTTAACCGATTCATACAAGATTCCCATTCACCAGACAATGAGTAAAACAGAGCATAGCATAGGTGCGCAAATAAATTCCCCCAACAACTGTGATTTTCAGTAGGCCTAAGCCCATTCAATTAATAACAAAATCATATAAAAAGAATGGGTAAAATATGAAACAACATTAACAAACATCCTCATCCTCGTTCTTTAACCAGTTATTATCTTCATTACAGAATTGATTAACCGCCTCATGGAAACCATAGAACACCCACCCTGCATGATTCATAAGGAGGAGAGACAAAGGTAATATACCTACCTGATTGATCAAGGATCAAGGTTAAGTCCTCGCATGGAAACTGGAAATCAGGAGTAGCATGAACTCCACAGAACGCGATCAAGGAAAACATCACGGGGTACAACTCATCCGGAGGAAGGGTACCATGAGAGTAGGGTGATAGAAAAAAAATAAACCCTGGGATGAGAGAAGCCTTCAAGTTATAAAGGTCGAGATACAACATTCTAGGGATGGTTAAGATATGGAGAAAAACAAGAAACAATGGAAGAAGCGGGATCGTGGGTTGACCACGCAGCTAGGGCACCCCACACGTCCAACTTAATAGGTCCCCGCCCTTTGGGGAGGCTAAAACAAACGCAAACCTCCTTAACCAAGAAAAGACTCCTCACAGGATGCACTACAAGTATTTCTGAAAACGCGGTTAAAGGCATGACCAAAACGCATGGTGTAACAACTGGGCCCCACCCACCAGTTGCCCCGCAGACACATGGTTCCCACCCTGAGCCCCACACATGTTCCTGAATGGGTCATCTGACTAATGATAGTCCACACATGCCAACACATGTCCTTTCCAGTGTGTTTTGTCCTCAATCACACACACCATGAGAAACTTCCCAGAAGGTCACCCATCTTGATCACTGCTCCAGGACAAGCATGCTTAACTGTGGAGTTATAATCAGGTAGGCTCCCGAAAAGGAAAGTGTACCTTGTTTACATGAGTCATATCATTTAGTCATTTAACCATTTTTCATTTGGGGATGTTACAATCACCCCCATTAGAGCACAACATCCCCGTTTTGGGCTCTACATCTCAACCTAGGCAGTGCACCACACTTAAGGCTAGGTTCCTCCTCTGATACCAAATGTAACAACTGGGCCCCACCCACCAGTTTCCCCGCAGACACATGGTTCCCACCCTGAGCCCCACACATGTGCCTGAACGGGTCATCTGACTAATGATAGTCCCCACAGGCCAACACATGTCATTTCCAGTGTGTTTTGTCCTCACTCACACACACCCTGAGAAACTTCCAAGAAGGTCACCCATCTTGACTACGAGTAAGGTGCCTGGCCAGCACACCTCGTGGCAGGAATCGAGTTACCAACGTAAGTTGAGGTTTTTCTGGGTCTTTTGTTCTTGCTGTTAATCTTGTCTTAGCAAAATGAAAAGGGAGTAGGTTCAATGGTCTTAGTGATCTCGCAGGGTCTGGCAAGCCTTGTGGAGCCAGGGACACTATCCTAAAATACTCTTTGTGGCCAGTGGCGTGATCGGCATATGGCTGCCAACCATATGTTCCAATCACATGCTGACCCTAGTTTCCTCCTTCTTTTCTTCTCGTCTCTTTGTTTTTGGAATTGTGAGAATTTGGTTTTTAAGTAAAAATGATTTGGTCTTCGAAAATGTTTTGAAATAAAGCGCATTAAAAATAAAATGATGTGAATTGTTTGGAATGTGTGGGTTGGATGTTTTGGTTTTGAAAAAAATGGAAATATTTCGTTTTTATCCTTGGTGTTCCCATGGGAAAACACATGCATGAGTGTATAAGGGAAGAGAAAGGGTTAATGGCATGAGCGGATGAGTGCCTGGATGGACATGAGGTTGGTGCTAGTGTGGCACATGAACATGCATGTGTGAGGCCCATGGGACACCATTGGTGTTTGTGAAACCCACTGACTTTCCTTATTTTCAAAATGTTTTGTTAAAGGAAAATTTGGTGTTTTTAAATAACCGGTGATTTTTTGGTGTGTCCTTGTATTTTTGAAAGATTGGATGTGAGGTGTTTTGAGCTGAGGATCCCTTCTGCATGGTTTGTGTCTCGAGTTTGAATTCTTATTTGTAAGTTGGTATGCAAGCATGTAGCTAGTTAATTATTTTGAAAAGTACATTGGGGAGCCCTTGTAGTGGTTTTCCCTGCACATTTGGTGTTCGCTTGTGGTATGTCCTGACCATTGGACCAGTTCGGTTGGGTCCATGGTTTTCTTTCTTGGCTAGTGTACGCCCCCAATAAAGAGTTAATGTGAGAATGACGTGCGGCCACAAATGGTTTGTCATTGGCCGACCATCCAGTTGACTAAATTAAGGACTCTTACTTTTTAGTGACAATGCTAAGTCTATTCCTTTTTCCTTCCGTTAAGCGGATCCTCTCACAGCGGAATGTCAGATGTGAGGGGAGTTGAAGGGAGTTTTGGTCTTTTTGAGTTGTATGACTCGTTGGGTATGAAGTTGACATCATGGTGTCAAAATTTTCCCCTGGAAGTGGTGAAAGAGATTCCAGTGGGGGAAGTTGAAGGTGGTTCAGAATTATTAGTGTTGACCAGTGTCTTGAAGGTCTTTGTAGTATTTTTATCGGCCGCAAGGGTCATGTTCGGTGATGTCTTACAGTGTGAGTTCTCTTTGATAGTCAATGGTGAAGTTTAACCTCATTAATTTGAAAGTTCTGTTTGGAAACGGTAAAGGAGATCCCAGTGGGGAAAGGTGGAAGCATCATGGAGTGGTCGGTGCAGGCCACTATTCTAAGTAACCTTTGGTCCTTCATTGGTTTCGTTTAAGAAAGGGTCTATGTTAGGCCACTACTGTGGCAAGCCCAGTCACATGGGGATGCTATGGTCGATTGCAGGTATCATGTGTTGTTTAAGACTCAGTTTGAAGTCCCTCTCCGAATAATTGTCCTCTCAACAGTAATGGTTATGTTCAGGAGACTATTTGTGGTGTCATGTTCACATCTAGTGTGAAAAAGGGTGATGTGCATGCACCATTTCAGATCTTGTGTTGGTGAATGTTTCGTGTATGATTAGTTGGATGTCGTAATGTGTTGTGTCTGCTGGTGTTGTCTCAGTTGTAGTGCAGTTGCGTGTGACACCAAAAAGAGAAGCTCTGTTCGGGAGTCTTCCATGCCTGACTGCGAGGTAGAAGATGCTCCAAACATCAGGGCTCCAACCATAGGTCTCGGTGTGAAGCAAGTGTGTGGTAAGGAAACCAGATAGTGTATGAGACCCCGACTTTATTTCTGTCATTAGTGTTAAAATTAGAGGCGGTTTAAATTGTTTCTAAGGCTTTTCCGTTCCGAACGAACCGTCTGGCTGCGTAAGTATTCGGTGAACATGCAGAGTTGTGTTCGTCTCATCGCCTTAAAGTCATAAGGGTTGTGTCGCATCGAATGTAATCGCTTGAGTAGTCCTTATGGGGTCTGGTGGGTAAATTGGTCTCAATTTGGAATGGTGATCGTCCAGGGATGTGAAGATGTTGGTTTGTCTTAGGCTATGGGTTTGATGCCCGGTAGTTGCACCCGACCCTCCCTGCCCCTTGTGGTGGGGTTCCTGGTCCCCGTCAGAAAATTTCTAATGTTTTGTATATGATGTTAATTCCAATGGTTGGGAGACCCACATTGGGTCTTGCACGAATGTCACTAGAAATAATTAGTGCTGGAATTTTCTTTAATGGCAGGGAGTCTTCTCGAACCTCCACTTGTCAGTTTTCCAGTCTCTTCTTGAGCGTCAGTGAGTTCCAAATGGTGGGGATCCCCTCGGGCCTCCCCATGTTGATCTATTGCTTCTGTTTTTAAACATGGATTGGTGATAAGTGATAAGAGTGTTCCGTGGACGTGGTTTGACCTTGTTGTTCTTTCTAGCCAAATGGTGTGGTTTTCATTTAATAATGATAGAGATA
This sequence comes from Viscum album, assembly GCA_963277665.1. Classification (NCBI taxonomy): domain Eukaryota; kingdom Viridiplantae; phylum Streptophyta; class Magnoliopsida; order Santalales; family Viscaceae; genus Viscum; species Viscum album. The sequence goes on along the minus strand of OY728123.1, from coordinate 739,696,680 downwards.
TTTCGTCTTGTGAAGTTGGTTTCCGTGGGTGCGGGGGTTCCCTTCCGCGGTCAGTCAACTAGAGGCATTCTAGCTCTTCGGGGTAGGTGACACATATCAGAAAGTCTTTATATGATTTTCTCGAAGTTTTACTTGAATAACTTTCTCTGAGCACGATACTTTTGCCTCTCTTTTCTTGGTGTCTGTGAGGATACCCTTTGAATATTAAGGGGGTGTGGTTTTCTACTTTGGGGTTCGGTCCTAGTTGTGGCTTTCCGAGGACGGAAAGATTTATAGTGGTGAGAATTGTCACACCCGAAATTTCAAAATTTATTTATTTCATTAACTTTCTCTACGTCGGGTAGTCTGAGTTTAAGATTGACTTAAAAATTTGGTGTTTTTTTAAACAGGAAAATGTGTGTATTGGCCTTTATTGCGTCTAGTGCACCGCGACCGAAGATGTGCGGTGACCTTGGATGGGTCGCCATGTGACTTCTCGATGCACGATTAATTAATAAATCAATTAAGTGTAATGATCAATAAAAGTTTGGAATTGAAAGTGGTGTTAAGGAATATAATTTTATTATGTTCACTATTATCATCATCACCATTTTTTTTTAAAAAATTATGCGCCACGTGGGGTGACCTTGCGGTTTCCCGACTCAATAAAAAAAATACATATAATAATAGAAATCAAACGATGTTTAAAGAGTTATTTTCATGATAAAAAAGGGTATCTTCTATTATTAATTATAACAATTATTATTATTATTATTATTATTATTATTATTATTATTATTATTATTATTATTATGTTCACCATGTTTATTAATATAGAGTTTATTATTATTTATCAACTTTTTATTAAATTTTGTTAAGTTACTATGTTTATCAATATCATGTAAAGTTATTAATATTAATAATATGATTATTATTATTATTATTACTAGTTCTGATTTTGTTTTAGTTTTTATTTAGTTTTATTTTTATTCTTTTTTTCCTTTTCCCCCTCTTGCGTCGAGACCTAATACCCCCTTCCCCTATTTTTGTTTTTCTTACTCGTCGATGCCCCCCCTCCTTCCATGGTTCTGCTCGCACCGCCCCATCCACGGACGACAACTCCTACAACGCTCCCCTCCATCTCAGCATACCCCTCCGGTGACCTGTAGCCGTCACCCCGACTCCACTTACACCGCTTCGCACTGCATCCTTTTCTAACCGTTCCACTCTTCCCTCCCAGTGGAGCCCTTGTCGGTGCACCCTCAGCCCGTCCCGACCCCCTACCTCGGCCAGCTCCAAACCGCACCGCACCCCCTGTGCGCTGCACCTCTCCGCCGAATCTCCCCCTCTTCACCTGGCCGATGCCCCGCCTCCCTCTGTTCGGACCTGTCCTCTTCACCTCGACAGACAGCCGCCCTCGCTGGTCTTCTCTCAGCTGAGCACCACCCATGTCGGATCCTCTTAGCATCGCCGCCTCTCCCTCTCCGCAGTGGGTAAACCCTCATCCTCGTATCTAGGGTTTTGATCCTTGTTTTTGTGGGGTGTTTGGTTTCAATTCTTTTTTATGTTTTAATCTTATATTTTTGTGGTCATATTTGCATGTGATTGATGTTTCGCACCAGGTTTTTGGGATTTTGGTGTTTCTGACTCCATATTTTTTTCAGTAGGGCGTTGGATAGTTTTATGTTGGTTTGCCTTGTTTTGGTTCGTCGCTGAAACCCGAGGTAAGGGTTTTTCCCGTTTATGATTTGCGCATCCTCTAAATTAATTTTTTAGTTGTCTTAAGGTTCCTGGTTGTTGTTACATTGTGCAGTTTGAGTTTTGGTGTATTTATGGTTTGGAAATTGGTTTTCAATATGTGTTTGGGTGTTTTGTTGCTTTAATCCTTGTTATTCCTTTTTAGGATGTCTTACAAATTGTGTAAGTGGCTTATTTAAGTTGTATAAATGATGCGAATTATGTTTTTCCATCGTTATGACATGCGGATGGTATTAAATTGGTGCTTTGATATTAAATCGAGTGAGTTTTTGGTGTAAATTTTATAGTGTTAATTTGAAAGTGATTCATAAATGGTTTTATTGATTTATTCAATTGCATGTGTGGTACGAAAGTGGTCTTCAAAAAGATTAATTCTGTTTTTGATTGTTAAAGTTGCTTTTCCTACGTGAAATTGAGTGTGTCTTTTGGGCGAGGTCTAGTTTTGTATCTTTGGAATTTTTTATTATGTTTTGATTGATTTATTAAATTATCTTGTAGTGCGTTGGTCATCGCATGGTGAGTTCGTGTGGTTGGAAACAAGCGCATACATGTATATACATGGGTAGGCATGTATATATACATATCATCCTTGCGCATGTTCCCTCATGGTGCAGGGAATATGTTCCTGGATCAAAGGATATATATATATATATATATATATGAAAATCTATATGTGTGTAGGTGAAACGGTCTCGGGCTGCCATCGTCAAAATCTGCGTGTCTTGAGGTAGGCCCCCTATGTACTAATCTTTAATTTGAATTTCCATTTTTGCTTGGTGTTATTTAAATGAATCTTCTTCTTTTATATGAAATGCACATTCTATATATATGTGTGTATATACATAAATGGTCATGGTTCTTTAAAAGTGGTTTCCCTAATGATTTTAGTGTGTAATAAGTATTTCCAATGGCTTTCTTAGATTTAAACATGTTTTCTAGCTTGCTTTTAAATATATAGTACCTCGGTTGTTTAGTTGATCTTTCCAATGGTTTTGGAAACTAAAGTGTTGGGTGATTATGTGTTCAAAAATGAAATGTGTTTATTGTAATTAATTAATCCCATTTGGAACTTTGAGGATTGTTTGCAAAAGTGAAACAAAACCCCTCTTAAGGAATACCCCGTTGTTGTAGAAACATGATGTGTGTGTTTAATGTGTGATTTGTGATATGTGCCTAATAAAAAGGCTTATGCGATGTTATGTGACATAAAAAGGGGGATACGCTTAAGGAGGGAGAACGGTGGTGAGAGGTGAAATGGACTTTGGATAAGAAAGTGTTATGTTCTTTATATGTCATTGATAAAACCTCACCACCCTTTGTAATTGAACACATGCGAAACCCTGGGTACCTAGGTGGGAGACCAGGACTACTACGTTAGATGACACATCAGGGGTTCATCCCGGTTTGTCTAGCAGGATTGATGCAACAACACTAACTAAACATGTGAATTTCTGAGGGTCGTGGCCTTCTAAGCCATGTTTTATGAGGGTTGTGTCCTTCTAAGCGATGTTTTCTGAGGGTCATGGTCTTCTAAGACACGTTTCACCGAGGTATGAGGTCTCTAGGTTCCCACATGTTCTATCTACCTATAGGGATTACCCATGGTGCTCATTTGTGGCATGCTGCTAGCGATGTAACTTTCTTTTCAGTTGTTTCATACTTACTATCTCATTGTGAAAAGCCCCATTTCAAACTAAATTTCTTTCTTGCAATTTAAAAAGGTGAATGCACTCTTGGAATCGATTTTGAGAGTATGGTGGAATTAAAATGATTTTCATAAAAATGTAAACATGTGATTTGGATTTGAAAAGAATGAAAAAAAACATTATTTTATTATGTATTATTTTCAAACTAGCATAATTGGAGTTCTTTTTAAAGGTAAACGCATAGGGCATGGTTATACCTTGGTTTTCCTACTTAGCATCTCGGTGCTCACGCCTACTTTACTTTTCAGTTTCAGGTTATAGACTTGGATCACTCTTCGAGCAAGCGTGGTTATAAGTTTGGTGGTGACCCATGGGGTCACTTGGAGGTATGTCTAGTTGCCTATCATTATTTTTTTCCCCACTGTTAGTGCTTACTTGTTTTGTTCTGTTTATTTCTGTTTATCTGTCTTTTATTTTTGGGGATAAATCATTCCCAACTACATTTTTGGATGCCCGACACTAGTTTCCAGCCCGTGGGGATCAGGGATGCCATTCGGCCCTTGTCGCGGACCGAGTCAGGTGCCGGGTCGGATGGTGACCCGAATTGGTTCGTGACACATGGGTTTTCATTTAAGGGGGGTACCTCACCAATCGTTTAATTAAATGCCACTAATGGGGTTTAAACAGGCTTAAAGAGGTCAAAACATGGTTTAAAAACCAATTTTCCCAAAAAGGAGGTGCTACTGGAAAACCCATGGAGAGGTCACCATTACACCAAGGCCACTGATAGGCGAGAGCTACCGGTACCCCAAGGTCACCAGTAGGCTTGGTCTACCGGTAGGCCGAGGCAACCGGTAGGCCGAGGCTACAAGTAGGCCGAGGCCACCGGTACGCCGAGGAGACCTGTAGGCCGAGGCCACCAGTAGGCCGAGGCCACCGGCAGGACGAGGCCACTGGTAGGACAAGGCTACCACTAGGAGTCTTAAGCTTCACCGAGAAGCTGGGATGGCCTTCCAGACCACCCAGAAGACCCAAAACATCATATTTTCACCATGTAATGGACCCAAAAACCCCGGTCCATTACACCTATGCATTCTAACTACAATGAGGTGTTCATCGAACACTAACATTTATAATATATATATATTGGGATTATATCATTCATGTACTCATAATGGCACATTATTCTAGTTGAGAAATTGATTAATGCATATTATACAATTAATAATTGGATTATGATTGAATGAAGAAATGAATATTGGGGGTAAAATATAATTATTATATGAAAATTACACAACTACATCATAATAGATATTATAACAACTTATGGATGTTGAAGAAGAAATAAGGTGTATGTGTTTGTATAAGCATGGAGAATATTGAATTAGATCATACCATAAAGTGATTTTTAATAAAACATGTCTTGGTTTTTCTTTGAAAAAACTCTCTGAATCTTTTGGAAGGATGTGATCATAAACTAAAAAATAAAAAAGGTAGGAATATGGATCATCACTTGGAGTAAACCACATTTTTGTATTTATCACCACAACATAGTTTAGAAAAGATGAGTGTATTTATTATCATGGTTTAAATGTGAAGTTATAGGATACCAAAAATTCCATTACGAAGAGAAAAACATGTCATCGTTTCTTCAACTTCATCATGGAATCTATAGATTATTATTATATAAAATGGTCTTTTTTTGAATTTTAGTTGATGAATTCATCACCCAATACATAGAGACAAATGTGGTTCCTGACTCTACATCATTATCGGATTGTAAAATTTTCATTGTTAAGGTGATATGGATTTTAAAAATTACATAAAATGTTAGAGAAAAAACCACAATGTTGTTCAGAGATAAACGGATCGTAGTTCCAGACAATATCAATATGGAAGGAAGAAAAATGGATTATGGGAATCAAAGGGACCAATTTATAATTTTGGTTTTCTAACATTGGTTTGACCAGTAAAACCACACCATAGATGTGGAAATTGTGTCATAGATTGTGTTAGATGTTTAAAATTAATATTTAAATGTACAAACATTTTTTAATGGGTTGAGGGATTCAAAATTAAGTGGTTTGGTAATATCTTGAAATAATTTGAAGAGTTATTATGTGTAATTTTCATATGGAGGAAGATGAGGTTATTTGAGATTCTATGAATGATCATAATCTGTAATTAATGTATGAAGATCTGAAATATCTATATAAAGGGATGAACTAGTTCTGTGAAATGTATGATTCATGAAGTAACCTCATTATGAGTGAGAAAAAGATCAATGTATACCCAAACTGGGTCCTTCTTGAGGCAAGAACAGTTAATACACCATTCATTGAATCAGAGGAACATGAGGATGGTGGAAGAGTATCATTCTTGCTCATGAACATTATTTTATAGATCTTATATCCATAATTTATTTTTATAATCATTGGATTTTAGGACCATCTTCTTTCTTAGTCAAATTTTCATTGTTTAGAATAAAACAATTTTCATGGGATCAAAACTATCATACACCATGTATAAAACCAGAAAATAAAAATATTGTTCAAAGATTTTATTCCCATGTTTCTATGAGATTTAAGTATTTTTTGTCTATATTTTATCATTATCATAGATATTTTATTTATCATCACATGATACCATCACTAACCAACAAAATTCGGAAGGTTTTTAAAAAGTGAGAATTGTTTATAACAAAATAAAGATCACTCATTCACCCTCCCCCTCAATTATCTAACTAGTTAGTGCATCTCTCAATTGAGCTGCTCTGACTGAAAAAATTTTGAGACAAGATTCAACAACAAGAAGTTGTCCATGGTGTCAGGGTATGTGGGGGGAGTAGTTTTCTTATTAAAACCAATAGAATACCATTTTGAGACAATCATTGATAACTATAACATCTTCCAAATTGATATCTCCTATTTTCATATAATAAAATGATCATATCTCTATTAGTGTTTACCATTTCATTTATGTTGACCATATTCTGATACATTCCATCAATTTTTGTATATTATAGAAGGGTTAGAGGATATAAATCCTTTTACTATGATAGAATTCATATAGAAAAACGTATGTTAAAATTTTGAATTTTTTCCTTTACCTACTGTATTTATGGTTATATGTAATAAATATATATTTAAAAATATTATTTTAACTCATGATAAGTAATAATAAAAAATAACAATGAAATAGATAAAATAAACATTAATATTTTCACTCTTAGAACTAGATAAAACTAAGAACAAAATTTAACAGTTGAAAAAATAATCTGTATGGTTTTAAAAACATATTTTTTGGGTTTAGGTTTGATATATTTATCAATGTGGGTATAAAAATATGAAACTCTTTCATGATTTCAGAAAAATATGGGTCATAAAAGAAGTTTGAAATCATTTCACATTTTTAGAATTATACTAAAAATGAAAGTTTAAATCTATTTTATTCATTTAATTTTTCAAATTTCTTATTTTAAATTTATATATATATGTATTAAATAGTATTTAACAATTATTTTATTCAAAATTAATTTTTATAATGTAATACAGAAATATATTTATAAACCGTACACATGGTTCCCTCTTTCAAGATAGAGGTCTTTGACATCATTTAAGGATTTTCAATGTGGGATTCTAGTTCCACTATTCCACTATCTGAGTAATAATATATTATTAATTAAAATACATAATTAATAATTAATAATATAACTAAGAATAATAATTAAAAAGGTATTTAATAATTCATGTTATAGTTAATTATAGAAATTTGTAATATAATTAAAAATTTATAAGTAATAATAATTAATAATTAGATATTATTATTTAATAATGTGATAAATAATTCATAATACATTAGATAGTTTTTATTATAATTTACACAATGATTAATGTAAAAACATAATTAATAATTAATAATGCAATTAATGATTAATAAGATGATTAATAAAATAATTAATAATTATAAATATAATTACTAAATACTAACTTATAATTTTTTTAATAATTATTAATGTAATTAAAAATATATTTAATTTCTAATTAAATTAATAATTATTGTCTCTTGGCATGATGACCTCTACTTTTTTATTATTATCAAACTCCCTTTTTAACTAGTTTTAGAGGGAACCCTTACATGACCTGAATTCCTAGAGGGAAAAAGGATTTAAAATTTCATAGTTTGAAGGCCTAGACCCACAATACCTAAACTACTACATTTCCTAAAATCTAGCTATTTGTCCCTTATAGATCATCACATCAACAAACCCACCACTTTAGGTATCGACTATTTGGTGTTCTATATAGCCATTTATTACATACAGTGATGGGTCACATAACTATTTCATGCTCAATAGACTTTATGCATTTATAATTTCCAAATCACCATCACCTGCTCTCCCCTTAAGATACTCCATGGCCCCGAGGTCCTTTGACCTAAAGGCCCTTGATGGCTTGGAGGCCCAGTTCCCTAAAGTGCCAATTTATATGGATTAAAATTCCATTCATGAATAATATTACCGCTCTTGTAGTATGTTTTTAAAATAAATTCTACAGTACTGCTACAACATCTGTGGAAATTCATGCCCACCCAATTTTTAACCAAAGTTTCATATAGGATTACAGGGTGTCTTTACCACTATGGTAAACCCTCAGATGCTATTAATTATCAGTTACAAATTATATTATCAATTCGTAGTTTTATATTCTTGATAAAAAATTATTAATTTTTATTATTAATTATAATTAAATTATTACTTACATTGGTAATTGTATTATTGATTATTCCCTTTCAGACTCTATATTTATTTTATTTTTTGGAAAATATCTCTTTTTAACTTGGTTGAGTGGGGACCATTTTAGGGATTGAAATCCCCATAATACATAGTCCAAAGGACATAGAGTATACGACAAGAAGGCTCAAAGGAACTAGGGAATAATTTTTAGAATCCCCTTCCTCTATTTTTTCGTTATTTTTTCCACTTATTCTATATTTCATAGTTGCAACATGTCTTATCTTGTCCTATATTGGGGTTCATGGTGTTTTTTGAAATACATTCACTATTATTGAAGACCGATCATATAGATGATCATGTTATCTCTTGCTTCATCATATAACTCCTTCACACCATCACATCCTTCGGTAATAGATGCTCCAGACTGCCCAGATGCACTCAAATGGCGGCTTGAAGGCCTTATTCCCTTTGTCCAGTGACAGAATGAAGGTCCAATACGTGGCCCAATAGCCCAATTCATATGAATAACAATCCTTCAACAATATAATATATAGTACCCACACTACTACAATGTTACAGTACTTTTAAAATTACATATAAATATTCCTTCAACCATATTTGAACCATGGTTTTATGTGTAATTTTGGGGGCAATTTATCTCTCATGTATGTATCTAAAATCTATAATGTATTATTCATTGTATTATGAATTATTTATTTGTACTTATTAATTATAAAAAATAATTAATTTTTAAAACATCACAAGTTATATAATTAATTATATTATTTATATTTTGTATAGGAATCATATAATGACCTCAAAGAGGAATCATATAATAGAGTTCATTGGGATCAATTTGCGTTTATTACACTATAATATTTGGGAATTCTAGTTTTTATGTGAATTTTATGGACTATTATCCGGAATATATTGCTCACAGAATCACTACTCAACTTGGTCGTTGGAAGGTGAGGTATTTCTCCCAAGTTGGGTATATCTGTCTGGTTAATTATGTCATCTCATTAATGTTTTTATACATTTCCCATAGTTATAAATGGGAAAGGAATATTTTTAAGATACTTGAGAATAATATCCAAAACATTATATGGACATGAAGTGTATTTGAGAGGAAGGTTGTTATAGTTTCTTGGAAGAAGTATATCAGGTTTTTTGACTGTGGTGGATTGATCACTAAAAATATGGGTTTCTTTAATTAATTTCTAATTTTTAGATTTCATTTACATCTTCTACAACATAAAGGCAGACCCCTTGGATTCTCTAGGGATATATTCAATGAAAAATTAAAAATAGGAAACCAAATATATATAGTCTTCACAATTTTTCTTCCTTTTATGTGTTTTTATCAGAGAATTGTGGCATTGATTTAACGGATTAATTCTAAAAAATAAATCTCTAATTTTTTGAGAATTAATCATCTCTATAGACGTATAAATTAAACATGAGACATTAATTTAACATTATCTAATATGTCTATCAGTTTTTATATTATCCATCATGTGTTGGTTATAAAAATACTTCTTAGTGACATGGTTGACCTAGTTTGTAACTAATGTTTTCTTGATGGAGATTTCTTTCTTTAAATTCCTGAAAAAATTATGATATTAAATTTTAAGCTTTATTATGCACACATATGTGAAGTAATTAAAATGATTCCATGGTTGAATAAATTCATTAAAGATAAATTTATACAACATTATTGATTTATTCATATTTCAAGACATTGGTCAAGTAGTTTTCCTACCAGTGATTTCCTTGGATCTAATGACTTTTATATTCTATAAATTTTCATTCTTTATATGGAGAAATTTAATAATTGTGAGCCAGAAGTTTTTCAATGTTAATTTTCTAAAAATATTTGGGACTTTGTTTTTATATTCCCATTATATAAAAATTATATGGATAATGATCTATAAAAATTTCTCAGTTTTGTTATAGAGGTCAACCAAAGTCAAAAATATAAAAAAAAACTTCTTTATGTTTATATAGAAGTTGTTCTTCTTTTAAACAATAATGTTAAGAATTATACTTAGTTTCAAGATAATTGGATGTCTCTGTATGAGGTATGTGCATCCACTGTATGGATATTTAAGTGGTGTTGTGGATTCAAATTAGTGTGATAGACAATTGTATCAATGACATGATTATCTCTCAACTATATAACATTTCTTATTATCCTAGGAATCCTATTTCGTTCAAGTACATCAGATGGATACCAGAAATCTCACCATGTGTTAAGTTAAATGTGGATGGGATGCTATGGGAGTTCCTTTACTTTTTTGATGTGGTGATATTTTTAAAACAATTAGGGTTTTCATCAAAGTCACATTTTCTTGTTTTATAGGATTATAAATTTATTTGGATGCTCAAATATGGGCATTATTTTATATCATAAAATTTATATGTAAAATCAAATGGAATGAGTGTTGGAGAAAAAGTGATTTAATGTCGGTTCTATGTCTTATAAATAATAGATTCTATATCATGCCATGAAAACATTACGTAGATTGAAAAACCCATTATATCATATGAAAAAAATATAGGAAATTATTTATCACATATATAGTGAGGAAAATATTATTGTTGAAACTCTCTCTAACCCAGTGGTTCATGATCATTAATCATATTAGTTGTATCACTTTTGTGAGGATTTTAGGACTATTTTCCATTCATATGTTATGTGATATGTTTATACCTATATTGTATTGCTTCATTATCCCTTGATATTATTTTTTAGTTATATAATGGGAGTGAGTCATTTTGACCCATCATCCAAATTATTTATGATTAATGATATCATTAAATGTATTCTTAATTATTAATTATGTTGTTATTTTTACTATTAATTATTAATTATATTATTAATTAATAGCTATTATTTATCAATTTTTAGTTATTTTCAGTTAATTATCAGTAATTATCAATTACAAAAATAATTATATTAATCATTATTAGTTATTATTATTAAATATTTCATTAATTATTAATTGTATATTTAATTATCATTATCATTTTTTATATTCTTAATTTTATTATTATTTTTTATTAATATTAATTATATTTTTATTTGTTAAATATATTATAAACCATCAACAATTAAATATATATTATTATTAATATATTATTATTAAAAATGTGGAAATATGGAACTTAAATTCATCATCAAAGATATTTAATTGATATCAATGATTTTGAGGTGGAAGAGGCTAAGAGGACTCAATGCACAACAAACAGAGGCCAAAGAAGATTGTATTTATTGATTTTGTTCATGAATAAATGGAAAAGGAACTAACAATAGTCAAACAATGGTAAAAATTTAGTAGCACATGAATGAAAAATAAAAGTAAATAACATCAATATATTTTTTCTTTAGACTATGCCAATTGTATGTGTATGAAAAATAAACAACAATATATTACTTTTACTATGCGAAGTTGGGAAGTAGGCTTACAAATAGTGATAATAAAGAAAGGAAACTAGACAAATATGACAACAAAATCTATCAATGAATGGGGACTTGTGTCTTTGGGAACCTATGCTCAATTCGGGTATGGCGATGGTAAATACACTTGTAAACTATATGGAATTACTCATGAAACCCAAGGTGATAGGTACTAACTTGAAATCATGCACATAGTAAACATGATATAGAGTATTTCTTATTCTTTCCAATGATGTTCAAAATATCAGATGGGTGTTTCATGATCATAGAGTTTTTGAGGATAGGAACGTCATATCCTTAAAGGTGATATGATTTTTAAGAGAGTATAAATAGTTTTCCATGTGATTGGAATTGGGGTTGTAAACATAGTGGTGGCCTAGAGAGATATATGGGGTCTACGTGATGGTTTTTGAATCTATGTTAACCACTTATATTAAGTAGATGGTTTTCCATTTGGTCATATAGGTGATGGATATCAACATAAAATTGAGTATTGAATTGTTATCACCACCCACTGTCCAGGGGGTGGGGTTGTCTAGGTATTCTAGTGTTCACAATCTTGGAATGGGTACTAGTGAAATACCATTGAGTAGAGTACTGAGGCTATGAAATCAAAATTTCAATTTGTTGGAAATATATTTTTGAGAGTTTATTTGGATTGTGCTCCTAGGTGCATTATAAAACTAATCCCCTCTATATTTGATGAACTATTTTTTATGATAATCTTCATACATCTTTTCAATGATCAAACTCAAGAATTATGCGGCCACCATTAGTAAGGGCGTTTGGATCCACCCAGCCATCCTTTCTTCCTATTTGGTCAGGGTATCAAATTTATTTCCTTTAATTTTAAGGGATAAATAGACATGTTTTCATCCTTTAAGGGGATACTCCTCAAGCGAGCCTTATTTTATGATGGAAGGTCATAAACGCCCTTTACGTCCTACATTCTTTGGGATCATAGTCACTAATATCAAGAATAAAAGAATATAATATCCTTTCTTCACTCTTTTTTTAGTTTCATTGAAGTCATTTACATGCCAAATTCTTATAGTCTGTTATATAATTTCATCAATTGTATCATGTCACAAGTTATTTTATATTCTCAATAGACCCTCCCTATCATTTCAAATATGGTCCTCTATGCTCAATCCAAGAAGATAGATGATATAATTTCTTATATATATATTTTTATTCATATTTTATTTATGTAATGTTATGATGATATGTAATGTAACCCAAAAATTGAAGTGGTGATAAATGAAGAAGACGATGGAAGAGATGAAATCACGTTAATCAAATCAATAGAAAATGCACAACCCTCACCCCTAACAATTTAACAATACAATTTATCTTCATAAATAGAGAAAAGGAAATATAATATCGTTATCTTTAGTTTAGTACCGATATAAATAAGACCATTCCTTTAATATTGAGGATTTCATCTTTCATTTAAATGTAAAATGAACATTAAATGTAAAATACCTTTGATGATGAAGTGAATCAGATGGAAAAGCTCATATTTATGTTTTATTCATAAATATACTCTCTCTCTTAAGTAATTTGACTATTGATTAAGCTAATAGATCTTCAGATAGACTATTATTGGTCTACATATTTTCTATCACTCAAAATCTTTAGTGGCTGTCAATCTTTTGTTGGGGAAGTCATTCCCAAGAATTCCCCCATTTTGGTAGGTTTTCTCTCACTTGTGATATCAAATAAATAAAACAAATTAGGGATTCCCTCCTTTTTAATTTCTTACATGAGTTATAAAATTCTCTACTTGTCTTATCCATTTTAAGAAATTTATAATCACTCTAATGTATCATAGGTTTTTACTAGGATACATCATGTATCACAATATGGTCCAAGTTACCATATTTCAAGGTGTTCCCACTAAGTAGGGAGTTCCTAGATTTCATGACTAGGTGCCTCAATGGGATCCACTACACTTAAATATCATTATCTATCTGATATATCCCATTCATCGAGCAACTTATAACATTATGAATTTTGTTTGATTTCATTTTTTCATAATTGAAGTTCATACAACTTATTTATTATATCTATTGATGGCCTCTCTATTGAATTGGACATACCATATGGTGTGATTGAATTTAATATTTGATTACCCAGGTTCTATCTCTTTTACATTGAATTTTTTAAATTCCATGATAAATAGAAAATAAAAAATAAGGACCGGGGATCTTTTCATCATTTCGCAATGGATCAACTTTATCAAAAAAATAACATTTAATATTCAAAATGACTGAACCCTCTTTCGTTATTCAAATAAATTGAGAAAAACCACTCTCAATGTTCCAATATCCCTTATGGTTGAGTTTTTGTATTCTATAATAAAATTCACCTTCCCCTGAACAAGCCCTAAATTATTAGATTTTTATTAACTTACATGGTCATGGAAGAGATATAAGAAGTTCCCCCACCCAATCCACTCACTATAATAACTTTAAAAGGATATGTTGGAAGAAATACATAAATTTTTATAGAGGATTTCTATGTTATTATATTGTAATTATATCTAAGAAATAAAGGTGAAATTTGTTTTATGAACTCTGATAATAGAATAGATTTAAACAAGAAAAGATATAATCAATATTAGAAGGTGGCAGACCAAAATAGATATTTGTCCATGGGGGTTATGATATCTTATATGAATATTTTTCTTTCATAACAAGAATAATTAATTTTTAAAATTCCAACATATGTCACATTCATATCAAATTTTCTTATTAACCGTGAAAATACATTTTGGAAATCCTCCCTATTCCCAAGGGAAGAAAGAAAATTGAGGTTATATTGTGGGGTTGGTCATTTCTGACTCATTGAAAACCATATCAACCACCATAGATCTATCCTTAACCATATATTAATGACTAGTATAACCAATGTAAACCCCAAAGGCCATAGTTTTTTGTAGGATAAGAAATTTTCTGATGACTTTCTAATGCGTTCCTTCTATCTACTCTAACCAGTAAAGTAGAACCAGCTCTGTAGGCCTAAGATATTAGTTGTATGAAACCTATAAAACAATAAAATAATAGAGAAAAGACATAACCCATTATTTAAATTGAATGTTTGGCCCACACTTGTGCATTTTGTATATAATCAGTCAGATTATTGGATGCTTTATATCTTAGTTTTCCATTGGTGAATTAGTCTCACACCATAATAGTTTTTGTAGTCATATAAATAGGGGTGGTTGATTCTAAATTTTATAACCATATCCACCAAATTTATATTTACCCATTTGGTATTTTACAAATAAAGGTGTGTGTTATGGTTTACAATCATCCAATTTCTTTTGTCCACTATTCAGAGATCAGCCAAGATCCAATTCTATCTACTTTATTTTCCATACTTTAACTGCGATATAAACCAATACCTGGATTCCATTCATTTTTTAGTACCTAGCCATAATAACCCTACCATAGATAGTATAATGAAATATAAATGTTATGTTCCACACTATCCATTCATCTACCAAAACCATAATTTCACACACATGTCCCCAACGGTATCATGTGTCCATTTGTCGAACTGTCCCATAAACCAACACATGGACCCAAGTACAATTAAGTGGAACATGGAAATTAAATACATAGAAAGAACCATATTCTCTTTACCAAATGTCTTGAACATTACTAGATAGATCAGTCGTGTAACATCACATGTTTTCATAATGAAAAACTATGTTTGACTGTGTATGTGACATGAAACACTGAACCCAAATAGACAATGATTATTTAAATATGACCGTTATAATTTAATAGATAAATTAGTTTGTATTACTAGTATTAAATAATTTATAAAATAGATATAAATGTTTTAAAAAATTTATAAATATTATTAAATAACCACTTGATTATTAATAAAGGCAATTAAATTTCAAAAAAAATATGTTTTCTTCAATAATGATATTTGTTTATTTTTTTGAGAAATTATTATATATATTTTTTTGAACTATTATAAATTATATTTTTTTAAAATTGAAAATATATTGAGTCAAAATATATATAATAACATGGGGTGAGATATTTTAATTTTTCCGAAAATATATATTTTTCAGTGAATAGTAAAATGCCAATTTTTTCATTGAAAACTATCATCTCATTTTAATAAATTAAGAAACTAAAAAGTAAAATTTTAATTTTAATTTTATTTCAAGGTATCGTAATTATTATTATTTTATATTTCATCCAATTTATTACATTAAAATTATATTTAAACTGAAATTTAATAAAAGTTCATTTTTATGCGTAATAAAACATTATTTCCAAAAAATATTTTAAAGTGCAGAATGTTTCTCCATTTTAAATAATTAAAATTTCACCAAATTATGAATTATTTAAATTAAATTTATAGATAATGTATTTTTAAATGTTAATTAAAATTAATTTAATTATGATTAACTATCATATTTTTGTTATAATATCATCTCATGATTGAAAAATGCATTACACGAAGAGGTATTTTTTGAAAAGTCTACAGGTTTAACTTAATTTTTTTGTCATATCGAATAGAAAAAAAATTAAAAATCTATTACCATGGTTAATGTTAAAACAAGGGTACCTAGGGGTTGTTACTTCCCCCAAATCATGAAGTTCCCCTGGACCCAATGAATTTCTAATATATTTCTATCATTCCTCATGGGACCTCATCAATGGGGATATTTTTTATATTATTCAAGACTATTCCTATGGATGAAGCACACCCAAATTGGAATGTGAAACCACTCTAATTCTCATCCCAAAATTTATTAATTCATCCTCTCTAAAAAAAAGTCTAGTCCAATCACCATGTGAACCCTACAACACAAACTACTAGCCATGATCATCAATATAATAACATCTACCCACCTCAATAAATGGATCTCTGAGGAGCAACAAGCATTCATCTAGGGAATATCTATATAAACAACTATTTCTATAGAAATTGAAATGAAAGGTTACATCAATAAGAATACCACACTCTCTAAAAAATAAGTCATGATCAATATAGAAAAAGCATATGATCAGATGGAATGGGACTTCATCATTAAAAAGTTATTAGTACTATGTCCTTCTCTAGGTGGGTGGTCGACCTTTTATTCAGATGTATTACTTTCCCTTGGGTTTCAATCAGTTATATGGTGAAGATATATGGGTTATTCATGTCATTATAGAGGATTGGACATAGATCCCCTCTATGCCCTAGTTCATTCATTATGGTCCAATATTCTTTCCAAAAATATCTTAATAAAACCATCATTGAGGGACTTATTCATCCATAATGATAATGGCCTAATCACAATGGGATTAACCATATCTTATTTACAGATGATCTAATACTTTTGATAAACAGAAATATTATGTCCATTCATAGGTTCAACTATATTCTTGATACATTTTGAAACTATAGAGTTAAAATTATCAATCACAATAAGAAGAGTGTTTATATCTCAAAAAAAATGTTTGGAGTGATGGGGGAAGAAAATAGAAGATGGGTTGGGTATCCAAAAGAGTTCCTTTACCATGGAGTATCTTGGATATCAGATCTCCCTGGGAATAGTTCATTTTCATCATTTTAATGGAATCATAAAAAAATGTCCAACCACATCCTTAATAGGAAAAAATATTTCCTCTCATTCAGGGGTTCCATCAAACTGGTTAATTATGTACTTTCATCTATTCCCATGAATACCTTATCCAAATCCATTATTATTAAGGATGCGATTTGAAATATTTATAACTTATTGACTACCTTTATTTTGGATACATAGGTAGAAGGCCCACATCATTGGACTTAGTAGAATAGATTTTCTGGGGAAGCTGATGATGGTGGAATTATTGTTAGGAGAATTTTAGACCCTATGAGTTTTCTTCAAGGTTGTTCGGCTAGGACAATATATAAACAATCTATTTATGGGAAAATTTCATTATAATGAAATATGGTAAGTGTTATAATGTCTCATTGGGATGAAGATATTGGTAATGGGACTCAAATTCAATGAACTTATAGACCCTCCAACAACACTTTTGGAGGATCGAGCAGCATGTCTCGCTCAACTATTGGACTGATAACTGGATATGGAGTGGTATTTCATTCCTAGACTACTCAGTGTGTGATATATCCTTATCACATGCAAACATATTCCCCTCCTTCATCCATAACACTCTTAACCCACAACAAAAAGATCTTTCTAGAACCATTTCAACAAATGATAATAATCATGGTCTTGTTTTTACACCCACCTTGGATAAATATATCTAAAAAAAGATGTATTTTCAAGTACAGAATGAAAAAATGGAACATGGTGCATGGGGAAGTAAGTTGTGGTTAAAAGATCTTATGAATATGTTAAATTTCCTTGTTTTTTGTTTCCACAACAAAACCCTTCATATATATGAAAGGGGGAGAAGGCTACGAGTATACATGGTTTCTTAGTGCAATTATTTCTATCAGTCCTTGGAGGAATAGTCCTCTCATATTTTTTTGAAGGTGAATGAGAAACCTCAGTTAGGTGTACCTTTAAATTTTTTTAGTGATCTAGACCTTCAAGGTATTTTTTGAGATAAATTCTATATCTCATGGTTTCACAACACTGAGAAAAATATTAATTAGTGGAAGGAAATATCCCTACTACTAGAGGAAGGTTGTTGTAATATCTATATCACTTGTAAAAAAGAGATACACGATGGAGTTCTTAATTCAAGAACCAAAATAAAGGTATTTTGATTTTATCATGTGCTTCATATAGTCCATATCCCAATGCAATGATATTTATATCCATCTCTATAGGTGGTCATGGAGGGTTGGGGCTAACACCTATGGTTCAGAAACTGACTCAATATGGTAGATTGTTGTGTTGGATTCCCCAGGACAGTGACCACATGTTAAATATATATAGTTTATACATTAATGAATATATGTGTGGTGGATTTTTTTATTCATAACCACTATCAATTTCTCTTTCAGCATGTTATTCATGAAAGGGGATTCCCTCAGAGCCTAATCATCTACAATGATCAAAGGTTTTGAGTTGTTCCTCTCGCAAGATTGTGAGGTAGAAAAGATAAAAATCAAATCATCTTTTCTCCAAATGCCTATCTATGAGGATGTTAAATTTCCTTATACAATTACCAATTTAGTCCATATATTTTGAATCTTAATCAACAATCACATAGATATTACTCACACTTGGAAGGATGGTAATATGGTGGCCGGTTTCCCTTCATTTCAGGGAACTCTTAATAGTCTATGTATCCTTTTTACTCGCACATGATCTTACCCTCAAATGAATTAGTCTGGTTTAGGATGATTTTGTGGGACACCATTATTTCATACCCCCATTACCATTTTGGGCCCCATCCCTATTATCAATAAAATTAATAAAATTTGATGGATGGTTTACTTGGGGGTTAAACTAAAGAGGTAATTGAATTATCTTGTTTACAAAATCTTTATTTTGAATGGGTTAGGTTTTTATCAACCATATCACCCTTAAAATACATTATTTATCAATTAAGGATGAATTATAATGGAGTGTGTCTTCCCATTATTTAATAGTTTTGGGTATTTATGAGAATGTTACTCAGCCTCCCTTATAAAAGGCCACCGCTTCTCATCTCTTATCAACACTTAAAAAATTATTTTTTTCTATACACAAAAAAAACGTTTATAATTTCTTTTTAATTTCCTATAGGGCTTGGTTTGATTAGAAATCTAATTTAGGGAGGCTTTAGGTATAATACTGAATAGGTGGTCAAAATAAAAGGATTCATTATTAATCGAGCGTCTTTATTTTATTTATTCCTACAACACCATAAAATATTATAAAACCATGATGATATAATAAAAATAATATATATGATACACTATGATGTTTTTATGTTAATTTAATTCCATAAATATATCTCCACTTCCATCAAATGGGAAATTAAACAATCATTCATGTGTACAGTGGACTAACACCTCATAAACCAATGTAATTCATTTTTCATCATCTCCTCTCAATTAAATTAAGGATGAATGATTTAAATTTTTTTATATGATATTAATTACATATTACTAATTATTTAAAATTAATATATCATATACCTTCTTACATTACCATCCATTAAATAATGATAACATCATTCATGTGTATGGAGGACTATCGCCTCACCAAGCACTATAATTCATTTTTTATTTCTATGTCACATGTATTGTATATTTAAGTTTATTTAAATAATTAATATGATATTTATTATGTAATTATAATTATTTAATATAAAATAACACTTTAATTATTTCCATTATGATCATTGAAAATTGAAAAAAATTTACACAAGCTTATGTGTGACCTACCATCTCAAATATTATAACATTGTTTATTTTTCATAATAGTTACTCATTATTACTACTAAAATTATAATTTGTTCATAAAAATTATAATTATTTCATTATTATTATTCTAAATATGGTGAAATAATAATCACTTTGACCTTAGTCCACATACCATGTTGATTTTCAACATATGATCTGAATATCGTCAAAACATCCGACTTGAACCAAAATTATTTTGTAATTAAATAAAAAAGATAATTAATTATATAAAGTGAATAATAATCTAGAAAAATTTTCTTAAAAGTTAAATAATTAACATAATTTTATTACAAATGAATATAATGAACGCACATGTTGATTCCGGGTCGAGGTAATGGATCTCCTAAAACCGCCCTTTTTTCCAGGTTATAACCAATCCCTCTTTAGCTCACATTATCTGTCAATATTTAATTTTATGTAATACTAATATATATATATATATATATATATGTCACATACAAGTACACCTATCTCACTATTCATACCTTTTATGTTGTAATACATTCCTTATAATCATTTCCTATATGCCTTAATAAATCTATTAAAATTATGATATGTGGAAAGATTATACTTTTCATTTTCATTCCATGGGAAATTATTATGTTTTTTCCTTATGATAGATTTCCTTATATAGCATAAAAATTCATGTACATTACATGAATGTGATGGGAAGACCCATAATTTTATATCCCTAAAATGCATTGGGTAATTATTTAGTCTCATGAGACATCATGTATGGGATTAGGTAGTGAACCTAATACATTATGGGACTCTGCACACCATGTGATGATGTCCTAGTAGTTAAAACTTATGTATGTTTATGTCAGTTTTTATATTACTTCCATATTTACAATGTTACCTTGATCTCATGATACCATGTTCCTTATTTTATGCTTCCACATGATTACTCATGTACCTTCTCTTTTATTATATCATGTTATACCATTGACTCAAATGTTATACATCCTTATCATATTTATTCCCTTACAAGACTTTTCATTCAGATCTTTATTTTATATATGACCCAGTTTATCTCATGTAGTTTTAGGAAATAAAATGGATTTTAGTAGCTCATTATGGAGAATAAAATAAGGAAACTATTTCTCTGATCCATTTGATTTATTATAGATCTATTCTTCCAAAGGCACCATTCATTTTTTATCATTTCTTTTAATTATTAGATATTTACATGAATAACCATGTAATAATATGTGTAAAAAGTACTGGGTCACTATAGTTGGTATTAGATCTAGGTTTAATAATCCATTTGAAACTTGGATAAAAAATTAGTATAACCCCTATGGATAAGACTAATAATAATTTTAAAGACTAAACTAAGTATATGAAAAAATAACGGAATTTTGGTGTAGTATATAGGAAGTGGTTTCCTAGAAAATAAATCCATATATGGATACTACAAGTGGAGGTGGTTCAATAATAGATGTACCTAGGGGTAATAACCATAAAATGTCACATTGAGTTGGGTTTGATCATTACATAGTGCATGATAATGGGAATTCTTCACACCTATTTTGACACACCCCAGGGATATTCTTTTGAAAATTGAAATGCTCTTTTTGAACCATTTTAAAGGAAAAAATGCCTATAAGATTTTGTATTAGAAAAAAGATCATGGATAACAAAGATTGAAACCAAGAAATCCCTATTTAAGGAATATATTTCATTTATGAGTTATCAATTTAATTATCATGGTTTCACATGTATGTATTTAAAAGTTTAAAATACTTATCCCTAATTCTCCTTTTTTCTTGTCAATGGATATAAATAGGAGAAACCAATTCAACCAACACTGTGAGGGGAAATGAAATGAATTCTAAAATGAGATTCCCAGCTTGATGAGAGTGTGAGTCAAAATATTTATGATAATAATTTCTCATGTAATTAAATATTGGAACCAAAACATGAATCAAGAGGAAATTCCACCTTACACCCCAAAGGAAAAACAAGTTTCAATTGAGACCTTCATGTGAAAAAGGACTGCAACATTCATTGGATATTTTGAACCATTAATAATGAAACAATTAATAAAATTTATTGAAAATATATTCTATGTCCTTAAATTATCTTAAAAAAGTGAATTTTTTCATAGCTATTTATCATATGGAGGGTGAAGAATATCAATGGAGTACATTGATCAAAAATAAAAATATCAAGGAAGAGATCACTGTGATGGAGTGGATGGGATTCTTGAAACAATTTGAATAATATTTTCCTCTGACTTTATGACTTAAAATGGAGAGGTTTTTCTTTATCCTCAACCAAATGGATGATGAATCAATTAGGGTGTATAAAGGAAACTTTATTAGAATTGAATGATACGAATCCGACTTTATTATATCCCTCGAATGTAAAATTAACCACTTCCATTGTGGGATAAAACTATGTCTGTGAAAATATTTGGGAATTTGATTCATCAATAGCTATAAGGAAATTTGGTAATGTGACCTCAAAGTCAAAATGGAGATCAATGACTCTAATGTTTATCACGGGTATAATAATTATAAAGTGTAGTTTATAATTATTATACAACTGAGAAATCTAATGGTTTAAAAACACTGCAATATCCAACATGTCAAAAGAGTGGGAATAATAATCCTTCAAATTTTTTTAAGGGGATACGAAAATGATGTTGGTGGAGTGGAGAAGGGAACCTAGCTAGTGAATGTTGATGGGAGAAACCCAGAAATGTCATGGAAAAATGAATTCTCTATAAAAACATTGTCATATTTTACAATTATTGGAATATATGGAAAAAAGAAAGCATTCTAACAAAATAACTAATCCAGGGGTTTTCATTGATAATCGAGGGAAATAACTTGTGGGGATTATGGGGAAAGGGAGAGATTATTACATCAAAACTAAGGAGGTGGATCCCAAAAATGAATTGGTTTTATGTATTCAAGTTATTCAGTCAATAATTGAGATTTAATTTTTGATTCTAGTTCTATGCATTTTCATGTCACACAAGTTTAGAAGAACTATTCAGGAACAACCTCAAAACATTGAAGTTTAGTTGTTAGTGAAGATGGTGAATGGGTAAATTATTTCATCACAAGAATATAACTATACCCCTATACAAATTCATGGGCAAAAATTCCCTATAAAACATGTGATACTTCCAATAATATAATTTGATGCAATTATGGGGACGGATTTTATTTACTTAAATAGATAAAATATATAATTCCTAGAGAATGAAATCACCCTATAAATTGTTAATTGTCATTTTATTCTATACAAGATAAAGGAGTAGTATGAGTCTTCTTTGGTATCATCATCTAAAGGGTGGATATTTTTTCATTCTAAGCTGTCATGTCTTTTTTAACTTATTGATACTATCAAAAATATCATGTTTGAAGATATACAATTATGGGGGATTATATTTATGTATTCCCCAAAGAGTTTCATGGTCTTCATCTTAGATTAGAGGTTAAATTATCAATCAATATTATACCTAGATAATTATCAATATCCCAGAATCTATATAAAATGGATATTGTTGAACTTAAGGTTATGAGGAAACATTTAGAGGAGAAAATGGATAATGATTTTACACACCCAAGTTATTCACCATGGGATTCACTGACCCTCTTCATCCAAGAAGAATGGTTGGTAAATGTGACTTTTCATTGATTAAAATTACCTTTAAAAAATCATAATAGAGAAAAAATATCCCACACCATGGATAGATAAAATGTTTGATCAAATACATGGATCCTAGTATTTCTACAAGGTGGAAATTTAGTCAAGATACCAACAATTAAAGGCATATAAGGATGATATTCCCAGAACTCCTTTTTAAACATATTATAAACACAATGAGTTTATAGTGATGCATTTCAAAATTGCTAATGGTCCAATAATATTTATAGACTTAATGAATATAATAATTAAAGATTATCTAAAGAAATCTATGATATTATTTATATATTATATTTGGAAATACTCCAAAAAATGAGAAACTTGAGGAGAATTTTCATAATGTTCTAAAGGCTTTGAAAAAGTAGATTCTATATGAAATATACAACAAATGAAAGTTATATATGAATGAAGTAACATTATTTGGGAACATTACCACAAGAAAAGGTATATATGTGGACCCTTATAAGAAAAAGCTAGTTGAGGAGTGGACTAGACCATCATTGGTGATAAATATTTTTAGTTTTCATAGATTAATGGGGTATTACTAGTGATTTGTGTGTAAATTATCAAGATTATAAAACCCACTAACCAACATAACTCAAAATGGGGTAATGTTTAACTAGACCAGTGAATGTGAGGAGTGATTAAAAATGTTGATAAATAGGGTAATCACATCACTATTACTCACTCCAACCTCAAGAGTGGAACTTTTTTTGGTATACAACTACTTGAACCAAGTCTGTTCTTTGTGGGAAATGGAGTATGGTTTGTGTTTACATTCAATTCCCACAAGGAAGATCAAAGAGTTGTAATGAAAGGTATCTTATTTTTCAATTTTACAACAATATTGAAGGTGGTGTATTTTCATGTTGTTTTCCCATTTTTTGGTCCAAAAATTGGAGTGTGGAGAAAGTTTTATTTGGAAAAGTATGTTGCATGAAATTTTGAAGGTGGTTTCGAATGTTTTGAGGAAACCTTGATTCATTTTCCTTACATCAAAATATGTAAAAAGAAAATGGTGCATGAAATATTTAAATATGTGAGAAATATGAGGTTGCGTGGAATAGACTTGCACACCCAATGCGATGTCAAAAGGGGTTTTACAAGCTCATAGAGAATATTACACGCATAGAGGAAGAAACATTAGAATCATACATGTAGGGTCATCGAGACCTAAAAATTGGTGGTTATCAACACACAAGGCTTGGAACTTCTCTACAAAGATATGGTACCTCTGCCATGTGAATGAGTTTCACATGGAAAAGTTGAAGAAATCAAATCTTGCAAGGAATGTGTTAATTTAGTATTTAAATACTAAGTGAATCTTATTGTGTAGCTCCATGAAAGATAAGGGTTGCATAAAAAATATGGGTTGGGAGAAATTCATATTATCCAATAATCCCAAATCTTGAATGCAATAGTAGGTGATGTGGGCAAGTGCTAATATGTGGTTATAGCATGTTTTGAATAACTGTTTTGATTGATCAGTTCCATAAAGTGCATCCCCTAATCATTTTATATTATTTTCAAGAAATAGACACTTTAGGGGGTTTTGTGGAAACCCTCACAAACTCATCCAAACAATGAAAAAAGAGTCTCATGCTGGATAGAGACAAAGACTGAAATTCTAGTCTATTAAAGAGACAGTAAATTAAATAAATAGCGTAGTACTTTACCCAAGGAAGTGAGCTAGGGGGAGTCAATGGAGGTGTTCTGTGGGACGTAGTGTTCTATCCCTAAAATATTGTAAAGGTAGTGTGCCTGGAATAGACTCACTATGTCTGAACTCTTGTATTCTAAAAATAGTGAATATTTTTGGATTTTGGTATGATCGAAACACTTTCAGTATATGATTCTTGGACTACACCTCGGTGGTGAACCATGTAAAACTGGTTTATTTTCTCCTTAAATGTGAATTTTTTACTAAGCTATTCCTACTGAGAGGTTTATGATGTTCCTACCAACGTGGGGATGAGATCCATTTCTTTAAAAGGAACGTTTGACACCCTAATTCACCCAACCCCTCTCAGGGTGTTCTAGGGTCCCACAAGTGGTATCAGTTCCAGGTTAGAGGTGCTAAATATGTCCCTCTATACTATTATTAAGAATTTAGTTAATTTTGGGGAGTCCTCATATTTGATAGAAGTAACATTGATATTCTAAAGAACATAATGATATCTCATCTAAGATCTCTTGAAATGGATGCCCATTTTTCCACTACACAATGAATACATGTAACTAATCCAAAATTTTTATCTATGGTCGATACAGATAGGAAAATGATTGATGTAGATGCTAAATAATAGAATTCTCACACCACAACTCTTTCTAGTTATATATATCTAAAGGTGATGAGTTTTACATCAGAAAAGTCTACGTGGGAAAAGATGTGAAATATATAGGAAGGATATAAAAAAGTTAAGGATTCCAAAATTCATGTTCTTCACAACAGGTTTGATGATCTGAAGATTCAACCAAATGCAAATTTAGATACATTTTCAATTAAATTATTGATGTTTTAGGATAAATTCATGGGATTGGGAATGAAATCAAAGAAATTGACATTGTGAGGAAAATATTGAGAATAATTTCACCTATTTATAATAAATAGAGTCATCCCATGAAGAAATAGATCTATTAAAACATTCTTTCAATGATATTATGAGTATTTTGTTATCAAATGAAATGATTGTTTAACTACAGGAAGCAACAAGTGGTGTTAGTAATGGGTTAGAATTCAAAGCCATGGAAAATCGTGAGATTTCAGGAGACGGTTCTAATAAAGTTAATGAGGAAGAAAAAATTCTCTCACTATTTTCCATGAAATTCATGAGTGGAAATGGGATATTTCAAGGAATGATGCCCTTGGTATGTTTTCATTGTGGTAGAGTTGATCACATTTCCTCTTTTTTGTCAAGGAAGCAGGATGATGAAGTAAGTGAAGTTAGAAACTCACAAAAGCCTCAGAATAGGTTTTATTGGAAGGTAGACTTCAAATTTGGAAAGAAATTATAGAGAAAGATAATTTTCTATAAGTAAAATTGTGATACAAATGAATTTTATGAGGAAGAAGAACCATACTTTAAATCTTGAGAACATTCATCTATGATGGCTATAATTAAAAATCCGTAACAATCAAAATAAATTACTAGAGACAATCATTTTATTGTTGATGATGATCTCATGTTTCAACTTAAGGATGATCTTGGTATTCTTGAGAATCAATATAACTAATAAAAAATGTAGAGAATTGGTGGAATAATCATTAGAATATGTTGATTGGATTGAGGTTGAAACTGAATGATGGGAAGAAGTAGTGAAAGACTAGTTGAAAACCTTTCAAATCATAGATAATGTAGTGTAAATGAATCTTAGAATTTAAGAATAGGAAATTGTCATCAATTAAATTTCGTCCAAATTAGAGGAGAAGTCCAATACTATTGAGTGTCTTAAAGAAGAAGTTGTTAATCTTATTAATAAACATGAAATTGAATCAAATTCAAAAGAAACAATGAAAAATTACATTTTGAAAAATTCACAGATGATGAGTTGCTATGGAGATCTAAAGGTGGTTTAGATAGAGTTGAAAAGGTTTTAAATTATCAATGATCTACATGTATGGGAAGAAGTGGAATAGGTTGTGATGCTAAAAAATCAAATAAAAGAAATAAAATGGGAAAAATAAAGGAATGATGAATGTTGGACATATTGGAAGGTCACCTGAAGTGCTGGAAGTGTAACCCTCGAATAAAACTTGATGGAAAACTAAAAAATATCCTCACGCTTTCCAAAATTATTATTTTTCCAACAGTTTTCCACAAGAAGGAGGAATTAGGAGTAATAGTAGTGATAATACATTTCCTCTTATGAAATTTCAGTTCTATGGCTATTTGGGTCACACCATGTCACACTATGAAGAGGTAAGGAGAAAATTGAATGGGGAAGAGATAGGAAGTTAAAAAAGGGGAATAAATTTATATCCTATATCTTAGAGAATAAATAGTGTCTGTGGATACTATTTTCATTTTTCTAACATTTTCTATAATGATTTTTGTTGCAGGAAGAGGATTGAAAGGAAAAATATATAGAAAACTCAGAGACAGGTCAATACCTACCTACTAGACAATGTTTCTATTACAAACATGTTTTCTTCTCTGAAAGAAGAGTATGAGTATGATGAAACCGTGCACATGGAAAAGGGGTATGAAAGTATACCTTTATCCTTCACTCAATCTAATATTTCATAGATGGAAAAGAGGAAAAATGAAAAATCCAACCACGCATAAGTGGATTTAAAAGCTACAATGAACCTCAAAACATAGATTCTTGATAGTGGGTGATCATATCATATGACAAGAATTATAAACCTATTAATTAATGTTAATAAAAGGGTTGATGGAATAATATGATTTGATAATGATGGTTCTTTGAAGATCAAAGGTAGTGGAAGTATGGAACTCGATAATGGAGACCTCAATAAAACTGAATTTTTCTATATGGATGGTCTACATCATAATATCTTGAGTCTGAGTTAAGTATTTGACTTGAAACTAATGGTGAAATTTAATAAAAATGGGTGCACTATGAGAGGAAATATACAGAATTATCTTATGAAAGGATGCCGAATAGATGGAAACTTATATCTGGTTGATAGTAAGGAGAACATTTGATTCGTGAAAATTAAAGTAGAAATCAACTTGTGGAACTAGAGGTTGGGTCACATTAATAAAAAAACATAGAAAATATATCTAATATGAAGATATTTAGGGTTATCGCCAATCTAATGTATGAATATGAAAATAATATTGATTCTTGCAAACAAGGAAGGTTGGTCTGTAGTTCGTATCGACTAAAGAAGAAAATGGAATCAAATATTCTTGATCTCATCCATATATATGTATGCAGTCCAATAAATTTTTTTTGTAACATTTAGAGAAATTAATTTATTGTTTTTATAAATTATTATATTAGAATGGATTATATGATGGTTATATATAGGAAACATCATGTGATTTATTTAATGAAAATGTATTGTCGAATAGCGGTAAATGATACTGGATAGACAATAAAAGTTCTATGTCCTAACAATGGTGGGGAGTAAACATACATTGAGTTTGAAAATTACCTAGAGAAACATGGATACATCATGAGCTGGATGTTGCGAAAACCCTGTAGGAAAATAGATCTATTTATTGTAGGAAATGACAAGTGAATAATTTTTCCAGAACTACACCGATTGATAGTTTAATCTCATTCCATTACTAGAAAGAGGATATTCAAGCATAATTTTATACTCATAATCAAAGAGGTCTTTATATGGGAGAAACCAAGACACTAAATGAGTTTTGGCATGGAAGGAAACCCTCTTTAATGTATTTTCATGGATTTCGGAAGTAAATGATTTATTAAAAATATTGAATGAAATCATCGAATTTATGATGATGTGGAATATAAAGGAATATTACTCTGATATTAAATGAATTGAAAATCCTACAAATCATTCAATAATCATCATGGTATAATTGTGGTAAGTAGTGATGTTAAGATCATTTAAGATAAAAAAAATACCTTCAGAGGATCTTATTCTGATGTGATTGAAGATGTATAAGATAGTCGACATGGAATAGATTAAAATGAAGAATTAGAGGAAGGAGTGAAAATATTCATTGGTCACAGCATGATGTTGATTCAGAAGAAGAATTAGAAAAGGAAACCATGGATAAATAAAAATACTTTGAACCTTAATGGAGAAATCGAAGAGTAGAAATTGGTCAATCAAACATCATTGGTTATTGGAAAACATCCACACAGATAATGAGATTGAAAAATAATGCACAATATAACTTCATATTAGTCATGGAACCATCCTCATTTTCAAAAGATGTACAAGATGAATCATGGGTTAAATACATGAATGAAGAGTCAGATCAGATCGACATGAACAAAACATGGTATCTTGTTAAGAGACATAAAAATCACAATGTGATTATTATGACATTGATTTTTAAAAATAAATTTGATGAGCATGGAAATTTGATAAACAATAAGGAGCTATTGGTGTGTAAATGATATTAATAGGTTGAAGGTGTTGATGTTGAAGAAACATTTGATTTGGTGGCAATACTAGAGTCAATTAGACATTTTTCCATGAAAATTCAAAGAGGATACAAAGTGTATCAAATGGATGCTGAAACATCTTTCTTAAATGGTGTACATGAAGAATAAGTCTTCATAGAAAAAAAGTGGTTTTTCTACTTTTTGATGTTGAAATGAAGGTTTTCATTTTAAATAAATCTCTCAATGACTTGAATCAGGAACCATGAGCATGGTATTTCTGACTGGATTCTAATCTAAAGATGAATGAATTTAACCGAGGAGGAGTGGATCACAATTTATATGTAATGAATTCTTATGAAGATAAATTCTTGGCACTGGTGTATATAGATGATATTATATTCAGTTGAAGCAGGAAGGGATCAGTGGATGAATTTTCCAATCACATCAAATGAAACTTTGAAATGTCTATGATTGGTGAACTCACATAATTCTTGGTTATGAATGTGATTTAAAGGAAATACTACACTTCTATTTCCTAGGAAAAGTATGCAAGGGAGATACTGAATAAATTTGATATGCATGACTCCAAAAAAATCGACTCTAATTGTGGTTGGAACTAAACATGGGAAGTATGAGGATAGGAATTATGTAGTCCCACCATGTACAAGTGTATCATCAAAAGCATATTTTACTTAACTAAAACATGGTTAGATATTATCTCTTAAACATTCTTGGGAGCTCACTTTCAAATTATTCCGATATAAGAACATATGGTATATGTTAAATGATCATTAGGTACATTAAATGTACTCATAATTATGGGTTATTCATTGCAGTAGGAAGATATAATGAACTGTCATCATTTTATGATGCTGATTGGGCTTGAGATTTGATAGATAGAAATTAAAAAATTGGTGGAGTATTCTTAATTGACATGAAATGTGTGGGTTGGGTGAGTAAGAAATCGTAATTTACTTCTCTTAGTACTAACGAAGACGAGTATATCTCTACGACAAAGGCTCGTGCTCAGCTAATAGGAATGTACTTCTCTTAATTGTTTTAAATTTTTTGGGATTTGATGCATGTTTATGGGGAGATATGATCTAGGTAGAGTTTTTTTTGAACTCTATAGGTAAAAATTTGAATCTTTGGGTTTATATCAAAAGTGGGAGAAATGGATAAATTCCATGAGTTATGAAGGGGGGAATGCTGAGTTACAAAGGAGGAGATGAAAATAGAGGAAATAGTTTGAGATTAGCCAAGACAAATTTAATGATTCAAAAACACAAGAACCCAATTAATTTTTACCCTCCTATTTTCCATACCAATCAATGCTCACATAGAGGCAGAGTGTTGGTTGAGTTATTTATTATATATCAGGTTTTTATAATCGATGATGCTTTATTAAATTTATCTACATATTGCCAATAAACCCAAAAGGGAAGATTGTTGGAACCAAGGATGTTCATTGGTATAAATGTATTATTGATTGTTTTTTTCTTTAATACTAACATGGAAGATCAAGGAGTTTTCAAGGATAGGGATCCTACAGTTCAAGCTAAAAATAGTATTGAATGTGGCATCCTTTTCCAGTTTCTTCCAATTTTTTGGGTCAAAAAATTGGAGAAAGGAGAAATGTGTTTTTGGAAAAGGATGTTTCTCATAAGTTTGAAGGTGGTCTGTAAAGTTTTATTTAAATATTCCTTCATAATAATCACTTAAAAAATGAAAAAGGAAAAAAGTGTGCACAATATTTAAATATCTGTAAAAGAATTGGTTGTGCGGAAGAGACTTGTGTGCCTAATGTGACATCAAAAGGGGATGTGCATACTGGGAGAGAATATTATATACACAGTGGAAGACACATAAAAATATTACATGTAGGGTCATTGATGACTATAAATAAGTAGCTACCCCCACTCAAGACTAAGAACTTCTCAATGAAGATTTGGTTCCTCAGCCACATGAAAGAGTTTCATGAAGAAGAGTTACAGAAAGAAAATATTGAACGAAATGTGTTTCATTAATCTTTAAAGACCAAGTGAAACTTATGATTTAAACTCGTCAAAGATAAGGGTGTGTTCAAAATAAGTTTTGGGAAAAATGTATCTTATGAGGCAATCATAAATCATGCGCACAAGAGTAGGTGTTGCACGTAAGTGCTAGTGTGTTCTTCTAGAATGTTTTGAATATCCAGTTTTGTTGATCAGTTCCTTCAAGTGAATCAATTAAGTACATTTATGCAAGAAGATACTCTTGATGGATAGAGATAAAGACATAAATTTTAGTCTATTGAAGAGACCTTTAAGTCGATAAACTGGGTAAGACTTCACCCAAATAACTGAGTTAGGGGGAGTCAATGGAAGTGTTCTAAGGGATATAGTATTCAATCCATAAAATCTTTTAAATGGATTATTACTAGCATAGAGTGACTATATATGAACTATTTTATTACATAACTAGTGAATATTATTGTATTTTGGTATGACCGACACACTATCGGCATACGCTCCATGGACTATCCCATAGTGGTGAACCAAGTAGAGTTGTTGTGTTGTCTCATTGCATGTGAATGGTTTATTACTTCCCTTTTCCAACTAAAAGGTTTAATAAGTTCTTACCATCATAGGGAAAAGATCAATTGCATTAAAAGAAACTTTTTACACCCTAATTCACCCCTCCCCTCTCAGGGGGTTCTTGGGTCCCACATCAACGATGCATCAAATAAGGGTTTGGGTTGTGTTCTAATATTAAAAAACAAATTGATATCTAAAACTCAGAGAAATTGAATGTTTATGAGTAGAAATATCCCACTCATGATTTCATGTTGGATTTAGTGATATTTTCATTAATGACCTGGCGACATTATATTTTTTTAACAGAATGAAGTGTAAGATGGAAATCCATCCCACACTTCTCAAAAATTTATTAAAATAAAAAGGAGAATAATGTTTACATGAGGTGAATTAAGCTTCCACCAGTAGAAAATATTACTAAAAGTGAAATAAAGCAATGAAAGAAGACCCAATAAAGAGAAATAAAGAAAAAAAAGGTATACCATCACCTCAAAAAAATTTGTCATGGTGCATCAGAATAGCTTCT
Source organism: Viscum album (assembly GCA_963277665.1). NCBI lineage: Eukaryota > Viridiplantae > Streptophyta > Magnoliopsida > Santalales > Viscaceae > Viscum > Viscum album. The sequence continues at coordinate 739,663,910 of OY728123.1, read as the reverse complement.
TTCTACCAAACCATCATTTCTTTAACCCTTAGTCACTCGTAGGCCCATCACAGTAAACAGGTATCTGAATATTTCATAAAGTCCTTGCAACCATCTTCATGAGTGTCCAGCCTTCAGCACTTGAAGGTTCATATCAATTCGGAATCACAAGTCAAAGCACTCCATTACAAGTAGTAAAATTAGTGAATAACCCATAACGTGTCACTAGTAGATCAAGTCAAATGTAGACTGAAGTATTTCATCCGAAAAGAAAATCTGACAACCAAAAAATATCAAGTGTATGAGAAAGGCAGTGGGAGAACACTGCTATAGCAGGAACAGAGAGATCGTATGGGATTAATGCTACACAGATAAGGGAAAGACTCGGTTTAGCTTAGAAATCACAAGTCCCCTTGTGGAGGGAGGCAATTTTCATCATCTCAAAGGTAGAGAAAAACACTGAACAGTCAGTAAAATCCAACAGCATATGAATGCAATATTGCAACTACAAAAATGCATATAATACTACTATATAGAAATAAAGTTTTATGGAAAGAAGACACATCAAGTGATCCAAATGAAATTAGTAGAATTAAAAGAATATCACCAAAATCAAGAGTCTAAGAGGAATCCTAGAAACCACAAATCCCTAAAAATAGGGATCATCATCAAAGAAGAAAATGATGACTCCCAAGAAAAATCATTGAAGTTAAAGTTTTCATTCTTCTTAAACTCTTCAACCACTTTAATATACACACTCTTTCTAAGTTTTAGGTATGTATCAAGAGAAATTTTACCAATTTTATATTGAAGAAAGGTGGATTCATCATTCTCATCTATCCAAGAACTAAAATCCTCTGATAAATTAAATTTCTCTTCAAGTTGGTAAGCATCCCTATAATTAGGGTCATTTTAAGGGTTACAATCACTATCACCTGAATCAGTTGACTTTGAGGATGTTGATGAATTGTCAAAATGCATGGGCTTTTATGGTGTATCAACCACCATTGGATGTGGTGTAGGTTTGTTGTATTCCTTCCTAGAGGAATCAAAAGCTCTTGTAACAAATTTTATTTCAATTTGAGAGTAGTCTATATGCTTCCTTGTTTTTCTACGATTTGGGGTAAAATATCTATCAGCATCAACCATTGATATTTTTCCTTTCCTTGCACTTGATTTTCAATACGCTTCCTCAATTTGGTTAGTTTGGTCCCTATCCTCCCATATATATTTTCTAGAGTAAGATAGATCACCCTGAACCATATCTTGTGTACCACACATGTCAGAGTGTTTCTCATGTACTTCCAACAGGGATGGAGGATCAGCAATGGCATTCGTGGCATAAAATAATATTTACATTCCCAAAAAATCAATAGGACAACATACTGGAAGAGAAGGATTAGGAATGATTAATATATGTTACTTGTTCACATCTACCTCAATCTCTTTGGAAGGAACCTTGGAAATAGAGGGTCCTACCGCTGCTAGGTTGCAAAGACCCAATCCAAGATTTTGGTTTCTTTTTTCTTCCCAAATAGTTTTTCAGGTCATTGGATTTGAATAATTATAGACACAATCCTTTGAGGTATGTCCATGTTTAATGAAAAAGTGGCTATAATCAGGTAGTTTTTCATAGACTACATCCTGAAAGAAGCTATAGGCACCATTTTCAATCTATATTTGAGAAGGAAGACCCTGATATACATCAATTTCAATATAGACTCTAGCAACTTAAGGTCTAGAATGATTTCTCATTGCTAAATCTAGTTTAAATGGTTTTCCAATGAGCATGGAGATTGGAAATAGGGATACCTATTGGAACCACTGAAGAGGTAGTCCAGGGAAGATAGTCCATATCAGAAAAATGGGGGATTCAACATAGTGGTCCAAATTAGGGGTTCATTTAAGAACCCACATGGAACATCCCCCCAAAAACCATAAATGCACCGCCAAAGGTCTATAGTAATAATACACATAAGAAAGAATAAGGATAACATTCAGTGAGTTCAAAAGGCTGATGTGAAATCCCAAAGTCCGATGGCTTCAAGAGAACTACAAAGGTATTTCAATAAAGGCCAGTGATAGAAAACTTCCCAACAAGCATAAATCAAAAATCTGATGCAAGAAGGATTACCTCATTTATTGAGAAAGATATTTCTAATTGTCCATTGTGATTATAGTGATTAGGTTTGATGTTGATTTCATGAACTACAGAAGTATTAGCATAGGGCTTGGTGGCCTCAAAATCTCATCCGGAAACCACATCAGTGAAATATCTTGGAGCTAAAATCGGGTTTCGTGTGTCTCCCTTAGCCAAGATCATCGGGCTCCCCTCGTGGTGACATTATATATATTGGTAGAAGTATGAAATATATACATATCACAATAGACTCAAATATATATTCCCATAGAAAGATATTAACATGACCCTGAGATTATAGTTAGACCTAATCAAGCACTATGACTAGTCAATCAATTATCATCATGGGAAATCAAACAAAGTAATAAATTTTTTGAGTGGAAATGATACTATATTTTGATCAGTGAAAATAATTGAGTAGGATCCAATATTTTTAAACTAAAAAAGGATGGATACAAGAATTATAAAAGGATATTTATCCTACATTTTTCAAAAAATTTCTCAACCATCAATTATATAGAGGATTAAGGAGTCCTAGAAATATGATGAGGTCTTGTAGAAAATGGGGGTGAATATTATATAGTTAAACTTTGCTGATAATGGGTTTATAAGTCTTTAAACCAGACTATGTTTCCATTAAAACCCGAGCATATGAGGGATGTTCTAGATGATTCACATATCTCATCCTTCTCTATTCATCTAGGAAACACTAAGATGTATAAATATATGATTTATAACCTATAGTGGGATAACATGAAGAGGGAGATTACAGAATTTGTATCATAATGCTTGGTATGACAATAAGTCAATGAGGAAAGATATAAGTATAATGGAATGATATAACCACGACCCATACATGAATTGAAATGGAAAAACATTTCCATGGATTTTATAGTAGGAGTCCATAGTAAAATTAAAGGAAATAATTCCATATGATTAGTAGTCGATTGCATTACAAAATTGGTGTATTTAATTTCCATTAAGGAATATTCCTATCCTAAATAACATGGTAATATATAAATTGTGGAAGTGGTAAGATTTCATGGAGTGCCACTCCGTATTATATATTACCAAGATTTGAGGGTTACCTCAATGTTTTCGAGAAGCCTTTAGAAAATTTTGGATATAGAACTCATCATTATAACTACTTATCACCCATAGAAGGATGGTCATTCTGATATTACCATCCAAACTCTAGAGAAAATTCGGAGACATTTTTCAATGGTTTTACAAGGCAGTTGGGATCAACATTTTCTACTAGTAGAGTTATTTTATAACAAAAAAATCAATTATATCATTAAAATGGAACTTTATAAGGATCGGTATGATAAATTGTATCAAAATAAAACATTTCAAGATAAATTTGAATAAAGGAATTTGATGGTACCTAATATTTTCCAAGATATGATATAAAAGGTTTAAAATATACAGCATCTTATGAAATTTTTGTAGAGTGGATAGAAAAGATATGAAAACAATCGTCAAGAAGACCTGGTGTGTGTAGTTACAGATAAGGGATTCCATTTTATTTCAAAGTGGAATAAATTCATGTGGTTTAGAAAGAAGGGAGATAATAGTCCTATATACATTGACCCATTTGAGATCCTGTATCGCATCAGAGAGGTGACTTATTGACTAACACCTACACCTAACCCATATCATGTAAATGATATGATGAATGTATCCCACTTGAAGAAGTATATACTGGAACCCTCACATGTGATGATTCCAAAGGTGATAGCATTAGAGAAATACCTTTAATATGAGTAGTATTTGGTGAGGATCTTATATTGGTGAGAAAAAGTTTGATGAAATAATACAACTCACTTAGTCAAAGTGTTGTGCTGAAAGCATAAGTTTAAGAAAGAAATCTAGGATCTACAAGAGGTGATAATGTGGTTTTTATCTCTCCTATTTTCACCTTATTATGTAATATAAAATTTCAAAGGGGAAATTCCATAAAGGGTGAAGAATTTAACACACTGAGTTTTTATAAGTGAAAACTACGGTAGATAGCATATGTGATATGCAAATCTGAACCCAAAAAAGCCATTGTAATTAAAATATTATACATATAAAATAGAAATTAAATTACTCAGTATGAATATTATTAAATAATTTATGAAAAATATTTTAATTTTATACTCAATTTATAAATTACTAGGAAATAAACACTAAATTTTAACTAAATACTTTTAATCTTAAAAAATTTGTTTTCTTCATAAATGATTTTTTATGATATTGTGAGAAAATAATATAATTAATTTTTAGAACTTATATAAATGTTATTATATAAAATTAACAAAAATTTGAAATAAAAGTACATATATTATCTTATGTTTAAATTTTTGGATTCTTTGGAAAATATGTTCTTTATTGAATAGTAAAAAATAGTAAATTTTGGTAAAATGTTCATTTAATTTTAAAAAAGTAGGCAATTTAAAAGAAACATTATACATTTTAACTGATTTAAAATTAAAATAATAATTATTTATTTATATTTTATAAAAATTAATAAAATTTGAATCATATATATACTGGATTATAATAAAATATTACTTTTTGTCTTAGAAAATATTATTTTTCTAAAAACTGTTTTAATGTGAATAATGGTTACATATTTCAACTGATTAAAATAGAGTCTAAGGATGAATGATTTTAATGAAATGTATAAATTATATATCTATAAATATTAATTTAAATTAACTTAATTACTTTTCATTTTCATAAATTTAGTAGAAAATTATTTTATTCTTGAAAAATGCTTTTCTTGAAAATATATTTTTTCAGTACATCTGCAAGTTTAATTTTAAATTGAATCATACCACTTATGTTAATTGAATTTAATGAAATTTATTCTATATTTTTAATCATAGTAATAAATATTATATAATATGTCTAAATTAAATTTTTATCATAATGAATATTAATAATAGTACAAATATGTTACCTAGGTTAATGTTAAGACTAGTTTACTAGGTGGGTTAAACAAGAGAGGTAAATGGAATCACATGTTTAAAAAATATTTATATTAAATTTTGGAATTTTTAGGATTCTAATCACCCATATAATCCATTTTTTATCCATTATGGAGGATCATTTCTTGAGTGTGAAATCCCATTATTGAATAGTTTTTGGTATTTACAGGAATTCCATTTGTCCCCCTTATAAAAGTGAACCCCATATCCTCTCATCTCGAAAAATAAAAAACCATTTTTTTCAAATATATACCAAAATAACTTCATTAATTATAATTCCCCCTTCTTAAGGGTATTTTTATTATCATAAATCAAATTTAGGGAGGCTATAGGTACAATCCTAAAGAGGTGGTTTAAAGAAGAGGTATAATTCTTAACTGAGCATCATTATTTTATTTCTTCTGACAATTATTTAAAATCATATTCAAACATGATGATATAAAAAAAGAATATTACCTACACTATTATGTTATTAAGTTAAAATCATACCTTAAATCCTTATCAACTTTCATAAAATGGGAAACAAAACCATCATTCATGTGTTCAACGAACTACCGCCTTGCAAAATGATGAAATTAATTTTCCATAATCACATCTTATGACTTTTCAATATTATTTATTTATTTTTTATATATAATATTAATGAGATTTTCATAATTAATTTAAATTAATATCTAATATACCTTCTTACCTTACAATATATTTAGGAATGGTAATATCATTCATGTGCAATCCATATTACCACCTCACGAAGCGATGTTGTTCATTTTTTTTATTCAAAATTTAAAAATGATGATATATATATATATATATATATGTTTGTGTGTGTGTGTGTGTTCTTAATTAAATATTATGATATTTATGATATAATAATAATTAATTAATGATAAAGTAAACCTTATCTTATTTCCATTATGATAGTTGAAAAATTGATATGTTGCATAAGCATACAAACGATATGTTGTCTCCATGATTGTATCAGAGTTCATTTTTCATAAAAAACTCATGATTTCTTTTAAAATTATAGTTTATGTATAAATGTGATAATTTTATCCTGATTATTATTATATAGATGATTAAATAATAATATATTTGTCCTTATTCAACTTTACAAGGAGATTTTTTGACACATGAGACAAACATCATCAAAACATCTAACTTGAACCAAAATGATTAAATAATTGAACATAACATGATACTGAATAAAATAAAAGTAATTATAAATGTTAAAATATTATTAAAAAATTTAATAAATAAAGTACGTTTATTATAACGACCCATACTTTACATATATTTTTATTACTTCAAAATTGAATCACACTTATTACAACATATAACAAAACCAGGAAAGGACCATATAGGTATAGTGTCTTTAGAAACTGGGAAACATAAACAACTGGTTCATAAACCGTCTACACTGTCTCACATTTATTTCATCATATCTATAGTCCCTTTTGGCATATCTTACTTAATAACCTTCTTCCTGACATGGGGAAAGAAACCATACAAAAGGGTGAGCTCAAATGCTCAGTAAGGGTAAAAAAAAGAAATATCAATCACATCATATTCAGAAGAACATAACTTTTGGAAATCTTAACCTGCACAAGAGATCATAATTTCATAACATGGGATAAATCATAGTAGTGAAATGTAATCCCAATAATCATAACTTAAAACATGAAACTTTGTGTCATACAGATATAATCGTAGATAATCATTTCTTATTAGTCAAGACTCATGGCCAAGACTATCTTAGTGGACAAAGTCCATTTCTGAACCGAGTTCACTCCTCATTTCAGTCCTGTTTCACTGAACCGGTTTAACCTACCGTTCCAGCCATGTCTATCTCATGAGATATAAAATCTTTACCCAATGCATTGGTGGGAGATATAGGTCCCACCCATCTCATAATTATACCATTCTTATGTGTGCCACAAAATCATAAATCATGCATCATTGCATAACCCATGTAATAAAAATGGGAATCTTAAACAACGTGACATCATAAAATAATTCATATAAGATAAAGGAATAAAAATATTTCAATCACAACATAATCAAATAAATGTAATAATAGGGATAGAGACAAAACCCTCTATTATCTTAGATGGAAAATAATGTTGATAAAACTCTTGAACTCCATTCTTGAGGAAAATATCCTTTCTACTTCAAAAACATTTTTCCTTTCTTAACATGTTATACAATTTTAAACTAAAAGATGTTGATTAAAAATAAACTTGAAAACTTGTAAAGGAAGATTCATGGAAATATTGTTTTAAAAATCCATTCATGCCGTATAAGTTAAAAAAAACATTCTTTTTGTACTTTTGTCAGAAAAGTCAAAAAGTACTTCATATGAAAAACGACAAAAGATTCCTTTCATATATTTTACTAAAAACTCACCGAAGGGTAAAATTGGATTTAAAAAATTGTTTGTGGATGGAAATAATATTACATATTGAGGAAACATGGATGTGGATGATAAAATACACCCCAGTAAATACCAAGGTATAAACAATCTCAGATAAAATGAGATTGTGATATTTTCCCTTACCATAGGTCTGATTTGCTTCGTAAGTGTCCGAACCTCCGGTATACTAATTTAAATAATGTTATTGACTTATTCCAGAATCATACATATTTTTATGACATCATATATGGTCATATTCTTAGCTTCATATTAGTAATATTTCATTACTACTTGTTATTCGGGTGTTTATTACTTTTTGTTCTTATGCGTGTTTTGTCGAATAAATTCTTATTTTTCTTTTTAGGTTATAGATACCTCATTTCCAGAATGGTATTAGTGTAATATATATCATATTCATTCATTCAATTCATTTATATAATCATTTTGCAGTGAAGATCATGTAGAACGAGTCGCATCACATCGTGAAGACGGTATTTCGTACGTACGCACGAGCGATGATATCGTTCCCATGATCGTGGAATTGTATTGGAGTGTATGTATACAATTTCAGAATAAATATAACTTTACAATAATCATATATATTCAGTCTTTACACCATTATACCCATCCAAGTAAGGTAGTGGTGGAAAATAGATTACACCACGGTGTGGAGATGGTATTCCGTACGTACGCACACGCGATGATTTCATTTTCCGTAGGATGGATAGATGGTGAAATAGGGTTGTTTAATACTTATAATAACATATCAGTATATGGGTGATACTGATGTTATTACTTAATAATGAAACAACTAAAGAAGAAGAAGTGGAAGAAGAAATAAAGATGAAAAATTGGTGACGGACATTACCTCTTCTTTGAAGAGCTTCTTTGAGACCTCCTTTTAGGGCACTAAAATTGGTCTTTGAAGAAGACCAAGACCTCTAGGATGTCTCTAGAGAAGTGGAGAGAATAAATTGGTAGGGTTTGGCCGAGAATGAAGGCTCAAAGTGGTGTGAGGAAGAGGGGGAGGAGGTGCCCTTTTCTAAGGGAGGAGAGGGGCTCCTTTGGAAAAACTAAACATATTATTTTATTATAAAGCCAAATTCGGTTTTAAATAGCTCCAAATTGATTTATTTATAAGATAAGGTGGGTATGGATCGAAGTCCGCTCATCAAATAGAATTTAGACAAGTTTAGGTTCCTATTTTAACCTTATCATTTAGATTTAACATTAAGTTAAATAATTTTACTTTTACTGTGTCTTCTTGTGTTCTTAAACTATAAGGTCAATAAAATTACTATAACAAGACAAACTAACCCCAAGTTTTTTATTATTAATATAAATAACCTTATCTAAGTCATTTGGCCGAACCCTATATTTTTGGGAATAAAATAACAGTTAATAATATAATATTTGTTTTAAAAACTATTTTATGTCAATTTTGACACTATTTAGTAATTAATTTTTGTGAAAATCATAACAGAATTATTAGTTCGAAAAAAGTTACTTAAATCAATAATAATATGTCATATTAACCTATAAAATTAGTGTAATTCATAAAAAGTCACAAATTACATTTATTTGGGTATTTATAACATCAATTATGTCAATATTTCATTAATTAGATAATTACTGTATCATCGTTGTATCATAAATAAATTAAATTATTTTAAGTCTAAAAATAACAAATAAAATACAATTATTTTGGAAATAGTTTTATATTTCTAATTAATATTTATAGTTGAATTTATCTTATGTATAACCCTATATTAAAAATTATTTAGTTATTAAACTTTGTTTTTAACTATTTTAACCCTTCTTTATGTAAATTGATAGTAAATGTCCTAATATAATCCAAGTGGGCCTAAGTGGTCATTTTTTATTTATAAGGTTGTTTTTGGTCGAATTACACTTATCCAATAGAATTAGGACATCTGTTAGGGTAATAATAATAACACTTTTACCCTTAATTACCCTATTTACTTTTAACCGTGGTAAAAGAAAGTAAAAAGTTACTAATCACCAAAAAATATTTTCATCTCATTGAACCACATTTTAGTCCTTGATATTAACCATGTCTCTTGGATTTTCGAAATTCCACTCACAGAAGTGGTAAAATTAAGTTTTACGAAAAATTCAGTTTTTTTAACTACCACTTAGTGGTTTCACTATTCATCAAAAATTGAAAGTTTTCCGAAAAATACCAAAATTTCACCCTTGAATAATTTAGATATTCAGAATCCAAAAATTAAGTCCATTTTGAAAAATAAAATTTTCAAAATTTCAAAAATTGGTTATTACTATTCATAACGGCTAGTTTTAATAATATTTTAATAGCATATCGTTGTTTAGTGAAACACGGTATTGCGTACGACACAAGCTATCGAGCAAGGCCGCGATTGCGTGTAAAGAAATCCAATCTAGTGTTGTGTGTAGTGAAAGATTCCTTTGATGATTTAAAAACAAAATATTTCCCATAAAAGTCTCAGGTGTTACATTCTGCCCCCCTTAAAATGAATTTCTCCCTCGAAATTCGTCACTTTGTAAAAAAAGGATGAGGATATCTCTCCCTCATCATATCCTCAAGCTCCCATGTAGCTTCTTCTAATTGGTGGTTCCTCTATAAAACTTTCACCAAGCGAGTGGTCTTGTTTCGTAGGACTTTTTCACTACGATCCAGAATCTCTATCTGTTGTTCTTCATAAGAAAGATCTTGTTCCAGTGGTACAACTTCTGAGCTGAGTACATGTGAAGGATCAGGAATGTACTTTCTCAGGAGACATACATGGAACACATCGTGAACTTGAGAGAGATTCGGTGGAAGTGCCAATCGGTAAGCTACCATTCCAACACGATCCAGTATTTCCAAAGGACCGATATATCTAGGGCTCAACTTCCCCTTCTTTCCAAATCTCTTGACCCTCTTCTAGGGATATATTAGTAAGAACACTTTATCACCCACTTCAAACTCTAGGCTTTTTCTTCATTTGTCGGTATAACTTTTCTGTCGACTCTGAGCCGCTCTTATGTGTCATTGAATAGATCGGACCTTTTCTGCCATTTCATCAATGAGATCAGGTCCTAATAGCTTTCTTTCCCCAACTTCATCCCATAAAGTTAGAGTCCTGCATTTCTTTCCATAGAGAGCTTCATAAGGATCCATCTAAATACTGGAGTGAAAGCTATTATTATAAGAAAATTCCACCAAAGGTAGGTGTTGATCCCAACCACCTTTGAAATACATAGAGCAAGCTCTCAACATATCTTCTAGAGTTTGAATTGTTCTCTCAGACTGACCGCCTGTCTGAGGATGTTAAGCAGTGATGAAACTCAACTCTGTATCAAGAGTATGCTGAGGACTTCGCCAGAACTTTGAGTTAAATATCATATCCCGATCATATATAATAGAAAGTGGTACTCCATGCAATCTTACCACTTACTTAACATATATCCTGGCAAGATGATCCAGAGAGAAATCCTCTCTAATAGAAATGAAGTGTGCAGACTTTGTAAGACGATCAACTATGACCCAGATAGCATTATTGCCTTTGGATGTTTTAGGAAGTCCAGTGACAAAGACCATAGCGATGTTTTCCCATTTCTATTCGGGTATGGGTAATGGTTGTAACATCCCCTTGGACATCTGTCTCTCAGCTTTAAATTGATGACAAACCAAGCATCGAGAGACATATTCAGCAACATCTCTTTTCATTCCATCCCACCAAAAGTACTCTTTTAGGTCCCTATACATCTTCGTGCTTCCAAGATGAATAGATAATGAAGAACTATGAGCCTCATCCAGTAGCTCCTTCTTTAATTTGGGGATGGGAGGAACACAAACCCGATTCCTAAACTTTGTTATCCCATCACAATCAAGGTTGAATTCAGGAAAATTTCTCACCTTCTTTTGTAACTCAACATCTTATTTCTGTGAATCTTTAATCTTCACATGTATAGATGGTTGAACATTCATTTTTGAAAGATAAGATTTTTCCCTTTCCATTATAATTACAAGATCTATCCTTTGTAAATCCATAAATATTGGATCTTTTGTTATCCTCATCATGGATAAACTGGCATGGTCTTGTCGACTTAATGAATCTGCCACCTTGTTTGCTTTCCCAGGGTGGTAATGGATTGAGCAGTCATAATCCTTAATCAGCTCCAACCACCTTCTTTGGCGCATATTCAGCTCCTTTTGTGTGAAAATATACTTTAAACTTTTATGATCAGTGTAAATTTCACACCTTTCACCATAACGTTAATGCCTACAAATCTTTAATGCAAATATTACCGCAGCTAACTCCAAATCATGAGTTGGGTAATTTTGCTCATGGATTTTCAAATGTCGTGAGGCATAAGCTATCACCATATCATTTTGCATATGAACACACCCCAATCCCTTCTTGGATGCATCACTGTAGATCACAAACCTTTCTCCACTACAAGGCAGTGTGAGCATAGGTGCACTGGATAACCTTCTTTTCAACTCCTTGAAATTATCTTCACATTCCTCAGTCCAAACAAACTTAACTCCTTTCTGAGTCAACTTATTGAGTGGATTAGATAATCGTGAAAAATATTTCACAAAACGTCGATAATATCCAGCCAAACCAAGAAAACTTTGGATCTCAGTTACTGTTGTTGGTCTCGACCATCTTTCGATAACCTCTGTTTTTGCTTGATCCACAGATATCCCCTCTTTTGAGATTATGTGACCCAAAAATGAAACTTTTTGAATCCAAAATTCACACTTGTTAAATTTGGAATAAAGCTTCTCCTTTCTCAAGGTCTTCAATATAATTCTCAAGTGATCTTCATGTTCTTCCTTGCTCTTTGAATAGACCAGAATATTGTCTATAAAGACTACCACAAACTGATCAAGATAGTCTCTAAAGACTCTATTCATCCAATCCATGAAGATAGCAGGGGCATTAGTAAGACCAAATGGCATCACTGTAAATTCATAGTGTCCACACATTGTACGGAAATCCGTCTTTGGTATATCCTCCCTTTTGACCCTTAATTAATGATTCCCTAAACGAAGATAAATCTTGGAAAAGTATTGAGCTCTGCGTAGTTGGTCAAATAAGTCTTCAATGCGTGGGAGAGGATATTTGTTCTTGATATTGATCTTGTTAAGTTCTCGATAATCAATGTAGATTCTCATTGATCCATCTTTCTTCTAAACAAATAGAATAGGTCCTCCCCAAGGTGACGCACTAGGGCGTATGAACCCCTTATCAATATTCTCTTGGAGTTGCTTCTTCAATTCCTGCAACTCAATTGGGGCCATTCTATAAGGTGTCTTTGAAATAGTTAAAGCACCTGGTATGAGTTCTATTGAAAACTCAACTTCATGATTTGGTGGAAGACCCGGCAATTCCTCCGAAAAGACATCGTCAAACTCCCGTACAATGGGCCCATTCTTAATTGGGAGTTTCTCACCAACCATTTGAGATAAATAACCTTCATTTAGTGTAATCAACACCCATAAGGTGGAAGAAATTTCCACTGGAAGGTTATGTTCATCCTTGCATTGATAGACGATCATAGATTGATCTGGAATATGAAATTTGACTTCCCTTATTTGGAAATTGATATGAGATCCATATAGAGAAAGCCAATCCATGCCAAAAATCACATCAAATTCCACTGTAGGAAGGATCACAAGATTTGCAGGAAGCACTTTCCCACAAACTTCAATCAGAGAAGAATTATAAACTTTTTATGCAACTGTTGTGCCATTAGGGGTTGTCACAGCTAAATCAACATCTAATTATTGAGGTAATACAGTGATATCCTTAAACAAAATCTTCAGAAATAAAAGAGTGGGTGGATCAAGAATCAAATAAAACATTTGCTACTTTAGAGTGGATGGTACATGTACCGTTCACCACATCGTTATCATACTCCACATCACTGATAGAAATTTCATGTGACTTTCCTTTTCCTTTAGACTTAAGAGTTTGTTGATGTCGACCATCATCATCAACCCTTGGATTTGGGCATTGATTGGCATAATGCCCCATCTCCTTGTACTTGAAACATTGAAGTGTATTAGGTTCATTCTATGTATCCCTTCCTTTGTTTTCATCATTAGACATCTTCTTCCCATCATTGCGGCATTCAAATGCCTGATGACCTTCCCTTCCACATTTGAAACATTTACTTGTCCCTTTAAGACAACTCCCTCCATGTTTATTTACACACTTTGAGCATAAGGGAAAACTCATCTTCTTTTCAGTGTGCCCTTTAGATTTTCCTTTGAATTCCATTTTCCTCTTCTTATCAAACCCATATGACTGATGGGTTACTCCAATATCCATCTCGACTTTGAGAGCACATCGAACGATTTCCTCATAGCTATTGAAGTCCCTTATGGCTAACGCCCTTCGAAGACTTGGTTTTAAGCCACTAAAGAATCGATCGATCTTACTCTCAGGTTGGATAATAATACTAGAAGCGTACCTTGAACGTCTTGTACAATTTGCTTCATAGGTACCAATAGATTCATCATCCTTTTGCTTCAGTTCAAGAAACTCTTCCTCCATCTTTGTTTGGAGAATACGAGGGAAGTCATTATTGAAAAATAAGTTCTTGGACTCATCCCATTCCATGGACTCAATTTCATCCCTTTGCCTCGTATTCTTAATAAGATTCCACCATTGATCATCATCTCATTCCAAACGATACACTGCTAGGATGAATTTATCATGTTCAGAACATTGAAGAACTGAAAATATCTTTTTAGTAGTAATAATCCATTGTTTAGAAACTAATGGATCAATAGACCTGCTAAAAGAAGGTGGACGCTGTCTCATGAAAGATTCAATAGAATGTTGCTCCTTCCTTTTCTCATTTTTAAGTCATGCATGATTCATATCTTGAGAAAGTTGTGTGAGCATGGATACAAGATTTTGAATTCCAGCTCCCATAACGTTTGGTTGCTCAGAGGGACAATCATTGCATTGCCCGTCGCATTCCGTATTAACACGGTTCCATAGGGTTCTAGACATTGACTAAAACCAAGAAGAATAGTGTGAGCAACACTAATTATAATAGGAAAAACACATAATCAAGAATAAAATTTCACACTTAAGGTCTTATCCTAGGTTATTCATGGTCATTTCTAAAACACTAAGATTGTGTTCTATGCTTAGACTTATCCTTAGGGTTCTTACTAAGGCTATCACATCCTAGTTTCCAAAGGTTGACTATACCTTTCCTCTGATACCAACTATAATGACCCTAATTTACATACATTGTTATTACTTCAAAATTGAAGCACTCTTATTACAACATATAACAAAACCAGGAAAGTGCCGTATATGTATAGTGTCTTTAGAAAATTGGAAACATAAACAACTGGTTCATCAAGCATCTACACTGTCTCCCATTTATTTCATAATATCTATAGTCCCTTTTGGCATATCTTACTTAATATCCTTCTTCCTGACCTTGGGAAAGAAAACATACAAAAGGGTGAGCTCAAATGCTCAGTAAGGGTAAACAATAGAAATATCAATCACATCATATTCATAAGAACATAACTTTTGGAAATCTTAACCTGCAAAAGAGATCATAATTTCATACCATGGGATAAATCATAGTAGTGAAATGTAATCCCAAAAATCATAACTTAAAACAAGAAACTATGTTCCATACACACATAATCATATAGAACCATTTCTTATTAGTCAAGACTCATGGCCAAGACTATCTTAGTGGACAAAATCCATTTCTGAACCGAGTTCACTCCTCGTTTCAGTCCTATTTCACTGAACCGGTTTAACCTGCCGTTCCAGCCATGTCTATCTCATGAGATATAAAACCTTTACCCAATGCATTGGAGGTATATATAGGTCCCACTCATCTCATAATGATACCATTCTTATGTGTCCCACAAAATCATAAATCATACATCATTGCATAACCCATGTAATAAAAATGGAAATCCTAAACATCGTGACATCATAAAAAAATTCATATAAGATAAAGGAATAAAAATATGTCTGTCACAGAATAATAAAATCAATGTAATAATAGGGATAGAGACAAAACCCTTTATTATCTTAGATGGAAAATAATTTTGATAAGACTCTTGAACTCCATTCTTGAGGAAAATATCCTCTCTACTTCAAAAACATTTTTCCTTTTTTAACATGTCATATAATTTTAAAATAAAGAAGTTGATTAAAAATAAACTTGAAAACTTGTAAAGTAAGATTCTTGGAAATATTGTTTTAAAAATCCATTCATGCCGTATAAGTTAAAAAACATTCTTCTCATACTTTTGTCAGAAAAGTCAAAAAGTACCTCGAACAAAAAACGACAAAATATTCCTTTCATATCTTTTAATAAAAACTCACTGAAGGGTAACATTGGATTTAAAAAATTGTAGGTGGATGGAAATAATATTACATATTGAGGAAACATAGATGTGGATGATAAAATAGACCCCAGTAAATACCAAAGTATAAACAATCTCGAATAAAATGAGATTGTGATATTTTCCCTTACCTTAGGTCTGATTTGCTTCGTAAGTGTCCAAAACTCCTGTATACTAATTTAAATAATGTTATTGAATTATTCCAGAATCATACTTATTTTTATGATATCATATATGGTCATATTATTAGCTTCTTATTAGTAATATTTCATTACTACTTGTTATTCGGGTGTTTATTACTTTTTGTTCTTATTCGTGTTTTGTCGAATAAATTATTATTTTTCTTATTAGGTTATAGATATCTCATTTCCATAATGGTATTAGTGTAATATATATCATATTCATTCATTCAAATCATTTATATAATCATTTTTTCAATGAATATCATGTAGAACGAGTCGCATCACATCGTGGAGACGGTATTCCGTCCGTACGCATGAGCGATGATATCATTTCCATGATCGTGAAATCGTATTGGAGTGTATGTATACTATTTAAGAAGAAATATCACTTTACAATAATCATATATATTCATTATTTACACCATTATACCCATCCAAGTAAGGTGGTGGTGGAAAATAGATTACACCACGGCGTGGAGACGGTATTCCGTACGTACGCACGGGCGGTGATTTCATTTTCCGTAGGATGGATAGATGTTGGAATAGGGTTATTTAATACTTATAATAACATATAGTTATATGGGTGATACTGATTTTATTACTTCATAATGAAACAACTAATGAAGAAGAAGTGGATGATGAAATAATGATGAAAGAATCGGTAACGAACATTACCTCTTCTTTGAAGCGCTTCTTTGAGACCTCCTTTTAGGGCACTAAAATTGGTCTTTTGAGAATACCAGGACCTCTAGGATGTCTCTAGAGAAGTGGAGAGAAGAAATTGGCAGGGTTTGGCCGAGATGTAAGGCTCAATGTGGTGTGAGGAACAGGTGGAGGAGGTGCCCTTTTATAAGGGAGGAGAGGGGCTCCTTTGGAAAAACTAAAAATATTATTTTATTATAAAGCCAAATTCTGTTTTAAATAGCTCCAAATTGATTTATTTATAAGCTAAGGTGGGGATGGATCGAACTCCTCTCATCCAATAGAATTTAGACAAGTTTAGGCACCTATTTTAACCTTATCATTTACATTTAACATTAAGTTAAATAATTTTACTTTTACCATGTCTACTTGTGTTCTTACACTATAAGGTTAATAAACATACTATAACAAGAAAAACGAATCCCAAGTTGTTTATTATTAATATATATAACCTTATATAAGTTATTTGGCCTATCCTTATATTTTTAGGAATAAAATAACAATTAATAATATAATATGTTTTTAAAAACTATTATATGTCAATTTTGACACTATTTAGTAATTGATTTTTGTGAAAATCATAACAGAATGATTAGTTCTAAAAAAGTTAATTAAATCAATACTAACATGTCATATTAATCTAGAAAATTAGTATAATTCATAAAAAGTATCAAATTACATTTATTTGGGTATTTATAACATCAATTATGTCAATATTTCATTAATAAGATAATTACTGCATCATCGTTGTATCATAAATAAATTAAATTATTTTAAGTCTAAAAATTACAAATAAAATACCATTATGTTGGAAATATTTTTATCTTCCTAATTAATATTTATAGTCTAATTTATCTTATGTATAACTTTATATTAAAATTTATTTAGTTATTAAACTTTGATTTTAACTATTTTAACCCTTCTTTAAGTAAATTTATAATAAATGTCCTAATCTAATCCAAGTGGGCCTAAATGGTCATATTTTATTCCTAAGGTTTTTTTTGGTCGAATTAAACTTATCCAATAGAATTAGGACATGTGTTAGGGTAATAATAATGACACTTTTACCCTTAATTACCCTATTTACTTTTAACCGTGGTAAAAAAAAGTAAAAAGTTACTATTCACTAAAAATATATTTTCATCTCATTGAACCAAATTTTAGTCCTTGATATTAACCGTGTCTCTCGGATTTTTGAAATTCCACTCACAGAAGCGTTAAAGTTAATTTTTATGAAAAATTAAGTTTTTTTAACTACCACTTAGTGGTTTCACTATTCATCAAAAATTGAAAGTTTTCAGAAAAATACCAAAATTTCACCCTAGGATAATTTCGATATTCTGAATCCAAAAAGGAAGTCCATTTTGAGAAATAAAATTTAAAAAATTTCAAAAAGTGGTTATTACTATTCATAACGGCTAGTTTTAATAATATTTTAATAGCATATCGTTGTTTAGTGAAACTCGGTATTGCGTATGACGCAAGCTATCGAGGAAGGCCGTGATTGCGTGTAAAGCAAGACAATCTAGTGTTGTGTGTAGTAGAAGATTCCTTTGATGATTTAAAAACAAAATATTTCTCATAAAAGTCTCATTTGTTACACTTATTATTTAGGAATATAAAAAGTTCTAGTGATGAATCTGGCTAGAGGTAAGGGATCTCTAAACCACCCTTCTATTCGAGTTACAACCACCCCCTTTATAAATCACATTATCTCCCTCATTAATGTTATGGAATGATTATAAATTATATATATATATATATATATCTCTTTAATTTTTAATTATACCATTTTCCCTTCCATTGATGGGTTAATACACAACTTATGACCATTTATCTTATTCATTCCATAAGAAATCACTTATTATTATGATATGGATAAATATTATGCAGCCCATTTTCATTCCATAGTTAATTATTTTATTTATAAGTTAACATTGATTTAATTATGCGACATATATATGAATTTATATGATGTTAATGTGAAGGGTGGTCCTATACTTATATACCCTCAAATGCATTAGGTTTTGTTTTAGTATCATGAGACGTCAGGTATGGGATAAATGAGTAAAACTAATATATTATGGGAAATTTTCCACAGTGTGATGTTATATTGATTTTTATCCTTGTCTTATGTTTATTTCATGTTTTATGTTTCTGCTAAACTTACTATGTTACCATGAATTTATGATATCATGTTCCTCTTTTTATGATTCCACTTGATTACATGTGTGACTTCTATTTTATATTATCATGTTATACAATTGACTCATATGTTATGATTCCATATCATGTTTATTACCTCAATAGGATTTTTGGAACAACCCTTTATTTCATTTATACCCATGGTTATCCCATATAGTTTTAGGATATTAATTTTATTTTAGGTTCTCATTATCGAGAATAAAATAAGGTTTCCTTGTATTATTTTCTTTTTGAGGTATTTTGGAACTAGTCTTCCAATGATACAAATCTTTTTACATCCTTGTTATGTATTAAGGGTTATTTATGTTAGGATTTATAATATAATATGTTTAAAAGGATTGGGTCTCTATAATTTTTGGGGTTTGGGGGTTTATAGTTTTGTGTTAGAGGTTTTGATATAGTCCTTAATTTGGTGTTTATTAATATTTCTAACTTTTCATTTTTCATGACTTTCTAATCATCTGAATCAATGGTCTCTTTCCTTTCCATTACCTTTGGTCTTTTCACCTATTGAAATGTTGGAAATTCAAGATACATATATCATTAAATGACATCAATTATCATTAATTGGTCGATCCAAGGACCAATGTAAATTTGGGCTACCTCATCCCCATGGGAAACACAATAGTGTCAATAGAGAGGGGTTTAGAGGCTTTATAGTAGCATAATATTATTTTGGCCACGCAATTGGGTCCAGTCAAAGATAATACTCTTATATAGACAACACAAATTGGCTTTGAGGCAACCTCATTCCCTGTTATTATATATTATTAATGATTTGACACCATGGTGAAAAGGGTCATCTCAAAATAATTATAGGAAATATATAGAATTATATCCATGTTCTCTTCTTCATTTTATCCATATATTATGATTCTAAGAATCCCAGAATACGAGGAATACCTAGAGATGGAGAAAGTAGTAAATTGATCCCACAAGGGTCTAATATCACTTCATAGTTGTAAGGGTCCCTATTAAGTAAATTCCATAACAATATTTTTCTACTATATCTAGAAACTACATAAAATACCTAAAAGAAATAGATGGATTTGATCAATAGTCTTATAAACAGATTTCATTCCAACTTGGAAAATTAATTTGTAATCTCTAAAATCTATTGATAACAAATCATTGATATAGACCAGGTTAGGTATTATAGGTAAGTAATGATAGAATTGAAAACCTTTATTTTGAAAAATAATGCTTCCTACATGTTCTTGTATGAGGGATCACCCATGACTATGGAATGGTTTGATAGTTTAGAAATTTCTAGAATGAAATCACTCTAGGGTTATAGTATTCAAGTTTAGTTCATGGGGTGTTAAAATATTTTAATTATCCACAACCTCTATAGCACCTACTTCACTCCTTTTTCTTTGACACAACCCCAAACTGAGCAATCAAACTACATAACTAATGTTATAGGCTTGGGAGCTAGCATATAGAGGTAGGAAATTGTTTTAGTATATACTAACATATTTTTTTACTATAATATACATTTTAATAATATATTATCTTTATATATAGAAGAAGCTATAAGACTCCACTAAAAATAGCAATATGACTATAATAACATCAAAACTATTCTGGTTGAAGACTCCTCTGTTTGTCTATTCATACCACCTCTAAGATCAAAACCAGAAAACTCCCCTCTTGAAGGTAATTCCAAAGGAACATGCATGGATTTAAAAATCAATAAAAGTTAAAGAATTCCCCATCCTCATTAATATCTCCCTCTTTTAACTTTGAAAATGATGAAATATGAAATTCCTAGCGGCTATATAATATTACAGAGTCACTATGGACCAAAGTGATCAATTATCACAGCTCATGAATGTGTGGAAACAATTAAGGAAAAGAAAACATGGTGTAGTCATTGTAAAACACAAGGTATGTGTTTATGGTAGAGGAATCATGGAGGAAAACAAACATGTAGAATAGATGAATTCGACTAATATTGCATGGTATAAATTGGGATAACAAAACATGTTGTAAATCACGGAATAAACAAAATGAAAACTATTTTAATTTTATAAAAAATATAAAGTATTATAAAAAATTCTAAAATTATATATATAATGTACTATAACTTAAAATGTTATTATTTTTCTATATTATCCTGACCAATCAGCTAGTTTAGTTTGTTTTCACTAAATAGAAAAACACTAAGAATAAAAATAATTATGCAAGTATGATTATCCCTCGTAATATTCTATAGTATCCCATGTATTCTTATACCCTCTAATCAGTTTATATCTAATACAATTTCATCCTCTTAAATTTAAATACAATTCTATGAAAAACATTTAATAGAGCTTAATAAATACTACTTGAGTCTCCAACTGAATAGAGGTCATTAAATCAATAAGGGAACCAAAAACCGACAACTGATACTAGAGAGAAACATTCATCTGAAATAAAAATAATAATCATGAAACCAATATAAACAAAAAATATCAAAAAATAAATAAAATAGTAAGGTAGTATGAAACCCATATCAACCAACCTCAGGAATTCAATAGGATAATAATCTCAACTTGGGTCCAAATATCCTAGACACTAGACCAACACTCATTTTCTTTTCTAACCACCCACTTGAAAATCATATATAGATCTAGAACAAGGAATTTATAAGAATGATACATAATATATATTCCTATATCTACTCTAAAATATTCTAATAACAACTACCAAACATTTTCAGTGTCGAAACTAGGGAATATCATGTTGTTCTGGGCTATACTATCCCGAGATTTAATCTTTGGAAAATATTTTCTTATGTGGATATTTTTACCACACTGACAACACCAAAAATTATTATAAAATCTCTTATTCATCCAATATTTTATATTATTATTATTGTAATATCTAATGTTAATCAACTGGGGTTCAATCTTAACCCCACCAGCCTTCTCTTTCAAACCATGGGGATGGATATCTTTAGATAAAAATAATACATTAACTTCTTCTAAAGTGATAGACACTACAAAAAAAACATGGTTTAGCGGCAGTTTTGTGGCGGCGGCTCACAAAACCGCCGCTAAACCTTTTTTGGTGAAGGTTTCGCGATGGTTTTTAATAAACCGCCGCGAAACCCGAATTATTTTACACAGACGCCGACCCTTTCCCCCTTCCCCATCGCGATCCCTACCCCTCGCCACTCTGCACCCCCCGCGCTGCCAGCGACTCCCCACCCCCCGCGCTGCCGGCAACTCCCCACCCCCCGCGCTGCCGGCGACTCCCCACCCCCCACGCTCCCAGCGACTCCTCACCCCCGCGCTCTCCGGCGAAACCAGAACCCCCCCGGTGCCCCCCTCGACAACCGGTGACCCCCTCGACCACCGGCGACCCCCGCGCCCCCCGCGCCCTTATAAAATCTAGGTCCTACTACACTTGGTGGAAGGTTGGTTTGTTTATCATATAGTGGGACATACTTGTGTGATTGAAATTAATTGAATGGAAATTCCATTTATCTAAAAAATATGCACTTCTAAATCTTGATAAATGCAGTTCTTCACCAAAACAACTGGAGGATATTCCTCCCCCTTAATACATGGGCAGTGTAATTCATTTTAATTTTTTTTAGAGCATATGAAAATTTTTCCACTTCTTTTTTGATAAATTATATATCATGTTTTTCTTTATTATGTTCTTATAATGAGTTTTGTTTGCATAATACAAGATACTATTATGATTCTCAATTTTATTTTTCTTATCTATATGAAATTTTTATGAACACTTTTTTGTGTATTTTTATACTTTGATTATACATTGTTTATGTTGTGGAAATTAAGGTATTTAATGATGGTCGTTGATGACAATATGGAAGAGGAGTCTTAAGTGGGGATGACTTTCACAAAAAACTGCATTGTAAAGAGAAATACAAGGGAGTCAATATAGACAACATCTTAGGCTTGTGGTTCCTCTTCCTTCTCTAGAACTTTTTATTGCACTTTAATTTCTATTGGATTTACATCATCCAAAGATTAATGAACTTTTATATACATATTTTTACATTTCAGTAATTTTTTCGTAGTTTTATTGAATTTTTTTCATTCATAAATGTCTAAAAATTTGTTGTAAAAAATGGCCTGATAACTTTTATAACTTTATATGATCGCATGTTTTTGTGGATGTTGTGAATCAGGTGGGATTTGATATCAATATTTCTACTATCCTTGAGTGGTTGTTTGTTCATCTATAGTTTAATTTTAAGATAGGATTGAGGAATGAGGCATATTTATGAAGAACTATTGTGTGATCAAGGGTTATTTTTAGTAGCACTTCATGACATCTAATTGGGTTACTAGTATTTTTTTCAATTCTATTCAGTTTTTAAGAAGTTTCATTGAATAGGGTGGTTATTATATCACGTGCAATCACATGGGGGTTGATGCTGGTTTTTTTTAAAATTATGTAAAGGAAATATCCATATATTGGTCTTCAAAGACCAAAAATCCAAAAATCCTTCATTTTTATGAAATATTATAAGCAAAAAGATTCACCCACCTCCCAAGGGGAGCCTCAAGATGGAAAAATATGGCCTACATCTACTCTTTCCAAAATATAGTAGATTATAGAAAATTGATGAGGTGTTGGTCCTCCTCAATAATTCCCTGAACAAATTAGCATGATACTGGGCATTGATGATATTTCATTAGAGAAGTTGTGAAACCATTATTTTGGACTGGTATTTGAGATATATATAACCTTTCTCTCCTTTTCGGTTTTCATTGAAGAACATATCTCTTTATTGTTGGGTTAGTTTTTCGTCATTCTTTAGGCTCAGATGTCTAATATTAACATGTATTCTATTCCTCCTATATCGGGTTTGGATGCGGAAGGTTGGGTATATATGTGCTCAAACCTAATTGAGTTATTCCCACACATGTCATGTATATATAGATAATGTACAAATTAGTTGTGTATTATGTTGCGAAAAGGGATAATTGGGTTAATTTGACCTTACATGGTGGTCGGTGATTATAGATCAATATTCGATCTCTCTATAATTCATTCGTTTCATATTATTATCAGGATATGTAATATTTCCCTATTAGGTGTATATTTTTTCCATTTGTTTTCATATTACCTATTTTACTATTTTTTATTTTCTAAAGTAAATAACATGATAGAATGTAAATATTTAGTTTATTTTCTCTTATTTTTATTATTATGACCATATTCATATATATGGTTGGGTGCATGCCTACATGTACATTATGAAGAGGCCTACCATTATAATTATTCATTCTCGTCACTTATCATTAAAAAATGTCCCATGGTGGAAAGAATTGGGTTTTGGTGGCCTAGTCTCCCACCGTGAGGAGGTCATTACTGCGTCAAGTCTCAAAAAACCATAATGGGAAATAAAAACACATGGGTCATCAAAATAATGAAATATCTAAAAAATTATTTCAATTATGACAAATATACATGCCACCTTATCAACAACTACATGACTTAAATATTTCAAAATACCAACATATATTCCTCTGATGTAGACATTGTTTTTGGGAGAGGCAGATAGATAGAGAAGGGGAAGGGGAATAAATTATATGGTTAGGAAGAAGTATATGTAACTAACACATCAAAAAGGTGATTCTAATGTCAAATAGGACATCATTTGATTTTAAACTACTTGCATCAACCTTGGATAAATTCCTCTACAACATCATTCATGGCCATTGTTGGGGTCAAACATGTAGTATTATTTCCATCATGTATGACTACATTTGATGTTACCTTTACATTGTTCTTCATTTATTTTTGGATTTTTTGGTTAGATTTTGGAGATTATTTACACTGGATCGTTGTATAAATCATCTTATCTGATAATTATGTTTCTCAAAACTGATATGAGATGTCCCAACATTATTATATCATGTTGTAACATGTCATTGGGTTAGAGGTACATCACCATTTATAATTTTTAAATAGTTTTAATTAAAATTAGATTAAGTAAAGTTAATTTTTTGATTGACTTGGTTCAACTTCATAGGTAATTTTTTTGGGATAAAGTTTGGTGTTCACCACAAACAATACATAAGTGGTTGGTTATTATATAGGTGTGATGAGGTGGGCTGGTGATTTTTAGGCAATTATTCCTTGTTGGTTTTAATTGAAATAAATTATAATTTTTATAATTAAATTATATAATTAACTATAAATTGTATATAATTATGTATTTGGTGTTGTGCCTTGAGATAGGTACTAAAGATATGATTTCAGATTTAAAAAATCATAGACAAGAGTTATAGGGTTGTTCTTAAAAAGTGAAAAAATAGAATTAATGTGAGTAGTCCTTCAGCATTTCCCATGTGTTTATGAATTTGATGTATGTATGTGTTTTACATTCTCACCACTATAGTGATCAAACCCTTTTAAAAAATAAATTTTTTTATTAAAATAAAATTCTTATAAATGAGATTAATAATGTTTCAATGTCTAAGACAACCCTTGAATAAAAAACTGGTTCTTTATATGTCGATGGTTGAAGACATGATTATAAATGTCTGACTAGTAATACTCAAACCTAGAGAGGTGACACTTCGATGAATAAAGTGAACATATTGGCCCTCTTTATAGTTGGTTGTGTATGAAACCATTGAGAAACACCATTCCTCTTGGATGAAATCTAAGGTCAAGCCTAAACAATCACATAATGTCTCAAGTTTAAAATGCATTATGATCAGTTTCGATCCCACATCAATGGGGTGTTGTTTGAGGCAACATAAATGTGTGATCGATAGTGTTATGATAAGTGTGTAGCCCGATATTCTTATTGCTCCTCAATGAGGTGTTGATGTTGTCTCCTATGGACCAGACTTGTTTTGTTGGTCTGAAGTGGTAAATGTGATCAATGAATCATCTTTATTATATTATGCATACTTTATGATCAATGGTTCATCTTTATTATATTATGTTTCTGTAATCTTACACTATCGTATATTTTTGTGTAGGCACATTGTGATATACATGGATAAAACCTGGATCACATTACCGAGGAACACACCTCAATATAGGGTTTGAATGAGTTTTTAGATTTTGCAATTTCTAATCGATCCAGTGAAGGAAGAATAAGATGTCCATGTCCTAAATGTAAATTTAGAACATGGTTGAATAGGGATGAAGTTTATGAACATTTAATATTGAAGCAATTCCCTGATCAATATTTGTGTTGGATTTGGCATGGAGAATCAAACAATACAGAAAGATTGAGGACTGATGTTAATCCACAGAATGAGGTCCCAAGTTTTTCGCCAATGGAAAATGAAATGCAAAACCTCATAAATGATGCATTCGGCACTACAAGACACCACTATGAGCATCAAAACATATCAAAACAACTAGAAGATGATGCTACAAATTGCAACGTGACAAGTGATTTTTTTGAGACTGTAACACAAGCATATCAAGATTGTAACATATAATTGGATCCTCCTCTTGATTCTTTGGAGCCAAATGTATGGGAAAACATCAGTGAGGAAAATGCGTTTCATGATTTAGTTGACGATTGAAATCAAAAGTTATATAGTGGGTGTTTGAAATATTCAAAGCTTTCATTTCTGCTGAAGTTGTACCATATCAAATGTATTTGTGGAATTACAAATAAGGCAATGTCTATGTTATTGGAATTGATTCGTGATGCATTTCCTGAAGCAAAAATCCCAGAATCGTTTTATGAGATCAAAAAAGTTGTAAACAAGCTTGGTCTGAATTATACAAAAATACATGTGTGTCCCAATGATTGTATGCTTTACTGGGGAGAGGATTCAAGTAGACAGAATTGTAAGAAATGTTCTTCTTCTATATGGAAGTCAAAGGGTAATGTTGGAAGTATGACTGAACATAATTTCATGGAGAAGAAGAAAAGGAACACACCTGCAAAAGTTTTGCGTTACTTTCCTTTGAAGCCTCGATTGCAAAGATTATTCATGTCATCAAAAACCGCCGAACACATGAAGTGGCATGCTATAGATAATAACAATAATGTTTTAATGATACATCCATGAGATTCCCAATCATGGAAGACATTTGATTTATTACATCCAGATTTCTCAGTTGATCCTAGGAATGTTCGATTGGGATTGGCTGCCGATGGATTCAACCCATTTGGGACTTTGAGTACGAGTTATAGCATTTGGCCAGTTGTTTTGATCCCTTATAATCTGCCTCCGTGGATGTGTATGCAACAAACATCTTTTATCATTTCGATGATTATTCCTGGAAAAAAAATGCCTGGAAATGATATTGATGTATACCTGCAGCATTTGATTGAAGAATTGCAGGAGTTATAGAGCAACGGTGTTGAGACATTTGATGTTTCTTCTAAAACAATGTTCAAAATGAATACTGCTTTAATGTGGACCATTAGTGACTTCCCTGGGCTTGGTAATTTATCTGGTTGGAACACTTATACGGGTTTGGCTTGTCCCATTTGTAACTTTGATTTCGAGCCCAAACGACTACCTCACAGTAGACATCGTGATGATAAGCGGATGGTATTGAAATATATATAATTATATTATCCTCATTTTACATTTATACATGTACATGAAGAGGAGATAGACATTGAATACAATACTGTTAAATAGAATTTTATTTATTTCAGGATCTCTCAAGATAGAATGCTTCAAACCGGGCAAAGCAGGTCATCCCGCACACTGCGGGTTCAAAAAGCTTTTCAAGAAGCCGAATGTCATTGGTAATCTTTTAATTAGTTTAAATATTTATAAGATAATATTATCTATTTAACATATTTAATTGTTGATTTATCTTTTTTTAATGCAGTCACAGAGTTTAGGTCATGATGCATCCCGAATAGAACTGTGGCTGGATGTTCATGAAAAAACAGATGGAAGTTTTGTTAATGAACCTGCCAGAGATGTTGGGGTATGAAGTCAATTATTTATTATAATAACTTATTATCAGTTTTTACTGTGTTAATATATAATGATATTTGATTTATAGGTAAAAATTTAAGAAATATGGGATGCCAATCCTGGGCAATCCTACTCAGTCTCCCAGGATGACCTGGTTGGTAAAGGCCTTGGGAAGGAGCATCCTGGTAGAGTGCGCGAGATGGGTTTGGGACCTGTACCATCTGTGTTCTTTCGCATGCCATCAGGGATTTCGGCTACATCTACTCTTGCTTATAGTCATTTCATACCTGAAGATGCTTAGAGGGAGATGTCTTCTCTACGAAACACAGTTCACCAGTAGGGGGATCAGATATCTGGTTTGCAGAAAGAGTTGCTTGAAATACATCATTATATGAGCAGATATGCCCCCGGTGGTAGTGCATCGGGTAGTGGTGAGCAGGTAAATAAAAAAAATCAAAATCATATAGTTTGAAAACTTTTATTGGTTTTAAGTTGTATTATAAATATGCAACAATATTTAATTTTCAATATAATGTTCTTACAGGTGGAAGCAGGTGGTGGAGATGAAGGTGGAGAGGGTGATGATGCAGCATCAGATGATGAGTAGTAGTATTGTTGATGTGTTGAACAAGTATGATAACGGTTGGATTGTATATGTAACATTTATGGCACATAGTTGCCACAAAGCATTTCCATATATGTAACCCATATTAATACCATTTCTACTATATAGAAGCATTCGGGTATCCCCATTGTGTAAGCTCGATTCATAAATGGATTGGGTGTTCTAACACGCTAGTTGGGTTGGTTTCATCTTTTATGAAAAATGTTATGGAGTTTGTGAGTGTGAGTCAGATAAGTGTCACATGTGCGATTAAGGTGAATCTAACCTAGTTCTCTTATGAGTAGTTGGGCTATCTCTTCTTTTCATGACTAGGACACTCCTAATTTGGGGAACATCGTGTCAGATATAGTAAAAATGTCCTTCTAGGTAGTAGAAGTGATGGAAGTGTCTTAGAGGTGATGGAAGTGTCTCCAATCTTCTGATAATATTTATACTCTCTTAGTGTACTCTTGCTTAGCAACGAGCATGTCCCCTATCTTTACGTCATCCTCGATGCACTAAGAGAGCATCAGTTATATACCGAGCTAAAGCTATCAAGTGTTATTCTTTTTTAATAAATAGTTTTTATCAATGTTTCATGCGGGATGCATGGTTTTTATTGAGGCATGGTTAGTTCTTGTGTGATACCTGAGTTCCTGTGTAGGAATCCCTTGGACAGACTTTTGGACACCAACCGTTTCCTTTGACTTGATCACTAGATGAATGTCATTCTAGGCTTAGTAAATGATCTTATGTGGATGTTTTGGTCTTTGACCAATATCTCACTTTTAAACTTGGAGTATGGACTACCTAGGGATAGTTACTTGGACTCTAACTTGATGATCTTATTTTATCCCAAACTTATCGTCGGACTCAAAGGTGATGTTTAAAGGGTAATGATTATAGTGGGATGGATCTAGGTTCCACCATTTTTCATGCTGGGGAACAATGTATTAAATGTTTAGGTGATGGAATGTCTATGAAATTTCATTTAAAGTCAGGTATGGGCTTATGTGAATGTGCTTGTGGTAAACACTGGATTTCATAGAGGAAGGAATTGTGGTTCAGGTTGTGATATGTGAGTCATCTAAGCTGAGTATCTTGGGAATGGTTAGCTGAAAGTGGATTGAATTATTATACATCTTCTTAGATGTATATAGGTGAAAGTATCCATTTAAATAATGTCACTAGGCTAATCTGGGTATCATGAAAGGGTCAAAAATGTCTTCTGAGAAAGATTGCATGACTAGTTTCAGTTAGGCTGATTGGCATTTGACTATTTATTTATAGTAAGGTCCCTATTATGGCCTCAGAAGTATTTAGGATTTCCCAATTAGAGGAAAAATTCCAATATTATCATTGGAAATCGTTGGATATTATTTTTAGGAAATCACAATGGTGGAGAATACTATGGTTCATAATTTTCTGTTAATGTTAAAACCTATGGTGGGGAGCACCATCGGTTGGATGCTTAAAGGGATGACGATGTGATCATTTATCTAGTTGAACGGGCCTAGGTAAGCACCAAAAATATCAAGTTTGGGTGGTATGATAGGTGCACACTGTTTGTCTAAAACTGTGCGAACCTGTAGTAGAAAACCATGCGGCTGGAGTAGGTGAGAAAAAGTGCCCCACACGGGCTGCACACAGTTTTCCAAACTGTGTTCCTAGCTCACATGCTTAGTGCCACTTAGGCATTATTATCACACAATTCATTACACATTTGTCACATAGTTAGGGTAAACTATGTGGGGAAACCATGTGAGGTAGGATTCCTAAGTAGTGGGAGTCTCACGGTTGGTGTACGGTTTGGAAATTCATATAGCCAAACCATGTGAACTATTCTTAAGGGTGAAATTACCATTTTTCCATTAATTGGTGAAATGTTTTAACTCCCTTTCTTTCCTCCTTATTCTCCAGCATTCATAGCTCCCTCCTCTATGGGTTTCTCCACCTCCCTCCATTAGGATTTGATGGTTCTCCTTCATCCATCATCAGATTTTATCACCATCAATCCCTAATTTATCAAGGTACAATATCGTATCCCCTATTTTCAGGGTGGATTTATGTTTCATAGATTTCTTCCCTTAGGGATTTTAGTTATTTTATTTATTCATGTACTAATGTGTATCATGCTACCTTCTATATGTATACTATTTTTTAGTTTTTTATCTTCATCTGGACATGAATTCATGGTTGTAAATTGTCATTGGCCTTTTATATTTAGTTTATATTATTCATCCAATGCTTTGTCTTTAATTTATTGTTGATTTAATTATTATATGTTGTTTCTCTATTTATTATACCGCTATACTACACTACCAAGAAGGGGGTCGAGATCCCCATGAATCCTAGGTGGTCTCTATATTCTGGTTTGATTTATTTTTCAGGGAAGTGGTGTAGTAGAACCAAATTTTTTTTCCATTTCAGCATTTAGCGGTGGTTTTAACTGCCGCTAATGCAATACTTGGTAGCATTTAGCAGTGGTTAAAACCACTGCTAAATGCCTTGTTGGGCAGCATTTAGCAGCGGTTTTAACCGCCGCTAAATATATTACGTTTATATTTAGCGGCGGTTTTTACCACCGCAAAATAGGCGCATCAAACGGCATAATTTTGCGGCGGTTAAAACCACCGCAAATAAAAAAGTGTGGCAGACCCATAAAACTGCCGCTAAATGGAGAGAAACCACCGGGAAATGACACATATAGGACACATTTTTTAAACCGCCGTGAAATAGAAAAAATCGCAGCTAAAAGATTGCCGACGCCAAGTTTAGCGGCGGTTTAAACCGCCGCTAAGGGCTACTTTTGTTGTAGTGAGACACTCTAATATACATCATAAAATAATTGAATGAATTAATATACTCCTAAAGAGAGTTCAAAAGAATAATGGTAGAGTCTTTATCACTTATCCCAACATTAATATTAGATAAATCGTAGCAATACATTTTTAAATTCATCTAAGTGAACTCAAATATAAGTATCATGAGTCATTTTAAAATTCTAATGTCTGGTTTTATTATAATGACAACTAAGAAGGAATTAATCATCTATAGGTCGTCATGATTCAACAAAATGGCCTTATCAGTTATTTCATCAGTGAATTAAAAACAAACATTACTATTTACAGTCAGAAACAACACACTATAGAATTTATCGTGAAATATAGATTCATCATATACATAAGTGGGGATCAACTCTCCTTCTATGTAAATGACAAAATTATTTCTTGGGACCTATGAGAGAATCTTAAATTATATTATGGACAAGCAGTGCTAGTATTTTCACTCTCTAAAAATTAAAACGATTCCCTCTTTTGAACTTCTAAACCTAAAGCATAGCTCAAGACATCAATAAACCAAATAATAATCTCTAATAACAATTTTTAGAGGAAAGAAGGCTAAGATGACTAATTGCACACCCAACACTATCCAAAGAATATCATATATAATGATGTGATTTGAGAAGAATATGAATGATAAGAAACCAAATTCAAACAATGATACTAGAAATAAGAAAGAGCAAAGAAAAAGTTGAAAACTAAAGAACACCAATATTTATTTATTTAAACTATGTTGGTACTACATCCATAAAAAGAGTGATATAATTGATTCCTTTTATTATGAAAAAATACAACCATAGGATTAAAAAAGGTATGAGCAAGAGATAAAAATTTTATATTCCCAAGCTATCTAAGAATGATGGACCTATCACTTCAGTAACCTGTAGTCATAAAAATACACTTATAAGCTCAGGAATACACCAAGAACGTAGAAATAGAAGAAGATAAATACGTTCTAGGCTGAAGAGTCCTCTAATAATCATTAGAGACCACATCCAATCTCACAAGTTTCAACCTATCCACAGAAATGGAATACTTGTGAAACAACTATGAATTGGAACATCAATCAGATCTATGTGATGATATTTCCTCCTTACGCTTTCCCAATATTCACTCAGATAATGGAAGAAGCTAAAATTCACAAGAGATAAAGAATACCAAGAAGTCTCTCCACATCAAAGTGATTAATTTCCACACCTAAAGAAGACAGTTTCAGATTCACACTAAAATTTTCATTAAATTTAGGTGTATACATCTTCCCATGTGGTTCCATAAGTTATATTACATTATGCATGGATAAAATGGAATAAATTATGAATGTATTAAATGAAATGGATTTATTAAATTAATTTAAAGGATATGTAAAATGGGAATAAACATATATCGATACATTGAATATTTCCAATGCATTTAATTACTTGAAAAGTGTTAATGATGGATATATAAAGGGATGAGATCCATCATTTTGGTAAAAATTTACTGTAATAAATCCTCCATATTCTATCTTCTAACCATTAAACCATTTTTTAGATATTTAAGTCACTAGAACCCCTTTAGTGTATCAGGTTCCTCTTGTTATGAACTAGAATTTGAAGGCCAGTGTTCCAAGCATGGAGGTTGCAGTAATTCATCTACTACTCTGGTCATCTTTATCAACAAAATCATATAGAGATTAGCATGTAGTGCAGGAATCTTTGAAGCAAGGTACACATGTTTTTCAATGGTCCATTATTTCTAGTTTTACTCATTTTAACTTATCCTTGAATGGATATCATTGATGTTTTGATCTCTAGATCTCATTCACTATTATAAATATATGTTATTTATCCCCTGTAAACCCTTTAAATTGTATCAAAGTGACATCCATGTTTTATATTTTTTAAATCATGCATGAAATAAGGAAATGTAAAAAAAATATGGAAATGTTTTCTCTTGTTGAACGTAATAGGTAATCCAGACTAAATTAAATATGTAAAGAAATCATATTTGTCTCTCATGTTTTTTATAAATAAAAAATGTTTATTTATTAATAAAAAATCAATTATGAATTGGGTTTTATTATATATATTTTATATAAATAATAGATAATATATTTTATAATATTTATAAAATTTATAAAAGTGTTTTATAATTAATTATCTATAAAATATTTTTGGTTACTTGATAAATGATTTTTTATTAAAAAAATTATAAAATAATAAATTAATATTAAATATATAACATTAGAAAAGTATATTTTTCTAATATTTATGGTTTATAGAACGTTTATAAATAATAGTTAGAGGTATTATGGGAATATTTCAATTTATAATTATTTTAAATTAATTAATTCTAATTGTTTTATATCTAATTATATAATTTTTTCTGAAACATTTATTAACAGAAAATACAAAATAATAAATGTCATTATTTTAAATAACTTTTATCTAATTATATAGCATTAATTGTGATTATTAAATAAAATTTTATTTACAAATTATAATGGTGATTTATAAATAGTTCAACATTGAAAAATAAGGAAAAATCTAAAAATTTTATATTTAAATTATGAAATATTCATGATTTTTAATTTGATTTGATCAAATAAAATTGGGGCCTCATATGAGATTATTTAAACCATGTTAATAAATTTTTTATTTTTGATATTATTGGTGTTTCAATAATGTTTAAGAATGTGATCTAGAGATTATGGAAAATATTTTCAAAACTATGTTTGGATTATAAATTTTTTATAATTCATAAGACATCCTGAAATATAATGTATAGTATGAAAAGTTTATATTATTGAATACATATAAAGCTATTAATTTATAAATAAATTATAAATTTGTATTGGGATTTATAATTTTTTTACATAACTGTATGAAATATTAAATTGTGCATACTTGTTAATCTAAAATTTTTTTTATTTCAATTTTGAATTAAATTATATTATTTATTAGTGGTTTATTAATAGTCAAAGGGTATTTCATAATGATTTTAAAATTTATAAAAGGATATTTTATAAATTAATTAATAGTAAATCATTTATATTTAATTGATTAACTGTCATTGAAACATTTATTATAAATATTTATTTAGTATTTAGAAGTTTATATTGGGAATAAGATTTTCAAATTAATATAGTTTATAATTTTTTTGTAAGTTATAATTAAAAGTGATACAATTTTTTACCAAATTATATTTCATATATGCAATGTTTAAATATGATATTTATATAGAAATTACAATGATAATTTATAATGAGTTTATAAATCACACAGATAAGGATAAAATATTAATAAGTTTATATATAAAATTATGGGGTTATCGGAAATAAGTAATTTGAATTCATCAAATTGAAAGGGTCATATATATGGACATTATTGATGACCACATAAATAGTTTGGATGAATGATTTGATTAAATGATTAAATAATGTATAATTAAGTATATTTTGATTATGTATACGGATTATATAATATAAATTTATTTTTAAAATATTTATAATTCATAAAATAATTATTTTAAAATAAAATTTCATATAATGTATAATATGATAGATTTCATATTGAAATTAGATATAAAAGGGGTTTTCATGTTATTTTTTATTCTTCATAATGTTCATCTTAATTATAAAGGTTTAGAGTATGATTTTAATTTATGAAATGTTCATAAATTTCTATCACATTTAAATTTATGAAATATTCATTAATTTATGAAGTTTTTACGTACTATATTAATTTATATAAAAATTTTATTTTGAGAATAATGTGTATGAATGTGTTTGGTGATAAAAAGGTTCTATGTGATATATCCCTATATTACCTGATTTGTACGACACCATAAAAATTAGTTTTCATTAACCTTGACCTAAATTTGTTTTCAGATTTATGAGAATGAATAATGTTATTTAATATAGTTGTTTCATATTAGTTACTAGATATATTATGAACTTAGTTCTCTCTAGTGTAAAGTCTCTCCAGGGAATGGGACTTGTGATTGGAATACCTACCAACTTGGAGACCAATTCCCTATCTAGGATGGTGAATGGGGTTGACTATCTATTACTTGAGGCATAATCATATAGATATTATAAATTTCATAAAGTTAGATACCTTTACATGGGGTGTTTATATACCTTGTGTATATGATTCATTCAAATTTATGTGAATATACATGGATTCTATTTATTGGTATGTAACAAAAAATAAAGACTGTGTAAAAGATTACACTTTAATGTGGTGTTAACGCATTAATTTGATGGATGGAATGTGAATTTTAAAAACTAAATCATTAAATATCTCATAATCAAAGGTATAAAAAATTATTAAGTAAACCCCATAGATACTCATTGTGAGATTCCTTCCAAAGTGACACTTGTCAAGACATTGATCATTCAACTAGAAAGTATTGATCTCAGAATGAGTACATTTAGATTATCATATGTAAGGTAAGTAATAAGTGACTCTAAATTTTCTTGTTGGGAAGGTTAAACTCAGCATGAGTATCCCCTAATTATCCTTTTTATATTATTCAAATACTTTTAATTAGGATACACTAGGTGGGAAACACTAATAGTTAGGATACCAAAGAAATGATGTTGAGTTTCTCCGTATGTAATATTGAGTAAAGAGTTATCCTATAAACTATCCATGAATCATAAATATTTTGATTGGGATGAATCCCCACCAAAATAATCATGGATTATTTAAAAGAAGAAACTACTATAATTAATGATGAAATATATATCTGGGATTACTAAAATGTTACGATGTATGGGGTCATCA
Organism: Viscum album; assembly: GCA_963277665.1. Classification (NCBI taxonomy): domain Eukaryota; kingdom Viridiplantae; phylum Streptophyta; class Magnoliopsida; order Santalales; family Viscaceae; genus Viscum; species Viscum album. The sequence goes on along the minus strand of OY728123.1, from coordinate 739,627,821 downwards.
GTTTTAGTGGGAGAACATTAATTAAATTTCATTGATGAAAAGTAATAAAACATGATCATCAAAAAACTTGTCTATTATATATAAATAACAACATAATTAACTATCTAAACATTAATATTAATCATTATGTGGAGAAAATAAAATGTAAAAACTCATAAGACTGGTAACTTAAGAAAAGTTATGAAGGAAAAGTTTATGTGTTAAATGGACTTTTTTCAGGAATATCCAAATTTTAAATTTGTTGAAAAGGTATGAAGCATTGAATGATTCACTTATGATTTCAAATGAATTTAATGCAAAATTAACTATGGAATTTTATTCTCTTCTCATATACTTAATATGATTTATTATGAAAATTACTGGGTATGAATTGATGTCTCGTTAATGCTTTTTTTTGGAAAAGGAATTCATCATATTTCTAATTATGGAACTTTTATGACAATATGGACCAGTTCAATATAATTTTATATTATATTATTGAAGTGTTTAAAATAAATTAACTATAGAAATGGTTTCTAAATTTTCGTACTATATATATAGTATAATGGGGAACAATTTAAAAACGAAAGTAAAAATATTATAAATTCCAACAATTTTTCATTAAGAATCTAGTTAAGGTTTTTTGAAACCTATGGGTATTATTATAAACAAATAATGATTCAATATAATGGTATTTTATAGAATACCTAATGTTATTTGGGAAATTCCATGTAATTTACTTGTTAGGTATAAGTATTAAAGAAATTGATTTTTTTACGGTCATGTAACACCAAATTTATACTTTACTTGTGTCAAAAATATATAGGGTTCAAATTACGGAAATGATTGATATATTTTTTAGTTAGAATTTAAATTATTATGGATTTTACTGTAAAATAATTTATCAAGCATAGATGAATCTTTGTAAATGATATTTATATTCTTATAACTTATCTTATATGATAAATATTGTATTTGTTAAAAAAAGATTTGTTATGAAAATTATGAGATGATTACTTGAATACAATGGGTTTATGGTTCATCAGATTCTATAACTTCATTTGAGAATAGGATAAGGATAAAAATGTTTTATGTGGGATAAAGTGTTTAACCTTTTTAGTATATATAAGTAATATGTTACTATGACCCATCAATTGAATATTTTAATTAATCCTTATCTGGGATGAAAATATTTAAAAAAACTAAAATACCATATATAAAATTGAAACAATTGTTTATTTTTTATATATTCCTACTAAAATTAAATAAGTGTCATTTTCTAACATAATGAAGTTTGAGTAAAATCATAGAAATATATTTTGAAAATAATTTAGTGCCTAAGATTCTAGTGGGAGAAAGTTTGAAATTAGTAATGTTCAATGTTGACAAATAAATGATTATACTAATATAGATTAAAGTTATTCATTGATAAATATATCAAATATGTTTAGGATATGAATAGTAATGAAAAATATAAGTAATTAAATTTTTTTATTGTTAGAAATTAGATCATACTATTTCATAAAGTATTGAACCAATCAAATTACAAATTTAAGGACACTTCATATCCTAAAAAAGGTTGTATTCTATGATGAAAAACTAAACATAAGTAGTTATTTATGAGTTATACTAAAAAATAGATATAAATTTATTCTAAAAGGTGTTTAAGATATTATGGTAATGTAATAATGTAAAAACATACATTATTTATGAATGGATTTAAAAGGTAATATTTCAAGTAAATAGTTCTAAAAATGATGATGATGTACATAGAATGGTTTTTAAGTAGACAATATAATATGACATCATTACATATTAATTTTATAAAGATAAAGAGATTGAATAATTTCTAGTATTTGTTCATTATGATGATGAATCCTGACTCACACTATCACTCAAACCATAATACTTTGTTGATGTTACTCATTAAAATGTTTAGTGGGAGTATTTTATCACATTTACATATAGATAATTGAGTTGAATTATATATATAAATGTAATAAATAAAAAAACCATTATCTTATACTAAGTGTAAGGGTCATGTAGAATCTCATGGTATATGATATATTGATATAAAAAGTGTATTATGCATCATGATATTTTAATAAATGAAATTATTTTTTATCATTAGTTCATGTGTGTTTCAATTTACTTTAAATGAATGGTTAAATGATAATATCCCCCAAAATATATGATTTTTGAGTTACCCATAATCAATAATGATCATTTTCTATAATTGGTAGTGATGGTGTGTTAAAATTAACATGAAAATATTATTATATATAATAGTATAAGCTACTGTGTATTAGGTATGAAGAATAGATTCGTGAAGTAATATGTAAAGGCTTATTACTTATATTGACCAGCCAATGTATATCTCATGGAAGTTGATATAATCATTAAAATACATAGGATTGTGTGCTAAAAATGATCCTTAATACCTTAGGATAGGATGATGCCTATCATTATAACATTCTTAATTTTTCACACTAATTATGAAATTAAAAATATGAACATACATAATCAGGTGTGGTTGGTTATGTTGAAGATTATTTCATGAGATAGAGTGCAACCAAGATAGTATTTTTCCACTTTTTTGATTAGTAAAGATATCTAGCCCTTGATTGAACTAGATTGAAGAAATTCACGGTGAAGAGAGACAATTTATGTGCCCAATTTTTAGATAAATTATATGTGATGTATTCACTAACATGTTTAATCTATTTCAAAGAATCAAAACAATTATGAGACAAACTATACAACATTGACATGTTCCATGTCTATTTCCACCTGATGTCATAGAAAAAAAGGTTATATAGGTGTACATGCAATGTTTTGAAACATATAATGGTTTACTTGTTCATATATATATATTTGAGTATGTTTGATAGAGATCACATTAGACCCATTAGTAGATTTAGAAACACAAATTCATTGTTAGAGGCCTATCTCTTCTTAAATATATGAAATAAAAATTTCATATGTTTTCATTCAAGGCTACTAAGACCCACAGGGCCACACATTCATGACTTTGAATAAAGATTAATTTTTATATAATGTGTTTATTCCAAAATGAATTGATTCTGATAAATTTGTATCCAAATGGAGTTTTAAATGGCTTCACAAAGACTTAAGATGTTTTTCATAAAATCCTTACGGTATTTTAGTGGAAGAAGTAGATTTTTAGATATGAACTAAAATCAATACTATATTTATGTGCATGAATATTCCCACATTGTTTCATAAGTTATTATCCATTATGATTGATTTAAATAAAATCCATTATTAATGGATTAAATGGTATTTATGCATTTTATTAATTAGATAAATAAGTTCAATGGGAAAAAATGCATATTAATACATTGATTATTTCCAACATGTTTCATTATTTGAAATATTACAAGGATGGATAAATAAAAGGTTTATATCCCTCATAATGGTAACAATTGACTATAATCAAGCCTCGTTATTCTCCCTTATACCTGTTACTCAATTTGTCACAACAATGATGTCTCCAGCTCCCCTTCAGTGTATTATGGGCTTCTAATTATGAATGAGGATCTACAGGACACTCTACTACTCTTGTAGAAATAATTTTATCATCTAATAATATAGAGTATTTTTTAAAAACACATCATAATAATATAAGAATGTAAAAGAGGAATATTTGTTTGGAAGTATGCATTATTTACACCAGCACATTTCCATTTTTTCTCAGTTTCATTTATTCTCACATGGAGATCTTGGATTATTTGGTTTCTAGATCACTTATAATATTATGAATAAATGTTATTAATTCCTTTCTAAACATTATATATGTGAAAACAATAAGGTCATAGTAGACACAATGTCATCTTTTAACAACATAGGTGACATGCATACGATGGAGTGAAAATTGGGAAAAACCAACATGTCACTGGACTAAAATCTTCAAAACACACCCATCCCACATATTATACACATATAATAGGAGTTAAAAACCACAAAAATCACCAATAAATAAAAAGGGAGAAAAATAGATTGAAAAAACATGTTTCATCACATGAATGGTCGTTAAATTGGGATGATTGACGACTATAAATCAACAATAAAGGAAAAAAAAATTGAACGATGGGAAACAATCCATTCAAAAAATTAGGCACAACAATCCTAGTAGTAGAGCCAAAGGAAAATAGGCCTATAAATACAAAATAAACCATTAAAAAATTATACATGTCTAATAAACTAATATTTTATGATAAAAACAAGGACTTAAAAACAAGGGTAAAAGCATGCTATAAAAAAATGAAAACCATTTTATTTGTGATAATCAAAAAAAACATTCCATATTTTCAGAAAGGAACTTTATCTTAAAAAGGGATCCCTATGTGAAGAAATTATATATTATATATATATATATATGAAAATTTTAAAAATTAAAAAAAAATCTCTAACAATGCTATAGAATATGTGTTGAGAATACCATGATCTCACTAGAAGTGTGTCACTTATCATTTCCTTTAATTAAAGATGAAATAATTAATAAATATATGTCATAATGTAGAGGCTTCAATTTCACAGACATTGATCTTTTATACTTGGTCATTGCACCAAATCATCTCAATCACATGATTCTATTTGTTATACAAAATTCCTTGTAGTATTTTTATATAAAAGTTTATACATACAATACAAAAAAAGAGGTATTAGTGTCAGTTTATTAGAAGTTGTTCAAATAACAGCCACAAAACAAATCTTTTTTTAATTATAATTTATAATTAGTTGTGATTTGAATGAAACTGCTGCTAATTGTTTTTTTAAATTTAGCATCTATTTTTATCAAACCAATACAAATCATTAAAAAATAAACCAAATTCAACCACATCCCCCACCTAATTCATTAATCTCCCAGAAACCTCAAATTCCCCTCCTATTATACTCTACTATGTTGACCACTAACCCTCCCCCTCTCATTCATGCCTCTCCTTGATGATGGAAAACAACCCTCCCCCTCTCGGCCATGCATCTACCAGACAATGCAAACCACCCATCCCCATTGGTTATGCCTCTCCCTGATACTGGTGAACACCCCTCCCCTTCATCTCCACATCTCCCTAATGGTGATCCCCATTATCTCTGATAGGTCACCCCTCTCTATGACCCCCTTTCTCCCATATATCTCACCCTCTTCCCTGATGACAACTACCCTTTTCCCCCACCCTCACCTCTGATCCTCCTTACCTCAACACCATCGACTACTTGACGACGACCCCATAATGACCCCCTAATCTTTGATGATGATCCCCAATGATGAACCCTCTTTTCCTTTTCCTAAAGAGTTTGATCCCCAATCATAATGTATAATTTCCAATTTTTTGTATCTAATATATAATTATGATTATGATCAATAATTTCTATTTTCCCAACATCAAAATTAGAGGCATTTGTTGTATAGATTTAACATTAATAATATGTTTTGTGTGATCTAATTTTTTTGTATGATGATTATTTAATGTATTGTGATTTATTTTTTATTTTTGAAAAAATAATATATTTGATTATTTTATATATCCAATTTATAATCTGGATTTTTATTTTTAATTTTGGATTATTTTTTTATTTTAAAAATATTGATATGAGTTTGAAGTGATATATTAATTTTTTATTTTTTTTATTTTTAAATGATATATATTTATTATATCCTATATTAAGTTGATGATGAAAGATATTTTATTTGTTAGGTTACAATTTTATACATGTATATTCACCAAGATTTTATAAACTATATTTATATAATTGTAGGATAGATTTGGTGGTCATGATATATGTGTCTAGGTGATGAATAATTTTGTTTATACTTGTTCGATTAACTATTTATATATTTATATATGAATGTATGGGGATAAGAATGACAATTCTCTACCTATAGAAAAATATTATATTAATTTTCCACAAAATTCTCCTCAGTATTCCAAGGGTGTGGAATAATTTTTAGATTAGTCAACTACAAATAAATCAATGAATGGTATAATAACATTTTTGTGTCTGGATTGAAAATTCAAGAAATTGTTGAATAGAAATGATGTATATTATAATTTTATATTCAAATATTTTCTTTCTTGGTATATATATTGGATTTTTCATTTTTTACCAAATCTTTTAGAAAGTTAAAACAATGAAAATTATGTCAATAAAATAAACAGTTACACACCAGAGGGGAATTCAGCCCAAGATTTGATAAATGGGTCATTTGGATTTACGTGATACAATATGAATGCCTTTAGTAGATCAAAAGCACCCTCAGTTGATCCTGAGCAGTCAAATCATTCTTAGAACATTAGCGACCAAACAGAGGGGTTTTATGATTTTGTTGATGACAGGCAACAACAATTATAAGAAGGTTGTTCCAATTATTCAATACTTCATATTCTATTTAAGTTATATTATATCAAGTGTCTCTATTGAATTAATTAAAAGGAAGTGTTCATGATTTCAGAGTTTCCACATAATGTATTGAGTGAATCTAAGATCCATGCATCATTCTATGAGATTAAGAAGGTCATAAAAATCAAGGAATTTATTATACAGAGATACACGCATTCCATAATGAATTTATTTTTTACTAGGGAGAAGAGTTCGATAAAGATGAATGCATAATATTTTATAAAATAATATTGAATTGAATGAAACAAAATGAGAGTATAAATCAATGAAACACTAGGAAGCAATATAAGAAGAAACCTCCTACAAATGTATTTCATTTCATTCCTATGAAATCACACATGCAAATATTATTCATGTTGTCTAAAATTGAATATGATATCAAGTGGAATGTTCAGGATAGTAATGATGGTTTGATGAGATATCCAAAATATTCAATATCATGGAATATGTTTTATACGTTATATGAATATTTATCTTCAGATCCTAGGAAAGTATGTTTGGTATTATCTTCAAATGGTATAAACACTTTTTGTAATTTAAGTACTAATTATAACATTTGTTTAGTTTTATTGATCCCCAATAATCTTCGAACATGGAGTCATATGAAGAATAATTATTTCAGTATTTTGATGATTATTGCTGGAAAGAAAATTTTTGGAAATGAAATTGATGAATACCTTCAACCTCTAATAAAATAATTGAGAGAATTATGGGCTGATGTAGTTGAAACAAAATATGTTTCAACGATAAAACAATTCAAAATTTATGTGACCTTAATGTGGATAATTGGTGACTTTACTAGGATAGGAAATTTATTCTATTTGAACACTAATACTAGGTTTCCTTGTTGAGTTATTATTTTGGATTTTAAACCTCAATGATTACATCGTAGTATAAAATGGTTTTTTATATGTACTCATAGATTTCATGGTTCTTCGCATAAATTTAGGTTTAACAAGACACAATTCAACAGATTTATTTAACTAAGGAATCCACTGAAGATGTTATCTAGTTAAGAAATATTTTGACAATTAATGAATGACACTGAATAATTTGGAAAATGTAATTATTTTAATGAAGGGGGGAAGAGTACGATGTACAGTATCCAAATCAGCTAGAACACAACAATAAAATAAAAATATTATATTTTTAATCTTATATACTGGGAGTTTAATTCAATGAGTAATAATGTTGACGTAATTCATATTTTGAAGAACATTTATGAAATTTTATTGATCATATTTCTAAATGAGATGGGTAAATTGAAGGATGACCATCATGATCATAAGGATTTGGAGTCAATGAATATAAATAATGGTTTGTCTGGAAATGATAATGCAAAGTATCCTCAATGTATTTTTACCACGAAAAATCATAAATAAGTCTAATTCCATCAAACATTAAAGAATATTAAAGTGCCAAATGAATATTCAGGTAACATATCAAGTTTTGATGAATTAAACCACCAAAATTTACATGGATTGAAAATTCATGAATCAAATATTTTTACTTATTAGTTGTTTCCATTATAATTCTATAATATTTTACTTGAAAAAGAAACTACATTTCTAGTTGTGTTTTGTACCTTTCTCAATGTGGTTTTGGAAAAACACCAAATCAAAAAAATTTGATAACCATCAAGAAATAATTTGTTTCACAGTTTTCCATTTAGAGATGTGATTTCCCCATTCATTCTTCATAGTCATGATTCATATAACAAATCATTTTTTTGAAGAATCCTATCATAGTGGACTAGTACACTATTAATTTATAGGTATACTGATAATCTTTGTATTTTAAATTTTGAATAAAATTTTATCAAATCATTATATAATTTTTTTTAATAATTTTCTTCTTTTTTTCATCGGGTACTTACGTAATTTTAAATAATATTTTAGGAATAAAGCTAAACCAAGAAAGTTCTATTATTGGAGGATATATAGTTAAGGATATTTTGAACTTATGTTCTAGGTATTGGAATGTGATTGATACTAGATTTAGTCATTTGGACTTGTTGGTGACATCTCCACTAATTATCAATCTGAAAACTAGACATCAACATTTCCAACTATTGGACAACCAATTAGAAAGGGGTCAAATTTATCACTGATTGAATTGGATTTCTTAAAAGAATTTATATATGTTCTACTCAATATTCTTATTATAGATCCATATATTGAATAATTTCAATTTCAATGAAATGCACAACTAAGGGATCAATTTCTAAATGATTTGGAATTAAAAATGTTTTTAATAAGGAGATGGTCCAATGGTTCACTCGTCGTGTAAGTATATACTCATATTCATAATATTATTGTGTAGTTATTTTTTCTATATTTAAATTAACACCTTATAACCTTTTTTAAAGATAATTAAAATTGAAAATATATCTAAAATATCAAATGATATGAAGGTATTAGATAAAGTTCCTCTATGAGAGGCTAAAATATTTGATGCCTATAATATTCATGGATTTTGGTTTCATACAATTTATTGTGAAGATGAATTAAAAACCCAAAATAGTGATGTATTTACACATTAAAAGGATTTATAGTATGGACATGTGAATGATATAATTGAATTAAACAATCATGGGAAGTTTTCTTATTCTAATGAAAGTGGGTCAACTTTGATAGGGGTATAATGAATGATTCATTTCATTTTACATTTTTCAACTTCCCTAGCTTGATCTATACTTGTTAGAAAGAAGTGCATGATCAATTTATATTAGATTCATAAGAAAAGATGTTTTATTATGTGGATGATGAAATACAAAATGATTTTATTTTTTTGTGCTCTTAAAGTAGAGAGACTTATATGATAAGGGAAAAGAAGATAAATTGGTACTTTGTGATAATGAACCACATTAAACACAAAATATTGAAATAATTTTTCCTTAAAATATCAAAACAATATAACTTTTAAGAGAGGGTGAAAATGAAGACCTCATCACAGTAGAGGTTGATAATAAAGAAAACAATGAAGATGAATATAATTGAATGAATATATTGGTAATGAAAATATATTACAATGTTTCATTGATAATTGATTCATACAAAAAAAATTGATCTAGTTTTCCTTTTTTTCTTGTAATTATTTTGGTTTTTCATTTTTTAAAAATTTAATATAGATGTACCATTTGAATTGTAGGAATTCCAAGAGAAAAAAATCTAAGCTGATCAGCATCTTAGAACATGCCATGACTGCCATCAGCTTTAGCGGATCTAAGTAATTTCATTATTCCTGAGAATACTAGTAATCTAGACATTTTCCTAGATACATTTGGTATCTAACCATCTGATTCACCTCTGGGGATGGATAAGTTGGTCACCCCTTCATCTAGGGTACATAATCAAGCTATCATTTCTAATATGTATGTCATTGTACAAAAAATCTATATATTTTATTAAATAAACAACTAAAATCTTTTTTTCCCACGTGTCATGACCCGTCCCTCGAGGCTCATGTCGTGACTACCCTAAGCCCTCCTTTCATAGGCTAGGGGCTGACGACTAGCACCGATTTGAATATTACCTAAAACTGGGAAGGCATCGCCTTTATAACATGTTAACACACACAACCAAGAATACAAAAAGATATGAACAACAAGTAAATTGTATAACAAAGTGAGTACATTAAGTAAAAGGGGCCATAATACAAGCCCAACAAGAAAGTACAAGAAATTGAAAGTACAAGTAAAGTGGAAAAAACTCTTGTGAACACCCACCAAGGATCCTACCTGAAGGGTAGGTACAAATCCCCATCGGTCATCTATGTGATACACCTCGTCTAAGGTCTACCTCTGAGCTACCTCCTGTCCTGGTACTCACGTCCTCAGTCACCATTGTCTGTCATTTGCACCCAACACAACAATGTGCGGGCATAGACCATATTGGGGTGAGTATAACGATACTCAGAAGGGACCCCGAGACCCTCAAGGTATTACAAAATCCACAAAGGGTAAACCACACACCAGAAAATAAACTAACATCCCTATATAGGTATATGCCCATACATATACCTATGTTATCATGTAAACCCATCTCAATCATGAGGAAACACAGCGTCCAACCCAAAAGATGAAAGCTCAATTATTCCATGAAGGAAGTAAAACCATAAAGGTAAGTACCACACAGGTACGCCACACAGAAGAAAACCACCAAGGTATTATCATGAAGAAAGTACCACACAGGTTCGAACTCATCTCACACCATGTATAACTTAAGTACAGTAGTATAGATGATTAGATGTAACCACTAAATCATCTTACTCTGTTTAGAGGAAGACCCACAAAGGATCACTCGGCACTGACCCACAAAGGATCGCTAGGTGCTGACCCATAGAGGATCACTCGGTGCTAACCCATATAGGATCACTCGGTGCTGACCCACAGAGGATCTCTAGGTGCCGACCCACACAGGATCGCTAGGTGTTGACCCACATAGGATCGCTTGGTGCTAACCCACAAATGATCGCTAAGTGGTGACCCACATAGGATCTCTTGGTGTTGACCCACACTGGATTTCCCAGTGCTGACCCACATAGGATTGCCCGGTGCTGACCCACATATGATCTCTAGATGCTGACCCATAGAGGATCTCTAGGCGTTGACCCACACATGACCGCTCTTCATTCTTCACGTCACGTCCAGCTATAGGGTTCCCACACTAAGATCTCTCTTCTCTGGGATGGTCCTCTCCACAATCCACTGGTCAACACTCCAACTGCCACGAATTCCCACGAAGATGTATCCCAAAGAACCGGAACTTTAGAGGGGTCTCAACGCAATAGACGGTGCGTCAATCGGACACCTGGTCTGTATGTTATTAGCCTTTTAGTCTTGAGGGCCCGGTTGGATTCATGCTAGATCCAACCCTATTGTTTCCCTACCTTATCCAAATATCCAATGGGGTATACCAAAGGTGCCGTCTAGCTCAAAGGTTTCCATCTCCACTGGAAGTTCGTCAATTGGACGTTTGTGGCCGAATTTATGGCCAAAAGAGCGTAAATGGGTCATAGTAAGTCTGGGTCTTGTCAGACCCGGTCGGACCAACCCGGCCTGACTCGGTTTTTGTCAACCTAGCTCGCCCTGTGCTAGGTGGCCTGGCCCACAGGGCTGCCCGAACTGCCAGCGGCACGGTGGTCGTGGGGGCCGCGAGGTTCCGCGGTGGTCATGAGGGTTGCAGAGGCCGCGAGGGGGCTGTGGAGGGCCGTTAGGCAGTTCCAAGGGCCGCGGGGTGGTATGGACACTGGGTGATGGGGCGGGCTGTGGGGCAGCATGGCGAGACTACTGGGGGCGGCATCCACGGAGGGTAGAAGCTGGGGGTTGCGGTGGCTGCGAGGCGGTGTCGTTGCAACGTCGCCTTCGCCACGGCCGGCGGTGCTGTCGACCGCCATTCTTGTGTTCCACCAGTGCCAAATGCTGGCACCATTCACCGTCACCATCATTAATAACACACAAGAAAATGAAGAATGTCATAGGGTTCAGGCCATGTTTTTTTGGCCCGCACCCTCTGCGTTAGAGTGGTAGAAAATGGCTCAACAAAAACACGAATAAAAGAAGTCAAACTCCATAATCCCCGGAAAATGATTATTCCCAACTCGTAGAAAATGAAAACATCCGCTCATTGTTTATAAGGGAAGAAAATTGGAAGTATAATCATTAATAAATAACCCCTATCTTGTTCATTTTATTCGTTGACGACTGTTCGTGGGGAAAGAGATGATGTCGTTGAGAATAGACGGACATCGGTGACGTCGACATTTCCTCAATCATCAGTTCGTTGATGTTGAAGATGTTCCTCATCAATGAATGTCCCAAGGAAGAAGTTGAAGTCGGATTCGGTGTTCTTCATTGGCGTTCTTCGTTGGAGGGATTTCTCCCACAGCTCCTTCCTTTGCCAATGATTAATTTCCCCCAACCCACCAAAAAGAATAGGTAGCCAATAGAGTAAAATATGTTGGCATAATTTCAAATTGGAAAAATTAATTAATTGAGTTCGTTTATTAATTAAAAATGGGGGTGGTATGATTAATCAAGGAGAATTTCAAGAGACTTCCCCTTATTTAAGTGTGAGGTTCAAAAGGGTTTTAATCTCAGGTGGTCCCCACCACCATAACCTCTCATGGGTGGTTTTCGTTTTGGTGGTCCCTGCCTCCATAACCTCAAGGGGTGGTTTAATTCTGGTGGTCCCTACCTCTCAACATCCACAAGGAGTTTCAAATAAAAAAATAAAAGTTACAAAATTTTATTTTTATTTTATTCTTTCATGAATACGTGAAAATATAACTTCCACCCTCGACCTACGATGGTCAAGGTGAAGGTCTCTTTAAGCGAGTACCAGTGCTGCGAGTTCAACGGTGCCCTCAGATTTTAATTCCATGCACTGGTTCAGAAGCTGGAAAATATCGCTCGCACGTTTACTGAATGAACCGGAAATAATGTTCAGAAATTCATTTCGGGCACCCCGAGCCTCGAAATCAAGTGTCGCCAATTTTCACGGACTAGTAAAATTACCATATATTAAAACAAATATAGAAATTTCAGGTCTTTCAATTCTCCCAACCTTAGGTCTTTACGTCCCCATATTCCATAACTCAAACTTAGGGAACATGTGGGGGTACTGAGTACACATATGAGCCTCCCGCTCCCATGTGCTCTCTTGTAGTTTCCCGTGCTGCAAATAAATGTGAACCAGAGGTATCAACCACCCACAAAGGACATGCTTCTGTCGATCCTCAATATCTACTAGAACCTCCATAAAATTCACCCCATCATCAACGTGCATCTCATAATGTTCGATGATGTGAGAAGGGTTGTCCACATATCTCCTCAGCTGGGACACGTGGAAGACGTCGTGCACCTGATGCAACTAACGTGGAATAGCTAAGCGGTAAGCCACCTCACCAACTATGTTGAGAACCTGAAAAGTTCTGATGAACCTCATAGATAACTTTTCACCTACGACAAATCTCTATAATCCTCATCGAGGTGAGACCTGTAGAAAGACGTCTTCGCAATCATCTAACTCCATAGGTCTCTGTCTCCTATCGGCATATGACTTCTGCCTGCTCTGTGCAGTCTTCATCCACTCTTGGATGATCTGTGCCTTCTCTGTGGTAGCTCGTACTATCTCCGGTCCCACTAGTGATGACTCCCCTAGGTCTGTCTAGCACAAAGGTGATTTGCAATGTCACTCATACAACGCCTCAAAAGGATCCATCCGAATGGTAGAGTGATAGTTTTTGTTCTATTCCAACTCCACCAAAGGAAAGTGATCCTCCCAGCTACGACTGAAGTCGAGGACGCAAGCACATAGCATTTCCTCAAGGGTCTAAATGGTCTTCTCATTCTTACCATCTGTCTGAGAATAGAAGATGGTGCTCAAATGAAGATATGTCCTGAAACCCTCTTGTATCCCCTTCCATATCCAGGAAGTAAAACATGAATCACGATCAGAGATAATAATCGAGGGTACTCCATGTAGTCGAAAAATCTCCTGCACATAGAGGCATCCCATGATCTCTAATGAACCCTACTCTCTGATCCGTAGGAAGTGGACCGACTTGGTGAGTCAGTTGATGATCACCCAAATTGAGTCATGACCCCTGGATGTACGTGGAAGTCTGATCACGAAGTCCATGGATATCCCATCCCACATCCACTATGGGACCTCTAAAGGCTGAACTAAGCCTGCTGGTACCTGATGATCTGCCTTCACTTGCTGACAAGTGAGGCACCGAGAGATAAACTTTGCTATTTCTTTCTTCATTCCAGACCACCAGTGCTATCGTCAGAGGTCTTGGTACATTTTCGCCACTCCTGGATGTACCGCTAGAGGGGTTGTGTGGAACTCCCTTAATACTTCCTGCTGAAGTGACACTGGTACCATGGTACGTCCTCTGAAGAAGATGACATGCTCCCCACCTTCAGAAAATCCATCAGGTGCCTGCCTTGTGGATATCTGAGTATGTAGAGCCTCACAGTCAGCTTCCCCATGATACTACTCCTTGACTTGCTGAATAAGTGGGATAGTGACTGTAAGAGACTGAAGAAAAACAACTCCATCTCGATCCACAAAGGATATTTGCAAAGCCGCCAGCTACTCTATTGCCTCACCTAGCATCTGTATACCAGATCTCCAATAGTATCTATCCAATCCCAAGAAACTTTGTATCTCTATCACACTCTTGGCTAGCTCACATTCAAGTACTGCCTCAATCTTTGCTGGATCCACTGCAACTGTAGCCTCCAGTATGACATGTCCCAGAATGTGAACCTCTCATATCCAGAACTGTCACTTCGAGAGCTTACTATAATGCCAGTGCTCTTGGATTGTTTCCAGTACTACCTGCAAATAATAGGCATGCTCCTCCTCTGTATCCAACTAGATCAGAATGTCTTTGATGAAGACTACTACAAAGTGATCATGGTATGGTTGAAAGATCCAGTTCATGAGTCCCATTAACACTTTGGGAGTCTTGGTTACACCGAACGGCATAACCAAGAACTTTTAATGGTCGTACTGACATCTGATATTCGTCTTATAAACATCCTGTCTCGTACTCGGAGCTGGTGATAACATGATCTGAGGTCTATCTTCAAGAACCACCATGCTCCCTTCAGCTGATCAAAGTGGACATCAATCCTCGGGAGTGGGTACATGTTCATCACAATCACCTGGTTGAGGCACTGATAGTCAACACAAAGTCTCAAGCTCCCATCCGTATTCTTGGAGAACAAAATCGGGGTTGTCCAAGGAGATACAATGGGTTGAACGAACCCTTTAACCTGTAAGACCTCCAGTTGTACCTGTAGCTCACGAAGCTCCATGGAAGCCATCCAATACGTTGGTGTAGATAACGATACAATCTCGGGGTAAGAGTCAATGTAAAAGTCCAACTCTCTATGGGAGGTAGACATAGAACATCATTATGGAAGACATCAGCATACTAGTCCACCACTACAGGATATCTCGGACTCTCTACATCAACCGCTCCAAGGATAAGGCAAGCGAACTAATTAGTAATCGGTTGCACCCTCCCCTGGGTAAGTCCATCTTGTGCTGTAAAGGGTCCCTTATCACTGGTGAAGGTAAACCTAGTCCCATCCGTGCGGGCACACCACACATTGCGCCAAATAAATTCAATCTTATCATGGACTGTAGATAACCAGTCCATACCCAAGATGACATCGTAAGGCCTTGACACTGCTACTAGTAGATACCAGCCGAAGATCTTGCCTCCTAGAGTAAGCGCACAATGTCGGCACTATTGCGTAGTTGTCGAATCTACTCCTGTAGGAGTCTGTAGTTGTAAAGATCGATCCAACGCCTCCATCAGAATCTTTGAGCTCTGAACGGGGGAAGTGGAAATAAAAGAATGACTAGCACCTGTGTCTACAAGTAATGCAGCTAAGGAGGAGTAGACACAGATCATACCTCGTATCATCTGCGGAGCACTGTGATTGTAGGCCTCAACTGCTTGGAACTGAGCTCGTCACTTTCCTCATGCTCCCTGTGGTCTGGGTGGACCACCTGGTGGTGGTGGCGGAAACATCTCGAATCGTCGTCCATCGGCAGTTGCACGTCCCTCTCCTCTGCCACGTCCTCCTGCTCCCTACGGACCTCCTCGGTTGAATCTCTGTCTCTTTTTGGGCAGTCCATCGACCGAATGCTGATAATCTATATGGAAGTTCAGACAGTCATAAGCCAGGTGACCCTTTCCGGCCGCATGCGTAACACTACACACTCTTGTCATGACCAGCTCTGCCTAGGGTGCCCCACACAACTGACTCTAAATCATGTGGTTATCCACCTATAGTTCTTTTCTTCTTGGACCTCTACGACATCTGTCTACTGCTAGCTGCAAAAGACTCCGCTACGTGACGACTAGTGGTGGGTCTCGCTGCTGGTGAGTGCTCATCAAGGAAACCCTCCATTGAAAGGGCTCTCTCTAACACCCCTGCTTGTGTCGGGATGCTGAGTGAGATCATCAAAGCCCTTATCTCACATCTGAGTCATTGCGCAATGGTTCGAGCTATGAATAATGGGTCCCACACTATATCAGTGGAGTAGCGTGAGAGGTTAGTGAACCTCGCTGAGTATTGAGCTACAGTCAAGCTACCCTGCTGTAGATGAAGAAACTCTTGTATGCACACTGCGTGAAGAGTCACTGGGACAAACTCTGCTTGAAATAGTCTCTTGAGGTCTACCCAGAGAAGCATTACCACATTGTGAACCTGGAGTATAAAGCTCCACCATCAGCCTGCGGCTGTCTGTAGAAGGCTGGCGGCAAGGATCACCTTGAGATCGGCTGGTGTCCCTACCAGTCGGAAGACTCTCACCACGACCTCCAGCCAATACTCAATTGTGTGTGGGTCTGTCTCTCCCATGAACCTAGGTGGCCTCTAGCGCTGGAACTCATGCAACGCGCTCAAGCAGCATGCACTCTATGCTATTGGAGTTAATGGCATTGGTGGCCCAATGGGTAATGGTACCGTTGGTGCCTCCACTGGTGCCTCTACTGGAAGAGGGACCTGCAATGAGGCCTTGTCGCTCGGTGGGGTATCAATGCATACAACTCTCAGAACCCTAGTTAGTTGTGTTTATGGAGGCATACTTAAAAGAAACAAGTGCACCATGGTCAAAAATGTATACCTGGTGATCTGAATCAAAGAGATCACAATGAAAATTCTTAAAAACACACGCGCAGTCAGTGTTTTCATGCACTGAGTCGGAAATCAGAAGTCAGGGTCCTAGTGTATGGATACGTTGGTCGCCGCACCAACACTAGATTCCCTAAACTGATAACCACACTCACGACAATAAACACTATTTCTATTAAAAAAGATTAGAGTCTTATGTTCTACAGTAGAACTGACTCCTCTGATAACAACTTTTCACAATCTGTCGCCTAGGGCCCATGCCATGACTACCCTAATCCCACCTTCCACAGGCCAGGGGCTGACGACTAGCACTGAAAGAAATATTCCGTAAAACTGGGAAGGCATTGCCTTTATAACCTGCAAACACACAACCAAGCAAGCAGCAAGATACGAACAACAAGTAAACTGTATAAAAAAGTGAGTACAATAAGTAAAAAGGGCCATAATACAAGCCCAACTGAAAAGTACAAGAAACTTAAAGTACAAGTAAACTGAAAATAGCTCCTTTAAACACCATAAAAGGATCCTACCTAAAGGGTATGTACATCTCTTGATCAGTGATCTCTACGGTATACCTCGTCTAACGTCTACCTCCGAGCTATCTCCAATCCTGGTACTCACGTCCTTAGTTAGCACTGTCTGTCATCTGCACCAAACACGATGGGGTGCAGGCATATCCCGTGCAGGGGTGAGTATAACTATACTCAATAGGGACCCCAAGACCCTCAAGGTCTCACAAAATCCACAAAGGGTAAACCACACAACATGAAATCAACTGAAATCTCTACTTAGGTATATGCCCATACATATACCTAAGTTATCAAGTAAACCAATCTCAATCACGAGGAAACAGAGGGTCCAACACAATAGACCAAAGCTCAACTATTCCACGAAGGAAGGAAAACCACAAAGGTAAGTACCACAAAGGTATTCCACATAGAATAAAACCAATAAGGTATTATCAAGAAGTAAGTACCACAAAGGTACGAACTCAGCTCACACAAGGTATAACATAAGTACACTAGTATATATGATTAGATGTAACCACTGAATCATCTTTCTATATTAAGAGGTTGACCCGCACAGGGTCACTCGGTGCAGACCCACACAGGATCGCTAGGTGCTAACCCACATAGAATCGCTCAGTGCTGACCCACACAGGATTTCTCGGTGTTGACCCACACAGGATCTCTAGGTGCTGACCCACACTAGATCGCTAGGTGATGACCCAAACCGGATCTCTCGGTGCTGACCCACACAGGATCGCTAGGTGCATACCCACATAGGATTTCTTGGTGGTGACCCACATAGGATCGCTCGGTGATGACCCACATAGGATCTCTAGGTGCTGACCCACATAGGATCACTAGGTGCGGACCCACACAGGATCGCTCTTCGTTCTTCACGTAACAGCCAGCTACAGGGTTCCCACACTTAGCTTGCTCGTCTATGAGAGGGTCCGCTCAACAAGCCACTGGTCAATACTCCAACTTACAAATAGTCCCATGAGGAAGTTTCCAAAAGAACCACCACGTCATATGGGTCTCAATGCAGCAGACGGTGCGTCATTCAGATGTCTGGTCTGTAAGTTATTAGCCTTTTAGTCCCGAGGGACCAGTTGGATATGTTCTCGATCCAACCTGACCATTTCCCAACCTTATCCAAATCTCTAGTGGTGTATAACCAAGGTACCATCTCGCTCCAAGATTTCCATCTCCATTGGCGGTTCATCAATCAGAAGTCTGGTGCCAAATCTATGGCCAAAAGAGACTAAATGGGTTGTAGTGGGTTCGATCTGACCTGGTCGGACCGACTCAGCCCGACCCAGCCTGGGCCGACCCAGTTTGGGTGGACCCAACCTGGAAGTAGCATGGTGGTCGCGAGGGCGACGAGGGGCCATGGGGGGGCCATGGAGGCCGCGAGGGGCGTAGAGCCCTTGATGGGGCCACAGAGGGCCGATGGGCGGCGCGAAGGGTCGTGGGTTGTGCAGAGGGCTTTGGGCGGTGCGGAGGGCCGCTGTGAGGCATGGAAGCTGGACAGGGCGGTAGGCCGCGGGGCGATGCAGCAATACTATGGGCAGCGACACTAGCCGCGGATGGCGAAGGTCACAGGCGTCGGTGGCCGCAGACGGCGGATGGCGCGGGGTGAAGGTGGCCGCGGGCCGGCATTGTTGCGCTGGGGCCTTCGTCGTGGTTGTCAGTGGTGTTTTTCACCGTTCTTATGTTCCACCTATGCCAAACACTAGCACCGGTCACTGTCACCATCACGAATAACACACCAAAAAATAAAGAATGATAGAGAGTTCAAGCCATGTTTGTTTGCCATGCACCCTCCGCATTAGAGAGATAGAAAACAGCTCAACAAATACTTGAACCAAGAACGTCAAACTCCACAATCCCCCAGCAATGATTTTCTCCAACCCACATAAAAATAAATAAACTGCTCGTTGTTTAGATGTGAAGAGCATGGGAAGTATAATCATTTATAGATAACCCCTACCTCATTCGTTTGATTCATTGAAGATTGTCCGTGGGGAAAGAGACGATGTCACTGAGAATAGACAGATATCAGTGACATTGGCATTTAGTCAATCATCGGTTTGTTGACATTTGTAGAAGTTCCACATCAACAAATGTCTCTAGGAAGAACTCTGAGTCAAAGTCGGAATTCTTCGTTGGTGTTCTTCATTGGAGGGACTTCTCCCAAGGCTCCTTCCTTTGCCAACGATTTATTTCCCCCAACCCACCAAAAAGAAAAGTTAGCCAATATAATAAAATATGTTGGCGTATTTTCAAATTGGAATAATTATTTAATTGTTTTGGTGTATTAATTAAAAATGGGGGTGACATAATTAATCAAGTGAAAGTTCAATAGAATTCTCCTCATTTAAGTGGGAGGTTCAAAAGGGGTTTTAATCTCGGGTGGTCCTCACCACTATAACCTCTCATGGGAGGTTTTAGGTTCGATGGTCCCCACCTCCATAACCTCATGGGGAGGTTTAATTCTGGCGGTCCCCACATTTCAACATCCACAGAGATTTTCAAATAAAAATTAAAATAAAAGTTACACGATTTTATTTTTATTTTATTCTTTCACGAATATGTGAAAAGCTAACTTCCACCCTCGACCTACGACGGTCGAGGTGAAGGTCTCCTTAAGTGAATACATGTGTTGTGAGTTCAGTGGTTCCCTCAGAGTTTAATTCTGAGCATCGATTCAATAGTTTGAAAATCTTTCTCACACGTTTAGAAAACGTACACAAAATAGAGTTCAGAAATTCATTATGGGCACTCCGGGGCATGGAATCATGTGTCGTCAATTTTCAGGGACTCGTAAAATTCCCATATATTGAACAAAAGTACATGGATATTTTGTGTCTTTACACCACGGTTCAAAACCATGGAAATAGGTTCAAAAAATGTGGCCATAGGCTACGGCCACGGTTTTGACCAACTGTTGCCGTTATCACCACAGCAGTAGGTCCCCACCTACTGCCACGATTTTAACCATGGCACTAGGACTAAAAAACTGCCACCGTGGTAGTTGACCAATAGCCACAGTTTGAACTGTGGCTATAGGAATCTTTTTCCACAGTTTTAACCATGTCTATAGCTATAGTAAACCGTGGCAGTAGCCTAAATAAAAAATGTCACTAGCGAGTTTCAATCCTTATACCTCCTCTTTACGAACCATCATACTTACAACTACACCACACAACACTTTGGGTGTATATATATATTATGATATATGTTAATATAAACCATGGAAATAGCCTAAAACGTGGGGGTAGGTCTTCCTACCAAATATTTTGGGGGAAATGTTTTTCCCGCAGAAGCACAAGAACCCTATTTCCACGGCTTTTGAAAACCGAGGCTATAGGCTATCGAATATTTTGGCCTATATCCATGACCAATATCCACATTTTTCAAAACTGTGGCAATAGGCCATGGAAAACCAGCCTATAGCCATGGTTATAAAACCATGGCTATAGGCTAAAGCATCATTTTTGAGTAGTGTAATTTTATTAATTTGTTAAGAAGATAAATATAACAATATAAGAGATTTAAATATGGACATAGAAGATGTATTTTACCCAAATGACATCATTGTTACCATTAAATTAGATGATTTTAGGGTGCCTAATAGTTATTTAGTTGAAATATAGGTGAATATTTATTGGTATATTTCTTTCTAGATGGTGAGCTTTACCATTAATTATAATTATTATAGGCATATTCCAACATTTTGGAAAAATGGGGTGATTGATACTCAAGTAAAGGTAATATTAATTTAATATTCCTAGATAAATAATTAGATGAAATGAGTAATTTTTTCAATACACTTATAAAGAGTTTTGTTTTTTATTTATATATGTTTTTTAAATTATATGTCCCTGAGTCGGTCTCACACACCAATCCCCTAAAAAATTTTGGAAGGAAAAAGAGATTTTTTATATTGAGATTATGGAATGAGTTTAATAAAACATCAATAAGCTCATGATAGATGTATGATAAAGTACCTCGAGAGATTTCTCTTGAGAAATGTATTTTGTTTTATGATATTAATATAGTTTCATATCATGGGGTAATTTCATATTTTGTAGTATCTAAATAAAAAAACAAAATAATATTATAATTTTTTCTAATGTTGCTATTTTTTATAGGAATTATCTAAACAAATATTATGAATTGTTAGAAATAGTCCTTTCTATACATCACCGGGTAACATGGTATTTTGAGAAAAATGTAAAATTTCAGTATATATTTTATTCATTGTTATTTACATAATTTATTTAAGTCAATAGATTTTCTAAATTTTTTATATTTTTCCATAAATTATAATGAATTATGGAACTTTGTTGGCCAAACATAGTTATTCTTCAAATTTCATAGGAACCTTGATGGCAGTTATATAAATGAGCATATCAAAGAAGTTGGAGTAATCACTTTTCTTTAACATTTAATGTTATTTCACTATTATAAAAAAATAATAATGAAGAATATATTGAAAAAACAAAAACAATAAAACCAAATAAAATGGGGCTGGATAAATACCTCAAAAAATGCCAATTTTAAATCATTTGATACATATAGTTGGGACCATTTAGTTGAGTTTAAGGCTTATTTGTTGTTATAATATATTTATTGATATTTTTTTAATATTAAGGAAATAACCATCAATTCAGATGAAAATTTTATTAATTAGATAATATTACGAAGTTAAGATATTTAAAAACATTCATTGTTAATATTTTGTGTTAATAGATTAAAATTAAAGAATTCTACGATTTATACCCTTCACAATCATCATCAGTTTCCCAAAACGATGTAGTTGCAGTTGTTTTAGGAATGGAGAATCCCAAACATGTATGAGGGATGGGTTCTAGGCCTACTATATCAATTATCCTTGGTAATTCAACCTCGTCAGTTAATACTTTATCCAGTGGTGGTCCAAGGAGTTCTTTTGATTTAGAATCACAAGGAGAAAATGAAAGGTTGAAAGAAAAAAATGCAAGAATAAGACTCCTATATTAAAATACATGAGAGATGGCTATTAGATATGGAATATTATTTATTTTCATTATTTTATTATTTGATCGGCATAGTCCCCAATGAAATATCTTGGATTATATCTCATAATTAAGAGTTAACTTAAAAATTTAATAGATCATTCACACATTATACTAGAACACATAAATATTGCATTAATAAAACTAAAATATAAATTTTATATTGAATACATGCACTTTGATTTATACTGACCACATATTGTGTCAGATTTATGTTTAGTTGAATCCTACACATCAAAAATTAATTATATGTCATTATCATTATATTTGAAAACAATTCAAGCATGTTCTCTCCGTTTTGACTCATTAAACAAATTTTAATGGTACCAAATCCATTAAAAATGTGCATCGTGGTGTAATAATAAGGAAAAAAATTATTTATTGACATAAAATCATAGAAAAATGAGAGTTAATTTATTTTTGAAATGTAGGAACTGATGACACATCATTCAAAGTAATGGTTTTTCCGGGATTCCTTTAAACACATTTTTAGTGCTTTAAAACATAAAGACATGTGTGTAATGGTATAACCCATTGAAAATGGCCTAATATTGAGGTAAAATCATCAAAAACACACCATTGATTTATTTTTCACTTGTACGGATATAAAACACATCAATCTGATGTGATGTGTGGTTATAATGACTCATTTAATATTATTTTAAAGTTAACAAAGCATTTAAAAACATGTTTCTAGGGGTAAAAACCAATAAAAAATTTCATATTGATATTAAATCAAATCAAAAAGACCTTCGATTTATTTCTGAAATGTAGGAAGTGAAAAAACGTCATTCCTAGTAATATTTTTTCTGGGATGCCTGTAAATATGTTTTTAGTGGTTTAGAACACTAAAATGTGTGTGTAATGTCACAAATCATAAAAAATGAGTAATAGTTGTGTGAAATCATGGTAAAACCACAATTTATTTTTTGTGATGTTTACACATAGAGAACACATTAATACGAAATGTGGTGTGGTCGAAATGAATCTGTAAAAAACTTTTAAAGGTTCTTAAGCCTTTAAAAATGTGTCTTGGGGGGTCAATACAAGGAAAATAACATCTTATTAACATGAAATCAAATGAAAATGACAATAGATTTATTTATAAAATGTAGGAATGAATAGCATGACATTATGAGGATTCCCGTAATCATCTTTTTAGTGATTTAAAAAACTAAAATGTTTGTTTAATGGTTCAAACCATAGGAAACAACCTCATATTGATGTGAAATCATGGTAAAGCTTTCATTGATTTGTATATTATATATACATGCATGCAACATATCAATCCAGTGTGTGGTGTTCTCAAAATGACTCAGTAAATTTTTTTAAAGGCTCTAAATCCATTAAAAATGTGTGTCGGGTGGGGGGAATAGGAAAACAATGTAATATTAACATGAAATCAAAGTAAAATTACTATCAATTAATTTTTGAAATATAGGAACCAATGACACATCATTCTGAGTTATGGATTTCAAGAGATTTAAGTTATTGTGTTTTTAATGTTTTAAACCCTAAAACATGTTTGTAATGGTACACACTATATAAAACACCCTCATATTAACATTATAACCTATTAAAACCATCATTTAGTTATTTGAGTTGTGTACTCAAGGAAAAAATTTCAATCTGACATGTGGTGTGACTGAAATGACTTGATAAATAATTTTTCAAGGCATTGAAGACATTAATAACTTTTTCTAGGGGGTAAAAACTATGTAAATGATGTTTAAATGAATTTAAATTTAAGGAAAAAATATTCAATAGGTTTTTGAAAAGAAGTAATTGATAGCACATCATTTTGATTTATGGAATTCCCTCGATGCCCATAAATGCATTTTAGTGTTCTAAAAAACTAAAACACGCATGTAATAGCACAAACCATATAAAATGACTTCAAATTGAAGTTAATTAAAATTAAAACCACCATTGATTAATTTTTGACATGTAAAAATATAAAACACATCAATATGATGTGTGGTATGGTCAGGGTGACTCGATAAATAGATTTTAAAAGTCCCAAAACCGTTGAAAACGTGTGTTGGGAGTAAAAACCAGTAAAAAAATTGTATTGACATGAAATAAAAAAAAAGATAAATTATTGATTTATTGAATGTAGGAATAGATAAAACATAATTCCGAGTTATGGTTACCCTTATATGCTCAGAAATGTGTTTTTTTTTGTTTTAAAATACTAAAACACATTTGTAAAGGTTCAAACCCTAGATAACAACCTTTTATTGATTTGAAATCATGGGAATATAATATTTTGAGTTATTTTTTATGTTTTTTGTCAAATAAACATGTCAATATGAAGTATGGTGTAGTCAGAATGACTCAGTGAATAGTTTTTTAAGGTACTGACACCTTTACAAACATGTATTATGCAGTACAAACTAGAAAAATGGTGTTGGATTGATAGGAAGTGATATGGAATGAATACTGATTTATTTTGGAAATGTTGGAACTAATGGAACATCATTTCAAGTTCTGATTTTTCTGTGATTCTTGTAAACACGTTTTAAGTATTTCAAAATAATAAAAGGTGTAGGTAACCAACCAAACCATATAAAGAGACCTCATATTTATATGAATTCATGGGAAAACACCATTGAGTTATTTTTTTGTACCTGTAGACAACATGTCAATCCACCATGTGGTTTGATCCGAATGACTTAATGAACAGTTTTAAAGGTATCAAAGCCTTTTAAAAACATGTTTCAAGGGGTAAAAACCACAAACATTATGTCATATTGATAGGAAATCGAATTAAAAATAATCAATTTATTTTTAAATATATTAATTGACTGAACATCATTATAATTTATAGTTTTCTAGATATTCCCCTTAATGTGTTTTTACTGTTTTAAAACTCTAAAATGTTTGTGTAATAGTCCAAAACATATATAATGTCCTTATATTGACATTAAATCATTAGAAAACCACTATTGAGTTATTTTTGAAATGTAAACATAGAAAAAACATCAATTAAACATGTGGTGTTGTTGGAATAACTTGATAAACAATTTTTAGAGGTAATAAAGCCTTTAAAACGTGGGTTATGGGCTTAAAAAACTAGAAATATATGTTAGATTGATATAAAATGAGAAGAAAACAACATACAATTTATTTTTAAAATATAGTAAACAATGGAACATCAGTTTGAGATACAGTTTTCTCAGGATGTCTGTAATGATGTTTTTAGTGTTTTAAAACACTAAAACCTTCATGTAACGGTCCAACCCATAGAAAATGACCATATATTGATGTGAAATCATGAGAAAAACACACACTGGTTTATGTGTATTATTAGGTAAGATTTCAATTTAATGTATGGTGTGGTTTGGATGAGTCAGTAAATAGTTTTTAAGGGTAACAAATCCTTTAAAAATGTATGTCTAGGGAATCAAAACCAGGAAAACAATGTTGAATTGACATGAAATCATAGGAAAATGACCATAAAATAAATTTTGAAATATAGAAACTAAAAACATATCATTATAAGTTACATTTTCCCTACGATTTCTAGAAGTACATTTTTTGTGTTTTAGAATACCTAAAGGTGCGTGTAATGGTCTAATCCATAGAAAAAACTCATATTAACATAGAATCCTAGTAAAAAAACAATTTATATATTTTTAATTTGTATGTGAAGAAAAAACTACAATATAATGTGTGGTGTGTTCATAATGATTTGGTAAATAGTTTTTAAAGTTACCGAAGCCTTTGAAAATGTGTGTGTGTGGGGGGGGGGGTTATAAATGGGAAAATGATATTGAATTTTTAAATAACCTAATCCTCGTTGTAATTTCCTGTGTTTTAAATTGGATTAAAATTCCAATGGAATTTGAATGTTTGAATTTACAGGATGTGATGTTTTTAAAATTGGTCAATGGAATGAAATTTCGAGAGTGGGGACTCTACATTATGCTTTTTTTAAAAGAAATTGAACTAATTAAAATGAAATTAAATGAAATTATTGAATAATAATAATATTATTATTACTATTATTATTTGGTTTAATTTTATGAAACCAAAAGGGGGTCTCTTCTCAATTTCATGAAAGCATAACCCCTTGGGTCTCCCATGGCACACATGAGCTCTGTTGGCTGAGCCCCTATAGCGCATCACCACATCTAACTACTCTTTCCCTTTGTTTTGTGAGATCCCTAGGATTAAACCCCATGTAGTGACACCCCATCACTCTTCTCCTTCCCTCTTCTTCAAGCTCCCTCGGTCGAACCCCTTATGGCATGATGTCACCATCCTCATGACCTCCTCCAATGCACACTTTCCACCTAGATTTCTTCCGATTTTCATTTGATTCATCATGGTAAGCCCTTCCCCTTCCTTGGTTTGTGATTTTTGGTCTCTCTATTGCGCAATTTTAGTTCGATAAAACCCATGGTTAGGGTTTATCCTATTTTGGTTTCTTTATATATTGTTATGGTGTGTAACTAGCTCCTCGGGTCAGGTTTGTGTGTATTCTAACATCCACCACTGAAGGAGAAGTGGATTGGATATTATTTGGTTCATTGTATCCATCCAAGGTGATTTTTTATTTCAACTAAATTGATTCAGGGCTTCTAATTTAGGGTCTTTAATGTGTTTTTTAGTCATTAACATTTTATCTGGGTGCTTTGGTCCTTGTTGCAACATTTTGAGTTCTTAATAATATTTGTAGAGCATTTGAACGTCTTTCCTGGCTTGCATACACATATATAGTTATGTATGTATGTATGAATGTATATATATGTCTTCCTCATATATATCCCCTCATAGGGAAGGGAATATATATTTTTTATTAAAGAATATATATATATATATATATATATGAATGTATGTGTTTGCGAGTATGGGACAGTTTCGAGCAGTTGTCACCAAATATGTCAAGTGTGAGTGTCAGGTTGTCATAACTCTTATGGTTGGGTCCTATTCTATTCTCCATTAATTTTTTGAATGCATTAATTAGTTTACTTATTGCATTTTAGTTAGTTTTTAATTAATGTAGTCTTCTTTTAAGATTTAATATCTTTTGTATATGAATTGAGTATGTTCATGAATGAAATATTAAATTTGATAAATTATTATGTGATAATAAATGTCATGATTTTATAATAAAACCCCTCCAACAGAGGTGGTCTATCTTCAAGCTAAAAATTAGTGAGTACAATTTTATGATTTTCTTCCTTCTTGTGATGTTTAATTTGTGGAAAGTTAGTATACTTCTCCCTATTTATATGAGTATTAAATGCAACACAATACACCTTATTATTATTTGAACTCCTTAAATTGAAAATTTCCTAGGTAGGAATATAACTTGTCTTCATGAAATTTTTGTCATATTTTATAATTAATAAATGTTCCTTCAATGGTGTATTGTATTAAAATGGGAATTGACCATGTAGGGAATTTCCCTTTTCCCGATTCCACATTTTATGTGCTCATTGAACCTTATAAATGGATTTTCAATCTTTTAATGAAAATTATTATTTTGAATTAAATAAAATGGATTGCATATAAAGATTGTCTCTTTTAAATTGATGAGTCGAATGGTGTTCAAACGTATAAGATGGTTTAACCATGTCTCCTGCTTCTGTTTTATAAAATTATTTACGTTATCAATCGAATTAAGGATAATGGTTATCTATGAGAGTAACCATTGAGCCTCACACCTCACTTCTAAATTTATGTGAATCCCTTATATACATTTTCACATGATGGATGCTTCACATTTTATTCCTTATTCCTTACATACAAATTCTTATTCAAGTTGGTTGTATACCAATGCTTCTGGCCTTATAATGTTGATTACATACGTGAAAATGTCATGGGATTATATGAAATGACATTGGTTAACCAAATTCTTATGGTTGATATAATTTTTTATTTAAATGACATTGATGGAATGTGATTAATTTATATAAATGTGATTCCATTTTGTGATGTGTACTTTTCTTGATATGGATTACATGATACAGGTCAGGAGAGAAAATGGTCTTTGTGTTAATGGTTTATGGATGTACTCACTATGCTCGATGGGTTATGAACCGATGTTCTATGGACGAAGCTTTAAATCTTCTTGGAGAGGGATTCCTAGATGATTTATTATACTCCTAAGTGATATTTCTTTCCTAGGGGATAAAACATGGATAGACCCATAAGGAAGATGGATACACCATGATAGGGGTGATACTCAGCCCCCTATGTTCAACACCTGGGATGGAATCAGAGTTACCATGCCTCGAGTGATACTAGGAACTCTGTATGGGTTACCTCTGCTGGACTCCGTGGTATTCGATTATCAGATTTTCTTGTTGAGGCACATGGATTTCTTATAGATCGTCTTGGACTGGCATAGGACTCCACCACATAATTTGATGGATTTGAATGATTTGTAGTTTTATTTAATGAGATGCATCATTTATTATTGTTATGATCCTGCTGTGATATCACATGATGATTCTTTCTTATTCTTTTTCTTTCTCATGTGTTGGCGTGGATATGATACCCCAATCTAGAACAAAATCTTGGGGGAATACTTTTTTAGCTTCCTTGTTTACTTTACCACATTTTATATGTATTGTGACTTTTAATATTACCTCATTTATTAAATATGGATTTCGATGAAGCAGGTGGTATGGGACAAATGTCTGTTTAAGAGCCCAGACCAATGTTTTGTCATTTATTTGTCATCACGAAGCATTTATTATACATGAAACACATATTAATTTATATTGAAATATGTGGATTGGGCTAGACACTGGTGGTGCTGACTTACTAAGATTTTTGTTGCACACCGTACTCATGACTCCATTGCACTATGGTACCTGAGCATTCCTACATGATTACATGTCTTGGGATTCATTGCTTGTATGTGAAACTTTTCTTTTACGTGAGAATTAGTAGTAGAGGATCTAGTTGATGCTTGATATTCCCCTGAACCAAGTCATTGGGAAGTTTATTCTTTTATTAAATTATTTTTATTTGTATTTATTTCATCCTACAATCATATCATCATCTTTTATATATGAAATGTTGTAAATTGGGATTAGCCACATTAATTAAATTATTATAATATTTGTCTTCTGTTGTTTTTTTATTATTTATTAGAACTTCTGTTGTTTATTGTTATTTATTTTGTTATACCACTTTGCTACTATGATCTATGAGGGAATAATCTCCTAATAGATGCACCATATTCTTTCACTGCGAGTCTACAAACTCAGAGATTTTGGTAGATTTACTTGTGGTTATGTTACCTACCAGTCCGACTATCCGTTTAGTTTTCAGTCAAGCCGAGGAGTAACATAGTGATATCAAAGCTTAATATTTTCCTTTTCATTACTATTTGGTGTTGGTATATATAATACTAGTAATGGTTTGATTCTTGGTTAATAGTCTCACCTAGGACTGATCACACCATGTGTTGGAAATTACCGAGTGACACGGGATATTATTGCAATTACTTTTTTCACTATTACATTTGATATGATTTAACCAAGAATGATCAATGTACTTTTTCTACTTATGAATTTGTAACATTATGGAATTTTACCCTTGACCTGATATGATAAGGAAGCTACATTTCATGCATCATATAGGCATATTGGAACTTAACATTTAATACAAATTTTAATCCATGTATTTTCTTTTATAATTTTCCAACTGATTGGATTTTTTCCTTGAGTACTATTCCGTTTTTATATTTATACATATTTAGGTAATTCTTTATCTTTTTTATGCGATTAAAATACCATGATTCAATAATTGAAAAACTTTTCACTATGTCATCTTCTTTTAGTGATATGCTTCTCTATGTTTTAAATATTAATTTTTTTGCATGGGAAAAAATTAATTGGTTTCAATTACGATGGGAGCCAGTATTTTGTTTTATGGTGTATGGGAACCTTAAAACATAGAATAAGTAACATGCGTTATCGAAGCCTTGAAAAATGATGTTAAAATTAAAATTCTAAAGTTGGTTGGTTTTGACTAAAGGGATCCAAATTCCAAAATATAAAGTGTATGGGCGCTTTATAGGTTAGTAGGAGGCCTCCTGTATGACTGGACAATGGTATATGATCTTATTGAATTCTGAATTGAGTTTGGTTTGAATTAATGGGATCTAATATCCAGTCAATGAATTTTTGGGTTGTTTCATGAATTGGTAAGTAGCAACCCATATTAGATTCAATGGAATGGTGTGTTTTGAAATGGTAAAATGTAAAAGTAGTTTAAATTTATCATGTAAGGAATTTGTTAAATGCCCAAAGACACAATTGGACCCAAGTAGGTTAGATGGGACATGTAACTTAGGGGATAACCCATTTAGTAGTTTATAATTTTTAAAAATGAAGAAAATTATATTTGGTTACATTATTATGAACCCTTTTCGTCTTATTAAGACAATTATAGGTAGCATTATGTTTTTAAATGGAATTTAATTTGATAAATTTCATACTAAATTTAGGTTTTTTAATAAAAGTTAAAGGTTTTGAAATGGATGTCTTTGAGACTTGCCTTATTTTCCTTGATGTGTTAGTTAAATACTTTTATGATTAAATATTAAATATGGTTAAATTTAAAGGACTTCAAAATGGAACCATAGGCAATGTCATTTATTTTAAACCCCCATGTAAGGGAAATTTCACTATCTCTTTGATTTGTCTTTGAATGGAATGGTAGGTGTTTTATATAGGCATTATCTTTCTTTTAAAAATGAATCAGATGATCGTATTTTGAGCCTAGTGTATTTTTTACACATGCTACAAGTATGGGATGAAACATTATTTTCTCATATAGGGCTGACCTGGGGTAGGTTACACCCTTATAGTTTCAATTCATTACATTTATTGTGATCTTTCAGACGTTTGGTACCTTTTGGGAGCCATTTTCCATAGTAGGCATCTTTCCTCTCAAAATGAAACCCTTGTTCGGATGGGTGGTCATGGTGCCTATGACCCTTGTTATGGGAATTAGAATCTATAAATGATCAGTTTGAGCAGTTTATGCATGCCTCGAGCATGGTCTAATTAGTATATCTCTTGACCATGTTTCTTTTCTTTTGATGGATTGGGAGGTCATCACTCTTTTTTATAGTCATATGAAATAGAATGACCTTGAGTTAATTTTCAACATAGGATATCTAATACTTTAATTAATATGTTTGATAATCCTATGGATAGTATTCATGATGTTTTGGTTGTTTATGAAACCTTTTGTAAGTATGATTTCATGTACATGGTCCCCGTCAAGTGATAACTATTGTAACGAACTGGTGGAGTTATGTAGAATCCTTGATCATTGTGATGTTATATACAGTCTCACTCGCATTAAATAAAAAAATTTGTCTTAATGATTGAGAGTAATTTATTAAGACTCATGATTTTTGACTCGCTGGTCAGTTCAATTTTGGTTTCCTTGTTTAATTATATAATGTATGTGAGCATGACTTCAAGGAGTTGCATGTGTACATTTGGGTTGAATCTGGATCTAGCACGCTTATGAGTGGTCAGTCTCTCTCTCTTCTTTAGATGGATATGACACTCTTATATTTTGGAGTTTCACTTCAGTGCTGGTGAAAATGAATCCTTCTAGGAAGATGTAACACAACTATTTATTACCATTGGGAGATGGTCAGTCTTGGTTGATTTCATTTAAGGATTGCGGGTTTGAATCTTTTCGGTGCCTTCTTGACAACACCACTTTGATGTGGTTGGCGGTATAAACAACCCTTGAGAATCATTGTTGGTATTAGTGGACTTTTGTGGTGAACCATTAATGATAAAGTGGTTCCTTGTGTGGTAAAGCATTGTGGATGATTAGTAAGGGTACCTCGATAGGTGAAGCTGAATTTGTTCTTGGAAGTTTATTATTTGTAGTTTGATCACTCTAATTTATATTAGTCTGGTATGATTGACTGGAAACCATTTAAACCCACTTAGTGTATTCTATATAGATATGGGAATATCCTTCATCTTGACATCATACTTGATCCACTAAGAGAGAATCAGTCTTACTATATGCTAATGTTTAAAAGAAACTGGGTTTTTTTGGGTCATTGTTTTGGTGTTTTATATTGGAAGTGTGATTCTTACCGATTAATGGTTAGTCTTGAGTTAAATTGGGGATCCCAAGTAGGAATGTTATATACAAACTCTTGAGCACCAGTTACTTCTTCTGACATGACCGCTAGGAGAATATAGTCATTGGCTCAGTCAATGATCTAATGTGGATGTCATGGATTTGTACTGATGTCTCACTTTTAAGCCTGGAATATGGACTACTCTCAGTTAGTTCCTTGGAATTTAGTATGGTGAATATGAGGTTACCACAGACTAGTCATCAAACTCAGAGGTAATGGTTAAAAGGTGATGATTCTAGTGGGATTGATTGATTTGACACCCTTGTTCATGTGGTGGGACAACTGTTTAATTGATCCTATAATGATTTGATTAGTGAACATAATTGGAGGTCATGTGTGGACTTCAGTGGACTCATTCATAGTAAATGATTTGTTATTTGGGAGAAGGCATCATAGTTTAGTTTGTAAAGCACCGGTCGTCTAATCCGAGAATCTTCTTGAATGGTTAGCTATATTGTCTTGACTTGTTATCCTCTTTTTTTGTGGTTTATGGTTAGTGAAGGATTGTTTTTTGCCACATCTCTAAGTGGAGGTGAGTGCGGGGTGTTTTGGCCCAAGCCTTTCATGAAAATCTTGCTTGACCTCTCTATATGAGATCGATGGAAGATTGACCACTCTATTGTTTCAAAACCACACCCTGGGCATCGTTAAGATGCTTATAGGCATGATTTGAATGGAAATTCCTATAATAGAGGTGTCATGACTTGGAATTGGCCCCTTTTCAAATGTTTTCCTAAGGCGGGGAGCACTTATGGCAGGATTCTTGATGGGATGACGACATGATTGTGTCTCCATTTGAATGGGCTCGGGTAAGAACTATTTTGATGTTATGGTTGGAGAATCTAGCATTTGATTAAGTTTGGTTCCTTAAATATTATATGGATAAATAATCCTTTAATATTCATTGGTCGTTTGGATATGAAACATGACCATTTGAATGAAACTTCACAACCCTTGTAGGTTGGGTGATGGTTTCGTTGTTTCTGAAGGCTTCTGAGGGATGATAAGTTCTAAGGTGGGGAGGTTATAACTTCCCATGATCTGAACCAGATAAAAAATTTAGGGGAATTTGAATTTTCACATTTACTAGATGTTCCATTTTTAAAATCAGGCTTTGGAATGAAATTTTGGGATTTGGGACTCTACAGTGTGCTTTTTTAAAAGGAAATTGATCTAATTAAAAGAAAATTTAAAGGAATTATTTAATAAAAATAATAATGTTATTATTAATATAAATATAAATATTATTTGGTTTAAGATCATGAAACCTCAATGGGGGTATCTTCTTCATGTCACGTGAGCAGCACCCCCTACGTCTCCAATGGGCACACAAACTCCCTCAGTAGATACCCTATGGCACCACATCCCCTCCCTCTTCTCCTTTCCTACATCACATGATATACCTGGGATGAACCGCCATGTCATGACACCTCCTCCCTCTTCTTCTTCCCTCAAATGTGAGATCCCTCATCTGAACCCCCTACGACGTGACCTCCCCCTCCTCACGACCACCTCTAGTGCTCCATTTCCACCCGGATTTCTACTGGTTTGCATTCAATTCATTAAGGAATACACTTCCCCTTCCTTGGTTGGTGATTTTGGGTATCTTAATATCTTTATTTCAGTTTTTATAAACCTTATGTTAGGGTTTAATCAAATTTTAGTTTCAGCTTCTATGCTTAGGGTGTGAAACGAGCTCCTCGGGTCGTGTTTTTATGTATTCTGACATCTTCTGGTATAAGCGAAGTGGATTGGGTCTGATTCGGTTCATCCTCGCTATCAAGGTGATATTTTCTTTCCACCATGTTGTTTTGTACCTTCTTATTTAGGGCCTTTAATTTTTTTTTGAGTCCATGACATTTTATCTAGGTTCATTGGTCCTTTCTGTAACGATTTGAGTTATTAAAAAATTTTGTAGGGTGCTTGAATGTCATTTCTGTCGCGCACACACATACATAAGTATGTATGTATGCGTATATATATATATATATATATATTCCTCATAAATATTCCCTAATGGTGGGGGGAATATGTATTTTAGATTAAATGATATATATATATATATATATTAATGTATGTACGTGAAAGGTTGGGGAAGTTTCAACTGGTTTTTGCCAAATATGTCAAGCACGAGTGTCGGCTTGGTCTAACGCTTAAAGTAGGGTCCCATTCTTTACCCTTTCATTTTATTAATGCATTAATTAATTTAATTATCACACTATCCATAGTTTTTTATCAATTTTTTATAATTTTTATATTTAATATTTCTTAGATATGAATTGAGTATATTCATGAATGAAATACTAAATATGGTAAATGATTTTGTGATAATAAATTTCATGATTTTATAATAAACCTACTCCAATGGAGGTTCTCTATCATCAATATAAAAATTTGTGAGCATACTTTTATACTTACATGCCTTCTTTTTATGTTTTATGTGTGGTAATTTAGTATGTGTCCCCCTTTTTTAATTGATTATTAAATGTAACCCAAGACACCTTATTAGTGTTAGGCTACCTTAAATTAGAAATTTCCTAGGTAGGCATATGATATTTTTCCATGACACTTTTTCTCTCTTTTATCTTTATAAATGTAATTTTCATGGTCTATATAATTAAATGGGAATTGACAGTGTAGGAATCTTCCCTTTTCCAATTCCACATTCTATGTACTCATTAAACCTTATAAATGGATTTTTTATTTTTTAATGAAATTTACCAGGTTGAATTAAATGAAATGGCTTTCCTATAAAGTTTTTCTATTTTAAATTGATGAATCTAATAGTTTTGATAGGTATAGGATGGATAAAGGATTCATTCTTCTTATGCTCTATAAAATTCCTAATGTTCTCAGTTGAATTAAGGATAATGGTTAACTAGTACAGTAACCCTTTAGCCTCACACCTCAATTCTAAATTCACGTAAATGCCTTATATACATTTTCTCATGATGTACGATTTGCATTGGATTCCTTATTCATTCCATACAAATTCCAATTCAAGTTGGGTTTATACCTTTGATTCCTATCATATAATTTTTTTTACCTCCTACCCAATTTCATGGGATTATATTAAATTTTATTGCTTAACCAAATGATTATGTTGGATATATTTTTTTATTTTAATTCCACTGATGGAATGTGATTAAATATATACAAATATTATTTCATGTTGTGATTTGTGCTTATCTTGATATGGATTACTTGATACAAGATAAGAGAGAACATGGGATTTGTATTAACGTTCAATGGATGGACTCACTGTGCTTGATGGGTTACGACCCGATGTGTCATGGAATGTTCTTTGGATTTTCTAGGTGAGGTATTATCATAAGATTTATTGCAATCTTGAGTGACACTAGTTCTATAAGGTAGAAACTCTGGATGAAACCATTATCCAAATGGATATGCCATTCCCTGGGGATACTCATCCACCAATGTGAGATACCGAGGAAGGAATCAGAGTTACCATGCCTCGAGCATAATAAGAACTCTATATGGGTTACCTAGGATGGACTCGGTGGTATTGGATTATCAGATGTTACCATTACAACACTTTTTGTTCTTTTAGATCACCTTTAACAGGCAGGAGACTCCCACCCTGGATTTTACGAATTTGAATGATTGATTATTTTCACTTATTAGATGCAACGTTTATTATTTTCAATAGATCGTTGTGATATCTCTTTATATTTATTTCTTATTATTTTTATTTATCATGTGTTGACATAAATATGTTACCCCAAGACATAGAACAGTCTTGGGGGACTAATTTTTTAGCTTCCTTGTTTACGTTGGCACATGTTATACGTATTATGACTTTCATAGGTACCTCCTTTCTGATGTTTATAATAATTTGAAGCAGGTGGTATGGGATGAGTGTCTGTTTAGGAACCTGATCCATGGTTTTATCATTTTATTTTTATCACCCTTAATTAATTATAAATGAAACACTTCTTAATTTATATTGAATTGTCTAGATTATGCAAGACATTGGTGGTGTCAACCTACTGAGATTTATGTATCAAACCCATCTTAGGTCGATATTTCACTGGGGTGCCAGAGATGTCCTATATGCTTGTAGGACTTTGGATTAATTTCTTGTGCTATGATGCATTTCATGTATGTGATTGTTAGGATCATAGGATTGAGCTGATTATCGAGATGCCCATGAATCAAGTTGTTGGGAATTTTTTCTTTTTATTACATTTTATTTATATTTTTATTTCTTGATGAATGAACTTTTAATATCATCCTTAATAAATTAAATGTTATAAATTGTCTTGGTCCACTTTAATTTAATTATGATAATATTTTTATTCCACTGTTTTCCATTATTTATTATTGCTTCAATTCATGGATGTTATATATTATATTATACTGTTTTTCTACTCTGATATATGAGGAAAGTGTATTCACATATACACACCTTAGGCCCTAACAACTCGTCAGCAATATCTATCATTTTGTGAGATGCACTTGAGGTCATGTGACCCACCAGTCTTGCTACCGGTTTATTGGTCAGCCAGGCCAAGACGTTCCACTAGTAGTCCCAAGTTAGTGGTTACTTTATTAAATTGTTTCTGTGTACAATCAATCATATCCCAAAGGACCGAATAGTTTAGTATTATGGGAAAACTATATACATAATTTAATCTTATATTACAGCTGAAAAAAATAAAACATATTAATCCCTTCGAGAACACCATTATTCTCCAATATCAACCTTCATATTCAATCACGAAAAACATCCTGGGATTTTGGGGAAAGATAAAACATAAGAAATGGGTGATCTAATATGTTTAATAGGAGAATTTATATAATATAATCTATCATAATTAACAATTCTGGAAATATAAGTAACTGAGATACATTCTATTTAATCATTATCATTATCATTATATTTTTTAAACAAAAGATGATTGAATAATGACATATAAACACTACCATGATCCATTAAACTTATCCATGGAAATTATACTAACCAAATAATCACATGTAAAACACTAAATAATCAATTATGAACATCTAAATCATACCTTAGAGGTCTCAATGAAGACATAAAAAATGAATGGGTAAGGCCATGTCCAAATCCCAATCTGGTTTTTCTCGTGAGACCTAACAATGAATCAAGGGGCTATAGTGGGC
This sequence comes from Viscum album, assembly GCA_963277665.1. Classification (NCBI taxonomy): domain Eukaryota; kingdom Viridiplantae; phylum Streptophyta; class Magnoliopsida; order Santalales; family Viscaceae; genus Viscum; species Viscum album. The sequence continues at coordinate 739,589,889 of OY728123.1, read as the reverse complement.
CATTTCCATCACATAAAATTTCCAATGCATTCCTCAAATTAATGGGGTGAAATAAGAACAATATATACATATTAAATTTAAATAACTTTCCCCAATCAGTAAATATAATCACAAATCATTCTAAGTAATTTGATGAAAGATATCAAAATAAAACATCCATAGTCCAACTGATCATTTACCATTTAATAAAATTTTGTATATGATATCATAATATATCAATCTAAATGAACCATAATATTCAAAAAAGTGTGTTTATGTATATGAAAATTATCTAATAAAACCATTAAAAATTCTAGAGAACAATTCCCATTCTTTTACTTTGAAATAATTTATTTAAATAGCCATTTATTTATAAAAGATAGCATTTTCCTTCAAAATAACCATTTAAACATTTAAATTAAGCATCAAAACATTTAGGTTTCATGATGGAATAAATTTACACTCACGTTACATAAGTAAAAAAACATTTTATCTATAGTTTTTTGTTGAAAAATACACAATGTACCTCATTTGGAAAAAGAATAAAATATTAATTTCAAAATATTTTTATTGAAAGTAAAAAATGGGTAAAAAGAACATAAAATTTTCTATATTTACAGTAAAAATATTTTCGAATTTTTTTTTTGAAAATTTGGACATAGAAGAAAATATTCCTCATTGGAGACATAACATAATTGGTCTCAAATAATAATGAGATTGTGAAATAACCCTTACCTTAGGTCTGATTTCCTCTGTACGTATATGAACCTCATGTATAATGGTTTAAAACATGTTATTAATTTATAATATAAGAATTTTAATTCTTATGATATCATCTCTAATCCTATTATAACATCTTATCATTCTTTTATTAATAATAGTTTCGTTATTACCCTTTTTTGAGTGTTAACTACTTTATTTTCCTATGCATGTTTCATCATGTAAGTCTCGATTCTTATGAATGGGATATATTTATGTCATCTCCAAAATTATTTTAAGGTCATATATATCATATTCATTCATTATATAAAATTTAATTATCATTTGTTCATGGTGAACATGGAAAATGAATCGCATTGCGTAATGGAGATGGTAGGTCATACGAACACATGAGCGATTGTATCATTCCCTTATTAGTGAAAGGTGTAGGAAGTGGATGGTATATTAATTTTTTTAGAATAAATATCATTTACTAATTATCATATATAACTATTATTTCTATAATTATATCCATCCATGTAAAGTGGGGATGTAAAATAGATTACACCATGGTCTGGAGATGCTAAGGCGCACCTACGCACATGGGGTTCATTCATTTTTTCTGGTTTTGATAGAAGGTTGGATATAGTTTTCCCAAAATCATAATAAAATATCATAATATATATGACATTTAAATTATTAATTTATCAATAAAAAAAGATGAATATTAATTATAATAAGAAATGAACTTGTATGAGTTGGTAAAAATGATTATCTCTTCTTCAACTGACTTCCTTTATATTCCATCTTATTGGATATAGGGTTGTTCTTTTTTGAAGAGTCGATTATCTATAACTTGTATAAGGATGTTTTAAGGAGACATTTTCAGGATTATTTCAATCATGAAGGCTCAAATTGATGTAAATAAGTGAGGGAGGATGTTCCCTTTTATAATTATGGTGAGGGGAAGATTTGGAAACTCTGAAAAATAATAAATTAATATAAATTATTTTTCAATTCCATGTTGTTATAATGTGGGGTTTTTAGAATATAAGATTATGAAATGTAAAAATAGTCTCAAACAATAATTTTGAAAAAACTTATGTCACGTTGTTACCCTAAATGGTTGTATTTATCCTTTATTTAATCCCTTTAACTCTTACTCTAATAACATAGTTTTTTACTTTTTGAGGGTCAATGTTGTTAATATAAAATGAAAAAATAACCATAAATGAATCATGGATAACATTTTAAATTTTTTTAAATAATTTTTCACTATTTTATATTTTTATAAATTTTAGAACATAAAAAATATAGTTTATTTTAATATAACATTAATGACAATTTTGACACTATTTATTAAATTGAATTTTACTAAAATTAATAAAACAAGTTAACAAATAACCAACAGATTTAGCATGACGCTAACATGGAAAAGTGATCTAGAAAAGTTTTTTATGACATTAATTATCAAAAATAATTTTTATTTTAATATCTTTATAATCATTTATTTGATATTCCCATTAATTAAATATTACTGCATTATCATTGTGTAAGATTTTAAGGTAATTAATTATTTCATAAAAATTAAAAAAAATTATCATGTTGATGGTAAAAAAATTATCTTTTAAATGAAAATTTATCGTTAATATATTTTCTAAATGAACACATAATAAAAATGTAATACTTATTAAAAAAATTAGTATGACATATTTGAGTTTCCTTAAAATAAAATACTATAAAATTATTAAAGACATCCAAGTGGCACAAAGTTGCTGTAAAATCTTCCCAAGGATTATTTTGGTCTAAAATACCAGATAAAAATATTATTACAATTTTTAGGGTAAATTTATAATATTTATAATATTTATAATATAATTTTACTCTTAGTTACCCGATTAACCCTTCAACATGGTAATTAATATTACTAAGTTTACTATTCGTATTGTCCAAAAATAAAAGGGACATATTTACTAAATATTCACCTTATGATTCTTAATATGGAATAAATTTTTAAAAATTAAAAACATAAAAAAATTTAAAATTTATTTAAATCTAATCTCCTAGATAAGATGAGAAATTAGGTCTTTTATTGTGAAAAAAAAGAAAAATTATGAAATGTTTTTATATCCAATTTCGATGTTAAATTGATTAAAATTACCCAATTTTGATTTATTAAGGTATAATGGAACTATTTGTACAATAAAATAAATTTCATGTATAATCGAACAATATAAATAATTTATAAAAAAAATTTAATTAAAATTTAATATTTTCAACACTCGTCAAAATATGAAACTTTTCATGAAAATATAAAAAATTTATCCAATGTAAATTTTTATATTAATATTTCAAGAATTTTGATTATTGTTTCAAATATTATTTTTAATTTGTAAACAATTAGTTTTAATACATGCGTTACATTAAATGGAGACAAATCTTCCTTTAAAAAAATATTTCTTTTTATGCATAAAAAAGGATTTATTCCTATCGTATACCTATCGAATATATTTGATTAATGTCAAAAGATTTGAATATATAAATTTCAAAATGTGTTTAATATTTTTATTTGCAACCAATTCAATGGATACGTTATAATATTATTTCATTATACGGTTAAACTGGGTGTTGCATGCAACGTAAGCTATCGAAGTAATTAAATTTAACTAAAATAAGTCCTATCATAAAATATTTGGGTGTTAAATTATCCCCTCTTTAAAAAAATTATATCCTAAAATTTTGAAATTAAACTTTAAAAATCAATGGTTGATACTTCAGAATTCCTTTTTGGGAAACCCACATCAGAAATAGTGTTTATAAAACATCCTCTTAATAAGAGAGAGATGGAAATGCGACAGTCAACGCAAAATTGGGATTTTGAATAGGGAAAAATTAGTGGGTATTAATAACATAGACATGGAATATAAATATAACAATAAAGTATTTATTGAGAGTGATGGATAACATGTTCATTAGATAGTTATCAATCAAAAAATAGCATCTTTTGGATCGGTTATAAGACTTTTGGTTTATTAGAATGAAAAGAAAACGAAAAACTTTTTGTTTAGAAAAACTATTTCCAAGAGTTGAAGGAAAATTTTACTATTTAGAAAGGTAATTTAGATAATAAACTAACTTTATTACTTTACATTTCATATGATCATAATATCATCCTTTGTTTGTGCTAATATAAATTTTCACTTCATTTTGTACATCTAGAGATGGATATTCAAGATGAATTGTTATGCCATGAGAAATTTAATGAATCAAAAGTTTGAAAAGTAATTCCTTTATCAAATATATTTTTTTACAGAAACCAAAAATATTAGAACAATGTATCCAATGAAACATACATTATACTCAAAAAATAATATCCAATGTTTAACTTAATTCATTTAAACCATAAGATACTTCCAAAAAAACATTTGACCATGTTCAAATCCTAAAAATTTATAAAGAAGGTCACTGAATATCCAAAATCAACTTGACATCATATATTCTAAAAAATATATTTTAACTATTATTTTCACATACCAAATATATAAATACCTTTATCATTATAAAACCTTAATGAAAACATGCATGCACCCCAAAAAAAAATCTCACATTATTGAACATATTCCTTATATCCAAACATGTATTAAATTAATATAAACTATCAAATAAATAATAAAAATTATCCCAAATCTTTACCATAAATAATATAATAAGGGTTATCTTCCCCCAATTACGTTTTTTCAAAAATATCAACCTACACCAGAATTACTTCTTATGGTTATTGGTACTATTCATCCCCAATCCGGAAAGACTATGTATTTTATTACAATCCTTATTTATTCCATAATTTGTATGACTAGTACATCATTAATAAAATGAAATCCTCTTTTTAATCCAAGAATAATCACATTGATCATTCTTATTCATCAATGGTATGATTATAATCTCTACCATGATCCATTAGCTTTTATTGAGGTATGTTCTCTTGACTCTTGAGACATTGATTTGAAAAGTTTCCCATATCATAATAGTTGAGGCATTGTACATTGTAAACATTTTTTTAACATTTAAATTACAATAAGGGTTCACTTTTTCTCCATACTTTGGAAAAAAATTCCATTCCTTTTACGAAATTATGTGGGTGTTTCTTTCTACAATTATCACATGTGGTAAAATACATATTTCTTTTCTTTCTTGTATCCATCACTTTCTATGTTGTATCCTTCTTTCCATGCTTCATTATAAAGAAATAATACTTAGATAGTTCTTTTTTATCTCAATAGAACAAGATATTATGCCCTCACATGATGATAATGTTTGGGAATCTAGTTTCATTTGAAATATTTCCTTCAACCCATCAAGTAAACTATAATTATTACTCCTTGGATTATGTGCATTTATTTTGTTCCCATTCCTTATTATAGGTTCCATTTCTAAAGGATGACATATAATAAATTAGATCAAAAATTTATGAAACATAATGTTTATTCTCATAACTAGTGAATCAAATAACCTAAATTGAAAATTTAGGTATACCTAATTTGTAAATTATATGCTTTATGTATTTGGTAATAATTTAAAATTTTATCATATGGTTTTGTTTTCAATAAAAGTATTCCTAAATCTACTTCTAAGTTTTCTACTAAAATTATTCGGATACCAATTACAAAGACACCAACCCCAATTTCCTAGAGTTGGTGGACGCTTTATTATATTGGTACTAATTATAAGTGATCATATCTGAGGGGATTTAATATTTTAGTAGTTTTGGAAAACTAAACATATACTTGAACCTTATATTATAACTAAAAAAGTCAATACAATGATTCCTTTGAGAAAACTATTATTTTCAAATATTATTAATGAAAAATCAATCATAAAACAATTACAAGGATCCTAGTGGTAAATAAATCATTAGAAAGGTTTGAGCTCAAAGTTTCTTTAAGGGTATGTATATAATGGAAGTTTTCATAAATAATAATTATGGAATGGTAAGTAACTAAAACACATTCCATTTAATTATAATCTTAAATATAATATGGTTGAAAAAAAATTATTGAATAATGCCATATAAACAATCCCTTAAGCTAGAACACTTATCCATGGAAGTTATAATAACTAAATAATTACATGGGAATCAATAACTGATCTCGATTTGATATAATGAATAATGATGTAGATATAAAACATATCGTCATGGACTAGACCAAGTCATTTGAAAATGAATGGGTAAGGCCACAACCAAACCCTTGTTTGGTTTTTCTCATGATACCTACAGATACATAAAGGGGATATAACAGGCCCCGAACATAACATACACTGTCCAATACAATCCTCATATGAATGGGGTAAAGCATAATCATGATATACATATGAAATATAAAAAACATTACCCAATAATTAAACATAATGACAAACTATTCAGATTAATATGGTGAATGTAGTCAAAATATAGTATCTATAATCAAACTGATCATAAATAATTTAATCAAATACAATAAATGATATCATAATACATATATCGTAATGAATCACACTATTCAGAAAATATTTTTGACATAGATGAAAATACTATAACCAAACCATTTAAAATTCTTGAGAGAAATACACTATTTTTTTAATTTGAAATTATTTATTTAAAAATCCCCTCATTTATAAAAGAAAACAATTTCCTTGAAATTGACCTTTTAAAAATTTAAAGGAATCATCAAAACATTATGGTTTAATGATGGTGTAAAAAGTATCTCATTTCTCATTTGATAAAAAAAATTCTTCCTTATTTTTTTATCAAAAAAACTCATAAAGTACCTCATTTCAAAATTGAAAAAAATATTCATTTCAACCCATTTTATAAAAACTCAAACATAAGTAAAAAGTATTAAAAATTCATAGTTTTATAGTAAAAATATTTTTAAAAACATTCTTAGAAAACATGTACATGTAAGAAAATATTCCCTAGTGAAGACCTAAACATAAACATTCCCAAATAATAATGAGATTGTCAATTAACCCTTATCTTAGGTCATATTTCTTTTATATGCATATAAAACTCTTTAATAATCGTTAAAATCAGGTTATTAAATAATACCAGAATCATATTCATAGTTATGGTATCATATATTATTCTCTTATATTATTTTATTACCTTATTAAATAACATTACATTGTTACCCTTTTTTTAGTGTTAACTGGTTCATTTTTCTAGGCATGTTTCATCACATAAGTCCCGATTATTTTTCATAGGATATAGTTCCATAATATCCAAAATGATATTAGGGTCATAGATATAACATTTAATCAATATAAAAAATTTTATAATAATTGTTGAATGATGAACATGTAAAATGAATTTCATCATGTCGTGGTGATGATAAACCATACGTACGCACGAGCGATGATATCATTCCTTAATTGATGAAATGGTAAGGAAGTGAATAGTAAATTAAATTTTATGGAATAAATATCATGGAATAATATATATATATATCAATTATTCCAATCATTATTCCCCTAAAATTTAAGTGGTGATGAAAAATAGATTACACCGCAGTATGGAGATGGTAAGTCGTATGTACACGTGCGTTGTACTTTCATTTTTTCTAAGATGGATTATTGGTGGAATATGATTTTACTATATTCATAAAAACATATCATAATATATATAATACTATATTTATTAATTTATCTTGTAATGAACAAATTAATATGATGTAGATGAAGAAATGAACTTTGATAAGTTGGTTAAAATGATACCTTATCTTCGGTAGACTTCTTTTAGATCTTTTCTTAAGGGACATAAGGTCGGTCTTTTTGGAAGGCCAGGATCTCCAAAACGTGTATAAGGATTTATGGGGGGAAATTATTTAGGTGTTGGTGGAGATATAAGGATCAATGTGTTGTGAAGAAATGAGAAAGGAGGTTTCCATTTATAATTGAGGTTTGGGGCACTTTTGAAAACACTCAAAATATTAAATTAATAAGAATTAATTTGGATATCCAAATGGCTCCAAAGTGTGTTTTTTAGAATTTAGGATTATGATGGGTCAAAATACCCCCAAAAATAATTTTTTCACATATTTATGTCACATTATTACCATTTTATGTCATCTTTAACCTGTATTTAAATCCTTTTACTCTGACTATGACAACGTGGATATTTACACTTTGATGATCAATATTGTTACTCTAAAATAAAAAAATTGAAGGACCCCGGGACACCCTGAGAGGGGAGGGGTGAATCAGGGTGACAACATTTTCTTTTAATGTGGTGGATCTAGTTCCCACGTCGGTAGGAACTTGTTGAACCTGTATGATGATTATGATTAGAAAGAAGACATTCACATGCACATAGAGGACATAACACTTTTTACTTGGTTCACCACTAAGGGCTACGCCCAAGGAGCATATACCGACAAGTTTTCGGTCGTACATGATTCCACTAATCTTCACTAGCTGTGGATTAGAAAGGATTGGGCACAGACACTCTGTCCCAGGCTTACTTCCTTTACAAAGGTTCATGGATAGCTCGCTGCTTCCCTCAGGTCACTCCAGTTGACTCCCCTTGGTTCACTGCCGTTGGTGAAGTCACACTCAGTTTATAGACGTGAAGGTCTCTTCAATAGATAGACATGAAGGTCCTTGTCTCCTATTCAGTATGATACTTTTCTTCCATCAGAGTCCTGAGTTGATGCTCTGTTAAAGTCCAAATTTGATCCACTAATGAATACCCCCTTTTCCCTAGTCCACTGGGCAAACAACCTTTGGAAAGAGCCTTCTCAAAGTACCCTAATTCGCAAGGCTCCCTATTTTGAAGAGCTCAAACAAGCCTTCGCGGAGTCCCTACCTTTTTGCGGAGCTCAATCGCGAAGCACTCTCACGATGCTCCAGCCTTCGCAATGTGTCGCTATCGCGGAGCTCCTGCCTCTTCGCGAATCTCACTGAGCCAACACGGGGTGCATGACTTTCACGGAGCTAGAATAACCGCCGCGAAGCTCCTCTACCGCGAAGCACACTGCATTCGCGAGTGACCTTTACGAATCGAGAGCAAAGGATTTTCTATGAAGTTATCTCTATTTCTCTTGAGGGGGGTCGAACTCTATTTATAGGTGATTCCACCGATCCTCGACCCTTCCGCACAAAGTCATTGCCATGTCAGCTCAAATCGCGAAGCTCTGAAGTTCCCGCCGAAATTCTCTCAAAATCGCGAAGCACTACGGAAATTTTCCATTCACAGAGCTCGTCATAATGACGGAGCATTCCATCATTTCCTTTGCACCTTCTCCACGAAGTTCCCATGCAAATCTCTTCATCGCCACGATGCTCTGCATCCTCTGCCGTTTGCGAAGCTTTGACGTAATCGCGAAGACTCACCGCCTCCATTCTTCTGGTCTTCGCGATTTCCAGACCATGCATCCTCTCTTCATGAAATTTATGCCTTTGCCATATTTAATTATTATCTTCATGGAAATCCACTTTTTTCGATGCTCATTAACTTCCATATTTTGGAACCCAAGAATTTGGCAAACACTGGGAAACGGTGCCACCTTCAATACTGTTGTCTACTTGAATGGTAAGATCTCTTTTCTGGCACATGATCCAAACTTCCAGTGATGATTGACAACAAATACAAACCATACTCCAAATCATGCATAGAATACCATGGTTCCAACAATATCCCCCTTTGGGCTTATGGGCAATCAGAAAATAGATTCAATATATCTCCATCTATGTGAAAACCAAAAATGCAGGAATCAACTCAGCCAACACTCTAAGTCTATGTGAGAAATTCTCGGTGTAGAAAACAAGATAGGAGGCTTGAATTGGGTTACACTATTTTCATTCTCTGAATTTATTCCTTTCTCCTTTCTCCCCCATTGAAAATAAATCCAAAGACCAGTAATAATTTTTTTCACGTTCATCTCAAACCATACTCCCCCTGGATAGTATCTCCCCCATAAACCTACATCACAGCCATAAACAGATTAAAACAGTTATAACAAACGGGGAGAGGGGAATTCTAGAGCCTCCTTATGCAGTAGGAGGTGGTCGAACACCGAGGTTCAACCGATGCTTCTCAAACACAGCTGCGGACAACAGCTTGGTCAGGATATCGGCCACTTGCTCATCAGTTCCAACATGGTCCATTCTAATCATGCCTTGTTCAACCTTTTCATTGATAAAATGATACCGTATTTCAATATGTTTTGTATGAGAATTCTGAACTGGATTCTTCGTAAGATCAATTGCGCTTTTTTAATCACAGTAAATCACCATTGGTTGCTGCACCTTATCACCAATATCTGTTAGTTGCTGCTTCATCCAAAGCAATTGAGTGCATGCCTTTGTAGCAGTGATATACTCAGCTTCAGCAGTACTGAGAGAAGTACTTTCTTGTTTGTTGCTCAACCATCCAACACATTTCTTGCCCAATATAGAAAGCTCCACCACTAGTGGACTTTTTTTCTACTACATCACCAGCCCAGTCAGCATCATAAAATGCTGATAATTCACTATCCCTGCCTGCAGCAAAAAATATCCCGAAGTTATGTGTACCTTGAATGTACCTCATGATTGTTTTTACTTTCACCATATGTTCCTCCTTTGGATTACTCTGAAAGCGGGCCGCAAGGAATATGGTAAAGACAATATCTGGCCTTGTCACTGTCAGGTATTGTAGGCTTCCAATGATCCTCCTGTACATGGTGGGATCAACAGAGTCCCCATCCTCATGCTTTCCAAGTTTAGTTCCAACTGCAGTCGGAGTTGACATTGGTTTGGAGTCTTGCATATTAAACTTCTTCAGCAGCTCTATTGCATATTTTTCCGGTGAAATGAAATTGTATTCCTTATTTTGAATCACCTGCAGCCCCAAGAAATATCTGAGCTCCCCAATCATAGACATTTAAAATTCTGATTTCATGTGGTTGGAAAATTCATCCACTGATTTCTGCCTGCTGCCACCAAATATGATATCATCAACATAGACTAGAACCATGAATTGATCTTTTGGAGAATTCTTCACATAGAGATTGAGATCAAATCCTCCTCTTTTGAATTCCAACTTCTTGAGATATGAATCCAGCCGTGAGTACCACGCTCGTGGTGCCTTCTTCAAACCATATAGAGCTTTCATCAGTTTGCAGACCTTTGTTTCATCAGTACCCAAAACAAATCCCACTGGTTGTTCAATGTAGACTTCTTCTTCAAGTACACCATTCAAGAATACTGTCTTGACATCCATTTGATATACTTTATATCCTCTTTGGAGTGCCATCGCAAGGAAAATCCTGATTGACTCCAGTCCAGCCACTGGAGCAAAGGTTTCTTCAAAATCAATGCCTTCAATCTGGGAGTATCCTTTACATACCATTCGTGCCTTGTTTCTGATGAAACTTCCATGCTCATCAAACTTATCTTTGAAGATCCATTTGGTCCCAATCACATTGTGACCTTCGGGTCTCTGGACAAGATCACATGACTGATTCTTGTCAATCTGATCTAATTCATCGTTCAAGTCTTTCACCAAAGATTCATCTTTTTTAGATTCTTCGAATGAGGATGGCTCTACAACTGATAGAAATGTAGATTGTGTGTTATTCCTCATCCTTATTGTTTGAGTGGGTGCACTCCTGTCCCCAATTATGTTGGATCGATCAATCTCAGCTCTTTGATTTCTCCTGCGAGGTTCAGTAGTATTCTCTTCAGCTGTAGTTTCTTCTTAAGATTCTTCTTCCGAGTCAACATCATGATGTGACTAATGAGTGTTTTGAAAAACTTCCTCTATTTCCTCATTTGTATTTTCTTCATGTTCACTTTGTTCATGAATTTCTATCACATCAGCATATGACGTCCTTGAAGCATTTGTGGTTTTATCTTCAATTATCTTAACATCACTACGTTCCACAATCCTTCCCAAATACCTGTTGAAACATTTGTAGGCTTTTCTGTTCATTGAGTAACCGAGGAAAATTCCTTCATTTGCATTGTCACCATATTTCCCTTGATTTCCTTCTTTGTTCCTAATGAAGCATTTACTTCCAAAGACATGAAAGTATTTTAGAGAAGGCTTCCATCCATGCCACAATTCATATGGTGTCTTCATCTCACCCATATAAAGTCCTGTTCGATTCTGAATGTACATTGCAGCTTGAACAACCTCTTTCCAGTAATGTCGTGGAATACGACTCTCAATCAGCATAGTTCGTTCCATGTTGTTCACTTGTCGATTCCTACGTTCAACAACTCCATTTTGTTGTGGAGTTATCAGAGCAGCTACCTCATGTTGTATCCCATGCTTCTCTAGATAATTTTCAAATTTAATGGACGTGTACTCTCCTCTATTTTCTGATCTCAACACTTAGATTGTTCGTCCAGTATCATTATCATCGATTCACCGATATGTTTTCATGCAGTCAAGGACTTGTCGTTTCCTTTGAATGACCATCACACATGTCATTCTACTATAATCATCTATTAAAATGACAAAGTACCTTTCTCCATGAGTTCCATAAACATTTATTGGCCCACATACATCTGTATGAATCAGATCAAGAAGGTGAGATGCCCTTTTCTTCTTTGGCCGATTTGAACTGTAGACTAACTTCCCACGAATAGAGGCATCACAAGATTTTTCACGCTCACGCTTCAGGTTGGGAATGTCCATGACAATTCTCAATTTTGATATTTTCTCCATGTCTTGTTGATTGATGTGTCCCAGTCTCCGATGTCACAAATTTTTTTCTTCTTCAATAGTCATATAACATACATTTTCTTCACTATCAACCTGATACAAGTTGCCTTCTGTTCTGCATCCCTTCATAAGTGAATTTCCAATCTTTCCCTTGATAGTGAAGCCTTTCTGATTAAAAGTAACTATAAGTCCTGAGTCACAGAGTTGACTCATGATGAGGAGATTATGACGTAGGCCATCTATGTAAAGGACTTCAGTCTTCTTTAGTTCTCCATTAGGTAATTCAGTACTTCCGCTCCCTTTTATTTTTAGAGCACCATCATTACCAAATCTTACTGTACCATCAACCCTCCTTATGATATTCGTTATTAGGCCGGAATTACCTATCATATGAGATGAACAACCGCTATCCAGAATCCAGGTACTGTTGTTCTTTGTAGCATTGAGGGCCACCTCTGGAAGGTTGGATTTCTCAATATTCTTCCTTTCCTTCCATGAGACATTAGATTGAGTATATAGAACTGATGGCCTTTCAATTATCTCTTTCACATACCCAGCTTCTTCATAGTCAAAGTATTCATTGAGAGGTGAAAACCAATTTTAAAGAGAAACATTTTCTTGTTGACGAGACTTGACTTGTCTTGAACTTTGGTATGGGGTGTACATGTCCCTTCTCTGCCTGTAATGAGCAGCCTTATGCCCAAAGTTAGAACAACGAAAAAAATATTCATAGAAATTATTTCTTCTATAAGAATTAGGATATGAAATTGTTCTCCTTTGTTGAGCATCTATATCTTATCCATTCAGATAGCTTCTTGCCTCTTCACAATAAGACTTGGTATGGCCCAGATAGCCACAGAACTGACACTTCATGAGAGGAAATGTCTTATCACTTGAATTTCTCCTCATACCTTCTTCCTTGGGAGAATAGTTAGACTGTCTATCATTTCTGAATGTTTGGGGATAATTTTCAGTTCTCTTTTTAGTTTGTATTGAGGGTTCCTTTTTTGGTACTCTGGGTAATGTTTCAACACGTTTAACTTCCATCTTATCTTTCTTTTGGATCTTTTAACTTCCAGCAGTTGATGTCTCAGCCTCACAGCCAATTCCACTCTTTCCCATGCAAGTGGGTCTTTGATCACTCAATATTTTTCCAACCCCATCTGAACCACACTTGGCTCTTACTAGTAATTCTGCATCTGAGAATCTTCCAAACTGTATTTTCTTCCTCGATTCTTTTGGAACTGATTCAGTCTCCAATTTGCTCCTTAGAGTAACAACGTCCTCCTCAAGACCCTCAGCAGTCTTGTATTTTTCATCCAGTCTGGAGGTGAGGTCATTGAGGACCTTTACCTGCTCTTCAATTCTCAGCTTCAGATCTACTACATCATCATTGCTTTCAATTATTTTAGATTGTACCTTCAAAAATTTTTCCAGTCGTTCAATTTCAGCTTCAAGTTGATCAACGTATTCATTTTATTCTTCTAAAATTTATTTCCAATTATTGCAGCTCTTACATTTAATCTTAAGCTTACTAAAAACATCCTTAAGTTGCATCTTAGGATCTACACAAGTTCTCGGTTGTTTTTCTCCATCATTATCTTCTGACTTTTCAACAGTGGCCATCATAGAAGCATGGTTCCCTGTTTTGAATTCTGGTTCTTCTTCATCACAGAATTCATTATCATCTTCTTCCTCTTCACAGACAAAACTCTTCCTTTGCATTTTCATACCATATTTGAAGTCTCCCTTTTTGAAGAACCTTCTCTAAGGATTCTCGAAGTTTTCATCTTCACTATATTCATCATTGATCTTTCTTAAGCACTGAGAGGAAATGTGCCCAACTTTTCCACAACGGAAACATGCGAGAGGTAACTTCCCTTTGAATTTCCCTTTCCCCTTCTGGAACATCTTTGAAATGAGAGAAAGAATTTCTTTTTCTTCATCATCTTCACCGCTACTATCCTTTGAGATTTTCAATTTATCCATTGCCTTGAATGCCATTTCCTTGCTCACTCAAGTCGTAGAATCTTTTTGTTTGACTCTCATTTCATATGCTACCAAGATGCTCAGTAGATCATCTAGAGAGAGTTTGGAAAGATCTATTTTCTCAAGGGCTGACACCTTCGCATTATATAGAGGTGGAAGTCTTCTTAATATTTTCATTACAATATCAATGTCTTTGATTTCTTCGCCTAGACCCCGAATTGCTCCAACCACTTCAGTAATTCGATTGATGAAAGAGTCTGCATTCTCGTCTGGATGCATCTTTAGATCATCAAACCGATTGTGCAGCACTTGTAGTTTCACCTCCTTCACTTTTCTATCTCCTTCATAAATATTCTCAAGTTTATCCCACATGGATTTTGAAGAGGTACAATTCATCACCTTTAGGTAGATCTGATCAGAAAGGGCTGCAGTGAGTGCATTATGTGCTTTAGCATCTGCATCAAAATGTTTCCTGTCTGTTTCAGTCATAGCTTGGCTTGTTGGTTCAGTGAATTGTATTCCTTGTACAGTAGAAAAGAAAACATCCATTACACGAGATCTTAGATGAGATCTCATTCTGTTCTTCCAGATCTGGAAATTGCTTCCATCGAAGTGAGGGACTCCCCTGACATTGACCACGTTTTCCATGACGAAAAAAGGTCAGATTCAACACCAGCAACCTTTACCCTCTGATACCACTTGAAGGACCCCGGGACACCCTGAGAGGGGATGGGTGAATCAGGGTGACAACTTTTTCTTTTAATGTGGTGGATCTTGTTCCCACGTTGGTAGAAAATTTTTGAACTTGTATGATGATAATGATTAGAAATCAGACATTCACATGCATAGAGAGGACACAACACTTTTTACTTGGTTCACCACTAAGGGCTACATCCAAGGAGCATACACTGACAAGTTTTCGGTCATACCTGATTCAACTAATCTTCACTAGATGTGGATTACAAAGGTTTGGGCACAGAAACTCTGTCCTAGGATCACTACCATTACAAATGTTCATTGATAGCTTGCTGCTTCCCTCGGGTCACTCCCGTTGACTCCCCTTGGCTCACTGCCATTGGTGAAGTCACACTCAGTTTATAGACGTGAAGGTCTCTTCAATAGATAGACATGAAGGTCCTTGTCTCTTGTTCATCATGAGACTTTTCTTGCATCAGAGTCCTGAGTTGATGCTCTGTTAAATTCCAAATTCCATCCACTGATGAATACCCCCTTTTCCCTAGTCCACTGGGCAAACAACCTTTGGAAAGAGCCTTCACAATGTACCCTACTTCGCAAGGCTCCCTATTTTGCAAAGCTCAAACAAGCCTTCACGGAGTCCCTACCTTTTCATAAACCTCAATCGCGAAGCACTCTCGTGATGCTCCAGCCCTCGCAATGCGTGGCTATCGCGGAGCTCCTGCCTCTTCGAGAAGCTCACTGAGCCAATGCAGGGCGCACGACTTTCGTGGAGCTAGAATAGTCGCCACGAAGCTCCTCTACCGCGAAGCACACTGCCTTCGCGAGTGACCTTTGTGAACTGAGAGAAAAATATTTTCTCTGAAGTTATCTCTCTTTCTCTTGAGGGGGGTCGGCCTCTATTTATAGGCTATTCCACTCATGCTCAACCCTTCCACAAGAAGTCAGGGCCACGTCAGCTCAAATCGCGAATCTCCGATGTTCCCGCTGAAATTCTCTCAAAATCGCGATGCACTACGGAAATTTTCCATTCGTGGAGATCATCATAATCGTGGAGTGTTCTGTCATTTCCTTTGAACCATCGCCGCGAAGTTCCCTCGCAAATCTCTTCGTCACCGCGATGCTCTTCATCCTCTGTCGTTCGCGAAGCTTTGACGTAATCACGAAGACTCACCGCCTCCATTCTTATGGTCTTCACAATTTCCAGACCATGCATCCTCTCTTCGCGAAATTCATGCCTTTGCCATATTTAATTATTATTGTCTGCTTGAATGGTATGATTTCTTTGCTGGTACACGATCCGAACTTCCATTGATGATTGACAAAAAACACAAACCATACTCCAAATCATGCATAGAAGACCATGGTTCCAACAATCTCCCCCTTTGGGTTTGTTGGAAATCAAAAAATAAATTCAATAGATCTCCATCTATGTGAAAACCAAAAACGCAGGAATCAACTCAGCCAAAACTCTAAGCCTATGTGAGAAATTCTCGGTATAGAATAAAAGAGAGGAGGCTTGAATTGGGTTCCACTATTGTCCTTCTCTGAATTTATTCCTTTCTCCTTTCTCCCCCATTGACAATAAATCCAAAGACCAGTAATAATTTTTTTCACATTCAGCTCAAACCATACTCCCCCTGGATAGTATCTCCCCCATAAACCTGCATCACAGCCATAAACAGATTAAAACAGTTATAACAAATGGGGAGAGGGGAATTCTGGAGCCTCCTTATGCAGTAGGAGGTGGTTGAACACCGAGGTTCAACTGATGCTTCCCAAACACAGCTGCGGACAGCGGCTTGGTCAGGATATTAGCCACTTGCTCATCAGTTCCAACATGGTCCATTCTAATCACACCTTGTTCAACCTTTTATTTGATAAAATGATACCGTATTTCAATATTTTTTGTACGAGAATGCTGAACTGGATTCTTCGTAAGATCAATTGCGCTTTTGTTATCACAGTAAATCACCATTGGTTGTTGCACCTTATCACTAATATCTGTTAGTTGTTGCTTCATCCAAAGCAGTTGAGTGCATGCCATTGTAGTAGAGATATACTCAGCTTCAACAGTACTAAGAGAAGTACTTTCTTGTTTCTTGCTCAACCAGCCAACACATTTCTGCCTAATATAGAAAGCTCCACCACTAGTGGACTTTCTGTCTACTACATCACCAGCCCAGTCAGCATCAGAAAACGCTGATAATTCACTATCCCTGCCTGCAGCAAAAAATATCCCGAAGTTATGTGTACCTTGAATGTACCACATGATTCTTTTTACTGTAGCCATATATTCATCCTTTGTATTACTCTGAAAGCGGGCCGCAAGGCATGTGGCAAAGACAATATCTGGCCTTGTCACTGTCAAGTATAGTAGGCTTCCAATGATCTTCTTGTACATGGTGGGATCAACATAGTCCCCATCCTCATGCTTTCAAAGTTTAGTTCCAAATATAATCGGAGATGACATTGGTTTGGAGTCTTGCATATTAATCTTCTTCAGCAGCTCTCTTGCATATTTGTCCTCTGAAATGAAAGTGTATTCCTTCTTTTGAATCACCTACTGCCCCATGAAATATGTGAGCTCCCCAATCATAGACATTTCAAATTATGATTTCATGTGGTTGGCAAATTCATCCACTGATTTCTGCCTGCTACCACCAAATATGATATCATTAACGTAGACTAGAACCATGAATTGATCTTTTGGAAAATTCTTCACATAGAGATTGTGATCAACTCCTCCTCTTTTGAATTCCAACTTCTTGAGATATGAATCCAGCCGTGAGTACCATGCCCGTGGTGCCTGCTTCAAACCATATAGAGCTTTCTTCAGTTTGCAGACCTTTGTTTCATCAGTACCCAAAATAAAGCCCACTGGTTGTTCAATGTAGACTTCTTCTTCGAGTACACCATTCAATAATGTTGTCTTGACATCCATTTGATATACTTTATATCCACTTTGGAGTGCCATCGCAAGGAAAAGCCTGATTGACTCCAGTCTAGCCACTAGAGAACAGGTTTCTTCAACATCAATGCCTTCAATCTGGGAGTATCCTTTAAATACCAGTCGTGCCTTGTTTCTGATGACACTTCCATGCTCATCAAACATATTTTTGAAGATCCATTTGGTACCAATCACATTGTGACCTTCGGGTCTCTGGACAAGATCCCATGTCTGATTCTTGTCAATCTGATCTAATTCACCATTCAAGGCTTTCACCCAAGATTCATATTTTGCAGCTTCTTCGAATATGGATGGCTCTACAACTGATAGAAATGTAGATTGCGTGTTATTCCTCATCCTTCTTGTTTGAGTGGGTGCACTCATGTCCCCAATTATGATGGATGTATCAATCTCATCTCTTCGATTTCTCCTGCGAGGTTCAGTAGTATTCTCTTCAGCCATAGTTTCTTCTTCAGATTCTTCTTCTGAGTCAACATCATGATGTGACTGCTGAGTGTTTTGAACAACTTCATCTATTTACTCATTTATATTTTCTTCACGTTCACTTTGTTCCTGACTTTCTATCACATCAACATATGACGTCCTTAAAGCATTTGTGGTTTTCTCTTCAATTATCTTAACATCACTACTTTCCACAATCCTTCCCAAACACCTGTTGAAACATTTGTAGGCTTTTCTGTTCATTGAGTAACCAAGGAAAATTCCTTCATCTGCATTGTCGCCATATTTCCCTTGATTTCCTTCTTTGTTCCTAATGAAGCATTTACTTCCAAAGACACGAAAGTATTTTAGAGAAGGCTTCCATCCATGCCAAAATTCATATGGTGTCTTCATCTCACCCATATAAAGTCATGTTCGATTCTGAATGTACACTGCAGCTTAAACAGCCTCTTTCCAGTAATGTCATGGAATACGACTCTCAATCAGCATAGTTCGTGCCATGTTGTTCACTTGTCGATTCCTACGTTCAACAACTCCACTTTGTTGTGGAGTTCTCACAGTAGCTACCTCATGTTGTATCCCATGCTTCTCCAGATAATTTTCAAATTTAATGGACGTGTACTCTCCTCTATTCCCAGATCGCAACACTTTGATTTTTCGGCCAGTATCATTCTCGGCGATTCACCGATATGTTTTCATGCAGTCAAGGACTTGTCGTTTCCTGTGAATGACCATCACACAAGCCATTATACTATAATCATCTATAAAAAGGACAAAGTAACTTTATCCATGAGTTTCGGCAACATTTATTGGCCCACATACATCAGTATGAATCAGATCAAGAAGGCGAGATGCCCTTTTCTTCTTTGGACGATATAAACTGCTGACTAACTTCCCACGAATACAAGCATCACAATATTTTTCATTCTCACGCTTCATGTTGGGAATGTCCATGACAATTCTCAATTTTGATATTTTCTCCATGTCTTGTTGATTGATGTGTCCCAGTCTCTGATGCCAAAAATTGTTTTCTTCTTCAATAGTCATGTAACATACATTTTCTTCACTATCAACCTGATACAAGTTGCCATCTGTTCTACATCCCTTCATAAGTGAATATCCAGTCTTTCCTTTGATAGTTTAGCCTTTCTGATTAAAAGTAACTATAAGTCCTGAGTCACAGAGTTGACTCACGCTGAGGAGATTATGACGTAGGCCATCTACGTAAAGGACTTCAGTCTTTTATAGTTCTCCATTAGCTAATTCGGTACATTCGCTCCCTTTGATTTTTAGAGCCCCATCATTACCAAATCTTACTGTACCATCAACGTTCCTTATGATATTTGTTAGTAGGTCGGCATTACCTGTCATATGAGATGAATAAATGCTATCCAGAATCCAGGTACTATTGTTCTTTGTAGCATTGAGGGCCACCTCTGCAAGGTTGGATTTCTCAATCTTCTTCCTTTCCTTCCATGAGACATTAGATTGAGTATATAGAATTGATGGCCTTTCAATTATCTCTTTCACATACCCAGGTTCTTCATAGTCAAAGTCTTATTTGAGAGGTGAAAACCTGTTTGAAAGAGAAAAATTGTCTTGCTGACGAGACTTGACTTGTCTTGAACTTCGGTATGAGGTGTCCATGTCCCTTCTCTTCCTGCAATGAGCGGCCTTATTCCCAATGATAGAACAACTAAAACAATATCCATAGAAATTATTTCTTCTATAAGAATTAGGATATGAAATTGTTCTCCTTTGTTGAGCATCTATATCTTCTCCATTCAGATAGCTTCTTGCCTCTTCACAATAAGACATGGTATGGCCCAGATAGCCACAGAACTGACACTTCATGAGAGGAAATGACTTCTCACTTGAATTTGTCCTCATACCTTCTTCCTATGGAGAATATTTAGACTGTCTGTCATTTCTAAATGTTTGATGATAATTTTCAGTTCTCCTTTTAGTTTGGATTCAGGGTTCCTTTTTCGGCACTCGGGGTAATGTTTCAACATGTTCAACTTTCATCTTATCTTTCTTTTGGATCTTTTCACTTCCAACAGTTGATGTCTCAGCCTCACATCCTATTCCACTCTTTCCTATGCAAGCGTGTCTTTGATCACTCAATATTTTTCCAATCCCATCTAAACCACACTTGGCCCGTGCTAGTAATTCTGCATCTGAGAATCTTCGAAACTGTATTTTCTTCCTCGATTCATTTGGAAGTGATTCTGTCTCCAGTTTTCTCCTTAGAGTAACAACTTCCTCCTCAAGACCCTCAGTAGTCTTGGATTTTTCATCCAGTCTGGAGGTGAGGTCATTGATGACCTTTACCTGCTCTTAAATTATCAGCTTCAGATCAACTACATCATCATTTCTTTCAATTATTTTAGACTGTACCTTCACAAATTCTTCCAGTCATTTAATTTCAGTTTCAAGTTGATCAACGTATTCAGTTGATTCTTCTACAATTTATTTCCACTTATTGTAGCTCTTATATTTAATCATAAGCTTACTAACCGCATCCTTAAGTTTCATCTCAGGATCTACACAAGTTCTCAGTTGTTTTTCTCCATCAGTATCTTCTGACTTTTCAACAGTGGCCATCATAGAAGCATGGTTCCTAGTTGTGAATTCTGGTTCTTCTTCATCACAGAATTCATTATCATCTTCTTCCTATTCATAGACAAAACTCTTCCTTTGTATTTTCTTACCATATTTGATGTATCCATTTTTGAAGAACCTTCTCCGAGGCTTCTCGAAGCTTTCATCTTCACTATATTCATCATTGATCTTTCTTAAGCACTGAGAGGCATTGTGCCCAACTTTTCCACAACAGAAACATGTGAGAGGTAACTTACCTTTGAATTTACCTTTCCCCTTCTGGAACTTCTTTTTAATGAGAGAAAGAATTTATTTTTCTTTTTCATCTTCACCACTACTATCCTTTGTGAATTTAAGTTTATCCATGGCCTTGAATTCCATTTCCTTGCTCACCTGAGTCGTAGCATCTTCTAGTTTGACTCTCATTTCATATGCTACCAAGCTGCTCAGTAGATCATCTAGAGAGAGGTTGGAAAGATCTCTTTCCTCAAGGGCTGACACCTTCGCATTATACAGAGGTGGAATTCTTCTTAATATTTTCTTTACAATATCAATGTCTTTGATTTCTTTTCCTAGACCACGAATTGGTCCAACCACTTAAGTAATTCGATTGAAGAAAGAGTTTTCATTCTCTTCTGGATGCATCTTCAGATCATAAAACTGATTGTGTAGCACTTGTAATTTCGCCTCCTTCACATTGCTATCTCCTTAATAAATATTATCAAGTTTATACAACATGGATTTTGCAGAGGAGAAATTCATCACCTTTAGGTAGATCTGATCAGAAAGGGCTTCAGTGAGTGCATTATGTGCTTTAGCATCTGCATCAAGAAGTTTCCTGTCAGTTTCAGTCATAGCTAGGCCTAATGGATCAGTGACTTGTATTCCTTGCACAGTATAAAAGAAAACATCCATTCCAAGAGATATTAGATGAGATCTCATTCTGTTATTCCAGGTCTGGAAATTGCTTCCATCGAAGTGAGGGACTCCCTGGAAATTGACCGCGTTTTCCATGATGAAAAAAGGTCAGATTCAACACCAACAACCTTTACCCTCTGATACCACTTGAAGGACCCCGGGACACCCTGAGAGGGGAGGGGTGAATCAGGGTGACAACTTTTTCTTTTAATGTGGTGGATCTTGTTCCCACGTTGGTAGAAACTTGTTGAACCTGTATGATGATTATGATTAGAATGCAGACATTCACATGCATAGAGAGGACACAACACTTTTTTCTTGGTTCACCACTAAGGGCTATGTCCAAGGAGCATACGCCGAAAAGTTGTCGGTCGTACCTGATTCAACTAATCTTCACTAGCTGTGGATTACAAAGGTTTGGGCACAGACACTCTGTCCCAGGCTCACTGACTTTACAAAGGTTCAGGGATAGCTTGCTGCTTCCCTCGGGTCACTCCCGTTGACTCCCCTTGGCTCAATGCTGTTGGTGAAGTCACACTCATTTTATAGACGTGAAGGTCTCTTCAATAGATAGACATGAAGGTCCTTGTCTCCTGTTCATCATGAGACTTTTCTTGCATCAGAGTCCTGAGTTGATGCTCTGTTATTGTCCAAATTCCATCCACTGATGAATACCCCCTTTTCCCTAGTCCACTGGGCAAACAACCTTTGGAAAGAGCCTTCACAAAGTACCCTACTTCACAAGGCTCCCTATTTTGTAGAGCTCAAACAAGCCTTCGCGGAGTCCCTGCATTTTCGCGAAGCTCAATCATGAAGCACTATCGCGATGCTCCAGCCTTCTCAATGCGTGGCTATCGAGGAGCTCCTTCCTCTTCACGAATCTCACGGAGCCAACGCAGGGCGCACAACTTTCACGGAGCTAGAATAGCCGCCGCGAAGCTCCTCTACCGCGAAGCACACTGCCTTCACGAGTGACCTTTGCAAACCGAGAGCAAAGGATTTTATCTAAAGTTCTCTCTATTTCTCTTGAGGAGGGTTGGCTTCTATTTATAGGCGATTCCACCGACCCTCGACCCTTCTGCGCGAAGTCAGTGACACGTCAGCTCAAATCGCGAAGCTCCGAAGTTCCCACCAAAATTCTCTCAAAATCGTGAAGCACTATGGAAATTTCCCATTCGCAGATCTCGTCGTAATCACGGAGCATTCCGTCATTTCCTTTGTTCCTTCACCGTGAAGTTCCCTCGCAATGCTCTTCATCACCGCGATGCTCTTCATCCTCTGCCGTTCGCAAATCTTTGATGTAATCGTGAAGACTCACCGCCTCCATTCTTCTGGTCTTCGCGATTTCCAGACCATGTATCCTCTCTTCGCGAATTTCATGCCTTTGACATATTTAATTATTATCATCATGGAAATCCACTTTTTGCGATGCTCAGAAACATCCATATTTTGGACCCCAAAAATTTGGAAAACACTGGGAAACGGCACCACCTTCAATACTGTTGTCTGCTTGAATGGTATGATCTCTTTTCTGGCACATGATCCAAACTTCCAGTGATGATTGACAACAAACACAAACCATACTCCAAATCATGCATAGAAGACCATGGTTCCAACAAAAATAACCATAACTGAATCATGGATAAAATTTTAATCGTTATTTTAGTCATTTTTAAGAATATTTTTTTTTAAATTTAAATCATTTAATGAAATATTATTTACTCTCAAATAACATTAATGATAATTTTGACACTATTCATTACTTTGGCATTTCCAAAAATCAATAAAATGATATCTTTGGTAAAAAAAATTTAAAATATCACTAACATGTCAAACTAATCTAGAACATTCATGAATGAAATTAATTATCTCAGACTATATTTATGTAATATATTTTTAATCAATTATTTGATTTTCCCAAAAATTAAATTACTCCATCATCATCATTGTATAATTCATTTAAGGTAATAAATTTTTTATTTAAAAATTAAAATTTAATTATCATGATAAATATGGAAATTTTAAATTTCAAATAAATATTTATAGACAAATTTTTTTTTGAGTAACTACATATAAAAAATGTAACACTTATTAAAAACATGAGTTTGACATATTTCAATTTTCAAAAAATAAAATATTATAAAATGATTGAAGTCATCTGAATGGCTTCAAGAGGCAATAAAATTAGACCAATTATGATTATGGTTGAAAATAACTAATCAAATAAAATTAGAACAGGTGTTAGGGTAAATTTCTAATATTTATAATATTATTTTTACACTTAATAACCTGATTTACCCTTAACAAGGTAATTAAAATTACAAAGATTACTTTTCATATTGTCTAAAAATAAAGTTAATTTCTAAAAATATGGAACTTGTGATTCCAAATATGGTATCCATTTTTAAAAATTCAAAACACATAATTGGATAAAATTAATTAAATATTAATCCCGTAGACGGGGTGGGAAATGAGGTTTTCCAAAGTTGAAATATTACAAAAGTATGATGTTTTTTATATATCCAATTTAAATGTGAAAATGTTTAAAATTTACCTAAATATATTTATTGATATTTTATTTAATTATTTATTGTTTAAAACTAATTGAAAATATAATATAACTATTTAAATAAATTATATGAGAAACAATTTTCAAATAAAATGCATTATTTTTCATTATTAATCAAAAACTGAAATTTATCAAAAAAAATTGAAAGTAAACTTTTAAATAGATATTTCAAAAATGAAGTTTATTTTATAAAATATAATTTATAAAAGTGTTAAAATTTAGTTTTAAAATAGGTGCATCATTAAAAGGTGACAAAATTAATTTAGAAAAATATATATTTTCATTCATAAAATTGGATTTATTCTTATCTTATTTTTTTAAAATCTATTGGATGTATTTTAAAAAATTAGAATATATATATATAGATCATAATGTGGTTAATAAAATTATTTCCCTACAGTTTAATGGATAGGTTAAAATAATTCTTCATTGTATGATTACGTTGGGTGTTTTACGCAACGGTAGCTGTCAAAGAAATTAAATTTATTTTAAAAGAGACATATCATTAAATATTACAGTGTTACAGAATTAACATAAAATAAATGGAAAATGGTGGAAGATTTATTATTGAAATTTAGTAACTAACAACACATTATTTTGTGTTACAGTTTTCCCAAGATGCTCGTAGAAATGTTTTTGGTTTTTTTAAAACCCAAATACATGTTTGTAATAGTCCAACCCGTAGGGATTGACATTATATTGATGTAAAATAATTATACAACCACCATTTAGTTTTTTAGGTATAATTATAGAAAAACATCAATCCAATGTGTGGTGTGGTCCGAAAGACTTCGTAAATAGTTTTTAAAGGTACCAAAACCTTTAGAAACATGTGTTTAAGAATCAATACTATGTAATCAATTTCATATTAACATGAAATAAGAGGAAAATTACTATCATTTTTTTTGAATTGTTGGAACCAATGAAAATTCATTCTGAGTTATAGTAATCTCGGGATTCCTGTAAACAAAATTAGTGTTCTAATACACTAAAACGTGTGTGTAACATCCCAACCAATAGTAAAGGACCTCTTATTGATGTAAAAATAAGAAAACCAATGGTTAGTCTTTTTCATTTTGTATGTGTGGAAAACATGTCAATCTGATGTGCGGTGTGGTCAGGATGACTTGGTATATTATTTTAAAGGTACTAAAGCTTTTAAATAGGTGTGTTGAGGGGACAAAACTTGGAAAAAATTCATATTTAAATTTAATTAGAGGAAAATGACCATTAATTAATTTATGAAATCTAGGAACTAATGAAACATCATTCCCCGTTATTGTTTTATAAGGATGACCGTAAACATTTTTGTAATGTTTTTAAATACTATAACATGTGTGAGATGGTAATAACCATTGAAAAGTATCATATTGATTTGAAATCATGGTACAACCACCATTGAGATATTTTTAAAATATATGACTTGTTTTCATATCAAATTCTTTAAAAAATTATTTAAATTTCATACACACAATATATTGATTTAAAAATTAATTAGAATGTTATACACTTATCCATTTTCAGTTTCAATTGTTGAACCGTATCTAGTGTAAGTTGGTTTAAGTTTTTAATTTTTTTTGAATGATATATTATTTTTTAATATTAAAAAGAATTTTTTATTAGAAAAATAATAATAATTATGTGAAAAACTATAAATATATTTTATGCCTTTTCTCATATATGTTTCTTTTCTAAAATGTTATAATTTATATTATAGGTGACAGATGTCGGTAGTTGGAAAGAGTTTGACCTTTTATATCCTTTAAATTCCATACAAGGTAGTCATGATGGTTATTATTTTCCTTGTTATGTTTAAATTTTTTCAATGATTCTACTACAATTATGATTTGCGATGATTATTTTTAATTTTTTTTCTTCTTTTTTGTTATAGTTAATGTGATGGTATAGAGGAAGAAATATGAAATAGTGGTCTTGGGAAGGAATTATAATTCCAATGGGTGGTTTTTCAACACATTATATATATATATATTGATGAATGATGTATGGGTTGACTGAGGTAATGGTTACCGATGTTAGAATGAATTTGGATTTATGTATATTATACTGTGGATTCATGATGTATTTTTGATGTTTTTATGATGGTTTTATCCTATATTTATGTTTTTTTATAAATGGATTTAGCTTTTATATTAATAGTTTTTTATTAAATATTTTTAAAAAATAAATTGTAAAATAAATATTTAGAGGCAGTTTTGATAAACTGATGCTAAATAAAATAATGAAAATCCGAATTAGTAGTGATTAATAGTAACTGCCACTAAAAATAAATGTTGTTAATGTTATCAATGGAAGTTATGTTTATCTTATATAATTTATTTTTAGGTTATTTATAAAAAAAATATTGTTTTTAAATAAAACTAAAATCGTCTTTAAATGATCCATAGATGAAACAAATAATAACCGACTCAAAATGAAAAAAACATCGTGAAATGACTGGAAACTATATAATTCATGGTGGTTCTAATAAATACTACTAAAATTTTATGTGGTGGTTTAAACTTCTACCATTTGAAAAAAAAACCCACCACTAATGTATTCTTTTTCTATTGTGTAGTTTTCAATACCTCAGTTCATTAGTGTATATGTCCCCCTTAATGAAAATTCATCAAAACACCAATTTTCAACCACTTTCCCAAAAATCTTTGTCCTGAAATATATAATCATGATCAATGACTAATTCCTCATTCTTTGTGAATAATAAACATACACTAATTTATTTGGACCTTCCACATGGGAAGAAATCAGGGGGAAAATCTAACCCATACAAACCCCTTCCCTTATACGAACCACACTCCATTCCACTATGGGATTCCTTATAACCCCCCCCCCCCCCACACACACACACACATTACCTCGCATGAATCCATTGATGGTTCTATAAACACATGTCATGGAATCCATCTCCCCATAACTACAAAACCCTTGATAGTAAACGCTACTATTTATCCATGTTAAATAAAATCACTAATTAAGGAGATGCATTTATTAATTCTAGCGAAAATTACTGATAAAATAACCTTTATCAGTGATAAAAATTTATGGATAAAAAAATAAATTTCTTATCA
Source organism: Viscum album (assembly GCA_963277665.1). Lineage (NCBI taxonomy): Eukaryota > Viridiplantae > Streptophyta > Magnoliopsida > Santalales > Viscaceae > Viscum > Viscum album. The sequence continues at coordinate 739,562,251 of OY728123.1, read as the reverse complement.
CTTTTTTTAGTGTTGATAAAAGTATCTTTTATAAATATTTTTTAATACTGGTGAAGGTAACCTTTTATCAATGAAATTTTAGCATTGATAAAATGTATATTCCATAAAAAACATATATATCATTAAAAATCATATTTTAATATATAAATTATTTTAAAGTGATATAAATAAAATTTAATTTATTAAATATGATATTAATAAAATTGAATATACATTTACACTTTATATATAAGATATTTAGTGAAAAATGTATTATAAAAAATTATAATTTAATATTATTTAATAATTTTCAAATGACTATTTAGTAATAGTCATTTAATAACAGTTAGATGAAAAAAATCAATAAATTATTTATCAATCTAAAATAAGTTGAAAAAATGGAATGAAATTTAATAGAACATTACATTTGATCCGGCTATCCATTTGAGTTCTACTAATAATAATAAAAAATTGAATGGATATATGATATTATTATCGAGGAGGCCTCATTTGGTTTTCTTAGATATTTAAATGGCATGGAATGCCTAAAAATGTTTTCTTTTTCAGGATACCATATTTTTTTGAACATTCCATCGAATTTCAGCCTCATTAAATGGTATTTTCTAGACGTTTTTCAGTGCAAAATAAATATATTCCCATGTCTTACACTCATATACAAATTATAGTGTTTTAGATTTAATATTTATCATATTATAGTGTTATTTATATGTATATATATTCATATTTAATAAATTTAAATATAATAAGTCAATTATAAAAATAAATAATAAAATATATTAATATTAAAAATGTATTTTTAAATATATAAACCATATTGAAATAATTATTTATCATAAATTTAATTAAAATAAAAAAATTATTCATTTTATTTACCATGTAAAAAATTATTTATATATATTCTTACCCACACAAGTATTAGTTATATATAAATATGTGTATATTAGTTGACAAATATATATTTATGGGTCTATTTTGATAGATATAAATATATATATATATCTAAACATTTTTTAATTCATGTGTGAAATATAAATGTGTACATGTATATGCAAATATGTGTGCCAATGTATGTTAATTTGGTGAAAATACATGATATATAAATGTATTTTTATAAGTTTATCATTATAATTAAATAAAATAAATAAATGTTTTTACAATAAATATTTCTAATCAAATTATAAAAAAAACATCTAAATATACAATTATATGTTAATATGTTTAAATTTATATATCAATATATAGAGATAAAAATATATGTGTATATATGTAAAAAAATTATATCTAAATAAAAAACATATGTGTTATAAAAATGTATTTAAATATAATTATATGTATATATATATATAATTATATGAATAAATATATAAATATAAATGAATAATGTATATATATATATATCATAAAATATTAAACAAATATTGATAGTGTAGTTTTAAATGTATTTTGTTTGAAGGAGGAGGTTAATTGTTCGAATCTAGGCACAAGCAACTGAATAGGTGAATAATGTACTAATAATGGGGGTGGAAAGTGTTGAAAATAGGATTGTGGGCTCAGGGATGGATGTGTGGTGGGAATATAGGGAATATAGCAGTCATAAAGGGGGTTGCTGATAAAAAGTTTGGATTAAAAAATTTTGGAATTATTTTTTGAAATTTATAAATGTTTTTTATCACAAATAAAGGCCACATGTTTTTTTGATCATAGATTTTCCATAATCATTTAGTGTTGAAATGGTTATTTCTAGCACTATGTGTGGGAGAATCTATAGTATTCTCCCTAAATCGATACTATGATTCCATCTTAACCCCCCCCCCCCCCACCCCACCCCACATGCCAAATTTTCAAGCACCGCACCATCCTATAATGGATGACTAGTTTTGAAGAACCCCCACCCTCATGCAACTCCTCTCCATATAACGATTGTCACCTTAGACAAAGATCTTTTTCCAGTAATTTTCCAAGCATCCAACTCTAGAGTCATCGATGAAATATATGTATAAAAAAAATATTAGCCTGATTTGTTTCTTCAATTGATTATGATATTAGTGATATCAGTTTATTGGTTTTTTGGATTTATAGACTATGTTAAATGTTCTTATGGAAGTCTTATTAAATAATTTTATTCTCACATTGACCATGAACCTCCTCCCTCTTATCCATGTATTATATTAAATATTCTATCTTATATAGTTTCTTGTAATGAATAATTATATTGAAATTTTATTTTTCGGGTAATTGGGATGTTATTTATTTTTGGTAGACAATTTAAGGAAATAATGTTTGTGATTAAATACTAGCATGAAAACCTTTTATCATTTAATTTTTTTTAAATACTCATTATTTTGTGGGTATTTATAATTATTTTAGGATATGAATTTTTTTAATAAATATATTCTATCGGTGAAAGTTTTTTGAAGAACTTTATATATGTTCTAGGAATATATAACTTTATTCTCAATGGATGAGTGTTACACATATACACTAATTAAATATTTTGTATAACTAATTATTGTTTAAATATAATTAATTATGTATTTTCTATGTTATTGTCCCATAAATGTATTAATCTAAATATTTTATGAAATTAATTATTAGAATTTAATACATATTATTTATCATATTTCTAAATATTATATGGACATATAAAATAAAATATTTATAGCTTCTATATTAATGAATTTTTTATTTTTCTCATGTTTTCACTTTTTTGGAATATGTATGTTCTATTTTAGTAGATAAATATCTATTTCTTACATAGACTAATATTTATCTACAACTATATTTTTTATGATGAACATAGATCACTGATACAAAATATTTTTTCAAAAGGAATAATACAACAACCAAATATGTTTTGTTTTAATAATTAATATTAAGTGATTCATAATATAAAACCTATGATTAAAATCATGGGGTAAATATAAAACATAATAGAATAATATTATATATTAAATAACATAAATAATCTTGTAAAATAAAAAAATATTTAAAATAATAAGGAAAAATACTCAGGTAACGCATAATTTTCTTGCACATGGATAAAATTATAAGTTATAATTCTCCCAAAAATGGATATAAGTTATGATCATAATGACATATGATTGTTAGGATTATCATGATTTCAGTGAAACATTGTTTCCATGATTATAGGTTATGATTATCATGTAAAACACATTATTTTTCGGATACAAGATGATAAGTTAAGATTTTTTTAATTTCATTTTATTATTCCAATTTGATTGACCAAATTTTGTTTAATTTATTTTAATTTAAAAACATTGTTTTCGTGACACATAAATTAATTTATAATCATTGAAACCTATGATATAAAATGTTACATATCATGCATGAAAAATTAAGTGTTTTTCCCATGTGTGTATATTTCAAATAATTATTGATTTTTTTTAAAACATGAATAGTATTTTCATTGGCTAATTCATGATAAGTATTTTCATAATCAGTTTATAAATAGATAAATTTTTTCATAGATATTATATTAAATATGATAACAATTATTACAAGGGATAATGCTTCAAATGAGGATTCAAAGTAGGCGTCTTCACCAGAGAAAAGCTAACTGGAATTAGAAGAATGAGAGGGTATGGCATTACCATCGGTACCGGTACTATTTAACACTAGATAGGACAGCTAACCGACCAGCCTTGAAAAAGTGGAGTTCTTATATCATGACATGTGCGGGGGAGGAGCATTTCCAAATTGTCTTGTCTGGGAGATTTCCTCTAAGACCTACGGGTCATGTTATTTTCTCTAAGACTTTGAACCATATAAGGGTTCCACAACACCCATTAAAAGTTGTATTATCAAAAATAAAAAATTGAAGGCCTTCAGGCCAGTCAGTAAATGGTGATTTTAAATTATAAAAAATTATATAAACACAAAAAAAAATTCTACAGTTCATGTATTTCAAAACATTTTCAATTATTATTGAATTTATTTTAAATATATTCAATCAAAAAAATTATAAGATTAGGTTATTTGAAATATTTTGTTTATTGAAAATATTATTGATAAAATTATTCTTCTGAAAAAAATAATTGAAATTATACCTTTTGTAAATATATGGAAACATTGACAACATTTTTATAGATATAATTTTAGGAAATATGTTTTTTAATTATGAAGTCAGCTATCATAGACATATTTATGAAATAATTTATGAATGAAAATTTCTATTATTATATATTGATTAATTTATCACATTTCTTAAAATATAAGATTCTTAGTATATTTTATTTAACTATGAACTCACATAACACTGGTATAATTATGAAAATTTTATAAAATATATAATTGGTATTATTCATGATTAAAACAAACATATTTGTTTTATAAAAATTTTGGATAATTTTATAATTAAAATTTATTTTAAAACACATGTTATAATTCTTTTTGATTTGAAAATACTTCTGTTGTTTATACATTATTATTTTAAATGAAATAATTTTTTAAAAAGGTTTATATATTTATCTTTTCTATTTTCATATAAATAATTTAATACATTAATGTGTTTAAATATTCATTATATCTCTTTATTAATATATTTAAAATGTGTATTATGTTGTTTACGAATTAACATGTATATTATATATTTTTAGGAATTTTATTATTTTTTGTAGAAAAAATTATATTTTTGAAATATATTTTTATATAGATACACATGAACGACCCATACTTTATTAATGATATCTATTTCCTAAATAAATGTGTTTTATATTATATTGTATTATACAAATATAACACATAGAGAAACTAAAAAAACTTTATTTCATTAATAAATATTACTATATTAGTCTGTAACTAAACCCATAAAAATTTCAAATATTATAATGGTAGAAAAATATTAAACATAAAATGTAGAATGGGAAAACATTGATCATTACAATCTGTATGAATTATCACCATCACGAACTAAATTACGGAAAAGAAATAGAATTTCAGTAAACTAGTCAATATATTTGAAAATGAAAAGATAGAACATTGGTAGGAATTGTAGTGAATGTTTAATGAAAAATCATCTGGTGTTTATAGAAGGTAACATGACCATTAAAATAGTAAAGTGACTGTTAGAATAGTATCACGACCATTAAGAATAGTAACATGACCATGGATAATGATAAAGTGACTTAAAAATGAAAAAATATAATAAAATATATTTATCATTTTTTATTTAGGAAAATATAAATATTATAATTCCATGAAATAAATATCAATATTAAAAACACAAAGAAACAATAAGCACATTTTTAATAAACATAATTCTAATATTTTTCAATGAAATCATAATTCATAATGTTAATAATTAAAATTACCTATGATAGAAAATCATTTTGATTAAATAAATTTCATTTTTATAATTAGCAAAAATAAATTGTCTATGGTGATGTTTTCTTATTTTCTTTAAATAAATTAATTTTTAAGTGAATAAGAAAAGGTACACTTCATTCATAACGAGTGTATTTTAAATTATATAATTCATGTTGTAATAATGACTTAATCAATTATAAAATTGTTAGCTATAAAACAATATTTAAATGGATAAATATGTCATTTAGATAAAATAAACTTGTTTTCCAAAAATAATTAATGTTTTTGAAAGTCAACATTAAAACTTATTCCATTAAAATCATATTACTTTTCATTTTCAACATTTCCTCTTGATTAAAATGATAAATTTGGAAAATAAAGTGTTTCAAATTCTGAATATAATTATATTTAATTCATACATATTTTATAATTTCTAAAAATTAATATCTAATGTTTTTCCTGGGATATAATATTTCATTTAATATTATAAATTAAAAATAACACTCTCCTCAATTATAAATACCCCCTCATCACTCCCTTAGAAAACCACTCCTCCCTCACTCACCAAATCCGAAGATCTACATGGATCTCATATCTTAATTCCCTTATAATCCTTTTATTTTATCTACACTGAACAACATTCATGAATAAAGGAGTTTAATATTGTAAAAAAGAAGCAATGTTGAGAAAATTGTAAATTTTCATCAACATCTCTTATCATTTTCCTCTTCTCATACTTTTTTCTCTATTTTATTCAAAAAAATATTATAATATTAATTGGGTAGTATGTTAAAATTATATAAATTATTTTATCCTAGTGAAATTATTATATTTATGATGTATTTATATTTCAAATTTTTCTTTCTTCTTTTTTGACAGTGTCCCATTAATGACCAGTTATCCACCAACAAGGATATTTATAATGTTTTTTATAAACACCATTATGTATGGTTATAATATATTATTTATAAAAAATAATAAATATTATCATTTGAATTCATTGGAAGTTAATCATAATAATATTTAAAAATAAATAAAGAAATATAATTAAATCGAAGTAAGAATGGATATTTTAAGGATTATATGATATCAAAAAGTTTAACCATTTATAAATAGAATTAACAAATAGAATCAAATTATTAGAATTTATAAAGATTTAAATAAATGAGAATAATTCCCTTTTTGTCTCATGTATTAATTATCACATGTTTATTATCTTGGTGGCAGAAATGCGATGGGATTTATTGTAAGGAGATTATGAAAGCAAATTCCTTCTTTTTCTAGGTTATCTTCTCTTTAACGTTATTCTTAGAATGAATGTTTCTATATTTTCCTTAATATTTCCTTTCACAATTCTTTCTCGTTTCTTTCTAGTTAAACACATTTTTCCCTTATTGAAAGGATTCCAATCCATTTACATGTTGTTTTCAAAAATAAAATTATTTTCACTGAAAACAGCAGTTTGACTCATATTGTGTTATATATTTTTCAAATAAAAATGATTTTTTATAAAGAAAATTGATCTCCCTTCTTAATTTTGTAACCCCAATGGTTATTCCTTAAAGTATCATTAATTATACCCTTGTGAAACACATTCATTTCAATTATTTTATTTAATGATTATGATAATTTTATTTACTTTTTCCATGTGGCTTGCATGATTATAAAAAATTTATGATACGATTGGTGGGACCTAAATTTTATATCCCTCCACTGAAATGGTAAATTTGATATATCTCATGATATTAAGTGTATTATTTGTTAAGAAACTGATAGTTTTTTATAATTATAATGTTATGATTCATTCCCCTATGTTATGCACAAACATGATTATATCTTTGTTCAGAACTATGTGAGTTACTTGAACACTTTGTTATGATATTTTGTTATTATGAATATTCTACACTTAATTACATTAAAAAATGTTTTCCATGTTATTATAATGATGATGCTATGCTTATGATATGATGATGTTGATATTTCTCACCCATGTATTATTAATTCATTCCCCTTATTCCTCCCATGATATTAATCCCCATACTAGTATTTTAGAGAAACCATTTCTTTAATTTATATCCTCATGTGATTATGGGAACTAAATAGAATGTGATATATCTTAGTAGGATAAAGATGATTTATTTAAGTATTTTTTAGGTTTTACTATGTATAATTAATGTAGGAGCCTAAATATCCAATGATACAAAACCATTGGATCCAAGATTGTATTGAGATTGTATTTTTATCATTAAAATAATCTAATAGCCATGTAAAAAAATTATTTATCACTGTAATTGGTATCAAATATACAGTTTAGTTAATTTTATAATTAATATAAGAATACTTTTGTGCAAACCATAAGGACAAGTCTATGTATAAGTAAACACCACATGTTTTGGTAACGTATAAGATCATGTGATTTCTGTGAACTGAAATATCTATATGGATACTACAAGTGGATGTGGATCGAGAACAATTTTACAAATGGGTAATAACCCTTAAAAGGGAAGATTGGATATTAACTCCATCATCACTTAGTGCATGAAAAAGAGGCCTTTTGTATACTTGGTTTCACACTCCTAAGTTACATGCTTCATTTAATCACAAACTCTATACAAACCATTAACAAGGATATATAATTAAAGAAATTATGCATCTCATTGTTAGAAAATGATTAAATTACATGATCCTAGAAGCATAATTTGAGAAAAAGGATAAACATAGGTATCCCATAACATATAATATTAGACATAATTTTTATATGAGAATAAATTATTTATTTAATCTTTATTGACTTTAATTTTGATCAATCCTTTTATATTTTATAAATTAGTAGGAATCGGGAGAAACCAAACCAACAACCCATGTGTGGGACAATGAAATGATTTTTCAAAAATTAATTCCCAATAAAATTGGATTTATATATAAAAAAATCATGGATATTATTACTTTTCTATCTCAAACTATGAAAAAAACTTGAGCCATGTTGATTATTTTTCTTCTTCTAAGAAAAATCAACTAGAAATTGATTCCTTTATGTGAAAACCACAACCAAAGCTTAGTGTATTTTATGATCCACTTATCATAGAATAGTGGCTTAACTTAATAGAGAATATATTTTCAATTCGTCACTATTTGGAGAGGGAGAAGGTTATGCTGCCCATATATTGCACAGATAGAGAGGGTAATTAACATTGGGTGTTGATAAATAATAACAAGCCAAAGGAAAAAATATTATAAATGAAGTGGGGAGATATTAAAAAACATTTCATAACATGTATTTACCTTAAACACTTCATTCAATTATTGATAGATAATAGCTAGATATTAAGAAAAATATGGTTTAATCAGTTACAATTGACAAGGAAATTTTCAGAATTATTTTAAGATACACCATTGGTTTTGTTAGAAAAAAATGATAGAAAAAATGATAGATTATTTATTGATTTAAAACCACAACATTGAAATAATCTATCCATCTAAGACTTTGGGATTTATTAAGAATCGTTTTCATTTCCTCTGAATGTGTAAATGGGTTTTAGATAATGGACCCAGGGATATTTATATAATAATTTAAGAATATATTTTTAAGCTGTTAAATCAAATGAAAAAGGATAAAAGAATATCCAACCAACAAAATGTCAAAAATGTGGGGTGAAGCATTATGTAAATTGCGTTAATGTGATTGGAAAATAATTCATGTGTTTGAGAGAAGTCAACAATGCTAATTAATGTTGAATATACATGATAAATTTAACCAAAATTATAGAATAAAGGAAGACTCCTCCCAATGCACCGCCCTTGAGGAAATGCTTCAACTGTAGGGATAAAGGGTACTATGAAAGATAGTGCACTAAATGAAAGGAATTTTAGGTTAATTAGAATCAAGAACTACTAATTATAATAGAGACAGGGAAATTGTAAAGACTCAGAATTTCAAAGTATTTTTTTAAATATATGGAAATTTTACGAGTCTGTGAAAATTTACAGTGCATGATTCTGAGGACCGGAGTGCCCATAATAAATTTCTAAACTTTATTTTGGATACATTCAGTAAACGTACGAGTGTGTTTTTATAAAATTTGAACCGGTGCTCATAATTGAAATCTGAGGGCACTGTTGAACTCGTAGCGCTGATATTTTCTTAAGGAGAATTTCACCTCGATGACAGATGGACGAGGGAGAAAGTTAGTTTTTGGGTTTTTCATGGACATAATAAAATAAAATAAAATTCATTTTATTTTATTTTGAGATTCCATGTGGATATTTCAGGTGGGGTCCACTGGAACTGATCCTCCATGGCAAAGTTGGAAGTGGGGACAACCATACCTTAACCTCCCATGAGAGGTTAAGGTGGTGGGGACCACACAAACCATAACCTCCCATGAGAGGTTATGGTGGTGCGGACCACCTGGGATTAAACACCCGTGAATCCCCCATTTTAATTGGGAGAAACCTTCCACTCCCACAATTAATGAGGGAGAGCCTCTTGACCTCCTCCACCTTAATTGTGACAACGCATATACCATTAATCTTGCCAACACACAACTTAATTGAGCCAATTTAATTTAATCCAATTTAAATTGTGCCAACGATTAAATTGGGGAAAAACTTTTTTTATTGGCTATCTCTTTTATTTGGTGGAATTGGGGAGAGGAGGAGATCTTGGGAGAAATCTTCTCCAATGAACAATGCTTCCTTCATGATGAACATCGACGAATTAGACATTCTTCCTCGGAACTTCCTTTGACGTAGGACGTGTTCGTCTACAACGAATCGACGTCCACCTTCTCGTGCCAACTTCAACCAACATTGAACAAGGTAGGGTTTTTAATTAAGTATGATTGTTATTCCCTTGATTCCTTCCATCTAAAAACAAATAACTTGGATCAACTAATTATCAAGTTGATCTGCAGATTTTTTCCTCACGGGATGGGAATAAATTATTGCGGGAAGTTGTAGGGGTTTATTAATTATTTGATTAACACTTCTCATGTTCGACCCTCTCTCTCATTTTGTGGGTTTGGGAATAGAAATTATCAAGGGATTATGGGAACTAATGTTTTAAAATATATTCCATGCTCATTATTTGTTTGTGTTCTTGATGAACCGCTTGCTACCACTCTAAACACAGAGGGTACGGGCCAAAAAAACATGGCCCGACCACCCGTCGTTCTTTTGGTGTTGTTCTTCAAAATGGAGGAAGGTGGAAACAGCGGCGAAGGTGACGAAGGCAACTGTCATTCCACCAACAGCCTTCATGACCCGCGTCACCCCTACGAAGCTCCGGTGCCCTGGACGAACCGGGTCCGCTGCAACGGGCCGAACCGTGCCGCCCGCCAGCTCACACCACCTATAGGCCTCCCAAGCCGCCCCGGCCGTGCCAGCCTATCGCCTTTTGAGCCGCCCCGGCCTCAACATCCCGCCGGCCTACATAGCCCATGTCTGAACCAGCCCGCACCCTCACGACACCACAGTCGAACCAGCCCGCACCCTTGTGGTACCCTGGCCGAACGGGCCCTACACCCAGTGCCCTTCAAGCCGAGCTGCCCTCATGGCGCCCCCCAGGCCAAACCACCCGCACGCTGACCTGTGGCCGGTCCCCACCTTCTCGACCCTCTGCGGCCCCTCGCGGCCTGCTGGGCAAGGCCCAACGGGCCAGGCTGAACCCAATGGGCCGTCCCGCCCAATGGGCTGGGTCTACTCGAATTGGGTCGGCCCAGACTGGGTTGGGTCGGGTCGGTCCGACCAGGTCGGACCAGACCCGGGCCCACTATGACCCTTTGCTTTCTTTTGGCCACATCTTTGGCACCGGATGTCCGTTTGACGAACCGTGAGAGGTGCTAGTAATCATGGAGCCTGAAGGTCCCTTTGAATATACCCCACTAGAGGTTGAGGTATAGTTGAGATACAGTTAGGTTGGATCATGCACGAATCCAACGGGGGCACCCGAGACTATAAGTCTAATAACTCACAAACCGAGAGTCTGATTGACGTGTTGTCTATTGCGTTGAGACCCCTATGACGTGGCGGACTTTTGAGATACTTATTTGTGGGAATTTGTGATATATGGATTATCAACCAGCAACTTGTGGAGCGGATCCTCCCAGATATGAGCAAACATAGTGTATAGACCTTGTAGTTGTCTAAGACCTGACGACAACTGACTGTTTGACTTGGAGTGACTCTACTAGCCTAGTGGGAAGCACCATGGTGTCGCGGAAGACCCGCGGTGGAGGAGCGCGCTTGGTGATGCAGCAGACCCATGGTACTCGACAAGAGGAGTACGTCAGAAGGCTATGAGGGGGAGTGTGCTTGGTGACACAGCATACCCATGGTGGGGAGAACCTCTATGTGATACGACAGACCCGCAGTACTCGATAGGAGTACCTCAGTAGTCCAAGGTTAGTGGGAAGTGTGCTTGGTATCGCAGCAGGCCCACTGTACTCAATTGAGAAGAATTTCTCCAGCAGTCAATGTTTCGATAATATTACTGTGGATGTTACTAGATACTACCCCTAAAATTAAATCTTGGTTAAGCTGAGTCAGTACTTTTGTGTTTTCCTCATTATTGAGATGGATCACGTGATAACTTAGGTATACGTATGGGCATATCCCTAAGTAGGGTTATCTTTTGATTTCATTCTTTGTGGTTTATCCTTGGTGTATTTTTGTGGGACCTTGAGGGTCTCAGGTTCCCTATTTTGTATCATTATACTCACCCCTACACGGGATATGCCTGCTCCTTGTTGTGTTGGATGCGGATGACGGACAACGCTGACTGAGGCTGAGAGTACCGGGATTAGACGGTACCCGGAGGTGGACAATACAGATTTTCGGTACACGGAGGAGATATATGGACCTGGAGTGCTGAGGAGATGATATTTACCTAACCTTCAGGTATGAACCTTTGAGGATGATCCAAAAGCTATATTTTTTTCATCAGTTTTACTGAATTTCAGTTGTACTTGTACATTCCAGTTGGGCTTCTATTTTGGCCCCTTTTACATTCAGCCCTCTTTTGTTATACAGTTTACTTGTTGTTTTGTCCAGCTGTGTTCTTGCTTTTATTTTTGTTACAGGTTATAAAGTCAATGCATTCCCAGTTTTACGGAATTACTCCTTTGGTGCTAGTCTCCAGCCCTTGGCCTATGGAAGGCGGGCTTCGGGTAGTCACGGCATAGGCCCCGGGGGACGGTTCATGGCAAATTGGTATCAAAGGATTCGGTTCTACCACAAAACATATGACTCAGATCTTTTCACTGAAGCAATAGTGTTAAGTGTAGTGAGTGTGGTTTTCAGTTCAGGGAGTCTAGTGTTAGTGCGGAGACCGACGTATCCTTACACCAGGACCTTGACTTCTGATTTCTCACTCAGTGTACAAAAACACTAATTGCGTGTGTGTCTTCAGAAGTTTTCTTTAAGTTAGTTCAACCAGTTTGGCTCACTAGGTATAACTTGTAACCGTAGCGCACCTATTTATTTTTAGTATTCCTCTACAAAAACAACTGTCTAGAGTTCTGAGAGTTTTATGCACTGATAGCCCACCGAGCGATGAGGCCTCAATGTAGGGCCCTTTTCAAGCAGAGGTTCCAGCGGTACCATTCCCCATTGGGCCACTGATGCTACCAACCCCAGAAGAAGACGGTGCACACCACTTGAGCATGTTGCATGAGTTCTAGTGCCAGAGGCCACCCATGTTCAAGAGATAGACAGAGCCACAGGCGGCTGAGGATTTTCTGGAGGCTGTGGTGAGAGTTTTTCGACTCGTAGGGACACCAGCTGACCACATGGTGATCCTTACTGCAATCCTACTATAGGAAGCAGCAGGAAGATGGTGGAAGTTGATTCTACGGGTTCATGACGAGGTGACACTTCTCTAAGAAGACTTCGAGACCCTGTTTTAGGTAGAGTTTGTTCCAGTGAATCTTCACGCAGTGTGAATTTAGGAGCCACTTCATCTGCAGAAGGGCAGTATGACTGTAGCTCAGTACTCAGTGAGGTTCACTGACCTCTCACACTACTCCACATATATGATGCATGACCCATTCTTCCAGGCCCGGACCTTCAAGCAGGGACTCATGCAGGATATTGGAGGTTTGATGGTCTAACTCAGCATCCCGATGCATGAGGGGGTGTTAGAGAGATCCCTCTTCATTGACAGTTTCCTTGCTGACCAGTAACCAGTAGCGAGACCCACTACCAGTCGTCATGTAGTGGAGTCTTCTGCAGCTGGCAGCAGATAGATGCCACAGAGGTCCAAGAGGACCAGACCTTCCGGTGGACGACCGCATGACTCAATATCTGTTGTGCAGGGCACCCGAAACAGAGACAGACATGCCCGGGGTTGGTAGTGTTACTCATACGGCGGGTAGGGTCACATGGCTCATGACTTTCTGACCCGCCGTTTGGTTAATCCGCAGATGGTCGAAGGACCTCCCAGGAAAAGATATATATTTTATCGAGGTGGTCCGTAGGGAGCAGGTGTACGTAATAGAGGTGCTGGTCATATAGCTGGCAGGGGGTGACGTTTCGAGGTGTTATCGCCACTACTACTAGGAGGTCCACCCTGACTACAGGGAGCAGGTGGACAGGGGAGAGCTCATCTCCAGGTAGTTGAGGCCTACGATCATGGTGCTCCGGAGATGATACGAGGTAGGATCTGTGTCTACTCCACCTTAGCTGGAGTACTTATAGACATTGGTGTCTGTCATTCTTTCATTACCACTAACCTCATTCAGTGCTTGGATATTCAGAGGGAGCTATTGGTTTGATCCTTATGACTAGATATGCCTACAAGAGCATATTGGACAATTACGTACTGGTGCCGGCAATGTGAGTTTACTCTAGGAGGCGAGATATTTCGCTGGGATCTCCTAGTAGTGGTGTCGAGGGCTTATGACATCATCTTGGGTATGGATTGGTTATCTACAGTCCATTCTTAGATTGACAGTATTAGGCACAAAGTGTGGTGTGTTCGCATGGATGGGATCGTGTTTACCTTCACCGACTAGAAGGGAGCCTTTTCAGCACAGGATGTACTTGCCCATAGGAGAGTGCAGCCGATCACTCATCAGTTGGCTAGACTTACCCTCAGAGTTGTTGAAGTGGAGAGTCTGAGTTATCCTGTAGTGGTGGACCAGTACATGGATGTTTTCCCTGATAATGGATTAGGTCTATCTCCTCGCATTGAGGTGGACTTTTACATTGAATTTTACCCCATGATGGCACTGATATCTACACCAGCATATCGGATGGCCCCCACTGAGCTTCGTGAGCTGCGGGTATGGAAGGAGGACTTGTAGGGGAAGGGATTCATCTGGACCAGTATTTCAACTTGGGCAGCCCTAATTCTATTCACCAAGAAGGCATATGGGTGATTGAGGCTTTTTGATGACTACCAGAGCCTGAACCAGGTAACCGTGAAGAACAAGTACCCACTCCCGAGGATTGACGACATCTTTGATCAACTGATGGGAGCATGGTAGTTCTCGAAGTTATACCTTAGATCAGGTTATCACCAGCTCAGAGTACGAAATGAGGATGTGAAGAAGACAGCCTTCAGGTATCAGTAATTCCACTACCTGTTTTTGGTTATGCCATTCGGTGTAACCAATGCTCCAATAGTGATCATGGGACTCATGAACAGGATCTTTTAGCCATACCTTGATCTCTTTTTCATAGTATTCATCGATGACATTCTGATCTACTCGACTTCTAAGGAGGAGCATGCCTATCATTTGTGGGTAGTACTGGACACACTCCAAGAGCACCAGATTTATGGTAATCTCTTGAAGTTCCTATTTTGGATCTAAGAGGTTCACTTTCTGTAACATGTCATATTAGAGGCTGGAGTTATAGTGGATCCAGCAAATATTGAGGCGGTACTTGCTTGGGAGCCACCCAAGAGTGTGATGGAGGTACGGAGTTTCCTGGGTTTGGCTGGTTACTACCGGAGATTTGTGGCAGATTTCTCCAAAGTTGTAGCACTACTATCTTCCTTAACGAAGAAGGGGAATCCCTTCATTTGGTCAAAGAAATGTCAGCAGAGCTTTCAAGAGATGAGGCAGAGGCTGACTAGTGCCCCCATCTTGATACTTCCAGAGGAAGGCATAGGGTACGTAGTCTACTACGATGCATCAGGGACCAGACTCGCATGTGTCCTCATGTAGGAGCGAGCAGTGATCACATATGGATCTTGAAAACTGACACATCACGAACGTAAATACGCAACCCATGACGTAGAGTTAGAAGCAGTGGTATTTACCTTGAAGATGTGGTGACACTATCTGATGGGAGAACGTTTTATCGTGTACTCTGATCGCAAGAGTCCCAGGTATATCTTCTCTCATAAGGACATGAACCTGATATAGCGACGTTGGCTTGAGTTCTTCCAGGACTTTTACTTCGAGATATTCTATACTCCTGGGAAGGGGAACATTGTTGCAGATGCACTCTGCAGAAGATCTGGTGTACAGCTGCTAGCCAAGGTGAAAGATCAGTTGGCTGCTTTGCATATATCTTTTTTGGATAGAGACAAAGCAACTTTCCTATTGTCTCTTCCAGTCACTCCCCACTTCATCATCCAGTCATGGAGGCATAATGTTGGGATGCGGACTGCGAGACACGACATGATCAAATATCCACAAGACAGGAACCTGATGGATTTTCTGAAGGTTGAGATCATGTCATCCTCTTCAGAAGACATTCCATGGTACCAGCGTCACTTCAGGAGGAAGTGTTGAGGGAGTTCCACACATCACATCTAGCAGTACATCCAAGAGTGTCGAAGATGTACCGGGATCCCCAACGATAGCACTGGTGTTGAGTAATGAAGAAGTTAGTAGCAGAGTTTGTCTCTTGAAGCCTTACTTGTCAGCAAGTGAAGGCGGAGAATTAGGTACCGAAAGGCTTGTTTCATCCTTTAGATGTTCCAGAGTGGAAGTGGGATGGGATATCCATGGACTTCATGATAGGACTTTAATGTACATCTATTTGACATGAATCGATTTGGGTGATCGTTAAACGACTCACCAAGTCGGCCCACTTCCTAATGATTAGAGAGAAGGGTTCAGTAGAGAGCTTGGGACACCTCTATGTGTAGGAGATTGTGCGGCTACATGAATTACCCACGAAGATTGTCTCTGATCATGATACACATTTTACTTTTCGGATATGGAAGGGGTGGCAGGAGGCTTTCGAGACACAACTTCATTTGAGCACCACCTTTCATCCTCAAATGGATGGTCAAAATGAGCGGACCATTCAGATCCATGAGGACATGCTGCGTGCTTGCGTCCTTGACTTCAGTGGTAGTTGGGAGGATCACATGCCTTTGGTGGAGTTTGTGTACAACAACAGCTATTACTCCACCATTGGGATGACACCTTTTGAGGAATTGTATGAGCAACCTTGCTGATCACCTTTGTGTTGGACTGACCAATGGGAGTTAGCAATAGTGGGACCAGAGATGGTACATGCTACCATAGAGGAGGTTCAAATCATCTAGGAGTGGATGAAGAATACACATAGAGGGCCCAAGTCGTATGCTGACCGGAGACGGAGACCTCTAGAGTTCGAGGATGTTGACAACATCTTTTTATGGGTCTCACCTTGATGAGGTTTGAGAAGATTTGGTCAAGGTGGCAAGTTGTCTTCAATGTTCATCAGACCTATTCATGTCCTCAGTAGAGTTGGAGAGGTGGCATACCGCTTAGATCTTCACCTTAGTTTCACCAGCTTCATGACGTCATCCACGTATCCATGTTGAGGATATACGTGCACAAACCTTCTCACATCATCCACCATGGTGAGATGGACATCGAATATGGGAAGAATTTTACGGAGGTTCCAATATAGATTGAGGATCGGGAGGAGTTGGTGTTTCGTGGATGGTCGATACCTCTACTGCACGTTCGCTGGCAGCACGGGAACCTCCAGGAGAGAACTTGGGAGTGGGAGGCATAGATGTGTGCTCAGTACCCCCACATGTTTCCTTAGTTTGAGTTGTGTCTTATGGGGACATAAATCCTAAGGTGGGGAGAATTTAAAGACCAGGAATTTCAATGTATTTTTTAAAAAATATGTGGAAATTTTATGAGTCTGTGAAAATTGACGGTGCATGATTCCAAGGACCAGAGTGCCCAGAATGAATTTTTGAACTTTATTTCAGGTAGGTTCAGTAAACATATGAGCTGGTTTTTATAACCTTTGAACTGGTGCTCAGAATTAAAATCTGAGGGCACCATTGAAATCGCAGTGCCAGTATTCGCTTAGGGAGACTTTAACCTCGACGGTAGATGGACAAGGGCGAATGTTAGTATTTGGCTTTTTTGTGGAAATAATAAAATAAAATAAACTTCATTTTATATTATTTTGAGCTTCCATGTGGATATTTTAGGTGGGATCCTCTGGAACAAAACCTCCATGTGGAAGTTGGGAGTGGGGACCACCAGACCATAACCTCCTATGAAAGGTTAAGGTAGTGGGGACCACCCAAACTATAACCTCCCATGAGAGGTTATGGTGGTGGGGACAACCTAGGATTAAACACCCATGAAACCCCCCTTTTAATTGGTAGAAACCCCCAACTCCCTCAATTAATGAGGGAGAGCCTCTTGACCTCCTCCACCTTAATTGTGACAACGCACATACCATTAATCTTTCCAATAAACCACTTAATTGAGCCAATTTAATTTAATCCAATTTAAATTGTGTCAACGATTAAACTGGGGAAACACTTTTTATTATTGGTTATCTCTTTTATTCGGTGGAATTAGAGAGAGGAGGAGCTATTGGGAGATCGCTTCTCCAATGAAGAACGTTTCCTCCACAAAGAATGTCGACGACTTCAACCTTCTTACTTGGAAGTTCCTTCGACATAGGACGTGTTCGTCTACAAAGAATCGACGACCGCCTTCTCACACCAACGTCAACCAACATCGAAAAAGGTAGGGTTTTTAAATAAGTATCATTTTTATTCCCTTGATTCCATCCTTCTAAAAACAAAGAACATGGATCAACTTATTATCAATTTGATCCGCGTAAGTTTTCCTTGTGGGTTGGGAATAAATTATTGCGGGAAGTTGTAGGGGTTTATTCATTATTTGATTAACACTTCCCATGTTATCCCCTATTTCACCTTTGTGGGGCTAGGAATAGAAATTATTGAAGGATTATGGGAATTGTTGTTTTAAAATAGTTTCCCTTCTCGTTCTTTATTAATGTTATTGATGAACCGCTTGCTACGACTCAAAACGTGGAGGGTACGGGCCAAACAAACATGGCCCGACGCCCCACCTTTCTTATTTGTGGTGTTATTAGAAATGAAAGAAGGTGACAATGGGGACGAAGGCAATGACCACGCCACCTACGGCCTCCATGAACCACGCTGCCCCAACAATGCTCTAGTGCCCCGGCAAAACCGGCTCCGCCGCCCCGGGCCGAACCACACCACCCACCTACTGTGCCACCCGCCAGCTCGCGCCACCCGTTGACCTCCCGAGCCACATCGGCTGCACCAGCCTTCCACCCTTCTGAGCCACCCTAGCTTCAATAGCCCATAGACCTTCCGAGAACCTGACTAAACCAGCCTGCACCCTGGAGGCACCCCAGTTGAACCGGCCCGCGCCCTCGCGGCGCCACGACCGAACCAGCCCCGCGCCCTGGGCCAAGCCGCCCTCGCGGCGCTCTCTGGGCTGAGCCACCATTGCAGCACCCTCTGGGATGATTTGCCCTCGTGGATCCCTCCGAGTCAACCCGCCCTCATGCCGACCCGCGGCCGGTCCGCAACCTCTTGGTCGGTCCGCGCTCTCTCAACCCTCAGTGGCCCCTCACGGCCTGTTGAGTTAGGCCCAGTGGGATAGGCCGAACACAATGGGATGGACCACCCAACGGGTCGGGCAAGACACAACATTTCAGGTCGGGTCGAACTGAACTGGGTTGGTCTGACCGGGTCCAACCGAACTGGGTCGGTCTGACCAGGTCAGACCGATCCCAGGCCCACTATGACCCTGTACTTTTTTTCCATATCATTGGTACCAGACATCTGTTTCACATACCATCTGCAGAGATGGTAATCTTGGATTATGATGGTCCCTTTGAGTATAACCCACTTGAGTTTGGGGTATAGTTGTGATACGATCATGTTGGATCGTGCATGAATCTAACTGAGCCCTCGGGACTACAAGTCTATTAACTCACAGACCCAGAGTCTGATTGACGCGCCGTCTATTGTGTTGAGACCCCTATGACGTGGTGGACCTTTGAGATACTTCTTCATTAGACTTCATGATATATGGGGTATAGATCAGTAGCTTGTGGATCAGATCACCCAGAGACAAGCGAGCATAGTGCGGAGACCTAATAGCTTGCTAAGACCAGACAAATTCCGACCATTTGACTCAGAGTGACTCTACTAGCCCAAGGGGAGCTCCTTGGTGTCGTGGCAGACCCACACTGGAGGAGCACGCTTGGTGACGTGGCAGACCCACGATACTCAATAGGAGGAGTACCTCAGTAAGCTATGTGGGGGAGCGTGCTTGGTGACGTGGTAGACCCACGGGGGGGGGGGAGTGCCTCAGTGTGACGCGGCAAGCCCATGATACTCGATAGGAGGAGTACCTCAGCAGCCCACGGTTAGTGGGAAGCATGCTTGGTGTCGTGGTAGGCCCACTGTACTCGATTAAGCAGGAGTTCTCCAGCATCCAAGGTTTGGATAATGTGACTGGGGATATTACTAGATACTACCCCTAAAATAAAATCTTGGTTGAGATGAGTCAGTAATTTTGTGTTTTCATAATGATTAAGATGGATCACTTGACAACTTAGGTATATGTTTGGGAATATTCCTAAGTAGGGTTTTATGTTGATTTCATTCCTTGTTGTTTCTTCTTGGAGGATTTTTTTGAGACCTTGAAGGTCTCGGGGTTCCTACTGAGTATCATTATACTCACCCCTGCACAGGAAACACCCACAACTTGTTGTGTTGGATGCAGACAATGGACAGTGCTGACTGAGGCTGAGAGTACCAGGACTGGACGATACCTGGAAGTGGACCATATGGATTTTCGGTACATGGAGGAGGCGGATGGACATGGAGTGCTGAGGAGACTATTTGTACTGACCCTTCAGGTAGGAACCTCGGAGGATGATCCAGCAGCTGTATTTTCTTTTTCATTAGTTGTATTGAATTTTATTTGTACTTGTACTTTCCAGTAGAGCTTGTATTATGGCCCCTTTTACTTTTAACACACTTTTATTATACAGTTTACATGCTGTTTCATCCAGCTGTGTGCTTTCTTGTGTGTGTGTGTTACAGTTTATAAAGGCAATGCCTTCCTATTTTTACAAAATTACTCCTTTGGTGGTAGTCTCCAGCCCCTGGCCTATGGAAGGCGGGCTGGGGGTAGTCATGGCATGGGCCCTAGGGGCGGGTCATGAGAGAAATATTATGACATCACTACAAAAGAGGTGGAACATGAAAACTAATTTCTAACATCTCTGTTCTAGGTGTCGCCCAGAGGTGCCTCGTACCCGGTTGGTCAAATGGCCTCAAGTGCATTTCCCCAAATACCAGAGGCTTCCGAATAGCAGCGAGGGCCTTGGGTGTGATATTGGGGAAACTACGCCCCCATTGGCAGAGTAATTCAGTTCAAAGAATTTGATAACAGTAGCGTAAGTAATAAGAATACCATACAGCAGTAAATAGTTGGATACTGGAAGTAAGTAAACAATTGCAGAAAATATATATATCTATAATGATGAATGTCACAAGATTCAAGGAAAGCAGCCAAAAAAGTCACACTACTGGAGTACAGTACTAAACCAAAGTACAAGGAAAACATTTAAATAACTCCAGTTGCATTGCAACCCTCAGCATGGTCTGATAATCACCATATCCAAAGAAATAAAGTACCTAAAGTAGAATGGTGTTTTCCCTTATATATACATGTAGAAATATAATTTTTTTGGGCCCAAAAGAAAGACCCAAACAGGGTGTGAGACGAATCCCAATAGGCAACCACCTAATGATCTATGACTAACAGTCAGTGAATATATAAAGAAAATAATAAGCAAAAATGAAGCAATAAAAAAGGATGTACTCAAAAGTAAATAGTCATATTGTTTCAATTACATTTATTTACATTCGTCAATTAATAAAACAAATAAAAACAACCAACCCTATGGGAAGTTCTCATATCCTATCACCTCTATTTCAAATAACCAATATCAAGTAAACCTCTGGGTAAGTTCACACAGCCTAACCCATCTTTTTCAACATATACAAGGATACAACGACCTCTTGGGAAACCTCACATAGTCTAAACCCTTTGGTATCCTAAAAAAATACTATTTGAGGAAGCGATCACCATCAATTCCCCATATAGTCTTTTAACGATAAAATATAGACACTCTGAGAAAGAACTCAACGTAAATTCCACCTATGGTCCCGTAATGGTAACTATAGAAACTCTGAGGGAGCACTCAATGCCAATCCCCCTTATGGTCTCGCAATGGTAACTATAGAAGCTCTAAGGGAGAACTCAACATAAATACACCCTATGGTCTCACAGTGTGATAAAGAATAATAAAAACTCTGGGGAATCCCACAACGGAAATCCCCCATATGGTCTCACTAGACCAGGTTCCCATGAACCTATGTAAATAAATCATTCACAAAAAATGTTCATCAACCAAAGTAAACATAAAATTACTACTTGGATAAACAGCTACAAAGAATATCACAACATCAGATAAATCATTCCATCCTTACAACACTAGTAATGGAAGGAAAGTATCCCAATAGGAAAAACCAGAAGAAATGGCCAATATCAATTCAAACAATGGAAATGACCTCTACAGCAATGAAAGATAACCCTATATACAAACAAGTGTCCTAACTCAAGCAAACAAGCATAGATGTTATCAACAGGGTTAAAATCCCTAAACACGCAATACCCCAAACTAGTGTATTGGGAATGTTTTTACATATAATTCAAATAATAACTATGGAAAGGCACAAACCACCTACCTCGGTGTTGTAATATTGATATTCTCTAGTGTCAGCCCTTCAATAGTTCTAGAATCATGCAGATCTACAAAAAAACATCTGAAAAGTTCAACCAAGTATATCTCACGAAAGAATATATATCAAGGAACGAGGCTATATAAGAAGGATGAACATATTGTGGTGATTCCAACGGAATAGATGGTGTTTGATATGGAGAATGGATGTTCGATCGGTGTCTCGGAGATTAATCACACCCTACGGTCACTCTTGGATGAGACGAGTCAGGAAGAATGAGTTTCTACCAATTAGACACGACCCCGATCTAATTTAACAAACAAAAAGAAAAGTACCCGATGTTTCCTTTAAAAGTGCATGGCATGTCTATGCCTTTACCAGGCCCTGCATTAGGTGGTCCTACCACATTGACACACGGCTGTGTATACGGCTGTGACATGGCTAGACACGGCCTGGACTCAGTGCCAGAGTACACAATGTGGACAAGGAATGACATTGCGTGTACTCCTAAAAATTTAATTCTTCCCATTTTCCTCCAAAAGAAACATGAAAATAAAACTCCTAACTAAAAAGAAGATATGGGTTCTTAAAAACATTCCCCCTTAAATAAATTCCTCCCTAAATTTCCCTAACAAGGTGGCGATGAAGAAGAATCCTTGAATAGCTTTGGCCACTATGATCGTACATCGGCCTCCCTCTCCCAAGTCTCGTCCTATACTCACCTGTGATGCCATAGCACCCATACCTGAGGAACAGACCGACCATGGAGAACCTTCCTTATTTGATCAGAAATCTTCATAGGATGATCTTAAAATGAGGCATCCACCAATAACTGTACCTCCTCGGGTTGAAAAACATGAGGCGAGTCTGAGAAGTAACTTCATAGAAGAGAAACAAGGAAGATGTTCTGCATAGCCTAGTACCTTAGAGGTAACTGCAATCGATAAGAAATCAGACCGACTCTCTCCAAAACCTCAAATGGTACGAAATATTTTGGAAAAATATTTCCCTATATCCTAATCCTCATGTGTCCTAACCTCGGTGTGACATGTAGAAAAACCTAATCTTTGACCTCAAACTCTAGAGGTTGTCTTCTTCAATCAGCATAATACTTTTGTGGTGACTGTGCAGTAGCCATCCATTTCTGAATCAACTCTATCTGTTCTATGGTCACCTGAACAAGACGAGGTCCCAACATAGCTACCTCTCCTACCTCCTTCCAACATAGGGGTTATTTTCATGGCCTACCATACAAATCCTCATAATTTTCCATCTAAATAGTTTCTTGAGAATGATTGTTGTAGGAAAACTCCAAAAGACATATGGGATTCTCCAAAGAACATCCAAAATATAGGAAGCATGATCAAAGCATGTCCTCTAGCACATTAATAGTATGCTCAGACTGGCCATCTGTGTGAGGATGGTATGTTGTACTCAAAAGTTCCTATGTATCAAATTCCCTTCTATAGTCCCTTCCAGACCTGAGATGTAAAATGGGCATCCCTGTCTGAAATAATGGAGTGAGGAACCCCATGTAAACATATGATCTCCCGGAGTTACAACCTTACCATCTCATCAACACTGAAGGTCTCCTTGATAGGTAAAAAGTGTACCACCATTATGAATCTTTCAAGGACAACCCAAACTGCATCATTACATTGAGTAAACCTCAGTAAACCAGTCACAAAGTCAATTGCGACATAATTCCAATTCCACTCTTGAATGGGTAACTACTACAAATCCCTACTAGTTTTTGATACTAAAACTTCTCCTGTTGATAAGTTGAACACCTCATCACGAAACTAGAAACATCTCTCCTCATTCCTGGCCACCAATATTGATAGTGTCAATCTCATTATATCTTGGTGACACCAGGATAAACTGCCCAAACTAAGAATTAAAATCCCACATCAGCTCTTTGGGTATGTCTACTGACACCCATACACACCCATTAAAGTGAAAGATCTCATACTTGCCTACAGTCTATCCAGGAATAGGGTCCTCTCCTAACACACTCTCCCGTAGAACTAGGCCTTCAGAATCTGATTTCTTCATCATTCTCACTCAATCAAGTAGAGTAGAGGTAACAACTATAGAAGAAAGTAACGTCTTCCCTTGTCTGTTGTGGACCTCTAAATGCATCTCTTTGAACATACCCATAAGCTTCCACTCACTAATATCCTCTTGAACTACCTGTATCTGATTCCTACTTCTCAACATGTCATCTACTATGTTTCCTTTCCCAGGCGTGTAGGAAAGCTCAAAATCAAAAGGATTTAATGTAATCAACCCATCTTCACTGTTTAAAATTCATATAAAGCTTAGGGAAGACGTAATTGATACTTTTTTGGTCAGTGAAACCCACAAACCTCAAGAGGGAACTCCTTGCACTAATCTATACTAGCAGTTATTTTCTCCAACCATGTGTCTAGCATCAATACATCATCAGAAGTAAATATACAGAGCTCAAGGATCCCCACAATAGTAACATATAGGAAACTGTGGGAAGCCTATGTATCAAAAATTGTAGATGTTATAAGTAAGGCAACTAGAATCATACCTAGAACTATATAGGGTTTGGGATCTTGCTCATAATGGGTCTTCCCCACTACAAAATTCTGGCCTATTCCATGGCTCAGTTACCCTGCCTAACCACCTTGAGATGATCAACCCTGTTGTTGCTGAAATCCCAGCGACTAGCTACCACAACCATGACCTCCACCTCAGCCCGAACATCCAAACGAACTCTAGTTCCCAAAATGATGAGAAACTGGTGATCCTACTTATGAATGAGGAGTCAATAGAATAAACACTATCACCCAATACTAGTGATATGAACTGATATAAATGCTGAAGATGACCCATCTTGCCGTAATATCGGCACTCCACTGGGTCTCTCAATAAATGTGGCCTCATATGCCCACCTTTCCTACAATGGTATCATACCACCTGTCTACCTGAAGGTGAATTCTGCCTACTCGGATCTCCATGTGTAGACTCCCTATAGTGATTCCTACTATTAGCTGGAGTAGCACCAACTCTGGATACTGAACCTCCCTAGCCCACACCTCTAGAATCCCTCAGGGTGAGCTCTGTGATCAGTGTTAGGTTGAATATGGATTATATGGTTGTCAAACTGAATATTTTCACTTGATATTAGATGTCATGCATCATATTATTCTCGAACATCATTTCTAGGAAGAGCTCATCACACCCTAGAATCGGTGTCAAGCATTGTAGATCTGTGAATAGTGAAGAATACTCCATGACTAAGAGAGTACCCTACTCAAAACTCATGAACTATTGGGCTCAATCGGCCCTCAAAGTCTCCGGGTAGAAGTAATCGTAGAAGGTACGCTCGAAATCATCCCAATCCATAACTGACTGGCATCTGACCTACAAGATCACATCCCACCATCTCTTGGACAAATCCAGAAGTATATAAGTAGCGATAATCACCATCCTCTCTGTAGGTGTCTCTAGATGCTATAATATAGATTGCATGGCTTCTAACCATGACTCAACAGCCTGAGGTCCTCCATCCCCTAAGAAAGTGGGAGGATGCTACTACGGAAAGACCCACATCAACTCTTCCATAGATGGGGAAGGATGTGGTGCTCCCTGGAAGGTCTACAAAAACCTCTTGAAGCATTCTCGGAACTATGAACCGGCACCAGTATCCAGAATGTCAGCTAGTGCCAATATAGGCATGATATGAGGGTCTTCTGGTAAACCCCGATCTTCCATGTTTAGTGTTTGATCACTACCCTGAATCTAGCATCCAACCAGAGGATGTCACAGTGGCATGAATCTTCAAGGTCAATATAACACCTTAGTTTATGCATATTTAGTAACTATACATTGAATTGTAATAAAGAACAATAGAAGGAAACCATTCACATTTTCCAAAATAGGGATACACAACGTGTATGACCCCTACACAGTGTGTTCCTTTAATACTTAACATGGGCATGTACTCCTGCCAACCCTAGTCATGTAACACCCTATACACGAAGCATGTTCTCCCATGACATGGCATGTACATGAATCATTTTCCCATACCCATGTTCTTCTACACAACTAACCCACATGGTTCTCCTAGAATGAGACTACATGGCATGTTTGTTCCATACATGGCGTGTACTAGAAGGATTTCAACAACCCATGTTGTTAGTCACCCGGTAGGGTACATGGGTTACTCTACATGGTGTGTTAAAGCTTGACATGAATTGTATAACCTATGTTTCATCCATCTGTATCGTTAGTCACATAGGTGGACACACCGTCCCTACAACATAACATTTACATATGATACATGGTGAATTCCTCTAAGGATTTTCCAACCTTGTGTCTCTACCAAAATAGCCATTGACACAGTTAGAGACTACATGATGTGTACATATAGTAGAAGATATGTACTTAAGAAAAACAATTCCTTCCCGAACATAAGGATACATGGCTTGTATTCAGTATTACACACTGGGTATTCTGTTTTTTTCCGGATAGTAAGCCTCAGAATCTACTCTAGAACCCATAAAAACACTGAAACAAACATTAAAGTTCCAAATTTCAATCCAAGAGGTCCCATAAACAAATCAATGTTTGGAATCTTATACATTTCATATACAAGCATAACAGTGAAATGACACACCAAATTCTGATCCATGAGTACCTATAACACCTCAAAAACTATTGTTTGTTGTTCATTCAAACAAAAACATACACAATCCAATACCCTATCAAATAGAAGGTATTCTATCAATGTATCTAACAAAATATAATGCATATATAGCAAAACATCATTCACAACAACATGCAATTAGTAGTGCACCCTAAATGGCCTGGAAATAATGCATGACATGTGATCTCCTGCAAGTTCCTATATGATTCATGAGATGGCATACCCTAATCTCATTGGGTTGAAATTGAAATATAACCTCAATATAATCAATTTTCACAGCACAAAATATGTGAATCACCCAATAGTAAAATAAAATAAATTGTAATAATTGAAAAACTAGAAAAAAATGAAACATATGAGGAAAATTGGCTTTTCCATGTACACGGGTTAGCTACTCCTAGGAACAACATATTACCAACCACTTATTCTATCATATCCATGTCAATAGGCTCTAAATAGTAAGTCATTAAGAAAGTAATTCCTCTAATACCACTTTGAAACATCCTAGTTCTGGGTGCCACCCAGAAGTGCCTCATACCCGGTTGGTCACATGGCCTCATGCACATTTCCCAAAATCCCAGACGTTACCGACTAGTAGTGAGGGAATTGGGTGTAATAGTGGAGAAAATATTCCCTCATTAGAAGAGTAATGTGGTAGAATGAAATAGATAATAGTAGTAGAAGCAATAAGAATACCATACAGCAGTTAACAACGGAAGATTGGAAGTAAATAAGAAATTTTAGCATATATATATATACATATATATATCAATAATGATGCATGCCCCAAGTATCTAGGAAATCATCCAAACAAGCCAAAATGTTGGAATACAATAATAAACCAAAGTACAAGGAAAAAAAGTAAATAACTCCAGCAATATCGCAAGACTCTGCTTGGTCCCATGCTCTCCAACTCCATAGTAATCAATTACCTGAAGTAGAAGGGTGTTTTACATCTCTATACCTACAGAAATACAATCTCTTTGGGCCCAAAAGCATGACCCAAACAGGGTGTGAGACAAATCCCAGTCTGAAACCACCCAAATATCTTTTCATAATAGTCAATGAATATATATGGTAGTCAATAAGAAAAAAAGAAGCAATAAACAAGAATGTACTTAAAAGTAAACTGTTTAATAATTTCAATTACATTCATTTACATTCATCAATTAATCAACCAAACCAAAATAAGCAACCCTGTGGGAAGTTCTCATAGCATATCCCCTCTGGTTCAACCATCCAATCTCAAGTAACCCTTTGGGTGTGTTCTCATAGCCTAACCCCTCTCGTTCAACATATACAAGGATACAACAACCTCCTGTGTAAGTCCACATGGTCTAACTCCTTTGGTATCATGAAAAAAAAATACTCTCTGAGAAATAAATCACAGTCAATTCACCCCTATATTCTTTTAATGATAAACTACAGACACTATGAGGAATCAATCAACATCAATTCCTTATGTGGTCTCATAATGCTAACTATAGAAGCTCTGAGGGAGCACTCAATGTCAGTTCACCCTATGGTCTCGCAACGGTAACTATAGACACTCTCAGGGAGAACTCAACATCAATCCCCCCTATGGTCTCACTGCATGATAAAGAATAATAGACACTCTGGGGAATCCGTCAATGTCAATCCCCCTTGTGGTTTCACTACACCAGGTTCCCACAACCCTGTGTAAAGCAATCTTTCACAAATGATGTTTAAAAGCCAAATTAAACCTAAAAGTACTACATGGATAAACAGTTATGAATAATATCACCACATTAAATAAATCACTCCATCTTAACAATACTAGGCATTGAAAGAAAGAATCCTAACCAGAAAAACTAGACCAAACAGTCAATATCAATTCAAACATGGGAAAACTCCTCCGTAGCATGGAAAGATAACCCTATTTACAAACAAGAGTCCTAACTCAAGAAAACAAGCATAGAAGGCATCAAAAGGGTTAAAATCCCTAAACATGCAATACCCCAAACTAGGGTATTGTGAAATTTCTCAGATATAATACAAATACTACCTACAGAAATCCACAAACCACCCACCTCAGTGTTGTACGATCGATATAATCCAAATTAATCCCTTGAATTGTCCTAGAATAAAATATATCTACAAAAACATCAAAAACATTCAGCCAAAGATATCTCATGGAAGATAATAAATTATGGAACGAAGCTCTTGAAGGAGGAAAAACTCATCATGGCGATTCAAACATAATTGATGGTAGTTGATTCGGAGAATAGATGGTCGATCGAGGGTTCAGAGAAGAATCACACTTTATGGTCGCTCATGGACAAGACGAGTCGAGAAGAAGGCGTTTCATCCAATTAGATATGACCCTAGTCTGATTTTACAAATAAAAAAAAAGTACATAGTGTGTCATTTAAAAGTACATGGAGTTTATATGCCTTTACTAGTCCCAGATTTAGGTGGTCATTCCACATTATCACATGGTTGTGTATGTGGCTGTGACATAGCCCGACATGGCCTGGACTTGATGCTAGAGTACACAACGTGTACAAGGAAGTACACAACATGTACTACTAAAACTTTCATTCATCCCATTTTCTTTAAAAACAACTAAAAAATAAAAAACATACTTGAAAATATGTTATGGGTTCTTACAGAATTCATATAAGTTGCACTTCTTATTCACTCAAAAATGAAAAAAAAATTATTTGATTATGGTTGTATACATTCATTTATATCAAATATGTTTTTTAGATTTGTAGAATTAAAAACCCTAATAGCTTGAAGTTTATATATTATTAAAATCACCTAGTGGTGTGAAAAATACAAACCCATGTTTTAGACACTTCGAAAATTACTATTTGTGCAATGATTTTTCCAATGAATCATGTAATCCTTCCCTTGTGGAATTTGAAGCTATAATGGGCATGGACTGGATCTATTTGTATAGAAATCACATCAATTTTCAAGAAAAGGAAATCTATATATATATATATATATTAAACTATATCATTCTATTGTATAAATTCAAGGATTATCATGAATATCCATTGGAAAATACCTAAATAGAGTGGGTTTTGATACCCATTGAATAATCATATCTTGACTAAATGGTTGTATCAATAGAAAACACTAACATTGTGTAAATTCCATCTATAATGAATTATACCAATGTATTTCAAAAATAGTTATCCAAACCCTTCTTATATGATTAGGTAGATTTATTCATATACATTATATCCAGACCTTCTCTTATCTCTAAATTCCCCTATATGATTACCCCTATCAACCTAGAGGAGTTAAAGAATCATCTATAAGAGAATTTTGAAAAAGGTTTAATACACCCTAGTGCATCTAATAGAGGTTATCCAGCGATATTTTTTTAATAACAAAGATATATCAATGTATTTATATATCGAATACATGGAGATCAACAGGATCACCATAAAGAAAAAGTATCCCCTTCCAAGGATTGATAACATTTTTTATCAACTATAAGAATCTTAGTATTGTTTAAAGATGGATCTTTATTTTTTATATCATCATATGAAATAAAATAAACAAGATATTCAGAATACATCCTTCTATATAAGTTATGGACACTATGAGCTCATAGTGATTACCATTATACATACTAATACCCATAAATCAATTTTGTATTTTATGAATATAGTATTGATAAACTACCTTCAAAAATTCACAGTAGTGTTTATCGATGACATTATCATTTACTCCACATGTAAGGAAGACAATGAAGAGTATCTATGTACTATTTTGATGATATAAAAATGAGAAAATGTATGCTAAGTATAGAATGAGTGACTTTTAGATGCAACAAGCAACATTCTAGGAGAACAAAAGTGAGGGATTTTTGTAAACCCTTCAAATACAAATTCAGTTAAAAAATTGACTATAGCCATATGATTCATAGAAATACATAGTTTTCTTGGATTATTTAGGAACTAACAAGGTTTTTTCAGAAAATTCTCAACATTTATTCTCCCACTAACTATGTTATCATTAAAAGGGGAAAAGTATGTCAGGTTCGAAGAATGTAAAGAAATATTTTAGGATCTTATGAAGAGGAAAATTATTAAACATGTACTCACGCTACTATCATGTTGAGAATGTTTAGTGATGTACAGTAATTCTTCAAAAAAATGATTGAATATTATACTCATGAATTATAATAAAGTGACATCATGTGAATCATGCCTGTTACAGGTCCATGAGAAAATATACCCAATGCATGATTTGGTTCTACCATTAGTTATCTTTTCCTTAAATATTTTGTGGCACTACCTATATGTTTTGAAGTGATATATATATATATATATATCAAAATAGTTTGAAATATATATTCATATAGAAAGAGTTGAACATGTGTCAATAAATACGGTTATATGTGATCAAGGTCTATGATTAATCTATTTAATACTATCTTGGAAAGGAGAATATGGTAGCTAATTATATTAGACGAAAATAACCTACTGCTCTATCTATATTATAGATTGGGAAAAACCCCTATCTTCATTTATATGAGAAGGATGTATATAAAAATCCAAGTAGAAAGGAATTAATCATTCCTTGACCAAATTATTTTCTAACCATCTATCCAAGAGAAGATGAAAGTGGCACAAAGGAATGGTCTTGAGCTTCAAAAGACGGTGAATGTAGTAAATGAAGGGAAGATTCATGAATTACACATTATTGAAGATGGTTCCATTCATTTCGGAACTATACCTTGTGTTAAAATAACACAAAATATAAATAAATACCTATTGGATAATACAAAAAAACAATCTTTCACCATCTATCCTAGATGTTCCAAGATGTGCCATGATCTTTGAGAGCACCTCTAGTGGGATAACATGAAGTAAGAGATCTTTGAGTACATCATAATGTGATTGTTATGTTAGTATGTTAAAGAATAGTGAAAAAAGTCTATAGGGATGATAAAACCATTGAATATATGCATATGAACGTGGGATAGTGTCATTGTGAACTTTTTCACTAGCTTTCGATGACATCTAATGGGTTGTGGTGGATTGACTCACAAATAATTCCCACTTAATCATTATTATAGAATATTTACCACATTAAAAAATTGTTAATATATACATTAATGATGTTTTGAGGTGGAATGGGGAACCAATTTTGATTATATTTGTTCATCATGTAAGGTACACTTCTAAATTTGGGAGAAGTCTTCAACATACTCTAAATAATTAATTTAATTTTTTGTATAGACATTTTTACCCAAACTGATGGATAATCTAAAACGAATATTAAGACACCTAAGGAAATATTGAGCACCTACTCAATGGAATTTAAAGGTAT
Organism: Viscum album; assembly: GCA_963277665.1. Classification (NCBI taxonomy): domain Eukaryota; kingdom Viridiplantae; phylum Streptophyta; class Magnoliopsida; order Santalales; family Viscaceae; genus Viscum; species Viscum album. The sequence goes on along the minus strand of OY728123.1, from coordinate 739,529,906 downwards.
ATGAGATATGTATCTCTAATTAGTTGGGTTCTCATATAGTAACAGCTTCCAATAAATTAGTCCAATGAATTCATATAAAGCTCTATATGGGAAGCAATGTAGAACTCGTACCTGTTACGATTAATTTAGTGAATAAAATATACTTAGACATGATCTTATACAAAAGATGATAGGAAAGGTTCAAGACAACCAGAACATATAAAAGATAATTAGAGTTGAAAAAGTATCTATGATGAAAACAATCCAAGGGACTAAGAAAAAAATCTGTTCGAATATCTCCATGGAAGAGGTTCATGATGTTTGTAAATAAAGAAAAGATTATCCCTAAGTACATTATGTACATTGAGATCCTTGACCACATATGAGATGTGTCCTATTGGTAAGAACTTCTATCAAACATGGATCATGTTTATAATTTGTTCAACATATCAATATTGAGGAAGTATGTATCTGATCCCTCGCTTGTACTAAATCTAGAGGTGGTAAAACTAAAGCATGAGCTCTCAAATGAGAATTAGTTGATAAAGATCCTGGTACATGAAGACAATTTTCTACAAAAAAATAAAAATTAACATTGTAAAAGTGTTTTTGTGGATCCATAAATATGAATAATCAATATTGGAATAATATGAAATGATTAAATAAAAGTACCCTCATACCTTATCATTTGAAAATATGAGTTTAAATTATAGGGATTAAATTCTCAAATGGGGGAAGAATATAACAACACAAAATTTATTAGTGGTATTTTGTTTTCTAAAAAAATGTGCTTAATATTATATAGTATTTTACACAAGCATTATATATAAAAACTAAGAGAAATTTATTTCATTAGTATAAATCATTACATTAGTTAATAACTAAACCCACAAAAATGTAAAATATTACAATGGGAAATAATTTTAAATAGAACAAGTAGAATGGGAAAAGATTGATCATTCCCATCTTATAGAATTATCACCCCCTGAATAACACTATGGAAAAGAAATAAAATATTAGTAATCTAATTGATATCTTAGAAAAAAAAATGGATCATTTGGAGGAAATTTAGTGAATGATGAATGAAGTGTTATTTGTTATGGTTAATATAACCATTGAAATATTAATGTGACCATTGAAATACCAACCCTATCATTGGAATAAAAACCTGAACATTAGTAATAGTAACACAAGCCTTTGAAATTGTAATTTAAGATCTAAATAATAAAATGTAATATAAATAATATTTATCAAGATTAATTGAAGAAAATATAAATATTATAATTCCATAAATAAATATCAAGATTAAATAATAAAATATAATATAATAATATTTTTGATAAACTTTATTTTAATGTATTTCAAAAAAAATAAAATTTTTTAATGATAATAATTTAAAATAACTATGATTGAAAATTATTTTGATAAAATGAATTATAATATATAATTAGAACACTGACATTATATAAGGGTGATTTTTAATAATTACCTGAAATTCATCAATTCTTATGTGAAATGTAAAAATACTATTTTTTTCATAACTCTTGCATTTTAAATTACATAATTCTTGATGTAATATTGACATAAAAAATTCTACAAATTTTGGAACAACAAAAAAAGTATTTAATTTTTTAAAAGTGTAATATAGACAGAATAAACATGTTTTCCAAACCTAAAGATTATTTTCCAGATTCAAAAATATATATTATTCTAATAAAATAATATTTTGTCATATTTCTAACATTCCTTTTGATTAAACTACTAAATATTTATTATCAAATATTTGAAAGTCTTAAAACCATGTTGTTTATTTTAAATATATTTTATAATGCCAAAAACATTTCTGTTGGAATTTTTAACTTGGATATAACGCTTTATTCAATATTATAACTCCAATATACCCCTCTCCCCAAGTAAAAATAACACATCACCCCTACCTTGGAAAAACACTCAATGCTCACTCCCCAGGCCATGTACCTAACCAAATTCCCACTCTTAAGCCCCATATAATACTTAAGTACACTATGTAGTAATGTAACTCCAAAAATCATGTAAACCCATATGTTTTTATGATGTTTTTTTTAATAAATTAATTTTTTTGATATATTGTGTTATACTCTACGCCTAGTTAAACTTCCACTACATCAAACACTGGATTAGCTTATGTTACACTCAACAATGAGTATATAAAAAACTTAATTTTATAATTGTACATATTTAAACAATATAATTATAACCTATATATTATAATGGTGGGTATGAATTTTATTAATTTAATTATCAAATTATGGTTTACACATGTGAAACCCTTTTTGAAATTAGAAAGAAATCAATTTCTAAAAAACTGAATAAATGTGTACAAGTGTGTTTTATACAAATAAAATAAATAAAGAAAATATTTTAGGATTATATTAAGAAAATATAAAAATAAAATATTCATTCTAATGTTTAACATTTATCCTATGTATTTATATACATGATATAAAAAATATAGTTTTATGCTTAAAACTGTATTTTTCTAAAAAGACATTTTGTCCACATCTTGATGCATATTTTTTTAAAATATAGTTTTTGACACATATCAATTATATTTTAAAAAATAAAAATCTTATATAAAATTGTAAATTCAAAATTAACTTTGTCTTCATTTATGGCATTATTCTAATAATTTTATCATTTTGATGAGTACTGAAATATACTGAATTTTAATTGAATTGTTTTTAATATAAATAATATATAGTGTTAAATTATATTTTTTATATGTTTTAAATTATAATTATATAAATTTTATATCATTCAATCCTATATAGTTCATTTAAAGAAATTTTACATTGAAATGAGTTATAAAAACATTTCAATCTTGTGAACATTTTCACTTTAAAAAAATGGTTTCTTACCGCAACTACAAGATTAATTTTAAATTATTTTTATCCAATTATGTGTTTTTAATTTTGAAAAAATGGATTCAATTTTTGAAATCATAATTTCTATATTTATTAAATAGTTACTTTTTAATTTGGAACCATATGAATAGTAACTTTGGTAAATTTTATTTCCACATATATGTGTAAATTAAGTAACTAAGGGTAAAAATAATGTTATAAATATTAGGGAACTAACCTAAAACATTACAGAGGAATTTAATTATTCCGTTAACACCTCAGGTTATAAATATAATAATTTAATGGATACTAATCCTTGAATATTAATTATATATTATTAAAAGTAACGAGAGTTACCAAATACCACACACTTAGTTTTAATAAGTTGAATATTTTTAATAAAGGGTTTAACAAAAGATATTCTCTACTATATATATTATTCTGAAATATAAGATCTTTATATACATCCTGGAATTTTATTTTTAATTTTTAGTGAAGAAATAATTATCATAATTATTTACACTATGATGATGCAGTAATTATTCAATTGATGAAAAAACTCAACTAAGTGATATTAAAAATATTAATGGAAATATAATTTTAAATACCTAAGGTGATATAAGAATTTAATATGTTAATATAACACATTAGGGGTGTATTAACTGAATTTTTTCAATGTTTTATTACCATATTGAGCTTTTTAAGGTAAATGTAATGAATAGTGTCAGAATTGACACTAATGTTATTTTATGAAAAGAATATAGTATTAAATTGGTAAAAATTATAAAAAATAATAAATATGGAATATGGGATAAATTATGCTCTAAAATATAATAAATTTACAATTTATGGTTCAATTTACATGTTATTATTAATAATCTCAACCTTTTAATATAGATAATGTTTTTACCATGGTCAAAATTAAAATAGGTTAACTAAGGGTTATTCAAAATGACAAGGTTTTAAATTATTCAAAAATATGTCAAAAATATATCTTATGGTGTTATTAACTCCAAAACCTAAATTATTTTTTAATATCATTCCATTTTGAGGTATTGTTATTGAGATTTAATTTATTATAATTTATTTTTTGAAAAATTACAATAGTGCCCCACACCTTCATTATAAAAGAGTTCCTCCTACCTGTTCTCATTTCACCAATTTGATTCTTATATCACGACCAAATACTGACAAAATCTCTTCTAAAATTACCAACCCGTATTCAAAAGGTTCGGTTCTTCCCAACATACCAACTTCAGAGTCTTTTAATGTTGACCAAATGGAGTCGTTTCGAAGAAATGGTAATCACTCTAACTGATCACTCTGTTTTTATAATCCTCTATACAACATATAAATTTATGATATATTTCATAAAATAATAAATTTAATAGACTCAATATGATTAAATATTATTATCATTTCTAATACACTATTATATATCCCCTTTCTCATCTAACAAGAAGTGAAAGTATTGCTACGGCATACGTATGGCTTACCATCTCCACATAGCAATAGAATTTATTTTTCATCACTGTATTTTATGAGTTTCAATTATGATGGTTTTAATGTTCATAATTTATATTTATGAAATAATTATACTTTTTTAATAATAATATACTATATTAATTTTTATTATCTTGTCTTTTGGAAAATTATAATGACGATCATAGATATGTATAGATTATCATCTCTACAACATGTTGTGATAAATTTTTCATATATATTTCCTATGGGTGGTAATAAGGATGAATTTTAAGAATACATATGATATATATAAAATAATTATATAAATTATTGGACCATGATCAATGTATAGGGACCAGAACTTCTAAACACAAACATGCTTGTAAAAAAACAAATTTTTCCTAGAACAATTATTTTAATTATTAATAAAAAGGTGATAAGATGTTATAACAAAATAATAAATCATATTATTGATATATGGTTATGAAACAAATGTATAATAGATATATATTTATTATACATGGCTTTTTAATGTGAACAAGGACAGGTGAGACTTGAGGAAATGTATTTTTTCTCACTTTTATTTCTATGGGACACATGGCTTATACAATACTTGATTATTTTTTATAGTGTATATAAATTCCATAAATTAATGTTATGTGTATTTTCCTAAATATTTGGGTAATTTAAAATCTATGTAATTTTCTATAATACTTGGGGCATACAAGTCAACTATTTATAAAGTGGTCAGGGTTTATTTCTTAATCTCATTAGTATTCGGAATTGTTTCATTTTAAGTCTCTATTGAGGATCTTCTATGTCGTTGTTTTATAAAACTTATTTACAAAAGGTTTTTAAAATTAACCTATTAATATTTAAAGTTATTTTTACCCATTTTTTACTTTTTACTAAATGGTTTTAATGAAATATTTTTTTTGTTCTCGAAATGTGCTACTTTGTGAATTTTCTAAAAAAAGTATTAAAGGAATGTTTTTTTAACTTATATGACATGAACATGTTTTTTTGATTTCATGACACCATAATGTATTGAATCATCCTTTATAAGCTTACAAGTTTCTTTTCAAAGTATATTTTGTTCCTCTATAATTGTACGGATCTTGAAAAAATTATTTTTTAAAGGAAAGTATATTTTGAATAAGAATTATTTCAAGTTATTTTTCAAAAACTATTTTTTCATATAAGATGACATTATTATATATTGATTATGATTTATTGGGATTATAAACCTAGGATAACATTCTTAATCTTTTTATGATTTTTTTGTTTACGATGGAATGATACTTATGAAACCTATTTATTTTCCATGTGGTATGTTATGATGAAGTTTTTATGAAACTAATTTATTTAAATGGTTTTTAATGTGATGAATGATTTATAGTCCTATAGAACCGATATGTATGGTTTTTATTAAGTGCAGGGTGGGACCAATATATCCCTCCAATGCATTGGGTAATGAATTATATCTCATGATATAGTTAAGGGAAACATGTCTATGTGCTTGACTTTTGATGGGAAAAAAGATAATGTGCTTGATCTGTTAAGGTAAACAGGTAATAAGGCTTGATATGTGAGCCTGGTTAGTTAACATTGAAATATGAAATTTTTATATATAATTATGATGATTCCATGCACATTTATGACTTGAATATATGGTTCAATAAAAAGATATTATGATGTTTCATTCTTATGGTTTATGTTAATGTACTAGGACATAACATGTTTTTATTATCCATGTTAAGATGGGAATGAACTTTTTATGTTATTCTCATGATCACACACCCATATATCTTATCTTATGGTTTCATAAGACAATAAATTGATATCATCCATGTTTAACCTTACTGAACATCTTAGCTCACCATTTTCTTAGGGTTCCATTCCATAGGATATGAATAAAGTATTGATGTTTTATATGATAAAAGGGATCTAATTAGGAAGAAATAAGTGGGGGAAGATGTAGATATTTTTATGAAATAGTTTTTTTATTTTTCAAGTTTTCAAAGTCATTACAACATTATAACCCTCAGGTGTGTAATTTTATTATGAAATGAATATTCATCTAAATAGATATAATATATATGTATAAAAATCATGGATTGTTATAGTTGGTGTTATAGGAAAGTTTTAGTTAATCATTGGAAAGTAGGATGAAAAACCTTAGTGAAAACTCTAAGGGTTATTCTATCTATAAGATAACATCATAGAGTCTTGGTAATTATTATGAATGTCCTAGGTTAAAACCTATGTTTTTAAAGAATTTTTCTATATTTAATACATTTTAAAAATGCCTTTTATTAATTCCTCACTATGGTTATTATTTCTCACAATATTATTTTTGGTTTTAGTCAATGGATGTAACTTGAAGGAATCATGAAAATGATGAATGTGTTAAAAAATGAAATGATTATCAACATGAACAACCAAATGTAATAGGGTATTTAATACATTTCATTACTTCCATGATAACATAGCTTTCTCATCCTATAAATCATATCGATTTTCCAAATGATAAATGAGGGGGAAACGTACTATTGAATATTTCATGAGGTAATGTCCACCTTATTTTAGTGGATCTTTTGACCCACTAGTGGATGTTATATGAATCAACACCAATGAGAAAATATTTTCTTTTCTTAAATATTCAGAACATGAAAATGTTTTCCTATATATTTATATATTAGATGGAGTAGAAGACAGATGGTGGAATCTTATCATGAATACGAGGCAAGAAGAATAAACTGAATCATTGGAATTGTTGAGTTCATGGACTTATTTTTCAATAGGAACATTCCTCATATTCTTTTTATTAAGATGTAAAATGAGTTCCTTATGCTAAATAGAAAGGATTATGAATACCTTGAAATATACAAGTCAAATTTTACAATACTTGCAATGTATGATTCTGGTATTATTATTCAACCTGAACATAATATTGTCCTATTCTTCGGTAGACTAAAACCAAGTATTCAAATAAAGTTATCTATAATAGTCTTCAGTAGATACAAATATATTGTTCAATGTGATAATAAGGTGGAAATGGAAATTGGGGATACCCACCATTCCCATAGATTTGATAAGAAAATAAAGATTCAGTCTCATGAAAACACTAATAAAGATCATGGTGGAATGAAATTTTAGCCATCTACATGCCAAAATTGATAGAAAAAACATCAAGGGATGTTTTTAAATGGAACTATGAGGTTATTTAAATTTGTTAAGGTGAATAATAATCCCCATGAATGTTGAAAGTTAATGAATAGTTTGGTTAAGTAAATGGTAGAATAGAAGATGCCAATTGATGAACCACCCATGCTCCAATGCTATAAATGAAAGAGTATGGAAAATATTCTAATCAGTATATAAATATGAATTTTTTTTATCATAAATGACAATAACCTATAAATACCAATGAAAAATGGAAATCCCTTTTGATCACAGTTTCTAAAGTGGGTTATGATAATGACCTGTTGAAAGGTACAATTATCATCCACTCCAAAATAGATAATATGTTATTTGATTCTGGAACTACCCACTCTTTTAAATATAATGAATTTTTTGGGTACCACATTATCACCTTTATAATTAGATGTTGAGTTATCTATGAAGACACCTAATTTACAATAGTCACATATCTTGGATATAGTTATTCTCTAATTAATTTTTCTTGGAATGTACTTCCTGTGAATCTCATGATTCTCCCTATAGTTGAATTATATGTGATTCTTGGCATGGATTGGGTTTCTCTATATAGATGTCATAATAATTGGAGAGAAAGGTAAGTCACATTCCATATTTTTATTAAACTTATATTCATTTATCGATGAATGTATGAATACAAACTTATGATGTAAATTGCTTCCATCTTATGGGTTTTAATTCAAATACAAGAAGGTTATATAACTATGCTGGTCGGAGAGAAACTCAAAATTAATGATACACCTATTGTATGGGAGTTTGTTGGTGTATTTATAGAATATTTTTCAGGTCTCTCACTAAATTCTAATGTTGAGTTTTTGGAATAACTCATACCTAGTTCTATTCTAATTTTGAAGACTCCTTTTAGAATGGCCTCAACTATGATGCAATAATTAAAGATGCAACTGCATGAGAATATTGATAAGGGATTCATATGTCCTCGTATGTCACCATTGGGTGAACCGATTCAATATGATTAGAAGAAATACGGTTCAATGCATTTTTCATTGATTATAGGGAGCTTACCAAAATTTAAATCATGAACAAGTATCAAATTCCCTGTATTGAAGATATATTTTATCAACTATACGGAGCTGAATAATTTTCTAAAATTAACATTCGCTCTAGATATTAAAAATTGAGTGTACATAAGTAGGATATACCCAAGACAAAATTCTAAACAAGGTATTTGAACTATGAATTTATGGAGATTCCGTTCGGTCTTTCTAATTCCCCATATATCTTTATAGGCTTGATAAATATAGTTTTTATAGACTATCTTGATCAGTTTTTGGTATTATTTATTGACAATATTATTTTATATTCAATGGGAAAGGAAGAACAAGAATATCACATAAATATTGTGATAAGGACCCTTATAAAATAGAATCATTATACAAAATTTACCATGTTTGTATATTTTTTTCAGAAAGTTTCATTTCTAAGATATATAATATCAAGTGACTATATGTTAGTAGATCCTTTAAAGAAATAAGTTATTGATAAATTGAATAAACCAACCATGGTAACTAAAATCTATAGTTATCTCGGTTTAGTGGGATATTATTGGCGTTTTGTTGGTAATTTCTCTTGACTTTTCAATCCACTCATCAAGTAAACTCTGTTTGGTGTCAAGTTCCACTGGATGAGTTAATGCAAAGAAAAATTTATGAAACTAAAGTGAAAATTAGTTGGTTACACTTTTTTTACATTACCCTATAGTGGATTAGGGTATTTAATTTATAGAAACGCATCAAATAATATATTGGTATGTTTTCTTATAAAAAATTACATGGTTAAAGCATATGTGTCACAATAACTGAAGGTTCATGTAAAAAATTACCCAACTAATGATTTGGAGTTAGCTGCAGTAATCTTTGAATTATAGATACAGATGATTTGCCTCTATGAAGAAATGTGTGATATATATACTGAACAAAAATGATAATGTATATATTCACAAAGAATTATTTTAATATGTGTCAGATTAGAAGGCTGTAAATGATTAAAATTATGATTTCTCAATACATTACCAATCAGAAAAAGAAAACAAAGTCACATGATCATTGAGTTTAAAAGATCATGCTAGATTATCTATGATGAGTATCACAAAAGACTTGATATTTCTATATCTTCAAAGGATGGGTATGTAAATCATAAAGGAATGGGAGAAATATTATCTTCCCAAATGAATATTCAACCATCTATCCATGTAATGATTAAAGAGGCCTAGAAGGAAGATGTGGATCTGCAAAATAAGGTGAAAATGTTTATGTGTTCAACCATGATTTTGTTGGAATAAGAAGGTTCTAGAACCTTGTAAGAATTCATAAAATAAAATAGTTTGATATGGAACTATTGGATGAGGCTTGTAGTTCATTATTTTATGTTCATCCTCGAAGTAAAAAAGGTGTATAGAGACATGAAAGAATGTTGCTAGTGAGATAGAATGAAGAGAGATATTGTAGAGTATGTTTCACAATGCATGTATTATCAAAAATTTAAGGTTGATAGAAATAAATATAAAGTTATGTCACAACCATTAATCATACCTCAATGTAAAATAGGAAAAATCACCAAATATTTTGTTATTAGACTTTGAGAAACATTTAATGGCCATAATTCTATATGGTTATAGACGACCACCTTACAGAGTCTGCATAATTCATTAATATTAGATAATAAATCTTTATTGATTATATTTTTTATAAAATATATCAATTAAGTGGTAATATTTCCTGGAGTATAAGTTTTAATTATATCTGATCAGGATTTGAGGTTTACGGTGATTTTATAGTGATGTATTGAACAAATTTTGGATAAAGTGTTATGTTTTCTCACTGCTTATCACACTTATATAGATGGTCAATATAAGAGGAAGATTCAAACATTAGAAGATATGTTTAGATCTTTTTATATGGATTTCAAATGTGGTATGGATCAATACCTTTGTTAATTAAAATTTTCCTTTAAAAATAGTTTTCACTGCCACATTTAGATGGATCGTTATAAAGAAATTTATGGTAAGAGTCAATAACTCCAATATAATGAAATGATATTGTGGAGAGAAATATATTGTGACCTAATATAAATGAGGAAATTGTTTAAAAGGTTAGACCCATTCAACAACACATAAAAGAAGCTCAGAGTCGACAAAATGTTCTTACTGAAAATCATCAGAATAATCTCAAGATTGAAGTGGGTGATGAGGTATTTATTCAAATATATCATTGGGAGAGTTTAATGATATTTGGAAACAAGGTAAAGATAAGGCCTAGTTATATTGGTTATTTTTAAATTATTGATCATATTGGGATGGAATCGTATTAGTTGTATCTTCCATTGAATCTCTCTCAATTTCAGGATGTGTTCCATGTATAGCTCTCAATGAAGTACATACTTAATCATTTACATGTACAAAAATCAGAGGTAGTGCTGATGAAAAAAGATATTAATTATGAGGAACAACTGATAACGATTTTGGATCATATATATGAAGTTATATGAATCAATACCACCTATTTCGTTAACTGTTTTTGTTGAAACCTCCAATTTGAGAAATCAATATAGGAACCTAAGGATATGTAGAGGTAGTGGTATCCTCATATATTTTTATCCAACTGAAAATTTTTGAGGGGGGAATTAATTTTGAGGGGGTATTATTTAACAACCTTAGTTATTATGAAATTTTTCAAACAAATTAAATTTCTTTAATGTGTTGTGTTGTGTTATATACTACACCAAATTAAGCTTGCGCTACAAACAACACTAGTTTACCTTGTGTTATACACAAAACGGATTTTCTATTAAAAATTACTTTATTATTTTATTTATTTAAACAAGATAACTATAATTTATCTGTTAGAATAGTAGGTATGAATATGATTAACTGAACATTGAAAGTGTGGTTTACACATGTAAAACACTTTCAAAATTAAAAGGAAATGTTTTTCTAAAAATCAATTTAAATGTGCACAGGGGTATTTTATACTAGTTAAATAAACAAAGATAAATTTTTTATTATATTAGTTAAATCCAAACATAAAACATTCAACAAAATTTTCAACAATTTTCTTATCTTTTTTCCATAACTAATATAAAAAAAATAGTTTTATGCATAAAAATGGTATTTTTCTAAAAAGATAGTTCTTTTTGCGTTTTAATGGAGAAATTTTTTTAAATATATTTTTTAAACATTCATAATGTTTTTTTGATAAAATAAACATCTTATTTTAAAGAAATATAAAAAAATTACTTTAGTCTTATTTTTTGTATAATTATGATAAGATTCACACATTGATGAAAAATAAAAAAAACTAAATTTTAATTGAAAACAACATTTTCATATAAATATTTTATAGTTTTAAATTATATATTTGATTATAAATATAATAATATTAATTTTATATAATTTAATACAATTTAGTTATTTTAATCAATTTAACATTGAATTGAGATATGAAATCATTTCAGACTTTTGATCATTTTCAATTTTAAAACACGTTTTCTTACCCCTAATATGGGATTCATTTCAGATTAATTTTAGCCATTTATGTGTTTTAAATTTCAAAAAATAGATTCAATATTTGGAATTAAAATATCCAAATTTATTAAATAAGTACCTTTTAATTTTTCAAAACATGAATAGTAACTTTAATAAATTTTATTTTCATAGTTTAGGGTAATTCAGGGTAATTAGGGTAAAAATAATTTTATAAATATTATAAAACTAACATAAAACATTTAAAAATTTTATTGTATGATTATAGTTAGACACATAAACCAATATTTTATAAATTTAGTAATTTAAGGGAAACGTTTCTAGGAAAATGACTTAGATGTTATTAAAATCAAAGAGAGTGCCAAAATGTCACACTCTTACTTTTATTAAGAATAATATTGTTTATAATGGGTTAAATAGAATATATACTAAAAATATATATTATTATGAAATATAAAAGTTTCATCTACATCATAAAATTTATTTTTAATTTTTAGTGAAAAAAATATTTATCATAAATAATTTACAATGATGATGCATTAATTATTCAATTGATGAAAAATAAAATTAGGTAATATTAAAAGTATTAAATAAAATATAATTTGGATTACTAAAAGATATAAACGAATTTTATAAGTTAATATGACATATTATGGGTTTATTAACTGAAATTTTTAAAATTTATATTTATGTATTGATTTTCTTAATGTTAATTTAATGAGTAGTTTTAAAATTGACACTAATAATATTTTATCAAAATAATATATTATTAAATTGGTTAATAATAATATTAATAATACTAAATAAGATAAAAGGTGGTAAAATATGGTCTAAAATATAATATATTAATATTTATGGTTCAATTGACACCTTATAAGTAAAAATACTGACCTTTTTAATATTGAAAATGTTGTTTATATAGTTAAAATTAAAATAGGTTAACTAAGGGTTAATCCAAACAATAATGTATAAAATTTCCCCAAAACATGTAAAAATATACTTGTTTATAGTGTTAACACCCTACCACAAATTATATTTAAATACCTTTCCACTTGTAGGTATTTGGATTGATATTTACTTTATTATTATTTAATATTTTGAGATATTCCAAAAGTGTGCCTCACCTTCATTATAAAAGAACACATCTTCCCTCCATCTCATTTAACAACATTGAGTCTTATAATTCAATAACATATTAAAATATTAGCTTCCATACTTCTCTATAAACAATATAATAGTGCTTTTATTCAAAAAGTACTAACTATAGACTCTTGTAGAAGAGATCTAAAGAAGCTGTTTCGAAGAAGAGGTAAATGATGTAATCAATCACTCTACTTTTATATTCTTCTATAAATCCTATAAATATATAATTTATATCATAAAATATAAAATTATCATCATAAATATTCTAAAATTTTATAATGATTATGAATACACCATCATACATCCCTTTTCCCATCAGTCAATAAGTGAAACTATCGCTCTTGTGTACGTACGACCTACTGTCTCCATGTAGTGAAACAATTCATTATTCACCACCATATTTTATGGGTGGTAATTATGATGGTTTTAATGTTTATAAGTTATAATAATTAAATTATTATAATTCTTTAATAATAATATGATATATACCTTTTCACCACCTAATCTGTTGGAAAATGATTACGTGGCTCGTGCGTTCGTATGGCTTACCATCTCCACAACGTGATGTGATTTATTTTCTGTATATATAACATTTGGATTGTTATAAGGATGAATTTTATGAATATATATGATATATATATAACATAACAATTATTTAGAAATTATGGTACCATTATTAAAGAATAAGGATCGGTACTTCAGAACCAAAACTTTCTCAGAAAACGAAGCAGATATCAAGTAAAATAATGATTTTAATTATTAATAAATGGGTGATAAGATGTTATAAAAAATCATACATGGAATGATTGATATATGTTTTTTGAATAAATTTATAATAAATACTTATTAATTATACATGAATTAGTAACAAGGAATGGGGAGACTTGAAGAAAGGGATTTTTGTCTCACTTTTATTTCTATGGGACACATGCTTTATACACTACTTATTTCTTTTGTGTGGTGTATATATATCCAATGAATTTATTTTATTAGTATTATACTGAATATTATCTTATTTTAAAATACATATAATTTTATTTCTTACGTGGTAAAATCGATTGGACTGATTATAAAGTGTAACGGGTTTATTTCAAAATCTCATCAATATTCGAAATTGTTTCATTTTAAGTCTCTATTAGGAAATATTGGTCTTCCATGACCATTTTTTTCAAACATTATTGTAAAAAAGGTTTATAATATCATCATATGAATATTTAAATCTATTTTTACCCATGTTTAAATTTTCACTAAATTGCATGAAAGGAATAATTTTGTAGTTTTCTAAATGAGGTACTTTGTGCTTTTTCTGGAAAAAGTTTGAAATGAAGGTTTTTTATCTTATATGGAATAAAAAATATTATTATTTCATGATTCCTTAATTAATTTAATCATCCTTTACAATATTATACGGATCTTTTGAAAGAAAACTGTTTCCCTTATAATTTCATGTTACTTTATAAAATGATTTCATAAAGGAACGAACATTTTCCTTGATATTTATTTAAAGTGGTTTTTCAAGAAATCATTTTCCATATAAGATGATTGTACTTTTGGTTACTTGTTCCTTAATAGGGATATGAACCAAGGATATTATTATTATTTTTTATTAATGGTTTATTTTTATGATGTAAGGATACTTATGAAACCAATTTATTTTCCATGAGTTATATTATGACAAAGTGTTTATAAAACTCATTTCCTTACATGGGTTTTGATGTGATGAATGATTTATGCTCATGTGGAACATATATGTGTATTTTTTATTATGTGATGTGTGGGACCTATATATCCCTCTAATTCATTGGGTAATGAATTATATCTCAAGAGATATTTAAGGGAAAAAGTATATATTCATTATCTATGTTGGTAAAAAGTCTATGTGATTGATCTATGTTGGAAAACAAGACGATATACTTGATCAATTAAGGGAAATAGGTGAGATGGCCTGATCTAAGAGTCTTCATTCTTAACATTTTCCTATAATGTTTTTATACATATGATGATTCAACACATATTTATGACATAAACATATAGTTCTAGAATGGTTTATGATGAACTTTCATTCTCTTGGTTTATGTTAATGTTTTATGCCTCAACTCGTGTATATGACCCATGAAAGGTTGGGTGTGAAATTTTTAGGTTCTTTTCATGATCTTATACCCATATTTGTTATCTTATTCTTTAATAATATAATAAATTAATATATTCCATGTTTACCCATTCTGATAATCATTTCCCATCCTTTCCTTATGTTTTGTTTCTAAAGGATATGAAGAAATGTGATAAGTGTGATATTATAAAATGGATGAAATTATGAATAAATATTTGGGAGAGGATGTAGATTTTTTTATGAACCAATTTTTTTTGTTTTTGAGTTTAAAAAAGAACTATACCTTTACTATCCTCAGGCCTGTAATTATATTTTGAAATTAATATTAATTTATAATTATTTATTCTCAATGTATAAAGATCTTGGGTAATTATAAATAAAAGTAGTCTAATATCATAGAAAAAAAAGTAACATTAAGAATAGGGTAAGTTTTTATCAAATTATCCTCTCATTTTCCACTTTTTCCTTTATTTATATATTCTTTTAAAACTCATATATTATAATATTAATTGACTGTTCTATCAAAATAATATTAATTATGTTAATATGTTGTAATTAATATAATTATGACTTATAAACATTTTATACTTCACTTATTCTTTTGACAATGCACCATTAATAGTCGGTTAACCTCTAACAAGGAAATTTCCAATTCTTTTTTTATCACCATCCTTATGGTTTATTATAATAAAATATTCATAATATATAAATTTTTAAATATAATTATTTATAATATTTCAGGGTTAATCTTAATAATGTATAAATAGAATTTATGTAAGATCGCTAAATCAAATCAATGTGATATATTTTACAGAAAATATTAAATCAAAATGTTTCAAATTTATGAAAGGTAATTAAAGAATAGAATTAAATTATAATAATTGATCAAGATTGAAATGAGGTAAATATTTAACTTTTGGTCCATTTTTTTAATAAACCTATGTTTATTATTCTGGAGGAGGAAAAGCAAAAAAATAAAGTGGGATTTAAGGTAAGGAGATTCATAAACATAATTACTTAATTTTGGGTTATATTATATTTCACATTATTCTCAGTGTGGATGTTACTCTATTATCATTAATTTTTCTATTCACACATCTATTTTTTTGTTCTCGGGATGTGCTTTTTTTACCTTTTCTAAAGGACATCTAAGATAATTATATGGATTTTTTGAAAGGAATTTATTTTTTGGAAACTTTTATTTAAATCCTAATGAGTTGTTTCTTATTTATATATAAATGTTCTTTTATAAAACAATATTATAACTTTTATTAATTTTGGAAACCAAAATGGTTATTTTTAAATGTATCATTTATGAAACCATTATTAAACCCCTTTATTCCATGAGATTATTTCATGAATATGATTATTTTATGTTCTCTTTACATTTGGAATGCATGACTATTAGAATCATTTGATGTAATGGGTTGTCCCATAATAATATATTCCACCTATTCATGGGATAATGTGATATATCTCTTGAGATTATATGTATTATGTGGGTAATTAATGATAGAGTTTTTCAAAATTATGATGTTGTGATTTATGCACATATTGTGTACATGAACATGGTGTTAGATTTGTTCCCAAAAATGTGTGATATTTGAACACAATATTATGATGTTTCATAATTATGAATATGCCACAATCCATTCCTCTGTAAAAAATTTCTCCCATTATTATCATGATGATCTTATGCTTATGAAATGTTGATGTTAATTATTCTAACCCATGAATTATTGATTTTGGTCCATTATTCCTCTAATGATATTTCTCATTTATTAGTATATTATCTCACACATTCCATTGATGTATATCCTTAGGTGATTACGTGTACTAAGGATAATGTGATAGATTTTATCATGATAAAGAAAAATAATTTAAATAATGTATATTTTTATTTTTTACAAGTGATGTATGTGCCTAAATATCAAATGATACTTATCCTTTGGATAATATATTATAAAAATAATATTATTTTTATCTTAAAAATGATATAATAACCCCATAAGAAAAGATTCGGTCTCTATAAGATATATGATAAGAGTTAGATTAATCTAACAAATTGATTTTCTACTGAATATGTTGAGGAGGTTAAGTAACTTTTTTATTCAAAAATTTATTTCAAGGTGATTTTATTTTTTGTCAATATATAAAATTTGAAATCAAATTTCACATCAAATGTGATACCATTAGGGAACATCTATTTCATAATTGGTTTTTTAAAAAATTAAAATATGGATACATCATAGGGAATATTCTATTCTTTATCACTTATATGAAATTATTTAGATGTAGATTTATTTAAGAATATTTTATACGATGAATGTTCTCCTCAATAAAATTATATGTTAGTTTCAACATAAATTAATTAATGTCAAGAATAATTTCATTGCAGGGAGAAATATCCTCTATTATAAAGATAGAAAATCATAGAAATTATTTATAATTATTTACAATTCACTTGCTTGATTATATCCCTGATTCACTAAATTATATAAACTTTCATTCAACATTTAAATGATACACAAAAATAACTTAAATCAGTGGGAAAATCCAAATTCAATATATTATTGGTACATTGGAAGAAGGCACTCTAAGCTCAAGTGAGGACTTCATAGTCATATTATGAAGATAATATGTTAATAAAAAACAATGTTTTTACATATGATACCATATATTCATTCAAAAACAACTATAAATTATTAAAAAGGAAAATTTTTCTCTCATTACATGTAATATTTAATACTCGTCTAAATGGAAGGATAATGAGATTAATCAAGTTAGTTAAATTATTCATATTAGGGTGTTGAATAAATGGAAACAAATCATTTTTTAGGAATACTTTTTACTTCCCATGAAAATAATGGTTGAAATTATTCTTCATATCAATAAAAATTGACAATATAATGATGTGTCATTTCTAAAGAACCGATGAGGACAATAAGTTTACTCACTTGGTAGATTCTTCGTCATGGGGGGAGATTGATCAAGGAAGCACAAAATTTTCCAAAGATAATCATAATGTTATATTGGGTTTTACTATAGATCGTTTTAACCTATTTAGGTATATGGTTGTTGTGAAACATAGTATATTACTAATGGTGTTTTTTCTATACAACCTTTTCCCAATGGTTATGTATAAAGAATCAAATTTTGTTACCTTACACTTTTATTTTTGGACCAATAGGACTCTATGATAAAATTGATGTTTATATGTAACCATTTATTGATGATCTATAATAATTTTTTGTAGATGGTGGAATGAATATTGATATGTTAGATAATGAATTTTTTAGAACCTAGATCTCTTTGTAATGTATTATTAATGAATTTATAGCATATTATAACTTATCAGGTTTGAGTACAAAAAGAGAATTAATCTACCCTTGCTTTAATAAATTTAATAAATTGATATCTATTAAGTACTGCAAAAAGTTAAATTTACTCAGTCATAGATGCTTCTTTCCTCCACTACACATGTTTTGAAAAGAAAATGTGTTGTTTCATGTGAATAGAGATCACAAACCTTCACTATAAATAATGTATGGGGTTTAAATTATAGCATAACATGGCCAAGAAAACACTCAAATAGTGTATGTTTTTTAAGATTTATTGCATTCTAGGTTATTTTACTCTCTATTGTAAATTGACAGTGTGATAATAATTGGAAGAAGTGAAGAATTCATTTGAATTTCCATATTGTAAAGATAGTATTTGAAGGTATAATTTGGATGTTATACATATTGATAAAAATGTATATGATAATTTTAAGAACCCAGTTTTTTCTACGAAAGACTTTGGAATATTTTTGATGATATTCCAGAGCAGCGCCTTCAGACGGCGTGTGATTTCGAGCCCCGGAGTGGCCGGAATTAAATTTTGAGTGCGTTCACACTGGAAATTCCAAATAAATGGGAGAACTCCTAAACAGATTTCCGGATCAGAGATCCGAGTGTACGGATGGGTCCGGAATGAGGTGTTTAACCTAGGAACGATATAAAACTTGTCGGCACGGGATGTTTGGACCCCTCGCTCGCTTTTGGAAGGTTAAACGGATAAATTAATTAATTAATTTATTCATTTAATGTTGAAACTCTAGTATCTTCTAAGCAGTGGCTCGGAAGGAAAAACTGAGGGCACCGTTGAGTTTGGAGCGTGTCTTTTACCCTAGTAGGGGTATAAGTTTCGCGGGCGCGGGTCGTTTATGAAAAATGGCCCCAGGGGCGTTTTCGTAATTTAGCGGCTTCAGACGTTAAATTTTATAACTTTTGAACGGGGTCTCGGATTAAAAGTCTGAGACCGCTGTTGTGCTCGGGAGTTGTTGTTTACCCTAGGGGAGCCTTAACCTTGACCCTGCTGAGGGTTGGGGTTCGGACCGACGGGTGGGTGGTTAAGCGTTTTCTATTTAAACGCTTAACTCATCCCCTTCCTCCCCTCTTCTCCCCTGGCGCCAGCAGCTCCCCACAGCGAAGGAGGAAGCTCCCCTCCATCACCTCCTCCTCTCTGGCAAGGCGCGGCTCCAGCGGATCGCCCATGAAGCTTCGGGCAACGTCCACGAGGTAGGATTGGTCGTTTGCATTTTCTATTCCCGTACCTACTTTGATCTCGAATCGATTCTTTGTCAAAACTTCGATCAAAGCCCATGAATGCATAGTATACATTTTTATCTCTCCAACGCATTTTTTCGGAATCAAAATCCGAGCTCGGAGGAGACTGGGGTTGATCGTCGAAGGTTGCGGGTTTTTCTGGTGGTCCGCCGAGCCCTGGCGCGGCGGGCGGCCTCAGGCGGTGTCACGGCGTGCGGCGGGCGGCCTCAGGTGGTGTCCGCGGACATCAGCACGGTTGTCCAGTATAGGAGCTGGGCGCGACATCGAGGAGATCAGGCATCGGCGGGGTGCGGTGTCTGTCGGTGCGGCGAGGCAAAACTTGCCGGGGGCGCGGGGGAGCGCTGGGGCGCGGCGACCGCGGGGTCGCGGTGTACAACCCCCGCGCGGGGAACAGAGACCCGCCGAGTGTGGGTCTCTGTAGGCGACCAAGACCAGTCCCTCATGGCCGGTCTACTCATAGAGGACCGGGGGTCCTCAGCCGACCCGCGCGGCTAAGCCACAGGCCGGCCCAGAACGGGCGGACCGGCCGGTCCAGGCCGGTCCAGCTCAAGGGGATTGTCCCCTTTTGTGTTCGGACACCCGTATCTTCCACTACGCGTGTCCGATTTGCATGCCGTCTGCGGAAGCGTGGAGCTTGCGTCAAGGCGGAGTTCTTGAGAAGGTTTCGGTAATTTTTAATTACCGAAACGAGGGGTCTAGGAGACGCGACACGTCTTTAAGTGGACGAGCGTTCTTCCGAAAAACCTTGTTTTGGACGGCGCAGACGCATCCGACGTCCGTTTTGATCGCCGTCAGTGGCGTTGGAACCCTGGTACCAGGGCGGAGCATTCCAGAGAGGTTTCGGGTGTTGAAACTTGAGTTGAGGCATGGGCCCCACGACCCGTCCTTGAGCTGCGAGCAGCGTTTAGCGACTTTCTCGTCGGGCGTCCATTCGGGGCGTGCGAGCAGTCAATTCTGTGTGTTTTTCCGAGGGGATTGCAATGGCGAAATCTGCCCGCTTAAATTCGGCGTGGTGGTGCGGGCCCAACGAGGGTCATTTGGGAGTTGACGGTGATTTTCGGCCTTATCACCGGACGACTGTTTCGGACAAGTGAGTAGTCCATTTCGTGTGCTTTTTCGAGAGGATCGCAACAGTGTGATCCGTTCGTTCAGTTTCGGGACCGGGATGCGGGTCCCACATGGCACGGCTCGTGTGCGGTGTTCCGGAATGCATCTTTTTCTCCGGGTACCCGTTCCACGCAAGTAAGCAGTCAATTTGACGTGGTTTTCCAAGAGCTTTGTGATGGCGCAGTCCGCCCGACCTTTTTCGGGGACGTGGTGTGGGACCCACCCGACCTGGCAACGGTGAATAGTTCCTTTTTCACCGGGTGTTCATTCTGGGCGATTGATTACTCAATCCCGTGTGTTTTTCCGAGGGGATCGCAGTGATGTGATCAGTTGGTTTAGTTTTGGGATCTTGGGGTGGGCCCTACAATGGTTTGGTCACGGTGAATAATACCTTTTTCACCTGTTGACCGTTTCGTGCGAGTGAGTAGTCTAACTCACATGTTTTTGCGCAAGGATTACAACTGTGTGATCCGTTTGGCTGTACGGAGCCTCTTGCACGATCTTGTTAAATGTGGAAGCATGGAAGGTGCTCTAGTGGTTGTTCTCCCTACTTTGTTTGTAGCGTACCCTTGGTGTGGGATCGCGCACTCTTGGGAGAGTGATATAAATGGTTCATGAGATGTGGTTGGATATGCCTCGACAGATGAGGTGGCAGGTTGGAGTTGTTACATCACGCCTCTGCATTGTCATTGGGTGTCGTGTGCACGATAGCCTATGGGCTGGAATGAGGTATACTCCGGGAGTATACAAGAGCGCTTGGAGGTACGCGTGGTTGTTTGTACCTGAGGATGGTTGTGCGCTCAGTTGGGGTTGACTTGGGGCCACACGTCATGTGGGCCCCATGTGCGTGCCGTGTTCTGCATCGCGTACTTGGACCTCTCGTGGCGTAGAGGTTCCCTCTGTGTGTTTGTTTGACCAGCAGGGTGGAGCTCTTCCCCCGGCTCTGTGCTCGTTTGTTGACCAGCAGGGTTGAGTGGTCTCCCCATGCTTTCGTTCTCAATGGATTGGCCGGTAGCAGTTCTAGTGACACCCAGTGCTGGGGAAGATGCTCCATCTCTTTTGGGAGAGCTGTTCTGGAGGGGTGGTTGCGCGACACCCACTCCGTGTTCGGTCGGCCAGTGGGGTAACCTCCTGTAGAGATGACGGAGCGGTTTTGAGTTTTACCCTCTAGCGGGGCTGGGCAGTGGGTTACTCATCGACTTCCTCGGGCTTACCCTCCAGCAGGGCTGGGCAGTGGGTTGCTCACTGACTTCTAGGGTTTACCCTCTAGTAGAGACTGGGCAGTGGGTCACGCGACGCTATTAGGGTCTACCCTCCAGCATAGACTGGGCAGTGGGTCACCCGACGCTATTAGGGTCTACGCTCCAGCAGAGACTGGGTAGTGGGTCACCCGACGACCTCTTAGGGTCTACCCTCCATCAGGGCTGGGCAGTGGGTCACCCGTCGTCTAGTTCCAGGTCTACCCTCCAGCAAGGCTGGGCAGTGGTTCGCCTGTCGACTTATTCCAGGTTTAACTTCTAGCGGGGCTGGGCAGTGGGTCATCGGATGATGTGTTATGGTTTATCCTCCAGCAGGGCTGGGTAGTGGTTCACCCAGTATCTTATTATGGTTTACCCTCCAGTGGGGCTGGGCAGTGGGTCGCCGGTTGATGTATTAGGGTTTACCCTCCAGCAGGGCTGGGTAGTGGGTCACTTGATATCTGGTTATGAATTACCCTCCAGTAGGGCTGGGCAGTGGGACACCTGTTGGCATTCCAGACTCAGTCCTTTCAACTAGGCTAGTCTGTGTCTTTCCTCCGTGGTTACCGGAGTAGGACCCCTCGTTACGGGTCAGTGTTGTGATGACCTTGACTTTGAGAAGACCTCTCGACTGCAGGGCAGTGATGAGGCATGGTTGGACTTTCCCTAGAACTCTCAAGTAGAAGGGGCACTTTCCCCACCGAGACGCGTTCGTGCGATGCGATCTAAAACCGTGCGGGCGAGTCAGTGCTACCCAAAGTGGATAGTGTCAAGGTGCGGTGATTGAGCCCCTTGGCTTGCGGTTCAGGGCGGACGTGCGGGATGCTGGGCATCGATGATGGTTATGTCAGGGACTGTGCGCTAGTTGTTTTCTTGGGCTGAGCTACGGGACGGAGATCCCCTTACGAGCTTGTTTGGGCTTCTTGGCAGAGCATATATATGTATATACCTCGTACGAGTACCCACTCCTTGGGTTTTGGCTGCTCTCCTTCTAGGAGAGGTGAAGACGCGTGGGGTATGCCACGTGCTTTCCGTGTCTAGCTTCTCGTGGTTGGATGAGTCTACTCTCCTAGTATAGGTAGTGAATACTTTACGGGATGTTCGTCTTCTCACCTTTTCCAGCTCCTTGTTTCTGGACGAGTCTACCTTCTTTCTCTTGTTGGGTTGAGCTGGACTCTTTACTGCACTTTCAGTTGTACTCCTCTACTTTTCCTATTCGCTCTACTACTCACCCTTCGGTACCTCCTTTGTTTCTCCCTCGAGCCTTCAGGGTATCCTACTGAGTATTTTTATACTCACCCCTTCATGGGCTTTTCCCTCACTTGGTGTGCCCTTGCAGATGACGGAAAGGTGGAGTGTGGCTTCAGTGGAGCGTAGGATCGTAGGAGCTTGGGAGCTTGGACCATGTGTAGTGGTCGTGGCTGGGTTCTAGGTGGGAGACCCGTCAGCTGTTTCCTTTTTGTTTACCTGTTGCCGGGTTGTGGCACTTTTTGGCTGGGCGCGTGTTTTTCCCATTTTCTTTTCAGTTTTTACTTTGTACTTATAGAGGTCGATGCACTCTGTGGTTTTTATATAGCAGTTATTCTTTTACTCTGCTTGTCTCTTCTTTTACTCTGCACTATTTCATTGAGTGTACTGCGTGTGTGGGTATAGGTACTTAGACAAAGGCCTCCCCGAGTTATTGTGCCTTTGGCGCTGGTCGCCTGCCCCTGGCCTATGGAGGCGGGCTTGGGATAGTTGCGGCTCAAGCCTGGGTAGGGTCGGTTAATGACAAAGTGGTATTAGAGGTGGTTCGTTCCTTGGGACGCTGTTCGGACGTCCCTAAAAGAGGAATTGGTTGGGATTTCGGGCAACAATGTTAATGTGTCTCGAGAGCGGCTCTCAGGCTAGGGAGTCTAGTGATGATGCGGCGGCCGACGTATCCATTCACCAGGACCTTTATAACCTGCTTGCCGACTCGGCATGCTGAGACACTTGTTGCAGGTAAATATGTTTGTGCATCCCATTGGACTGAGTCTTTGACTGTCCTTCTTAAGTCAGCTCCCCATTGTTGTTGTTTTTGTTGTTATATACATATATGCTCATCTGACCGCGGCACTCCTTGATAATATTCAGGATGTCTCTGCGAAGACAGCAAGACAAGATACCAGCCTGGGTACCTGACGATGACCCTGTGAGCTATGAGGCCACAGTCCAGGACCCATCATGCGGGCCCTTTCTCCAGGTGGGCCGGTAGCAGCACCCCCACCTGTTGAGCAACAGGCAGTTTCAGCAGAGTAGGCTGAGCTTGAGCGCGCTCCTCAAGTTCCAGTGGCAGAGACCGCTGAGGTTCAGTGGTGAGCCAGACCCTCAGGCAGCAGAGGTTTGGCTTGAGGCAGTGGTTCGCCTTTTCAGGCTTGTGTAGACGCCGACAGATCAGAGAGTGGATTTTGTAGCCACCCATTTTTCGTGGAGCATCTCGGAGTTGGTGGAGTCTAGTGAATCAGTTTCTTGACAAGTCATCGCTTTCGTTGGATGACTTTCAGTTGTTTCTCCATGAGGAGTTTTTCCCCTCCTGCTTGCGCTCTGTTCGGATTCAGGAGTTCTTGAAGTTTCAGCAGGGAGGGATGACGGTGGCCGAGTACGCGGATAGTTTTGCAGATCGTGCATGATTTTACCCGGATTTGGTCCATGACGACAACCTCCGAGCGCGGATGTTTGAGCAGGGTCTCCGCCGAGAGATTTGTGCGTTCATAGTACCCTTGGCCTTTTCCACGTATGTCGGGATGCTAGAGCAGGCGCTGGTGACAGAGGGCTTCCTGTCATGTTTTGCGGTTGGTAGTGGCAGTGGGCGCGACGGAGCCAGGACGTTTTTCGTAGCTAGCTGGCGCTGGAGGACAGGACATCGATGCAGGTGGCCTTCCCACTGCCGGTTTTGGAGACATGGTCGTATACCACAGTGGCGAAAAGGCGCAGGGCCTCAACCGAGGATTCCCTTCCGTGAGTGGATCCCGGACCGTGGTCTTACACCATATTGACGTCGGAGGTCACCAGGGAATCCCAGAGTGTCTGTTTTATGCTTGTGACGGGTGAGGTCACTTGGCACGAGACTGCCCGACCCGAGTTGCTGGGAGCTTCGGGCAGGTAGCAGGTGCACCACCACGGCAGAGGCAACTCCGTGATCGGAGTAGTGCCCAGAGAGGTGGTGCTAGAAAAGGAGTGGGAGGAGATGGAGGTGGGGGACAACGTTACGAGGTCTTCCCATCACCACTAGGTGGTTCACGTCAGGCTCCGAGAGCTGACAGTTGGGACCGCAGACAACTGCGAGCTTTGGATTTCTATGATCCTGCAGAGCATGGGATGGTGAGAGGTACCCCTTGCGACTCTTCTACTTCTTGCAGTAGAATTTTTAGGCTCTGTGCGTGAAATACTTTTCTCCCTGCTCCTTGTTCTAGGTGTTACCAGGGTGACGCAGGGCATCGGGTGTAACCCTGTGTTAGTTAGGAGAAAGGCGTGAGACCTTTTCCTTTAGTCGATGGTGTTGACTCCTTCGCCTTTTGAGCGTGTAAGAGAGCATCGACTGTGGAACCTTGTGTGACCAGATATCCTTGGGTGTTTCACCATATGGATATTATGAAGGAGGGAATCACCGGGCCTTGTTTCAGGTGCGGGCGGTGATTCCAGTCGCGGCGTGCAACGTAGAGGTTGGACCGGGGAGGTGAGCTACCCCCGAGGGCCTTCGGGCTGTTTGAAACTAGAAAAGGGATGGCGAGGTACCCTACCACCTTTCCCTAACCCCCTAGTCTAGAGTAGGTGAACGACATTGGTGAGGGCCGACCTAGCGTGAACAGATCAATCCTTTGGTCTGTGTGCGGTGATGCAGAGCTGTGCATGGGTTCTTCTGGGTATGGAAAAGCCAGGTGTGGGCATAGTACCTTGTGTTGCTCCCTAGTTTTGCTTTATGGGGACAAAATGCTTGAAAAAAGGAATGATGTAAGAACCCAGTTTTTTCTACGAAAGACTTTGGAATATTCTTGATGATATTCCAGAGCAGCGCCTTCAGACGGCGTGCGATTCCGAGCCCCGGAGTGGCCGGAAATAAATTTTGAGTGCGTTCACACAGAAAATTCCAAATAAACGGGATAACTCCTAAACAGATTTTCGGATCAGAGATCCGAGTGTACAGATGGGTTCGGAATGAGGTGTTTACCCTAGGAACGACATAAAACTTGTCGGCGCGGGATGTTTGGACCCCTCGCTCTCTTTTGGAAGGTTAAACGGATAAATTAATTAATTAATTTATTCGTTTAATGTTGAAACTCTAGTATCTTCTA
Source organism: Viscum album (assembly GCA_963277665.1). NCBI lineage: Eukaryota > Viridiplantae > Streptophyta > Magnoliopsida > Santalales > Viscaceae > Viscum > Viscum album. Next base: position 739,503,343 of record OY728123.1, on the reverse strand, counting down.
AACGGTGGCTCGGATGGTAAAACTGAGGGCACCGTTGAGTTTGGAGCGTGTCTTTTACCCTAGTAGGGGTATAAGTTTCGCGGGCACGGGCCGTTTATGAAAAATGGCCCCCGGGGCGTTTTCTTAATTTAGCAGCTTCAGACGTTAAATTTTATAACTTTTGAATGGGGTCTCGGATTAAAAGTCTGAGACCTCCGTTGTGCTTGGGAGTTGGTGTTTACCCTAGGGGAGGCTTAACCTCGACCCTGCTGAGGGTTCGGGTTCGGACCGACGGGCGGGTGGTTAAGCGTTTTCTATTTAAACGCTTAACTCATCCCCTTCCTCCCCTCTTCTCCCCTGGTGCCAGCAGCTCCCCACAGCGAAGGAGGAAGATCCCCTCCATCACCTCCTCCTCTCCGAAAAGGCGCGGCTCCGGCGGATCTCCCGTGAAGCTTCGGGCAACGCCCACGAGGTAGGATTGGTTGTTTGCATTTTCTATTCCCGTACCTACTTTGATCTCGATTTTCACTATCGATTCTTTGTCAAAACATCGATCAAAGCCCATGAATGCGTAGTATACATTTTTATCTCTCCAACGCATTTTTTCGGAATCAAAATCCGAGCTCGGAGGAGGCCGGGGTCGATCGTCGAATGTTGCGGGTTTTTCTGGGGGTCCGACGAGCCCTGGCGCGGCGGGCGGCCTCAGGCGGTGTCACGGTGTGCGGCGGGCGGCCTCAGGCGGTGTCCGCGGGCATCAGTGCGGTTGTTCGGTGGAGGAGCTGGGTGCGGTAGCGTGGAGCTCGGGCGTCGGCGGGGCGCGGCGTCTGTCGGTGAGGTGAGGCAGAACTCGCCGGGGGCGCGAGGGAGCGCCGGGGAGCGGCGACCGCGGGGTCGCGGTGTGCGACCCCCACGCGGGGAACAGAGACCCACCGAGTGCGGGTCTCCCCAGGCGACCAAGACCGGACCCTCGTGGCTGGTCAGTTCATAGAGGACCGGGGGTCCTCAGCCGGCCCGCACGGCTGGGCCGTGGGCCAGCCCAGAACGGGCGGACCAGCCGGTCCAGGCCGGTCCAGGCCGGTCCAGCTCAAGGGGATTGTCCCCATTTGTGTTTGGACACCCGTATCTTCCACTACGGGTGTCCGATTTGCATGCTGTCTACGGCAGTGCGGAGCTTGCGTCAAGGCGGGGTTTTTGAGATGGTTTTGGAAATTTTTAATTCCCGAAACAAGGGGTCTCGAAGACGCGACATGTCTTTTAAGTGGACGAGCGTTCTTCCGGAAAACCATGTTTTGGACGGCGCAGACGCATCCGACGTCCGTTTTGAGCGTTGTCCATGGCGTTGGAACCCTGGCACTAGGGAGGAGCTTTCCAGGGATGTTTCGGGTGTTGAAACCCGAGTTGAGGCGTGGGCCCCACAGCCCGTCCTTGAGCTGTGAGCAGCGTTTAGTGACTTTCCCTTCGGGCGTCCGTTCGGGGCGTGCGAGCAGTCGATTCTGGGTGTTTTTCCGAGGGGATTGCAATGGCGCAATATGCCCACTTAAATTCGGCGCGGTGGTGCGGGCCCCACGAGGGATGTTTGGGAGTTGACGGTGATTTCCGGCCTTATCACCGGGCGACCGTTTTGGACAAGTGAGTAGTCCATTTCGTGTGCTTTTTCGAGAGGATCACAACGGTGCGATCCGTTCGTTGAGTTTCCGGACCGGGATGTGGGTCCCACATGGCACCGCTCGTGTGCGGTGTGCCGGAACACATCTTTTTCTCCGGGTACCCGTTCCACGCAAGTATGCAGTCAATTTGACGTGCTTTTCCAAGAGCTTTGCAATGGCATAGTCCGCCCGACCTTTTTCGGGGATGTGGTGTAGGACCCACCCGACCTGGCTACGGTGAATAGTACCTTTTTCACTAGGTGTTCATTCTGGGCGATTGATTACTCAATCCCGTGTGTTTTTACGAGGGGATCGTAGTGGCGTGATCTGTTGGTTCAGTTTTGGGATCTTGGGGTGGGCCCTACACGGGTTTGGTCATTATGAATAGTACCTTTTTCACCTGTTGACTGTTTCGGGCGAGTGAGTAGTCTAACTCACGTGTTTTTGCGCAAGGATTACATCGGTGTGATCCGTTTCGCTGTACGGAGCCTCTTGCCCGATCTTGTTAAATGTGGAAGCATGGAAGGTGCTACAGTGGTGGTTCTCCCTACTTTGTTTGTAGCGGACCCTTGGCGTGTGATCGCGCACTCTTGGGAGAGTGATATAAATGGTTCATGAGATGTGGTTGGATGTGCCTCGACCGATGAGGTGGCAGGTTAGAGTTGTTACATCACACCTCCGCGTTGAAGTTGGGTGCCGTGTCCACGATAGCCTATGGGCTGGAATGAGGTATACTACAGGAGTATACGGGAGCGCTTGGAGGTACACGTGGTTGTTTGTACCTGAGGATGGTTGGGTGCTCAGTTGGGGTTGACATGGGGCCACACGTCGTTTGGGCCCCATGTGCGTGCCGTGTTCTGCTTCGCGTACTTAGACCTCTAGCGGCGTAGAGGGTCCCTCTGTGTGTTTGTTTGACCAGCAGGGTGGAGCTCTTCCCCTGGCTCTGTGCTCGTTTGTTGACCAGCAGGGTTGAGTGGTCTCCCCCTGGTTTCGTTCTCGATGGATTGGCCGGTAACGGTGCTAGTGACACCCAGTTCTGGGGCAAACGCTGCACCTCTTTTGGGAGAGTTGTTCTGGAGGGGTGGTTGCGCGACACCCACTCTGTGTTCGGTCAGCCAGTGTAGTACCCTCCTGTAGAGATGGCAGAGTGGTTCTGAGTTTTACCATCTAGCGGGGCTGGGTAGTGGGTTACTCATCGACTTCCTCGGGCTTACCCTCCAGCAGGGCTGGGTAGTGGGTTTCTCACTGACTTCTAGGGTTTACCCTCTAGCAGAGACTGGGCAGTGGGTCACCCGACGCTATTAGGGTCTACCCTCCAGAAGAGACTAGGCAGTGGGTCACTAGACGCTATTAGGGTCTACCCTCCAGCAGATACTGGGCAGTGGGTCACCCGACGACCTCTTAGGGTCTACCCTCCAGCATGGCTGGGTAGTGGGTCACCCATCGTCTAGTTCCAAGTCTACCCTCCAGCAAGGATGGGCAGGGGGTCGCCTGTCGACTTATTCCAGGTTTACCCTCCAGCGGGGCTGGGCAGTGGGTCGCCAAATGATGTGTTATGGTTTACCCTCCAGCAGGGCTGGGTAGTGGGTCACCCAGTATCTTATTATGGTTTACCCTCTAGCGGGGCTGGGCAGTGGGTTGCCGGTTGATGTATTAGGGTTTACCCTCCAGTAGGGCTGGGTAGTGGGACACCTGTTGGCATTCCAGACTCAGTCCCTTCTACTTGGCTAGTCTGTGACTTTCCTCCATTATTACCGTAGCAGGACCCCTGGTTACGGGTCAGTGTTGTGACGACCTTGACTTTGAGAAGACCTTTCGACTGCAGGGCAGTGACGAGGCATGGTTGGACTTTCCCTAGAACTCTCAAGTATGAGGGGCGCTTTCCCCACCGAGATGCGTTCTTGCGACGCGATCTAAAACCGTGTGGGCGAGTCAGTGCCGCCCAAAGCGGATAGTGTCAAGGTGTAGTGATTGAGCCCCTTGGCTTGCGGTTCAGGGCGGACGTGCGGGATGCTGGGCATCGATGATGGTTATGTCTGGGAATGTGGGCTACTTGTTTTCTTGGGCTGAGCTACGGGACGGATATCCCCTTACAAGCTTGTTCGGGCTTCGTGGTAGAGCATATATATGTATATACCTTGTACGAGTACCCACTCCTTGGGTTTTGGCTGCTCTCCTTCCAGGAGAGGCGAAGACGCGTGGGGTATGACACGTGCTTTCCATGTCTAGCTTCTCATGGTTGGATGAGTCTACTCTCCTGCTATAGGTATCGAAGACTCGACGGGATGTTCGTCTTCTCACCGTTTCCAGCTCCTTGTGTCTAGGCGAGTCTACCTTCTTTCTCTTGTTGGGTTGAGCTGGACTCTTTACTGCACTTTCAGTTGTACTCCTCTACTTTTCCTGTTCGCTCTACTGCTCACCCTTCGGTACCTCCTTTGTTGCTCCCTCGAGCCTTCGGGGTATCTTACTGAGTATTTTTATACTCACCCCTGCTTGGGCTTTTCCCACACTTGGTGCACCCTTGCAGACGACGGACAGGTGGAGCGTGACTTCAGTGGAGCGTAGGAGCGTAGAAGCTTGGGAGCTTGGATCGCATGCGTGGGTCGTGGCCGGGTTCTAGGTGGGAGACCCGTCAGCTGTTTCCTTTTTGTTTACCTGTTGCCGGGTTGTGGAAATTTTTGGTTGGGCGCGTGTTTTGCCCATTTTCTTTTCAGTTTGTACTTTGTACTTGTAGAGGTCGATGCACTCTGTGGTTTTTATATAGCAGTTATTCTTTTACTCTGCTTGTCTCTTCTTTTACTCTACACTATTGCATTGAGTGTACTGCATGTGTGGGTACAGGTACTTAGGAAAAGGCCTCCCCGAGTTATTGTGCCTTTGGCGCTAGTCTCCAGCCCCTGGCCTATAGAGGTGGGCTTGGGGTAGTTGCAGCTCGAGCCCGGGTAGGGTCGGGTCCTGACAATAATACTTTGTGTGCTAATTTGGGAGTCGAGGTGAAATAAAATGTTCATTACAACACTCAACATGGTTTTCAAGAAATATGATTTATAATATCTTTTCATTTATAACTAGGTAAGGGTAATAATTCATACAGGCTTGATGCATAGAATATAATGATTATACTAGAGAAAGATACATTTCAATCAATTCTGAAGATCATAAAGTGTCTCGATTGTTATTTCTATAATATCTCCAATCATGTAAATGTGATGAGAATGGAATTAAAGGGGTTGAAACATAATTAAAATAATGTTATTCCTCAATATTGAATCCCAATTTCAACATAATATTTTTTTCCTACCAATGATGTTGATTTTTTATTGAAGTTATTTTTTATAGAAAAATCTATTTACAGAATCATCACACAAATGATTTGAAAAGGCTATCAGATATGATTTTTATAACCTATTTCACTTGGGGATACTATTATCTTCTTCTTTTGATTTCATGTTCCATATGAATATACATTTAACTGGAGAAATCAGTGATACTGTTCCCATGAAATTCAGGTGGATGTATCCAATAGAGAGATATGTGAATACATTGGAATAGTACATATGCAAAATAAAATATTTATAAGCTTCAGTTACTATGGGTTATTTGATGGATCAATACACCAATTTATTTTTTTCATATGTTAATAATTTTGAAACAAAATCAGATACACCCTCTCCAATTTATGAAGGACCTATTAGATCTGGGAAAACATTTGATATGGTTAATGATGATTGGGTTCAATATCATTGATATATATATTGTTCAAAACACAATTGGATATATGATTATTATAATGAGTTATAAAATTGATCTATTATGTCTTCTATTTATATATTTTATTCATCACCTATCTTTTAATGTGTTTTAATTTAGGATGTGTATCACTAATTTGGAATGAGAAAGACCCCATTCCATTGATTATTAGACACAATAGCTTAATTTCAACATAATTCATGAGTGGTTCATGTCCCAAAACATATATATAATTGATTTCATATTTTTATGTTGTATATGAGGTGTATTTTAATAACCTGTAGTTCATTGAAATATATGAAATTTATATATTCATGTGATATGTGAATAAAGTGCTCATAAAGTTACTGGATAATCTACCAATGAGTTGATGGTCAATTAGTTATGGATCATCATTATAAGTCATTAGATGCTAATTGATCTTAATTTCATATTAGCGATGCTTATCTGAATTTTTAAAAATAGAATACTATCATTGGTTTTCCATCTTTTGATGTAGTTTTTTAATATGTATTTTTTAGGGATAATATTAAGTTTACCTATGGTCGTGGATTAAAATATATATTGTTTTTGGTGATTGGTTTGATGTAGTTTGTGGTAATAAAGTGATCCATTTCAAATTTACATGGGTAAAAAATAACATTATAATTTACAAAAATGAATGAGTAAGAAATGAACCCTTTATTATGGTATCGTAGGAAGTATAGGTTTATTGTGGGTGCACTAATTTGAAAATGAAAGTTGTCGCGAATGTTTCTAGAAGGGAGTTCTAATTATTGAACAAGAGGGAATAGATATTACTCCATTTCATGAGAAAACACTTGATTAAACCAATATAGTTTTATGAGAAGAATATATAAAATGGTTTAGGGATACCATTGATGAAGATATGATATATTTTAATACTAAGTGAAATATTTCCTATAATTTCATTTCTATTTATTTATACAAAATATCCTAATTTTCCAAAAATATTTATGAATAATATCTATGAAAATTTCTTGATTTAATTTTTTTAAAAAATATAGATATTCCACAAGAAGATCAATGTATTTTTTCAATATTTTCTAGTTTGTATGTTTTCATTCTTATGTAAATATATCATATTTTGTTGTATGCATATTATTTTATCAGTTTTTTTACATAAAAATATGTTATTATTTATGATATTATGATTTTTTTAGAAGGATCTGGTGAATATTATCGCAGACTCAGGGGTCTTTCTAGAGGGTTTTGATCATGTAACTATGGTAGTCTGTCAGAGGTGTTATTTCATGAAACCTATTATGTAGTTAGAGATGGAACAATTGAAATGATTCTTAATTGGGTTTATATGATATGAGAACACCACAAATTACCTCGAATGACTCTTGAGTGGACTTCATTCACCTAGTATATGATTGAAATATCATGGAGGTAGGGTCAGATATGAAACATCCTAACCTTCATTCCACTAAAACTGTACTCCAAGCTAGTTTGTTATGAGGCCTCAAGAACGTCTCCCCACACACCAGATGCTACTGACTATATGTGAGGTTATAAGGCGATATAGTGGGGGAATGTACCTTCATATTAGAGTAACATAGATAAAATAATAAGATATCATCTAATAAGTAAATAAATAGAGTTTTGAAGTAGTAAATAAACTAAAAGAACATGTTGTAATAATAACAGAAATTATATAAGAAGCTCAAATATCCATGTAGTACATATAGAGTTGGTCACCAACAATATCAACCATACACAGATGAGTACGTAAATGAAACTGAAAAAAATATAGGGCTCTAATATTAACTATGATTTAGATAACATTCTTAGTCTCTAGACATTATCGAACTGCACAAGCCCAATCATAAGAATCTATATGACCGAATTCGTTCAATCATACATCTCTGAGCCTCATCCATATATACCATGTATATATACTCAACCTAAAAAGTATACATAATGTTTACATGGAAACTATGTTTTATGTATAGGGGTAAGAAATAATATCAGTATTCTACACCAATGATGAACCTATAACATACTTCCCTATGTGCATGCTCATGAAATATGATCACCCTAGCTGGGTAAACTGAAAAGTTAAAAAAATAGTTATAAACAACACAAGGTAGTCCCCAAATGATTATTTGGTCCTTGAACCTAATCATCTGGACACAACACCATCTTATTTGAGCACAAGTATTCATGGATATAAATGTATTCCCACACACATATATATTTATCCATGTGCTCATATATATACTCATACAAACTAGGAAGAGAAGTATAAGCAATGAAAAAATATGAGCATGCTATGTCACTATAGGGGGATACATTTACTAACCCTGAGTTCACTCATACTCACCTCTATTCACTATAACTGAGGATACTATATGATGATGGATATTCCTATAAATTTGATTTTGTACAACCTACCAAGGATCACTGTTAATAGGAAACCAAACACATGAGTTAATTGTAAAGGATAATAAAGAATGTGTGAATCTATCCAGTCTAATTATTGTAATCAAATACCCATACAATGTCTATCTATAAATCATGATAAAAATCTACTATGGACTATGATGAGTAATCAGGTGTCAAACCCCAAGGTCCATATCCATGGTATAAAGACCAGGGCTTCCTCATCAGCATATGATGTGTAATACTGTGTCAACATCTATAATGACTTATTTAATGTAATCCATTATCAAACCATGAAGGGCCTGATATAAGTTATAAAAGACCAAGGAATATGCATCGATTCCATGGAGAATCTCAATGGGAAATCTGTAGTGACTCATTTTTATTTCACACAACATGTCCTTGGAGAATTTCCATTGAGAGTACAACTAAGCTAGATCCAAGGTGTATCAATTCCCATGGTATCCTATGGAATCATGATAAAATGTGTATAAATATCCAAGGCATCTACAATCATAATTAGTACAGATCCATAGAATAGAAATGACTGCAATATCCTCTGAAATCATGATCAATGGAGTTAAAATGTACAAGGAATACACTACCATAATCGATTCATTATCCCATTTCATAACACCATTAATTATAACTCACATACCATGAGTTCATCCATATATTAAAATTAAAACATGCAGGCTTAATAACCAGATCCCAAAAGCACATATGGGAATCTAAAAATAGCAAGTCATAGATGAAGGATCTTGGGTAACACATATGGGCATCCCAAAGATAAATGTTGCATCACATCAAAATAATCAAATACAAACCAAGAAGAAACTTTTGAAATCAATTTTTTATCCGTAGTAAATAAGTGAAAGTATAAGTAACCGAGTGATGGTGGTCTAATTCTTAACCAAACACTAGTTACACTACTACATAAGAATAAAAGTTCAATATGAGTTCCATGGTGACCCCCATTATCATATCTACACAAACCCGATGTTCTAGCTCAAGGTTGTTCAAACATCAAGGCATTCATTGTGTCCTACTAATCATAACACAAGGGAGGAATCCTACTTGGGATCCCCATAATTTAAGTAAATACCTGGAATCCTACATGTGATCCTCTAACTTTATGAAAACAGAGGCTTCCCACATGGGATCCACACATGATACATTGGAAAAGACATCCAACAAGGGACCCTCAATAACTAAGATCTGATAGAGGAATCCTATATGGGATCCTCTAGGTTGAATGGAAAGAAAAGGTATCCTACATTGGATCCTCATAAACAACTTATCTCATAACCTCATATACTAGTAGGGAACATATCTCATGGGATAATTCCTAAAAGAAAGATCCATGAAATCATTAGTCATAGGCGATTGCTCATGGCTCATCACAGATCCAGATCTCACTCTTAGAAGACAACATAATTTGATAACTAGAGAAAGAACCTCTTTGTTTAAGAAAAATATAAAACACCACCTCAGATTCATCAAATCACATAAAGGGTTTCACTATCATAATATATTTGGAAATATACTCAGCGTGGACTCGTCTTATATCAAATTCCGAATCCAGAGTATAAAACTAAAAAACCTAAAAGGGTATTAAGGGAGTAGTACACGACATGTGTACCCTATTACATGATCTGATCCCTCAAGGGCCCCACCTAGGCGTGTACTATAACTATACTAAGAATGTAAAAACCCTAGTATATGACATGTAATTCACATATATGGGATGTACACTACCTGGGGTAACTTCCCATGTACCTCACATGGCATGGCCATGTACTTCACCTGGTTGTGTACCTATACATGGTGTGCAACCCACATAGGGTTTGGCCATTTACTCTACATGTCCATCTACCCCTACATGGGTTGTCTAGCAAAGTACCTAGCTACATGGATGAGTCCCAGTACAAATATTTTATAACCCATACATTGAATATACTTATAAAATATCATATTCAACAAATACAAAGAATTAAATATGTGAGTTATTAAACTATACACTATGTGATCGTGATTTTGGAATGGGAAATCCCTAAAATAGCATGGAACCCCTGTTTTTCACAAAAAAATAGATCAACCCACATAGGTTAATAATAAATCATAATAGTGGATTATGACTAGAAAATTGAAAATTTATTGGTATTTTTGAAAAAAACATAAAAACAATAAACATTTGGGAATAATATTCCAAAGCTTCACTTGTTTCCATTATCCTCAAACACCACATGATAATTTGTTTCTTTACGAGCATCACATAGGTTCCACCCTTCCTCTATATATCATTATCTATACAACTCTAAATTTTTTAGGTCATGGTGAAGGAGATCCCATGGGGGAATATTCTATAATCTACAAAGGAAGAAACGAAAAGAGGAAAAGAAAAAAGAAAAAGAAACGAGAAAAAGAAAATGGGGAACCAAGAAGGACCTAATGCCCAAAATGAGTTTATAACCTACCTAAGAGAAACTTTTCATTTTTGACTCAATGGTGTATACAAAATCTTGATCCAACACTCTAATTAATAGAATTCTCTTAATGAACCAACAAAACGAATTAATATTTAATTTATTAAATATTAAACATTAATTATTCTGCTAGAAATTGAATGGCTCAGTATTCTACCAAACTCATATCCTATGGTAAATACCCTATTATGGGACCAAATTAGGAGTTGGAAAATTATCCAATGTTATCTGATGGGGTTAAATTCTCATTCTACCCCTTACAAGCATAAAATAGCCATAAATCAAAATTTTTCTAAAATTTTCAGTCTAGAAAAACATGAGTTGTTACAATCTCTCCATTATAATGCTTCTCTTGCATGAGAATCCTTAGTGTAAATAACTAGTATACATTGTCTCATCCCATGAATCTAAACAACTACACCATCTTCATTTTCTAACGACCATTTTAATTGCATCAACAACTCTAAAATCAAAAAAAATGTTCAACCTTGACCGATCTAGTAATCCTTACCATAGAATACCCTTATCATCATAAAAAATCTAAACTCAAATCATAATGGATTATGATAAGCTCTGAATGTCAACTAAAAATGAGTGTCATCACCCAAAAACAACTAATGTTTCACTCCCTAACATATGGCTTTCCTTATACCGCTCCTTGAGTGTAACCTCAATGGGTTCCTTTATCAAACCAGGAAAGAAAGTTAAAATAAAAGAAGCTTGGTGTAGAGCTGATGATCTATTATTTTACTCAAAATGATGTGAGTATAGATTATGATCATCTCTAAATAGGATTAAACTATGATTCCAAAAAAAGTCATGTACGGATATGTCTCCAATCAATGCTCACAAAAATAGTCTACACTTAACTTTTACCAACACCTTACACCATGTGTCCTGAAAATTTCTTCTCAGGTCTAGCCACGATTAAACTGTCTCATCGTACCTGATTTAATTTTTATGACACATATACCATTGAGTTTCATTCTTCATTTAAGCAAAACTTCTAGGGAACCATTCCAATATATTGGTTTTGAAACCATCGGTCCCCAACAAGCACCTTGTACCTCAAATATTTATGAGTTTAAATGGTACCACACACAACTAATATATACAATTATCACCTAAATCCTGATTTTTTGAGTCATACCACACAAGGGTAAGATAACCATGTTACCCAAAATGTTTGTCACATTAAAAAAACATATACCTTTGATATTCTCATCAAAATCAATAACCACATAAATTCCCAAATTCATTTTCATGGCCGCCCGTTTCTCGATGTTATTCTAGTCATGACCATCTACCTGTCCTCTAACTACATTATAAAACATGGAAACATTGGTCAAACAAGAGACACACTTGAACAGTCATACCCTTAGAATCTTCTCTAGATACAATAGAACCCTAGGTGATTCAAAAAAATCTTGATGCATCAACTTGAGTATATCATAAAATGAAAAACTAACCATGGATTTATCTAAAATGATAATATAACCAACAACACGATCGAAGAAGGAATCCATGAACCTAGGATAACATCTCATTCTGGTTTCACTCAATCATAAGTAATGTTGACTGAAATGGTCCTAAGTCAAAACCAAGGGCCTATAGGTCTCTGAACTAGCCCTACTGGTCAAGAATCATAATAAAGGAACAAGGTCTAACCACCTAGCCCAAAAGATCAAACCAGTCACCAAGAATCCTCATAAGGAGCTACTCCCAATAGTTCATGATACCAGCATAAAAGAGACATTGAATTGACACTCACTGGGTATCTGTATATGGCAATACCCTCTTGAGGTATAGGTTACTAGAAAAGTCTTGGTACCAGCAAATATCTTGCTCAATGATTTGACATGATATCCACAAACTAGAACTGAGTTATCATCCTCACTATAAAACAACTCAACTTAGATCAACATCACATACCATAAAGAGAAAATATATATACAATTACTCTCAATTGATTAAAATTCAACCAAAAACATATATAGGAAAACAATATTCAGGTTTTTTCTGATTCCTTAAACAATAGGATTCAATCATCAGTAAAATCACACACTAGAAGTCTTATAACATGTGAATCAAATATTCAAAATATCATGCTTGGGATGCCTCTTTACTTTTCTATCCAAGAGTTAAAATCAATTACTGGCCTTTTCCAATGGAAAAGATAATGTAATCAATGAAAAGTCATAACATACACACAATATATTCATTTTTCAAAGTGAAAGCCATATGTAATTATAACATAAAAGGTAAAAATAGAATTAACATATCCTTGGAAACCATGAAATATTACTGGAACAAGTATTATCAACAGAATAGTCTAATATCAATCATAGGTTTTGACACATTCTAAATACTTCTTTCTACAAAATACCAAATATTAATACAAAACGAAAATAAAAATCCTCTGATACAACTTCACAACATCCTGACCATGATACCACTAAAATAGTTCTCTGAGCCAGTTCGTTATGAGGTGTCAAGTGTGCCTCCTCATATGAAATATATTTCCAACTAGAATTGAGGGTCTATGGTTGTACATTAGGGAGACTACTCCCTCATATTAGAGTAAAATAATGAAAATAAACATATATCATTTAAGAAGTAAATAAATAGAGTACAAAAATAGTATATAAAATTAAATAGAACATGCTACAATAATAAATGAAATTCGATAAAAATCTTGAAAAACCATTTCATACATACAGAACTGGTCACCCATTGGTCCAACCATACATACAAGAGTATATAAAGAAAATTCAAATAAAAATATAAGGCTATACTAATAACTTTGAGTGAGATCACATAACCAGTCTCTTGACACTATCAAACTTCACCAGACTGATCATAAGAATTCACACGATAAAATATTCTTAATCTTGAAACTCTTTTCCTCAGTCCTATCTACCATGCATCTATTCTCCTCCTAAAAAGTAGACATGAGGTTTACATGCACACACAGGTGCATGTATAGAGGAGAGAAATAATTTTAGAAGAACAACCTAATAATGAACCAATAATAAGCTGATAGAATTTAATGCTCATTCAATATGCTCAGCCTAGTCGAGACAACTAAAATGATAAAAAAACTAGATATAAATAACTGAAGTGAGCCAACAACTGATTATGGTTCTATGATCCCAATCATCTGGAAACAATGTCATCGTATTTGAGTACATGTATACATGGATATATATGCATTACCATATATATATATATATGCTTATTCTCTTATACATACTCATAAAATAAAGGTAGAGGATCATAAGGAACATAATGTATTTGAGCAAGCTACATCACCATAGGGGGATACATGTCTTAAATCTATGTTCTCTCACACTTGCCTCTAGTCACTATAATCAAGGATACCATATACAAACAGATATTCATGTAAATATGATTTTTCTCTAGCCTTCCAAGGCTGACTATAAACGCACAACCCAACACATGGGATAACTATAAATCATATTAAAAAAATTATCTAGTCTAACAAATACAATCAAATACACAAAATATGGCTATATATAAATCATGATAAACATTCATTGTGGATGATGCCGAGCAATCCTGTGTTACAACCAAAGGGATAAATCTAGGTAAAAAATACCAAAGTATCTCTATCGACTAATTCCATGTAATCCAGTGTCAACATCCACAATGACCTATGTCATGTAATCCAGTTTCTGAACAAAAAGGGCTAGATCTATGGTATAAAAGACCAAGGCATCCTCATCAATTCTATGGATAATATGTATGGAAACTCAGTAAAAACTTGGGTGGATTACACATATAATGTAATAATTAATATCATTTCTAGTGCAAGTCCAATTAAGCTGGATCCAATGGGTAGCACTGCCCTACGAACCATAAAGAATCCAAATCCTGGGACATGAAATGACCAAGGTACCCACTTCCATAATCAGTACGGATCAATGGAGTTGAAATCTCCATGCAAACCTATGGAATCATGATCCAAGGAGTCTAAATTTCCAAGTAATCCACTACTATAATTCATTCATTTTCTCATTTCATAACCCATTTCATTATCAATCAAATACCATGATTTCATTGAACCATTATAAGTAAAATAAATAGTCTCAACTGCCAGATCCTAAAAGAACATCTATGAATTTTAAAATAATAATTCTTAGAAGCCAACTCTTAGGTAACACATTTGGGAATCCCAAAGATGAATATCACATTGGTTTTGTCTCTTAAGATACAAACTAGGAAGCACCACTAAAAATAATCGCTACATCAGTAGAAAACATGTGAAAGCACCGGTGAACAGTGAGTGTGGTTGAATGCCAATACCACTACTATCGCCACATCCAATCAGGCTTACATGTTTTGTATATGTTCTAAGGTGACACTCACTACCATCTTTACCCAAACCCGACGTACTAGCTACAGTTTGGTCCAACATTGGGGCACCCACTGGGTCCCTCAAATCATATCACAAGAGAGGCATCTAACTTAGGATCCTCAGTAGTGATAAAAAAATGGATGAATCATGCATGGGATCCTCCAATAGTATCCAGTTAGAGTCTTACCACATGTGATCCTCACATGATACATCATAAAATGAATCTTACAAGTAACCATCAATAACTGAGATTATATAGAAGAATCTTACATGGGATCCTATAGATGCAAACACAATATGTGTCATCCTACATGGGTTACTTGGAAAAAACTTCTATTACATCCTCATAGGTCATAAGGGTCCATATCAAAAGGGATACATCCTCAATCGAAGATCCAAAAATGTATCGGTCAGGGGAGATATCTCCTGGCTCATCTCATATAAAGGACCCACTCTCAAGAGATAATTTAATTTTATTATCATATGAAGAACCTATCTATTTTATAAAAACATAAAATGATACCTAGGAGTCCTCAAATCACCTCAAGGGTTTCAACATCATGATCTGTAACGCCCCGACCCCAGCTACCCAGAGTCGGTGCATTACTTCGTAACATTGGCATGATCACAAAAGATCAAGTCTCGAAAGACCGATTAGTTTAGTAGCCTTGGAAACACTAGATACATTCATAAGTCTTTCATTACATCAATATTAAACAAACTACAATAACATGGTCTTCATAGTCCACACTCATATCTTCATTGACTATCCTTGCAAGTCAGTCATAACACACTTCTTCACATCCTGGAAAATATTTAAACATTGAAAGGGGTGAGCTCAGATGCTCAGTAAGGATAACAATATTTCGGAAGCTTTTATAAGAAAACATAATCATTTAAGGCAATGTATAACTAAAACAAAAGCCTTATTGAACTTGAACTTCAGCATAATATGGCAAAAGTAAAATAAAATAATGCCATTACTTACTCACATGGATATTCTACTAGACGAATAATCACATGAAATATCAATAACCACTTTCATAATGAGGGAATGTATAATGCCGGACATTCTGAAACATTTTGTCAAGGCCTCGGCCAAGAAATCTAAAATGATTAAGGCCTCGGCCAAAACCATAAATCAAATTGGGAAAGGGCCTCGGCCAATTCCACGTCTAGTTGTCTCATGAGACCTACCGATGCATCGAGGAGCTATAGCGGGCTCCACCCGTCACATATTAAGTCCAATACATTCCTTATATGAATAGGTTTAAACATAACATAAATATTCGTATTAAAACTAGCATACGAAATGTCAAAAATTTCTCTATAAACTATGGATGGTATAAAATAACACATCCACAGTCAAATATTTCACAAAATGTTCAATGGAAGTTTTGTATCATAAATCAATTTCAATTAAACTTAAAACCCATCAAAGGATGTTGACATGGATGAAATCAAAGCTATTTGAGAGAAATATCTATCCTTTTTGAAATTATTTAAAAGTCCCATAATTATAAAATAATACATTTACGTTGAAAATATTCTTATAAGCTTGTTAGGGAAGCTTCGACGAAGTTATAATGGCGGAAAATAGCCGCACCCGCTGTATAAGTAAAAAAAACATTTTTACCTTAAATTTGTCAAAAAGGTCAAAAGTACATTGTTTGGAAAACAACGGTAAGATTCCTTTCATAAATGTATAAGGGTATAAATGAATTTAAACCATTTTCCATTTAATAGTAAAAATGTTTTGAAAGACATTTTTAAGAAACATGGATGTGGATGATAACGAGGTCCCAGTAGATAATTATGTATAAACAACCTTGGATAATGAAGAGGTTGTGAAGTAAACCCTTACCTTGTACTTTTCCTTGGTTGGGGTAGGTTAACCTCCTGTATAATGGTGAAATAATTGTTATTAAATTATACAAGAATCATATACATTCATATGATATCATATATGATCTTTTAACATTGCTTTGTTAACAATATCTTAGATTTATCGTTGTTTTGGGTGTTAACTTACTCGTTTTCTTTTATATGTTTTGTCATGTAAGTCTTGTTTTTCATGGATAGGTTGTATATTATTCATATACAGAATGATATCATGTCCTTAAACATTATTTTTAAATCATAAAATGATAATTATACTTGAATGGATACGGCGGAGAATGAATCTCATCGCGTTCGTGGAGACGGTAGTCCGTACGTACGCACGAGCGACAATATCATTATTTTGATATTAAAATAATATATAATTGGATAGTGTATCATATATACAGAATCATTATCATGTTATATTTATTATTTACATGAATTACATATCATTATTATACCCATCTAAATAATAATATAATGAATAACAATTACACCACGACGTGGAGACGGTAAGCCGTACGTACGCACGTATGGTGACATGTCATTCAAATGATGGGTAGAATACTGAATATGGTTGTTCCATATTTATAATAACATCACAGTATATATAAGATACTGGAGTTATAATTTTATAATTTAAATAATAAACAAAGAGGGAGTGGAAGAAGAAAGAAACTTGAAAGAGGGTGATGAAAATGTTACCTCTTCTTCGGGTTCTTCCTTTTGATTTGATCAAAAGGACTTCTTAGGATGTATTTCTGACTAAAGTAAAGCTTTTAGGATGAAGGGAGAGAAGTTGGGAGAGTATTTGGGCAGGGGTTGGCCGAACCAAAAGGCTTGGAAGTGTGAATAAGGTGGTAGAGGTGGGGGCCTTTTATAAGAGGAGAGGAGGGGCACTTTTGGAAAGATTGAAATGTTACATTATTTCACAATGCTTTTCGGATTCTAAAGGTCCCACACTTATATTATTCGAGGCTAAGGTGATAAGGTTTATAAATCTCCTCATCCAATAGTCTTTGGACAAGTGTAAGCCTTGGATTTTGCATTATCTTCTCATTTTATTTAAATCGTTAAATAATGAGGTCATCGCTTCATCATAATGATGTCATAAATAATTTAATTTATCTAATGTCCAAAAATTATAAAACAAATACTATGATGTAGGAAATATTTGTAGCTTTCTAATGAATATTTATAGTCAAAATTTGGACTTGTGTAACCCCACTTAAAAACTGTTTTAGTAAAATAACTCATATTTGTGTCAATTTAATTTTAACATTAAATAAATATATATTAATGTCATTTTCCAACTAAAGTGGCTCCATGGGGTCCCCAAGTTGACCCATGGGTTGTCTTGGTCGGCCATGACTCATCCAATAGGAGTAGGACAAGTGTCATGCTCATCTCATATTATTAAAACATCATTTGTACCTTAAACTACATTAATTACCTCTAATCGCGATTAAGAACTTAAAAGTTACTATTCACCAAAAAATTATTTTAATCTCATTGAACCACATTTTACTTCTTAATGACAACCATGTATGTCGGATTTTTGAAAATCAAATCACAGAAGTGGTAATATTTCATTTTAACGAAAAATCAGTTTTTAACAACCACTTAGTGGTTTCACTATTCATCAAAAATTGAAGTTTTTCAGAATAAGGCCAAAATTTCACCCTAAGCTATAATTGATATTCCGAATTCAAAAATGATGTCTATTTTACAAAATTCCAAACATATAAGTTGTATTAATTAATTTCATAATTAATTCCCGCTGTTACAACAAATAGCGTGTTTTTAAGAAACAATTTATATCAAAAGTTTGGCAATTGTTTATGTCCAATTTCAATGTTAAATTAATTCTAATGACCACCATTGGATAAAATGCTAAAAATATATTCTAATTATACTTTAAAACCACTAAATATTATAATTTATCACTATAAATTATTTTTATTAAAAAAGTTGTTTTAAGTATTTTTCACTATTCATAAAAAATTAGAAGTTCTCAGAGAAATACCAAAAATTCAACATAGGCTAATTTCAATATTCCGAATCCAAAAATGAAGTCCATTTTGATAAATAAAATTTATAAAATTTCAAAAATTAGGTATTACTATTCACAACGGCTAGTTTAATTAGTTGTGGTGTCAGTTAGAGCTCGAGGTTGCGTACAACACACGCTATTACATTATTCGAAGGGAAATGTACAGTGGAAGCTTGGGGTGTTACATTCTCCCCTCCTTCAAATAATTGCGTCCTCGCAATTTCTAGGGTATTACTGCATAAAAAGACTCGGGTGGTTTTTCATCATAAATTCCTCAGGTTCCCACGTTGCCTCTTCCATTTTATGATTTCTCCACAAAACCTTCACCAGACGAGTCGTCCGGTTTCTCAGCACCTGCTCCCTCACATCAAGAATCCTGACGGGCTCTTCACAATAGGAAAGATCGGGTTCCAGTTCTAATTCCTCATAGGTGAGTAAATGCGTTGGGTCAGGCATGTATTTCCTCAACAGAGATACGTGGAACACATCGTGAACTTTGGAGAGATTTGGCGGCATTGCCAAACGGTAAGCTAGAGCCCCAATTCGTTCTAGAATTTCGAAAGGTCCGATGTACCTGGGACTCAATTTACCTTTCTTACCAAAACGTATGACTCCCTTCCATGGAGATACCTTCAGGAAAACATGATCACCGACTTGAAATTCCAAATCCTTCCTTCGATTATCGGCATAGCTCTTCTGCCTACTTTGAGCTGCTTTGATGTGATTTTGGATTACTTTCACCTTTTCCACCGTTTCCTCCACCAGTTCTGGGCCTACAAGTTTTCTTTCACCAACGTCATCCCAACAGGTTGGTGTACGACATCTCTTTCCGTATAACGCTTCATATGGTGCCATCTGAATACTCGAATGGAAGCTATTGTTATAGGAAAATTCTACCAGTGGTAAATATTGATCCCACATACCCTGAAAGTCAAGAGAGCATGATCTCAACATGTCTTCTAAGGTTTGAATAGTCCGTTCTGATTGTCCATCTGTTTGAGGGTGATAGGCAGTGCTCAAACGGAGTTCAGTATCCAAGGCCTTTTGAAGACTTTTCCAGAATCTTGAAGTAAAACGAGGATCACGATCAGAAACAATCGATAGGGGTACTCCATGAAGTCTTACAACTTCATTAATATATAGTCTTGCTAGATGTTCAAGTGGTAGATCCTCCCGTATAGCCAGAAAATGTGCTGACTTAGTAAGTCGATCAACAATGACCCATATTGCATCATTCCTTCTAGGAGTCTTTGGTAGTCCCATGACAAAGTCCATCGTAATATTATCCCATTTCCACTCAGGTATGGGAAGAGGTTGCAATACTCCACCAGGATGTTGCCTTCCAGCTTTCACTTGTTGACAAACCATACACCTCGACACAAAATCAGCAATCTCCCTCTTCATATTGTCCCACCAAAAATGTTCCTTCAAATCTCTATACATTTTTGTGCTCCCAGGGTGTATAGAGAAGTTGGAACTATGAGAATCATCCAGCAATTCACTTTTTAGATCAGGTATATCGGGAACACAAAGTCTCTTCCCGAATTTCAAAATTCCATCCTTATACACAAAGTCCCTCAATCTTCCATCATTCACACCTTTAATCTTCTTCTGAAATTCTTCATCATTGGTCTGAGAACTCTTAATCCTTTCTAGTAATGATGGTTTGGCAACCATTTGAAAAAGCATTTATGTTTCACCTTCCCTAGTTATTCCCATGTCCATATTCACTAGATCCAAGAAAATTGGATCCCTTTCAATTCTCATCACATTCAAAACTCCATGGTCTTTTCTACTCAAAGCATCTGCCACCTTGTTTGCCTTCCCCGGGTGGTAATGTATCGTGCAATCATAATCCTTGAGTAGTTCAAGCCATCGCCTTTGCCTCATGTTGAGTTCTTTTTGTGTGAAAATATACTTCAAACTCTTGTGATCAGTATAAATCTCACATTTTTCACCATAGAGGTAATGTCTCCATATCTTTAAAGCAAAGATCACAGCTGCTAACTCAAGATCATGAGTAGGATAGTTTTGCTCATGAATTTTTAGCTGTCGTGATGCATAGGCAATGACCTTATCATTCTGCATAAGGACACAACCGAGTCCTTTCTTCGATGCATCACTATAAATAACAAACCCATCATTCCCCGATGGTAGAGTCAATACAGGGGCATTGACTAATCTTCTCTTTAGTTCTTCAAAACATTCTTCACACTCTTTTGTCCAGACAAATTTAATCCCTTTACGTGTGAGCTTTGTCAATGGGTTAGCCAATCTGGCAAAATTCTGGACGAAACGTCGATAATAACCTGCTAAACCAATAAAACTGCGTACCTCAGTTATACTTGTCGGTGCTGGCCATTCTTGGATTGCCTTGGTTTTAGAAGGATCAACGGAAATTCCATCCTTAGAGACAATATGGCCAAGAAAAGAAATCTCATGAAGCCAGAATTCACACTTGCTAAATTTCCCATATAATTCATGTCTTCTAAGAGTCTTCAGGATAATGCGTAAGTGATTTTCATGATCTTCGTGGCTTTTGGAGTATACCAAGATATCATCAATAAATACCACTACAAAGTCATCAAGATATTCCTTGAAAACTCTATTCATTAGATCCATGAAAACAGAGGGTGCATTAGTCAATCCAAAAGGCATTACTGTAAACTCGTAATGCCCGTACCTTGTTCGAAATGCTGTCTTTGGAACGTCTTCCTTCTTCACACACAACTGATGGTATCCAGACCGAAGGTCAATCTTTGAAAAGTATTGAGCTCCATGCAGTTGGTCAAACAAATCATCAATGAGAGGTAGGGGATACTTATTCTTTATTGTTATAGCATTGATCTCCCTATAATCAATGCACAACCTCATAGATCCATCTTTCTTCTTAACAAAAAGAACAGGGGCTC
Organism: Viscum album; assembly: GCA_963277665.1. Classification (NCBI taxonomy): domain Eukaryota; kingdom Viridiplantae; phylum Streptophyta; class Magnoliopsida; order Santalales; family Viscaceae; genus Viscum; species Viscum album. The sequence continues at coordinate 739,481,849 of OY728123.1, read as the reverse complement.
CCCAAGGAGAAACACTAGGGCGAATAAATCCCTTATTACTCAATTCCTCTAGTTGTTTCTTTAGTTCAACTAATTCCACAGTGGCCATTCTATAAGGGGTCTTCGATATGGGCCTTGATCCAGGAATTAAATCAATGGAAAACTCAACTTCTCGTTCTGGAGGATGTCCAGGTAAATCTTCCGGAAACACATCAACATATTCTCTCACAATAGGTACATCCTCTATTTGAATATTCCTTTCCTCATCCTCAGTAATTTCATTCTCTTCCTCCCCAATAATTGAATTTAGTTGAGCTACTGGGGGTGGATCTAGATAAGAATTATGTGGCGATGATTCTGCTCTAAAGATAAGGTGTTCCTTATCATCATCATCAAGAATCGTAACCTCTTTCCTCTTACAATAAATTTTTGCATCATGGTCCGAAATCCAATCCATACCGAGGATTATATCAAATTCAATCATGGGTATGACGATGAGATCAGCAGGTAAAGAACATTTAGGTGATCTAATGGGAACTAATCGACAAAACTTTGTTGCAACAATACTTCCCTTAGGGGTTTTGACTGACAACTCCCTTGTTAAATCAAATTGGAAATATCTAATTTTCTTAGCAAACTGGGAAGATATGAAACAATGCGATGATCCAGAATCAAATAATGCATTTGCTAAACTTGAGGAAACCATTAAATTACCTGCCACCATGTCTTTCGGAGCTTCCACCTCAGCAGTAGTGATAGCATAAGCCTGGCCTTGATCCCTTTGCCTCTTCTGAGGTAAGTTCCCCTGACTCTTAGGACATTAATTTGCATAATTTCCCTTCTCTCTACAATTATAACATTCCACGTTGACAGCCGCTTTCTTTCCCTTGCATTCATGAGCTTGGTGGCCTTTTTCACCACACTTGTAACATACTCCTTTTCCTTTTAGACAGGCACCAGGGTGCTTCCTACCACAATTATCACAGGGTGGAAATTCATTTCTACCCTTCTTCCCTGTTTCCTTATTTCCTTTCCCAGAGTTTTCAGCGGATCTCTTCTTATCTTGCTTTGATTTAAAGTCATAAGACTTAGAGAATTCCTTTTCCGTCTTGATGGCGCACGAGACAATACCTTCGTATGAAGAGAAGGTTTGTGATACTAAAGCTCGACGGAGAAATGGTTTCAACCCATCAAAGAAACGATCAGTCTTACTTCTTGGGTTACGTATGTAATCTGCAGCATACCTTGCTAACCTTGTAAAGTTAGCCTCATACTTTGCGACATTCTCATCCTCCTTCTGCCTCAGACTCAGAAATTGCCTTTCCATATTCGCTCGATGGTCTCGAGGAAAGTATTTTTCTAAGAACAGCTCTTTGAACTCCTGCCATTCCATGTTTGTTAATTCATCATCCTCCTTTGTGTTTTGAATTAGTGACCACCATTGATCGGCATCTCCAGTGAGGCGGTAAACTGCCATGACAACATTCTCCCTTTCACTACTCCCCAAGGCATGGAATATTTTCTCTAAGGAATTTATCAATTGCTCAGCTACTATAGGATTTGTACTCCCATTGAAGGTTGGCGGTTGTTGCCTCATGAACCGGTCTAGCATTGATCCTCCACGTTGCGGATCAGGGTGCTCCATACGAGTAAGGTTGTTATTCATAACCTGCGTGAGTTGTCCCAGTACGGTGAGAAGCTGATCAGCACCAGTTGTATCACTAGCTCCACCATAATTATCCTGAGCAGGAGGGCAATCCCTACACGGAGTGCGTGCATTGATACAGTTTCCATTCCTTCCACTAGGCGCCATTTCTAAATAATGGCATAATCTAGATTAGTTCATGAATCAAAATACATAATTCCATACTTGTAAAACACTTAACATAAATTGAACTAATTATGGATATAATACATAATTATAAAAATGTTTTCTTTGGGGAAGTATATACTCATAACCCTTCATAGTGGTTTGTAAAGAAAATGGGAATTATCCAGAGCATATCCCCCGGGAGTGTCGTAACCAAGAGTGCAGCAAGGCCCGTTGTTGTGCACCAGTTCCCGTTCGAGTCTAGCTCAAAGCGGTGTTTTCGGGTTTTAACCCTAGGTACATCTGTGCCAGAGCCGCCTCTACCTGCTCGTATCCAGACAGGGATGTATTGCTTGGAAAACTCACAACATCTCTACAATACCAAAATTCTAGGAAGTTCTTCTATACTAATCCTCAAAGTCTATCTTCGGGATATGTGCTCTAATCAGAGTTTATCTAAATCTAGCTTCCAAGGTTAGTACTAAACTGCCTCTGATACCAACTGTAACGCCCCGACCCCAGCTACCCGGAGTCGGTGCATTACTTCGTAACATTGGCATGATCACAAAAGATCAAGTCTCGAAAGACCGATTAGTTTAGTAGCCTTGGAAACACTAGATACATTCATAAGTCTTTCATTACATCAATATTAAACAAACTACAATAACATGGTCTTCATAGTCCACACTCATATCTTCACTGACTATCCTTGCAAGTCAGTCATAACACACTTCTTCACATCCTGGAAAATATTTAAACATTGAAAGGGGTGAGCTCAGATGCTCAGTAAGGATAACAATATTTCGGAAGCTTTTATAAGAAAACATAATCATTTAAGGCAATGTATAACTAAAACAAAAGCCTTATTGAACTTGAACTTCAGCATAATATGGCAAAAGTAAAATAAAATAATGCCATTAATTACTCACATGGATATTCTACTAGACGAATAATCACATGAAATATCAATAACCACTTTCATAATGAGGGAATGTATAATGCCGGACATTCTGAAACATTTTGTCAAGGCCTCGGCCAAGACATCTAAAATGATTATGGCCTCGGCCAAAACCATAATTCAAATTGGGAAAGGGCCTCGGCCAATTCCACGTCTAGTTGTCTCATGAGACCTACCGATGCATTGAGGAGCTATAGCGGGCTCCACCCGTCACATATTAAGTCCAATACATTCCTCATATGAATAGGTTTAAACATAACATAAATATTCGTATTAAAACTAGCATACGAAATGTCAAAAATTTCTCTATAAACTATGGATGGTATAAAATAACACATCCACAGTCAAATATTTCACAAAATGTTCAATGGAAGTTTTGTATCATAAATCAATTTCAATTAAACTTAAAACCCATCAAAGGATGTTGACATGGATGAAATCAAAGCTATTTGAGAGAAATATCTCTCCTTTTTGAAATTATTTAAAAGTCCCATAATTATAAAATAATACATTTACTTTGAAAATATTCTTATAAGCTTGTTAGGGAAGCTTCGACGAAGTTATAATGGCGGAAAATAGCCGCACCCGCCGTATAAGTAAAAAAAACATTCTTACCTTAAATTTGTCAAAAAGGTCAAAAGTACATTGTTTGGAAAACAACGGTAAGATTCCTTTCAAAAATGTATAAGGGTATAAATGACTTTAAACCATTTTCCATTTAATAGTAAAAATGTTTTGAAAGACATTTTTAAGAAACATGGATGTGGATGATAACGAGGTCCCAGTAGATAATTATGTATAAACAACCTTGGATAATGAAGAGGTTGTGAAGTAAACCCTTACCTTGTACTTTTCCTTGGTTGGGGTAGGTTAACCTCCTGTATAATGGTGAAATAATTGTTATTAAATTATACAAGAATCATATACATTCATATGATATCATATATGATCTTTTAACATTGCTTTGTTAACAATATCTTAGATTTATCGTTGTTTTGGGTGTTAACTTACTCGTTTTCTTTTATATGTTTTGTCATGTAAGTCTTGTTTTTCATGGATAGGTTGTATATTATTCATATCCAGAATGATATCATGTCCTTAAACATTATTTTTAAATCATAAAATGATAATTATACTTGAATGGATACGGCGGAGAATGAATCTCATCGCGTTCGTGGAGACGGTAGTCCGTACGTACGCACGAGCGACAATATCATTATTTTGATATTAAAATAATATATAATTGGATAGTGTATCATATATACAGAATAATTATCATGTTATATTTATTATTTACATGAATTACATATCATTATTATACCCATATAAATAATAATATAATGAATAACAATTACACCACGACGTGGAGACGGTAAGCCGTACGTACGCACGTATGGTGACATGTCATTAAAATGATGGGTAGAATACTGAATATGGTTGTTCCATATTTATAATAACATCACAGTATATAGAAGATACTGGAGTTATAATTTTAGAATTTAAATAATAAACAAAGAGGGAGTGGAAGAAGAAAGAAACTTGAAAGAGGGTGATGAAAATGTTACCTCTTCTTCGGGTTCTTCCTTTTGATTTGATCAAAAGGACTCCATAGGATGTATTTCTGACTAACGTAAAGCTTCTAGGATGAAGGGAGAGAAGTTGGGAGAGTATTTGGTCAGGGGTTAGCCGAACCAAATGGCTTGGAAGTGTGAATAAGGTGGTAGAGGTGGGGGCCTTTTATAAGAGGAGAGGAGGGGCACTTTTGGAATGATTGAAATGTTACATTATTTCACAATGCTTTTCGGATTCTAAAGGTCCCACACTTATATAATTCGAGGCTAAGGTGATAAGGTTTCTAAATCTCCTCATCCAATAGGCTTTGGACAAGTGTAAGCCTTGGATTTTGCATTATCTTCTCATTTTATTTAAATCGTTAAATAATGAGGTCATCGCTTCATCATAATGATGTCATAAATAATTTAATTTATCTAATGTCCAAAAATTATAAAACAAATACTATGATGTAGGAAATCTTTTTAGCTTTCTAATGAATATTTATAGTCAAAATTCGGACTTGTGTAACCCCACTTAAAAACTGTTTTAGTAAAATAACTCATGTTTGTGTCAATTTAATTTTAACATTAAATAAATATATATTAATGTCATTTTCCAACTAAAGTGGCTCCATGGGGTCCCCAAGTTGACCCATGGGTTGTATTGGTCGTCCATGACTCATCAAATAGGAGTAGGACAAGTGTCATGCTCATCTCATATTATTAAAACATCATTTGTACCTTAAACTACATTAATTACCTCTAATCGCGATTAAGAACTTAAAAGTTACTATTCACCAAAAAATTATTTTAATCTCATTGAACCACATTTTACTTCTTAATGACAACCATGTATGTCAGATTTTTGAAAATCAAATCACAGAAGTGGTAATATTTCATTTTAAAGAAAAAATCAGTTTTTAACAACCACTTAGTGGTTTCACTATTCATCAAAAATTGAAGTTTTTCAGAATAAGGCCAAAATTTCACCCTAAGCTATAATTGATATTCCGAATTCAAAAATGATGTCTATTTTACAAAATTCCAAACATATAAGTTGTATTAATTAATTTCATAATTAATTCCCGCTGTTACAACAAATAGCGTGTTTTTAAGAAACAATTTATATCAAAAGTTTGGCAATTGTTTATGTCCAATTTCAATGTTAAATTAATTCTAATGACCACCATTGGATAAAATGCTAAAAATATATTCTAATTATACTTTAAAACCACTAAATATTATAATTTATCACTATAAATTATTTTTATTAAAAAAGTTGTTTTAAGTATTTTTCACTATTCATAAAAAATTAGAAGTTCTCAGAGAAATACCAAAAATTCAACATAGGCTAATTTCAATATTCCGAATCCAAAAATGAAGTCCATTTTGATAAATAAAATTTATAAAATTTCAAAAATTAGGTATTACTATTCACAACGGCTAGTTTAATTAGTTGTGGTGTTTGTTAGAGCTCGAGGTTGCGTACAACACGCGCTATTACATTATTCGAAGGGAAATGTACAGTGGAAGCTTGGGGTGTTACATGATCTATGTGGAAATATACTAATATTGGACTCCTTATTTTTCAAACTCTGACTCCAATGAATAAAACAAGAAACCCCTCAATGGGAAGTAAGTTAGGAGTAAATAGTGTGTGTACCCTATTAAAAATCATGTATGTAACGTTCTATCTTTTGAACCAGATGAAAAAGCACAAGAATTAAAAAATTTCCATTAAATGGGATGGTCGATTTTAAATTCAAGCGTCAGAACTTTTTTTCGAATAGTTGACACTACGATGTGTCTTTTAAATAAATTTTATTAAATTAATTAGAATAAAATTAAAATGGAAATAAATTAAATGAAGGGTAAAATTATTTCTTAAAACCTTTAAATACTCTATGAAATATTTTCAAAGTAAAACAATTACTCAGCATGGGGTTCTGAGACCCATAGACTCTCGGCACTAATAGAATAAAAATATTACATTTATTTTATTCATACGCATGTTTTTTTTATTTCGAAAAAATAAATTAACTCTCAAAAAGTGCATCATATGAGAAATATGGCACCGCTGTTTGGTTCGGAATGCTGGGTTTACCCTAGGAAGGATATAACCTTGGTTCTCTTTGGGTGTCTAGCAACCTCGAATGTGATAATACCCTCATTTTTTTATTAATTAATTATTCCTTTTTTTATATAATAAATAATTATTTTCTCAAAAACGGTGCGTAAAATGATAAATATGAGACCACCGGTAGTTCTGGGATGTGGGGTTTACTCTATGGAGGATATAACTCATGCAAAAATCAGACGTTTTGGTCAGATCATACCCGAAGATAATTTATTTCGGTTATAAATATTTTTGTTGGATAGTTAGAAATAATAATAATAATTTTATTATTAATATTATTATTTTCATTGATGATATAAAATAAAAATTTTCTTTCACAATTAATAAATTGTGTCACGGTGTAAATAATAACTAATCAATATGATATTATTAATTGTTCTAGTTAAATAAAATGTTCAAAAAAATATTAATTTAATAGGTGCTATCAGTTTTTAAATGATTTTTGTTTTTAAATTATTAATGGTACCATTAATGAGTTATATTAAATAAAATAAAATTTTATTATTTTAACATATCGACATAAATCTTGGTGTGAACCATTGAAGTTGTGTTGTCTAAATTCTTAATGCGACCTAGGGAACACACTTGTGCACTCTATTGTGGGTATGAATAATCTATTAAATTAATTAAATAATTGATTGGGTTTTTTGTTAAATTTTTACATCGCGCCCTAGTGCTGTGTTCAGGCTAAAAAATTTAAAATAGTTGAAAAAGAATAAAAAGAGTTTAAATGAAATTAATTTAATTTAAAGAGGAATAAAAATAAATAATAAAATAGATATGGTTAGAGAGAAATTAAAAATAATTAAAATAGGGTAAACCCATTTTAATTATTTATTCATTTCTAGCACCATTTAATTTTTATTATTTCCTTTATTTCCTTTTTATTTTTTTTATTTTTCTTTTCTTTCCTTTCCTTTTTATTTCATTATTTCCTCTCCTGATCTCCTTCTCTCCTGTGTGCGGCACACCCCTCCTCTCTAGGTGGTGTGCACCGCCTCCTTCTCTCTTCAAAAGATCATCATGCCTCCTTTGGTGGTTCATTTTTCTTACCATCAGGTGCGCTGTAAACCTCTCTGTAAGCCTTATCCCATGCACTAAGAATCATTTGATCTCATTCTCTATCCTTTATGCAGTTAGTTCTGGAAGAAATTTACTCTATTTGGGGGTTTTCTAAAATCATTTATTTTCTTCCATTTGTGTCATATAAAAGCCTACTGCAGATCATAGGAACATATGCGACCATAAGGTAGGGCATCTACTCTCTTTCCCTCCATTTCGTTGCGATTTATAAAAATACACGGTTGTGACATTCGATGATTCCTACCAACATTGTGTTAATTCACCCAATTTTTCCAATTTAATTATTCTACTGAATTGTTACAGCCCTAATTATAAGAAATTAATTTGTTTAAATTGTTTCAATGTTGTTGGAAACCCCATTGGGTGTGCCAGAATGGTCGGTATAAATCTCGTTATCCGGAAATTTTATTTATTTATCTTCTTGTGTTGCGCAGCCCTTTTTCGTATTTAATTTAAATAATTAGTTTAAATTAATTATGAACCTTGAATTTTTGATCACTGGTAGTTGTTTGTGCGGAATTATTTCTTAATTAAAAATACCTTTATCTGCATTTGTTGTGTAACCTATTGTGTTGGGTTCAATTTAAATAATTAATTTAGATTAATTATAAACTTTGAATTGTTGGAACAATTGTATTTGTTTGTGTGGAATTATTTTTTTATTAAAAGTGCATTTATCTTCTTATGTGCATTCTACTTACATGTACTTCTTTCAGACTTCCATATTAGGCTGAATCAAGTGATTCGGGATGGGTGTTTTTGGTAACCTAGATCGAGTTATTTATTTTATTGTGTTTATTTAATTATCTGTATTTATTATATAATGATAAAATGTGTTTTATTATTGCATGAAATAGAAAATTTTAGACACTGTTGGTGCTAGCCTACTAGGATTTTATCTCACCCCCTTCTCAGGCGTCGCTGAAACCGGAGTAGATTATATGTTTGTAGGTATTGACAAAGTGAAGTGTGCTGCTTTTGATGTTTGATTGTTTCTTGCTACTTAGGATAGAGACTGGGACAAAGGACTGAGCCTTTCTCATGACGCAATTGTTGATTTGTGTCTTTTATTTTTCATTGATAGAATTATTAGGTTTCTATTTTTCATGCCTTCAGTTTATACATACATCATGGCATGACATTGTTTTGTGAGCTTTCGTACTTTATTATTATTCATTTTGATTATTAATATTACTTCTGATGCAGTTTATTCATTTATATGATTCCTCTATTTATTATTTAATTGTTTTTACTTCTATTGTGATATTACCTATTACCAATGAGGGAATAGTTTCCCCCATGGAGATGAAAAATGCCCCCACTACTAGAAGGAAGTCTCTGGTGTTTGGGGAGATGCTCTTATGGTCATGTAACCCACCGGTCCAGCCACTGTCTTAGAGGTGAGCCGGGTCGGGATATTACAAAGTGGTATTAGAGGTGGTAATTTTTTTCCTTTGTCTTACTATTTTGGTTTGGTAGACAGGAGACCAGAAATGTGTCATCACTTGGTTAATAATCATGCTTGGGACTGATCACCCCATGTACGGGAAATGACCAAGTGGCTAGGGTTGGGATTGCGGCTCATGATTTTTGTTCATAAAATTGATATGATTTCACCTTTAGTGATTGATGTAATTTCTGCTACTTGTGAATTTATGAAATTTATATTATTTTACCCTTGGCCTATTCAGGTATGGATGAAGATTTTCATTCATCATAATAGGCACATATGAATTCACATTCCATGCATAGTGTCATGCAATGTAGTTTCATTTTAGGCTTCCTATTGATTCAAATTGTGTGCCTTGATTTTAGGTCATGTCTTGTAAATATTTATCATTCCCTTCTAGATACAATGTTTCATTGATATATTTAGAATTATAGCATGTTTCCATGCTACCAGTTTAATAACTTGTTTTTCTTCTATCTTGATTATGTTCCTAATAACATGTATTTATGATTAAAATGTTATAATTATATGATTACAACATGCCTCTCTATTTTAGCTTCCTGTAGTGACCTGTTAGCTTGTTTTTTTATGTAATTGATTGAACTACTAAAATTTATTGGTTTCCTTTAAAGGGGATCTGAATGCAAATAATTATAAAGTGCATAGTCTCTTTATGGGTTGATATCCTCCGATATATCTAGGGTGATATGTGTTCAAGAATTTTATAATTTCAAATGAATTGGTTAACTACCTAAAGGAACCACTAGTACCAAGTAGGCTAGTTGGTGTATGTTCCTTATGAGATAACCTGATATGGGTGTTGCGACTATTAATAATTAAACTACAATTTTTTTGGTTTGAATTCTAATAAACCCAAGTCGGCTTAGTGGGACCCTTGTACGTCTCCTTATCTACCTAAAACAAATTTATGTGATAGAATTCCTAATTTTGTACGGGATGTTAATTAATGTAAAAAAAATTTAAATGGAGTTCTATAAAACATGTCTATTTTACCCTTAAGGCTTTGGTTAATTTCAACTACTTTGTGTTGTTTTAGAAAAATGGTGCTTAAGGTTTTGATTAAATATTTTGATGATTAAAGATTAAATGTGATTGAATATGAAGGGCTTTGATATGGAACCTGTAGCGATGTCCTCTGTTTAAGACCCTGGTATAAGTGTAGTTTGATCTTTTCCTACAGTTGATTTGGAATAAATCCTTTCACATGTCATTGTTCCTAGTCGGACCACCTTTCCTAAAATGACACCCTTGTTCGGATGGGTGGTCATGTTTCCCTGGACTTTTTTTTGGGTTTGAGCATTTGGTATTTCTCATTTCCATCAGGTTAGGTAGTCCTTACGAATGGTCTATTTCTACATAGGTCGTTCTACCCTCTCTTATCCACAATGATGGATGATTCAGAAAGTCATCATCCGAGTTAAAATTCAACTTTCTTCTGTATCATCTTGGGGTAGTATGCGTTAACGTACGCAGTGTTGTTGAGTTCTTAACGTTGTGAAATAACTTGTTGATTTCAGTGAAATCATCATGTCTTGCGCTGATAAATATGTTTTGGGTCATCTCCGTAGTAAAATGAATTCCGTTTTAATATAATCAAGATTATCCCAATTCTTGGGATGACATTCAGAGACTCAGGTGTTTTGACATGCTGGTCAGTTTGGTTGGGTTTTCATGCATTTTCTTAAATTTTTTCCTTTTGGTAATCTTCTAATCCTCTTAGTATACTCTTCCTTAAGTGAAGAGCATGTCCCCTATATTTCCTTCATCCTTGATACAGTAAGAGAGCATCCTAATTACACCATGCTAAAGATTTAAATGTTTTTGGACATGTTTAGGGTATTTTTCTCAGTGTTCCACATTGATGCGTCATTCTTATCAAGGATTTGTTTAGTCTTGAGTGACCCTCAAATTTATGTGTAGGAATTCTCTGGACAGACTCTTTTATACCATCTGTTTCTTCTAACATGACCACCAGGTGGGTGTCACGCAGGGATCAATCAATGACCAGTTTTGGACATCAAATTCTTGTAAAAATGCCTCACTCATAAACATAGACTATGGACTACCTTTAATTAGTAACTTTAACTCCTGTTGTACCAATCCGAGGTTACCCTGGACTTATTATCGGTCTCAGTGATGGCTAAATCAAATAATGTCACTGGTGGTCAGGTATGACCTTCGGTAGACATGTTTACAGTAAATGTGAGATAAATTTGACGAATAAATCACAGTTTAGTCTATAAAAAACCATCCATCTAAGCCGAGCATCTTCTTAAATGGTCTGTCAGAGTGACTTGACTAGTTCTCTCTCTTTCTCAATGAAGCGGTCAGTGAAGGAATTTGTTTTCTAACACCTCATCAGGTGAGACCAGCGTGGTTTGGTTCAGCCAGGGCTTTTCATGAAAATATAACATGACTTGGGATTCTAGGTTTATGGGATTTGACCATTATATCCATTTCAAAATCAAGAGAGAAGCATCACTAGGACTCTTAAGGGCATGTCTTGTAGGAAATTTCGACGGTGGAAGGTGTTGTGACGCATAATTTTTCACCATCTAATATCAAAAACTATGGTGGTAAGTAAATTTGGCTAAACTTATAATGAGATAATGACATGGTCGTGTCTCTAGCTAAATGAGTTTGATTAAGTACTGTCTGGTTGTATCAGTTGGAAATTGAGCATTGACACATATCTTAGTAGCATAGGTGCAACTTTTCTATCCAATGTTTGAACGTGCATTGGGCATTTAGAGACGCAACACAACCTTTTGTGTGAGACTTCATGACCCCTGTAGATCAGGTGAGAGTTACATTTATTTAGAAGGATTCTCAGGGACGAGAATTTCTAAGGTGGGAAGGTTGTAATGTTCCTTGTTTTAAATCAAATGAAAAAGTAAAGGAATTAATAAAATTTCAGTAACTGGGTAGTTCAGTTTTAAAATCGAGCATCAGAACTTTTTTTCCGATAGTTGACACTGTGATGTGTATTTTAAATAAGTTTTATTACATTAATTAGATTAAAATTAAAATGTAAATTAATTAAATAAAGGGTAAAAGTCTTTCTTAGAACCATGAAATATTATATGAAATATTTCCAGAGTCAAACAATGAGTTAGAATGGGGTTTTGAGACCCATAGACTCTCTATGTTGACACAATAAAAATATTAAATTTATTTTATTCATACACATGTGTGTTTTCTTTCAAAAAAATGAAATAACTCTCAAATGGTGCATTTTATGAGAAATCTGAGACTGTAGTTTGGTTTGGAACGCTAGGCTTACCCTAGTAAGGGTATAACATTGATTCTCTTTCGGTGTTTGGAAACCTCAACTCTGATAATACCCTCATTTATTTTAATCAATTAATTATTGCATTTATTATTAAATAAATAATTATTTTCACACAAACGGTGTGTCTAATCAGAAATATGAGATTCCAGATATTTTTGGGATGTGGGGTTTACCCTAGGTAGGGTATAACACATGCAAACATCAGGAGTTTTGGCCAGATTTTACCCAAAGATAATTTATTTTTGTTATAAATATTTTTCTTGGATAGTTAGAAATAATAATAATAATTTTATTATTAATATCATTATTGGTGTTGAGGATAAAAAAATAAAAATATGCCTTCACAATTAATAAATTGTGTCACGGTGTAAATAATAACTTAGAAATGTAATAAATGTGATAATTTGAATTGTTATAATTAAATAAAAATGTGCAATCAATATTAATTTAATAGGTTCTATCAGTTTTTAAATTGCTGTTGTTTTTAAATTATAAATGGTGTCATTAATGATTTATATTAAAAAAATTATATTTTAACGTCTCAACTTTAATCAAGATCAGTCCATTTAAGTTTTAATGTCTAAATTTTTAAGGTGACCCAGGGCACGCGCTTGCACACCCTGTTGCAGGTCTCGAGAAGATATTAAATTAATTAAATAATTTCTATGGTTTTATGTAAAAATTTTACATCGCACCCTAGTGCTGCGTTCGGGCTAAATATAATTTAAAATTGTTTAAATAGAATAAAAAGATTTTAAAGGAAATTAATTGAATTTAAAGAGAGATAAAAGTAAATAATAAAATAGATACAATTGTAGAGAAATTAAAAATAATTAAAATGGGGTAAACACTTTTTAATTATTTATTTCATTTCGCTCACCATTTTATTTTTATTATTTTCTTTATTTCCTTTTTATTTATTTTTCCTTTTTCTTTTCATTCCTTTCCTTTTTATTTCTTTCTTTCCTCTCGTCCCCTCCTCCTCCTCTCCTCTGTGTTGTGCACCCCTCCTCCCTTGGTGGTGTGCACCACCTCTTTCTATCTTTGGAAGATCGTCACACCTCCTTTCATTGTCCGTTTTCATCACCGTTAGGTGCATTCTAAACCTCTCGGTATGTCTTATCCCACACACCAAGAATCATGTGATCTCATTCTCTATCCTTGGCGCAGTTCGTCGTAGAAGGAATTTACCCTATTTTTGGGTTTTTCTAAAATCATCTATTTTATTCTCTTTAGGTCAATTCAAAGCCTACTGTTGATCATAGGATTATATGAGACCACAAGGAAGGGAGTCTACTCTTTTTCCCTCCATTTCATTGTGATTTATAAAAATTCATGGTTGTGACATTTTTCAGAGCCTACCTACATTGTAAAAATTCACCCAATATTTTTCAATTTAATTGTTTTGCTAAATTGTTTTAGCCATAATTATCATAAATTAGTTTATTTTAATTGTTTTAAAGTGCTCAGACACCCCATTGGGTGTGCTAACGTGGTCGGTATAAATTTTGTTGGCCAAAAATTTAATTTATTTAACTACATGTGTTCTGCATCCCATTTTTTTGTATTTAATTTAAATAATTAGTTTAGATTAATTATGAATTTTGAATTTTTGATCTTTGGTAGTTGTTTGTGCTGAATTATTTATTACTAAAAAGTGCATTTATCTTCATGTGTTGCAGAACCTATTTTGTTGTTTTCAATTTAAATAATTATTTTTTATTAATTATAAACCTTGAATTGTTGGATATTTGATAGTTGTTTGTGCTGAATTATTTATTTATTAAAAGCGAATTTATCTTCTTATGTTGATGCGGTATCTCAGCTTGTTACAATTTTTGTGTTGTAATATTTAATTTATACCTTGTGATGAAGGGGTGTATCTTTTTAGTTTTCAAGCTGCAATTTCAAATGCATATTATATCGTAACTGCTGCAGTGAAAACATTAATTAAATCCAGGGCAGGTAAAGGAGGTGGGTCCCTTATTAAGGGTCATTCTTAGACCATCTATTCCTAACTTTTACCACTACGCGTCAGGGGTGGTGTCCATGGCTTTTCTGGATAGAGACTTCCACGGGCTTTTTAATACTTATGAGTGAAACCGGTTCCAAAATGGCCCATCAAGACGGATCTGTTGGAAATGTGGTTAAGCCAGACATGGATAAAACTCAACCCCTTTTTTAGATCGGAATGGACTCATGGTAATGTCATGCCTCGAGCAATACTAGGTATTTCTAAATATTATCTTGGACATGCTCGGTGGTATTGAATAAATTGAAGGATGTTCCATAGTGATACCTTTGGGATGGGATCATACTTCATCTCTCAACATAAACCCTTAACAATGATGCATTGGATGTTTTTATTAATGCTGCTTTCGCCTCTTGAGATTTGTGATATTTTTCGGGCATATTGAAGCACACCCGGTTGACACATGACTTAGACACCAAGTTAAAGCACAAGATTGGGGGTATTATTCAAACATGGTTTAACTTTATTTTCTGTGCTTTATATATATGTATATATGCATTCTACTTATATATAAATATTTTAGACTTTCGACTTTGGCTGAAGCAGGTGATTTGGGATGGGTGCCATTGGGAACCTGGACTGAGTTATTTATTTTATTATTCTTAGTAAATTATCTACATCTATTATTTAATTTTGCACTAAATTTTCTTTTTGCATGGAATAGAAAGTTTTATACACCATGGGTGCCAGCCTATAAGAATTTTATCTCACCCCCTACTCGGGCGCCGTTGACACCCAAGTGGATTATATGTTTGCTGGTATTGAAAAAGGGAAGTGTGCTAATTTTGATGACTGATTATTTCTTGCTTCTTAAGAGGGAGACTGGGGCACAGGACCGAGCCTTGATCAAGATGCAGTTGTTACTTTGTTTCTTTTCTTTTTAGTTGATAGAATTATTGGGTTTCTATTTTTCATGCCTTCAGTTTAGATATAAATCCTGGAATTACATTATTTTGTGAGCTTTAGTACTTGATTATTATTCATTTGGATTATTCATTTTACTTCCAATGTAGTTTATTCATTTATATACTTCTGATATTTTTTATTTAATTTTTGTTACTTCCACTGTGATATTACCTATTACATATGAGGGCATAGTCTCCCCACGGAGATGAAAAAGGCCCTTGTTATCGGTCGGCAGCCTATGGAGTTCGGGGAGATGCACTTGAGGTCATGTAACCCACCGGTCTAGCCGCCGTCTTATAGGTGAGTCTGGTCAATACATTATAATGTACCCTCAAGGCCCACACCTATTCATGTACTCCATATGGGATTGACATGTTAAAACCCACGTACATGATGTGTTGGTCATGTACATAGTATGTAAACAACATGGGGTTCCTTCCCATGTACCTCATATATCCTATCCTTATAAAAACTACATATTCTATACTCAACAGTAGAGACAAAATCTCAGTCCAATTATCCATTAAAAATATATGTCTGAAAAAACCTATATGAATAAATTAATATTTAATTAATTAAATATTAATCATTAATTATTCCTCTAAAATTTGAACAACTTCTAATTCTACCAAACTCATGTCCTAGGGTATACACTGTATTTTGGGACTAATGAAGATTCTAGAAAAATAATACAATGAAATATTATATTATAAAATTATAATTTTTTCTTAAAAGAATTCGATATAAAAATTTCAAATTTTTTATCAAAATTTCAGTCTAGAAAAAAATGGGTGCATATAGGGTAACTATAGATTTTAATTTTTCATTGTATTTTTTACAATTATTGTTATCATTAACATTTAAAAAAATGATCATTTTACATCCTATCTGGATGAGTTTTGGACAATGTGCGATGCCAAATGTTGAATGTTCAGGAAGGATTATTAGGTAAAGGTTGAGATAGATCATTAGTAACCTTTTATAGGTGATCCAAAAATTATAAAAGAAGTCCCTACAATCATTTTTTCCACGTAGTGGAAAGGGTTGGTTTCATTTTGGTCGAATGTGGAATATATCGTATAATTTATTAATTATAATATATAAATAATTGAAATGTTTAATATCTATATTAACTAAATATGATGAATTTAGACCGATTCTAGTTGTCATACACATAACCAGGCATTGTTGGGTATAACTTCAATCTTAGAAATCAACATGTTTTACAAATTAGATATAATGTAAGTTTAGAATTCATTTCTCATTCATATATTTAAAATTTTATAGTATTATTTGAATATAAAAATGTAATTTTAGGCCACCTTTATTATAGTTACACTGGTGAGGTGAGTTCGCAGATTAGGTGTCAATATGGATGAGGACTCATTGGGTAGGTTATCTCAATATTTTTGACATTATCATAAGAAATTTATTTAGTAATAAATGTATTTTTAGTATATATAAATTATTAAAAAAATTAATTAATTCATTTTGTATATTCAACATTATCAGTTTAATGTTGAGTTATATGATCTTCCCAAAAATTAGTGATATAGCATTATACATAGAGATTACATTTTATAGAATGATTTGTGGAGGGATTGTAATTGTTACTCATTAACAAGTTGAATATTTCTCCCATGATGTGTAGTTGTTAGACGAGATGTTATGCGAGAATGTAAAAATATAAGGATGAATACAAATGATTTTGTAGATTCTGAAATGAGGTATTTAAAGGAAAATATGGATGATTGAATTTTGTATCTATGTACAGATTATAAGAATAAATTATCACAGATTTCGTCACTTATATAAGATGTGACACCACAACATCATGTTGATGGTGTAAAGATGTTTTCAACACATGGAAAAAATAAAATAAGTCATACTCATAATGATATTTGTTAATATTTTTATCAAATATTATAATTATATATGTTTTAGGATTTTGATGCAGCTACTGGGAATCTTGTTGAGTTTAAGGATGATCATGATGCAGATGCACCACATGAATGTTTTATGTCAATTCAATTTTAATTATTTAATGTTTCATTTAAGATATTTAATTAAGACTCATTTTTTATTTCTATAGTTGTCATAGTAATGAAAAAAATGTGTTTATCATTGTACTGTCATAGTCATAACTTAACAAATGATCCTGAATTGTCATGTGATCATACGAATAAACCTTGAATCAATTTGATATCTGAAATTCTTAGTTTCATCAAAAACATCATTTAACATTTTATAACTTATAACCAACCATGGTTACAAACCAATAAAAAGAGTTATAAATGACTTAAATTCTTAGACAATGATCCTAGAATATTTTATGATCCATAATAATCAATTTTTCCTCAAACTGATGCCGGGATTGGAAATTATAATAAAAATTATTATTTCATATTATTAACACTGGCGAATAAAAGAGAAATCACATGATCATGGGTCAAAACTGATAAAATGTTCTGAAATAATGATGAAAACATAAAAAATGGGATACAGGTCATGTGTGATTTTTTGGAATCACCTACACATCAATCAAATGTCTGGTTTTCTCAGTATAATAGAAAGTGACATGTAGCCTTCACATTTTAATTAAAGTGACATATCATGTAAAAGAGGTCACATCTTTGAAAAAACACTAGGATTGGTTTAAATCATTGTATAATTATCATTTTGTCATTTCTGATCTATAGGAATCAATCGTGCATTAATCAGATACTTGATATGATCCAAAGTAGTATTTTACCAATATGTTTTCAATAAAATGAAATATCTCCCATTATGGAGTCAAATAAAAGAAATAAAATTTTTATTAGGGTCAAAACATAAGAGAATAACCATTGAGTCATTTGAGATATGTATAATCCAACTGTACATCAATCTGATTCTCAGAATTCTATTTATTATCCAAAGTATCATTTCACCAATAAAATTCTTGGATTTCTCAGTAATACTCAATGTATCATTTTACCTTTATGATTTCATTAAAATTAAATATCATTTATCAAGTAGAAAAAATTGAAAAACACATTGGGATTGTTTTCAAAACATAGCAGAATGAAGATTGAGTAATTTATTATCTATAAAAGTCAACCAAATGTAGATCCAATTATCAAATTTATTAGTATGATCAAAAACACCATTTAAACTTTCATTCATTTTTTAATATGATAAATCTCCCACTAGAGGGTAAAAACCCAAAAAAACTAGAATAATGTGAAAATCTAGTTACTTGATCCTTGAATTAGTTTTGATCTGTAGGAACTAACGACACATCAATATAAGTGCTTGTTTTACTAATATGATCAATAATGTTTTTTTAGTATCTTAAAACACTAAAATATTCATGTAATGATAAAAAATGAATAACTCATCATATTTTATGTTAAATCGTATGGAAATAGTCTTTTAAATTTTTTGAAAGTGTAATATTATATAAAATGTTAAAATGACTTCCAGTGACTAAATAATTAGTTCTTAAAGAAATAAAAGTCATTAGAAACATGTGTGAGAGGTTCAAAACCATTAAAAACCCTCTGATTATTGTGAAATCAAATAAAAATATGTGTATATTGATTTTTGAAATGTAGGAACTAATAGTGTCTCTATTTAAGTTTTCATTTTAACGTGATTACAAAAAAATCTCTTTTAGTGTTTTAAAATACTAAAATATTCATTAAATAGTCAAAACCATGAAACAACCTTGGATTATTGTGAAATAATAGGAAATATGTCTTTGAATTATTTTTTAGGTGTATGAGTTTACAACATGTTAATATTACATGCATTGTATTTAGATTGATTGAATAAGAATCTCTTAAAGAAATATCAATATTTAAAAACATACATTGGGGGTTTAATTACAAGAAGATGACCTTTGATTCCTATTAAATTATAGTAAAAAAATATTTATTAATTTCTTCAATATAGTGACTGATAGATGTGAATCTATTTTTTTGTTTTCTTGGGATGATCGAAAACATCTGTTAGTGTTTCAAAACACTAAAAAATACATGTAACAATAAAAAGCATATAAAATGACCATTGATTTATTTGTAAGAATATGAAAACTACATTATAATTATTTTGGACATGTCATATTATAAACCACATAAATATTACATGAGGTTTTCTCAGACCAACTGAATAAGTAGTTGTCACATATTTAAAATTCATTAAAAATTGTGTTGGGAGTTTAGAACCATGAAAATGACCTCTGATTACCGTGAATTCATAAGAAAAAGTTAATTGTTTTTTCCAATATAGAAACTGGAAATGCATCTATTAAATTTCTCGTATTCTCAGGATAACTAAAAATTTATTCTTTAGTGTTAAAAAACCATAAATCATGAATGAAATGCTAAAAAAAATAGCAAACAGTCTCATATTTACCTGGAATCATAGTAAATATATCTTATAATTCTTCATGACAAGTACAAGTAGATAGAACATTAATCTAATTTTCAATGTACTTAGACTGATAGAATATATAGTTCTTAAATAATAATAAAATTGATATCGTATATCATGGGATCAAATCCAAAAAAATGGCATCTATATACAATTAAATTATATAAAAACAACTCTATATTTATTTTTGAAATATAGAGACTAAAAATGAATCAATCCAAGTTTTCATCTTCACAATATTACCAAAATATATTTTTACTATTTTATAGATATGAAATGTAAATTTAACAGTAAAAACAATAAAAAATAACATAATATAGGAGTAAAATCATAGGAAAAAATAGCTAAATTATTTGTAACATGTATAAATATAAAACACATTAATCTGAAATATCATCTTCTTTCAGTGGCTAAATAAGTTGTTCTTAAATGATTAGTAGTCTTCAAAAACTGATATTAGGGGTGAAAAAATAAAATCATATATCATTTTCATTAATTCAAAGTAAAAAAATCATATATTTATTTTTAAAATACAGGGACTAATAGTTTCTCAATTTGGGTTTTCATTTTCACAATATAACTAAAAACCCATTTTTATTTTTTAAAAAACATAAAAACATGTGCCTAATAGTAAAAACTATATAAAACAGCCTCATGTTAAAGAGAAATCATTATAGAGTAACCTTTCAATAATTTTTTATATGTAAGATCATACAAAACAAAAATCTAACGTACAATGTGAACAAAATAACCAAATAATAAGTTCTTATATAAATAAAAGTCTTTAAAAACATTCTTTAGGGGGGAAAACTAAGAAAAATACTTCTTATTTCTTGGAAATAACATAAAAACAACCAAATATTTTTTTAAGAAATATAGGGACTTAGTAAACATCAATACGAGTCTTCATTTGTTTGAGATGATCAAAAAAACGTTTTAGTGTTTTGAAACACTAAAACATGAATCTTATTTTCAAAACCATAGAAAAAAACCTCATATTGAAAATACATCATTAGACATTTTTAGTTAAAGTATTTATAATAAGTTTGAATAGATGGAATGTAAATTTGATGTGTGGTTTGGGTGGGTTGAATAAATAAATAGATTTAAAAGAGTTAAATTCATGAAAAAAAGAGTCATGGGGTTAGAAATGAAGAAAAAACCTCTTATTTCTATGAAATCTTTATAAAATAACTATATATTTATTTATGAAATCAAGATACAAAAAATAAATCAATCTATTTTTTTGTTTTCCTTCGAAGACCAAAAAAACATTTTTGTTGTTTGAAACACTAAAACATTCAGGTAAAGGTAAAAACCAAAGCAAAAAAATCAAACATTGATATATAATAATAGAAAATATTTCTTTGAGTTATTTAGGACATGTATAAAATACATATTGGCATTCTGATATGTGGTCTTCTCGGACTGACTGAATAACCAGTTCTTAAATAATTAACAATCTTTAAAAACATGAACTATATGGTCAAAACCAAGAAAACGGACACTGATTATGATGATGTAATAGTACAAAAAACATATATTTATTTTTGAAATATATATATGAACATCACATTAATTTGACATTTCATTTTCTAAGGATTATTCAAGAGTCTTTTTTAGTGTATTAAAATATGAAAATGTTTATGTATTAGTCAAAACCATACAAAATGACCTCATATTGATGTTAAATCATAGGGAAAATATATTTGAATAATGTTTTTATGTCTATGAGTATATATCACATAAATCAGACATATGGTGTGCTCAGGATAGAAAATTAAGATGTTTTCCAAAGAATTATCAGTCTGAAAAAAGACACAATAGGGGGTCAAAACCAAGAAAATGAACTCCAATTTGTTTTAAATCAGAGGAATGTAATATTATGCTAATTTTATAAATATAGTTATTAAATTTTCATCAATATGAGTTTTAATTTTCATCAAATGACTGAAAATTCATTTTTAGTGTGTTATAACACTAAAATATATGGGTAGTGTTACAACCCATAGAAACCAACCTTATATTGACAAAAAAACATTAGAAAACCATGTATAAATTATTTGTGACTTTTAGTATAGAGACCATTGCTTCTCAAACATAGAAATTACATCATTTTTCTCGAATAATTAATATAAAACACAAACAGACTCCTAATGACCATATTAGTTTAGTTCCTATGGAAACATAGAAATGTAAAAAATAGTACATAAAAGAGCTACATTATATATCACTTGGTTCTTCATGACTAGAAACCTTGTCAGACAAATAATAAATAATTAATATCTATATAACATAAGGAAATGAAACATAAAGGGGGGTGATATTAATTCATTCTAGGGAGTGTTGCATGTTTTGAACTAAAATATCACTTTTAAATAAAAAATATAAACTTTGAGTCATATTGAGCACATAGTGCATTAGGTTGACATGTAGTTAATCCAGGCATGTCAAAAATGAATTATGGATCATTATATTAAATTAAAAATAAAATTAATGTTCATTTTCTTAGTATCTAATGGTGACATACATTTTGAACTAAAATTTCACTTTCGAACTAAAAACACTAACTTTAAGACATACTGGGAACACCATGTGTTAGATTGACATGTGGATGATTCTTACATGTCAAAAATGAATTGTGGATCATTTTCATGATTTATCAAGATAATGTTATTGTGTTTCTCTATTCTGATAATGTGATGTGTGTTTTGAACTAAAAAATAAATTTTCAACAAAAATAGAAACCTTCAATCATACTGGCCACACTTTGAGTTATATTTATGTGCAACTAATTTTTATGCGTCAAAAATTAATTACAGATTATTCTAATAAATAATTAAGACAATTTTATTATTTTTTGGGGTTTTCAGTAAGTGACATGTGTTTTGAACTAAAATTTCTATTATAAAAAATCACTTTCATCTATATCAGGAACATTGTGTTTTGGATTGAGGAGGGATTACTTCCGACACATCAAAAATAACTTATGGATTATTTTCCTAATGTATCAACATAAACCACGTCTTTTTGATGATTTTTCAGTAGGAGTCACATGTTATGAAATAAAATTTCAATTTTAAACAAAAAATACTTATTTTGAATCATATTGGGAACACTGTTTGTTAGATTGATGTTTGGTTGATTCATACACATCTCAAATGACTTATGGATAGTTTCCCAAAATTATCAAGAAAATATTAGTGTGGTTTCATAGTTTTCAATGTGTGATGCATGTTCTGAACTAAAATGCCACTTTTAAACTAAAACATGCAATTTTAGTATTACTGGGAACACCACGTATTAGATTGAAATTTGGTTGATTTTAACAAAAAAAATGATTTATTGATCATATTACTAAAGTATCAATACAATCTGAGTTTGTTTTCCCATTTTTGAGTTTTTAATGTGTGTTCTGAACAAAAATGTAGATTTTAAATAAAAGCATGCACATTTAGTCATTCCAATCACACCATGTGTTTCATTGTGGTGAGGTTAATTTATACAAGTAAATATGACTTATGTAATGTTTTCCAAAATTATCAAGTGAATCCATGCTCGTTGGCTTGATTTTAAATTAGGAACAAACATTTAAAACTGAAATGTCACTTTTAAACTAAAAACACACACATTGATGTATACAAGTCAAACCATGTATTGAATTGACACATGGTTGACATTAAAAATGGTTTATGGATCATTTTACTAATTTATAAATATAATTTGGGTTTGTTTTCTTTGTTTTGAGTTTGTGAGGCATGTTTTGAACTAAAATTTAAATTCTAAATAAAAATATTCTCTTTTAATCACATCAAAAACATAGTGTACTGGATTTATGTGTGACAGATTATTACATGTAAAAAATGACTTTTGGTTCATTTTTTCAAAGTATTAGGATTATCCTATGGAATTTTCTATGTTTTTAGTTAGTTTAAAATGTTCGAAACTAATATTTCACTTTAAAACTAATATCACACACTCTGAGTCATACCGACTGGAACATGTTTCATATTGATGTGTATTTGATTGCTACATATTTAAAATAACATATGGATGATTTTTATGAAAATGGAAGACAATATGTGGGTATTTTTTTAGTTATCAGTAAAACAAATTGTTGTCTCACCCCTGTGTCAGCCTTTAATTTAAAAAGGTAAGGGATATCTATTGCCACAAATTTAAAAGATTTCTCTATAGAATAAAATATTTTTATTTAAATATTTTATTACTCTTACGTCCCAAAAACTGGATTCTACCACCGACCTACGCCGGCCGATGTTAGGCCTCCCCTATGGTAAAATAGCTGTTCTAAATGCAACTATGCCCTTGGATTTTTGATCTGAGCACCCATTTAGGAGTTATTTGACTTTTTCAAGAAAACTGCACGCGTGCATAATTTAATAATTAAATTAAATTCAAACATTTTTTCCGGGCTCACCGTGCTTCGAAACTGCATGTCGTCTCAGAGCCTGGTCTCGAATTAATTCCCATATAATATTAACATAATACATGGAAAAATTCTGGACATTACATCACACCCACCTTAGGGATTTTACGTCCCTGAAAATCCAAAACAAGGGCTACTCAAAAAGATATGGGTACTGCATGCGAATTTGAGCCTCCTGCTCCCACGTGCTCTCCAAGAGATTCTCATGCTTCCACCGGACACACAACAAGGGAATAGCTCATCCACAAAGGATCTTCTCCTGTCGATCCTCAATCTCCACTGGCTACTCTGTAGAGGTCACCCCATCATCGATGTCCATCTCGCCCCAGTCGATAACGTGCGATGGATCGTGCACGTACCTCCATAGCTACGACACATGGAAGACGTTGTGTACCCGGTCCATCTGATGAGGTAGAAACAAGTGATATGCCACCTCTCCAACTCTACTCAGAATCTGAAAAGGGCCAATGAACCTAAGAGATAGCTTGCCGCCTTAGCCAAATCTCCGCAATCCCCATCGAGGGGATACCCGAAGGAACACATGGTCTCCCTCCTCGAACTCCAAGGGCCTCTGCCTCCTGTCGGTATATGATTTCTGCCGACTCTGTGCAGTCTTCATCCGCTCCTGGATGACCTGCACCTTCTCTGTAGTATCTCTCACCATCTCTAGGCCCATGAGTGCTGAATCTCCCGGGTCAGTCCAGAAAGTGGTGATCTTCAAGGTCACCCGTACAGAGCCTCGAATGGTGCCATACCAATAGTGGAATGATAACTGATGTTATAAGAAAATTTCACCAGTGGTAGGTGATCCTCCCAGCTATGAACGAAGTGAATTATGAATGCTCGAAGCATATCCTTCAAGACCTGGATGGTCCGCTTTGTCTGACCATCAGTCTAGGGATGAAACGTTGTGCTCAAGCAGAACTGAGTCCCAAAAGCTTCCTGCGATCCCTTCCATAACCAGGATGTGAAACGAGTATCACTATCTGAGATGACTGTGGATGTTACTCTATGAATTCTAACTATCTCCTTCACATAGAGGCATCCCAAGGACTCTACTGAACTCTTCCCCCGTATGGCTAGGAAGTGGGCCGACTTTGTGAGTCGATCAACGATCACCCAGATGGCATCGTGTCCCCTAGACGTACGTGGTAAACTCATCACGAAGTCCATGGATATCCCATCCCACTTCCACTCTGGCACCTCAAGGGGTTGAGTCAAACCTTCTAGCACCTGGTGCTCAGCCTTTACTTACTGACAAGTAGGGCACCAAGAGACAAACTCTGCCACACCGTTCTTCATTCCTGGCCACCAGAACTGATGTTGGATGTCCTGATACATCTTTTCTATGCCCGTATGCACCGCCAAAGGGGATGTATGGAACTCCCACAGAACCTCCTCTCGCAATGTCACTGGTACTATAGTGCGCCCTCTGAAAAGAACAACATGCTCCCAACCATCTGAATATCCATCAGCAGCATCACCAGTGGATATCTGAGCACGTAGTGTAGAGACCTGAATCTTGACGTACATAGACATTACATTACTTTTTCAGAATACTTTGTACATAAAAAAAACACACAAACAAGGACCATAATAGTTTAGTGTCTTTGGAAACTCGTAATATAATCTTCTAATCATTGTGAGAGATCTTCAACATCTCCCATAAAGATCTTCCCTTTTTTTCTTACCTAAAACCTTTCTTTACATCCTGGGAAAAAAGCATATAAAGGGTGAGCTCAAATGCGAAGTAAGGGTAAACAAAAGAAATATCAATCACATCATATACATAAGAACATAACTTTTGGAAATCTTAACCTGCAAAAGAGATCATAATTTCATAACATGGGATAAATCATAGTAGTGTAATGTAATCCCAATAATCATAACTTAAAACATGAAACTTTGTGGAATACACACATAATCATATATAATAGTTTCTTATTAGTCAAGATACATTGACAAGACTATCTTAGTGGACGAAGTCCATTTTTGAACCGAGTTTACTCCTCATTTCAGTCCTATTTCACTGAACCTGTTTAACCTACCGTTCCATCCATGTCTATCTCATGAGATATAAAATCTTTACCCATTGCATTGGAGGGAGATATAGGTCCCACCCATCTCATAATTATATCATTATTATGTGTTCCACAAAATCATAAATCATACATCATTGCATAACCCATAAAAATTGGATTCTTAACATCATGACATCATAAAACATTTCATATAAGATAAAGAAATTCCTAAAAATAATTTCATCACAACATAATCAAATCAATGTAATAATAGGGATAGAAACATAACCCTATATTATCTTAGATGGAAAATAATTTTGATAAAACACTTAAACTCCATTCTTGAGGAAAATATCCTTTCAAAAATATTTTCTTTTCTTAACATGTCATAAAATTTTAAACAAAAAGAAGTTGATTAAAAATAAACTTGAAAACTTGTAAATTAAGCTTCTTGGAAATAATTTTTTAAAAATCCATTAATGCCGTATAAGTAAAAAAAACATTCTTCTCGTACTTTTGTCGAAAAAGTCAAAAAGTACCTTATATGGAAACCGAAGGAAAGATTCCATTCATAAAATGTGGTAAAAATTAAATAAAGGGAAAGAATGAATTTAAACATCCATGGAAGAATGGTAAACATTTTATGAAATCATTTTTAGAAAACATGGTCATGGATGATAAACGTAACCCCAGTAAATACTTACGTATAAGCAATATCGGATAAAAATGAGATTGAAAATTTATCCCTTACCTTAGGTCCGATTTGCTTCGTAAGTCTCCGAACCTCATGTATAATGATTTAAATAATGTTATTGAATTATTCCATAATCATACTCACTGTTATGATATCATATATGGTTCACTTATGACTTTATTTTACCCGTTCTTTTGTAAATTCCATGTTAAAGAGCGTTTTGGGTAAAATCGTTTCATTTGTTGTCCGTGTTTTAACTAGTAATTATTAATATGATTAATTAGATCATGATTACTTAATTCCAGAATATAAAACATGATTTATATATAATATATATTTAGAATATACATATATATAATAGATCAGTAAATGGAAAGAAATACACCGTTCATGGAGACGGTAGGCCGTACGTACGCATGAACGTTGTTTTCGTTTCCTTATTGTGTTGAATGGAATTAAGTAGATGACATACATATATACATAAATCCAGTAGCTTTATAATGTCATATATTTCATTATTATTTCTTATATATACTTTATAATCATTCTTAAATGGTTAACATGGAGAATGAATCTCATCGCGTCGTGGAGACGGTAGTCCGTACGTACGCACGAGTGATGATATCGTTTCCATAATTATTGAATTGTATTTGAGTGGATGATACGATATTTCAGAATCAGTATGATGTTATAATAACTATGTATAGTTATTCTTTACACCATTATACCCATCCATGTAAGGTGTTGGTGGAAAAACAGATTACACCACGGCGTGGAGACAGTATTCTGTACGTACGCACGCGCGGTGATTTTGTTTTCCGTAGGATGGATAGAAGGTAAAATGGGGTTGTTTCATATTTATAATAACAAATCAGTATATTATTGATACTGATTTTATTACTTTATAATGAAACAACTAAAGAAGAAGATGTTGAAGAAGAATGAAGCTTGAAAGAATTGGGAGAAGAAATTACCTCTTCTTCGATACGCCTCTTTGAAACCTCCTCTTAGGGCACTATGATTGGTCTTTAAAGTAGACTAGAACCTCTAGGATGTTTCTAGGGAAGTGGAGAAGATAAGTTTGTAGGGGTTGGCCGAGCTTGAAGGCTCAAATTGGTGTGAGGAGGAGAGGGAGGCAGTTCCCTTTTATAAGGGAGGAGAGGGGCTCCTTTGGAAAAACTAAAAATATTATTTTATTATAAAGTCAATTTCTGTTTTAAATAGCTCCAAATTGATTTATTTCGAAGCTAAGGTGGCGATGGGTCAAAATAATCTCATACAATAGAATTTAGACAATTTTAGGTTCCTATTTTAACCTTATCATTTAGATTTAACATTAAGTTTAATAATTTTACTTTTACCGTGTCTTCTTGTGTTCTTATACTATAAGATTTATAAACTTACTATAAGAAGCCAAACGAACCCCAAGTTGTTTATTATTAATATATATAACCTTATCTAAGTCATTTTGCCGAACCTTAGATTTTTAGGAATAAAATAACAATTAATAATATAATATTTGTTTAAAAAACTATTTTATGTCAATTTTGACACTATTTAGTAATTGATTTTTGTGAAACTCAGAACAGAATGATTAGTTCAAAAAAAGTTAATTAAATCAATAATAACATGTCTTATTAACCTATAAAATTAGTTTAATTCATAAAAAGGCTTAAATTTCATTTATTTGGGTATTTATAACATCAATTATGTCAATATTTCATTAATAAGATAATTATTGTATCATCTTTGTGTCATAATAAATGATTATTATTTAATCCCTAAAAATTATAAATAAATTCCTATGATGTAGATAATTGTATTATCTTTATAGATACTATTCATGTTCGAAGTTTCATGAAGTTTATCACTAAATTAAAATAATTATACTTATAAGATTTAAGAAAGTGACATGTTGTCACTTTCTTTGGTTTTAATAATAATCAAGTTATTTTCATGGACAAAAGTCCATTAAATGATTCTAATCCGACCCGTATGTGATATGGGGCGACTTTGAGTCATCCAATAGGATTTTGGCAGGTGTTATGGTAATTTTATAATCTTATATTTACCCTTAATTACCCGATTTACCTTTAACTATGGTAAATAAAATTTACTGTAGTTACTATTCATAATGCCCAAAAATAAAAATTAGTCTATTAATATAATTTGGACCCACTGATTTCAAATATGGAATCCATTTTTCCAAATTCAATTCATAGAAGTCGCAGAAATTAAATTAAAATTAATCCCGCTGTCGAAAGAAAATGGGTTTTGTTTAAAACATTACAAAAGATTGAATTGATTTAACCTACGAATTCAAAGTAAAATCAATGATAATGACATAAATTATATTAAATGGTAAAAATATTTTCTATTTATACTTTAATACCATTCAATATTATAATTTAACCACATAAATTATTACGATGAAAAAAGTTGTTTTTAATTAAAATATAGCGTGTTTTTACTATTCGTTAAAATATGAAAGTAATCAGAATGACATGAAAATTTTATCCAAGGTAAATTTTATATCCTTATTCCAAAGAATAATTTTATTTTTTAAAATTGAACTTATAAACATGTCAAAAACTAGATTTAAAGTGGGTGCACCATCAAAAGGCGGCAAAACTGCATTTTTTGAAAAATACTTATTTTACCCGAAAAAATTATTTTGTTCACATAAAATGTTTTTGAAAATTTATAAGATGAATAATAATGTTATAAAATTCAAAATATAGTTAATACTATTCATAACGGCTAGTTCATAATAATATTATAATGACATATCATTGTTTAGTAAAATCTGGTATTGCGTACAACACACACTATCGAAGAAGGTCGCGATTGCGTGTAATGCAAGCCAAGTCAGGGTTGCGTATATTGAAATAATCCTTTGTTGTTTCGTTATAACAGAATCCGACCATTTTTTCATTTATACATTGAATATATATATATATACTCAAGGTTACATAGAATGACTATTATCAAACAAACTGGAAATTGTGTGTAACACAATCTAAGAATAGCGTTGTGTATACTGCAAGCTAATACGGTGTTGTGTATAGCGCAAGATAATCTTGATGTATTGTACAATAGAAGATATGAATGAAATTAAAAAGAATATATCTTATAAAATCTCGGGTTATTACATTCTACCCCCCTTAAAATGAATTTTGCCCTCGAAATTTGTCGGGGTTATAAATGGTTTTCTACTTGAAAGTTTCTTTAATTAAAACCCACATCGCAAAAAGGAATACCAAAACATATCATTAAAAACTAAAGTATGAAATGTAATGGTTACCCAGATAAACTAATCATTGGGTTTCCACATAGGAGAACATAGGTGAAAATATGGATATGGAAGAGAAATATAACCATCATGTTCTGATAGAGAGTGGTAGAGAACATGGCTATGAAAAAGCCAACAATCACAAAGCCGTAGATTTGTAATGTTCTAGGGTACCATCTCATTCATAGGATATAAGGGCACTAGGGCAACATTTTTGGTTTTCAAGATCATTTCCCTAAAGTTGAAGAATTTGAATTAGAATAAATACTTACTTTATTTTGGTACAATCTCACTGTTGTTCGTGCCTTGAACAATTTCAACTTCATCCCTTAAATAAATGAAGTTGAATTTGTTATTCATGAAGTGTTAACAGATCATGTGATAGAATGACAAGTCATTCCATCTGTCCCAAACAAAAGGCTAGCAAAAGTTATTAAATATACATAAGTCGATCTATAGTGAGATTAATCATATATGGTTCCAAAAATGGACTTATACTTCATATATCATACTACTTAATATAATAAAACTAGTTTCTACTAAACAGTGACTTCCTGTAGGCCAGTGGTAGGTGATAAAGTCCAGTCGCACTTTGGTTGTGGGTTCGATTCCCACAGCCTTGTCCGACGCGATGGGCTATCACTCGTCCTACAGGTTGTCCTTTTTCTAAAACTATATTACTATAACATACCATTAATAATATCGAAAAATGTTTTATCCTTAAACAATACGAACTTATGTCCAACATAATCTATTCCAATCTTTAGCCTTATCTAAAATACTTCGGTCCAAGATCATAGTATAAAGAAAATGATTACTTGAAATGTCACATAACAATCACATGAATGCCGTCATTTATCCCCCATATAACATAAAATATATCTTGTTGGTCAAATTAAAAACATTTGAATACCTTAATCATGTATTCTCTTGAAGAATGAAAACCCATTGAA
The DNA here is from genome assembly GCA_963277665.1 of Viscum album. Classification (NCBI taxonomy): domain Eukaryota; kingdom Viridiplantae; phylum Streptophyta; class Magnoliopsida; order Santalales; family Viscaceae; genus Viscum; species Viscum album. Next base: position 739,450,805 of record OY728123.1, on the reverse strand, counting down.
CCTTAGTGAAAACATGAATGTAGTTAAAAGTTAACACTTTCCACATACCAAAATCCTAAAAATTCGTTATACTCAAACCATGATATCACTTAGTCCTTATATCAATCATGAGCTCATGAATACTGTCAAACATTTCATTTTCTCCTTATCCCGTCATTATGCGCATATCATCTGCTTTCCAAAATATTTGAATCACTTTTCAGGGTTACTGGTACCTTAAAATTATTGAAAACCACAATAGAATAATACAAAAATATTCTAATACACAATAAAAGTACCTCAACAACATTATTCTTGAATACCAATACATAAACACTTCAATCCATCCTCTTCAATTATTGTCCTAGAATAAGTCCTTCCTTGATTTATAAGTAACTTTTTAGGTCAAGGAATTGAGTTAGGTAATGCCCATGTTCTCCACAAATAATACATTGAACTCCATAACAGTGTTTCACTCTATGACCCTTTTCTCCACACAGATAACATCAGTCCCTCCATTTGAGGTATTCCTCAAGGTTCTTCTTCCCTTATTTAGAAATCTCAATCTTCCTTTCTTTATGCTCCTCAACATGCGAACATGCATAATAGTCTATCTTCCTCTTCTTTGTTGAATTAGGCATACAACTAAATTTCACCTTGTTAATCATATATCGCGATGACTGATTCGGCATAATCACAATATCTTTCTCTCTAGTGATTACACAATTTTGTTGCTCATAGTCATCAATTTGTCCATTGGATTCAATGTTAACCGAATTCCTTCTGGTTCCCTCCATTAACTAAAACACAAAAAGAATTCTATGAGAGGAAAAAATCATTCTAGAAAAAACAACATAGTAAAGTGGGAGTACCCTCAATATCTAACATCATAGGTTAAATTCTAAGATCGTTAGTGCAATTCTAGGACTATAACCTATACGTATACTTAACCATAGAGACATCCCTAGACATACCTTAGAATTATCTCTAGAGATCTCACTAAAGTTCTCACATCCTAGTTTCCAAAGGTTGACTAAACCTTTCCTCTGATACCAACTGTAGAGACCCGAAGCTTGACGTACACGAACATTACATTACTTTTGCGGAATACTTAGAACATAACAAAAACACGCATACAAGGACCGTAATAGTTTAGTGTCTTTAGAAACTCGGAATATAATCTTCTAATCGTCGTGAAAGATCTTAAACATCTCCCATAAAGATCTTCCATTTTTTTCATACCTAAAACCTTTCTTTAAATCCTGGGAAAAACCCATATAAAGGGTGAGTTCAAATGCGAAGTAAGGGTAAACAAAAGAAATATCAATCACATCATATACATAAGAACATAACTTTTAGAAATCTTAACCTGCAAAGGATATCATAATTTCATAACATGGGATAAATCATAGTAGTGTAATGTAATCCCAATAATCATAACTTAAAACATGAAACTTTGTGGCATACACACATAATCATAGATAATCATTTCTTATAAGTCAAGACACATTGCCAAGACTATTTTAGTGGACAAAGTCCATTTCTGAACCGAGTTTACTCCTCATTTCAGTCCTGTTTCACAAAACCGGTTTAACCTACCGTTCCAGCCATGTCTATCTCATGAGATATAAAATCCATACCCAATGCATTGGAGGGAGATATAGGTCAAACCCATCTCATAATGATACCATTATTATGTGTGCCACAAAATCATAAATCATACATCATTGCATAACCCATAGAAATGGGATTCATAACATCATGACATCATAAAACAATTCATATAAGATAAAGAAATTCCTAAAAATAATTCTATCAAAACATAATCAAATCAATGTAATAATAGGGATAGAAACAGAACCCTATATTATCTTTTATGGAAAATAATTTTGATAAAACACTTGAACTCCATTCTTGAGGAAAATATCCTTTCAAAAACATTTTCCTTTCTTAACATGTCATAAAATTTTAAACAAAAAAAATTTGATTAAAAATAAACTTGAAAACTTGTAAAGGAAGCTTCTTGGAAATAATGTTTTAAAAATCCATTAATGTCGTATAAGTTAAAAAAACATTCTTCTCGTACTTTTGTCGGAAAAGTCAAAAAGTACCGTATATGGTAACCAAACGAAAGATTTCATTCATACAATGTGGTAAAAATTCAATAAAGGGTAAAAATGAATTTAAACATCAATGGAAGAATGGTAATCATTTTATGAAAGCATTTTTAGAAAACATGGTCATGGATGATAAACGTAACCCCAATAAATACTTACGTATAAGCAATCTCGGATAAAAATGAGATTGAAAATTTATCCCTTACCTTAGAGGTCCGATTTGCTTCATAAGTGTCCGAACCTTTTGTATAATGATTTAAATAATGTTATTGAATTATTCCATAATCATACTCATTGTTATGATATCATATATGGTTCACTTATGACTTTATTTTACCCGTTCTTTTTTAAATTCCATGTTAAAGAGCGTTTTGGGTAAAATCATTTCATTTGTCATCCGTGTTTTGACTTGTAATTATTCATATGATTACTTAGATCATGATTAATTAATTACATAATATGAAACATGATTTATATATAATATATATTCAGAATATACATATATATAATAGATCAGTAAATAGAAAGAAAAACACCGTTCATGGAGACGGTAGGCCGCACGTACGAATGAACGCTGTTTTCGTTTCCTTATTGAGTGGAATGGAATTAAGTAGATGACATACATATATAAATAAATCCAGTAGCTTTATAATTTCATATATTTCATTATTATTTCTTATATATACTTTATAATCATTCTTAAATGGTTAACATGGAGAATGAATCTCATCGCGTCGTGGAGACGGTAGTCCGTACGTACGCACGAGTGATGACATCATTTCCATAATTGTTGAATTGAATTGGAGTGGATGATATGATATATCAGAATCAGTATGATGTTATAATAACTATGTATAGTTATTCCATACACCATTATACCCATCCATGTAAGGTGTTGGTCGAAAAACAGATTACACCACCGCATGGAGACGGTATTCCGTACGAACGCACGCGCGGTGATTTTGTTTTCCGTAGGATGGATAGAAGGTGAAATGGGGTTGTTTCATATTTATAATAAAAAATCAGTATATTATTGATACTGATGTTATTACTTTATAATGAAACAACTAAATAAGAAGAAGTTGAAGAAGAAAGAAGCTTGAATGAATCGAGAGAAGAAATTACCTCTTCTTCGATACACCTCTTTGAAACCTACTCTTAGGGCACTAAGATTGGTCTTTAAATTAGACCATAACCTCTAGGATGTTTCTAGGTAAGTGGAGAAGATAATTTGTCAGGGGTTGGCCGAGCTTGAAGGCTCAAATTGGTGTGAGGAGGAGAGAGAGGCAGTGCCCTTTTATAAGGGAGGAGAGGGGCTCCTTTGGAAAAACTAAAAATATTATTTTATTATAAAGTCATGTTCGGTTTTAAATAGCTCCAAATTGAATTTATTACGAAGATAAGGTGGGGATGGGTCTAAATTCTCTCATCCAATATAATTTATACAAGTTTAGGTTCCTATTTTAACCTTATCATTTAGATTTAACATTAAGTTAAATAATTTTACTTTTACCGTGTCTTCTTGTGTTCTTATACTATAAGGTTAATAAACTTAATATAAGAAGCCAAAAGAACCCCAAGTTGTTTATTATTAATATATATAACCTTATATAATTCATTTGGCCAATACTTAGATTTTTAGGAATAAAATAACAATTAATAATATAATATTTGTTTTAAAAACTATTTTATGTCAATTTTGACACTATTTAATAATTGATTTTTGTGAAAATTATAACATAATGATTAGTTATAAAAACGTTAATTAAATAAATACTATCATGTCATATTAACCTATAAAATTATTTTAATTCATAAAAAGTCTTAATTTAAATTTATTTGGGTATTTATAACATCGATTATGTCAATATTTCATTAATAATATAATTACTGCATCATCTTTGTGTCATAATAAATGATAATTATTTAATCCATAAAAATTATAAATAAATTCCTATGATGTATATTATTGTATTAGATTTCTGGATACTATTCAGGTTTGAAGTTTCATGAAGTTTATCACTAAATTAAAATTATTATACTTATATGATTTAAGAAAGTGACATGTTGTCACTTTCTTTGGTTTTAATAATAATTAAGTTATTTTCAGGGAAAAAAGTCCATTAAATGATTCTAATCCGACCCTTAGGTGAAATGGGTCGAATTTTGGTCATAAAATAGGATTTTGGAAGGTGTTAGGGTAATTTTATAATCTTATATTTACCCTTAATTACCTGATTTACCTTTAATTATGGTAAATAAAATTTACCGTAGTTACTATTTATAATGTCCAAAAATAAAAATTAGTATATTAATATAATTTGGACCCACTGATTCCAAATATGGAATCCATTTTTCCAAATTCAATTCACAGAAGATTCGGAAATTAAATTAAAATTAATCCCGTTGTCGAAAGAAAACGGGTTTTTGTTTAAAACATTACAAAAGATTGAATTGATTTATCCTACGAATTCAAATTAAAATCAATGCTAATGACATAAATTATATTAAATGGTAAAACTATATTCTATTTATACTTTAAGACCACTCAATATTATAATTTAACCACATAAATTATTGTGATGAAAAATGTTGTTTTTAATTAAAATATAGCGTGTTTTTACTATTCATTAAAATATGAAAGTTATCAGAATAACATGAAAATTTTATCCAAGGTAAAATTTTATATCCTTATTCCAAAGAATAATTTTATTTTGTAAAATTGAACTTATAAAAATGTAAAAAACTAGATTTAATGTGGGTGCGCCATCAAAAGGCGCCAAAACTGCATTTTTTTTAAAATACTTATTTTACCCGAAAAATTTATTTTGTTCACATAAAATGTTTTAGAAAATTTATAAGATGAATAATAATGTTATAAAATTAAAAATATAGTTAATACTATTCATAACGGATATTTCATAATAATATTATAATAACATATCATTGTTTAGTAAAACCCAGTATTGCGTACAACACAAGCTATCGAACAAGGTCGCAATTGCGTGTAATGCAAGCCAAGTCAGGGTTGCGTATAGTGCAAGACTCCTTTGTTGTTTCGTTATAATAGAATTCAACCATTTTTTCATTTATACATTGAATATATATATATATACTCAATGTTACATAGAATGACTATTATCAAATGAACTTGAAATTGTGTGTAACACAATCTAAGAATAGTGTTGCGTATACTACAAGATAATACGGTGTTGCGTATAGCGCAAGATAATATTGATGTATTGTACGAAATAAGATATGAATGAAATTAAAAAGAATATATCTTATAAAATCTTGGGTTATTACACGTAGAGTCTCACATCATGCATCCTCGTGTTGTGCTTCCCTGACTCGCTATAAGAGTGGAGGGGTAACAACCATCAACTGAAGGTAAGCTCCCTCATCTCCATCCATGAAGGATAACTGTAAGGAGGCCAACTGCCTCATCGTCTCATCCAATAACTGCAAACTGGATTTCCTACTAAGAGCATCTGCCACCATGTTCCCCTTCCCAGGAGTATAAACGATCTCAAAGTCGTAATCATAGAGGAACTCAATCCATCTCCTCTATCTCAAATTCAGATACTTCTGAGAAAAGACCTATCTAAGACTCTTGTGATCAGAGTAGAAGTTAAACCGCTCACCCATCAGGTAGTGCCGCCACATCTTCAAAGAGAAGACCACCGCTACCAACTCAAGATCATGGGTCGCGTAGTTCTGCTCGTGTGGCCTCACCTGATGTGAGTCATAGGCAATCAACACTTGCCTCTGCATCAAGACACAACCAAGACCAGTTCCTTATGCGTTACAGAACACTATGTACTCAACACCCTCCTCCGATAATCTCAAGATCGGGGCACTCGTCAAACTCTATCTCAACTGTTGGAAAGCCTGCTGGCATCTCTCGATCCACACGAAAGGCTATCCGTTTCGGGTCAAAGCTGTCATGGGTGCTACAATCCTGGAGAAATCAAGGTCGAATCTCTGATAGTAGCCTGCCAACCCAACGAAACTCCGCACCACCGTCACGCTCCGGGGTGGCTCCCATGCTAGCATTTCCACCACCTTGGCTGGGTCCACTGCTACACCATCCGTCGAGATAACGTGTCCTAGAAAATGGACCTCCTGTAACCAGAACTAACACTTCGAGAGTTTCCCATACAACTGGTGCTCTCAGAGTGTGTCCAGAACTGTCCTTAGGTGTCTCACGTGCTCCTCCTCGGATGAAGAGTACACAAGGATATCATCGATGAAGACCACTACAAACCGGTCTAGGTAGGGATGAAAGATCTGGTACATGAGTCCCATGAATACTATCGGGGAGTTCGTCATGCCGAAGGGAAACACCAAGTACTCATAGTGACCGTAGCGACATCTGAAATCTGCCTTTGGTATATCCTCCTCCCATACTCGCAACTCGTGATAGCCTGATCGTAGATCAACCTTAGAGAATCGTCGTGCCCCTCTCAACTGGTCAAAGAGGTCATCGATCCTTGGTAGTGGATACAGGTTCTTCATGGTCACCTTTTTCAAGCGCTGGTAATCCACACATAGCCTCAAGCTCTCATCCACCTTCTTGGCAAACAGCACTGGGGCCGCCCAGGGTGAAATGCTGGGTCTCACAAAGCCCTTCTTCTGCAAGTCCTCCAGCTGCACCCTCAGCTCACGAAGCTCTACAGGAGCCATCCGATATGCTGATGCTGATATCGGTGTTGTCCCGGGTTGTAAATCAATGCAGAAATATATCTCCCGACGGGGAGGTAGCCCGGGGACATTCTTTAGGAAGATGTCCTCATACTCAACCACTACTACTAGAAACTGGAAACTCGTAACATCTACTGCGTCAAGGGATAGGGTAGCCAGCTGATGTGAAATCGGTTGTGCCCTCCTATGCAATAGTACATCCTGTGCTTCCTAGGTCTCTCTTTCACCGAAAAAAGAGAACCTCGTTCCATCACTGCGGACACACCGCACCCTTCGCCTAAAATAGTCTACCTGGGCATGAACTGTGGATAGCCAATCTATACCAAGAATGAAATCGTAAGGCCTCGATGCTACCACCATGAGGTTCCAACCCAAACTCTCACCTCCAAGGTTCAGGTCACACTATCTATAGAGTTGTGTGATCTCTAAATCTTCTTCATTCGGTGTTTCTAAGCATAAGGGTCGAGTCAACATCTCAACTGGAATCTCAAGGTCTCGAACAAGATAAGCATCCAGAAAGGAATGACTAGTACATATGTCTATCAATACGACATCCAAAGTAGAAAAGACATAGATAGTACCTCTAATCATTCCGAGAGTACCTGGGGCATAAGCCTATGCCACCTGCAGCTATTCATTCCTTTTTCCACCAGCTCCCTGAGCCTGGGGTGGACCTCCTAGGGGTGGTGGTGATAAAAGGTCAAAACACCGACCACCTACAGCTTCTCTCCCAGCTCCCCTACCACGTCTGCCACCCCACGGATCTGTCTGCTCCACACGTTACCTCTACCTCGGTGGTCCATCCACTACTCTCGTGTCAGTAGTACGGCGGTTCGGACAATCACAAGTGAGATGTCCCCTGCCATCACATGAGTAGCATCACCTCTCTCGAGTCTGGATGGATGCACCATGTGAACCCTATACGGTAGATCCCATGTCATGGGATCTCCTCTGAAAACATCTCTCATGCCTGGGTCCCTGACGTCGGCTCCCTGCTGCCGAGGTCTCTACTCTAATTCGCCCACTACTGAAAAATTCCGGCTGTCTCTACTCTGCAAAGAAGCTCTCGACCACCAAAGCCTGCTCGAGCACCCTAGCATAAGTAGGAATTCTCATAGGGATGATGCTAGCTCGGATATATCTATGCAATCCCCGCTCACAATTCCAAGCTCTGGAGTACTGAGCTCTGACCATATCCATCAAATACTGCGATAGGTCAGTAAATCTCGAAGAATAGTCAGCCACCATCATGGTTCCCTGCTGGAGCTGAAGAAGCTCCTGTATGCGTACTGCTCTTAGGGTAACTGGTGAAAACTCCTCTCCGAAGAGACACTCAAACTCTGACCATGAAAGTGCCTATTCGTCGTGGGTCTGGATAACCAAACTCCACCATCGTCTTGATGAGACCTGCAGAAGCCTCACTACCAGGATCACCATCTGGTCTACTGGTCACCTGACCAAATGGAAGACTCTTCCCAGTGCCTCAAGCTAGTCCTCTGCTGCCTAAGGTTCAGGCTCGCCTCGAAACCTGAGGGGTCTTTGTCTCTGAAACTCATGGAGTGCGCTCAGCCTATGCTCCTCCTCTACTAGTATTGTAGGCAATAAACACTACTCCATAGAGGGGGGATAACTGGCACACCACCTGGTGGTAAAACTGGGGGATCTGGTCCCTATATTGAGGCTTCATCACCAAGGGGCTCATCCTCGTGATTGAGCTGCTGGATCCAAGTGGGTGCGCATCGCGGAGGCATCCTGTTAAAGTAACAATATGTATCTCACTCAGTGAGTATATCTAGAGAGATGACTCAAAAAGGACATGGAAACCACAACCCATTCCTATATGATGCATGTACCAATATTTTTTCCCCCTGCAACTAGTGTTATCATGTTACGAGTCAAAAATCAAGTTATTAGAGTCCTGGTGTATGGATACGTCGTCCGCCAGCACCATCACTAAGGTCCCTGGCCTGAAATCTGAACTCGAAACACTTAACACTATTGCCCCAAACCAACTCACAGACTCTCCGCCCTAATGTAGAACTGACCACCTCTAATACCACTATGTCATGACCCATCCCAATGGGGCCCGAGTCGCAACTCCCCAAGCCTGCCTCCAATTGGCCAGGGGCTGGTAACTAGCACCGAATAGGCATGCTACTAACATGGGAGGAATTGCCTATAAACCTGTACACACGCACACACATCTCCAAGACCACAAAGCAGAAAATTAAAAACTACAAAATGGAAAAGATGCATGCATGCGCTAAAACCCAACCACAGAGTACGACAGGAAAGTAATGTACAAGAAAGTAAAACCTCGGGGAAAAAGTACAAGCCCACCAAAGAGAGTTTGTAACAAAGTCCAACCTGTAAAGAAAGGTACTGGGACTGTAGTCTGTAGCTGTAGAAACACACCTCAGCCTGTCTGATCTCACTGAGTATCGTCTGGTCCTAGTCCACCTAGAATCCTGTGAAAGGCTCGCTCGTCTGCACAAGACACGACACGTGCGAGCAATGCTCATGCATGGGTGAGTATAACAATACCCAGTAGGACACCCCAAAACCACAAAGGAAATACCACAAGGTAAAATACCACAAATGAAAGGTACAGTCAGCTCTACACAGTATATTTATACCAAACATATAACAAAAACATCCAGATGTACTCATGCACGACCTTCTATCGTGGATACCACCACTAGGATCCAGCTCGAAGATTCCACTAAGCATGCAACTGGGAGAACACGCTCCGAGGTATGAAGGGAGAGATATGAAGTACTCGTTCCAGGAGAACACACTCCACAAGTACCTTGAGAACATGATGCTTAGATGAGTATCACAACCATTTCATGGGGTGATTCTGACAACTCAGTCTGAGCTAATCCGCTAAGTAGAGGATGGGTGCCCGGGAAATGTTGGTCACGTCAATACCAAGAACTCTACCTAGGGTTCCAAATGAATAGAGGATCCGGCTCTAAGTCTCACAGAGGGGATTCCAACAACTCTATTCAGGAAGTTCTGCTGAAGGGATCATACTCATGTGTAAATGAAATTATACCAGAACCTTTAGGGAAAAGACCAAGGGTAAGAACCCTAAGAAAACTAGTCCAAGTCACAGAAGAAAATTGGCTCAAGTCATTTAAGACAGGTTACAGGGCATGTAGTATGGTTACACGCCATGTTCCTTGACCCCGGGTACTGCCCGTGTAAACAACCGTGTCATTTGTTCAAGCCACGTAAAACCAAACTACACGGCATATAGAAAAAGTACATGTCGTGTCCCTTGACCCCGAGTACTGCCCGTGTAACCGGCCCGTGTCATTCGGCTTGTCGGATATAAAGAAACTACACGGCATGTAGAAGAATCAAACGCCGTGTCCGAGCACCTGGGGCTCGCTCAGTGTACGCTGGCCATGTGCTCGTACGTGGTCTCTGCCCGTGTCCGTGTCGCCTGCCCGTGTACCAGTACACGGGGTATCCCGTGTATCTGGTCGGGTCTGGCCGGGGAGGGGTATACATGGTGTTTCCTTGGCCGTGTACCCTGCCCGTGTCTGTGTACTCCCAAAGTACACGTCATGTAGTCCTGCCGATGAACACATGATGTGTATCCCATACTACACGGCATGTAGTCGGGAAATTTCCAGAATCACTGTCTTCCTCCGCACGCCTCGGCCAAATCTCCGGTTCTTTATCCAACCGTTCATTCATCATGAAACTCCGGATTTGGGGTATTTTCACCCCTACAAAACTGATTCCTTCAGTTTTGGGATTTCTATCAACCTTGATAACGCATCCCGATCCGCCCGCACGAAAATGCTCGAAGAACGGGAATTTCCGAACCACATTGATTTGTCCACCATCGTCGCCATCGCACCTCCACTAGGTCGTCTCGATGTTGGATCTTTGATTTCATATCGTTGCGCCAACAAACGAATGTGCAATGATCGATTTCCTCCAAGAATTCATAGAATGCACATGAATAATGCGTAGGAATTGGGAGAGAAAAACACAACAATCAAGAGTGATGAACCCCAATCTATGTTCTTGTCGATCATGGTTCATCACCGTTAGAAGGTTGAATGAAAACCAAATTAATTTCAAGAATAAAATCCCCACGATTCCCGTAAAAGCCCATACCTCTAGAACGATCGATCCACGGGCTAATATGTTCATGGATTAATCCGTGTCCATCGTGGAAATCAAAAACAGGGAAGAAATCACAATTTAAACATCCTACCTGGATTCTGGGGCATTCATCGGCGATGATCTGGTCATTGCATTGTCGTCGCCGCGTTGGGAGGTTTTCTCCAGAGCCTCTAGAGCCGCCAAGGGTTTCAAGGTTATGAGGTTTGTAACCCTGGACCCTTGCGCCAGCCTTTAATTAATAAAGTTAAGGGATATCTATTGTAGCATATTTAAAAGATTTCACGGCAGAAGAAAATATTTTTATTTAAATATTTTATTACTCTTACGTCCCAAAAACTAGATTCCATCACCGACCTGTGCCGGCCAATGTTAGGCCTCGCCAAAGGTAAAAATGTTGTTCTGAACGTAACGATGCCCTCATATTTCTAATCTGAGCACCCGTTTAGGAGTTATTCCACTTTTTCAGGAAAACCGCACGCTTACGTTATTTAATTATTTAATTAAATTCAAACATTTGTTCCGGGATCACCGGGCCTCGAAACTGCATGCCGTCTCAGAGCCTGGTCTCGATTTAGTACCCATATAATATTAAAATAATACATGGAAAAATCTGAAACATTACATTATATCCCTGACAACCATAACAGATTCAATGATAACAAATAAAATAGGCAATAAATATCGAACCACCCTCTATCCATTATTTTATTTATGAAGGTTCTAGGCATAGCAGAAGCGCATGGGTGGATGTGCCAACTTGTATTTTTTTTCATTAACAATTATCAATCCGGGATCAATACGACGATAAATGCCAGTCTCCACAGATCGAATCATAGAAATAGAAAAAGTAAAGTAAAGTCTCGGAACCACAAAGTAGGATCGTTACATGTTGATTATAATTAATTTAGTAAATTGAAAAGAATTACCTTTTAGTGTTCTTTATTCATTGATATTATTGATCATTTTCTGATGTGACTCATTGTAGCGTCACAGAAGCCATGTGTAGACTTCCTCTAGCGGTGATCCACGCGTGCAACTCATATCTCTGGACGTCTCCAAAGGAGTCTCCGGGTGCTAGCATGGAGAAACCTTTGCTTGCATTGTCCACCTTATATCCTCTTGACCCGATGGAAGAGGATCTCTCTCGGTCTTGAGAGTGTTCTTGGAGGAAGAGGTTCTTTTAGCATTGAAATAATTCTCCATAATTTTTGTGCACAATGATTCTCTTGTCTTAGGAATAGAGTTGGGGTTGTGAGGATATTTATAATTGGGTTTGAGGTTATAGAGTCATGACAATAAATAAACGCATTATGCATTTTATTTATTTCATTAACTCTTTTGAAAACCCCATGTCGAGTCATTAATTCCTTGACATGCTCCCACACTGATTATAATAAATATCATTTAATAAAATGATATTTCCTCAAAATCCCGACGCAAAAAACTACACGGCGTGTAATCATAAATACACGGCTTGTACTTTTTTTCATTAAAAACTACATGGCGTGTAAATTCAATGTACACAGCATGTATATCTTGTTTTCATTTATTCATTTCCTTTCCAAAATGAAAACAACATGGCATGTACATTTAATAATACACGGCGTGTACTTGTTTTCAAAATAAAAACTACATGATGTGTAATCATTAATACACAGTGGGTACTTGATTTCATATTATTCTTCCTCCATCATTAAAATGATTTAGGATTCCTTGAATAATTATTAAACCACATATGGGAATAATCGTTATTCTACTTGAAATACTTGAATGCACTTAGTGTGTGTCCCTCTAGGCCTCTTTCTCGTTGGCATTAGGCGGGCTTTCCTAATGTCCAAGATTACTGTCTAGTAACGGGTCAAGGCACCCAAGATAAATAAGTTGACACCGCATTAACGTATCACCTCATACGAATGCTTACTGTTTAATTTCATCCCTTTGTCTTAATATCTCATCAATCAGGTATCATGGCAGTGTCATAAACCTATATGCTTGATCTGTCGTTCTTTGACTTCCAGAAATAAACTCGTCGTGTCACCATGGACATGGAATTTGTTTGACAGTTCTATTTCAATCAAAGGGCCCAATATATCTACTTCCATAAATATATAATGGAAAATCCTTCTTCGAAATACCCATTAACAGCATGTCATTCATGACGCACCCAACGTACCCTACTTCCCACCAACTCTCTTTATGACGGTTTTTTTCAGGAAATCTAAGTGTGCGATTCATGACATGAGTTAATGATAATTTTATAATCTAAGGACCATTACACACGCTCATAGAAAGAAATGTCTAATGACACCAAGACATGCGGAATTGCTACTGGTGGGTCTGTTCTCATAATCTACCATCTTGGAGATTACCAAGTGCAAACTCCATGAGAGAAAGTCTCGTTTTCTTATGAGTACTCGTGCATGACGGTCTGTATACTATGTGTCCTATCATAGTATGACATCCAACCACAGAACTTTATTTAAGAATATTATTATAGAATTTCATGGTTCTCAACATAGAGTGGATCTGCCATGACATTATTAATTCAACAAATATTCAAGGACATTATTTTATTATAGTCATGCAGAACAATGAACAATATATAATAAGAGAACATTCATGTAATCAATGTACAAAACAGTTGGTTCTAAGCACACCAACCCTTACAAACTCCCACTTGGACTACAGACAAATTCCTACCACTATTAGTCCGCTATACCTCACATGATGATCATGTTTCTTCTGAGTTAAGGCTTTAGTCAAGGGGTCTGCCACGTTGTCTTCCATGGAAATACTGCCCTCTGCAACTTCACCTCTCTGAGAAAAATCCCTCAAGATATGATACTTCTAAAGTATGTTCTTTGTCCGATGATGTGACCTTAGCTCTATTTCAAGTTCCATCGCTGTAGTATTATCACAATAGAGTGTGATAGGATCTTTAATGCTTGGTGCTACATCTATCTCTTGGATGAATCTTCACATCCACACTACTTCTTTAGCTGCCTCAGAAGCTGCGATATACTCAGACTCTATTGTATAATCTGCCACCACACTTTGCTTTGAGCTCTTCTAGCTCACTGCACCTCCATTCAAACTGAAGATGTATCCAGTCTATGACTTCATGTCATCTTGATCAGTCTAGAAACTAGATTTTACTTTTCCTATAATGACTAGTTCCTCATCTCCTCCATAAACCAAGAACATATCCTTTGTACGCCTCATATACTTAAGGATAGTCTTGACTGCCATCCAATGGCGGTCTCCTGGATCAGCTTGATATCTGCCTACCGCACTTAATGCGTAAGCAACATCTATCCTCGTACATATCATCGCATAAATGACTGACCCAATCGTGGATGCGTAAGGGATCCTTTCCATTCTCTTTCTTTCCTCATGTGTCTGAGGACACATTTTCTGGGAAAGATGAATGCCATGTGCACTTGAAACAATCCCCTCTTGGATTGTTCCATACTGAATATCTTCGGTATCTTTTCAATGTATGTACTTTGACTCAGGCCCATCATTCTCTTGGATCTATCATGATGGATCGTAATCCCAAGAATACATGTTACCTCGCCCAAGTCTTTCATGGAGAAGCATTTATCTAACCATGCCTTAACTGACTGTAATATAGGTACTTCATTTCCAATTTATAATATGTCATCAACATATACTATTAGGAAAATGACTCCACATCCACTAAACCTCTTGTAGACACAAGGCTCACATTCATACATTACAAATACAAATTCTGTTACAACTTCATCAAAACGAATGTTCCATGACCTTGATGCTTGCTTTAATCCATAAATGGATTTCTGCAACTTTCATACCTTGTTGGCATACTTTGGATTCCCAAACCCTTCAGGTTGTGTCATGAAGACATCTTCCTAGAGATTCCCATTAAGGAATTTTGTTTTGACATCCATTTTCCAAATTTCATAGTCATGGTAAGCAGTAATGGCCAATAGGATTATGATGGATTTCAACATCGCAACTGGTGAAAAGGTTTCATCATTTTCAATTCCTTGATTTTGTCTAAAACCTTTTGCAACTAGTTGTGACTTATAGGTGATGAATTTCTCCTCCATGTCCAGTTTCATCTTGAATACCCATTTATTACCAATAGGCTTTACATCAATTGAAGGATCTACCAAAATCTAGCCTTGGTTTTGGTACATGGAATCCATTTCAGAATTCATGCCTTCTTTCCACTTGGAAACATATGTGCCTTGAAAATATTCCTTGTAGGTAAGAGGATCATAAATGTAAACCAATAATGAGTCACCATCGTCGGTGAAAAGAAAACCATATCATTCTGGTTCTCTCACCTCTCTCGTTCTCCTACGCAGTTCTTGTGTCTCTGGAACTGATTGTTCTTCCACGGGGCTTTGTGGAATCTGTTCTTGTACCAACTCATGTGTGTCTTGATCCTTGACTTCCTCGAAGTCTATCTCGCTCCCACTATCTCTTTTGGAGATGTTCTCTCTCTCAAGGAATATGTAGTGTCTTTCCACTGTAACCTTTTTGTATGTGGGGTTGTATAGGTAATATCCCCTTGTTTCCATGGGATATCCTATAAAGATACACTTTGTGCCTCGGGTGAAAGTTTGTTTCTTAAAGAGTCTTTAAGAAATGCTTTGATACCCCACATATGTAAATTCGATAACATGGATGTGCGTCCACTCCATAACTCATATGGAATACCATTTATCGATTTAGTTTGTACTTGGTTTAGTATGTGTGCTATTTTTTGTAATGCATATCCCCAAAAGGATAATGGAAGGGTCACATGACTCATCATTGATCTCACCATGTCCAGCAGGATGTGGTTCCTCCTTTCACATACACCATTACACTTAGGTGTGTAAGGATGGGTGAGTTGAGATATAATCCCAAACTCCAATAAGAAATTAATGAAGTCCTGATTAAGATATTATCCTCCTCTGTCTGAGTAGAGTTTCTTAATCTTCTTACTAATCTTCTTCTAAACTTCATTATTGTATTCTTTGAACCGATCAAAAGAATATGACTTATAACTCATTAAGTAAATATATCCATATCTAATAAAATTGTCTGTAAAAGTTATGACATATGAGAACCCACCCCTTGCTTCAACTAGAAATGTACCACACACATCTGTGTGAACTAATTCTAGAGGATCTTTATCTCACTCACCTTTCCCACTAAATGGGGATTTGGTCATTTTTCCTTGTAGACACGCATGACATACACCAAATTTTTTTAGTTCGAAAGAATCTAAATACCCATATTGATGTAATTTTGTCAAACTTTTCTCATTTACATGATTAGCTAGTGATACCAAAGTAGGGTGTGGTATGAGTCATGTGAATTAACTTTTTAATCGATTTACATTACTAGGTTTGTGTAGTCTAACTCATAAAGGTTGTTATATAAATGTGACCTGCCAAAACAAATGCTATATTTATAAAATTAGCAAAATCCACTTCCAAACTTGAAGCTGAATCCAATAGTATCTAATCTAGATACTGAAATAATGTTTTTGGTTATAGAGGGTACATAATAACATCATTTCAGAACCAAGACCATCCCAGTATGTAATGTGGGGTGGTAGTCTCCGACAGCTACAGCAGCGAGTCTGGATCCGTTGGCTACTCATAGATCCACCTCACCTCGGTAAATCTTTCTGAATCTACTTGGTTCCTGTATTTGGATATAAGTGTAAGCACCACAGGCAGTATCTAATACCGAATTGGTAGAAATAGATAGATTTCATTCGATAAAAACACACATAATGCTTCTCCTTGCTTCCTTGGCTGGGTGCAGTTTCTCTTCCAGTGTCCATTCTTTCCACATGATAAACAAACTTCCTCTTCTTCTCTTTCCTCCCCTTTGATCTTCCTTTTCTTGGAATGCCTTGAGGATGTTTTGGGCTTAAATATCATTGCCTTCCCTTTCCTTTTATTCACCATGAGGATATAAAGCTTTTCACGCTTCATGTCATTTCCCACTTGGAGAATGAGGATAAGAAGATCAGATAAAGACTTCTCAATGTTGTTCATATTGAAGTTCACAACAAAGTTTAAGAAGCTCTGGGGGAGTGATGCAAAAATGAGATTGGTACCCAGTTCATTGGGGAGTTTAAACCCTAGAACCTCCAAGCGCTCAATGTATCCAATGATCTTGACTACATGAGGCTTGACTGGGGCACCCTCTCTAAGCTTTTTCTAAAATAGATCCTTAGAGATCTCAAACCATTCATGTCTTGATCTCTCCTGGTATAGACCGCAGAGGTGCACAAGCATGCTATAGGCATCCATGTCTTCATGAGACTTCATGATCTCACTAGACATTGATGACAACATCAAACATTGAACATCGAGTGTATCACTCATATGTTGATCATAGACCTGGAAATCTTCATCACTCACCCTTTGGGCTGGAAGATCAGGAAGTGAGGACTCCAGCATGTAAAACTTTCATTCATGACGCAGGATAATCTGAAGGTGCCTAAACCATTCCTAAAATTTACTGTTGGTGAGGATATTTTCTTTATATAGAATTGATTTTAGATAAAATGTGGTTGAAAAGTTTTTCATTTCGATTATACAAATTAAAAGAGCAGATTTATCAGTACCTTTTGATTACATTTTATGAAAAATAATAAATGAATGTATTAATTCTCCCACTATTTTATCAAGTCCCAATGGACCTCACCATTGAACTCAGAATGTCCAGTTTCTTTGACATTCTAGTGGAAAGGATCCATATTCCCCTTAGTATAACCCCAACAAGGGTTGGTCAAGATATTTGAAGGTATTTAGGTAGGAAGGTCTTTTCCAACTGTGAGCTTATAGTTCCTTGATCTGTTGAGTGGACTCCCCAATCCTAAAATCCTGACTTGGATTTTCACAACTCTTGCCTCCAATATTACATCAGGTCTAGCAAGGGATACTCCTCATGATGTAATAAGGTTAAGTTAACCCGAAACCTTTCATAAGGGATTCATTTATAAAAGTTAGTGTCCCAACAAGGGTCGGTCAAACACATAGTTTTATTGAGTCTTTCCCTTAATCAATTAACATAAGGATTGGTCTGACTTAATATGGTATTTGAGGGATTTTAATCTTTATGCGTATTTTTGAATTATCACATGCTTGTTAATATTAAGTGATTATTTCTTAAGGGATTAACCATGTTCTGATAATGTTTACACATAGTCCAATTTTTATTTTATTCCATCTTTACAATCTTGTTTATCAATTATGTGATTGTGGAAACATATACATAATAAATAAAACATGCAATCAGATAGAATTAAACTGAGATGGCATGATCATGAGCTTTTATTGGTTAGCTTATCTAGAGGTTTTGATAAGCTAACCCTGACCTAGGGAAAACACCTTTAACCTGATGGTTCGTGTTTTGCCACTCCCACCTGCCCACATTTTTATCTTATTGGGTTGGTTTCCCCTCATCTTCGGATTTTGAACTGTCTCCTCTGGCTTGGGAGATCCTCCATTACAAGGGGTTTACATTAAAGAAACCATGGGCACAGAAGCCCTACATTTTATTGGAAGAAGGATCACATGCCATCAAATTTAAATTAAACAAATTTAATTAGAACCATACACACATACAAAGGGTCTTTGGTCTAGCTCATGATCATCCATAGCATGAAACACCATTCACGCATATTTAGAATTCAAATTATTTTAATCATTCTATTATTCATGATAATTTGGGATTGAATTCAATTAATTTTGATCTTATAATTAATCAATTCTTTATCTTAAATTCCTTTCAAAATTTTTGTCAGATTTTTCTCCTCCATATTCCTTGTACGGTGTCTTTGTACATTTGGAGGAAACCTGGTGAAATAACATTTTTTTAAAGAACACAACGTGTAGTTTATATTTACATGGTGTGTATTTCTTTCACCTTTTATCCAAATTACACGCCGAGGGCTTCAGTTTGTTTTCTGTACTTTGGAAATTTTGGAGTACAAGACATGTAGATGAATCATACACGGCGTGTACTTCCTTGTTACGCAGTAACCGGCCTGGCAATCCCATGTACATGGTACGCGACTTCTCCTTTGTACACGGTTTCACTTGGGTTGGATCGGACTACATGGCGTGTTGCTCCAACATACACGCCGTGTATTCTGGTTCCCACGCACTGTTTAATTCTAGTCAACACGGCATAATAAATACATAGGTATACTCAATTCACACAGCGTGGTTTGGCGGACTAGTTCCGGTTTTTTGAACCTAAGTACATGGTGTGTAGGTTTCATTACACAATGTGTATTCCCGTGTTGTATAGACAGAAAGAGCGGCTCCTCCGAATGGACTAAAATATCACTTTTAAACAAAGTAGAAGCTGTGTACCATGTAGGCATATTCAAGTGTGTTTTTTTGAATACATAGGCTTACTCAAGTTTGTTTTTTTAATTCTAGGGAGTGTTGCATGTTTTGAACTAAAATAACACTTTTAAACAAAAAATATAAACTTTAAGTCATATTGAGCACACAGTGCATTAGCTTTACATGTAGTTAATCCATGCATGTCAAAAATGAATTATAGATCATTTTTTTAAATTATAAAGAAAATTAATGTTCATTTTCTTAGTATCTATTAAGTGACATACATTTTGAACTAAAATTTCACTTTCGAACTAAAAACACTAACTTTAAGACATACTAGGAACACCATGCATTAGATTGACATGTGGATGATTCCTACATGTCAAAAATGAATTGTGGATCATTTTCATGATTTATCAAGATAATGTGATTATGTTTCTCTATTCTGAGAATGTGATGTGTGTTTTGAACTAAAAAATAAATTTTCAATAAAAATAGAAAATTTCAATCACACTGGCCACACTTTGAGTTATATTGATGTGCGACTAATTTATATGGGTCAAAAATGAATTACAGATTATTCTAATAAAGCATTAAAACAATTTTAATATGTTTTGTGGTTTTCAGTATGTGACATGTGTTTTGAGCTAAAATTTCTATTATAAAAAATCACTTTCATCTATATCAGGAACATTGTGTGTTTGATTGAAGAGGGATTACTTCCTACACATCAATAATAACTTATGGACCATTTTCCTAATGTATCAAGATAAAACAAGTTTTGTTGATGATTTTTTAGTGGGAGTTACATGTTATGAAATAAAATTTCAATTTTAAACAAAAAATACTTATTTTGAATCATATTGGGAACACTGTTTGTTAGATTGATGTTTGGTTGATTCATACACATCTCAAATGACTTATGGATAGTTTCCCAAAATTAACAAGAAAATATTAGTGTGGTTTCATAGTTTTCAATGTGTGATGCATGTTCTGAACTAAAATGCCATATTTAAACTAAAACATGCAATTTGAGTATTACTGGGAACACCATGTATTAGATTGAAATTTGGTGGATTTTAACATAAAATAAATGATTTATTGATCATATTACTAAAGTATCAATACAATCTGAGTTTTTTTCCCATTTTTGAGTTTTTGATGTGTGTTTTGAACAAAAATGTAGATTTTAAATAAAAGTATACACATTTAGTCATGCCAATCACACCATGTGTTTGATTGTGGTGAGGTTAATTTATACATTTAAATATGACTTATGTAATTTTTTCCTAAATTATCAAGTGAATCCATGCTCGTTGGCTTGATTTTAAATGAGGAACAAACATTTAAAACTGAAATGTCACTTTTAAACTAAAAACACGCACTTTGATGTATTAATGTCAAACCTTGTATTAAATTGACACATGGTTGACATTAAAAATGGTTTATGGATCATTTTACTAATGTATAAATATGATTGGGGTTTGTTTTCTTTGTTTTGAGTTTGTGAGGAATGTTTTGAACTAAACTGTAAATTCTAAATAAAAATATTCTCTTTTAATCACATCAAAAACATAGTGTACTGGATTTATGTGTGACAGATTATTACATGTAAAAAAAGACTTTTGGTTCATTTTTCCAAAGTATTAGGATTATCCTATGGAATTTTCTATGTTTTTAGTTAGTTTCAAATGTTCAAAACTAATATTTCACATTAAAACTTATAACACACACTTTGAGTCATACCGACTGAACCATGTTTCATATTTATGTGTATTTGATTACTACATATTTAAAATAACATATGGATGATTTTTATGAAAATGGAAGACAATATGAGTGTATTTTTTTAGTTATCAGTAAAACAAACTTTTGTCTCACCAGTGAGTTATTAAAAGGGATTGGAACCAAAATGGAATTTATTTCATTACTACTAAATATAAAAAATTCAATAAATAAAAACCAAATACATAGAGGGAAAATAAAAAAATACATTAGTTCATTATTATTTCTAAATCATTCATCATGAATTTATTTTTTTCCATGTATTTTGTACCTCAAAAGAGAGAGAAAAAACACAATACTAAGTTCAGTGTCTTTATAGAATGATAATAGTTTTCCTTTCAAAACCAAAATTCATATCAACTAATTATTTACCCTTTATATTTTAAGTTTCTTCTATATAGAAATTATTTTAAACTTCAGAAATGTAGAGTCCTAGGACGGATTGATCACTGAGATGTGAGGGGTGAATTAGATGTTTCCTTTTATTTTAACAAATTATTTCTTTTCAATTTATTCTCTATAGATGGTTAAATCCTAGAAACAAACTTATTGTGTCTATCATCCTTAACTCAAATAATTCAGTAAATTATGAGGCACAAAACAAAATTATTTACAAGGTTATATACAAAGACCTACTTCTTTCTATGTTGGTTATTTTCCCCCAACATTGATTATACACTATAATATTATCTCAGTAATTAAAATGGTCAATATAGAATCACACTGTATCTCTCAAGAATCCTCATAGGAGGTTCTATATACTTCATATCACAGTGTTAGAATAATCTACACTAGCCTCCTCTATAATCCACATAAGAAACTTCTACTCTAAAATCACATAAGAGATTTCTTGATCTCAATCCAATAGAAGACTTGCACCATTCTTAAAGGTTTATCCTCTAAGGGATGATATATTAATATTACTCCATAATTTCACTAAATCATACTTTATTATGTACATGTTCAAGTAACTTTACAATATTCTAGTTCTTCTCAATTAGTTTTGATCAACTTTTCTTGATCAATTGTCTCAGTGCAATAGTGTTCGGGTGATAATTCCTTCTAGATTAATTCATGGCCTATCTATTTATGTGAAAGGGTGACCACAAATACTATTTGATATTTTATGCAAGGAAAAACACCCGAAAAATATTAATTCCAATCAACTCAATGCATTAGTTTCATGTATCCTGAAGTCTTAGCACATGTATGTTTCTTATTATATTTTATGTTCTTGTATTCCCTACACTATTTATTTTTTATTATTCAATAGGGTTTCAGTATCTTAATGAACAAATGCATGTGTATTTATTCATTTAAGTTCATAAATTGTCCACTTTCCTCTAATTTTTATCCCTTTACATTCATTTTCATGTTCATCTTCGCGTATGTATTGACATGCACACTATCCAATACTCTATTCCTAAAAAATGGTGAGTGCAAGGGATATCATTCTATAATCACAAAAGAAAACATTATAAGTAAACTATGTGAACAAGAATACATTAATTGTTAAACTACTTCTTCACTAAGAATATTTTATGTATACACTGTCTTGTGGATGTCTCAACCAATCACACAAATGTGGAGATTTTTGTAGATTTGGGTGCTTCACGTGAGCCTAAGAGTTTCATAAAAGCGATGTAATGACTAGATTCTCAGAACTGGTTGTTTTCAAATAAAATCAAGAATGATTTTAAATTTTTGAATGCTATTGGGATCCACCTTCTTATTTTTAAAATCTAATGACTTTGTGGAACACCCATTCCTTTTCAAGCAAGTTCACAAGTGCTCTATTTTTTGAGATCTCTCTCATAAATGATGATCAGCAGTAACCCTTCTCATCCTCGGGAGCTCTCTATTTATAGGAATATTACATTCCACTAGATCTTTATTAATACATGTTCCTGACTCCTTCAATTATCTTAGAATAATTTCATGTCATGTCTCATTCAAATATCCTGACTCTTTTGGGATACAATTTATATGTACACCAAAAACAATGGGAGATTCCTTTATGAGATCTCATTTTTATTTTATGGTGTCATCCACATCTGAATTCCATAATTTCATGTATCTATTTTTTAAATATTGAATCCATTATTTATGTAAATGGCCTGAAACAACATTTTTAGTCATGGTCATATATCATGTTCTTTGATTTATCACATGCATGCAAGTTAAAATTGTACACATGATTTCGGTTCGATACAATGATCCTCACAATGTTGATAGAATATTAAATGGAGGAAATAAGATTGATCCTGGTTTTTTTGGCTACAACTTCAATGAAATGGATCTCTATAAGTGAGGTGATAGGAATAATATGATCACCGAAATGATCAGTCATCTTTTTAAAGCTAAATCAGATGGCCACACTTATTTTTATATCGTTTTAGCGGAGGAATAGTGCCTTGTTTCTTTCCATGCCACATCGAAACCACCATGCGTGTAGGGAGTGGTATATAAAACATGGTACATCAAAGGACATCTAGAAATATCTTCCCCAAAATACAAGTACTACCCTATACTGGTTCACTCCTGTAGCCACACCGTCTTTTATAGTGGCATTGCCTCTCTTCAAGTGTGCTTTAGTGCCCACTTAAACTACTCTCAAGCTTTCTAGGGAACTCCCCTATGAGTGTGGTCAACCCATGGGTATCGCTTCTACCCTCAGTTTATGGTGCCTTAAATACTATGGGTTTGGACCCCTTTTTTAATATTAGGCACAAATAATACATAAAAAATTTCTAAGAAACAATGTAAGTCTAATCCATCTCAAAAATAAAATGCCAGCCAACCCCTATTTTCTTATCAAACAATCACCATGAAAATTAATATATGAATCCATGTTTTTTCATGGTTTTCAATTCTCATCCTGATGCATCAATCGATTTTTCTATGTCCTTTATCATACTCAATCCTTCATCATATTTAACTACTTTTTTCATGGTCTGTACTTCTGGTAAACAATGTGCATACTACTTGCACATGTTTTATTCACTTTTAATATCACTTAGACAATAATTATATTTATCAAGGATAATTATCCAATAATTATATACAACTACTTTTCAGGAATCCAAAAAAAATCTTCATGCATCATCGTTAACTCATTAGCGACTTACCAAATAAATATAAACATGTCATTAAAAACAAATGGAACACTGGGACCCACACTACCCCCTTTGGATTATGTTGTCAATACCTATTTTTCTTGATTTTTAGAAACAAATATGTGTGATCAAACTTTTCCCCACCTTATTTTGAATGTAACGAAAAGTAAAAGTGGGAATAATCTCAAAAAGATTATCCCCCAAGGAATATTATTTCTTAAATACCTCAAAGAGAGAGGGATTATATCACATGATATTGCTTATGTCAGAGACTTTAGTGTATCAATTATAAGTATACATGGGAGAATGTGGTGTATAAATTAAGATATATGTAACCATGTCTTTCAATGATTTACATTAACATTCATTCATGTGGAATCAAGATCAGAATATCTCAATTCTCATTCCAGGTGCTATAATTAATCAGATTTATCAATGACATGCTTAATCATGCACATTCTTCAACAAACACATCAGGAATTTATAGTCAAATGATAAATCTACCCCTTTATCACATTTTTTTATCAACCAATAAATTCCCATAATTTATAAGATAATACAATTAAGAGAAAGAGATGAAAGTTTGATTGGAATACCTTGACCTTTAATGTTTAATTTCTAACAATTTTTTCAATTCATTTCCAAAGATGCTCTCCTTTACAAGATAAAAACGTTTCTTAAATTTCATTAACATCTAAACATTACATCTATAAGTGATAGCCTCAAAAATCTCCTTAAATTACATTAATTTCTATTTTAAAGAACATTACATAATAGGGAATATGGAGTGACTTATTGGTTTATCAAAAGTAAAATTCAGACTAAGAGATTCCTAGGAATTTAGACTTCTTAATAAATTTATATTCCATATAAGGTTTGATTGATATTTCTTCATTAGTTGAAACATGAGATATGTATATTCTTTCTTCATCATTATCAGAATAACTACTTTATTATTGCCACCAATTATTCATGTTCTCTTCTTGGACTGGTTGTATTGTTATAAAAACATTTGTACCTTTCCTAGTCTTCTCAATTCTTTCACACTTTAGGATTTTCAAGTCATTAATTGGGTATGAATTATCACCAACCATTATTAGAATAAAATTTTCAACCTTATATTCTATAATAAGTCACTTTTCTTTAATTTGAGAATGTTTTTCAGTTTCCTCCAAATTTTATCAAATCTCAGCAATCTTGGCCAAATAACTAGGCAATCATGATCGATGGTTTCTATCTTCTAAAATTCTCCCCAAGATTTATAAATTTTTTTATATTGAATCATTTTCCTAGTATCAATAGAGTAAATATCTCATGTTAGTATTGTCAAGAATTTCTCATCCTTTTGACCTTTTTGACCACATCTGACAAAAACTATCTTTAAGCATTCAATTTTTGGTGCTGATAGTTTTGAAGATGTATTGGTCACAGACATCTCATTTTGATAATCTAATTTCATTTTTTTAGTTCTTCCCCTTGATTCATGTCTCATTCACTTAAATGACATGTTATGCCATTATGAATCAGATCCCTGAATAAACACTTCACAACACCAACAATCGTCTCTGAACCTTGATCTTCTAGACTGATAATAGGTCTTCTCTAAAGATGTTTTTTCATAGATTTTTTGTGCTCATCTTAAAAGGAAAAATTATGGTTTAATTATTATAGTCTCTCAGACATGTATTTCTAGAAGTAATAGATTTACATTGGGATTCATTTGGTATACAAACTATCATTTTCATTATACCCTTCTTCTAAAAATATTTTTAACATTCACCCTTAATCTCAACATAGTTTTTGTAATATTATTTTATCTTCATCAACACATTTTGATCTAAAAGACTCATAGTCCATGTTTTAGATAAATCATCCACATTCTCATCATGTTTTCCATTAATATCCTTCACCACCTTTTTTTATTTAAAAATTTTCAACATATCATGGTTGTTCTCTTCAATATTTGTTGTTTCATAATTGATCAATTATTATCTTCCATGGTGACTTTATTCATAATATTTTATTTTACTGTATGGGTCATATACATTATTTAAATGTACCTTTATCTCATTTAGATTTTTCTTTTCCATCTTAATACGTTTTTCTTTCTACATTATCAGTTTATTTTCTCCTTGTTGATATTATTGTTATTATCAAGTTTATCTTCAATATTATCCTTTAAGTTACATTAAATTTGATTTATATCTTGAGATTCTACACCTTCAAATGTGTCTTTAGCGGATTTAGATTTTCACATAAGAAACAAATGTTTTCTTGAATTTTATTTATCTTCTGTCTCACCACTTGATGATAAAGATTCATAAATTTCAATGATCATTATAT
Source organism: Viscum album (assembly GCA_963277665.1). NCBI lineage: Eukaryota > Viridiplantae > Streptophyta > Magnoliopsida > Santalales > Viscaceae > Viscum > Viscum album. The sequence goes on along the minus strand of OY728123.1, from coordinate 739,424,264 downwards.
TTCTTCTATTTATCTATGAGTAATACTTATTTTTATTCTCACATTCACAATTTTGATAATTTATATAATTATTCTTAAATTATTCTTCTTCTTCATCAGATTCAGTAACATTTGATTTATGATTATGACAGTCATATGTAAAATTTCCAAACCCATTATAGTTGAATCATTTTAATGACTTATTCCCTTTACCTTTTATGTCATTGTCATTTATCCTTGTAATCAAGGACCTTATTTGAATGAAGTATTATTCAGCATCCTCATCCATAAAATTACTTGATTAGGGTTCTTATTTATCTCTAATTTTACATTTTATCAAGGATTTAATAGACATCTCATCCATTTATTTCTTTCTAATAGCTGTTATTTTAATCATCTAATTTGATATGAGAATATTTTTAAGTTCATCTAGTGATAGATCGTCTTGTTCTTCTCATTTAGAAACTTTTGAATTGAATCTATCATGAATGTTTTCATTGTATTTTCACTATATTTTATTCATACATATTTTCACCAAAACATTTGATGCTAGTGAAAATATCATTTACTCACATAAAGTAGTCATCATCAATTTCTTCATCAACCATTTTAATATCTTTAAATTGTTTCTCCATATTTTCATCTTAACTTCTTTGACATTTAGATTGCCTTTATATCTGTTTATGAGAATCTCCTAGGTTTCTTTGGTTGATTAGAGATCCATTACTTTAGTGTATTCATTTTATAATAAATCTATCTATATTTCATTTTGATTGTTTACATGCATATCCATGTCCCTCGTATCTTCAAAATTCATAGGATAATTCCCAGAACAGGTTGGATATCCCATTTTAATAGCATCTCTCACTTCTACACCAAGTTATAAGAGATAAGGTATCATCCAATTTTTAAAACCATGAGAGTTATCACCATCTAAAATTTGAATACCCCAATTATTTACTGAAATCATCTTTTCCTACCTTAAAATTTTGGTAGATCTTTCATAGGTAACCTTCCTATGATACCACTTGTTGAGCCCCAGGCCGGATTGACCACTGAGAGGGAAGGGGTGAATCAGTGATTTCCTTTTATTAAAAACATTTCTCTATTTTCAATTAAACCATTATGGATAGTTAAATCCTAGATCCAATTTTCTTGTGTGTCTCATCCATACCTCGAATAATGTATTATATTATAAGGAAAGTAATAAAGGATTTACATTGTTTGGATTAAATACCATCTCTATTTCATGTTAGTTATTTTACCCCCAACATGTATTCTTCACTACAATATTATCTGAGTGATTAAAATGGTTAATATAGAGTCACATTGTATATCTAATGAATCCTCATTGGAGGTTCTTAATACTGCATCTCAAAGTGTTACAAGAATCCACACTGGCCATCTTTGAAATCTAAACTAAATACTTCTGCTCTTGATTCACAAAAGAGACTTCTTACTCTGGCACTAACATAAGTATTTTAGCTTTCATCAAGTTTTATCCGATTCAACCTGATCTATTGGTCATCCTATAAAATCTCACTAAATTACACTTTCTTATGTACCTATTAAAGTTCCTTTTAAATCATCTAGTCTTGCTCATTCAATTTTGATCACCTATTCTGGATTAGTTACCTTAGTGAAACAATGTTCGGGATGTGATTCCTTTTGGATGAAGGGCCAAACTCTTTTTTTATGTATAAGGGTGCACAAAAATGTTATTTGATATTTTATGCAAGGAACAAAATTTGAGAATCTTAATTAAAATCAACTCCATTCATTACTTTCCTTGCATCCCAAGTCTATGAACTTTCATATTTCTTAATTTATTTTATGTTCTCATATTCAATACACTATTTCTTCTTTTTCTAGGAATAAATATCAGGTATATTAATACGCACATTAATGAGTATTTATGAATTTAAGTGAATATTTTCTCTTATTTTATCTTCTTTTCATCTTTGTACATTAACTATCATGTTCGTCTTCATGTATGCATGTACATACACACTGTCCACTTCTCTCATCATAACCAATGGTGAGTGAATATGATCTTAAGATTTATTCATGAAAGAAAATATTCCAAGAAAACCAAGTACACAAGGCCTCATGTGTGTTTCACCTCATTATTCAAAAATAATGATGTATGTATACACTAACTTGTGGATGTCTCAAGTAATTCTTGTGAACTATTAGAGTTTCGTAGATTTGGATGCTTCACGCGAGCCTAGGAAACATGTTAAAGCACTATGATGATTGGTTTCATAGAAAAAAGTATTCATGAATAAAATCAATCAATCTTCATACTTTTTTAATTATCACTGGATTCACATTATTTTTTATGAAATCCAATGTCTTCATAGAACTCACTTTCTTTTGAAAACATGTTTGCGACTACTCTGTTTTTCAAGATCTCTATAAAAATGATGATCATCAAAAACCCTTCTCAACCTTAGGATATCTCTATTTATAGTAAGATTCCATCACCTTATATCTATATTTTAAGATGAATCAAAGACTCCTTCAATGCCCCAACATTAATTCAATTTCATGGATCTTTTGAAGATCATGAGTCATTCGGGATATCATTTAATTGTATGTTGAAAATAGTGGCGTATTACTTTGTGAGTTCTAATTTTTATTTTTTAGTTTCATCCTCATATCCATGCCATTATTTCATGTGTATCATTTGTAAATATTGAATCCATTAGTTATTATAATTCCCTATAACTTTATTTTCTTTTTTGGTTGTAGCCTAGGTTCATTGATTTTTCACTTCTAGGAAAGATGAAATTAAATGCCTAATCTCGATTCAATCCCACAATTCTCACACAATGGACATGATATTAAATGGTGGATAAAATATCGATCATGATTGTTCGTATATGTCTATGGTGAATTGGATCTCCTTAGGTGAGGTTTGAGGGAGAATAAGATCACTGAAATTATTGGACAGATCAATTAAGCTCAATCAGATGGAAACAATTATTTGCGTATCTTTTCAGTGGAGAAATAGTAACACAGTTTTTTCCCTCCCACATTGAAACCATCATGTATCTAGGGAGTGGTATATCAATCAAGGTTCAATAATGATCATCTATAAATCTACTCCCCGCTCTCTAGGTACTGCCCTGTATCAGTTCTCTCCTAATACCATGCAACCCATCATGGTGGAACTGCCTCTCTGAAGGTATGCTCTAGTACCCACTCATAATTCCCTTCGGGATATCTAGGGTACTATCCGTTACCTATGGTCGACCATTGGGACTCACATATTCCCTTGGTTGAGGATTACTTGGATGCTAGGGGGCTTTCCCCTTGTTTATTATGAGGCCCAAATAATGCATAGAAAATTTATAAACAATGATATAAGTCTAATACAGCTAAAAAATATAACATAATCCAAAACTTCTTCTCTTCTCAAAAAATATCCGTTAAAAATAATTTATGAACTAACATTTTTTATGGGATCCACTTCTCATCCTCATACATAAATCCCTTTTTCCTTTTCCTTTATCATGCTCAATTCTTCTTCACATGTAATAACTTATTTTATAGTCATCCCTTACAGTAAACAATGTTCACACTCTTTTTCATATGTTTTCATCGCTATTAGAATCACTTCAACAATCTTCACATTTAGTAAGGAGAATTTTTTATGCATGACATCTAATTCCATTACATTAATCCATGAAAATTCTTCAGTCATCACCACTGCCTCATCATTAAAGTACTCTACACATATTTACATGTCAATGAAAACAAATGAAACACCCGGAATAAAAAATAATGACCTTGAAAACGTAATGGAATGCATTTTTGATCTTCATAGGTAAACGTACATGGATAAAAAATAGTAAGAAATCAACTCATCATGATATCTTTGAAAATTAACTAAATATGTAGTAGATAAAGAAAATGATCAATTAATAAAATAAGTAGTTTATAAAATTATAAGAACAGTGACTAAATAATATGTAGATAAACCAACTCTTCATGATATCTATGAATTTATAAAAATTAAAAACATGAAAGGTAATAGCCTCTTCTTGATTTATACAAACATTCTCACACAATGTATTTTTTTCAAATCATTTCTAAATAATATAATTTTTATTTAGAATACATAGACTAATGATTGTCATTTTAGTACTAGAAAAACAAAAAAAATAAATGATAAATTTTTTAAATAAAATTTTAATATCCTCAGAAATACATCTATGGGGATGTAAATATTTTTATTTAATACAATATCTTATAAATATTTACAAACATTATAAACATACTCATTCTTCATTACATTATTTTTTGGACACAGAAGAATCATTAATAAAAATATTTAATTTGTTTTTATATGAATTGGGATAATGAAATCATATTATATATACCCTAATACTTATCCAGTTACAGAAATTTCTATGATTCATATACTCTTAGAACACCCTCATACCATTATATAAATGATTTTTAAACACTGCCCAATTATAATTTTTTTTAAAACATAATTTGAAACATATAGTTTCAAGTTTATTTAAAAAATATTGAATGAAGTGTATTATAAACTGATAACATTCATCATGTGTAGTAAAATTATTTGGATATCTATGATTTGAATCCAAAAAAACTTTGGAGTATCCAAATTTATTGAAATGAGAAAACAATGCATCCTAAAAAAGAAAACAATAGCTGTTTATTATATATATATGATGATGATTCTGGTGTCTAAAACGAAATGAAAAAGTTGAAAAATAAGTTTTTATTTTTATGTAATACTGATTTAAAGTGGAAATATATTTATCATATCATACTTGTATATGATTCCCATACACTTTTTTTGTTTTAATCTATTAGTTTTCCTTATTTAGTTACACGATCATCCTTCTATAGTATATGACATGGATTGGAAGTGGATTTTGGCTCTAATTCATCTATCTTCATATAAATAATATAATATAATTATGTTGTTTTTTAATATCATATAAACATATTACTATAGATTAAAAATATATATCATTTTTTTCAAGTGAAGAAGACACCATCATTGAGTTATGATAGAGGTATTTTTTATTTGATGCCAGATTCTTATTTTCATCACATAGTTTTTGTTTCATAAATTAAAAAATCAAAATCAAAGTGTTTAATACATATAATTTAATGTAAAATATTACCAATTACAATGTACCTTAAATTATTCATCCTTGCGAAACTAATGAACAAATTCTTTTTTGGGTTTATAATACATATGTGGTTGGTGGGGGTTCACTTTCCCTTTAATATCCCAAATATGATGCTTTGTAATAATTGTATTAAAGGTTTTATTATTATTTCTAATGTCCATTATTAAAAATTCCATCCAACCCTCATCTAATAATAATTAACACTATATGTGATAATTAATAATAAATCAAAACATTATTATTTTATTATTTAGAAAAATATATAAAGTATATCATAATTTTACTCTAATGTCTTACCATATTACTATCATCAATTCAAGCACAACACCATTCCTAGAATATATTTTATTAGTCATGCAAATTTGAGTGGTGACCCCAGGGTAAATAATGAAAATAAACTTGTTATGGTCAACAGGTTGGCCACATGAATTCTATACAATATTTAATTTTATACCATTTCTTATTTCCATAATAATTTTTATTAGGATTGTCACACTATGATGAACATATAATTTTTCGACCACAAATTAATCAAACACTGACATTTATTATGGTTTAATATTTTCAACATGTTCTTAATCAATATTGGAAACATCAATACATGGGGAGTAAATTATCATTGGAATCAATTAAACATTTATTTTATATTACATAAAATAAGAATTCATAAACTAATATTATAATTAAAAATGTTTTATATTAATAAAATATTGACTTGTTTGTTGAACAATCTTTTTTTATTTAAATATTTAAGGGTTTTTTCCATTAATTGAGTATCAAAATCCTCTCCATGTCATCCCTTGTGACATAAAATACCCCTTATACATTGGGACCACTATGAAATTAGAAAAACTTTTTAATGAAAGGGGCATCCTTAATTGAATTACCATTTGATCCTGAATTTGTTTTGGTTGATAACATAACAATAAATCACTTTCTATATGTTGGATCCAAGATATAAAACACTTGTTCTACCTGTGAGATATTATAAGTGGTTCTTCTTTATTACATTTAATATCGAGTATATTTAATATTGTCGAATTTACGATTTATAAAACCAACTAACTACTATAACTTTGGTAAGTAGTGTTTATCTATAGAGAATAAAGATTAAGATAAAACCAAATAAGAAAAAAACAAAGATTATGAAAGTATATGAAATATATTGGCGGAAAAAGTGAAATTAAATAACTATAAAGAAATAGAAAAGGAGAAAAATATTGAAAAAGGGAGAGAGTTGAGGAAAACTCCTTAAACTGAATTATGAATAAATATTATACTAAATCATGATTAATAAGTAGCGAATGGATATGAATAAGGGAATTAAAGGAGTAATTGCTCACTGATGATCAACACAAGCCATGAGATCAATCCTATGATTGACATATCAATCAAGACCTAGGATAAGGATGGTTCATCACAAATATGGTCTAAAATAAACCTTTTCTATTAGAGTACTTCATTTTGATATTAAATGTATAATAATCCATTACTACTCACTTTTCAGTTCATGAGGTAGTGGGAATGATACTTTTCTGATGAATAGAAGATGATAATAGTGTTAAGAAGACCATTATGAATCTGAATTATAGTATAAAAAGTATTCAATTAATTTTAACTAGTTCCCATGAGATGAATTAATCTATGAATGTTATTTTGAATAATAAAAATATTTAGAAAAAAATCATGAGATAAAAATACAATAATTACCAATAAAGTGATAAATAATCCTCTCTAAAGTGATCAACTTCTTTCTCTAACTCGAACTCTAATGAGTCCTTACATCATATATTCATTGACCTCTAGTCTAGCTCCAACATCAACTATTTCCTTCTTAATATTATATTGAGTTATAATTTATTATTTTCCTCCTTGTGTCTAACTTAATACCCCCACTTCATTTCTTTGATTTCCATGTGGGGGTGATTATTGTTTGTCCTTTATTCATAGCTCCAACAATATCTTAGATACGTCTATGGGTAATTAATTTCTCTATATAGAACCCAATAAAAATATCAACCACTTTCACTCCTATCTACTATATCCTATAGTAAAGTTTTCTATTGTTTCTCCCTTTATCAATAAGCCTCATCTTATTTTTGTTCCTTTAGAAATAATTTTCTCTCAAAATTTTTAAAAAGTTTCAGAGTAGTGATAGATATCAAAGACATGAATTATCTCCATGTTCACATATTCATTCATTCTTCTTCCCAAACTGGTACTCTTAAAACCAAGTTTCTATTTCCCAATTAGTTCTTTAAGAAAAATATTGAGACATTACCTAAATGATCTTGACTTGTGATCATTTTTATCAATTAAAAATTTATTCTTCATCATAACTCTAGCTTCAAGGTGATGAAAATGAAACAGATCAACCTCCCAAGTTTAAATTTTACTTTTTTTTAATCTCAGTTAAAATTTATATAGATATTATATACATTGGTATAGATTATATTTGACTAGGTATGAAATCTACTCATTATGAAATTTAATCAAACAGGTGGAGTGAACCCTTCAAAGAAACTGTAGTTTGATCATTCACAAGAATAAGGCCCTTTCACATTAAAATAGAAAACCAATAAAAATGTAAATCCTAGAGGTTAATATTTATTTATGGCCTTAATCAAATTCCACTATCTGTAAAATATTAGTTGGTATTGTAATATATAATGGAATCAGGATGCAAGGTTTTCATAGCACCTAGAATTTGTATATATCAAAATCAATACATCATGAGAGAATATTTATTCCACTATAATCATTTAAATCATTAATTCAATGCATCTAAAAACCAAATTTCCTGAATAATCAGTTCATTACAATTCCACTTCTTGGTTTAACTTTCATCCCCAAATATTTTGATATTCGAAGTCTCTAGGAGACTAATGAATTTAGACTTCCATTTATGAACTCAAAAGATCTAAATGATTTGAAATATTCTAAACCTAGTTCATCTACATCAATAAATAATGATGAGGGAACCCACTTCACTTTAGATCATTAGCAGTTCACTAACCTACTACAACCAACCACAACCATTTTCAATTATGGGAGTATTAAATCACTTGAATTTATTGTATCCATCAAAATTCGTTACATATAATCCTATATCATGTTACATCCATGTTAAAACTCTAGTCATTGAGAATATATGAATGTGGTTTTATTAGTTGGTTTCTCTATTCAAAAATCTTCATTCACATGTTATGATTATCATTCATTAATATTCTGATCCATCTTCAATTTTATCATATTGGAAATTAGTTATACCACAATAAATATCTTATAATAAGTTAGGAAATTCTATAAAGAATTCCTATTAAATTATCCTACATGGGATTCTATTAAATTGAATTCTCTTATTCTGAATTCTTGTATATGGATGAAATTCTCTTATGAGTTTCTCTTTTTCTTATCTTACACGGGATATTATCCTACACACTAAAACAAAAATTACTAAAAATTCATTGTAAGAAAATAAATTTAAAAATAATTTGAAATTATATATGAGAATATTATATTAAATTAAATATTTCAACAAAAATATTAAAAATTCTTCAAAGAAAGGAATTTTAAAATAAAAAAAATGGAAATTTAAAGAAATAAAATCTAACACCAAAATCATTAAAATATCTTAAAAATAAATAAAATAATCGATCCTAAAGTGTATTAAAATATAACCAAGGACATATTGACTAAATTATAAAAAAACAAATAATTTTGATGAAAATATTCAATGAATTCTAAATTAGACACAGGATTTTCAATTATCATGTACTCACCTTTATAAACTCACACACAATAATAAAATCATCAAAATATAATCCAAATGATATATCAACTGAATAAATTTAAGGGAACATAAAATTCCCCCACACTTATGATATTTTTTATTCTTAATAAAAAATTATACAAATTTATTTGAAGGAAATAAATCAAAAAAATGGAGAACTGAAGTTACAACCAATAGTTTATTTTCAAATGTGTTATCTCCCATGAAATCTCTCAATTAGTAAATATGATTTCAATATAATAATAATTTTCTGGTGAAAATTTGGTTACCTTTTATAAAAAAATTGTTAAATTTTAAATTTTTGAAAAGAATTAAACATTCTTCAATTTGGATCAAATTGAACTTACCAACATGTCTTTTTTATCCAAGTGAAAAGTCTCACATAATTTAACATGAAATAATTATACCCATCCAAATGGATGTGTGAGTTTAATAATTAATAATAATGAATATTTAACCCAACCAATATCTTTAGATTAATGATTAATGTGTCCAAATGGATTTGGATTAAATTTATTAGCCTATTTTGATGAAATTATTATGAGTTTAATTCCAATAAAAAAGTCCAAATTCAATGATAATTGTAATAAATGATAAAAAATATTTATTAAGATAATGTTTTTATCTAGAGATAAATAAAAATTAACCCAATTAAATCTATAGAGGGAAAAAATTAACCACTCAATGTAGAATAATATTAATTGAAAATGATAAATATTAACACCCATTTAAATTGTTAAAAAGAAACTTAAGAATAATCAATTTCAAATTTTTTAAGGATATTTTGTGGTGTTTATCCTTGAAATATAGTTAATCACGTTTTATTAAACCCCTCCCCCATAATTAACATCGACATTTTCCCCAATGTTAAAGCTCAAAATGGGTGAACAATTAACTAGGACCTACATCAGATATTTTAAAATAAGTAGTTCAAGAGATGGTATCAGAGTCAAAATAATGTTAAAACAACATTTCTTCCACAACATAAAAACTTTATCAATAGAGTGTAAATTTCAAATTATAAAAATTTGTAAATAAAATAAATTAAATTTCATTACAAATCAAACAAATATAATTTTAACAACGATTTCATAAAGTGAGGGTTCTTAAAAATACATGTTTCTAAGATAATGGTTTAATTATGATTGATATTGATTTTTGGTAATATAATGTTTAACAAGATTAGAAACAAATAATGAAATATAGATTCAATAATAATCTGATTCAATAAACCAAGATAACCACCCCATACATTATTTCAATGAAAAAATAAAGTTCACAATGGAAAAAAATTAGATTAATAACTATGGAAGCAAGAAATTAGGTTCAAAATATAAAATTCCAAGAAACAGTAAGGTAAAATGCATTCATTATTGTTGTAAATTTTCCTTAAGGATCAATGATAAATATTCTCTCTTTTCATAAATTTTTATCACCACTTTGTATCTTCCTTGAGGTTCCTTCAAGAGTAAATCAAATTAACCTGAGAAATAATCTTTTGAAATTTAAAATTTGAGACCAAGTAATGGGAGTGAATTTTTAAAAAAACTCTAATTAAATATTATAATAATGTAAAAAATAAAAGGCTTAAAAAGAACTAGAGTTTGGAAAAAGAAATTTTATGTAAAATAAAAACGACTTTTTTTGAAATCCCCATATAAATTCCCATGCTATGATAAGTTTATATTCCTCCACTAGAAAATTCCATTAAAATTCAATCCATGACCATTAAGTGGGTGTGACTTCTTGATAGTTATAATTTAACTATTTAGTGTGGAGAGTTTATAATATTATCTACATATTTCTAAAACATAATCATAAATTAGAATTTAAAATATTTCATAAAAGGCCAAAGGAGTTTGTATAAGGTATCTTGTTGATTTAATTCCCAAAATATAAAAAAACCCTAAATTTTAGAAAAAAACCATGAAAAATCATCAAGTTGGCTAAAGGAAATCTCAAAATTTTCTATCATACTTAAGGTAACCAATAAATCATAAATATGTGTAGAAATTTTTTCAATCAACTCGCTATCTCCCAAAGTATTACTTATAGAGTAAATATTCATATTTTAAGCAGGGAAATCACCCACTAAGTTCTCCTAAGAATTATTTAATCTCATATATAGAGTATTAAACCTATAAAAATCACTTTATTAAGAAACTACTTGATTTATATTTCATGAAAATTAATAACAGGTTTATAAATATTTTTTAACTACAAGAGATGGAAAATAACCTTCAACCTTAGCTATAAAACTCTTATTTAAATCTAGGAAAAAAGCAAAAAAAATTAGATTTCTCACGACTAAAGGTACAAGGAACTGAACTTGTACTAGGAACTAGGTAATAGGTTCCTTCAAAAAGATAGGTTGTGAGTGATAAATTAGAACTCGGGAAGAATTTTCAACAATGTAGATTTATTCAAGAGAGAACACTTCTAATTCCATTATAACATGTTTTCCAATTTTCTTATAAATAAACCCATTTAATTTTTTTATTATATTGATTTAGATTCGATAAAATTTACTCTAATCAATTTATAAACTGATTCATGAATTGTTTCTCCAAAAGGATCATAGATATCATTACTATTAGTAGCTATAAAAACTTATTTTAAAATATCAATTAATTTACAACTCCCCTATAGTTAACAATACTTGAAATAATGAAAATTTTATTTATCATTAGTAAATTAGAGGTTCAATTTAACCATTGAAATATCTATCCTAACCCCATGAGTAACAAAGAATATTCTACCTCGAATAAATAGAACCTTTATTAGCACCCGATTTATAGAACAACAAAAATAATAGGAATCTTAAGCTTCCCTGTATTAACTAAAATTTCATGTACCCTTATATAGGGATGATTAATTGAATTATTAGCTAATTAAAGAGGGATAGAGAGTTATTTTAGCCTATAGTCTAAGATTCTTAAATAAGGATAAACATATAAGAGTGGTAATAGCTCCTAAGTCACATCATAAATTTAAATCTTCAACTTATTCAACTATAATTGATATGAAAAATCTTCCAAAGTTATTAATGTTTTTTGAAAACTTCTTTTTAATGATAACACTATAGTCCTTAGTTAAATTAATGGTTCTCATATATTCCCAATCCATTCTGTTAGCTAAAAACCTCTTAAGAAATTTTAAATAAGAATTTATGTTTAAAGATTTCATAGAAGTAACACTAATGTTAGATGTTATAAAAACCTCAAGGAATTTCATATAATTATATTCATCATACCTCTATTTTATCCATTGAGTAAAGAGAATGAGATTCTAAAAATTTTGTTAAATATATTTATTTTTCTCATCCAAAAACCCAAACTTATTCTTACATGTGTTTATTGCTTACCACATTATTTTCTAATGTAACGTTTTTGAGTTAATATTTACCAATTTGCTTGGTTTGGATATTTCTTTCCAATTTTATAGATTTATTAGTTTTTCAATTCTGTTTTATAGAATTGATTGAACTTATCTCTTATCTTATCTAGGATGGACCCTAACATTCTCTTGTGTTTTTTAACGCAATATAGTGGTAAAATCAGATATATTTTCTCTTATATTTTCTTCATAAGTTCAGGCTAGCTTTCCTTCATCCCTAAAACATAGGTCATAATAATTTTGGCCAATTTGTAATTCTAGGATGAGAATTCAAGAATTTTTATATTACATAGAGGACAAATTTTTGCTAACATTTATTTCATTAAACTATTTTACTCCCCTTAATAATATTAGGACATAAAATTAAATAGGTCTTGAATGGGTTTTCTTAATATTGTTGGAAGCTATGGGCATGATAAAATATAAAGACTCCTTACTCGTTCCATGACAAGTTAGGGTGATTTATATTGCCTTGGTTGTGGTTATTCAAGAAAGACTCCCCACTAGAGTGAATCCTAAGGGTAATATCTAGAAAATATTTCTTATTAGGGGGATGGGTATATAATTTGAAATTGGGAAAAATATTCTAATATAACAAATAGGCCATGCAAAAACCCTTAATTCCACAACAACATGTGTTTTCCCCTCCCTATGGCCAATCCATGTGCCTGAATGAGTTATCATAGTTAGTAATTTCCACATAAGACAATAAATGTTTTTTTAGTTTTCATCTTCCTCACTGAAAGACACCCTTGGGGACCTCCTTGGAGGCCACCCATTCTAATCATTACTATATGAAAAATCTATTTATCCTTAGAGTCCTAGTCAGGTAACCTCCCAAAAAGAAAGGATCACATTGTTGAAAAGTGTAGTAAAATTTATCATTTTACCATTAAACATGCATTGGTTCTAAATATTTCCAACATTTATATCATAACATCATTGTTTTGGACCCAATATTTCAACCCAGGTAGTTCCATTGCACTTCTATCTGGGTTTCCCCTCTGACACCAATGAAAAAAATAAGATCTGTAGGCACCCTAGTTTCCCCATAGACATTTTTTTCCTCCCTAGGTCCCACTGAAATTCCAAAAAAGATAATAAGACAAATGAATAACCCCAAAGTCAACACAAGTTCTTTCAGTGTCCTTTTCCTCACTCAAACACACCATTAGAGGATTCCTAGGAGGTCACCCATCCATATCACTATTCCATGGAAAACCTCTTTATCTTTGGGTTTATAACAATGTAGGATCTGAAAATGAAATGTTCACCATTAGGAAATGGGTTATAACATTTATAATTTTAACCCATTATCAATCTAGGGTGTTTCATCTAGATTTCCCAAACATGCCACAATGTTTGAATTTTACACTTAGGGATTTTTTATTAATTTAAATAGTCTGAGGGTGGGCCTCACTATAATAGATATTTATCGTCCTATAATTTTGGTTCAATAATTTTTAATAATATTATTATGGGTTATCATAAGCTCCTTGATTTTCAAATTAAATAAATAAGTACCTGAATATTGTTATGGTATCTTTTTGTATCATGGGATTAGAACATTATTAAAGATTTCTATTAAGAGCATGGGAAAAAGATGATGGATGATAATGTTTCTAAAAATGCCTCAAAATATATCCCATTTTTTCTAGAAAATCGTTCCCTAACCCTAAAAATGTAAAATAATTTTTTCTACACCTCAGTAGCCATATTTTTGGAAGAAAAAACATTAAAAATGCATTTAAGATTTTTCCTATGTGTAAAAAATTTCCTCATATAAATTTTAAAACTATGTGCTAGAACTTCGTTACAAACAAAATGAGATAACACTTATCCAAATATCCCCCTCACTAATCCAATGTAAATTTAATTTCCAAAATACATTATAAAAATACCTATTTAACACTAAAGAATAATCATTAGCTTTTCCATTAAAATAGAGTATATATAAACGGTGGAACTATTTTATTTCATAATTCATACACCTAGGAGTAACCCTTGTGCATTAATGATTCCCGGACAAAGTTTTAAACTAAAACAACCTATGTATTGGAATACTAGGTTATTGATTTGGGATATGGTGGATTAAGATTTGACTTCATGTTTTTTACACAATAATTTTATAGATTCAGTTTTATATTTATTTCTAAGGGTATAAAATTTATTTTTAATTATAATATTTAATTTTTTAGTAAATATTCTAAATCTTCCCTAGTATTCATACTAAAACATGTGTGAAAAATTCAAAATTAATAATAATAATTTGAAAAAAATTCCAAAGCATAATTTTTCTAAATAGATATAAATTTTTTCTATTTTATTTTAAAAATTGATTGTGTTTTTGGGGTTTTGAATTGGTCCCACATTCAATATCTGGAAAATATTACAAAATTTTTATATGTATAACATTAACTATTATCAAATATACTATTTATAAAACCTATTAACTATTAGAATTATGATAAGTAGGTTTAAACCATAGAGATAAAATATTTGAGTGAGAACCAAATAAGAAAAAGAAACCAAGAAAAATAATAATAAAGACTATGAACATTCTTGAACGATGGTTATAGTTAAAGTGAAATTCAGGAACCTTAATGAATTATAAAATAGTAATAGTGATGAATAAGGGAGTGAGTTATGGGAAAATAGTTGAACTGAATTGTGAAATAATATGATTCTAAATCAATATTTATAGGTTGTTCATGACTAGGAGGAACGTAATTAATTAACCAATTTTTCATCGATGATCATCCCAAACCAAGTGAACCCTCATAAGTTTGATATGTTGATAAAGACTCATGATTGGGCTTATTCATAATATTGAAGGTATACTCTCAACCATTTCCATTTATGTACTTTGTCTGAGAAATTCTGATCCATCAATCCACCACCTTTCACATATTAGTTCATGAGGTAGTGGGAAAGAAATTATTTTAAGGAGTAAAAGATAATAACACTAATAAAAAATAAAATTTTAATCCTAATTAGAGTAGTATAAGTATTAAATTAATTTCAAACAATCCCCTTAAGTGGAATTTATCTATAAATGTTCATCACAGGGAAAGAAATTATATCACAAAAATAAAAACACATAAATATAAGAGTTTAATAGAAAAGGATAAAGAAGTGTACATTTAGAGATCACCATCATCCTCAAGCTCAAACTCAATATAGTCACTTTATAGTTCTACTTGGTCCACTGGTACATCTCTTACCTCAATTAATGTCCCCTAAATATTCTATTAAGTAACTTATTTTATTTTCTTCCACATCATCTTCTTAATAACTCCACTCTAGTTCCATGAAATCCAAGTGGGAGGGATTGTTATTTTTCTTTCAGTCATAGCTATTATAACATTCATAAAGCTCTGAAGAAAACACTCAACTACTTTCATAGGAAATAAAGGTATCCGGTTGGAAACCAATAATATTATAATCCATTTAAACCTCTATCTACTTCATTATAGAGTTATATACTCTATAGATTAACAACCATTCTCAAATTCTTTTAATTTTTTTAGAAACCATTTTCTTTCAATAATTTCAAAGAGGCATGTGAAAGTTTCTGTTTTCAAAGTTCAGCCTTGTATTTAAGTTTATAGATTCCTTCATTATTACTCCCAATCCAGTTCTATCAATCCATGGTTTTTTTCTTAATTAGTTCTTGAATCAAAATCTTGTTCCCCATCTTCAATGATCTCGATCATTGATCATTTTTATCCATTTATAATTCAAACTTCATTAAAAAAATAGTTTAAAGGTGAAGACAATGATAAAACTCAAATTCCAATGATTTGAATCATCATGTTTAGTGAATATTGGTTAGAATTCATATAACCATTGACAACTATGGTAGTTGAAGGATTTAACTAGAAATATATTCAAATCAATGTGTTATTCATTAAAAAGGATGAGTGAACCATTTATGAAACACATAATTGAAGAATTTAAAAGCTTATAGCCCCTTCATTTTAAAAAATAACACCTATAAAAGACAATAAATACCAATGAAAAACATTTCTTCAACATAATGATCAAATACGATCATCCCCAACTAAGTAGTTGGCTTAGTCAATAAGAATGAAATCATGATCTCTGGTTCATGAAACAACCAGAATTAGAACTGATTACAATCATCATATCAAGTGTTAATATTCCTTATTCAGTCATCATTCAAATCTTCCATTGAGTTCATATTTATTTTCAAAATAGCTTTGATGTTATTTCTGAATAATCATTTTTTTATTTCCCTAATTTGGTCAAATTGTATCCTTGAATGGTTTAAAGATTTAAATTTACTAGATGATGAAGTTTTTCGTGCTTCTATCTATGATATTAGATGATATCATTGATTTTAAAACTACAATAACCAGTTTTTCTATATTAGTAATAGATTTTGATGAAATTCACTTCACTTCATTTGATCTGTAGTTTTCTCATATACTTCAACCATCTTCAATATAATTTTATTATTTAAGTGTTATATCTCCTATATTTTTTATCTTCATCTAGATTCAATGCATATAATATGATCGCAATTTTCATCCATATCAAAACTCTAATCATTGATAGGGTATCATCATATGATTATTGGAAATTTTCCCTCTTGAACATACTTTATTCACAATATATGACTATCAACTATCAAAGTTCCAAGCATTCTATAGTGTTTTATTGGAGAAATTTAGTTACGACACACTAAAATATCTTATGTGGATTAAGGAAATTCTTATATGACCACCAGTGAAATTAACATATATAGGGTTCTCTTATGGGTAATTCTATTATACCCTATTCTATTAGGAGTTATTAATATTATTATAATTCTTGACTTCAATTATCATATAAGGGAAATTCTTCTACATGAAAAAAAAACAATACTAACAATTCATTAAATTATAATAAAATTAAAAATAATAGAAAAACAATAGAAAAATATTACATGAATTTATATACTTAAAAAAACATTTTTATGTTTTGTTCTATTATATATTTCATAATATCATAAATTTAAACATTGAATAAATTAATTATGATAGATTAATAACTAAAATAAATTAAAATTTTCTAAAATAATTGATCCTAAAATAAAATAAAATAGCATCTTTCAATTAATTTAGGAAAAACAAAAAAATTTATAAAAATATTCAATAAAATATACATTTGAGACAAGATGATCTATTATCATGTATTAAACTCTAAATAAACATTTAGGAATGAGAAATCATCAATATACCATCCATAGGATGTGGAATACAACAATAAATTTAGGGGAAAATCACTCTTCCTTATTGAAACCTAGGTTTATGAATCTCAATTCATCAATTTTAACTACACTCTTATTATCAACCAATTTTCATTTAGAAATTGAAATTTGGAATAATGTATAGTCCAAGTCCCATATTTTTTCAACGATTCCAAAGTAAGATATATTCATTGAAATATAATTTATATCATTAGTTCCAGATATATGAATTGTTTATTCCACAAAATCAACACCACTTGTTTATATAATTCTATGTTTATCTTATTTATCTATATAAAATGGTTACCTATGAATTTCATAATCATTAAAATATAATATATTCACACTTATTCCACTATATATCCATCTAAGTCATTCTCAAATTTAATTTTTATTTTTATACGGTTCCATAAAAATGTTTTCTTGAAACCATTATATAATCATTGGATTATGTGTATTTTATATCCATATGTCATCCCTTGATGAAGACAAATGCCTAATAATTACTTTACTGGTTTAGATATATCATACAAAAACTAAACTATTATGTAAAATGTAACGGTGCATCTACTCATGATCTTTAATGGTAAAGGCAACAAGAACACTTCAAAATATTACTTCTCCAATATGAAACAAACAATGAAGAGATTTTGGAATATTAGTTATATCCACATAATGTAGATTATCAGTATAAAATTAAATGACTTCCTCAATCATATATAACTATGTAATAAATCCTTTTGTCTAAACATAATTTTTTAATATGCCCTTTTAATATCATCATATACCATTCAAAGGGGTGCATCGATCAATAATTTACTGGATTGTCTGTTCAATTCCTTCATGAACCTTTATATCATTTTGGCATATTAAAAGATGATATTTTATTGCTTAGAAGGAGTGTGAGCTACTAGATAAAGTAATATCCACTTCTCTCTCTTCCTAGATGCCAAATATTCCCTTATCCTTATTCGAATCAAGTACAAACAAGACATATCTGTATCCTTTTATGGCATAAATTTAGTAACATGATAATGAAACTATCACATATATTTTTTCTATGTCCATGACATAAATAAAATGTATGATGTATAATAAATTATAATACTATAATTCGAATAAAAAAACTAATGACAATTTTCATCAATTTTTCATTTGATTTTTAAAAAACTGCTTAAAAATATAGTGAAAATATCCTTTAATATTCCAAACTATTGATCTTTTTTAAATTGAAATGGTGTTGTACCATCAAATAAATTATTGTTGACTAATGTCATCTTTGATTGGTATTAATTTCATCGGGATAAAAAATTATGATTCCATGGAAACATAGTCTTAATTGATTGTTTCAAATTAACTGATTGTGTAAATTATTCATAAATGGGTCACCATATAATTCTTTATATTATAAATCCTTACAAATTACCATAAGTAGGAAATTCAATTATCATCTCTATTTTCATTTTAATCTTTGTTAGAATCATTATCTATGATAATTTGATGTAAACATCATTTGAGATCTTCCTTCAAAAGGAAGTAGGTCAATGAGGATTCTTACCAGTGATGATTTTGAAGGTACATTAGTCTAGAGGGTATGATGTTGAGATAATATCACCATTTCTAGTGGAATTATTTCCCATTTTTGTGACTCTCTTATAAATTTAATATTTTTTTCATGAATCCTTCCAAACACCTAGTGTGGGATTAGTAACACCTATTCCAATAATCTAATCAAATACATGTGTTGATATGAAGATCTATGTATTATAGGTTTTATATATTTCTATTATTAATTACTAATTCTTATTTTAATAGTACTGTGATTTATATCCACACAACACGGTGCTATGAAGATTATCTCTATACGTGAATGTGGTTGGTGTTTATGGTGTTATGATCAGGCCTATGAAGTGGGATTCCAATAGATCATGATGAAGGGAATCATAACCCACGTAGTTTGGTGTCATATATCAGGACATGTTGTACCTTTTAAGGTCATGTGACAAGGAACACTTCCATGCAATTTAACTTCATGAGAAATACAAAACTCGGTGAAATATGTTTATAAAGGGATATTGGGGGACTTATGCATGTGCCAAAATTATGGATCATCCTGTTTGTTAGTAACTAAGAAGGGGAATGTATGGTTTGGGATTAAACCTAGTAGGAGGTGAATAAAATCTTCATCATGTTAGGTCATGAAGAAATCTCATGCTCATCACACGAGAGATAATGGACCATCACTGACTCATCACTAGAGGTATCCATTTCTCATCACTATAGGATGATGATTCACCTTATTCTTGTTAATATAATGGATTCCCATGATCATCACATAGTGGGTCCAATGATTATCACATAGGAAATTTTGATCATGATCACCTTTGGCTCATCGCCTGAGGAACTTTTGGGTAATCCCATTCTCATCACATGGTTTTCTTATGATAATCACATAAGAGGCAGTTAGCTTAGGTTAGGGTTTACAACTAGTAAGTAACTATAATATAGGTAAACCAAGAGGATAATCTCAAAAATATTTATTCCAGAAATCGATTGGTGAATCTCAACTCAAGTTTTATATGAGGGTACAAAGATGTGTATCGTGACTCAAAGTAGTAATGGGTTATTTTATTATCATCACATAAATGTAAATTAATGTTTGAGGGTGTTGAGATTGAATCTTTGAGATGTGTCCTATGTATATTGGTTAATTGGAATAAAATACTGCATGGCTTGGGTTATATATTTTATTCTCATATTTCAAGACCCATACATGAATTTTAATATTGTTTTGTAATAAATTAAGCTACATAATTTAAATTCATTAAAATAGGTCATAGTGTTCCACGATTCTAGCTATGATACATCATAGTCTTGCTAACAAATAAATACACTAAAACCTATAATCTGATGTGATTCATTCTCGATGTTTGAAACAAGAAACGATTTTACATATACTATATCATATAAGAGTGTAGTATAGAAAATACAATAGGGATTATTCATTAAGATTACCTTTTGGTTTACATATTAGATGGAAACCAAACCAGATAAAATGATTCTAGGGCTTACACCAATGAGGAGGCCCATGGATGATGAATGTTCCATGAAAGGGGTGATAATAAGAGATTGAGTGGGGATTACCCAATGGGGATTCCCACATAGATTCCCTAACTGGTATGTGACTCAGGTGAAGGAGTGTTTTTGGGATTACACCTAATATGAGGCCCATGGTTGTTCATCCTATCAGTTAGTGATGGAATGGGAATATATTGTATAGATGGGGCTTGAACCTAGGAGAAGGATTTAATGGTATTTCAGTGCCATAAAAGGTGTCACAATTGGAATCTATGTAGGTATTATTCATGAGAATTCCGGATATGTCAGACATGAAAAATTACTCAGATGATAAAAATAAGGTTTTTCACTAACATTTAATTGCATAGCCTTATATGGTAGTGAAGATTCTATCTATTAGTAACTATATGGGGAAGGAATATTTGAAGGATTGAGTGTTAAACCATTTAGGAGGACCATATGGGGTAATCCAATTGGATTATCTCAAATAGACATATATATAGAGACCAATATAAGTATCATAACTTATTCTATTTGAGGTAATACTAGAATAGTATCTCAGCTTGAGGTAAGTGTAATAGGTTTATGTGCCTATAAAAGGAGCATAATAGAATTAGGTTCCCAAATAGGAGACTTAGGTTAGTTGATATCCTACATAAGGTACTAGGTTGAACAATATCACTACTATAGTGTAAGGGTAAGGTTACTTTCTCAATTAATGGGATAGGGTTAAGGGTTTTACCAAATTGGGGTCAGGTGAGGAGGCTCACCTGGGTTTGAGGCCATAGTGAATGGTTGTCCCAAGTAAGAGAACTAAGGTAGAAAACCAATGAAAATGAATTTTCCCTAATATTGGATCATATTTTATGGACTTAGGGGAAGTATTTTTACCTAGAATGGGATTCCTGGAATGGGACTTCAGAAGATGGGTTCCCTCTAGTATTGGAACCTTAGGTGAAGGTTCTCCCAAGTTGTAGAGCTGGGTGAAGGCTCAACCCCAGAGGGGGTTCTTGGTGATTTATTTCTCAAATGTTTCACCCAAGTGTAAGTTCATACATGTATAGACACAAAATAAGCCTATGAATGAATATATTTTTCCATTGTAAATTTCTAATTGTGACATAACTCAAAAGGATCCTAGGTTCCCAACTGTTTCTCTATAGTGGATGGATCTCAAGAATACTAGGGCACATTAAACCATAGTTTATAATCCATATAAGTCCTGGGGAATGTGGAACCCCAGATATGGGACTCTAATGTGGCTAGAGCGAAGGGATATATCACCTCTTTTCCCTTATAGGCATTCTCTCATGTGTGTTGAAATTTGTAGGTGAGGGGTTCTATTTATAGACCAAGGGGTACTTGGGAACCTGAGGGATGGGTTCTAATGATGGTATATGTTGTAAATGGTATTAAGTTAACTGAGATTAAACCACTAGTCTATGTAAACAAGGGTGTACAGACCTTAGTGAATAATGGATTGGGCTCCTGAGCTCAATGTGATCTTGTATTTATTTATAATAAATTTCTAATATTAGATGACCATAACTTCAGATCATTATGTTTATTTGGGATTCATGAAAAATGAAATTAAAAATAAAATAATTAGATAAACCACCTATTATATGGTAAACACTTCCAATAATACCCTAAAAATTGGGGTTTAAATCTTGAACACCCTTTATACAACAATCGATGGAATCCATAGACTACTCCAAAAAGGAGGTTATCACTACCACATCATTGTACTGATAATTTCATTGATGAATTTAAATACATTGGTTTGTGAATATCCATCTATAAAATATAAATATATTTTTATTTTTATTTCGGAATGATGATACTTTTCTACTCAAACTTACTTGTATTTTTTGGGTGAGGACCGTGTTACGAATTCCATGAAAAAATTGGGGAAAAAATTTCTTATTGGAAACAAAATAAATTCTTATAATCATATTCATTTAGAACAAAATGGATCTACTTAAAAGGTATAATGTGGTAATTTTGTACATATCTTGTATATCTAGTGGTATTTTTTAGATTACTCACCAATAATAAGATTATTGTAAAAATAATGATCTCAAATGAGGTATTTTGATATACTAAATCAATAAATTCCCAAATTATAGGATAATGGGGGTAATGGGTGTTAAAGTGGAATTTATAGAAATATCCATTAGAAGAGGGCAGGATGTCACTATGTATCTTATAACAATAATAATCGAGTAACACGTGATTTTTATAATGTTCCTAAAATAGATATTCCTCATCTGTAGAGGAAAGATTTCCTTATTGGTATAGGTATATTAGATGAAATCTAGAATAGATTGATATCTAACACTAGAAAATGGTGACACATTCATATTAGCATAGGACCATGGATATGGGACAAAATTTTTCTAATCTCTTACATAGATCTTGAGGTCATGTATAAATATTGGGTTATATAACACAAACAAATCCAAGAAGTTTAAGGGTTATATAAGAATGACTATCTATTGAAAAATTTTATTTCCCATGACATTTAATATATACTCTTGGAACATTAGAGAACTCTAATTTTTTCCTAGGCCAATGGACATAGTGAGAATAACTATATTTTTATAGTGGTTAATTGTGGACCGTATTTTTTTTAATTTATATCATAAATTATTCCTATGTCATGAAAGGGAAGGATTAGAAATAATAAACATGGATTTTGTTCATATCTCCCTTTGTGTATTTTTAGCCTGACATGTTGTGTAACAATTTCTTTTTAGAATGGTCGGAAATTTTCCTAGGAAATTCCTGGAGTAAAAAGATATTGGTATTTTTAACAAATTTCTTTTGGTAGGTTTTTAGACTAACATGTATAATGTCAATTTACATTGTAAGTTTACTATCTTTCAATTCAAACTACTATAGCTAGTGTTTAAAGTCTAATATACTTGACTAAATTGTGAGGAAAATAACATAACATTATGGTTGAGGCTATCCCAAATTGAATTAGATCCAAATTCTTCTTGTTTATATAGCCTCACAAATGACCACATAAAGTTTAGGGTCATGATACTCAGACCGTTGTGTCATGTGTTTTTGGGTCATGTTTTGAGGATAAAAATCTAAATTAAAACTCTCCAAAATGAGAGTATCAACTTATTTTTTAGGACTATAAAAAATAACAATCAACTTGATTCAAATACCCTAAATGTTTCAAATTATTTCATCATACCCATTTTCAAAGTATGATTATGAAATATTATACTTTTTTCATTTAAATGTTTATGTATACGTCCCTAATGATATCTAAAATTCATTTTGTTGAATATTCCTCTTGGAAATACCAATTCCTTGAGTTATTATTAGCCTTTTATAAAGTCCCTTTTAGGAATTTGGTCCTTATTGTGTAACTCAAAACTACATGGAACATTGATCCGAGCTTCAAGGACCTAACCTGTAAGCACTCATCTTGAGGATAACTAAACTGGTAGAATTGGGATCTCATTCTATTTGGGATATCCACACCCATGATGCTATGTGAACTAGATCACCTTTTCATCAAATCTATTTAACCTAAAAATTCGCTACATTGGTCTACCTTGAATGGCCTTAAATTGATCATGTAAAGAGACATATTACTCGTTAGGTTAAAATACAAAAATTGGAAACTTGTTCAATAGTCGAGTCTTTTCTTTCTATTCCTACACCTTGTATCACCTAGGAAAAATATAGACCATTCCAAATTGTCTAGTCAAAAACTTGTAAAGGGATATTAGGGAAATATCTAAGTTTCTACACGTTTAACCTTCCCTTTCATGGATTAAAAAAAATGTTTAGATGAAAATTTGAAAATATTTAAATCATGTGGGGACCATGATTTGGACCTAAAAAAATAATGTTATGCTCACTGGTTCCATCAACCTCGTTAGAAATTAGAACACCCTTTTTTCTAAGGGTTTAATGGTATTTTTGTGACTTAAAACTATTCATCATATGGTTTACCAAAAATTTCCCTTAAAATTATACAAGAGGTCTGTTTTATATGCTCTATTCATCTAATTTGATATGATTGTCCTTGTATAAGATCAGAAAAATTGTTTCTAATTCTTTAGTCGTATGGTATTATGAAATTGTCCACCTTTTCTAGTCTGAGCTCCCCATCTATTCCATATTTTCTCGAATAGCCCTATATAAAAGTGATTCCTTCTTCCTAGACACATATGATAATTCTTTGTTAGGATAATTTTATAAAATATGTGTGGATTGATTCCTATTCATGTAGGTTATATAGTAACATCAAAATATCCCATCATAGATCCATTTGAAAATTCAAATTTCACCTATTTACCACTATTATCTTGGAATTTGGGAATTTATGAATTTAGGATATTGTAATCTATGAGTTAAGATACTCATATCAGAAATCATCCTCTCAGTAGTGATTCATATAAAGAATATCACTAGATGTGAATGTGATGCATAAAATTTCCCTACCAACCTTATAATTTCATTAATTTAATTCCAAAATGAATAAAATTATAATGGGTTAGAGGGTATTTTATTAGAACTGAGATATTTGTGATGTGTACTTTTCCATAGAATATATAACACGGTCCTCACTCAGACAACCAAAGTAAATTTGGATTATAAAAGTATAGTTATTCCCAAAGAATAAGAAAATGATATTTTGATTTCATATAAGACTTCTCACACATCGAGGGATGGATATTATTAAAAATATGTTGAATATTCTATTGAGGTGGTGGTGGGAACCACCTTATATGTGCAGACCTTGGACTCCATCAATTGCTTTTAAGGGTCTTATGGGCACATTTTGGACACGTAATTATTAGGTCCCATTACTTTTATAAATATACCCCCTCACCTATAAAATTCAACAAACATTAATAGAATATAAAAAGTTTAATCAAGGAGAGATCTCACATCACTTTAGTAATTCTGGAGACCCCTAGCAGGGCTCCATCTACCATATTCATCCTGGGGATCATCCAGTAGGAAATAATGTTCCATAAACATACTTGGAGCACTCCATTAGGGGGAAAACTTGGGTTACTATTATAATTTAAATTTGAGTTATGGAAAGACCTTCACTTGGGTTAAACACTTGGTTTGTGACGATCATTTTCAATTGAACAATACCCATCCATATATTAGGAAAAACAGTAGAACAAGCTTTCACTCAGGACACCCAACTTGGGTAACCATTCACCCAAATATACTATTTGAGTGAACTTCACCCTTGGTTCCCCTACTAGGTAAATCCCATTTTAAAATGCCTCAAACCTAACCACTCAGATATTGGTGAACTCCTTCAAATAAATTTTTCACCCGGGTGCCCATACTATGGTGAACCTGTTTTCATAGGTTTCACACCTAAGCACACCAACATGGGAAAATCCTTCCCCCAGGCCTCGTACCAAGATAAATCTCCTCACTCAATCCTAATTTGGATAAATCTCTCACCCAGGACCTTCACTAGAGAAGTCATATTTTCCCCTATCCCATAGTAGGGTTCCTCTTCAACCTAATTCCTTAAATAGGGAACTAACTCAAACATGTATTCTATATGGGAACATAATTCACTCAATATCCTAGATTGATCACAGGATCCTATTACATAGACATCAAATTTTGGTATTCTTACTCGCTTCCTCAAACACCTTCAGTTGAGATACTTTTCGTGGAATCTATACATACCTAGAGTTGAGATAATCTTATTGGTTTAACCTATATGGTCTTCTTACAAGGTCCAAGTCTCAACCATTATAATCTTCTTTACTCATCTAATTTCTAATAGTGAAGCGGGGGAATACAATATATTGGAATCATTTTTGGTGTATGATTGAACCCTTCTAATATGTGATTCACCTATCAGGCCAGTTATCTCTGGGTAGCTCATGCATAATCCCGGCTTGGTCTCCCTTTATATCCCCTTTACTTCACATTCATCACATATATCTCTCTTACTTGGTTTAAGACCAAACTATAATTTCTCATATTACCCCATCACAAATTGGTTGGATGAACCACCATAGTCCTCCTCCTAGGAGTAAGCCCGCCTGAGTCACCTACCAGGACCGAAATCTACGTGGGTAGCCCTAATGCACAAGACCCACTCAATTTCATTTTGTCTCCCCTTTCACAGTACAAACATCCTCTATAGGCCTCCTCCTATGTGTAATCCCCATCCATATATTTTACTCCCTAGTTACCAATATATAAGTTAAACTAAGAGGGAATCCCAATGAAGAAGTCCCACTCAATCTCCTTTTATACACTCTCATGTGATGTTGTGGATCAACTATCACCACATGTTTCTCACACCAAGAATTAATCATGTGGAATTTAATGAGTTCACGACCACTTGAAGGGGATGATATGCTTAATATTAATAGGTGGTCATTATGTGAGTGAAATTGTACCCATTAAGTCATATGATCTCATCTGAATGGAGAAAATTAATCTTTATCAAATTGTTTCCTAGACCAGTGGGCACAATGATAACATATTGACTTTTCCTAGGGCCATATGGTGGTAACCACTATTTATTCCCTCCAAATGAGCATAGTAAAACTCATAAAAGAATAAATACCTAGATATGGGTATTATTTTCCATGAAAAAGTAAAGCAATAATAATGTTGAAAATACTCATGGATCATGTGAGACTCCATGGGAAACAGGATCATGTGACCACGTGTTGCATATAACCTATAGGGGACCCCATGGATCCCATCTTGACAAGGACCTTTTACTATTGTGAAGGCACCACAAACAACTAGTAGTAATGCGGTGATAGCCAGATAGGATCCCCCAGGCCACACGGATAATAAATCGGTGAACACTAGACAAACTATATGAGAGTCCATTTAAAATAGGAGGAAATATCCAAAACTGTGGGATCCTTTTGCAGTGAAGAAACTGTTGTGATGGATCATTGATGTAGAGAATGATTTTATTTCATCAACATCTAAGAAAAATCATGTAAACCCAGATCCTTTTTAAAATAAAATAAATTAAGTAATGTTAGGTTAGGTGGGAGCTTCTCTCCATTTTAAAAGTTGCGTGATGTACCCTTGGTGATCCACAAGACAATATAAGACCATGGAGACATGTCTGCCTCACCTCGTGAATGACCGCTTGCATGTTATCCTCATCACGTGAAGTGACTTAGGTGTGTCTAGAAAATATAACACTCCCTCTTTGCCTCACTAACTACAAACAAATGGAATTTTATATAAAACTCTCACGGATGTCCACAATACCCCTTTTTGTCTTGTGATACATCACCAAGATGAATAATGATTATACTTGACCACATTCGAACAATCCCACATGATTCACAACCAATGTAAAATAATCATAGGAAATAAAAAAGGTAAAGAGATGGAATCCTCACACAATCATAAAAATCTTACAATGATCCAATGTTTTCCACAACATGATCTAACAAAATCCCAGGAAAAGGATTTAAGTGTCATGTGAACACATATGACCAAGAATCCTGGTCTCACGAAGGCTCTTGGACATGTCAATATAACAATATGGAATTCCTTTGGAATACCCACATTATTCAAAAAGTCCCCGTTAATTTGAAATAATACAATAATGGAGATATAGATGGGAGGGACTCACAGTTGCTAAAAATAAGGTGATTCCTCATAGTAATTCATAGCAGAAACTCATGAAGGCAGATGACATCAAAACCCTTATTCATATCCATCATGGATTCATGTGATATATGTTGTGAAAATCAATAGACAACCAAGTTTTATAGTCCAAAAATCCCCTACCCCAGTAAGAAAAATGCACCACTACCACCCATTTGTGACCACTACCACACGATTGTGATGCTCTGAATGAAAGGTTTTCCTCCTTGCATACTAATGCACCTGTGATAGAGTATATTTCTCATAGCAGCTGATCTCTCGACTAGAAATATTTATGATATCTAAGATACCAATAGACTGCTAAAGAAATCACGTAATACATATAGCTTCTTCATGTGATCATCTATGGCTCTTGCAAAGGACTTCTAACAGGATATGAGAAGAGCATCTCGTACACCTACCAGATGACGTAAGACATTGAAAAAGAAAACATTGAACATATAAAAGAAATTAACTGTATAAGGTGTAGAACAAATCATAAAAAACGTCTTAAGAAAAGATCATATACAATGATCCTCATGTTCTTTTCATGAACCACCATGGTCATGTGATAGTACGAGGACATATCACCCAGATCACATGTGTAACACCCCAAGATTTTGAAAATAAATTTAATATTGAATGGATGAAACACTAAGTCTATAAAAAACAACACTTTTTTTATAACCTATCCAGTAAAGATAATTTTTCCACCTTGGTTATTTGAATTTCAAAAAACTAATATTCACAGTTGCGTTCAGTATGATATTTAGTGTCTGATAAGACAATCATATTTTTTTTGTGAATAGTATCATACCCATATGAATAGTATTATAAATAGTAATACTAAACTTATAAATAGTAAATCATATTATTATTTTATTTTCTTAAGGTTATAAGATAATTAGGTATTGATTAACATTTCAAGATGATATAAAACGAATTATAGTTATAAAATTGTTATTTTTTGAATAAATTATGATTTTAATTAAAAATTAAATTAATAACATTTATAAAATTATTTCAAAAAATGGAGTTCATTTTTTAATTCTAAACATTTAAAAATGGTAAGGGTGATTTTTTGAGATTTTTCAGAAATACTAAATTTTTTAGGAATAATAAAATACAGTAATTTACAGTATATATACATTATCAGTTAAATTCATTATTCCTAGAATCATAGATGGTGTAAGAACATTTATATAGAACTCACATGCACATATTACTATTCCCGGTCCTAATAATCAATACTATTGGTTGTTGTGGGCAACATAATTAAATAATGAGTAAAATAATGGGAAAACCCTCCTCTCCCCCAATATAAAAAGACCCCCTCAATCCCTCTTCTATTAACTCCTATCAAGTAATGTTCCTTGTCTAATTTATACTAAAATATCCTCCCAATCTCCTCCCCCACTTGAAGAATCCCTTGGTTACCTAGAAATACCAAAACCTCTCCCCTTAAGAGGCTCTCAAGAAAGATTATCTTGAGAGGTAAATTCCTCTTTTCATTTCTTTTATTTCAAGTTCAATCCTTTTATTTTTCTTTCCTCGCCTCCTTTAATAAAAATATTGTGATGACTCCTGTACCTTACATTTACTGGAATTATTTTATGATAATGTAATAAATATTCATCATATATCTTCCCCCCTTATTTTATACTAGAAATGAAAACACCATCCGAGATGTGTTAATTTATCATATTCAAGGACGACGAGATTACAATTTCTATTACTATATAAAAATATGGTCATGAAATAATTTTTATGGTTTAAAATGACTATAATATATTTATTAGAACTTATTTATAGTTCTATAATCCTTTTTTACATATGATATAAATTTATAAATCAAAATAAATTCATTGTGATAAAAAACCTCCAGTTAACCCAAATAATTGTCATTAATGTTTTATATAATGATTCGTCATCACACCCAAAAACCAAAAACAATTACAACAATGTAATATTATATTTATTCACTAATAATATAAAAATTCAATTATGTAAAACCATTCTCATTCTACATGTTTATCCATACATTAATATAAGAAAACCAATCATGAAAACCAAGGAATAAAATTCCCCCAAACAATGAAATTGAATCTATTAACACAACCAAAGGTCATGAATGAACATAATAAGGTTATAATAAATAAGTTACATGTAGAGGAGGTTATGTAATCATTTTATTATGAAGATAAATATGATTATTCATGTCGTTAAGATAAAGTGAGGAACACCTTTGGAATGAAGGTAAGGGTTTTCCACCTGAACCTCTATTTTCATTTGGGATAATTTTATTATCTTCTTACCTCAATTAAATTATTATTCATTAATATTTACTCCTCATAAATTCTTGTTTAAGGTTCTATATATGTTTACCAACCAGAATCCTACCTTTATTTATGGGGAATTATATATTTTAATAGGATCTTTCAAAATTTCATCCTGAAATACAAGCCAGACTCAAGTGAATTTCTCAAATTCTTACCTATTTTCAAGGGTACACTATAATATATTTTTAGAAACCATTATCATTATAAAATAACTCATTTTATTATTAAAATAATATCTTATTCCATTCTTGTTTTTATAAAAACACTTTTCCAAAATAATTCTTCTTTTCAAAGTAAAAGAGTATTTATCTCAAGAATTACTCGATGATTTTATAAGAGTAACTTCATCTGTTTCAACAATCCTAGGGATTATTATGTATTATTTGGATTAATCATTATGATATCATCATACATATTCAATTTAATGGATTATGAATAGTTTTACTATATATGTTTAATCTTAAAACCATTCACCAATTTACATTTAATAGTTTGTGTTTAAGCTTAGTATTTGGGGAAAGTTATTCAAGTTTCATATGTTAGTTTTAATATAAATGTATATGTTGTTTATGTTTATCCTCATTCATATGGGTAATGAATTGGACTTATTATATGATTGGTGGTGCCCGATATAGCCCCTTGAGGCATCGGTAGGTCTCATGAAACAAATAAATATGGACTCGGTTGAGTCCTTTCCCATTTTTAGATATGGTTTTTATTGAGCCCTTAATCAGTTTTAGATGTATTGGCTGAGGCCTTGACAATATGTTTCAGAATGTCCTGCAAATGCACTTACCTCATTATAAAGATATAAGTTCATAGTTCATGAGGTTACTCAACTATTAGAATACTCATGATTATGTTTTATTATGGAAATATTTACTCATCTCATATTCCTACAACATTATGTTCATGTTTATTTTTAATGGCATGTGTTTTCAACTATTCACCATGCCTAATGTTTATGTTATCTTCCATTGTAATGTTTAACCTTACTGATCATCTGAGCTCACCCATTGTTATGTTTAATTTTTTTCTAGGACATGAAGAGATATATTATTATTGACTTGTAGGGATAAACTTGTATTGGCGTATGTTCCCGATGGAAATTATTTTTTCCTTTTTATTTCAAGTATTAATGTTGAAATTATGTATGTATCTATCTTTAAAAATATACTAAACTCTTTGTTCCTCAAGGATACTAATTTATAGTAGTCATTCCAATGTAATATAACAAGGAACTGGCTCTGTGCAATTGGGGTGGGGTCTTCTCAGTTTGTATCAGATGAAGTTTAGTAGAAAACATGGAATGTAGATTTATAAAAGATAGATCAAGGTACAAACCCCTAAGATGTTCTTTGAGGATAAATTTACAAGAACATACTTGTATTTTGTTATGGAATAGATTATATGGATCATTATAGAAAATAAATCTTTGTTTAGATACTACCAGTGGACGTGGTTCTGGAAAAAATGTTTCTAAGAGTGAAAACTCTAATAAGGAGTTTTAGGATTGACTTAAGGTATCCTGGTACACGACAATAAGCTTACTATGCACCTGGTTTGACACTCCTAGGGGAAATTCTTAGGATAATTCACATTTTCTTTACAAGCCATTATGAAGGATTTAAATGTAATTTTTTCCTCAATGAAACCTTGTTTATGATTACGGGATTAGCCTTGCATATGATATCAATTTATGCTAAGTATTTTGTTAAGTTGAGATTATACATTATGATTCCCAACCTAATAAAGTGTATGTCATTATTTATAAATGGATCCTAGAGGAAGGAATGTAAACCACATGAATGTGTGTATCCCATGTACTGATTTCCCTCCTGTGCAAGATAATGATGTTTGCACTGGAGTTGTGACTGGTGTGGAGTAACTTATAACTATACTGGGACAACTTACCTAGGTTATGATAAATAACTATACCCATATGGAGAATTTGTATCCACAATGTGGAGGAGCTTTTTTAGATCTCTTTATGTGAAAAAAAACCTTCATCATTTAAGTGGATTACAAACCCATTCATATAAGAGTAGTCGATAAGTTCCATAGAGATGATATTTCTCGCCTTGGGAAGTAAAGAGAGGGAGAAGGTTTTCCGGGAAGTTTATCGTCTGTTGGGAGACACTGAACAATGTTGGTCACTAATACAAAACACAAAGGAGTAGTAAGAGATAGAAAACATAGAATAGAGTGAATTTAAAGAACTTTTCCTAGATAAATACTTTCCTCGGGAACAGTGAGTAGATATAGAAAGGAAGTTTCTGAATTTGAGGAAAAAGGAAGATGATAATGTTGTAAAGTATGAAGATAACTTAACAAGATTTGAAATGAATGTTTTGGACTATATAAGTAATTCAAGGAGAAATATTGATCAATTATTTTATATCCTAAACCCATTCCTCCATCAGGAGATGGTCTTCTAAAAATTTATCATCATATGAAGATATAGTCTCATATGTTATCAAGATGGAAAAAGAGTCCTCTAAGTCTTATGAATTTAAATGAAATCAAGATAATAATAGCATTTCTGAAAAATATGGTAAATTAAATAAGGTAATGGGTAATAAGGGAATAGTTGACTTTCCACCCTATGATAATTGTGGAAGGAAACACCTTGGTGCCTTCTTAAAAATAAAAGTGGTGTGCAACAAGTGTGGACAGAAAGGCCATCATGCTGGTGTTTTCATTAGGATGAAAGAAGTTATTAATATTCATTTATGTAATTTTATAGAGATTAGAAACTTTTTTAATGATTTTCCCAAGCGTCAAGGAAACATTCCCCAAAAAGGCCAAGGGAGCATGGACAAGCTTATGAGATCAAAAATGTTGATATTTCAGTTCCTAATTACATAGTGGCAAGAACATCAATTGCTTCCTCAAACATAGCCAATGATTTTATTGATTCTGGATCATCGTATTCTTTCATATCTTCCTAGTTTACCAATAAACTTTGATATTTCCAATTTGATTTAATAATGTAATTGTCAGTCAAAACTCCTAAGGGGAGTATCATTGCAGCAAAGTTGTGTCAAGTTGTCCTCAATATGGAACATAAAAAAGCTTTATCTTCTAATTTTATTATCATACCTAGGATTGAATTTGATATAATCCTCAGTATGGATTTTATTTTGAACCATGATACAAAAATTTATTACTAAAAGAAGGTGGTTAAATTTTTTGCAGACAATGTTGAATACCTTATCTTTAGATCAGAGCCATCACTGAATATTTCTCATATAGATCCACCCTCAATAGATCTACTGAATTAAATTATTAGGGGGGAATGTAATGAAATAACTATGAGTGAGGAAATGAATATTAAAATAGAATTCATAACTATTGTGAAAGAATATTTAATGTGTTTCCATAGGATTACCAGGAAAACTTTCAGAGCGAGAAATTGGAAATTTTATTGACTTAGTTCCTGATTCAAGGCCCATATCAAAGCCCCATTATAGAATAGACACTGTAGAACTAGTGTAACAGAATAAAAAACTAGAGGTATTGAGTGATAAAGGATTTATTCTCCCTAGTGTTTCTCTATGGGGAGCCCATGTTCATTTCGTTAATAAGAAATATGGATCTATGAGGTTGTGCATTGACTACAGCTAGATCAATGTAATAATAATAATGAACAAGTATCCCCAACCTCTCATTGATTATTTATTTGATAAACTTCGTTGAGCCCAATATTATTCAAAGATTTATCTTTGATCTAGATATCATCAGTTGCGTGTGAGGATGGAAGATATTCCAAAGACATCATTTCGAACCAGGTATGGGCATTATGAGTTTATAGTAATGCCTTTTGGACTGACTAATGCACCCTCTGTTTTTATAGATATAATGAATAGAGTTTTCAAGGAAAATCATCATTAATGTTTTGTGGCATTTTTTGATGATATCATGGTATACTCCCAAAAATACGAATATCATGAATATCACTTCTGCACTATTCTGAATAATCTTAGAAAAAATGAATTATATGGGAAGTTTAACATTTTTGAATTTTGACTTCAATCAGTTTCCTTTCTTGGCCACATTATCTCTATAGATGGAATATCTTTTGATCATTTGAAGAAAAATGTTTCTCAATAATGGCCTACTCTAATGAACATAATTGAGGTATGTGTTTTTATTTGTTTAGCATGTTCTTATTGTCTTTTCATTCAGAACATTTTCCCTTTAGCTAACCCAAAGACCAAGATTACACATAAAGGGGTTAAGTTCATATGGACAGAAGAATATGAGGATTCTTTTGAAGAATTGAAGAGGATATTAATGAATTAACCAATCATAACTCTACTGTAGGGGGATGATGGGTTTTTTATCTATAGTTATTCATGAATGAATGGACTTGGTTGTGTCCTTATGAAGAATGATATACTTATTTACTATGCATCAAGGTGGTTAAAAATTCCGGAACAAAACTATCTTACTCATGATCTTGAGTTATTAGTGGTAATTGTTTCTCTAAGTATATAGATACATTAACTATATGGATAATAATTGGAGATATATATGGATCATAAGAGTCTAAAATATATCTTCTCTTAGAAATAACTCAACATGAGTCAAAGTAGATGGCTCTAACTACTCAAGGATTATAATTGTTCCGTACAATACCACACAGGAAAGGAAAATAAGGTAAACGATGCATTGATAATGAAGGATCATGGAGTTATCAACAAAATGAGGATTAATAAGGATCCTTTGTACATGGATCTAATAAGGATGGATATTAGAATTATAAAACAAGGTGAAATATCACTACTTTTTCAAATGGTCTCCTAGCCATCTCTATTGGTTATAATTAAAGCTTTATTGTCTAATGATGAGAATCTTTAAAATAAAATTAATGCTATGAAAGATGGGAAGTTGGATGCCTCCATGTGTGAAGATGGAATTATGAAATTGGGGAAGAGGATATGTGTTCTCTCTATACCTGAGGTTAAAATGGAGTTATTGGATATGCTCATAGCTCTAATTTCTCTATACATCCTAGTAGCACTAATATTTACAGATATTTCAAGGAACATTTCTGGTGGAACTACATGAAGTGGGAACTTGCTGATTATCTATCAAGATGTCTAGTCTGTTAACAAGTAAAAAACAAACGACAACATCCTAGAAGAGTCATGCATCTTATACCAATTTCTATAGGGAAATGGGATGAAACCACCATGGATTTTGTCACTATATTACCCAAAACTTGAAGGAAGAATGATTCAATATGGGTAATTGTTGATTGATTTACAAAATATGTACATTTCCTCACTATAAGGGTGGATTTTCCACTAGAGAACCTAGTAAAAATCTATATCAATGAATTTATGAGACTTAATAGAGAACATATCTCAATTTGTTTTATCATGATGCAAGGTTTACATTAAAATTATAGAAAATTCCTCAGAAAGCTTTGGATACTGAGCTTCTATTGAGTACTAATTATCACCCCCAAATTGACGTGCAATTAGAAAGGATGATCCACACATTAGAGGACATGTTGAGATCATATTCACATGACTTTCAAGGTATGTGGGATCAATATTTACCTTTAGTGGATTTTTACTAGAATAATAGTTTCCATTCAAGTATTCAAATGGAACCATATAAAGCATTGTATGGAAAAAGATGTCATACACCAACTTTTTGGGATGAAGTTAGAGAAAGGAAGCTTGTGGGCCCAGAGCATATGGTTGAAGAAACAGTGAAGGTAAAGACTATTCAAGGCCATATCAAAGCATCTCAAAGCAAACAAAAAATCTATATTGATAATCAGAAGAAGGATTTTTAATTTCAAGTGGGAGATCATTTTTTCTTAAAATTATCTCCATGGAAGGGTGTTATAAGATATAGGAAGAATGGAAAACTGATATCTAAGTAAATTGGACATTTTAAAATTCTAGAGAGAATTGGAGTTATTTCATATCATATTGATATGCCACCTAGCCTATCTAAAGTACACAATGTGTTCCATGTATCTTTGTTGAGAAATTACATGCCAGACCCAACACATATCCTCACTTATAAAGGTATAGAATTGGAACTATACCTAAGTTATTGGGAAGAGCCTATCCAGATTCTGGATACTAAACAACAAGTGTGGAGGAATCATATGACTCGACTAGAAAAGATACTTTGGGAAAATTATAAAATCGAATTGGAAACATGGGAGCATAAGGATCTTATGATGAAAAAATACCCAAATATTTTTGTGAGGTTACATTCACGTAATTTCAAGGATGAAATTTTTCTAAGGAGGAAAAAATGTAACACCCCATGATTTTGAAAATAAATTTAATATTGAATGCATTATACACTAATTATCTGTAAAACACGACATTGTTAGAACCTAGCCAGTAGACATATTTTTTCAACCTCTGTGATTTTAATTTCGAAAAACTGATATACACGGATTCGTTCAGTATGATATTTAGAGTCTCATAAGACAAACATAATTTTTGATGAATAGTAACATACCCTTATAAATTGTAATATAAATTGTAATATGAACCTTATGAATAGAGAATCATATTATTATTTTATTTTTATAAGGTCATAAGATAATAAGATCTTGATTAATTTTTCAATATAATATAAAACGAATTCTAGATTTAAAATTCTTATTTTTCAAATAGATTATGATTTTATTTAAAAACTAAAATAATAATATTTTGAAATTTATTTTCAAAAAAATGGAGTTGATTTTTGAATTATACACTTCGAAAAATGGTTACGGTAAATTTTTGATATTTTTCTAAAATACACGAATTTCTGATGATTAGTGAAACAAGGTAATTTACTATATATATATATACATTATCAGTTAAATTCACTATTAATGTATTCATGGATAATTTAAGCACAGTTAGTTCAAACTCACATGCAAATATTACTATTATTGTTCACAATAATAAGTATTATTGGTTGTCATTGGAAAAATAATTAAATAATATGTAAATAATGGGAAAACCCTCCTCTCCTCCACTATAACCCCACCCCCCCCCCCCACTCCCTCTTCTCTTTACTCCTCTCAAGACTTGTGACTTGTCTAAATTATGCTCAAATATCCTCCTAAGATCTTCCCCCACGACAATCTTACCTTGGTCTCCTAAAAAGACCAAATTCTCTCCCCTAAAGAGTCTCTCAATGAAGATTACTTCAAGAGGTAAATTCCTATTTTCATTTCTTTTATTTCAAGTTCAATTATTTTCTTTTTCATTCCTAAAATCCTTTCATCCAAATATTATGATGAATCCATTACCTTATATTTAATATATTTTTTTTTATGATAAAATAATAATTCTTCATCATCTCTACTTTCCCATTCATTCATATTAGAAATTAAAACACCATCCAAGATGTGTTAATTTATCACATTCAAGGATGACGGGTTTTCTATTTCTATTACCATCTTCAAATATGGTCATTAAATAATTTTTATGGTTGAAAAATATTATAATATATGTATTATAACATATTCAAGGTTCATTAATCATTTTTACACCTGATATAAATTTATAAATTAAAATGAGTTCATTGTGATAAAAAACCGCCAATTAACACAAGAAATTATCATTAATGATTTATATAATAATTCTTCTTCATCTGAAATAACCAAAAAAATTTATAACCATGTAATATTATATTTTTTCACTAATAACATACAACTTATATTATGGATTTTCATTCTCATTCTATATGTTTACTCATACTTGAGTATAAGAAAACTGATCATGAAAACCAAGGAAGAAAACTCCCCTAAACATTGATATTGAATCTCTTATCCCATAAAAAGGCCCTGAATAAACCTAATAAGGTTATAATAAATTAATTAAATTTATAGGATGTTATAGAATCATTAATTTATGAACCTAAATTTGATTATTCAGGTCATTAAGATCAATTGAAGAACACCTTCAGACTTAAGGTAACAGTTTTCCACCCGAACCTCCATTATCATTTGGGTTACATTTATTATCTAATTACCTCAATTAAATTCTTATTCATTAATATGTAATCCTAAAAACTTCGGTGTGAATTTTCTATATATTTTTACCAATCATAGTCCTACCTTTATTTATGTAGAATTATTTGTTTTTAAATTATATTTAACAAATTCTTCCTGAAATACAAGCCCGACTTAAGGGAATTTCTCAAATTCTTACCTATTTTCAAGGGAACTCTATAATATGTTTTTTAAAACCATTTTATTTCTAAAATAACTTATTTTATTATTAAAATAATACCTTTCTCCATTTATCTTTTTAAACTAACACTTTTCCAAAATAACTCATCATTTCAAAGTAAAAGAGTATTTATCTCAATAATTACTCAATGATTTTTAAGAGTATCTTCATATGTTTCAAAACATCTGTTGATTATTATGTATTATTAGGATTAATTTATATGATATCATCTACCATATTTAATTGAATTTTTTATTATTATTTTTTACTGTGTATTTTCTATCTTAAAACCATTCACCAATTTACTCTGAATGGTTAGTGTTTAAGCTTAATGTTCAGGGAAAGTTTTTTAAATTTAATATAATAGTTTTAATATGAATATATATTTAGTTTTTGTTTATCCAAGTTCAAATGTAGAATGCATTGGACTTGGTATATGATGGTTGGGGCCCTATATATGCCCTCGATGCATTAGTAGGTCTCACGAGACAAATAGATATGGACTTGGCAGAGGCCTTGCCCATTTTTAGATGTGGTTTTGGATGAGGCCTTAATCA
The DNA here is from genome assembly GCA_963277665.1 of Viscum album. Classification (NCBI taxonomy): domain Eukaryota; kingdom Viridiplantae; phylum Streptophyta; class Magnoliopsida; order Santalales; family Viscaceae; genus Viscum; species Viscum album. The sequence goes on along the minus strand of OY728123.1, from coordinate 739,384,837 downwards.
GTTTTAGATGTCTTGGTTGAGGACTTGACTATATGTTTTAGAATATCTGGCATATGAATTTCCAAAATTATGAATTTATAAATTCATAGTTCATGATGTTATTCGACTAGTATATACCCATGATTATATTTTATTATGGAAATATTTACTCATCTCATATTCCTTCCATATTATCTTCAAGTTTATTTTTAAAGGCATGAGTTTTAAACTATTCATCATGAGTACTGTTTATATCATATTCCATTATAATTTTTACCCTTACTGAGCATCATATCTCACCCCTTCTTATGTTACATTTTTTCAGGACATGAAGAGGTATATTATTATTGACTTTTAGGGATAATCTTAGAGTGGTGGATGTTCCCAATGGAACTTATTTGTTGTTTTTCATTTCAGGTTGTAATGTTGAACTAATGTGTATATCTGTCTTTCCAAATCTACTAAAATATTTATTCATTTGGGATAATAATTTCTTGTAATCATTCCAATGTAATGTAATAAGTAATTGTCTCCAATAAACTGGGGTCGGGTTTTTACAACATGACACTACTTTGGAATAATTTTTTGATTATTTCAAGTCCTATAAACATATCAAATCTGGTAACATGTTTCCCTCTATAAATTCCTTCATAGTATCCCAAATCCCTCTAAGATCATCATCTTAGCCTTGTGACTCACTTTAAACTTGCTTCATGACCCACATGTTGGCACCATTTCATGTCATATAAGACTCATGGAATCACTAGTGAATGCTAAATAACTCTCTCAACACCCTCTAGAAATTCCAGTCAGGTCTCATGATTCCTTCCAAACATGGTAGCGGATACATGTGACAACCTCTGAGACATGTCACATTGACTCTCATAATTCCCTCCATGTATTACAGTCTACTCTTGTGATGACACCTGGGAAAGCCACATAGATCATGAGACATCCTTTGGGAAATTCATCCTGATCATGTGATGTTTTTTAGGACCAACTATTTAGGTATTGCAATTTTCTATGAGCAATAAAACCAGGATGGCATGGAGTCCTCAAACTTGATGACCTTGACAATCCTCAGTGTGTATTCCATAATTATTTAGGAAATGTTAGTGTACATGCCATGATCGATGGAACTACAAGGAAATCGATTCCTTCTATAACCATGATACAGAGGAATACTCTTTGAGGTTCAATTCAAATATTAACTGTATAAGGTTCTATCTCCATATATAATTCCCAAATCCACATGAAATTAGATTGATCATCTTTCATCTCTTGTTTATCACACTAATCATAGCTCACATGAGCTTTGAGAGCTACAATGATCATATCATCTGCATCATATGCTGATAAGATGATAGGGGAAACCACAAAGTGTAGTCCCCAAAGCAGTAACATAATATGATATGTCCCATATATAAGGAAATCATAGCATACAATCCACAATCAATTGAACAACAAGGACTCTGATTCATATAATAACCAAGATAATTAGGATGCCTTCATAAAGACTAAAACCAAAATCGAATCTAAATCCACCTCAGTATATGCCTATTCATGTCATTAGATGTTTAACCATTGAGACCCAATCATTCCTAGGGGATGATCATCTTACCTCATCCCTTAGTGAATTAATAAAATAACAAAACTATGATAAATCTTATTCCTTTAATAAATAGGAAACTTAGTACACATCTTTGATGTCAGATATCCATATTAAACATCCCAAGGGATTACCCATTAGATGATTCCCACATCCATATACAATGAGGAAGATCATTTTACACCCCTTGTTTATCACACCGATCATTGCTCACATGGGCTTAGGGAGTCGCAATGAACACCACAATGGAATCATGAATATCTACCAACCAAGAAAATCACAGTATGTAATCCCATATGAGTTCTAGGATATAAAAAACCCAAAAAATATATGTATCTACCTTTATACCAGTCCATGGTTATGAATGAACACCAAGAACATTGATTCTTTCCATAATTGAGATGTGTAAGATGCCTCACTGGGACTCGAGCTTGAATACATGGTACCTGAGAGCTCCCATATATTTACTTTATATATGAAATTAAACTAAATTGGTTTAGTGAACTATGAGGGTTTTTATTCCAACAACAACCAGGAAACATAGGATTCCATATAATGGTGGAATCCCCTTCTTGGAATATCAACTTCCTCCCTTTGAGGAAACAAATACTGAAGTACAGGGTTATATAGCTTTAGCATATATAGAACCTATTCAGCACTCAAAAATGGATAAATAACCTCATATACATCTATATGGATTCACAAAAGAGTTCTCATTTATCATATTCATTAATTACATCCACTTTATTTTTTATACTAAGGGAATTAACCTATAATATTTTTGTTGGGGTAATCATCCCCATACCGAGATTTGGAAGAGATTCATGAACTTATATTAAATCTATAAGAGATTCCCATAGTAGGTAAAAATTCCCCCCAAAAGGGTGGGATTATCCAATCATCCTATCCTCTCAACCAATACAAGTCTCTAAGCGTCATTGAGTATAAATCACCAAGTGACCACCTTCCTTTGGAAAGTAGTTATATACCTAGTAATGGATGAGGGAACGGTTGGGGGATTTCATTAAGAATGAAATTGGTGACCAGGTATTAATGATTGTGAAAGAGATTAAATACCCCACAATCAGCCATCGGTTCAGACTAAATCCACCTTAGTGAGGGTCCCCCAGTCATCTCTTTCCCTGTCAAAATAGAAATGGGGAACCTAACATGAATCTCTCTAAAAATAAAATGACTATATTATTTTTCATCAAGACATTTTTATACACTATACACAAACAGAAATGGTGAACATGACATGAATATCTCCAATAAAAAATGATTTGGTTATTATCCATTATACCATTTTGTTTTTCACACTATATGAAAACAAAAATGCGGAAAGCCTGATGTGGAACTCTCAAATGATGTAATGATCTGTTAATCATGCATTATAACACTTTCTTTTTAATTCCTACACAAACAGAGAAGTAAAATTATACTCATATTATAGATGATCCTATGTAACTATGATTCTCTTGAAATAAGTCCATCCTCATTTTGACAAGTCCAATTGAACCAAAGGACTATATTGGGAATAAAATGACTATTGGTTTAACCATGAATATCTAACTGAGCACACATAATTCCTATGATATTTCACTAATTGGTAACTTTTTTATCTTTTGTCTATATTCCTATAGATACTCCTCTCATCACCAACATCCCAATCTGATACAATGTCTTTACAATTTAGTAATCTCTCTGATAAATCACCTTTAGCTGCAACCCCTACGGGTTGCAAAACAATCTCACTTACTCGATAACTCCAATTCCAGGTCGAAAACATGATGGTCCACGAGTACCATTGACATGGTAGAATCCTGAAATGGGAGGATCTTGGTGAAGGTCTCTAATCATGAAAAATGGTGAATCCACATCGCCTAGGAAATGTTGTAGCAAAGCTAGTGGCCCTCATCTCCACTGCCAACAGCTTCAGGAGATTACCCCCACAGTATGACAACTACCAAATTCAATATCTAATGAAGGTGGAACATGAAGATAAATATGTCTCCCATCCATTTATAGTGTTTCCAAAGAGGGTACCTATCAACCATCATTTCTAGTACCATCCCATTGGTAACCACTAGTCACCTGCTGAGGCAACCACCCAACACACTACTACCTCTGAAGAACATGCATAGGAAACAAGGAAGGATCATCGGGCGAGGAACACACCGGATATCCCCGAGAGGGATCATATACCCACTCTTGGTGAGGATATATGGTAGTTTATTTCTATAATAATCAGTAATAAGACTCATATCCATGCTCACTGAAAACAAGTCTATGCATATTTTTCCACAACAGGTATGGGGAGGCTCATATCCCTATACTCGTACATGAATTCCATCAGCATATTCGTATGGAACAAGGAGGACATAAGTTAGAACATTTCCCTACTTCAATCGACGACATATTCCATAGATAGTGGAGTCCAAAAATGTACAGGCTTATATCCCTATACACACTTTTCTAAAATTCCAATATATTTTAGCAACATTTGATGAACTCCACCATCATATTTTGGCACTATTATAAATAATGTGACATGCACATATTCCAATCCCTATATCCAAGAAAGCTCAATACTCTGATCATTGTGAACAAGTGGATGGACTAGGGAAAGCTCGCATTTTTTCTCACATCCAAGAGGATTATAGAAATATTTAAATAAACGATGAGTCATCAGACTGAGTTCATATTTCTATCCCAGTTGGGGATCACCAGGTAGAGAAGAACATCCCTCACGATGGGGCACATGCCTATCAAAGAAGTCTATTTTCATATTCCACATGCCCAAGGTCAGGTATATATTCATTTTCTGGTCTGAACTCACCAAGTGAGAAGGGAAATGCCATAAGAAATGCTCATATTCATATTGAAGAAGTCCAACGGATTACTACGAAGACCCATTATCTGGCATATATCCACATTCTAGCTAGGACTAACCATGTGAGAATGGAACAATCATCGGGATAGGATCATATTCCTATTAATGAATCTGTCTGGAATATTCAAGTAGATAATGAAGGAAATATGCATATTCATACTTCCACCAATGAACGAATACACCTGCATAATTCCATGGAAATAAAGGTGGAGGATCATAACTATTATCCCATTTTGGAGCGCCATCAGTATATTCTGGTAGGGAATGCATATTCAGACTTGGCTCATACTCCTTCTCCAACTAGGGCTCACCAAGTGAGACCGGAACACGCCTCGAGGAAGGATCATACTACTTCCAAGAAAGAAAAGTGAAATATCCCAAAGATATAGGATCAAGCTCATACTCCCATCCTGGCTGAGGCTCACCAAGTGAAAATGGAACATCTCTTAGGGCAAGCTCATTTTTGTTCAATAATGATACAACTCATTGTTATATTCCAGTAGCTTCTCATCGCTGGTTTAATACCCCTGTAGCACTAGATAGTATAATCATGATTTTTAAACCATCATATAGATGGCTCATATCACTACACAAGTCCAAAAGGCAGTTCGACATATTCCAACCACGATGTAGATGATGACCAATATTTCTAATCTGCTCAATGCTAGTGTGCTTGAGTTCACTCAAGATAAATTCTAAAAACCCTAACTGTACATTAATTCTTATATTGAATCAAAAGATGATTATTACCATGATAGTCCTCTTTTGGTAGTGTGGATATGGAACACAAGGAATCTACTCCTAACATCCACCATTGTCAACCTCCCCACAACAATCTCTCCCCCGGACAAGGAAATCCTCCATTTTCCCAGACACCTCTATATAGAGAGGTTCTAAAAGCACATACACCTTCATATATAGAGGTTATTGAAACAATGGGGTTGACTACATATAGTTCCCCCATCAAATTATAGTATCACTCTACTCCAGTCAGTAGGAGATCATCAAGAGCATCTTCTCTTTTCTAACTAGATGGAAGTGTGTACGTATTAATAAGTGGAGGTATACATTGATATATGGAGAGAGTTAGTTGGAAACAACCTCCTCATCATGTTTTTTCCCCTCAACACTTCTGAATATTAGATCCAAGATTCTCTAGAAAATGATTCCATGCCTTATCTATATAAAAATATGTGGTCTACTCATCATAAACTGAAGGTTACACACCTCCCTTGTCTAGGATATGAGGGAACCCTTTTGAGAATCAAGATACCATATTGTCAGCTTGACCTAGCTTATATTTCCATGGTCGAGGATCAAAAACTAGAAAATTATAGCACAAATATACAACATTCTATCCTCTATTATCTTGGCCTCTAGAAAAATTAGGGGACCTGGTAACGCTCAGGGTATTTTTCCACTATAATAGAATTACATCGCTTCAATGATTCCCATACATCAAGAATAGGGGAGAGGATAGACATAAGGACACCAAAATAGTCTCGTTGATGTAATTATAATTCATTATATACATGGAGACCAAATGTGTGATAACCAAGACAATTTTCCAAAAATAATTCTTCTCACCATGGGCTTCCATCACACCAAACTCTCACGTGAGAATAGTTGGCCCACATAAAATGTGTCATACTAATAGCTTCCATAAAAGTTGTCTAGAAGTAGACCCATACCACTGGGCTAAGAGAATATCTACCACCACCTCCACCTCTCAAATCACATATTCTTGAGAGGATCAGGATACAATGGGAACACCTAAAAACAAAACCCATTTTGCAAGGCTCGGGGAATTTATATCTCAATCTCAATATTCATGTTCTTCATCCCTGAAAGGGTCCCGAGGACATCAACATTGATTCCCGATCAACCCCACCCCATTGGGATAGGGGCATTTATATCTTAATTTCCATAATGGGGGTCACTAATTCCCTGACAGGAATCATTGGATCCCCAAAAATAGGACCTACTAATGAAAATTGTTCCCCCAAATAACACCCAATCCAAAGGGATTGGGGAATTTTCACCATCATCATCATTTCAAAGGGAATCAACATTCTCCATGTTTGGAGTACTAGATCTACAGTTGACATCCCACATATTCCTCTTGCTTTAAGACAACCCTATTCTATTTGGGGAAAGTTCAGTTTCCATGATCGAAAACTCCCTCAAGCTCACTATTTATAGACTAGGATGGGAGGAGAATATGATGAAGGGAATTTTAACCCATAACACCCTGAGATTTTTTGAATTTTTTTTGAATTAATTTTACCTTTTTGATATTTTTCATTTCATGCAACACTGAAAAGAGTTAATATTATATTAAAACACTATATTTGGCTTGCGTTATATGAAACACCAAGTTAATTGTGCACTAAAAACAACATAAACTTAATCTTTCTCTAAATTGAACACCAAGTTTATCTTGAAATACATGAAATAATTACTTCCCTCGATGTCCTTCTTAACATGCAAGACTGAGTTTTACTAAAAAATAGTATATCATTAAAATGTTATTATTTAATATAATAAGATATAACATAGCCATTAAAATTTTTAGTCATGTGTAGTATTATCTAATTTATGAAAATATATGTTATACAAAAATATAATATGAATTCAAAGGTTTCCAATTAATTATAAATCAATATGAAAACTGATTGAATATAAAGGAAAATATTATTATTTTTTGGGATAGAATGTTGTTTTAAAATTATAAATTAAATTAATTAAAATTAGTGAGTGATATTAATGTAATATATTTTTTTTATATTCAATAAAATAATTTTTATTCTCATCAAATATATTTGATATACATAAGATATGAACAAACCCAAATTTAATGTTTAAAACCCCATATTTTTATAAAGGGATTTTTACCTCCTTCTAATGGAGAACTCATTTTAAATAAGCTTTTTTGAACTTTTATACATTTAAGATGTCAAAATAAACATTATATTTGATATTGAAACATAATAATTAGTTTAGGATAATTTTTTATTTTTTTGGGTGAAGATTTATTTTTAAAATAATAGTGAAAAATACTAGATTTTAATTCAAAACCATTTTTTCCAATAAATTAATTATAAGGGAAAATTTTATTTTAAATTATCTAAAAAGTTTAATTAGATATTATTTTTATCAATTTATAAAATTTAGGTCATTTAGATATATTTCTCTTTGAAATTGGTTATAAAAACATAGCCAACTTTTGAATGTTTTTACTTTAAAACCCCACATTGTCGATACGACTGTTGGATTAATTTTAAATTATTTTAGAACACTTATGTAACTATAATTTGGAAAAAGTGATTCCATATTTTGAATAATAATAATTTATAGTTTCAAATAAGGTTAACCTAGGTTTTTTTGAATAATAACAGTGGAGGTAATTAAAATTAATTACATCGATTAAGGTAAAATTAAGCTTAAATTTGGACGAAATATTAAATTTAAGACCCAAAAAGACTATGAAACATGCATAAAACCCATTTTATGTACATATTATCACACAATACTACCTTTGGAATACTCTGTTACATTATGGGTTCCAATTTCAAAGGGAAAAACGTTGTTGTAATTCCATTTCCATAGATTTATCAGAGTGAAACTCCTCCTCTGCTATGAAAAGGTCTCATATCCTTCCACTTTTTCACACCTTTAAAACCACATATTTTCGACCAATATCTACCCAATACACTTCCCAATATCCCTTACTTACTCCTAGAAACATACCCTTCGGATGAAATAAATCCAATGAACCATTTTGGCACAGACCAAAAGGAGTTACCCGATTAACAGGTAATACCTTCTCTCATGCTCCTTCCTTTTATTTTCTTTATCCATCCCTAAACTCTCTTTATTGCATTATTTTATAGAAAAAAATTATCCTGAATTTACTAGGACGTTTTTATTATATTTTTTTTACCAACAATTACACACATCTCTATCTAATGGGTGATGAACATGATGTTTTGTGTACGGTGAACTACAACCTCACAAAATGAATATTATTCATTTTTTTACCACCTCTCATGGTAGAAATTATGATACAAGATATATTTATATATTTTATTTATTATACTTATTATTTATTTAATATTATGTAATAATTTAAAAACACGTGTCTTTATAATTTCCATTTGGTGTATATATGATAATTTAGTTAGAGAATGTTTGGACTACCACCCCCTCAAAGCGATGTGATTTTTTCACAAACTACAAGGAATATATATGGATGGGTTAAGTGAAATTATAAGATATATATGATATATTAATAAGAATTTATTAATTAAATATATGAATATATATATACATATGTCATTTACCTTTTTTCTTTCAATGCGATGATAAAAAATAGAAAAAATGTTCATGCATATGTACGACTTTCCATATCTATGAATGGTGTATTCCATTTCATAATTATATTTTAAATTGACTATTATAACACACATATACTCAAAAAAATTATATTTATATCATTATTTACATTATTTAAATCATTGTATATGTATAAGACCAAAGATATAACAAATTAAGATACATGTAATGAATAAAGAAAATATTACCCAAAGTGAAACCTTAACATAGGATTGTTAAAAAGTGGGTAATATAAGGGCATAATCAAACCATATAATGTATTAGATATAATAATATTATAATATAAAATATTTATAATAAAGTTACATTTATTTTACAGGAATCTTCTATGAGTATGAAGAGAGTCAAGACAGAAAGTAAGGGAATTTCATCTCACTTTTATTTTTGTGAGATACATGCCTTGTTGACCATTAAATTATTTTGTGTGGTGTAGGTACTTATAATTAGTGATTTATTTTAATATAATATTTAATATTATGGGTATTTACATATCTATTTTCTGATTTTCATTCATGCGGTTTAAGTTTCAAAAGTTACCGAATCGGTAAAATAGTTTTGTCTCAATCGGCCTTCTCTGAGACTCATGTCTGGTTATGCACATAAATTATTTTTTGAGGTTTATATACATCCATTTTACATGTTATATCATAATTCTATTTATTTTAATGATATTTTAATTTTTATTCACTATAAAAAAAATCTATTTAGTGGAATTGTTTTTTGATTTTGCAGTAGTTTAAACCATCACCAAATGGTTCTGTGACAGTTTCCTAAAACCGCCACTAAAATTTTTGTCAGCATTCAACATATGGAGGTTCCTACATTTAGAATTGGTTTTTTGTAAATCATTGTATAAATTTCATTTAGTGTTGGTTCTCTATATTTTCATTGGTTTTGTGGCCAAAAAAATATCTATATTTTTGTATTGGTTAAAAGAGTTGATAAATTCTAAAGCTTTTTTACCAAAAGAACCCTCACTAAAATAGAGAAAACCATTACTAAATAAAAGTCTTTCATATTTAGTGGTGGTTTAAAAAAAACTCCAAAAAAATATATGATCATATATATATGGTTTAAAATGCCACTATATGATAAATTACAAAAAAACAAGCTGCTGAATTTGTAGCCCCAAAAAAACCCTAAAAAAATAAACACACAGAATCACATAACAAATGAAAAACAGGATCAAAAATGAAACACAACAAAATCATAATACAATTAAATAATAGTACACATAATATATACATTAGGAATGTTTCACCATATTACAATCATATTAGACATATACAATGCACAAACCAAAATCACTCTGCATGGTCAACTCTATTCCACAAATGAAACCTGAAAAAACACTCTTCACTAATAACTAGATAATGATGATCTATGATCATCACCATATCCATCTCCATCTATACCTCTTTCTACAGGAACCTATAAGACAATTATATTTAAAATTAAACAATGTTGAATATTTATATTTAAACTTAAAATAAATAAAATTTTGTAAATTAAATGATTTTTAAGTTGTTTGATTTACCTGCTCACTACCAATCATCAATACAATAGCATCGAGGATAGATATGGTCGTCTTATAATATAAATCAACCATATCTTTCTACAAAGTAGATATCTAATCCTCATGTTCCTAAACAATACTTTGTATAAAAAAGAATCTTTATGAGCATCTCAGTGTTGGTATAGACTATAATCAGGAGTAAATACAGTTATAATCCCCAATGGAATGCCAAATATATTAGATGTTATTCATCTCAATCTGATTCCGTGCACTTGACCAGGATGCCCCTTCCCAAGTACTTTACCAACTGGGTCATCTTGGGAGACTGAGAAGGAATGGACAGGATTTGAATCCCATAGTTCTTTAATTTTTACCTATAAATAAAATATTAGTCATATTAGAATCATTATATATTAACGTAGTGAAAACTAATAATAAGTCATTATAATGAAAAATTAATTCCTTCCACAACATCCTTGGGAGGATTATTAACAAAACTCCCATAATATGTTTTATGAACATCCAACCACACTTCTATTCAGGATTCTTGGTGCCCTTAATTATGTGATGGTATTAAAAAATATAAATAAACAATTTAATAAATTTAATAGATAATGTTTTCTTATAAATATTTAAACTAATGAAAAAATTACCATAGTTGATTGGATTCTTGAAAAATTCTTTGACCCCACAGTGCGAGGGATGACTTGCTTATCCCGACATGATACATTATTGCATGGAACAACATAAATAAATAAATTGTAATTTAATAGTTATGTATGCAATATCATCTCATTTAGCTATGCATGTATAAATCATAAATGAGATTAATGTAATAATATAGATTTAAATACCATGTGTTTCTCATCATGATGACTATCAATAAAAACATTCCATTTATCTCTAGGTACCCCATTGGGTACCTTATCATAAATGTTTTGGGCTCTCAATGATGTATCACTGAATTAATTTCATAATCTCTATTTAAAATCATTCTATTTCTTACCCAAATTTTCAATGATCACTTTTGAGATATTAGATCAACAATGGGAAAGTGGAAAAAAATCTATAAAAAGAGATTAATTTTGAAAATATTAGAATTTAATAAAATAATGAAAATAAATTATATCATAATGAATTAAAATTACTTTTATCTGTGAATCAAAAACATCATTTTTCTAAGATGAAGGCATATGCCTCTAATCATTATACATAATTTTAATGGTAATAGACTCCACCACCAGTTGGAACAGAATTTGGCCAAACAGTCCTATAGTATCATCTATAAGTACCCAATAACAGTCAAATGGGACAACTATGTTCAGTTCATTTAGATTCCAAACATCTAAACATTTCATATTTTTCATTGTGGTGGTTATGTTTCCATATTTTATGAAAACACAGTTGGTAGTATAAAAAATGTGAAATAACATTATTCATGTTAAAATTTTCGCTTATAATATTCACCCTCCACTATCCCCACAATGAACTAGTAGTGGTGGAAAACTACCCCACTACTGGGGCTACTCGATGGGGAGGCGTCAGCTGATTTGTTGATGGGATTCTAACAGAGGCTATGAGAGATAGTGTTGGGGGAAAGCAGATGGTGTCTCAAATTCGGCAGGTGGGAGACAAATGGATCTCCATCTGTCGGTATGGTGGAGGAAACATCGACTGAGAGTCGACTATCATCACTATAACATGTCCTCCATGGAATTTCAATCATTTAATTAGAAAACATTCACTATATAAAAAAATTAGATTATGATCAATAATTTGAAGATTAATATTGTCACACAAGGGGAGTTCATTATGATTTAGAAGACCTATAAATAGACTTTTTAAATTATGAAAATATTGGAAAAATATTATTTAAACTAAAGAAATAAAATGGATGAAGCCATTTAGAATAAAATAGTTAGTGTCAATCTATCCACTATATAGACTAATAGAATGGTGTCTTAGTTGAAATATTCTTTCATATCCCCAGATGAATAAAAAACATTGAATGAAGTTATTAATAATGTGATATGTGTCAATGAAATGAATGTGAAATGTGATCTGATAAAAAATAATATGATCAGTAATGTTATTCTAGGGATATGTAGATTAAACATGATCTGAACCAAATTAGTTTTCTAAAAAAGGTCAAGGAGAATTGAAATTTCATCAATAACAAATTACTATAGTACTTTAAAGGTTATTACCATATATATTTAATTGATCTAAATGATAACTTGTCATTTCTATCATGAAATGAGGCTATAAGATTGTTATTTTATATATATGATCAAAAAATGTTTTAGGTTTATCAGATGTATGAGAATTGTGGACCCCACAAAATAACCACATATTTTTCTCATTGATGATGATGAGGAAAAACTGTTCTAGTTATTGATAATTTTATGTAGACTAAATATTGAACCATGATCCAGGAACAAAAACTTTTATTTGTCTTTATATAGTATTTTTTTCTCAAATAGGTGGAGTTAATCATAACTTTTATAACATTCTTGTGGAAGTGTAGTGTATGTTAGTTATTTTTCTATGTTGATTACATCCTTTTTAGGAATGAATTATGCACAATACAAGTATTTTTCAAAATTCATGAAGTATAAATTAAATTTGTCTCTTATTTATATATTATTAGTTTTCTATGGTATAAAATGATTTAAATGAGAAAATAGAACATTTATTTATAAATAAATATGCTAATTGTGAGAGAAAATGATTTCAGATGGATTATTATAAACTAATTTCTTCTCTAGTGGAATCCCAAATGAAATATTCCAAATATGTGGAAGAAATATTAATTTTTATAATAACATAATTATCTCACCCCTTTTAGGGTACAACCATAATAAATTCCAATTGATATGCACATAATATATCACCATCATTCCAGAAATATATATGAAAACTGGTTCAGTTTTCTCAGCAATTGGAGTATTATTAACCATTACAAATTGAATTAACTTCATGTGAAACACCAAGATATTAACTAGATGTATAGATATAATATAATTTCATGCCTCAATTTCAATTATAGTGTAATGACCCAAACTTTTATTAATGATGCTTCCTATTGATCTAATTAAATGAATTATTTTGTAAAATAGTTATATAAAATACGCACTTCCTTGGTTTTATGTTTTTGGATTTCAAAATGATGTTAATAATTGTTACTGTTGCTAATATAACCTTTTAATAATGAACGCATGATTAGTATAAATATAGGGCTTTAACAAATAAAATTTACTCAAATAAAGAAAGCTATGACCTCATCTAGTAGAATTTCTCCATACTAATCCCATTTGTCAGATCTCGAAAAGGAGGTGTAATCAATGGGATTCGCTCTTGAAAAAGTCCAAGACAATCTTCAGCACATTAAGCTTGACAGGAACCGCCTATGGGGGAAGTGTAAGTTGATAGAGATTACCACCCGAGTGATGTTATCCGAGCCACCTCAAGAATCTGTCACCATCTCACACCTTACCCTTAAGTCTTGTGTGAGTGTTATAAGGGGATATGTAACAAGACCCTAGCACCATGATTTTGTGCTTTATTTTTTTGTATAAAGAATATACACTTATTTTATTGTTAATTTTTAAATGGTTTTTATAGCAGAAATGAATTTTTTTGTTAATTTTCAAACAATAAATTAATGTATTTTTTTGAATTAAATAATATTGTAATAAAATATTGTTACTAAATCACTTTTTATTAAATATAAATGATCATTTAATTTTTATGAATTAAATTGTAATTTTTATTGAAGTTTCAAAGCTGTTTTTATCAAAACCAATAAATTTTTGATAAAAGCCGGTTTTTATATTAAAAGTAAAAATTCACATATTTAGGAAATTATTTAGATAAAATGAATATTATTTTTTGACTCAAGATGTTGAAATTATCTAACGGTGAATTTTTTTTAATTTTCAGAGAGAGTTCAATTTTTGGGTAAAAATTAAATACTATTTAAATATATAATGTGTTTTATGACATCATAATGACCCAATAGTGGTGTAATAAAATACTATAAATGTTATGTCTGAAAAATATATGTTTAACCATTAAAATAATGTGATTTTATATTTTTTTTATTTATATTACGAAGCCTTAGTGGATCCTCTAAGACTTATAAAACATTTTAACATTTTAAAATTATTTCCTTGAGAGTGTGACTCACCTCCACATAAGAAAGCCTAATATATTAAGAATTTAGGACATTATACTTATAAAATAAATTTTTTCACTCCCTTTCGGATAAAATATGGGCAAAAACCAAGGGTTAATTTGTTTTTTTGATTAGTTTAATGTGTGGTGTCCAAAACCTGAATAATAAAGAATTCCCTCTCTTTTCCTATATAAACCCACTCAATATCCCATTCCACTTCTCTAAAACCATTTTGCGATTGACAAAAATATTCCCTACTATCTCTATAATCCTTCCAGAGTTCCCCAAGCCCCCAATAATCCTCTCTCAAGCCTCTCACAGGCCTCTGGAATCACACTTCCGAGTAAGGGATTTCTTCCATTCTCATTTTTGTCCAAATTTCATTATGTTATTATACACTACTATTTTCAATTAAAAATTTTGGGGTATGATTTTTCACCACTCAGATACTTCTATAATTATGTTTTAATGATTTGATACCTCTTTATCTCTCATTAATACCTCTCATGTACACCTATTACCATTCCAAAATTCCGTAATGAATTTCTCTCATCTCATTTACATTCAAGAAATTACTCTATATTATGCATCTAAATTCCATTACATATGTTGGGATATTATTTTCAATGACCCTATTAGTGTCCATTTCATGTATAAATTATGAGAAACCCTTTATCTCTCATCAACCCATTTTATAAGTTCTATTTGACATCGTTATGCTGCCGAAGTTTCACCAATATTTCCATGCCTAAATCATCATGTAAGTGAATACCATACCCATTTCTATATCAAGAGTATTCACCTTTATGAACTGATAATAGTTGATTGAGGACATAT
The DNA here is from genome assembly GCA_963277665.1 of Viscum album. Taxonomy (NCBI): domain Eukaryota; kingdom Viridiplantae; phylum Streptophyta; class Magnoliopsida; order Santalales; family Viscaceae; genus Viscum; species Viscum album. Next base: position 739,369,431 of record OY728123.1, on the reverse strand, counting down.
ATTTATGTATTCCACATCTCTTATGCATGGAATAAACTGTGATGTTTAATGAATCCATGTGGTATGATCTATGTGGTACACTTATGCCTAAAATTAAATGACTAAGAAGGGTGTGTCCTGATAGTGATCAAATGCATTGGGTAAAGACTAGTAACATGATAAATCATGTGGAATGAGGGTTTACTCTTTCTAATTCAATTTCAATGAGGTTTTACTCATGATACATTTGAAATGTGTCTTGGATCATGCTAATATCATGTTAAATGTTTTTTCCACATTTCCATGTTATAACAATCATGTTATATCATGCCTTTATGTTGATGTTTCTCTTATGATCCATTGATATGCCTATTTACAAGAATTTAATATATTCTTCATGTTATTCCTTTTTACTCCTTTACTGGGCTTTATATCTCACCCTTTTCTAATGAATGTCCTTAGGTTATCCCATGAAATGCTAAGTACAAAAGAATGTTGTGGTCATGTAAAAGAAGTTTTCAATAAAGATGTGGTGTTTTATTTTCAAAGTTGTTATTTAATGTTCCTAAGTCCCAAGGATACTATACCTCTCGATCTTCTATGTTGTATCAAGTGAATATTTTATGTAATAAATTGTGTTTAAGTTTAAATAATGATTAAGGTTGTTATAGTTGGTATTAGAGGATATGATTAGTGATTTCTGGGATTAGGATTAGAAAACCCTAGTGAGAACCGGTGCATGACAACGGGCATTTCTACACTCTTGGTTATGAAACACCTATTGATTAAGTGGTTTATCAAGAAAATAAATTCATGTATGGATACAAGCAGGTAGAGGAGGCTCTAGAATAGATGTATCTAGGAGTAAAACCCAAAAACACAGACTTCAGCTAGACATGAATGAGAACCGGTGCATGACAACGGGCATTTCTACACTCTTGGTTATGAAACACCTGAGGGATATGATTTTTTAAATTCATAATCTCAGTATAATCCATTATTGATGGAATTAAAAAAAATACCCTCAGAATATATATTGGGAAGTAGATCATGGATAACAATGATAAGTCAAGGAAATAAATGTAATTTATAAGTTATCTTTTTTTTATTGGATTCTCCCTTATGTGTTACCCCTAACATTCCTTTCATTCTAGCCATTGGATGGTAATAGGAGGACTCGGGCTAAAAACTGATGCAAAGATCAATGTGATGATTGTTCTACTGAGATTCCAAATCTAATGGGAGTGGGAATTTCAAACTTTTTCACAATACTCTCTCATTTAACTCAAGTTTTACATCGAAACATGGGTCAAGAGGAACTTTCAACCCCCCCCCCCCCCAAGAAAGAACAAGTCGCAATCGAGATCATCATGATACAAATGCCACCTACTTTTAATGGATCATATAATCCTTCAATATCTGAACAATGGATCAACTCCATTGAGAAGATCATCTCTATCCTTCAAAGATCATAACAAGAGAATGTACTTCTAGCTACTTGTCATATATAGGGTGAAGCTGATCAATGGTGGACATTGATTGAATATATGAATCCTATAGAGGAGATCAAGTCATTGGAATGTAAGGATTTCTAGAAAATGTTTTTAGATAAATATTTTCCATGCACCCTCTAACTTAAGAAGGAAAGGGACTTCCTTTCCCTAATGAATAAAAGATGAGTAATCCATCAGAGTGTACAAGTAAAACTTCACAAGTCTTGCATGATATGCCTCTGGCTTTATTTTTACCCTCAAATTCAAGGATGACCACTTCTTTGGTGGGATAAAACCTAGCCTATGGAAATATCTATCGATCTGTGACTTCGAGAGCTATGAGGAAATTGTCTGATGCTCCCTCAGTCTTGAAATGGAGATTTCTGAATCTTAGGGGTATCATGGGGATAAGAATCATAATGTAAACTTTAATTTTGGTGGTCCTATGGATAAATAAAATGGTGATAAGAAATTCCATCACCCCACCTGCCAAAGGTGCGGAAAGAAGCACCCTAGAAATTTCCTGAAGGGGATGAGAAAATTATTTAGGTGTGAAAGATAAGGGCACATGGATATTAAATTTCGACAAGAAAAACCCACTACTACGACAGAAGAGAGGAACTCTTTGTTCAACTCTCAAAAAAATGTTCATTGCTTCAACTATAAATAACCGAGGAACTTTTCAAACTAGTTCCCTAATCCAATGGATTTTATAGGAAGCCAAAAACCTTAAAGGAAGCAAGGGAAAGATTTTTTCATCACTACCACTGAAGAGAACTCTGACAACGAAGTGGTTATAGGTATGCTAGTTATTCATTCAACAATAGAGAACGTAATTTTTTATTCTGGTTCTATGAATTCTTTTATATCCTGAAAGTTTAGTAGAACAATCTCAACATCACCAAAAATCATGGAATTATAGATGTCGGTGTGAATGACAAATGGGGAAATCATTTCAACCCATGCATATAACTCCTCCCATGTCACAATTTTTGGATTAAATATCTCAGAGAACCTCGTAATACTCTCTCTGGTTTAATTTTATGCAATTATAAGCATGGATTTTCGTTCATTATATAGATCCAACATAAATTTCATTGGGAGGGAAATAACTATCAATATAGAAAATCAACCCTAGATTATATAAAAGTGCAAGGAAGAGGGTGGATCTTTTTTATCATTATCATCTTAAGTGTGGATATTACTTCCCTATTATCATGTGTATCTTACTCAGATGATTGATTCTAAGGAAGCAACCATCCTTGAAAACAGTCCTATTGTGAGGGAATTCTCTGAAGTGTTTCCCAAGGAATTTTCTGGTCTTCCTTCAAGAAGAGTTGTTTAATTCTTGATTTATCTTATACCTAGGGAATTTCCAATATCTAAGACTCTATATAGAATGGTTTTTGTGTTTCATGAGGACCTGAAGAAGAAACTAAAGGAGAATTTGGATTAAGGGTTTATACTCCCAAGTGCTTCACCATGGGGTGTACCAGTCCTCTTCATCAAGAAGAAGGATGGGTCAATGCACTTTTTCATTGATTATCATGAGCTCAACAAAATCATGATAAAGAACAAGTATCCTCTGCCATGAATATATTACTTGTTCGATTAGCTATGTGGAGCATAATACATATACAAGGTGGATATGCAGTCAGGATATTACCAAGTAAGGGTGAAGAAGGAGGATATCCCAAAGGCTACTTTTCGTACAAGGTAAAAACACTACGAATTCATAGTAATTCATTTTGGACTCACTTATGCTTTAGAAATATTCATGGACTTGATGAATAGAATATTTAGAGATTACCTTGGAAAATTTGTGGTAGTATTTATAGATGATATTATAATATACTCCAAAACCAAGGAGGAGAATGATGAGTATCTTAGCATTGTACTAGAGACCTTTCAAAAGGATAAGCTCTGTGAAAATTACATCAAGTGTGAGTTTTGGTTGAAATAAGTATCATTCTTGGGTCATATCATCACAAGAAATGTGATATTTGTGGATCCCTCCAAGATAGCTGCAATTGAGCGGTGGTTGAGGCCAACATAAATGATTAATATCTGTAGCCTCTTAGGGTTAGCTGGATATTATCACCGATTTGTGAGAAATTTCTCATGATTGTAAAACCCTCTTACCAAGATAACTCAGAAGGGAGTCAATTTTTCTTGGTGTGATGAATGTGAAGAGATATTCAAGGAGTTGAAAAAGAGGCATATCATTGCACTCATGCTCACACAACCCAAAACTAGAGAATTGTTTTGTGGTATTTAGTGATGTTTTGAAAATGGGCATGGTCTGTGTGTTGATGAAAAATGACAAATTCATTGCCTATGCTTAAATTCAATTGAAAGTTCATGAGAAAAACTATCCAACACATGATCTGGAGTTAGATGTAGTAATCTTCTTTATAAAATTTTGGTAATATTACCTCTTTGGGGTGATGTGTGAAATATATACGGACCAAAAAAGTCTCAAGTATATATTCACATAGAAAGAGTAGAATATGCACTAACGAATATGGTTATAGTTGATAAAAAAACTATGACTGCTCAATCCATTACCACCTTGGGAAAGTGAACAAGGTGGCGAATGGTCGAAGTAGAAAGTATCTAGCAATTATATCATTGATGATAATTGAAAAGGATACAATCTTATTAGATTTGATGAAGATGGAAATGGGAATCAAAAAGTAGGGAACACCATCAATCCTTTCACAAATGATTGCTCAATCATCTCTTTTAGAAAGGTTAAAGGATTTTCAAAAGGATGATGTGGGAATTCAGAAGAAAGTGGAAACTATTAGAAAAGGAAAAACCCTTAGAGTTCAATGTTAACAAAGAAAGAATTGTGAGATTTGGGTCAAGACTATATGTTTATTCAAATCCAAAGTTAAAGAAAGAACTTTTGGGTGATTCACATAGTTCGAATTTCTCCATTCCCCGGGAAACACAAAAGATGTTTCGATATCTCGGAGTGATTTATCGGTGGGATAACATGAAGAATTATATAGTTGAGTAAACATTAAAGTGCCAGGTATTTCAGGAAGTGAATGTTGAGAGGCATAAATCTTAGCAGATGATTTAACCATTACCCATACCAACATGGAAATAGAAAAAAATCACCATGGAATTTTTCATTGGGATTCTAAAGACATCCAAAAAAAATCAATATGGGTTGTTGTGGATTGTCTTAAAAAGAATGCACACTTTATTGCTATTCGGGAGGATTTCCCATTGGATCAACTGGCACAGATATACATTATAGAAGTGGTAAGGATACATGGAGTACCTTTATAGATTTTACCTGATCTAGATCTAAGATTCACCTCTATGTTCTGGAATATCCTTCAACAAGCTCTGAATACTGAGTATAACTTCAGTATGAATTTTCATCCTCAAACTGATTTCCAAACTGAGCGGACTATCCAAACAATTGAGGAAATGTTGAGATCATTCTCAATAGACTTCAAAGAATTATGGGATCATCATCTTTCTCTAGTTGACTTCTCTTAGAATAACAATTTCCACTCAAGCATATAAATGGATCCTTATGAATCCCTTTATGGGAAGAGGTGTAGAACACCAGCATGTTGGGATGAAGTTAGGGAGAGAAAACTCTTAGGTCCAGAAATGGTCAAAGACATGGTAGGGGAGGTTAAGACCATCTAGTAGCACATTAATGCTGCCCAGAGTCGAAAAAAGAGCTACGATGATAATCGTCAAAGAGACCTAGAGTTTGATATTTGAGACATTGTATTCCTATGAATATCACTATGGAAGAGAGTTATGAGATTTTGGAAGAATTTAAATCTTAGTCCAAGGTACATGGGCCCTTTTGAGATCCTTTATTGCATTGGAGTAGTGTCATATCGACTAGCACTCCCATCGAACCTATCTCAAGTACATGATGTATTCCATGTATCAATCTTGAGGAAGTACATACTTGACCCATCACATATACTCAATCCATATGTGGTATCATTGTAGAATTACCTCTCCTATGAAGAGAGGTAGGTGAAGATATTAGATCATATGGAAAATGTTATACGAAATAAAATAATACCCCTCGTGAAAGTGTCATTGAGAAACTAAAAGTTTGAAGAAGCAAGGTGGTAACCGAAGGAAGTGATGAGGCAGAGTTACCCCCATCTATTTTAGTGTGGAAAAAGGAAATTTCAAGGGTGAAATTTTTTAAGGGGGAAGATTGTAACAATTGAAACTTTTATTAATGAAAATTCCTCTTAATCTAAATAAATATATTATTATGTAAAATTCTTTTATAAAATAATAACTTCTTTGGTTTAATGTTTTTGGATTTCAAAATACCATTAAGAATTGTTACCATTTCTAATATAGTTATTGAATAGTGATAACAAGATTAGTATAAATATAGGGCTTTAACAAATCCATTTTACATAGAAAAAAGAAGGGATGGCCTCATCTAGTAGAATTTCTCTATACGAAGCCCATTTTTTGGATCTTGGAAAGGAGTTGGTGTCACTAGGCTTCTTTCTCGACCAAGCCCAAGCCTATCTTCAATACCTTATGCTTTAATGGAACCGCCTATGGGAGAAGTGGAAGTTAATAGAGATTACTACCTGAGCGAAGTTATCTGAGCTACCACAAGTGTTTTTCACCACCACACACCTTACCCTTATGTCTTATGCATGTGTTATAAAGGATATTTAACAATGCCCAATCACCATTATTGTGTGCTTTATTTTTTTGTATAAAGAATATACATTTATTTTATTGTTACTTTATAAATGGTTTTTAAATAAAAAATAATTTTTTCAGTTAATTTTCAATCTATGAATTAATTAATTTTTTTAATTTAATAATATTTTAATAAAATATCTTTTCTAAATATCTTTTTATAAAATATAAATTATTGTGTAATTTTTATGAATACAATTGTAATTTTTATTAAGGTTTGAAAGTTGTTTTTGTCAAAACCTATGACTTTTTGATAAATGTCAGTTTTTATTTTAAAATTAAAAAATTCACATATTTATAAAATTATTTAGAAAAAACTAATATTATTTTTGGATTTAGGACTTCGAAATTATCTAACGGTGAATGTTTCTTAATTTTCTGAGACAGATGAATTTTGGGGTAAAAAATAAATACCATTTAAATATATAATGTGTTTTATGACATTATAATGACCCAATGGAGGTGTAATATTATAATATAAAAAAAATTCGGCCAATATATGTTTTACATTTAAAATAATGTGATTTTAGTTGTGTTTGATTTATTTTACAAAGCCTTAGTGGACCCCCCAAGACTTATAAAACATTTTAACATTTAAAAATTATTTCCTTGAGGGTGTGACTCAACTCCACATAAGCAAGCCTAATATTTTAAGAAGTTAGGCCATTGGACTTATAAAATAATTTTTTCCACTCCCCTTCGGAAAAAACCAGAGTAAAAACCATATGTCTGTTTGTGGTTTTGATTGGTTTAATGTGTGGTGTCCAAAACCTAAATAATAATGAATTCCCTCTCCATTCCTATATAAACCCACTCAATATCCCATTCCTCTTCACTCAAACCATTTAGAGACCGACAAACCTCTTTAATCCTCTCTATATAATCCTCTCAAGGTGCCCCAAGATCCCAGGAAGCCTCTCTAAATCATCTCCCAATCCTTTGGGATCACAATTCCAAGTAAGGGATTTCTTCCTTTCTCATTTTTGTCCAGATTTCATTATGTTATTATAACCATTTATTTTCAATTAAAAATGTTGGGTATGATTTTTTACCTCTACCATACTGCCCTACCTAGGTTTTAATGATGATATACTTCTTTATCTCTCATTAATTCCTCCCATGTACACTCGTTACCATGCCGAATTTCTGTAAGGAATTTCTCTTGTCACATTTACATTCAAGAAATTATTCTATATTATGCATCTAAATTCCATTATATATGTTGGAATATTATGTTAAATGACCAAATTAATTTCTATTTTATTAATAAATTATTATATACCCCTTTATATCTCATCAACCCATTTTACAATTTCAATTTGACATCATTATGCAGCCGAAGTTACACCAAAATTTCCATGCCAAAATTATCGTGTAAGTGAATATTAGACCCATTTCTCTATCAAGGGTATTAAACTTTATGAAAATGTACTTGTTTATTGAGTAATTACATTTTTTTATTCCACATATCTTATTCCAGTAATAAAATTTTATGTTTAATGAATCCATTTTTATGATCTTTGTGGAACACTTATTCATGAAATGAAATGATTAAGAAGAGTGCACCCTGATAGCGCTCCAATGCATTGGGTAAGGACTAGTACCACGATACGTCATGTGAAATTATGTTTCACTCATGATAATTCGTGTGAAATTAGGTTTTACCCATGATCCATGTGCAATTATCTTTGTCTCATGCTCATATCTTGTTAAATGTTGTTTCCACCTTTCCATGTTTTGATATTCATGATAATTGTGCCTTTATGTCCATTTTTCTCATGGGCTCCGTTGATATTCGTATTTCCTAGAATGTACTATATTCTTCATTTTATTCCTTGTTTACTCCATTACTGGGCTTTATAGCTCACCCTTTTCTTATTCTTGTCCTCGTGTTATCCCTTGCAATGCTAAGTATGAAGGAATGTTGTGGTCTTGTAAATGAAGTTTGCAGTAAAGATGTTGTGTTTTCTATTCTAAGTTGTTATGTAATGTTCCTAATCCCCAAAGACATAAGAAATATGGATCTTATATGTTGTATGAAGTGAAATTTATATGTAATCAATCATTTTTAAGTGTGAAATAAAGATTAGGGTTGTTATACATAGCATAACTAATAGTGTATTCAATAAGGATAGTACCTCTCACTGTTGATAGTCAAACATAAACCTCAACCTTCTCCACCTCCTACAAAATAACAAGGTGTTTCCCAAGATTATTATAATGAGATGAATTCCATTTATAATGATTCATCAAGACTCTACTCTAACACACTAACTCAATCAACATTGGTACCCAAACATTATTTACTAATCCAATTGTGTGATTTTAATGTCAAACACCACTCATCCATGAGTTCTAGTCAAAATAATTCCTAAAATGTCCTACAATTATGAAACTAATTAAGTGGATATCGGAACATATACACTCTATTCCCATAATTTACACACTAGAATAACTCTAATTGGCACTTTCTATAGGAATCCTGAGAAGGATCCCAAGTTTATTTCCCTTTAATGAATTTCAACTTAATATTATTCCCACTAAATTAAATCTTCCCTCCAATACACTAAAATATTAAATAAAATACATTAATCATATTGGAAACATATTCCCCCAATTTTTTTCTTGATAATTATAACCACTTGATGGTTATGAATCTTGAAAAATATAATTAATAAGGTAACCTCCAATAAAAATAATGGCTCAAAACTCAATTCCATGAACCTTTAAAGGGTTAAGAATCTAAAATGTATGAATAGAACCCCTACCTTAATCAATGACTCACACAATAATTCATAGCCTACAAGACCTCCAACAGGTCTAAAAGAATATAAAACAACCTTGAAAACCTTTAAATGAATTAGAAAACCTCTTAAATTCAAAATCCTAGAATGGAATAATAAAATCTTAACTCACTAGATGGAATAATGGTTTTGAAACAACAAGAAAAAAAGTATGATCAAATCCCAACACACATACTTTTTAATTACCTTTCTTAGGGAGTAGAAGTAGTGACTGTTTGGGGGAGAGAGGAGCTGGCACCTTAGGCTTGGGATCGTGGATCTCACAGGAGAATAGAACTAAAGGTGAGGGGGAGAAGGGGGATGATGGATGGGTGGATAAGGGAAGTAGGTGAGTGGGAGAGAGGGGATGATAGTGTGGGGGAGAATGGGAGATGGAAGAGAGGGTGAGAAAGGGCACAGTGGTAAGGGGGGAAGGGGAGCCGACAGTGAGGGTGAGAGAGGGGAAAGAGGTGAGGAGGAGAAGGGGATTTGACATAAGTTTTTCATGGGGTCGGGAAATAGGGGTTCCTTGGGTATAGGGCTCGGGGTTCTTGGGGGGTGGGTGAGGGTGGAGGGGTAGAAGTTTTAGCATTAAAAATGATTTAGCTGAGGTTTTTATAAAACCACCACTATATTTTTTAAAAAAGTTAATAGTCGTTTCATAAACCACAGCTAATAACTGAATTTTTTGTAGTGATATAATCTCATTTTCTTATATAAAGAGCATCTTTCAAAGTTACCAAGTCAAAAATGTTTATTGAAATAATATAGTTTCTTATTAAATTTTTTTATGTTTATGTTTCCTTTGATGAAATATTATAATCCATATCTCATGAACATTCATGAATATTTATCTCCCATGGACGTTCATAATATACTCATGTATTAGTACTATTATTCCACTCTTTGGGACATAAGATATTTAAGAATTGTTTTTAAGAAATCCCAACTTTACCTTCTCTTCAGTCAGAATTTTGTGTTTCCTAAAAAGGATTTCCAAGAATATTCTACAATTATCCTATAATCTTTAAATGATATTTTTATCCTTTTTTCTTCAACCAATGTTTTCAATGTAATATTTTTGTTACTTTCCAAAAAAATACATGTTTCTACCATTTTTACCATGAAAAAAATTCTTTTTATCTTGTACTGGATGTTTGGATTTACCTACTATCATTTATGTGAAGCGGCCTTTTGCATGTTTAAGAGGTTTATTTTTAAGAACGTTTTTTTTAAAGTATTTTCAAATAAATACTTTTTATAATGTTTTCAATCTTCTTTTATAATATTTAAAGTAAAATTTTTTTCAAAAAATTTTAAAGCTTTTTTATAAGATCTCAATGTTATTGTCAAATAAATAGTGTTCAAAATGTTTTCATGCTTTCTTTTTATGTTTTAATGTGTTTTCAAAGAAAGAGGTTGTAAAATATATTGAATATTATTTTATATGTTTTCAAATAAAATTATTTAAAAAAAATTAAATCTTATTTTATAATTTTTAAAATAAAAATATTTTCAAAGTGTTTTTAGTCATATTTTATATTTTTTCAAGGAAAAAGTATTTAAAATTTATTTCAAGTCTTCTTTATAAGTTTTCTATTTATTTTTTGAAAAATTATTTCCAAATGGTTTTTTGTATTAAAAATAATTTTTCAATGTAGAAAGGATATTTTCCATAAGAAATCTATTTGAAATATATTTCCAAATTATTTTCTATCTAAGATGAAATTTATTAATGTCACTCATGACTTTCTAGAAAAGTATCTAACAGTTAAAATTATATTATTTTTTGAATGGGTTATGTTTGATGTCTTGTTATTTACAAAACAAGTTTTTTCATTCACATGTTATATGTTTATGAAACATGTTCCTTTTTCATGAGTTATAGGTTTATGAAACCCATTTCTCCTTCACATGTTATATGTTTATGAAATCTATTTCTATTTCAGAAGTTATGATTTTTCTGAAATGATTATGAAACTTGTATATTTTTCCAAAGGTTATGATATGATTACATGTTTCTGATACCAATTCACTTTATGGGTCATGATATGATTTTTTATGAAATTTTGGTACATATATGTATGATTTTATTATGAGATGGTGTGACCAACATCTCCATTTAATGAATTGGGTAAGGATTTATATCCCATGATATAGACATTGCTGGAATGTGAAATGAAATCATTTCATTATTACAGGGAAGGAATGAGAAATGAACTCAATTTAGTATTATAGGTAATGAACAAGGAGTGAACTCGGTTTAGTAAGATAGGGCTGGAATGAGGTGTCAACCCAGTCCAGTAAAGGACCTTTCCACTAAGATAGTCTCGGTAGCAATGCATTGACTACTATGGAAATCATTATATATGCTTATGTGTATATCACAATTCCATTTTTTATTCCAATATTATGATTTCATGGATAATATTATTTATTTAATTGTGATTTATGTCTTATGAACTACCATGATTTATGCCATCATTAATTATTATGATCTTTGATATGTAGTGTATGATCTTCTATTTTTATGATCATGTTATCATAACATTATTTTCATGATTGTTCTTACGTATCTTTCTTGTTTACCACTACTAAGTATCTGATATCATCCCTCTATATGTTTCCTTCCCCCAGGTTATGAAGATATGTATTATATTTGATGTCTCTAAGAAGGGTTCTAGTCAAGAAGAACCTAGTGGGAGATGATGTAGCTCATTAATGTACCACTTTTTATGTTTCCCTATTGCCAAAGGCACATGACTAGTACAGTCCTTGGTGCCTTTTTGTAAAGTGTTTTAAGTATTTTGTAATAGTTGTGTAATGTTTATGTATAAAAATTGAGGGTATATATAGTTTCTATCAGAGAAATTTGTTATTTAAAATTTGGAAGAGAGGATGAGAAAACATTAATGTGAACCCTAAGGACATGTATAGGGATAATTATAAGGATTAGGAAAAGTGTAGAAAAAGTTCAAAGAATTTTGTTAAAGGATTGAGTGAGTGTTTTCCAAGAAATAGATACATTTATTGATACTACAAGTGGATGTGGATCTGGAACAGATGTACCTAGGAGTTACAACTTCAAAAGGATGTTTTAGGCCCAACTTGGGGTAATCTAGTACATAACTATAAGACTTGTTGCACACCTAGTTTGAGACTCCCGGGGGATATTCTATGGGAATTAGAAAAATATTCAAAAACCATCATGTAGGATTTAAGTATAATTTAGATATTAATAACATAAGATAGACCTAAGGCATTATAGATTTAACAAGTTTTTATGATTTATAAATACTATAAGTAATTATTTTCTTTACTATTTGGTTTTTTTCTATGATAAGTAATGCTCAAACTGTGCTTCTAGTTTTAGACAATGGATAGATTCAGAAAGAACTGGATTAACATTGAATGTGATTGATGATTTTTTAATGAGAAGTAAAGTGGTATTATCACAGGAGTGAAATATATTGTGATCATGCCTAATCAATTTCCAAGTAACATGGTTAATAACATTTACCTTAACTAACTCTTGGACTCACCAAGGAAGAGAAAGAAAGAGTTATCTAAGAGTTTGGGTAATAGAGACCATGGAGAAAAGAGGATTTATCTTCCATGGTGTCAATTATATGGAAAGAACCACCTAAGTGAATGTCTTATAGGAATAAGAATATGTTTTGATTTTGTAAAAGAAGGACACAAAACAAGTGAATTCAAAGGAAAAAGGAAGAGCTTGGTTAACGAAATGGATGAGAATATTTGTTGGGAAATGACTTTATAGAAGGTTAAGTGTCTTAATTGTGTAATGAATGGTCATTATACAACAGAATTTCCCAAGAGTAAATCTCTTAAAGAGAATCAGCAAGGTGGTACGAGTAATGGTAACATTGCAGATTATGAAGAGACTAAAAATGAAATGTGAATAGAAGGGGGTATTGTTTAATAGGATGAGGTAGCCTTGTTAATGGTATAAGTATAAAGTGGAATAATAAAGGTTCTTATGTATTTGGATTCAAGAATTTTGAATGGTGAAATATATTACTATTGTTTAGTTTATGTTTTTCACTATGGATTTAATCGAACACATTGAATTGTATTGTTGGAATAGAAAAGTGATATAATTAAAAGGTTATGTCCCTAGAAAACACATGGTTTAGAGACACATAACCTTATTATGTTCCTTATTTTAGGATACCATTTTCTGGATAATGATTTTTTGGATATATAAGTAAATTGGATGTTACTGATTACAACGGAACTAATTAAGGACTTGTTGAAAACTAGTTTATACTATCATGGTTGAAGTTTACCAATTCTTTTATTTAAGGAATATATCTAGTAATCAAATGGAATAAGGATCATGAATGTTTTCCAAAATTATTTATCATAATTAATGTTATTACTATGTTTCAAGAGAATATTTGATGGGGAAATTCACATGTTTGGAATGTGAAAACAAAGAGGTACTTTGTGATATAAGGGGGAATCAATGGTAATCTGATTTTGTGACTTTATTTATAATATTTTTGATTATCATCTTTCATAAGTTTTATAAGATTTAACATTCATGAAAAGTTTAAGTTAAACTTCAGATGAATTATTTGTGGACATATTTTGTATTAAAAACCATAGTTAAAATGCTATTTCGTGATTAACATTATTTCAAGGATGTATATCTTATTAATTTTGGAAATTATATTATCATGGTTTTAGAAAATGAAATCATTTATCACTGGTGACAAAAAATCATGTACACAAATGTCCGGGGTCATGAACCCATGAATAAAGGATAATAAGGGTTTCATGCCTTCCAATGTCCTATGTGATTTCCTGGTTAATGTAAAATTATTTTTGATGAATAATTATTTATTATGAAATAGTAGTGTTTCATTTTATGTTTATATATTAATGTATAAACCATATTGATTTTTAACAATATTGATTGATAAATATTTATACATTGCATAATTTTATTGGCCTTAATATATGATAAAAGTGTATTTTAGTGCTTTAGGCATCAAAGTAAATCTTTGGAAATCCATTTCTTAATGTAATGGACAAATTAGAAATAATTGAAAGTATAACCAAAGAATGAATTTTTTTTATAGAAATATATCAAGAAATTATATTTCCTTATATTCATGTTCAAAAAAAATAATTACTAAAATATAGGATAATGATAAAAAAATATTTGTCCTAATAACATAATTTTTGTTGAACCTATGGGCTTATAAATCATCACATATTTATGAATTTAAGGCCTGAAACTTTTGTTTTATCATTCACTTGTTTGTGATTGATGACCTCAATCACTCCCTATAAATATTTATGCTTTTACTCTATGACTAATCTCACTCCCAAACTATGTTATTATATCTAGAAACCTAGTAATATTTTACATTAGGTAACTATTATGGTTCCAACTTTCCCTTTATAAGGGAAGTTTTAGTATCCATATTTACAATGTGGATTTATATGAATGATAATTTCAAGTATTAAACCATTGATAACCGAAATTAAATTTGAGTATGAAATTCATTTTAAGGGTGTATAATGTTACACCCCGAGATTTTGAGAATTTTTTTCAAATTAATTTTACATTTTTGATATTTCTCATTTCACACAACATTGAAAATGGTTTATTTCATATTAAATCACTATGTTTGGCTAGCGCTATATGCAACACCAAGTTAATCATGCACTACACACAACATAAAATTTAAATTTCTCTATACATAACACAATGTTTAGCTTTTGTTACATGCAATAATGACTTCCCTCAATGTCTTATATAACATGCATGACCGAGTTTTACCGAAAAATTATATATCATTAAAATGTTATAATTTAATATAATAATGTATAAAATAGCCATGAAAATTAGCCGTTATTTTTAGTATTAACTAATTTATGAAAATATATGGTTTACAAAAATGTAAGATGAATTAATAGTTTACCAATTAATTAGAAATGAATATGAAAACAGATGAATATAAATGAATATATTTTTAATATTTTTATGGTCACAAATATGTTTTACCCTAATAAATTAAATTAATTATAATTACTGAGGGATATTAATGTAATATATATGTTATATATTCAGCCATATAATTTTGATATTCATTCAATAGATTTTATAGACATAAGATAACAACAAACTCAATTTTATCCTTGAAAACCAATATTTTTATTAATTCATTTTTAATGCCTTTTAATGGAGAACTAATTTGAAATTGAATTTTTGGAAGTTATATAAGTTTAATATGTCAAAAATAAACATCATCTTTTAACTAATAACATAATAATTAGTCTACATAATTTTTTTTTGGTTTTTTTCAATGAAGTTATATTTTTTAATGAAAACTGAAAAATATTGAATTTTAGTTCAAAACTGCTTTGTCTTCTAATTTGTTTATATGGTTAAATTATATTTTAAATTGGTTTAATAGTTTATGGTTATCCCGAAAGACACCACATATAATTTCTTTCTAGGAAGTCCTTATATCCATAGCCACTTGGTGGAACCCTAAGAATTCCATCAGTGTTTGGAGTTTCCCATCAATGGAAATGTCAGTATAAAACATGGTGACAACACGACATTTGAAACCAGTGGATCCACATATGCTGAAGTATATTTCTAAAATAAAGGAGGAAAATAACCAATAGAGGATAATGAAATATATGTTTTAGCCTAAAATGTTCTATGAACTGCCACTACAAATCTTTGGAGTATGCTCAAAATAAATTATGTGCTCCCCATAAATCTAGTTGAGGTGATAGATTTGACCCTAGAGGTCTGAGACCCTTCTATCCCAAATGATAGTACAAAAGACAATGGGCTCTAGAATCTCTCTGTAATGACTCAAGTAGTAGGGGAAGATAATGTCTCATCTCATGGCCTCCCTCAATGTTATAGTGATGGAGAATCCCCTATATTTACATAATTATCTAAAAATGTATACATAGACTAGGAATTGAGGGAATATGAGGATGACCTTAGGAAGACCCATCCTACATTTGAGGAAGGAATCTCGACCCCCATCGATGAGCTTCTTCAAATAAATCTAAGAATAGAAGAAGACTCGTATCCAACTTTGATTAGTGTTGTCATACCCCATGAAGATAATGATATGTATGTCACATTTCTGACACATCATTGATATTTGTTCTCCAAGAACTACACCAAAATACCTGAACTAAAACAAGATGTGGCTAAGTACTATCTTAGCTTACCCAATGAGTATTGAGGCTTCAAGTAGGTATCCAAGAGAATGAAACATTCTCATTCCACCAATATAGAGGTGGAATTTTACAAATTTATCAAAGAAAGATATTTCCAAGAAGTGAAATACCCAACATGGCTTACCAACATCATCCATATTACGAAAAGGAACAAATTGATTAGGGAAATTAATGATTTCAAATACCATAATCAGAAATTCCCAAAAGATTATATCCCATTTTCAGTCATATAACTCTCAATTGATGAACATGATTGATTCCAAGACCTTCCCTTCATTGAGAGGTATTCAGGGTGCCATCAAATAAATGTGGCACCTAATGATGAATGTTGGGAAAAACCCTCAAGGTAAATTTGTATCATTTTTGGGTTGATTGTGTTTGTTAAAAAATAATGTCTTGAATGTATTTTTTGGAACTATAGAGATATTTTTGACATGGTATGTTGATAAAGATCCATGATAAAGGAATGGATACTATTAAAGTGGTACAGATAATTTTGTAAAAAAATTGATGTCATATCCTAGTGTTTTCCAAATTTTTAGGGTCTGAAATTTAGAGTTTTCTTAGCATCATGAAAAGTTGATTTTCATACAGGCCTTTTGAAAATATGGAAGAGGAGATAGTTTTTTAAACATAGGATTCATGACGGGTGTTTCATGAAGGATCATAGAAATTTGACAGTGATGTGAACGACATCAACGAGCCTCATGAACAATGTAGTTGAGGAACATCACGAGTGGAGTATCATAGTAGCACAAAAATTTGGGCAATGATCTTTACGATAATGACAGGCCTCGTGAATAGAGAATTTTCTTGGAGATTCATGAAGAAGGGAGAATCATGGTAAAAATAAGGGAACATCATGAAACTGTGATGATAGGGATGGAATCTTATGGAATCGATGGAAATGCCTATAAATATCCCTCCAAACCCTTCAGAAAAGGTAGAGAAACTTAACAAAAATCATAAGTCTCCAGAATCACAAAGCTGCTTCATGAAGGTGGTTTATGAAATTCTTTCAAGTGAATAAGTTTGTGAAAGCTATAAAATCTAACCAAATGTTCTAACCATTGTTAAAGTAATGAAATTTTTAAAGGATATAAAAAGCCAACTAAAAGTTTGGATCTTCGCGAAGGATAAGAAATATCCGTGAAAGAATGGATCTTTATGAAGTCTAGTTGACTTTTAGGAAATAGAAGATACTTTGGAAGGATAACTGAGATTTGTGAAATGAAGGATCTCCATAAAGGATATTTGAGCATCAAATAAGAGGGAGCTTCACAGAGGAGTTGTGCATCACGAAAGGTGTTTAGAAGACATTGCCATATAAATCTGTGGTAAATATGTATTCATAACTTGGATGAAAGTGGAACATCAATAGAGAATCTACCTACAATTGAGGATGTGTTCATTCATGAAAATTAAGGGACCTATAATTCCATAAAATGTGTTTGAATCCCATCTAAGTGTTGTGAGTGAAGGAAGAGGAAGAAGGTCATCCTTTCCACCAGAAGTGAGCCATAGAAAGAGACATAGGGAGTGAACCTTGGGAAAGTAATGATATGACCCTAAACCTTGTAAAGTTAATGAGTCTGGGCATAGAAGTGATCTATCCTAAACAATATTTTTGCACTTAGCCTTAGTGGATTTGGTACATCTGCACATTATCATTGTATACTCCTTGGATGTAACTCAGTGGGGGTAAACTAAGTAAAAATATGTGTGTGTATCTTCTTTCTTTCTGGAATTACATTCAAATAATAATCATCAGATAATGAAGGAAATAATAAGATCATAATTAACACATAAGTTAAAAAGTGACCCTTATAACAAAGAGGTTAAGATCCAGTGGGGCATGTATATTTTTGAAAATAATATTCATACCCTAATTCACCCCCCCCCCCCCTCAGGGTATCTAGGCACCTCTAGAATTCAATGAATGAATCTACACTTCCATCTATGAGCTTCAACAAATAAATATCGGAATATAAGAATACCCATATCCATCTCTAATTATTCTTTCCATGCCCCTTGAAGAGAAAGACAAATACATCACATTTTTTAACCAGAACCGGTATTTTTTCTCATAGAACTACACTGAATTACCCAAACTAAATAAAAACTTTCATACAAAACATATCATCTTACCCAATGAGTATCGAGGATTTAAGTAGGAATCTAGTAGGATGAAACATTCTCAAACCACCAATGTAGAGGTGGAAGTTGACAAATTGGTCAAATCCAAATTTTTATGAAAAGTGAAATACCCAAGATTGATTTCCAACATCATCCCTTTTAAGAGAAATAATGGGTATATTAGGGTCTACACTGATTTCAAATACCTTAATTGGAAATTCCCAAAAGAAGACATCTCATTGCTAATCACAGAACTCTCAATTAATGAAACTGATATATACTAAGCCCTATCCTTTAGGGATGGGTATTCAGGGTATAATAAAGTATAGATGTCCCCTAATGATGAAGAAGTCACTACCTTTATAGAACTTCAGTTGATATTTTTCTATCAGGTCATGCCCTTTGGATTAAGAAATGTTGCAACCACATATCAGTGCAACATGCATCATATATTTAAGTTGTTCTAGGAAAAAATAGTTGAATTTTATGTCAATGAGCTAGTTCCCAACTCTCAAAAGTGTTGTGATTGCTTCATAGATCTCTAAACAGTCGTAGAAAATCCGTAACAATACATTCTAATGATGAATTCAATGAAAACTTTCTTTTTTGGTAACATCAAGGATATTTCTTGGCTTTGTGGTACACCACCATGGCATTGAGTTTGATCGAGAGGAGACTACAACTATTCTAGGAATTATACCCCCATAAATACCAAATAACAATGGGGATCCAAGGGTAACACCCCTATATTTATCCTTTCATAGACAACATGGACATAAAATCTCCCCCTTCACCCAACTAATGAATAAGGGAATCACTTATCAATGGAATGATGAATTTTAATAATCCTTCAAAAGTATCTAGAAATGGCTCTCACACCCACTGATTACGATGCCTTCGGTGGACGGTAGGACACTCATTTTGTATATGTATACCATGGAGCGCTCTCTGGGTTCCCACCTTATATAGAAAAATGATGCATTGTGAGATAAAATTCTCTACTACCTCAGTTGGACTATTCTAGGTAGTGGGACCAGATACTCTGATTTCAGGAAGAACTTCCTTACACTCATTGTTTTAGTGAAGAAGAAAAGGAATTAAATGAAATTACATGAATTCTATCCTATCTCTCATGTTTAACCACTCAAGGACATCCTTGTCCATCCCATGGTGATCAAGAACCTGTCTTGATGGGAGGTCATTCTATAGTAATATGACATTCAGTTTGTATTACATAAGTAAGTTAAAGTGAAATCCCTTGTTGATTTCCTTATAGTACATCCTACACCAAAGAATAAATCGATGGACATAAAGCTTCTAGATGATGAGGTATTGTATGCCCATTATAGTTCCTATACATGGGAATTGTATTTTTAAAGAGCCTCCAAACTCATGTTAGTAAAATGATGGAAAACCTGAGATTCAAGAGGGTTCTCTTAGGGATTGTATTTATCTCTCTAGAAAATGTAGTTTTTATATACTCTTTCTCACTAAACGAAGGATGTATGAATAATGAGGTAGAATACCAAGCCATCATTTCTATCTTGGAACTATCCATATAGCTTTACATAGCCTATGAAAATATCCAAGGTGTCTGGAACTAGCGATAAATTATATCAATGGTGAATATTCCATCAGAAAGGAAGACATGTACCCTATCACTGGCCATGTTAGGGGACTGATGGAATAGTTCCCTTTTGATCCCACATATCATCATGTTCCACAATCAAATAATGCTCACAACAATTCATTCGATAATGTAGCTACAATCTTGTACAACCTTATCACCGATCATCTTATGTGATATGAAATAAATCAACTAGGTCAACACCGTACCAGAGAATGATGAACCAGAAACCACCCCTAAATAGATGAAGCCTTAATTAGTTATCTAAAAAACAGAACTCTCTTGAAAAACTGAGCTAGAAGGGAACATATTCGGTGCCATGTAGTAAAATTCACCCTACATGATTGTCCAAATGAAAAAAAAACCCTCTATAAGCAAGGATTTGAAGAAATCCTCCCCCAATTTATCGTAGAATGAGAGTTTCTCACCATCATGAAGGAATTCCATGTAGGATTGTATAGTGCATATCAATATGGGACTAGGATCTCCAACCAACTTTAGATTTTGTTATATTTCAAGAAAACATTGATATAGGTCTACATGGAATACACCAAGATATTTCATGCACTCCAGATCCATGAAAACTTCATCCATCAACCCTTATAATTTTTTCATATAGCTAAATATTCCTGGTGATTTTCCATTTGGGGAATGGATGTTTTGTCCTCATATACCCTTTATGAAGATAAGAAAATAAAGTACATACCTATAACTACCGAATTATTTTCCAAATTGGATGAGGAAATACCCCTTAAGGAAGTTCTGGTGAAGAACATAATCAACTTTGAGAAGTCCTGTATCATAACCAGGGTAGGAGTCTTTCACATAATATTGAAAGACAATTGTGCCAACTTCTAGTCAAAAAAGTTGAGGAAACATTATCATCAGTAAAATATCAATTCCAAACCCTCATCTTGGTATCCTTCAACAAAAATTGGATATATATAGTCCTTTAATAACACTCTATCAAATGTACTCCAAATGATGGTGAACAAGGATAAAAAGTCCTATGTAAACAAAATCCTTAATGTTTTATTAGCCTACCATACCACCACATGTAATTCTACACAAGAAATTTTATAATCATTGGTGTATGAGACCAATGTAGTGTTTTTGATATAGTTACAACTACCTTCAATCCAAATGACCATTTTCATATAGCTCGTGGATGGTGAGAAATTGAAAATGAAGATTGAAAATTTAGAGAAACTTAGTGAGAACAGGTTACACACACTACACAACTGGGAGGTCCGACAAAATCAGATTTCATGGTCATTTTATAATTTTTTTCCTCTATTAATTCCTCCAAAGAGAACAGGTGTTAGATCTTAGAACACAAATGATAACAGAGAAAAAGACTCCAAAACTGGAACCCAAATGGGAAGGTCCTTATATCATATATAATTTCTATCATAATAGATACTACTCATTGGACACCATGTATGGGGGCAAGTAATGTGATATTTCTCATGAAATACTTTGTATAGATGTCTTCATTTGGGAATCCAAAATAGTATAAGCCTCTCCAATTTGTACTAGTTCCATGATGTTAAACTACATGAGATCATCCTGGTGGCATTATGTTAAATTGTATGAGCTTGTCCTGATCACATGATGTTAATTTGTAGGAACTCATCCCCATCACATGATGTTAAACTATAAAAAATCATCCTAGTTACATTTTCTTAAACTGGATGATCTTGTCCTGATCACATGATGCTAAACTATAAGACCTCATATTTATCATATGATGTTAAACTATATGAATTCATCCTAGTTACATGACCTTAAACAGTATGAATTCATCCTGGTTATATGATGTTAAACTATATGATATATTCCTAGTTTCATGATGTTAAACTATTGAAGATCATCCTTGCATTAGGATGATAAACTTTGGAGCACATGAAGTCCTAAAAATAAAACATTTGACTACAAAATACATCATTTTATTATGGTATTACATTAAACTATGTGTTTGAGGTCCTCCTCGCATGACATTAAACTTGATGAAAATCACCATCTCACTAGTAACTCTCTAAATACGAGCTATATTTCTACAAATAAAGGATGAGATGTACCATCACCTTTTGAGAGTCATCTCCCCATAGGAAATTTCACAATCAGAACAACATATAGATGGATTCCAGCTAGTGTAGGATATATAGTGACACCTGAACCTCTAGTTTTGGTCTAATCCACAACATCCCTTTTTCTTCACATCAAGTGATCCATTTCCTTTCCTAATGAAATTAAAATGAATAAGTTTTCTAGAACTATGTGTGTCTTGATTCTCACTTTTAGTGAGATATATCAGGACACATCGATCCTATATCTTGGTCCATCGGCCACATGATGAAAAATACCCCTATCCTATATCTGATGTCCTCTACAGAGTGATAGAAATCCTTATCATTCCTTATTTCTCACACCAATAATAACTCACATGATCTTATAAATTTTATTAAGGTTCCCCCACACAAAAGAGGTATGTAATCCTTTGAAATCCCCATCATGTTCCTGAAATCAAGATAGTAAAAGGCATTCCATGAGTCCTCATCGCATGATGTTAAACTACATGGTTGATGTACATTATTTGACATAAAACTATACATTCAAATGGACCACATCTAAGGATACCACTATTCTTGGTGTTGGTTTCCTACCACACCATCATTCAAGAACTATGTATTATTTTATTAATGATGTCACAATATATATGGTGACACCTAGATCTTCATTCCTAGGTTAATTCGGGACAAAAAATGGAACCTCTCCACATATAATCCATTCTTATACAAGGAAGTCATTACTCAAGAACTATGTATGGATTGATTCATATTACCATAAGATAGGTAATGAAACATGGATTCCAATCCTTGGTTCCAACCTTCATTCCACTTTTCACATCAAGAAACCCACATCATTACTACAAGATGTTAAACTTCTTGGACCCTCAATAACTATGTCGGGATTGTTTCCTATCATCATAGGATACATAGTAAACTCTTGGTCTCCAATCTTGTTCCTAGCTACAACAATCAATGGAAACAAAGGCCACATCTACGTATGAGTCAGACGTGCATATAGAGTTTCTCGTTCAATAACTATGTGTGTCTTGATTCCTATCTTCACAAGATATGTAGTGACATCTAGGTCTTCGATCATAAACCCAAAAATAATAAATGATAAGAAATAATTCCCAACTACACAAGGACTAATTCACAAAAATTCATATTTCCTACATACAAGCTAGATCTACATATGGAATGTTTTTGTACATAAAATATCACGCACATTATTTTCTTGTCGGTTCTCGAATACATACCATATGATGTTAGACTACATTGAAAACATCCATACCCCATGAGATTATACTACACAACAAACATCCTTATCACATGACATTAAACTACATGGAAAATTACTTTACTGAATGATATTAAAATGGACGATAAAATTCCATATCGTGTGATAATAAACTGCATTGAATACTTCCCCACTACATGAAAATAAATAGCGTATAACATCACCCATTTTCCATCCCCTATTAAAATACCACAAGAGCCTTCCCACAGTCAATCAGAGTATGGGGTTCTTCCATAAACATCTAAATGGCCCCATACATAAATCATACATAATGTATCAAGCACCTGAAGGTTTTATAAACCTTCCATGGACCTTGTAAATGATAACCATCTTCAAGTGACCCCTTTTTTACTATGCATGTATGTATATGGCTCTTGAATTTTCACATATGGTAATCAACCAAATGTACCACTCTGAAAAATGGACATTCTGATCCTTATGAAACTTGAACATATCATGGAAGAAATCAATACCTCAATTTGATCTAAACTACTCCCAATATTATTGTACAATATCATTACTCATTACCTGAGATACTAGATCCATGATTTACAATATTCTCATCACTCGCTCAAAAATTGGATGAGGTACTCTCAGCCCTAGGTATCCTAATTGATCTCTTTCACACCATCCCCCATATTAGTTCCATCTATGTCATGACCTTAAACTATATGTTCTTTACTCAAAGATATAGGCCCTTAAACTATATCGAATAATGGTTCAAATCTCAAGACCTGGATATTCTAGTTAAAGAGTCACATAAATTTTGAAGTTGAAATCCCAAAAAGGGATTCTTGAGTAAAAGTCAATTCCTCACTCACTAAACTCTTAATCTCTCTAGTTTAGAAAAAAATATGGCACAAATAAAGAAGACATAAATCTTAAAGGGCCTACTTTGTAGCCAAAGTAAAATCCAAGCTATGCTTACTTGGACGCCATGTTCCGAAAAAAGTTAGATTAATTATTTTTCATGTCTCTTAAATATAAGAATATGTTTTCTAGGTGGTGAAACAACTTTTAGGGTGTTTGAATCATTCTTGTATATTACACTTTCTATAGATCAAACTTCATAATTAGGGTTCCTCGGTTCACCGAAAACCATCCATGGACCTTGGAACGGATACCTAGATTCAAGGGACCATTTTTATGACTATAAATGCATGATTATAGCTCCTTCATATGTGCATATGGTCCTAAACAAAATGTGTCACTCTACAAAAATGACATTCTGATTTTTTTAGCCCTGGCTTTACTATGGAAGAAGCTAACACATTAGTGTTTCTGAACTACTTCCGATATGACTGTCCAATATCATCCTCATGATCCAAGCACTTTTTACCATGACTTACAGTCTACATACCAAACTTTCTGAGTGGTATTGATATCCTCAATGTTATTTCACTGGTTTTTGTAACAATTATTTAGGTTGAAATGTGATACTCCAATCTTCAACATTTGATGGACCATGCTTCATGACTTGGAATCACATAGTGTAGGGATCGAGCTCCATGATCATGAAACGATCTTCCCTTAGGGTCGGAACCCTTTCTGAATAGAATTAATCTCATATCCAACCTCATCATCATGATTTTTTAGTCTTCATAAATCATTCATGGAGCATGGAAAAGATTTGATATCAAATTTTTCTTGACCATTCTACTAACACATAAGGGTTTGACCCACAAACTAAAGGCATCCCCTCCTTTCCAGAAAGGATATTTAATCCTTGTGAGCCCTGGAAACACTGCGGTGGAAATTGGAATATTAGAATGTCATAGGATATACCCAATATATCTTCCCCATCCCATATTCATAGACTCATACCATTGGTTTATAACCTCTGTCACCCATATTCCAACTATCCAAGAAGATATCACATCCCTAGTATTTTTTTCTCAACCAATATTACAACCATAAATTTTCTATAGCCCTTGGAAAAGATACCCGACTACAATATATGCTTTTCACGAATTTGAATGTATTCCTATGTCCCCTACATATGTGGCTATGGTAGATAACCAAATGTGTCACTCTACAAAAATGGATTTCTAATCCTCATGATCCTCAACAAAACCCAGGTTGAACCCAACATCCCATAGTGTTTTGGGTCATTCATGGATTGTCTACCCCATCTTCTATGATAATTATTTATGTCTGAGATAAAAGACCCTAAACTACAGAAATAGAAATCATGATCTAAAAGACCATAAACTACAGCAACATATGTTCTGAGAAAAAGGAACCTAAAATATAGAAATTCTAGGACCGAGATAAAAGACCCTAAATTAAAGCAATATAAGATATGATCCAAAAGATGCTAAACTGCAGTAATATAATATCTAGGATAAAATTCCTTTAAATATAGAAATACAAGGTAAGATAAAACACCTTAAACTACAGCAATAGATGGTTTGATCTAAAAGAACTTAAACTACGGTGATACAAGGTATGTGATAAAAAACCCTAAAATATAGTAATACAAGGTCAGAGTTAAAAGACCCTAAACTATAGAAACATAAGTTTACAGTTAAAATATCCTAAAATATAGCAATAGATTGTCCAAGTTAAAATGAAATAAACTACTATTAGAGAATATCCAAGCTAAAATACCCTAAACTACAAATATATAAGTCTTGACCAAAAATCCTAAAAACTAAAGTGATAGAAGGTCCAAGCTAAATGACCCTAAACTAAAAAAATAGAATGTATGAGCTAAAAGAACTTATAATAATGTGATATATGGACCAAGATAAAAGACCCAAAACAACATAAATATAAGACCTGATCTAAAATACCTTAAACTACAATGATAGAAGGTTCGAGCTAAATGAACCTAAACTAAAGCAATAATATTTCATGCTATAAGACCCTAAAATACAAGAACAATTACAATATTGTCTAAAAAATATAAAATATTATAAGGCCCACCATATGGACTTAGTAGAAATCAATCTATGCTCACCAATCATTTCGGCTTCATCCAAAGAAGAGAAACCTACCTTTGAGACATATATATATCCTACCTAAGAAATACTTCTTTAAATAATGTGACCTAAAGATATATGGAAGATATTATCATATAATAATATCATATTGGTGTCTATTCATGATAATTTTTCCAGAAATAATCTGTTAGAATTTCAACATTCAACTCCAGGAATTTTTATTTAATTGATATTATGCATGGGATGGGCATCATTGGCAATTCATATCAAAGAAACAAAATGAAATGTATATCATGAATAGAAGATAAACTAGAAAACAACATATAAGGTTTAGGAATTTTCATACATTAATAATGTACAAAGAGGGATGAATCTCTACATAATGGGGTCTCACCATGAATCTCAACAATATTAAGGTATATCAAACTATTATAATATTTGATCAGCTGAAATAGCCTAGTGGAGAGGGTCTGACAAGAATTATCGATCGAATGTTGGAGTGTCTCTCACCCACCTCTTCATATTATAGTCTATGATGATGAGAAGTGACCAAAGTAGTCAACTCCTCAACTCTCTTCTGATCAGTATCCAATGAGGATGATGATGTTGAAATGTCAAACCTTAGACATGATATGATTTCCTCATGCCCCCATATTTCTTTAATCTAGATATACATTTGAGCTTGTACTCTGGATACCAATTGAAAACTATGCTCTAATTACTCTGAATTATCCCTCATCTTCTTAAAAAGAGGAGCCTAATTTATAAGTTCCTTAAAATATATTTCATTTGTGTTCAGATCTTGTTGATCTAGAAACATTTGCTTCATGATTTCATACAGAGGTTTTCGGTCAGTATCACTTACCCCTAGGTCATTAAATAAATGATGAAGGAATTCCCTTGGTCATAGAATAAATCCAAAGGTTTCTTAGTAATCATGTAATGAATATATTTCTAGATAAAAATATATTGTGTCTAATCCTCTGTAATCAATGGAGTAGGTGTAGTAGGAGTATGAATAACTAGTTGGGCTGATAAGGAATCATGAGAAGAAGACTCGTATTATCTTCTCTCTATATGTGTATCATCCATATGCGTTAATGTACTAACATCCTCAATAGGTTCTATTTTACTATCGGTGTATTCGACACTGGATCGAGGTCACTTCCTTGATGTCTCAACCAGATCCTCAATCAACTCCAGCATATCCATGGACAACAAGGTTGTAAAGGAAAAAGGAATTTCTATATGATGAGTTGGTCACCATAGCACACTATCTGGATAAGCAACTAAACAATCCTAGGCATAATCCTAGGTAAGGAAGGAAATAGTGTCAATAGGAGGAGGTTTGATTTTAACTTCAATATCATCACATGCCAACATCAACCAAAATCATTGGAGGAATCCAGGATTCGACTCTCCTCAAATGTCATCCAAAGAAAGAGGGGGGAACCTTTGGGTGCAAAAAAACAAATGAGATAATTTATAGGGTGTATAAGCTTTATAGATAATTATATCATCCATTCTTGTTGAAAAAATCATATCTTCAATAGTGATCATATATGACCTTTAATCAAGGAAACCACTACCATTATCAATAGTCATCCATGTCGGTGCATGGAAATGGGGTAAGATCGAAGGTTTTAGCTTGAATCAGAGAATCCTTAAACTTAGACGGGTTTAGAGACATGGTTCCAAACCCTGATATATTTAGTATTCTGGAATGGGATTAGGCGTATGGTACCCAAGTGGCATTTTAATATTCATAAAAATGGATATGATCCCCTATCCAGCTATACAAAAAATGGAGAGGACTACTAATCCTACAAGTTTTGATTCCTTATTTAATATAACCTAGAATTCAATAAAAGCATGAAAGGACCAATAATTCCAAATTGAGCATTTTCCATATGAAATTCATACCACCATCACCAACATACTGACACAGATACCGGACCGTGCATCCCCAGTCGGGAAAATACATCAATTCCAAAACATATCCATAATGCCTTCCAGCCTAAAGTACAGGGAGTCCATCAATTTCACTTATTAGCCCCATGATGTATAGTACCAAACTTTTAAGATGGCCCCATTTGAGACAACACTATCATAGACATATTGATAAGGACCCTGGTGGTGGCATAAGGCATTTGTCCTTGCCCCCTTATAGAATAGAAAAATAATTATCCAGTCCTTGAAAGACATGAGTGGGTGTAACATTATCTCCTTTACTAGTTTCTCATACATAATGATAAGAATATAATTCACCAAAAATGGGGTATGTAAGGGATCATCCCAAACATCAACAGTAAAGAGGAATTCATCATACATTTCTCCAAGAGGGGGAATACCATTTAGTTGTTAGATTTCCTATAGGCAGATGTCTACATCACTATGGGAAAAATGGAATGTGTTGGTACCAGGGCGCCAATAGATGATCATTTCTAAAAGGATATTGGTGTGGCTTCAGATGATGAAATGGGAAATCCACACGACTTTTTAAAGATGAACCTTGTATATCTAATTACAAAACTCTGTGAAACATTTCATGGCCTAGAAGGGCCATTCCCTTTCATTTGAAAAATTAATACCAGGATGGAGGTCCCATTTATATCACCATCTGCTTCCATGATTGGTTAAAAAATATTAAAATATACTTGAGTAGTAATAAGTTATAGTCTGGAGAGACAAAACACAACCAGATGGTTCCAAAATAGATTTTACCAAAATATAAAACAAAACCAAAGGTTGAACTACAAACAGGTGTTCTTCTTTGTAAATTGTTATTTGAATGCACTGATAAGGAGTTAAAACCCATCAAGATGTTAGGTTGAAATGTTTAGGGATAATGTCAACTCCCAGTAAACCAAACCCATATAGAGGAATTCAGTGAGATAGATTATTATCTAGAATTTCATATGATATGACCATCTTTAGAATCTCATTATTTGAATACAACTTATATCTAGGGTTGGTGTTGTGATTTATGGAAATTGTGGCCCTTTGATTAGTTGTAGTAGAAGATATAAGACAACCAAAATCCATCTGAAAATAAGTGTGTGGAATATGTTAGAGAGATAAAATAAAATCTTATTAAAAGAAGGATATAAAATGGAGGTATCATGAAAATCACATGAATCAACAAATTTATTGGCAAATAACATATGGGGATCAAACAACTCTGAACCCACAAGGCATCATACAATCACATGACCCCTCAAGGAATCACGATCATGTGACCTTAACATGCTCACATGAGCTACACAACAATCAATTGAGTATGTGATCAAGCTAGAGAACCCCATGGAACCTTCAATAAAATCACAATCCCCATAAAAAAAGTTAAAAAAATTACTGAGATGATGTCCATAGTTATCTCTAACGGTTGCAAGAGAAATATCGGTCTTGAAAAATACTCCTCATGAAAGATGGGATCATGGAGGGGTCTCATGATTAGGAATTGTTGAATGGTCTTGAGATGGAATAACATGATGGAAACAAGCTGATAGAACTTTGGGAATGAGTAACCAGTGAATTAAATGTATATCTTCCCCTACATATAAAGAATCTATTATAATACCAAGTGTCACTCGACCAACCAAATGTATCCCAATACACCAATTCATGACATCACTAAAGACTCAAGAGGGTATAAACATTCCTTGTAATTGATCCCTTATCCCCATGGACATTTATCCTAGGGGAATTTGTTGATTCCCACAAAATGAGCATAAAAATGTTGTAAAGGAAGAAATAATTGGATGTGGGTATTATTTTCCCCAAAAAAAGAAGAAGAAGAAGAAAACAACCAGTACCTGTAGATCGCATGAGCCTCTAAGTGATACGTGATTGTGTGCCCACCATAAAGTCACACATAGGAATCATGTGTAGTAAATATCCTATAATAGATCCCATGGATATCCTCTTGACTATAAATTCTTCTCTTATGAAGGTTCCCTATACAACTACTGGTCATGTAGCGGTAGCCAGAGAAGCTCCCCCAGGCCATGTGGATCATATACCAATGAACACCTGATAAAAAAATCTAAATATTATTTGAAATAGGAGGAATGTAACCAAAATTAGGGTGCCTTTTGTGGTTTAGAAACTCTCAAAATGGATCACCTATGGGGATAATGGTTTCCCTTGTCAACATCCAATAAAACTCATGAGACCCCTAAGACTTTGTAAAATAAAATAAAGGAAATAAATTTAGGGGAGGCAGAATCCTCTCATGGTCGTAAAAGTCAAGTCATGCACCCTTGATGATCCACATGACACTGGGAGACCCTAGAAACAAGTCTTCCTTGTTGTACCCCTCTCTCTTGGATTTTAATGATAACAATCACTATTTTTTTGTTCTAACTTGCTTTCAAGTGTTTTTGTTGATAGGCAAAAGGTTGCCAAGGAGTTGGGCCAAGAAGGACTGAAAGTAGACTTTCTGAGTCTACCGGCCAACCGGTGGATTCCCACCGGCCAGCCGGTGGTCTCTGGCAGTAGCAATAGTTTCTGTCCAGAGCCACCGGTCAGCCGGTGTGAGCTCCCCGGCCAGTCGGTATTGTCACCAGCCAGCCGATGGCTGACCACCGGCCAGCCGGTAGAACCTGGGCAGAGAGCTTGCTCTCTGTTTGGAGCACTGGCCAGCCGGTGGCTCAGGACCGGCCAGCCGGTGCACCACCGGCCAGCCGGTGTGCCCAGTCAAACTAGCCGTTGGGATTTGACCAGACTTGTACTTTTGACTCCCAACGGCTCCGAAGGCCTCTACAATGGCTCCGAAGAACCCCAACGGCCATTTGGGTGTTCCTCTCATATAAATAAAGGACTAGGAAGCCCTGGAAAAATAGATAAGCCCACAGGAACATTTTTAGATCATTTGGCGAACCTCCGGCGCATTCCTTCAAGGATCCCCACCTGCTCCAACTCACTTCCACAACCAAGGAGCACCACCATAGAAGCTTGGGAGCGCTCTTCATCATCACCAATCAATCCATTGGCGCCCAAGACTTCTCCTCTTTACGGTTTTTATTTTTTTATCATTTTGAGCATTATTTTGAGTTTGTGCATACAAACCCTTCTTTCTCTCATCCTCCCTTTGTTTGGGTTTTCACACCACCTTCAAGGTGTGAAGAGGTTAGTCAAGCCTTCCCTGTAAAAGACTTGAGTCATAGGTGATCTAGCCTTCACCTGTAAGAAGGCTAGTGGGTTTCTTGATACAACCAATAAAAAGCAAGCTGTAATAGGTTTCTAGGCTGCCTTAAAGTCTAGTGGGTTTCTTGCTACAACCATTAAAAAGCAAGTTGTCGTATAAATCTCTCAACGGTTGAGTTGGGAGCGGAGACGTTGGCTTGGGATTTAGGCCGAACTCCGTTATCAATTTTGTGTCTTGCCTCTTTTATTTCCGTTGCGCTTTAACTTTTTCTTAAATTGTTAAACTTTTTTAAAAGGCAATTCACCCCCCCCCCTCTTGCCATCACTCTCCGACCCAACAATTGGTATTAGAGGTAGTGTTTGTGTAATACCTTAACCGGTTTCAAATTCAAGATCCATTGTGATGGCTTCATCTTCTTTCGCCCCTGAAGGTTATTCAATGGGTCGTGCTCCTTTTTTTGATGGAACCGACTATACCTATTGGAAAACCCGCATGTCTACTTTTCTTAGAAGTATAGGTTATCCTATTTATAGAATTGTCATGCATGGTTACTCTCTCTCTTCTCCCGATGAATCCGAATGGACTCAAGCCGATATTAAAAATTTCGAGCTTGATGGAAAATCCATGAAAGCTCTTCATTGCGGCCTTGATCGTAATGAATTCAATCGAGTTTCCACATGCACTTCATCTCATGAAATCTGGAAACTTTTGGAGGTTACCCATGAGGGGACCAACAAAGTTAAGGATACTCGATTGGATATGTACCGTCAAGATTTTGAGTCTTTTACCATGCATCCATCTGAAAATATTACTGATATGTTTACTCGCTTTACTGATGTTTGTAATGGGAGAAAGTCTCTTGGAGATGATGTTTCTGCAGAGATGATGGTCAAGAAGATCCTTTGGATCTTACCAAGTTCATGGGCACCGAAAGTCACGGAAATTCAAGAAGCGAAGAATTTAAAAGAAATGCCGGTCGAAGAGCTCATCGGATCCCTCATGACCTACGAGATCACTATGAGGAGGCAAGCTTAAAAGGAAGGCAAACTCATTGAAACTCCAAAAAACATCGCCTTCAAAGTTCAAAAAGAAGAAATCTCCTCCTCCTCATCTTCTTCCTCTCCAAGCGGCGAT
This sequence comes from Viscum album, assembly GCA_963277665.1. Lineage (NCBI taxonomy): Eukaryota > Viridiplantae > Streptophyta > Magnoliopsida > Santalales > Viscaceae > Viscum > Viscum album. Next base: position 739,336,849 of record OY728123.1, on the reverse strand, counting down.
TCAGAAATCGGGAACCTTGCCCGCAAGATGCACAAATTCATGAAGAAGAACAAAAAGAAGAAATCTCGCAAGGCTCGAAAGGAAGAACTCAACGAAAAATCCGAGCCCGAGGTAATATGCTATGGGTGCGGCAAGAAAGGCCATTATAAGCCCGATTGCCCACTCCACAAGACAAGGGCCAAGCAAAAGGAAAAGAAAAAGGCATTCAAGGCCACTTGGATTGATAGCTCCTCATCCTCCTCCTCCTCAAAAGACAACGGTAAAAAATGTCTAATGGCATTTCATTAGGTAACCTCTTCCGACTCCTCTTCCTCTTGTTCTTCCAATTCATTCAATCATTTATCTTACGAGGATCTCCAACATGCGAGAGATAAATTAGAGGAAGGTTTTCACGAACTTTCTTCCAAATTTATTGCTTTAAAAAAGAAATTCAAAATTCTTTCTTCTAAAAAGGATCAACTTCTCAAAGAGAAGGAAGACTTGTCCCTCAAGATCCAAAACCTTCCCGATGTTGATTCTATGGAATCAACAATCAAGGATTTAAGGGAATCCCTAGCAAAGTTCACCGAAGATGAACATAACCTTTCGAAGCTCCTTGGTTCCCAATGCATATCTAGAACCACCCAAGGGCTTGGCTATTCCAAGCAAGCTTCCTCTTCCCATGCTCCTACTATTTTTGTAAGGGGGATCTCCCAATATAAATTTTGCAACTATTGTAAAAAGATTGGGCACTTAATTTACGAGTGCGACTGCAAAAATGCCCGGTATGGAAGGCCCAAAACCATTTCCATTAACGATGAATTTCATAGGAGAAGACCCGCCACAAGACAAGTTTGGATTGAAAAATCCCTTTTAGCGAGTCTCTCCGGACCAAAATTTTCTCGGTTCTAAAATCCTCTCCCCGGTGATTTGTTGTTTTTATTTAGGGGGAGTTAGGATAGTTTATGCCTTTTTGCGTTTTTCTTTCAAAACTTTCAATTCAAAACTTTCAATTTAAAACGTTAAATTAAAATTTCAAAAAATTCAATTGGTTTAAAATCTCTATCTTGTTTTTCAATCCTTTCCTTCAATCAAATTTTATGCCCCGTGCTATTTTGATAATCACAAAGGGGGAGATTTCCTTGGTTGATTGGGGGAGAAATATTTCTCTCATGCTTTTCTTTACTTTTCAATTTATCCTTTAAAGCATGCCTTTCATTTAAATCTTTTACATTGCTTGTTTTGGTGATTGTGATCATCAAAATAGGGGGAGATTGTTGTACCCCTCTCTCTTGGATTTTAATGATCACAATCACTCTTTTTTTGTTCTAACTTGTTTTCAAGTGTTTTTGTTGATAGGAAAAAGGTTGCCAAGGAGTTGGGCCAAGAAGGACTGAAAGTAGACTTTCTGAGTCTACTGGCCAATCGGTGGATTCCCACCGGCCAGCCGGTGGTCTCTGGCAGTAGCAATAGTTTCTGTCCAGAGCCACCGGTCAGCCAGTGTGTGCTCCCCGGCCAGCCGGTATTGTCACCAGCCAGCCGGTGGCTGACCACCGGCCCGCCGGTAGAACCAGGGCAGAGAGCTTGCTCTCTGTCTGGAGCACCGGCCAGCCGGTGGCTCAGGACCGCCAGCCGGTGGACCACCGGCCAGCTGGAGAGACACCACCGGCCAGCCGGTGTGCCCAGTCAAACTAGCCGTTGGGCTTTGACCAGACTTGTACTTTTGACTCCCAACGGCTCCGAAGGCCTCTCCAACGGCTCCGAAGACCCCCAACGGCCATTTGGGTGTTCCTCTCCTATAAATAAAGGACTAGGAAGCCCCGGAAAAATAGATAAGCCCACGGGAACATTTTTAGATCATTTGGCGAACCTCCGGCGCATTCCTTCAAGGATCCCCACCTCCTCCAACTCACTTCCACAACCAAGGAGCACCACCATAGAAGCTTGGGAGCGCTCTTCATCATCACCAATCAATCCATTGGCGCCCAAGACTTCTCCTCTTTACGGTTTTTATTGTTTTATCATTTTGAGCATTATTTTGAGTTTGTGCATACAAACCCTTCTTTCTCTCATCCTCCCTTTGTTTGGGTTTTCACACCACCTTCAAGGTGTGAAGAGGTTAGTCAAGCCTTCCCTGTAAAAGACTTGATTCATAGGTGAGCTAGCCTTCACCTGTAAGAAGGCTAGTGGGTTTCTTGCTACAACCAATAAAAAGCAAGCTGTAATAGGTTTCTAGGCTGCCTTAAAGTCTAGTGGGTTTCTTGCTACAACCATTAAAAAGAAAGCTGTCGTATAAATATCTCAACATTTGAGTTGGGAGCGGAGACGTAGGCTTGGGATTTAGGCCGAACTCCGTTATCATTTTTGTGTCTTGCCTCTTTTATTTCCGCTGCACTTTAACTTTTTCTTAAATTGTTAAACTTTTTTAAAAGGCAATTCACCCCACCCCCCTCTTGCCATCACTCTCCGACCCAACATTCCTCACCTCATGATAGACCATAGGCATGTAATCCTCATCATTTGAAGCCCCTCGGGTGTTTCCTAGAAATTCCACACTCCCCTCTGGCTCCCTGGAATTGTCAATGAAATTATAAAACATCTCCACAAGATCCATTTTTGCTCCCATGATGCATCACAATAAGGAAGAATGATTGTCCTTGATAGCTTTCAAGCTATCCTTCATGATCCCCAACCTTTTCAAAATAAAAAAAGGAAATAAAAAATGTAAGTAGGTGTAATCCCCTTGTGGAAATAAAACAATTGTGATGTGACAAGGTTTTCCATAATATGATCTCGCGAAATCCCCTAGACAAGGCTTCAAGCATCTTGAAACACCTCTTAGAAGGAACCCTGGTCTCGTGAAGGTTCTTGGACATGTCAATATGACAACATGTAAGTCCTTAAAGATACCCACATGATTAAATTAGTCCCCATTAATTAGAAATAATCAAATAAAAAGGCATTAATGGGAGGGACTCATAATCAAAATAAAAATAGTTGACTCCCTTGATGTGATCCATGGATGAAACCCGTAAAGACGCATAATGTTTAATCCCTTCATTGAATACATCCTAGATTCTCCCAATATATTATGTTCAAAGATGAAAACAATCAGGGCATGGAGGCCTATAAATCCTCTTCCCCATCATGAAAAATTCACTATTGACACACAACTTTGACATCAACGACCCGACATTGATTATCCAGATTAAAGGTTTTCCTCTTTTCACCTAGAATTATTGGTGCTATAGTATATTTCTTAAAGCGAATGATCTCATGACCGACAATATTTTCATCCGGTAAGATAACATAGGATAATTAGAGAAATCATGCAATATGCATAGGTTCTTCTCTTGATCACCCATAGATCATGCAAATGACTTCAATAAGGATATGTGAAGAGCATCCTATACACCTTCCAGATCACGTCATACTTAAAACAAGATAACATTGAGAAAATCTAAGTAATTATCAAAATAAAGGCTATAAAAAAGACTAAATATAGGAGACTTAAGAAAAGATTATATATGTTAATCCTCATGTGCTTTGAATGAACCACCAAGGTCATACCACAGTACCAGTAAATTTTTCCCAGATCATACAAAACTCCTTTGGAACAATATATGGATCATGATAAGTCCTCCAAACATTTCAAAGAAAGACACATGGGGACCTACAAGCATGTTGTCTTGGTCTCTCAATGCCCTCTAGGCCCGTCATCCTAGCCTTGTGACACTCTTCTGACATAAAAACTGAACAACATGGTTTCACTGGTTCATGTCAGCTGAGTCTCATTTCTTCACTCGATCATGGCAACTAACTCTCATGACACCCTTCTAGTATACCATTAATGTCTCGTGATTCCATATATACATGTCATCCTTGATAGGTGACACCCTCCGATACATGTCATTGACTCTCATAAAACCATCCATATGTGACAGCCAGCTCTTGCGATGACACCTGAGAATGTCTGTTAGATAATGTGACAACCTATGGATAAGTTAGCAAGGTTGTGTGATGGATTTCTAGACTAATCATCTAGGATTTACAATATCTTGTAGGAAAGCAGACTTGGTCAACATGGAATCCTAGTATTTTATGATTGTGTCCATCCTTGGTGTGTAAGACCCAATTATTAGGGAAAATTCAATGTGTAACCCAGGATCAAGTGAACTATGAAGAATATAATTCATTCCTTAACCAGGATAAGTAGAAAGCCTCTCTAAGTCTTGATATCTATATTAACCATCCAAAGGGTGGTCTCAATATATATTTCCCACATCCATAAGCAATTAGACTGATCATTTTCAATCCCTTATTTCTAACATCGAGCATAGATCACATGATATTAGAGATCTACACCGATCATATCATCTCCAACATATTCTTCAACAATGAAAAGGGGAACATTAGAGTGTAATCGCTAACCAGTAACATAATATGATATGTCATGCATATATGGAAATCTTAGAATATGATCCCCAATCAATTAAACTAATAGTAATCTAATTCCTTCCATAACTAGGATATATAGGATGCCTTACTAAGGCCTAATAACAAACTCAAATAGGAATCCACCTTAGTGTAAGCCCCATATTGTCTTCTACATTTCAACCACCATGACCCAATCATTCGTAAGGGTTGATCATCTTACCACATCACTTGGTGGATTGAGAAACTAACTAAACTATGATGATTCTGATTCCTTCCATAATCAGGATACATAGGATGACTCTTTGAGGTCAAACATCCATATTAAACATCCAAAGTTGTGTCCTAGTACATGATTCCTACTTCCATATGTGTTTTGGTTGATTATTGTTTTCCCCTTGCTTCTCACACCGGTTATCACTCATGTGGGATTAGGGCGATGAAAAGGACACCTCATTAGCACCACGAATATCCACCGGCTAAGGGTATCCTATTATGTAATCCGTACTGAGTGGAATGATATAAACACCCCTGTAAATATGGGTATTTACCTTCGGGCCACTCCCAAGGGCATGAAGGAACCACGACAACTTTGATTCTCTCTATAATCAAGATATGTAGGATGTCTCTTCGGGATGTGATCTTTAATACCCTATTCCTCAGAGCACTCAAATATCTCATTTAATAATGAAATTAATCTTTATGGGATTAAAAAACTCTGTGGTATTTTATTTTTTACATAACCAATATTTGTAGGATGACTCATAATGGCTCAATCCCCTTCTTGAAATATCAACCACCTTCCTGTGAAGTTGAAAATCTTGAAGTACCTGTATATATCAATTCAGTTTATATTGTAGAAATCAATCACTAAAAAATGGATGAGGAACCTCATATACATAAATATGAATTATATAAAGATTTAAACTTTATTATATTCATTAATGAGATCCCATTTCATTTGTTTACAATGTGAATTAACCTATAATACTTTTTTAGGGTAACAAGTCCCGTATAGGGATTAGGAATAGATTCAAAAACATATCTTAAATCTGTAAGAGAGTCCAGGAGTAGTCAAATCCCCCCCCATAGGGTGTGATGTTCTTGAGCTCCCATCCTCCTAACCAATGTGATTCCCTAAGCGTCATTGCCTCTAAAACCCCAAGTGACCACATACCTTTGGAAAGTAGGTCTGTACCTAGTTATAAATGAGGTAACTACTGGGAGATTTTATTAATAATGAGAATGGTGACTTGGTATTAATAATTGTGAAATATATTAAATCTCCCCACAATCAACAATAAGGTCTAACTAAAACCACCTCAGTGAAGGTTCCTCGATTGTCTCTTTCTCCATTAAAACACCCACAAGCTTTGAAAAGTTTCCATTTTTACACTCTAAATATTGTTTAATCCATGAAAGGTTAAGACTAAGAAAGTAGAGACTTCATTTATCCTTAGGATTCCCTTTTCCAGTTTTCAACATTATAATCCATTTTATCTACTTCCTTTATATATTATGGTCATAAAATTTGAACCACAAAGGGAAAAAGTTTAAGGTCAAATAAATTTGACCAAAGTTGTGGGTCAAACTAAATAGGGTATCCAGAAGTCACCACTTATCATTGGGTAATAGAAATAAACATACATATAGTTATTAAAACATAGACCTTGTATAGATCTAGCTCACACATAGTTAGAGGGGAAAATACATTTTATTCTGGAATGTGATCAAAACGTGGATAAACTCTATATATTGTACCCAGGATAGGAGATATGGGCTATTTTAGGAATGGGAAATTTATCCCCATCTCATAGAGGATATGAACCATATTCTAGGAACCTATAAATGGATCAAGATCTCATGTGAGGATTGTGTTGAATGGGGAGGACCACACTAAGAATTTTATGTTCATTCATGTTAGATCATATGTCTCACAATTTAAGGTCATCAAATAAGGACTCAGTTTCCTCATAATTTAGGTTCATGCATTAAGGAAATGTTTCGTAGTGACATCTTATAGATCAATATCATAAAAAATTTGTATAAATTTGTCTTTGTGTTGGAACTATAGAAGGGAAACCTGACATGAATAGAATCTATGACACTAGGAAATAATAGCGGGTTTATTTTAATTTTTGGGAATTCCCAATATAAGTGATTCATGAATAACGATATATCAAATAATAATAAGAATGATTCCACATATAGCTATTAGAAAAGGGGAATTTTATGTTATATGTTAGGTTTACCATGAAATTAGGGTTGGATAGCACAACCCTAACCTATTAAATTGGTAAGGGAATAAATTGGACTCTCATAGAGACTAGCTCTTATATAGGACATTGGTATTTTTAATCTGAGACATATATAACAAACTTTTATAGGAAATTTATTGTCATATTAAAGGGAACGCTCAAAATAGTTTTACATCATGTGGAATAGACTATATTTAATATATTTTTAACACCATTTGATAATGATAGTGTGTAATGTAGTTTAATGTAATTTGATGAAGGCCATTGGGGATTAATGTTTAAGGTCGTATACGTTAACCAAGGTGTCACACAGTTTAGGTTCACACATCTTGGAACTTATTTAATGTATTATTTGATTCATAGGGGTATAAAACCCAAAGATATTTCCAAGATGAATGAATATGAGGAAAAGAGATGAGTTAAATCATGTCATCAAATTTTTGAATAAGAGATGATGGAATTATGACTGGTGAGATAATGATGATCATTATTAATGGTTGAAACCAATGATGATCCATTAAGAAGTAGTGAATGGGGTTAATAATGGACTTTCCTCAAGGAAAAAAACATCCATAGGATGTTACTTCATAGGCTCAAAGAAAATTGTTTTATTCACAAATCTGTTAGGGTTATAATATGATTAATCAATTATTGTTACTAATTTATATTAATAGGGGAAACAATTTGATTCCCTTACGGTTTTAGGATACCAAGATGAGTATCTCTACTCATGTAAATATAGTGACAATGACTCAAACATAAAAAGGTATGAAGTAGGTTTAGTGAAATAGGGGTTGTCTAAATGTTTTTAAGGTAATTTATAACTACACCATCATGTGCTAGACATCATCTCTAGGTAGGAATAATAGACATTGATTGATGATGTTTGTGAATTAAACCACAAAAGGAATGTCTTGAGAACTAAAAATGTAACAATAGAACCTTGTTCAATGATTAAGATCATCTATGATTGAACTCTACATGTAGTTTAAGTTCATACTTGATAAATCGTGTACCGAAAATTTTAATATAATATGTTGATCACTACATTTCATGTTGATTTGTTAATTTAAAATAGGATGTCAGGCCATGTAGGTTTATATCATATGAAAATGACTTAGCTTTCATAAAATTTAATGTTGTACAAAAATAATCTACATGTGAATGAATTTTTACAAATTTAGATCATTAAAAAGGAATACATGTGGAATAATTTCATTCATGGGTTTATCAAGGGGCCTAACATGGATGAGGATAAACCCAAATACTAGAATAGAATAAGGTTTTATGGGTATTTTTAATAAATAGTCCACATTTCGAAGTCTATTGTTGTAAAGTCACATTGAATGGGAAGTAAAATAATATAAATATATTACTAAAATACGGAAATTTTTCTAGTGAAAGGATAGAGGTCCCGCAATATCAGAGTGTAAAAATTGAATAATAGATATAACATCTCCAAAGAAAGAGAGATATCAAAGAGAGTGATCTATTTTACATTGGTTAATTAATTCAAATCATAGGTTCATGAATAATGAAATCTATTCCAAATAATTCCCACATAGATATGGATCATACATAAGAAGGGTGATCTAATTTCATATTTTCATTGAGATATGAAACGAGGGACCTTTAATGATCTTGGAAGTCAATGAACAAGGAAATTTTCATATTATTCTATTGGATTATAGTTGATACTCAATTGTTGGTAAGAATCTAACATGGATCTGGATCTCATGTAAGAAATTTAGACCATGAAAATTAGTCCAATCAATGAATTTAAATGTATTACAAGATATACCACACATATGTTTCAATTTAAAATCATATAGTTAGGACAAAACTTGATGGAATTTAACATCATATAGAAACTATGTCACACCATATAGTTTAACTACATGTGAAAAGAAATATTTTATGTAGTTTATATCCATGATACAAGGTGTTATTTCATCCAAGATTTGTGTATGATTAATCTTGTTTCCACAAATCAATGTGATCAATAAAAACCTACATGATAACATGAATTATTTTTTCTGTAAGAAATAAGGGGTCATTATAATGATTCTCAGATCACACAAGTGTGAAAAATAAAAACTTAAATTTACCGTAAATTTTATCAATATACAATGAGGATGAAATGTTTCATTGTTTAGATTTATAAATTAAGGTTTTATGATTTGTATTTCATAGATACGATTCACACAATAAATGTAAGAAACAAATCTTGGTTCTATGTATGGAAAACATCCAATATTAATTATTCATGTGTTAGGAACCAAGAATTTTTGTTTTAATTGTTATTTTTTATATAGATATAAATATGACAAGAGATCATGGATTTCACCATGTATCCTAGGGTAAATAGAATCAAGCCACGCATTTTTATGATAAAATTGTCCTTATACAGATCTAGATTATACACAGGGTGATGGAATTTTATTATATTGATTGAGGGTCAAAATAAGGAGTGGGATCCCTGGTTACATCTTAAAAAAAATTAGGATGAAACTAAATCTTATGGAAGGGTCTGGATTAGTAGTCTTGATGCCACTATGTATATGATAAGTATAGAAATTAATAAATACTTAGTTCTTAAAGGTGTTATTTCATTCTTCACAAAGATCTATCTCATTTAAAGTGAATTAGAAATGAAATTAACTAGTGTCAAGGAAAGGTAATGAAGGAAATATGTTGAGAATGAGGTCTTAGATGTAGGATATAATTTGGTAAATTTGTTTTAGTGAAGGTTTATTTTAGTGAAATCCACATGAGTAGGTAAACCCATAAACCAAAAACCCACTATATAGATCTGGTTTTTATGTAAAAGGGAGATCAAATCATAACACTAAGAAGTTTATGGTCTTGTAGTATAGAACAATTTGTCTTCAATTTCATTGTCTGAATTCTAGGTTGGAATTGTAATACAATTTAAGGTTGTAAAATGATGTACTATACCAAATATCTTAATTTCATGTGGAAGGGTTTTAATTTCATTTAGTTTAATGTCTTTTGATAAGGACCGATACTATACAGTTTAACGTCTTGTAGTAATTACATTGTTGTCCAGCTTTACAACATAAAACCATGATGATGTTGTGTAGTTTTTTTATATTGAAATAAGGATGTTGGTGAAATTAATTTGAGATTCTTACTACCTATACTGTTAGTTTATATTTTAACATAAAAGTGAAATTGATTTGTGAAATGATATGAAATTATACAAATTTGTTTTTGAGAGGGCATGTCGTGTGTTTTAGGTTCTTGAGACAAGGTCCATGAGTATTCAGTTTAACATCTTGCATTGAGAACATAGATATATTATATGATCCATCAAGCATGGTTATTTATCAAGCGGGTGAGAATGTATCACATACATGTTACATTTTAATAAATATTCTCTAACTCTATCAGGCATTTTTTATCTTCTTCTTGATCCCATCATTGAAAATGAATCAACCTTTAATTGTATTCCCCAAAAGTAGGTGGTATGTAAAATAATTATTATGGTTTCTCATTACTTCCTCCTCATATATCTTGATCTTTTTTATCTCAAGGATGTTACAACCAAATGAACATGTGATATATTGAGCCACATTATAAATATTAAAGTAATATGCTATATTGTGTCTTCCACTAAGAGATGGACAATCATGCCACTTTTCTACACTTTTTACATTATTCCTATGGTGTCCCAATTATAGATTCACATACTTGGGTGTCACTGGATCCAATATCCACTCATAAATATTCTTTTGAATCCAATCATGGAAGAAAAATAACAACATGAATATATTCCCTAAAAATAATTTTTTTGGGTGATAATTAAAATAGTTTCTTAAATCATCCTATATAGGTTATCGAATTCTTGGGGTATTGATCAGATTGTTCTCAAAAGTATAGGAATTATACCAAGAAACTTTTTCAATTTTAAGGAATATGTTTTTCTTCACCTATCATTGGGAGTGGGGAGACAACACTACTTTTCCTATTTTCCCTTGGTAAGTGTGAAAATATTGTTGAATATCACATCTAGAATGTGGTGACTTAATATCAATCAATTCATGAGATGATGTTTAGGATATTAAAGTCTGGGATGTTGATGATTCGACCTCTAAAAGAAGGTTATAATTTTATGTTCTATATACAACATGTTATTCTAATAGTTATTATAAATTCTTTTATGTTTTTTAGTAATTCTTTGTTTGAGTTTAATGAAAATTCATATTACCTTATAATCCTTGATATTAATGCTAATATAATTAAAAATTGACATAATAATAATGTATTAAATATATAACCCTATTTAAAGGTATAATAGCTTAAAAATAATATGTAAATATAAAATTTATGGGAAATAAAATTATTCATGCTACAATTAGAAAAATTCAAGTCACACAATAAAAATATCACACTGAGCAGTTAGAAATAAAGGGGTTTTCATTTTCATATATCAAAATAATTCAATAAAATATGAAATAATTTAAGAGAAAACTAGATGAAATTTTTTAAATCCAAAATTTAAAAAATATAATATCTAAAATTCATTCAATAAATCTTGTGACAAGTATCTAGTTTTGTCATCAAGATCCTCTTCTATTTAACTCTCCATCGAGAGGAGGAGGAGGAGGCTTGAGTGCATCACCTTCTTAATCCTTTCTCTCCATATGAGAATAGAGTGATCCCAAATATCTTAGATGAGTAGGAAGAATCCTTTATATCTAAAAATGGAATATTTTCACTCCCTTGGAAGAACTAACAAATGAAGTGTCCATGGTTCAAATTTATTGGCAATGTGAAAGGTGGATTTTGGCACGTTGAATTTATAAAACAACTTGGATTGAAGATTTAGATGATATATATTATTATATGGCTTTTTAAAAAACTAAAAAGTTTTTTTAAAAAAATTATTAACTATATCCAATAAAATTTTGGATGAAATTGGAGGCCTAGAACAAGATATGTAAGAAAATAACAAAAGTGACCTTAGAACTATGAACAATCAAGATTCCCTCCATTGTATAATCTTTTAGTACCCAATAATGGATGTATTGGGCTTTAATATCTTCAATAATATTTTATAAAAAAAATTTATAGATCTAAATACAAAATTAAAATGAAATTAGAATGATATAATGTTCCCCATATGTAATTCATTTAACATATGTGCTGTAGAGTTTATGCATTTTGGCTTGTTTTTCTTGAATTTCATCATGGGATTTCCAAATCACCTCGACATACAATGTAAACATCAAATAAAGTAAAATTTACCAAATAAATATTTTTCATAAATAAATCTTTTAATAAAATTATAATTTCAATTGATTATTTATTTTTAATACAATAAAATAAAATTAGTTTAAATCAGTGGTATGAGGGTAGAAAAATAATAGAGAATTGTGATATAATCAATTATGCATTGTGATGATTTTTAAAAAAAATACAATTGGTTACTAGAAATTAGAATATATGGATGTGTATTACACATAGGATGATTCCCATAGAAGATTAATATCTCATGAAATGGGTTACAATGTGAGATTGAGTGGGTCTTTCACATTAGGACTACCCATGTTGATGCCTTACCAAGTAGGTGACACATGTTAAGGAATGTTTTGGATATTACAACTATTATTAGGCCCATGGTGGTTCACCATATATATTATTGATAGTGTTATTTTAGAAGGATTGTTTTGGTCTTAATTCTAGGAGGAGGTTATATGGGATACATGCGATCTAAAAGGTATGATGACTAGAGACCGAGTAGGGGTAGACAAATGATATTCTCTGATATGCCTGACCAGATAAGTGACTCAAGTTAAAGTAGTGAGGTTTTTGGATTACACCTAATAAGATACCATTATATTCTTGTCAAACTCATGTTTTTTTGTAACTATATTTGGAATTAAGATTGGAATGGTTGAGGCATACATCTTGTAAGAGGCCTATATGGGGTAAACCAAGTGGTGTATCTTAACTCAAGGTATATTTACAGACCAAGAGGAGTATCTCAACTAAAGTTGTTTTTGAAAATCTATTGGATTATATTTACATGGGGAATATATAATTGGTTTGCATTCCCAAATAATTATCATGAGTCAATTAGGTTCCCATATAAGAGACTTGGGTGAGTTGGTTTATATAGTGACCCATGTCTTTTACATATATTATCACATTATTTTTAACATAAATAACCACTAAATAAAACCAAAATATAAAGTGGCCTTCTGTCATTGGAAGTTTAGGTTCATAATATAAAAAATTGAAACTAAAACACAATAACTTTTTTTATTATAATTAAAGGGATATTAAATCCAATTAATCTCCAAAAACATTATAGAAAAACCTATGGAATGCATAAAAGGATGGGGTGAGATATAAATCCCAATAAGGGAATAAATATGATAATGAAACATAACATGTGAGTCAAATGGAATAACATGATTTCATAAAAATAATGGATCATGAATAATCACATGTGAACATAACATAAATAACATGATAACATAAGATCATGCAAATAAAGGAAATTTTAAGGAACATAAAATATAACATAAGTATAAGTAAAGGCTAACAACCAAGAAAACATCACATTGTGGACAAAGTCCCATCATATATTAAGTTTACCCCATAATTCCATAAATACCATATCATGTGACAAAAACATTAATCAATGCATTATAGAGCTATCTATACACAAAAATCATAATATATATATGCTTATGTGTTCCATTAAATTAAATCAATCATAAATAATAAACATCGTTATTTCCCATGGAAACAAATTGGTTGCATAATATTTCCCCATATCATAATCAAAGGATATTTTATAAAGTTTACAAAGTGAAGAAGTAATTAAATATTTTGGAAATATACATCTGGGTAAATAATAATAGATCTAAAAATATGTTTTTTATTTGGAAAATACCTCATGATAAAGTTTAGATAATTAGGTATATAAATAAACTTTCAAAATAATGTTTAAAGGAATTAGTTAATGAATTTTTTAGAAAGAATAAGTATGTATGTTCCTTTGAAAATAAGAGAGAAACCCGAATTTTTTTCCTAAAAAACTAATTTATTTAATGAAATCGTGAATGGGAATAAATAATTTAAATTGGCATTGAATAAAAGGATATAGGCTTAGAAAAGTTTCCTTAATATAGATTTATTTTAATGAAGGAATTTGAAAAATAAACTTAATGCAGGTATTTCCCCATAAAAAGAAGGGAGAATAAGCTAGGACTATATATAAGATACATTTATACAAAATTTAGAAGAATTCCATAATATCAATGAGAGAGAAAAAGTGAGTTATAGATAGAAAATTAACAACCCAATAACAAAGTATAGTTCAAAGAGATCCCTTACATTAGTTTCAATAATCGTTCTTCCCATTTACTTAACATCCAAGAAAATAAAATTAGATTAATTAATTAGTTAATTAAGACACTATTTGATCTTAATTATATTGACTATAATATTATAATTTTCATTTATAACAATTTCAATTATATATAATGTATAATTTTCATATTCTAATAATGTTTGTTTCCTGGTTTCATGGTCGGATCACTTGTCGATAATTATTGGTCTTCTATTCAAACATTAATAAAACACCAAAAGTGAAATTAAATGGTATTAATTTACTTATATAAGTTTAAATAGTCTTAAATATCATTTTTGTTTCTGAGATAGTGATGATTCATTTAGTAAAAATGTTATTTTTATATATTTAGTTCATTTTGGAAATTTTACAGACAGACATGAACTAGATTTTTATTTTATTTTATTAAATCATTAATAAAATAATTAAAAACATGAAATAAGTTAAAATATAATTATTATAAAAATATTTAACCATAATATTTTTTCTATTAACATACTTAATGTAGTTGGATAAAAATAAATTATGTTGTTCATGGAGGTATTGAACCCATCATATTGTTAACAATTTTTTTTAGAAATGAAATAAGGGAGAATATAAGAAGGATATCCCACAATAATAATAACATATATATATATATTATATTTAGGTTATTGTGTTTATATGGATGGATACCATGTGGTGGTGGTATAAGAATAATAAAATTAAAAATATTAGTTTAGAGTTTACCTCTCTATTTGGTTCTCTACTTTTAAGTTACCCCTTTAGGCTCCTTGGAATGGACATTAGATGAGACCCGAATCACTAGGAAATGGGGGAGAGTATAGGGATGAGAATTGAAATGAAATCCGGCATGATACAAGGCTTATAAATTGTGAGGAGGGGTGGTAATGGGTTGTATTTATAAGGGTGGAGAGGTATTTTGGAATATTATATTCATTGATTTATTATTTCGGCTCAAGACTATGAATAGAAATGTAACACCCCGAGACTTTATGAAAAATATTGTTTTAATTTCATTGATGTATTGTGTTGTATGCCACACAAAAATTAGCTTGTTCTATATACAACACCATATTAGCTTGTATTATACACAAACACTATTCTTGGCTTGTGTTGAATGGAAGAGAAACCTTCTTCGATAACTTGCGTTGTACGCAATACCGAGTTTCCCTAAACAACGATATGTTATTAAAATATTATATAAACTAGCCGTTATGAATAGTAATACCCACTTTTTGAAATATTATAAATTTTATCATTCAAAATGAACTTCATTTTTGGATTCGGAATATAGAAATTAGCCTGGGGTGAATTTTTGTTATTTATCTGAAAACTCTCAATTTTTTATTAATAGTGAAAAAAACAATGAGTTATAGTTTAAAATCGATTTTTTATTTAAATAATTATTTATTTTATTTAAATTTACTTTATGTAAAAATACATACATAATACCTATATAATTTCAATGTAATTCATTGTATTCATTTTATAATAATTTTAGATATATAAAATTTTATTGAACTTTTCACCGTCTTTTACCCACCTCCATGGAGCATTTTCAAATTTACATAAAACGTAATTTTATTGCTTCTGTGAGTTTAATTTCAAAAATCCAAGAGACGTGGTTGATATTAGTTAGTAAAATGTGGTTCAATGAGATGAAAATAATTTTTGGTGAATAGTAACTTTTAACTTTTATTTACCACGGTTAAAAGTAAATAGGGTAATTAAGGGTAAAAATGATATTATTATTACCCTAACACATGTCCTAATTCTATTGGATAAGAGTAATTCGACCAAAAACAACCTTAGTAATAAAATATTACCCTTTAGGTCCACTTGGATTAGATTAGGACATTTATTATTATTTTATTTAAAGAAGAGTTAAAATGGTTAAAATCAAAGTTTAATAACTAAAACATTTTTAATATAGGGTTAAACATAAGATAAATTAGACTATAAATATTAATTATAAATATAACAATATATCCTGCATAATGGTATTTTATTTATATTTTTTATACATTAAATAAGTTAATTTATCTATGACACAATGATGATGCAGTAATTACCTTTTTAATGAAATATTAACATAATTGATATTATAAATACCCAAATAAATGTAATTTGAGACTTTTTATAAATTAAACTAATTTTATTGGTTAATATAACATATTAGGGTTGTTTATATGAATTTTATTAGAATTAATAATGCTGTTATAAATTTATAAAAACAAAATACAAAATAGTGTAAAATTGACATAAAAGAGTTTTTAAAAAAAATATTTTATTATTAATTGATATGAGGGTCATAAAAATCTAAGGTTCGTCCAAAATACTTATATAATAATATATATGACATTAATTAACTAATTTAGGTTCCATTTGCAGTTTATAGTAAGTTAATTAACCATATAGTGTAAGAATACAAGAAGACACGGTAAAAGTTAAATTATTTAACTTAGAGTTAAATCTAAATGATAAGGTTAAAATGGTAACATAAACTTGTATAAAACCAATTGGTTGTGTGTATTGAGACCCATCGACACCCTATCCTAGAAATAAGTCACTTTTGAGACATTATAAAAAGAATATGAATTTATTATAAAATAATATTTTAAGTTTTTCCTAAGGTGCCCCTCACCCCTCTTATAAATGGGCACCCACCTTCTCTCTAATTCACACCTCCAAGCCATTTTGTTCGGCAAAAATCGTCCCAAATACCCTAAAAAATGTCCTCCCTTCATCCTAGAGGCCTTTCATTAGTCATAAATCCATCCTATGGAGCCCTTTTGATCAAATCAAAAGGAAGAACCCGAAGAAGAGGTAAATGTCTCACCAACTATTTCAAGTTCCTTTCTTCTTCCACTTTCTCCTTCTTTGTTGTTTCAATTATAAAATAATAAATCCAGTATCTTCTATACACTTTTATGTTTTTATAAAAAATTTACAACCATATTAGTTATTTTATCCATCCTATGAATGAAAAGGACAACACACGTGTGTGCGTTTGGCTTACCGTCTCCATGTCGTGGTGTAGTTTGTTATTAAAACATTTCATCATTTGGATGGGTATAATAATGAGTATAAATGATATAAATAATAAATATAACATTATTATGATTCTTTATATATGATATACCATCCAATTATATTCAATTTTAATGATATTGTCGCTCATACGTACGTATGGACTACCATCTCCATGAACGCGATGAGATTCATTTTACGTGATTAACCATTCAAGTATGATTATAAAGTATATATAGTAAATAGCAATGAAATATATTACATAATAATTATACGTGATTTATTTATTTATATGTTTCATTTACTTAATTCCATTCAATTCAATAAGTAAACGAAAATAGCGTTCATGCGTACGTACGACCAATCGTCTCCATTAACAGTGTATTTCATTCCATTGATCGATCTATCTTATATATTTATATGCTGAATATATATTATATATAAATCATTTTTTACATTCTGTAATTAATAAAATCAGGATATAAGTTATAATATCAAGAACAACAATTCGAAACACGTACGATAAATGAAACAATTTTATCCATAACGCTGCTTTAACATGGAATTTACAAAAGAACGGGTAATATAAAGTCATAAGTGAGTCATAAATGATATAATAAATATTATTATTGTGATTTTTCAAGTTAATAATTTGTTTAAACCTACTATACAGGAGTCTCAGACACATCCGGAAGAAATTTCACATAAGGTAAGGGATAATTTTGCAAATCTCATTTTTATCTGAGATTGCAGATACATAAGTATTTACTGGGTTATATTTATCATCCATGTCCATGTTTTCTAAAAATGTTTTCATAAAATGTTTAATATTATTCCATGTATTTTTGAAGTCATTTTTACCCTTTTTTGACTTTTACCACATTGTATTGAAAGAATATTTCCTTAGTTTCCCATATAAGGTACTTTTTGACTTTTCTGGAAAAAGTACAAGAAAAATGTTTTTTTAACTTATACGGAATGAATGGATTTTTACAGTTTCATAACACCGAATTTTCATGAGTATTCCTCTACATGATTTCATTATTATTTTCAATAAAATCCTTTTCTTTTAAAATTGAATGGAATTTTGTGAAAAGAAAATGACTTTGAAGAAGAAAGGATATTTTCTCAAGAATTAATTTCAAGTGTTTTTTCAAAAATATTTTCCATATAAGATGAAATTATTTAGTATAATTATGTTTCAAGTATAATTTCTCTATTATTTAAATGGTTTGATTCTTCTTATGATTAAATTATAACCATTTGTTTTATATAGAATACGTTATGATGGGATGATGTTTATGAAATCCATTTTATTCTTTGGGTTATGATGAATTATTTATGTTTATTTTGTGGCACAAGTAAGAATGATTTCATTATGATATGGGTGGGAATTATATCTCCCTAAAATACATTGGGTAAATAATTATATCTCATGAGATATACATGGCTGGAATGTCAAGTGAATCTGATTCAGTAGTACTGGGCTGGAACTGCAAGTAAACCCGGTTCAGTAACAGACATTGTCCACTATGATGGTCTTGGAAGAAATGCCTTGTCTACTATGGAAATCATATCATGTGATTAATGGTTTTCCACAATTACATGTTTTATTCCCATTCTATTTTATCATGATTAATGATCCTTTTTTATCTATGCCTTACGTTCTTCCATGTTTTATGTCATTGCTCAAGATTTTGATGTTTAAGCATTATGTTTATGTTTTTAAGTTCAAACGTATATTGTTTTTTTTATTTTCTCCATGATTATACTTACTGAGCATTTGATCTCACCCTTTATATGTTTTCTTTTCCCTAGGATTTAAAGAAAGGTTTTAGGAAAGAAAAAAATGGAAGATCTTTATGGGAGATGTTGAAGATCTTTCACCATGATTAGAAGATCATGTTCCGAGTTTCCAAATACACTAAACTATTACGGTCCTTCAGTGTCTATTTTTTTTTATATTAAGTATTTTGAAAATATAATTTAATGTCCATGTACTTCAAGCTTTGGGTCTCTACATTTGGTTTCAGAGGAAATGTTTGGTTAACCTTTGGAAACTAGGATGTGAAAAATCTTGTCAAATCCCTAGATATATTTCTTAGGTATGTCTAGGGATGTCTCTAAGGTTAATTATAAGTATAGGTTATAGCCCTAGAATTACGGCCACAATCATAGAATTAAACCTAAGATGTTAGATATTGAAGGTACTCCCCCTTTATTATGTTGTTTTCCTTACATGACTTTTTCCTCTCACACTATTCTTTTTGGGTTTTAGAAAATGGCTGGAAACAGGAAGATTCACCATAATGGAGGATATGATGGACAATGGAATGATAATCTTCATGAGAAACCAAAATAAATAGGATTTGAAAGTCCAAAAATCATTATTATGTCTAATCAGCAATCTCATAATATGATCAATAATCTCAACTTTGGGAAGTTTCCTGACTCAGCTAATAAGAGGATGATGGAATTTCATGATGATCATAGAGGAAAGAAAGTACAATTTCCCCCATGTAAATCATGTAGGAATAGGCATCAAGGAGAATATTTCAAAGGAACTGGAAGATGCTTTGGGTGTGGAAAAGAAGGACACAAAGCCAGTAAGTGCAAAGTAAAATGTTCAATTAACACCATGGACTAGGTTAATGGTATTTCTAAGACATCAACAACGGTTAAATTTTTTTAATGTGGGACATACGGGCATTATGAAAACCAATGCCCAAAGGGAAAATCTCATGAAGAGAATCAGCATGGTTGTATGGGTAGTATTTATATTGATGATAATGAAGAGACTACAAATGATATATGAGATGAAATATTTTTTGAGTAATAAAACGATGAAGCTCTGTCAATAGTTTAAGATGGTAGTGGAATGATTACATGTTTATCAAGAGTAATTTTTTATAAGTAATCTCATGGTACTATGAAATAAATAGACACCTAATGATTGTTACACTATTGTTTTTCCTTAAGTTTTTGAATGTATATGTTGAATGGTATTGGTATCCATGAAATTTTATTCATATATTTTTTGAAATCACCCAATATGTTCATAATGAATGGATAAGGAGAATGAAACGTTTGATAGTATTAATGAGCTAAAGACTGATATAAGGACAAAGTGATATTGTGGTTTGAGTATATAGAAGTTATGGGGATTTTGGTATATGGAAAGAGTTAATTTTTGACGGCATTCATGTTTTCACTAAGTTCTATAGTAATTCATTTTTCAAGAGAATCCATGATTAAGTTACTCACATGTTTGAAATATGACCAACAAGATAAATCTTATGATATATGGAGGATAAATTATGGCAATCACATGCTTTGTAAATGACCTCTCTAGTAATCTTTTTCTTTATACTGTGAGGTTGGACAAAAGTATTTTGGATAAGCCTAAAGATTGGAATGGATTAAGTTAGACATCAGATAGTATTTTTATAGGCTAGAACTTCTAATATTATTTATGAAATATTATAATAGTATGGTTTTAGATCAAGGTCAACCTATAGTATGGGCGACAACCCATTTCTTTGGACAAGGTTGCGGGAATCGAACCCACAACCAAGTGCGACAGGCCTTTATCACCTACCACTGGACTACAGGAAGTCCCTGGTTAGTTGAAATTAGTTTTATATTATTAAGCGGTATGATAGATGAAGTATAAGTCCATTTTTGGAACCATATACGATTAATCTAAACATAGATGGACTTATGTATACAGCTTTAGCTAACCTTATGTTTGAGATGGATGGAACGACCTATCATTCTATCAAATGATCTGCTAACACTTCATGAAAGTCAAATTCAACTTCATTTCTTTAAGATATGAAGTTTAAATTGTTCAAGGAATAAACAACAGTGAGATTATAACAAAATCATGTAAGTATTTCTTTTAATTCAAAAAGTCTTCAGCATTAGGGAAATGATCTTCAAAAATAGAAATGTTTTCATATTTCCCTCATCTCTAATGAATCATGTGGAACCTTAGATCATCAAAAATTTATGGCTTTTTTATTGTTGTCTTTTTCATAGCCATGTTCTCTACCGCTCTCCATTAGAACATTATTGTTAGATTTCTCTTCAATATCCATATTTTCACCTTTGTTATCTTATGTGGAAACCCAGTGATTATTTAATTTGGGTAACCGTTACGTTTCATACTTTAGTTTTTAAGGTTAAGTTTTGGTATTCCTTTTTACGATGTGGGTTTCTGTTAAATAAACTTTAAAGTAGTAAACCATTTATAACCCTGACGAATTTTGAGGGCAAAATTCATTTTAAGGGGGGGGAGAATGTAACGCCCCAAGATTTTATGAAAAAATATTCTTTTAATTTCATTGATTTCTTGTGTTGTATGCCACACCAAAATTATCTTATGTTATACACAACACTGTATTAGCTTGTATTATACTCAAACACTATTCTTGGCTTGTGTGGCATGCAAGAGAAACCTTCCTAGATAACTTGTGTTGTACAAAATTCTGAGTTCCACTAAACAATGAAATGTTATTAAAATATTATATAAACTTGCTGTTATGACTAGTAATACCCAATTTTTTAAATATTATAAATTTTATCATAAAAAATGGACTTCATTTTTGGATTTCGAATATCGAAATTATCCTAGGGTGAATTTTTGGTATTTTTCTCAAAACATTCAATTTTTGATTAATTGTGAAAAAACACTGAGTTATAGTTTAAAACTGAATTTTTATTTAAATAATTATTTATTTTATTTAAATTTACTATAGGTCAAAATAGATACATAATACCTATATAAGTTCAATGTAATTCAATGTATTCATTTTATAGTAATTTTAGATACATAAAAATTTTATTGAACTTTTCCCTGTCTTTTACCCACCTCCTAGGAGCATTTGCAAATTTACATAAAACATAATTTTACCACTTCTGTGAGTTGAATTTCAAAAATCTGATACATACGATTCATATTAGTATGTAAAATTTGGTTCAATGAGATGAAAATAATTTTTTTTGAATACTAACTTTTAACTTTTATTTACCACAGTTAAAAGTAAATTGGGTAATTGAGAGTAAAAATGATATTATTTTTACCCTAACACATGTCCTAATTCTATTGGATAAGTATAATTGGACCAAAAACAACCTTAGGAATAAACTATTACCCTTTGGGTCCACTTGGGTTAGATTTGGACATTTATTATTATTTTATTTAAAGAAGAGTAAAAATAGTTAAAATCAATGTTTAATAACTAAAATTTTTTAATATAGGGTTATAAATAAGATAAATTCGACTATAAATATTAATTAGAAATCTAAAACGATTTTATACATAATGGTATTTTATTTATATTTTTTATACATTAAATAATTTAATATATTTATGACACAATGATGATGTAGAAATTACCTTATTAATGAAATATTAACATAATTGATATTACAAATACCCAAATAAATGTAATTTGAGACTTTTTATTAATTAAACTAATTTTATAGGTTAATATAACATATTAGGGTTGGTTAGATTCATTTTATTTCGAAATAATAATTATGTTATGAATTTATAAAAAACAAAATACCAAATTGTGACAAAATTGACATAAAAGGGTTTTTAAAAACAATATTATATTATTAATTGATATAATGGTTCTAAAAATATAAGGATCGGCAAAAACACTTATGTAATAATATATGTGACATTAATGAAAAAATTTGGGTTATATTAGAAGTTTATAGTAAGTTTATTAACCATATAGTGTAAGAATACAAGAAGACATATTAAAAGTTAAATTATTTAACTTAGAGTTAAATTTAAATGATAAGGTTAAAATGGTAACCTAAACTTGTCTAAAACATATTTGTTGAGATTATTGCGACCCATCCCCACCCTAGACTTCAAATAAGTCACTTTAGAGCCATTATAAATAGAATATTAATTTATTATAAAATAATAATTTAAGTTTTTCCTAAGGCGCCCATCACCCCTCATATAAAAGGCCACTCCACCTTATCTCTAATTCACACCTCCAAAGCCATTTGGATCAGCCAAAACCTACCCAAATACCCTGTAATATATCCTAACTTCATCCTAGAGGCCTTCCTTTAGTCAGAATGTCATCCTAAAGAGCCCTTTTTATCAAATCAAAAGGAAGAACCCGAAGAAGAGGTAAATGTCTCGCCACCTATTTCAAGTTCCTTTCTTCTTCCACTTCCTCCTTCTTTGTTGTTTCCATTCCAAAATAATAACTCCAATATCTTCTATATAATTTTATTTCATTATAAAAATGGTACAACCATATTAGTTATTTTATCCATCCTATTAATGAAACAGTCACCACACATGCGTACGTACGTCTTACCATCTCCACATTGTGGTGTAGTTTGTTATTCAAACATTTCATCATTTTGATGGGTATAATAATGAGTATAAATGATATAAATAATAAATATAACATTATTATTATTTTTTATATATTATATGTAAAGACCCTAAAATTTCAAGGAAAATTGTTTCTTAATTTCTTTGGAATTTTACGAGTATGCGGTTCCTAACGGCACCTGATTCTGAGGCCCGGTGTGCCCGAAATCAATATCTGAAGTTTGGCTTGGGTATGTTAAGTGAACGAACGAGTGGGTTTTTCTATCTTTTTAACTGGTGCTCAGAATTGAAATCTGAGGGCACTGATTAACTCACAGCACCGGTAATTGCTTAAGAATACCCTTCTTGGATTTGCGTTTACTCGGGATGAGTTGTTAGAAAAAGGTGAGGAATAAAAATATAATTGTTTTACAATTTTATTTTTTATTTCTTGGTAAGTGGATAAGTGTTGAGTCACAACACCCTTCCCCTCTCTTATGCGGTTGTATCCTAAGTAAGGGAGTTGGGGTGGGACCCACTTGTAGTTAACTACCTTTGAGGGGATTAAGGTGGTGTGGGGCCCACACAAGCCCAACCCCTCACCTTCCCCTAGCGTTCATAACTTTTCCCCTCTTAAATTTGTAACTCTCAAAAAGAAAACCCCCTCTCTTAACTCATGCCAACTAACAATAATTTATTAATTTATCCTACACAATTAATTAATTCTTGGATTCATTTTGAATTTCAAATGAATTATTGGCTTGTGTGTTGATTAAATAAGACTATGTCTTATTTCGTGAGAGGTTAGTTTGTTGTGCGAGATGATTTGGGGTGAAAAGATCTAAATTCCGAAGAACGTTCTTCCTCCTTGAAGAACGCAAAGAACGCACTATCACCGACGAAGAACGCTGACCTCCGATGAAGGACGACGGTGAGAGACGCCTTCCTTGGAGATCGATGACGCAACGCCGTGTACCGCGACGCCAAAGACCCTCATCTTCCACGACGTCTGATCATCGCGACACATGCCTCTTTCCGCAGCTCGATGACGTGCGACGTCTTTTCAAGGTAGGGAATAAATTTTAGAATGATATCTTTTCCCATGGATGTTTCCTTTTAAAACAAGGAACGCGGATCAACTCAATAATAAGTCGATCCGCGGAAGAATATGTTTGCGGGTTGGGAATACTTGATTGCGGGGAAAAATGTAGGGGTTATTTGTTTTTGCCCGTGGTTTTTCCCTTTTCAGTTCATCGTCTTCTTATTGGGCTGCCTGTTATGGTAATAACGAGAGGAGGTCGGACCGCACGAACCCAGCCGGCCCTCCTCCCCCTTTGTTGGTTGTACTTGTTGCAGCACGAGCAAAGGCGGTGCGGTGAAATGGTAGCGCACGGAAATGATGAAGAACAGGAGAAGAAGGGTGTCGCTATCGCACCGCACCGTTGCGGCGTTTCAAAGGCTCCGCAGATTGATTAATTGATGGGGGATCGACGGGTATTGACAGAATGGGCCGCAGAGGCAGGTTGATGATTCCGCAGTAATGTGAAAGACCCGAGGTGAACGTCGGTGTAGACGGAATCGAAAACGAACCACCGGAGCAACTCTGGTGGACCGCGGAATTCACCGGCGGCGTGGGTCGCCGGCGCGGCGGCACCGGCAGCCGGAGGCAGCGTCCATCACCGACCGGCCGCCCGGAGCTGGTGGCGCCCGGCGCGCCACCAGGAGGGACCGCCGCGGCTGAATCCGCGGCGGCAGGTGTCTGGTCCCGCGGCCGCATGGGACCGAGGAGGGGACGCGGAGCTGGGCCGCGTCCGCTGGCAAGGAACGACCCCCACGCGGGGGCCACGACGACAATAAAGGGGGTAGCCGCCCCCTTTGCACGGCCACTCGGCCAGCGCCGAGCCTACCCCGCTCGGCCAGTGCCGAGCTGCCCCGGGCCGGACTGGCCGCACCGGGACGGGCCGCGCCACGCCGGAAGGGCCGGGCCACACCCACCGGGCCGCGGTGCGCCCTAATTGTCCATACCTGGACCCAGTTCGGGCCGACCCGGGGGGTGGTTAGGCCGGGTCAGACCGGGCCCAGACCCCCCCATTTTCAGACCACTTCCAGTCTTTTGCATGTATCTTGGGATACAGACCTCCGATTGACGCACCATTAGTTGAATAGAGATCCTTGGATCAAGACAGTCATTTCGGTATATTACACTCAAGGTTTTGGAGAACTTTGGGTATGGCCGGGTTGGTTCGAGCACGAAACCAACTGGGCCCTCGAAGCGAAAACACTTATAACATGAGCTCTGGAGGTCCGATTGACGTGCCGTCAACTTTGTTGGATTCCTCTTGTTGAGGTGGAACTTTTGGCATACTTCTCCTGAGGTTTGGATGCAGTTGTATTATGGCCGGTTTGGATTGTACCCGAAATCCAACCGGGCCCCTGAAACGAAAAAGCTGATAACTTTCAGACCAGACGTCCATTTGAAGAACCGTCAGCGGCATTGGTGATCACTTTGAGAAACGGTCCCTATGATTTTACCCAACGAGAGTTCAGGGTACAGTTGAGATATGGTCGGGTTGGTTCACACACAAAACCAACCGGTCCCCTGGGATGAATAGACTAATAACTCACAGACTGGGCGTCCAATTGACGCACTGTCTATTGCGTTGAGACCCCAATGACGACGCGGTTCATTGAGATACCTTTTCGTGGGACTTTGTGATACTTGGAGTATCGACTTGTAGCTCATGGAGCGGACCTTCTCGGTGAAGAGCTAGCAGAGTGCAGAGACCTAGTAGCTGGATGAGACTTGACGACTGCTGATCGATCGTCTCGGAGTGATTCAGATAGCCTAGTGGGGTGCGCTTGGTTGTAGCAGCAGACCCACGGCGGAGGTGCGCTTCGTTGTAGTGGCAGACCCGCAGTACTCGACAGAAGGAGTAACTCTGTAGGCTATGAGGGGGTGCGCTTGGTTGTAGCGGCAGACCCATGGTGGGATGGGCTTGGTTGCAGCGGCAAGGCCCACAGTACTCGACAGGTGGAGTACTTCAGCAGTCCAAGGTAAGTGGGGCGTGCTTGGTTGTAGCGGCAGTCCCACTGTACTCAACATAGGAGGAGTTCTCTAGCAGCCGTGGTTTCGAATTCATGAATAAAATATTGGTTTGAGCTGAATCTATGACCTTTGTGTTTACCTCATGATTAAGATGTGTCACTTGATAACTTAGGTATATGTATGGGCATATACCTAGGTAGTGGTTTATTCGTTGATTTCATAACCTTTGTGTTTCCTCATGATTGAGACGGGTTACTTGATAACTTAGGTGTAAGTATGGGCTTATACCTAATTAAGGGTTATCTGTTGAGATCCTACTTTGTGGTTGACCTTGTTGGATTTAGTGAGACCTTGAGGGTCTCGGGGTCCCTACTGAGTATCGTATACTCACCCCTGCACGGGCTATACACACACCTCATTGTGTTGGTTGCAGACAACGGGCACCGCTGATAGAGGCCGAGTGTTGAAGGACTGGACGGTACCCGGAGGTGGACATCACGACGAGTCAGTATTCGGAGGTGGAATTCACGACGAGACAACACTCGGAGGAGGTTGACGGGTGAGAGCGTTGTGGAGGCTATCTGTACCTACCCATCATGTAGGACCTGTGGTGGACAATCCAGGAGATGCGCTATCTGTACCTACCCTTCAGGTAGGATCGGAGGAGGATGACCCATGAGCTGCTTCCGTTCTTCCATCTATTTGTCTTTTCTATTGTACTTTTGTTCAGTTGTAGCTTTACTTTCAGTTGGGTTTGTATTCTGGCCCACTTACTTTTCAGCACTTTCTTTTGAACATAGTGCATTACTTCCACTTGTACTCGGTGATGCTTTGTTTACTTTTATAAAGGAAATGCCTTCCCAGCTATTTGTATTTACGCCTTTGGTTCTAGTCGCCAACCCCAGGCCTATGGAAGGCGGGATTGGGGTAGTCACGGCATGGGCCCCGAGGACGGGTCGTGATAAATTGGTATCAAAGGAGTCGGTTCTACTGTAGAACTTATAACTCTGAAATTTTCTTTCTGTGAAGCAATAGTGTTAAGGGTACCGAGTGTGGTCTTCAGTTCAGGGAGTCCAGTTTTGGTGCAGTGGCCAACATATCCGTACACCAGGACACTGACTTCTGATTTCCGACTTTGTGCACGAAAACACTGATTGTGTGTGAATTCCCAAAGTTTTAAAGTCAGCTCAAACTAGTTTAGCTCACTAGGTATAAATCATTGATCATGTTTCATCTATTCAGGATGTCTCCACACAGACAGTCAGTTGGAGTTTTCGAGAGAGTACTTGATGACAGCTCACCGAGCGATGAGGATATGGTGCAGGGCCCTCTTTCTATGTTGGCACCCTCAGGTGGTGTACCAGCAGCACCACCACCTATTGGGAAGCAGATTCCCCCATCCATACTAGTGAATTGTGCACGCTGGAAAAGCGTGTTGCACGAGTTCCAGCAGCAGAGGCCTCCAAGGTTACGAGGCGAGGCAGATTCCCAGATAGCAGAGCATTGATTGGAGGCGATTGCTAGAGTTTTCGCCTAGCTGAGACATTAGTAGAGTGGATGGTGGTATTGGATACTATTGTTTTCCAGTGAATGACAATGAGGATAGTCCGCATAGTGATGGGGCTTCGTTACGTGGACAGATTCCTGAGATAGTGCCTTCGGGTAGTGTGTCATCTATACATCATTACCTGTTGGTCAGCAGTTACAACCGGCGGTACCGGTTGGTGACACATGTAGGCTTACTGCCATACACGTGTTCCAATATCAAATACCCTCAATTTCCGAGGCGAACCTGACTCACAAGCATCTGAGGACTGGCTTGAGGAAGCACTACGGGAAAAATGGGTATTTGCGACGGGTTATTTCCGACGGGATTGATTTCCCCGTCGCAAATAGTTTTCCCGCGATGCGCGCCAAATCGCAGGAAAACTATTTGCGACAGGGGAGTATTCCCGTCGCAAATAACCGGCGGCGGTAAAAGGTACTTGCGACGGGAATATTTTCCCATCGCAAATAGTATGTTATTTACGACGGGACCCGTCGCAAATAACTATTTAACCGTTGACCGTAATAAATGCGGGCTAAGGTATTTGCGACGGTACCTGTCGCAAATAATCTAACCTATAAATACCCCCATCTGTTTTTTTCAAATCATTCTCAAACTTGATCTTCTTCTTCTCTCAAAGTTGTATTTCTAAAGTTCATTTTTTCTCGAGTTTAAATTTTTTCTCCGGAGCTGATATTAATGTTTTGAAGAACGATCAGAGCAGTTCAATTTTCAAGGTATTTATGTTTATTTTAATTTAATATTTATTTTTAATTTTTTATTAGTTTCAATTATTCTTAATTAGTTGTAATTTAATTATGTTTACATTGTTTTATTACTTAATAAATTTAAATTATTAGTATTGTTCATAGTTAATGGTAATTAGGAATAATTAGTAATAATTTTGAATAATTAAGAATAAATATTAATAAATAGTAATAAATACCAATAATTAGGAATAATAACATTATTATATTATTAGTATATTTTATTATTAATATTAAAATAATATAATTTTTTATATATATACAATTCTCTTTTCATCTGTGTGTTTGCTGTCTTCACATATATTATTTGTATGTAGAGATAGAAAACGCACAGATGAAAACAGAATTGTATATAAATTAGAAAATTATATTATTTTAATATTAATAATAAAATATACTAATAATGTTAGTATTTGTAATTATTGGTAATTATTCCTAATTATTGGTAATTATTCATTTAATTACTAATAATTAGGAACAATTATCAATAATTATCAATAATTAAGAATAATTAGTAATAATTACCAATAATTAGTAATAATTACCAATAATTACCAATAATTACCAATAATTAGTAATAATTAGTAATAATTAGTAATAATTAGTAATAATTAGTAATAATTAGGAATAATTAGGAATAATTAGTAATAATTAGTAATAATTAGTAATAATTAGTAATAATTAGTAATAATTAGGAATAATTAGTAATAATTAGTAATAATTTGGAATAATTAGTAATAATTAGTAATAATTAGCAATAATTAGTAATAATTAGTAATAATTACCAATAATTAGGAATAAATACAAATAATTAGTAATAATTAGTAATAATTAGGAAAAATAAGGAATAATTAGTAATAATTAGTAATAATTAGTAATAATTAGTAATAATTAGTATTAATTACCAATAATTAGTATTAATTACCAATAATTAGGAATAATTACCAATAATTAGTATTAATTACCAATAATTAGTATTAATTACCAATAATTAGTAATAATTAGGAATAATTAGGAATAATTAGGAATAATTAGGAATAATTAGGAATAATTAGGAATAATTAGTAATAATTACCAATAATTAGTAACAATTAGTAATAATTACCAATAATTACCAATAATTAGTAAGAATTACCAATAATTAGTAACAATTACCAATAATTAGTAACAATTAGTAATAATTACCAATAATTACCAATAATTAGTAATAATTAACAATACTTACCAATAATTACCAATAATTAGTAATAATTACCAACAATTAGTAATAATTACCAATAATTAGTATTAATTACCAATAATTACCAATAATTGGTAATAATTAGTAATAATTAGGAATAAATAGTAATAATTAGGAATAAATAGTAATAATTACCAATAATTAAAAATAATTGGTAATAATTAATAATAATTAACAATAATTCGTAATAATTAGTAATAATTAGTAATAATTACCAATAATTAGTAATAATTCATAATAATTATCAATAATTAGTAATAATTACAAATAATTAGTAATAATTAACAATAATTACCAATAATTAGTAATAATTAGTAATAATTAGTATTAATTGCCAATAATTAGTAATAAGTAGGAATAATTAGTAATAATTAGGATTAATTACCAATAATTAGTAATAATTAGTAATAATTAGTAATAATTAGTAATAATTAGGAATAATTAGTAATAATTAGGAATAATTAGTAATAATTACCAATAATTAGGAATAATTAGTAATAATTAGGAATAATTAGTAATAATTACCAATAATTAGGAATAATTACCAATAATTAGTAATAATTACCAATAATTAGTAATAATTAACAATAATTAACAATAATTAGTAATAATTAGTAATAATTAGTAATAATTAGTAATAATTAGTATTAATTACCAATAATTAGTGTTAATTACCAATAATTAGAAATAATTAATATTAATTACCAATAATTAGTAATAATTTGGAATAATTAGTAATAATTAGGATTAATTACCAACAATTAGTAATAATTAGTAATAATTAGTAATAATTAGGAATAATTAGTAATAATCACCAATAATTAGGAATAATTACCAATAATTAGTAATAATTACCAATAATTAGTAATAATTACCAATAATTAGTAATAATTAGGAATAATTAGGAATAATTAGGAATAATTAGGAATAATTAGGAATAATTAGGAATAATTAGGAATAATTAGGAATAATTAGTAATAATTACCAATAATTACAAATAATTGGTAATAATTAATAAAAATTAACAATAATTAGTAATAATTAGTAATAATTAGTAATAATTACCAATAATTAGTAATAATTCATAATAATTATCAATAATTAGTAATAATTAGTAATAATTACCAATAATTAGTAATAATTAACAATAATTACCAATAATTAGTAATAATTAGTAATAATTAGTATTAATTACCAATAATTAGTAATAAGTAGGAATAATTAGTAATAATTAGTCAAAGTGAATGTGCTTTCACTGATGTGCAAAGAATTGATGTTTTTCAAGAGAGTACTCAAAATCAATCTTTTTTACAAAGAGACATGAGTATCGATGACGACACCCCACATTTAAGAGTCGGTGATGACGATGATGTTAATGATGTCACATATGAATTTGAAATGGTAAGAGATGAAGCAACTGTAACTCGAATGGATATCGATGATGTTGAGGAGGAATATGAAGTTGACATTGACATATATGAAGATGATGATGAAGATGAACACTGATAGCATTCCATGGTATTTATATACAATCATAATATGTATATATGTATATATAATAGTAATTATCAATTATTTGATAACATTAACATTTTCTGTTTCAGATGGATGACACCACATTTCGTGAGTTGGCGGATGTTGACCTGACTTTTGATGCTGATGAGTTGCTGACAAATGACCCTCAGCCTGCAGGCGCTCCAGGGAGTACGCGGAGGGGGCGCGGTCTTGCACGATTGATGATTCCTGACCCCGTCCCCGAGCGACGTCCACGTCTTGGGTTTGATCCACGCACACGGAGGTGTGATAACCTGTGTGATAACCTGTGGATTTGACTAAGATTTCATTAATCTATTCACATAATAAATGTTTATTATTTTTTCAGTTTTCCGCATATAGCAGTCGGACAGGGCAGTGCTATTTTGCGCAACTATTTCTCTCAGCCGTGGACCACATGGGAGCAGATTCTCATTGATGTGCAGCAGGTCATGTTCAACCATTGGTTGGTACGTACGTAAATAAATAATTTTTATTTTGAAAATTATTTCATTTCTAACTTGATATTTTGATTTATTTGTAGGGTTTATGGTATCTGATCGAGGATACCATGCGTGACGCCATCCACGAGGCATGGGAGGTGGCCATGCGTGATCGTCTTCTTCAGTTTTTGCACAATTTAAGAAAAGATGCGTTGAAGAAAGCAGGAGTGTCAGATTTTGAGGAGTCATGTAGAGCACACCGACCAGAGTATATTTCTTCCCATGTATGGGATGGATTATGTGCGCACTGGTTGAGTGGTGCCTTTCAGAGGAGATCATCGGTGGGGAGGCAGAATCGGGAGAGACAGGAGGTGACTCATCGAGCTGGGAGTCGCTCTTTCAGTACACATAGACAGCATCTGGTACGTACATTATTTATAAGTATTTTATATAACTATAAATATTAACAGTTTATTTTTTATTCTTATAGGCTGTCGAGCACCCCGATATTACAGAGTACGACGTATATCGGAGGATGTATAGTGATCCTGCTACTGGGGAGCTCAGAGGTGATCGTCAGCATCACATCGTGGTCAGCATTATTTTTTTTCAAGTTTAAAAATTAATTGCATATAATATATTCACAATTTTAATTTTAAATTGCAACTATATGAGTCATATGAGGCCACAGTGTCACAGGCCCGGCCTGAGAGTCA
Source organism: Viscum album (assembly GCA_963277665.1). Lineage (NCBI taxonomy): Eukaryota > Viridiplantae > Streptophyta > Magnoliopsida > Santalales > Viscaceae > Viscum > Viscum album. Next base: position 739,304,115 of record OY728123.1, on the reverse strand, counting down.
GGCCGAGTCATCAGATCAGACCACTGCCTGTCAGTTTGATGAGGCGGCATGGATGCAGGCCACCCAGTATGCCTTCGAGAAGGGCCGGGTAGTTGGTATCGGCTCTCGACTGACTCCCGGAGATTATTATGGCAGTGCTACGATGTCGGCGTCCAGCTCGAGAGGAGCTCGTGCATCTTCTTCTACACAGTATGAGGATCAGTTGCGATCTCAGACTGCATAGATAGAGAGTCTCCGACAGGAGCAGGAGCAGATGCATCAGCAGCATGAGGAGGAGCATCGACGCCAGCAGCAGCTATACGAGGAGCAGGCGAGTCGGTGGCAGCAGCAGCATCAGGAGCAGATGGAGTACATGCGCCGACTCACTCATGCTTTAGGGATGGAGTTTCATCCACCACCATCTGCAGATCCCCCACCTCCCCCCTCCTTCAGATTAGAGTTTGTATTTCTATTATAAAATTTGTGAAATCAAAATATTATTTTTTTTTCTATTCGTTGTTTCTGTCTCATTATAAAATATTAATAATATTATATTTTTAAATAACAATATTAATATGAATAATAATATGATTTATATTTTATAATATTAAATTATATATATATATATTAAAATTTTATAATATTATAATTTAATTATATTTTTTGTAATACTTGAATTATTTTAATATTTGAATGTAAAATAATTCTATTATTTTTATATTAATTAAAATAACTTATTAATATTTTTTTTATTTATGAATTATAATTGTAATATTATTATATTAATTAAATCATTTATTAATATTCTATTATTTTTTATTTTTGAATTATAATTCTACTATTATTATAGTAATTAAAATAATTTATTATTTTCATTTGTAAATTATAATTCTATTATTATATTAATTAAAATAATTTATTAATAATTTTTTTTATAGTATTTGCGACGGGATACTATGCCCATCGCAAATACTATTGATAGTTTTTATTTTTTTTAAAAAAATAGGTTTTGCGACTGGTCCCGTCGCAAATGGTATTTGCGATGGGACCCGTCGCAAAAGGTATTTGTGACGGGTCCCGTCGCAAAAACTATTTTAAAAGTTTTTTACAAATATACGGAGTACTATTTGCGACGGGAAGAATGACCGTCGCAAAAAAAGTCTTTAGCGACGGGCCCGTCGCAAATAAGTGTTGTTGCGATGCCGTTTTCAGCAACGGGCTATTTGCGACGGGCCCCTGTCGCAAATAGCTGTTTTTCTGGTAGTGAAGTGGCTGAGATTTTTCTATAGCTTTTATAGCTTCTGTAGGATGACATATCAGTAGCTGAGTATTCATCGAGGCATACCGATCGTTCTTGGTACTTGATGACTACGATATGATCAGCGCTTTAGAGCTCGTACCTCAGAGTGAGGTGCGTTTAAAGGATATCCGAGTAAGCACTCTTTCCTTTATGAATTCCTACTTATGTTAGGGTGCTAGAGAGAACCTTTGTGGTTGAATGTTCTTTGGATGATCGGTTATATCCAGTGAATGTTAGTAGTGGGAAGATGTGAACTGGAATCAGTCTTAGAGACTTGGATGTGTAAAATGTTTCAAGAAGAGGAAGTGTCAAGGAAAGATGAATCTGAAGAGCAGCAGACGTGGAAGCAGAGCTAGGAGAGCAGCATGGGGTGGTGTACTTTTCGACATGTTACAATCACCCGCCTTTGTAGTCCCCGCTAGGCTCAGGGAGATGGAGGGCAGGGGAAGAGAGTAGCTGCATGTGGTCAAAGAGTGTGACCTAATGGATCTAAGAATGATTCAAGGGACAGTCTGTTTCCACTACTAGCTGTTGTTGTAATAGACGTAGATATGAATCATTCCTTCCACGAATCTTGTCCCAGACCTAGAGTTTTCGGTAAGCCATAGAATTCACCCTCACGCCTGGAGATACCTTTGGAGGAGACTTGATAATCACACTTATGCCGATAGTGTGATCTGACCCACGAGGTGAGAGTTTCGGTTGGAATCTCTTGGTGGCATCGTCGAGGCCTTACGATGTTGTTCTGAGTATGGATTGGATCCACAGTTCATACACGGATTGACTGTATTAGGGAAAAATATTGTGGCTTATCTACAACGTTGGGATGAGTTTTCCTTGGTCGGTGAAAAGGAAACCCCAGGCAGCACAGGAAAAACTGATGCACGGGAGGGTGCAGTCGATCACTCTTGAGTTGGTCAACCTCACCCACGTGGCAGCAGGAGTTTTGGGTTTCAGTTCTAATCAGGAAAGGGAGACCTCTAGAGTTCTAGGATGATGATCACGTCCTTATAAGGGTCTCACCTCGACGAGGTTTACGGAGATGTGGCCGAGGCGACAAGTTATCTCCGAGGTTCAACGGACCTTTCTGGGTTCTCAGCAGGGTAGTCGAGGTAGTTTACCGCTTGACCTTTCCACCTCAGTAACACCAGGTGCATAATATCATCTACGTACCTCAGCTAAGGAGATACGTGCATGACCATTCACACATCATCGACCTCAAGGAGTTGGACGTCGATGACAGGGCGACATGCACAGAGGTTCCAGTGGAGATCGAGGATCGACAGGAGCAAGTCCTACGTGAATGGTCGATTTCTCAGGTGTGCTTTCACTCGTAGCTCGAGAACCTCCAGGAGAGCACATGGGAGCGGAAGGCTCAGATGCATTCTCAGTACCACTTTTGTATCCCTAGTTTGTGTTAAAGCTTCACGGGGACGTAAATCCCTGAGGTTGAAGTAATTTAAAGACCCGAAAATTTCAAAGAAAATTTTTTCTTATTTTATTTGGAATTTTAAGAGTATGCTGTTTGTGACAGCACCTGATTCCGAGACCCACTGTGCCTAGAATCAATATCTGAAGTTTGGCTTGGTTACGTTCAGTGAACGAATGAGTGGCTTTTTCTATCTTTTTAACCGGTGCTCGAAATTGAAATCTGAGGGCACCAATGAACTCGCAGTGCTGGTAATTGCTTAAGAAGACCCTTCCTAGAGTAGCGTTGACTTGGGAGGAGTTGTTAAAAAAAGTTAGGAACAAAAATATAACTTTTTTACAATTTTATTTTTTATTTCTTGCTAATTGGATAAGTGTTGAGTAACAACACCCTTCCCTCTCTTATGTGTTTATATCCTAAGTAAGGGAGTTGGGGGTGGGACCCACTTGTAATTAACTACCTTTGAGAGGATTAAGGTGGGGTGGGGCCCACATGAGCCCAACCCCTCACCTTCCCATAACGTTCATAACTTTTCCCCTCTTAAATTTGTAACTCTCAAAAAGAAAACCCCCTCTCTTAACTCTTTCCAACTAACACTAATTGATTAATTTAACCTATTCAATTAATTAATTCTTGGATTCATTTTGAATTTCAAATGAATTATTGGCTTGTGTATTGATTAAATAAGACTAAGTCTTATTTCATGATAGGTTAGATCGTTGTGCGAGAGGATTTGGAGAGGAAAGCTCTAAATTCTGAAGAACGTTCTTCCTCCTTGAATAACGCGAAGAACGCACTGTCGCCAATGAAGAACGCCAACCTCCAGAGAAGGAAGACGGTGAGAGACGCCTTCCTCGGAGATCGACGACATAACGCCATGTACCGCAACCCCAACGACCCTCATCTTCCGCGACGTCCGATTATCGTGACACTTGCTTCTTTCTGCGGCTCGACGACGTGCGACGTCGTTGCAAGGTAGGGAATAAATTTGAGAATGATATCTTTTCCCATGGATGTTTCCTTTTAAAACAAGGAATGCAGATCAACTCAATAATAAGTTTATCCGTGGAAGAATATGTTTTTGGGTTGGGAATACTTGATTGCGGGGAAAAACGTACGGGTTATTTGTTTTTGCCCATGGTTTTTCCTTTTCCGTTCATTGTCTTCTTATTGGGCTGATTTTTATGGTAACAACGGGAGGAGGTCGTACCACAGGAACAGGGTCGGCCCTTCTCCACCTTTGTTGGTTGTACTTGTTGTGGCACGAGAAAAGGCGGCGCAGTGCAAGGGTACCACACGGAAACAATGAAGAACGGGCGAAGAAGCGCGGCGCCGTCGCATCGCGCCGTTGTGGTGTTTCGAAAGCTCCCCAGTTTGATTAATTGACGGTGGATCAATGGGAATTGACGGAACAGGCTGCAGAGGTGGTTTGATGATTCCGCAGTAAAGTGCGAGACCCGAGGAGAATGCTGGCGCAGACGGAATTGAAAACGGACCACCGGAGCAACTCCGATGGCCCGCGGAATTCACCGGTGGCGGTGCCCGACACGCCGCCAGGAGGGACCGCTGCGGTGGCAGGAATTTGGGCCCACAGCCGCGCGGGACCGAGGAGGGGACGCGGCGCTGGGCCGCGTCCTCTGGCAAGGAACGACTCCCACGTGGGGGCCACCGTGACAATCAAGGGGGTAGTCGCCCCCTTTGTGTGGCCGCTCGTCCAGCACCGAGCCGACCCCGCTCGGCCAGCATCGAGCCACCCCGGGCTGGGCCGGGCCGCACCCTAATGGTCTGGACTCAGACCCGGTTTAGGTCGACCCGGGTCGGGCCGACCCGGGGGGGGGGGGGGGGGGGGGGGGGTTGGGCCGGGTCGGACCGGGCCCAGACCCCCCCATTTTCAGACAACTTCCGGTCTTTTACCCGTATCTTGGGCTACAGACCTCTGATTGACGCACCGTCAGTTGCGTAGAGATCCTTGGATTGAGATGGTCATTTTGGTATATTACACACAAGGTTTTGGAGAACTTTGGGTATGGCCGGGTTGGTTCGAGCACGAAACCAACCGGGCCCTCGGAGCAGAAACACTTATAACTTGAGCTCCGGACGTCCGATTGACGTGTTGTCAATTTTTTTGGATTCCTCTAGATGATACGGAACTTTTGGCATACTTCACCTGAGGTTTGGACGCAGTTGGAATATGGACGGGTTGGATTGTACTCGAAATCTAACTAGACCCCTGGAACGGAAAAGCTAATAACTTTCAGACCAGACGTCCGTTTGACGAACCGTCAGTGGCGTTGGTGATCACGTTGAGAAACGGTCCCTATGTGTTTACCCTACGAGTGTTCAGGATATAGTTGAGATATGGTCGGGTTGGTTCATACATGAAACCAACCAGACCCCTAGGACGAAAAGGCAAATAACTCACAGACCGGTCGTCCGATTGACGCACCGTCTTTTGCGTTGAGACCCCTATGACGAGGCGGTCCTTTGAGATACTTCTTTGTGGGACTTTGTGATACTTAGAGTATCGACTAGTAGCTCACGGAGCGGACCCTCCCGATGACGAGCTAGAAGAGTGCAAAGACCTAGTAGCTGGCTGAGACTTAACGATTACTGATCGATCATCTCAGAGTGATTCTGATAGCCCAGTGGGGTGTGCTTGGTTGTAGCAGCAGACCCACGGTGGAGGTACACTTGGTTGTAGCGGCAGACCTACGGTACTCGACAGAAGGAGTACCTCTATAGGCTATGAGGGGGTGTGCTTGGTTGTAGTGGTTGACCAATGGTGGCATGTGCTTGGTTGTAGCAGTAGGCCCACAGTACTTGACAGGTGGAGTACTTCAGAAATCCAAGGTTTGTGGGGTGTTCTTGGTTGTAGCGGTAGGCCCACTATACTCGACAGAGGAGTTCTCCAGCATCCGTGGTTTCGACCTCATGAATAAAATCCTAGTTTGAGCTGAGTCTATGACCTTTGTGTTTACCTCATGATTGAGATGGGTCACTTGATAACTTAGGTATATGTATGGGAATATACCTAGGTAGTGATTATCCATTGATTTCATAACCTTTGTGTTTCCTCATGATTGAGATGGGTTACTTGATAACATAGGTGTAAGTATGGGCTTGTACCTATGTAAGGGTAATCTGTTGAGATCCTAATTTTTGGTTAACATTGTTGGATTTAGTGATACCTTGAGGGTCTCAGGGTCCCTACTGATTATCTTATACTCACCCCTACATGGGCTATGCCCGCACCTCGTTGTGTTGGTTGCAGACAACGGGCAGCGCTGACAGAGGCCGAGTGTTCAAGGACTGGACGGTACACGGAGGTGGACCTCATGACGAGTCAGTATTCATAGGTGGACTTCACGACGAGATGAAACTAGGAGGAGGTTGATGGGAGAGAGCATTGTGGAGGCTATCTGTACCTACCCTTCAGGTAGGATCCGTGGTGGATGATCCAGGAGCTACGCTATCTATACCCACCCTTCAGGTAGGATCCAAGGAGGATGACCCAGGAGCTTCTTCCATTCTTCCAGCTATTTGTCTTTTCTGTTGTACATTCATTTAGTTGTAGCTGTACTTTCAGTTGGGTTTGTTTTCTGGCCCACTTACTTTTCATCACTTTCTTTTGTACTTAGTGCATTACTTCCTCTTGTACTCTGTGATGTTTTGTTTACTTTTATAAAGGAAATGCCTTCCTAGCTATCTGGATTTACGCCTTTGGTGCTAGTCACCATCCCCTGGCCTATGGAATGCGGGCTTGGGTTAGTCATGGCACAGGCCCCAAGGACGGGTCATGACATTATATACTATCCAATTATATATAATTTTAATGATATTTTTGCTCATGCGTACGTACGAACTACCGTCTCCACGAACGCGATGAGATTCATTTTACATGATTAACCATTCAAGTATGATTATAAAGAATATATAATAAATAATCATGAAAGATATTACATAATAATGATACTGGATTTATGTACATATATGTTTCATTTACTTAATTCCATTCAATTCAATAAGGAAATGAAAACAACGTTCATGTGTACGTACGACCAACCATCTCCATGAACGGTGTATTTAATTACATTTATCGATCTATCATATATATTTATATGCAGAATATATATTATATATAAATCATGTTTTAAATTCTGGAATTAATTAAATCAGTATATAAGTAATAATATCAAGAACAACAAGCTGAAACACATATGATAAATGAAACGATTTAATCCAAAACAATGCTTTAACATGGAATTTTCAAAAGAATGGGTAATATAAAGTCATAAGTGAATCATATATGATATCATGAATATTATTATGGTTATGTTACAAGTTAATAATATGTTTAAACACTCTATATAGGAGTCGTGGGTTCATACGAAATAAATTGGACATAAGGTGAGGGATAATTTTTCAAATCTCATTTTTATCCGAGATTGCTTATACGTAAGTATTTACTGGAGTTATATTTATCATCTATGTCTGTGTTTTATAAAAATGTTTTCATAAAATCTTTATTATTATTCCATTTATGTTTAAAGTCATTTTTACCCTTTTTTACTTTTACCACATTGTATTGAATTAATATTTCCTTTGTTTACCATATAAGGTACTTTTTGACTTTTACGGCAAAAGTATGAGAAGAATGTTTTTTTATCTTGTAAGGAATGAACAAATTTTTATGATTTCATAACGCCTAATTTTCATGAAGCATCCTATACCAGATTTCATGATTATTTTCAACAAAATCCTTTTCATTTAAAATTGAATGGAATTTTGTGAAAATTAAATGATTTTGAATAAGAAAGGATATTTTCCCCAAGAATTCATTTCAAGTGTTTTGTCAAAACTATTTTCCAATTAAGATTACATTATTTAGTATGATTATGTTTCAAGTATAATGTCTCTATTATTTAAATGGTTTGATTCTTCTTATGATTAAATTATATTCATTTGTTTTATATGGATTACATTATAATGGGAAGATGTTTATAGAAGTCATTTTATTCGTTGGGTTATGATAAATGATTTATGTTTATTTTATGGCACAAGTAAGAATGATTTCATTATGAGATGTGTGGGACCTATATCTCCCTCCAATTCATTGGCTAAAGATTTATATCTCAGGAGATAGACATGGCTGGAACGGAAAGTGAATCTGATTCAGTAATACAGGGCTGGAACGGTAAGTAAACCTGGTTCAGTGATGGACATTGTCCACTATGATGGTCTTGGAAGAAATGACTTGCCTATTATGGAAATAATATCACGTGGTTAATGGTTTTCCACAATTACATGTTTTATTCCCATGCTATTTTATAATGATTAATGCTCCTTTATGATTTATGCCTTATGTACTGCCATGTTCTATGTCATTTCTCAATATTTTGATTTTTAAACATTATGTTCACGTTTTTAAGTTCAAACGTATGTGGTTTGTTTTATTTTCACCATGATTACCCTTTCTGAGCATTTGTGATCACCCTTTATATGTTTTATTTTCCCCAGTATTTAAAGAAAGGTTTTAGGTAAGAAAAAAATGGAACATCTCTATGGGAGATGTTGAAGATCTTTCACCATGATTAGAAGATTATGTTCCAAGTTTCCAAATACACTAAACTATTATGGTCCTTGGGTGTCTGTTTTTGTTATGTATTAAGTATTCCACAAAAGTAATGTAATGACCATGTACGTCAAGCTTTGTGTCTCTACAAGAAATGATTATGTTGAATATGTTTTAAAAATGATTCATGTGTGTCTGAACTAATGGTTTCAGACATGATCCATGACTAAAAAATTTCTATTTAGAAAATAATGTTAAATATAATATGTCATCATATTTCACAATTCACAAAAAAAATTATCTACCTTATAAAAATTATAAAAAATCAACCTAATAATTTTTTAAATTATAGATTATAAAAATTAAATCATTTTGTGTAAATAATTTTATAAATATAATAAATTTATTTTTGAAATAAAATCCTCATTTATTTGAAAAATACCAATTTTAATATTATAATCAATTTTATAACCTTCTGAAAATTACTTAAGGTTTCATAAATTTATATTATCATTATAATACAAAAAATATTAATTTTTAATAACATTTTACGAAATTAAAATTTCTTTTTAATCATTATATTTTCTATTAATATAAAAACAAACATATATGTTTTAAAAAATATATAAACACTTATTTTTTCATTTTTAAAACATTTATCTACTTATATAATGATATAAAAATGTCAAATTCTCATTTTATAAGTAACAGAAATATTATTTTACATTTACATAGGTGATTTTACAATTAAAATGGTCGTTTAACTATTCATACCTTTTATATCAATATTTCAATGGTCATATTAATGTTCCAGCAGTTAGACATGTAACTGTAATATGGCCTCTAAACTTCCTATAAATACCTCATATTTCATTCATCCTTTATTTAATTAAATTTTCACTCAATGATTTATATGTTTTCCTTTTCAAAATGTGTATTTCATTACTAATATTCTATTCAATTTCTAAAATTTTGTTCACAAGTGCGATTATTATGGAGGATCGAGCATATCCAAATTTTCTTACTATTATTATATTAATTATTATTTTTTCCCCGCTATAATACTTTCAAATTTTATAGAAATATTTATTCTTAAAATGTAATGAAAAAAATTTATAATAACATTTTGTTGGTTCTATCATGTTGTTCATGTGTATTATATAATATTATATTTATAAATAATAAAAAATTATATATCTGGAAGGGAATTTCCACTGATAAAATTATACCCCATTACATCCCCACCCATTAAGAAATTTCTCCCACATAATTTTCTTTTACATACTATAGTTAAAGTAGGTGAGGGTAATTATGCTTCATAGCTTCCTTCGGTTCCCATGATGCCTCGTCATACTTATGGTTTTTCGTTTTTAAATTGACTAGGTGAGTTTTTTTATTGTATAGAACATATACTCTATCATCCAAGATCATCACTTGATGCTCCTAATAAGAGTAAAAATTATACAACTTTACCACCTAGGAATTTAGTATATTTTAATGATATTTTATATACTTCCAAAAAAAGGATGTGTAGAATGTGTCATGTACTTATGATAGGATTGGTGGGAGTGTTAGTTAATATGCCATAGATCCTATGTGATCGAGAATCTTAAAGGGGACAATGTACTCATGAATTATCATTCTCTTCTTCCCAAATTAGAAAACCATCTTCTATGGATACATGCGGAGGAAGACTTCACCCCCATCCCCAAATTCTAGGTCTCATGTATTATTGTCATCATAACTCTTCTGTTAGATTTGAGAAGTGTTGATGTGCTATTTAATGGTCTTGATATATTTAACCATTTCCTCAACCATTTCAGGACCTATTAGCTTATGTTCAATAACATCATTCCAACGTGTTTGTGTTCCAAATCCCTTCCCCTAAATGGATTTATATATGTCTATTTGGATTCTTTATTAGAAACTATTATTGTATGAGTAATAGAAAAGTGGAAGATGTTAATCCTATAATGTGATGTGTCATACCCGAGCTTCTAGGTCCGGTACAAAAAATATTGTATATTGTTTTATTAAAAGTAACTAAAAAACATACATTCATTTCAATCTAAGGATATTTTCTAGTCTAGGCTTTGGAAGAAAATAACCACTATTAAATATTATCAGAGTTAAAAATAATTAATAAAGGTAGTGATTGATATTTTATGGTTCTAGATCTTTATTGAAGATCAACTCTATGAAACCTATAAATAAACCTAAAAAACTTTTTATAAAACATGGTGTAAATAAAATTTTATAGTAAGGGTTTTTTAAAAGTAAACATTAAAAAACATTTTTGAAAATATTTATACTTTTTGAAAATACCTTTAAAAAACTTCTGAAAACACTTTTGAAAAATAACTTCAAATATTCTTTGAAAATATTTATAATTTTGAAAATATAATTTTGGAAAAAAATAAAAAATATTATAGAGTTTGGAAAATTCCTTTGAAAATATTTTTGAAAACCTGATTTTGAAAATGATTTCGAAAATGATTACTCCTTTGAAAACATTATAATAATTCTAAAAAATACTTAATCTTTTAAAAATTCTATAAATCCATTGAAAATAATTATGCCTTTTAAAATTATAATGATACTTCTTTGAAAATACTTATTCTTTTTAAAACTATTTAAAATAATCTATCTATTTTTAAGAAAATATTAATCAGTATTTTGAATAGAAAATAATGGGTCCATTTTAAACATTGAAGGTTGTTTGAGCCTACCCACTTTCCTTATTAATGGGATCACTCCCCACTCCCCTTTCATATTTACAATGTCAAAGTGACATATTTTTTTAAAAAATATTTTTATCTTTCCTTATATATATATAATTTTCAATGTATTTTTTTCTTAAAAAACATAAAAATTAATTAAATAAGCATATACAATTATATATATATAATTATATATATATAAACTCTCATTGGAATTCACTTGTGAGATTGGTAAAACCAAAAATCAAGATAATTATCCTTTACAAGGAATTTTAATGAAAATAATAATTAACATCCTTGTATTCAAACATTCGTTCATAAACTCCTAAAATACATTTTATTAAAAAATGAAATAAAATGTTAATCTTATCTTTTGAAGCACATTATTGAATAACAATATTATATACACATTTAGCTAATAAAAAACATGATTCGTTTACATATAAAATATTGGTGTAAATCCATGAACACTTCACATAAAATAAAATAAATTATAAAAAAATAACATAAAATAATAGATATATAGTTTTTTCTTCAAGAAATAATCATAAGAAAATATTTAAATACAATAAATAAATTATAAAAAGTAGAATTTTCAAAATAAACATTTCATCCTTGAATATATATATATATATACATCATAAGTATCAAAACCCTTAAAATACAAAGGGTTTTAAGTGAAATCCATTATGTTTTATAGGTACATAAAATGATATTATTAATGCATAAATTAAACCCCCTTACATAAATTTAAAACAATTTCATTAATAATTTCAATACCTGAAAATTATGTAATACATATAAAAACATTATGTTCAGAAATAGTATATATATATATATAAACACATACATTATGAATATAAATATGGATATTTTTGGAAATAATATAATACATATACAATTTATATTACTTAAACATGAGTATGAAAATAGTTATATATCATGAGGTAAATAATTATTCAGTATGAAAATAATACATACATATATATGTGTCTTACAAACATAGACTATAAATTATGTATGTATATATATATATATGATTCATGAATTTAAATCCTAAAAATAAAAAATTCGAAATTAGATATATATATATATATATATAACCTAGAATTTGGAATACTTATATATATTAGTTTTTATTTTAAAAAATAAATGGTCCCCTTACTTCTTAGAAATTGAAATGAAGATCATTCAGCATTGATTATGAATTAAAAGTAGTGGAACAGAGGGATAGAGGAGGAGGCTTCATCTAGGGTGTTTCAACAAAGGATAGGGGTTCCCCTAGGCAATAATCTGCTTATATACTGGTTCAGATACCTATTTTCAAGTGTCTACCAGGCCTATGGGGGAAGATAGGGTTTGAAGACCTTTCCTACTGATAAAGAAATAGTGTTCCTATATACTATTTATTTCAATGTAGGTGTTTAAAACACCATTTTGCATTCCTTTATATTGAAGAATATAACGTTTTTAATTAAAAAACAAAATTATTTGAAGTAGGAAGAGATCTGATTCTTAATTTATACATTTGACTCTGTTTATCAGACTCTCCATTCTTCCATGTGAGGGATCTAATAACCATTAGAGATCGATTCTTGATGTATATAGTTTACCTTGAAGATATACACTGGGTAGATCCAAAGGTTTGTTGTTTATTTCATTCAAAAACTATAGTGGGATATAGTATTATGCCTTGGTTGATGGATTCCGGTGAATGTATATGAGGTAGATAACTCATGATGTGAAAGATGATGGAAACGGTTTCGAGATCATGTAGCTTGTAAAAGAAGTGATGACCAGTAGTGGGATTGGGTGGTCACAAGGAGGAAGACAACTCTGGAGGAACATCATGTTGATGGGTTGTTCAGATCATTGAGGCGTGTTGATCCAACAACTACGATTTAACTAGATCGATAATTTTGATCCAAAATCAAAAAATAACTCAATTTTCTACTCCTTTATACGCTAAAATGTGAATTTAGATTGTAAGATCAAAACACATGCCTTATATATGGGATAGTAAGTGAATTCTCCCAACCCATGCATGCACTGGGTTGTAGCCTATGTACCCTATCCTCATCTGGGAACTAAAGAGGTTATGTGAGGTGACCTAGTCCTTATTCTCTAAAAAGGATGGGATTCGCTTGACCTCTCCAATTGGTTGACCCTTTTGGGTATACAAATGTGTTGAGGGGTCCCCAAATTAGCATATATGGTTGGATAAATTTTTATACAAAGTAAAAAACATAAATATGTAATTGATATAAAATGAGAGATTATAATTATTTAAACATTTTAATCATCAACTTCAATTATCATTTTTTTGTAAATTTCATTTTTTGCAGATCATAAAAATATAAAATTGATTACTTTTAAAAAAAAGATTCTACAAAACATAATATCATACAATGGGGGTTTAAAACAAATAATAATTATTATATATTTTTACTAGAATACTAAAATTGTTATTTTCTAAAAAAATTTATCAATTTACCATTTACAACTATTATAAGTTTGGAAAGTGTAATTTATTTAATAGTAATAATATTATAGCATTTTAAAAACTATAAATTCATAATCATCTTAATTATAATTAAGTATATTTTTATTAATTAAATGTTTTAATTTTTTAAAAATCTAAATATTAAATATTCTTATGAATAATTCAAATGAATTCTAAAAATTGTATCATTAACATATTTAATTAATAATTTTTAAGATACAACTTAATTTATGAATAAATTAATTTAAATAATAGAAAAACTATTTTTTAATAAAATACTACATCTATTTTTAAGAAAATAAATCATCTAATTTTATAAAAGTGAGTATCGATTCATTTCATAGATAGTTTTAAATTATAAATAATATAAAATAATAGTTATATTAATACACTTACATATTCCTTATAATAATAATGGTAATATTTTAACTAAATTTATAAAATAACGTAATTTTATTAAAGATAAAATTTAAATTCATTTAAAATTAAAATTTATTTTTTGTAATTATCAAAAAATATCATTAAATAAACACTTATTAAACAGAAACTATTTTTACAATTTTTGGGGTGTTACATTCTACCCCCATAAAAAATTATACCCGAAATTCTTTTTCATATATAAGGAAAATTCGGAAATTCCATTTTTGTAATTTGGAAAAGTGGAAAAACTAGAGATATTCTTAAAGGTCACTTAATAACCTAGGAGTTCAAAAGTTTTTTTCTAACTCATGTATTTTTCCTCAATCTGAATGGATATAAAAAAAATTGATAAAAGTATATATTTAGAAACTAAACTAAATTTAACCAAACATCCTAATCTCTAGTGTTATCTAAACTGTTTCACTAATACCAGTTGTGAGGCCCCAAACTAATGCTTCCAGATCTGGTATTAAAAATTATTTTTTTCTTTTATTAAAAGTAACAAAAAATATACAATAATTTACATCTAAAATATTTTCTGGTTGAGGATTTGGAGGAAAAAATACCACTATTACATATTATCGTAGATAAAAAAAATTAATAAAATGAAGCAATTGAACTTTTCTCGTGCTATATCCTTACTGATTCTATGATCTATGAAACCAATTAATGATCCTAAAGACATTTTATAATACATGGGATGAGAAAACTTTAACATTAATGGGTTTATTAAAAATCCAATGAAAAAACTTTTTCAAAATATTTATACCTTCTGAAAATAAATTTAAAAATACATTTTAAAATAATTTTCAAAAATAACTTTCAATATCCTTGAAAAATAATTATAATTATGAAAACATAATTTTTTTAACACTTTTAAAAATCTAATATATTTTTGAAAACTCCATCGAAAATATGTTTAAAAACATGAATTTAAAAATTCATATGAAAATAATTATTCCTTTGAATACATTATAATAATTTTAAAAAATATTTATGCTTTTGAAAATCTGATAAATTCTTTGTAAATACTTACACCCTGGAAAATAATAATAATACTCTTTTTAAAATACTTATGATTTTGAAAATTCATAAAAACAATCAAGTGATTTTTCAGAAACTTTTAATAATTCTTTAGAAAAAAACAATCATGCCACTTAAAACATTAATGGTTGTCTATGACTACCTGCATTCCTTAGGAATAGGTTCACTTCCCACTCCCCTTACATGTTAATAATGTCCAAGGGAAAAAATTTATAAAAACAATTGAGCTTGCCTTACATATATATACATTTTTCATTGAAGCTTTTACTTTAAAAACATAACAATGCATTAAATACATAAATACAATTATATATATATATATATATGAACTCTCATGGGAAATTACTGGTGAGATTTGGTAAAACCAAAACACATGAAAATTATCCTTCTCATGGACTATTAATAAAAATATTAATTAACATCCATGTATTCAAACATTCATTAATAAACTCATGAAATACATTTTATTTAAAAAGGACGCAAAATATTAATCCTTATCTTTTAAAACACATGCTTAAATAATAATATCATATACTCATTTACCTAATACAAAACTTCATTCTTTTACACATAAAATATTTTAGTAAATGTATGAAAATTTGACATAAAATAATTTTCAAATATAAATTGTAATTAACATAAAATAATAGATATATAATTTTGTATTATTAAAATAATCATAAGAAAAATACTTATATAAAAAAAATAAATTATAAAAAGTATCATTTTCAAAATAAACATTTAATCCTTCCATATATATATATATACATCATAAGTATAAAAACCCATAAAATATAAATTGGTTCAAGTAAAATACTTCAGGTTGTATAATTTCATAAAATGATATTACACATGCATAAATTAAATCCCCTAACATAAATTTAAAACAAATTCATTCATAATTAGATTACTTGAAAATAATGTAATACATATAAAAACATGAATTACATAAATAACATATATATATATACAGACAAACATAAAGAATATAAACCTGTAAGTTTTTGTAAATAATATAATACATACCCACATTAAATTACATAAGAATAAATATTAAAATACTTATATAACATGAGTTAGATAATCATAGAGTATGAAAATAATACTTATATATATGTGTTTGAAAATAATTGACTTGAAGTTACCTATAAATATATGAATCGAGAATTAAAATCCTAAAAATATAAATTTGGAAATTATATATAAATATATATAACATGGAATTTGAAATACTTATATAAAAAGGTTTTTATATTAATAATAAAAGGTCCCCTTAGTTTCTGGAAATTTAAATAAAGAGAACTCTACCTCCTTGACGAATTTGAACCAGTGGAAGGGAGGGATTGAGGAGGGGGCTTCATATTGGGTGTTTGGATAAATGAGACAGGTTCTCCCTATATAATAAGATACATATATATTGGTTCAGATACCTATTTCTAAGTGTCAACTCATCTTTATGGGGAATCTAGGATTTAAAGGCATTTCCTAATAAGAAATAAGTAGTGTTCCTATATAATATATATTTCAAATAAGATGTTTAAACACTATTTTTATGTTCTCTTATCCTAAAGAATCAGTGGTTTTGAATTAAAAAAAACAAAATGATTGGGAACAAATAATTACCCAATTTGAAATTTATACATTTGTATCAAGATCTCAGTATCGGTATGTGTCTATGAGAAGAAATACATCACCATTGGAGGTTAAGGCTTAGTTTATGCAGTTTAGGTTGAATACATAGAGTGTGTAGATCTGAAGATTTATGGTTCAACTCCTTGCAAAATTGTTGTGTGATGGGGAACTATTCCTAGGTCGATGGCTTCTTGTGAAATGAGGGGAGGTAGAAAACTCAGGATGTAATGGATTAAGGATATGGTTCATAGATAGTGTAACTTGTGTAATAATTGATGAATAATCATGGGATGAGGTAGTCGTGAGGAGGAATACAACTCAGGTGGAAGATGGCGCTAAGGGGTTGACCGGATGATTGAGGTGTGCTGATCCAATTGTTGTTATTTAAAAAGATTAAAAAACTTAATCCCACATTGAAATAGAAATCATTTTTCCACTCCTTTATAATAAACAATGTGAATTTAGATCGGAAGATCAAAACAGAGGAATTATGTATAGGCCAACAGAAATTTTTCCTAACGCATGCACGCACTAGGTCATGACCTTTATAACCTACACTCAGGTGGGTTATGCCCATCCTATGTAGGGAAACCTGGTACTTTGATACTACTCATTTAGGGCTTGGGTTGAACTCTCCACATGTTCAACCTACATGGGTCCCACAATGTTTTGAGGAGTCCCCAAATTAGCAAAGAGGGATGGTTAAATTTTTTAACAAAGTATGAACCTAAATACTTATGTAATTCAAAATGAAAGTGTATAACTATTTAAACATTTTTATCATCAAATTCCACTCTAATTATTTTTAAATTTCATTCTATTTAGATCGTAAATTTTTTAAAATGATCAATTTTTAAAACAAAGTACCAAAGAAACATAATATTTAACAATGTGAGTTGAAAAAATAATTATTATTAGATATTATTACTAGAATACAAGAATTTATATTTCTCAAAACAAATTAGAAATATATAATTTACCAGTATTATAAGTTTGAAAAATAAAATTTATATAATAGTAATAATGTTATATCATTTTGGAAAATATAAATTTATAATCAGCTTAATTATAATTATTTTTATTTTTATTAATGAAATGACATGATTTTTTATAAAATAATAAATAATAAATATTATTATATATAATTAAAATGAATTCAGAAAAATGAATCTTTAACATATTTAATTAATAATTTTTTAAAAATAACGTAATATATTAATACAATCATTTAAATGATAATACTACTATTTTTCAATAAAATAAGACAACTATTTTTAAGAATATAAAACATCTAATTGTACATAAGTTAGTATTAAATCATTTCTTTGTTATTTTTAAATAATAAATAATATAAAATAATAATTATATTATTACACCTACATATTTCATAATAAAATAAATTTAATACATTATCTAAACTTAAAAAAACAAAAAAAAATTAACAAACACCTTTAAGTTCATGTTAAATTACAATTTATTTTGTCTTAATTGAAAAATAAATTACTAAATGACAACTTATTAAAAAAATATTCTTACAATTCCAAATGCATTACACATACTCATTTCAAGTCAATTGTTCATGCTCTAAACATAAATTTCAGTGTCTGGATAGTATAATCAGATTGGATATCAATTTAGGGGTGATAATTTATACTGAAGTTCAATTAAATATTTACATAATTTTGGAAACTATTCCAAAAATTGGATGTAAATCTTAGATCTCTATCATATACAATTGATAATGGTGTTCTATGCCTCCTCACTATTTTTTTTGTGTACATTCTTCCATATTTATCAAGTGATATGACCTCTCAAATAGTGATTAAATGAGATTTAAATATAATATGGTCCACCACAACCCATATAGCATTATTTCATCTTAATGTATTTGGAATACTATTTATAAATTCCATGGTGATGTTTTCCCATTTCCATGTAGGTACATGTTATGGTTGTATCATCACTTCATACTTTTTCCTTTCAACCATCACCTATTTACATATGATACGCTTTTATGTATATTATATGATCTACTTCTTCATATTTTACCACCAATAGTGCTCTCAAATATCTCAATATATCTTCATGATCATGGGGTGGATAAAGAAGGTCTATCCATATGATTTATTCTAAAAAACCTTCTCTATCTTAGGATTTGATGGTACATGTAGTTCTGACCCAATTCTCACAACCCCTTCTTCATCAATTTTTATTTCCTATGATTTCTCTATTTCTCAGAGCTTCACCTTTATCTGTATTTCCACATAATCTCTTTGATTATCCTTTACCATCTCCAAAAAATATGGTTGGGAAATAATTTGATAAAGGATTGATGATGTTCATTCCTTTATAATTATCATGTATATTCTTTTCAAATCTAAGAACACTAATCATTCCCAATTTGCATCATTGATAAGGTCATATGATCCTTCTTACATTGATAACCTACTACATTATTTTCTTTCCTAGTATGGTAGTGGATTGTTAAATCATAATCCTTGATCATCGATAACCATATTAACCTATGCCTATTTAGTTCCTTATATGTGAATATATATTTTAATATATTATGATCCAAATATAACTCATAGTTCTCCCCTTATAGATTAGTCCTCTTGATTTTCAAAATGAATATTTATAAATCTAACTCCAGATAATGTATTATATAGTTCTACTGTTAAATATTATTCTACCTTTAGTCGTAGCCTATCCCTTTTTCATTTTTCATCAATACACAACCTAATCCATTAATATAAACATCAATGTATACCACAAAAAGGTCACAACTTATGGGTAGTGTTAGAAATGGTGAAGTGATAAACTTGTTTTTCAATTCCATAGGGAATTCTTTCCATTCATCAGTCCATTGGAAAATTACTTGTAATGGCCCGGACCTCTCTAGTCCATTAAATTGCTGAAATCTGGTGTTTGAGGTGTTCTGGGAGGTCAAGGTGACTTATTCCGAACACTTTTTTAAATTTTGAGTTCTATAGTGTCTCCAGACCGGTGAGTTTTATAGACCGTTGAGGTTTCCATACTAGTGAGGTTTCTAGACTAGTGAGGTTCCACAGGTAGACCGATTTGAACAGTGCCATTGGTAGGCTTATGTGAATAGTTCCAACAATATCTTTGTGAACAGTTCCACAGGTAGATCGATGTGAACAATGCCACCAGTAGGATTATGTAAACAGTTTCAATGGTAGCCTTGTGCACAATTCCAACGGTAGCCTTGTTAATAGTTCCAAAGGTTGGCTTATGTGAATAGTGTTTCTAGAATAGTGGGGTTCCAATGGTAGCCTCTATTTCTTTTACCAAATTTCATGTTCACGAACAGTGTTTCCAAAATGGTGAGGTTCCAATGGTAGACTCTATTTTTTTCCAAATTTTGAGTTTATGAGCAGTGTTTCCAGAATGGTGAGGTTACAACAGCAGCCTCTATTTCCTTTTCCAAATTTCGAGTTCAGCAACAGTGTTTCTAGAACAGTAAGGTTCCAACGGTAGCCTCTATTTCCTTTTCCAAATTTTGTTTCCATGAACAGTGTTTTAGAACGGTGAGGTTCTAATGGTAGCCTCTATTTCATTTTCAAAATTTTGAGTTCATGAACAGTGTATCCAGAACTGTGAGATTCCAAAGTTAGCCTCTATTTCCATTCCCAAATTTCAAGTTCATGAACAGTGTTACCAGAATGGTGAGAGTCCAACAATATCCTTTATTTCCTTTTCCAAATTTCGAGTTCATGAACAATGTTTCCAGAACTGTGAGGTTCCAACGGTAGCCTCTATTTCCTTTTCCAAATTTCATGTTTTGTGAAAAATGTTTCGAGCTTCCTACAGTTTCACGCCTTTTATGTTTCCTTTGATGTAAAATGCATTTAAAGACAAGTTTTAAGTACTCTAAGGTCAATTCAAATTCCATAACTCCTATATTAATTTTCCTAAGGCTTTGGATACTTTTACTTGGTGAAACTGCATAGTTTAATGCGGTCCTCTTTTAATGGAAAATCCAGCATATCTTAAACTGTTTCTCCATTAAATCTTCTAAAGGGAATAGATATCTTCATCCCTAGTTCTCCCTCCTTGTTATCTGGTGTGATATTCTCTATCCTTGCATTCCTTCCCATATGAGTTGTGCGATAAAACAATACTTCTTGGATTGGTTCCCCTTTGTTTTTTATTCAACCAAGCAGTATTGATCAATATTTGATATTAGGTATGATCTATCGTCATTATTTTGGGTTCATCTCCTTCTGTTTCTCCTTTCCCTTTCATGGAATGATATCTATATATTCCTAATGGGATTTTCTTGGGTGTTGACCAATGTGGTGGTGTCTCTTCATTCTTGGTTGGATACACTTTCCATGGGGGGGGGGGGGGTAGATCGTAACCTGTTGTGTGGATCGTTCTCATATAAAGAACGTCAATAACTATTTGAGGTAGGGGATTTATTGCTTCTCTATTCATTTATGTGCAACCGTAGAGTTAGCATGTTTTATCCCAGTGGATCATAATGTAATTGACGTAATAAATATTTTAACTAGATAAATAAATTGATATTGATCGTATGTTACTGCCTATTGTTTTTCTAGATAGTTTGATATCTATGTTTTCTTTGATTAGATTTTAATTCTTCATGGAAATTGGTAAAGAACATAAAGCTGGAATTAAATGATAATTGTTTGGATAAAGATAAAGAGTCATGTAAATGAATCTGTTTCTTCTTTTTGTAATTTTATGTTAATCAAATTGATGTAGTAAGCGTGTTTCATTATTTATGATAGCTTAATGTTGAATTTGGCCATGGTTGGAACCTAAAAATAAAAAATCAGTTGATTCCAAATGGATTAAATGACTAGTTTTTTGATAAAATATAATACCTCATAGGGTTCTGAGTTACCCTCTTGCTTACTTAAGGGATAATATCCTAGTTTATATGATGTTTGTTTTCGGGTTGTTTATGATGTGATGTGATCCTAGAAGGAATTTGTGACATCTGGGGGTAGGGAGGCCTATTGATTGTGGAAGCAGTTGATTCCTGTAGTGGCGAGATGCATCCGTTTATGTATGTGGGTGTCGGGGAGCACACCGGAGACGATGGAATGGGTTGTATGTGAATGTTTGGATGCATGTTGTTTTTTTTTTGTTTTTTATCTTCCTTACTTTCCCCACTGCTCAAGGTTGCTGGTTTGCTTAACCTCCTTCCAAAAGGCATGAAGATGTGCAGGGTATTCCATGTGCTTTCCCTATTTAGCTTCTTTAGGGAGGATGGGTCTATGCACTTGCTATAGGCGACCAAGACCTGATAGGTAGTTCATCTACCCACCGTGTTGATCCCCTTGTGTTTAGTAGCTTATAATATTTTTCAAGAATTCCAAGGAATATGGGAAATTAATAATGTTGTTAATAAATTATGGAATAAATTATGTTAACCCATGGGGTTGGAGCTTGCTGGGATGAAATATTGAGGTTTTAGTTTAAAGGAACAATGAAGTTTGGGTGTGATCCTAATGAAATATATTGTGGAAATTATTAATGGTTAATTAATTTTTAAATATATAATTATCATAAAGTGAAACAGATAAAAAGGGAATGAAGTATTGTATTAAAGATCTTTAAATGGTTGTATGATTATAGGATACCTAGTCTTAGAAGTGGCAGTCGAGAGTCTGAGAGACGTTAGATGCAGTTGAGTCTAAGATTAGGTTATTCCAATAGTGTGGTTGTGAGATATAGTATATTCTATACTTTTTTTGTTTCTATACACTACTCGACCACGTCAGTTTGGGCAACTAACACCCCGAGGATTTTGAGCCCTGGGGGTGTTTTCCCCAAAATTCTAGTGGCCCTAGTCCATAAAATTTGTTCTACATCAGTTATTTTTTATTTTTTACGACGGTGTTTTACCAATTTTATTATAGGAGACATTATAAATATTGTTTTTTTACATCGGATATTTTAAAACCAATGTAAAAAACATAAATCTGAAGAATTTTTACCTCGGTTCCTAAAAAACTAACATAGAAAACACTTCAGATTCATGATTTATTAAGTCATATTTTAAATAACCGATGTGGTAAACCAGTCTGCGAAGCACTTTTTCATGTTGGTTATTATATACCTGAATGTGAAAAAAACCATTCCCATGAATTTATTACGTTAGTTATAAAATAATCGACATAAAAACCAATCTATAAGGTGTTTTCATGTCGGTTATTTATAACCGACATGAAAACATATATACTACATCAGTTATTAAATAAATGACATAAAAAACCATTCCCATGCATTTATTACATTAGATATAAAATAACATATGTAAAAACGATTTTTTTAATAAAACTGTTAAACCATTACTATGCTCTACCAAAGAATACCTAAAACAGGTCAAAAATAGACCAAAACCATACAAAAATCAAACCAGAATAAATACCAGAAAAACATTAGAACTAGACCAAAACAAGAAGAACCACAACAAAATTAAACAATCACATACATAACAGTCAAAACGTACAATGTCAACTAAAAAAACCTAAAACCCCTTGGACAGATCCTACCCCCATGGACAACCCCCCCCCCCCTAACCCACCCCACCCCACTAGATTTCCCCCCCTACACAAACACACCTTGAACACCCTCCCACCCCCTAGAAAGCCCCCTCCCACCCCTTGGACACCCCAACCCCTGGACACCCCCACCCCTTGGACACACTCCCACCCCCTGGACACCCCCCACCCTCAGAAACCCTCCCACCCATTGGACATCCCCCCAGACACCTGCCCAACCCCTTGACAGCCCCCACCTCCCTAGATACCCCCACCCCCTGGACACCATCCCACCCCCTAGACACCCCCCCCCATGACACCCTCCCACCCCCTGGATAGCCCCACCCTTCTGACCACCCCCACCCCACCCCTTAGACACCCTCCCACCACCCCTGGACACCCCCACCCCCTGGACACCCCCCCCCACCCCATAGACTCCCCCACCCCCTGAACACCCCCACCCCCTGGAACCCCCCCCCCCACCAACCCCCTGGACACCCTCCCAACCAACTGGACACCCCCACCCCCTGGACCCCCACCCCTGGACACCCCCCCCCCTCACCCCACTGGATAGTCCCCCACCCCCCAGGACACCCTCCCACCCCCTGGACAGCCCCCCTAGACACCACCCCCCTGGATAGCCCCCCATCCCCATAGGACACCCTCTGACCCCCTGAACAGCCCCCTGGACATCCCCCTCACCCTATGGGCACCACCGACCCCCCCCCCTCAGACACCCTCCCACCCCCCTAGACAGTCCCCACAGACCTGGACACCCTCCCACCCACTAGACATCACCCACCCTACTATACACCCCCCCCCCCCACCATCCCCTAGACACCCGCCCACCCCCTCGGACACCCCCACCCCCTAGACATCCCCCCACCCCTTGGACAGCCCCCCCCCCCCCCACACCCCCTTAGACACCCTCCCACCCCCAAGACACCCTCACCCCCTTGGACACCCTCCCACCCCCTCGGACATCCCCACCCCCTCAGACACCCCCACCCTCTGGGCATCCCCCCCCCCTCAGACACCCCCACCCCCGAGACACCCTCTCACCCCCTAGACATGCCCCCACCCCCCTTGACCTCCCTCCCTCCCCTTGGACAGCCCCCCACCCCCTAGACACCACCCCACCCCTGGAAACCCACCTACCCACCCCCACCCCCACCCCCTAGACAGCCCCCACCCCACTAGACAGCCCCCACCCCTGGACACCCTCCCACCCTCATACCCCCATGGACACCCTCCCAACCCTAGAAACCACCCCACCCCCCATGGATAGCCACCACCTCCTGGACAGCCCCCACCCCCTAGACACCCCTACCACTTGGACAAGCCCCCCACCCCCTAGACATCCCAACCCCCTATACACCACCTGAACCCACTGGACACCCACCTGACACCCTCCCACCCCCTACACACTTGGACACCCTCCCACCCCCACCCCTTGGACACCCCCACCCCCCTGGACACCCCCTACCCCTTGGAAACCCCCCAAGACATCCCCCCAATGAAACCATTATTATGATCTACCCAAAGTATTAAAAAAGTAGAAACCAGACCAAAACCAGACCTGAATCTATACCATAAAAACATTAGAACTAGACCAAAACAATAAGAACCAAAGAAAAATTAAACATTAACATATATAACATTAAAAAAATAAAATTTCAACTAAAAAAACCTAAACCCAACCAAAACAAATACCAAATACACAATTATAATTAAAATATTCAAAATTAAATTTCACACTACAAACAAACTAAAATACAATCAAACCTATAAAATAATTTGACCATTCCACTTGTAAGCGTTTGACATCTTGAGAACTATAGGGTTGAGGGTTATCAAATAGAAACAAATTAAAATGATAGTAGTTAACATGTATAATAAATAAATCAAATAAAATATTATAGAAAAGTTTATAAGGAAATCTTACCTGGTCAAACTTCACAAGTGTTCCAGTTGTAAATATTTTATAAATAAATCATAACATATAATATCTGCATTCTATGAGGCCTTGTTGTTCCTGAAAATTATGTTTAAATGAGTGTCAATTCAAAATATCATTTTTATGTAATACCTCAAAAAGTACAAATTATAAATGGATATTTACCTTTCCTTTTACATATTTGATCTTGGAACTCTTTTTCATTGTGTTTCATTGAAAGTATACCCATACCATATTATAAAATAATAAGATTGGGATAAATTTAAAATTTATTATAATATAAACAACTTTTAAGAAATTAAAACTTACTTTTCTAACATATTCTTAAAACTTCCCCGCACATCGCCATGGATAGAGAATATCCAATAAATTATTTTCTCCCTTGGAAAAAAATCACCTAACATCCAATGATCATTGATATAAAAGAAAATTTAATGTTAGTGGTTTTTTATGTTAAAATATAATGAAATATTTTCTAAATATATGTTCCATACCTCTCACAAAAAGGAATCATCCAACACTGCAAGAATATATTCTATTCAAATCATTCGCAATATAAAGTGTTCTTTGTTCCTAATCCAATGCATGTGCAACACGGGAAATCAAATGAATGTCCATGAATCCATATACATTTTTTCACTCATTCTTCTCATGCATGTGATAAATATACATAATATAAAACAGTCATAAATATACATTTTTAATAAATATAACGTAGGGAAAGGTGTTATGACTTACATGGAAAAAATCAGGACCACGTTGATGCCCATCTTATATCCATTAACAAGCTCCATGATATAATTTTTCACAATCCCCACATTTATTTCAAATCCAAAAACATGAGCTTCCATTAGAAACTCATAATGATCCTCCAAAAAATTTGAATATCTTAACAATCTGTTAAAAACAATAGAATCTATATCTGATTTCATAGAAAATTTTCTTTGTTGTTGTATATAATGTATTTCTTTTCCTTTGAAGTATTACTATAAAAGTACATAGAAAAATATATTAGTTTTCCAATGTTAAAAAAAATTAATAAAAAAGAAAGTAAAATATATAACATACATACCTATATGGTAATGAGTTGTCGAAGTTTAGATGGCCAAACTAAAAAGTGGTCGATACTATGTCCAGCTATCATCACCTCATCTTAGGTAATGGTACTCTAGATGATCTATCTATAATATCCTGTACAATGACCCTATGATGCTCTACCTCTAACTGTTGATGATAAACAGTATATTTTATACAATATACCAGCCCACATGCAACTATATGATACTAAGGATTATAAACATACAACTCACAATAATTAGGAAGATGTGGTGGAGGAGTAGGATAAAAAATGTGGTCTGTAGGCTGAGGTGGGGGAGTGGGAGAAACTAGCAGAGGTGGAGGATAAATAATGGGGTATGTATGGGGAGGTGGTGGAGTGGGAGCCACAGTCTGAAATTGTCTTTGTATGTCTCCAAACATAGACTATACCAATGCTCTAATATTTTTCTCCATCGTCTCTTTAATATTATGAAATTTATTCTCCAAGAATTCTTTTTTTTATAAACACCCCCAATGGAAGAATTTGAATAATGTGGCAACATTTTTCTTACCGATACACCCATCGGATATCCTCATACACGACCAGGGTGTTCAGGTTGTCCCAATTCCACAGATAAGATATCTTGCCTCCCAATAGCTATAGAAATCATTATCGATTTTTGTAATGATTCAAATTATATAAAGAATATACTTAACTTAACTAAGTAAAATAAATATTTTACAATCCTCCCAGCTATGATTCTAGATTCTTCTGAATGATATTGCCCCTTTTTCCCATCCGATCTCTCTTCCATTTTTCATGTCTAGATGGAGGGGATGGAGGGGAAACCTCTCTAAAACATGAAAACTCAGCTCTCGGTTTTTCTAATTTTTCCTCCATCATTTGTTCTTCCAATAATGTATACCCTCCCCCATGATAAAATATGAGGGTATACATTTTTAGATTGGATCTCCTGATTTCATGTCCATGTTTGCTGTAAATTAAGAATAATAAATCGTTAACAAATCATTAATAAGATAATTTATATAAGAACGATTATAAAAGATTACATTTCCCTTACCAAAAATGAATCTTTTCTTCTACTTTCAACAAATTTTCTCCATGTGTCTTTATCTATGAAAGGATATATATGACAGGGATTGTCATGATTCCTATGACCAAAAATGAAATCAGATGTGAGGGTTGATTTGACATCCCTCCATCTCCTTGCATCCATCAATAAAAATTTTCTCCTAACTCCTCCAATGTCAAGAATATCAAATTGCATCTGATAAAGAATTGGTAAAACATATTACACTTGAAAATTTTAAAGATTAATATAACAATAGAAAAAGATAATACCAAAATCGTCTCCCAAAACTGAGATGTCATCATTATGTCCACACTTCTCCAATCATCATACAAGATTCTTACTTTTCTTTTACCCTGAGTTGATACAAAACAATTAAAATCTTTCGAATTTAGACCTCTAGGAATATAATTCTA
Source organism: Viscum album (assembly GCA_963277665.1). NCBI lineage: Eukaryota > Viridiplantae > Streptophyta > Magnoliopsida > Santalales > Viscaceae > Viscum > Viscum album. The sequence continues at coordinate 739,276,475 of OY728123.1, read as the reverse complement.
ATCAAAATCAATGATTATCTTCTAGTCCTGTCTATGGGAAAGTGATAATTTTGGTAAAAGTGTGCATCCACATTTACCAACTCATGAACTCTTCATTGTCTTTATAGGAGAACATGAGGGATATTGGGGAAAATCAAGATAAGCATGTGAATGTTCCTCCCCAGAGGTATGATCATGATGATCATCTCCACAATCATGTGGTTGATAAACCGATTGATCTATCTTTATCCTTCAAATCAAAAAATCAAACATTAGTTCACAAATATACAAATTCAAATATTAAAATACTAATGTAAAAAAAAATGGAAAACTAAACAAAGTTACATAACCATAAACATGGTAAATATGGTAAGCATGTTAAAAACTGGTAAACATGGTAAACATGGTAGTGTAATTTTCATTCAAAATAATCAATAAATATAAAAGTTATGTAAATTTAAACTATGGTAAACTATGGTAAACATGGTAAACATGGTAAACATGGTAGACATGGTAAACATGGTAAAGTAATTTTCATTTAACAAAATCAATAGATTTATAAGTTACGTAATGGTAAACATGATAAACTAAACTAAACAAAATTAAAATAAACAAAAATTTATAACATATTATGAAAATAATAAATGTAAAAAAGAAATAAACATATGTTACCTATAATATTAGGAATGTACAAATGGATTGTTTTCCCAAATTCCTTCGTCATGGTCATTCCTTATGGAATAAACCATGTCTTAAACTTGATCATCATTATTTTCTGCTAATGTTTCCTTGGAAGTAGGTATCTCACATAAATCAACATCTTCATCAAGTAGATCCTCACCAACATATTTTTTTCCCCTTGTAAAACAACATACCACTATATATCTGATTGATCAACTACATAGAAAATCTGTTTTCCAAGTGTTCTCATTATAAAAGAATCTATTGTATCTTCCAATCTATTTAGATTAACAACTTTCATTCCAAATTTATCATGTCTGACATTGTTTTTACTGATAAACCATTTGTATAAAAAAAACAGGAACATTAATTTTAAATTAATCAACCTCCCATATTTCTTCAATGACTCCATAATATGCACTTGATGTTGAAATTGAGTTTTTGTCTTTATAACTCGAACAATTCATTGCTTCTGCAAACACCAATACACCACTATTATGAACTGCACTTCTATTGTCCTAAGCTTTCGAATGAAATGTATAGCCATTAATGTTATAACTAGACCATGTTATCGCATTTAAACTTGGACAACCCACTATCCATCTAAATGTCACTGATACATCTGATCTACCAAGAAAGGTCTTTTTAAACCATGGAAAAAATGTATTGTTGTGCTCATTCAAAATCTATATTTCTTTATTCTTTGGATGATATTGTTTCAACTCATTAATATGCAATGTGATATATGGTTGAGCATCAGATATATTATTCAAGATGTATAATTGTACCTTCTTCATCTGTTAAGATGAAAATTATTTGACTTTCAAGCCACAAATCTACTTTCCCCCATTATTAACTCATTCATAGAGAGATGGAGGAAAACCTATGTGCTCCGCTGAAACCACGTAGCTCGTACAAAACTCTTTACCCTCCTTAGAAATATACTTTTCAATAATGGAGGCTTCAGGTCGATATGGATTCTTAACATACCCCTTCAATATTTCCATATACCTTTCAAAAGGATACATCCAACAAAGATATATAGGTCCACAAAGCTATATTTCTCTAACCAAACGAACTATTAAATTCACCATTATATAAAAAAAATATGGAGGAAAATAAATTTCCAATCGACAATTTATAGAAATTGCATTCTTTTCCAAAATTTTCAAATCATTCACATCAATCACCATATTAAAAATTTAATTGGAAAATAACACAACTTCATTATAGTCTTTCTAACATGGATGGGCAATATTACATGCAATGAAACTGGTAGAAGTTGTTGCATCATAACGTGACAATCATGAGATTTGATTCCTATAAACATCAAATCCTACAAAGAGATTAAAATTTTTACATTTGAATAATAACCCTGAGGCACTTTGATATCATGAAGACACTGAAAAAAGCTAATTTTCTCAATCTTGGATAATGTATGACATGTCAGGGGAAGAAATGTTTGTCTTCCAATAGGAGTGGGAGATAACTCCAAACATATTCCCATATATAGTAAGTCTAATATTGAATTTAACCCATATTTAGTCTTTCCTTTAATATCTAACAATATTCTAATCAAAATGTCATAGATATTCTTCTCCACGTGCATGAAATCAATATTATGTTTCACTTAATGATATCACCAATATGGTAGCTCAACAAATATTGACCTTTTCTTCTATATATGTCTATCATTACCAAATTTATGTGTCTTTCCCAATGTCACATCATGGTTTTGTACACTCTCAAAATACACATAAGGGGATAAAGTTTTTGGAGCAATATAAAATACTTGTGGGCCATTGAATGTATTTTTTATTATTTTATAAGAGTGATTCATAAGAAAACAAATTTGATGACCCATGTATATTATTTTCCTCCCATGATGCAGTTGATAATATGATGTCTATTGTTCTCAAATTGGACATGCTTTATTCCACTTAACATTGTATCCAGACAAATTTCCATACACTAAGAATTCAATTACAGTGAACATAAGCACTACATATAGTTGAAAATAACCTATTTTATAACAATCATACACCCTAATATCATCCTCCCATAAAAGTTTCAAATCATCAATCAATAGTGAATAGAAAACATCATTATCATTTCTGGGTTTCTTCGGACAAGAGAGCTTTATACTCAACATGACATATTTTTGCTTCATACTAACTTTACGAGAGAGGATTTAAATTACCAATAAAATAGGCCATGAAATATGTGTGTTACTGAGGGTTTGGTATGGATTCATTCGATCTGTCCAAAACCCAAGTCTGAGATTTCTCATTTTATTTCCAAATATAGGATACTACTAATCAATTTTCTTCCATTGTGAAAAATCAGTTGGATTACATATTTTTCCATCACATATATACTCACCAGCAATCCGTCTTAACCTTTTTCATCATGTGAATTAGAAAATAATATTTTATAATGATGAATTATAGGAAGATACCAAAATAACTTTGCGAGTATCTTTGTAATCTCTACATTAGCTTGTGATTTTTTATTCAAATTATACCTTGATGTCCTAAATTTAGGACACTCTGACAGAAATTCGTATTCCTTCTTATATATCATATAGTCATTCAGAGAGGCATGTATTTTCTTATATCAAAATCCCATCGGGCATAATATTTTCTTGGCCTTATAATGTGAATCTTTAAGATCATTATCTTTTAGAAGAATGTCTTTAAATAATTGTAGCAACTCTATAAAACTTCTATCACTCCATCCATGTTTCGCCTTCAGGTTAATCAATCATAACATTACCAATAAAACCATAAATTCCATAAAACTAGGATATAATGTCTTTTTAGCATCACCATATTGATGCGCAAATGCCGGCTCTATCTCAAATTGTTCTGCTGCAATATCATGAATAATTTCTTCAATTCCATTAGAGTTACCATCTTTCACATCATCATCATTAGTAGTTCTGACATTCTATCCAGTTTCACCATGCCAAGTCCAAGGGCTGTAACTTGGATTAAAACCATGAAAAATAATATGATCTTTAATCACTCTACTTCTTAACTTCTTCATATTCAAACATTTTAGGCATGGACAATAAAATTTCACTACTTGGAACAATTCGTTAAAAAAATTCGAAAAAGGCATCTACACCTTCATTATATTAATTAATTATTATATATTACATATTACAACTTTGACTCATTATTACCTGTAAAAACTATCAAAATTATACATCTTGTTAAGATTTGCTATTTTTTTATTTATATGAAAAATTTCAAAATTTGAATGTAAAACAATTTTGAAATATAAAACAAAAATATGCGTATTTGAAAAAGATATGCATGAAAATGATTTTAAAAAGAAAATATAGTTATATATAACAGTTTTAAATTCATCTTGGATCCTTTATTCTTAAGGTACACAAAGAATACATCCAGGTGAAACTAGATACCAAATTCACCCTTTCGTAAATAAGAAATATGAAGTATAAATATAAAAATAAGTATACATTCACTACTGAAAATTACACCTATCCCAATGATTTTAAACCATTGGGATAACCCCTGAAACCCTTTGGATTTAATATCCCAATAGTTTCACACACTGTTGGGATAGAATATCCCAATGTTTTCACAAGCATTTGGCATAATGGTCATCATATTAGCCTTATACAAATGGTTTTATAGGAATCGTTGGTGTAGACTGCCTAAAGTTAATATATTCCAACAGTTTCAATGAAACTATTGGGATATATATACCAACGGTTAAAGAACATTTGGTATACATGTTTTCCAACATATAATCAATTCCAATAGTTTCATAGAAACTATTGGGATATATGTATACCAACAGTTAAAGAACTGTTGGGATACACTCAAAAGTATATAATCTATTGCAATAGGGTGGGGGTTTTCTAGGGGGTAGGGGGTTTTCCATGGGGGTGGGGGTGTCCAGGGGGTGGGGGTGTCCAAGGGGGTGGGGGTGTCTGGTGGGTGGGGGTGTCTAGGTGTGTGGGTTGGGGGGTGTCTAGGGGGTGGGGGTGTCCAGGGTGAGGGGGCTATCTAAGGGGGTTGGTGGTTTCCAGGGGTGGGGGTAGTGTCGGGGGCTGTCCAACCCCCTACCCCCTTGGATAGCCCCCACCCCCATGGATAGCCTCCTAACCCCCATAACTACCCCCACCCCCACGGACACCACCACCCCCTGTACACCCCCACCCCCATGGACAGCCCCCCCCCCCAAACCCCTAGAAACACCCCCCCCCCCCCCGGACACCCCCTCCCCCTAGACACATCATACCCCCCTGGACAGCCCCCTCGCCCCTTGGACACCCCCCACCACCATGGACACCCCTACCCCCTGGACATCCCACTCACCCCAAGACACCCCCACCCCCTTAGACACCCCCCCAACACCCCCACCCCCATGGACACCCCCAACCACCTGGACACCCCCCTAAACACTACCACGCCCTGGACACCCCATACACCCTTAGAAAGCCCCTCCACCCCGATGGACACCCTCCCCACCCCTTAGACACCCCCTACCCCATTTTAAAGCCCCCTCACCCCCTTGTACACCACCAACCACCCCCTTGGACACCCTTTAGACTCCACCATCTCCTTGGACACCCCCACCCCCGGGATAGCCCCCACCCCTCTAGACCCCCCCACCCCGAACAGTCCCACCCACCTGGACACCCCTACCCCCCTTCGACAGCCCCCCAACCCCCTAAACACCACCCCCACCCCAAGAACCCCCTACCCCTTTGACTTCCCCCTCACCCCCCGGGACACCTCCCCACACCCCATTAGCCATCCCCTACCCCCTTGGACAGCCCCCTCGTCCCATTGGGTACCCCCCCCCCCCCTGGACACCCCATAGACAACCCCATACCCTTGGACAACAACCCCCCTAGACACCCTACCACCCTAGACAACCCTCCCCCCCCCCACCCCTTGGACATCCCCCCTTGACACCCCCACCCCCATGGAAACCCCCCCCCCCCAACCACTTGGACACCCCCCCCCCCACCCCCCCCCCCCACCCCCCCCCCCTGGACACCCCCACCCCTCGGACACCCCCACCCCTGGACACCCCATACCCCCTTGGACAACCCCCCCACCCCTGGACACCCCCACCCTCTGGACACTCATACCCCCTTGGAAAGCCCCCATACCCCCTGGACACCACCCCCATCCCATAGTCACCACCACCACCTAGGACACCCCCCCCCCAACCCCCTAGACACCCCCACCCCCTAGATAGCCCCCACCCCTGGACACCCCCACACCCAGGGACACCTCCCCACCCCCTAGACACCCCCTAGACACCCCAACCCCCCTGGACACCCCCCTCACCCACTAGACACCACCCCATGGACACCCTTACCCCTTGGACAGCCCCCTCACCCCCTATGGACCCCCCCCCCCCCCACCCATCCCCTTAGACACCCCTAGACACCCCCACCCCCTTGGATAGCCACCCCCCCCCCCCCCTCACACACACACACATGAAAGTACATGCGCGCACACATGATAGAACACACAAAAATCGTAAACTTTCATGATATCACTTCAATGGTTTATTTTACCAGAAAATAATTTAGCATGGTATAAAAGAACACGATGACACTTACCATGATACAAGAACAAATATAGAAAAATAACATCTCAAAACATAAGTTTAGGCATAACGAAAAATAAAAAATGAAACTGAGGCATGTATGGCTTACTTTAGTGTTGCAAGTTGACCGGATAGATCTAGTGATAATAAAGATAATGAATGATGTTGGAAAAACGAGTTTGGAGGGCCCAAATTAGAAGAATCCTTTCTAGGTTTTCCGCATGAGAGAGACAAGTTGCAGGAATCTGTTTGAAGAAAACATAATGAAAGAATATAGGGCGTGATAAATCATTTGAAATATTTATCACATCAGTTATTTAATAACCAACATGATAAACTATTTTTTTATGTTTATAACTTTAGTTATTTAATAACCAACATAAAAAATCTTTTTTCACACCAGTTATAAAATAACTGATGTGATAAATCACAGAGATTTGATTTATCATGTCAGTTATAAAATAATTGATGTGATAAAGAACCCAGATTCGATCCTTCACATTGATTATCTTATAACTGACATGATAAATATAATAACGGTATATTTTACGTCGGTTATAAAATAACCAATGTAAAAAATCTATTCTCATGATTTATCATGTTAGTTATTTTATAATCGACGTGATAAACAAATTTTTATATCTTCACACATTGGTTATATAGAACCGATGTGAAAAATTATGATGTGTTAAATGTTTTTTACAGTAGTGTGGGAGGATGGATGGCTGACAACCCCCTTTGGCCCCACTCTCTTCTCTTGGTAGTTACTTTTTCTAGTAGGCACAATGGTTAGTTTTACCCATATATTTGTGTAGAGGTATGTAATGTCTTGTGGTTATTCACACACATATATTCTAGATATAGTTTCCAATAGACTACTATAGGTGTAACATGTATAGGCTATGATGGCTTGAGGATCCTTACTCAGTGTATGGGTTATAGTGGCTTGAGGTATAATGCCTGACATATGATACATGTTATTCAAGCTATGGTGGATCCCAGAAACTAGCTAGTTACTTTGATTATGTGGACATGGTGGTTTTGTTGTATGAGTTTCATGTTGTAGTGCTTTACCTAGGTGTCTACAGGAAACCCTTTTTGGAGAGATATTCTTAGGACGTGTGATGTTGGGGAAAAGCTGAAAACTAGTGGGGAAGTATTATAGTGGTACCCTTGTTATTATTTATTATATTATACACTCTTGTATGTGATACTTAGTGAGAGTATCCATGGTGAGGCTGCGAACTTAGTATACATGTTTAGGTGATGAGTTAGTCTCACTTGTAGTTCATTGTGCTTTAGCATGCATTATTTACTTTTGCATGAGAGGCTTCGAGGAGGATCCTACTGAGTATACTATTATACTCACCCTATATATATATAAACTGTTATTCAGGTCACTTGGAGAAAGTTGGAGATCAGGCTGGTTACTACTAGCTTGGGGTTGTAGGATTTGTTCAGGCTTCATGGTCACTACTATTTTCACTTTCTTTTGGGTACTTGCAGTTTTTCCGTTTCAGTTGTAGTAGTTTTTCATGACATTATATATGTGTACATGGGATTTATTTTATATTTCTATTTGTTTTGGAGTTGGTTGGTGTTTGTCTTATCTCTATCTTTTTCATGTGTTCTCTTAGAGGGTAATGCCTCCCATTTATGTGTTCAATATACCCCCAGTGCTAGTCCCCAACCTAGGGCCTACTGGAGGTGGGAATCGGGGGTCATTATCTCTCTTATTGCATTGCCGGCCCAGGAGTGGTACACCTTATGGGGTGGGGTTGTGATAGAGTGGTATCATAGGTCTCGTTGAGGGATATGATGGAGTTTTTTGTTAAGAACAGGTGAGGTTTCATGGGTTTGTAGTGAAATAGTGTCAGTCAAGTTTTGAAAGTGATGTAAACACTAGAGACCGGTTGAGACATAGGCATTTATGGCCCCATGTGATCTGATGTACATACCTTTAAGTTTACAATGGATACTAATTAGGTGATACTAGTTGCAGAGTAGAGACCTTGGAAAGAATCATGCATCATTATTCTTTATGCATGTGTTTGAATGGGTAGACCTTGGGATAGGTTAACCTAAAATGAGTAAATGAAAACAATTAATCAATTAATGTTGAGTCTTCCATATTCTAGGTTTAGGTTCTCTAACTGTTTTTTATTTTACTGGTACGGCTCCTGGTCGACATCATCATCAGGATCATATGGAAGATGTCTAGCAGGCTATGCCAACATATCGCCTTAGGATAGAGGTTGACGACAATGAAACTTGGAGGAGGACACACCAAGAGTTAAGTTCCAGAGTCTGCAGAAGTACGAGGGCTTTGTTTCAGATGTAGTCACAGAAGACTAGTTGGAGGAGGTTGAGATGGGATTCAGTTTGATCTGTGCTCGGAAGGAGCACTGGGTGTCTTTGGTTATGATGATGATGCGTGGAGTAGCGAGGTAGTGGTGGTTCTTGTTCCTTGGGTATCATGAGGAGTCGTCGATCTCATGGGAGGATATCCAAGGCAAGTTTAGAGTCAAGTTTCATTATTCGACCGCAAAGGCGTCCAGTCGCAAATATATTCATACCCTTCGATAGGGGAGTATGCAGAGCATCTACACGCAATTTTGGGAGTTCTTCATCAACATCAGCTGTTTGGGAAGTTGTCGAAGTGTGATTTTTGGGCTCAAGATATCTGTTTCTTAGGGAATGTTTTGTCCCATCATGGATTAATTGTAGTTCCATAAATGATATAATCATTTGTGCCTTGGGCATCCCCCAAGACAGTGGTAGAGGTGCAAAGTTTCCTTCGTCTTGTAGGCTACTACAAGAGGTTCGTAGCCAATTTCTCTTAGGTTGTAACTCCTCTGATATCATTAACCAGGGAGCATAAAAATTTCATGTGAACTGATTTGTTTCAGTAATTTCTTGAGTATCAAAAAAAGAAGTTAGTAAGTGCTCCAGTTCTTTGTCTTCAAGTAGAGGGAGTTCAGTTTGATGTTTTTTGCGATGCTTCGCATCTGGGGTTAGGCTATTTTCTGATGTAGTAGAGATCAGTTGTTTCTTATGGGTCTCGGTAGTTGTGTCCCCATGAATGTAACTATGCCACACATGATCTTTAGTTGGCATCCACGGTGTTTTCTCTGATGTTGTGGAGACATTACCTCATTGGCGAGATCATTGTGGTTTTCACAGATCATAAGATACGGAAGCATTTTATCTCCCAGTATGACTTAAACATACAATAATGTCGGTGTATAGAGTTCATACAATAATAAAACTTTGAAATATCATATACCACTAGAAAGGGGAATGTTGTAGCTGATGCACTGATCAAAAAGTCACATAGTGATACAGTCCATGAATCTGGTGATTCCTGGAGAGTAATGGAATAACTTTCAGCTTTATATCTCGATATGAGATAAGTTGGGGGTAGAGGGATTTTTAGATAATGGTGGTGTCAACTCTAGTGAAGTAGGTGGAAGATTCCCAGTTGGGAGACCTTGAGGGGGAGGTCTGTAGAGACTAAGTTGTCTATGGTGAGGCCCCTGATCTTTGGTCTGAGGATGATCAACACCGAGTGTTATATCATGGAAGGATATTTTTTTCCTTTAGAAATGCACAAGATGGTTCTCAGATATTTCCATAGCTTTCCTTTAACGGTGTATCTGGGTGTGAAAAAGATGTATCGAGCCTTGAAGAGTTAGTTCTGGTGGCCTGGGTTGAATCATGTAGTTTCGGAGTTTGTGTCTCAATGTTTAGTCTTCTAGATAGTCAATGCTGAGCACCGTGTCCCCGGTGGTTTTCTCCAACCATTAGATATTCCTCAATGAAAGTGGGAGGAAATCTCAATAGACTATGTTACTTTTCTACCTTTAGCTAAGGGAGTACATGATGATATTTGGGTGGTAGTGGATTGTTTAACAAAATTATCACACTTCATAGAGATTAGGGGGTTGAGATCAGAGAATGTTTTGTCGAGGAAGTATGTGGAGGAGGTGGTGAGACTTCAGGGAGTCCCAAAAATAATCAATTATGATCGAGATCATCATTTAACCTCTAGGGTGTGGAGAGGTCTGCAACACAATTTTGGTTCTCATATATTCCTTAGCACTACTTTTCATCCGCAAACTGATGGTAAAAAATAGTGAACAATCCAGACTCTTGAAGATATGTTGCGATCTTATGTCCTAGATTTTGGAGGTTTGTGGATGAGGCACTTACCCTTGGTGGAGTTCCCTTACAACAATATCTTTCACTCCACCATCATTATGGAGCCATTTGAAGCCTCATATGGGAAACATTTCTGTTCTCCATTGTGCAGGACTAGGGTAGGAGAGTCATCAATTCTTTGACCAGAACTAGTGTAGAATACAATAGAGATGGTTTAGGAGATTTTTGAGAGGATGAAGATAGTGTAGGATCATTAGAAATCATATTCCGATCAAAGGAAGAGACCCTTAGAGTTTTATTTTGTGGATCACATGTTTCTAAAGGTGACTCCCCATCCTGGGAAGAGAAGGTTTGGTCATGGGAGTAATCTTTCTCCCCAGTTTGTTTGACCTTTCGTGGTGTTTTCACATCTTGGAGTCGTGGCGTATCAAGTAGAACTTCCCCCATAGATGAGCCATATACATGATGGTTTCCATGTATCATATCTCGGTCATTATCTTCATGATGACTCTCATGTCATCGATTGGGGAGAGATCAATGTAGATGATGATGTCACCACCGAGGAGAGGCCTGTGAAGATCCAAGACCTCAAAGAAAAGGTGTTGTGCTAGTGTTCTATCCCCTTCGATTGTGTCTTGTGGTGACACAGTGGAGTGGAGTAGAGTACCTGGCAATGTGAGTCGTAGATATGTGCTATGTACCCTGAGTTGTTTTATGTTTAACGCTTCTCTTGTAAAAAAATAAATATGTTCTCTTTGTGTTTGTAAAACTTTAATGTTTATGAGATGGATTTCTTTAGTTGCTTCTTATGGCTATCTCTCTTTTGATATGTATCTCAATTTGTGGTTGTTTAGACCCCATTTTCGTTTCCCTTTAGGTGGGTTATGAATTCTTGAGGATGATAATTTTTTGAGAGGTATCTCATGTAATGGAACGAACCTCTCGGGTCCATTACTTTGACAAAATCTTGTGTTTGAGGTGTTCTGGGAGGTCAAGGAAACTTATTCCCAAAAAATTTCCAAATTTTGAGTTCTGTAGTGTTTCCAAACCGATTAGGTTTCTAGACCAGTGAGGTTTCTAGACCGGTGAGGTTTCTAGACCAGTGAGGTTCCACCGGTAGACCAATGTAAATAGTGCCACTAGTAGGCTTACGTGAAAAGTTCCAATGGTAGCCTTGTGAACAGTTCCACCAGTAGATAGATGTGAACAGTGCCACCTATAGGCTTATGTGAACAGTTCCAACGGTAGCCTTTTAAATAGCTCCAATGATAGCCTGGTGAATAGTTCTAATGGTAGGCTTATGTGAATAGTATTTCTAGAACGGTGAGGTTCCAAGGATAGCCTCTAGTTCCTTTAACAAATTTTGAGTTTATGAACAATGTTTCCAAAATGGTGAGGTTCCAATGGTAGCCTCAATTTCCATTTCAAAATTTTGAGTTCATGAGAAGTGTTTCCAGAACAGTGAGGTTCCAATAGTTGCCTCTATTTCCTTTGCCAAATTTCGAGTACATGAATAGTGTTTCTAGAATTGTGAGGTTCCAAAAGTAGCCTCTATTTTCTTTTCCAAATTTTGAGTTCATGAACAGTGTTTCAAGAACTATGAGGTTCCAACAGTAGCCTCTATTTCCTTTTCAAATTTCGAGTTCATAAATAGTGTTTCCAGAATAGTGAGGTTCTAACGGTAGCCTCTATTCCCTTTTCCAAATTTTGAGTTCATGAATAGTGTTTCCAGAACGGTGAGCTTCCAACGGTAGCCTCTATTTCCTTTTCCAAATTTCATGTTTGGTGAATAGTTTTTCCATCTTCATACAATTTCACCCCTTTGACATTTACTTTGATGTAAAATGAATTTAAAGCCTAGTTTTATGAACTCAAAGGATGATTAAACATCCACAACTCCAATATTAATTTTCCTAAGGCTCGGGATGCTTTTACTTCGTCAAACCGCGTGGTTTAATGTGATCCTCTTGTAATGGAAAATCCAGCGTATCTTAAACCGTTGCTCCATTAAATCTTATAAAGGGACAAGATATCTTCCACCTTAGTTATTCCTCCTTATTCTCTAGTGTGAGATGATCTAACCTTAAATTCCTCCCCATAGGAGTTTTACGATCAAAATTTCCTCCTTGGATTGGTTCCCCTCTATTTATGATGTAACCAAGTAGTATCGATCAATCCTTGATATAATGTATGATCTATCATCCTTCTTTAGGGTTTACCTCCTTCTATTCCTCCTTTCCTTTTTATGGAATGCTATCTCCATGTTCCTAATGGGATTTTCTTATGTTTTGATCACTGTGGTGGTGCCTCTACATTCTCATGTGAATATAGTTGTCACATGGGGAGGATATCGTAACCCATTGTGTGGATCATTCTCCTATAAAGAACGTGAAGAACTGTTTGAGGTAGGGGATTCATTGATTTTTCTTTCTTTTACATACAAATGTAGATTTATCATGTTTTATCTCACTGGATCACAATGGAATTGATGTAATAAATATTTGAACCGGATAAATAAATTGATATTGATCGTATGTTATTGACTCTTGTTTATCTAGATAGTGCGATATCTATGTTTTCTTTGTTTATCTTTTCATTCTTGATGTAAATTGGCAAAGAAAATAAATCCGAAATTAATTGATAATTGTTTTTCTAAAGATAATGAGGCATGTAAATGAATCTGGTTCTTCTTGTTGTAATTTGATGTTAATAAAATGGATATAGTAAGCATGTTTAATTATTTGTGATAGATTTATATTTAGGTTTCCCTTAGTTAGAACCTACAAATAATAAATCGGTTGATTCCATATGGATTAAATGACTGGTTTTTTGATAAAAGAAAATCCCTTGTAGGGTTATCAGTTACCCTCTTTCTTTCTTAAGGGAATAGAGACCAGTTGATATGATGTTATTTTTTATGTTTCTTGTGTTGTTATGTTATCCTGGAATGAATTTGTGATATGTGGGGGTAGGGAGGCCTATTTTTTGTGGAAGCAGTTGATGCCTAGAGTGGTGAGATGCATCATTTTATGCATGTGGGTGTCGGGAAGGAAACCAGAGATGATGTAATGGGTTGGATTTGAATGTTTGGATTCTTGTTGTTTCTTGTTGGTTGTTTATCTTCCTTAATTTCCCCACTTCCCAAGGCATCTTGTATGATTACGCTCCTTCCAAAAGGGGCGAAGACACATGGGGTATTCCATGTGCATTCTGTTTTTAGCTTCTTAAGGTAGGATGGGTCTATGCCCTTGTTATAGTTGGCAAAGACCCGACAGGTAGTTCATCTACTCATCATGTTGAGCCCCTTGTGTTTAGTAGATTAGAATTTTTTTATATAATTCCTAGTAATATGGGAAAGTAATAATGTTTTTAATAAATGAATGAATAAATTATGTTAATCCATGGGGTTGGAGATTTTAGGGACACAATGTTAAGGTTTCCATTTAAAGGAACAATGAACTTTGGGTGTGATGTTAATGAAGTATAATGTGGAAATTATTAATGGTTAATTAATGTTTAAATAATTAATTAACATAAAGTGAAACTGATAAAAATGGAATGAAGTAATGTATTAAATCTCATTAAATGCTTCTGTGATTATAGGATATCTAGTCTTAGAATTGGTAGCTGGGAGCCCGAGAGATGTTAGCTTCAATTGAGTCTGAGAATATGTTATGCCTATAGTGTGGTTGTGAGATATATTATACTCTATACTTCTTGTGTTTCTATATGCTACTCTATCCCGTTAGTTAGAGAAACTGACACCCCAGGGATTATGAGCCCTAGGGGTGTTTTCTCCAACATTCCAATGGGAGGATGGATGGTTGACTACCCCCTTTGGCCCCACTATCTTCTCTTGGTAGTTACTTTTATAGGTAGGTACAATGGTAAGTTTTACCCATATATGAGTGTAGAGTGCTATAATGGCTTGTGAATATTCATACACAAATATTCTGGATATAGTATCCTATGGACTACTATAGGTGTAATGTGTATAGGCCGTGATGGTTTGAGGATCCCTACTCAGTGTATGGGTTGTAATGGCTTGAGGTATAATGCCTGATGTATGATACATGTTATGAGACCTGTGGTGGCTCCCAGAAACTACATGGTTACTTTGATTATGTGGACGTGGTGGTTTTGTTGCACGAGCAGCATGTTTTGGTGCTTCGCCCAAGTGTCTATGGGAAAGCCTTTTTGGAGAGAGTTGTGTAGGACATGCAACATTGGGGAAAAGCGAAAAACCAGTGGGGAAGTTGTAGTGAGGTACCATTGTTATTATTTATTATATTATATACTATGGTATGCAATAGTTGGTGAGAGTAGCCATGGTGAGGTTGGGAACTTAATATACCTATTTAGGTTACGATTTAGTTTCACTTGTTGTTCACTTTGTTTTAGCATGCTTTCTTTACTTTTGCACGAGAGGCTTTGGGGAGGATCTTGTTGAGTATATTGTTATAATCACCCTATGTATATATAAACTGTTTTAGGTTAGTTGGAGTAGGTTGGAGATCAGGCTGGTAACTATTATCTTGGGGTTATAGGATCTATTCGGGCTTCGTTCTCACTACTATTTTCACTTTCTTTTGGGTACTTGTAGTTTTCCCCATTCAGTTTTAGTAGTATTTCATGACATTACATACGTGTACTTGGGATTTATTTTATATTTATATTTGATTTGGAGTTTATTGGTGTCTATATTATCTCTCTCTTTTGTATGTGTTATCTTAGAGGGTAATGCCTCCAATTTGTGTGTTCACTATACCCTCGGTGCTAGTCGCCAACCCGGAGCCTGCTGGAGGCGGGACTTGGGGGTCATTAACTCTCTTCTCACATTGTCGGCCCATGAGGGGTACACCTTGTGTAGAGGGGTTGTGGCATTACTCCATTTCGATTTAACATGATTAGTAGGTTTGATAATCATGAAAATTTTCTCACCAATCATTAGTAATGAAAATATAGTCTAAGGAAACTATAGATATTCCTTACTGATGTTGGTCAGGGCCTCTCCTCAATTTCTTTTTTCTTAGATATGTTCATATATATCCCTTGGATGGAAATAACATTCCATAAGAATTTTACTTCATCCATCCAAAACTAACACTTACAATAATTTTTTATAGATTCACATTTAATAAATTCTTTAGCATAGTATTAAAAGTATCATCAAAATCATCCTTTATTTTAGATTATATTAGAATAACATTTATAATGACTACCAATTTTTTTTAAGTTGATCTTTATGGAATCTATTCATTAATTTTACACATATTTATAGATAATTAGTGTGCCTTTAGGGAATCACTATGAACATATAGTGTTGATTCCTTGTTTGAAAGGTAGTCTTGGGAATATCTTCATTATTCCCCATTAAATGGAGATATCCATATAAAAGGTTCATCTAAGAGAAACATTATTTCCCACATATCTGAGCGAACAAGTTAAGTATCCATGGAATGGGATACAAGTTCTTTATCATGAATTTTTGTAAGTTCACAATAATCCATGTAGAGGAATACATTAGTATTACCCAACATTGTTGGAATATCATCAAGAATCATTGTCTCCATTATTTCAATCATTTGAGCTAGATATTATTTATTATAAAGTAATAATGTTAATACCTAAGATGAATAATTAAAATGAGATTTATCCTCCTCCTTACACATTAACATAATCATAAGATAACTTGGGATGTGAAGAGTGATCTATATCTATTGATAGTTGATGTTTTATTATTATAAGGAAAACCAATCCATTCTCAATATTTTATGAAGTCAACCTAAGAAAATAGAGAAAACATTCTTGGATTTTTATTCCATAAAAATTGATTGGGGAGGTGTTATATCCTTTGGATGATATAATTTCTCCATTTTTTCTAATAGATTGCTCAACTAGTTTATTTTGAGGTAATATTTGAATAGTTATACTATACATACAATATATGAAAGAACACATAAAACCAGGTTTAAATTGCAAGTTTTCTATTATTTAATGAATAACCATAATACCTATCACTACATAAAATAATGGGGTGATCTATACAGAATAGTAATTAAATAATCATGGTAATGAAGCCTAACATGTGATTAAAATAATACAAAATAATATCCTTAAATAAGATGCTAATGAAGAATAACATACGAGAATAATATAATGAACATGGAACCATAGGATCATAGAAACATAGAAAAGTGGTGAAAATAGAAAACATGGCATAAGCACAAGTCAAGGCTAGATTCCTAGAAAACATCATATGGTGGGAAGAATCCAATCACAGTTTATGTTTACTCTATAATCCCATACATATCATCTCATGAGAAAAAAACATTACCCAATTCATTATATCACTATTTTGGATCACTCATCATAACATGTACATGCTTATGTATGACACGAAAGGAAATAAATAATAATACGTAAACATGAGAATTTCCAATGTAAATAAATGAGTTCCATAATCTTTCCTCATATCATAATCAAAGGTTATTTCATAAAGTTTATAAAGGGAAAAAGAAATTAAATATTTTTGGAATTTATATGTGAGTATAAAAAAATAGTTTTCATATTTTGGTGTTCATTTGTAAAAAACATATTGAGAAAGGGTATAAAATTGGGTATAGAAATAAACATTCAAAATGATGTTTTAATGAATCAGTAAAAGACTTATAGATAATGAATAAGTATGAATTTTTTATGAAAAATATTGTAAAATACACTGGATATATGTAAATTACTCTTTTATTTAATGAAATCATATATGAGAGTAAATAATTTAATTAGTAATTGCATAAAAAGAATAAGGTGTAGAAATTTTCCACCTAATCAGGTTTGATTTTGAAGAAAGAATTTGATAAATGAACGCAAAGAATATACATCCTCATAAATGGAAAGGAGAATAATGTAGGTATCTATTTTAGATAAATATATAAAGAGTTGATAATCATTACATAATATCAATTACATAGTGTAAATCTGAGTTAGAGGGACAAAGTTCAAGACCCAAAGAAAAAGGGTTAGTCAAAGAAATCACTTATCATAGGTTCTAGAATCAATTTGTACATACACATTGGTGGAACAAAGGATAATCATATCAAATAAGGGAGATTGGTTTTTTTTGTTTCAATATGCACATGGATGACTAGGGAGTTTTCAAATAATAGGGTCATATGTTTGAGGCTAAAAGCCGTATTGAAGGTGGCACAATTTCTTAGTGTTTTCCAAATTTTTGGGCCTCAAAAATTCGGATTTTGGTAACAGTTCGTAGCAACGGTACATGGTGAAGGCGTGAAGTACACGGTGAAGGTTCTCAGCCCACGGTGAAGGTGTGCGGTATGTAGTGAAGGTGTGTAGTACATGGATTGCTGTACAGAACTGAAAATAGTTCACAACAACGGTACAAGGTGAAGGCATTCAGTATGAGAAATGTTTTTGAAAATAGTTCATAGTGATGGTATGCAGTGGAGAGATGTAGTACGTGGACCAACAAACATACAGTACGTAGAAGGTTCATGGTACACAATGAAGTTTCATGGTTCAGAGGATTTTAGTACACGATGGAGGATAACAGTACCTAGATGGAGTTTAGTTTATAGTAAATATTGTTGTGCATTGATAATTTGTGACTTTGGCTAGAATCTGTTAATAGATCAATAAGAACAACAAGATAAATCATTTCAACCATAAACCAACTTGTATCTGGTGAAATAATGTTTTTATACTTAATAAAATGAATGGAAAGATATACATAAATATGGTACATAAAACTCCCCCACAATTAGTCATTTACTTGCTCATAATAAAAATCTAAACATATAATTAATAGAATCAAAACACTAAAAAGGGAATCATTCAACTAATTTCACTTATAAATATTATATCCATATCAAAGGATTTTAAAAAGGCACAAAAAATGTTTTTATTCCAAATATATTCTAATCACTACTCATTTATAATTCAATTAAATAATTTCATCCTATTTTACTTACATTTTCTCACCATTTCATAAATATACATGTCACTTGATGATTTACTTCACCAGAAAATGACAAAACATCACTCAACATCATTTAATCATAGTTATGCTCAATATAAAGTATAATAACTATATCTATATAATTTAAAGTATTCTTATTTTCCACTTAAAAATAAAATCTAAAAAAATAATGATGTCTTTCAATGAGGTTCAAATGTTTATGACGCTTCAGTTAAGTAGGTGTTGTTGTGAAAAATAATCATAGAGGCTTGAAAAAGGAGGTTGAATTCTTAAATAATAAATCCTAATCTTAAATGAAAAATATAAATGAAAATTAATCCCCAAAAATATCTCTGAAATTTATCCATTACCATGATATACTCCTGTCAAAATGGTTTCGTAAACTGGAAATAATTGTAATGAATGATTTTGGACCTTTTTTGAATTTTTCATAATTTTTTAATTTATTATATTTTTAAGGGACCATATAGAAATACAATTAAAAGTGTTTTTAAAACCCTTCTTCACAAAATAAAAAAGATACACTCTCCCCCACATTTAATTTCTTGATCAATCACTAGAATATATCATGAATAGCCAAACTCCCTCTTAAAATCTCAAATGAATAATCACACAAAATTATTAAAGAATTAGGGTAGGAAGGATAGTTAGGCTTATAATGTGGATTCCTATAAAGGCAGTTCTTGGTTTCTAAGGATTTCATGAAAGTCATATATATGGTAGGTCTCAATGTAAAAGGGTCAGAAAATATAAATCAAATGCATCGATCATTTTAATGTGATTTAAAATATTCATGTTTTGAAGACAAAAAACCAACAATTTCAAATAGTCATGTATATCCCATAAATCTCTTAAGAAAGAGGGTATAAGAAAGAATATGTAAAAGGGTTTAGAATACCTCTCAGGAATGAGGATAATAATGGGTCAATTATATCATGACATTAAAAAATGTTCAGTTTAATAGATGAAAAACAACTAAGGATTTAAATAAAAAATCAAACTATATCACCAATAATATCAAATTATTTTTAAAATTAAAATAATCATGTAAATTTTAAAATTCCAATTTATGTCTTTATTATTTATAATTATAATTTATAAAAAAAATTACATATTTTAAAATATTTCATCTAATAATGATGTCTTGTAGATTAGTTTAAGGGAAATGACTAGTGTATTTAGAGACTCTCCCCCACACTTAATATCGCACATGGTCCTCCAAGAGAAACACCAAGGAATATAAGAGGATGTGGAGGAGAAAAAGTTGGCTAGAGAATGGGGGTAGTGATAGAAGTAAACCTATAAAAAGTAATGAAAATAAGCACCAAAACAATACTACCCTTATGATGAGAATGAAAAAATAGGTATAAGTCAAATGGAGAGTCCCATAACGCTCTAGAGTACCTATGATTGTCAATGAAATGAAAAATAATTATTCCTACACATAGACCATCAGAGCACAAGAATAGCACAAAATAGATATATATAATGAAATGAATGGGAGAAATAGTCATAGGGTAACCTCAGAGGAGGCACTGTTGGAAACGGGTGATTCTAAAAGAACAGGGACAACTGTAGTGGAAGCTGGAGGTACTCGGGCCTCTCTCTATGTGGTAGGATTGATGGGTAGATCTTTGGTCATAGTAGTGTAATTGGAATCTATTCCAGCAATGAATAGGAGTACAAAATCTATGACCAAAGCGGTAAACGATATCTCTGCTATAGAAAGATGAGGATCTACTGGATGAGCAGACACAGAGGGGGGAGGAATGATCATGTTCTAAAAGAATCCCATCATCCCCTCAATGTGATATAATCTCTAAATCATGATAGCCTATCGATGCTCCATGATATCCTTGTAGTTATCAAACGAGTCCTGATGGTGGTCTAAAATGGCTAGTTGTAGGGAGATGGGGAGATCATCCAAGGTTGATGGTGGAGGAGGGGCTTTGGATGGGCTGGAAGGAGATGGAATGGTAGATGAGGAGGGAAGGGAGAAAGAATTGGTGAGAGGTGGAGAATGAATGTACGCTTATGGAGGGGGTGGGACCTGATTTGTATCACCATCAGGGGCAGGTGGGTCATATATTTCCCCAGCTAGGGTGGGAAACACTTCATGAGAATAAAGGTATCGCCCCAATTCATTACCATATTCATGCATGTAATCATGATGAAGTTCATACACTAGTGAGAACCTAAGCAATCATGAGGGAGAGATAGCTCAAACACCCATAGGTAGTGTGCTAACCGACTGGCATAGAGGTTGTTATTTAGGTTTCATTGATGGTTGTGGGTATTTTAATGGAAGTATGAGGTGGTGAGTTATGGGAGGTTAGGGTTTTCATGCTAGATAATGAAATTTAGGATCTCCATATCTTGTCTGGACATGACTCCCATGTCCTCATGGTTAGTGAACATAATGGCACTAAATCATTAATGGATGAAATAGAGGGAGAGGGGAAATGATGAGAGTGCTCTTATAGGAAGTATGGGTGTAATTTTAGTCAATCCTAGTAGGTTACCACCACATAGAAATGATATTAGATTTCTTAGGGTATGTAAGAGTGACAATAGGGGTGGGGTGGCTATATGGTGGTAAAATCCACACCCTTGGCCTAACTCCACCACGGTCATGGAAAAATGGTGTTTTCCCTACAAGAATCAAATTGGAGTCACTTTATCTCTTGAATTTAGAAGATAGGTGGGAATAAAAAAAACTAAAATGTTGTCGAAAACTCTAAATATAAATATTTTAATATTGGAGTGATGATATAGAGCATTTCCATAAGGTGCATGTTCCTGAGGATCTCCTCAATATCATCCCTGATTCCCAGAAGCTGAGGAAAAATGATGTCTAGGAGTTGGCCACATATCTAAAAGGTGTGTTGAGTAACTCATCACAACCTATCTTCAACATGATTCCACTCATCTAAAGCTAGAAATGGGTGCGGCTGAGGTCAGGATGCTACTAAATTAGGATAAGTCATGGCATCATATGCTGATGAAGAAGGTTATGATCAAGTAGTGATAGGTGGAGGTATGCTATCTATAGATGAGGATGGATCTGATGAGGGGGAAGAAATGGAATATGTTTTACCTACACCTGATGTGGTCACTCTAGGAGGATGATCGGTTGTACTGGGGGGTCCTTTTTAGTAGTTGAAGGTGGTGCAGTCACACCTAATAGTGTCACACTGGTAATAGGAACTACTGGGATAGATCCCTTGGTAGTGGTAGAGAGCGGATCAATATATGTTAGGCCAGTTGCAGATATGGATGATGTGGATACCTGTAAGAGAGGGGGGTAGCATCGCCAATGTTGGTGGCCACAACATTGAAGGATCTGTCAGAGAAGGTTTCGTTGACCTCCTGATCTAGATCCAATGTGCGGGCTACCATCCATCAGTAGTGGGAATGAGCCGCTTCCCACTCATGTGGTCCCCATATTTCATAGATTAAATGAAATGTACCATAGAGAATAAAATAAAAAAAATGAAAAATAATGAAGAAAATGGGAAACCCTCAAAAGAAAAGTACATTGTCTATAGATCAAGGCTACAGTGTGTGTAGTATGATCATGTTGCCATCCCATTTAGTGTGGATACACAGGAAGAGTGGCACGTGTTTAGGAAATAGATAGTACATGGTGTGTGGTGAAGTTTACACACTATTTGTTCAAAAATAGGGTGATGGTTTTCTATGTTCCCAGACACAAAATTTTCAAATTTTTGTAGGAAAATATGGTACATGGTGTGTAGAAGTTACATATGTTGTGATTGAGAACCTGGGGCACCAACCCACGTAGTCTTTTAAACATTACAAATTATTCAAGAAATATGGTGCATTGAGTGTTCTAAACACACATTTCATGTGTTTATACATTGGTAATTTTCCATTTAATATTGAGGAAATGGGTTCATTCAAATCTGAGAAGAGGTGACTATGCATGGAGTTTACTGAATGTACACTCCATGTGTTTTTAAAATTGAGAAATTAGAATGTGTAGTTGTGTACATTTATCACATGGTGTGCATTCTTCATTTATAAAGTGTACTACTGGGTTTGGCCAAATGACTACCTGAATCCCAAATCACCCTAAGTTACTGTAAAACACTAAAATATCGGGAAAATATGCACATACCTAGACTGATGATCAAAATGGGGAAGATTTTTTTCCCCATAATCAAACTAAATCGATGGATTGATGGTGGGGAGGGGAAATGGTATACCATAAAAGGTTAGGGGGAAGAAAACAGTAAGAAGGGGTCACACGACACGAGGTCATCTTGGGTAGGGCACCCAGTTTTTATAGTCGTGCCAGACAGCATGGAAATATGGACTACATGTCATGTAAGTGTTTTTTTAATACTAATATATTTAAAATATGGTTATTTTTATAAACTATATATTTTAATTATTAATTAAAATTAAAACGTAATAAAAATATATACTACAAATGAAAAAAACCTATATAATTAGTGTACCATATAAATACATGTTGGGTTTTCTAAAATTTGAAAAAGAGAGCTCCACCCTTCGGTTGGATTCTCAGGGCATGATTCATAATGAAGACTGGGGTGATCCAAATGCATTCCATAAACCAATTTATCAATGTTTTTAGTTCCATACATTTTCATTAACATTTAATATTTAATGTATAGTTTTAGTACAACATGGTGAAAAGAAGAATGCAAGATGTGTGGTTTTAATTTTTTAAAGATTGGGATGATGTGGGGAGATTATCCAAGTTTGAACCTAGGACTTTTGAACCCTGGTTGATGACTCTTCCAATCATACAACATCACCATCGGGTGATTTATTAATTTTTAAAATGTATTAAATTATTATGAAACCCTAAAACAGATGACATTTACCGAAATACACATCGTGTGGTTTCATTTAAGTGAAAAAAATATAAAACTGAATCAACTAGCTAGAATTTAACCTAGGCCTTTTAGATCCAAGTTTTATGACTCTTCTATAAAATTCAACCCTACAATAGGTTTTCTTTTATTTTGAAATGGTTTTATTTACTTTTGAAAACATTACACATGTCGTTTTCTTAAAAAAATGTATTAAAAAGAATGAATCATGAACAAATGGTATGTGTGGAGTGATTCGAATCAGAAATAGCTCAGATACACTCCAGTGACCATTCCATTGGCATATACTTCATTCCTGTTTATTAAATTCCTTAATATTGATTTATACTAAATGTTCATTTAAAATACACACTAAAAATAATTATACATGTCATGTTTATTGGTTCACATGAAGTGTTACATAATTTCATTCATATATAAATAGTGGCCAGAAGAAAGGTATTATAAATGGAATTTTTATAATAAGTAAATTCCATTTGATTATTTAAAATAGAAAAGAAAGAGAAAAAATAGTGGCAGGATTGCCTCCCAGTAAGAGCCTATGTGTTTTGTCTTTTGTATCTACTTAATTTAGGAAACTTACCCAGAATATGAAGGAATATATGGTTTTCATTATTTGAACCACCATATATATTTGGTACACTTATATTTGTGAAAATTTTATTGTCCATCAGGTGGTTTGAGCAGCAGCTTGCAATAGCCCTTCTCCATGGCCAGTAGATGTCCAAGGTGTTCTTATGCCTTGTTATGATCTTGTAAATCATCCACCTCCTAAGGTTCCTAATTTAATGTCCTTAAAACCTAAAAATATTTTCACACATCATCTGAACTAGGTAAAAGATCAACTAAGGGCCCTCAGAAAAATGTGTGACCATATTTGGTATTAACACAATGTGATGTGTCCCCAAATTAAAAATTTGAGTTTTGTAAATCAAGGTCAAAAATTTTTAGTGAATAACACATAGGGACCACATCATAACATGCCTCCTCAGTTGAAATAGAATAATAATTCTAAGTCTCAAACTCAAAAGAAGTCTCTATGTGAGTAATTATCTCTGAATTTTTCTATACCAGAGTACCAAGTCATTCCAACCTTTTGGGTTGGTCTAACTGGTGTGTGGTATATTATTACATCAACGATGTTAACCTTTCAGTATTAACCAAATATGCTTTGATAAGAGAAGGAGGAATGGGGCGTGAAGAATATATATGGGTATTCCTCGTATTATAACCCAATATCCATGTATGTATAATATTCTTCTACATTTGGGTATAACAATGATGGATCATTCGGAAAAAATCCTCTCTAAGTTGATCTTACTAATCCGCAGTTGAATAAAAATCTATAAAATATAGGTTTAATTATCATAGTAAAAATAATAAAGAAATGGAAATTGAAAATTATGGGTAAAACAACCTCAACTCAGACTCACGCTACAACTTTCCATCATCCCCATCAACGATGCCATTATTTGACAACTCCCATTATGAGGTGTTGAAAATTGGAAGTTTTTGTTCCCTTATGAAATGACTAACTAGGTAGTTAGTGGTATTTGGAGTCAATACCATATGGAAAAGAAGAAGAAAATTACCAGTACAAGTCGTTAGAGTCTCAGTCAATTATCCAGAAAAAAATGGTTGGAGGGAATAAAAGAGAAAAGGAAATTTTTTATGAAAATAAATTAAAATATAAGAAATGATTGAACAATTAGAAAATAGAGTGTCTGGGATTCAATTCAAAAAATATTTAATGAAATTTCATTCTTTAGTATTAAATGTATAAATTAATTTTTTTACCATGGGAATTCTATTAAACTAATGTTTCTTGGTCCGATAATAAACAGTTACATAATTAAAAGGATAATCCCTTAGTCTAGTGATTAATTAGTTAAAACATATTTGTAATCATAACCCCTAAAATAGTGGAAGTGGACGCACCAAATGGTCATATATTCTCATGATATAACTCCATTATCTTTCCCCATTGTTGTCATTCTTGGTTCAATCCAACACCAACAGTCAATGTGGAATTAAATTCATTAATGAAATTATAAAATAGAATACATAATAAAATCAACACATCATAATTTCAGTTACACCAAACCCATAATCATATTACAACCTTGACATAGGAAAACCACCCTCTTATGACAATGGTCATGATATGTGAGTTGAGAAGAACCAAAAATCATACTAGGGATATGGGAGGAAGAAGAGGGAAAAGAGGAATCACCCAAAAAGATATATTAAAGTAGAAAAGAAACTCAAATTTGATTCGGTGGAGATCGAATGGAAAAAGTAGAAACTACCCTAGAATTTTAAACCTTGAACCATGATGGATACCCCTATATTTATAGAAATTTATACTTCCTGGAATGTACCCATAAGTACACTTCGTATACTCAGGTGAACTAAAAATTGCTCAGTTTCCCTTCTGATAGGTGGGATACTATGTTGCCCCTTTGATTTTAAACACATATTTTGTCAGTTAGTGGGGTAAACGACATATACTGCCACCTCAAATGGCATGTAGAGTCTATTTTAGCCACTAACCATTTTTTTAAGGGCATACACAACATGTGAATAGTTCATACACATCGTGTCATCTCTAGATGGCTACATGGGTGTGTACTCGGTTTGTCAAACTATGTCTGGTAAAATGTACACTTTGTGTGTTATAATGTACACACCACGAATGGTTGAAATTTTATTTGAATCACTCCTAAATTGTGAATTTGGATGGGATTTCTAGAAAAATAAATAAGAAAACCAAAATAAATCATTTTATCAATAAAATAACATATATCTGGGGAAATAATGTTTTTATATATAATAAAATTTATGGAAAAATATACAAAAAATGGGTACATCAATTCATTAATTACTTAATTCGTATTATTTTCAATATATATTTTCTTTTCTATAATTTTATTATATTCATTTGTAACCATTTCAATGATATATAATCTTTAATTTTATTGTTTCGAGAGCATTTATTTCATGGTTCTAAGGTTGGATCCCTCATGGATAATTATAGATGTAATTTTCAAATTGGAAAAAAAATCCATAAGTTAAATGAATGGTATTTGTATCTATATATAAATTTTAATAGTACATAATGTCATTTTCTATCCCAACACAGGGACAATTTATTTAAAAAAAACTTTAACAATATACGGTTAGTTCATTTAGGTTGTTTTACCAACCATCACAAACTACATTTATTTTATTAAATTAAATGATTACTAAATATTATATAAATTTAAATAAGTTATAATATACATATTATAATCATATTTAACTATAATATTGTTTCTAAAAACCATCCTTAAAGTGAGTGGAGAAAAATGATGTTTGTTGTTCATGGAGGCATCGAACAGACCATATTGTAAACAATGTTTTCATTTTTGGAATGACAGAAAGAATGATGTAATATGGATATTATAAAATAATAATAAAATATCAGTATATTTAGGATGATTATGATACTATGTTTTGGTGGAAGGAGAACATACGGGGGTGGTAGAATAATAATAAAATTAAAATATATTAGTTTAGAATTTATCTCGCCCTTTAGTTTTCTCTTTTTAGGATACCCCAAATGTCACATTGGAACGGTATTTGGATCATTCAAATAATACTAGGAAATATAAGAGAGTATTTGGAATATAAACTGGATTATTTTGTAAGCTATAAGGCTTATAAGTTATGAAGAGAAGGGGTGTAATTTTTAAGGGGAGGATAAGGGTGTTTTTGAATATTATACTGATTATTTTATTATTTAAGATCAATATAATCAATAGTATTGAATCTTGTGACTGTATATATCATATATTAAGCAATTTGGTTTTAAATAATGGGTTATTGCATCATCCATGACTCAAAAATTGATGTATTTATCGTATAATGTTAAACATTTTATTTTTTCGTAATACATCAGTCACAAAAAAATAAACTCTTTTAGAAAAAACCAAAAAATAACTTTAACCAATATCCATCATGTAGATTCCAAAAATGAAATCCATTTTATGAAAATATTTTTCTGAACATGAGATATTTAATTTTTAAATCAAATCCTCATTTACTAGAAAAATATGAATTTTAATATTATTATCACCTTTTTGACCCTTTTAAAAATTACTCAATGTTTCATAAAATTATATTATCTTTATAATCATCCTTCATATTAATTTATAGATCCATTTTATTAAAATAAAATTTCTTTTAAATCATTACATCTGTTATAAAAATAAGAATAAAAAATATATTTTATAGAAATATGAATAGTATTTTATCATATTAAAACATTTATTGACCTATTTCACGATATAAATATGTCATATTCTCATTCTGTAAGAAACATAAATGTTATATTAAACTTTTGTAGGTTAGTTCACTATTCCAAAAATCAGATTACTATTCTGAATAGTTATATTACTAGTCCAATGGCCATATTTATATTACAATAATCAAATTACTATTCCAACAGTTAGATTTGTAATGGTCATATGGGTTATGTATATCCTAAAAATATATCATATTTAATTTTTTCTTCATTCACATATATTTTTTCTCAAGTTTATATGTATTTTAAATTTCAAAATTAATATTTCAATACTAATATTAAACTTTATTTCAATAGTATTTTCCATGAGTCTGATTTTTCTAGGGGATTGAGTATATCCAAATTTTTTATTATTATTTTCTTATTTTCTATTTTTACCCATTTTAAAAATTTATACTCTTATAGCCATTTTTATTATATAATTGTAATGTTCAAATTATTAGAAGAATATGTTCAATATATAATATTATATTACTGAATATGAAAAAATTATATATTTAGAAGGTAAATTCCAATCACAAAAATCTTGGTCATTATAGTAAATTTTGTTATAGAACTAGCATAAAGTTTCTCCCTAATATAGGATAAGGGGAAACGGGATTTAACTAGAGAATGGATAGGGTAAATGGTTCACCCTAATTGGTGTTCATATATGAGGTTTACCTAGGAATGAGGCATGGATAATGGGTTTTCCCAAGTATTGGCACTTGGGTGTGAGACATGGGAAAATTTGTTCTCTCAAGTATGGGAACATGGTTGAAGGACCTAGAAAATTGAGTTATCCCCAGTTTAGGAACCTAGGTATGAGAATTTAGTGAATTGGTTCTCCCTAGTATGGTTTCATGGGGATATGGGTCACTCAAATATTAGATCTAGGAAAATAGTCTTCCTAGTTGGGGGACCTGGGTGAAGGATCACCCTTATTTTTCTCCCAAGTTGAGTGTTATCCATGTATCAACTCAAATGGATGAAAGGAATCTAAGTATTTCACATTTTTTTGGGATAGGTGGGAGTCAATACAAAAGGAGTATATCCCCCCAAGTGTTTCTCCTTTGTAAATGGCTTCGAGGATGACTAGGGAATATCTCTATAATGACTAGAGTGATGGGATCCCTTTCTTTACATTATCTTTTAGGAATATTTCTATGTGTAACAAAATATTTAGGTGAGTATGTATATGTTTAGATATTGGAAGACCTGAGAATTCTTGGGATAATTGATAATAGAATTTCATGCAGGTGATTAGGTGTGTGGTACCTACACACACGCCACTAAGGTGCACATACATGTGTGAACTAAGGAGCTGGGTGAAGGATATGGGCATGCGACCTGATCATGGGCTTGTATTTCTTCACGAAAATTCAAAACATTAGAAAAAAACCATTTAATATTTATTTTTGTGTCCATGACCAGTCAAATAAAATATTATTGAATGATCCACACCCTCCAATACATAGTTCACCCTATAGTTGGGGGTTTTTTAGGCTAAAAAAAACCCAGACTATTTTTTACATGGGTTTTAAGATCCTGACACTCTTTTTTAGAAATCAGTGGAATCCACTAATTAATCTTGGAAGAGGTTCTGACAACCACGTTATGAGAGTGAGAAAAGGTTTTGGGGGATTTTCATCCCTTAGTGTGTGATTAGTCATACAACACATGGGAATATTTTTTTCCTATATCCCCAGGCATGAAGATATTTTTCTACTCAAACTTGACTTTTATTGTTTGATTGAGGGTATTATTATTGATTCCTTGGAAGAATTTATAGAATAATTTTCTCTATTCCAAAAATATCATACAATATGGATCTCAATGTGAAATCTTCATTTCTATAATCATCATAAAAAATAACACCTAAATCATTCTTTAATTTCATATCTTTAATCTATGGATCCAAATTAAAATCAACATCATTAATCATTTCTTTAATATAACATAATACAACATAATGTATTTGTGCTTCATCAACGACCATGGAAAAATTTTATTATTTACCAACATAACTGTATATGTACAAGTGATAATTTATAAACCAAAAAGTTTCATTCCATATGTAGATAGTTCAAGATACGGGTTTATCAACTCATTTCAAAATTTAGGACACTCATGATCAATTTTCATCCAATAGGGAAACACCACTATGTGAATAGATTTATCATCTTGTATTATTTTATCAATTTTCCATGTTAATTGTCGTGTAATCTCCTCACTTATATATAGGGGCCTATACCTTTGAATTATTGGAAAGTATTATAGAACTTGTTAAGGTCTTGATTCATATTTCATTTATCGAGACACACCACACTTATGGAAATTTAGACATGCATGCATTCTTTTAGAGATCATATCCATTGAACATAACATTATTTTATTATCTTATATTTGGAAATGAAGATCATTATCTTTTAATGGCATATTATTCATAAGATAAAGTAGTTATATAAATCTTGTTTCACTTGATACATTGATAGTTTTCAAATTTTATAGCTTTAGTATGGATGAAAATGTTGTATATTTAGTACAACCAGCATACATTGGAATATTTTCAAATCTCCTTATATTCTCAATTAACATTGGACAGTTGTGTAGTTTATTTTCAACAATCATTTTCATTTCCTCAACATGATATTCATCATAATATACAATTATATTCATATCCTTTATATGATATTTATCACCATTTACTTTTTTAATCCTAACAGATGATCTATAAATAATAGTGTTATCCCAGTCAATATGTAAATTTTTTTTCTTCCCCATGACTATTCCAACATTTATAACTTAGAAATTTCCTATTACATATCAATTTTTCTTCCATATCATACAGACTAATTTATCTGTAATAACAACAACATAATCATGGAAAATGATTTATAAAGGGTCATATCCATTCCCTTTTTTAAACTTGATAAAATCTTTAACCCCATCATCAAACACTTTTTTCATATGATTGGAATATATACAATTATCATTCAGATCCATCCAATTTTATTCAATAATATTTATATTTTAAAAAATAAATACATTGAAGTTCTGAGCATATAATCCTAAAATGTTATTCTTTATATATACATAGATATGTTCATCATATTCATTATAAATTTTCATTGCATCAAAAATGTGTTAGAATATATAAATATGATGGATTATATTAATATAAATTGTAATAACACTTATTTTTTTTTACAGTAAGTCACATATCATAATTCTTTCTATTTTTAGGAATGGATTTATCTAGGGAGATAGTGCACCCCTATCACGGTCAATGTACCCAAGAATCCTATGGATTTTTTCAACCTAATAATTTTTAGGGTATATATAATAAAACATAACAATCGTGAAATAAATAAAAAAATTAATTATTTTTTACAATGTTTTTGTAGTATTAAAAACAAAGAAAGCACATAGATTATGGTTATTATATATGTAAATTTTTGAATGTTATCATATTCTATTGATAATATTGTGTCCCTAAAGAGGTAGTAACTAAATTCATCATTTTAACTCATCCTTGAGATGTGAAAACCTTTATTTCATCTAATATATTGAATTTTTTCAAATTATTAATTTTTTGTATCGTTGTGGTTTTTCAAATTTAAAAAACACATTATAAGGAAGTTATAAGGTGTGAAAAAACATTTTAACTTATTTGAAAAATCATTTATAGAACATTTCAAAACAGCCTAGAAAACATAGTGTTTTTCAAATTATCCTAAATAAAAAAGAATAATAGGATTAACAATTAGGAATGTTTGAAATGAAATATTCAAAATTCATTAATGAAAACTAAAAACCAATCAATTTATTACTGTTTAATGTGAGTTTAGAAAGAGAAAACCACTGATATTAGAAATGAGATTAAATAAACAATTAACTACTGGTTGTTTTTTTTCAAAAGTACAATTTACAATCCATGCACACTTACTATTAAACTTCAAAAAAATATCTATTCTAAAAAAATCTTAAACATCTGTATTTTTTTATTCCTAGGATATACTAACCCTTATTTTTTCTTTATATAACACATCATGCCTTTATCTATTCAGTAATTCACCATGAGGTTATAAAATAACATAAAATTTCACTACATACATCATTATTTCCAAAAATCAACTCAATTTTTCAACTTGAAACCTCACATACCTCAAATTTTTTATTGATTTCCATTCCACTAAGAAACCACTCAAAAGAAAACCCATGGATTCTAAACTAAATTATTCGATATTGTAACTCAAAAGGATTTTAAAAATTATACTTTAACAACTAGTATGAATATATATATAATTTTAATCACAATATATAATTATTATCTCACTATAATTTATTTAATTTAGTATTGATGATCCATTATACCAATGAAATGATACTGCATTTTTTTTAAAATCCAATCCATGATTACCTCATTCATTCAAATAAAAACAATATATGCAATAAATTATATCCAATTCATTCATTTTCATTAAATTAAAAAAATATTTTGAATCAAATGAAATGGTGGGAAGTGGAGCAACATGAGAAGATAAGGAAGACAAATAAGGGAAGGGAAGAATTAAAGAGAGATGAATTATTACCACAATAATGTGAAAATAGGAATATCAAGCATTAGAAAATAGTGGTATGAGTAGAATTCTAGCAATGGGGTGCCACATGTACCATTTCTTGGGAAGAATAACCAAAAAATGATATTCACATTTGAAAAGTTCATAAAAATGGTATAGGAATATCATACATTCAGTTTTGAGGGAATGTACTAGTCCAAACTGTTTGATGAAGTCATAGTAGAGTTTCACTTCCTTGAAAAAGAATAAATGGTGTAAGATGATGAAATATTACTATGGTTTATTTAAAATAAATAAAGTGTTTTATCATCACTAGTAGAAAAAGTGCTGATAAAAGACAGCTTTATCATTAATAAAAGATTGAATGCTATTAAAGATGGATTGTATCAGTGTTATAGTTTGGGCTAATAAAGTCAAAGGTTTTTTTAATGAAAACCGTAACATTGATAAAAGAAGCATATATCAGCACGAATTTTAGCACTCATATAGACCTCTTAAATACTATATTAATAATAATAATTAATTAAAAATAACATTCCAATAAAAATATAAACAATAAATTTCTATTTAAAAATATATAGCTTAAATTTTTATAATTTTTAAAATATGAAAAAATATATATAATTAAAATGAATAAATATAAAAATTAAATAAATTGTAATTGAATAAATTTCAAACATATTAAGAATTACTAGATTAATTTTTTAAAAATGAATTAATTACAAAAATATTAATAATGAATACATTACAAATGAATGAATTATATTAAATGAATAAATATGAAAATGTATAAATTAAAAAATCATTAAAAATGAAAAAATATATTAAATAAATAATATTAAAAATGAAAATATTTTAAAGTATGAATGAATGAATATTTGATTTTTTAAAAAAATATAAAAAATATATTAATAATTTAAAATGAATAAATAACAATTATATTAATAAATGTATTAATATTAAAATTAATATTATGGAATAATGTGTTAATATTATAATAAATTTAAAAAACAGTAAATTAATTTATAATAAAAACAAATAAACTACAAAAATATTAAAATTGAGTAACCTTTATTAATTATAATAAATGTATTAATATTTTGATATATGTATTAATAAATGTATTAATATTATAATAAATGTTTTAACATTAAATGATTTAGTTAATTTATTAATTATAATCAAAAATAGTATTTTTTATATAAATGGATAAATGTATTATAAATTTATCACTAATAAATTTATAAATAGTAATATTATATATAATTTTTTTCATAATATATAATTAATTTCAAAATTATGAAATGAAATATGTAATTTTTAATAATTATATTTAAATATATTTACAATTTCTAATATATGAATATACATTATTATTTCAAATTAATTAAATATATTTATATATTGTATTGATTGTATATATAAATATCATAAATTATTAACCATATTTAAAAAATTATAGATAATTATAATTATAATTAATTATTTAAATGTATAAATATTTTTTATATGTATATATACACAAAAGATTTTAAATATACTTTACTAATTTCTTAAGTAGAAATATTAACTAAAATTTTTATTATTCTGTTAATATGAAGAAATAATTATAAAATAAATAAAATTCTAAATATAAGTTCATTTTATAATTTAAATTCATTTAAATATTTGAAGTTACAAATTTTTCAATTATTGATTTATACACACACACTCACACACACACTCACATGACCATTTATTTATATGTAAATGTGTTTGCATGTGAGAGGGAGAATATGTGTTTTAAAAACCTAAGGATATGTGTGTTTGTATGGTATATAGGTGACCCAAAAGATACTTGGATGTGTCCAGCTACACACACACACATAGGCACACAGACACACACGCACACACAAACACACACTCACACAAATATACATACACATACATATAAACACATACAAATGTACTGCCACATATATTTATATAGTTAATATGATAATGTATATATATATATTATATAAATCATATTTAATAATTTAAAAAATTATATATTAAATATATTATGTAGGCCTAGTACACTTTCTCAGCATTCTTTTAAAGTGCATATGCATATAATTTATATATATATATGTGTAAAATAATAAAATATATATAAATATATATATATATATATATTAATAGCATTAAGAATATATAAAATATACATGCTGGGTTACCATTATGAAATATACATATATAACGCATAATTTATATGAAAAATGTATATTGTAATTATAAATATATATGTTTATTATAAAGGCACATATATAATTATAAATATAAAAAATATAAATTTAAATATGAATTATTTTTAGTGTATTTACATATATTACAATAAATTATATATTTAATAATTATTATCCATATCATTATATATATGTATAAATATATATATATATATATTATTTATTTATATACACTTATTGTTATACAAATAAAATTTAAATGTATATTAATATAAATATATAAATTGAATTATTCAAAGTTTTATATGAGTGATTTTATAGCACTAATAAAAAACATAATTTATCGGTGTTAAATAAAGAACTAAGAAAGGATTCCTTATATCATCACTAATAAAAGTTTCGATAAAGGGTGTGCTTTTATTAGTGTTTTTCATTAGCGCTGATAAAATTCAACCCTTTTTTAGTGTTTTTTATCACTATTAAAGGGTACCACTGAATAAACTTGGATCTGTATTAGTGTTTTCAGCAGTTGTTTTAGCACTGATATAGAGTGTCATTATATATATATTCTTAAATATTTTTTTTGTTTTAACCTGAGAGACACAAATATGGTGGGGGAGAATATAACACCATGAAAATTCAGTTGAATAGAATAATAAGCTCAATAACTTTCTAAACTTGCAACACTAACTTCAAGAGAATCTTGATATACTATAAAAATATTATTGTTTATATATGACTATTATAACCTATCCACTGAAATAGTGGTTATGAATATGAGTAACCAAATTATTAAATATCTGTATAATAGTCTGACACCATTCAAAATTATTGATTTATTCTTAGGAAATTAGCACTCAATTTTTAAGAGTTATTTTATGCTTCAAAAATATTTCTTCTTAAAAATATATTTTTAATGAACAAAAAAATTACGATTAATTTATACAATGTTTTAAAAAAATATTTTATAAAAGTAAAATAATTTTTTAAATCATCAGATAAAAGTTAACCATTGTTGAAATTTTGGGATTTCTCTGAAATGATTGATTTGTTAGTGATTAGTGAAAATACTGATTTTTCAAATACCGACATTTATTTTCATTAAATCAAGTACATTAAATGTACCATTTTTATTTGGAAATAATTTCACATATTATCCATTTTATTTAACTAATACTATTTTAATCATCAATATTCATGATTTTGATATTAGTTAATTTTTATCCTTAAAAATGAATTTTTCTCATACCTGTTTTTCATTTCATTTTATTAATTTATATTATAATTGATTTCTTCCAGTTCAAGAAATTTAATATTGAAAAATTTATACCATATTTCAAATTATGTGTTACAAATATTATAAAAAGATCCTTTTTTGTCTTTATGAATAGTTATCAAGGTAAATATGTTTCACCTCGGTAAGGGTAATAAGGCTAAATGAGGTTAAAACTATGAGATAAGGTCTCCAAATACACCCAACACATTAAATTATTTCATTTCATGAGATATATTTGACGATATACATACTAATATTGAATATATGGGATTTTGGGTCCATTTTCCTTTGATAATGAAATTTATATTATCATATGTAAAGAAAAATAAAAAAAATCTATTCTCATTCAATTTCTCTTCTATGTTTACAGACTCATAAGATAATGATATTGACAAATATAAATGTTTATTTTTAAACATGATTATTTTTTATGATGGTAATTTATTTTTAATTTTTATTGATGTTATAATTACACTAAATTCTTACATAATATTGACACAATGGTTTTACAAGTAGTATAAAAAACAAATTATATGATTCAAAAATATAAAAAGTAGTATTTTTAGGATGAATTATTGCATGAAATTTTTTTATTGATAATAATAATATATAAGTGTTATTTAATAGGTCTATATTAGAAACAAATTGTTGTCTTCTATGAATTAAAATAAAATTAAATTATTTGTCCAAAAAATGACATTATTGGAATTTTATGTAAATAATATTTTATTAAATGAATTAAAAATAAAAATAAATATCTTGAAATAAAACATGGGGGATAAAATATAGTATAAAATTTCATTCCATGGACTTTTTTCAAATTTTTACCTTATAACTTAATTAATAATCCTTAATGTTTTAAAAATGTTTTCTTGTGGTTATGGATAAAAAGGGTTAATGAGGGTTAAACTAAATATATAAGGGTTAAAATGACCAAGAAACTTACCTAAATCTAATAGATTGAGTTTATATAGATCCCATATAATCTATAATTCTAATCTATTCCAAATTGGAACCAATGTTCCTTAAATGTTACTTTATAATATTTTAAAGTCTTGTAAAATTACAAGAGTTCCCCTTCATTCCCTTATAAAAGGACATCACTTATCTCTTTTCTTTATATAACATTGAGAAACCTAGATAGACCGAACCCTAATAAATTATCTCTTAAACTTACCTAGACATTAATTATTGGTGATTCTATTCTTAAAATACCCTTCCCAGGGGCCTTAATAAAGTATCTATAGGAGGAATAAAGATGAAGATGAGGTTAGAGAACTTACGAAGAAAGTCATGATTAAGGTAAGGGTTATTCATCTCAATTTAGTTTTGTTGTGACATATTTTATATTTTGAACTTATTTATGTTTATGATATGAATATACTGATAATTTTACATGATATATCACAAATTTCATT
Organism: Viscum album; assembly: GCA_963277665.1. Lineage (NCBI taxonomy): Eukaryota > Viridiplantae > Streptophyta > Magnoliopsida > Santalales > Viscaceae > Viscum > Viscum album. The sequence goes on along the minus strand of OY728123.1, from coordinate 739,239,363 downwards.
ATTTTAATGATGTTAAAAGACTAATATGATGTTATACTTTCTTAGTAGATTACAATTAAAAAGTTACCAATGTGGTAAGAGACGTATGTTTCCGTCCTATTTTAATTGGGATTTCTTAAGATTCAATTTCAATTGAGGAAATTATATGGTCTTTATCTGATAAATCCATTTTATTTTTTTATTCACCTTGGGTTATTTCTATAATGTTTATGTCTTAGTACAATTTTCCTCTCTTTTTTATTCCAAATTGATCATAGATTGTTTTAAATAAAATTCGACCTTATTTATCTTCGTTTGGTTTGAATATTATTTTATTTGATATCCATGTTTTAAAAAACATTTTCAAGAATGTTTTTCTTATTCTACAATGAGTTTTGAAATTCATATTTACCCATTTTTATTTTTTTTTAAAAAGTTTTAAAATAATCTTCATCTTATTTTCTAAAAGATTTACTACTTATTGAAGGTGTGAACCAAATCATTGTTTTAAAAATTGTGAAATGAAAAAAATTTCTAGCCATTATGATTTATTAATGTTGTGAATATTCAATTCCATGTTTCCTGGTTAATTTTCAAATAATTTTTTTACTTGATATTTTAAAACAATTTTATATTTTAAATATGCAATTTCAAAATGCAAATTTGGTTTTCCTTAACAAATATTCCACTAATAGTTTAAAAGAATTTTTCATCTATTATAACATCATTTTATATTACTTATTTTTCACTGGGGATATGATACAATGATATTATCCTTATTATTTTTCTATATGGTTATTAATTCTGATGAATGAATCTTGATGAACCCCATTTTCTTTTTTCATGGGTAAAGATATGACAAGATGATAAATGTTTTTATGACATTGTTTCATATAGTTTAATAAATTTCTATTATGGTATGGTTGGTCCTATTAAATTCCAAAAATTCATTGATTAATGTGATATTTATATCTCATTGTACTATTTTTATAATCATGGTCAAGATTGAACATATCTTTGTTCACATTTTTATGCATGAGTATGATATTTTTCTATCTTTTCTCAAAATATTATTTGTGGAAATGATTGTAAATATCTTTGTATACATTTCTATGGGTGGGTAAGATTGATTTCTTGAATTTCTCATAAAATTATTCATTCACATGATTTGGAATAGTATTCCCTATTTTAATTCATGAGTATGATTAATTTCTAGCTATAATCACAATATTATGCATGGACATGATTGAAAATATATTTTTGAACAAGATTATGGTTTCCTATCATTATGATAAAAAATTACTATATTTTAATCTTTGATGGTGGTTTATGTTTTGACAACCTTACTAATCATGATTTTTTATATTAGTTTATTTTTGAGTTTATGGTTTATGATTTTATGAGTATGATTCTTTTATGTTGATAGGATTCACTTGATTATGTAATAAAACCCTTACAATCATCTTATGATTTCTTATGATTGATATCTCCCATGATTACCCTTAAGTATAATTTTACCTCACCCTTTACTATATTTCATTTTTCATAGAATGTGAAGAAAGTTTTTAAGTATAATGTGTCTAAAAAGGGTTCCAGTTGTGAATATCTAAGTGGGAGATGATTTATATTTTTATGTACCAATTGTTTGTGAATATATGTTTGATGAAGCTATAATTTTCATATATTATATACTGTATTTCAGCATTCCAAATCCCACCATTGTGTTATTTTATGGGCAATTGTCACATTTTTAAGTTTTAGTGGTATTTAGAGCTCAAATGCAAAAATGGTTTAATTTTGGTGTTTAACTATATTATTTTTCTTCATTATTTTGGGCATAACATTTTACACACTAAACCAAATTATGAAATTCCCTTTTTATAGGTTTCCTTATATCATTGGACGAATTTAATCCTTTTGTAGGGAGAGCTCAATCAATCATTTGGAGGCTCAAAATTATCTCGCAATCCATGCCTTGAAAACTTTGTGTAGATTTGGAATGTTTTAAAGCTGAGCTTTTATCTCGAAGCTGACCAATCCAATAGAGATTATATTCAACAAGTAGTTGGAGGGGGAATAAATGAAAATCTTTTATTGAGTAGTCCACGTCTTAATCGGCTGTTTTCAAGGACTTAATGTCATTGGAAGTCGGAGTTTTGGAAGACGAAGAGTCACTTTGGCAGATTAAATGTTCCGCACTAAATATGTCATAACTCCATCAGATTTGGGCCAATCAGACTGAAATTATTTGTATGGACGCGGAAGACTGTATGGAAAAACATTCAAGAAGGGACTAGTTACCAATTCTTACATTTAATGGGCCGAAAAGTCGATGCAATCCGGAGGAAAATATTTGGGCGGGTTTTCTTCTCCCATTTTCCCTATAAATTTGTACGTCCTCTCCCTTTTACATGGATAGCCATTTTCAGGGGGAAAAGTTGAGTATTTATATTGTAATAGTTGTTTTAATTTTTAATATATATTAGTTTATCTTTCCTTTTCATACCTCCTTTCTCCCATTTATTTTGATTTATGTATTCTCCATCCATTATTCCCTTCTCAACTCCACTAAAAGTGGAGAACTAACCTCAGTGCTTGTTCAAGGGAGGGAATGGTGGGTTGATTGAGTTATTGAGCTGTAATTTTATTATCTTATATTAAATTATAAGAATTTTGGTGGTGGTTAAATCGATTACAGAGAGCGGTCACCCTGTTTTCTCTTCCACCAATTTCTTCTTCTCGTTTATCTATTTTCCATCTCTTTGCTATTTGTGTTGTGCATACGGTGGAGAATGACATAAGTAGTGATGGTCAGCGAAGAGGTCTCCTAGATGAATTTATGAAGAGCATTACCCTATATGTAGAGGTCTCGGTATGGGGTAATGACAATCCAAATGAGAAGATGATGTGTGACAGGTCTTGATCACCTCATTGAATTGAATTTTGATATTCTTTATAAACAATGATATCAACCACCACGAATTCCTAAGAAAAACTGCCTACTTTCTTTCTTTTAACTTTACTCTGTATTTTATTGCATCATTATATATCATATTTATATTTTATGAATTTTAAATTATCCCCCCCCCCATTTATATTATTATTATATTTTTATATTAGTTATTTTTGTAATAGTGACAATAGGAAATTAGTTCATGTTAGTGGTCTCCTTGTGATCGACCCTAGGGTGTGCCACTATGGTACATTATTAGGTTAATAATAATTGAATTGAATTGGGGTTTGCGACTAACTACTCTCCCCAATTTGGCACCATTTCCGGGGAGTTCAAGTGCTTTTACAAACTATTTTTCATAAAAACTAACAAAAAAATTAAAAATTTCGAAAACTAAAAAAAGTGATTCATTGAATATCATTATTTTATTTTGGTCGAGATGCATTCTTTTAGTGATTTTTCATATGCTTGGCTTAGTACTGAGTTGTCTAGCAGGGAAGAGTCTTTTATGTTGCATATGTAACAAGATGCCGTGATGATTCAAAATAATTTCAAAATCCTTGAACAAGCATGCAAGATGGTGGCATCGCTGGCAGCTGAAGTTGATGAAGTTAAAGCGATATGGTTGGAACGACGACAACAACAAAACCAAGCTGAAGAAGAAGAGGTAAATTTTGTTCCACCAATATTTGAAGTTGAAGAACCCAAGGAGTACTTGAAGACTCAACTTGAAGATCTAATCGTCTCTCCCTGGCCATTGCTTGAAGAGGTATCTGAAGATGTCATGCCAGCTGATACAACTGTAGGAGGTCAACATGTTTTGGCTAAACATTGGTTAGATTTTGTCGATGACCAAAAGGTAAGTGACCCTCCCAACTTTGTCAAAAAATAATCAGTACCTCTATACCTCTCTCTTTCTTTGGAAGAAGATGAAGAATTCCCTGCTGAAAAATAATTCTCAGTTGCCTTGCCTGAAGAGATCATGTTTCAAGATGACCTACACAAATGGGAAGATTTTTATATTGATTGTACATGTTTTAGTCATATCCAAGTGGAACTATTTTCTAACTTCCCTTTTGAATTTTTTGAAACAGAATCACATGTGCAAGCCCGGGATGTTATAGTTGAAGAGGCCAAAGAAGTCATGGCTGAAGAAGTGGAGGACCCATTCTTTATCCTCCCCCCATATTCTAACATGTACCACATGGAAAAGGGGGAGGAGCTGATGTACTCTTTATCTGGGTTCCTCCAAGACCTGTATTAGTTTAGGATCATTGGTAGAAAGAAGTTTTGGTGTTTTTTGAGCAAGAAACCCTACCCACAATTGGATTGGGGTTAAACTGCTGCAACTGCTGGACTAGGGGCAGTAAAAACCTAGCACCCGCTTAGGGGTAAAACCAAGAATTATCCCATTTCCTCTCCATTCCTCTTTCTTTTTTATTTATTTTTCTCATATTTTCTTTATTTCATGCCTTTTAGGTCAAGTGGTAGTATCTAGGAGCTTAACTCAAAGCTGCCACTGAAAAGTAAAGTCAGGTTGTATCTTTCCTTCCTTTTATTTTTCTGACCTTATCATTATTTTGTTGAGCTGCAATGGGGGGTAGTGAAATATAGGTGTGGGGGGAGTGTCAACCTACTTAGTTGTTTGGTGTGCTTTGATTTTCTTTTTCTTTTTTATATTTTTAGTAACATTGAGCTTCAATGAATATTATGATTATTTTTCACACTTCAATTGATTTTGAGGAAGCTGAAATGGTTTTTGAAGAAATGGATTTTAAAGGATTGTTGATGTGAAAACATTTTCCTTGAATTCGATTTTCAATCATTTTTATGAGTTTGACCAATTTCTAAAATCCATGCCCATGAAACACTTACTCAAATATATTTTCCTGTCCTGTGAAGTATTCTGAACCACTTTGAAATATTCTTTCTAATACCCTCACTTTCTTGAGATAAAATTGCATTTTGTGTGAGAACCAGAACTTGTGACTTTACTCTTTTGAAGCTCTGGATTTCATTGAATGTTTTTGATATGATTAAGGCATTTTTTTGGCTATCCATATTTTATATTAAGACCTACCTTTACTTATTTCCTTCATTAGCCCTTAGATTCCATTAATTGCCTTATAGGTTTACGCCACATTACAAACTGAATTTTCCATACCTACCCGCACTCTTAGTATAATTGTGTGGATATTTCAAGTTTGAGTGTGGGGGAAGGTCCTTTCGTGTGCGTTCTTTTGGATGTGTTTCATTTGTGGGTGATATAATGTGTGTGTCAACATTTTGGGCAGTGGATGATAAAGATCAAATTGGGCATGGGTAATCCTTTCATTGTTCTTTATTGTTTCATTTGATTCTCCTTCAAAAAAATGAAAAAAATAGAAAAAAATGGAGATGATCTTGAATTTATCATTGTAATTACTTTTATGACTCATGTACCTATCTAAATTTAAGGTCATGATGGTTTTTAATTCATTGTATTCAATTTTCAGCTCATTCTCAATAAAAAAGTCAAAAAATAGAAAATAAAGTTTTGCCTTTCTGGAGCTTTTAGAAAAAAAGAAAAAATGGAAAAAAAGGGAGAACTCGGATGAAGTCATTCATTGAATTCATTTCTTGGCTCATGTCCCATGTCATACAAAAAGGGGCGGTGTTGTGTTTCACATTGTAAAGGGGGTTGAGTGAGGTTTATCCTGTGTTTTCACTTGATTATTCATGCATTGTACTTAAGAGTCTAACCTCCTCTTTCTTGCCATAAATTTTTAAATAATTTTCCCACCAACCCTAAGCCACAGAATTCACCTTAAAAATCCCTCATGATTGAATTCATTTTAATTTCACTCTGTGGAGAGATGAGAATTGTCACAAGCCTATGGTGATATATGCACTTTACAAGTATGAGTGTAACTCCAGATTTAATTTCATTTGAGTAAAGAGTGGCACAAATTTCAAGGTGAGGTAGGTTGTGATTGGGCCATGGATGGATTTATGAGGTTGAACAAATCTAAATGTTAGGAATGAAAATGATTGGGAATTTTTTTTCATATAGGAGACATGATGGAATTCCATTTTGGAAGAGATCATTGATGTTTTCTCATTTTTGATTTTTGTGTGAATTTTGATTTGGATATATGATGATTGCTCGGGAGTGCAATGGTTAAGTGTGGGGGGTGATGAAGCTATAATTTTCATATATTATATACTGTATTTCAGTTTTCTAAATCCCAACAATGTGTTATTTTATGGGAAATTGTCACATTTTTAAGTTTTAGTAGTATTTAGAGCTCAAATGCAAAAATGGTTTAATTTTGGAGTTTAACTATATTATTTTTCTTCATTATTTTGGCCATAACATTTTAAAAACTGAACCAAATTATGAAATTATTTTTTTATAGGTCTTCTTACATCATTTTTCTAATTAAATCCTTTTGGAGGGTCAGCTCAATCAATCATTTGGAGGCTCAAAATTAGCTCACAATCGGTGCCATGAAAACTGTGTGCAGATTTGGAATGATTTAAAGATGAGATTTTATATCGAATCTTACCGATCCAATGGAAATTATATTCCACAAGAAGATGGAGGGGGAATATATGAACATCTTTCATTAATTAGTCCACCTCTGAATCGGCTGTTTTAAAGGACTTAATGGCATTGGAAGTCGGAGTTGTGGAAGACAAAGAGTCACTTTGGAAGATTAAATGATCCCCATTAAATATATCATAACGCCATCATATTTGGACCAATCAGACTGAAAGTTTTTTTATGGATGCGGAATACTATATGGAACAACTTTCAAGAAGGGACCAGTTACCAATTCTTCCATTTAATGGGCCGAAAAGTCGATGCAATCCGGAGGACAAAATTTGAGCGAGTTTTCTTCTCCCATTTTCCCAATAAATTTGTACCTCCTCTCCCTTTTACAAGGATAGCCATTTTCAGGGGGAAAGGTTGAGTATTTTTATTGTAATAGTTGTTTTAATTTTTAATATATATTAGTTTAGCTTTCCTCTTCATACCTCCTTTCTCCCATTTATTTTATTTTATGTATTCTCCCTCCATTATTCCCTTCTCAACTCCACTAAAAATGGAGAACTAACCTTGGCGCTTGTTCGAGGGAGGGAATGGTGGGTTGATTGAGTTATTGAGCTGTAATTTTATTATCTTTTATTCAATTCTAATAATTTTGGTGGTGGTTAAATCGATTACAGTGAGCAGTCACCCTATTTTCTCTTCCACCAATTTCTTCTTCTCGTTTGTCTATTTTCCTTCCCTTTTCTATTTTTGTTGTGCATACGGTGGAGCATGACATGAGTAGTGATGGTCAGTGAAGAGGTATCCTAGCTAACTTTAGTAATAACATTACCCTATTTTCAGAGGTCTCGGTATGGGGTAATGACAATCCAAATGAGAAGGTGAGGTGTGACAGGTCTTGATCACCTCATTGAATTGAATTTTGAGATTCTTTATAAATAATGATATCAACCACCACGACTTCCTAAGAACAACTGCCTACTTTCTTTCTTTTAACTTCATTCTGTATTTAATTGCATCATTATATATTATATTTATATTTTATGCATTTTAAATTATCCCCCCCCCCATTTATATTATTATAATATTTTTTATTAGTTATTTTTGTAATAGTGACTATAGGAAATTAGTTCGTGTTAGCAGCCTCCTTGTGATCGACCCTAGGGTGTTCCACTACGGTACATTATTAGGTTAATAATAATTTAATTTAATTTTGGTTTGAAACTAACCACTCTCATCAATTTGGCGCCGTTTTCGGGGAGCTCAAGTGCTTTTAGACACTATTTTTCATAAAAACAAACAAAAAAATTAAAAATTTCAAAAACTAAAAAAAGTGTTGCATTGAATATCATTCTTTTTTTTGGTTGAGATGGATTCTTTTAGTGATTTTTCATATGCTTGACACAGTACTGAGTTGTCTACCAGGGAAGAGTCTTTTATGCTGCAGATGGAACAAGATGTTGCGATGATTCAAAATAATTTCAAAATCCTTGAACAAGCATGCAAGATGGTGGCATCGTTGGTGGATGAAGTTGATGAAGTTAAAGAGATATGGTTGGAATAATGACAACAACAGAACCAAGCTAAAGAAGAAGAGGTAAATGTTGTTCCACCAACATTTGAAGTTGAAGAACCCAAGGAGGACTTGAAGACTCAACTTGAAGATCCAATCGTCTCTCCTTGGACATTGCTTGAAGAGGTTTCTGAAGATGTCATGACAGCTGATACAACTGTGGGAGGTCAACATGTTTTGGATAAACATTGGTTAGATTTTGTCGAAGACCAAAAGGTAAGTGATCCTCCCAACATTGTCAAAAAATAATCAGTACCTCTATATCTCTCTCTTGCTTTGGAAGAAGATGAAGAAGTCCCTGCTGAAAAATAATTCCATGTGGCCTTGCCTGAAGTGTCCCGACCCGTCCTCGGGGCCCGTGCCGTGACTACCCCAAGCCCGCCTTCCATTGTCTAGGGGATGGAGACTAACACCAAGGCGTAATTATCGATAAAAAGGGAAGTCATTGTCTATGTAAGTAAACAAACACCATAGAGTAAGCAAGCAGAAGTAAACACTAAGTAAAACTGGGTACAAAAGAAAGTGTGAAAAAGAAAGTGGGCCAGAATACAAACCCAAACAGAAAGTAAGTACAACTGAAAAAGGGAGTACAACAACTAAAAAGTAAATCCACAATGTCGAGCCATCCAATGGAAGTTCCACCTGATGGGTGAGTACAGATAGCCACCTCAGCTCCTCGGGTCCAGCCGTCCGCTCCGTGTACGTCCCGCCCAGTGGTCCACCTCCAAGTACTGTCTCGCTCCACAAGCCTCAAACACGATCAGCGCTGTCCATCGTCTGCATCCAACACAATGTAGTGCGGGCATAGCCCGTGCAGGGGTGAGTATAAGCTACTCAATAGGGACCCTGAGACCCCCAAAGGTCTCCCAGAATCCACAATGAATAATCCACAAAAGAAATATACAACGATGAAGTAGCAACCGAAACTACTTAGGTATATTCCCATACATATACCTAAGTTATCAATTCCAGATCGGCTCCAGCATCTGAGCCCAAGTTCGATCACGTCCACACAGGATATCACAACACATTCCACAAAGGAAAGTAATTCAATAAAATCTGAGATAATGATTGGAAGTCAAGACTCAGCTCACACATGTATACTTTTTCGTAAGATGATAGAGATGATCAGATGTATCCAATGATTCATCTAAGCAGTCGGACCCACACAGGATCGTTATGTACTAACCCCCGCAATGACCCACAAAGGATCGATAGATACTAACCCCCGCAATAGACCCACACAGGATCTGACCCACAATGGATCGGTAGGCACTAGCCCACACAGGACTGCTGAGCACTGACCCACACAAGATCTGACCCACACAGGATCGGTAGCACTGATCCACGTAGGATCGCTGAGTGTTTTAGTCGTCATCGTCGAATCCATGGAGGATTTCTATACAGTCGTCATCGTCGTCGTAGTCGCAGCCAGCTCTAGGGTTTCCGCACACAGCAAGCTCGTTTCAGGAGGGTCTGCTCCATGAGTCGAGGGTCTAATACATAAACTGACACAAAGTCCGGAGTTGACGTATCCCAATGTTTTGTATTTTCAACAGGAACTCAATGTGATAGATGGTGCGTCAATCGGTCGTTCGGTCTGTGAGTTATTGGCCTTTTCATCCCAGGGGCCCGGTTGGTTATTAAGTCAAAACCAACCCGACCATACTCCAATTGTGTCCAAACCTCGAACGGAGTAACCCAAAAGGTCCATCTCACTAGGAGGAATCCAACAAAGTCAATGTCATGTCAATCGGACGTCCGGATCTCAAGTTATAAGTGTTTCCGCTCCGAGGGCCCGGTTGGTTTCGTGTACGAACCAACCCGGTCGAACCCAAAGTTATCCGAAACCTTGAGTGTAATATACCGAAATTACCGTCTCATTCCAAGGATCGCATCTCAGCTGACGGTGCATTGATCTGAGGTCCTCATCCCATGTTATGGGCAAAAGACCGAAAGAGGTCCGGAAATGGGGGTTTCGGGCCCGGACCCACCCGGCCCGCAACCCCCTGGGTCGGCCGAAGCGGGTCGAACCAAACCAGATCTGGGTCCGGCCCGGATGGCCCGGCCCAGCATGCTGGCGCGGTCCGCTAGCCAGCTCGGCGTGACCGAGCTGGGCAGACAGGGGGGGCGCTGCCGCCCTGTTTAATTAAACATGGCCCCCACGTGGGGGGTCGCTTCTCCCTTCCAGCCGGGGGTTACGAACCCCCGGTTCTCCCATGACCAGCCAGCCCGCTCCGGTCGGCTGGATACTGCCGCCACGGGACCGGCACGGTCCCGTCCCCCTACTCCGACGCCGGCGGCCGAAAGCCGGTCGCCACTCCCTACTCCGCCGCGGCCTAAGGCCGCAGCCTTGGTCTGACCGGCGCGGCGCGACAGTGTCATTCCCCTCCTCCGCGCCCCCACTCTGGCCGCGGTGCTTTTGTGATTCTCCGGCATGGCGCGATGGCGCCACGACCTTGTTCGACTTCAACGGCTCCGCGCATCCTTGCCGCATGGTCCCGCGCGGTGCGACGGCACCGCGCCATCTCTGTTCCAAACCACAACAAGGTCAACAACATAAATAAGGAAGGAGGGTCAGTCGTGTTTGTGTGGTCTGGCCCCCTCATGTTAATCGATAGCAAGTGGCTAATATTACAAAGAACTCTTGAATATTCACAAACATATATTCAAACCCCTACCTCGAGAATTGTTAAACGAAGGCTCGTCGCGGAATTGAACATCGCGGAAGAAGGCATCGCGGAAGAAGGTTCAGTACACATTGACGGAGATCGTCCAAGGGGGAACGGTGTCTCCCTTCCTTTGACGCGGAAAGAAGTAACGAAGGGATGCATGTCGGGTCATCGATCTCCGAGGAAGGCATCTCTCACCGTCGTCCGTCATCGGAGGTCGGCGTTCTTCGCGTTCTTCATCGAGGAAGAAGAACTTCAAGACTTTGAGCAATTTCTCCCAAGCCCTCTCGCACAACAAACCCCTTTAATAAAATAAGACTTGTCTTATTTTATTAACACACAAGCCAAAACTCAATTGAATTCAAAAACAATTCAATCAATTAATTGAATTAATTGAAGAGTTTTAACATCCAATTAATGTGGCATTTATTAATCCAAATAAACACAAGGATTGACCTTCATAAAAGGGTGGGTGCAGGTGCGTTACTTAATTAAAAGAGGGGGTTGAAGAAATGAATAGTTGGGGCTCGTGTGGGCCCCACCCCAAAAATATCCTATCTAGTGGAGTAGGATATAGTGGGTCCCACTCCAACCACTTAGCTTAGGTTAAACTGCCTTAAATAAAATAAAATTCGTTACACCATTTTATTTTATTCTTTTACTTAACCCAAAACAAATTAAACACTACCCCCGAGAAAACGCAACTCCAGAAAGGGTGTTCCTAAGAAATTACTGGATATGCGATTCCATCGGTGCCCTCAAAATTCGATTCCGAGCACCGGTTCAAAAGTTAGGAAAACCCCCTCATTCGTTCACTGAACGTACTCAAGCTAAACTTCAGAAAAAGATTCTGGGCACACCGGGCCCCGGATCAGGTGCCGTCAGAAACTGCGTTCTTGTAAAATCCCAAAGAAAATTAAGAAAAACTTTCCCTTGAAATTTACGGGTCTTTACATCACTCCCACCTCAGGGATTTATGTCCCCATAAAGATACATCATAAACTAGGGAAACAAATGTGGGTACTGAGCACTCCTCTTAGCCTCCCGCTCCCAAGTGCTCTCCTGGAGGTTCCCGTGCTGCCATCTGATGCGCACTACAGGAATCGACCGTCCACGTAGGACCCATTCCCATCGATCATCGATCTCCACTGGGACCTCTGGAAAACTCTCCCCATCATCAACATCCAGCTCCCCATGGTCAGTGATATGTGTCGGTTCATGCACGTATCTCCTCAACTGAGATACGTGGAAGACGTCGTGCACCCGGTGCAGCTGAAGTGGTAGAGCCAGGCGATAAGCCACCTCTCCAATCATGCTGAGGACCTGGAATGGTCCGATGAAGCATGGAGACAACTTGCCGCCTCGGCCAAATCTCCGTAATCCACGTCGAGGTGAGACCCGCAAGAAGACGTGGTCGCCATCCTCGAACTCTAGTGGCCTCCTCCTCCTGTCACCATAAGACTTCTGCCAGCTCTGAGCTATCCTCATCAACTCCTGGATGACCTGGACCTTCTCTATCGTGGCCTAGACCATCTCCGGTCCCACAAGTGATGACTCCCCAGGGTCTGTCCAGAACAACGGCGATCTACAGGGTTGGTCGTACAATGCCTGGTATGGTGCCATCCCGATGGTGGAGTGGTATCTATTGTTGTATGCGAACTCCACCAAGGGTAGGTGGTCCTCCCATCTATGACCAAAGTTGAGGACACATGCGCGGAGCATATCCTCAAGAGTCTGAATGGTCTTCTCTGTCTGACCATCTGTCAGAGGGTGAAAGGCGGTGCTCAGACGTTGTTGCGTCTCGAATGCCTCCTGCAACCCCTTCCAAAGCCGGGAAGTAAAGAAAGAATCTCGATCGGAGATGATAGATGATGAAACACCATGAATCCATACAATCTCCTGAACGTAGAGACGTCCCAAGCTCTCCACTGAGCCCTTCTCTCTGATGGGTAAGAAGTGAGCCGACTTGGTGAGTCGGTCGACAATCACCCAAATGGAGTCGTGACCTTTGGAAGTACGTGGAAGTCCAGTCACGAAGTCCACAGATATCCCATCCCACTTCCACTCCGGGACCTTCAAAGGTTATACCAAGCCTGCTGGTACCTGGTGCTCTGCCTTCACCTGCTAACAGGTGAGGCATCGAGAAACGAACTCTGCCGTAGCCTTCTTCATACCCGGCCACCAGTGCTGTCGTCTGAGGTCCTGGTAAATCTTCGCCACTCATGGATATACCGCTAAAGGGGAAGTGTGAAACTCCCTCAGCACCTCCTCCTATGAAGCAGCTGGTACCATGGTACGTCCTCTGAAAAGGATGACATTATCTCCTCCCACAGAGAATCCATCAAGTGCCTATCCTGAGGATATCTGTGCACGCCGCGTCTCAGAGTCACAGTCCCCACGTTGTGCCTCTCTGAACCACTACAGTAGTGGAGGAGTAACTGTGAGTGACTGAAGGAAGGCTGATCCATATCTATCCATGAAGTATATCTGCAAAGCGGCTAGCTACTCTGTCGCCTCCACAAGTAGGTGAATTCCCGTCCTCCTTCTAAGAGCATCGTCTACTACGTTCCCCTTTCTAAGAGTATAGACTATCTCAATGTCATAGTCCTAGAGGAACTCGAGCCATCACCACTATCTCAGGTTCAGGTCCTTCTGCGATAAGATGTACCTGAGACTCTGATGGTCAGAATAGACTGTAAAGTGCTCGCCCATCAGATAGTGTCGCCACATCTTAAGAGCGAAGACCACTGCAGCTAACTCCAGGTCATGGGTAGCGTAGTTCTGCTCATGCTGCCTCAACTAAAATGATCCATATGAGATCACGTCCCGCTCCTGAATCAGCACACATCCGAGTCTGGTCCCTGATGCATTGCAATAAACTACGTACCCTACTCCCTCCTCTGGTAGCCTCAAGATAGGCGCGCTGGTCAATCTCTGTCTCAGCTTCTGGAAGCTCTACTGACATCTGTCTGACCATACAAAGGGTTTCCCCTTCTTTTTCAAAGCTGAGAGTGGTGCCGCAACTTTGGAAAAGTCTGGAACGAATCTCCAGTAGTACCCAGCTAGACCCAAGAAACTTCGCACCTCCGTCATGCTCCTAGGTGGCTCCCAAGCTAGCACTGCTTCGATCTTCACAGGATCCACCGCAACTAATGCCTCAGAGATGACTTGTCCCAAGAAGTGGACCTCACGTATCCAGAACTAACACTTCGAGAGCTTACCATAAACCTGGTGCTCTCGGAGTGTGTCCAGTACAACCCGCAAGTGGTAGGCGTTCTCCTCCTCAGTCATCGAGTATATCAATATGTCGTCAATGAAGACCACAACAAATCAATCAAGGTAAGGCTGAATGATCTTGTTCATGAGGCCCATGAACACTGCTGGAGCATTGGTTATGCCAAATGGAATAACCAAGAACTCATAGTGGCCATATCGACATCTGAAGTCCGTCTTCTGCACGTCCTCGTCCCGAACTCTGAGTTGATGATAGCGTGACCTAAGGTCTATCTTTGAGAACCACCATGATCCCTTGAGCTGATAGAACAGGTCGTCAATCCTCGGTAGTAGATACTTGTTCATCACAGTAACCTGGTTTACGCAATGATATTCAACACAAAGTCGCAAACTCCCGTCCGCCTTCTTGGCGAACAATATCGAGGAAGCCTAGGGTGAAACACTGGGTCGGATGAATCCCTTTCCCTGCAAGTCCTCCAACTGTACCCGTAGCTATCATAGCTCAGCGGGGGCCATACGATATGCTGGGGTGGATATCGGGGCTATCCCGGGGTACAAATCAATATAAAAGTCTACCTCTCTATGAGGAGGTAGTCCTGGAACGTCTTCGGGGAAAACATCCAAATACTGATCCACCACTGCAGGAAAACCAGGAATCTGCATGTCAACTGCTCCAAGGATGAGGCTAGCCAATTGATGATTGATGGGTTGTCCTCTTCTCTGTGAGAGTACATCATGTGCTGCGAAGGCTCCCTTCTCGCCGGTGAAGGTGAACCTGCTCCCGTCGGTGCGTACACACCGCACCTTGCACCTAATACAGTCATTATGAGCATGGACTGTAGATAACCAATCCAAGCCCAAGATGACGTTGTAAGGCCTCGAAGCCACTAAAAAAAGATCACAGCCGAAGCTATCGCCTCCTAGAGTAAGATCACACTGCCGGCACCAGTGCGTAATCGTCGAGTCTGCTCCCGTAGGAGTCTCTAGCTGTAAGGATCGAGCCAATGGCTCTGTCGGAATCTTCGAGCTCCGAACAAGGGCAGCAGCTATGAAACAATGACTCACTCCTATGTCTATAAGAACTGCATAAAGGGTGGAATAGACACAGATAGTACCTCAAATCATCTCGGGCGCGCCGTGGTCATAGGCCTCCACTACCTAGATTTATGCTTGTCTCTGCCCGCCAGCTCCCTATAGTCGGGGTGGACCTCCTGGGGGGTGGTGGTGGTAGAGCCTGAAATCGTCGTCCACCACCTGCTACTCGGCCAACTCCTTCGCCTCGTCCTCTTACTCCCTGCAAACCACCACAGTTGACCCTCTTCCTTTTCCTGAGCAGTCCCTCAACTGTCTACTGCTCCTCCGCACGGCGGGTCGGGCAGTCACGAGCCATGTGGCCATGCTTGCCGCATGCGTAGCACTATCTGCCTCTCGAAAGACTGGCTCTGTGTTGTGTGCCCCACACCTCTGAGCCAGTGTCCTAAGTTCGCCTGCCTGAGGGTCTGGTCCACCTGGACCCATGTTTCATCCGTCGACTGCCAGTTGCAGAAAACTCTGCTACGTGCCGCCCTGTAGTAGGTCTCGCCACTAGTGTAAACTCAACAAAAAAACTCTCGATGAGAAGGGCTCACTCCAGTACCCCTGCTTGTGTTGAAATGCTGAGGGAGATCAGCGATGCCCTTATCTCATGCCTCAATCCCTGCTCGAAGGTCCTGGCCCGGAAGAATGGGTCACGTACCATGTCCGTCGAATAGCGTGAGAGATCGGTAAATATCACCGAGTACTGGGAGACCGTCAAGTTGCCATGCCGCAGCTGTAGAAGATCCTAGATTTGCACTGCACGGAGGGTGGCTGGGAAAAAATCCAAGTGGAAGAGGCTCTCAAAGTCCGTCCAGAGGAGTGATGCCTCATCGTGCACCTGGAGCATCAATCTCCACCACCTGCTTGTCGCCGCGTGCAGGAGACTCGCTGCAAGGATCACCATGAGGTCTACGGGTGTCCCTACCAAACAGAAAACTCATACAACTACCTCCAGCCAATCATCGGCTGCCTGAGGTTCCGTCTCCCAGTGGAACCTGGGCATTCACTGATGCTAAAACTCATATAGTTCACCAAGGCGACGTGCACTCTCAGCGGCTGGGGCTGGTAGCATCGGTGGCTCGGCGGGTAGAGGTACCGCCGGTGCCTCTGCTGTCAAAGGGCCCTGCACCGAGGCCTCGTCGCTTGGTGGGCTGCCATCACGTACAAAACTCGGAACCCTAGCTAGCTGCCATCGTGGGGCCATCCTGAAAAGAAGCAGGTGTGCCATGGTCAAACATTATACCTAGTGAGCTGACACAAAGTAATCACAAAGAAAACTTGAAACACACATGCAATCAATGTTTTCGTGCATTAAGTCGGAAATCAGAAGTCAGGGTCCTGGTGTACGGATACGTCAGCCGCCACACCAAAACTGGACTCCCTAGACTGATAACCACACCCAATACCCTTAACACTATTACTTCACATAGAATAAAGATTAGAGTCCAAAGTTCTGCGGTAGAACCAAACTCCTCTGATACCAATTTGTCACGACCCGTCCTCGGGGCCCATGCTGTGACTACCCCAAAACCGCCTTCCATAGGCTAGAGGATGGAAACTAGCACCAAGGCATAATTCCCGATAAAAAGGGAAGGCATTTCCTATGTAAGTAAACAAACACCACAGAGTAAGCAAGCAGAAGTGAACACTAAATAAAACTGGGTACAAAAGTATGTGCAGAAAAGTAAGTGGGCCAGAATACAAACCCAAACTGAAAGTAAAGTACAACTGAAAAAAGGAGTACAACAACTGAAAATTAAAGCCGCAACATCAAGCCATCCACTCGAATTCCCAGCTGAAGGGTGAGTACAGATAGCCACCTCATCTCCTCGGGTCCAGCCGTCCGCTCTGTGTACATCCGACCCAGTGATCCACCTCCAGGTACAGTCTCACTCCACAAGCCTCAAACATGATTAGCGTTGTTCGTCGTCTGCATCCAACACAATGTAGTGCAGGCATAGCCCATTCAGGGGTGAGTATAAGCTACTCAGTAGGGACCCCGAGACCCCCGAAGGTCTCCCAGAATCCACAAAGGATAATCCACAAAAGAAAGATACAATCACGAAGTAACAACCGAAACTACTTAGGTATATGCCCATACATATTCCTATGTTATCAATTCCAGATCGGCTCCAGCATCTGAGCCCAAGTTCGATCACGTACACACAGGATATCACAACACATTCCACAATGGAAATCAAGTCAATCATATCGAGGATAATGATTGGAAGTCAAGACTCAGCTCACGCAGGTATACTTTTTCGTAAGATGATAGAGATGATTAGATGTAGCCACTGATTCATCTAAGCCATTGGACCCACACATGATCGTTAGGTACTAACCCCCACAATGACCCACAAAGGATCAATAGGTACTAACCCCCGCAATGACCCACACAGGATCTGACCCACACAGGATCGGTAGGCACTGGCCCACACAGGACCACTGAGCACTAACCCACACAGGATCTGACCCACATAGGATCGGTAGCACTGATCCATGTAGGATCGCTGAGGGTTGTAGTCGTCACCATCGAATCCACGGAGGATTTCTGTACAGTCGTCATCGTCGTCACAGTCGCAACCAGCTCTAGGGTTTTCGCACACAGCAAGCTCGTTTCGGGAGGGTCCGCTCCACGAGTCGAGGTTCTGATACATCAACTGACACAAATTCTAGAGTTTATGTATCCCAAAGTTCTGTGTCATCAACCGGAACTCAACGTGATAGATGGCGCGTCAATCGGTCGTCCGGTCTGTGAGTTATTGGCTTTTTCGTCCCAGGGGCCTGGTTGGTTTTTAAGTAAAAAACAACCCGACTGTACTCCAACTGCGTCCAAACCTCGAGCGGAGTAAGCTAAAAGGTCCGTCTCACTAAGAGGAATCCAACAAAGTCAAAGGCACGTCAATCAGACATTCGGAGCTCAAGTTATAAGTGTTTCCACTCCGAGGGCCCGGTTGGTTTCGTGTACGAACCAACCCATCCAAACACAATGTTCTCCAAAACCTTGAGTGTAATATACTGAAATGACCATCTCGATCCAAGGATCACATTGCAGCTGACGGTGCATCGATTGGAGGTCCGCAGACCAAGTTATGGGCAAAATACTGAAACAGGTCCAGAAATGGGGGTTTCGGGCCCGAGACCATCCCGGCCCAAGACCCCCTAGGTCGGCCGAACTGGGTCGACCCAAACCGGATCCGGGTCCGGCCCGCTTGGGCTCGGCCTGGCTCGGAGCGCTGGCGCGGTCCCATGTCCTGCTCGGCGTGACCGAGCTGGGCGGACAAAGGGAGGGGGGGGCGCTGCCTCCCTGTTTAATTAAACGCAGCCCCCACGTGGGGGGTCGCTCCTCCCTTCCAGCTGGGGGTTACGAACCCCTGGTTTTCCCCTAACCGGCCGACCCACTCCGGCCGGCCGGCTACTGCCGCCACGGGAACGGCGCGGTCCTGTCCCCCTGCTCCAACACTGGCGGCCGGAAGCCGGCCACCGCTCCCTGCTCCGCCGCAGCCTTGGTCTGACCGGCGCGGCCCGACAGCGCCGCGAACTTGTTCGACTTCAACGGCGTGGCGCGACGGCACCACACATCCTTGACGCATGCTCCCCTGCAGTGCAATGGAACCGCACCATCTCTGTTCCCAACCATAATAAGGTCAGCAACAGAAATAAGGGAGGAGGGTTGGTCGTGTTTTTGCGGCCCGGCCCCCTCCCGTTAATCAATTGCAAGTGTATAAGATTATGAAGAACGCTCGAATATTCACAAACATATATTCAAACCCCTACCTTGAGCGTTGTTGAATGAAGGCTCGTCGCGGAATTGAACGTCGCGGAAGAAGGCATCGCGGAAGAAGGTTCTGTACACGTTGACGGAGATCATCCAAGGAGGAACGGTGTCTCCCTTCCTTTGGCGTGGAAAGAAGGAATGAAGGGATGCATGTCGGGTCGTCGATCTCCGAGGAAGGATTCTCTCACCATCTTCTGTCGTCGGGGGTCAGCGTTCTTCGCGTTCTTTGTCGAGGAAGAAGAACTTCAAGACTTTGAGCAATTTCTCCCAAGCCCTCTTGCACAACAAACCCCTTTAATAAAATAATACTTGTCGTATTTTATTAACACACAAGCCAAAACTCAATTGAATTCAAAAACAACTCAATCAATTAACTGAATTAATTGAAGAGTTTTAACGTCCAATTAATGTGGCGTTTATTAATCCAAATAAACTCAAGGGTTGACTTTCATAAAAGGGTGGGGGGTGCTGGTGCGTTACTTAATTAAAAGAGGGAGTTTAAGAAATGAATAAGTGGGGCTCGTATGGGCCCCACCCCCACAAATATCCTACCTAGTGGAGTAGGATATAGTGGGTCCCACTCCAACCACTTAGCATAGGATAAACTGCCTTAAATTAAATAAAATTGGTTGCATGATTTTATTTTATTCTTTTACTTAACCCAAAAAAAATTAAGCACTACACCCGAGAAAACGCAACTCCAGAAAAGGTGTTCCTAAGCAATTATCGGCGCTACGATTCCATCGGTGCCCACGGAATTTGATTCCGAGCACCGGTTCAAAATATAGGACAACCCGCTTGTTCGTTCACTAAACTTACCTGAGCTAACCTTTGGAAAAAGATTCTGGGCACACCGGGCCTCGGAATCAGGTGCAGTCAGAAACTGCGTTCTTGTAAAATCGCAAAGAAAATTAAGAAAAAAATTTCCCTTGAATTTTACGGGTCTTTACATGATGAGATCATGTTTCAAGATGACCTACACGAATGGGAAGATTTTTATATTGATTGTTCATGTTTTAGTCATATCCAAGTGGAACTATTTTCTAACTTCCATTCTGAATTTTTTGAAACAGCATCACATGTGCAAGCCCGGGATGTTATAGTTGAAGAGGAAAAAGAATTCATGGCTAAATAAGTGGAGGACCCATTATTTATCCTCCCCCCATATTCTAACATGTACCACATGGAAAGGGGGGAGGAGCTAATGTACTCTTTATGTGGGTTCCTCCAAGACCTGTATTAGTTGAGGATCATTGGTAGAAAGAAGTTTTGGTGGTTTTTGAGAAAGAAACCCTACCCACAATCAGATTGGGGTTAAAATACTACAACTGCTAGACTAGGGGCAGTAAAAACATAGCACCTGCTTGGGGGTCAAACCAAGCATTATCCCCTTTCTTCTTCATTCATCTTTATTTTTTATTTATTTTTCTCATATTTTCTTTATTTCATGCCTTTTAGGTCAAGTGGTAGTATCTAGGAGCTTAAATCAAAGATGCCACTAAAAAATAAAGTCTGTTTATATCATTCCTTCCTTTAATTTTTCTGCCCTGATCATTATTTTGTTGAGCTGCAATGGGGGGTAGTGAAATCTAGGTGTGGGGGGAGTGTCAACCTACATAGTTGTTTGGTGTGCTTTGTTTTTCTTTTTCTTTTTCATATTTTTAGTAACCTTGAGATTCAATGAATATTCCGATTATTTTTTACACTTCAATTGATTTTGAGGAAGTTGAAATGGTTTTTGAAGAAATGGATTTTAAAGGATTGTTGATGTGAAAACTTTTTCCTTGAATTCGATTTTTAGGAATTTTTATGAGTTTGACCAATTTCTGAAATCCATTCCCATGAAACACTAACTAAAATATATTTTCATGTCATGTGAAGTATTCTGAACCACTTTGAAATATTCTTTCTAATACCCACACTTTCTTGAGAGAAACTTGGATTTTGTGTGAGAACCAGAACTTGTGACTTTTCTCTTTCAAAGCTTTGGATTACATGGAATGTTTTTTATATGATTGATGCATTTTTTTGGCTAGCCATATTTTATCTTGACACCTACCTTTACATATTTCCTTCGTTAGCCTTTAGATTACATGAATTGTCGTATTGGATTAATCCACATTACATGCTGAATTTTCCATACCTACCCGCACTCTTAGTATAATTGTGTGGATATTTCAAGTTTGAGTGTGGGGGAAGGGCCTTTCGTGTACGTTCTTTGGGATGTGTTTCATTTGTGGGTGATGTGATGTGTGTGTCAAAATTTTGGGCAGTGGATGATAAGGATCAAATTGGGCATGGGTAATCCTTTCATTGTGCTTTATTGATTCATCTGGTTCTCCTTCATAAAAAATGAAAAAAAATAAAAAAATGGAGATGAGCTTGAATTTATCATTGTACTTCCTTTTATCACTCATTTCCTTATCTAAATTTAAGGTCATGACGTTCATTAATTCGTTGTATTAAATTTTCATCTCATTCTCAATAAATAAAGTCAAAAATAAAGAAAATAAAGTTTTTCCTTTCTAGAGATTTTAAAAAAAAGAAAAAAAAGAAAAAAAGGGAGAACTCGAATGAAGTCATTCATTGGATTTATTTCCTGGCTCATGTTCCATGTCATACAAAAATGGGTGGTGTTGTGTTTCACATTGTAAATGGGGTTGAGTGAGGTTTATCCAGTGTTTTCACTTGATTATTCATGCATTGTACTTTAGAGTCTAACCTCCTCATTCTTGCCTTAAATTTTTAAATCATTTTCCCACCAACTCTAAGCCACAGAATTCGCCTGAAAAATTCCTCATGATTCAATTCATTTTCCTATTTCACTCTGTGGAGAGATGAGAATTGTCACAAGCCTATGGTGATATATGCACTTTCCAAGTATGAGCGTAACTCCAGATTTAATTTCTATTGAGTGAAGAGTGGCACAAATTACAAGGTGAGGTAGGTTTTGATTGGGCCATGGATGGATTTATGAGGTTGAAAAAATTTAAATGTGAGGAATTGAAATGATTTGGAATTGTTTTTCATAGAGGATACATGATGTAATTTCATTTTGGAAGAGATCATTGATGTTTTCTCAGTTTTTATTTTTGTGTGAATTTTGATTTGGATATATGATGATTGCTCGGGAGTGCAATGGTTAAGTGTGGGGGAGTGATGAAGCTATAATTTTCATATATTATATACTTTATTTCAGTGTTTTAAATCCCACCAATGTGTTATTTTATGGGAAATTGTAACATTTTTTAGTTTTAGTGGTATTTAGAGCTAAAATGAAAAAATGGTTTAATTTTGGTGTTTAAATATATTATTTTTATTCATTATTTTGGCCATAACATTTTAAAAACTGAAAAAAATTATGAAATTAATTTTTTATAGGTTTCCTTACTTAATTGGACGAATTTAATACTTTTGGAGGGCCAGCTCAATCAATCATTTGGAGGCTCAAAATCAGCTCATAATCCGTGCCTTGAAAACTGTGTGCAGATTTGGAATGTTTTAAAGCTGAGCTATTATATCGAATCTGACCAATCCAATGGAGCTTATATTCAACACGAAGCTATAGGGGTAATAAATGAACATCTTTAATTCAGTAGTCCACGTCTTAATCGGCTGTTTTCAAGGACTTAATGGAATTGGAAGTTTGGGTTTTGGAAGACGAAGAGTCACTTTGGAAGATTAAATGATCTGCACTAAATCTACCATAACCCCATCATATGTGGACCAATCGGACTGAACTTTTGTTTATAGACGCGGAAGACTATATGGAACAACTTTCAAGAAGGGAGCGGTTACCAATTCTGCAATTTAATGGGCCTAAAAGTCGATGCAATCTGGAGGACAAAATTTGAGCGAGTTTTCTTCTCCCATTTTCCATATAAATTTGTACCTCCTCTCCCTTTAACAAGGATAGCCATTTTCAGGGGGCAAGGTTGAGTATTTTTATTTTAATAGTTGTTTTAATTTTTAATATATATTAATTTATCTTTCCTATTCATACCTCCTTTATCCCATTTATTTTATTTTATGTATTCTCCCTCCGTTATTCCCTTCTCAACTCCACTAAAAATGGAGAACTAACCTCGGCGCTTGTTCGAGGGAGGGAATGGTGGGTTGATTGAGTTATTGAGATGTAATTTTATTATCCTTTATTCAATTATAAGAATTTTGGTGGTGGTTAAATCGATTACAGTGAGCGGTCACCCTGTTTTCTCTTCCACCAATTTCTTCTTCTCGTTTATCTATTTTCCTTCCCTTTGCTATTTGTGTTGTGCATACGGTGGAGCATGACATGAGTAGTGATGGTCAGAGAAGAGGTCTCCTAGATGACTTTAGGAAGAGAAATACCATGTATGCAGAAGTCTCGGTATGGGGTAATGAAAATCCAAATGATAAGGTGAGGTGTGACAGGTCTTGATCACCTTATTGAATTGAATTTTGAGATTCTTTATAAACAATGATTTCAACCACCACGACTTCCTAAGAACAACTGACTACATTATTTCATTTAACTTCATTCTGTATTTCATTGCATCATTATATATTATATTTATATTTTATGCATTTTAAATTATCCCACCCATTTATATTATTATTATATTTTTATATTAGTTATTTTTATAATAGTGACAATATGAAATTAGTTCATGTCAGTGGCCTCCTTGTGATCGACCCTAGGGTGTGCCACTATGGTACATTATTAGGTTAATAATAATTTAATTGAATTGTGGTTTCCGACTAACCACTCTCATCAATTTGGAGCTGTTTCCGGGGAGGTCAAATGCTTTCACACACTATTTTTCATAAAAACAAACAAAAAAATTTCAAATTTCAAAAACTAAAAAAAATGATTCATTGAATATCATTCTTTTTTTTGGTCTAGATGGATTATTTTAGTGATTTTTCTTATGCTTGGCATAGTAATGAGTTGTATAGCATGGAAGAGTCTTTTATGCTATAGATGGAACAAGATTCCACGATGATTCAAAATAATTTCAAAATCCTTGAACAAGCATGCAAGATGGTGGCATCGCTGGCGGCTGAAGTTGATGAAGTTAAAGCACTATTTTTGGAACGACGACAACAACAGAACCAAGATGAAGAAGAAGAGGTAAATGTTGATCCACCAACATTTGAAGTTGAAGAACCCTAAGAGGACTTGAAGACTCAACTTGAAGATCCAATCGTCTCTCCTTGGCCATTTCTTGAAGAGGTTTCTGAAGATGTCATGTCAGCTGATACAAATGTGGGAGATCAACATGTTTTGGATAAACATTGGTAAGATTTTGTCGAAGAACAAAAGGTAAGTGATCATCCCAACTTTGTCAAAAAATAATCAGAACCTCTATATCTCCCTCTTTCTTTGGAAGAAGATGAAGAAGTCCCTTCTGAAAAAGAATTCCCTGTGGCCTTGCCTGAAGAGATCATGTTTCAAGATGACCTACACAAATGGGAATATTTTTATATTGATTATTCATGTTTTAGTCATATCCAAGTGGAACTATTTTTTAACATCCCTTCTGAATTTTTTGAAACAGCATCACATGTGTATGCCAGGGATGTTATAGTTTATGTGGCCAAAGAAGTCATGGCTGACGAAGTGGAGGACCCATTCTTTATCCTCCCCCCATATTCTAACATGTACCGCATGGAAAAGGGAGAGTAGCTGATGTACTATTTATGTGGGTTCCTCCAAGACCTATATTAGTTGACTATCATTATGAGAAAGAAGTTTTGGTGGTTTTTGAGCAAGAAACCCTACCCACAATCGGATTGGGGTTAAACTACTGCAACTGCTGGACTAGGGGTACTAGAAACCTAGCACCCGCTTGGGGGGTCAAACCAAGCATTATCCCCTTTCTTCTACATTTCTCTTTCTTTTTTATTTATTTTTCTCATATTTTCCTTATTTCATGCCTTTTAGGTCAAGTGGTAGTATCTAGGATCTTAACTCAAAGCTTCCACTGAAAAATAAAGTCAGGTTGTATCTTTCCTTCCATTTATTTTTCAGCCCTTATCATTATTTTGTTGAGCTTCAACGGGGGGTAGTGAAATCTAGGTGTGGGGGGAGTGTCAACCTACATATTTGTTTGGTGTGATTTGTTTTTCTTTTTCTTTTTCATATTTTTAGTAACCTTGAGCTTCAATGAATATTCTGATTATTTTTCACACTTCAATTGATTTTGAAGAAGTTCAAATGGTTTTTGAAGGAATGGATTTTAAAGGATTGTTGATGTGAAAACTTTTTCCTTGAATTCGATTTTCAAGCATTTTTATGAGTTTGACCAATTTCTGAAATCCATGCCCATGAAACACTAACTCAAATATATTTTCCTGTCCTGTGAAGTATTCCGAACCACTTTGAAATATTCTTGCTAATACCCACACTTTCTTGAGAGAAACTTAGATTTTTTGTGAGAACCAAAACTTGTGACTTTTCTCTTTCGAAGATTTTGATTTCATGGAATGTTTTTGATATGATTGAGGCATTTTTTTGGCTGGCCATATTTTATCTTGAGACCTACCTTTACATATTTCCTTTTCTATCCCTTAGATTCAATGAATTTCCTTATAGGTTTAAGCCACATTACAAGCTGAATTTTCCATACCTACCCGCACTCTTAGTATAATTGTGTAGATATTTCAAGTTTGAGTGTGGGGGAAGGGCCTTTCGTGTGCGTTCTTTGGGATGTGTTTAATTTTTGGGTGATGTGATGTGTGTGTCAACATTTTGGGCGGTGGATGATAAAGATCAAATTGGGCATGGGTAATCCTTTCAATGTGCTTTATTGTTTCATCTGGTTCTCCTTCAAAAAAATGAAAAAAATAGAAAAAAAAATGTAGATGAGCTTGAATTTTTCATTATACATCCTTTTATCACTCATGTCCCTATCTAAATTTAAGGGCATGATGGTCATTAAATCATTGTATTAAATTTTTGGCTCATTCTCAATAAAAAAAGTCAAAATAAGAAAATAAAGTTGTGCCTTTCTAGAGCTTTAAAATAAAAGAAAAAAATGAAAAAAGGGGAGAGCTCAGATGAATTCATTCAATGGATTCATTTCCTGGCTCATGTCTCTTGTCATAAAAAAGGGGCAGTGTTGTGTTTAAAATTGTAAAGGGGGTTGGTGAGGTTTATCCTGTGTTTTCACCTGATTATTCATGCATTGTACTTAAGAGTCTAACCTCCTCATTCTTGCCTTAAATTTTTAAATCATTTTCCCACCAACTCTAAGCCATAGAATTCACCTGAAAAATTCCTCATTATTGAATTCATTTTCATGTGTCACTCTATGGAGAGATGAGAATTGTCACATGCCTATGGTGATATATGCACTTTCCAAGTATGAGCGTAACTCCAGATTTAATTTCTCTTGAGTGAATAGTGGCATAAATTTCAAGGTGAGGTAGGTTGTGATTGGGCCATGGATGGATTTCTGAGGTTGAAAAAATTTAAATATGAGGAATGAAAATGATTGGGAATTGTTTTTCATAGAGGATACATGATAGAATTTCATTTTGGAAGAGATCATGGATGTTTTCTCATTTTTGATTTTTGTGTGGATTTTGATTTGGATATGTGTTGATTTCTCGTGAATGCAATGGTTAAGAGTGGGGGAGTGATGAAGCTATAATTTTCATATATTATATACTATATTTCAGTTTTCTAAATCCCAAAAATGTGTTATTTTAAGGGAAATTTTCACATTTTTAAGTTTTAGTGGTATTTAGTGCTCAAATGAAAAAATGGTTTAATTTTGGTGTTTAACTATATGATTTTTCCTCATTAGTTTGGCCATAACATTTTACTCACTGAACCAAATTATAAAATTCCTTTTTTATAGATTTCCTTACAGCATTGGACGAATTTAATCCTTATTGAGGGCTAGCTCAATCAATAATTTGGAGGCTCAAAATCAGCTCACAATTCGTGCCTTGAAAACTGTGTGCAGATTTGGAATGTTTTAAAGCTGGGATTTTATCTCGAAGAGGACCGATCCAATAGAGATTATATTCAACAAGAAACTGTAGAGGGAATAAAGGAACAACTTTCATTAAGTAGTACACATCTGAATCGGCTGTTTTCAAGGTCTTGATGGCATTGGAAGTCGGAGTTGTGGAAGACGAAGAGTCACTTTGGCAGATTAAATGTTCCACACTAAATCTACGATAACGCCATCATATGTGGACCAATCGGACCGTCATTTTTTTATTGACGCGGAAGACTTTATGGAACAACTTTTAAGAAGGGACCAGTTACCAATTATACCATTTAATGGGCCGAAAAGTCGATGCAATCCGGAGGACAAAATTTGAGTGTGTTTTCTTCTCCCATTTTCCCTATAAATTTGTACCTCCTCTCCCTTTTACAAGGATAGCTATTTTCAGGGGAAAGGTTGAGTATTTTTATTGTAATAGTTGTTTTAATTTTTAATATATATTAGTTTATCTTTCCTCTTCATACCTCATTTCTCCCATTTATTTTATTTTATGTATTCTCCCTCCGTTATTCCTTTCTCAACTCCACTAAAAATGGAGAACTAACCTCGGCACATGTTCGAGGGTGGGAATGGTGGGTTGATTGAGTTATTGAGCTGTAATTTTATTATCCTTTATTAAATTATAAGAATTTTTGTGGTGGTTAAATCGATTATAGTGAGCAGTCACCCTATTTTCTCTTCCACCAATTTCTTCTTCTCATTTATCTATTTTCCTTCCCTTTGCTATTTGTGTTGTGCATATGGTGGAGCATGACAAGAGTAGTGATGGTCAGAGAAGAGGTCTCCTAGCTGAATTTAGGAAGAGAATTACCCTGTATTCAGAGGCCTCGGTATGGGGTAATGACAATCCAATCAAGAAGGTGATGTGTGACCGGTCTTGATCTCCTAATTGAATTGATATTTGAGATTCTTTATAAACAATGATATCAACCACCATGACTTCCTATGAACAACTGCCTAATTTATTTCTTTTAACTTCATTCTGTATTTCATTGCATCACTATATATTATATTTATATTTTATTCATTTTAAATTATCCCCCCATTTATATTATTATTATATTTTTATATTAGTTATTTTTGTAATAGTGACAATAGGAAATTAGTTCGTGTTAGCGGCCTCATTGTGATCGACCCTAGGGTGTGCCACTACGGTACATTATTAGGTTAATAATAATTTAATTGAATTTTGGTTTGCGACTAACCACTCTCATCAATGTTTCCAAAGTCACTAAACCTATAAGGTTCTTGAAAATTAATTATTGTTATCAATAAGGAAAATTCTTCTAAAATGATTCAATATCTATGTATTCGAAGGGCGAGTCACAAAAGTTGGTATCAGGGTAGTGTCTTGTTAATAATTGGAAATTACTATTATAAAACATTAGTGAATACCCTTGTGGATAGGTCTAAGATATAATACACCATCCTGAATCTTTGGTAATGTACATAATGTGTTGGTTTTCTAGAATAGACATCCCTATTTGAATATAGTAAAGCAGATACAACTATGGCACAAATTCACCTAGGGGTAAAAACATTAAAAGGGGTAGATTGGGTATTAACTCGATTGTCACTAGTTCATGATGAGGGGTCTAAATACTAAAAACCTTGATAGAAACTATTTGGAGAAATTCTAAGATTAGTTTTCATTTTCCTTATAAACCATTGTGATGGATTGGAATAGATTATGATCATGGATGGCCCCAATTAAACCAAACCTATCAAAGAGTGAAAAGTAGGTGTCATAATTTAGACATTTTGTAAATTATTTTTCAATATATATCAATATGATTATTATTAATCACACTTGGATTCTTGGTTTTTGAAGTTCCAAAGGATAGAATTAAAACTGAAAAGGGGGGATTGAATCAGTTGTTCACTTTCTCTATATTTTAGATATGTTAGAAACATATCCCCTTTATGATATTAATATTCATTTCCTTATAAAATTTTTGTAAATACTCCTCCATAACAAATTAGGAAAGCAACTAAAGTACACACGATTTACAAGGTTCGGCCTCAGTGTGAAAACCTACATCCTTTTCATAGCCACTCCTATGGGTCTATGTAAATCCACCATTATAAAGAGTGATTATAGCTTTTTATAACTCCAATTAGACACCATTTATCACACGATAGGAATGATTATACTAACTTCCGTCAGTTTACAGTGTTTTCATATAAAAAAATTGATCCAAACAAAAGAATAAATAATTTTTTGAACATGATCCACAATTTATCAGTATGAATCCTTAGTTAGATTTGGCTAGATCTAATTTTCTAAAACTGACAAGTATTGAATTGATTATATCAATATGATGATTATGGATCTAATTCTATCAATATAATAAATTCTGATTTGATTCTCTCAATATAATGAATATGGATTTGATTCAATCAATAATATTGAATCAATATGATAATCTGATTCTCAATTGTCAAAACATAAACTCTTCTCAAATTCTCAATTATATCTTCTTTAGTTTGATTGAATCAATATGATCTTCTCAATTCAATCTCTCTCAATCCAGTAAACAAACATTTAACTATCTGATCATCCTCACAAGATTTGTAGCCAGCAATGAATTTCACTTGATTTATTCAGTGATATTTCTATTCTGCCTTCATTAAAGTTCATTCTGAACAAATGATTTGAGAAATTATTTATAGGTGACTCTGAAAACAAAAGCGGGAAGCTTGAAAACATTCCATGCTTCCTCAAATTTCAAAACTCCCCAAATCACTCACATTTAAACTTCAACATTTAATTCTTCAATCCTCCTTATATTTTTCTGATATTATTGAAAATTTGAATTTCATGTTTGAACTCTCCAAATATTTATAAAACTTCAAGAATTTTATTTTTGAGTCTTCTTTGTAATAAACTCATTATGAATCCTTTTCATTCTTAGCTCAATATGAATATGTTTCTTTATCATATTATTATGAATCTATTTACTTCTCATCTCATTATGAATTTTTCCCTTCTTATCTCATTAAGATATGCCTTTAGCTTTAGCCTGATGGTATCTTCATAGTGATGGAATTCTCATTACGATGTAATTCCCATTATAATGGATTTTTCTATTATGATGGAAATCCTATAATAGTGAAATTACTATTATGATTGAATCTCCATACTTCAACTTTAAAATTCTTCAAACATCATAAGCTTCATACATTCTGTCATATGGATCCAATCTTCTAAAACATTATACTTTTAGTGGATTTATTCATAATTATGGAATCCTCATTACGATGATATTCTCATTATGATAGAATTTCTCATTATTATGGAATTATTTACTCTTCAATTTGTAATTTCTTCAAAACAATTGACCATTTCTTCAAAATCTTTTATCACGAAAGAGTTCATGATTTTTGTTAACTTCATGGTCAACAAAGCATCATCTGACTTGGTTTAAAAAGTATGAAAACTTTCAAAATCTCAAATTCACTTTCTTCAAAAAAACGTTTTTAGCATTAATAAGACTTCTTCACTCAGAAAATTCTTTTGTTCTCTAATTACAATAAAGGTAGACTTACCGTAAAAAAATCTTATTATTATTTTGTATCTAATGATCTAAATATGATGCAGATGGATCTGATTATTTCAGAAACTTTTTAATTTCATAAAAAATCTCATTACGATGGACTATATTAGATTCCTAGATAACAAAAATATTCTTATACAAAAAGGTTAGTTGTCTAAAATTAAAATAAAATAATTGTTAAAAAAATTTATCACAAAGTTTCTTTAATCTCCCCATTTGGATTTGTCGATAACCCTTGTTAACAACTTTCCAACTCTCAGAAATTTCCCATAACTCAAGTTTTATTTATGACTTTTATCAAAACATATCCTTTCTCAAAAGGGAGTTTCCTAACACCACACTAGAGAATAATGTAATGTTTCTGAAGGAAATCCATCCCACGGTGTCAATCAAGTTTTGTGGCCATGTAAAGGTAAATACCCTATCTTTTTCACTTTGAAACCACACTATTGTATAGAGTAATTTTTTTGAAGGAATTTTATCCCTCGATGGAAATAAAGTTTTGTTTCCATGTAAAGATACCCCCTCACATTTTTTCACATTACTTTTTCTCACCCCCATTTTATGATAACCACAAATTCATATTAATTTACGAAAGATAAGTAAAAACTTCTTACAAAGTAAAAATTTGTCACTTTCCTTCCACCTTTATCAACATAATCAAAATCACAATGGGGGTTCTTCCTTATGAGGTTTAGGAAGAAATAGAAGGATACTGAACATGAAGTTTCAATCTCAATTCCACACACCTTTATTTCATCATTGATTTTTTAAAGATATCATCAATTTGATAATTTATTGAAATTTATTCCATAAACATATCTCTAGAAGCAACTTTATCTTTTATAAAGAGAAACATTTTACCAATGTGCTTTGATATTTAATTTTGGACATGATTCATAGAAATATCAATTTCACTTTGTTTATCACAAAGTATCTTCAATGTTTTAAAAACCTCTACTTTCAAATATTCCAAATAAACTTTCATCCATAACATTTTAGAATAAGCTTGAGTAGATAAAACATATTCCGATTCATTTTTTCTCAAAGTTACTAAACTTTTTTTCTTATTATTCCAACTCACACAAAATTCACCCAAGAAAAATGTTCCTCCTGAGGTTGATTTTCTATGATTATAATCTTCAACCCAATCAGTATTAGTATAACCATGAAAATTCATCTCCATATTTCATTTGTATAATAACTCATGTAAATTTGTTCCTTTTACATATCTCATAATTCTTTTTTATTCCAATATATTTGATTCTTTAAAATTATTTTGATACCTGGAAAGAAATCATAACATAAAAAATATCAGAAATTTAGGTTGTAAGGTAACAAAGACTTCCTATAATATTTTTAAATACTTTTTGATTCACATTTATTTCTGATTCATCTTTACTCAACATTGTGCTCACTGAAATACGAGTTGAAACTTCATTGGATTCCACCACCCAAAACTTCATTAACAATTCCAAATAATACTTTTCTTGAGGTAATAAAATGTATTTTTCCAGTTTTATTGAACTTGTAACACAATGAAGTAAGTTTATTCACCTAATATAGATATTTCAAATTTCTTCTTCATTTCCTCAGCAAATGTTTTACAAAAATATTATCTAACCCCAAAAAAATTTATCATACACATAAACAATTACAATTAGAGATCTAGAGTAATTATATTTCATATATAAGTTTCTATCAACTTTCATTTAGGAAAATTTAATATTATCAAACAATTGTCAAGTTTTTAATACCAAGAACATGGACTTTTTTTCATCCCATACAAATATTTATTTAATTTACTAGAGTTTTTTTCATCTTTATCAAATAGAAACCCAAAATTTTTTTCAATGTAAACTTATTCCTCAACCTGACTATTTAAAGAATCTAACCATACATCCATCTGATATTCTTTTTAGTTATGATGTGCAGCCACTGAAATAAACATTCTAATTGTTTCTATTATTGCAACAGGGTAAAAGTTTATTCAAAATCCACATATTCCACTTTTTTATATCCTTTAAAAAAGCCTATCTTTATTTCATAAAAATTATCCATGTTCAATTAACTTATTTCTATAAATCCACTTGGTTCTGATGACATTTTTATTTGATGTTTGTGAAACAGGTTCCCATGTTTCATTATTTTTAATCTGATCCAACTCTCCATTCATTAGATCTTCCCATTTTTTTGTTTAATAGCTCTTGAGACAAATTTTGGTTCAAATTTTGAGATAATTATAGTTTGATTATCTAATATCAACTTTATTCTTGTCTAAACTAGAGTCTTATGATTTCCAAAAATGTTTTTGGATTCAACATGTTTTTTGAAATGTAGGAAATTTTAAAGTTTCTTTCCCACCTTAAATTTCCTCATCACATGATCCTTCTGAGTCTTTAATATGATGTTTTAAATTACATTCACTATTTTTTTAATTCTCCCATTTATCCTTCTCAACATTCTCAACAACTTTGGTCATGGAACTTCAATTGTCAATTACTTTCACATCATATGAGTCCACCAACTTTTGTAAACATTTATTCCAACATTTGTAGCTTCTTCCATTTGGTGAATAACCCAACAAATTTCATTCCTCAGCTTACTCATCAAACTTTCCAAAATTTGTATTTTTGATTTTGAGAAAATGTAGACTTCCAAAAAAATGAATGTTTCTGACGTTTTCGTCGGGGCGTGCGCATCTGTCCGTCCGCGGAGGAGGACGCGCTGCGCTTGTTGCCCCGCATTCCCTCTTTCCAAAGGCGGGTGGAATTCTCTCCTTATTCAGGGACGTCTGCTCCTTGATCGAAACAGGATGATGGGATGTCGGTTCTTCCTTTTGTGGATTCCTCCTCAGAACTCATCACCTAGTCCGGGTCTCCCTCATAGATTTAATACGTAGTTCGTGAAACTATTCCCAGTGCCATGTTTCCATAGACACCGGTTAATTACACTGCTTCTATCGGGACATTCCAAAGGGTCCAGTTAGGGCAGAAACCTTCAGTTGGGGAAGTAGTCACGTTGAGGCATCAGTAGCGTGTCTGGATGCTGGGGAACCTGGCATGTCTGTCTATTATCCCTAGTCACAGGGCTTCTCGAGGGCGTGGAAGCCCGAGGCATCCCACATCGAGCGCGGGGAATTATATGCCATAGACACATATCTGAGGTTTTCCTCAGCTTCCCGTGTTTAACACAGGGTATGCTGCGAGTTTAACGTCTAGCGGAGACGGATCAAGCCGATGAGAGCATTAGCTAGAACAGATTGGATTGAGGGATTTCCCTTGAAGGGATGCCAATACTGGGGCCAGCCCATGGGCAGCTGTGAAGAGGAGCGCACCGACATGGTCTCACCGGGATATGACGGTCCGGGTGAGGGTCGGGGTGGATGGTGGATGGATGAATGAAGTGGAGGGTGGAACGGTAAAGAACCATCGCAAGGGAAACGGTGAAGTTGGGCTTGAGCCTTGAAAGGGCTTCCTATGTATCCCCGTGGCAGGGAATCAAAGTCTGCGTAGTTCGGGATGGTGTCGGTGAACCGGCATGAGGGTGGACCTTGGTCCGATGCGTCAGCGAACCGACGTGAAGGTAGACCCGTGGGTCCACTAGTGGTGGGATTGAACCTTGGGAAGGTTTCTTATGTACCATGCCTTGACACGGATCAAAGTCCTTGTAGTTCAAAGGATTGATGGAATACAGTTTAACGTCAAGCGGGACGGTAGTGAACCCTGACGTGAATAAAACGACGGGTGGTGGGTGTCGGCAAACCGACGTAAATGAGGTAACTTGGTCCGATGGGAGATGGGCTTGAACCTCTGGAAGTCTTCCTACGTACCATGCCTTGACATAGATCAAAGTCATCGTAGTTCGGGATGGAATGGGGGGCTTGGCACACCGACAACAAGACGGTCTGGGCCAATGATTGTTGTGCTTGAACCTCATGGAGGCTTCCTACGTACCATGCCTTGACATGGATCAAAGACCTCGTAGTTCAAATGGGTGTGCGGTTTAACGTCATGCGGGAAAAGGGGGCATACAGTTTAACGTCATACTGGATGAGGGTGTGCAGTTTAACGTCATGCTGGATGAGGGGGTGCAGTTTAACGTCATGCTAGGCGAGGGCGTGCAGTTTATCGTCATGCTGGACGCGGGCGAAACTTGACGTGAATGAACGACCGAGTAATGTGGCTTGAACCTCATGGAGGCTTCCTACGTACCATTCCTTGACATTGATCAAAGTCCTCATAGTTCGCTGAGGGTGGGGGTCAGGGTCGGTGCTCACTCTAAGCCCACGTGAGTCATGCTCGGTCTGAGAAAAAAAAGGTTGCAAGGACCTGATGATCACGTCGCAAAGGATGCGTCTGTGAGAAGCGAAGAGGGGCTTACGCATTAGGCGGCCCATGGTGCTGGGGATTACTCCAGGATAGAGGCCCGAGGTGCGGAAAAGTGCAGTGAAAGAGGGACTCGGGACCAATGATGGGAGGTGACTCATCCCTATCATGCCCTCCACTGACCTTGGTAGTGGGGAAGTACGGAGATGCAGGGGTGCAACCATCCGTTGGGGAACTAGGGTCGCCCTTCTCCTATGAACATACGCCACTCCAATAAAGAGGATATCATCCCTTGTGGATGGGTGATTCCACTCCTGTGGAGACAAGTGGCGTAAAAAATGTTCGAGATGGGGGGACCCTGTGTGCGAAGCACGAAGTCGGGTCACAATTTAACGTCATGTGTTGAGGACGTGATGCTTGGCAGTTTAACGTCCTATAGCTCAGATGAGGCGGGTTCACTCCGCACCCCTAGGACTTAAATAACTGGTACCCTCTGGTCCTTGGGGAAGGGAAGGCACCAGTAAGGCCGTGGTCAAGGGGGGGTGTGGAACGAACCATTGAGGGGTCCACGTTAGCATGGAAATGCAAAGAACCAATAGCCGTTAGCGTGCCTATGCAAAGAAGCATTAGGCGAAGCAACGCTACGAGTGGTATTGTCCAAGGGACTTTGAAATCACATCGTGCAAACCTGGAGGGTCGCACGGGAAGAGGAATTGCCAAGAAAAAAAGTGTGATTCACGAAGTAGAGTTCCTTGGCCTTAGCACGGGGCATAGGTGTGAGTGGAGGGTGCTTCGCGAAGTGGAACAGTATTCACGGAGCACTGCCTCGCGAAGAAGGGGTGCCTCGCGAAGCAGGGTGCTGCGAAGCAGTGTGCTTCACGATGTGTAGAGATCCTGCCTTAGCATATGGATCACTAGTAGGGGTTGGGTGTTTCATGAAGCATAAACACTCCGCGGCTGCCCGGGTTCCCTTGGGAATCCCCTTCCTTCACGAATGCCCTTGAGCTTCGCGAAGGGCATCCCTCTCGGAAGAGGGGATCCAAACAAGACCAAACCAAGGCGTCTCACGAAGTAGAAGTACCTCACGGACCTCATGATTCTCGGGGGAAAAGGGTGCTTCGCGATTCGGGAGAGGAGAAGCCGAAAGGTCGGATTGTCCGTCCTCGGGACTCAGGGGGAGTCCAGTATTTATAGGCAAGGGGCGCCGCGAATCAAAACTCGCGCGCTGCCTCAAGAGCTTCGCGGCGCGTGCGCGAACGTCAACGGCGTCCATGGAGAGTTACCACCTCCGGAGCTTCGCGGCAGTCTCGTGAACATCAAATGCGTCCGCAGAGAGTTACTGCCTCCAGAGCTTCGCGGGACGGCGATGCTCGGGGTGCTTCACGTCGGTGCTTCGTGACGGTGCTTCGCGCGGCAGTGTGCCAGCCTTCTTTTTTTCGTCCCTTCATTTCGTGCAATATTTTGGCGCCAACAAATGCCCCCCCCCCTCAGAGTTGGAGCCGCGGAGGGCGAAGGGTCGAAGTCTGAGGGAAAATCACCAAAATTGTCGGCGGTTCGCGATGCGGCTTCATGAAGGGGGCCCACGGTGCTGACCGAGGCCACAGATCCGGAGGAGCCGCGATGCTCCGCGTGGGTGAGGCACGCCGCGATGCTTCGGGGTCTCCGCCTATAAATAGGGGGGTTTAACTCCTTTGTATTCATGTGACTTTCTTGTATTTTTGTGTTCTCAACTTCACGAAGCTCCGCGTACTCCGCGACAGCCCTCTGCGAATCGAGCTTCGCGGTGAACCGCGGGTCTCCGACTCCATGTCCGCGCTAAGCGAACTTCTGCTTGTCGGCCTGGGCCAGAATTCGCGGCTTGGTCTTGCGCCCGACCTTCGCGATCGGGCTTCGCGATCTATCTTCGTGATCCATCTTCGCGATCCGTTCTGAAAAAATTCTTTTCTGAGGGCCGGAATCGAAATGGCCCGTCAAGAGGCTGTATTGGGGGTGCTTACAGATGCTGCCTGTCGGGATGAGATGGCCAACCGTCCAGGCCTTGGGGAGATGGTCTGAAGCCATTTGGACCACGCTTCTTTGACAGATCTACTATCGGAGGGTCAAAAGGATTATCCACAGTTCAAAAAGCGGCCATTGTACGGCTTCAGGTTGAGGGATGACGTCTTCATCCCTGAGGTGAGTAGGGACGAACCAACTTGCTGGTTTAGGAGCACACCATGCCAGCACCAATGGTTCAGGGCGGCCGATGGTCACACATAGGAGAAATTCACACCCGTCACCGCTGACTGTCTCTACAACCATTTGAATGATATTGATGGGAGGCCACTGAAACCGGAGATGTCCCCTCCTCTCTACCATACCATGCTGAAGGCGGCTTTTCAGGATTCGAAGATGGGATGGTCTGATGAGAGGGACCTGCGCTAGGGTGGCAACTTCACTGATGACTGGGCATGGGCCTACTGGGTAGTCTCCAAATGCGAGGATTTTGGGGCCGAGATGAGGAGATTGGGGTTGTATGAGGCGGCATGGGCCTCCCAATTCCACATTTACCAACCGAAGCAACTGATGCCGGAATTGCTGAGCAGATGGTCGTCTAGGACCAATACCTTTCACCAGCATCACGGGGAGGTGGGCATCAGCCTGTGGGATGTCCACCAGATTTCTGGGGTTCCGATCAAAGGGGCCATGTATGATGAATTCCTCCCCGTCATCAGCACGTGGGAGGATACAGAGCAAATGCCGCGACTGGCGTCAGCGCTGATGGTACTCGTCCCTGGAGAGGACAAGGAGGCGGTGAGGGATGTCCATTTTAGGAGATGGTTCAAATGCTTCATGAATTTCCCAAAGAATCGAGAGTTCCCTCCGAGGCTTTGAACTTGTCTGAGGGCGTCCCAACGGGGCAAGGGGCACTTGTATTGGTGGGTATTGGAGGACAGCCAATGGAAGACTTGGGGTTCCAGTGTCAGCATTGAACAACAGCCGATAGTTAGGCTGGCGACGTTCATCGCGGCTCTCATATGCGGTTGGATCCTACAGGTGAGGGATACAAGCATGGGGGTGCGGCCCAGCTTGTTTATTATGGCGTCCATGTTGTCCATGGGGTAGCAGATCAATTTGGGGATTCCAATGCTTGCCAAACTGTACAGAATATTGTGGCACATTAGCAAGGAAAAGGAGACGCCAAGGATATGTGGGCCCTTCCACCTCCTGTATGGGTGGATCGCAGCGCACATCAGGTGTATTTACGAGTATCCAAACCCCATTTCGCCGCCGGGATCGGACTTCCGACCCTCCATCCTGAACGCGGTCAGGAGAATCCCATTCAAACTAGTCGTGCCGATGGTACTGAATCGGGTGTGTAGGGCAGATGAGTTTAATTTCCACTCCTTCCCATTGCCGATGGGGATACTTACTGATGACGGGCGGGGATCAGAAGAACATCGGGCTTACCTCCTGGCCTTTTGAGGTGGAGTTTTGGTGGCACAGATAGATCGTGAGCCACTCTGTGAACCGTACACCCCGCATCGGTTTGGGAGGCAGTTCTGGTGCCTCCAGCGGCTGACCCCGCAGGTCTACTGGGAGGTGCGTCATGAGGAGCACCCGTGTGTGATGAGGCAGTTGTGCCTCATGTGCACATGGGAAGATGGGAAGATGCGGATTGCATTGCCTCCATCCACCGCCGCTTTCGGATTGGTGAGGGAGTATGCCATTAGTTGGGAGGCTGCTTACCCATGGGAGATGCTGAAGAAACCAACTATTCAGGTCGGTGATGGTGGGCCTCCCCTATCCCGAGGTTGGGGTTAGAGGGCAGCTAGGGATGCTCGCGGTAGCGGGGCTGCCATGGCAGCGAGACCCGCACCGGCTGAGGGTATGGCAGCAACGGTGGATCCGGTGATTCCGGAAGAGCAAGGCCATCCGGAGGGGCAGCCACTGAGGGGATTTCGTAGGATATCCACTTAGGCTCTGAGGAAGTGGTTGTGTCATATCGATATGGCAGAGGATGATGTCTTCTAGGAAGCCTGGCACATTTGGGATGTCAACTGGAAATTCCTCAGTCCACCCAAGATATAGGCCCACCTGAATCGCCTCGGGATGGAATTACTGGGCATAGGCCCAGTCCGGGATGGATTCATGGCATCTCCGGCGGAGGCAGAGCAATACCTGGATGAGATAGAGGATTACGTTCACTCCAGTGGTGTCCCCCACCCAATGACAGACCGAGTGAGGGTACTGCTGAATCGAATGGTCCCCCACAGTTATCGGCTTCTAATCTGAGGGAGCGCTTCCCCCTGCCAGAAGAATCGGAGTACTCCTCTCGGGAGGACAAGGCTGGAGGAGGGAGCCCTTTGGAGAAGGGCGAGGTCGGAGATTAGGGCTCAGATTCCGACGATTTCGCGGAGGCTCTCGAGGTAGCATTCCGAACTTCTTTCCTTACGATCTGTTCTTTGGTCATTGTGGACTTCTCACTGATGTTTGAGCCATGTAGGAGCATCTTGTTCGCAGGCCTCATTCTCGCCCCATGGCGGGTGATGATGCGGGACCTTCAGAACCTGCGCCTATGGCTGTATTCAGTTCTGCGTCTGGTGGGACCAAAGCACCCGAGGTGGATCCTCCGGAATCTCCAGACCTTCCAATAGTATACAGAGGGCCTCGTCTCGAGGTCCCGTCAGTACCGGCTCATGAGCAGTGCCAGGAGGTCGATCTCCGTAAGTCTCATCTACTGGTTTCCCTGTCGTCATATGTAGAATATGCCTGCCAACTAACATTTATGTCCCTCTTTGTCGTACAGTTCTCCGACTGGTGTGGGCTGCTGCGGCAAGACTGGTCGGGATGTCTGGTGGCGTCCCTCCTAGGGGAATGCCGGTGAAGGTGGCGATAGTCCCCCCATATCCTCAAGCTGCGACACACATCATCACTGGAGGGACCACCAACAGGGTCGTACATGAATTTATTGAGGTGGACTTCGAGGAAGAGGATCAACTGGTTGGTCCCAGTCTTGTCACGCCTGCTTTGGCGCCCGGTGTCGTACTGGATTCAACACCAGATATTGATCCTGCCGAGGATTTCTTGTGGGTGTATCCCACATACGAGCCTTCCAATCACGCAGACTGGGAATAAACGGCCTCCGATGAGGAAGAAAGTAGCATAGTCCGCCGCCGGTCGTGGAAGTTGATCACGCGATTCATCAAGGACACCCCCCAAGCGCAATGGCTGGCCGAAATGGATAGACTCCGCTCGCAGTTGCGTGAACTGTGCGCTGGGGGAGTGGATGCCCAATGTCCTCATGCACTCATCCGAGATCTTATGGCTGAGAAGATCTAGAAGCATGATCGTGGGCTCAGCGTGGGCTGGCAGCGGAGGAAGGCGACCAACATCAAGAAGCTCCAGGAGGATGAAGGAGAGGTCCAACAGATGCAGACCTGGGCAGATGAGCTTTCAGCCTCTCTTAATGCACAATCTGAGCTGGTCTCACGGTTGAAGGCCTAGCTGGCAGAGGCAGAAGAGCATATGAGGCAGACCTCTGGAAAGATGGCTGCCGTTCAAGCTGGCATAGAGAGGGCCAAAGCCAAGGCTGACGAACTATGCCCCACCGCTGCCGAGGAGGAGAGGGAGCTCAATCAGCGGTAGCAAGCCTTGGACACCACAAGCCAATGGGTGGCGGAGCTACAACGCTCTTTTGACGGGGTCAAACCATCCATGGGGGGAGTCGACCCCCAGGTATTGTAACAAACCAAAAACCTTTTATTGGTACTTTTGTGCTTCAATTTTTCTTTCTTTGTTTTGAATGTCGTAGCGCGCACGATTTCCACTATTTGAATCACCTTGTTACATCCCTACAATGTTTGCGGGACGTTCGGCGACAATTCCCCAAGCCCACGTGGGTCGAGCCCGATGTGAGAAACAGGAGATAGATGCCTTCTCGTCCCACCTAACAAAGGAGTGGAGACCATGCTCCAGGCATCTGGGATTCAGATTAGCAGTCCAGATTTCTGAAATATGGGAGAGGCTTGACCGGAGAAGGAACTTTCAGGATAGCCAAATTACCGTTTCTTCAGCGTGCTCTTATGCACGAACGGTGCAATTCCAGGGGCGCTAAAATCGGTCCAAACAGATGAAAATGGGAAGTGTGAATCGTGATACCCAATATTCGGAACACTATGGGGATGGCGTGACAATAAGGGACAACCGTTAACCATGGAGGAGAAGTGGTATCCTTACTGCATTAGCCTGTAATGGGGACAACAAATGAGGGTCGACCGTTGACCATGTTCGAAACACGGTACCATGTCACAAATGTTGTCGATCAATTCTTCGGGACGTTGGCCCAGGACAGTTGGCGGACCATAGGTCAAACATCCATACTGTTAGGGGGTCCTTCCAAACATGACCAGTCTTCTGGAACGTTGGCCCAGGATGGTAGGTGAGCCGATGCGGCATGGGACCAGGCCGTTAGGGGGTCCCTTCAGACATGAATGGGGACGAGGGTCCGAATAAGGGGCACACAAAGCATGGAATATGGAGGGATGGTTTGTCTGAATAGAATCCAGCACTTAGGTAGTTACACCGCCATGGTGGGAGTACACCAGATGGGCACATTGGATTGGCCATGGATCCTTCTTTCTTTGGGATAGGGCCTCTCTGGAGAGGGGGTCTGCCGCTTCCCAATGAGATCTTGGGGCATCCTGAACTAGTTCAGGGTGGAACCGCATTTTAGTGTCATGCGTTGAGGACACATGGACTCCTGTAGTTTAACATCATACGATAGGACGCGGAATAAAAGGGAAGATCCCAGGGAGCGTGTGGTGCGGTAGATATGAAACCGACATGAATGAGGACTTGGAGCCCAAATCACACCACGTACCCCTGGAGGAAACTCTTCAGGTCGAGGGACCAAGAGTGAGGATTAATCTGGGCCCGAAGCAGAGTGGATGGGCGTTCCTACGTACCCCATGAGGATGGGAATCAAGCCATACATAGTTCTGGAAGCGCAGTTTAACGTCATGCGGGACGAAGAGAAGCCCGACTATGTTGGTACACATCCTTCCAAAATCACTAAGCCCATGTGAGTCGTGCTCGGTGTGGGAAACAAGCAGTAGTGGTGGGAATTTCCCGACACAAAAAGGGGTAGGTTAGGGCAAAGGGGTGCTCGGTGAATACCGGCCTAATGACACTAACACGATCATTTAGCACACCTAGATGCACGAAGAGAAAGAGCCGAGTATGATGGAATTCCACTTGAACATGAGGAAGTGGAAATGTGTGAAACATGGCACTCGAGATTCAGATCATGATGATGGCGGCGTGACGATGGAGGATAACTGTTGACCGTGGCGGAAAACCAGCATCCATATCGTGTTAGCCTAGAATGGGGACAAACAAATGAGTGTCGACCATTGACCATGTTCGAAACACGGGAACATGTCACAAATGTTGTCAAATATCCATAGGGACGTTGGCCTGAAACAATTAGAGGGCCCTTTGGTCCAGCATTCATGGAGAGACCTTAGGCCTAGTATCCATGTCGTCTGAGGGTCCTTTTGGATGTGGAAGAGGATGAGGATCCGAATAGCGAGCTCACAAAGCTTGGTCGTGGGATGAAGGGAATGTCCGTATGGAAGTCCCACACTTCGGGATCTTTGTCGAAACACATCTGAATACGACAACAAGACGTATTAGAGGGAGGGAGCAGATTCCTTTCCCATATGGAGATCTTATTTTAGGGTCGTAGAATTCGGACCGTGGATGGGAGGAGACATAAGAGGCACATGGTGGAGTAACTCAAACACCTGGTGTGGATGGGAATAGGGGGTGTGTACGGTGCGATGAACAACCTGACATGAATGAGGACGTAATCCCATATCACGCCGGCCGACCCCCTTAGGAGAGGTTTTTGTTCAAGGGACCGAAAGAGAAAGTTAGGCCGGGCCCAGGGAGAAGTTCCCAGGCGCTCCTACGTATCTCATAAGGATGAGAATCAAGCCTTACATAGTTCTTGAGATGGACCTTAGACCATAAATGGTTAAAGGGAGCAGGGGATGCATGGAAACAAAACCCGACGTAAAGGAGGGCCTGAGATCTACTTACCATGCGTTCTCTGGGGAAATGCTCGAGTTGAGGGACCGAACACAAAGGTTAGGATGGGCCTGCGGGGAAGTGCTCGGGCGCTCCTACATATCTCATAAGGATGAGAATCAATCCATACGTAGTTCTGAAAGGTGGCACGGTAAGGTACCAGTGCCAGGGGAAAAGGGGAGTGTGGTCGTGGCCCTTGCACTGAAAGAAACAAAATTTGATAAATCTTGTTTGTTATTTAAGGTGAATGGTTTTTTTGTGAAGCGACAGGCCTAGAATAGTAGGTCGTGATGTCGCCACAAGGATCAAGCTGTGATGGGCGTTGACAAATGGCATGACACACGACCAATACCCAACGTGATGTCCTCTACAACGAGGTCACAACAATGCAGTGTCGTTTTTCCTCGTGTGGCCAGGACGATAATGTCACAGTTTAGGGTCGTATGATAGGACCAAGAATGCATTTTATCGTCATGCAGCGTAGACATAGCAGAGACGATGCTAGGTGGGGAATGTGTTTAGTGTTAAAACACAATTGATGGAGACATGATCCCACATCACATTTTACGCCATTCGGAGAGGGAGACCTTAGGCCGAGGGGCCTATATAGAGGTAAGAGGTGAAACAGGGGGAGAGGCTGGTTCTCTAAGTGGGTTGTACCCAAAGACGGGGCGTCCGGGCGGTCCTAAGTATCCCATGAGGATGGGAATCAAGCCACACGTAGTTCTTAAGGGTGCCTTTTAATGTCATGCTAGACAAGGAATAGGAGGGCTAACTCTCAGAACGGGGGTGTGTGTGGTGCAGCTATTGCAAGCCCAATGTGAATGAGGACATAATCCCGCACTACGCCACGCGGTCCCATAGTCGGGGTCCCTAAGGCAGGACCAGAGAGGTGAATTTGATGAACTCAAGCAGGACCCACAGACAAAGGGTCTGGGCATTCCTACATATACCATTAATAGGGGAATCAAGCTGAATGTAGTTCCAGATGAGAATCTTAGTTTATGGTCTTAGAGCTTAGACCGCGGATGGTGACAACTTCCCGAGTAAGCACAGATGTCAACCTGATCCCTAAGCCCACGTGAGTTAAACTCGGTGTGAGAAACAAGGGGGGGAATCCTTATCGCAATACTTGGGGCGTCTA
The DNA here is from genome assembly GCA_963277665.1 of Viscum album. Classification (NCBI taxonomy): domain Eukaryota; kingdom Viridiplantae; phylum Streptophyta; class Magnoliopsida; order Santalales; family Viscaceae; genus Viscum; species Viscum album. Next base: position 739,195,457 of record OY728123.1, on the reverse strand, counting down.
TCAAAGGGGAGTCGACAGAGAGCCCCGAAGGACACCTTTGACGTGGCTTGTTCCCCCAACGCGCGGACATGCACGGAGGAAAAGTACCAATGGTTATGAGACTCTACTTGGACATGATGAAGTGATGAAGGGTGTAAATTGTGTGCCCGACATTTTGGGATTAATGGGTTGGCATTACGATAGAGGAAAATTGTTAACCATGGTGGAAACACAACGTCCATATCGCGTTAGCCTGAGGTGGGAACAAAAAACAAGCATCGACCGCTGACCATATTCGCAACACGGGATTTTATCGATTTGTTGTCTGAAACCCTTGGGGGTGTTGGCCCGTAATGGTAGGAGAGCCCTTGGGCGTAGTATCCAGGCCGTTCTTGGGGGTTCCTTCGGTTGTGAAAGATGATGGAAGCCCTGATGTAGGGATACACAATTCCTGGAAAGCGGGTGCGGACGTGTCCGAGTAAAGCTTGGCATTCCAGGAAATAAACCATAGTACTCTTAGGAACATTGGTGAACCGTCGAAGAGGGGTTGGCGAAACAACTCCGGAAGGAGAGATACATGTTGCGGTCATTACGAGACTGGCGTGAATGAGAAAATAACCTCACGCCACACATACACTCCTATAAGAGAGGACCTGGGTCGGGGCCTGGAGAGGCCAAGGGGCCTGATGGTTAGGCATTGGTCAGGAAGGCCTGACCTGCTTGCATTTTATCGTCTTGTAGTGAGGACGAGGGTCGGGGACCCGAGGAGGCCAAGGGGCCTAAGGTCAGGCATCAGTCAGGAAGGCCTGACCGATCTGCAGTTTAACGTCTTACATGAGGACGGGGGTCGGGGACCCGAGGAGGCCAAGGGGCCTGAGGCCGGGCCTCATAAGGGGAGGTGTACGACGTGGTACATTATCCCAACTTGAATGAGTCCATAGTCCCACACCACACCGTACACCCCTATGAGGAATCGGGGTCGTGGGCCTAATTGCTATCACCACCCGGGAAGATGTTTGTCACTTCAGGATGGTGTAGAATGAATCATTGCACTCTATGTCTGGGATATCTCGGGGTGGACCCGAAGATCCAGGACGATGTTGACCATGTTCGAAACACAGCGTCCCCATGGTGACCTGATATGGGAGCAACAAATGAGCATAAACCACTGACCAAATTCGCAATGCGGGACTTGTATCGGCTTGTTGCTTGAAAACCCTCAGGGGCATTGGCCCGTATCGGTAGGAGAGCCCTTAGGCGTATTATCCAGGCTATTCTTGGGGGTCTCTCCAGGTGTGAAAAATGATGGAATCCCAGTCAAGGAGTGGGTGAAGCATAGCTGTATTCATCCACGAAAGAGGCAAACATCTCCAGGGGGGATGTGCAGCCGGGTCGAGGCTTGCTCGATGTGAGTTGGGGAAAACGAGTTCACCCTTCCATGTCTTGACCTGAGGGGAAGATTTTGGCTTTTTGGCTAGGCCAACGGATGAAATGTCCGGGCGTTCCTACGTATCCCATTAGGATGGGAATCAAGCCATACGTAGTTCTTGAAAGGACATGCAGTTTAGCATCATGTAGTGAGGACGTGGGAGGATAGAAGAACAGGAGTGGGCACATGGTGCAACCCTTACAATCCTTGTGTGAGTGGGGTTGCATGAGCGGGGCCAAGAAAGCCTACTCCTTGCTACACAAAGATCCTCCAAGGAAACTATTCCTAGGGGGGATAGTGGAATAGAAAAGCATGGGGCTAGGCTCAATATGAGGCATCCGAGCGTTTCTACGTATCCCATTGAGATGGGAATCAAGCCACACGTAGTTCTTGGGATGCAGTTTAACGTCATGCGGGATGAGGATACATCTCATTTGGGGATATGTAAGGTACGACAAGTAATCTGACAAGAATGAGGATGTAGTCCCACACCATACCGCACAATCCCACAAGAGGGTAAGTCGGGGAAAACCAAGGGGGCCTGAGGCTGGACCGCAGTCAGGGAGACCTGACCAGCTTGCAGATTAATCTCTCGCGGTAAAGACGGGGGGCCAGGGGCCCAAGGAGGCCGAGGGGCCTGAGGCTGAGCCTCGGTCAAGAATGCCTGACTGGCTTGTAGTTTAACGTCTTGCTGTAAGGATATGGGGAGATCTTAGTTTAAAGTTATAGAGCTCGGACCATTTTGCAGTTTATCGTCTTGCAGGACGAAGATGCAGTTTAAGGTCATGCAGGACCTTATAGTTTAAGGTCATGTTGGACCATAATGTGCAGTTTAAAGTCATGCGGGACCATTTTTGCAGTTTATCGTCTTGCAGGATGAAGATTCAGTTTAAGGTCGTGAAAGACCATAACGTGTAGTTTAAGGTCATGCGGGACCCTTTCGCAGTTTAGGGTCGTGCACGACCCTTTCCGCCCTAGGCAGAGTATCGCTTGAGGAATTTGGAATTGGTGGGAAGAGTTATATGCTCTCCATCCGTGGTCACCAAGGAATATTCTCTATTAGGGTAAACCTTATGGATGATATAAGGCCCTTCCCATTTGGGTTCTAATTTGGGCGGTTTCCTACCGGGAGTCATTGGCGCTCGAAGGGCCAGTACCAGGTCGCCCTATAGAAAAGAGCGGAGACGAACCTTCTTGTTGAAGGCCCTCTCTATCATATCCTGATGCCTCTCCAGATTGTGTAGGGCACGAAGCTGGTTCTCGTCCAGTGCTTCTAATTCAGCTAGACGGATTTCGGCTACCTCATCTGATGTCTGGTGATCATAAACCGCAGTGCGTAACGATGGAAGCTAGATCTCAATGGGTAGGATAGCCTCAGCTCCATACACCAGGGAATATGGGGTCACCTAGGTAGAGTTGCGAGTCGTCGTCCGATAAGCCCAGAAGGCGTTGGGGAGCTTGTTCGACCAACTTTTCTTGTTCTGACCAACCATCTTCTGCAGAATGTTAGAGAGGGTTTTGTTGAACGCCTCGATCTGTCTGTTTTCCTCCGCGTGGTAGCAGGAGGTATGGTTCGAACGGATGTCGTACTTGGCGTACAATTTCTTCAGTTCAGCTGCTCGGAATTTGGTGTCGTTATCGGTGAGGACGGTGTGAGGGACTCCAAACCGATGGATAATATTGGAGCTCACAAAGTCAACGATGGAATGGGCCTTGACCTCTTTGAGCGGAACTGCTTCTGCCCACTTGGAGAAGAAGTCTATAGCAGTCAGGATGAACCTATACTGGCGGGCTGTTGCCAGTGGATATAGTCCCACTACATCAAGTCCCCATACCGCAAATGGCCAAGAGTACTTGGTGGGGTGGAGGGGCTCCAGTGGCCGATGCAGGAAGTTGGTGTGAACTTGGCACATGTGGCATCTCTTGGTATACCCAATACAATCGTGGATCATAGAGGGCCAGAAGTACCCCAAACACCGGATTTTATGGGACAGCTTCAGCCCAGCATGATGGGCGCCATAGGAACCGGCATGAACCTCTTGCATAACTTGAGGTATCTCTACTCCTTGGATGCAACGGAGGAGAATACCATCGAAACTCCACTTATAAAGGGTCTGCTCAAGACTGGGGCCGCTCTGGAGTGTAAATTGCAGCGCGTGTCATCGAATTCGCTCGCGCTCGGCCTGGTCGTCCGGGAGGCGACCATTTTGGAGATACTCGACAAAAGGTACCCTCCAGTCAGGATTGGCTTCAACCATTGCGCCTGACGAACCCGGGACCCCTGACGTGGAGGGTCCGGCAGTGAGATGACTTACCCGCAGGCCATCATTGTCCTCTTGGGTGACGGGGGCAATGACTCTCTGGTGTGCCACATGTATGATCAAATCAACTTGCTCGGGTTCTACGAGCGACGCGGCTAAGCCAGCCAAGGCATCTGCTTGACCGTTCTATGACCGTGGTACATGGGTAACCTCTGGTCGAGAAGAGAACTGGGCCATTAGGCGGAGGGTGTACTCTAGCAACAGTACCAGCTCCGGCTTCCTAACGACATAGTCGCCATTAACCTGTTTGATTACCAGCTCGGAATCTCCTTTCACATGTAGATGGGGAACATGGATCACAAGGGCCAACTCGAGGCCAGTGATGAGCGCCTGGTACTCTGCCTCGTAGTTCGTATAGCCTTCTGACAATAAGAATGAGTATGGCAGGACGGCTTGTGCCGGGGTAATGAAGACAATACCCAGACCCACTCTGTTGAGCTTGGGATCGTTCAGCCGCTTACCGGTGGGGCTCCGGGAGGCACCGTCGAAATGAATTTGCCAACACGGGACGACATGATCGACTGAGAGGATCGTCTCGCCAGGAAAATCTAGGTACAGGGATTGATCCGCAGAGGTTGGATGGTTAGCTAAAAAGTTTGCCAACGCATGTCCCTTAATGGCCTTCTGGGGTACAAACCTGATATCAAACTGCTGGAGAATCACCACCCACCGTGCTAGTCGGCCAGTCATCATGGGGCGGTTCAGGATGTACTTCAGTGGGTCTACCTGGGAGACCAATTGCACCTCATGGTGCTGCAGGTAATGTCGCAACTTCTGCACGGCGAATACGAGCACACGACAGCTCTTTTCGATAGGGTAGTATCTGACCTCCGTATCGAGAAGCATGCGGCTGAGATAGTAGAGACTGTTCTCAGTACCTTCGTTATTCTTCTGGGCAAGCAATGCACCAAGTGATCTTTCTAGGGCAGTCACGTAAAGGACCGGAAGCTTTCCAGAGACGGGTGGCATCAAAACCGGAGGTTGGAGCAGATACTGCTTGATTTCCTCGAAGGCGGTCCAACACTCCTCATCCCATTCGTTGGCGGCGCCCTTCTTCATGATCTGGGAAAAGGGCTTACACATACCGGCTAGATTTGCGATGAATCAGCGTATATAGGCTAAGTGGACTTGGAGGCCTCGAAGATCCTGAATGTTGCTCGGGAGAGGCATTTGGCTGATGGCCTTGATCTTCTCCGGGTCGATCTCGATACCTCGGTATCTGACAACAAAGCCCAGAAACTTCCCAAAGGTGACCCCTAAGGCACACTTCAACAGGTTCATCTTTAGGTGATGGGAACGGAGGAAACCGAACACTTTCTCGAGGTCTTTGAGATAGTCCTAGCGCCGACATGATTTGACTACGAGGTCATCCACGTAGCATTCCACCAATGTCTCGAGAATCGTCTTGAATATGCGATGCATGGCCCTCTGATAAGTGGCACCTGCATTTTTCAAACTGAATGGCATAACCTGGTAGCAAAAGGTACCTTGGGGAGCCCTGAAGGCAGTGGACTCTTCGTCTTCGGGGGCCATCCGGATCTGGTTGTACCCGGAATACCCGTCCATGAAAGAGAGAGCATGGAACCCGGCCGTGGCATCAATCAATAACTCTGTCACCGGGAGTGGGAAGTCATCCTTTTGGCAGTGGCGATTAAGATCACGGAAGTCGATGCAGACTCTGATCTTCCCATTCTTCTTCCTGACTGGCACAATGTTGGCAATCCACTTAGGGTACTGGACTTCATTAAAGAAGTTGGCTTTGATAAGATTGTCAACTTCGGCCTCAACCATAGCACCATGAGAAGGGTGCATCTTCCTGGGAGGCTTCTTAAACCCACGATGTTTTGCTGGGAGGCCGAGACAGTGAACGGCTACCTGGGGATCTAGTCCTGGCATCTCGTTGTAACTCCAATTAAACACATCACGGTGTTGTTTGAGGAAGTCTACGTACTGCTGCCGCTCCTCGGGGAACATGGATGCACTGATCAATGCGGGTTTCGGATCTGCCTCGCTACCAAGGTTCACCTGTACCAGTTCATCAACTGTGGTAGAGAATCCTTCTTCAAAGGCGAGGGGAGCATCCTCCAGGCCTTCCTCTCAACCCGTGGGGGGATTTCCCATGACGGGAGGTACTTCTGGGCTATCAAATCCTGAGGGGAAACTGGTGTCGGCTCGGGCAGCAGTGGTCATCATATCAGGAGAATCACTTGCCATTGAGACTGTAGCAATGAAAGCAGTCGACCCTATCCTATCTGGCCTTCGGCCTAAGGGGCCACGTTGGGTGATATCAAAGTAGTGGTGACGTGTCGGCCTGAGTCGGTTAATTCCAGCCCGGAGGAAGAGACATGTATGGCACACCGCCGTTGTCATAAGCTTGACTCCCCGGTACCGTACAGGGGTAGGAGGTTCCAGGATCACCTAATCCTGGATGATGTAGGAGTACGAGGTGATTTTCCATTGTCGCTTGGACACGGGAACATGCCCTCCTTCTATACCCGAAACAACAAAACATTGCCCCATGTCGGGGGTCGTGGCCTCCAATCGGTGGATCGGGAGGACGTAGGTGTCATCCATGCTTGCCCAGGGATCACTTGCGACTGGGGCGGATTCATCCTCACTTACTAGGATTTGCTTATCCATACTTTTTTAATAACCCGCATCCAGATAACGGGCCTCACAAGAAGCGAAAGGGGACGCATCTCCTTGGAGCATGCCTACCTGACCGTTGAGCGAGTATTTGAGGCACTGGTGATACGATGAAGGGACCGTTGCATGCAGATGGAGCCATGGCTTACCCATCAACGCGTTGTAGGCGGTGTCTTGAGAGACAACCATGAACTTGGTGCTGGAAATTAAGCCACCAAACTGAGTCTTCAGGCGGATTTTACCAACTGGGGTTTGCTCGGTCCTATCGTACCCATGGATTCTGAGGTCAGAGGGAGTTAAATCACCTTCAGACAGACCCAGCCTTCGCAACGTCCAAGTCGGAATTAGATTGATTCCAGAACCCGTGTCAACGAGACAGCGGCAGACTTCCATGCCATTGAAGTGGCCAGTGATGTACAGTGGGCGAATGTGCCCCTGTAGAGGAGGGTCCTCATCTTCACCGGAGAAAGTGATAACCTCCTGACACTCTGTATTTTCAATCATCTCGGTATGGAAGGCTTCTGCAGCTGCTACCTCCGTCTCAAACTGGAGGGGGATCCTTAGGGCCTCGGCAAGTTCCTCGTGCATTTCGGATGACAGACGAAGGGCCTCAAGGATAGAAAGCCTTGCCGGAATGCCGGCCAGGAGCTTCAGGACACCATACTTTCGTGCCAAACGCGAACCTCTACCTACAGGAGGTCGTTCGGAATTTGGAGGCATAGCGGATCCTGCTGGTTGAACCGGAGATCGGCTAGTACTGGGTACATCTTGCTGCCTACTAGTAGAAGCCTGGAGAGTAGTCGTCAGACTAAGGTCGGACAGCGGAGGCTGGCCTGTCGCCGGGCAAGACTATCTGTGATACGAACGGGGCAGATCTCCCTGATCAAGTAGCACAAACAGTGGTGGAGGTAGAGCTGAGGGCATTAGACGGGGTTTCGAGTGCTGAGCTCTGTGCTGAGCCTGCTGTCTGGTCTCAGTAGCGTGCACAGCTTGGATGAAAGTGCCTGCTGACGTACCTCGATGACCGGCGCGGTTGCGATTCCGATGACGTTGACATCGGCTGGAAACGTTGGGGAGGTTCGCCTAGCGCTCCCCCTCGTCGGGAGTCATATAGGGATTTACCAGCTCCATGGTTTTAATCGAAACATACCCCTAGCTGTCGCTCGAGGAGTCATCCAGTACCGGGAAGATTCTGGGAGAAATCCCCATTTCAGGGGGCATAAAGTCGCTGAGAATGCGGGATGACGGCGGCAACGGCGGTGCGCGTTACTTCTTCTTGCGTCGCCGCTGCTTGCCTTTTTGGGAAGAGATCGACTGTGAAGACGATGTGGAGGTACCGACTACTTCTTATGAAGGTTACGGCTGCTTCAGGAATGCCCGGATGATACCATGGGCATGGATGATGGTTTTTCGATCCATCCAGTCGTCGTATTTCCGGGATCCGCGGTTGGGAACCTGCTGCCACTCGCCTTCGCTGTTGCTACCGATCTCTGACCCTGCAAAGACACCTGCCACTTGCACTGGTGTTGGGCCCAACTTGACTATGTTGTTGTTGAACTGGTCTTGAATCCAGTCTTTAAACACATAGAATTGCTTGAGGGTGTGCCCCAGAAACTGATGATAAGGGCAGTAGTTGGGGTGATCAGTGAGATTCGCCTCTGCCGGCCTTCTGCACTCGGGCAGACGCACAATCCCTTGCTCTAGAGCACTTCAGAAGTAGCCAGGGACCTGATTTTCATTGAACGAATAAGTCTACTGCCTTCTTTATGGATAAGGGGCCCTGGGGGCCTGGCCCTGACGAGGGGCCGAAGGGGCTTGCCGAGGATGCGGCGCCTGATTGTCTCGCCTAGGTGGCGGTGGCGCATTGTGCGGGGGAACCTGTCGGTTCTGAGGCGGTCGCTGCTGGGCAGGAGCCTGTGCTTGAGGTGGAGGAGCTCTGCGGTGTTGCGGGGATGGTGCCACTGGCAGTAATTCCAGCTGCCTAGGGGCTTCTATTTGGGCCACCGCGGCGGGTTCAGCCCTGGCGGTCCTCCTGGCCGGGATCATAGGGGGCAACAAACGTGCCTGACTAGCCTGTTGCAGGGCTTCCTCAAGGTGCTGGGCCTTATCTAAGAAATCTCTGAACCCTCCAGGGTAGTTTTGGGTAATTAGGGAGGGTACCAGCTCTGTCTTGACATTCCCCACACACATCGTCAGTAATTGCTCCTGAGTCAGTGGCATATCGAGGGAATACGTAAGTCCCTTCCACCGGGCGATGAAATCTACGACTCGCTCATCAGGCCTTTTCTTGCAATTGAAGAGGTCCGTAATGCTGGTCTTCCGCGTGGTGGAGCTGAACTGGTATAAGAACTACCGGCGGAGATCCTCCCAACTGGTCACCGATCCGATAGAAAGCTGGTTGTACCAGACGAATGTCGGACCTTCCAATGTTTGTACGAAACATCGGAGCTTGGCGGATTCTTGCTGAGTCGGGGTCCCCAGCATTGGGGCCACACCTGGAAGAAAATTGAGCCAAGTGCTGTGGCGGGTCCCCTGTCCCGTTGAAGGGCGAGAAAGTGGGGTTCCCAAAACACGGAGGTGTGGGCATATCATCCACCCACGCGGGATACGGCTTACCATCCGATGGGACCGCCACCTGCCGTGTTTCCAATGCATCGAGGCGGGCTGTGAGCGCCGCTATAAGATCATCCGGGTGGGGGTCCCTATCTTGACGGGGATCCCTAACCACAAGTGCGTTGCCAGGTTCCTCAACACGGTAGATGGCTTCGGCAGCTCGCGGATCAACTGGCGGAACAACCTGCGGGGCGACTGGGGGAACCCGGACTGGATTCTTCAGATTGCCCTGTCGCTCGGGAGGATTTGGCGAGACGTATCGTGCCCTCTTGCCGTAAGCTCCGGCTTCTGCCCTGTCTGCGGAAGTAGCATGATCAGGGTTTCCCGGAGGCATCTCACCGGGGGGAAATTGTTCTTGCCCCTGCTGCCCCGGCCTGGGATTAACATAGTCGGGTCGCCGCTCTGCAACGTGCTCAGCAAAGAGTTCTTTAACCAGCCTCTTCTGCTCAGCAAGCTGCTGGCGTAACGTGGCCTTCTCGGGATCTTCGTCTGTTTTCTACACAGAGTCAGATGGGTCGGAGTGCTTGAAAATTCCGACGTGCTCCTTACCCTTGCCGGTATTTCGACCGAGTACCAGCGACTCAGTGGGTACGGGGAGGCCTAGCAGGTTCCTCTGCTGACGGCTAACCCTCCCTGATGGGTCCATCAGTGGTGGTACGCCCTCGGGGGGTAATTATCCATCAAGGAATTCAAGCTCATCTTCCTTGTCCAGGACGTTAGCCATGTGGACCGTGACCCCTCTCGAGCGCATTTCCTCGATGTCACATAATGAATCGGGCTGCCGTCGGATAGGGTCGAAGAGGAGAGCGGTATAGTGTCCCCAACCACGGACTTGCACATGGGGGGTAGCTTCCCTGACGATTCTGCGTAGTACTTTGAAACTCTGAACGCATTTCCATTGAAGGGCGCTCTGGCGGCCTTACGACTCAGGGTGCTGGGCCACAAGGAGTGTGGCCGAATCAATCAGGCGGCATTGCTCGCCGATTTCTTCGAAGTGCTCTCGAATTATGGGGTACACCACCCGTTCGTAACTAAGGCGGAAGTGTGTCGGCCATAGGGTTCGAGAAAATAACCCCACTTCTTCAGGGATAAGAGACTATGGTACGCGAAAATTCAGCGCCGCCGTCAGCCAGAACTTCTCCGGAAAGTAATCCGCTGCAAGAATACTCCAGAATCTCCTGGGCTCGAACTCAGGGTCTGGTCCTGTGTTGCCCCACTCGTCAACCGGGGGCGGCTGATGGACCGGTATCAGTACCGAGGAGGACCTCTGGGATAGTAAAGTCAGCGGCGGAGAATACGGCGAACGCGCTGACTGGCCGCTGAATTTTGGGCCATCCTCTAAAGAGTAAGGTGACCTGGCCACGATGTCACGATACGATGGGCTGATAGCCACAACTTTCGGCACAGGAGTCGCGGCTACCGGCAACAGGCCGTGTCGTCGCTCTACCGCCGTTGGCCCCCAAAATAGCTCTCTATGGTCTCTGGTAGAGGTAGAGGGCACTTCTGGTGACGATGGCGATGATTGCGCGGTCGAGACCTGCGGAATTCCCAAGACCTATTCCTCCTGGATGTACCTGCGGAGAGAGATGGGAATCTGGTGGACCTCATATTCCTGGAGAATGAGGCTAACGCGCCTGGTTCCTTCCCTAGTCCTTGATACGGAGGAGCGGGGAGAAGGTTCCATTGCTGGGTCACATTCCACTTCTGAGTTGGAGAAGCGGGCAGGTTTGATCTCCACCCGGGCCTTCACATGACTCTTCTTGTGGCGGCGACGACCCGCTCTCCTGCCCCGAGGAGGCTCTTCGGGACAGGGTTGATCCCTATCATGTAGTCTCGGGGTAGTTCTAGCGTCGTTGTGGAGAGGACCCCCACTCAAGATGGCCGAGGTGCGAGGGGCACTGGGGAAAATGTCGGAGGGTACATGGGGAGGACCTCCATGAACAGCACCCATGTGGGAGGAGCCTCTATTGGAACCGGTAGGAGCATGGGGAGGACCTACATGGTCTATGCGGGCGGAGCGAGGCTGGCCTTCACTCCTCATGTTTCTGGTGTGAGGAGGACCTTCGACCATTGCAGAGAGGACATAGGGAGGGCCCCCACGTTGGAGAAGGACCGGATGGACGGTTCCTTCAAATCGGTGGTCGGGGGCAGGAGGATGGACTTCATACCCTGTATAGTGGGCGTGGGAAAGGTTTCCGCGCTAAGCGTCACTACCGCGGGGTTGGTCTTCCTTCGGGGTGGGGGTAGCACGAGGCATACCTCCATGACGAGCTTCGGATCAGGGAAGGCCCAAGCTCTATGGAGTAGTGGTATGGGGAGGGCCTCCGTACGGGGTGACATCACCGCGGGTTAGTTCGCGGTGATCACCATTCAGGCCTGCCACCCGGAGAGTCAACCCAGCCTGCCCGTGGGGTGGTTGGGGTCTCTATCTTGGTTGGGTGAAGGAGTGCCCCTGCTTAGCGTATAAAGAGGCCCCATGATGCACGTCGGCGGTGGATCGGGCCACTGTAGCTGTTGACGTTGACGCGCCTGGGCGGGCGTCCTCAGTCCGGGCCCGACGCTGACGTCGGGTCAGACGAGCTGGTGCAGGTGGTGCAGGGACATAGCCTGCCTTCTCTTCCTACGGAGTCGGATGGCGGTGCTGACGCACCTGGGTGGGAGCTCTTTCCCGGAGCCCTTGGGTCGGGACCCTGGGCGGGCTAAGCCGGACGGCGCCCTCCTCATCAGCGTAAGGCGAGGAGTCGTCAAGGCGTTCTAGGGACAGGCTCCCGAAACAGTTGAACGTTGGGGTGGGGAGTAGGGGCTCCCTGCGCGGCCTGTTAGGGCGGCATTGACGGTGGGGCCTGGAGGCCTCCAAGTCTAAGCGGTCCATATCCCTAGTTGGGATGACCCGTTCCTCCTCATACCTGTGCACGAGTTTGTTGATCACCCTTCGTTGGATGACCTCTGCTGGGGAAAGGGGATGTGGGAGCCCCGTATTCCGCGATGTGGCGGCCTTCATGGCTGTAGCGGCGCCATGCGGGGTGGCTGTGGCGGAGTTTCCCCTACCCCTGCGTAGGCGGACGGGCGGTGATCGTGTTTCTGTAACAGAAACCTGGTTCCGGAGAAACGAAGGGATCAACTCATTAGCACTAAGAGGAAAAGAATTGACAACCATTGCCCCAACATCCTTCCATTCTCCACGTCTATAATAAGGATCCACGCCAACACATTGCAGAATGGAGTGCCCCACATTCTACTGCCCCGACTTCCGGTGAGTTTCACGACAGGCCCGCTATTTTCTTGGCGGGACCAGGCGTCAGATATCTAGATCTGGTGACATGTCAATCTACTGGTGTCTCAAACACTACTAATCTCTACATTGAAGAGAAGAATTTCATGTCTGGTTCACCATTTCTGTTTCCGACGATTTCACCGGGGCGCGTGCATTCGTCTGTCCGCGGAGGAGGACGCACTGTGCTTGTTGCCCTGCATTCCTGCTTTCCAAAGGCGGGTGGAATTCGATCCTTATTCAGGGACATCTGCTCCTTGATCGAAATGGGATGATGGGATGTCGGTTCTTCCTTCTGTGGATTCCTCCTCAGAACTCATAACCTAGTCCATGTCTCCCTCATAGATTTAATACGTAGTTCATGAAACTCTTCCCAGTGCCATGTTTCCATGGACGCCGGTTAATTACACTGCTTCTGTCGGGACATTCCAAAGGGTCCAGTCAGGGCAGCAACCTTCAGTAGGGGGAGTAGTCACTTTGAGGCATCAGTAGCATGTCTGGATGCTAGGGAACCTGGCATGTCTGTCTATTATCCCTGGTCACATGGCTTCTCGAGGGCGTGGAAGCCCGAGGCATCCCACATCGAGTGTGGGGAATTATATGCCATAGACACATATCTGAGTTTTTCCTCAGCTTCTCGTGTTTAACACATGGTACGCCGCGAGTTTAACGTCTACCGAAGACGGTTCAACCCGATCAGAGCATTAGCTAGAACAGATTAGATTGAGGGATTTCCCTTGAAGGGATGCCGATACCAGGGCCAGCCCATGGGTGGCTGTGAAGAGGAGCGCACCGAAATGGTCTCACCGGGATATGACGGTCCGGGTGAGGATCGGGGTGGATGGTGGATAGATGAATGAAGTGGAGGGTTGAACGAAAAAGACCCATCGCAAGGGCAATGGTGAAGTTAGGCTTGAACCTTGAAAGGTCTTCCTACATATCCCTGTGGCAGGGAATCAAAGTCCGCGTAGTTCGGGATGGTGCCAATGAACCGGCCTGAGGGTGGACCTTGGTCCGATGCGTCAGTGAACCGACGTGAAGGTAGACCCGTGGGTCCACTAGTGGTGGGCTCGAACCTTGGGAAGGTTTCTTACGTACCATGCCTTGACACGGATCAAATTCCTCGTAGTTCAAAGGATTGATGGAATACATTTTAACATCATGCGGGATGGTAGTGAACCCTGACGTGAATAAAACGATGGGCGGTGGGTGTCAGAAAACCGATGTAAATGAGGGACCTTGGTCCGATGGGAGATGGTCTTGAACCTCTGGGAGGCTTCCTACATACCATGCCTTGACATAGATCAAAGTCCCCGTAGTTCGGGATGGAATGGGGGGCTTGGCACACCGACAAGGAGACGGTCCGGGCCAATGATTGTTGGGATTGAACCTCATGGAGGCTTCCTACGTACCATGCCTTGACATGGATCAAAGACCTCATAGTTCAAAAGAGTGTGCAGTTTAACGTCATGTGGGACAAGGGGGGCATACAGTTTAACGTCATGCTGGATGAGGGTGTACAGTTTACCATCATGCTGGAAGAGGGGGTGCAGTTTAACATCATGCCGGACGAGGGCGTGCAGTTTATTGTCATGCTGGACACAGGAGAAACTCGACGTGAATGAACGACCGATTAATGTGGCTTGAACCTCATGGAGGCTTCCTATGTACCATGCCTTGACATGGATCAAAGTCCTCATAGTTCGCTGAGGGTGGGGGTCAGGTTCGGTGCTCACTCTAAGCCCACGTGAGTCATGCTCGGTGTGAGAAACAAGAGGTTGCAATGACCTGACGATCACGTCGTGAAGGATGCGTCCGTGAGAAGCGAAGAGGGGCTTACGCATTAGGCGGCCCATGGTGCTGGGGCTTACTCCCGGATGGAGGCTCGAGGTGCGGCAAAGCGCAACGAAAGAGGGACTCGGGACCAATGATGGGAGGTGCCTCATCCCTATCACGCCCTCCACTGACCTTGGTAGTGTGGAAGTACGGAGATGTAGGTGTGGAACCATCTGTTGGGGAACTAGGGTTGCCCTTCTCCTATGAAAATACGCCACTCCAATAAGGAGGATATCATCCCTTGTGGATGGGTGATTCCACTCTTGTGGAGACGAGTGGCGTAAAAAATGTTCGAGCTGGGGGGACCCTGCGTGTGAAGCACGAAATCGGGTCACAGTTTAACATCATGTGTTGAGGATGTGATGCTTGGAAGTTTAACGTCCTGCAACTCGGATGAGGTGGGTTCACTCCGCACCCCTAGGACTTACATAACCGGTACCCTCTGGTCCTTGGGGAAGAGAAGGTACCAGTAAGGCCGTGGTCAATGGGGGGTGTGGAACAAACCATCGAGGGGTCCACGTTAGCGTGGCTATGCGAAGAAGCAATACCCGTTAGTGTTCCTATGAGAAGAAGCATTAGGCGAAGCAACGCTACGAGTGGTATTGTCCATGGGACTTTGAAATCACATCGTGCAAACCTGGAGGGTTGCACGGGAAGAGGAATTGCCAAGAAAAGGAGTGTGCTTCGCGAAGCAGAGTGCCTTGGCCTTAGCACGGGGCATAGGTGTGAGTGGAGGGTGCTTCGCGAAGTGGAACAGTATTCGCGGAGCACTTCCTCGTGAAGAAGGGGTGCCTCACGTATCAGGGTGCTGCGAAACAGTGTGCATTGCGATGTGTAGAGATCTTGCCTTATCATAGGGATCACTAGTAGGGGTTGGGTGTTTCGCGAAGCATAAACGCTCCGCGGCTGCCCGGGTTCCCTTGGGAATCCCCTTCCTTCGCGAATGCCCTTGAGCTTCTCAAAGGGCATCCCTCTCGGAAGAGGGGATCAAAACAAGACCAAGAAAAGGCGTCTCGCGAAGTAGAAGTACCTCGCGGAGCTCATGATTCCCAGGGGAAAAGGGTGCTTCGCGATTTGGGAGAGGAGAAGCCGAAAGGTCGGATTTTCCATCCTCGGGACTCAGGGAGAGTCCAGTATTTATAGGCAAGGGGCGCCGCGAAGCAGAACTCACGCGCCGCCTCAGGAGCTTCGCGGCGCGTGCACGAACTTCAAAGGCGTCCGTGGAGAGTTACCGCCTCCAGAGCTTCGCGGTGGTCTCGCGAACGTCAAATGCGTCCACGGAGAGTTACCGCCTCCGGAGCTTCACGGGACGGCGATGCTCGGGGTGCTTCGCGTCGGTGCTTCGCGACGATGCTTCGCGACGGTGCTTCGCACGGCAGCGTGCCAGCCTTCTTTTTTTCGTCCCTTCCTTTCATGCAATATTTTGGAGCCAACAACGAATCATTTCAATGATGGTTTTTTGTTATACCAAATTTCATAAGGAGTCATGTTGGTTTCCTGTCTCAATAAATATCTATTTTGAACATGTACAACAGTACAAATAGCTTGTCTATAATAGGATATTGAATGTTTGTATTCTATTAACTTACTTCTTCCCATTTCCACCAATCTTATATTCTTTATTTCTATAACACCATCTTTTTGTGGAGAATAGGGAGCATTATACTGATGTTTGATATTATTATTTCTTAGATAAGTATCAAAATTATTTTTTGTGAATTGGGTACCATTATTTGTTCTCAATTTCTTTATAGAAATTCCAATTGCTTTCTCAACCTATTTTCTATCGAATTTGAACAATTCAGTAGCCTCAAAATTTTACTTCATAAACATGATGCTTTTTATCTGAGTGAAATAATTAATAAAAGTGATAAAGTATAAATCTATTTTGTTATTGATGCCTCATCATCCTACATAAATTGTAATGAATAAACTCAAGTGGTCCAGTATATTAAATCTCAATTCTCATACGATTTTTGTTATTTATCTTTCCTTTTAGTCAAGTAATAAAAGAATATTAATCTCTTATTTTCAATTATAGAAAATTATAAATAACAACAACTTTATAATGATTATTCATGTTTTTATTACCAAGGATTCAAGCTCTTTGATTCTATAATTTTTTTTATCTCCAGTACTCAAGTAACAAGAGTTTCTGAATCCTCTTATTTGAAAGAGATTCTCATTAGTTATTTATCACTTTTTAATAACTTTTCTATCCTTCACACTTTTGAGGATACAAAAAAAATTCTAAAAACAACATATTTTTCACTATCACAAAGTGGTATTAGACTAAGTAAGTTACGCTTAATTCCATCAAAAAAATAATACTTCCTTAGATTTCATGTTTTTGACTTCAATCTCAGTCATTCTATTTCCTCTTATTTTTAATGAAGAATCATTGCCAAAGGTAAATGCTCCTCCATCATGAATTTCAACATGTTTCAAGATTTTTATGTCACCTTTCATATGTAAAGAACAACCACTATCAATTATACATGGTTTTTTCCTTTTACATTCATTCAAACATGTCTCAACAAAAAAGTTTTTTTCTTAACTTTTTCCTTTTCTTATTTCTTTTATTTTATATCATAAGAAAATTGTTCTGGAAGGAGTGCAATATATCTTTGGGCATGATGAATAACCTGATCACATTTCTAAAAACTTTTTTCAATAATTCAAACTTATATTTTTTTGGAAAGTTTCTAACAACTTGGGAATTAACTTTTTTAACTTTCTGTAAGCTATGAATGTTATTAATTTTACATCTATTATTTCTTCCACTTTTCTCATATCTTCATCTAGGGATATATAAGTTTTTCCAAAAATTATAATTCGTATTCCTATATATTCCAGAACACCTAAAATAACCATAAAATCAAGATTTTATATTAAAATAAGAACTTTCTCTATCGAAACATTGTTGAGGTTGATAGCTTCTTTTGGGTCTATCATACTCTGGATGTGGACCGTCTTTCCTTCAGAGTATGTATTGAGATTTTGTAGATGTGATTGGATTCTCATATCCTTCTTCCACTCAATATTTTTGAATACTTTTTCCATAACCTAAAATGTTTAAATAATTAGGTGAAAAATTAAATTTTGTATGTTAATATTTCACCTGATTCTTGTATTGATACTTCTCAGCAACTTTAGAAGTCTTATCTGCATCATCTAAAGAATTGTTGAAGTTTTTATTAATCTCCCTCAAGGTAATTTTGGACTCAAAAATTTATTATTCAGAATTGCTAACTTCATATTACTTAGATTCCATCTTCTTACTAATATCTTCAATATTCTTTTCATGTTAAGTAATTATAATTTTGTAACATAAAATATTTTTAATGTATTCATCATCCTACTTGATACCATGTTTTATTCCTCCTGTAACTTCTTTACAATCATTCTTTATTAATCTAATTTCTTTCTTGAGAGTTTTTTTTTTCTCAAGACATGTGATAAGTTCTATTCTGGTCAGATACACTTTATAAGATTCTTCACCACCTTATTCACTGTCTGATGAATCTTTTGTTTTATCAACTTTTTCAATGAAGGTTCTAAATTATTCTAAACATTCATCTTCAAAAGAGTTGTTATCAGTTGATTTTAATTTTACTATCTTATTCAACATACTTCTTTTATTTCTAGTAAATTTATTCTTGTTCTCATGGGACGAATTTTATTCTTTATAATTTGTGTTCTACTTCTTCCGTTGAGATTTTAATCAGAATAATCTTAATATTATATAACTTTTATTATTGTGGGAATTCATAGAAAACAGTCTGATTCCACCATAATCAAAACATTTGATAGGAATTTTAGCTCCATATATTCCTCTTCCTCTTCGATTGTTCATGGATATAAGAGAAATGATTTTATCATTCTATCATCATCCTCTTTACCTTCAAAGTCATAAGGACCAAAATCTTCAACATCATGAATTTTCAACTTTCTCATATCTTTAAAATCCATTTAATATTTCATATTCTTTTAAAACATTAGATCTTTTCTCATTTCATAGGCAACAAGAATGTAATGCAATTAATGAATAGATAAATCTTCCTTATATTTTAAAGAGTAACTTATATAATCAAACATATCTAGAATGTTTCACATAAGCTTCTTCAAAATTATAGAATCTTCTAAGATGCCTCTGAATCCTCTGATGTTGCAAAAAAATCATTTACTCTGATGAATTATTCTGCAATTGTTTATTTATCTCTCATTCTGACATATTCATAGTGACTATTCCATATTTTTAACTTTACTTCTTTAACTTTAGTATTTCCTTTGAAAACACATTCCAGCTTGTCTCACATACTTTTTGAAGTATGAATACTCATCACCTTTTGATAAAAATACTCTGATAAGAACATAAGGTTGGTATTTCTTAACTTTCCATCAACTTATATATTTTTGTTATCAATAAACTTCATAGGAGAATATTTCTCAATAGGTGGAAAACCAATAGTAGGAGCATCAACAACTTCCAGGACAAGTGATAGAAGATAAGGAATCGTTCTATTTTTCCAACCATAATAATTCTTTCCATAAAATGTTGGAATTAATTTACTATTGATAGAATTAATATTATCTATGATGAGGATTTAATAAGGGAACATTCCCTCTAATACCAATTAAAGTTCCAAAGGATCAAATAACAACTAAGAATGGGGGGTTTAATTTTTTGTTTACTTTTCATAAGTTTCAAAACTTTTAGAAACTTAACACTTATAACCTGTTAAGATTTATTTTCTTATCAACTTTTTGTGCAGATCCATGCATGAAAATGTAGGAAATAAAGTAATGTACACAAGATTTATAAGTTTTGACCTGAGTGTGAGAACCTATATCCTTTCCATAGCCACTCTTGTGGGTTTATGGAACTCCACTATTATGGAGAAGTTAATATAGCTTATGCCAACTCCCGTTAGACACATTCTATCCCCATATAGGAATGATTATAATTAATCTCATTAGATTACAATGTTCTATTATAAAAAAAATTGACCTAAACAAAATAATAAATACTTTGTTGAAATTGCACCATAATTTCTCAGTCTGAATCCACATTTCGATTTGTATGGATCAGATTTTCATAATATGATTTTCTTAATCCGATAAGACTAGATATGATTCTACCAATATGATGAGTCTAGATCTAATTTTATCAATATGATGAATCCAGGTCCGAATCATTCAATATGATGAGTATAGATTCTATTCCCTCAATATGATGTACTAAATATTATAAAACCATTTTCAATCAATAAAACCAATACCCTTCTAAAATTCACAATACAATCTTCTTCAGTTTGATTGAATCAATCCAATATTCTCAATGTGATCTTTCTTAATCTGAAAAAAACAAATTCATTTATCTAATCATTCTTATGATATCTCTGGCCGAAAATGACTTTCACTTGATTTCTTTATTACTCTACTTTTTCTACTTAGGTGAAAGTTCACTCTGAACAAATGATCTGAGAAATTATTTATATGAGACTTTAAAAAAAAGTAGAAAACATGAAAACGTTCCCCACTTTCTAAAATTTAAAAAATTTGTAAATCTCTTGCATTTAAACTTAAAATTTAACTTCTTCAATCCTCCTTAGTTTTCTCCAACATTTACACAAAATTGAATTTCAAGATTGGCCTATTAAACTCTATATAAAACATCTAGAATTTAATTTTTGAGTCTTCTTTGAAACCAACACATTAAAAATATGTTTCTTTCTCAACTCATTATGAATCTGTTTTCATCTCAGCTCATTTGGAATCTGTTTACTTCTCAAATCATTATAGATTTTGTTTCCATATTATCTCATTATGATATTCTTTTAGCTTCAGCCCTATGAAATCCTCTTAATTATGTAATTATCATTATGATGGAATTATTATTACATTGGATTTTCCCATTATTATGGAAATACCATTATGATGGAATCTCCATACTTCAACTTTGAAATTATTCAATCTTCATTAGCTTCACACATTTTGACCTTTGTATCCAATCTTCTGAAAAAATTAGACCTTTGATGGATTTTTTCATAATGATGGAATCCCCATTGTGATGATATTCTCATTACAATATAATTTCTCGTTTTTATGGAATTATTTACTCAAAATTTTTTAATTTCTTCAAAACTCTCCACCATTTCTTCAAAATCTTTCATCATGAAAGATTTCATGATTTATGAGAACTCCATGATTAGAAAATCATTGTATATCTTTATTTAAAATGTATAAAAAAAATTATAACTCTAGACTTCACTTTATTCAACAAACCTATTCAGCAACAATATTACTTCTTCACTCAACATCTTTTTTCTTTATCTGATTAGGAAAAGGGAAAACCTCTAGCAAACAAAAAATTACACCTCTGATTCTTTTAGATCTGATAATATGAATATAATGCAGATGGATCTGATTCATTCGGTAACATTCAACTTTATTAGAAAATCTAATTACGATGGACTAGATCTAATTTCTGGATAACAAAAACATTCTTATACAGACTTTTTAACTATCAAAAAATATGAAAACATTGTTAAAATAATTTTTCATAAAGGTTCTTCAGTTTTAGTCAATTAATGGAACTAGGGGGAGTAATGTTAACATTGAATGTGATGGATAATGAACTAATTCTACTCATTAGAAACTAAATGAAATAGTATTTAGAATATAAAACCATGTCATTATTCATAATCAACTATCTCGTTATATGAAAAAAATCTCAACTTGGGTAAGTTTCATAAGATACCTACTAAGTGAAAAAATTTAGTTTCATGAATACCATGGGGGGAAAAGATTTAGCTTCCAATAAGTAAATTATGTGGGAAGAAGCACCTATGAGAATGTCTCAATGGTTGTCTTTGTAAAATAAGGTCATAAAGAAATCAATTATATAAGAAAAATGAAAAAATATATATAGGTATATTAATTTCATCCTAAGGTGCCATTTATAATTTAATTACATTTTGTGGGAAACATGGGAATAATAGGAGTCCATGACCCAATCTAAGGGTTAACTCCTAGGATAAGGAAGGGTTTATGTTATTCCAATCACTAAATTAGGATGATTAAAGTGTTTATATATTGGGATTTGATAATTATTTTTATGAAGTGTTTTATTAGTTATGTTCTATTTATAAGAGTTATGAAACTTTTTTAGATTGTTCTAGAGTAGTTTTTATTAAAGTATTTTCAATTTTATGATGAACGATATTGAAACCATAGAAAATTGAATTATTGGTAGGGTTATATTTTATAAAAAACACATTATTGGGTTATGAGTAACTGTTAATATGTTTTTTATGTTGAGATAATAATTTTTAGGTGAGATAAATTGATTATTGAAGTTTATAAAGTAAATTGGATAGTATTGGGGACGATGAAATTAATTAGTAATTGCATAACCAGGTGATTTATTATTATGTTTGTTTCATTTTTTTTGATTTATAGAATATATTTGATAGTTTATCATTTTATTTTTTGGAATAAGGATAGAGTTAAAATTTTTAGGCATATATGTTTTGATTGAGGTTTTATGGTGAATCAAGTTATTATCCTATTTTAGGAACATTTATGATCAAGGTATTCAGATGTTTGGAATGTGACATTATGTGGTGCTTCATGTTTTTTAGGGATGAATGTTAAACATGATATTGGAAAAAAATTCATAAAATATTTTTGTTTTTTATGTTTTTAATTTGGAAGAAATTTTTTATAGGATTCAAATAGTTACCCTTTTATGGAATGGATTATATTAAAATGGTTGTTATTATAGTGTTTTTATGGATTAATGACTTATATTTATCCATACTATATAATGAGTACTAACCAATTTGTTATTGGTAAAAATTTATAGATATAAGGAAGGAACATTCACTATTTAATGGATCTTATGATCCATTCAAATTTCATTTTAGTGGTTCATGTGTGAAAAAAAATCATCATGAATATTCATTCATTAAAGTAAGAGATGGTGTTGAAATTCGTCAAAGAACAATAAATGGATGAATTTGTGCTTATAAAATGGAAATTAATCAAGTAATTATATTTTATCATATTAAAATAATCCATTAACATTTGGAATATAAAGTTGAAATAAAAATTTAATTCTTTTACCTTCATTTATGAGAAATTGAAGGCCTTTTCACCCCTTAATGGTTTATCATTTTTTGTGATGAATTTTCTTGTAATTGTGTTCTATATCCCTATATATTAGCCATTGGATTTTAGTTTTCACCTACATGTATAAATTATAATTTTACACCAAAGTTCTTCTTATATGGGAACCTCATTATGTGTTATTTCAAGTAACCTTTATGTTTCCTACTTCCCCTTTTGAAAGGAAGTTTTATTATCTCTTTATGCAATGTGGGTTATCAAAAAAGGTATTATCAAATATTGATCCTTTAATGAATAATATAAAATTAAAATGGAATAATTTTATTAATTTGGTTATAATATAACACCTCAAAAAATTAGTTTAAAATAAAAATATTCCTAATATCTTTCTTAACATTAAACACTAGGATTCAAGAGAATTACAATATACTATAAAAATATTATTATTTAAATATGACTTTTATAACATAGAAATTTAATTGGTTGGTATTAATAAGAGTAATATCATTATGGAATATGTGTATAGTGGTCCTAATAAATTCAAATTTATTTTTAAATTCATAGGAAATAGGAAGTCAATTTTTTATAGCTACTTTATGCTTCATAAATATGTTTTCTCTAAAAATTATTTTTATTTCAAAAAAACATTATGATTAATTAATAACATTTTAATAAATTTTATTTTATAAAATTAACATAATTTTTGAAATAATCAAATCAAAATTATTATATGGTGAAATTTCTTGATTTTTTAAAAATGAAAGATTTTTTAGTGAATAGTTAAAAATATTGATATGTCAAATACTGTCATTTTTTCATTAAATCAAGTAATTTAAAATCCCATTGTTTTATTTATTCGGAATTAAATTGAAATATGATCTATTTGACTTATAATAATAAAATTATTTCCATCTTAATTAGCAATATTCTATATTTTTATATAAGGTCATTTTTATTCTTAACAAACAATTTTCTCAAAAGAAATTTTTATTGAATTTTTTTAATTTATAATAAGTTTAAATATTTTCACTTATAAAGATTGAAAATTTAAAAAATGGATACTATTTTTTTGTTTCCAGAGTTTCAAATTTTGTAAATTGTAGAATTTTATTTTTTATAATACGAATAGTAACCGTGGAAAATATTTGTCACCTCGGTAAGGGTAAAATAGGTAAAAACGGTTAAAACTATGACATAGGGTCTCAAAAACAACCCAAAATATTCCTTTATACTATTATATGATATATATTTAAAAATAACCATCTTAAATTCTTATATAATTATTTTTGGGTTCATTTCACCTTGATAATGACATTGGTATTATTTTAAGTAATGAAAATTCCAAAATGTCACTCTCTTACTTTCAATTTGTCATTTATGTTAAATTAGGGATAATAAGATGTTATTAATGAATAAAAATAAATATTTTTAACTTTATTAATTTAATTTTGTGGTGTTTTCTTATTTTTAATTTATAGCAATGGTATGATTGGATTAAATTCTTACACAACACTGACATAGTGCTTGTGCAAGTGGTGGAAACATCAAAGTAAATGATTTCAGAAACATTAAAAGTGATATTAATAAGATTAAATATACAATGAAATGAATTTTATAGATAATTTTAATGTATAATTGATGGTTAAAATGAGATATTTTGGAAATATATTATTTTATTCCTATCATTGATGTAAAATTAAATAAATAGTCCCAAAAATGACATTAATGATATTTTATGTTCGTGCAATTTTTTAAAATGATTTATAAATAATATAAATATTGAAATAGTAAAATAGGGATGTTATATTGTCATAAATTTCATCTTATTACCATCCCTATGAAAATTTCTCCTTATAATTAAATTTATATCCCTTAAGGATTGAAAAATGTTTTATTGTGGTTACAGATAAAAAGGGTTAACAGGGTTTCAAATAAAGAGATAAGGGTTAAAATGACCTAAAATATTCTGAATCATATTTTTATTGTTTATTTAGATCTTATCTCATACAGAATTTCAACTTAAATAAATTCGGATCTACTTGGACATGAATGTCACTTTATAATATTTTCAACTTTTGAAAAAGTACAGGAGTTCCCCTTCCCTCCCTTAGCAAAGGACACATCTTCTCTATATTACTCTAAAACCCCAGAATCTGGTAAAAAAATGGTCTTAAGAGATTTATTAAACAAAAATAAAAATGAGTCATACAAACATGGGATTATTAAAAAACTGAGGGTGCATGACACCCTCCATATCCACCTCCACTATTAAGGCACACTAATCGGGGGCCGTAAAAAACCACATCATATCCATAGCCAAAATCATCTGCTTGGCCAAAGAATCCGCCACCTGATTGGCCTCCCTATAATCATGTGAGACTGCCAACTATATATTAGTTACCTTGTTGAGGCATTCAACCTAGTGAGGTAACCCTCTCTAAGGAACGTTTCATGTTTTTGATTCCAAGGCATGGACCACAATCTTAGAATCTCATTCAATCCATAACATGTTCAAATTATAGTGGATATCATACATAACTGCATGAATTATCACCCATAATTCAGCCTAGTATGCAACTCCAACATTAGTAAAGTGATAAAATCATCCCTTCACAAAGCCATGGTATGTGCGAGAAACGCCACTATATCCTGATAACCCAGGTGCCCTAGAAGCGGCTCCATCCGCATTAAACTTGAGTCGTGGGATGATCGAAGGTATCCAGGGTATACACATAAGAACCCAAGGCTTCCAAGACTACCCGGAGACTCCAAGAAACCTAAAAATATGTAAATCAGAAAT
Source organism: Viscum album (assembly GCA_963277665.1). NCBI lineage: Eukaryota > Viridiplantae > Streptophyta > Magnoliopsida > Santalales > Viscaceae > Viscum > Viscum album. The sequence goes on along the minus strand of OY728123.1, from coordinate 739,170,429 downwards.
ACTGTTTTTCATCGTACCAGTTTTAATTCGTGAAGCAACATGAACCTCCCTATGAATTTTTTCCATTCCACTCTGTATAGGGACACACTTACTGACAAATAGCAGCGCATTACGAGCAGCCCATATGACCCTGATCAGGGCTGTAGTGGCCATGAGTAGGAGGTTCCAAACCTATTCACTATAATGTGCCTTGGAAAACCCCATTAACATATTATAAAGCAGTGTATTTCTATCAAACTCCATCCCAAAAATGCTTCCAACATACTCCCATAGCTGCCTAGCATAGGTGAAATCCACAAATAGATGTTGAGCATTCTCCTCGGCAGCCATGCATAAGTGAAAAGTTGAAGAAAACTGGAAACCATCCCGCTTGATCTAATCATGGGTAGGCATCAGGTTTTTCTAGGTTCTTCAAATCAGAAGAAATATATAAGGCAAAATAAATGGAGTCTGGAAGTGAAAAAGCCATGCAGGTGCACGACAGGGCCCTCCATAAACCATATGATAACAATATATGCTGGTGAACTACTCGTTGCAGTTATTCCTCTATATCAACATGTCATAATCCATAAAAGTATAATTTTGTACTTCCAACCCCACGTGATATGGAACTATACTGCTAGAACAATTCATGTAATAAAGAAAATCAGCAATGGAGAAATGACTTGTGCTAGGAGGAGCAGGTATTCTATCTTGCAGAGGCCTCTCAAGCCATGTCATTCTCCTAAAGTTAAGATGAGTGTCCCTATAAACCATCCATTTTGTGTCATGACTGAATCAAATAAATGAGTGCTTAAGAGATTCCCAGATAGATGATGCAAGATAATACTTGTAACCGTTAAGCAGTCTTCCTTTGAATCTATTTGTTAAAAAATCCATAGACCCATCCTTAGAAGTCAGACCCCATGTGAATTTCCAAATGATACCACCATTGAAAGTCCAGAGGTCCTTAACTAAAAGACCTCCCATTTCAACCAGCTTGATACATTCCTTCCAGGAAAAGGTGATAATTTTCCTCTCATGGACTGACCCCATCCAAATAAAGTTTCGTATCATGATTTGAATCTCCTTGATGAGGCCCCTAGGCCATCGATAAAGATAGAAGGAGTAAAAAAACTTATAGGTGATCATTGAGTTGACAAGGCATACCCTCCTAGCCATGGACATCACCTTCCCTTTCCAACTAGCAAGTTGATTCACAATGCTAGAGTATATTCCTTCCAAATGTTTCCTCTTCACCTTTCCCCAAAATAAGGGGACCCCTAGATTATAAAAGGTTAGAGATCCTTTTTGACACCAAGAATTCTTATAATCCTATTCCTCTTACCAATTGTTACTCCATTAACAAATAAAATAAAGGACTTTTCCCAACTGATTTCTTGACCAACCACCTATTTTAGTGCTCAAAGCGGGTCTTGATGGAAGAAATGTTTCTCTTTGAAGCTTTCCAAAGAAAAAGGAATTCATCAGCTTATAACAAGTGAGATGGAGAAAATTCATTCTTTCTAGCCTTTATTTTCTTATAGAAACCAATTTGATAAAGGACATTAATGCATCATCTAAGATAATCTTCAGGAATAGTAAAGAGAAGGCCAAAGAGCGGGTCACCTTGGTGCACACCCATGGTGCAGGGAAAACATCCACTGGTTGTGACATTAATGATAATGGAAAGCCTTGATGAACAAATAATATTATTAATTAACTTGATGAATGCAGTGGAGAAACCATAACTTTTAATTAAATCAAAGAGGAATCGACATTTTAATGTGTTAAAGGCCTTTGAGATGTCAATTTTCATTGAAAAATTTCCTGCCTTCATCATTTTTCTCATAAGATTAACACTTTTCGAAGTAGTGAAGAGACAATCCTGGATATTTCTCCTAGGAACAAATCCAAATTGATTAATAGTAATTATGTCACCAACCATTCGGCCCATTCAATTCATGATTATCTTTCTAATAAGCTTAGGGATAGTGTTTCAAAGTGCAACTGGCCTAAAGTCCTTGATATCAAGAGCATTAACTTTCTTAGGTAATAGGGAAATGAAGCATGAATTCATCCCATACGTTAGGTAAGAGTGAGTAAATAAATCCTTTATGGATCGGGTAATATCATCCTACAAAACATCCCAATAAGATATGAAAACTTGTTTGTAAATCCATCTTGACCAGGAGCATTGTCCATATTAATGGAGAGAAGAGCTTCTCGAATTTCCTATTTGAGAGGAGGGGTGATAAGGGATTGATTATTATGCCCTTCAATGCATTTGGTTATGATCCCAATAATTTTGTGAGTGTTGACCTGCCCATCATCAGAATATAACTATTTAAAATGTTCCACAGCCACCATAGAAATCTCACTTTCAGAAGTATAGAGATGACCATTAATGTTTATTGCCTTATCCCTAGCTTGGACACTCTTCTCTTTATGAAATATATTGAAAAAATTATAGTCCATATATCTGTATTTTAACCATCTGACATTCAACTGATTTCTATCCAGCCTTTCATGGATCATTAGTAAGTCATCCAGCTTGTTATAGGCCATGATTTCCTCTTAATATGGAGTAGGCTACTGCTAGTTTTGAATCTGATTTTAAGAGATCTCCTCCTCAGCAGCCTTAATGTCACAGTCCAACTTAGAAAAATATTTCCTACTCCAGTCATTGACAAGTTTCTTAAGATGATTTAGCTTCTCAGCCAACCTCTTGAGGGGGTTGTCAATCAGCTCAAGCTTCCAAGCCTCCATCACAAGTTCCATGCATCCATACTCCATAACCCACCAATTATTGAACCAGAATGGGATAGGTACAGACCGCACCAATTGGGTATTGATCTCCACAACCGTAGGATTGTGGTCAGAGTGATATTTAGGTAATGTAAACCTATAAAGTCCATGAGCAGTACTTTGGTCATCCATTTGGACAAAACATCTATCAAGTTTTCTTGATTTCTTCCCTTTCCAGGTGTAGCAGCACCATGTGAATTCAACTCCAGCAAGAGGAACCTCAACAAGATTACACTATTCAAGGCATAAAATGAAATCAGAATATTCAATCCTATTAAAATTACCTCCAGTTTTTTCCTCAGGTCTCAGCACCATGTTTAAGTCTCCAAGAGATACCCATTTCTACTCCATCCACCTAGAGACTACTTTGAGCTCCTCCCATAACTCCCTTCTCCAAATATAGGAGTTGTATTCATACAAAAACGAGACTAATAAATCATAATCAGCTATGATTCTAGATATCAGAACACTCTGAGACCTATCCAAACAAGAATTAATTTGAATAGATTCATGTCATAACACCCACAAATGATCCATTTTAGAATCAGGAAAATTTCTAAACCCAAACTCGTACCCAATGGAGAGACATTTGAATCTGTTCTGAATTATAAAAAGATGCTTTGGTTTAGTAATGACAATAAGAAAAGGTTTATAGGACATCATAAAATTTTTAAGGTATTTGTCCATTCAGAAGTTTCCCAACTCTTGGCAATTCAAATAAAATATCTTCACTACATATGGTTTATGCCCCGTGTCTAGGGACCACCCTTTGGTGTCATTTTAATTTGGACCTTTCCTTTAATACCTCTACCTTTATTTCCATCCCCTTTTCAGTTTTTTACTACCCCAGAGTCTCTAATGGGTGAAGCCACAACATCATTTCCCTCAGAAGCTTGCTGTGAAAAATCCGCAGCACGCTTGGTGTCAATAGTCCGAGCATAATATGGGAGTTCCTTCTCAAGGGAGACAGCCTCCATAAGAGTGGGATTAGCCTATTCATGAGGTCTATCATTGTTAGAACGTACCCCAGTCTTAGGAGTGATATTATCTGGATTAGTTGGCTGAGAATATTTAAAGTCATCTGACCAAAAAACACCACTCAAGGGTGTAAACTTGTTCTATGATTTTAAGTGAGAAGGGTCACTGCCCACTTTCATTTTCCTTCTAGAATCCTTGGAGGGGAGTGTCTGTCCGAATTCCCCCCTAGTTTAGTTGCATCTAGGGCCTCTTCATGCACGACTTCACCTCAATCATCATGGGGGAACAACACTAGTGATTCATCCTTATCTAGTAACTGAGTTATGGCCTAATCAACAGGAGATTTGTCACAGAATATTGAACCCTCATGTGTTTCATCCACCATAGGTACATATACACAATCTGTAGTAATGGCCTCCAAAAAATTCCATGCCTCACTATTAAGAACCACCACCCCTGAAATAGTGGCTACCTAAGTAGAAGCCACTTGTGACATAATGCAATCCTCTTTCTCTGGTGCCTTCCTGCCACTAGAAGGTTGTCCAAAGGTATCTCCCTCCTGATGATGAGGAAAGAAAAGACCCTCCAGCACATCGGTAATATCCCAATCCTTTCCCTGAAGACTAGGGAGAATCTGGTCATTTCCCCTCTTCCTTCTACATGTAACATCATCATGCCCTTTCACTCTGCACACACTATATTCCTTATCCCTTATGCACTCAAAGTCTTTTAAAAAACATGCACTTCAAAGAGAATTTTGGATTCCTTTGATAGAAAATCTCCAGCTTCATACTCTCATCCTGTGTTGTTAGAAAAATTTCCTCAACATGGGTTCTTAACATATCCACTTCCACTAATATCTGGGCGAAATGTCCAAACCTCGGATTATTTGTCTATTGATCCAATAAAATGGGGTTTCAAATAGCTGAGGAAATGTCCCATAAGATCCTCATGTTCCAATAAAGCTAAGTCACCCTACATATTCAAATCCATATCTGAGCATGAGTGTTTCAGACATTCATATGGTCAAAATTCTGGTCCCATTCCTGAATGTTCAAGAAGCCAGGTTTCAGAGAGATAGTGCCTTTCTTCAATGCCCTTCTCTTTTGTTCATCTGATGAGAAGATGAAATGATAATACCCCCTTCCATTTTAATTCATTTTCCAATCATAAAATCCCCACACTTCAGCAATCCTTTTTTTAAGTCATTGAATTTCCAAATATTCAAACCTTTGGGAATCAACACATGAGAAATAATCGAGAACTTGCATAGACTAACACGCTCCTCAACCAACTCCTGATTGGATGACACATGAGTGATCCTCCCCTTATTTATCACTCGTCCATGTTGGGGTGCATCGAAGGAGAATGATGGCTTAGAGACCACCTTGAATATATCCACAAAATTCCACTCTGGACCACTAGCTTCGAGAGTGAGGGATCCCAAAGCACAGATATATTTTTTCGCAATCAAAAACATTTCAGAATGACCAATAAATTCAGAAAGAGGACCTGAATGATCATAAGGCATTGAAATTATCTCCAAATTGTTCACCATGTGATCACATAGATCCACTGGTTTAGGATTTTCTCCCACGTCCTCCTATTTTTTCATCCTCTTGCTCTTCTATCCCTTATTTTTACCACTTTGAGCCACATCGATCAACCAATCCAACCCAATTGTCTTATAAGAATCATTATCTATAATGTATATATGATTTTATCCTTAAAAGTACATTCCAAGGTTCCTTAATAAGGGTTATATTTGAGGTATACCAAAGAAAAGGTTGTTATAGTGCTAATGAAGAATATTGGACTTGAGTTAAGGTTTTTTCATCTCAAATTTGTTTCACTGAGGTGTATTTGATTTTATTAAACTATTTATATTTATTAGTTACATATAAAATTATGTTGAAATTATATATCATGAATTTACGTATGTTCATGATATTTAAAATCTAATTTTATGTTACTCTTTTTTTGTTTTACAATTCAAAAGCTACCAAAGTGATAAGGGATTTATGTTTCAATACCATTTTAATCAGGACTGGTTCTGATTCAATTTAAATTATGAAAATAATAATATATTTATCTAATACACCACTTTAATTATACCTTTTATTTGTTATTCCTAGAATTTTTTATTTTTTGTACCATTTTCATCTATTTAGTACTCAAAATGGTTCAAAAAATGTTTTTAAGAAAATCCCACATTATTTCTCATCTTTCATTCAGGAAACCTTTTTCTTCCATATTTATATTTTCATTAAAAAATAAATAATTTTTTTTAATATTCACTAATGATTATTTAAATTCATTTTTACCCATGTATTAATTTTTTAAAAAAGTTTTTAAAATAATATCCTTGTAGTTTTTAGAAGAAGGTAATTTTTACCTAATACACGCACTAAATATTTTTTTTAATAATTATGGCATGAATCTAATTTCCTTTCATCATGAGTAATCAATGTTTTAAATATTACGTTATAATTTTCTGGGGTACTTTTCAAATAAAATTATTTCCTTAATATTTAGGTAATATTTTCAACTTTAAATAAGTGATTTCAAAATGAAAAGAGTATTTTTCTCATTAAATATTTCAGTGATATTTTTGATGAATTTTTCATCTATGATAACATCTATTTATTTTAAATAATTTTCAATGGTGATATCATAAAATTTACAATACTTATTTTCTCTCTATATGGATATTATTTATAATGATGAAATCTTAATGAAACACATTTTCTTTTTCACAGGTTAAGATAAGATGAGATGATAAATGTGTTCATAACCATATACAATACATTTGAATGGATTTTTAATATGATGTGGTTGGTCCTTCTAAATACCTCCAATGCATTGGGTAATATGATATTCAAATCACATGTGTTGATGATGATGATATTTTTCATGATTGAAAATATTTGATTCTCATGTTGATGTGGGAGTATGAATTCATCCTTGAGTTTCTCACAAGATATGAATGGACATGATTACTAACAGCTTCATTCAAATTTTGATGCATGAGTATGATTTTATTATAAATTTTATTATAATACTATGTGTGAAAATTATTGTGAATGGATTTTTTTACATTTTGATGCATCAATATGATTTATTTTTAGCTATGGTCAAACAAATTTTCATGGACCCAATTATGAATATCTTTGTTTTCAAGATTATGATTTCATATATTTATGAAAACACATGCTTATATAATGAATCTTAGATGATTATTACCATTTTCAAACCCTTATTTATCATGCTTCTAGATATGAACTAATTTTTATTTTTATGATCTAATCTTTTCTAGGTATGAATATTTTATGTTTTGGGAATGCACATGATTATGTTATCATAACTTTATGATCATCTTATCCATTCTTATGATTGATATCTCCCATATTTATCTATAATGATTTAATATTTATGTATGTGAAGAACAATTCACGATAGTGAATCAAGGAATTTCAAAATTCATATTTTACCACACTCCATCACCTATTTACCAAATCATATTCATGAGTTATTATGTGTTGTGAAATTTTATCTCAATAAAACTCTCACACACAGCTAGAAGGGGGGAAATAAGAATTTACATAGTTTAGTTTAAAGACCTATATCCATAGGGAAGTCACCAATTTCATTAACAATGATAAGAATACAATGGGTTAAAATCACAAAAAAATAGGTCCTAGACACAATAATAATTGTATTAGGAACCTTTTATTTATAGTATTAGAGAAAAAACAAATATCTATAAGTTTTTTTTTGGGTTTAAGAACCCAGTTTTTCACTCAGATATGGATCCTATTAAAGTTGGTCTAATTCATTATTTTGGACCTAATATGGATGCCTAATGTGTTCAAAAATGTTTTAAGATTTTTAAAGTATTGTTTGGAACTTGGAAACCCAGTTTTTTGAGAAACAAATTGGGCCACATGGTTAGTAGAAACCATGTGACCCATCCAGAACGGTCTCTCCTAATAATGTGGGGCTGGATAGTGGGGTGAATCTTGTCACACTATTTTACCTAACCATGCGCCAGTGGAAGCATAATTAGGAAATATATTCAAATATTTTGGTGGAGGTGCTTTTCATGGTTGGTGCACAATTTCCATAACTGTGTGGCCAAACTATGTGGGTTCCCCATTAGCAAATAATATCGCACACGGTTGGTGCATAGTTTAGCCAACCATGCTTTAAAACCATGTGACCCCTATTTTAGGTGATTTTACCAAAATTACATTAAGTGAAATATCTCAACACACTCGTCCTTTCATTTTCTTATCCAGTGGATAGAAGGCCCATTTATCCTCCTTTTAGAGCTTTTCCTGCTCTAAGTTAGGATCTTTCACATATCTTCCATCCAAATTCTAATCGAAGCACTTTTCTTCATGTAGGATATACACTAATAAGATCGTAATCCCTTTTTATTTGTTCTTAATTTACCTTTATCCCAAAATAATTATTGAGTTATTAGATTATATGAACTATATTCAATCCATTAATATATTCTTTAGATCACTTATAATCTAGGACAAACTAGATACTTGTACTAGACAAGGATATTATTACCAATACGAGGTAAATGGTCTATGACTCATCCCTTAAGTTTCATCATTTTATAAATTACCGTATGGACATGATGATTTCACAAAGTGTGATTTATTAAATTGATTTTCTTTTCTTATAGTCATTAGAACCATGTTTTAAGACCCTTGTAAAATATGTGATCCTTCGTTGAAGGTTATGGCCTCAACACCGACCACCCCAAGTAGGGTAGTTTCCAAAAATATTCCTTTAGTGGTTTATTGTTGCTATATGCACCACCATTCACGTGTTCCTTGACTTGACCAAGATAAAGTTAAGTGTTTAATTAAATCAATGAATTGTTATATACTATCACATAAATGCTTATCACTTGACCTGCATAAGGTAAGTGCTTTAATTTGATAAATAAATCTTAAATGGAATTTTCAAGTATATTGTATACCTGACATGACCTAATTAAATGTAATATAATGACTTTTTTTCACATCTATAACACACATTTCCATGATTAATAGAGGGTGGAAGAGTGAACCAAATGAATTCAATTTCACTAATATGAATTAATTAAATGGTTCCATGCCTTATTATCCTTTTCAAACTAATGAAATATAATGGAATTAACCAAATGACTTATTAAATAGAATAAGTATTATGTTTACTTAATTTATTAAATGAAAAAAAATTAAAAACTTTCACTTTTATACAGACCTTGACATTACAATCAGATTGGTGAGACTCGAGTTAGCCTTGGATTCTTGAGGGAAGGCCTTGAGCACTCATGGATGCCATTAAAATTCAGAAATTCCAATTTTCAAGGTGATACCAACCATGGAACCTGATTGTTTCTATCAGTGAATGACCAATTTGACATCATAGGATCCCTCCATTATTATTACTGGATTCCTTGGATACAATCCTTGGATCTAGCATGACATCTACATACATGATAGACCTTGGATATATCCTTGGGCATAGTCACTACATATCTCATTTAACCTTGGATTAATTACTTTGAATCTAGTAGAATTAAATTATTGTAGAATACCTTGGGAAAATCCTCTTGGATTTCACTCTTACCCCTTACCTAGGATACAGGTCACTAATAGTTTTTTATCAACCCCTGAGGTCATCAATGCCTCTTTTATTACCTTGGATCCCTTTCATTAGTAATATCATTACATGATTCCTTGTTATATCTTGGATCCTTAAATATTATTATAATGTTTGGATGTCAGTGTTGGTTATACATCATTTATCTTATTATAAGCAAGAACATAAATAATTATTGAAATTGTTACATGTTATGACATTGGATAAGGAAAAAGATGGTACTTGGGTATTTATGTCACTATACTACTTTACTTTTATATATTCATGCTTGCACACTATTTTAGTTTATATTACATAGGATGGATGATATAGAACCCATTGGTGGTGGCCTAGTGATATTTATCTCACATACTATCTAGGACACCATTAAAACTTGGAAATATTACATGTATGAAGGTTTTGACTAGGGGAAGCATCCCTCTTTGGAAACATGATTACTTTCTTGTATTAGGGAGGAGTTAGGTACTAGATGACTAGGACTAGGCACAGGATGCTGGATAATTTTTGGTTTCTTCTTTATAATTTTTTATACCATGTTATTACTACTAAATATTATACATGTTTTATTGTTTTATAGAGACATAAATTTTATCAAAATTGTTTGTATGTGATTATAAGTTGTTCAATATTCAGGACTAATTCTGTTGTACCATATTTTAATACTAAATTTCTTACTATATTTACTAGTTATGATGTTTATCCACTATTTCCACTCTATTAGTGAGGGAATAGTCTACCCATGAACAAACCCTTGGCCCTCTCTGCTGGTCGAAATCCTCTGGTATTCGAGGAGATGTAAATGGGGCCATGTGACCAACCAGGCTCAGGGAACCTTTGAGTGGGACAAAGGTTTGGTAGGTCACAAAATGGTATTAGATCTTTCTTTATTTCTTTACTATTTAGATACAATATAAAGGATATAAGGAAAACATGGGAACATGGTTATAAGGTGTGCTTGGGAATAGCTAACCCATGTTCTGGATAAATGATGATTTCCAAAATTATAATTGTTCTTCTTCTTTTGCATGTTACAGTTGATATCATTTCATAGCTGGGTTATGAATATGCAATGTGATGGTTTTTATTATTAATATGATTAAGAATTTAATTTCATCCTTTTCCAGATGATATGAGCAAAGGTGAATTGTTACATGCATCATTCTAGGCACCTAGAATTCACATTCCATTAATATTTTCATGCCATATAAGTGCATTTCACTACTGTCATTTTCTTGTATTTCTTATTATTATTATTTGAAACTTGTGTATATATATACACCTATTCTTATATTGTGTTGTGATTGAGTGATTTCTAGTTTCAATTCATGAGTTTTATGGTCCCTCATGGGTTTGAATGGGTAATTTACTAAGTTGCTCCATTATAATGAAAGTAAATAGGTGTCAATTTTAGTGATAAGGTGTATGGTCCATGATTTATTGGGAATAAAGATCCATTTTAAATGAACATTAATATATTAAAATAATTAAATAAAAACATTAAAAGTGAAACTCAACTTGTAAAATTAAATGGTTTATAGTAAAAATGAGTCAAGTTATAGTTTAACCTTTATCTAATGGAAACCATATAATTTATACATGAGTACATACCAATAAATGGCCTTATAAGTGGGTAGTTGGGATAGTATATCATGGGTAGTTAGTCATTTTATTTCATTTAGCTTCCACTATTTCTATCTTTATACTTTAAATCTTGTTCTGAGGAGTGCGATTGATATTTGTATACCAATGCCACCATGAAGTCTTCTTGTCATGCAGTAGGAGAGTGCATATGACCATGCTCCATAAATTGTGGGCCCTATATATATAGTATTACCACCAAAAGTGCCACTTGAGGGACAACCTTTTTTACCTCTTATGGGCATTGAAATGTTTTCCTTAATCTGCAACTACAATGGATGATATGACATGTGAGTTCCTGCAGTAGAATCCTCCTAACTTCTTGAGGGATAGTGGTCCATCAGCTATGTAATCTTGGATATATTTCACCACGTCTATCATTCAGCATCTAGATATTCCTCCAAAGTAGAGGTTCAATCTTATTGTAATCATTTTGTGTGATTCATCCAAGTGCTAGTGTGATGTGTTTAACAAGGATGGTTTCTATCAGGGCATGGAATGGGCTGGTTTCCAGACTACCTTCTATGAATAGTTCATTCCTCGTATGATGAGGGATGACTGAAATAGATAGTTTATGAATATATATTTATATGGGTGTTAAGTTAGTCAGGGAGTATTCAGTGTGTTTTAATGAGTTACAATGATTTGATCCTCTTCTTGCTTTTCATGATCATTTGTGTGTTAGATGCTTTGAGGATGGGATCCAATATTCCATCCTTACATAGGTGAATGTATTTATCCTAACTGCCTTTTTTGAGATAGTAAATTAGGCTCTTATCACTAAGTGATACCTGAGGGAAGGTGATAGTACTGGGTATAGAGTATCAGTGGTACTGCAGGCCAATAGTTCATCCTGTAGAAGGAAATGATCCCCTGAGGTTTCACATTAGGGTAATGGAAGCTAGAGTACCTATACTGGTATCTCTATGGTGTGACATTAGTGTAGATGAATAGGGCATCTGAAGTCCTAGTGTGATAGAGACCCTATAGAGTTTTGTTCTTACAGCTGTATAGGGAAACATCAGATAATCTTTTGGGCCTTTCCATTAGATTCTAGTGGAAGAGGATCCCTAACATCTCCACCTTGAAGGGTAGATTCTTTTATGTCATGTTATGAGGGTAGTTGGAATAGAACCGGATGTATTGGACAAGGGTAAGGTCATGGATGCAATATCTAGGCCTCATATTATTATCAGTGCCAGAAGAGTTGTCTTACTCAGGGTCGTCTAGTTGCAGCACAGGGTCATGGATCATGTCAGTTTCATGCATTATAGCTGAAACCTGAGGATAAAATTATAGAACCATCTATAGTATGAGGTATTATTCTATTATCCTTTACTATATCATCTTATTTGTTTGATATAAGTTCTCTACACCCCTGCATATCATTCTCTATCATGGAATGTATAAGGATGAAAATATAGTATTATTGTGGATTAATAAACCTAGATACACTGTTGGGAGTATGGTCATAGGGAATATGTCAATGTAGAGACTACCCCTTGAGGTAGAAAGTTACCCTTTTTGGGGAGCCACTTTTTTATCAAGATTAAAGGCTTTAATTTCATTCTTAATATTGATTGGTTGGTTTTTTTTCATGCCTTTGTAGACTTTTATTGCCACATGATATCATTCACATTACCAGAGGGAATCACTTATCTACACAAGGGTGATCAGGATGTCTATGATAGTGGATCTTGACTAGAGAATCATGGGTTTTGTACAGTGACCACCTAGATTCATAATCTCTTCATGGATTATTGGGGTTTCCATTAAGATGAATTCATTTTGATAATAGATTGTTTTAGGGATGTCATTATCGATGATTTTTCTATCATACCTCATGAGAGAGAGAGGTGTAGTTTATGATTAATCTTATTCTAGGAGCATATTTAGTTTCTATCCATCCATTCAAGATGGAACCTACTTATATCTTGGAGATCAAGTAGATGTTATAGGATTTGTAGGCCATATGTTTTATATGGACTAACACTTCCTCATAGGGTTCTCCCATGATTTTACCCTAGAAGGAGGATGGGACCCTTCATTTATGCATGGATTACAGATGGTGGAACCAGTTTATGGTCAAAAAACAGTATCCACTTCCTCAAATAGATGATATTTTTTACTAGCTATGAGGACCAAGGGTTTTTCTAACATATACCTAAGATCAGGCTATCATTAGGTGTGATTGAGTCCATCATAGATATGTCATATAGATTTCTATAGTATCTTTAGTCTGTATGAGTATCTTTTCATGTCATTAGTTGTTACAAACTCATCTACAATTTTCATGGATCTAATGAATAGGGTGTTTCACCCCTATCTGGATTCTTTTTTCATGGTCTTTGTTTATGAAATCTTAGTGTATTCTCAGACTCGTAGAGACCATGCTAAGAATCTTGAGATCATTTTGTGTACCCTTAGAGAGTATCAAATTTTTTCCTTGATTTCTAAGTGCCACTTTTTTATAAAAAAAATAACTTCTTGGGTCATATTATCTTATAATTATGAGTCTTTATTGACCTAGATAAGGTAAGTGTTGTGGTGTCCTGGGAGTAACCCAAGAACGTGTTTGATATACACAGTTTTTTGGAGATGGCTTAATATTAAAGGAATATTTTAAAGACTTATAATTTTTTGATACACCTCTTAATGGTCTTGCAAATAATTGTGTTAAGTTCATGTGGTTAGAAGAGTTCAAGAAATCCTTTAAGGAGCTGAAAGGAAGGCTTTCCTAGACACCTATTCTAATTCTTCCAAAGCCCAAAATAGGCTATAAGTGTTCTATGATGCATCAAGAATTATTCTTAGAGTAGTTCTAATATGGAAAGACAGAGTTGTTTCATATGGATCCCAGTAGTTGAGTCCTCATGAGAGACATTACTCAACACATGTCCTTGAGCTAGTAGTAGTTGTCCATTCCTTACATTACTCGAGATACTATCTTTTGTGTGAGAACTTTATAGTTTATACAGACCAAAATAGCCTAAAATATATATTTTCATAGCATTAATTGAATATCATAAAGTGAAAATAAATAGAATATATTCATTCCTTTGATTTTGAGATTTTCTATATTCTTGGAAAGGGCAATGCGGTAACGGATGTTTGGATTCAAAAATCTCATGTACAAGCCTTTAGGGAAGCTAGTGATGAATGCATATTGATGGCCCTATTTTCTAAGATACATATACATTTTGATGATAATCACAAGAAGTCGTATTTCTCATTCTTTACAGTTACCAATTATCTCCTTGAGAAGGTGAAGAGTAGTCAATTTTTATATCTTAAAGGCTTGGTTCTCTGTGATTGTATTTCAAGAGATGACCTGCCTTCGAATTAGTTTTTAGACAGAGATAATATCTTATGTGTACATTGGGTTCCTAAAGATATGAGAAAAAAACTAATGTGAGAGTCCCATGATTCAGAGTGGTCAATTCATCCAGTAGTATCCTATAGGTATTTAGATATTTTATGCCAGTATTGGTGACCTGAGATGAACTTTCAGATAGTAAAATTTATCACAAGGTGTTAAACTTATTAGCAAGTGAAGGCAGATCACCAGAGACCTGCAGGTTTATTACAACCACATTCAGTCCCAAAATGTAAATGGGAAGATGTTTCCATGGATTTTGTAGTTACTTTTCTGATTTATCCTAGATGTTGTGACGTTGTACAGGATTTTATTGACAGGCTGATAAAATTATCCTACTTCCTTCCTTTTTGGGAGACATTCTCAGTTGATGAGATAGAAAGATTGTATGTCCATGAGATCATCTAAATACATAGGATCTCTCTTACTATAATTTTATATTGGTAATATCATTTCATGTCATTATTCTAGTATGGATTTTAGAAGGATATCGTTACACATGTGCTTTTAAGCATAACCTTTCACCCTTAGATTGATGGATTATTAGAACATATAATACATGTGTTAGAGTAAATGATCAGGGCATGCATCCTTGATTTTGATGGTTATTGGGAGAATAATATCCATCTCTTAGAGTTATACTATTATAATATCTTTTAGTTGATGATTCATATGTATCCTTTTGTGGAATTGTATGGTAGGTCTTGCCTTTCACTCCTTTTCCAGCTAGGGGCAGGAGAGGCAGTTCTACTATGTCTTCATCTCATATAAGAGACATCCGAGTAGGTTTAGCTGATGAGGAAGCATTTTTATTCTAATCATTCTAGAAATAAATCTTATTCTAATCACCATCGACAACCACTAGAGTTAATGTTCAGGGATCATGTTTTCCTGTGAGTATCTCATAGGCTTGGGAATAGGTAGATATAGAGGAAAGGGAATCTATCAATTTGTTATATAGGGCCTTTTGATATTATTAATACCATTCCATACACGACATCTTCTATATTTCGTAGCTTCACCAAAATCATTCTGACCACTATCACACTTTTGATCACAAGGAATTTTAGTTAGATGATGATGCTCCTTTTGAAAAGTATCTGACACACATCATCGACCAGAGCATGAATTCTCTCCAAGGTCAGTTTATCCTTCTATTATGGGATTTATGGTAGAATGGATATATAGAAGATGAGACTTGGGGGCGGGAGGCTAACATCCATGCCCAATGGATAGAAGTTCTCTCAGAAAGTGTTTCTCTTCCCTTGGAAGGTGATGTAGAGGATGATTTCCTTTAATGGAAGAAGACTATATGAACCAGATTCTTCACTCAGGTATGGATTCTTTTAAATTTAGTCTATTTATTTATTTTGGGCCTGATACAGATTCATAATTAGTTCATGAAGGTTTTAGCGGTTTCTATGGATTGTTTTAAGCCACGTAACTAAGACGAGGGATAAAAACACTGGGTCATATGGTTAGTAGAAACCATGTGACCCATCCCACATGGTCTCTCCTAACCATGTGGGTCTAGATAGTGGGGTTAATTAGGGTTCATGGTTTTCCCAAACCATTCACCAGGGGCATCACACCCATGAAAAAATAGAAGGGTAGTGGTGTTTTGTACGGTTAGCATATGGTTTCCATAACAATGCATCCTAATAGTGTGGGTTCCCGCTTAGCACAACAGATAGAACATAGTTGGTAGATGGTTTAGCCAACTATGCATCCAAATCTTGAAAACCCGGTTTTTTGGGGATTTTACCAAAATTACCTTATGTGAAATGTTTTAACACCCTCATCCACTCATTTTATTCTCCAACATACAGGATACAAATTTCTCCTAAATTTATAACTTATCCTTCTCTAATCTAGGATCCTCCACATCTCTTCCGTTCAGAGTCTGATTGAAGTACTGGTTTTCTAATTGGATCTGAACTTATAAGATATTAATTCATTTTTAACCATTATTCATTTACCTTTATCTCAATGGAGTTATTGAGGTGAAAGATCATATGTCTTATTTTTAGTTTATTGATACATTCATCAAATCTCTTATAATCCATGAAAAACTAAATTCTAATACTAGATAATGAGATTCATAAAAGTAAGAGTTTGTTGTTTTATAACTCATCCCTCGGGTTTTTTCATTTTATAATTTGCTATGTGAGAACACCAATTTCATTATGTGTGATTTAATAAACTGATGTTCCTTTATTATATTCATTATAACCAAGTTCTAAGACCCTTGTTAAATATTTTATCCTTCATTGGATGTTATGACCTCAACACCAACCACCCCAAGTTGGGTGCTTTCCTTAAATATGCATTTTGTGGTTTATTTTTGATATCTTCACCACTTTTTAGGTGTTCCTTGACTTTACCTTGATAAATTTGTTTTTTTAATTAAATAAATGAATTATTACTTTCCATAACATTTATTTTTATCACGTGACCCACCTAATATAAGTGCTTCAACTTGATAAATCAATAATAAATGGAATTGGAAAGTATATTTTATATATGACTTTTCTAAATTAAATGTAATTGAATGACATTGTTTCATGTCCATATCACACCTTTCTTTGACTGATTTATGGTAACATAGTGAACCTAATTAATTAAATAATTCTTATATTAATTAATTAAATTGTCACATTTTTTATTAGCCTTGTCACACTGATGGAATGAAATGGATTGAACCAAAATAATTTTCAAATGGAAAGAGTACTACGTGGACTTAATTAATCAAATAACTCAATTAAAAGGTTCTTATTGTATATGGACTATTACATTTATAAGGATTGTTCGAAATCGAGTTATACTTGGATTCATGATGGAATTCATTGACCACTTGTGGATTCCATATCGATTCAGAGATTCCAATTTCCAAGGGTGAGACCCACCTTATAATTAGATCTTTGTCTATTAGTGGATGCACAATATGACATTGTAGGATCCCTCAATTATTATTAGAGGGTGACTTGGATATACTCATTGATTCAGCATAAATTCTATTGAAATGAGGTTTTTTGGATAGACCCTTGGTATTAGTAACTTCTTATCCCATTTTACCTTGGATGAATTCCTTATAATCAGTCGGAATTACGTTATTGTGGAATTATTTGGGTAATTACCCTTGGATTACACACTTACCCCTTATCCTAGATACAAGTTACTACTTAGTTGGATTGACCCCTAAGGTCATGGATGCCTTATCTATTACCTTTTATCCATTTCATTAGTAATATCATTAGAGAATTCCTTGTTATATCATGGATCCTTCACTATTTTTATCACGACTGGATGTTAGTTTTGGTTATGCTTCACATGACTTATTTTAAACTAGAAAATAGATAATTAATGAAATTGATACATATTTATACACTAGATGGGGTTGAAGAATGTACTTGTGTATTTAAATTATTGTACTACATTAATTTTATTTATGAATTCTTTTACATTGTTTCAGTTTATATTACACGTACTGAATGTTATTGGTGTCATTGGTGGTGGAATACTAATATTTATCTCACATTTTATCCAAGACAAAAATGGCACCCGAAAATATTACATGTATGTAGGTGTTGATAAGGGTAATTTTCCCACTTTGCATACTTCATTTCTTTCTTGCATTAGGATGGAGATGGGAAGCAGATAACTAGGATAAGGCTCAGAATACTGGATAGATTTGGGTTTCATTTTTATAATTTTGTGTAGTATGTTATTCATGCTTCCTTGTATCCATGGTTTCCAATTTTTCGAGGCATGAAATTTATCATCATCTTTTCTATGTGATTATCAATTGTTCACTATTCATATCTGCTTCTACTATAACATGTGTTTATCTTATATTACTTCTAATATTTACTAGTTACAATGTTTAACCAAAGTGTCCACACTGGTAATAAGGGAATAGTCTCCCAATGGACACACCCTAGGACCTCACTACTGGTCGTCGCCCTTTGATGTTTGGGGAGATGCACTTGAGGCCATGTGCCCAACCAGACTCATGGCACCTTTGAGTTGAACTTGAGTTCAGGACATCACATTAGGACACACCAACTCCTACTATAATATTTTTAGTAGTCACCCCCTATATGAGTTAGTGATATTTTGTGTCACCTTTGAACAATCTATGAATTGACAATAAATTCCACCATGTAATATTACTCATATATTCCGTCCCACTTCCTTCCAAATGACAATAATATATTAAGTAATAAAATTGGTTTCCACATCCAAAATTTAATACAGCTCGATCTATATAACTTTACTTTTCAATATGTATGTTGGGTCCTCAGTTTCCATAATCATCTAATGTGGGATACACAATTCATTGATAATATATGAAATAAAATTTAACCAAAAATAAATATTCTTGGATTTATTGTGATGAACTGGATTCCTTAAGTGGAAAATAGTATACTAGATGTCATAAAAAAGATCAATATTCTCCATGATGAGGCCCAAGTCCCTAAATAATTCATGTATCCAAATAGCTTCTTTGAATTTTTTTCCACTATTGCATACTTTTTTTCTCTTATAAAAATATACACTATTTATTGTAGATTTTATCTCAAACTCAATGGTCCTTCTGCCATGGTGATAACATAACCAATATTAGATCATCACTTATACAAATGTCATAAATAATCTGAATAAAAATATCTGAAAAGAATTCTATCAAAATTAAAATACATATTATATAATATAGAATCCATCTGATTTTGTAATAATTTACATTACCTGGGTCATGCATATACCAATTAGATTTGGTTCCCTATAACCAATAGTAATTGTACATTAAATTAACAATATATTAAATGTTTGTAATGTTAATAATTATCCAATAACTTAATGATTATTCCTTCTCATGACATTTAATGTCATAATATCCTTATAGTATATATCACATTGAAGTTTCATAGTAGTTTCCCACAATGGATTCAAACTTTATATTCTATGAAGATATTCATAAATACAAATTTTATGGTTGGATGACATCATTTTTATAGATAGAGATGATATAGGCTATTACTGGTAGGAATATCATATGACATTGAGACTTATTCTCATGAATTTTACCATTGGTAATGTCTAAGATATGGGGTTATAAGAAATAAACCACCTATAGTAATTATTAATGTTTTATGTATCAGTTGATATTATTATCTATGTATGAGTTCACGAATCCTTAGACATGATACTATTATTAATTCATATCATCAGTCACCTAGTTTGAGGTATCAAAAAAATTGTGATCACACATTCTCATAGAGAGGTAGGATACATTAGGCCTGTCACATGTTATATGAAATTGATGAATAAGTCAAAAAGGATTTTCCCTTTCAATTTTGTTGAAGTTGCTATCACTATCCCATTAAAGGAAATTAAACATTCTAATTAAGTCCATGGTCATGGAGTTTAATCGAAAAATTAATTTCTAAAAGTAAAAGAAATATATATTAGGCATATAATTTGATGACACATGTGATGTAACCAATTTTATGATATATCAAGAAAATGGATTATATTACATGGTATGAGTTTGTAGGTGGTGGTCATGTCTATAAATTATCTTTATCTCTTTAGGGTCCATGATGTGATATAAGGTACCACTATTTTTCTATGATTTGGAATGACTAATATTGAGCTAAGGCCCCAATGGGTCACACAAAATATGTATCGATAAGTTCCACCAATTTAGATGAATCAGGTTTTAGGTTGAATTGTTTTCCCATGTGTGGGGACCATAGGACTTCCAAGTGAACGATCGAAAGTAAATGTATTTAGTTATATTATTTTAGTTTAGAATAATGGGGAATGAATTTATTAATAAAGGTATTCAAAAGTTATTTAATTATAACTATGTGAATATGAGAAGGAATTATTTTTTCAAATGAATATCACATGTTCTAAGTATATTAAATAATTACAGGAGGAATGATCATAGTTAATGGATCAAGGTTCATTATGTAGCATTCAATAAATACATCAGTGGGTTGTGAAATATTCATGGAAAGAATGAAGATTTTACTGAGTTATTCATCTCATTTTGGTATTTTATGAGGCTTAACTTATCCCTGGGATTAAGAAAATGTTTGGAAATCTAAACATAGTTATTTATGATCATTTTTTAGATGAATAGTTAATGTGTTAATTTTTAAGGATTTGGAGGTTTTCTCTCCCCTCCTCCCATATATCAGGTTTCTACATAGAGAAAGATCAAAAATGGAGTGATAAAAGATTGTGGATCGGTCACATGATCTTTTGTTAATCATATGAGCATCATAATGTCATTGAATTTTTATGATAACATTAGATAATCAATGAATGATGTTTGTGGAGCTATTTTATATGGGTTGAAGATCTATATTAATTATAATCTGGTGTCTTCAATATATTAATATCTAAAGATGAGAAGATGTCACTAAGATCACCTTATTACAAAAAGGTACTATTTTGATTTCATGTTCCCACTAAATTGAATTACAAATGATCCTTTTCTTGAAATAGGTATCATTATAACTATTCAGGTATATTTTGATAGATTTGGTGTTAAAAATTGAATATTTAACATGTTTTAAATATTTTTCTATGTTCCAAGTACCTTCAAAAACAACATACAATCCCCAATATATGTCAAATATTAGGGATCATACATACCTTAAAATATATCAAGTCTCTTACTATGCTTGAATATGGAACATGATCCATTTTTCTTCTCTTCATATATCTTTGGAGAAAATCATATTAATTGTTTATAATGAGTTTTTTATTAGTATAAATTTATCATTCATGCCAAAAATATATAGCAATTTCGTTAAATATTTTTTCTAGTTATGGTTTATAATACCATTTTCATTGTATCAACTAATCTATACCCCAATAATAGTCATTTACTACCCAAGATCCTTCATCCTAATCTCTATTTTTTTATTATATTTTTACCTTTGAATACCCACATAACTATTGTAAACAATCAATATGTCATCAATATATAAAATCAAGTAGACAAATTTACTATCTCGTTGTTTTTCTAAGTAAATACAATGATCAAAATTACAATGTATATATTACGGATTCATTATTAAAGCATCAAACTTTATATGACACTATATCAAGGACTAATTTTGGACATATAATGAATTTTTCAACCTAAAACTAAATTCTCATCTCCCGATACGTTAAACCCATCTCTTTGAATCATATATATCTCTTAATCTAATAAACCATGAAGAAATGTTGCCCTGATATCAATTTTTTCTAACAATATACCAAATTAAATTCTATAAAAAATTGGATAAAAACATAATTAAAAATAGTATAAAAATTTCATTTAATTGAATCCCTTATTTTAAGCATTTCCCTTAGAAATAAGTCCAACCTTATACTATATAAAATTATTTCATGTTTCATCTTAATTATTTTTGTAAACACCTATTTACACCGATCAACCTTCCAGTTTTTCGAAGGAGGAACAAGATCCCATGTTTAATTATAATGCAGTCAACTCATTTTTCCGCCATAGTTGACTTCCACTATTCTATCTATTTTATATGCACAAAATCTCGATAGTTATCAATAATATCATATTTTATTATATAAAGAGCATGAAAACCCAAGTCATCATATGTAGATGGTTTTTATTTTGTCCATATTGTTTTACCATTAGATATACTCTCATTGTATTTATTACCCTATAGTAATGTAACTTCTTCTTTAGTAAATATATTAACATGATCATTTCTCTTTGTCTCCTATTAATCATTCTCAGTTGGTAGTGTAGTTTTCTAAATACCAACCACAAATCTATATGAGAAATGCATCAAATGTTTAGAAGATTTCAATTTTACTATTACAAAGTTGTCAAATGTAATTTCAATACTCTGAATGGTATTCCTTTATTTTGGATCCCATATTTGGAAAACCTTAACACCATCATTAAATATAAAAAATATGACTTTCTTCACTCTATGATCTGCATTTACTTATATGAAATTAAAATAATAATTAAAATATAAGTTTTATAGTCTATCATAATCATAAGGATTATCAACAAATAAACCTATTTTAGAATTTTATTATTAATCATGAAATATGGTAATCAATTCACAATTTTGGATGAATACATACACGATTTCATCAAGAAATATCTATTGATACCTTATTGAGAAAAAAATTCATTTTATCTTTCCTATGAGTGTATAGTTCATTAGTTATTCTACTTTATTAGGTTTTGAAATTCCAAGAACTGTAAAATTCTTCCTAATAACTTATTCCTAACAAACCTTTATTAATTTATTTGATGTGTATATTCCACCATCAACAAATCAAAACATCATGATATTTTTCTATTTATGATTTTTAATCATCTTTCTCCATTTAAAGAATATATTAAACATTTTATCCATATTTTCATGGAATAAACCCAAAAATATTTTTATTAGTTATCAATAAATGTAATAAAATAATGATTATCTCCCAGTGAATCATTCCTAAATGGTACCCAAACATAGGTTTGGTTTTGGTCAACTATTCCATTTTCATGATGGATTTCTATGACAAAACAGATCTTATTCTACTTACCTAATCACAAAATGATCACAAAACTCACATTTTCTAATATTTGAACCCTAGAAAACAACTTTCTTCAATATGATATATAAAAAATCACTAATATGTATGAGTCTCATGTATTACAATATAGATGTGTATCAATATCTCCTTTAATATTTTAATGATTTATGAGTAATTTTCTTAGAATTTTATAAATAATAAAAACCATTGTGAGTATGTTCCACCAATAGGAATGAAACTCATATTACTTTCATGATTATGTCTTCAATGGTTATCTAGTAACCAAGTATATCAATGTGTCCTGAATATATAATGTTATTATCCATTTATAGTACATATCTTTCATCTTAAAGAGAGATTAATCGAAGGGGTTTATAGTAAATGAAATAATGAGTGATTAATCATTAACATCCCCATTTTTATACAATATTTTACTTTGGCTTCTGAATATTAGGAAAATACATTTTCTAGTACCCTTATTGTTGGAACCAAATTGGATATATGAGGATTTTTAGAAGATAAAATAAGTTTAGTATGATGTATTTTGTTGTCAAATAATATAAAGAATAAAAGAAATAACCTCACTTTATAAGATATAATGATTAGACTCAAAATCATAATCAATAGATCACACTCACATTTCTTAAGAATGTCAATTGGATTATTAAGATTTTTTCTAGAAGAAAAGCCTTACTAGACTCACCTTGGGCCTAGAATGAGGTTCTGATCATAATGAGGAAGAAAATTAGATTCTATATAGATCTTATATAAAAATGATGTTTATTTTATGTTTTTTAATTAAAAAATCATAATTCATCTAAGAAACTTGTGATGAAAGCATTATGAAAGAATGGAGGAGTGATACCAATCGTATTGATGTCTAGTTGGAATGAATGATTTTTCTGGAGGGGTGAGAAATTACAATACATTCCATTATAATTTAGACGGAGTTGAAGATGATCTTAATAATATTCAAAGTCATGAGGAATTCATGATACAAGCATATGTCTGTGGAAGAAGGAATTTGTTGGAGCCAAATAATTCTGGTCTCAGATCATTGGTATGAGAACACCAAACCTAGAAATGTTTTTTTTCTGAGAAGGTTGATCTAAACATGAATTTATGAAGATTTTGGATTTCAAGTTGACCAAATTACTTGAGAAATATATATTTGGATTAAGAATATGAGTAAGAAAAGTTCATTGGTATCTTATTTAGATAAGGAAAGAAGTTTCTTGAGTTAAAGCTACAAGAACTAGTCTATCGGACATTGTCTACCATCGATCCATCATAATGGATTCGGACACCAATTCATATTATTGTTATCTTTTGTATGTGAGAGGCATGATTTTTTTGGTGGGGGGGACTTTTGGGACCAATAAAAAGAAAATAAATTGGGAATTTTTTGGACCAATAAATATAGATAAGAAAATAAGTTGATGGTGACTAATATAAAAAAGAAAATTGGATATCAATCAATAATGTTTTCCACCATTTCTAATCAAAATGAGTTATTTATTATATTCAAGATAGTGAAATTTTTTCATTATCTATTAGTTTAAGAGAAAATAAGAAATCAAGTTTTTTATGAGTTTTTGAATCAACCAGTCCAATAATATTATACTAGAGCTAACACCAATGAATTAATCAAACATAACGTCATCAGTATGGGAAAATAAGAAAATTATTTTTTTATTGAAGTTGTATAAAGTGTTATCAAGGGTATTATAGAAGTGGTTTAAGACGTTTTAATAATGGTTATCGTATTATTCTCTTGGTGTAGAGAAACCTAATGAAGAATCTATTATCCCCATCATAATAAATATATCAGAATGAGAAGTTGGATTCAAGGATAATAATGGAAAGATATTTTACTCTCATATTTTTTTCAATTGGTGTTGAGAAAAATTTTAAAGAATCATCTATATTTATGGTAATGGTAAGAACAAAATGAAGAATCAAAATCAAACTTAAGATTAAAAAGAATGTATAAAGATATCAAAATTCTCGAGAAGATTTATGAATATTCATGAAGAGTTTTAAAGCATTAAAAAAGAAAAATATGTATCTGATATTTAAGGGAATTTGAAGATTTTGGTAAATTTGGGTGTGTGTGAAAACATTTTAGAATCTATCTCAAATATTATTTGGCTCACCTATAAAAGGATAAAGTGATTCCCACATTCTGACATTAGTACTAAGCACAGAAGAAGACAGAGAAGCTATGAATTTAATGGGAAAATATGTTTCTAGATTTTTTTCCTAAAGAATTTTTTTAGATATAAAAATAAAGTATATGATGGAAAATCATATTAAATGTTTCCAAATTTGGACTAATAAATCAAACTGGGATTTCCAAACTCAGATAGAATTAGTTTAATACTTCCTCAACCATATTCTAATAAAATTACATTTCCATATTGTGCAATCAGGCTAGGCAGTTAGACTGAAAAATTATATTGACTGTGATTATGAATTCCATAGGATGTTCTTTCCCACTACTAGGTAAGATATTGAATAATTGTTCTTAAAGAACATATTTTTTAAACATGATCAAGTAGAACCGTAACATGTTTATTACACACATTTTATTAAATCATTTCATGGTACATAATGAATATGTATTCTTGTATTGAACATAGTTCTAAATGAGTGTAAGGGAATATCCTACTCATTGTATTCCACGTATAAGGGTGTATTTCTAGTGTATTGTCTAGTATTGGATTGTTTACAATGAATACCAATGACATATCTACACCTGTGGAGTATTGAACCATGAAAATTATTGTATAATTAGGGATGTGTGTCTATTTTTGTATACAGAAAGGTAACAAATAATTAAACTGGGGTAAAGTTTATTTCAAAATAATGGAAACTTAAAAGAAAATTATATCATCGATTCACCCCTCCACCTCTCAATGATAAATTGATCTTAATGGGTATACTCAATTGTTTTCAAACAAAATTTTCCCTTCGTTTACTCTTTTCTAAAGTTTTTAAGAATAATTTGTGTTGGATAATCTCAATTGTCTGAGAAGTAAGGGGATTCTGGTCTTTGATGGTAAGAACTATCATATTTGCAGTGATAGAATATTATTATATAGTATGTTTATTGGGTATGATGTTATTGAAGATGAAATAGATGTATTTCCTCCCATTGATGATAAAGTTCAACTTACATCTATTAAAAATAATATTCTTGAGAATGATGTAATAACATATAATTATTTACTCTCATCTCCTTATGAAAGTCAATTTTTAAGAGTGAGGGGTGTTTCCACTGCCAAAGGTATTTGGGATAAGTTGAAAAATATATATGATGAAAATAAAAAAGTAAAGAAAAAAAGTTAAAAACTAGATGTTAAACAATGAATATCTCAAGATGGGTGAATACAAATATGTTGGTGACTTCTTTATCAGGGTTAATGAAATTGGAAGCGTTACCATATGGCATGGTGAAAAGATAGAATATTTTAACGTTGTTTAAAATATCTTGATAATTATTCCGGGCAAGTGTGATGCTAAAGTTACTTCAGTTGAAGATATAGATCCAAAAACATTATCTCTAGATGATTTTCCTATATCTCTCATTACATATGAAATTAAAGGTAGAAATTTATGAAAGGAAAAAAAAATTGATCATGAAATATATTTCAATGTTTCTAATAAAGAAAAGTTAAAAAAGATTCATGAATAAGAAGAAGCTAGTTATTTTGGTTTCTAAAATGTGGTATGTAATAATATTGATGAATTATTATCCTTGTTCTCTAAAAATATCATAATATGAACATGTAAATACAAATGGAAACATCCTGTAAATTTTTTTGAATATATAGCTATTGGGAACTTTTCATATAATTATCCTTGGAAAAATAAATAAGAATATAGTGATGAATATGATAAAAGGA
This sequence comes from Viscum album, assembly GCA_963277665.1. NCBI lineage: Eukaryota > Viridiplantae > Streptophyta > Magnoliopsida > Santalales > Viscaceae > Viscum > Viscum album. Next base: position 739,143,492 of record OY728123.1, on the reverse strand, counting down.
AGATATGATCATAGAAGAAACAGGGTGACATGGAGAAATATTATTTGAAAGGTAAGGATAAAAAATTCTCCAAATCCAAATTGAGAAGTATCCAATCTAAATGAGTTAAAGAAGAAGATATTGAGGATGAATAAAAAAATTCTATTAAAAAGGTTATGAATAATATTATTTCAAAAGTTAACAATGAATACTCCAGAAGTAGTAGTTCTAAAAAATAAGAAATGCAATTATAATTTCTAATGATATAATAATTGAAATAATGTATGAGAAGTATTGGGAGTCTGGAGAAATTAATTAGGAAGATGAAAATTTAATACTCTTCAATAAACAATCAAGAATTTTTTCCTAATGAGAAACTCATGCTTATTAGAGAAATTTTTAATTTGAAGAAATATCTTTAAAAATAAAAGAATTAAAATGAGCATATGGAATTAAAGTTTAATGTAAAATAATAGGAGTTGGAACATTTCAAACAAAAAAATCTAATTATTAACCTAGGGTGACAAGTTTCAATAATTATATCCCTGAAGTTTGTGAATGCTTTAGAATAGGTAGACCTGATAAGGATAAAAAAATTGTAATCAAAGGTTGAGAATAAAGTTGAAATTTTTTATGGGAAGAATAAATCTTGGAATGTTATGTTTTTCTCCAAGAACAACAAAGTTAAGATGTCATAATTTTATTTAAATTGTGGGTATGAAAAAAAAAATTATTGCATATTGTTCAGATGAGGCTAAAAATAAATATGATCTGAAAATGAATGTTCCAGTTGAAAATATAAAATTTTTTGGTAAAAAAATTTTGTTAATAAGGTTAATGAGAAACATTCTCACAACTTCGGTTAGTATGGAAGTTTTAGAGGAAAATATTATTTCTATGGATTCTTATACTATAGTAGTGGATTTGGACACACGGAGAATATGTGGTTGTTTAATCAATAATACAATTATTATTCAACAATCTAAAGATGTTAAAGATTGAGGGGGTGAGTCAATCCCCTCAATGGAATACATCTCAGAAGGATGTTTGGAATAAACCTGGGAAATTTGGTGTAAAATTTTAAAATAGGTTCCAAACTATATAAAAATTTTTTAAATGATGTGAAAAATATAGAAACCATGGAAAAGAATGTATTTTTTATACCAACATAACAAAAAAAAATTAACAATTCTTAGATGGCTTTAGTTGAGAATGATAAAGGTAAATAAAAAGATCTTGCTATTGAAATTGATCTCAATGAAACAAAAGGAGAAAGATATTGGATTATCAATTGTGGATTTTATTCTCATATTAAAGGATATTTAAATTTTTTTTTAAAAATGTTAATGATTTAAAAGAAGGAACGACGACATTTGGAAATGATGAATCATTTAGAATTAAAGGTGTTAGATCTGACATCATTAGGGAAGAAAAATAGATATCCAAGAAATATTTGTTTTTTGGATTTGCTAAAACACAAATTTCTATGTGTTTCATAACTTTTTTATGAAGGTTAAAAGGGTATTTTAGAAAATATGGAGTTTTTGTGCAAATTAAGGAAGACAGAAAGATAGTTACAAGATTTCAACATACAAAAGGAAACCTCTTCCAAGTTAGCGAAGTTCAAAACTCGTATTACTTGGACATGGTTAAAGAGAATCTTTTATGGAATAAAATGCTATGACACATGTGTTAGAGAAACTTGAGAAGTTTATCAAAGTGATACAATGTATGAGTTATTCCTAAAATATCATGATGGTGGTATTAGTGATGAAATTTTTTTCAGAAGGGAAATATAACAACTTTTGTGAACAAAAAAAGTTAAAATTTGTTCAAAACAAACCCTGTAACTTATTCATTATGATATTTGTGTGCCAATAAGAAAAAAAATAAACTCATAGTGATAAGTAGTTTATCAATTTCATTAATGACTTTACCCACATTACTTGTGTTTTGTATATGAAATAGAAGTCAAATGATTTAAAAATTTCTAAAAGTTTTAGGAGGAAATCCGAGAAGGAATGTGAGTATTATGTGAAGAACTTGATAATAGAAAATGGGTGTTAATAAAAAAAATATACAATTTAACCGTTATCTTGAGAAGCATGTAATTCAATATGAGTTCAGAACACATTACACACCTCTACAAAATGGTGTTGTAGAGGGGGAAATAGAAGTTTTGTGGAAATGGGATATGCTATGATACTTGAACATGGTATTTATCATTACTTTTGGAATCAATCCATGAGAACTACTATAAATATTTAAAACAAATTTTTCTAAAAACCAAATTTATATATGACTTTATATTAAATTTTTTATGGAAAGACTCCATCTTTTAGAAACATAAGAGTTTTTAGGATGCCATGCAACATAATGAAAAATGGTGGAAACCTTGGTATGTTTGAGAAGAGAGGCAATGATTTAATTTTCCTTAATTATTCTCTATATGGAAGAGGATATAGATGTTTTCTAAAAATATTGAAAAGATTATTTTGATTCTATTGATTTGAAAGATTTTAATAAAGATGAAGAAGATAAATAGACTCACGCAGATAAGAAGGATTCACTAGATGAAAGAACTTAAGATAATAATTCTAAAAATGATGAAAACAAATATAATATTTCTTAAGAATAAGAATTATACTCACCTATTTCTCGTGGTGAGGAAAAATCTCAAAAATCTCATCCCATGCTAAGGAATCAAGTATAATCTCAAAACATTATTGTTGATCAACATCAAAGGGTTCAAATTATAAGAACAATTACATATACATATTTTTATTCAAATGTTGAGCCGAAATTTGTGAATGAATCATTTCAATATTTTGAATGGGTTCAGGATATGAATGAAAAACTTGATCATATTGAAAATAATGATATGTGGGAAATCATACATAATCTAAATAATAAAATTATTACTGGTACAAATGGTTTTTTCAGAACAAGATGAATGAAGAAGGTCAAGTGATAAAAAAAAGGAAAGATTAGTCTGAAAAGGTTAGTCACAAATTGGAGGAATTTTTTATGAGACTTTTTCTTTAGTGCAAAGGTTAGAAATAATTAGACTCTTTATATATATTGTTACACAATGATGTTACAAAAATTTTCAAATGGATATGAAATCATCATTTTTGAATGGTTATCTTGATGTGTATGTTTATATTAAACAACCATGTCGATTTAATGTTGGGAAAGATGAAATTTATGTGTGAAGATTAAAGAAATATATTTTTGGGATAAAAAATATCCAAGGTCATGGTATTATAAATTTGGATACATTATTGAGGAATATTTGTTTTAATAAAGAGTTGATAAAAATATTTACATCAAAGAAATTCAAGAGTTTACCCATATAATAATTATTTATATTGATGACATTATCTTTACTGCAAATGATAAAATAACTTGTGAATGATTTCATAAAGAGTTTAAAAAGTTGTTTGAGATGTTAATATGAGGTGAAATGAAATACTTCCTTCGGTTACAAATTTTAAAAAATGAGAAACACATTTTTATTTCCTAAGAAAATTATTATAAGAAAATTCTTAATAATTTTGGCATGGAAATTTTGAAATATATTTACACATAAATTTTAGTGGGAACCAAATTTAAAAAAGGTGGAGAAGGAATGAAAGTTGGTCAGAATGTTTTTTGGAATCTGAAAGGATGATTGTTAATGTTAAATGCCTCAAGAACTGGCATTTTTTATTCTATCACCATATGTGAAATATTTCATAGTTCTCTAAAAGAATTAAATTTTTTATCTAGAAAGGTAATTATATGATATATCAAAGTAACATAAAAAATTTTAATCATGTATGATATCTCATAATGTATTCATCTATTTGGGTATTCAGATACTGATTAAGAAGGAAATTTTGATGATATAAGATCCCAATAAGGTGGTTTTTTCTTTCTGGGGAAATTTTTTTAGTTTCTATATAATGAAACATAATTCATAAATTCTTATCATGTCTAAATATTAGTATGTTACTGCCACTCAAGATATAACCCAATTTATATGTATGAAGACTCAGTTGGAAGATTTATTTGTTTTATGTGAAGTTACCACTACTCTGAGGTTGTGATAATTAGAGTTCCATCAACATTACTAAATATATTTTATAACATTTTCATTCAAAAAAATTTAATATCAAATATAAAATCATCAAATAGAATGGGAGAATAATGAATTGAATCTATAGTATATTCCTACATTAGAAGAAGTTGCTGACATTTTGACAAAACCTTTACCAAATGAGCCTTTTTCTAAACTAAGGATGAACATTGGTGTCCAACCTTATTCTCATCAAGGTTTAGGTATGGGTGTTTATCACCTCTATCATATTTTTATAGGATAGTTTTGTCAAAGGGGGACAATTATTACATAAACTATCCATTTTTTACTTATTAAACATTTTATAAATACATGTAAATAGTGGAGTTTTGGGAAAGCTATAAATTCAATATATATGTCTATACACTATTCTAATTGTTTGATATATTAGTTGTAGAAAACATTTGTAAACATGAAAGTGGAATAAAGGTGTGTATAAAGATGTAAAGAAAAGGCAAGGAGGTTTTCAAGAGTCACTACATTTGGATTGCATGGTTTTGCTGTCAATTATTATTATTTCTTAAAATGATTTACCTCATATAAGATGAGAATTTTTTATAAGTAATCCATTGTTTTAGGTTACAAATTTTGGTGATTTATAAATCTTTGTTGATAATGAAATCCAAAGCTGGAGATTATTGGAACCAAGTTTTCTAGAAAAGGTTACTAGAAGCTGAAAGAAGTTGTTCTAAGTATTTTTTTTTTTGAATGAAGATGAGTAAGAAAAGATATCACCTCACATTGGAAAAGCTGGGGATCAGACTCATGATTGAAATAAGTTGATAATAATTAGATTTATTGAAAAATTCTCTCTGATTGGGAAAATGTATTTTAGAAGAAAATGATCATCAGACTCACCATGGGATTGGAATTAGGTTTTAATATAAATGAAGAATATAATAGGATTACTTAAGGATATGATATAAAACTGATAATGACTTTATATTTTATAATTCAAAATAAATCATATTTATTCTAAGAAACTTTTTATGCAAGCCTTATCGATGAAATGGGTGTGCTATAATTCAAATTGAGGTGTGGTTGGGATGAAATATGTTGATGGAGGAATGATAAGTTTAAATAATTTCCATTATAAATTAGATGATGTTGAAGCTAATATTAATCACATTCAAAGTCATGGGGATTTCATTATACAATTATAGGATTGTGGAAGAAGGATGTTTTTGGAGTTAAAGATTTATAGTATCTAATCATAGTTATGAGAACACCAGATGAAAAAATGTCTGTTAGCTGAGAATTTTTATCCAAACATGAAGTTATAAACATGTTGGTTTTCAATCAGAACAAAAAATACATGATATATAATTATTTTGATTAAGAATATCAATACTTAAAGTTCATTTATATTGTATTCAGAGAAGGAAAGAAGTTGATGAAGTTAAATCTGTTAGAACTGTTACATCGTATACGGTGTGCCACTGATCCATTATAATGAATCATGACACTGATTCATATTATTATGTTGTTGTGTATGTTTGAGGCATAATTGTTTTATGGTGAATTATTTAGGACTAATAAAAAGGAAAGAAATTTGGATTTTTTTGGACCAATAAATATAGTAAAGGAGATAAGTTGATGGTGACCAATATGAAGAAGAAAATCATATATCAATCAACAATTTAGTCACAAATTTCTCATTAAGATGATTTTTTGATTGTTTTAAATATGGGAAAATTGTTTTCCTTAACTAGTGGGTCAAGAAAAAAGAATAAATCTATTTTTTTGAAGATTTTTTGTATCAAGTGGGTCAAGAGTATCAGAATAGAGAAAACAATCATGAAATCATCAAACACTATGTCATCAGTTTGGGAAAATAATAAAATGAGTTTTTATTAAAGTTTTTAAAAGTGTTATCAAGGGGATCAGAGAAGAAATTGAAGAATTTTGAATAATGGTTCTCATATGTTTCACTTGGTATAGAGAAAATTAAGGAAAATCTATTTTCTCTGTCATAAGAAATACATTGTAATAAGAAGTTTTTTTAGGATCGTAATAACAAGACATCTGTTTCTAATATGTTTTTTAATTGATGTAGAGAAACATTTTAATGAATCAACTATTTTAATATTAATGGGAAAATAAGAATGAATAATCATAATTGGATTAAATATTGAAAATAAATTCTAAAAAGAGATGAAGTCATGAGAAGATTTAAGAACATTCCTAAAGAGTTGAGAAGAGTTGAAAGAGTCAAATATGTACCATATAATTAAGTAAATTTGATTCTTTTGGGAAATTTGATTGAGTATGAAGACATTTTATAATCCCTCCCAAACCTTATTTGAATCGAATTTAAATGGAAAAGGTACTTTATAATTTTTGACATAAGTAATGTGTGTGGAAGAAGATATATAAGCTTCAAATTTATAGGGAGAAGAAGTTTTTAAATCATACATTCCTGGGTAAGATTTTCATATAGAAGAATAAATAAGAAGATAGAAGATCATATTCATGGTTTTTGGATTCGGAATGAGAAATCAGGCTAGGATTTCTGGACTCAGACAGAAGTAGTTCAGTATTGTCTCAATCCTATTCTAACAAAATTATATTTCAATATTGAGGAATCAGACTGGGGAATAAAAATTGAAAATAAGACTAAGTGTTATTACGTTGTAAAGATGAAGTTCTTTCCTATTGCTGAGTAAGAAAGTAAAGTATTGGTTTTGAAGAACATATTTATGAAATTTGATCATGAAACAACGTAACATGTTTTTTAAACAAATTGTATTACAACATTTTTTGTTACTTAAATATTGTGCACCATTGTATTGAACATAGTTCAACGCAAGTGTAAGAAAATATACTACTCATTATATTCCATTCAAAAGGTTTTTTTTCTAGAGGATTGTGTGGTATTGGATTGTTTCCCAACCATACCAAGTATATAACTACTCTTTTTCAGTAGTGAACCTTGTAAATTATTGTGTTCATGTGGATGTTTGTGTGGTTTTTTCATTAGAAAGGTAACAACAATTTAATAGTAGAATAAGTTTATTTATAAATAAAGGAAATTTATAAGAAAAAGATATCATGGATTCACCCCCCTCTCCCTCTCAGTGATACATTGATCTTTCTCAGAATTCTCACTTTTTATGACAATAAACACACTTATATTTTACTTTTCACCTATAGGTATACTCGCATATTGATTTTAATTATGATTTACTACTTTTGAAACCTATAAGCCCCTTTATAGAAAATCTTCCTTTAGTTTACCTCAAATATTTTGATGAAAAATTTCTATGGTTATGATTATACTTCTACTTTACTCATGGTTAATTAATGAATCTAATACATCATCAAATTTTACACCATATTTACAATAAAAAAATATAGTTCTTATATTATTATAACTCTTTGGAATAGAATTTCAATATAATATGGGATTATCTTTATATGTGATCATTACATATAAACTTTTCTAATATGCTGATTTTTTTTAAAATTATTTATATGCACAATAATGGTCATACCTTTCATACACTGGAATTTAAATAATAGATATTTTTAACATAGATTTAATTTTTAATGTTTTTTCTCATAAATTTTCTTCAAAATTGTCAACAAACATTTAATAGAGGCCTCTCACATCACATAGTAATTTTGATATTTTTTCAAAGAAGCAGATCATTTTACAAGATTAATAGTTCAAACTCCTCCAATCAATATTATAGATTCCATAAAGAATTTACTATAGTGTTATATATATTTTTGATTTAAAACATAAAAAATTTCTTAAAGATACATTGTATAGTTATTAATCCCATCAAATTTCTCCACCTAAAATTTGATGTGATACATCATACACCGATTTAAACTAGTTCTGCAAGCCATTGAATTTCAATCTATAATTGTCCCTTATATTGAACTATGCTACCCATAATTTAGGGAGTCCCTATCAAATAAAAAAACAAATCTAAATTTCTAGAAAATGGATAACATTAATTATTCTAAATTGTTAAAAATTGAAAATTCCACTATTTTAGCACTTCAAATTGACCTGAAATTAAGAGTATATTTTCATTTTTTTATAAAAAGGTAACATATTTTTACATCATAATCCAAACTATAAAAAATAATTTTAAAATGATATGATCAACCTTATTAATTTCTTTATAATGGTTATATGTCCCCTTGTATTTGTTTCATTCAAAAGACAACAATATTAAATCAGACCCCATTTTCTTAAACCATGCTTCTAATAAATCACTTTAGATCCTTTTATTTGTTGAAAAAACTTAGGAGTTTACAAGGATATGTAACAAACCAACATCATTTAGTAATCTCATAGGGAGGTTGTACTAATTAGAATAGTAAATATAATATCTAATTATTTATCCTGGTAATATACAAGCTTAGATACCAACATGTTAAGCAATGTTTTATCAATAAGTCTCATTAACACAAGAAGTATGGAATCGAGAATTTATGTTGTTGAATCTAAATACCTATTTCCATGAGGGAGGAAAAAACATCACCATAAAAATGGTGATAAAGTAAGAAAAAGTCACACACATATATATCTTATACACTTATCTTCTTGTAATAGTCACCCATCAATCATATTAAAAGAGAAAAAAAAAGAAACAAGATAATGATAAAAATTTTATTAGGTGGAACCAACTCTTGTTTCAAGTTTAATGGTTGTCATGAACCATGTGGTTCAGTGTTATTTAGCAGTATATTTCACTAACAGGAACTAGTTTTCAAAATTTTAATCATCTCAACCTCATCCAAACATAAATCATATAAAGAAATTAAATTAAGTGACATAAATAGAGTATTTACCAGGTTCACACAAACTGGGATACATATAAGGATAATTTGGTAAATCGTATTTTAATTAATATTTTATTGATCATAATTGATATAATTTCACCACATTGAGATTTAAGGGAAGATTTTATGGAAATTTTTGTACTGAACCATGAATTTTATATTCCATTAAAATACCATTTTAACCCTTTAAACATAACTATGGCTTTTATATCATAATATTTTCTATAGATTGAATTATTACATGAAAATTACATCATAATTATATAATAACTGGGAGTAAAGTTTCATTCAAATCATGATGTTTTTATCCCATGTTTGGGATTTGGAAAGTGATCATGATGTAAATATTGTATAGGAATCAATAGAGTGTACGTCCCTTTAAAATTTAGATAATAACTTTTACATAAAAACATGGAATGAGATGAAATATTAACATGTGTTAATTAGATAAATTATGATTATTTAATTAAACTGGGGTGGCTACTGGTTCATCTAGGAATTTGGTCTAAAATTCGATGTAAGGGCTATGAAAATATTGAGGCACAATTCTATATTTACGCTTATTATAATTTTAAAATCTAGCACTCCTTGACCCTATATATTAATTTTTTCCCTTTTTGATAGCATTTTATAAGGATTATGGTTTGAGTATTCAATGATATCATTATATTTTTACTTAACTAATGATTTATAAGAAGTAAGTCTTTTAGAAAGTATCTCTTCTAAAAAGGTTATAATTTTTGTCTTCCATCCCTTGTTTTTTCCCTTTTTTCTAGTAATATATTATAATATTCAATAAAAATACATTTTTCTCTTATACTATTTTTTTACTTTTTTGGGTTTGAATCTAATAAAATTTATGATATGGAGTTTTCCCCTTCTTATAATTTTTTTTATGAAAACATTCTACGATAAAAAATTAATGCATAGAAGAGTAGTTATTTTCAAAATAGATCCAAATATTAATTCTTTAATTAATTTGTTTTCAATATTTTTTATTACAATAATTTATGAAGATATTTCTTATGAATTTATTTCTTCTAATTTCTAAATAACTCAAACAATTTATACTTAGAATGTTAGGTTGATATTATGTGATTCATGAGAAAAGCATTTTAATGACTAAATTAAATCAATATGGGATAGAATTTTAGGGTTCAATTATAATCCATAAACTCATATAACTCTCTTTTCTAGAGTAATAATATTACTCTAATAGTCTACTAATCATAAGTTTTCTTGGGGAGTAAAATCAAAGCAAGCTTCCATGTTTTTGTTGTCTCAAATTTAGTCTAGGGTATTATTTTCCCCACTCTTTGTTCTTGCATTTTCAACCATAGAGTTCAAGGGATAAAAAATTATTGGATAAAAATGTGTGGGATTTAAAAATATTCAATTATTTTGAATAAATAATAAAATATAAAAAAATATAGATTATGAATTTTCATATTGTTCATTTAAAAAATAATTGTTTCCATGTTTTATTTTATTCTGTAATAATTCAAAATCCCCTTAAAAACATGTGATGTTTCTAATTTTTATTTTATTCTTTGAGACTATTAAGGGTTTTTTAATTCAATTCCTACTCAAGAGAATGGACTATGTTGATCTCAATACAAAAAATAGTAAGAAATCATTAGTTTTTTTTAGATCACATGTTACCATGTTATTCTAATTGTTATCATTTCTCTATAGACACATATTTTCATCAAACTTTTTAAGCTAGTCCAAGATGGATTATTTTTTTCATACACAGTTAACCTACATTAACTTGAAAAATCATCAACTATTGATTCAGAAGATTTATAGAAAATATTCAGAACCACCATAAAAACCTATATACAATGGTCTATGGGAATATTGGTAAATATATTTCCATGAATTTATATAATGTAAAGAATCATTACTAATATAACAAGAAGATATCCTACCATATCCATTACCAAAAGTAAAATTATATCTAGACCCAAATATTTAAGATTCATTAAGTGAGATATTAAGAGAATAATAAGTTTGATTGCTTAAATATAAAAGTGAAATGGTGGAACTAAAGAGACTAATTGTTCATATTAGTTCTTCCCTCTAAGATTACATGAGAAAAATGGATAATAAAACAAAATAAGTAATTATGGAGAGTGAAGAATAACTAGTCATAATATTTTTCAATAAAGATATTTTTGAGTTGGTGGTTAATAAATTATTGTCATCCATTTCCAAAAAATAATTTTCCAAAATAATTTTATGAATAAAAAGAGAAAATTAATGTTGAATTTGAGGGAGATTTTTCAAATCCTGAAACACACTCTTTGGGTCATTCCTATATTGAAAGTTAAAATAATATTCCTAGTTTTAAAATTGTAAAATCATTAGAATTTTTTCTTCCTCTAGATGAAAAAGTAGGGAATATATAAGGAGTGGTGCATTTTGATGAATGCATAGAGGTAACCTTTTTTACTTTTCAATTAGATACATGAGAAGGAAGAAACATGCTTATAATTTCTCGTCGAAATTGTTTCTAATAAAAAAGGTCAATTAGTCACTTTATATAAACATAATTCAATATTCATTGAACTATGAAATTCACTATCATAATGTAAAGGAGAAGGAATCATAAATTATCATTCCACCACCACAAAACTAAAAAACCATCACTAAGGATGTGGAAGTAAATTTAATTGAATAGAGTTAAAAATAATGGAAAAAGTCATTATGCAGGAATATTCAAGCTAGCATGATTATGTGGTTCAAATTAAGCAATTTATTCCCCCTTTCAATTTTAGATGTTCTTTGAAAACTGTCTACATATTGATATTATAAATACAGTTCTTGGGGGGGGGGAACCATGATTAATTTTCTATATTAAAATTTTTGAAGTTTATTTTTTAATTTATCCCTTTTTTATATCCATATAAGTATGTACTAATTAATATGGGTAATAGATGCATTTTTAAAGTTTTCCAAAATAGTGAACACTAGAGGTTGTTTGTTACCCAATCACTTTTATATTCTTTTTTATATTTTAAATTCATATCTTTTGTTTATATATCATTTTATAGGGTAACATTGAGAAAAATTTCTCATCTTAAGTTCGGGGGAGGGGAAAACATTTTAGATTGATTCTTTATGATTACTCATTTTATTTTTGTTTTTATAATTTTTATTGTCAAAAAAAATATAAAATTAAAAAAATCATAAAACAATTTCATTATTTATATGAAATTTATTGAGGATGCAAGTTTGATTTTTCAAATCAAATTGGTAGCATGTGATGGATGGTAAATATTTTAATTATTTATTGATTTCAGAAAAAATATAAGTTTTAAATTATATGATCACTTGTATCATTTTAAACCCTTAGATATTTGGACACCATTCATTGTGAGATTTATTTATGGTAAATTTTTAAATTTTATATCTCTAAAAAAATAACACAAAACCATAAAATAAATTTTTTTATTTCTAAATTGATGGTATAATCAAGTTAAGTATTTTTTTTTCCTCTTATAAGAATTGATTTTCCATATGTTTGTTCCTCATTCGATCAATTTAATTACTATATTGGATTGACCTATGTGTGAATACCAATTATCTGAATATTAAATGACATAAAAAATAAACAATGAATAAAAATAATAATAAATAGGGGATTGATAAAATTTACATCATATGAGGATATCTAGGTCATGGGCTTAAGGGTAGACTTTGATGAATTCTTAAGTGGGCATGTTTTAAAATTTTATTAAAAAGGATAAATAATTGGTTAAAAGAAAAAATACAATGTTATAGGAAGAGTTTTACATGAACTTAATACACTAAATAAAGGATGTAAAGAAAATATTGAAATAGTGGTCACACACACACATGGGGAATTAGAATCATAGTGGACTCTTAAAATGTTTCCCTATGATTAGTGTAATTAATATCATTAAATATTTTTAATACAATTTATAAGATAATTATTTTTAATTTTATTTAGAAAAACTTGTTTATGTAATTTTTTATTTTTTAATGTTTCGATCCTAGATTTATAAAATGTTAAAAAAAATATTTTATCACTATTTTCTAGAATAAAAGACATGTATCTTTTCTCGAATAGGAAAATGGGAAAATATGAGGGAGTTGAAAAACCATGTTTTATTTAATATTATATTAATAATAATTATTGTCATTTCCCCACATTGATCTTTATGAGAAGATTTAATGTAAATTTTTTAATGAATAAATAATTTCGATATTCCATTAAATTTTCATTTTGACTATTTTGAATTTACTCTAATGTTTTTATCCTAAAATGTTTCTAGGTTTGAATGTTGAATTGAATATTTATAGAATTATTGCACACCCTTTTGTTGATATTTTTTATTTAGGTAATGAAATGTGTGTCCTAAATTTGAGGGTTGAGAAGATTCCATGAAATCAATGTTTTCCTGAGCTCTAAAAAATAGAAATCAATTCTCATTTTGGTCTATAACATTTACATGAATTCATAGATTGGGTTTAAATTCTTACATATGTTAAAGAGACAAATTTCAAGCATCTAATTAAAATTTAAGGATAACTTTTTCATGTTTTCCATTTTTCAAAAATTTTCTAAAAGTGGGTTAAAAATCATAAGGTCTAATTCTTAATTTTCTATTTTTTCATTCTAAATCCTATCACTCATCCACTATATATATTGTTATTTTTAAAATTTTTATTGGTTGGTTTTTTTATGGGTTATGTATATAAGTATATTGGTTTCATTAAACTTATATTACCATTTAGAATGGGGAAGGATTATATCAAGGATATATCCTAAGAAGAATATCATCATCATCTTTTGTCACTTTTTGTATTTATTTTATGCTTATAAAATATTTTAATCTTCAAAAACACTTCATTGTTATTATTTTAATATATTTTTATTTTAATTATTTGGTTTGAAATAAAATATTGAATATGTTATTAGGTATTCCAATTTTAGACATTTTATTATACAAATTGTTTCTAAGATTAAAAATCCCCTAATATAAGAGAGGTTGTTTCTATAATTGAACTAATTCTTGTCTCCTTCATTAATTTATTTTAACCCAAGTGATAACTATAAAAAACAAAATAAAAATAGTTTATTAAGTGAGTTTGTAAATTCAAAATCACTTGACTAATTTTCACACAATAAGAGAGTTTAAGCTTATAGGATTTATGAGGAAGACACTATCAGTGGGAAATCTAATTGATTTGGGGTAGAATATAAGGGTTCAAGTCTATTCCACCAAATTACATAATACACATTTATATAGTGGATAATATTATCTAATTTTCAAATGATCATATGTAGTATTTATAACTATATTCAAATCATGGTGCAATGATTGGATGCCCAAAAGTTATATTTTGGTTTTTTTATCAACAAAATGTTTAGTTGCATTAACATATATTTTTTTAGGGTTAAATATTCAAGTAATATAATTTAATGTGTTTAAACATATGGTATAATTAGAAATAAACAATAAAATTTTATATTAGTTAAATTATTATAGAGGATATTTTACATTTAAAATAAATTGTTTTCTTTATTTCCTTATTTTGTTCTAAAATCCTTCAACAAAACTACTAAAAATATTATACTCCTTCACATGTTTTCTTTGATTTTACAAGAATAATAAGGGTTATTTAATTCATTTCATATTCAAGATAATTACTTTGTTAATCCATGGTGTTGAAAGTAGTGAAAAATCATTAATATTTTGAGAAATAACTTGAAAACACTCATTTGAATACTACAAAAAATGAGCTGGTATTCCAATAATACACCATCATAATAATCCTGAAAATGAAAAAAATTTCCTGGAAACTTCACACAAATTCTCACTATCATAAAAGGTTTTATTTATTTCTACCTACTAACTCACGGTTCACTTCATATTAAACTCATACACTAACCACTTTAAGGAGGGTCTTTTTGTTTATAGACATAAAGGTCCAGCCATTATCAACATATAGAAATGATATACTCTATATCATAATTATATATGTGATGATCTAGAGAATACCATGTCTTCCAATTATATTTAAAATTCACATGTAATCCACACCTTGTGAGAATAGTTTATGTAATTTCTTCCAAACAACCATTACATTTAAAGTAAAATTTTACAAAAGAAGAATAACTATAGAAGATGAATTAACTTCAATAAGATTCATCTTCATTTCACATAACCATAATTTTTAATAAAAATATATAAACATTTAACTTTATCATCATAAACTAGATGTATCTCTGATTTCATTTATAGAGAATCTTCTCTCGATTATTTTAACCAAGAGACTCAAATATTAAATTTGATCTATATTTTTCCCCAATTATACACCAAATATGATTAAAAAAACATTGAAAATTAGAATCCAATCCTCTATAAAAAAAATAAAAATATGTTAATGATGCTCTTTGTAGGGATCTTTCATATTCCCCCTCTTAAAATTACTCTAAACTCTCATTGTTTCTCACTCTTCTCTCCTCCTTAAATAAGAATTTGTTAAATATATTATCACTATAACAACCCAAAATATTGATACATAAATATTGCATTGTAATAGACGAATATTCATTACATAACATAATGATTCATGCTATAGTATGTTATGTCTAGTGCCTTTAGAAACCTGGATATATAAAAAAAATTAAGGTTGGGGCCGAAGCCTCAATTTATTATTTAAGGAAAAAACCTCTTTAGACTTTGTAGACGGCGACCCATTACATAGCCTGAAGGCTCAAGACCAAGTGGCCTGAATACAAGGCTTGAACGCCCATTTTTTGGCCCAAAGGACCCATCGGTGAACAGTACTGCTACAGTAACCATACTGTTATAGTATCGCAACCGCTACAGTCCCTCATCCGATATAGTGTCGTTGCTTCTACAGTTCCACCACTACTACAGTTACCTGCTATAGTGCTGCTACAGTACCCAGAAATTCACCCCTGCCCGGATTTGATCCTGGGTCTTTTGGATGCCAAGCAAGAGCCTATACCACTAGGGTACAGGCTCGTTGGCCTGGATATGTAAATAATTAGTCCATAAGTGAGTTACATCATCTCCCTGTAAGCTCTCCATAAATATTTCCTTTCTTAGAAATATCACACAGAAAAACTTTCTTCATATCATGGTGAAGGGAAACATAAGAAATAGTAATATTATATTCTCCAAAAGGGTAAAAAAGAGAGTTATCAACATAAAATGATCACAAGGGAATGAGAATATGAGAATAATAATTGAAAAACTATCTCCATCAAATCATAGATTATAAGCTGGAGTCATGGAATAAATATTGGGATTTAATTAAAACTGAATCATAAAGGAATTAAAGAACATGATCCATGAGATCATAACATTTGAATAAGATATATATTTTTGGTATACACATAATCATAGAAAATACTCTGTCAAGGCCATCCAAAAAGATATTTGTAACATGTTAGGCTTAGGCTAATCACCCATGTACCTACATCAGGATCTTAATAACCTCCAATATACCATATCCCAGACCTGGGATAACTTTTTGTTTACCCTCTTTTAGTATTTAAATTTCCTACTATGTACCCTTTTATCTCATATAATATTAATCATTAACTAATGAATTTGAGGGAGATACTGGTCCCACCCATCACATAATCCAAAAATTTGGGTGCCAAAAGATCATAAAACATTTATCATATCATAAACATAATAATGTCAATGGTTTTCATAAACATTTCATCATAGCATATCTCGTCGAAAGGAAATGGGATTCATTAACATTCATCATCACATAACCCATAAAAAAGTAACAAGTTTCATAATAGTCTCATAAATTCATCATAGAACAAGATGTATAAATGGAATGGGTTTCATAAAAATCGATTAATAATAATAATTAATCATACATATAAAGAATAAGTATGGTGAAATTAGATCATATACCCCTTAAATCTTAAGTATCATCAAAGGATTCCATCTTATATGCAAACTGATTTCAAAAGATCCCATGGAGAATTTATTTAGGAAAATAACCTTTATTGGAAAATAACCTTTTTAAAACTCAAAAATTCATAAAATATTGGGTAAATTCTTTTCATTGAAAATTACCCTAAAAACATACAGTGAAATATTTTGAAACATTGAGTGGTTATTACTTTGTGAAATTTTTTTCATGTCATACAGTTAAAAACAAAGATTCCTTTTTCATTTTCAGTAAAATCCAAATGGACCTTATTTGGAAAATGACATGATGATTAATTTTTTTGTAAAAAATTAAAATAATAGTAAAAAAAAATTTAGAAAATTGTATATGAGCATTAGAAAATTCTTGAAATTTTTTTAGATAACATGGATATGGAGGAAAAAGTGTTTTCGACTGAAGGGAGAAATAAAGTCATTTTTCATTAAAAATCATTCTCTTGGAATCTTGAGTTCATTAAGAGAGGAAAATGATGGTAAATAATTTATTCTCATGAAATAAACATATTATAAGAAAAGTAATGAAGTTATTGATAAATATATAATAATATTTCAGCATCAAAAACATAATCATATACAATCCCTATCAATAATGAGATTATAACATCAAACCCTTACCAATTTTGTAACTTTAAAATCATAAGCTCAATGAAAGAGATAAACTTAGATGTAAACATATATGAAATAATTTTCCTAAGAGGAATAATAAAACTATTTTTGGGTAGTATATACACATCTTAAGATAAACATGTGGTGAATATGGAATATGTTTCATGTAAATAAAATAGAGATTAGTAATCACATACATGCTTTGTAAAATTTTGGATCACAATTTCCATTAAATTATAAAATAAAATGAAACTTTAAATATCATGAGAATAAATGATTTCATTATTTATCATTTAAATTCTTAATTATATACATCACATAAAATAATATAGGTGCATATCATAACATATTTCCCAAAGAAGATAATTTAAGATGAAATTCTCTTACCTTAAGTCTTAACATCATTTATACAAATTTGGTAATTACATTTTGATTGTGGTTAGATAATATATATAATTATAAACATGATATAAATATAATATATATTCATTATATAATTATTTAGAGTAATCCATTAAATTTATAGATAGAAAATTAATTACATTGTTTATGGAGACGGTAGGCCATACGTACACAAGGATGGTATTTACATTTTCTTGAAGGATGAAATGAATTAGAGGTAAATAATATGTTAAGTATACAAAATTATTTTTATGTCAAATATATCACATATATTAATTAAATTTACCCTTATTAACTTTCATGTCATCTGTTACCAAAAAATGAATCACATCACTTTATGAACCGGTAGTTTGTCGTACACACAAATGATGTTATCGTATTCCCACATAATCGAAATTAAGAAGGTATATGTAATATTATTATTCCATAATTATAATAATATGATAAATATTATATATATATATATATATATTAAATCTTTCATTATATCCAACCAAGATAGGTGGTGATAAAAATGAATAACATTGGTTCGTGAGGTGGTAGTTAGTCGTACACACCATCAACAGTTTCAGTTCCCAGTTAATTAAAGAGGAGATATATGTAGGTAATTAAATTGACATAATAAAATCTATGTATAATATATATACTATTGTAATTATATTATCGTTGATGAATAATATTTTAAGTAGTTTGAAAAAAAATAAAACAAAAACTGAAGTTTAGTAATTTTTTGAATTTATCGGATAACCTCTTTAGGCTTATACCTAAATAATTATTAGGGGGTTTACTCATAAAACCATGGAATCTAAGATGATTCTATATAATTAAGAAATATATTTGGAAAGGTATAAGCTTAACCAAATGGTTTTTCATGTTTTAAGAGGAGAGGATATGGTGGAATTTTATATGTATGGGATAGGACACATAATGAGATTTTGAATGGAATAAAATGTACCCATGGTTGACAAAAAAAGGATCCAGATGGGTCATTATCAAACTTTAGAGTTTATATGGTATAAATATTTCAAAAAAATGTACTTATTTATATGTCATTTTTTCCCTAATTATTTTAGCTTAACCCTTCCATAAACCTATTTTAGCCTTAACCATGATAATTAATTTTTATATTTTTAATATTCATTATGGTCAAAAATTAATTTTACAATATTAAATAATAATAAATATTATTATTCAAAAAATCAGATCCATTTTTCTAAATTCCATTCATACTAATGGAAAATGTTTAAGTAAAAAATAAACCCGTATACGGGATAGAAAAATAGTTTACCAAAGAGAAAATATTCAAAATTTTAAAATGTTTATATATCAAAATTCATTATAAAATTGATTCAAATGAACTAAATTAGATTAATTATAATATAATTGAGCTAAATTTAATTTTAAGACCATTTAAAACAAAATTTAACCACATAAAAAATTTATATGAAAATCCATTTTTCTATAAAAACCATTATTTTCCATGTTTTATCAAAAATAAATATATTCAAAAATTTCCCAAAATTTGTGATAATGGAAAATTTAAAATAATATTTTTTAAATATTTTTTATTTTTAAAAATAAATATTCTAAAATCTTATAAATTTAATTATAAAATAATTGTGCAAAAATAAATGAAAAAATATTTTAGGAAAATACATTTTTCAAGGAAAAGATGATTTTATATGAAGTCTATGACTAGAAATTTCCATTATATAAATATAAATTAATATATATAGATTTATATTAAATAAATTTCAATTATATAATTCCGATTAAGTGGTTATTTTAGTTAATTATAGATAAAAAAATTATGCACTTAAAAATAGACCTTAGAAAAAAAATGTGTTTTTAGGTATAAATATAGTTTTATACCAGAATCATGAAAATTATTTATTCAAATGAAATTAAAGTGATTATTAATAATAAAATGTATCATATTTCAATTTACAACAAAATCCAAAACACAATATGACTTTATATTAATTTATTTAATGAATGCAAACGATAGTATTTACAAAAACTGCCTTTTCACTTATGACATAATCTTTTCAGAAAATTATGAAAATTTCACAATAAGAAAATTTTGATTTAATATTTTCAAAAAATAGTATAACTATTATAAAACTATATTAAAAAATTGGAAAAAATAAAATATTTTATCCAAACAAAAAAATAATAAAAAACAATTTTTAAAGAAACATATTTTTTATGTATAAAATGTCTATTTCTGAATTATGAATGCTTATTTCATAACCATTAATCAATAAATTTTTATATATTAGGACCCATATATATATATCATAATTTTGTTCATTAAAAAATTATTTATCATGTAGCATAATCTTTCAATTAAATTAAAATTATTTGAAAAATAAATTTCATAAAATCTCCAAGTGTTATGTTCTACCCCATTAAAAAATTATATCCTCGCAATTTTAACTTGATATCTATAATCAAGGTTTTGTAATTTAAAAATTACTTTGTGTAGAAACCAATTCATAAAATGGTTGATAAGAATTCCTCGAAATATAAATATGAAGTTCATATGGAAGGACACATAACTAGGTTTCCAAATAAGAAAAAATTAGTATGAAGTGTAGATATTTAATGGAAGAAAATAATTTCTATAGAACATTTATCATAAGAAAGTTAATGTTCATGATAAATTTAATGACTCCAAAACCATAATTCAATGATGATTTTATAAAACATTTCTTCATCAAAAAAGTAGGTAAATGTACAATATCATTATTTGAATATCCCATTCCTAATGTTGAGGAATTTTTTGGAGAAGTTATACTTACTATATTTCATTCCATTTAATAAGCATAATATTATCATTTTTATACTATTTAATCACTTTCCACTTCATCTATAACTATAATAAAAGAATATTATTTTTTTCATTCCTAAAAAACTAGTGGATCAGAAAGTCTATAAAATAATTATAATTCATTCATACTATCTATAGTTATTGTAAAATAAACAAAACTGTTAGAATAGGTTATCCAATATAAATAAATCTTTATATGGTGGAATAATACATTGATATATAAAACCTAATAAAAAGTATAACTTAAACCATTCCATAATAGTAAACCTTAATACCCTTAAAAGGTTACAAATTTATTAATAAGGTCTCTAAATTTTACAATATAAACTTAACATTAATCCCCCATATACCATAAATTATCTCTTAGTTATCATATACTAAATATATGAATACCTTGGTCATATTTTATCTATAAACATAGTGAAATCCATAATTACTATAATACCACAATGAAAAAAACAAGATTCCTAAATCCATAAATTAAACCATATATTATTGAATATATCCTTTAAATCTAATAATGTTGTAAAATCCATCAATGATAACATAAACCACTTTGTCCAAAAATCGTTAATCAGCTCGAATATCATCAATACTAACCAATTTACATTATCTGTATCAATGATATATTTATCCAAACAAAAAACCATTATCTCAACATTAAGAACATATTAAGGGTTATCTTCTTTTAATCATGTGTTGCTCATAAATTATCATCATTTCATTAAATCAATTTTCTAGTTTATTATAACCATTCAACATATTTTCGAAAATCATATGATGAAAAACTACTAGGTAACAATCAATTGATGTTTTGTGATTCTAATAACCAAAATACCATAGATAAAAATACTTCAACAAAATAATTATATGAATCCGATTACATAAACACATAAATCATTCCACCTTCTTCATACTCATTTAACTAGGCTTTATTTTCTTATTCCATATAAATTATTTCATTTTATATGTCATTCATAGTCTCTTTATCATTAGAAATATAAACCTTAATCATTTAACCTTGCCAATTCTCTTCACAATATTTTCCTATAGGAAATCAATTTTAATAATTATCATTATTTCTACATTTAAGATATTTAATTATCGATGATAAATTATAGAGACCATTATTCTCATCCATTTTGTTAACTGAACTTTTTATTTTTCCTCTAAAATTAATTGAATTTTTGTCCTTTATTCCCATTCTCAAAACATATTATCATTACTGTAAGACAGACACTTTGGTGCTTCTTCCCACAATCTCTACAAATAGGAAACTAAATATTCATTATTCCATGGTCTCCACCAGATGAGATCTTAGAAAATACATCCCCAATCTTATTTGGTTATTCAAATATTTTGTTAAGGTGTGTGTTGTTGATAATATATTATGATAATATATTAGGCATAATCACAATATTCATCACTCTAGTAATCATCCAATTTCATTTCTCATCAACATATTTTCTATAATATTCAATGTTAACCTAGTTCTTTATGGTTCTCTCCATTGACTAAAACCAAAAAACATAGTGTGAGGAATAATAATCATAGTGAGTAACCACATATTCATGAAAAATAACTTCAATTATGTCTAAATCATGACACATTATTCTCATTCTATGACACTTTTGGCTTAACCATGGTCATTTAAAGTCATTATTCAAATTCATAATGATGGTTCTAAAAGCGTTTTTGAATTTTCAATGTATATCCCATGTGAGGGTCAAATGAATTGTGCAGTAAGGCCTATTTTCATGTACTAGTTAACACTTGAGTTAATCCTAAAACACCTTTTTCAGAGTTATTACTCCTAGGTGCATTTATACACAAACCATTTCCACTGTCAGTATCCTGATAGAGATGTAATTTCTTGGAAACCACTTGCAATATAATTCAAAAATATTCTAGGATATTTTCTTATACTTATAATTATCCTTAGTATTATCCTTAGGGATCTCCCTAAGGTTTTTTAATCCTAGTTTACAAAGGTTAACTAACATTAATCTAATACTAACTATAAATACTGAAACATTTATTAAAAAAATATTACACCTTATTTAAAAAATATTTATTATATAAAATAATTATCCCCACATGAAACCATTTATATTTAGTTCCATTAGTAACACGGACACAAAAAAATGGTATATAAGTGAGTTGTTTCATCTCCCACTAAGATCATAAAAAATAGAACCCTTCCTAGACATATCATACATAATACCTTTGTTATAATCATTTGGAATGGAAATATAAGAATGGGTGAGATCAGATTCTCATTAAGGGTAAGAAAGGGATATATCAACAATACATGAGTATAAGTGTATGATATGATGAGAATAACATTTGAAAAACCATACCCTTCATATCGTAGATCATAAACATGTGTCATGGAATAAATATTGGTTATTCATAAGACATGAATCATAACACAAATAATGAAAATGATGTATGATATCATAAAATTTTCATAAGATGTAGATTTTTAGCATACAAATAAGTATATAAAATCATATATTGAGTCTATCCATAAAGACATTCATAAAATGTTAGGGTTGGTATAACCACCAGTGTACCTAATTCAAGTTTGGGATAACCTCATGTGTACCCTCTTTCAGGCTTGGGATAACTTATTTTATAACCTCTTTTTGGATTGGGATAACATCTCATTTACCCTTTTTATCATAAGACACTAATCATTACCTATTTCATTGAAGAGAGATATAGGTCTCACCCATCACATAATCCATACATTTGGCTTCCAAAATATCATTAAAAATGTATCATATCATAACCCACATAAATGAAATGGGATTCATAAAAATTTCATCATATCATAATCCATTAAAGAAAATGGGTTTCATAAATATTTCATTATATAATAACCTATAAAAAGGAAATGGGATTCAAAATAATCTCATCAATTATTCATAGAACAACCCTTAGAAACCTAATGGTTTTTATAAAGATCACATCATTACACTCATAAGGATTTTACAATTAGTTCATATCCCCATTAAAACATAGGTAACATAAAAGGTTTTCAGTTTATAAGGAAAATGATTTGAAAGATAAATTATAACATTTATTGAGGGAGAAAACCATTCTTTGAAAATAACAATTTTAATCTACAAATTAATAAAATATTGTGTAAATCATTTTCTTTGAAAATAACCTTGAAAAATATAATGTAATATTTAAAACATTGTGTGTTAATGATAATAGAGAATTCTTCTCATGTCGTACACATAAAAACAGTGATTCCTTTCACATTTTTATAAAAATCCAAACATACCTTTTATGGAAAATTACATGAATATTCCTTATAATTTAAAAAAATGTAAAAAAGGGTAAAAATGACTTTAATAAATCCTATATTAACATTAAAACATTATTGAAAACATTTTTAGAAAACATGAATATGGAAGAAAAATGGATTTCAATCGAAGAGAGATATATAGTCAGTTTTCATTAAAAACATTATTTTGCAATCTTGAGTACATAAGGAGAGATAAATTAAGGGAAATAATTATTTTTAATAAATAACCATAGAATAATAAAATTAACAATTTTATTTATAAATATATCATAATATTTTATTGTTGAAAGTATAATAATATATAATCAAGGTAAACATTGAGATTTTAACATCAAACACTAACCACTTTGGTTGCATTCAAATTGTAAGCCTTGTGAAAGAGAGAACCTTCTATAGATATTTATATAATGTAATTTTCATTATAATAATCATAAAATACTTTCATGGGAAATATATACACAATACAAAATAAATAATTGGTGAATATAGCACATGTCTCCCATAAATAAAAGAGATACTATAAATCCCTTACACGCTTTAGTAAATTTTGAATCATAAGACACATTAAAGAGTAACATCATATGAAACATTAAATTTCATGAGAATATATAAATTACTAATAAAACCTATGAAATGGGTAGTATGTACAACACATAAAATAAGGTGGGTGCATAACATAACATATGTCGCAAAGAATAAAATTTGAGACCAAATTCTCTTACCTTAAGTCTCAAATAGTATTGTATGCATTAAAACATGATGTATAATAAATATGATTTTATTTTAAATATTTTAAATAAAAATAATCATTTGTATCATAAAATATATTATTTACTTATGACTTTTTATTACCCATTTATTAACAATTTTCTTTAAAAACCATGTTTTAGGAAATAACTGTTTTGTTTTTCATGTATGTTCTGGTTTGGTATCTTCAGTCCTTATATTATTATAATGGTTAAATAATATAAATACTGGTAAATATGATATAAATATCATATATATTCATTATATAATTATTTATAGTCATTCATAAAATTTAGATATAAAAAATGAACTGTACTATTTATAGATATGGTATGCCATACAAACACATGAATGTTATTTCCATTTTCCCAAAGGATGAAATGAAAGAAAGGTAAATAATATATTACCTTTAAATTTATTATTTCATATATATCAAATATTTTCCTTAAATTTCCCCTTATTAACATCTATGGAAATCATTATTGAAAAATGAAACACATCACATCGTGAGGTGGTAGTCTAACATACACACGAAGGACATGATAGTAGTCCCATGGAATGGATAGTAAGAAGGTATATGTAATATTATAATTAATTATTTATAATAATATCTGAAATATCATATATAAAAAATAATTCAATAATTATATTAAACTGTGAAGGTGGTGATAGAAAATGAATAACATAGGTTTGTGAGGCGGTAGTCTGCCGTACATACGATTGACGATTTCGTTCACCATTTGATGGAAGATGAGATATATGTAGGTCATTACATTAACACAATAACATCTAACTATATGGTAGAAATTTGTTTTATTATTTTATCATAGTTGAATAATAATTTTTGGTGGTTTATGAATAAATAAAACAAAAACACAAGGTTATGAATTTTACCTCTTCTTCAGAAAACCTCTTAGGTTTATACCTAAATCCTTCATAGGGGGGTTTAATAAAAAAATAAGTCATAAAGTATGTGTAAAGGTATATAGGGAACCTATTTTGTATTTTATTGGACAAAACAAAGTGTGTTTTAAGTGTTAAGTGTATAGGAGATGGGGTGGCCATTTATAAGTGGGGGGAGAGGACCCATATGGAATATTTGAAAATAATAAATTCTACCCTAATTTTCATAAGAAACAAGGATCCAAATTGGGTAATTAAAAATCCATATAAATTATAAGGTCTAAATATATCCATAAAAAAAATTTGGATAATTTTACTGGTCATTTACCCTTTTCTTTTTTTAACCCCTCGTAAACCCATTTTAACCATAACCGTGGTAATTAATTTTTACTATTTTCACTATTCATTATGATAAAAAATTATGTTTAACTTATTAGATAATATTAATTATAATTATTCCAAATATATAATCAATTTTTTAAAATTCCAATAATAGAAGTGGAAATTTTTAATTTAAAATAAATATTGTAGATGTAATGAAAACGCAGTTTTCCAAAGGAACAGTCTTAAAAAGTTTTAAAAAAATTATTTCAAAATTAAATATAATACTGATTAAAATGATATAAATAGGATTAATTATAATAAAATTTATCTAATTTTAATTTTAAAATAATTTTAAAATAAACTAAAACCATATAAATTCTTTATATAAAATGGTAGTTTTCAATAAAAACCATTATTTATCAACATTCATCGAAGAATTAATCCTTTCTGAATATTCCCAAAAAATCACCCAAAGATAATTTTGTAATTATGATTTAAAAATTTATGTTTATTATGAAAAATAAATCTTCTAAAAGTTTCCAAATATAAATATTAAACTAGTGTGAAAAAAATGATTAAAAACAGTTTTTTGGAAAATACAATATTTTCAAGGAAAAGTTGATTTTATATTAACTATATGACTAGTAATATTCATTATATGAATTTGAATTCATATATATATATATATATTTGAAATATAAATTTCATTTATATAATTTCTCACTGGGGTGTATTTTAGTTGAATAAAATATAAAAACATTATGCACTTAAAAACAATCTTTAGAAAAAATATGTGATTTTAGGTATAAAAATATATTTATACCAAAATCATGATAATTTATGATCCAAATTAAATTAATTATAAAATTATTAATCAAATGGATCATAAGTCATATTATTACAAAATCCATAATATAATCAGACATTAAATTACTTTATTTATTGAAAGGAAATGATTGTATTTACAAAAACGATGTTTTCACTTACACTCCTATCTTTTTTGAAAAAAAATTAAAATTTCACCACAAGATAACTTTTATATGATTTTTTCAAAAATTATATACTCTTTAGAAAATAAAATTTCGAAATTGTTTAAAAATAAAATATTTTATCCATGCACAAAATTCTTAAAAATCATTTTTCTTAGAAACATATCTTTTGAAGTATAAATTGAAAATTCATAAAAATTGTGGGATTCTTTCAAAATAATTAATAAATAAATTTTTATTTATTAGGTCCTATATATATATTTCAAAATGTGGTTCTTTAAAACATGGTGTTCCTTTTAATTCAATTTATCAAATAAATTTGAAAATAATACTTCATTAAATATTAGGGTGTTATAATCACCATGAATTATTTTATTTTTGGTGTCATAATTGTTTCATGATTAAGTGTTAGGTTTTCTAGAATACATTTCTTATTATTTTACACTTTTTGGAACCATATTGAGAGAGGATCATCTCAAATATGGATTTCTGGATTTAAGCCTAAATAAGTAGAAAAATGTAATCAATAGTATAAGTATTACTCAAGTATGAGAATTTGGAAGGAGGAATGTATGAACAAATGCACATGGGTAGAAACCATGTTTCATAGGATGGAGTGATATGGGTGTAATGGTTCTTCATGATGTGGTATGGATGTTTCGAAGGCTATGTGGTATTGACTATTTTCTGATAATGGGATTTTGGGGACACAAAGGACCTAAATAAGGGTCAATTATAAAGTTATGTAATGGTTAATTAAAGTTTTATAGGATTATCTAATTGTTACGTAGAATTATATATAAAGGCGAACTCATATGGATTTAATAAGAATTCAATTTTCACTGGAAGAATCAATTTTTGTGGTAGTGATAATTTGATTTTCTATAATTAAATGGATGATCATCCATGGTATCTAAAATGTGTTTCAATCGTAATTAATGATTGTATGATATGGTGAACCTCTATTAAATATAAGGTGTAGATTCAATTTTAGGAGTAATGAGATCGAGTGAGATTCAGTCAGGATAAAAGTATGAAATACCATATGTTTCTATGGGGGGACATCCCTAGAGAGAACCTATGGCTAGAAGGAGTCATAGGAGGAATTCCTATGGTTCTTTGAGCATATTGGATAAAACGTGTCTGTTTTAACTCAATATGGGTAGGGAATTTCAAAGTAGGCTCCACTTGTAACTCAAATTTCTCCACTAATGAAATATATATTGTACTCCCCTTTGGAGTAGGATTAAATTCCAAAAAACATACCACATTTTTTTGTTCTTTTTTATTTTATATATTCTTGTTTTTTTATTGATTTTTTATTGAATTTGAAGATCTTGTTGAGGATAATGGTGTTACTAGAATCTATGTGAAGGGAAGATCAACATGGTTTATAGGGTTTTTTGTGTTTATAGTTTTGGATTCTGGATATCTTAGGGTGTGTCATGGAGTCTTAGGACCTTCTAGGTTCCATGTTGAACTTTATAGGTTTGGAAGATAATTTTGGGTAGATGGAGGTTGGAAAGATATATTTTTCTAGTTATGAATCCCTGATACGGTATGGAATACATGAGATTAGAGGATATAAATGGAAGGGAAACTTCCCCAATAATTATTTTCAAATATATTGGATGATGTATCTTCTAGTGTCCCTATATCCACAATAAGATGTCTGAAATATTGGTTACGGACCATTTAGTGATAAATTTATAAAATCATAGAATAATCAATGTATAGTGGTGTTGAGATATATTAAAAAACAACTATATATTTCTATTCATGTAGTTTACTAAGTTCAAGGAGAATTCCACATGTAAGATAATGGAAGTACTAGGGTGTATGGGTTTGTTAAAATATTTCCATGATCTTTTTTTATGGTTTCATGTTCTATTATTGATGTTTCATTCAATACATGGTTGTATGTTAGTTAATGAATTTCAATGTTAGTCCTGATCTATTATGATTTTTGGATTTAGTTGGAGAACATAAATTTTTAATGATGTTGATTCAATGGGTATGGTCTAGAAATATGATTCAATGGTGAATGATTTATAATATTGGAATATTCATGTTTTCTACTCCATGAGAGATTGAATGTCTCATTAATGGTTTATCTACTGGAAGTGATGTTTTTAGAATAATGGGAAAAATAATAAAAAAGTATAAGGAAATGTTCTACAAGGTGTACATAGGGGAGATATTATATTGTATACACGGTGGATGAAAATCGCATTCATTCAATAATGTAATTGAAGAGTAATTAACTAAGATTGAATGGTTTACTATGTATGTTTAAATTTTTAATGTTCTAAAAATCCTAGAGCAAATATGGTGTGGTTTTTTCTAGTAAGTGTTTTCCAGCCTACAGTAGTCTAGTTTTTGGCTTTCGGGTTTTCATATCTCAATGTATGAGAAGGATAATATATATATGTATATGTATGCTTCTGATGGGAAGTGATCAGGACTATAATAAATATGGTTGTTACATCAAGAGAAGGAATATAAGAAAGTATATTAGAATTTTCCTAGTCTTATCGAATGTGTATTTTCTATTGGTTAGTTGATGCATGGGTTTATCTGCTGAAGTCTACATGTTGTGTTGGATTAACACATGAGGATCTATGGTTATGGAAAATTGTGACAAGATTGGTGAAAGTAATTAGTTAATATAATTATTTTTGGAAAATAGATACAAGGATTATGAAACATTTAGGGATTTCAGTATTAAAAATTAGGGTAAGGTGTTCTAATTCTAGAATCAAAGACACTTGGTGATCAAGTGATTGGATAGTTTCAATTATTCTCATGAAGCTATCGTATGTTGTACCTTCATCAATGAGGTGGAATTAAAGTGAAGTTATTTTTTCCTTATTTTCAAGTTTGAGGGGTTTTAGAACCTCTATCTAGAAGAATAATGATTTATCATAGATACCAAAATATAACAAAGGGGATTGATTTCCAGATCTCATAGGATGAGAGTTTGGAAGAAATGGTAGATTTAGAAGATATGTTGTATTCTTTTCAAATAGTGAAGGGTATGAACCTAGAATATCAAAAGTTTCAAAAATAATATGGTGACAGCTTTTGGGCTAATACATTATAGAAATACTCACAGTCTATAAGTAAATTGGTTTATTGTTATATCACTTATAAATTCTATGGGAATTTATACATATCCACATCTATGATGGAAGAGGGATAACCCAACTTGAGGGATATAATTCATTGAAATAAGTAGTGATGAGGACTTGGGAATTTTCCAAATCAATGTTAATAAAAATTTAAAAGTTCATCAAAGAATTAGAAGGACCCCACTGATGGAGGATCATACATGAATGATTAAAATTAGGATGTAATTATGTGGGAGAAAATGACTTGTCACTCCAGGAAAAATAGCCTTTTGTGGTGGGCTATTTGTGATGGGATTAATTATCATTGCAAATAGTCCATCCCAGAGGTTATTTGCGATGGGGGGTTCGACCCGTTGCAAATAAATAGTTATTTGCAATAGGATTTGGGGTCCCATCGCAAAAAGTAAAGCACGGTTTGGCGCGGTCTGCATGCCAAAGCGCTGGAAGGTAATTTGCGACGGGGGGATTCCCCCGTCGAAAATAGTGCATCGGTCGGAGGATATTTGTGACAAGACCCATCGCAAATACCGGCAGCAGTAAATAGGTTTTTGCGAAGGGATGTTGTCCCGTCGCAAAAAATTGTGTCGGCAGGAAACTTTTTGCGATGATACCCATCACAAATAGCCTTTTAACAGCCGACAACAATTAATGCGGGCAAAGTTATTTGTGACGGGCCTCGTTGCAACTAATCTAACGTATATATATACCCCTTCTGTTTTTCTTTCTCTTCCCCTCAATTATCACTTCTTCTCTCTCTTTAAACTCTATTTTATAGTGAAATTTTCTCTGAGTTAGTTTTTTTTCGAAGAAGTTGTGAAGTCGTCTACATCAATAGGAGATCAAGTTTAAAGGTATTTATATTTTATTTAATTTAGTATTAATTTCATTTTTTTGTGTTAATTTTAATTAATGTTAATTATTTAAAATTAAATTAGATTTAATTTTTTTTGTTATCATTATTTATTTGTAATAATAAATTGAAATTATTAGTATTGATTCTTAATAATTAGTAATAATTAATAATTTGTAATAATTAATAATTACAAACAAAAATTAGTATTGTATATAAATAATTAGTGGTAATTAGTAATTAGTAGTTGTAAAATGTAGCT
Source organism: Viscum album (assembly GCA_963277665.1). Classification (NCBI taxonomy): domain Eukaryota; kingdom Viridiplantae; phylum Streptophyta; class Magnoliopsida; order Santalales; family Viscaceae; genus Viscum; species Viscum album. The sequence continues at coordinate 739,112,251 of OY728123.1, read as the reverse complement.
ATTAATATCAATTAACAATAATTAGTAATAGTTAAGGGTAATTAGTAATAATTATGGGTAATTAGTAATAATTACGGGTAATTAGTAATAGTTATAGGTATTTAGTAATAATTAGGGGTAATTAGTAATAATTAGGGGTAATTAGTAATAATTAGGTGTAATTAGTAATAATTAGGTGTAATTAGTAATATTTAGGGGAAATTAGTAATAATTAGGGGTAATTAATATCAATTAACGCTAACTAGTAATAGTTACAGGTAATTAATAATAATTACGAGTAATTAGTAATAATTATGGGTAATTAATAATAATTACGGGTAATTAGTAATAATTAGGGGGAAATTAGTAATAATTATGTGTAATTTGTAATAATTAGGTGTAATTTGTAATAATTAGGGGTAATTAGTAATAATTATGGGTAATTGGTAACAATTAGGGGTAATTAGTAATAATTAGGGGTAATAAGTAATAATTTGGGGTAATTAGTAATAATTAGGGGTAATTAGTAATAATTAGGGGTAATTAGTAATAATTAGGGGTAAATAGTGATAATTAGGACTAAATAGTGATAACTAGGACTCAATAGTAATAAATAGGACTAAATAGTAATAAATAGGAATAATTAGTAACAAATAGGAATAATTAATAATAATTAGGAATAATTAGTAATAATTAGGAAGAATTATTAATAAATAGGAATAATTAGTAATAAATAGGAATAATTAGTAATAAAAATGAATAATTAGTAATAAATAGGAATAATTACTGACAAATAGGAATAATTAGTAATAAATAGGAAGAATTAGTAATAAATAGGAATAATTAGTAATATATAGGAATAATTTGTAATAAATCGGAATAATTTGTAATAAATAGGAATTATTTGTAATAAATAGGAATAATTAGTAATAAATAGGAATAATTAGTAATAGTGAGGAATAATTTGGAATAATTAGAAATAATTAGGAATAATTAGGAATATTTAGGAATAATTAGGAATAATTAGTAATAATTTGTAATAATTAGTAATAATTAGTAATAATTAGTAATAATTAGGAATAATGAGTAATAATGAGTAATAATTAGTAATAATTAAGAATAATTAGGAATAATTAGCAATATTTAGTTATAATTAGTAATAATTAGTAATAATTAGTAATAATTAGAGATAATTAGTAATAATTAGTAATAATTAGAGGTAATTAGTAATAATTAGTAATAATTAGTAATAATTAGTGATAATTAGTAATAAATAGTAATAATTAGTAATATATACTAATAAATAGTAAAAATTAGTAAAAAAATTTAATAATTAGTAATAATTAGTGATAATTAGAAATAAATACTAATAAATAGTAAAAAATAGTATTAAATAGTAATAAATTGTAATAAATTGTAATAAATTGTAATAAATTGTAGTAAATTGTAATAAATTTTAATAAATTGTAATAAATTGTAATAAATTGTTATAAATTATATTAAATTGTAATAATTTGTAATAATTTGTAATAATTTGTAATAATTAGTAATAATTAGTAATAAATTGTCATAATTAGTAATAAATTGTAATAATTAGTAATAATTAGTAATAATTAGTAATAAATTATAATAATTAGTAATCATTAGTATTAATTAGTAAAAATTAGTAACAATTAGTAAGAATTAGTAATAATTAGTAACAATTAGTAACAATTAGTAACAATTAGTAACAATTATTAAGAAATTATAACAATTAGTAAGAATTAGTAATAATTAGTAAGAAATAGTTCGGAAGAAAATCAATTGTAATAAATTGTAATAACTTGTAATAACATGGCACAATTTCTAGTGGATTGGCGGCACTCATTTTTCTCGATGAATCTTCTCCTTTCAACTTTCACCAACTCAAAACATTATAAAAATTATGCTTCTATGTATGCATATCAAATCTCGTATGCACAAGTTTGAATATACATTTTTAGGACCACATTTTTTATAATGTGTTAAGGTGGAGATAGTTGCAATAGGATGATTCATCGATGAAAAGGGGGCTCTTTTGTGCGATGGATTTTTTACTTACAACTTTCTCGCACAGAAATCACAATGAAGAATCTACTCTGAGGTACGCATATTCATTCTCATATGCATGAGAATGAAAAAGTGTACCTCCGAGAAGATCCTTCATTGTGATTTCTCTGTGAGGAAGTTGCAAGTAAATGAGCTGTCGGAAGAAAGAGTAGCTGTCAATCCATTGGAAATTGTGTCGCCCATAAGTAATGGTAATTATTAATAAGTATTTGTAATTATTTGTCTTTTTTAGATAGTGTTTTTATAATTTAAAATTATTCAAAAACATTAATGATTTTATATTTTGTAGAAAAATATGGAACAAGGAAGTCGACAACAGTCATTATTAGATGATCCGGCTTGGATAAATCAGCGTGAAAACCCCAACGGTTATGGTTTAAATCTGGTATATATTGAGGGTGTTGAAGCTTTCTTATCATTTTAATCATCAAAACTAAAATATGTTTCAGAAGGAAAAATAAAGTGTCCTTGTAAAAAATGTGCTCTAAGAACATTTGACACATTTTCAAGGTTGGGGGGACATCTCTTGTGGTTTTGTTTTCAACCAGATTATGTTTTTTGGTATCAAAACGGTGAACACAGTTTCAGAGAAGATACTAATAACTTGATTCTTGATCCATCACAGTTTCAAAATTTAGTACATGATGTTGCAGGTCTATCTGTTCAACAAACTAAAACTCAAGATGATATTAATTTTACTCCTAAGTTGGCACCATCCAAATTTTATAATTTCTTAAGGTCTTCTAAGGATGCATTATATCCTGGTTGCATGATAAGTAAATTAGAAGTGGTTTCAAAATTTATTTATATTAAATCAGATAATGAAATGTCAAACAACTATTTTGATAAAATATTTTATTTTGTTAAAACACTATTACCTGAAGGAAATGTATTGCCTATAAATTACTATGAGATCAAAAGGCTGGTTCGTAATCTGGGCCTTAATTATATAAAGATTCATGCATTTCCAAATGATTGCATCTTGTTTTATGGTGAAAATGAGTCATTGGAGAGTTATCCCACATGTGGACAATCAAGGTATAAAGAAGCTCAACCAGGGAAGCCTAGATCGATTCAAGTAAAATAGTTGAGATATTTCCCCCTTACACTCAAGTTGCAGTGTTTATTTATATCTCAGAACATAGTGTCAATGATGTCATGGAACAAAACCAAGCTTTCAACTTATAAAATCTTGAATCATCCATATGATGGTGATTCATGGAAAAATTATGATCGTCGGCATCCGTTTTTTGCTTTAAAAGCCTAAAACGTGTGTTTGGGCCTTTCTACTGATGGTTTTTGTCTGTTTGGTTCTTATGGTAGTCATTATTCATGTTGGCATGTCTTTATAACTCTGTAAAATTTACCTCAATGGATGTTGATAAAGGAGCCTTATATCTTTTTGACCTTATTAATCCCAGGACATCTAAAAAATAATATTGATGCTTATTTGAAACTATTGATTGATGAGTTAAATGCATTGTGTAGTAATGGTGTTAGTACATATTATGTTGCTGCAAAACAAAATTTCATATTAAAAGCTGCATTGATGTGGAAGATTAGTGACTTTTCGGCATATGTCATGTTATCTGGCTAGATTACACCTGGCCCAAAATCATGTCCCTATTGTATGAAAGACATTAAATCCTTTATTCTCGTCAATGGAAAAAAAACCTTTCAATTTTGACTGTCATCGTGGATTTCTTCCAATCGATCAACTTTTTCAGAGGAACAAATCTAATTTCAAAAAAGGGACAATTAAAAGGTATGAACCTCTAAAAATGATTTCAGGTATAGAGTTAAAATCAGTTGTCTTTTCATTACCTCCCATCACATTTGGCCTAACAGTATACCAACAAAAAATTCATGGCTTTGGGAAGGAACATAATTGGATAAAGCGAATCATTTTTTAGGATCTTCCATATTGGTCTGATTTTTTGGTCTGCCACATGTTGGATGTCATACATATTGAGAAGAACTATTTTGATAATTAATTTCATAGAGTTTTGGATACACCAGGTAAGACCAAAGATACTGTAAAGTCACGATTAGATCCTTCCCAAATTTGCAGGTGACCAGAACTTGAACTATTTGAAAATGTCAGATCAAAGAGGTTAATGAACACAAAATCATCGTACACATTGTAAAAAGAAGGTTTCTTATTATTTTGGCAGTGTATTGTAGATTTGAGACTTCTAGATGGATATGCTTCCAATTGGGGCAGATGTGTTAAGAATGGTTATATTACCGGATTAAAAAGTCATGATTTTCATGTTATAATTGAAAGACATATGCTGATTGGATTCATAAGTTTAATGAATTCTATGATTTGAGATTCGATAACATACATATCATATTTTTTCGATACATTAGTGTAGTGACAATAGACTACGATGTGCTAGGAAAAATGGAAGAAGATGTTGTTGTAATTATATGTAAACTAGAAAAAATCATTCCATCGGCTTTCTTTGACTTAATGGAACATCAGATATTAAATTTTCCACATTAAGGTAAATGTGGAGGTCCAGTATAGTTTCGATGGATGTACCCATTCGAGAGATGCATGCAGAAATAAAAGAAAAAAGTACGTAACAAAGCATCAGTTTAAGGCTCAACTACTGAAACTTATTTACAAGAGGAAATTTCTTTTTTTTGGTCTCATTATTTTTAATCTGAATATCCCTAAAAACACAAACACATGGGATGAAATTATGTAAATGTTAATTAAAAAATAGACAATAAATTATCAGTTTTTATTCAGCCAAATATTGGCTTTGGTGGAGTTTATAAATGATGGCTTTCATATTATGAACATTACAGAGCTCATACATATGTTCTGCTCAACTATGAAGAAATGAAATCATTTGTATTGTGAGTGATTCTATCACTTATTCTATAATTTATGTTACATTATGTAAACTTATTTTATTTGTATGTTATATGATAATCATATCAAGAAACAACTTCCACAAATTATAGCAGTTGCTCTTGAAAAACGCAGACAAAAAAAATTTCTCAATGGTTTCAAAAAATGTTAATATAAATTATTGATGGTTTAATATCAATTCCCTTTATTATTTATTATATTGATAATTGTTTTAAAAAATTTCAGGTGTCTCAACATTCTGATAAAATTTATAAGCGGCTATGTATATTGAGTAACTCACCATCCAAAATGGTTAAATATTATAATGCATATGTGGTGAATGGTTTTCAATTTCATACATGTGCATATGGGGAATCAAAAAACAATATATAGTGGAGTTTTCTTGAGAGTATCGTATCCCAGAGAAACTAAAGTTTACTTTTCTGTAATTCTGGATGAAATTATTGAGCTTTGTAATCTAGGACAGAATTACATAACGATGTTTAAATATTGGTGGTTGGATACTGAGAGAGGCTTGTGTGTTCATCCGACTCATGTAATTGTCGGTATTAAATAGAAAAAGTCTTCTTGTAGTAAATGAACCATTTTTACTAGTTCAACAGGCATATCAAATTTATTATACAACATACTGAGCTACTTCAAGAGACTTGAGTGATTTGTGGAGTATAATAAAAAATGAAATCTCAGGAAAATAATCTTTCTCAAACTGAATGTGGTTCCACTGAAGTGGAAGGAATTGAAATTTTTCAAGGGAATGATCAAAATCCATCTTTTTCACAAAGAGATGTGAATATTGATGATGACTCCCCACAATTAAGTATCGATGGTGACAAATATTTTAATGGTGTTACCAATGAATTTTAAATGACAATAGATGATGAAACTAAAACTCATATGGATATTGATGATTCCAAGGAGGAATATGAAGACATTGACATCCTCAGATATGAAGATGATGATGAAGGTGAACATTGACACGATTAAATTCTAGTTATAATCATAACCAATATATATCTATGTATAATAGTTATTTTCAACTAACTACTAACAATAATCATTTTGTGTTTCAGATGGACCATGATCTATTTCACGAGTTGCAGGGGGCTGAGCTACCTTCGTATGAGGGGGAATTTGGATCATCTGACCCTTAGCCTACTGGCGGTTCAAGTGGTACGCAAAGGGGGAATAGTCTTGCGCGATTGATGATTTAGGACCCTATCCTCGAGCAACGTCCTTTTCTTGGCTTCGATCTACACACATTGTGGTATGGTAACCTGTATATTTTAGTTAGCTTTCATTAATTTATTTAAATTTATATTAATTGTTTGATTATTTATTTATTTTTCATAGTTTTGTGCATGTTGTTGTTGGATAGGGGAGCACTATCTTGCGCAATTAATTTTCTTTAGCCATGGATCACATGGGAACATATTCCCATTGATGTGCGGCTCGGCATGTTCAATCATTGGTTGGTACGTAAATAAATAATATTTATTTTGAAATTTATTTTATTAATAACTTGATATTATAAATTATTTTTAGGGTTTATGGTATCTCATCAATTATAGCATTCGTGACGCTATCCAGACGGCATGGCAGGTGTCTATGTGTGACCATTTCTATTAGTTTTTTCACAATTTGAGAAAGACAACCATTAAAAAAATCAGGAGTAACATAATTTGATGAGTCGTGTAGAGCCTACTGACCAGAGTACATTTCATCTCATGTTTGGGATGGATTATGTTGACATTGGTTTGGTGGTGGATTTCAGATGTGATCTTTAGTGGGTAGGCAGAACTGAGAGAGATTGTAGGTGACGCATCGAGTTGGTAGTCGTGCATTCAATAAGCATAGAGAGCATCTGGTAAGTATATTTTTTAAATATTTTATATAAATTTAAATATAAATAGTTTATTTTATATTTCTATAGGCAGTCAAGCATCCCGATATTACGGAGTATGATTTTTATCAGAGGATGTACATTGATCTATCCACTGGAGAGATTAAAGGTGATCGCCATCATTGGATTGTGGTTGGTATTATTTTTTCAGTTTGACAATTAACTCCTTATAATATTTTCACAATTTTAATTTCAAATTGGATTTGAATGAGTCATATGAGGCTGTGACCTCTCAGACACAGGTTGAGAGTCAGAAGAGATGACTGATCAGACTAGTGTCTACCATTTCAATGAGGTGGCATGGATGCAGGCGACTCAGTATGGATTTGAGAAGGTATGAGTAGTTGGTATTGGCTCTCATTTTACTCCTGGTACTTATTATGGTACTGTTGCGATGTCGGCATCTAGCTCGAGAGGAGCTCGTGGAGAGGCATCATCTTCTGCATCATAGTATCAGGAGTAGTTGCGAACTTAGACTAAGCTTATAGAGAGTTTGTAGAAGCAGCACGAAGAGATGCGTTAGCAGTAGTAGCAGCAACAATTGCAGCACGAGGAGGAGATGCATCAATGGTAGCAGTAGCATCACGAGAAGATGGAGTACATGTGTCGTCTGACTCATGGTTTATGGATGCAGTTTCCTCCACCATCTCCTACAGCTCCTCCACCTCCTCTAGAAGATGACCCCCTAGTGATATTTTTTATGTTAAAAACATTTTAATTCAAGATTTGTTGTAATATAAACTATTTACAGTTTCGGTCTTTTATATTGGTGTGAATATTGCATAATATAATTTTTTTATTTTTAATATTTTATTATCTATTATTAGTATTATATTTTATTAATATTTTTTTTATTTTACTAATAATAATAATAATATTTTATGATTTTTTAATATTTTTTTGTAAATATTGAGAATTTTAATAATTTTTTATTTTTTTATTATTTTAATAATATTAATATTAATTTTTCATTAATCATAATTTTTTTAAATATATTTTTTTAGTATTATATTTTTTAATGTTTTATTATTTTACTAATAATAATAATGATAATAATTGATGATTTTTTTATATTTTTTTGAGAATATTGAAAATTTTGATTTTTTTTGATTTTTTTTATTTTAATAATATTAATATTATTTTTTCATTAATCATAATTTTATTAAATATATATTTTTTACTTTATTTAGTATTTGTAACGGGACCTTTTGCGAGAGGCTCCCATCACAAATAGTTTAAATATATATTTTTCAAAAACGTATTTTCGATGAGCCCGTCGCAAAAAATAGTATTTGCGGCACCGTTTTTTGCAACAGGCTATTTGCAATAGGGTCCCATCACTAAAGCTTATTTGAGACGGGATCCCGTCGAAAATATCCCATTACAAATGCCTCTAATTCTAGGAGTGTTTGTTTCCATTGGTTTCACAGAGAAATAGTTATTAGAAGATGATATGTTGTTTTAGTGGGCTTTTTTCAGTCTATAGATACTATAATTTCATGTTGTTATGATTTTAATAGAGGTTAGATGTGGTGGTATTTTGGTAGTTCTATAAACTAAAAAACTATTGAATTATGGAATCTCAGTTAAATATTTTTAGAGGCACTATATTTTGGATGGAGTGGGAAAATGAATATGGTACGCAACAAATATTTTTGATGGGATATGAATATGTTATCGGTATATCTTAGAGATTTTTTATTTTGAAAATTTACATGAATTCATTTAGAAATTTTTATTAAAATTAAATAAGTGGCTATATATCAAATAATTTAGGTAGGTACTATCTATGTGGGGTTTACATGGTCATGGACATAGTGTAAACTATTTTGAAACTAAAATATGGGAGATAATGGAATGTTTAATTCAAAATATGGCAAGTGGACCTTGGTAAAATTATTGATAATGTTCTTTAATGGAGGTATTGTTTGGCTTAACCTACAAAAACAATTCACAATTTTGATATTTTTTAGTTTTGGTGTGAGAACTATTTTACAAAGAAGAGTTTTTTATGTTATTTTCATATAATTTAAAATTATAAGAATAATATAGTTATAATAAAACCATAACAATTGATTTCTATCTTCAAGTCAGTGAAAGTAGCTTAATAGAAGTAACCACATCTATGGTGTTCAAGCGTGGGAATATAGAAGGAGGAATACCTCAACACATGCACTTAGGGAGAAACTATCTTAGGGATTATAGAGTGATATAAGAGTAAGTATTCTTCTAGATGTGGAACATATGTTCCAAATAGATAATTGTAAAAAAAATCAAATTATGGTAGTATAGAGAATCATTAGACATGAGTAATGGTTAATTTTTTTATTACATAAAAATTCCATGTGACTTTTGAGGATTACATATGGTTTTTCATATGGATATTTAGAGGTAAAATCAAAACGTTTTAGTAAGCATTTAATGTTCAGTAGAAGGATTAGTCAATGTGGTGGACATCACCTGGTATTCATTGAACAAGTAGAGTATCTTCCATGAAGTTTATAATGTGGTATAATCAAATTGGCTAACTCAAAGCTATAGTGTTCCTATAATAAATTAAAGGAGTTACATCAATTTGAGGAGGATTAATGTGATCAAGTGAGAGTAAATCTAGAAAAATCATGGGATAACATACATACCATTTTTTGGATTTCCCTTTAAAGAAATTTTGGATAAAAGGAGTTTTTAGAGGTTTTTTTGGTTATTTATATTGGGTGTTCGGAAATAGTCCCTTATAAATCCAGAAGTGTAGGGTTTATATAAGGATGGTTCCTTTAAAACTAAATTTTCCTCCTTAATGAAAGGTATATTTTGGTACCTCATGGAGTAGAACCAATGATTAGACCACATAATTTTCATGTTCTTCTTATTTATTATATTTCATGTTGTTTATTATATCTTTATCAATAAATTGTAAGATTTTTATTAAATATAATGTTACTAAAATCAAAGTGAAGGGTGGATAAACATGGTGGATAGGGTATATGTAATTCATAGTTTCATATGTCAGATCCATGGGGGCGTGTCATGTAATCTTATACCCTTTTGGTTTACTTGTTACACTTTCAAGATTCGGAAGGTAGATTCTTGTAGTTGGAGGTTGGTTGGTTCAATTTTTCTATTTCAAAATCAAAGGACATGGTATGTGATTTTTGGGATCATAGCATGGATTCCAAATGAAATATTCCATAGCAATTGATATAATAACTGCAATATGGTGTGTCTTATAATAACATTGGACCCCAAAAAAATCTATATGTTATAGTATCAATAGGAACCAGTAAAATCCCACAAGGACTAGATAATAACATCCAATAGATTAGTTGTTAAAAACTATTTTTAAATAGTTCAAATATTAAAATGATTTTAGAAAATCATACACCATGGAATGGAAAACCATAAATATACACATTTTATTTAAAATGACCCAAAATGTTTGTATATAGATATTACATCTAAGTTAATGAATATCTACTACATAACATTATGATCCAAACCAAAACTTTATGGGTCTAGGGCCTTTGGAAACCTAGACACATAAAAAATTTGTTCCTAAATTATCTATATTGTCTCCCTCTAATGTCTTCAAAACTATCACCCTTATTTGAAACATCATTTCTAAAACATTTTATAATAACATGGGGAAAATAAAATAATATATTGGGAGTATATATTCTCAGTAAGGGTAAACAAAAGATATATCAAGGATCACATAATCATAACTTGAGAGTAAAGGTATGAGAACATGAGCTTAACATTTGAAATATTAACTCTTTATATCATAGATCATTATTTTGAGTAATGGAAAAAATATTTGTATTTTATAATAAAAAAATCATAAAATATTAAAATAACATGATCCATGAGAGCATAACATTGGCATAAGGCATGGAATTTTGGAATACACAAAAAATTAAAACATGGTAAACATGTATAAATAAAAAATTGGTCGACTCATTAAGTTAATTAAATGAAATAATTACCTCATATAAACTTATGGAAATTAAATAAGGTCCACACATGAAATTATGAAAAAAAATCTAGGTCCACAAATAAATTTTTATACATGAAATCAAAATCTATGCATAAACTTATGAACATGAAAACCATGTCCACACATGAAATTGTGAACATGAAATCAGGCTCGCATATAACATATTTACCTCATGTGTTATCCATATTTACCCAATTAATTATAGGTAGATATATGTCCCACCAATCAAATAATGAAAACCACACATATGCATGCCACAATATCATAAAACATTCACCATATCAAAACTCATTAAAACAAACAAATTTTATAAACATTTCATTAAATTAAAAAACATAGAAAATGGAATGGGTTTCATCAAAATATTTTTCATCATAAAAATAAAACATATTGAAAACTAATAAGGATGGTATCCTAGTATTATATCCCTAATAAATATTAAAAATATTAAAAATATTTTATCTTATATGGAATATTTATTTTGAAAGATCACTTTGAATAATTCTTAAGGTAAATAAGTTTTCCATTTTAACATCACGTCTCTATTAAAAAGATGCACACTTACAAATGAAAACATTTTATCTAAAAATAAACCTTTAAACTTATAAATTAATCTTTAAATAATTTAGAAATCATTAATTTGAGAAATCTTCTCATGTCTTATATGTTTAAAAAATCATTTTTTATTTTTTCCTAAAAGTCGCCAATTACCTCATTTGGAAAATGACAGAAAGATATTGTTCAAACCATTTTGTAAAAAGTAAAACATGGAGAAAATTAATTTTAAAAATTTTATTAGAATTGTAAAAACATTATAATATTTTTATAAGTAATGGTCATGTAAGTAAAATATTCCTAATATGAGTCCTAAAAATAAATAGTCTCAAATAATTTTGAGATTGTAAAATAAACCCTTACCACTTTGATAACTTTTGAATCATATGAAACATAAAAGAATAAACATTAAATGGGTATGTATTCATTATATTTTTTATTAGAATAATCATAAAATAAATTTATTATTACTATATTGTCCACAAAAAAGAAACTTGTAGTGTATAAGGCATATGTCCCACAGAAATAAAAGTGATATGAAAATCCCTTAAGACTTTGGTAAATTATGAATCATAAGCCCCATTAAAGAAATAACTTTATATAGATTTGTATTTCCCATAATTTCAAATATATGAATCATAAAATACATTCATGGTTAGTATATACACAAAACAACGTGAAAATGTAGCGTATAAGGTATATGTCACACACAAGTAAAGGTGCAATGAAAATCCAATATAATAGGTCTGACTTCCTTCATACATTCTGGAACCCCCATTTATAATACATATAAAAATATTATACATATATCAAATAATTATAATCATATATATCATACCATATATGATTTATATATAAACTTTTATTAACCATTTTTACTAATTCTTTATTAAAATCACTATTTTGGGTGTTATATGGTTACTTTTTAATGTATGTTTTGGTTTGGTAGTTTTGGTCCTTGTACTTTGATAATTTTTCCATAATCTCAGAAATTATAATAATGATATAAATATAATATATATTAATTATATATATTTATTTAGAGTAATAAATAAGAGTTAGAGATAGAAAATGAATTACACCGTTCATGGAGACTGTATGCCTTATGTACACATGAACGATGTTTTCATTTTTTGATGGATGGAATGAAAGGAAGGTAAATAATAATTATACTTAATATAATCCTTAATATATCATATAAATAATATTTATTCAAAAAAATAATCCATATTATCTTGCAAGTAAAATATAAATTAATACCAAATCATATCACTTTGTAGAGGTGGTAGTCCACACGTATACACAAGTGATGTAATCATTACCCAAATTTTTATAAGGTAAGAAGTTAGATATGAAATTATCATTTAAGAAGAATAATTATTATTTAAATATCATATATAAATATTAAACCCATCATAATACCCATACATAAAATATATTCATGAAAAATGAATTATATCGCTATGTGGAGATTGTAAGGTGTATATATGCAAGAGCGATACTTTCAAATATTTTTTGATGGGAAAGAGGGTGTACATTGGTTTTTTTCATAATCATAGTAATATTTAATAATATGGAAGATAATTAATTTATTATTTTATGACATAATTTTATATATTTAGATGAGGTAAATAAATATAGAAAAATAAAGTGATCAGTTTAGGATATTACCTTTTATTGGAAAAAAACCTTTAGATCTCCTCTTAAAAAATATAGGGTTAGTATTTTGGAAAGAGAATAACCTATAAAATGTGATTAAGGAAGTTTATAAGGGAATTTTTATGGTATGGTTGATCTAGAAGGCTCAATTCTTGGTAAATAAGTGAGGGAGGAGGTCCCCATTCATAATTGAGGTAAGGGACACTTTTGGAATTTCTGAAATGATTAAAATATAAGAATACTATTCAAGAGAAAAATCTCTAAAAGGCATATAAATTCATATTTAATGAGATTATATATTATATATTATACCTTATTTCCTTATCAATGATTTTTATGATTTTAAAATAATTTAATAAAAATATTATTTTCCTAAAATATCATTATTATAGTTTTTGACAAGATTAATTACTTTATATTTAATATCATCATGAAAACACTTGTAATTCCATTTTTTTAATCAAAAAATACCTAAAATAAAATTTTCATCTGAAGAATTATTGTATCACCTTAATTATCTAAAATTATAATACTTTTAATATTATTAATATCATTTATTTTATTTTTCCATTAATTGAATAATTTCTGCATTAGAGATGTGTAAGCATTTAAGGTAATTATATCTTCACTAAAAATTTATGATAAATTATCATGATGAATATAAATATATTATATTGAAAAATAATATTAATATTAAAAATATTATTTATTTAAACCTATATTAAAAATAATATAATTATTAGAAACAAGAGTGGGACGTGTTTTACTTTTCCTGAAATAAAATCATATTATGGTCATAATATTATCCAAATGTTAAAAAAAGGTAATATAACCAAAAATTGGACTTTTATGGACAATAATAACTCATCCAATAAAATTTATATAAGATTTAGGGTCACTAAATATTTCATATTATTTTGTTTTTAACCTAAAGTACCCAATTTACCCTTATCGTGGTAAAAAATTACTATATTTACTGTAAATATTGGCCAAAAATAATTGGGAAATATTGAAAAAAAAATTAAACTAAATATAATATATATAGAATCCATTTTTAAATTTTCAAATCATAGAAGGGGAAGAATTTAATTTAAAATTAAACTTGAAAAATGCAATGGAAAATAGTTTTCTTGAAAAATATGTTTTTAAGCCCAAAACAAACTTCAGCCAAAATAAGAAATAAATAATATTAAAATATATTTTATAATATTATATCAAACTAAATAACACAAATTTACATTGAGAAAAAATTTAAATAATAAATATACTTTTTAATATAATGAATATCATATTTTTATACAAATTGGTATCTTCCACTATTCACTAGAAAATTACTTATTTTAGAAAATTACCAAAAAAATCAACATAAGATAATTTTGAAATTTTTAATTTAATAATAAAATTTATTTTTTATAATAAATTTAAAAAAAAAATCCATAAATTAATTTTAATATTCTCTCCTAAAAATTAAGAAAACCCATTTTTGAAGAAAATACATTTTCGAATAAAAAATGACTATTCTAAATAATGAGTGGTTATTTTCAAAGATTTTATCAGTATTTTTATATTTTGTAGGAAATTTATATTTAATTTATATATCAGTTATTTCCATTCACACTTGTCAATTTAATGGCTAGGTTATAATGGCCACATTTAATTAATAATATTTTAAAATTGTATCGTAGTTCATTTAAACTTTGTGTTACGTGTAACATAAACTATCAAAGAAGTAAAATAATTTAAGATAAATATTTTTTAAAAATTTTGGGTCTTATATATCCCACTATAATAAATTAAATCCTCAAAATTTAAACTTTAACTCGGTAATAGAATGTTTGATATTTGAAATATCCTTTTTTGAAAACCCACATCGTAAAAAGGGTTAATAAAACTTCTACTTAAACGAGTTAAAGGGAAGTACAAAGGTCTTATATAATAATAAATAACTAGGATTAAAAAATACGAGAACATAGTTGGGAAGTGAAAACATGGATATGGAAGAAAAACCTAACTCCAAAGGGATGATAGAGAGTGATAGAGAAAACAATCAGGAAAATTTTAACCATAAAAAAATTTTAAAACTATGATTGGTTAAAAACAATTGATTTTTCAGTAAGAAATATAAACTTAGAAGATTTTTATTTCAAGTTAATTTTCCTAAAGTTGATGGATTGTTTTTATATCCATATATTTCTATCGAGAAAATGTACATTCTTGATTTCTTTCCATGTTAAAATAACAATACCATTCTTTTATTATGCATCAATATACTTTCACTTCATATATTACTCTATAAAATATATATTTCAGATTAATTTTCCATGATTAAAGAACTATTTTCAACTACTAATGGATTAAAAAATCCAAAAAATGATAAAACGTTACTCCTCATGTCCTTAGATTTTAATTAAAATCAAAATTCTTAGCATAAGTTATCAAATATAAATTAATATATAAAACCTAGACAATAATTCCTTAATATTAACTTAATTAAATCTATAAGTTGTAAATTAAAAAGATTAACCAAAATAAGTCTAACCAAATTCAAGACCCAAATTTTAGAAGGAAGGTCACCAAGATTCCAAGATCAACTTAACATTAATCCCAAAATTATCTCCTCATGTCTCATACATAATATGTGAACACAATTGTCATATATTCTCCTCAAAAACATTAATAACCTGAATTACCATAAAACTATAATGAAAATATAAATGATCCCAAAAGATAACATTATACGTATTCCTTAAATTAATTCATAGACTATTGAATATATTCCACTAATCCAAAATGTAATAAGCAACATCTATGATCACTTTTTCATCAAATCACTAAATAATTACATGGTCATCAGTACTATAAAATTTAAACTATAAACATAAATAATCTATTTATCCCAACTAAAAATTATTAAATCAACATCATACATTTATTATGGTTTATATTTCCCTTAATCATATGATATCTAAAAATATTTTCATAGTATTAAATCACTTTTCATGGTTATTATTACCATTCAAAATATGTTTTCAAATCATTAAATAAAAACTACAACTGAAAAATCATTATATGTTTCATAACATTTATAAATATAATATCATTAGTATAGCACTTATAAAACATAATTCTTTAATCTAAATACATAAACAATTTAATTATCCCACTTCCTTTTTAAACCATATACTCTGATTCTTTATTAATTCCCCAATATTATTGTCCAACAATATGAAATATAAATCTTTTCTTAAGATTAATCAATTTTAATTTAATCTTGACTCATAATTTTAACATAAAAAATATGTTTATAATATCTCATGCCTTTCATATTTAATTTTTAGTCACTTTAACATCTTCGGTAAAACCATTACTCATATGATATTTCCCACTAGGAAATCAATTTTCATAATGCATATACATTCTAAATTTAAAACATTGAACCTTTATGATACCTTAGGTCAACAATTATTCTCATCCATTTCATTATCCAAAATTTTAATTTTTAATTTATAATTACTTTCTTTTTGTTCTTTTCAATAATCAAAACATCTTCCAATTATTACTTTTTCCCACATTCTAAACATGTTGGAAACTAGATCTTCTTTCCTCCCTAGTTTGTATGAAACTTCATTTTTCTATAATTAGGTGTGTCAAGAAACTCACCAAGGTTGAGATTTTAAATTATATAATGAGATATATTATTAGTAATAATCATAAGGCTCCATAATCAATATCCTATTTGAATTGGTTTCTCATGAGAAACGTCATTCCATAGACTATCAAATTCTACATTAAAAATATTTCATTGGTTCCAATCATTGACTAAAAAAATAATATTATGTGCAATAGAAATCATAGTAAGAAACCACATAATCTTACAAAATCATTTAGAGAATGTATAAATCCTAACACCGTATTTTTTGAGATATTAGGTTTAACCTTGCTCAATAATGATCATTACCAAGACATTATAATTTTATCCTATACATAGACTTATCCTTATGGTTCCCACTAATGTTTTCTAATACTAGTTTCAAATGGATAACTAAACCCTACTTTGATACCAAATATAACAACCCAATATTTTCATTCATATATATTACTTCTAATTATATTAATATTCATTATATAAAATTTCAATCCATGCCAGAATCGTATAGGTCTTGTTCCTTTGGAAACTTCGACCCAAAAAAACTAGATCATAAATGATCAATATCGTCTCCCAATAAGTTCTTCATAACTAGAACCCTTATTAGAACATCATTTCTGAAACAAATATTTATAACCTATGGAATGAAAACATAAGGTATGGTGATCTCAGATTCTCATTAAGGCTAAACATGGGAGATATCAATGATCGCATGAGCATAACATGAGCATAAGGGTATAAGATCATGATATTAACATTTTAAATGTACACCATGCATATCATATATCATTAACTTGAGTCATAAAAAAAATAATTACAATTTTTAAGACACAAATAGTTAAATATTAAAACAACATGATCTATAAGATCATAACATTGGAAAATGGCATGGAATTATGGAATATCGATAAAATTATAACTTTTTCAACATGTATATATAAAAACGGGTTCACTCATTAAGTTAAGAGCATGATTTAAAAACCTCATATAATATTTTAGATATAAAACCTAGTATATTCATGTTCTTATAGACATAAAATCATGGTTAATGAAAAAAATACATTAAAGCCAGGTCCTTGAATAAACTAATGGACATGGGCACTAGTCCCACACATAAAATTGTGAACCTGAAATCAAGTTCACATATAACAGATTTACCTTAGGTTTTATCTATATTCACCCATTTCCTTGGAGAGAGATACAGGTCACATATGTCACATAAATAAAATCATGTGTATATTTTAAACAAAATCATAAAAAATTATCATCTCAAAACTCATGAAAAAAATAAATTTCATAAACAATTCATCAAATTACAACCCATAAAAAAGGAAATAAGTTTTATCAATATCCTATAATTATAAACATAAACCATCATGAAAAATAATATTGATGGTTTACTTTCATAATATCTCTAGTAAATCATAAGTAACATCAAATTATGTTATCTTAGATAGAAAATTTATTTTCAAATATCACAAGAAATAATTCTTAAGGTGAATAACTTTTCAATTTTAAGATAACTTATCTTTAATAAGTTATGCATATATAAATGAAAACGTTTTCATTTAAAATAAACCTATAATATTTTAATGTAATATTCTATGAATTGATGTGTCATTATTAAAAATACACAGGTGATGCATAAGTAAAAAATATATTCCTCCAATATTTTTGTTGAAAAAGTTACAAAGTACCTCACATAGAAAATGAAAAAAGATTATTTTCAAATCGTTTTTAAAAAATTCAAAAATTTGTAAATTATATTTTTTTAAAAAATTAAGAGAATATTAAAAACCATTTTGAAAACATTTTTTTAAAACATATACATTTACATGAAATATTTCTTAGTTGAGACTTAAAAATAAACTTTCTCGAATAATGGTAATATTGTGAAGTAAACACTCACCACTTTGGTAACATTGGAGTTATAAGAACCATGAAATAAAAAACATTATATGGATATGTATTTCTCATAATTTTCATTATATGACCATAAAATACATTAATGGGGGTATATATAACACATAAAATAAACATGTATTTTCTTAGGCATATGTCCCATTGAAATAAATGTGAGGCAAAACTCCCATGCCACTTTGGTAAAATTTCAATCATATGCCCCCATGAAATAAATAACTTTTTATGTACATATATTTATCAAATTTTTATTATAATAACCATAAAATAAATTATTGGGTGGTATATACACCAATAAATAGTAACATGTATTGTATAAGGTATATATCCCACAGAAATAAAAGTGAGGTGAGAATCCCTAACCTTAGTTCTGACTTACTTTATACACATTGAAACCTCATTTATAATAAATATATAATTATTAAAAATATACTATATAACCATATTCATATATATCAAACCATATATTCTTTAAATATATCCTTTTATTATCCTTTTGTTTTTAATTCTTTATTGAAATCTCTATTCTGGGTGATATGTGATTCATTTTTCATATATGCATTGGTTTAGTAATTATGGTCATTTTACTTTGATCATGGTTCAATAATCCAAATAATTTTAATAATGAAATAAAAATTACATATATTTATTATATATAAAATTAATATAATCCATAATATTTATTGATATAAAATGAATTACATTGTTCACGAAGACAGTGGATCATACGTACGTATGAACATTGATTTCATTTTCTGACGGATGTAATAAAATAAAGGTAAATAAAAATTATCATTTCTAGAATAATTAATATATCATATAAATCATATATATTCATAAATTGTGTCCTTATTACAATCTATTTAAAATATAAATAAAAAATGAATCGCATCGCTTCTTGGAGGTGGTAGTCCACACACACACATGAGCAACATTATCCTTACCAAACTCTTTTGATGGTAAGAAGGTATATATGATATTATCATTTAATAATAATAATTCTGTTATAAATATAATATATAAATATAAACCCATTATAATATTAATCTATAAAATATGGTGATGAAAAATTAATTGTATCGCAATATGGAGACGGTAAGTTGTACATACGCACGAGCGATAATTTTACTTCTAATTTAATTGGAAAGATGGTTTATAGTGATTTTATCATTATTATAATAAAATTTAACCATATTTTGGATAATTAATTTATTATTTTATTAAAATTTTCATATATTTTTAGTAGTTAAATAAAAAGTAAAAAAAGAAAGAGACCAGTTTAGGCAGCTACCTCTTCTAGGAAATGACTCCTTTAGATTTCTTATAATGGGATCTAGGGTTTGTCTCTTAGAAATCATGAAACCTATAAAATTTTAATAAGTAATTATAGAATTGAATTAGGTTATGGTAGATATTTAAGGCTCAATGTGGTGTAAATATGTGGGTGAGAGGTTACCCTTTTATAATTGTGGTGAGGGGATCTTTTAGAATTTTTCAAATAATTAAAATATAATTGGACTATTATAGATCCAAATGATTCTAAATATCATATAAATTAATAGTGGATAAAATTTTAAACCATATATTATTACTTTTTCATTAATTAATATTTCTATGATTTTAAAAAATTAAATAATATAATAACTTCAAAAAATATCATTATTATCAATTTTGATACTATTCATTACATTGGATTTAAAAACATCATGAAAAGACTTATAATTATATCCAATTAATTCAAAACATAAAAATTATTTAATTATATTATTTAAAATTCATGTATTACATTAATTATCTCAAATTATAATACTTATAATATTTCAAATATCATTTATTTGATTTTTCCATTAATTGAAAAGTTACTCTCTCAACTTTGTTTAAGCATTTAAGGTAATAATTTCTTCACTAAAAATTAAAAAACAATTATCATGATAAAGATAAATATTTTATGTTTCAGAATAATATTTATATTCAAACATGTCCTTTGTTTAAACCCATATTAAAAAAATCATATTTATTAAAAACAACAATGTGATATGTTTGACTTTTCTTGAAATAAAATATAATAAAGGTCATTCTATCATATAAATGATAAAAAAAAGGTCATATAACCAAATAATTAGTGGGTATGGATGAAATTAAGTCATAAAATAAAATTTACTAATGTTTTGGGGTCATTAAATACTCCTTATCATTTTATTTTTAACCTAAATTACCTGATTTACCATTATAGGTAATAAAATTACTACATTTTCTGTTCATATTAGAAAAAATTAAAAGGGACATATTTACCAAATTTAGATCTAATGATTACTAATATGGATTTTTTTTTTGATATTAAAATTATTGATGTGGAAAATTTTAATATAAAATTAATCCCACAAAACGTAATGAAAAACTATTTTCTTGAAAAATGTGTTTTAAGCCTAAAAAAACCCCTATAAAAAATAATGTGTAAGGAAAATTAGAATATAATTAATTTTAATATATATAAATAAATAAAAAATCTATTTTTAACATCAAATTATAATTATAAAGTGAAAAAATGACATTTATAAAAAGTGGTATTTTTCACTATTCAGTAAAAAATTAATCATTTCTATAAATTCTTAAAAAATCATCATAAGATAATGTAGACATGATGAATTAAAAAATAAAATTTATTTTCCAAATAAAGTTTCTATAATTACATATATTAAATTTAATATTTTCTCTAAAGAGCAAGAAATCCTATTTTTTTAAGAAATCTTATTTTTGAAAAATAAAATTAATTTTCTAAAAAATTGATTGGTTATTTTCTAAGAATTTATTAGTGCATTTATATTGAGTTGGTAATTTATATTTATTTCATAAATCTTTTATTACCATTTATACTAACCAATTTAATAGATATGATACAATTATAACATTTAAACAATAATATTTTAATATTGTATCAGGGTTTATTTAAACATGTTATTTCATGTAACATAATATATCGAAGAAATACAATTAATTGAAGAGGAATATTTTATAAAATATCAGGGTGGTACATTAGTTTCCACTAAAAAATATCTTGAAACTCCATTATATAATAATATTCATATCCTAAAATACTCAATCATTTCAATGAACATAAGTGAACTTATACCAACCATCTATGGTGTGGAGACCCCATGACCATGGTATAATCAATTTCTATGGGAAATGTCTTCCAAAATGATTGCTTCTTCACTCCAGTCACTTAATAAATAAATAATATGGAAATTTGATACTAAAAATGTCTTAGACCATTGAATAGAGATCATCAAATCCCCATTTTGAGTATTCATAAATCAAGGACATAATATATTTTTCTATGCCCTTTTCCAGAAATCCAATTTCACACCGGGAAAATTAAATTCCAAAAAATTATCAGATGCATCCATTTAAGAACTATCTCTCCATTTTGGAACTCAGATATGATCCATGATCTCTAGATTCTCACTAAAAAATCTTCTAATATGAAACATTATATACTCTTCCACCATAAAAATGTATTCCAAAATTAGGTATTTCACCTATAAAATAGTTTTTTTCCACAAAATTCTATACATTCTATTTCATTAAATAACTTCATCTTCAAATAAATGAAATATAAAATGTAATGAAATAAAATTTTATAAATAAAATTCACTATGGAATGAATAAATTATTTTTTAAGTATTTAATGTATATAAAACTCATGAACTATATTTCATTTGTTATATAATTTGTCCATAACTTCTCAATTGCACTTAAAAGACTATTAAACTTCATAAATATTCATAATATAGTCATTATAAAATGATTATTAATATTATTATATATATATATAATTACAAGAGTAAATAATTTACATAGATGGAAGAAGTGATGGCCTAAACTAGTTGGATCATACCCAATGAATCCCATTAATCAGATCTTACGAGGGAGATGGAATTTGTAGTCTTTTCCCTTGATCAATCCCAATTTGAGATTCAGTAACTCAAACTCGATAAAAAACTATTTATGGTGGATGTTAAATCTTATAGATATCACCTCCCTAACCTTTTTTTGTCAAACCTGTCATGACCCGTCCTCAGGGCTCGTGCTGTGACTACCCCAAGCCCGCCTTCCATAGGCCAGGGACCGGCGACTAGAACCAAAGGTGTAAATCCCGATTAAAAGGGAAGGAATTGCCTTTATAAAAGGAATAAACACCATAGAGTATAAGCGGAAGAAACACTAAGTACCAAAGAATGTGTTGATAGGTAAATGGGCCAGAATATAAACCCAACTGAAAATTACAACTACAACTGAAAGTAAAGTACATCTCAAAGAACAATAGCTAAAGGTGACAAGCCACTCTTGGATCATCCTCTGGTTTCCTACCTGAAGGGTATGTACAGATCTCCTCCTCAGCTCCCCACGTTCGTCTGTCTCTATTGGGTACCGACTCGTTGTGAATCCACCTCTGGGCACCGACTCAACGTGAGATCCTCCTCCGGGTACCGTCCAGCTCTACAAGACTCAACCACGATCAGTGATTTCTGTCATCTGCAACCAACACAACGTAGTGCGGGCGAAGCCTGTGTAGGGGTCAGTATACAATACTCAGTAGGGACCTCAAGACCCCTGATGGTCTTCCTGAATCCACAAAGGATAAACCACAAAGAAAAGATACAATCACGAAGTAATAACCAACTCTACTTAGGTATATTCCCATACATATACCTAAGCCATCAAATCCTGTTCGGATCTAGCTCCAGAGCCCAAGTACAACCCGGTCCACATAGGAAAACACAACTCAGCCCACAAGAGAACTCAACAAATCCACATAGGAAAGCACAACTCGGTCCACACAGGAGAACACTACAAGTTCACGAAGGAGTGCACAACATAGTCCACACAGGAGAACACCACAAGTCCACATAGGAAAACATGAAAATCATATCCAAGATAATGATAGAAAGTCAAGACTCAACTCACATATGTATTCATCATTTGTAAAGAAAAATGAGATGATCAGTTGTAGTTACTGATTCTTATAGGTGGGACCCACGTAGGATACAAGTATAGTAGTCGTCACCGCCGAACCCACAGAGTATTCCCGTACGGTTATCGTCGTCGTCGAACCCACAGATGATTCCAGTATGAAAGTCTTCACCATCGAACCCACGAAGGATTCCAATATGGTTATCATCGTCATCGAACCCACGGAGGATTCCAGTATGAAAGTCTTCACCGTCGAACCCATAGCTGTTGGGGAACACCTCCTCTATCGAGTACAGTGGGACTAATGCTACAACCAAGCACTTCCCACTAACCTTAGATTGTTGTAGTACTCCACTTGTCGAGTACTGTGGGCCTGCTGCTACAACCAAGCGCTTCCCACCATGGGTCTGCCGCTACAACCAAGCACTCCCCCTCATAGCCTACAAAGGTAATCATTCTGTTGAGTAACGTGGGTCTGCTGCTACAACCAAGCGCTCCTCCACCGTGGGTCTGCTGCTACAACCAAGCACTCCTCCGCCATGGGTCTGCCGCTACAACCAAGCGCTCCCCACTGGGCTATCGAAACACTCTGAGTCGATCGATCAACAGTCGTCAAGTCTCAGCCAGCTCTAGGGTTTCCGCACACAGCACGCTCGTTTCGGGAGGGTCCGCTCCACAATCCAAGAGGTTGATACATCAACTATCTCATAGACCAGAGTTGATGTATCGCAAAGTTCCGTAATGTTAATAGGAACACAACGTGACAAACAGCGCGTCAATTAGACGCCCGGTCTGAGAGTTAAAGGCTTTTTCGTTCAAGGGTCCCGGTTGGATTTTAAGTCAAAACCTACCCGAATGTACTCCAACTATGTCCAAACCTTGATCGGAGTAATACAAAAGATCTGTCTCACTAAGAGGAATCCAAAAAAGTCGACGGCACATCAATCGGACGTCCGTAGCTCAATTTATAAGTGTTTCTGCTCTGAGGGCCCGGTTGGTTTCGTGTTCGAACCAACCCAGCCATATCCAAAGTTCTGCGAAACCTTGATTGTAGTATACCGAAACGACCATCTCGATCCAAGGATCACATCTCAACTGACGGTGCGTCAATCGGATGTTCGTAGCCCATGATACGGGCATTTTAACAAACATGTCCGGTTTTAGGGGATTTTGGGCCCAGACCGACCCGACCCAAGACCCCCTAGGCCGGCCCGAATCGGTTTGACCCAACCCGGGTCCGGGTCCGGCCCATTAGGGCGTAGCCCGACCCGGCCGATGTGGCCCAGTACGGCACGGGGGTCCGGCCCAGCGTGGGCGGCCAGGCCCAGTGCGGGCGGTCTGGCCCGGCGCGGGCGGCCCGGCTCAACGCGGCCGGTCCGGCTCGGCGGGTGCCGCGCACTGAGCAGACGCAGGGGGGTGCACTTCCCCCCTGCTTTTGTAACCACGTCCCCCGCGTGGGGGACAGCCTGACCACCTATCGGGGGTTACGAACCCCCGGTCTTCCGGAATCCGGCCGACCATAATGGTCGGCCGGTTGCTGCTGCGGGACCTGATGGTCCCGCCCCCTTAAAGCACCAGCGGCCGGAGTTCCGGCCGCCCTCCATGCTCCGCTACAGCCAACGGTCGTGGCCTTGTCCTAGCGGTGCGGCGCGACGACGCCGCGCCCCTTCATCACGGCCCGACTCCGACCGCGTCCTCTTTTTGCCTCAACGGTTCCGCGCTTCTTCGCCGCGTTCCTTCTTGTTTCCACGTGGTGTCGTTGCACCGTGCCGCCTTTGTTCGAGCCACAATGTACACAAAATCAAAGGGGGAGGAAGATCAGACGTGTTCGGATGGTCCGACCTCCTCCCGTTAAATTGATAACAGGCGGCCCAAATATTAAACGAAAAACGCAAGGAATTATTCACGAACAAAACCAAAACCCTACTTGCTGAAGCCGTCGAACGAGGGTCGTCGTGGGAAAAGTACGTCGCAGAAAACAGCATCGCGAAAGACGGCGTCACGGATCGAGGATCCATAAGCATTGTCGGTGTTCGCCCGATAAAGAAAATGGTGCATTGTCGTTCTCTGGAAAAGGCGTCTCTCACCGGCTACGGAGATGAGAGAAGGCGGCATAGCGGTCTTCCTTTGTGGTGACGGAATTCTTCGTCGAGGTCTTAACGTTCTTCACATTCTTCAACGTGGAAGACAATGTTCTTCAAGACCTTGGTTATTTTCTCCCCAGACTCCACACAACGAACCAACCAAAAACAAATTAAGACTTTGTCTTAATTTATCCACACATGCCAACATTTTTAAAATTCAAAAACCTCATTTAATTAATTAACGAGATTCAATTAACTGAATGGGTGTTTTGGGATTCAATTAAAGAGAGAGAGACGGTCATAAACTTATGGGGGGTTGCCAACATTAAAGAGGGGGTTTAGGGTATTTGAAGGGGTGGGGGATCATGTGGGCCCCCACCTCACTATTAACCTCACATGGGTGGTTAGTTCCACCCAACCTCCATCCTTAGGATTTAACCACTTAAAAGAAATAAAATTAGTAGCACAATTTTATTTCTCTGTAGTCTTAATCCACAAAATTAAACAACTCTTCCCCTGCAAACGCAACTCTAGAAAAGGACTTCTTAAGAAAATATCGACATTGCGGTTTCAACGGTGCCCTCGGATTTCGATTCCGAGCACCAGTTCAAAAGTTAGAAAAACTCGCTCGTTCGTTCACTAAACGTACCCGAGCTAAACTTCGAAAACTGATTCCGGGCACACCGGGCCTCAGAATTAGGTGCGTCAGAAGCCGCAATCTCGTAAAATTCCAAAGAAATTAAAAAAATCCTTGAAATTTCAGGGTCTTTACATTACTCCCACCTCAGGCCCTTACATCCCCGTAAAGCTATAACACAAACTAGGGAAACAAAAGTTGTGATGAGAACGCAACTGAGCCTCCCTCTCCCATGTGCTCTCCTAGAGGTTCCCGTGCTTCCAGTGAAAGCATGCCTGAGGAATCGACTATCCACAAAGGACCTACTCCTATTGATCCTCGTTCTCCACTAGAACCTCTATGAATGTCGCCCCGTCATCGATGTCCAACTCCTTGCGCTCGATGTTATGTGAAGGGTCATACACGTATCTCCTTAGCTGAGATACACGGATGAAATCGTGCACCCGGTGCAACTGAGGTGGAAAGTTCAAGCGGTAACCCACCTCGCCAACCCTGCTGAGGACCTAGAAAGGTCTGTTGAACCTCATAGATATCTCGTCACCTCGGCTACATCTCTGTAAACCTCGTCGAGGTGAGACTCATATAGGAACGTGGTCGCCATCCTCGAACTCTAGAGGCCTCTATTTCCTGATTAGAACTAAAACTCAAAACTCCTACAGCCACGAGGGTAAGTTTGGCCGACCCAAGAGTGATCGGCTACACCCTCCTAAGCATGAGTTAAACTTTGCTGCCTGGGGTTTCCTTTTCGCCGACCAAGGAAAACCCATCCCGACGTCTTCCTAATACTGTCAATTTGTGTATGAACTATGATTGCCCAGCCCATACTCAAACTAACGTCGTAAGGCCTCGACACTGTAACCAAGAGGTTCCAACCGAAACTCTCGCCTCAAGGGTCAGATCACAACGTTGACATAAGTGTGATTATCGTGTCTCCTCCCAGAGGTATCCCCAGATGTGAGGGTCAAGTCAACAGCTTAACCGGAAACTCTAGGTCTAGGACCAGATTCATGGAAGGAAGGAATGATTCGTATCGATGTCTGTTGCTACGGAAGCTAGCATAATACACAGTCCATACATCAAATCATCCTTAGAGCCCTTTAGGTCGCACTCCTTGACCGCATCCAGCTACTCTTTCCCCATCCCTCCATCTCCCACAAGCCTAGCGGGGATTACAAAGGCGGGTGGTTTCAACATGTCAAATGTTCACCACCCCATGCTTCTCTCATAGCTCCACTTCCACGTCTACTGCCTTGCAGATTCATCTGTCCATTTTACTACCTCTACTTGAAACATTTTACACGCTCAAGTCTCTGAGACTGGCACCAGTTTCCTTCTTTCGCACTGCTAACTTTCACTGACTGCATCTATTCAGCAAAATAATTCTCAACCACAAAGGTTCTTTCTAGCACCCTAGCATAAGTAGGAATGCTTAGAGAAAGAAGTGTTGGCTCGGATGTCCTTTAGACACACCTCACATAGAAGTCCAAGCCCTGAAGCACTGATTCCATCATATTCATCGAGTACCAAGAATGGTTTGGTATGCCCCGATGAATTCTCAACTACCGAGATATCGTCCTACCAAAGCTGTATAAGCTCTAGAATACTCTCAACCACCTCCTCAAGACAGTCCTCAGCCGCCTATGAGTTGGGCTTTCCTTGGAACTTGAGGGATATCTGGTGATGAAACATGTAAGGAACTAAGCCTATAAGTGTCCTCTAACAGTACCGCTGGTAGTGTCTCTTGTCCAATAGGTAGTGATGTAGCTGACACACTACCCGAAGTTACTATCTCAAGAATCGGTCTACATACCGAAGCCTCTTCACTATATAGACCAACCCCATGGTCACTCACTAGGAATCACAAGTAGCTAAGTCCAATACCCACTCTACTAGTATCTAAACTAAGCGTAGAACTCTAGCAATCGCCTCCATCTAGTCCACTACTGCCTAGGAATCTGTCTCGCCTCATAACCCCGAAGGCCTCTGCTACTGGAACCTGTGCAATGCAATCTGACAGCGTGCACCATCCACTAGTACGTCTGGTGGCATCTACTACCTAACGGGTGGTGGTGCTGCCGTTACACCACCTGAAGGAGTCAACATAGAAATAGGGCCCTACACTGGAGCCACATCGCTCGGTGAGCCGTTATCGAGTACTCTCTCGGAAACTCCAACTGACTACCTGCGTGGAAACATCCGGAACAGATGCAACACGGACAAATGATTTAAACTCGGTGAGCTGACACAAAGTAATCTCAAAGAAAACTTTTGAAACACACATGTAATCAATGTTTTCGTGCACTGAGTCGGAAATCAGAAGTCAGGGTCCTGGTGTACGGATACGTCGGCCGCTGCACCAACACTGGACTCCCTGGACTGATAACCACACTCAATACCCTTAACATTATTACTTCACATAGAAGAAATATCAGAGTTCAGAGTTCTGCGGTATAACCGAACTCCTTTGATACCAATTTGTCACGACCCATCCTCGGGGCCCGTGTCGTGACTACCCCAAGCCCGCCTTCCATAGGCCAGGGGCTGGTGACTAGCACCAAAGGCATAAATCCTGATAAAAAGGGAAGGCATTGCCTTTATAAAAGGAACAAACACCACAGAGTATAAGCAGAAGCAACACTAAGTACAAAAAAAAGTGATCATAGGTAAATGGGCCAGAATACAAACCCAACTAAAAAGTACAACTACAACTGAAAGTAAAGTAAATATCAAAGAACAACAGCAGAAGGTGACAAGTTGCTCTTGGATCAACCTCCGGTTTCCTACCTGAAGGGTAGTTACAGATCTCCTCCTCAGCTCTCCACTTTCGTCTGTCTCCTACGGGTACCGACTCGTAGTGAATCTACCTCCGGGCACCGACTCGATGTGAGATCCTCCTCCGGGTACCATCCAGCTCTACAAGCCTCAACCACGATCAGTGATGTCCGTCGTCTGCAACCAACAAAACGTATTGCGGGTGAAGCCCATGCAGGGGTGAGTATACGATACTCAATAGGGACCCAGAGACCCCCGAAGGTCTCCCTGAATCCACAAAGGATAAACCACAAAGAAAAGATGCAATCACGTAGTAACAACCAACTCTACTTAGATATATGCCCATACATATACCTAAGTCATCAAATACAGATCGACTCTAGCTCCAGAGCCCAAGTACAACCTGGTCCACATAGGAGAACACAACTCATCCCACAAGAGAACTCAACAAATACACATAGGAAAGCACAACTCAGTCCACACGGGAGAACACTACAAGTCCACGAAAGAGTGCGCAACACATTCCACACAGGAGAAGACCACAGGTCCACGCAGGAGAACATGACAATCATATTCAAGATAATGATCGAAAGTCAAGACTCATCTCACATAGGTATACATCATTTGTAAAGCAAAAGGAGATGATCAGTTTTAGTTATTGATTCATCTAGGTGGGACCCACGTAGGATACAAGTATAGTAGTCATCACTGTTGAACCCATGGAGGATTCCCGTATGGTTGTCATCTTCGTCAAACCCACGGAGGATTCCAGTACGAAAGTCTTCACCGTCGAACCCACGGAGGATTCCAATATGGTTTTCATCGTCGTCGAACCCACGGAGGATTCCAGTACGAAAGCCTTCACCGTCGAACCCATAGCTACTGTGGAACTCCTCCTCTATCGAGTATAGTGGGCCTGCGGCTACAACCAAGCACTTCCCACTAACCTTGGACTGTTTTAGTACTCCACATGTCGAGTACTGTGGGTCTGCTGCTACAACCATGCGCTTCCCACCATGGGTCTGCCGGTACAACCAAGCACTCCCCCTCATAGCCTACAGAGGTACTCCTTCTGTTGAGTACCATGGGTCTGCCACTACAACCAAGTGCTCCTCCGCCGTGGGTCTGCCGCTACAACCAAGCGCTCCCCACTGGGCTATCGAAACACTCTGAGTCGATCGATCAGCAGTCGTCAAGTCTCAGCCAACTTTAGGGTTTTCGCACACATCACGCTCATTCCGAGAGGGTCCTCTCTACGAGCCAAGAGGTCAATACATCAACTTTAGCGTATACCATAGTTGATGTATCACAAATTTCTTTCATGTCAATAGGAACACAACGCGATAGACGGCGCGTCAATCGGACACCCGGTCTGAGAGTTAAAGGCTTTTTCGTTCCAGGGGCCCAGTTGGTTTTTAAGTCAAAACCAAACCGAACGTACACCAACTGCATCCAAACCTCAAGTGGAGTAATCCAAAAGGTCCGTCTCACTAAGCGGAATCCAACAAAGTCAACAGCACGTCAATCGGACGTCCAGAGCTCAAGTTATAAGTGTTTCCGGTCCGAGGGCCCGGTTGGTTTTGTGTTCGAACCAACCCGGAAGTACCTAAAGTTCTCCTAAATCTTGATTTTAGTATACCGAAATGACCGTCTCGATCCAAGGATCGCATTGCAACTGACGGTGTATCGATCAGAGGTCTGTATCCCAGGATATGGGCATTTTAACGAACCTGTACGGTTTTAGGGGGTTTTGGGCCCGGACAGACCCGGCCCAAGACCCCCTAGGTCGGCCCGAACCGGGTCGACCCGACTTGGGTCCGCATCCGGCCCATTAGTGCGCGGCCAAACCCAGCCGGTGCGGGGGTCTGGCCTAGCGCGGGCGGTCCGGCATGGCGCGGGTAGCCGGTCCGGCTCGGTGGGTACCGTGCATTGAACAGACACGGGGGGGGGGGGGGGGCGCCCCCCCCCCCCCTTGCTTTTGTAACTGCGGACCCCATGTGGGGGACCGCCTGACCACATGCCGGGGGTTACGAACCCCCGGTCTTCTGGAATCTGGCCGGCCATAATGGTCGGTTGGTTGCTGCTGCGGGACCTGCTGGTCCCGCCCCCTTGAAGTGCCGACGGCCGGAGGTCCGGCCGCCCTCCATGATCTGCCGCGGCCAAAGGGCGCAGCCCTGTCTGACCATTGCGGCGCGATGGCGCCATGCCCCTCCGCCGCGGCCCCACTCCAGGCACGGCCTCTACATGGTTCTCCGGCGCGGCGCGACGGCCCCGTGCCCCTTCGCCGCAGCCCGACTCCAGCCGCGGCCTCTTTCAGCCTCAACATCATAGTGCGACGGTGCCGTGCTTCTTCACCGCGTTCCATCTTGTTTCCGTGCGGTGTCGTTACACCGCGCCGCCTTTGTTCGAGCCGCAATGAACACAACATCAAAGGGGGAGGAGGATCGGCCGTGTTCAGGTGGTCCGACCTCCTCCCGTTAAATTGATAACAGGAGGCCCAAATATTAATCAAAGAACGCAAGGAATTATTCACAAACAAAACCAAACCCCTACTTCATGAAGTCGTCGAACAAGGGTCGTCGCGGGAAAAGCACATCGCGGAAAACAGCATCGCGGAAGACGGCGTCGCGGATCGAGGCTCCGTAAGTGTCGTTGGTGTTCGCCCGATGATGAAAACGATGCGTCATCGTTCTCCGGAAAAGGCATCTCTCACCGGCTACGGAGAGGAGAGAAGACGGCACGACGGTATTCCTTTTCGGTGACGGCATTCTCCATCGAGGTCTTGACATTCTTCGCATTCTTCAACGTGGAAGACGATGTTCTTCGAGACCTTGGTTATTTTCTCCCCAGACTCCACACAACGAACCAACCAAAAAAAATTAAGACTTTGTCTTAATTTATCCACACATGCCAAAATTTTTAAAATTCAAAAACCTCATTTAATTAATTAACAAGATTCAATTAATTGAATGGGTGTGTTGGCATTCAATTAAAGAGAGAGAGAAGGTCATAAACTTATGGGGGGTTGCCAACATTAAAGAGGGGGTTTAGTGGATTTGAAGGGGTGGGGGCTCATGTGGGCCCCACATCACTATTAACCTTACATGGGTGGTTAGTTCCACCCAACCTCCATCCTTAGGATTTAACCACTTAAAAGAAATAAAATTAGTAGCACAATTTTATTTCTCTGTAGTCTTAATCCACAAAATTAAACAAATATTCCCATGCAAACGTAACTCTGGAAAAGGTCTTCTTAAGAAAATATTGACGTTGCGGTTTCAACGGTGCCCTCAGATTTTAATTCTGAGCACCGATTCAAAAGTTAGAAAAACTCGCTCGTTCGTTCACAGAACGTACCTGAGCTAAACTTTGGAAACCGATTTCGGGCACACTGGGCCTCGGAATCAGGTGTCGTCAGAAGCCACAGTCTCATAAAATGCCAAAAAAATTAAAAAAAAAATTCCCTTGAAATTTCTAGGTCTTTACAAAACCACCCTATGAAAGTACCATTATTGGACAACTTACCCTTAAGACGTACACTAGTGTAATAAGGGATTATGTATCTAGACCGTGTAGTATGAATTTTTTTATCTTCATTTTAATAAAATAATTATTATATTTATCATTTTAATTATTACTTTATATATATAAACATTATTATATAATGAGTTTTATAAAATTAGATTATTATATAAAGAAACCAAAATTGTATTTTTGGGAAATATATATAATTTTAATTAAAACACCCTTTTGGGTAAATTCAAGAATTTTGAAACAAATAATATTTTATTTAAATATTTTTATTAAATGTTATTTATTTAAATATAAATCAAAATATAATTTAAATATTCCCAATATAATTTTAATAAGGGTTTGAAATTTTTTAGTCTTGTTAAAACAAGTATTTTCTAGTAAATAATGATTTTCATTAAAACTTCCAATTATTATATTTGAAAAATTATTTTGGAAAAATAAATAATATTTTTGAAATAATTATGTCAAAATTATGCAATAATTAATTTTTCATAATTCTCTAAGGTCATCAAATTTTTGTTTAAAAAGAAAACACGGTAAAAATATACTATATTTATGACAAAATTATAATAGCATTAAATTGATGTAATAAATACTATAAAGGGAAAAGACACCCAAAAATAGATTTTAGCTTTAAAATAAATAATTTTTGAAGTTACTTTATTAATTAAAAAAACCTATAATGAACACTCCAAAACATGTATTATATTTTTTGGATTTAAAAAAAATTATTAATGAACATGACTCACTTCCACATCACAAAAGGTGTTATATTAATTATTTTGATTATTATCCTAAAAAAATATTTAAAACCACCCCTCTTTGGAAAAGCCCATGGGAAAAACTATGAGAATGTTTTTGGTTTTGGTTATTTCATCACTTAGAGAATAGAACCTATGTTTAGAAACAAAAAAAGAATTCCCCTCTCTTTTTATATAAATACCCACCCAACCTTCCATTCATATTCACTAAAAACCAAATTATATTTAATTTTGTCTCCCTATACCTCTATAAATTCCTCCCAAGTTGTTCTCATTTTCTTAAGAAGCTCCTCCCAAACTTATAAAATCACCCTCTCAAGTTAATGGATTCTCTTCCTCTTTGTTTTTATTCAAGTACTTTCTTTGTATTAAGAATTTTTATTTATAATTCTCTATGTTTAATGTGTATTTACACATACCTTTTCTATACTTATGATTAAAAAGTGATTATATACCACCTTTCACTCTCATTAAACCCTTCCATGAACCATCATGTACACCAGTTATGCTACCAAAATTATCCCGTTATTTTCCATGCCAAAATTTTGTGGTGTGAACAACCAAACCCATTTCCAATCAAGTGTATTTTCTTAGATGAAACAATACATAATTTATTTGGGAATTATTAGTATTTCACCAACAATAATTAATTATGGGATTAAAAGTGATTAAATATTTTCTTATGTTATATGATTTGTGTGGTACATAAATGATTGTACACTGTATGAAGGTGAAGCCTCAAATCAAAATTGTGTAGCCCTACAATTCATTGGGTAATGTTTTTATCTAACAATATAACCTATATGATTCATGATCAGTTATCCTAAGAACATTATGTTATGATCTATCAATTTCTATCCTTGACTTATGATTATGATTCCATGTTTTATGTTGGTGACACATTCCTTTGATTCCTTGATTTTATATTCTTATACCATGATTTTATGTTCATGATTACGATTTTCACATTTCTATATCATCATGTTATACCTCTTGAATCACATGCACTATTTTACTTTATGTTATTCCATGATTATTCCCTTACTGGGATTTATAGCTCACCCCTTTCTTATGTGCATTGTTAGCTTTTCTCATTTAATATTAGAAGATAAAAAAAATTAAGGTCATGTTTTGGATCTTTAAATAATTTAATTATATCCCTGTTTCATGTTATTATGATATGTATCTAATTATCCAAGTATATTATTCATCCTAATATTTTAGGATTGTATTTTGTGTATCTTTATGTGTTAAATCATAAAATAATGTATATAAAAAATGGGTTTTTATAGTTTGTATCAGATAAATGCCTAGTTATTTTTGGTTATTTGTATTAGAAACCTTAGTGAAAACCATAGTGATAAGAGTAAAAATGAGATAACATCAAAATATTTTGTTAAAGTATATAGTGAGTGGCTTCTAAGAAATAAAATCCATGTACAGATACTATAGTTTGATGTGGATCTAGGATAATTATACATAGGGTTAATAACCCCCAAAATGGAGGATTGTGTATTAAATCGATCATCTCCTGGTGCATGATAAGGAGGAAATTTTGGACACCTGATTTGACACTTATGGGGGATATATTTTTCTAAATTATCAATATTTTTATGAACCATTATGAAGGGAAGAAAAATGCCTATGAAATTAATTATTATAAAATAGACCCTAGATAACATAGATTGAAACCTATAAATTCATAGGTAAAGTAATATATGTAATTTATGGGATATCCATTCAATTATTATATTTTCCCTTTTATATAAAAATGATCATCCCTAAGAGTATATTGTAAAAATTAAATGATTAGAACTAGAATCAAGTAGTGAATGTTTATATTATCATTAATATTAAATGTCATATATGACTCTGGTTATATACATTATTTTATAACATGAAAGATTAATATAATAATTCAAAATCCAAATAAAAACATTAAAGACAAATTATCAATGAAAATGAATAAAGGGTAAATTAATGCATCTCGGGTATATAACTTATTCTTGGTTAATATTTGACTGCTCAATTTCCCAGTAAAACATTTGATACCCTGACCTAAAAATTAAAATTTTTATTTCAAAATCACTTTTAAGGAATAGTGGGAAACCGCACATGTTCAACATCCAGAATCAATGAGCATAGTAAAAAATCAAAAAATCATTGAAAATGAGGCTAATATTATTGGATTCACTTACCCAGTATAGCTCCCACTGAAGTTTCTTAACCTTCGTAAGCGGATCCTTCTTGATTAAATCTTTAAAATGGTCAATCAGTTTGTCCC
The DNA here is from genome assembly GCA_963277665.1 of Viscum album. Lineage (NCBI taxonomy): Eukaryota > Viridiplantae > Streptophyta > Magnoliopsida > Santalales > Viscaceae > Viscum > Viscum album. The sequence goes on along the minus strand of OY728123.1, from coordinate 739,076,577 downwards.
AAGTCTGGATGTACTCCTCTGCGTTTACCCTCCCTTCATTGAAGCCTCATTCCAGAATTCGATCTTGTTGGTCAACCCATGACTTTTGTTCCTTGTTGACATCTTTCCAAACCTCTCTTTCTAAAATTCTGATCAAATCCTCCTCTGAAGCATTGATTTGAAAATCCCCTTCTGGAACCTCTATCTTAGAATGGAGAATAAGTTCAAGTTACGTCTTTTTACCCCCACCATCCTTTCCCTCCATACCATTTGATTCCCCATTTATAAGAATTTGATGTAATTTTGGTTATAGATTTTCTTTCCTTGTATATGTTTAAGTCAAATTATTTGTGAAAAGGAAATCACCCTCTGTATTAATAATCAACCTTTGGTTATATAAATATGTAAGGAGGAGGATAAATATCATTTGGAATCATTATACCAAGAATGTATATTATTTCCACATGAGAATAATATCTTGATCAAATTATTAAGACTAATGAAAATATTGTCCTTGATGACATGTTCATTGTAAAAGAATAAAATGATGTGTTCCCTAAAAAATTTCTTATCATTCCTCCTATTCAAGAGGTTCAGTTCTAAACTTCACATATACCTGAAGCATGTCCAATATCTAATACTCTGTATAAAATACCACTATTAATCTAGGAAAGATAAAAAATCAAATACATAAGAATATATTTGGAGGTTTTATACACCTATGTTATTTCCCATGTGATCCAATAGTACTTTTCATCAATTAGAATAATGGGTTAATACACCTCTACATTGATTATCATGAGATCCAGAAAATCACAATAATTAAATGTATCATCTTATATGGATTTATGAGTTGTTCAATACGTTTTTTAGATCACAGTACATATCTATAGTGGATATTCAGTTAGTATATTTCTAAGTAAAGTTGATTAAGGTGGATATCCCCTAAACTACTTTTCATAAAAGTTACTTGCACTGCATATTTATAATGATTTTATTTGGACTCTCTAGTTCTAAAACTATCTTTATAAACATAATGAATAGATTATTTAGGTATACATTGATAAATTTTTCATAGTCTTCTTATATTATATTTTTATCAAGCCAAAAATAATAGAGGAACATGATGAGTATTTGAATTCTATATTGAAGGCCATGCAAAAGGAAAATTTATATGGGGAGTATATAAAATGTGATCATTATATGGAGTAATTAACATTCATGGATAATGGTATCAATAGTAAAAGGGTGTATTTATATCCTTTAAAGGCAATGAAAATTGAAGGATGTAGAAAAACTATATCTTTTTCAGAGACCTATAGTTTCCTTGGATTAACTGGGAACTATCATCATTTTGTTAGAAACATATCATGATTTTCAATCCCAATAACTGAGTTAAGTTTGAAGGGAGTGAAGTTTTCCTAGACCAATGAATGGGAGTAGATATTTATAGAGTTAAAGAAGATTATAATCAATACACATGTGATCACATTACCTATCAGTAGGGAAGTATTTCTGAACTACACTGATGCATCCAAAAAATTTATATTTTATACTCATGTAAGATAAAAATTATATCCAATGCTTCCCAGTAATTAAAGACCCTTGAGTAGAACTACCCGACACATGTTCTAGAATTAGATAAAGTGATCATCATATTGTATATTTGGTAACATTATATCTATTGAGAAAAGTGTGACATATATATGGATCACAGAGGCCTCAAGTTTATATTCACAAAAAATGATTCAATATACTCTAATAATGGTGGTTAGAGATGATAAAGGATTATGAATGTTCAATCCATTACCATCATGGAAAGGAAAATAAAGCGGTCGATGCTCTGAGTAGAAAAGATCCCAAAACCCTATCCATTATAAGGATTGAAATGGATCCAATATTCATTGACACACAAGGATGGAAATGGGAATCATAAAAGTAATTTTATCCTACCTTTCTCAAATAAATACTCAACCATACATTATTGACTGAATAAAAGAGTCCCAAAAGGAACATGATGAACTATAGAGAAAGGTGGGGAATATTACAGAACTAAACATTTCTAAATATAGAGTTATAAGGTTTGGAACCTAGATATGTGTCCCATAAAATGCAAAAATAAAGAGGAAAATTCTATATGAACCATATAGAACAACCTTCTCTAATAATCAAGGATACATTAATATGTATACATATATAAAGAAAAAAATTAGTGGGATAACATGAAGGAGAATATTTCATATATTGTATCTCAATGATTAGTATTTAAATAATATAAGGATGAATGATAGAAGTCTAAGATTATACTGAACCCATTACCCATAAATGTATGGAAATGGAAAACCTTATCCAATGATTTCGTCATAGGACTCCCCATGAAATCTAAAAGAAATAACTCCATTTTGGTGGTCATTGATCTCTTTATAAGGACAACACATTTCATTACTATCAAGGAAGATTTATCTCTTGAAAAAATCATTAATATATACATAATATAAGTGGTAAGACTTTATGGGGTACCACTTTCCATTATTCATGATTGATATTTGTGGTTTTCCTTGAGGTTCTGGAGAATCCTTCAATAAGTATTGGATATGTAGCTAAGTTTCATTTGTACTTATCACCCTCAGAAATATGGTCATTATAATAGATCCATTGAAACTATATAGGATATTACTATATCATGTTCAATAGATTTAAAAGTATTTTGGGATTAACACATCCTTATATTGTAGTTATCATATAACAACAATTTAAATTCAAACATTTAAGTAGTACCTTATGAGGCTTTTTATGGGAATAGGTGTCAGACTCTAACATGATAAGTAAAATTGGGGAGAAGAAGCCAATGGTGCTTGAATATATCCTAGAGAATAAAGATAATTTTAAAGAAATTTATCATCATATGAAATCCATGTAAAAAAGAAAAAAAATCTTTGAAAATAATTTTTTATGAGACCTAGAGATTGATGTAAAAATAAGGTGTTCCTTCATATATCAAAAAATAATAACATCATGAGGTTTAAGAAGAAGGGAAAGCTTATTCCTCGATAAATAAACCACTTTTAGATCCCTAATTGCATTAGATATGTGTCTTATCGAATAACACTCCCACCTAACCTAACTAAGTACGTGAAGTATTCCATATATCCCTCTTAAGGAATTATATACTAGACCCATGAAATTTAAAAAAATATAGAGTTGGTACCATTTTATAATTATCTTTCATATGAGGATAAACTAGTGAAGATATTATATCACATATATAATGTTCTAAAAAACAATACAACTCACCTGATCAAAGTACTGCGGCAGAACCACAAGTTTGATGTGGAAATATGAGAACCAAAAGATGCTATAAAACCAAAGTAACCTAATATATTTTTGTAAATGACCCAAACTTTTATAAATGGATTTTCATTTGGAATGAATATATGAATTACTATATAATGTAGTTATAAAAAATAGATGCACTATATTTTATTTCTTTTATAAATATATCCAATATTTTCCTTTTGAGAATAAGATACCATTATTCAGGATAATAATAGATTATATAGTCATTAAAAAGTGACCATTATGATTATTATACATTTGGGGTTATAATAATAACTAATTGACATAAATTGAAGAAGTGATGGGCTCAACCTATATGATTATACCCTATAATGCCCATTTTTCGGAGATTCAGAGGGAGATGAAATCACTGGGATTTTCCCTTGACTATGACCATTTCCGGATTCAAAAAATAATACAATAGAAAAACTATTTATAGGATATATTAAAGACCATATAGATAATCTTCCCAACTATATTCACCAAACCACCCATGAATTTACCACCATTACACACCATACCCTTAGGGCGTACACTGGTGTAATTAGTGGTTATGTATCTAGACCCTTGTAGTATGAATTTATATATTTTTATTTTAATTAAATAATGAAAAGGTTGATCTCTTTTAATAATTTTGTTATATATATACAAGATTATTTACTGAGTTTTCTAAAATTATATTTTTATACGAATAAACTGAAATTTTATTTTTATAAAAAACATAAATAGTTTCAATTAAAAGACACTTTTTGATATATTAAATATTTTTTAAATATATTTTATTTTCATGAAATATTATTATTAAAAAATATTTATTTAAATTAAAATTAAAATTTAATTTAATGAATAAAATGTAATTTTTATAAGGGTTAGAGTGTTATTAGTGTTGTAAAAAATAGTTTTTCTAGAAAATACAGATTTTTATATACAAGTGAATATTATCAAATTTGGAAAATTATTTCTATAAAATAAATATTATTTTTGAAATCTTCATATAAAAATTAGAAATTTTAAATTTATCATAATTTTCCCAGACAACCATATTTTTGGGTAAAAATAGAATGCCGTATAAATATATGATATATATTATGGCATAAAACATTTCCCAAAAGTGATGTAAAAAATAATATAAAACGAATCCATGACCTAAAATAAATTTACACTTTAAAATAAATTGTTTTTAAAGTAATTTTTTAAATTTTAAAAACCTATAATGAACCATTTAAAATATATATTATATTTAAAAGTTTAAAAAATCATTATAAAGATGACTCACTTTCACATCATAAATAGTATTATTTTGATTATTTCCGTTCTAATCCTAATTAAATATTGAAACTACTACCCTTTAATTGAAACCATGGGCACAAACAATTGGAAGGTTTTTGGTTTTGATTATTTTATCATGTACAGTCTAGAACCTATGTATAGCAAGTAATAAAAAAATCACTGCACTTTTTCAATAAATACACACCCAGCCTCCCATTTCTATTGCCTAGGAAATATTGTGTAGGATCTTTCTCTCCCTATCCCTCTCTAGATACATTTAAAGGTGTCTCCAGGATCCTAATAGGCTTCTCACAATCATTTAAAATAACACTATAAAGGTAATAGTTTCTCATCATCTTCCATTTTTATTCAAGTAAATCATATGTATTAAGCCTTTTCTTACAATTATGTAAGTTGAGATTTGTTTTTACACATAACTTCAATGTAATTATGATTTCAATGTAATTATAGATCACATTTCACTCTCATTAAACCCTTAAATGAAACATTATGTACACCTGTTAAGTTTCCAAAATTATCCCATGATTTTCCATGCCAAAATTTTCTATTATGAATACCCTTCCCCATTCCCACTAAATGGTATTCACCGAGATGTTACTATATTTAATTGATTATAGACGTAGAAGGTTGGTACCCAAACTCCTTAATCATGGGATTAAAAGTGATAAAAGAAATTTTTATCATGCATGGTCGTTGAGGAACACAAATTTATGTACATAATATGAATGTGATGGGTGGGACCATAATTGTATAACACTCCAATACATTGGGTAATGTTTTTATCCCATGATATACCATGTTGGGTTCACGTAAGGTTAATATAAGAACACTATGTTATGATGTATCGCACATGAGTCTCAGCCAAGTTGGTGAGGTATCCTTAAGTGCATTCATGAGACCCATGTTCAAAACCAGGTAGAGGCATATTTTTTGGGGGTACTGTAGTAGTGTTTGTAGCATGAACTATAGCAGAATATAGTAGACTATACACTATGCGGTAATATAGAACTAGACACGGTGTGGTACTGTAGCAGAACTGTATAGTGTGCCGGTACTGTAGCAGAACTGTACATTGTGCGGGCACTGTAGAAAGCAATGTAGCAGTTACTGTAGCAGGTATTTTTTGGTACTGTAGTAGTTGGAACTATTCACCTTGGGCCATCAGCTTGGGCTTGGATTCCTTAAGGATTTCGGGCCACTCAGGCCTTTGGGTCAGTAGGTCTTTCGGGCCACCTTTAAGGCCTTCAGGAAACCTCAAGGTATTCAGGCCACATGTAGTTGCCCCAGATAGACTCTACAAAAATGGAGCATCCCCAGAAGAGGATTTAGAGAAGGTTCACTCACTGGAGTAGAGCCAAATGGATTGTCAGAATGAGAGGGTATGGCTATGCCATTGGGACCAGCCTATGCTTGTATGGGAAGCCTACCAGACGGCCATGCAAAGGTGGAAAGAAAGTATCACGACGCAGATGTTGGGGAGGGGCAATTCCATGTAGATAGCCTGGTTGAATTCCCAGAGACCTTTGGGTCATGTAATCTCCTAAGCCTACGGGCCTTGTAATCTCTGAGCCTACGGGCCTTGTAAGGGTTCCCCCTCATCTCTTGAAAGGGGTTACCAAAAATCAATAAAAAAAGAAGTCCTTCTGGCTATTCGGGCTATGTTATGATGTCTCATTAGTTTTCCTTGAATTATTATTTTGATGTCATGATTTATGTTAGTGTAACATTCCTATGATGCATTGATGTTATTATATTATACCATGCTTCAAAGTTAGTGATTATGATTATCACCTTCCAATGTCATCATGTTATCCCTCTTGAATCACATATACTTGTTTACTTTAGGATATGATTTTATTATTCTATTATTGGTCTTTATAGATCACCCTTTTCTTATGTAGGTCTATGGATTATCCAATTCAATATTAGATGATCCATGGAATATAAGGGCATGTTATGTAGTTTTAAATAGTGATGATGTATGCTTGGTTAAAAATATTGAGATTTATATATAATTACCCTAATATAGTATGCCTCTTGATCCTTTTTTGGATTTTATTATGTGTATATTTATGTGTTAAATCATTAAATAATGTTCATAAAAAATATGGTTTGTCATACAAAAATCCCATAGGGCCATTTAACTCTCTCTTTTTGGCTACCCCATGTCATTGAAAATCCCTCCCTGAGGTGGTGTGATCAACCTCCACCAAGTTCACCTTTAAGATCTATTAATGATCCTCTAATAATTTTCAAGTCATTTATAAAAATAAATATCATAAAAACAAATAAAAAACCATCCTTGATTGACAATAGAACCAGTCATACAACATCAACCATTCTTCAGTGATTCCAACTTTTCTATACATTCTCTAGAAATATTATAACTTCATTAACTATCATAGTCAACAAGATTAGGCATTATACTACACAAGAAAACTATATATTAATTCCACACTTCTCGCGTGGTCTTCAAGATTTTATTTATTGGTATTTCTTTAGTAATCCATGACAAGGTACTCTCATCCTGTAATTTACATAGTCACCATTCACAAGGCCATAACTCCAAGAATTACTTATCACAATTTTCATAAGATTATTCTAATAATTTTTTGAAAATAATGTGAACCTTATCAATGAAATTAATTCTTCATCAATCATATGGATTTTAGGATAAGAAACTAATCCCCTCTATAGATCCATGTCTTCTTTGATCACTATTAGATTTTTTATATCAACATCTCCATGTATACCTTTTATGTATCAAGAAATAAATCCATGACACCTATCTTCACACTTCCTGAAAAATAAAATTATTATGAACATATTTAACTAAATGATATAATGTTATTAAACTCACATCAAACAAAACTCCAGGTAGGGCATCTATCTAAACAATCTTCATCTCCATCTTTTTATAGAAAATAGTAACTAAATTTTAATTTATCTTTATATATTTTTATCTTCCATCTATATTTTAATTTTATTCCAAGGTTATAACAGTCTATTATTATAAAACATCATAATCAATTATCAATAAATCTAATAACCAATGTCTGGATCAAAAAATCATAGAACTTTTTATTTTTTTAATAATTCCTTATAAATTCATCCATTATATATAGTTGTATTTATATGATTTTATCCCTCCATAAAACATAAAGATTTATGGACATCCCTTTCCTTTTATTTTCAACAAAATACAAATTTTTCCTCTTTATTTATTCATAGAATACATTATCCCTGCCTAGATTTATCTTCTCTAACCCTTTTTAGTGGACATTATATCATTTGTTTCATTCAATATATATCTTTATTAAATCATTATCTCTTCCTTTATTATAAAATTCTAGGATTGAGATCACTTGATTCACTTGGTGTATTTCTAACACAACCACTCTCTATAGGGAGATAAAAATGCATTCTAATGTACCCACATAGAGAAACTATTATCCTATTTATCTAAGAATTATTAAATATTGATCCTCCAATAATAATAATACTCTTTTAAATTTGTATCCCTCTCACTACATCATGAACCAAATTTTTATATTTCTCAATTATTCTCATTCTTACCATGTATGTTTAGTTTGTTAAAAATTTAAATTGGGTGAAAAACCAATTTTTATAGATATATTGAAATATTCTAAAATCCATTGTGATTCAAGACTCATTTTAGGAAATAATAAAATATATTAATAACTATTTTTTTCATTTCATTTATTTATTTTCATAAGAGTGTAAAATTGGATCATTAAACTCCCTTGGGAACCATCTTGTGATCTTAATCACAATATCACTAAAAATGTTAGAAAATAAATAAAACCATAAGATGTGTGATCCATACCAATTTTTTGTTCTTAAATAGTAAAATCACGATACCCCTTATTGATGTAACTTTATAGTAGTATAATTATGATATCAAATATTGAACCCTTTAATGATTTGATTTAATAAAATGTGATCTAAATCTATTTTTTGGATAATAATTCATAAATTTATATGCTCCATATTCCATTAATATATTAATCATTTAAATTATTAATATAATTTTTCAAATATTAAGATCATGTCATTGGGATCTTATCCATAATAATTTCTAAACTCTTAGTGTATCCAAATTAACTGACTAGGGAATTCTCAAGAAAATCCATTCTAATTCAATGTCTATTACTTACCCTTATTAATATTTTTATAGTTTTAAATTAATTTTTTAATAAATTTAAGTATAATTATGGATGTATGTGTTTGTTATAATGAAAGTAGAAAAAGCAACATATAATACATATTAGGTAAAATGTTAGGTTGAAACGTGCTGATTATAGGATTAGTGCTTATAGGTTCTTTAACTACCACACTCTCATCCCACCCAATGAATATACTCCGCCATATGCATTATCAAATTCCATTGAACATGGATGATTTAAGTGTAAACGTCATCAAAGAACGTCTCAAGTGAATCACACATCCACATCCTTCGCAATAAACTGGCGAGATAATTCTCAATTGAGAGATCACCTAACTATCCTCGTTATAAGGATACCACTTCCATTAATCATCCAAAAACCCAGGTTACACTATAGGGTAATATGACAGATTAATGTAAATAAAAAGAGTCCCTTAGTGGGATAAAAATAGAGAAGTACAAAGATGAGAGGCACTATCACCAACCTTTTACCCTTGTACTCTATAACTTAATGGTGTGGGAATTTGATATTGAATTGAATATACAAGGCCTTGAGATTTACATATCACCTCTCCCAAATAAAACCCTATGTTATCAACACAATATCATGGAAGTGAAGATAATTATACAAAAACTATAAATATCTGGGGAGAAAAAAACAATAGAAACAAAATACTACTATAAATATAACGAATAAAATAAAATACAGACTTATACTAAATGAAAACACTAGATGAAAAGAAAAAGGGTATAAATCTCCTAAAAATGATTTATTTCACATTTTATATGTGTATTTTTTATTATTCTCTTGTTCACCAAGCGTCATGCCTATGGAATTTAGTGTGCATGATCCAAAATATTCCTCCCTGCTTGGATATTCTCACTATGTCATGTTTGTTATGTCCTTAAATGATTTAGTTAGATAATTTATAAAGGAGAATATATGTATTCCCCTTCGGTATTTCATGATAAACATGTGTAATGGAACTATTCTTAAATACAATGGGATATTCAGTATTCATCTCCCTTGAAAATTAAGTGTTGAGGCTTTTTAGGTTTTTTTTCATAAGGAAACAATTCACTTTCAACAAAATCCTAGGGTGTATGAGTATGGATTCATTATGAATTTGATATAATTATGGATTAGAAATAAAAATGACATTTTTTTGTTAAATTCATTTAAAAATTTATGGTTTTTAGTCTCTACATTTGTTTCTTGAGATTATATCACATAGTAGAGAAAACTGACTTAAAATAGAGGATCAAAATATGGAGTATATTGAAAGTGATAATGTATAATGCACTAGGACATGAGGTGTTATGGGTGTATTGATGTAATTTCATGGAGGATAATATGCTTGTGTTGAGGTTCATCCCAAACCTAAGGCTCAATCATGGGAAATAGAGGTGTAATGTCATGTCCTCTCTGCAAGATAGTATTGGAGTGTGCTAACATGTGGGGGGGGGGAATCTATGGGACACCATTGTTGTATATGATATTGAAACCCATACTATTCATATATATATACATATATATATATATATATTACTTATTAATAGATAAATACTCATAAAATAATATAACAATCTATTCTATAATCATATATGTATAGTGCCTTTAGAATCATGGATACATAATCAACTAGTTCATAAGTGTACTGCATTATATTTCACCATGTTCCTCCTAACATATTCCCTTATAAGACATATCATTCTAAATATATTTCTTCATAACTTGGGGAATGAAAAAAATAATGAAGGGTGAGATCATAAGAGTTGTAATGATAAACAAGGAAGATATCATTGTGGGGTCCTGAAAAATCCAAAAAGGAGATTCTACCCAAATTCCCCAAAAGAATTGGGGAAAAGAATGGAGAAAATTCAAAGGAAGGGACACAAGAAAACTGGTCCGCGGACCGGTCCCATGAAAATGTGAATCACCCCCTCCTTGAAGCGCCCCCTCTGCGAACCACAGTCGTTCGTAAAATGGAGGCGGAGATCCTCCGCGGTCGTGAGGCATGATGGGTTCCGGTCTAGTTCACTTTCACGAACCACCCCAATCGTGGACCACGTCGACCGGTTCAAGCCGCATCCACTGTCGTTCTTGGAATAGAGGCAGAACCCTCCACGGCCACGAAGCACTCCCTGAGTTCGGTTCGCAAGGGGGGAGAGGAGCGCCCAGTACCCACAGCGAATCACAGATTGACCAAGTCTGCCGTAAACCGAGTTTTGGGTCATGGGCCTCAGAAAAAGGTGTATCATGGCTGTAGATACATATCTTCCCCCACTCTATAAAAAGAGACCGAGGGGGAAAGGAAGGGGGTTTGTATTCAGACGATTCGAAGGCGGAGGAAGAGTAGAGTGACCAAATTAGGGAGGAAGGCTAAGGATTTCGCAACAGCAAAATTCTAGTTCGCGAACCCGAGCAGGTATAAACCTAGGAACAAACTAATAAGTAACTGAAAACGCATAATAATTTGGTGAACCGCGAACCTAAAATAACAAACTAAAGGGAACCGTGAACCATGGCCCCTTCGCAGACATACTCCCCGCGGAGCATGGGGTTTATGCCTCTTTCCCAATCCATTGCACCGCACAACACCTTCTTACACGGGCTGAGCCTCGACCGACAAACCCCCAATCGGCCCCGCCCTTGGTCGTCACTACTCGCGTGGACCACTCCACGTACCCCCTAGTACACGGTCCGAACCCGAAGCCGCGAACCACCCTGGTTCGTGGGGTGCTCGCCAGACCGCGAACCATCCTGGTTCGCGGGATGTTCACCAAACCGTGAACCACCCTAGTTCGCGGGATGTCCCTCACTCCGCAGACCACCCTGGTTTACAGACGGCTTCTCCAGCCGCGTAGCACCTTCCTACATGAAGGGCGCCACTACTCCGTCATATGTGTGGCCCCTCAGAGCCTTTGAAGTTCTCGTTCCCTGATCCAGACAAGATCCCTCCAATCCGACCTGATCCTCTGTGACTCCCTCATTGGCCTATTCATTGGCCCTGAGCCGAGCCCTCCACCAGAGCCACCAGATCTGTGTATTGTAACTCTCAGGTGCATCAACGCGCCATTTTTAGTTCACATACCCATGGTAAGTAGAGGCGAAGAGGTTTCCCCGACCCTTGAGCAGATTCCCAAAGCATTCCTGGGTTCACATTCCCAAGGTAATGTGGAGTCTGAGCTCAGGAATCCCCTTTATGCCCCTCCACTTGTTCAGGGATCCTCAGGGGTATTAAAATACCCATCATAAGGAAGCCCTCGTGCACTGTAGGAGAGGAGACAGACACAGGAGCACCCCCTTTCCCTCTCCCTCTCTACTTTAACGCATGGGCCTCCTCAGAGTGTAAGCCCCAATCCAACACACCATGGGCATCCATCTAGGAGTAAGCCCCAACCTTATGGGCCGCTCCATGCATTAGCCCTACTCCATTCCTCACGGACACACCTTTCGCGACATGATCTTCTGGTCTTTGCTGCCTCTTGTTTATCACACCGAGCATGACTCACGTGGGCTTAGAGTAATCATTGACCATGACATCCGCTTATGGGCCACCTCATAGTGTAAGCCCCAATCTGTCACTATGGGCCTCCTCAGAGTGTAAGCCCCAATCTGTCATTATGGGCCTCCTCATAGTGTAATCCCCAATTAAGCGAACTACGGGGACTTTGATCCATGTCAAGGCATGGTATGTAGGAAGCCTCCACGAGGTTCAAGCCCACCACTCGGTCGTTTCTTCACATCGAGTTCCACCCCCGTCCAGCATGATGTTAATCTGTATGCGCGAACTACACGGACTTTGATTCCCCACCGTAGGGATACGTAGGAATCCTCTATGAGGTTCAAGCCCACTACCCATCGGACCCCCGGTCCATCTTCACGTCGGTTCTCCAACACTTATATGAACTATGTAGACTTTGATCCCTGTCTCCTAGGCAGGGTACGTAGGATGCCTCCAAGAGATTCAAGCCCGACAACTGGTCGATCCGACTATCTTCATATTGGCTCACCACGCCGCTCCTTGTGTCGCCTCAGTGAGTCCATAATCCTTGGGGTCGTTAACCAAATGAGGTATGGAAAACCTCAGGAGTAAATGATTCTGAGTCCCTATATTCACCTGACCATTTCCCACCAGGGTTGAATCTGTGGATACTATGTTTGGGTATAAACCAAAGATTCACGAACATATGAATAAATCTTAAATCTATAAGAGGGTCCCAGAACAGGAAATAATTCCCCCCAAAAAGGGTTTGATGAGCCCGACTTCCCATCCTCTCGACCAATGTGAGTTCTTAAGTGTCGCTGGTCAGACCATCAAGAGAACTCATGCCTTTGTAAATTAGGTATGTCCATCATCAGATACGGAGCTGTTGGATGTTTCGAGGCTGAAATCCGAAAACCACAAAACAAAAAATGGTGAACCTGGCGTGAATCTTTAACCAAACATGACGGATTTAACCTAATCTCACCCTGTTCCCCCTTATACTCACAAGGAGGGCCAAGAAAAGTCACTAATTGTGCATGGGACCATGAGATGCTGCTTTGACGGGTTTGCTCTGTGTACTTGTTAAAATATGTTACAGGTACCTTCAGAACTCCCTTTGATTCAATGGAATCACAAAGGAACTCACAAGTGTGCGCTTCCAACAATGCAAGGACGAGACTTGCTCAACAACGGAGGACCCTGTCACCCACCTAGCATCTTCAACGCTGGGTTTCGGACGCGCTGATCTGAGAGTACCACGCAAATGGTACTCTCCCAATGGTGGAGGCGGCCATGCACGCCCTCCAATCCGTCAAGATTCGCTGATCGCCTGACTAGCAGTGGCCGCAAAGACAGATCTAGAGATCCCCTATCACTGTCTCCAACCGTTTCGGGAGTCTATTCCCGGAACGGGACAATGCGTACATCCCTTATATTAGGGAGGCGGATGAGGTCGACGTTGAGGACATCATCCCTACCGAACGAGGGTTCCTCTCCAAGGCCCCCACCGAAAGGTGTCATCGCGGTCATGCCACGACTTTAAATCCTTGCACAGAGGAGGATTTTTCCCCAAGGATTCAGGCCCATGCTCCCCGAGCTCCGGCCCCTCGGACCGCCCGACAAGGGCGGAAGACGTACAATCAGGGACAGGTCATCACCCTGGTCCCTGATGTAACACCCCGAGATTTTATGAAAAATATTCTTTTAATTTCATTAATGTCTTGTGTTGTATGCTACACCAAGATTACCTTGTGCTATACGCAACATCGTATTAGCTTGCAGTATACGCAACACTATTCTTGGATCGTGTTACACACAATTTTGATAATAGTTATTCTACACAACATTGAGTATATATATATATATATATATATATATTCAATGTATAAATTAAATATGGTTGGATTCTGTTATACGAATCAACAAAGAATTCTTTCACAACACGCAACCCTGACTTGGCTTGCATTACACACAATCGCGACCTTCCTCGATAGCGTGTGTTGTAGGCAATACCGGGTTTTACTAAACAACGATATATTATTATAATATTATTATGAACTAGCCGTTATGAATAGTATTAACTAAATTTTGAATGTTATAACATTATTATTCATCTTACACATTTTCAAGAACATGGTATAAGAAGAAAATAAATTTTTCTGGTAAAATAAGTATTTATCAAAAAATGCAGTCTTGCCACCTTTTGATGGCGCACCCACTCTAAATCTAGTTTTTGACATGTTTATAAGTTAAATTTGACAAAATAAAATTCTTCTTTGGAATCAAGAAATAAAAATTTACTTTGGATAAATTTTTCATATAATTCTGGTAACTTTCATATTTTGATGAATAGTAAAAACACGCTATATTTTAATTAAAAACAACTTTTTTCATCGCAATAATTTATATGGTTAAATTATAATATTGAATGGTTTTAAAGTATTAATAGAATATATTTTTACCAATTAATATAATTTATGTCATTATCATTGATTTTACATTAAATTCGTAGGTTAAATCAATTCAATCTTTTGCAATGTTTTAAAGAAAACTCGTTTTCTTTCGACAACAGGATTAATTTTAATTTAATTTCTGTAACTTTTGTGTATTGAATTTGTAAAAATGGATTCCATATTTGGAATTAGTGAGTCCAAATTATGTTAATAAGCTACTTTTTATTTTTGGGAATTTTGAATAGTAACTACGGTAAATTTTATTTACCATAGTTAAAGGTAAATCGGGTAATTAAGGGTAAATATAATATTATAAAATTACCCAAACACATGTCAAAATTCTATTTTATGGATAAAAGTATACCCATATAACCTAAAGGTCGTATTAGATTAATTTAATGGACTTTTTCCCATGAAAATAACTTAATTATTATTAAAACCAAAGAAAGTGACAACATGTCACTCTCTTAAATCTTATAAGTATATTAATTTTAATTTAGTGATAAACTTCATGAAACTTCAAACATGAGTAGTCTCCAAAAATATAATAAAATTATCTACATAATATGAATTTATTTATAATTTTTAGGGATTAAATAATTATCATTAATTATGACACAACAGTGATGCAGAAATTGTTTATCTAGTGAAAAATCAATGAAATAGTTTTTATTAAACTAATAGTGACCATAAAATGCACAAAACCCTGACCAAAACTTATTTTTCATGTAAAGTTAAACCATAAAAATCCAATGGTCAAATATTGGATTATTTGGAGCCTTATAAAAGCGATTATGACACTTATATTATTTTATTTTAAATGATGCCAAAGTTGTCACCTTCATAATTTAATAAATAGAACAATTTAAATATTTTTATTTTAAGATGATAAATTCTATTAAAAGTATTATTTTGAAAGATAATAGATTTATCTTCATCATAGGATTTTATTTTTAATTTTTATGCAACAAATAAGTATATTAAATAATTATACAAAAATGTTGTAGTATTTATTTTATTAAGAGATAAACAAAATAAATGGTTTTAATAATAATAAAATAAATATTATATGAACTATTTAATGTGCTAAACTAATTTCATATATACATATGACATTTTATGAATATATTAAAGATTTTAGTTCGAACATATCTTCTGTATATATTTTATTTAAATTCAAATAAATGAATAGTGTCAAAATTGACACTATTGTTATTTTATAAAAATAACATATTATAAAATTGTTTAAAAATCACAAAAATATTTAAAAATTATAAATTTATATTTATATGTTCTATAATGTTATAAAGTAAACAATTATGGAAAATTCAAAACAAATAATTAATTATTTGTTATAATTTAAATTTTAGAATTTTATTACCACAAATAAACTTAAATAGATTAAATAAGGATAAATCAAAATGATAAGGTTTAAAATAAGATCCAAACATGTCTAAATTTGATTGGTTTATGATATTACAACCCTATATCATATAATATTCTAATATGAGTCATTTTTGGAGGTTTTTAAGTGGGGTTAGATTTATTATAAATTAATATATTTAGGAATTCCAAAGGTGCCCCTCTCCTCCCTTATAAAAGGGCACCTCCTCCCTCTCTTCCACACACCACTTTGAGCCTTCAATATCGGCCAAACCTGGCCCAATTCTCTTCCCCACTTCCCTAGAAATATCCTAGAGGTCCTGGTCTTCTTCAAAGACCAATTTTAGTGCCCTAAGAGGAGGTCTCAAAGAGGCGCTTCAAAGAAGAGGTAATTTCTTTTACCGATTCTTTCACCTTTATTTCTTCTTCCAATTATTATTCTTAGGTTGTTTCATTATGAAGTAATAACATCAGTATCACTCATATACTGATATGTTATTATAAGTATGAAACAACCCTATTTCACCATCTATCCATCCTACGGAAAACGAAATCACCGCGCGTGCATACGTACGGAATACCGTCTCCACGCCGTGGTGTAATCTATTTTCCACCAACACCTTACTTGGATGGGTATAATGGTGTAAATAATAACTATATATGATTATTGTAAAGTGATATTGATTCTGTAATAGTATACATACACTCCAATAAAATTCCACGATCATGGGAACGATATCATCGCTCGTGCGTACGTACGGAATACCGTCTCCACGACACGATGAGATTCATTCTCAATGATTAACCATTCATAAATGATTATAAAGTATATATAATAAGTAATCATGAAATATATGACATAATAATGATACTGGATTTATGTATATATATATATATATATGTATGTCATCCAATTAATTCCATTCAATTCAATGAGGAAACGAAAACAACGTTCATGCGTACGTACGGCCTACCGTCTCCATGAACGGTGTATTTATTTCCATTTATCGATCTATTATATATATGTATATTCTAAATATATATTATATATAAATCATGTTTTACATTCTGGATATAAGTAATCATGATCTAAGTAATCATATGAATAATTACAAGTCAAAACACGGACGACAAATGAAACGATTTTACCCAAAACGCTCTTTAACATGGAATTTACAAAAGAACAGGTAATATAAAGTCATAAGTGAACCATATATGATATCATAACAATTAATATGATTCTTTAATAAGTCAATAACATTATTTAAATCATTATACAGGAGGTTCGGATACGTACAAAGCATATCGGACCTAAGGTAAGGGATAATTTTCCAAATCTCATTTTTATCCGAGATTACTTATTCATAAGTATTTACTAGGGTTATTTATATCATCCATTTTAATGTTTTATAAAAAAAATTCATGTTTGTTTAAATTCCTTTTTACCCATTTTTGACTTTTACTACATGGTATGTATGGAATCTTTCTTTTATGAGGTACTTTTTGACTTTTCTGACAAAATTACGAGGAGAATGTTATTTTTTAACTTATACGGCGTGAACGGATTTTTACGGTTTTATAAAGCCTTGTTTTCATGAAGATTCCTCCAAAATATTCCATGAATATTTTCAACAAAATCTCTTTCTTCTAAAATTTCATGACATTTTGTGAAAAGAAAATGATTTTAAAGAAGAAAGGATATTTTCCTCAAGAATTCATTTCAAGTGTTTTGTCAAAACTATTTTCCATATAAGATGGCATTATTTAATATGTGTATGTTTCAATTAAAATGTCTCTATGATTTAAATGGTTTCAATTTTCTTATGATGAAATGATATCAATTTTTTATGGATTATGTTATGATGGCATGATGTTTAAGAATCCCATTTTATTTCATGGGTTATGCTATGATGTATGATTTATTATTTTGTGGCACACGAAAAAATGATTTCATTATGAGATGGGTGGGAACTATATCTCCCTCCAATGCATTGGGTAAAGATTTATATCTCATGAGATAGACATGCCTGGAATGGCAGGTTAAACCGGTTCAGTAAAACAGGAATGAAACGAGGAGTGAACTCGATTCAAAAAGGGACTTTGTCCACTAAGATGGTCTTGGAAGCAATGCCTTGGAAACTATAGAAATAATTACATGTGCTTAAGGGATGCCACAATTACATGTTTTATTACCAGGCTATTTTATCATTATTTATGTTCCATTATGATCTATGCCTTATATACTTCCATGTTTTATGTCGTTGCTCAAGATTTTTAATGTTCATGTTTTTTTTAAGTTCAAATGTATATGTTATGTTTTATTTTATCCATGCTTACCCTTACTGAGCATTTGAGCTCACCATTTTTATGTTTTATTTTCCCCAGGATATAAAGAAAGGTTTTAGGTAAGAAAAAAAAGGGAAAATATTTTTGGGAGATGTTGAAGATCTTTCACCACGATTAGAAGATTACGTACCAAGTTTCCAAAGACACTAAACTATTACGGTCCTTGTGTGTCTGTTTTTGTTATGTATTAAGTATTCCGCTAAAGTAATGTAATTTCCATGTATGTCAATCTTTGGGTCTCTACACCTGAGGAGGAGCTCCACTTCCCAGCCATGGATACGTACCATGAACGGGAACCTACACCTGTTTTCTCCTCTAGAGCTTGCCGTCCAGACATGGCGGCGTCATACGAGCCAGCGGACATCCCCGTCGAGCTTCATCAAGCTCCTTGCTCATGCAGGACGGCACTTACCCGGCAGGAACCTCTCCTTGCCCAAGGTCGTGAAGCCCACCAACTTGATGCGGTGGTGACCCAGCGCTTATAGGACCAGCTCCTAGAAGATGCATCTGACGCCCACCATCCTGGAATGGTGGCGATCAACAAAGCCTGCCACCCAGATGTGGCAGCAACTCATAGGCGGGCACATCTCCCCGCCAAAAAAGGACATAGACTTCAAACGGTGGGAAACCAATATATTCAGGGCTAGATCCCTATGGATTCAAGTAAAGTTTGCCACCCCGATGTGGCGGCAAACAGAGAGATAAACTGGCATATCCTGGTACAGGGGCCGATTCGTTCACCTGCCCCAAAACACGAGAATTGTCAGTACCCACTGACCACTAGAGGACCGGAGCAGGATATTCCTACTCTGATACCAAAATGGGCCTTCATACCCATTCCAGCTAAAGATGTCTCTATACATATCCTATCAATGATGGAGGAGTAAGTATCGATCCCAGATCATATCTTGCAGACTTGCAAAAATGTAATTGCATCGACGGAAACAACAAGGACTCGGGCCCGTGATCATGTCTCCCCAATTGAGGCAACTCATCTAAGAGATGAGATAGCCACCTCAGAGCAGATCTGCATCCCTGCTTCTGCCCAGGAGGGTCGCCGACCATATTCCACGACGCAAGGGCAACCAGATCTAGCAGATTCACTCGTTTCAACTGGGGGACACCCTTCCATCTTGGTGGATGATATAAAGTAGGCATATATCCCTTCTAAAAGTCAAGATGTTCATCGGCGTATCCCGGTGGCATCACAGGAGCCAATTAGACAGGGACCCAAAGAAATTGAAGGTCGTTATCAACAGCATATGGTCCCGGCTACCTACAAGAGAGCACCCAGAATGCACCGAAGGCAGCCGGGAAATAAAGAATTGATTCATGACTTTGCTATACTAGAATCCGGGGTTCCCAACGCTGATAAACACAAATCGCAGGCTCGGAACCCTACCTTCCCATTACCATATTATGGGAGTGGAAGTAGTAGTTTTGAAGGTCCTCCCCACAATGTTTCTACCAGCAGCTCTGAAGGTCCTCCCTAGAGTACCTGTGGGGGCCTCCCCTGCAGGCATATAACGATAGATCACGAGATATCCTCTTTTGATGCGAGTCACAAAAACCCTCCACATGACCAGAAGATCGAGCGGCAAGAAGGTCCTCCACTTGCTGCGGTCCACCCTAAAGATCCTCCCTGGGGTATACGCTACAAACACTCTCCATGCAGTGGGACCACAGATTGTGATATTAGTCCTCGCTATCATAGTCGCAACTACGGAGGCCCTCCCTATAGTGATGTCTCATCACGACAAGAAGGCCCTCCCCTTGTTGTGGACTGCCCTGAAGGTCCTCCCCAGGGGTTACGCTGTAACGGAACTCCACGCAGCCTGGTATCAAATCATGGTGGTAGTCCTTGCCACCCTGATAACGGAGGTCCTCCCCGTAGAGACGTCAAGAAATGAGAAGGCCCTCCCCTTATTGCGGTACATTCTGGAGGCCCTCCCCAGGGTGTATCCCGCATATATTCTCCCTGCAGTAGTAGTAATGGTAGTCCTCGCCATTGCCGCAACTGTGATAGTAGTCCTCGCCACCACGGCCACCATTGTGAAGGTCCTCCCCGCAATGGCCCCAAGCAACAAGAAGGTCCTCCCCTTGTTGCAGTGTGTCCTGAAGGTCCTCCCCAGGATGTGTATTGAACATCAAGCCATGATGGTCATCCTCACCATGATGGCAGTTGTTGCGAAGGTCCTCCCCGTAACGACGCTACGTAGTAAGAAATTCTTCCCCTTGTTGCGACATGCCTTGGCATTCCTCCCCAGGGCGTGCACTACAAAATTACTCTATGCAATGATGCATCAATAAGTAATGGTAGTCCTTGCCATTATGGCCGCCATTGCAGAGGTCCTCCCCGCGATGACATATTACATCGACATGAAGGTCCTCCCCCTGCCAAATCAAGCACAGAAAATCCCTCGTATGCCGAGGCACTCAGAAGAATGGGATCGGGCATGCCAGATTCCCAGCTTGCCGATAACGACGTGCTTCTTCGATCAAGCGATGGTCGAGGGCCACGTTCATCCTCTAAACCACCTTAGAATCGCCCACATAATGATTCAGCACCTACCGGTCCCACTTCCTCCAACCACATTGACAGTGAGAGTCTCAGTTGGGCTGACCAGGTAGAGGAATCACTAGCGGAGGAGTATGCCGATATGCTGCACATGAGGAAACGACTGGCCAAAAATTATATACCAGTTATGTTTTGGCCCACGGCCACCTCTCAGTTCGACATACCCATCGAGTTGTCGGAAGAATGCGTGCACGGCATCCGCCATAATATTTGGACGACCCTCCACTGGCTGAAATCAAGCTTCCTGCCCTATGATGGGTATGCAGACCACGTCAAGACGATAAGAGACCTCTTGCGTCACATAGACCTAGAGGCCCTTCCTACAGCACGACGACAGCACCCAGAGAGAAGTAAAGTAAACATGGAGATAGCCTGCCTCCGCACACTTCACCAGTTGCGTCGCCTCATCGATGACGCTCCAGCGGGAGTCCATATCAGGGGATGGGGGGAACACGGAGCTCTGTATTTCACTTCACTCCCCACCCAGAATAACTCGTTCGGCATGGTGTCTTGTAACGTCATCACGTCAAGATGGTAATCGAGTGGACCCCCTGTTCGGGAAAGGCAACACACCCAAGAGAGTCGGGCCTTGAGTAAGTCCTAGAAGAGTCAGTCCTAGCAAGAACGAGCCATTCAAGAACTCCTGAATCAGGCCGCCGAGAGCATACAGCAGGCCTCTCGCCTAAGAGAGGCCAATCAGCGAGCTTTTCCTACCTCCCTAAAAGGGACTGATCCACAGGTGAATTCAGCACCAAATCTGGTTCACCCCTGAATGGGGGCATGTGAGATCAGGAAGGTTGCAATAGCAGCAGCCACTAATGTCATCCAGGTTCAACCCCAGCCTGTAGGGCTGGGGGTATTTTTAACAAAAAATTCTCCTGTAAGACCAATAAAACCGGGAAAAGACTCAACGTCCAGGAAACAGAGCTAACCCCAGCCCTCAAGTCTGGGGGAATTATTACCCCTCAATAACAACCTCCCCCATGAGAATCAGTATTCTCTCATCTAGCAAGGACCGTTAGAAGAGGAGTTTCCCGTCCTATCCTGTCATATGAATCATCATCCCCTCTAAGAGGAAGGCGCACCGTAAGGTTGCATCAAAGAACTCTCTGCATCACCCTTCACCAAGAAGTCTGAGGGCAATCCTAGGTCATGAGAGGGAAGTACAGAAGAAGACGCAGGAGATCCTATTCCTATTTGGAAGATGACGTCCCCTCCACTCCGCAACATGAATTCATCAACGCCATAGAGGCTAACCCCATGGGTGACACCGGGGAAAATGAAAATCCGGATGGATCGGGAGACGACGGTTCCGGTCAGGCTGTGACTCACAACGAACCCCCAGGTGTGCACACTCGGAACCAGAGGGGCGCTTTAAATATGTCCACCCCTTCAGCTAACCTCCCTCTTCTTACCATGTGATCTTCCAACAAGGATAAGAATAAAGGAACGGTTACCCTTAACCCGTACCCTCTCGATAAAAATGAGCCACTCACGCTCGAAGTGAGGTTCGCTCGACAGGAAGAGGAGATGAAAGAATTAAGGCGGCTTAACGCCAAGATGCTCCAGAGGAACCACCTTATTGAAAGTGCATCCCAAGAAGAGCCACATCATGCACTCCCAGCGAGTGCACCTCAAAGGCTAAGGCTTGTCACGGCAAGCAAAGCACGGTCAAGGCTCCTGCCCAATGAAGCGTCTGGCCTGTCCAACTACATAAATGTGGATGATGAATACTAAGATTTACCTCAACTTAGGAGGCAACCAGATCAGGTACGCTCGAACCCTCTGAGGTTGTCCCGGACTGAATATGCACCCTTGGTGCTGGCCAATCCGGATCCTCAGGCCATGCCTCTGGCTATGCATACCCAGGACTGGGCCCAGCAGGATGTAAAACAGGGTCTCACCAACACCATCGAGGCACTAATAGCTCGATTGGAAGCGATGGATGGTTGACGTGCTCCGATACATCCAGAGAGGAAACCCTACCCAGATTGGGTGACAAACACACTACCTCCAACCAATTTTGGGAGCCCTGTATTCCCCATTTTCAATGGGTCAGGCGATCCAAAACAACATTTGATGCACTACGCATCCTATTGCAACCCTATGATGGGAACTCTGGAACAACAAGAAGTAGTGAAACTCATATGCTTCGTACGGACCATGCAAGGATCTGCCTTCGTCTGGTACATGAGTCTGCCGGCCCAGTTGATAAAGAGATTGGAGGACCTCCGACAGCAGTTCCTATTCCACTTCAGCTCGATGGTTCCTAAAAAAAATTGTTAGCGACCTTATGAACTGAAAACAGAGGGAGAACCACAGGGTCTCAGTCTTCATTTCCAGATGGAAAGGTCTGAACTATTCTATGAATAGGAAAATGCCTTAAGATGAGATGCTAGCTATATGCATTGATAACCGTAGAGATGAGGTGCGAACACCGCTTATACCGGGGGAGTGCACCACAGGCTTCCGACATCTCTTGGCCATTGCCTAGAGAATTGAGGACTCCCTACAGTGGACTAATTAAAAGTCCCGAATAGCCTCGTAGGATCCTGCCAAAAGAGGCCCTAGAGCTGAAGTGTCCTCTGTCACACTCAAGCCAGCCCATGTGCCCGCTCCACCGCTCAGGCCTCCACTAAATCTTCAAGGGCCTCCTGCATATCAGCGGCCGCCTCCGCCTAAACGGGACGATCAGAGAGGACCGAAGCAGAACCAGTTTGAGGAATAAAGACCAAAAGTATACTAGTTCCAAGATGATCAAGTTCATGGCTACTTCATTACTGCCATGAACTGCAAATTTCCCCACCTCCTGGAGCCAAGGAAACCTGAAGAAGTCGTCCGCGATGACAAGCCAGATTACTGCCCCTACCATCGGATGTTGGGGAACAGTATCCGAGAATGCTTTGTCTTCAAAGACCTCCTACAGAGGATGGTAAACTCTGGAAAAGTTGAGCTGGGACCACCCCCATCACATGTGTAATGTATCTCTACCACCGACTCCGATAAAGAGGATGGGTGGAAGAAAGTCACCAGAAAGAAGGGGCATAAGTCCGATGACTGGATGACTCGAAAGACTATCAACCGAACCCAGGGCATACACCAAGCTTAGCTACAGTAGCCAGTGTTGCCGCCAATAGATCCTGACGTCGCACAGTCGACAGCATCGTCCTCACAATCCTCTATGAGCCGGTCATCCGGGCGGAGTAGAAGGAAGAAACAATCACAAAAGGAGCAATCCGAAACGGGACCAAAGTTAGTCCCGACCCTGTAAGATTATATGCCCTCGGATTTAGTGCCATGGGCACCGACCCGCCAAACATAAAAATCAGAGACAACCAACCAGGTTGACCTGTCAGAGGATGAATATCCAATCTTTGGTTCTATCAACGTCATCCATATCATGGAATCATTCCCTGACGAAGGGTATGGTTACGAACCTGAGCTCCCTACATGAGGAGCTGGGAGGAGGAATCTAAAAGGTAGGGGATACCCGGGGAGGTTCAGCCACGGCCAAAACCAACCATACGGCTGGACCCCGGCCCAAACCATTAATATCCCGGAGACCCATGGGAGAACCCTTCAGCGGACTTAGCCGGAGAGGGAATTCCCCTCTACCTCCACAAGCAGCCACTCTGGCACTGTTGTTCTGTGATACCCACCAGAGGAGGAGCAAGTGTCTGGTCGCCAGGTGCGCACAAACAGACTGGTTGGGCCAAGTCCTCAAAATGCCGGAACACCATCAATATCCATCCCCGTGGCCAGCCCATCCTCGTCAAATTCCATGGCTCCCAAAGCGCCTGCTAGAACTCTCCTTCCAACGGAGAAGCATCAGCCGCTGGAGAAAAAATATGATATCCTTAAGCAGCTGGAAATGGTACCAGCCTAGCTGTCGATCCTGGATGCCCTGAGTTTCTCATCAGACCTCAGAGAGGCGCTTATTGAAGCTTTGATCAGCCCCCAGGAGTTCCAAGCCGAGGTAGCTGCCGCCGAGATTTACTGGACGGAGACTGACCCTGCTGAATGCAATGCGGTGATTTCCTTCACTGATCAGGACGAAGATATCGTCATGCAAGGACACATCAGACCAATATATGTGTCCGGCACACTAAATGGTATTGATATCCGGAAAGTATTTATAGAAAATGGCTCTGGAGTTAACCTCGTTCCCCTACAAACACTCCACAAGTTAGGCTACAGTGAGTACGATCTAATTACCTTGGCCACAACTCTATTGGGTTACGATAGGAACGAACAGAAGCCTATGGGACAAATTAATCTAAGGACCCATTTTGGTGACCTGGTAGCCTACACGGAATTCTTGGTTGTCCGAAAGAGCACAACATTCAATGCCCTGCTGGGAAGGCCATGGCTCCATAAGCACATGTCTGTTCCTTCATCCCACCATCAGTGTATCAAGTACTACGTCAATGGAAAAAGTGGGATGTTGCACACCAACAAGGCCCCTTTAGAGCTCTCTGATTCACATTACATCGACGCCGGGTTCTATAAGAAAAAGAAGATGAAGCCTTTGGTCGACGGTGTCGACTGGATCTCCGCTCCAAATGGCCTAGAAATGGTCCCTGATGACCCCCTCAAGTAGCTTGGAAGAGATTATGTCTTGCCCATAAACCACATGGAGGGTAGGAGTTCAAGACCAGACAGGCATTCAGATGTCCTCAAGACATCAGCCCTAACGGTCAAGTTTGAAAATGTGTGAATGTCCACTGACCCTCAATCGGGGGGCGGAAGCTCAAGCAAGGACACCCACGGCACCTCACCTCTAGACTCCCAAGAGCTCGTGTCAGGAGCTCTCTCCTCATCAGATCAAGAGGATGAGGATTTGGGAGAAGAATGGGGGGAAGATCTTATGGATGCACCTCCCGCATTTGAGGAAGGTATCTCCACCACTGTGGACGAACTCAGGGAAATAAACTTGGGTACTGAGGAAGACCTGAGGCCCACTCTCATTAGTGCAGCCATGTGTCCCGAGGAACATGAGGTATATACCTCCTTCATAAGGAAACATCAGGATGTTTTTTCTTATAATTACACGGAAATACCGGGACTCGATCCCGAGGTAGCGACGCATAACCTGAGTCTTCCAGAAGACCACTAGGGCTACAAACAGGCCGCCAGAAGGACCCACCCCTCACACACTTCCAAAATAGAGGCTGAAGTCGATAAGATCATTAAATAAGGCTTCATATGGGAGGTCCAATAACCCATCTTCTTGGCCAATATCATCCCTATCAAGAAACATAATGGGAAAATCCGCGTCAGCATTGACTTCAGAGATCTCAATCGGCATTGTATGAAAGATGACTTCCCTGTTCCAATCACCGAGTTGTTAATTGATGCAATGGCCGGGTATGAGGCTCTGTCCTTCATGGACGGCTATTCCGGCTATATCCAAATCAGGATGTCCCGAGGAGATGAAGAAGCCACTGCCTTCAGGGCCCCTTAAGGGGTATTTTGTTACAGGGCCATTCCCTTTGGCCTCAAGAATGCTGGCGCCAAATATCATCGTGCCATGCATCCGATCTTTAAGCCATTCATGGGTAAATTTGTTTAATGTTACGTGGATGACCTGGTGGTCAAATCCATACAGCGCTCGGATCACCTATCGAACCTTGAGACTGTCTTCAACAAACTCTGACATCATATTTTGAAGATGAACCCCTTGAAATGCGCCTTTGGGGTCACTTTAGGGAAATTCCTTGGCATTGTCGTACACCATCGTGGCATTGAAGTTGACCATGAGAAGACAAAAGCTATCCTTGGCCTCCCACCTCCCTGAAATCTCACCGAGTTGAGGGGATTCCAAGGACATCTGGCCTATATTAGGTGGTTCATAGCCAACCTGGCAGGAAAATGTTTTCCTTTCACCAGGTTGATGAAGAAGGGGGTCACATACCAATGGACGGATGACTGCCAAGAGGAGTTCGACAACTTGAAGAAGTACCTCTTAAGCCCATTGGTGCTAATTCCCCCAATTGAAGGTATACCTCTCCTTCTATACGTGATGGCCCTAGAATGGTCACTAGGAGCCTTCCTCGCACAAAAGAATGATGTGGGCAGTGAAAACAGTCTCTATTACCTCAGTCGAACCATGATTGATGCTGAGACTCGATATTCAAATATTGAGAAGAGCTGTTTGGACTTGTTCTTCGTGGTTCAAAATCCCCGACATTATCTGCAGCATCATGAGGTCCATTTGATCTCGCTGAGTAACCCACTCAAGTACATCCTTAGCCACCCAATGCTAACCGGACGCCTATCCTGATGGGCCGTCATCCTGCAACAGTTCGACATCCGGTTTGTGCCTCAAAAAGCCATCAAGGGCCAGACATTAGTAGACTTTCTGGTAGAGCACCCTTCAACAGGGACCACTACATCAGACGCTGAACTACCTGATGAAGATATCTTCTCGGTTCAAGAGGAACTCCTAGCATGGGAAATGTACTTTGAAGGCGCATCCTAGAGACCAACCGGGAATAGGATGGAGGATCCCAGATTCAACAAAGTGGGTCTGGGGATAATACTTGTGTCCCCAGAAAAGGCAGTTTTTTCATATTCCTTCCCCCTATCAGAGGGATGTACAAATAATGAAGCGGAATATCAAGCTCTCATTGTAGGCCTGGAGCTCGCACTCCAGGCACAAGTACAGCACCTTAAGGTAAAAGGTGACTTAGATCTGGTCATCAAGCAAGTCAATAGTGACTATTCCATTAAAAATAAAGAGCTTATTCCCCTGTTCGACCATATCCAAGGGTTAATGGCTGAGTTCTCCACAAAACCAACATTGAACTATATTCCCCGGTCTCAGAATCCTCAGGCTGATACATTAGCCAATACGGCCACAGCCCTGGCTGACCCAGACTGGGATGAAACAGTCATCAGTATTTCTCACCGTCGAATGGTATTTCCATTTCTCTAAGCCAAGACGGAAGAAGTCGATGAAGTCAGTCCTTTCCCCGAGTCATATGATCCTGCCACTGGATGGATGATCCCTATCGCAAACTACCTTCAACAAGGAGAGATTCCGTCAGACAGGGCTGAACGAGAGCAAATACGGAGAAGGGAAATCAATTTTGTCCTATATGGCAGCACAGGTCAGCAAGTGGTCCTCTACAAATGAGGCCTCGATGGAGTGCTCCTCAGATCTATTGATGGAGAAGATACCGCTGCAATAATGAATGAAGTACATGTTGGAGCATGTGGAGCACATAAACCAGGGACCAAGCTTTCCCATCAGGTTTAAAGGCTTGGGTACTACTGGCCTACATTGGCATGAGACTGTGATCGTTTTACTACAAAATTATACTCATGCCCGATCCATGCCAACTTCATACACCAAACCCCGGAGTTACTTCATCAAGCTAAGTACTCCTGGCCATTTGTCGTCTGGGGGATGGACGTCGTGGGACCATATCCTCCCTCCACGGCCAAACAGCTGAAGTATATCCTCACGACAACCAACTTCTTCTCCAAATGGGCAGAATCCATGCCCCTCAAGGAAGTTGGGGAAAGAAACATTTTCATCTTCGTTAAGACCAATATCATCACTATATTTGGTGTCCCTCATAGCATACTGACAGACAACAGTGCCAATTTTTGCTCCGCTAAATTGGAAAAGCTATACCACGAGTATGGTATCAAGGCTAACCACTAATCATGTTACCATGCAGTGGCCAATGGACAGATAGAAGCTTTCAACAAGACCATATCCAACATCCTCTAGAAAATGGCAGACAAAGACAAGAATTCATGGCTGGATAAACTCCTCCATGCATTGTGGGCTTATCGAACCACAATATGCACCGCTACTCAGTCTACCCCATACTCATTGGTGTATGGCACAGAGGTGGTCATGCCCATTGAACTCCAACTTCCCTCACTCCGTGTTTCCATTAGTGATAAATTATCTGATGATGAGCTGTCAAAAAAGCGGCTAGGTGAATTGGAACAGCTAGATGAGTAGCGGCTGCATACTCTACACCACCTGGAAGTGTACCAGAACTAGTTTGCATGAGCCTTCAACAAAAAGGTCTGCCATCGGTCTTTCTTGGAAGGAGAATTGGTATTGGTCCTCCGGAACCCAATGATACCTGGAAGGAAACTTCCAAAGATGGAGCCCAAGTTGGAGGGGCCATATGTTGTACACAAGGTCTACTCCAATGGAGCATGTGCCCTGATCTCCATGGACGGGAAATTCACTACGGCTCCTAAGAATGCGAGATTCCTAAAGAAGTATTTCACATAGAGACAAAATGGATTACATCCTCACCGCATGACGATAAACTGCATGGACTATGTCCTCACCGCATGACATTGAACTGCATGGATAACAAGAGTTAAGAATGCCCCTCCCCCCATGTATGGACCAGACCTGCATGGGGTGTACTCTTCGTTCAAGCTGCATGACATTAAATTTCCAAGCACACAACGGTACAAACTCTATGACCTTAAATTAAGAGTACTTCATCCTCACCGCATGACGTTAAACTGCACGGACAAGATGATTTAAGAATGCCCCTCCCCCCTTGTATGGACCAGACCTGCACGGGGTGTACTCTTCGCCCAAGCTTCATGAAGTTAAACTACCAAGCACCCAAAGGCCCAAACTCTATGACCTTAAACTAAGAGTATTTCATCCTCACCGCATGACATTAAACTGCACAGACAAAATGATTTAAAAACTACCTTTCCCTCGTGTACGAACCAGGCCTGCACGAGGTGTATCATCTTTCAGAGAACTACGTGAGGATTGATTCTTGCCCTCGTAGGATACGTAGTGACGCCAGAATTCCACACCCTGTCCCAACCACCTCAAAAAGAAAAACAAAAATGTGCATTCCCCCGTGTACGAACCAGACTTGCACGAGGTGTATTCATGTCCTCACCGCATGATGTTAAACTGCATGGAATCCGATAATACCCCACATCCTTACTGTATGATGTTAAACTGCATGGAGTTCGTCCTTACCGTACGATGATAAACTGCATGGATAATAAGAGTCAAGAATGATCCCCCCCCCCCCCGTGTACAGGCCAGACCTACATGGGGTTTGTCCCTCGTCCTCACTGCATGACGTTAAACTGCACGGATTTCGTAGAACTACGTGCGGCTTGATTCCTGTCCTCACGGGATACATAGTGATGCCGGGATCCCCTATCCTGGCCCAACCACTCCCAAACAAAAATTAAAAATTCCCCCTTTCCCTCATGTACGGACCAGACCTGCACGGGGTGTATCATCTTTCAGATAACTATGTATGGCTTGATTCCTGTCCTCACAGGATACGTAGGGACGCTAGGATCCTTTATCCTGGCCTAGACACTGCCTAATATATGGTAAAAATGCCTTCTTCCCCCTGTGTACGGACCAGACATGTACGGGGTGTATCCCTCGTCCTCACCGCATGACGTTAAACTGCACGGATTTCACAGAACTACGTGCGGCTTGATTCCTGCCCTTGCGGGATACGTAGTGACGTCGGGATCCCCTATCCTGGCCCAGCCACTCCCGAATAAAAATTAAAAAAAATTCCCTTTCCCCCCGTGTACGGACCAGACCTGCACGGGGTGTATATCTTCGTCCTTACTGCATGACGATAAACTGCACGGACTTTGTCCTAACCGCATGATGTTAAATTGCACAGACTTCGTCGCGACCCACACAAGACACGTGGTGATGTGAGATGGAGATACCCCTTGCACATTTGGATGCATCCTCTCCATACATCAGACTCCATGACCCAGATAATTATGTATCTTCATAACAACTCATGGCCATCAGAAGTGGAAATTTATCGACCTGAGGACACCTTTGTATGACTATGCATACCATGCCCTCAGTGGCTCTACATAATGATAGCCTCTGGATCGTCCTTCAAAGGCAATATTTCCTTGGGCGGTACTCTTCCTAGCTTCGTACGCCTACCGGCCTCAGATCACCTGTATCACATCTCCCGATCCAAAAAATTTAAGGAGCAGTGGTTTACAAGTTCATTCCCCTTTTATCATCCAAATTTTGTCAGGATACCCCTATCTTGCTAGCCTATGTTTCTTCCGGTGGTTCACATAGCGACCCACATCAGCAAACGTCAAGCCAGGACTAGGCTACTTTGACTCAATGGACAATTGTAGTGAATATGTTTCTTCTATGCTCGGACACCACCATCCCCACATGCTGAACTCTGCACTGTGAGCAATCTCAGATTTTCATAATCATTCATGGCCATCAGAAGTGGAAAGTTATCGACCCGGGGACACCTTTGTACGACCATGCATACCATGCCCTTAGTGGCTCTAAATAATGATAGCCCTTGGCTCATCCATCAAAGGCAAGATTTCCTCGGGCGGTACTCCTCCTAGCTTCGTATGCCTACCGGCCTCAGAGCCCCCACACCACACCTCCTAATCCGGGAAAACTCAAAGTTACAGTTTACAACCTTCATCTCCCACCTTGTTCCAAGCATATCGGAGCATGTTGACCCAGTTATCCATCGAGAGACTCCAGCAAAAGTCACCCAATGGTCCAAGCTCTATGACCGATAAACTAGGAGTACTTTGTCCTTACCGCATGACATTAAACTGCATGGAATGAAGGCACACTCCCGCGCACCAAAAAAAAGAAGATCATCGTAGGGGGTCTTTGAAACTCAACAAGAAACTAGGGATGGATATCCCTAACATGACCAGACATTCTCCTGCGAAATGACAGACTTCATGGCCCGGATAATCGCGGATCCTCATAACCATTCATGGCCATCGGAAGTGGAAAGTTATCGACCCGTGGACACCTTTGTATGACTATGCATACCATGCCCTCAGCGGATCTACATATTTATAGCCCCTGGCCCGTCTACCAAAGGCATGATTTCTACAGGCGATGCTCTTCCTAGCTACATACGCTTACCAGCCTCAGAGCCCCCATATCACCTCTCCTGATCTAAGAAGCCCCAGAACCATGATTTACACCAACCCCCCCCCCCCCCCCCCACATCTGGGGCATGTTGAGGTATCCAAGCCCAGGTACATTCTGATGAAGAGCAGCCTTTGCAAAAATTCCCCACGTCCTCATTGCATGATGTTAAACTGCATGGATACCTTCAAAAATGCCTCTCATCCTTGCCGCATGACGCTAAACTTCACGGAATATGTCCCAACCACATGACTATAAACTACATGGTCATACTCATCATGGTTTTAATGATAAATAGAGGCTTTTCTCCATCATTCAGTGCATGGTTCAGACCTGCACGAACAACTGCCTCACACTGGCGTGAGAGAGAATTACTTCACCCATTCTCTGGAATTTTAGTCTCGATATTTTCCTCGTATTCAGGTACCCTCCCATCATAATCCATACTCTATACTCAGAAAAATCCGAACTCTCATAAGCCACCCCTGGTGGTCTCAAATCACA
The DNA here is from genome assembly GCA_963277665.1 of Viscum album. NCBI lineage: Eukaryota > Viridiplantae > Streptophyta > Magnoliopsida > Santalales > Viscaceae > Viscum > Viscum album. Next base: position 739,044,104 of record OY728123.1, on the reverse strand, counting down.
ACTTCCCTAAAGTTTCTCGGCTATCGGAAGTGGATAGTCTTTGACTTAAGGAAACCTTTGTACGACTATGCATACCATTCCCTCAGTGGCTCTGCATATTGATCGCCCCTGGCCCGTCTACCAAAGGCAAGTTTTCCTTAGGCGATGCTTCTCTCCGTACGCCTCTTGGCCTATGAGCCCCCATTTTATCCTGGGATTCGGTAACCCTCTGAGCTATAGCTTACCAACCTCTTTCACAACCCTACCTGAATATGGTGGAACGTATTTGACAAGATTAATGAGATCCAGGAGAAGTCGTTCCATTTTAAATGATGTCCCAGCTGCATGACCTTAAACTGCGCCAAGCCTCAACCATCCCCTATGCTAACTAAAATGCATAGTAAAGTGGTCTTCTGACCGCACTCTTGATTAGTACGAATGCTCTCAAAACCCTATCATATGGCACATTCATTTTCCAGGCCACCCATGGTGGATTCCATAAGCCGGGCTTCCATGAAGTCCCCTGTCCATCAAAAATGGATAATTCTTTGACTTAAGGACACCTTTGTATGACTATGCATACCATGCCCTCAACGGCTCTGCATATTGATCGCCCCTATCCAGTCTACCAAAGGCAAGTTTTCCTTAGGCAACACTCTTCCTACCTTTGTACGTCGACGCAACTCCTATACCTTGAGACATGCCCTGCATGTTTCTCAAGTTTAAATACATTTCCCCCAACTTGCACCTGAAGGGTGTTGAGACATCTTTTAATCAGTTGAACCCCATTTGGGCACTCGGCCAACCATATTTGGTCAAATCTGTTCAACGTAAAACATCATTAATGATAGTATTGTCGGTGGGACTTTAAACCGCTCACAAAACAAAAAGAGGCATAAAGCCTGTTAGGCTGAAAACCCAAAAAGGGAGACCTAAGAAAAAGCCTAGTTATACCCGCTGGGTCCACACTAATTGGGCCCAGGAAAAATCAGGGCATTAAAAAGAAAAAGAAAAAAAACGTTTGTGGGGTTTTCATACAAAACCCTAGGAATAGTCAGACTACGCCCACTGGATCCCATGGTCCACGAAAAAGTTAGAGCCTGATTTATTTTTCGTCCTGGACTCGGATTACTATATGTTCACGGAATTAATATATGCAGCAATCATCCCAAATAGTTTCTATCACAGGAAAAGGCGACAATGGCACTAAGGAGAGATGTTTATTTATTCCATAACAAAGTTGGTAGGAAGGGAATCCCCAATCCAGAGCCTCCTCTAGTGTGAAAGGTGATTATAGGAGTTTTTCGGAGGATTCACAAAGTTGTATCAGGCGCTGGTGAGAATCCTCGATTTTCTAAGAGAGATTCTGCAGTAAGGCCATCTCAGCTTCTGCACCAGCCCGTAATTCTTCTACCTCCTGAGCCGCCTTTGTGCTTGCCCTCATTTCCTCCTCCATCTATCGCTCCCCTCCTTCAATCATGGCGGGAATGTTGGACTCTTCTTGCTGCAGCTGCTGTATCTCATTCCTCAACACCCCCAGGTGAGAACCCTTCTCAATAACTTCTCCCTGAAGCCTCACGATGTCCCCAGCATGGTCATGAGCCTCTATTAGGCAAAGTTGTCGGGTTGAGGAAAGGTAGGCTTCGGATTGGGCAGCAGAAAGGTGAGATTCAAAATCACCTAGCCTCTCTCAGTCAACAACTACCTGCTTGAATATGTCATAAACACCATGATAGTCAAAGCCGTCAAATCCTAGCAGCATAAACAGATTGCGCAGATTCGGTAATCTGGCCGACATCTCAACTAGGGGCGTCTGAGAAATCAGTCTCCAAATTTTCTCCCAATCCCTTTGGAGAGCAGGCCGAATATTAGAAAGAACTTGTTGATCGGGCTTGGAATCACTCCCCGATTAGGACACAAACTTGAGGATGAATGTCACCAAGGAGGGACCTGATGCGGCTTCACCCACAAACTCTAGCACTACAGCAACTTCTCCCCTTGCAGTTGTGGTCATAGGCATGGTTGGGTCTGACGACACCATCTCTAGCGCCAAAGTTCATGGTCCTGAAGCCCGAGAATCAATACGATATATAAGTACCCATGATTAGAAAAGAGAAAGAAAATGAATTGGTGGAAAGAGATTGGGAAACTCACTCCTGATTGTCAAGGCGTCGACATCCTCAAGCTCTGCACTGCAGCAACTTCACCCCTGGCAGTTGTGGTCATAGGCATGGTTGGGTCTGACGACACCATCGCCAGTGACAAAGGTCGTGGTCCTGAAGCTCTGGAATCAATAAGATATATAAGTACCCATAATTAAAAAAGGGAAGGAAAATGAATTGGTGGAAAGAGATCGGGAAACTCACTCCTGATTGTCAAGGCGTCGACATCCTCAAGATCTGCACTGCCGTGACAACCACTCGAGGAGGACGCCACATCCTCAAAAGGTAAGGGAGTCCAGGGAGCCCCCAGAGGGGTCCAGGACTTAAATCCATGCCCAAGGGCAGCATCTTCTAAAGCTATCCCCAAGCGGTCACCTACGGAGACCAAGATTGGGGAAATCACTTCCCTAGTAAATAAGACAATGGCCCGCTCCAGCATTCCAGTGACTGGACTAATGGTAGGCTCTTCCTCTATTACTGTGGGATCCACCAAGTATGAAGTGGCTTGCCCCGTCAGATCAGGAGGCCCATCATCAGTCTCAGGCGCCTCATTCTCCTCTGCAATAGAAAGGGTTGTTTGATCAACAGGAGTCTCGATACCAGCAGTTCCTCCTCTGATACATCTCTAACTAATAAAGGCGGGGGTAAAAGTCCCATATAACTGGCCCTTCCAGCAGGGCCCTCCATTCCATCGCACCCGGGTGTGGTTGCAGGAGATTCCGCATATGGCGAGGAGGCGGAAGATAAGATCGCTTGAATAGCTGTAGCCATATCCCCGAGTGACCCTACACCATACTCCAAAATAGCTAATGAATAACAGAGTCAGAATATGAATGTTAGAAATTAAGCAAACGGGAAGTCATGATTACCCGACATCCCCTGTCTGAGCTGTTCCGATAAATGGAATGCCTGTTGCCGCCTTTGGAACTGGTCGAGGGACAGTTCGCCCAGAATTATGGGAAGAGCTGCATGAGGGAAGACCCTAGCTGGATCTGCAATGGTCACCTCCATAAGCTCAGTCACGCCAGGGGACCCCTCCTTGATAACCCCTGAGGGCGAAAGCGCATGCTCACCTGCTGCGGTACCATGTGGAGTATTCTCCGGGGAGGGAATTACCCCTGATAATCTTCAACACCCTGCACAATGGGGAGAAACCTTAGAACCTCCACAATAAAGGGTAAAGAAAGCCAGAATGGGATACATAGCAACATCTTCTTCAGGGTCAGATAATTCGGGATATCTAATCATCATGGACACCCAGGGGGTCCCATAGAGTCGGTTTCCGGGTGAGTGCATGTATGCGTCTATCTCCTTCAGTGACATGGCTATGTCACCCAAGTCCTCTTCCAACGGAAGGTGTGGCGGAGCAAAGATGACCCCAATACCTGGAAGCTTTAGAGGGCTTGTTTGGAGTAATGCCCAAACCTCCTCATCTGAGCCCTTGGCCATCAGGTCCTCCCAAATCCTCCAGGCGTCTGGGAATGCGGCCATAATAGGAACGACTAGCCTGGAAGGACCAAACTGAGAGGGTCGGGTAGCGGTAGGAGCTGGTAGAAGCGCCAGAAGCTGTGTTTGTGTTCTGAATCTTGCCCCCACCTTAGAACTCTCTGGGAATATCGGTGGATGGGACCTCACAGGTAAGGACGGAAATTCCCTGGCTTCGGCCATGATGGAGAGATCATCAAAATCATCTCCCCTTGAAGAGTGGTCACTTCCTTCCCCCTCCTCATTAGTTACGGGATGCAGCATGGCCTGGAATTGGTGGGTTAATACTGTGTGACCCTGGCGGGCGTAAATATAGGATTCAAGATCCTGGAGATATCGATTGACCCTCTCTGGTTCCACATCATAAATAATGTTAACAGGGGTGGATATATAGACCAGCCCATCAAAAGCCACTTCTAATTCCTGAAGGTACTGCCACAGAGAACGGGGGTTCTGGCTACGGAAGGATAAATGACCATTAAATTCATTCCATTGGCCCCAGGTCATTGGGAAGGCAGTATCTGCCGGAATAATCACCCCCCCCCCCCTTCGGGCATCCTTAAGGGCATAGGAGGATACACCTCTCTTTATTAAGATCTTCCCAGGAAGCACGGGACCAGCAGGGTGGCGAAGGACATTGCCCGACCTAGTTGAAGCATCATCTCCCTTCCACTTCCTCTTACCCTTTGATGGCTTGGGACTTGAAATGGTTGGCACCAACATCCCTAGTTGGCCATTTTGGTATGATTTTACCCAAGAGTCAGCATAATTCTTGGATAAGAAGGGTGTGGAGTCTACGAGTGTGGGATTCATGACCTCGCAACCGGTATCCTCCCGGGTAAACATTAACCACTATTGCATGGACACCATTAAATGAGGGTTCTCGTGGGCACCATTAAGTGCGGGGGGACACAGTGCCTAGATGCAGAAAAACTGGCGCCCGAATCGGCAAGGTGCGTACCCCTTGCAGATCAGTTCCCTGCCAATACGAGCCACCAGAATACCCTCTCGAAGGGAAAGAGGTATCCCCGCTTGTTAAAATCCTCTGTTATGGTGTTCGTGATTGCACCAGTTGGGGAAGAGAGATGATGGAAGTAGAAATGATCATAAAATGAGATTAGAATCGATAACAGACGCCTATTCGGAACTGTATGTTGATTATCCTTCTCTTGGGTTGCCCACTCTTTGGGCATAACCCCGCTGGTCAGTTGCAAGTATGGCCGGAATGTGGGACCCGGAATCTGAAGAGGGTTGATGATGGTGTATAAATTCTTAATATGAACGCCTAACCATCCCTAGAGAATCTAAAATGGGCCGGCCACTCGATTTAGCCAGCTCCCATCGGTAATATTACCAAGAAATTGGTAAATCCTGGCTAGCACTGGGACGACTAGGTTGATAACATTTCTGGTAGCCAATTGTGCTTCCATGACAAAGGTAGAGGCTCGTACGCCGCCATACTCGCGTAAAGTAATAGAAATCCGCTCAAAAACATGGCCAAGAATGTCGCCAGATGAAGCAACCGATCGACATTTGGGAAAAGCTTCCAGCCCCGGTCGTTGAATTGGCCTTGCTCTAGGTTCAGCCAATAACTTCCCTTCTTCTTTCGGGACTCCATTGTAGGGCAAGTCGTGGGCCTACATGGAAGGGCTACAGACTGGCTCTCTCTATCAAAAGCCTTGATCCAGTCGTGATACTGGATAAGCTGTCTTAGAGACTTATCTTTCGGATGCTCTTCATAACCAGGGATAGGGTTTTTCGGAGATGTATCCTTCGATTGTTTTTGGGCTAGATCAATGAGCCACCTCACTAAGGGAGGGGTTCTCACTTTTTCATCCCACACAAAGGGGGGGGCGGAATTCATCATACATACCCCCAATAATGGGGACCCCTGAAATCTGAAAGACGTCCCAAAGACTAATGCCTACCTCCTCGTGGACCAGATGAAAGGTGTTGGTGTCTGGGATCCAATGGCTCATAAGTTGCCTAGAGAGGGCTTGAGGCTGGTAGGTATAGGTCTGGGACACCCAGGAAGCTTCATACAGGCCTACAGATCGCAATTCTTCCTCGAACTCTGCACATCTCTAGCGAACCCAGAAGGTCCACCCCCAATCCAAAGACTTAAATGCTCCTCCTAGTCGGAGATCCCGACTCCCTGAATAGTCATGCTGGTCGCTTACCATGGAATTGTGAGAAATAATCCAGTAGTAGTGAATTGTTCCTTCCTGTTGTTGTTGTTCTCCTGTCAGAGATACTGGAAGGTGATTTAACACGGACCCGACAGCTGTGTCCCTCGGGGCTGGCCACCCATTGATAGGTATCACGAACCGAGGGATAGTGGCGGTGAATATCCATGCTTCTGAATTGTTATCATGGGATGGTACCAGAATTGAGGTATTAGACAGCAAATTGAACCCATAGGAAGGAAGGATGTTCGAAAAGGGGTACTGTGGAGAGTGGAAGACTCCATCTTGAAAAGAGCTGGCCATGTCCATCAGGCGTTGATCACCAATCGGGAGAGGCTCTGCGACAGGCCTCGGTATAGAATGATAGGGAACCATATCTCCTCCTCGCATTATTAAAACAAGTAAAATAGTTAGTCTAGAGCAATAAAATCCGGATGAAAGTACCAGCTCATGGAAAAAAGCATCAAGAATCCTTCAAGTGGGATTGTTTCACGATGGGTGCACCCCGCGAACCATCCCCTCGTGAAAGTGGTTCACGAAACCCTGTCCCGCGGAGCATTGGCCAGGAAATCGCGAACCAAGTTGCTCTATGGAATTCCAATCCTGAGTTTAAGTGATTAAGTTTGGAGGACATTGAAACTTTTAAAATTTTAAGGGATTTTAGTCCACGGAGCATCAAAACCGCGGAGCATCAGAACCACGGAGCATGGAAACCGCGAAGAATCGAAACCGTGAAGCGAGTTCCTTCATAGCCCTTATAACTTACTTTTTAATTAATTAATAGTAATGGTTCGTGGGAGAAGGTGACCGCGAAGAAGGAATGGTTCGCGGAAGTCACAGGCGGTCCGCGAATGAGGCACCTCGCAAAGGAACAAACAGGCAGAGGTGAAGGAGCTCTGGTTTCGTGAAGAATTCAGTAAAGGAAAAATGAAGGGCTCCCTGTATTTATAGGCGTGGTCCCCTGCCACGTCCACCTCTCTACCGCAAAACATCTCAGTTTTAGGACCACTCTACATCGGAACGGCCTCCTCTTCATTCCGATCGACCCCATTCTAATGGGGGGAATTTCTAGGGTCCTGAAAAATCCGCAAAGGAGATTCTACCCAAATTCCCCAAAATAATTGGGGAAATGAATAGAGAAAATTAAAAGGAAGGGACACAAGAAAATAGGTCCATGGACCGGTCCCACGAAAATGTGAAGTACCCCCTCCGTGAAGCGCCCCCTCCACGAATCGCTGTTATTCGCGAAATAGAGGTGGATATCATCCGCGGTCGCGAGGCAGGATGGGCGCCAGTCTGGTTCACTGTCACAAACCGCCCCAATCGCAGACCACGTAGACCGGTTCAAGCTGTATCCACTGTCGTTCGCAGAATAGAGGCGGATCCCTCCGCGGCCGCGAAGCACTCCCTGAGTTCGGTTCACAAGGGGGGAGAGGAGTGCCCAGTACCCACCGCGAATCACGGATTTACCAAGTCAGCAGTAAACTGGGTTACCAGTCATGGGCCTCCACAAAAGGTGTCGTGTGGCCACAGATACAACTCTTCTCCCACTCTATAAAAGGAGACCGAGGGGAAAAGGAAGGGGATTCAGATTCGGATGATTCGAAGGCGGAGAAAGAGAAGAGCGACCAGATTCGGGAGGAAGGATCTTGGAGGAAGGCTAAGGATTTCACAATAGCGAAGTTCCAATTCGCGAACCCGAGCAGGTATAAACTTGGGAATGAACTAATAAGGAACTGAAAATGCATAATAATTTGGTGAACCGAGAACCTAAAATATCAAACTAAAGGGAACCGCGAACCATGGCCCCTTCGAGGACGTACTCCCCATGGAGCAGGGATTTTATGCCTCTTTTGTGATCCACCGCACCGCATAGCACCTTCCTACGTGGGCAGATCCTCGATCGACGAACCCCCGATCGGCGGTGCCCTTGGCTGCCGCTGCTCGCGTGGACCCCTCAGCGTACCCCCTGGTACGCGGGCCGAACCCGAAGCCGCAAACCACCCTGGTTCTCAGGGTGCTCGCCAGACCGCGAACTACCCTGGTTCGCGGGCTGTTCGTCAGACCGCGAACCACCCTGGTTCGCGGTATTTCCCTCAGTCCGCGGACCACCCTAGTTCGCAGATGGCTTCTCCAGTCGCTTAGCACCTTCCTATGCGAAGGGCGCCACTAGTCCTTCATATGTGTGGCCCCTCAGAGCCTTCGAAGTTCTCGTTTCCCGAGCCAGACAAGATCCCTCCAATCCGACCCGATCCTCCGTGACTCCCTCATTGGCCTATTCATCGGCCCCGAGCCGAGGCCTCGACCTGAGCCACCGGATCCGTGTGGTGTAACCCTCAAGTTCATAAGCGCGCCATATTGAGTTCACATACCCACGGTATGTAGAGGCGAATGGGTTTCCCCGACCCTTGAGCAAATTCCCAAAGCATTCCTGGGTTCACATTCCCACGGTAATGTGGAGTATGAGCTCAGGAATCCCCTTTCTGCCCCTCCACTTGTTCTGGTCTCCTCGGGGGTATTAAAATACCCATTATAAGGAAGCCCTCATGCACTGCAGGAGAGGAGATTAGCACAGAAGCACCCCTTTTCCCTCTCCTGATGCTCTTTGATGCATGGGCCTCCTCAGAGTGTATGCCCCAATACATCACACCATGGGAATCCATCTAGGAGTAAGCTCCGACCTTATGGGTTGCTCCATGCGTAAGCCCCACTCCATTCCTCACAGAAGCACCTTTCGCAATGTGATCGTCTGGTCTTTGCTGCCTCTTGTTTCTCACACCGAGCATGACTCACATGGGCTTAGAGTAAGCATCGACGGTGACATCCTCCTATGGGACTCCTCAAAGTGTAATCCCCAATCTGTCACTATGGTCCTCCTCAGAGTGTAAGCGCCAATCTGTCACTCTAGGCCTCCTCAGAGTGTAATCCCCAATTAAGCGAACTACAGGGACATTGATCCATGTCAAGGCATGGTACGTAGGAAGCCTCCATGAGGTTGAAGCCCACCACTCGGTCGTTTCTTCACATCGAGTCCCACCCCCGTACATCATGACGTTAATCTGTATGTGAGAACTACGCGGACTTTGATTTCCCACCACAGGGATACGTAGAAAGCCTCTATGAGGATCAATCCCACTACCCATCGGACCCCCGGTCCATCTTCACATCGGTTCTCTGACACTTATCCGAACTATGTGGACTTTAATCCCTATCTCCTAGGCAGGGTACGTAGGAAGCCTCCAAGAGGTTCAATCCCGACAACTGGTCGATCCGACTATCTTCATATCGGATCACTGCGCCGCTCCTTGTGCCACCTCAGTGAGTCCAGACTCCTCGGGGTCATTAACTCAATGAGGGATGGTAAACCTCATAAGTAAATGATTCTGAGTCCCTGCGTTCTGCTGACCATTTCCCACCAGGGTTGAATCAATGGATACTATGTTTGGGTATAAACCAAAGATTCACGAACATATGAATACATCTTAAATCTATAAGAGATTCCTAGAACAGGAAATAATTCCCCCCAAAAAGGGTTTAATGAGCCCGCCTTCCCATCCTCTCGACCAATGTGAGTTCTTAAGTGTCACTGGTCAGACCATCCGAAAAATGCCTACCTTTGGAAAGCAGGTTCATCCATCATCAGATACGGAGTCGTTGGGTGTTTTGAGGCCGAAAGCCGAAAACCACGAAACAATCACTGACCACTTAAAACATAACATGAGAATAAGGATATGAGAATAATAAAATAACATTTAAAAACTATAATATTCATATCATAGGTCCAAATAAATATCCATTTTATAAATATTTATAATTATAATATATAGTTCATAAATTAATCAAAAACCATAATCCATGTGAGCATAACATTGGCATAAGTTATATAACTGTGTAATAAAAAACATTATAGTATATCATTTCCTTAATAGTCAAGGAATACTTACAAGACTATCAGAGTATATTGGGTTTACTCTCTATGCCATTATAGTTGTCAATGATGACTCCCAGTACAATCATAGAGGATAGATTCCATTACTAAATTGGGTTCACTCTCTATTCCAGTCTTATTTATCTCATGATATATCCATATCTATCAAATGAATTTGGGGGATATATAATTATAGGCCCACCAATCACATAATGAAAATCATTTATATGTGTTCCACAAGATCATAAAACATTAATCATATCATAAATAATGAAAAGAATCATGTTTCATAAATATTTCATCATGGAATAACCCATGGAAAAGAAATGGGTTTCATAAACATTTCATCAATTCATTATGGAAAAACCCGTAGAAAAGGAATAATTTTCATAAACATATTTTCATCATAACCCAAAACTATCCACAAAAAAAGGTTGTTATCATCATATCATACCACTAAAAAATTTTAAGTAACATCAACAGATTTCATCTTAGATAAAGAATGGATTTATAAGATCACTTGGAACATTTCTTGAGGAAATTACACTTTCACTTTGAAATAACATATTAAAAATATAAAAAAATTAAAAAATATTATAGAAAAAGTTTCTATTAATAGAGCCTTGTAAGCTAGTAAATTTATAATCATATTATTGGTGCTCATTATGGTGATAAATTTTTATATGTTGTATAAGTTAGAAGAAAACATTCCATTCAAACCATTGTAGAAAGTCCAAAAATCACCCCTTTTTAGGAAAATGATAAGAAGATTACTTTTAAAACAAATTTTAAAATATTAATCATGGGTAAAAAGAATTTAAAATATAATATAATAATATTAAAAAATTATTGAAAATTTTTTAGTGAAATCATGTTCATTGAAGATAAATGAATTTCAATCGAAGAGAGAAATAAATCCAGTCTTCCTCAAAAAGTTATTTTTTGTATTTTGAGTACATAGAGAGATAAAATTTAAAGAAAAAAAGTATTATCAACAAAAAATTTCAAGATAAAAAAATTAATGGGTTTCATGAGAGGTATATCCAAAAATTTCACCATCAAAAAGTCAATCATAAATAATCCCAATAAACAATGAGTTTGTAACATGAAACCCTTACCTCAAGACCAATTTAATTTGTCTGTATTTAAAACTACTTTATTATAAATAAATATTTATTATAAATAAATTATAGAAATATAATCATATATATCATAAAACATATTATTTAATTTTAACCTTTTATCACCTGTTTATTAACAATTCGTTATTTAAATTACTATTCTAGGTCATAACTACTTCGTTTTTCATTTATATTTTTGTTTGGTAGGTTTTATCATTGCACTTTGATCTTGGTTCCATCATGGTCAGAATTACAATCAGGATATAAATGTAATATATATATATATATATATATATATTCATCCATAAAAGTAGAGATATAAAAATGAATTCCACTATTCATGGAGATGGTAGGACATATATACGCATGAACATCATTTTACCTCTTTTATAGATATAAAAAAAGAAAGGTAAATAATAATTCACTTTTAAATAATAATAATTATATCATATGTATCCATAAAATTAATCCTTATTACCATCTATGAAAATGGGAAACAAAAAACAAATCATACAACTCCATGGAGGTAGTAGTCCACACCTACGCACGAGTGATGTTATAATATTACAATAGATTGGAATACACGGAGGTAGATATGATATTATCATTCCATAAGTATAATTATATCATATATATTATATATGAACATTAAAAATTTATCATCATGTTACTTTTTTCAGTTACTCCTAAACCCCTATTTTGATCATGCTTTGTTTGGGTCTCGCTTAGGGGTGATTCAAGTAAAATTTTGGAAATTTTGAAGTGTTCTTGGGTTATGCATGTTTGGTGCACAGTTTTCCCAAACCATGCACCCTACATATAAAAACTGAACAAACCTAGGTAGTTGGGGTTTTCAGAATTGGAACACAGTTTGAAAAAACATGCACCCACCATAGAGAAATCATTCAACCCCGTCAATAGGGTGAACATCTTGAAAAAATGCGTGTCCCTGAATAGGAAATTGTGTACATAGATTTTAATTAATCATAAATTATTTCAAAAATAATTTAACCCCTTTTTCTTCACCCGCTTAGGTCTAACATGACCTAGAAAGTTTTCCTAGGAATTTAAGGCCCCCAATATCCAATTTTGGTTCCTCTTAACCCCTTTATATGTGAATATCAGTGCAAATAATCATGTTTAATCTCCTCTAATTATGTAAATATTTTATCTTGGTATCTCCCACTCTCTTATTATCTCCTTTATAGGGTTTATTAGAACTCCATATTGTTGGAGGATTGAGTCCACATTGTTTTATATCATGAATCTAGGTTTGATACTCAAATAGCCTTTTCGAACATTCTTTATTGGTATTTCACATCACTAGCATTGAGTAACATGATCCCATGATCTACGGAAGACGGTTTCATTTAGGATTTTCCAATTTATTTAACCCCAAATTTCATTATTTAAATTAAATAGATTTAAATTATATTTTGAAATCCAAATTTTTTTGTTCATTAGGGATTTGAATTTTATTTGGAATGAAATTCGGGAAACCCCCCCCCCCCCCCCCAATTCCAACTAATTGGTTTGAGTTTCTATAATTTGATGGAAAATTGTGGAAATTGAATTGTAGAATTTAAATTATGAAATAGAATTGTGAAATTGATTTGTTAAATTGATTTAAAAATTTTATTTTAGAAAAATGGATTAAATTTTTTGATAAAAACCTGATGGTTTTATCTTAAAAAAGGCATGACTCGATTCAAAAACCATTTTTTTTAATGGAAATTGGTGTATTTAAATTGATAAAAATAGGTTAGTTTTATTTGGAACTATTTTAAAATAAATTTCCCATTATTGATTTTTTTTAGAGAACATGAAATCTTATGTAGTTATTTATTTATCCAACACAACACTCTATTGATTCTTTACAACTCTAACAATTCATATGTAGTGGGACACATCCTTGATAGGATAGTGATGAGTCCTCTTTGACTAGATTCGGAGGGATTTGTCTAGACATATTGGCACGATCACTTATTAGAGTTTGTGGGGATCCCATCACCTAGAACTATCATACCTCATGGAAGATTACTATGTTGCCCATTTTTTTATATTTAAAATATATTCCATTGTTCATAAATTTTTTTACAAATTCCTTATGAATTTATATAAATTGTTTTATATAAAATGTTTATTAATCCATTTTTTAATGTATTTCCATCAATTAAAATGTAAATCATTATTTGTTTTAAATATTCTTTTGAAATTCCATGCCTTTTTATTTCAAATTGAAATGTTTATTTGGTTAATTAATTGTTGAATATTATTATGGAATACTTAGTGAGACATAATTGGTATTTTAGTTCATACCCTACATGTTCCTTCAAGTGATTATATATTATTATCCTCTAGGTTTAAGCAAGGTTAAAGTTCCACTTCGAGGTGGTTCTTGTCATTAATAACTAGATATGGAGAGTTGTGTCCATTGAGACTTGGGTTGTTGTCCCTTTTTTTGTTACATTGTTGTTGTACATTTAGTTTGTTTACCTGTTTGACTTCTGGTATATTTCTCTATGTGGGGTTTTATTTTGGGAATATTGGGTTATAACTATTTCTTCTACTGTTTATATAGAAAAACTATTCCCAATTTTATCTTGTATGATTCCAGGAGATAGTCTCCAACCCATGGGGATCGGTAAAACCCTTTGGACCATGTTAGGATCGGATCAGGTATCAAGGTACCAAGGTATCTGGGATGGTTCCTAAAAAAGTGGCATCACATGTGAAGGTTAAGAATATTTTCTTGACGATAGTATGCAGTTGTGTAATCTTATCGGGACTTAAGAGGTAGTTATGACTTAGTGTCTAGACAACTCTCACTATATTGATCCTTAAGCCACTAAGTGTGGTTTGGGAAATATTTCTTGAGGATTATTTCTAGTATTTTCCCTAATTTTTATTTCAATATAACTAAATACAAATCTTTTATATCTATAATTTGGGGATTAATTTCCATTATTTCTCAGTTTGAGTGTTAAAATGATGTCTTTAATATTGTCTATTGATATTGTGTAGCATTATGCCTCTAAGAAGATGTGTGAATTAGATCCAAGAGGAAGCTATCGATGAACCTCAGTAAGAGAATCCTATTTTGGACAAGAATCTGGTTGAAGTTATTGTTCATTCCATCCAAGATCTATGATAGGAACCTACACCTATTCCCATTCTGGCTCCAACTATGGATCCTCAAAGGGTTGTTTTATAGAATCGTGCTCAAGGGTTACTTTTCCAAAATCCACCACTATTAAAAGTCTCTAATAATCCTCAACTGTATGAGGATTGGTTGAGATATATAAAGCTTCTTTTTGAGTTATTGGATGTTCCTGATGAAATTGAGGTGAAATGGACCACTTTAACTGAGAGTTACATGGTAGGGGATGGTGGGACATGATGGTGATAAAGAATAATCATGAAGGCATAGAGTGGAAATACTTCAAGGTTCTTTCATAGGGTTGTTCTATCCAAAGTCTATGGTGCTTCCTAAGGATTAGGAGTTTTTTAAACTCGATAAAGTTGACATGACCTTGATAGAATATGCAAACTATTTTGATAAGATTATACAGAGTTCATAATATATTATGTTAAATTAGAAGATGAATACTATACGGTTTAAGTTGGGACTTTGATATGATTTTCTCTCTTAGGTTTTCTTGTTAAAGTTGTCTTCATGTGATGATGTGTCGGATAGGGTGTTAATGTTTGAAATGTACCTGGATGGAAAGTAAGGTTTTATGGGACTTCCTTTTTCTCCAAGTGTATGTCCTATGAGTTCCCATAAAGTGAATATGAATCATGATGATTCTCATGGTGTTTCTCAATATTAAGGATTTTATAGACCTCATATGGTGCCTAAAATATACCCTTTGATTTGTTACCAATGTGGCAATCCAGGTCACTCGAAATTGAGTTTCACTAAGGCACCCAATATATGCGCTTCCTAAGGATGCTTAGGTCACGTGAATAAATTATTTCATTTTTATTCCACTCCACGCAGTGGAATGTTATCATCATCAACTACTAATATTGAGCTGAAATATTATGTTTTACAAACAAATAGGTTCTAACCATAGGAATCTAGAATGAATATTCTTCATGTAGTGTAAGATTATCTAAAAGAAACAGATGCAGTTCCAGTGAATTTGAGAGGTCCCATCACTATAGATTCTTTATTAGTGACGGTTATTTTATACTAGTTATTATCATTCGTTTATTTCTACTCATATTATAAATATGATAATTCTTCATATGGATATTTTATCTTATGTGATGGATATAACTACACCCCCCAGAATGAAGAGATAGCATGGTCTTTGTAGTCATACTTGTGTTTTCTCATTATTAGTTATTTAGATTTATTTAAATTTTCTAGTTACCTACATTAAACCTATAAATGTCATATTCTGGATGGATCAGCTAATTTCTAAAAAAGCTATAATTGATTGTTACCTTCATTCGGTTATCTTTATAACACCTAATGGGGTGTTTCATATCTTTCAAGGATAGTGGGACCTAATGTCAAGTAGATATTGACCCACTTATCTATATTTGTGGAAGGTAATATAATTGTTTTTTTAATCTAGAGTGGTAATCATTAAGTGATTATCTTACTCCATTTTCCACTGAGTTTCCTGATATTTTCCCTTATGAATTCTATGATTTCCCACCAGTAAGGTAGGTAGAGTTTTTTATAGATTTAATTTCTAGTACTCAACAAGGTTTATTTATTCTTACTTTATTTAACAGACTAAAATGAAATAACTGAATACTTAGTTAGATGATCTTTTATAGAAATTATTTATACGTCTAAGTGTGTCACCGTGGGTGGCACCTATTTTATTTGTGATGAAAGATGATGGGTCAATTCTCTTTTTCATTGATTATAGGAATCTCAATTGAGTCACAATAAAGAAAAAAGATATATTTATATATATTGAAGATCTATTAGACTATATATAGGGGTGTTTCTTGAAGATTTATCTTCGATCTTGTTATAATAATTTGAGAATAAAATAATATGAATTTTAGAAAACCACATTTTGGATTTTTTATAACCATTATGTGTACCTTTTAATTCCGTTTGGTTTAACTAGTGATACTATAGTTTTTATGGATTTAATGAACAGGATGTTCCATAAGTATCATAATACATTTTTTTTGTATTTTTGGATTAATCCTTGTTTACTCTATGTTTGAGGAGGATCATGTACATCATCTGAAATAATTTTTTTATGTTTTGAAAAATCACTAAGTTTATTCCATGGTTTTGAAATTTTATTTCTAGATTTGGGAAGGGAATTTCATGGGACATGTAGTGTTGGAACAAGGTATTTCATTTTATACTAAAAAACTGAAAGTTTTTATGACATGGGAACAACCATGAAATAGTTTTGATATTCTAATATTATTTGGTTTATCTGGGTTTTATCTGTAATTTTTAAATGGGTTCTCAAATTTTGATTCATTGATGACTACACTAAATCTGAAAGGAGTGAATTTTTCTTAGGATGAAAAATTTCAAAGTTATTTTTTATCTGAAATTTATTTTTATTACTACATCATTGTTGACTAATCCAAATTTCGGACAGGGCTATGTTCTCTTCTGTGATGCACTAGGTTCATGTTTTGGATACATTATTATGTAGGGTGATCATGTAGTTGTTTATGGATAAAAGATATTTTATTCCACATGAGATAAAATACCCAACCAATAACCTTGAACTCGTAGTTGTGATGCACACACTTAAGAGTTGGTAGTTCTACCTTTTCAGAGAAAGGTTTATCGTGTAATTAGACCACAATATCTTCAGATATATGTTATCTAAAAAATATTTAAATCTCTGCTAGATGAATTTTGTGGAATACCAACAATCCTTTGACTTCGACATCACATATACCCTGAGGAAAGATAATATCATCACAGATTATTTGAATAGGAAACTTCCAACCATGGTTGTGAAAGAATTACTGGATGAATGGAACTTAATGGATCTTTTTGTACACTTTAGTATTAGACCTTGAAAATTTGGGGCAGAGATTTCCTTGGATAGTTTTCAATTGAAATATTCTCTTCTCAAAATTATTCTCAAGGAATAGAATCTTGATGGTCAGTTTTTTAGGATTAGAGACATTATTTGGTGTGTAAAGACCATTTCTGAGTGTTCCTTCTCCATGGAGGGAATTTTATGTTATCTAAATCGTTATGTGGTACTGCTATTAGTCATTAATGTTGTGATGGGTGATTTCCATAATTTCTAGTGGGTAGTGAACCCATGATCCAAAAAGGTTTTATATGACATACAAAGATGATTCTGGTGTCCATGTATGAGATTAGAAATTTCTGAATTTGTTTCACATTGTCATACATGGAAACATGTCAAGGTCAAGCACTAGAGATGTTCAGGTTTGCTTTAGCCACTACTATTGATGACTTGGAAGTGGGTTGAGATATTAATGGGCATTTTGATTGGGTTTCTGCATACCGAGGAAAAAAAGAATGGAATATGGGTTTTTATTGATAGGTTGACTAAATCGGCTCACTTCTTACCCATTTACGATTCAATCAAAGTGGAGGAGTTGGTAAATCTCTACATGAAAGATAATGTTCATGTTCATATAGTTCCATCAGTCCTAGTATTTGATTTGGATCCTTATGTAAATTCTATCTTATGGAGTGGCATTTATAAGGTACTGGGAATTCAAGTCTATTTAAGCATGATGTACCATCTGTAGTCATATGGATAGATAGAAATAGCTATACATATTCAGGAGGATATTCTCAACTCCTAAATTCTTGAATTTAGTGGGGCTTGGGATGAAAATTTATATCTAGTTAAGTTTTTTCATAACAATAGTAACTAGTGCGTGATCAGAATGTGTCCTTTTGAGGCCTTTTAGGGATGAACTTGTAATTATCTATTGTGTTATTCAGATATTGGTGAATGTTCCATGGTCGGAGAAATCATGGTTCAAGAAATGACAACAAAGATTCTATTGATTTTTTAGAGAATATTTATTGCTCAAATTCAGTATAAGTATTATATTGATCATCATCATAGACCATTGGATTTATCAATTGGTGATCAGGTGTTATTGAATGTTTCACCCCATTTTGGTTAGTGATTTTTTTAGAGGAAAGGGAAATATATTCTATGTTTTGTGGAAAATTTTGAGGTTGTTGTTCAGGTGGAAAAATTGTCTTACCATTTTTCACTTCCACTATAGATAACGTTGATACATAATGTGTTCCATGTATTTTACCTTTTTTATCCATCTCAATTTATGATATGGAGTGATCTTGACATCAAGAATAATTTATTTTTGGTTGATAATCTAGTGAGGATATTTGATTATAAAACCATTTTACTTTGTGGGAGGACGATACCCTTGGTTTGAGTGATATAGCAGTGCGGTACTAATTCTCATGAGACGTGGCAGAGGGAGGTATTGTTGGTAGACCAATGGACACATCTTTTAACATTGAAGTATCTTAACATGATTTTTTGGGACATAATGTTTCTATGGTGGGGAGGTTGTAACATCCTATTACTATTTTTAGGAACTCCTAAACCCCATTTGTGTTCATGATTTGGTTGGGTCTAATTTAGGTGTTATGTGGGTGGAATATGAAATTTTTTAATGGGTCTTGGTATGTGGATGATTGTAACATGGTTTTTCCGAACCATGCACCCTCCAAATAGAAATTTTTCTAACCCAGGTTGTTGGTGTTTTCATGGTTAGTGCATGTTTTGACAAATCATGCACCCACAAAGGAGAAACTATGAAACCATATCACCCGGGGTGCATGGATAGGGCACATAGTTCAAAAAATTGTGTGGCCCTTCCCATGAAACCTTGGTCTTGACATTTAATTAATCTAAAAATTCTTTTAAAAATTCTAGAACCCTTATTTCTTTCACTGCTTGGGTCCAACTCAACCTAGAATATTTTCCTATGCATTTGGGTCTCAAATGATCCAATTTTTTTACATAAAAACCACTCTTTAGAAGGATTAATGCATGATAAATCATGTTTGGTCTCCTCTGGGTATGTGAATCATATCTCTTTGTCTTCCCCATAATTTTCTTCTCTCTTTCCTACGGTTTATTAGATATTTGTATTATTGGAGGACCAAATCCCTATTTTTATAGATCTTGAATCTATAATTTATTCTCAAATGTCCTTTGTCGACATTCTTTATTGGATTTTCCAATCATGGGAGTTGAGTTATGTAATCCCTTGATCTATGATTGGTGGTTCTATTTAATATTTTCCAACTAATTTAACCCCAAATTTCATGATTTAAATTAAATTTCATTTAGTTATATTTTGAAAACCTAAATTGTTATAAATTGGGGATTTGAATTTGATTTGGAATGAAATTGGGGAAAATCCCCAATTACAATGACTTGAGGCATGTTTTTTAAATTTGAGGGAAGATTTTGGAAATTTATTTGTAGAATTAAAATTGTGGAATTAAATTGTAAAATTGATTTTTAAAATTTATTTCAAATTTTTATTTGAGAAAAATGTCTCAAATTGTTTTGATATAAACCCGATGGTTTTATCCAAGAAAAAGGATTGATTTGATTAAAAACATGTTTTGGTTTTTAAATGAAGATTTTCATATTGAAATGGATAAAACTGTGTTAATTTTATTTTAAATAGTTAAAAAAATAAATTTTTGATTATTGATTGTTGTTAGAGCACATGAATGCATGGGTAGTTAGTGAGTTATATGGGACAAAACTCTATTAATGCTTGAAAAATATAAAAAACCCATATGCAGTAGGTCACATCCTTGATGGTATAGTGATGAGTCCTCTTTGAACTGTGTCTAAGGGATATGTGTACACATATTATTGTTATCACATATTCATGTGTGTGGGGATCCCATAATCTAGAACTATCGTACCTCTTGGCAGATGATCATCTTGCTAATTTATTTATATTTAAAATATATTTCATTATTTTTAAACACTTTTAAAATTTCCTTATAAATTTATATGAACAATTTTATATAAAATTTTTATTTATCCAATCTTTTAAATTATTTCCATCAATTTAAATGTAAAACATGATTTGTTTTAAATATTTTTTTGAATTTACATGCTTGTTTAGTTAAAATTTAAAGATTTATTTGGTAAATTAATTTTGTAATATTATTATGGAATCATTAGTGAGACCCTATTAGGATTTTATCCCACACCCAAGCTATTCCTTCATGTGTTTGTAGATTACCATCTTTTAGGTTCGAGTATGGGTAAAGTACCACTTGGAGGTGGTTCTTGTCATTGATCCTTGGGCTTGTAGAGTTGTTTCTATTAGGAATTGTGTCCTTATCCTGTTTTCTGGTACTTTGTGGTTGTATATTAGTTTTTTTTACCTATTTGAATTATAGTTCAGTTTTCCTTATAAAGTTTTCCTTTGATCATACTAACTTGTAACTATTTTTTTCCACTATTTTTGTGAAAAAGTAGTTCCTAGTTTTATCTAGTATGATGTCATGTGCTAGTCACCAACCCTTGGGGGTCGAGAATTCCCTTTGGGCCATGTCAGGATCGGCTCGGGTATCAAAGTACCCGGGTATCTAGTCTGGTACATGAAAAATGAGATCATAATACACATCCATATAATATTATTATGAAAAATGACATGTACTTATTTGTGGAGATAATAAGCCATATGTATTCACAAGTGATATTTTCACATCCTATCTGATGGGAAAGAGGGTTTATAATGATAGTTTCATAATAATAATAAAAGTTAAATATATTGAGTATACTAAATTTATTATTTTATGATAAATACCATATATTTAGAGGAGTTAAAATAAGAAGTAGGGAAAATAATGTGATCACTTAAGGGTATTAACTCTTATTTGAAATAACTCCTTTAGATATCCTTTTAAGGATTCTAGGGTTTGTCATTTGGGATTATAAAAACCTTTAAAATTTGTCAAGGGATGTTTAGAGGGGATTTTTTAATGTTTTTTTAGAATATAATGCTCAAATTAGTGTAAATAAGCAGATGGATGGTGTCCTTTTATAAGGGTGGGGAAGGATACACATGGAATTTTTTAAAAGATTAAAATATAATAAATTAATTCTCAAGAAAAATGATTAAAAGGGACCAATAATTTAATAAAATGAGACTGTGTTTTCTAAAACATCCTCCAATGAAATTTAGAAAGGTTTTCGTGTCATTTTAAAACATATCCTTTAGATTAACTCAATCATTAACCATTTTGACCTTAACCGTGGTAATAACTATTTCAATCTGAAAGGGTTAAAAATTCTACCAAAAATGAAAAAAATGACTCATAAATGGACTATGGTTGATTATTTAAACCATATCATACATGGTTAATATTTTTATGAATTTTAAATCATTTAATAAATTAATATTTATTATAAGATATCATTAATGTATATTTTAGAGATATTCTATTAGTTTGAATTTTAAGACACCAAGAAAAATCTAGACTTTAAATATGATATTATACCTAATATTTCATATGTATATAAAAAATTACTATATAAAAATAATTCCGGCGAATTATATTACTTTTAATATTTTTAAAATATTTTTTTTTATTTTTTTATTAATCGAAGAAATATCATGTATATGTTAAATAAGTATTTATGCTAATTATAAATTACTAAAAATTAGAAATAAATTATAATCACAAAAATAATTTCATTATTCTCAATATAAAAATTAATTTTCTTCAACAACTTTGTTTTTTACCTATTTGAAAACATAATAGTTATTTAAATATAAGATATTGACATTTTGTAAATTTCTTTGCTTTTAATATTATATAGGTCATTTTTATGGAATAATATCTATTAAACAATTAAATTTATAAACTATGTTGATAATATTTGAATTTCATTCATCTAATAATAATTTTGTAGAAACAATATTGGCCATAACATTTAGTTTTAAATAAGGTTAACCAAATTTTCTCTATACCGAGGTGAAAGTTTTTAACACGTTCAGTATTCATAGAGCCAAAATATAAAATACACCTATTTAAAAAATTTGCAAAACCTAATTCCAAATATGGAATCTATTTCACAATATTAAATTTTTATAAGTAGAATAAATTAATTTTAAAATAAGAATGTAAAATGCGATGAAAACAGATTTTTAGAAAAATCTATTTTTAAGCATAAAAAGGAGTTTATTCTTATCGCTTGCCTAGAAAAAAGTATACATAATGTTAAAAAAATTATTAAATATAAAATATATAAATTTTATTAAAATAAATCAATAATAGTAATGAGTTTAATTTATTTAAATAAAACCACATTTCATGCATAAAAACTATTTTTCAGAAAAAATGTATCTTTTACTTCAAAATTATTTTTACATTCATTTCTGATCAATTGATAACAAATAAATTTATTTTATACAATTTTAAACCATATATTTTTCATAATATAATTATTCCTTTTTATATTTTACAATTTAATGTTTTTTTATAACAGTATGCTACATTAAGGTTCATTTAGACATGGGGTTGTGCGTATCGCCAGATATCAAATTAATTAATTTTATTTGAAATTAAATATATCATAAAATCATAGGTTGTTACATTATACTCCTATTAAAATTAATTTCACTATAAAAATTATATTATATTTATACAAAAAATGTGGATACCACCATTTCATTACATCCTCGAGATCCCATTAGCTTCTTCAAATTTCTGATTCCTCTAGAGAACTTTAAACAGGTGAGTAGTCTTTTTCTATATACCTTTATCTCAATGATCCAAGATTTATTTTGATTATTATTTTTTGGAAGTATCATTCTGTAATGGTATGACCTATGATATCAACACTTGTGAAATACTAGGTATGTAATTCCTCATAAGAGATACATGGAACACATCGTGAACTTGAGAGAGGTTCGGTGGAAGAGCCAACCAATAAGCTACAGCCCCTACTAAATCAAGAATATAAAATGGAAAAATATAACAAGGACTAAAATTTCCATTCCTTAAATATATCACAACCTTTTTCTAGGGATAAATTCATAGAAAAACCTCCTCACCAATTTAAAACTCCATATCACACTGATTATTATCAGAGTAACTATTATATAGACACTAAGCATCCTTGATGTGATTTCGAATATCTCTAACTTTATCTTCTATTTACTCATCTATATTAGATCTCAATATCTTTATTTCTCCAACTCTATTCCATCACATCAGAGTTGTTCACTTCTTTCCCAAGAGGGATTCATAAAGAGCCATCTGAATGCTTGAATAATAGATATTTTATTATGAAAATTAAATTAGATAAAGATGATGATTCTAACAAACTTTAAAATCAATAAAATAAGATCATATAATATACACTAGGTTTTTAATGGTTCTCCAATAATAATTATATATTTTAGGATGATTCACAATACTAAAACTTAACTCTCTATATAGATCCTTTTATATACGTCACCAAAACATCAAGATAAACCTCAAATCCCAATAAGATACAATTGAATGTGGTACTCTAAGTAACATTATATATTCATTAATATGTATTATAGAAATATTATCAAAAGAGAAAAATCCTCTAATACTAATGAAGTGTACTAACGTTAAAATATGATTGACTACAACCCAAATAGAATTATAGAATTTTGAATTTTTGGGTAGTCTAATGAAAAAATCCATGGGGATATTTTCCCATTTCCATTATGGTATGGGTAATTATTGTAATATCCCCTTAAAATTCTATCACTCAACCCTAACCTACTGATATAAAAACACCAACATACTTAATCTTTGACATCTATCTTAATTCTATCCCACTATAAATACTATTTCAGATCTCTATACATATTCATACTTCATGGATGAATATAGAATAATGATCTAAGATCCTCATCCAAAAAAATACTTCTTAAAATATTTTATGGATGTAACAGATACACATTTACTCATGATTATAATTTCATAAAAATCAAGGTCAAACTCAGGAAAACTTCTCACCTTCTTTTACATCTCTACATCTTCCTTTAATGTCTATTTAATATTCACCTAGATAGATGATCAAACACTCATTTTAACAAGATAATATTTCTCTCATTCCATAAATATTTAAATATACATCCTTTACAAATATTAAAATATTTTATCTTTTATGATCCTCATCATAAATAAGTTTTCATGATACTTTTGACTTAGAGCATCTTCCACCTTGTACACTTTCCCAAGTTGGAATTATATTGAGTAGTAAAAATATTTAATCAACTCCAACCATCCTCTATGAAACTTATTTAGAACTTTATAAGTGAGTATATATACTTAAATAATTTATTATTAGTATATATATCACACCATTCTTTGTAAAGATAATGTCTCCATATAATTAATGTAAAAATTACCATAGATAACTCCAAATCATAAGTTGTGTAAATTTTCTCATGAACCTTAAATTAGAGTGAGGCATAAGATATAACCATATCATTATTCATTAGAACTAATCCTAATCCCTTAATCTATGCATCACTATATATTATAAACCCTGCTCCATTGTAGGTTAATATAAGAAAAGGTACACTTACTAAACAACTCTACGGTTCCTTGAAATTTTTATAAAATTGTTCTATTCAATGGAAGTTGATTCCATTTTGAGTTAACATGGTCATAGAATTATACATCCATGATAAATTATTTAAAAATAGTTCATAATATCCAAGAAAACCAAGAAAACTATAAATCTTAGTTACAGTGGTTGGTCTGGGTGAACATTCAATAACTTATATCTTTGATGGATCCACAGATTTACATTCACCTAAGATTTTGTAACAACCCAAGTAATGTTAGGATAAATCATTTTCATATATTTATTAACTATATTTTATTTATTTATATTCACTATAAAAAACATAGGTAATTTTTCATTTAAAAGGAAAAAGGCTTTAATTCTAATCAAATTGGGATTTTATGCATTATATAGTTTTATTTAAATAATTTATTTATATATTATAAAATAATAATTTAAAAAAATAAATAATTTCATTTATGTATTAATAATTTCAAAATTATCATAGGACAATTTCATTTAATTTACTGAAAATTTTTATTTTTCAATGAATAGTGGAAAACATTGATATTTACTAAAAAATGTTTTTTCTTTTAAAGTATTTATAAAGTTAAATTATATTTTGGATTAGTTTTAAAATTTAATTAGTTCATTTATATTAAAAATAATCCAATTATTTAATTTGGAATAAATTTTATTCTTGAATTTAGTATAAAAACATTTTTGTACTTAAAAATTCATTTTTTGGAAAAAAAATCGATTTTTCATCGCATTTTGCAGGAATATTTTTAAATTAAATTATAATAAATATTAAATTGAATATTGAAAAATGGATTAAATAATTGGAATAAAGAGATCTATATTTGTAAAATATTTTCTTTTTATTTTTAGTCATTATAAATAGTAATCAAGGTAAATTTTTTTCCATGGTAAAGGTAAAATGGCTTAATTAATGGTAAAAAAATGTCATAAGGACTAGAAAGTAACCATATAACTTGTCTTAATTTTATTTTAATATTATATTTCATCCATAATAATCCAATATATGAATATATGACCCTTTTCCCCTTTTTCTATGATTTTTTCCATTATAATATTTTATGTAAAGAAAAGTAAAAAATGGCATTCTCTTTTTTTGTTAAATTTAAATTTTTTACGTAATGATAAAAATAAGATATGTTTGGTTATAAATATTAATTATAAAAATATAATTTTAAATTTTCATGGTAATTTATTCCTTTTTTTAGGGGTTAAATAGTCACCTTAAACTCTTGTGCAACGCTGATACAATATTTATTTAATTAACGGGAAAATAAAATAAATGCTTTTAGAAACATTAAAAGTAACATAATTTGAATTTATTATTGTGTTTCAAAAAAACTAAAGGAAAATATAAAATTTTAGAAATGTATTAAAGTATTATATTTGAATTCCATTACTATTAAAATATTTTTCAAAGTCAAGTAAAATGAATAGTTCCCAAAATGACATTAATGATATTTTATAATAAATGATATTGTATTAAACGATGTAAAATTCTTTAAAATCCTATATTCTTCCAAATTATTGGTAAATATATTTAAATATCAACCATGGTCCATTTAAGGTACAATTAACCTATAATAGTATTTATATTAACCCCTTATTAGTAAAAACATTGATATCAGTGTAATTGTAAAAATGGTTAAAAAAGGATTAAAATAAAAAAATGTAAGATTAAAAATATAGTTGAAACATTTAATTTTATTATGATATGGTTTTGAATCATCCGAATCTTATATTATAATATTACCAATTTGGATACATTTTAATTTGAAATTAATTTATATTAATATAAAACTTTACAAAATTCATAGAGTGCCCCTCCCCTCTTTTAAAATTGAACCTATTATTCACTTTTTTAACACTTTATAAGTATTTTTATTCATAAAATACCTAATAAAATACCATTCTAACATCCCTCCACATTCCCTAGTCGCCTTGGTATTATTATAAAACTAACCTATGAATGGTTATTTTCTAAACATTGAGAGGTTGTTCGAAGAAGAGTTATTGTTTTTAACCAAGACTTTTCATTTTATTTCTACTTATGCACCATTAAAATATTATTGAAAAATGATTAAAAATAATAAAATTATATTTAATATAGATATATTATATTATTTTTATTTAATATCTTAAATATATCTCCTCATTTATCAAATGAGAAACAAAAACTTCATTCGTGTGTATGGCGGACTACTGGATCACGAACTGATGTAATTTGTTTTCCATCACCACCTCTCATGGATGGATATAATGATGTATTTAAGGAATATATATCATATTCATGACATATTTATAATTCTTAAAATATAAAATATCTTCTACTTTCTTACCATTCCATTCACTGATAAATGATAACATCGTTCGGGTGTTTGTGGGGACAACCACCTCCATGAAGCGATATGATTCGTTTTTCATCAACACATCACATGAATGATATATATAAGTAAATTAAAATAAATAATATTTTATTAATTACATAATTATAATTATAGAAATATAAAATAATATTTACCTTCTTTCCATAATTACCTTTGAAATTTTTAAATGTTACTCATGGGTATGTATGACATGTTGTATTCATGAATGTAGTGTAGTTCATTTTTTAAATCCTTATTTCATGGTTAGTTTTAAAATTATTATATATATATATATATATTATAACACCCCAAGGTTTTAAAAAATAAATTTAAATTCATGAAACTATTTTTAAGTAGATATTTATTACTAGCCTTTAAGCATAATTTTGCATCATCTATGTTTTGAATTTTGAAAAACGGACATCTACTATTCCGATTGGTAAGTTATTTAGGGTATAATGGAACCAGCTTGATTTTTGGTGAATAGTAACCTAACCTTATGAATAATAATTTTAATATTAATATTACCCAAATGAATAGTAATTTTTATTATTATTTTATTTTCTTAAGGTTATAAGATAATAAAATGTTGATTAATTTTTCAAGGTGTTAAAAAATGAGTTATATATTTAAAATTTTTATTTTTGAATAAATTATGATTTTATTTAAAAATTAAATTAATAATATTTAGAAAATTACTTTCAAAAAATGGAGTTCATTTTTTAATTTTACACTTCATAAAATGGTTAGGGTAAATTTTTGATATTTTTCTGAAACAATTGAATTTTTGGTGAAAAGTAAAAATACAGTTTTGAGTTTTCGGTACGTTTAATGACATCATTAATGATGTAATAATTATGTTAGACTTTTTTATAGTAAAATAAGATATTATGTTTTCCAAGTGGATACTACTATGTGAAAATACCATGGTCAAGCCCGTGGTTTTGTAAATAACACAAATGAGGTGTCCCTTGGAAATTAATAAAATATTCCCTCACTTTTGTTATAAATACCAACACATTACTTCATTCCATGAATTCAAAATTCCTCACAAATGAATATCTAGTCTTCTTAACTCCCTATTATTCCTTCAAATGTGTCCTCAATCCCCTATGGTCGCAACCTTCATGTCTTAGGAGTTACTCTACAAAGTAATGGAATTCTCAACTTCTTTTTTTCATTCAAGTTCTCTTTTATGTTGTATAACTTTCAAGTTTCCATAACATGTTCTTATTTTTATTTTATTCTGTATATATATGGTATTATGATTCATTTATGGATGGGTTACCCCTATCCCCTCTATTTTTAATGTTTTTTAAAACCATGTTTCCTAGTCGTTAAGTTGTAGAATTTTCATCTCAAAATCTCTCTCTTTTTCAAGCACTATTATTATGTTATTATCTTTTAATTTAAATTGTCTAATGTTAGGATATGCCATTACATATCCCCCTTACATTATATATTATATATTAATGATTATATACCATTTTTCTCTCATTGATATATTTTATAAATTTTTAAGTGACATTGTTAGGCTGCCGAATTTTTTCAAGGGAATTCTTAGCTCAATTTCCATTCTTTGGGTTAACCTTCTTCTATATTCATTATGTGGTATTAAGATTATTGGTTTAATGAATTTTTTTATATTATTCTTCACTATGTGAATTTATATTGTATACACATATCCATTCAATTATATTAATTATCACTCCAATTATATTTTAAGGGACTTTCTTTTTTAAAATCCTTTTAAAACCCTCTTTAATAAATTTCAAAAGGATTGTTTTTTATATGTATATGTCATGAGTGGTTTATATTAATTTCAAGATACGTTATTCTCATGATATGTTCTTGATAAATTATTTATGTTGGTTTGACCCCACTATAGCTCAATATATGTTGGGTTGATCCCATTATAGCTTGAGATATGACGGGTGAGCCCTGTTATAGCTCTTCAATCCATTAGGTAATCCGGAGGTGGAATTTGACCAAATGGTTATTCCATGTCTAAGGGAGATTGTAAGAGTGATGTGGTAAAAATATCCCAAGTAAACTACATGATGTTTCCATGCATGTTAACAAGTTTTATTAAATGGTTTTTATTGTTTGTTATGTTATCACTTGACTAACAAATTATTTCCTTATATCCCTTAATAAGCTTTTTGTGCTCATCCCAAATTTTTAAATTTTTTTCATAGGTTATAAGTATGTGTAAAATAAAGAAGAAAGAAAATTTAAATTTCATGAAGATTTTTCAAATGAATTATTTTTTATTTGAAAAGTTTTATACTTTAAAAAAATGGATATTGGTTTAATAGTATTTATAAGTCTGATTATGAGATGATATGTATGTTTTATGTCCTAATTACCTAAATCTCTAAACCAGAAAAGATCCTCATTGTGTAGGAATTTATTTTATTGTCTAAAACTCAGGACTATGTAATGTTTTAAGGCCAGGTCCTTATATATATAAATTATAATTATAAAATGATTATGTTTTGGGATATGATGGAATAATGACCACTTTGACCATATTCAACCAAAAAAATTATATTTGACATATAAGATGAATGTCATCAAAAAATTTGATGTGAATATAATCAATTAGAAATTTTATATAACATTATTTCAAATAAAATAAAATAATGATGAACTTCAAAGATGTTATTATGGAATTAAATAATTAACATAATATTTTTCCAGAATATGAAAAACATACGTGGTGAATCAAACTCAGGGTATGATACTTTATTTTAAAAAACCTCTTTTAAAGTCTCCATTCCAACTATTTATCATACATAACCATGTTATTAATAAAGATTTATAGATTTATTTATATGTAAATTAAATAATTATAATATAAATTTTATGTTTCTCTTGACTTTCTTTCTATGCTTTTTAAACAGAATCATTTTATGGAAGGACTTGAATTTATTTTAAAAGGAAAAAATGAATGATCTATTTTAACATATATGGTATCAAAGAATCCCCCCCCCCAACATAACCATTATTTTATATTTTGATTCATTTATAATATTCAATGTTTTATTCAAAGAAAACCCTATTTCACTTATTCTGGTTAATTTATTTTTTCAAAATAGGTTTTTTAAAAGGAAATGGTATTTGGATAACCAAATGTGTTTTTCATACAGGTTTAAAAGATTTTTTAATGGATTTATTCATTATTTTTTCCTTTGATATTAATTTTGATTATGGGTGAGCCCTATAAATATTATACAATGGGTGTTCCTAGATAATTCTCTAATGTATTGAGTAATTATTATACCCTCTGAAAAATTATGTCGGAAGTTGATCGTATTGTTATTTTAATAGTAAGATTTATGTAACGGTTATATGAAGAAGATTTACCAAGGAACCTACATAAATTTTTGATGATTTATAATGAGTTTTTATGGAAATAAGTTGATTTATAAAGGTAATATAATATGCCCTTTTTAAAGGTAAGATTATTCCCTTTCAGGGTAAAAAGAAAGTTTCTAAGAATATGTTCTTTATTATTTCTCATGTTTTCTTAGAAACCATCATTACTATTATTTTTATGTTATGTTTTCTAATAAATTATTTTGTGAAAAACGTTGGTTAGAGAATCATTTTTCATTTATAAGTAAATGATTATTTAATTCATGGTTTATTATATTGAAGAAAAACTCCCTTTTTGATCTCATGGTTATAAAATGGAATAACATGATTCTTTCTTCATTTATGTACCTTGTTGATATTTTTAGTCTCTTACCATATTTTAAAAAACATCATTGGGTTTGAGGATGGGTCAGAAAAAAGGATATGTAAAGTTTAAATTTATGAACATTTTTCATGAAAATAAAACACATTTCTTATTAAAAGGTTTGTTTTGTTTGAAAAATGGAAATTGAATATAAGTGTACATTTTATTATATATAGATTTTTTATATGAGTATTATGACATAACTCTCTAAAAATAAAAAACTATAAATATATTTAGTAATTTAAGAAGGTGAAATTTAGTCTAAAGATATTAAAATTAATAATGTTCAAGGTTGGGTCCTTATGTACGTATCATAGAATAGTTTAAATAACTTTAGTGTTTATTATAATGTTAATTGAATACCAATAATGGTTTTTTACTTTATAGTTAATTTTATTTGACGTATAATTTAAATATTACCATTTTACTTCACCAAAACTATGTATATTCAAAATGGTTTTCTAAAAATGAAATAGGGAAGAATAATTTGGAAGGAATCATGGGGATGATATCCTTCCAAATCAAAAACTTGGAATTGATGGAATTAGAAAGGACTAGTTTTTTGTAGTGATGTATTAGTTGAGATATTTTATAAATGTAGGTGGTATCCATGTGAGGGAGTAACTCTATTCATTATTAAGGAACATTTCTACAGTGTATAATTTCATAAAACAACACCCTATATCATTTAGTGGATCATCTGACCTAATGATAGTTAAATGATATATTATAGCTTGGGAGTATATATTTTAAGTCATGGGTTGTTCATAGAATAAAAATTTAACCCTAACTATTTATCATTTTTAAGATGGGGATGACCAGTGATGGTTAATGATTATAAATATTAGATAAATAGAAAAGAGTTATTTTGTGGAATGCGATAAATTTAAGAATATTTTCCTTGAGAAATAGTTACCTAAATTTTTTCAAAATATAATGGAAACAAAATCTGTAATTAAGAAAAATGAAGAACATTCTATGGTTTTATATAAAGAAAACTTCACCCAATTGGAAAGGTACATCGTAAATTTTATTCGGGACTTGATAGTAAAATTAATCAGTTTTAGTCAAGATTGAGACCAAGGAATTTAAAGGAATTGGATTCTCATGAGTTAAAAAGTTATGTGAAACTTTTTCAATGTTCCAAGAAGGTTTAAATAGAGTTTACCAATGGTCATGTATCCTATAACAACAATAAGAATAAAATTTCTAGATATCAAGAAATGGGGAATCATCCATCAATAAAATTATGAGGTAAAAAAATTGATTTTCCATATTGTTATAAGTGTGGTAAAATACATCCGGGAGAAATTATTATAAAATATGGGAAGTGTTTCTAATGTGTAAATATTGTAAATGTGTCTCGTGACTATAAGAAAAATTATCAGATATATAATGAGAAACCTATGGTAAGAAGTTTTAATTAAAATGAGTTGTGGAATAATGGAAATAAAATTTTGTAGTTACTCATAGTGGAAATCATCAAAACTGAAAGAAAAAAAGGTATGTAAAATCATTTTCTACTACTATATTATAATTTGGTCCATGTAATGAAGTGGTGATATGTACATTACTCATTTATTTAAATTATTCCATTACTATATTTGACTCTGAATCATCACATTCCTTT
Source organism: Viscum album (assembly GCA_963277665.1). NCBI lineage: Eukaryota > Viridiplantae > Streptophyta > Magnoliopsida > Santalales > Viscaceae > Viscum > Viscum album. Next base: position 739,011,895 of record OY728123.1, on the reverse strand, counting down.
ATTTATAATGAATTTTCTATTAAAATAGTAATAACACCTCATGAAATGAAGATATAAATTTTTTATAAAAACTATAGGAGGAAATATTAAAGAAGGGGGATTTATACTAATATTCCAATTGTTATTAGGATTATGGTATTTCTTTTGAATCTCATTGAACTATCCATATTATAGTTCGATAACATTTTGGGAATTAATTGGCTTTTATATTATTATGCTAAGATATATTGTAGAGATAATAATTATTTTTCAATTATTTCATGCATTTTATAACCAAAAAAGAGGTTAAGAAATTGAATAGGGATGGTAGTGAAAGTCACATAGATTATATTGCGTAAATGAAAGAAGTTGTTTGTTTTTGTTAAGTTCTAGTAGTTAATGAATTTGTGGATTTATTTCCAATTGATTTACTGGGTTTTATTCATGATAGAAAGGTTGAATTTACTATTGATTTAGTTATTGTTTTTATGCCTATTTCAAATCCCCCTTTCAAATTGGTCATTTATATCTATTGAAATTGAAATTTTAATTCAATGATTTACTAGATAAAGGTTTTATTCATCATAACACTTCACCTGGGGGTGCTTCAGTTTTATTTGTTAAAAAAATATATTTTTATGAGACTTTGAATTGATTATAGAGCATTAAATTACATCAATGTTAAGAAAAAGTACACTTTTCCACATATCGATGAATTATTTGATTAACACCATAGAGAATAGTACTTTTCAAATATTTATCATTGGTCAAGCTATCATCATTTTAAGTTAAAGGATGAATGTATTCTGAAGATAGACTTTCAAACTAGATATGTGCATTATGAGTTTGTAGCTACACCCCTTGGGTTTTCTAATGCACTAGTTATATTTATGGATATTATAAATAGAGTTTTTTATGAATAGTTAGATAAATTTTTGTTTTTTTTATTGATGAAATATTGGTATATTATAAAATTAATGAGGATCATTAATGACACCTAAGGATTCTTTTTCAATATATAAAAGAAAAAAAGTTATATGGAATCTTTCTTAATCATGGATTTTCTTGGAAAAAAAATTATTTTCTTGGTTATATTGATCCAAATGATGGAATAACTATTGAACTTTCCAAAACTAATTTTTTTAATTTGTGGTTAAAACCCAAAAATGTAATGAAGTTTGTATTTTTCATGGAATAGTGGGTTTTACTAATAGTTTTTTGAAAACATTTCTCTGTTGTTTGTCTCACTGACTATGTTAACTTAAAAATGAGTTAAATTCATCTATAAAAAACAATGTGATGATTTTTTTAAGAACTAAAAATATGATTGGTGAATGATATAGTCTTAGATTTTCCTTTCATAAATAGATAATTTTTCATCTAAAGTGATGCTTCATTCATGGGTCTCAATTTTTTCTTAATCCAGAATGATTATGTAGTTGCTTCTAGTCAAAAAACTGAAATCTTATGAGACAAATTATCCTATACATGATATGGAATTATCTACTATGATTTTTGTATTTAAAATTTTGGAGTAATCATTTATATGGAGTAAAATTTGAAATTTATAGTGATAATAAAGGTTTTATGTATATATTTATTAATAAATAATTGAATATGAAGCAAATAAGATGGTTGGAACTGATTAAGGATTATGACTGCACAATTCATTATAATCTTAGAAAAGAAAATAATGTATCTAATGGATTGATTCATAAATTTAATGATACATTAATCATGTTATATTTTTAACATGGTCCTTTGGTTAATTATTTGTTAAATTTTGACCTATAAATTGTGCATACAAGAAAATAATCTATTTTATCAGCTGTTAGTAAAATTATCTCTATCAAAAAAATTAATAAAGCTCGGGAGGAGGATAGTGTTTTATAAAAAAAGGTAAAATATTGTAATAATGGAATGTCTCTGTAGTTTAATGTTTATTAATAAGGTTTTATCATATTTGAAAAAATATTATGTGGGATTTATGATTCTTAGTTTAAGAAAAAACTGTTGATCAAATCTCATAGTTCACTATTTTTTTTATCTTAGTAGCACTAAAATGTATTAAAACCTTCAAGAGTATTATTTGTAGGATGGAATGAAAAGACATATTCCAGACTTTACCATGAAATGTTTAAATTTAAATAGGTTCAAGGTGAATGAAAATTATCAAAGGGGATGATTTTTCCTTTTCTAGTTCTAGAGTGGATATGGGAAAATATATCCATGGATTTCATGGTGGGATCGACAAAGAAATCTCAAGGTAATAATGAAATATGGGTTATTTTTTATAAATCAACAAAATATGATCATTTCCTTCTAATTAAAGATAATATATATTTAGATTAAAATTCTCTACTAGTACTAAAGTATATAGTTATGTTATATGGAATTCCTCTCTTTGTTGTATATTGTCATGATCCTAGGGTTACTTTAAATTTTTTTTAAAGGGATTCAAATGTCTTAGTATAATCATTTAATTTTTTGTACAGATTTTCATCCTCAATCTGATTGAAAATATGAGATAATGATTCCAAACATCAAATAAATTATCCTTCATTGTTCAATGGATTACCAGGGAAGTTGGGATCAACATCCTTTTTTATTTTAGTTGTCTTAAAACAAAAAATTTCATTCCATTATAAAGATGTTGCCTTTTGAGTCATTATATAGAGAACAGTGTAGAACTCCAATATTTTGGGATGAAATATAAGAAAGGAAATGTATGCTACACGAGTTGGTAGGGAAAATAGTTAATAAGGTGAGGATGATTTAGTAAAATATGAGAAAATCTTAGAAAAGGCAAAAAATTTATGATGATAACCAAAGGAAAAAATCTTTCTTTTTAGGTAAGAGATCTTATTTTTCTTAAAGTATCTCTATGGAAAATTGTGATGCATTTTGTTAAAAAAAGGGAACTAAATTCAAGTTTAATTAAAATGTATGAAATAATAGGGAATTTTGTATCATTTAACTATGGATTGGACATACCTCTGAGTTTATCCCATGTACATGAATTATTTCATAATTCATTATTAATGAAATATGTGTTGGATTCATCTTATATTTTGAGCCCTGAAGTAGTTTAGTTGGAAGATAACCTTTCCTAAGAGTAAAAAAATCTCAAATTATTGAATATAGAGAAAATATTATATGGAATAAGGTAATTCATCAATATAAGGTTTTGTAAAAAACTATATGTTTGAAGAAGCTACATGGTAATTTGAAAATGATATGAGTGAAAAATATCCCCAATTTTTTATGTGAAAATAAAATTGTGAGGATAAAATTTCCAAAAGGGGTGAAGAATGTAAAAATATATGTATTACTATGAAAAATTATTTTTATGTATTTATTTATTATATTTTATTTAGTTATATTTATTATAAGAATATTAGTTAATTTTTCAGTTAAAAGGGAAAAGGCTTTATTTATAACCAAATTGGGTTTTCAAGCCTTATATAATTTTATTTAAAAACATAGTTTAAAAATTATATACTTTTAATTTTCAAAAACCAAATTCATTTTTTATTTAAAAATTCAAAATTAACTTATGTTTAATATTTGATAATTTTCTAAGATGTTTTATTTTTCATTGAAAAGTAAAAAATATTGTTTTTTATTGAAAATGAATTTTCTTTTAATATATTTATAAAATAAAATTATATTTTGGATAAGTTTTAAAATATAATTATTTAATTTCCCTTAAAAATAATTCAATTTTTTTATTTTTAAATAATTTTATACTTTAATTTACAATAAAAACATTTTTTAACTTAAAGGGAATTTTTTCTAAAAAAAATCTTTGTGCTTTTATGGTTTAATTTTAAATTAAATTCTGCCACTACTATAAATTGAATACTAACAAATGGATTCCATATTTGAAATAATGGGGTCCATATTTTTTAAATATTTCCCTTTTATTTTTAGTCCTTATGAATAGCATACATAGTAAATTTTGTTTCCAAGATAAAGGTAAAATGGGTTAATTAAGGGTAAAAATATTGTGATAAAGAATAGAATGTAATACTAACACTTGAATCAATATTATTAGTTGATTATATTTAATACATATTCATCCAAACAATGAATATATGACCTTTTATTTCCCTTTTTCCATAATTTTGAGCATTATAATATTTATATAAAGAAAAGTAAAAACTGTCGTTCTCTTAATTTTTTTATCTATAAATTTTTGAAATAGGGATAAAAGATGATATTTTTTGTTCTAAATATTAATTTAAAATATAAATTAATTTTTTTTTATCATGGTAATTTATTCCTAATTTTTATTAATTAAATAATTCCCTTAAATTCTTATGAAACACAGATGTCCTATTTATTTTATTAACATGAAAATAAAATAAATGATTTAAAAAAAATGTAATATAATTTGAATGAATTATTATTTGAAACAAATTTTTTAGGTAAATATAGAATTATTAGGATTATTTAATTAATTATACTTGAATTCCAATGATGTCATGATATTTTTCAAAGCCAAATTAAATGATTAGTTCTACAAATGATAATAATGATATTTTATAAAATAATTTAAAATTAATAAAATTCCCATCATCTGAAGAATTATTGGGATGTGGTTTAAAATATAAATCATGGTTCATTTTTGTACCAATTTACTTTTTATTGTAATTATATTAACCCTATAAGAGTAAAACACACTAATATCATTGTAATAGTTAAAAGGTTTAACGGAGGGATAAAATAGAAATAAAATGGTAAAAATATAATAAAAACTTGTCTATATGTTATTGGATGAGATTATATTTACTCATACATATATTATATGTGAATTATATCAATTTGGATCTATTTTAAAATGAAAATTAATTTATATTATTTTAATACTTTAAGAAATTATATGAGTACCCCTCCCCTCTCTTATAAATGGGAACCTCCTCTCCTCTTTTATCAAAACATTAAAATACTTTTGAATATTAAAATACATACCAAAATAACTTAATTAAATCCCTATACACATACTGGAATTCTTTGTATGATTATGAAACAAACCCATCTAAGAGTTTTTTTAAACCTCAAGAGGTTGTCCAGATAAGAGCAACATTTCTAAATTAAGATTTTTATTTTTTTATTTCTTACTCTACCACCTTTAAATATTCTTCAAACATGACAGAATAATAATTTAAATATCTAACATATAATTATATGTTATTATATTAATGTAATCACGCAAATATATATTTTATTCCATCAAATGGAAAACGAAAATATCATTCATGTGTATGGAGGACTACCATCATGTGAACAGATGTACTTCATTTTCCATCACTTCCTATCATGGATGGAAGTAATAATGGATTTAATGTATATATATATATATTATTAATGATATATTTATATTTATTAAAATATAATATATCATTTAATTTTTTCATTTTTGTTCACTGGAAAATGATAATATCATTCGTGCGTACATGTGGATTACCACTTCCATAAAGTGATGTGATTTATTTTTCATCACCACATAAAATGGGATATATATATTGTTTTATTTAAATAAATAATATTATATTAATGATATAATGATAATTATATAAATATAAAATAATACTTACCTTCTTTACATAATGATCTTTGAAAAATGGAAACATTACTTATGAATATGTGCGACCTACCATCTCTACAATTGTAGCACAGGTCATTGTCCATAACAATATTTCAGGGATAGTTTTAAAATTATAATTTATATATAGAAAATATAAATTTTCTTCATGATTATTATTATTTTTATGATGTACTAATGACTTATTTTACCATAGTAAACCTACCAATGTCATTTTTGACTTATGATCTGAATATCATAAAAACTTATAATGTGAACTTAATTAATTAATTAATTTTATATAACAAGGTATTAAATAAAATTAAAGAATAATTTACATGAAAAATGTTATTATGTAATTAAATAATTAACATAAATTTGTTATTTAGGATTATAATGATAATATGTGAGGATTTAGAATCAGGGTAAGGGACATTATTTAAAAAGTCATATTTTTAAAGTCTCCCTCTCAACTATTTATCTTCCATGTCCATATTATGTAAAATGGTTTATGGAAATATTTATAGGTATATAAAATAATTATAATGGAAATTTTATGTCTCTTTTAACATTCTTTCAATTTTTTTTAAAATGAAATCTGTTTACATAACTTTTTGAATTTGCTTACAAAATACAAAAGGAATGATCTATTTTAACATATACACTGAAAATGGATTTTATTTCCACAATAACTATTATTTTATGTTTTTATTACTTAATAAGATTCCATATTTATTTAAAATAAAAACCCTCCCTCACTTATTCTAGGTAATTAATTTTTTTTAAAAGGTTTTTAAAATGAAGGGTATTTTGATAGGCAAAGTGTTTTGCCAATGGAATTAAAAAGGATTTTCAAGGGTTATGTTTCATGATATGGACCATTTAAATTTTTTATGAATCTGGATGAGCCCAAAATATATCATTATAATGGGTGAAACTGATAGAGCTTATATTATATAAGTGCCTAGATAGTGATCCAATGCATTGGGTAATTCTTATATTCTCTGGAGAATTATGTTGAAAGTTGATCGTATAGTTATTACAATTATAAGGGTTCTATAAAGATGAAATATAAAGGCATATACATTAATTTTCCATGATATATAAATATTTTTTATAGAAATAAATTTATTTAAGGAAGTTAAGCTAATAAACCTTTGTTTAAAATAATGATTACTCTCCTTTGGGGTAAAAATGAATGTTTTTAAGAAAATATTTTTCATGGGTTCTCTTATTTTTTATAAAACCCTGATGATTATGATTTGGGTGTTATGTTTTCTTATAAAGTATTTTATAAAAATAATTTGGAAGATGGATATTTTCATTTTTATTTAAATTATTATTTAAGATCATGGTTTATTATGTTAAAGACAAACTCACTTTTTCATCTTGTGGTTTTAAAATGGACTAACGGGTTCCATTATTCCTTTTATATCACTTAATAATTTTTTCGTGATCATACCATATTTCAAAAAAAAAGGGTTTAATTATGGGTAAGATCAAAGAAAATTTCATGTTTAAATTCATGATGATATTTCCGGAAATCGAAATATATTTATTTTCGAAATATTTTTTGTAGGAAAAATGGATACTGAATAAAAGTGTACACTTTTTAATATATGGGTTATTTATGTTAGGGTTACAAAAGGACTATCTAAAAATATAAACTATTATTATATTTAGGAATACAAGTAGTTGAATTATATTATGATAACGTTATAATATGTAATGTTTAATCCTTGTTCCTTATAGATTATAGGACTGAAAAATAAAACTTTTTATAGCCAAAATTCTCACTTTGTAAATATTTCATACATATTGTCCTTAGGGTTTATACAACAATCCTAAAGTGATCATCATGGCCTTTATTTATCTTTGAATATGTTATAATATCATATATATAGACTACTATTAACTAATAAAGTTAATATCTAGAGACATCATTCATTAAATACATGATGATATTGGGGGTATTAGTAAGACAAAACAACATCACTATGTATTTTTAGTGTCCATACCTTGTACTTAATGATTTATTTGGTATATAATCCTTATTTACCCTCGATTAATGATATAAAGTAACAATATCAGTCTTAAAAGTATATTTATCTCCACACATTAGATCAAAGAAGTCATCAATCTAAGGAAAATGATAGTTATTCTTGATTGTGGTCTTTTTATGTTCTATATAATCAATATAGAGTTGCATTGATCGGTATTTCTTCCTAATAAATAGAATAGGTGCACCCCAAGGTCATGAACTATAATGAATAAATCCCTTTATAATATTCTCTTGTATCTTCTTCTTTAATTCCTATAACTAAACTGGGGCCATTCCATATGAAGTATTTGAAATAGGTGTAGCACCCGATATGAGTTCTATTGATAACTCAACTTATCAATTTAGTGGAACACTAGGAAAATCATCCAGAAATACATCAAAAAGTCTATAATAGAAATAATATAATTGTTTATTAGTTTCTCCCAATCCATATGAGATAAGAAATAATTTTTAACATGAATCAAGACCCATACAATTGATGTGATTTCAATTAGAAGTTCATATTTATCCTCACACTGATATATGATCAGAAGTTGCATTGTAATATCAAAAGTTACTTATCTTCCTTGGAAATTTATTTTGGATTTATTTAGATAAATATAATCTAATCCTATGATAACTTCAAAATATACCATAAAGAGAATAAGAATATTTCCAAGAATCACATTCCCACAAACATCAATGAGGAAAGAATCATAGGATTGATATGCAATTATCGTATCATTATGGGTTTTCACTTATAATTCAACAAGTAATTTTTTAGGTTTAATTTTTATACCCTTATAAAATTATTTATATATAAAATAGTGGGTATATCCAAATTCAAATAAGACATTAGCAGTTCTAGAGTGGATGGTAAGTGTACCTTTTACCACATCATTGTCATACCCCTCTTTAGAAATAGTGATCAAATGATATTTTCCTTTGTCTCTAGGCCTAATAGGTTTCTAGAATTGGTCATCATAATTAACCTTTTGATTTGAGTAGTGGTTAGAATAATTCCTATCCTCTTGAATTTAAAATAATAGAGTGTGGGTGGTGAATTCTATAGATCTATCTCCCTATTCACATCATTAGTTAACTTCTTCCCATCACATTATCATTAGATTACCCGAAGATATTTCATTCCACAAATAACATATTTAACAATAACCTTAAGAAAAAATTCCCTATGTTTCATTCCATGCATCAAGAATAATGGAAGTTTCATCTTATTTTATCCATTTTTTTTAGAATTTCCCTTCAAGTAAATCATTCATTTGTTATCAAACCCATGAGATTGATGGGTAACTCCAATCTTTTTATATACCTTTATAGATTATAAAACTATTTCTTCATAGCTATTGAATTCCTTTATGTATAACACCCTTAGGATTCTTGGTTTTAAGACATTGTATAATCAATCAACCTTACTTTTAGGTTGGATGAAAATACTAGAAGGATACCTCAAAATTCTTATAAAATTTACATGATAGGTTCTAAGGGATTTATAGTCCTTCTTCTTTTGATCAAGAAACACATTTTCCATTTTTGTAAGAACTTGGTTCTTCATTGAGGTATGTATCATAAGTTTTCCTTCTAATCATTGTTTAATTGCTTAAATATTGACTAATGTGGATACTGGTTGGGGTTATAGAGGTCTCTAGGGTGTTCAGGGAAGGTCTGAAACCCGGAACCCAAGTTCTTTTCAAACAGTGCAGATTGGGGAGCATGAGCATACAAATAGGTCTACAGTTTTAGCAAACATTAATAGTGGATTTTTCACGATTACCATACGGTTTTTCAAACCGTGTAGGCTAATCATGCGCTATGACCCAAACTTATAGTGAGTGACGCACGGTTCCCGTATGTTTTGGGAAATCATGTTCAATAATTGTGAGGCCCTAATGGATTTTTTAAAAAAAATATTTTACTTAAAATAAATTCATTTTTAACCCATTTGGGGTTCCTCCTTCATTTGAACAGAAGGGAATGCATTGGAGTTCCCCTTTGAAGCACCTAACCTAGGCTTTTCTCTGGATTCGCCATCCAATCTCTTAATCAATCGACATTTGTCTCCAAGGATCTACAATGCTAATGCCCCGATTCTTTTTTAGCCTTATTCAATTCTCCTAGATATCGATTTCACTATTTGGATTTAGGATCATATTCCCTAATATCCAATTATTGGTCCTTTCTTCATATTTCTCCCAAACTAGGGTGAATCAGAGCTTGATACTGGATGATCAATCTTTCACGGGTCTAAGGTAGGTGGTATCATGCTTTTAATTGAATTTTGAGTTTATTATATATACTAGAGTTTCATGCACCCGTTTTTTGGGTGTCACCTTGATTTATAAATTATACAGGTTTTTTCTTATCATTTTTTATATATTTAATCGGGTGTTTCAAACCATGTTGTTGGTTTAGTACCTGGATTAACAGCCACCCCAGGGGTGAGTGCATCTTTTAACCTTTTTATGGCTCTTTGGCCTAGGATACCCATGTGGTATGGATTGAATCCCATTTATGGGTTGTTTAAAAGGAAATTTTATTTAAATGGATTGTTAGATGTTGTTAAATGGTTTTCTTTTGGTTAAGGGTATGGGATATTGAATTGAACATTGACCCATGTTATGTATATGGTTAATAAAGCATGTTTGGACTATTTAGTTCCAACTATTAAACTGACCACATGAGATAGGATATATTTAGTTCCAACTATTGATTTATATTCTTGTTATATGAAATATTACCATGTGAGTAATGATAGGCCAAGACTTAGAGGTCGGTCTTTTCTTTCAATTCCCTTGGTGGTGAGTTGTGAAATTCTTATGGTTTTGACCCGAGCGGGTTATCAAATTATTAACTTGAACCTATTATGAATAAAATGGTAATTAGACTTGGATGAACGATGGATTAATATTATAATTTCATGGATGGGCACATGTGGCTAATATACCTTGTTCCTTGAGTGAACCTTGGATTCAACTTAGAATTACAAGGACGGGCTCAAAGGATTTATTGTAATTAAGTCGTGAGTGAACCATGGACGACATGGATAGGCTCACAAAGGCATTGTAAATTCCTAATAAATCATGGATCCTTATAGATTTCCATATATGGACTCAATAGGTAGGGTTTATGTCATGGGTGATACTTTGGATCCCTATAGGACTGCCAAGGATGATCTCAGTGAAATATGACATACCACACCTAGAGTGATATTGGGTTCCTTTATGAGGGTCACTAAGGATGGACTCATAGGTTGTTGGTAGATTTTCACCTGGGGTGATACTTTAATTCCACTTTAGGAATGTCAAGGATGGGATCAAGGTTAATGAGATATTGAATGTGTTATGACATGTCTGCCAAGAAAAAGCACAAGCTTACTTTTGGTAATTTCCTATACTTTCCTAGATGGCCTTCTTAGGCATCTGTGGTGCTTACTAATATATAGGGGATCGTCAGGATTAGGCTGTATCTCGAGACTTATACAATCAATATAGTTTAATTGTTAATTAAATGGAAATGGAATGTAAATGGGAACTAGTGCTTGTAGGACTATTTACTTTTGAGTACTTCCTAGCTTACTTTTTTCACTATATTTCACTGCCTATTATATATACTTAGTGACAGATTGGAACATACCTTGGTTAGTTGCCTACTGGGACATAGTATCAAACCCTATTTGGGTCATGCTTTGGGACCAAATAGATTATATGGTTATAGGTGTTGATAAGGGAAATCTCCCTCCTTCAGGTACATGATATGTTGTTTAAGAGTAGGAGAGCGTGGGACCAAGCTTAGGCTTGCGATGCAGCTGGGATACTTTTTTTCTTCTCGTATCTTTTGGATCATGTAGTGTATATGATAGCCTTGTTACTTGTTTGGATTTTTTCTTATAAAAATGTGACATGCATAATTTTGAATACGATATGATATTTGGATATTGTAATATCAGACCTTCATTTTTTACTTATGTTGTGTGGTATTATTGCTTCTATTATCTATATATAATTTACACCATGTTATACTATGTCAATTAGGATATATTCTCACCACTATCATCACCTTAGACCACATTTCTAGATGGCAGCCTCTTGTATTTGGGGAGATATCCTTGAGGCCATGTGGCCAACCAGTCTTAGAGCATAGTTAGGTGGAATATGGACCTAGGAAATTACAAATTGGTATCAGAGGAGTTTTTTTCTTTACTATTTGGCTTCAATAAATTGAGATAGGAAGGAATCGGGATTTGATAACATGATATACCTAGGATTAGCTACCCCGCATACAGGGAAAATCTAAATTTCCTCAAATAAAATTGTGAATTTTGGATTTTTATTTATTACAGTTGACTTGATTCCACCATTGGGTGAGAACCTTATATTGTGTTGTTATTCTTGATGTCAGTGTGGTTATATTATGTTGAAACCCAATTAGATGAGGGTATTCGATCTCATACATTATATAGGAACTTGTTTGGAATCACATTCCATTCATTCTTAACATGCCATTTAAGAGAATTAATGATTTTATGTTGTTGTGAAAGGTACTGTGATTGATATCCTTATTGTTATGATAGGTGTATTGGTATGTGATATGGTTTGAATTGGATGGATACCTAGCTTCTATCTATAAGTTGTATGGGCCCTCTTGAATCATAATTTGGTGGATCATGTTTCATCTTGATATTGAACTATGATACTATGTTCTATTCTTGGATTATAATCTTTGATTCGTAGGGAGTATGGGACCCCACAGGTCAGAATTCGGTATATCATTGATTACCCTTCGAGAAGGGAATGTGATAAGCTTGAAATGAGTTCCAATTCTAGTTTTGAATTTAGACTCAAACAAAAACATGGAATAAATGTGAAAATAAAGTGAACTAAAATTGATTTTGGAAGAGAAATTGACCAGATCTAGCCTTATTAGTGGGCTATCAGTAGTGGTTCTCATTGTTTTTCACCTAGATATGACCCATGGGGTAGGTAGGGGGATGTGTGTTTAGAGGAAGGTTTTTGGGCCTACCCTATTTTTTTCTATGCCATTGAGTTGTGAACTCATTTGACTTAGAACTAAAGTGCATGCTTGACCTTGTAGAGTCATGCCACCGCAATGACCACCATTTTTATTCCAGGAGGGTGGTCAAGATCATACCCCGAAGGTGGTAGGCCATGGGCTACCAATGGATCATCTAGTTGTGCCAATTGCAGAACCAACTGTTATACAAGACATATGAGCTGATGCATAGTTCCATGAAGGCTTTATGAGGTTCATGCAAACCTTTCAGGGAGAACCACAGCCAACCACATCTATGGTTGAGCTGAAGTGGGTGTTTCAACAGAAACATCCACCCAATTTTTCTGTGGATGGCGGACCATGGGTTGTAGAGTCATGGTTAAAGGCCATGTTGTCTATCTTTGAGAATCTAGAGACACCTATTAGGAGGAGGGTAAATCTCGTGATGCATTTGTTGTGCGATTCCGCCAAGATATAGTGGGATGTGACTACTCAGATGGTGCACCATTGAGATATGGCTTGGTCAGTTCTATAGATAGTGTTTTAGGACTATTACTATCTCAAGACACTAAGGTCTAATAAGTCCCGGGAATTTATGCATCTAGAGAATTTCACTTTTTTAGTGATGGACTTCTCGGCCCATTTTACTAAACTCCAGTTATTTGAATCTATCCGGATGTGTGATGATTTATCAAAGGCTAGGAAGTTTGAGGATGGTCTTAAATATGATATCTAATCTCAGGTAAATGTATTCAGGTTGACTTTTGTATATGCTCTGGGGAATCAGGTGATGATCACAGAGCATAACTTGAGGGAATCTGGATGTGTGATCCAGGGTGGTTCGGCACCTAGATATGGTACTGTCTTGAAAGTCATTATGAAGAATTAAATGGAGCTTCCTCATAGTGATATGACCAGTCATAATTTTTCTTCTAGTAGCCATGTGAGATGCTACCAGTGTGGTCGGATAGGGAATACTAGGACATAGTGTATGTAGGACCTAGTTGAGTGTCAATATTGTGGTATGAAGTGCCATTTTCAATGCTTTTATAGTAATTTTCCTCCAGGAGCTAGTGAGAGAGGATCTGCACCATCTCCATGTTTAGGAATGAGGTCTGAAGCATCTCACCAGTCAGGGAACTAGAATTAATCGGGTCATTCAGGCTAATGTGGTGGTCGTGGACATGGTTTCCAAACCCTAGGTTCGTAGAGACAATAGGGTGGATCAACTCGGGGTACCCAGTTAGTGTCTTAGGGGTGCGTTACAGGCTAGACTTTTGTAGTGTAACAGACCCAGTAGGATCAGGATCCCAAACCCTCTACTTTCAGAGGTACTATTCTAGTATCCTCTATTTAAGCTTCTAAAATTTTTGATATAGGGGATTCATATAGTTTCATATCTATTACCATTGTGGATAGTATTTATCTTTGTGTTTTTACTTTTGATGACGTCATGACACTAGACACTCTATTAGGAATTAGAATGACATGTGTACGTCAGTGCAAGGAGTGCCCCCTTGAGTTTGGTGGGTGTCACTTATCATGGTATCTCTATGTCCTTGAAATGATAGGTTTTAATCTCATTCTATGGATGGACTATCTAGTTTCCTTTCAAGCCTTTTTCAATTTATATCACCATAGGGTGAGTTTCACATAACCAAATGGTGGATCATTTCTATAAAAAGGTGAATGGGATGTCCAGGTGATTCGATCTGGTCTTGATCATCATGGATTAGGTGGGATGACATACCATATTACAAGTTTGTATCTGGATGTCCAGGGACCACGTCAGATGGATTTCCCTCCAGTGGTTGATCGTTTTAGGGATGTGTTCCCAAACTACTTTTCAGGGTTGTGTCCATTAAAATACCTAGATTTTTTCATCAAGATAGTGCTAAGAGATACACCAGTATCCATTCCTCCTTACTGTATGGCTACTACAGAGTTGTAAGAGATCAAGAGGCATCGAGAGGATTTGGAGTCTAAGGGTTTCATCTAACCCGGTACATCGCTTTGGGGTTCACTGGTCCTTTTTGTGAAAAAATGTGGATGGTACCCTTAGGATATGCGTGGATTATATGAAACTGAACCAATTTATAGTTAAGAACTAGTATCCATTATCTCAAATAGATGATATCTTTTACTAGATCAATAGAACTTGAGTCTTCTCAAATATTGACCTGAGATCCGGTTATCATTAGGTTCCTATTAGATCATCACACATACCTTGCACAAACTTTCGGAGTAGGTATGGTTTGTATGAGTATCTTATTATGCCATTTGGTCTCATGAATGCTCTATTTATTTTCATGGAGTTGATGGATTGTGTGTTCCATCCTTATCTTGACTTGTTTTTCATGGGTTTTTTGGATGATATCTTGGTGTATTCTCATAATAAACCCGAACATCCCAAAAATCTTGAGATCATTACGAGTATACAAAGAGAGAATCAATTATATTCTAACCTCACTAATTTCCACTTATGGATGGATCATATTCACTTATTGGGTCACATTATCTCGGAGACAAGAGTATCAGTGGACCAAAAGAAGGTGAGAACTGTAGTTTCCTGGGAGAAACCCAAGAATTTCTTTGAGGTGAAAAGTTTCTTAGGGTTGGATGTTTACTATAGGCACTTCATATAGGACTTATCACATTTAGAATCACCATTAATAGGCCTTACTAAAAAGGGTGTGAAGTATATTTGGACATATTCCTGTGAGATTTCCTTTCAGGAGCTAAAAGGAAGATTGCCTTATGCATTAATATAGATTTTTCTAGAGCCATAAAAGGAGTTACACTTTATACTTTGACACATCAGGTTTCAGGTTAGGATTATTTATTATGAAGGGGGATCAATTCGTCACATATGGGTTTTGGAAGTTGAGTCCAAATGAGAGGAATTACCTGACACATGATCTCGAGTTAGTTGTGGTGGTTTATGCTTTATGTTGTTGGATACATTACTTATTGGGAGAGAATTTTGTGGTGTATAAAGACCACAAAAGCCTTGTGTATATTTTTAATCTGCATGATTTGAATATAATAAAATTAATGTGGGTGGAATACCTTCAGTGTTTTTCCATTGATCTTACCTATACACCTAGTAAATTTAATGTAGTCAATGATGCTTTGAGCAGGAGGACTCGGTTGTAGGCAGTTCAACAGGCCAGCAATGAGTGGAAACATATGGCTTTGTTCTCTGAGATGCATTTGGAGTTGAAAAATAGTCAGGGATAGATGTTTCTTTCATCCTTAATTATTACCTCCACCCTACTTGAAAGAGTGAGGATGAGGCATATAACAACCCTGCTCCTTATTACACACTTAAACCAGATTTATTACCTAAACTTCACCTCATAAAACATATAAGATCAAGAGTTATAGTTTCTTTGGGGATTAGGAACATTACATAATATTTTATAACATAAAACACAAAACATCTTTATAGAAAACTTCCTTTACATGACCACTACATTTCCTCCTACTTACCATTGCATGGGATAACCTAAGGACATACATAAGAAAAGGGTGATCTATAAAGCCCAGTAAAGGAATAAACTTGGAATAACATGAGGAATAAAATACATGTTAGTAAATAAGAATATCGATGGAGTACAGGAGAAACATAAACATAAATTCATGATAAATCATGATAATCATAACATGGAAATGTGGCAACAACACTTAACATGGAATTAGCATGAGCTAAGGCTCATTGCACATGGAGCATGAGTAAATCCTCATTGCACATGAAGAACAAGTAAAACCTCGTTGCACTTGAATTAGCATGAGTCAACACCCATTGCACATGACGTATCATGATACTATACTTTACCCAATGCATTGGAGTTCTATTAGGGTGCACCCTTCTTAAATATTTCATTTCATGCATAAGTGTGCCACAAGATCATAGAACATGAATTCATAAAACATCATAATTTATTCCAAGATTAAGGAATGTGGAATCCATACATGAAACTCTTATATCAATATGTAAATATTCATATAGGTTAATACCCTTTATAGAGAAATGGGCATGGTATTCGCTACACAATGACTTTGGCATGGAAAAACATGGTGCAATTCCAACCGCATAACAGCGTGACATAAGAATTCATAAAAAATGGTTGATGAGAGAGAAAGATTTTTCTCATAATATATACATGAAATGGATAATAATGGTGTCATATAGATACATGTCCCAAAAATTTTAATGGAATTTAGATTCCTGATACAAAATAATTGCTTGAATGTTAATGAGGAGAGAGAAATTCATTTCGGAATTTTGGCATAGTAACAGGTGTACATGGGAGGAATTTAAGGAGAGAGAAAGGGGTATATCATCATTAAAAAATAAAGAAGGAAGTATGGGTGAGGTTCTAAATCATACCCCAACATTTATAATTGAAATTAAAAGGGCATATCAATATTAAGAAACTTGAATAAAAAGAGAAAGGTATGAATCCCTTGCTTGGAAGTGTGATCTCAAAGGCTTGGACAAGGCTTGAGAGAGGATTCTTGGAAGCTTGGGGCACCTTGGGAGGATTATAGAGAGAGGAGGGAAAGGTTTTGTCGAACTAAAAAGGCATTGAGTGAAGAGTAAGTGGGATCTTGGGTGGGTTTATATAGGAAATCAGAGGGAATTCTTTATTATATAGGTTTGGGACACCTCATATTAAACTAATCAAAACCAAAAACCATACCATGGTTTTTGCACATGGTTTTTTCCAAAGGGTAGTGTAAAACAATATTTTATAAGTACAATGGCCGAACTTCTTAAAATAATAGGGTTTCTTATGTGGAGGTTAGTCACACTCTCAAGGAAAATAACTTAAAAAGGTAAAATGTTTTATAAGCCTTAAAGGGTCCACAAAAGCTTTGTGAAATAAATAAAACAAACCCAAAATCACATTATTTTAATGGTAAAACATATATTGGCCGAAAATAATGTTTACCGTATTTTATTACCTCACTATTGGGTCATTATGATGTCATAAAACACATTATATATTTAAACGGTATTTAATTTTTACCCAAAAATTCGAGTGTCTTAGAAAATTATGAAAAATTCACCGTTAGATAATTTCAACATTCTGATTCCAAAAATAATATTAATTTTATCTAAATAATTTTCTAAATATGTGAATTTTTACTTTTAAAATAAAAACCAACATTTATCAAAAATTTATGGGTTTTGACAAAAACACCTTTCAAACCTTAATAAAAATTACAATTGCATTCATAAAATTATATGATAATTTATATTTAATAAAAATTAATTTAATAATAATAATAATAATATTTTATTAAAATATTATTTAATTCAAAAATCCATTAATTCATTAAAAATAGATTTCTTAGTTGAATATTAACTAAAAATACTATTTGTCTTTAAAAACTATTTACAAAGTAACAATAATAAAATGAATGCACATTCTTTATAGAAAAATAATATGCATAGTCATAGTTCTAGGGTATTGTTACATAACCCCTTATAACACCCGCATAAGACCAAAAGGTAAGGTGTGCGATGGTGACAGACTCTTGGGGTGGCTCGGATAACATCGCTCGGGTGGTAATCTCTATTAACTTCCACTTCTCCCGTAATCAGTTCTGCTCAAGTTTAACGTGTTCAAGCTTGGCTTTGGCTTGATTAAGAGTAAAGCCCAATGATGCCACCTCCTTTCCAAGTTCTGAAAAATGGTCTTCGTATGGGGAAAGTCTACTGGATGAGGCCATCGCTTCCTTTGTCTGAGTAAATTTGATTTGTTAAAGCCCTATATTTATACTAATCATGTGATCAATGTTCAATAGCTATATTATCAATGATCACAATTCATAATTGTATTTTAAAATCTAGAAACATAATACCAATGAAGTTCACATTTTATATAACCATAATAAGAAATTTAATTAGATCAAAAGGAATTCCCATTAATTAAATTTTGGGTCATTACAATCTTCCCCCCTTAAGAAATTTCTCCCTCGAAATTTAATTTTCCCACTCTAAAACAAATGTGAGTAACTCTGCTTCATCACTTCCTCTGATTCCCACATCACTTCTTCAAACTTTTGGTTTCTCCACAACAACTTGATGAGGGGCATTGACTTATTTCTTAGAACTTTTTATTTAAAATCTAAGATCATCACCGGTTGCTCTTAGTAAGAAAGATCATCCTCTATCTGTACTGCCTTTGAAGATAGTACATGTGAAGTGTCTGGTATGTACTTTCTTAAGATGGTTACATGAAAGATATCATATACTTTGGCCATGCTAGGTGGAAGTGTTATTTGATAGGCCATAACCCCAACACGATCAAGAATATCGAAGGGTTCGATGTACCTAGGACTTAACTTCCATTTCTTTAAAAACCTCATGACCTTATTCCATGGAGATATGCATATAAATACTTTGTCTCTAACTTTAAACTCAAGGTCTCATCGATAGTTATCTGCATAACTCTTCTGTCGACTCTAGGATGTCGTGATATGTTGCTGAATGGTTTTAACCTTCTCCACAATTTCTTCAACCATTTCTGGTCCTAGCAGCTTACACTCACTGACTTCATCCCAACATGTTAGTGTTCTACACCTCTTCCAATACATGGCTTCATAAGGTTCCATTCGGATGCTCGAGTGGAAACTATTATTGTAGGATAATTCAACCAGTGGAAGATGTTAGTCCCACCCTCCTTTGAAGTCCATATAACATGATCTTAACATATCCTCGAGTGTCTGAATAGTTCTCTTGGATTAGCCATCAGTATGAGGATGATAGGCAATATTGAAGTTTAGTTCAGTATCCATAGCATATTGAAGACTCTTCCAAAACTTAGAGGTGAATCTTGGATCATTATTGGATAAAATAGATAGTGGTACTTCGTACAGCCTTACCACTTCCCTGATATATATTTGTGCCTGTTGATCCAATGAAAAATCCTCCCAAATTGAAATAAAGTGTGCAGACATTTTAAGATGATCCACAACAACCCAGATTTCCTTGTTTCCTTTAGATGTCTTCAAAAGTCCTGTGACAAAGTCCATGGGGATGTTCTCCGATTTCCATGCTGTTATGGGCAATGGTTGCATCATCCCCTTATACTTCTTCCTCTCTTCCTTCTCTTGCTGACACACCAGGCACTTTTATTTATACTCAAAAATCTTATTCTTCATATTATCCCACCAATAATTCTCTCGGATATCTCAATACATCTTTTTCTTTCCAGGTTTAATAGAGAAATGTGAATTATATACATCATCCAAAAGTTCCTTCTTCAACTCTGGAATTGATGGAACACATAGTCTTTTCCCAAATCTCACAATTCCTTCTTTATTAACATTGAACTCTGAGGATTTAACTTTTTGGATGGATTCCACTTACTTCTAAATTCCCACATCATCCATTTGATCATCCTTTAACCTTTCCAAAAGAAATATTTGATAAATCATTTGTGAAAGGATTGATGATTTTCCCTTCTTTATGATTCCCATGTCCATCTTCATCAAGTCTAAGAATATTGGATCCTTCTCAAATCTTATCAATAATCGAATTGTTGGGTCCTTTATACTTAGAGCATCTATCACCTTGTTCGCTTTCCCAAGGTGTTAATAGATTGAGCATTCGTAGTCTTTGGTCAACTCTAACCATCTTTGTTGGCACGTGTTCAAATGTTTCTATGTGAATATATACTTGAGGCTTCTGTGGTCCATATATATTTCACACTTCTCCCCAAAGAGATAATGCTACAAAAACTTCCAAGCGAAGATCACCATAGCCAACTCCAAATCATGTGTTGGATAATTCTGCTCATGAACTTTCAATTTCCTTGAATCATAGGCAATGACTTTGTCATTTTGCATCAACACACAGCCCAGACCCTTCTTCAAAGCATCACTGAATACCACAAAAGGTTCTCCACTTGTGGGTAAAGTGAGCATGGTCCCAGTGATAAGCCTCCTTTTTAAATCCTTGAATCTTTCTTCACATTAATTACTCCAATAAAACATTACTCCCTTCCAATTTATCTTGGTAATAGGGTTGGAAAATCATGATAAATTTCTCACAAATCATCAATAATATTCAGCTAACCCCAAGAAGCTACGGATATTCGTTACCGATGTTGGCCTCGACCATCCCTCAATTGCATCTTTTTTAGAGGGATCTACAGATATCCCGTTTATTTTGATGATATGGCCCAATAATGAGACCACCTTCAACTAAAACTCACACTTGATGTAATTTTTATAGATATTCTCCTTCCGCAAGGTCTCTAGTTTAGTTCTCAGATGCTCCCCATAATCCTCCTTTGTTTTGGAGTATATAAGAATATCATCTATAAAGACTACCACAATTTTGTCAAGGTAATACCTAAAGACTCTATTCATCATGTCAATGAAGATTTATGGAGCATTAGTGAGTCCGAAAGGCATTACTATGAATTCATAGTGCCCGTATCTTGTACGAAAAGTAGTCTTGGGGATATCTTCCTTCTTCACCCTTACTTGATAATATCCCAACCGCAAATCCACCTTGGAGAATTATTGTGCTCCACGTAGCTGATTGAACAATTCATTGATTCATGGGAGAGGATAATTATTCTTTATCATGATTTTGTTAAGCTCATGATAATAGATGCAAAGGCACATTGACCCATCTTTCTTCTTGATGAAGAGGACTGGTTCACCCCATGGTGAAGCACTTGGGCATATAAACCCTTTATCCACATTCTCATGTAGTTGTTTCTTCAACTCCTCAAGCTCCATAACAGGCATTCTATATGGAGTCTTGAATATTGGAAATTCCCCAAGTATAAGATCAATTGAGAATTAAATATCTCTTCTAGGAGGAAGACCAGGCAATTCCTCGGGAAACACTTCAGTGAATTCCCTCACAATAGGAATATTTTCAAGGATGGTTGCCTCCTTAGACTCAATAATATGATCCTGATACGCATGCTCATAGGTCAGTAATATCCACTCTTAAGATGATCTAGTTAAAGAAGATTCATCTTCCTCCTTTCACTTGTATATAATTGGGGGCCGATTCTCCACAAGGAGAGTGATTTCCCTCTCATGGAAATTTATGTTGGCTCTATATAAGGAAAGCCAATCCATGCCTAGAATTGCATCAAATTCCAATAAAGGGAGTATGACGTGGTTTTCTAGGAAATTCAATCCTCATATTATGATAGGGGGAGTTATATTCATGGGATTCAAGGATTTCCCCATTTACTGTACTCACCGACATCTTTACTTCTATGATTTGTGCTAGTGCTGGGGTTGTTCTACTAAACTTTTGGGATATAAAATAATGTGTAGAACCAGAATAAAAAAGTATGTTCGCAATTCTTCAATGAATAACTAGCGTACCTATCACCACTTCATTTTCGGGGTTCACTTTGGCATTAGTGATGGAAAATGCTCTCACTTTCTTCCTTAGAGGTTTTTGGTTACCTCTGAAAACCCTTGGCTTAGGGAACTAATTTGCAAGATTCCATAGTTCTTTGAAGTTGTAGCAATGAACAATGCATTGAGGTTCGAACAGAGCATTCCTCTCCTATGTTGAAGTTGTGGGTTTTTATTGTCTGTAGTTAACATCTAGGTGCCCTTCAATTCCATACCTAAATCATTTCCTCGTCCCCTTTAGGCAATTTCCGGGGTGCTTCTTTCTGAAACTTTAGCAAGTGGGGTGATGGATCTTCTTAGCACCGTTGGATTTATCCATTGGACCGCCATCATTGAAGTCCACCTTGTGCTTATTATCCCCATGATACCCTTGAAATTATCTGATCTTCATTTTGACCTTAAGGGCACATCGGACAATTTCTTCATAGCTGTCAAAGTCACAGATCGCCAGTGCATTTTGTAGGCTAGGTTTCAGCCCACCTAAGAAGTGGTCAACCTTGCATTCAGGGGTAACAAAAATGCTGGAGGGATATCGTGAAAGCCTTGTGAAGTTTGCCTCGTACTATTTGACAGATTTTTCAAGTTTTTTCTTTACAGAAAGGAAGTCCCTTTCCATCTTAAGTCGGAGGGTGCATGGAAAATATTTATCAAAAAACATCTTCCAGAAATCCTTCCATTCCAACGCCTCTATCTCCTCCTCAAGCTTCATATTTTTTTATCAACGTCCACCTTTGATCAGTTTCACTCTCTATACAATAAGAAACCAAGAGAACCTTGTCTTTTTCAGAACATTAAAGGATGGAGAACATCTTTTCAATGGATTTGATCCATTTTTCGGCGATTGAGGGATCGTATGATCTATTAAAAGTAGGAGGCCTTTGTCTCATGAAGCTCTCGATAGAGACATGTTCTTTCTTAGGGGGGTTGAATGTTCCTCTTGACCCATGTTTCTATTCAAAACTTGAGTTAACTGAGAGAGAATCATGACAAAGTTTTCAATTCCCACTCCCATCGGATTTGTCATCTCATTAGCACAGTCATCACATTGATCTTCACATCGGTTGTTAGCCTGAGACCTCCTATTACTGGTCATTGGATGGAATAAAAGGAAAGTTAGGGGTAACACATAAAAGGTAATCCAAGGACAAAACTGATGACTTATAAATAACTTTTATTTCCTTAACTTATGAATCCATAGGCTTTAATCTATGTTATTAATGATCTACTTTCTAACATATATTCTTACAATCATTTTTTTTAATTCCCTTAATAAGGGTTCATACCAAGCTTGTGAATTTACCAAATCATATCATCCGGGAGATTCATAACCAAGAGTGAAACAAGGCCCATTGTCGTGCACTAGTTCCCATTTGAGTCTAGCTCAAAGCGGTGTTTTTGGGTTTTACCCCTAGGATACATCTATGTCAAAGCCGCCTCTACCAGCTCGTATCCAGACAGGGATGCATTTTATTGATAAACCACTTACTCAATACTCACCAATACTTAGGGATGTTTTTATTATACTTATTCTTGTCTCTATGTCTTCACTAGGGTTTTCTAATCCTAATCCCAAAAATAACTAAACATATCCTCTGATACCAACTATAATAACCCTGCTCTTTACTACACACTTAAAATAGATTTATTACAGAAAATTCACTTGATACAACATAGAAGATTGAGAGGTCTAGTGTCTTTGGGGCTTAGGAACATTACATACCAGCTTATAACATAAAACACACAACATCTTTATTGAAAACTTCCTTTACATGACCACTACATTCCCTTGTACTTAGCATTTCATGGGATAACCTGAGGACATGCATAAGAAAAGGGTGAGCTATAAAGCCCAGTAATGGAATAAACATGGAATAATATGATTAATACAGTACATGTTATTCAATAGGAATATAAATGGATCATAAGATAAACATAAACATAAAGGCATGATAATTCATGATAATCATAACATGGAAATGTGGCAACAACAATTAACAAGGAATTAGCATGAGTCAAGGCTCATTGCACATGGAGCATAAGTAAACCCTCATTGCACATGAAGCATGAGTAAAACCTTGTTGCACTTGAATTATCATAAGAAAACACCCATTTCACATGACTTATCATCATACTATACTTTACCCAATGCATTGGAGTTCTATTAGGGCGCATCCTTCTTAAACATTTCATTTCATGCATAAGTGTGCCACAAGATCATAGAACATGAATTCATAAAACGTCATAATTTATTTCACGATTAAGGAATGTGGAATTCATACATGAAACTCTTATATCAATATGTAAATATTCATAAAGGTTAATACCCTTAATAGATAAATGTACATGTTATTCACTACACAATGACTTTGGCATGGAAAAACATGGTGCAATTTCGGCAGCATAACGGTGTGACATAAGAATTCATAAAAAATGGTTGATGAGAGATAAAGGTGTGTATCATCATATATACATGAAATGTATAGTAAGAGGGTCATATCTATACATTTCCCAACAATTTTAATGGAATTTAGATTCATGTTAAAAAAGAATTTCTAGAATGTAAATGAGGAGAGATAAATTCTTTTAGAATTTTGGCATAGTAATGGGTGTACATGTGAGGAATTTAATAAGAGATAAATAGTTTTCTCATAATTCAAACATAAATAGGGAATTATGGGCGAGTTGAAAAATTATACCCCAACATTTATAATTGAAAATAAAAGGTCATAACAATATTGAGAAACTTGGATAAAAAGAGAATGGTATAAATCCCTTACTTGGAAGTGTGATCCAAAAGGCTTGGGAGAGGCTTGAGATAAGATTCATTGGAGATTGGGGCACCTTGGGAGGATTATAGAGATAGGAGTTCAGGGTTTGGTCGAACTACAAAGGCTTTGAGTGAAGAGGAAGTGGGAGCTTGGGTGGGTTTATATAGGAAAGGAGAGGGAATTCATTATTATTTAGGTTTGGGACACCTCACATTATACTAATAAAAACCACCAACCAGCCCATGATTTTTTCCATAAGGGAGTGGAAAAAAATATTTTATAAGTCCAATGTCTGAACTTCTTAAAATGATAGGTTTGCTTATGTGGAGGTGAGTCACACTCTCAAGGAAAAATATTTTAAAAGGAAAAAATGTTTTATAAGCCTTAAAGGGTCCACAAAAGCTTTGTAAAATAAATAAAACGAACCCAAAATCACATTATTTAAATGTTAAAACATATATTGTCCGAAAATAATGTTTATAGTATTTTATTACATCACTATTGGGTCAATATGATGTCAAAAAACAAATTATATATTTAAAAGGTATTTAATTTTTACCCAAAAATTCGACTATCACAGAAAATTATGAAAAATTAACCATTGGATAATTATGACATTATGATTTCAAAAATAATATTCATTTTATCTAAATAAGTTTATAAATATGTAAATTTTTACTTTTAAAATAAAAACCAACATTTATAAAAAAATTCATGGGTTTTGACAAAAACAGCTTTCAAAGATTAATAAAAATTACAATTGTCTTCATAAAGTTATACGATAAATTATATTTAATAAAAAATAATTTAATAATAATAATAATTTATTAAAATATTATTTAATTCAAAAATCCATTAATTCATTAAAAATATATTTCTTAGTTGAATATTAACTAAAAACACTATTTGTCTTTAAAAACTATTTACAAAGTAACAATAATAAACTGAATGCACATTCTTTATACAAAAATAGTGTACATAGTAATAGTGCTAGGGTATTGTTACATAACCTCTTATGACACCCACATAAGACATAAGGGTAAGGTTTGTGATTGTGATAGACTCTTGGGGTGGCTCGGATAACATCGCTCGAGTGGTAATATCTATTAAATTAAACTTCTCTCGTAGTCGGTTCCGCTCAAGCTTAACATGTTTAGGCTCGGCTTGGGCTTAGTCAAGAGAGAAGCCCAATGATACCACCTCTTTTCCAAGTTCCGACAAATGGGCTTCGTACGGGGAAAATCTACTAGATGAGGCCATCACTTTGTCTGAGTAAATTGGATTTGTTAAAGCCCTATTTGTATACTAATCATGTGATCACTATTCAACAGTCATATTAGCAATGGTCACAATTCATAACTATATTTTAAAATCCAAAATCATAAAAAAATGAAGTTCACATTTTATATAACCATAATAATACATTTAATTAGATCAAGAGGAATTTCCATTAATGAATTTTTGGGTCGTTACAAGGCAGTTATAGGATTTTGAAGGCCTAGTTCAACAGAAGAGTATGTCAGGTGAGGACCCTCCTCCTGTTTGGACCATATACGAGGATGGGATCCTGTGTTTACATGGTCACATATGGGTTTCTATAAACATTAATGTGGATATTATATGGGATTTTCATGCCTCTGTTTAGGTAGTGAATCCTGGTGTAACCAAGATGTATTGGTATTTACATTGTCTGTATTGGTGTCTAGGTATGAAAAGGGGCATAGCTATTTTTTCATGAGATGTTCCCATGTCAGCAGGTGAAGGCGTAACACCAGTGACCAGTTGGACTTTTACAGCAGCTACCCATTCCTGAGTGGGAATGGAATGGTATTGCAATGGATTTCATGACAGGTTTACCGAGGTCACCTTGAGGTAAAGATTCCATTTGGGTTGTAATTGATAAGCTCATGAAGGTTTCATGTTTTCTGCAAATCAAGGAAACCTTCAGTTTTGATGAGCTTGGTAGGTTTTACATTCCGGAGGTTGTATAGTTGCACAAGGTCCTATATTTTATCCTTTCAAATAGGGATGCCCGATTTAATTCAAGATTCTAGTATGGGCTATATAGGGTGTTGGGTACATAGGTGCTTCTGAGCATAGCTTACCGCCCCCACATAGATGGATAGTCAGAGTTCATGATTCAGGTGATTAAGAACATGCTTAGAGAATGTGTCCTATATTTTAGGGGTCATTGGGAGAAGTGTGTTCCCCTAGTGGAGTTAGCCTATAATAATAGATTTTAGGACACTATTTATATGGTTACATATGAGGCTTTATATGGTAGGCTATTCTGATCACCCATGTATTGGATAGAGGTAGGAGAGGCGACTTTGTTGGGACATCGTCTTATCCAGGAGACCACTGAATATATTCAGTTGATTCATAATTGGATGGATACTGCACAGAATCATCAGAAATCATATGTTGATCACCATATAAGACCTCTAGAGTTCAAGTTTGGGTATTGTATTTTCCTATGTGTTTCACCAAGGTTGGGACACAAGAGGATCAGGAGGTTGGGTAGGCTTTTTTCGAGATATTCTAGGTCATTTGAGATTCTAAAGAGAGTCGGGTTGGTTACCTATCGGTTGCAATTACCACAGAGGTATCAGTATATGCATGATGTCTTCCATGTTTCTTAGTTGTGGCATTACTATTCATACCCATATCATGCCTTTAAGACCAAATAAGTTTAGTTACAGGTAGATGCATCCTTTGAGGAGCATCCTATACGAATTATGGATCGCATCATGAAGGTTCTCTGAGGATGGTTTGTTCCTTTAGTATGGGTGCTATAGAAGCATGAACAGGTATATTAAGAGACCTGGGAGAGGGAGTCTTATGTTCAATCTCAGTGGCATGATTTGTTCTCAAATACTTCTACACCACCTTGGAAGGGAAATTTAGGGACAAATTTATTTAAGGGAGAAAGTTTGTAAAAACTTGGTTCTTCATTGAGGTATGGATCATGATATTTCATTATATTAATCATTTAATTGCTTATGTATGGCCTGATGTGGATTCTTTTCATGGTCATGGAGGCCTCTAGGGTGTTTGGGGTTGGTATGGAGCCTGGAACCCAAGTTTTGGGTGAAAAGAGGAGGTCTCATGGTTAGTTAAAACCATGCAGATTGAGGCGCACATCCGTGTGAATAGGTCTACCATTTTAGTAGAACTTGAAAGTTTCATTCTCACAGTTACCACACAGTTTTTCAAACTGTGCGGGGTAACCATGTTCTATGCCCTAGACTTATAGTGAGCCACAAATGGTTCCCGCACGGTTTGGGAAATCATGAGCAGAAATCGTGCGACCCTGATAGATTTTTTTTTTATATTTCAATTAAAATAAATTTTTTTTAACCCATTTGGGTTTCCTCCTTTATTTAGAAATAATTCCTTGTGTGGTAGATCCCATTTGAAGCACCTAACCTAGGATTTTCTCACAATTCTCCATCTATCTCTAAATCGACCGTTTTACCTCTCAAAGGATCTGAAACAGTAATGCCTCGATTCCTTTTTAGCCTTATTTGATTCTTCTGGATATTGATAGCACTATCTTCATTTAGGCTCATATTCCCTAATATATATTTCTTCATCCTTTCTTCAGATTTCTCCCTAACAATGGAGAATCATAGCTTGGTACTGGATGAGATATCTAGCATAGGTCTAAGTTGGTGGTCTCATGCTTTTCGTTGAATGTCGAGTTGATTATATATGTCGACGTATTGCGTGCCCATTTTTACGGAGTTGCCTTAATTTATAAATTACACCTATTGTTACCTATCATTTTTTAGGTATTTAATCAGGTGTTTCAAATCCTTTTTTAGGTTTAATACCCAGATTAAGGGCCACCCCATGGGTGAGTGCCTATTTTGACCTGTTTATGGCCGTTTGGCCTAGGATACCCATGTGGTGTGCCTTGAATCCAATTTATGGGTTGTTTAAAAATAATTTTTATTTAATTTGATTATGGAATGTTATTAAATGGTTTCCTTTTGGATAAAGGTATGGGATAGGGAATTGACCCTTGACCCATGTTATGCCTATGCTTGATAAAGCTTGTTTGGACTATTTAGTTCCAACTATGAACTTGCCCACATGAGATAGGATATGCTTAATCCTTGTAATGGTTTATATTTCTTGATAGTATTATTATATGAAATATGAACATGTGAGTAATGATAGACCATTCCTTAGAGGATGGTCCTAGCTTGTGATACCCTTGGTGTTGAGTTGTGAAATTCTTATGGTTTTGACCCTAGCAGGTTATCAAATTATTAACTTGAACCTATTATGGCTGAAATGGTCATTAGAATTAGGTGAACCATGGATTCATATTATAATTTAATGGATGGGATCATGTGACTAATGTACCTTATTCCTTGAGTGAACCTTGGATTCAACTTAGAATTCCTTGGATGTGATCAAAGGATTTATTGTAATTAAGTCATGAGTGAACCATGGGCGCCACAGACGGGCTCATAGAGGCTCTGTAAATCTTGATTGAATTATGGATCCTTATAGGATTCCGTGTATGTAATCAAGAGGTAGTGTTTATTTCATGGGTGTTACATGGGCTCCCTATAGGACCGCTAAGGATGATCTCAGTGACATAGGATATACCACACCTAGAGTGATATTAGGTTCCTTTATAAGGGTTGCTAGGGACAGACTCATTGGGTGTCGGTAGATTTTCACCTGGGGTGATACTTAAATTACACTTTAGGAATATCAAGGAAAGGATCAAGGTTAATGGGATATTGAATGGGTTATGGTGTGTCTCCCAATCTGAAGCATAAGCTTGATTTCGGTCATTACCTATACTTGCCTATATGGCCTTCTAAGGCATTTATGGTTCTTACTACTATATGGGGGATCACCGGGCTTAGGACGAATCTCGAGACATATATGATATTTTTAATTGAATTTTTAATTAAATGGAAATGGAATGTAAATGAAAACCAGTTCTTTTAGAATTTTTTGCTTTTGAGTACTTCCTATCTTAATGCTTTCACTATTTTTCATTGCGTGTTATATATACTCACTGATAGATTGGAATAGACCTTGGGTGGTTACCTATTGGGACATAGTCTCATAGCCTGTTTGGGTCATGATTTGGGACTAAATAGAATATATGGTTGTAGGTTATGATAAGGGAAAGTGCCTTCCTTTAGGTATATGATATTCTATTTATGAGAAGGAGAGCGTGGGACTAAGCCTAGGCTTGTGATGTTGTTGCGATACTTCTGTTCTTTTTATACCTTTTGTATCATGCAGTTTATACGATATCCTTGTGACTTGTTTGCATATTTTTATTATAAACATGTTATATTCATCATTTTTTATGTGATATGACATCTGAATATTGTATTATCAGACTTCCCCTCTTTAGATCTGTTGTGTGGTATTATTTCTTCTATTATATGTATATTATTTCCACTATGTTATACTCTTCCAATGAGGGAATAGTCTTCCCACTATCATAAACTTGTCCCTTACTGCTAGTCGGCAGCCTCTAGAATTTTTGGATATTCTCTTGAGTCTCTATGGCCAACCTGGCTTGAAGCACTGTTAGATGGCATCTGGACCTGGGATGATACAATTATCATAAAAATAATATAAGGAAATCACTTATTGAAAAATAATATTTTAAACTCATTCCACTCAATGGATTCAGTTTCATTATGTTTCCTCGTATTCTTGATAAAATTGTTTCATTGATCCACTTCTCCTTCCAAATAACAGATATCCAAAATGAATTTGTCATGCTCCTAATAATAGATAAAAAAATTATCTTTTCAATGGTTTCAATCAATTCTTAATCAATTAGTGGATCAAATGACCTACTTAAATAAGGTGTAGTTTATAGAGAAATAGGCTTGTTATACATATATATTGTATAATTTTTTATGAATATTAATTACATTACACAAACACATGTATGATGCCCAAAATAGTTTTGTGTTTTTAGATATTTGGAAACATAAAAAACTGTTATATAGTAAAACCACATCATCTCCACTATGATATTCATAAATATAATCCATATTAGACATATCATAACTAATACATTTCTTTATAACATTTGTAAGAGAAACATAATAATGGGTGTGATTAGGTTCTCTATAAGGGTAATCAAGGGAGATTTGTAAGCATAACATGAATATAAGGGTATGATAACATGAGAATGACATTTTAAAATCATACCCTTAATATTCAAGATCATAATCTTAATACATGTAATAAATATTGGAAATTAATAATACAAGAATCATAATGTAATGAAAGAACATGATCCATTAGAGCATAACATTGGAATATGACATTGATTTGTGGAATAATCATAAGCATATAAAATATTTTGAAAAGGCTAACCAAAAATAAATTCATAACATGTTCGGTTTGGTCTAACCATACTTATACATACTTCAAGATTTTGACGGCCTCTTGTGTAACCTCTTTCGGTCTTAGGATATCTTCTCATGTATCCTTTGAGCTTATATAAAATTAATAATTACCCAATAAAATGGGGGAGATATATGTATCACCCATATAAAAATATAAACTATATTTATGGTTATATGGGATCATAAAATATTCATCATATCATAACCCATGAAATTTAATGAGTTTCATAAACATTTTATCATATCATAAGCTATGGAAAGAGACCAGTTTCATAATCATTTCATAATCACATCACAGAATAACCCTTGGAAAATAAAGAGGGGTTTATAAAAAATTTATCTTGGTATAAACATGTAAGATAATCATTATTCATAAAAAAAATTCTATTATAAACATAAACTATTCATAGAAAAAATAATAATGGTATCCTTGGTTTATATCCCTAGTAATGAATTTTTAATATCAACGGATGTCATCTTAGATAGAAAATAATTTTTAAAGATCGTTTAAATAATTTCATGAGGAATATATATTTTCTTACATGAATTAATTTTTAAAGAATAAAATTTTATAAAAAATATTCTTTTAAAATAAACTTGAAATATTTTCAAGGAAACTTCAAAGAAAAAAATGATCATTACAATGGGAAGTTTCATTCATGTCGTACACATTAAAACAAATATCCCTTTCTCGTTTTTTAGTAAAATAAAAATAGGAATTATTTGGAAAATGAAATGAATATTCCATTAAAAACATTTTTTAACAAATTTAAAACATGGTTAAAAATATATTTTTTTTAAATCATGGGAGAATAACAAAACTTTTTTATAAAACACAGTTTTGGAAGAAAATTGATTTCTGACAGAAGAAATTGATACTGTTGTATTTTCTTATATATTTTTTCTCAATTATATTAAGTAACAGAGATTGAAAAAATGGTATTATTATTTTAATATATCCTGAATATCCATAATATATGAAAATTGATTAGTTTTTTAGATATGGATCAAGATATTTTATTATAGGTAGCATAATCATTAACAATCCCGATAAACGATAAGATTGTAACAAAAAAACATTACCACATTGGTAAAATTTAATCATAATCCCCATGAAGGAAAAAACAAAAAATGGAATATAAAATATCATGATTTTAAATAAATTCATGATATTACATGTCAATTTTTATGTATATACACCTCGTAAAAGAATATAGGTGCATAACACAATGCACATCTCAAAATATCTCTTACCTCAAGTCTTGACTACTGTAATACATGTTAAAACCTCCTGTATAATAAATATATGTTTATTATAAATATATTTTAGAAAAATATTTATCAATATAATACCATATATGATTTTTATTATGACCCTTTATTACCCATTTATTAACAATTCCATGTTAATGTTATGTTTTGGGTAATAACTCATTTGTTTTTCATTTATGTTTTGACTTGTTATTTGTTTTCATATTTCTTTGATCATGATTAAATAATATTAATAATTCTAAACATGATATAAATCTCATATATCTTCAGTATATATGTATTTATAGTTTTCCATTGATGATAAGTATATAAAATGAAATACATTGTTCATGGAGACGGTAGACAGTACGCACACATGAATGTTATTTTCATTTCCTTAACGTATTTAATGAAAGAAAAGTAAATGATATATTATAATTAAATAATAATTTTTATGTCATATATATCACATATTTTCAATAAAAATATCTTTATTAACTTCCATGAAAAGTGTGAATGAATCAAATCACTTCATGAGGTGGTAGTTCTCCGTACACACGAGCAACATTATTGTATTCCTAAAAATAGAAATAATGAAGGTATGTGTGATATAATAATTCTAGAATAATAATAAAACCATAAATAAAATATATAAATAAGAAATTATTCATTATTTATAACCATGGTAGGTGGTAATAGAAAAATTAATGACAATGGTTTGCGAGGCGGTAGTCCTCCATACACATAAATAATGATTTTATAAATCATTTTATGGTAGTTTAGATGGATGTAGGTCACTAACTTAACATTAAAACACCTAATTATTTGTAATATATTAATTTTATAATATCATCATGTTATAATAATAATTTAAGGTGGTGGAGGAAGAAATAAATCAAAAATGATCATTGATGAACGTTACCTCTTCTTTGGGTATCCTCCTTAGGTTTGCAGCAAAGGCATCCCTACGATAGATTTCTATATAAAATAACAATTCTAGTATGATAGATGAAAGTTATGAAGTTATTTGGGTAGGTAATGTCCTAGAAAAAGGTGATTGAATTAATGAATATCATAGGATAAGGGGTGACCTTGTATAAGTGAGGTGGGTGGTAAACTTGTAATTTTTTTCAAGAAAGAGGTGTACCCACATTTTATTCATGGAAAAAGACTTAAAAAGACTTTATTATTTATTATTAGACATTATAGGGTCTAAATATTTCTATAAAATATATTTTAGAAAAAAATTATCTCAATTTAACACTTATCATTTTAGTTTAATCCCGATGTAAGCTCATTTTTACCTTAACCATGGTAATTAATTTTTCCTATTTTTTACTATTGATTTTAGAGAAAAATTAATTTAAAAATATTAGATAATATATATTATGAAGATTACAAATATGGAATCCATTTCTCTAAATTCCATTATCATAATTTTAAATTTTTAACTTAAAATTAATCTTACATATGCAGTGAGAAAGCAAGGTTTTAAAGAGAAAATGTTCAACAATTTAAAAAAAATATTGAAATTATATATTAAATTGATTAAAATGACAAAAATTGGATTAGTGGATGTATTATTATAATAAGTTTACTTCGAAACAAATTTAAAATATAATTTAACTTTAAAAATAAATTAAACGAATTTATATTTTTTAATTAAAATTCAGCATTTTTTCACAATTTATCAAAGAATAAAAAATTTCAAAAAAAATTCACCACTAAGATTATTTTGACATGAAAATTTTATAAATTAATTTTATTTTATTAAATTAATTTTCTAAAACTTTGAAAAATTATTTTTATTATTCTTCAAAAAAATTATTAAATAGACTAATTTATTATAAATTAGTATTTTCAAAACATATTGACTTTATTGAAAAATCAATTACTTCTTATCATTATGTTTTCACTATATAAAACCATTATACATAATATTTAAAAAAGTAGCTACTACTATTCATATTTCTAATTTTAATGGAAATGTTATAACAATCATGTTTAAATTAGAATATTAATAATATATCATGGTTTTATTAATACTCAGTGTCATGTGTAACACAATATAACGTGGTGTTTCATGTTGCACAAGCATAAATTTTTGTTGTGTGTAACAAAATCTATCAAATAAATTTAATTTATTTGAAAAATAATAATTGATAAAAACTTTGGTTATTACATTATGTACCCCTTAAAATGAATTTCTCCCTCAAAATTCATCACTCAGATAAAAAAATGATGATTTTTCAGCCTCATAATATTCTCAAGTTCTCACTTAGCTTCCTAAAATAGGTGGTTCTACCATATAACATTGACCAAGTGAGTGTTCTTGATTCATGGGACATTCTCTGTATGATCTAGAATCTCCACCGGTTGTTCCCCATATGAAATATATTTTTATATTGGTATGACTTTTGTGTTCAGTACATATAAAGGATCAAGTATGTACTTACATAGGAGATACACATGGAACACATAATGGACTTGAGAGAGGTTTGGTGGAAGCAAGAAGAGATTATTTATGGTCCCAATGTGATCATGAGTTTCAAAGGGACCAATATACCTATGTCTTTGTTTCACTTTATTCCCAATCTCAAAACCTTCTTCCATGGAGAAATTATTAGTTACACCTTGTCACCAATGTAAAATATAGATCAGGCTAGTAATTATAAGAATAATTTTTCTACCGACTATGAGCTTCCTTGATGTGTTTCTAAATAGATTTAACCATCTCTTCCATTTCATCAACTATCTCAGGTCACAATTTCTTTATTTTTCTAACATCATTACAGAATGATGGAGCACTACATTTAATTCTATATATGGATTTATAAGGATCCATCTGAATTCTTGAGTGAATGATATTATTGTTAGAAAATCAACTTAATGAAGGTGTTTATCCCAACCACCTTTAAAACACAAAGAATAATATCTTAATATATCCTCTAGGGTTTTAATTGTTCTATAATACTAACCACCTTTCTGAGGATGATATACATTTATGAAACTTAAATCTGTGTTGGTGATTGCTTAATGCTTCTCTATAACTATGTGGTAAACCTCATATCTCAATAAGATATAATGGAATTTTGTTCCCCATGAAAACTTACCACTTCCATAATTTATATCCTATAAATATGATCCAAAGGTAAGTCTTCTTTGATAGTGATGAAGTTTTCTAACTTATTTAGGTGATCGACTATAACCCATATAGAATTATGACATTTAGATATTTTGGGGAGCACAATAACAAAATCCATGGTGATTTTTTTACATTTTCATTCTATTATGGATAATTGATGTAACATCCTCATAGAATTTTTTATTTTAACCTTAACTTGCTGATATACCAAGCACCATGATACTAATCTATGATATCTCTCTTTATGACATCCCACCAAAAATACTCTTTAAAATCTCTAACATCTACATACATTCTAGATGAATAGTTAATAAAGAACTATGAGATTTCTCTAAGAACTCATTATTCAAATATGGTATATATGGAAGGAATATATGGGTCCCAATCTATATCACACCATCATGATCAAGGTTAATCTTAAGAACATTTCAAAACTTCCTTTACAGCTCTCCACCTTCCTTTTGAATCTCTTTAATCTTCACTTGGATAGATGGTTGAACATTCAATTGATAAAGATAATATTATTTCACTTCCTTCAATATTTCCATATAAATCCTTTTCAAATCTATAAATATTGGATATTTTTTTATTCTCATCATAGATAAGCTAGAATGATCCATTTAACTTAAAGAATTGTCCGCCTTGTTCTCTTTCCTAGGGTGGAAATGTAATGAGTAGTCATAATCTTTAATTATCTCTAACCATATTCTTTGATTCATATTCAAATCCTTTTGTGTGAATATATTCATTAAACTTTTATAATTAGTATATATATCATAATTTTCTCCATAAATATAATTCCTCTGTATCTTTAATTGAAAAAATAAAACTAACTCTAAATCCTGAGTTGGGTAATTTTGCTCATGAATATTCAACTATTATTAGGAGTAATATATAACCATGTAATTATTCATAATAAAACATCCCAATACCTTTATAAATGCATCACTGTAGATTACAAACCCTTCTCTACTATATGGTAATGTAAGCACAGGTGCATCAAATAACCTTCTATTCAGTTCCTTGAAATTTTTTTCACATTAATTTATTCAGAGGAACTTTGAAACTTTTCAAGTTAAATTGGTTAGAGTATTAGATAGTTGTGAGAAATTCTCCACAAACCATCAATAATTTCCATCTAAACCAAGAAAAATATGTATCTCAATAACTATGGTTGGTCTTTCCACTATTAAATATCCTTTATCTTTGATGTATCTACCATTTTACCCTATCTTAGGATTATATGACCCAAAAGTGAAACCTTTTACATCCAAAATTCAAAAAATTTAAAATTTTCATATAGCTTATCCTTCCCTAGGGTCTATATTAAAATTCTCACATGTTCTGCAGGCTCTTCCTTTCTAATTGAATAGATAAGAATATTTTCTATAAAGGTTATCACATATTGATCAAGGTATAATATAAAGATTAAATTCACTAAATCCATGAAGATAACGGGAAAATTAGTAAGAAAAAATGGAATTATTATATATTAAAAGAGTCCATATATTTTATGGAATGTTTTCATGGGTATATTCTCCTTCTTGGACCTCAATTGATGAAATCTAAAAAAAAGTTCTATCTTTGAAATGTATTGATCTCTACCTATTTGATCAAACATGGAATCAATATGGTGAATGGATATTTTTTCTTAATTGTAAACTTTTTCATATCCCAATAATATATTTACAGCCTCATTAATCCATATTTATTTTTAATAAAAAAATGTTCCTCCCAAAGTGACACGCATGGATAAGGGAATCCATTTTCTCTGTTTTCCTAGAGTTTCTTCTCAAATTCATACAACTCAATATGGGATATTCAATATGGATTTATTGAAATTGGTATGGAACTGGGTATGATTTCTATTGATTACTCAACATAAAGTTTTGGTGGAAGGCTAGGAAACACTTTTCGAATGATATTTAAAATTTCAGGCACAATAGGTATATCATCAGTGTGAAGTTTCTCCCCAACTATATGAGATAAACACCCCTTCTAAATGGGAATTAATATCAATACAATATATTTGATCTCCTTAATAATTTCTTGATTATAATCACATTGATAGAGGATTATAGGATGGTTTAGAATATAAAATATGTCTTCCCTTCCTCAACAATTGATGTGGTATTCTTTTAGATAAATCTCATCCATGTCTAAGATAAAATCAAATAAAACTAGAGGAAGAATGAAAATATTTTCATGAAGTGGATTCCCACTAATGTAAACTAGATAGGAATTATAGACTTGAAATGTTATTTTCATACCTTTAGGGGTTTTCAATGAAAATTTTACTTCAAATATTTTTGATGGAGTCTTAATACATATAGAAAGTTATTCATATATGAAACAATGGGTAGATCCTGAGTTAAATAAGTCATTAGTACTTCTAGAGTGGAAGCCTAGCATACCTTTCACCACATCATTATCACACCCCTCATCTTAAATAGTGATCACATGATATTTCCCCATATCCCTAAACTTAAGAGCCTTTTGGTATTGATCACTATCATTAAGCCTCTCATTTGATGACTTTATATAATAATGCTAAAACTATATGAATTTTAAATACTATAGTGTGGGAGTTTAATTCTACGAATCCTTCTCATTATTCACATAATTAAATGACTTCTTACCATAACTTCTATATTCATCTTCTTGATGAAATTACCTTCCTTATTTATAACATTTAGTAGTCCCCTTAAGAAAATTTCTTCCATGCTTCTTCCCACATTTTAATAATAAAGGAAATATTATCTTCTCCTCTCCATGATTCTTATATTTTCTATTGAATTCCATTTTTATATTCTTATCAAAACCCAGAAATTGATACATAACTCCAACATCAATTTACTCCTTGATAAAACATTAAAAAATGTTCATATCTGTTGATGTATCTTATGGATGACACCATTTAGAGATTTGGTTTTAAGACAATCAAAAATCAATCAACCTTACATTTAGGTTGGATGATAATACTAGAAGCATACCTCACATGTCTTGAAAAAATTCCCTGACAAGTACCAAAATATTTATCATCTATTTTAATTAGCTTAAGGAACTCCTCCATCTTCGTATAAAGAATACGGGGAATGTACTTGTTGAGAAATAAGTTATTTAACATGTACCAATTCATGGAATCAATTTCATCCTATTGCATTGAATTCTTGATAAGATTCCACCATTGATCCACCTCACCTTTCAAACGTTAGAAAACCAAAATTAAATTTTCATGTACAAAACACTGGATAATAGAAAATATATTTTTAGTTGTTCTTATCCAATGTTCATCAACAAGTGTATCAAAATTCCCACTAAAATAAGGGTGAAATTACCTCATGAATGACTTAATAGAATGTTGTTCCCTCCTTTTTTTGGAATCCTAGCATGATTAATATCTTGAGGAATTTTTTTGAGCATAACAATAAGATTTTTTATTGTATATCCCATAACATTTGGATAATTAGGAGTAAAATAATTTCATTTTCCATTTCAATCCACATTAACATGGTTTCTTTAGGTTATATCTAATAACTAAAACCAAAATTCATAGTGTCAAAAACAATAATCATAATGGGGGACCACATAATCATGAAAAACATGAATATGATGTCTAAATCATGAATCCTTTTTAATTTATGTCACCATAGGTTTATCCTAGGATATTCATAATCATAATCTATTTAAAATCTATCATAATGTTTTAAAATAATTTGGTAATTTCCAAGGTATACACCCCAGGAGTTCCAAACTAGGTGTGTCATAAGACCCATTTTCATGTACTAGGTTAGAACCGTGTCTAGCTCAATGCACCATTCTTGGAGTTAT
The DNA here is from genome assembly GCA_963277665.1 of Viscum album. Classification (NCBI taxonomy): domain Eukaryota; kingdom Viridiplantae; phylum Streptophyta; class Magnoliopsida; order Santalales; family Viscaceae; genus Viscum; species Viscum album. The sequence goes on along the minus strand of OY728123.1, from coordinate 738,972,450 downwards.
TACCCCTTGGAAAATTTATGTCTAAGAAACATCCACTTATAGCATCCAGATATTGATTTAATTTCTTTTAAACCACTCACTCTATCCTTTAACAAAATTCTATGAAATTTTCCTATACATTGATATATCCTTAGACTTAGCCTAAGACATGTGTTTAGGGATCTCAATATGGTTTTCTCATCATATTTTATGATGTTTAACTAGAACTATCCTTTTATACCATATATATTAAACCCGGATTATAATATATAGATATTATATCATTTTTTATGGATATACATTACATTACCCAAACACATGCCCAAAGACAATAGTAGTTTAGTGTATTTAGAAATTTAGAAATAAAAAAAATTGGTCCTTAAGTAAACTACATCATTTCTAACTATGATCTTCATAACTATAACCCTTATTATAAATATCATATGTAATATATTTAATCATTACCTTGTAAATGGAAACATAACAAAGGGTGATCTCAGATGCTATGTAAGGGTATACAAGGGACACATGTAATCATAACATGAACACAGGGGTATGAGAACATGAGCATAACATTTGGAAATAATACCCTACATATCAATGATCATAGTATTGAGACATTGAATAAATATTTTTAGTTCATAACATTGGCATAATACATAGATTTGGGGCATGCAAAAAATCATTGAAAATATTATTTCAAGGCTTCCCACCAAGACATTCATAACATGTTAGGCTTGGGATAACCACTTGTGGACCTGCTTCAGGCTTGGGATGATATCCCATGTACCCTTTTTCAATCTTGGGATAACCTCCCATGTACCCTTTGAGCACATAAAACATTAATCATTACCAATTCATTGGAGGGAGGTATATTTACCACATGTATAATAATTAAAACCATACTTATGTGTCACAAAAGATCATAAAAATTCATCATTTCATGACCCATGAAATATAATGGGTTTCAAAAACATTTCATCATATCATAAACTGTGTAAAAGCGATAGGTTTCATAATCATTTCATCATCTCATTAAATCATAACCCATGGAAAAAGAGGTGTATTTCATAAGAATTTTATCATGGTATAACCCCTGGAAGAGAAATGAGTTTCATTAACATCATGCCATTATAAACAAAAACCATTCAGATAAAGAATGAGAATGGTATCCTTGGATCATATCCCCTATAATTAAAAGGTAACACCAATATATAAAATCTTATATGGAAAATGATTTTGAAAGATCATTTCAAACATTTCTTAAGGAAAATATCCTTTCCTATTTGAAAAATAGTTTTTAAAACAAAAAATATTTTAGAAATCATTTTCATTAAAAAATTCCTTCAAAACATATAAATTAAGCATTGAAGAAAATAATGGTCAGGGAAATAGGAAGTTTCATTCATGTTGTACACATTAAACAAAGATTACTTTCACATTTTTAGTAAATTCCAAACATATATTTTTTTGAAAACGACATGAATATTATTTTCAATTTTTTTAAATTAAAATATGGGTAAAATTTTATTTTCTTAGGAAAATTAATGGGATAATAATAAAAAAAAATTAAAAAATTTTTATAAACCATGTTTTCTGAAGGAAATGGATTTCTGGCTGAAGAGAGTTATCATCAGATTTTTATAAAAATATTTTCTCAATTATTGTATGTACAAAGGAGTGGAAAAAATATAATATTAATTGAAAATATCATGAATAACTATAGTAGAAGAAAATTAATTATTTTATTGAGAGATCGATCATAATATTTTATCACATAAAACATAATCAAAAATAATCCTAATAAATTATGAGATTGAAACATAAAATCATTACCACTTTGGTAACATTGAATTTTAAGCCACATGAATGAATTAAAAATTGAACTTAAAATATAATTATGATAAATAAAATTATTATATCACAAGTGAAAGGGGTTGTATATACATCTCTCAAAAGACTATAAGTGTATTACAAAAATTTCATCTCAATTAACCCTTATCTTATGTCACGACTTCTGTAATACATGTTCAAACCTCATTTATAATAAATATTACATTATTATATATCTATTATAGAACAATATTCATATATATAATATCATATATTATTTTCATATGAATTTTTATTGCTCATTTATTAATAATTCCTTATTAATGTTGTGTTTCATGTAATAACCACTTTTTTCATATACGTTTTGATTTGTTATTTTTAAACCACTAACATTTATCATGGTTCCATATTCTAAAAAATGTTAACCATGATATAAATTACATATATATATATATTCATTATATATTTATTTATAGTAATCTGTAAAAGATAGATATAAAAAAAGAAATAAACCATTCATGGAGATGGTAGTATGTACATACGTATGAACATTGTTTTCATTTCCTTGATGTATTGAATGAAATGAAATAAAATGATAAATTATCAAGAAATATTTATTTTTATTTTAATATATCACATGTTTTTATTAAAAACATCTTTATTACCTTCCATGTAAATCCTGAATGGATCGCATTGCTTCATGAGGTCGTAGTCCATCATACACACATGGACGTTATCGTATTCTCATAAAGTGGAGAATATAAAGATATATGTGATATAATAATTCCATAAAAATAATTATATCATTAATATTATTTATCAATAATAAATCCATAATTATTACCAATCTTTAGAGGTGGTAATGGAGAAATGAATGACATCAGTTCGTGAGGTGGTAGTCTGCCGTACACACAAGTGATTATTTTGTAACCCATTTGAAGTGGAGATGGTTATAAGTCATGCCCATAAAATAAAAACATCTTAGTATATAGAATTTACCGAGGTTATTATATCATCATGTTATAATATTAATTGAAGTGTGTGGATGAATAAATAAAAAATGTGCATTGATAGGTTGGCATTGTATAAAAACTAAGTCTTCAATAATTATATGAGGGAAATTTAGAAGTGATATGGGAAGTTAATGTCTGAAACAAAGGGGATTTATGCTGTGAATATGAGAGGAGAGGGGGTGTCCTTTTATAAGTTATGTGAGTGGAACACTTTTAATTTTTTGAAATAAAAAGGTTTAACCACATTTTACTCATGAAAAAAGGATAAATAATTAATAATCCTAGATAATTAGGAATTATAGAATCTAAATATGGCCATAAAATAAATTTTATACAAGGGTCTTGTAACACCAAAGGTTTTAAAAATAAATTGAAATGCATTAAACTTTGTTTTAATTTGATAGATATAACTAGCTTTTAAACATAATTTTTCTGCTTCTATGTTATGAATTTCAAAAAATGGTCATATACAGTTGTGATTAGTAAGTTATTTAGAGTCTGATAGGACTAACTTGTTTTTTTGGTGAATAGTAACATACCCTTATGAATAGTAATATGAATAGTAATATAACCCTAAGGAATAGTAAATTTTATTATTATTTTATTTTCTTAAAGAATTAATATAATGAATTATTTATTAAATTTTCAAGGTGTTAAAAAAATGAGTTATTGTTTTAAAATTGTTATTTTTGAACAAATTATGATTTTATTTAAAAATTAAAATAATAATATTTAGAAACTTATATTCAAAAACTGGATTCAATTTTTGAATTCTACATGTTGAAAAATTGTTAGGGTGAATTTTTTGGTTTTTTCTGAAATTCTAGATTTTGAATGAATAGTGAAATATGGTAAAATACCCTATATACAAATTATTAGTTAAATACACTATTTATAACATCATAAATGATGTAAACCCACTTGTTTTGAATTCACCTGATATATTTACTATTTTTATCACAATAATGAATATTATTCATAGTCTTGGAAAAAAATATTAAAATAATGTAAAATCTCTCTTCTCCTCCACTATAAATACCACCCTCATTCTCCTCTTTCCCTCACACCTCTCAAGCCTTGATCATTGTATATATTCTTCCAAAATCCATCCCCAAGTCTCTCCCACATGTCCAAGACCTTTTTTTCTCACTAAAAGGCCAAAAAAAGGCCTTAAGGAGGATCCCAAGGAGAAGAGATCAAGAGTAAGAATTCTCTTCCTTTTTCATATGTTTTCTTTCCAATTCCTTAATTTCCTTAGACTCTATTCCCATCCACTTATCCAGGATGTATTAAATCTCTATAATCTTATATATTATATATGTTATCAACTTCATGTAAAATATTCATCATCTTTCTTTCTCTCCTCTCCCACTTATTCTAAAAAAAGCATCAATTGCGATGCGCCAATTTACCAAAATTATGGACGATGTGATTTGGATTTCCATTACATCATTCAAATATGATAATAAAACACTTTTAATGGTTGAATATGAATTTAAAGTTTATTTTTAACCCATTTCATGTTCTGTAATGAACTTATATTCATGACATTAAATTATATAATGAAAAAAGTTCATGATTATCGAGGAACCGCCAAAAATGATCTAAACAAACATCATTAATGTTTTATCTAATGATCCATCATGATATATGATAAAAAAATTATTTATGGTATAATTATATATTATTGAAACATATTAATACAATTTCATTCCACTCTTGGAATTTTATTTCCATACAACAAGAAAATCAAATACAAACCGGCCATGGAAATCATGTAAAGAACGCACCCAAAACAATAGAAAGAACAAAATACTAATAATTAAAGGGTGAAATGATGAAATTAAATGATCATATAAGATATTATAAAGATTAATATATTTCTTTAAGATAATAATAAAACTCTTTTAAACATTATACAGGAGGTTTAAACAAGTTTTAAGTAAGACAATCCTGAGGTAAGGGAATTCTTAACCCGATTTCAATTCATTGGGTTAACATTCTACTTCAATATTTATGTGGTATTAAATTTGTTTTTGTGATAAATATTTTATATATTATGTTTAATTGTGTGTATTTACAGTGTATATATATATTCCATCCACTCTATTAAGTCTCACCTCAATTATATGATATTTGTAAGGGAATTTTCTTTTAAAAACCTCTTTTAAAAATCTATTTTACGAAATTCAAAAGAAATGTTTTTATGGAATTATTCATGTTTTATGATTATGTTATGGTTATTTGGAATTTTTTATTATTAATGGTAGGACCTATATTTCTCTCCAATTCATTGGGTATGTGTAAGTTAGAGTTTGGAATTATGGTTACTCCAAGTGTAACCGTGATGGTAACATAATAAAGTAGATGTGAGGATTATATTGTAAGTTTGTTGTGAGGGTTACAAATTATAAGGTAGTCAAAAGGGTTAAAATATTATATAAGTAATCCCCCAAGTTACCTTTAAGGTTTTAGTTATGTTCTATATGTTTTGTGGAAATATCATAGAAATCTCAAGTTTCACAGAGTAAGTATATATGGGTGACAAGTATGTTTTTTTAAAATAATTTCATACATTATAAGTATTCATGCACTAATGTGTTCTTTACTTATTTTTATATACCTTACTGAGATTTTTGAGCTAATACCAAGTTTTTAAATTATTTTCATAGGTTATAAGGATGTGTAATACAAAGAAGGAATTCATGTTAAATGTTATGAATATTTGTCAAATAAAACATGTTTTATTTGAAAAGTTTTATATTTTGGAAGAAATTGTTACTGTTTTTTGGTATCTTATCTATATGAATGTGGAATTTTATGTATGTTTTATATCCCTACTCTATAAAACTCTAAATTTCAATAAATATTTACAATTAAAATAAGTTATTTCTTGACTAAAATTCAAGATTACGTATTGTAATAAGGTTGGGTACTTATAGTTGGTATCAGAGATGGTTTAGATAACTTTAGGGGTTATGATGATGTTAATAGAATACCATAAATTATTTTTACTCTATGTTTAATTTGAAATGTTTTAGAATTTAAATATTACCATGTTTCTTAAACTAAGATATGTTTTTTCAAAATGGTTTTCCATAGATGAAACAGGGAAACTGAAGAGGATTGGCACTGACAGAATGATATCCTTTCGAATATGCAACCTGGAATGGTAGGGATTGGAACCGCGTAGTTTTTTACAGTAATGGATTGGATAACTAAGGCAATAAATGGTGGTGGCATTTATTCAAGAGAACAAACAGAGTTACCAAAAAAGAACATAGTGATAGTGGAACATTTTATGAGACAACACCCTCCTGCTTTCAATGGATCTTCTGACCCACTATCGGCTGAAGGATGTATTAAAGACCTTGAAAAGATATTAGATGTTATGGGATGTTCAAATAATAAAAATTTAAGTCTTTCTATTTATTTTTTTGAAGGTGAAGCTGCTCAGTGGTGGTCAATGGTCCAGAATATCAAGGATAGAGAGGATGTTTATGCCTTAAAGTGGTATGAATTTAAAAGTCTTTTCCTTGAAAAATATTTTTCAAAGGTGGTTTGAATTAGGATGGAGAAAAAATTAATTTAATTAAATTATAAGGAGAAATATTTAGTGGGAATTTATGAAGAAAACTTCACCTGACTGGAGAGGTATGCTCCAAATCTTATTCTGGATCTTGATAGTAAAATCAGCAACTTTTACTCAACATTAAAGCCAAGGTATCGAAGTGAATTGGCCTCCTATGAATTTAAAAGATATGATAAACTTGTTTGATGTACTTAGATGGTATAGATGGATTTTTATAATGATCATGTTCACTTTGAAAATAAGTATAAGTAGATTTACATATGGAAAGAAATGGGTAAGAATCAACCAAATAAATCTAATTGTAAGAAATTCTAGTTTCCAGATTGTGAAAAGTGTGGTAAGAATCACCCAATGGAATGCCTTACCAAAACTGGGAAGTGTTTTAGATGTGGTAAGTTTGGACATATGGCCTGAGATTGTAATTAAAATGATCTTCATACTAATCCTGATAAGCAAATAGTTAAGTTTTTTAAATGTGGTGATATGTGTCATTTTGAAAATATATTCCCAACGAGAGATCTGAATGATACAAAGAATCTATACTATAATAATAAAGGTGTAGTGAGATATTTTTTAACCACATCAACAGACTTCAGGTCATCCAATGGAGTTGTATCAGGTACCTTATTTTTTTACTCAGATTTTTCTAAAGTTTTGTTTGATACGAGGTCTACACATTCCTTTATTTCTGAAGAATTTTCTAGTAAATTGAAAATATCACCTCAACAAATGCGACCATAACTTATTGTTAAAACACCCGGGGGAAATATTATAGAAAATATAAATTATAATAATATTTATATTGTGTTTTGTGGAAAGACTTTACCTTAAAACCTTGTTGTTTTTCCCTTAGTAGAGTTTTATGTCATTCTGGGAATGGATTGGCTTTCTATGTATCAGGCTAAGATTGACTGGAGAGATAAAGAATTTGTTTTTATGAAAGATTTTCAGTTTTTATACAAAAACGAACCCATAAAATTGATAACATATCAGAAAACTGAGATACTATTGAAAGATGGAAATGAAATTTATCTTGCTCATATTGTTGAAAATAAGGGAACTGTTCTGATTAATGATGTGTTGGTGGTAAATGAATACCTTGATGTTTTTTCTTGATGAGTTACATAGATTCATACATGATAGGGAAGTAGAATTCACAATTTAATTAGCTTCTGATGTTAATCCAATTTCAAAAACCCCCATATCTAATAGCTCAAATGGAACTTGTTGAACTGAAATATCAGTTCTAGGAGTTGATTGATAAAGGATCCATCCATCCTATAACTTCACCATGGGGTTCTCTTATTTTTTTCATTAAATAGAAAGATGGTTCTATGAGAATTTTCATTGATTATAGATCCTTGAATAACATCACTATTAAAAACAAGTATCATTCTCCTCACATTTATGACTTGTTTGATCAAATCCAGGGATCTCAGTGCTTTTCCAAGATTAACTTAAGATTCGGATACAATCTACTAAAGTTAAAGGAGGATGGCATCCCAAAAACATATTTTCATACTAGATATTGTAATTATGAATTTTATGTTATGTAATTTGGGTTAACTAATGCATCTAATGTATTCATGGATCTTATTAATAGAATATTTCATGAGTTCTTGGATAAGTTTTTGGTTATGTTTATTGATGATATTCTATTATTTTATAAGAGTAAAGAAGTGAATTAAAAACATCTAAAGGTTGTTTTGAAAACCTTAAAAGAAAATAAAATGTATGGAAAATTTAGCAAGTGTTATTTTTGGTTGCAATAGATTTATTTTCATGGGAACATTGTAAATAAAGATGGAATAATAGTTGATCCTACCAAAACAAAAGTGGTTTAGGAATGTCCAAGACCTAAAAATTTTATATAGATTCATAGTTTTATTGAATTAGTAGTTTATTATTGATGATTTGTTAAAATATTTGTATGGCTATCTAGCCCGCTAACTAAGTTAATGTGAAAATGGGTTAAATTTATTTGGACAGAAGAATGTGATGTTTTTTTAGGTTCTAAAGAAGATATTGGTGAATGATCCATTTTTGTCCTTACCTTCCCGAAATGGTGAGTTTGTTATATATAGCAATGATTAATTGAAGGTACATGGTTGTTTTCTAATGCAGAATGAGTAGGTAATTTCTTATGGTTCAAGACAACTAAAACCTTGTGAGTTAAATTATCCCTCACATGATTTGGAATTAGAAACTATGGTTTTTTATTTGAAAATTTGGAGGCATCATTTATACGGATCCAAATGTCAAATATATATTAACCATAAAAGTCTAAAGTATATATTGACTCAGAATGAATTAAACATGAGGTAGAGAAGATGGTTGAACTGATAAAGGATTATGATTGCATGATCAATTACCCTCCAAAAAAATAAATAAATAAAGTAGTAAATGACTTGAGTCAAAAACATCAGGCATCATTAACCATGTTACGTTTGGAAATGATACCTTGATTAATGATTTGATGAATTTTGTATTGGGAGTTATTGGTGTAGGAAATACCTCTATTTTGTTTCAGGTTTCAATGCAGTCATCATTATCAGACAAAATTAAGTAAGCATATAAGGAAGATCATGAGCTACATAAAAAGGTAGAATTGGTTCAAATGGGTAAGTTTCCAATATTTAACCTTGAAAAATATTGTGTTCTGAGATTTAGAAAAATATTGTGTGTGCCTTATGATTCCCAGTTGAAGAAAGGCTTGTTGTGTGAATCTCATAGTTCTCTATTTTTAGTACATCCTGGCAGTAATAAGATGTACAGAGACCTTTGAGAGTATTACTGGTGGGATGGAATGAAAAGAGATATTGCAGATTTTACCATGAAATGTTTGACATGTCAATAGGTTAAAGTAGAGTGGCAGTTACCGAAGGGGATACTTCAGCCCTTTCCAGTGCTAGAGTGGAAATGGGAGAATATATCCATGGACTTCATTGTTGGACTACCAAAAACTTCTTAAGGTAACAATTCTATTTGGGTTATTGTCTGAATAAATGTACACATTTTATTTCAATTCGAGATACAATGTATTTGAATCGGCTTTCTAGATTATACCTCAAAGATATTTTCAGGTTACATGGAGTTCCTCTTTCCATTGTTTCTGACCGGGATCCCAGGTTCACTTCTAAATTTTAGAAGCGCCTTTAGAATTCATTGGGCAGAGAATTAAATTTCAGTATAGCTTTTCATCCTCAATCAGATGGGCAGTCAGAATGAAAAATTCGGACATTGGAGGATATGCTTTGATCTTGTTCAATGGACAACCAAGGAAGTTGGGATCAGTATATTTCTTTAGTTGAGTTTTCCTATAATAATAATTTTCATTTTAGTATATAGATGGAACCTTTTGAGGAATTATATGGGAAGTGGTGTAGAACTCTAAATTTTTGGGATGAAGTCAGGGAAAGGAAGTTGATGGGACCAGAATTAATAGAGGAAGTGGCTGAGAAAGTGATGATGATCTCGAAACACATGAGGACAGCTCAGAGCAGGTAGAAAAGTTATGTAGACAATAAGAGGAAATAATTTTCTTTTGAGGTAGGTGACCATGTTTTTCTTAGAATCTCACTATGGAAAATTTTTATGCATTTTGGTAAGAAATGAATCTTAATTCCAGGGTTCATTAGGCCTTATGAAATTCTAGAGAAAGTTGGACCAGTTTCCTATTGAGTATCTTTGACTTTGATTTTATCTCAGGTATATAATTTTTTTCATGTTTCAATGTTGAGAAAGTATGTTCCAGATTCATCTCATGTCTTGAGTCCATAAGTATTTCATCTTGATGAGAACCTTTCTTACAAAGGGAAACCAGCTCAGATTCTTGATCTAAGGGAAAAAGTATTTCGGAATAAGATAATCCACCAGGTAAAGGTTTTGTGGAGAAACCACATGGTTGAAGAAGCAACATGGGAGTCTGAAAATGCTATAAGGGAAAGGTACCATCACTTGTTTAATAAGTAAATAAAATTGCGAGGATGCAATTTCCAGAAGGTGGGGATAATGTAACACCCCAAGGTTTTAAAAATAAATTTAAATTCATGATTTTTTTTAATTATATAGTTATAACTATCCTTTAAACATAATTTTTCCGCTTCTATGTTTTGAATTTAAAAAATGGTCAACTACAGTTGTGATCAGTTAGTTATTTAAAGTCTGATATAACCAACTTTTTCTTTTGTGAACAGTAACAAACCCTTATGAATAGTAATATAACCCTAAGGAATAGTAAATTGTATTATTATTTTATTTTCTTAAGGATTTAAGATAATGACATCTTGATTAATTTTTCAAGGTGTTAAAAATGAGTTATAGTTTTAAAATTGTGATTTTTGAATAAATTGTGATTTTATTAAAAAATTAAATTAATAATATTTAGAAAATTATTTTCAAAAAATGGAGTTCAATTTTGAATTCTACATGTCAAAAAATGGTTAGGGTGAATTTTTTGGTTTTTTCTGAAATTCTGGATTTTTGGATGAATAGTGAAATATGGTAAAATACAGTATATACAAATTATTAGTTAAATACACTATTTAGGACATAATTACTAATTTTATCCCACTTGTTTTGAACTCACATCCTCTATTTACTATTTTGATCACAAGAATGGAGATTATTCATAGTCTTGGACAAAAATATTAAAATAATGTAAAATCCCTACTCTCCTCCCCTATAAATACTACCCTCATTCCCCTCTTCTTCTCACACCTCTCAAGCCTTGATCATTGTCTATGTTCTACCACATTCCCTACCCAATGCTTTTACCCACTTACAAAACCTACTGGTCTCACCAAAAGGCTAAAACCAAAGGCTTTAAGGAGGATCTCAAGGAGAAGAGATCAAGAGTAAGAATTCTCTTCCTTTTTCATGTGCTTTCTTTCCAATTACTTCCTTTTATTATACTCTCTTCCCCACAACTTATCCAGGAGGTATGAAATATTCATAATATTTTATATTTTATATTTTATCATGTTCATATAAAATATTCATCATCTTTCTTTCTCTCCTCTCCCTCTTATTCTAAAAATAAAAACATCACCCGTGATGTGTTGATTTACCAAAATCGTGGACAATGTGTTTCCGATTTCTATTACATCCTTCAAATCTGATCATAAAACCATTTTAATGGTTGAATCCAAATTTAAAGTTTATTTTTTAATTTATTTCATGTTCTTTGATGAACTTATATGCATGAAATTAAATTATATAATGAAACAAGATCATGATTACCGAGGAACCGCCAAAAATGATCTAAACAAACATCATTAATGTTTTATCTAATGATCCATCATGATATATGATAACAAAATGATTTATGCCAAAACAATATAAGGAACAAAATACTATCAATTAAAGCATGAAATGATGTAATGAAATTATCATATAAGATATTATAAAGATGAATTTTTTTCTTTAGGTATTAATAATACTCTTTTAAATATTATACAAGAGTTTTAATCAATTTTGAAGTAAGGAAAACTCAAGCTAAGGGAATTCTTATCCCAATTTCCATTCTGTGGGTTAACATTCTACTTCATTATTTATGTGGTATTAAATTTTTTTGTGTGATTAATTTTGTATATATTATGTTTAATTATGTTTATTAATAGTTTATATACATATTACATCCACTATATTAAGTCTCACCTCAATTATATGATATTTGTAAGGGAATTTGCTTTTAAAAATATCTTTTAAAATTCTGTTTTACAAAATTCAAAAGCAATATTTTTATAGAATTATTCATGTTTTATGATTATTTTATGGTTCTTGGGAATTTTTTATAATGAAGGGTGGGACCTATATTTACCTCCAATTCATTGGTTATGTATAAGTTGGAGTTCATCTGTATGGTTACACCAAGTGTAACTGCGATGGTTATACAATAAGGTAGTTGTGAGGGTTACATTTTAAGGTATCCATGAGGTTTAAAAGTTATAAGGTATCCAAGAGGGTTAAAAGATTATATATGTAATGATCCAATTTACCTTTAAGGTTCTATTTATTTTCTATATGATTTGTGTAAATCTCATGGAAATCTCAAGTTTCACAGAGTAAGTTTATATGGGGGACAAGTATGTTTTTTAAATGATTCCATACGTTATAAGTATTCATGGACTAATATGTTCTTTCCTTCTTTTTATATCCCTTAATAAGATTTTTGGGTTCATACAAAGTTTTTAAATTATTTTCACCGGTTATAAGGATTTGTAAGACGAAGAAGGAATCCATGTTAAATGTTATGAATATTTTTCAAAGAAAAAATATTTTATTTGAAAAGTTGTATATTTTAGAATAAATTGTTATTGTTTTTGTGTTATATTCTCTATATGAATGTGGAATGTTATATATTCTTTATATCCCAATTCTATAAAACTATAAACTTGAAAATATCATAAATATGAAATAAAGTGAGTTATTGACTAAAATTCAAGATTATGTAATGTAATAAGTTCGAGTCCTTATAGGTTTAGTTAATTTAAACCCTTATCTTTCTAGTTTAACCCCCACTAAATCTATTTTTACCTTAACCGTAGAAATTAATTTTTTCTATTTTTTCTATTTATTTTGATAAAACAATAATTTTTAATTTTTATATAATATAAATTATTTAGATTCCAAATATGGAATAGATTTTTCCATTTTCCATTAATAAAATCATAAAAAATAATTTTAAAATTAACCTTGTAAATGCTATGAGAAAAGGAGTTTTTAAAGAGAAATTTTTTAAAAGATTATAATGTTTTTATATCATGATTAAATATAAAATTTACTCTAATGAAATAAATGGGATTAATGTATGTATAATGTTTCTAATGTTAATTTAAAACTAATTTAAAATATAATTTAACATTATAATTAAATTAAACAAAACATCAGTTTTCAATTAAAATTTTGTATTTTTTACTATTCATCAAAAAATAAAACTTTTTTAAAATACCCAAAAAATCACCCTAATATAATTTTGAAATGATGATTTCAAAAATTAATTTTGTTTTATCAAATTAATTTTATAAAATTTTAGAAAACTAATTTTATTATTTTCCACAAAAATAAATAAATAGAACTGTTTTTTAGAAAGAATTATTTTCGAATCATATAACGACTTTATTAAAAAAAATTACTTCTTTTTTATAAATATATTTTATTTATATAAAAAAATTCTAAATAATATTTTAAAAGTAGTTATTACTATTCATATTTCTAATTTTAATGACTCGATTATAACAGTCATGTTTAATTAACTATATTAATATTATATTATGGTTTTGTTAAAACTCAATGTTGTTTGTAACACAGTCTAACCCAGTGTTACATGTACACACAGATTAACTAGTTGTACCATGTAATGAAAAATAACAATGATATTTAATTTATTCAAAAATAATAATACCAAAAAACTTGGGGAGTTATAGATTATTCCTCATAAAGGTCTCAATAGAATGCTATTCCCTCCTTTTCTAATTTGAAATTTTATAATGATTCATAGCTTCATAAAGTTTTGTAGTCATACCAATAATATTGTTCATTACATATCCATTAATATTTGGTTTCATAGGGGTAAAATTATTTCATTTTCCATCACTTTTAGTAGTAACACGGTTCAGTTAGGATCCATCTTTTGAAAGAAAACAAAAAAACCCATTTTTTGTGAAATAATAATAATAGTTTAAAACAATATAATCAAGAAAAATAATTCATAGTATGTCTGCATCATGAAACCTTAATTTTAGTCTATTACACTATATGTTTGACCTAATTCACTCATGATCATTATCTATTCAAAAACTAAATGATGTTTTATAAACAAAAATATGAATTAACCTAAGAATTTCCCCCCAAGAGGGTAAAAAAGGGTGTATAGTAATGTACACTCACTATGGACAAGAAATAGGGATGAGATATTCTCAAACCCAACTCTATTTGTGGTCATTTCTTTAATATTCAATAGTTTCAAACCACATCCACTTATTATATTTAAACATGTATGTTTTTCTATGAAACCCGCACTATATTAATTACCATAACATATGAACTTCTCTAATACTTAGGATTATACTAAGGGTTCTCACTAAAGGATTCTCATCCTAATTTCCAAAGGTTAACTAAAACCTAGTCTTATATTAACTATAGTGTCCCATAAATTTCATACATATATATTACATCATAATAAATGAGTATTAATTATATAACATAACAATCCTTGCTAAAATCAAATAATTTGAATGCCTCTCGAAAGTTAAATAAATAAACAACAGATTTATAACTGAACTACATCATCTCCCACTATGTTTTTAATAACTAGAACCCTTTTTATACATATCATTCTTAATACTATTCTTCATAGCCTGGGGAAAGGAAAAAAATAAAGAGTGATCTCATATTCTCTATAAGGGTAAACAAGGGAGATATTAATTATCACATAAACATAAAATGAGCATAATGGCGTGAAAAAATGGACATAAAATTCGAAAACTATACCTTTCTTATTGTATACCATAATCTTGATTCATGGAAAAAATCTTGGTAGTTCATAAGACATGAATCATAAAGGAATCAAAGAACCTGATCCATATGATCATAACTTTGGTATAAGATAGAGATTTATGTTATATATTTAAGAATAGAAAATCATTTACTTATTAGTCAAGGAATATGGAAAAGACTGTTATAGTTAATTGGGTTCAATCCAAAAACCATATTAATATCCAAGATTAAGTATAAGGACTATCATAATAGATAGATTCCCTTACTGAACTATGTTCAATCCCAATTCCATTCCTATTTATCTGATGAGATATCTATATTTACCCAATGCCTTGGAGGGCTATATAATTTTTCAACCCACTCATAATGTAATGAAAATAATAAATATGTGTTCCATAAGATTATAAAACATTCATCATATCATAACCTATGAAAATAATTTGGTTTCATGAAAATTTAATCATTGAAAACCCCATAAAAAAGAAAGATGTTTCATACACATTTAATCAATTCATCATAGCACAACCCATGGAAAATGAATGAGTTTTATAAACATATTGTCATCATAATAACAAACCATCCATAGAAATAATAAAGGGTGTATCATTTTATTATGTCCCAGTTTAATATTAAGTAACATAAAAGGATGTCATCTTAGATGAAAAATGGATTTAAAAGATCACTTGGAATAATTCTTAAGAAAAATAACCTTTTTTCTTTGGAATTACTTCTTTAAATCTCAAAATTTCCAAAATATTACGGAAAACTTTTTATTTGAAAATATACTTAGAATATTGTAATGGAATCTTAAAATTCTTTAGTGAAAATGATGTTAGTAAATTTAGTTCATACTATATAAGTTAAAATAAAACATACATTTTATATATTTGTAAAAAAGGAAAAAACTACCCAATTTTGGAAAATGAAAAGAATATTACTTTTAAGAAATTTCATATGAAGTAAATCAAGGGTAAGTATTTCTTTAAATTATCATATTAGAATATGAAAACATTTTTGAAATTTTTTTAGCGAAAACATGGACATGGAAGAAAAATGAATTTCAACCGAAGAGACAAATAATGTCGATATTCCATATAAAATAATTTTGGTCTCCTGAGTACATAAAGAGAGTAAAATGAAATGAAACATATATTCTATATAAATAAAAATATTATAATAAAATTCATGAGTTTCTAAAGACTTAGGTTATGAAATTTCTTACTGGAATATATAATCATAATAAATCCCCATAAATAATGATATTTTAATCTGAAACCCTTAACTCAGGTCCAACCTCATTCATACGATTTCAAAAATCCAATATAATAAATATATATTTCTTATAAATATAATATAGAATAATTCTCATATATATCATACAATATATGATATACTTATAACATTTTATCATCTTTTCATTAATGTTTCTTTATTAAAATCCCTATTTCATTTGATAATTGCTTTATTTTTCATGTATGTTTTTCACTAGTAGTTTTGGTCCATGTAATTTGATCATGGAAACATAGTATATAGAATGGTAATAATGATATAAATTTTTTATATATACTATATATATTTATTTATTTATTTATATTTATAGTTATACATAAATATATAGATAGAAAATTGAATTACACCATTCATAGAGACGGTATTCCGTAAGTACCCATGAATTCTTTTTTTACTCTTTTATGGATGAAATAATGACAGGTAAATAATATGTAAAATTTATAGAATCATTATTATATCATATATATCAAATATATTTATCAAATCTATCATTATTATAATTCATGTAAAGAAGAAACAAAAAATAAATCACATCGCTTAATAGAGGCGGTAGTCCATACATACACACAAGCAAGCATATTAGTTTGAAAAAGATATGAAGGTAAGAAGATAGACATGATTTTATTATTCCAGAGGAATAATTTTTTCATATATATTTTTTATAAACATTAAACCCATAAAAATTCCAATCCATATATTATAGAGATAAAAAATGAATTATATTTCTATATGGAGACAATAATTCCTACATACGCAGAGGTGATACATTATCATACCATTTGATAGGAAAGAGGGTGAGTAATGGTTGTTGATTTAACAACCTGATCTATTATAAATAAAATTTTCCCTTGAAATTTAATTGAATTTCTTATTATGTAATATGGTTATAAAAACATCATGAACTTTTTTGGTCTTATTATATCCTATCAGATTTAAATTTCCATTATGCATCTTTACCATTGATAATATAGCCTTTGAGTATTGATCACATGATTAGTAGAAATATAGGGTTTTAACAAATCTAGCTGGAATAGACAAAGGAAGTGATGGCCTTAACCAATAAGACCATATCCTAGGAAGCCTATTTATCAAAGCATCCATGGGAGATATTAGCACTAGTCTTTTACCTTGACCAAGCTCAATCTGAGATCCAACAACTTAATCATCAGTGAAACTATTTACATGAGAAGTTCAAAATCATCGAGATCATGACCCAAACCATGTATGTCGAACCACCCCATGAAAGTATCATCATCACGCACCTTAATATTAGAGAGTTTTCAAGTTTATTAAAGGTATATCTATCAATACCCTAATTATATGAGTATATACATTATTTTTTAATAGATATATTTCCATCTTTTTATTATTACTTTATAAATGTTTTTATTTTTGATACAATAAAACATAAATAGTATTTTGGATGATATTAAAATTCTATTAAGGAATTTATTTTAATGAATTGATCAATTTTTTACATAAATAATATTTTAATAAAATACTATTGTTAAATAATTTTTATTAAATATAAATGATCATGTAATTTATATGAATCAAATGCAGTTTTTATAAGGGTTCAAAAAATATTATTGTTAAGAAAACTAACATTTCTCAATTAATGTCGATTTTTATTTTAAAAATGAAAATTCACATATTTATAAAATTATTTAGATAAAATGAATATTATTTTTTTAATTAAAATGTCTAAATTATCTAATGGTTAATTTTTCGTAATTTTCTGAGATAGTTGAATTTTTGGGTAAAAATTAAATATCATATAAATTTACTTTGTCTATTATGACTTCATAATGACCCAAAAGTGATATAATAAATACAATAAATGGGATCCAAAACCAAATTTATGTTTTCCCTTTAAAATAATTTGATTTTATGTTTATTTTTTTAATTTTATAAAGCCTTTATGAATCCTCTGAAACCATTAATATATTTTTACATTTTAAAATAATTTCATTAAGTGTATGACTCGCTTCCATATAATAAAGTGTCTTGTTTTTTGAACTTCATACCTTTTCCTTATAAAATAATAAAAACCAATCCCATTTGGTAGAAACCATGGGGAAAACTATGGAAAGTCTTGTGGTTTTGGTTATTTTATTATATAGAGTCCAAAACATATGTTTGAGAAATAATAAAGAAATACCCAATAATTTCCTATATAAATTCACCTAAGTTCCAATTTATCTTCATTAAAAATCTTTGTATCATGTCATAACTTATTCCTTCCTTGTCTGGAGTCCTCCTATGGTTCCCCCAATCCTTTAAGAAGCCTCTCCTAAGCATTTGGAGTCATACACTCAAGTGAGGAATATTTTCCTTTCTCCTCTTTATTCAAGTTTATTCTTTACCTTATGTATTTTATATTAATTTCCATATAATGGGATATGTTATTATATATCCCCCTAATTATCCAATTTATTTAAATATAATGATATACCCTTTTCACTCTCATTAACCTATTTTTATGAATTTTTAAGTGACACTGTTATGCTGCCGAAATTTCACCATGATTTTCCATTACAATATAATTATGTAGTGAATACCATGCCCATTTTATATCAAGGGTATTAAATTTTATACACATATAAATATTTGACATGGTACTTAATTGTATATATTCCACAATCCTTGATCATGTTATAAATTATTAAGATGAATGAATCCATGTTTTATGACCTATGTTTCACACTTAAGACTGAGAATGAAATAAAAGTGAAAGGTGCACTGAAAATTATATATCACTCTAATTAATTAGATAATGTTAAGTATCATGAGATGTCATGTTGGGACATGGTGTGAGCCTTAATCCTTTATGGGACTTTTTACATTGTAAATTCTTATCATTTAACATTGACTTATGTTTATGATGTTTTGTTTTAAGTTGTTTCCACATTTCCCATGTTATGATTTTCATGCTATATCATGTCTCATTATTCATGTTTCAGGTTCCTAATATATTTATGTGCCATTGATATTCCTATTTTCTTAAATGTATCACCTTATTCCATATTTATTCCTTTACTTGGATTTATATCTCACCTCTTTCTTATATTTTCCCCCAGGTTATCCCATGTAGTTTTAAGTGCAATCATGTTAAGGAATCTTTCAATAATGATGTTGTTTTCCAGTGTTAAGAAGTTATTTAATGTACCTAATTCCAAAATACTCTATACTTATCAATATTTTGGGTTGTATTAAGTGTTATTCTATGTAATAAATCATGAATTAATGTGTAATAAAGTGTAGGGTTGTTATAGTTTGTATCAGAAGAAATATTTAGTTATATTTGGAATTAGGTTTAGAAAACTCTAGAGAAATCCTTGTGGATAAGACTAAGTATAAGAAAACATCCATAAATTTTGTTAAGTATATATTAAGTGGTTTATCAAGAAAATAAATCCTTTTCTAGATACTAAAAGTGTACATGGTTCTGGCCTAGATGTATCTATGGGTAACAACTCTAATAAGGTGTGTCGGGCCTTAATTGGTGTAACCTGGTACACAAAAACAAGCCTTACTATGCACCTCATTTGACACTCCTAAGGGATATTATTTGGTAAATTTATAAGATATTTATGAACCATTATTAAATGAACAAAAAAATTCCCATAATAATACATGTTAGGAAATAAATCCTGGATAACATAGATTCAAGCCTAAAAATTTATAAGTTAAGAAAATAAATATAAGTTATAATTTATCCATTTAATGTCACTAAATCCCCATTTATGTGTTTAATAGTTTATAAATACTCATTAATAATTTTCCCTTTCTTTTATACAATGGCTATAAATAAGATAAATCAAGTAAACAATCAATACGATGGGAAATGTGATGATTTCCCCAATAAGATGCCCAACCTGATGGGAGTGGGAATCGAAAACATTGTGATGATACTCTCTCAACTGACTCTAGTTATGAATATAATCCTAGATCAGGAGGCACCAAAATCCACCTAATAAATAATAAGCTTCAATTGAGAGATTAATGAAAAAAGGCCTCTGACTTTCATTATATTGTTTGATCCCTTAATCTCATAACAATGGATCAACTCTATTGAGAATATTGTATCCATAATTCAATGATTTGAACAAGAGAAGGTCCTACTATCTATTTATCATATAGAGGGAGAAGCTGATAAGTGGTGGAAATTGATAAAAAATATGAATCCTAAAAAATATATCGAAGCGATGGGGTGGAAGGAATTCTCAGAAATTCTTTTTAATAAATATTTTTCTCACACTATTCATATTAAAATGGAAATGGATTTACTTTACCTCAAGAAAAAAGATGAAAACGTTATTGGGGAATACGTGAAAAACTTTACAAGACTTTCACGATGTGCCTCTGTCTTTTTCATTACCAATGAATGAATGGTTAACCACTTATTTTGTGGGATAAAACCTAGTCTATGAAAATCCCTAGCAATCTGAGACTTTGAAAGATATGGGGAAATTGTTTGATGTGACCTCAATGTTGAAATGGAGATTGAAGAATATAAAAGGTATCACGGGGATGAGAAGTAGAAATTAGAGTTTAATTCTAGTGGTCTGATGGAGAAATATAATAGTTCCAAAAAAATTCAACATCCCACTTGTCAAAGGTGGGGAAAGAAGCACCCTGAAAATTTCCTAAGGGGATGAGGAATTTCTTTAGGTATTGGAACGAAGGGAACCTAGCTAATGATAACTGATAGGACAAACCTACTAATGTGATGGAGGAAAGGAATGAGTTGGTCAAACCTTGGTATATTGTTCATTACTTCAACTAGAAGGAACTAGGGAACATTGTAAACTAATGAACTAACCCAATGGTTTTCAGTGATAACCAACAACCTTGAATGCGGAAACGATATGTTTTTTCCATCATAACTTCTTAGGTGGATCCTAACAATAATGTTGTGATAGGTATATTAGTTATTGTTTCAAGGATAGTGAATGTAATTTTTGATTCTAGTTCTACTAATTCCTTCATATCATGAATGTTTAGTAGAACTATTCAAACACTGCCACAAAGAATGGAATTAGAGATGTCAGTGAAAATGTAGAATGGGGAGATTATTTCATCTTAAGTATATAACTCTTCCCCAATCGAAATTTGTGGGATGAACTTACTAAAAAACCTTTTTATACTCCCTTTAGTGTAATTTGATTCAATTCTAGGCATGGATTGGATTTCCCTATATAGATCCAATATAAATTATGCGAGAAGGAAATCACTCTTCGTATAGTGAATTGACCCTCGATTTTGTATAAGTGTAAGGAGGAGGATGAATCTTCTTTAGCACCAATATCTCTAGAATGGATATTATTTATCTATTAAAAAGAATATATAGCTCAAATTATTGAGTTTAAGGAAAGAACCATCCTTGAAGACATGCATATTGTGATGGAATATGCTTATGTGTTTCCTGATGAATTCCCTAGTCTTCCTCCTAGTCGAGAAGTTTAATTTTAAAAAATCTTATACCTGGATCATTATACCATATTCAAAGAATTTTTATATAATAGATGTTGTGGGAATTTAGGAGCTGAAGAAACAACTATAGGAGAATCTAGATAAAGGTTTCATATGCCCAAGTGATTCACCATGGTGTGTACCAGTCCTCTTCATTAAGAATAAGGTTGGATCAATGTGCCTTTGCATTGATTATCATGAGCTCAACAAGATCATGATAAAGAAAAAGTATCCTCTTCCATGGATGGATGACTTGTTCAATCAGCTACATATACGACAATACTTCTCCAAGGTGGATATGTGGTTGGGATATTACCATGTTATGGTGAAGAATAATGATATTCCCAAGACTTATTTTTTCTTGAGGAATAAGCACTATGAGTTTATAGTGATGTCTTTAAAACACACTAATTCTCCATAAATATTCATATAATTGATGAATAGGGTCTTTAGAGATTACCTTGATAAATGATTCATATTCTTTATAAATGATATTATAATATACTTCAAGATAAAGTAGGAGCATGAGGAGCATCTTAGCACTGTTCTAAATATATTGATAAAGGAGAAGATTTATGAAAAGTACATAAAATTTGTGTTTTGGATAAACTATGTCTATTTAATGGGTAATATCATCATAACCAATGAGATATATATGGAACCTTCAAAGATAGAAGTAATTTAAGGATGTACAAGGCCAAAATCTTTGACAGATATATATAGTTTCCTTGGGTTAGCTAGGTATTATTGCTGATTTTTGAGAAACCTATCACAATTTTAAAACCCTCTAATCAAGATAACTCATAAGGAAGTAATGTTTTATTAGAATGATGAATGTGAAGAGACATTAGAGGATTTGAAAAGGATGATTATCACTACCCATGTTCCCACACTACCCATAAGTGGAGAAGTTTTTGTGGTATTCATCAATGCTTCAAAGAAGGGTGTGGGTTGTGTGTTAATGCAGAATAACAAAGTTGTATCCTATGCTTCATGGTAATTGAATTTTCATGAACAGAACTACCCAATTCATGTTCTAGAGTTGGGTATAGTGATATTTTCTTTGAAAACATGGTGTAATTATATCATTGAGGAGAAGTTTGAAATATATATGGATCAAAAAATCCTCAAGTATATATTCACATAGAAAGAGTTGAATATATGCCAATGAAGGTGGTTAGTGATGATTAAGGAAAATAACTGCTCGATCCACTACCATCCTGGTAAAGAAAATAAAGTGGATGATGATCTAAGTAGAATGTATCTATAAATTTTATCATTGCTTTTAATTAAGAGGGGTTTGATCTTCCTATATTTGTAAAGGATGGTTATGGGAATCATAAAGTAAGGAACATCATCAATCCTTTAAAAAATGATTTCTCAAACATCCCTTATAGAGAGGTTAAAGGATGATAAAATAGTTTATGTGGGAATTATGAAGAAAGTGGAAACTATAAATTAAGGTAAATCCTATGAGTTTCATGTTAATGAAGAAGGAGTTCTAAGATTCAGGTCACAAATATGTGTAGCATCAAATCTTGAGTTAAATAAGTAGTTTTTGGATGATCCACATAGTTCAACCTTATATATCCATCCTAGAATCACAAATATGTATCAAGATCTCTGAGAACACTATTTGTGGGACAATATAAAGAATGATATCACTTAATATACATCAAAGTTCTTTATATGTCAGCAAGTGAATACTGAAAGGAAAAAATCTAAGTAGATGATGCAACCACTTCTCATACCTACATTGAAATAGGAAAACATCGCCATGGACTTTTTCACTAGATATCCAAAGAAATACAGAGGAAACAATGTTATCTGAGTTATAGTGGATCGTCTTACAAATATTGTGTATTTCATTGCAACTTGAGAGGATTTACCACTAGATCAAATTTCATATATATGCATCAAAGAAGTCGTGGGGCTTCATGAAGTACCACTATCGATTGTATCTGATCGAGATCTAAGATTCACCTCCATATTCTAGAAGTCTCTAACATGATCTAAACACTGAGTTGAACTTCATCATGGCTTATACACTAAAACAGATTTCCAAACTAATTTAAATCTCCAAACACGTTAGGATATATTGAGATCATGCTCAATTGACTTCAAATGAGGATGGTACCAATATCTTTATTTGTTTTAGTTATCATACAATAATATTTTCTAATGAATCATCCAAATGGCCCCGTGTGAAGCCCTTTATGGGGATAGGTGTATAACACCTATATGTTGGGATTAAGATGGGGAATGAAAACTACTTGGTCCAAAAATGGTAGAGGAAATGGTGGAAAAGTTTAAGACCATTCAACAGCACATCAAGGCTTCTCAAAGTCGAGAGAAGAGATATGCTGACAATCATTGACGATACCTAGAGTTTAATGTTAGATACATGGTATTCCACTACATATTTCCATGGAAGAAAGTTGTGAGAGTTGGGAATAAGGTAAATATTAGTCCAAGATACATCATCCCCTTTTCTATCATTGATCTCATCATAGTAGTGGCCTACTGAATTATACTCCCACCTAACCTATCATAAGTACAGGATTTATTTCACGTATCCCTCTTTATAAAGTACATCTGAGACCCTTAACATGTACTTAATCTTGTGGTGGTACCATTAGAGGATGACCTTTCCTATGTGGATCAGCTGGTGGAGATCTTAGATCATGGAGAAAATGTTCTATGAAATAAGACAATGCACATAGTCAAAGTGCTATGGAGAAACCACAAGTTTGAGGAAGCAATGAGGGAACCTAAGGAGGTGATGAAACAAATCTTACCTCATCTATTTTAGTGTGTGTGATGAAAATTTCAAGGTTGAAATTTTTAAAGGGGGAAAGATTGTAACAACCTGAACAATTATAAATATAATATTCCCCTTTAATTTAATTAAGTGTATTATTATATAATATGGTTATAGAAAAAACATGAAATTTTTTGGTCTTATTATATCCAATAATTTTTAAATGACCATTAATAATCTTTACAGTTTATATTACATCCTTTAAACAGTGATCACATGATTAATATAAATATAGGGTTTTAACAAAACCAATTAACACATATAATGGAAGTGGTGTCCTCAACCAGTATGATCATACCCTGTGAAACACATTTATACAAGATTCCAACAGAGATACAATCATTTGTCTTTTCCCTTGGCCTAGACCAAGATGAGATCCAACAACTTAAGTATGACCATAACCATTTACGGAAGAATTTTAAGCTCATCGATATCACGAACCAAACCATGTAAGCCGAACCACCCCATGAAAGTCTCACCATCATGCAAATTACTCTAAGGGATTTTTCTATAGTATTAAAGGGATATGTATCAAGACCCCAGTGATATGAGTATGTACATTTTTTTAATGGATATATTTTCATCCAATTATTGTTACTTTACATATGAATTTTATTTTGATATAATAAAACACACCTAGTATTTTTGGATAATATTTAAATTATTTTAAGGAATTTATTTCTATGAATTAATGGATTATTAGAATAAATAATATTTTAGTAAAATATTATTATTAAATAATTTTTATTAATTATAAATGAGCATATATTTTTTATGAAGTCAACTTTAATTTTTATAAGGGTTTAAAAACTGTTATTGTCAAAAAACCCAACATTTCTTAATAAGTGACGATTATTATTTTAAAAGTAAAAATTAAAATATTTGGAAAATTCTTTAGATAAAATGAATTTTTTTTGGAATCTAAAAAACAAAATTATCAAATAGTGAATTTTTCATAATTTTATGAGAGTTGAATTTTTGGGTAAAACTTAAATACCGTATAAATATACATTATGTATTATGAAATCATAATGATTAAAAGGTGATGTAATAAACACTATAAATTAAATCCACGACAAAATATATTTTTTCCCTTTAAAATAATGTGATTTTATATTTATTCGGTTAATTTTATAAATCCTTTATGAATCCTCCAAAACCATTATTATATTTTAATGTTTTAAAATAATTTCATAAAGAGTATGACTCAATTCTACTTAGGAAAGGGTATTATTTTATTATGTTTAGACCTTAGTCTTATAAAATATTGAAAACAACTCCAATTTGGTAGAAACCATGGTATGTTTTTTATTTTTTGTTTTATTTTATTATAGATTCTAAAACCTAGGTTTGAGAAATAATAAAGAAACCCCCACTCATGTCCTATATAAACCCACCCATACTGACATTTTTATTCACTCAAAATTCTTGGATCATGTCCTTAATCTTCCCTCCCCTCTCTAGATTCCTCCAAAGGTTCCCCCAAGCTCTCAAGAAGCCCCTCCCAAGCATTTGGAGTCACATACTCAAGAAAGGGATCTTTTCCTTTCTCCTATTTATTCAAGAAACTTATTTAACTAATGTATTTTATCTTCATTTCATTATGATGGGATATGTTATTGAATTTCCTAATTACTATCCAATTTATTTCCAAATGATGATAGGCCCCTTTTGATCTCATCCTCCCATTTTTTTTATATTTTAAGTGATGTCGTTATGCTGTCAAAGTTTCTCAGCAATTTTTCTTGCCAAAGCAATTGTGTAGTTAATACCATAACCATTTCCTATCAAGGGTATACACCTTTATACACATATAGCTATTTGACATGGTAATTTCATATATTTATTCCACACTATTTGATCATGTGATAAATAATTAAGATAAATGAATCCATTTTGTATGATTTATGTGGCATACTTAAACATGAGAATGAAATGAAAGTAATGGGTGAGCCCAAAATTATATAGCACTCCAATGTATTGGATGGTGTTTAGTCTCATGAGGCATCATGTTAGGATAGGGAGTGAACCTGATTTATTAATGGTACTTTTTTTATCATGATGTCTTCATATTCAGCATTGACCTATGTTTATAATGGAATGTTTTAAGTTGTTTCCACATTTCCCATGTGATGATTGTCATGTTATATCATGTCTCATTGTTCTTGTTTAATATTCTTAATATTAATATGTTCCATTGATATACATATTGTATTACATGTATCACCTTATTCCATGTTTATTCCCTTACTATGATTTATAGATCACCCCTTCTTATGTAGGTCCCTAGGTTATCTCATTCGTAATGTCTATTCCCACCATTAAGGACACCCAATATATATCTTGTTTCACCAACCCTCACTAGGAATCATCTCTGAACAAGACACACCAGCTCCATGTCCACTAACACATATTTGAACCTATGTGATTTCTTTATAGTCACATAACATATGGGGATTGATTCCATTCATGGGTGTTTATAAAACTACCTATTAGGACACCCATTAATATTAAAAGAATACAGTGAATAATAGGTTGGCTTAATGATCAAGTATAAAAAGTTAACCAAGTGTTAGATATGGAATAAAAAAACATATATTAATTGAAACTAGTATTCTTAAGAACATAGGGATTTCACAATCATAATAAATCTAACATAAGAAGGTTTGAGCCTCACAAGAAACTAGGGATGCTATTATAATTGAAAAAACAAGCATAGCCTGGAGTTGATATTCCAGTTATACATTGTGAGTTAATGGAGACTAAGGAGTGTCATCAGGAATAGAAGTACTGAATTATTCGATCATTCCATCTTTTATTCCACTCTTCTATTATAATTTATCATGAGAAATCCACTTTATTATTAATCTTTCATGTCATTTGAGTAAATATCACATTCAATTTTCATCAATATTATTCCAATACTCTACAAACCCATTGGGAAACTAAACATGACTAATGTTATATTTTGGTTCAGTTATTACTAATACCCACTACCATAATGACCTATGATGTCAGAAAACTCATTCCACCTCATATAAACTAATTTTTTGGGGGGTTGTGCCTCTCTAAGGATAAATTATTGGATGAGGGAGAAAATAAACCATTTTAAAGACCCACACCCTAACTAGAATATAGAAAATTTGGGAAGGACCTAACTCTATGAATATACCGATCATCACACTTGAGCCCCATCATTTGGTTTATAGAGATAAGTCCTTAAACTATGTATCCCACCCAACAAATGGTCTCAGGTGAGAAAATTTTCTAACCCACCATAATCTATATGTAAGAATATTTATGATAGGCTATTTATTTATCCAAATCATACACCCATTGGATAAAATCCAATAAAACACTCCATCAAAGAGCGAGAGGGTCATATGGGGGAGTATTGAACCTATATATAAAAATGATATGGGGAACATGTGCCCTTACATGACCAGTATTCCATTGGATCATTAACCTTATCTTTATAAAGGATGTGTGGGACTCATGTCCATATATAACCACACTTCCTTTGGAGTATTTACCCTAATATCACTACGATGATAATTCTATAACCCTGTCACTAGATATTTAATACAAAAGAGAATAAACTACTCATATCGACTTGAAAATCATCTCTTGTGTTACATCTTAGACCAGGTTCACTCAATAGTAACTGAACCCGGTTAGACACTTGGCCTCAAGCACACCTCCCCATATGATATAGGTTTACTACTAGCAATGAGGGTCAATAGTGGAACAATGGGGAGACTATACCCACATGATTGGATTGTAACACAATAGAATAATCATATCAATAAATATATGAAGCATATGAAATTAGTAGGTAAAAAATAATAAACGTCCATCATGTAAATAAACAAGTAATATCATCCAATAGTGTCATATACAAATGATGATCATATCATGTTGTACAAAAATAGATAATACATGGAAACATGAATCAAGTAAAATAAATGTATCAAAATATAAAAGACCAAAAAGGATCTATCCCCGGATAGCATCATGCACCATAGCATGGTCATGTTCTCCCTTAATCTAATGAAATAATGAATCAATCATTGGCATGTGGTAGATTACCCATGTACCTACCTATGTCCATTAATTCTTTTTAAGTACCCAACAATTTCCTGAAATGGGTGTGCGATAACCCTAAGTAGGACACCACCGTTAGTTTCTATAACAAGTCCTATCTATTATATAAGATTAACCAGTATTAAAATAGAACATGTGTATAAATAATAATAATATAAGTTATATTTTCCAATCTATCAAATCACACTGTGATCAAAAAATAAATTATAAGGGATATCTATAAGCATAAAAAGCTTCAAAAATTACCTATTCCATGTAATAATGTATCATTACAACATGGTATAGGTTCTAAGGAGTATAAATATCCAAGGAAATAGACTATGTAAAACAAGTAAACATGATCCATGGAGTAGAAATTTCTAAGGCATCCTAAAGAGTCAGATACAAGGAATAGAAATTTCTAAGGCATCTAAACCAATTCATTAACTACTTAATAAATCCATTCATAATCATATACAATCCAAGGGATTAAACAATTTATAACTTTTATATATAAATGATATGGTTCTAAAAGGCTAATAAAACCTTTAATAATTCTCTTTAATGCCAAATTAAATTCTCATTTATTTAATGTGAGTTCGATACACCCCAAGGGTGGAATAATCGCAGTAAAAAAGGTAGAACCTACCCCATGGATTGTTTAGTTTGAGGATAATAACCTCATACCTTGATGAAAGGTGTCATGACATGTCTCACACATGTTTTTATCATTTCACTCATGGTTCAATTAATTTAGAAAGCATCACACGGAATGTTTGTCATGTGGAATAATGAAAATAAGATATAAATAACAGGACATTGAGGGAAAAGGTATATACCACCTACCTTAAGAATATAAAGGAGTAATCATCTAGTATAAACCTCTAATTTAATCTAGATCAGAAGAAAATGGAACAATGTTTCAACACCTTGAAAACTGGGCATAAGATCCTTCGCAAAATAACATTTATAATAGCAATGAAAATAGAGAATGGTAAAATAAGAATAGATAACTCATCAGTGTGCATCTAAAAAGACCAATAGTGGAATAATAAGAGTCTAGATCAGGGAGGTATAGAAAATACTAGGCTATGATTCCATAGAAGTACTCAATGAGAGAATAAGGTGGCCACTACTAGAGAAAAATAGGAAAAATAGTGAGGGTTTAAACATTTAAGGAATGAAGGAAAAAATGGTCATTTTTCTTCTAAATACTAGGTTGTATGGTTCAATCGTATGGTAGGCTAAACCATGTTCCAATTGTGTACCCTTCCATATCAAAAAATCCACCTCGCATGGTCATGATATATGGATAGAAAAACCATGAAATAGCTATGTGTTTCACATATTTCAAAAAGTTTACAAGACTTTCAAAGGTTTTTGGATTCTGTTACACGGTTTCATTATACTATTCGGCTCTGGACAATGGGATGGACCACCCTTCATGGTTTACTCAAACCATGTATGTTGGGTGAAAAATTTTCTAATAAAATTTAAACCCATCTATCTCTTCTAAAATCTTGGACTCTAGGATCTAAACAATCCCCAAACACTAATGTTTCCTCTATATCCTCACTAGTCATCCACATTTGGTCAAAAATGTAATTAAACAAGAAATAAAAAGGTTCTATACATAATTGAAAATCCTAGATCTTACTTATCATATCAAATAAATTTGATCCATCATGTTATACATGTAAAAATATTTAGAATTGACTATTCACATTCCCAAATCCATGTTTAGTGAAAGATATATGTCATGTCACTAGAGATAGGAGTACATGATGTGTGTTGATGTTTTATAGTGTTATGTAGATCTTGGAATGAAAAGTTACATTCTAAAAATTTCCATTTCTTGGAAAATGGATCACCACATTATGGAGGGTGTCTCTTATGGTAAAAATGTCCATTTTTACTTCTATAGAGGGCTGGCAGAGCCCGATATGCCCAGGGACAAAAATGGATTCTGTCATACCATAGTCCAAATATGATGACTATTATGATGGGACTATGGGGATTCCCACATTATGGTGCATGTTATGGTGAATGGAAAAATATATTCCTGAAAAGGTGAGGGAGTACTAGGCCATGGTGAGTCTCTAGGTTGTGATTCAACCTAAGATGCGGGGAAGGGGAACCATGGTGTGGACAAGGGGGAACCACACAATTAAGGGTTCTCATGATACTTTGTGTTCACTCAGACATTCACATTGTCATCCTTATCATGAACTCCAATCAATTAAAATCCCAATTGAATTCATTGTCTAAGTTTGTTTCACCTTCAACGGTTAATTTCTAGCCAACATTGGGACATTTATTGAAATTAACAAGTAATTTATTGATGTCTAAACATGTAGTCTACGATCTTCATCTATCAAGGTTTTGGACCAAATTTTCCACACCCATCATTGATCTCCAACACCCAATGATTATTTCATACACCTAGATCCATATCACCAAACCCGTATCCAATTTCCATGTATTAGATTAAAATCACATAATGAATAAGTCAATATAATAGAAACATTGAGTGATGGTGATGATAAAATTAAGAATAGAGGCAGAACACCCTTAAACACCAATATTTAGGATAAAAAATGATCATTATGAAAACTAAGAACCAATTATTATAATTGAAACCAGAGGATATAGAAAAATAAACACCAAGATCCTTACCAAATAAATGTAAAATTATTTTTAGTGATAATAACCTCATTATTGACCACTTCTCCCACTATATTCAAGGAGATTTTGAATAAAAAGTTAATTTTTAGTGACTTATAATAAACCACACAACTCATAAATTTAAAATACACTATCAAAAATCATAAATTAATGAGTTCATGTGATTTTGAAATAAAATCAAGAATGGTTATTTCATACCTAATAACTATAAATCAATTAAGTAAATTCAATAATAAAAAACCCTACATGGGGTACAAATCACTTGCTAATGATAGTTTCATCCTTTTTCATTAATTCTTCCAATCCCATAAGTAGTTCCCCAATTTCTATAAATTCCCTCCCATGTTGGAATTCTTTCAAAACATAGGGTTTATATAGCTAACCCTATGTTTTAGAGATAAATAGGATTATATGGGTGTGGATTTTATATTAGGTAATTGATTACATAATTAATTATTTAATTAATTGATAAAGAAATTCCCTTTTTAGTTATCTAATATACCAATGATGGGAAACCTGCTAGGTCCCTAATGAGAATAGAAGTTATACTAGCCCTAGGGTAAAATCATCATTCTGGATGCTACTGTGGTATCATAATTTATATATGACTCATCATTTGATATGAAAATGTTTTTCCCTAGAATGTATTTATGTGTGAAAAAATAATATTTTTTTTACCTAAAATTTTTTTAATGGGGCTCTACTATGTATAAAATTCCATTCCATCTCAACATAAGGGTAAAAACCACACCCAAGAACCAATAAATAATTTTTATATGGTTATCTTCTTGGGTAATTTTATTTTATTACCCCTAGTAAGGTCTCAAGACTCTAAAAATAAAAATTGATCTATGTCTCACTCAGGAAAAACCTGGGTCACAACATCCTCTCTACATTAACATATATTCATCTATGAAATGGAATAAAGTGAAGCTTTTTGATAAGTAATATTATAAAAAACAAAATAATATGGAAAATAAACCACCATCACATGAACTTATTTCATCTCAGTGGTCTTAACTATAAAATAGTTTAACACACAACTGTCTAATATGGTAAAATGATCTTTTAATCAAAAGGATACCAACCCTAGCCATAATATAACATAGACTAAGAGGGAACCTACCTTTACTCAATGTTATTCTCTCTATGCTCCAACATATAAAAATCTTCCTAATACAAATTTATCCATACAACATGGAAAAAAAGATAAATCATAATAAACTCCCATCTATCCCTAAGTAATTCTCCACCATGGTTACATTTAATAGGATATATTAAATCCCTAGATTTTGTGTAGAATTATAAATGGTCATTATGAAAGAATGACCCATTCCCACCACAATCCTAAATCGATCACTCAAAAATATTTTACATATACACTTAAATAGTTTCATAGTAGAATTCTTCTTCAGTCCCACATCATCTTCTATGATATCACTAGAATGTAAAGAAAAAGAAAAAAATATCATTATCTTATGGAAAAAGAGTGGAATGGGACTTTAATATAAATCACCTTGAAACATTCTATGGGAATCATCCATTTCCACCCTGATCATCAACCAGTTTTATAGTTACTGATGAATATATTCTGGTTGTATTATCACCAATTTTTCAAATGGTCTACCAATGTTAACATCTAGAATCCATACCCAACTCCTCAAAATATATATAATTTCATAGATACTTGTTTGGTTTCCCATTCCACCATAATACAATGTTCATGCTGTTAAATATTTATATAGACATAATATGTTGGCCATAGACCCTAAGATAACATTTACCTAGGAGAAAAAAATCCACAAACTCCCAAAGAAACATCCTCCACTCAGACATAGTATGAGTTTCTATGTGATGGGAACCTACAAAATGGGATCTCTAGACCTAACTCACTTAGTTTAGCATTCGGTAGCTATTGTATCCACTAAGTATGTCATTTCTTTATAAAAATAATGGGAAAAACAATATCTATTTTGAAATTGATCATAATTCTCCCCAACATTAATAAAAACCCTTTAGGTCTATCACCTAAGAACTACTATTGAAATAGAAACATTAAGTTAATTTAAATTCAATTTATTTTCACACAAGGTGAGAGTTTTAGGCCTAATATCATCAAATAAATGTGAGAATCATCTCTCTTCCCAATAAAGATTCAACTATTCTAGAGTTATCTATGCATGCACCTCTTCTATCATCCAGACATAGAGTCCTATGATGGAAACATCAACCACCACACCAATATCATACCACTAAAATATTACAAATCTATATGGACATAACTACATGAAGACCTATTATAACCCATGAACCTAGATTCCATACTAAGTGGTTTACTATGTAGATGACACTCTCATGGTATGTCATGGTAAAATTAGTTGATTTTCCAATGGGATTCTCTATAAATAATTACCTTTAAGGTTTTGGTCCATATTCCATATGAATTACATAATGGATATTATTATTCAATACAACAACACCAAAACTAAATTATCAGAATGAATGTTGCTTTATATGTAGTTCTACCTTTGAGTAATAACCATGTGTATCCATTTATTATAATTTTTTTGAATTATTCCACATTCATTGGAATTGAATGTATCATACACCCATAGCACAAAATCCAATCATTCCATCTGATGGGTAACTATCATCATCATCAAAAGGGTTATATCCACTCACCATCTACATGGGTAGTGAATTATAACAAAAAAAACTTTTGTAACTACTACTCATGAAATAACATACAATCCACTTTGGTCTGATCAATTCATAACTTGAATATTTCACTAAACTACGTCTTGTTAAACCCATCCTAAAATATAATTATATCACTTCACAGAAAATTGTTAGTAAAATATATTCTCCATCAGTTGAAACCCTTTAAATAAAATGGGATTACTGAGGGGTTCCCCTCTAAATATGGATCATCTGATGTTGATATAATAACTCACACCTACAATATCTAGTATGAGGGCCCCTATAAAGAGGAATGAAATTGTATATTGAATTAAATAAATTAATGTATGGCCATATATGTCTATAATGTTCATCATCATGCAACTCTAACTTTATATATTCTATGAATTATAGGATATAATAGAGGGTTGTGATTAGGGGATACTGCCAATGTATTATATTTATATAAATTATTTTTCCCCACACACTCTTCCCCCAAATGAATCCTTGATAGCCAACTTTGTCTATAATAAGGAGGAACCTCACTCATCAACATATTAAATATGGAGTTATGTCCATGGAACCATTAAGGATATCTTCAGGAGTTTTTAATATATTAAGGATTCATCTTCATGAAGAATTCGCAACTACCAAGGCTCTCTTGGAAGTCTCCATCATATCTAGTGTTACATAAAAACTCAAATATTGCTCAAAAACTCTTCCTCAATAATATTCATTTGAACCACTGATCATGAATAATTAATTTTAATCAAATACAAGGAATAATTTATGAGGTATTGGTCCTTGACATGTACTCTAATATCATAATACTACCTTGAAAAGTATTAAACGTTCTAGAATGAAAATCCTACCTAGAAAAAATCTCATACTCCATCTACGGTAGAGAAGTTACATGGAAAATTTAAGAAAAACTCACCCACTAATGGATCACCATGTCATACATGGGGTGATGAAAGAATCTATATCTGTTCTATTAAATCCCAAACCCGTTAGAAACATGAGTCACTGAATCAATCCCAACATCTATTTCTTAAGGATTAATATCTCCTCATAAACCATGTGTTTTTATAATGAAACTCATCCAAAATTCTCACCATATCGGTATTCTAAACTAGATTAATGGTAAATACAATACACTCTATAATATAGTCTTTCAATAAGATAAATTTTGAGAGGAACTACCTTAGATCATTGGTTTAGAGTATCTCTCCCTAATGTTTAGAAAACAACACCTCATCAAGCCTCTAGAATTATAAAGGAGAGCCCATGACTCTTTTGATGACGCACAATATATGAGGTTGATTCATCACAATTGGGTGTTGTATACATTATATGGGATAACATAGTATATGAGAGAACATTATAGGTGAGATAACATAGTTGATGTGATCACACGATATATTAGATCACATATAACGTTTTAGAACCCTGAAAAGAATTATCATTGCTTTACTAGTCATCAAAAAGTGGTTCAATTATAGGTAGGGTTATAACATGCCCATGACTTAGAATCCTAGATTGTTGCCTATATTGGATCCTAAAAAAATTAACAAGATTAAAATGTTTCACCTCACTCTCTTATATGTGTTAGAATGATCACAAACAACTATTAAAGATCTAACCAATCCATATTATGTGATTTTAGTATTTATGTTTGATCATTAAGATAGGTTATCAATTGGACAAAATAAAGTCTTAAAATTGAATGAAGAAGACCAAGTGAGGACCCCAAAAAAATTGTTAACATTGACTACCTAGTGGAGTGTCATCATCCATTTGGTGGAACTGGATTGAAGTTGCATGCCTTTAGGTAGCACATCATCTACCTGATGGAGTGACACCGGCCAACCAGTGGAATTGGATATAATTTATAAACCACTATATGATCATCAGCTTCCCAATAGAGCTAACTAGAAATCAAGGGGGATTGGAATACTAGGAACCCTATATAAATCATAGTGGATAGCCTATGGCATCAGGCAGCTATCCAGTGGTGTCGATTCATCAAGTTAATGGGTGAATTTATCATGGTCTTAAATGGATCTATTGACCCCATTACACATCCAACTCAACCCTTGGACCCATGAATCATATCAATACAACCCATGAGTGGCATTAAAATATATTATTCTGAATAATTTTGAACTAAAATTATCCACTGAAAATATAAATGTGCTTCATCTACTAAATAACTTCAATTATTTTTTCTATTAAGGTCTCATGGTATTTATTTATTTAAAGAATTAATCTTCATAAATATATATATATATATATATATATGTATATATAATTATATAATTTCATCTTATAAATATTTCTAGAGAATTGGGAGATTTTATTCAAAGGGTTTTCACCTATGTCACATCATTTTTATCTTTATTTTCATGTTCTTGGTAAACTGCTAAAACTAATGTCTTTATCTTAAGGTTCCTAGAAGACCGCTAAAACCAGTGTCCCTTTTTTAGTTTTCTTGGAAATCACTAAATTCAAGGATTTTTCTTCTTATCAGGTTTCTTATCTACTACAAAATTAAAGGACTATATATTTGTAAACCTTTAATCCATTGAGTTGGGAGGCCTAAAAGATCATAATTGATATATTTATAAAATTCCTTAACTAATTGAGTGACTTTTAGTTTATTTACTACCTATATATTTTACATATTAATATTAATAATTAAATTAATAAATTAATATTTAATCATTAATAGAATGAATCAATGAAATCAGATATATCAATATCTCACTTGTTACTTATTTTTTGTTCTATTCTTATTGTTTTGATTTCTAAATATGCTTATTACAATATTCTTACTTTGATTATTTTAGTTTATAACTCAATTTGATAATTACATTGATCTATTTCATTTTATTTTTAAAAATGAAATTCACCCCCTTGAAACCTTACTCTAAAAATTGGTATCAATAGAGACATTTTTTCAAAAAAAAATAGACCATTTTTTCAAAAAAAATTATTTATTATTTTAATTTTAATTTTTAATTTTAATTGAATACAAGGAAAGATCATTAAAGAATATATTAAAATATAATAACCAAGGTGATCTTGAGGATAACCAATGGTTCATGTCCCTTTCCTTGATATAACTTACTATAGTTATTGGAAAACCTTCATGTATAATTTTATTGGAAGCATGAGTTATTTTGTTTGGAAAATTTTCATGCATGGCTTTACCCAAACCAATGTACCAGAAGAAAAATGGAATCCCAATGAAATTTACAATTTTAAAGTGGATAACAAAGAAAAAAAAATTCTCTTCAATTATTTTTAGATTGAAATGAATTTAATATAGTTTCTACTAGTAAAACACCCAATGAATTTTAAAATTATTTGATGTTACTCAAGAAGTAACTAATAATGTTAAAGATACTAGACTTGATATATATAAAAAATATTTTGAAAGTTTCAGTATCCATTCTAATTAATTAATTTTTGATATGTTTAGTCAATTTAAATACATATTATTAAATGAAATAAAGTCTTTGGGTGATGAAGTTTTTTGTAGAAAATATTATGAAGAATATAATTTAGGTTTTTTCATGTTCTTGGGAATCCAAAGTAATAGATATTAAAGAAGAAAAAAAGATATTAATAAAATATTGGTTGAAGAACTTATTAGTTCTCTCATGACCTATAAAATTTCAATAAAGTTAACAGCCAAAAAAGATTAAAATTATTTGAAGTAAAATAATAACATTTATTTTAATCCAGACGATGATAAGTCTTTCAAGAGTGATGTCGATATTGAACATCTAGCCAAGAAATTAAACAAAATCTCACTGAAAAATAATTCCTTCTACTATGCTAAAAATGAAAATAAATGGAATAAAATTGAGTTAACTTGTAATCTTTATAATAAAAAGGCAAAATCAAGTCGGATATCCCCTTACTCAAAAAGTAATATAAAAAATAAATAAATCCCTCTAATATTATACTTGGAGTTTATGTGATGACTCCCTCTCTTCTTCAGAATCAAGTGACAATAGTTCCAAATGTCTCTTGGCTAAAAAATTATGTATGTGAGAAAGTTAATTGTCCCAAATATTCCACTTCTAATTATTCAACAATCTCATGTTCCAAAAGCTTATTTTATTAATAATATCAATCAAATGGGTTTTTTACACTTACTAAATAATTAAAATAACTAAACATATATAATTGAGTTATTTTTGAAAAGAATAAACTCTTTAAATATAATGAAGAGTTATATTTGAAATTAAAAGAGTTTCCTAATGTTGTATCATTATAATTAATAATTAAATATTTTAAAAATTCACTTTCTAAGTATACCCAATGTTAGAAATATTTAAATAAACTTATTTATTCTCAACAACATGTGAAAAATAATTATTATTTTGGTTTTAAAAATCAAGAAGGAACCTCAAAAAATAATAATACTTTTGAAAAATGGATCTATCAAGATAAATTTTGAAATTATTTTAGAAAAAATGGGAATATATTTTATGAATATTTTTTAAAATTTTATCTTTATGGTATTCATAAGTTAATTCATCTCTCTTCTAATGATTTTCTTATAAATTATTATGCAGAATAATATGGTAAACATGTATTAATTCTAAAATCTATTTTATCAAACACATGTGGACACAAAATTTTAGTACCAAATACTTTTTTTCTTGATAATTTTTGTAGGAAAAGTTTCCCAAGAGCAAAGCCCAACGAGCTACATGGAACATGTACAATGAGTGCTCAAGACACATGTGTGGTGACTACACAGAGTTCAATAATCTTGAGAATCTCAATGGATAGAATGTCCCTTTTGGTAATAAATCAAGGAGTAAGATCATCGATATAAGTAATATTGAGTTTTTAAAATTTTCAATTATTAAATATTCTTTATATTTTAAAATATTATAACATAATTTTTTATGTATTATTAAATTATGAAATAATGGTTTTAAAGTATCTTTTCAAAATTATTTTGGTAAAGTCTTTGATTCTAAAGGAAATATTTTATTTTAAGCTTCTTGTTCTCAAATTTTTTATGTTATTAATTTAAAATATCTTCAAAGTCAAAATGTTACATGTTTATGGGAACAAGATTGTGAGTCATGGATTTGGAATTTGTACCCTGATCATTGTAACACACAAAATATTATCAAAATCAACCATAATCAACTAGTATTTTATTTACCAAAATTCTATTTCAGAAATAACATTCATTGTGAACTTTTCAAGCTTGTTAAGAAAAAAACTCATTTGAATCTAAAAAGGAATTATACACCTCTAAAGAGCTTGATCTTATTAATATTAATCTTTTTGGACCGACCCAAGTTGTAAGTATATGAGTTAAATCTTACTATATTATAATTAATAAATATTATACAATAATTACATGATTTTATTTCATGTCTAATAAAAATGAGTCTTGAAAATTCTTTATTAAATATTATAGTAAGGTTTCAAATAGAAACAGACAGAATATCATACCCATTTATAGTGATCATGGTGTATAATTTAATAATAAATATTTGTATTATCTTTCTAATTATGAAGGTTGTAATCATTATTTCTCTACTTTAAGGAATCCACAAAAAATGGGGTTGTAAAATGATGGAATAAAATATTAAATAAATTGAAATAACTGTCTTAAATGAATTTGAACTTAGTAAATATTGTTGGGATGAGGCATTTAATACCAGTTTTGCACCTTGAATTGTTTTCTCATAAGAACATTCCATAAAAAATACCCCTATGAACTTTGGAAATACAGAAATACTAAAGTTGGATTTTTTTATTTTTTATGTATGTAAATGAAATATTTAAACACCAAAGATAACCTATTCATGTTTTAACCCAAATCTAATGAAGGTATTTTTAATGGGTAATCTAACTGATGTAAAGCATACCAATTATTTAATAAAGGTACTAAGAACATATGTGAATCAATTCCCAAAAAATGTGATGAGAATTATCCTAAGACTCATCTCCAAATTCATGGAATTGCGATTGAAATAGTAAATTTGGCCCTAAATAATCCACCTACTTCTAAAGAAATTGATGTTATAGAAGAAAAACTATCTAGTCCTTTACCCAAGGAAAATATAAAATTAAAAGGCCATACTTTATAAAATGTTATTATTGATTTGAAAGTCATTACACATACTTGATGGTTGATTTTAAATGAGGTTGAACATCATGATTTTGTTTTATACCTATAACCAATAAATCTTGATTATTCCATTAATGATAAAAAAATACTTTCCATACAAGAGGTATTAATAAAAATTCAAATGAATAACTTTTTGAATCTTGTTAAAAGACCAAATGATCATCCCATTATTGGTATTAAATGGATATTTAGAAATAAATTAGATGGGCAAGGTAGTATCACTACTCACTAAAAATATATGATCATTTACATATATAATAAATAATAAGCAATTGATTACAGTGAAACCCTAGAATCCTTCACTAAGATTAAATCCATGATAATATTATTGGAATACACCACTAATTTAAATTTTATGCTTTTTCAAGTGGAAGATAAAAGTTTTTTTTGAATAGTTGTATTTTTGAAATGGGTTTTGTTGATCTACCACATATTTTTGAAGATTAAAAATTTTAAAATCATTTTTTATGTTATCAAATGATATTTATGGTATAAAATATGCCCCATGGGTTGGGTATAAATTGTTGGCTAAAATTCATTTACAAAACAATTTTAAAATATAAAAAGAATATCGCCTTTTAAAAAAAATATTTAAAATGATTTAATAGATATTAAAATTTATGTTAATGATGTTATTTTTAGTTCTACTAAATAATATATTTTTAATGATTTTTACAATTTAATGTGAAAAAACATTCTAACAAGTTTTATGGGAGAACATAAGATTTTATTAATTTAAAAATTTCCCAAAAAAGATGGATTTTTTCTAAGACAATGTAGAAACACTAATGAAATTTTAAATTTTTTTAGAATGGATAAAATAAAGGAAATAAGTACACAACTGAGTAATTCATATAACAAAATATTTCATAAAGCTTGTAAACTGGTTGACAATAATAATTATTAAGGTATATATAGGGAGCCTTCCTTACCTTAATTCAACCTAGTTGAACATAATGTTTAGTGTATACCTTTTTTCTAATTTTCAATAAAAGACAAAGGAATCATATTTAGAATATATTGAAATAATTTTTATATAATTAAAATTCTTTAAAAATATTGCTTTATTTTTTAAAAAGTTGCCACTTTTTGACATTCATGTTTCTTTGATTCTAATTTTGTTAGATTTAAATTAGATCAGAAAAGTACAAGTGGGATATGTCACATAATTGGAAAAGTAGTTGTCTCTTAGAGTAGTAAAAAAATCTTGTTTCTCTTTCTATAGATGAAGGGAATATATATAATAACAGGTATTTATTGTGCTCAAATTATTTATATGAAACAATCTCTCATAAACAATGGTCAAAAATAAAATCATTTCCCTGTTATGTTTAAAAGCACTAATTCCTTTATCATTTCAAGAAATCTAACTCAATACTCTTGCACCAAGAACATTGACCATAGAAACCAATTTCATAGATATTAGTTTAATAAAGGTGATATATTTCTTAATTTAATTAGAAATTATCTCCAATTGGAATATATATTTAAAAAGGTCCTTTATTTATATCATTTTTACTTAATTAAGGGTGAATTAGGTATGGTATAATTGTGACACTTATTCATTAACTAACACAAGCTTGATATATTTTCAATTATTTATTTTTCAAATAAACTCTT
This sequence comes from Viscum album, assembly GCA_963277665.1. Classification (NCBI taxonomy): domain Eukaryota; kingdom Viridiplantae; phylum Streptophyta; class Magnoliopsida; order Santalales; family Viscaceae; genus Viscum; species Viscum album. Next base: position 738,930,709 of record OY728123.1, on the reverse strand, counting down.
ATTTATAAAATTTTTTTAAATGAAAATTGATTGTGATATTCCTAAAAACTAAATTAATGTCATGATGCAAACAAGTGGAAGTGTATTTTACACAGATGGACCTAGAGGTTATAACCTAGAAAAGTGATAGTTGGATTTTAAATCTCACTTTCACCCTAGGAATGAGTAGTGAACCTTTACTATACATATTATTTGACACTCCAAGTGAATATTCTCTAGATTATCCATATAATTATTTCTTAGCCTTAATAATGGATAAAATTTTATAAAGTAATGATATAATTTCAAATTTTTATTTTAACAATTTTTTCTCAATTTTTTTATGTTTTAATCTGTTATTTACAAAATATTTCATTGAGTTTAAATTTTTTATGTATTTTTATTTATCTCTTGAATTTAAATATTTTATGGAAACCTATATTTTTCTAAAAAATCAATCAAGGGGACCATATCTTATTATACTAAAATGATCATTGAGGATAAAACCAATTTTATTCATTTTCTTATTTAAAAAATAATAATATTTTAAAGTTTTATTTCAATCTCGGGAATACTCATTATCTAATTTTAAAATAAAAATTTGAAATTTGTTTTAAACATTAAAATTGTTAGTTTATTTTTATATTTTTTAAAAATTAAAAGTCTTATTAGTTTTTCTAAAATTTTAAATTCTATTTTTCCTCTCTTGAATGAAAAATAATTATGAGTAATAGAAATTATATTTATTTCTTATTTATTTATCCCTATTTATGTTCTATTTTTATAATAAAAAATGGGGATAAATTCATGTTATCAATGAGAAATTTATAATATCATTATGATATATATTATTTTTATTATTTATAATTTTAGTTATTTATAATTTTTAGTGTTTTAGTCTCTTTTTAATTAGGGTAAAAACTTCGGATAAATTTATTGTTATTTATTTTTTTTTACTTTGTTTATATATTCTTTGAATTTTTATCAAAGTATTAATTGGAATATATTTATTAAAAAAATTTGTAAACTTATATTGTTTTCAATCCTTATAAAATCCATTTTTTTAATCTCTCCTTTATTGAAAATGATTTTATAATATCATTTGAATTTCATTTTGAAATATTAAAATTCATTTTGAAATTTTATTTTCTTTTTTAAAAGTTTTTTTATCATCAAATAGAAGATTTTGTTGTAAAAAAATATCTTAGATGTGTTTTACATAACAAGAACACATATTATTGATCTAAATATTCCATTTCATGAGATTCTAGCATTTATGTTTGAGATTGAAGATTTGTTATCAATGGGACAAATGAAGGCTTAAAAATAAATGAAAAATATGAAGAGGGGATCCCACATAGTCTATTTCCACTGGATACCCAATGGAGTGTCATTGACTAGTTGGGGGAATTGGAAAGAAGCTTTGGACCATTAGAGAGCTCGCTAGATACCTGATGGAGCATCACCTAAAAACCAATCACACTAGAAAAAATTGAAGAACCACTAGAATCTCACCATCTATCTAGTGGAGCTCACTGTCTACTCAATGATGTGTGCACTAGCCAAGAATCCAATAGTAAGACCATCGACTAGTCCATGGATTAATGGGGCTAGTCAGTGGTGTTAGGTTATCAAGTCAAAGGGTGAATTTATCATGGTATTCAATAGCTCTATTGACTCTATTGCACCTCCAACTTAACCCTTGTACCTCTAGAGTAAATATATCGAACCCATGTGATGATTTTCAAGCTAAGATTCGGAAAAAATTTGATATAAAATGATTAATATAAAATAGAATTGTGCATCAACCAAGTAGTTAGTCTGGGTTGTATGTGATGTATGATTCCTATGGGCATTGAATTCCTCTAATGCCTACGGTCCATGTAATACTTACACCTACGGGCCTTGTAAGGGTTACACCTCACCCCTTGAAAGGTGGATTGCCAAATTTAATAAAAAAATTAAGGCCTTCGGGCCATTAGAGGAGATCACCTTGTATTCATTTCTTCTAAATCTTTGTTTTTCTTCTCTATTGCTCTCACTCTCTCTTTAGTTATCTAAATTTCATCTTCTCTATATTTTTATAAAATTGATATCATTTCTTCAATGGGTTTTTGCCTCATAAAATGGCATGTTTTTCTCTCTTTTCTGTTTTTGGTTAAACGTCTATAACCAATGTATTTCTCTTTGTGTTCATGAAAAATACTAAAATCAATGTATATTTTTATAGATTTATTGTATAGATCTAAAATAAAGGTTTTTTCACTTATTAATTTTCTTAGATACTACTAAAATCAAGGTCTATATATTCATCAACACTCATACCATTGATGTGGGAGACATAGGGGTTCAAAATTGATCTATTTCAAAACTTTATCAAATTGTGTTCCATGAATTTTATTTACTTTCTGTATGTTTTACTTATAAATATCTATAATTAAATCAATTAAATAATATATAATGGTTAATCATATAAATCCATTAAATAATATAAATGATTTCATTCTTTTTTTACTCTACGTTTATTGTTTTCAATTATAAATATTCAAATTACATTGCACTTACATTAATTATATTATTTTATTAATGAATTTCATAATTAAATCACTTTATTTCATAATATTTTTAAAAGTAAATTCACATATATCTTGAAATATTACTCTAACCAATATAACCATGGTTAATAATTCATATCTTTGGAGATTTATTAAGAAGTAAATGAAAATAAACATCCCATTCCAATATGATGAATGTTTTGTTAATGTTTCTTGTAACTGGTATTTAGTTTACTGATTTGAAAAAAAAAATTCAGAGTCCCAATTAATTGATACATTATTTTTCACACCATAACTAGGTTCCCCAGCCAAAATTATAATTAAAGATAATTTGATACAATTTACCTAAATTCCCATCCTTCATCCCATAAAATATAACCCCAAACATTTTCCCTAGGATAGACCCACTCTGGTTCCACTCATACATGACCTGGCCCATTAGATTATTGCTTGGGAAGGTGATAGGTTAAGTGTTCCACCCAATCCCACATTCAAATATATAGGTGATGGTGATGAAAAACCAAGTGGTAATATATTGCAATATGGGAGGCCATAACCTATATCAACCTAAAATAGATACATATTTCCAATAAAAAAACAAACAACAACAATAACAATAATATATATATATAATCAATAGAATTTAATAAAACACATTCATAATACATTAGGTATAAATACATCATCAAAATAAAAACAAAATTTAATTATATAATTAGATATCCAAATAATCCGGCTGATACATGACATTAGAATTCTCCTCCTAACCACATTTACTCTTGGAGTAATCTCCAGCCACAATGGTCACCACCACTATTAAGGACCCCCCAAGCTCCATCAAGTATCAAAGAGAATTTCTAGGAATTAGCTCTAAAAAATCCACACCATCTCTAAGCCCATGAATACCATACCTAAAACTATGCTTCATTTGTACAGACTTACCACATGTAGCTACAAAGACCTTGAAAGTGTGAGTATAATCATATCCAATAAGATGCCTAAAAAATAAAAAGATTACACAAAATAATAGGTTATCTCGAAGCTCTTTTATAAAAAGGTAACTAGGTCGTAGCCAAAAAAAAAAAGACAGTTCAGATATGCTCTACAACTAATATTCTCAAGAACGTAGTGATGTCCCAACCATCATAGATCCCACACTTGATGTTTTGAAACTCATGAGAAATAATGGATGCTCATATAAAAGGAAAAAAGGTAGTCTGGAGTTGATATACTAGTTACATGTCACATATTGAAGGAAACCAATGGGTATTTGAGGAACCAAAACTCCTAATGTATTTTATCTTACTAGCCTTCCTTGGACACAACCACTAGAATTTATCTAGTTAATTCAGTTTCCACTAAATATCGTGAACTAATATAGTAATTACCCCACTCACCATTTGAAAATATCAATTATGTAACGTCCCGGACCAGGGTGCCACGCAACAGGTGCCCCAAGCCCGGTTCGCCACGTGACCTCAAGCGCATTTCCCCAAACTCCAGAGGCTGCCGACTAGCAGCGAGGGCCCAGGTCTGATAGTGGGGAAACTATGCCCTCATTTTTTAAAGTGTAGCACAACGGAAAAACAAAATAAACATGCAACGCCAGTGGAAGCAGTAAACATACACAACTGAATAACTACAGCAGTGGATATAACCAATAGTATATAAGTGATGATGCTGCATGTTTCAAGTTCTAAGAAAACAGCCAGAACATGTTATACATCAATACAGTACAACAAAATACAGAGTACAGCAAAACAAGCAAAATAGCTGGCAGCGACATCGCGAGCCTAGGCTCAGTCCCATGCCCTCCTACTCCTTAGCAACAGTCAAGTACCTGTATAGGGACTATTTCCCCTATCTATACCTTCAGCAACGTGATCTGTTTGGGCCGAAAAGTGTGACCCAAACAGTGTGTGAGAAATATATCTCAGTAGGCACCCACCAAAGGCCCGTGCCCAACTGCGTGTAAGCATGAAACAATAGTGTGAAATGGTAAAATGCAATAAAGTAAGCAGTACTGACAAGTAACTAACTTAACAATTAAATTTCCATTTTATTATTCATTTAATCCATTATATACTAGAAATCACCACAGTGCATTTCTAAACAAACAGTCCACATCCTCAGACAAGCAAAACCTTACCCTCGGGTAAGCAGAATCCAACCCATAGGTATATCCCTTAGGCCTAACAAAAATTACCCTCAGGCATAGTATGTGTCTCCCTCAGGCATATAAGTAAAGCCCTCAGGCACGAAAGGTTTCCCTTAGGAGAAATAACTACAGCCCTCGGGCTAAATAGTGAAGTGACCACAGGCTAATCACAACAATGCCCTCGGGATAAACAGGTAACCGGGTCATGCCCAACATATCAAAATGTAGTAAAAAAGAAATTCCTCTCAATTCAATTCTACAATTACTACTTTGAAGGAATACCCTCGGGTATCCTGGCCAAATGGCTAAACAGTGAAACACACCCCCCTGGGTGGTTCCGGATCCAAGCAACGATCCCAACCAACATTTTATTATCACAATTTAATCACCTATGCAATTATAGGCATTAAATATATCAACAGACTCATCCACACGACACCCCAACATGGGTTTGTGGTACAAAAATGCACAAAACACGCATGACAGTTGGAAAATAACACAAATTCATCTACCTTATACACCAACGAACGCTATACCCGAACACACACTCCAAAAATGCCCAAGAATGGCATAGATCTGACAAAGAAAAAAAACCATTCAAACGTAAATAACATACGTTAGGGAAAGAATTGGTAAGAACGGTAGTAGGAGAGGAGAGGGATTACCCTGTGTGGTTCCAACGAAATCGTCCGAATCCAAAACGGATTCTAAACGAATGCCCAGCGGATCTTCAAAGTTCTGGCCTCCTTATTTGGCTCCAAAATGGCTCAAATGCCTCCTCTGCCAAATGAGGAGGCTACTGCCTATTTTAAGCCGAAAAAACAAAGTACACGGCATGTACTTTTGAGTATATGGTGTGTACTTCTTTCATTTAACTGTTCATTTAGTGGCACTGCCACACTGTTCATCCGTCGACATGAGTACACGGCATGTACTCCCAAGTACACGGTGTGTACTGTCGCCGAGCTGGCGGCGACTCCACTGCCTTACTGTTTAAGCCTACCGACTGACTACACGGTGTGTAAGGTACCACTACACGGCGTGTAGTCGGTTCCTACACCCTTCGTCGCCGGCATGGCTACACGCCCCGTGTACTCATCCCAACACGGCCAAAAGTATACAGCGTGTGGAAAAGTACATGGAGTGTAGTTCCAAAATTCTATATTTTTTCCCATTTTCCATATTTTTTCAAAAACACTTAAGGAAAAGGAAAAGAAGAAGCCTGTACCTCTAAAATAAGAACCAGGTTCTTACAAACTTTCCCCCTTATAGAAATTCGTCCCCGAATTGCCCTTCCCAGGGTGGCGAAGAATAAGCTCAGAACAGCTCTGGCCCCTGAGCACGTACGTCAACCTCCCGCTCCCAGGTCTCGTCCTGCACTTGGCCATGCTGCCATAGCACCCGTATGAGAGGAACTGACCAGACTCAGAGAACCTTCTTGCTCCTATCAACGATACGGATCGGATTCTCCTCAAAGGACACATTATGCTGAAGCTCAACCTCCTCTGGCTGAAAGGTGTGAGACGGGTCTGAATGGTAGCGATGCAACTGAGACACGTGGAAGACGTCGTGCGTGGCTCGGTACCGTTGCAGTAACTGCAACCGATTGGCAACCAGCCCGACTCTCTCCAGAATCTCGAATTTCCCCACATACGTTGGTGAAATTTTACCCTGTCTCCTGATCTGCTTGTGTCCCAGCCTCGGCGAAACACGCAGAAAAACCTGATCCCCGAACACGAACTCCAAAGGTCATCTGCAGTGATCAGCATAAGACTTCTGATGAGACTGTGCGGTAGCCATCCGCTTCTGAATCAACTGGAACTACTCAGATGTCTCCTTCACGAGTTGTGGCCCCAGTAAAGCTACCTCACCTGCCTCTAACTAGCACAAAGGTGATCGACATGGCCTACCATATAAAGCCTCGTATGGTTTCATCTCAATAGTCTCCTGAAAACTATTATTATAGGAAAACTCAACTAAGGGTATATGCTTATCCCACGAGCCCCGAAAGTCTAGGACGCATGCGCATAGCATGTCCTCTAGTACCTGTATCGTCCGCTATGATTGGCCATCTGTCTGAGGGTGGTATGTTGTGCTTAGAAGCACCTGTGTACCCAGCGCCCTCTGAAAACTCTTTCAGAAATGAGATGTAAAGCGGGCGTCCCTATCTGAAAAGATAGAATGAGGGACCCCATGAAGACATATGATCTCTCGAATATACAGCCTTCTGAGATCGTCCACACCGAATGTCTCCTTGATCGGCAATAAGTGAGCTACCTTCATGAGTCTGTCCACAGCAACCCACACGACATCATTGCCTCGAGGTGACCTTGGCAATCCAGTCATGAAATCCATCATGAAATCATCCCATTTCCACTCTGTAATGGGCAACTACTGTAACAGCCCAGCTGGCCTCTAGTGCTCTACCTTTACCTACTGACAGGTGGAATACCTCGTAACAAAACCAGCTATCTCTCTCTTCATACCCGGCCACCAGTACTGACGTCTCAGGTCTCGGTACATCTTGATAACCCCGGGATGAACTACCCAAGCTGAAGCATGAAACTCCCGCATCATCTCCTCACGTATATCCCCTGGAACCCATACTCGTCCATGGAAATGCAAAACCTCACCATCACCTATCGTCCAACCAGGAGGAGGGTCCTCACTTTCCACCGACTCCCATATAACTAGGCCTTCTGAATCAGATAGATGTCTTATCCTCACTCTATCCAGGAGGGTAGAAGTCACAGTGAATGAGGAAAGATAAGTCTTCCCCTGACTGTCATGCACTTCCAGATGCATCTTAGAAAACAAAGCCATGAGCTCCCACTCACCACTGGCCTCCTAAACTGCCTGTATCTGAGTCTTCCTGCTCAGTGCATCAGCTACTGCATTACCTTTACAAGGTGTATAGGAAAGCTCAAAATCGAAAGACTGTAGGTACTCAACCCACCTTCTCTGCCTCAGATTCAGGTCACGCTGAGTAAAGATATACTTGAGGATTTTGTGGTCCGTGAAAACCACAAGATGCTCTCCCAACAGATAATGTATCCAACAACGCAACGCATGCACAACTATAGCCAACTTGAGATCATGCATCAGGTAATTCCTCTCATGAAGCCTCAACTGCCGAGACCCGTATGCCACAACTCGGTCGCCCTGCATCAAAACGGCTCCCAGCCCAATTCCTGATGCATCACAATAAACTGTATAGCTCTTCCCCTGCTCTGGGAGTATCAGGATCGGTGCTGATTTCAACCTTCCCTTTAGGTCTTGAAAAGCTGCCTTGCAAGCTTCCGACCAAACGAACTTCACACCCTTCTTAGTCAGACCTGTCAACGGTGCTGCTAAGCGGGAGAAGTCCTGTATGAAGCGTCTGTAGTAACCCGCCAGCCCTAAGAAGCTCTGTATCTCAAACATGTTCTTAGGCTTCTCCAAGGAAACTACTTCTCTCACCTTCTCTGGGTCTACTACAACTCCTTCCTCTGAGATAATGTGACCTAGGAAGTGAATCTGGTCCATCCAAAAGTGTCACTTTGAGATCATGGCATATAGTCGATGCTCTCTCAGTGTACTCAATACGATCTCAAGATGGGTGGCATGGTCATGTCGAGTGTGAGAATACACCAAGATTTCATCCATGAATACTACCAAAAATGAATCAAGATACAAATGGAACACACGATTCATCAGAGCCATGAAAATTGCTGGCATGTTCGTCAGTCCGAACGGCATAACCGTATACTCATATAGACCATACCTACTCCTAAAAGATGTGAGAGGTATATCAAATGGTCTAATGCGCAGCTGATGATATTCGGATCTCAAGTCAATCTTTTAGAACACTCGTGCTCCATGAAGCTGATCAAACAGATCATCTATCCTCGGCAAGGGATATCGGTTCTTAACCGTCAACTGGTTCAGCTTCTGATAATCCACACAAAGTCTGAGGGTACCATCCACCTTCTTCGCAAAAAGGACCGGAGAACCCTAAGGAGAATTATTGGGCCGGATAAATCCATTTGCCTACAACTCCTATAACTGCCTCTTGATCTCCTGCAACTCAGGCGTAGCCATCCTATAAGGAGGAATGGACACCGGTGCTGCTCCTGGCACCAGCTCAATAGAGAAATCCACCTCTCGCACTGGAGGTAGACCTGAAAAGTTGTCCGGGAATACATCCCTGAAATGATCAACAACTGGAGGGAAATATGTCTGACAAGTCCCCTGGTCATCCAGATATAAGCTCGCAATCTGGGCTATGAATCCACCTCGCCCATGATGCTCTGGTCCAGCTCGACTCGCCTGAACATACCACTCGCCATTGTATAGAAACTCTCCACCCTCTGGTGATGTGAAACGCACCCTACAACGATAGCAGTCTACAAAGGCTCGATAGGGAACCAACCAGTCCATCCCGAGAACGATGTCATAGCTCATTATATCTAATACATAGTGGTCCCAAAGGAAGTGACACCCTCCAACCTCAAGGGGGAACTCTTTAAAATTACACACACTAGTCGTTCTAGTCCCCAATGGAGTGTCTAGCATCAAGATATCAGAAGAAGTAGAAACACCGATCCTAAGGCTCTCCACAACGGGTACATATATGAAACTATGTGTAGCACCCGTATCAAAAAGTACTGAAGACAAGACAGAAGCTACTAGAATAGTACCTCTAACTGTAGGAGGTCAGGGATCCTGCTCCGGCTGGGTCTGTTGCACTATATATGCCTGCCCAGTGCCATGGCCCTACGACACAGCCTAGCTACCCTGAGCTGCCCTGCCCTGCTGCCTCTATGATCCTGGTGTCTGGATACCACAGACATGACCACCATCTCTGCCTGTATGCCCTGACGTATTCTAGTTCCCTGACTAGTAAGAAGCCACTGGTCCTGCTCCTGCACGCGGAGTCTGCACAAAACCCCTCTCACTAGCCACTGATATAAACTCCCTACAAAAGCGATGCAGATGACCCATCTTGCTGCAAGCTCGGCACTCCACTGGGTCTCGTGGACACTTAGGTCTCTTGTACCCATCTCTGCCACACTGGTAGCACCTGACCGGTCCACCTGAAGAAGCTGCCTAGCTAGTACTGCCACCTTGAGAGAAGTCCATCTGTCTCTTCCTCTTGCCGGCAGAAATAATACCAGTAACTGGTGCTGAACCGCCCTAGCCCACGCCACTAGATTCTCACTGGTTCATATCTATAATCAGCGCCTGGTTTACAATCGTGTGTACAGTAGGCAACCTGAAAACATTCACCAGCACTCAAATGTCATACCAAAGACCATACTCAAAACGTCTGGCTCTCAACGTCTCATCACCCACCAGCACGGGTGCAAAATGCTGAAGCTCTGTAAAAAGAGCAGAATAGCCCATCACCGTCATAGCGCCCTGCTGCAGATTCATGACCTCTCGAGCTCTATCTTCCCTCAGCGTATCGGGAATGAAGAATTCATAAAAGACTGCCTGAAAATCTTCCCACGCCATGTCCCTGTGATGCTCTGTCTGGGTGGTAACATCCCACCACCACTTGGTGGAATCACGCAGCATATAAGTTGCGATCTTGTCCCTCCACCCTGGAGGCATCTCAAGATGCTCAAAAATAGTCTGCATCGACCCCAACCAAGACTCTGCAGCCTGTGGTCCGCCATCCCCTAAAAACATAGGCGGATGCTACTACTGAAAGATACGTTTCAGCTCAGCCATAGATGTGGAAGCCTGCGGTGCTCCCTGAAAGGTCTGCATGAACCGCAATAATCCTTCACGGAACTGCGCCTCCGCACCTGTGTCCACTATAACAGCTGGCGCCGCATCTGTCTCTGCTAGAGGATCAACTGGTATCCCACGGCCCACCATCTCCGGAGTATAATTGTCGCCGCTCTCCTGGCGAACAACTCACGGTCGTCTAGGCGGCATGACACTACAAGGTCAAAAGCATGCCTCAAATTCAAAATTATTAAGACTGAAAGAGAAGGAACCACAAAGTAACAAGAGGAAGAAATCATGTCAAAATTTTCAAAACAAGACTACACGATGTGTACAATGACAACATGGTGTGTACTTTACTTTCCTTCCCCTGCCCGGGTCCTTCTACACGGCTAAACCACAGGGCTTCCGTTCCACAAAACTACACGGTGTGTATAATATCTACACGGCGTGTACGGTGTTATTTTCCAACTGCTCGTGTCATCTGTGACATGTCTGACTACTCGGCTTAACTCCACACGGTGTGTTACACCCGTACACGGCGTGTACAGCACCCTGTTTCCCAGCCACACGGCTAACTCCATATGGTCTGTCCTTGTCCAAGACTACACGGCATGTCCCACAGGTACACGGCGTGTTCAGGGAGAGGTGACACCGGCCCGTGTTGTTAGTTACACGGCCGAGTCCCCATGTCACACTACACGGCATGTCTATAATTGAAACGGTGTGTTCTGTCAAGGAGTTCACCGACCCGTGTTGTTAGTTACACGGCCGGACTCCGGGTCACACTACACGGCGTGTCCAAAAACTACACGGTGTGTTTTACCCAAGGCCTTCCCTACCCCGTGTCGCCACCCACATGGTTTATGACACGGGAAGAGACTACACGGCGTGTACTCAGGGTACACGGCGTATACTCAAAAAGTTCATTTTTATTCCCAAACAGAAGGACATAAACGGCGTGTATAAAAATATTACACGGCGTGTATACTGGGTTTCCGGACAGTATGCCTCAGAAACATCCCCAGAACCCAAAAATTACTGTAAAACAACACCTAAGTGTCAAATTTTGACCTGTGGGGGCCCATACTCCCCACGAATCAAATTTTGACATCTTATATGTGTTATAACCAATAACAATCAACGATCCACCAAATTATGGTCAATGGGGGCCCATACTTCCCAAAAACCAAAGTTTGGCGTCCATTCTATAAACAAGCCCAAACAAAAACACCATATCACAAGGTAGGTATTTATCAAGCAGCTATCACAACAGCATGCTTTTCTAGCACACCAACTATCACAACAACATGAAAATTCTAATGCACCTACATGGAATGGAAACTATGCATGTCATGTGATATCTATCATGTGCCTATATGATGCATGAGACGGCATACCCTCATCTCATTGGGTTACAACTAAATATAACCCACAGATAAAATATAAACAACACAATCCAAGTGTGTCACCCAATTATGAAAACATATCAACCGTAAAATTTCAAAATCAAAAGAATGAAAAATACGAGGTAGACTGGCTTTTCCCTATACACGGGTTAGCTACGCCTGGACACAGCTTATTACCAACTATCGTTCCGTCCTATCCCTAACTAAGGCTCTAAATAGTAAGTCAAAGAAAAGAAACCCCTTTGATACCACTTTGTAACATCCCGGACCCGGGTGCCACGCAACGGGTGCCCCGAGCCCGGTTCTCCACGTGACCTCAAGTGCATTTCCCCAAACGCCAGAGGCTACCGACTAGCAGCAAGGGCCCAGGTCTGATAGTGGGGAAACTATGCCCTCATTTGTCAAAGTGTAGCGCAGCGGAAAAACAAAATAAACATACAACGTCAGCGGAAGCAGTAAACATACACAACTGAATAACTACAGTAGTGGATATAACCAACAGTATATAAGTGATGATGCTACATGTTTCAAGTTCTAATAAAATAGCAAGAACATGTTATACATCAATATAGTACAACAAAATACAGAGTACAGCAAAACAAGAAAAACAGCTGGCAGCGGCATCGCGAGCCTAGGCTCAGTCCCATTCCCTCATACTCCTCGGTAACAGTCAAGTACTTGTATAGGGACTTTTTCCCCTATCTACACCTGCAGCAACATAATCTATTTGGGCCGAAAATCGTGACCCAAACAGGGTGTGAGATATATATCTCAGTAGGCACCCACCAAAGGCTCGTGCCCAACTGCGTGTAAGCATACAACAACAGTGTGAAATAGTAAAATGCAATAAAGTAAGCAGTACTGACAAGTAACTAACTTAACAATTAAATTTCCTTTTTATTATTCATTTAATTCATTATATACTAGAAATCACCACAGTTCATTTCTAAAAAAATAGTCCACGTCCTCAGACAAGAAAAACCTTACCCTCGGGTAAGCAGAATCCAACCCGCAGGTATATCCCTCAAGCGTAACAGAAATTGCCCTCAGGCGTAGGAAGTGTCGCCCTCAAGCACAGAAGTCAATCCCTCAGGCACGAAAGGTTTCCCTCAGGAGAAATAACTACAGCCCTCGGGCTAAACAGTGAAGTGCCCACAGGCTAATCACAACAACGCCCTTAGGCTAAACAGGTAACCGGGCCATGCCCAACATATCAAAATGCAGTAAACAAGCAATTCCTCTCAAGAAAATTCTACAATTACTACATTGAAGGCATACCCTCAGGTATCCTGACCAAAAGTTTAAACAGTGAAACACACCCCCCGGGGTGGTTCTGGATCCAAGAAACAATCTCAACCAACATTTTATTATCACAATTTAATCACCTATGCAATTTTAGGCATAAAATATATCAACGGCCTCAGCCACATGACACCCCAACATGGGTTCGTGGTACAAAAATGCACAAAACATGCATGAAAGTTGGAAAATAACACAAATCCACCTACCTTATAAGCCAAAAAATGCTATACCCGAACGCCGACTCCAGAAACGCCCAGAAATAGCTTAGATCTGATGAAGAACAAAAACCATTCAAACGTATATAACTTACGTTAGGGAAAGAATTGGTAAGAACGGTACCAGGAGAGGAGAGGGCTTACCCATGCGGTTCCAACGAAATCTTCCGAAGCCAAAACGGATTCCAGACTAATGCCTGGTGGATCATCAAAGTTCTGGCCTCCTCCTTTGGCTCCAAAATGGATCAAACGCCTCCTCTGCCAAATGAGGAGGCTACTGCCTGTTTTAAGCCGAAAAAACAAAGTACATTGCATGTACTTCTGAGTACACGGTGTGTACTTCTTTCATTTAAATTTTCATTTGGCAGCACCGCCACACTGTTCATCCTTCGACATGAGTACACGACATGTACTCCCAAGTACACGACATGTACTGTTGCCCAGCTAGCGGCGACTCCACCGCCTTACTGTTTAAGCCTGTCGACTGACTACACGGCGTGTAAGGTACCACTACATGGAGTGTAGTCGGTTCCTACACCCTTCGTCGCCGGCATGGCTACACGCCATGTGTACTCATCCCAACACGGCCAAAAGTACACGGCGTGTGGAAAAGTACAAGGCATGTAAATCCAAAATTCTGGATTTTTCCCTATTTTCCATATTTTCTCAAAAACACTTAAGGAAAAGGAAAAGAAGAAGCATGTACCTCTAAAATAAGAACTGGGTTCTTACAAATTAAATATTACATAAAACCATTGGAAAACCAAACCTGACTTAGGTAAGATATTATTCAATGGTGTACTAACACCTACTACCATAACCACCCAAGTTTTGATAAAAAAACCCATGTCACCTTAAAGGAATCAAAGATGGTAGACCCATACCTCTTAAATGGGATATCATTAATCATGACCACTATGGAAAACTGACAACCCATGTAGAACACAAATCATTAGGGAAGTGTTTGATTTTTTAATGCTCTAATCATCACATTTAAACCCCATCATAGATTCTTCAGAATAAGTCCTTGAATTACTCATACCATTTACAAATGGTTTCATATTACCATAATGACTATACCATCACAATCTATGTTTAAAATGTGCCAGATATTCTATTAATTTGTAAAAATCATACACTCGATAGAGAAACTCTAAATAATACATGAAGGAGTGAGTAAGGAACATGAGTGAGTACAAAAATTTTCTATATAAAAGTTATCGTGGTCCTGTGATCTGATATAACCACACTAAAATTGGTGTACCAACCCTAATATCACACTTGGATCACACCTAAACCACATCATTAGTTATCCATCATTAAAAAGAATAAATATATTACATCTCCTAATATCTCATATCTAGTATTGAAGAACCTAACACTATCATGTCCTATGAGGAAAAACTCTTAAGATAGAGTTTTCACATTCCAAAATATGAGTTCTATGAAAATATATGTGACAAGTCACTAGTTCTAAAAGAAGTACATGGTGTGTGTTAGTGTTCTAAGGTGTTATTCATGACCGAGAATGAAAATTTTCATTCTAAGAACCACGACACCATAAACAAGGTATCACCATTCCATGAAGGGCCTCTCCTTAGGTAAAAATAGCCATATTTAATCCTATGTAGAGCTAAGAGATTCCGATATTCTTAATGAAAAAAAATAGATTCTGGCACACAGTGATCCAAACATAATGATTGTAATAATTTGATAACTAGGAGTCCCATGCCTTAACAAATTCTATGGTTTTTATAGAAATTGCCATACTAAAATGGAGAGGGAGTTCCATGTCAAGATGCATCCATGGGCCATGATTTGTCATGGGCTTTGAGTAAGGGGAATCATGGAATGAATAAGGGGTCACTATGCTATAAAAGGTTCTCAAAAGACTCTAAATTCACTCTAATCATCATACAACTTCTTTCATCCTCAACTCTAGAAAAGTCGAATCCACACCAGACATGTAATCCATGTTTTTTGTGATTTCAATAGTAAATTAAAGTTTATCCTTGGCTAGAAATTGGAATTTGGAATCACCCATTCAACAACTGCACACAAAATCAGTCATCATCATCTTTGAAAGGTTTGTATTGACTTGTTCAAATCCATTATTTTTCTCCAACACTCATTGGCACTTTCCAACACTCTAATACTCATCTCCAAACCCATATTAAATGTTCATTCCTGATTTCTAATCATAGAATAAATTATTTTATCCATAAAAAAATTGAGTGTCAGTGATCATAACATGAAGAATAGAGGGGTTAAATCCAAGAAAAATCAAAATTTATAATAAATGGTGATCATTTTGAAAAAACCAATTATTTTTATGGAATTTTAAGAATGGATCATAAACCAAAAAATCATCAATTTAATGACCATTATAAAAAATAATAAATTTATGGGGTATTTCTAAATTGAAATTGAGTCAAGAATTATTATTATACAACCTTTAACCATAATGAAATCAATGAAATTCAATAATAACAAGATTAATGTATGTCCTATCATAAGGCCTCATCAAATAGAATTTCTAAAAACCATGAATACAGACTAATGGATGGCCATGGTCATCTCTCTAGGGATCTGGCGTAAGATAATTAATTATCCTAGATACTTTTGTTTCATTGTTTTATTTTTTTATATTTTGAAATAATAACAAAAATAGAGTTGATATTTAGTTTTTCAGATTTTAAAACAAAGGAAAGCATTAATATAGACACAAGGTCAGCATGAAAAATGTAGGGGGTCCGAGGATGAATTCCATAGTATCTATCATCATTTACATTTTTATATATATTATAATTCAATAGAAAGACTCAAAATCAAGAATTAACTCACCATACAAAAAAAATATGCATGAAACCATTAATATTCTCAAAGAATCATTGAACATACTAATAATAAAAAAATCCATGGTGAATGGGTAAGTTCACTTATTATTTGGGTGAATGATCCTACACACACACTTGGCTTTAAACACTCGCCATTCTTCCTTTCAAACCACACAACACCACTAGTATAAAGTGTGGTAATATTATAGGGATACATTGATTTGTGTATAGTGGAAGAGTGAAATAGTGTTAATGTAATATATAGTTATAATCCCCTCCTTTATATTCCACATTTCCTATCTCGCTAGAATCAAAGAGAAAATATAGTAGAAATTAAGTGCATAAATTTAAGAAACACATTTTTATTCTCATCAGACCACCCAAAATGGGTAAGTTCTCCATAATCATGGTGTTCATGATCACTAGGTACATAACATGAGTTAAAGAAAAACATTTAAAATGAGGGATAATATAATGAAACAACATATACAAACAATGAAAAGAATTATAATTATAATATAGAAATACAGTAAATCCCTAAGCTAATTGAGACCAAACCAAAGGTCAAGGATTGAATCCCTTACAGTGGGGAGGGGTCATATTTATTATATTTTCCCAATACTCTTCTTCCTCTTATATAAATTCTAGTCTCATGAGTATGATTTATGAGTTCATCTTCTCTTTCTCAGATGAATGATATTTTTCCTGTAAAAACCCAAACTTGTATTAATGAAAATTCTTCTTAATCTAATTAAATATATTATTATGTAAAATGGTTATATAAAACATATGCACTTCTTTGGTTTTATGTTTTTGGATTTTAAAATACCATTAAAAATTGTTATCATTGCTAATATAATCTTTGAATAGTGATCACATGATTAGTATAAATATAGGGCTTTAATAAATCAAATTTACTCAGACAAAGGAAGTGATGGCCTTATACAGTAGAATTGCTCTATAAAAAGACCATTTTTTAAATCTTGGAAAGGATGTGGTGTCATTGGGCTTCACTCTTGACCAAGCCCAAGCTGAGCTTCAATACGTTAAGCTTGAACGGAACAGCCTACGGGAGAAGTGGAAGTTAATAGATATTACTACCCGAGTGATGTTATCCAAGCCACCCCAAGAGTCGGTCACCATCATGCATATTACCCTTAGGTATTATGGACTTTTTTTAAGGGGTTATGTAACAATACCCTAGCACTATGATTATTTTCATTATTTTTGTATAGATAATATTCATGCATTTTATTATTGTTACATTCTAAATAGTTTTTAATGCACAAATAGTATTTTTAGTTAATATTCAATTAAAAAATATATTTTTATGAATGAATTGATTTTTAATTTAAATAATATTTTAATAAATTATTATTAATAAATTATTTTTTATTAAATATAAATGATCATATAATTTTTTATGAATATAATTGTAATTTTTATTAAGGTTTGAAAGTTGTTTTTGTCAAAACCCATGAATTTTAGATATATGTCATTTTTATTTTAAAAATAAAAAATTCACATATTTAGAAAATTATTTAGATAAAATGAATATTATTTTTGGAATCAAGATGTCGAAATTCTCCAATGGTGAATTTTTTCTTAATTTTCTGAGATAGTCGAATTTTTGGGTAAAAATTAAATACCGCTTAAATATATAATGTGTTTTATGACATCATAATGACCCAATAGTGGTGTAATAAAATTCTATAAACATTATTTTCAGCCAATATATGTTTTACCATTAAAATAATGCGATTTTAGATTTGTTTGAATAATTTTATGGTGTCTTAGTGGACCCTCTAAGACTTATAAAACATTTTAACTTTTAAAATGATTTCCTTGATAGTGTGACTCATCTCCACATAAGAAAGACTAATATTTTAATAATTCATCCATTGGCCTTATAAAATAATGTTTTCCACTCCCCTTTGGATAAAACCATGGGCAAAAACCATGGGTTGGTTTGTGGTTTTGATTAGTTTAATGTGTGGTGTCCAAAACCTAAATAATAAAGAATTACCTCCCCTTTCCTATATAAACCCACTCAATATCTCATTCCTAATCACAAAAACCATTTAGAGATTGACCAAACTCTATATTCCCCTATCTATAATCCTCTCCAGGTTCCCCAATCTCCCAATAATCTTCTGTCAAGCCTCTCCCAAGACTTTGGTATCACACTTCCACGTAAGGGATTTCTTCCTTTCTCATTTTTGTCCAAATTTATTTATATTATTATACCATTTTATTTTCAATTAAAAATATTGGGGTATGATTTCAAACCTCCGCCATACTTCCCTCCTTATGTTTTAATATTAAGATACCTCTTTCTCTCTCATTAATGTCTCCCATGTACACCTGTTACCATGCCGAAATTCTGCAAGGAATTTCTCTATCTTCATTTACATTCAAGCGATTATTTTATATTATGCATCTAAATTCCATAACATATGTTGGGATATTATGTTCCATGACCCCATTACTATCCATTTCATGTATAAATTATGAGGGACCCCTTTCTCTCTCATCAACCCATTTTACGATTTCTATTTGACACTGTTATGTTGTTGAAGTTGCGCCAAATATTTCCATGCCAAAATCATCGTGTAAGTGAATATCATACCCATTTCTCTATCAAGGGTATTCACCTTTATGCACATGTAATTGTTGATTGAAGACTTACCCTTATGTATTCCACATCTCTTATTCATGGAATAAATTATGATGTTTAATGAATCCATGTTGTATGTGGCACACTTATGCATGAAATGAAATGATTAAGAAGGGTGCGCCCTGATAGTGCTCCAATGCATTGGGTAAAGATTAGTATCATGATACGTCAAGTGTTGTAAGAACCTGGATCTTATTTTCAGGTATGTTTTTCTTTTTATGGTGTTTTTTGAGAAAAATATGAGTTTTTGGAAATTTATTAAGTACACGCCGTGTACTTTATAGGTACACACTCTGTACTCTGTTGTCACTCGTAGCCGATTGTTGTCCATGTAACGGTCGAGCACACAACCTTGTGTGGTGACTTGGATATCGCCTAATAAGAGGGTTGGTAAGGTCAAGTACACGTCATGTACTTCTAAATTACACATCATATACTTTCTTTTTATTTCATTAAAAGGACAGAGGTCGCGTCTAATTGGTAGAAAGACCTCCTTCATGACCTAGTTCATTCGGGAGAGACCGTACGACCACAATCTTTCCCCGAGATCTTGATCGAGCACCTGTTCTCTAATTCGACCACTGTCTATTGTGTTGGGATCGCCTCGGTAATCTCTTCCTTCTTCTATAGCTTCATTTCCTAATTCCTCCTTTTCTCAAGTTATCTTCGGTTGATCATTTTTAACATTTTTGTAGATCTATGGTGTTCTTGGGAGATTCAAGGATTTAAGTTCACATATAACAATCCTACCACACTGAGGTAGGTGTTTTGTGCCTTTAGGTATATAGTATCTGAATTTTATGTGCAAAAGTGCCCAATACCCTTGATTGGGGCATTGCGTGTTTACAATTTTAGCCCTGTTAATTTCATGCTATGCTTGTATGATTGAGTAGAGGTTAATTAAATGTGAATAGGGTTAATTGTTAGGATTTGAAAGTGTTTTTCCCATGCATGTTTTCTTGTTTTGACTGTTTGGTCTAGCTTTCCCTATTAGGCTGCTGTTTAATTTACATGCCTAGTATTGTAGGATGGAGTGATTCTTATCTGTCTTGTTGTTATGCTGTAGACTGGTTATCCAAGTATTTCTTGAGGTTTACATTAGCCGCTTTGCATTTTTATGTTTGTTTGACTTACACAGGGACGTGAGAACCTAGTGTAGTGGACCATAGGGAGAATAAACATAGGGGCTTCTCCAGAGTGTCTGTTATTATTGTTATGATGTGAGACCATAAAGGGAATTGACGTAAGTTCTTCCTCAGAGTGTTTTTAGTTCCTCGACCCGGGCCAAAAGGGGAATGTGACGTAAGTGCTTCCCCATAGTGCCTTTTAGTTACCAATATGATACTATAGGGGGAATTTACAGTGAGTGCTTCCCTAGAGAGTCTATACTAAATCTGAACCAGATGGATTAGACTTTGTGTACTTCTCAGAGGGTTGCTTGTGTTTACTAGGTAGGAACAAAGGGGATTACGATGTGAGTACATCCCAGAGGGTTACCTATTTGTGATTATCTGTTTACTTGCTATGTGGAACAGAATTCTTTGAAACTGTGGAATTGTTTACTTTTGAGTACTTCCTTGTTTACCGCTTCCTTTCATGCTTATTGCCTACCATATGTATTCACTGACTGTTAGGCATAGATCTCTTGGTGGTTTTCTACTAGGATTTTGTCTCACACCCTATTTGGGTCATGCTTTTGGGCTCAAACAGATTATATTCTTGCAGGTATAGATAAGGTCAAGTGCCCTTCTACTTCAGGTACTTGACTGCTTTGGAGCTGGAGAGCATGGGACCAAGCTTTGTCTTGCGATGTTGTGGAGTTGTTTACTTCTTTCCTTTGTACTTTGGTTTAGTACTATTTTTCAGCATTGTGAATTTTTTGGATGATTTCCTAGATATATATATCATGCATCATTTATATATATATATGGGATCCAGTGGTTATTTTCTTCAGTCTTCCACTATTTACTGTTTTATGCCATTATTACTGTTTCCACTATTGTTATCTATTTCTCTTCTGTTATGTTACCCTGCCAATGAGGGTATAGTTTCCCCACTATCACACCCAAGTCCCTCGCTGCTAGTCGGCAGCCTCTGGCATTAGGGGAAATATGCTTGAGGCCATGTGAACAACCGGGTATGGGGCACCTCTAGGCGGCTTCCAGAACTGGGACATTACAAAGTGGTATCAGAAGGGTTCTTTTCTTCTTGACTTACTGTTTGGAGCCTATAGTTAGGGATATGATGGAATTGGTACTTAGTAATAATATGTGCCCGAATGTAGCTAACCCATGTACATGGAAACACCAATCTACCTCGTTTATTACAAGTTTTCTTGTTTTTCAATTTTACAGTTGATTTTATTTTCACCATTGGATGATTCACATGTTTTGTGTTGTTATTATTGATGTTATTGAGGTTCTATTTTTGTTGCAACCCGATGAGATGAGGGTATTCCATCTCATGCATCATGTAGTCACTTGCTAGAGATCACATTTCATGAATTATTACCATGCCATTTATGGTGAATTAGCGATTGCATGTTGTTGTAATAGGTGTTGTGCTAGATATGCATGTTGTTGTGATAGATGCCTTGATAAAAATACCTACTATTTTATAGGTTATTGGTTATGTAAGGTTTTGTTGAATAAAACACCAAAATTTGGTTCTTGAGGTGTTATGGGACCTCATGGATCAGAATTTGGAAGATCATTGCCTTGTTTTCCTTGTTATAACATGTATAAGATGTTAATCTTTGATTAGTAGGGATTATGGGCCCCCATGGATTGGAATTTGGAACGTTAATGTTCGTTTAAGTGTTATTATGGGTTTCGGAGAAGTTTCTAAGGCTTATAATCTAGAAAAACCCAAAATACACGGCGTGTAATGATGAATACACGTCGTGTGGTCTTCTATTTGGGAATAAACTATTTTTCTTAAGTACACGCTATGTACTGTATGTACACGTTGTGTAGTCTCTAACCATGTTACTAAATGTGTGGGAAGAAACATGGGGTTGGGAAATCTTGGAAGAACACATCGTGTGCCGGATGTACACGTCGTGTGGGGTAGACCATGTGTCCACCCGTGTGACTAATGACATGGATGGATGAAAGCTTAAGTTATGCATGCCGTGTCTTTTCGAACACGCCATGTAGTGTGGACCAGGTATCCGGCTGTATAACTAACAACACGGGTCGGTGGAAATCATTTGGTACATGTCGTTTCCGTCTGGAACACGTTGT
This sequence comes from Viscum album, assembly GCA_963277665.1. Classification (NCBI taxonomy): domain Eukaryota; kingdom Viridiplantae; phylum Streptophyta; class Magnoliopsida; order Santalales; family Viscaceae; genus Viscum; species Viscum album. The sequence goes on along the minus strand of OY728123.1, from coordinate 738,908,617 downwards.
GTAGTGTGAGTCGTGTAATCGGTCGTGTAACTAACAACACAAGTTGGTGAAGTTCGTCTAGTATACGCCGTGTCTGGCACTAAACGTCGTGTGGTCCTATTCTAGGAGAACCGTGTGGCTTAGCCATATAAGTGAACTCAGGACGAGAAAGGGGATTCAAGTACACATTGTGTGTTAGGACAACATGTCGTGTATGGGGTGTTACATGACCAGTTTTGGTATAAGTACATGCCCATGTTAAAGGCTTAAGGGAACACGTCCTGTAGGCATTATACACACCGTGTATCCATGTTTTGAAAAACATGAATGATTTCTTTCTCCTGTTCCATTCTTATACTTCTAATTTCAGTCCCTGTTAACTTTGATCTAAGGTGTGCGCTTGACTTTGTAGATTCATGCCACTGAGACATCCTCCGGTTGTCCGCCAGTTACAGGGCAGTGATCAGAAACTGGACATGGCTAATCAGGGACTACCTACAGATCCTCCAGTTGTGCCAGTCTTGGCACCAGCTGTCATTCTGGATAGAGGTGTTGATGCATAGTTCCAAGAGGGATTTATAAGGTTCATGCAGACCTTCCAAGGAGTATTGCATCCTACCCCATCCATGGTAGAGTTGACACAAGTCTTTTAGTAGCAGCATCCTCCCACCTTCACAGAGGAAGGAGGACCTCAGGTTGCAGAGTCATGGTTTTGAAGCCATGCTTTCTATCTTCGTGCATTTGGAGACGACTCCAGAGAGGAGGGTCAAGCTTGATACATATATTCTTTGGGATTCCACAAATAGATGGTGAGATGTGATCTCACAGGTGGGACGCTAGCAGGTTATGGCTTGGGATGAGTTCTAGCGTACCTTCTATGACTACTTCTACCCGGAGACTTTGAGGTCCGATCGAGCCCGAGATTTCATGAGTCTGGAGAAGGGTACTCTTTCTATTATGTAGTATTCTTCTCAATTCACAGATCTGCAGTGCTTCATGCATATTCTAAGAGGTTATGAGTTATTCCTGGCAAGGAAGTTTGAGGATAGTCAGGGGAATGACATCCGATCTCAGGTGAATATCTTTAGGTTGACGTCTATCACTTCTATCATCAACCAGGCACTGATCACGGAGTGCAATATGAGGGATTTTGGAGTTTTTACCTAGGGAGGTTCAAAATTCGGAGTTAGTATCCCTCCTACTGATAGTAGGAAGCGCCACAAGGGGTCTTCGTGTGGTGATCCAAGGATGCGAGACACTTCTTCTGGTAACCAGGTGGTGTGCTACCAGTGCGGGAAGAGTGGGAATACGAGGACACATTTCCTGAGAGACCCAGTGGAGTTCCAATCTTGTGGAAAGATTGGCCATATTTAGTGCTTCTATCAGATCTTCTCACCAGTAGCTGGTAATAGGGGTTCTTTCATGACTCCTCATTCTGGAGAAGCACCACCAGTTTATCATCAGTTAGGGAACTAGAGTTATTCTGGTCATTCAGGTTGAGGTGGAGGTCATGGAAGTGGTATCCAATCTCTAGGATTTCAGCGACAACAGGGTGTAATAGCTCAGAGTGGTCAGGTAGGGTCACAGGGCCACAGTACAGGCCATACTTTTTCAGTGGAGCAGACCCAGCAGGAGCAGGATCTCGGACCCTCCATAGTTCGAGGTATGATCCTAGTTGCCTCAGTTTTAGCTTCTGATCTTTTTGATACTGGGGTTTCCCATAGCTTTATATTTGTTGCTGTTGTGGAGATCTTTGGGCTCTGTATCTTTTCTTTTGATGATATCTTGACGCTAGACACTCTGTTGGGGACTAGAACGGATAATATGCATCAGTGCAAGGAGTTCCCTCTAGAGGTTGATGGGTGTCCCTTCTTATGGGTTATTTATGTCCTAAAGATGAAAGGCTATGATTTCATTCTCAAAATGGACTGGCTAGTTCCCTTTCAGGTTGTTTTCCATTTCTATCTTCATATGGTGAGTTTCACATCACCGGAGGGCAGACCGTTTCTTTATAAGGGCGAATGGGATGTCCATGCGAGCAAAGCAGGACCCGAGCATCATGGTTTGGGAGGAGTTACAGCCTAGTTTTTTAGTCTATATCTGAATGACCAGGGTACTTCATAGTTGGACTTTCCTCCATTAGTGGATCATTTTAGGGTTGTATTTCTAGAGGACTTTTCAGGTTTTCCTCTGGAGTGAGAGGTGTAATTTTCTATTGAGCTTATGCTAGGAGTGGAATCGATGTCCATTCCTCCTTAGAGGATGGCTACACCAGAGTTGCATGAGATCAAGAGGCAGTTGGAGGAGTTGTAGGCTAAGGGTTTTATCTAACCCAGTACTTATCCTTGGGGTTCGCCTGTCCTATTTGAGAAGAAGGCAGATGGTACCCTCAGGCTTTGCATAGATTATCGGAAGCTAAACCAGTTGACGGTCAAGAACCAATATCCTTTTTCGAGGATTGATGATCTCTTTGATCATCTTCGAGGAGATCAGGTGTTCTCAAAGATTGATTTGAGATCCAGTTGCCATTATTCACACCTTAGACCATCAGATATACCTCTTACAGCCTTTCAGAGTAGGTAGGGTCTATACAAATATGTAGTTATGTCGTTCGGTCTCACGAATGCACCTGCAGTTTTCATGCCATTGATGAACCGAGTGTTCCATCCATACTTTGATTCTTTTGTGGTAGTCTTCATGGATGATATCTTTGTGTACTCTCACACTCAACACGACCATGATACCCATCTTGAGATCATTTTGAGTACACTGAGAGAGCATCAGTTATATGCTAAGCTCTCAAAATTCCACTTTTGGATGGACCAAATTCACTTCTTGGGTCATGTTATCTTAGAGACAGGAGTATCAGTAGACCCAATGAAAGTGAGAGTAGTGGTTTCCTGGGATCATATGAAGAACTTATTTGAGGTACGAAGTTTTCTATGGATGGCTGGATACTACATATGTTTTATACATAAATTCTCATGCTTAGAAATGCCACTAATGGGCCTGACTAAGAAGGGTGTGAAGTTATTGTGGTCAGATTCTTTTGATTCGTCCTTTTAGGAGCTGAAAGGGTGGTTGACATCAGCACTGATACTAGTATTTCCAAAACTAGTAAAGATCTATATTGTATATTGTGATGCATCAGGTATTGGGTTGGGAATTGTGCTTATGCAGGGAGAGAGATTCATTGCATATGATTCTCGGCAGTTAAGGCCACATGAGAGGAATTACCCAACACATTATATTGAGCTAGCTGTAGTAGTTCATGCTTTACATTTTTGGAGACACAACCTATTGGGAGAGAATTTTGTGGTTTTCACCAACCACAAAAGTCTCAAGTATATCTTCACTCAGCGTGACCTAAATTTGAGACAGTAAAGGTGGATTGAATACCTTCAGTCTTTTGACTTTGATCTTGCTTACATGCCTAGGAAGGGAAACACAGTGGCTGATGCACTAAGCAGGAGGACTCACATACAGGCAGTTCAGGAGGCCATCAGTGAGTGGTAGCTTATGGATATGTTCTCCGAGATGCATTTGGAGGTTCACGACAGACAAGGGAAGTCTTTTATTTATTCTGTAGTAGTTACCTCTACTCTACTTGATCAAGTACAAATGAGGCAGCTATCAGATTCTGAATGTCTAGTCCTATAGGAGAGCATGTCTGGAGAGGACCCTATTTCGCGATAGACCATAGGCGAGGATGATATCTTGCATTTTCATGGGCATGCATGGGTGTCAGTAGACATACGTGAGGAGCTGATGCAAGATTTTCATTCCTCGGTTTAGTCAATTCATCCTGGTGTCACCAAGATGTATCGTAATCTACATAGTCAGTATTAGTGGCCAGGTATGAAGAAAGATGTTTTTGGGTTCGTCATGAGGTGTTCCACCTGTCAGCAGGTGAAGGCAGAGTATCAGCGACCCGTGGGGCTTTTGCAGCAGTTACCCATTCCCGAGTGGAAGTGGAATGATGTCATGATGGATTTGATGACAGCTTTACCAAGGTCGCATCAAGGAAATGATGTTGTATGGGTTTTCATTGACAAACTCACGAAGGTTTCTCACTTCTTGTCGATCAAGGAGACCTTCAGTGTTGATGAGCTGGGGTGGTTGTACATCTGCGAGATTGTATGATTACATGGAGTTCCACACTCCATTATTTCAAACAAGGATGCATGTTTTACTTCATGGGTCTGGTAGGGACTTCATAAGGCTTTGGGTATACAGGTACTTCTGAGTACAGCTTACCACCCTCAGACAGATAGCTAGTCCGAGCATATGATTCAAGTGCTTGAGGACATGCTTCGAGCATGCGTCCTGGATTTTGTAGGTTCTTGGGAGAAACACATACCTCTTGTGGAGTTTTCCTACAACAATAGTTTTAAAGAAACTATTCAGATGACGCCTTATGAGAATTTGTATGGTAGGACATGTTGATCACCCTTATGTTGGTTGGAGGTAGGAGAGGTAGTTATGCGGGGACCTCGTCTTATCCAGGAGACCACAGAGCAGATAGAGTTGATTTGGAAGAGGATGGTTGCTGTACAGTCTCGAAAAAAGTCTTATGTTGACCGTCGGAGACGACCTATGAAGTTTGAGGTCGGAGATCAGGTTTTCTTGCATGTCACATCGAGGTTAGGACATAGGAGGATTAGGAGACAGGTTATGTTTTCACCAAGGTACGTTGGGCCGTTTGTGGTTTTGGAGAGAGTCGGGTCGGTTGCCTATCGGCTGCAGTTACCTCAGAGGTACTGGGCTATGCAAGACGCCTTCCATTTTTCTCAGCTTCGACATTACTTCTCAGACCTATCTAATGTTCTTCAACCTGAAGAGGTTGAGTTGTAGGTGGATGCCTCGTTTAAGGCGCATCCTATCTAGATTGTTGTTTGAAGTGAGAAGGTTCTCTGTGGACAGTTTGTTCCTCTAGTACGAGTGTTATGGCATCACGAACGAGTACAGGATGAGACCTGAGAGAGGGAGACTGATGTATGATCACAGTGGTTGGAGATTTTTTAGGATTCTTATTCTACTACACCTTGCTGGGGAAATTTGGGGACAAATTTATTTAAGGGGGGAATTTTGTAAGAACCCGGATCTTCTTTTCAGGTATGTTTTTCTTTTTCTGGTGTTTTTGAGAAACAGAGGAGTTTTTTTAAATTTTTAAAGTACAAGTCATGTACTTTATAGGTACATGTCGTGTACTCTGTTGTCACTCGTAGTCGTGTGTTGTCCATGTAACGGCTGAGCACACAGCCGTGTGTGGTGACCTAGAGACCACCTAATGCGGGGGCCGGTAAGGTCAAGTACACGTCGTGTACTTCTAAAGTACACACTGTGTACTTTCTTTTTATTTCATTAAATGGACCGGGGTGACGTCTAATTGGTAGAAAGTCCTCCTTTGTGACCTAGTCCGTCCATGAGAGACCGTATGGACACAATCTTTCCCCGAGATTTTTATCTATCACCCATTCTCTGATTTGACCGTCATCGATTGCATTGGGATCGCCTCGATAAGCTCTTCCTTCTTCTAGATCTTTTTTTCCTGATTCATCTTCTTTCTCAATTTATCTTCAGTTGAGCATTTTTTAGTGTTTTTGTAGATCTACGGTGTTCTTGGGAGATTGAAGGCTTGATATTCACTTATAACAATCCTACAACACCGAGGTAGGTGGTTTGTGCCTTTCCGTAGATAGTCTTTGAATTTTATGTGCAAAAGTGTCCAATACCCTTGATCGGGGTATTGCGTGTTTATTGTTTTAGCCCTATTAATTTACTGCTATGATTGTATGCTTTAGTAGAGGTTAATTGAATGTGAATAGGGTTAATTGATATGCTTTGGAAGTGTTTTCCCATACATGTTTTCTTGTTTTAACCTTTTGGTCTAGCTTTGCCTGTTAGGCTGCTGTTTACTTTCCATGACTAGTATTATAGGATGGAATGATTCTTATCTGTCTTGATGTTATGATGTAGACTGGTTAGCCAAGTAGTTCTTGAGGTTTACTTTGGCTTCTTTCATTTCTATGCTTTTTTGACTTACACAGGGTCGTGAGAACCTCGTGTAGTGGACTATAGGGAGAATGGACGTAAGGGCTTCTCCAGAGTGTCTGTTGTTATTGTTACGATGCGAGGCCATAGGGGGAATTGACATAAGTGCTTCCTCAGAGTGTCTATAGTTCCTCGATGTGGGCCACATGGGGAATGTGATGTAAGTGCTTCCCCATAGTTCCTTTTAGTTACCAATACAAGACTATAGGGGGAATTGATGAAGAGTGCTTCCCCAGAGAGTCTATACTAAAGTTGAATCAGAGGGGTTAGAATGTGTGTACTTACCAGAGGGTTGCTTGTGTTTTCTAAGTAGGACCCGAGAGAATTAGGATATGTGTACATCCTAGAGGGTTACCTATTTTTGATTATCTATTTACTTTCTATGTTGAACTGAATGCTTTGAAACTATGGAATTGTTTACTTTTGATTACTTCCTTGTTTACTACTTCCTTTCATGATTGTTGCCTTCCATATGTATTCACTGACTGTTAGGAATAGATCTCGTGGTGGTTTCCTACTGGTATTTAGTCTCACACCCTGTTTGGGTCATGCTTTTGGGCCCAAACAGATTATATTGTTGCAGGTATAGATAAGGGAAAGCGCCATTCTACTTTAGGTACTTGACTGATTTGGAGCTGGAGAGCATGGGACCAAGCTTTGGCTTGTGATGATATGGATTTATTTACTACTTTACTTTGTACTTTGGTTTAGCAATTTTTCAGCATTGTGACTTGTTTAGATACTTTCCTAGACATATGTATCATGAATCATTTATATATATGTGCTCCAGTGGTTATTTTCTTCAGTATTCCGCTGTTTACTATTGTATGCCATTATTACTATTTCCGCTATTGTTATTTGTTTCTCTTCTTTTGTGTTACTATGCCAATGAAAGAATAGTTTCCTCATTATCACACCCAATGCCCTCACTGCTAGTCAATAGCCTCTGGCGTTATGGTAAATGCGCTTGAGGCCATGTGACCAACCGGGTATGGGGTGCCACTGGGCGGCTTCCAGAATCGGGACATTACAAGTGCAATGAGGGTTTACTCATGCTAATTCTAGTGCAATGAGGGTTTACTCATGCTCCATGTGCGATGAGCCTTTGATCATGCTAATATCATGTTAAATGTTGTTGTCACATTTCCATTTCATGATAACCATGTTATATCATGTCTTTATGCTCATGTTTCTCTTATGAACCATTGATATGCCTATTGCCTAACATGTACTGTATTCTTCATGTTATGCCTTGTTTACTCCCTTACTAGGCTTTATAGCTCACCATTTTCTTATGCATTTCCTTAGGTTATCTCAAGAAATATTATGTACGAAGGAATGTGTGTGGTCATGTAAAATAAGTTTCCAATAAAGATGTGTATTTTATGTTCTAAGTTGTTGTGTAATGTTCTTAATTTCCCAAGACACTAGACCTCTCGATCCTCATAGTTTTCTTAAGTGAAAGTTGATGTAATAAATCATGTTTATGTGTGTAATAAAGATCAGGTTTGTTATATTTCCAACATCCATGTTTATAATTGATAGAGATCAGAATATTAAATCTTTCATATCCCTTGAAAATTCTCCATGAATAGTTTCTCCTTCAATTATTATACGTGTGCTGCATGGATCCCTTAATAACTTCTTCCATAATTTTCCAAACTAGTGGGAATTGTTTTTTATTTATATTAGGTCAAAATTTTCCTAATTTGGGAATTTTGGATTTAGATCCTCATAACCAAAATTTTATTATTTATTTAATCGACCACATGGAGGAATGGTGCGGTCAAATGGTTTGAATGTGTGGTTGATCTAGTGCATGGTCTCTCTTGTAATAGATTCGGTCATAAATTTTGGTCAGTTCAAAATCATAATGTGGTTTCTTAAACCCTTTTTTGTAGATTCAAATGATCATGCAGTCAATTTGAATATCTATATACATTCAATCCAGTCCTTATGGTTGATCCATGAATGGTGAGTTATTATCATTATGTAGTTTGTTGATATGAATGTGGAGTTTATTTAGATGAATGTTTCATCCCCTTATGCATTACACGATCAGTAAAGCCTCTTATTGTGGTCATTGAGTCTCACGGTTGATTGTGGAATTCACTTGTGGTAACATCAACACTTGTGATAGCTTGCACTCTTGCAGAAGGTCTTGGATCAATGAGTGTATTAACAGAATTTTAAGAATTATAATGTATGTTTGATTCAAACATGGGAATTCTAGAGGCATGTTCAATTGATCCTCATAATTGGTTTTCACTTGAAGTTGTTTGTCTGCCATAATCACTTTCCTTTTCCATTTTTCATACTCTAATTGTGAAAACATAATTGAATGTAGGATTTTCTAGTTATGTTCAATATGAATGTGAACATTTAAAAATAGAATTATATTACTCTAAATAGTGGAATACCAATTCTCCAAATCAATGTATGGTGTTCCCATTAATTCCAAAAATGATTAATACTAGTAAAAATCATGATTAAATCCATTTATCATATAAAGTATATAATTTAAAAAGTAACAAATATAAGTTATCTACTATGGTTTTATCTATATTAGGGGGTTAATTTTCATTCAAAATTAGTTCAAAATATGGAAATTTTTCCCGCATCACTCCTCTATTGTTACACGGTTTCACTCTAGGGAAACACAAATAATTTAAATTATTCAAAAATCTATTCCTCATAAAATATCTCTTAAAATATGTTTAAATAAACATAAAAAATTAGAATAAAGACAATATTAAAATATTTATAACATTATTTTCTTTATATCTCAATCATTCCTACTTCCTCACTTTATTTCAATCCAATTTTCTAATTATAGGAGTACATATATATTACATTTAATTGGAATTAAAAAAATTACAAAAGGAACCTTCATAAATAACTCTCCCCTAAGATCCTTAAACCAAATATTCATTTACCACATCCTTGATACAACTAAAATGATACACTTATAAGTCAATTTACCCCATCTTCATTTGATTTAAATATTTCCCACACCAAAATGATTTAATTTTCTAAAATTAATTACTAATTTGAATTTTTTCCTAGTAATGTTTGTGTAATGAAATTATTGAATATATAAATGGATTTTATTTACTCACACACCCAATGCTTTAATATCTCTAAAATTCATTGATGAATCCCAATTTCTCATTTTCCTCTATTCTTAAAGGACTTTTATCACTATCTTATGAATTGGATCCCTAATGTGTTCTATTTCACAAAGGATAAGTTACCTATGTTTAAGTTAAATGATTTAGTTTCCTCGTGTTACAATCTCAATTCCACTTTCATCATTTCAATTACATTAATTTTCCTAGTTCTCATATAGAATTTTCATAAAAAATGGACATTTTCACTCAGCAATCATATACATCAAAAAATTTGATAATTCGTGAAATCCTAAAAATGAGAATGAAATCATTCACAAGGAAGGGATATAGTTGTATCTCATGTTTCCTTTCCTAAATACACACTTAAAATTCTATGATAGATAATAATGACAATATGAAAAAAAATTATTTATAGATTCTAAAAAATGGTTCAAAATATCTTTAAAACTAAATGTTAATTAGGATAGATACATCCCACACACATATCCAAAAATAATCTATTTAATTCCATAAAAAATTTAAATAATTTCAGGGAGTAAAGACATGAAGAAAATGAAAAAAATGGTTATTTAATATAAAAAATTACTTAGCATCTCACTTTGTGGTGATTTGTATACCACATTATTTAACCTCATACAATGATTTCTACTTTGGGAAACCTATATGAAATCGAATTGAAAAATAAATTTTTGTTAAAAATAATGAAAATAAAAAAAATAAACATAAGATGGAAAATTAATCTTGGGTTTCCCCCCCCAAAGAGGGGTTTTTGTTTTGATTTTCCGCATCTATAATATTACAGGGATAAATACAATCTATCATATGATGTTTTTTGTGTGGTGAAAACAATTATATCCTCATTCCTTCATGGATTATTGGATTTAATTCTTCTTGGAGGTCCCATTTGATAGAGTTCCTTATATTAACCCCTTGATCAATATGGTGTAAGAGGTAAAGTATGAGTGGAAGGATAATGTATGGGGACATATCAACCACAACTCCTATGGATTTCTCTTCTTGTGAATACTCTAGAATTGGTTTTAGTTCTACCAATTCAGTGGATTATTCTTCAAATTCTGTTAGATAAGATTCATAAAATGTTAAGAAAAGTTATCATCCGTCTCATTTTTCTCTTCCTTGGCAGTCACATTTGTACTTAAATCTGCAGCTTCATACTATGGGAAGTAAAAATGATCAAAATATTTTGAAAGCATATTTTTAAAGTAAATAAATCCCCCCTCAATTAGTTTATCAATTTTTATTATCGTTCATGAAATTTCACTGCCTCTATGAAGACTTCTAGTTTTGAGGTGGATAATAATAGACATTGAAAATTATCATCATCTTCTAAAACACATGGAAAACCCACAGATGATGCATAAGTTACTCTAGGGAGTGGCTTATCATCTGGTTTTTCTTAAAGGGAACTCTCAATGTATAGGTGGATTTCTTTTTCTCCTCCATCTTCAGTCACTGTAGTTAGCCACATTGAATCTTCTATTCCTTCTTCAATATAGATTTCATGTTGTAATAGTGAGTACCCTAGACCTAATATGAACAATATTTTTAGATTACTATTTCATGTATACTTTATAATATGAATGATGTAAAATTATCATTATAGTGTATTCATTTATGCGTCCACAATTTAATTGTAATTTCCATAGATTAATTTTCATATCAAAAGGTTATAGAATATCCCAGTCAATAATGAGAACCTTGAGATACTATAAAATTTATCCTAAATATATGACCTATGTTCTAGATACATCATAATAAATGGACACAGTTGATCTATAACTATCAAGTGTTGGGGGATCATAAGCATTAATACTTTTTCTCATGAAGTTGACACTTGGTGATCAATAGTAGTTGTGATCATGAGAATAGACCCGCAAATAGGAACACCACATGTTTTGAGTGTTATTGGTAGTTTCTATCTATGTACATGTGAATTGGTGTCGTGAGATAATTATCTATGTGTGTTATTTGATCGCATATATTGACTCAAGGAAAAAACAAAGATAATGAAATCATGGAGAGGTAGCTTATGTTGGGTGTGTTATTGGTGGTATGGCATTGGTTGAATGATCAAGATAAAAAAAAATTCACTTCTGTTTTGATGAAGTAAAATATAGCAGTTCGGGTTGATTAGGATGGTTATGCCTTTATAAATCCATGTCCATAGTAGGAAAAGGTAAATTCATCCATATATATCAATAAATAATAAAGAAAGGATGATGACACATGTTTGCATCTTACTTTATGAGATATTGAATGACAAAGAGATAACATTACATGATGCATGTTTGTAGATTTATTGTCATTTTAATGACTATTACATATCTCTTTAGGGGTCTTGATGTGTTTCTAGAATCCACTCTTGATCTGTGAATAATATTATCGACTATTGAGATAAAGGCCTAGAGGGTCACAAACAACAACACATTTGAGAAACTGCCCTATTCTCATTAGTAGGAATATATGACATTGGGCCACACCACAAGGTCTAAGTGCATCCATGTTTTATCGTTCACCAATATATAAATAAATTCACTATTATTCAAGTAAAGAATAATTTGATTAAATTTATTTATTAAAAGAGTTTACAAGTGTTTAAATAAATACAAGGATTAATATTATATGAACGATTATTATTTTAATATTTTAAGTTAATTTAATATTATCGGGAGTTACGATTTGAGTTAATGACTCGGGATTATCATGTAATCTATTTTATATATTTTATAAATATGTGATAAAATATAAATAATATTTATTGCAGGTTAGTTTGTCATAATTATTTATTAACATCAATTATTTAGTGGACGTTTTGTAATATCTTGGACCTCTCCAGTCCATTACTTTGTAAAAATTTGATGTGGTCAAACATGACGCGTGAGTATTGTAGGAGAGAGGGAGTAATTATAAGATAATAATGGGCACCAATAATTATTATTATTATTAATGATAATGATGGTGACCCGTTGATGAAATTGAAAGAGGATTTATTACTATTGTATTAAATAATAATGATAATGGTGACACAAATATGTGTGTGATTGGTAAATAAAATTAAATGGGTTTAATTTTGGTTAGTAAATTAAATGGTTTTAATTTAATTAAATGGAATGGTTTTAATTTAATATGATAATAACCATGGTAAACTAATTTAATGGGATTAAATTAGAACATTGATGATGGGTGTTATTATTATTAATTTTATTAATAATAACATTGAATTGAGAAAGAAAAGATGGGGCGTGTTGGGCATGTAGTATAGGCAAGGCGCCACTTTTGGTGGAGTGAGGGAATTGTGGAATAGAATAAATGATATTGGAGAGAGGGAAGAATTATAAGGTAATAGTGGTAATAAAATTAAACAAGAAATAAATGATAAATGGGAGATTTGGTGAAGAATTATATCATGAAAGGGAGTCCAAATCGTGATTGATTTTGAAGTTAGAAAAATAATTAATTAATTAATTAATAATAATAATAAAATATTGTTAATATTAATTTTGATGATAAAACACTATTTTCACTATAACGTCTTCATGAGACCTCAGTTTTACGAACCGTCAACGGCAGTGTAACCCTAAAATTATGACGGTCATTTTAAGACCGGTGATGAATACATTTTTATGACTCATGTCTCGGGTCAATAAAACACCTATTATTAATTGAAATTATTATTATCATTAAACGCATGGAAACTGCGTGACGTGTCATGTGTTGACCAGTCAAACAACGTAACAGTTGTATGGTCACGTCGTGTATTCTTTAATACATGTTGCATACCGTTTTACCTTTTCATTTCCTATATAAGAGAGGGTCACATGTTATTTACAGACCCCTCTTCTTATCCGCGTGGCGATGCTCCCAGATGACCCAGAAGCCTTCCTCCTATCTTCTTCATCCGGACTCCGATCATCGATCTGTCGGTGGCTGCGGGATCGTGTCAATGTGGAAAACTTCATGCACCTCATTCCTTTCCCCCTTCTTCGACTTCCTCTTCACAGTTTCCTACCAAGGATATTGCTGATATTTGATGGGAATGACGCTCTTTGATGAACGTCATCATAATGGTACGTTCTACCCCATTCTTATTCCCTCCTCGATCTCCTCTTTCTGTTTCTCCTTGCCATGCTAGGACAAGTGGCACCTTAAAACTTAATGGAGTATCTCTTGGTTGTTAGTTCGGTTGTGCCGCAGTATCCACGGGAGGACGTAGTCATCGGTAAGAGTTATCTAAATCCTCTTGGTGGTTGTTCTCGCTAAAGGACATCAAAACCTGTTCAAATAGGGATCTTACCTTCGTCTCTCTCTCTTTTGTGCATCATGCGGGGTGGGTATCCTCTTATTTTCGTGAGATATAGTTGAACTAGTAAATAAAGATAATAACTTGTTAAAGAATGGGTTTGGGGAAATTTTTTTGTTGATATTTTTGTTTTATTTCTATCAATTCTTATCCTTTTATTATGTTGTGAATTGAATAGGCTTATGCCTACTGAAAATTTCGGTCGTTGGGGGCCTTTGCTTGTGCAATTAAATGTTACCCTATTTTTCTGGACTGTTTTGTGGATGGAGTTTCATAGAATGTGGAAATTGGTTAATCATGTAAAGTTAGATGATTAAATGAATACTTAGAGCCCTTGTATGATCACCCCGGTTAAACTAAATGAAAGAATGAATTTTGTGGGTGTTGGTTGGGGTTTAATTATCTGAAGGGGTGTTTCGTGGGTTGTTTTGGTACGAGTATTGTTTCTGATGTGTGTGTGGTTATGGTGGCTGGCAGTAGGGCTGCAGGGATGGGTTGTGCATATGAATAAAAGTGGAAGAGTTAACTAATGAATTGTGGGGCATGTTAGTTGATTAAAAATGGAAAATAAATGGAATTGATTGGATGATAAAAGAAAATGGTATTATGTTGCTTGTGTTTTCCCTAACTTTAATTGTGGTTGGCATGGATATGTTTTATGAACGATTGATCTGGTTTGGTTGATGTTAGTTTCTCGGTAGTTAAGGAACTGATAAACTAAAACTATTGAAACATGAAAAGCTTAATGGGGTTTGGGGTTATTTATTGTGTGCATACTTTCGAGGTAGAAGTGTCAAGGCATGTGCTCAGATCTTTTGTGTAGAAGCCTTAGGATGGTCTGAGTGGTTGATATAATTATATAAATCTGTACATTTTATGTTTCTTTACACACCCCACCCATGTTGAGAACTATGTGTCGAACACCAGTGGGATGGGGGGTGAGATTCTCAAACATCTAAAGGATGGTTGGTTACTGTTCTTCCCTATGCGCCCTCTTCTAGGTTTTATAGCCCATGATCCTTCGGGCAGGTTATAAAATATGTTTCCCAATAGTCTTCGGGACAAGGATGTGATATGTTCCCAGGTGTCTTCGGGATGAGATATGATGTGGTTCCCAGGTGTCTTTGAGATGATATGTGGTTATGGCCGAGGATTGAGTGCTGGCAGGATACTATGAGCTTCGTATGGCCAGGTTGCGGCACTAGCTCGAGCTTCGTATGGCCTGGTTGTGGCACTAGATCAGGAAGAGGGGAAAGCCTCAGAGCGTTAGGCGTGAGGTCTTGAGCAGTAATCAGTGTGAAGGTGGTGTGGGGTACCCATACTTTGATAATATTACTATAATACTCTATTGACTTGTGATATTTGGTGAGTGTGGCTTGTAAGGTTGGGTGGATAGATTCTTTTCTAGGCTTTGGTTCCTTCTGTTTTCTCACGGAACATTAGTATGTCTCCCCACCTGTGCATGAGAGCTTTAGGTTTCCTACTAAGTATACTTGTATGCTCACCCTACGTTTACTTTTAGGTTTTTCAGGAGGACTTCAGGGACCATGCGGGACCTTACTAGTTAGGTGTTGGAGTTTTTCTGGTTGTAGTTTTTTCTTTTTTTTGGTATCGTACTTTGGAGCAATTCTTGTACTTCTACTTTCATTTCAGTATTGTATAAAACATGCATATGGGTTTGGTTTTGGGTTTATTTTCATTTACTTGTTCCTTTTTATTTTGGTGTTTGACTCATCTTATTTCCCAATCTTAAATAATAAAAAGTTTAACGCCTCCCATATTTGTGAAAACTCATACCCTTGGTGCTAGTCGCCACTCCAGGGCCTACTAGAGGTGGGACTCGGGGGGTCATTATCTCCCTTTCACCATTGCCAGCTTAGGAGGGGCATCTTTGGTGGGAGGGGGTCATGATAGAATAGTATCAGAGGTGATGGTTGAGAGATAGGATAGAAGTCTGCAGTTAGGGACAGTGAGGATTGCATGGGATGGTAGGGCAACCGTGTTGGCTGATCTTGGGGCGTGACATAGGCTAGGGAAGACCGGTTAGGACACGGGATTTTAGGGGCCCCCGTGATCCGATGAAAGGACTCTGAGCTTACTGAACGACCAAGTAAGACTACATTAATTGCAGGTTAGAGACCCTAGGAAAGGTACTTGCATCATCATGATTTGTGTTTTACTTTATTTGGGTGTTCTAGGAAAGAAATCAAAATAAAATGATAAAATGAAACCTTGAGAAAATTTCCTTGCTACTTGGGCTTAGGCGTTCTTTGTTTACCGTATAACTATGGCACCTGGACATCAACAGAGAGGAAGAGGAGTGGGACACGGACAGTTGCACGCAACAGAAGTGGAAACCCTAGCAAGTCCAAAGATCGAGAGAGATGTTTTCAGTTTTACTTAAATGCTCTCCTTTATGTTTTTTTTAAATTCAGGAGCATCACACTCCTTTGTTGAAACTCATTCTCGCCCATGCTTTGGGCCTGGACCTTGTTTTTCATGAGTCTATAATGATAAGTTGTTTCCCTCTTTACTTTAAATGTGTGTGAAGAGTCCTAACATGTGGGGAGAGGAGGACCTAATCTCTAATCAAGACGCATTAATGTGGATGTGATTAAACCCATGTGGGTGAGTCAGTGCCGCCAAAAGCGGATAGTATCTTGACATTGGAGAAGGAATTCCCCAATCCATGTGTTGGGGTAGCGTGTTGCTTGTTTTGTGCGGTGTTGGGGGCAGTGTGTGTATGAGAAATCCTAAATTATGGGGGTGGGAGGACCTAATCCCTAATCGAGACACATTAATGTGGATGCGATTAAACCTTTGCAGGCAAGTCAGTGCCGCCTAAAGCGGATAATATCTCAACATGGGGGAAGTAATTCCCTGACTCATATAATTAGGATAGTGGTTGGATTCCTGTTATGATGAGAGCCCTGAGAGGTATCTTGCGGGGTGGTTGTTCGGACCTTTCCCCTTTTATGGGTTGGTTTTTAATTCTCAAGGATGAGAATGTTTTGAGAGGTATCTGATGTAATAGCTCGGACCTCTCTGGTCCATTACTTTGTAAAAAATTGATGTGGTCAAAAATGATGCGTGAGTATCGTGGGAGAGAGGGAGTAATTATAAGATAATAATGGGCATCAATATTAATAATTATTATTAAGGATAATGATGGGGACCTGTTGATGAAATTGAAAAAGGATTTATTACTATTGTATTAAATAATAATGATAATGGTGACACAAATATGTGTGTGATTGGTAAATGAAATTAAATGGGTTTGATTTTGGTTAGTAAATTAAATGATTTGAATTTAATTAAATGGAATGGATTTAATTTAATATGATAATAACCTTGGTAAACTAATTTAATGGGATTAAATTAGAACATTAATGATGGGTGTTATTATTATTAATTTTATTAATAATAACATTGAATTGAGAAATAAAAGATTGGGCATGTTGGGCATGGAGTATAGGCAAGGCGCCACTTTTGGTGGAGTGAGGTAATTGTGGAAGAGAATAAATGAGATTGGAGAGAGGGAAGAATTATAAGGTAATAGTGGGAATAAAATTAAATGAGAAATAAATGATAAATGAGAGATTTGGTGAAGAATTCTAGCGTGAAAGGGAGTCCAAATCGTGATTGATTTTGGAGTTATAAAAATAAATAAATAAGTAATTAATAATAATAAAATTTTGTTAATATTAATTTTGATGATAAAACGTTGTTTTCACTATAACTTCTTCGTGCGACCTCGGTTTTATGAACCGTCAGCAGAAGCGTAACCCTAAAATTATGATGGTCATTTTAAGACGAATGATGAATACCTTTTTATGACTCATGTCTCGGGTCAATAAAACACCTATTATTAATTGAAGTTATTATTATTATTATTATTAAACGCATGGAAACTGCGTGACGTGTCATGTGTTGACCAGTCAAACAACGTAACAGTTGTACGGTCACGTCATGTATTCATTAATACACGTTGCGTACCATTTTACCTTTTCGTTTCCTATATAAGAGAAGGTCACATGTTATTTACGGACCCCTCTTCTTCTCCACACGGCGATGCTCCCGAATGACCTAGAAGCCTTCCTCCTATCTTCTTCATTCGGACTCCGATCGTCGATCTCTCAGTGGCTGCGGGATCATGTCGACAAGGTGAACTTCGTGCACCTCATTCCTTTCCCTCTTCTTTGACTTCCTCTTCACAGTTTCCTACCAAGGAGATTACTGATATTTGACGGGAATGACGCTCTTCGACGAACTTTATCTTAATGGTACGTTATACCTCGTTCCTATTCCTTCCTCGATCTCCTCTTTCTATTTCTCCTGGCCATGCTATGACAAGTGACACCTTAAACCTTAATGAAGTCTCTCTTGGTTGTTAGTGCAGTTGTGTCGCAGCATCCACGGGAGGACGTAGTCGTCGGGAGGAGTGATCGAAATCCCAGTGGTGGTTGTTCTCACAGAAGGACATCAAAACATGTTCAAGTACGGATCTTACCTTCGTCTCTCTCTCTTTTGTGCATCATGCGGGTGGGTATCCTCTTTTTTTCATGAGATACGGTTGAACCAGTAAATAAAGATAATAACTGGTTAAAGAATGGGTTTGGGAAAAAAATTTGTTGATATTGTTGTTTTATTTCCATCAATGTTTATCCTTTGATTATGTTGTGAATTGAATAGGCTTATGCCTACTGAAAATTATGGTCGTTGGGGGCCTTTGCTTGTGCAATTAAATGTTGCCCTGTTTTTCTGGATTGTTTTGTAGATGGAATTTCATAGAATGTGGAAATTGGTTAATCATGTAAAGTTGTCTGATTAAATGAATACCTGGAACACTTGTATGATCACCCCGGTTAAAAGAAATGAAAGAATGAATTTTGTGGGTGCTGGTTGGGGTTTAATTATGTGAAGGGGTGTTTCGTGGGTTGTTGTAGTACGGGTATTGTTTCTGATGTGTTTGTGGTTATGGTGGTTGGAAGCAAGGCTACAGGGATGAGTTGTGCATATAAATAAACGTGGAAGAGTTAACTAATGAATTGTGGGGCATGGTAGTTGATTAAATACAGAAAATCAATGGAATTAATTGGCTGATAAAGGAAAATGGTATTGTGTTGCTTGTGTTTTCCCTAACTTTATTTGTGTTTAGAAGAGATATGTTTTACAAACGATTGATCAGGTTTGGTTGTTGTTAGTTGCTCGGTAGTTAAGGAACTGATAAACTAAAACTGTTGAAACATGAAAAGCTTAATGGGGTTTGGGGTTGTTTATTGTGTGCATACTTTCGAGGTAGCAGTGCTGAGGCATGTTCTCAGATCTTTTCTGTATAAGCCTTAGGATGGGCTGAGTGGTTGATATAATTATATAAATCTGTACGTTTTATGTTTCTTTATGCACCACACCCATGTTGAGCACTACGTGCCAAACACCCGTGGGATGGAGGGTGAGATTCTCAAACATCTAAAGGATGGCTGGTTACTGTTCTTCCCTGTGCTCCCTCTTCCAAGTTCTATAGCCCAAGATTCTTCGAGCTGGTTACGACAGATGTTTCCCAAGAGTCCTCGGGACGAGGATGTGATATGTTCTCAGGTGTCTTCGGGATGAGATGTGATGTGGTTCCCAGGTGTTTTCGGGATGAGATGTGGTTATGGCCGAGGATTGAGTGCCGGCGGGATACTATGAGCTTCGTATGGCCAGGTTGCGGCACCAGCTCAGGAAGAGGGGAAAGCACCAGAGCGTTGCATGAGGGCTTGAGCAGTAATCAGTGGGAAGGTGGTGCAGGGTACCCATACATTGATAATATTACTATACTACTCTATTGACTTGCGATATTTGGTGAGTGTGACTTGTAATGTTGGGTGGATATATTCCTTGCTAGGCTTTGGTTCCTTCTGTTTTCTCATGAGGCATTAGGATGACTCTCCAACTGTGCACGAGAGCTTTAGGTTTTCCTACCGAGTATACTTGTATGCTCACCCTACGTTTACTTTCTGGTTTTCAGGAGGACTTCCGGGACCGTGCGGGACCATTCTAGTTAGTGCTGGAGTTTTGCTAGTTGTAGTTTTTTCTTTTTTTTTGGTATCATACTTTAGAGCTTTTCTTGTACTTGTACTTTCATTTTAGTATTGTATAAAACATGCATATGAGTTTGGTTTTGAGTTTATTTTCATTTACTTGTTCCTTTTTCTTTTGGTGTTTGACTCATTCTATTTCCCGATCTTAAATAATAAAAAGGGTAATGCCTCCCATATTTGTGAAAACTCATACCCTTGGTACTAGTCGCCACTCTGGGGCTTACTGGAGGCGGGACTCGGGGGGCGTTATCTCCATTTCACCATTGTCAGCTCAGGAGGGGCATCTTTGGTGGGAGGGGGTCGTGACACGTTTAATGCATGGGGGTCGGGGAGCCCTAATCGTGTATTTGAAACATCCACTGTATGTATGGAATGAAGCTAATTGAATGGACTATTCATCAGTTAGGAATTGTGTGCTTCACTCTTATCCCAATTCCAAGAGAGATAAATGCTCAAACCGAGCATACGATCCAAGACCGCTTTTTCGGATCGAAGGCAGATGATCATGATGATTGTCATGACATCGAAGAGATCGTAAGGGATGTGCGCTAACACCCGTAATCTGTCAAATAACACACACACAAATTTGAGAAACATGTGTGGACGATCTTGAGGGGTTCAGTTTCGAATCATTTGAGAAACGGTCACCAACGTCGAGTGATTGGCAAGAACGGTTCGTTTCAGAACGAGTTACATGTTCTATTTTATTTTCTATGTTTTGTTTAAATCCACCTGAGATCCTCAAACCATATTGGGGTTCTGTTTACCGGAAACGACACGTTTTATCACTCCATTGATAAAAAAATTAAAATACTCGGCTCATCGGCTTTCACTGGGCATCTCATTACCCACAATTGATACCAGAGAGAATCACATGATTTGTCTAAGACATGAAAAATTATTTTTGCTTTAAATTAATGTAGAGGGTTTTGAATCAGTCTAATGAATCCGACTGCATGTCGATTCGATCTCGGATGACCATGTTACGACAATCCGAATAAAATTTTATGGACCGAAACATGGTTTTCAGATATTAAATATTTTGGATATTAAATATTGATGAACATGATATATATTTGATCATGCTTTCTTAATGGCATTTTCCGGTCAAAGACCAGCCGAAATCCGACCACCGACCGGTGTCCTGTTTATTCCCCCTGTCACGCTCAACCGACCGGGTCATACAACTCCTCCCCCGCTCCCTTGTCGGTGAGGACCCCCAGCAGTCGGCACCACCTGAGCCTCCCAGCGCCTCCTCTACCCTCCCACACGACGCCGCTGGCGGGCGCCCCCTCTCACACACCATTCGGCCACAGAGGCTGGATGGCCCGAGGTCACCTCCCTCCTTTGGTTGCGCACCTCATCGGAGCCTCCCTATCCATCCCGCCTCCGCCTGCCCCGTCCTATCCTTCCGGAGCCCCCAGACACCATTCCTCCCGAGGGTCGGACCGCCGCTGTTGCCGATTCCATGCCGGATCCACCGGACATTGTGCCTCTCGAACTAGATCGCCCGGGTGTGAGCCACAAGCACCAATACCTGGATCTGGCCGGACCACCACCAGAGAGTCAAACCACAGACCCCTTCGAAGCTAGCCGCCACAGACTACCCATGGCCAGTCCCTACCACCATTTCCGGCCGATATGGTGTGCCAGTGCCATCCCCCACGGACACCGCACGGACCGGCTGTCCATATCGTGCTAGGTTCGCATGTACTGGACACCCCAGCGGAGAGGAAACACTCTACACAACACCACTTCATCCAGAAAATACGTCTGCGTGGGTTGGCTCGACACAGAATGAGATTGGGAGGACCTTTTCGGCCCAAAACTGCCTTGTATGGACTTTAAAAATCCCCAAATGGGTCTGTGCCAGTTCGACCCGTTCAGACCCGCGTTGGGTTTTTGGGTGTAGGATCAAATTAACATAATAAAAAATTAATTGATGCAATTAATTTAATTTTGGTAAATAATAATTTTTAATCTTCCGAAAAGAAATAAATTTAATTTACATATCAAATTAAATTATTTAATTAATTAATTTTCCAGTGTTAAAATTAAATTAATTATTGGACTGAATAAAATATAATATTTGAATAAAATATTTCAATTTAATCATTCATTTAATTTATTTGATTTTCTCTAATAATTTAAATTTATAGCAATTTAATTTTTAATTTCATGAAGATTAATCTTGAGCACAACCCAACCAATGTTTGTATGGAATTTTATTTATTTATTTAATTATTTTAATTGCATGTGATGCATGTAATGAATTAAAAGATGACTTGTGCATCATTATTTTTTCTTATTTAACATGTATAAGAACATGCATGTCCATGAGTGTTGTTTTGTATTGTACTATGCATTTCATAGACCCCTTCGTCCGTGTGCGAGTATGTATGTATTGTGATGAATACTTAGTAAGATGTGGACCATACCGAGATGAGGCGGTATTCCTAATGATACGATGACACATTGGATCGGGGTGAAAGATGTAATATGATTCAAGTCCCAACTCCAATATTGTACCCTTAAGGTCAAGGTTGATCCATTGAGTTTAAATGGTTCAACCAATAATAAATGTTCAAGATCAGTCGCACAATATATTTAATTTATGAATTGTTTATTATTTTCTTGAATATTCATGTTTACACAACCACATAAAATAATAAACATGAAATTCAAAATCAATTTATGACATGATGAATGTTTTCTATTTATTGTGTAGTCAATTGTGAGTGTGATAACATAGAATATGCATATCATATCGAAAATGATTTCGTACGTTGATAAATAATAATAATGAAACCCTCAAATAAATATTAAGTCAGAAACACCTTTCACTGTTTGAATTTGAACACGACTAGGTGTTCGGGGTGCTCGGTCAACCATAGTTGAGGCTGCATCATAATAATGACGAATTCTTATGAGAACGATGAGTTGACTTAACTAATGTTGTTTTGGGACCACTCTTGTGTATAAGTTGTATTTGTTGTCAATGGATGTCAATGAGGTTGTTAATGATGAAGGTGGTTGAAGTAGCATCCTTTTAAAGATGGTTGAAGTTCTTTGGGATTCATGTTCCAAAAAGAAAACGAAGAAGAGGAAAAGAGAGGGAAGTGTGCATGGGATTGGCATTTAAAGAGAGGTGGCCATGCATGAGTTGAACTACTAAGTGATCAGAAGAAGTTTTTATGAGCTTATTTAAAATATTTGTCCGGCTCATTAGCCAACCAGCCAGCCTTGACCTAAGGCATGCAAGACATTGGGTCGACTGCGCCTTAGGGAAGCCAACCAGCCCAGCCCGCAAGCGGCAGGAGCGCAGGCCGTGTATAGGCCCGCAGGAGCACACGGGGGATGAGCCCATGCACAGTTGATTCAAAGCCCGGGCATAGGGTGGGCGCAGAGCACACCCACAGAGAACACAGTATGGGGCGGTACCGTGGAAGGAGAGGGAGTAATCTGGCTAGTGCTTGGAGCGGGTTGATACTTAAACCACGGCCGCCCCGCATTGCCGATTTGATGTGGGACAGGAAATTCGAGTACCGTTCACAGTTTAAAAACACAGAAGCGATCAGAGCCATCCATCTCATCTGCGCTCCGCGATCTAATCTTTGATGTCCATTTCATCCGCACCTCGCTAGTTTGAATGAGAGCCGTCTGATTGCTCCCACAACATTTGAAGAACAGTGTCGTTGTCTCCTACCTCCAGCGCCCAACGCCACCGTTGCTACTCACTGACAATGAAGAACGAACCGCCAGGATTGATAACCATCTATTAAAGGAGGATCATGCTGTCTGCATGAGGATCTTTGGAACAAACCAATACCATGCATGCAAATATCGTTTTGCATGCATGCGTAAAACTAGAAGAAGAACTCGGCTCGATCGAGACAAACGAAGTTGCCGAGGGCACGTGGATTCTGTTGGAATTGCAAACCAAAAAATATGAGTCAAAGCTGCCTGCGGCGTCATTTATTACTTGCACTTTTCTTCCATGGGTCAACCTCCATTTATTTTCTTTGAATGAATTTAAATGCTCTGCATTTAAAGATTTGGTATATCTTTGTACTGTCATAAATGATCAGCATTTAATATTTTGGTCTTTTCTTGTACCTTCATAGATTCTCTGTATTTAATGTTTTGGTATTTCTTTGTACCAACATAAATGCTAGGCATTTAATGTTGTGGGTCTATAAATTGATGTAATTGTAGCCTGAAATTTCAAATTGTGAAAAATTGTGAAATTGTGAAAAATTGTGAAGTTGTGTGAAGTTGTGAAAAGCTTGAAAGCTTCTTTGTGCTGTGTACCAATTTTTCTACCTCTTCCATTCTTTCTCTCATATTTCTCGGCTTGTATAGCCAACAAACTGGTATCAGAGCCAACTTACCAAGATCCTCCAATTTTTTTTAAGATGACCGCAATCCAGCCGCAAGTTCCGAAGTTGTCTAAGGACAACTACGAAAGGTGGTGCATCCAAATGAAGGCGTTATTCGGGTCGCAAGAATTATGGGATATCGTTACCGACAGGTATGTTGTACCCACTACGACGGAAGAAGCTACCTTCACGAATGAAGAAAAGACGACCCTCAAAAATCAAAGAAAGAAAGACAACAAGGCGTTGTTCCTCCTCTATCAAGGGTTGGATGAATCAACGTTCGAAAAGATTGCCGAAGCAACATCAAGAAAGAAAGCTTGGGATACCCTTGCCACCATCTTCAAAGGTGTTGATCGAGTGAAGCGGATACGTCTTCAAACATTAAGAGCGGAATTTGAAGCGGCGCACATGAAAGAAGGTGAGAGCATCTCTGATTATTTCTCAAGATTAATTGTTATTTTTAACAATTTGAAAAGGAATGGTGAAAAAGTGGAGGACATTCGAGTTATCGAAAAATCACTTCGATCTCTCACAACCAAGTTTGAGCATGTGGTTGTGGCAATTGAAGAATCAAAGGATTTAGAGAAACTGTCCATTGAAGAACTGATGGGATCGTTGCAAGTTCATGAGCAACGGATGCAAAAGAATACCGGTTCAACAATAGAGCATGCCTTGGAGTCCAAGTTGACTCTACAAGAACAAAAGAATGGCCACATGCAACGAGACGATCATCGTGGAAGGGGAAGAGGGCGTGGATATTATCCAAGCCATCAACAAAAGCAACAAAATCCTACCAGCTTTCGTGGAAGAGGGAATGGTGGAGGACGATTCACGCGTGGTCGTGGAAACGCAAAGAACATTCAATGCCACAACTGTATGAAATTTGGCCATTATGCGTCTGATTGTTGGAGCAAAGTGGATCATGATGAACGATCGAACTATGCCGAAGCATCTCATAATGAAGAAGAAGGTACCACACTCCTCCTCGCACAAGAAAAGGCATGTGAACGCCCCGATGTGTGGTATCTTGACACGGGTGCAAGCAACCACATGAGTGGTAACAAACAACTGTTCGAGGAACTCACCGAAGAAGTTCGTGGCGACGTGAGTTTTGGCGACTCATCCAAGGTACCCGTGAGAGGCAAAGGTAAGATCAAAATCTATCTGATGAATGGAGAGTCGAATTACATTTCTAATGTATATTACGTACCAAGTATGAAAAATAATATCATCAGTCTCGGCCAACTTCTTGAGAAGGGGTATGTCATACACTTGGAAAATTCTCTTTTGTCTATAAGAGATGCTCACAGGAGACTTGTCGCTCAAGTCCAAATGGCGAAGAATCGCATGTTTCCACTGCATATCAACACAAAGGCCGAGGAGTGTCTCTTGGGACTCATGAAGAATGACTCATGGAGATGGCATCTGCGATTTGGACATCTGCATTTTAGTGGGCTTAAACTTCTATCCTCATCAAACATGGTGCGTGTCTTGCCAATGATTGAATATCCAAATCATGTGTGTGAGGCGTGTACACTCGACAAGCAACAAAGGAACTCATTTCCAAGTGGAGTGTCTAGAAGAGAAACAGAACCACTTCAATTGGTTCACACCGATATCTGCGGACCACTTGAAACACTGTCACTTGGAGGTAATAGATATTTTATTACCCTTATTGATGATTTCAGTAGAAAGTTGTGGGTGTATTGCATCAAAGAAAAATCTTCCGCTTTCACTGTCTTTAAAACTTTTAAATCTCATGTTGAAACTGAAAGTGGCCACAGAATCAAAGTACTCAGATCTGAAAGAGGTGGAGAATACACCTCAAATGCATTTCAAGATTTCTGTAGGGAACCTGGCATCGAACAACAATACACTGCATCCTATACGCCACAACAGAATGACATTGCAGAAAGGAAGAACCGCACCATCCTCGACATGACGAGGACCATGCTGAAGGAGAAAGGCTTGCCAAAGAACTTTTGGGCGGAAGCAGTGGCATGTACTGCCTATCTGCTCAATCGGTGTCCAGCCAAGAGCGTCAGAAACATGACACCACAAGAGGCATGGAGTGGCTACAAACCGAGCATAGCACACCTAAGAATCTTCAGGTGTGTTGCCTACGCTCAAGTTCCAGAAGCGAGAAGAAGGAAGCTTGATGATCGTGGTGAAAAGTGCATCTTCATCGACTACAGTGAAGAGTCTAAAGCCTATAAACTCTACAATCCACTAACCAATAAATTAGTGGTGAGTAGAGATGTGGTCTTTAGTGAGGAAGAAGCTTGGAAATGGAATGATGAAGAACCAAACAAAGAGATTCCAGTCGAAACAGAAGATCTTGAAGAAAGGCATGATAATCAGGAGCAAACGCCAGCAACACCTTCCCCGGGCACATCATCAGTACACAGGAGTCCAGGAGGACATTCCATCACTCCTGAAAGGACTCCATCAAGTCAAAATTTGGGGAGCTCATCCTCACCCATGGCACCCATAAAGATGAAAAGCTTAAGCGACATTTATGAACAAACTGAAGAGGTAAATCTTTTTTGCCTGTATGCAGATCATGAGCCTTTGACGTTTCAGGAAGCCACAAGGGAAGAATGTTAGAGAATGGCTATGGGAGAAGAAATTTGCACCATAGAGAAAAATGACACATGAGAGTTGACCACACTTCCTAATAGCCAGAAATCCATTGGTGTCAAATGGGTGTACAAGATCAAGTGAAATGCTGATGGTGAAATCGATCGCTAAAAGGCAAGGCTCGTAGCAAAGGGGTACAAACAGAAGTATGGGGTGGACTATGAAGAAGTATTCGCTCCTGTTGCTCGCCTTGACACTGTGAGAATGATTATCTCTCTTGCTGTTCATCACAGTTGGATGATCTACCAATTGGATGTGAAGTCTGCATTCCTGAATGGAATTCTAGAGGAAGAGGTCTATGTAGACCAGCCTGAAGGCTTTGTTATGCAAGGGGAGGAAGACAAAGTGTATCGACTGAAGAAAACTCTTTATGGGTTGAAACATGCTCCTCGTGCTTGGAATGCATGCATTGACAGCTATCTTCAAGAGAACGGCTTCACCAAATGTCCATATGAGCATGCAGTTTACATCAAGAAGAATGATCCTGGCTGAAACTCAGAATGATGCTCGGAATGAAGCCGGTTTTTGGTTTGAAGGGGAGTGTTGGAATTGCAAACCAAAAAATATGAGTCAAAGCTGACTGCGGTGTCATTTATTACTTGCACATTTTTATTTTCTTCCATGGGTCAACCTCCATTTATTTTCTTTGAATGAATTTAAATGCTCTGCATTTAAAGATTTGGTATATCTTTGTACTGTCATAAATGCTCAGCATTTAATATTTTTTTTTTTTCTTGTACCGTCATAGATTTTCTGTATTTAATGTTTTGGTATTTCTATGTACCAACATAAATGCTAGGCATTTAATGTTGTGGGTCTATAAATTGATGTAATTGTAGCCTGAAATTTCAAATTGTCAAAAATTGTGAAATTGTGAAAAATTGTGAAGTTGTGTGAAGTTGTGAAAAGCTTGAAAGCTTCTTTGTGCTGTGTGCCAATTTTTCTACCTCTTCCATTCTTCCTCTCATATTTCTCGGCTTGTATAGCCAACAGATTCGAGCGTGGATTTAAAACGAGATTGCATGCGATCTTTAAATGCATGCAAGTGACTCAGAAAGCCGCTCGTTTGAAAAGGAAACACCTGCAATATTCGGCATATCTTTTTACGGGTTTGAAGATCTTAAATGAAGGAAATCTTGGATAACTCAAAGGCGAGATTTGAAGTGAATTTAATAAGAAATTTGTACATGAAAAAGAATTGATCCCTGCCTATAAACGGGGAATACTCGAGACGAAGGAGGGGGCTTTCATTCGCTACCCGAGAGCTTCTGTTTTCAAGAAAAGAGTATCTATGTTCTTTCAATCTGTGAAGGGAAAGAAGAGGGACCAAAGACCATCAAGGGTTTGTGAGGAGTGAACCGTGAACCATCCTGGTACGCGATGGAGGTTCACACTCTCTGTGCGTAGGAGAACCACACATCTCTTGTGTGAAGAGGAGCTGAAAACCATCCTAGTTTGTGAAGGAGATCTGCACACCTACTGTGCTTCGTGAAGAACCACACACTCTGTGCAAAGAAGATCCATGCGTCCTCTGCATGAATAAGAAGATCTGTGCATCTCTTTCACAAGGGAGGAAGAGCCGTGAACCACTTTGGTTCCACGAAGAGAAGGTAATCTTCATCTTGTTTGAACGTTGAAGTTATACTATTTGCAGGGTTTGTTTTGAAGAAGAAAGAGTTCACACAAAGATGGGAAGTTTCTACATGCATGCACTCATGTGTATGATTTAAAGACACCCGAACCAAGTGCAAAGGGAAGAAGAGAAAAGGAAGAAGAGAAGAGGCTGTGTGTGTGTAAAAATATCTATACCCATTCAGGTTAAAAAACTAGAAGAAAAAGAAGTGGTCAGTGCATGCACTCTTGCATGCATATGCATACGTGAAGATATTTAAAGAAAGAATCAAAAGAGTGGGTGCACGTGTGTAAAAAAGAAGAAGAAGAAAAGTTCACTTGAATGCCACATGCATATATAAAAATAAGAAGAGAGAAGAAGCTAATTCTGATGATGCCCAGTGAGTTGATTTTCATTACTTGTACAATCACATAGGTACTTGTGATTCTATCAAAAAAGAAGGACAAGATTTAGTGCATTCAGTTATTTCACTAAAGAAGAAAATTGAACATAAAAGAGCATCAATTAGGGACTTCAATGCAAGTAGTGTCTCATGATTGAGAGAGACAAAGACTTCCAATCATATCTATTGAAGAGATCTTCAAGTTGATAAACTAAGTGAGACATCACCAAAGGTATTGATCTAGGGGGAGTCAATGGAAGTGATTCGAGGGAGGCAGTGAGCCAATCCCTGAACCTTTGTAAAGGAATTGTGTCTGGGATAGAGTGAATGTGCCCAAATCATTGTAATCTACAGATAATGAAGAATAGTGGAATTAGGTAAAACCAACAACCTATCAGAATATGCTCCTTGGACGTAGCCCTCAGTGGTGAACCATGTAAAAGTACTGTGTTATCCTTCTATATGTGAATGTTTTAATTACTGCACATATCCACCATACAGGTTTAAATGAGTTCCTACCAACGTGGGAACAAGATCCATCATTCTGAGAGAAAAAGGTGACACCCTAATTTACCCCATCTTAGGGTGGTTTGGGGTCCTACAATTTGTATCATAGTCAAAGGTTCAAGTATGTTGGATACTCTACTATAATTCTATTCAGTGGAGGATTTGATTTTTATTTCATAAGTCAACAATGAAGTGAAGTTTTAATGAAGATTCAGTTACCTCTGAGCAGAAGTCTATATCCAGTAAGACATTGAAAAACATGAAAAAGAAAGAGGAGAATCATTTGAAGAAGTCCATCTTATCTAAAGAAGAGGTATCATCTGGTTCTCCATGCATTTCTGATAATAAAAACATTTCAGGCTTGGAAAGTAAGAATCAGGTGGCTCAGGTTTCCACCAGAGGAAAGGAAGAAACTTATTTCTCATTTTCAAGTGATCATGAGAAATTAAGAACCTATTTTCATGATATTCCTAAATAAAGAGTTGCTGCTATTTGTAGAATATTTCAATGTATGCAGGTTGAGATCATCCGACTGGAAAGAGAAACTAATAATGTGGAAAAAGTCTTGGAAGAAAAATTTCTTGAATGTTTAAAGCTCACTAGATATATTGAAAAAACCAAGAAGTAACATGAAATGAGTTCTATGAAACACCTTGAAGAAGTTTAAGGAAAAGGGGAAGTCAAGAAGACTCTTGAGGATAAGATCCATGCACTTGAAGATGAGCTGAAGAAAAACAATGAAGTCAAGGGTTTATATTTGGAAGAAACTTCCAAGAAAATAAAGGAACTTGACTCTATGTCACAAAACAAAGTTAATATGCATGAATATAAGGTTGAATGATTTAAGAATACTTGTGAAGATAAGATGATCATGATTGAAGATCAGAAGATCATCCTCAATATGGAATATCTAAAATTGGAAGCCCGATTGACCAATCTTGAAGAAACACATGTTGAGCCTTTACAAAAGAAGGAAAAAGTTGCTACTAATATTCAATGTTTAATAGAGTATTATATTGATAAAATAACTTCAATATTTGATAAGAAGATCATGACCTCACTCAATGATCTATCACAAGCAGCTAAGAAAGAAAAGGTACCATCTATACTATCTTGTACTAATGTTTCTAAATTTGTTTCTACAAAAAGTGTAGGTTGGAAGAAAAATTATAAACAATTATGGATGAGGAAAGGTGATGAGATACTTACCACCATGGCTAGGGTGGATAGAAAAATGAACGTGGAAGGTGGTTCCCTAGATAGAGCACAACAAATCAAGAAGAAGGCCCAAAAACCTTATCCATAAGATATCATGAAGTCAAGATTTGTGGGCCAATGTTGGTGCTGCTACAAATTTGGGAATTGTGCATTAGATTGTTGGTACAATCCTCAAAATGAAAAAGCACAAAGGAAACCCATTTCAAATGGGAGAAAGCCAGATAATAAGAAGAAACATCCATAGGTTTAGAAGCATCACTATACTGCAAACATATTTGGAATTCTTGACAACATCTGTGATGTATTGTAGAGACCTGGTTTTTGCCCTATCAAACTTTGGAATATTCCTATGAATAATACCAGAGCTAGACGCGAAGACGGCGTGCGATTCTGAGGCCCGGTGTGCCTGGAATAAATTTTATAAAAATATTAAGTGTTTTTATACTATGCACGTGGCGGGGTTGTGTTTTCTTATAAATGGTAGATCGGATCAGAAATCTGAGGGCACAGTTGTTTCCGGAGCGTGTAGTTTACCCTATGCAGGGTGTAAAAGTTGTGGGCGTGAGCCTACTGTGGGAGATGTCCCCCAGGGGAAAAATCGTCTTTTTGAAATAATGAGTGATTTTTTTATCGCTGGCGTTATTTTCAAATAACTTTCGAACAAAGTCTCAGAATGGAAATCAGAGACTTCCATTGAGTTCAAAATGGGGTGATTTTCCTAGGCGCGATATAAAATGAGAGGGCACGACAGTTTTAGATTCCACGCTAAGCGAATTTTTCTATGAATAGAAAAATAAGAGTTTGGAGTTAGGGTTTTCCCTTCTCTCCTCTCCTCTCCTATATCTCTCTCTCTCTCTTCCCCCCTCTCTCAACTTTTCTTCATCGTTATTCGTTGTTCTTCGCCGGAACGAGGAGTGATCTTCATTGAAACCTTGGCGGATCGAAGTGGGGGCGTCATGGATGCGTCGCCAACGACAAATGAGCAGATTGAGGTAGGAATTCTTCTATTTTTGAGTTCCGATTCAAGTTTTAATTTGAAAATCCCTTGTTTCCCCTTGTTTATTCATTTTGGTTACATCGTTGATGGCTGCACGAAAACGACTATCAACCCATGCTGAAAAATCATGTTTTTTTCATCGTTATCTTCAACCATTCTTCGGGTTCTTGGGCGCTTACAATTAAGCACGTCAAATCTTCAACGGATTGCCAATCAGAGGCATGTGCTTCGATGGACTCGTCGCAGGGATCGCAAGTATGGGCTTAGAATAATTTTCTGGTGTGCGGTGGAATCGCGGTGGTCCGTGGAAGGGACCATCGGAGTAGAACCGCCGGCGGCGTCCGACGGTGGTCCATGGCAGTGATGAGCCATGGGAGTCTGGTGTAGTGAGCCGGAGGAGCCGATGATCTCTGACAGGACTACGGCGCGGCTGAAGGCAGGAGGCTGGTGCGGTGCGGCAGCGTCCGGTGGAGGAACCGAGCCGAGGTGGCTGCCAGTGTGGTGGAGCAGGGATCCCAAGCGGCGGCGGCGGCGGCGACGGTGAGAAGGGGGCACAGGGCTTCAGCGAAGCCGACGTCGAGCAGGGGGCACGGCGCTTCAGCGGAGCCGGCGGCGAGTAGGGGGCGCAGGGTTTCAGCGGAGCCTGCGGGCGACCAAGCGGTGGGGGCAGCCTATCCCACTCGGGAGGAGACCCGAGGCGCTGACCTCGGGGGGGGGGGGGGGAGCGCCGGGGGACAAGGACCCGCAAGGTGCGGGTCCTGCTGGGCGACACAGAGAAGACCTGCCACTTGGCCAGTCTGTTTTGAAGAACCGGACCTGAGGCGGGTCCAGCATTGGTGGGGGGGGGGGCTACGGCCAGCGGACCACGACGAGTCGGGCCAGACCCGCGGCTGGGCCGCGGGCCGGCCGGTCCAGACCAGTGCAACTTTGGGTCCCCTTTTGTTTAAGGGGGCTTATCTCCTAAACGGCGCATTCGATTGATGCGCCGTCAGCGGCTGTGGGTTCGTGTCACCGAGACAGGATTTTTGAAGTGGTTTTTGTGGTTTTTGAGTTCTGCGTCTGAAGGCGGGTGACCCAGAATGCCTTAATTTAATAATATTAATTTGTTATTAAACCTTGTGACGGGCGTGCTTCGTGATCCGGGCATCCGTTTGACGTGCCGTTAGAGGCACTGTTCCCTTGGAGTTGGGATGGTCCTTCCAACATTGGTTCGGAACCCTTGCGGTTTGGTTTTTTTGCTCGGTGGTACGAAATGCTTAATGTGGATAATTAATTAATTAATTATTTAATTAATTATTCTTGCATCGGACCTAACTCATGCTTGAGATTTCTGATTGGCGCGCCATCAGTGGCAGCATGACCCCATTCCTCGTGCAAACTTTTGAGACGCTTTCCGAAGCGTTCAGGTTGGAGATAAGGTGTGGTCCCCACAAGGCCGAGTTCACACGTTTTATGGTGAAACTACACCTTTTTGCCCGACATCCATTTTGGGTGTTTGATCACTTGTTTTTGTGTGTTTTTCTGATGGGATTACAACGACGCAATCCGCCCGCCTTAATTCAGGCCCGAGGCGTGGGCCCCAAGAGGCGGCTTTCAGACAAATGCTGTGTTTTTACGACTTATGAATCATAAGTCCGTTCAGGGAAAATGAATAGCCTACGCCTCGTGGTTATCTGCAAGGAACACAATGGTACGATCTGCATGACATGTTTTGGGGTCAAGGTGTGGGCCCCACAGGGCCCCGTTTGCATAACGCGGGGAGTTGCAGCTTCTGCATCTGGAGTCCGTTTTAGGCGATGTCAGTGGAATTGTGACCCTGGCATCGAGACGAAGTCGACTAGGGTGGTTTCAGGCGTTGAAGCCGGAGTTGAGGTGTGGGCCCCATAGGCCGTCTTTTAAGCTGTGCGCAGCGTACTGTGACTTTTTCATCAGACGTTTATTTGGGGCATATGAATAGTCTTTTTGGCATGTTTTTCCATGAGCATCATGATGACATAGTTCACCTGACCCTTTTCAGAAACAAGGTGTGGGCCCCACGAGACGTCGTATGGGCTTAAAGTAGTGTTGAATAACATTTTCATTGGGAGCCCGTTTCCAGCAAGTAAGTAGTCTATATCACATGTTTTTCCACGTGGATTACAATGGTGTAATCTGTTTGGGTGAGCAGAACCTCTTTCAAGATAACATTAAATGTGGAAACATGAAAGGGCATTGGTCAGAGGTTCCTTTGACACACTCTAAACCTACGCGCGGTAGCGGTTTTAGGGACACCCAGAGATATCATGGGCAGTACAGAGTTATCAGACCAGTTCAGGGTTTACCCTCCAGCGGGGCTGGGTAGTGGGTTACCCGTTGAACTTAGGGTTTACCCTCCAGCGGGGCTCAGCAGTGGGTTACCTGTTGACCTTAGGTCTTACACTCCAGCGGGGATGGGAAGTGGGTAACCTGTTGACCTTAGGGTTTAACCTCCAGTGGAGTTGGGCAGTGGGTGACCCGTTGAATTTAGGGTTTACCCTCCAGCGGGGCTGGACAGTGGGTTACCCGACGACCTCTTGAGGTTTACCTTCCAGTTGGGATGGGTAGTGGGTTACCCGGCAACTTCTTTCAGACTCAGCCCATTCTATGAGGCTAGTATGTGACTTTTCTCCGTGGTTACTGGAGCGGGACCCTTGGTTGTATGGTTTAGAGATGAAAAATCTTTGACGTGCAAGACTGTTGGGAATCAGTGATGGATACCCTTAGAACTGTTGGAGACCCTTTTCCTGGGCTGAGTTTGGAGATGAAGATCCCCTCACACATTCGTTCGGGTTTCTTGTTGAGCATATACATATAAACCCTACCTTTGTTCTTACTCCTTGGGTTCGGTTACTCTGCTTCTAGGAGGGGTGAAGACGCGCGGGGTATGCCACGTGCTTTCCATGTCTAGCTCCTATTGGATTGGACGAGTCTACTTCCTTTCTTCTGTTGGGTTGAGCTGCACTCTCTCTATTGTACTCTTACTCTGTTCTTTGTTCTGTCTACTGCTCACCATTTTAGTATCTCCTTTGTTGCTCCCTCAAGCTTTTGGGGTATCCTAATGAGTATCTTTATACTCAACCCTGCTTGGGCTTTGCCCACACTTGGTGTTCCCTTGTAGACAATAGACATGTTGATCGAGATATAGAGGAGAGTAGATGACACATGAGCTTGGGCGGCGTTCAGTGGTCGTAGTAGGGTTTTTAGGTGTGAGACTCACCATCTCTTTACTTTCGTTTACTGGTTGCTGGGTAGTGGCACCTTTCTAGTTGGGCGCGTGTTTTTACCCTTTTTCTGTTCAGTTATCTTATCAACACTTTACTTGTACTATATAGAAGTTGATGCATGACGATGGTTGGGTTATAGTTGTTTGTCCTTTGGTTTTCTTTTTTACTCTGCACTTCTGCTTCGAGTGGGCTGTGTGTGTGTGTATAGGTACTTAGGCGAAGGCCCCTTGAGATCGTTTTGCCCTCGAGATTTTCTCCAGCCCCTGGCCTATAGAGGCGGGCCTGGGTTAGTTGCGGCTCGAGACTGGTAGGGTCAGGTCTTGAAAAAGTGGTATCAAAGGTGGTTCGTTCCTTGGAGCGTTGTTCAGACGTCCCTAAAAAGGAATTGGTTGAGTTTTGGGGAAATAGTGTCAACGTGTCTTGAGAGTGGCTCTCAGGCAAGGGAGTCCATTGATGGTGCGTCGGCTAACTTATCCATTCACCAGGACCCTGATAACCCGCTTGTCGACTCGGCATATTGAGACACTTTTTGCAGAGAATTTGGTTCATGCATCATATAGGATTGAGTCTTTGACTGTCCTTCTTGAGTCAACTCCCCATCGTTGTTGGTATATATATGATCATTTTATCGCGGTACTCCTTGATGGGATTCAGGATGTCTCTATGATGATAGCCAGCCAGGATACAAGATCCGATTTGTGATGATGATTCCATGAGCAACGAGGCCTCAGTTCAAGATCCATCATACGATTACCCTTTCTCTAGGAGGACTAGTAGCATCATCTCCACATGTGGAGTAACAGATAGTACCAGAAGCAAAGGCTGATGAAGAGAACAGGTTGGGTGTGCTACGTGAGGTCCATCGTCAGAGACTGTTGAGGTTCCATGGTGATCCATACCATCAGATAGTGAAGTGTTGGCTAGAGTCAGTGGTCCGCCTCTTCAGGCTTGTTTGGAAACTGACATGTTAGATGGTGGATTTGACAGCCAATTTTTCCACCAAGCAGTTTGGCGTTAGTAGGTCCAGGGTTACTCAGATGCACAATGAGTCGGTAATCTCATGGGATGACTTCTAGCAGCTATTTCATGAGGAGTATTACCACTCCTACTTATGCTTTATACGATTTCAGGAGATGTTGAAGCTTCAGCAGGGAGTGATGGCAGTGGATAAGTACGCGACTAGGTTTATTGACCTTACTCGGTACTCTTTGGAAGTTCTCCATGATGGAAACTTCCGAGAATAGAAGTTTGAGCGATGTCTCTATAGAGGAGATTCGTACCAGCGTAGTTCCCTTGTGCATCCTCACCCATCTTGGGGTGCTGTAGCAGGCACTGGTGACAAAGAAATTTCTATCAGGGGGACATCAATTGCTAGGGCCTCGCCGCCAGAGGTCTCCCCTTGATGAGACTCATGCACATGTTTGGGGACAACATAAAGCACCGAGGCAACTCAGGGAGGACTAGTGCTATGTTTGTGATGTGCGAGGTCCCGTGGCATGAGACTACTCGACCAAATGTGCTGATTTTTCCAGATATTTGGTAGATGCATTGACACAATAGAGGTGGTGTCATGATCAGAGAACTCCCAGGCAAGGACATGGTGGTCCCTAGGAAGGTGGTGTTGGTAGAAGAGTAGGAGGAACTGTGGTTGGAAGACGACGTTTCTAGGTCCTTCCACCACCACTAGGCGGCCCATGTCAGGCTCAGGGAGCTGACGGACGGGGCTGCGGGTGGCTGTGTGCTATAGATGTATACAATCCTAAAATGCTTGAGATGATAAGAGGTATTCTCTATGTTTTTTTCTACTTTTCTTTGTAAAACTTATTAGACACTGCATGAGGTACTCTTTTCATCTAACTCCTTGTTCGAGGGGTTACTGAGGGTGACACAGGGCGTCGGTGTAACCCTGTGTTGGTGTTGTCCGACGTAGCTTTGAATGCATGGGAAAGAGGTGTTCTTCCCCCATTGAGATGTGTTTTTGTGATGTGATCAAAACCATGAGATAGAGTCAGTACCACCCAAAGCGGATAGTATTGAGGTGCGGAGGATGAGTCCCTCTAACATGTGCATTCATGGAGGGGTTGTGCGGTGGAGTGTCAGAGAAGGTTCTGGATTTGCCAGAGGGTCTTTTTTGCTTGACCTCCCTTTGCTTGAGGTGCCATTGGTGGGTTTGGCCGAGTGTCTGCTTTGGGTATTACTCTCCTTCTAAGAGGGGAAAAGACACATGGGGTATGCCATGTGCTTTCCGTGTCTAACCTCTGGCAGTTGGATGAGTTTGCTCACCTGCCCTATTCGTTGGTACCTTGCATGCTCAACGTTAATCTTGATACCGTTATCAATTACAGGTTGAGGTTATGGACACCCCATAAACAGAACTATGCATTTCACTATGTGGTGATGGTAGTGGTAGTCTTTTCCCTGAGAATGTGGAGATGCTATCTTCTGGGAGAGCGCTTTGTGGTTTGCTCAGACCACCATTTTTTCAGGTGTGTCCTCACCCAGAGAGACTTGAACATGAGGCGACGGTGCTGGTTGAAATTTCTGCAGGACTATGACTTTGAGGTAGTCTATGTTTCGGAAAGTGGAAGTGTTGTAGCAGGTTCCCTTAGAAGAAAGTCCCAGACTCATCAGGTGCAGGAAGTTTCATAGTAGTTATCTTCCCTACAGCTGACCTTGGTGGAGCAGGAGGGTACGACTTTTCTGCAGTGGATGGTGTTGACTCATCCACTTTTGAGCGTGTAAGAGAGTCTCGGTTGTGATACACTGACTGTGAAAACTTGTGTGACCGGATATCCTTGGGTGTTTCACCAGATGGGTATTCTGAAGGAGGTAATCGCGAGACCATGTTCCAGGAACAAATCGTGATTTTGGTCGCGACGTAGAAAGTTGGGGTTCAGCCGGAGAAGTCCCCCCGAGTTTCTTTTGGCCGTTCGGGAATGATGCAAGCGATTGAGAGGTTTCCTATAGTATTTACCTACCCTCCCAATAGTAGGAGTGGGCACACAACGTCTTCCACGTGTCACAGCTGATGAGGTGCATGCGTTTTCCTACGCATTTCATCGAAATTATCAGACCTCATGAGTACGAACCATCCCTTTGGTTCGCGTGTTATGCCAGCATGGTGTTGTGCAAGTTTTCTTGGGAGCAGGAGATCTAGGTGCGAGCTCTGTATCTCGAGTTGTTTTTCCTAGTTTTTCTTTTCGGGGACGAAAATATTGAAGGAGAAAATGATGTAGAGACCCGGTTTTTTCCATGTCAGACTTTGGAATATTCTTATGAATAATTCCAGAGCTAGGTGTGAAGACGACATGAGATTCCGAGGCCCGGTGTGCCTGGAATAAATTTCATAAAAATATTAAGTGTTTTTATACTATGCACATGGCAGGGTTGTGTTTTCTCCTAAATGGTAGCTCAGATCGGAAATCTGAGGGCATGGTTGCATCCGGAGCAAGCCATTTACCCTAGGAGGGGTGTAAAAGTTATGGGGCGAGGGCCTGCTGTGAGATATGTCACCCAGGGGAAAAATTGTCTTTTTAAAATAACGACTTTGTGATTTTTTTATCGCTGGAGTTCTTTTCAAATAAATTTTGAAAAAAGTCTCATAATGGAAATCTGAGACTTCCGTTGAGTTCAAAATGGGGCGTTTTTCCTAAGCGCGATATAAAATGAGAGGGCGCGATAGTTTCAGATTCCGCGCTAAGCGGATTTTCCTATAAAGATAAAAATAAGAGTTTGGAGTTAGGGTTTTCACTTCTCTCCTCTCTCTCTCTCTCTATCTTCCCCTCTCTCTCAAATTTTATTCACTGTTATTCGTTGTTCTTCACTGGAATGAGGAGCGATCTTCACCGAAACATTGGCGGATCGAAGTGGGGGCATCGTGGACGCATCACCAACGACAAACGAGCAGATTGAGGTAAGACTTCTTCTATTTTTGAGTTTCGAATAAAGTTTTTATTTGAAAATCCCTTATTGCCCCTTGTTTCTTCGTTTTGGATACATCGTTGATGGCCGCACGAACACGACTATCAACCCATGCTGAAAAATCAAGTTTTGTTCATCGTTATCTGCAAACGTTCTTCGGGTTCTTGGGTGCTTACAATTAAGCACGTCAAATCTTCAACAGATTGCCGATCAGAGGCATGCGCTTCGATGGTCTCGTCACAGGGATCGTAAGTATGGGATCAGAATAATTTTCGAGTGTGTGGTGGAATTACGGTGGTTCGCGGAAGGGACCATCGGAGTAGAACCGCCGGCGACGGCCGACGGTGGTCCATAGCGGTGACGAGCCATGGGAGTCCAGTGTAGTGAGCCAGAGGAGCCGGCGATCTCCGACGGGCGTGCGACGCAGTAGAAGGTAGGAGGCCGGTGTGGTGTGGCGACGTCTGGTGGAGGATCCGAGCCGAGGTGGCTGCCAGCGTGGCGGAGCAGGGATCCCAGGTGGTGGATGCAGTGTTGGCGGCGAGCAGGGGGCGCGCGGCTTCAGCGGTTCTGGCAATGAGCAGGGGGCGCGATGCTTCAGTGGAGCCAGTGGCGAGCAGGGGGCACGGGGCTTCAGCAGAGCCAGCGGGCGACCTGTTGCGCTTGGGAGGAGCACCGAGGAGCTGACCTCGGGGGAGGGGGGGGGGACGCCGGGGACAAGGACCCGCAAGGTGCGGGTCCTACTGGGCAACGCAGAGAATACCAGCCACTTGGTCGGTCTGTTTTGAAGAACCGGACCCGAGGTGCATCCGGTGTTGGTGGTGCGGGCCACAGCCAGCGGGATGTGGTGAGTCGGGCCGGACCCGCGGCTGGGCCGCAGGCCGGCGGTCTGGACGGGTCTGACTGGTCTGGACCGGCCCAATTTTGGGCCCCCTTTTGTTCAAGGGGCTTATCTCCTAAACGGCGCGTCTGATTGACGCGACGTCAGCGGTTGCAGGTTCGTGTCAGCGAGACGAGATTTTTGAAGTGGCTTTCAGGGTTTTTGAGTTCTGTGTCCAAAGGCGGGTGACCCAGAATGCCTTAATTTAATAATATTAATTTTTTATTAAAGCTTGTGATGAACGTGCTTTGTGAGCCGGACGTCCGATTAACGTTCCGTCAGAGTCACTATGGCCCTGGAGTTGGGACAGTCCTTCCAACGTTGGTTCGGAACCCTTGCGGTTTGGTTTTGTTGCTCGGTGGCACGAAACACTTAATGTGAATAATTAATTAATTAATTAATTAATTAATTATTCTTGTGTCAGACCTTACTCCTACTTGGGATGTCCGATTGACGCACCGTCAGCGGCAGCGTGACCCCAGTCCTCGTACAGAATTTTTGAGATGATTTCTGAAGCGTTCGGGTTGGAGATAAGGTGCAGGCCCCACAGGGCTGGGTTCACACGTTTTACGATGAAACACCACCTTTTCGCCCGACATTCGTTTTGGGTGTTTGAGCACTCATTTTTGTGTATTTTTTCGAAGGGATTGCAATGGCGCAATTCCCCCTCCTAAATTCTATCCCGAGGCATGGGCCCCACGAGGCAGCTTTCGGACGTATGCTGCATTTTTACGTATTATGCTTCATAAGTCCGTTTAGGGCAAATAAATAGCCTACGCCTCATTGTTATCTGCAAGGAATGCAATGGTACGATCTGCGTGATGTGTTTCGGGGTCGAGGTGTGGGCCCCACAGGGCCCCGTTTGCATAACGTGGGGAGTTGCAGCTTCTGCATCCGCAGTCCGTTTTAGGCGCCGTCAGCGGCATTATGACCCTGACATCGAGACAAAGTCGACCTGGGTGGTTTCAGGCATTGAAGCCAGAGTCGATGTGTGGGCCTCACGGGCCGTCTTTTAAGCTGTGTGCAACGTACTGCGACTTTTTCATCAGACGTCCATTTGGGGCATATGAATAGTCATTTTGGCGTGTTTTTCCAAGACCATCATAATGGCGTAGTTCGCCCAAACTTTTTCAGGACTGAGGTGCGGGCCCCATTAGAAGTTGTATGGGCTTAAAGTGGTGTTGAATAACTTTTTCATCGGGAGCCTGTTTCCAGCGAGTAAGTAGTCTATCTTGCATGTTTTTTTGCGAGGATTGAAATGGTGTAATCTATTTGGAAGAGTGGAGCCTATTTCGAGATCTCATTAAATGTGGAAACATGAAAGGGCGTTGGTCGGAGGTTCCTTTGACGCACTCTGAACCTACACACAATAGCGGTGTTAGTGACACCCAGAGACGACACGAGCAGTGCAGAGTTATCGGACCAGTTCAAGGTTTACTCTCCAGTGGGGCTGGGAAGTGGGATACTCGTTGAACTTAGGGTTTACCTTCTAGTGGGGCTGGGCAGTGGGTTACCCGTTGACCTTAGGGTTTACCCTCCAGTGGGGCTGGGTAGTGGGTTACCCGTTGACCTTAGGGTTTACCCTCTACTGGGGCTGGGTAGTGGGTTACCTGTTGACTTTAGGGTTTACCCTCCAGCGGGGCTGGGTAGTGGGTTACCCGATGACCTCTTGAGGATTACCCTCTAGCTGGGCTGGGTAATGGGTTACCCGACGACTTCTTTCAGACTCAGTCCATTCTATGAGGCTAGTCTGTGACTTTTCTCCATGGTTACTGGAGCGGGACCCTTGGTTGTACGATTTAGCGATGAGACAGCTTTGACGTGCATGACTATTGGGCATCAGTGATGGATACCCTTAGAACTGTTGTCGACCCTTTTCCTGGGCTGAGTGTAGAGATGGAGATCCCCTTACACATTCTTTAAGGTTTCTTGTTGAGCATATACATATACACCCTACTTTTGTTCCCACTCCTTGGGTTTAGTTACTCTCCTTCTTGGAGGGGTGAAGGCACACGGGGTATACCACGTGCTTTCCGTGTCTAGATCCTATTGGATTGGATGAGTCTACTTCCTTTCTTCTGTTGAGTTGAGCTACACTCTCTCTATTGTACTCTTACTCTATTCTTTTTTCTATCTACTCATCACCGTTTTAGTATCTCCTTTGTTTCTCCATCAATCTTTCAGGGAATCCTACTGAGTATCTTTATACTCACCCCTGCTTGGGATTTTCCTGCACTTGGTGTGCCCTTGCAGACGATGTACATGTTGATTGATACTATGGAAGAGCGTAGAGGACACAAGAGCTTGGGCTGCGTTCAGTGGTCGTAGTAGGGTTTTTAGGTGTGAGACTCACCAGTTGTTTAT
This sequence comes from Viscum album, assembly GCA_963277665.1. Taxonomy (NCBI): domain Eukaryota; kingdom Viridiplantae; phylum Streptophyta; class Magnoliopsida; order Santalales; family Viscaceae; genus Viscum; species Viscum album. Next base: position 738,866,889 of record OY728123.1, on the reverse strand, counting down.
TTTCATTTACCTGTTGCCGGGTTGTGGCACCTTCCCAGTTGGGAGCATGTTTTTCCCCCTTTTTCTGTTCAGTTATCTTGTCATCACTTTACTTGTACTATTTATAAGTTGATGCATAATGATGGTTGGGTTATAGTTGTTTGTCCTTTGGTTTTATTTTTACTCTTCACTTCTGCATCGAGTGGGCTGTGTGTGTGTGTGTATAGGTACTTAGGCGAAGGCCTCCCCGATATCGTTACGCCCTCGACACTTGTCTCCAGCCCCTAGCCTATGGAGGTGGGCCTGGGGTAGTTGTGGCTTGAGACCTATAGGTTCAGGTCATGACATGTATGCAATGGAAGTGGTCACAAGGTTGGTGCATGTTCATCTCAACAGCTACCCAAAGACGATAAGAAAGAAGAAGCAACCATGGGAATAAATCAGAAGAATGTTTCAAAAAAAATTATCCCAAGAAGATTCCACTTCAAGATAAATAAGTCTTGTGTGTGAGGTGCAACAAGGCTGGTCATACTGTTAAAAATTACATTGCACTTATTCCATCTCAAGAAGAATTTCTCAAGAAGATGAAAGTTTCACCAGGAGATTCTAGTGCTTTGAAAACTCTTGAAGATAGAAGGCTCACATACAAAGAAGTGGAAGGAGTAATAAGATCCACACAACCACACATAGAATAAAAGATCAAATGTGAAAGTGTGAATAGTGAAGAAAATGGAGCATCTTGGTTGAGAAAACCATATAAACATATCTATTCACATTGATGAAGCAAGGAGGATCCACCTTATTCCCTTGAATCTTTGTGTATTGTATTTTTTCTTATAATACAGGGAATTCAAGGTGAAGAAATCTCTCAGGGGGAGAACCTAAGAAGTTTCCCCTTGAGGGGGAGACAAATGAAGAAGCTTCCAGAGTTATTATTTCAATTAATATCAAATTCAATTACTCTGGAAATTTCTTTAAGATCATGTCATTGTAAGAAGTATGTCATTTATTTATCTCTCATCCTTGGTTACTCAAAATAAAGCTCATTCTATAAAGGGGGAGTAACTGAATTAATAAGTGACATAAGAAGAATGGAAGTTCCCCATGGACACACATCCTATCTATTTCACTTGAATGTTTTTCATCCATTTGTTGAGGTGAGTTCAATAGTTTCAGGTTGATTATTTCATATCACATTTATTATCTTCATCCTGAAATGAAAGTGGAAAACCCTTAAATACAAGTACATGAATTCTCACCTCATAAGGTATAATATCAGTGGGTAATGGAAAACTTTGTTTTCTCAATCAAATCCTCTTGTTTTCTACACCGAGCATGACTCAAGTAGACTTAGAGTGAAATAATGAATGAAACATTGATTAATTATGGATTGATATCCTTTTCCCATGAACTTTGTATTTATTGTCAATAAGGGGGAGAGAAGTGAAATGAAAGTTTGAGAAGTAAAAAGGTGAGAGAAAGAAAATTGAATGGGAAATAAAAGTGAATGAGGGAGAATATTCACATTGACATTGACACATTCATTTGAAATAGAACTTTGAGTATTTCCAAAAAATACAAACAGGGAGATTGTTGGAACCACTCTTGAGTATTGGTTGTATTTGTTGTCAATGGATGTCAATGAGGTTGTTAATGATGAAGGTGGTTGAAGTAGAATACTTTTAATGATGATTGAAGTGCTTTGGGATTCATGTTTCAAAAATGAAAATGAAGGAGAGGAAAAGGAGGGAAGTGCGCATGGGGTTGTAATTTGAAGAGAGGTGGCCATGCACAAGTTGAACTACTAAGTGGACATGCATTTTACAATTAGAATAAGTTTTTATGGGATTACTTAAAATTTTTGGCCAAATCATAGCTGACCAGCCAACCATGACCTAAGGCATGCATGAAACTGGGTCGACCGCACCTTAGGGTAGCCAACCAGGCTAGCCCGCAAGCGGCAGGAGCACAGACCATGTATAGGCCCACAAGAGCGCAAGTGGGACATGCTCATGCACAATTGGGCCGAAGCCCAAGAATAGGGTGGGCGCAGAGCGTGACCATAGAGAACACAATACGGGGAAGTACTGTGGAGGGATAAGGAGTAATCTGGACGATGCTTGGAGCATGTTGATACTTAAACTGCAGCCTCCCAGAATTGACAATTCGATGTGGGATAATAAATGAAGGTACTATTCAAAGTTTAAAAGAACAGATGTGATCAGAGCTGTCCATCTCATCCATGCTTTGTGATCTAATATCCTCCATCCATATCATCCTCATCTTTCTAGTTTGAATGAGAGACATCTGATTTCTCCCACGACATTTGAAAAACATCATCGTCATCTTCTACCTCTAGTGCCCGATGCCACCACTGATAATCACCGGTGATGAAGAACAAACCACTAGGATTGATGTTCATCTATCAAAGTAGGATCATGAAAACTACATGAGGGTCTTTGGAATGAACTGATACCATGCATGCAACTGTTGTTTTTCATGCATGCATAAAACTCGAAGAGGAAATCAGTTTGGCCGAGGCAAACGAAGCTGCTAAGGACATGTGGATTCAAGCATGGATTTAAAACAAGATTTCATGAGATATTTAAACACATGAAAATGACTCATAAGTCCGATCATTTGAAAAGGAAATACCCTCAATATTCAGCATATCTTTTTACAGGTTTGAATATCTTAATAGAAAGAAATATCAGATGATTCAAAGGTGAGATTTTAAGGGAATTTCGCATGAAATTTGGATGCAAAAGATATTTGATCCCTACCTATAAAAGTGTAAAACCTGATCTAAAGGATGGGGCTTCCATTCAATACTTGATAGCTTATATTTTCAAGAACAGAGCATCTCTGTGCTTTCAATATGCAAAGGGAAAGTAGAGGGACCGTGAACCATCAAGGGTTTATAAGGAGTGAACTGAAAACCATCCTGGTACACAATGGGAGGTTTTCACTCTCTATGCATAGGATAAACATGAATCCCTTGTGTGAGGAGGTGATGTGAACCATAATGGTTTGTGAAGGAGATCTACACACCTACTATTCTTCACAAAGAACAGCACACTCTGTGCAAAGAAGATCCACACATACTCTATGTGAAGAAGAATATCCATGCATCTCTTGAATGAGGGAGGAAGATCTGTGAACCCATTTGGTTCCATGAAGAGAAGGTAAAATTCATCCTGTTTGAATGTTGAAGTTATACTGTTTGTAGGGTTTGTTTTAAAGAAGAAATAGTTCATACAAATATGGGCAGTATCTACATGAATGTACACATGTGTATGATTTAATGACACCCAAACCAAGTGTAAAGGGAAAAAGTGAAAGGGAAGAAGAGAATAGGTTGTGTGAGTGTGTGTAAAGATCTATACCCATTAGGGTTATCACAAAAGAAGAAGAAGTGGACAATGCATGCACTCTTGCATACACATGCATACGTGAAGATATTTAAAGAAAGAATCAAAACAATGTGTGAATATGTGTAAAGAAGAATAAGAATAAAAGTTCAATTGAACGCCGCATGCATGATCTCATGCATATATGAAAAGAAGAAAAGAGAAGAAGCTAATTCTGATGATGTATAGTGATCTTATTTTCATTGATTTAACAATCACATAGGTACTTGTGATTCTAGCCAAAAAGAAGGAGAATATTTATTGTATTCAGTTATTGCACTAAAGAAGATGATTGAACATAAAATAGCATCAATTCAGGACTTCGATGTAAGTAGTGTCTCACACTAGAGAGAGAAAAAGAATTCCATTCATATCTGTTGAAGAGACCTTCAAGTCAATAAACTGAGTGAGACTTCACCCAAGGCAGTGAGCCAAGGGAGTCAACCAAAGTGATCCAAGGGAGGCAGCGAGCCAATCCCTGAACCTTTGTAAAGGCATTGTGCTTGAGATAGAGTGACTATGCCCAAATCATTGTAATATATAGCTAGTGAATAATAATGGAATTAGGTATGACTGAAAACCTATCGACGTATGCTCCTTGGATGTAACCCTTAGTGGTGAACCAAGCAAAAGTGTTGTGATGTACTTCTGCATGTGAATGTTTTAATTACTAAACATATCCATCATACAGATTTAAATGAGTTCCTACCAACTTGGGAACACGATCCAGCATTCTGAGAGAAAAAGGCGACACCCTGATTCACCCCCACCCTCTTAGGGCAGTCTGGGCCCCTACATGTTGTTAATTAAGTATTATCCATATATAACTTGCTATCAAATTAGAGTTAAATCATTAAGGGAATCAAGGTTTTGATTCTGGGAGGCTGAGACTTCACATAAAAGATAAAAGAGTTGCGAGTTAATGTGGTTGGATAGTCAAACACTTACCATGAACTCTCTAAGAAGTGGAATTTCCAGAGATTATAGACTATGAGAGGAAGTTCATGGATATTTTTCACTAGAATACTCAAGATACACAGTATTATGATTCCAGTAATGAGGTTTCCTAAAACTTGTTAAAATATTGGAAGACATTTAATGATTAATAAATAATGTCCAAATTAGTAATCAAGATAAAAAGTACTAATATGATTGATTTTTGTAGGAAATAGAAATCAACACCTCAAATACACTAAGATAATGATGGAAAAACTAAATGTCAAAATAGAATAAATTCAAGGTATAGTGTAGGTGCTTGAGCACAATAAAATGATATTAGAAATTCAAGTTTCCGGTGTCCTCAATACTTGTTTATACCCATTAGGAAGCGGGGGGTGTACAAATTCATAATAGTGACTCATGTATGACGTATATAATGGTTATTCCATTAATATGTCATCAACATTCAATGATAGTTGTTGTTACAACATTGGGACAAAAATGGCTTCACATATAGTTTCAAATTCGAGAAGCTTGGGAGGAGAAAGTGAAGCAAGATATGAATGGATGATATTACACTGGTAATGTTTAAATATGAAAGGAGAACAATGATATTTCAATATCTCCCATTATTACATATTTTAACCCAATTTTTCCAGTTTTGTTTAAGATTATAAAATGAACAGGATAGAATAAATGCTTCATTAATTTTTATGTAAGTTTCCCCAAGTTATTTAGAAAATTAATGAAAGTATAACCACTAATTCTTATGGAGAACAAGTTTAAAGACAAGGTGAATAGGTTAAATAGACCAAGAGACGTCAAAAAACATTTTTAATGTCCTTAAATGAAATAGGCATTAAATAAAAGGTTACTCAATTTTCATATCATGAAATAAATCTATAGAATTTATTAAACTAAATGAACCAAATTGAAGAAACAAGTAGTCATTTCTTATTTAGGTATATTAATCCATTATAAGTATTGTTTCTTATATACTTATTTGGTATTAAATGAAATATTTTTTATCACATATATGTGTTGAAATACAGTAACCAAGAAAGTATAGAAACATTACTAGAAGTAAGGTTTATTCTCCAAGTGATAGAGAAAGGGTGGTTCATGAGTCAACAGTGAGAAACACCCAGCTTCTAGTTACGAAATTTAATGATTCTAATAGAAATTTTATTGAGTATTACCAAATTTTTTATCTAATGTGTCTTTTGGACATATGGAAACATTATTCATAATTAAGGAATGAATGTTGTCTGTGTTTTTTAATACTCAATCAATAGATTAGTAATACACTAATCATAGTAAATTCATAATGAATATAAAATGTAAGACTTATATACCCAATTGTGGTAAGATAATTATTTTTCAAGTAAAACTAAAAGTTGACATCAAGGATATAACTTTTATGGTATTTAGAATTAGTGGATCTAAACACCTTTGGTATTATTGACTTAATTAGTATGGATAAAGAAACCTTTAGAAATAAAGGTACACCATAAATATTTTATAATTAGTTCAGCAAGAGAGCATAAAGTATTCCAAAGGTAAGGTAGTGGTAAATATACTTCATTATATTCCTTTAATTGTTTATTAAGTAATCTGAAAGTTATTTATTGTACATGTATGGTTATATGATATTAGTTGCTTTGGGATGACATGCTGAATAACATATTGACCAATAATTCATCGATAATTATAATATAGCATGGAGTAATTTCTAAACGCACATTACCTTATCCAGATCAGAGCTATGTTGAAAATAAGGAGGATTTATGATGAGTCTTACATGTTAATATTGGTCAATAAAATGTTTCATTGATAAATTACTAAATGTAAATTTCCTTTTATACATCAGAGTAGTGATGTAAGTAAAGGAGCATCAATGTTAAAATATATACAATGCAGAACATCCATTATATTTCATGACATTCTTCGCAAATAACAATGTTATCCCATTACCATATACAACTATCATGAAAAATGGATATCATATTAGTTATATTATTATGGAAATCCATTATGTTATAAGAACATGTTTTTAGATGCAAAGATTTTGTTAGAAATAACCAAACTTTCATCAATAAAAACACAAATTACATCTATAGTAATTATCCCAAAGTTTCTAAGGATATTAAAGAAATACCTAAGATATAATAGACATAGTAAATTGATAGACTATATTTCGAAAAAAGGGTGCACACATCTATTAGATATAGTGGGAGAAATATTGTCTTGGGTTTAGTCAATGACAGAGATGCACAATTAGTTGGCATATGAAGAAATTCAATAAGTTCATATGGGAAGGAATGTTCCAGAGACATATACTATGTAGGAAGTTTAAAACCATAGTGACAGTTTATTATTCACCATGGTCGGTGATACATTATTTAGAGAGAATAATAACCCCTACAAGTAAGCAGTATATGAGAATCAAATACAATTGAAAATACCAATTAAAATTTAAAAATGGATTCCATGTAACAAAGTAAAAGAGGATTATATTTTGAATACTACAATGGGTATTCATGTGAAACTAGAAATGGATAGTATAAGAATAATACCAATAAGACTTGAATGTTAATACCAAGTCGGTATGCCTAAATACATTATAATTTTACTTATCATAGATACTTTTTATGATCATTTAAATGGAAATTGGATGTGAAGACCAACTTTCATGGAATGCGTATATATGACACAACTAGAAAGGGATGATGACATCATAGAATTCCAATAAGGGTGACCATTATTGAAATCCAACTCATGATTAGAGTAAGCAGCTAGATCATAAAATATTCATTTGGAATGAAGCATTTCCATTTGTTTACGAGAGGTTAGTTGGAGAGCCATTGTTTTCCAAGAAAAATATGTTTGGTAATATATGGAATGTATTGATTGGTATTATAGTTAGCTAAGACTATAATGAACTTAATTATATAGTTACTGGACTAAAGTAGAATCCTATGTTATAGGGAACATGATCTACTGAGGTAGATCCAACAATTGCTTATACCTAGTCAATTGTGCATATAATGACATAATATTAGAAAAATACAAGCTAGAACAAGTTGAGAGAGAATTGTTACCAATGTCACATATGATATATCTCTCCAAGAATACATGAATGATATTGATTAGAGATTAACATGATGAGTTTTATTCATTATTCTTTAATGACAGATCAATCACACATGCCATGAAATATAAAAGAAATGATTTTACATAATATATTTTATTGTAGGAAAATTTCAATTATATCTGTGAGAACTAAAAGAGAAGCAGTTAAAAATATCCAATAGTTCAAGTGAAATTAAAAAGGATATATACCAATTATGTGAAGAAAAAGGGACACTAGTTTTAAGTGGACACAAACTAGTCTTCCATAGATCAATGTGATCTAATATCGTAGTCAGACCAATGAAATGAGTGAGAAAAGCACATGCAGCCTAGTGGTAGCCATACCTACAACTACTGAGTACATTGCAACTTCTGAGGAAGCGAAGAATCATTTGTGAAACAAAACGATTTGTTCTATTTTTTAGAATATCACCTCTTAAGTAATTTTTTTTATCATTATACATCATTTACAAGTTTTAGCCAATATGTCAAGTTATGATAGTGTAAAAAAGGGATATACTCATGGATAAAATCTCTTGAGAAGTTTTACTCAAGGAGGTGAGGTATCACATTGAAGAATAGCCACATAGTGGAAACATGGAAGATCTTAAAACTAAAGCCGTGACTTAGTAGAAACATGATCTTAATCATGTGAGAGCTAATAAGGATGGTTAGAAAATTGGCTCTAGTGTAATTGGGAATGTTGTAAATGTGGGTTCCCTAGGCCCAACTTAAACAGTAATTTTCTACTACCATTTCATGTATAGAGTAATATATGAATGACATACACTTATCATTATGGTGAATACATTTCTACGTCCACTATTTAATGGTAATAAACATGGATTAATTATCATATCAAAAAGTTATAGTAGACCCCAGACAATAATGAGAACCTCAAGATACTATGACATTAATATTAAATATATGTCTTATAGTCTAGATACATAAGACTGACCTACCCCATTTGAACTATTACTATCAGGTTTTAGGGGCTCATAAGCATTGATACTTATTCTCATGATGTTCAAACTTGGTAATGTCTAGTAGTTGAGATCATGTGGAAAGACCCTCTAATAGGAACACCACATGTTTTGGGTGTGATTGGTAGTTCCTATAAAAGAACATGTGTATTGGTCTCCTTAATTGAGATCATTATTAATATGTACAATTTGATATCTTACTATGATGAAAGGAAAACAAAATGATAAGGAAATCATGACAAGGTAGCTTGTGTTAGGTGCATCATTGGTGGTATGAAATTTATTGAATGTCCAAGATAAAATTTGTCACTTCTGGGTTGAGTAAGTAAAATATCTCATTCCAGGTTGATCAAGATGGTAGTACATTTATAAATCCATATCTATGGTAGTCAAAGGTAAATCCATCTAGATATATCAATAAATAATAAAGAAAAAATGACAATAACACAAGTGTGTATTCAGATTTATGAGATGTCAAATGAAAATGAGATTATATTACATAGTGCATGTACATTGGTAGGATGTCATTGCTATGACTATTAGTTATCTTTTTAGGGGCCTTGATGGGTTTCTAGGCTCCACACTTGGTCTATGAATCTATTCTCTACTGTTTAGATAAGTTCCTAGAGAGGTTACACACAATAGAGCATTAAAGATTCTACTATATTCTGATCGATAAGAATATAGGACAGGGTGGTTCCAACCATGGGATTTGAGTTTTGTCCATGTTTTATCTTTAATCGACAAATAAATAAATTCATTATTATTCAGTTAAAGAATAATTGGTTTTAATTTATTTATTGAAATTATTTACACGTGTTTATGTAAATAAAAGTATTAATATTATAAGAAAAATATTATTTTAATTTTCCATGTTTGTTTAGTATTATTAGGAGTTATGAGTCGATTTATTGACTTAGGTTTATCACATAATATATTTAATATATATTATAAGTGTGTGATAAAATATAAATAATATTTCTGTCACAGTTACTTCATCTCAATCAATTATTTTTATAACTTATTTAGTGGATGTTTAATACACAGGGGTCGGGGAACCCTAATCGAGTATTTGTAAATTCCACTATATAAGTGGAGAGAATATCATTCCAATAGGATATTCATAATTCATAAATTGAGAGATTCTATCTCCTCCCAATTCCTAGAGGGATAAATTCTTAAACTGATCATATGATCCAAGATCACCTTCGCAGATTAAGGGAAGAGGATTGTAGTGATCATAACAACATAAAATAGATCGTATAAGCTCCATGATATCACCCAGAATCCATCAAACGGTGCACACATAGATTAGAGAAGTGTGTGTGGATGATCTAGATGAGTTTGGCTTCAGATCCTTCAAGCAATGATCATCAGCATCGAGCAACATACTACCACGCTTTGATTCAGAATGAGGTACTCATTCTATTTTTATTTTCTATGATATTTTTAAATCCACATGATATCCTAAGACCATAGTAGGGCTCGGTTCACTAGATATAAAAATTTACATTACTATGGTAATACATTTTTAAAAATCCCCATCCCACATGCTTCTGATGTGCACTCTACTACCTACAGTTCATTCATTCCAAAATTTTATTTTTCAATCTAGGAATAAAACCAAACCTATTATTTTGAATTTAAAACATAAGGGAGATTAAAATACAATTGAGTTTTAATATTTTAATTAAATAAAAATTCAATGGTAATGATTATCCCTCAATGATATTATATTTTAATCCCTCTTTAATGTGAAAGGATACTAGGCATATGTTTTTGATCATAAATAGTTTTAGATCTACCACTTCTGAAAGCTCTCCTTCCACATTCACTATTGATATTAGTATGTATTTCACTTAATGTTTATCCTCTACCTTTTGAGAGTATTCTTCATTGGTTATAAGTTTGGGAACTTTTTGTTCCTTGATAGATTGTTTATATAACTCCAGGACGTATTATAGGATCTCCATAAGCTCCTTACCTAAGTATTTTGGTATTAATGGTTTGAGGTATTATTTGAGTTACTCAAAGAGATCTTTAAATTATTCTCTAATCATTTTATTTATGTAACTCTTTACCAATTTAACACATATAACATAATTCTTTCAATTTGGAAGGGTATAGTTCAAAGAAGAATCAATTTTTTTTATTTTAATATTTAATTAGAAAATATTAAACAATAATTATAGTTGTGTTCAAATAATGAATATGTAATGTCCTCGACTCGGAAGCCACTAAAATGATGCTCCATGACGGGTCATCACATGACCTCAATCACGTCTCCCCATATTCTAGAGGTTTCCAACTAGCGACGAGGGTCTAATAAGACACCTGGGAAGACTATACCCTCTTTACTAGAGTAAGCCACAGTATATCACAATAAAAATAATGGAAATAGTATGAAACAACCAAAAAACCTGCATAACCAAACATTACCAGTAGGGTACAAACACCAATAAAATACAACAATGTCATTCCATACTAGAAGTGCAAGTGAAAGGAACCCGAAAAAAAACGGCCAAAACTCCAAATGGATCCCAAATACAAGTCCGGGTCTTTCTCCATGTACATCCCAAGCCGAAATCAACATCCTAGGGTAGGGAATTTGCCCTTATCCTAACCTGAAACCAAGAAATCTACTCAGGTACTCAACAAGGACCCGAGCAGGGTGTGAGTACAAAACTCAATAAGCTACCACCAACAGTGTCTACAAAACATCCAATCTAACAGATAGTGCATGCAAGTACAAAATAAATGGTAAGTAAAAATTGGAATAGTTTAGGTTCCATAAGTTAATAGGGTTCATTTAAATTCATTACTATCATTTATCCCAATTTCATTTCTTATACCATCATCATTACATAAGCCACATTTATCACATGTTCCATGGGTTAGGCATAATTATCCTATATACAAGGGTCTAAGGAAATCAATCACAAATAATAGGGGAAACAATTAAAGTCCCTAACTCACTAGGGATACACATATCACATCAAAACATTTCCTCACATCAAAGCCTCAGTCCGGGTGGAATGCAACCGTTAGGGGAATATAACCTCTTTCCCCTTCCCTAACCCATGCATTTTGGGGGTGGAGTTTAGAGCCTCAGTCTAACTCGACCTGTGGGCGTAGAACCTCAAGTCAATACCCCACTCTACTAATCCATTTGAACATGCTTATTTATCAAATCACCACAACCATACATAACACAACCAAGCATATTCAATTCCATTGGATATCACAATACATAACACAACCAAGAATATTCAATGCCATTGGATATCACAATACATAATACAACCAAGCATATTCAATGCCAATGGATATCACAATACATAAAAAAAATAATCATATTCAATGCCATAACCCATTAATACATTCATCATCTACAATTCATAGCCATCTATCCAAATTCCTATTCCATGCCTTAAACCTTTAAGTGTACTCAACAACCCCTTGGCCAAATTCACCACTGACCATTCATCAACCCATTTAGTCCATTCATCATTTCACAAGAATTTACCCACAGATCCATTTCAAGTACAATTATCATATCACATAAAATAATCCCGTCATTACATTCAATCATTTAGGCATACCACCTAATTCTCATGTATTAACCCATTCCACAAATTCATCCCCAAATTCCCATTTCCCATGCTTATCTCACTAAGCATAATCATGTGTAATGATAACCCCTTATCATTTCCATTTATATCAATTAACCCCTTTTAATCCAACCAAGGTGTATTACTAGGACTCCCATTCACATCATTCAATATTAATATCATATTCACCCTGAGATCTATGTTCTCTCACATGACCCTATTTTTACTTAGCTAAACTCTAAGTCCCAGAATGTGGGAATACCCCATGGTGGCCCTAACATAGGTCAAATCATCCTCCATGAATCTTGTGGGGATCATGAGGGTTCCATTTGGTTGTTTAGACACCCTAAACATCACATCACAATAATGGAATGATGAAATATTCAGAAGAGGGTAAGAATCAAAACACTACATGAAAAAATCTCTATAAAACTCAAGGGATATAACTTGTAGACCACCTAAATCAGATCCATTAATGAACGTATTCCCAATCAAGGCCTTAGATACCAATCCAACACACCTTTGAAGACTCAACCCAGATCTCACCAAAAAAGAAAGGGTTGAGAGATTTGGATGTAGATCGCACAAAAGTCAAGACCTAAACCAGAAAAGAGAGAGGAGGGAGAGATTAGACTCACCCAGATCTTCGATTCGCTTCCAACAACACTCTAAATGGTCAAGAATCAAAGGAGATCAATTTTTGGGAGCTCTTGATCCCTTTGGTTCGTTCCTAGGGTTGAAAGGGAGGAGGAGGAAAAAACCGAGCTGGGTCTTAAAATCACAGGGTGGCATTTTTGTATTTTTTACAACTTTTCTGGGCCACATGGTTTACCCACACAGTTTTACAAAATGTGTAAAAACCGTGCAACAAATACTGTCCATGAGAGGCCAGCCTACCTGGTTTCCTGGGGATCCCGCATGGTTTTCCCTAACCATGCATAGACCGTGCAAAGGATACTGTCTGAGGATGGTTGGTCCACACAGTTTGCCCGCACGATTTCTCCTAACCATGCGCAAACCTTGCGCCTTACACTGCTTGGCCCGATGGCTCTTCTCATCATGCCCTGAGCCCCCGAGCACCCCCAAGATCCCACATGAACTTGGGAAATACTAATTTATACACAAAGGAGAGATCCAATCCAACACTTAATCGAAAAAATTCTTTAAGAAAAACTGGGACCTTAAAACCTCCCCACCTTATAACGGCTCGTCCTTAAACTACTCTTCCTGACATCACTAAGATCCCGTAACTAAAGGTCATTTCATTATGCCAACCTATTCATCCAATTTACAAGTGTTTGGTTGCACATAAAAGGCCACCAAACATGGATTAGGGGCACACACATTCCCCATAGGCCTTCCTCACTAAAACCACAACATAAGTTGAACACTCCTCAAGGTTCCATCCACTTCAACCATTCTCACCACAAGAACTTCCTGGGGAAATTATGTGACAACACCTAACCCACACCACATGGAACTTAACACATAACATCAAATCACCATGGGGGACCAATCAACACCTCATTGGACTAATCCTTCATATGGCTCATGACCCAAATCACTTGGTGTCATTTTCCAGTTCACCCAACTCTAACAGTGACAAACCCGGTATCACCTGGAAGAAAACACACAATCCTTCCTACCACATTTCTTAAAGATATCATCCCATAACTATACGTCCAAATGAAACTCAAACCTCTCAGCTACTCGACCAGTTAAATCATTCCAAAGCTCTCTACCAGGGCCAACTCACCCGAACAGTGACCACTCAAGTACTTCCAACCTGAAACTCTGATGACGTCATCAAGCAACCATTTATCCGGTATGGTTCTCTCCACCATTTCTAGTTACTTGGAACCTCCTCCATCGACGAAGGACCACCAAAACTCCACTCAACTTTCCCATCACCTAACATGTTCTAACTCACCATGCCTAAGCATCCATAAGAGCATTACCCTACCTTGGCATCCATCCACACCGTCACAACCATTGGGAAGACGCCCATACACTATCCATTCAAGGACTAAGATCATCCTGACCTCACTTAGGCACAAATTCGTTCCTAAAGGCACTTTATGATACAACATAAACATGAAGGTGGGTCACTCTCACCTCACCCATTCAATTTCACCATCTCAGGCCGGACCACCTTCGACTGGCTTGCCTCAGAACACCCACCTTCTAATGATGGTACGCTACCCCATTCTCACCTTCCTAAGGCGCTTACTAACTTGAAGTATATCATTATCATTCCACGCACCCACTGAAGTTATTTCTTGTATTCCAGTATAATTCCATCATCACAACACTACCACCCTCCATACCATCATCGACTTCACCCTTGGCATGTCACCACATCACATGGCCAAGGTTCACTCAACTTTACGGTGTTCCAAAACCACAAAAGGGAAAATTACCTGAGTCTAACTCCAATATTCTTTGGAGTTATAGGACCCCCAACTTATCTTTCCACAACCTATTGTCATATACAACCAAAACCTCCCATGAATTAGCACATACATAATAAGATTCATTTGGAACCACCTGATCTCAAGACAACACTTGTCTCATCAGACACCACGTCCAAGGCCCACATGCCTCTCTGAGGAACCTGACATGCACCTCACAGGTTCCTCATTGTCACCTCGGTGCCACTACGTCGTCTCGATGTCCTCTTCTCTACGTCTAGGACTGATTTATAACTACCCACCTTAGGAGTGACGTTACCACTACTCTCAAGAGGGATTTTAACCACCACATATTTTACTCGATCACAAGCCGAACCCCAAACATAGACATGGCCCTCCATCTTTTCCCAAAATAATAAAACAAAAGTCACCCAGTGCCCATTCCCGGCTTCCATGAATGACACCCATGACATTTTTAGACATTTGGTCCATCCTGGGGACCTCAACCCTAACCATAGAGGGTGCACATTCCATCACCAAGCTCCACATATACTGTTTCCATGCATCTAAACTCTATGATGTCCCTCATCCAACCAAACACCTTCATGTCTCTTGGCATGATCCAGAGCTTCTCAAAGTACCCAGGACAATGTCAAAATTTTTGGCATGCTTGTCACTAGCTGAGGTATGCTAAGAAGTTTTCAAAGAACACCACCACCAAATTATCCATTTTTTTATGTCAAACTAAGGGACACAATAACCTTCTAAGGATTTCATGCCTATCTATCGAACACATCACATCAACACTTAACCCCTCCACCCAGGTGGGATTGAAAACCAAGTTTAACCATCTCTCCATGATGAAATCACCAATATCCATAAACCAACATTTCATGTGGCACTATTTCCACCACACCATTCGAGTTCTTCTAATGCGTCCCTGACAGCTAACAACTGAAGCAAAACAGTCTACCGCATCAATCAAACCAATGGTCTCACAAAACAACCTTAATTTTCATTTAACCCATCACCATCTTACTTGCATAACCCTATCTATTGGTTAGTCAGTCTCGTTAGCCCAAAGGCAGCCTCTGCATCTCACCCAAAAACCAACCCATTCCTAATAAGAAGTTTAGCTACGTGACCACCCTTACCAAGGTGTCACCATCAAGAAAAAGTATATAACCACACTTTAGACACCGTAGTCTTTTCTATTCAAAACAACTTCAAAAATTCCATTAATACCTACCCAAACAGGTGATTTAGGAATTCATATGATACAACCATTTGAAAAAAAACTTACCTCTTATCACAAACACTAGGGTGCCCTTATGAAGGAACCAGACACAACTATACCACCAACCTTATAAATTATCCCTAAATGCCAATCCTGCACCATGGAACACTCTGAGCCCCACTATCAAGTCCAAACATCTACATGTGTGAGACACACCCAAAGGCAATAGATACTATGTCTGACATCTCTCATAGGTCACCTGGAAGGTTGAACGATACCAACTCCCTAGAATGGAGTCACAACTAGGAAAATCCATTGGACCTCTCTCCAAACCACACTTATCATGACATGAACAAAGAAAAATACATGAATGAAACTCTCACTCTGATTCCGACACACACTATGCTTAGTGTACCAAACAACCATCTACTCTAGGTTCCACACCAAAGGTGTACACATTCATCGACACTATGGGAAAAACATCCTCTTCTGGATTTGAGACACAACTCGCAAGGTCTCTACTCACAAGGTCACCAAGACCCAGGCACCATTATTAGGGTCCAGCATGTACTCCATATTGTCATGGACCACGAGAGTTACCTCACTCACATCACCAAACAAATCCTCACAACCCAAAGGCCACAACCCTACCAAGTGTTCCCTAAAAAAACCACCTAGGACATATCATAACCGACAAGGCCTAACAATCCAAGCCCAAAGTCTCAACTAGGGCACTCTCACTACCCCAACCCATGTATACAAGGGTCAAACTGACAACACTAAGGATACCCACCTTTGAACCCAAACATTCTCATTCCAAACTTTTTATTCAATTGACACTTCAAATAATGACCGAAAAACTTTAACCAAAGATGGACAGATCCCACATGATCAACCTTAAATAAACCATTCTTCATACTCTACCCTAATAGTCAGCATCACACATTGAGAACTACCCTCCACCATACCTACCATGGGTCATGGTCAACATGGGGGTAACCAATTTACTTAATCACAAGTATTTCTTCAACACCTCTTCAAACCCATTTTTCTTCTATGACACAATCCCTTCCCCTTAGGCACATTTCCCATTTCACGTCTTATTAAAATCATCATTTTAACTCATTTACACCTTTCATTAGGAAAAATATATTAACAATTTTACCATCATTATGAACCCATTTTCTTTTAGACACCAAAACAACCTTTATAATTTATCACAACCCAAAACTTTATCCCAGTCACAACATTTCTTTATACATGATATTACTTAACTATTAATTTTCATTATTTTCATTCAAAAACTTTCATAACCATTACTAAGCATCATTTTATTTATATTTATCATGTAAAATTCATTCCACTCTCTATGCCCTGCACACCCATCCTGTGTGTGTTCCTATACTGATGCATGCCACCTATATCCTTAGGTGCCTAAAATGATGAATGAATGCACATCCCCATGCCATTCTGGCAATGAGTGAAATATCATAAATTAGTCAAATCACAAAACATGTGCATCACCCAATGGTGAAATATTATCCAGCTGTAACAACACATATCAAGAACAATGATTCCCACCCAGGGTGACTTAGGTTTTCCATCGTACATGGTTAGCTACTCCCAAGAACGAGTTCATTACCAAGGCCCGACACATCATAATCTCCTTTCTACCATCCTCAAATAGTAAGAAGAGAAAATAAATCCTTTAATACCACTTTGTAACGTCCCTGACCCGGAATCCACTAAACTGGTGCTCTGTGCCGGGTCATCACATGACCTCAAGCATGCCTCCCCATATGTCAGAGGTTGCCGACTAGCGGCGTGTGTATAATAAGCCACATGGGAAGACTATACCCTCTTTACCAGATTAATCCATAATAGATCACAATAAAAATAATGGAAACAATATTAAACAACCAATAAACATGCATAAATAAATGTTCCCACTAGGGTACAAAAACCAATCAAATACAATAATGTCATGCCATACTAGTAGTTCAAGTGAAAGGAACCCAAAATAAAACAAACGGCCAAAACTCTAAATGGATCCTGACTCCAAGTCCGGGTCCTTCTCCATGTACATTCCAAGCCCAAATCAATATCCTAGGGTAGGGCCTTCTCCCTTGTCCTAACCTGCAACTAAGAAATCTTCTCAGGTACCCAATGGCGACCTGAGTAGGGTGTGAGTACAAAACTCAGTAGGCTACAACCAATGGTGTCTAAAAAATATCCAGTCTAACAAATAGTGCATGCAAGTACAAAATAAATGGCAAGTAAACAAGGAACAGTTTGGGTTCTATAAGTTAACAGGGTTCATTTAAATTCATTACTAGCATTTATCACAATTCCATTTCTTATACCATCATCATTACATAATCCACATTTGATCACATGTTCCAGGGTTTAGGCATAATTATCCTCTACACAAGGGTCTAAGGAAATCATTCACAAATCATAGGGGAAACAAGTCAAGTACCTAACTCACTAGGGATACACATATCACATCAATACATTTCTTCACCTCAAAGCCTTAGTCTGAGTGGAATGACATCAATATAATAACCTCACCTCAAAGCCTCAGTCTGGGTGGAATGCAACCGTTAGGGGAATAGAGCCTCTGTCCCTTCCCCTAACCTATGCATTTTGGGGGTGGAGTTTAGAGCCTCATCTAACTCGACCCATGGGTGTAAAACCTCAAGTAAATACCCCCACTCTACCAAGCCATGTGAACATGATTATTTATAAAATCAACAAAACTATACATAACACAACCAATAATATTCAATTCCATTGGATATCACAATACATAACACAACCAAGAATATTCCATGCCATTAGATATCACAATAGATAACACAACCAATCATATTCAATGCCATTGGATATCACAATACATAACACAACCAAGAATATTCAATGACATAACCCATTAATACATTCACCATCTACAATTCGTAGCCATCTAGCCAAATTCCTATTCTATGACTTAACCCTTTAAGTGTACTCAACAATCCCTTGGCCAAATTCACCATTGACCATTCATCAACCCATTTAGTCCATTCATCATTTCACAAGAATTTACCCACATATGCATTTCAACTACAATTCGCAATCACATAACAAATTCCCTTTATTACATTCAATCATTTAGGCATACCACATAATTCTCATGTATTAACCCATTCCACAAATTCATCCCCAAACTCCCATTTCCCATGATTATCTCACCAATCATAATCATGTGTAATGATAATCCCTTAACAAATCTATTTATCTCACTTAACCCCTTTTAAGACAACCAACACCCACATAGGTCACCACCCAACCAAGGTGTATTACTAGGACTCCCATTCACATCCTTCAATATTAATATCATATTCACCCATGGATCTATGTTCTCACACACGACCATATATTTACTTAGCTGAACTCTATGTCCGGGAATGTGGGAACACCACATGGGTGGACCTAACATAGGTCACATCACCCTACATGCATCTTGTGGGGATAATGAGGGTTTCATTTGTTTTTTAGACACCCTAATCATCACATCACAATAATGGAATGACGAACTCTTCACAAGAGGGTAAGAATCAAAATCACTACATGCACAAATCTCTATAAAACTCAAGGGATATAACTTGTAGAACACTTAAATCAGATCTGTTGATGAATGTACTCCCAATCAAGGCCTTATATACCAATCCAAAATACCTTTGAAGCCTCAACCTAGATCTCACTGAAAAATAATGGTTTGAGAGATTTCGATGGAGATCGCACAAAAGACAAGACCTAAACTATAAAAGAGATAGGAGGAGGAGATTAGACTCACTCAGATCTTCGATTCACTTCCAACAACACTCTAAATGATCAATAATCAAAGGAGATAGATCCTTGGGAGATCTTGGTCCCTTTGGTTTGTTCCAAGGGTTGCAAGGGAGAAGGAGGTGGAAAAACCCGAGTTGGGTCTTAAAATCATAGGGTGGCATTTTTTGTAATTTATCCATCTTTTCTGGGCCACACAGTTTACCCGCATAGTTTTCCAAACCGTGTGAAAACCATGAGAAAACTACTATCCACAAGAGGCTAGCCCTCATGGTTTCCTAGGGATCCCGCATGGTATTCCCTAACCATGAAAAGACCGTGTGAAGGCTACTGTCTGAGGATGGCTGGTCCACATGGTTTTCTCGCACGGTTTCCCATAACTATGTGCATACCGTAAGCCTTGCACTGGTTGGCTTGATTTCTCTTCCCATCTCACCCTGAGCCCTTGGGCACCCCTGAGCTCCCACCTGAACTTAGAAAACACTTTTCTATCTGCAAAGTATAGATCCAAGACAACACTTAAAAACATTTTTTTTAAGAAAAACCAGAACCTTATAGAATATATCATCTCAACTCCCTAGTAATGGTTCCAAGTTGATGGAAGTCAGGTTATGGGGCCTCATTAAACATAATTTATAAAAACTTATATTGTATTCATGTGGTTGAACATAGTCATCTCTAAAGTAGTTAGGCCTATGAGAATTCACCATGTTTATAGAAGGCCTATTGTAGGACTACATCAAAAATTATTTATGAAAAACTATAATAAAACCTAGTGGATGACCAAGGTTGTATCTCAATGATTCAGGCTTATGAGAATTCACTATCCTAGAAACTTATTTTTTTTTATATATTTTTAATCATAACTGAAATGAAATTGATGTTTGTTTTTCTAATTTTAAAAGAATTAAATAACAAAATGATAGTGTCAGTAGGAAAATGAAGGGGTAGGGAAACCCAGGTTTATCATACATAGATATTACATCATTATTGATGAATATTCACTACATTACACAAACACATGCCTGAGTACCACAATAGTTTACTATATTTGGGATCTTGGAAACACAACCAACTAGTCCATAAGTAAACTACATCATCACCCACTATGATCTTCATGATTAAAAACCTTATTATACATATCATAAGTAATATATTTCTTCATAACACGGGGAAATAAAATATAAAAAAGGGTGAGATAAAATGATCAGTAAGGTTAAACAAGGAATATTCGTAAACATAACATGACTATAAGGGTTTGAGAACACGATCATAATATTTGAAAACCATACCTTGCATATCAAATATCATAATATCGAGTCATGAAATAAAGATTGTCAATTCAGAATACATGAATCATAAAGGAATAAAATAACATAATCAATGGGAGCATAAATTTAGGAAAAGAAATAAATTTGTGGCATGCATATATGAATAAAAAATAATTTCCATAGTAGTCAAGGCTCATAACCAAGACTTTTATGGTGGAATGGGTTCACTCCCCAAACTATCATTTTATTCATGGTTCACTCCCAAGTCCATCATATTTGGAAAAGTACCATACTGAGCTGGGTTAACTCCCAATTCCAGTCATGTCAATATAATAAGATATAAATATTCACATAATGTATTGGTAAGAGATATAGGTCCCACAAATCTCATAATTTATACCATATTTATGTGTTCCATAAGATCATAAAACATTCATCTTGTCATAAACCATGGATTAAAATAGTTTTCATAGACATTTCATCATATCATAACCTATTGAAAAGAAACTATTTTCATAATCATTTCATCATCTTATTATTTGAGAACCTATGTAAAAGAAGTGGTTTTCATAAGAATTTTATCATGCTATATCCCATAGAAGAGAAATGAATTTCATAAAAATTATTCTATCATAAACATAAACCATTCAGAAAAGGAATAAGAATGGTATATTTGAATCATATCCCTAGAAATTCATAGGTAACATCAATGGATGTAATAATAGATGGAAAATTATTTTGATCTATAATTTAGGAAATTTCATAAGGAAAATATTTGTTATAGTTTGAAAAACACTTTTTAAAACATAAAACATTTTAAAAATACTTTTCTTTGAAAATAATCATGAAAACATATAAATGAAGCTTCAAATAAAATAATAGTTCTAACAATGAGATTTTTCATTCATACCATACACATTAATACAAATACTATTTTCAAATTTTTGGTAATATATAAATGAGAAGTGTTTGAAAAATGAAATAAATATTCCTTTCAAAAAATTTTGTAAACAAATTCAACATTTAGTAGTTTTTTTTAAAATAATAGGAGAATAATAAAAAAAATATTTTTTTTGAAAACATTTTTAGTAAACATTGTTTTGGAAGAAAATAGATTTCCAAATGAGGAGAGAAATAAATTTTTTAATTTCTTAAAAAAAATTCTAAAATATTTTAAGTACCAAAGAGTGAAAAATTGTACTATTACATGGAAATATAATGAATAACCATAATATACAAAAATTTATGAGTTTATTGAGATATTAATAATCAAATTTTATTATGGGAAAGACAATTATAAACAATCTTGATAAATGATAAAATTGTAACCTAAAATCATTATCCCTTTAGTAATGTTGTGTCATAATACCCATGAAGGAATAACATAAAAATGAATATAAAATATAATTAAGATAAATAAATTCACGATATTATATTTCAATAGTGTTGTATATACATATTTTGAATGAATATAGGTTCATACCATAATGTATGTCTCAAAGAAGGGAAACTGAGACAAAAATATATTACGGCGTTAGTAATATTTTGAATAATAATCCCAAATAAAGAGTAACATAATATTTATATTTAAATATCATTAAAATAATTTTATTCATGATATAATATTTCAAAGGAGTAGTATATACAACACATAAAAGAAATTTTCAGTGAATTTACATTTGTCTCCTAGAAATAAAAGAGAGATTCGAAGTCCCTTACCTTAAGTCTAGACATCTGTTAAAAAAATCAATCCTATTGTATAAAAAATAAAATATTATTATAAATATGAACCATATTTATATAAATCATACCCTATATGATTTTATTATTCCCTTTTATTACCTGATAATTAATAATTCCATGTTAAGTTACGTTTCAGGTAATAACCGCTTTGTTTCTTGTATATGTTTTGATTTTATATTTTTGATATTCTTAATTTGATCATGATTTCATCATATCTAGAATTTTAACCATGATATAAATATGATATATATTTATTATATATTTATTTAGAGTAATCCATACATTTTATTAATAAAATATCTAGGTTTTGTTAAAATTCAGTGTCGTGCATAATGCAAGCTGCCCCAATATTGCATATAACTCAATATTAACTTATTGTTTCATTAAAAAAATATATCAAATAAGTTAAATTGATTTGAAATAAAATAACTCATGAAAAATTGGGGTGTTACAATCTAACCCCCTTAAAATTAATTTCTTCCTTGAAATTGGTCACTCAGATAAAAAAAATGAGGATACTTCTACCTCATCATTCCTCAGGTTCCCACATAGCTTCCTCAAGATAGTGGTTTCACCAAAAAACTCTTACCACAATAGTGGTATTGTTTTGTAGAAATTTATCCAAAATATCCAAAATCTCTACTAGTTGTTCCTCATAATAAGATCTTTCTCCATTTGTATGAATTATGATTTCAAGACATGTGAAGAGTCAGGTATGTACTGACTCATGAGGCATATGTGGAACATATAATGGACTTGATAGAGGTTTAGTGGAAGCTCTAGTCGATAGTCTACTGTCCTAATATGATCAAGAATTTTAAAGGGATCGATACCCCTAGGGATTAGTTTACATTTCCTACCAAATCTCATAACCTTATTCCATGGATAAATTATTTGAAACACCTTATCACTGACTTAAAATTATAGATCACATAGAATATTATTAGTATAATTTTTTATACTAACTCCGAGTTTACTTGATGTGTTGTCTAATGGATTTAACCTTATATACCCTTTCTTCAGCTATCATAGGTCCCAATATATTTCTTTCTCTAACATTATTCTAGCTTGTTTGAGCTCTATATTTCTTTACAAAGAAGGCTTCATAAGAAGCCATCTGAATACTTGAGTGAATTATATTGTTGTAATAATTATAAAATAGAGTTAGGTGATGGTCCTAACCACATTTTAAACCAAATATCATGATCTTAAAATATCCTCTAGTATTTGAATTTTTCTTTCATACTGACCATCTATTTGAAGATGATACACATTTTTGAAACTCAACTTTGTATTAAGACCTTACTGAAGACTTCATCAGGACATTAAGGTAATCCTCTAATCCTGATCAGACATGATGGAATGTGGTACTCCATGAAACCTTAAAAATTATTTAATGTATATCCTGGAATGATGATCCAGAAGGAAGTATTCTCTGATAGTGATGAAGTGTGTAGACTTAGTAAGGAAATCAACTACAACCCATATTCTATTATGCCTTTTAAAAATTTTGGGGATTCAAAAAAGAAAATCCATTGTGATGTTTTCCCATTTCCATTATAGTTTGGGTAATGGATGTTACATCCCCTTATAATTTTTTCCTTCAACCTTAACTTGCTGACATACCAAGAACCAAGATACAAACTTGATGATATCTCTCTTCATGAAATCCAACCATAAGTACTCTTTAAAATCCCTATATATCTTACCACTTACCAGATTAATAGAGAATTAAGAACTATGATTTTCCTCTAACAACTCCTTCATAAAATGTTATATAGATAGAACACATACACAGTTCCTTAATCTTATCATTCCATCATGATCAAGGTTAAAATTAGTAACATTTATAACCCTCTTTTATAGCTCTACATATTTATTCTATTACTCTTTAATCTTCTATTTGATAGATGTTTAAAAATTTAATTGGGAAATATAATATTTTCCACTTCCTTCTAGATATCTAGATCCATCCTTTTCAAATCCAGAAATATTGGATCATTTTTAATCCCCATCATGGATAAACAAGAATGATCTTTTCGAATCAAATCATCTTCCACCTTATTCGTATTCCTAGGGTGGGAATGCATTGATCAATCATAATCATTAATAATCTCTAACCATCTTCTTTTGATAATATTAAACTCTTTATATGTGAATATATAGTTTAAACTTTTATAATCGGTATATATATCACTCTCTTCTCCATAAATATAATTCCTTCATATCATTAATGTATAGACTAACATAGCTAACTCCAAATCATGAGTTGGGTAATTTTTATCATGAATTATTAATTATCGTAAGGCATAAGCTATGAGAATGTCATTATTCATAAGAACACATACCTATCCTTTCATGGAAGAAACAGTACATATTAAAAACCCTTATATACTACCATGTAATGTAAACAAAGGTGATATGACTAATCTTCTCTTCAGTTAATTGAAATTTTCCTCACATTCATATGTCTAGAGGAACATGTCTCCCTTATGAGTTAACATGGTCAGAGGATTATATATTTTTCAATAATTATATACAAACTATTGATAATATATTTCTAAACCAAGAAAAATATGGATCTCAGTCATCATGGTTGGTGTGGGACAACATTTAATATCCTCCTTCTTTGATAGATCTACTAATATACCATTTATTGAAATTATGTGGACAAAAAATGAATCCTTTTATAGAATAAATTCACACTTATTAAAAATTTTAACTAGTTTATCCTTAATTAGGGTATTTATTTAAATTCTTAAGTGATATACATTCTCTTAATTTCTCTTTAAGTGGATATAAATATTGTTTATAAATACTACAAAAAAAATGAGCTAATCTCTAAAAAATATATTCATTAAATTAATAAAGATAGCATGGGAATTAATAAGACCGAATGGTAGAGGTATATATTCATATTTTTGATATCTTGTACATATTGTTTCCCTTGGTATATCATATTCTTGAACTTCAATTTATTATATCCAAAATTAAGTTCAATATTGGAAAATTATTGAACTACTCACAGTTGATAAAACAAATCATCAAGATAGGGAATAAGATTCTTGTTCTTAAATTTGATCTTGTTCATCTCCAAATAATCAATGCAGAGTCTCATTGATCCATCTTTATTTAACAAAAAGAATAGGTTAACCCCAAGGTGAAACATTTAGTTGAATGAATCCCCTATCAATGTTTTCTTGGATTTTATTATTCAATTAATAAAACTCAATTGGGTATATTCTATATAGAGTCCTTAGAACTTTTGTGGCACCATGAATGAGTTCTATTTAGAAAATAACATCAAATTTTGGTGGATGGATAGTAATTTTTTTTAGAAAGACATCAAAAAATTCCTTCACAATAGGAATATCATCAATGTGATGTTTATTCCCAACCATATGAGATAAATACCCCTTTTAAATGGGGATTAAGACCCATATAATGGATGTGATATCCATAAGAAGTTCATACTTATCGTCATATTGATACACGATCATAAGTTGGTTTTGAAAATAAAACATGACTTCTTTTCCTCAAAAATTCATGTGAGATTATTGTAGAGAATTCCTATCCATTCTTATGATGACATAAAATCTTAACAGAGGAAGAATGAAAAGATTTATAGGAAGAATATTCCCATAAACATAAACCAATGATGAATCATGTACGTTATTTGATATCATTATACCATTAAGGGGTTTCAATACTAATTCTATATCTCACTATTTTGGGGGAATCTTGATACCATTAGAAAATTATTCATATATGAATGAATAGGTAGATAAAAAGTCAAATAAGACATTAGCAGTTCTAGATTGGATGGTAAGTGTACCTTTAATCATATTGTTATCTCACCCCTTGTCAGAAATAATGATCACATGAGATTTCACCTTATCCATTGGTTTAATTGGTTACTGACATCAATAATCATCATTAACCATTAGATTTGTGCACTGGTTATCATAGTTTCTATACTCCTCGAATTTGAAACACTCAAATGTGGGTGGTTCATTATGTGAAGCTTTCTCTCTATTGGAATAGTTAGCTAACTTCTTCCCATCACACTTTTAATCAATTTACCAATGAACATATCTTCTATAAATAAAACATTTATTAGTCCCCTTTAGATAATTTCCTCCATGTTTCTTCCCATAGTTTGAGCATAAAGGAATTATTATCTTCTTTTCTCAATGGTTTTTTAATTTTTCTTTGAAATACTCTTCATTTTATATACAAAACTATGTGATTGATACATAACTCCAACCTATATTTCCACCATGATATAACATATAACAATATCTTCATATCCACTAAAGTCTCTTATGGATAATGCACTTTAGAGACTTGGTTTTAAGATATCAGAGAATCAACCAACCATACATTTAGGTTAGATGATAATACTAGAAGAGTACTTCACAAGTCTTGTAAAATTTTCCTCATTGGTACTAGCATATTCATCATCCTATTTCTTTAGATCATGTAACACCTTCTCCATCTTCATACAAAGAATACGAGGAATTTAATTACTCAAAAAATATATTGAAATCATCCCAATCCATGGAGTCAATATCATCATGTTTCCTCATATTATTGATAAGAGTTAACCATTTATCTGCTTCACATTATAAATAGTAGAAAACCAAAATGACTTTTCCATGTTCTGAACACTATAGAATGAAAAATTTCTTATCAGTATTGCTGATCCATTATCCAACAAATAGTGGATCATAATACCAACTAAAAGAAGTTGAATGTTTCTTCATAAAGGACTCCATAGATTATTTTTCCCTTCAACATTAATTTAGAAGTACATCATGATTAATATAATGAGAATGTTGTTTGATCATAGTAATGGGATTTTCATTCCAGATCCTATAATTTTTGGATTCTCAGGAGGAAAATCATTTTATTGTACATCAAACTCAACAATAACACCATTCCTTCATGTTATATCCATTTTCTAAAAACAAAACACACAGTATAAGAAATAATAATCATGATGGGAAACCACATAATCATGAGAAATCACTTATAGGATGTATAAATCATGACACCTTCTTTAATTTATGACACCTTAGGTTTATTCTATGTTAATAATAGTCATATTATATTTTAATCCCTCATGATGGTTTATAAAGAGTTTTTATATTTCCAAAGAATATCCCTAGAAGTGTCAAACTAGGTGTGTAGCAGGGACTGTTGTCTTGCATAAGGCAATGATCGAGTCTAGATCAATACACCCTTTTCTGATTTATTACCCCTAGGTACCTCTGTTCTATAGCCACATCCACTTGTATTATCCATACATGGATATACTTTCTTGTAAACCAATCGCTCTATCCTTTACCAAAAATCCTAGTATATTTTCCTATACTTTGACTCATCCTTAGACTTATCCTTAGACATGTACTTAAGGATATCAATAAGGTTTTATCATCCTATTTTTCAATAGTTAAATAAAAATATCCTCTGATACTAACTATAAAAACCAAGGATTATCATACATAGATATTATATCATTATTTTTGAATATTCATTAAATTACACAAACAATCACATGAGTACCTTAATAGTTTAGTTTCTTTGGAAACATGGAAACAAAAAATACTAGTCCATAGGTAAAATACATCATCTCCCAAAAATATATTAATAACTAGAACATTTCTAATACATATTATATATAATAAAATTCTAAAAAACTTGGGGAAAGCAAACCTGAAAAAGGGTGATCTCAGATGCTCAGTAAGGGAAAACAAGGGAGATAGGTATGCATAACATGGATATAAGGGCATGAGAACATGATCATAGCATTTAAAAACCATTAACTACATATCAAAGTTCATAATATTGAGTCATGGAATAAATATTTTCAGTTCATAAGACATGAATCATTAGGGGATCAAATAACATGTGCCATGATAATATAACATTGACATACAACAAAGATTTTCGGCATATACGTAAGCATTGAAAATCATTTCCATAGTAGTCAAGGATCATTTATAAGGCCATTATAGTAGAATGAGTTCACTCCCCAAACCATAATACTAGTCAAGGTTCACTTATAAGACCATTATAGTATAAAAATTCCTTTACTGAACTAAGTTCACTCCCCATTCTATTCCTTTCTATATCATGATATATAAATCTTTAGCCACTACATTAGAGGGATATATATGTCTCACAAATCTCATAATGAATACCATATTTTATGTTCAAAAATATCATAAAATATTCATCATATCATAACCCATGAAATTAAATGGGTTTCAAAAAAAATTCATCATATCATAACCTAAATAAAAGAAACAAGATTCATAATCATTTCACTATCTCATCATAGAATAACCTGTGAAAAAAGAAGTGGGTTTCATAATAATTTGGTCATGGATTAACCCATGGAGGAGAAATAGGTTTCATAAACATCATTTCATAATAAAAATAAACCATTATAAGAAATAATAATAATGGTATCCTTGGATTATATCCCCAGAAAGTCATAGGTAACATCAATGGATGTAATCTTAAATGAAAAATTATTTTCATCGATCATTTAAAATATTTCTTGAGAAAAATATCATTTCCCCTTTGAAAATAACTTTTTAAAACATAAAAATTTTTAAAATATTATTCATTGAAAATAACCATGAAAACATATAAGGGAACTTTAAAGAAAATAATGTTCATAATGACAAGAAGTTTCATTCATACCTTACATGTTAAAATAAGTATTTTTGTTATATTTTCGGTAAAAGCCAAATGAGAATTGTTTGGAAAATGAAATAAATATTCCTTTAAAGTAATTTTTGAAAAACATTAAAACATGTGAACAAATTTATTTTTATAAATCATTGGATAATAATAAAATATTCTTGAAAATAGTTTTAGAAAACAATTTTTTTGGAAGAAAATAGATTTCCAACTAAAGAGAGAAATAAAGTCGAGTTTTCATAATTGTTTTCTCAATGATTTATATAAAAAAGAGAGGGAAAATAGTACTATGACATGAAAATATCATGAATAAATATATTATAATAATATTCATGAGATTATTGAGTGATGGATCATAATATTTTATCATTGGAATTATAATCACAAATAATCTTGATAAATGATGAGATTGTAACATAAAATCATTATCACTTTCATAACTTTGAATCATTAGTCCCATAAAGGGATAAAATACAATGGAACATAAAATATAATTATGATAAATAAATTCATGACATTACATGTCAATGAGGATTTTTATACACCTCAAGAATGAATATAGGTGAATAAAATAATGTAAGTCATAAAAAAGGAATGTTGAAAAAAAATTCGATTACCGGTTTAGTAATATTTTGAATCTTAATCCCCAATAAAGCATAAAATCATATGAAAAAGTAAATATCATTAATATAATAATATTCATGATATAAAATTTTAATGGTGATTTATATACACCACATAAAATAAACGAGTGGTGAATTTTCATATGTCTCCTAGAAATAAAAGAGAGACTAGAAATCCATTACCTTAAGCCTTTAATTTCATTGTACATGTTCAATCCTACCTTATAATAAATATATTCTTATTATAAATATATTAAATAAACATATTTATATATATAATTCCCTATATTATTTTATTATGACTTTTTATTACCTGTTGGTTAACAATTCCATATTAAAGTGATGTTTCATCTAATAACTACTTTGTTTGTCATATATGTTTTGATTTTTTATTTTTGGTAATCTTAAATTTATCATGATTTTATAATAAAAATAATTGATTACATGATATATATTTCATATATATATATATATTAAGTATATATGTTTTATAGTAATCCATACAATTTATTGATAGAAAATGAAATACACCGTTCATGGAGAAGGTATGTCTTACACATACATGTATGGTATTTACATTTTCTTGTCAGATTAAAAGAAAGAAATTTAAATGATATATTATAAATAGAGAATATTGTTTTTCATATATATCTCATATTTTCATTGAATATATCCCTAATAATTTCCATGTAAAGCATAAATGAATCACATCGCTTCGCGAGGTGGTAGTCTGCATTACACACGGGCGACATTATCATATTCCCAAAAATGGAAATCTTGAAGGTATGTGTGATATAATAATTACATAAGAATAATATTATCATAAATATAATATATAAACAATAAATCAATCATTATTTCCATCCATGATAAGTTGTAATGGAAATACAAATGACATCAGTTCTCACGGTGGTAGTCCGCCGTACACACAAACAATGATTTCATAACCCATTTGATGAATGTGGAGATAGTTGTAGGTGATAACCTTAACATAAAAACATATAAATATATTTTATATACTAATTTTATTATATATTAATGGTAAAATAATAATTTAAGTATGTGGAGGAAGAAATGAAATAAAAACGCTCGTTGATGAACGTTACCTCCTCTTTCAGTATCTTCCATAGATTTTCACCAAAAACATTCCGTGGTTTGATTTATATAAAAAATAAGACTTATAGGATGAGATGAGTGAATTTTGGAAATTATTTTCGAAGTTAATGGATGAACCAAATTTCTTTAAGGGGTGAAGAGGAGGGAAGAATGGGTGGCCTTTAATAACTGAGGTGAGTGACACATTTGTATTTTTTTTGAAAATAGAGAATTCCACCCATGTTTTTTCATGTCACAAGGCTCCAACAATGGTCCATTATCTAAAATATAAGGTATAAGGTATAAATATGGCTAAAAATGGGTTTTGGACATGTTTTTTGTTATTTTTAACCCATATATTTTTTGTTTAACCTTAAGTAAAATCATTTTTACCTTAATTGCAGTAAATAATTTTTGTTGTTTTTACTATTAATTTTGGGGAAAATTTATGTTTAACTTATTAGATAATAAAAATTATTCTAATTAAAAATATGGAATCCATTTTTCCAATTTAAATTCACATAAGTTGAAAATTTTAATTTAATATTTATCCCGTAGATGTGATGGGAATGAGGGTTTTAAATGAGAATATTCTCAAAATCTTACAAAGTTTTTATATTGAAAATCAATATGAAATTCATTACAATAGCCTAAATTAAATTAATTAATGAAAAAATTAACTAATTTTACTTTAAATCCAATTTAAAATTTTATTTAACTTTATAAATAAATAAAATGAAAAGGTAGATTTCAAGTAAAATTTAATATTTTCACTATTTATAAAAAATGATTCTTTTCAAAAAAATCCAAAAAAATTCACCCTAAACTAATTATGAATTGATTATTTCAAAAATTAATTTTATTTTATAATTTTAATTCTATAAATTTATGAAAAATTAATTTAATTATTGATCAAAAAAATAAATAAAAAACATATTTTTGAGAAAAAGTATTTTCGAAGCATATAGATACTTTACTGAAAATTAAGTACTTTTTTTATAAATATGTTAACTTTATATAAAACCATTATAATTAATTTTAAAAAGTACTTATTACTGTTTATATTTATAAGTTTAATGTCTAGGTTATAACAGTCATGTTTAAATAACTATATTAATAATATATTGTGGTTTTGATAAAACTCAGTGTTGTGTATAATGCAAGATAACCCAGTGTTTCATGTAGCATAGACATAACATGAGGTTTATTATAACAAAAGATATAACATAAATTTAATTTATTCAAATTAATAAAATTCATAAAAACATGGGGTGTTACAAGTTGGTTTGGGTATGAATTATAATAGGCTCTATCAACATTAACATTTTATGTAAATCTTATAATTCAATGAAAAGACTCAAAATCATGAATAAACTCACCCTACACTATTATCATATGAATGAAAGAACTAATATAATCAAGGGATCCTATAATAAACTTGTAATCTCATTTTGTACCCATAGTGAATGGTCAATATCACTCTTTTAAATGAGTGAATTATCCTATTAAAACACATTGAAGAAACCACTCACCATTATTCCTTTCAAACCATAACTCCACCTGTATGATATTTGATTTAATTGGAGGGAGATTTTTATGCATAAACAATGGATGAGTAGTAGTGTTAATGGAATATATATCAGATATGTAATGCCCCGACCCCAGATACCCAGAGTCGGTGCATTACTTCGTAACATTGGCATGATCACGAAAGATCAAGTCTCAAAAGACCGATTAGTTTAGTAGCCTTGGAAACACTAGATACATTCGTAAACGTTACATTACATCATAAAGTAAAAAAACCACAATAACAAAGTCTCCATAGTCCACACTCATATCCTCTTCTGACAATCCCTGCAGGTCATTCATAAAATACTTCTTTACATCCTGGAAAATATTAAAACATTGAAAGGGGTGAGCTCAGATGCTCAGTAAGGATAACAATATTGCGGAAGCTTTCATAAATAAACATTTAAATTTAAGGCAATGTATAACTAAAATAAAAGCCTTTTTAAACTTGAACTTCAGCATAATATGGCAAAAATAAAATTAAATAATGCCATTTACTTACTCACATGGATATTCTACTAGTCGAATAATCACATGCAATATCAATAACCACTTTCATAATGAGGGAATGTATAATGCCAGACATTCTGAAACATTTTGTCAAGGCCTCGTCCAAGACGTCTAAAATGATTAAGGCCTCGGCCAAAACCATAAATCAAATTGGGAAAGGGCCTCGGCCAATTCCACTTCTAGTTGTCTCATGAGACCTACCGATGCATCGAGGAGCTATTGCGGGCTCCACCCGTCACTTATTAAGTCCAATACATTCCTCATATGAATAGGTTTAAACATATCATAAACCATAACATAATCGTATCTCATAAAACATGCATAAAGGAAACATAAAATTTCCACATTTCAATCACAAGATACCAATACAACACATTGATATAATAAAAACGCTTTCAATACCATTTTCAATACCAAAATAAAAGTAAGTTAAAACTTTGTATTTATTTTTCATTAAAAAAATGATGGCTTGTAGAGGAAGCCGAAACTCAAATAATGGTCATGACGGCGGAGAAGTCATTGTCGCCGCATAAGTACGGAAAGAAAAACATTCCCTTTTGTCGTTTAGCAAAACGCTTCGTATAAAAAAGATTCCTTTTGAATAAACGTAAAAGTCAAAGGGGTTTATACACCGTATAAAAGAAAGTTGTGTATAAAACCAAATATGCCTCAATGAAAGGGGATTGATACTAAGTCCTTAAAAAGATCATTTTTTTTAAATAAAGTACATCTATAATGTGTATTCACTATAATTACACATAAATAATGTAAAAATACAATATAGGACATAATAATATCATGACATAATTTGAAAGTAGGAGATTAACCCAAAGAATGGAAATTGGGTTAAGAAGTTCCCTTACCTTGCGTCCTGTCCTGACTCGACCGTTCTTTAACCTCCTGAATAATAAAATAGAGTTAATTCCTATTTACCTAAGAACCTTTTTCATGTTCATTATTCCTTTTATATCCCTTATTACCATGTTATGAACATTATGTAATTATTTAAGTTAATAACGGTCGTTTTGTCGATCTTTGGTACTTGAGTCAAAAATAAACTTCCTATAATTTCAAGTTGTTCATGTTGTGAAATATCCATTCTATCCAGAATTATATTCATGATGTAGATATCATATATATATATCCAGTATATACATTCATTCATAATTTCACGTAACATTTAGAGGTAAGAAATGAAATGCACCGTTCATGGAGACGGTAAGCCGTACGTACGCATGAACGCTACTTTCATTTCTATTTTGTATTTAATGGAACGGAATCATAATGATATAAATTTATAATATAATTACTGTATAATATAGTGTATAATACCATTTAATCCATCCTTTATACATCCCACATATGGCATTAACGATTCAAATCACTTTGAGGGGGCGGTAGTCCGCACTTCCTAAAATGAAATTATCGCGTTTTACCCATAATGGAAATCATAAAGTATGCCATAAATGAGAAATACAGAAGCATAAGTAAAAAATAAACACATTATATATCATATATAAATATAGTGACATCTTAATGGCCACCTTTGAAGGTGTTATATGAGTGTTGAACAATCATCGTTTCGTGAGGCAGAAATTCGCCATCCACAGAAACCGTATGTTCTTTAACCATTAGATGTAGGTGTGTGTAAGTGTAGCTGGAATACTTCTTATAACAAAATCCTAGTATATTGAGTATACTGGTGTTGTTACAAAATAAATGAATAAAACGAGTTTAGGGGGTTGGAGAAGAAAAATAAAACAAAACAACATTTGAGAAGACATTACCTCAAAATCGGGTAACTCTTTTTGATTTGAGCCAAAGGCTTTCCTTGAGAAGAGTTCTGACCAAAGTGAGGCTTCTAAGAGTAAGAGGGGGAAGTTGGGAGAGTATTTGGGAAGAGGTTGGCCGAGCCAAATGGCTTGAAGGTGTGAATAAGGTGGGAGAGGTGGGGGCCTTTTATAAGTGGAGAGGAGGGGCTCTTTTGGAAAGATTGAAATGTTACATTATTACACAATGCTTTTCGGATTCTAAAGGTCCCACACTCATATAATTAGTGGATAAGGTGATAAGGGTTCAAAATATACCCATACAATAGTCTTTGGACAAGTGTAAGCCTTGGATTTTACATTATCTTTTCATTTTATTAAAATCGTTAAATAATGAGGTCATCGCTGCATCATAATGATGTCATAAATAATTTAATTTATTTAATGTCTAAAAATTATAAAAAAATACTATGATGTATGAAATCTTTTTAGCTTTCTAATTAATATTTATAGTCAAAATTCGGACATGTGTAACCCCACTTAAAAACTGTTTTAGAAAA
Organism: Viscum album; assembly: GCA_963277665.1. Taxonomy (NCBI): domain Eukaryota; kingdom Viridiplantae; phylum Streptophyta; class Magnoliopsida; order Santalales; family Viscaceae; genus Viscum; species Viscum album. Next base: position 738,831,505 of record OY728123.1, on the reverse strand, counting down.
ACAACTCATGTTTGTGTCAATTTAATTTTAACATTAAATAAATATATATTAATGTCATTTTCCAACTAAAGTGGATCCACGGGGTCCCCAAGTTGACCCATGGGTTTTCTTGTTCGGCCATGACTCATCCAATAGGATTAGGACAAGTGTCAAGCTCATATCATATTATTAAAACATTGTTTTTACCTTAAACTACACTAATTACCTCTAATCGCGATTAAGAACTTAAAAGTTACTATTCACCAAAAAATTATTTTAATCTCATTGAACCACATTTTATTTCTTAATGACAACCATGTATGTCGGATTTTTGAAAATCAAATCACAGAAGTGGTAATATTTCATTTAAACGAAAAATCAGTTATTTAACTACCACTTAGTGGTTTCACTATTCATCAAAAATTGAAGTTTTTCAGAACAATGCCAAAATTTCACCCTAATCTATAATTGATATTCCGAATTCAAAAATGATGTCTATTTTACAAAATTCCAAACATATAAGTTGCATTAATTAATTTTATAATTAATTCCCGTTGTCACAACAAATAGCGTGTTTTTAAGAAACAATTTATATCAAAAGATTGGCAATTGTTTATGTCCAATTTCAATGTAAAATCAATTCTAATGACCACCATTGGATAAAATGGTAAAAATATATTCTAATTATAATTTAAAACCACTAAATAGTATAATTTATCACAATAAATTATTTTGATTAAAAAAGTTGTTTTAAGTATTTTTCACTATTCATAAAAAAAATTGGAAGTTCTCAGAAAGTTACAAAAAATTCAAATTTGGATAATTTAGATATTACGAATACAAAAATGAAGTCCATTTTGAAATATAAAATTTCTATAATTTTAAAAAGTGGTTATTACTATTCATAACGGCTACTTTGATTAGTCGCGGTGTTTTAGAACTCGAAGTTGCGTACAATGCAAGCTATTGCATTATTAAATGAGAAGTGTATCGTGGAAGCTCGGGGTGTTACATTCTCCCCTCCTTCAATAAATTGCGTCCTCGCAATTTGAAATTTTTCTTTGAAAATAAAAGGTTGAAAAGAGAAAATACCTTTGAGGAAAACCCACATCGGAAATAAAATTAATAAATATATAACATTAAAAGAAAGCAAGATAAGTACAAAGGTCACCCGATATAGCCCATTCTAGGATTCTATGAAAATATGGATATGGAGGAGAAACAAACCATCAAGGTCTGATGGAGAGTTATAGAAAACAGGATTAGGAGAATGTTTAACCACAAGAAAATCACAAACTTGTGATTGGTTAAACGGTCATTGAATCCCCAGTTGGAAAAGTTTACCGACAACATTTTTGTTTTAAGTTACCTTTTATAATGTTGAGGAATTTATTTAGGAGATTTACTAAGAACGTAAGGGAATATACATACTTGTTATGTATACTTTCATTCGTTAATAAATTTTTACCACAAACCCAACTTTTACTCCAAATGGTAACGGAACTCAAAAATATTCTATTTATCCTAATTGTATAAGGTTCCAAATGTTAACACATACCATTTAGATTAGTAAAACTATTTTGTAATAACCAGGGAATTCCTGTAGGCTAGTGGTAGGAAATAAAGGCTTGTCGCACTATGGTTGTGGGTTCGATTCCTGCAGCTTTGTCCGATGCGACGGGTTATTCCCCACCCTGCCGGTTGTCCTTTTCCTAAAACAATAGTATCATAATATTCCAAAAATAATCTTCATAAATTTTTTAACCTTAAATAATACTATCCAAAGATCAACTTAATCCACTCCAACCTTTATAGTTATCCAAAATACCTCTGTCCAGACTTTCTCTAAAAGGTCTCTTAATTCCAAAATCAATTTATCAGATTCCCCAAACAAAGTAAAGTTTCTCTTATTGTCACATAATAAAAATATAATTACCTTCATCATATTAAAACCTTACTGAAATCAAAAAGTACTACAGTACAATCCTTATATATATATATCAAATTATTCTAATAACCAAAATATAATCCATGAGTCCAAAAGCACCATTACATTAGTTATTCTGCTTCAACTGTAGTAACAACATAAGATTGTCCTTGATCCCTTGGCCTTTTCTGAGGTAAGTTTCCCTGACGCTTAGGACATTCATTTGCATAATGAACCATTTCTCTACAATTATAGCATTCAAATTTGATAGCCTCTTTCTTTCCCTTGCAATCACGAGCCTGGTGACCCTTTTCTCCACATTTATAAAAAACTCCCATTCCTTTTAGACAAGTACCAGGGTGATTCTTCCCACAATTATCACATAATGGAAAATCCTTCTTTCCCCTTTTCCCTTTATCTGTCTCTTGTTCCACCGTTCTCTTCTTCTCTTGCTTTACTTTGTTGTCATAAGACTTAGAGAATTCCTTTTCTGTCTTGATAGCACACGAGACAATATCTTCATATGATGAGAAGGATTGTGATACTAAAGCTCGACGGAGAAATGGTTTTAACCCATCAAAGAAACGATCAATCTTACTCCTTGGGTTATGTATATAATCTGCAGCATACCTCGCTAACCTTGTAAAGTTGGCCTCATACTTTGCGACATTCTCATCCTCCTTTTGTTTCAGAATCAGAAATTGCCTTTCCATATCTGCTCTATGATCATGAGGAAAGTATTAAGAAAATATCTTTGAACTCCCTCCATTCCATATTCGATATGTCATCATCTTCCTTTGTGTTTTGAATCAATGACCACCATTGATCAGCATCTCCAGTGAGGCGGTAAACTGCCATGATAACCTTTTCCCTTTCACTACTCCCCAAGGCATGGAATATTTTCTCTAAGGAATTTATCCATTGCTCAGCTACTATAGGATTTATACTCCCATTGAAGGTTGGTGGTTTTTGCCTCATGAAGTGGTCTAACATTGATCCTCCACGTTGCGGATCAGGGTGGTCCATACGAGTAAGGTTATTATTCATAACCTGAGTGAGTTGTCCCAGTATGGTAATAAGTTGATCAGCACCAGTTGTATCTCCAGCTCCACAATAATTATCTTGAGCAGGAGGGAAATCCCTACACGGAGTGCGTGCATTGATACGGTTTCCATTCCTTCCACTAGGCGCCATTTCTAAACAATGACATAAACTATATTAGTTTATAAATCAAAATACATAATTCCATACTTGTAAGATACTTAACATAAATTGAACTATTTATGGATATAATCCATAAAAATGTTTTCTTTGAGGAAGTATATACTCATAACCCTTCATAGTGGTTTATAAAGAAAATGAGAATTATCCAAAGCATATCCCCTGGGAGTGTCGTAACCAAGAGTGCAGCAAGGCCCGTTGTCGTGCACCATTTCCCGTTCGAGTCTAGCTCAAAGCGGTGTTTTCGGGTTTTACCCCTAGGTACATCTGTGCCAGAGCCGCCTCTACTTGCTCATATCCAGACAGGGATGTATTGCTCAGAAAACTCACAAAATCTCTACAATAACAAAATTCTAGGAAGTTCTTCTATATTAATCCTCAAAGTCTATCTTTGGGCTATGTGCTCTAATCAGAGTTTATCTAAATATAGCTTCCAAGGTTAGTACTAAACTGCCTCTGATACCAACTGTAACGCCCCGACCCCAGATACCCAGAGTCGGTGCATTACTTCGTAACATTCGCATGATCACAAAAGATCAAGTCTCGAAAGTCCGATTAGTTTAGTAGCCTTGGAAACACTAGATACATTCGTAAACGTTACATTACATCATAAAGTAAAAAAACTACAATAACAAAGTCTTCATAGTCCACACTCATATCCTCTTCTGACAATCCCTGCAGGTCATTCATAAAATACTTCTTCACATCCTGGAAAATATTAAAACATTGAAAGGGGTGAGCTCAGATGCTCAGTAAGGATAACAATATTGCGGAAGCTTTCATAAATAAACATTTAAATTTAAGGCAATGTATAACTAAAAAAAAAAGCCTTTTTAAACTTGAACTTCAGCATAATATGGCAAAAATAAAATTAAATAATTCCATTTACTTACTCACATGGATATTCTACTAGTCGAATAATCACATGCAATATCAATAACCACTTTCATAATGAGGGAATGTATAATGCCAGACATTCTGAAACATTTTGTCAAGGCCGCGGCCAAGACGTCTAAAATGATTAAGGCCTCGGCCAAAACCATAAATCAAATTGGGAAAGGGCCTCGGCCAATTCCACTTCTAGTTGTCTCATGAGACCTACCGATGCATCGAGGAGCTATTGCGGGCTCCACCCGTCACTTATTAAGTCCAATACATTCCTCATATGAATAGGTTTAAACATATCATAAACCATAACATAATCGTATCTCATAAAACATGCATAAAGGAAACATAACATTTCCACATTTCAATCACAAGATATCAATACAACACATTGATATAATAAAAACGCTTTCAAAACCATTTTCAATACCAAAATAAAAGAAAGTTAAAACTTTGTATTTATTTTTCATTAAAAAAATGATGGCTTGTAGAGGAAGCTGAAACTCAAATAATGGTCACGGCGGCAGAGAAGTCATTGTCGCCGCATAAGTACGGAAAGAAAAACATTCCCTTTTGTCGTTTAGCAAAACGCTTAGTATAAAAAAGATTCCTTTTGAATAAACGTAAAAGTCAAAGGGGTTTATACACCGTATAAAAGAAAGTTGTGTATAAAACCAAATATGCCTCAATGAAAGGGGATTGAGACTAAGTCCTTAAAAAGAAATTTTTTTTTAAATAAAGTACATCTATAATGTGTATTAACTATAAGTACACATAAATAATGTAAAAATACAATATAGGACATAATAATTTCATGACATAATTTGAAAGTAGGAGATTAACCCAAAGAATGGAAATTGGGTTAAGAAGTTCCCTTACCTTGCGTCCTGTCCTGACTCAACTGTTCTTTAACCTCCTGAATAATAAAATAGAGTTAATTCCTATTTACCTAAGAACCTTTTTCATGTTCATTATTCCTTTTATATCCCTTATTACCATGTTATGAACATTATGTAATTATTTAAGTTAATAACGGTCGTTTTGTCGATCTTTGGTACTTGAGTCAAAAATAAACTTCCTATAATTTCAAGTTGTTCATATTGTGAAATATCCATTATATCCAGAATTATATTCATGATGTAGATATCATATATATGATATATATCCAGTATATACATTCATTCATAATTTCACGTAACATTTAGAGGTAAGAAATGAAATGCACCATTCATGGAGACGGTAAGCCGTACGTACGCATGAACGCTACTTTCATTTATATTTCGTATTTAATGGAACAGAATCATAATGATATAAATTTATAATATAATTAATGTATAATATAGTGTATAATACCATTTAATCCATCCTTTATACATCCCACATATGGCATTAACGATTCAAATCACTTTGAGGGGGCGGTAGTCCGCACTTCCTAAAATGAAATTATCGCGTTTTACCCATAATGGAAATCATAAAGTATGCCATAAATGAGAAATACAGAAGCATAAATAAAACATAAACACATTATATATCATATATAAATATAGTGACATCTTAATGGCCACCTTTGAAGGTGTTATATGAGTGTTGAACAATCATCGTTTCGTGAGGCAGAATTTCGCCATCCACAGAAACCGTATGTTCTTTAACCATTAGATGTAGGTGTGTGTAAGTGTAGCTCGAATCCTTCTTATAACAACATCCTAGTATATTGAGGATACTGGTGTTGTTACAAAAGAAATGAATAAAATGATTTTAGGGGGTTGGAGAAGAAAAATAAAACAAAACAACATTAGAGAAGACATTACCTCAAAATCCGGTAACTCTTTTTGATTTGAGCCAAAGGATTTCCTTGAGAAGAGTTCTGCCCAAAATGAGGATTCTAGGAGTAATAGGGGGAAGTTGGGAGAGTATTTGGGCAGAGGTTGGCTGAGACAAATGGCTTGAAGGTGTGAATAAGGTGGGAGAGGTGGGGGCCTTTTATAAGTGGAGAGGAGGGGCTCATTTGGAAAGATTGAAATGTTACATTATTACACAATGCTTTTCGGATTCTAAAGGTCCCACACTCATATAATTCGTGGATAAGGTGATAAGGTGATAAGGGTTCGAAATATACCCATCCAATAGTCTTTGGACAAGTGTAAGCCTTGGATTTTACATTATCTTTTCATTTTATTAAAATCGTTAAATAATGAGGTCATCGCTGCATCATAATGATGTCATAAATAATTTAATTTATTTAATGTCTAAAAATTATAAAAAAAATACTATTGTGTATGAAATCTTTTTATATTTCTAATGAATATTTATAGTCAAAATTCGGACATGTGTAACCCCACTTAAAAACTGTTTTAGTAAAACAAATCATGTTTGTGTCAATTTAATTTTAATATTAAATAAATATATATTAATGTCATTTTCCAACTAAAGTGGATCCATGGGGTCCCCAAGTTGACCCATGGGTTGTCTTGGTCGGCCATGACTCATCCAATAGGAGTAGGACAAGTTTCAAGCTCATATCATATTATTAAAACATTGTTTTTACCTTAAACTACACTAATTACCTCTAATCGCGATTAAGAACTTAAAAGTTACTATTCACCAAAAAATTATTTTAATCTCATTGAACCACATTTTACTTATTAATGACAACCATGTATGTCGGATTTTTGAAAATCAAATCACAGAAGTGGTAATATTTCATTTAAACGAAAAATCAGTTATTTAACTACCACTTAGTGGTTTCACTATTCATCAAAAATTGAAGTTTTTCAGAACAATGCCAAAATTTCACCCTAATCTATAATTGATATTCCGAATTCAAAAATGATGTCTATTTTACAAAATTCCAAACATATAAGTTGCATTAATTAATTTTATAATTAATTCCCGCTGTCACAACAAATAGCGTGTTTTTAAGAAACAATTTATATCAAAAGATTGGCAATTGTTTATGTCCAATTTCAATGTAAAATTAATTCTAATGACCACCATTGGATAAAATGGTAAAAATATATTCTAATTATACTTTAAAACCACTAAATAGTATAATTTATCACAATAAATTATTTTGATTAAAAAAGTTGTTTTAAGTATTTTTCACTATTCATAAAAAAAATTGGAAGTTCTCAGAAAGTTACAAAAAATTCAAATTTGGATAATTTAGATATTACGAATACAAAAATGAAGTCCATTTTGAAATATAAAATTTCTATAATTTTAAAAAGTGGTTATTACTATTCATAACGACTACTTTGATTAGTCGTGGTGTTTTAGAACTCGAAGTTGCGTACAATGCAAGCTATTGCATTATTGAATGAGAAGCGTATCATGGAAGCTCGGGGTGTTACATGATATAGCTCCTCTAAGCACCACCTCCATTTTCACACTAAGATTTTTGAGGAAATAAAGTACAAATTAAGTGAATAAATTCAAGAAAACCACTATGGTTCCCCTAAAACCACTAAAAATGGTTTATTGTTCGATAATATTGGATTTCAAGAATACTGGGTACATCACAAGGGTGGAAATTTTTTTACAAAATATGGGATAATATAATAGTATATCATGGAAAAACAATTAGTATAATTATTATTAAAATATAAAAATATGGAAAATTTCTATTCTAATTGAGACCAGGATGAAGTTCAAGGACTGAATACCTTTATAGTGGGGAGAAGAATCATATGTATAATAGTTTCTCAATCCTTTTACTCCCCCTAAATGAATTTTAGTGTTACGATTATGAATTGTGAGTTCTTCTTCTCTTCCATAGATTAATGGAACATGTACAACATTGAGGGACATCATTAACAGATCTATAAATATTTAATATTCTATATTTCATGAAATTATTTAATGATAAGTTGATCCTTCTAATATTGGATGCATATCGTATGGATCATTTAAGACATTCTTCCATTATTTTTCCAATCCATGGGAATTTTTGTATTTTTATTTTAGTTTAATATTTTCCAAATTCGGGAATTTGGGATTTTGATCCTTAAATCCAATATTTGGTTAATCCTTGAATCAAAAAGTTGAAAGAAATTCACGATTGATTGATTTTCATGTGTGGTTGATCTGGGAAACAATATCTCTTGCAGTAGATGCAATCTTAAATTTTGTTTGGATTCAAATAATCCCATAGACACTTTAACCATTTAAAGTAGATTCGAATAGTCATTTGATTGATCATAATCTCTCTTTGTGGTCAATTGAGTCCTTAATGTTTATCCATACACAATTAGTTATTATATTCATGTAGTTTCCTATGATGAAAGTTTTTTTTCATGGTATGAACATGAATTCACTTGAGCCTTCACATAAACAGTCAAGCCTATTTTCATGGTTTATTGAGGCTCACGGTTAATTAATGAATTCACTTATAGTCGCTTCAATACTTGTGAAAATATAGACTATTCTAGTTGATTTAGTTTTAATTTGAGGTCATTTAAAAAAATTTATAATTTTCTCACATGGTCGATCTAGTCATGAAAAGTTGAGAGTCAGGATCAATTGAACCTCATTGTTGATCCTCACTTGCAGTGGATTTTTTACCACTATCTCTTACCTTTTCTACTTTCCATCATGCAATAGTGAAAAAATAATTTAACTTAGGCCTTTCAAGTTATAATGAAAATTATTGAGAACATTTAAGAATATAATTAAATGCCTTTAAATAGGGGAATACCAATTCTTCAAATCAATGTATGAATTTTACACTAATAAAAATTGATTAAAACCACTAAAAATCATGATTAAATTTATTTACACTTTAAAGTCAATATTTATAAAATTAATAATTATGATTTATTTTCCCATGTTTGTTTTATTTACTATTTAATTTCCATTAAGAATTAGTTTGAAAATAGAGAAAATTTGTCTCTCATCACTCCCCTATATTTACACTATTATACCCCCATACAACACACAAAATTATATTTATTAAAAAATAAAATTTTAAAAAATATATTTACACATACTAGGTTCAAATAAACATAATGAAGAATAAAAAATTAATGATTTATCCATTTTTGAAATTTTATGATTTATATGTGAATCATTTTGACTATGTCACTTCATTTCAAGAAATTTCTAGAGTTCTATAAATGCTGAAAAATTTGATTTAAGTGGAATTAAAAATTTATCATGGGGAACATTAAAAGAACACTCTCCAAAATTCCCTTTAAAAAGATTCATTTTCCCACTTCCTTGATAAAACTCAAATGATACTATTATAATTGAATTTACGTATTCTTTATTTGTGTTCAACTTTACCCTCGACTAAACGAATTTATTATTTATAATTAGGCACTTATTTGAGATTTTCTCAGCTATGTTTGTGAAAATAATTTATTTAATCTACAAATGGATTTTTTTTACTCACACACCCATTTACTAAATATCTCATAATTTTATTATGGGATCCAATTTCCCTTTTTCCTATAGTTTAAAATGATTTATATGATTATCTTTTGGGTCAAATACCTTATGTATAATATTTCACAAACTTTAAGTTACACAGGTTCAAGTTCAATTTTTCATATTCATAATGTTATAATCTCAATTAGAATAAAATATTTTCAATAATACTAATTTAAATAGTTATATAATAGAAGTTTCATAAAAATATAGGACATGATTACTCATTAATCATGAACTATGAATAGTTTTAGAATTTTTGAAATCCTCAAAACTAGAAGTAAATCATATACTGGGAAGGTAAGTAGTTAAAGATAAAAATTCCTATTCTAAAATACACATAAAATTCTACAATAGATAATAAATCAATCATTCATAAATATTTATTAACATATTCTATAACATTAAAAGACTTTTAAACAAATTATTACATGTTTTTAACAAAAATATCCAAAAAACACAACCCAAAGGCTTAGAGGCCCTATGTATTTGGAATAATAGGTTCATAATAAAAAAAGATAAAATGATTTTTTTTTATTTTAATATTGATAATGAGATCCAAAATCCCTTTGATATATTAAATTTTATATGACATCCTAGGGAATACATAAATTAAAGCAGTGAGACAAAAATCCTGGTAAGTGAATAAACATGATAATAAAGAAAGCATATAAGTCAAAGGGAATAAAATGATATCATAAAATTAAAGGATCATGTATAATCATTTGGGGAATGAAATAAATAATTTAGTATCATAAGATAATTGATTTTTTGGAATATCACAAAATATAAAATACGACATATGTATAAGTCAAGGCTTACCACCAAGACAATATCACATGGTGGATGGAGTCCCATTATGGATTAAGTTTACTAAATAATACCATACATATCATCTCATGATACATAAATATTAAAAAATTAATTGTATAACTATCTAGGCTTACCCATCATAACATGTATGCAATTATGTGTTCCAATAATAAAAATCAAATGTTAGACATAAACATAAGAATTACCCATCGAATGAAATGGGTTGCATAAACTTTTTTTATATCACAATAAAAGTATATTTATTTAATATTTCAAATATAAGAATAAATTTAATATTTTGGTAATTTATATCTGAATAAATAATCATGGGCCTAAAATTTTTTATTTTAAAAAATTTCACGAGAAAGGGTAGAGAATTGGGTATAAAGATTTACTTACAAAATTATATTTTAAAGAATCAGTTACAGAATTTTTCAAAAAGAATGAAAATGAATTTTTCTTTCAAAAAAATAGTTAATATAGAATTTCTATCCCTAATATATTCATTTATTTGATTAAATCATTAACTGGAATATAAAATTATAGAAGTGTGTCATTTAAAAGGATTTATGGATAGAAAGGTTCCCCTTAATCAGGTTTGATTTTAAAGAAGGATTATGAAAATTGAACATATTCCTTTAATAAACCCATCAAAGGAAGGGATAGTAAGCTAGGTATATATGTAATAGGAATATATACAGAATTTAAAATCATTAAATAACATTAAAATAGATATATAATGTGATTTTTAGAGAGAATTATTATAAATCACTTAAAATAGGGTGGCTCAGAGAGATCCCTTTCCTTAGGTTCTGGCAGTGTTTTGACCTTTCATTTAACCTACTAAATAATAAAATTAGATTTATTAATTAATTTATTTAGAAACATTTTAATATATATTTTATTAATATAATTATATTATGTTCACTTACCATAATTTCAATGTCATTTAATGTTTAATTTCATTGTTTTGAGGGTTTTTGTATCATGGTTCTAAGGTTGGATCACTTCTATAAAATTATTGAAGTTATTTTCATGTGGGACTATAAATAAAAAAGTGAAATGAAATGATATTAATTTATTATTGATATTTAAATATTAATAAATATAATTTTTTATGACATAGTGTTGATTCATTTTGTAAAAACGTTAATGTTATACAGTTTTTTCATTTAGGCAGTTTTACCTTTCCATCATGACCACAATTCGTTTTATTTAATATTATGGAAATATATTAGTTTTATAACTTGAAATAAGTTATTTTATTCTTATTATCATAATATTTAACTATATTAATATTTCTATAACCAGGATTGAATATGGTTGATAAAAATGATGTACGTTGTTCATGGAGGCGGTGAATCCACCGTAATATGAAAAATATTCATTATTAGAGAGAGGAGTTTGTATAATGTTTATTACATTGAAAAAATAAAATTAAAATATATTTAAAATAATGTAGAAATTATGTGATGTTTTATTGGGGATTTTATGAGTAGGTAGATTAAGTAATGAAGTTTAAAGAGATAGACAGAGAATATTACCTCTTAAATGTCGCCACTTGAAACACACACTAAGACACTTTTGTTTTTTATTTTGGTGGGAGTAGAACTAATGAAGAAATATGGGATATTTTAATGAATATTTTGGTATATTTAAATTAATATACAAGGCTTTGATGTTTTGAGAAGGGTTGGTGAGGGATAGTATTTATAAGGGGATGAAAGAGGTGTTTTTTGAATGTTATATTCATTAGATTATTATGTCGGATCCAAACTTCCAATAGTGTTGAGTCTTGTGACGATATATAGTAAATGGTATACTTTATTTTTATCTAATTGTTTCTTATACCATTTGATATGAAATGAATCATGTATTTAACTTTTAATGTAAAATATGCTGGTTTCTCATATTTCACTATTCAAGAAAAAATCAACTATTTTAGAAAAATACTATAAATCCACACTAATTTTTTTTGACATGTAGATTAAAAAAATGAAATAAATTTTATGAAAATAATTTTCTAAATATGAAATTTTATCATTTTAATTAATATGATTATTTAGTTGAAAAGATACCAAATTTAATATTATGATCAATTTTCTAACCCTGCGAAGAATTGATTATGGGTTTATAAAACAAAATTATAATTATAAAAAATTATTATATTAATTTTAAAACCCATTTTATGAAAATAATTTTTTTTTAAATAAATATTTTATTTAAAAAAATGAAAATATAATTTTTATATTTTACATAAATACAAACACTTATTTTTTCATTTTTTTAAATATTTACTTGTTCTATGATATAAATACATTATATTTACATTTTATCAGATATCAAAATATTATTTTACACCTAAATAGTTGAGGATATTGTTATATCATCCAGATTTTGATTCATAATGGTCATATTACTTTTTCAATAGCTAAATTACTATTCCAACTATAAGATTACTATTCCAACAACTAGATTTGTAACGTTCATATGAGTTCCCTATATTCTATAAATACATTAGATTTTATTCATTATTATTTAAATTATATATTCTCAAAATGTCATAGATTTTTTCATTTTCAAAATAAATATTGTATTATTAATATATTTTTTTTTCATTTTCTATAGTTTTGTTCATTAGTACAGTTATTCTGGTGGAACAACCATATCTAAATTTTTATATAATAGTTATCTTCATTTATATTTTTATCCAATTATAATATTTTCAATTCATATGGCTATATTAATTCTCTATGTTTACTATTCAAATTAATGTAATAATTTTTTTTGATTTAATCAGGTGGTTCAAGTGGTTTATATAATACCACATTACTATATATAACACATTTATATAAGAAAGGAAATTTGTTTGATAATAATTCTTGGTTGTTACATTCTTCCCATCTTAATAAATTTCAACCTCAAAATTTTATTTTACATACTAAGGTGAAAACATTTGGGGTAACCTTTTCTTCATTTCATCCTATGGTTCCCATGTTGCCTCCTTGTACTTATGGGTTCACCATGGTATTTTTCATTAATTATTTGAATTGTGGTGAGGAAATTTATCTCTATGATCCAATGTTTTCACCAGCTACTCCTCATAAAAGAGATCATTTTCTAGCTATATCACCTTTTAATTTAGTTCATGTGATGGATCAAGTCGGTACATCCCCAATAGGGATACGTTGAACACATCATGTACTTGAGATAGAGTTAAAGGAATTTTTAGTTGATAAAAAATGACTCTAATGCTATTGATAATCTCAAATTAAATGATATACATGGGCCTTGGATTTTACATATTCTCAAATCTCATGAATCTCTTCTATAAAGGTATATTGAAAAACACTTTGTCACTAAACTGAAACTCCATATTTCTTCAATGGTTATCAGTATATATTTTCTGTTGACTCTGACCTACCCTGATGTGCTGGTGAATGTATTTTTCATTTTTATGATTTCTTTATCCATTTTGGGTCCCAAAAACTTGTGTTCACCTACTTTATCCCAATATATATGTGTTATATATCCATTCCTATAAATTTATTCATATGAAGCCAATTGTTTTTTTGAGTGGAAAATATTATTCTATTAGATCTCAACCATAGGAATATATTCATAACATCATCCTTTAAAGTTAATGAAATAGTCTCTCAACATGTCTTATACAGTCTGGAATTATACTCATATTTGGTATCATTTTTGGGGGTGATAAGTTGCAATGAAGTTCAAAATAGTTTTTATAGCATTTTGGATACTTTTATAATAATTGACAGTGATCCTTAGATTTCAAATTAATACAATTGATAGTTGTTTTCAATGTTTCATAACCACTTATTTGATACATATCCTTTCAAGTTTACTGAGTGATAAGTCATCTCAAATAACAATTTAGTGAGAAATATTTATAAGAAAACCCCACACAACCCATATAACATTATTTCATCTTTATGGATTTGTAATTCTAATGAAAAAGTCAATGGTGGGGTTATCTAATTACCATTTGGGTATGGGTAATGGTTATGTCATCCCCTTTTACTTTTTTTCTTTCAATGATCACTTGATGATATACAAGGAACATTGATTTTAATTCTATGATCTCATTATTTATATTATTCCACCAATAGTGCACTCAAATATCTTGATAAATATTCATGCTCCTTGGGTGGATGTGTAAGGTCGAGTTGTGAGCATCATTCAACAACTCCTTATTTTTCTTTGGATTTTATAGCGCACACAGTTAGGACCCAAATCTTATAACTCCTTCATCATTGATTTTGAAATATCTGTATTTCCTTTTTCTAATAAATTCCACATTCTTCTATATTTTATATCACCCCTTTGAAAATATTTTATCTTCAATAGAATAGATTTTCTATTAATAATTTGATAAGTGAATAATGATATTCCTTCCTTTATGATTCCCTTGACCATCCTTTTAAAGTATATGAATATTAGGTCCTTATCAATTCTAATCATTGATAAGGTTTCTAGATATTTTCTACTTAGAGGATCTTCCAATTTATTTACATACTTATAATGGTGATGTATTGATTAGTAATAGTCCATGATCACCTATTACCATCTTTATTTGTGCATATTAAGATCTATATGTGTGAATATATATTTAGGAATTTTATGATCCTTAAATATTTCACACTTCTTTCCATATAGAAAATGATGATAAATTTTTCAATGTGAATATTATTGTAGCTAATTACACATCATGTATTGGAAAATTATTCTCATAAAAATTTAATTTAATTGAGGAATATGATATCTCATTTTCATTTATCAACTATACACATCCTAATCCCTTCATTAAAGCATCATTATATACAAAAAAATGTTCCCCACTTGAGGGGTAGGTGAGTATTGGTGCAATGATATAACTCTTTTTCATTTTCTTGAATATATCTTGCATTCATGGGTCTAAAAAAACATTTCTCCCTTTCAATTATTCTTTTTCATTGGGTTTTTAAAATTTGGATATGTTCTTAAAAAATCATCAATCGTACCCAACTACTCCAAGGATACTATGTATCTTCATTATAGATGTTGGTTTGGGACACTCCTCAATTTCCTTTAACATAGATGGGTCCACATATATTTCTTTGATATTGATAACGTACCCTATAAATGTTAGTGCCTCTATCCATAACTCACATTTAATATATGTTTCATATTGATTATCCCTTCTCAATGTTATTAACATAATATTAAAATATTTATCATGATACAACTTTCTTTTGGAGTATATTTGGTTATCTTTTATAAAAACTAGCACAAAGTTCTTCATTGTAATATCTATAAAGAAAATTCATTTATTCCATGATGATTTTTGTAAAATTAGTGAGTTTCAATGGAAAAACTATGAACTCATATTTTCTGTACATTTTTTAAAAGTCAGTCAGGGGAATATTTTCATTCTTCACCTTTAATTGGTGATATCCCAACTGAAGGTCTACAATATAGAAATAATAGGCCCCATGTAGTTGATATAACAATTATTAAATCCATGTAAATTAATTCTTGTTATTTATAATTATTTTTTTAGATCATGACAATCAATGCATAGGTGCGTTGACCCATAATTCCTTTTAACAAGGTGGACTCCCACACCACCTGGTAATGAACTTGGTCATCTAAAACCCTTCTCTATATGCTCTTGTGACTAGTTATTCAGTTATTCCAACTCAATGGTGTCCATTATATAAGGATTTTGGGATATCGATAGATAACCTTGTATATGTTCAATTGATAACTCATCATATCAGTTAGGAGGAAGTCTAGGAAAATCTTTAGGGAATACATCAATACAATCCCACAAAATGGGAATGTCTTCAAGAATGATTCTCTACTTTGTCTTAATAATTTAATATAGATATGATTTCTCATAAAGAAATAATATTCTTGTTTGTTAATAAAATTTGAATAATTTATTATAATAAATGATAATTTTTATTAATAGGGTTAAACAATTGGGAGTGATCCCGAACAATACTAAAATGATTTCACATCACGCACCTCTTGTGTTTTGAAAAATATCTACTATTGAAAGAGGACCCACTAGATACTTATGATCTCATGAATCTCCCCCCTCCATTCCAAATATAGAACATTGATTGAATTTCTACCAATGGTCTAGTTGGATTACCTTATATTGCGGCAGACAGAAATGATTTTTTCCCTTTTAGGGATTCCATTTCTTGTCCTTCTACTCATGACTCCTCAAATCAAATACCATTGATCCTAGAAATATCCATATCTCTTAGATTATTAGTGAGGGTGGATGGATGTCTTACCATTAATCTAAATTTAGAATAACTCATTAAGGTATAATCCTTTCATCTATAGTCTCTAGTGGCCATGTTCGTTTAGTATTTACAACTGTTGGGGTTTTTTTTCTGGGATTCTTTGGGTTATTGGGGCCTTTCACATCTAAAGGCTATGCCATCTATTTTCAAGAATGAATTTTTTACCCACTAATACTTCAAGGATTATTTTCTATATCCTTAATCTCAGAAGGTTTTTAAATGTAGTAAGTGGAAGTTTTTTTGATGTTTGGATGGTTTGAGGTCATGTATTCTTTTAAAGATTCCATACCTACAATAGTTTGGGAAAGTATCCATGGTCTTCCCATTCTGTTTCAAAGCCCTTAGATCCTTAGGAGTGTGGGAGACTCTTTGGATGATTTTATTTGTGCGTATGAAGATATGGAGAGCCTTCAATCCTCTTTGTTGTATCGTATCTCTGTGGAGGTGGATCTTTCGGATCCTCTCACATCCTAGGTTCTCATTTGGGCTAGATATGGTCTCTCTTGGTGGTATTTAGTTATTTTACAATCTCTACTGAGGTTCTATGAGGCATGTCATCTTCATGGATACCATTTTTCATTTTTAAGGTGTAATTATTTGATCAAATTCAAAATATCCTTGGATAAAAACTCTCAAGGTGAGATTCTATCAATGGTGGGTGTATGTGATCATCCCCCTTTGGGATAAAATGTTCAAAACTTTTCTATGCCTCCATTTTGTGTTGGTATATCTTCTTATCCGTAGAATGTATCTCCTTCTTCCTGGATTGTGGAACCCTAAACTCTTTTTATGGATAATCAGATCCTTTAAGGTGATCCTTCAACCAATAATCTAGGAATAATGAATAAAGGAGCAGATATCAACTGATCCCAAGATGGATAGACTCTGGTGTTGGTCAGGGAGAAAAATAATTCTTTCTTGGATTCGTCTCTTGAGGTTCCATTAGCATGAAGTATTGATAATGAGCCCTTAGTAGTTGGTACTCTATCAAAAGTGATAGAGGTTTTCATGGATAAGGATCCAAATGCTCACAAAGTATTGTTAGAAAGAGATCCAGCCTCTCCAATTCTCTTATTCAGCTTTCCAAACTGGTTTTCAGTTATCAAGATTATAGAGAAAGTAGATTATTGTTATTCTACTTTTATGTTAGGGAATGGTGAACATGTGCAATGCTGATCAACCTATTCTATTGGATGTAGGGTGACTCACTCGAAGACCAAAGAAGCCATCAGTCTCTCAAACACAGTAATACCATATTCCAAATGGTAGGGATAAAGGTCCATCTATCCTTATCTTTAATGATAAAAATTATTTTATAGAATACTAGGGGTATAAAATCCTGAGTGATGTTCACTTTCATCTCATATGAAGAAAGAGAACACCCAACTTACATTCTTTTATCATTGATCACAAGAAAAACAGGGTTCTTATTAGTTACTTTTCAAGAAAAAATTGATTTACTAACTCGATGCATGTGACCCCTAATAAAATACATATTTGGTCATTAAATAGATGAAATATTATTATTGAAAATATGGAGTTCTTGTCACAATATATCATCGCAATGGTGTATGCTAGAAGTTCAAGTTTTATATTCACATTTGTGTATGAGAAATGTAATGTGTATGTGAGGATGAAATTGTGGGATAAGTTATCAACATTGCCACTAGGAAACCTACCATGTTTTGTGGGGGGGGGGGATTTAATACCATCATAGAATCATCATATAATAAAGGTGGAGTTGTGTACTCTTCAATATCGATTTTTGAATTCAAATAGTTACTAAATACCAATGGACTAATTGATATGGGATTCTTGGGGGAACAATTTACTTGGTGAAATAATAAAAAGGGGGTGACAGAATATAGAGAAGGTTGGACCGATTCCCTTAAAACATAAAAGGAGTTGATTATTACCCTTATGTTGAGATTAATCATATAATGCATTTTATTTCGAATCACTCCCCAATATTTGTTCAACTAAAAAGTGAATATAGAAGGTCATCTTGTTTCTTTTTCTTGGAGTGTTGGACCCGTTCTGAAGGATTTAAAAAATGGTGAAGGACTCATGGGATCAACTTGTTAGGGGCCACATAAGGACTACCATCAGTGATAGGCTAAAGAGTTTAAGAATGCGTCCTCATGTGTGGAATAATAATAGACCAAAAAGGGACCCCATGATTGAAGAATTAAAGAATTTAATCAGAACTTTAAAAATAATTCTTGAGGAAATGTGTGATGATGAGGTGATTTCTATAAATTCTAGTAGATAAATCACAATGGTTTAGAAAAATACAGAGATTGAGATTGTGCCAAGGGACAATTCTATGGAGTGATAGATTAAATAGGGAGATATAAACACAAATATCTTTCATGTTTGAGTGAAATATAAGAAGTCTAATAGGTCAATCAACCTTATGATTTAAGTTGGAATGTTCATAGGGTATTTATAGGAGGCTATAAATTTTGTGGATTAATACATTAATAAATCTCTTGAGGGACTGATGGAAACAAGTGATGTAAGAATTTTGAGGAAAGGAAGATATTTAAACTTATTTAATATCATTCTAAGGCTAGTGTTTGAGCATGAGAATAATGAGATGGAGGATATCACATATTAAAAGAAGATAAAGGATTCTACATTTTCTTTGAATACTGAAAGTGCTCCTGGTTCAGACAGTTTCCTAAGTTGTTTTAGGTTTTTGCATGAAATGTTATAAAAATTCAATTCATTGAAGCAATACAACAATTTTTTAGTGGAGGAGTCATTACTAGATCTATCAGTGCTTATAAATTGGTTCTGATCCTAAAAGTGAGAGAGAAAACTACATTAAGTAATTTTAGACCTATTTGTGTATGAAACATATCATATAAGATTCTCACTAGAATCACAAAAAAGGATTAACTGAGTAATTTGTCAGATCATTTTTGATTATCAATATGGATTCATTAAGGGGTATAACATTCAGGACGAGATCAGGATAATGATGGAGATGATGATGGAGATCATCAAGATGAATATCGGGTCTAATATGAAGATCTAGGTTGATATGGACTAGGCTTATGACCACATGAATTAGGGATATATTTTGAAGGTAATGTTGAGGTTCAACTTTAGAGAATGGTCCTGAGATCTATCTATTAAATGATTTTCTTCTCCATGGATCTTGTTATTTCTTATAGGGATATGTTTTGGCTTCTTTAAATATGTTAAAGGTCTTATCAAGGGGGATCCATTATAACATAGCCTTTTAATTTTGGTACAAGAGGCCCTTACAAGGAAAAATAATAATAATATTTCAAGAGGGTCCATTCAATATTGTAAAAACAAAAATAGGATTCTTTCAGTGTATTATCTGATGTATAAAAAACAAATATTATTCTTCATTAATTGTAGAACTAAATAAATATAGTTTCAATAAAATGGTGAAAACTTATAGATTTTGGAGCTAAAAACACATCAATTACACAATGAGAAACATGTATATCCCAAGATCCTACTCAAATCATCATGGAATAATCATTTAGGAAAAGATGGGAATTAAAAAACGAAGCCTCCTAATTGAATATTTTGGATCACCCATATTAGATGGGAATATAAAAAATGTGATGTTTGAAAACTATATCATTCAGATAACGACCCCCATCTTCAACTGGAAAAAAATGACTCTCTGATTTTGCGGAAAGATCACACTAGATAACAATGTTCTCACTTCCATGCATATGCATGCATTCTACATTATCAAGACACCAAAGGAAATTATAAATATTATCCAAAAAATAAATAACTCTTTTATTTTTAAAAAAATAATTATTGTAAGTGACCCTATGAATCATGGAAATGGCTAGAAAAACCTACTGAAGAGGGTTAAATAAACTCAAGGAGCATATAGAAATTTTTAAAAGCCATGGAATACAAATTATATTTCTAAATTATCATGGGGAACTCCTTATGGGATAGATTCATGAGTGGAAAATATGGGGAGGATTATAGACTCTCAGATGAATGAAAAATCATGCTTTGAAGTATAGTGCGGTGCAAGAGAATCCATTTATACCCATTGGACGATAAGGTGATTTGGCTGGTAGGAGGAGGTAATAAAAATACCTAGAAAGAAAACTAGGTTATCCAAATACTATTATTTTTAGGATACTCAGTACCAAATATCTCACTCATGTAGGTTTTCCCACATCCATGGTTCATATCGACCATGCTCAATGATGATAAAAATATTTTACATGAATGGATAATACTTTTTTATGAGATAGATAGAAGCATGTTGATTGAGTTGATGACATGAGATTTTAATGATTGAGATTTTTATCTTTCCATGAATTATAATCAAAAGATGGAACTGTGGGACACCAAACTCTGGTAAAAATATATTCTAGTGAATATGAATTTTCTAGTCTAGATATTATGAAATAAGGATGTTATAAAAGATGATTTGTTTTTCAAAATAATGGTATTAACCGGGAAACATTGTTCATGTGTTATGAGAAATCTGGTACCAAATCTATCTCATAGTTTTTTAAAGGTGTCTAGGCATGATTTTCCAAGGAGCTATATGAATAAAGGTTTGGTGTTTTTGTATAGTGGGAAGTATAAAAAAGTTCTTATAGATCTGATTTTAGGTTTCAGAGATATATGTACATAGGTCAAGCTTCATATAATGGTGTTTGATACTATTTTTTGGGTGATTTGGGACATGAGGAACAAAGGTAGTGAAGGAAATAACACTTCATACCAACTACTGAAGAATTGAGTGATGTCTCTGGTGGTCAATCTCTGTGCTTAAATTGATGGGGGAGAGGCATTGTATGCATGAAAATATCTTATCTATCAAGGGATGATATATGGAGGAATGGTTTCTCAAGGGAGATAGATCAAGTAGATCCCCACTTAGTTGAGGTATAAATTAAATGTGGACGGATCATGCATACATAGATCTATAAGAGGAGGAGGTCTTGTTCATGATTCCATAGGGTCTAGGATCATTGGTTTTAGTTCCTTTTATGGACCAAGATACTCTAATGTGGCTGAGACTAGATCTATAATTAGTGGTCTTTCCTTGTAAAATATATATAACATAAATATCATGGGGGTATAATTAGATTCTAATCACTTGGTTTGCATCATCCTGGGAAATAGAAAAATCATGTTGTATTTGATCTATTTTATCTGGTAGTGTAAGTCTCTCATTCTTAACGAAACAAAGGACTCTCACATATGGATATAGGAGAAATTTTTGCACTGATAACCAGGATACCAAGGGATTGTCAAGTAATAGCCTTGTTATTTACAATATAACATGAACCTTACCTTGTGATTTTAATCTAATTATTAGTGGTGATTCCCTTTTTCTGGACCACCTCAAACCACCATGAATTTTAGGTTATTCAATTTTTTTGGAATAAAAAGTTATTTTTGAGAGAGAAGATGATTCCAAAGGAGATCCATCCCCCTCCTTACACTTTAATATAATTAGAGGATGAATTGGGATGTGAATAGTGACCCCCCTCTCTCAATAGTTATTGTTGAATTTATAAAATGAAAACTAATCCATTCCCAATATAGCATCAAATTCTACTAAAGGGTGTATAAAAAGATTTTTTGGGAGGTTGAATACATAATCATTAACTAGGAAAGAGTTATATATGTGGGATACAATAGTTGATCTATTTTTTGTTCTCACAAATGACTTAACCACCATATTTTGAGATGGTGTTTAAATAGTTATACTAAACTTGAAAGATATAAAAGAATGTTTAGAACCATAAAAAATAGTGAATTCTCTATTGTTAAATGAATAAATAGAGTACATGTCACCAAATAATTGTTGAGATCCACCTCAATTACAGTGATTAAATTTTTCATTCCATTATCTCTAGGACTTGATGGTTTTTTTGGTGATTGTCTCCAACAACCCTAGTCTTAGGGAATTTTCTATAATAATTGTTGCATTTCATGTAGTTCAAACACTACAGTACATGTTGATTTTTGATATAAAATTTCTTTTTTCCATCACATTGGTTGGTTTATTCATCTCTATTCAACATTGATAAGCTTAATTCCCCTCTTATCCACACTTGGGACATCTCTTGGCTCCCTTGAGTTAGTTTTAGGGATTCTTCTTCACATACTTGTTACATATAGACAATTTATATTTATTTCAGCCATGTGATTTATATGTTAATACAACTAAAATAAACCCTATTTTACACATTTTATCCCTAACCCCATAAAACTATGGAGAGTCACTAATCTCCATCCCAAATACAAGGGAGTAACATACAATCTCTTCATTACTATCAAATTCTTGAATTGAAATAAATACTTTATAGACTTATCTTTAGTCTACTAAGGAAGTGGACCACCATATATTTGATTTTGATGATAAATCTAGAGTCACACCATGAAATCCTTATGAAGTTTTCCTTATACACCTCGATATACACATCTTCCTTTTGAATCAGTTCATGGAAATCCCTGTCCATTTTAAGTTATAGTGTCTGGAAAATATTTAATGAAAATATTTTTTTGAATAATTCCCAATCCATTGAATAGATTTACCCATTGGGATTCTTGTTCTTGATTAGTGTCCACAACAAATTAGGTTCTCCCTATATGAAATAAATGGAAAATATTACTTTATCTTATTCTGATAATTGGAGGATATAGAATTTATTCTTGATAAAATTAATAAATTATTCTGTGATGAGGGGATAAGAATATCAACTAAAGGTAGGACACATTTTTCACATAAATTACATTAATGAAACACAAAATTTATTTGTAGAATGATGGAGTTCCACATGATTCTTGTTATTATTCATAACATGTGTGAGCTAAGCCTATACATGAATTTATCACCAATTTATCCCATCATGTTAGGCATCACATTAGGGTAATCATCACATTACCTATGACATTGTTTGTTGGAACGATTACTCACAATTATCACCATTAAATAAGAAAAATAAAATTAGGGATGAGAATAATTAAAATAATAGGAATATAAATTAGGAAAATATAAAACTAGAAGTAATAGCTTATAAATGACATGTATATACTAAATTTTGAATCTATAGGTTTTTATATAATTTGTCCATGGTAAATTTTCTCTTAGTTTTTCTGTCATAACAATCTATTTAATATCTTATTAATGGTCTGTAATGATTTTATGAATTTTATAAATAATATCCCCAAAGAGTTTCAAACCAGATGTGTTTCAAGGGATCATTATTGTGCACAATGTACATGTCGAGTTAATTCCCAATGAGCCTATTGGGGTTACTACTACTTGGTAATTATATTCTAGATCCATGTCTACTTGTATATCTAGATAGGGATGTTATTTCTTGGAAAAAACCTTCCTTATACTTCATCAAAATTTCATGATATTTTCAAGTAGATAGACTACTCCCTAGAGTTCTCACTAATTTTTTCTAGTCATAAACCATAAAAATAAATAGAACCTTATATACTACAAAATAAATGACCCAAGACTTTTACACATATTATTAGATTATTTTTAATATAAATATTCAATAAACACAACCCAAAGATCAAATGGATTAGTGTATTTGGATAACATGGTTCACAACACATCAAAATGAATCTAAAATAAAATTTATTTATTTTAATATCCATAATGGGATCCTAAATCCCATGTATCTCAAAAAAACATAATTGGATTACTTGGGGAATACATAAAATAAAAAGGTGAGCTAAAAACCATAGTAAGTGAATAAACATAATAATTAAGCATAAAATATGAGTCAAAAGGCATAACATGATATTATAAAGGACAATGATGATGGATAATCATATGGGAGCATGATATAAAGAACACAAAATCATAGAATCAGGGAATTATATGTATGTTTAAATAATATAAAACATGATATAAGCATAAGTCAATGCTAACCACCATGACAAAATAACTTGGCGTGTAACAACCTGGACTCTATAAACATATATCCAATTCCTACTTTATTACATTAACATAGATTAAAGGGGAAAAATACAAATGTTATGACTAGTTTGGTAGTTTTGGATAACCAAAAACATACATGACACCCATTTTTACATTGAAAAAAATAAAACATAATACAAAAAAAAAATCAAATGATCTACATCCCTGAAACCCATTAAAAGATTATATCATCATATCTTGGGGAAAGGAAAAAATAAGTGAGCTCAAATTCTTAATACGAGTTACATATAGCAGAAGCTAAAATGAATTAATAAATAATAATAAATATGTAAAGGTAAATAACATAACACAATTCTATTTAATCAATAACTTGTTGATCATAATTGGATATAGTATAATCAATATGAAAATGTAAAAAACTAAAAACACATTCCATTTAATCAATGAATTAGTAATGAAATGAATCCAGAGATAATACCATAGAGAAAATATCATTGTTAATAATAATAAATGAAATCAAAATAAAGTAAATTCTTAATTATTGTAATTCATGATCCTACACATCATGACACCTCTATAGTGAAAAAATTTTACAATTAATTTTAAAACTACATGGTAAAAACCCATCTGATTTAGACAACTAGTTTTTATTATTAGAACCATTAATGCATCAAGGGGAAATCTATAACCAGGCCCCACATGTAACTTTATTTCAAATAGATTCATCATATATCTAACAATAAATTTAATTCATGAATTAATTTTCTTTATCATTAAATATCTATAATATGTAAGGACACAAATTTATATTTTTTTAAAAGGTCGGGGCTGAAGCCTCATTTTATTATTAAAGTAAATAAAAAACCTCTTTTAACCAGGTAGATGGAGACCCATTACATATCCCGAAGGCCCAGTGGGCATTTAGCCCATCACATAGCCCGTAAGTCCAAATTTTTGGCCTAAGGCCCATTCTGTGAATAGTAACCTGGCTGCTATAGTGTCTGCTGCTGCTACAGTACCCTACTGCCACTACAGTATCCTGCCGCCGTTACAGTACCCGCCGATCAACAGTACCACCGCTGATACAGTACCACTACAGTACTGCTACAGTACCTGCGCCCCATGGGGTTTTAACCCCCACTTTTTATGTAGGATTACAGGGTGCTTACCACTAAGCCAAAACCCAACTATTAGGACACAAATTTATCAATACTTCCCCTATTAAGAAAATAACATTCAAAGTATTATCAGTATGTTAAAATAATATAAAATTTAATAAATTATCATATAAATCCTAACATAATAATATTATTTAAGGTAAATTTAATTTCTAATGAAAAATTATCACAATAAATTGATTATTTAAAGATAAATTAAACAATCAAAAAATAAAATGATATTGTATAATAAATTCTTCACCTCATTTGTAAATTTTAAATTATAACTAATTGAAGAATAAACTTGATTAAAAAAATTAATCATCAATAATAAATTTATATTCATGTTAAAAATATCAAAGGGGATGTATATACTCCACATAAAAGTGAATAGGTTCATATTAAAAACATGTCTCATTAAAATGGAATTTTAGACGAATTTCCTTACCACTTGGTAATTTTCAAGTTGAATACCGTTGGAAGAAATAATTAAAATTGGAACATAAAATACCATTAATTATTAAGTATTCATGATATTAAATGAGAACGTTTAAGTATATACACCATATAAAATTAATTAGGTATATAACATTACAATATGCCTCATTAAAAGGAAATTGAGATGAAATCCATTACATCACCCATAATTTTGGTTGAAACTACTTTAATCTCATGTATAATTGTTTTAGTTATGTTATTAATTTATAATAGAACCATATTCATATTTATAATATCATATACAATCCATTTATAATATTTTACCACCCTTGTTTTAAAAATATTTCATTATTTTCACTATTTTGGGTGTTAATTCCCATGTTTTCTCCTACATTTTTTAATGAAAAATACATTTATTGGGCATATTATAAAGTTAAATTAACTACATAATGATATTAATGTTATAGGTATAATATTTACTCATTATATTAATTTTTATAATCATTATAGAATGTTGGACATGGAAAATGAATCTCATCTCTTTGAAGAGATGACATGTCATATGTATGAACTAGAGATGATATCATTCAGTTAATGAGTGAAGGGTAAGAAATTGGGTGATTTATTAATATTATATAATAAATATAATTTCATATATATAACATATATGAATTAAAATTTCTCTTATTATGTTCCATGTAAACTGTAAGTGAAAAACAAATCACATCACTTCACGAGACAGTAGTCCGTTGTACACACGAGCAACATTATCACATTTTAAATTTCAAGTAAAGTAAGAAGGTATATGTGATATTATAATTCCATAAATATAATAATATAATAAATATCATATAAATGTTCTAAACCCATCATTATTTCTACACGTTCCACCGCTCCTCTCCAGGTCGGACTTGGAGCGATGGATACTCAGAGGTTTTAGGCATTGCAGTTTGGAGACCATGGGGATTCCTTTTAGGGTTTCATCCCCAGTTTCCATCAGGGTCTTCTCCCCGATTTCACTATTCCAGGTTTCTTTAGGGTTTCATCCCCAGTTCTTTTTTCTTCTATGTGGTTCTTTTTTTGGATTTCTGTTTTTCTGTGATAGATTTTGATGCTTGTTCGGTGATGGTTTTGTCTATGGTTATGCATTTTATGTACTGCGACGACCTTTTCGATCTCTGGAATTTGGTGTTTGGACTATGATTTCAACGGTTTTAATTGTATGGTGATGATGAAAGTTATGTTTTTCCATGGTTTTCAGTTTTTTTGGGGATGGTGTTGCAGATTTACGACGGCCTTATCGGTCTTGGTATGGTTTGATGGAGTCCTGTTCCGATTTCCGGTGTGGTTTTTTGGGGCCACCAGTATTCTTAGGATGGGGATGTGATGATGATTGAAGGATGATGACTGCGAGATGGTCGATGGACTCGACCTTTCTGATGGTGGCGGCTCGTGGCTCAGAACTCACGGCCCGAGGTTTTTGGTGTTGCGGTTCTCTGGCGTGGGGTATTTTGGTACTTTGTGTGTTTTTGTTGACGATATGGTGAACTGAGACTTTGATGATGGTTTCTGATGGTTCCTCAACAGTGTTATGATGGTCTAAAATTTCGTTTTGGTTTGTTATGGTGGTGACGTTGGACTTCGACGGTGATAGGATGGACGTGGGTGACAGGATGGCAGTGTCGTGTGGTGCATCATGATGGCAGGCGACGTGATTCCCCATGTGGTGTTTGGTTCAGATTTGCAATTCAAATTTTAATTTTTAATATTGTGGCACGGGCTTTTGAATTTTATTTTGTTTGAATCTGTTTGTTTTTGAATTAGCTATTTTTCTGCTTTGTATGGTGGTGTTTAATACTAGGTTGGATCTGTTGTATGCGAGTTGTGGTTGTGAGGTTCCCACTAACCCAAAAAGTGGTTTATTCAGAAAATGAAAAAAATATGAATTTGGAGTGAAATATATCCATAAAATTGGGATTTTAAAATATTTTAGGTCATTTTAAACCCATATATTTTAGTTTAAGCCCCTAGTAAATCAGTTTTCACCTTAACTGAGGTAATTATTTTTTACTGCTTTTACTATTCATAATGGTCAATAATTAATTTTAAATTATTAGATAATATAAATTTTTATCATTAAATATATGTAATTAATTTTAAAAAATACAATTCATATAATTAGAAGAATATAATTTAAAATTATACCCCCAGACGTGATGAAAAAGCGGTTTCTAAAGCAATAAATTCTCATAACTATAGAAGGTTTTAATATCAAAATTAAATATGAAATTAATTCCAATGACCTTAATTTTATTGAGCATAATATAATTTAAAAAATTTTAATTAAAAAATTTTAAAATATTATTTTTCTATGTAAATAATCTAAATGAAAAGGAAATTTTCAATAAAAATTAGTATTTTCACTATTCATCAAAGAATGAAACTTTTCAAAAAAATACCAAAAATTCACCATAAGATAATTTTTATATTCTAAAAAAAAATTATTTTAATTTTATAAAATATATTATTTAAAGTTTTAAAAATTTAATTTTAAATTATGTGCACATAACTTGACTAAACCAACTTTTAAAAAAATACAATTATTTCTAATAACATTTCTTTTTTCTTTAAAATGATTCTTATTTTATTTCTATTAAATATATTAAAATTTAAATTATTTTATACATTTTTATACCATAAAATTTTCATAATTAATTTATTACTAATTATACCTACCATATTAATGGTTAAGTTATAATTATCATGTTTAGATAATAATATTTTAATAGATTGTTGTGTTTTGTTCAAATATAGTGTTGCGTGCATTGAAAGATATCAAAGAGATTGAATTAATTTAAAATTAAATATCTTTTAAATTCTAGGGGTGTTATATTCTCTTGTAATCATGTTTTTTTGTGACATATACACTATCGAATATGATGTTCCTCTTTTAAAATATCAGGGTGTTATATTCTACCCACTTAAATAAATTCTGTCCATTTAATTTAATCT
Organism: Viscum album; assembly: GCA_963277665.1. Classification (NCBI taxonomy): domain Eukaryota; kingdom Viridiplantae; phylum Streptophyta; class Magnoliopsida; order Santalales; family Viscaceae; genus Viscum; species Viscum album. Next base: position 738,802,390 of record OY728123.1, on the reverse strand, counting down.
TGATCTCAATAATATTGGGTTTGAAATTTGAAAACAACCTTCTTGAAATACCAAATCATTAGAATATTTAGTAGAACATCATCTTGATAAGAGAGAAGGGGAAGTGTAATAGTAATCTATAATAATCACATGACTAGGTTTCTATATATGAGAACATAGGTGAGAAGTGAATATATATACATTGAAGAGAAGCATAATAACCCAATAATAATAGTGGAGTATAGAGGTTATTGGTCACAAGAAAGTAAGTGATCAATAGAAATGAAAAAACCACATGACTGTAAATCTGTGATGAGTTAAGGGACCATTTGATTCATCATAAATGAAGGTACAATGATGAATTTTTTGTTTCAAGATCACTTTCCAAGATTTTAGGAATTTATTTACTAGTTGTAATTATAACATATGAAAATATAATTACTTGATTTATTTCTATATCATAGGCACAATTTCATCCTTTAGTTTTGATTCGATTAATTAAGACTTCATTTATTACTCCAAGAAATAATTTTCCAATATGGATTTTTATGCCTAAAGCACATTTAAAAGATCATTAAAATTAAAATTCATTCATAATGTTTCTATATACATACAAAAACAAAATTATAAGAACAATTCATCCAATAATAATCAATGTTCAACATAATCTATTATATTTATATTTAACCTTAAGACATGTCCATATTATTTTTTTCCAAATTCAATTTCCAAAATTTGTGAAGGAATGTAACTATGTCAACATTATATTCCTCATAAAATTTAGTGTGGATAATAATTTCACATTACAAATATATTAATACCTCTATAACCATAAAAATTTAATGAAAATAATCATTATTCTAAAAATAAAATCTCTAGTTGTTGAATATATTCCATAAATAAGTAATTGCAGTAAACTCCAAAAAAGATGACATAAACTATCAAAACTATAACCAATTTCATGGTAACCAAAACTATCCCATAAACATATCATTATTATCATAAAACTGGTCACATGTTAAGTGTTATCCTCCCTTAATCATGTGTTCTAAAAGAGGTTTAACTTTTCACCGAATCTCTTTTATTGGTAATCGGTACCATTAACTATATTCTCTCAAATACTTTAATAAATAGCATTATAGTACAATAATTATACATTTAATGAATATTATAACCATAATATCATTGATAAGATACTCCTATAACATAATTTGTTAATCTAAATAGAAGAACATTAATTATTCCACTTCATATATGGTAATAGAATAATCTTGACTATGATCCCTTAGCTTATGTTGAGGTATATTACAGTGATGCTTGGGGAATTCATTTTCATAGTTCCCCATATCATATAGTTTAATAATTGAATATTGTAAATTTAATTATTACCCTTGAAATTACAATTAGGGTGGCCTTTCTCTCCAAACTTATAACAAACTTTCATTTAATTTTATAAAGTACCAGGGTGTTTCATTCAATAATTATCACATGCGGTAAACAATTTCTTTCCCCTATTCCCCTTATTAAATTTTTTCTCATATATATTTTTATTCTATTAATTCCAATAAAATCCATAATTAATAAAAAAAAATTTATATTTTTTTAGTAGAACATGATATTATGTCCTCATATGTTGAGAATTTTTGAGAGACTAGTTCCAATAAAAATATTATCTTCATCCCATCAATGAAATGATCATTATTACTCTTTAGATTACATGAATTGATATGATTCACATTCCTTAATCTAGTATCCATTTTTTAACAATATAATAAATTATATTAGAACATAAAATTATGTATCATAATGAATAATCCCAAAACTAGTGAAATGATTAACATGAATTGAAAAATTTATACGTGGATAATCTCATAATCATAAACATGGTTTATTTGTGAAAGTTTCCAAATCATAAAAATATTTTCAAATAATTCATAATGTATTGTTAAAGAAAATTTGAATTATCATAATCATATCCCCTAGGATTACCAAAAAAAGGTGTGCAATAAGGCCCTTTTTTGTTTATAGGAAACACTCAAGCCAAGCCCGATGAACCTTTTGTAGAGTTATTATCTATAAGTACATATATTCTAGAACCACTTCTAGTTTTAGTATTCATACATGGATTTATATCTAGGAAAAACCACCTAATCTCAATCTTAACAAAACATTAGGATGTTATTCGATACTCATCCAAAATTTCGATCACAAGGTTATGTTCCATAATCTATGTTTCCCTAAATATAGTTCCCATGGTTTCTTCAAAATTTACTTTAATACCAACTGTAATTGTCACATACATGAATTTTTTTAAAGGCATTTTTCATTTTTTCCCATTATTGATTTGTTTTGGGGGTTTCCCAAATATTTTTGGAGGAAAGGGTGAGTTTTCATGATTTGGGCCAAATAGTGAGCCCATTTCCAGATTTAAAAACCAATTTTGTTTCTATTATAACTCTTTCATTATCAGCATTTTTCACCCATTCAACTTTCCAATTGGCATAACCTAGTATATTAAAACCACCATATACATTTGGACCTCATAGGAATCCATAATCATGATGGAGTTGGGTTTTTTATTAATGTATTGGGCCAACCTAAAATCCCATTTCATACTTTAACTTTTTTAATTCTTTAATATATCATTCAATTTTTAAGGTTTTTTGGTGATTCCAACTCTTACCCGATCCCACTTACCCAAGTATCTCCCCATGATCTCCTCCTCCTCTTTGGAGCTCATATTCATTGCGAATTTGGGTGAAGCTTCTTTGGATTTTTCAAATCACCCAGTTTTGAAGAGGTAAATTATTTCTTTCATAACTCCTTCAATTTTTACTCTTTTCCCCCATTCTAGTTCCAACATGACCTCCTCAGCCTTATTTGAACCTCACTTTCATTTTTAGATGTTTGGAAATTCTGCTACTGGTGTATTTGGGTCGTTTTATTCAATATTTCTTCAAATAAGTGTTTCTCTCTTCATTTACTTCCTTCTCTGTAGGGTTTCTTCCATCATTCATGAATTTATAAAATTTATAGAAGTTAGGGTTCATACCTAGTGTTTGATTTGGTGTCCTTTTGGTCAAATATTGGGGTTTAAGGTTGCTTTTCACTTCTTTGTGGTGTGGCGGTGGGGCAGTTGAAGTTTCACACAACGAATTGGTTTTTTGACACAAAATGTAGGTGGTTCCATGTGTAAGAATCATAAGATGAGTTAGATTTGCTTAATTTATATTTTTATCATACTAATCTTACACTAATTTTATTTTGGGAACCATTTTTGGTAGTACTGATTAAGTGTTTAGTTTCAAAGTTGCATATTTGTTTGAAAATGTGTGTTTTCCATGTGTATCTTTTGTTGTATCATTTGAGGTAATTTGATAACATTTTAAAGTAGTTTAATAAATGTTTCTAGGGCTGAAAAATATGTTTTTTATTTTTATTGGGGTTATTTTGTCCTTTGAAGAGGATTTTGAAATGGGTTTTATGTAAAAAACATGGTTATACCCCTTGGGATTGTTTTATGAAAATTGTAAGTGATTTATTGAGTTAAACAAAGTGGGAAAAGGATGTACATGTACTATTTTGGTGAGTGTGTTCACTTAAGATGGGGTTTTTAAAGGTAAAGTGTCGATTTAAGATGTCAAAATTTTTTATAATGTTTTATAAATTTCTGAAATGATTTATCAAATTGCAAGAAAGGCGTAAAAAATGTTTATGGGCTGTTTTCTGTGAGCATGATGTAAAAAATGAATATTTTTTTTGAAAGGAGTATTATGTGACATGTGTGTGTGATGTTTGAAGTGTGTGTGACTTGGAACTGGTATTTTCATGTGAAAACTGTATTTCAGGGATTGTGGAACTTTTTTGAGCATAAGAGGGAAAACTCGGGTATCTTGGTGGGTGGACTTGTACTAGTATGCTAGTGATCCCGTGGGGTTTGTTCCCAGTTTCATGTAGTAAGTTTGAAGTTGACAAAAATAACTAAAATATGATGATGATTATTATGATGTTGGTGGATCACTAGGTTATGAGTATGATCCCTACTAGTGGATCATGTTCACAAGAAAAAATATTTGTATGGTTACTTTCACTGAGAAACGAGGTACATGGGACCCACAACGAGCTAGTGCCTAGGGGTTATTTCTCATTGGTTATCATAACTAGATACTTTATTCTTATTGTTAGAATATTTTATGTTTTGATGGAAAATTAATTAGATTTGTAATTCTACTTAATATTATTGATTATTTAAGGTAGCCCACAAGAAAACTATTTTTATTTAAAGTTTCATCTCTTTAAAATTCTTATTAGCATTTCATGTTTATGAAAACTTGCAATCTTTTCATCCTTGAATGTTTATCACATGGAATATTTTAGTGGTGGAATCCTACTAATATTTGGATCACACCCTACTTACACCCTTGGGTGTAAGTAGACTTGGTTATTTTTTCCACAGGTTTGGGTACAGATTTTGTGCCAATGGTTTAGGTTTTTAGCGGTCCATCGTGATGCGGTGTTGTGGAAATGACTTGAGGGCAGTGCCTCTTTCCATGTGGAGGTTCTTGGGCTGTATATTTTGCGTTTATTAATTTTTTATAGTCTTTTATAATTTTTTAAGTTATGTAATTCAATTCTGAAATTTTGTAAAAGACGAGTTTGTTTGAAAAATCCAGAATTGTTTTATTGGATTCATTAGTTGTTTTATGTGTATAAAATCAGGTAAATCATTCCCAAATTTTATTTTGTGATACCCGAGCACTTTTTTCTAGCTATTGGGGATCGGGAATTCCCTTCGGGCCTTACCACAGGCTGAGATGGGTGTTGGTTTTGATGGTGACTAGATTTGGTTCGTGATAAAATGGTATCAGAGGGAGGTTCAGGTTAACTCTTTGGGTTATGTTATTTGGGGAACAATCGGAATATTATCGAGATAGGATTTTAGGGAATCGATATTCCGATTATGGTTTGTGTGCCTATACAACACACCTCATTATGGGATTCGAGTCACCAGGGTAAGTCAAGATTCATCTGAGTCCTTTGTTTTTCTTTGTATGGTGATGATTATGGGAAACAAAAAGAGAGTTGGGATAATGGTCTCAATGATCTCGCAGGGTCTGGAAAGTAATGAGGATTCTAGGATATTTCCCTAGAACACTATTCATGATGGTGAAGTTATTTGCGTATGGCCACCAACCATATATCCAAGTCACCCACCGAAACTAGCTTCCCCTCACACTGTCTTGTGTTCTTTAGTTTTGAAATCTTAGAAGTTTGTTTTTAAAGTAAAAGTGACATGGTTTTAATAAGCATAAAGTTTTTGTGAAATTATTTTCTAATAAATAGGGAATGGTTCAATTTGTGAAATGGTGGAGTTAAATTTTCAGAATTGTTTTGAAATGGAAAATGTTGTGTTTACACCTCTTTTAAAAGAAGTAAATTATGTTAAAGTTGGTTTTGAAAAAGTGTTCCAAATAGAGTTTTCTAAAATATTGAAAGGTTTTTAATGGGATAGAATGTTTTAAAGGTCTTTTGTGGAGTTTGGAAAGGGATTTTGATTTTTTAACTAGATATCATTTGAAATGTTTTATATAATTTTGTAATCTTGTTTTGAAATGAGAAGAGTTGAGTTCCCAATTTAATAGGGATTTATGAAATTGAGTTTGTCATGAAATTAGAAGTGTTTTGAAATGGGATGAAATGTTTTAAAATTGATGTATATGAATTGAAAGTGAGTTTTTAATGAACGATTGGTGATATTTTGAAAAGTTTTATGAATAATTGGAACCCTATTTTAAATAATAAGAGATGAGTTCTCAAAGTAATGGAGGTTGATGAAAGGGAGTTTTTATAAAATCGAGAGTGTTTTGAAATGGGTAGATATGTTTTGAAATTAATGAGTATGAATTTAAAGTGATTTATTATTTTAATGATTGGGACTTTCAAGGGAAAAAAGTTTGGTAAGATTTGAAATTAGTTTTTGATTTCGTGGTTAGAAATCTTGAGAAAAATGTCAGTACTGGTTGACTATTTTGGTTTTGAAAAGTGGAAATATTTTTTGTTTTAACCTTTGGTATTTCCATGGGATACCACATGCATGGGGTTAAATGGGATGATGTATGGTTAATGGAATGACTGGATTAGTGCCGAGATGGATATGAGGAGGGTGCCTGGTGTGGCATGGAAACATGCATGTGTACATGGGGTACCATTGGTGGATACGCTAACCACTGAACCGTTTATTTTCAAAGATATGATTTTAATGGAAAACATTATGTATTGATGGATGGTTTGGGATGATGTTTATTATTTGTTTATGTAAAATTTGTAACTGTGAGATGTTTTGAGTCTAAGAACCTCTCTTTTTTGAATGATGTTCTGGGTTTGTGTTTCGTCAGTAAGGTAGGTTGAAGGGCTGGTTAGTGGTCTCTTCTGAGAAAAGTTCGTGAAGCCTTTATGGAGGTTCCCCTCATCTATTTGGTTTTATTTTGTGGCACATTTTGACCAATGGAACATCTTGGTTGGGTCCTTGGGTTCTATTTTTGGATTAGGTACACCCCCACTAAGAGTTAATGCACGATTGAAGTGCAAACTATATTGTTTTTCCGTTGGAAAATACTCCAGTTGAACAATATAAAGAATTTATTCTCGAGTTTTGGAGATAGAGTATACCCTCTTTACCTTTCCATGTTTTGGGGATCCTCTGGTGGTGGGTGAGTTATCATGGAAGGTTGAAAGAGACCTTAGTTTCTTAAGTTACCTAATTCTTCGAAGGTGAAAGTAGTTTGGTGTTGACAGTGTAGATGGTGTCTAAGAGGGCCTCTGGATACTTCATAGTCTCATTTAAGTAGGGGTTTATGTTAAACCACCAACGTAGGAAATATGGTCATGATAGGATGTTATGGACACTTTCTAGAATTCTGTGATGTTTAGGGACATTATATAAGGCCCCCTCCACATATTGTTTCTATCAGTTGCAATGGTCATGTTCGGAGATGCCTTGTGATGTTGTGTGCTCATTTGACTATAAAGGTAAAGGTTGTGAAATCATCTAAGAGTCCATATTTTGTAGGAAGTGTGTCTCCCTTTAAAAAATATCGGCATCCTATGTTTATAGGAAGGTGTTTCTATATATCCTTTCATATTTTCATTTCTCATTCAACGAAACAAGGGGTGATGTGTGTGCATCTTCAAAGAACTTGTTTTAGTGAAATGTAGGGTTGGGGTAAAGTGAGGTTGGAATGTGTTATGTCTTGGTGAACCCATATGGGATTAGGGTATAGTTTTCATGGAACCGAATTGAGAAATGCTATTCAAGGGGTTTCCAAAGCCTAACTGCGAGGCTGAAGATGCTTCAATAATTTGAGCTCCAACCATAGGTCCTGGAGTGAAGTTGGCGCATAGTTAGGGGAAATACTAGGGTCGTTAAAACCCTTGTACAAAGTATTATCCTCATTATGAAATATGGGGAATATTTTAAACCTCTGGTGTCATAATCTTGCTTCTTTAATTCCCATTTGGTGGAAATAGGTGGAGGGCCTCATGCCCATGTTATCGCCCAATGTCATTCTTTCCCCCTTTGGTTTCCATTGAGTTTTTAGATTATGGCTGGGAATTTGGCTAGACAGGTTGAGCAAATGGTTTGTGCATGAGTAGTAGTGACCATGTGCATGGAATCCATATAGATAGAATGATCCCCACAGTTATCACATGGTTTACTAAACTATGCGGACTGACCGTACTACCATCCCAACTCTTTAAATTTTGGGACCTTTCTATGTCAGCCCATACTAGTCAGTTAATATGGTTGGTTCTTATGGTGGGGGAGACCCACTATGAGTATTATGTAAGTTATTTTGGAAATGTCTAATGAAATTCTACCCCTTTTACTGGGGAGTCCATTTGGGCCTCCCCCTGTTTGTGTCCTGATTCTGTCTCGGGAAAATTTAGGTTCTCTTATGGTGGGGAGCCCATTTGTGTCTCCCATACTAGTAACTCAGATTTGTCTGTGGTCTTGTCTTGGTGATTGGTAGAATCGTTTGGATCTATCTAACTACCAATATCTTCCTTGGGTAAACATTGGGATTAGAGAGCACCCAACAGTTTAATTAAAGTGAGGCAGTGGTAAACCTTTTCAATGTTTTTGCTCGTTTAGGTAAATTTATTGAGTCATGTTCAGATAGTGTTGGAGGAGTTTTATTTTGGGATAAAGTCCGAATGTTCATGATTATTTTAAGAAAACGGTGTAAGTTTTTTTGTGAGATTATTCCTTCCTTTATTGATTACTGGAGGTGTTTTGGCCTTTAGGGGCGAAGCTTGGTAAAGGAGTCCATTACGACCTTTTGGTTGGGTTTGGTTTTTTACTTTTGGCCTTATTGTGGATTTCTGAGAGTGGAAATATTTATAGTGGAAAGAATTTTCACATACATGAATTATTTTAAAGTTATTTTTCATTTATTTTCCATTATTTCTTTACTGTGGAGGTTTCCCATACATTTTTGGAGGAAAGGGAGAGTTTTCATGATTTGGGCCAAACTGTGAACCCATTTCCATATTTAAAAACCAATTTTGTTTCTTTTATAACTCTTTCATTTTTCAACATTTTACACCCATTCCACTTCCCAATTGGAATATTCAAGTATATTAAAACTACCATATCCATTTGGATCACATAGGAATCCACAATCATGATGGATTTGGGTTTTTTATTAAGGTATTGGGCCAGCTCTAAAGACCATTTTCTACTTCAATTTTTCTAATTCTTTAATATTTCATTAAAATTTTAAGGTTTTTTTGGTGATTCTAACTCTCACCCGAGATCCATTACCCAAGGATCTCCCCCATTATATCCTCCCCATATTTAGAGCTCATATTCATTGTGAATTTGGATGAAACTTCACTGGATTTTTCAAATCGCCCAGGTTTGAAAAGGGAAATTTTTTCTTTCATAAATCCTTCAGTTTTTACTATTTTCCACCATTACAGTTCCTACAAGACCTCATAATCCTTATTCAAACCTCACTTTTATTTTTGGATGTTTGGAAATTTAGCTACTGGTGTATTTGGGTCGTTTTATTCAAGATTTATTCAACTAAGTGTTTCTCTCTTCATTTACTTCCTTCTCCTTATTGTTTATTCCCGCTTTCAGGAATTGATAAAATGTTCAGAAGTTAGGGTTCATACATAGGGTTTTATTTGGTGTCCCTTTGGTCAAATATTAGGGTTTTATGTTACTTTTCACTTATTTTTTGTGCGGCGGTGGTGCAGTTGAAGTTTCGCACAATGAATCAGTGTTTTTACACAAAAGGTAGGTGGTTCCATGTGTAAGCATCCTAAGATGAGTTATATTTGCTTCATTCATATTTTAATCATTTTACTCTTACATTAATTTTTTTTCGTAACCATTTTTGGAAGTATTTATTAAGCTTTTAGTTTCAAAGTTGCATATTTTTTTGAAATTGTGTGTTTTCCATGTTAACTTTTGTTGTATCATTTGATTTAATTTGAAAACTTTCTAAAGTGGTTTAATAAATTTTTCTGGGGTTGAAAACTTTGTTTTGTATTGGTATGGGGTGATTTTGGCCATGAAAGAGGGGTTTTAAATGGGTTTGGGGTGAAAAACATGGTTATACCCCTTGGGATTGTTTTATGAAAATTGTAAGTGATTTATTGAGTTAAACAAAGTGGGAAAAGGATGTACATATATTATTTTGGATAGTGTGTTCAATTGAGATAGATTTTTTAAAGGTAAAGTGGTGATTTAATATGTAAAATATTTTTATAATGTTTTATAAATTTTTTAAATGATTTATCAAATTGAAAGAAAGGTGTGAAACATGTTTGTTGGCTATTTTGTGTAAGCATGATGTGAAAAATGAATTTTTTTTTTGTGAAAGGAGTATTATGTGACATGTGTGTTGGATGTTTGGTGTGTGTGTGACTTGGAACTGTTATTTTCATGTGAAAATTGTATTTCGTGGATTTTGGAACTTGTTTGAGCATAAGAGGGAAAACCCGAGTATCTAGGTGGGTGGACGTGTACTAGTATTCTAGTGATCCCGTGGGGTTTGGTGCCAGTTTCACATAGAAATTTTGATGATGAAAACACTAAATAAACTATGATTATGATGACGATTATGATGTTGGGGGACCACTAAGTTATGGTTATGATCCCTACTAGTGGCTCGTGTGCACGAGAACATATATTTGTATGATTACTTTCACCAAGATACGAGGTACCTAGGACCCACAGTGAGCTTGTGCCTAGGGGTTATCTCTCATTGCTTGTAATCATTAGATACTTTTTTCTTACCATTGGAATAAAATATATTTGTGCATAAAATTCAGTATCTTTGGCATTCTATTTATTTTTTTAATTATTTAAAGTATCCAACTTGAAAACTTTTTTTATTTAAAGTTTCACCTCTTTAAAATTCTTATTATCATTTCATGTTTATGAAAACTTGCAAGCATTTCATCCTTGAATGTTTATCACATTGAATCTTTTAGTGGTGGTATCATACTAGGATTTGGCTCACACCCTACTTACAACCTTGGGTGTTAGTAGACTTGGTAATTTTTTCTGCAGTTTTGGTTATAACTTTTTTGCCAATGGTTTGGGTTTTTAGTAGTCCTTCGTGATGTAGTGTTTTGGAGATGGCTTGAGGGAGGTGCCTCTTTCCATGTGAAGATTCATGGGCTGTCCATTTTGGATTTATTCATTTGTTATAGTCTTTGATAATTGTTTTAAGTTATGTAATTCAAATCTGAATTTTTTTTAAAAGATGGTTTTGTTTGAAAAATATAGATTTGTTTTATTGGATTTGTTAGTTGTTTTATGTTTTTAAAATCGGGTAATTCATTCCTAAATTTTATTATGTGATACCCAGGAACTTGTGCCAGAATATGGGGATCATAAACATCCTTCGGGCCTTGCCACGGGCCGGGTCGGCTGCTAGTTTTGATGGCGACCAGATTCGGTCTGTAGTTGTAATGTCCCTGACTCTAGTAACCTGAATTTGGTACCTACTTTATCACATTGGGATAGATACAAGGGGTAAAATAAAAAAGGGCCGATTACTTTACCAATTTTGGAGAACCAGATATATACATGAGTTTGAATTCTACATTAGGGAAAAAATAAAACATAATACATAAAAAATAAAATAATCTATATCCCTAAAACTTAATCTAATATTTCTTTATCAGATCCAATGGAAAGGGAAAAAATAAGTGTGAGAAAAAAATGCTTAGTACTTGTTAAATACAATAAAATATATCATGAATAAATAAAGTATAATATATATGACAATGTAAATAACTGAACATACATTCTATTTAACTAATAACTTGAATATAATAATTGGATAATGCATAATAAATATGGAAATATAAATAACAAAAACCACAAGACATTTATTCAATAAACTAAGAATTAAATTCATACAGAGATAAAATCATTGGGAAAATATCATAGATCATAATAATTATTAAATTCATTATGAATTAAATTCATCATTATTTGTTGGAATGATCTCAAGAATCATGATACCTCTACTATCAATACCTTTCACAAGGTAGTTTAAAACTACAAGGTAAAAACCCATCTAATTTGGCCAACTGATTTATCCAAAGAGACCTGTAGATGAATATAGGGGCTATACATAATTTTTTCCCACCCATAACTTCATATCCAAATAATTCCTTATATATCAAATAATATATTAAATTTATTAATCAATATTCTTTATCATCAAATATCTGTATTGAGTAAAGATATGAAATTATTAATATTTCACCCAGTTAATCAAATAACATTCAAAGTAAACACCATATTTTAAAAATGTATAAAAAAGGAAATAAAAATATACATCATATAAGAATATTTATATTTAATTGAAGCTTATTTTTCAATGAAAAATTATCATAATAAATTGATTATTTATGAGAAATTAACCAATCACATAAGAAAGAGAGATTGTACAATAAATTCATCACCTCTTCGGAAAATTTTAAATTGTCAAACCATGAAGAATAAAGTTGAAAATAAATATTAACCATAATGAATAAATATTTAATCATTATAAATTGATCAAAATTTCAGTATAAATACAATATAATATTGAATAGGTTCATATTAACAAATATGTCTCAATGAAATGTAAATTCAGACAGAATCCCTTTCCACTTCGTAATTTTCAATTCAAATCCACATGGTTGAAATTTTTAAAATTGAAATTTAAAATATCATTAATTATTAATTTTTAATGATATTACATGAAAAAGATGAAGTATATAAACCATAGAAAAGCAAATAGGTGCATAACATTGCAATATGCCTCAATAAAGGGAGATTGAGATGAAGTCCCTTACCTCATGCTTACTCTTAATTTAACTTGAATAAACCTAATGTATAATGGTTTTAGAATGATATTAATTGATAAAATAAAAATATCAAAATTTATAATATCATATATGATCCCATTATAAAATTTTACCTCCTCTTTGATTATAACATTTCATTATTTTCATTGTTTCAAGTATTGATTGGCTTGTTTTATCATGTATATTTTATCATGAATGTTCTTGTTCTTATGCATATTATTTAGTTAAATAATCTCCAATATGATATAAATGTTATAAATATCATGTTTACTGATTATATATATTTTTATAAACATTCATGGAGGTTGGATATGGAAAATGAAACGCATAGCTTTATGGAGATGGTATGCCATACATATGCACTAGTGATGATATCATTACCTTAATGAGTAAAAGGGTAATTAAGTGGGTGATATATTATTCTTTCGGAATCAATATCATATATGATATTTTACATATTTTGGTTAACTTTATCTTTATTACTTTCCATGTGAAGAGTATGTGAAAAATGAATCACATCGCTTCATGAGGTTGTAGTTCGCAGTACACACAAGCGATGTTATAATATTTTAAATAGAATGACAAGTAAGAAGTTATATGTGATATTATAATTCTAGAAATATATTAATATAATTATTATAATATAATTTTTTTTAAATACATCATTATATCTATCCTTTAAAGGTGGTCATGGAAAATTAATTACAGCAGTTTGTGTGGCGGTAGTCCACCTTACACATGATCGGCAGTTTTGTTTCCCATTTGATGGAAGAGGATATTTATATAGGTAATTACAATAAAATAATAACATATCAGTATGTATAAGATACTAAGTTTATTATATAATAATGTTTTAACAATATTTCAAGTAGGTGGTATAAGAAACAAAATAAAAACACCAATTCAGGAACATCACCTATTATTTGGATGACCTTTTTAGTTTTGCACAAAAATCCTCCCATAGATGGATTTATGATCAAAAAAATGGATATAAGAAATTTTTAGGGGATTAAGGATGTTATTTTTATATGTATGGGCTGAGGAAAAAGGAATTATAAGGGTAAATAGGGGAAGAGAGGGGGGTGTCCTCTTAAAAGTGGGGGATATGGCACATATGAAATTTTTAAAAATAATCAACCACACCCACAATTTTATCATGTAACATGAATATAAAATGGGTAATTATAAATAATTATATGTTATAAGGTCAAAATATTTATATATAATTTGTGTTTTAAAATCTTGTAGGTCATTTGAAAACCTTATATTCCTAGTTTAATCACTGATAAATAAGTTTTTTCTTTAACCACATCAATTAATTTTTATTGCTTCTACTATTCTAAATTTCCAAAAATTAATTTAAAATTTTTAGATATTATAAATTATTATGATTAAAAATTATTAATAAATATTTAAAAATTAAATTCATAGAAGTGTAAAGATCCATTTTAAAATTATATCTACAAAAATGATGAAAAAACAGTTTTTTCAATAGAAAATTCTCATAAGTATGGAAGGTTTTCGTATCAAAATTCAATATTAAATTGAATCCAAAGACCTGAATTGTATTAATAATAATATAATTGAACTCATTTTAAATTAAAAACAATTTATAATATAATTTATCTTTTTAAATAATTTAAATTAAAATACTCTTTTCAATATAAATCAATATTTTCACTATTCATCAAAAAATTATTTTTTTTAGAAAAATCCCAAAAAATTAGAACTAGGGTAATTTTTATATTATGAATTTAAAAAATAATTTAATTATATAAAATAATTTCTATAAAAATTTAAAAAATTAATTTTAAATTATGCGCGCAAAGCACAACTAAACCACCTTTATAAAAATACATTTTTTTAGAAAACATTTCTCTTTTTCATTTAAATGATTCTTATTTTATTTATAATAAATATTTAAACATTGAATATATTTTATACATGTTTAAAAAATAAAATTTTAATAATTTAATTATTTCTATTCATACCCGAAATATTAAATTATAGGTTATAATGATCATGTGTAAATAATAATATTTTAATAGAGTGTCATGTTTTGTTTAAACCCAGTGTTTCATGCATTGAATGATATTGATGAGTTTTAATTTATTTAAAAAGTAATAGATTTTAAATTCTATGGGTGTCACCTTCTCTTATAATCCTGATTTATTGTGTTATATACGCTATTGAATATGATGATCCTCTTTTAAAATATCATGGTGTTAGATGGTGGATACAACCCCATTATGGATTAAGTTTACTCTCTAATCTCATACATATAATATCATGAGAAATAAACATTACCCAATGATTTTAAGTTCTTTCTGGGTGCACCCATAATTACATGTACATTCTTATGTGTGCTAAAAATTGAAATCAAATGTAAAACATAAACATAAGAATTACCCATGTCAATAAATGGGTTATATAATATTTCCTCACATCACAATAAAAAGAGTTTTCATAATGATTACAAATAGAATAAGGATTTAATTATTTTGGGTGTTAATATCTATATAAATAAACATATTTTTAATATTTTTTGATAAAAAATTATGATAAAGGGTTGAGAATTGGGTAATGAAATTGACTTTTGAAATGGTATTTTAATAAATTGATTAAATACTTTTGAAGAAAGAATGAACTTGGTGTTTTCAAAGAAAACAAGAGGTAAAAATGGGTTTCCCTAGAATAATAATTTATTTAATTAAATCATGATTGGGAATAAGTACTTTAAATGAGTGTTAAATAATTTAATTAAGGGATAAATGAGTTCCCCTTAAGAACCTTTGATTTTAAAGAAGACATTAGATAAATGATCTTAGGTAATGTATAACCCAATTAATTCAAGAGATAATTAGCTATATGTATATTTAGGAGAAATATATACATATATTTGAAGCATTATAAAACATAAAATATTGAAATAATTTTAGATCAAGGGAGAAAGTTCATAACCGAATGAAAATTGGGTGGTTCATAGAGATCCATTAACTTTTGTTTCAGAATAATTTTTCACTTGAACTTAACATCCTAAATAATAAAATAAGATTTATTAATTAAATAATTTAAAACAAGCTACATGTATTTTTTATTTTCTATAATTATATTATCTACGATTACTATTAATTCAATGAGATATAAAGTTTACTTTCGTTGATTTGAGGGTGTTCATGCCATAGTTCCATGGTTAGACCAATTGTTTATAATTATTGATGAACATGTCAAATGGGGATACAAATAAAAAACTGAAATGAAATGATATTAATATCCCAAAATACATTTAATTATCCACAAATATCTATTTGGCTTCCAAAATTTGGGTGATTTAATTAGTAAAAATGTTAACATTATACGGTTTGTTCATTTAGGTGGTTTTATCGGCCATTATGGATAGATTAATTTTATATATTATTATGAATTTATATTCACTTAATCTCCTAAAATATATAATTTCATACTTATTACCATAATTTGTAACTATAATATTTTTTTTATAACGATCCCTAAAGGTGGTGGGAAAAAATGAAGTATGTTTCCTAGGGAGGCATTGAATCCACTATAATATGAGCGACATTTCCATTTTTAGAAGATAAGAGGTTGGATAATGGGTAGTTCATTGAAAAAATAAAATAAAATAATATATAAAATATTATAGTCACTATGTAATATATTATTGTGTATTTTAGGAGTTAGATTATAAAATGAATTGGAAAGAGATAGATCGGGAATATTGCCTCTTAAATTTTATCTCTTCAAATACACATAAAGGGATTTTTTTCCTTTTGGTGAGACTAGAACTAATATAGAATTGGGGGGGGGGGGGAGTTAAAAGAATACCCAAGAAAAGTTTGGGTGAGATATAAAGCATATATGGTGTGATGAGAATATGTGGTGATGGGTTGTATTAATTTGGGAGAGAGAGGTATTTTTTTGAATATTATATTCACTATTTTATTATTTTTTCTCATGAATAGAAATAGTGATGAGTCTTGTGAGTATATATTGTAAATTTTTCATGTGAATTTGAAATAATGGGTTCTTACAACATCCCATATGAAATAAATCATGTATTTAAATTTTTGGGTTAAATACAATGTTTTTTCATATTTCACTATTCACTGAAAAATCAACTATTTTGGAAAAATACCTAAAAATCAACCCAATAAATTTTTAATGTATAGATTAAAAAAACGAAAAAAATTATTAATTTTTTTATGAATATGTAAATTTTAATTTTAATTTTAAGACCTTATTTATTTGATGAAACACCAAATTTAATATTATGATCAATTCTACGACCCTTAGAAAAATTACTTATGGGATCATAGAATTATATTATCATTATAATAAAAAATAATATTTATATAAAAACCCATTTTATCAAAATTAACATTATTTTAAATCATTATATTTTTTTTATAAAAATGAAAATAAAATATTTATGTTTTATAAAAATAGAAACACTTAATTTATCATTTTTAAACTTTTATTTACTTTTATCATGATCTAAATATGTTATATTTTCATTTTATAAGATACCTAAATTTTATTTTACAATTTCATGGGCGATGAAAGTATTATAATAGATATGATACTATTCATAATGTTCATATTACCATTTCAATAGAAAATTTACTATTCCAATAGTCAGATTACTATTACAATGGCATAATTTTCAATAGTAATATGGGTTCCCTACATACTATAAATACCTAATATTTTATTGATTCAATAATTACTTATATCTTCTATCAAGGTTACATATATTTTCATTTTCAAAATGAATATTATATTAATAATATTTTATTTTATTTCTATAGGGTTGTTCATGGGAGCAGTTATTCTAGTGGATCAAAAAAATCATTATTTTAAAATGATAGTTATTTTATATTCTATTTTTATCCCATTTTAATATTTTAAATTATTGTGGATATATTTATTTTCTAAGTGTAATATTAATTTTAAAGTAATAAAATGTTGTTTATTTTTTCATGTAGTTCATATATATTATATAATATTACATTTCTCAATATGACGCTTATATATATTTATAAAGAGAAAATCGATTGATAAAACATATAGGTAATTATGGAATCTAAAAAATAGGTTTTAAAAATATTTGAAACTATTCATAAATAGTTTTGATATCCCCCACACTTATTCAACACTTCTCCATTATTATTGAGAAAAATTTAAACAATTATAGTGAGTAAAAAAGTGCAACAAGATAGAAATAACATGGTTATTTTGACAATAAAATTTGAGTTAGACTCTCCAATAAATTTTTTGATAGGATGATATAGCCCCATAAAATAATAATTATTTTGGGAAACCAATAAAAAATAGAATAAACACTATAAAAATTAATAAAAGTAAAGAAAATGAAAAAAATAAAGAGAAGATATAAAAAGAACATTGGGTTATCCCCTCTCAAGAGGGGAAATTATTTTGAAAATCCACAACTCGGAAGTCCCTTAGACATCCTCAATATGCCAAAGGATGTGGTTTTTTTTGTAATGGAAAATTTCACATCCTTTTCCTCCAATGTCAGTTTTTCTTTATATGTTCTTCAATGTACCCTTTGATAGAGTCCTTTATATCCAAATCTTTTTTAGTATAGTATAACATTTAAATTTAAGGTGGAAGGATAATGTATGGGGTCTAATAGGAAAAGAAACCTACAAATTTCTCATCCTATGGTTGCATTAACCCTTATTCATGTTCTTCAAATTCAATGGCATATTCTTTAAATCCATTTAGAAATGAATTTCACAAATTATTAAAATAGTCCTCATATAGCTCATCTATATCTCACAGGGAAGCCACATATGTATCCAAATATGTAGGATCATATTAATGGAAATAAAAATTATCAATTTAATTTGAATTAAATGTTATTAATGTAATGAAATCTACCTCAATATTTAATATTTTTATTCTTCTTGTCCATGTAATTTCATTACATCTAAAGAGTGTTCTATTATGGAGATTTACATAAATGGACATTGTATCTTATCTTAATATTTTAAAACATGTTGGAAACCCACTAATGATGCATAAGATAATATTGGGAGTGGCTTATCATATGTGATTTTCTTAAAGTGACTATTCTGTGTACATGTGGGTGTCTATTCCAACTCCCTCTTTAATCTATATAGGAATTCACAATGGTTATTCTATTATTCCATCAAAAAAGTTCATTCATTCCTCCTCTTCCTTTTTCATTGAGGCACTACAACCAAAATTATGATCTTGAACTTATCATATAAGAGAGATCAAAATATATATATTAGTTTCAATAT
This sequence comes from Viscum album, assembly GCA_963277665.1. NCBI lineage: Eukaryota > Viridiplantae > Streptophyta > Magnoliopsida > Santalales > Viscaceae > Viscum > Viscum album. Next base: position 738,783,722 of record OY728123.1, on the reverse strand, counting down.
AATTATGGAAGTAAAAGTTCAAATGAAATGAGTCTCCCTTAGTGATATAAGATTTTAATTCCTCTTAAAATTGAAAGGATATTGGGAAGATGTTTTTAGTTTTAAAAATTGGTATATATTCTTATTTTTACACTCTCCCACCACCTTAATTATTGAGATTAGTATGGGATTCACTTCAAGATTATCCTATACCTCATGATAGTCTTATTCAATAGTTGTAGGGTGATATAATTTTGTTTCTTGACCAAATGTTGATAAAACATGGGGAAGTATTTCAAGATCTTGGTAAGATCCTTGTACAAGGCCTGTTACATTTTTGGTTTGAGATTTCATTTGAGGCACTCCAGGACATCCTTAAATGTGTCATTACCTTTTGAATTTATAAAAATCCTTACCATTCAAACATATGTAAAAACATTCTCACAATTTTTTTTTGGGTGAGTCAAAATAAGAATCAATTTTTATTTTAAATTTTAATTTCAAAAATATTAAATGACAATTATAGTTTTTCTCAAATTGATAATATCTCACCCCAACACCATCACAACGACACCATGATTATTGAAGGAATATCTTTAGGCCTAAACAAACAAAATTTATGAAAACCTATAATGTAGCATAGTGTATGACCAAGGTTTTATATCAAGGAGTGATGCCAAGGATAATTCACCTAGTTGATGGAAGGATTATCATATGGTCACATGAAACATAATTAATGAAAACCTGAAATTGTTCCTAATGGATGAAAAGAGTCATCTCTCTTTGATTTGTCCCTAATAGAGTTCAATATCCTAGATATTGATATTGATTTTGTTTATATATTTTAAATTAATAGCTGAAATGGAATTAATTTTTGGTTTTCTAATTTTAAAATAATACAAAGTAGCAACATAGCCACATGGTCAGTAGGAAATTTTAGGGGGTATATGGATGAATTATAATAGGATCTAACATAATTTACATTTAAAATAGATCTTTTAATTCAATGAGAAAACTCATAATCATGAATCATATAACCTTAAACTATTTTTTTTATGAAACTACTAATATACTAAAAGAATCAATGAATAAAAATCAATAATCTCATTTTATCTCCTTGGTGAATACGTAAGAGAACTCCTTAACCAACTAAAATATCCTACTAATGAACCTAGTAGAAAATACTCACCATTATTCATTTTAAACTAAAAAAAATCCACTGTTATAAAGAGAGATCTGATTGGAGGGAGAATTTTATGCCTGATGAGTGGAAGAGTGTAATCGTTTTAATGGAATATAGAGTGAAAATTGCATTCTTTATAGTCCACCTTCATTTTCACACAAAAAATATAGAGGAAATAGAGTAATAATTAAGTATATAAATTTAATAAAATCATTGTGATTCCACTCAGACCACCCAAATTTGGTTAGTTATCCATAATCATGGAGTTAAAGATCAATGAGTATATCATAGGGGTTGAAGAAACACGGAGAAAATAAGGGAGAAGTGGGAAACACATCACATAAAACCAATGAATATAATTATAATTAGAATGAAAAAATATTGCAAATCACAAAACTAATCCTAACCATAGAAAATTTTTAGGTCTTAATCCCTTTATAGTGAAGAGGAGAGTAACATTTATTTCATTTTTCTAATCATATTATTCTTAATCTATGAGTTTCAATGTCATGCAAATGTGTTTCAAGTTCTTATTATCTTCCTTAGATGAATGGAACATTTCCTATGTTGATGGTCATTATTGAATGAGTTGAGATTCTATATTTCTTATATATTCTCCCATGATAAGATCATCCTTATTCTACTGGATATGTACTGCATATATTTCCTAATAACTTTCTACCATGATTTGGCTAATCAGTAGGAGTTGGTTTTATTTTTATTTTAGTATTTCCTTTTAAACATTTGAGAACTTTGTATTTCAATCCCCATTGAAAAAATTTGTTTAAGTCTGGAATCAATCATATGAAGGAATTTAATTGTTGTTTGGTTTTCATGTGAATTAAATATAGTGAATGGTAACTCTTTATGTATCTTCAATACTTACTTGTGATTGGTTTATAATCATCATGGGGTTATATCTTCCTTTTTCAAAATATTCAAATAATACTTTGGTTGACCAGAATATAGCCTTGCAATTGATTTAGTTATTCTGTTCAATCCAAGAATGGATGGTTATTCTATACATGTGGTTTCTTTAGATGAATGTGTAGTCACTAAAACATTTACAATAATGATCAATCCTTTTCTTGTAATTGATTGAGTTTTATTGTTGATTATGGACTTCATTTTTAGTCACCTTAACACTTGTAATATCTTAGATACTTATGGTAAATCCAAGATTAGAATACAGTCAATTGAGGACTTTTTAAAATTATCACACATAGTTGATCCTGTCACGATCAGTCAAGAGTATTGACCGATTGATCCTCATGGTTGATCATCACTTGTGGTTTCTTATCTTCCATGGTCTCATTACTTTTCTATTTCCCAACATTCAAAAGTTAAAAATAATTGAATATAGGATTTTCCAGATAAGATCAAAATGAATGAGAACATTTAAAATAATAATTATAAGCCCTTAAATAGTGGGAAAAATTTCTCAAAATCAATGTATTTATTTTCCATTAATTCCAAAAATGATTAATACCACCAAGAATAATGTTAAAATACATTTATCATTAAATTCTATATTTTCAAAAATTATCAAATATGAGTGATTTTATCAGGCTTTATCTAAAATGAGAGGTTAATTTAAATTATAATATAGTTTCAGAATAAGGAAAATTTGTCTCTCATCACCCCTAAACATACATTATTGAACTCTAAGGTGATAAAAATAATTCAATTTATTCAAAAATAAAATCCTATAAAAAATATGTTTCCACCCCAACATCAATTACATATACCAGCAAAGAAGGAATAAAAGTTCATCCATTTAAAAAATTTCTTTCTTCCAATATGAGTCATTCTTACTTCCTCACATTATTTGAAGACAATTTTCCAGTTCTAGGAGTTTTGAAATAATAGATTTAAGTAGAATTAAAAAATTTATAAGGGGGATATTCAAAAATAAATCCCATAAGTTAAGTAAACCAATGATCTATTTCATAATTCCTTTTATAAAACAAAAATGGTACACCCAAAAGAATATTTAACCTTTTCTATTTGGGATTAATCTTCCCCTCATCTAAATTAATTTATTTTTTGATAATTAAGACCTTATATTAATATTTTCAGTTTTTTTGTGAAACATATTTATTTTATTTTGATAGGGATTTTATTTACTCACACACTGAGTGCCTAACTCTATCATAATTACATTTTGGTATCCTAATTTTCCATTTTCCCCCAATTTAAAAGAAATATTATGACTATATTTTGATTTAACTCCCAGACAAATTCTATTTCAAAAAGTCATTAGTGCCTAGATTTATGTTTAATTATTTATTTACCACATGTTCTAATTTTAACGACTTGAACAATTGTGAATAAAATTATATTTTTTAATTAAATTTATTATAATTATAGAAAATACTAGCACTTATTTGGTTTTATTATATCCAATTGGATTTAAATGTCTGTTAAGTATCTTTAATATTGATAATATAGTCTTTGAACAATGATAACCTGACTAGTATAAATATAGGTTTTTAAAAAATCCTTTTGACACTGAAAAAGGAAGTGATAAACTAAACTAGTAAGATCATACCCTATGATTCCCATTTATCAGTGATTCTAAGGGAGATATAATTTTTTGGATTTTACTTATACCAATCCAAATCTAAGATCCAACAACTTAATCATGAGAAAAACCATTTACGGGAGAAGATCATGCTCTTCGAGATCATGACCCAGACCATGTTCACCAAATAGCCCCATGAAATCCCCCCCATCTCACACCTTAATCTTAGGGCGTATGATGGTGTTTTAAAGGGATATGTATCAATACCCTATCATTAAAAATATTTACTTTATTTTGTATTAAATAATTAATAAATATTCATCATATTATTGTTACTTTGTAAATGATTTTTAAATAAAAAGCAATATTTTTGTTTAATATTCAAATTTAATTAAACAATTTATTTTTATGAATTAATTAGGTTTTTAAATAAATAATATTTTAATAAAATATTATCATTAAATAACATTTATTGAATATAAATGATCATATAATTTTTATGAATTCAAATGTAATTTTTATAACAGTTCAAAATAAATGTTATTATAAAAAACCCATCATTTTAAATAAATATTATTTTTTATTTTAAAATTGAAAATTAAGATATGTATAAGATTTTATAGATAAAATGAATATTATTTTTTTAATTAGGACCTTTAATTTATCTAATGGTGATTTTTTCATTATTTTATGAGACAATCGAAATTTCAGGTAAAAATTAAATACCATATAAATATACCTTGTGTTTTATTACATCAAAATGAACAAAAAGTTATGTAATAAGTAATATAAAAGGTTAGTAGGAAAAATCTATGTTTTCCCTTTAAAATAATTCAATTTTATGTTTATTTGAACTATTTTATAAATCCTTAATAAATTCTCCAAGACTTATAATATATTTTAAGATTTTAAAATCATTTCTTTGAGAGTGACTCACCTCCACTTACGAAAGGAAATTATTTTATAATAATTGACCCTTGTAAATATAAAATAATTTAAAATAATCTACATTGGTAGAAACCATATGGAAAACTATGGGATGGTTTTTTGTTTTGAATATTTTTTTATGTAGTGTCCAAAACCAAAATAATGAAGAAATCCCTCTCTTTTCCTATATAAAACCACCCAAGATTCCATTTATCTTCACTAAAACTACTTGGAGAACAACCAAAATCTTCCCTATACTCCCTAAAGTCTTACCAAGTCACCCCAAAGCTTTCAAGAAGCCCTTAATAGGACTTTAGAATCACACACTCAAGTAAAGGGATCTCCATCTTCCACTCTCCCATTTTATCAAGAACACCTTTTAATCTTATGTCTTTTAATTTCCATTTGATTATGTTGGGATATGTTATTACATATCCCCATTACTATCCATTTTATTTAAAAATTATGATATTCCATTTAAATCTCATTTATCCCTCATATGAACCTTTATGCACACCTGTTACCATGACAAAATTTTGTAAGGGTCCTTTCTTTCTCCTCTTACTTCAAGTTTATATATTATGTTACACCTTCTATTTACAATTACTTATGTTGGGTAATTTATTTACATTTAAATATTACTATCCATTTATTTTATAAATTATGTGATACCCCTTTCTCTCTTATCATCCAATAATAATAATTTCTATATGATGTCGTTATGATGCCGAAATTGCACCGCGATTTTCCATGCCAAAATAACTATGTAGTGAATACCATAATAGTTTTTCTATCAAGGGTATTAACATTTTTGAACATGTAAATATTTTTTGGAGACCTACATATATGTATTCCACATTCTTTTATCATGTATTAAATTATGATGTTGAGTGAATCCCTATTATATGATCTATGTGGAACATATAAACATGAGAATGAAATGATTATGAAGAGTATTCCATAATAGCACTCCAATGAATTGGGTAATGGTTAGTATTATGATACATTACGTTGGGATAGGGGGTTTACCTAATTCCTTTATAATACATTTTCCACCATGATTTCTTAACAGGTTTATCCTTGAACTAGGTTTATGATGCAGTGTTTTAAGTTGTTTCCACATTTCTCAAGTTATTATTATCTTGCTATATCATGCCTTATTATTTATGTTCCTTTTATGATCCATTGATATGCCTATTGTCTAACATGTATTTTATTCCTCATGTTATTCCTTTTTTATTCCCTTACTGATCTTTATAGATCACCCCTTTATTATGTATGTCCTCACGTTATCCCATGCAGTGTTAGGTACGAAGGGACATTTTGGTCATGTCAAAGAGGTTTTCCATAAATATTTTTCTTTTCATTTTTTAAGTTATTATGTAATGTACATAATTTCCCAAAGATAGTATACCCCTTGATCCTTTAGTTTTTATTAAGTGAAATAAAACATGTATTAATGTGTAATAAAGAGTAGGGTTTCTATAGTTGGTATCATAGGATAGGGTTAGTTATTTTTGGGATTAGGATTAGAAATCTCTAGATAAAGCCTTAAGATTATAAAACTATATAGAATGTCTTAGGGATAAGACTAATTATAATAAAAAATACCTAAATTTGGGTATGTATATAGTAAGTGGTTTATCAAAAAAATTCATCCCGATCCGGATACTAAAAGTGGACATGGTTCTGGCATAGATGTACCTAGGGGTAACAAATCTGGTAAGATGTTTTAGGCCTAACTCGGGGTAATTTGGTACACAACAATGGGCCTTACTGTGCACCCAATTTGACACTCTTGGTGGATATGCTTTGGTAAATTTATAAGCTCATTATGAACCATAATTAATGGAACAAGAAAATTCCAATAAGAATATATGTTAGGAAATAGATCACGAATAACACAAAGTGAAGTCTAGAAATTCATAAGTTAAGAATGTAAATGTAGTTCATATATTACTCCATTAATGGTATTGGATTCTTATTTATGTGTTTAATAATTTAAAATTTCTCTTACCTAATTATAAATGGGATAATGTAGAACAATAATAAAAAATTGAATGTTTGGATTATCATACATAGTTTTATGTATTCCTTCATATCACAAAAGTTTTGTAGAGCTATTCAAACACCACAAAAAATTATATAAGGAGAGGTGTTAGTGAAAACAATAAATGGGGAAATTATTTCATCCTAAGTATTTAACTCATCACTTGTAAATTTTTGTGGGCTGAACTTCCTGGAGAACCTTTTCATACTTACCATGGTGGAATTTGATACAATTATAGGCATGGATTGAGTTTCCCTAAATAGAGCCCGCATAAATATCCATAATAAGGAAATCACTCTCCACATGGAGAATTGACCCCTAATTCTATAAAAGTGCAAGGAGGAGGATAAATCTTCTTTAGCACCATCATCTCAGGCATGGATATTATTTATCTATGAGAAAGTGTATCTAGATCAAATGATAGAGTCCAAGGAAAGGATCATCCTCTAAGACATACCTATTGTGAGTGAATATGATTATGTGTTTCTTGAGGTATTTCATGGTCTCCCCCCTAGCCAAGAGGTTAAATTTTCAATCGATATTATACCTGGGTCATTGCCAATATCCAAGACTTCATATGAGATGGATATTTTGGAACTTGAGTATATAAAGAAAAAACTACAGGAGAATCCAGATAATGAGATCATACGCCCAAGTGCTTCACCATGCGGTGCACCAGTCCTCTTTGTCAAGAAGAATGATGGGTCAATACTCATTTTCATTGATTATCATTATCTCAACAAGATTACAATAAATAACAACTATCCTTTTCCATGGATTGATGACTTGTTTGAACAGATATGTGGAGAAAAATAATTCTCTTAGGCGGATTTGCGGTAATGATATTACCAAGTTAGGGTGAAAAAGGGGGATATCCCCAAGAGTGATTTTAATATGAGGTACGGGCACTATGAGTTCATAGTGGTTCCATTCAGACTCACCAATTCTCAAACAATCTCCATGGACATGATTAATAGAGTCTTTAGATATTATCTTGATAAATTCATGGTAGTCATTATAGATGATATTCTAATACATTACAAAACCTAGTAGGACTATGAGGAGCATCTGAGCACTATTCGAAAGACCGTGTGAAACGAGAAGATTTATGAAAAGTACAAAAAAGTCTGACAACTGGTTAAATTAAGTATCATTTTTAGTGAATTTCATCATAATAAATGAGATATCTATAGACCCTTCAAAGACAAAAGCAATAAAAGGATGTATAAGGCCAACATCTATGATGTATATCTATAGTATCCTTGGGTTAGCTATACATTATTGCATATGTGTGAGAAATTTCTCATGATTTTAAAAACTTATTACCAAGATAACTTTGAAGGGAGTAAAATTTTCTTAGAATGATGAATGTGATGAAAGATCCATGGTGTTGAAAAGGAGGCTTATCACTACCCCTTTACTCACACTATCCTCAAGTGAGAAACTTTTTTGTAAATTTTAGAGATTCTTAAAAGAAGGTATTGTGTTGTGTGTTGATGTAAAATTATAAATTCATAGCCCAAACTTCATGTTAGTTGAAAATTCATGGGAAACACTATACCATTCATGATTTGGAGTTGGAAACAGTGATATTTTCTTTAAAAATTTGGCGGAATTATCTCTTTGGAGAGAAGAGTGAAATATATATGGATAAAAAAGTATTAAATATATATTCAAATAGAAAGAGCTGAATATACATGAAAGAGCGCTGTCTTGGGAGCCCTCAAATGATTAGTGTGATTTTGGGGTACTTAGGTGCGGCAGAGTGGCTGACCAAGGTCGTCCCTCAAAGGAGGAAGTGAATTTAACAACTTATTAAAGGTATTCTAAAAAAAATAAAATATAATAGAATAAAAACACTACTTTAAAGGATTGGGGTTTGTTATAGTTTATTAATCTAGAAGAAGTTTTCTGGAAGAAGATTGTATAGATTTTTTTGTTTTCAGTTTTGAAATGAATTTCGATTAAAATGACACAACAAGAAGATGTTCTTTTATAAATTTATTTTATAAGGAATAATCGATCTAACTATACCTATTAATTCACTAATTAATCATTATCATTTAAATCAATATCCACTTAATTATGATCCCCTAATTTTTTATCCCTCGAACCCTACGAGATTTAACTTAACCACAAAGATGAAATTACTTAAACCCTAGGATAGCTTCGGAACACGCAATCGCAGAACCCTGCTTTGATTGTTGTTATAAGGATAGATTATGGTCAGTGGTTAATTAGATAACATATCCATTCTGGAAATGAGGATGAATTGTGTCTAGGTATTATATTTTAACTCTACAAATTTATCCCGTGTGGTCTTGTATTACCGATTAAGATCGCACTCTCACAATTTACACAAAATCTCAACCTCGCGTGTTTTGTATTTATTGTTCAATTTATTTCTTAGTTTCTTGTAATTTAAAAACAAAATTCATGGATAATATTATGTGAATTACAGTAGCTCATTGATTCAAAATAAATGAATGAATAAGGATAGAGGTCGATCGATTACTAAAAAAAACTACTCTTCCATGGGTGGCGTAATCATCGTAGAAGTGTTTTGCATGTGCAAAGGTTTCTAATGGGTATAACCCAAAGATGCTTCTACTCAATAATTCCAGACCAAATAGAAAGATTAATGGAATTATAAATTTAAACAAAACATAAGAAAAGAGAAGAAATAAAATAAGAACAAAGAAGTTTATTACACAAACAAAATCATTACAACATGAAGGAGAAGAAGAAGGATTCTTCGAAGGGATCCATGCTTCAAGATCTACACTTATTGAAATGGTTGGATAATTGGAGTGGATCCACTTATCCTCTGCCCTCAACTTCCCAATTCACGTCCCAACCCCACAAAATGATAAAAACACCAATTTATAGAGTGGTGGGGAGGCTAGGTTCAAAGTGGTTTCAAGTGTGAATGGGGAATCTTGGCCAAATATTTTATGCCAACTTACACCAACCATTTGAATACCAAAACGCGTGAATTGGCTGACCTTACAGAATTATAAAATGTGCGGATATGGGTCCTCAATCTCCTATCCAAATTTGGGATAAATAGAAGCCTATATGAAGGAGTTATGACCGAAATACAGAAGATTATCCATTCTAGCGAGTCCAGACCAACGTTGAATTCATGGCCCATTTTGAACAACCAAATGCACTATTTATGTAACGCCCCGACCCTAGTTAACTAGAGTCGGTGCATTATTACATAACATTGGCATGATCACGAGAAAGATCAAGTCTCGAAAGACCGATTAGTTTAGTAGCCTTGGAATAACTAGATACATCCATTAATTTTTACATTACATCATAAAAAAAACATCTTGTCTTCATATCCCCTCATACTATCCCTGCAGGTCATTCATAAATTACTTCTTCATAATCCTGGGAAAAATAAAACATTGAAAGGGGTGAGCTCAGATGCTCAGTAAGGATAACATTATAGCAGAAGCTTTCATAAATAAGCATAAACACTTAAGGCAGTTTATAACTAAAACAAAAGCCTTTTAAACTTCAACTTCAGTATAAAATGGCAAAGATAAAATAAAATAATGCCATTTACTTAGTCACATGGATATTATACTAGTCGAATAATCCCATGCATTATCAATAACCACTTTCATAATGATGGAATGCATAATGCCAGACTATCATAACCACATAGCCAAGGCCTCGTGCCAAGACTACAAATAAGATTTTGCCAAGGCCTTGTGCCAAGACACTAGTTTGTCTCATGAGACCTACCGATGCATCGAGGAGCTATAGCAGGCTCCACCCGTCACTTATTAAGTCCAATGCATTCCTCATATGAACAGGTTTAAACATAACATAAACATTCGTATTAAAACTAGCATACGAAATTTCAATACTTTAACCACAAACCATGAATGGTATAAAAATAGCACATCCACAGTCAAACATAACTCATTCGATACAATATGGAAGATTGTATTGTATCACATTAACCTCAATCAAGAATAATGAAGGATGTTGACATAGATGAAAATAATCATCAAAACTATTTGAGAGAAATATCCCGCTTTTTCATGAAATCATTTAAAAGTCACACTATTTGTCAAGAATCCATTTAAAAATAGATTTTTGAATCAAAGTGTCCCATACCACTTTGAAACTTTTTAAAAGGAGTTTTAATTTTAAAAATTTAATGTCCATATAAATAAATCCTTAAAACCATTTTTTAAAACATGGAAATTAATGAGCAAGATTTAGAAGAATAAGTCTTTAAAACATTTAAAAATGGTATTTTAGTTAGAGTTTCTAACCAAAAGAGAGACACTTGAATACAAATAATTGAGGTAATCAAAACATTTTAATATCATGAGAATAAAGGGATTCATGATATACTATGTCAAAGTACATTATATACACCACATAAAAGCGATTTGGTGTATATCAACAAAGAAGTCTCAATGGAATGTAAATTGAGATGAAATCTCTCATAAAGGCCGTACCCTTAGGATAAGGATAAATCAACGACATAGTTCTATGTGAAAAATATAAATACACTAAATATGATTGGATATTCAGTGTAAAACAATCAAAGGACATTCACACATAATCTTGTAAAAACAACACCAATGAATTGGATGTTTAACTCAACAAATGGAGAATGAGTTAAAATTACTCTTATCAAATTCATATCGATGACTTGAGAAATTATCAATGGAGTGATTATGTGTATCAAAATTATATCCACAGAAAATGGGAGTGGAAATTATGACATAAGAAAATAAATAGTGATTCCACACATAATCTCGGAGTAAAATAATCAATGGAGTTTGCGTAAAGCCGAATAAATGGAAATTGGAATTTCTAATTCCCTTATCGATTTGGTAACTTAGGAAACATGAACCCATGAAATAAGGATAACACAATGATGATGTAAATATACATGAATTAAAGTATATTACACAATGAATACAAACATGGGCAGCACACACACCACATTCAATAAATAAGTGGTGAATAATAGAATTCTCACGAAATTAAGAGTGAGATAAGAAACTCCTTACCACGTTAATCAACTGAGTCGTATGGCCAAAAGTTAATAACCACCAAATGATTTACAGAATAACATGAATATAAATAGAATCATGATAATATATATCAAATGGCATTACACAATACACCACTTTCAATAATTTAGTGGCGAACAATGGAAATCTCACGGAATTGAAAGTGAGATAAGAAAATCCCTTACTTTGTACTTTTTCCTTGGTCGACGGTAGGTTAACCTCCTGTATAATGGTGAAATAATTGTTATTGAATTATACAAGAATAATTTACTTTAATATGATATCATATATGATCTTTTAACATTGATTTGTTAATAATATCTTAGAATTATCATCATTTCGGGTGTTAACGGGTTCATTTTACTTTATATTCTTTGTTATGTGAGCCATATTCATTATTAATGGGATGTATATTATTCATATCCAGAATGATATCAAGTCCTTAGATACTATTTTTAAATCATCAAATTATAATTATACTTGAATGGATATGATGGAGAATGAATCTCATCGCGTTCGTGGAGACGGTAGTCCGTACGTACGCACGAGCGACAATATCATTCTTTTGATATTAAAATAATATATAATTTGATGGTATATCATATATACAGAATAATTATCATGTTATTTTTATTATTTACATGAGTTACACATCATTATTATACCCATCCAAATAATAATAAATTGAATAACAATTACACCACGACGTGGAGACGGTAAGCCGTACGTACGCACGTATGGTGACATGTTATTCAAAGGATGGATAGAATACTGAATATGGTTGTACCATATTTATAATAACATCACATTATATATATGATACTGGAGTTATTATTTTATAATGGTAATAACAAAGAAAGAGGAAGTGGAAGAAGAAAGGAACTTGAAAAGGGGTGGTGAAAACATTACCTCTTCTTCGGGTTCTTCCTTTTGATTTGATCAAAAGGGCTCCTTAGGTTGGCTTTATGATCAAAATAAGGCCTCTAGGTTGTAGTGAGGGAAGTTGATATAGTATTTGGGCAGGATTTGGCCGAACCAAAGGGCTTTGAAGGTGTGAAGAAATGAGAAGGAGGAGTGCCCTTTTATAAGAGGGGTGAGGGGCACCTTTGCAAAAGCTAGAAATATTAATTTATAATAAATTCATATTCGGTTTATAATGGATCCAAAGTTTATTATTTAAATTTTAAGGTGAGTATGGGTCGAAAAAAACTTAACCAATAGAATTTAGACAGGTTTGGGTCATTATATTAACCTTATATTTAAGTATTAACTCTTAGTTAATTAGTTTCACTTTTACAATGTCTCTTTGTATTTTTATATTATATGGTTAATAAACATACTATATACATCCAAGCGAACCTCAAGTGGTCCATTAATGATGAACCTATCATGATATAAGTCTCTTGGCCGAACCTTAGATTTTTAGGAATTTAATATAAATTAATAATATAATATTTGTTTTAAGAACTCTTTTATGTCAATTTTGACACTATTAAATAGTTGATTTTTGTGAAACTCATAACAGATTGATTACTTCGAAAAAGTCAATTAACTCAATCCTAATATATCATATTATCCTATAAAATTATTTTAATTCATTAAAAGTTTCATATTATATTTATTTGGGTATTTATAATATCAATTATTTTAATTTTTCACTATTAAAGTAATTAATTCATCATCATTGTGTCATAAATAAATTAAATTATTTAATGTCTAAAAATTATAAATAAAATATCATTATGTAGTAAATCTTTTTATCTTTCTAATTAATATTTATAATCTGAAATACAACATATATAACCCTCTGTAACAATTGTTTTGTTAAAGGATATATGCTTGTGTCATTTTTGTATTTATTTTAACTTAATTAAAATAAAGTGTCATTATCACTTACAAGTGGATCCATGGGGTCCCAAAATCGACCCAAAGATGCCCATGGTCGACCATGTATCAACCAATAGGGTTAAGACATGTTTTAGGGTAATTTAGTATTATTATAATATTATTTTTTTAACCCTTGTTTACCGGATTTACCCTTTAACCATGGTAAATAAAATATTTACCGGAGTAATTATCCAAAATGTTTAAAAATAAAAGTTACCTATTTACAAAATTTGAACATCCTGATTCCAAATATGGAATACATTTTTCTAAATTCAAAACACAGAAGTGGCAAAAATTAATTTAAAATTAATTCCCGTTGTTAAAACAAAAAGCGTGTTTTTTAGAGATAATAACTATCAAAAGATTGTCACTTGTTTATGTCTGGTTTAAATGTGAAATTTTATTCAATGACCCACATTGTATTACATGGTAAATATATATTCTAAATATACTTTAAAACCACTCAAATTCATAATTTATCACTATTAATTATTTTGATTAAAAAAGTTGTTTTTAATTAAAATTTAGTAATTTTCCCTATTCATCAAAATATGAAAGTTATCCGAAAAGTACCAAAATTTCACCCTAGGCTAATTTCAATATTCCGAATCCAAAAATGAAGTCCATTTTGAGAGATAGAATTTATAAAATTTCAAAAAGTAGGTATTACTATTCATAATGGCTAGTTTGATTGGTTATGGTGTGTTAAAATCTCGAAGTTGCATACAATGCACGTCATTGCATTATTCGAAAGGAAACATACCGAGGAAGCTTGGGGTGTTACAATTTAGCTCTAGTGTCCTGAATAAAGGTTGTATATAATTAAGTTAGGAACACTGTTACAAAATATAAAATTCAAATAATAAATATAAAAATATTTATCTTCGAAATACTAATGTGAACTATAAAGGGTAAAACTGGAATTTTCATCAAATATTCAAATGAATGATCTAATCCCAAATACTTTCTGATTAAACATATTTATAACAATGTGAGGAAATTATATCATTTATTATCAATAAAATATTCAATAAAATAGTGTTTTATCAATAAACCAATAAATATGGTTAAAGCTCATTAAGGATTATGAATGCTCAATCCACTATCATCCTGGAAAATAAAACTAAGTGGTGGATGATCTACATAGAGAGGATCCCACAATTCTATTATTGATGAGAATTTAGAAGGATCCGATCTTCTTAGAAATAAAGAGGATATACATGGGGATCATAAAGGTAGGAAAATAATCAATCCTTTCACAAATTATTTCTCAAACACCTCTTATAGAGAGGTTAAAGGATTATAAAAAAGATAGTGTAGGAATTCAGAAGAAAGTGGAAACTATAAGAAAATGGAAATCCTTGGAGTTAAATGTTAATTAAAAGGGATTTTTGAGTTTTGTGTCAAGAATATGAGTTCCATTAAATCCTTAGTTAAATAGGGGACTATTGTATGATTCACATAGTTTAACTTTCTCCATTCACCCAGGAAAAACAAAGATGTATTGAGGTCTCTAAGTGCACTATTAGTGGGATAACATGAAGAAGGAGATCACTGATTATACATCAAAGTTCCTGTTATGTCAAAAAGTGAAGGATGAAAGACATAAGTCTAAGGGGATGATGCCACCATTACCCATACCAACATGGAAATGAGAAAACATCACTATGGACATTGTCACCAGAATTCCAAATACATATAAGTGAAACAATTATATCTAGATTGTTGTGGATTGTATTACAAAGACTGCACACTTAATTATTATTTTATAGGATTTCTCACTGGATTATCTAGAATAGATATACATCAATGAAGTGGTAAGGCTGTACATAGTACCATTATTTATTATGTCTAATCAAGATCCAAGATTCACCTCTAAGTTTTGGAAAAGTCTCTAGCATGATCTAAACACTAAGATCAACTTTAATATGTATTATCACCCTCAAAATGTTGACCAATCTGAGCGGACAATCCAAATATTTGAGGAGACGTTGAGATCAAGCTCAATTGACTTTAAAGGAGGATGCGACCAATATCTCCCTCTGTTCAAGTTATCTTACAATAAAATTTTCCGA
Organism: Viscum album; assembly: GCA_963277665.1. Classification (NCBI taxonomy): domain Eukaryota; kingdom Viridiplantae; phylum Streptophyta; class Magnoliopsida; order Santalales; family Viscaceae; genus Viscum; species Viscum album. The sequence continues at coordinate 738,768,046 of OY728123.1, read as the reverse complement.
TCAATCATCCAAATAGATCCATATGAATACCTTTATGGGAAGAGGTGAAAAAACACTGACATGTTGGGATGAATATGGGGAACGAAAACTTATAAATCTTGAAACAGTCTAATAAATAGTAGAGAATGTTAAGAACATTCAGGAGAACATCAAATATGCTTAGAGTCAAAAAAAGAGCTATGATGAAAATCATTAACATGACATAGAGTTTGATATTAGAGACATGGTATTACTCTACATATCTCTATGGAATAGAGTGATGATATTTGGGAAGAAGGGAATGCTTAGTCCAATGTACATTAGCCCTTTGAAGATCCTTGATCGCATCAGAGCAATGTCCTATCGACTAGAACTCCCACCGAAATTATATTAAGTATATGATGTATTCAATGTATCCCTCTTGAGAAAGTATATACCAGACCCCTCACATGTACTAAATACAGAAGTGGTACCATTGGAGAATGACTTTTCCTATGAGGAGTAACCGGTGAAGATCTTAGATCGTAGAGAAAAAGTTCTAAAAATAAAACAATTCCCCTCGTTAAAGTGTTGTGGTGTAACCAAAAGTTTGAAGAAGTAACATGGGAACCAGAGGAGGTGATTAAGTAGAGTTACCCTCATCTGTTTTATTTTGGGAAATGAAAATTTTTAGAGATAATTTTCTAAAGGGTTATTATTAAAATGACTCGAACAATTATGAATAAAATTCCATTTTAAAAAAGATGTCTAATAGTTATATAAACCACATGAAATTATTTGGTTTTATTATATAAATTTTGATTAAAATGGCCATTAAGTATCTCTAACGTTGATAATATATCCATTTAAGAGAGATCGCATGACTAGTATAAATATAGATTTTTAACAAATCCTTTTGGCACAGACAAATGAAGTGATGTCCTCAACTAGTAGGATCCTACCCTAGGAAGCCAATTTATCGAAGCTTCTGAGGGAGATAATATTTTTGGTCTTTTTCCTAGACCAAGATTAAGCATATATAAAACAACCAAAGAATGAGAGAAACCATTTATGTGATAAGTTCAAGCTCATTGAGATCATGACCCAAACCATGTTCACCGAATGACCCCATGAAATCCCCAACTCCACACACCTTACTCTTAGGGTGTACGCCAGTGTATTAAAGGGACATGTATCAAGACCCTAGTATTATGAATATTTAATTTATTTTTTATAAAATAATGAACATTTTTTATCCTATTATTGTTACTTTGTAAATGATTTTTAAAGCCCAAATAATATTTTTGGTTAATATTAAAATTCAATTAAGAAGTATATTTGGTTGAATTAATTAATTTTTCAAATAAATAATATTTTAATAAAATACCATCATTAATAAACTATTATCTAATATAAATTATTATATGATTTTTATGAATTCAATTTCATTTTGTATAAGGGTTCAAAAAAAATGTTATTGGAAATAATCCATCATTTTCAATAAATGTTGGTTATTTATTTTAAAAGTGAAAATTCACATATTTGGAAAATTATTTTGATAAAATGAACATTAATTTTTGAATTAGGACCTCAAATTTTTCTAAAGGAAAATTTTTCATAATTTTCTATGACAGTGGAATTTTTAGGAGAAAATTAAATACTTTATAATTATACCTTGTATTTTATGACATCACAATAACCCCAAAGTTATGTAATAAGAAATATAAAATGTATCATCAGCCAAATATAGGTTTTCAATATAAAATAATGTAATTTTATTTTTATTTAATTTATTTTATGAATCCTTAATGAATGCTCCAAGACTTATTATATATTTTATGATTTTAAAATAATTTCTTTGAGAGTGTGACTCACCTCCATGTAAGAAAAAATATTATTTTATTATCTTATGACATTGGTCTTATAAAATAATTTAAACCACTACAATTTGGAAGAAACCATGGTATAAAACTATGGGAGGTATTTTGGTTTTGAATATTTTATAATGTAGTATCCAAAACCACAATAATAAAGAAATCCCACTCTTTTCCTAAATAAACCCACCCATATTTCCATTTATCTTCACTAAAACTCCATGGAGAATGAAGAAACTATGATATCAACCCCCTAGAGTCCTCCTAAGGAACCCTAAAGATTTCAATAATCCCCTTCCAAGCCTTTGGAGTCACACACCTAAGTAAAGGAACCACATATTCTACTCTCCTCTTTTATTAAGCACTGATTTTAATGTTATGTATTTTTAATTTCCATTTTTTTATGTTGGAATATGATATTAAATATCCCAATTATATTCTAGTTTATATATAAATGATTATATCCCCTTCCACTCACATTTATCCCTCCTATGAACCTTTATGCACACCCATTACCATGCTGAAATTTTGTAAGGGTTCTTTTCTTTCTCCTATTTCTTCAAGTTCCTTTAATATGTTATTCTTTATATTTACAATTACTTATGTTGGTTCATGTATTTACATGTACCTATTACTATCCCTTAAAAATCTAAATGATGAGATACCCCTTTCTCTCTCATCAACATATTTTACAAATTTCTATATGATGGCGTTATGCTGCCGAAATTGCACCACGATTTTCCATGCCAAAATACTTGTATAGTGAATACCATACCCATTTTTGTATCAAGGGAATTCACCTTTATACACATATAATTATTTATTTGATACTTACATGTATTTATTCCACATTCCTTTATCATGGAATAAATTATGATGTTGAATGAATCCATGTTATATGATCTATGTGGCACACTTAAACATGAGAATGAAATGATTATGAAGGGGGAACCTTGATAGAGATTTAATGCATTGGGCAATGGTTAGTATCATTATATTTCATGTTGGGATAGGGGGTTTACCTGATTACTTTATGGGAATTTTTCCACCATGATGTCTTGGTGGGTCTAGCCTTGATCTTGGTTTATGATGTAGTTTTTTAAGTTGCTTCCACATTTCCCACGTTATGATTATCATGATATATCATGCATTATTATTCATGTTCCTTTTATGATCCATTGATATTCCTATTGTCGAACATATATTTTTTTCATCATGTTATGGATTTTTTATTCCCTTACTAGTATTTTTAGCTCACCCATTTCTTATGTATGTCCTCAAGTTATCCCATGCAGTGTTAAGTATGAAGGAACATTTGGTAATGTCAAAGAAGCTTTCAATAAAGATGTTTCTTTTAATGTTTTAAGTTGTTATGCAATGTACCCAATTTCCCATAGATATCAGACCTCTTAATAATCTGGGTTTCTATTAAGTGTAATAAAACATGTATTAATGTGTAATAAAGAGTAGGGTTTTTATAATAATCTCAATTCAACTTAAATATTTTCAATCACACTGCTTTTCTTAGTTCTAAAATTGAATTCTAATAAAATTATTGGTGATGTTCACTTAGAAATAATTCACATCCAATAATTTAAAAATTCATAAAATCATCAAAACTAGCATGAAATCATCCACTTGGAAATACAACTTTTAAATATTAAATTTCTTATCCTAAAAATACACTTAAAATTATAAGACATATAGGAAAGAAAAAATGTAGATTTTTTTTACATATTCTAAAGAAATAGCTTATAAATTTTTAAATATAATCCTAAAATGGTCTAATAAACCCCACATGTGTCAATAATTTCTTCATTAATATCTATCCAAATTAAAATAATTTATGTTAGTAAACAAGTGTAAAAAGTAAAACCAACATGGTTATTTAATCCTATGTGTCTGAGTTGGCTTATAACTTAGTAATTTATAGAAAACTTTATTTAACCTTATAAACTTTTGACTAATTTGAAAAAACAATAGAAAATAGTCTTGTCATTATAATTTTTATTAAAAATAATAAAATTGAATAAAATATAAATAGAAGAGAGAAAAAATAATTTCGGGTTGTTCCCACCATAAGGGGGATAATTTTTTGATTATCCAAAGATGAACAGTCCTTTGGTTATCCCCAATATACTGGATGATGTGGTTTGTGTGGTAAAACCACAACATCCTCTTCCTTTCATGTATTCTGAGATTTATTTATTTATGGAATCTCCCTTTTATAGGGTTTTTTATGTCCACCCCTTGATTAATATGGTATAACTCATGAAGGGGGTTGGAAGGATAATGCGTGTAGTGTCCTCGAACATAAAAATTTTGGATTTATCCACCTATGGATGATCAAAAATTTTATATAACTATTCCAATTTAATGGATTCTTATTCAAATAATTATAGAGCATATTTCAGAAAATTGAAAAAATAGTCCTTATCCAACTCCTCTTCCTATTTTTAGGTAGCCACATTTATGGATGAATCTACAATTTCATAATGAGGGAAATTATAATGATAAATATAGTTTGAATTATATGAATTTAAAGTAAAGAAATACACCTCAATTATTTAATCTTGTTTTTGTGTTTGTTCATATAGGTGAACTACCTTATGGAATTTTTCTAGTATGATATTGGATATTTTATATTGTCTTCATCTTTTAACACACATGGGAGACCCATTGATTATATATAGGTTACTATTATGAGTAGATTATCATCTATGTATTAATGAATAGAATTATATGTGTATAGGTGGATGTTTATTCGAACTACATCTTTACTCTATGTATTTATAAACAATGGTTCTTCTCTCCCTTCTTCAAAATAGAGTTTATCATTCCTACTTTTTCATTATTATATAGGGATTAAAAAAACCTTATGAATTTGAATTTACACATAATTGAGATAATAAGACTATTTATTTTCAATAAAATAATATAAAAAAAGTTCAAAGGAAATTATTATCCCTAAATATATAAACATTAATTCCTCTTTAAAAAACATGGTTATTGGGAAAATTATTCTAGTTGAAAACAATGGCTTATTTTCCACTTCTTCATTCTGTCCATCCACATTCATTATTGATGAAGACATGGGTTCACTTTGGGTTCATCCTATACCTACACATGGATTTTATCAAATGTTTGTGGGGTTGGTATCTATGTGTACCTCATCTTAATTTTGATAGAACTTGAAGAAATAATCTGATATATCAATATGATCTGTGTCTATGGATTCAAACATTGATGATTCATGGTCATGTTTGAGGTCATCAACTAGATCCTTAAATTCCTCTCCACTTGATTCATTTATAACAATCCACAACCATCTATCACATATAAAAACCTTTCAATTTTTTGGGATGAATCAAAATTATGATTATTTTTTTATTTTAAATTTTAATTTGAAAATATAATGCATATTTTATGGTTGTTCCCTAAAAATTAATATCCCAAATTAACTCTCATGAAATAAAATGAAATTGATGAAAGGCCTATCATATGGACATATAAAATAGAATTTGTGAAAATATGGAATTAATACTATAAGGTGGATATATTAATATCTCAAGGATTCAAACCTAAAAGAATTCCCCAAGTTGATGCAAGGATTTTCATGAGGCATTATAAAACAAAATTTCTGAAAAAATTGAATAAACCCTTGTGGATTAGTAGGGTCATGTCTCAAGGAGTTGGTCCTATGAGAATTCATTATACAAGAAACTTTTTTTTTAATTTTTTTAATTTTCTATTCTCTACGAAGTATAACAAAAATTTAATTAATGTTTGGTTTTATAATTCTAAAAAAATGTAATGTAGAAACACATCCATTGGTTATTAAGGAAATGGAAGGGGGTTTGGGGATGAATTCCAATAGGATTAATTATCATTTACATTTTTTTAAAGAATATAATTCATTAATAAGACTCAAAATCCTAAATCAACTCAACCTATTCTATTATATCTTTCATGAAACAAGTAATATTCTCAAATTAGAAAGGCCATTAATCCCATTTTTCTCCTTAGATAATTATTATGAGCACTCATAAATTGAATGAATGATCCCAATCACATTATTGGTAACAAATTCCCACCATTATTCCATTAAAAACAAATAACTCCACTAGTACAATGTGTGATCCACTTTGACATAGAGTTTGGTTCATGACTAGCAGAAGAGTAGCAATGTTAATGGAATGTAGTGTAATGACCCGAACATTCATGAATAAAATTCCCTTTCATTATTTAATAATTTGTCTTATGGATATAGAAAAAATATTCAATTGTTTTTATTTATTTTATCCAATTGGGTTTAAATGACCATTAAGGATCATTGACATTGATAATATAGTTGCTGAAATAGTGATCACATGACTGATATAAATTTAAGGTTTTTGAAAAGAATCCTTTCGACACTCACAAAGGATAAGATGACTGCATCCAATAGACACGGCCCATACGAAGCTCATTTGTCAGAGCTCATAAAAAAGGTATAATCATTGAGATTTTCTCCTGACCAAGCCCAAGCTGAGCTTCAACACGTTAATCTTGAACGAAATCACCTATGAGAAAAGTTCAATTTAATAGAGATTACCACCTGAGCGATGTTATCTGAGTCACCCAAAGAGTCTGTCACCATCGCACACCTTACCCTTAGGTCTTATGCAGGTGTTATAAGGGTTTATGTAACAAGGAATTAGTTACTTTTTTATATAATAACTTTTATAAATAAAAGTTTAATTCCATCAATTCCTTTATGAGAATAGCTTTTCTTAAAAATATAATGAATTAGATAAATTGATTTTTGGGTAAAATGGTACTTTTTAGAAATATATAAATTATTATATTAAACTGAGGTTTTATTAGTATTTTTATTATAATAGTTTGATAATAACAATTATTTTAATTATAAGTGGTTATTATATTCCTTATTCTTTTTTACTCTAAAAATGATTAAGTATTCAGTTTGATTAGAATTATATTTTCATACGATAAAACAGGAATAGTTTTTTTCATTAAAGAATTTATTTTGTTTAATAAATGAATTTTTATAATAAGTAATATTTTAATAAAATATTGTTATTATATAATTTTTATTAAATATAAATGATCATATAATTTTTTTGAATTCAAATGTAATTTTTATTAAGGTTTAGAAACTGATTTTTTCAAAACCCGTTAATTTTCAATAGATAATGGTTTTTATTTTAAAAGTTAAAATTCAGATATTTAGAAAATTATTTATCTAAAATTAATATTATTTTTTGAATCAGGATGTCGAAATTATCCAACAGTGAATTTTTCATAATTTTATAAGACAGTCAAATTTTTGGGTAAAAATTAAATACCGTATAAATATATAATGTTGTTTTATGACATCATAATGACCCAATAGTGATGTAATGAAATAATATAAAAGATATATTCCAAAAATATATGTTTTATATTTAAAATAATGTGATTTTAGATTTTTTTATTAATTTTATGATGCCTTAGTGGACCCTCCAAGACTTATAAAATATTTTGACATTTTAAAATGATTTCCTCGAGAGTCTGACTCACCACCACATAAGAAAGACTAATATTTTTATGAGTTCAAAAATTGGAATTCTAAAATAATATTTTCCCCTCACATTTGAAAAAAACCATGGGAAAACCATGGTATGGTTTGTTTTTTTTTGAATATTTAGTTATATAGATTCCAAAACATAAGTTTGTAAAATATTAAAGAATTCCCCTCTCATTTCCTATATAAACCCACCAAATATCCTAGTTCTATTCACTAAAAATCTTTTTAGCACGTCCATACTCTTTCCTACATTATATATAATCCTCCCAAGTCACCCCAAGCTCTCAATATGTTCCTCCTCAATCTCTTGAAGTCACATACTCAAGTAAGGGATTTCTTCCTTTCTCATTTTTTCCAAATATCTTTATGTTGTTATAACCTTTTATTTTCAATTAAAAATGCTGGGGTATGATTTTGAACCTCCCAAAAATTTCCCTCCATATGTTTTAATGATGATATACCTCTTTCTCTATCATTAATCCCTCCCACGTACACCTTTTACCATTCTGAAATTTTGTAAGAGTTATTCCATTTCTCCTCTTTCTTCAAATTTCTTCATTATGTTATGCCTTCTATTTCCAAATTACATGTGTCGATACATGTATCTATTTGAACGCCTTACATTAAATTTCATGTACATATTATGAGATACATATTTCCCTCTCATCAAACTTTTTTTAAAATTTTATATCACGCCGTTATGCTGCCGAAATTGCACCACGATTTTCCAAGCCAAACCATTATATAGTGAATACCACACCCATTTCTCTATCAAGGGTATTCACCTTTATAAACATTTACATATTGAATAAAACTTAAATTTATGTATTCTGCATTCCCAAATCATGCAATAACTTATGATGTTTAATGATTCCACATTATATGATCCATGTGGCACACTTATGCATAAAATGAAATGTTTATAATGGGTGAGCTTTGATAGTTCTCCAATGCATTCGATAATGTTTAGTTTCATGATACACCATGTGAAATGAGGGTTTAATAATGATAATTAATGTTTTATGAGGTTTTAATCATTTTAATTCATGTGCAATAAGGGTTTAATAATGCTAATTCAAGTGCAATGAGGGTTTACTCATGCTAATCCTTGTGTAATGAGCCTTGGCTCATGATAATATCATGTTGTATGTTTTTCCACATTTCCATGTTATGATAATATTTCTATATCACACCATTATGTTTATGTTTATATTTTTCTCCATTGATATTCCTATTTCCTGACATGTATTGTATTCTTCATGTTATGCCTTGTTTACTCCCTTACTGGGATTTATAACTCACCCTTTTCTTATGTATGTCCTCAAGTTATCCCATGCAATGCTAAGTACAAAGGAATGTTGGGGTCATATAAAATAAGTTTTCAATAAATATGTGTATTTTATGTTCTCAGATTTTATGTAATGTTTCCTAATTTCTAAATATTCTAGACCTCTCAATACTCAGATTTGTCTTAAGTGCAAGTTTATGTAACAAATCATGTTTAAATATGTAAAAAAGACCAGGGTTGCTATAGTTGGTATCAAAGGATATGTTTAGTTATTTTTGGGATTATTATTATAAAACCCTAGTGAAAGCCTTAGGGATAATACTAAGTAGTATAAAAACATCCCTAAATTTTTGTGAGTATAGAGTAATTGGTTTATCAAGCAAATACATTCCTATCTAGATACAAACAAGTAGAGGTGGCTCTGGCACAAATGTATCTTGGGGTAAAACCCAAAAATACCACATTGATCTAGAATCGAATGGGAACTGGTGCATGAAAAATGGCCTTGATTCACTCTTGGTTTGACACTCTCAAAGGATATGCTTTGGTAAATTCATAATCTTAGTATGAACCATTATTAAGGGAATCAAACAAATACCCCTATGAATATATGTCAGGAATTAGATCATGGATAACATATATTAAAGCCTATAAATTCATAAGTTAATAAAATAAATTTAATTTATAAGTTATCCCTTTTTGTCATTGGATTACCCTTTATGTTTTACCCCTAACTTTCCTTTTATTTCAGCCAATGGCCAGTAATAAGAGGGCTTAGGCTAATAGCCGATGAGGAGATCAATGTGATGACTGTTCTAATGAGATTCCTAATCTAATGAGAGCAATAATTTCAAGATTTTTCATGATAATATTTTAGTTAACTCAAATTTTTAATAGAAACATGGGTCAATAGAAATGTCCAACCACCACTAAGAAAGAACAAGATGAAATTGAGAGCTTCATGAGACAAATACCTCCTACTTTTAATGGATCATCTGATCCCTCAATCTCCAAACAATGGATAAACTCCATTGAGAAGATCTTATATGTCCTTCAATATTCCAAAAAATAGAAGGTTCATCTGGATTCTTATCATATGGAGTGTGAAGTAGATCAATGGTAGAGATTGATAAAAAATATGAAGCCTGAGGAAGAGATCAAGGCGTTGGAATGGAATGATTTTCAGAAAATGGTTTTCAATAAATATTTTACTCACACCCTCCAACTTAAGATGGAAATGTACTACCTTACTCTCATGAAAAAAGATGATGAATCCATCAGAGCATACAAGGAAAACTTCACAAGGCTTGCATGATACACACCCGACTTTGTTGTTACCTCTGAATGCAAGGTTGGCCGCTTCTTTGGTGGACTAAAACCTAGGATATAGAAAGCCCTAGAAATCCATGACTTCGATAGCTATGAGGAAATTTTCTGATGTGCCCTAAATGTCAAAATGGATATCATCGAATATCATGGTTTTCATGGTGATAAGAAGTGAAAAGTGTACTTTAATTATGGTGGTTTGATGGATAAATCCAACAGTGCTAAGAAATTACAGCACCCACTTTCCAAAGGTGCAGAAAGAAACACCCTGGAAATTACCTGAAGGGGACAAGGAAATGCATTAGGTGTAGAAGAGAAGGGAACCTGTCCATTAATTTCTGACAAGAAAAACCTCCTATTGTGGAAGAGGAGAGGAACACTTAATTCTACATTAAATTCATTGTTCATTACTTAAACTGCAAAGAACCATGGAACTTTGCAAACTATTTCCCTAAGCCAAGCATTTTTGGAGGCAACCAAAAACCTCCAAAGCAGCAAGGGAGAGATTTTTCCATCATTACAATTGAAGCTAATCCTAACAACAAAGTGGTGAAAATTATGCTAGTTATTCATTAAAGAATAAAAAATGTACCTTTTCATTTTGGTTCTATGCATTCTTTTATATCCCGAAAGTTTAATAGAACAATCCCAACACCACCAAAAATCATGGAAGTAGAGATGTCAATGAGAATGAAAAATGGGGAAATTATTAAATCCCATGAATATAACTCCTCCCCTATCACAATTTGTGTATTTAACTTCTCAGTGAACCTCTTTATACTCCATCTAGTGGAATTTGATGTAATTATTTGAATAGATTGAATTTCCCTATATAGAGCCAATATAAATTGTCATGAGAGGGAAATAACTCTCCATATAGAAAATCAACCCCAGATTCTATACAAGTGATAAGAGGAGGATGAGTCTATTTTAGCACCATCATCTTAAGTGTGGATATTACTTCCATATGAGCATGTGTATCTTGCTCAGATGATTGAGTCTATAGAAGGAAACATCCTTTAAGACATGCCTATTGTGAGGGAATTCACTGAAGTGTTTCTTGAGGAATTGCATGGTTTTCCTCTTAGAAGAGATGTTGAATTATTGATTGATCTTATACCTAGGTAATTTCCATTATCCAAGACTCCATATAGAATAGTTAGTGTAGATCTTGAGGAGCTAAAAAAAAAACTATAGGAGAATCTGGATAAAGGGTTTATACACCCAAGTGCATCACCATGGGGTATGCCAGTCCTCTTCGTCAAGAAGAAGGATGGGTCAATATGCCTTTTCATTGATTATAATGAGCTTAAAAAAATCACGATAATGAACAAGTATCCTATACCATGAATTGATGACTTGTTCAATCATCTATGTGGAGCACAATACTTCTCCAAGATGGATCTATGGTTAGGATATTACCAAGTATGGGTGAAGAAGGAGGATATCCCCAAGACTGCTTTTCATACAAGGTGCATACACTATGAATTCATAATAACACCTTTGAGACTAACTAATGCTCCACCAATATTCATGGAATTGAAGAATAGAGTCTTTAGAAAATACCTCAACAAATTTGTGGTAGTCTCTATAGACCATATTCTAACATAATCCAAAACCAAGGTGGAGCATGAGGAGCATCTATGCACTGTACAAGATATCTTACAAAAGGAAAATATCTATGAAAAGTTCAAAAAGTGTGAGTTCTAGTTGAAGGAGGTCTCATTCTTGGGTCATATCATCACAAGTAATGAGATATCTATGCATCCCTCCAAGAAAAATGTATTTGATCAATGTTAGAGGCCAATATCTATGATAGATATCCATATCTTCCTTGGGTTAGCTGGATATCATCGCCAATTTGTGAGAATTTCTCATGATTGTCAAAATCTCTTACCAAGATAACTCAGAAGGGAGTCAAGTTTGCTTCGAGTGATGAATGTAAAGATAACTTCAAGGAGTTTAAAAGGAGGCTTATCAATATGCCCATGATTGTGCTACCCACAAGTGGAGAACTTTTTATGGTATTCCGTGATGCTTTGAAGAAGGGAATAGGTTGTGTGTTGATGAAAATTGACAAAGTCATTTCCTATGCTTTAAGGTAATTTAAATTTCATGAGAAAAACTATCCAACACATGATCTGGAGTTGTCTAAAATAATCTTCAATTTAAAAATTTTGTGACATTACCTATTTGGGTAGAAGTGTGAAATATATGAAGATCACAAAATCCTCAAGTATATATTCACATAGAAAGAGATAAATATGTGCCAATTAATATGGTTAGAGTTGATCAAAGACTATGAATTCTCAATTCACTACCATCTGAGGAAAGTGAATAAGGTGGAAGATGCTCTAATTTGAAAGTACCCAGTGATTATATCATTGATGATAATTGAAAAGGATCCAATCTTCTTAGATTTTATGAATATGGACATGGGATTCATAAATAAGGGAACATCATTAATACTTTGAAAAATTATTGCTCAACCATATCTTTTGAAAAGGTTAAAGGATGCTCAAAAGGATGATGTGGGAATTCAGAATAAAGTAAAAACTATCAGAAAAGGTCAACCCTCAGAGTTCAATGTTAATGAATGAGGAACTATGAGAATTGGGTCAAGACTATATGCTCTATCAAATCCAGAGTTAAAGAATGAACTTTTTGATAATGAACATAGTTTGAATTTATCCATTCACCCAGGAAACACAAAGATGTATTGAGATATCTAAGAGCATTATTGGTGGGATAACATGAAGAAGGAGATCACTGAGTATACATCAAAGTGTTTGGTATGCCAGCAAGTAAAGGCTGAGAGGTAGAAGTATAAGGGGATGATGCAACCATTACCCATACCAACGTGGAAATAGGAGAACATCACCACAGACTTTGTTACCGAACATACGAAGACATGTAAAGGAAACAATTCTATCTTGGTTGTTTTGGATCGTCTTACAAAGACTACACACTTAATTTCAATTCGAAAGGATTTATCATTGGATTAACTGGCACAGATATACATCATAGAAGTGGTAAGGCTGCATGGAATTCCAATATCGATTGTATCCGATCGAGATCCAAAATTCACCTCTAAGTTATGGAAGAGTCTCAAACACACTCTAAATACTAAGCTAAACATCTGTACAACTTTTCATCCTCAAACTAATGGCCAATCTAAGCGGACTATCCAAGAACTTGAGGAAATGTTGAGAGCATGCACAATGAACTTCAAAGGAGGATGGGATCAACATCTTCCTCTGGTTAAGTTATCTTACAACAACAGTTTCCACTCAAGAATACAAATGGACCCTTATGAAGCCCTTTATGGGAAGAGGTGTAGAACACCGACATGTGAGGATGAAGTTAGGGAGAAGAAACTCCTAGGTCCAAGAATGATCGAAGAAATGGTGGAGAAAGTTAAGACTATCCAACAACACATTAAAGATGCCCAGAGTCGAAAAAAGAGCTATGATGACAACTATTGACAAGACCTAGAGATTGATGTTAGAGACATGGTATTCCTCCGCATATCATCATTGAAGAGTTATGAGATTTTGGAAGAAGGGAAAGCTTAGTCCAAGGTATATCATCCCTTTTGAGATTCTTGATCACGTTGGAGAAGTGGCCTATCAACTAGAACTCCCACTGAACCTGTCTGAAGTACATGATGTATTCCATGTATCAATATTAAGGAAGTACATACCTAACCCATCTCATGTACTCAATCCAGAGGTGGTATTATTGGAGAATGACCTATCATATGAAGAGAATCTGGTGAAGATCTTGGATTGTAGGGAAAAATTTCTATGAAACAAGACAATTCCCCTCATCAAAGTGTTGGGGAGAAACCAAAAGTTTGAAGAAGTAATTTGGGAATCAGAGAAAGTGATGAGGTAGAGTTACGCATATGTTTTAGTGTGGGAAAAGGGAATTTCAAGGGAAAAATTTCTTAAGGGGGGAAGGTTTTAACGACCCGAACATTCATGAATAAAATTTATTTTATTTTATTTAATTAAATGGATTATGGATATATAAAACACATGAAATTTTATATTTATTTTTTCCAATTGGGTTTAAATGAATGTTTAGTATCATTACTATTGATAATATAGCCATTGAAACAGTGATCACACGACTAATATAAATTTAAGTTTTTTAAAAAGAATCCTTTCAACATAGATAAAGGAGTGGATGGCCTCATCAATTTGACTTGGGCCGTATGAAGCCCATTTGATAGAGCTCATAAAGGAGGTAGAATCACCGAGATTAACTCTTGACCATACCCAAGACAATATTTAAAATGTGAAGCTTGAACAGAATTGCATATGAGAAAAGTTCAAGGTAATAGAGATTATAACCTGGGTGATCTTATCTGAGTCGCCCCAAGAGTTTGTCAGCATCACAAATCTTAACCTTAGGTATTATATGGGTGTTATAATGGGTTATGTAACAATGTATTAGTTAATTTTTTGTGTAATCCCTTTTATAAATAAATGTATTATTCCATCAATTCTTGTCTGAGAATATTTTTTCTTAAAAATATAATGAATTAGATAAATTGATTTTTCGAGTAACATGGTACTTTTTAGAAATATATAAATTATTATATTAAATTGAGGTTTTATTAATATTTTTATTATAATAGTGTTATAAGAACAATCCTATTAATTATAATTGGTCATTTTATTCCCTATTGTTTTTACTCTATAAATGATTAAGTATTCAGTTTGATAAGAATTATATTTTCATAATATAAAACTGAAATTGTATTTTTAATTAAAGAATTTAATTTGATAGATTAATAAATTTTTGGAATAAATAATATTTTAATAAAATATTTTTATTATATAATTTTTGTTAAATATAAATTATCATATAATTTTTATGAAGTAAAATGTAATTTTTATTAAGGTTTAGAAATAGTTTTTTTTTCAAAACCTGTCCATTTTTAATAAATGATGGTTTTTATTTTAAAAGTAAAAATTCACATATTTATAAAATTATTTAGATAAAATGAATATTATTTTTTGAATTAGGATGTACAAATTATCCAATGGTGAATTTTTCATAATTTTCTACGACAAATGAATTTTTTGGTAAAAATTAAATAATGTATAAATATATAATGTGTTTTATGACATCATAATGACCGAGTAGTGATGTAAAAAATACTA
The DNA here is from genome assembly GCA_963277665.1 of Viscum album. Lineage (NCBI taxonomy): Eukaryota > Viridiplantae > Streptophyta > Magnoliopsida > Santalales > Viscaceae > Viscum > Viscum album. Next base: position 738,752,857 of record OY728123.1, on the reverse strand, counting down.
TAAAAGGTATATTCTAACAATATATGTTTCATATTTAAGATAATGTGATTTTATATTTGTTTTATTAATTCTATGATGCCTTAGTGGACCCTCCAAGACTTATAAAATATTTTAACATGTTAAAATGATTTCCTTGGGAGCATGACTCACCTGCACATAAGGAAGACTAATATTTTAATAAGTTAGGACATTGGCCTTATAAAATAACATTTTACACTCCCCTTTATCAAAAACCATGGGAAAAACTGTGTGATGGTTTTTGGTTTTGAATATTTAATTATATAGATTCCAAAACCTAAGTTTGTGAAATATTAAAGAACTCCTCTCTTATTTCCCATGTAAACCCACCCAGTCTCCCACTTATCATCAATAAAAATCCCCAGATCACGTCCCTAATCTTACATACTCCCTATATAATCCTCCTAAGGCACCCAAAAACCTCAAGAATCCCCTCCTCAGTCTCTTGAAGTCACATACTCAAGTAAGATATTTCTTCTTTTCTCATTTTTGTCGAAGTTTCTTTATGTTGTTATACACTTTTATTTTCAATTAAAAATGTTTGGGTATGATTTAGAACCTCTCCCATACTTCTATACTTATGTTTTAATGATGAGATACCTCTTTATCTCTCATTAATCCCTCCCACATACACCCGTTACCATGCCCAAATTTCGTAAGAGTTATTCCATTTCTCCTCTTTCTTCAAGTTTCTTCATTATGTTATGCCTTATATTTCTGAATTACATGTGTTGGGACATGTATCTATATGACCCCTTACTACAAATTTTATGTAAATATGATGAGATAACCCTTTATCTCTCATCAAACATTTTTATGAATTTTTATGTCATGTCGTTATGTTGCTGAAATTGCATCGTGATTTTCCAAGCCAAATCATTGTGTAGTGAATACTATACCCATTTCTCTATCATGAGTATTCACCTTTATGAGCATATAAATATTTAATGGTAATTAAATGTATGTATTCCAAATTCCATAATCATGGAATAACTTTTTATTTTGAATGATTTCACATTATATGATCCATGTGGCCCACTTATGCATGAAATGAAATGTTTATAATGGGTGCACCTTGATAGCGCTCCAATGCATTGGGTAATGTTTAGTATCATGATACACCATGTAAAATGAGAGTTTACTCATTCTAATTCAAGTGAAATGAGGTTTCATTCATTCTAATTCATGTGCAATGAGGGTTTACTAATGCTAATTCAAGTGTAATGATGGTTTACTCATGATAATCCTTTTGCAATGAGCCTTGGTTCATGCTAATATCATGTTTTATGTTGTTGAAACATTTCTATGTTATGATAATAATGCTATATCATTACTTTATTTTCATGCTTATCTTGTTCTCCATTGATATTCCTATTTCCTAACATGTATTGTAGTCTTCATGTTATGCCTTGTTTACTCCCTTACTAGGCTTTATAGCTCACCCTTTTCTTATGTACGTCCTGAGGTTATCCCATGCAATGCTAAGTACGAAGGAATGTTGTGGTCATATAAAACAAGTTTTCAATAAAGAAGTGTATTTTATGTTTTATGTTGTTTGGTAATGTTTCCTAATTTCACAAGGCACTATACCTATCAATCCTCAGAGTTGTCTTAAGTGTAATTTTATGTAATAAATAATGTTTAAATATGTAAAAAACACCAGGGTTATTATATGTAGAGTGAAAACATCCACCTTTACACTCGATATTTATTTTCATACCAAATTCAGAGATGAAATTTAATTGGAATTATGTGTCTAATTTTTTTTTCAATTTTTTTATTCCATTTATACCTCCCATAACGGGTTGGCTCTCCATAAGTAAGGATCCATGATCATAGGGTATGTAACAATGGTTGAATTAACATTAATAAATTGAGGGGAAAGATAATGATTAAGTATATATGAACAAAGAGTCTAATTAAAAATAAAATGTAGAAATACATAAAATCCCTAATATAATCAAGACCAAGCCAAAGTAAAAGGAGAAAATAACAATATAATAGGGAGGAGAATAATATTTATTATAATTGGACAATTCAATTCTTCCCCTCCATGAATTTCAGTTCCAAAAGGATGATTTGGGGTTTCTTATTCTCTTTGTAAGATGAATGTAACATTTCCCATATAAAAAATCATGATTGGTGGAGCTGGGAATCTCAAATATTCCACCTTTCATATACATTATCCTCGGATACGTTGGTCCTTATACCATTAGATGTGCACCATGTGGATTGATTGAGAGATTTTCCCCCAATTAGGATAAGCAATGGGAGTTTGTTTTATTTTGATATTTGGTTGACTTTTCCCAATTCATGAAGATTAGATTTTCATTTTCATGGCTATAATTTGGTTATGTCCTAAATCTAACACATGAATGAATGAAATAACCAATTGGTTTGAACATGCCGTCAATCTAAGGATTGCCTATTCTTGTGGAAACTTTGATATTAACTTTCATTCTATTTTGAATCATCCAATCATCACTTAAATACATTATGTAAACACCAAATGATTATATGGTCATTTGGAATCTCTCATTGTGGTAGATCTTATCTTTTTGATCAATTTAGGAATGGTTTTCTTTTCTATTCATGCGGTCCCTTGAGATGAATGTGTGGCTCTTTAGATGAACATGTTGTCACATTAACCTTTATATGGATGGTCAATCTTCTTCATGTGGTTGATTGAGTCTCATAGTTTATTGTAGAATTCACTTGAAATAATTCAAACACATGTGTTTTCTTGGAATTTTGTGGTCGGTCTATGATGAATTTGTGCCATCTTGAATACATTGAATAATTTTCATTCATGGTTTATCCAGACGTGGTAAGTTGAGAGGAATTACAAGGACCTGACCTTATGAATTCCATAATATTAATTTTTATGTCAAGAATTCACTCTATTACATTTTTATGATCTTTATTGTTTGATGTTTTAGAGAATGAGGTCATAAACCTTAAATAAGTAAATATTATATCACTAGGTGGATACTTCTACTCATTATCCAATTTTACAAAAAATTTAAAAAATTTAATATATAACAAGTTTTATTATTATGAAATATCTTTATAATTTTATTCTTGTCTTAATATATTTCACTACTCATCCATAAATCCCAATGAAAAACGTTTTAAATAGTGCTATGAGTTGAAAAACATCAATAAGAGACAAATAAAAATAATGAAAGAAAAAATTATTCTATGAAATCTTTTAAAATTTTAATTATTCAAAAGTAACTTTGGAAATAAAATAAAAAATTTATTACCCAATAAATCAAATTTACATCCTAAATATTTTAATAGAAAATTTCATAATAAATTATGAAAGAAAAATAAAAATCATATATGATTCATTGAAATCATAAAAAACTAATTAAATGTTTTTCACAAAGTTATACATTTTACCCATAATAAGTAGAAAAAACTTCTCTTTAAATGTAATATCATTATCTTACCTTGTAAAATCATAAGATACCCATAAAAACCAATAGTAGTCATTGAGAAACCATATAGGTAACATGAAATATCATTTTCATATAACTATTGCAATCAATATTTCGATTGGAATAACCTACCTGGTTAATTCCAATAACCTCTATAGAGAAACCTAACTAGTAAACTCCATCCATTTACCCAATTATTTGAAGAGCTATGCTAGGATCACTCATCATCTTGATCAATATCAATGTTACCCATTATCATGAGATATTTTAGGCTCGCACATTATTATAAACAATTCCCAAGATCTATAACATTATCATAACACATGAAATCTTTCATATATATATAAAAATACTTTACACCCATAAAAATGATTTCTTGGATATAGAAATATCCATTTAATTTAAAAAACGTTTTTAAAATAGCTAGAACATAGGGAAGGAGGGTTTCTCTTTGAAGAAAACATGGAAGTTTTCATTGAAAGAAAAATAAAATAAAATAATGGTTATAGTGGTAAGAAAAACTATTGACATCATATATGTCAAAATAGAATATTCCTTTGGCCTTTTTTTTCAAAACCATTTATATAAAATAAATAAAAATATTCCTTTCTAAAACCCTTAAAAGAAAGTAAAAAGTTGACAAAAAACATAATTTTAAATTAATTAATTTCCTTATAAATACATAAATTAAATAATTTTATGAATATGATCATTGATGAAAAATATTTATAAAATAAATCTATAAAAAATTTAATTTTTTTTAAGGTAAAGTATCAATTACCTTAAGTCCAAATCATCACATAAATTATTTATCTTTCCAAATAATAAACATATATTAATTATACCATTTTTTAATAAACTTATTCATGTTCATTATTCAATTTATTTTATTTATTACCACATTATATACAATTATATAAACAATTAAGTTGACATAGGATATTATGATAATATTTAGCTTATATGTCCAGAATGAATATGTTAAGTTAACTATGGTCAAATAGGTCATTATTCTATTAAATATAGACTAAAAATCATGAAATAATTATCATTTTTAAACATTAATTAAAATTAAACAATTATCCGTGAAATATGTTTATGAATAATTAATGACATTGCAATCAGTGATATGGTAGGTTGTACGCATGCATGATTAAAATTTTCATTTTTCAAAGAGAATGAGGGAAATAAGATATGTGTAATTTTAACTTTTTGTAATGTTTATTATTTCATATATATAATATTTTATATTTAAATAAAATTATATATATCGTCCATGTGATTTGGTCACTAAAAACGAATTACATCACATTGTGGAGGTGGTAAACAACACATACCCAAGAATAGTGTTATCATTTATCAATGGATGGAAAGGTAAGAACATAAATGATATATTATCTTTATATAAGGAAAAATATTTTATGAAAATAAAATATATAAATTAAATCCATTATTCTAACTATCTTTGAGAGGTGGTGATGGAAAATTAATTACATAGGTTTGTGAGGCGGTTTCTACGATACACATGAACGAAGATTTTATTTCCCGTTTGATGGAAGAAGTTGATTTATATAGGTTATAAAAATAAAATTAAAAAATATCAGTATATAGAAGATACTAGTTTTATTATTTTATAGTGTTTTAGGAGTAATTTAAGGATGTTTAAAGTGAAATAAAAAAAGTGCTCAGTTAAGAATTATACCTCTTCTATAGATAACCTCTTTACGTTTATACCTAATGAAATCCTAGGTTATTTTTATGGTCAAAACAAAGCCTATAGGATGTAGAGATGGATAAAATTAATATATTTGGTTAGGTATCAGCTGAAAAAGGAAATTAATATTTGTATAAGATAGGAGATGGGGTTTCGTTTTATAAGTGGGGGAGATGACACACTTGGATTTTTTTAAAATATTTAAATATATTAATGTATTACTCAAGAAACATTGATACAAAATGGAAAATTTCACAATATTAGATGATAAAGTGTAAAAATATGGCCATAAAGTAGAACTTATTATTTTTTAGGTTATTTTAAATCTTATCTCTTTAGTTTAACCCCTGATTAACCTGTTTTATCCTTAATTGTGGTAACAACGTTTTACTGTTTTTACTATTTATTATGACTAAAAATTTAGTTGAACATGTTAAATAATAATAAATATTATAATTAAAAATTATTAACCCATTTTATTAAATTAAATTCATATAATTGGTATAATTTAATTTAAAATGTAACTTTTAAAATGGGATGAAAAACAGTTTCTCAGAAAAATGTCTTTTTATGTATAAAGATGTTTTTATAGAAATTTCAAGTACAAAATATATTCAAAATAACATTTTTGGATTAATTTTTATGAAATTTAAATAATTAAATTTTAAAACAAATCCAATTTTGAAGGTGAATGTGTAAATGATTTAAAAGAAAAGACAATTTTCCATAAAAAATAGAATTTTTTACAATTCATTGAATTTTTTTTAAATTATCAAAAATTAATCCTAATATAATATTTACATGAGGATTTAAAAAATAAATATAGTTGTTTAAAATTATAATTCTATAATTTGGAATCGAATATATTAATTGAAACCAAATAATGCCTCAAAACCTAATTTGGTTAGAAATAAATCTTTTTTCCTTTTCACAGAAAAATTACTAATTTTTTAATAATTCATATAACTATATAAAAGATAATTAATTAATATTAATAACACATGAAAATGATTTATCTTAACATTTCTAGGTTGTTACTTTCTTTCCCCCTTTTGGAAATTTCATCCTCTTAATTTTATTTTTTACATAAAAAAGTTTGGATATCATTTGTTTATTGCATTCTTGGATTCCAATATTGATTATTCAATAATATGGTTTTTAAAAAATTTATAGACCTCTAATATCACTTTATGTCATATTATATTATACCTTAGGTTAAGAATCTGTACTAGGTTTTCATAATTTGAAATTTTTTTCTTTAAACTGAACTACTTCAAGGCTAAAAACATGAGATGCATCCAAAAAATATTCTTAATAGTGAAACATGAAACATTTAATGTACTTGAGATAAACTTTGTAAAAATTATAGTTAATATGAGACTAATAAAATATTATATAAAATTTCATATGGTTCAGTGAACTGCACAATTAAAATTCCATTTCTATTACAAGACATAACACTCTTCCATGGAGATAATTTAACAAAAAATTGATCACCTACCTCAAGAGAAAGATCATTAATCCTGTTATCATTATAAATTTTCTGCCTAATTTTATTTATCCTCTTATAATTATACACCGTATTCACCTTATCGACCATTTCATCTACTAATTATGGTCCCAAAAACATTCATTATCCTAATATATCACAATAAGTTGGAGTTCAAACCTATTTTTTCATATAGTGCTTCAAAAGGTTCCATTTGTATACTTGATTGAATATTTATATTATAAGAAAACTCAAATAAAGTCAAATTTTGATCCAAAATTCACTAATAATATTTTAAACAAGTGTAAAGAATTTCCTCTAAGGTTTTAATAATTCTCTCTGATTATCCATCATATTGTTAATGAAAGTATATATTGAAATTTAATTTAGTACCCAAAGACTTATAATGATATTTCCAAAAAATAGAGGTGAATCGGGGATCATGATAAGATACAACGTAAAGAGTGACTCCATGTTGTTTGATTATCTCATTAACATATAGTAGTGAAAATTTATCCAAATATATATTATCTCTAATAGTAGGGAAATTCTTATATTTTGTCAAATAATTAATAATAAAACATATCATATTATTACCTTGAGATGTATTTGGCAATCCAACCATAAAATCTGGGGATATATTCTCCCATTTCCATTATACAACTATAAAAGGATGATACATCTCCTTTGGTAACTTTTTTTTTGGATTTATCCTACTGACAAGTCAAATATTTCACAGTAAAATAATCAATATCTTTATTTTTTCCTTCCCAAAAAAATTGTCTTTCATACATTTTTATGATTCCAATATGAATATAAAATAGAGAACTACAAGCCTCACTCGATTGTTCAATCTTCAATGGGGAATCACATGGAACACACAACCAGTTTCCAAATCCAATAATACCTTCTTTATCTATATTAAACTATATAAACCTAAAATTATAGAAATATAATACATTTTCTTATAAAACATTATCCTCCTTATGAGTTTATTTATTCTATTTAAAAACGATGTTTGAAGTAACACCTAAAAAAATACAGTGTTTCTACATGCATGATTTCTAAGCCAAAAATAAATAAAAAATTAACCAAAGGATCATCATCCATATATACCATGGTTAATATTTCATTATCCTTTCAGCTCAAAGTATTAGGTACTCTTTTTGGTTTACCTAGATTTTAATAAATTATGTTATCGTAATTATTTATCAATTTTGGTCATCTCCTCTGCCTTGTGTTCAACTCTTTATGAGTGAATATATACTTCCTGATTTTATGATCAATATATGTTTCAAAATTTACTTAATGTTAATGACTTATTTAAATTTTTAAAGAAAACTCTACAACTGCCACTAGTTTAAGGTCATGTGTTGAATAATTTTTTTCAGGGGTTATAATTTATGTATATCATAATCAATCACCTCGTTGTATTGAATTAAAAAACTATTTCCCTTCAATGATGCATCAATATAGATAAAAAATCACCATTTTTTGGATGAAAGGTCCAAAACTGATGTATTCACTAATTTTCTTCTCAATTATTGGAAACATTCATCACATTAATTTTTACAGATAAACCTAACTATTTTTCATGTTATCTTTGTTAGTGGGATAAAAAACTATGCGACGTTTTCAATAAACCAATAATAATTTCCATAAAATCCAAAAAAGGAATAATAGTAACATTTGTTAGTCTTGACTTTGTCAACCAATGTTATTCTATTATTTTAAATAGTTATTCCATCATTATTTATAGTATGTCCGTGGAGTGAAATATATTGTAACAAAAAATGGCATTTATAACATTTTCTTATAAATTATTTTCTATCAGGGTTTAAATAATAATCATTATATGTTTTCCATGACCCTCAATTTTTTTTGAATAAACCAATAGATTATTAATAAACAAAACCAAAAACATATCCAAATATTATTGAAAAAATATATTCATAAGATACATGAATATAGATAGATCATTCATCAACCCAAATAGAAAAACCACAAATTCATAACTCCCATACCCAGAATGAAACACTATCTTAGGGATTTCATCCTCTTTCACCTTCATCTAATGGCACCGACTGCTGGGATCAACCTATGAAAAATTATAAGCTCCATGTAGCTGATCAAACAAGTCATTGATATGAGATTATGAAAAATTATTTTTAATAGTGTGTTATTAAATGATCTATAATAAATTAAAAGCCTCAATGAACCATATTTGTTTTTAAAAAATAAAATAGGGTCACACCATGGTTAATATTTGGATAAATGAAACCTTATTTCAAGAAACTCCTATATCTGATTTTCAATTATAGAAGTTATACATGTCCCATTTGATAAGGGGGTATTGAAATTATATTATCATAAGTAACTAATTAAACTATAAACTAACCTTTATTATTTGGTATAATACTAGGTAACTCATTAGAAAGAAAATCCATATATTCATTTTATAATGATACATTATGAATGTGAACAATTCTCTTATTTTCAATTTTTTTGAAAGTTGAAATTCACTTATATCTCTAAAAAATTTCTTAACTTCTTGATTTATTATCGAAGTTATTAATTGATTCCTATATAAAAATTCAAATAAATTTTATAAAATAACATCTTTATCTCTTTAATCTATCTTGACATAATAAAATGAAATCCAATCCATACCCAAAATAAAATAAAATTTACAATGGTAAAGGTAATAAGGTTAACAGTAAAAAATTATCCATAAATGATTACATAAAGATATTTTTAAATTCTTATTTATTTAATAATTCCCACAAGTGTTTTTACCAAAAGTCCTAACTTCATTTCTTATAGTGATATTTTCACTTTATCAGTACATTTCCTAGAAATGAAAGAACTTATAGACCATAAATCAATCAAGACAGTAGTATAATATAAAAAAAAAATATAACATGACTATTATCACTTCATTATATGGACCAAAAACTTATGAAGTAATTTCAATGAATTTAACCACATCCTTTTTACTCATAGTCTTCTGGATTCCCATCATTCGTGCACCTATTTAGACCAGAATCTAGATAATGACCCATCTCATTGCATTTAAAGTAAATTATTTACAGTTTATAAAAATTAATATTATAACTATAATGATATTTTTATTTTCATTTAAGGGTAATATACAAAATTATACCACACCAGAAGCACTTCCTAATTTTATAAGATACACCCTATGGTGATTTTTACGACACCTATCAAAAACTAAAAAACTTTACTTTCATACCTTCATATTCCTCGATGTATAATTCCCATTTCTCTACCGAGGTCTTTTTTTCTATATGTTTTCATATAATTTATGGTCATAAAAATTTTATTTCTACCTTTTCATCAAAACTAACCAGTTTCTCATAACATTTAAATTTGTGAGAGGAAAACAGTCTTCAATATCTTAGATCCCATCATGAGTAAAACCGATTAATTTTACTATCAATATCTCAAACATGATTTGGTGCATACATTAACAATTGGATAAAGTTTTCTTCATATATGTACACTAAATATTCCTTATTTTGACTGAATTCCAATAATTGATTTTCCATCACAAGTAAAAAAACCACCAAAAAATATTTATCTAAGAAAATATTTTTAAATGAATCTCATTACATGGAATTAATATCTAATACTTGTTTATTATTCTTAAACATTAACCAATATTTATTAAATTCACCTTGAAAATGGTAAATATAAGGGGTTAAATTTGGATGACTAGAATAACCCATTGCATGAAATATATATTTTAGATCTTTAATCCAAACTGTAACTATCACTAAGTCAGAATATCCCTTGAATGGTGCAAGTGTTGTCTTATAAAATGTTCCCATATATACACATTCATATTTGGATGATCTAGTTTCACTCTAACTTGGATTGCACCATATTTTATAACCTTTTTCAACCAATCCATCATAGTTAAAATTTTCTCAGTTATAATTCCAACCATTCCAAGTTACCGATTTGGAAGGATATTGTCATTTGGGTGCCTTCCTACTTTCTCTTCCTTGATTACTCCACAAAAAACCATTCTAAATAGACAATTTTGAGATAAATAAACCTAATAATAATTAAATTAAATATCTTTACAACCATACATTAAAACCTCTCAAGGGTAATTACTTAAATTATCCTAACTTCAAAAATTATCTAAACCTTTCTTCTAATGCCAACTATATGGAACTAACCTTAAAAATTACATAATCACGAGTTTTAATTAAAGTATTCACTCTATTAAATTTTCATGATATTAATTAATTAGTGTTTTAGAGAATGAGGCAATCAAACTTACATAAATAAATATTAAATTACAAGGAATACAATTTTACCCAGTTGACATTATCCAAAAATACAAAACTTTTAAGATATAACTTGTTTTATTTTAATGGAATATCTTCACAATTATATTCTTGAACTCATACCCATCCCTATCCATTCTTGAAAACTATTAAAAAATATTTTAAAACATGGGGTGAGAACTTAAATCTTAGTAATATGTATATAAAAAGAACAAAATAAACCACTTAGTCCAGGAATACTCTTAATAATTTCTTTTTTTTTTCAAAATAAAATTTGGGAATTAAATAAGAATTTTCTTAAAAAATAAAGCAACTTTTCAACCCAAATATTTTCCTTAAACATTTCATAAAAAATCTTAAAGGTAAACTAAAAGTCATGTAGTTTTATTTTGAATAATTAAAAGCACCTTTAATTTTTTTTCATAAAATTATACATTTCACCAATGGGAAATACAATAAACTTCTATTTAAACTTATTCATGTTAGCTTACCTTGTGAAATTAAATGATTTTTTTAAAAACCCATAAAGATAGATGATTAATAATGTAGTTCACTTAGCACATAATTATCATACGAATATTATATTAATTATTACATATAGAATAACATAACTATTAAATTCTAATAATCTCTTAGTATAAACCTAACTGGTTAACTCTATCCCTTTACACAAAGTATTGGAGAGTTATATCGGTCTCAATCATCATCATAAGATATATCATGCCTTCCATAATCTTGAGATATATTTGGATAACCATTAAAGATAATAAATTCTCATGAATAATAACATAATCATAAAAAATTAATGCTTTTATACTTCAAAACACATTTTTTTCACCCATAAGAAAACAATTTCAGTATATCGAAATATATATTCAATTTAAAAATATTTTTGAAAAAAACCCAAAACCCAGAGAAGGTGGGGTTTTAATTGAATAAAACATTGAATATTTTAAAGGAATCCAAAAATTAATTAATGGTTATGATTTTGAGAAAAACTATTAATGCTATATATATTAAAATAGAACATTACTTTTTTCTTTTTTTTGAAAACATTCCTTATAAAATATGTAAAACACTTACTTTTGAAAACAATTGAGTGAAATAAAAATGTGGAATATAATTTACTTTATTATTAATTAATGTATATATAAATAAATTAATAAAAACAATATAAAAAATATTTACATGGAAGAAAATGATTTATAAAATAAATATTTAAATCATTTAAAATTATATTTTTAATGTAATGTTTCCTTTACCTCGAGTCTGAATCATCTTGTACATTTTTTTCTTCCTAAAATAATGAAGTTATGTTAACTATTTACATTAATAATAAACATTTATTTGGTTTATTATTACCTTTAATTTTTGTATTACCATATTACATAAAATTTCTTAATCAATTAAGTTTACATTTTATTTTTTTATTATATTCAGCTCATATATCCAAAATGACTTTGTTATGTTGACTACGATAAAAGTGGTCATTAATAAATCATCTATAGAATAAAAATCCATAAATAATTATCATTTTTTTACACTAAGTATAATTTTAAAATAAAAAATGAAATATTTTAATGAAAAATGAATTATATTACTATTATAGAGATTGTAGGTCGTACGTACACATAAGTAACATTTTCAATTTTCAAAGAATATGAGGGAAATATTGTAAATATAATTTTATATTTAAATAATGATTTTTATATTTTAAAAATAATATCCCACCAATAAATAAACTTGTATTTATCATCCATGTGATGTGGTTATGAAAAAAACACAATGCTTCACGGAGGTGATAGTCCACATGTACACACAAATGACATTATCATTTTAAATGAATAGAAAGGTAATAAAATAGAATATATATTATAATTAAATAATGATAAATATTTAATTAATAATATATATATATATAAATTAAATCAATATTTATAACCATCTGTGAGAGGCGGTGATGGAAACAGAATTACATTGGTTTGTGAGGGGGTAGTCAACCATACACATGAACAATGGTTTAATTTACCATTTGATGGAAGAAGGATATGGATAGAGTTTATTAAATAAAAAATAATAGATAAAATTATATGGAAGATATTGGTGTTATTATTTCCATATGATTGAATTTTTTTTATAGAGGAATAAAAATAAACTATACAAAAGAATAAGTTAAGAACTATACCTCTTTTTCGAACAACCTCTTTAGGTTTATTCCTAAATCCTTCCTAAGATTATTTTATGATCAAAAAAAGGAATATAGGATGTGATGAGTGATTTATGGAAGTGATTTGGGAAGGTATTTACTAAAATAAAAGCCTCTGGAAGTGTATAGAGGAGTGTAGATGAGGTGTCTCTTTATCAGTCTAAGAGTGGAAACATGTGGAATTTTTAAAAAGAATAAAATATATTAATTTATTTTTAATAAATAGCTCAAAAATGCACAATTTATAAATATTAGATGATATAGTTCCTAAATTTGGCCATATAATAGACTTTAGATATGTTTTTAGGTTATTTTAACCATTATCACTTTAATTTAATCCCTGATAAACTAGATTTAACCTTAAACCTCAGATCTGATTTTTACTATTGTTACTATTTATTTTTTCCAAAAAATAAGTTATCCTTATTTAATTATATTAATTATTATGATTCCAAATATTTAATCCATTTTATGAAAATCAATTCAAATAATTGGAATAGGATAATTTAAAATTAAACTCAAAAAATTTGATGAAAAATGAAATTTAAAAAAAATTTATTCTTAAGTATAAAGGTGTTTTTATGAAAAATTAATCTATAAAATATATTACAAAATAATTTTATTATTTTACATAAAATTAAACTAATTAAAATTTGAAAATAAAACGTAACATAATTTAACTTTGTATATACTTGAAAAATAAGACATATTTCAATAAAAATCCGTATTTTCATTATTCATTGGAAAATAATTTTTTTAGAAATTTCTAAAAAGTTCATATCTATATAATGTTTTAAAGAAGGATGAAAAATGAATTTTATTTTTCAATATCAAAATTTTTATAATTTTTAAATTATTATTTTTAAATAAAATGATATAATTCATGAAAATCCAATTTGGTTAGAAAGAAAGTTTTATTCCATTTGGATTGAAAAATAACCTACTATTCTTATTCTAAATATAACACTATAAAATATAATTAATTAATATTAATAAGATAAGAAAATTATTTTTATTAAAATTACCTAGGTTTTTACAAGAATTACCGATCCTCACTTGCAGTCACTTGTTTTCATTTATTTCTTTCCTTTAGGATTTACTAGCTTAAAATAGTGAAAATAGAATTGAATATAGGAGTCTTCAGTTAAGATAAAAATGAATGATAAAATTTAAGAATATAATTATAATAACATAAAAATATTAATAAAATTACCTATTTTTTTTATGAATTAACTATTAATCCCTAAAACAATTAATACCACTAAAAATCATGATTAAATCCATTTATCATTTAATGTAAAAATTTAAAAACGTAAGAAATATCAGTCTTTCCTTCATTTTATCTAGATTATTAGTTAATTTTAATTAGATAATTTTCCAAAAATATATATTTTTGGGAAATGATCAATACCCTACCTCAAATATAGATCACTCACTTTCAATGGTTGCATCCTTATTAATTGAAGCCAATGATATTGGAAGGAGTTATTTTTTTCTCTAAATTACCAACTATGATGGAATTCTATCAAAACATAGAATTCATGTATCCATCCCTAGGTTTTAAAGATAAATAAGATTATATAGGCATAACATGTTGTTTAGAGTATTGATTAATCAATTAATCAATTAATTAATAATTTCCATTTTAAATTTTAAATATTTCAATAGTAGCCACCCCCATGACCTTGATGAAAAAATAAGTCATACAATCTATAGGGTAAAATATTAATTCTTAATTTAATGAATGTTTATGTATTAATAAAATAATCTTTAATTAATTGAAAATTCATTTTACCATGAATGTGAACATGTGGGATAAAAATAAAATTTTTATACCTATGATATTTTTATTAAGGATCTGTCACACCCTCAATTGTGTGCTGACTCTACATGTGGGTAAAATCCACACCTTAGATCTAAGAAAACCAAAATATAATTTTTCTAAGTTCTTCTTCTACGGTAATTTTACTATCTTACCCCTAGGAAGGTTCAGAGATTCTGAAACTCAAAATTGAGGCAGGTCTCGCTCGAAAAAATCCCATGTAACTATAACGCATCAATCATTGTGGTGTCATTTAGGGCTTAAAGTAATGTTGGGATGACCGATAGGTTGTTTCAAGGTGTTGAAATTGTCTTATAAAGTTTATGTTGTATACATTTGGAACTGTAAGAACCTCAATCATAGGCATGGGTAACTTTGGCGTAATGATGTGGCTTGTTCGTGAAATAATGTTGGAGTGCGATGAAATGTGAAGCAGAATTTATGGGGTATCATTAGTGTATCATAAACCTATTCTAGGTAATCTATATGGTACCGTTTTGGGTATGATTCATGTTTTATCAAATAACAATACTACATTTTCAAGATAACATATCCTATTCTTCTAGGGCTTACTCTTATTAATCCACTACACATCTTGAGTTATTCTTATGCATGACATGTTGTTACATTATTATAACCCAAAAATATCAAAATAAAATCACCAAATGCATATGAAAGAAATTTAAACACCATATATGAATTTAATCAGTTAAATCATGAATTTATGTTGTATTTTCAATAATATTTAAATTATTTCTATATACTGAAAATAATGTAAATACCTAGATTTTGTAAATATAATGGGGATATTATCAATGAATAATAGATTGTAAATATATAAATTTCAGATCAATTATTCATCACCATGGAATTATTTATTATATATCTTCTAGTATCTTGAATATTATTCAATTGAAACCACATCATTAGTATACAATAAGTAAAACAAAAACTTCTCAAATATCACAGATCCTTCTCCATTGGTATTTCTTCTTCTATCCATAATGTATAATATCACATGTATTACTCCTGATACCTTATGATATACCTAAAAAAATTATTTTCATTAATATTTTAGATAATACCACTTATTCATGTCCATAATTCATTAACACCACATCATTAGGATTTATACCAATCAAATACTTTCGTTTGAACTTGATTCAACTAATTGATTCTCTATACCAGCTGTGATACTACTTTGGATATTATTCATTACAAATTTTTTATATAGATATGATATTCATTCAAAAAAATTACATATCCAACATGAATTCACAATAATCTATCATGTCTTATAAGGTAATCATGTCTTTCTGGTGCACATTATCCCTATGGATTGTATTTCCCCCATAAGCTTGTATTACATCAAAAAAAATAAGAATAATTAATCACACATAGAGAATGGTACTTCCATGAGATTCTTAAGTAGAATAATATCGCTGGTCTTGCTGAACCCACCCATTTCATCCATTCTTCTTCCATGACTTCTTAGTGGTACACCTATGAATGATACCTATAATGCACTATTTATCTTAGATTTTAGTCTTTACACTCTTATTCTATTTTGGTTTGGTACCATATTAAATGTGGCGATCTTTGAAACAAGCTCAACTTATGAATATTCATTTCTTATTTAATAATAGGAAGGTTCCTTTAGTGATACAAATTTCTATATGTTTTACATTTTTCACCTTAGGAAGGTGTGGTATTTCATTCATATCCTCTATGATAACAATTAGAGAACTCTCTTATTTAATCATTACTCTCTATGTTTGATTTCTATCCTTCAACAAATTTTATTATAATCTCTCAACCATTGGCGATGGACACACCCTTATTTGATATATAACCTCATCCTCCTTCAAATCCATGAATCTCTTCTTATGAAAAATATATTTCTCCTCCATATTTTATTATAATGTAATTTCTATAGAATAAATGAGATATTATTGGGGTATTCTATCATTTATCATAGGATAGTAACTATACATATAACTATGTTTATCACATAAAATACTTCTCCCATTGAAATAATACTGTATAATAATATTACATGGATGGTATATATCTATGTGTATCCTTTTATTACACAACTTAAATTCATTTTTGTAGACATTCATTGTGTTTCTAAATTTAATTCTTGAAATCAAATTCTTCCTCTACAATGATTCATAATTTCTTCTCTTTGTCATACTACCACCCAAATTATCCATTATGGAGACTTCAGTGTTATACATCTTCCTCAAAAAAAGAATCTCCCCTCAAGTTTCATAATCCTAAAATCCTTCTAGTATAATTAACCTTTAAAATTCCCAATGAGAGAATTCATATCATAATGAATTGATTTCACATCATATTTTGATTCGTTAATGTAATCAATATTTATTAATGACCAATCTACATGGTCATTCATAACTCGAACTCATGCATATGTGTTTTGATTGAATAACATTGTTCTTCATATTCATGGTTTTTAATGGAATCCTTCATAATTATATCTCATTTTTTCAAAGATTTTATTTTCAATAACCAATTATACTATGTGAATATAATTTTGTTCACATTAATACTTATAATTATTTTATTTCACCACTAAAGTCTTGAATTTATTCTCTTACACTACATGATAAATCATCACATTTACCCCATAATGTGCTTTATACATTTCTAACATCGTTATCCAAGATTCTAAGTGATATAAAATATATATTTTTCTATTTATAATAAATATTAAATTTAGATTCATTAAAAAAATAAATTTATTTTAACTACTTTGGGATAAAATTACCTTTTTTATCCCTCTTCATAGGCCTTTTTTTCATATAATTTTTTATTACCTTTTTATATAAGGGAAATATCTTCAACTGATTCAAATACTTCACTTTTATGGATATAAAAATTCACATTTTTTGAACAAATCCTCTTTGTTAAAACTATTTCAACTTGATCCAAATATCCTTTGATTTTTTACATTGAGATATATCCTTGAATTCAATATCATATAAAGTATCCATTAAATTATTCTTGTTGTGAGGACCGATCTACAAATTTCCTTACTCCATAACATATATAATTCCATGTTGACTTTATAAAAAAAATCCCATTAAGAAATATCATGAATGATTCAAAAAAAGTACTGCCATGTATGACATGAACACATTATTCTAATATGAAAATTAATATCCATAATTAATTGAATACTTCACTATATACATCATATATATAAAATTTTAAAATCTTTATAAGTTATATTTTAAAGTTGAATGCATAACATTACCTATAAACTTTGATACCATATACTATAATCCAAGATCCACCTTAAGAGGGGGAGAGTGAATCAAAGTGATTCCAAATTCAATTTTTTCCTCACTAAATTTTCTAGTTAGTGGACCTTGTTACCAACTTATAAAGAACTAGGGTTTATCCTATTAATCATCTCAAACATACTCAAATTTCAATTTTATAATGAATATAAATCAAGAAATGACCATAGAGAATTTACTTGGTTCACTAACACCAGTCTATATCCAAGGATCATACACAAAAAATAAACATACCTACAATATAATATATCATTTATTATGTTGAGAAAATATGGTTGTGGTTATTGGCCCCAAAAAATTTATTCCATGAAATTTTCTAGTGGAATCTATGATACAATCCTCACTTGAATATCTCAAAAAAACTTTGGATACAAGAGTAACTCTATGGATAAAGAAGATTCAAAGGGGATGTCCAGATATTGTAATATTTATCACTCACTTATGGATGGAGATTACTTAATAAGGTTTCCTACTCTAGAGAAATGGTGGTGAGACCATTTTAAATGGATTATTCCATTTATTTCATCCATTTCTTGTGAAAATGTTATTGAAATAGTAAAACACATTTTAAGTGTTTTCTAGATTTTTTTTTCGCCTCTATAAACAACTTATATGAAAAAACCTTATATCCAAGACATAATTAATTTAAATTTTTTTTATTTAACTAATTTGTGATATCATACTCATGTCTGGAACAAAATTTATGGCCATTTCATGTTGTGTTACATTTTGGCATAAATGAGATATCGACTCATGAATAAATTATTCGAATGGTTAAAAATTTTATGGAGAAATCATTGTTTGAAAGGGGTCCATGAAATTAATTTATTATATGATCATATCATATTTTATAGAACCATATAGGAATCCCTTTTTTGTTAAATGGAAGCCTTGTGGCCTAGGGTCATTTGTGGCACCGAGGAATAAAGTCTTTATGGTCATGTTAAATCCCTTATGGACCAACTATCATTTTGTTCATCAAGTCCTAAATTATTTTTCATAATGTGAAAATAATACAAATAATTCCATCTCCAGTGTCATAAACTCATACTTTATGGGTTTTTACTTTCTATGCAATGAGAATTCCATTTATTTTGAGTGAGTTGTATCATTAAAAATTTAATGAAATTATACAATGATTAAAAGTACAATTTTTCAAGGAAATGTATTTTTCTATGTGTTATGTATTATTATATAAAAAAAATATATTGATAAATATTGATAAATTATTTCCATCAAATATATATATATATATATATATTAGTTATCTAATGGTTTCTAATGAAGATAAAATTATTGAAAGGTAAAAAGTGTTTTTTTCATAAAATTATTTTTATTCGAACAAAGTGTTTTTATCATAATAAATTAAATAAGTAATTATTAGTTAATGGGTTTAATGAAATATATAGATTATATATTCTCTAAAATAATTTAACATTCATTTAATAGGTTTTACTTGTCATGGAATTAAAGTAAATGCAGTTTTATTCTTAAAATTGATTTTTCTAAAATGGATTTTCACTACTTTTTTGGAACTTATTTTAATAATAATTATGGAAAATTATGGAAATTGAATTCTATAAAATGTATACTATATTATAAATTATGTTTTAAAAATTTTCAACAATTCCAATTTTAATTTTGATAACAATGAATAGTAAAAAGCGAAAAAATATGTTACTATGATTAAGGTTAAAACGAGTTTACATGAGAGGGGGCTCAACAAAGATATAAGTGTAAAATTTCCCTATAAACATGTTTAATTCATATTGGTTAAATATATTCTGACCACATATTATTTTACCTTATAATTCATGTCTATTTTGAATCATTATACACGATAAATACATTAATCATATTTAAATCATTTAAGTAATTAATAGTGTGTCCTCTCCCCACTTATAAAAGGGAACATTCTCCACACCCTTAAAAATTTTTACCCTTATAGATAAGGAAATAACTATCCTAATACCTTTATAGATATCATTAATTAATCTTATATCCCATGATCTTATACTAATAATAATCTATCAAGGATTATGGTGTAATCCAGAGGAGGTATCTCAAAGAAGAGGTGTAATCCTTATATGAGCTCTTTCAATTTTATTTCATCTTCCACCTTCTAAAAACCTACTTATCAAAAGGGAAATAATTATTATAGTATCATAAATATATTGAGATGTTATTATTATTATGTTAGATCCATTTCCCAACCTCTTTCCATCAAATGGTAATCGAAAGTATCACTCATGTGTATGCTTGGACTACCATTTCCACATAGCAATATGATTCATTTTTCATGAAATCCATAGATGGATATTTATAATTATTAATTTAATAAAAATATATTATATTTATTATATAATTATGATTATTTAATTATTAAATATTATTTATCATTCATTCTTTCTTTTAGTATGAAAATGATAAAATTTTTTACGCATATGTATGGACATCCATCTCCATGAACAACGTGAGTCATTTTCATATCATGACCTTATATGGATGATTATAACTATTTATATGAATATTATCGTTCTATAGATGATGTGACCATGATCAATGTATAAGTATCAGAACTTCCAAATAGAAACATTAATGAAAAATGAAACTTTTAACACTTGGAAAAGATGATTTTAATCAACATTTATAAATAAATAGGTATTGAAATATTATAAGTCAACCATATATTATATTTCAAATATTTAAATATTTATGGTATATAATTATAAGAAATTTAAATTTATTTTAAATATGGTTATAAAACTTATTAATCAAGTTTAACTTGAGGTAAGGGTTTTTATGTTATAATCTCAATTTTTATAGGGACTGTTTGTGATTAAATTTCAAATAATGGAATTATATAATATATATCTAAAAAATATTTCATATTTTTTATCCCCTACTTTTTTATTAAAATTATGAGTTTTCCATTCATTTTTTTCTCCCTAAATACTAAAAAATATGAAAAAATGTTTTTTAGGAAAATTGATTTTTATTCTCAATTCGGTCAGGAATTTTTTTCTTAAATATCCAAATTTTATTTAAAATTTCATGAATAATGTTTTACCTATTATACAATTGTTGATTAAATTAATTTTTAACCATGATTGTATTTATATATTTTTTTTATGAAGAATGTTTTTTTTGAGATAAATACTTTATACCAATTATGTGAACCAAATATTTGTTTTAACGTACACTACATGAATAACATTTCCCACCATCAATTATAAATTTCAATTGAATATTAATTTTTAATATTTTATATTAATTTTACCAAAATATATTTTCCTTTATATTTTGGGATTTTTTATTTTAAATTGGTTATTTCAAAATGAAAAGTGTATTTTCCATAAGATATATTCCATTGATCTTCTAAGGGAATTTTTCATCAAAGATAACAACCTTTGGTATTAGTTATAATTCACTAGTAATATGATCTGATTATATCATACTTATTATTTTTCTAGATGATTTTTATTATAATTTTGAAATAATAATGAAACCTACTTTCTTTTCCTTAGGTTAAGCTATGATGAAATGATAAATGTTTTCATGATCTTATAAAATAAATATTAATAAATTATTATTATGTGATTGGTGGGTCTATTATAGAACTCCATTATAGTCAATAAATATTATTCTTTTATGAGATCAACGGGTATAAGGTAGGTTATCCCAATCCCAAAAGAGGGTAAATGAGAGTTTATCCCAAGCCTAAAGCATTTACACTGGTGGTTATACTATACCTTATATGCGATGAATGCCTTAGTGGGCATCATTTAAATAAGATTTATATTATTATGATTATTCCACTCTTTTATGACATAATCTAATACTAATATTATGATCTCATGGATCATGTTCTTTGATTTATTTTTGATTAATTTCTTATGAACTACCATGAATTATTACATGATTCATGATTATCATCTATGAATCATTAGGTATGATTTTAAAATGTTAATATCATGTTCTCATACTCTTATACTCATTTTATGATTAAATTATTATTGATATCTCCCTTATTTAACCTTACTGAGAATATGATCTCACCCTCAATTATATATCTTTTTCCCTAGTACATGAAAGAATGTTTTAAGTATTTTATGTCCAAGAAGGGTACTAGTTGTGAAGAACATAATTGGATATTATGTATATATTTTAGGTACATGTTTTTCATGTATCCATGTTTATAAATCCACTAAACCGTTTTTATTCTTATTTTCATTGTAATGATATGTAATGAATATTAATATAATGAGATGAAATATTTTTTTGTATTTAATTTTTGGGTCACCATAGTTGGAATCAAAGAAAGGTTTAGGAATTTTTGGGAACTAGTATGAGGAAATATTAATGAGAACCCTAAAGATAATCCAATGTATATGAGAATATGAAAAGTTATAGTAAATAATGATGTTTTGATTTCATGGAAAATATATCCCTTTTAAAGAGTATAATTTGGATGTGGATGTTCCAAAGATTCACCTATGGGAAAATAATCTAAATTATTCTAATTGGGAATTAACATGATCAGAACTAGTGTATGATTGGTGGGCCTATGTTTTTACACTTATATATACACTTATGAAGGATATTATTAGGTTAATTCATATTTTTTATAAACCATTGTGAAGGATCTAAATATATGATAACCATTAATGACCTAGGTTAAAACTATGGCGTCATAGATTGAAAAATGGTGTCATGATTTTGACATTTTTAAATGATTTTCAGGATTATATAGTTTTTCACTATGATTATTATTAATCACCCCAATCTTCTAGGTTGTATTCAATTGCTAGAATATGAAGGAGGCATGTTAACACCGAATGTGATGGAAAATGAAGTTATTTTCATCCTGATCAACCAAATGTTATGGAATTTGTAATGGAAAATATCATTTATATGCTTATGAATCTTTCTCATGACATGAATCTTGTTGAGATTACAAAAGAGAAAAGAATATAAAAATTCAACGTTGATCCCTTTATAAGACAATATCCAAATTCTTTTAGTTGGTCCACTGATCCACTAATTAATGAGCCTTGGATCAGTACCAATAAAAAAATATTTTTTAATATCCAGTTTTTAAAGAATGTTTTTTTTGATTTTATCATTTGGAACAAGATTCAGATAAATAGAAAACACTTATCATGAATATGAAAAATATAAAGTTATTTAATCCATAGAGTGGTATGAGTTTAGAAGGTTATTTTTTAACACATTATTTCCCCTTATTATTCATATTAGAATGGAGAAGGAATTTATTTAGCTAATACATAAGGATGATGAATCCATTATTACCTTCTAGGAAAACATTACAAGGCTTATAAGGCACAATTCCGGTATTATCATCCATCATGAAATTAAGAATATTCAATTCTTTAGTTACTGAAAACCAAGTTCTCAAAGGGAATTATCCATATGTGACTTCAATATATGTAAAGAAATATTTTAACATGATATCAAATTTAAAATAGATATTGGAGTCACCCATAATTATTATGGTTTTTATAAGAAATGAAATATGGAATTCAAAGGAAATTCTAACAATAAGAACTTGTGAGGTAAGAAGATGTGTCTTCCATTAATGAAAAGGTATAGAAAGGAAAAAGGAGAAAATATTATTAAGGGTAAAATTAAAATATTTAAGTGTGTAAAGGAAGGTAAACATATAATCTAATATTAAGGTGACAAGAAGAATATAGCTAATTTTGAGAATGTAGATAATGCTAAATAGAGTTCACAAACCACACTACAATATCTCTAATGCAACGAGTATGTTAATTATGATAAAAAATTCTCTAATATAATGGTTAATGATGATGATTTATGTTAGAAACCTATAGAGACTAGATACAAAGGTAAATCTCATTAGATCAATATTTTTTTATGTGGGTTACAATAATAAAGTGGTGAAAGGTACATATATCATTCACTCTATAAATACTAATATCTTATTTTATTTTAGATCTATAAACTATTTAATATATAGATAAGTTTATAAGGTCATCACATTACCAACTAAATGATTAGATATTGAATTAGTAGTGAAAAATCATAATCTTATGATGATCACATATGAAGTTTAGGATTCTTCTCATATTGATGTCTTTGGGAATAAACTTCCCTAAAACCTTGTTATTATTACTCTAGTTAGGCATGAATTTTATTTAATTATATAAATATCATATTAATATATGAGGAAGGTAAGTCACATTTGATATTCTTAACCAACCTATGATTGTCTATTGGTGTGAGGTTAAATATGAACATCCAATGGAAATTTGATATATTGTTTGGATCTTATTTACTATTCAAATGTTTGATTCATCTCATAAAGTTAGGTAGAGACTCATTAATGAAGATATTTATATTGTTTTGGGAGTTTTTCTATGTATTCTTAAATTTAGTTTTCAATAAAACTCATACCTAGTGATACACTTATTTCAAATACTCCATATATAATGGCCAAAATTTAGTGGTGGTAATTAAAGAAGAAACTCTAGGTGAATATTGATAAGGTATTTATTTGTCCATGTGGGTTACCATGGTTAACACCTGTTCTATTTTATGAAGAAATATGTATCAATGAAACTCTATATTGATTATAGGGAAATTAACAAGATTGTAATCAAGAATAAATACCCCTTTACCTATATTGATGAATTGTTTGATTAATTATAATGAGATCAATAATTATCAAATACATATCTTCATTATGGATACTATTAATTAAAGTTAAAAAGTGAAGACATACCCCATAAAACCTTACATATGAGGTATTACCACTATGAATTAATAGTGATGCCATTTGGTCTTACAAATACCCCTATTATCTTCATGGATTTAATAAATTAAGTCTTCTATAATTACCTTGATCTGTTTGTTGTAGTCTTTATAGATGAAATTATTATATATTCAATGTGTAAGGAAGAGCATATTTATTATTTCATGATAAAATAGAAGACACTAAGGATAATATATATGAAAATTTTTCGATATCCCAATTTTGGATATAGAAGGTTTCATTTTTGTTTTATATAATCTCAAGAGAGGGAATATTAGTTTATCCATCAAAAATATAATTTATTGAACATTATCCTAGACAAACCATGATGATTAAAATATATAGTTTTCTTGGCCTAGATTGATAATATCAATTATTTGTGAAAAATTTATCATGGCCATCAAATCCATTAAACATGTTAACTTGAAATGGATACAAGTTCCTTTGGACGGGTGAATTTAAATAATATTTGAAGAAACTAGAGATAGGGTTTGTTAGTGTACCTATACTCATAGTACCATATGTAGTTAAGTTTTTTTTATTTATAGTGATTCATAATAGAAATGGATTAGATGTGTTATGTTTTATAATGATATGGTGATAAATTTTGTGTCACACCAGTTAATGGCTCATCAGTAGAATTAACCAAATCATGACGCATGTAAATAGTGGTAATCATTGCATTAAATATATAGAGGCTTTATATTTATGTAGAATTGTATGAAATATTTACTAATAACAAACATTTTTAAGTATATATTCACCTATAAATAGTTGAATATACACTAGATAAGATTTTTGGAGTATAAAAAAGATTATTACAACTCATTACATTATACCCCTAGTAAAATAAAAAAGGTGGATAATGATTTTAGTCGAAAGGATCATGATATCTTATATATTATGAGGATCAGAAAAGATATAATATTTCTCTTTTTTTAAATGTTCTACCTTTAAATATTGAAGATTGGGATAAATATTATCTATATAAAATGATTTTTCAACAATCTATCAATGTGAAGATTAAATTGGTATAAAAGAAAGATTTAGAGATACCAAAGAAGGTGAGAAATGTTCTTGAGATAAACATTGATTATATTGGAATGATAAGGTTTATAAACTGAGTATTTGTATTTATAATCCCACAATTGAATAAATATCTATAAAAAGGATCTCATAGATAATCATTCAATGTTTATCCTAGAAGTATGATGATTTATAGAGATATGAAAGAGTATTTATATTTGGAAAACATGAAGAGATACATTAAAGAGTATATATATTACGGCTTAGTGTATCAAAAAGTTAATACTAAGAGAGAGACGTGTAAGGGGATATTACAAATATTACCTATACGAGAATAGAAATGGTAAAACATCACCATGGATTTAGTCATTAGACTCCCCAAAGAATATAAAGTGAAGAATGAAATTTTGATTATAGATGAATGCCTTATGATGTCAGTAAGCTTCATTTATATGAGAGAATATTTATCTATTTAATATATTTAAATTATACACATTAAATAGGTGGTAAGGGTTAATGGAGTACCACATTCTATTATATATTATTGAGATACGTGGTTTACCTCAATGTTTTGGTGAATTACTCAGAATGATCTAGATTCAGTGTTATGTTTTAGTACTGCTTTTTATCCTTAGGTAGATGGTCAGTCTAATAGGACCATTAAAACACTATAGTATATTATGAGATCATATTATCTATATTTAAAAGTTTTTGGGATCAACACATTCCTCTGGAAAAATTCTCTTATTAAAATAACTTTAACTCAAGAATTCATATAGATCCTTATAAATCCTTGTATTGTAGAATGTGTAGAACTCCATTATGATTAGATAAATTTAGTGAAATAAATCTATTAGGACTTGAGTTAGATATGTAAATGGAATACAAGGTTATCTCCATCATTTATCACATCAATGCATCTAAGATTCAAGAAAATATTTAGGGAAATAATCATCTGAAAAATCTATATTTAAATTTTTGAGATATTATATTACTATGAATTTCTCTATATATGAATTATATGATATTAGGAAATAAGTTAAAGCTAATTCCAAGGTATATTAGCCCCTTTAGGAATCTTGATTAAGTAGGAATTATAGATTATCAAATTGTACATCCACTAAACCACTCTTAAGTTCACATTGTGTTCCTTATATCTCTCATGAAGAAGTACACATTTAATATTTTTCATTTAATTAACTCATAGGTTATAACATTTGAGAATGATCTTTTCAAAGAATAATAGATAATAAAAAACATAGATCATAGAGATAAAATGTGATAGAAAAAGACTACACACTAGGTTAAATTTATCTAGAGGAATCCAAAATTTTAAGAAGATGTAACACCCCAAGATTTCATAGTGTGTTATTTCTTCAAAATAATTCAATAACTTTCACTACATGCAACACCATGTTCAAGCACACCATGACTTACCAAACAAGCCGTTCAAAAGAGGTTATGAATAGTATTAGATAAATTTTAATGTTTATATAATCCTTATAATTTTAGAATCCATATTATGAGTTTCTTAGATATAATGCAAGAACAAATTCATTTTTAGTATTGCACTTTTATCAACTTTAATAGTGAACCCTTTTTAAATACTATATTTTAAACTTTTTGACTAAATGGGGACATCAAAAATTTAAAATGAAACATCCCAAGCTTCCACGGTACGCTTTCTTTGAATAATACAGTAGCGTGTGTTGTACGCAACCTTGAGTTTTAACACACACCACAACCAATCAAACTAGCCGTTATGAATAGTAATACCTAATTTTTGAAATTATATATATTTTATATTTAAAAATGGACTTCATTTTTGGATTCGGAATATCGAAATTATCCTAGGGTGAAATTTTGGTACTTTTCGGATAACTTTTATATTTTGATGAATAGTGAAAATTACTAAATTTTAATTAAAAACAACTTTTTTAATCAAAATAATTAATATTGATAAATTATGAATTTGAGTGGTTTTAAAGTATATTTAGAATATATTTTTACCATTTAATATAATGTTGGTCATTGGACATAATTTTACAATTAAACCGAACATAAACGAGTGTCAATCTTTTGATAGTTATTATCTCTTAAAAACACGCTTTTTGTTTTGACAGCGGGATTTAATTTTAAATTAATTTCTGCCACTTCTGTGTTTTGAATTTAGGAAAATGGATTCCATATTTGGAATCAGGATGTTAAAATTGTGTAAATAGGTAACTTTTATTTTTAGACATTTTGAATAATTACTGCGGTAAATATTTTATTTACCATGGTTAAGGGTAAATCCGGTAAATAAGGGTTAAAAAATAATATTATAATAATACTAAATTACCCTAAAACGTGTCTTAACCCTATTGGTTGATACATGGTCGACCATGGGAATCTTTGGGTCTATTTTGGGACCCCATGGATCCACTTGTAAGTGATAATGACACTTTATTTTAATTTAGTTAAAATGAATACAAAAATGACACAAGCATATATCTTTTAGAACAACAATTGTTACATAGGGTTATATATGTTTGATTTTAGATTATAAATATTCATTAGAAAGCTAAAAAGATTTTCTAAATAATGATATTTTATTTATAATTTTTAGACATTAAATAATTTATTTTATTTATGACACAATGATGATGCAGTAATTACTATAATAGTGAAAAATTAAAATAATTGATATTATAAATACCCAAATAAATATAATATTAAACTTTTAATGAATTAAACTAATTTTCTAGGATAATATGATATATTAGGATTTATTTAATTGACTTTTTTCGAAGTAATCAATCTGTTATGAGTTTCACAAAAATCAACTATTGAATAGTGTCAAAATTGACATAAAAGAGTTCTTAAAACAAATATTATATTATTAATTGATATTAAATTCCTAAAAATCTAAGGTTAGGCCAAGAGACTTATATTATGATAGGTTAATCATTAATGGACCACTTGGGGGTCTCTTGGATGTATATAGTAAGTTTATTAACCATATTATATAAAAATACAAAGAGACATTGTAAAAGTGAAACTAATTAACTTAGAGTTAATACTTAAAGATAAGGTTAATATAAGTACCCAAACCTGTCTAAATTCTATTGGATGAGTTGTTTTCGACCTATACCCACCTCATCCTTTTAATAGTCAACTTTGGAGCCTTTGGAAACCGAATATGAATTTATTATAAATTAATATTTCTAGCTTTTCCAAAGGTGCCCCTCACCCCTCTTATAAAAGGGCACTCCTCCTCATTTCCTCACACCTCTCAAGCCACTTGGCTCGTCCAAACTCTGCCCAACTAAGCTCCCCACATCCCTCTCCTCCTCCTTGAAGCTTCCCCTTAGGCAGAAAGCATTTCAAGAAGTCCTTTGGTTCCAACCAAAGTGAGTTACCTAAATTAAAGGTAACAATTTTCTCTTAAAGTATTTTCATTTATTTTGCTTCTCCAACCCCCAAAATATTTTTATTTCCTTTCTTTTGTAACAACACCAGTATCCTCAATATACTAGGATGTTGTTATAAGAAGGATTCAAACTACACATTCACACAACTCCATCTAATGGATGATGAACATAATGTTTCTGTGGATGGCAAACTAACGCCTCACGAAACGATGATTGTTCAAATACATCTTACCGCCTCTCATGGTGGCCATTAGGATGGAACTGTAATTAAATATGATATTAATGATATATATTTTATATATAAGCTTCTGTAATTCCATTTTATTTCATACCATTATTCGTTTCATGTTGTATATACATACGATAATTTCATTTGAGGAAGTGCGGACTACCGCCCCCTTAAAATGATATGACTCGTTCATACCACACATGGAACGTATAAAGGATGGTGTAAATGAACTTAAGTAACATATATAAAATATTATATTATACTGGAATAGTAATATACCTATGTATAATTTAGATTCGATTCTTTTAAAATAAAAATTAAATGGAAGTAGCGTTCGTGCGTACGTACGGACTACCGTCTCCACGAACGCGATGAGATTCATTCTCCATCGTATAATTTGATGATTTAAAAATGATGTTTAAGAACTTGATACCATTCTGGATATGAATAATATACATCCCATTAATAACAAATATGTCTCACATAACAAAGAATATAAAGTAAAATGAACCCGTTAACACTCGAAATGACGATAATTCTAAAATATTATTAACAAATCAATAATAAAATATCATATATGATATCATATTAAAGTAAATGATTCTTTTATTATTCAATAACAATTATTTCACCATTATACAGGAGGTAAACCTACCATCGACCAAGGAAAAAGTACAATGTAAGGGTTTTCTTATCTCACTTTTAATTCCGTGAGAATTCCATTGATCACCACTTAATTATTGCATGTGGTGTATGTGTACTGCCCATGATCGTATTCATTGTGTAATATACTTTAATTTATGGGTATTTACATCATCATGGTATGATACTTCTTTCATGGGTGTATGTTTCGTAAGTTACCTAATCGATAAGGGAATTTGAGATTTCAATTTCCACTCATTTGGCTTTACACATATTTCATTGATTATATTACCCCAAGATTATGTGTGGAATCACTATTCATTTGATTATGTCATAATTTCCACTCCCCTTCCTGTGGATAGAAGTTTGGTACACATAATCACTCCATTTGTAATTCTCAAGTCATTGATATGAATTTGATAAGAGTAATTTTAACTCATTCTCCATTTGTTGAGTTAAACATCCAATTCGTTGGTATTGTTTTTACAAGATTATGTGTGAATGTCCTTTGATTGTTTTACACTGAATATCCAATAATATTTAGTGTATTTATATTTTTCACACATAATTATGTCATTGATTTATCCTTAACCTAAGGATACAACCTTTTTGAGAAATTTCATCTCAATTTACATTCCATTGAGACTTCTTTGATGATATACACCAAATCACTTTTATGTGGTGTATATAATGTACTTTGACATAGTATATCATGAATTCCTTTATTCTCATGATATTACAATGTTTTGATTACCTCAATTATTTGTATTCAAGTGTCTCTCTTTTGGTTAGAAACTCTAACCAAAATACCATTTTAAAAGGTTTTAAAGAATTATTCTTCTAAATCATGCTCATTAATGTCCATATTTTAAAAATGGTTTTAAGGATTTATTTATATGGACATTAAAGTTTTAAAATTAAAACTCCTTTTAAAAGTTTCAAAGTGGTATGGGACACTTTGATTCAAAAATATACTTTTAAACGGCTTCTTGACAAAAAGTGTGACTTTTAAATGTTTTCAAGAAAAGGGGGATATTTCTCTCAAATAGTTTTGATGATTATTTTCATCTATGTCAACATCCTTCATTATTATTTATTGAGGTTAATGTGATACAATACAATCTTCCATATTGTATCGAATGAATTATGTTTGACTGTGGATGTGCTATTTTTATACCATTCATGGTTTGTGGTGAAAGTATTGACATTTCGTATGCTAGTTTAATACGAATGTTTACGTTATGTTTAAACCTTTTCATATGGGAATGCATTGGACTTAATAAGTGACGGGTGGAGCCCACTATAGCTCCTCGATGCATCGGTAGGTCTCATGAGACAAACTAGTGTCTTGGCACAAGGCCTTGGCAAAATCTTATTTGTAGTCTTGGCACGAGGCCTTGGCTATGTGGTTATGATAGTCTGGCATTATGCATTCCATCATTATGAAAGTGGTTATTGATATTGCATGTGATCATTCGACTAGTAGAATATCCATGTGAGTAAGTAAATGGCATTATTTCATTTTACCTTTGCCATTTTATGCTGAAGTTCAAGTTTAAAAGGCTTTTGTTTTAGTTATAAATTTCCTTAAGTGTTTATGCTTATTTATGAAAGCTTCTGCTATAATGTTATCCTTACTGAGAATCCGAGCTCACCCCTTTCAATGTTTTAATTTTTTTTCCCAGGATTATGAAGAAGTAATTTATGAATGACCTGCAGGGATAGTATGAGGGGATATGAAGACAAGATGTTTTTTTTTATGATGTAATGTAAAAATTTATGGATGTATCTAGTTATTCCAAGGCTACTAAACTAATCGGTCTTTCGAGACTTGATCTTTCTCGTGATCATGCCAATGTTATGTAATTAATGCACCGACTCTGGGTAGCTGGGGTCGGGGCGTTACAGTTGGTATCAGAGGAAGTTTAGTACAAACCTTGGTAGCTAGATTTAGATAAACTCTGATTAGAGCACGTAGACCTAAGATGAACTTTGAGGATTAGTATAAAAAAAAACTTCCTAGAATTTTGGTATTGTAAAGATTTTGTGAGTTTTCCGAGCAATACATCCCTGTCTGGATACGAGCAGGTAGAGGCGGCTCTGGCACAGATGTACCTAGGGGTAAAACCCGAAAACACCGCTTTGAGCTAGACTCGAACGGGAACTGGTGCACGACAACGGGCCTTGCTGCACTCTTGGTTACGACACTCCCGGGGGATATACTTAAGATAATTTACATTTTCTTTACAAACCGATTTAAGTAATATATACATAAGATGAGAGAAAATGACCTTGGTTAATCCTAATATGTTTCAAATTGAGAATATGGTGACATTTTAATCTCTAAATGATTTTACGACTACTATTACTCACACAATGCCTTCTGGTTTTAGTCAATGGCTGGATTCCAAGGAAGTCATAGTGACTTTGAGAATGATGTACAAGTTGGGAACAGTGGTGGCAATGAGCAACAAAATGGAATGTTGATAGGCGTAAAAGATATCGTCTTTATGCCAAATCAGTTTTCCAAAAATATGATCAACAACATATATATTAACCAACTCCCAGACTCAACAAGGAAGAGAAAGGTGATAAATGATAAGATCTCCAGCAATGGAGACCATGGAGAAAAGAAACCTCAATTTTCATCATGCAGGAATTGTGGAAAGAGACACCCAGGAAAGTGTCTCAATGGGACAACGAAATGTTTTACGTGCGGGAAGGAAGGACATAAAGTGAAGAATTGCCGAAGAAAAATGAAGAGTACTATGGAAGAAGATAAAAATGGTCCCAAGAGTCCATTTACAGTCATTTGTCGTAAATGTAGGGGACCTGGCCATTACCCGAGTGAATGTCCTATTTTATAGGATATTTTCTTGGTCAAAGAAGAAGCTATGTGGAAATAAATGGCTGGAGAAAAATTTAAAAAGTATTAGCACTCCTTGTTGATGGGTTTGCTTTGGAATAATTTTCTCTTGTATTTGTAACCCCGCAGTTTTCCATGTGAGAATGATATTTGAGGAAGAGTTGTCTCTTCTCTTGTGGATATAGGTATAAATAACCATTTGGTTTTATATGATCATTGGGGTTTGAGAAAATGATAAGTTATTATAATTTGGGATGAAAATGCAAAGTATGATATAACATTTGTGGTTAAATTATGTTATTTTGAGGAATTTATCTCATTTTGGTAATATTATAAAATATTGTTTTTGAAAAAGGACAACACGTAGACCGTGTGACAACCCATCGCGTTGGACAAAGCCGTGGGAATCGAACCCACAACCAAAGTGCGATTGGGATTTATCGCCTACCACTGGACTACGTGAAGTCCCTGGTTATTGTGACTATTTTTTTTTTGTTAAATGATTTTATTGATCAATAATAATATGATTTGGGTTCTTATGTCTTATCAAATGAATACCCTTGGTATAGGAAAATGATTTGGTGATTAAGTGATAAATGTTATTTTGGAAGATGTTCGTTTTGTTAGGAACACTATATGCCCAAGGAAAATAGAATACAATGAGGTTTCATTTGTAGAGTAATGGTGGATTTTTATCTACATTTTTATTGTTGATTTATAGTGATTTGGGTTATTTATGGAAATGATTAACCTATAACAGAGAATATGTGATGATTACTTTTAAGTATGTGACTTTAAGAGTATTTGATGTAATTTGGAGATACAATGTAACATGGGAGACTACATAATCAAATTCTTCTATGTTTTGGGTTTCAATATTAGTTTGGATTATATTAATGAATTTTAAGGACAATTGGTTATTGAATGGTATCTATTTAACTTTGGGGTATTGTTGGTTTAATTTTAGAAATTAAGATTAGTGCATATTTATCTCAATGAATATCCTTTTGGGGGATCATTAGATCATTCACTAACCATTTTGGTTTTGATTAATATATGGTTTATCCTGCATGGATCATGTGATTCTATAGAAGTTTATTCTAGCTCTTCCAGTGTGACCAAGTCTTCTTGAATACTCATCGTTTAAAAAAAAATTGAGTTAGTGGTGGAAATTTATTAAAGAATGAAAATCTACTTAAAATTTAAGTATATCTCATAATGTTCTTAGCCAATCTCATAAATAAATTCCCCAACATTAATAAAAGAAACATAGAACAAAAATGTTGTCCTAGATGGTACCTTAAATCATCACAAATTTATGGCTTTGGGATTTTTGGCCTTTTCATAGCCATGTTCTCTACCACTCTCCATCAGATAATTGATGGTTAGATTTCTCCTCCATATCCATATTTTCCTTCATGGAACCCTAGTATGTGTTATTTTCGGTAATCTTCATACTTTCGACTCTTTATTTTAAATAGAGGCCTCATTAATTCATTTTTCGATGTGGGATTTCAACTAAGATATTTTGAAACGTCAAAAATGTATTATCCTAATACCCTATGTTTTGTTGAACCAATGGTATTTCAAATCATCATAGATTGATGATTATAAGGACCTCAATTTTACACTTGTTTGTGATTTATGACCTCAATCACCACCTATAAATATTTACGTTTTTCCTCCAATTATATGTCTCTAGTTTCCACCAATGTTCTCCTAATCGAGATCATAATTTGGTGGTGACCCTTTGATTTCTCTTTTTCTCATATTAAGACTAAATTTTAGTAACCCAATTTCCGATGTGGTTTTTCCCACAAATATATTATCTATTTTCAACATTTTATTTTCGAAGAACAATTTCAAATTGCGAGGACGCAATTTATTGAAGGAGGGGAGAATGTAACACCCCAAGATTTCATAGTGTGTTATTTCTTCAAAATAATTCAATAACTTTCACTACATGCAACACCATGTTCAAGCACACCATGACTTACCAAACAAGCCGTTCAAAAGAGGTTATGAATAGTATTAGATAAATTTTAATGTTTATATAATCCTTATAATTTTAGAATCCATATTATGAGTTTCTTAGATATAATGCAAGAACAAATTCATTTTTAGTATTGCACTTTTATCAACTTTAATAGTGAACCCTTTTTAAATACTATATTTTAAACTTTTTGACTAAATGGGGACATCAAAAATTTAAAATGAAACATCCCAAGCTTCCACGATACGCTTTCTTTGAATAATACAGTAGCGTGTGTTGTACGCAACCTAGAGTTTTAACACACACCACAACCAATCAAACTAGCCGTTATGAATAGTAATACCTAATTTTTGAAATTATATATATTTTATATTTAAAAATGGACTTCATTTTTGGATTCGGAATATCGAAATTATCCTAGGGTGAAATTTTGGTACTTTTCGGATAACTTTTATATTTTGATGAATAGTGAAAATTACTAAATTTTAATTAAAAACAACTTTTTTAATCAAAATAATTAATATTGATAAATTATGAATTTGAGTGGTTTTAAAGTATATTTAGAATATATTTTTACCATTTAATATAATGTTGGTCATTGGACATAATTTTACAATTAAACCGAACATAAACGAGTGTCAATCTTTTGATAGTTATTATCTCTTAAAAACACGCTTTTTGTTTTGACAGCGGGATTTAATTTTAAATTAATTTCTGCCACTTCTGTGTTTTGAATTTAGGAAAATGGATTCCATATTTGGAATCAGGATGTTAAAATTGTGTAAATAGGTAACTTTTATTTTTAGACATTTTGAATAATTACTGCGGTAAATATTTTATTTACCATGGTTAAGGGTAAATCCGGTAAATAAGGGTTAAACAAATAATATTATAATAATACTAAATTACCCTAAAACGTGTCTTAACCCTATTGGTTGATACATGGTCGACCATGGGAATATTTGGGTCTATTTTGGGACCCCATGGATCCACTTGTAAGTGATAATGACACTTTATTTTAATTTAGTTAAAATGAATACAAAAATGACACAAGCATATATCTTTTAGAACAACAATTGTTACATAGGGTTATATATGTTGGATTTTAGATTATAAATATTCATTAGAAAGCTAAAAAGATTTTCTACATAATGATATTTTATTTATAATTTTTAGACCTTAAATAATTTATTTTATTTATGACACAATGATGATGCAGTAATTACTATAATAGTGAAAAATTAAAATAATTGATATTATAAATACCCAAATAAATATAATATGAAACTTTTAATGAATTAAACTAATTTTCTAGGATAATATGATATATTAGGATTTATGTAATTGACTTTGTTCGAAGTAATCAATCTGTTATGAGTTTCACAAAAATCAACTATTGAATAGTGTCAAAATTGACATAAAAGAGTTCTTAAAACAAATATTATATTATTAATTGATATTAAATTCCTAAAAATCCAAGGTTCGGCCAAGAGACTTATATTATGATAGGTTAATCATTAATGGACCACTTGGGGGTCGATTGAATGTATATAGTAAGTTTATTAACCATATTATATAAAAATACAAAGAGACATTGTAAAAGTGAAACTAATTAACTTAGAGTTAATACTTAAAGATAAGGTTAATATAAGTACCCAAACCTGTCTAAATTCTATTGGATGAGTTGTTTTCGACCTATCCCCACCTCATCCTTTTAATAGTCAACTTTGGAGCCTTTGGAAACCGAATATGAATTTATTATAAATTAATATTTCTAGCTTTTCCAAAGGTGCCCCTCACCCCTCTTATAAAAGGGCACTCCTCCTTCTCATTTCCTCACACCTCTCAAGCCACTTGGCTCGTCCAAACTCTGCCCAACTAAGCTCCCCACATCCCTCTACTCCTCCTTGAAGCTTCCCCTTAGGCAGAAAGCATTTCAAGAAGTCCTTTGGTTCCAACCAAAGTGAGTTACCTAAATTAAAGTTAACAATTTTCTCTTAAAGTATTTTCATTTATTTTGCTTCTCCAACCCCCAAAATATTTTTATTTCCTTTCTTTTGTAACAACACCAGTATCCTAAATATACTAGGATGTTGTTATAAGAAGGATTCAAACTACAAATTCACACAACTCCATCTAATGGATGATGAACATAATGTTTCTGTGGATGGCAAACTAACGCCTCACGAAACGATGATTGTTCAAATACATCTTACCGCCTCTCATGGTGGCCATTAGGATGGAACTGTAATTAAATATGATATTAATGATATATATTTTATATATAAGCTTCTGTAATTCCATTTTATTTCATACCATTATTCGTTTCATGTTGTATATACATACGATAATTTCATTTGAGGAAGTGCGGACTACCGCCCCCTTAAAATGATATGACTCGTTCATACCACACATGGAACGTATAAAGGATGGTGTAAATTAACTTAAGTAACATATATAAAATATTATATTATACTGGAATAGTAATATACCTATGTATAATTTGGATTCGATTCTTTTAAAATAAAAATTAAATGGAAGTAGCGTTCGTGCGTACGTACGGACTACCGTCTCCATGAACGCGATGAGATTCATTCTCCATCGTATAATTTGATGATTTAAAAATGATGTTTAAGAACTTGATACCATTCTGGATATGAATAATATACATCCCATTAATAACAAATATGTCTCACATAACAAAGAATATAAAGTAAAATGAACCCGTTAACACTCGAAATGACGATAATTCTAAAATATTATTAACAAATCAATGATAAAATATCATATATGATATCATATTAAAGTAAATGATTCTTTTATTATTCAATAACAATTATTTCACCATTATACAGGAGGTAAACCTACCATCGACCAAGGAAAAAGTACAATGTAAGGGTTTTCTTATCTCACTTTTAATTCCGTGAGAATTCCATTGATCACCACTTAATTATTGCATGTGGTGTATGTGTACTGCCCATGATCGTATTCATTGTGTAATATACTTTAATTTATGGGTATTTACATCATCATGGTATGATACTTCTTTCATGGGTGTATGTTTCGTAAGTTACCTAATCGATAAGGGAATTTGAGATTTCAATTTCCACTCATTTGGCTTTACACATATTTCATTGATTATATTA
This sequence comes from Viscum album, assembly GCA_963277665.1. Classification (NCBI taxonomy): domain Eukaryota; kingdom Viridiplantae; phylum Streptophyta; class Magnoliopsida; order Santalales; family Viscaceae; genus Viscum; species Viscum album. The sequence continues at coordinate 738,714,406 of OY728123.1, read as the reverse complement.
CCCCAAGATTATGTGTGGAATCACTATTCATTTGATTATGTCATAATTTCCACTCCCCTTCCTGTGGATAGAAGTTTGGTACACATAATCACTCCATTTGTAATTCTCAAGTCATTGATATGAATTTGATAAGAGTAATTTTAACTCATTCTCCATTTGTTGAGTTAAACATCCAATTCATTGGTATTGTTTTTACAAGATTATGTGTGAATGTCCTTTGATTGTTTTACACTGAATATCCAATCATATTTAGTGTATTTATATTTTTCACACATAATTATGTCATTGATTTATCCTTAACCTAAGGATACAACCTTTTTGAGAAATTTCATCTCAATTTACATTCCATTGAGACTTCTTTGATGATATACACCAAATCACTTTTATGTGGTGTATATAATGCACTTTGACATAGTATATCATGAATTACTTTATTCTCATGATATTACAATGTTTTGATTACCTCAATTATTTGTATTCAAGTGTCTCTCTTTTGGTTAGAAACTCTAACCAAAATACCATTTTAAAATGTTTTAAAGAATTATTCTTCTAAATCATGCTCATTAATGTCCATATTTTAAAAATGGTTTTAAGGATTTATTTATATGGACATTAAAGTTTTAAAATTAAAACTCCTTTTAAAAGTTTCAAAGTGGTATGGGACACTTTGATTCAAAAATATACTTTTAAACGGCTTCTTGACAAAAAGTGTGACTTTTAAATGTTTTCAAGAAAAGGGGGATATTTCTCTCAAATAGTTTTGATGATTATTTTCATCTATGTCAACATCCTTCATTATTATTGATTGAGGTTAATGTGATACAATACAATCTTCCATATTGTATCGAATGAATTATGTTTGACTGTGGATGTGCTATTTTTATACCATTCATGGTTTGTGGTGAAAGTATTGACATTTCGTATGCTAGTTTAATACGAATGTTTACGTTATGTTTAAACCTTTTCATATGGGAATGCATTGGACTTAATAAGTGACGGGTGGAGCCCGCTATAGCTCCTCGATGCATCGGTAGGTCTCATGAGACAAACTAGTGTCTTGGCACAAGGCCTTGGCAAAATCTTATTTGTAGTCTTGGCACGAGGCCTTGGCTATGTGGTTATGATAGTCTGGCATTATGCATTCCATCATTATGAAAGTGGTTATTGATATTGCATGTGATCATTCGACTAGTAGAATATCCATGTGAGTAAGTAAATGGCATTATTTCATTTTACCTTTGCCATTTTATGCTGAAGTTCAAGTTTAAAAGGCTTTTGTTTTAGTTATAAATTGCCTTAAGTGTTTATGCTTATTTATGAAAGCTTCTGCTATAATGTTATCCTTACTGAGCATCCGAGCTCACCCCTTTCAATGTTTTAATTTTTTTTCCCAGGATTATGAAGAAGTAATTTATGAATGACCTGCAGGGATAGTATGAGGGGATATGAAGACAAGATGTTTTTTTTATGATGTAATGTAAAAATTTATGGATGTATCTAGTTATTCCAAGGATACTAAACTAATCGGTCTTTCGAGACTTGATCTTTCTCGTGATCATGCCAATGTTATGTAATTAATGCACCGACTCTGGGTAGCTGGGGTCGGGGCGTTACAGAAGATACATGGGAATTAGTGGATGTGATGAAGAAAAGAAATCCTAATTTATTTTTATTAGAGTGATATAACTTTTTTGGGAAATTTTTTTTTGTAGGGTCGAATGTAACTCCTAAATATTTTATATGTATTTCCATTGAAATAAACCTAATGTATTAGATAGTTTGATTTACACACAACACAGAGTCTTAATGAACCCATGATATAATATAACATTATAACCTAGCTATTGGATTATAATGTATGAATATGATTAAAAAAATTATAATATATATATATATATATTAATTATTTATTAAATTAAAATTCATTTATTATTTTATAAGAAATAAATATTATATTTTTAATGAATTTATTGAATGATTAAAAGGTCTATTTTTCAATGAAATATATTTTTCTACATGTTATGTATTTTTATCTAAAAAATTATTAAATAACTAATGAATAAATATTTAAATGAAATATATTCATTCAGTAGTTGTCTAATGGTTTGGAATTAAATACAAAATCATTGAAAATTAAAAATATTTATTTTTAAGAAAATTATTTTTTTATACGCAAAGTGTTTTATCATAATAAATTAAATAATTTATTTTTGAATATTTTTTTACTAAAATATATTGATTATATATTCACTAAATACTTTAAAATTCATTTTATATTTTTTACTAGGCAAGGATTGAAAGTAAATTCTATTTTATGCTTTAAAATGAATTTTTCTAAAAATGGGGCTTTATTGAATTTTTCACACATACTTTAAAATTAATTTCCACAAATTAGAGAAACTGAATGCGATAAAATAGATTCCATAATTATAATCAGAATGTATAATTTTTTTAATAAGACCACTTTCATTTTTAATCAGAATAAATAATAAAAACATTATAGAATTTGTACGACAGTTAAGGTTAAAATGTGTTTAAGGGGATTAAACTAAGAGATAATTTTAATATTTTCACATAAACATATATAATTTTATTGGTTGAAGATATATAGACACTATATTATCCTATTTTTCAATATATTTTTCTTTTTTTAACCATTATAATTGAGAAATACATTAATTATATCTATATCTTTTAAGTAATTTCAAGTGTATCCTCTCCATGACTTATAAAATAGTATCTCCTATACACACTTGTTCACAATGTTTAAGAATTATATATCCAATATAACCAACAATAAATCCTTCCATGAATCCTTTTCTTCTCTGTATTTCCCTTTATATTCTCTTATGACCAATATTTCAAGGCCTTAGGTGTAAGCTAAAGGAGGTCTCTCAAAGAAGAGGTAAATTATTAACTGAGCTCCTTCAATATTATTTTTTCCTCCACATTCTATAAAACTATTTTATTAATCATATAATGATTAATATAATATAATAAATATTTTGAGATTTTAATATTATGATGGTATAACCATTTTCCATCTCTTTTCCATTAAATGGGCAATGAAAGTATCACTCATGCATACGTGTGGACTAACGCCTCCACATAATGATATGATTCATTATCCATCACCATGATACATAAATATTTATATTTAAGAATTTACTAAATATATATTATATTTAAGATATTATTATCATTATTTAATGGTTAAATATTATTTATCCTCATTTCCTTATTTTCATTAAAAACTTAAAACAGTGTCCATGCATACATATTGACCACTATCTCTATAAACAAAATAATTCATTTTTTAACCTCTAACTTATATGGGTGATTCTAAATGTGGATATAATTAATATATATGATATTTTAATCATTATTAAAATTATTCATACGATTTAATAATGATCAATGTATAAGGATCATAATTGCAGAACCAAATATTTCCTGGAAAATGAAATAGTGAACACCAGCAAACTATGATTTTAATAAAAAAATTATAAATAAATTGGTGTTAAAATATTATAAGTGTATCATATATGATATTATAATTATTTATATAGGTTTTCATATAATTATAATAAATTTAATTTTGCTTATAAATCAAGTCTAACATGAAGTGAGAGTTTTTACGTTATAATCCCACATTTTATCAAGATTGATTATGCTTAAATTTATGATGGTGAAATTATATGATATATCTCTAAAAAATACTACATCATTTATTATAATCTATTTATTTATATAAATAAAATGTTTTCCTTACATTTTTCACACCCCAAGTACCCAAATGTATGAAAGAATATTTTTAAGGAAAACCAAATTTGATTCTCTATTCGGTTGTAAATATTCTTCCTACAAGCCCATATTTTCTATATTTTTTTTCAATAATATTTTAAATACTATAAAATGATTTATTAAATTATTTTTTCCAATGATTAAATTTCTATAAAATAGTTTCACATAAATATTCTGGCCATTTTCTAAATGAGGTACTTTTTAACAAAGGTGTTAAAAAATAATTATTTTAACCTACACTACACGAATGAATTTTCTTGCCAACATGAATAATATTTTATTTTAATATTTCATCATAAGATTAGGTTTTTATTTTTATAAAATTTTTTCCTTAATATTTTTTAATTTTTTATATTCTAAATGAGTGATTTAAAAATAAAGATGTTATTTTACTCAAAATATATTCTGGTGATTTTTTAAAAGAATTTTTTATCTATGATAACATAATTTAATGTTTATTTGTATTTACTAGGAATATGATCATATGGTGATATACTTATTATATCCTTTGTTGTTTTTTTATTATGATAATGAAATAATGATGAATCACAATTTATTTTCTATTGGTTATGATATGGTGAAACTAGAAGTGTTTTTATGATCTTGTGTAATACATATGAAAGGATTATGATTACATGATGGGTGGGAATATTATATCCCTATAAATGAATTATGTAAACATTAATATCTTTTATGATCAAACAAAACATTATAGTTTATCCATATCCCAAAATAGGGTACACAAGTGGTTATCTCAAATCCAAACTAGGTACATGATTTGTTAACCCAATCCTAACATGTAATGAATGTCTTGGTGGGTTTCCATGTGATAAGATTTATATGATTGTGATTATAGAAAACTTTATGCTATTTTTTTATGCCATGATATTATGCTAATATTTTGATATCATGGATAATTTTATTTGATTCCATTATGATTCATGACTTATGAACTAACAGACTTTATGCCATGAGTCAGGATTATAATCTTTGAAATGATTCATATAATTTTAAAATGATAGGAAAATTTTATCATACTATAGCTCTTATGGTATGGTTAAATGATCATTGATATCTCCCTTGTTTACCCTTACTAAGCATCTGATCTTACCCTTTATTGATTTTTCTTTTACCTTGGGTATGAAGAATGGATTTAAGTATGTTATGTATAAAAATGGTGACAGTTGTAAAGAACATAATAAGATATGATATAGATATTTTATATACTAGTTGCTTATGTATCCATGAATTCAATGAAACTAATCCTTCATATTTCAAGAACGGATCATAATTATATGTAATTAATTTTCAACTAATGAGATATAATATTTTTGTATGTAATGTTTGTGTAACCTCAACTACTAGACTTAAATAACCATTTATTTTGTAAACCAAACCCACTCACATATAAGTCCAATATTGTATAAGATTATTTCTAAATATTGTTATGGATTTTTATAACAATGTTTTTTTGAAAACATATTTTATTATGTATGTTTCTGGTAAACTTGGTAAAAAGGGTTTATGAAAATTAAGATCATTTTGTTATAATGTTTCTGGGGGAAGCTAGAAAGTTTCTTTAAATATTTCAAGGAATATTATAAAAAAATTAAATTATTATCTTAATTTATTCAATGTACTTATAATGATAAAGAATGTAATGATACAAGATTAATTTTTCATGGATCTGTAAAAAATGAGTGATGTCAAATGGGGGGTTGATGTTTTCGGAGAAAAAAACTGGATGACGATCACAAAACTCAGAAATAAGAACATTGAATTCCGTATATAATTTTATTATAAGAAGGATTTTGAAGGGGGATATAAGTAAAAAAATAACACTAGATGCACGTTATCAAACAATGATCATCAGAAAAAGATGATTGGATATATGAATATGGATGAGGATTTTGTTGTATAATGTCTGAAGGGGAGAAGTATTAATATGATTGTACATACAAAGTTCTATTTAAAGTACCAGATGTAGAGTTCTAGACATATGTGATCTTGAAGGACCAATATTGAAGAAACTAGACAAATATACTGAAATAAACATAGTTTATGTTTCTAGATGAATTTTCTTAAGAAGATAATGTTGTTGATTTTTTTAAAAAAATATAAAAACTAAAAAAGGGAATGAAATACAAAGTTGATGAGCATAGAAATTGTAACCATATGGGGAATGTATTCTGTGACTGAAGTATCTAGAAGATCAAACAATTTATTAAAAAATTATCAAATAGATCACGTTTATCAAATAGTGGCTAATGATGTTTTTGGACATATATTTTATATAATTGTTTAATTGGTAATGTTTTTATATTATATGTCGTATGAAGTTATAAAGAGATGTTATATAGGAAACTTTTAAAGTTCATAAAATGATGAACCATCGAACAAATATTTATATAACAGAAGAAAATCATATAAAAATTGATCATGTCATTGTATGTACAATTCTGAGTAGATTTAGTAGACTGTGTTTTTTGAATGAGAGTATTCTAGGAAGTTCGATACAAGGTAAAATGAAAATACAGAGTCATATGGATAAAGAAATCACTTGATAATTAAAAAATAGGACAACCGGATTGAATGTTCATAACAAATTCAATGTACAAACCCCACCATATGGAGTTCTCTAATAGCATTACATATTACAACAAGCCCATACCTAAGTGGTAAGGGATCCTGCTTAGCATCCAAGAGACCCAGTTTTAAAACCAGGTGGAGGTGAATTTCTGGGTTACTATTGCAGTACTGTAGCAGGTACTGTAGGAGTACTATAGCAGGTACTATTTGGTACTATAGCAGCCAGAAATATTCACCTGATTTGGGCCTTCGGGCCACCAGTTGGGGCCTACGGGTCTCAGGGCCTTTGGGTCATCAAAGGAATTCGGGACTCAGGGCCTCAGGTCCACAGGGCCACAAAGACAATGGAGTAGACCAGCTCACACAGAGTAGGCCCAAGATGAGGATCAAAGTAGAGAGTAGTAGTCACCATAAGCAGAGCTAACCGGATTGGAAGAATGAGAGGGTATGAAAACTGCCATTGGGACTAGGCACCATGTAGCTTTGCATGGGGAAATGCTAGCCAATCAGCAATGCAAGGTGGGGAGCTAAGCGATTAATAATGCAGAAGCTGGGGAGGGGCAGTTCTCGTTGGTTTGGCCGTTGGTTTGGCCTTTGGAACAATGAGAGTCACCATGAAGGGGATGTAGGTTCTCCCACCATGGTTGAACATTAAAAATAACAAATTCCTTGTTTACTTTATTATCATTGCATACTTAGGAGTTTGTTATAAAATATGGATAAGGGTAACGAATCAAAAAATTTCCAGGGGTTAATTTAATATAATTTTAAATTTTAAAGGACTACTATAGATTAGAATTCCCTTCCCAGTGGATCCAATAATATTTAGGAACATCAATTTGTATCAGAGCCTAGGTTTTGATTTTTTGATCTTTATTAATGATAAAATTAATTAATTCATAATATGATGTATTCCTACTATTTATGGAAAAATTATCAAAATAAAAAAATACAATGACGAAATATCATTTATATCATGAATTATAGGTAATTGATGTAACAAGAATTTGATTACCACCCATTCAAAATGATTTTCCAATGGAATTTTATGACCAAATAAATATTAAGGGAGATGAGGAAGATAAAAATGATATTCTGATATATTTATTAGAAAATGTTTTCATGAATGTGATGGGTAACAATATAGCAAAATAATCTTGGTAAAAACATGAAAGTATCTTTGAGGGTAACACCAAAGTGAATGAGGCAATGTGAAAAATCTGAAAATTCAATTTTTTTGATATCAAAATGGTATATGAATAAACTATTGAAGAATGATTCACCAGATTTAATGAAGTAGTCTGAAACATCATAAAATTTTGAGATTCCTTCGATGACTCTATAATTGTTAAGAAACTTCTGAGAAACTTTCCTAACATTTTTGATTCCTAAATTGATTCTTTAGAAGATAATAATAATTTATCTCTTTCTGAATTACATATTTTTTTTATATTTTAGATTTGGAAGTCTCAAATATTCAAAAATAATACCAATGAAGAAATATATTTTGAATTAATGAGAAAGATTAAAATCCAAAATGTTGAACATTATTTGGTGGAACTCAATGAATCAAATGATAATTAATTTTATGAAGAAGAAAATGAATGAATCATTTCAATTATCTCTAAACATTAATAAAAATTTTTAGGAATGTTTAAAGGAAAGATCCCACCTAAATGTTTCAAGTTTGTTTGAATTATTATTTTTATATGAATTTTCCTTTGAAGGATTTTGGAGTATAGGAAGATGATTCTAAACAAAATATTTGTGTTATAAGTGGGAAAAAAACATTTACGGAAGATAAGAAATAAAATTAAAGTTGATTTTTTTCTATAATTGGAATTATTTTGATGAGTAAGAATGTTTAATATGAAACTTATAATAACAATTCATAAGAAAAATAAAATCCATAAAATTTTATAATTTTCATTTCTATTGTAAAAAAGAAAAAATATGCTTACAACAGTTAAAAAGAAGACGATGAAGAAACTTAAAGAGTGTATAAGCTTATATCAAAACCCATTTCATGTATTGGTCTAAAAAAACTCAAGTAAGTTATTAGAATGTTGAATAAGTAAGGTGGAATGAATAAATGAGTAATGAATGATGAAATTAAATAGGAAGATGATTATATACATTATATCATAAACCTAAAACAGAAAGTTTTTGAATAAGGGAAGACAGTGGAAGATCTTGGTAAAAGTATTAAAAATAAGGAAGATGATGTTTTTAAAACTCAATAAAGATTTATTGAGGATGAAAGAACCTTAAAGATATGATAATACATTTTAAAAAGGCTTTATAAAAAAAGGATGAATCATATAATACTGTTGATAAAACTCATTCCAAAAATCAGGTGACACCTATACCCACTAAAGAAAAAAGTTTATCTAATTATCCTAACCTTTATAGTATTAGAAACACTATTGGAAAATATTTTTTTGTGAATGTATGTGGAAAATATACCACATAAAAAATGTAACTTCTATGGAAGATTGAGATTCAATATTTTTTTATTTGTTCTATGTAATCTTTTGGGAAAAAATATTATTGTCTTCACAACACGTATCTACATAGAAATAGGCATGAACTATGTGAAATAAATAATTGTAGATAATAGAGTAACATTACATAGAAAATAGATGAAATAAAGAAAAAATATAAAAAATCCTAAATGTTTCCAATTAAAATTCAGTTTGGTTATATGGAGGAAGTTTGTGGAAGATCCAAATAACCAAGTAACATTTTAAAAGAATTTTTTATAACACTTCGGGGACAAGATTATAATGGTAGAAAATAAAAGGATGATATAAAGAAGATAATTGAAAAATGAGAATTTATTTTGGAGATGAATCTAAATGATATAAATAGAATCAAAACTTGTATTGTTGACAATGGTTTCACCTCTGACATGACATGTGATATGAAAATCTTGAAAAATATATTAAAAATTATTAGGGTAGTAGTTATTTTTAGAAGTGATTATTCTGTAAAAATAAGAGAAATAAGAATAGCTAATACTGAATATTAAAAAATTAGATCTAAAGAAGTTTTATAAGTTGATGGCCCCAAATAAATCCTATTGAGTGTTAGAAATATTTTTGACAATAGTAAGGAATTTATCCTTGTGAAATATTATTGTATCATCAAAAGTGTAGAATATGGAAAACTTGATACCAAAGGAGAAAGAATAAGTAGTAATATAATTAAAATTAGAGAACATCATAACACATTTTACTTGATTACTAAGGATTAAAATAAGTTATGACATAGAATAAATATGAATCTTGGTTAGAAAAGTATAAACGAGATTTTCAAAGTAGTTGTTGTAAGAAACTTACTACCAAAATAAAAAAATATATTTCTTAAATATTTCAAAAAAGGAACATGGTTAGTATAAAACATTAGATAGTTACATCCAATACACTATACCACTTGAGCTTATTAACTCTATCCTTTATGTTCTGATGATACATTAATCAACAAAAGTGTGTTTTTTACTTTATCATTTTTATAGTGACCCTTCCTTTTCTTACCTGACTATTACATTATTTTAAATATAAATAACAGAATACTTATAAATTCAAGAAAATAAAGGTTTAGTGTATTGAGAAATTAGTTTCATACATCACTTATAAAAATTAAATCATAAAAATTTATCTTAATACCTACTATTTATCATTCAGAAATCTTATTTTCTACTTAGTAAATATAGTCACCAGAGGATATACATCAAATAATGGGGAGGGATAAAATCCCAATAAGAGGCGGAATAAAGGACATGAATCAATATAACATGGGTTGTAATAATCACCATCATAATATAATAAGTAGAGAAGAATCATCATAATCATGAGGGAAAAATTTGATAAATACATGGAATGTGGAAATGCATGAAAATAAAACATCATGTCATAGTGGTCAAATACCACACATAGTTTTGAACAAATCTAACATCATGTTCACACATAAAATTTGTTCATAATCATAACATCATCATTGTGAGAAATTATAGAATCATGTTATTTCATAATACACATTATATAATGAGATACATCACATTACCCATTTCATTGTAGTGATATATAATTCTGAGCCCACCTATCACATCATAATATTTATATAATCATGGACACCACATATAACATATAAAAATTTTCGTCATGAAATAACCTATGGAATGGAATGGGTTTCATAAGGATTTCATAAATAATTATTTCATGAATAATATTGGGTTTCCCAAATGAAAAATGAATAAAATATTTTGCATAAAATTCATAATTCTTTAGTAAAGAAGAGAAAACTCAAGAGGAGTAAAATATGCGTTTTGGAATGAAAAGACTTTTGGAAAATATTTGTATTTGTTGTATAAATCAATGTGGAAACATGTATATCCCGGAAAGAAAAAAGTAATAATAGTGAAATAATATTTAATAAACGTTATATTAATATCCATAGGGAAATTAACGTGAATGAGAGACAACCTAAAGAAAGAGAGTTTATTTTGAGAATCCCCTTACCATAAATCCCTCTTTATTTTATTGCTTTTACGCCTATTGAATAATAAAAATAGTATTATTAAAATTTTGAAACGTAAGTTAATTATGTTAATTTATGTAAATATTAGTCAATTATAATAATTACATTGTATTTCTTAATTTCTATTGTTTAAGTTGAAGCATTTTGATATAATGTTTTTCATACATTTTCCTATTTTCTTTTGATGTCACATTTTTTGTTTGAGGGAATTTATTAATTAGTAAAATTTTATCTTGAATATTAAAAAAAAATATTTAAACCTTTATATATCATAAATAATTTATTGTAACCAACCATAGGTTTCGTGATAATAAAAGGACTGGAAATGTCCTCATTGGTGATTAACCGACCATTAACAAGACATTATCGAAAGAGAGGGAGAGGAAAGTTTGAAATTTTTATATGTCATAATTATGATACATACATTAGGTTAATGAAATCAATATACTATTAATATACAGAACAATTATTTTTATAATTTTTTTGGAAATGAATTGTAAAAAAAACAAAGAGAAGAATAAAAATAGAGAATAGTTAAAAACTCTTTCATTCCTATGTGTAGCTTCTCTTGTAGGACACTAAAACTCCCTCGATGTTTGGAGTTAGTTTACTCCATAATATCCCTAGGTATTATAAGGATAATTATAGGAAGGTTTTGGGATGATGTTTTTGTTTGGAAAGTGTGGTGAGTGGTTTATAGAGGGAGGGAGAGGGATTATTTATAATTTGGGAGAGCGGTATTTTTGAATTAAATATTAAATAAAATATTATATCAGAGAAAAAACTTATAATTGTGTATTACTGAAAATATAAAATATATATCAATATAATACAATGTTTTAGTAATTTAAACCCCTTTATAATTATAATTAACTTAGTTTATTAAAAAGGAAAGTGGAAAAATAAAAAATTGTTATTTTAAGGGAACACATTTGACTTTTGGTTTTGGATTTTTTTTAGATTTTGAAATTGAATTTATAGTATTTTAAGAAATAATTTTATAAATACAATATTTTTTTCCAAAACTAATGTTATATAAAGTTTTTAGTAATTATTACATCATGAATTATTTAATATAAGATTCACTAGTTACATGAAAAACCATATTTTTAATATTTATCTAAAAATTGAAGTATATCCTAAAATTACCCAAAGAAGCACCCTTAGGAATTTTTTTTGATTATTTCAAAAATTATATTCATTTAATAAAAATAAATTTCCAATAGAGGAAATTTTAAAATTTAATATAAAAATTATGATTTTTATGAAAAATGTTAAAATAAAATTTATTAAAAATATGCCTATATTTTGTTTGAGTTTTTTATCATGATATTAATTTTATAGAATTATAATATTTATATTTACTTATTTAATCATGATAAATATTATTTACATCACACACTATTAATTTGAGGTCAAATTACTTTTTCAACAGTCAGTTTACTATTCCCAATGGTCAGGTTACTATTCCAAATGGCCACATTACCTTTTATATATACCACATCATTATTTTACTCAATATTCACTAAAATTCCACCCAATGTAATATATTTTCCATTTCTGTGATTTTTGTTGGTTTTCTATTATTTTGTTTCATTTCTACAGTGTTGGCCATAGGGGTGATGATTCCAACAGATTGAGGTGATCCATATTTTACTATTTTAGATCTGCTATTATATATATATATATATTTTACAATTTTAATGTTTTTCATTTAAATTGGGGTTTTAACTAACTAATTTAATGGTTTAAATTAATGAAATAATGTATTTTTGGTGTATTTCAGTATTGTATGGGTATAATACTTATATAATAAAATATGAAACACATTTATTTATGAAACCATTATTTCTAAAAAACATTGTGTCATTACATTGTTTCCCTATTTATAAATTTTTACCCCAAAATTTAAACTCATATTCCCAGTCGATAATAGATGAGGGTACTTCTGTTTCACAGTTTCATATATCTCTAATGTCACATCTTCATACTTGTGGTTCTACCAAAGAACTTTGGAAAGATGAGTTGTCTTGTTGAATAGAACATTGTATCTACAGTCCAATATCTTCACTGGTTTCTCATCCTATGAGATATCATTCTCAAGGTGTACTACCTCCAGATTTAGTACATATGAGGGTTTAGTTATATACTTACTTAGGACAGATATGTGGAACATGTCATAAAATTTATCCATATTTGGTGGAAGTTCAAGTTGATAGGACACTACTCCTATATGATCAAGGATCCTAAAGGGGAAAATGTACCTAGGGTTGTGTTCCCCTTATTTCCAAACTACATGAATCTCTTCCATAGTGATATTTTATTGAAAAACGTGTCTCCAAAATCAAACTCTATGTCCCTTTGATGGTTTTTAGAAAAGAAAATTTTCCGACTATAATCATATTTTATATGTTTCTTGAGGGCCAGAACCTTCTCTATAATCTCTTGAAAAAGATTAAGTCCATGTAGCTTTCATTCTCTAACATCAACCCAACAAGTTGGATTTTTATATCTCTTATTATATAGAGCTTCATATAGATCTATTTTAATACATGAGGGGAATCTTTTATTGTATGAGAACATAACTAATGGGAGATGTTGATCCCATACTCCTATAAATTCAATTGGGAGGTTCTTAACATGTCATTTATCATCTGAATAGTCCATTCATATAGTCAATAAGTTGGGGGGGGGTTATAGTCCATGATGAAGTTCAATTAATTATTCAAAAAATGTTGAATACTTATCCAGATTATTGACATAAACCGTGAATCACTATTAGAGATGGTCAAGAGTGGAACCCCATGTAGTCTCACCACATCCTTTACATATATCTTGGAAACATGTTCAATCGAGAAATTTTACCAAACATTAATTGAGTGGGAATCCTTGGAAAGTCTATGCAATATAAGCCCAATCATATTGTTTTTTTGATGTCTTTGAGAGACTAGTTAAACTGTATATAATGGAATTATTAAATTTCTAAGTGGGTATTAGAAATGGTTACATCATCCATTTTGACTTATTCCATACTACTTTAACTTTCTAACATAATAATAAATTTGAGATATACTCTGAAATCTCCTTCATCATGTTTTCTCACCAAAAGTTTTTTCGAAGACCATGGTACAATATGATACTTCTAGGATGGATAAAGAAATATGAGTTATGTGAATTATCTATAGGATCCTTCTTTATATAAGGGGATGAAGGCACACAAATATTTCTTATAGAAAAAATCACATCATCATCATCAATACGTAATTCATTAATATACCCTTCTTTTAACTTCTTTTGAAGATCTAGATCATCCTATTTTTCCACCTTGATCTTATCTTGGATAAATAGTTGGGAAATAATTTTGGAAATTTATGGTTTATTTGATTTTTTTAAGATTTTTAGATCCATACATTTTATATCCATGAAGATATGGTCTTTCTCAATCAGTATCATGGATAGATTAGCAAGTTATTTTCTTCTAATAGAATCAGTTACTTTGTTTGGCCTTCCTAAATTATAGGTAATGGATATATCATATTCCATGATTACTTATAACCACCTTCTTTGACACATATTGATCTCCATTTACATTAATACATACATTAAACTCGTGTTATTGGTATACATGCAACACTTCTCACTATAGAGGTAGTGCCACCATATTTTCAAGGAATTGATCATAGCTGCTAACTCAAGATTATGTGCCAGGTTGTATTTCTCTGGGATCTTCAACTATCTTGAGGTATAAGCTATCAAATTATCATTATTCATGAGTATAAAACAAAATAATTTCTTCAAATCAAATATTTATATCACAAAAACCTTCTCTATTTGGTTGTATTGTGATTACATGTGCAGTGATTAGCCTCTTCTTGGGATCCTTAATGATTTACTCACATTATTATATCCATACATTCTTTACCCATTTCTCTATTAACTTAGTTAGCATGATACAAAATTGGGATAAATTTATCAAAAAACATCAATAGTACACTATTAATTCAAGAAAATAGTAGATTTATATGACACTAGTGGGTCTCAGCCATTCCAAAATCGCCTTTGTCTTTGAAGGGTCTATATAAATTCCCTCACTTGTGATCACGTTCCCCAAGAACATTAATTTTTTCATCTAAAATTCACACGTTCAAATCATAGTATGTATTTTCACATTCATTTATATTTCTATAGGAATCCTTATATTATTATAATAATCATCCTTTCTATTTGAGTAAATAAAAATATTTTCAATAAACTCTATCAATTATTTTTATGATAGTATCTAAAGACTATATTCATAAAATAAATGAATATTATATGGGAATTAATAAGTTTTAATGGAATCACCATGAACTCATACTATCTATTCCTTATATGGAATGATTCCTTCTAAATATTTTCTTTATTCACCTTTAACTAATGACATCAATAATGAATATTATCCTTTTATAAGTATTGAGATCCTCATAATTGATCCAACAAGTCATCAATTATTGGCAATGGTTAATTTTTCTTTATAGTTATCTTTCTATGCTCCCAATAATCGATAAACAACTATATTCATCCATCCTTTTTTACTTAAAATGAGTACTAGAACACCTAAAGGTGATGTATTAGGGTATATGAAACCTTAGTCCAAATTATCTTACAACTGATTCTTCAACACCTCTAGTTTGATTGGGGCCATCCTATAGGAAAATTTAAATAGAGTGGATCCAAGTATGACCTTTATTGAGAAATATTCCTCATGATCTAGGAGAAGTTTGGAAAAATCTTTGGTAAATTAATAAATATATTACCTAAAAATGATAATTTCTCAAAGTTGATACCATCCTTTGACTCAACCATTTGGGAAAGTTATGCTTCCTCATAGGGATAATTACCCAAAATATCACATGATTTTGAAAAGGAGATTCATGATCTTCCTTACTTTTGTATAGAAGCATTGGTTAGTTCAGAATTGAGAAAGAGATTTCCTTTTCCCAATATTTTATTTGTTCTATATATAACAAGATCCAATACATGCCCGATATAGAGATGAACTCATACAAGGGAAGGATTAAATAATTTAATTGAAGAATCACCCCACATACGCTATCAGGAGAAGACACTATAACAAAAATGGGTTTCTGGAGTTCCACCCTTTAACAACACTAAAAAAAGTGATGATAAAGGGTACTTTTAGCAGCACTACAAAAAGCATTGTTAAAAGTGACCCTTTATAAATGATTTATTTAGCGCTGATAAAGGTACCCCCTTTATTAGCGCTTTTTTAGTGCTGTTAAAGGGGCCCCCTTTATCAGCCTTTTTTTAGTAGAGCTGATGGGGGTGGGGGTTTTCAGTGCCTTTTTTTTTCTAGTGCTGATAAAGTGTATATTTCAAAAAAAAAATCAGAACAAATAATACATTGATATATTTATAAGTATATTTATATTGATATAAATATAATATATATTTTTTTAAATATGTTTTAGATAAGTATAAATAAACATTTTCACTTAATATATAAGATATGTAGTGAAAATGACTTATAAAATATCTTAAAAATTTATTAATAAATAATTTTCTAGTTATTGTTGAATAATAATCATTTAATAAAAATTTTAAGACACAAAAAATCAAAAAATAAATAAAAGATCTAAAATAAGTTGAAAACATATCTCAAATTTCAAATGACCATAACTTTTGATCTAGAAGTATGATTGAGCTCTACAAAAAATAAAATCATAACTTGCAATGATTTCTAAGCACTGAAGACACAAGGGAACCTTTTGTTGCGTTTTCCAAGGCCAAAAAAGGCCCAGAAGGCCTCCAAAACCATGTTTTTAGTCCGGAAACCCAAATGTTATAGCATTAGATGGAATTTCAGGTTCGTTTGAGGGGGTATTTTTGCCCCTTTTCAGGGGGATGGATTTATGTCATGGGATTACATTGATATTGATATTATGTATTTGAAATTTTAACATTTTTCATAATGTACAGTTATTTATAATCAAATATATAACAATACATACATATTTTATTTATATATTCACACATAAAATTGAATTTTATAAATAAATAATTAAACATATTTACATATAAAATATATTTCTCAATATACAATCCTTATATAAAAAAACTAATATCCATTTTATTTAAAATACAAATATATGAATATTTATATACCTATATAATGTGTACGTGTATATATATATATATTTGTGTGGATATGTATTAAGAAACTGGTATATATTATATATATATTCTAAACATATGTATATACATATTAATATATAATATTTGTAAATATATATAAATATGTATAATTATACTTATAGATACACATATAATATATACATATATATATATATATATGTGTGTGTGTGTGTGTTTGTGTGTATGTTGTATATATGTATTTATTTATTTATAAACATACACAAAAAATCATATTTTATAAATGCATTTAAAACTGATCTTATAAATATATATTAATATATAAAAAATATATTAATATAACTACATATATATATTAATATTAATATAAATATATATATTAATATAAATAAATAAATAAATATATTAATATTAATATATATTTATATACGAGTAAATATAACTATATATATATATAAATAGATATATTATTAAATGGAGAGAAAAGAAATATGGTGTAGTGGTAACAGTTTAGGCATCTAGGCAAGAGGTTCCAGGTTCGAATCGAGGGGGAGGTAGGGCACACGCGCATGTGAAAATGGGGATAAGCACTGTTAAAGGCTGGGGGGGGGGGTGTATGGGGCATGTGGTCTGGGGTGGGGGGGGGGCACTGTTGAAGGGTGATTAAAGCATTGTTGAAGCCCCTCCCCGAGTTGCAGAAATATATTTTTTATATTTTTTTATGTTTTTTTAACTTTTTTCAATGCTAAAAAAGAGCTGACAAAGGCCCCATTTATCTGCGCTTTTTTTAGTGCTCATAAAATACCCATTTTATCAGCACTTTTTTTCGCATTGATAAAAGGGGTCTTTATCAGCACTTTTTTAGTGTTGATAAAAGGAACCCCTTTATCTTTGCTGAGATTAACAACACTTTTTTAGCATTGTAAATGGAATTTTCTAGCTCTTTTAAAGGTCACATTTGTAGCACTAATAGTTCAATACTTGGGTTGTAATGATCACACCACTAGGTGTTTTTATTGGTATATCTACATCAAGGTATCAGGTATTCAATTAAACAATTCTAAAAAACATGCAGGATATGTTGGAATTCATAAAACTAGAATAAAATAATTTATTTTCCATTATTAAGTGAATAAGAATTATACCTAGTACGACTTTATTTTAACGCTCGACTTTAATATTAGTTATGGAATATGCCTTCCTTTGATCCTTTGGATTTTGTGGTTGCTAACCCTAATTACCCTAATAGACCCATGGTTTAGTATGATGGCTTGTATAGTTCCATTTCCCCTATAATTTAAGCATTGAACCATGGGTGGTGTATTAGGAGGTTACTTTATTTCCTCTACAATGTTTGTTGTCTTCTTCATTTCTCATTTAAATTCATTATCATGGTGGAATTCTCCCCCACACTTGAATAATTTTCCCACACCTTTGAGGAAATTAAAATAATGCTTATTTCCAAATTTTTGACATGTGTTGGGATGGATCCTCTTTCCATCTTTTCATTTGACCCACCAGCTTGAAACTATATTCTTCTCTTCTTATCTATAAAACCATATAAATATTCTCAAAACACTGTATATACTTTGATATCACATAGAACCACATATAATTAACTTTTAAAGTCTCAGATAGCTAGATCCTTTTGAAGGTGTGTTTTTAATCAACTAAAGAAATAATACATTTTACTATCATTGTTGATAAAAAAACCGAGGCATATCATGGAAGAATTTTAATGTTTTCCTCATAAGATATGATATATTAACCTTAATTTTTTTTAAATACATGAATTTCTCTCCATCATTGTTTAAAGAGTTTAATGGAAATAATAAATAGGAAATGTTCTTAAAGGCTTCCCAATCCATATCTTCAATTTAACCATTTATATTGGTGTTCTTTATCAACACCCACTACTAGTTGACTTCTCAATTGAAATGATAAACAAAAATAGTCACCTTATCCTTCTAATAATAGTGGACTAGAAAAAAGATATTCTCCATTGAGTTAACCCACCATCCCATGACAAGTGTATTGAAAGATTGAGTAAATTTTTGTGGTGTATAATGTATAAAAGGCACAATGGATTGTTGTTCCTTATTGGGTGAAGGAAGATGATCCACATGGTTTAGATTATTATTCACAGAATGGGGAAATAGGGTAATAATTACCATGATGTTTGGAACTCCACCTACCATGGAATTGGGGATATCGTTATGTGAATCATTCTATTTTCCCTCACATGGGATGCTGAACTGGTTTCTCCTAGTTCCCCCCATTTTCGAAAATAGAATAGGTTTGAAAAAATCTTACGTTAATATATCATGAATAAATAATTTATTATTTTTTCAAATTAATCAGGACGCTATATATTTTGGGATACCTTTATTTACCTATTTTCTAAAACAATGATTTTTGAAAGTTCAAATATACTTATACATATCCAAATTGTTTTCACTAATGTTCCCTAGTTCCCAAATTAACTAAACCGTACCATTAATACCAAATAAAATGATCCTATTTTTCTTACACGACTATTACATTATTTTAAATATAAAAAACATAACAGTTATAAATTAAAGGATTGAGAGATTTAATATTTTTAAAAAGATGGGATCATTCATTACTTATACATATTAAATCATAATCATTTATCTTAAGCCCTCATATTTTTCCATCTAAAATATAATGTTCTCCTTAATATATATAGTCACCCGAGGATATACCTCAAATAAAGGGGTGAGATAAAATCCTAGTTAGAGAAAGAATAAGGGGAATGAATTATATAACCTGGATTTTAATAAATATCATCATTACATCATAATAATATCATCATCATTATAATAACAAGGTAAACATTTTATAAATACATGGAATGTATAAATTCATAATAATGAAACATCATGCCATAAAGAGAAAATACAACACATAGTAGTGAACAAAGATAACATCATGTTCTTGCATAACATATGTGCATAATCATAACATCATCAAAATGGAAAAAGATAGAATTATATTAACATATAATTTTGATTATATCATGTTATATGTTACATTACGTAATTCATTGGAGGGATACATAATTCCGAGCCCACCCATCATGTCATAATATTTACATAATAGGGCATGCCACTAAGAATGTATAACAATCATCATCTAGAAATAACCCATGGAAGAAAATGGGTTTTATAAGGATTTTAGAAAGAATTCTTTCATGAATAAACTCTAGGTTACCAAATTAAAAGATAAATCATATCTAACATAAAAATAATCAATCTTGAGTAAAGAGGAAACAGCTTAAGAAGAGTAAAATATGAGTTTGATATAGAAAAGTATTTTTGTAAAATCTTTTTATTTAGATTATAAATAAAGTTAGAAACATAAATATCCCTAAAATAAATCTTAATAATAGGGAAATTATATTTAGAAAACATTAGAGTAATATACATACTAAAATTTAAATCAAATAGGGATAACCCAAAGAAAGGGAGTTGGGTTCGAGAATCCCTTACCTTAAATCTTTGTTTCTTTCATTGATTTTTTGTCGCCTGAATAATAAACATATTATTACTTAAAAATTAAAAATAAGACACTTATGTTAATTTATGTCACTATTTATCAATTATAATCATTTTATTATATTTACTAATTTTTTTGTTGAAGTTAAAGATTTTTGGTATCATGTTTTCCTTCAATTTCCCCCTTTTTTTTCAATGTTAGTATTTTTGTTCGAGGTCATTTAAAAAATTTCATAAGTAATTAAAGAATCCTAAAAAAATATATTTATACCTTTATATATCATAATCAATTTATTTTAACCAAACATAATTTTTGGGATAATAAAAGGATTGTGAATGTCCTTATTGGCAATTAACCAACTAATTAAGGGATGTTGATGAAAGAGTGGGAAATGGAAGTTTGAAAATTATATATGTCCTAATTATGAAACTTATAATAGGTTAAAATAATTAATATAATTTTAACATGCTTAATAATAAATTTAATAATATTTTTTTTAACATAATTAGGAAAATAAGAAAGAGAATAATAAAAAGAGAGAAGAATTGATAGAAACTTACACTTTCCTAAATGTAGCTTCTCTTTTACAACACTAAAAATCCCTTGATGTTTTGAGTTTTTTTACTAAAAAATAGACCTAATTATTATAAGGCGACTAAGAGGAATTATTTTTTAAGAATATTGGATTTTTAATGTGATGGAATAATTGTTTCACAAGGGAAGTATGA
Organism: Viscum album; assembly: GCA_963277665.1. Lineage (NCBI taxonomy): Eukaryota > Viridiplantae > Streptophyta > Magnoliopsida > Santalales > Viscaceae > Viscum > Viscum album. Next base: position 738,693,074 of record OY728123.1, on the reverse strand, counting down.
GGGCTTATATATACTTGGAGAGAGGGGTATTTTTAAAATAAAATACTAAATAAAATATTATATAAAAGTTAAAACATGTAATAGTGATTTTTTGATAAAAATATATATATATATATATAATATAATAGATTTTATACATTAAAAAATTTATAATTCTAATTCAATTAGATAATCAAAAAGATAATGTGGAAAAAAATGAAAAATTATTATTTTAAGGGAACACTTTTGACCTTAGGTTTTGGAAAATTAATTTTTTAAGTTTGGTAATTTAGTTAATTTTATTTTAATGAATCAATTATGGAATTAAATATTTTTTGTCCAAACATCATGTTCTAAAAATTATTAGGTCATTATTACATTATGAATGATGTAATTTAAGATACACCAGTTACAAGAAAAACCCTATTTGTACTAATAACCTGATAATTGAAGTGTTTTATTGAATTTCCAAAAACTCACTCTTGGAATATTTTGATATTTTTATTTAAAATATTATATTAATATTATCAAAATAAATTTATAAAATAGGTAATTAAAAATTTTAATATAAAAATTATTATTTTTACCAAAATAATTTAAAATCGAATTTATTAAAAAAGTGACAATATTTTCTTTGTGATTTTTGATTGGGAATTTTTTTTTTAGAATTATAATATTAATTATTACTTATATTAATCATGATAAATATTATTTATATCACACAATATTATTTTTCGGATAAATTAACTTTCTAATGGTCATATTATTATTACAAACGGGCAGGTTACTATTCCTAACGGTGAGGTTACTATTCTTGTGGTAATATTACAATTCCAATGGTGACATTACCTTATATATACAACATTGCACTGTTTCAATCAATATTTTTCATAATTACTCCCAAGGTTTTATATTTTAATTTTCTAATATGATAATTGGTTTACTAATATTTTGTTTTATTTTTATAGTATTAACCAGAGGGGCAATGATTCTAAAAGATTGGGGTGATCCATATTTTCCCATTTTAGACTTTATTTTATTTTATTTGTAAAATTTTAATTTTTTTTATTTTCATTGGTTTCTTAGTTTACTAATGTAATGATTTACATTAATAAAATAACATGTTTTAGGTTTTTCTATGTGTTTTATGTGTATAATACTTGTATAATATAATATAATACACAATTATTTATGGAAAAATTATTTCTAATAAACATTAGGTTGTTAAAATATAATTGATGACTTTACACGGATGACTAATATTGTGTTTATGAAACATAAATAAAACACTATATAAATGTTATCATTTATCATAAGAAATTATGAAATAAACACGGCTATGTATATACTGATCATGAGAAATGAAAACACAATTTGGCACACGAGAAATTATTTTGAATACTATATGAAGAAACATGGAATAAAAAACCAATACACATCTCAATACACTCCTTAACAAAATGGGGTTTAATAAAGGAAAAACATAAATTTAGTGGTAATGGGAAAAAAAAATTTGGCTGAGTATAAAATTTGAATTTTTTTTCTGGAGGGAAACCTTTAGTAATGCTATTTAGGTAAAAAAAAGATGTATTTGTGAAATATAAATAAAAAATGAATCATTTTGAGATATATTATATGAAAAATAACTTCTTAAAAGATTTCAATATTTTTTAGAGTCCTCTCCTTACAAAAATAAAAAATCAATATCCAGGAATGTTTGAAGAAAATTCTCAGGGAAAAATTTTCTTGGGATAATTATCTAATAAATGATGTTTTAAAGGATGGATTGAATTTTTTAAAAGTTTTTGGATTCCAATTAAGTGATTTTTTTTTGAAATCAAACTTCACTAATAATATTTGTTAAAAAATTTACTGAATAAAAATTGTTCACTTCCAATAAGAATAACAAAATTGAAGATGAATGTGAGACAAAATATATAAAAAGTGAGTAAGATTTATCATTTGATACAAAAAGTGGGAAAAAAATAAAATATATGAAATTTAATATGTTAATGGATGGGTTTGAATTTTAAAACAACATTAGAAATAAAAAATCCATAGTTCTAACTTGAAAAACATTGAATTTATAGAATCAAACATCAATTATCTGACATGTGTAATTGGAATCAGTTTTAAAAGTTGTTGATCATTTATATATTTTAGATTATATGAATTAAGAGTTAGACCATATTTTGAAAAATTAATATCGGGAACTTTTTCAATGTATTCAAGGAATGAATAAAATTGGGAAAAAGTAGAAATTTAGAAACAAAAATGAATGAATATATATAAATTTCATGAAATAATGATAGAATTGTTTTGAAATTTTACTCATAGGATGAATGATTATATTTTTAAGATAAATTCCCCCATAATAGATTATAAATAATATGTATAAATGTCAATTCCTTCTCATTCAATTAATTTTGTATTTTGTTTATTGGATGTGTTTGAAGGAGGCTTGGAATAGCTCTGGAGATGTTCAATTGTTTAAAGATAGAAAGAGGGGAGGAGTTCACATCGCGAGAAGTTAAATGATGTGAAATAGGGTTTCATGATGTGTAATTTATTAGGGTTTAAAAATAAATAATAAAATGAAGATTCGATTCATTTTTTGGGGGAAAAAACCCTAGTTATTACACAACTTTAAATAGGATTATAAGTCATGTAACCCCCCGATATAGTGTAGATTTAAAATTATTTTTTGTTGAATTCTCATTTATTTGGTAGTGGTGTATTCTTCCTATCATTTTGGATGAACCATAGGCACCCCAGGGTTTTACTCAAGACCTTTTTACTACCTCTTTGATTCATCGATCCCGACTGTTGTTTGTTGGCGATCCTTCTTCAATCCATGGTGAGTTATACTCTCATTATCCTCCATTTTCTATCATTCTTCTCCTAGGGATCCACTACGGTGGTGTTTCTTTGGTTTGGGGAGAATTTGGGTTACATTTGTTTACCACCATTCGGTGTTGTGTAGGTTGATATGCGTGTTTCTTGTGCAACGGTTGTTTATGAGCAGTTCCTTCTTTGGCCTGTAGTTCACAACAAGTTAAAAAAATTCCTTGAGGTAGGGATTCCCTTATTTCAATTTATTATGTATCTTGTGATATGGGTTTAATTTTTTTATATTTAATATGGTTTTCCCAACTTAATTAATTATAAATAATTAGAAAATTTAATTGACAGGGGGTGAATGGGGTTATGTTCACATGCTTTTATAGCTTTGATATTAAAATTTGATATTGTGAATTGTAAGGGCTTGACGCCCAATTGAAAATTATGGTCATGGATTATATTATTCACTAGATATATGTGTTGAGATTTATTATTTGGTTTTTTTTGAGATATCAACCTAAAATAGAAATTTTTTAGTTTCTTATATCTATTTAATAAATGGTTTCCACAAGATTTTGGCTTGTGTGATAACTCACCCAAAATAAAGTGAAATGCACTAAAAGGACATTTGTAAATTCGTAAAAATATATATATTACTATGTTGTGATGTGTGGCCATTCTTGTGTGATAGAGGTGTGTGGTTTAAATGGGTTGTAGGGATGATAGTTTGTTTTATACGATTTTGGGGTGGTGAGGTGACAGTTTGTGTGCCATTCTTTTGGGCTGGTAAGGTGATAGTTTTGGGTCATGATTTTGGGGTGGCAAGTTGATAGTTTGTGGGCCGTGATTTTTGGGTGGTGAGGTGATCTCTGTGGGATTTGATTTAAGGGTGGAGAGGTGATGGGGATATTGATCTCTTTGTTAGTTTTGGTTTCCTTATTCTACATTCCCGAGTAGCGATGTAATGAATACTTATTTTTGTAATAATGTTTGGAATGGAATGGATTGGTTTGATTGTTGGAATGGAAATTTGTTAATTGAAAAGTTAATGATGGGTTGTGTGACTAAAAGTGGCTGATTCTAAATAATGAAATCAATGGGTGTTAAATTAGGAGTAAATGTGAATCTTTATTATATTATTAGGAATCTTTACCTTATGAAATGACAGTTGCAGATACTTGTAAATGCATTTAGAGGTGGGAGATAAGGTGAAAGTGTTATGATTTGGTTGTTTGTTTGATAACCCATAGATTGGTATAGAGTGTTTGATACTATATATATATTCTTGTGATTTATATATGCACCCCAACCTTGTTCAACACTCTGTTCTAAACACCGATATAGTCACATGTGGGGTTTCTTTCCCAATAGCTTGGTGGGAGGATGGATGGGTAGCCACCTGCTCTTCCTTGCTCCCTCTTCCAGGTGAGGTAGTCATTGCATAGAGTATGATGGATGAAAGTATTTTAGTGTTTTATATGATGTGAAGTGGTATCCCAGGTGTCTTTGGGATATGTTGTGATGTGGTGTCCCAATTTTCATTGGGATGTGGTGTGATGTGTTGTCCCAGGTGTCTTTGAGATGAGTTGTGATGTGTTATCCCATGTGTCTTTGGGATGAGATGTGGTGTGTTGTGAGGACTAGGTGTGTGTGGATGGGATGTGTTGTGATGCCTAGGTGTTCTCATGTGGTATGTGTTGTGAGGCCCAGGTGTGTGTGGGTGAGATGTGTTGTGGTATGTTCAGAAGGGGTGGGAATGCCTGGATGTTTTCTGTTGGGGTGTCAGAGAAGTTAATTAGTGGGAGATTGGTGTAGTGTACCCATATCGATGTGATCATGTTATATTATATTACATGACTTGGATTATTTGGTAAGAATTCCTTGGTGTTGGTTCTACTATTTTCTCATATGTGCATTAGTATGATTCTTTCACATGTTCATGAGAGACTTGATTTTTTCTTACTGAGTATACTTGTATTCTCACCCTATCTATATAAACCTTTTTTAGGTTTCCAGGAGGATTTCATGGACTATTCTAAACCTTACTTGTTTTGATCCTTGGCAGTTTCTATGTCGCTGATTTAGATTTACTTTTGGGTATTTACTTTGTAGACTTTTAATTATATTAGTTCTATTTATACATGCATGTGGGATGGTTTGGGGTTCTCTTTCATAAATTTATTAGAGTTTTTTGTGGACGATTCATTCTATCTCCCAGTACAATTTATATTTTAAAGGGAAATGCCTCCCATATTTTCATATTTGTACACCCTTGGTGCTAGTCGCCAACCCAGTTCCTACTAGAGTCAGGACATGAGATTCATTATCTCTCTCCCCTCATTGAGGTATATTTATAGGTAGGGGGTTGTGACAGATTGGTATCAAATGTTATTTTTGATAGATAAGATGATTTTTGGAATTGTGAATAGTGAGGATTGAATGGGTTGGTATGGAAACAATTTCATTTGAACTTGGTGCAGGACATAGGACAGGGAGACCAGCTAGGACATGGGATTTTAAGTCCCCCTATGTGCATGGAATTTGAGCTTATTGAAAAACCAAGTGAGATGGACATGCTTGCTATGTAGATATTAGAGAGAGGTAAATTCATCATAATTACTAGTGTTCTTGTTTGATTTTAGTTATTTGAGGAACGTTGGAATGAATAACAAGATGAATTAAATGATTTTAAAAAATATTAATAAAATTCAACACTCTTTGGATTAGGAAGTTGTTTTCCTTACTTGTAGCTATGGATCCCGATCATCATCTGCGTGTAGCTTACGTATTGGAGGTTTAACAGGATGACATGGTTGATCACCATAGGGTTGATCCGGTTTAGGAGGATGATTAGTGGCAGAGAAAGTTGTGCTATTTCCAATTGCATTCTTTGGGGATGTACGAGGGAAGTGTTTCAAACATGGAGATAGAGAGTTGGATATATGAGTTGTAGATCTCTTTTAGTTTTATTTGGGCCCTGACGGAGTATTGGGTGCATTTGGAATTCATTTAGATGTGTGGAGCTTTGTGTTAGTGGTAGACACTGTATCTAGGAGAGCAACAGGAGGAATATGTTTTTTTGGGTTGACTTATAGATGGATTTCTTATAAGAGTTCATTTTGTAGACCATGAAGGTATTGAAGAGACAAGTTTTCTTTTATCTTCAACTAGGGATCATGTTAGTGCGGGAGATGGGAATAATGTTAAAAAAATGTATTCATTTTTCTCAAAATCATTTTACAGATGTGGAGTCTCATGCGAGACATCTTGAGGAGGCCCTTCATCCATTTTTCTAGTATGCAGTTACTTCTTTTACATTTCCAACATATCTAGAGGTTCTAAGATGGTATTGTTGATCAAGAGAATGCACTCACAATGAGGTTTTTTGTATTAAGGTAACTAAAAGGTTTCTTCAAGGGGAAGAGTTTTCAGTGTCAAGTCTTAGGTATTAGGACCTTTGAGGTTTCGACCAGTAGGGATTCAACCTCAGCATTTTACTTTTTGTCCTTCTGGGGGTAGTGGTTTCCATTATTTTCCTGGGAGATTTGTGCCATTGTGTTTTGGTTGTGGGGTTCAAGGCTATCACTAGAACCAATGCCCAGTTTCCCCAACCTCAGTTTTGTGGAGGTGTATAAGTTCAGTGTTAGCCTCAATAGTAGTTTCTAGTGAGACCATTTCACTAGTAGGGGTAGTAATTTTTTTCTCCGCTGAGGGAAGATGGAGTAGGTGGACCCTGACCTCAGGATGTTCCTCATGTTCATGGACCACGACATGAGAGAGGCCATGGAGGTGGTCGTCAACATAGATATAGAGGATCTGGGTGTGGTCAATTGCACATATTGGGAAAAACAATTCCAGAGGGGAGAGAGATCATTAGAGGAATGATCAGTTTGTTTAGTACCCTTGTTTTTCCCTTGTTTGATTTAGGAGATTCACACTCCTTTATTGCAACCACTTTAGTCCATGATTTAGGACTAGACATAGAGATGCTTCCAAAACCCCTATTGTTTACTATGAAAGTCGGAGGCTAGACCAACTTGTTTGACATGTTCCGGGAGTGTAGACTGATGATAGGGCTGCATTAGTCCCATGAGAATCTCTTCTTGAAATAGATATAGCCATATGATTTCATCCTTAGCATCGACTGCTTTTATTCCATGCATTCTTTTATCAACTACTTCTGGAGGAGATTCATGTTTTCATATGTAGATGGGAAGTGCATGGTTTTTGATTGGTAAGTGAAGTTATCAGGTGGTAATTTGGCATATTGAGCCCCTTCTTTCATTGTTGGATGATTTTTAGTGGAATTATTTGATGAAATGACAATGGAGGTTTCTAGGGTTGTTAAGGAGTTCCTTTATGTTTTCCCTAAGAAGGTTGTGACGCTACCCCCTCAATGTGATGTTAATTTTCGTAAAGACTTATAACCTAGTGCTTGTCCAATTTCTATGGATCATTATTGGAAAAAACCTTATAAGATGAAAAATTTGAGGTTTCAGATAGATGATTTGATGTAGAAGGGTTGTATTCGGCCTAGTGTGTCTCTGTGGGGTGCTCCGGTGTTGTTCGTTGAGATGGAAGATGGCAGTCTAAAGTTGTGTATAGAATACCAAAGGATGAATGAGGTGAAGATCATAAACTATTACCCACTTACAAAGATAAAAGATATTATAGACTAGCTAAGATGGGAGATCTTGTTTTCTATGATCGATCTGCAATCTGGATATCACTAGTTGAGGGTGAAAGAGGGAGATAACCCAAAGACTTCCTTTAGATACATGTATGGGATCTTCAAGTTTTTTGTCATCCCATTCGGTGTTACGAACACACCGACTAGTTTCTTGGGGTTTATGAAATCATTATTCCATGACTTCTTAGATTAGTATGACATCATATTTATCGATGATATCTTAATATACTCGAATTCATAAGAGGAGGATGTCGGGAATCTCCAAGCTGTCTTGCATGTTCTTCAAAAACACCATCTTTATGGAAGGTTGTACAAGTGTAAGTTCTATAAATGATAGGTGAATTTACTTTGGCATGTGGTATCTTAGTAGGTTGTGTTAGTAGACTTTTCAGAGGCTGAATTAGATTTTTCTTGGATCGTACATAAGAAAATGGCAGAGGTTCAAAATTTCTTTAGTTTCACAAGATATTATCGGAGGTTTGTACCTGACTTATCTCGACTAACAGCCACATTTATAACCTTGAATATAAAAGGCCAAGATTTTGTGTGGAGTGATGAGTGATATAAAACGTTCGGTTTCCTGAAGGGGAAATTGGTTAGTTCTCTGTTTCTCCGATTTCCAAAGGAAGGATTAATGTTTTAGGTGTTTTTTGACGCTTCCTATCTGGGATTATGGTGCATCTTGATATAGTATAAGGTAGTGATCTTTTATGGTTATAGGAAGTTATGTGCCCAAGAGTGTAACTATTCCACCCATGATTTGGAGCTAGAAGCAGTTGTGTTTGTGCTGAAGTTGTGGCGACATTACCTCATCGAGGATCACTTTGTGGTCTTTACGGTTCACAAGATCTTGTGGTATATCTTTTCCTAGCATGATTTGAACTTGTCGGTATCAGAGGTTGATATAGTTTCTTTAGGATTATGATTTTGAGATCTCTTACACCTCAGGAAAGGGGAATGTTGTGGTCCATGCTTTTAGAAGGAAGTCATGGAATGGTGTTTTTGGGAGTCTATAGATACTTGTAATGAAATATAGGAGTTAGAAGACCAATACTTAGATGAAAGAGTGAATTGTGGTAGTGGTTGTTTTTTAGATGACAGTATAGTATTCTAAGATGAAGTAGGTGGATAAGTCTCAATGGGGGGAACTCATAAGTATAATTGATGTGTGATCATGTTGGCTATAGTGATGCTTTAGATGTATGGTTAGAGTATAGTAAGAACTGGATATTGTTTAAAGTAAGGTTATGTATTATGATAGCGATGATCAATGAAGTCCTTCATCAGTTTCATAGATAACCTTTGGTGGTACACCTAGAAATTTCTAAGATGTACCATGGTTTGAGGATTCAGTTTTAGTGGCCCAAGATGAAATAGGAAGTGGTAGTGTTTGTCACAATGTGATTGGTTTTCTAGAAAGTAAATATCGAGCATCATTCTCCTAGTGGTTTGTTGTAGTCTGTGGATGTTTCTGAGTGAAAATGGGATAACATATCGATGGATTTTGTCACAAGGTTACATAGAGCTTATGGAGGTTGTGATGCAATCTAGGAGATCATGGATGAGTTGATTAAATCATCCCACTTCTTAGAGATCAATGAGTTATAAGTTGTGGAATATTTCTATAAGAGGTTAGTGGATGAGGTGGTAAAATTTCATGCAGTTCTAAGGCCCATTGTCTCAGATCCGGACACATGGTTTACCTCAAAAGTCTATAGGGGATTGTAGCATGATTTTAGAACTCAGTTAAGCCTGATCACTACTTTCCACCCCCATACATATGGGAAAATAGAATAGACTATCCCAACATTGGAGGATATGTTGTGGGCATTCATCTTGGACTTTGGTGGATATTGGGTATAACACCTTCCTTTGGTAGAGGTTTCTTATAATAATAGATATCACTCTTCCAATGGAATTTCTATATTTTAGGCTTTTCATAGAATACCATGTCATTCAATATTTTACTAGAAGGAGGGTTGGGAGACATTCTTTTTTGGTATTAATGTGGTGTAGAGAAAGATATAGAAAGTTCATCTCATTCGTGAGAGGATGAAAGAAGAACAAGATCAGAAGAAGTCTTATGCTGATTGTCGGAGGATTCCATTGGAGTTTGAGGTTGGGGACCACATGTTCTTGAAAATTTCCCCTTGATGGGGGAATCATAGGTTTGAAAGAGGGGAAGTTTTCTCCCATGTTGGTTGGGCCCTTTGAGGTGTTGAGAAAAGTTGTTGAAGTGGAATACTAGTTGGCATTGGCACTGTGGTTGGAGAGGATCCACAATGTCTTCCACCTCTCTCAGCTTTTTCGATTTCTTCATGATGACTCACATGTCCTTGAATAAGGATAATTGGATATCGAGGATGAAGCAATGTTTGTGGAGAATCCAGTAGGGATCCAGGATCATCAGGAGAAGGCACTGCATGGATGAACCATTTCTTTAGTTCTTGTGTTGTGGAGGCATGGTGTCTAGAAGGAGAGTACTGGAGAGAGAGAGATGAAAATGAATTCCCAGAATCTGGAGTTGTTTTTAGTTTTTCTTTTCCCTAATTTTCTTGTGATGTGATGTTTAAGTCCTTATTGTTTAATGAGATGAACAGTTTTCGTTGGTTTATGATGTGTGTGGTCTGATGTGTGAAAAAGTCGTGACATATGAAAAAGGGTCGAACCAAATTACTAATGAAGATGCATTAAATGTGATGTGATTAAACCCCTGAGGATGAGTTAATACAGGCTATAGCGGATAGTATCTTGACATTGAGGATGTAATTCCTTGATTCATGTGTTCGGGATAGTGTGGTTCATTGGTTGTAGTGGTTGTTGGTTTGGGATGCATGGAGGTTGAGATAATAGTGTAGTTATTGTGTGGCAATGTAGTTGTATAAGAGGAGATAGTTCAAAATGGTGGTTTCATGGTGATGAGGTTCTGAGGGATGTTTTTGGTCATTTGGTTTGGTATGCTTGGCTGGTGGTAGTGTTTGAGGTATGATGAGATTCTTTATAGGCATCTGGCGGGGTGGTGGTGCATACCCATTTTTCTTCTGGGCTGGGTTTTGGATTCTCGAGGGTAAAAATCATTTAATAGGTATCTAATATAATAGTATGTGCATTCCCAGTCCATTAGATTGTTTTTTTATTGGAGGTGTTCGAAGGAGGCCCAAAGGAACTCTAGAGAAGTTCAGTTGCTAAAAATTTGAAGCATGGGTGGATTTCAGGTCATGGAAAGTTACATGATGTGAAAGAGGGTTTTATGACATTTATTTTTTGGGGTTTAAAAATAAATAATAAAATGAATAAGTGACATATTTTTCAGTGGAAGCCAAACCCCATGGATTACACGATGTGAAAGGGGAATACACATTGTGTAATCCCCTGATACAGTGTAGATTTAAAATTATTTTCCACTAAATTCTCATTCATTAAACCATGATTTATTCTTACTCCCATTTTGGGTGAACCCTAGGAACCCTAAGGTGTTCCTCAAGACCTTTTCCTCCCTTATTGATCCTTTGATCTCGATGGATGTTTCTTGGTGATACTTCTTCAATCTGTGGTGATTTATCCTCTTATTCTCCTCTGTTTTCTTCCTTTATTCTCACGAGGATCCACTAAAGTAGTGTTTCTTTAGTTTGGGGTGATTTTGTGTCGCATTTATGACCACCCTTTGGTTTAGTGTAGGTTTATATACATGTTTCTTGTAGAATATTGGTTAATGGGTGGTTTTTTATTCAACCTATGGTGTACAATGAGTTGAAAATCTTCTTTGAGGTAGGGATTCCCCGTTTCTCTTTATTTTATATCATGGAGGAGGGGTTTACTTTTTTTATCTATGGAATATTCTTGTGCTAGAATAATTAATGATTACGAATTTCTAATTGAACTTAAAATGGATGAATGGGGATTAATTTACATGCTTTTAAAACTTTGATATTATATTCTAATATTGTGAATTGTACGAGCTTGATGCCCCGCTAAAAATTGTGATTGTTGGAGGGAATTTTTTACTAGATATATGTGTTGAGATTTCTACTTGGGTTGTGATTTTTTCCTATCACCCAAAAATAAAAATTTGTTAATTACATATATCTAGTTTGTAAATGGTTTCCCCATTATTATGGATTGTGTCATAACTCTCCCAAAATAAAGTCAAATGTGATAAAATACCCTTTGTAAATCTATAAAAAATGGATCTTGATGTGTTGCGATGCATGTTTTTGATTGTAGTATATCAGTGTGTGGTGTAATGGGGTGTAGGGATGATAGTTTGTAGGATGTTCTTTTGAGGTGGAGAGGTGATAGTTTGCCAGTCGTACTTTTGGGGCGGTGAGGTGATAGTTTGTAGGCCGTGCTTTCGGGGCAGTGAGGTGATAGTTTGTGGGATTTTCTTTTGTGGTGGAAAGATGATCATTATGGGACATGATTTTTGAGAGTCTAGGTGATGGGGATTTTGAGTTGTTTGTGATATGTGGTTTCCTTGTGTTAGATGCCTGAGTAGTGACAGAATGAATAAATAATTGTTTAATAATGCTTAAAATGGAATGGGTTGGTTTATTTAATGGGATTGAAATTTTTTAATAGAAAATTTAATGATGGTTTGTGTGATTAAAAGTGGTTGATGATATATAATGAATTGAATGGGTGTTAAAAAGGTTAAAATTTGAAGTTGTATTAGATTATCATGACTCTTTACCTTCTGAAATGTCTATCGTAGATACTAATAAATGTATTTAGAGGTGACAGAAAAGGTGACAATGTTGTGAGTTGGTTTTTTTGAGAACCCATAGGTTGAGATTGAGTGTTTAATACTATATATATCATTTTATATTATTTTGATTCCTATAAGCACCCCACCCATGTTGAAAACTATGTGTTGAACACCCGCATAGTCACACAGGGGGTGTCTTTCCCAACACACTGGTGGGAGGATGGATGGCTGACCACCCACTCTTCCACGCTCCCTCTTCTAGGCGAGGTTGGTATTATAGAGGATGTGATTTTCATAAGTCTATTTGTGCATTTTATTATGAGATGTGGTATCCCAGGTGTCTTTGGGATGAGTTGTGAGGTGGTGTCCCATGTGTCTTTGGGATGAGTTATGATGTGATGTCCTAAGTTTTTTTGGGATGAGTTGTGATGGGGTATAAAAGGTGTCTTCAAGATGATATGTGATGTGTTGTGAGGCCCATTTGTGTACCCACGGGATGTGTTGTGAGGCTTAGGTGTGTCTGGGCATGATGTGTTGTGTGTCCTAGGTGTGTGCATGCAAGATGTGTTGTGGTATATTCGGAAGGGTTGGGAGGGCCAGGATGTTTTTAGTTGGAGTGTGAAAGTGGATAATAAGTGGGAATGTGGTGTTGCGTACCCTTATCTATGTGATCATGTTATATTATATTACTTAACTGGTTTTATTTGGTGAGTGTTCCTTGGTAAGGTTGGTTTTGGTTAGTATACCTATTTAGATGATATTTGGTACTACTTTTTTTTCTCATATAAGAATTAATATACTTCTTTCACATATACATGAGCGACTTGAGTTTTTATTATTGAGTATACTTATATGATCACCATACGTATATAAAACTGTTTCTAGATTTCCATGAGGATTTTTCAAATCGTGATGGATCTTACTAGCTCGAATCAATAATAGTTTTTGTGTTGTTGCTTTAGCTTTACTTTTAGGTATTTAATTTGGAGACTTTTAATTATATAAGTTCTACTTATACATGAAATTAAATATGTTTTTGGTTTCTCTTTTATATTATGTCTTGGAGTTGTTTTTGGATGATTTATTCTATCTCATGATCATATTCATTTGAAAAAAACATGTTTTCTAAAAATTATATTTTTCTAAAAGATTATTTAGTCATCATTTTCAAACACATTTTTTACAAATTTTAGAATTGTTTTTATAAAATAAAATTAATTTTATTTTTCATCATATAAAAATTATATTAGGGTTAATTTTTTTTTATTTTTCAGTAATGTTTCAGTTTTTGATGTATAGTAAAAAATAATGATTTTTAAATCATAAGTTCCTTTTCAATTAAATTATTTATAATATTAAATTATATTTTAAATTTCTTTTAAAGTAAAATTAGATCAATTATATATAAATTAATCCAATTTAGGAAATTTGAATCATTTTAATACTGAATTTTATTATAAAAACTTTGTAAACTTTTGAACATTTTGTCTTTAAAAAACATATTTCTCATTACTTCTACAGGATTAATTTTAAATTAAAAATTTCCACTTTAATGAATAGAATTTTTAAAATTGGATCCCATATTTTTAATTATAAAAAATATATTATCTAATAATTTTAATGTAATCTTTTTCACCAAAATGTATATTGAAAACCTTAAAAATTAGTTACTGCAATTATGATAAAAATGAGTTTACCATGGGGTTAAAATAAGATGATAAGGGTTAAAAACGACCTAAAAACATGTAAAAATATTATTGTATCTCTATATATCCACATTAAAATTACCAAGTTAGAATATATTTCCATTTGGAAAAATTTTACATGTGAATGAATTTATCATTTTGGATTCTTTTGGGAAATTTCCATGTAATTTCCAAGAGGGTTCCCTTTCTCCACTTATAAAAGGGCACTCCCTCCTATCATTTATTCAAACATATAAAGCTATTTGGAACAATAAAATCCGTAATAATTCTCTAAAAAAATTGTTATATTAATTATAAATCTTACAGTCCTCCCAAAAGACTATCCCTAGGGTCCAAAAGATGGTATCTATGGAAGGATTCTCTTAGAGAAAGAAATTATCTTAATAAAGATTGTTCATTTTATTTATTATTTTACACTATAAATTACATATTAAAACATAAATTATTAATAAAATAGTATGTACAATATAATGATATGGAATTATATTTATTAAATTATATTTATCCACATCCACTTCTATCAAACAGGAAACGAAATCATCGATCGTGTGTACGGCGGTCTACTGCCTTACAAACTCATGTAGTTTATTTTCAGTCACCACATTTAAATTATTGATATAATGACAGGAATGGCACATTTATATGATATTTGTGATATTATTTTACTTTTTAAATTTTAGTATCACATATACCTTTTTACGATCCAATCGGTCGTGTGTACTATCATCTCACATAGTGATGTTATTTGTTTTTAATGTATCATTTACAGGGAATATAATAAGGATAAAATTAATGATTATAAGTGATATATATGAGATTATATTTTCTTTATGAAAAATTAATATATCAACCACTTCCTTACCCTGGATCATTGGTGGTGATTTCAACATCATTGTGAGTCCATAGGAGAAGAAACAGGACCGAGATTTTTCAAGGAATGCTAGCCAAGCTTTTTTTTCATTCATGGTAAGGAGAGGCCTTTTGGATTTTTTATATAAGGGAAGTAACTTTACCTAGTGAAATTATAAATGTGAGGGGAGATGTTCCTACTTTCAGTTCGACCGGTTCCTGATTAATAATGCTGTAATTTCCATGTTCTCAGATTCCAAAGTTGTTCACTTGACTCGATGTCTGTCTGATCACTCTCCGCTCCACATCTCCCTCGGTGCAGGGTCTCCATGGGAGGATCATGATATTTTTTCAAAATCATGGATCAAGGAACCATGTTTCTTCGTGGTGGTCTGGAAAGCTTGGGACTTTCAACACTAGGGGAATTTGTGGATTTATTTTCACAACAAGCTTAAGCGGCTAAAGACTCTCCTTCGTGTCTGGAGGAGGACGATCCCTACTTGTGACCAGGATTTTTTTGAGATCAGTGTAGAGGTAGAACACCTAGAGAATTGTTTGGAATAGGATTGGGATGACTCTCTTTTTTCTGAACTAATAATTAAAAAGGATAAGCTATCTGATAGTCTTCTGAGGGAAGAAAGGATTTCCAGAGAAGGAGCCCGGGTTAAATGGCTTCGTGAGGGGGACCAGAACTCAGGATACTTTCATGCATGCATTAGAGAACAAAATTGTGTTCAGAGGCCTAATATTAGTTGGGATGATGGATCCTTCTCCACTGACCGAGAGGAGTTAGGGGTTATGTTCAATGAATCCCTATAGTCTTTATTAGATGATCCCAATCATGGTCTGGGAGGGGGATACCTGAGGTGTGGTGCTGAGATTTTTGAAAGAGTTTCAAATAATGTTTCAAAGGTCATTGATGAGGGATTCAGAAGAACTCCAGATAAGGATGAGGTGTGTGAGGAAGTTTTAATTTTAACCCAGATAGTGCACCAGGTCCTGATGGGTTCCTTGGTTCTTTTTACAGGGCGACTTGAGACATTATGAAAGGGGATCTTGTACGCGTTGTCCAGGATTTCTTTCAGGGAAGGGACCTGAATCGAATTTCCTATGTAACCAAAATGGTTTTTATTACTAATGTGTGAAATCTTCAGTCCATTGACCAATACTAGCCCATCAGTATGTGTAATTTACCGTACATGGTCTTGGATGGAATACTCAACAAGAGACTGGATGCTCACCTGGATTCTAGAATGAATTATGAACAACATGGTTTCATTAAAGGGAGTTCAATTTAGGGTGTGATAGTATTGGTCCATGAAATGGTAAGTGGAATCAATAAAAAGTCTTTTGGGGGAAATTTGGTGGTTAAATTAGACACGAGAAAAGCCCATGATAGGTTGGAATGATGTTTTGTACTAAAAGTATTGGCTTGCATGGGGTTCTCTAATTGTACCAGTGACCTTATTTTCTGCTGTTCCAGCTTGGTGTGAATCTATAATTTAGTCATGGGTAAACAATTTGGTTTTTTCAAGGATTTCCATGGTCTCAGGAAATGGGATTTCCCCTACTCTTTTCATTCTCTCCCAAAATGCTTTTAGCTGTTACATAAATCAAGGCCTTAACATGGGTAAAATCATACCTTATCATAATAGGCATGAAAATAGGGGTATCACACATTTGATGTTTGCAAATGATACAATACAATTTATTAATGGTAGTAGAAGGTCAGTTCAGGGGTTGAATAGAATTTTAGGTAAATATTTCAAGTGGTGTGGACAGGTGGTGAACAAAGAGAAAAGCCTTTTATTTACTTATAGGAAGATCTCTGCGAGGAGGGAGGGGGTTTTGGGGGCTAGTTTGAATATGGGCAGGGGATCCTTCCCCATGTAATATCTTGGGGCACTGGTTATCCTCTCTTCCCTTTGGGTGCATCATTTTGATAAACTTATAAGAAAAATAATGGGGCATATCTATAATCAAAAAAATATATTTCTATCCTTTGAAGGTTGCATTACTCTGGTGAACAATGTTTTAGTTTCCATTACTATACATATTATTTCCACTTTAAAGGTCCCCAAGAGTGTGGATTCTAACATGGAAAGGATTATGGTGTCCTTTATATGGGATAAGTAGATGGAATGAAGACATCACTGGGCTTTGGGTAAATTCTTACCAATACATCTCTCTGAAGGTGGTATTAATTTGAGAAGTGCCTCCTCAACCATGCAAGGGATTCATGATAATCATGCATAGGAGGACCTATAATATCAGTCTCTTTGGGGTAGAAAAATTAAGGACTTATATGTCCTAAATGTGAATGTTCAGAGAACCTATTCTTCTAGGATATGGAACCCGACTCACCCATACCTGGAGGTTTTAAAACACCACTCTCGATGGATCGTGGGAAGAGGAACCATCATTTTTCTACAGCAAGATTGGGGAGTGGGCAGGCTGTGGTTTTTGGGCTACCCCACCCAGGATCTATGTTTTAAGGATGCAAGTAGTCATCCCCGGTTCATTTAGTTCATCCTTGATGAGTTCCAAATGGATATTTGCAACAACATAGTTTCTAGCGATGCACATGATAGGATTATTTTCACTGGTTCTACGTCAGGTGCTTTCTCCAACAAGGATTACACTCGGGTGAAGATAGACATGTCGAATGATGACCCATGTAGAGAGGATATGTGGTGCATGTATATCCCTTAGAAATTTATTTTTTATGGAATATTTGGAATAAGGCATTGCCTACAGATGAAATCCTGCAACGAATGGGAGTAAACATGGCTTCAAGATGTTGGTGTTGCAGGTATTTCAACTAAGAGTCAGTGGGGGCATATCTTCTATAACAATGAATGTGCTAGAAATGTATGGCATAATTTTTTGGCCTTCTTTGGTTGGGACAGGTATGATGGGGCACACGATAACTTATTCAGTGCATGGTTTAGATGTGTTGGGAATCATGGGGCCGAGAGAAAAGATAGGACAATCATTATACTTGAAGGGTGCTAGACAATTTGGAAGGTAAGAAATGACAGTCTCCATAACAATATTTTTGGATCCCAGGTCGACATTATTTTCAAAATGAAAACTTCTTTTTGGATTTGATCAGACTATGACCTAATTGTCATTATGCGCTATCTGTGAGCTCCATCATCTCTAATCTCTCCACAGATCATCAGGCTGACATCTCAGGGCAGGGATGATGGGTTCACTGGAGCCCCCCTAGCATGGGGATCAATGTCAACATGGACGGGTCACTGATTAGGGGGAAGATGTGTGAGGGAGGTATCGTGAGAGACCATATGGGGTCTTTGATTGTAGTGTTCGCAGGCGCATTCGGGAGTGGAAACGTTCTCCATGATGAGTCCCATACCTTGGCTATAGTTATAGAAATGTGTACTCACAGGAAGATTGCTTTGATGAGGGTGGAGACATACTACAAGTTATTGTGCAAAGCATTGCTGGGAAAAGGTAGGGTTCCCTGAAATATTACATACACTCTTAAGAGATGAAAACTGCTCATGGGTATTCACACAGAGATCTCTCACACTTGGAAGGAGGGAAATATGGTGGTTGACTTTTTGGAATCTATGGAAACTACAGATTGCAGTATGTTTTCATTATTTAACTTGGGGTCTTTTCCTAGTGAGGGGATGAAGTTTTCTGTCAATGATGATTTGGGATTGCAGTACTTTAGACCACTGTGATGATCTTTTGTGTATTGTGTTCTTTCAAATCAATAAAAATGTTAATTTTCATTCAGTCAATAACAAACAGGGGGTAATATGTAATAAAAGGATCATATATGATATTATAAATATAAATACGGTTATGTAAAAAATTAATAACATTATTAAAACCTTTATAGAGGAGGTTAATTTTTATGAATCCCAAAGGAAGTGTGAGGTAGGGACTTCATCTTAATTTCCCTTCATCGAGGCATTTTGTTATGTTTTGCACCTAATTTATTTTATATGATGTATATAATGATCAATTAACATGAAATTTATTAATTAATTAATAATTAATAGTATGTTTAGTTTTAATTTTTTTTTCATCCAATTGGATTTTATTTAATTGTTACCAAGTGGTAAATAATTCCATAGCTCAATTTACATTTATTAGGTTATATTATTTCTTCACCGAATTTGATATTATATGATTATGTGTGTGACTAATTATAATTATAATTTGTTTTATTTATAGTCTCTTGGTTTATTTATAGTTGATACAGATAATCGATTCATTTTATAATTATCACTTTAATGTTATGATCATTGTAAGGGATTATTTCATAATCTCATTCTCATCGAGATTTTTTATTCTTGAAATTCAATTGAAGGAAATTATTTTGTCATTGTATTATAAACCCTTATAATTGTATCATCATCTGGTTATTCCTAATATATTCACGTAATACTATAATTTTCCTACTTTTTGGTAAATAGTTTTTTTACAAAATTATTTTAAGAAAATTTGGCTTCATTTCTTTGTTATGTCATCAATACATTTTCTTCCAAAAATATATTTTCTATAATTTTTTTAAAATGTTTTAAAACCTATTCCCAATTATTTATTAAATAAAATTTATCAAATTTTACTTTTTTAAAAATCATTTTATAGAAATATTCTTGTCATTTTCAAAACAATGATCATTTCTATTTTATATAAAAAATGAAAGGAATATTTTTTTAATATGTTCGACAAGAGAAGAATTTCCATATGCCATGAACACTCATATATTTTAGAGATTATTTTGTATGTTTTAAAAAAAATTTCAAGGAAAATTATTTTCAAATGTTTTATTTTAAACTGTTACATTCAAAATTATAATTATATTTTCCTTAAGAATATTTTTGAAGATCATTTTATGCTATTTCTATTCATCGAGGACAAAAAAAATTTATTTTATATATACTAAACTAAGGATATGTTATATTGATACCATAATTATTATTACTATATATGGTATATGATAAATTCAACCAAGTATATTATTAATATTTATTTCCTTGATTCATTTTTGTAGTCATTAACTTGCATTTGAATGATTAATTTTCCTATGATAATTGGACATTATATTTTCCCTAAATGTATATATTATTCATCATGTATATTTTTATTTATTAAAATTTATATCATTTTTAAATTAAATTTTCTACATTGATTATAATTTTTTAATCTGGGAAAGTGTCGATTAATCTTTATTCTTTGCTTAATGCAGACACTTGATGATAAGGCACAATATTCATGAATTAATTCAATTGTTTGAAATAAGAGGAATGGTTTAGACCTTCAGTAATTAGTGTGGTCTGATATTATATATTCCCTAAATTCATTTGTATCAACAATGAAATAAATAAGAAATCTACCATTAAATGGGTTTTAACTATAGTTTAAACCATCCTATTAAAGGTCTTTAACTATAGAGGTATCTTGATGACTAAGATCATGGAATCCAATAATTAAGCTTTTACTTCATTAAGAATTAAGTTATTATTACTGATGATATTTTCACAATGATATTTTCTCTTGATGAATTTCATTCTCATTTTATTTCTTAAATTGAAATTGTTTTCATTTATTTACCTTGGTATGTTGATTATTTCATCCCCAGTTATGTTAGTCATATTATTGATCAAACATCATGTGTTTTTAGGTATTTTCCTTAACACATTTCTTATTATATTATTATCAATGTGGTTTTCTCTATGATATTATCCTTGTATACATTTAATTATAATACCACTGGTTTAATAAAATGAGTGTTCAATTATATACCTTTCTATATTTATTATGTTTATGGATTCATGATATATTCTGTTATACCTAATAATTTCGGAGTGTTTGAGGTCACCTTATTTGGTTTCCTTTCCCAGGAATCCGTGAGGTGTACTAAGATTGATATTCAAGGTTATGCTAGAGGGAATAATGTTATTATCAGAAAAAATGATGTTATAATTTGTGTTTTCAAATGTAATGTAAGACTCATGTATGTATATATTTTACCAATACTAATAATATATTCATCCCTTTAGTATTTGATTCCTTATATCTTATTCCAATATTATAAGGAATACACCAACTCCAGGATACTAGGGTTGAGGTCACTATAGTTTATATCAGAGGATGTTTAGTAGAAACATTGGAAACTAGTTTTTGGAAATCATATATTAACGATAAGAATCCTATGAAATATTTTGAGTACAAGTACAGAAGAACATTATAAATATTTGGTAAGGTAGTGATTATGTTTTTTTATGAGATACAACCCTTTATAGATACTATAGGTGCACATGGTTTTGGTGTAGATGTACCAAGGGGTAATAACTCTAAAAACATTACATTGTGCTTGACCTTCTCATTACTTGGTACATGAAAACATGCCTTACTACAAAGACAGTTTGACACTCTAGGGGATATTCTTAGTATAATTCAATTTTTTTTATAAAAAATTAGGAAGGATTTGAATAGATAATGATGATGAATGACCTATCTTAAACCTATAGTGTCCTATATTCAAAAAAAGGTGTCTGAAC
This sequence comes from Viscum album, assembly GCA_963277665.1. Taxonomy (NCBI): domain Eukaryota; kingdom Viridiplantae; phylum Streptophyta; class Magnoliopsida; order Santalales; family Viscaceae; genus Viscum; species Viscum album. Next base: position 738,671,759 of record OY728123.1, on the reverse strand, counting down.
AGAATGGGAAAATGATTTATGTGCGGAAAATAAGGTCATAAAGTAATTAATTTATGAGAAAAATTAATAGTGTGATTGAAGAAAATAATTATCATTATATGCATCCATTAATAGTCTATTGTATTCAATAAGGAGAGCATAGGAATTATTTGAGTCAATTTCCACTTCTAAATAATAAACCCTAGACCACGAATGGACTTATGTTGAAATATAATGGTTGATATATTTATGCATCAAGAATCAAGAATTAAATTGTAGAAGTATTTATACAAATGATATTTTTTATATCAATATAGAAACATTTAAGGGTTATGTTAAATTTAGAATCACATACATATTCATTAACTCAAGAGTTATGAATACAATCATGGGTATATGATTTTCACATTGATCATATGTTCAATGTCTTAAACACAAATTTTTAGGTTTTATGTGTTTAGAGTCTACCAAGATTAAATATATTTCAGGAGAAATTGATGAAAATTATATGTTTTAGTGGAGAATTTATTTGACGAATAATCTCACTACATTTTTTAGACATAAGTTTATAGGTATTGATAACCATTAGGGTTATTTTGATCATTAATGACATAATAATAATAGTAAAATAACGGTAAAATAACTTTTAAAAAAGGTATATTGGAAACATTAGTAAAGAAGTTATTTAATTATTAATTTTATTCAAAGGGTGTACATTATATATTTTTGGTAACATTATAGAAATTTTATTAATATAGTTTTGGAAAAAGGATAACCCACATATCAGGTGACTACCCACCATGTCTCGAAATGCCTTTGGGATTGAAACCATGACTGAAGAATGATAAGGGATTAATACCTACCAATAACATTTGTGATATCCTAGTTAATATTTCATTATTTAAATGTTTTGAAAAATAAATATTAATGATACACCGGTGGTGTTATTTTATAAGTTTAGAGATTAATTCATTAGAATAGATAACTCATGCTCACCAAATTGGTTATGGAAAATAGTTATAGATAGATGGAAAGACTTTTCAATATTTCATAGATCTTAGAATCCGTTAAATGTGAATTTATTTTATTCCAATATATTTTTTTTGAAATTAATTACATGGATTAATTTATGAATAATAAATTGATATAATCACAAACAAAGGGTTAATTTTTTCCTATGAAATATATAAATATCAAGTATGTATTTTTATTAAAATTCTTAGATAGTAAAATAACTAATCAACTATAGAAAAAGTATCATGGGAAAAAATATTTTTCATATTAAATTAACATATAATGAATTAAATGGTCTTTTAAATCATCAAATATTTATGGATTTTATGTCCTTAAATTTCCATTTATCATTTACTTTCTCATAACTAATGACCTCTATCACTTTGTATAATTAGTTACACTTTTCTTCCATGTTCATATATTCACATGGAAGTAATGTTATAATATATATAAACCTAGTTATATGTTATTAAATATAACATATTTCATTAAATATCCATCTAATTAAGAGGATATTTAATTAACACTTTTATGATGTGGGTTTTTTAACAATGTTATTTCAAAATTTACAAACCATTGATTTCTAAGATCAATTTTAAATTGTGTGGATAAAATTTATTTAAGTTGGAGAGAATGTAACACCCATGGATTATTAAATAATAAAATGTTAGTCAATTGTGCATGATACACAAAACATTTATCTTAAATTAACCATGAAATATATTTTTTCAAATTTAATCTCATCGACAGCTTGTGAAACACACAACCCCAGTTCTAAATGAACTGTAACATAGTATAGTGTTTTAACAGACATTAAATTGGTAGATATTAATAATAATAAATAAACAATGAACATTATATGGTCTAAACATGGAAATATTTTTTTTGGTTATCTATTTATTAAGGAAAAAATAATATCATTTGAAAGAAAAATAAATGTTTTATGGAAAAACAATATTTTTTCGAAAAGATGGTCTAATCACGCTCTGTGTATATAATTTAGAACTAATATTTACCAATAATATAAAATGTATTTTTTAAAATTAAAATAATTTTATCAATAATAATATCAAAATTATCTTAGGGTTAGTTTTTGGTATTTTTCTAAAATGTTTCATTTTTTCATGAACAGTGAAAAATACGGAATTTTAATTAAAAAATGATTTATATTTTAAATTATATATACTGATAATTAAATTTTAAATTGGTTTTAAAGTAAAATTATTTCAATTATATTAAATTTAATCCAATTTAGGTAATTTAAATAATTTTCATTTTAAATGTTGACATAAAAACTTAGTAAACTTTTGAACATTATGCCTTTAAAAATCCGAATTCTTGTCACATCTATGGGGTTAATTTTAATTTAGATATTACCACTTCAATTAATTGAATACTGAAAAATAGATTCCATATTTAGAATAACAAAAATTTATATTTTATATTATGGTAAACTTAGTTTTTTCTAAAAATGAATAGTGAAAATAGTGAAAATTAATTACCACGGTTAATGTAAAAATTGGTTTACCATGGGGTTAAATTAACAAGATAAGGGTTAAAAATTACCTAAAAACATTTCATAATCCTATTGGATGGAAATATTTCTATATTATCCTTCCAAAGTTATAATATATTTCAATTTTCAAGTATTATTCATTTGAATGACTTTATCATATTGGATTCTTTTGGGAAAATTCTAAGCAATTTTCAAGAGGGTTCCCTTTCCCCACTTATAAAAGAGTACACCATCCCCTAAATTATTCACACATATCATTAAATTTGGCTTAAAAAACCAAAGAAAAATTATATTTTAAACATACTTAGTAACATTATAGAGCTTATGGTCCTCCCAGAAGACCATTCTTAGGGTCCTTATGAGGAGATCCAAAGTAGGTTTCTCTTAGAGAATGTAATTATCTTAAAAAAGATCTTACATTTTATTTCTTCATTCTAAGCCTTTAATTATGTATTAAAAATTAAAATATAATAACGATAGTATCTCCTATTTACTAAAAATTTAATATGGTGACGGTATAATATTTATCCATCTACACATTCATTAAATGGGAAAACAAATCATCGATTGTGTGTGCGGCGAACTACTACCTATCAAACAAATGTAGTTAATTTTCTATAACCACCTTTAAAGGATGGATATAATGATATATTTAACACATTTATATGATATTTTTTTTATTATTATTCTTCTATAATTTTAATATCACAAATACCTTTTTACATTCAATTTTATTGCAAATATGATAATATCGCTTGAGTGTATGGTAGACTACCGGCTCATGAAGATCTTTGATTTATTTTTCACATTTGATTTACAAAGAATGTAATAATAATATTTTTTTAATTATATTTGGTATATATGATATTGAATTTATTATATAAAATTAATATTTCACCCACTTCCTTACCCTTACACTCGTTATGGGAATGATGTCGTCACTCGTGTGTACGTATGACCTGCCAGCTAAATGAAGCGAGGTGACTCATTTTCCATGCCCAAATATTAATAGTGGTTATAGTAATGTATATAATAACTAAATATTATATTTATACCATTATTTAAATTATTTACATTAATTATATTTATCACATATAAAAGAACAAGATATTTTATTTCCAAAAGGGAATAAGAAAACAAGGCACTTAACACCTGAAATAATGAAAATAATGAAATATTATTAAAAGAACAAGTAGTAATATTCAATAAAAGGACAATATATGATAATATAAATATAAATATTCTTCTTTTACCAATTAATAACATTCTAATAAAATTATATTTTAGTTTAAATCATGTTCAACCAAAAAGAGGTGTGATGTAAAGGTATTCATCTCAATTTCCCTTCATCGAGCTATATTGTAATGTTATGCACCTAATTTATTTTATATGGTATATATACTACCCATTTTAAAAGTACTATCATGATTAATTAATTATTAATTGTATTTTAAGTTTCATTTTGAATTATTTAATCCATGGGGATTTTATTTTATAGTTACAAAGCGGTAAACAATTTCATAACTCAATTTCTTTTCATTGGGTTACAGTAGTTCTTCTTTGTAATTGATTTTATAAGATTATATATGTATGAATTTTAGTTGTTTTATTTTTTTTCCAATTTTTTATGTATATTTTTTGTTGATGCACATAATGAATTCATTGAAAAATTATCACTTCAACTTATGATAACTATAAGGGTTTATATCATAATCTCATTCTTATAGATACTATTTATTATTGAAATTATGTTGAAGGAAATTATTTGATTATTTTATATTAAATCCATATAATTTTATCATCATCCTATTATTAAGGATTGGTCTAAGTAATATTACTATTTTACTAAACTTTTTTATTTAAAATGTTTGAGTAAATTATTTAAATAAAAATGGACTTCTTATATCCCTTCAGTAGGAAGTAGATTTTATTTCAAAAACATTATTTTAAAAAAATTAAAAAATGTTTTTAACCCTTTCAAAAATGATATATTAAATAAAAATTTATCCTTTTTTAATTTTTACAAAATATTTTGAAATAAATATTAATGTGTTTTTTGAAACAATTTCTATTTGGATTTAACTGAAAAAGGGAATATAATATTTATTTTAATGTTTTTGAAATGAATGGAATTTCAAACCATAATGAGAACTAAAATGTTTTAAAGATTATTTTATAATTTTAAAATATTGTTTTTAAATAAAACTATTTTAAAATTTTTTCTTTTAAAAGTTTATTTTCAAAATAAAAAGGTTATTTTCCTCAATATTTTTTAAGGATCATTTTTATGATATTTCTATTCTTGAAAAATAAAAACCATTTATATTACATATAATACACTAGGTATATGTTGTATTTATACCACAATTATTCCATATCTATGCTGTTTTTGATTAATTCAATAAAGGATAGTATTAACATTCACTTCCGTGATTCATTTTTGTAGTCATTAACTTTCCTTTGAAAGATTCAATTTCCTGTGATTATTTGATGTCTAATTTATACTAAATATATATATTATTTATCATGGATATTCTTTTTTTACTTAAACCATATATCATTTTTTATTTAAATTTTCATACATTAAATGTAATTTGTTTATCCCGGAAAATATTAATAAATATGCATTCTTTACTCAATACAAATACTTGATGATAATGCACATTATTCAATATATGAGAAATAATTTTTTCCAATAGTGATGGGTGGGATATGATATTATATATACCCTCAATGTATTATTATTTATTATGATACAAATTAGTAAGTTAGAATTAAAATGGGTTTTACCTACAGTTTAAACCATCTTGTGAAGTTCCCAACAGTAGAGGTATCATGATATGTGAGATCATATAATCTAATAATTAAGAATTTCCTTAACTATTAATCCTGTTATTATTATCCATGATATTTTCACAATTATATTATCTATGGATTCATTTCATTCTCTATTTATTTATTAAATAAAATGTTTTTGTAGTTATTTTTATTTCCATATTTATATTGCGTTATCTAGTTATGATAGTCATGTTATTGATTAAATAGATTTTTTTTCAGTTATTTACCTTAAAATATTTCTTTTTCCTTATATTTTTATCCATGTGGCCTTTTCAACGATATTATCTTTCGATGAATTTCATTTTGATCCTATTTTTTCAATGTAATGTGTGTTTAGTTATTTACCATTCCATATTGAATATACTTATTGATTAAATATTTATTTTCACCTACTTGAACCTTATGTGAATTTGAGCTCACCCTTAATTGGATTAATTTATCAAGAATCCATGAAGTGTACTATTATTTATATGCAAGGATATTCTAGAATAAATAATGTTATTATAAAAATACAAATTTGTCTTAATTTGTGTTTTCAAATGCAATGCAAGACTCAAGTATATATTTTGTTTACCCAGAATACTAAACTATTTTGTCCTTTAAGATTCAAATCATTAAATCTTATGCCAGTTTAATAAAGCAGACACTAGTTTTGGGATACTAGAGTTAGGGATCCTATAAGGAAAAATATATTTCCACCACTCATGCTTGTACAAAAATGATTTAGATGATAGTTTTACTTGATGATTTGAGACAGAATGTTTGTAAACCATTTATGATTATTTATGATAATAAAAGTTCCATTGATCATTAAAAATATCCAATACAATATGGAAGATCAAAACACATTAATATTAATTATCATTTAATTGTCAACACATTTTGTGGATAATATATTATTCTGGAGTATATTTCAACAATGTTCCAAATTGATGATGTTTTCACCAAATCTATGATAAGGGAACAATTTGTGGAATTGAATATAGAATATAATGTTCGTCCTACAATAATTAACCACATAAATTCATAAGTAATAACCCCCACTCTACTTTGTATTATGTTTTCAAATTTTGGGATTTATCACAACATTATATGAATAATTTCAACTCTTTATATTAATAATCGAAAGCTATGGTAATCATGAAATTATGGAGAGAAAATTTGAGAACAAAAAACCAATGGGGGAGGGTTATGTTAAAGTTTCCATAAAATTGGTTTTCACTAGGGGATGAAATTAATTAAAAATCATTAAATTATATAGTAGTGTGGTGTTATAGAATTATCTTTGAGAAAGGATGCGGTCTGGTAAATAAAAATTAAGAAATAAAGAGTTGTTTAAAAAATGAGTTGTGAAAAATTATGAGTTTGAGATTTCATAAATATTATTGTGATTAAATCCATAAATTGAGATTGCAGATCATTTGTGATTTTTTCATAAAAAAGTTTTTTTTTAATTTTGACAACATATTTTGTGAAGTTTGTTTTTTAAAAAATCTAGAAAGTGTTAATGGAATTAAAGAATGTTTTCTTATGAATACAACGACCCTATCCTTTTACACATATTATTACATGATTTTAAGCATAATTTACCATAAAATACAACCAAAGATCATAAAGTATGATGTCTTTGGAAGATTAGGTACATAATTTGAAAACATTAAAACCAAACTAAAAACTTGTTTTACTTAATCTTCATAATGAGATCCTAACTTCCATTGAGCTATTACATATGCATAGGATAACATAGGGAATAAATGAACAAATTGGTGATCTAAAAAGCCCAGTAAGGGAATTAGCATAGGAATAAACATATCACATGGATTAGATTGCATAACATGTTGGCATAAAAGCATGGAACATGAATAAAGATATGTAATAATAACATGTATAATAAGGGAACATATAATCATAACATAACAGGAATGTGGATATATGATATAAAATTACATAAACATGAGTCATGGCTAACTTCCAAGAATATATCACATTGTGGACAAAGTCCCATAAAGGAATCTGGTTCACTCCTTATCCCAACATAACATCCCATGAGACTAAACATTACCCAATGAATTGGAGAACTATCAGGGTGAACCCATAATAACATGTTCAGTCATATGTGTGACACATAAAGAATCATACTTTAGTAATTAAACAAAACATAATGGTTACCTATGAAAGAATTGAGTATCATAATCATCTCATAAGGCATAAAAAAAGGAGTATCATAATGGTATTCATGAAATAAGGGATTTAAATATTAAATGGAAATTAATATGGTAAAATAGGCATAGATAATGATAAAATATGTCTAATTGAAGTGGTAACTTGTAAAAAAACATGTTTAAGATACTTTATAAATGAAACATTTTGATGTAGTTTAAGGAAAATATTATAGAGTATTTATAGTGAAAATGTAATATTTGTTTTCATAAAACCAGAAAGTAAAAAATGTAATTTCCCTTATAAAATGAGTGATTTTATTAAAATAATGGAGACTTAAAGTAGATTATTTATAGTACTTCAAAATGGGTAATAAATTGGGAATTTCCCTTTAATAGGGCTTGTTTATCGAGAATAATTGAGAAGGAAACCTTAATAAAACATATATATACCCTAAAGAGTGTTAGAGTTGGTGTCCTAGAACCAACTACTTTGTACTTTATTCATTAATAAAAGACTTATCACATCTTGATTGTTCTTCTACGTGAAAATGCATGTGATAATGTCCTAAGGATAACTGTTTCATTAAAGGGTCATAGCGGATCCCTGCTATAATGAGAACCCAGAAGTGCCATAACACTATTATTGAATATATGTTCTATGACTGGATGATGTTATTTGAGGGACACAAATAATACAATCCATTAGGGTTGAGGACTAATAAAACATTGAGGCACCTTCTCATGGTGTGCGCCCTTGGTAATATCCAGGAGGATATTATGAGAACAAGACCTGCCAGTAGGAAATCCACATTTCATAGTGTCATTGAATGTTCCTATCTTCGGATGTGTGTATTGGTCCTTAGACTTTAAGATTATTATTAATTGGTATTATAACTTGCACACTTAGATGTATTGAAAAAAACTATGATGACACACCTTTTGCAGTGAGGTAGGATACATTGGGTGCGTCATGAGTAATACTGCATTAATAGATAATGCGAGAAAGGAATTTTCCCTTATGTTCCATAACATAAGTAGATATCTTAGGCCCTTTGATGGAATTGATAAAGCATAAATAAATCCATGGCCATGGTAAGGTATGGGCGAGTTCAATTCCGGAAAGTCAAAGAAAGAATAATCGAGCACATGGGTTGATGGAACTAGCATGCAACCCGCTTGATTCGAGATATCATGACCAAGGGATTATATTACACAGTAAGCATTCATATGAGGTGACATGTCAATGCAGCGTCAAACTCTTTCTCTTGGTTTCCTTGACCTATTACTAGACAGTAATATTGGACTTTAGGGAAGCCCACCTAATGGCAACGATAAAGAGTCCTAGAGGGTCAGACAATAATTGTGTCCATGTATCTTAGTTAAATATTAATTTAAAAAGTTAAATAAAGATTATTCTCTAATGTGTTTTAATAATTATTTAAGGATGCTTGATCACATTTATTTCGACACTAGTTATTCAATAAAATATATTGTAGGCGAAATAATAAATATTTATTAGCGAGCAATGAAGTTACATTTATTTAAGAAATAAATAGACATTACTCAAGGTCTAATAAATGTGTTGGAGTAAATAAAGAAAATTAAAACAAGATAAACACGCTGTGTACATTGAATGTACACGCTGTGTAGTTTTTATGGAAAACGAGTACATGCCGTGTATTAATGATTGCATGCCATGTAGTTTTTCCAGTCGGGATTTTGAGGAAATAATATCATTTTATTAAATGATATTTATTATAATCAGAATGGGCGCATGTCAAGGAATTAATCATTCAACATGGGGTTTTAAATAAGAGTTAATGGAATAAATAAAACACGTAACTCATTTATTTATTATCATAACTCTATAACCTCAAAACTGATTATAAATATCCTCACCACCCCAACACTTTTCCAGAGAGAATTGTTGTGCACAATAATTTTGGAGAGTTCTCTCAAGGCCGAAAGAACTCTTTCCTCCAAGAATTCTCTCAAGACTAAGAGAGATCCACCACCACCAGATCAAGGCGATTGAAGGAAGACATCACAAGCGACGGTTCTTCCATGCTATAACCCAAAGATCCCTTCGGTAATGTCCAAAGATACGTGGAGCATGTTTGGATCACCACTAGAGGAATCCTACACTTGGATTCTACAATGCAATGATATATCACACTTGATCGTGACCAGAGACATCAACGGAGATAGAATTACATCAAGGTAATTCTTATCAATTAATTAAATTAATTATAACCAATATATAACGATCCCATATTTATGGTTCTGGGACTCCACCTTTTGTTTTTTGTTCTTTGTTCTATTTCGAAGATCCTGCGTTTTACATCGTGATGGATCTCAGAATGATCGTTGTTAACGCTAAAATTAAAGTTGGGTTAACCCACCAATGCGCTTCCGCTGCGACCAAAACATACAAGTGGTATCAGAATGGTCATATCATTGATTATAATTATTTAGTTTTTCATTGGTGATTTACGTATTTAATAATTTAGTGGTTTCAATTCAAGTTAATTGTTCTTTATAATCGGAATCTCGAGATCGGTTCCACCCCGGTCATTTCTCGTTCACCTTACAGAAACAAATTTTTTCTTTTAATTTTGATTAAAATAAAATAGAGGAACTCATCCGGAAGTGCCAAACACTCCTGGCCATACAACACCAGAATACACGACATGTATTCAGAAGTACACGCTGTTTAGTCTAGGTTCAATGCATTGACTGATCCACCGAATCAGGCTGTGTATTGGATACTATCTAAGTCATTTATGACACCATGTGTTGACCAGGATAGTTGGAACATGTTTTCCAGATTACACGCCGTGTGGTCTAAATGAACATGGCGTGTAGTCCCTTTGGGTTAGGGTTGGACAATTTAACCCATACACGGATTGCCCGACTTGAAACTGTGTAACGCGGAAACTAAACGGTGTGTGTCCCACTGAACACGCCCTGTACTCCAAAAATTTCCTAAGTACATCAACATGCCATTTCCCCAGGTGTGTACTTCGGATGGACGATGAACAAAAGGTAAATGCCATATAGTCGGAACTACACGCCGTGTACTCCTCCAAATTATGCAGATTTATTAAAATTTATTATTATGTTATACAAACCCTTGAGACATGTACCATAATGTAGACGTAAATCTGAGGCACAACATGTGATAGGTGTTTTATATATATGTTTTTAATTTAATATCTTCATAATGAATGGAAATTCACCGGGTTGCCTCCAAGGTACAAGTTACGCACAAGGATAATTTTGAATGAATTTATTTGTTTAAAATTATGATAGATGAGAATCCCATGGATATTAAAAAAATGGTTTAAGATAAAAGGATTTATTAATTAAAGATAATTAATTGATTCGAGAGTGATTTATCTTAAAAAAGAATTATTAAATAATTGAATGTTAGTTTTATTTATGTGTAAATATCATGCATGTATGGATGATCATGAGCTAGACCAAGACTTTTGTATGTTAATGGTTTCTTTTAATTTATTTATTTAAATTAATTTTGTTGGCATGCGAGCCTTCTCCTCATTAATTTTTAGAGTCTGTGCGTCTAAGGATTCTTTTATGTAAAAACCTCATTTTACCCCTCACTTGCGTGTGAGATAAATTCATATGTAATGGATGGAACTCCCAAGATGGTGGAGGTGACTCAAGTCAGGAGCCAAGGTGAAACCAATCCAAGGAGATACAAAGGTGGACAGGTGGAAAGCTGTAAACACAAACTCGAAGGTTCAAGGTGTTTCTCCCCTAGGTATTGGGTTAGTTTATCAACTGCCAGATAAACTAACCAATATTAAAAGCTCATGATCATACCATTTATTTTATTTCTGGTTGTTGCATGGTTTTTTTTGTGGGTGTGTTGTCAAAATCACATAATTAAAGAATTAAACGAGCATGTAAGATGAATCTAAAATAAAACCGAATTATACATAAATATTATCTTAGACATTTTTAATAACTTAAGTATATCCCACATAATATTAACAAACATTTAATAAATGATAATAAATTGGAAATTTACCTATAATTATAAAATCCCTAAAAAAAATATTAAGTTGGTATAGCCTTCCATAATACTGGTTAGAATAAAACCATAGTTCAAAGTGCTTGACCAACCCTAGATGGGGTGCTTTCAATTATCAAGGAATTATAATTAATGGTTTTGGGTTGACTTGACTTGGTTCGCATCAAGGGTTGACTTCCACAGCAGGACTTGGTGTGACCAAGAGGCAAAGGTTGAGGAAATCTAAAATAAAAGGATTTCAAGTTTGGGGAGTCCACTCAGCGGATCAAGGAGGTGCGAGTTAATGAAATTGAAATTTAGAATGCCTACCTAAAACCCTTCAAGATTCTTAAACAACCTTAGTTGGTGTAATGCAAAGTGCAATATAGATCCTTGCCATTATAATATTCAGGCAACAGAATATTCCAAAGTCAATGGTGAGGGCTATTGGATTTCGATAAAATAGTGGGATACTAATAAGTATTAATTTATTTATTTGCCTCATTTTTTATAATAATGTACTAAACCTTTTCTTATCTAAATTTTTAGAAACAACAAGAAAAATGACTTCAAAAATATCATTGCGAACCATACTTGAGAAGTAAAACCTTCTCACCGGCACCAATTTCCAAGAGTGGAAGAGGCGTTTACGTGTCATCCTTCGCCACGAAAGGAAATTGTATGTGCTGGAAGAGCCTATTATAGTTTCACTTGGAAAGGAGGAAAATGATTAGGAACTATCTCTCTACATGAAACACACTGATGATGCCACATATGTCTAGTGTTTCATGCTATCGGTGATTCTTGCTCAAATTTACCCAAGAGATGAAGGTAGAACGGTCCTTGTAGTTTATCTTGGGTTGTCGAACCCACAGAGACCAAAGAAGTAACCTATAGACACGTACATTCTATAGAATATTTTTGGATATGAAGTGGCCAACTTTGGGTTTATTTTAGATGGGTTTAAGTGAAATCTAAGAGACTTAAGTGAATTCAAATTAAAATAATGAGTTGATCCTAGGTTATCGCTAGAGGTGGATTGGACGTATTTTCTTTTTAATGATTTCAATTTCTTAAATTTGAGATGAGTTCATTTAAGGAGATAAAACAACATCATCACATACTGTTTTAATGCCTAAATGCTTTAATACTAATCACCTATATAATTGAAGGATCAAAGTTTTGATCACTTCAAGGTAAAGGTTCATATTAGCACTTTAAGTGTGTGGCCTTAAATTCAACAAGGACGGTGGAGTTTAAAAACCATCAAATAAAAATACCAATTAAAGAAGTGATTATACATTAATGAGGTGATAAATAACATCCAATCCATCCCCTTGCTACTCCCTTGGATCAACCCATAATTGGGTTATCCCTCCATTGATCCCATGGTTTCAATGGAAGCGGAAAGTAGACTCATGAGGGTGGAAATGGAAAAGTAAAAAAATGCAATAAAATTAAAATCACTCCATTATTGTGTGATAATCTCAAAAGGTTTGGTATGAACAAGTTCACACATTGAACCAACAGTATCAAAGTGATAAGGATAAGAACAGAATAATAAGAGGATAAGAACTTTTATTAATAAACAAGGATGATTTAAAACAACTTACATGTGGAAGATAAATTTGAGACAACAAAACCGCAACATAACATTACAATGAAAGAAAGCTCAAAGATTCATAAATCCTCCAACACCACTTCATTAAATAGGAATTTTTAAGACCTTGGGTCGAGCCTCCAAAAGTACAAAGCATCTCAATTAATTTTGGTAGGCCATAGGTGGTGGAAAGCTTGTGGAATTTGGACTTTTCCACATTTGACCCGAGGTGGCAGCCGACTTTCATCCACCGAACAGACACGTTTGGATGACCTTATAGATTGGTGAATAAGAGTGGGTCATAGAAGAAGAAAATGGAGCTCTGGATGTCTTCTAACTTCCTGTAAAATTGGGGCCCATTTGAAGTTATTTATTCCTAGATATGATCAAATTAGTGGGCTGTTTTTCTGGGCCGTAGAATCTGGCCCAGAATTTTATCTCTAACATGGGCTGCCTTAATGACCCACATAAAGGAAGAATTAGCATTATCTTCCTCAACATTTATTATATAATATAAAAATATCTGGGATTCATTGGGCCTGTATGTCGGGCCCCACAGTCTCATTAGTGGCCTAGTGTCCAATCTGCCTTCTCTAGAATTGCTTCCATTAATCTCCAAATATCTCCATCATTGTTTATGAATCATCCATTGATCCCTGAATGAAAAATGTTCACATTTAAGTGTAGATATAGTTCCAAAAATATCAAATTAAAATATTGATAATTACATTCCTTAGAATCATATGACTAATTGGGTACTTCAAATGATGTTAAAAAATGTAACTCATAATAGCGCATTTTAAGAAGGTATTACAATCATAATGTGAAAATGATGTTCAAAGCGTAAAATTCACTAAAATGGTGTTTATGAATAATAAATAACATGAATATTAACAATGAATATTAACCACATTTAGTGTCTAATCACACCCCCCATCATGAGTTTTGCTAGTCCCGAGCAAAATATATCTCAACAATATGAAATTCGAATTCCCTTTTACAAAAAAATTCTAATACACAATGATCACCATAAACCCTTATACCAAACAATCATGAAACCCATCAAAATATTTAAATACAAGATAGTTTCATAAGAAGATCCCAATCCCAAGCCCATTCCTTTGTTCAAATTCATTGCCATATTTCATCCAATATCAATTAAGTATGAGGATGTGTTGTGCATCAAAATAGACATTGGGGTTCATCTTTATTCATGGGGGAAATGACGGAAGCGCTAGGTGGAATCACATTTCATTATTAAGATGATTATTCAATTTTTTTTTGGTATAATTTTTTTTTGTTTTTTTTGCAATTTTGTCATGGTAATTGAAGTTGCACTCAAAAGAGTCAACCCCTGTAGCAAGACTTTTCCGATGACTCCCAGGCTCAAAGAGCTTAGGGCACCAAGTGAAGCCCACATAATCGGGCATCATCTCGAGTTAAATCAGTCAAAAAAAAAATTACCAAAAATAGAGATAAAATTACTAACTCTGGGCCAGAAAACTATGGAGTCACGATCCCCAAGTGCCGAAAGCCATGCATTAGGTCATTTCATTGCTCTAAGCACAAATTTTTTTTTAATTTTTTTTTAATTTTTTTTTAATTTTTTTTTGAATACTCATATTAAACTAAAATGATCACCAAACCTATGCTATTTATTTGGGGGATCCCATGAACTCAAACTAATACCCCACTATCCAAAGGACGTGCATTGTGATTTTTTTTATTTGGATGAAAATATAAACGATGAAATATCACATTGGACAGCCACACTTTCCAAAATAAATGCTCATGAAATTATACAAGGATTAAAATCAGAATTAGGGTATGCTAAATTATTTTATATTCAGTTTCAAAGTGTGAAATGTGTATTACCATGTTTAAAGTTAAAGGAATTTTTCCTTCCATTTACAATTTTTTTTTTCAAATCATTCATTTTTTTTGACACAAAAGCATTTTTTTATTTTATCTCCCCCCCAACTTAAAACAACATTGTACCCAGTGTTTGAAGAAATGAAAATTTATACGGAGTAGAGGCAGATAATGGAAGTTCAAAAAGTAAATTGAAACTGAGGATCATGGAATGAAATCACCTAGTGGTTGAAGTTGAAGTTCTTGCTGCTCCAAATTAGTCCTTTGATATCCATGTCGCTTGCAGAGTTCCCTAGTGGAAAAAGGAAAAAAAACAAAAAAAAACAAAAGAGTATATATATATATATATATATATATATATAAGTAAAATATAAGTATATATATAAAATAAAATAAACTGATGATACATTGTCTTCTTTTTAAATTTCTGGGTAAGGTATTAATCAAGGATCACACCACGTGACACAGATGAATATGGTGCTCCCCTTTCATACCTATCTATAATCATAATAGAAGAACAGGTCAATAGTCTATTTTTTTAAATATAAAAATGATTAATTAAAATATAAATTTTATTAAAACAACAAAATGATAGGAAACTTGAAAACCATGGGTTGCCTCCCATACAACGCTTTGTTTAAGGTCGTTAGCTTGACTTGAACCCCCCAACTTATCCAATACCAACTTTCAACATTTTAAGGACCATATGTTTCTCTATGTCCACTAGGTTGATATTTATTCTTTGTTTATAATTTTTTTTGTATGCAAACCTATGTTCTAAAATGAGTTGTAAAATCCAAGGAATATCAAAAATGGCTGATCCAGCTTCCTCTATAGTATTTCCTAAGAGATTATGAATAATCACATCTTTAGTGGTTTCAAAATAATAAATGCTGACAAATGGAAGTTTTTGGCTATCCCCAATGAATGGAAACTTGAGGGTGGATGGAAAGTCCTTTTGTTCAAGTTCAGGTAGGCTAAAACATTCAAACATAGGTTGGGGATTTGAATTGAACTCAGTTTCATTTTCAAAATTTCTCAATATAATTGGTTCATTTTGAATAGAATATTCAACCACCAAATTGGAAAGATCAATTTCAGGAATGGGTATGAACTCAAAGTTTTTGATTTCTCTTAATGGTTCAGTGATTTGTAATTTTGAAAAATCATCAATGGAGTTATATTCATGAGAATCAATCCATGATGTCAAATTTCCCTCTTTTGAATAAAAAAAATCATTTTCCTCTTGATTTAAACACCCATCAACAATTCCATGATCCTCCTCATCTTCCCCAAATATAAAGGTTTTCTCTTCAGTAAATTCATGAGAGGTTTGTGGGAAACTAGACACTTCACATAAGGTTATGGAAGGGACAGTTTGTGTAGGGATGGGTTCCTCACAATTTTTAATTCTTTGTAGTTATAACCTCAATGATGAGACCTCAAAATTCATTACCTCCATTTGTTGACACAATTTTTCAAGTAACGGTTGTCGATCATGATGGGTAAGGGGTTGAGAAATATGGTCTATTTCAGGTGGATAATTAAGTTGTTGGAATTGCACAGGAGGGCGTTCATATTGGATTTGTGGTGATTTAAACTCATTATATGTTGGGATGTTTTGTGGATCATAGGAGTAAATACATTGTGGTTCATTAGGTTTTTGATTATCCCACCAGTAGAAACTCGGATGGTCATTGTACATCTCACTTGGTGTGGAGTGATCAAAGTAAGGAGAGGTTCTCCAAGTTTGGATTTGTTCAAAAGGGTTTTCCCTAGGAATGAAATTGGGGATGAGATAAGAGAAGTGGGAGGTAAAAAAAAGATGATAGTGTCTAAGATAACTTACTTAGGACCCCGACAATGGCGCCAAAATTTGATTCTCGCTCAAATTTACCCAAGAGATGAAGGTAGAACGGTCCTTGTAGTTTAGCTTGGGTTGTCGAATCCACAAAGACCTAAGAAGTAACCTATAGACATGTACATTCTATAGACTATTTTTGGCTATGAATTGGCCAACTTTGGGTTGATTTTATATGGGTTTAAGTGAACTCTAAGAGACTTAATTGAATTAAATTTAAAAGAATACGTTGATCCTAGGTTATCGCTCGGGGTGGATTGGACGTATTTTCTTTTTAATGATTTCAATTTCTTAAATTTGAGATGGGTTCATTTAAGGAGATAAAAAAACATCATCACTTACTGGTTTAATTCCTACAACCTTTAATACTAATCACCTATACACTTGAAGGATAAAAGTTTTTATCACTTCAAGGTAAAGGTTCGTATTAGCACTTGAATTGTGTGGCCTTAAATTCAACAAGGACGATGGAGTTTAGAAACCATCAAATAAAAATCTCAATTAAAGAAGTGATTATACATTAATGAGGTGATAAATAACATCCCATCCAGCCCCTTTCTACTCCCTTTAATCAACCCATAAGTGGGTTATCCCTCCATTGATCCCATGGTTTCAATGGAAGCAAAAAGTAAACTCATGAGGGAGGAAATGGAAACGTAAAAACGCAATAAAATATAAATCACTCCACAGTTGTGTGATAATATCACAAGTTTTGGTATGAACAAGTTCACACCCTGAACCAACGGTATCAAAGTGATAAGGAGAAGAATAGAATAATAATATAAGAAGAACTTTTATTAAGAAACAAGGATGATTTAAAACAACTTACATGTGGAAGATAAATTTGAGACAACAAAACCGCAGCATAAAATTACAATGAAAGAAAGCTCAAAGATTCCTAAATACTCCAACACCACTTCCTTAAATAAGGATTTTATATCCCTTGGGTCGAGCCTCCAACAGTACAAAGATTCTCAATTAATTTTGGTAGGCCATAGGTGGTGGAAAGCTTGTGGAATTTGGACTTTTCCACATTTGACCCGAGGTGGCAGCCAGCTTTCATCCACCGAACAGACGCATTTGGATGACCTTCTAGATTGCCGAATAAGAGTGGGTCATAGAAGAAGACGATGGAGCTCCAGATGTCTTCAAACCTCCTGTAACATTTGGGCCCATTTGAAGTTATGTATTCCGAGATATGATCAAATTAGTGGGCTGTTTTTCTAGGCCGCAGAATCTGGCCCATAATTTTTTCTCTAAATTAGGCCGCCTTAATGACCCCCATAAAAGCCGAATTAGAATTATCTCCTAATGAGGTATTTGTTACTAAACATTTCTTCTATCATCTCACAAAATTTGGGATTCATGGGGCCTGTATGTTGGGCCCCACAGTCTCATTAGTGGGCTGGTGTCCAATCTGCCTTCTCTAGAATTGCTTCCATTAATCTCCAAATATCTCCATCATCGTTTATGAATCATCCATTGATCCCTGAATGAAAAATGTTCACATTTAAGTGTAGATATAGTTTCAAAAATATAAAATTAAAATATTGATAATTACATTCCTTAGAATCAGATGACTCATTGGGTACTTCAAATGATGTTAAAAAATGTATCTCATAATAGCGGATTTTAAGAAGGTATTACAATCATATTGTGAAAATGATGTTCAAAGTGTAAAATGCACTAAAATGGTGTTTATGAATAATAAAGAACACGAATATTATGTATATTAACAATGAATATTAACCTCATTTAGTGGCTAATCACACCCCCAACTTGAGTTTTTCTAGTCCCGAGCAAAATATATCTCAACAATATGAAATTCGAATTCCCTTTTCCAAAAACATTTTAATACACAATGATCAACAGAAACCCTTATACCAAACAATCATGAAACCCATCAAAATATTTTAATACAAGATAGTTTCATAAGCAGATCCCAATCCCAATCCCATTCCTTTGTTCAAATTCATTGTCATATTTCATCCAATATCAATTAAGTTTGAGGATGTGTTGTGCATCACAATAGACATGGGGGTTCATCTTTATTAATGGGGGAAATGAAGGAAGTGCTAGGTGGAATCACATTTCAATATTAAGATGAGTATTCATTTTTTTTTTGTATATTTTTTTTTGTTTTTTTTGCAATTTTGCCATGGTAATTGAAGTTGCACTCAAAAGAGTCAACCCCTGTAGCGAGACTTTGCCGATGACTCCCAGGCTCAAAGAGCTTAGGGAACCAAGTGAAGCCCATATACTCGGGCATCATCTCGAGTTAACTCAGCCAAAAATAAATTCAAATTACCAAAAATAGAGATAAAATTACTAACTATGGGCCAGAAAACTAGGGAGTCATGAGCCCTAAGTGCTGAAAGCCATGCATTAGGTCATTTCATTTCTCTACGCACAAATTTTTTTTTAATTTTTTTTTGAAAACTCATATTAAACTAAAATGATCACCAAACCTATGCTATTTATTTGGGGGATCCCTTGAACTCAAACTAATACCCCACTATCCAAAGGACGTGCATTGTGATTTTTTTATTTGGATGAAAATATAAACGATGAAATATCACATTGGATATCCACACTTTCCAAAATCAATGCTCATGAAATTATACAAGGATTAAAATCAGAATTAGGGTATGCAAAATTATTTTATATTCAGTTTCAAAGTGTGCAATGTGAATTACCATGTTTGAAGTTAAAGGAATTTTTCCTTCCATTTACACTTTTTTTTTCAAATCATTCATTTTTTTGACACAAAAGCATTTTTTTATTTTATCTCCCCCACAACTTAAAAAAACACTGTCCCTAGTGTTTGAAGAAATGAAAATTTAGAAGGATTAGAGGCAGATAATGGAACTCCAAAAAGGAAACTGAAACTGAGTATCATGGAATGAAATCACCTGGTGGTTGAAGTTGAAGTTCTTGCTGCTCCAAATTAGTCCTTTGATATCCATGTCGCTTGCAGAGTTCCCTAGTGGAAAAAGGAAAACAAACAAACAAAACAAAAGAATATATATATATATATATATTTATATAAGTAAAATATAAGTATATATATAAAATAAAATAAACTGATGATACATTGTCTCCTTTTTAAATTTCTTGGTAAGGTATTACTCAAGGATCACACCATGTGACATTGATGAATATGGTGCTCCCCTTTCATACCCATCCATAATCATAATAGAAGAAAAGGTCAACAGTCTATTTTTTTTAAATATAAAAATTATTAATTAAAATATAAATTCTATTAAAACAAAAAAATGATAGGAAACTTGAAAACCATGGGTTGCCTCCCATGCAGCACTTTGTTTAAGGTCGTTAGCTCGACTTGAACCCCCCAACTTATCCAATACCAACTTTCAACATTTTAAGTACCACATGTTTCTTTATGTACACTAGATTGATATTTATTCTTTGTTTTTAATTTTTATTGTATGCAAACCAATATTCTAAAATGAGTGGTAAAATCCAAGGAATATCAAAAATGGCTGATCCAGTTTCCTCTGTAGTATTTCCTAAGACATTATAAATAATCAACTCTTTAGTGGTTTCAAAATACGAAATGGTGACAAATGGAAGTTTTTGGCTATCCCCAATGAATGTAAACTTGAGAGTGGATGGAAAGTCCTTTTTTTGAAGTTGAGGTAGGCTAAAACTTTCAAACATAGGTTGGGACTTTGAATTGAACTCAGTTTCATTTTCAAAATTTCTCAACAGAATTGGTTTCTTTTGAATGGAATATTCAACCACCAAATTGGAAAGATCAATTTCAGGAATGGGTATGGACTCATAGTTTGTGATTTCTCTTAATGGTTCCGTGATTTGTATTTTTGAAAAATCATCAATGGAGTTATATTCATGAGACTCAATCCATGATGTCAAATTTCCCTCTTGTGAATACAAAAAATCATTTTCCTCTTGATTTAAACACCCATCAACAATTCCATGATCCTCCCCATCTTCCCCAAATATAAAGGTTTTCTCTTCAGTAAATTCATGAGAGGTTTGTGGGAAACTAGACACTTCACATAAGGTTATGGAAGGGACAGTTTGGGTAGGGATGGGTTCCTCAAAATTTTTAATTATTTGTAGTTATAACCTCAATGATGAAACCTCAAAATTCATGATCTCCATTTTTTGACAAAAATTTTCAAGTAACGTTTTTGGATCATGATTGGTAAGGGGTTGAGAAATATGGTCTATTTCAGGTGGATAATTAAGTTGTTGGAATTGCACAGGAGGGTGTTCATATTGGATTTGTGGTGATTGAAACTCATTATATGTTGGGATGTTTTGTGGATCATAGGAGTAAAAACATTGTGGTTCATTAGGTTTTTGATTATCCCACCAATAGAAACTAGGATTGTCATTGTACATCTCACTTGTTGTGGAGTGATCAAAGTAAGGAGAGGTTCCCCCTGTTTGGATTTGTTCAAAAGGGTTTTCCATAGGAATGAAATTGGGGTCGAGATAAGAGAAGTGGGATGTAAAAAAAAGATGATAGTGTCTAATATAACTTACTTAGGTCCCTGGAAACGGTGCCAAAATTTGATTCTCCCTCAAATTTACCCAAGAGATGAAGGTAGAACAGTTCTTGTAGTTTATCTTGGGTTGTCGAATCCACAGAGACCTAAGAAGTAACCTATAGACATGTACATTATATGGACTGTTTTTGGCTATGAATTGGCCAACTTTGGGTTGATTTTAGATGGGTTTAAGTGAACTCTAAGAGACTTAAGTGAATTCATATTAAAAGAATGAGTTGATCCCAGGTTATCGCTCGGGGTGGATTGGACGTATTTTCTTTTTAATGATTTCAATTTCTTAAATTTTAGATGGGTTCATTTAAGGAGATAAAATAACATCATCACTTACTGGTTTAATGCCTACACCCTTTAATACAAATCACCTATACACTTGAAGGATCAATGTTTTGATCACTTCAATGTAAATGTTCGTATTAGCACTTGAAGTGTGTGGCCTTAAATTCAACAAGGACGATGGAGTTTAAAAACCATCAAATAAAAATCTCAATTAAAGTAGTGATTATACATTAATTAGGTGATAAATAACATCCAATATAGCCCTTTTCTACTCCCTTGGATCAACCCATAAGTGGGTTATCCCTCCATTGATCCCATGGTTTCAATGGAAGCGGAAAGTAGACTCATGAGGGAGGAAATGGAAAAGTAAAAAAAACGCAATAAAATAACAATCACTCCACAGTTGTGTGATAATATCACAAGGTTCGGTATGAAAAAGTTCACACCTTGAACCAACGGTATCAAAGTGATAAGGAGAAGAACAGAATAATAAGTTAAGAAGAACTTTTATTAAGAAACAAGGATGATTTAAAACAACATACATGTGGAAGATAAATTTGAGACAACAAAACCGCAACATAACATTACAACGAAATAAAGCTCAAAGATTCCTAAATTCTCCAACAACACTTCCTTAAATAGGAATTTTTAAGCCCTTGGGTCGAGACTCCAACAGTACAAAGCATCTCAATTAATTTTGGTAGGCCATAGGTGGTGGAAAGCTTGTGGAATTTGGACTTTTCCACATTTGACCCGAGGTGGAAGCCATCTTTCATCCACCGAACAGAAACGTTTGGATGACCTTCTAGATGGCCGAATAATAGTGGGTCATATAAGAAGAAAATGGAGCTTCGGATGGCTTCGAACCTCCTGTAAAATATGGGGCCATTTTAAGTTATTTATTCAGAGATATGATCTAATTAGTGGGCTGTTTTTCTGGGCCGCAGAATCTGGCCCAGAATTTTATCTCTAACTTGGGACGTCTTAATGACCCCCATAAAGGCCGAATTAGCATTATCTCTTGAAGAGTGATTTTTTAATAAACATTGTTTCTATCATCTCAAAAAATATGGGATTCATTAGGCCTATATGTTGGGCCCCACAGTCTCATAAGTGGTCTGGTGTCCAATCTTCCTTCTCTATAATTGCTTCCATTAATCTTCAAATATCTCCATCATCGTTTATGAATCATCCAATGATCCCTGAATGAAAAATGTTCACATTTAAGTGTAGATATAGTTCCAAAAATATCAAATTAAAATATTGATAATTACATTCCTTATAATCAGATGAATCATTGGGTACTTCAAATGACGTTCAAAAATGTAACTCATAATAGCGCATTTTAAGAAGGTATTACAATCATAATGTGAAAATGATGTTCAAAGTGTAAAATTCACTAAAATGGTGTTTATTAATAATAAAGAACATGTATATTATGTATATTAACAATGAATATTAACCTAATTTAGTGGCTAATCACACCCCTCAACTTGAGTTTTTCTAGTCCCGAGGAAAATATATCTCAACAATATGAAATTCGAATTCCCTTTTCCAAAAACATTTTAATACACAGTGATCACCAGAAACCCTTATACCAAAAAATCATGAAACCCATCAAAATATTTTAATACAAGATAGTTTCATAAGCAGATCCCAATCCCAAGCTCATTCCTTTGTTCAAATTCATTGTCATATTTCTTCCAATATCAATTAAGTATGAGGATGTGTTGTGCATCACAATAGACATGGGGGTTCATCTTTATTCATGGGGGAAATGGAGAAAGTGCTAGGTGGAATCACATTTCAATATTAAGATGAGTATTCAATTTTTTTTTATAATTTTTTTTTGTTTTTTTTGCAATTTTTCCATGGTAATTGTAGTTGCACTCAAAAGAGTCAACCCCTGTATCGAGACTTTGCCGATGACTCCCAGGCTCAAAGAGCTTAGGGAACCAAGTGAATCCCACATACTCGGGCATCATCTCAAGTTAACTCAGTCAAAAACAAATTCAAATTACCAAAAATATAGATAAAATTACAAACTCTGGGCCAGACAACTATGGAGTCATGATCCCCAAGTGCCGAAAGCCACGCATTAGGTCATTTCATTGCTCTACGCGCAAATTTTTTCTTTATATTTTTAATCTTTTTTGAATACTCATATTAAACTAAAATGATCACCAAACCTATGCTATTTATTTGGGGGAGCCCATGAACTCAAACTAATACCCCACTATCCAAAGGACGTGCATTGTGATTTTTTTATTTGGATGAAAATATAAACAATGAAATATCACATTGGACAGTCACACTTTCCAAAATCAATGCTCATGAAATTATACAAGGATTAAAAACAGAATTAGGGTATGATAAATTATTTTATATTCATTTTCAATATGTGCAATGTGTTTTACCATGTTTAAAGTTAAAGGAATTTTTCCTTCCATTTACACTTTTTTTTCAAATCATTAATTTGTTTTGACACAAAAGAATTTTTTTATTTTATCTCCCCCCAACTTAAAACAACAATGTACCCATTGTTTGAAGAAATGAAAATTTAGAAGGAGTAGAGGCAGATAATGGAAGTTTAAAAATGAAATTGAAATTGAGGATCATGGAATGAAATCACCTGGTGGTTGAAGTTGAAGTTCTTGCTACTCCAAATAAGTCCTTTGATATCCATGTCGCTTGCAGAGTTCCCTAGTGGAAAAAGGAAAACAAAAAAATAAAATAAAAGAGTATATATATATAAGTAAAATATAAGTATATATATAAAATAAAATAAACTGATGATACATTGTCTTCTTTTTAAATTTCTGGGTAAGGTATTACTCAAGGATCACACCACGTGACACGGATGAATATGGTGCTCCCCTTTCATACCCATCCATACTCATAATAGAAGAATAGGTCAACAGTCTATTTATTTTAAAATATAAAAATGATTAATTAAAATATAAATTTTATTAAAACAACAAAATGATAGGAAACTTGAAAACCATGGGTTGCCTCCCATGCAACGCTTTGTTTAAGGTCGTTATCTCGACTTGAAACCCACAACTTATCCAATACCAACTTTCAACATTTTAAGGACCACATGTTTCTTTATGTCCACTAGATTGATATTTATTCTTTGTTTGTAATTTTTGTGGTATGCAAATCTCTGTTCCAAAATGAGTGGTAAAATCCAAGGAATATCAAAAATGACAGATCCAGTTTCCTCTGTAGTATTTCCTAAGACATTATGAATAATCACCTCTTTAGTGGTTTCAAAATAAGAAATGGTGACAAATGGAAGTTTTTGGCTATCCCCAATGAATGGAAACTTGATGGTGGATGGAAAGTCCTTTGGTTCAAGTTCAGGTAGGCTAAAACTTTCAAACATAGGTTGGGACTTTGAATTGAACTCAGTTTCATTTTCAAAATTTCTCAACAGAATTGGTTCCTTTTGAATAGAATATTCAACCACCAAATTGGAAATATCAGTTTCAGGAATAGGTATGGACTCAAAGTTTGTGATTTCTCTTAATGGTTCAGTGATTTGTATTTTTGAAAAATCTTCAATGGAGTTATATTCATAAGACTCAATCCATGA
Organism: Viscum album; assembly: GCA_963277665.1. NCBI lineage: Eukaryota > Viridiplantae > Streptophyta > Magnoliopsida > Santalales > Viscaceae > Viscum > Viscum album. Next base: position 738,646,445 of record OY728123.1, on the reverse strand, counting down.
TGTCAAATTTCCCTCTTGTGAATAAAAAAATCATTTTCCTCTTGATTTAAACACCCATAAACAATTCCATGATCCTCCTCATCTTCCCCAAATATAAAGGTTTTCTCTTCAGTAAATTCATGAGAGGTTTGTGGGAAACTAGACACTTCACATAAGGTTATGGAAGGGACAGTTTGTGTAGGGATGGGTTCCTAACAATTTTTAATTCTTTGTAGTTCTAACCTCAATGATGAAACCTCAAAATTCATTATCTCCATTTGTTGACACAATTTTTCAAGTAACGGTTTTAGATCATGATGGGTAAGGGGTTGAGAAATATGGTCTATTTCAGGTGGATAATTAAGTTGTTGGAATTGCACAGGAGGGTGTTCATATTGGATTTTTGGTGATTGAAACTCATTATATGTTGGGATGTTTTGTGGATCATAGGAGTAAAAATATTGTGGTTCATTAGGTTTTTGATTATCCCACCGGTAGAAACTAGGATGGTCATTGCACATCTCACTTGGTGTGGAGTGATCAAAGTAAGGAGAGGTTCCCCATGTTTGGATTTGTTCAAAAGGGTTTTCCATAGGAATGAAATTGGGGTGAGATTAGAGAAGTGGGATGTAAAAATAAGATGATAGTGTCTAAGATAACTTACTTAGGTCCTCGGAAACAGCACCAAAATTTTATTCTCGCTCAAATTTACACAAGAGATGAAGGTATAACGGTCCTTGTAGTTTATCTTGGGTTGTCAAATCCATAGAGACCTAATAAGTAACCTATAGACATGTAAATTCTATGGAATGTTTTTGGATATGAAGTGGCCAACTTTGGGTTGATTTTAGATGGGTTTAAGTGAAATCTAAGAGACTTAAGTGAATTAAAATTAAAAGACTGAGTTGATCCTAGGTTATCGCTCAGGGTGGAATGGACGTATTTTCTTTTTAATGATTTCAATTTTTTAAATTTGAGATGGGTTCATTTATGGAGAAAAAACAACATCATAACTTACTGGTTTAATGCCTACACCATTTAATAATAATCACCTATACACTTGAAGGATCAAAGTTTTGACCACTTCAAGGTAAAGGTTCATATTAGCACTTGAAGTGTGTGGCCTTAAATTCAACAAGGACGATGGAGTTTAAAAACAATCAAATAAAAATCTCAATTAAAGAAGTGATTATACATTAATGTGGTGATAAATAAAATCTAATCCATCCCCTTTCTACTCCCTTGGATCAACCCATAATTGGGTTATCCCTCCATTGATCCCATGGTTTCAATGGAAGCGGAAAGTAGACTCATGAGGGAGGAAATGGAAAAGTAAAACAAAAAGGCAATAAAATAACAATCACTCCACCGTTGTGTGATAATATCACAAGGTTTGGTATGAAAAAGTTCACACCTTGAACCAATGGTATCAAAATTATAAGGAGAAGAACAGAATAATAAGATAAAAAGAACTTTTATTAAGAAACAAGGATGATTTAAAACAACTTACATGTGGAAGATAAATTTGAGACAACAAAACCGCAGCATAACATTACAATGAAAGAAATCTCAAAGATTCCTAAATCATCCAACACCACTTACTTAAATAAGAATTTTTAAGCCCTTGGGTCGAGCCTCCAATAGTACAAAGGATCTCAATTAATTTTGGTAGGCCATAGGTGGTGGAAAGCTTGTGGAATTTTGACTTTTCCACATTTGACCCGAGGTGGCAGCCAGCTTTCATCCACCGAACAGACACGTTTATATGACCTTCTATATGGCCGAATAAGAGTGGGTCATTGAAGAAGAAAATGGAGCTCCCGATGTCTTCTAACCGCCTGAAAAATATGGGCCCATTTGAAGTTATTTATTCCTAGATATGATCAAATTAGTGGGCTGTTTTTCTGGGACGCAGAATCTGGCCCAAAATTTTATCTCTTACTTGGGCCGCCTTAATGACCCCCATAAAGGCAGAAATAGCATTATCTCCTAAATAGGGATTTGTTCTTAAACATTTCTGATATCATCTCACAAAATTTGGGATTTATTGGGCCTTTATGTTGGGCACCACAGTCTCATAAGTGGGATGGTGTCCAATATGCCTTCTCTAGAATTTCTTCCATTAATCTCTAAATATCTCCATCATCGTTTATGAATCATCCATTGATCCCTGAATAAAAAATGTTCAAATTTAAGTGTAGATATAGTTCCAAAAATATCAAATTAAAATATTGATAATTTCATTCCATAGAATCAGATGACTCCTTGGGTACTTCAAATGATGTTCAAAAATGTACCTCATAATAGCGCATTTTAAGAAGGTATTACAATCATAATATGAAAATGATGTTCAAAGTGTAAAATGCACTAAAATGGTGTTTATGAATAATAAATAACATGAATATTATGTATATTAATAATGAATATTAACCTCATTTAGTGGCTAATCACACCCCCCAACTTGAGTTTTGCTAGTCCCGAGCAAAATATATCTCAACAATATGAAATTCAAATTCCCTTTTCCGAAAACATTTTAATACACAATGGTCTCCAGAAACCCTTATACCAAACAATCATGAATCCCATAAAATATTTTAATACAAGATAGTTTCAAAAGAAGATCTCAATCCCAAGCCCATTCCTTTGTTCAAATTCATTTTTCATATTTCATCCAATATCAATTAAGTATGAGGATGTGTTGTGCATCACAATAGACATGGGGGTTCATCTTTATTCATGGGGGAAATGACGGAAGCTCTAGTTGGAATCAAATTTCAATATTAAGATGAGTATTCAATTTTTTTTTGTATAATTTTTTTGTTTTTTTTTTGCAATTTTGCCATGGTAATTGAAGTTTCACTCAAAAGAGTCAACCCCTGTAGCGAGACTTTGCCGATGACTCCCAGGTTCAAAGAGGTTAGGGCACCAAGTGAAGCCCACATACTCGGGAATCATCTCAAGTTAAATCAGTCAAAAAAAATTCAAATTACCAAAAAAAGAGATAAAATTACTAACTCTAGGCCAGACAACTATGGAGTCACGATCCCCAAGTGCTGAAATCCACACATTAGGTCATTTCATTGCTCTACGTGCAAATTTTTTTTAATTTTTTTTTAATTTTTTTTTAATTTTTTTTGAATACTCATATTAAAATAAAATGATCACCAAACCTATGCTATTTATTTGGGGGATCCCATTAACTCAAACTAATAACCCACTATCCAGAGGACGTGCATTTTGATTTTTTTTATTTGGATGAAAATATAAACGATGAAATATCTCATTAGACAGCCACACTTTCCAAAATCAATGCTCATGAAATTATACAAGGATTAAAATCAGAGTTAGGGTATGCTAAATTATTTTATATTCAGTTTCAAAGTGTGCAATGTGTATTACCATGTTTAAAGTTAAAGGAATTTTTCCTTCCATTTACACTTTTTTTTTTCAAATCATTCATTTTTTTTGACCCAAAAGCATTTTTTTTATTTTATCTCCCCCCAACTTAAAACAACACTGTCCCTAGTGTTTGAAGAAATGAAAATTTAGAAGGAGTAGAGGCAGATAATGGAAGTTCAAAAAGGAAATTGAAATTGAGGATCATGGAATGAATTCACCTGGTGGTTGAAGTTGAAGTTCTTGCTGCTCCAAATTAGTCCTTTGATATCCATGTCGCTTGTAGAGCTCCCTATTGGAAAAAGGAAAACAAACAAACAAAACAAAAGAGTATATATATATATATATAAGTAAAATATAAGTATATATATTAAATAAAATAAAATGATGATACATTGTCTTCTTTTTAAATTTCTGGGTAAGGTATTACTCAAGGATCACACCACGTGACACGGATGAATATGGTGCTCCCCTTTCATACCCATCCATACTCATAATATAAGAACATGTCAACATACTATTTTTTTTAAATATAAAAATGATTAATTAAAATATAAATTTTATTAAAACAACAAAGTGATGGGAAACTTGAAAACCATGGGTTGCATCTCATGTAGTGCTTTGTTTAAGGTCGTTAGCTCGACTTGAACCCCCCAACTTATCCAATACAAACTTTCAACATTTTAAGGACCACATGTTTCTCTATGTCCACTAGATTGATATTTATTCTTTGTTTATAATTTTTGTTGTATGAAAACCTATGTTCTAAAATGAGTGGTAAAATCCAAGGAATATCAAAAATGGCTGATCCAGTTTCCTCTGTAGTATTTCCTATGACATTATGAATAATAACATATTTAGTGGTTTCAAAATAGGAAATGGTGACAAATGGAAGTTTTTGGCTATCCCCGATGAATGGAAACTTGATGGTGGATGGAAAGTCCTTTTGCTCAAGTTCAGGTAGGCTAAAACTTTCAAACAAAGGTTGGGACTTTGAATTGAACTCAGTTTCATTTTCAAAATTTCTCAACAGAATTGGTTCCTTTTGAATAGAATATTCAACCACCAAATTGGAAAGATCAGTTCCAGGAATGGGTATGGACTCAAAGTTTGTGATTTCTCTTAATGGTTCAGTGATTTGTATTTTTGAAAAATCATCAATGGAGTTATATTCATGAGACTCAATCCATGATGTCAAATTTCCCTCTTGTGAATACAAAAAATCATTTTCCTCTTGATTTAAACACCCATCAACAATTCCATGATCCTCCTCATCTTCCCCAAATATAAAGGTTTTCTCTTTAGTAAATTCATGAGAGGTTTGTGGGAAACAAGACATTTCACATAAGGTTATGGAAGGGATAGTTTGTGTTGGGATGGGTTCCTCAAAATTTTTAAATCTTTGTAGTTCTAACCTTAATGATGAAACCTCAAAATTCATTATCTCCATTTGTTGACACAATTTTTCAAGTAACGGTTGTGGATCATGATGGGTAAGGGGTTGAGAAATATGGTCTATTTCAGGTGGATAATTAAGTTGTTGGAATTGCACAGGAGGGTGTTCATATTGGATTTTTGGTGATTGAAACTCATTATATGTTGGGATGTTTTCTGGATTATAGGAGTAAAAACATTATGGTTCAGTAGGTTTTTGATTATCCCACCAGTAGAAACTAGGATGGTTATTGTACATCTCACGTGGTGTGGAGTGATCAAAGTAAGGAGAGGTTCCCCATGTTTGGATTTGTTCAAAAGGGTTTTCCATAGGAATGAAATTGGGGATGAGATAAGAGAAGTGGGATGTAAAAAAAAGATGATAGTGTCTAATATAACTTACTTAGGTCCCCGGCAACGACACAAAAATTTTATTCTCGCTCAAATTTACCCAAGAGATGAAGGTAGAACGGTCCTTGTAGTTTAGCTTGGGTTGTCGAATCCAAAGAGACCTAAAAAGTAACCTATAGACAGGTACATTCTATGGACTGTTTTTGGCTATGAAGTGGCCAACTTTGGGTTGATTTTATATGGGTTTAAGTGAACTCTAAGAGACTTAAGTGAATTAAAATTAAAAGAATGAGTTGATCCTAGGTTATCGCTCGGGGTGGATTGGACGTATTTTATTTTTAATGATTTCAATTTCTTAAATTTGAGATGGGTTCATTTAAGGAGATAAAAAAACATCATCACTTACTGGTTTAATGCCTACACTCTTTAATACTAATCACCTATACACTTTAAGGATCAAAGTTTTGATCACTTCAAGGTAAAGGTTCGTATTAGAACTTGAAGTGTGTGGCCTTAAATTCAACAAGGACGATGGAGTTTAAAAACCATCAAATAAAAATCTCAATTAAAGAAGTGATTATACATTAATGAGGTGATAAATAAAATCCAATCCCTCTCCTTGCTACTCCCTTGGATCAACCCATAAGTGGGTTATCCCTCCATTGGTCCCATGGTTTCAATGGAAGCGGAAAGTAGACTCATGAGGGAGGAAATAGAAAAGTAAAAAAAAACGCAATAAAATAACAATCACTCCACCGTTGTGTGATAATCTCACAATGTTTGGTATGAAAAAGTTCACACCTTGAACCAAAGGTATCAAAGTGATAAGGAGATGAACAGAATAATAAGAGAAGAAGAACTTTTATTAAGAAACAAGGATGATTTAAAACAACTTACATGTGGATGATAAATTTGAGACAACAAAACCGCAGCATAACATTACAATGAAAGAAAGTTCAAAGATTCCTAAATAATCCAACACCACATCCTTAAATAGGAATTTTTAAGCCCTTGGGTAGAGCCTCCAACAGTACAAAGCATCTAAATTAATTTTGGTAGGCCATAGGTGGTGAAAGCTTGTGGAATTTGGACTTTTCCACATTTGACCCGAGGTGGAAGCCAACTTTCATCCACCGAACCAACGTGTTTGGATGACCTTCTATATGGAAGAATCAGAGTGGGTCATAGAAGAAGAAAATGGCGCTCCGGATGGCTTCTAACCTCCTGTAAAAGTTGGGACCATTTGAGGTTATGTATTCCGAGATATGATCAAATTAGTGGGATGTTGTTCTGGGCCGCATAATCTGGCCCAGAAATTTATCTCTAACTTGAGCCACCTTAATGACCCCCATAAATGCAGAATTATAATTATCTCATGAAGAGTGATTTGTTCCTCAACATTTATTCTATCGTCTCACAACATTTGGGATTCATTGGGCCTGTATGTTGGGCCCCACAGTCTCATAAGTGGGATGGTGTCCAATCTGCCTTCTCTAGAATTGCTTCCATTAATCTCCAAATATCTCCATCATCGTTTATGAATAATCTATTGATCCCTGAATGAAAAATGTTCATATTTAAGTGTAGATATATTTAAAAAAATATCAAATTAAAATATTGATAATTACATTCCTTAGAATCAGATGACTCATTGGGTACTTTAAATGATGTTAAAAAATGTACCTCATAATAACGCATTTTAAGAAGGTATTACAATCATAATGTGAAAATGATGTTCAAAGTGTAAAATGCACTAAAATGGTGTTTATGAATAATAAAGAACATGAATATTATGTATATTAAAAATGAATATTAACCTCATTTAGTGGATAATCAATCGGCCATGTCTAATGAGCTCTTGAAGCAACATGAAAACATGGATGCGTATAGCATGATGTCCCACCTTAAGGATCTCTACCAAGAGAAGGCGAGATAATAGAGATATGACATCTAAAATGATTTGTTTACAACTAAGCTTGGAGAGTATGTGCCATCTAGGCCTCATGTAGTCATGCTTATTGGCTACATTGAATGCCTGGACATCTTAGGGATTAAGTTCTCGGATGAGTTGCGTACAGATCTCATCCTATCATCACTGCCCAAGACCTTCTCTAGCTTCATTGTCAATTATAACATGAGAAACAATGAGAAGAGTCTATCAGAACTTTTGAACTTAATTCTCTAGGTAGATAAGGACACGGGGCATGCAAAACCCACAGTCCTTATGGTGAATAAGAAAATGAAGGACAATGCAAAAGGGCAAAAGACTTATAAACGGTATGAAGCCCCCGAGTGTCGTCCTTCCAAGAAGGGGAAGATCTAGAGGTAGGAAAAGGAATGGGAGGTGGTGCGATTTTCATGTGGAAATAAAGGACACTAGAGGAGGAACTACACCCAGAAGCGTGGGGATGCTAAAGGTGCGTTCGTTATCGAGTGTAATATTTCTATTTCAACTCATTGGGTATTAGATACAACTTATGGGGCTTACATCTGTATTAAAATGTAGGAACCAAGTAGATTTAGAAAGATTACTAGAGGAGAGGTGGATCTTCGAGCTGCCAATGGCTCAAGGCTGGCTGCATTGGGTATTGGCGATTACCACCTCTCATAGTCAACTGGGATGATTTCAGTTTTACATAACTCTTATTATGTGCCTAGTGTTACCAAGAATATAATTTCTGTATCTTGTTTGGATATAGATGGATTTATTTTCATGTTTGGAAATACGGGTTTTCTCTTTTATAAGAACAATGTATGTTATGGTATGTCACATTTAAATAATTTTTTATATGTATTAAGTTACGAAAACCAAGTGTTGGAAATCGATAACGAAACAAACTCACATAACTCATACATCACCCCAGTTGTGGCATCACCTCTCAGTCATGTAAAAGAGAAGTACTTGAAAAAGCTCTGCCAAGATGGTTATTTGGAATCTACTGAGCTAAAACCACTTGATAAATGTCACACTTGTTTACAAGGAAAAATGAACAAGTCGCCCTTCGATGGACAAGGTGAAAGGGCCACAGAGCTTCTAGGATTGGTGCACACGTATGTGTGTTGACCATTTCTAGTAGAAGCTAGAGGTGGATTTTCTTACATCATTACTTTTACTGATGATTTGAGTAGATATGGATATGTCTACTTAATAAGGTATAAGTCAGAAGCCTTAGATAAATTTAAATAATTCAAGAATAAAGTAGAGAATCAGCTTGGTAAGAAGATAAAGAAACTTCGATCAGATTGAGGTGGAGAATATCTGAATTAAGAGTTCATCGATCTTCTACGGGAGTATGGGATTCTATCTCAGATCCCTCCTCCTTACACACCATAGTAGAACGGTGTTATTGAAAGGAGAAACCACACCTTGTTGGACATGGTGAGGTCAATGATGAGTCATGAAGATCTTCTATTATCCTTTTGGGGATATGAATTACAAACTGCAATATACACATTAAACCGAGTACCAACTAAGGTAGAAAATGGAATTCCATCTAAGTTATGGAATGTTAGGAAACCCATTTTGTCGCACACACATATATGGTGATGCGAGGTATTTGTTAAGGACTTATCAGGAAAAAAACTAGCACCCCGTGGCGTGAGGTGTATCTTTATAGAATATCCCAAGGAAACGAAAGGATATTATCTATATAAACCTTCAGACAAGAAAGTGAATGTCACTAGACCAGCCGTCTTTCTTGAGAGGGATCATATCATCAAGAAGGATAGTGGGAGCAAGATTGACTTCGACGAAGTTGATGCTCAAGATACATAGGAGTTGGTATAGGAACAAGTTCCACAGGTCCCCGTGTAAGAGGTTCCAGAAACACAAGTACTGCGTAGGATCTCAAGAGAGGTAAGGGAACCAGAGAGATTTGGTTTCCTAGTCACTGAGGATGGTGAATCATTATTATTGGACAATGATGAAAATATCTCCTACTAGTAAGAAGCTGAAATATGGATAGAATCTAAGAATTCTGACATGGATTCCATGTATCAGAACCAAGTTTGGGTTCTGGTCGATGATCCAGTTGATGTAAAGCCTATTGGATGAAAATGGGTATTCAAGAGAAAACTAGACATGGAAGTTCAATTTATCACCTATAAAGAAAGGCTAGTGGCTAACGGATTCAAACAACTTCAAGGAATTGACTATGATGTAACCTTCTCGCCAGTTTCCATGTTTAAATCCATAAGAATAATACTTTCCATAACAGCTTACCATGACTATGAGATATGGCAGATTGATGTCAAAATGGTATTCCTTAATGGTAACCTTCAGTAATATATATATATGACACAACCAGAAGGGTTTGTGACACCAGGTGAAGCCAAACGGGTTTACAAGTTGCAGAAATCCATTTATGGGTTAAATCAAGCATCCCGGTCATGGAACATTCGATTTGATGAAGCCATAAGGGAATTTGGTTTCACTAAGAACGAATGTGAGCCGTGTGTTTATAAGCTGTTTAATGGGAATGCAATAGTTATCCTAGTAGTATATGTTGATGACATATTGCTTGTTGGAAACGATGTACCAGTCTTACAGTCAGTTAAGGACTGGCTGAACAAGTGTTTCTCCATAAAGGACTTGGGTGAAGAAGCCTACATTCTAGGGATCAAGATCATTCGTGATAGATTCAGGAGGATTCTTGGACTAAGTTAGGGTACATACATTGACCAGATACTAAAGAGATTTAGTATGGAACAATCCAAGAGGGGATTGGTTCTAGTGTCACATGGATTACATCTTTCTAAGAAAATGTGTCCCCAGACACAACATGAGAAAGATAGAATGAGTAAGATCTCATATGCTTTGTCTATAGGATTAATCATGTATGCCATGTTATGCACGAGGCTTGTTGTTTCCTAAGTACTGAACATGGTAGGAAGATATCAAGCAGATCCAGGAGAACAACATTGGACTGATGTTAAGACTATATTTATGTATCTGAGAAGAACTAAGGATATGTTCCTGATATATGGAGGAGACAAGGAGCTTGTCATCAGAGGGTATGCTGATGATGGTTTTCAGACAGATCAGAATGATATGAAGTCACAATATGGATATGTTTTCTATCTCAATGGAGGATCTGTGAGCTGGAAGAGTTCAAATCATCCAGTTTTCACCGATTATACAGTGGAGTACTAATATATAGTGGCTTCGAATGCAGCCAAGGAAGATGGCTGGATTCGTAATTTTGTCCAGGAGCTTGATGTGGTGCCCGATAGTAAAGATCCTATCACTTTGTATTATGAAATACTATAATGGAGGCTCTTGCGAAAGAACTAAGGTCACATCAACAGATAAAGAAAATACTCCTAAAGTATCACCTCTTGAGGTATTTCTATCAAAGGGGTGAAGTTGCAGTGATTTTAGTGTCCACGGAAGAGAACGTGGATGACCCCATGACTAAAGGCCTATCTCAACAGAATCATGAATATCATGTGAGAGCTAGCGTATTAAAGGCTGTTAGCAGTTGGCTCTAGTCCAAGTATGAGTCTATTGGAGTTGGTGGCCTTGAACCAACTAATTTTTACGTTATTAATTAATAAAATCCTTATCACATCTTGATTGTTCTTCTGTGTGATATTGCATGTGATAATTTCCTAAGGATAACTGTTGCATTAAAGGGTCATAGCAGATCCCTGCTATGATGAGAACCCAGAATTTCCATAACAATATTATTGAATATATTTTCTATGGACGGATGATGTTATTTGTGGGAAAAAAATAATACAATCCATTAGGGGTGAAGACTCATAAAACTTTGAGGCACCTTCTCATGGTGTGCACCCTTGGTAATATCCAGGAGAATATTATGAGAACAAGACCCGCCAGTAGGAAATCCACATTTCATAGTGTCATTTGATGTTCCTATCTACGGACGTGTGTATTGGTCCTTAGAATTTAGGATTATTATTAATGGGTATTAAAACTCACATACATAGATGTATTGATGAAAACTGTGACGACACACTGTTCACAGTGAGGTGGGATACATTGGGTGCATCATGAGTAATACTAAATTAATAGACAATGTGAGAAAGGATTTGTAGCTTCTGTTCCACAATGGAAGTTGATATCTCAGGCCCTTTGATGGAATTGACATAACTTAAATAAATCTATGGACATGGTAAGGTATGGGTGAGTTCAATTTCGGAAAGTCAAAGAAATAATAATCGAGCACATGGGTTGATGACACTAGTATCCAACCCACTTGATTCGATATATCGTGAAAAAGGGATTGTATTACACGGTAAGCAATCGTATGATGTGACACATCAATGTGGCATCACCTTCTTTATCTTGGGTTCCTTATCCCGTTGCTAGACAGTAATCTTGGACTTTAGGCAAGCCCTCCTAATGGAAACGAGAAAGAGGCCTAGAGGGTCACACACTAAGTGTGTCCATGTATCTCAGTTAAATATTAATTTATCAAGTTAAATAAATATTATTCCCAACTGTGGTTTAATAATTATTTAAGGATGCTTGATCGCATTTATTTTGACACTAGTTATTAGAGAGAATATATTGTGGGGGAAATAACATATATTTATTAGCCAGTAATGTAGTTACATTTATTTAAGAAATAAATAGACATTACTCAAGTTATAATAAATGTGGTGGAGGAAATAAGTAAAAATGAAAAAATGATAAACACGTTGTGTACATTGAATGTACACACTGTTTAGTTTCCATATAAAATGAGTAAATGTCGTATATTAATGATTACACACTGTGTAGTTTTTTCCAGTTGGGATTTTGAGGAAATAATATCATTTTATTAAATTATATTTGTTACAATCAGCATGGGCGCATGTTAAGGAATTAATCATTTGACATGGGGTTTTAAATAAGAGTTAATGAAATAAATAAAATGCATAACGCATTTATTTATTGTCATAACTCTCTAAACTCAAACCAGATTATAAATATTATCATAACCCAAACATTTTTCCACAGATAATCATTGTGCCCAAAAATTCTAGAGAGTTCTCTCAAGGCCGAAAGAACTCTTTCCTCCAAGAATTCTCTCAAGATCGAGAGAGATCCACCACCACCGGATCAAGGCGATCGAAGGCAGACATCGCAAGCGAAGGTTATTCCGCTCTAACACCCGGAGATCCCTTCAGTGATGTATAGAGATAAGTGGAGCACATGTGGATCACTGCTAGAGTAATCCTATACTTGGATTCTAAAACTCAATGACGGATCACACTAGATCGTGACCAGAGACATCAACAAAGAAAGAATTCCATCAAGGTAATTCTAGTCAATTAATTAAATTAATTATAAACAACATATAATGATCATATATCTATGGTTATGGGACTCCCTCTTTTTTTCCGTTCTTCATTCTATTTCAAAGATCCATCATTTTACATCGTGATGGATCTTGGATTGATCGTTGTTAACGCTGAAATTAAAGTTGGGCCGACCCACCAAAACGCTTCCGCTGCACCCGGAACCTACAAAGAGAATTATGAAATGATATGGATAAATGATTTTGGAACATTTAAAAATAATTTAGAAGAATTATATAAAAATAAATGAGAGTTATATTTCGGTAAATAGAGAGAATGCATAACCTGAAGGAAAAAATGGTGGTTTGGGAAGAAACCCTTAACTTATATTCAAAAGTGTTCTACAATTGATCTTAATGTACTAGATAATAAAATTAATTAAATAAATTAATTAATTAAGATCCATTTATTTATGTATTTGATTTATTATAATTTTATTATTTTCATTTATATCTCTTTTGATGAATTATAAGATACAATTTCATCATTTAGGAGCATTCGTTTCCTTGGTTTTCATGATCAGTTACTTGTATTCATGTATAGAAAATCATGTAAAATAAGAATGTTTGTACAAAATTTATGATATGTGTTATTAATGAACATATATAATAATAATTGGTTATATAATTATTTTGGTAATTTTTGGTGAAGATGAATCATTAGATAAGACATTAGTGATAATCGTTTATATTATTTTGGAAATTTTTCGATCACCATAAATTAGTTTGGCTTTCTTAACTAATATTATGTATAAAAAATAGTTATAGAACATTAAATAGGATGTAATACATATATTATTGTCATTTTTAACCATAATATGGCTTTATGGGCAGTTTGGATGGAGGTAATGGAAATTGAAAACATTATCATCCTTGAATGTGTTAATTAACACATCATGGATGCTGTTTCATTTTTAGTACAAAAGGAGGGTGAAAGAGATGATGATGTATTATTACATTAGCACAGTAACATTTTAGTATATGTATAGTTCTAGAGTTATCATACCTTTTAGATGAGGTGAGGTGAGGAGAGAATTATAAAATAAAATAACTTGAAAAGAAATTAAAAGAAAGGAAAAAGGATTTTACCTCTTGAATCCTTATTCTTGAGAACCTCCTTAGGGGGATTTATTTTGGTCTTTTTTTGAGATAAAATGCTTATAGACATGGGGGAGGGGATTGAAAAGATATTTTAGTAGAACATGGACAAGTCTCAAAGTGAGAGAGGTTTGAGGAGAAGCGGTGGTGGGGGGTGATATTTATTTGGGAGGAGATGGGTGTTTTCTCATTATTTTATTCATTAATTTTTTATTTTTATCAAAGAATAAATAGTGAGAATTATTTTGACTAAATATAGTAATTAGTGCTTGTGAGTTCAAACCAATTGTCACTTACATCATCCATGACTCAAGAATGACTAAAAAATCCATTTATTTACTTTCACTGTAAATTACCATATTTCACTAGTCACCAAAAATTCAATTATTTGAGAAAAATATCAAAAATTACCATAACTTTTTTTTAGAAATTTAGAATTGAAAAATGGAATCCATTTTATGAAAATAATTTTATAAATATGAAAACTTTAATTTTTAATTAAAATCATCATTTATTTGGTAAATACTAATTTTAAAATTATGAATAATTTCACAACACTTTGAAAAATTAATCAAGGTCACATAAAATTATCATATAATGATAAAACAAAAAAATTAATTTATAAATAAATTTATGTAAATACATTTTCTTTTAAATCATTATATTAATTAAAAAATTGAAAATAAACATTTATTTTTTATGAAAATATCAACACATAAATAAAAACTTCTAAAACATTTATTAATATATAATATGGCAATATTATATCGTATTTTTATTTATAAGATACTTAAATTTTATTTAAACTTTCATGGGTGAGGTTAGTATTTTATTGGAAGGTTTACTATTCATAATGGTCATATTAATATTCCAAAGTTCATGTTACTATTTAATCAATATAGGTTCCTTAACTTCAAGAAATACCTCTTATTTCATTCATTATTTATTTATAATGTTTTTATTGTGTTATCTAAGTTATATTTTGAGTTTTATACTATATGAAATAATTATTAGAAGGTAATTTCCATTAATAAAATTATGGGTCATTACATTTTTCCCCCTTCTGAAATTTCTCTCTTGAAATTTCATTTTACATACTATGGTGAAACAACTAATGGTACTTATCCCTCATCACTTCCTCTAGTTCCCAATTTTCCTCTTAATACTTATGGTTCCATGATAGTACATTGACTAGGTGAGCAGTCTTGTTGTGTATAAATTTATCTTTATGATCCATGATCATCAATGGATGATCCTCATAAGAGAGATCATTTTCCAACCATACCACCTCTAAATTCAGTTCAAGTTAAGGATATGGTTTGTAATTACTCAAGATGGATACATAGAATACATTGTGTACTTGAGACATTATAGGTGGAAGTGCTAATCTAAAGGCCACAACTTCAATAAGATCCAGGATATCGAACGGCCTGATGTACCTGGGAATCAACCTTCTTTTCTTCCCTAATCACATGATCATCATCCATGGAGATATGATGAGGAATACCATGTCTCCAACCTTAAACTCCATGTCTCATCGATGATTATATATATAATTATTCTTTCAACTTTGGGATCCCCAGATATGCTGCTGAATGGTTTTCATTTTTTCTACCATTTCTTCGACTATTTCTAGTTCTAGCATCTTATATTCACTGACCACATCCTATCATTCTAGTGTTCTATATATTCTCCAATGAAGAGATTCATATAGATCCATTTGGATGCTTGAGTGGAAACTATTGTTGTACAAGTTCTCGACTATAGTTTGATGTTGGTCCCATCCTCCTTTGGAGTCCATAGAATATTCTCTCAACATGTATTCTAGAGTCTGAATAGTATGCTCATATCAGCCATCAGTTTGAGGATAATAGGCTATACTAAAATTCAGCTCAGTGTTTAGAGTATGTTGGAGACTTTTCCAAAATTTAGAGGTGAATCTCGGATCTCTATCTAATATAATAGATAGTGTTACTCCACGTAGCCTTACCACATATCTGATGTATATCTATGAAAGTTGATCCTAGGAGAAGTCCTATAAAATTGAAATAAAGTGATCAATCTTTGTAAGATGATCCATAACAACCCATATAACATTTATTCCTCTATATGTCTTTGAAAGTCCAGTGACAACATCCATGGTGATGTTTTCCCATTTTCATGTTGGTATGGGTAATGGTTTCATAATCCCCTTAGAATTTTCCCTTTTAC
This sequence comes from Viscum album, assembly GCA_963277665.1. Lineage (NCBI taxonomy): Eukaryota > Viridiplantae > Streptophyta > Magnoliopsida > Santalales > Viscaceae > Viscum > Viscum album. The sequence continues at coordinate 738,630,669 of OY728123.1, read as the reverse complement.
CCTTCACTTGATAACATACCAGGAAATTTTATGTATACTTAATGATATACTTCTTCAAATTGTCCCACCATTAGTTATCTCAGAGTTCTCAATACATCTTGGTTATCCTTGGGTGAGTAGATAAGGTTGAGCTATGTGCATCAATTTGAATATATTTCTATATATCTTGATTTTTAGGTACACATAGTCGTGACCCTCATCTTAAGACTCTATACTCATTAATTTTAAACTCATATGATTTCCCATTTCTGATAGCTTCCACTATTTTTTGAATTTCGACATCATTTATTTAAGCATCCTTTATTTTCTCTATAAAGGATGGTTCATAAATAAATTGAGAAGTTATTGATGATGTTAATTCCTTAATGATTTTAATGTTCATTCTTTGAAAGTATAAGAAGATTAGATCCTTCCCAATTCTCATCATTGATAAAGACACATAATCCTTTATACTTAGAGCATCCTCCACCTTATTTTCCATACTAGGATGGTAGTAGATTGAGCATTCATAATATTTAATGATATATAACCATATTATATAGCACATATTGAGATTCTTCTATGTGAATATATATTTGAGGCTCTAATGATCAATATATATGTCACACTTCTACTCATTGAGATAATACCGCCAGATTTTCAATGAAAATATCATAGATTCCATCTTCATATCATGCTTTGGATAGTTTTTCTCATGAATTTTCAACTTCCTTGAGGTGTTGGATATCAGTTTATCATTTTTTCACCTATAAGCATCCTAATACCATCTTTGATGAATTTATATATAACAAAAAGAGTTCCCCACTTTTCATAAGTGTGAATACTAGTGTAGTGATATGCCTCTTCTTCAACTATTTGAAGCAGTCTTCACATTCACTGGTCCAAAAAAACATTAACCCCTTATGATTAAGCTAGGTTAGTGGATTTGAAAATTGTGATAAGTTCCTCACAAATCTCTAGAAATACACAGCTAGATCAAGGAAGCTACGAATATCTATTACAGATGTTGGTCTGGGCCACTAATCAATTTTATTTATCTTGGAAGTGTCCATAAACATCCCTTTTTTTAGTGATTAAATGCCCCAAGAATGATTATTCTTCCATCAAGAACTCATATTTACTATAATTTTCATAATATTTACCCATTCTCAAAGTCTTTATCACAATATTAAAATGATTTTCATGTTTCTCCTTTCACTTAGAGTATATCATAATATCATCAATAAATACTACCACAAACATGTCAAGGTAATATCTAGTGGATCTATTCATTAAGTCCATGAATATTGCTTAAGAATTTGTGAGTCTAAAAGGAATCACTATGAACTCATTCTGTCTATAACTTATTCAGAAGGCAGTCTTGGTAATATCTTCCTTCTTCACCTTTAGTTGGTGATATCCCAACTGTAGGTCCATCTTAGAGAAATAGCTGACCCCACGTAACTAATAAAAAAAATCATCTATCCATAGCTGGGGATACTTTTTCTTTATCGTTATTTTTTTTAGTTCATGATAATTAATGAAGATGCACATTAATCCATCCTTCTTCTTAATGAATAGGACTGAAGAACCCCATGGTGAATCACTCGGGAATATACAACCAATGTCTAAATTTGTCTATAACTACTTATTTAGTTCTTCCAGATCAATGGTGTCCATTATATAAGATGTATTTGATATAGGCATAGATATAGGAATAAGCTCAATTAAGAAATCAACTTCTCTATTAAGAGGAAGAACAAAAAGTTCTTCAGGGAATACATCAATGTAATCCCTCATGATGGGCATGTATTTGAGAATGATTCTATCCTCTATCTTAATCATTTGAGATAGATATACATGCTCATAAAAAATATCATTATTTGAGAAGATGATTCTAAATTAGATTCATATTCCTCCTTACACTTTTATAAAATTGGATGATGCTTCAGGATGTGAAGAGTGGTCTCTCTTTCCAGACATTCAATGTTGGATTTATATAATGATTTATAATCCTTGACAAATATAGAATCAATATATACTAAAGAGAGTTTGAAAATATTTATTGAGAGGTTCATTCCACAAACATTAACTAGGGAGGAGTTATAAACTTTGGATTCAATAATTACACCATTTTCTATTCTCACAGATAACTCAACCACCAAATTTTTAGGTGGTGATTGAATAATACTACTAAACTTGCAATATATTAAAGAATTTGTGAAACTAGAATTAAATAGTGAATTCTCTATTCTTTAATGAGTAATCAACATACTTATCACCATATCATTTCCATGCTCCACCTCAGTAGTTGGGATATAATATTCCCTTCCTTGTTTCCTTGGAGGTTGTTGTTGTTTATTTTCTCCAATAACCCTTGGATTAGAGAAATGACTCTTGTAATTCCAATGTTCCTTATAGTTGAAACACTACACTACATGCTGAGTGTTGATATTAAGCTTCCTTTATTCTTTCACGTTACTGGGATTCTTCATATCCCTTCACCAGTTGTTATCCATATTCCCCTCTCTTCTACATTTCATTCATCTCTTGGTTCTATTTAATTAGTTTCCTGGATGCCTCTTTCCACACTTTTGACATGTGGGATGTTGGGTCTTCTTTCCATCATGATATTCATCTATTGATCCATCCATATTAAACTCCATTATCTATTTTTTTCCCTGGGACCATGAGACTACTGAGATTCTCCGATCACCATTTCAACCTTAAGGGAACAATAGACAATATCCTAATAACTATCAAACTCTGTAATCTACAATACTTTTCATAGACTTAGATTTAGTATGATAAAGATGTGATCCACTTTACCTTTAGTGTTCATGAAAAAGTTGGTGGCGTATCTTGAAAGCCTTGTGATGTGTGCCTCGTACACCCCAATATACTCATCTTCCTTTTTTTTGTCCAAGGAACTCTATTTTAATCTTAATATGAAGGGTTCGGGTAAAATATTATTTAAAAAAATTATCATAAAATCTTCCCATTGTAGGGAATCAATTTCCTCCTTGGAATTTGTGTTATTGATCATTATCCACCACTGATCGGATTCCCCATCAAAAAAAAATATTTTCATCTCAACTTTCTCTTCTTCTAAGCACTGGAGGACAAACAATATCTTTTCAATGGAGTTAATTCACTAATTCATGATGAGAGGATCATAAGACCCACTAAAAATGGTAGGCCTTTCTCATGAAGTATTTGACCACAACTTTATATCTATGAGTTGAATAAGGTTGTTCCACACAATTCAAGTTATTATTCATTACATGATCTAGTTAATAAATTATTATACTGAAGTTATTATCACCCATTCCTTTTATATTTGGAATATAATTAGGGAAATAATCAAATTTACTATCACATTGATTTTCGGAATGTGTTATTATATTTCCATCCATTAACTAAGAAAAAGAATGTACAACTAGGGAACTTGAATAGTTATATAATAGTCATATAAAAAATAAAATATTGAACATTGAAGTATAAACTTTTAAATGAAAAGTATATATAACTTTTGCTTCCCTGAGTTTCAATATAGGTTATCCATCATGATATAATTATCCCCAGGGTTATTTAAGAAGTGCCATAGTCCCAATCTCAAGAAATAAATAAACTACCCTCTTATACCAAATATATTGAACCTATCCTTTTACACATATTGTTATATGATTCTAATCATACAACCTAGTATCATAAAGTCTAATGCCTTTGGAAGATTAGATACATTATTTCAAAATAGGAAAATCAAACTAAAAACATCAATTATTTAATATTCATAATAATCTCCTAAATTCTATTGAGATCTTACATCTACACATGATAACATGAGGAATACATGGACAAAATAGATAAGATAAAAATCCCAGTAAGGGAATATTCATAGGAATAAACATATGCCATTTGTTAGAAGGCATGAAATAATGACATAAAAGTATTGAACATGAATAAACATAAGGAATAATAACATGTATAACATTGTAATATATAATCATAACATCATAGTAATTTTTAAAAATCATATAACATGGCATAAACATGAGTCAAGTCTAACTGCCCAGACTATATCACGTAGTGGACAAAGTCCAATAAAGGAATCAGGTTTAATACCTATCCCAAAATGATGGCTCACAAGACTAAACATTACGCAATGAATTGGAGTACTATCTGGGTGCACCCATCATAACATGTTCATGAATATGTGTTCCAAATTAAGAATCATACATAAGTAATCAAACATAACATAAGGGTTACCCATGGAATGAATTCAGTATCATAATCATCTCATAAGGCATAAATAAGGAATATCAGAATTATTTACTTGAAATAATGGATTTAAATCCTACATGGACATTCATATGGTAAAATAGGAATATATCATGAAAAATTATTCCCAATTTAAGTGGAAACATGTAAAAAAAGTGTTTAAGAAACTTTAGAAATGAAATATTTTGGTGTGGTTTAGGGAAAAATAGTAAAGAGGATTTGAAGATAAAAAGGAATATTTGTTTTCATAAAACTAAAAATAAACAAAGGTAGTTTTAAATGAGAAAATTAGTGATTTTAGAAAAATAATGGTGGATTAAAAAATACTATGGATGTTACTTGAAAATGGGTATGAAATTGGGAAGTTCTCTTTAATCAGGCTTGTTTATCAGTAATAATTTAGAAGGAAACCTTATTAAAACATATATATCACCAGAAAATAAGGATTATATGATATGGATACATAATTTTAGAAAATTTACATATAATTTAGAAAATTTATATAAAAATAAATAAGTGTTACATTAGGGTAAATATAGAGAAAGTGTAAGTTGAAGTAAAAATTGATGTTTGGGAAGAAACCCATACCTTACATCCTAAAGTGTTATGAAATTGATCTTAATTTACTTGATACTAAAATTAAATCCATTAATTAATTAATTAATAACCATTTAAACATGTATATTATTTATTATAATTTTATTAAGTTCATTTATGGCCCTTTAGATGAGTTATAAGACATAATTTAATTGTTTGGGAGCATGTGTTTCCTTGGTTTTCTTGATCAATTACTTGTATACATGTGTAGATTATGTAAAATGAGAATTGTGAGCATATGTATTATTAATGAAAAATAATAATATTAAATTTCCATATAAGTCATTTCATAATTTAGAGTGAGGATGAATCATTATATAAGACATAATTAATAATCATTTAGTTTATTTTGGCAGTTTTTCCATTATCAAAAACTAGTTTTGTTTTGTTAATTAATATGATGTATATAAATTTATTCTAGAACATTATATAGGATGTAATAAATATATTATAATCTATTTTAATGGTAATAATGGTTTTATGAGCAGTGAGGAAGGAGGGTAAGGAAATGGAAAACGTTTTCATCGATGCATGTGATAAATTAACACATCACAGATGATGTTTTCATATTTACTAAAAAAGGAGATGGGAAAAGAAATTATGATTTAATATTAAATTATGATAATAAAATTCCATTATATTTCATGTACTGTATTTATCACACCATTTGTTTGAGGTGAGTTTTTGAGAGAATGAGAAAAGAAAATAACTTGAAATGAAATTAAAATAATAGAAAAATAATTTTATCTCTTGAATCCTTTTTCTTGAGAACCTCCTTAGGGAGATTTTTTTTGGTCTTTTATTGAGAAAAAAGGGTCATAAAATTGGGGGATGGTATTGGTAATTTATTTGAGTATAATTTGGAAAATTCTCAGAGCATGATAGGTGTGTGGAGAAGAGGTGGTGAGATGAGGTTTTTATAGGGGATGAGAGGGGTGTTTTCTCATTATTTTATTCACTACTTTATTATTTTTCATAATACAACAACTAGCAAGTATTATTGTGACTAAATATTTTAATTAGTTCATGTGATTTTGAAACAGTGGACACTTACAGCATCCATGACTCAATCATGACTCAAAAATTCATTTATTTACTTATACTATAAATTATCATATTTCACTGTTTACAAAAAATTTAACTATTTTATAAAAATATGAAAAATTCACCATACCATTTTTTAACATGTAGAATTAATAAATGGACTCCATTTTTTATAAATAATTCTTTAAATATGATAAATTTAATTTTTATTTAAAATCATCATTTATTTTGGAAATACAAAATAAATGAAAAATGGGGGTTCAAAACCCATTGGGTGCAGGTACTATAGCAGTACTATAGCAGCAGCGGCACTGTAGCAACGGCGGGCACTGTAGCGGCGGCAGAGCACTATAGAGGCGGCGGGTACTGTGCAGTACTGTAGCAACGCGGGTACTGTAGCAGTACTATTCACAGAATGGGCTTTGGGCCAAAAAAATGGGCCTACGGGTCATGTAATGGGCTAAATGCCCACTGGGCCTTCGGGCTATGTAATGGGTCTCTCTCTACCCAGTTAAAGAGGTCTTTGCTTTGCTTTAATAATAAAAATGAGGCTTCGGCCCCAACCTTTAAAAAAAAATAATGACTAATTTCATAACACTTCAAAAAATTAATCAAGTTCACATAGAATTATTGTATAATACTAAGATGAAAATATATTAATCTATGAATATATTCAATGAAAATAAATTTATTTCAAATCATTATATTAATTATAAAATTGAAAATAAACATTTATGTTTTATAAAAAAATCAATACTTAAATAATAGTTTATAAAAAATTTCTTAACTCATATTTTGATATGGTTATATGATATTTTCATTTACAAGATATTTAAATTTTATTTAAAATTTTATGGGTGTGGTTACTGTTATATTGACTTATTTACTATTCATAATGGTCATACTACTATTCCAAAGTTAAATTTACTATTTCATTAGTATAGGTTCCTAAACTCCTAGAAATACCACTTATTTCATTCATCCTTTATTTATAAAGATAGTATTGTGACCTCTAAGTGATTTTATGAGGATGATACTATATAAAATATTTATAATAAGGGAATTTTCATTGATAAGATTTTATGTTGTTACAATTATGTTATTGGAGGAATTTTGGAAGTTTCTTTGATTTTGTTAAGAAAAATTCTTTCAAAATCCAATGATTTTATGCCATTATTATATTTTATTATAATCATGAAGAAATTAATGATCCAATCTCAAGATTATACACATATATAAATAATGTGTCTTTTCAATGGGGGAGTTGATGTTTCTATATACATACAACTAGATGAAGATCACCGAAAACAATCTTTTTGATGTAGATTACTGGATAAAAGGTGACTAGAAGAAGAAATTTAAATAGAGAGAGAAGAAAAACAACACAAACAAACACACATTATAAAAAAATATCATAATAAACATATAATTGGATAGATGAAAGTATATGGAGATGTAGCAGTATGATTTTTAAATGGGAAATGTTTAGATCTGAGTAGGTGTATATAGTTCTAGATGAAGTATTGAATAATGAGTTTTAGACATAAGTTATTTACATGCACTGGTATTAAGGAGAGAAAGAAATTATACATGATAGAAATTTTTATGAGTTTGTAAAAAAATGTAATAATTTCAAAAGGAAAATAAGAAAAAAGATTCTGAAGATGGATGTTGTGATCATATGAGGATATTATTCTATGTTTAAAGTCCACATAAGTTACAACCATGTAGTCAAACATATTCAAATCTATTATGTTTTTCAGAAAATGTATAATGATTTTTATAGAAAAACAATTTTTATATTTAATAAATTGGAATTATTTTATGTAACATGATGTATAAAGTTAGAATTTATGAAGAGTGATTAGTTATTAAGACAATATTTCAAGTTCTTCAGACAATAAACCATAGGAAAACATCAATCATACAGATGTTCATCTGAAAAACACTGTTGATTTTATCAAATGTAAAATTAATGGAATATCCACCAGACTAAATTTTCTGAATCAGTGAAATTTATAAAGATTGAATAGAGGAAAGATGACTCAACAAAGTTATAGGGATAGATAAATCAGTGGATAATTGGATAGAGGAGAACCATACATAATGTAATTAACAAAGTTATCAGTAAAACCTTATCATATAAAGTTTTCAATAATCTCTATATAAATTTATAAATCTCATTTAAATAATGTGATTGTGCTATTTTTAAGTTAGTTTTTCTTTCTAGATGGATAATGAAAATTTTATAATATTTTTCATATTGATGTTATGTATGTTTGATGATGTTTGGAATTGATGTATATTTCATAATGATTTATGATTTTTCTATAATAATCCTTAAGTATCAAGAAGATTTTATTTAATTTTAGTATCATGGGAAAATAATAAATAGTTTTTATAGTTCCTATTTTTGGAGCACCTGTATAAAGGGGGTGAAATGTATGATTGTAATTTACAATATAAATAGGGATAAAAAGGTGAAACAATGAATAACTTTTGTTAGAGTGATATTCTAACTAATATTAAATTTTTTGAAGAAGCGATACTATATAAAGTTTCTTATTAGAATCATCATATATAGGATTCTATTAGTACTAGAAGATAGATACTTCTATCTAGAGAGAAAATAAATATATGTGTCAGAGGTACTACACAAAAGAGTATGATAGGGTACAATACAAGTATATGAGATAAAGTTTTTGAGAATAGTTTTAGAAACATTATTTCTATTTATTAGAATAAATTATTGTTTTAAAGGTAGGGATTATTTCAGTGATGTGAAATAGACAGAGATGACTGTATGAAAGCAGGTTCACTGGACATACATTTATTAGATGGAGAAATTCTAATATAGAGTTCTAGATGAAATTTCTCAGAGCTGTTTAAGAATTATTCAATCATTATTGTTAGATTAGATTTGTATAAAAAACATTTCAAATCTACTAAGAGTAAACAATAATCATTCTTATTGGGTGATATAAGGACTCTATTAAGAGTTAGATCATGTTATATTAACTTCTTAATAGTAGTGAATTTCTATGGACCGATAGGAGTTACCATGGAATGAATATAGGTTCTATAACTAATAATTACTCTTTCAACTCTTATGGCCATGTTTAATTTTTTTATCATTTCATTATTTCATGTTGTTTATAATTTTTTGAAAATTATAATAACTATAACAAGTCACATTGTTTAATTTTATAGAATTTAAAATTATAAAATATCACTACCGATTAACCCCCCCTTATCAGTGGTTCAAACAATCCATTATAACATAATGTTCTTATTAAATTACTTTTTACCCTCTTTCTAATGGGGTAATTCCTTATCTGAAATGACCTAGGGAGGCCCACCTTGTAAAAATTTCAAATTATCAATTTTATACACCTTATTTTGTGAAAAAAATCCTTTATCATGAATTAAATATTATAGTTAAGGATTCCTACTTCATATGTTTCCATCACCATATAAGATTTACTTGAGGGGGACACACTTCTAGAAGGATTCCTTCCAATGGTGTGTAATCCCCCATTACATAAAACCATCAATTTCCTTGAACTGAAATATTATATGGGACTATAATATCTTGAAACACATGTTTTCACATAAAAAAACCCACCACTATATACAAATTTGTCTAAGGTAACCCCTTATATGAAATATTATACATTTTTATAGATCTTGCATAATCCCCAAACAAACTCCATGAGTTAATATCTTCCTATTGGTTTTCCAAAATGACTTTATTTGAGATCACCCTCTTGGGTTCTAAAATAACCTTGAGTTGAAACCCCCCACCTAGTTCCCAATAATTCATTTAGTGAAGATCTGACTCTAATTTTCCTACAAAAACATTTACCTAACTCATCTACTCATATAAAAAAGATAATAAATCTTGTGAATAATTCCTATATTTTTTATTTGTAGGTTCCATTCACATATTATCAACTTTTCATGTATTTAAAATTCTTGGAAGAGGTCCAAGATACATGTATAAAAAATTAATGCCTTTTTATGGAGGAATGACCCCATAAATAACCACATTGTTTATTAACACTTGACCTAAGGGTGTGACATGACTTTTTAAATGGAACCTTACATCATGGTTTTGGGAAAAATAATCTTGGAAGTTTTTAAATATGTTTAATGTTTCTATGAAAGGTGATAAGAAAGCTTTTAATTTTTTTGGTCAATAAAAAAATATTAAAGTTTGATAATATTTTCAAAAAATAGTGAACATAAATTGTTTTTCAAAAAAATTTCATTAAAAGAACAATTTTTGATGAATATTACATGTATTAGGAAAATTTATGAATGTCTATTTATTTTCTTATAAAAACATTAGAAAATGTTTTGTGGAAATTAAAATCTTACAATGAATTTTATTCTAAATATTTTTGAAATCCTGAGTCATAAAAAATATCATGCTCTAAACATTTAATAGAATGGGGGAGATATTTGTTCATGTTTAATAAGTTACTCCTAAAAATGTCTCTATAAATTCACCAAAAAGAATGTATTAAGAATTTTTTTTTGGATGTGATGAGTTTGTGGTTGTAAATTTCAGAATCAATGAGAAGGGGTTGATGACATGTTTCATAAAGGAAAATATTATTTGCTATAATGTTTGTGTTTTATATTTTTTATGTTCGAGGAACCAAGGAATATTGATTATGTACAATGGGATATATTATAGAATGTAATTAGATGAAATAACAATGGTATGGAGTCTATATAAATAATGTTTTTAGATTTATTTAGTTGGAAAAACAAATGCGCAATGTATATCAGAAAAAAATTTATGAAGTTTTGAGGAATATGTTTATAAAGGATTATTTAACAAATGTTTTTTATATATTTCATTGGACAGAGTTTGGAAAAATAATAAAATGAAATGATAGTTCTGATATAAGTCATTATATGGATTAATAGTTTGGGAATGACTACATAAGAGTTCATTTGAAGTTTGTAATGAAAAATATCAAATTTGAATTATCATAAGAAGTATTATTTGTAACAAATATTCTTACAAAAAAAATTAGCAGTTTAACGTTTTTTTTAATGTTCATTATATATATTTTAAAAAGATATCAAATATAAATACACTATTATGATCATTCAAAGCATAAAATATCATGGAAGTATAATCTATGATTCTCCTTGAGTTTTAGTGAAGCCTGTTGAAAGAATTGGTTTTTAAATTTTAGAAGAATCTTGTTGAATACTCTAGAATAATTTAAAAATATCCAAGAGAATTTTACTTAGTGAGAGATTTGATTTTTTTTCATTTATTAGGAGAGTAAAATTTGAATCCAATATTTTCTCTTTCTCGAGAATCTATATAAAAGATGTAATTATAATACACACTTTTTTACTCTTTATGAATGAAAATATAAAATTTATTAGAAATCGGTTTTGGATTGAGATACCTAATGAACATTTGAAATCTTATGTTGAACATTGATATTTTCAATTAAGGAATCACTTTTTTGAAGAAGAAAATATTATTTTTTTATCCAAGAAGTTATTATTAGAAAAAATAAAAAAAAGGTGCATTGATAATCATTTATATCTAGTAGAATAAGATAAAAAAAATAGTATGAGATATTTTTTTTATTATATATTTCACCAGATAGATTTTTACAGGTGGGAAAATTAGATAGAGTAATAAAAAAATAGGGAACATATGGACTTTTATGCAGAAGTCCATGTGGGACGTACTTTATTGCTATTAGGAAAGAAAGTGATGTATAATTTTTTTTCTAGAATGGAAAAAGTGAATGATGTTCAAGAATCACAGTGACAAAAAATTGAACCTATTGGTTAAGGTTTCAAAACGTTTTTAAAAAATCATTATTATATCATATTGTTTAAAAGTTAAAATGAATTGTTGTTTTTATCATAGTGAAATGAAAGTGTAGGATCTTCCATGTAAGACGTAACCACATAAAAGATTGATTTCCTTTGGATTATGTGGTATTATATCACTAAAACATAAATCACCTTTAGCGGCGGTTTTTAATAAACCGCCGCGAAACCCATTTTTTTATAGTGGTGAAACTCCCCCGCACCCAAGTCGACCCTCTTCTCCCCTCAACACTGATGACGCTTCTCCCCCCGATGAGCCTCAACCCTAACTCCAATCCCCTCCCGTACTGCTGGTGACCTCACCGCCTATAGCTGGTGACCCCCCTTCTCCCCCCAACACCCGCGATGTCTCCTTCTCCCCTGACCCCATCGAGTTACTACCCTAGGTCTGCTCCCCTCCCCTACTGATGGTGGTTTTCATAGTCATAGGTATTGTTTTTCATATTTTTTTGGAGCCTTCAGTGCATAGGGTTATAGACATATGCAACCCTTTGTGATCGTATCACAACTAAGTGGTATGATTTTGATAATTTTAGAATATGGAAGGAATCATATTCAATAGGATACACATTTTCATGTCTAGTGTTTTTTATGGGTTTTAGTAATGTATTTCTATAGGCTAGATCCCTTTCATGCTTTTTTTGGTTTCATTCATGATAGCAGTGTTTCATGTTTTAATGATCACATGTTTATCTTATGGATGATTTATTTATTTCAATTTATTTAAATTTCATTATCTTTTTTTCCATATTATGAATTTATTGGAATATGGAATGTTTTAAATAAAAACAATGGATGTTTAATTGGAATTGCTTTCTAAATAAATTACTTAATCAAATTTGTTTCATTTTTAAGATAGAACAAAATTTTCCATGGTCATAAACATTGTATAGATTCATGGTGGTATATTACTATGAATTTTTCACAGACCTTTTATATTTTATTGGGTGTACGGAGGTATGATCTTCTATTATGTAGATAAATAGAACAATTTCATGTATCTTGAATGCATCTCTGGGTTTTTGTCACTTCAATGGTGGGTTTGGATAGTGGCAATAGATAGTCACAGGGAGACTTTGTTTTAGTTTCTTTTCAAGTTTATCTTTCTGGATTGGTTTATTTATATCTCATGGTCATGTAATTTTTCATCCATGATGTAATCTGATTGATTATATTTATCTTGTTATATATTAGAGATATTTTCTTGTCATTTAAGTGTGAAATCACTCCCTTGGTTATGTGTGTTGATACCCAGGTGCTTGTCACTTGCCTATGGTGATCAGGAATACTCTTTGGGACCCATGTTGGTTCATTTAAAAATAGTATTATAGGAGGTTTTATTTCTATGTGTGGTTGGTAATATGGAATTATTTTATAAAAATCTCTAGGAGTGTGTCCATCCATGTTTCACAACACACATTGAACTAAGTTATCTTTATGTGGAATCAATTCTTTTACTTTTTTACTATACTTTTCTTCTGTTTTATTTTATTTTCATGATTTTATTTATAACTTGCATCTATATAACTAAAATGCCAATTTTTTCATTGGTAGAATGTTTGAACTTTCAAAATGGATACTGCTAACTTTCATCCTTTTTATTAGTTCTTTTAGATGATAAACCTTTCATAAACTTCTCAAATTTAGATTCCAAGGCCTCTTACATTCCCTATGTGAAATATTCTTAGGAGGTTTTTTTATTACAATATTATTTCACTTTTTTCTAAGGATGATTTTTATTTATTCACTAACTTATATGGCCTTATGTTCTTATTTGATTAATAAATAGGTTGATATGAACATGGAACAATCCTATGAATACTACTTTTTCATACATCACACACATTTTCAAAATTTCCAATTATTTTTTATGTATACATGTTTCTTTTAACATATGGATGTTTCTTCTTCATATATGGATTTCTATCCCTTATAATTGGATTTCTTTCTAATTTTTCATTTAACAGACTATAACAATAATCTAATTCACAATAAATGAATTTATCGCAACAACAACATTGATCCATAACCCATGATCATCTTATTTCATTTGAATAATGACATTAGGTCTTGTTTATAACTTTTCTAGATCTTTTAGGGAAACCAACCTCCTTAATTTCCTTATCAACCTTAGATAAGGTGGAATATTCCATCAAACATTTCAAAATCCATACTTGTACATATTTTTTTCCTACACACTGCCTTCATAAAAAGAGATTTACAAACATTTTTACGAGATGGTAAGGAGGGTAACTCTTCCTTATTAGTGGTATAATTATACTAAATTAAGTGCTTGATATCCCTTATTATAAACCAGATTCAATATGACATCATTGATTCTCTTAGTTAAGGCTTTGAAACCTCTTTTTATTCTAGAATAATCCTTTTTTTATGTAATTAGAGATTCAAAAAGTGACTTTACTTCAACATGAAACTTCTAGATTAAGTTTTGAAGAAAACAAAGTGGTTTCTTAACACCACTTACTGAGTCATGATCATCCATGACACGTTGGGATCATATTTTATATCAAATGAGACTTGAAATAATTATTACATCACCTATTTCATGCATTTTTTTCGATTTAATCAGATCTTCCTTTTTGTGAATAACATGTACTTTATTAGAACATCCACCCCATGGATCATATCTGCCCTTAAATATTGGGACACTTTAAACAATGGTTAGAATTGTTTAATTTAATGGGAGAGGGGAACCTCCAACTTTCTTAAGTTGAGTAATGTGGTTGGACTTTGTTCACTCAACCTAATCTCCCAATTTAATTCCAATCCTTTGTGTTGGTACCGCTTTAGATGACACCACTAGTGGGTGATTTACCATATGTATTGATATAGGAAAACCTTATGTAACATATTTTTATATTTTTTCAACTAGTATATATGAATCTCTTTCTCTATTTAGTAATAGTTATGTGCTTTAATTTTTTTTTAATATTTTGTAGGCACATTGTGATATACATGGATAAAAGCTGGATCACATTACCAAGGAATGAACCACAGTATATTAAGGGTTTGAATGATTTTTTAGATCATTTAATTTACAATCAATTCATTGAAGGGATAATAATATGTCCATGTCCTAAATGTAAATTTAGAATATGGTTGAATAGAGATGAATAATATGAACATTTAATATTGATGAAATTCCCTAGTCAATATTTGCGTTGTATTTGGCACAGAGAATCGAATGTTACAGAAAGGTTGAGCACTGATGTCAATCCACAGAATGACCTCCCAAATTCGTCGATAATGGAAAATGAAATACAAAACCTTATAAATGATGCATTCAACACTTCAAGAGACCACCATCAACATCAAAACATATCGGAACAACCATATGAGGGTGCTACAAATAGCAAAGAGACAAGTGATGTTATTGAGACTGTAGGACAACCATATAAAGATTGTAACATATCGTTGGATCATCCTCTTGATTCTGTGGAGACTAATGTGAGAGAAAACTTCACTGAGGAAAATACGTTCCATGATTAAGTTGACTATGGAAATCAAGAGTTGTATAGTGGATGTTTGAAATATTCAAAACTTTCTTTTATGCTGAAGTTGTACCATATCAAATGTCTATTTGGAATTACAAATAACAAAATGTCCATGATATTGCAATTATTGCGGGATGAATTTCCTGAAGAAAACATCCCCGAGTATTTTTATGATACAAAAAATGTTGTTAACAGGCTTGGTCTGAATTATACAAAAATACATGCGTGTACCAATGATTGTATGCTTTATTGGATAGAAGATTCAAGTAGACAGGATTGTAAAAAATGTTTTTCTTCTAGATGGAAGTTAATGGGTGATGTTGGAAGTCTGAATCAACATACTTTCATGAAGAAGAATAAAAGGAACACACCTGCAAAGGTTTTGCGTTAATTTCCTTTGAATCCTCGATTGCAAATATTACTCATGTCATCGAAAACTGACGAACACATGAAGTGGAACTCTATAGATAATAATAATGATTGGTTAATGAGACATCCACGAGATTCAAAATCGTGGAAGAAATTTGATTCATTACATCCATATTTCTCAGCTGATCCTAGGAATGTTCGATTGGGATTGGATACCGATGGATTCAACCCATTTGGGACTTTGAGTACCAGTTATAGCATTTGGCCAGTTTTTTTGATCCCTTAAAATCTACCTCCGTGTATGTGTATGCAACAAACGTCTTTTATCATTTCAATTATTATTCCAAGAAAACAAATGCCTGGAAATGATATTGATTTATACTTACAGCCTTTCATTGAAGAATTATAGGAGTTGTGGAGCAACGGTGTTGAGACATTTGATGCTTCTTCTAAGAAAATGTTCAAAATGCATGCTTCTTTAATGTGGACAATTAGTGACTTCCCCGAGCTTGGGAATTTATGTAGTTAGAACACTTACACGGGTTTGGATTGTCCTGTTTGTAACTTTTTGAGCCCAAATGGCTACCTCATATTAGAAAATGGTGCTTCTTATGCCATCGAATATTTCTCGATGCATCTCATAGATTTTGGAGAAACAGATCAAAATTTAATAGTTTCATTGATCGTAGACCACCTCCAAAGTTGTTAACTGGTTCTGAAATATTGACACAACTAGGAAATGCTAAAACAGAATTTTGGAAGGTTCTTCATTTGAATGATAGCGGGAAACGGGTTCGAAGTGCATCGTCATGTGAAATCAGAATGCAACAATGGTAGAAAAAACGTATATTCTTCAAACATATTATATTTATAATTTAATTTGTTACAGTATAATCTTGATGTGATGCATATTGAGAAGAATGTCCTTGAAAACTTGATTTTCACATTGCATAATGAGCATGGAAAGTCAAAGGATAATCTAAATGCTCGCAAAGACTTTCAAGCAATGAACATAAAATGTGATCTCTGTCCAGATGAGAATGAAAAGTATCCTTCGACAATTTTTGCAATGAAAAATAGGGATAAAGATACATTACATCAAATTTTAAAGAATTTTAAGGTATCTTATGGGTATTCAAGTAACATCTCGAGGTTTTGTTGACTTGAATAATCGTAAGTTACATGGATTGAAAAGTCACGATTCACATATTTTGTTACAATAGTTACTACCATTGGCATTGCGTACATTATTACCTAAAAAAATTACTGTTATTGTACTCCAATTCTGCACATTTTTCAGACAACTATGTGAGAAATCTATACATACATTTTAGCTTGAAAACCTCCAGGAGAGGTTTGTATTAACCCTTTGTGCAATGGAGATGATCTTTCCTCCGTCGTTTTTTACTGTAATGATGCATTTTACTGTGCATTTGGTTGAGGGAGATAAATTAGGAGGCCACGTTCATTATCGATGGATGTAACCAATTGAGAGGTACTTTATTTATATGTTTTTCAGTTAAGTAAACAATTTTTGGCACTTAATTAAAATCATAATTATGTTTATTTTATTTCACATATATCTTGGGCATTTGAAATCATACGTGAGAAATAAAGCTCAACCAGAAGGCTCTATTTCTGAAGGCTATTTGGATGAGGAGTGTCTTACCTTTTGTTCTAGATACTTAGATGATATTGGGACAAGATTTAATCGAGTTGGATGTGTTGACAACACATCGAATCAATCTCAAATACATCAGAAATCAAAAATATTTCTTGTTATTGGTCGATCAGTTGGGAGGACCTCAAATGTAACACTGAAAAAATTGGAATTATTATAGGCACATAGATATTTGCTGCTGAATAGTGAAATTTTTGATCCATTTATTGAAGAGTTGAGGATACAAACAAAGACACGAATGAGATTCCAAACATTAAATGAGAAAGATATAAGGAAAGATATTAATAAAGAGCTTGTAGAATGGCTTGCACAACGTGTAAGTTCATAAATATTGCAATAAATATGAATATTAGTTTGACACATATATTTTGTAAATATAATAAAGTATATTTATTTTTTTAGATCATGAATACTGATACTCAAGTAGAGGTGTTATAATATTTGATGTTTCTTGCTCGAGGTCCTCTAAAACAAGTTAGAAAGTTCGACGCTTACAATGTGAATGACTTTAGATTTCATATAGTCGATCAAGAAGAGGGTTTGAAAACAAAGAATAGTGGTATATTTACATCTTCTAAATAGGAATTCTATAGAAAGATGATTGATATTATTGAATTAAACTACCATAGGAATTTTTCAGTTGTTTTATTCAAATTCAATTGGGTTGATATTATTAGAGGTGTTAAAAGAGATTCCTTGCAATTTACTTCTGTGAACTTTTCTAGCTTGATGGATGTTGGTGATCATGAACTGTATGATCCATATATCTTATCATCATAAGAAATAATGGTATATTATGTGAATGATATTGTGGATGATGGGTGGAGTGTAGTTTCTCATGAAATAGAAAGATAATTGTTTGATATGGATGATAAAGTAGAAGATTTGACCTCTGAAATTGAATCTCATCAAAAACAAGAAGCAGAATTATTTGTCCATCATGATATTGAAAATATTAGTCTAACAAGGATGAATGAAGTGGATGAAGTAATGGAGTAGGAATCAGACATGATTGAAGGGTATGCACATTTATTTATTCATTCAGCAACCACTTATTTCATTTATACAATCATTCATTATCATTGTTATGTATATTATTTTTGTTTATAATGGGAATCTATTATCATTTTTAATTTTTATTCTTCATATTTTTTTTGAAATATATATTCTGAACTTTATTTTATTTGATTAAATGACAGGAATTCCAAGGAGGAAGTGATAAAATGTTTCATCCACTACTGCGACAGATGAGGATCAATTTTTCTCCCCCCCAACGACATATGAGCCACCGGATACCTGCCCCCTACACCATCTCCTCCTGCACCATCTCTCACACCATCTGTGAGAGTCCCTTTAGAATTTGAGTCATCGACTCCCCCTTCAGTAGCCTCATCAGTAGGGTGCCAGCGCACCACTTCTAGTTCATCACGGACATACTGGAGGGTCACTGTTATAGGTACAAATTTTAATATAAATAAATTTATTACACTTTTTTTATACTAAGTGTTTGTTCATTAAAGATGAAGAAAATGAAACTGTGGAGAAAAATATAAAAAGTTCAGATGTGTGGAATATGAATGGGGAGAAGATAGTTGTCCCATTCGATTCATATAGGGTCCATACGGATGATGCCACGAGATTACTTGGCCAAATTCTAGGCCAGCTGGCAGTGGAGCCCATTTCCCTTCCTATTTCTTATGATGATTGGAGATATATGCCTCCATGTTAGAAAAATAATGTTTTTGATTTCCAAATAAAGGTAATTTTAATTCATTATGGTGTAATTGAATGTCATGTTATTAATATGTTCAAAATGAATTTCTGTATATAGATGTTTTTCCACTTTACAGTTGCTGATGTGATAGCACAAAAGTAGACATTAAAAAATCATGGAAAGAAATAGAAAGACTTGAAATGGAGATTGTGGGGAGATGTCAACGATACTTTATTGACCGTCCAACAAATGTATGAGAAGCTTCCCAATGGGGTACCCTAAGAACAGTGGAATGTTTTTGTTGAAAGACATCGGGATAAGAAAAAGATGGTATTTAAATATATATTATTATATTAACCTCATTTTACATTTATACATGTATATGAAGAGAAGATGACATTGAATACATTACTATTAAATTTCATTTTTTTATTTCAGGATCTCTCAAGAAAGAATGCATCAAGTCGGGCAAAGTAAGTCATCCCTCACACTGCAGACTCAAAAAGATTTTCTTGAATCCGATCGACTCTGGTAATCTTTTCATTAGTTTAAAAATTTATAAGATAATATTATCTGTTTAGTATATTAAATTTTTTATTTTATCTTTGTTTAATGCAATCATAGAGTTTATGGCACGAAGCATCCCGAGCTGAATTGTGGTTGGATGTTCACACAAAATCTGATGGAAGTTTTGTTAATGAGCCTGCCAAAGAAGTTGGGGTATGAACTCATTTTTTCATAATAATAACTTATTATCAGTTTTAATTATGTTAATATATATTGATATTTGATTTATAGGTAAAAATTAAAGAACTATGAGATTCTAATCCTGACCAGTCCTACTAAGCTCCCACAATGACCCGGTTGATAAATTCCTTGGGAAGGAGCATCCTGGTAGAGTGCGTGGGATGAGTTTAGGACCTATACCATATGAGGTTTTTAGTAGTCCACCGGGGATGTCAGCTACATCTACTCCTGGTTGTAGTTAGCCCATACTTGGAGATGCTAAGAAAGAGATTGTTTCTCTACGAAACACAGTTCACGGGCAGGGGGATCATATATCCGCTTTGTAGAAAGAGTTGACTAACATACGTCAGCAGATGAGCATATATTCCCCGGTGGTACTGTACTGACTGGTGGTGAGAAGGTAAATCAAAAAAAAATCAAAATAATTTAGTTTGAAATCTTTTATTGGTTTTAATTTTAAATATAAATATACAACACTATTTAATTTTCAATATAATGTTCTTACAGGTGGTAGTCAAAAGTGGAGATGGAGGTGTAGAGGGTGAAAATATGTGTTCATCATCGGATAGTGATTAGTTTTATTATTGATATGTTGGAGGTGGAGATGGTGATGATATGTGTTCATCGTCAGTTTGTATATGTATCATGTGGGGCACATATTTTCCACCAAACATTTTCATGAACTAACATTTTCTTGATTTTTCATGTTTCCTTTTATTTACATTATTGATTTTTGATGTTTCCTTTTATGTATTGATTTCTTGAGTGTGGTTTTCATATTTAGGACACAACAACCTACATCAGTCCCCTACCAAAGCATTAATAGAACTAAACATTCTATTTCCAACAACTTTACCATAGTGATGAATAGAGAAAAAATTCGGAATGAAAGGGTTGAGGGATGTCATGGTATGCATATTATATAGTGTTTACTCATATATCTTAATTAAGTTATTATATATAACAATAAAGTGTGGTTATGCGGGTAACCATGAAAGGGTTGAGGAATGTCATGGTAAATAAGTGTTCATGGATGAGAAAATCTCTAAGTGGTTTTGGTATTTAGTTCAAGGGAGAGGGTAGGGTCAATTGAATAACAATCCTTATAGATTGAGATCCTAGGTTGTCAAGATAAAGTTGTGAACAGAATAGTTATATGATCTCCATTTTGAGAATGACTCATATGTTGTGGGTGATCATGTGGTTAGACTTTGTATGACTAAGATGCTTTGGGATATTCAATTTACTAACATGTAGTGGTTCATGGTAAGTGGGTTGGGAACATAAACCAGATATGAACAGACATGATTAATTGGATCATGATTATAGTTTTACGATCATGAAGTATGGGAGTGTGTACCCATTAGGTTTGGTCAATATTAAGTAGGATTATAGGAAATAACTAGTGAGACAGCTCCCAGAGGATTACTCTATAGTGGGAAGAAGAGAGTGTGTGTTGGTTTTTCATTCCAAAAAAATACATGCTATGTGAGGGTAGTACACACTTGATATGTGTTGTTATCAATGAGTTTTGAATCATTTATTATACCAGATGAGTGTGGTATGAATATTTTGGTATTATTGGAATTTTTTTTTAGGGAACTAGTACAGAAGCTACAGAAGCTGCTGTTTTTTTGTAAATCTATTTTTAGCAGCGGTTTAAATCGCCGCTACATGTCAGCATTTTTCTATTAGCGGCAGTTATAACCGTCGCTAAATGTAAACATTTTTCTATTAGCGGTGGTTATAACCACCACTATGGTATTAAATTTAGCAGCAGTTTTAACCACCGCTATAATATCCCATCATCTGCGGGAAGTTTGCGATATTTATGATCTTTTTAGCGGCGGTTTTCCCGGCCAGGGACATACATTTTTTTAGTGGTAGTTAGAACTGTTGCTAAAAAAACTAATCCCCTGCCCAGCAAAACCACCCCTAAAAAACATCGTAACTGCCGCAACATGCACAAACTACGACGATTCCTATAAACCGTAGCTAAACGCCTATAACCACCGGCAATAGTGTCCTGACACACAATTTAGTGTCGATTTTAGGAAACCACTTCAGAAGCATATAACAGTGGTTTAAACCGCCACCATACCCAAAAAAAACCGCCACGAGCTGTGAATTATCTTATAGTAGATTATTTCCAGACAATGATAAGGAATAACTACCCTTACTTAGTTGTGAACCTTTTAAATTCTATTGTTCGTATAGAGTGTTCTTATGTTACATCTTTTATAAAATCTACAAATATTTAACATGAGGTGAAGGTTGCTTTTTAAGATAGAAATTATAAAAATAAATGATCGTTTATTCAACCCTACATATCTAAGTGATCACATAGACCCTGTTGGTTCCATTCAAGTGGTATCAGAGTGAATCCTTCCTTTATTGAATCTTTTATAAAGATTCATGAAAAATATAAGTTTCTATGGATATTCATAATTCTATGAACAACAAGGTGATTCAATTTTTTTATAGAAATAACTATCATATTTTAAAATATATAATGTGTCTTTTTCTTATGCCCCTTGTTTATGAAGTAATAAAATATGCTATAGATGGATTTAGTCATTGTGAAAAGAATGTTCCCCTTACAATATATGATAAGAAAATCTTTGAAATTGATGTGAGATTTATAAATATTATACTTTATTCACCCTTTTAAAGTAATTTCTCTTAGAGATTAAGGAGTTTTAATGACTAAAGGTATTAGAGAAAAGTCAAACAAATATCTATGAAAGAAATATGAAAGTGATGAATGAAATGTTAAAAATTTATATTTTTTACATATGAATATCTTATAATTGGTTATATGGAATATATTTGAAATTTATTCATATGGTTAAATGACATTTTTATCACGATAATATGTTTTGGTGATAAATTAGAAGATTCAAAAATTGTTGAGATGATATTATGAATTATAATAGATAAATTTGATAATAAAGTTTTATCATGGGAGTTTAGATATATTCAAACTCTACATCTAATTGATCTATATAGCATCCTACTTACTTAAAAATGGTAATAGATAAGGTTATGAAAATAAATGTGATGTATGGTTGGAAAATCTCCTTCAAAGCTGCAAAATAAGGAAAATTTGATAATTTTTCTAAAGATGAAGATGTTTGTGAGTCTAACATTGAAAATGAGGTTTTTAAAATTTTTGATAAATTAATTTATATTTTCTAAAAATGTGAAAAGGGTAACATGAAAGTACAAGTATAAAGATCTGAATTTGAACCTGGGTTCATCCCTCTACAAATGCTGTGTAATTTTTTAATAAAGAAACATAAATAAATACACATCATTTATTACGATAGAGGACCTTTTCTAGTCTAGGTTCTGGAAATTAGATACATGAAATACATTACAATAACAACATAAATATAAAATAAAAACATTGATTTTATTTCCACAATAGTGCTTCAATGAAATAAGTACCCTAAACCTAAAAAAGGGTTTATAATTCATAGGGTGAGGATAAAATTCACAGTAATGGGGTTTAAAACAACTGATAAATTATTTAAAAACATTCATTAAAATTTAAATATACATACTTAAAAACATATTTCCACAACACCTGAATATTTTTATAAAGATAGTATTTCTCCAAAATAATGATAGTTGACAAATTCATTGGGGATTCTCCTTCAAAAATATTAATTTTCTTATGGGTCATTAATAATACATGGAAGACCATATTAAAATCCTTAACTATGGTCACTAGTCATCCCTAATACTTATGGGTTGACTCCCCATAACATCACACATTTCACCAGTGCCAAAATTTTGAAGACATTTTCCCATGGACCCACCTTTCTTATTTCTTACCCAAATTCATTTCTAAAATACTTACATAATATTATTTCCTATGAAAGAAATCATTCTTTCTCAAGTAATCACCATTTCTTCAAAAAGGTTTTAAAATCATTTTATATAGAATCACATGATTGAAAAAAAACTTTTATTTGGAACTCGTATTTACGTAAAACATGGATTTAAGTGCGTGCACGATAACATAATTCTTAGAATGTCACATATTGGCCAGATGACTGTTATACATAGTCATGCATGATATGCCAGATGATGCAGATGCAGATTCACATATAAAACAATAATTTGACTCATAATTACACATAAAATGATAAGGTTTATCACATGAAAGTGTGTAACCAAGGTAAAAATAGGAATTTAAACTTACATAATTCTTTTAACTTTAGTTTTGAGGTTGATAAATGCCATTTATAATTTCAAAATAAATGAGAAAGAATGACTATGCCAAATAATTTCATGCTTAAATGTACACACACACACATATGTCTATATATTTAAATATATGTATGTATTTATTACCATTATAATAACAATTTTGAAAACCAAGATACTCCCATATGTACATAAGTTCTTAGAAATAGAATTCAAGATAAAAAACCCTTTAAATATATATATATATATATATTTATTCTAAAAACAGTAATCCATATATGTGTATATAGGCATGTATATACACATATGTGTGTAATACTTTGAATAAAGATCATAGAATTTTATACAAAATCACACCCTTATAACTATAAGATTTTAGAAATAGATCTTTTAAATCATGAAAAATTATCACATATAGAGTTTGGATTAGAAAGAAATGGTTTTATGTTTATATATATATATATACACACACACACACACACAGATATATATATATATATATATATATTTATGAAATCAAATGGAAATTATCAAATATACCCCTTACCTTAAATGTAGATCGACTAACAATGCTCGGACATACTAAGAGAAAAGTATGAAAGGTGAAGCTGACAAAACAAGTTACATAGGGAATGTATAATAATTTTTACATATATATTAATTTGAGGCTTGTTTCACAAGCTGAAATTTGAAATATTTGGTTCGGTTCATACGCATCGTTGTTTCAAAAGATCCAAAAAACATAACTCATTTTCCCCTCAGTTAAATTACCTTTGTTATTATTTTATGTTATTTATTTATCTTTATATATTATTTTATCAAGTCACTTTATCATATTACACAGGTCTCTCCCCCCATTATTTTGACATGCCACAATTTATTATAATATATTTTATTTTATCTCTTTATTTTTTCATGGATGTTTTTTATAATTTTTTTATTTTTTATCACTATTTTAGCATCTTTGTTCATCACGCTTTATTTTTTTATTTCTTCTCAAGTTCCCCTCTCTCTTTGGAAGTCCTGATTAGATTTTATCAAATCATCTTTCCATGTTTTAACTTTTAACTTTTTTTAATCTTTGATTTCACGTTTTTTAGAAAAACATTTTATATAATTAGTTTTTGTATAAATAATTAAAATCACAAATTTTTTTACACATAATGTGCATTATTTTATAATAAAATAATTATATATATATATATAATTTGTAAATTTTATAAAAACACAATATAGATTCATATATTTGTAAAATATATAAACTTAAAAATAATAATTTTATTTTAAAAAACTATTTAACCTTAATTATTATTATGATCAACACAATATTAGAACAAATTATAATTTTTCAGATTTTTTTCAAATTAATGGTATAATTTAATTATGTTTAGTATCATAAATATTAATATATATATATATATATACATTTCTTTACATATGTGAAAAATATAATCATTTTAATTTTTAAACAATTTTAGTTATTCAAATATTTTATTTTTATAAAAATAATCAACAAAATATATTAATATCAAAATACTATATTAAATAAATTAGTACCACATTTAAAGAAAATTTTTTATAATGGAAAATTGAAATAATTTTCTTGTAAAATAATAATATATTTAAAACATTAAACATATAATAAAATAAATAATACATTTTAAATTATTAAAAAAACATTTATTTAAGAATAATTTAATAAAAATACTATTTTAATTTTTTGGTTGTTACATTCTTCCCCCTTTAATTGAATTGTGTCACTATAATTCGTTCGTTCCCCTAGAGAAAAGAATGATACACAAGTGACATAATTTTTTTTGTTCCAATTTTCAAAAATTAACTAAACTGTTCCACTGATACAAATTATAAAGACCTAAATCTGAACCTGGGTTCAGCCCTTTACAAATGTTGTGTAATTTTTTTATAAAAGAAACATAAATAAATACACAACATTTATTACAACAAAGGACCTTTTCTGGTCTAGGTTCAGAAAAATTAGATACATGAATTACATTACAACAAAAACAAAAATACAAATTGAAAACATTGATTTTACTTCCACAATAATGCTTCAATGCAAAAAATACACTAAACCTGAAAAAGGTGTTATAATTCTTAGGGTGAGCATAAAATTCCCAGTAAGGGGGTTTAAAACAACTGATAAATTCTTTAAAAACATTCATTAAAATTTAAATATAAATACTTACAAACAGATTTTCACAACACTTGAATACTTTTAGAAAGATATTATTTCACAAAAATAATGATAATTGAAAAATTCATTGGGGATTCTCCTACGAAAATATTTTTTTTCTTGTGGGTCATTAATAATACTTGGTAGACCATATCAAAATCCATAACTGTGACCACTATTCATCACTAATACTTATGTGTTCACTCCCTATAACATCATACATTTCACTAGTGCCAAATTTTAAAAACATTTTCCATGGAACTGCCTTGATTATTTTTTTACCCAAATTCATTTTCAAAATAATTACATAATATTATTTCCTTTGAAAGAAAAAAATATTTCTCAAGTCATCACTATTTCTTAAAAAAGGTTTAAAAATCATTTTATGGATAATAACATGCTTAAAAAAACACTTTTATTTGAAACTCATATTTATATAAAACATGTATTTAAGTGAGTGCAAGATAACATAATTCTTAGAATGTCACATTTGGGATAGATGATGATCATACCTATTCATGCATGACATGCCTGATGATGCAGATGAAAATTTGCACATAAAATAATAATTTCACTCTTACTTACACATAAAATGATAAGATTTATCACATGTAAGTGTGTAACCACGGTAAATATAGGGATTTAAACATATATAATTCTTTAAACTTTAGTTTGGTGGTTGATAAATTCCATTTATAATTTCTAAATAAATGATAAAGAATGAATACACATAAGAAGTTCATGCTAAAATGTAAATATATATATATATATATGTATGTATATGTGTATATATATATATATATGTATTACCCTTATAATAACAATATTGAAAAACAAGATACTCCCGTATATACATAATTCTTAGAAATAAAATTCAATACTAGGAAACCCTTAATATATATATATATATATATATATATATATTTACTAAAAATACTAAGGCATATATCTGTATATACGCATGTGTATACACATATGTGTGTAATACTTTGAATAAAGATCATAACATGTTAAACAAAATAACTCCCTTATAACTATAAGATTTTAGAAATAGATATTTTAAATTAAGAAAAATTATCACATATGGAGTTTGGATTAGAAAGATATGGTTTTAAATTTATATACACACACACACACACATATATATATATATATATGTGTATATATATATGTTTATGAAACCCAATGGAAATTATAAAATATACCACTTACCTTAAATGTAGATTGACTGACAATGCTCCGACATACCAAGAGAAAAACAAGAAAGGTGCAGATGACAAAATAGGATATATAGGGCATGTATAATGAGTTATATATATATATATTAATTAGAGGCTTGTTGAGCAAGCTGAAATTGGAAATATTTGGTTGGGTTCATATGTAGTGTTGTTTCAAAAGAGCTAAAAAACATGACTCATTTTTCCCTCAATTATATAACCTTTGTTATTATTTTATTTTATCACTTTAGCTTTATATATTATTTTATCAACTCACATTATCATATTACACAGGTCTCTTCCCCCATTTTTTTGACACTCCACCATTCATTATAATATATTTTCTTTTATCTCTTTATTTTTTCGTGATTGTTTTTATAATTTTTTTTATTTTATTATAACTATTTTAGAATCTTTGTTCATCATGCTTTCTTTTTTTATTTCTTCTCAAGTTTCTCTTTCTCTGTTTGGAAGTAATGATTTGATATTATCAAATCATCTTTCCATGTTTTGACTTTTCACTTTTTTTAATCTTTGATTTCATGAATTTTTAGGAAAACGTTTTATATAATTAGTTTTTTTATAAATAATTAAAATTACAAATTTTTTAACACATAATGTGCATTTTTTTGTAATAAAATAATTATATATATTCAAAATTTTAAATTTTATTAAAAAAAAATATATTCATATATTTGTAAAATATATTATCTTAAAAATAATAATTTTAATTAAAAAACTATCTACCCTTAATTATTATTAAGATCATTAAAATATTAAAATAAATTATAATTTTTCATATTTTATTTGTTTCAAATTAATGGTATAATTTAATTATATTTTTTTATCATAAATATTAAATTATATATATATATATACATTTCTTTACATATGGGAAAAATGTAATCATTTTAATTTTTAGACAATTTTAGTTATTCAAATATTTTATTATTACAAAAATAATCAAAAAAATATATTTATATCAAAATACTATCTTGAATAAATTAGTACCAGATTTAAATTTCTTTATAATTATAAATTGAAATAATTTTCTTGAAAAATAATAATATATTGAAAACATTAAACATACAATAAAATAAATAATACATTTTAACTTATTAAAAAATCATTTATTTAAAAATAATTTAATAAAAATACTATTTTAATTTTTGTGATGTTACAACAAGGGTAAGTTACCAGTAAATATTTTTTATTGTGGAACTATTCAGCATGTTACTGGAAATTTTCCTAGATAAAAGAAAGATGAGGAAAGTGATGAAGATGATATAAAATCAAGTAGATCCTTTAATAATAAGGAAGAAAAATCAAAATCCAAACAAAGGGTAAAGGATAATAATTTAACTAAATAAAAAAGGAGTAATTATTTTTCTAAATGTTATGAAGATGATGATAATCAATTTGAAGATGATAACTTTAGATATTTTTCTACTGAAAAAACGTTTTATAATAAAATTTATTGATAAAAAAATTACTAGTGATGAAACTATTTCCTCAGAAGAGGAAGATAATAAAGTATAATTTATCTTGAAAAGGAATTTCAAATAATATCTTTAAAAAATACAAATAATTGAAATAGATATCAAGAATATGAAAAAGGGAAATTTTTGAAAAAAAAACAAAACTATTTTATTGACTATTTTTTATTTTTTAAAAGATATTTTTAAATCTAAACATGTTAGTTGATGAAAATAGTAACCTCAACTATAATCATGAAGAATAATTTGATGGTAAAATACAAAGAGTCATAAATTCTTCAATGAAAATATATAAAATCTAAAAAAAGAGTTACAGACCTCCAAAACATAGTTATCAGAGTTGGTGAAAGTTATGAGAAATGTATACCCAAGAAGTATAAAAAAAGTTATCCAAAATTTTTTGAAATAAGAATAAATATTCTTGTATGTAAAATCTATTAAAGAAAATTATATCAATATTTAAAATAATAAGAGTAAAAAAACCTGAAGTTTCTAATGTTAAAATGTTTGAAACAAAAGTTTCTAATATAGGAAATTATACCGAGCTTGACAATAACTCTATGTTGAATAAGAATAAATTAAAAGGTAACCAAAACTTTATTGTGAAACTAAATATAAAGTTCAAATTTATTAAGGTTGATGAAATGTAGAATCCTAAATACAAGAAGTTTTCATGTTGCATAGGAAGATATGATTTTTATGGTTAATTTTGGAAATGTGTTGGATTTGGGTATAAAACACATATATTTCGTTTTAACCAGTAATATTATTGATATACTATAAGAATTGGGAGGCAATGTTTTATAGGGATTTAACCCACTCAAAATAAACAACTTGAGAAATCTAGTACATATATTGAAAATACATTCCAACAATTTGAAACTATTTTTAAAAAATGTGATAAAACTGGATATCTAAAAGAAGTATGTATTGTTATGGTATAATTAGTACACTTTTTATAAAAATAATCTTAAAAACCATGTGATAAGAAAGAAAAATTCAAGAAAAAATCCTTAGTTGAAGAAACCACTCTCAGACACACAAAATTGAAACGTACCTCGATTTTATAATATAGATGTTCTTCACATATGATTAGACAATTGAAGTTATTAATTAAATTAAAATATTTTAATGAATTTATAATTTATTTTGGAAATAATTATTCACTTAGAATCAATGTCATTAGATATCATGTCATTGGGGATGAAAAATTAAAATCCAAACGAACCTTGATTATTGAAGGGACGAAAGAAAATTTGATAAGTTTTTCACAACTTTTTGAAGAATTTAAGTAATTTATTTTCAGAAAATATTGTTTTTTTGTTAAAAGTATAGAATATGGGGAATATTTAATGACTGGAATTTTTTTAAAAAGGAAACATTTTTTAAGTTGGTGATTAATAATGTTCGTTCTATCTGATCATAATGGAAAAAAATTAGTTGTAACGTAAAAGTATGGGGAATATGTGTCAAGGAAAATGATAAATATAACAAAGAGATAAAGTTTATGTGATATTCCCAAAATATTAAGACAAAGAGATTACTTTTTCCCTATTTTCTAGAATAGGGATATTAAAAACTGAACTCATAATAATTTTGAAATATATTCAACCCATCGATTTTAGTCAAAGCATTCATATATTTTTAAGAAAACGAGTAAAAAATAAAATCATGGAGATAAGTAGATTATGTCTTTTATTGATGAATTTACTAAAATTACATGCATTATGTTTTTGTACCATAAATCAGAGTCTCTAATTTTTTTATGAGTTCCAAGAGTGGTGTAGAAAAGGAATGGGGATATCTTGTGAAGAAAATTAAAATTAATAATGGTGGTGAATGTACAAGGGTAATGTTTATAGATTATCTTGAAATAAATGGAATTATTAGTGAGTTAATTACACCATAAAAAACATATAAAAAATGTTACTGAAATAAGAAATAGATTTTCGGTGGAGATATCGTGAACTATACTGATCAAACATGATACTTCTCAATTATTTTGGAGGAAAGCTATCATAATAGTAATTTATATTGAAAATAAATGTTTCTCTATGCCTAAATATAATGTCAATCCTTATGAGATACAATATTAAGAAACACCATGTTTGAAGAACCTAAGGGTTTTTAGTAGTCCCTAAGGAATAAAATTCAATGTTGGATGTTTAGGTAAGTTTCATTTAAGTTCAATTGATGGGATCCTTCTAGGATACCCTCTTAATGGTAGAGGATACATATGTAAGAATATAGAAACACTAATGATGGTTGTATCTACATATGTGAACTTTATTGAACTATCTAATATGAACATATCTCAAATAGTTGTAGATATAAATTTATGGGAATATGAGGTTGTTGTATTTTATCATGGTGAAAAAATTAATAATTATACAAATAATGTTAAATATTCTTGAGATGAAGATTCTAACTCAACTATAAAAAGTGATGGTGAATAATTACATACATCTAATCCTAGGTTGTGGAATAAATTATAGGTTTATAACATCATTGGATATCAAAAAATACAAGTTCAAACTATAATATCATTAACAATAGTTTCACATACTTCTTTATATTCACACATTGACATAAAATAAGATGATGATGATATTGAGAATTTGGAGTTGATTGATGCTATGAATAAATAGATGGATCAGATTGAAAAGAATTATATTTGGGAACTTTTACCCAAAACAAACAATAAGAATGTGATTGGTACAATGTTGGTGTTCTAAAAAATGTTTGATGAAAAATGTGATGTTGTAGGAAATAAGTCATGAATGATTGTTAAGTTTACTCAATAATTGTAATAATTGATTTTGATAAGACCTTTGACCCTATGGAATGATTAGAAAAAATCCGAAGCATTTGTATCATTACTGAATATCATAGACATAATATTTTATAGATCTTTGTGAGGTTATCTTTTCAAATTGGATAGATCAATGAAGAATTTTATATTGAAAAATCGTGTGGATTTTTATTGGGAAATATGAATGTTTTGTGTGAAAGTTAAAAAAGGATTATTATGGGATAAATAAATATCTGAGTCTTTCTATTCTAAATTTAATAATGAATTAAGGTTGTTAAACTTCTTGAAATTAATAGTTGATTTTATACTTGATATTAAATAAAATATTGAGGTTTCCCTCATTATGATTGTTTATATTAACAACATAATATTCATAGATAATAATGAATAAATATTTGAAAATTTTTCTAAGGGGTTAAAGAATATATTTTAATTCTAAATATTGGCACAAATGAAATATTATCATTGATTATAAATCTAAGAAAATAAATAAATATTTTCCTATCTCAAGATAATTATTATAAAAAACATCAGAGGATTATTGGCATATAGTAATCAAAAATAGTTTCCATACCAATTTTAGTGGTATTGTTTCTATAAATATGGTAAAATAAAGGATCTAGTTCCTAGACAGTTTAGAACGCCTGTTAGATATTTATTATATCTAACAACCTATAGGATAAATATAGTGTATTCTCTTATTATTTTTCTTAGATTTTTATGTGGACCTAAATAATTTCATCTTATGGTTAGAAAAATAATTCTCCAATATATAAAAGGAATAAATAATTTCAAGTTGAAATATGATAGTGATAGAAAGATTGTTTTTTTATAGAAATTATGATTGGGTATGAAGTGTTGATGAAAAAAATTCACATATGATGGATTGTTGTTATTAGGAGATTTTTTTTTGGCATAAAATAACTAGAATTTAGTTACTCTAAATATAATGGAAGCTAAATATATTACTCCTAATCAATCCAAAACACAACATATATGGTTGAAGAAACAATTATAATAATTGTTTATTAATATGATGTTTCTCATTCTCCTGTGTTTTTCTATTTGGAGTTTTATAAATCTCCCTAAAAATATTCTGCAACATTCTTATTCTAAGAACATTGATATAAAATATAACTTTTTTAAAGAGAATATGGGGAAGAATGAAATATTTTTTGAGTTTGTTTCTACAAACAAATAAAGTTAAAAATATTTTCAAAAAAACAATGATGAAGGAAATAATTCACAAGATGAGGTGGATAAATTGAGTTCAACCTCCCTCTGTTGAAATAATAGGTATGTGATATCTATCCCATCTCTTTCTTGTATTGGGATAGTGTTGTCGATGTGATACAAATTTTTATAACATAAATATCACCATTTGTATATGACAATTATTTTAAGGGAAGGATGTATTTTTTGAGAGTTTAAAAGTGTTAATCTGAGATTTAAATGTCTGTGAACTATTTAAATAGTTTGTTGATTTTGATTTAGGAAAGTAGATATTATAGCAAATTGTTTTCCTATGTGATGATTGTTTCAAGGGGAAGAAGAGGTGTTATGGAAAAATAAATTAAGTCACTATTTGTGGATAGAATGGTAATTTTTTGAACGATTCATATTTTCTAGACATAGTTTTATCATGTATTATTATAATTTTTGGATAAATAATAAATTTAATGAGTAGACATGTTTTAGTGATTTATGTTACTTTTTTATAATAAAATCTATAGTGGGAGATTATTGGAACTCAAGAGTTTGGATGTGTTTTTCAAGATACAAAAATTTATTATGAAATGTTTTATGAAAGTTTTTTCCTTTTTTAAAAAATAAATCATCAAAGTTTGTTATGATTTCAAAAAATTTATGAATATATAAATTTCAGTAGATAAACTATTTTGGGAGAAGATTCTGTGGCTTTTAAAGGTGCTGAATGTGTAACATTTTCTTATAAAATCTCCATGCAAAGTCATTGGTGAAAATAAAATATGGACATGTTTTACTATTTTGAAATTTTCCAATATCACGAGTCATAAAATTTATTATGATCCAAGAATTTATTATAAAGGTGGAGATATTTTTTGATGTAAAAAGTCCATTCTATGAATATCACAGGAAATTCACCAAACTGTATCTATCAGATTAAGTTTTTGGATGTGACACATTATTGTTGTTAATTTCTGAAGGACTACAAAATAGTTGATGGAATATTTAAGTTAATAAAAATATTATTTTCTTTGAATATTGTTTTTGATATTTTTAGTGTTTTTTGATCCGTGTAAATTTGTTAAAGTACAAAGGGTGATGATGAAGAATGTAATCGAATTAAACCAAAATCGGTGGAAGTATAATCAGACAAAGTATTTAAAATAATACAATAAAAAAATAATGTAAAATTTCTATCAGAAATAAAATTTTGAGGTTACAATGATGACTATTATTAAGAGAGATCAAATGTATATTTTTTATAAATATCATCAGATATATTTTGGAAATAGAATGAAATTGAAATAATGTTCTGATTCAAGTCATCAGACCAAGGATGTGTTTCAGAAAGACTGTAAAGAAGTTTTTTTGATTTTTCTAAAGGAATAATTAGATGGAGAATCTCATCTGATATAATCTTTTTAAAAAAATTTCATATGAGAAAATATTTTTGTGGTTTATTTTTTTACTATTTTTAAGATCTTTATGAGTTTATCATAAATATATCAAATATGATGATGATGTTCTTTTCATTCAATGTTCCAATTATCATAGAAATATAATAAGTGATTATTTTGGAAATTGAAGGATTTTTTTGAAGTTATTAGTTTCTCAAGTTAATGGAAAGCTTAAGGAATACTGTAGAAGCATTTAGAATCATCCACGATAATTATTCCATGCAGGGAAATAAGAATTTTTGAGATTTTCACTGAGAATAAAAGTAAAATTGGAACCCCACATTTTCTCTTTCTAATGAATTAATAAATAAAATGAATTTAAAGTATGGATTAGGTTGCGATTCATGTGTGAAATAGTGTAAGTACTAAATAATTGGTTTTAAATAGAGACACATGTCAAACTAATAATGTAAAACTCGATTAGGGAATTTTCTAACCAAGTAATTGATTAGTTTAAGTAAAGGAATTTGTTTTTCATCAGAAAAATGTTGATCATAGGAAAGAGAAAAAAATCATCATATAATATTTTATATAAGTTGGATTCATATGAAAAATGTGTAGGAGATTATTTTCATTACTCAAGGAACCAAATAGACTTATTCGTTTGGGAAAATCAGACATAGGAATCAAAAAAAATAGTGAACTGATAGAGTTTCATACATAAGTCCAAAGAGGTAGTAATTTATTTCTAGTGGGAAAGAAAGTAAATATGATTTTTTTGTAAGAATGGAAAAATGATGAATTTTTATAAGTATAATTAAAAAAAATTGAATGTGTTGGTGAAGATTTTGATGGTATGTGGGGTTTATCAATGTCAACCAGAGGTTCTGATTTCTCCTCATGAGTTTCATGAGGTTTCATCACTAATATCATTATCTCTAGTGGTCATGTTTTTATATAATAGAATAAATATTTATCAATTTGATAGGTTTTTTAATTATGAATAGGTATTATGTCACCATGTGATTGTTGGAATACTTTGGCCATAAAAAATCATTATTCACTTTTTTGATGAGTAGGATCTAGAGAAGTCTTCGTCTAGGTCTGGTAGATCTATTCATGGTTTTTATTTAAAATTTATTATTTGGTTATTTAACCTCTATATGAATCAGGACCCGCCCACTATAGATATATTGATTTAATTTCATAGTATACTTCTTTACTTTCATAATTCGGCAATACTTTGGTCTAAATCTAATTTCCTTAGTTTCTTCTGGTACGCTGATCGTATGAACTATACTCTAAAACACCTTTATTGGAATGAATTTGTGTAAAAATCGATCTCTCTTGGACACCTCTTGTTGTTTTCTAGATCGTGATTGAGGATAAAAAAGATATTTCCTATCTATACTTTATGAATACTGGAGAGACAATTGTTCTATATGTCATATGAAAGGGCACTACCACTTTGATTATTGTAAGTGGGATATGAGTTCCCCTTTGGTTGAATTATATCTACCTATTGATGGGGAAAAGTTTCTTTTAGGGCCTAATATGTGTCTCAACATTCTAGATTCATATGTTGAAAATTGGATTTCTTTAGTGATGAAATGGGTTTCTAGTCCTATTTCATCTTATGTGGATGCGGCTCATTCTATTTGCCTTAAGTCTATTATAGATCCTTTTAAATATGGAATTTAGGTACTATATAATTATGGAATTCATAATGGGGGCTCCCAATTTCCCATTGGAAATTACAAATATTTTACAAATCCCACAAGCCTTCAGTCTCTCAGATATTTATAGGTCTACATGCTGATATGGATATAGTGATGACTAGTTATGTTGAAGGTGCTAATGGATAATCTGATGTTTTACAAAATTGATGACCAATTTCTCATAATTCTATAGGTCTTTACGTGATCCATAGTCCAATGTAGAGAGCCTCTTCTAACCCATCACTTTGAAACCAGTTTTATATTTTTTTATGAGGATGTGGAGGTTAGTGAGATTGAGGGTTGGTATAGAGTGAAGACTAAAAAGAAAAGAATCAGGATTGATACCCTACATTAAATTCATAATATAGTTTCTTTGAGGAATATCCATGATATGAGACACTTTATTCTGAATGCATCTCTTCTATCTCGTCTGATTATAAATAAGAGATAGAGGATGAAGTGGATTATCAGTAGGGACTAGGAGGGAAAAAGAAAAAAAACTATCCTTTTATTTGTGCGATTTTCTAGTCACCCCTACTAAGGATATCATGGGGACCTCTCCTACCTCCAAGGTAAAGAAAATGAGGTTCCTAAAATACAACACCTGTCATTCAAAAACTACGATGACAAGGTTTTTATAGGATGGTTATTGTGATTAAGGAGAACGGTTTTTAGAAGTAGAGGGTATCCGGATATAAATTTCTTCTAGTATGATTTTATGGTCATTGGAAATTCATTTTAATGGGGATTTACTACCCCAACCCTTTTCTTAGAGAAGTTTGAATTCATGTATGAAAACTCTGGTAAATCATTATAGAAAGAAATTAATGCAGAAAATATGTATAGCATTGAGTGGTACTAGGAGGAGAAGGACAAAGTGAAGGAGATGAAGAACCCTCAAGGCCTCAACAAAGAATGATTTCCGTGGATGTATTAGAATTAAGATGATATCTTCTTAAAAGTGGATGTTATTTCCTTTACTTTTGGTGATTTTTTAATGATTTTAAATTCTATTATTAGATCCCTAGAAGTTTATTTTCACTAGATTGCTACCATGGATGTGAAATAAATATCATAGAAATACCAGTCTATCCCATATTTGACCACCGATGTTTGAAGATGAGGTATATTTCTAAAGCTCTATCATTTGTCTCATTTTTATATGTGATATGGATCAACAAGGTATATTATATTGTTTCTGTTTTTGTTTTTTGGTTTTTTGAGGTTCATAATTAACCAAAAAGTGGGTTTAGAAAATAAAAAATGGGACTTGGATGAATTTTATTATTTCTAAACCATTCAGAGGACTAGATAATCTTACTAAGTAGTGAACCTTTTAAATTCTTATATTTTTGTTGAATTTTCTTTTGATATTATTTTGTATAAAGTCATAAATCTTGAATAATTGGTGAAAGTTGAATCATAATAATGAAATTAGAATTTAAAAGGATTATAGATTCACCCACACCCCTCCTACTAATCACACATGTCATGTTTGGATCATTCACATGGTTTTTGTTCTCTTTTTAGGGATACATAGGAATCCCATTTCATAAGACCAATCCCAATATCACAATTCATATATTATCTATTCAATAGAGTTGGATGTCTCTATAGATGGTGATACATTTTTGAGTTCTGTCTTTTAAGGATTTAAACTTTAGAGTAACCAAATACATTGAACAGATGAGAGAAAATATACTTCCCATGTGTAGCGTCCTCTTAAATTGATATCTTTAGTCAATTAATTTCAAAAATGGTATTAAATATTGTTACTATGATGAAATTATTAAACACGACATAAATCCATGAGAGAGTGTTAGAGTAGAGAATAAGACACATCATAGGATGAGTTGACCTCAGGTGATCGAGGGGCTACATGCCTTTGGAAATTATAAGAGTTGTGTGAGGCCTGAAATGAAAATGTACCATGAGAATGTAAATTTTTAGAAACAATGATCTTATCAATCCAAGTCTCACTACCCTTATAAACGTTAGGGATCACTCACTACTCACCCAAGGGTTAGTCCCTCTTACTCTCTTTATAACCACTACTTAATGGAGGGTCATATTAGTTTATAAACAAGATGTTATTCCATGAGAATCATGTATAAATGTTATACTATACATTGTAATACATTATTTTATGGTCTAGTGAGTAACATATTCTATTGACATACTTCAAATTCATATGTAATTAAATCATTTTGAGAAGATTTAAAGGAATATATTTCAAACAATTTTCAAAAACGAAATAGAGTTTTATCAAATAATAGTAACTCTAATATATGAGTTATATTCAGTAATATTCGTCATTACTTTACACGACCGAATATATCAATGATAACTAGTGAACATTTACCGTTCTCTTCATAAAAAATATGTATCATTTATTGTCATTTTATAGTATCTTCTTCCTTTTATTTTATCTAAAATACCTATATATTCAATATTCCATGACTTATTCTCCATTGTGAAACCAAATATGTTAAATAAATAATTGGTAACAATGAACCCTTCCTCAATAACATATTTTTATATATCATTGATCCTCTGTATGGGGAGCCTTTAGACTCTTCCTCCTAATCTTCCTCTAAAGTTTTTATGTGTCTCGTTATTCAATTATATATCAACAAGAATTATATAAATATCTTCTCATCATGAATTATTTATTTTTAACTCAATAATTGGGAATCACAAATTTCCATAAGGATTGATTAATAACCCCCAAAAGAGTTTTAGTTGAACTCTAAAAAAAATTAAATCTTGATTTTTATTCTAGAAAATCATACATCATAGTGTGACAAACATTAAAACAACCATTTTGGTGTTCACCTAAAAACAACTTCAACTATCCACAACATAAATAATTGATTATCCTCAAATGATCAACACTTTAAAATATCATAATCAAACTTGTCCTAAAAATATTTGGTATGGTGACCTTTATATGATTACATTATCGAACTCCATGGAAAGATCCTTCCAAAATGATACCACCATTATCTTCTATTTATTTCAATTAATTCAAAAAAACTAATTCCCAAACTAGATTATATCATGGAATGTGAAGTGCTAACTCCCCAATTTGATCATTTATAATGAAATATATAATATATTTTTTTGCATTTGTATCAGGTCTCCCCATTTAAAATAGGGAAATTTTCATACAAAACAACATTGGATATATTTTTTTAAGACTATACCAATATTTTAGCACTCATATGTGGTCAAATATTCTCAGATAATCCATAAAATGAATTTAACCATAAAGTACCTTCTGTACTCAAGAACATCACTTATAAAACACATTATATCATGGAATGGTATAAATTTCATTTTATTTAGTATCTCCAAATTCATAATATAAATCACAAAACACCCACAAGGCCACTAAATTCCCTATTTTCACATAAAGCAAGAAATATATA
Organism: Viscum album; assembly: GCA_963277665.1. NCBI lineage: Eukaryota > Viridiplantae > Streptophyta > Magnoliopsida > Santalales > Viscaceae > Viscum > Viscum album. The sequence continues at coordinate 738,591,182 of OY728123.1, read as the reverse complement.
ATCTCTTTATGATATGGTGAGATATAACTCAACCATGTTCTTCTTTAGGATCTGTCTACGAGTCACTAAACACTTCAAAGTATTAGATCAAGATAAATATAATCAAGAGTAGAATAAAACCATATTTCATTGAAAACAAACACAATAAATATGCATTCATTATTTAATAATTATAAAACCATCATATATTCTATATAAATACTCTAAATTAATTGATAATCATATACCAGATTAAGATTAATTTTCATTATCTTCCCCAAATTTGAACTCCTTATTGGCTGGTAGTAAATATGAGAGTGATCCTAAAATCCTACCTCTATTATGCCATATTTTGGAAACTATCAAAAAGATTATAAGTCACACAATGGAAGGCATCACCTTGATAATACATGGAATATAAAAAAATAAAATCATAAATGAAAAACATAATTAAAATTAAACCAATAACTCAAAATAACCATAACAAACAAAAATGTTATATAAGTATATGTATCTAAGATAAAATAACAAAATAAAACTCCTAGTTAATAACTCAAACCACAAATACTCACTATAAGGTAGTAGTGTTCAAATCGATCTCCAAATCCCTCTTAGAAACATGTAAAATAGATTTATGTATATAGTGGTGAGAATATATATATATATAAACTTAATAGGATATTATTTAATCACCCTTATGTAAATAATCAAGAACCACACTAACTCTACAATGAGTAAATAGTAGAACAAAGATGAACCTAACTAGGTAAACTATCACCCAACCTCACCAAGTCTTACTCACAAAATATTTCATCCAAGTATAATAAAATAATGTCAAAAATTATAGAAATATAGTACCCCACAATACAACTCAGTTTTTTTATCTCTCAAACCCCTATAAAAAATGTCATAGTATTCTAATACCTTATATACAATCATTGTAACAACTTAAAATTTCGAAAATATATGTTTCTTTAAATAATAATTACATAAATAGATTTTTTCATGAACAAAACCAAAATAAAATAAATGAAAACATATTATATGTATATTATAAAAAACATTTAAGAATAATAAAACCTATAGTTAATAAAAAAAATTTAATCAATTAAAAATTCAAAAAAATATGATTAAGAAGACCTAATGTTTTAAAGGGCCATTTTATAAAAATAAAAATTTTTCTTTTATATATTGTTTATATATAAAGATTAATTAATAAATTTTAAAATTTTAAATTTAGAAAATTAATTCCATTTGTTAATTTAACATATCAAAATTATAGTAGGATGATTTTTTTAATTTTTTCAGAAATAATTGATTTTTAAGAGAATAGTAAAAAATAAAGTTTTTATAAAAATTAATTTGTTTTTGGATTTATCGATATATGAGTAATACATTAATGTTTGTAATTAAATTTAAATGACTAAATATTTATTTTATGATTAGATATATTTATTTTACAACACTAATTTTAACTTAGAAAACATATGCTTGAAATTTTATAAAATAAGTAGTATTTCATTATGACAAAAATAACTATTTTCTAACTGGCAAATTGTTAAATATTTTAATTATAATATTCAGTTTTGGTTTGATTTAGAAGCAAAATATATCTACTTTTTTTCAATATATACTAATATATGTCAATAAATTCTTTGACATTGATAAATTTATATAACCCATAAATTTTATACATAAAAATATACTTTTTTATGAAGATAGTTTTTATGCACCCATATAAAAATTAACTTTTCTATCAGTCATAAATTTTATTTGATAATGTTATTTTTATATTTTATATAAAAATAATAATTTAATTAATGACATCCTTTTCATTTTAAGTTACAGAATTATGCTTTCAAGATCATTACCAATTACCATGGTAAACCAATTATTTTTGAAATAATGATACATTTTCTAAATACTCTGATTTTAAACTAAAATTTTATATTTTAAAATAAAGACAGAAATTTGATGTTTAATCTTATATAAAAATAAATTAACACTAATTTAATTATAAATAAATTCTACATAACATTAAGAACACTTAATGATTAAAAATACTTTTTTACAATTTTTTTTTCAAACAATTATATGTTTTAATTTAATTGGTTAATTTTCTCATATCTAAAAAATTAATTATATTAAATGTATTATAAATTAAATTTAATTACATAAAAATTATTTAATAAGTGGAATATTGTATTTTTATTGTTAAAAAAATTTACACGTTTAAAATTTTATCAAGATTCATATGTGTTAAATGGGTAATCTAATGCTTCTCGAATTTTTCTAAATCATATTTTCATATAGAACCTATAGAATAAAATATTTTGGTTAAAAATTCATATATAAATGTACCAAAAATATTTCCCCACCTTAATTTAATGTAATTATTTTCTTACCCCTTACGTAACATTATTTTCCATAGATTTTAAATCTTTTTTATCTATAGACAAATCTCAATTCCTTCCACTTCAAGAAAAAATTATAATTCAAAATTCCAATGAAACTCTACCCAATTTAATTATTCTAGATAAAATATAAAATTTTTAAACATCTATACTCAAAAAAGTATCCCATTTAGTTCTCTATCAATATAAAAATCAAGATAACATCTTAATTTTCAACGAGCATAGAGTGTATTGGACTAAGAAGGAAAACAATATCGGTTCCTTGTCTTAAACTTTAACCAATTAGCCAAAATATCCTATTAATTTTTATTTTTATTTTTAATGGTGTAACTATAACATAATTAATGTTTTTAATATATTAATTTTGTTTTTAATATCCATATCATTTTCTCTTTTTAATGTATTTCTATTCCAATGATACCAACGTTTTAAGGGTTTTTGTTAACTCAACTCCATTTCTTGAGCTATAATGATTCCAGTAAAAATTATTTCTTATAGTATTGGTTTCGTACATATTAAGATTTTATTTTATGTTATATTATATTCCAATAAAGTGTAAAATTACCTTTTAATTTAGATACTTAACATGGATAAAATGTCATTCCCAAAAAGTACCTCATTGTTGAGAATAATAATCATCCACTTTAATGATGGTTTCCATTTCTTAAAAATATTTCCCTCTCCCTCAAATTTTATCCTTTATATTTGGATACTAAATTATGTGTTATATCATGTGAAATTGATATATTCATTCAAAAAATTTAAAATGCATTTTTTCAACTCTTTTTAAAATATAGGATTCAATAAAACTAATTCAAAATATTGTAAATGTTTTCCATTTCTAATTCTAAAATATTTAGTCTTTCACACTAATTTTTTCTATAACCATTATAATTTTTGAAGGAAAATTTATTGATGATTATTTTTAATGATAATATTGTACAAGGATCTCAAATCACCATTTTAAAAATTACATTTGAATGTGATCCAAATATTATTCTCTTATGAAACTGTTATTTTTTTTCTTCTAAGAACTCTTTTATAGTTTCAATAATATTTTACTCTTTATCATAAAATAATTTTTTTCCATGGAAAGGGTTTTTCATGATTTACCATCCAAATTTTATTATTAAATACTCCTTTGGGGTGACTTCATTTTTTATATCAATCATATTTTTCATTAAGGTCAATTTTGGTGATACCATATTGAAATATTGTGAAACTAATTTTTCTTTACCTGGGTTATTTATGATACAATGAATGAATTATTTCAAATAAAATGTGTAATTTTGGATGATAAATATGTTTTATCTTATATCACTTTCCAATGAATTTTTTATGGTTTTATATCTCATGTGATAATGACTTCATGCATGGATATAATTACGGTTAAGTTATAGTCACAAGGTTGTGTGTGACTATAATTGTGGTTCAGATATGATAAAAAGGTTATGTGTGGGAAAAATTATGTTTTATCTATGATAAAAAGATTTAATATCATTATAATTTCACTTTTTCGATGCTTATAAGATTATGCATGGGTATAATTACAGTTAATATATGCTCACAATAATGTGGATGGGTATAATGGAAATTTATCTATACTCCCAAGGTTGTGAATGGGATTAATTATAGTTTATATATCCTAAAAAGGTTGTTAGTGGGTATATTGTTTTTATTTATCTATGATCCCAAGGTTTCATATCAGAATAATTATAGTTTATCTATGCTCACAATGTTGTGTATAGGTATAATTTCAGTTTTTATATGCTCAGAAGGTTGTCTGTGGGGAAAATTATGTGTTATCTATGATAAAAAGGTTGTATGGGGGAATAATTGTGGTTTATCTATGATAAAAAGGATTCATATTGGTATAATTTCCATTAATCTACACTGATATGGGTTTTCATGATTACAATTATGATTAATCTACACTTATAAGTCTTTATGTTGTCATAATTATGGTTAATCTATGTTAAAAATGATATATTATTATTGGAATATGTTTACACCATAATATTATAAATAATATTATGCATATGTTATACACCCATGGATCTTGATATTTAATGTTTCAACACAATTTTGATAAGTGCCTTATGGAATGATTTTTGATTCTTTTCATTATTAGGTATGATATAATTATGTATATTATCATCTTTTTCTCACTTATGAAATTTCATTGTTATATATTATGTTTTACCATAATGAGAATCTAAGCTCACCCCATTATTTTATTTTCAACCCTGAGGTTATGAAGATTAGTGTAACTTGTCACAAGTCTAGATGAGATCTATTATGGTTTGATTGTGGAGAAATGTTCACATGTTATTTAAAATAACTATCCTATGTAATTGATCCTCAAAGACACTAAACCATCTATTATATGGATGGTGTGATATTTTTTTTAGATTTATTGTTTATATTATAGAAATGGTATAATATAATGATATTTTTATATCAGGTTTCTATAGTTTCAATCATAGAAGGGTTTAGTTATTTTTAAGATTAATTTAGTTATTATTGGGAGATTATGATTAGAGACCATTAGTAAAACCCTATAAAATTGTATAAGGGAAACAAATAATTATAAGATGGAATACAAAAATTTTGTAAAATATATATTATGTTGTATTTAAATAATTTTTTTGTCTAGATATTAAAAGTTTATGCCAACTCTTGTGCAAATATACCTAAGGGTAATAACAATGGAATGGATGTGTTGGGTATTAAATAAATTTTCACCTAATCTAAAAAAATAAGCCTAACTAAAAACCTAGTTAAACACTCCCAAGGGATATTCCTGGGTTTATCAAATTTTGTTTATAATAAAATATAAAGTATTTATCAAGATAATGAATTGGGATAAAAATAATGGTAGAACCCAAACTAAGGAAAACACGATTGAACTCAGACTGATTTATTTTGAATTTTATGCTAACTTGACATTTTTCAAGACTAATATATTTTAAGGTTGAGTTTTCATGATAAAATTTATGATAACTGTTTATGATATAATTTATTCATCACTTGTGTTAACCTTTTTGGGTTTTAGTACTTCCTGAATCCTAAATGAGAAACCAAATTTGAAATGGATATAATTGATAATGTAATAATTTTCAAAAATGACATACAAAATCAGTTGGAAAATGGAGAAAAAACCATTATGAATATACTGTCCGAATTTATGATAAATAACATGAACATTTCTGATCTCAATAATTCACCATGTAAAGAGACACTTTTTATCAAGACCTTTGTGTGAAAAAATTCCTCATAGTTTGGTAACTATTCTAATCCACTTCTTTATGAGAAATATATCAATGTTATGGAAATGATATTTTCAATTACCTAACATCTAGAGAATCATATGGTCATTTTAGTTTTTTATCGTCAAGAACGTGGGGTTAACATTTTTAGGAATATCATTTATAATTGAGGAAATGAAAATGATATTGAATTAATGAAATGAGAGGAATAAAAAAGGAATTATTTAGTTAATATTTTACCCAAACTCTTTAGAAAAATGGAGATATAATTCCAAGATTTGAAACAAAAAGAAGGATGAATCATTGAGTAACTATGAAGCGAGATTCCTGATTCTCATAAGGTACACCTCCTTGTTTTTCGCTAACTCTATGTGAAAGATCGAAGGGATATTAATTGGACTAAAACCAAGCATTCAAAGGAATAATCTATAAGTTTATATGATAGAAATGGTGGGGTTTTATTGATGAGAAATTAAATTGGAAAGTGAATTGGGGGCTTTAGAGACAAAAAAGGAATATGGAGTTTCAATGAAACTCAAATGAAAAACCTCACGGAGGAAGAAATGTTCAACTACAAACATGCCAAAAATATAATAGGAATCACTAAGGCACATTAAAAATTAAAAATGTGGTGTTTTATATGTGGAATTAATTTCCATCAATATCATTATTTTAAAGGAGATATGAAGTGGTCAACCAATGAAATGGAGGAGAATAATATTGAATTCTTCCAATTTGAAGTTTTTGGGAATTATACAAATTAATTACCTATTCCAAGGACTAATGAGGATAATGAATGTTAGTAACCTTCTATTCCAAGGAAATAAGGGAAATACTTTTCCATAAAAACTAATAAATCTATATATGAAAATAAATTATATAGGAAACCATCATCAATTAATCAAAATTGAACGTTTCCTACTGGTTTCAAGTGACACCTACTTGTTTATATAAATAAAATTTTATTGATGAGATATGAAGTTTTCAATAAAAAACCTATTGGTATGACAATTAAATAATAGTTGTATTTTCATTAAATAATATATATCTATGGGAATATGCAACCTATAAATCCTATTATTCTTTATTTATTGAAATTTGATGTGATTTTTAAAGGGGTTAACTATATCCATAGAGATTCCATAGTAATGAAATTAAGAGATCATATTTAATATCCCAAATAGACTTATTATCACATATTACTATAAGGATGAAAATTAACTCTCTAGAAAAAAGTTATGTTGTTATATGGGCCATAACCCCAATCATGTGGAGTATTTACCTTAAATGGTTAGGAAGAAACCCAATATTTTGATATGTCTATTATAAAGGAATATATAACTTTTAAACACCTATCCCAATCACTACAGTTGCTAAAACTTTAGAAATGAAATACTGATTCAACTCTATCATATATGAAACCTTATCTATTTCATTAGAAAATGATAATTGAAATTATGAGGATGTAATTTACATGGTGGGAGAATGTAACACCCTAAATTTTTTGAATATTTTTTCCATTAAATAAAAATTATATCAATTTTTTTTCACAAGTAATAGTGAAATAAAATGATCTAAAAAAAATTAGATGAATATTATTATTAAAATTTTAGAATAATAAAATCCCTAATAAATAAAATTTTTTCAATCAATTGGGAATTAATAAAAAATATGGTTAAGAACACCGAAATTATTAAAATGGAGTTTTTAGTAACCTAGTTTTCATTATATATTTAATTTTAATCTAAAAGATAAATTTCTAAAAATTTTAATTTTAAATATGTAAAATGATTTTCATTATTGAACTGATCAAATAAAAAAATATATTTTTAATCTTTTTGGAATAAATGAATTTTATGTGAATAGTGAGAATTATAATTTTCACAAAAACTGTAATATTTTTAACTTTATTAATATATGGGATGGACCTTGATGTTTATATAATATTTTAATTAATTAATATATTTATTTAATTATTAAAAATATTTATTTAAAGAATCATTTTTAACTTGCAAAACCTATAATCAATATTTTAAAACTTATGTACAATTTTATTCAATCTTAAAAAAACTACATTCACTAATTTATTTTAATTAAAAAATTTAATATTAATACTCAGTTCTGGATTTATTTAGAAGCTGCATATTTTATATTTTTTTAAAAATAAATTAATTTATATCATGATCTTAAATGAAACTAATAAATGTATTCTATAAATAAATTTTAAACATAAAAGGAAACTTTCTCTGTAAATGGGTTTTATGTTCCAGTATAAATTTAAATTTTAAAAAATTTGGAATATTAATTTTATAAAAATTTTCATATTATATATCAACATGTTAATTTTATTTAATGCGTTCAATTTTATTTTTAGGGATAAAATTTTGTTACGAAGATATATACTAATTAAAATGGTAAAGAATTTATTTTTCAAGGAATGATGATTTTTCTAAATATTTTGATTTTAATGTTCATTGCTATATTTTAAAGTAAATACTATAATATGATTTTTAACCTTATATAAAAATAAATTAACACTAATTTAATTGTTAATCAATTTTAAATAATACGGAGAAAATGTAATGATTTAAAATATTTTATCTACCAAAATAGTTTTCAACATATAATATATTTTAATTTAAAAGGGTTATTTTCACATATTTAGAAATTATAAATGATTGAATGGATTCAAAATTAATATTTATCAAATTCATATTTTTTAATAAGGGTCATATTATATTTTTAGTGATAAAAAACTTACCATGTTTAAAATTAAATCAATATTAATAAGTGTTAAAATATATAATCTAATGTGGATCAAATTTTACTATATCAAATCGACACATAGAACATATATAACACCTCAGTTAGGTTTCAAAGTCATAACTGCTTGTCTCATCAACATTTACCAACCAAAATCACCTAACTAACAAGGAATACCATTCTTACCACTTACCTAACATTATTTTCTATATTTTTGGTCCCATTTTTTTCTATAAAAGGATCTCAATTCATCCCACTTAAAGACACAACAATAGTTCAAAATTACCATGAAAATATACCCAATATAAATCTTATAGGTACCATATAAATGTCTTAAGTCCTCTAGACTCCAAAAATATCTAATTTCATTCTTTATCTTGGGTTACTTCAAGAGAAGATTTGAATATTCAACGAGCTTAGAGTGCATTTGACTATGTTAGGAAAGTAGGTAAGGGTTTATTATCCCAATTTTCACCCCTTGAGACATATTTCCTTTTACAAACCATTTTTTCATTCAAATGATGTACTTTTATACTAATTAGTGTGCTTTACCAGAATCATAGTCTTTTTAAGAGCCATATCATGTTCACTTTTAAATGGATTTCAATTCTAAAGATACCAAAGTTGTAAGGTTTTTTAAAATTAATTTACCATATGCTCAAAAGTTTTTGTATGGCTATAATTGTGGTTTAGATATGATCACATTATTTTATGCGGGTATAATTGTGGGTTATCTATGATCACAAGGATTCTCTTGGGTGTAATTATAGTTTATATATAATCTCATGGTTGTTTGTGGGTATAATTGTTGTCATGTTATGATCAAAAGGTTGTTCATGAGTATAATTTTGGTTATGGTTTGATAAAAAATTTATGTGTTGGCATATTTGTGGTTAAGTTATGTTCAATAGTTTATTTTTTTTATTCTAATGACTTTGAAACACTATTATGAATATTATTATTCCTATGTTATGATGTTAAGGATCATATTTGTTAAATAATGTTTCCACAAACTTTTTATTCATGCCTTATGTTAGGCCAAACCTTATGAAATCGCTAATGATTTATGTTCTATTATTTTTTGGATATGACTTTATTATGTGTCTTGATTATACATATATTATCATTTAATTATCACGTGTGATATTTTATTGTTATCACTTTTTTTATACCATTAATTAGCATTTGATCTCACCAATTTATTATGTTTCCACCCTAAGGTTATGAAGATGATGATATCTTTTGAGATGTCTATAAGGAATCTAATGTTGTATGATCATGGTGAAATGAAAAAAATCCATGTAAAATAATTTTAATATGTAAATATTCCTCAATGACACCAAATGTTTCATTATTGGGATTTTGTGTATTTTTTGAGATTTAATTTTTAAATAATGAAAATGATATAAAATAAAGATATGTTTAACTTGGGTCACTATAATCATAAATGAATCCACATAGTAGGGTACTATGAACATAAATGAAATTGACCTTGTATCCACCTCCTACCATGCACAACCCCCACTATATAACACATTATAATCACATAAATAACACTTTTTTACTTATTAATATAAATTCCCATGTACATTAACCTTAGATCTTCATATCCATACCATTTTTGAAAGATAGATATGGGAAGATACTTTAGTTATCCATTCATTCCTTTACCAGCCCAAATATTTGGGGAAGACAACCAGTACCCAAATCATTATAGAATCGTTATTGTTCTTCTACTCATATGATCTGTGTATAAAATAAAAAATAAAAAATATTATATAATAAAAACACACACAATCCCAACGTAAATAGTTTTTATCAAACATAACAACCAGAACACATAAACATCACCAAATTTCTGCAGTCTTCTACTAACAACTGCTACCACTTATATATTATCAATTGTCCACTCTCATTCCCAAAAAAACATTCAAAACAATAGCCATAATTTCACTTTAATGTTTTTAACCATTTCCATATCTGCCATTACAAGAAAAAATAATTTCATTATGTAATTTTTTAATCATATTTAATGACAAACCATTTATAAGACACCACCCACATTCACTATTTTATTTATAGTTCCGTCAAATATCAAAGTGATTCATTATAATGTTTCACTTAGAAACTCTATCCCACTACCAAAAATTTTATTTTTTATTTTCCATTATTTTTTAATAGTTACCATACCACTAAGTATTAATAAACTTGACCATAGAATATAAAACTATCCACCACAACAACCGACATGAGAACCTATCCTATAACCACTTCAATTTCAATAAAAAAGTACATTCCCACAAAACTATCCTTATGATTAACACCATATAAAAGACCTGTCATCCCATTCCTAGACCCTTTAAATTTATTTAAAAAAAATATAACCATCTAAAGTACCGTATTTATTTGACAAAAACTATAATAAAACATATCTTTCATAATCCATTTAATGAAATTATTTACAACCATCATACACATCATCATAGTTTCAAGAATATCAAAGCATACCATTTTTTAACATATTTATATTTTTAAATATTAATGAGAGATGATTTATAAATTAAATTATTAAATAAAATTGATAAATAATTTTATAAAATAAAATATATATTATATTCATTGAAATTTTTTAAAGAAAAAAAATAAAAAAAATATGATAAAGATAATGTGATACCTCCCCTTCCCTTTCTTCAGTATTTCAGATTTTTTATTTAATATCTAAATTGCAAGCATTTATTATAATGAAAATTAAACCATAATAATTTCAAAATTTATAAAAAAATAAACAGGAGAGTTCCTGAATCCCATACCATAACATGAAGTTTCCATGATTTATTAAACTTGGACTGTGAGTAGAAATAATGTTCATATGCAAATAATTCAAGAGCAAAAATAGAACTATTATATGTTTGGGATTTCCATCTTCCATGATCAAGAATATAATAATTTTTTAAGAGGGAATAACTTATAAATAATTAATATAAAATCAATAAAAATGTTTGATGTTTCTATAATGCATTATTTTTTAAAAACTCATCTAACCCCTCTTTAATTCTCATTATTTAAGAAATTTTATATTTTCATCACATTGAACCATTTAAATTTAATAAAATATTTAAATATACTATGTATGGATGGTGGAATTTAAATATAATCAATTCAATATATTCCCATTAGTTTTTAATTTTTATTTAATAATTTATTTTAAAAAAAATAATTTAGGTCATTGTAAAAAAATGAAAAATTTAATAATAGATGAATCTTATGAATAAAAACACGAGAATCACATTGTATATGTTTTTTTAAAATTTTAAGAAAAATTATATTCCATTTCATAATGGTCCTCAGTGGAAAATATATTGGTCATTTATAGAGTAAACAAAATCAATCTTACATGCCTAAGAATTTATTCTTATGACTCTAAAATTTAGAAAAAGAAAATACTCTTACATAAAGAAAATATTTGTAAAAAATAAAAAAATTTGACTTATTAAATCCCAAATAATATTTTTTTTAATGAATCTTAAAAAATAATAAATGATTCTTATTATTCACACATATAACTCTTATGTATAAGGAAAAATACTCCTATAATGGGGATATTTAATCTTACGATTTTCTGAAAGGACTCTTATAATAACTCAAATATATTTTATGATTTGATAATTTGGAAAACTCTCCAATTCAAGCATCATTTCCAAATAGAAGATTAAAATTTAATGGTCATTCTATAACAATGCAAAAATTTATAAAAAACCCATAAATAAATAATTACTACCAAAATTATAGATTCACTTCAAAAATTGTAAAACTACTTCCAAAAACTTATAATTTATTTAAAGCTTGATTTTAAATAAATATAAACCTTCCAAAACCTCCGATACTAATAAAAAATCATCAAACATCTCTACACCCATGAAATGGAAGAGGAAGGTTTTGGGGAAAATCTTGTCCAATACATCAAATACCAATCAAATAATTCTTATCCTAGATAATAAAAAACAAATGAAAAAAGAAAAAAAAACAAAAAAAACACAACAATATCCAAGAGAAATGTATTAAATAGATTCAACACCATTTATAAAATAAAAACTAAACTCAATGAGATTAATAAACAAAAAAATCCAAAAAATAAAATAAATAATATCCAAGAATACACATTAATAAAAAATATCATCATCAAAGAAAAATAGGTTAAAAATATCTTGATATACTAAGTGAATATCAATAACTCAGATTCCAATGTACATTCATCTAAAAAACTATGCCTCCACAAAATGGGAACTAATGGATTAACATGAATATGAAACCCATACATTAAAATATCTTGGATCTTGAATGAAATTTATATAAACATAAAATCAACCTCTAAATCCAATAGTACCAAAAAATGATATAGGATTTTTCATAAAGATATAGATGAATCCATGCAATGAAGAAATTTCCATTGATCTGATCCACCTATTGGGGGAAAGTTAATTGATAGACTATCTCACAAACAAACCCAAAACCTCAAAAATGATATTAAATTGGTGTGGGATATTACTCTATTGTCCAATCCTCCACTTCCCTTGATGAGGTGCATCCTTCAAGAAACCAAGATCTTTAACTTTAATAATTATAGACCTCCTCCTATGATGAGTATAACACTCTTTATAGTCCTACATCACATTTATCCACTCTAAAATCATCTAAATATTATATGTGATGATCTACACCACAAGTAATAAAAATATTACCAACTATCCTTCCACAGTACAATATATAAAATATATGTATGTCCTCCCATAAAATACCTCAAATTGATCTATTCTAGTGTGATATTGATATTTATTATTATAAGAACCCTTAACCAAAGGTAGGTGCTTAACCCATGACCACCAAAATCCAAGATGCATGTCCACAACATATCCTCCAACATATGAAGGGTCTGGTATATCTAACAACTTTTTTGAGTATTGAAGGTAGTTATTAGGTATAGATAAGAGTATAAAACATGCTAAAGACCTCCCTATACTCATAAGGTAAAATGGAGATCTTGATAAAATATGATGGTCCCCAGTACTTTATAATGATGCACTATATCATCCACATACCACCTTACTATAACATCCACAATATATAAATCCTTGATTACCATGAAATGATCAAACATAATCAAATGGTCCAAAAATCAACCAAATAATATCATATAACCTTGATATCAATGTAAATGGGTGATGAAATCATTTAATATGTCCTCCCATTTCCACTTGAGAACATATAAAGAATTCAACAGCCCAACAGGGACATGATTCTATACCTTCACCTACTAATAGACTAAATATAATTTTAAAAACTCTACAATAGGATACTTTTTCCCCAAAAACAAAAAATGAAACCCTTAGGTGTGATACATCTTGGATATACTATGATTCACAATTAAGGATGATCAATAACAATCATAATAAACCTCCTCACACATCACCAATGCAGTAAACAACCTATCATAAAATAAAATATGACTTCACTCATCCTCCAATGAACTATCAAGAGCAACTCCCTGGAAGTAATGATCTTGTATCACCTCTACCTTGGATTTCCCCCACTAATACTACCCCACCTTCTATATTAAGGATGATTACACCATTATATGTTATGGAAAAATCTACCACCACCCCCCACCCACATAAAGATGCATTATTGTGAGCTTTTACATCACTCTCCAAGTGTCTATAAACTCCTAAACAATATATCCTTGTTACATATTACTCTTCACATCAGTAAAATACATTCCCTTTACACAGGTTCTAGGAGATATCAGTGTTACAATCCAATAAAAACTCCATCCACATCCATTTATAGAAATTCAAATCTCACTATAAAAAAGATATACCTCAGGCCCATCTAATAAAAGAAAACCATAAATATCTCACTAATTAGGTAATGTTTTGATAGATTTAGGGAAAGTAAGACAGGTAACAACTCGATATCATGGGTGGCATAGTTACAATAATGAAAATATAACTACCAATACCCATATGATATCACTAACTTTTAATATATCAAGATAATACTCAATCTTGGAGAATATATATCTCTTAAAAGATTAAACATTACCCATCCATTATAATCCAATGGTTATGATTATTGATCATTTTCTCCCTATGGTAGTTGAATGTTTCCTAATATTGAGTAGTCTATAAAAAATCCTAATCCTTTTTGGTCAGAGTGGTTATTGATGCTACAATACAATAGAAGAATAATATAAGAATCCAATAATAACTATTGAGAGAAATGAAACTATATTCCTCTGTAAAATTATCCGTATATTTATAGGAAACAACTTCTATGGTCATTGATGGATCAAATTTCACTCCCTATTGACACACCACATGCTTGAGTAAATGTACCTTGAATGTCTAAAACATGCACTTGCAAAACATTCCCTGGACTTTATGGTGTCTAAAGATATGAAAAAAATCCGAATAATTCTCAATATATTCCTAATATGAATTTATATATATGAGAATTCAATAGATGAGCAGTACCATGATATGATCAAGGAACTCATAGAACATATAGTTCATGTGTTCTATGGTTACAACTAGGGAATTTCTGAAACCAAATGAAATAAAAAAAATATCTTAGTTACCATAATTTCAAAAAAGGGGTATTCAGGATATACTCCTCTTTCACCCTCATCAAATGATATCCAAGAAAAAATCAATATTTGAAAACTATCTAGTTTATTTCATCAATTCAAAAAATTACCTATCGTTAAAAGGGGATATTATTTCTTCTTCATCACTTAGTTTAAACATAGGTAGCCACTATATGAGCTATACTGTTATAAAATATAACATTTATCTTTGTTTTCCTATAGAAAATATAGTTACACACTATGGGTATCATCCCTTTAGGTGCATCCATCAAGTTTATAACATGGTCAGTGTACATGGATTCCATCTCAAATTTAATGGCATTTAACCATTTCTCATAATCAAAACTCTCAATCGAATCATTATAGGAAGTAGGTTTATTATCTAAGAACATTAATTAATTATAATTTACTACATGAATTATAAAACCATTAGATACCTAAAAAATATAATTGGACTTTCTAGTTTCTAATGTAACTTATGTTAGTTTTTTATATAACTCGTTTTGAAACTGGTTTAACTTACATATTGGGAACGCTTCCTATTTATTTTTCTTGAAATTATCCAAGTTCATAATTCCACCCATTTAATATTTACTTAATGTGTTATATCTCTTTGGAAACACCATACCAATCCAATTTTTTTTGTATTCATTGTAAGTATAGAAATAATATCCTATAATCAATTTGGGATACATATAAATAATAACATTTTATATTTAATGTTAAATTTTTTAGAATATAAATTGCACACATATGTTTCAAAACACAATGTATTCATAAAACATAAATTTGGATGGATCCCAGTCTATATCCCATATATTATATTTTTGAATCCTTTAGATGAGAACACAGTTTAGTAAAATGAAAAATTTTCTAAAGTATATACAAAGAATGATACATTATGGTCACAATGACTCATAATCAGTCAAACCACATCCAAAAGGGTAAAATTAATCCTCTTAGATTATGTTGTTTTTGGAAGAGTGAGTTTTGAAATTATTCTATGATCTATTAGATGATCATTAATTTTTTGGATTATGTATTCACCACTCCAATTTCATCAGGTAATCTTAATAGTTTTTCCTAGATGATTCATTATACCTTTTTGATTTTTTTAGAAACTTTCAAAAGTTTCAAAACTATGTCTCATTAGAAAAACACAATCAAACCAAATAAAATAATTTGTGAAGGATATAAATTTCTAGAATAAACCACTTTCATGAGTGATCATTGGTCTACATACATAACTATGTTCAATATAAAATAGTCAACTAACTTTCTAAAAATTTTCAATAAAAAGATCTTCAGTAATTTTATCAAATAGAATTTTTTATATAACAATTTGTTCATATTCAAATGATTACAACAATTTATATTTATGAAATATTTGAATTTGCTTATTTTTATTATGTACTAGGAGACAATTACAATGATAATTAGAGGTTTTAATTAACTATACTCTTTTTAATATGAATATTATGTATTTTTTATCCATGTATATAATATGTAAACCATTTACCATATTACCATTTCAATAAAAAAATTCATTCATATATTTACATAATTATAACAAACCTATTATTTATTTCACATTAATACATGATTTATTATAAAATATTACACTTAATACAAAGAGGAATATTGAGAAGTATTGGGTCATTGGGAATGAGGTGCATTACATGAAAAATTAAAACAGTAAATACATCATCATCATTGAAAACTTCCTTAACATTATCACAATATTCCATGGATTTTAAAACTGCATAGGACAACTTGAGGACATAAATAAGAAAAGGGTGAGATATAAATCCCAATAATAGAATTGGAATGGAATAAGGTAAAACATGTTATACAATAGTCATATCAATGGTGAATAAAAGTAATATAAACAACAAGGCATGATATAACATGATAATCATAACATGGGAAATGTGGAAACAACTTAAAACACTGAATAATAAACATAGTTCAAGTTTAACATCCAAGTCATCATGATGGAAAAAGTACCATAAAGGAATTAGGATCACTCCATTTACCAAAATGACGTATCATGAGACTAAACATTACCCATTTTATTGGAGTAAAAAATAATTCAGGGTGCACCCATCACATTCATTTCATTCTCATTCTTAAGTGTGCCACATAGATTATAAAACATGGATTCACTAATCATAATATTTTATTACAAGATAAAAGAGTGTAAAGTAAATACATTTAATTACCAAAAAAAATTATAATTGTGTAAATGTTAACACCCTTGATAAGAAATGGGTATGGTATTCACTGCACAATTGTTTTGGCATGGAAAATTGCGGTGGAATTTATGCAGTATAATGACGTTAATTAAAATATCATAAATGGGGTTAATGAGAGAGAAAAGGGTCTCTAATAATTTGGATATAATATAGATAGTAATAGGTACATGTAAATACATATCCCAATATAATGAATTGAACACAAAATAAATAATATAATAAGGAAACATTAATAAAGAAGAGATGGTGAGGATCCTTTACTTGAGTGTGTAACTCCAAATGACTGTGAGGAGATTATTGAGAGGTTGGGGAAACCATGAAAGGACTCTAGAGATGTAAGGGAAGATAAAGGACGTTCTAAAATAATTTTGAGTGAATATAAATGCTATATTTGGTGGGTTTATATAGGAAAAGAGTGGGGAATTATCTATTATTTCTCAAACAAATGTCTTCGAATCAAAATAATAAAATAATGAAAAACAAAAAACCTTCCCATAGTTTCTACAAAATGGGATTTTTTATTATTTTTTAATAAGTCCAAGGTGAAAACATAATAAAACAATGCCCCTTCTTATGTAGAGGTGCCTCTTACTCATAAATAAATGATTTTAAAACATTAAAATATATAAATGGTTTTTTAAGATTAATAAAGGATTTATAAAATTAAAAAAATAAACATAAAATCTCATTATTTTAAATATAAAACATTATTTTTTAGTGTATAAATTTTATAGTATTTATCACACCACTTTTGTGTCACTATGATTGTAATGCCCCGACCCTAGTTACCAAGATTCAGTGCATTATTACATAACATTGGGATGATCACAATGAAATCATGTCTCAAAAGACCGATCAGTTTAGTATTATTGGAAATAAGATTCATACATAAGTTCAACTTTACAACTTGAAAAGAAATACAAAATGAATTTATTCCGTTAGAAACATCCAGGCCTCTTAGATTATGGGTACAAGTCACTCATAACTAACTTCTTCATATCCTAGGAAAATGAAACATATGAAAGGGGTGATCTCAAATTCTCAGTAAGGGTAATAAATACAGCGAAAGATAACATAAATATCAAGCATAGTGAATAATTGAAAACACAAGACTTTAACAATAATAAACATAAATACTTTTATGGAAGGAATATGAGATGAGTAAATAATGACATTATAAAACATAATCATGGGTATTATACTAGTTGTATAACCACATGAACCATCAATATTATTTTTATAATGAGGGAATGTATAATTCCGGACATTCTGAAACATTTTGTCAAGTCCTCGACCAAGACGTCTAAAAATATTTAAGGCCTCGACCAAAACCATATATCAAATTGGGAAAGGCCTCAGCCAATTCCACATCTTGTTGTCTCATGAGACCTACTGATGCATCGAGGAGCTATAGCAAGCTCCACCCGTCACTTACTAAGTCCAATACATTCCTCATATGAAAAGGTTGAAATATAACATAAACATTAATTTTAAAACTAGCATATGAAATGTAAATACTTTATCCATAAACCATGAATGGTATAAAAAAAGCACATATATAGTCAAACATATCACAACACCTTCAATACAATAGGGAAGTTTTGTATCATAATAAATCAACTTCAAATAAACTTGAAATCCATCAATGGATGTTGACATAGATGAAATCAAAACATTTTTTAGAGAAACATCTCTTTCTATTTTGAAATCGTTCAAGAGTCACATAATTATAAAGAAAACATTTATTTTGAAAATATTCTTATAAGATTGTAAGGGAAGATTCGACAATGTTACAACGGTGGAAAATAGCCGCACCCACCGTATAAGTTTAAAAAACATTTCTACCTTAATTTTATCGAAAAGGTCATAAAGTACGTTGTTTGGAAAATGACGGAAAGATTCCTTTCGAAACATATAAGGTCAAATAAGGGTATAAATTACTTTACCCCATTGTCTAGTAAATAGTAAAAATGCTTTGAAATATATTTTTAAGAAACATGGATGTGGATGATAAAGAGGTCCCAGTATATAATTACGTATAAACAACCTCGAATAATAAAGAGATTGTGAAAGTAACCCTTACCATGTACTTTTCCTTGGTCGAGGGTATGTTAATATCCTATATAATGTTGAAATAATTTTTATTAAATTATAAAAGAATCATATACATTAATATGATATCATATATGATCTTTTAATATTGCTTTGTTAATAATATCATTGTATTACCATCCTTTCGGGTGTTAAATGATTCATTTTCCATTAAAAATTTGTTATGTATATAATGTTTGTTATTAATAGAATGTATCTTATTCATATTAATAATTTTATTAAGTCTTTAAAAATTATTTTTAATCAAATAATTAAAATTAGTCTTGAATGGATATGATGGGGAATGAATCTCATCACGTTTGTTGAGACGATAATCCGTACGTACGCACGAACACCAATATCATTCTTTTGATATTAAAATAATATATAATTGGATGGTATATCATATATATAGAATCATTATCATATTATATTTATTATTTACATCAATTACACATCATTATTATACCCATCCAAATAATAATGTATTGAATAACAATTACACCACGATGTGGAGATGGTAAGTCGAACGTACGCACGTATGGTGACATGTCATTAAAAGGATGGATAGAATAATGAATATGGTTGTAACATATTTATAATAACATCACAATATATAGAATATACTAGATTTATTATTTTTGAATGGAAACAACAAAGAAAGAGGAAGTGGAAGAAGAATGGAACTTGGAAGAGGTGATAAAATATTTACCTCTTCTTCATATTCTTCCTTTTGATTTGATGAAAAGGGATCTTTAAGTTGGATTTCTGACTAAAGTAAGGCCTATAGGATTAAGGGAGGAAAGTTGAGAGGTTATTTGGGTAGTGGATGGCCGAGCCAAATGGATTTGAAGGTGTGAATTAGAGAGAAGGGTGAGTTCCCTTTTATAAGAGGGGTAAGGCGTATCTTAGGAAAATATAGAAATATTATTTTATAAAATAATCATTTTCGGTTTCTAATGGCTCAAAAATGAATTATTTAAATGATAAGGTGGGTATGGTTCTAAAAACACTGAACCAATAGGTTTTAGATAGGTTTGGGTCACTATATTAACTTTATCTTTTAGATTTAACTCCAAGTTAAACAGTTTGACATTACCATGTCTCTCTGTATTTTTATATTATATGGTTAATAAACATTCTATATACATCCAATAGAACCCCAAGTGGTTCCATAATGATACAACCATCATTATATAAGTATATTGGCCTAACCTTAGATCTTTAGGAATATAATATCAATTAATAATAAAATATTTGTTTTAAAAAATCTTTTATATCAATTTTGACACTATTTGGTATTTTGTTTTTTCTAATTTCATAAAAGCATTATTAATTCGAAAACAATTAATCTAACCAACCCTAATAGGTCATAGTAATCTATAAAATTAGTGGAATTCATAAAAATTCTCAAATTACATTTATTTGGATATTTATAATATCAATTATTTTAATCCTTCATTAATACGGTAATTACTTCATCATCATTGTGTCATAAATGAATTAAATTATTTAATTTCTAAAAATATAAATAAAATACCATTATGTAAGAAATATTTTCATCACTGTAATGAATATTTATAGTTGAATTTATCTTATGTGTAACTCTATATTAAAAATGATTTAGTTCTTAATCTTTTAATTTCACACTTTCAACTCTTCTTTGAATTAAATAATAATAAATGACCTAATCTAATCCAAGTGGACCAAAAGGATCATATTTTATTCATAAGGTTGTTTTTGGTCGAATTAAACTTATCCAATAGAATTAGGACATGTGTTATGGTAATCATAATATCAGTTTTACCTTTAATTACCCTATTCACTTTTAACCATGGTAAATAAAAGTAAAAAGTTACTATTCACAAAAAATTATTTTCATCTTATTGAACCACATTTTACTTACTAATATCAACCATGTCTCTCGGATTTTTGAAATTCAACTCACAGAAGTGGTAAAATTATGTTTTATGTAAATTTGAAAATGCTCCTAGGAGGTGGGTAAAAGACGGTAAAAAGTTCAATAAACTTTTTATATATCTAAAATTATTATAAACTAAATCCAATGAATTACATTGAACTTATATAGATATTATGCATCTATTTTTAACTAAAATAAATTTAAATAAAATAAATAATTATTTAAATAAAAAATTGGTTTTAAACAATAACTTAGTGTTTTTCACTATTCATCAAAAATTGAATGTTTTGCGAAAAATACTAAAAATTCACCCGAAGATAATTTCGATATTCCAAATCCAAAAATGAAGTCCATTTTGAAAGATAAAATTTATAAAATTTCAAAAAGTGGGTATTACTATTCATAACGGTTAGTTTGATTGGTCGTGATGTGTTAGAATCTCGAAGTTGCGTACAATGCAAGCTATTGTATTATTCAAAGGGAAATATACCATGGTAGCATGGGGTGTTACATTCTCCGATCCTTCAAATAATTTATTCCTCACAATTTCTAGAATTTTACTGCATAAAAATATTTGGGTGGTTCTTCATCATATGTTCCTCGGGTTCCGACATTGCCACTTCCATCTTCTGGATTCTCCGTAGAACTTTTACCAGACGAGTCATCCGGTTTCTCAGCACTTATTATCTTATATCAAGAACCTTGACATGATCTTCACAATAATAAAGATCGGGTTCCATCTCTGATTCCTCATAGGTGAGTACATGCATTGGGTCAGGCATGTATTTTCTCAACAGTGATACGTGGAACATATCCTGATCTTTGGAGAGACTTGGCGGCACTGCCAACCGGTAAGCTATAGTCCCAATTCGTTCTAGCATTTTGAAAGGTCCGATGTTCCTGGGACTTAATTTTCCCTTACCAAAACGTATAAAACCCTTCCATAGAGATACCTTCAAGAAAACATGGTCTCCTACCTGAAATTTCAAATACTTCCTTCAGTTATCGGCATAAATCTTCTGCCTACTTTGAGCTGCTTTGATATGGGTTTGGATTACCTTTACCTTTTCCATCATTTCCTCCACATGTTTTGATCCTATGAGTTTTCTTTCACCAACATCATCCCAACAGGTTGGTGAGCGACATCTCTTTCCGTATAACTCTTTGTATGGTGCCATCTGAATACTTGAATGGAAGCTATTATTATAGGAAAATTCTACCAGAGGTAAATATTGATCCCAAATACCTTGAAAGTCAAGTGAGCATGATATCAACATGTCTTCTAACGTTTGAATAGTCTATTCTGATTGACCATCAGTTTGGGGGTGGTAGGCAGTGCTCAAACGAAGTTTAGTATTCAAGGATTTCTGAATACTTTTCCAGAATCTTGATGTAGAATGTGGATCATGGTCAGAAACAATTGATAGGGGTACTCCATGAAGTCTCACAAGTTCATTAATATATATTCTTTCTAGACGTTCAAGTGGTAAATCTTCTCTTATAGCATGAAAATGTGCTGAATTGGTAAGACGATCAACAATGACCCATATTACATCATTCATTCTAGGAGTCTTTGGTAGTCCCATGACAAAGTACATCGTAATATTATCTCATTTCCACTCAGGTATGGGAAGAGGATGCATAACTCATCCAGGCTATTTCATTCCATCTTTCACTTGTTGAAAAACCATACATCTTGACACAAAATCAGCAATCTCCCTCTCCATGTTGTCCCACCAAAAATGTTCCTTCAAATCCTTATAACACTTGGTGCTACCAGGGTGTATAGAGAAATTGGAACTATGAGCATCATCCAACAATTCCCTTTTTAGATCAGGTATATCAGGAACACAAAGTCTCTTCCCAAATTTCAAAATTCCATCTTCATACACAAAGTCAATCAATCTCCCATCATTCACAGCTTTAATCTTCTTTTGAAATTCCTCATCATCATCTTGAGAACTTTTTATCCTTTCTAATAAATATGGTTTGACAACCATTTTAAAAAGTATTGATGATCCACCTTCCATGGTTATTCCCATATCCATCTTTACTAGATCCATGAGAGTATGATCTCTTTCAACTCTCAACTTGTTCAAAACTCCTTGATCTTTTATACTCAAAGAATCTACCACCTTATTTTCCTTCCCCGGGTGGTAGTGTATCATGAAATCATAATCCTTGAGTAGTTCAAGCCATTGTCTTTGCCTCATGTTGAGTTCTTTCTATGAGAAAATATACTTCAAACTCTCATGATCAGTATATATCTCACATTTTTCACTATAGAGATAATGTCTCCATATCTTCAAAGAAAATATTATTGCTGCTAACTCAAGATCATGAGTAGTATAGTTTTTCTCATGAATTCTTAGATGTCATGATTTGTAGGCAATAACCGTATCATTCTGTATAAGGACACAACCAAGTAATTTCTTTGAATTATCACTATAAATAACAAACCCACCATTCCCCGATGGTAGAGTAAATATAGGAGCATTGACAAATCTTCTCTCCAGTTCTTCAAAACATTCTTCACACTCTTTTTTACAAAAAAATTTAACCCCTTTACGTGTGAGCTTGGTTAATGGGTTAGCCTATCGGGAAAAATTCTGGATGAAACACCGATAATAACCAGATAAACCAATAAAACTACATACCTAAGTTACACTCATTGTTGCTGGACATTCTTCGATTACTCTTGTCTTAGAAGGATCAATAGAGATTCCATCCTTAGAGACAATATGGCCAAGAAAAGAAATCTCCTGAATCCAGAATTCACACTTGCTAATATTATCATATAATTCATGTCTTCTAAGAGTCTTTAGAATAATGTGCAATTTATTTTCATGATTTTTGTAGCTTTTGGAGTATACCAAGATATCATCAACAAATAAAACTACAAGGTCATCAAGATATTCCTTGAAAACTCTATTCATTAGATCCATGAAGACAGAGGGTGCATTAGTCAATCCAAAAGGCATTACTGTAAACTCGTAATGCCCGTACCTGGTAAAAAATGTTGATTTTATAATGTCTTCCTTCTTCACAGACAACTGATGACATCCAGATCAAAGGTCAATATTTGAAAAGTATTGAGCTCCATGAAGTTGGTCAAATAATTCATCAATGCGAGTTAGGGGATACTTGTTCTTTATTGTTATAACATTGATCTCCCTGTAGTTAATACACAACCTCATAGATCCATCTTTCTTCTTAACAAAAAGGATAGGGGCTCCCCATAGAGAAACACTAGGGAGAATAAATCCCTTATTACTAAATTCCTCTAGTTGTTTATTTAGTTCCACTAATTCCACAATGTCCATTCTATAAGGGGTCTTCGATATGGGCCTTGAACTCGGAATTAAATCAATGGAAAACTCAATTTCTCATTCTGGAGGATGTCCAGGTAAATCCTCTGGAAATACATCAACATACTCTTGCATAATATATTAATCCTTGATTTCAACATTCTTTTCCTCAACCAAAATTATTTCATTCTCTTCCTCCCCAATAATTTAATTTAGTTGAGCTACTGGGGGAGGATCTAGATAAGAATTAGGTGGTGACAATTCTTCTCTAAAGATAAGGTGTTCTTTATCATCATCATCAAAAATAGTAACCTCCTTCATCTTATAATAAATTTTTTCATCATGGTTTGAAAGCCAATCCATACTGAGGATTATATCAAATTCAATCATGGGTATGACGATGAGATCAGTAGATAAAGAAAATTTATATGCCCTAATGGGAACTAATTCACAAAACATTATAGCAATGATACTTCCCTTATGAGTTTTGACTGACAACTCCCTTGTTAAATAAAATTGGAAATATCTAATTTTATTAGAAAATAGGGAAGATATGAAACAATTCAATGATCTAGAATCAAATAAATAATTGGATAAATGTGAGGAAACCATTAAATTACCTTCCACCACGTCTTTCAGGGATTCAACCTCAGCAGTAGTGATCGAATAAGCTTGGACTTGATCCTTTGGCCTTTTCTGATGCAAGTTTCCCTGATGCTTAGGATATTCATTTTCATAATATCCAATCTCCCTACAATTGTAGCATTGAAGATTGGTAGCATCTTTCTTTCCCTTACAATCACCAGAAAGATGGCTTTTCTGTCCACATTTGTAGTATACTCATTTTCCTTTTAGATAGGCACCATGGTGCTTCCTTCCACAATTATCACAGGGTGGAAATTCAATTCTTCCCTTCTTCCCTGTTTCCTATTTTCCATTCCCAGTGTGTTCGGAAGATCTCTTCTTCTCTTGCTTTTCTTTAAAGTCATAAGAGTTAGAGAATTCTTTTTCTGTCTTTATAGCACAGGAGACAATATCCTCATAAGACGAGAAGGATTGTGAGACTAATGCTCGACGGAGAAATGGTTTTAACCCATCAAAGAAATATCCAATCTTACTCCTTGTGTTATGTATATAATCTGCATCATTCCTCTCTAACCCTGTAAATTTAGATTCATACTTTGCGACATTATCATCATCCTTTTGCCTTTGACTTAGAAATTGTCTTTCTATATCCGCTCTATAGTCATGTGGAAAGTATTTTTCTAAGAAAATTTCTTTAAACTCCCTCCATTCCATATTTGATACTTCATCATCTTCCTTTTTGTTTTAAATCAATGATCACAATTGATCAACATCTCCAGTGAGGCGGTAAACTACCATGACACCTTTTTCCTTTTCAATACTCCCCAAGGCATTGAATATTTTATCTAAAGAATTTATCCATTTCTTAACTACTAATGGATTTGTACTCCCATTGACTGTTGGTGGTTGTTTCCTCATGAAGTGATCTAACATTGATCCTCCACGCTGTGGATCAGGGCGCTCCATATGGGTAAGGTTATTATTCATAACCTGAGTGATTTGCCCTAGTATGGTGATTAAATGATTAGAACTAGTTGCATCACCACCTCCACTATAATTATCTTGAGTTGTAGGCAAATCCCTACATGGAGTGTGTGCATTGATATGCTTTCCATTCCTTCCATTAGGCACCATTTCTAAACAATGGCATAAACTAGATTAGTTTATGAATCGCAATACATAAATCCAAACTTGTAAAACACTTAACATAAATTGAACAGTTTATGGATATAATCCATAATCATAAAAATGTTTTCTTTGAGGATGTATTTACTCATAAAACCTTCATAATGGTTTGTAAAGAAAATTAGAATTATCCTAAGCATATCCCCCAGGAGTGTCATAACCAAGAATGCAGCAAGACATGTTGTCATGCACCAGTTCCCATTTGAGTCTTGCTCAAAAAAGTGTTTTTGGGTTTTACCCCTAGGTACATCTGTGCCAGAGCCGCCTCTACCTGATCGTATCCAGAAATGGATTTATTACTTGGAAAACTCACAAAATCTCAACAATACCAAAATTCAAGTAAGTTCTTCTATACTAATACTCAAAGTTTATCTTAGGAGTATGTTCTCTAATTAGAGTTTATCTAAATCTAGTTTCCAAGGTTTGTAATAAACTTCCTCTGATACCAACTATAACACCCCGACCCTTGTTACCTAGAGTCGATGCCTTATTACATAAAATTGGGAATATCACAAGGAAATCATATCTCAAAATACCGATCAGTTCAGTATTATTGGAAACAAGATTCATACATAAGTTCAACTTTACAACTTGAAAATAAATACAACACGAATTTATCCCATTAGAAACATTCAAGCATCCTAGATTATGCCTGCAAGTCACTCATAACTAATTTCTTCATATCCTGGGAAAATGAAACATAAGAAAGGGGTGAGCTCAAACACTCGGTAAGGGTAATAAATACAGAGGAAGATAACATAAATATTAATCATGGTGAATAATTGAAACCACATACCATTACCAATAATAAACATGAATAAATTTAGGGCAGGAATATGAGATGAGTAAATAATGCTACAATAAAACATAATCATGGGTATTCTAATAGTTTAATGACCACATGAACCATCAATATTATTTTCTTAATGAGGGAATGTATAATGCTGGACATTCTGAAACATTTTGTCAAAGCCTCGACCAAGATATCTAAAAATGATTAAGGCCTCAGCCAAAACCATATATCAAATTGGGAAAGGCCTCGACAAATTCCATGTCTAGTTGTCTCATGATACCTACCAATGCATCAATAAGCTATAGTGGGATCCACCCGTCACTTACTAAGTCCAATACATTCCTTATATGAAAAGATTGAAATATAACATAAACATTCATATTAAAACTAGCATACGAACTGTAAATACTTTAACCATAAACCATGAATGGTAAAAAAAAAGCAAATCCACAGTCAAACATATCACAAAACCTTCAATACAATATGGAAGTTTTGTATCATAATAAATCAACTTCAAATAAAGTTAAAATCCATCAAAGGATGTTGACATAGATAAAATCAAAACCTTTTTTAGAGAAATATATCTTTCTATTTTGAAATAATTTAAGAGTCACATAATTATAACGAAAATATTTGTTTGAAAATATTGTTATAATATTTTAAGAGAAGCTACGATGATGTTATAACGGCCAAAAATAGCCATACCCGCCGTATAAGTTAAAAAACATTCTTACCTTAATTTTTTCGAAAAGCTCATAAAGTACCTTGTTTGGAAAATGACAGAAAGATTACTTTCAAAACATATAAGGAAAAATAAGGGTATAAACAACTTTAGACCATTTTCTATTAAATAGTAAAAATGTTTTGAAATACATTTTTAAGAAACATGGATGTGGGTGATAAAGAGGTCCTAGTAGATAATTACGTATAAACAACCTCGGATAATAAAGAGATTGTGAAATTAACCCTTACCTTGTACTTTTCCTTGGTCGAGGGTAGGTTAACCTCCTATATAATGGTGAAATAATTGTTATTAAATTATACAAGAATCATATACATTAATATTATATCATATATGATCTTCTAATATTTCTTTGTTAATAATATCTTAGTATTATCGTCATTTCGGGTGTTAACCGATTCGTTTTCCTTTATATGATTTGTTATATAAGTAATGTATTTTATAGATAGGATGTATCTTATTCCTATTCAGAATGATATTAAGTCTTCAAATATTATT
Source organism: Viscum album (assembly GCA_963277665.1). Taxonomy (NCBI): domain Eukaryota; kingdom Viridiplantae; phylum Streptophyta; class Magnoliopsida; order Santalales; family Viscaceae; genus Viscum; species Viscum album. The sequence goes on along the minus strand of OY728123.1, from coordinate 738,562,736 downwards.
TTTAATCATCTAATGAAAATTAGTCTTGAATGGATACGATGGGGAATTAATCTCATCGTGTTCGTGGAGACAATAATCCGTATGTATGCATGAGCGACAATATCTTTCTTTTGATGTTAAAATAATATATAATTGGTTGATATATCATATATACAGAATAATTATCATGTTATATTTATTATTTACATAAATTACACATCATTATTATATCCATCCAAATAATAATGTATTGAATAACAATTACACCACGACGTGGAGACGATAAGCCGTACGTACGCACATATGGTGACATGTCATTCAAAGGATAAATAGAATAATGAATATGGTTGTACCATATTTATAATAAAATCATAGTTTGTAGAAGATACTGGAGTTATTATTTTATAATGGAAATAACAAATAAAGAGGAAGTGGAAGAAGAAATGAACTTGAAAGAGGTGATGAAATATTTATCTCTTCTTCGGGTTCTTCCTTTTGATTTGATAAAAAGGGCTCCTTAAGTTGGATTTCTAACTAAAAGAATGCCTCTAGGATGAAGGGATAACAGTTTAGAGGGTATTTGGGGTGGTTTTGTCTGAACCAAATGGCTTTGAAGGTGTGAATTAGAGAGAAGGGGGAGTGTCTTTTTATAATAGGGGTGAGGGGCCCCTTAGGAAACGCTAGAAATATTATTTTATAATAAAATCATTTTCGGTTTCTAATGGCTCCAAAATTAATTATTTAAATTATAAGGTGGTTATGGGTCGAAAAACACTCAACCAAAAGGTTTTAGAAAGGGTTTACATCACTATATTAACCTTATCCTTTAGATTTAACTCTTAGTTAAGTAGTTTGACATTTACCATGTCTCTTTGTATTTTTATATTACATGGTTTAAAAACATACTATATACATCTAATCAAACCCCAAGTGGTTAATTAATGATACAAATATCATTATATAAGTCTTTTTTCCGATCCTTAGATTTCTAGGAATAGAATATCAATTAATAATATAATATTTGTTTTAAAAACTATTATATGTTAATTTTGACACTATTTTGTATTTTGTTTTTGCTAAATTTATAACAGCATTATTACTTCGAAAACAATTCATCTAACCAACCCTAATAGGTAATATTAACCTAAAAAATTATTGTAATTCATAAAAAGTCTCAAATTACATTTATTTTTATATTTATAATATTAATTATTTTAATATTTCATTAATACAGTAATTACTGCATCATCATTGTGTCATAAACAAATTAAATTATTTAATGTCTAAAATATATAAATAAAATACTATTATATATGAAATATTTTTATCATTATAATGAATATTTATATTCTAGTTTATCTTATGTGTATCCCTATATTAAAAACGGGTTAGTTATTAAACATTGAATTTAACACTTTTAACTCTTCTTTGAATTAAATAATAAAAAATGTCCTAATCTAATCCAAGTGGACCTAAAGGATCATATTTATTTCTAAGGTTGTTTTTTTCAAATTTCACTTATCCAATAGAATTAGGACATGAGTTAGGGTAATAATAATATCATTTTTACCCTTAATTACCCTATTTAGTTTTAACCGCGGTAAATAAAAGTAAAAAGTTACTATTCGCCAAAAATGATTTTCATCTTATTGAACCACATTTTACTTACTGATATCACCCATGTCTCTTGGATTTTTAAAATTCAACTCATATAAGTGGTAAAATTAAGTTTTATGTAAATTTTAAATTGCTCCTAGGAGGTGGGTAAAAGTTGGTAAAAAGTTCAATAAACTTTTTATATATCTAAAATTATTATAAATTAACTCCAATGAATTAAATTCAACTTATATAGGTATTATGTATCTATTTTGACATAAAATAAATAATTATTTAAATAAAAAGCCAGTTTTAAACAATAACTTAGTGTTTTTCACTATTCATCAAAAATTGAATGTTTTCAGAAAAATACCAAAAGATCACCCTAAGATAATTTCGATATTCTGAATCCAAAAATGAAGTCCATTTTGAAATATAAAATTTATAAATTTTCAAAAAGTGGGTATTACAATTCATAACGGCTAGTTTGATTGGTCGTGATGTGTTAGAATCTCGAAGTTTCATACAACGCAAGCTATTGCATTATTCAAAGGGAAACATACCATGGAAGCTTGGGGTGTAACAATAATGTCATAATATAGAATGTATATTTTTAAAGTATTTAATTTTTATCTGAAAATTCAGTTATCTTAGAAAATTAAGAAAAAAATCACAATTGGATAACTTCAATTTTCTAAAATCAAAAATAATATTCATTTTATCTTAATAATTTTCTAAAATTTGAATAGTAACTTTTAAAAAAATATCTACATTTTTTATGAAATGATGGGTTTTTTTATAAGAACACTTTTTAAATTGTTATAAAAATTAAAATTGTATTAAGAAAATTATGATCATTTATATTTTACAAACAAATTTTAAATATATTATTTTACAAAAGTATTTTTTATTTTAGAAATACCATAATTCATCTAAATAAATTCCTTAATTTAATTTGAATATTAACCAAAAACTACTATTAGTGTTTTATTGTATAAAAATATAAGTAATTTATAAATAAGAAATAATATGTTGAAGATATATTAATTATTATATAAAAAATAATTCCATACTCATATTTCTAGGGTCTTGATAAATATCCATTTAATACACTAGTAAACTCCATAAGAGTAAGGTGAGAAAATATGAGACCTTCATGGGGTGGTTCGCCATACATGGTTTGGGTTGTGATCTTGATGATATCGAACTTATTTTATAAATGGTTTAGATCATGATTATGTTATTAGATCTCATATTGGGTTTGGTCAAGGGAAAATAATATTGATTTTATCTCCCTTATAAGATCTGATAAATTAGCTTCATAAGGTATGATCCTACTGGTTGAGGCCATCACTTCATTTGTTTATTTCAATTAGATTTTTTAGAACCCTATATTTATACTAATAATGTGATCAGTATTCAACAATTATACTATAAATGTAAAATATTCTTAATGTTCATTTAAATATGATAGGATATAATAAGACCAAATAAGTTCATGTGTTTTGTATTATCATATTTCATACTAAGACATTTAATTAAATTAAAAGGGGAAATTTTATTTATAACAATTTCAATTTTTAAAATCACCTCTTAAGAAATTAAACCCTCAAAATTTTAATTTACCACACTAAAAAACTAAGAGTAAATATGATTCATCACTTCCTCCAGTTCCCTGGTCACTTCCTCAAACTTGTGGTTTCTCCGCAACACTTTGACTAGGCGCATTGCCTTATTTCATAGAAATTTGTATCTATAATCCAAGATGATCACCAACTCCATCTTATAGGAAAGATCATTCTCCAATGGTACCAACTCTAGTTTGATTACATGTGATTGGTTTGATATAAAATTTCTCAAGATGGATACATGGAATAAATCATTTACCAGAGATAGGATAGGTGGGAGTGCAAGTTTGGTAGGCCACCACTCTGATGCGATAAAGGATCTTAAAGGGGATGATGTATCTTGGAATAATCTTCCCCTTATTCTCAAATCTCATCACGTTATTCCATGGAGATATTCAGAGTAATACCACATCTCCAGCATCAAACACTAGGTCTCATCGATGATTGTCAGCATAGATCTTCTGTTGACTCAGAGTAGCCTTGATGGTCTAAACCTTTTCCACCATTCCTCAACCATTTAAAGACCTAATAGTTTTAATTCCCAAACAAGATCCTAGTATTCAAGTGTTCTACATCTATTATGGTAAAGGTCTTCATAGGGATCCATTTGGATTCTCAAGTGGAAACTATTATTATAAGAGAACTCGACTCGAGAAAGATAATGGTGCCATATTTCTTTGAAGTCAATTGAGCATCCTCTCAATATATCTTAATGTTTCTGGATAGTCAAGTGAGACTAGCAATCAGTTTGGGGGTGATAAGTCATTCTGAAGTTCAACTCGGTGTTTAGAGAACTTTGAAGACTTTTATTTAACTTTAAGGTGAATCTTGGATCTTGATCGAATATAATTGATAGTTGTACTTCATGAAGCCTCAACAGTTATCTGATTTATATCTGTGAAAGTTGATCGAGTGATAAGTCCCCTAAAATAACAATGAAATGTGAATTATTTTTAAGATGATCCACCCTAACCCAGATAGCATTGTTTCCCCAATATGTATTCAAAAGTCCATTGACAATTTCCATGGGGATGTTTCCCCATTTACATATCGTTATGGGTAATGTTTGCATCATCCCATTGGTTTTTCATTTCCTCTTCGACTTGCTGACATACAAGACATCTTGATATATATTCTATGATATTATTCTTTTTATTTTCTATCCAATATTATTCTTGGATATCTAAATTCATCACTATTATTCCTAGGTGGATTGAGAAGGTTAAGCTATATGGATTATCCAACATGTCCTTCTTTAACTCTAGATTTGATGGTACACATAGTCTTGACCCAAATCTTACAACAACTTCTACATTTACATTAAACTCCAAGGATTTCCTTTTTTCTTATAGTTTCCACTTTATTCTAATTTCCAATAACATTTCTTTGCATATCCATTATCTTCTCTTAAAGGGATGGTTGAGCAATCATTTGTGAAAGGATTGATGATGTTACTTGCATTATAATTCCCATGCCCATCCTTTTAAAATATAAGAAGATCAGATCCCTCTAAATTCTCATCAATGATTGAATTTCGGGATCCTTTCTACTTAGAAAATCCACCACTTTATTCACTTTAGCAGGATAATAGTGTATTGAACATTCATATTCCTTGATCATCTCTAACCATCCTTTTTTATGATTATTTAACTCTTTATGGATAAATATATATTTGAGACTTTTCTGATCCGTATATATTTCACACATATCCCCAAATAGATAATGTCACCATATTTTTAAAGTAAAGAATACAACATTCAACTATATATCTTACATTGGGTAGTTCTATTCATGAACTTTCAACTAACTTGAAAAATTGGATATGAATTTTCCATTCATTATTAACAAACATGCCAATCCCTTCATCTAAAAATCATTGAATTTCATGAGAAGTTTTCCACTTGTGGGTAGTTTGAGCATATGGGAATTAATAAGACTCTTTTTAAACTCCATGAGGCTCTCTTCACATTCATCATTCTAAGAAACCATGACACCCTTACAAGTTATCTTGGTTAGAGGGTTTGATAGCTGTAAGAAATTATTCACAAATCTATGTTAATACCCAGCTAATCCAAGAAAAATATGGATATATATCTCATATATTAGTCTCAAACATTCTTCAATTTCTTCTATTTTTGAAGGGAACATAGATACCCCATTACATGTGATAATATGCCCCATGAATGATAATTCCTTCAACCAGAACTCTTATTTTATTTACTTGGAATAAATATTATCCTTTTGTATGGTCTTTAGCATAGTTCTTAGATGCCCTTCATGCTCCTCCTTGGTTTTGGAGTATATTATAATATCATCTATAAATACTACCATACATTTTTCACAGAGATATATAAAGACTTTAATAATCATGTCCATGAGGATTTCTGGAGCATTAATGAGTTCGAATGGCATTACTATGAACTCATAATTTTTATACCTTTTCTAAAAAGTAATCTTGGGAATATCCCCCTTCTTCTCCCTAAATTGGTAACATCCCAACCAAATATACACCTTGGAGATGTATTGTGTTCTAGATAGCAGATCAAACAAGTCATCAATCCATGGATGATGATACTTATTCTTTATTTTGATCTTTTTGGGCTAACATAATCAGTGAAAAGTAACAATGACCCATCCTTCTTATTAATAAAGAGGATTGATGCACCCTATGGTGAAGCACTTATTCGTATGAGACCCTCATAAAAATTCTACAGTGGTTATTTCTTCAGTTCCTCAAGTTCCACAACATCCATTAAATATGGAGTCTTGGATAATGTTAATGCCCCAGATATAAGATCGATTTGAAATTCAACCTCTCTATTAGGAGGAAGACCTGGAAATTCATATGGAAACACATCGACATATTCCATCACAATATGCATGTATTTAAGGATGGTTTTTTCCTTAAACTAAAAAATTTGAGCTAGATAAAATTTATGATATAGAAATAGTATCTATACTTGATATATTGGTGATAAATAAGATTCATCCTCCTGCTTGAACTTGTGTAGAATTTGGGGTCAATTCACAATACGAAGTGTTATTTCCTTCTCACAATAATTTATGTTTTCTCAATATAGGGAATGATAATACATCCATATAATTTCATCAAACTACACCAAAGGGAGTATGAAATGATTAAATGGCAAGTTCACCCCACAAATTAAGACAAGGGAGGAGTTATATTCTTGGGAGACAATAATTACCCCATTATTTGTTTTCACCAAAACCCATACTTCTATGCTTTATGGTGGTGTATGAATAGTTATACTAAATATTCATGATATGAAGGAATGTGTTGAACCGAAATCAAAAAGTATTTTTGTTGCTATTGAATAAATAACTAGTGTATCTATCACGGCATAATTTTTGGGATCCACTTCAATAGTTATGATGGAAAAAGTTCACCCTTGCTACCTTGGAAGTCATTGGTTGTCTCTAAAAACCCTTGGATTAGTGCATTGATTTGAAATGTACCCTAATTCCTAGAATTGGAAGAAATGAAAAATTCACTGAGGGTTTACTAGATAATTCTTATCCTCCAACACATTAGTGGGTTTCTCTTGTTGGATATCACTAGTTAAGAGTCATTCCTTCCCACACCTAAAGAATTTCCTCGTCCTCCTTAGGCAACATATGAGGTTCTTATTTCTACACCTTTGAAAAGTGGGATGCTAAAATTTCTGGGCACTGTTAGATTTCTATATCAGACCGTTGGAATTTAACTCCACTATCTTTATCTTATCACTATGATAACATTGAGAATATCTAATCTCAATTTTGAATTTTAGGGAATATCATACAATTTCCTCATAGTTTTCAAAGTCTCAAATCTCTAGGGCTATTTGAAGACTAGGTTTTAGCTAACCAAATAAGTATTCAACCTTCCATTCTGGATAATAAAAGAGACATAATTATATTGTGAAATTTTTATGAGGTTCTACTCTTATTCCCTGATATATTTTTTGTATTTCTTCTTAAGGGAATGTAAATCCCTTTCAATTTTATAACATAAAGTTTGTGAAAAATATTTATCAAAAAACTTGTTTCAGAATTTGTTCCACCTCATAACTTTGATATCTTATTAAAACTTCATATTTTTTATCAATGTAAACCACTGATCATCTTCTACTTCCATAAAATAAAAATCCTGTAGAACCTTATCTTGTCCAGAAAATTGATGAATAAATAAGATATTCTCAATGGAGTTGATCTGTTGTTCTGTGATTAAGGGATCAAATTATCTATTGAATTTCAGAGGCATTTTTTACATAATTAATTCAATTAAATATTTTCCTCAAGTAGGGGGATTTGGGTTATCCTCTTGATTTAGGTTTCTATTTAGAACCTGAGTCAGTTGAGTTATTATTTTCATAAAATTTGCGGTTCCTTCTCCCATCGGATTGGACCTCTCATTAGGGTTGTCATCAAATTGCCTGTAAACTTGATTGTTTACTCGATTCCTTCTATTTTAGGAAAATGGGTAGAATATGATGAAAATTAGGGATGCTTATTTTTTAACTATTAAATTTATATAAGGGAAATCCAATGAAATTAAAGGGATAACTTATAAATTACATTTATTTATTAACATATGAATTTTTATGATCCAGTAAATGTTACCCATGATCTATTTCCAAGCTTATATTATTATAGGATTTTTTATCCCTTAGTAATGGTTTATAAATTTATTATTAATTTACCAAATCATATCCCCTAGGAGTGTAAAAATAGGTTCACATTAAGGCCCATTATCGTGTACCAGGTTAAGACGAGTTAGGCCCAACACACATTATCAGAGTTGTTACCCTTATGCACATATTTTCTAGAACCACATAAACTTATAGTATCCATACATGTATTTATTTTCATGATAAGACAATTAAATTATTCTTAAAAAAATATAGGGATGTTTTATTTTACTTAGTCTTATCCTTGAGGATTTTGGGAGAGTTTTCTAATCATAATCCCAAAAATAACTAAACCTTTCCTTTTATACCACCTATAACAACCCTATTCTTTATTTCATATTAATACATGATCTATTACATAAGATTACAATTAATACAAATGGGGATTTTTAGAATTATAGAGTATTTTGAAATTAGTTACATTACATAACATGTTAAAATAATAAATACATCATCTAATTGAAAACTACTTTAATATGATCATGATATTCCCTGGCTTTTAAAACTGCATTGGATAACCTGAGGACATACATAAGAAAAGGGTGAGAGATAAATTATGATAAGGGAATAATCATGGAATAATGTAAAAAAATTTATTCAATTGGAATATCAAATCACAATAAAAGGGACATGAACAATAAGGCATGATATCGCATGATAATCACAACAAGGGAAATGAGGAACAACTTAAAAAACTGCATCATAAACATAGTTCAGGGATAACTTACATGGAATCATGATGTAAAAATTCCCATAAAGGAATCATGTTCAATTTCTATCTCAACATGATGACTCATGAGACTAAACATTACCAAATTCATTGAATCATAATATAATTGCGAGTTCACCCGTCACATTCATGTCATTCCCATTCTTAAGTTTCCCAAATAGATAAAAAACATGGAGTCATTCATCCTCATATTTTATAACACAAAAAAGGATTTTGGAATAAATACAAATAAAATAATTATAAGTGTATAAAGGTGAACATACTTGATAGTAAATGGGATTGGTATTCACTACATAATGTTTCTGGCAAGGAAAATCGCGGTGAAATTTCGGCAGCATAATGGAATCACTTAAAAATTCATAAAAGGTTGATGATATAGAAAGTTATATCTCATAATTTTGACATAAAATAGGAAGTAATATGGATACATAAAGACATGTCCTAACAAATGTAATTGGGAATAAAAAACATAAAATAATAAGGAAACTTGAATAAAGAGAAGGTAAGGATCCCTTACTTGAGTATGTGACTCCAAATTCTTTGGTGGAACTTATTGAGAGATTGGGGGAACCTTAAGGGGACTTTATAGAAGGTATGTCCAAGTAAGGACGTTATAAAACGAGTTTGAGCGAATATCAATTTGTTCTTGGTGGGTTTATATAGGAAAATAGTGGGAATTTTTTATTATCTCTCAAACTTAGATTTTGGACTCTATATAGAAAAATAACAAAAAACACAAAACTTTATAGGGGTTTTTTCCATGGTTTTAAAAAATAGTATCATTTTTATTATATTATATGCCAGGTTCCAAAAATAATTAAATAACATACTTTCTTACATTGAGGTGAGTCATACTCTTAAAAAATGATTTTAAAACCTTAAAATATATTAATGGTTATGGAGGAATCATAATGGCTTTAATAAATCAATAAAATAAACATAAAATCACATTATTTTAAAGAGGAAACATTGATTTGGGTTTTTATACCTTTTATGGGTTTTATTAAAATACCTTTGGGTCATTATGATGTCATAATACACAAAGTATATTTATACGATATTAAATTTTTACCTGAAAATTTGAATGTCTTGGAAAATTATAAAAAATTCACCATTCGATAATATGGAAATTTTGGACCCAAAAATAATATTTATTTTATCTAAGTAATTTTATAAATATGTGAATTTTCACTTTTAAAATAATGTAAACATTTATTAACAAATTCTTGGTTTTTTGACAATAATAGTTATCGAACCCTTATAAAAATTATATTTGAATTAACGAAAATTATATGATCCTTTATATTTAATAAAAATTATATGATAATAATATTTTATTAAAATATTATTTATTTAAAAAATCCATTAATTAATCAAAATAAATTCTCTAATTGAATTTGATTATTAACCAAAAGTACTATTTTTTTTGTTTTAGCAAAATAAAAATCATTTATAAAGTAAAAATAATAAGATTAAAATATATTCATTATTCTAAAAAATATATTTTTTATACTTATATTTATAGGGTATTGATAAATATCCATTTAATATACCCAAAAATTACTTAAGAGTAAGGTGCATGATAGTGAGATTTTCATGGGGTGGTTTGGCGAACGTGGTTTTGGCCATGATCATAATGATCTTGAAAGTATCCCATAAATGGTTTTTCTCATAATTAAGTGGTTATATCTCAAAATGGGATTAGTCAAGGGAAAATCCTAGTGATTCTCCCTCCCTTGGAAGCTTTGATAAATTTATTTCGTTGTGTATGATCCTACTGGTTTAGGTCATCACATCCTTTGTCTATGTTAATTGGACTTGTTAAAACCCTGCATTTATACTAGTCATGAGATCACTGTTCAATGACTATATTATTAACAATAAATATACATTAAAATAATTTAAATCCAATTGAATATCATAAGACCAATAATGTTCATGTATTTTCTATAATCATATTACTTAATAATATAATTAATTAAATAGAAATGGAAAATTATATTTATAATAGTTCAGGTTAGTACAATAATAACTCTAGTTCTTCATAATTAATTAAAGTCACATCTTGTCCAAACAATTTATATAAATTGAATTTAGGTTTTTGGAAGGAATTTAATAAACTTATTCTATTTTAAGAGCTATTTTATTAGGTTTACATTGATCAAAAGTGTCTGCCTAAAATACTTCCAAACATTACTAATTTAGAATATGATGATCTAATCCATCTTTTATTAATACAATAATATATTTGAGTCTGTGTTTATGTGTTTTTCACATGGTATCTAATAACAAGGATTTAGATCTTGAGAAAATGATTTTTATAACATTCAGATCAACATGATCAAAATGATTCTCTTTCAAAATAATTATCAATCATAGATCTCAATCTATAATTATATCAATTTACATAACTATAAGATACATAAAAACGATAAACAAGATGCATTCTATAAACTAAAAAAATACATATCTATGGGAAAGTATCTATTTTTATATCATTAAATAAAAAAAATTTATTGAATGTACCCCAACTAAAAAATATTTATTCATAAATAATATCCATTTAGTGGGACAATAACCATATTTTATCATGAAATTAATAATTAAATCATCTAAATAATTAATATTTATATCTGGTAGAAGATAATATCAATCATATCATATAAAACTCATGTAATGTTGAAGATTAAACTATGTATCCTAATCCACTATATGGATACAATAAACTCTATTCAAATGGTATCCTACCTGTTAGGGTTTCCCATCTATGTATAACCAAATGAGGACATAATATATAATAATATAAAAGTAATGATAACTTATAATCATATTTCATTATACAAGATAATTCATGTGAACCTAACCGTCAAAGTCACCCATAAAATATGATTGAGTTCTTGAAAAGTGTTTTTTTGTATATGGAATCTCAGATGTTATTATTTAAGGGATTATATTTTAAAGTGTAATCAATTTAATATAAATCAAATGTATAATAAATCCATAATTATTTCACTAAATGAAATGTTTATTATCTCAGGTTTTATTTCTTTATATATTAATGAATTTAATTATTCAGTTTTAGAATCTCCATCCCTTCCGACAACTAATAATTTCTAACTATATTAATGTGTAACTCTTTACACACATCATAAATTGTGTTAATTATCCAAAAAATCCAAAAATATATACACATATCTAAATTCATCTCATGTATAAGGTGTATGCATATTTTCTCATGTGATGGTTTAGAATTATAACAAATTGAAAATCTAAAAATGAGTAATATTAGTGCCACAAAAAACCAACCCCCACATTTTTGAACAAGGTATAAGACTATATAACTCTAGAATGTGTGACCCAAATTCCTTATACCCAAGGATAGTGAACTCAAGAGGGTTTATAATCTAATCAAGGTTCTAACATGAATTTTTTAAAAGATATATTCAACACCTAAATTATAGCTCAAAACATTAATTATAAACTAAAGATTATATATATATAATATAAATATTATTTCTATTTCCTAGCATAGAATGAAAATTTTAAAATAATATATTTATAAAATATTAACTAAATCATTCAATATAATCATTAATAAACAATTTATAAGCATGAATAATTAAATATTAATATTTTAAAAAAATAAATAATTTAATTATTTAACATAAGATATAAAACTTTAGAAACTTAAAATTATCAAAATTATTTTTTAGATTCTAATTCCAATGAACATTTTTATGAATTTAATAAACATAAATATTTTTAAAAAAAAATTCTCTAAAAGGATTAAATTTCAGTGTAGTGCATTCCATTTTAGCTCACTAAATAATAAATGTATTTTTACTCTTTAGGAATCTATTTTTTTAACCAGTTGTAATGATTAACCATTTTTGTATGAGGGTCCTAAATGATCTTATGCATGTTGCCTACATTTTTTATGTATAAACAAATTCTAAGGATTAGTGCTAATCATGGGATGGAGTTGTATAATCTTATATAGGTAACCATTTTTTTCATATAAAATCTTCATAATTTTTTACTATGACTGATGAAGAACTCAATCAAACAAAATAATTTGGTTAGGAATACCATTGGTGGTTTCATACATCTATTTGATTCGACTCTTTAAATATCCAAACCGTTTTGGACAAGGTGTTTTATGAATACAAGTCAAATATGTGAAATGTTTGTAAATTGTTCACTATTATGTGATAGTCCTAATAGTGAGTCTTGAACATCACATAGATAATATTATCCCATTATGTTGTATTTTTCATGATTGCTGAAAAATTTTGAAAATGGTTATTTTTGGTTCATTATGTGATGATCAAGTAGAAATATGAAAAAATTATAATTTTTTTTATATTCATGTTGTAATGATCCAAATCTTAATCAATGAAAATTAAATTCTTATAATTTTTTCATATAGTATAATCACATAAAATTACAACATAATTCCACATCATGCTAAGTACTTTGTGACATTTAAACATAATTTTTCCACATCAATTATTTGAATTTTAAAAATTTTATATACACAGTTGTGACCACTAAGATGTTTGGAGTCCGATAGGACAAACTTAATTTTTAGTGAATAGTAAATTTCCCTTATGAATAATAATATTAACCTTATTAATATTAATATGAACCTTATGAATAGTAAACTTTCCAAGGTAAAAGTAACCTTACCTATGAATGTATAAATAATATTTATACAACTTATAAGTGATAATATGATAGTGTTCGTATTTTTGGTAAGTCATAAATATTTAATTATAATTTTATGATTAATTTAATATTTTGAATGAAAAATTATTATCATAAAATGTATTCATAAAATAATATTTTAGTGTCTTATAATTATAAGATAATTTTAAAAGACCTTTGTTAATTTTTCAAAGTGTTATAAAATCAGTTACAATTTTAAAATTTGTAATTTTCAAGTAAATTATGATTTTAATTAAAATTTTAATTTATCCTATTTATGAAATTATTATCATAAATTGGAGTTCATTTTTGGATTATACAAGTCAGAAAATGTTTAGGGTGAATTTTTGGTAATTTTCTACAGTACTTGAATTTTTGGTGAATAATGAAATTCGATAATTTAAGAAATATGCTAAATAAATTATTTTCTGCATCATGCTCGAGACATGGATGATGTAAATGGACATTGGTTTGAACTCACATGAACTTATTACTATTTTTGGTAAGAATAATCATCCCAATTTATTGTTTTGATAAAAATGATAAACTAATGAATTAAATATTGAGAAAACCCCCCTCCCCTCTACTATAAAAACCACCCTCACCACCTTTTCTCATCACACCTCCAAAACCTTGTGCCTTGTCCAAATTCTAGTAAAATATCTCCCAAATCCTATATAAAACTTCTAGTATCTCTTTTTCTCATCAAAATACTAAATCCTCTTCCCTAAAAAGGTTCTCAAGATGAAGGAATGAATAGGTAAAACCCTTTTCCATTTTCATTCAATTTCCTTTAAAGTTCCTTTACATTCTTTTCTATCATGACATCTATTAATATAAAATGTATGAAAACTATAGTACCATAAAAATAGTGGAATTATGTTAAGAAAATGTAATAATTCTTCATCATCTCTCCTTTACAATCCTTTTATACTAGAAATGAATACAACTTCCAAGATGTGTCAAATTATCACATTCAAGGACAATGGGATTTCAATTTCTAATACCATCTTCAATTCTGGTCATGAAACTATTTTTACTATTAAAACATATTAATATGAATTTAATATAACCTATGTATTGTTATGTAATATTTTTTTTACAAATGGTATTATTTTATAAAACAAAATTAGTTCTCTATGATAAAAAACCGCCAATTAACCCAAAAGGATATCATTAATATTTTGAATATTGATTCATCCTCAATCAAAAAAATGAATTTTATAACCATTTAATCTTATATATTTTCCCTAGTGACATATAACTTCAATTCTGGATAACCATTCTCATCTTACATGATTATCCATACAAGTATATAAGTAAACTGATCATGAAAACCAAGGAAACAAACTCTCCCAATAAATGAAATTGAACCTATTAAACCTTCAAAAAGGACTTGAATTTACTTAATAAGGTCATAAGAAATCAATTAAATTTATAATATGTTATGAAATTATTAATTTATTAATATAATTTTATTATCATGGATATTAAGATCAAGTTAAAAAGACCTTCATTCTTAAGGTAAGTGATTCTACCTGAACCACCATTATTCCTTAGGGTTGTTCTATCTTTATTTTTACCCAAATGAAGTTGTATTTTTTCTTTATTTAAATCCTAAAAATTTTATTTTTATGTCACAAAATCAAATATCAATATCCATCCATCATTAAATTTTATGGATATACATATTTTCAAGTGGTTCCCTTCTCAATTCTTCCTGATAAGCAATCCCGTTTTAAGGGAACTCCCCAAATTCTTACCCAATTTCAAGTGCACTCTATCATATGTTTTACGCCACCATTGTTTTTATAAAATTACAATTTTTAATATGAAAACATTATTAGTTCAATTCTGGTTTTATATGAATTCTTATTCTCTTTTCTATGCTCCTTAGTATTTTCCTTAAACCGCACTAAAATGTTTTAATGTGAAAATATCTTAAATACTATTCTTACATGTTATCACTTCTATTTGACATCACTTTCCATGATATATGCCTATTTTACCTTATGAATGTACATGTAAATTTTTATTCCTTTATTCATATACATTTTTATGATACACCAATTTCTTTTGATTTATGACATGATTATGATATCAATTTATTTCTATGGGTGAGTTTTTGTTTATATATAATTGATTATGTATGGTTCTGTGTGTGTAAAGCATATTCATAAAAATGTTAAGATGGGTGTACCCAAATAGAACTCTAATTCATTGGGTAAAGTTTAGTCTCATGAGATGTTATGTGAAATGGTCTTGGAAGTTATCCTTGAATCGTGCTCCACGTGCAACGATCTCAGTGGTTAACCTTGACTTATGATCCTCTATGTTCAACATGATAAGTTTATGCTAAAGTCATGTTTTACATTTCCTTGAAATTCCTATGATTATATTATTATATGGAAAAATGTTCTAAATTTTATTATTCTCCATGTTTAATCAGGTATCGTTCCTCTCTATATCATAGTGTTATGTCTTATAAACAATGTGCTAAGATTTATTCTTATGTTATACCCTTATTGGGATTTTTAGCTCATCCCTTCATTCTTGTTATCCCCAAGTTATACTATGCATATGTATGATTATGATGGAAGTTATGATATCAACATGTAGATTAATAAAAGTTTCTTTTATGGTGTTTAATTATGTACCTAGTCTTCTAAGACACTAGACAATATGATCCTTGGCTTGAAATTTGATGTTAATTTATGATTAAAATCATGTAATGATATGTGTAAAAGGATGGGGTCACTATAGTTGGCATTATAGGATGGTCTATTATTTTTGGATATTAGGAATAGATAAATTTAGTAAGAACCTTATGGATAAGACTAAGTATAAGAAAACACCCCTAAATCTTGGTTTTTATAGAGTAAGTAGTTTATCATGAAAATGAACACCTTTATAGATACTACAAGTGTACGTGGTTCGGGCATAAATATACATAGGAGTAACAACTTCGACAAGGTGTTCTGGGCCTGACTCAGGGTAACCTGGTACATGAAAATGGGTCATACTGTACACCTAGTTTGATTATCCTAGGGGATATGCTTTGGTCAATTCGTAAGCTCATTACGAACCATTATTAAGGGATTAAAAAAAGATCCCACAAGAATATAAGTTAACAAAATAGATCGAGGATAACCTATAATTAAACCCAGGGAATCAAAAGTTATGATATAATTTTCCTTTAAAAGTTTATCCTTTTATGTTCAAATTTTCCTTTTATGCTTATTATCTAATTATTCAAGCTCCCTAATTGAACTTTATTTTTTTAGTTAATGGTGGGAAATAGAATAACACATCACAACAATCAATGTGATATGGAATGTGAAGATTTTCCTAATTATATGCCAAATATTATGGGAATTAGTGCTCAAAACATCATGAAAGTGGTTTCTCAGCTGACTCATGTTATGAAACATAACTTGAATCATGTGGAATGACCTCCTCCTCAAAGGAAATAGAAATTTTCTACTGAATACTTCATATGGAAATAGACTCCCATGTTTATTGGATCTTTAGATCTACTTCTTGTAGAATTGTGTATTAACTCCATTGAAAAGATATTCTCTGTCCTCCAGTGCTTAGAAGAAGAGAAATTCATGCTGGCGGTCTATCATTTTTATGGGGAAGCTGATCAGTGGTGGAAACTGATCAAGAATACAAAGTCCTAGATGGAAATTGATTCCATGGAATGAGAGGAATTCAATAAAATGTTTTTCCATAAATATTTTCCCCAAACCCTCCATCTCAAGATACAAAGAGAGTTCCTGAGAATTAAGCTGAAGGAAGATGAGTCTATCAGGGCGTATGAACCAAAATTTACAATTATTACAAGATACACTTCCAGATTTTTTCATGAACAACAAAATAAATGTGGATCACTTATTCAGTGGACTAAATCCGATCCTACAAAAAGTATTAGAGATTTGTGAATTGGATAGTTATGAGAAGATTTTCTGTTGTGCCCTCAAGGTTGAAATGAAGATTGGATATTCTCAATTGTCTCATGGGTCCAGTAAAAAAAAGTGGAAAATGGAGTCTAATATGGGTGGTATGGAAAATAAATCCCACAATGGAAAGAAGACCAAACATCCCATGTGTAAAAATTGTGAGAAGAAGAATCCTGGGAACTATCAATTGGGAATTAAGAATTTCTTCAAATGTGGAATAATGGGACATCTAGCTAATAACTATTTAATGGATATGAATAATTACACTAACATAGAAGATGAAAGGAAGTTTTAGATAAAAACTCTACCTGTAGTTCCTTGTTAAACATTAAAGGAACATGGGAATTATAAAGACAGTTTCCCTAAGCCAAGGGTTGTCAAAGGAAATCAACAAAAACCTCCGAGGAAAAATGGAAGGGGTTACTCCATCAATATTGCTGAGGTGGAGATATAAAAATATGTGGTGACTGGAAATCTAGTTATTCATTTGGGAATAGAAAACATACTATTTGATTATAGTTATACACATTCTTTTATATATTGCAAGTTTAGTAGAACTATTCAAACACCACCTCAAAATATAGAGATTTAGTTTTATCTAAAAATAGAAAATACTGAAATTCTTGAATCCAAAGTATATAACTCCTCCCTGGTTAATGTTTGTGGAATGAAACTCCTATAAAATCTTTTCATACTTCCTCAGGTGGAGTTTGATTCTATTTTGAACCTAAATTAGATGTCTATATAGAAAGCCAACATTAACTGTCGGCAAAGGGAGATCACTCCTCACACACCAGAGTATCATTCAATCATGTACTAGTGTAAGAAAGAAGATGTGTTTCCTTCACAATCATCATCTCATGTGTGTATAATGATTCCTTTTGAGTAAGAATATCTTGATCAAATGATTGAGACAAAGGATATGAAACTTCTAAAATATATTCCTATTGTGTGGGATTACATTGATGTATTCTTTAAATAATTTCTTGGTCTTTCGCCTGATCAAGTGGTTGAGTTATCAATTGAACTTGTACATGGATCCCTACCTATTTAAAAGAAACCTTATAGAATGGCCACCGTAGAGCTGGAAGGGATGAAGAAGTAGTTATAATAGAATCTGGAGAAGGGTTTTATAGACCCGCGTGCTTTACCATGGGGTGCGCCAGTCGTCTTCCTCAAGAAGAAGGATGGATAAATGTTCCATTACATTGATTACCATGAACTTAATAAATTCAAAATAAATAAAAAGTATCCCTTACCACTAATAGATGTCTTGTTTAATCATCATCATGTGGCCAGTTATTTCTCTAAGGTGAACCTATGGTCAGAATATCACCAATTAAAGGTAAGGAAGGAAGACATTCCCAAAACTGATTTTTGAATGTGGTATGGACACTATGAGTTCATAGTGAAGCCCTTTATACTCACTAATTCTCCAGAAATATTCATGGATTTAATGAATAGAGTCTTTAGAGATTACCTTGACAAAGTATAGGTAGTCTTTATAGATGATATTCTCATATACTCTAAGAGCAAGGAGGAACATGGGGGGCATTTGAATACTATGATGATGACTTTTTGAAGGGGGAAACGTTATACAAAGTATAGTAAATGTGTGTTCTTGATGAATTATCATTCATGGGTTATGTTATTAGTATAAAAGGAATATTTTTGGACCCTTCCAAGAGAAAGGTTGTGGAAGAGTGGGCCAAGACAACATCTGTAATAGAGATCTACAGCTTTCTGGGTATAGCCGGCTATTATCGACGATTTTTGAAGAACTTATCATGATTGTCAAACCCAATGACCAAGATGACACTAGGGGACTAAAGTTCATATGGACTCAAGACTACGAGGATAGATTTAAGGAGCAAAAAAAGAGGCTTATCACTGTGCTAGTACTCCCACTACCGATAAGTGGAGAACTCTTTGTGGTGTACAATGATTCTTCATATAAGAGATTATATTATGTGCTAATGAAAAATAATATAGTGATATCCGAGGCCTTAATAAAGCTATAAATTCATGAGAAAAACTATCCCACACATGATCTGGAGTTGGAAGATGTGATCATTGTGTTGAAGATCTGGAGGCATTATCTTTATGGGGAAAATGTGAGATATATACTGATCACAAGAGTCTAAAATATATATTCACAAATAAGTATCCTAATATGAACCAGTGAATATGGTTATAACTCATCAAGGATTATGAATACTCAATCCTCTACCAACTTGTTAAGGAAAATAAAGTGGAAGATACTCTAAGTAGAAAGGATCCAACATCTTTATCAATGATGACAACTGAAAAGGATCCAATGTTACTAGATTTGTAGAGGGTTGACATGGGAATTTTTTTAAAGGTTGGGGCCGAAGCCTAATTTATTATTAAATCAAATAAAAGGCCTCTTTAACTGAGTAGAGGGAGACCCATTACATAACTCGAAGTCCCCTAGGGAATTTAGCCCATTACATGGCCCGTAGGCCCGATTTTATGGCCCAAGGCCCATTCGGTGAATAGTATTGCTACAATACCCGCCTGCTACAGTCCCACACAGTACCTGCCACCACTATAGTGCTCTTCCACTGCTACAGTGACAGCCATCGCTACAGTGACCACCGCCGCTACAATTACCTCCGCCACTATAGTGCGCTAAGTTCATGATTGACAAGGATGGAGTCATAAGATTAGGGTCATGATTATGTGTACCATCTGATCCATAAATAACGAAGGTGCTTCTGAATGACACACATAGCTCAAACTTCTCTATTCACCAAGGAAGAACAAAGATATATCAAGATCTTTGAGAGAATTATCTGTGGGACAATTTGAAGATAGAGATTTCTATGTATACATTAAAGTTCCTGGTATGTCATCAAGTGAAGGCTGGAAGGAAAAAGTCCAAGGGGATGATGCAATCATTACCCAAACCAATGTGGATGTGGGAGAACGTCAATATGGAATTTATCACTAGAATTCCAAGGAAATATAGAGGAATCAATTCTATACTGGTCATTGTGGATTGTCTTACAAAGATAGCTCACTTTATCGCAATTTGAGAGGACTTATCATTCTATTAACGTTCATTGATATATATCAAAGATATGAAAATGATGCATGGATTAACAATATCTATTGTATCCGATAGAGATCCAAGATTCACCTTGATGTTTTGGAAAAGTCTCCAACATGATCTAAGCACTAAACTGATCTTCAATATGACTTATCATCCTCAAACTAATGGCCAATATAAGAAAACTATTCAGAGATTGGAAGACATGTTGAAAGCTTGTTTTATGGACTTAAAAGGAGGATGAGACCAACATCTTCCACTATTAAAATTATCCTACGACAATAGTTTCCAGTACACCATCCAAATGGATTCATATGAAGGCCTTTATTTGGAAAGGTGCTGAACACCGACATGCTGGGATGAAGTATGTGAGTGTAAGCTTCTAGGACTTAAAATAGTTGATGAAATTGTGGAGAATGTGAAAACAATTCAACAACATATCAAGGAAACACAATGTTGTAATAAGATATATGAAAACAATAATTTATGAGACATTTAGTTTAATGTTTGAGACATGGTATTCCTCTATATATCTCCATGGAAGAAGGTTAGGATATTTGTGAAGAAATGAAAGCTATGTCCTAGGAACATCCGCCGCTTACAGATTCCCTATCATGATAGAGCTATGGAATACCGACTAGAACTTAAACCTACCATGTCTAAAGTACATGTTGTATTCCACATACCCCTCTTGAAGAAGTTCATACTAGATCCTTAAAATGTACTATCTTCAAAGGTGGTATAGTTGGAGAATGATATTTCTTATGAGGAGAATCTGGTGAAGATCATGGATTGTATTGATAAAATTCTACATAACAAGACTACTCACCTGCTCAATGTACCATGGTGGAACCAAAAGTATGAAGTGTCATCATGGGAATTGGAGGAAGTGATGAAGGAAAATTACCCACACCTTTTTCCAGCTTAGAATGAAAAATAAAATTTCAAGGGTGATATTAAATAATGGGGGATGAATGTAATGACCCAAATTTTAACAATAAAATTCCCTATTTATTATTTTTTAATATAGTATAATTACATAAAATCACAACACAATTCCACATCATTATAAATACTATGTTTCCTTTAATTTTTTTTTCAACATTTGTAATTTGAATTTAAAAAATATGACATACACAGTTGCGATCAGTAAGATGTTTGGAGTCCGATAGGACAAAATTAATTTATTGGTGAATAGTAACGTACCATTATGAATAGTGATATTACCATTTCGAATAGTAATATCACCCTTATGAATAGTAAACTAGCCATGGGAATTTTAACCTTACTAATGAAATTATAAATAAAATTTATTCAACTTAAAAGTGATAATATGATAGTTTTGGTAATTTTGGTAAGTCATAAATATTTATTTACAGTTTTATGATTAATTTAAAAATTTAAATGGAAATTTATTTTCAACAAATTTATTCATAAAATAATATTTTCATGTCCTATTATTGTAATAAAATTTTATGAGACCTTAGTTAATTTTTTGAAGTGTTATAAAATCAGTTACAATTTTAAAATTCGAATTTTTCAAGTAAATTATAATTTTAATTAAAAAATTAAATTTCTCATATTTAGAATTTATTTTCATTAAATGTAGTTAATTTTTGGATTCTACACATTAAAAAATTGTTAGGGTGATGTTTTGGTATTTTTTGAAATACTTGAATTTTTTGTCAATAGTGAAATTCGATAATTAACGAAATATGCTAAATAAATGAATTTCTGCATCATAATTGAGTCATGGATGATGTAAATGGAAATTAGTTCGAGCTCACATACACTTATTACTATTGTTTGTCACAATAATCAGCATTATTTATTTTTTTGAGAAAAATGATAAACTAAGGAATTAAATATTGAGAAAACTCCCCTCTCATCCACTATAAAAACCACCCCTCACAAGCTCTTCTCCTCAAACCTCTCAAACCATGTGGCTTATGCAAATTCAGATAAAATATATCCTTAATACCATATCCCAAGTCAAGGATCTCTTTTTATCATTAAAATACCAAAATATCTTCCCTAAAGAGGTTCTCAAGAGGAAGGAATCAAGAGGTAAACCCTTTTCTGTTTTCTTTCAATTTCTTTTCAAGATCCTTTACATTCATTTCTATCCTCACCTATCCACATCCCAAATTTATGAAAATTATATTACTATACACATAATAATTTTTTTAATAATGTAATAATTCTTCATCATCTAGCTTTTCCCCTCCTTTTATACTAGAAATGAAAACACCATCTGAGATGTGTTAATTTATCGCATTCAAGGACGGCGAGTTTTTAATATCTATTACCATATTCAATTATGGTCATGAAACCATTTTTATGGTTGAACCATATTAATATGTTTTTAATATATCCTATGTAATGTTATTGAATAATTGTTTACTAATGGTATTATTTTGTAAATCATAGTGTGTTTGTTGTGATAAAAAACCGCCAATTAACCCAAATAGTTATCATTAATTTTTTATATATTGATTCATCATCACTTTAAATAACCAAATGAATTTTATGACCATTTAGTATTATTTATATTCTCTAATAACATATAACTTCAATTATCTACATCCATACTCATCTTATATGATTATCCGTACATGTATATAAGTAAACCTATCATGAAAACCAAGGAAACAAATGTTCCCAAACAATTAAATTGAACATATTAACCCAACAAAAAGGCTATCAATTAACTTAATAAGGTTATTATAAATAAATTAAATTTATAAAAGGTTATGGAATTATGAATTAGTGAATCTAATTCGATTATCCATGACATTAAGAACAAGTGAATAACACCTTCAGACATAAGGTAATGGATTCTACCCGAACCTCCATTACTCCTTCACATTTCTCTACCTATCTTTTTACACAAATGAAGTTATAATTTATTTTTATTTATATATTATAAATTCTATTTATATGTTCCAAACTCATGTATCATGATCCATCCATCATTATCTTTCTGGGATATACATATTTTTAATTGGTTCCTTTCTCAATTCTTCCCAATAAAAAAGCCCGTTTTAAGGGAACTTCTCGAATTCTTATCCAAATTCAAGTGCAATATATCTTCAATTTTAACAAAATATTGTTTTTATAAAATCAATATTTATATTATGAAAACCATCATGGTTCAATTATGGTTTTATATAAAATATTATTCCCTTTTCTATTCTCTTTAGTATTTTCCATAAAACTGCACTAAAATGTTTTAATGCTAAAATTTCATAAATACTATTATTACATGTTATCACTTCTGATTGAAAATAATTATCATGATATATTCCTATTTTTCCTTCTTACTATCTAAATATGTTTTAATTCCTTTCTTTCATGGTCACTTGTATGATACACCCATTTATTATGCTTTATGACATGATTATGATGCCCATTTATTTCCATGGGTACCCTTATATTTATGTACAATTGATTATGCATGACTATTTATGTGGAAAAAATATTAATGAAAATGTTAATATGGGTGTTTCTATATAGCACTATAATTCATTGGGTGAAGTTTTGTCTTATGAGACGTTATGTGCAATGATCTTGGGGGATATCCTTGACTCCAACACTAAGTGCAATAGTCTTGGTGGTTATCCTTGACTTATGGTCCTCTATGTGCAACAAGCTGTGCACATGAAAAATTCATGTTTAATGTTTCCTCCACATTCCTATGATTCTATGATTATATGGTTCCATGTTCTAAATGTTATGATTCCTTATGTCTTATAATGTACCATGTCTTATTTTATCATTATATTATGCCTTCTAACCCATGTGCTGATCATTATTCTTATGTTTATACCCTTACTGATCTTTTTATCTGATCCATTTTTTCATGTTATCCCCAGGCAATACTATATAAATTTATGAGCACAATGGAAGTTACAAGTTCAATATGGAGATTCAATAAAAGTATCTTTTATGTTGTTTAATTATGTACCTAGTATTCCAAGACACTAGAATTTATGATCCTTGGCTTCTAATTTGATGTTAATTTATGATTAAAATCATGTAATGATATGTGTAAGAGGTTGGGGTGACTATAAATTTAATTTTTAGAAATATAAAAAAAATGGAAATTTGAAGGAGAAATATTATGGTATAGGGGTAGATACCAATATGGATTCTCTTGATGGATCTTCATCCAATTGGATTATATTTGGTAGTTTCAATGATAAAACCAATGATTTTTTAATATCTTTATACCAATGAGAATAATAATAAGACATGAAATCCATGCCCCCCCCCCAAATAAGATAAAATATCAGAATAAAATTATAAAACTAACATACTTACAAACCTCACATTCCATGATTTCAATCATCATTAGGAATGAGTTTGATCAAGTTCCTGAAGAAACAAACAATGAGTTGTTTCCTCTAAAGGTTTCTCTTAGTAACTAGAATCACCGAACACCTTATCATTTCATAATTTCTTCAAATAATTTTCTAACACCTATTTTTTGAGTTAAAAATATATATATTAGAGAATGAATGAGGTTTAGATAGAAAGAATAATCTCCAAACTCTAATATAACTTCAATAAAGTGATTTAACTCCCTTTTATAGGTCTCAAGCATCAAATAAACATTCTCAGCAGAGTTCAAAACACTACAAATGTTGTCTAACATACAACCCTTTTTGGATCCCCATTATTGAATAATCTAATTGTTAAAACAATTTAAATATTTAGTTTTATTTTACCCATCTCCACATGATGTGTATTAGGACAAAGATGATTGATAATCACTGAAGATGAATCAAACAATTGGTATCTCATACCATTCTCACATTCACTACAACGTGGTGGAAAATACCCTGAATAGACATTCATCATGGAATAATAACCTCCACCAAGGAATAATCTAAACTTTAGTGAATAGTATCAACCATTGATATGATTTGTATGATATATAATATCAAAATTAATAAGTTATTTAACATTTTATTGTATGTTATGTTTTGAAGATTTTATATGGAATTCATAATGAGTTTAATTATACATGTATAAAATTTGTGATAAAAATTATAAACTTTTAACAACACATGAACAATGTTGTCAAAACTTTTATAACAATTCAAAATGTGTTTTTCTGAAATTTATATTATATTTATGAGTTTTCTTCAACACTTAATATAGGTTGTATCACAATATATGACAAAAAAATGAATGTTGATAAAATTTAATGACTTTAATCCATACAACTTCTCAAAAAGAAAAAGAGTTCGTTTTGAATGACTTTAAACAACATATAATTCATTTTTTTAAAAGTAAATTTTATTATATTATTTATAATGGATACACACATGCAAATATATGCATTGTCTGTTTATGCTTATTTTTGTTTGTGTTTTATATAGTGCACACAAACACACATATAGAGTTTATGTTTATAAATTATTTAAATAATATATATGTATATATCATTTATAAGAAATGTGTGTGTGATATATATATATATATATATATAATTAAAAAAAATTATACTATAAATTTATGACCGTGCCTATGTAATATTATGCATAATTATATATATAAATATATTATAGACATATATAATTTTTATGATTTTTAAATTTTAATATGATGAATATGAATCGAAAATGGAAAAATATTTATCATATAACCAAAGAATATAAGGAAGGTGTCATATAGTTCATCAAATTTGCAACATGTTATTGGAATAACTATTCTCAAATCATGTGTCTAAGTCTACATTATTATTATTCAAAGTGAGTTGGTCTAACTAAATTAGAAGAAGATTTGAAATATCATAGAATTGCTCAAATTTATAAATTATTGAAAAAGAATATAGTATAAATAAATATATCTAAAAAGTGGAATTAAAATAAATTTTATGTAAAGACCCGTAAATTTCGAGGAATTTTTTTTTCTTAATTTTCTTTGGAATTTTACAAGAACGCAGTTTCTGACGGCACATGATTCCGAGGCCCGGTGTGCCCGAAATCATTTTCCGTAGTTTGGCTCCGGTACGTTCAGTGAACGAACGAGTGGGTTTTTCTAACTTTTAAACCGATGCTCGGAATCGAATTCTGAGGGCACCGATGGAATCGCAGCGCCGGTATTTGCTTAGAAACGCCTCTTCCGGAGATGTGTTTGCTCGGGTGTGGCTTTTAAATTTTTGGGGTTAAGTTAAGAAATAAAATAAAGTGTGCGACAACTTTATTTTTATTTCACTTAAAGCCACTTGAAAGCCACTTAAAGCTGCTTAAGCTAAGTTGATGTGGATAGGGTGCTGTCCAAAAATATCCTACCCCCTTAGTAGGATATTTGTGAGGTGGGGCCCGCACGAGCCCCACCGTTTCTTTTCCGGTAAGTAACGCCCCGCGAAAACCCGTCATTATGAAAGTCAACTGACACATTTTCTTAAATTCTTAATGCACCAATTAATTGGGCGGTTAACTTCGTTAAATTAATTCTATGAATTAATTTAATCATTTCTTAACCTGTTTACAATCCGTTGGCGTAATAATAAAATAAGACCAATGCCCGACTTCTTGAGGATTTCTCGTTGAGAGGTTTTTGACAAATTTTGTGCCTTCATCCTCCTTCGTGAAGAACACGAAGAACGCGAAGAACGCGAAGAAACGCGAAGAACTCCATCACCCTCGGAGATTGACGATGCTTCTTCTAAGACGTTCTTCCCCGCAACGATCTCTGATCACCAACTGCTTGAGGTAGGAGATTTCGGGTTTCTTCTTTTAAATCTTCTTTTTGGTTTATAACAACATCATGGATTTAATTAATATAATTAAATCTGCATGTTCTTGAACCTCGGAGTTCGACGACGCGACGCCCTTCCGCGACGCGACGGTCCCCTCCTTCTGCGGCGATCAATTCCGTGAAGAACGCGCGTGCGACGACTTGACGAGGTAGAGGTTTTGTTTGTGAAATGAATTTATTTTAGTAGTTGTTTCCTCCTAAAATCAAAGAACCTGAATCAAGTGAAATTTTTAATAATTTAAAATTGTATATTGTTTTGTTTTCCATGTGTGGATTATTTTCTTCCCGATTTTTATCACCTAAAGCGGAGGGTGCGGGCCAAACAAACACGGCACGACAACCCTCCGGAGTTCTTCGTTGATGTGCGGATTGGCGGGGACGACAAAACATGCCGCAGGGGTGATTCATTGATTCTTCAGTGAAGAACGGGACCCTGGAGGAGCTACGTCGCAGACGGGAGTGGAATTGGACCAATGGAGTAACTCCGGTGGCCCGCGAAAACCACCGGAGTCGGCGGCGGCACCAGTGGACCCATGTCCGTGCGGGTCCGGCACACACGGGACGTGGCAATGCCGCATCCGTTGACTAAGGGCGGCCCCCGCGGGGGGGGGGGGGGGGGGGTGTTCACACGCGGGGGCAGCGCGCCCCCGCCCCCGGACTCCACTCGCTCGACCGCTCGACCGAGCCGAGCCGGGCCGAGCCGACCCACCGGCCGGGTCACGCCCAACCAGGTCGGACCCGGGCCCGGGGTCGGGTCGACCCGGTTCGGGCCGACCCAGGGGGGTCGGGCCGGCCCCAGACCCCTCGTCTTCGGACTGTTTTCGGTCTTTTACCCGTATCTTGAGCTACGGGCCTCCGAACGACGTGCCGTCAGCAGCGATGTGATCCTTGGATCGAGAAGGTCGTTTCGGTATATCACACTCAAGGTTTTGGAATACTTTGGGTTCGGCCGGGTTGGTTCGTACACGAAACCAACCGGGGCCTCGGAGCAGAAACACTCATATCCTGAGCTTCGGACGTCCGATCGACGTACTGTCAACTTCGTAGAATTCCTCTAAGTGAGACGGATCTTTTGGAATACTCCAACCGAGGTTTGGACGCAGGTGGAGTACAGTCGGGTTGGTTTTGCCTTAAAAACCAACTGGGCCCCTGGGACGAAAAGGCAAATAACTCTCAGATCGGGCATCCGATTGACGCACCGTCTGCGACGTTGAGTTCCTGTTGACGATATGGAACTTTTGGATACATCAACTCTGGACTATGTGTCAGTTGATGTATCAGCCTCTCGGTTCGTGGAGCGGACCCTCCCGAACGAGCTTATTGTGTGCGGGAACCCTAGAGCTGGCTACGACTGCTACTGTGACGACGACGACTGTGCAGAGATCCTCAGTGGATTCGACAGCGACGACTACAACACTCAGCGATCCTTTGTGGGTCAGTGCTACCGATCCTGTGTGGGTCCAATCCTGTGTGGGTCAGCGCTCAGCGGTCCCGTGTCGTGACTACCCCAAGCCTGCCTTCCATAGGCCAGGGGTTGGCGACTAGCACCAAGGCGTAAATCCCGGTAAAGGGAAGGCATTGCCTTTGTAAATTAAACAAGCACCACAAAGTAAGAAAGCGGAAAAATTAAACACTAAGTAAAAGCTGGAACAAGAGTGAAGTACGGAAAAGTAAGTGGGCCAGTATACAAACCTAAACTCAAAGTAAAGTACAACTCGAAAGGGAAAAACAACAACTGAAAGGTAAAGCCGCAACAACGAGCTATCCAATTGAAATCCCACCTGAAGGGTGGGTACAGAAAGCCTCCACTGCTCCTCGGGTCCAGCCGACCGCTCCGAGTACGTCCCGCCCAGTAGTCCAACTCCAGGTACTGTCCTGCTCTGCATGCCTCCACCATGATCAATGATGTCCGTCGTCTGCAACCAACACAATGTAGTGCGGGCATATCCCATGCAGGGGTGAGTATAAGCTACCCAGTAGGGACCCCGAGACCCCCGAAGGTCTCTCATAATCCACAAAGGATAATCTACAAAGGAAAGATACAATCACGAAGTAAAATCCGACACTGCTTAAGTATATGCCCATACATATACCTAAGTCATCAATTCCCGTTTGGCTCCAACATTCGATCCCAAGTACAACCCAATCCACACAGGAAAAGCAAAACGTAAATCCACACAGGATAACACAACACAATCCACATAGGAATGTAAAACAGGATTCATCTCACACAAGTATACTTCTTCGAAAGACGATAGAGATGATCACTGATCCATCTAAGTCGTCGGATCCACAAAGGATCGATAGGTACTAACCCCCGTAATGACCCACACAGGATCGGACCCACACAGGATCTGTAGGCGCTGGCTCACACAGAACCACTGAGCGCTGACCCACACGGGATCAGACCCACACAAGATCGGTAGCAGTGATCCACACAAGATCACTGAGTGTTGTAGTCGTCATCATCGAATCCACTAAGGATCTCTGCAGAGTCGTCGTCGCTGTCACAGTAGCAGTCGCAGCCAGCACTAGGGTTCCCGCAAACAGCAAGCTCGTTCGGGAGGGTCCGCTCCACGAGCCGGGAGTCTGATACATCCACTGAAACATAGTCCAGAGTTTATATATCCAAAAGTTTTGTATCGTCAACAGGAACTCAACGTCGCAGATGGCGCGTCAATCGGACGCCCGGTCTGAGAGTTATTGGCCTTTTCGTCCCAGGGGCCCCGTTGGTTTTTAAGGCAAAACCAACCCGACCGTACTCCACCTACATCCAAACATCGGGCAGAGTAAGCCAAAAGATCCATCTCACTAAGAGGAATCCAACAAAGTCAACGGCACGTCAACTGGACGTCCGTAGCTCAAGATATGAGTGTTTCCGCTCCGAGGGCCCAGTTGGTTTCGTGTACAAACCAACCCGGACGAACTCAAAGTAAACCGAAACCTTGAGTGCGATATACCAAAATGACCGTCTCATTCCAAGGATTGTGTCTCCGCTGACGTCGCATCGATCGGAGGTCCGTAGCCCGAGTTATGGGAAATTGAACCCAAACGGTCTGAAAATGGGGGTTTCGGGCCCGGACCGACCTGGACCAAGACCCCCTAGGTCGCCCCGAACTGGGTTGACCCGGCCCGGCCCGGCAGGGCGCGGCCCGGCAGGCGCGACCCGGCCCGGCGACCCGCGTGCTGGGCGCGCAGGTCGGTTGCTCGACCAAAACGACCGAGCCGTTTCTGGCTCTCGGGGGGGGGGCGCTTCCCCCCCCTCGGTTTCTTGTAACCACGGCCCCTTAATTGGCGCCGCATTGATGGCCGGCTGGGGGATTCAATTCCCCCGGTTTCTCCCTGTCCGGCCGGCCCGACCTGGCCGGCCGGTTCCTGCTCAATGGGACCGGCGATGGCCGGTCCCCTTCCAGCTCCGACGCCGGCGGCCCGGTACCGGCCGCCGGTCACCCTGCTCCGCCGCGGCCCGAAACCGGCCGCGACCCTTGTCGTATGTCGCGGCGCGACGACGCCGTGCCCCTCCGCCACAGCCCCGGTACCGGCCGCAGTATTTTCGGATGTCTCCGACGCGACGCGATGGCGTCGCGTCCTTGTATCAATTCGTGGCGCGGCGCTTCGGCGCCGCATATTTCTTGCCGCAATAATTCCGCACGGTGCGACGGCACCACACCACTTCCATTTCAATCCAAAAGAATCCAACAAGAAAAATAAGGAGGTGGTTCGGCGGTGTTTGTGCGGTCCGGCCCCCTCCCCCCCCCCCCCCCTCACATAAATCGATAGCAGTTGGTTAAAATTTCACGAAGAAATTCAGGGATGTAATCAAAAACAAATTAATTAAATACAAACCCCTACCTCGGTTTCAAGAACGGTGCACGTCAACGAGCCGCGGAAGACGAGCATCACGGAGGTCGGGCATCGCGGAAAACGAACGTCGATTCCGTTGTCGTCGAGGTGTGTCCGAAGAGGAAACGTCGTTGGATAAGTTCTCCGCGTTCTTCGGCGGAGATGTTCTTCATTGATGAACGATGTTCTTCATCGGAGTCCAAGGGGTTCTTCACGTTCTTCGTCGAAGATGTTTTTCATTGGAGTTGAAGAAGATCTTCAAGCTTCTCAAAACCTCTCAACATGGCATAAACTCTAACATTAATAAAATAATACCAAGTCTTAATTTGTTAACACAACATACCCTTTTGAATTTCAAGAGTTTGAAATTCAATTAACCACACATAACTCACCTCATTAAAATTACACAAGTTGTCAAATTAAAAGAAGGGGAGTTAATGGGGAGTTGAAGAGTTGAAGAATATGAAGGGGTGGGGTTTGTGTGGGCCCCACCACCCTCATAACCTCCAAAGGGAGGTTGGGTAGTTACCCAACTTCCACCCGTAGCCTTAAAACACAAAAGGAAAATAAAAATTGTAGAATAATAATAAATTAACTTCCACAATTTTTATCGTCCACACTCGTGATAACGCAACTCCGGAAAGGAGTTCCTAAGCAATTACCGGTGCTGCGGTTCCATCAGTGCCCTCGGAATTCGATTCCGGGCACCGGTTCAAAAGTTAGAAATTCCTGCTCGTTCGTTCACTGAACGTACCCAAGCTAAACTTCGGATAGAAATTCCGGGCACTTTGGGCCTCGGAATCAAATGTCGTCTGAAACTGAGTTCTTGTAAAATTCCAAAGAAAATAAAGAAAAAATTTCACTTGAATTTTACGGGTCTTTACATTAATCCCACCTCAGGGCTTTACGTCCCTGTAAAGATACATCGAAAACTAGGGAAACAAATGAGGGTACTGAGCACGCATCTGATCCTCAAACTCCCAAGTTCTCTCCTGGAGGTTCCTGTGCTGCCATCTGATGTGCACTAAAGGAATCGACCTTCCATGCAGGACCCGCTCATGTTGATCCTCGATATCCACCAGGACCTTCGCAAAAGTCGCCACATCATCAACGTCTATCTCCCTATGGTCAATGATATGCATCGGGTCGTGCACGTATCTCCTCAGCTGACATACGTGGAAGACGTCGTGCACCCGGTGCAACTAAGGTGGTAGAGCCAGGCGATAAGCCACCTCGCCAATCCTGCTGAGGACCTGGAATGGTCCGATGAAGCGTGGAGACAACTTTCCACCTTGGCCAAATCTCCATATTCCACGTCGTGGTGAGACACGCAAGAAGACGTGGTCGCCATTCTTGAACTATAGTGGCCTCCGCCTCCTATCAGCATAAGACTTCTGCCGGCTCTGAGATGTCCTCATCTGCTCCTGGATGACTTGGACCTTCTCTGTCGTGGCTTGGACCATCTCTGGTCCCACAAGTGCTGAATCCCCAGGGTCTGTCCAGCACAAAGGAGATCTACAAGGTCGGCCGTACAACGCCTCGTATGGTGCCATCCTGATGGTGGAGTGGTAGCTGTTGTTGTACGCGAACTCCAACAAGGGTAGTTGGTCCTCCCAACTATGACCAAAGTCGAGGACACATGCGTGGAGCATGTCCTCGAGAGTCTAAATGGTCCTCTCCGTCTGACCATCCGTCTGAGGGTGAAAGGATGTGCTCAGACGTAGCTGCGTCCCGAATGCCTCCTGCAACCCCTTCCAAAGCCGGGAAGTAAAGTGAGCATCTCGATCGGAGAAGATAGATGATGGCACACCGTGAAGCCGCACAATCTCCGGAACGTAAAGTCGTCCCAAGCTCTCCACTGAGCCCTGCTCTCTGATGGGTAAGAAGTGAGCCGACTTGGTGAGTCGGTCGACAATCACCCAAATGGAGTCGTGACCTTTGGATGTGCGTGGAAGTACAGTCACGAAGTCCATAGATATCCCATCCCACTTCCACTCAGGGACCTCCAAGGGATGTACCAAGCCTGCTGGTACTTGATGCTCTACCTTCACCTGCTGGCAGGTGAGGCATCGAGAAATGAACTTTTCCACAACCTTCTTCATGCCCGGCCACCAGTGCTATCATCTGAGATCCTGGTACATGTTCGCCACTTCAAGATGTACCGCCAAAGGGGAAGTGTGAAACTCTCTCAGCACCTCCTCTCGTAAAGCAACTGGCACCAAGGTATGTCCTCTAAAAAGGACGTCGTGCTCTACTCCAAAGGAGAAACCATCGGGTGCCTATCCTGAGGATATCTGTGCACGCCGCATCTCACAGTCAGCGTCCCCACCTTGTGCCTCTCTGACCCGCTGCAGTAGTGGAGGAGTGATTGTGAGAGACTGGAGGAAGGCTGCTCCATCTCTATCCATGAAGGATATCTACAAAGAGGCTAGCTGCTATGTCGCCTCCCCAAGTAGCTGAATGCCCATCCTCCTACTGAGAGCATCGGCTACCATGTTCCCCTTCCTAGGAGTATAGACTATATCAAAGTCATAGTCCTGGAGGAACTCGATCCATAACCACTGTCTCAGATTCAGATCCTTCTGAGAGAAGATGTATCTGAGACTCTGATGGTCAGAAAAGACTGTAAAGCGCTCGCCCATCAGATAGTGTCGCCATGTCTTCAGAGAGAAGACCACTACTGCTAGCTCTAGGTCATGGGTATCGTAGTTCTAATCATGCGGCCTCAACTGACGTGATCCATAGGCGATCACTGCCTGCTTCTGTATTAGGACACATCTGAGTCTGGTCCCTGATGCATCACAGTAGACTACGTACCCTACTCCCTCCTCAGGAAACCTCAAGATAGGTGCGCTGGTCAATCTCTGTCTCAGCTCCTGGAAGCTCTGCTGACATCTTTCTGACAATACAAAGGGTTTCCCCTTCTTCGTCAAAGCTGAGAGTGGTGTCGCAACTCTGGAGAAGTATGGCACAAATCTCCAGTAGTATCCAGCTAGTCCCAAGAAACTGCGCACCTCCGTCACGCTCCTGGGTGGCTCCCAAGCTAGCACTGCCTAGATCTTTGCAGGATCCACCACAACTCCCGCCTCAGAGATGATGTGTCCTAAGAATTGGACCTCACGTATCCATAACTGGCACTTCGAGAGCTTAACATAAAGCTGGTGCTCTCGGAGTGTGTCTAGTACAACCCGTAAGTGGTAGGCGTGCTCCTCCTCAGTCGTCGAGTAAATCAAAATGTCGTCGATGAAGACCACGACAAATCGATCGAGATATGGCTGAAAGATCCTGTTCATGAGGGCCATGAACACTGTTGGAGTATTGGTTACGCCAAATGGAATAACCAAGAACTCATAGTGTCCATACCGACATCTGAAGGCCATCTTCTGCACGTCCTCGTCTCGAAATCTGAGCTGATGATAGCCTGACCCGAGGTCTATCTTCGAGAACCAACGTGCTCCCTTAAGCTGGTCAAAGAGGTCATCAATCCTTGGTAGTGGATACTTGTTCCTCACTGTCACCTAGTTCAGGCGACAATAGTCAACACAAAGTCGCAAGCTCCCGTCCGCCTTCTTGGCGAACAAAATCGGGGAAGCCCAGGGTGAAACACTGGGTCGGATGAACCCCTTTCCCTGCAAGTCCTCCAACTGTACCCGCAGCTCTCGAAGCTCGGCAGGGGCCATCCGATATGCTGGAGTCGATATCGGGGCTGTCCTGAGGTACAGGTCAATATAAAAGTCTACCTTTCTGTGAGGAGGTAGCCCTGGAACGTCGTCGGGAAAAACATCCACATACTGATCCACCACTGCAGGAAAACTAGGACTCCGTACGTCAACTTCTCATAGGATGAGGCTAGCCAACTGATGAGTGATGGGTTGTCCTCTCCTCTGCGGAAGTCCATCCTGTGCTGCGAAGGCTCCCTTCTCACCAGTGAAGGTAAACCTGCTCCCATCGGTGCGTACACATCGCACCTTGCGCCTAAAATAGTCAATCTGTGCATGGACCGTAGACAACTAATCCATGACCAAGATGACGTCGTAAGGCCTCGACGCCGCTACAAGAATATCCCAGCCAAAGCTCTCACCTCCTAGAGTAAGCTCACACTACCGGCACCAGTGCGTAATCGTCGAGTCTGCTTCCGTAGGAGTATCTAGCCGTAAGGATCGAGCCAACAGCTCTGTCGGAATCTCTGAGCTCTGAACAAGGGCAGCGGCTATGAAAGAATGACTCACTCCTGTGTCTATAACAACTGCAGCATGGGTGGAATAGACAAAGATAGTACCTCGAATCATCTCAGGCGCACCGTGGTCATAGGCCTCTGCTGCCTGGAGATGTGCCTGTCTTTGCCCGCCAACTCCCTGTGGTCGGGGTGGACCTCCTGGTGGTGGTGGTGGTAGAGCCTCAAAGCATCGCCCACCACCTGACGCTCGGCCAGCTCCCCTGCCTCATCTGCCTCCTCCCTGCGGACCACCACGGTCCACCACCTGCCGCTCGGCCAGCTCAGTTGAGGCCGCATGAGCAGAACTATGCTACCCATTACCTAGAGTTAGTAGTAGTGGTCTTCGCTCTGAAGACATGGCGACACTATCTGATGGGCGAGCGCTTTACAGTCTTTTCTGACCATTAGAGTCTCAGGTACATCTTCTCGCAGAAGGACCTGAACCTGAGACAGTGGTGATGGCTCGAGTTCCTCCAGGACTATGACTTTGAGATAGTCTATACTACTGGGAAGGGGAACGTGGTAGCCGATGCTCTCAGCAGGAGGACGGGCATTCAGCTACTTGAGGAGGCAACAGAGTAGCTAGCCGCTTTGCAGATATCCTTCGTGGATAGGGATGGAGCAGCCTTCCTTCAGTCTCTCACAGTCACTCCTCCACTACTGCAGCGAGTCAGAGAGGCACAGCGTGGGGACGCCGACTGTGAGACGCCGCATGCACAGTTATCCTCAGGATAGGCACCTGATGGCTTCTCCTTTGGAGTAGAGCATGACATCCTTTTCAGAGGACATACCTTGGTACCATTCGCTTTACGAGAGGAGGTTCTGAGAGAGTTTCACACTTCTCCTTTGGTGGTACATCCTGGAGTGGGGAAGATGTACCAGGACCTCAGACGACATCACTGGTGGCTGGGCATGAAGAAGTCTATGGCAGAGTTCGTTTCTCGATGCCTCATCTGCCAGCAGGTGAAGGCAGAGCACCAGGTACCAGCAGGCTTGGTACAACCCTTGGAGGTCCCAGATTGGAAGTGGGACGGGATATCTATGGACTTCGTGACTGGACTTCCATGCACTTCCAGAGGCCACGACTCCATCTAGGTGATTGTCGACTGACTCACCAAGTCGGATCACTTCTTACCCATCAGAGAGTATGGCTCAGTGGAGAGCTTGAGGCGTCTCTACGTTCAGGAGATTGTACGGCTTCACGGTGTTCCATAATCTATCGTCTCCGACAGAGATGCTCTCTTTACTTCCCGGCTTTGGAAGGGGTTGCAGGAGGCGTTCGGGACGCAGCTACGTCTGAGAACATCCTTTCACCCTCAGACGGATGGTCAGACGGAGAGGACCATTCAGAATCTCGAGGACATGCTCCGTTCATGTGTCCTCGACTTTGGTCGTAGCTAGGAGGACCACCTACCCTTGGTGGAGTTTGCGTACAACAAAAGCTACCACTCCACCATCGGGATGGCAATGTACGAGGTGTTGTACTGCAGACCTTGCAGATCTCCTTTGTGCTGGACAAACCCTGGGGAGTCAGCACTTGTGGGACCAGAGATGGTCCGGGCCACGACAGAGAAGGTCCAGGTCATCCAGGAGTGGATGAGGACAGCTCAGAGCCGGCAGAAGTCTTATGCCGAGAGGAGGCGGAGGCCACTGGAGTTCGAGGATGGCGACCACGTCTTCTTGCATGTCTCACCTCGACATGGATTACGGAGATTTGTCTGAGGGGGCAAGTTGTCTCCATGCTTCATCGGACCATTCCAGGTCCTTAGCAGGATTGGTGAGGTGGCTTATCGCCTGGCTCTACCACCTCAGTTGCATCGGGTGCACGATGTCTTCCACGTATCTCAGTTGAGGAGATACGTGCACGACCCAACGCACATCATTGACCATGGGGACCTAGACATTGATGATGGGGAGACTTTTGCGGAGGTCCCGGTGCAGATCGAGGATCGACAGGAGCGGGTCCTATGTGGACGATCGATTCCTCTTGTGCGCATCAGATGGCAGCACGGGAACCTCCAGGAGAGAACTTGGGAGCGGGAGGCTCAGATGCGTGCTCAGTACCAAAATTTGTTTCCCTAGCTTATGATGTGTCTTTACTGGGATGTAAAGCCCTGAGGTGGGAGTGATGTAAAGACCCGTAAATTTCAAGGAAATTTTTTTCTTCTTAATTTTCTTTGGAATTTTACAAGAATGCAGTTTCTGACGGCACATGATTCTGAGGCCCGGTGTGCCCGGAATCATTTTCCGAAGTTTGGCTCGGGTACGTTCAGTGAACGGACGAGCGGGTTTTTCTAACTTTTAAACTAGTGCTCGGAATCTAATTCTGAGGGAACCGATGGAATCGCAGCGCCGATATTTGCTTAGAAACACCTCTTCCGGAGTTGCATTTTCTCAGGTGTGGTTTTTAAATTTTTGGGGTTAAGTTATGAAATAAGATAAAGTGTGCGCCAACTTTATTTTTATTTCACTTAAAGCCACATGAAAGCCACTTAAAGCTGCTTAAGCTAAGTTGATGTGGATAGGGTGCTATCCAAAAATATCCTACCCCCTTGGTAGGATATTTTTGAGGTGGGGCCCGCACGAGCCCCACCGTTTCTTTTTTGCTAAGTAACGCCCCGTGAAAACCCGTCATTATGAAAGTCAACTGACGCGTTTTCTTAAATTCTTAACGCACCAATTAATTGGGAGGTTAACTTCGTTAAATTAATTCTATGAATTAATTTAATCGTTTCTTAACCTGTTTACAATCGGTTGGCGTAATAATAAAATAAGACCAACGCACGACTTCTTGAGGATTGCTCGTTGAGAGGTTTTTGAAAAATTTTGTTCCTTCATCCTCCTTCGTGAAGAACGCGAAGAACACGAAGAACGTGAAGAAACACGAAGAACACCATCACCCTCGGAGATTGACGATGCTTCTTCTGAGACGTTCTTCCCCACAATGATCTCCGATCACCAACTGCTTGAGGTAGGAGATTTCGGGTTTCTTCTTTTAAATCCTCTTTGTGGTTTATAACAACATCATGGATTTAATTATTATAATTAAATCTGCATGTTCTTGAACCTTGGAGTTCGACGACGCAACGCCCTTCCGCGACGCGACAGTCCCCACCTTCTGCGGTGATCAATTCCGTGAAGAACGCGTGTGCGATGACTTGACGAGGTAGGGGTTTTGTTTGTGAAATGAATTTATTTCCGTGGTTGTTTCCTCCTAAAAACAAAGAACCTGAATCAAGTGCAATTTTTAATAATTTAAAATTGTATATTGTTTTGTTTTCCATGTGTGGATTATTTTCTTCCCGACTGTTATAACCTAACGTGGAGGGTGCGGGCCAAACAAACACGGCCCGACAACCCTCCACAGTTCTTCGTTGATGCGCGGATTGGCGGGCGATGACAAAACATGTCGCAGGGGTGATTCGTTGATTCCGCAGTGAAGAACGGGACCCGGGAGGAGCTACGGCGCAGACGGGAGTAGAATCGGACCACCAGAGCAACTCCGGTGGCCCGCGAAAACCACCGGCGGCGCGGGTCACCGGCACGGCGGCGCCGGCGGCCGGAGGTGGCGGCGGCGGCACCGGTGGACCCGCGTCCGCGTGGGTCCGGCGCACACGGGACGCGGGAATGCCGCGTCCGCTGACCAAGGGCGGCCCCCGCAGGGGGGGGTGTTCACACGCGGGGGCAGCGCGCCCCAGCCCCCGGACTCCGCTCGCTCGGCCGCTCGACCGAGCCGAGCCGGGCCGCGCCGACCCGTCGGCCAGGTCGCGCCCAACCGGGTCGACCCCGGACCCGTGTCGGGTCGACCCGGTTCGGGCCGACCCAGGGGGGGTCGGGCCGGGTCAGTCCGGGCCCAGACCCCCCGTCTTCGGACCGTTTTCGGTCTTTTACCCGTATTTTGAGCTACGAGCCTCCAAACGATGTGCCGTCAGCGGTGATGCGATCCTTGGATCGAGACGGTCGTTTCGGTATATCACACTCAAGGTTTAGGAATACTTTGGGTTCAGCCAGGTTGGTTCGTACACGAAACCAACCGGGCCCTCGGAGCGGAACCAATCATATCTTGAGCTTCGGACGTCCGATCGACGTGCTGTCGACTTCGTTGAATTCCTCTAAGTGAGACGGATCTTTTGGCATACTCCGCCCGAGGTTTGGACGCAGGTGGAGTACAGTCAGGTTGGTTTTTCCTTAAAAAACAACCGGGCCCTGGGATGAAAAAGCCAATAACTCTCAGACCGGGCGTCCGATTGACGCGCCATCTGCGACGTTGAGTTCCTGTTAACGATACGAAACTTTTGGATACATCAACTCTGGACTATGTGTCAGTTGATGTTTCAGCATCTCGGCTCATGGAGCGGACCCTCCCGAACGAGCTTGCTGTGTGCGGGAACCCTAGAGTTGGCTGCGACTGCTACTGTGACGACGACGACTGTGCAGAGATCCTCAGTGGATTCGACGGCGACAACTACAGCACTCAACGATCCTTTGTGGGTCAGTGCTACCGATCCTGTGTGGGTCTGATCCTGTGTGGGTCAGCGCTCAGCGGTCCTGTGTGGGCCAGCGCCTACAGGTCCTGCGTGGGCCCGATCCAGTGTGGGTCCTTGCGGGGGTTAGTTACCTATCGATCCTTTGTGGGTCAGATCCTTTGTGGTTCATTGCGGGGGTTAGTACCTATCGATCCTTTTTGGGTCCGACGACTTAGATGGATCAGTGATCATCTCTATCGTAAATCGAAGAAGTATACCTGTGTGAGCTGAAACCCTATTTTTCTTTCCTTTTTGGATTGTGTTGTGCTATCCTGTGTGGATTTATGTTTTGCTTTCCTTTGTGGATTGTGTTGTGCTATCCTGTATGGATTTACGTTTTGCTTTCCTATGTGGACTGGGTTGTACTTGAGCTCGGATGTTGGAGCCGAGCGAGAATTTATGACTTAGGTATATGTATGGGCATATATCTAAGCCGTGTCAGTTGTTACTTCGTGATTGTATCTTTCCTTTGTGGATTCTGGGAGACCTTCGGGGGTCTCGAGGTCCCTACTGAGTAGCTTATACTCACCCTTTCACGGGCAATGACCGCACTTCATTGTGTTGGTTGCAGACGACGTACAACGCTGATCATGGTGGAGGCTTGCGGAGCAGGACGGTACCTGGAGGTAGACCACTGGGCGGGATGTACTCGGAGCGGTCGGCTGGACCCGAGGAGCAGTGGAGGTTTTCTGTACCCACCCTTCAGGTGGGACTTCCAGTGGATGGCTTGACGTTGCGGCTTTACTTTTCAGTTGCTGTTTTTCCCCTTTCAGTTGTACTTTACAG
The DNA here is from genome assembly GCA_963277665.1 of Viscum album. Taxonomy (NCBI): domain Eukaryota; kingdom Viridiplantae; phylum Streptophyta; class Magnoliopsida; order Santalales; family Viscaceae; genus Viscum; species Viscum album. The sequence continues at coordinate 738,522,228 of OY728123.1, read as the reverse complement.
TTGGGCTTGTATTTCCAGCCCCCTTTACTTTTCCGCACTTATTGTTGTACCATCTTTTACTTAGTATTTAATTCTTCCACTTTCTTACTCTGTAGTGCTTGTTTACTTTACAAAGGCAATGCGTTCCCTTTTTACCGGGATTTACGCCTTGGTGCTTGTCGCCAGCCCCTGGCCTATGGAAGGCGGGCTTGGGGTAGTCACGGCACGGGCCCCGAGGACCAGTCGTGACATTTTATGAATCATAAAATATTATTACATGTACTATAATAAAATAAAAATATGTAAGGTGGTATTCCACAATTCTTATAAAAATCCATTTCTCATTTTTAATTTACTTATAAGAAAGGGAAAATATGTCAACACCTTTTCACACTTTCTAAGTTTTTTTGCACTGAGAAATGGTGAACTTTCCCATTACTTTTTTAGCATACGGAAGGTATGATAAATGTTTATCAATTCAATATCACATTTTATTTTATAAATATATTAATATTGATATTAATATAAAGTATATTTATTTTAATATGATTTTTATAACACTAAAAATATAATTATATTTACTTTAAATGTACATATATATTTATTTATTTAGTTAAATATATAATTTTAATTAATTATGTGAAATATGTGAATTATTTATATATAAAAACATTAATATATTTATGTATATGTTTATATAATATAGTTATATAAATAAAAATAGAATAAATATGTATATTAAATTTAATTTTAAAAAAATATACATAATATATATAAATTTATACAAAAAATACAAGTGTATGTGTCTGAACATATATTTTACTAAAATTATATAATTTTTATAAATCATATATATAAAATTTTTTGTATTTATTTTCAAATTATTTAATATATATATATATATATATATATAATTAAAATTATATAAATATGTGCACGAATTATTAATATTTATATATATAATTAAAATTAAATATATTTATTGAAAACATATAGTTATAAAGTGTGTTTGTGTGTGTTTATTCATGTCACATGATGATTAAATATATAGGGTATGCACCAATATGTTTACGATGGGTGCCTCACTTATATGGGCATGGTGGGGGTTCGAATACCACCCCTTATAAAATATGAAATAATTCCCTATTGGAGAATAATGAAAAATATCATGTATCCTTTGTGATTATATGATTTATTACCATTTTAAATGGAGAAAAAAACTTTATCATCACAAAAAAAAAATATTAAACCAGGCCTTCCACAACACCTATTTAGCAATAGGAAAATATTTCTTTCTCCAATATTTTTTAGCTTTCAGGAATCCCCCTTTTTCTAAATGATAGATTTCTCTGGAATATTTTAACAATGAGATAGGCCTTCATATCACTTAAAACTAGTCATTCTATAATAGCTATGAATATAAAATGTTATAGATCATATTGATGAAATTCCAACCATTTTTAAGGGTGAACATATAGATTTTTTGAAAATGTGTTTTTAATTGAATAGATTTCATTGTTTGATGGTTATATGAAATATAAAATTCTATCAGTAATACTAAAAATATATAACCTAAAATAATAAAATAATATATTGAGAAATTAGTTTCATAGATACACCATCTTTGTTGATTATTTTGATTGTAAATAATAATGATCTTCCTTGTTAGGCATACAAAGATAAAAGAAATTATGTTTCATGGGCATGATATTTAAAAAAATCATTTTATTATATAATTAGTATATATTAAATTGGAAATAGTAAAAATATCCATATAAATTACCTATATGTGAAGCATCTTGATAGAATAAAAATAATTCAAGTATATTAATTATTGTGTGGTAATTTTTAACCATCCAAATATTTCAAAATATATATTCAATATTCTATTATGAATGTTAGTTTTTGTGAAATATATATAGAATATTTTAATGTAAAAAAATACGACACCTAATACATCCAACTAGTATTGATGAAAATTTTAAAATAGTATCCTAAATTTAGTTATGAAGCATGAAACATTCATGTTGCATTATTTTTGGTACCAAAAAACTATGTGCCATTAATGTTTCTATGTAATTAATAATGCAACATTCACATGGGTGAAGCAACTAAAGTGAGGGAAGAAAGTTATATAAATTATATTAGAAGAAGAAAATGGTATCTCTATGTGTTTCATTACTGGTCACACACTAATATATGAAGCTTCCATAAACAAAATTTCCCTGATTGATGATACACTTGTGATACCCTCCCACTTAGAGATGGTAATCAATTTCATTTTTTGCTGACAGAAGGGTAGTCAAAACCATAAAACTCATTTTTTTTTCTTCTTGAAATTGTTTTCCTTAAAAACACATACTATAGGGAAAATAGTAGTAATGGGTGTAATTCATTTCATAGGTTCTGATTTGACTATTCACGAAGCTAAACCAAACACCTGGATCAAAGATTATGGGTGTTCGAATTTGAACTTTTAAAATGGGGTTTGCTAAAGTCCATGAATTCATACAAGTTTGGTTACCTATTTCAAGATCTACCAACTATTTTGGTGTATCATGGTGCTTCACCTGGGAAATGTTCCTTGGCCTATACATTAACTATGAATGCCTAGATCATATGACTTGCCTGCTAGCATGCACCATAATAGTTTTCAGGTACCACTCACCCTAGTAACCTACACTCACTGACGTAGTTCCCAACCATCACATGCATTAGATAACCATTTTTTGTATAAATAGACCCCACAGGTTCCTCATTTGACACTTATAAGAACCTCTTTGAAAAGAAAAAAAAATCATAATCCTCTATTCACTCAGGTGTACTATCCCTTATTCTATTTCATTATTAAAACTAAACCTAAGTAAAATAATCGGTATTTTAAGGTATCTAAGTAAAATAATGGTTTTACCGAAAATAAACTTCATAGAAGACAACCTTTCTCATACTCATCTAAATCAAAGGTGAGATACCCCTCTCATTTGGACACTATGGTACAACTCACCCTAGTTTTCTTGATAATGTAACACTAGGGAACAAATAATCTTGGTCACCATTAGGTCACCATAATTGGGAGAATACTTATCTCAAGATAAATAAATGTATTAACACATCACCGAAGATCCATAATTTTGTGTAACTTCACCCTAGTCATCTATTAGGGAATCTCATTGACCATAAATTCTTACTAGGGTGACACTTTTCCCTAATCTTCCACAGGGGAAACACCATTGATAATTTTCCACCAATATGGTGATAGTTCACCTTATTACTCCAATATATAACCTTATTCACCATATTCCTTCACTAAGGATCCCCATTCACCCTTTCTACACATTAGGTTGATATATTTTCCAAGTATCCCTACTAATGTTCCAAAACCCATATGAAACCCTCTTGGAACCCTCATTCACATTGGTACCTTAACTAAGAAAACCATGATTCCCTAAAGACATTATGAAAAATCATTAAACTATGAAAACCAACTATAGGTAGGGAGTCCTTCACTCCTCCACTATAAACTCAGGAATTTCATGACCATACCATGCACACCCATGTGCACCCCGTTATTTAAGAATTCCATTGATAATATGGATCTCCAATAAAATAATTACCAATTGGAAAGACCATCATGGTAGGAACAATCCTGTACTATCTTTATAATAATGTACCCTCTCATGGGGATATCAGTGAAACCCCTAGCTCCAGATGCTGATCTTGGATACTGATATTTTGGGATAGTTAGTCATGTCTACTCTATGAGCCATGCGTGAATGGTTATCCTTACTATGTTTTAGCCTAATCCATTTTACCATTGATTAATTCATCACTAATTTACATTAATTATCAAGGTATATATAGAATGGGCCTTAAATTATGTGATATCCCTAACTTACCATCCAATGGAATCATATGCATAAGCCCCAGACATATCCATAATGTTTTCTAATAGAAAGTAGGCATTGTATAATTTGTAATCCCCAACTATATCCTCTCTAAACTAGATACCGAAACAAATATTATCCATCACGGTATTCCAATGCATAATCCATGACTATCATTTTGTTTTCTACCATTTTACAGAATATGTATCCCATCAGAGCCTCCTACTAAGTGCAATAGCCAACCATTCGAGTCCCCTTATTTATTAAGATACCAATGGATATGAGGGAACACATTCACATATATTTATCCTAATAGGTGTAAGACCCAACCATCCCCTATCATGTATAGTTACTGATAGACTATATGAACAAAAATGGTTGGAAAATGTGTAAGTACCACTCAATCTCATATTGTTTCCCCTTTTATGACACATGCCTCATATATGAGCCTACAACAATGTTTAAGAACATATCTTCTCATTTATATTTACCATAATATGGGTTAATCCATAAGGTAACCTCATTTGTAAGCCTGCCATTAATTACTTTAGTTTAGGTACTCCTCTTGGTTTCCTTAATAGAATTGAGTTGATATACCTCTCATGGTTTCATCGTAATATCAATAATCAGGATACTACACCTTTTTTACATCATATATCATAAGTTAATAACCTCCTTAGGGTTCCCCACAAATAACTTTTCAAACCTCATCCACCAATTTAAACTCAAATTGGATCATTATTCTTAAGACCTAAATCAATTCCTTTGGTTGAGATAGTACTCTTAGTTTCCTTATGCTCCCTTAGTCGAGATACACCTCATTGTTTCATCATAACACATTGAGTCAAGTTAATCCTCTTGCATTCCCTTATATGAATTGAGTTAATACCTTTACCATGTTTCCCTATAAATACCATTTCCTAACTCATTCTCCATATTGTGGACTAGCGTTATCCCAAGGCATAATCCCAACTTAATCCCCCATTCCATGCTCTCAGGAAATATGGTTGATCATATAGTATCTCTTAATTCTCACAAAAATAATGAAACCAATGTTGTTATATTTTTTAGATGATAATTTATTTATCATGATTGAGACATGTCAAGTTAAAAAAAGGGAACACAATGTCCTATTTGAATGACCCTAAACTACATTGCACACATCCTTACCACATGAAGCTAAAATTATTGGTTGGGCCTTGAAAAATGAACTTAAACCACACAACCCTAACTATATGGTCTTCAATTTCTAATAACCATGATATTTATTATGCCTCACCGAGGTTTAATCTGAAACTCACATTGGTCCTCAATGCATAACCTTAAGATTCACTTCACTCAATTATGGATAGATGATCTTAAAAGGCACCATAATTTTTCATATCACAAAACCTTAAAAGGTATAATGTTCTCAATTAACTAGCACCAAACTACATAGGTTATGATTTCCCTAATAGTTATACATAGGTTTCCCCTCTCATGCTGTTGGTATAAGATTTAAAAAAACATATCACCTCCTATGATGGTGGTAAGATCTAGAGTGCCCAATCATGTGGCTTTAATTATATAATCAATAACTAATAAGAATAATATGGACAACCCCTGATACATTAATTTGTAAAAATTGATGCATAGAGTCCATTAATAACTTGCATGATGGAAACCATTCCCAAATTATTATTTGGTAAGGATTGATAAACATGGCTAAAATCAATAAAATAATCCTTGAGTAGGAAATGGTTCCATAAAAATTATTAGATGAGTATGATATCCAACTATCTCAATTGAAATGTATCATAAATAATCACTAGAAAAGTCTCATTGACCATATACCTTTGAAAAATAGCTCAAAAATAACATAAAATTTCCCTGGAAATGGAATCCATCAAAAATGGTTCTCTATGGATGCAATTGGTCTTTATGATTTATATTGAAACACTCGCAATGCTTATTGAATAATCTTAGTAAAATTGAATTTTGGAAAAGATGGATACAAATATAATCTATTCATAATGGAGTTGTAACCAATGTATATTTGTTATAAATGTGATCCTACAAAAAAAAATTCATTGTTCCTTTGGTGATGAATGGAAATGAAGATTCAAGTGTCAATAAATTTGGTGATGAACCATTATTTGTTATGTAACAAGAATTGTTTTTCAAACTTAATGGAAATGATTTACTATATATTAGAGGAAACGATAGAGAGGGAACTTGGATTTTCAACTGAGGGGAAACACTTAAATGACTAAAGTGAAATATAATATTATAAAAAGTTTCATTACTATCACAAGGGTTTTTATATATAATATGTGTTATACATATGATTTTTCTTTAATATGAATATTTTTTATTCTAATTTAGTTGAATATTTTTTTATGCTACAATACCTTTTCCACTCGATAATGCTAGTCACCACAATGTGAAAAATTTCATAAATTTCAAATATAAGGAATTACTTATTCCTAATAAAAAATAAAAAAAACAAGAGTGATGATATGTAACAGTTTTAACAAAATTAATTAAAGAAATAAGAGAATATAAAAATGTTTCATGGTATATTGAGTGAATTTAATCAACCAATTTTGGACAAAAAATCAATATTCAATAGTTATTTTTGGGTTAGTACGAAATTGAACATGTTAACTTATAGAGTTGGTATATTGGTGTACCTAAAATTATGGTAATTATTTGGGAGGAAAATATGAAAACATACTCTTTTACTTTATATATATTCCCCTTCAGATAAAGTCCACTAATACTAACTATTTTATTATTTCCAAGATTTTATTTAGACTATAATATTTTAGAGTGAATTTTATTTAGAAATTTATTATAATTGGATATTTATCATTACAAACTCAATTTTACACTATCTACAAGTGATATATTAGTGGTAATGTCATTCGTCACCAACTATAATTATATTGAAACTTTATATCCTAAGAAACAGGTAATTTTTCCCCGCTCTATGTGAGGGGGAATGTTTTATGTTAAATTATAAGTGGTTTTAATTTCTATAACATAATATTTATGAATCCATCGTTTTTAAATTTTTTAATTTATAAAAATAGAAAATAAGTTCTAATATTAAGCAATTTACAACTAATCCAACATATATATATCATAAAATCAAGGATGGGGTATGTTGCACATGAAAAAAATTGGTACATACATTAAATTTTTAAAAAATATTTAAAAGAAAAAATAATAAATTATACCCCCTAAACTTGAATACAACATTATTTTTTGTATAAGTAGGTGATTGATAATAATAATTGATAAAATGTAAATGAAAACACTCAAAAAACCATGGGATAAATATGTATATATTAATGAACTGGAATTTATATATATATATATATATATATAACTAATAAAATATACTATGTTTTTCTTTATCTGATATAGGAACATAATTATTCATCCACCAGTATTGAAAAATAATTATTTTTCATCGTTTTTTTTCTTCTAAAGGAATATAGACGAGTTATAGGGGCATGTTATAGAGTGTCTCTAAGAGAATAAAACAAAAAAGTATGAGAAATCATATATACTAACTTGAAATTTTAATATTAAAAAAATAATCTTGAAAATGAAGTAATATTTGAATAATGTGAAATTATCATGAATTAAAACACTATATTAAGGTAATTATAGAAATCGGCAATCCATCTACAAAATTTAGAGCCACAAACACCAAAATTAAAGGGTGGTTTTTATTGTCCCAAAATATAGATGGTGATAAAACTATAAGTGGGAGGTGAATTACAGTTTAAAATTCTCAAAAAAAATTATTCATGTCATCTGTTAAAAATATTAGAAATTTAAATATATAATAAATCCATGAAAGAAATTAGAGTAATATTAAAGTAAACAAAACAATATAATAAAAACTATATCGCATCTACCAATATACTTAATAAATAAAGTGGACAGGTAAACTAGTAGTATTAAAAAAATAAATTTTAAAATTAAATGAAAATGAATATAATTAAGCACATATCACTGGTTAGAAAACCAAGTACTCCTTAAAATATATTATAAAAAATCTTAGTTTTTGACCAAAGAGAATAGAGAATGTTATTTTTTATTCATGGTATCCTCAACTGTATACCAATACAAAAGTATGTACTTAAATAAATCAAATTAGTATATATGTCTTCCAATCCACATGAATTCCTCCACTAAAACCTATTGTTAGGTTCTCACTTGAATAATTTGGATGTTCTGTATTCCCACTTATATAAACAAGAAGCCTGGATCTGGTATTCCACACAAAAAATCTCTAGATCAACATGAACATAAACTAAATAATTATAAGAAAATAAACTAAGAGTGGTTAAAATGAAAAATCATAAATGTATTCTGTTATAAATCACACTGAAAAAGTAAAATAATCTAATTGACTAAAAAAAGATAAAAAATTCTAGTAATTTAAGATTTTAGAATGATATAGTACTTATTTTCTTTTAAAAATTTATGTTTATATCTATTTATAGAAATAATTGTAACAAACTAAAATGGTTATATTATGCATTCTTTAGGACCATTTGGAATTTCATTGATTGTGATTTACTTTTTCATATACTAATAAATTCATCATCTCTCTATATAAACTGAAAAATTTATTAGGAACCACTACTGTTCTCATAAAATAGATTTTTCATATAACCATAAACCATCTAAAATTTTAAATTCATAAGATCATAAAATTTTTATGGATCATAAATCCTATTCTATTTCATAAAAAATCCATGTTTTATTTAATTTAACAGTTTTATATTCTCTATACATCAATGGTAAAAACAAATAACTTATGTTAAATAAAAATCATAACAATTTATATTGTGAATTAAAATAAAAGTATAAAGTGAGTCCTTGACTCAACAATCACCCCTTTTTGAAAATCGTAAACACATATTAAAAAATTAACAATTTCAAAATTTTAAAAATTCAAACACTCTATTATTTTCATTAAAAATGATGAAATTAGACAATCTACACATTTTTAAAAGTAAACAAGAAACATATTTCTCTACATATGTATGCCACCCCGATAGTGGAACAAATACAAAAAAATCCATTTGAAAATTTCTCAAATTTGTTTAAAATTTCTCCCTTTTTCGATTTTCAAAAATAATTAAATGAAGGAAATATGATTAGTACCAACTCATAATATGCATGTAATTCTTGTGGATAGAAAGAACAATTATTTTAGATAAGAAATGGAATAAAAAAATTATAAATGAATGGGGAATTAATAATATTAAAAACATGATTATTAAAGATTATACAAATGGAAAGATTATATTTTTAGATAATTACAAAGCATCCAATTCCATTAATAATTTTAAATTTATAAGAAAAAAATGAGATTTTTGGAATTTAAAATTAATATGAAATTGAAAAATAATAATTTTTTAGTGTTTTTCAATCATTTGTTTTATATTTTTTAATATACATTGAATTTTATACCATATTATCTTTTTAAAGATTCATCTTTGGGTTTTTATCTCTTATATTTATAGAAAAAATTTATTTTATAGTGTAAGGGATCAAAACCACAAGGATTGAACATTTGTGTATTTTTGAAGACTAAAATACTCATAGGAGGCTTGAAAGAAGTCTAGAAGAGTTTGGACATTAGAAACTAGAAGTAGGGATATTTCATATTTTGTAAACATTTACATGACATGAAAGTAGGTTTCATGGCTTGTGCCCAACAGATCACGATGTGTAATAAATTTGGCTTTTAAAAATAAAAGGGCGAAATGTTTTTTTGGTGGAAATTGAAATTTTATGATTACACAATGTGAAATTGAATTACAAGTTGTTCAAATCCTAGATGTTGTATGTTTTAAACATTTTCATCCACTTAGGATTGTCAAACCGTACAACTACATCACCTACTCCCCGATTCCATGAGACCTAGAAACCCCTTATTTGATGTTTTGGGGATGAATTTTCCATGGATTGATTTCTAGATTCCATCCTTCTATCCATAGTGAATTATCATCGATCCAAGGTATGATATACCTCCATTATTTCAGCTTCTCTGATTTGTTTCCTCTCATTTCTCCTTTCTAAGTGATGTTGGTTGATAATCATGTTTATAATAGAGTTTTGTTGTTTTCTTGTTGGATTGGTTATGTCTCGACATCCTAGTGTGGATGCCGTTCTTGTGGGAGAGGAAATCAGAATCCACAACATTGGTCAATTCTCATGCAAAGAATGTTGAAACTCTTATTTAGGTAGGGGATTCGATGGTTTTCTATTTCTTTACAGGAAATATTATAGCTAAAATGAATTATCCCCTTTGGGCACAATGAAATTTATATAATAATTACCTAAACCAAATTAAATAATTGTTATTGATCATGTGGAAATGATGGTGTTATGTAACGTGATAATGGTTTGACTCTTGTTTTTCTAGATAGTGTGATATCCATGCATTTCTTGGGTAAGCATGTTATTCTTGATGGAAATTTATAAATAATGTAAAGCTGGAATTAATTATTAATTAATTGGATAAAAGATTAAAGAGGCATGTTTAATGAATCTGGTGTGTTGTATTTTTAATGATGCAGGCATGCTTAAGTGAACAGATATTCCATGTGTTAATGGAATTGTAAAATTATTTGAATCATGTTAATTCTTGTTGATAAATGAATTAAAGGCATGTTAAATTATTTATTTAATTAACATGTGATAGCTTGTGTTAGCTTGCTGGTTAGGTTTCCCATAGTTGGAATATAAAATTAATGAATCAGTTACTTAAAGATGGAATACTAATCATTTGGGTTATAAAATATAATACCTTGTAAGGCATGAGTTTCCCTCTTTCTTATAAAGGTTGAGTTCCTTGTGCTTTGGGCTCATGAGGGATCATTGTGTGTGAAGGCTGGATGACTTCATTTAGAGAAAAGGGCCCAATTACTATGTTTATTTCCTGCTACCTCTCATTTGATGTGAGCCTGGGGTAGCGGAGCCTATAGGGCTATTGGGGTATATGGGTTAAGGAGGTCTAGATGTAATTTGAGCATGGGATGGATGATCTATTATGGTATTTGTGGTGAATGAGGTGGGGAGGCTCAATTTTTGTGGTAGTATATTAGACTTATGATGGTAGGATGCATCATAATATGCATGTGGGTGTCAGGGAGGGCACTGGAGATGACATAACGGGCTGAATCTAGGCTTACCCATTGATATGAAAGTTGGATTCTTGTTTTAATCTATTGTTGGGATAACAACGAGGTTATTTTTTATTTGCATTCTTTTCCCCACTACTCGAGGCAGATGGATTTTCTTAGTTGTATACTTTTTTTGGAAGCATTGTATGTTTTCTTACAGTACATGGTAATATGGAAATTAATTTTGTAAATAAATGAATAAAATTTTAATCAATGAGTTTGGATCTTTCTAGGATGAAATGATAAGGTTAAAATTATGAGAATATGTGGACACTATTTTCTTATTCCAATAGGGAATGGAACATTTTTATAATGGTAATAAAATGTAATGTGAAAATTGTTAATGGTTAATTAATGGTTAAATAGTTAATTAACATAAAGTGAAACTGATGAAAAAGGATAAAATAATTTAATATATCTCTTTAAATGGTTGTGTGATTATAGGATATATGGTGCTAGTAGTGGTATCCGGGAGTCCGAGAGATGTTAACTATAGTTTAGTATGAGACTAGGGTATTCCAATAGTGTGGCTATGAGATATATTATATCATGTACATTTTTTTGTATTCATATGCTACTCCAACATTTTGGTTGGGGAAACTGACACCATAGGGATTTTGATCCGGGGGGGGGGGTTATCCAACATCCCAGTGGGAGGATGGATGAATGACTATCCCCTTTGGCCCAACATTCTTATCTTGTTAGTTACTTGTGATGGTATATGAGTTAGGAAGTTTTCCCCATATATGTGTGTAGAGGACTGTAATGGTGGGACGTGGGTTTCACTACCTTTCTTCTCCCATTCCCTCCCCTTGAGAGGTACACCTTGTGTGGAGGGTGTCATGACAGAGTGGTATCAATGGTCTGGTTGAGGGAGAAGATGAAATCTAGAGTTTGGAATAAGTGAGTTTACATGGGATGGTAGGGAAACCATGTCAAATAAGTTTAAAATGCATTATAAACATGGAATATCATCTTAGACTTGGGTTTTTTTGGTCCCCCTATGATATGATTCAAGGACCTTTAAGCATACAATTACTACTAAATGAGGTGATACTAGTTGTAGGGTAGAGACCTAGTAAAGGATCATGTATCATTATTATTTTCTCCTATGTTTTAATGGATAGAAAAGGAGATATATTATCCTAAAATGAATATAAGAGAAATATTAATTAATGTAAAATTCCACCATATTCTTAGATAGGAGGTATAACTATTTTTTCTTTTACGAGAATGGATCCAGATCGATGTCCTCGTCAGGTTTTTGTAGAATATGTTCATAAGGTTGTGCCGATAGATCGCCTGATCGTAGAGGTTATCAACGATGACACTTAGAAGATGATACTTTGAGAGTTTCTATGCCAGATTCTATAGTGGTACAAGGATTCGTTTCAGACACATTCATGGAAGATTGGTTATAGGAGGTTGAGATAGAATTTAGTTTTATATGTTCTCAGAATGATAACCGGTAATTGCTAGCTGTGATGATGCTTCATTGGGCAGTGAGACAGTGGTGGTTCTTATTCCTCAGAGATTGCGAGGATTTGACAGCCTAATGGGAGAAGTTAAGATATGAGTTCCTATCTAATTTTACTTCTTCAACCATGAAGGTGACCAGTTTTTAGGAGCTTATTACCCTTTGGGAGGGGAGTTCTAGTGTGTGAGAGTAAGGGATCCATTTCAGGAACCTTTTGTGACATTCTTCATCCCTGTTTCTAGAGGTAGAGGCTAAGTACAGGAATTTTGAGGAGGCTTTACCTCCAGATATCCAACACCAGGTCCCCATATTTATAATGAAGACATATTGTGAGGTGATAACAAGTGAAGAGGTCATTTAGTGGACATTATCCATTACTAGACTATTATAATAGGGGAGTCATCAAGATTCCTTGTGAATCCTAGGTGTGGTCCGAGATTCCTAGTGGTTAAGACAAAAGATATTATAATCATCCAGGAGTCAGTCCCAGTCCTCAATGTCCCATTTATCTAGTGGTAGTGTCTCTCAGTCCTATTACAAGGGATCCAACATGTGTTTTTCTTATGGGGGCCAAGGCCATCAGTAGCGATAGTGCCCGACCTTTCTGAGTAGTCAACATGTTCGAGTTGTTCCTCTTTAGGATCCTCTACTGAGGAAGTTCCAACTGATGTAGCAGCAGCAAGTTTCTCTAGTTTGGAATTAGCTGAGAGTAGATTAGGTAGGAAGAGATATACCCAGGATTCTCCTTTTCCTTTAAAAGTATAGTGCAGTGATGAAGGTGGTCTTTATCATGGTCAGAGAGGTTTTGTATTAGGTCATGGTTAGCTTCATGATTTAGAATTTCTAGTTCAAGGTGATACATACATCGGTTGAGGTACCCTTTTCTTATTTTATACTTGGGTACATGTATTGATTGATTCTATTGAGACACACTCCTTTAAATCACCTTACCTTATCCATGCTTTGAAAATTCATGTTGAGATACTTCCAGTTCCCTTGGCATTGACTGTGCTAGTAAGATGTCAATCTGAATTTTATGATGTATTCAGAGACTATGAGAAACTATTGGGAAAAAAACCCCTCTTGGTAATATTTTCTATGTCTACAGATACAACCATATGAAATCATCCTCGTCATGGATTGGTTGTATTCAGTGAAGGCTAACACTAATTGATTTAAAAGTTAGGTTGTGTTCTTCGATGATGATGGATATCTAGCGGTGTTTGTTTGTGAGTGAGAACTTAAAATGTATTACATGTGAATTCCATCCTTTTCATCCTTGAAGGATGTCATGATGCTAAGTTTGTTGGAGGATTAGTAATTGGCATTCCCCATGATCATAGAATAATACCCTGATACCTTTCCATAAGAGGTTTTGTACAACCTCCTCAATGAGAGATTGAGTTCGGGATCAAACTACAGTCAGGGGTGTCTCTTATCTTGATGTATCCATATATGATGGAACCTTATGAGTTTCTAGAACTACATATATAGCATGATGGTCCATTTTAGTGTGGTTTTTTTCGGCCGAGTGTGTCACTGTGGGGTGCACCGATTTTGTTCATGAATAAGGATGATGACATTTTTCAGTTTTGTATCAATTATCATCACTTAAACAAAGTAACAGTGAAGAACATCTATCCTCTTCTATATATTGATGATTTCTTCGATCAACTAAAATGTTAAAGTTGTTTTTTAATATTTATTTTTTAGTATATCATCAGATGTGTGTGAAGGATAAGGATATCCATAAAAATAATTTCTGTCATTATTATGGTAATTAAGATTTTGTTGTGATGATGTTCAGTGTAACTAATTTTCCAGCTATGTTCATGGGGTTAATAAACTCTATGTTCTGTGAGTTCCTTAATATGTTCCTGTTGGTTTTCATTAATGAAATCCCTGTTTACTATGAATCTAAGTATGGGAATTCAGAGAATATGTGATCCATTTTGGGAGTTCATCATCAAGATAAGTTGTTTTAAAAGTTTTCGAAGTGTTAGTTTTGGGATGGATAATTCTATTTAATTGGGAATGTTGTATCCCAATAGGGAGTAGTTGTGAATCTATCAAAGAATGAAGCAGTTGTGTTTTGGGATTCCCCCATAATAGTGGAAGTGGTATGAATTTTAATTGGTATTGAAGGAAAATATAGGCGTTTCATAGTTAATTTCACTCAGGTTTCAACTCTTATGACAAAAATTAATAGAAATGATTATGTGTTATTTTATACTAATCAGTGTTAAAAAATTGTAGTATTTGATGAAGAAGTTGGTCAGTGCTCTAGTTCTCTGTATTCCAACAAAAGAAGTTTAGTTTGAGGGATTTTATGATGATTTATGTCTTTGGTTGGGATATGTTTTGATGTAGTTGAGTTTGGTAATTTCTTTTGTGTCTTGGCAGCTAAGTCCCTAAGATCACAACTATGAAAACCATGATATCGAGTGGTGGTAGTGTTTTCATTGAAGTTGTGGAGACATTTCAAATAGAAGAGTGTATTTTGGTATTCACCGATAAAAATATAATAAGGTGTGTTTTATCCCAAATTGACTTGAACTTACAACAACATATATGGATGAAGTTCTTATAGGACTATGACTTTTAGATTATATATACACCAAGAAAAGGGAATGTCATGTACGATGAACAGAGTCTGAAGTCATGTAGTGATTTAGTGAATGAATATGGTGATTCCTTAAGAGTGATGGAAGCAATTTTATATCTTCATCTAGATATGGGAGAAGTCAGGGGAATAGGTTTAGTTTTTTAGATGGGGATTCAGTAATCTTTGGTGCAGCAGGATGAAGCCCCAGATGGGGGATCTTGATGGGGAGGTTTGGAGAGAAGGAGATGTTTGTGGAGAGGCCACTAATTATTGGTATGAGAAACACTACATGTTGTTTTAGGGAAGTTTTTTTATTCCTTTGTAAATGTGTGAGATGGTTCTCAAAGTGTTCTATAGTTCTCCTTTGGTGGTACATCCAAGTGTGACAAAGATGCCTCAAGCATTGAGGGGTCATGTTTTATGGCCAAGGTTGAACCATGAAGTTGCATAGTTTTCATCTTTATGTTTGATCTACTAGAAGGTGAACATCAAGAACTGTGTTTCCAGTTGTTTTATCTAGCCATTAAATGTTCCTCAGTGGAAGTGGGAGGAAATATCAATGGACATTGTTATCAGTTTACCTTAAGCCCATGGAGGCTATGATTCTATATGGGAGGTAGTGTATCATTTAGATAAATTAACCAAATTTATGGTGATCAAAGAGTTGAGCTTAGTTTAGGTATTTTCTAAGTAGTATCTAGTAGAGGAGGTGAGAATCCATAGGTTTTTGAGGATGACCATTTCCAATTGAGACCCCCATTTTACCTCCAAGGTGTGGAGAGGTCTCCAATATACTTTTGGCTCTCAGCTATTCCTTAGAACTGGTTTTCATATACAGACAGAATATGAAATAGAGAAGACCATCTAGACTCTTGAAGACATGTTGTACTCTTATGTCCTAGATTTTGGAGGTTTGGGGACGAGGCACCTACCCTTGGTAGAGTCTTCTTACAAAAATATCTATCACTCCACCGTTAGTGTGATTTCATTTAAAACCTTTCTATGGTGAACCTTTCCATTCTCTGTTGTGCTGGACTGGGGTAAGAGAGTCTGCAATTTTAAGGAAAAACTAGTACAAAATACCATAGATATGGTTCATGTTATTCATGAGAGGATAAAAACAGTACATGATCAACATAAATCCTTTTCTGATCATAAGAGGAGACATTTTGAGTCCTTCATTAGGGATCATGTGTTCTTAAAGGTGACTCCCCATCATGGGAAGTGAATGTTTAGTCATGGTAGTAAGGTTTCTCCCTAGTTTGTTGGGCCTTTTGAGGTGTTATATCATGTTGGAGTCATGTGGTATCAGTTAGTGCTTCTCCAATAGATGAGCTAGATATATGATGTTTTCACATAATTAAGCTCTATCATTACCTTCATGGAGTCTTTCATGTCATTGATTGGGGAGACATAGATGTTGATGATGATGGGAAATTCAAAGAGAGGCCTATAAAGATCCAATATCGCCAGTAGAAGGTGTTTTATGGGTGTTCTATCCCCTTGGTTCATGTCTGATGGTGGTGAGGGCCTCTAGAGGTATTTCACAGGGTGGATGTTAGGATAATTTTTTTTCTATTTCCTCTCTAAGTTGGTTTTGGATTCTTGAGGATGAGCATGTTTTGACCTGTATCTAATGTATGGGCTCAGATCCACATGGATCGACCCATTGGGAATTTTTGAAGACTGAGGTGCTCGGAGGTGGCTCGGGGGATGTCTAGAGGAGTTTGGCTGCAAAAATATAGAAGATGATATATTTCTCACCATGTAAACATTTAAATGATATTAAAGTTGGTTTAATATATTGTGCTGATCAGATCACGATGTTTAATAAATCAAGGTTTTCAAAATAAAATGGTGATGCATTTTTTTGATGTAATCCAAATCCAAAGGATTACAAAACATTAATAGGGATTTCACATCATGTAAATCCCTGATGTTTTATGTTTTAAAAAAATTTATCCACTTGGGTTTTCTAAACACTATTGCTATATCACCTCTCTCCTGATTCCAGGTAACCCAGAAACCCCCCTCTTCAACGTTTTGGGTATTCCTTTATCAAAGATTAATTTTTAGATTCCCTCCTTTGATCCACAACAATCCTTTATCGATCTAAGGTATGTTGTACCTCTATTCTTGTGGTTTCATTTATCCTTTCCATCCATTCCTCATTTACATGAGATGACACTTGATCTCAATGTTTCTAAAAGAGTTTTGTTAGTTTTTTTGTCAAAACTACAGTAAGACATCCTAAAGTGGATTCATTTATTTCAAGAGAGGCGATCAAGATTCACAGTGTTGGTCTGTTCTCAAGTAAAGAAAATTGATACCCATTTTGAGGTAGGGGATTCATTTATTCTCTATTTATTTATACGAAATCATAGATCAAGGATGATTTATCCTCATGGATCATAATGAAATTAACCCAATAATTACTTTAACTAGATTAATGAATTGATATCGATTTCATGGAGACAATTTTATTTTGTACCATGATAAATTTTTTCTACTTCTTTTGATATATTGCGTGATATCCATTATTTGATTGTAATATTATGTTGTTCTTGATGGAGATTGGTAAAGAACATAAATCCAAAATTGATTTTTAATTAATTGGATAAAATATTAAAGAGGAATGTTTAATGAATACAATGTCTTGTAGTTTCAATACGGCGAGCATGTTTAAATGAACTGATCTTCCATGTGTTATTGGAATTGAATAACGACATGAATCATGTTGATGCTTTTAGATAAATAAATTAAAGGAATGTTAAATTAATTTTTTAATTAATTTGTGAATTATTTTGAAAGAGTTATGTTTAATTTTCTTATAGTTAGAACCTATAATTAATGAATTGGTCAATTTATGATGGAATAAAAATCACTTGTGTGATAAAAGATAATTTCTTATAGGGAATGTGCTTCCCTCTTGCATTAGAAGGATGAGTTCCTTTTTCTCTTTGGGGCTGTGAGGGCATGTTGTGTGTGATGGATGGAGGCCTTGCTTTAGGGATAAGATCCTGATTTCAATGTTTTGTTCTATTGCTTGTGATGTGATGTGATCTTGGGATGGTTGAGCCTAGAGGGTTGTTATGATATATGGAGCGGGGAGGCCCAAATGTGCTATGGATCTAGGATGGATGATCCTAGAGGTATTTTGTGTTATGTGGGGTGGGTATGCCCAATTGTTGTGGGAGAAGATGATGATTATGATGGAGGGATGAATTGAGATATTCATGTGGGTGTTGTGGAGGACACTGAAGATGATGGAATATGTTGAAGTTGGGTTTAACCATTGATATGAATGTTGGATGCTTGTTTGAATAAATTTTTTGGTTGATGACGAGGTTGCTTTTTTATTTCATTCCTTTCCCCACTTCTCAATGAAAATAGATGTGGTTGGTTTTATTATTTATTTGGTATCTTAGGATATTTTTTAGAGTAATTGGTAATATTAAAAGTAATTTTGTAAATAAATGAATATATTTTTAACTAATGGGGTTGGAGCTTGCTGGGATGCAATGTTGGGGTAATAATTTTGAGAATTAGTGGACTTAGTTTTCTTATGACTGGAGGGAATGGAACTTAGTTATAATGGTAATTAAATGTAATGTGGAAACTTTTAATGGTTAAATAATTAATTAATGTAAAGTGAAAATAAAAAAAGGGATAAAATAATTTAATGTATCTCATTAAATGGTTTTTTGATTATAGGATATTTGGTCTTAGATATGGGATTCAGGTTTCTGAGAGACGTTAGCTGCAGTTCAGTCTGAGACTAGGTTATGACCATTGTGTGGTTGTGAGCTATATTATATCATATACGTCTTACGTTTTCATATGATACTATATCCTTTCAATTAAGGAAATTTAAAGCCTAAGGATTCTTATCCTTGGGGTGGGGTGTTTTTCCTAACATCTCGGTGGGAGGATGGATGGATGACTACCCCCTTTGGCCCAAATCTATTCTCTTGGTAGTTACTTATGATGGTATGCAAGATAGTTAGTTTTCCACATATATATGTTTGTAGAGGGATATAATGGCTTGTGTTATTTCACACAAAAGTATTTTGGATATAGTTTCCCAAGTACTACTATAGGTATCACATGTAAAGGTTGTGATTGCTTTAGTTTCCTTACTCAGTTTATGGGATGTAATAGCTTGAGGTATAATACTGGATGTATGATACATGTTATAGGGACTGTGGTTGATCCTGGAAACTACTTGGTTAATTTTTGTTAGGGGGACATGGTGGTATGTTTCCCAAGGTTCATGTGGTGGTTCTTCACTTAGGTGTGTATAGCTAGCCTTTTTGGAGAGAGATGCTTAGGACATAAAATGTTGGGGCAGAGTGGTAAACCAGTAGGGAAGCGGTAGTGGGGTACCATTTATATTATTTATTATGTTATATTATCTTGTATTCAATACATGGTGAGATTAGACATGCTGAGGCTTAGAACATAGTATACCTATTTAGGTGAGTAGTTAGTTTCACTTGTTGTTCAATGTTCTTTAGAATTATTTCTTTATCTTTTACATGAGAGGATCTGTATTAGATATTACTAAGTATACTATTATACTAACCCTATGTATATATATAAACCATTTTCAGGTATGTTAGGAAGGCTTGATACTAGGTTAGTTACTAATATATTGGTGTTTAGTAGGAGTTTTTTGGGCTTTTTGGTCGCTTTTACCATACATTTCTTTTGGTACTTACAGTTTTTCTTGGTAGTTTTAGTAATTCATGCATGTCAATAAATATGTTCACTTTTTCTTTTCTTTTATATTTGAGTCTGAACAAGAGTTGGTTGGTGTCTTTCTTATCTCTATATTTCATATATATTCTCTGAGATGGTAATGCCTCCCATTTTCATATTTATTATACCCTCAGTTCTAGTCACCAACTCGGGGCCTACTGAATGTGGGACATGGGTATTACTATCCCGCTTCTCCTATTTCTGGCCTAGTTGGGTTACAACATCTGAGGAGATGTCATGACATAGGGACTTCAACTACATGTCTTGTCCTTCATATCTTTTCTCATGGTCCTCAATCATCAAATTCTATTCAACTAACATATGGCCCTATACAATCACTCGTTGAATTAAAACTTCAATAATAGTATAATAATCAATGATTTTATATAAAATTTCATTATAAAATTATTTAAAGGAATCTTATATGATTCATATAATATCCTAATTATAATGTAATGTGGAAATATTCTCAACCATAGAATTAATGGATATATCATGAGATTTTCTTATAATTTGAAATATTTATCTTCTTCAAATCATGAAGTTTAAAAACTTCTATAAGAACTCTAATATTTACTTAAAATTTTTCTAATAAATTGATTAATTAATTTTTCCGCATGGAATTATGAAAGGTAATAAATTTTAATTTATATAATCAATATTAACACGTCATTTAGGAAATAAATTAATGGGATTATCTACTTTCTTGTGAAGATCAAAGTGAGTATCCATTCTCTATAGAGACATACCAGTAACATCCTGATATTTTATGAAATATATTATTTCAAATTTATTTAAATTGATTTATATCTTGAGTAACAAAAAATAAAATTTTTATATTGCTTTATCTGAGACACCAATTTTATCTTTCATTGCTCATAACATCGATTTTCTTTGATAACTTGTGTTACATGAAAGACAAAATCATATAGAACAAAAATATATTGTTGATATTATTATTTAATATTGAAGTTATATACATGTCATTATATATGTTTTTGTGAATATTACTAACTATATTATGTTTAAAAAAGTTAATAAAAAGTTTTTTCATGTATCTAATAGATTTTATATGCATAAGATAAGAATAAATCTAGTTTTACTGTTAAAAACTACATTTTTCTTAAATCAAATTTACCACATTTTAATGGAGATCCAATTTAAAAACTAAATTTTAAAAATTATATAATTATTATATGAAAAAATTATATTTTTTTAAAAAATTAATATCAAAATTTACTTTGGGTTAATTTTTCATATTTTTCTAATAAGTTTCATGTTTTGATGAAGAGTGAAAAATACAAAATTTTAATTAAAAATCCTTTCTCATATAGATTATTTATATTGTAAAAATAAGTTTTTAATTGTTTATAAATTATAAATAGTTTAATTAACCATAAATAAATAAAATTTTATCATTTTAATCAATTTCACAAAGAAATTGGATAGAAAACATGTCAATCTTTTGAAATTTTCTCTTTAAAAATTGTTGTCTCATCCCGTCCACATGATTAATTTTAAATTAATTTCTTCAATTTATATGACTACAATATTGAAAAATATATTCAATATTTGGAATCATAATATTTTATAATTTCTAATAAGGTAAACTTTGTCTTTTGAAAAAAAGATCAGTGAATGTAATTAAAATTAATTATAGTGATTAAGGTGATAAAGCGTTTACTTCATGGTTAAACTTTAATCCAAAGTGAAAAGATGGACTATAAAAATGTCCACACCCCATTGCAAGGAAATATTCATACCCGATCCATTTTATCTTGTATTTTTATGATTTATTGGGACACTATTACATAAAAGAGGCCAATATAATTAGTTATGTAAGGAAAAAGCAAAAAAACAACGAACCTTCCATGCCTTTATAACATATAAGGATTTAGAGTCTGGAAGAAGCTAAATATTTCTAGTTATGAAAATTATTTTGTAATATAAATAAGTTATTATAATCATAATAATTCATATTTTATTTTTATATATGATAAAATTTCATAACATTATTAAAAAAATTCCAACACCTAGATAATTATGATATTTTGTTAAATGATTTGAAAGTTATAATCATATTATATTATTCCATGTTACTAATAAGTTTTAATAAATATTAAATATGTTCCATTAATGGGAAAATTTATCTTTTATAATGAACATATTTACCAATAAATAGTAAAAACCTTGTTAGCATAGTTAGGGTTATTGCATTGATTTTGCTGTTACAAGCCTTTCTGCAAAAATTAATTTCCGAGAAATATGGTTTTTTATTTTATAAATTAGATTTAATATTTTATAATAATTGGTTATAAATTTAATAATATTTATCACTTTAATTTAATCTTAATTGATGAATTACATAGGTTAGAAAACTATCAACCAAAATGAAAAAAATAAGGAAACTTAAAGACTAAAGAAAAAATGAAAAAATGAATTTATGATTTTGTGGTGTAAGTCCGAATCAAACATAATTATAATTTAATAAAAAAAATTCATTTTTAATATACAATATGTAAAGGATACCCCCAATAATGTCTACTTTTTAGTATTTACTTGAATGCCACTCCTTCTCTACTATAAAAAGTAATTCACTATTCTCATCTCTTCACAACTCTAAATCCTTTTGTATCATCCAAATTCTTCCCAAATAATCTCCAAAAATCCTACCTCTTATAATATAAGCCTCAATTTTGGCATAAATAAAACCAAGGAAGTCATTTTGTGCAATACAAAAGGAGTTACTTATAAAAGAGGAAACGTACTTCAACATGTATTTATATTTTATTTATTTATAAATCCCATTCAATTATTCATATTCTATAATTATATAATATAGTAATTATAATAAATATATTTTTATATTTTTATTTTTAATGGTGATAAATAATCCTACACACACTTCCATCAAATTGGTAATGAAAATACCATTTCTATGTATGGTGTACTACCGCCTCACGAAACGATGTCATTTGTTTTTCCTTTACCGCCTATAATGGTTGGTAATTATGATGGAAATAGATTTTTATATGATAAATATGATATCTATTTTGTATTAATATTTGTTTAACTATTATATAACCCATACATTAATGATTTTCATTTTTAAAAAATAAGATAACATCATTTGTGGACGTGTGGACTGCAGCCTCATCAAAGCGGTGTGACATGTTCACACATTACATGGGATGAATTAAAGACGAGTTTAATAAACATATGTGATATAAATGAAATATATATGATATTAATTACATAATTAACATTCTTTAAATAAAATATATCATTTTATTTTTACCTTTTCACACATTGAAAAAGTTATAACGTCGTTCATAGACGTGTGGACTACCATCTACTCGAAGTGATGTGATTCCCTTAACATCAAAATAATTCGTTATGTAAGTATATATGATTAAATAATGTGGTATATATTATATAATTATAATTATGGAAATATTAATATTACCTACCATCTTTGCGCAATGATCATTGAAAAATGGGAATGTTACTCATGCGTACGTACAACCTACCGTCTCCATGATTATAACATTTGTTTATTTTTTATAACCATATTTTTTGATTGTCTTTAAAAATATAATTGATATATATATTTTATTATTATTTTATTATTATTATTCTAGATATGTTTATATAATTACCAACTTTACCATAGAAATCTAACCTTAGTCGTTTTGACACATAAAACGAATATGGTCGAAGCATCTGACATAGAGTTAATTGTTTAAGTAGTTGTATGATACATTGTAGTAAGTGAAATAAAATTTATTATATTAATTAAATTTTTTAAGAAAGTAAATAATTAACATAATTTTATTATTTAGGAATTTAAATAAATATGTGACATGTCAGACTGAAGGTAAGGGGTTTCATCTCAATCTTCTTTTATGGAGGCAAATTTTGATGTTAAACACAAACCTTATTTTATGAGGTGTATATATATATCCCCTTTGAACTATTATATCATGAATTTATGTATTCTATTTCTTTTTAATGTTTTTTAATTTTTGTTTTTCCATGAGGCTTATGATTTAAATTTTAAAAGTCGTATGAGACACTTTGATTTTTTATAGGATTAATTTTTAAATATTTATAACTGTTTCAATATCCTTGATATTATTTTACATATTTATTTATACTGATACTAAAGGGTCATAAAAGAAATTTTAATTCTATTTTTAATTTCATTAAAGGGATTTAAAATTTCATATTTTTTGTGTTTTATATACAATGTATGGATAAACGACAAAAGGAATGTTCCTTTCATGAAGTATATAACAATAATGAATTTTACACCATTGTGACCATTATTTAATTTTTTATTACTTTAAAATATTTCATTTTTCCTTAAATGAAAAACCATACATATATTTTGGATGAATTGATATTTAAAATGGGTTTTCAAAGAAAAGGGTTTTTTGGTATTGAAAATGGGCTCATAAAAGAAATGGGTATTTTTATCCGAAAGTGTTTTTTTATATAGGTTTAAAAAGAGTTTTTCAATGGATTTGTTGATGATAGTAGTTTACCCTTGATATGGTAAATGATAATTATATGAAATGGGTGATCTCGATATAGATTATATGAAGGGATGAACCCCATTATATCTCATTGGTGATCCTAATATAGTTTATACGAATGGTTGAGGGCCATTATAACTCCTGAGAAATGGGTGAGATCGATATTGTTAATTTGAAGGGTTGTGCCCCATAATAGCTCACAGTGAGACCAATATATATTATATGAAGGGTGATCCCCATTATAGATCTCAAATGAATTGGGAAATGATAATTTTGGAACTTGGAATTATAGTTATTACAATAAAAAAGGGGTTTGAAACTATTTATGTATATGATGCTCTACATCACCAAAATACATTTAATTACTTTTTATGAGTTTTAATGATTTTATTTGTACAAAATGTGTGTTTTTATTCATGTGAATTTTGTTATTTCAAATTCTAAAATAATTATGATGATAAAGGAAAACATTATATGATTTTTCATATTTTTATAAAACAAACAGTTTCCTTAATTTTTATATACCTTACGGATCATTTTTGTTCATCCCATATTATTAAATCTTTTTCACAGGGTTTAAGGATGGGAAAGGGATTATAAGAAGTCATTTTAAAATTTGTGAAGAGTCTTTATAAAAGAGATCATTATTTATTTTAAATGTTTTAGATTATTTTAAAAATGGATACTGTTTTGAATGTCCAATTTGTATTTTATGGTTTTGTTAGGTTTGAGTTATAGAATAATTCTATAAAACTCTAATCTTAAAAGATCCTAAATGTTAATGAATGTAATTTCTTAACTAAAACATAATATTATGTATTTTCTAAGGTTTTTCCTTATAGTTTTTATTAAAGTAAATTTTTAGATAAATTTAGAGGTTATGATAGTGTTAATAACATACTATTTGAAGAATTTACTTTATGATTAAGTTAAAATGATATTTCATTTTAATATTTTTATGTTGCTTTATATAAAGTATGTTTATTCAGAAAGGTTTTCATAGATGAAACAAGAAAGATATAATGAGAAGGAATCTCCGAAAAAATATCATTCCAAAAAGTATCCCATGTTGGTTGGAATCAGAATAGAGATGTTATTATCAATGATGAATCAATTGAAAAAAATCTATAAATGCTTTTGCAATTCATGATAATGAGGAACCTGAACTACTGTGAAGGAAAACAATGAAAATGATAATTTAATGTGGAAACACCCACATCATTCAATGGATAATCTAATCCAGTGGTTACTGAAGGATGGATTAATTCCATGGAGATGATATTTGAATTTATGGGATGTTTGGAATGCCAAAAGGTAATCCTTTATATTTACCACTTTGAAGGTGAAACTGATCTATAGTGGTCTTTGGTTATGAATAATAGAGAGAAATATAATCATGAGGCCAATGAATGGGAAAAATTCATAGATAGTTTCCTTAAAAAATATTTCTCTAAGGTTTTTTAACTTATGATGGATAAAAAACTCCTAGAGTTATAGAAAAAATATGGAGATTATATAGATACATATAAAGAAAAATTCATTAGATTTCCCAGGTATGTTCTGATTTTTTTTGAGATGTAAGTAGTAAAATAAAAAAAAATTACATATTATTAAAACTAAGAATAAAAACAAAGTGTTCATATTGAACATTTAAATTTAATTAGAAATTGGTTCATTGTGTTTATAAATTTAATATGGAGATTTCTGAAACTTATGTTCCAAAGATGAATGGAGTAAGAAATGGTCAATTTGATTGGAAATGGAGAATCTACAAAATAATAATTCTGTAGGTAAGGCTAAAAATTATAGCATGTGTGTTGAAATATATTTTGGTAAATGCATGTTAGGATTTGTCAAGTGTTACCTATGAGTTATGTTTTCTCACAAGGTTATTGATTACAAAGAGATGATTTATGAATAACTGAAGAGTGACATAATAGATATACAATCAACAATGATATGTTTTAGTTCAAATAAGTTGGGAAATTATGCTAAAATGAATCCAATGTTAATTAATCAGGGTGTAAAGCATCAAGATTGGAAAAAGGTAGGTATGGAAAAATCATTTTCTACTACTATAGTTAATGTTGTTTCATCTTCTTAAGTGATCGAAGCTCAAGGGAGATTGATATTTTTTTAAGGTTAACAATAAATTCAGTGTTTTAGAAATAGATTTTGATTATTTATGTGATGTTATCATAAAGTGATTAGGAAATTTTGTGATATGTTTAATAGGGTTTATGTTTATGTAGGGAAATTGTTTAGTGATAATTATAACTCTACTTTTGGGCATGAGTTTTAATTTATTGATAAAATTTAAGGATTATGTGATCACTAATGATTAAGGTTATTTTTAGGTAAGTTCATAATATTTAAGGTTATATATATTTATTTTATTATATAGTAAAATAAATCCAAATAATTAGGATTATGAGATTTTCAACAATGGTATTTTCTAATGTACAACAATTATTTACCAAGATAAATTTAAAATTACAAAGACACGATTTTTTTAAGGGTGGTAGATAGAAACATCCAGAGATTTTATAAAATATATTCTTTCAAATTTATTCAAATTCATTGATAGATGGAATTATAAGAAAAGAAAAATTTACAATGAATTATATGGAACACGAAATTTATATTTTATTTTATGTAATGTCGAGCTTCTTATATAACTTGTGTTACATGCTTGGATGAGTCTTCCTGAACAATAATATATTGTTAATATTATTTTTTAGTATGAAATTTATTACCTGGATAATATATTAGAGGGTGTGAATATGACTAACTATATTATGTTTAAATATGTTTATAATGTTTTTTTGAAATTCATCTCATATATTTTATAGGCATAATACTAGACTAAATAAATTTTTATGCTTAGAAGCTGTATTTTTCATTAAAGTAGTTTTACATCCTTTTTAGGGAACACCTATTTAAAAAACATTGTTTGACAATTTTATAATTTTAATATGAAAAAATAAACTTCATTTTTGAAATAGTTACAACAAAATTTAATTTTGGATAATTTATGGTATTTTTCTGAGAAGTTTCATGTTTTGATGAATAGGAAAATATAATGAATATTATTTGAAAATAGATTTTTAATTTAATTTATTTATATAGTTACATTATGTTTTATAGTTTTTTAAAGTATAATTATTATTTTTAGATCAATAAATCCAATTAGATTATTTAAATCAATTTCACAATGAAATTGGATATAAAATCATGCCACACTGTTGAACGTTTCTCTTTAAAAAACCGGAGGTCATATCCTATTTGAAGGATTAATTTTAAATTAATTTCTGCCACATATTTGATTAGGATTTAGAAAAATGGATTGCATATTTGGAATTATAATATTCTTAAATTTATAAAAAGATCAAATTCATTTTTTACTAAAAATATTAGTGAAAGTAATTAAAATTATTTACAATTATTATGGTAAAAATGTGTTTACTTAGTGGTTAAACTTTAATATTATATGGTAAGATGACCTAGATAGATGTCTAATACCCATTGGATGAAAATATATCTACCGAAAAAACCATAATATCTTTTTGTATGAGTTATTTAGATACTATTCCAATAATATGATGTATATAATAAGTTATGTAAGGAAAAATAAAAAAATTAGCCTTTCCTGCCTTTAACACTAATAAAACTTTGGAGTAGGGAAGAAGCTACAAAGGTTTGGTAATAAAAATTATTTCAAAATTTAGATGATTTATTTTAATCATAATAATTTATGTTCAATTTTTAAATATTATATAATTACATAAATTCTTAAGAAACACCAATGCATGGATTATTTAGTTAATAATTTAAAAAAAATAATTGACATTTTTATAAATTATTTAAAATTTTTTAAAAAAATTATCCTCTTCCAATTTATGTATAAGTGTTAATAAATATAAATTAATTTCCATTCATGGGCCAATTTATATTTTATAATGAACATATTGACCCATAAAAAGTAAAAACCTTAATAGTGTAGTTAGGGTTAAAGTAGTGTTTTTTCACGTTACAAGCATTTAAGTTAAAATTAATTTTGAAAAAATACAGGTTTTTTATTTTATAAATTATATATAATAATTTATAATAATTAGGGATAAATTATCTAAAAATTATCTCTTTAATTATGTCTTAATAGATGAATGATATTGGTTAGTAAACTAATTATTAAAAAGAAAAATAAAAAGAAAACAAAATAAGGAAACATTAAGATTAATAAAAAAATGAAATAAATGATTTTATTTATTTGTGGTGCTTGTTTGAATCGAACATACATTCTATTTAATCTATTATCTTTCATTGTGAAATCAAAATAGGAAATAGAGACCTCCCAATAGTGTATACCTTTTGGTATTTACAAGAATGTAACTCCTCCTCCACTATAAAAAGGCATTCAATATAATCATATCTCACACCACTAAAACCTTTTATAGTTTCCAAAACTAGACCAAATAAGATAAAAAACATTAATTTCATACTAGAGGCCTCAATTTTGTATGAAATCCAACCAAGGAAGTCAGTTTGTAAAAACCAAACAAAGTTACTTGAAAAACTGATAACTTTCTTCAACATGCATTTTTATTTAATTTATTTATCAAACCCATTAAATTATTATTATTACATACTTATATAATTAAATTGGTATCCTAAAAATATTTTTATGTTGTAATTTTAAGGGTTATGACTACACATACACATACTTCCATGAAATGGGAAATGCATTTACCGTTCGTGTGTGCGGTGAAATACCGCCTCATGAAATGATGTAATTCGGTTTTCCTTTACCAAATATCATGGTTGGAAATAATGATGTAAATTATGATTTTATATGATTAATATGATAACAATTTTTTTATTTATACTTATGGAATTTTTATATAACACAAAACTTAATGATTTCCATTTTTTGAATATTCGATATCATCTTTATGGACATATGGACTAATGCCTCCTCAAAATAATGTGATATGTCCACACAATAAAAGGAATGAATTATGGATGAGTTTAATAAAAATATGTCATATAAATTAAATATATGTAATATTCATGAAATAATTACCAGTCTATAAGTAAAATATATCATTTTCTTTTTTTCCTTTTCACACACTGAAAAAGTGATAACATCGTTTGTGGGCGTGTGGACTACCACCTCCTCAAAGAGATGTGATTATTTTAAATCATTAGAATTACATATATAAGTATATTTGATTAAATAATATTTTATATATTATATAATGATAATATTAAATAGATAAATATTACCCACCTTCTTTCCGTAATGATCATTGAAAAACAATAATGTTACTCATTCATATGAATTACCTACTGTTTCCATGAATGTAATGGTCATTAGTTTTTTATAACCATATTTTGTTATTGGATTTAAAAGTATAATTTATGTATAAATATTATAATTATTTAATTATTATTATTCTTGAGGTGTTTATATAATTACCACCTTGAGCATATTAAACTAACCCTCATCGTTTTGACATATAAACCAAATATGGTTAAAGCACAAAATGTATACAAAATTGTTTAAGTAATTGTATAAAAAAATTTAATAAGTGAAATAAAATTAATTATAAAAATGAAATAGGTTATAAATCAAATAAATAGTTAACATAATTTTATTATTTAGGGAGATAAATACACATGTTACAAGTTGAACATATGGCAGGGGATTTCATCTCAATCTTCTAGGCATATTTTGATGTTATACACCCAAATTATTTTACAATGTTTATATATACACCCTTGGAACTATAATTTAATGAATTCATTTATTCTAGTTTTATTTATTTCTTTTGTTTTTTTTTCACGGGTCTTATGATTTAAATGTTCAAAGTGTTTCGAGATACTTTGAATGTTTAAAGATTTAATTTTCAAATATTTTTCTCTACATCAATATCTTTGATTTTATTTTACATATTTATTTAAATTGATTTAAAATGGATATAAATAAAATTATGTCTATTTTTTATTTCATTGAATGTTTTTCAAAAGTAATATTTTTATGAGTTTTATATGGAATGTTTTGACAAAAGAAAAAAGGAATGATCCTTTCATAACATACAAGATGATAATGAATTTTCTACCATAGTGGAAATTATTTTATTTTTAGACTAAATTTAATCATTTCATGTTTACATAAATGAAAAACTATCCTTTTCTTTTGGGTAATTTGGTATTGAAATTTTTTTAAATGAAAATGGGGATTTGTTATTGAAAATGGGTTCTTAAAAGAAATGTGTATTTTTATCTGAATTTGTTTCTCATATGGGATTAAAAAGTGTTTTCAAAGTGTTTTATGATGAGATTATTTTACTCTTGATATGGTATGTGAGAATTATATGAAATGGGAGTGACCAATATAACTTATATGATGGGTTGATACCCATTATAGCTCACAGGTGAGCCCGATATAGCTTATATGAAGGGTTGATCCAAATTATAGCTCATAAGAAACATGTTATCCTGATATAACATATATGAAGGGTTGATCGTCATCATATAGAATGGGTGAGCATAATATATATTATATGAATGTTTTCCACCTATTATAGATCTTCAATAAATTAGGTAATGATAATGTTGGAAGTCATCCTTATAGTTATTCCAATTAAAAAAGGTTTTTAAATGGGTTTAGGTATATGATTCTCTAGGTCACCAAAATAGGTTTAATTAATTTATATGGATTTCAATTATTCTCTATGATATAAATGTGTGTTTTTTATTCATGTTAAAAAAAATTATTTCTTATTCTCAATGAACTGTGAAAATAAAGGTAAATGTTATACGAGTTTCCAACTTTTTACTAAAATTACAGTTTCCTTTATTTTTATATCCCATACTAACATTTTTTCTCATACCATGATTTTAAAATGTTTTCAAAGGATTTAAGGATGAATAAGGGATTGGAAGAAGTAATTTTCAATGTTTTGATGATTCTTTATAACAGATCTCATTATTTATTTTAAAAGTTGTTGATTTTGGAAAAATAGGTACTATTTGTGAGTGTCTAATTTTTGATTTATGGTTTTTTTATGTATGATTATGGGCCTAATTCACTAAAAATATATTTCTGAAAAGATCCCCAACGTGAAATAATGTAATTTGATGACTAAAACTCAAGATTATGTAATTTTTAAGGTTGCGTTCTTATAATACAAGTTTGATATTCTAGATAACTATAATATTTTTCTTATTTATTATCATAATTATCATCTAACCATTGATAATTTTATTAAAATTGTGGTTATTTATCTCTATTATGGGTGAAGGTCTCAACATCAGTTTACTCTTCATAATAATCATAATTTATATTTTTTTATTTTAAAAATTTTCTAGACATCAAATTTCCATTCCAATAAACGAACCAGGTGAAAAAGAACATGAAATTGAAGATTACATTAATGAACATGACTCCTCAGATGATTATTTTATACATAAGAAAGTTTATTCTATTGAACTATGAATATATGGTCCTTTGGGAGAATTTTATTTCATATCCTTAAAACCAAACTTTTCTTTTAATATTTCAATCATTGGGACATGATAATATTTATTTTATGAAACATTTTATGCTAGGGAAACCTCTATATAAAAAATAAAAATTGGTGGGATTTCTTCTATTTATTTTTAGTGAAATTATGAATATTATCCTTCTAGTAAAAATTCAACTATAATTTTCCCAGATGGTTCACCTACTACATGATTGGGTAATGATAAGGATGAAGACTTATCATGGAATTTTGGTGCATCCTTTTTCCTTAAATCACTAACTTCCTTTTCAATGGTTAACATTATACAAAAAATGAGCTCAAATTATAATTAAATGAATGATTAATATATAAACATGGGATTATATTATCTTTAAATTATATATTTTCTTCTTCTACTCATGTACCAAATTTAATTCAACATTCTATCTTAAATAATTGGATTTCACTTTTTCTAATCCAAAATAAGGCTCCCTAGTAGATATATCATCTTTATTATTATTTGATTATTATATCTTATCCTTTATAAAACCACAATAAGATTCAATAAATCTATAAAAACTAGTTATTTTTTGTAGTTACACTCCACTTAAAAATATTTTCCTTCTGATAAACATCCTTTTGTTGAACATAAAATTCCCAAATATAAACTTATTTTTAATGACTTGACAGATAAAAAAGAATCCAATTATTTCCTTTTCCTAACCAAATCATATTTAATGATTTTTGAGCATTAGTATAAATATTTTTTGATTATTTTTCCACAAAATTTTTCTCTTTTAAATAACAAGTAAATCACTTCCATTATTTGGAACCACATTATAAGATTTTACTTGATTAATTCAAAGTTATATTGGTTATCAACATTTTATTCTTTCAAATTTTCAACAAGATTTCTATTTTGAATCAGGTTACATATTATAATACTATTATTTACTAATATTTTAAAAATGGTTTCAATATATATTTAAATAAGAATTAAAATATAAAACATAAGAAAATTAACATGAAATTCCAGAAAGTATACATCGTTTATCTTAATGGTATCATTATCCCATTTCACATATAATAAGAAGAAATGAACCCCTTGGAAAATATTTCATGCTTCTAGTATAAAATGACTAGTTTTATAGAAAATTCTCATTAACATCAAATAAAATAACATATGTACATGTACTATTACAACTTCCAAGATATTCTGATAATTTTTGTGAAATAAATTAGGATTACCCGAGTAACTATATTTCAGGAAAGTCTATTTAGTTCTCAATAAAAACATTAAAAATAAGTTAAAATGAACAAAATATTCAATATTTAGATATTCAAATTTATAAAACACAGTATATCCATATAATTCTATGATTATTAGAGGGTAAAATAACTCATTATCTTTACTACTGTAAAACTAAGGATTTATAGTACTAATATTCAATAACATAATTATGAACAAAATTTTACTTCATAAAAAGTTTTTTTATGAATAACTAATTTATAGATAATTTATCTCATTACATTATATTTTGAAGATATCGTATTACAATAAGTAAAATAATAGAGTTTTTTGAAAATTTAGTAGAGCATCGCAATAAAAAACCACAGTGAATGCATCCCATTAACTCTTTGTGCCAACATTTATAAAGGAGTTAGAGAAAATTTCAGATATTCTAAGATCTAATTTATATGATTGATTCGCACCAAAACATATGATATTAATTTTTTTTGAAAAATCAGTTTTTCCACTTTTCTCACCTTTTCATTTAAAATTATATATATTTTTCTCAATAAACATAATATAGATTAATAGAATTAATAATGGTAAAAAATTATTTAAAAATATTATTAAATGAAAATTAATGTTACAAAAATATAAAATTTATCTATTCTTAATTTGAAATGATCTTCTACTTTAAATGACTTTTATAGAAAAAACTATATCTCTAAATTTATAAATTCTCTTAAAGATTAAATAATTCTTATATATGTTATCCAAAAATGAAAACAAAAAAACCACCTAAATAGTTAAAGTTAATCCTATACATATGGAAAAAATAAATACCTAAAAACATAGACCTAGAAACATATTAAAAAAGAAATACCAAGAATTAAAAATTTGTTTTCAACTGTTTATGTTTAGTGACTTAAATTCATTTGGAATTAAATCTTTAAAAGATATAATTTCTTAATTCTACCAGTATTTGTGAATAAAATATTCATTACCCATATATGCTTTAAATTTTTTATCCTTATGAGTTTCTCTCACCTTTTTGATAAATGATTGGGATATTCAAAATTATTGTTCTTTATTGATGGGGAAGATCATCCTCAAGTTTCCTCCTATTTGACACATAGAAAAAATGTTTCCTTACTTGGAACTAAGTAATTTATTTATTATGTAAATTTTTGGTGTGTTTTCTAGCCAAAATTAAAGTAATTATATTTGAAATTATCTCTCCATAAAATTATTAAACTCCATTCTTACAATACTAAAGGTTTTTAGAAACTTATCTGGACTCTCAATTTTATAATTTAATTTTATAACTTTATTGTTCTCAAGAAAAAAAGTTACACTCTATTTCTTGTTATTAAATTTTTTCCCCTCTGATAAACTTAATTTAGAAGAACTTCTTGTGTTTCACTATAATTTTTCAATTCAAATTAGAGGTATGATTTGTAAAATTTTTATTTGAAATATTTGAAATAGAAACAAATTCAAAATTATTCTTTCTCAATTTAGTATATTTATCATCAATTTTTTAAAAAATGAGTTTACTTTTAGTAGTTTAAATGAAAAGAATATTGTTCTTCTTATAAAATTCGTGGTACATGTTTTTACATTCAATAATATATTATTTTTTCTCTTCATAACCATCATAAAATTTATAATAATCATCTGAATAAGATGAAATTCCATTCATATCATTCTAAAAGGCAAAGACATATTTTAAATTTATAGTTTAATTATTAGTATCTTCATTAGTTAGTCTTCTCATAATACATTTTTCAATGTTTTATTGAATATAATGAATTTTATAATGTTTTAACTATCTGATAATGATCAATCAAAAGGTATTTATTTTTCATTTACACTCTATGTGTAAATTTATTTCAATATTTTCAAGTTTTTCTTATTAGAATAAATTGGAGAATAATTTTTTCTTTCTTCTTAAATTCATGAAAATCAGGTCCATTATTAATGAAATTTATACTTTCATAACATGTATATTCTATATAAGCATATTTCATTTTTTATTTCATTTGAATAATTTTTCATGAAATTATTTTATTCAAATATCCTTCATTAAATGTTATAAAGTTCACCATTTTTGGGTTTACAATCACTTTCACTAGAAACAATTCTTTTATTTCTATTGGATGAACGTGAATTAAAAGTTCATGCATTTAAAATTCATATAGTTGGAAAATAAAATAAAATTTTATTTTTCAATGTTTATTCATCTATTTTAGAATTAAATTCATATGCATAAGAGTTCCAATTCTATCATTAAGACTTAGCTTGGTGATAGTCTTAGTATCATAAATTGAAGTTATTTTTTACACCCAATCCTTTGGTAAAATGTTTATATCCCTCCATAATGACTTTATAATAGGTAATTAATTTTCATGGAGTTATTATAGACTATGAAAAATAGTCATTAGCCTTTGATGCATCTAAGATACACTTTCTCTAAAGAAAAATTGTAATATAGATATTCATCCATTAAAATGTCTCACTTGGTCTCTACAAAATTTGATGTTACAAAATGAGTAACATTTGTTTATTTAAAAAATTTTCATATTGTTTGACAAGAAGAAACATGATTGTAGATATTCCTATGAAAATAACATGAAATTTTATTTTAGACACGAATGTAAAACTGAATATTTGAATTATATTATCTAGTAAAAGTAGAACCTTTATTCTCATCAATATTTTAATATCTAATAAGAAAAAGGAAATTATTTACTATATTATTATTCAATAATGTTTCAATTTTATCTCTCTAGTATTCATAATAAGTTCCATAAAATATGGGTAGTCTGATGGGATTATATTTTTCAACATATCCAACTTGGAATCCTACTATCATAAATACAACAGAAATCATTCATCAAAAAAATGTTAGTGTAAGTAAACTGAAAATTAAAAAATACAATAATGTAATGAAAATACAAAATAATATTTCTACCTATATCTAAAATGTTTTTAGTTTTATCTGATACAAATGTTGTCCCAAAATATGGATGGTAATCACACTATAATATTGGTTGAATTTTAGATTAAAGGAAACTATCAATTTTCATCCACCTCAAGTGATAAAAGTATAAATAGTATAAATATATGGTAATACCACAAAATATCATATTAGTATTATGTAAGCACAATAATAATACAATTGGTATATCTTATATATCAGTAAATATAATAAATATAATGGAAAATTAAACTAATTTTGTTATAATAACAACTGTTAAAATTAAAATCATAGTTTAAATAATAAAATATGTTGTAATAGTTAGAAAACCAAGTACCCATTAAATCATATTATTAGAAATATCACTTTTAACCCAAAGTGAATAGTGAATCAAAAGACTGATTCATGGTATCCATGACTTTTGAATATTTAAAGGTGTTTGCTTCTATAAACTGGAATTATGAATATGTTTTCCAAACCCTGGGAAGACCATGACTAAAGCCTATCAGTGGGTGACCACTTCAACAGACTAGAAGCACAATATTATTTCTTCTACAAACTAAAAGTTCATATCTAGTCTTACACATCTAGAAACCCTAAATCAACCCAATCAAAGTGTAAAACCTATAAGTAGATCTAATTCTTGTATAATGAAAAAATATTTTACACATTATATCCCTTAATATAAAAGTTATATTTTAAATATTTTTCACCTTTTAAAATATATATTATATAACATTCATTAAATTTCATTATTTCTTTAGAAATGTGGTGAAAATTTATCAACTTGTAATGGATTTTAAAATATTGAATAGAAATAAGAAACTAATAGAAAACTATAAATTTAAATTTATTGTGATATATATATTAAAAGCTTAGTATTTGAATAAAACCTCATATAAATTTTTTTTATATTTAAAAAAAATATCAAGGTTAAGTTAAAACCCTAAAAAATAATATAAATGAAAACCAAATTCAAACCATTCCAGAAAAATAATATCATTGAAAAGATTCAAAATTAAAATAGAAAATGAACTGGAATGATGTGTTTCAGGCCAAACTAGAGTCACCTAAAACCCTTCATATTTACTAGATCCTAAAACAACTATATTCACTTCTTCACCATAAATAAAATGCTAAATATCCAACACTAGAGATCCCAAAAAACAGAACCATATTAAACCACCATCTCGAAAACCAAACACCACATTAAAATTGTGAGTTGGGAAATTAAAACATCAAATTCATAACCATCATTGAACTGTTCTCCATAGATTCATCAACCAAAACCAGAAACCTGAGTAACCGCACTGTATAATAGAAAAAATGGCCTATAAAAATGAAATAATTAGGTTTAACTACAATATTGAAATCCATTGGAACATAAATACGTATTTATAATAGATCCACAACTCAAAAAAACATCATTGTAACCATTGAATAAAATTATGAGAATACATTGGATAAATTCAAAACCACCAATAGACATTGAAACATAAAATGTAACTTAAGATTAGAGGAATGATACAATTCAATAAATCTAAGAGATGGTAAAATAAAAACCATCCCAAAAGATAATGAAAACCACAAATGAATGTTTCCCCAATCTTACATCAGAACCATCCAGATAAACTAAGTTGTGTTCAAGAATGAGAGTTTAGATAAAAAGGGTATAAGTGAGAGTGAATTAGAATATTGAGCTTGTGAAACCAACTAACTAACATCACTCAACAAATAATCGAAAAAAATAATAATGAACCCTAAATCGATAATAGTCCAGTAAAAAACATAAATATCCCAACCACTAATGAACCATCATTTCGGGAAAATAATGTGGTCTCACATGATGGGTAATTTAATAAGTGTTGGGGTAGATTTCATATCCAAGGGAGAAAAATTACTTGTGTTTTTTTGAGAAACCTGTGAATTATGGAAGATATAAAATGCATAAGACAAAAATCATTATGCATAAATTTAAACATGAAAAAACATTAAAATAAAAAGAATTAAAAACCATATGGAATCTATAAAAATTAGACTAATAAATTAGAGAGTTCAAAATTTATGTAAATAGACAATATTGAATTTCAATGACAGCATTGAGATATCTATATAAAAAACACATCCTATTACACCTCTGCCTTATTTATGAAAATCATCCAAGTGAAAAATTCCACCCTCCCATAAAAGGTCATGATTAATGATACATTTGTGACAAAAGGAACCCTTCTATTACAAAAACAACTTCCTCATAGATCAATATTTAGAAAGGAATGATCATTGATGTGATGGTGGAATAAATCATTGATGACTTTTCCCAGATTTTTCAATCATGGAGAACACGACTTTTGCCGAAGGCCTTCCCACTCTTGGATGTTTATATCTCAATGTTTCTCATTAGTAGATACACTATTTTGAACCCTAGAACATAGTTTCATCTTCAAACATGTTCCTCATCAGTACAATGCTTACGCCACATCAAATTATATATCGAATCATATATCATAATAATTATTGATGCATCTATCACTAACACCAATGTTTCCCACATGCTATCTCAAATTTAGAAGCCCCCTTCCTCCACATGATGGACTATATCATGAGGAAATCCATTTTTGATTATATTAGTTGTTTCATATACTATTAAATCCATAATAGGTTACTTTTATAAACAGATATTGGATATAAGATATCATATCTTATACATCAAAAAACATTATCATTACATATAGAATATATCTCATCATGAAAAAAGTAAAATAAACTTTATCTATCTCAAAATTCCATGTGCATTGTAGATTTAAAAAATAAATCAATCTCATTCCATCATATATAAAACATAAATCTCCCTATAAACCATGCAGGAAATAAAAGAAAATATTATCTAAATGAAAACATTTCTATATTTAAAATTAAAATGTGATAAAAACATTCATTACTCCCCCTTATTCCCATAAATGAATGATATATTATCTAATAAACTTAGGTGGAATGAAAATAGTTTTGTATTATAGTAGCTGTCATATAATAAAGAAAATATACAGACACCCTCTGGAAATATTTAAAGAAAACTGATAGTTTACCCAAAAAAATATATCCAAACACAAATGTCTTCACAACATAAAAATATATATTTTCCTGATGAACAATACCAGGACAAGTAATATTTTACTCTCCTATAAATGTGATCATCACACATTTAGAGTTTCTAGGAAATAAAATTTTCCCATTCTTAACATAACATAACAATATAAGTTCATCACCTCGAACATCAATTTTTAATTCTTTCTTCATTAGAGGAACTCTATTATGAAAAAAAGTTGTTGTAAGAACTGAAACACCTCCCTCATCCGTAATTTTTCATCTGACCATTATTCTACCTCAAAAACATTTCATCAGTCCTGTTAGATTCTTCTACAATTCCCATATCAAATTTTATGTTTGGGACATCAATAGTGATACAACTTGCTAGAGAGATTCCCTATCCTAGATACAAAAATTACATTGAAATATTTATGATAAATAAAAATTAATATGAATGTGATAAAAATTATAATATATAAATCAAAATTAATAATTTTTTACATGAAAAAATTCTCAAATATAAAGGACTAGAAAACCATGGTGGAACATTGAAAATTACACTAATTTATTAGAGAGTAAAAAATTTATATAAATTCACAAACAATAATTTCATTGGAAGTGTTTAAAAACACATGTGAAATAAACACCCTAATACACATTTACCTTCTCTATAAAAATAATCCAAGATAAAACCCCACACTTCCATGACTAAACGTCATTCTTGAAGATCCATTAGTGACCAACATCTCCCTTATGTGAAAAAATTATAGTACCTCCATGATCATGATCAAGAAAAGATGCATCATTGATGTGATACTATAACACAGCTTCTATGAATTCTCCATGATATTTTAACAAAGTCACTCAGGCATCATGATTATGTTATTCCCACTCCTTTATGTCTCTCTCTCAAGGTTCCTTACCAATAGACTCAATTTCTTAAACTCTGTCACCTCGATACTGGTCTAAACATGTTCCTTCTCCACATGATTATTATTCAATAAAAAATATGGTATCCTATAACATCATATATCCACAATAAATGATCCAATTTTTGTTAATAATTGTTCTCCCATGCTATTGTAAATGCGGAAGCACCCGTTTTCCTCTTGGTGGACTATATCATGAGGAACTCCCTTCATTCTTCTCTCATCATCTTCCTATCCTTTTTAGGACATAGTATACCTATTTTTGAAATTAAGATAATATATAATAAATTATATCCTAAAATTAAGCACAATATTCACATCACATAAAGATAATATTTTTTCAGAAAATAGATATATAAAAATATCAGTCTCTTCAAATCACGTGTCCATAGCATAGTTCAAAAAAAACATTATGTAATTAAAAAAAATTTAAAATATATATATATCCTTATAAACCATAATTATATCCCATGAAAAAATATCTACCTAAAAAATATCCCAAACTAAAAATCATATGGATCAAACCCTGTTAAAAATGGAAGAATTGGATGTAGATCAGAGAAGAACCGAAATAGTATGTAAGAAAAACCGATGAATCCTAGGGATAGAAATCTTAAATGGAAGAACTACTAGAAATGGAAAATTCAATAAGGTAGGGAAAGTAATCATACATAGCACTAAATTAAATCATAAATGTTTTAGGAGGAATCTTTAAGAGAAGTGGATCTGAGAGAGACAGAGATAGACCATGAGAACACAATGACATCTTAGAAAACAATTATTATAATTTTGTTTGGAATGATGTCATGTTTACTTTTTAATTTAAGAATTAAATAATTTCAAATTGAATATACCATACTAAAAAAATTATACACATAAAGTTGTATCAAACTATATGATACTTCTCATTGATTCATTTTTGACAAGTAGGAATTAATTTCACATCATTCATACATGCGTTGTTGTAAGAATAAACTAATATTTATTTATACATTTAAAATTAGTTTTTCATCTATTAATTATTATAAATTAAGCACATATTGTTTATTATTGATTATATATTACTCATTTTAATTACCGGTCCATCACTTTTGTTGGTTAAAAGTCATTGTATTTGTAATTATTTGATACACTATTCTAAAAATGTTTTTCTTTATTATTGTTATTTTTATAAATATTATAATGATAATTTTTGGAACCAAGTGGTTTTGAGATGTTTTATAGAAGATGTAGGAGTATAGGAGATGATGGATGTAAGAAGTTTTTCTTTTACATGTTTTCTTATATTTCTCTGTAAAAAAACATATAACATTTTTGAAAATATAAATCAATTAATTTTTTTTGATTAAAATAGTGATTGTATAGAGTCCATATTCCTGATTTCATCTAATAGAATTAATTGGTTAGATGATATCAGTAAATGTTTGGTGATGAATATTTTTACAACAATTCTTACAAGTTCCATCAGATTAAATGTTCAATGAAGTTGAAACCATGGAATGCATTGTTCTTATTTTATTTCCAAATATCATGTCTTCTGAATATTCTCATTATCCAATACTATATATAACAGGGGGTTTTTTATGGTTTATGATGTTTTAGAGATGCGATAGTAAAATGTGTTATCAGTTATAATTTTATGATGTTTCCCAAATAGAATAAGTATTTTGTATGTTTTTAGGTTTCTATAAACAAGTTTCAAGAAGTCAACCAAATGAAACTATATAAAGGACAAGTTATGATGACTAAAAATCTGAGGAATTTTATGATGTATTAATGAAGATTCATAGGGGAATATGATAGGATAAACTTGAACAGTTTCATTGTTATCATTATAGCTGATAGACCAATATCTTATGTTTATCAAATAAAGGAAATGTTATTTCCCTCTGAATTAATGTTTTAAAATTCATCAGATGGATGTTCTCTAATGATGATAATTTGGAAAGAATAATGTTTCCTTGGAAACAATATATATTGGGTGATCTTGGGAAAGATTAAGTTGTGATGTTAAGATGTATATAAGTTTTCAAATTGAGTTATGCATATGAGGTCGTCATATAAATAGTATATTATGATGGTCATTAGTGGTTTCCAAGAGAGGAAAATAGTCAGTAGATTCTAGTCCAAGTCATCATATGGATAAAGAGTTATATGAATGAATTATTATATGTTCTTATGAAGTTTAAAAGGAACATTTTTTTGGAGATTTTTTGGTTTGAATAATGTTATAAATATGTAGATGGTGGAAGGATCAAAGGGATTTATGAAATTTTCATAGTGATATTAATTATGATGATGTTGATATGGTTGATCAATATTCCGAAAATCATCATGAAAATAATCATGATTATTATAATATATAAGGAATGATTGAAGATGAATATATAATTCATGTATTAAGGAATGATCATATATTTTATGAGAATTTAATTTGGTCACAATAAGGCTATCTCATAGCAATATATTCAATGTTTTGAGTAAGATTTTGATTCTGAATTCTACACTTAAGCATAATACTCATAATATCTCTTACTATTAAATGTGGTTTTATATGGAAAGAAGGTGTGTCGCATTTACTTAAGTGATGTAAAGCACTGTATAAGTGAATAGGTCATTTGAAGAATTAGGAGAAGAGGCATCAATTTGAAATATACAAAAAAAAGATTTTATCAATTGTTATAAAAAAATGGTTTGAAAGTGAGTTTATGAGTGTTAATGGTATTAGAAAATCTAAATCCATCTGGGGCACAATGGATAACATTTGTAACGGAAATAAAATATTAAATAAATCAGAAGTATAATTTTTAAGGTTTATGTATGAATATCTTAAGATGGATGGAAATTAATCTATTTGTAGATAATTCAAAATATATAATGACATTATAAGAATCATTAAATTTCCTAGTATGACTTTTTTCGATCAATCTATTATTGAAAAGTTACTATTTATTTTTCCTAATAAATGTGATGTAAAAGTATAATCCATAGAATAT
The DNA here is from genome assembly GCA_963277665.1 of Viscum album. NCBI lineage: Eukaryota > Viridiplantae > Streptophyta > Magnoliopsida > Santalales > Viscaceae > Viscum > Viscum album. The sequence continues at coordinate 738,479,063 of OY728123.1, read as the reverse complement.
AGAGACCCTAAAACTCTTTCTATGGATGATCTATATAGAATTATTATTATTTATAAATTTTTAATATAAAAGGATATTAATAAGTAGGATAAACAAGGTCAATAAATCTATTTCAATTAGGCTGAGAAAATAACAAACAAAAAAGTTTATATTGAAGACAATGTCAGTGAATCTGACATTGAAGATGGGGTGAATTATAAATTCAATGAATTTATGTTCTTTTTTTTTGAAAGGGTATAGAGTCATTTGGAAGTAAATATGAAAATTATCATTAAATTACTTTTTTTACAGAGTTATTAGAGATTTTTTTTTTTCAAATTGTACAAGACATAATGAAGATTAAGATAGTGAGGAATCTGATAGAATATCAGGAATATCTCTAAAAAAGAAGGTATCAAAATCAAAGTCTTATAAAAGGAGAATGGATAAGAAGTTCCAAAAATAAAAAAACATCTTTTTTATCTAAATATGAGATAGATGATGATAGTGAAGAGGAAGCTGAAAAATCATGTGATGATGCTTCTGAAAAATTACTTATTGAAAAGTTAATCATGAATTATTAACAAGTGAGGAAATAAAAATTTATTAATAAGAAGAAAAAGAAGAAAATCAGATGAATTTCATGATTCAAAGTGAGTTGAAATAATATCTTGAAAATATTGGGAGACATGATATAGATAATAATAATTTAAATAAATTATAACATTTAAAAAACAATCAAGAATCATATCTTAAGTAAAAATAAGGTTTTTTAAAATAGATGGATTATATTAATATATTACTTGATGAGGATAATAACATCAACATAAATCTCTAAGAAAATGTAAATTTGGAGGAGATATACATAGTGTATTTTCAATAAAAACATATTAAATATGAGTTAGGAATTGATTTTTTAAAAAACATAGTTACAAAAGGTGGTTATATTTATAAAAATTTTAAACCTTATAAGGATAAATAAAAATTATCCTCAGTGGTTACCAACATGGTTGAAGAATTTCAGAAGAAAAATAATGTTAATAACACCCTGTATACAGTGAAGAAAAACATATTTAAAAATTCTAAATGCTATAAAGTATCAAAGTTTGAACTAAAATATTTTATAACTAGAGATTTTATTAAAGCATAAAATAAATCTTTGATAAAGATAAAGATGTCAGGGGGTTTCCAAATCTTTTGTTATCAATGAAGATATATAGTGGATGGTTTGAACAATGATTGATATCTCGTACAAAATTCAAGAAATAATGTATGTTAGAGAGGAAAATATGATTTCTAAAAATAATTTTGGTATAATGGAGGATTTAGGAATATGGTGAAGATGTATTTGTTTCATAATAAACATTATAATGAATCTAATTGGATTTTAAGGTAGATTTTGATCAGGAATTAAACTATTCAAAGATAGAAACATGAGAATTCATGTTTGAAAAAAAATAGAATTCAACCTATGGAAATAATTTTTTAATGATGTGATTAGTATAGTCCCCTTTCTATATGATTTATTTTTATGTAACAAGCTCAACAATTATTATACGAAAAATCTCAAAATATATGTGTGAATGATGAGAAACAAAAGTAAAAAAACCTTATTTGTTTAAACTACTCTCAATACTATAAAAGTATAATGAATTTGGATATTTTATAATAGTTTTTTTTTCACATATGATAGGATAGTTTAATTTATTTAATAATTTAAAATTTTATAAAAATGGAAAAATGTTTTTTTGAAAATGATGATCCTTCCAAAATTGAAGTCATTGGATTTTCTATCATTGAAAAATAAATATTTAAATCCCAAAGTTATTTTTTTATTGAGGGGATAATTTTTTTTATGAGTTTCACAACATTGTGATGAAGGTAGAAATATTTTTTCTATAATAGAATATTTTTGTTAAAAGAGTTTATACTGAAGATGTATTTATGAGAGGAAACTGAACTAAGAGAAACGAGTTTCCAAGTGATGATGAATAAGGTTCATTCCATTTAATCATGATATAATAAAATCAATTATTGTATATGAGGATTTCACATATGTGATAGATAAATATGAGAATATTAATAAATATAGAACATTAGAAAAGAGGTAAAGTATTCATGATATTCCTAACAAAATAATAAGAATAGATTGATATTTTTTTATTTGTAAAAAATGGAAGATTATATATTTAGTACATATGAAGAATATGATATAGTTTACTCATACTATAGATATTATACATTCTTATATATGTAGGATGATTATAATGAAATTAAAAAAAAGATAAGTATTTTATTTCATTTATTGATGATTTCACTAGCATTATATGTATTATTTTTCTAAAACATAAATCATAGGCTCTCAAAATGTGTATGTTTTTTTTAAAAATTAATGAAAATGAATGTGATTATTCTATAAAGAATATTAAAACTAATTATAATGGAGAATATAAAACTGATATGTTTAATGACTATCTTATAATTTATGGAATTCACCACAGATTTTGTGCTGCATACACAACATAATAAAATGATGTTGATGAAATAAGAAATCGATATTTTATTGAAATATCACAGACTATATTGTTCAAACATGATACTTCTTGATACATTTAGAAGAAAGATATTAGATAATTTGTTCATATTCATACTTTATGTTTCTATAGGCCACACTATGATATGAATCCATACTAGATGTATTACCAAGAAACCCAAAGTTTGAAATACCTAATAGTGTTTGGTAGTCCTTTTATTATCAAACTAAAGTTTGAAAATCTTGGTAAGTTGGATCAGATAGGGCTTGAGGGAAACAATAATGGGCACACTCACAATGGTAAAGGATACATGTGTTATAATATTGGAATAATAATTTTTTTGACTTTGTAGAAGTTAAATTTAGAAAAAAATATAATAATAATGATTCATAGAAAATTATATATGCAGAAAAAATGGATGGTGAAGTCACAATTGTTCAGCATCATGAGAAAGTTGGTAATAATAGTAATAATGTTAGATATGTATGAGATGATGATTCTAAATCCACTACCTCATGTGATTAGGAACAATTACTTTCATATAATTCTAGGTATCATAAATAAGTGTAAGTCCAAAACATCATTGTAAAATAAGGTAAATGGGTTCAAAAAAAATGGGTTTTTTCTTCAAACATCCTTGAATTAATAGGTAGAGACAATGGATGTTAAATAATTAATAATGAATCATGTTTGGATTGATTCCATGAATGATGGGATATAACCAATAGTGTAAAATGAGACATGTGGACTTAAATCCAAACCATAAAATAATAATTTGATTGGTATAAAATGGGTTTTTTAGAATAATTTAATGGAAAAGGTGAATTAATAATAAATAATGCATGACTGGTTTATAATTTTTATACACAGAATAAATACATTGATCTTGATGAGACATTCTCCCTAGTGGAAAGACTTTAAACTATCATATTATTTCTTACTATCACTAAAAATTAAGAAATAAGATATTTTAGATGGATGTTAAATAATATTTTCTTAATGAATATCTTGATGAATAATATTATATTAGAAAACCGTGTGGATTCATTATTAGATAAAATGATAGTTATGTGTGCAATTTGAAGAATGATATTTTTGGGTTGAATAAATCTCTAATAGATTGGTATTCTAAATTGGAAACCTATATAAGGAAGTTAGATTTTATGAAATGAAGAGTTAAGAGTTACCAATACATAAAAATAAATCATGAGGTTTTAATCATTGGTATTATTTACATTGAAGTCATTATATTTATAGGTAACAATGAATAAATGTGTAAAAATTCTCCCAAGTAAATAAATAAGTTATTTTAAATGTCAATGCTAGCATAAATGATACTAATTCTTAGCTTAAAAAATCTAAAAATAAGAAATGTATTTTTCTAATTTCATGATAAGTATTCTATGAAACATTTAAATAAATTCAACATGCAATATTCAAGGTATGCTTCCAAACCTATGTCAATGGGAAATTTTTTTAATAAGATAGGGAAACAAAGGAAGTTGATCCTAAAGATTTTATAGTGATTGTTTGATGTTTTTCATATATGAAAGATCCAAGGATATATATTATGTATATTGTTACATTGTGTTCTAGGTATTATAGTTAAAAAAAGGAATCTAATAATATGCAAGGAAAATTAATTCAAAGATATATATAAGGAACATATTATTTTAGAATAAAATATGATATGTCATGATTGTTTGATGTCTTTGGATACATAGATGCTAATTTGGAAGTTTCTGTTTTTGATAAAATAACAACATCTATAGAGTTTTCTTTTGGGAGAAAGATGTGGGTGTTGGAATTCAATGAATAAAAATTTAGTAACTCTAAACATAGATGAAGATGAATTTGTTTCTTCCACTCAAAATGTTATTAAATTAATGTCCATAAATAGAAAACTGGGAGATTTTTTGGTTGATAAAAAATTACCCCATCTCCTGGGATATGATAATAAAAGTTCTATAAATCTCACTATGAATCTAGTGAAACGTTGTATTTACAAGAATATTTATATTATACATCACTTCATCAAAGAGAATTTAGAATGAAATGAACTCAAGTTGGATTATTTTCCTATAATAGAGAATGTTTATGATATATTTACTAAACCATTATTTAAATAAGCATTTCGTAATATGAGGTTATTCATGGGTGTAAAACCTTATCCTTCTAAAGGCCATGATATGTTGTTTTTTTCCCCTCTCTCATCTTGAATTTCGATAGTGTTGTTATAAGGGGATAAAATGTGTAACACAAATCTATCCATTAGTATGTGTTTTAAACATTTAGAGAGAGAATATATTTAAGGGGAGTTCTTAAAATGGGTAAGTTATGATTTTAGGGTGTGAACTATTTTAATGATTTTTTTAAGTGAGTGTAGGATGTTCATTCATACAGGTTATTAATGTTTTTTGAAAAAATGCATTTGAGAGGATATTTATAAATATGTGGGAATGGAATAAGTATAGGAATATTTTTTTAAATCACTTTTATTAAACAACATAGTATTTGTGTTCAATGATTATTGTTTTATATACCAAGATCATTAATATCAGTCTAGAATTATTATATATGTAATCCAATAAATGAGTTATCAGGTTTACGTAATTTATGTTCCTTCGTTGAAAAAAAATCCAGGGGGATTTTTGTACCATGTTGTTTTTAGATATTTTGAAGATATTGAAGGAGTTAAGAATATACTGGTTATAAGAAGACTTTATTTGAGGTGTTGAAATTCTTTTTTCATCATAAAAAATTGACTTTGTTGAGAAAATAAATCATCAATCATTTTTTGGATAAATAAGTGAATAAATAGAATCCATTGGCATGCTTTCATTTGAAGATATAAATATGTTATATGATATTATACAATATACAATGATAAATATTTATCCAATCATGATTACAAGTTCCATAATATAGAATGTTCAATGAAGTGGCAATCATGTGATTGCTTGATATTTTCTTTCCAAACATCATGAATACTAAAATTTCTCATGATCCATGTATAATTATAAAGGGTGAATTTTCGTTTTAGGTTTATGAAGTTTTATATTATTGTGGTAACACATTTTATCACTTTGAATTTTATGAATTTCTATGAATATGGGAGGTATGCTTAATGTTTTTATGTTCCTATAAATGAGTTGTAAAAATTATTCCAAATGAACCTGTTTGAATATCATCCTACAAATATTGTTTATCAGTTGAAGTTTTTTGATATATTAAATAGATATTATCAGGGAGTTTCATTAAATGAAAACCATCACATGAGCTCCAAAAACTCCACTGGTTTGAGTCCATTAGATAAAACAAAGTTGTAAGTTCATCAGATAAAGGAATATTTTTGTTCCCTCTAAATTAATACTTTCAAATTCACTGAGTGGATTATATAGAAAGAGTCCAATTTGGAAAAATAATAATGATTTCATGTGTAAAAATTCTACCAAAAAGACTTGTTCAAATCTTAATTTTTAATATTAAGACATATCTAAGTTTCCATACATTGTTCTGTATATGAATTAATTATATGAAGAGTGTTTTTTGATATATATAGGTCATACATTTTCAAGAGAAGGAAACAATTACATTTTATGATGAATGTAATCCAATGGATGAAGTGTATGATGATAGACTTCTAAGATGTTATAAAATTGTGGGTAAGAATTTCATTAAGAGATTAACCGATTAAAAGAAAGTTATGAAGTTTTATTGGTGATATTTTTTGACGGTATTTATGAAATTTATATAAATATATTAAATGCGACTAGGCTAAGATGATCGGTCAACAATTAAAAAATCATGAAGAAAATAATTTTTCTTCTCAATCTGATCTAAGTAAGGCTCGAAGATTAATTTTGATGACTGGACTTAATGAAACTTCCTATGTTTTTGGAGAGTTGAATAAGGTCAAAGGATTGGTGTTTCCAAGTTGTGATTTCAATGTTTTGAGTGTTAGTTTGAATATGATGTTCATTTATCCCCATAAAATGTGTAGGATCTCATCCAACATAGAGGGGTTTAGTGAACCATTAAGGTGTACTGAATTTGTTGAAGTGGGTGAATAGTTTAATAAGTGAAGAATCAATCAAATGAATAAGGCGACGAGACATCAATCTAATGGATATAGAAAAATGTTTCTTATCACATAGTATTAGATGAATGGTGTGGTAGGAAATTGGTCAAATTGGTGGAAGAATCATTTAATGAATAGTGTTTCCTGGTTATTCGATGATCAATTAATCAAATTGGTATTAGTATGCATAAGGAACATGAAGGATTATACTGAATGAACTCATCACACAATTTATACCTCATGAAGTTCTACATAACTAAAGAAGTTTCTTTACCATTACTGTGTAAGAATATGAAAATAGGAATAAGTACTTGCAAGAAAAGAAATTTTGAATAAAGTTCAATAAGTAAAGTGATAATATACTAATTTTTATTGGTGAAGTTTCTCATAGTCCAAATAAAATATTGTTATATCATTTTTCAAGATGAGCACATACACTATCAATTGACTATTGTACTATGCAAGTGAAAGGTTATTCCCTACTTATTTTAACTAACTAAAGGGTTATTTTATATAATTTTTTTTGTAGTGTTATATTAATTTATATCCCTGAAAATTACTAGCTACTCTTATTGAGCAGCGAACCTTATAAATACCTATTCTCTAGTGGTTGTTCTTGTTTGCTTATTTTCCAGCAGATCTACTTCTCACTAACTGGAGGTGGAAGCTATTTCTAATGTAGAAAACATAAAAAGATAAAGATAACCATTTCATCATCTCACCATATTTGTAGTCACATTGATCCGGATTGGTCCTTTCATAACTGAATGTAAAATTATGTTTTTAAGTTATGAAATTTCTTTATAATTTTTATTTTCAATTTTGGTATACTTTATGTTCATTTTAATGATGATTTTGTTGTATATAAATATTTATAATGTTTTTAGGATACCATAATACTAAATTGAGGCTATAATATTCAATGATCTATTCTATTTTCACTAAATGACCTGATAAAGTCATTATCTATAAATGCTAAAAAATATCTTAGAAAATAGAAATTTATTTGTTCGTTTTGCAACAATGATATGATAATTTCTTTATAACTAAATATGTTAGTTATATTTAATTACTGAAAAAAGAACTTTTTTATAACTGAGAATGGTGGTTTCTATTATGGTGATTGTATAAGATGATATATATATATTATGTAATGAGAAATATATCAAATTATATTCTTATAATATATATAAAGATGTAAATTATTATTATCTATTAAATTCTTCACATATTCAAAAATATTAATTTATGATATAGGAATATATTTTATTATGACCCTAATTAAATAAGAAATTTAACCCTTTATTGAAGTATTTGACTAAAAATGATGATCTTAAAAGTGGATATTGTTGCATTTCATTTAAACTACACCATGATTCAACTGAAATATATAAATCATAAAACAAATTTCATGATTTGAAATATATTGACAATAATGACCCATATATTTATAGAATAATACTTTTTCTTTCCAATTAATATTTATGAATAAGATAATAATGTTACATTAAAGGGGAAGCTTTTTTTGATAGCATACTCAACACCCAATAATGGGTTTCTCCAAAATCATATGCTTCACACAACTTTGAGTTATACCGAAAAATAATAATATAATATTATTATTATCTTAAATGGTAGTTAACACATATCCGTTGGAATGGAGGGAATGAATAGTATCAACTGGATTATGAAATATGGTTTACAGATGTATAAATAAATATTCACTAGTTACAAAATTTTTTAGAAATGGAAATAAAAACCAATTGAATATAAAGGATGTGTTTTTATGAAAACCTATTTAAAAGAGAATAATTGTCTTTATAAAATCATATCACACTTTATGGATTTTTATTTAATGAAAAATATATGTTATATATTCAATGTAATGTTTTAAATTCATCTTATATGTTTTCTATATATGATATAAGAACAAATTCAATTTCTTAGATAAAAGAATTATTTTTCTAAAAATTCAGTTTTACCACCTTTTGATGGAGAATCCTTTTTTAAATCTATATTTTTTTATTTTTATATGTTCACTTAGAAAAAATAAACTTCTCTTTTAGAATTAGGACATCAAAATTTACATTTGATGAAATTTTGGTATTTTTTGATGAAATTCATATTTTGATGAATAGTGAAAAATATTGACTGAAAGGCCCGAAGGCCGAATTGTTTTTATTAATTTTGGATAAGCCCCCTTTTAAGGGTAAAGGGGGAAAACCAAGACTTCCTGACATCCAAACATTAACAAGATTTGAAAAAAAAGAGGGTTGCAACCCAGAACAAGACAGAAAGTAATGCTTCGTCCCAGTATCAATATCATTAAGACACGCCTCCACCAAAGCATGGCTACTCAGCAAGTTGTCCCATGCAAGATTGCACGAGCCCGATACCGATGGAAATTCCATACCCTCTCAATATTAAAAGTACAAAAAGTCATGCACAGTGAAGACAATATGCTCTATCCTCCTCTAAAGATAAACTTGTAGGTTTTCTGGGTTCCCCAAAGACCATCCATATCACCTCCAACAACAAACCACCATGGAAAAACTGGTAGAACACTGATTTCACAACCAATCAGACATCTCACAGACATTACCAAATCAAAAAAATACCACGAAAATAACCACAACACCCATCGCAACCCTCAAACCTACAAGCAAAGACCACAACACAACCAAGGAACCCCAGACAGACGCGATGAATCCGACTGAACAACCCCTTCACCGTGGAACTGGAAGACGACCCCCTTCGCTGTGAAGTCCGTATCACGACTCCACGCCACTGAATAACAGGCAGCCCCCATCACTGTGGAAGAAGAAGGAAAGGCCTAGGATAATGGAGCATGACCTCGAAGCTTCACCAGATCGACGCCGCACCAGATCAACCCCACAATGCACAGATCACAACTCGAGATGAGCACCGGAGCACAACCCCAACACCACAGAGAGACAAGATCTAGACCCAAAAGCACCAAATATAAACCCAAATGAGAATAACAGGAAAGACCCTAGCGTGCACCGGATCTCGGCCCCGACGCACCAGATCTAGACCCCATCACCGCAGAGAAAAACCATGACCCTGATGCCGCACCAGCTCACACCTGACACCGCATAGTATCTAGAAACTGACCCCGAACCCTTCGAAGACATGGCCAACCTCTCCATAGAAGAAATCTCCACACCACAAACACACCGGGGATATCAAGGAAGTAATCTTAGCCCAATCGAGGAGATATGAGGCAACGAGAAAACCATAAGCCGTGTTGTTCCCCTTAGAGGCTCATCCACGAGACAAATTTTTAACACCCCAAAACAACCTTTTCATCTAATATATTTATATAGTTAGATTTCAATTTTAATTGTTTTAAAGTTTAATTATATTACGTTTTTATCATAGAATCCAATTTTGGTCATTGTAAGTAATTTTACTTTTAAATTGGACAGAAACACATGTCAATCTTTTGATACCTTTTTACTTCTTAAAAACCCACTTTTTGGTTTTAACAACATGGATTAATTTTAAATTAATTTCTTAAAATTATATGTTTTGAATTTGGAAAAACTGATTCTATATTTGGGATGATAAGTTTCAAATTGTGAAAATAGGAACCTTTTATTTTTGCACATTATGAAAAGAAACTTCAGTAATTATTTTTATTTACCATGGTTAAAGGTTAAATATGGTAAATAAGGGGAAAAATAATATTATTATAATCTTAAACTACACTAAGACATCTCCTAATCCTATTATATGAGATATTTACGACCATGGGAATAATTGGGTTGATTTTGGGACCCCATGAAGCCACTTGGGTGTGAAAATGACATTTTATGATAACTAATTTAAAGAAAAGAGAAATATAACATAAATATGTATCTTTTACTAAGAAAATTTTTATATGGGGTTATATAAGTGATATATTAAAATATAAATGGTAATTATTAATCTAAAAGTATTTAATACAACATGGTATTTTATGTATAATTTTTAGACATCAGATAAATAAATTTAATTATGACACAATGATGATGTAGTGATTGCTTCATTAATAAAGGATTCAAATAAATGATATTATAAATATGAAAATAAATGTAATCTGTATATTTTGATGCCATAAAATAATTTTTTGGAGGATATTTACATATTATATTTTATTTAATTCCTTTTGTTGAATGAATCATGTTGTTATGAATTTGTAAAAAGTCAAGTATAAATAGTCACCAAAATTGACATAATTCATAACATAAACTATAAAATAGTTTATTAAATGATATTAAATTCCTAAAAATACAATATTTGGACAAATGGTTAAGATAAGTCCAAATATGTCATAAATGACTTTTTTTTTTGTCGTTTGACATGATATGGTAATTACATTAACCCACAATGTGTTAATAACATTATATCACTATAAGATTAAAAAGGGTAAATAAGGGTTAAACCAAAAAGATAAGGATAAAAAAATATTCAAAACATATCTAAAAATTATTGTATGATGGGTATTAAAACCCAAATCATATTACATTCAAATTAAATGATTTTTGAACCATTTTTAATCTAAATTGAATTTATAATAAATTAATATTTCAATACTTTCCTAAAGTACCCATCACCTCTTCTATAAAAGGGAACATCTTTTCCTCTTTATATCACACTTCCAAAGCCTTTTAGTTTTGAAAATATCTATCAAATACTCTTTCTATAATCCCTACCTTCCTCCTAGAATACTTTCCATGGGCATAAGTGAATTCATGAAATTCTTTTGGATCAAATCAAGAGAAGTTACCCGATTTAGAGGTAACACCTTCTCTCAAATTCTTTTCCTTTATTTTCCATCAACACTCCCTATGCTCTCCCTATTCTTTTATTACATAACAAAAAATTATCCTAATTATACTAGGATTTTGTTAGGATAATTATTTGAACTAAAATTACACACACCTCCATGTAATGGATACAAACATATTGTTTCTGTGTATGACAAACTACTACCTCACAAAAAGATGATTGTTCAATTTTCCTCTACCACCTCTCATGGTGGACATTATGGTGGAACAATATTTATAAATAATATTATATATATATATATTGTCTCTATTATTCTGTAATTTTTATTTACAACATACCTTTATGCTTTCCATAATGTGTAAATACGATAATTTCATTTGAGGAAGTGTGGACTACCTCCCCCTAAAAGTGATATGACTCGTTAATTCCATACATGGAACATATAAAGATGGAGTTAATGAAATTATTTTACATATATAACATATATACTATACTAGAATTATAACATACCTATGTATCATTTAGTTTTCATTCCTTTAATATGGAAAAGAAATGAAAGTAGCGTTCATGTGTACATATGACCTACCGTCACCATGAACGGTGCATTTCATTTATTATCTAGAAATGTTATGGACTATTATAAATACATATATAATGTATATATATGATATTTAAATCATGAATAATATTCTAGATATGGTGGAATCTTGAACACATGGACAATTTACACCAAACAAGTTCATTTTCAACTTGAGTATCGAATATCAGCAAAACAACTAATATGAACATAAATAATTATGTAATTTTTATAACATGATAATAAGTAATATGAAATGAATAATAAACATGAAAAAGGTTCTTAAGAAATTATAAATTAACCTAAGTTTATTATTCAGGAATATAATGAACGAAGGAGACAAGTTGGATTCAAGGTAAGGGAACCTTTCACCCTCCTCTTTTAGTCAAAGACTTATTTTATGTTATGTCATTTAATTTAAATTTTCTTATATTAGGGTATGTTCTTATATATCCTTATTTCTCTCCATTTTATGTAAAAATTATAAGAGACCCTTTTCTCTCTCATCAACTCATTTTCTGAATTTTTAAGTGACGCCGTTAGGCTGCCAAATTTTTGTAAGGGAATTTCAAAACTCAATTTCCACTCATTGGGTTTTACGCACACTTCATTGATTATATTATGAAAAGATTATGTGTGGAATCACTGTTTATTTATTTATGTAATAATTTACACTTACCTTTGTCTGGATATACTATTTCCACACACAATCACCCATTGATTAATTGTTACGTCAATTATATGAACTTTGGAAGTGAAATATTAACTCAATATCATTTAATTGAGTTAAATATCCATGTCATTGATTTTACTTTTTATAATAATATTTGTTAATTTCCTATGATTATTTTAGACTAAATATACACTTATATAGGGTGTATTTATATTTTTTATGCATAATTATGTCATTGATTTATCCTTAATATAAGGATACGATATTTGTAAGGGACTTCGTCTCAATTTACATTCCATTGAGACTTATTTGTTGTTATGAACCAATTATCTATTATGGTGTATATAATAAACTTTCAGATATTATGTCATTAATCTCTTTATTCTCATGATATTATATGTTTTTTAAGGTTATTCTTTAATTATTTTTATTCAAGTATTTTCTCAAGTGGTAATGGGCTCTTTAATTAAAACATCATTTTAAATGTTTTAAAATTTTATTCTTCTAAATATCTCTCATTAATGTCCATGTTTTAAAAATGGTTTTTATAATTTATTTATTCAGAAATTAATGTTTTAAAATGTTAATTCCATTAAAATTTTCAAAGTGGTATGGTACACTTTGATTAAAAAAATCTTCATTTAAAATTTTTAAGTTGTTTTTAAAATGTATTGAATTTATAAATATATTGAATTTATTTCTTGTGAATGATAAGTTAAATGTTGATAATTTAAATATTTTATGTGTTATGATTAAGTAATGGAACTTAGAAATTCGATGGCTGGTTATGTGATAAACCAAATACGGATGGTTCAGTGATAAACCTAGGGTGGGTGAGGCTGTGATAGCTCTCAAATGCATTTGGTAATGTGACTTATGTAAACGTTAATGTTTCTCGTAAGATATTTAGGTAATATACCGTGATGGGTATTCCAATAATAACCATAAAGGTTACTCCCTATGTAGCTGTGAAAGATACAATGTATGTAGGATATAGATGACACAAGTTACCTTTATGTTTTATGTTTTTAATTATGTTTTGTAGGAATCTTATTATTACATGATGTATGATAAGTAGTTTTGGGTTTATGGGTGAAAAGTATGATTTTATAAAAATGTTTTCACGGGTTTTAAATATTCATGGACTTACAGTTTTATTCCTTATTTTATATTCCTTACTAATATTTATATGCTCATCCCAAGTTTTGAAATGTTTTTCACATGAATTAAAGAAGAATATATTTAAGGATGGCATCAAGGGAAAGGTATGTTGTTAAAACATGAAACAATACCATGTTTATTTTTAAAGAGTTTTTGTTTTATACAAAAATAGATAGTGAGTATAAGTGTATACTTGTAATATTTAAGTTTTTATGTATGAGTTATGACCTAATTCTCTAAAACTCTAAACTTGAAAATATCCTCATTATAAATTATTGAATTATCTCAATATTATGTAACATTTAAGGCTGGATCCCTTATAGTTGGTATATGAGGAAAGGTTTAGACAAATTTGGAGATTAGGATGTTTTCATAAGGGTTAGGGATATGATAATGGGTTTTTAATTTTAAGGTATATTACAAGTCCAATGACTTAGAAACCCCTTGCGAGGCTTATATTATTTCAAGTTGATTAATGGTATTTTGGGGGACATTCACCATTAAAGAAATTAGGGGTTATTAGTTTTTGGGATGCAAAATATGAGGTAGGAAATAACCATTAAGTTTAAAACATGTTATGGTTCCTTTTGAGGATTTATCTCATTTTTTAATGTTATTATAATTATATAGTTTTTGAAAACACACAAGATGCAGATTGTGTGACAACCCATCATGTTGGAAAAGCTGTAGGAATCTAACCCACAACTAAAGTGAGACCGTGATTTATCACCTACCACTGGCCTACATGAATCCCCTGTTTAGTATGAATTATTCTATGTAGTTAAATTATTATTTTTTGATTAAGAATAAGTTTATTTTGGGAAGTTATGTTTTATCAAATGGATATCCTTAGTATATGAAAATGATTTGGTGATTAGGTGTTAAATGTTATTTTGGAAGATGTTCTCTTTGTTAACTTTATATGATTAAGGTAAATAGAATACTATAGTATTTAATTAAGGAGTTATGGTTGAATTATATTTTGGGAATACTCTATGATTTTAACTGTTTACTTATGGGGAATTAGGGTATTTATGGATACGATTAACCTATCATGAAAACATGTGAATAGGTTAATTACTTTTGGTATGATACATTAAGAGTGGTTTATATTATTTGGAGATAAATGTTAAAATTTAACTTGGAAAACCATGTGATCAAATAATTCTAAGTTTTGGATTTCAATCTTAGTTTGGATTTTTTGGATTAATTTTAAGGACTTTGTTTTATTAAATGGTCTATGTAAAACTTCAGTATTACTATTGAATTATAGAGATTAAAAGTAGACTTCCCTTTGTAAAGAATTGTTATTTTTGGGTGATTATCTGATCTTATACTAACCATTTTGGTTTTTAAATGTCTAAAGATGGAGGAAATATATTGTTCATCTTTTTGGGATTATTTGATTCTCTATAGAAAAGATGAGTGTGTGGTAGAAATTTATTAAAGGATGAAACTCTACTTATCATGTAATTATATTTCCTTATGTTCTTATTCTAAGTAGTAAAATAATTCCACAAACTTTTGAACAGTATATTAAACCAATTTTTTTTTCATTTACTTTTCCTACTATGGAATCAATGACCGTTTAACCAATCACAATTTTATGGTTTTATGGTTGTTAGCTTTCTTCTTATCATGTTTTCTATCACTCTCCATCAGAACATGACACTTAGTTTTTCTTCCATATCCATATTTTCCTACATGGAACCCTAATATGTGTTATCTCCGGTGACCTCTGTACTTATCTTTCTTTCTTTTAAAATGGTATTTTTATTGAATCTTTTTCTGATGTGGTATTTTCAATGATTTTTCCAAGCCTAATTTTAAAATTGTGAGGATGCAATTTTCAAAATGAGGGAATGATGCAATGACCTAGGAATTTATAGAATAAAACCTTTTCTTTTCTATTAATATTTATGAATAATATATTAATTTTACATTAATGGGGAAGTTTTTTATGATATAATACTCAACACACAACAATGGGTTTCTCTGAAATCTTATGTTGCACACAACATTGAGTTATACAAAAAAATAATACAATAATATTATTATTATATTCAATGGTAGTTAAATCCTAGCCGTTGGAATGAGGGGAATGAATAATATCAACTGAATTTTGAAATATAGTTTACACATGTTTATATAATTATTTATTGGTTACCAAATTTATTAGAAATGGAAATAAAAATGAATTGAATATAAAGGATGTGTTTTCATGAAAACCTAGTTAAAAGGGAATAATAGTGTTTATAAGATCATATCACTCTCTATGGATTTTTATTTAATGAAAAATATATCTTATATATTCAATTTAATGTTTTAAATTCATCTTATTTGTTTTCTAGATATGATATAAGAACAAATTCATTTTTTTCGGATAAAAGAATTATTTTTCTAAAAATATTGTTTTACTGCCTTTTGATGGTGAACACTTTTTACATATAATTTCTATCACTTTTATATATTATATTTTAAAAAATATACTTATTATTTTGAAGTGTGATATCAAAATTTACTTTGGATGAAATTTTAGTTTTTTCTAACGAAATTCATATTTTGATGAATAGTAGAAATACTGCATTTTAATTCAAAACTGTCTTTTTATCTAATTTATTTATATAGTTATATTGTACTTATAATTGTTTTGAATGTGTAAATGTATTAAGTTTTTATCATTTAATACAATTTTATTCATTGGAAGTAATTTCACTCTTAAATTGGATATAAATGCATGTCAATATTTTGATACTTTTTACTTCTTAAAACCCCGCCTTTTGGTTTTGAAAATGAGAATTAATTTTAAATTAATTTCTAAAAATTATGTATTTTAAATTTTGAAAAAATGGATTTCATAATTTGAATTAGAATGTTCAAATTTTTTAAATAAGTGCCTTTTATTTTTGGACAATATAAATAGTAATTTTAGTAATTATTTTTATTTACCATGCTTAAAGGGTAAATCTGGTAAATAAGGGTAAGCAAATAATATTATAATAATATTAAACTACCATAACACAATTTATAATATAATTTTATGAGATATGTTAGACCATGGTAATCCTTGGGTCAATTTTGGGACCCCATGGATCTAATTGGGAGTGAAAACAACATTTTATAATAATTAATTTAAAGTAAACAGAAACATAACATAAAGATATATCTTTTACTAAAACAATTTTTATATGGGGTTATGTAAGTCATTACTTCGCCTATAAATAGTCATTAGAAAATTAAATTTATTTTAAACATCATGTTATTTTATTTATAATTTTTATACATTAAATAAACAATTTTAATTATGACACAATGATGATGCAGTGATTGCTTCATTAATAAAGGATTCAAATAAATGATATTATAAAATTTAAAATGAATTATATTTGAATATTTTGATGCCATCCATGAATTTTATGGATGATATTAACATAATATATTTAAGTTAATTTTTTTTATGAAGTAGTCATGTTTTTATGAGTTTTTAAAAAAGTCAAGTATGAATAGTGACCAAAGATTACATAATTCATAACTTAAAATATAAAATTGTTTATTAAATGATATTAAATTCCAAAAAAAATCTAAGATTCGTAAAAATGGTTATGATATGTCCAGATATCTCATAAATTATTATTTTTTGGTCTTTTTACATGATATAGTAATTACATTAATACCAAATGTGTAAATAACATGGTATCACTACAAGATTAAAAATTGTAAAACAAGGGTTAAACCAAAAAAATAAGGTTTAAAAAATAGTCAAAACTTTTCTAAAAAATATTGGATGATGGTTATTCAAGGATAAATAATCTTATATTCAAATTATATGAGTTTTGAACCATTTTTAATCGAAATTAAATTTATAATAAATTAATATTTCAAGACTTTCCTAAAGTGACCCTCACCTCTTATATAAAAGGTCACTTCTTCTTCTCTTTATCTCACACTTACAAAGCATTTTATTTCAGAAAATATCTATCCAATATTCTTTATAGAATCACTCCCTTACTCTTAGAAGCCTTACCTTGGGAATAAGGCAATTCAAGAAAACCTTTTGGCTCAAATCCAAAGAAGTTACCCGATTTAGAGGTAATATCTTCTCTCAAATTCAATTCATTTATTTTACATCTACACTCCCTATGAACTCCTTATTATTTGATTAAATGACCAAACCAGTATAATAAATATACTAGTATGTTTTTATGATAATTATTTTAACTACACTTACACACACATCCATTTAATGGATACATACATATTGAATCTGTGTACGACGAAATATTGCCTCATGAAACGATGATTGTTCAATTTTCCCCTACCACCTCTCATGGTGGACATTGTGATGAAACTTTATTTATATATAATATATATTATATTTATATTTTCTCCATTTTTAGATAATTTTTTAGAAAATACAATAATTCTTTCCATAATGTGTAAATACGACAATTTCATATGAGGAAGTGCGGACTACTGGCCCCTCAAAGTGATATGAATCGTTCATGCCATACATGGAATGTATAAAAGATGGATTCAATGAAATTATTTAAAATATATAACATATCTACTATACTATAATTATAACATAACTATATATCTTTTAGTTTTATTTCCTTTAATATGACAAAGAAATGAAATTAGATTTCATGCATATGTACGATCTACCATCTCCAAGAACGGTGTATTTCATTTATTATCTCAAAATGTTATGGACTATTATAAATACATATATACTAGATATATATGATATTTAAATCATGAATAATATTCTATAGATGATTTATTTTTTACCACATGGACAATTTACATCAAACAATTTCATTTTTGACTCGAGTACAGAATACCAACAATACAAACGATATGAACTTAAATAATTATCTAATTTTTGTAACATGATAATAAGTAATATAAAATGAATAATAATATTGAAAACTGTTCTGAAGAAAATATAAATTAACCTATGTTTATTATTCAAAAATACAAATAATGAATGAGATATGTCTAACTCAAGGTAAGGGAACCTTTCACCCTCCCCATTTAGTCAAAGATTTTTTATGTTATGCATTTTAATTTCCTTTTTCTTATATTGGGATATGTTATTATCTATCCTTATTTATTTCCATTTTATGTCCAAATTATGAGATACCCTTTTCTCTCACATCAAATTATTTTATGAATTTTTAAGCAATGTTGTTAGGCTTCCGAATTTTCATAAGGGAATTTCCAAACACAATTTCCACCATTGGGTTTTATGCATACTTAATTGATTATATTATGCCAAGATTTTGTGTGGAATCACTATTTGTTTATTTATGTTATAATTTCAACTTCCTTTTTTGTGGATATACTATTTCTATACATAATCACCCCATTTATATGTTGTTACGTCAATTATACAAACTTTTCAAGTAAAATCATAACTCAATCTCATTTAATTAAGTTAAATATCCATGTTTTTTGTTTTGTTATTCCAAGAATATGTGTGTATGACCACTGATTGTTTTACAGTAAATATACATTTTTATTGGGTTTATTTATATTTTTCACTCAAAATTATGTCATTGATTTATCTTTAATCTAAAGATGCGATCTTTTTATGGGATGTCATCTCAATTTACATTCTATTGAGACATATTTGTTGTTATGAACCAATAATATTTTAAGGTGTATGTACTAGAATTTGACATATTATATCATGAATCTCCTTATTCTCATGATATTATATGTTTTGTATAATGTTATTATTTAATTATTTTTATTCAAGTATTTTCTCATGTTTTAAGGGACTCTTTAACTAGAACATCGTTTTAAATGTTTTAAAATTTTATTCTTATAAATATTTATCATTAGTGTCCATGTCTTCAAAATAGATTCAAGGACTTATTTATATGGACATTAATGTTTTAAAATGTAATTTCCTTTAAATATTTTAAAGTGGTATGGGAAAATTTGATTAAAAAATATTCTTTTTAAATGCTTAATTGTTTTTGGAAATGTATAGAATATTTCAATATCTTAAATTGATTTCTTGTGATAGATAAGTGAAATGTTGAAAATTTATATATTTTAAGTGTTTTCATTATGTAATGGTATGTAGAAATTTGGTGGGTGGTTACGTGATAAACCAAATAGGGGTTGTTCCGTGATAAACCATGGGTGGGTGAGCCTGTGATAGCTCTTCAATGCATCGGGGAACATGAAGGAGGTGAACGTTAATGTTTCTCTTAAGATATTTAGGGAATATACTGTGATGGGTATTCCAAACGTAACCATGAAGGTTACTCCATATATAGCTGTGAAAGATACAATGTATGTATGATATGGATTCCACAATTTATATTTATGTTTTATGTTTGCAATGATTTTTTGTATGAATCTTATGATTACATGATGTAAGCTAAGTAGTTTATGTTTTATGGGTGAAAAGTATGATTTTGTAAAAATGTTTTCTTGGGTTTTAAATATTCATGTACTAACAATTTTATTCCCTATTTTATCTTCCTTACAGAGTTTTTATGCTCAACCCATGTTTTTAAATGTTTTCCATAGGGCTTAAATAATAATAGAGTTAAGGATGGGATCAAGGGAAAGTTATGATGTTAAAACAAGAAATAATACCATGTTTCTTTTTAAAGAGTTTTTGTTTTATGAAAAAATGGATAGTGAGTAGAAGTGTCTAATTGTAATATATATGTTTTTATGCATGAGTTATGACCAAATTCTATAAAACTCTAAACTTTAATAGATCCTCAATGTGAATTATTGACTTCTCTCAAGATCATGTAATGTTTAAGGCTGGGGTACTTATATTGACTGTCCAAAAATTATATTTATTTGATATAATACTTAATCATTCTAGTCATTAGATATTGAAGACCATTGGAGTTTTTTTTATAAAAATAGAGAAAGAAAACCATTAAATAGAACAAGAATTATATAAATATCCCAACAAATATAGTTCTTACAAAAATCATATATTCTATTTCTAAATAATTACAACATTCAAATCTTATTTTTCCCTCTATTGGAATATATTTTTTCATAATTATTAATTCTTATTATAATTATTCTTTGGAGTATGTTATTTATTTAAAAAAAATAATGTTAGTTTTTTTTTGAACATCCTATATAAAACTAATAACTATTTTATTTGTTTTCTTTGACATATAAAGTGAAAAAACACCTAAATACTGAGTAATAATAAATTATTAAAATCCTTTGACTATGAAGTCCCCAATACTTGTGAGTATTTTTCATTAGGAAATATGACCAAATGTAATTTTTATGGGGAAGAAAATAGATATTGTGATCTATTAGACCTGGTTCTTATTTGTTAATGTGGTCCAATGAACAAAAAAAGTGGCCATAGTTTCTTGACAACACTAAATAATTAATTTATTAGGTATTTTATTGTGTTTTTAAATAAAACTAAATTTTTTATCTTTGATAGTTTCAAGGAATTCAAAATTTTATTAAAAAATAAACTTTGTAAATGTACTAGGTTTCATTAATCTTTATTAAGATGTTTGTATTTGAAAAAAATTCATTGATCAACTAAGGGGGTGTGAAATCATATCTTAACTCAAGCATATAAAAGCTCCATAATTGATTTCTTTGTTGGAAGAGAATAATTATTTTTTTTAACATGGTTCAATATATAATTAGTTATTAATGCCTTATTATTTAATAATGTAATTAATTTACGGAAATAAAACTTTTCACATTAAACCATATTCCATATAAAGATACTAAAAATATACTATATATTATATGGAATAAGACATGTCCTAACATGAGTTTTAGAGCAATTTATTGATGTATAGTATATATGATGTAAATTTATTTAGATAATGTTGGTTCCAGGCACAGCAGAAGCGTGTTGGTGGGTGAACCCAACATTAATTTTAGCACTAACAACGATGAATCTGAGATCCGTCACTATAATAAAATGTCGGATCTTTAGAATAGAATAAAGAATGAAAAACAAAATAGGGGAGTCCTCGAGACATATATAGGATCGTCATATGTTGGTTATAATTAATTTAATTAATTGACAAGAATTACCTTGATGGAATTCTTTCTACGTTGATGTTTCCGGTCATGATCTAATGTGATCCATCGTTATGTTGTAGAATCCAAGTGTAGGATTACTCTAGTAGTGATCCATAAGTGCCCCATGTATCTCTAAATGTCACTGAAGGGATCTCCATGTGCTTGCATGGAGGAGCCTTTGCTTGCGATGTCCACCTTCGATCACCTTGATCCAGTGGAGGAGGCTCTCTCTCTCTCGTAGCTTGAGAGCATTCTTGGAATAAAAAGGATTCTCTCCTGGCTTGAGAGCTTTCTCTGGATCCGTTGTGCACAACAAAAAAATGGTTAGTCTAATGAGAAATATATAATTGGGATTTTTAATTACATATAATAATAAAACGAATAAATTACCTGAAGGCATTTATTCATTTCATTTAATTCTTAGTAATAACCCATGTCTAATAATAACAGTTGACTATTATTATTTCCTAACCTACGTCTAATTAATTACACCTAATATTATTTAATAAAATAAATAATATTATTTATCATAAATTCCTAGAAAAAAACATGGTTTGTATATTTAATATACATGACGTGTACTTATGTTTTTCCATTTTTCTTTATTTCCTTACCACATTTATTTGACATTGAATACTGGAAATTTATTTCTAAAATAAATATCACTGCATTACTCACTAATAAATATATTATTTTTCCTACAAAATTTTATCTTGAATTACTAGTGTTGAAATAAATGCGATCATATATTCTTGAATAATTATTAAACCGCAGTCAGGAATAATATTTATTCAACTTGTTAAATTAATATTTAACTAAGATACTTAGACACACATAGTGTCTGACACTCTAGGCCTCTTTCTCAGTGGAATTAGGTAGATCCTACCTAAAGTCCAAGGTTATCATCTAGAAACATGCCAAGGCACCCATAGAGAACAAAGTTAATGCCGTAATGACGAGTCGCCTCCTACGAATGCTTACCATGTAAGGTAATCCCTTTGTCTCAATATCTCGAACCAAGCGGGCTGCATACTAGGGCCATCAACCCATGTGCTCGATTATTCTTTCTTTGACATTCTGGAACTGAAATTTCACATTACTCAACATGTAAATGGATTTATTTAGGACATATCAATTCTATCAAAGGGTCTGAGATATCTACTTCAGTTATGGAACAAAAGGAACAAATCCTTTCTCACATAATCTATTAATGCAGTATCACTCGTGACGCACCCAACGTATCCTACCTCACTGCGAACAGTGTGTCGTCATAGTTTTCATAAATACTTCTAAGTGTGTGTCTTGTAATACCCATTAATAATAATATTAATGTATAAGGACCAGAACACATGTCCATAGATAGGAACATCCAATGACACTATGAAATGTGGATTTCCTACTGGCGGGTCTCGTTGTCATAATATCCTCCTAGATATTACCAAGGGCGCACACCATGATAAGGTGCCTCAATGTTTTATAAGTCCTCACCCCTAATGTTTTGTATTATTTGTGTCTGCAAAATAACCTCATTTGG
Organism: Viscum album; assembly: GCA_963277665.1. Lineage (NCBI taxonomy): Eukaryota > Viridiplantae > Streptophyta > Magnoliopsida > Santalales > Viscaceae > Viscum > Viscum album. The sequence continues at coordinate 738,455,678 of OY728123.1, read as the reverse complement.
CCATAGAACATATATTCAAGAACAGTGTTATGGAACTTCCGGCTTCTCATCGTAGCAGGGATCCACAATGACCCTTTAATGCAGCAGCTATCCTTAGGACATTATCACATGCATTTTCATGCAGATGAGTAATCAAGATGTGATAAGGTATTTATTAATGAATAAAGTACAAAGTAGTTGGTTCTAGGCCACCGACTCCAACAGACTCCCACTTGGACTAGAGCCAACTGCTAATAACTTTTAACCTGCTATCTCTCACATGATATTCATACTTCTACTGAGATAGTCATTTATTATTGGGGTCCACTAGGTTCTCTTACGTGGATACTCTACTCACTACAACTTCACCCCTTTGATAGAAATCCCTCAATATGTGATACTTCTGAAGTATGTTCTTTGTCTGTTGATGCGACCTTGATTCTTTTTAAAGAGTCACCGCTACAATATTATCACAATATAATATGTTAGGATCTTTATTTATAGGAACCACAACAAGATCCTGGACAATGTTCCGAATCCAGAAAGATTATTTGGCTACATCAGAAGCCGCTATATATTTAGAATCCACTGTAGAATCAGTGACAACTGGTTAATTTGAACTCTTCCATCTCATAGCTCCTCTATTGAGACAGGAAACATATCCAGATTGTGACTTCAAGTTGTTCTGACCTTTCAAAAAACTAGAATTAGCATACCCTCTGATGATAAGATCCTCATCTCCTCTATACACCAGGAACATATCCTTAGTTATTCTCAGATACTTAAGGATAGTCTTTACATCAGTCCAATACTATTATCCTAGATCTACTTTATATCTGCCTACCATGCTCAGTGCATAGGCAACATCAATCCTGGTACATAACATGGCATACATGATGTATCATATAGCCAAAGTGTATGGGATCTTATTTATTCTATCTTCTCTTATTGTGTCTGAGGACACATTTTCTTAGAAAGATGTAGGCCATGTGACATTGGAACCAATCCCCTCTTGGATTGTTCCATACTAAATCTCTTTAGTATCTGTGGAATATATGTACCATGACTTAGTCCAAGAAGCCTCTTGGATCTATCATGAATGATCTTGATCCCTAGAATGTAGGATGCTTCACTGAAGTCCTTCATGGAGAAACACTTGTTCAACCAGTCGTTAACTGACTGTAATACTGGTACATCATTTCAAATAAGCAATATGTCATCAACATATACTACTAGGTTAACAACGACATTCCCAATAAACTGCTTATAAATACATGGCTCACATTCATTATTAATGAAACCAAATTCTTTTATGGCTTCATCAAATCGAATGTTCCACTACCTAGATTCTTTCCTTAATCCATAAATGGATTTTTGCAACTTACAAACCCATTTGGCTTCACCTGGTGTCACAAACCCTTTTGGTTGTGTCATATAGACATCTTCCTGAAGGTTCCCATTAAGGAATGTTGTTTTGACATCCATTTTCCAAATCTCATAGTCATGGTAATCTACTATGGAAAGTATGATTCTTATGGATTTAAACATGGAAACTGTCTATAAGGTATCCTCATAGTCAATTCCTTAACGCTGTCTGAATCCTTTATCCAATAGCCTTGCTTTATAAGTGATAACATGACCTTCCATGTCTAGTTTTCTCTTGAATTCCGATTTTCATCCAACAGGCTTTACATCAACTGGCTCATTGACCATAACCGTGACTTGGTTATGATACATGGAATCCGTCTCAGAATTCATAGCTTCTAGCCATCTCATAGCTTTTGAGCTTTCTAATGATTCCTTGTAGGAGAGAGGTTCATCATTGTCCAACAATAATGATTCACCATCCTCAATGACTAGGAAACCAAATCTCTCTGGTTCTCTTATCTCTCTTGAGCTCTTATGCAATACTTGTGTTTTTGGAACCTCTTCCATGGGGACCTGTGGAACTTGTTCCTCGACCAAATCCTATGTATCTTGAGCATCAACTTCATCTAAGTCAATCCTGCTTCCACTATCCTTTTTGAGGATGTGCTCCCTCTCAAGAAATATGTCTTGTCTAGAGACAGTCACTTTCTATTCTGAAGGGTTATATTGGAAATATCCTTTCGTTTACTTGGGATATCCTATAAAGATACACTTCGTGACCCGAGGTGCTAGTTTGTTTCCTGGGAAGGCCATAAAAAAATCCACATATCCCCATAAACATGTGTGTGACAAAATGGGTTTCTTTTCAATCCTTGACTTAGAGAGAATTACATTTTCCGCCTTAGTTGGTACTCAGTTTAATGTGTATGCTGCATTCTGTAATGCATATCCCCAAAAGGATAAAGGAAGATCTGTATGACACATCATCGACCTCACCATGTCTAACAAGGGGTGGTTCCTCCTTTCACTAACACCATTCCACAGTGGTGTATAAGGAGGAGTGATATGAGATTGAATCCCAAACTCCTGTAGAAGATTTTTTAACTCTTGGTTCAGATATTCTCCACCTCGATCTGATCAAAGCTTCTTTATCTTCTCTCCAAGCTGATTTTCTACTTCATTCTTGAATTCCTTAAATTTCTCTAAGGATTATGACTTATACATCATTAATTGGACATATCCATATTTACTTAAATCATTATTAAAAGTAATTAAGTAAGAATATCCACCTCTAGATTCTACTGGAAATGATCCACTCACATCTGTGTGCACAAATCCTAGAAGTTGTATGGCCCTCTCACCTTGTCCACCGAAAATCGGCTTGGTCATTTTACCTTATAAAAAATTGTGACATCTATCAAGTGGTTTTAGATGAGTAGAGTCTAAATAGAAATCTTGGTAGAGAATTGTAAATCACTTCTCGTTTACATGACTGAGACAGTGATGCCACAACTGGGTGATGCATGAGTCATGTGAGTTTGTTTCATTATCAATTTCCAACACTTGGTTTTTGTTATTTAATACATACAAAGAATTATTTAAACAAGCCATTCCATAACATATGTTGTTCTTATAAAATAATCTACCCTTATTTGCAATCTTGAAAATAAATCCATCCATTTCTAAACATGATACAGAAATTATGTTTTTGGTAACACTAGGCACATAATAACAGTTGTGTCAAACCAAAATCATCCCAGTTGGCAATGAGAGGTGGTAATCACCACTGGGTAATGCAGCCAGCCTCATGCCATTGGCAGCTCTAAGATCCACATCTCCTATGGAAATATTTATAAATATACATGGTTACTGCATTTGAATATAGATGTGAGACCCAAAAGCTGTATCTAATAACCAATGTGTAGAAATGGAAAGATTACACTTGATAACAAATGCACATTTAGCATCCCCACACTTCTGGGTGCAATTCCTCTTCCAGTGTCCTGGCTTTCCACATGAAAAACATATTGCCTCCCATTCATTTCCATACCTCTGGATCATCACCTTCTTGGAGGAACGATTCTCAGGGGCTTCAGACCGTTTATAAGTCCTTGTCCCCTTTTCCTTGTCCTTCCTTTTCTTATTCACCACAAGGACTACGGGTTTGTCATGCCCCATATTCTTATCTACCTGGAGAATTAAGGTCAGAAGTTCCGATAGACTCCTCTCATTGTTACTCATTTTATAGTTGATAATAAAGCTATATAAGGTCTTGGGTAGTGATGATAGGATGTGATCTATACACAACTCATCTGGGAACATAATCTCTAAGATGTGCAGAAGTTAAATGTAGCCAATAATCTTGAATACATAAGGCCCAACTGGCACAGACTCTCTAATATTAGTTGTAAACCAAGTGTTGGAGATCTCATATCTATCCTATCTCGCCTTCTCTTGGTAGGGATCCTTAAGGTGAGACATCATGCTATATGCGTCCTTATTTTCATGTTGCTTCAAGAGATCATTAGACATGGCCGATAACATGAAACCTTAGAAATCTATGGCATCATTCATATGTTTCATAAAGAGAGATAGTTCCTCATCACTGGACTATTTCCTAGGTGCAATTAGAACATGCTCTTCCAGCACATACAATTTCCTCTCATGGCGAAGGATGACGCGTAAGCGCCTCTGACACTCTTGGAAATTGGTTCCGGTGAGAAGGTTTTCCTTATCGAGTATGGTTCACAATGATATGTTTGAAGTCATTTTTATTTTCGTTTCTACAAATTAAGATGAGAAAAGTTTTAGTACTTTATTAGGATAAAACTAAGAAAAATAAATAAATTAATACTTATTAGTCTCCCACTATTTTATTGAAATCCAATATCCCTCGCCATTGACTTCAGAATATTCTGTCGCCTGAATATTCTAGTGGAAAGGATCCATATCACCCTTCTCATTACCCCAACTAGGGTTGGTCAAGAAATTTGAAGGGTTTTAGGTAGGAATTCCAAATTCCAACTACATTAACTCACATCTACTTGATCTGCTGAGTGGACTCCGTAATCCAAAAATCCTTTTATTTTGTATTTCCTCATTCTTTTCCTCTTGGTCACACCAAGTAGTGATGTGGTAGTCAACCCTTGATGCAACAAAATCAAGTCAACACAAAACCTTGAATTATAATTCCCCGATAATTTAAAGCACCCCAACTAGGGTTGGTCAAGCACTTTGAACTATGGTTCGATTCTAACCAAGATTATGGAAGGCTATACTGACTTGATATTTTCTTTGAGGGATTTTATCCTTATATGTAAATAGAAATTTTATTATCTTTGATTACATGATTTTCAATATTAATTGGGATATACTTAAGTGATTAACCATGTCTAAGATAATATTTTATGTATAATCCAGTATTATTTTAGTTCTATCTTGCATGCTTGTTTAATTCGTTAATTGTGTGATTGTGAAAAGACACCCAAAATAAATAAACCATGAAATTGATAGAAATAAAATAAATGGTATGATCATGAGCTTTTTCTATTGGTTAGTTTATCTAGCGGTTGATAAACTAACCCAATACTTAAGGGAGAACCACCTTGATCCTTTTGGGTTCGTGTTTCCACTTGCCCACCTTTTTATCTCCTTTGATTGGTTTCATCTTGGCTCCAAACTTGATCCACCTCCACTATCATGGGAAATCAATCTATTATATATGCTTTTATCTCACACGTAGGTGAGGGGTAAAATGGGGTTTTACATAAATTAAACCTTGGGCACACATGCCCTATATATTAAAGAGGAGAAGGCTCGCAGGCCAAAAAATTTAATTTAAATAAATAAATTAAAAGAAACCATTCACATACAAAGGTCTTGGTCTAGCTCATGATCATCCTTGCATGCAACAATATTTATGCATAAATTAAACTATCATTCAATTCTTTAATCATTCTTTTTTAAGATAAATCATGCTCGAATGAATTAATTATCTTCAATTAATCAATCCTTTTATCTTAAATATTTTTTCTAAATTTCCTTGAGATTCTCATCCATCATAATTTTAAACAAATAAATTCATTTAAAATTATCTTTATACATAAATTTTACCATGGAGCCACCTGATGAATTCCCATACCTAACTACCCAATGAGTTGAAATGAACATTACGCAGATGTTAAATTAAACACACACACACAAAGATATATATATGAAACCTATCACATGTTGTGCCTTAGCTTTACACCTGCACTATGGTACATGTATCAAGGGTTTGTATAATATAATAATAAATATTAATAAATCTGTGTAATTTGGATGAGTACACAATGTGTAGTTCCAACTACCTGGCGTGTACTTTTGTTCACCATCCATCTGAAGTACACGCCCGGGGACATGGCATGTAGATGTACTTTGGAAATTTTTCGGAGTATAGGGTGTGTTCAGTGGGAAACACGCTGTGTAGTATCCGTGTTATACGGTTTCCAATCGGGCAAGCCATGTATGGGGTACACGGTCCAACCCTAACCTGAAGAGACTACATGTCGTGTTCAGTGGACCACATGGCATGTAATCCGGAAACGGTGTGCCACTTGTTTCTGGTCAAAACATGGTGTAATTTAAGATTTAGAAATACTCCAACACATGGCCTGATTGGGTGGACCAATTTGATAGATTGAACCTAGACTATGCGTTGTGTACTACTGAATACATGTTTTGTATTCTAGTGTTGTATGACCATGAATGTTTGGAAAATCAGGATAATATCCTCTATTTTGTTTTAATTAAAATTAAAAGAAAAATTCATTTATGTAAGGTGAACAAGAAATGAGAGAGGAGGAATATATCTTCAGATTCAGATTTAAAGAATGATTAAATTGAATTGAAACAACTAAATAATTTAATGCGTAAATCACCAAAAAAAACCTAAATAATTATAATCAGGGATATGACCCCTATGATACCACTTGTAGGTTCCGGGCCCAGCGGAAGCGCGTTGGTGGGTGTACCCAACTTTAATTGTAGCGTTAAAAATGATCAATCCAAGATCCGTCAGGATAATAAAACACCAGATCTTTGGAATAGAATGATGAATGAAAAAGAAAAGAGGGGAGTCCCAAAACCATAGAGAGGATCATCATATGTTGGTCGTAATTAATTTAATTAATTGACAAGAATTACCTTAATTCAATTCTTTCTTCATTGATGTTTCCTATCACGATCCAATGTGATCCATCATTGCGTTGTAGAATCCAATTGTAGGATTCCTCTAGCGGTGATCCATACATGCTCCACATATCTTTGGATGTGGCCGAAGTGATCTTCGGGTGCTAGCATGGAAGAGCCTTCACTTGCAATGCCTGCCATCGATCGCCTTCATCCAGTGGAGGAGGATCTCTCTCTCATAACTTGAGAGCGTTCTTGGAAGAAAAAGGATTCTCTCTTGGTTTGAGAGCATTCTCCAGATCCGTTGTTCACAATAAAAAAAGGTTATGCTAATGAGAAATATATAATTGGTATTTTTAATTACATAGAATAATAAAATGAATTAATTACCTGAAATAATTTATTCATTTCGTTTAATTCTTAGTAATACCCCATATCTAATAATAACAGTTGTTTATTATTATTAACTTACATGCACCCAATGAATTACACCTAATATTATTTAATTAAACAAATAATATTATTTCTCATAAATTCTCAGAAAAATTACACGGTGTGTATATTTAATATTCATGGTGTATACTTTTGTTTTCTCATTTTTCTTTATTTTTTCCACCACATTTATTAGACCTTGAATAATGATTATTTATTTCTAAAATAAATATCACTGCATTACTCGCTAATAAATATATTATTTTTCCCACAATATATTTTCTCGATTAACTAGTGTCGAAATAAATGTGACCAAGAATTGTAGAATAATTATTAAACCATAGTCGGGAATAATATTTATTCAACTAGTTAAATTAATATTTAACTGAGATACTTAGACACACTTAGTGTGTGACCCTGTAGGCCTATTTCTCAATGGAATTAGGCATAGCCTACCTAAAGTCCAAGGTTCGCGTCTAGAAACACACCAAGTAACCCATATAAAAGATGTTAACACCCCAATGACGTTTCACCTCCTATGAATCCTAACCATGTAAGGTAATACCTTCGTCTCTATATCTCGAATCAAGCGGGTTGCATGCTAGTGCCATCAACCCATGTGATCGATTATTCTTTATTTGAATTTTCGGAATTGAACTTTCCCATTCCTCACCATGGCCATGGATTTATTTAGGCTATATCAATTCCATAAAAGGGCCTAAGATATCTACTTGCTTTATGGAACAGAAGAGACAAATCCTTTCTCGAATTATTTATTATTTTAGTATCACTCGTGACACACCAACGTATCCTACCTCTCTGTGAAGAGTGTGTCATCACAGTTTTCATCAATAACGATTTTTTATACCCATTAAAAATAATCATAAAGTCTCAAGACCAATAAATACGTCCGCATATAGGAACATCCAGTGAAACTGTGAAATGTGGATTTCCAACTGGAGGGTCTTGTTCTCATAATATCTTTCTAAATATTACCAAGGGTACACACCATAAGAAGGTTCCTCAATGTTTTATGAGTGTACACGCCGGAAAAGTCCGTTGTTCGCAAACGAAGCTCCGGATGCGGAAAGCGAGGTCATATTTGGAGTCAGAAGCATGTTTCGGAGGGCCTGGAGGCCTTGCGCGGAATTTTGGAGACCCGCGCGCAAGGTTGAAGTAAGGCGCGCAAACCTCCCGGGATGCGCGCAATGCGCTGGGCCGGCGCGCAATTTTGCGCGCCCGTGGCCCGCGCGACTCCCTTGCGCGCCGGGCCCGATTCCGCGCCCGCAAAGGAAATTGCGCGCCCGCGAACGAGATTCTGCGCCCGGGGTTGCCTATAAATATAAGGCGACCCCCGACGTTTTGGGGGTGCCCGGAATTCGTAGAGTCGCTCGTTCGCGCAATCCAACCCCCTCCGCGCACAATGCCGATCTTCAGGTAACCTTCTTTCTTTTGCGCAATAAAGCCTCGGGGTTCTCCTTCGCGCGCAATCCCCTTGGCTCCTTTCCTTTTAACAAATCTTCACCCAAAGGCATTCGCGCGCAAAAGAAGCCTCTTGTGCGCAATTGCCCCCCGGGTGCGCGCAATCCAGCCCGATTGCGCGCACCCCCCTCTTTCAAAGTGGCCATTCGTTAAAGAATGAGCCGTTGCCCCCGCGCGCTATCCGAAGTCTGGTGCGCGCAATCTCCATCTTCCGCGCGCAAAGCGCTGGCCCAATTGCGCGCCAGCCTGCCCATTTGCGCGCCGACCCGCGGTATTGTGCGCCAAGCTTCTCTTTTGCGCGCAATCCGCCAGGGTCGCCCCCTTTGACCCCCTGAGGGTACCCGCCTGCGTGGCGCCCGATGATCTTCATCCTGGGTGCCCGCACCGTGCGTTGTCTTCCCGTGCGGCCCTCCAGGCTCGCGCGAAGTGACACGGACCCATCGGCGGAAACTTTCGTCCGCGCGACAAGACGTTAAACTGCCAAGCATCTTCGTCCGCGCTGCAGGACGTTAAACTGCCAGGCATCCATCGTCCTGCATGACGCTAAACTGCACCACGTCCGTGCTGCAAGATGTTAAACTGGCAAGCATCTTCGTCCTCAACACACGACGTTAAACTGTACTTCGTCCGGCAAGACGTTAAACCGTCCGCTTCATCCTCAACACACGACGTTAAACTGTACTTCATCCGGCAAGACGTTAAACCGTCCGCTTCGTCCTCAACACATGACGTTAAACTGTACTTCGTCCGGAAAGACGTTAAACCGTCCGCATCACCCGATCCCGTGCCTCGCACGCAGGGTCCCCCCCGGTTTGGATGTGGCCCCCACCCGCTCGTCTCTGCAGGGATGTCGGGATTGGAGTGGCCTTCGCCCACAGGGGTAGGGTATTACAAACCCCTAGTTTCTTGTGGGGGACTGCACATGTGTATCTCCATTTTGCTTCCCCACTGCCGAAGCCAGTAGAGGGCGTGACAAGGATCGAGGTCTCTCACCTTCAGCCCAAGTCCCTCTCCAACTGAGTTTTGCCGCACTCAGGTTGCCTCAGTGCGTAAGTCCTGACAGAACGAACTACGTGGACTTTGATCCCTGTCTCCTAAACAGGGTACGTAGGAAGCCTCCCTGAGGTTCAAGCCCACCACCTGGTCGTCCCGGTCGTATTCACGTCGGTTCGTCCATCAGTGGACCCCTCCCGGGTTCACATTCGCGTCGATTCACCTATGAATCCGCTCTTGTGGGGGACTGAACATGTGTATCTCCATTGCGCTTCCCCACTGCCTTCTTCTATTTCTCTCTGCCAACGTCCAGCATGACGTAAAACTGTGATCCACCCGGCCATTCCATCCCCCTCTGTGCGAGGTGGTTCGGTTCAATCCTCCGCCCGACAGCCTCGACCTCCTTGTGAGTCGGCTTGCCAACGTCCAGCATGACGTAAAACTGTGATCCACCCGGCCATTCCATCCCCCTCTGTGCGAGGTGGTTCGGTTCAATCCTCCGCCCGGCAGCCTCGATCTCCTTGTGAGTCGGCTTGCCAACGTCCAGCATGACGTTAAACTGTATATCCGAACTACGCTGACTTTGATCCGTGCTAACGCACGGTACGTAGGAAGCCCCCACGGGGTCCAAGCTCTTCACTCCATCATCCGTCCTGATCCTTACTCGGGCCGCCACATCCCGGTGGGGTCATGTCATTTCATTCCACTCCACTTTACTCGGGAAGCCGCCCATGTGCTGGCCCCAGCGTCGGAGGTTCCCCGCAAGGGGTTCTGTCATCTGATCCACTCCTTGTGTTGATCAGTCTGATGTCGTCCCGCTGGACGTTAAACTCGTGGCATACCCCGTGTTAAACATGAGAAGCTGAGGAAAACCTCAGGTAACGCAGTCCACCGTACCCAGCGCAGGATGTCTCAGGCCATCACGCCTTCGAGAAGCCCTATTAGGGACGGAAGGTAGACATGCAGAGCCGCAGTGTCAAGACATGCCCCCAACACCCGAAGCCACCCGGTCTCGTCACCGCAGGTTGCTGCCCCGACCAGACTCCTTGGAGCGTCTGGGTGGAAGCAGCGTAATTAACCGGTGTCCATGAAGATATGGCGCCGGGAATGAGATTCACAAACATTCTTAAATCTATGAGGGAGACCCGGATTAGGCGACGAGTTCCGAGGAGACGTCCACGGAAGGAGGAGCCGACATCCCATCATCCCGGTTTCGATCAAGGAGCAGACGTCCCTGAATAAGGGACGGATGCCGCCCGCCCTTGGAAAGCGGGACTGCGGGGCCACAAGCCGCGCTCCCATCCATCCTGAGCAGGGGCACTTCTATGCCCGACCTGGATCGAGGCCCCGACCGCCCCAAAGGCGGGTTGGGTCGACTCTCCCGGTTGATGGTACATGCAATAGCCACCGCGGACCACCTCGCGGTAGCGCTATTCACCAGCAGGGTCTACTCCGTGTGGTCGATCCAAGAGGCATGGGTCATCCCACCTTCCGATCTCGGCCCGGAGGCCTGCCCGGAATCATCTCTCCCCGCTTCCCCTTTGATATCTGTCTTGGCGCTCCTCTCACCTTGGTTTCCAGTCCTCTTGGTCCCGGTACCGGTGCGGCCGGTGTAACACCCCAAGATTTCATAGTGTGTTATTTCTTCAAAATAATTCAATAACTTTCACTACATGCAACACCATGTTCAAGCACACCATGACTTACCAAACAAGCCGTTCAAAAGAGGTTATGAATAGTATTAGATAAATTTTAATGTTTATATAATCCTTATAATTTTAGAATCCATATTATGAGTTTCTTAGATATAATGCAAGAACAAATTCATTTTCAGTATTTCACTTTTATCAACTTTAATAGTGAACCCTTTTTAAATACTATATTTTAAACTTTTTGACTAAATGGGGACATCAAAAATTTAAAATGAAACATCCCAAGCTTCCACGGTACGCTTTCTTTGAATAATACAGTAGCGTGTGTTGTACGCAACCTTGAGTTTTAACACACACCACAACCAATCAAACTAGCCGTTATGAATAGTAATACCTAATTTTTGAAATTATATATATTTTATATTTAAAAATGGACTTCATTTTTGGATTCGGAATATCGAAATTATCCTAGGGTGAAATTTTGGTACTTTTCGGATAACTTTTATATTTTGATGAATAGTGAAAATTACTAAATTTTAATTAAAAACAACTTTTTTAATCAAAATAATTAATAGTGATAAATTATTAATTTGAGTGGTTTTAAAGTATATTTAGAATATATTTTTACCATTTAATATAATGTTGGTCATTGGACATAATTTTACAATTAAACCGAACATAAACGAGTGTCAATCTTTTGATAGTTATTATCTCTTAAAAACACGCTTTTTGTTTTGACAGCGGGATTTAATTTTAAATTAATTTCTGCCACTTCTGTGTTTTGAATTTAGGAAAATGGATTCCATATTTGGAATCAGGATGTTAAAATTGTGTAAATAGGTAACTTTTATTTTTAGACATTTTGAATAATTACTGCGGTAAATATTTTATTTACCATGGTTAAGGGTAAATCCGGTAAATAAGGGTTAAAAAAAATAATATTATAATAATACTAAATTACCCTAAAACGTGTCTTAACCCTATTTGTTGATACATGGTCGACCATGGGAATCTTTGGGTCTATTTTGGGACCCCATGGATCCACTTGTAAGTGATAATGACACTTTATTTTAATTTAGTTAAAATGAATACAAAAATGACACAAGCATATATCTTTTAGAACAACAATTGTTACATAGGGTTATATATGTTGGATTTTAGATTATAAATATTCATTAGAAAGCTAAAACGATTTTCTACATAATTATATTTTATTTATAATTTTTAGACATTAAATAATTTATTTTATTTATGACACAATGATGATGCAGTAATTACTATAATAGTGAAAAATTAAAATAATTGATATTATAAATACCCAAATAAATATAATATGAAACTTTTAATGAATTAAACTAATTTTCTAGGATAATATGATATATTAGGATTGATTTAATTGACTTTTTTCGAAGTAATCAATCTGTTATGAGTTTCACAAAAATCAACTATTGAATAGTGTCAAAATTGACATAAAAGAGTTCTTAAAACAAATATTATATTATTAATTGATATAAAATTCCTAAAAATCTAAGGTTCGGCCAAGAGACTTATATTATGATATGTTAATCATTAATGGACCACTTGGGGGTCTCTTGGATGTATATAGTAATTTTATTAACCATATTATATAAAAATACAAAGAGACATTGTAAAAGTGAAACTAATTAACTTAGAGTTAATACTTAAAGATAAGGTTAATATAAGTACCCAAACCTGTCTAAATTCTATTGGATGAGTTGTTTTCGACCTATCCCCACCTCATCCTTTGAATAGTCAACTTTGGAGCCTTTGGAAACCGAATATGAATTTATTATAAATTAATATTTCTAGCTTTTCCAAAGGTGCCCCTCACCCCTCTTATAAAAGGGCACTCCTCCTTCTCATTTCCTCACACCTCTCAAGCCACTTGGCTCGTCCAAACTCTGCCCAACTAAGCTCCCCACATACCTCTCCTCCTCCTTGAAGATTCCCCTTAGGCAGAAAGCATTTCAAGAAGTCCTTTGGTTCCAACCAAAGTGAGTTACCTAAATTAAAGGTAACAATTTCTCTTAAAGTATTTTCATTTATTTTGCTTCTCCAACCCCCAAAATCTTTTTATTTCCTTTATTTTGTAACAACACCAGTATCCTCAATATACTAGGATGTTGTTATAAGAAGGATTCAAACTACACATTCACACAACTCCATCTAATGGATGATGAACATAATGTTTCTGTGGATGGAAAACTAACGCCTCACGAAACGATGATTGGTCAAATACATCTTACCGCCTCTCATGGTGGCCATTAGGATGGAACTGTAATTAAATATGATATTAATGATATATATTTTATATATAAGCTTCTGTAATTCCATTTTATTTCATACCATTATTCGTTTCATGTTGTATATACATACGATAATTTCATTTGAGGAAGTGCGGACTACCGCCCCCTTAAAATGATATGACTCGTTCATACCACACATGGAACGTATAAAGGATGGTGTAAATGAACTTAAGTAACATATATAAAATATTATATTATACTGGAATAGTAATATACCTATGTATAATTTGGATTCGATTCTTTTAAAATAAAAATTAAATGGAAGTAGCGTTCGTGCGTACGTACGGACTACCGTCTCCACGAACGCGATGAGATTCATTCTCCATCGTATAATTTGATGATTTAAAAATGATGTTTAAGAACTTGATACCATTCTGGATATAAATAATATACATCCCATTAATAAAGAATATGTCTCACATAACAAAGAATATAAAGTAAAATGAACCCGTTAACACCCGAAATGACGATAATTCTAAAATATTATTAACAAATCAATGATAAAAGATCATATATGATATCATATTAAAGTAAATGATTCTTTTATTATTCAATAACAATTATTTCACCATTATACAGGAGGTAAACCTACCATCAACCAAGGAAAAAGTACAATGTAAGGGTTTTCTTATCTCACTTTTAATTCCGTTAGAATTCCATTGATCACCACTTAATTATTGCATGTGGTGTATGTGTACTGCCCATGATCGTATTCATTGTGTAATATAATTTAATTTATGGGTATTTACATCATAATGGTATGATACTTCTTTCATGGGTGTATGTTTCGTAAGTTACCTAATCGATAAGGGAATTTGAGATTTCAATTTCCACTCATTTGGCTTTACACATATTTCATTGATTATATTACCCCAAGATTATGTGTGGAATCACTATTCATTTGATTATGTCATAATTTCCACTCCCCTTCCTGTGGATAGAAGTTTGATACACATAATCACTCCATTGGTAATTCTCAAGTCATTGATATGAATTTGATAAGAGTAATTTTAACTCATTCTCCATTTGTTGAGTTAAACATCCAATTCGTTGGTATTGTTTTTACAAGAATATGTGTGAATGTCCTTTGATTGTTTTACACTGAATATCCAATCATATTTAGTGTATTTATATTTGTCACACATAATTATGTCATTGATTTATCCTTAACCTAAGGATACAACCTTTTTGAGAAATTTCATCTCAATTTACATTCCATTGAGACTTCTTTGATGATATACACCAAATCACTTCTATGCGGTGTATATAATGTACTTTGACATAGTATATCATGAATTCCTTTATTCTCATGATATTACAATGTTTTGATTACCTCAATTATTTGTATTCAAGTTTCTCTCTTTTGGTTAGAAACTCTAACCAAAATACCATTTTAAAATGTTTTAAAGAATTATTCTTCTAAATCATGCTCATTAATGTCCATATTTTAAAAATGGTTTTAAGGATTTATTTATATGGACATTAAAGTTTTAAAATTAAAACTCCTTTTAAAAGTTTCAAAGTGGTATGGGAAACTTTGATTCAAAAATCTACTTTTAAATGGATTCTTGAAAAATAGTGTGACTTTTAAATGTTTTCAAGAAAAGGGGGATATTTCTCTCAAATAGTTTTGATGATTATTTTCATCTATGTCAACATCCTTCATTATTCTTGATTGAGGTTAATGTGATACAATACAATCTTCCATATTGTATCGAATGAGTTATGTTTGATTGTGGATGTGCTGTTTTTATACCATTCATGGTTTGTGGTAAAAGTATTTACATTTCGTATGCTATTTTTAATACGAATGTTTATGTTATGTTTAAACATGTTCATATGAGGAATGCATTGGACTTAATAAGTGACGGGTGGAGCCCGCTATAGCTCCTCGATGCATCGGTAGGTCTCATGAGACAAACTAGTGTCTTGGCACAAGGCCTTGGCAAAATCTTATTTGTAGTCTTGGCACGAGGCCTTGGCTATGTGGTTATGATAGTCTGGCATTATGCATTCCATCATTATGAAAGTGGTTATTGATATTGCATGTGATCATTCGACTAGTAGAATATCCATGTGAGTAAGTAAATGGCATTATTTCATTTTACCTTTGCCATTTTATGCTGAAGTTCAAGTTTAAAAGGCTTTTGTTTTAGTTATAATTTGCCTTAAGTGTTTATGCTCATTTATGAAAGCTTCTGCTATAATGTTATCCTTACTGAGCATCCGAGCTCACCCCTTTCAATGTTTTATTTATTTTTTCCCAGGATTATGAAGAAGTAATTTATGAATGACCTGCAGGGATAGTATGAGGGGATATGAAGACAAGATGTTTTTTTTATGATGTAATGTAAAAATTTATGGATGTATCTAGTTATTTCAAGGCTACTAAACTAATCGGTCTTTCGAGACTTGATCTTTCTCGTGATCATGCCAATGTTATGTAATTAATGCACCGACTCTGGGTAGCTGGGGTCGGGGCGTTACAGTTGGTATCAGAGGAAGTTTAGTACAAACCTTGGTAGCTAGATTTAGATAAACTCTGATTAGAGCACGTAGACCTAAGATGAACTTTGAGGATTAGTATAAAAAAAAACTTCCTAGAATTTTGGTATTGTAAAGATTTTGTGAGTTTTCCGAGCAATACATCCCTGTCTGGATACGAGCAGGTAGAGGCGGCTCTGGCACAGATGTACCTAGGGGTAAAACCCGAAAACACCGCTTTGAGCTAGACTCGAACGGGAACTGGTGCACGACAACGGGCCTTGCTGCACTCTTGGTTACGACACTCCCGGGGGATATGCTTAGGATAATTTACATTTTCTTTACAAACCGATTTAAGTAATATATACATAAGATGAGAGAAAATGACCTTGGTTAATCCTAATATGTTTCAAATTGAGAAAATGGTGACATTTTAATCTCTAAATGATTTTACGACTACTATTACTCACACAATGACTTCTGGTTTTAGTCAATGGCTGGATTCCAAGGAAGTCATAGTGACTTTGAGAATGATGTAAAGTTGGGAACAGTGGTGGCAATGAGCAACAAAATGGAATGTTGATAGGCGTAAAAGATATCGTCTTTATGCCAAATCAGTTTTCCAAAAATATGATCAACAACATATATATTAACCAACTCCCAGACTCAACAAGGAAGAGAAAGGTGATAAATGATAAGATCTCCAGCAATGGAGACCATGGAGAAAAGAAACCTCAATTTTCATCATGCAGGAATTGTGGAAAGAGACACCTAGGAAAGTGTCTCAATGGGACAACGAAATGTTTTACGTGCGGGAAGGAAGGACATAAAGTGAAGAATTGCCGAAGAAAAATGAAGAGTACTATGGAAGAAGATAAAAATGGTCCCAAGAGTCCATTTACAGTCATTTGTCGTAAATGTAGGGGACCTGGCCATTACCCGAGTGAATGTCCTATTTTATAGGATATTTTCTTGGTCAAAGAAGAAGCTATGTGGAAATAAATGGCTGGAGAAAAATTTAAAAAGTATTAGCACTCCTTGTTGATGGGTTTGCTTTGGAATAATTTTCTCTTGTATTTGTAACCCCACAGTTTGCCATGTGAGAATGATATTTGAGGAAGAATTGTCTCTTCTCTTGTGGATATAGGTATAAATAACCATTTGGTTTTATATGATCATTGGGGTTTGAGAAAATGATAAGTTATTATAATTTGGGATGAAAATGCAAAGTATGATATAACATTTGTGGTTAAATTATGTTATTTTGAGGAATTTATCTCATTTTGGTAATATTATAAAATATAGTTTTTGAAAAAGGACAACACGTAGACCGTGTGACAACCCATCGCGTCGGACAAAGCCGTGGGAATCGAACCCACAACCAAAGTGCGATTGGGATTTATCGCCTACCACTGGACTACGTGAAGTCCCTGGTTAGTGTGACTATTTTTTTTTGTTAAATGATTTTATTGATCAATAATAAGATGATTTGGGTTCTTATGTCTTATCAAATGAATACCCTTGGTATAGGAAAATGATTTGGTGATTAAGTGATAAATGTTATTTTGGAAGATGTTCGTTTTGTTAGGAACACTATATGCCCAAGGAAAATAGAATACAATGAGGTTTCATTTGTAGAGTAATGGTGGATTTTTATCTACATTTTTATTGTTGATTTATAGTGATTTGGGTTATTTATGGAAATGATTAACCTATAACAGAGAATATGTGATGATTACTTTTAAGTATGTGACTTTAAGAGTATTTGATGTAATTTGGTGATACAATGTAACATGGGAGACTACATAATCAAATTCTTCTATGTTTTGGGTTTCAATATTAGTTTGGATTATATTAAAGGATTTTAAGGACAATTGGTTATTGAATGGTATCTATTTAACTTTGGGGTATTGTTGGTTTAATTTTAGAAATTAAGATTAGTGCATATTTATCTCAATGAATATCCTTATGGGGGATCATTAGATCATTCACTAACCATTTTGGTTTTGATTAATATATGGTTTATCCTGCATGGATCATGTGATTCTATAGAAGTTTATTCTAGCTCTTCCAGTGTGACCAAGTCTTCTTGAATACTCATCGTTTAAAAAAAAATTGAGTTAGTGGTGGAAATTTATTAAAGAATGAAAATCTACTTAAAATTTAAGTATATCTCATAATGTTCTTGGCCAATCTCATAAATAAAATCCCCAACATTAATAAAAGAAACATAGAACAAAAATGTTGTCCTAGATGGTACCTTAAATCATCACAAATTTATGGCTTTGGGATTTTTGGCCTTTTCATAGCCATGTTCTCTACCACTCTCCATCAGATAATTGATGGTTAGATTTCTCCTCCATATCAATATTTTCCTTCATGGAACCCTAGTATGTGTTATTTTCGGTAATCTTCATACTTTCGACTCTTTATTTTAAATAGAGGCCTCATTAATTCATTTTTCGATGTGGGATTTCAACTAAGATATTTTGAAACGTCAAAAATGTGTTATCCTAATACCCTATGTTTTGTTGAACCGATGGTATTTCAAATCATCATAGATTGATGATTATAAGGACCTCAATTTTACACTTGTTTGTGATTTATGACCTCAATCACCACCTATAAATATTTACGTTTTTCCTCCAATTATATGTCTCTAGTTGCCACAAATGTTCTCCTAATCGAGATCATAATTTGGTGGTGACCCTTTGATTTCTCTTTTTCTCATATTAAGACTAAATTTTAGTAACCCAATTTCCGATGTGGGTTTTCCCACAAATATATTATCTATTTTCAACCTTTTTTTTTCGAAGAACAATTTCAAATTGCGAGGACGCAATTTATTGAAGGAGGGGAGAATGTAACACCCCAAGATTTCATAGTGTGTTATTTCTTCAAAATAATTCAATAACTTTCACTACATGCAACACCATGTTCAAGCACACCATGACTTACCAAACAAGCCGTTCAAAAGAGGTTATGAATAGTATTAGATAAATTATAATGTTTATATAATCCTTATAATTTTAGAATCCATATTATGAGTTTCTTAGATATAATGCAAGAACAAATTCATTTTCAGTATTGCACTTTTATCAACTTTAATAGTGAACCCTTTTTAAATACTATATTTTAAACTTTTTGACTAAATGGGGACATCAAAAATTTAAAATGAAACATCCCAAGCTTCCACGGTACGCTTTCTTTGAATAATACAGTAGCGTGTGTTGTACGCAACCTTGAGTTTTAACACACACCACAACCAATCAAACTAGCCGTTATGAATAGTAATACCTAATTTTTGAAATTATATATATTTTATATTTAAAAATGGACTTCATTTTTGGATTCGGAATATCGAAATTATCCTAGGGTGAAATTTTGGTACTTTTCGGATAACTTTTATATTTTGATGAATAGTGAAAATTACTAAATTTTAATTAAAAACAACTTTTTTAATCAAAATAATTAATAGTGATAAATTATGAATTTGAGTGGTTTTAAAGTATATTTAGAATATATTTTTACCATTTAATATAATGTTGGTCATTGGACATAATTTTACAATTAAACCGAACATAAACGAGTGTCAATCTTTTGATAGTTATTATCTCTTAAAAACACGCTTTTTGTTTTGACAGCGGGATTTAATTTTAAATTAATTTCTGCCACTTCTGTGTTTTGAATTTAGGAAAATGGATTCCATATTTGTAATCAGGATGTTAAAATTGTGTAAATAGGTAACTTTTATTTTTAGACATTTTGAATAATTACTGCGGTAAATATTTTATTTACCATGGTTAAGGGTAAATCCGGTAAATAAGGGTTAAAAAAAATAATATTATAATAATACTAAATTACCCTAAAACGTGTCTTAACCCTATTTGTTGATACATGGTCGACCATGGGAATCTTTGGGTCTATTTTGGGACCCCATGGATCCACTTGTAAGTGATAATGACACTTTATTTTAATTTAGTTAAAATGAATACAAAAATGACACAAGCATATATCTTTTAGAACAACAATTGTTACATAGGGTTATATATGTTGGATTTTAGATTATAAATATTAATTAGAAAGCTAAAAATATTTTCTACATAATGATATTTTATTTATAATTTTTAGACCTTAAATAATTTATTTTATTTATGACACAATGATGATGCAGTAATTAATATAATAGTGAAAAATTAAAATAATTGATATTATAAATACCCAAATAAATATAATATGAAACTTTTAATGAATTAAACTAATTTTCTAGGATAATATGATATATTAGGATTGATTTAATTGACTTTTTTCGAAGTAATCAATCTGTTATGAGTTTCACAAAAATCAACTATTGAATAGTGTCAAAATTGACATAAAAGAGTTCTTAAAACAAATATTATATTATTAATTGATATTAAATTCCTAAAAATCTAAGGTTCGGCCAAGAGACTTATATTATGATATGTTAATCATTAATGGACCACTTGGGGTCGCTTGGATGTATATAGTAATTTTATTAACCATATTATATAAAAATACAAAGAGACATTGTAAAAGTGAAACTAATTAACTTAGAGTTAATACTTAAAGATAAGGTTAATATAAGTACCCAAACCTGTCTAAATTCTATTGGATGAGTTGTTTTCGACCTATCCCCACCTCATCCTTTGAATAGTCAACTTTGGAGCCTTTGGAAACCGAATATGAATTTATTATAAATTAATATTTCTAGCTTTTCCAAAGGTGCCCCTCACCCCTCTTATAAAAGGGCACTCCTCCTTCTCATTTCCTCACACCTCTCAAGCCACTTGGCTCGTCCAAACTCTGCCCAACTAAGCTCCCCACATCCCTCTCCTCCTCCTTGAAGATTCCCCTTAGGCAGAAAGCATTTCAAGAAGTCCTTTGGTTCCAACCAAAGTGAGTTACCTAAATTAAAGGTAACAATTTCTCTTAAAGTATTTTCATTTATTTTGCTTCTCCAACCCCCAAAATCTTTTTATTTCCTTTATTTTGTAACAACACCAGTATCCTCAATATACTAGGATGTTGTTATAAGAAGGATTCAAACTACACATTCACACAACTCCATCTAATGGATGATGAACATAATGTTTCTGTGGATGGCAAACTAACGCCTCACGAAACGATGATTGGTCAAATACATCTTACCGCCTCTCATGGTGGCCATTAGGATGGCACTGTAATTAAATATGATATTAATGATATATATTTTATATATAAGCTTCTGTAATTCCATTTTATTTCATACCATTATTCGTTTCATGTTGTATATACATACGATAATTTCATTTGAGGAAGTGCGGACTACCGCCCCCTTAAAATGATATGACTCGTTCATACCACACATGGAACGTATAAAGGATGGTGTAAATGAACTTAAGTAACATATATAAAATATTATAATATACTGGAATAGTAATATACCTATGTATAATTTGGATTCGATTCTTTTAAAATAAAAATTAAATGGAAGTAGCGTTCGTGCGTACGTACGGACTACCGTCTCCACGAACGCGATGAGATTCATTCTCCATCGTATAATTTGATGATTTAAAAATGATGTTTAAGAACTTGATACCATTCTGGATATTAATAATATACATCCCATTAATAAAGAATATGTCTCACATAACAAAGAATATAAAGTAAAATGAACCCGTTAACACCCGAAATGACGATAATTCTAAAATATTATTAACAAATCAATGATAAAAGATCATATATGATATCATATTAAAGTAAATGATTCTTTTATTATTCAATAACAATTATTTCACCATTATACAGGAGGTAAACCTACCATCGACCAAGGAAAAAGTACAATGTAAGGGTTTTCTTATCTCACTTTTAATTCCGTGAGAATTCCATTGATCACCACTTAATTATTGCATGTGGTGTATGTGTACTGCCCATGATCGTATTCATTGTGTAATATAATTTAATTTATGGGTATTTACATCATCATGGTATGATACTTCTTTCATGGGTGTATGTTTCGTAAGTTACCTAATCGATAAGGGAATTTGAGATTTCAATTTCCACTCATTTGGCTTTACACATATTTCATTGATTATATTACCCCAAGATTATGTGTGGAATCACTATTCATTTGATTATGTCATAATTTCCACTCCCCTTCCTATGGATAGAAGTTTGATACACATAATCACTCCATTGGTAATTCTCAAGTCATTGATATGAATTTGATAAGAGTAATTTTAACTCATTCTCCATTTGTTGAGTTAAACATCCAATTCGTTGGTATTGTTTTTACAAGAATATGTGTGAATGTCCTTTGATTGTTTTACACTGAATATCCAATCATATTTAGTGTATTTATATTTGTCACACATAATTATGTCATTGATTTATCCTTAACCTAAGGATACAACCTTTTTGAGAAATTTCATCTCAATTTACATTCCATTGAGACTTCTTTGATGATATACACCAAATCACTTCTATGTGGTGTATATAATGTACTTTGACATAGTATATCATGAATTCCTTTATTCTCATGATATTACAATGTTTTGATTACCTCAATTATTTGTATTCAAGTTTCTCTCTTTTGGTTAGAAACTCTAACCAAAATACCATTTTAAAATGTTTTAAAGAATTATTCTTCTAAATCATGCTCATTAATGTCCATATTTTAAAAATGGTTTTAAGGATTTATTTATATGGACATTAAAGTTTTAAAATTAAAACTCCTTTTAAAAGTTTCAAAGTGGTATGGGAAACTTTGATTCAAAAATCTACTTTTAAATGGATTCTTGAAAAATAGTGTGACTTTTAAATGTTTTCAAGAAAAGGGGGATATTTCTCTCAAATAGTTTTGATGATTATTTTCATCTATGTCAACATCCTTCATTATTCTTGATTGAGGTTAATGCGATACAATACAATCTTCCATATTGTATCGAATGAGTTATGTTTGATTGTGGATGTGCTGTTTTTATACCATTCATGGTTTGTGGTAAAAGTATTTACATTTCGTATGCTATTTTTAATACGAATGTTTATGTTATGTTTAAACATGTTCATATGAGGAATGAATTGGACTTAATAAGTGACGGGTGGAGCCCGCTATAGCTCCTCGATGCATCGGTAGGTCTCATGAGACAAACTAGTGTCTTGGCACAAGGCCTTGGCAAAATCTTATTTGTAGTCTTGGCACGAGGCCTTGGCTATGTGGTTATGATAGTCTGGCATTATGCATTCCATCATTATGAAAGTGGTTATTGATATTGCATGTGATCATTCGACTAGTAGAATATCCATGTGAGTAAGTAAATGGCATTATTTCATTTTACCTTTGCCATTTTATGCTGAAGTTCAAGTTTAAAAGGCTTTTGTTTTAGTTATAATTTGCCTTAAGTGTTTATGCTCATTTATGAAAGCTTCTGCTATAATGTTATCCTTACTGAGCATCCGAGCTCACCCCTTTCAATGTTTTATTTATTTTTTCCCAGGATTATGAAGAAGTAATTTATGAATGACCTGCAGGGATAGTATGAGGGGATATGAAGACAAGATGTTTTTTTATGATGTAATTTAAAAATTTATGGATGTATCTAGTTATTTCAAGGCTACTAAACTAATCGGTCTTTCGAGACTTGATCTTTCTCGTGATCATGCCAATGTTATGTAATTAATGCACCGACTCTGGGTAGCTGGGGTCGGGGCGTTACAGCCGGAGGACGCCAGGACAGAGATCTGCCATGCCCCGAAGAACCACCCAGGGGCAGGAAGGCGAGGCGTCGACGTCGAGGGAGGAATGTTAGGGAATTCCAGATAGAGATCCGACCGGTTCGTTTCTCTGATACAGAGGCAGAGTACAATTCGGCGACAGAGCCCTCCCCCCAATCCCTCCAGTCAAGGGCAGGGGTAGGAATGTGGCACGTCAGCCTCGTACTCCCCGAGAGCGAGATCGATGTGATCCACACTTCTCTCCGAAGGTATATCCGGAGTAGCGAGGGCCTGGTAGAACCCCAAGGATCAAGCTTGCGGTTGGTACCGGCCCCTCCGGAAGCGCCTTCCGCCTCGATCGGAGAAGCCGAAGACTTTTTCTGGGGACCGACGGTCGAACCACGATCTAGTGCACCCTCGGCAAGCACCGACGCCACAGCAGGATGTTCGCTCGCCGGCCCGTCCTATCTTGATGTGGTAGCCGGGGCACCACCACCCTCAGAGGGCGGCCCGGGATATGGAGGCCAATCGGCCTGCTCGCCGTATTCACCGTCGGCCAGCCCGTCGGCCCGGCGGCCCGCCTCGGCACCACTGCCGGTTCCCCGTCCATTCCCAGTCATTGAAGAGGACCAAGGAGACCTGGGTCCCGAGTTTGAGTCGTGGAGCTTCTGGACCTTCCTTGCAGAGGGCCACTTCCCTGAGAAGTTTTGGCTAGTCGCAGGACTGGACTTTGATGCACCCGAATCACTCACCCCGGATGAGTTCGAATGCTTCCGCCGAACTCTCCGGGAGACTCACTCCCGTATTCACCGCCTACAAATTCCATATCCCGGGAGTCAAGTGCACCTGGAGGATATTGGTGAGCAGTGCCGTCAGATTGACCCGGCCACGCTCCCCGCGGTTCGGCACCCCGGGTCATTTGGGCACCACGAGGCCCTCCAACAATGATGCGTCGAGTGTTTTCAAGTACTCCGCAGGGTTATCGAGGAAACCACCCCCCACGTGTATATCCGTGGATGGGGGCAGTACGCTGCCCTACGCTTCAGTGCGATTCGCCGACAGCCCGATTCGCTGGGTGGCCCTGAGGGTACATCCCCAGGGACGGAAACAGTCAATATGGCTGACCTGTCGGGAGAGGGGAACGGCTTGGAACTTCTCGACGGGGGCTCTCCCCCCGAAGACAAGCCATTGTTGGATCCATCAGTGAGAGTTACTCGTCACCAGAGGAACCTCCTGGGTCTCCCCTCACCCACTGAAGCACTGACGTTGAGCCGAAACGTCAGCAAAGGTAAAGAGCACGGCGGGGCTATAGAGCCCGCCGACCCATCTGCTTCCATGCAGAGGGCAGAGGAGGATCCCAAAAAGGCCACGCTACGTCAACAGCTCGCCGAGACGAAGAAGCTAGTTGACCAGCTCCTCGCCGAGCGCGCTGCAGAGCGGCGGCCTGACTACGGTGATCCTAGGCCAGGACAGCAGGGACAGGAACAACCACTCCTCGACGAGACTCTCCCGGGTAACCGTGATTATGCCGTGTTTGCCGACAGGGGAGAGGCCATTGCCTATGGCAAGAGGGCGCGGTATGTTTCACCACACCCTCCCGAGAGGCGTGACTACCTGAGAGACCCCGCTCGGATTCCTCCCGCTGCCCTAAGGGCCGCTCCGTCCGCCATCCCACGAGCTGCCGAGTTTGACGACCCGGTCGACGACCCGATTGAAGGGCCATGCAATGCGCTCGTGGTTAGAGATCCTCGCCAGGACTGGAACCCATGTCCAGACGATCCGATGGCGGCACTCATTGCCCGCTTGGAAGCCTTAGAGACTCGGCAGGTGGCGATCCCACCGGACGGCAAGCCATACCCAGCATGGGTGGATGACATGCCGGCACCTCCGGGATTCGGGAATCCCACTTTCGCCCCCTTCAACGGGACTGGAGATCCGCCACAGCATTTGGCCCATTTCAACTCGAGGTGCGGGCCTATGTTGGGAACTCCGGCGCAGCAGGAGGCCGCTAAGCTTCGCTGCTTTGTCCAGACACTAGAAGGGACAGCATTTGTCTGGTACAGCCAGCTCCCCGTTGGGTCGATAACTAGCTGGGAGGACCTTCGTAGACAGTTCCTCTATCAGTTCAGTTCCACGACCCGGAAGACGAGTATCGCAGACCTCTTCAAGTGCAAGTAGAGGCCTGATGAGCGAGTCGCGTATTTCGTCGCCCGATGGAAGGGTCTCACGTATTCCCTTGACATGCCATTGACTCAGGAGCAGTTGCTGACAATGTGCGTCGGGAACGTCAAGACCGAGCTGGTCCCTTCCTTGATCACTCAGAATTACCCCGGAGGGTTCAGGGACTTCTCAGACAAAGCTCAACGTCTCGAGGAAGCCCTGCAACAGGCCAGTCAGGCACACCCGTTGCCTCCTATGATCCCTGCAAGGAGAGTCAGCAGGGCTGAGCCCGCTGCTGTTGCCCAGATAGAGGCCCTCAGGCCGTTGGAGCTGCTTCCGGTGAGGCCAGCTCCACAGCCTCACAGGAATCCGCCTCCACGGGCTCAGTTCCCAGCCCAGCAACGGCAGCCCCAGAACCGGCCGGCCCCTCCGCGTAATGTTCCGCCACAACCCAGGCGAGATAATCAGGGTCCACCTCCTCGGCAGGCCCCTCCAGCCCCTCGTCAAGACCACGCTCCCAGGGGCCCGCGATACCTGATTGACTCATTCCACGAGGATCAGGTCCCCGGTTATTTCCGGAGTGCCCTGGAGCAGAGGATTGTGCGACTGCCTGAGTGTTGGAGGCCAGAGGAGGTGCATCTCACGGATAACCCCCGCTACTGCCCTTACCATCGGGCCCTGGGGCACACCATCCAGCAGTGCTACATGTTTAAAGATTGGCTCCAAGACCAGATTAACAACAATGTAATCAGGTTGGGCCCAGCTCCAGCACAAGTGGCGGGTGTGTTCGTGGGATCAGATGACGATAGTGGCAACAAGGACGAATGGCAGCTGGTCTCCGACCGCGGATCCCAGAATTATAATAACTGGATGGCCCGCAAGACGACCATTCGCGCCCATGGGATCATCCGTGCGCACTTGAATCAGCCTGAGCCCCCAGAATCTGCTGGTGCTGCTTCGGCATCATCGTCCCAGCCTGCCTCTTCCGAGAAGAGCAAACGGCGGCGGCGCATGAAGGAAGAGCGCGCCCCGCCAGTTCCGCCACTATCCCGCACTCTCGGCGATTTCATGACCCCGGAGATGGGGATCCCTCCTCGGATCCGCCCGGTGATGGATGATTCGTCCGATGACAGTGTTGGGTACGCTTCGGTTAATACCGTCGAGCTGGTAAATCCCTTTTCGGTTCCCGACGTTGAAGAACACCAGGAGGACCTCCCTAGTGTCCCCGGTCGTCGCCACCGTCGGGGGAACCGCAACAACAGGAGTCGCTGGGGCACAGCAGTTGGTACCTCCAACCAGGCCGTGCACACCACTGAGACTAGGCAGCAGGCTCAAAACCGAGCTCAGCACGCGCAGCCCCCCCATCCGGGGATGAAGGATTCGCCTCCGCCACTGTTTGTGGTATGGGACCAGGCAGAACCGCCTCAGCCGCGTCGCGATCAGCTCCGCCCTGCCACGAGTCCATCCCGGCCTCCTGACCCCAGTACGGTGACTACTTCCCGGGCTTCAACCAATGAACAGCGAGATGCGCCAAGTACCAGTCGGCCGCCGGTCCAACCGGCAAGGCCCGTCATGCCTCCAACCGTAGAGCAACCTCCTGCAACCAGGGGCTCGCGCTTGGCCAAAAAGTATGATGTCCTGAAGCACTTGGCCGACATCCCAGCAAGGCTCTCCATCCTTGAGGCTCTGCGCATGTCGCCTGAGATGCGCGAGGCGCTCGCTGAAGCCCTGAAGAGCCCCCTCCAGTTTGAGACAGAGGTTGCGGCTGCAGAGGCCTTTCACGCCGAAACGATCGAGGACGCCGAATGTCAGGCAGTTATCTCATTCTCTGGTAAGGATGAAGACCCTCCTATACAGGGACACATTCGTCCGCTGTATGTTACTGGCCAGTTCAATGGCCTTGAAGTCCGACGCTGTCTTGTCGACACGGGGTCCCGGATTAACCTGATTCCCACTCGGACGCTCCGGAGATTGGGGTTGTCTGAGGATGACTTGATTCCCTCCGACCTCAGGATCCAGGGGTACGACCGCACCGAGCAAACTCCGGTCGGAAAAATACGCTTGAAGACCCAGTTCGGTGACTTGGTTGCCAACACCGAATTCATGGTGGTCTCTCAGGACACTGCGTATAACGCATTGATGGGCAGGCCATGGCTCCACCTTCATGCGGCGGTTCCCTCGTCATACCACCAATGCATTAAATACTTCCTCAATGGTCGAGTAGGCGTGCTTCAGGTAGATGCCTCTCCTTTTGCCTCATGTGAAGCCCGCTATCTGGACGCGGACTATTACAAGAGCAAGGATAAACAGATCCTGGAAGGTGAGGTTGAGCCAGTCGCTGTTGCAAGTGATCCCTGGGCAAGTTTGGATGACGCTTACGTCCTCCCAATTCAACGGTTGGACGTAGCCATGGTCTCGACGGCCTGTGAGTCTCCTGATGCGATGACCGCGACCGCCTGTGCCAGCACCAGCGGCCCAGCAGGATCTGGTGGCCCCAATGCAGTTTCCAACGCAGTCTCTCCCGTGGACGATCCCTCCCCGAGCGGAGAGGACGTGGAAGACGCACCCCCAGCCTTTAAGGAGGGCGTCCCCGCCACGGTCGATGAGTTAGTACAGGTGAACCTCGGAACCTCGGCAGATCCAAGACCCACATTGGTCAGTGCCGCCATGCCCTCTGAGGAGCGGCAGCAATACATGAACTTTCTCAGGCAGCACCGTGATGTGTTCGCCTGGGGCTATGACGAGATGCAGGGGCTAGATCCTCAGGTAGCCGTCCACCGCCTTGGTCTCCCGGCGAACCATCGCGGGTTCAAGCAGCCTCCCAGGAAGATGCACCCATCCCAT
The DNA here is from genome assembly GCA_963277665.1 of Viscum album. Taxonomy (NCBI): domain Eukaryota; kingdom Viridiplantae; phylum Streptophyta; class Magnoliopsida; order Santalales; family Viscaceae; genus Viscum; species Viscum album. The sequence goes on along the minus strand of OY728123.1, from coordinate 738,427,075 downwards.
GGTGCCATGGTTGAGGCCGAAGTTGACAAGCTTATCAAAGCCAACTTCGTGAGGGAAGTTCAGTACCCCAAGTGGCTGGCCAACATTGTGCCGGTCAGGAAGAAGAACGGTCATATTAGAGTCTGTATCGACTTTCGCAATCTCAATCGCCACTGTCCGAAGGATTACTTTCCCCTTCCGGTGACAGAGCTGTTGATTGACGCCACAGCAGGGTTCCAAGCCCTCTCATTCATGGATGGATACTCCAGATACAACCAAATCCGGATGGCCCCTGAGGATGAGGAGTTCACTGCCTTCAGGGCCCCCAAGGTATCTTTTGTTACCGGGTCATGCCCTTCGGCCTGAAGAATGCAGGTGCCACCTATCAACGGGCGATGCATCGCATATTCAATCCAATCCTCGGCACACTGGTGGAATTCTACGTTGACGACTTGGTGGTCAAATCGCGCCAGCGTCAGGACCATCTCAAAGATCTTGAGAAAGTGTTCGGCTTCCTCCGGTCTCACTGCCTGAAGATGAACCCGTTGAAGTGTGCCTTTGGGGTCACCTCCGGGAAGTTTCTTGGCTTTGTGGTAAGATACCGGGGTATTGAGGTCGACCTAGAGAAGATCAGGGCGATTAGCCAGATGCCTCCCCCAGGTAACATCTAGGAACTGCAAGGGTTCCAAGGCCACTTAGCCTATATACGCCGATTCATCGAAAATCTGGCCGGCAAGTGTAAGCCCTTTTCTCGGCTCATGAAGAAAGGTGCCACCTATGTATGGGATAAGGAGTGTCAGACCGCTTTCGAGGAAATCAAGCAGTACCTGCTTCAACCTCCGGTTCTGATGCCGCCTGTATCCGGGAAGCCACTGGTCCTTTATGTGACCGCCCTGGAACGGTCCCTTGGTGCCCTTCTCGCCCAGAAGAACAATGAGGGAACAGAGAATAGCCTCTATTACCTCAGTCGCATGCTCCTCGATGCAGAAGTTTGGTATTCCCCCATCGAGAAGAGATGCCTGGCACTCGTATTTTCCGTACAGAAATTACGGCACTACTTGCAGCACCACGAGGTACAGTTGGTTTCTCGGGTAGACCCGTTGAAATATATCCTGAGCCGGCCTATGTTGACTGGCCGTCTAGCGCGGTGGGTTGTGATTCTTCAGCAGTTCGACATCAGGTATGTGTCTTAGAAGGCCATCAAAGGGCAAGCATTGGCGGACTTTCTGGCAGCTCACCCGACCTCCGCGGATCAGCCGCTTGATCTAGGATTTCCTGATGAGACCATTCTCTCGGTCGATCATGCCGATCCATGCTGGCAGATGCACTTTGACGGTGCCTCCCGGAGCCCCACCGGTAGAAGACTCGATAATCCTAAGCTCAACAGAGTGGGCTTGGGTATCATCTTCATTACCCCGGAGCGAGCCGTGCTGCCATACTCTTTCCTGTTGTCAGAGGGCTGTACCAACAATGAGGCGGAATACCATGCCCTCATCACTGGCCTCGAGTTAGCTCTCGAGATCGACGCGCCCCGTCTGTGTGTGAAAGGGGACTCCGAGCTGGTCGTTAAGCAGATCAATGGTGACTATGTTGTCAGGAAGCCAGAACTTGTGCCATTGCTGGAGTGCACCCTCCTTCTGATGGCCCAGTTCCCTTATCGGCTAGAAATTGTCCATATTCCCCAGTCGCAGAACGGTCGAGCAGATGCTTTGGCCATCCTTGCTGCGTCACTCGCAGAGCCTGAACAGGACAACCTGATCATCCGTGTGACGCACTGCAGGATCATCGCTCCCGTTATCCCGGAGGGAGATCGCGACCCATCGGTAAGTAATCTAACCATGGTTGCCCCTGTGCCTGGAGCCCCGAGTACCCCAGATATGGCAGTCGAATCAGCCCATGATTGGAGGACGCCTTTGGTTGAGTACCTCCAACATGGCATTCTCCCGTCGGATCGGGCCGAGCGCGAGCGAGTTCGACGCCGCGCATCGCAGTTTGTCCTCCAGAGCAGTCCCGGCCTGGAGCAGATCCTCTATAGACGCGGATTTGATGGTGTTCTCCTTCGTTGCCTTCAAGGAGTTGAGCTTCTGCGAGTCATGCAAGAGGTTCATGCTGGTTCATGTGGTGCCCACCAGACTGGGCCGAAGCTGTCCCACCAGATTCGGAGATTGGGATACTTCTGGCCCTCCATGATCCATGACTGCATCGAGTATTCCAGGAGGTGCCATGCGTGCCAGGTTCATGCGAACTTTGTGCATCGGCCGCCGGAGCCTCTCCATACCACCAGGTATTCTTGGCTCTTTGCAGTCTGGGGACTGGACGTTGTGGGACCTTACCTGCCGGCGATAGCTCGCCAGTGCTGGTTCATTCTGACCGCCACAGACTTGTTCTCCAAATGGGCAGAGGCGATTCCGCTCAGAGAGGTCAAATCCCGTTCTATCGCTGACTTCGTGACCTCCAATATCATTTATCGATTTGGGGTGCCTCACGCTATCCTCACGGATAACAGAGCCAATTTTCGAGCAGCCGAGTTGAAGAAGTTGTACGCCAAGTACAACATTCGCTCGAACCATACATCTCGCTATCATGTGCAGGCGAATGGACAGATTGAGGCGTTTAACAAAACCCTCTCTAACATTCTGCAAAAGATGGTTGGTCAGAACAAGAAGAGTTGGCTGGACAAGCTCCCCAACGCCCTCTGGGCTTATCGGACGACGACTCGCAATTCCACCCAGATGACCCCTTATTCCCTGGTGTATGGAGCTGAGGCCATCCTGCCCATCGAGATCCAGTTACAGTCTTTGCGCACTGCGGTCTACGACCAGCAAGCGCTGGACAGAGCTGCTGAAGCCCGTCTAGTCGAGTTGGAAGCACTGGATGAGAATAGGCTTCGCGCTTTGCACAACTTGGAGAGGCATCAAATCAGAATGGCTCGAGCTTTCAATAAGAAGGTTCACCTCCGCTCCTTCCTGCAGGGTGACCTAGTACTAGCCCTAAGAGCGCCAATGATCCCTGGCAGGAAGCCACCCAAGTTGGAGCCCAAGTGGGAGGGACCTTTTGTTGTCCACAAGGTCTATCCCAATGGCGCGTACTCCCTAGCAACTATGGATGGTGAGCGTGTTACTCCTCCCACCAACGCTAGGTTCCTCAAGCAGTACTTCTCCTGAGTGCACCTCGTCCAAGCTACAAGACGTTAAACTATTCAGCATTCGTCCCGCATGACGCTAAACTGCACCACGTCCGAGCTAAAAGACGTTAAACTGTTCAGCATTCGTCCTGCATGACGCTAAACTGCACCTCAAGAACTACGTGCGGCTTGATTCACATCCTTATGGGATACGTAGGACCGCCTGAACATTCATGTTTCAGGCCTAGCCCCATCCTTCAGGAATTTCCATCCCATCTCGGGCCCTTGGCCCAAGTGCCTCTGGGTATGCGGCGTATGGTGTGAACGCGGGGCCATGCCCTCATTCACGTCGGTTTGCTCGCCACACTGTACGCCCCCCACGTTTGGGGATGCCTTCTGCTTCCCCCCTTTTTCCTTTTTCGTCCTGCATGACGTTAAACTGCACTTCAAAGAACTACGTGCGGCTTGATTGCCATCCTAATGGGATACGTAGGACCGCCTGAACATTCATGTTTCAGGCCCAGCCCCATTTCCCTGGAATCTCTATCCCGCGTTGGGCCTCTGGGCCCAGTTCCCCTCCTTTTTGTGCGAGGCGTATGGCGTGAATGTGGGGCTATGCCCTCATTCACGCCGGTCTACTGGCCGCGCCGTACGCCTCCCCCGTGTGTGGGACTACCTCACACCCCTCATCGTCCTGCATGACGTTAAACTGCCTCTCCAGAACTACGTACGGCTTGATTCCCATCCTTATGGGATACGTAGGACCACCTGGATGCTTCTGTTTCAGGTCCAGCCCCGTCTCTTGGTTGATCACGGGGATGTGCCCCCTTTTGGTTGCTCTCAGGGTGAGTCCTCCGACCCTTTCCGGTGATCTGTTAACATGTTTTGGGTACTTCGGTCTATGACCCGTAGTGTCAGATTCAATCCCGACAAGTCCTGTGTTGCTTGTCAGGCCTCGCGCTTCCTCTTGTTCGAGCCTTCACTCAAAGGGATCCTCGTTAGCGGTTTGGGTACGATGCCTCAGTGCTCTCCTACCACTCCGGGTCGATTTACCGGCGGGTCCTGGGCAGCAAATCGATATGAATCCTGCGCTTGAGCGGTTGATTCTCGTTTGCTTGCCTCATCCTAGGCTGACGCGATCGGATGTTGTGTTGCGAATATGGTCAGCGAAATCCTTGATCGCCATGTCGGCTCTTTCAGGCTCTGAACGTTGGTTGCACAACCCTTATCACACTCCGCCTTTGTGCGTTGTAGTGGAATCTCGACGCTCTCTTCATACTAGCCTTCAGTACACCTCTACATGTTAGGCAGGCCAACCAGGGTAATGGTGTCTTTCGAGGCTCCCACGATCTGAGCACCAAGGATATATGCTGATGTCCTCCCTAAAGGGCCATGTGTAGCTGGACCCTTGTCCCCATAAGGAGGAAGGAGTCGCCCGAACAATCGCGTTCTGGGCCCAGTATAGCTGGAGGCTAGCATCTCTGCCCCTCGGGTGATGGACATACGCAGACCCCTATCCCAGGATCCTTCTCCTGGAATCGTGCGTGACCGCAGGGCTAGGTATGTTCCCACCTCCGCTGGGTCCGCCATATCGCAATAAGCGGATTCCTGGTCCTACCACACGACCGTAAACTGTGATCGTCTTGGCCGCCCGACGAGAAACGGCACTGCATCGTGATGTTCTCCTCAGGGGACATTCACGTTGGGCGCTGGTTAATAACCATGCCATTTATCAATGCCTTTAATGGCTTGATTATTGTGGAGACGCTAGGGATTTCTTAATCACAGGATTGTCGCTACACAAAGAAAAACCATCCACCTTTAAGGGAAAACAAGAAATATCAAATGCCGCTTCTTCTGGGTGCGAGGGCTAGACCTGCACCCCCCCCCCCCCCCCCCGTGCTGGTGCCCGATTGTGTTGCACCGCACTTCAAAGAACTACGTGTGGCTTGATTCCCATCCTTATGGGATACGTAGGAACGCCCGGATGTTTGAAACTTTGGGTCCAACCCCCCACCTCTTAGAGATTCCCCCTTCTCTGGGGAATCCGCCGCCTTCGGGTCACCCTCAAGGCGTGTCCCTCGACCCCTTGCAGTGGTCCACCGGTGTCAAGAGTACTCTGGTTTGTTTCCAGGAGGGTCAGGTTCAGCTTGGTCAGGTTCCTTCCACTTTTCAGGCTTCGTGCTCCCTTTCATTCGGACCCATCGCCTACGCCCTGGGTGGAGCCCCCGTGAGCGGTCTGAACACAATGCCTCAGTGCTCTCCCACCGACTCGGACTGGTGCCCCCAAGGGCCTCGGGCAGCAAATCGATATGAATCCTGCGCTTGAGCGGTTGATGCTCGTTTGCTGCCTCATTCCATCAACGGTTAGTGCGATATTGATGCTGCTTTTCCGCCACGGTCGGTAGTACTCCCATATCGTTATGCCGGTGCCCCCAGTCCTTGAGTGAATGGCCGCATGATTGACATTACATTTTACACCTCCCATTCTGACCAGGCGAAACCTCGGCACTCTTGACACTATCCCTCAGTGCATCTTCGCATATCCAGGGGATAGGACCACGATGTGGCGTACTTTGAGGTTCTTATGGTCCGATCTCTAAGACCTTAAACTAAGATCTGCCCCTATGGTCCAAGCTCTACGACCCTAAACTAAGATCTCCCCAAACGGGGTTCTACGTCCCGCATGACGTTAAAACTACACTCCCAGAACTACGTTTGGCTTGATCTCCAGCCTGATGGAGTACGTAGGAACGCTCGGGCATCTTGACTCGGGTCCAGCCTCAGGGATCGCTAAGTCCTGCCCCTCCTCGTCGTCGGCCGTCTGGCCTGGCTTCTGGTAGAGTGGTGCAGTTGTGATATTCTCCCCGATTCAGCTCTGGATGCCCCATTGCAATGATGGGAAGCGACAGTTTCCTCATCAAAGAGATTCTGTCTGAGAATTGGGGTGATTCACGTCCAGATTAGTGCATCCACCTAATACTCTTTCCCCACGGTGGCGCAATTTTGGGAGTGTTAGATTCTGTCTGAACAAATCATCACTTCGCCCCACGCTTCGCATGCCCTGTTGATCCGTATTTCCACCCTTGTGCCTGAAGGAACCCCCAAAGCGGTATTGATTATGACATGTGATCCGCCTCCTGCAATATGAATGATGACCTTCGGTCCGTCCATTACAGTAGTATGGTCGATCGATCCATTGTCCGCTTGCCGTCTTGGGAATTTCCTAGAAGGCCGACCGTCGTGGATTTCTGAATTCAGGACACGCGATTCACCCTTTCTCATTTCCCTATGTTCGGATAAAATCTCAACGCCCCTATTGATGTCCCGCTCGTGTGTCGGAACAAGTTGGGGGGATGATACATTGATTAGGTCTGAGGTCTCCTTTCCTAGGAATGACCTCCCTCTTTTCTTTAGAAATCCAGGCCCAATTATGGATGCCTGAAGCTTGGTTAACGCTCCCTCGAGACAATGGATTGTGGTTGAGCATGTTAAGCCAAAAGATGCAGATAAATATATTGGTTCATACAAATGGATCAAAGTAGCGGAAGCAAAATGTTCTGGGAATGGCAAAAACAAAGCCCTTAGGGATTAGCGTGCTGAATGAGTCTTCCCAACGCCGCTACCCTTTGGCTGGCGGCCTCCAGGGCTGCTTCTCGCTCTCTGCATTCCCTCTCTTCTTCGGCGGTCGCAGCATGCAGTTCGTCGATCCTGGCTTGTGTACGCTCCCGCTCGACTTGAAGTGTGACCATCTGTTGGCCCGCCTCTGTCAGCTGTACCTGGGCGTCATCCAGCTGGGCTGTCAATTGCTCCACAAGCTCAGTGCACGCTGCGATGAAGGCCTCCTTCTCCGCCGCCTTCCCTTCGAGGCGCCGGACTTCCTGCTCCGCCACGAGGAGCGCCCGCGTGTTCTCCGACATTTCCCGACGTTGTGCGACGTCGGCACGCTGGCGGCTCTCGCGCATCTTTTCGGCCATGAAATCACGGACCGTCAGATGGAGGCATTGAGCATCAGCTCCCCCGGCACACAGGAAGCGCAGCCAGGTTTGAAGCGATCCCATGCGCCCCAGCCACTCTGATGAGGGTCGCTTGAGGAAGCGCTGGATGCACTTCCACCCCCTGCGGCGCGTTACCCGGCTCTCCTCGACCGCCTCCGCGTCCGAGTCGTACATCTCCTCGGGGTCGGCAGGCCGGTAGGCAGGGAAGACAGCCAGCAGGTCTGCTGCGGGGTCCGCCCCTGGGATGTCCTCACGGGGGATAGGTTCCCCAACATCTGGGCGACCTTCTTCTCTCTCCCCAGCGGCGTTGACACCCTCTTCAACCCCCGACCTCTCTCCGTTGGCAGCACCGCCGGCGTCCGTTGCCCCCTGATCAGCAGTTGGTGGGGCCAGCTCGGTGTGGGAAGTCTGTTCCGGAGGAGGCGGCATGTCTGCCACTGGTCCGCTCGTGGATGGCCCAGGTTCGACAACCTGACGAGCCTCCAGTATTGAGATCACTGTGCAAGGCATGCCGCGGTTAGTCACGGATCGTCAGCGACAAGCACCAGCAGTAAAGTAAGAAGACTTACCGGAATCCAGAGCGACATCTTCCGCTGTCCCGGCCGCCGCAGGAACCATTACAGCAGGGGACCCCTCAGTGCTTGTCAATTCAATGATGGGTGTCTGGCCCCCGCCCTGTCCTGCTGGCGCCTCTCCTACTCCTGCTGAGGATGCCTGACCAGCATCCGTGCACTCCTGAGGAGAATGAAGAAATGGGTTAGAAGCTGCATAAGAGAATGGATGAAGCAGGTTGAGTAGGGATAGAAGCGGACCTCGAGGAGCTCGGTGATATCGATATTGTTAGAGCCGGCCACCTCGCCGCTCTCCTGCGGGCTCCCCGGATGGGACCTTCTCTCCGAGCCTTCATCCTCCCCCGTCTCCTCCTCTTCCTCGGAGTCATCGTTACTATCACCTTCCTCCGGCGACATCTGTTCTGGAGCAGGCTCTAGACCGAGAATCACCTTTACCAGAAGGGATGGCCTCGCACGCTGGCCACGTTGGCGCGCGTACTTGTCCATGGCCGTCAGATATGCATACCGCCGGTGGAAGTTCACCCTGTCGGCGACCTGAAGGCGCCCGACCTCTGGCAGATGGATCCCTTCTCTGGTTATCTTCTGCCAGATGATTTCGGTCCCCAGCGACTGCCGCAGGGTCATCCAGGCCGACCACAGCGCTGGGAAGACTGCATCGTGGGAGGGTTCGAGCAGACGTCTTACCTGCTTCCCGGGCCGCTCCCCGACCACCGCATGTGCCCCCTCTCTGGGCGTTGAAGTCGTGGTGGCAGCCTGCGATGTGCCCGCCGCCGAAGTCCCTGCCCGCGCCGGCTCCGCTACTTGGCGCGCCTCCGTTCTCCCCCGCATGACGGCGCCTCGCCTCCTTCCTTGACGCCCGGTCTCCGCACGGGTTACCTCGAGCCGCCGAACTGGCTTCCGTAGAAGCCCCTCGGGGTACGCGATGGCCCAGTGTTCGGCGTACTCGGTTGCCAAGCCTGCGTCGACCTCGGTAGGAGGGAGAGTGATGACGTCGCCAGAGCCAAAAGCGGCAAACATTAGCCACATCTGGCGAAGGACGCAAGGGTTCGTCTCCTCCCGAACGGCAGTGAATACCCTCTTCGGCATCCGTTGAAGGCACCCGAACTGCCTGGCTAACCGGGTTGGCACGTAGGGCTTGCAGATCACCTTCCCATCGATCCGAGCCACGAGCACCCCGCCCCGCATGCTCAGGAAATATTCGTGTTGCTCCAGCGGACCCTGCCCATTATCGATCATCTGGCCAACGGGAGTAGGGAACGGGCTGAAGTTGAAATTGGCATGATTTCCAATCCGAATCCTCACGCCCTCCTCATTTAGGGTCATCGGGGCGACCCCCGCAATGTTCAGCAGGGAGGGTCGCAGGCCGTTGCCCGGAGGAATGACGGCATTTGGAAACGTGTACCCACCGAGGTGAGCAGCCACCCAGCCGTGGAAGAATTGAAAGGGCCCACAGATCCTTCGTGGCGACCCCCCTCGCGAGATGCGTCCCAGGATGGCGTACAGCTTAGCCAGCACTGGGACCCCGAGGTTGTATCTTTTGTTGGCGGCCATGGCGCCCGCCATCACCAGTGTCACCGGGCGGACGCCCATCCTCGCGTCCCGCACCGGCAGGAGCCACCCACTCAGAAAGGCGGCCAGGAACGCCGTGTACCGGACATTTGGGTCCCGGGCCTCGATGACGCGGTACCCCCATGAGCGGTAATCGTCCGTCTCCTGGACCCGCCAGTACGACCCGTTCTGGCTCCTCTGAGCCGCGGTCGGGCACCGCTTCCCCATGCCTGGCATCTTGACCGCGGGGCCATGCTCCAAGAACTGGCTGAACCACTCCTTGTAGGCTATGTCCTTGTGGAAGTCTTGGACCCCGAGCCGCTGCGTAGCCAGGTTCAGTAGATGCCATGTCAGGATGGGAGTTCGTGACCTGTCGCCCCAGGTATTCTTCGGAGGCAGGAACTCATCGTATTGGTAACCCTCCAGCGGGATACCTCCGATGCAGTGGATATCCCAGAGACCGATGCTGACCACCCCATGGTGAAGATGGAAGGTGTTGGTATCCAGGGACCAGCGGGTGAACAGCTCCGGCCCGAGCTCGGACTGCTGGTAGAAGTGAAACTGCGACGTCCACACCGCCTCAAACAGGCCGATGTACCGCAGCTCCTCCGCGAAGTGATCGCAGGTGTGGCGTACCCAGAACGCCCAGGCCCACTCACTGGTGAAATTGCCCCCAGACCGCAAGTCCCAGTCCTTCAGCCAGCCCTTGGTGTCGTCAGTAACACTCTGGCGGTATGTGCTCAAGTAGAGGGCTAGAGAGTTCTCCACAGTAGGCTCACTCCCGGCAATGGTTCGCGTCCTCGGGTTCAGGACATAGACATCTAAGTGCCTGGTCTCCCTGGCAGTATGCCCATTGTTGGTGATGTTATAGCGGGGAAGCTCGTCCTCCCGAGTCACCCAGGTCCGTGGCGCATCAACCTCGAACCCTGGCATTGGAACCTCATCCAGGATGCCATAGTTCCAGAGCGGTAGGTTGTCCGACAGCGGATATGTCTTCTGGGCCGGCATCAGCAAGTCGAACAAGGATTGATTATTGGAAACAATCTCCTTGGCTCCGTAGACCTCCCCGTTCGCCGCCATCTCGGCTCTGCGAATGGCGGCATCCCCCTCATTCCCTTGATTCGCGGCCATCTCAGAAGCTCCGGCAGTCGAGTGGTTTAAGGGATGAAGCGTGCGGAATCGGACGAGGCTGGTAGAGAAGTTTGGGAGTTGGCGCGCAATCCTAGTGGATGGCGCGCAATTGGGAAGTTTGTCGCGTAAAACCCCGGGTGTTCGCGCAAAAACAGGCCGAAATCCGGAAGGGTTTGCGCGACGAACGGGCGAATTCCACGCCGGCAACGGCAATTTCGCGAACGAGAGCTTGAAAGCTTGTCGCACGGAAAGCCAGTGTACGGTACGGGGGACCCATGGCCCCTATTTATAGGCGAGGCCGGGTGTCCGCGCTGCGCGGAAAGTGCTTTGCGCGACCGCGATAGCGAATTTCGCGCCCGCCACCCTTTTTGCGCGCCACAGTCCCGTGCCACCCAGGACTTCGGCATTCCGGCGTCTCCCTCGGAACCTGATCATTGCGACCTGTCGCCGATCCGATTCCGAGGGGGGGATTTTGTAGACACCGGAAAAGTCCGTTGTTCGCAAACGAAGCTCCGGATGCGGAAAGCGAGGTCATATTTGGAGACAGAAGCATGTTTTGGAGGGCCCGGAGGCCTTGCGCGGAATTTTGGAGACCCGCGCGCAAGGTTGAAGTAAGGCGCGCAAACCTCCCGGGATGCGTGCAATGCGCTGGGCTGGCGGGCAATTTTGCGCGCCCGTGGCCCGCGCGACTCCCTTGCGCGCTGGGCCCGATTCCGCGCCCGCAAAGAAAATTGCGCGCCCGCGAACGAGATTCCGCGCCCGGGGTTGCCTATAAATATAAGCCGACCCCCGACGTTTTGGGGGTGCCCGGAATTCGAAGAGTCGCTCGTTCGCGCAATCCAACCCCCTCCACGTGCAATGCTGATCTTCAGGTAACCTTCTTTCTTTCGCGCAATAAAGCCTCGGGGTTCGCCTTCGCGCGCAATCCCCTTGGCTCCTTTCCTTTGAACAAATCTTCACCCAAAGGCATTCGCGCGCAAAAGAAGCCTCTTACGCGCAATTGCCCCCCGGGTGCGCGCAATCCAGCCCGATGGCGCGCACCCCCCTCTTTCAAAGTGGCCATTCGTTAAAGAATGAGCCGTTGCCCCCGCGCGCTATCAGAAGTCCGGTGCGCGCAATCTCCATCTTCCGCGCGCAAAGCGCTGGCCCAATTGCGCGCCAGCCTGCCCATTTGCGCGCCGACCCGCGGTATTGCGCGCCAAGCTTCTCTTTTGCGCGCAATCCGCCGGGGTGGCCCCCCTGACCCCCTGAGGGTACCCGCTTGCGTGGCACCCGATGATCTTCATCCTGGGTGCCCGCACCGTGCGTTGTCTTCCCGTGCGGCCCTCCAGGCTCGCGCGAAGTGACACGGACCCATCGGCGGCAACTTTCGTCCGCACGACAAGACGTTAAACTGCCAAGCATCTTCGTCCGCGCTGCAGGACGTTAAACTGCCAGACATCCATCATCCTACATGACGCTAAACTGCACCACGTCCGCGCTGCAAGACGTTAAACTGCCAAGAATCTTCATCCTCAACACACGACGTTAAACTGTACTTCGTCCGGCAAGACGTTAAACCGTCCGCTTCGTCCTCAACACACGACGTTAAACTGTACTTCGTCCGACAAGACGTTAAACCGTCCGCTTCGTCCTCAACACACGACGTTAAACTTTACTTCATCCGGCAAGACGTTAAACCGTCCGCATCACCCGATCTCGTGCCTCGCACGCAGGGTCCCCCCCGGTTTGGATGTGGCCCCCACCCGCTCGTCTCTGCAGGGATGTCGGGATTGGAGTGGCCTTCGCCCACGGGGGTAGGGTATTACAAACCCCTATTTTCTTGTGGGGGACTGCACATGTGTATCTCCATTGTGCTTCCCCACTACCGAAGCCAGTAGAGGGCGTGACAAGGATCGAGGTCTCTCACCTTCGGCCCAAGTCCCTATCCAACTGAGTTTTGCCGCACTCAGGTTGCCTTAGTGCGTAAGTCCTGACAGAATGAACTACGTGGACTTTGATCCCTGTCTCCTAAACAGGGTACGTAGGAAGCCTCCCTGAGGTTCAAGCCCACCACCTGGTCGTCCCGGTCGTATTCACGTCGGTTCGTCCATCAGTGGACCCCTCCCGGGTTCACATTCGCGTCTATTCATCTATGAAACCGCTCTTGTGGGGGACTGCACATGTGTATCTCCATTGTGCTTCCCCACTGCCTTCTTCTATTTCTCTCTGCCAACGTCCAGCATGACGTAAAACTGTGATCAACCCGGCCGTTCCATCCCCCTCTGTGCGAGGTGGTTCGGTTCAATCCTCCGCCCGGCAGCCTCGACCTCCTTGTGAGTCGGCTTGCCAACGTCCAGCATGACGTAAAACTGTGATCCACCCGGCCGTTCCATCCCCCTCTGTGCGAGGTGGTTCGGTTCAATCCTCCGCCATGCAGCCTCGATCTCCTTATGAGTCGGCTTGCCAACGTCCAACATGACGTTAAACTGTATATCCGAACTACGCTGACTTTGATCCATGCTAACGCGCGGTACGTAGGAAGCCCCCACGGGGTCCAAGCTCTTCACTCCATCATCAATCCTGATCCTTAACCGGGCCGCCACATCCCGGTGGGGTCATGCCATTTCATTCCACTCCACTTTACTCGGGAAGCCGCCCATGTGCTGGCCCCAGCGTCGGAGGTTCCCCGCAAGGGGTTCTGTCATCTGATCCACTCCTCGTGTTGATCAGTCCGATGCCGTCCCGCTGGACGTTAAACTCGCGGCATACCCCGTGTTAAACATGGGAAGCTGAGGAAAACCTCAGGTAACGCAGTCCCCCGTACCCAGCGTAGGATGTCTCAGGCCATCACGCCTTCGAGAATCCCTATTAGGGACGGAAGGTAGACATGCAGAGCCGCAGTGTCAAGCCATGCCCCCAACACCCGGAGCCACCCGGTGTCCTCACCGCAGGTTGCTGCCCCGACCAGACTCCTTGGAGCGTCTCGGTGGAAGCAGCGTAATTAACCGGTGTCCATGAAGATATGGCGCCGGGAAGGAGATTCACGAAAATCCTTAAATCTATGAGGGAGACCCGGATTAGGCGACGAGTTCCGAGGAGACGTCCACGGAAGGAGGATCCGACATCCCATCATCCCGGTTTCGATCAAGGAGCAGACGTCCCTGAATAAGGGACGGATGCCGCCCGCCCTTGGAAAGCGGGACTGCGGGGCCACAAGCCGCGCTCCCATCCCCTCGGGTCGACGGGAGCACGCGCGAACGCGTCCTGGCAGAACAGCGTCGGAACAGAAGCCCGATGCACATCCGCACCGAAACAATGAGTCCTCACCCATAGTGGCATGTATTATTTGTGTCCCTCAAATAACATCATCTGGCCATAGAACATATATTCAAGAACAATGTTATGTCACTTCCAGGTTCTCATCATAGCAGGGATATGCTATGACCCTTTAATGCAATAGCTATCCATGGGTCATTATCACATGAATTGTCACGCAGAAGAACAATCAAGATGTGATAAGGTATTTATTAATGAATAAAGTACAAAGTAGTTGGTTCTAGGCCACCATCTCCAATAGATAAGATTTCCCTTAAATTTTATAAGGTCTTATTTTTTTAATATACTAAGAAAATGAAATGATATTGATTTTATTATCTCTCTAAACACACAGTGTAAATATATTATACTAATATATTACATGAGAAATTTATTTCTCGATGAACATGTGGAAGGAAACTTGAGCTAAATGAATATTTAGATTAATAAATAAAATCATTCCAAATATGGATGGTTATCTTGTTTCATAATAGATCATAAAAACTAATTATATTAATAATACATAATAAACTCAATGTTTTGATAGGTTTTTCCATTATTTAGGTTGATTTTTTTCTTATTACTAATTTTGATGAAGTAATATGCATTGAGGATGTACTTATATTTTATCATGATCTGATTGAGAATTTTTACATGAATAAGTGGATAGATTCCATATAATTTTAAATAGATTACATATATATTAATAATTATTTTATGTTGATTAATATACCTAGGTTTAGACTCATTAGGTTCATGTAGGGTTTTAAAAATATAATCGACCTATACTGTAGATTATATACCTACAAAGCTCAAATTATGTCTAAAGGTTGTATGATAATTAATAAAATTGATTTCGAAGAAATATATCACCATTTTAATTTATACCATTAACCATATGTCTATTTCCATGGTTTTTAAAATCATGGTATTAGGAAAATATGGACATTATATAAAAAATATGAGATATATCTGATCTTTCGAAAACTGTGGGAATATAAAAACATGTAAATGAAATTTTTAAATCACGACAATATCATAATTTTTTAAATAATAACTTATGTTTTGTAAAACTATGGACATAAGTGGAATTTATAAAAGTATCATATGAAACTATTTCCATACATTAATTTAATTTTTATTACCAATTTTCTTACTACGGGTATAGGTTTCATTAAAAGAGCATGTATCCTTTTTCCCATGATTCCCACCTCTTCGAACACCAACAACACTGAACCTCCACCTCTAAAACAACAAACCACATATCAAAACACCCAATTGTATAATATGTGACAACCCACCCCATGGTGTCTAACATTATCTTCTATGAAATCATATCCTAATGTGTTATCACTATAGAGATTTAGTCTTAAAATACATGGATATTTCATTAATTTAGATGAATATTCCACACATTAAAAAAAGTACATTCCAGAGGACCATAATAGTTTATTTTGTTTTGAAACATATAAAAAAATCTTCTAACTTGGTTAACGATATTAAATATTTCCCAAAATGATCTTCCCCTTTAGTTCTTCTACTTAGAACCTTTCTTCATAACATCGGGAAAGAAAAAAAAGAAATAGTGACATCAGATACTCAGTAAGGGTAATTAAAGGAGATATTTAAGAATTACATAAAATAAGTGTATGAGAACATTATAATAACATTTAATTATAATAACATGCATATAAAAGAACATAAACATAAATCATGGAATACATATTAGATGTTCATAAGATATGAATAATAAGGCTATTGAAAGCATTGTCCAAGAAAGCATAACATATGAATACGACATTGTTTTTGTGGAATACACATAATAATACAAAATGATTTCCAAATTACTCAAGGGTTACTTAAAAGGATATATTAGTGTAATGGTTTCACTCCCCAAACCATCTTAGTTTTCTAGGTTCAATCTAAATAACAAATTAGTGGAAAAATTCAATTACTAATCTGGTTTCACTCATTGTAACATACCGATATTATTTAACTCGGTTCTCTTCCCTTTCCCACCTTCTATTACCGAACTGAGTTCACTTCTCATTCTATCCCTATATTTCTAAATTAGGTTCACTTCCCATTCTAGTTCAGTATTATTAAACTGGGTTCAGTTCTCATTCCAATCCTATAAAATTGAAAAGGGTTCACTTCTTATTCCAGCCGTGTATTAATAAACTGAGTTCACTTCCCATTCCTACCCATTATTAATCATGAGATATAAATAATTACCTAATTAATTTTAGGGATATATAGGTCCCACATATCACATAATAAAATTGTACATCCATGTTCCACAAAATAATAAAACATTCATCATATCATGAACCATAAAAAATGATGGTTCTAATAAATATCATATCATAACCCATGAAATTAAACAGATATTATAAAAACTTTATCCAATTATAACCCATGTAAAATAGGTAGGCTTCATAATAATTTCGTTATAGTATAACCTATAAAAAGAAGTGGGTTTCATAAAATATTTATCATAGTATTACACATGGAAGATAAACATGTCTTATAAAAAACATACCATCAAATGAATAAACCATCAATAGGAAGAATAAGAATGGTAACCCTGTATCATAACCCCAATAACTCATAAAATAAATAAAAAATGTCATATTTTATTAAAAATAATTTTTAATTCTCATTTAAAAAAATTCACGAGGAAACTAATCTTTAAACAGTCCAAAGTCTCCCATACCACTTTCAAACATTCGAACCATAATTATTATTAAATAATAACATTAAATGAATCTAATAATATCACGAAAAAATTAGATTCATGGTATTACATGTAAAATGGATGTATATACATCTCATAACATACTATAGGTGCATAACATAACACGTGTCTCAAAGAAGGCATATTGAGAAAAAATTACTTTACCTATTTGATAACTTTGGGACCATAAACCCCATGAAAGAATAAAATAAATTCAAAAAATATAAATATCCTGAAATTAATGAAATTAATTATATAGCATGACATATGGTAGTATATAAACCACACAATATGAATAATTTGTTAATAGAGCATATATCTCCTAGAAATAAAACTGAGATGAGAAAACCATTACCATAAGTTTAAAATTTATTCATATTTGTCCAGCCTCCTATATAATAAGAATTCATTTATTATAAATATACCAATGAATTGTATTATTAAATATTATACCATATATGATTTTATTATGACTTTATATTACCCATTTATTAACAATTTCATGTTAAAGTTATATTTTGGGTAATAATATCTGTTTTTTTCATATTTGTTTTGACATGTAATTATTAATCCAATTAATTATATCATGGTTTACTTATTTCAATAATTTAAAACATGATATAAATATCATATATTTTCATTATAAAATTATTTATTATAATCTAAAAAATAAAAATTATATGAAATGGAAAACACCATTCATGGATATGAAAGGCCATACATATGAATGAACGATGTTTCCATTTTTTTGTCGTATTGAAAGAGAGAAGGTAAATGAAATATATGTATATATATTATCGTACTAGTAGAATTATAACATCATATATACTATATATGTATTCTAATTCAATCCTTAATACATTCAATGTAAATTTTGAACAAATAACATCACTTTGAGGAAGTGGTAGTCCACATATACACAAATGAAGTTATCATATTAAAAATTGGAAATAATTAAGGTATGTGTTATATAATTATTCTATATTAATAAATAATTCATAAATATCATATATATAAAATTAAAATAGTAATTCTATCATAATTTCCTATCATGAGAGTTTGTAAAGAAAAAATGAACAATAACATTTCATGAGGCAGTAGTCCTCCGTACACATGAAGGGTATCTTTGTTACCCATTTGATGGAGGTGTGTGTAGGTTTAGTTTGAACCATTAGAATAAAAACATATCATCATATTGAGGATAAAATGGTAATTATATTATCTTTCAATAAGAATAAATGAATGGGTGGATAAATAAATAAAATAGAAATGAATATTGAATAACATTACCTCTTTTATGGGTTAATTATTTTAATTTGCACAAATGGGCTTCCTTGTTTGTATATACTCCAAAATTTAGGATTCTAATATGAGAGGAGGGATTTTGGATGTTTTTTTGTAGAATATGGATGAGCCTAAGTGGATTGGGAGGTGTGTGGAAGGAGAAGAGTGAGTTCTTTTTTAAAGAAGATGAGTAGTGGAATTCTTGTAAATACTAAAGGTAAACACAATTCCAAGGTCTTCCTTACTGAAGGTGATTTAAAAATGCACAACTAATAGAGTAAAGGGGGTGTATGGATGCGAAAAACAACCACCACACAGAAAAAGTGAATTTCTATAATTTTGTTCCTTAAAATATAAGATTCCCCACTTTTATCATTGTGGTTTTTATTAAGGTGCCTATTTTTGTAACCTATGTAATTTGACCATTAAGACTAAATTAATGCGTTTTTTTAATTACACATTTTTTATCCAATGTGAAAATACAATGAAATTTTTATATTTGGAATTTACTTCATGGGTTGTACCATGAACTGAGATTCATAATGTAATTATGAGAGTTGGAACACTTCAAAGTGTTGTTTTATGAATTGGGTAAAGGCCTGAGGGGTTCCCTGAGTGTCTCATTGAGTTTCAGAAGTTTTGGGAAATGAAGAACACATGTTTGGGTGGTTTGGATTGGGCATGAGGTTGGTCTAAAAATGTGTGCCCGCCATTAGCAAACCAACTGACCTGTCACACCCCAACCTTTTAAAATATTTTATTTTATTATTTCTTGGTTTCCTTTAGTCTCTTCAAGGTTTGGGTTGAGTGAAAGTTTTAAATTTTTGATGTTTGAAGTTTTTGGTTGGTCTTGAACTACTACATGAGAACTACATGGTTCGTCGTAACTTGTGTAGTCGGCCCGAATACCCTTGCGGTTACCCATTACTAAAAATAATAAAACATTATGAGAATAAAATAAAATAAATGATTAATACATAATAACAATAACATTATGGTCTAGGTTAAAGTATTTTTTTAATTAAAATTGTTAATGATCTTATTATCCTTAAAATTTTATAAATATAATTATTATTAGGATGTTATTAATTATGTTATTATTTAAAATAAAATGAATAAAATTATTATTATGATGATCATTATTTTTATTGTTATTACTATTATTATTATCATTATGAAAATTAATGACATTGTTATGATTATATAATTTTTAAAATTATTATAACTGCTGTTATTAAAATTTTAATATTATTATTGTTAGTTAAATTATAAAAATTATTATTATTATTATTAACACAATTTTATTATTATTATTTATTTTTTATTGTACTTAATTTTTATGGTTTTAATCTCTTTTTTTAGCCATCACGCACAACCCATTATTCCCATCTTGCACACCCATATTCTCCCTAGTCACCTTCACACACACCCACACTCCCCATCTTCTTTTATTTATTGTTTTTACTCCCCCATTTAATCTCTTTTCCCCCTCTATCCATGCATCACCCCTCTCTCCCTTTTAATATCTTCTTTTTTTGTATTCCTCTCTCCAAGCACCCTTCTACCCATGCCTCCCCCTCTCCCATTTATTTCTTATTTTTTATCCCTCTCTCCATTATCTCCCTCTCTCCAATCACACCTCCCCGGTTTCATTTATCCCTCATGCATCTCCCCTCCTTGTTCCATTAATTCATTTCTATTTTTTTATTTCCTCTCTCTAATCACCCACTCCTTTTATTCTCCATGCACCCCCTCTTTGCCAATTTATTTTTTTATCCCTCCAATCACCCCTATCTTTATCTCATGCGCTCACCCACTCTATCCCTATTTTAATCACTTTTTTATCCATTCATGCCCTCTCCCCTCCCTTTCCCGATTATCCCTCATGCACATCCCCCTTATCCCTATTATCCCTCTCACACCTCCCTCCACTCCAGGGCTTCTTCCGGCAGTTGCTCCTCCCTCCGTCTGTTCTTTCTGGTGAGTCTTATTCCCAATATTCTTCTCTCATCACTCAACTTCTAGGCTTTTCCATGTGGGGTTTCTTATTGGGTGAACCCAAAATGTTAGGATTAATTTTTAACTAAGGTTTCCTTTTAATTTAGGGTTTTAAATTAGTCCACAGGGCATCGTTCTTCCTCCTATATAAATTTCATTCCAATCGCACGAGGTTTTGGTAGGTGTTTCCATGTTTTTCTTTCCAAAATCCATTCATTTGATGATTTACATTTTAAATAAATTTATAAACTACTTTAATAGCTTTATGAAACCCTTTTTTAATTTATTATAGTAATTTAGAATTTATTTGATTTCGTAAAAATAGGGATTAAATGAGTTTATTGTAAATTTCATAGTTTTATGATACCTAAAAAGCGTGTTTGAATTGCTTTTGTTTCTTTAAGAAGGAATTGGGACCTTTTGAAATGTATCACCTTTATTAGGTTTCAACAACATTATTTATTAATGAACATGGTTTGGTTGTTTTATGACTTGGTTATTGTGTTAAAACACTTTTTTAAGGGTTTAATGGATTCATTGTTTTTAGTGGGTGTTCCATTAAAATAATGTGGGTATGTGGTGATTTAAGGGGAATGGATTTCAAATATTTTCTTGGTGTGTGTTTGATTTCAAAATAGGATTTCGGGTGTGTATGGTTTTATGTCAGTGTAGCATGATAAACATGTTAAAATTTGATGTAAGTGATTTATTTTTTTTTTGGATCGTTTTCTGTTCTATAAATAAATTGGATTACCAGTTATGGATTTAAGGTAATTCGTGTTTTCTTGGATGTTTAGTTTTCTAAATGGATTTTCGTTTTCAAATAAACTTGGCCCCCTTGAGTGGTTTCTAAATAGTATTTTATATTTGGTTTTGGTGTTTCTTTAAGTGTTTTGGAAATCATGGTTTATAATGTGTTCCTTAAGGTTTGGCCATTCTGTTTGAAACATGTTTTGGTGTGTTTTGAAAAAGGGTAAAAGAATGTTCGATAATTGTGATGTTATTAATTGTGTGTTTATAACTTAAGGGTTCATTTAACATTTTAAATTTAAGATTGGTGTTTGCAAGAAATTTTTATTAAATGTGTCTGTCCTGTAGGAAACCTTAAATGTTTTCTGAAATGTTTTAATGTTTATATGTTTTAGAAGCCCAATTCGCACCTTCGTGTGATATGAAATGTATGTTTATAAATATGGGGAACTATTATAGGAGGGATATCCCTTAGGGGTTATCGAATATTGGTGTATGTGTTTTGGGTAGGCAAGTGTAGTGAGATGAGTCATGCATGCGAGGGCCTCCTACTTACATAGTATTACAATAACCACCATGGGTTCCTGGGTGTCTTACATATTATCGAGTGATGGTTACTCATTATCCATGACTAGACGGGTTGGTGCCCCTAGGTAGATAGAGTGTCCAGGTGGGATTTGCTGCTAATTTTGTCATGAGGGAGATCAGTGGGTTATAAACTATGGGGCGTCACCATACGCCTATAGGTGGTTCCAAACCAAGTGCGTCTAGGGGTTGTCTAGGGATGTTTAGGATCCCTCATGGTTACAACTTATATTGATTTCTTATTTTCTGTTTGATTGGTTTATTTTCAGCTTGTATTTCTTTCCTATTTTCTGTTACACTGGTTTATTTTAAGCTTGTTTTTCTTGTTTATTTTATACTACATTGGTTTATTTTTCGCATGTTTTGTTTACTCGTCTTTCTTTTGCAAGGCTCTGATATTACTTGTTTGGTTTTTTTTATAAAATGGTAAACTTTTTTTGAAATAATATATGGCATGAGTTAGTTCTAATAGCGGGAAAGAGGTGTTATTTTGTTTAAATGGGAAAACCCTATTTTTATAACTGTATTTCCAAACATGTGTCATCAGAAAACTTGGGTATGGAAACAATTGGATTTAGTGGTTTACTTTTGGCATCCCTATTGAGCATTTTTTGTGTTCACGCCTATCCTTTACCATTTCAGTTGCAGGTTCAACTATTGTTCAGGCATTTCCTTATTGGTTCCTCATGTGGGAGCAATTTTGGGTTTGTGGTTAGAGGTGGATGAGGGGTCACATGGAGATTGTTGCAGCAGGGCCTTATTTCGAATTTTGTTCACTTTTGTGGTACTTTGTATCTGGATATTTTCTTTGTTTATTTAATATTCTGTTGTCATTTTGTTGCATGCTTTGTTTGTTCTATTTATTTATACAGTCCTGATTTTATTTCTTGGTCTTAAAACGTTCCATCATGTATAATTTGCATCCTGACACTATTTTATAGCCCGGGGGATTAGGAATGCCCCTCAGGACATGTCGTGGGCTGGCATGGGTGACCTGTTCAGGATTGACCTGGGTTGGTATGTGAAAAATTGGTATCTGAGCAGGTTCTTGTTATTTGGGGTGTCCGGTAGATGGAGATTATGATTGTTGGGTATTATGAGGTAGGTTACAGGTTGGTGTCTGATCACCACCACTCGTGACGCGACCTGAGTTCCTAGTGGTAGTCTGAGATTTGAGTTAAGTGTCTTTGTTTTGGATTTAGGGATGACAACAAAGGCAAGATGGTGTCACATCATTACCTCACATGGAGTAGTGACCCATGTGGAGTCTGAGTGCACAATTTAACATCCTCCTAGTTGTTGACACTTACTTGGGGAATGTCTCACAACCATGCCATCAGGTTAAGTGTAACTGTTAGTTCCTCATTCTGGTGGTTCTCTGTAAGTTGTAGTCTGTTTGGTTTCAGTTGGTGACAGAGTTCTTTTGGAAATGGAAGTGGGGTTTTTTTAAATGAAATTTTTTTCTCTAAAATGATATTAAATTGGTAAAGGAAGTTTTAAAATTTAAAGTGTTATAGTAAATGATTGGGTTTCGATGAGGAAAATATGTGTCCCTTGGTACACTTTATGAAAGATCACATGTGTTGGGTGTGTATGGTAAGTGTGTGGGGGAACTTGTTTATGGGTGATATGCATGGAAATGGGTGGACACACATGCGATGATCCATAGAATTCCTTGGGTGCATTTTAAAATAAAAAGGTTTTGGAAAATGGTTTTTCTTTGTGGATTGGATTTTTTGGCTAATGAAAAGTGGTTTTTGTATTTGAAAAATGACCTTGGGATAAGGCAATTTTGAAATGTAAATGAAATTGGTGATTTTGGAAAAGAGGGTTTTGGTTTTTTTAAATTTTATTGGCTTCTGTGCTAGCTATCTTGGCTTGGGGTGTTCTTTTGATTGTGTTTTATCTTAAAACATGTTTTGGTTTTTTTTTCTTGTGTTCTTCGGAGTATGCTACCCAAAAAGGTCTCTAGTGTTTCCAATGAGTCATGCTCAGGTTTCGGTTCTTTTAAGTGTCATCTCCCTTTGAGGTGTTGGAGGTCTGTTAGAGGTGGTGTAATGACTTTAGGGAAGTGGATTGTGTCTTTGTGTGGTTAGGAACTCCCTAGGTTGTTAAGGATCGTGTCATTTTGGGTTTGTTTTGAGGATTCAGTTTGGGACCAGTGGAGGTTGGTTGTCGTATCGTCATTGGAGTTTGGGGAGTAGTTGGTGATAATTGGTTTTTTACAGTTCCCTATCTGGAGAAGAGTGCGTGCAGGAGGAAACTTCCCTAAGGGGTTATCTTCATTGGTCCTGGAACCTAGTTCACTAGGATACATTCAGGTGTACCATTGGTATGGCTATTTCGGGCATTCCATGCCATCAAAGCTGCATCCCTCCGAAGTCCTATAATCGTTGTGGTTGTTCGGGTCACTGGGGGAAGTTCTGTGGGAAGCTTCATCCAATGAATGTTTTTTGATTGGGGGATTCTAGTGTCTGACTGTGAGGCATAAGATGCTTCAGTCATTAGAGCCCCAACCTCAAGTCTTGGGGTGAAGCTCAGACATAGTCAGGGTGTCAGAGGCATGTGAGACCCTTGTTGGTTCTTTATCTTTCATCTTGGAATAGTGATATTCAGGGTTTCCTTGTTCTTGGTTTCCCTCTATTGTAAGTTCATCTTTTGAGGTAATAGTGTGATGAAATTATTCTTTCGTGATCATAGTAGTCGCATTCTTCTGAATGTGGCCTTTTGAATCATTTTTTTTCTTAAAAGTGTAGTTATCCTTGTGTGGGTCGGTTCTGGTTTTATTAGTGATCATTTGAAGATGCGGGGTGTTATGGAGTTTTAGATCATTGTGGGGAACTCTTAGTTCGATGGTTTTTTTATAGGGAGTTCCTTTTTCAGTGCCCTGGTATGTTGGGTGGACTTTTAGTGGTTTTTCATTTAAGTCTTAGTGGTCGTATTCATCTCATGTGGAAAAATCGATAAGTATGGTTGGGAGTTTCCAGGTTCTCTGCCCCCCCCCCCCCGTGGTGGTGTGTTTAAGTTAAAATTATCACATTTGGGGAATTATTGTGGTGGGGAGAACCCTCTCATGTTCTCCCTTTGTTTTTTCCTATGGTTTCTCTTTGATTCGGTTGGGTGTACCTTACAGAGTGAATAGTCAGCTTAAGGCCTATATTTTTTCCCAACGGTTTTGGTCAGGCATTTACCTGAGTTTTGGTTGTCTTTCATCTGGGTGAATTTCTCGGGGCATAATGTTTTGTTGTGGGGAGAATTATCTCATCCAAGAATTTTCAATTATTTTATTTTATTATTTCTTGGTTTCGAATAGTCTCGTCGAGGTTTGGTTTGAGTGCATGTTTAAAATTTTTGATGTATGAAGTTTTTGGTGGGTCTCGGACCAGTGCATGGGCACTACAAGGTTGGCTGTAACTATATAGTCTACCCGAAAACCCCTGTGGTTACCCATTAATTAAAATAATAAAACATTATGAGATTGAAATAAAATAAATTTTTAATTCATAATAATAATAACATTATTGTATAGGTTAAAATGTTTTTTTAATTAAAAGTTTTAATGATCTTATTATCCTTAAAATTGTTTTAAATATAGTTATTATTCGAATGTTAATAATATTTTTATTATTTAAAACAAAATGAATAAAATTATTGTTATGATTATTATTTTTATTGTTATTGCTATTATTATTATCATTATGAAAATTAATGGCGTTGTTATGATTATATAATTTTTAATATTATTATTAATGTTATCATTAAATTTTTGTTTTTATTATTGTTATTTAAATTGTAAAAATTATTATTATTATTATTATTATTAACACCATTTTATTATTATTATTTATTTGTTATTGTACTTAATTTTTTTAGGGTTTTGATCTCCTTTTTTACCCATCACACACACCCCATTATTCTTATCCTTCACACCCACTTTCCCCCTAGTAACGCTCATGCACACCAAATCTCCATATCTTCTTTTATTTATTTTTTTAATCCCCCATTTAACATTTTTCCCCTCTCCCCACGCCTCACCCCTATCTCCCATTTAATATCTTCTTTTTTTGTATTCCTCTCTCTAATCACCCTTCTCTCTAGGCCCCCTCTCTCCCATTTATTTCCCATTTTTTATCCCTCTCTCCATTATCTCCCTCTATCCAATCACACCTCCCAATTTTCATTTATCCCTCACACATCACCCCTATTTATTCCATTAATTAATTTCTTTTTTTATTTCCTCTCTCCAATCACTCACTCGCCTTTATTCTCCAAGTACCCCCTCTTTTCCCATTATTTTCTTTTTCTTATCCCTCCAATGACCCCATCTCTTTATCTCATGTGCTCACCCCATCAATCCCCATTTTAATCTCTTTTTTATCCCCTCATGAACTCTCCCCTCCCTTTCCTAATTATCCCTCACACACATCCCCCCTCTCCTATTATCCCTCTCACACCTCCCTCCACTCCAGGGCTTCTTCCGGTGGCTTCTCCTCTCTCTGGAGATTATTTCTGGTGAATCCTATTCGAAATATTCTCATCTCTTCACTCAATTTATAGGGTTTTCAATGTGGGGTTTCTTATTGGGTGAACCCAAAATGTTAGGGTTAATGTGTATCTCGGGTTTCCTTTGAATTTTGTGTGTGAGATTAGTCTACGGGGCATAGTTCTTCCTCCCGTTAAAGTTTCATTCCAATCGAACGAGGTTTGGGTAGGTGTTTTCAAGTTTTTCTTTCCTAAAGCCTTTCCTTTAATGGTTTCCATTTTAAATAAATCCATAAAAAATGTTTGTATCTCTATGACACCCCTGTTTAATTTATTATTTCAATTTGGAATTTATTTGATTTGTCAAATATAGTTTTTAAATGAGTTTTTGTGTAAATTGCATAGTTTTATGATACCTAAAAATATAGTTTGAATTGCTTATATTTCTTTAAAAAGGAATTTGGCCCTTACCAAATGTATCACCATTATTATTTTTCAAACAAATTTTTGATCAATGAACTTTGTTTGGTTATGTTCCGACTTAATCATTGTGTTAAAATGCTTTTTTAAGGGTTTAATGGATTTAATGTTTTTAGTTGGTGTTCCTTTAAAATAATATGGGTAAGTGGTGATTTTAGGCTCAAGGATTTAAAAAAATTTATGGGTGTATGTTTGATTTCAAAAAAGGATTTCGGGTGTGTTTAGTTTGATGTTGGAATAGCATGCTAAATGTGTTAAAATGTGCTGGAAAGGGTTTAATGTTTTTTGGGACTGTTTTATGTTCTATAAATAAAGTAGGCTTCCAGTTATGGTTTTAAGGTAATTGGTGTTTTCTTGGATGTTTAGTTTTCTAAATGGATTTTGGTCTTCAAATAAATTTGGTCCCCTTGATTGGTTTCTAAAAAGTATTTTAAATATGGTTTTGGTGTTTCTTTAAGTGTTTTGGAAATCATGGTTTATAATGTGTTCCTTAAGGTTTTTCCATTCGGTTTGAAATATGTTTTGGTGTGGGTCGGAAAAGGGTAAAATAATGTTTGATAATTGTAAAGTGTTTGAATGTGTGTTTTGAACTTAAGGGCCCATTTAACATTTTAAATTTAAGAGTGGTGTTTGCAAGATATTTTGAATAAATTTTTGTGTCTGGTTAGAAACCTTAAACATTTTCTGAAATGTTTTATAGTTTATATGTTATAGAATCCCAGTTGGCACCTTCGTGTGATATGAAATGTATGTTTATAAATATGGGGTACCTTTATAGGAGGGATATCCCTTAGGGGTTATCATATATTGGTGTCTGTGATTGTGGTAGGAAAGTGCGGTGAGATGAGTCACGTGTACGAGGGCCTCCAACTTACACAGAATGACAATAACCACCATGGGTTCCTAGGCATCTTATAGATTATTGAGTGATGATTACTCACCATCCTCGATTAGATAGTTTGGTGCCCCCTGGTAGATAGATAAGCTAGGTGGAATTTTCCTCTGATTTTTTCATGAGGGCGATCAATGGGTTATAGACTATGGGGCTTCACCATACATCAGTAGGTGGTTCCGAACCGAGTTCATCCCGAGGTTTTCTAGTGATGTTCAGGATCGCCCATGGTTACAACTTATATTGCTTGCTTATTTTCTGTTACACTAGTTTATTTTCAGGTTGTATTGCCTTCTTATTTTTTGTTACACTGTTTTCTTTTTAGCTTGTATTGCTGGTTTATTTTTTTCTACAATGGTTTTTTTCAACTTGTATTGTTTACTTGTCTCCCTTTTGCACATATCTAATATTAGTAGTTTGGTTTTGATTATAAAATGGTAAATTTGTTTTTGAAATAATACATGGTGTGAGTTACTTCTCATAGTGGGAAAGAGGTGTTATTTTGTTTAAATGGGAAAATACCTATTTTTTTAATTGTATTTCCAAACATGTTTCATCAGACAACATTGAGTAATAAAACACTTGGATTTAGTGGTTTACTTTTGGCATCCCTACTGAGTATTTTTGTGCTCACACCTATCCTTTACCATTTCAGTTGTAGGTTCAGTTGTTGTTCAGGATTTTCCTTAGTGGTTGCTTGTGTGGGAGAAGTTTTGGGTTTGTGGTTGTAGGTGACCAAGGGGTCACATGGAGATCGTTGTAGTGGGGTCTTGTTTCTAGTTTTTTTCTTTTTAGTGGAACTTTGTATCTGGATCAGTTCTTTATTTATTTAAGATTCAGTTTTCATTTTTCTACGTTCTCTATTTTTTCTATTTATTTATATACTCTTGATTTTATTTCGTGGGATTAAATCTTTTCCTTAGGTATAATTTGATGCCCGGAACTAGTTTCCAGCCTGGGGGGATCGGGAATGCCCATCATGCCATGTCATGGGCCGGCCCGGGTGACCTGTTTAGGGTCAACCCGGGTAGGTTCGTGACATGACCTACAACAGGTGTGAAGAAGTGGTGTTAATGGGCTACACATGATCTCCAAAATAATGTTCCTATCCTCAAATGGTAGTTCAAATTAGGAGGTGTGTGCAATGTTCATTGCATGGTTGGTGCACAGTTTGGCTAACTGTGCGACCCAAACCATGTGTTGTGTTTAACAAATTTTAATTGAAATAAAATTAAAATAAAACAAATTAAAACCTAATATACCACTCCCCCTCCATCCTCACATGATGCACCCCCATTGGACCTCTAATCCAAGTGCGCAATACACTCCTCATCCACCTCTCTTCATGATGATTTCAGAAAGATTATTTGTGTTTCTCATTCAATTCTTCTAGGTATGGTATCTGGTTACCTATTCTTCAATTTTTGGGGCTTTTCCACTCTCCCTTCTCCCTATTTCATTTAGATGAACTCTAGGTTTTGGGTTGAGAATATATTTGTTTTACCATTTTAGGGTGTGTGGTGCATCTCTCGGGACTTCTTCATGCATTTTTGACATCTCTCTCAGAAGCTAAAACACTTCAGTCCTTTTCAGCATCCTATTTCCACTTGTAGTTATATTTTCTCCCACTTCCTTTTCTATCCCAATTTAATTAGGTGTCTTTTAGTGTTTTTGAGTTCTTAGTTTTTTTGTAGTGTTTTTTGGTCATCCTTGAGGTAGGTTCAAGTCACCAAAGTCAAAGGTGACTTACCTATGTAAGCATTTGTAGGAATATATATATATATTTATGTTTCCCCACTTTATATACATTCACCCATGGAAACATGAATACATATATTGGGGCTAAGTGTGCTTATGTATGTATATGAAAAATGAATACATGTGTAAGTGTAAATGATAATATGCATACATATGAATATGTGTAAGGATCCACTTGTACATATTCCTGCGAATGTGAATATGTATATAGGGGCTAGGTGTCTTTATGAATATGTGAAGGTTTTTATACTCAGTGGTGGGAAATATCATCTTCAAGTGGACGCTGATGAAAACATCCAATGCTGAATTGCTCGGCTTCAATCTTATCTCTTGAGACAGTATCCATTTCAATTTAAAAATGGATTAATTTCTTACTTTCAAACCTTCCTTGGATATTAATTAGTGTGATATGATTTTTAGAATAAATGATTCTCTAACACAAATTATGTATAAATCTGTAAATAATGTTTAATTATTCAAAATGAATTGTTTCATAAACAATGTCATGTTTTCATAATAAAACCCCTTGACTGAGGTTTTCTATCTCCAAAATTACAAAGTGGTAATTACTGTTTTTCATCTTTCTTGAATTTATGGAATGGGGTTCACCTATGTCTTTTTATTATTGTTAGAGATATGGAATTTCATGGGAATTCCCTTTTTAAAAATTATAAAATGGAGTTTCCCTCTTTTGATGAAAATTTTAAATTAACCAAGGAATATCCTAAGTTCTTTTCCCATGTCTTAATTGGAATTACCCATGTATGTAATTTTACCATTTTCCAATGAGACCTCCAAAGTGGTCATTGGGTTTTATAAATTGATTTTTCGTTCTTTAGTTAAAGGGAATGGATTTTCATGACAGATTCTCATCCTTGAATGAATTGGTTCAATTAAATGAAATTGGTGATGAAGTATGGAAAGGTCAGGCACTTAATTTTGCATTATTAAATTCTTATCATGTATTGTAACACATTGAATGGAATTGGACATGATTAATGAATAATATGAGAGGTATTGACACATGTGTTATGTTATGAACATGAACATGCCTTATACATTGGTTTGATAAATAAGCTTCATGATAGGTTTTTCTTTATTCCTTGTACTATAATGATACACCTTGATATAGGCTATGTAAAGTGGTAATGGGTGATGGGAATTATGGATAATCACACTCCCATACATCAGGTGTTGATTATGGAATCTCACATTGGTGATGGAATTTATGCACCATGTTCCATGATTACAGTGATTCCATGATTTCCCCCTTCCCTCCAGGTTTTTCCGCCCTCTCCCAACACTCCCCTCTCAGGTTATAGGGTTTCCCCCTTCTCTTCATTCTGTTTTCCCATTGGTCTTCCAGGCATCTGTTATTTCTTGCTCTGGCTCTCAATGCTTTGTTCCTTATCTGTGAGTTCCTCTATCATATCCCATCTACTCTTTTTGTTTTCTCCCACCATGCCTAACCCATATCGGTCTAGTGAAATAGAGCTAAGGGAGATTTGGGATTATTATAGGTGTAGGTCATAGGCTTTGTATTTTACTTAATCGAGATTGTTTCTGTGGTCGCGCCCCCTGTCGAAACCCAAGCTTGGTCTATCAACTGCTCTTACTTCCAGATCTTTCATTCTAGAACCCATATTGGTCTATTGTGATGGTGTTCATGGGAGTATTGGGATGTTAGGTTGACCCATCGATGGAGTTCTAGGGGGGTTTGTGTTGGTTTCTTTCTTCCCATGGTTTCAGTTTCTCTGGTGGTGATGGTTATGCTTCATCTTGGATTTATGAGTGTTGTTCCTCAAGATTGTGTTGTGGTTCATGGTGGTGATTTTCAATGATATTTCCCTGATTCGGAAGGTTTTGGGCTTGTTCCAGATGTCTTTGGAGGTATTTTATTCGGTGATTTGGTTTTTCGTTCTTCTAGTTCCTAGAAAACTTTCGAGTTGACAGTGGCATGGCTGGATCTGTTCTTTCACTTCTTCACTTGATCACTTCTAGGACAAGAAGTGGTTTTAAATGGTGAAATTTCTTGTTTGGATGTCATTGGGTGATTTTTGAGTGGACATGGTTGTAGTAGTTAGAGGCGATGAAGTCTGGTCTGTTTTCTTGACGGTGAAGTTGTTGAAAATGAAAGCGATCAGGCACATCAGTGTGTAGGGATCGAGGGACCAGCCACCTCTTGGTTCGAGGCAGGAGGTGGTGGCATGTTTTTGTTTGAAATTTAAATTTGGTGGTCCTTCAATGGGGTATTTGATATAATTTAACATTACAGTTGAACTTGGGTTTTCTGTGATGTTTTGATTTTGGTATTAGGAAATGGTATTGTGAGGTTCCCACTAACCCTAAAGTGGATTTTTTGATAATACAATAAAGGGGTTGGGAGGTACAGTGATTCCATGATGGCTCACTCACCATCCTATGTATTGTAGCATGACATATCTCACTCTATTTGGATGTAGGGAATATAACCTATTTCTTGATCTTATAGGATCATTTTGACTAGTTATGGAAGAATGAGTTACGCCTTGGTCATGCAAGGACCTAGTATTCTAGGTATATGACCACTTATATCTTCACGTACTTGGTTCATATAAGTGGATATGATATAGAACTATATTATATACATATATATTATTACTATATATGTATGGTAACTAATCAGACATTCTTTTTTAAAGTGATCTGAAGTAGGTAGAGTCGTCCAAGTGTCTGATTAGAACATGATTTGACCTTTGTTATAATTTTAGTATTGTTTATTGTTTCATATTACCTAAACACTAATTAATTTATATTGCATGAAATGTATTTATCTAGACACCATGGCAGCTGGCCTATTGAGATTTATATCTCATACCCAGATTGGGCCGCCATTACAATGGGGTACCTAAGTAGACCTTATGTTTATAGGACCATGGGATATTGCATGAGATTTATTGCATATACCTGGGATTTATGAGTAGAGGAATGTTCTGGTGCCCAAGATGCTTAGGGATATAGTTATTGGGAGGTTATTATTTTATTACACAGTATTATTATTTTAATTTTCACCACTTTTACTTGTGGAATAATCTGTCATACAATCATTATTGTGAGTTGGTATCAACCACTTTTTTATCTAGATGTTATATTATTCTTCATCTACTTGTATTTCATTTATTATTAATTCTGTTGTTTGCTTATTTTTACTTTCTAATTTCCAAAGTGAAACTTGAATCATGAGGGTATAGTCTCCCCAATATCACTTCCTTATACCATTTATGCTAGTTGGTAGCCTCTGGGATTTGGTGAGGCGAGCTTGAGGCCTTGTGGTCCATCGATCCAACAACCGTATTATTATTTAGTTAGGTCGGATGACACAAAGTGGAATTAGATGATATTTAAGTTCAGTTTTTTACTATTTTGGGATGGGAGATAGGATTTTAGGAATGTGTTTTCCTTGGTAAGTAGATATATTTGGAACTGATCACCCCACCTATGGGGAAAAGTCCATGTGTCCAAGGTTGGGATTGTTGTTCATGCCATTCATTATTATAGTTGATTATGGTTTCACCTTGATTGATTGGTGTACTTTCCACTACTTATTGATTTATAATGTTTATGGAATTATGTAATTTTACCATTGGTATTGTATGGAATGAAAATTAAATTACAAGAATCGACATAGGTACATAGAAAAATCACATGGAATGCATGTTCTATGATATGTAGTTTCATTTATAGATTTCCTTCTAACTTTGATGTGTGACTCAAGTGCTATTCCATGATTTTATTTTCTTTATTATTCCTTATTATATGCTATACTTTTGAGTTTATTAGCATTATTATTTTGTTTACTACCTATAATATCAACTTAAGTTGTGATATTAATATGTAATTGGTTTCATGGGATAAATATATGTTTTGCAATTAAATTAGATCCAATTTTCAATTATAATGTGTATGGGGAGGTTATAATTGGGAAAATGTGACTTGTGTACTCAAAACTTATCTTCAGTTTTTCATATTTTTATATACTATTGATTAAAATGTAAAAAGGTGACTAAAGTAAAATGTTAATGTTGCATGATTTCAATTAATGACATCCAAATTCCAAACTATAAAGTGTATGGGTTCTTTATGGATTGGTATATGGCCCCCCATATAACTGGTCCATTATGCATGGCCATAGTAAATTGTGTAATGTCTATAAATGTAAAGGCTATTTAATTTTTATCTAAAATGAATTTATTAATGTGACCAAAAAATGCACAATTGGACCCATGTTGGTCTGTTGGGGTATTTTCTAATGAGATAACCCGCTACAAGTGTTTACATCTTTATTGATTAAACAAATACTATTGTATTACTTCATAATGAACCCAATTTGGATTAATGGTACCCCTTCATGTCACATAATATGTTAAAAATAATTTTATGAGACTTTCTTATTCTTCCTTGGTGCACTAATTAAATCTTTTACCAAGTGCTTTAATTTTATAAATGGTACTTCATGTTTTATTTTAAATATTTTAAATGTTTATAAATTAAATTTGAGTTAACTTGATGACATTAAAATGGAGCCTAGTGTGGTTTTATTATATTTAATCACTCTTGTAAGGGTAGTTTAAATTCTTTTTGTGTTTCCTTGTAATTGAAGCGTTATAATTTTTCGTAGTCCTTATCCTTTTTAGAAAAGGATTAGATAGTAGGATCTGGAGCCAGTGAATTCTATTAGGAATAACCTAGTTATAGGGTCTATGATTGTTCTTTTTAAGGGGATATATGTGGAACATATTACCCTTACAGATTAAATTCCATGTTAATGTCATAATTTTCTCTGACATTTGGTGTTGTTCGGGTTCCGTTGTCCCTATTAGTAATCCTAGTTTCTAAATGACACCCTTATTCAGATGGATGGTCATGGTATCTTTAACCCTTTTTATCGGTGTGATCATTGAGGAATTCACTATTTTCGTAGGTTAGACATGCCTCAAGAATGATCTACCACTTTTTAGGTTGTTTGATGTTCTCTTCATTCTCAATGATGGAAGATGCGGAGTGTGTCGTCATCCAGGTTAATGGTCATATTATATAATGACACTCTAGGTTGAACCACTTATATGGTCCATCTAATGCTTGAATGCATTGGTTGGAAGGCCTATGGATGTTATCAATGATATTTATTCTTGTTTCTGATAGCTCATGGTAGTATCTGTTCATATACACGGTACCCATCCTTTTCCTCAATGTTGTAAATGAATCATCCATGTTTGGTGTAATCATTGAGATTTTGGTTTTTTAGTGAGTAATATATTAATATAAATATTAGAGTGACCTGGGTGTTAAATTAATCATGGTCACCCTAATTATCAAGATGAATTTTCCAAGAAAATTGAGTGTTTGGACATGTCGATCAGGTTGGTTTTTGCCCTTATGCCAAATTCAATGATGTACAAGAGCACGGGTTTGAGGATAATCACGTGTGCATCAATGGTTTTTATGATCTACCACACTTATGAGTGGCTAATCTATGATTATATCAATGACTAGAACCATCCCAATGTGGGGACTATCTCATCAATTTAATTTTATGTGTCGGTATGTGCATGGAAGAAAGACTTTTATGTGGTTGGATGTGTATGGACCCTTTGAGAAAAACCATTGTTAATGGATTAAATTTTTTGGTTAATCTAGAGTTATCACAAGATTCATCAGGTGATTAAGTCATGCCACCTATTAATGGTTGTGCATTAGAGGGTGTATTCAAGCTCTTCTAAAGGAGGTGACCTGTAATTGTTTAACAGTTCTTCCCTTTTCATTTGGTAGGGTTGTTCTCAAAACATATAGATAAATCCTCGGCCTTTTTGGTGATGGGGACTCAGATCCTTTTTAGAGATCATTTAAATCCTCAATGTGTACACTCAACTTAAGTATGACCATATACCCTATCTGAGTATCATATAGGTACACTGAGAGAGCGTTAGTCTTACACTACTCTAATTTTTTAAAATGTAGTTGGGTTTTTTTAGTGGTTTTTTTAAAATTTCACTTTATAAGTGTGGTTTTCCTTAAAGGATTGGTTAGTACTGAGTGGAATCAAGATTCTCATGTAGTAATTTATTGGACATACTCTTGGGAACTAGCCATTTTCTAATGACTTGTCTGCCAAAAAGATTCCACTTTTGGCTCAGTCAGTGATTGGATGTTGACGTTTTGGCCTTATACCAACATATTTTTATAAATCTAAAGTGTAGAATACCCTTTTTAGCTTCTTATAATCCAATTTTAATGAATATAAGGTTATCCAAGACTAATTTTTATGCACATAGGTGTTGTTTTATAAAGGAAAATGATTCCATTGTGATGGATCTGGGTTTCCCCCTTGTTCATGTTGTGGAATGGTAGTTAAATAACCTAGCGGTGGGTTAAAAAATGAACGTCTCTGGGAGTCAAGTATGGACTTCAGTGATCATGCCTATTATAAAATCTAGACGCCTTGGAAGGAGGATTTTTTGTTATGTTATAAGACATTTTCCTTCTAAGCCGAGTGTTTCGGGGGAAGTCGGCCAAAGCGGCTCAGATTTTTGTTCTTCTTGTTTGATGAGTTTGATTGGTGAAAACCATTTTTAAGAACATTTTTGGGTTAAAGAGTGTGGTTTTAATTCATTTTTTTATTTTACAAGAAGATGTAACAAAAAATTTTGGTTTGGTTGATCAGTATTCAACCATTTCTATCCAATGGGGTCCCTATTATGACCTCAAATGTAATCATGTTAACCATGTTAAAGAAACAACACAGGGAGTGTCGTTGGAATGCTTGAGGCATGGTTTATTTGCAATTCCAATGGTGGAGGTACTATAGTTCAGAATTGTCCCATTCTAGTGTTAAAACCTAAGGTGGGGAGCACATTTGTCCTGCTGTTTAAGGTGATGATGATGTGATTATATCTATTAGTAAATGGGATCAAGTAAGCTCTGTTTCAATGTTTTGTATGAAATATGATTGTAGGCTTGGGTTTTTACAATTTATATTCCATGTGTTATGGTAATCCATGAATGTGTATTGGGAGTTTGGAAATGAAATCAGACCATTAGAATGAGACTTCATGACCCTTTTAGGTCAAGTGTTGTTTCGATATTTCTTGAAGGTTTCTCAAGGATGAGAAGTTCTAAGGTGGGGAGGTTGTAATGACCCATGTTCTAAGCCAAGGTGAAATTCCTAGAAAATTTGATTTTTTTCATTTACTGGATGATTCGTTCCTTGAAAAGATAATCGGAATGTAATAATGATAGTTGGAACACATTAATGGGTTGTTTTCAGACATTGGTAAATGCCTATGGGGTTCCTTGGGTGTCTTGTTGAGTTTTCAGTGCATCGGGCCTCAAAGATACCATATTTGGGTGGTCTGCAGAGGGTGCTCGGTATGTCTAAAACCATGCAGCCCCCAGTAGAAAATTGTACAACATAAAGTATGTGGTAATAAGTGGTTTGAATGGGCTATGCACTGTTTCCAAAACCATGCACCATGCCTACATAGGTAGTTCCATTTACATAGTTTATGTGAATTGCACATCGCATGGTTAGAGAACAGTTTGGATAACAATGCAAACCCAACTGTGCACTGTTCCTTTTTTAAACAGTATAAATTATTCCATTGAAAATTAAAATAAAACAAATCAAAAAATAATATACCCCTTCTCCCTTCCATCCTCTTGCGATGCATCCCATGACCTCTCAGTTGATCATGTGACACCCTCCTCTACCTCTTCTCTTCGCGGAAATTTCACCTGGATTCTTTGAGTTTTGCATTCGATTATTTTAGGTATGGTCTCTGGTTTTCTATTCTTCCCTTTTTTGGTGGGCTTCCTCTCTCCTGTCACCTTGTTTCTATTTTTCCCAACCCTAGGTCATGGGTTGACCAGGTTTTTTGTTTTTTTTTCATTGTTAGGGTGTGTAGTGCGTATCATGGGACTTATTCATGCTTTTTTCAACATTTTCTTACGAAGGTGAAGAACTTAGGTCCTTTTTGGATTTCTTTCACCACTTGATGTAGTATTTTATCCCACTTCTTTTCTTGGACCATTTTATTTTGGGTCTTTTAGTTTTTTTGGGTTCCTAATTTTTTTGTAGTGCGTTTCAGTCATCCTTGTGGTGAGTTCGAGTCACTAAATTCAAAGGTGACTTACCTGTGTATGAATTGGTATAAATATTTATATATAAGTTCTTCTGTTATATATATATATATACATTGAAACATAATGGCAGGAATATATATTAGGTCTAGGTGTGATTATATAAATATATTTTTGTGTGAAAAATTAAAATGTGTGTATGTGTAAACAGGTATATTAATATATAAGAATATATGTAAGGATCCCCATATACATATTCATAGCCATGAGAAAATGTAAATAAGGGATAGGTGTCCTTATATATTATAAATGGTTTATTTTCTCAGAGGAAGGTATGATAATCTTTGATTGGTCTCCAATGAAAACATCAAGTGCTGAAGTGTTAGGATTCATCCTCTTCTATTGAGGTACGATCCCTTTCCATTTTCCCTTTAAATTTCAGAATTCATTAATTTCTCAATTTTCACCATTCTTAGATATTAATTAGTGGCGTATGATTTTTAGAATAAATCATTCTTTAACATGAATTTTTTGTGACTCTTTAAATGATGTTTAATTATTGTAAATGAATTGTTTAATAAAAAATATCATGTTTTCAAAATAAAAACCCCCGTATAAGGTGTGTTCTCCTCAAAATTACATAGTTGTAATTAGTGATTTTCATATTTATTGGATTTATGACATGGGGGTTCACCTATTCCATTAAGTGGTTGTAAAAGTCATGAAGTATAATGGGAAAACCGTTTTTACATATTTTGAAAGAGAGTTTCCCTATTTCGATGAAAATGTTAAATAAACTAAGGCATCTTCTATGTGCTTGGACGAACTCTTATACAGAATTACCCTTATAGGAAATTGTCCCTTATTTCAATGAGACCTCCAAAGTGATCATTGAGTTTTATAAATTTATTTTTATTTCTTTAGTAAAATGAAATAGATTTTAATGATGGTTTATCTTTCTTAAATGAATTGGTTTATTTGATTGAAATGGGTTGGGATGTATGGAAAGTCCTTGCACAGAATTATGTCTTATTAAATGCCTATCATGTATTGTAAATCCTTTAATGGATTTGAACATTAATAATGAAATATATGTGAGGTATTAAATCATGTGTTATGTTATGAAAATGAATATACATTATCTATATACATAGGCTTGATAAATAAGTTTCATGAGAGGGTTTTCCTCATGCCATATTTTACAATGATATGCCTTGATATAGACTATGTACGATGGTAAGGAATGTTGAAAATGATGGATAATCACACTACCTTACATCATGTGTTGAGTATGTCATCTCACACCCGTGATGCTATATGGGAGATGGGATTTACGTGCCATGATCTAGGATTATAGTGTTTCCATGGAAGCTCGCTCACTCTCCTGAGTGTTGAAGAATTACATCTCTCATTCTATTTGGATGTAGGTAATGTAACCTATATCTTGAGATTATAGGATCATCTACAATGGTTATGTATGAATAAGTTATGCCCTGGTATATCCAATACCCAGTATTCTTGGTATAGGGTCATTTATGTCTACACATACTTGATTCATATTGGTGGTTGTGGTATAGAACTAAATTATATACATATATAATAATTATATATATGTACAATAACTGATTAAACATTGTTTTCTGTAGTAATCCCAAGAGGGTAGACTCAACCAAGTGTCTAGTTGGAACCTGATCCGACCTATGTTATTAATTCAGTACTGCCTATTATTTTATATTACCCAAACAATGCATAATTTATATTTCATTAAATGGACTAGGATAGATATTATGGGTTCCAAACCACTGATATTTATATCTCACACACTACTCAGGACTCAATTTCATTAGGGTACCTGAGTAAACCTTATATTTATAGGACAATGGACTATTGCTTGAGCTTTCATGATTATACCTGGGAGTTAGGAGTAGAGGACCGAGTTGGTGATCGAGATTCTCATGGAGCTAGTCATTGGGTAGTTATTATTCTATTACATTATACTGCTATTGTAATTTCTATTGATTTTACTTGTTCCATTATCTATCATACATGATTGTTTTAGATTGGAATTGGCCAGTTTTTATACAAATATTATATTTTTCTTCCACTTTTTATCTTTCGATTATTATTGCTTCTGTAGTTGTCTTCTAATTAAATTCATATTTACTACTATTATACACTAATAATGATGTTATAGTCTCCCCACTATCACCTCTTCAAACTATTTCTGGTATTTGGAAGCCTCTGGTTTATGGGGAGGCACACTTGAGTCCATCTGACCAACCTGTCTGACTGCCATATTTGTGGTCAGTCGGGCTAGGATGTTACAAGATTTATTATAAAACATAGACCAAAATAATTCTAAATATTATATAAAGTTTCAAAAAACCCCATGTGTGTTGGAAATTATTTTTAAAAAGAGCACATGTAATGCGTAAAAACACTACTTTAACATGAATCGTTCCAACATTGTTTTTACTATTTAAAGATTAATATGTTCATTTTAAAGGATCAATCGGTACATGAATAGAAAATATTTTTTATTTTTTATCTTTAGAAAATAATTTTTAAGAATATATTTTTTTAGTATATTTTAAATATTTTAATAAAGTATCATTTATTATAAAATAACATTAATGTCAATTTGGAAATTATTTACCTTATTTTAATTTAAAAATATCTAGAAAATGATGGAGTTTGGATCTAATAATTTCTCACCTATTTAACATGATATATTCATCTAAAAAATTATATGAAATAATTCAATAAATTTACTTCACTTTTAATATTTTTAGTATCATTATTTAGTTACTTATTAATTAAATATTTTCCACATTTTCCATTCCTTATGTCATTAATCATACTAATTCATCTCTAAAAATAAAATATAAATTAATATTGTCAAAAAAACTCCTTTGAATTTCAAAATAACATGTAAAACCAGACTAATGTGTTTTTTGTCCATATATGAAGGCATTGTAAATTTTAAAGGTTAGAAGGGTTCCTTTTTTTGTATTTTCCCTTACTTAACATATTATATAGGTCAATTTCCTGAATTAGTATCCCAATAACTCATAATAATATATTCTATGGTGGTGATTGTCGAAATATTTCCAGAAAATGGGTGTTGGACAAGTTTTGGGTCATTTATACATCTTATATTCTAAGTTTAATCATTTAGTAAACTTTTTTATACTTTAATTGCTCTAATTAATTTTAACTCTTTTCACTAATCATTTCAATCAAAAAAATTAAGTTGATATTATTAGAACAGAAGTTTCAAAATAATTCTAAACATTTATATCCATTTTTTCAAATTTAATTCAATTAAGTGGATATAATTATTTTTAAATTAATCCAATTAACACTTCGAGACATCAGAAATTGAAAGATTAATGTTGAAAATTATGAACTATTTTTATATTCATTTTCAATATTAAATTAGTTATAAATAAATTTTTTGGATTAATGGATGTTAAATTGATATAGTTAAGCTTTTAAACAATATTAAAATTTTATTTTGTTATTCAAATAATTTTTATGAAAAATATGTTTTCAATCCAAATTATTTTTAAAAAATTATACATCAAATAAAATATTTCAAGAAATTACCAAAAATTCACCATAAGATAATTTTGAAATTATAAATTAATTTTTTTATAATTTTATAAATTTAAATTTATAATTTTTTCAAAATTAATTTTATTCATATCTAAAGAAGGGTATTAAAATCAATTCTTTTGTGAAAATAATTTTTTTTCAAAACACATTTACTTAACAAAAAATTATTTATTTCATTATAAATATGTTTTGTGTTTATGAAAAAAATAAGAATAATATTTAAAAATTAGTTATTACTATTAATACTAATATGTTTGATAGTTATGTTATAACGGTTATGTTTAAAATAATGGAGTTCTCTATTATAGAATCTAAGTGTTGTGTGTAACACAAGCTAAGAAAATATTTCATGTTGCCTATGCTAAACATGTTTTAGTGTGTAATGAATGTTTAACTTTGTGTAGCGTGAAATTAAAGATGTAAAATTTATTTGAAATAAATAATTATTTTAAACATAGGGTGCTACATTCTACCCCATATAAAATAAAAATCTCTATCAAAATTTTTCTGGGTTACCAATGGATTGGTACTTGAATGTTCCTTTCATATAAACCGACATCATAAAAATGAATACTAAATCATCCTTTAAAAAGGGAATTTTGGAACCATAATGGTTACCCAAAGTAACTCTTAACTAGCTTTCCACATAGGAGAACAAAGGTGGGAATTGAAAACATTAACATGGAATGAAAGAAAGAATAATCATAGATATTGATAAATATCATAGTCATAAAAATCAGGAGGTCCAAAAAAGGTTAAAAATTAAAAAAACCATAAACTAAAGAATAATGAAAGAGGTCATTGATATAATAAAAATGATGATAATAGGAAAACATTTTACAAAAATTCCCTTTTACTAAAGGTGAATAATTTTTCACAATAATATAAACATAATTGATTCTTTCATAAGAAATATATCACCCTTTGGTTATACCTTGATAAATTTCCACTTCATCTCTTACTCATGAGAATGAAGAAGAATTTATAATTTCTAAGGAACTAACTTATAATGCTGCTGAAAATTACTTTTTTTTATTATATCATAAACCCCCTTTTAATGGGTAAGGGGGAACCAAAAGGACATCAAAGACATAAGGACCTAAAGTGTGCCCCATCATTCCAAAATCAAACATCAAATAGAACTCTTCTACAAAGAAAATCTCCTCCCCATCATAAAAACATTCAAGTTCAGCTTCCACCTTCTCATCGCTGTAGGCAAGCTGTCCCGAGCAATTGCACGGACCTGGTACCGATGAAGAAAGTCATACCCTCTCAAGCATCCAAGTCTGAAATCAATGATCGAGTAAAAAATTCTTGCTATGAACCTCCTCTGAAGCATCTCCTTGAAGAAGGCCCGGTTGAAAAGACCCTATAGCGTGATCCATAGGTCACCACATCATTGATCGCAAAACCACCATGAAAGAAATTCACCAAGGCATAAAGGAAAGCAAACAAAAACCCATCAATGCAAAAAACCTGCATCACAAACATCAGAGATGACACCAGAAGCCTGAATCGCTACAACTAACCCAAAAGACTCCCTTTGAAACCATAGTCACAGACGAGCAGCTCGAAGAGGCCAGACACTCCAAGAAAAAAAACCCAGGCCAACGCCTCCCAGGGATGGAAGGCCCAACAACCACATTATATGAGCATCACTGAAGAGGGGGTCTATGCCGATCAAGATCAGAAGCGCAGCTCTAGGCATGAATCCAATCTGATCTAAGATGAGGAGGCACCAGCACCAAAGGCCAAAATGAGAAATCATGCGGACAAGGAGAATAACCTGTGGGGGCTGAAAACAAGGCCACCCCACTGACGATAATGCAGAAATAACCTCAAATCACGTCGCCGCCTCCCAAATTTCTGACAACCTCCTAGATAGGCCACACCACCCATCCAAACCACTCCTGGTAGAGCATGTCTTCACGAAAGAAAGGACCAACCACCCTCACCCCATCAGATCAAGAACGTGCCCCCTTCACCATGGTAGAGCGGACCACCCAACACCGTGGAATCTCGCTTCCTTTGTCGGTGAAGCACAACCCCTGCAACACCAGATCCAAGGCATAGACAAACCACCGCCACCCTGAGATAATACCGCAAAAGAAACATGCCCCTTCAAGACCCCTGCCCCGAACCATGAACAAGCCTTGCCGCCGTCGGGAAGCTCTACCGAGGTAGAAACCGTCGTGATGCCAAACCCACACCACAACCGAAGCACGCCGCCGCCCAGAAACTCACCAAAGAAGAACACACCCTGCCATAATGCCTGAGCTGAGCCGTGAAAGGACCACACTGTCACCAGAGACCTCGTCGAGGAAAATCACACCCCACATCTACAGGATAAACCCCACGCTGCCAGATCTGATCCCACACGAATGCCACAAATAGGGAAGCCTCAACACCGCAGAAGAAACCCATGACACCATATCCAAGCCAGAACATCAAGAGCATGCATCCACACATCCACCCCACTATGAGCAGGTCGGGAGAGAAACAAGAAAGGAAACACAGCCCGCCGGAGATGAGGGAAGGGAAGGCGGTGATAGGGGAAACCCTAACCCCGTTGCACCCCTTACAGGCTCATCCATGAACTAACTTATAATGAGATCCATAAATAGAATTACTTGTCATTCTATCAATATTTTGTTATCATCACACAAAAATTGGTTTCACAGGTAATCAAATATGTATAAATCCATATATGGTGATATAATCCCTTAATCTTTAAAACCACATCTGATGTTTATCTCAAAACATCCCATAAATTTTCAACCTTGTAACCCTAAAAAATAATGAAAATCCAAAACATTAGAAATCCAGTTACCAAATTATATTATCATTGATCCCCCATATATCAAAATGTATCTTTTGGTTGTCACATTCCAAACCGGTGAATATATTTATCCTATATTATATTGAAACATGGTAATAACCTGAATTACCATAAATAATTTTTGAAAACATGCATGATTCCTTACTCTAAAGATTACTGGATATATTCCTTAAATATAATAAGTTTAAAACTTCATCCATGATAACATAATTTTTTTTTTCATCAAATCCTTAATCCATTCAATGGTCTTCGATACTATCCAATTAACATTATCCAAATAAATCATCTCTTTGTCCAAGATAAACACAATTTTATATATATCATGAAGACATTTAGGGTTACCTTCCCTTAATAAAAATATATAATTTCAATTAAATCATTTTTTTATTTCATTAGTCCCATTTATCATATCCTTTTAATTCCTTAATGAAAAACTTATACTAAAAATACTTATACAATTCCTGAATCATATAACATAATAATTGGATTCCAAGACATAAATACTTCATTCAAACAACATTATTCTTAAACCATTAATCATGATTCATTATGTTATTATTTAATACCCCTTTACTATAATATGACATATGAATAGTTTCATAAGGTTCTTTAAACTCAATTTAATCATTCTTCTTATGATTAATGTAAACAATACTGTAAAAATATCACATAAATTTCACATGTCATTTGCAGTTTCTTTATAATCAATAGTATAACCAATACTCAGAACACATTACTGAATCTCTTCAGGATATTTCTACTTAGGGGATCTATTTTAATAACGACCATAATTTCCACATTTGAACATTCGGTGTTATCACAGTTCCTTCTGGTTCCTATTATTATGGCAGACCAGAAGGCATAGTGTGAGATAAACTTATCATAGAAGAAAGACTCATAATCAGGAAAAATCAGTTATAGGATGCCTCAATCATGAAGCCTACTTTTAAATCTATGAAAGCTTAGGATTATCCTTAGATACATCCCTCAATATATCTTTAGAGACATCCATAGGGACCTCACTAATGTTTTCTCATCCTAGTTTTCAATGGTTGAATAATCCTTTCCTATGATACCAAATATAGCGAACTAGTCTTAAAATACATGGATATTATATCAATTTATATGAAGATAACTGACATCAAAAAAGTATATTACTAATATATTAATATTTTAGTTTCTTTTGAAACTAGAAATAAAATATTTTATCTTATTGAAAGATATTCACTATTTCCCAAAAAGATCATCAACTTTAGTAATTCTAATTAAAACATTTCTTCATAAACTAGAGAAAGGAAATATAAAAAATGAGGATATTAGATGGTTAGTAAGGTTAAATAAAATATATATTTTATCGTAACATGAGCACAAGTGTATGAGAGAATAAGGACAACATTTGATAATCATAACATGCATATCAATGATCATAAACAAGAATCATGGCATAAATG
This sequence comes from Viscum album, assembly GCA_963277665.1. Classification (NCBI taxonomy): domain Eukaryota; kingdom Viridiplantae; phylum Streptophyta; class Magnoliopsida; order Santalales; family Viscaceae; genus Viscum; species Viscum album. The sequence continues at coordinate 738,382,437 of OY728123.1, read as the reverse complement.
TTGGCAGTTCGCATGATATGAATCATATGAAAATAAAGATAATAAGACATAAATTTATAACTTAAGAATAAAAAATATAATTTTTGGTATACAAATAATAATACAAAATTATTTCCATAATAGTCATGGTCTATTTCCAAGACCATATTAATGGAATGAGATCACTCCCCAAACCATGTTAGTAGTCAAATTTCACTCCCAAGACCATATTAGTGGAAATATTCATATACAGAACCAGGTTCACTCCTTTTTATAACCCTTTATTACTAAATTAGGATTAATTCCCATTCTAAACATGTATTAATGAACCGAGATCACTTTCCGTTCGAGCCCGATATTACTGAAACGGGTTCACTTCATGTTCTACCCATGTATTACTGAACTGGGTTCACATACCATTCTAGTCCCATATTACTAATGATATATTAATATTTACTCAATTAATTAGAGGGATATATAGGTCCCACCCATTATATAATAAAATCAAACATCAATGTTCTATAAAATAATAAGCATTCATCACATCTTACTCCTTAAAAAGAGATGGATTTTATAAATATCATATCACTAACCAAGAAATGAAATGGATATCATAAAAACTTCATCGTATCATAGAATATTGAAAATAGAAATTCTTCGCAATAATTTCATCATAGAATAACCCATGAAATGAAGTGGGTTTCATAAGAATTTTATCATGGTATAACCTATGGAAGAGAAACAGGTGCTATAAACAACATGTCATAAATTGAATTAGCCATTCATATTAAGAATAAAAATGGTAATTTGATAATAAACCTCTTAAATAATAAAATAAATAAAATTATGACATCTTTTATGGAAAATAAATTTTAATGTCCATTTAAAACAATTATTCAAGAAAATAATCTTTAAACATTTAAAAGTGTACCATACCACTTTGAAATATTTGAATCATAGTCCCCATGAAATAATAACATTAAATGATGCATATATTATCATGAAAAGAAGTAGATTCAAGATTTAAACTATCAAATGGAATTATATAGATCTCATAAAATACTATAGGTGCATAACATAACATGTGTCCCAAAGAAGGCTAATTGAGAAAAAATTACATTACATATTAAATAAATTTTGAATCATAAAACCATGAAAGAATTACATCAGTTGAAACTTCTAATACCATTAAATAATGGAAAAACAGGATATTAAATTACATAGGGAAGTATATAAGACACACAATGATAATAAGTGATGAATATAGCATATATCTCATAGAAATAAAAGTGAGATGAGAAAACCCTTACCTAAAGAATTGATTCTATTAATATACATTAATACTTATGTATAATAAAAATATGTCTATTATAAATATATAAAAAACATATTATTTTATATCATACCATGTATAATTTTATTATGACATTATATTACCCATTTATTAACAATTTTATATTAAAGTTACGTTTTGGTTAATAATCACTATGTTTTTCGTATATATTTTTACATGTTATTATTGATCCTATTACTTATATCATGTTTTAATTATTTAAAAATTTTAAATCAATATATAAATATCTTATATATTAATTATATAATAATTTTCAATAATCTATAAATTATTGAAATATTAAATGGAAAATACAATTCATTGATATGGTAGGTCGTACTTAAGCATGAATGTTGTTTCTGTTTTCTTATCACATTTAAAGAAATAAAATAAATGAAATATATGTATATATAATATAATTTTATAACAATAATTATTTCACAAATATCATATAATTTTTATAAATCCACCTTTAATAAATTCTATGTAATGTGTGAAAGAATCATATCACTTTATGGTGGCAGTAGTCCACACATCCACAAACAAAGTTATCATATTTATAAAAATGCAAATAATGAAGGTATGTGCTATATAATAATTAAAGAGCCATAATTAAATCATAAATATAATATATTTCAAATAAAAATAGTATTCCCATCATAATTCCCAACCATGATAGTTTTTAAAGAAAAAAAGGATGACATCGTTTCGTGAGATCACAGTCCAACATAAACACGAATGGTATGTTCATTACCCATTTGATGGTGTTGTGTCTAGGTGTAGGTTAAAACCATGGAATAAAAATATCCTAATATATTTAGTATAATTATTTTATTATATAATAACTGAATAAAAAAACTTAATTGATGGTGAAATAAATAAAACAGAAACAAACAATGAAAAACGTTATCTCTTTTTTCACGCAACTCCTTTTAGTTTTCACTAAAGTTATTATTTGGTTGTATTTATACCCAATGTTATGCTTCTGGAATGAGATAAGGTATTTTTAGATATAATTTGGGTAGATTTTGGATAATCCAATGTCGTTTGGGAGGTGTGTGGAAGAGGATGACTGAATGCCTTTTTATAGAGGTGGAGGAGTGGTATTCTTGTGAATAACAAATGGTAAACATTATTAGGAGGTATCATTTACCTAATGTTATTAAAAAAGTATAAATAATGGAATAAGTATAATTATGATCAATAAAATCATTCACCACAAAAAAAGTTCATTTTATAATTTTATTCCTTTACATCAAGGTTTCCCTACTTTTATCAATTTGGTTTTTATTAAGGTAACTAGTTTTCTAACCAATATAATTTAATCCTTAAGATAAAATTAAAGGGAGATTTATTAGAAAATATAGATCCATAGAATTATAAACATTATATCTAGTATACTAAAAATATTATTTCCATGTTTTTTGGATATTAATCATAAAATGAGCGCCTGTAACACACAAAAACACTACTTTAACCCTAATCGTACTAATAATGTTTTTACTATTTAAAGGTTGATATTTTCTTTATAAATGATCATTTGGAAAATGAATAGAAAATATTTTATATTTATTAACATTTACATATCATTTGGAGGAATATTTTATATTTATTAAATTTTAAATATTTTAATAAAATATAATTTACTATAAAATAAAAAATAATGTCACTTTTGACATTATTTACATAATTAAAATTTAAAAATATTAAGACTATGATCAAATTTGAATATATATATTTCACAACTTTGTAAAATTATATATCCACCTAAAAATATGATATATAATAATTCAAATAATTTAAATCACTTTAATATTTTTAATATAATTTATTTTAGATAATTATTAATTAAATATTTACCACATTTGGTATTCCACAAGCCGTTAATCTAACTAATTCATTTCTAAAAATTAAATATAAATTAATATGAATAAAAAATCATTTAAATGTTTAAAAAATGTGTACAACCTAAGTAATGTGTTTTTTCTATATCTCAAGTCTTTATAAATGTTAAAAGTAAGAAAGGTTACTTTTTGTCATTTCCCTTACTTTACTTACTATATTGGTAACTTTCATGGAATAATATCCTCGTTACTCATAATAATTTATCTTAAGGTGTATATAGTCTAAATATTTCTAGAAAATGGGTTTGAGATAAGTTTTGGGTCATTTATACAGCTTATATTCTTCGATTAGTCATTAAGTAAGCTTGTTTTTAACATAATAGCTGTAAATAATTTCAACTATTTCCACTAATCATTTGGGTAAAAAATTGAAATTAATATTATTAGTAAAATAATTTTACACTAATTCCAAATAATTTTATCCATTATTCCAAATTCAATTCACATAAGTCGCTTTAATTAATTTAAAATTAATCCCATAGATGCTATGAGAGACCAGGTTTTTAAGGTGAAAAGTTCAAAAGTTTGAACGGTTTTTGTATCTAATTTCACTCTTAATTTTTTTCCAATGAACTAAATTGCATTAATTTATTTAAAATTTCTCTATATAAACTTTAAAATCAAATTAAAATATGATTTAACTATAAAAATAAATTAGATGAAAAATAGTTTTCAATTAAAATTCAGTATTTTTCACTATTCATACAAAAAAGAAAATATTTCAAAAAAATTCCAAAACATCACCCTAATATAGTTTTGATATTTTGAATTCGAAAATTATAATTTTTATATAATTATAATTCTAAAATTTTCTAAATTTTTTTAAAATTTATTTTATTATTGTTTACATATGGACAAAAAAAGAGGTTATTTTGAGAAAAAGAGTATTGTTTTTTGAAAACATGTAGAATTTACCATAAAATATATTATTCATTATAAATATGTTTAATATTTATAACAAAATTAAATAAAATATTTAAAAATTAGTTATTACTATTTCTAATACTATTTTTAATGGCTATGTCATAATTGTCTTGTTTAAAATAATAAAATTCACATCCGTAGAAACTCTAGGTTGTGTTTAGAATAAGCTAAGTTGATGTTCCATGTAGTGAAAGCATAACATTTTTTGCATATAATGAATTTTTAACTTGGTTTATCTTGCAATTAAATATATCATAGAAATTTAATTTTTTTGAAAAAATAATAATTCAAAAAAACTCAGGGTGTTACAAACACCCTCTTCCACAACACCCCAAACAACAGACGCCTCTTTTTCAATACCCAACTATATAATTCGAAACCCCATACTATTTGACATCCCACCATGAATCAATAATCTCTATCTTCTATTACACCCCACAATAAAAAACTACCTCCTCTCTGACACCCCAAAACACTAATCTCCCCCCTCCACTAACAACCCTCAATGTGTTGATCTTTCGCCTCTATTGATACTATACCAAGCCTCCCTATTCTATTAACATAGGATCATTCCACTCTTTTCATGATCCGTACCCTCTATCAGTACACCTCTAGGGATAACAATGAATAAAGAGAGATATTGACCCCTAAATTTTGCCTTCTGTAGGACACCAATTGGTGACTAGTAAAGAGGGTAATTAAATCATGCACATGGGATGAATTTCACTATAAAATGTTTAAGGATTAATTAATAATATGAGAAGAACCACCAAACAACGCTATTAATTAAAAAAGAATCAATTATAATACTTGTAATTTCATATATAAATTGTTTTAAAAAATATTTAAGGTTACAAAAGTAAATCAAGATAGAGACCATGAATTCCAACAACACTTGATGGTTTCTAAGAGAAAAAGGTTGAGTTAATAAAGTCTATCCCAATAACCACCCAATTCATTTTGGACTAAAATAGTTTATATATATGTATTGGGATAATAAGATGTATTTATATTAGAATACTCCATGAAAAATATCATATAAAATGTTATAGAATCCTAATAAATACCAGTGAATAAGAAAATGAAATTAACCTAGAACCACAAAACATATTACTAAATTTCTATAATCCTTATGAATCACTCACCGAATAACATACAGAAATAAATGAATCTATATAAAAGTCACAAATTCACACACACACACACACTATCTCTCTCTCTTATATATATATGTCTCTATGCGTGTGTGTGTCTCTGAATATAAGTACCTCGCTTAAACTTCTCTATAGGTTTCATGCTATCATGACCCAATGACAATTTTAAGTGTGAAACCCTCCAATAAGTCTTATCGTACCTCTTGAAATTGAATCATAACCATTACTGCATCCCATAAAACCCAATACATCTCATAACTATCATACCTGAACAGTAACCATGTGTATTCTTGGAAGCCACTATAGAACGTATACATGCATTATACCTCAATCCATCCCAACCCATTCACTCATTCCCATGGAAATACAAAACCTCTAGTTTTATATATAAGTATGTTCTATACCTCAATCCATTATAGCCCACATATAAATGTTTTTAAATCTTTGAGACATCACATCCCTGGTAGGAACACACCCTATACTATAAGAGGTTATAACATGAGATGCACATACTCATATTTATCAACATGGATAGAGTGGAGATAAATAATTTATCTATAAATTCCCCCACCATCATAGATGTTAGAGAAAACACCCATAACATTTTGGTATCAGTATCCATTAGAAGGATGGGTGGTGTATGAAATTAGAAAATATAGAATAGTTTCATTCACAAACAATACTTAGGGAAACTTATTTTCCTTGGGATTAAATATCACTATCATTGTACTAGACCCTAAACATCCATTTCTAAGGTCTATATATCAAATAAGAACACAATAATCATGTTAATTATTTTTTATTTAATTGTAAATTAATTAATGATTAATTTTTTTCATTTAAAAAAATAATATTTTAAACTCATAAGCCATGTGTAGATGAAACTATAAATTATTTACATAAATTCTAATAATATCATCATTATTTGGGATCATATTGAACCTACCTAATTCATTTATTAGTTCAACTATAATTTATTCACTATATAGGTACTATAGAACACAACCAAATCTATAACTTAAAATATGCACTCTTAGTGGAAAACATCAATCCACATCAAGATACTCAAAACTAACTAAGTAATACACTATCCAACAATCAAGCTATAAATAAATATTCAAGAATGATTAAATATACATAAATTAAAATCCCATCTCTAAACTCATCCAATACTTATTAGTGTCTCATACCAATGTGAATATTATAAAAGATTATATCGCATCATCATCGATATCGATTGAACTGTAGCTTGGGCTCTTTTCACATCACTCATCAAATCAAAACAATTTTAAGTCAAAAAAGACCCATGCCTCTCATCCATTCCTCATTAATAAACCACAACCCAAATTTTTTGATCATCAAAATATCACAGATCTAAATCACTAGATCATCCATATATGTCAAATATATTTCTGATATAATTGAAAAGGTTCTAAGGAAAAGAAATCAAGTTAGTCATGCCTCCCATAATAAGTAATAGGCTTATTTAGCCACAAATATTTATTTTTTGACAAGAATCTTTTTTATTTCCTCCTTGAATTGACGAATTAATTAACCATAGTTTATATTAACATCAAAACATAATGTTATTATCAAACCATATATAGAAATAAAAAATATAACATCTTTTTAAAGGTTTCCACCATGTTTAATGAAATCCATGATGTGAATTATCCACCTAACTCATTCCTATTATATTATATTTTATCATAATTTGGTTATATATTGTGTATAGGATTCAAACAATTAAATCATTTTGAACCAAAAATAATAATAAAAAGTACTTACAAACATATACCACACTACTTAATAAATAACAAGAACTTCATAAATAGAACCACAAGACAAAAGAAATCACATACCAACCATCCATTTAATTATAATAAACACATAGTATTTCCAATTTCAATACATTGAATATTAGAATTTATAAAATAATTCTTATCATATGAAAAAAGAATTTAACATTATAGAATGTGATAAAAAATTATATTCCATTAATTTCTAGATTAAATAATATTAACCCTCTAAGCTATGTAATGAATTTACAACACCCTTTTAGTTATATAATTAATTACCCAACATTATTATAATGTATGAAATTAAAACTCCAATTCAATTTTATAATTAATTAAAATACAGTATTATAATCCATTTGACTGATTCCAATAAATAAATTAATGAAAATAATGAAATAATTTCTTTTTTCCTCAAAACATCTAAATTATTGATTAATTATTCACCATCTGATTACCGTTATGGAATATTGTCTTATTATGTTCAATAAAAACCATTTAGATATGAAGTTAATGTATAATTAATTCTACTATTCAAATATAGAAAAGGAGATGTAACATATCACATACCTCTATTAAAATCTCAAAATTCTAGGAGAATGAATTAGTAACTAAGAAATAACCACATTCAAAGGTGAAAACACCAAGAACATGGGAAAACCCATCATAACCAAATCCTGAAAACCAACCATTAAAACTATCTTTTTTTCAAACCCAAAATAAAGGAAAATCTCTAGAAGATAATTTTTGAAGGAAATCTGCAAGGGGAATCAAGGAGGAAAGGATAAAAGGGAGTTTATCTTGATATGATAGGATAATCTAAGGAGATTAGACCATTAAAGGAAATGTTGGAGAGGGGTTATAGGTCTATGCATTTTATAGGGTTCAAGATACATAGCTAAAATATGATCTAAGGGATCTTAGGTTATCTATTTATAAAAGAATCTTGGAATTCATCACCTTGATGTGGTTAAATATCGATCACTCTATAGTTGTCATTAGTCAAATGACATCTGACATTTAAGGAATTTGAGTCCCAATGTTTATTTTTTTTAAAAATCAAATTGAAACATTTAAACCAACACCATGGAATATCACCAAATACCAAAACCATTTACCCTTACAATTCCCTACACTACAGCCTTGGGAGATCTATAATGCTAGTTTCTAACAATAGGACCCACCTATTGTGATTACTTACCCATATTTCTCAAAAAAATACTTCTAATACATTTCATCATCCTTGTTTCTTATAGGGGAAATATAAATCCCAAACCCTTGTGAATCAGCCACTCAATCTATTTCCCTCATTGTGAACAACTCTAGCAAAAAATTGACAACTCTATAATCAAAATAAAAACACACAATCCTAAAACAATCTTCTATATTCTTAGACTCCAAGAAGGATTCTAAATAATCAAGTATCATGTCCACTACCAGGGTGTGGTCACCATCAAAATAGCCAAAAAACATCCCTAACATAAATAAATTCTCTGAAATCAATTATAATACCACTAAGATACTGGAAAAATCTAAGGGAATAAATTTATAAATATTTTAACAAACATCAGATACATGTAAAATAATTCCCATCATCATGAGTTTTAACAAAAAATCTTGAAATAAAGAAAATGGTATTTGAACACCCATCCTATAAGATACTGATGTTATTAATATTTTCATGACTTATTATATTCCCCCTTTACTTATTTTATATGAAATGTGCATAATTTGTGTGAAATATTAATGTTTTAATATTAAGTATAATATTTGAGCATTTTTAGAAGTAGTCAAATTGAGTCAGTTTAATGTTTTAATTATAACTATCCCTATACTGATCCAAATTGTGTGGTTCTTGTTTTTTAGGATTCTCCTTTCAATATAAAACATTTCATTAGAAGACACCATGATCCAATTCTGCCATTTGAAGGGTCATATGGTCCTCACAAACAAGACAAACAAATCTGTGAAGAAACTGGACTATTCATGAAGATTGATTTACTGGGCTCAATCCAGAAGTTCAAAAACCTTAAATCTCCACCATAATTCGGGGGACACTACATTTCATCTTGGATAAAAATTTCATGGCCCAAATCAAAGTACAAGGGGCCCAAATAAATCTTTGAAGTCCAGCCCACCATTCTGTCCGAGAATGAAAATCAGTATAGTATGCATGACATATCTCCTGATGTAATCATCCAAGCGAGCTGAGATTTTGCAGTGTGAAAGAGGAGATGTAGGCGGCAGACGTTGTTGAAGAAACCATTCGGATTTGAAGGCATATTAATATTCAAAAACCCTTTCACATTATGGACTTCAAAAATACTGGATTGAAATGGACAGTTTAAGTTTGTTTATTCAACCGGCCTTAACTTTTTATCCTTACGTCCAAATGACTCCAAATTTTGAGAGTAGTCGTCCAACAGTATTTTCTACAACTTTTAAGAAGGATATATTTGAAGATTCGGCTGTCTGAATTGCCAAATTGGCGATGCAAGTGGAGGGATAGATTGGGAATGCAAACAGTCCACTCCTTGGGCTATAAATACTCTCTCCTTCTCTCCTTGAGAGGGGTAGGCATTTCAGAAGAGAGGAGATCATATTGGCACGACCAAAGCTTTTCCAAAGGCTTGGGAGGACCTGCCATACTCAAGTTTACACTTTAGAGACCTTTCCTCCTCTCTTTCTTTTCACTTACTTTTGTTTTCTTCATTTTTGTAATCTTGTAATTCTCTTCCTTTGTAATTCTGTTTTAATGCAAGTTACTTCTTCAATATCTCTTATTCTCTTCCACCTTATGTATTTTAATATTAATGTTCTTAAAATATTTTAAATTCAGTTCAATCCCCTTCCCTTCTTTAGCTTCCTCATTCAATCGAAAGTTCGTTTTTAATTATCATCATTGTTCGTGTGTGTGTGTCGACGTACCACTCTTTTCTTATCCCTTTCTTTTTCTTCTCTTATTAATTTATAATCATAATCATTATAACCAGATTATTAATCACCCAAATGGCTGAGTAAATCTCTCATTGGGGTGAGTTATAATTTAGGTATGTTAAGTGATTGAGAGCTTCTGCTCGATGAATATTCTTTGAATTAACATTGTGTATGTTGGACTTAACATGTCATGGATTAATGACTTGTTTTGTTTAACATGTGGTTTCCATGGATTATTGGAACCATAAATACACAACCATAAATAAGATCTGATTGAGGTTATAACCTTAAGTTAAGTTAAGTCTTGGTTTAAAGCCTTAACACTTAAGAATTCTAATCAACATCATCTTGTGACATGGGTGTAAATTTAAATGCAATATAAAGCAAAGCTCGAGGATATCACAAGCTTAACTAACCTAATGATGAACTCACCCCAATATTTATCAATTTGGTAAATCAAACATCATCCATAAATCATTTCAATTAAGCTCTGCAAACAAACCCCCCTAATGAAAATACAATCAACTAAAAACAAACGACTACTACAAAGTATCATCGCCGAGGATTCGACCCGAGTGCTGTTATACACATTAGCAGAGCACTGGAACTTTGACCGGTCGATAGGCGAAAATCGGCCGTGCGTTTCAAATGGCTCCGTTGCCGGGGATGGTGCTTTAAGTAGTCATTAGTTTCTGGTTATTGTCAAGAAAACACAAAAAAAACAAATTTAAAAAAAATTGAAAAAAACACAAAGAAAAACCCGTCTTCACATAAAAATCATAAACTGAAAAAATACAAAGAAAAACCCGTCTTCCTCTTTCTTCAAAAATCTCTCTGAATGCCCCGTAGCCTTCCAAAAAATCCCTCAGATTTGTTTGACCCTGAAATTTAGCGAACACTTCGCCAACTTAGGAGGAACATAAGAGATACTCAAATAATTCAAGAACCAGTCCTCATCCATCCAGTTGAAATTGAAATGGAAAATCCTAGGGAACAAACCCTAAAAGAACTTGCTACCCCTGATATGAATTACCAACCTCTTGGTATTCAATATCCAAACATTGAAGCTGACTTCAAACTCAAATCGGGTTTGATTCATCTTCTCCCTCATTTTCACGGGCTAGCCGGTGGGGATCCACATATTCACCTTAAAGAGTTCCAAGTAGTATGATCTACCATGAAGCCTCAAGGGGTTTCTGAAGAACAAATCAAGCTTAGAGCTTTCCCCTTTTCCCTAGCAGATTCTGCCAAGTCTTGGCTCTACTACCTCCCACCCGGTTCCATAAACTCATAGGTTGACATGAAGAGACTTTTCCTTGAGAAGTTCTTTCCCGCTTCCCGAACAGCTTCTATCCGAAAGGAAATAAGCGGCATCCGTCAATTCCCTAATGAATCACTCCATGAGTATTGGGAGAGGTTCAAAAAGCTTGTGGCAACTTGTACACACCATTAAATCCCTGACCAACTCCTGATCCAATACTTCTATGAGGGGTTATTGGCTATGGAGAGAACTCTCATTGATGCCGCAAGTGGTGGTGCTCTGGTTGATAAAACTCCTGCAGCTGCAAGAGATCTCATAAGTAACATGGCTACAAACACGCAGCAATTCCATACTCGAGCACATGCTCAAGTGAAATAAGCCCAAGATAATCAATCCATAGAGCCCTACAAGATGACTGAGTGGATGAGTGAACTTACAGGTCTTGTGCGTCAACTAGCGGTGGCTACCAAAGCCCCAACCTCATCTTCTCCATAGTCACTATTCCCTGGACCTATCAAGAATTGTGGAATCTGCAACTCTCCATCTCATCCGACTGAATCATGTCCACAACTTCAAGATGATCCATCTGATTCATCTAGTCCAATGGAGCTCAATGCGGCATATGCTCAGCGAAACTTCAACCCTCAACAATCAGGTCAGTTTGTTAGAAACTTCAACCAACCCCACTCTGAGCCCTTCTCTTCTACCTTTAACCCACCTCTGAGGTATGGTAATCCCATTTCTCATCCTCCTCAGTTCCCTCATCAAAACCCAAACCAGTTTCAATATAGTCAAAGTGGTGGTAACATCCATCAACCTTATCCTTTTGTTCCTCAACCCCAAAGGAACAATCCTCCTCCTGGATTCCACTATCCTAACGAGTCTTCCCAATTCCCCACCCAATACAATCGCTTTCCTAAGAACCAAAATCAAGGCCAACCCAATTTGGGACAAGCCTCTTCTTCTAAACAACCATGGGAAAGTGCTGTAGAGGATCTTGCTTCCTTCACCCGTTCTAGCCTCAAGAACATTGAAACCCAAATAGGTCAACTTGCATCCCACCTTAGCCAGCAACAACCATCAAATTCATCCCAACTCCCAGCTCAACCATTACCCAACCCTAAGGGTAATGTAAGTGCAATTGCACTTAGATCGGGAAAGCAAATTGTTATGCCCCATGCTGATTGCTCTACCTCCCCTTTCAATGTTGATCTAGAAAATGAAAAGAACAAAAAGCTGGAAAAGGAACTTGAATCCACTCCTTCACCTCCTTCCATTCCTCTAAGGAACCCAATTCCTTTTCCTCAAGCCATCTCCAAGCCTAAGAAGTCCTTTGAACCTGATCCTGAAATGCTTGACATGTTTAGACGTGTTGAAGTGAACATCCCCCTCTTAGATGCCATCAAACAAATCCCTAAGTATGCCAAGTTTCTTAAGGAATTGTGCACCCATAAGAGGCAACTTAAGAACATTGAAAATGTTTCAACCCAACAGTCCATTCCCATGAAGTGCAAAGATCCAGGGACCTTCACGGTTCCATGTCAAATAGGGAGTTCCAACTTTGATGATGCACTCATAGACCTTGGAGCCTCAATAAATGTCATGCCCAAATCCATTTTCTCCAACCTTGGTCTAGGTCCCTTGCACCCAACGGGTATTTTCATTCAATTAGCCAATCGAAGCACTGCCAGTCCTGAGGGGATAATTGAGGATGTTCTTGTTCAGGTCAATGATCTTATCTTCCCAGCTGATTTCTATGTCCTTGACATGGAAGGTGAGACGACCTCTTCTCGATCTCCCCTAATTCTAGGAAGACCATTCCTCATGACTGTGAGAACCAAGATTGATGTCCACTCAAGCATCTTATCCATGGAATTCGGTGACCAACTGGTCAAGTTCAACATTTTCCAAGCCATGCGATACCCATCTGAGGACCACTCTGCATTCTCAATCCATGCTTTTGAGGACACTTCTAAGATTCAATCAAACCCCAATCCACCATGTTATTCATGTTCTAATGATAATGGATCTTGTGAAATCTGCACCATGATTAACAAAGTCATAAATGGTGAAGTTGATGTGGACCTCTCATTCATAGACTCCATCAATCTAGAGGAACTTGAAAACTCTCTTGAATCCCACATCAACTCTGATCTCTACTGCTCTACCTTGGACAGTGTTGAGGAAAATGATCCAAACCCATATGGAATCCCTTATCCTGCTCCTACCTTGTCTAGCTCTCAAATCAAGGCTGAAACTGATCTAAAACCACTTCCTTCACACCTCAAGTATGCATTCCTTTTCCATGATCCCTCCTACCCTGTCATTATCTCTGCTTCACTTTCTGAAATTGAGGAGTCTCAACTTGTTCAAGTGTTAGAGGAAAACAAAAATGCCTTAGGTTGGACCATAGAGGATATTCCAGGAATCAACCCTGCCCTTTGCATGCATCACATCCATCTAGAGGAATCATCCAAACCAATTAGGCAACCTCAAAGAAGACTCAATCCACTCATACTTGAGGTAGTTAGGGAAGAGATTACCAAGCTTCTTCAAGCTGGTATTATCTACCCAATTTATGATAGTGAATGGGTTAGTCCAATTCAAGTCGTTCCTAAGAAGGGCGGGATAACAGTTGTCACAAATGAACATGGAGAAGTGGTCACAACTCGAGTGAAAAATAAATGGCGTGTGTGCATCGATTATCGCAAATTGAATGCTGAAACACGAAAAGATCACTACCCACTTCCTTTCCTTGACCAAATGCTTGAGAGATTGGCCGGAAAGTCACACTATTGCTTTCTTGATGGTTACACCGGCTACTTCCAAATTTCAATCGCACCTCAAGACCAAGAAAAGACCACATTCACTTGCCCCTTTGGAACCTATTCCTATAGGTGAATGCCTTTTGGCCTTTGTAATGCTCCTGCAACATTACAGCGGTGTATGATGAGTATCTTTTCTGAATTCATTGAGAATTGCATGGAGGTCTTCATGGATGACTTTACCATTTATGGAGAGTCATTTGAATCTTTCTTACATTCACTATCTTTGGTCCTTCAAAAGTGTGTCAAGTGAAACCTTGTGCTGAATTTTGAAAAATGTCACTTCATGGTTTCAAATGGGATTGTTCTAGGGCACATAATTTCTCAAGAGGGTATCCAAGTTGATCCAGCCAAAATTGAGGTGATCCAATCACTTCCTGAACCCAAATCAGTTCGAGACATTCGGTCCTTCCTTGGTCATGCCGGTTTCTATCGGCGATTCATTCATAACTTCAGCAAGATTTCCCTCCCACTCACTCGTTTACTTCAAAATGATGTCACATTCAATTTTGATGAGGCTTGCAAGAGAGCCTTCATTGAACTCAAATCTTCTCTCACATCTGCTCCAATAATCCAACCCCCAGATTGGTCCTTACAATTTGAATTGATGTGTGATGCTTCTGATAGGGCCATTGGGGCTGTTCTTGGTCAAAGAAGAGAAAACATTCCTCATGTCATCTTTTATGCCTCAAAAACATTAGATGAAACTCAATCACACTACACTGTGACTGAAAAAGAACTTTTAGCTGTGGTTTTTGCCTTGAATAAATTCCGGCCCTATCTCTTAGGTACCAAAATCATCATCTTCACGGACCACTCAGCATTAAATTTCTTACTTAAGAAAAGTGATTCCAAACCAAGGCTAATAAGATGGATTTTAATGATCCAAGAGTTTGACCTTGTGATAAAAGATAAACCTGGACAATAAAACCCTGTGGCTGACCACCTAAGTAGAATTTCTAATTCTTCTCATTCTGAAATAATTGATCCTGAATTTCCAACTGAACACCTCTCATCTCTCACTCCAAAGTTACCATGGTATGCCCCAATTGTCAATTACTTGGTTTTTGGTGTTTTCCCTGAATATTTTTCAAAAGAACAAAAAGAAAATATGAAAAGTGATTCAAAGCATTATTTTTGGGAAGATAATAAACTTTGGAAAACTGGGGCTGACATGGTAATTAGGAGATGTGTTGATGAAACTAAACAATCCTCCATCTTGGAATTCTGCCACTTAATGCCTGGAGGTGGCCACTTTGGACCACAAAGGACTTCTCGAAAGGTCCTAGATTCTAGATTCTTTTGGCCTTCAATCTTCAAGGACTCACACGAGTTCTGTCAATCATGTCCCACTTTCCAAAATTTTGGCACAATTTCCAAAAGAAACGAAATGCCTCAAAAGCCATTAATCTTCTGTGAGCTTTTCGATGTTTGGGGCATCGATTTCATGGGACCTTTTCCCCCTTCCAATGGATTATCCTACATTCTCCTTTCCGTTGACTATGTTTCTAGGTGGGTCGAGGCCAAACCCACTAGGAAAGATGATGCTCAAACTGTGAGTGAGTTCCTCAAAACCCATATCTTCCATCGATTCGGAACACCACGTGCTTTGATAAGTGACTTAGGAACTCATTTCTGTAATAGAACCATGGATTCACTTTTGAAAAAGAATGGGGTTGTACATAAAACATCCACTGCATATCACCCTCAAACAAATGGAATGGCTGAACTTTCTAACAGAGAAGTGAAAAAAGTGCTTGAAAGAATTGTTAAGCCCACAAGAAAAGACTGGCCCAATAGACTTGGTGAAGCACTTTGGGCCTATCGAACAGCCTATAATACACCCATTGGGATGTCTCCATTTAGGTTAGTTTTTGGTAAAGCCTATCATTTACCAGTTGAAATCCAACATAAGTCATTTTGGGCTGTCAAAACTTGTAATTTTGATTGTGAAAAATCTGGTGAAGAAAGATTGTTGCAGTTGACTGAATTGGAGGAGCTTCGACTCGATTCGTATGAGAACTCCATTCTCTACAAAGAAAAGGCAAAGTCACTCCATGACAAGCACATTCTTCTAAAGGTATTTCATGAAGGTGAAAAGGTAATGCTCTTCAATTCTCTATTTCGACTTCACCCAGGTAAGCTCAATTCTCGTTGGGATGGACCTTTTATTATTACAAATGTTTACCCATTTGGTGCAGTGCAAGTCGAAGACCCTTCTTCAAAAAGAACATTCACGGTAAATGGACACCGGTTAAAGCATCACCATGAGAGGCCATTCACTTCAGGTTCCACATCGACTTCCATTGACCCACCACTAGATGGAAATGGCGACCCACCAAATCGAAACCAGGGGGAACCTCTTTCCCTTTAACTCTCTCTCTATCTCTTCCTCTCTCTACCTCTTTCTTCTTCTTCCTCTATCTTTCATTTTGTTACCACTTTATTCATCAAACCCTTTCTTTTTATCTTTCTTGTGTGGGTGTGTATTTTAAAAAAAAACCTTAAAAACTAAAAAAACCAAAAAACACAATTACTTAAAAAAATTACAAAAAAAAGAGTCATGCTTACTCACCATCTAGTTTTGAAATTTTGTCCAAACATTTTGGGGAGTCAAAAGGCTTGTTTTAAACTCAAATATATTGAATTTTTATCTCAAACTTGGGTAAACAATTTTGTGTCAATAACAAACATTTTGAATGAACAATTTTTGGTGGAAAATGATTCTCCCCTACCGTGAGGAATAACATTAGCCTTCATGCCAAGGTCATCTATGGCCATCTTTTTCATTGTGTGTCTTCACCACTGATTGTGAGTCTTGAGTTTGTGGACCTTCGAGCTGAATTTCCATCTTTTGTGTGCATTAATATGATAGAGGCATTTTCTAAGACACATGAGAATCAGAATAGCCAAATAGCCTCCTGTTACCCTTACATTGATCCTACTTTTGCAAGCCCCTTTGAGCCTATGAAAACCTTTCTTTTGATAGCCACATTACAAGCCTAATACCTTGTCCCACCCAACATCTTCATGGATTTTCATTGTACAATTTAATGAAATTTAAGTGTGGGGGGAATGGACTTCATTTTTGGGAGTACTTTCATTGATTTCCAATGTGTCATCATATGCTTGAGGGCAAGCATCCATTCAAGTGTGGGGGAGAGGTTGTAATTCTGTGAGCTTTGGGGTGTATATGTGTAATTGTCATTTGTACAAAAGTCATTGAAAAGTGTTCAAAAAAATGAAAAAAAATTATATAAAAAAATGAAAAAAATAAAAAAAAAGGAATGGGTTGTGTCTTGGGTGGGTCAAAAATCATTCATCATCAACCTTTGATCGTGTTATAACTACTAAAATTAGTTCCATGAGAAGATCAAGCATGGGTTGGGAGATGACTGTGAGACTTGTTTCAAGCACAACTTTCGAAAAAAAAGCAAAAAAAGAAAAAAAAGAACACTTGAATCATCTTGTATTGTGTCATTATTGGAAGTCTTCCTTGTTTTAAATATTCCATCATCTCACCCTATTCCATTTTCTATCTCCCTCACTTTTAATTCATCACACATTCATGCCCTTGTAAATATGTGTTTCTATTTCCTTTCAAATCAAATTTCAAAAAAAATGTGCATTGATTTTTCCATGTTGGTGTTTTTAACCCCTCTTTTCCTTTTGAAATTATATACCTACCATCCCATAGCCACTGAAAAACCCCTTAAAAGACCTCTTGATTCTTGTACACATTAGATTTGGGAATGGAAGCTGAGATCTCTTATAAACTCTTGATTTTCACTTTTTGTTGGTGAATGAGTGAACCTCCTAAAATACATTTTTATCATCTTGAGAGGAGTAAGTTTTGAGTGCCTACATTTTCTAATTCAAACCTTGAAAATGAAAAAATTAATTTTTTCTGATGCATTATTTTGAACCAAATTTGTGATGGAATTCAATATGGATGAGTGAAATAGCCTAAACCTCCCTTTATTAAAGGAAACAAAATTTTAATATTTGTTGGTGAGTGAAAATAATTTTTTCATGTTTTTATATTTGTTGCACATGAGGACACGCGCAAATCTAAGTGTGGGGGAGTTGATGTTATTAATATTTTCATGACTTATTATATTCCCCCTTTACTTATTTTATATGAAATGTGCATAATTTGTGTGAAATATTAATGTTTTAATATTAAGTATAATATTTGAGCATTTTTAGAAGTAGTCAAATTGAGTCAGTTTAATGTTTTAATTATAACTATCACTATACTGATCCAAATTGTGTGGTTCTTTTTATTTAGGATTCTCCATTCAATATACAACATTTCATTAGAAGGAACCATGATCCAATTCTGCCATTTGAAGGGTCATATGGTCCTCACAAACAAGACAAAAAAATCTGTGAAGAAACTGGACTATTCATAAAGATTGATTTACTGGGCTCAATCCAGAAGTTCAAAAACCTTAACTCTCCACCATAATTCGGGGGACACTACATGTCATCTTGGATAAAAATTTCATGGCCCAAATCCAAGTACAAGGGGCCCAAATAAATCTTTGAAGTCCAGCCCACCATTCTGTCCGAGAATTAA
Organism: Viscum album; assembly: GCA_963277665.1. Lineage (NCBI taxonomy): Eukaryota > Viridiplantae > Streptophyta > Magnoliopsida > Santalales > Viscaceae > Viscum > Viscum album. The sequence continues at coordinate 738,363,742 of OY728123.1, read as the reverse complement.
AATCAGTATAGTATGCATGACATATCTCCTGATGTAATCATCCAAGAAAGCTGAGATTTTGCAGTGTGAAATAGGACATGTAGGCGGCAGACTTTGTTGAATAAACCATTCGGATTTGAAGGCATCTTAATATTCAAAAACCCTTTCACATTATGGACTTCAAAAAGACTGGATTGAAATGGACAGTTTAAGTTTGTTTATGCAACCGGCCATAACTTTTTATCCTTACTTCCAAATGACTCCAAATTTTGAGAGTAGTCTTACAAAATTATTTTCTACAACTTTTAAGAAGGATATATTTGAAGATTCGGCTGTCTGAATTGACAAATTGGCGATGCAAGTGGAGGGATAGATTGGGAATGCAAACAGTCCACTTCTTGGGCTATAAATACTCTCTCCTTCTCTCCTTGAGAGGGGTTGGCCTTTCAGAAGAGAGGAGATCATATTGGCACGACCAAAGCTTTGCCAAAGGCTTGGGAGGACCTTCCATACTCAATTTTACACTTGAGACACCTTTCCTCCTCTCTTTCTTTTCACTTACTTTTGTTTTCTTCATTTTTGTAATCTTGTAATTCTCTTCCTTTGTAATTCTGTTTTAATACAAGTTACTTCTTCAATATCTCTTATTCTCTTCCATATTCTGTATTTTAATATTAATGTTCTTAAAATAGTTTAAATTCAGTTCAATCCCCTTCCCTTCTTTAGCTTCCTCATTCAATCGAAAGTTCGTTTTTAATTATCATCATTGTTCGTGTGTGTGTGTCGACGTACCACTCTTTTCTTATCCCTTTCTTTTTCTTCTCTTATTAATTTATAATCATAATAATTATAACCAGATTACTAATCACCCAAATGGCTGAGTAAATCTCTCATTGGGGTGAGTTATAATTTAGGTATGTTAAGTGATTGCGAGCTTCTGCTCGATGAATATTCTTTGAATTAACATTGTGTATGTTGGACTTAACATGTCATGGATTAATGACTTGTTTTGTTTAACATGTGGTTTCCATGGATTATTGGAACCATAAATACACAACCATAAATAAGATCTGATTGAGATTATAACCTTAAGTTAAGTTAAGTCTTGGTTTAAAGCCTTAACACTTAATAATTCTAATCAACATCATCTTGTGACATGGGTGTTAATTTAAATGCAATATAAAGCAAAGCTCGAGGATATCACAAGCTTAACTAACCTAATGATGAACTCACCCCAATCTTTATCAATTTGGTAAATCAAACATCATCCATAAATCATTTCAATTAAGCTCTGCAAACAAACCCCCCTAATCAAAATACAATCAACTAAAAACAAACGACTACTACAAAGTATCATCGCCGAGGATTCGACCCGAGTGCTGCTATACACATTAGCAGAGCACCGGAACTTTGACCAGTCGATAGGCGACAATCGGCCGTGCGTTTCAGATACCTCTATATTATCTTCAAATAATAGGAACAAAATATTACATTAGAAAAAAAATAACATAATTATAAAACATTACCGAACAATAATGTGAATAAATCTATTAAATAAACATAAGATCAAATAAAAAATCCAAACAAGGTTCAAACAAAATAATCAAATAAAGGAATATATAGCATCAAATTACATGAAATATTGAGAATTCATATGTGACTCCCTCAACCTATTTATCTCCTCCAATATTTCTTCCACTAGATACGAACCAAAGAAGAAGAAAATCCACACAACAAATTCTCCCGATGGTCCTAAATCTCGATAGACTATTCCTTGAAGGTTTCACCATCTTCAAAATCTAGTTTACCCCAATTGATCAAATGAGAATCATCTTGATGATATTAATAAATATGTAATACATGATTGATTTCATTAATCTAACTCATCTATGTGATAAGTAATAATTAATCCAACATGGATCCAACAAGACCAAACACCTCAAAATTCCCAAGTAACATGGGATAAATCTCACACCCATGACTAAACCCATGTTTCATATGACATGGAGACATATTCAAATAAATGATATATCCAGTGTAAATATTTAGAGTCCTCCTACTAAGATAAAATTAGGATATCGTAATATCATTCAACACCTTCATTGGCCTTTGAATGAAATGAAAATTATATGCCATATTCTTCGCCAATCCTGGTCCATGAATTGTTGACTATCTGACCTTAGTCCAAAAAATTGAATAATGACAAGGATGAACATAAAAAATTAAACTAATCCATTCCAATTTTAATATGATCATTATTATTATAGGTGAACCCCATCAAGGGTAATTCATTCACATGCGTTCCTTAAAAATTTATAATTCATGCATGAAAAATTTTCTCAAACATCTCATAAGTCCATAATTTCTAGTCATCCTTATATGGATGAAATATGGTGTTAAGGAAGAATTATGTTCCAAAACCATATTAGAGACCCCTTTATTCCCCATAGGAAAATTGGGTATCACAATTAGATGTGATATTCTTCATAACTCCGTGAATCCTCACACTATCCTCCATATACTACATTAATAATACCTCTTCTAAGATTTAATATTTAATCATTAATAAGTAAGTTGAATGCTTCAAACAGTCAATGATCATGCATATAACATCATAACCTCCTATAGACCTGGGTAAATAGGTTACAAGCATCATTAAATTTTCCACTCACTTACATTGGGGAATATCTAGTGGATGATGAAAAAATTGAAACATGATTTTTATCCTTCATATTACAGAAGAACTAACACCTTGAGTAAGATTCTACATCATACTTAATCAACCGATACCCCCAAAACTGATACTCAAAGAAAAAATACATCTTTATCACACAATGATATACTACTAATGTTGAACTGTGGAACTCATGGAGAACCATGACACACATTTCTAAAGGAATGGAAATATTTCCCTGGAATAGCACCTGATGTGTTCCATCCATATACCATCCCACATGAGCATCGACATAGAGAAATTGATCACACCAAACCACTTCTTTGGGATCCCCATGAATGGATTCCTCCACCTAGGACACTATTTATGATTACAATATCATCTAATAAATAAAACTTCTTCCATCCACTTCCTCCAAATTAATGTCCAATAAATCTAACTCCACTATCAATCTCTAAGAGTACCTAGACATATGTGCAGAACAACTATGCAAATATCTTCTAAAGGAATTGACTCTAATATTCCATTTACATGGTATTAAAAAAAATATTGATTTTTTCATAATAACTATATCAATAATTGATTTTAAATTTCAATTAAAATTATAAGAATAAATATTTCATACTATTGTGATATATGAAGACATTAAAGTGTTAACCGGTAAGATAGTATTTCCATAGTTTCAAAGAAAAACAATCATTTTTGGATTATTATCATGGGTGAAATAGTTACCTCCATGGGGATATAACTATCATGATACTTAAGATATAACTTCCCAATGTCACATCAATATGAAACCCAAACCAATATGTGATTTGTAATAATAAAACTCATGCGCAACACCCTCCTCTAGTAGGAAAAGGACTAGGAAATTGACCAGATTCTACATTATATAATCAAAATTATTTTTAAACTATACAACCAACAAAAATGGTTGATCCTTTAAATTAAATTTCTTTATATGAATCACAATCTCAGAGAATCTAGGTACAAACCTTCTATAATATTTAAACAGAATAATGAAATTTCATACCTATTTGACATTCTAATGAGATAAATTAGAAACAAATACATCATTATTAGAAGGATCTATTAATAAAAAATGAGATAAGTCATGCACCATGTAATAGAAATAAAAAGACCAAAACCCCAACATTGATAGCTTCCCCAACATATGGTTAAACCAATGAACCCCAACATGTATCACAAATACTCTAGTTTCTCCCCTAATACAATGAAAACATAAGGACTCCATTGATAAAGGCTATAATTAACTAGTCTAGCGAGTCATAGAACAATTCATTCATCATTCATGTGGAATTGGATGAAACATTCATAACACTAAATAGTATCATATTGAACTCATAATTTCCATAATAACAACCAAAATTATTCTTTATAATATATTCATCCTTTACTCACATCTCATAATATCCTAACCACAAGATGATACTCAAGAACTAACTATTTCTATTTAATTGATTGAATAAATAATAAATCTATGTGAAAGGATAGTGGTTCCTCATAGTCACCTAATTCACTTGACAGTAATCGACACAAAACATTGACTGCCATCTGAGTTCTTCGTAAACAGAATTGGATCTCCCCAAGGTGACAATCTAGGTCGAATGAATACTCTATAAAAGAGATCATCAATCTATTTAATTACCTATCAAAGAATATAATGGTCCATCCAATATTGAGACATCAATATCAAAGAAACACCTAGTTGTAGCTCTATCCTAAACATGATCTCTCATAAACTAGGTAGTGACATAACCTCTTCAAGAAGACATGGGGGTACTATTCAACAACCCCAAAGAACACCACCTTATGACCATTAATTAAACTTAACATAAAACTAGAAAACAAGATATATACTCAACATGCATACAATCCATTCAAGGGTATCACTCACCAAAAAAAACTTTTTTTCCTTCCTCAACATCATTGAATATGACACACCTTCTAATAAAGTGCATTATAACTTAAAATTATTACAAAAAATCCATGTTAATGATGATGTAATATGAATGTACCTAGAAACATATGAAATCTTGAAAATTTAATTGCTCCCTTAGAACCAATTCACAATACACACACATGTCAAACATGCAACATCGGTCTCCAAATGGCAGAGTCAATTCCAAGGGAACAAGTAGTATCTCCACCTCAAGCCCCAAATAATAAATTAGGGTGGGTCAAAAGGGGGTCCGTAGATCATGAATCAAACATTCCATGAACCCTTTTATATGATAGGTATATAGTACCTCTTATTAAATCAACCTCACCTGATGCTATAAACACTAAGTAAAGCATCTGAGTGCTTATTTATACATAACCTCCTTTTCCCAGATGGAATCTAACGTCACATCAACTCTATACTTTCTATCTATATAGATAAGGGATATAATGATGTAGTACTATTTCTTACCCATCCCATCTATGCAAATCATAACCTAGGATACCCACTAGATAGTACTAGCTTGGATGATACTGCTTCCAAGGCTAGGGTTAATGTTGTCTACAATACATTTTCTAATTGTTGAAGTTGTTCAATGACTCTCTCTTTTGATGGTTTTGAATTTCCCAAGAGTAAAAAACAATTAGTGAACCGAGGGAATAATTACAAGAAATTCCATCACAAATTGAATTATTTGAAGAGGTTGACACCAAATCCATGTTAAATAATACTTCATATTCTTTTAAAAATATAACAAATATGTTCAGGTCACATATCTTCTACTATGAAATCATAGGAGACTCCCATCCTATGACATCTTGCTCATAGGTAAAGTCTTCTTGAGGAACAATTCATTCTCCATGGAATCAATATACAAATTAAATATAAATAGAGTGACCTAAAACTAGATCTTGATATGAAATTATTCCTCACAATGCCTTTCCCTAGCCTTATTATATAGATAATGGACTGAAAGATAATGTAGGAGGTTCTTATAGTAGATACTGAACTCCCAAACACTATAAATACCATATCGATGGGTAAAGATCTCATTATGACAATATTAAATAGTAGTAAAAGATGGAAATTCATCCTAAAACTGATCCCTAAAATTTTCCAATGAAGTAAATGAATCATCATGATCCATAAGGAATAAAAGCGACCCCTATCAAGTTAATCTATGCAGCATCATAAAGACTAAAAAAATATCGTTCTCCTTATAAGAATGGATAAAACTGAAGGATATATCCACTTATTATATCCAATACACTATATATAAATCTAAAATGAATACGTATTAATTATATTGATCCTAGAACTGGAAATCTTAGAGTGACCTCCTCTAAAGGCCTTCTTCTTCAATATCTACTCAACAAAGATCCGTTGAAACATCCTACTAAACATATTCTAAAAGAACCTAACAGGTATTTTGACCCAATTTCATATCAATATAAGATAAAACAATAGTTACTACTAATCCCAATACCAAAAAAAAATTTAGTTTAATTTATTAACTAATTTATTTATTTTAACTTATATCCTATTTTCTACCCTAAATTCAAAAACATGTTCATAAAATCATGATACATTATTATCTCCTAGGTCTCTACCCTATGACCAACATTAATTTACATATAATATCCAATAAAATTAAAGGCCTTTGGGTAAAATAAAATGTGGAAATAAAATCTTGTTTCCTAGCCAATCTCGTTTTTTATAGCATGTATTAATCTTAGATGATGTTGTATCTATACTAACCCATGCATTCTCATAAGTTTTGAACACCAAAATCCATAAAATATCTCAACTATCAGCCTATGATAATACTATTTCATGAACTCTCACTCAAAAGTTATCCCTTTTATGAATAAAATTAAGAAATATATATTATAACCCCTACGGTCTTCCACTAGTCGGTCACATGTTGGTGACTAGCACTGAAAGTATGTCAATCACACACATTTGCGGCATTACCCTCTATAATGATTATGGAGTAAGAGATAATGTAAAAATTAACTTCCAAACAACCCCCTTGATAAATAAATTAATTAATCCCAATATATTTAATGTCTTACATAAAGTGAAAAAAAATACTTCAAACGCTAAAATTAAAAATAGGCATTGACCACAAACACAGGAAATACCGCACTACTGCTAAGAAACTCCACTGATCTAGTAATTTCTTACACAAACACCTACATATTCTTAATGACAATAAAAATAGTTTTTATATACATATTTTGAGAATAACATGTATAATCAATAATATAATACCAAAAAACACTCATAATAAATGTGAAAGAATCATAATAAATCACATTGAATATAAAAATGAAACTAACAAATCAAATAAACAAGTTTTACGAGTCTTCCATACTCACCATGGATTACTAAACAAAAAAATCATATAAATGAACCATTATATATCAAATCACATATATATGTGTGTGTGTGTGTGTTTTTTATGTACCCAAATTTGAATTCTCTATTGGGGTTTCACTCTCACACCCCAATAACTACATTCTATTTTTATCCCTCCTATATATAATTCTATACCTTTTCATATAGTATCACTACCATATCTATATCCTATAAATCCCGAAATATCTCATTATCATCATTCCAAAATATTAACCAACTATATTCCTGGAAACCACTATAGACTGTGTAATGAATTATACCTCAATCCATCACAACCCATGCATGCACACCCATTGAAATCGGAAACCACATTTTATTGATACAATTATGTGTTATACCTCAAGATGTTACATCCAAAACACAAATTTATAGTAAACCATGAGCCATCATAACCAAGGTAGGGATACAACATACATAGTTATCCATAATATCACATGATACACCTACTCATTTATGTCTTATGGGAGAGTGGGGGAGAGGGAGAAGTCAGACTTCTATTACCTCATCATCCAAGATGATGAAAAACAACCCTTAAAAAAATTTGGGTCTTGGTATACCTATTGATATAGGTGGGTTAGCATGTGAAATTATATAATATAGAATAAAATAATGCATGTACCATATTAAGGGAATATTTATTTCCTCAGGATAATCTTCTGTTATTGTCACACTGGACCCATAAATTCCACTACAAAGGTAACAATGCAAAATAAGAACACAATAATCATGCTAATTATTAATTAATTAATTATCCATTAATTATTTATTACCATTTTAATTTTTTATATTTACATTTTAATATCCAAATCCAAGTATTGATGACATTATAACTTATTTACATAATTTTTCATGAATATCATCTTTATTTCTGAACATTATGAACCTAACCAATTCATTTATTATTTAGATTATCATTTCTCAACCATTTTGCTACTATATAAACCATCCTAAGATACCAATTAATATATCCACATAGATTTCCCAACATTAAACTGTTTTAAGTATTTGAAACTAATCAAGTATGATATCATCCGTCTATCAGACCATCAAGAAATCCAAAAGGAATATTAATTTTATATTATTGAAAAATCTATTGTCATACCTCTTACAAGATCACATAGTGTACCACAACATTTTAAATAGTATATAATAATTTCTATAACCATCATTGACATCCACCATCACTACAACATCGGCTACTAGCCCATTGTTTATCAAATAATAACAATCTTCTGTCAAATCAACCATAAGAATCATACCATTTGTCATCAAGGTATAACAAAATGACATTATAGTCAACACATCAAGGAACTAAATCACTATATTTCACATATATTTCACATATATTTTTCTCACCTAGGAAAATGAACTAGTGCCATGGAATCGAGGTATTTAAACCTCCCATAACATGGCATGGGATAGTTCCAGAATAAAAATATATTCTTATAAAAGAAACTATTTTATTTCCATATTTAATTTAACAATCCATTAATATTAGGTTATCCACATTAGATAACTTTAAAACATTATCTAACCATATATAAAGAAGAAAACAAACATGCTTTTATGAATTATTCCCCAAGTTAAATCAAATCTAATATGATAAGTATCCACTTTGATAGTTAATCTTCTATTAGATTTTATCATAATTTTCTATTACACTGTGTTTAATATTCAGGAATTTTAATCATTCTAAGAAAAAAAATACAAAAAATAATTCCAATAATATACCAAAGAACCCAATGAACAAATAGAGTAACATAAGAACAACCATATGAGACATGTTTTCACACCACAACCATCCATTTAATTATCCATATGAAATATTAATCATCTTATAGAATTTATAATTTTCATTTCTTTTCATTAAATTTAAAAATTTATAAAAAATATCATCATAAGATGAAAGTAGTTAACACCGTAGAAAGAGATTATTAATTTTGTTCCATTAATTTCTAGATTAAGGTAGTTTAACCCATTATGAAAAGGAATTTATTTAAAACTCTAATTTAATTCATGAATTAATCGAAAAACATTATTCTATGAAAAGTAATTGATTAAAATTAATAAATTATAAAAAATTATGCATCAATTATTTTTTCCATATAACTTGTATATTACTGATTAATTGTTCAACATGTGATTTCCTTTTTATATTATTATATTATTAAGGTAAATCAAAACCATATAGAAAATTAGATAAATAAATATTAATTCACTCTTACACATAAATAAAATGACATGTAACATATCCCCTAACATGGTTAAAATGGAATTATTCACCGAGAAAGTGGGGATAATCAAGAACAAACTAACAACAAAGGAAACAACACAAAAAATGATGTAAAGACCACCAGAACCTATTTATGATGACCCAAAATAAATTCTAACTCAATTTATAACCTAAAATAGAGGAAACCAACCTAAAAGACCATCCCAAAGAGACTAAAGACATGGGAAATGCAGTGTATAGGGTAAAAGTGATTATACCTTGATTCGAGACTCCAATTTGAAAGTACAAGGTGTTGGGACCCATCATGGAATGGATGAAGAGGGGTGAGAGGAATATTAATTAACTAGGGTTTGAGAGAGGGAGAAAAAAATTATACTAAGGTAGATCGAGACATCTATTTATATAATAAGTTTGAAATCCGTCATTATAACATGGTTACCCCCTAAACATGTAGTGTTTCCCCTTGATGAAAGTATATTCAACTTTTAAGGTGTTAATCCCAATGATCTCACAACGTTGAAACCAATATAAAACCTTTTTGACCACCATGATGACATCTACCATGATGTAGAACTGAAACCCAAGATTTTTTACCCCCACCATTCTTAGAACTACGATGTGACAAGATACACACTATCATTCCTCAAAATAGACTCCCATGTCATTTAGTCTTTACTATTTCTCAAATGATAATCTCAAAATAAAAACACCTTATGAAATGGTGAGACAAGCTGTTTCACTAATCATGGTGCACATCGTCGCCAAATGACTAATTCCACAGAAGATATCAAAAAGTCATGTCTAAAATAGCATACCCCCTGATTAGCATCCCAATAGGATTGAAAATTGGCTAGCACCACACCCAATACCATGACACAGATACCATTAAAATGACCAATATAAAACTCTAACCTCTAAAATTCCTCTTAAATACCTCACAAAACATTCTAACCTTGGGGGAATTCAAAAGTAATTATTTTAGAATTATGGGGCATTATGACCATATTATACTGACATATCACATGAGCCACCATCTTACACTAATATCAACTAATTCTTTATCCATGTTTCATAATTAAGATTTATTTTCTTATAGAATGTGTTCTACATGGGAATAAGTTAATTTTAGAGTAAAATCATTTGTACCAACAGGTGAACTTATTTCATTCATTTTATAATGTTATATTTAGTAAATTGAATCAAATTACATAGAATAGTCTGAAAATAATTTCTCTGAAACTATAATTTTTATTTATCCCAAAACCAAGATGATTCCAATATAAATATAGATGTTTGATTCTATGAAATTTTCTATCAATTTTGTTAGATATGGAAAATTTTACTATAGTTTTATGATATTATGATATATTTATGCCTATAAATTTTATAAAAATAACTTTTAATCACAATTTTTTATAGAATTTATCCTTAATTATTTCAATAATATTTTTAAATATTCTCTTTCCATTGATATTAACGATTTTATTTAAATAATATTTTGAATGTTATATATTCAACAATAAAATTTAATATTGTAATATAAAAGTTTCTTTATGAAAAGGTTGTTAAAGTATACTATTTTTGGTTGAAAACACGTTTTCTCATTAATAATTGACTAGAACAAATAATTCATTCATATATATGAACTCAGTATTCATTACCTCCAGAAAAAAGGTAAAATGTTTATTACTATTTGATTTTCATAAGACATGGATATTTTTAAATAAACAACAATTCTTTAAAACATATAAAATTAACCTAGTTCAATAAAAAATTATCTTACTTTTATATTGTTTCTTATAAGCGTAAAATTATTTTCAAAAATTTATTCTTATTTTTTCAAATATTAAATTATTCCTTAAAAAATAAAAAAAATATTTTTATGTTTACTAAAAAATATTTCATTATTTTTCTAATTAAAAACCACTTTTTTTTAATTATAGTTATAAAATAGTTTATATAATCACTAATTATATTTATTCATCAATAATATGGGTTGACTATATATAATTCATATTATATATTTATCATTAATATAGTAGATAACATTTTTTTATAATTCAGTTAAAAAATTGAATTATTTGTTATTTTTATATCAGGATTAAATATGAAACTTTTAATGTGGAGTAGAATATGTTTTTATCAAGAAAAATGTGATTTTATTGGTTTATAAAAATATAAATTCATCTATATATTCAATTTTTTAAATTTCATTTCCAATACTCTCAATGATTTTATTTATGATAATCTTATATATTTGTATGGAGAATGATCAAATTTTTAATTAGGGTAAATATGTTTTGGATAACCATTTTTGACTTGAATTAATCAAAAACACTTCAATATAATATCTTATATGCTAACATTTATCCAAAACATCAATTTATAGTGGGAATTGATATATATATGTCAATAAGCATGAAACATTCCAAAAACCATATCATTAAAAAAGGAATACATATTATCAATTTTTTCATAATAATATAGGATAATGATCCCCGTATTATTTGTGACTTTGAGGAATAAGAACTTTATAATAAGTTGTATGAGATTATTAGAAGGATTTAAAATGAAATTTTATCATCAAAACTTATATATAAAACATCCTAAATATTTTAAAATGAAAATAATGAAATAGGATGATAAATTAAATTTAGGGAAATTTTTCTCAATCCCTTGGTTACTTGTTGGAACAAATCATAAATGAAATTAAATTTTAATGTGTTCAGAATTATCTAATTCTTCTTTTCATAGTTCAAATTGGTTTAAAATGATCAAATATGAATTAAATAATCAATGTTAAGTTAAAAATATTAGTTTTCATTATTATTTGGGAAAATTATGATCGAGTAATTTGTAAAATATAAGAACAAATGGTGCTTTAATAACCAAACATGATCCATTTTCCATTAGAATATAAGATAATGAATCTAATATATTTTTTCAATAATAATAGTAAAAAATAGATTACTCTAACATATTTGGATCTTACAAATTATTAAATTTGAATTTTTAGATCAATAACAATTTTGAAGTGTCATAGATACAACAAATATTCAAAACAGGTCAAATAAGAAAAATATATTATAAAATATTTGTAAAATGATAATAGTATTTTTTTTAACCCTTAGGAACACATGATGAATTAATTAGATGTGTGAGTCCCTTTTAATGATTAGAAATGAAAATTTATAACTACAACTCATTTTTTAAGGAATGTTAAATGTTCAAAACCTATAAAACAAATTAATTTTCTCATATTTTTTGGAAAATGATGAATTAATAATATTTGACATATAGAAATTAACCATGCATCAATCTAACGTCTTCTATGATTGGTATCATCCCATGTGTATTTAGTTGTTCAAAATGGTATTTAATTGAAAATTGTGTGTGAAATGATAAAAATAGAGATAATAATATTAGTTTTTCATAAGAAATTTGAAAATTAATTCAAATGTAGTTTTAATTACAAGAAAATTTAGTTAATTTATCTGATGTGTGGTGTAATCAATAGCATTATTGTCTATTTTTTAAAATTTAAACATTTTCAAAAATAATTAGATATTAATAAAAATCCAAATTCAGTCCATTTTGTATGAAAATTTTGGCAAATGATTATATTCAATTTGGGACCTGTAAGAGTAAAAAACATGTCTATCAAATTTCCAATATGATATGAAATATTAAATTTTCATTTCGCAACAAAAATAACTTCCCAGGTGTTAAATATGTGGCATACATTTTTAATAGAGAAAAAAACTCAGTTTATTATAAATAGATAAGACAATGATCCCCAAATTATTTTTAACCTATATGAATAAATGGTGCATGAATTAGATATGTGAGGTTATTGAAATTATATAAAATACATTTTTATATTTACAGCCAAATTTTTAAATGTGCCTAAAAATCTAAAATCTCTCAAGAGAACTTGGTTTGTCAAGAAAATTTAGTAAGATTATACCCAATGAATTTATGAATTTTAAAAATGAACCTTACATTACTTGTATACCTATGGTGATCAAAATTATTCAAATATTATTTTAATAGTACTAATTTCTTTATATTTTATTAATGATTGTAAAAATATAAAAACATATCTTATAAATTTTCTTTTTGATGAAATTGTAAGATAATTATTATCAATTAATTTGTTAATTGTAGGAATAAATGGGGTATTAATATAATGTTTTTTCTACAAGATATTAAAATAATATTATCTATAATTGAAACCCTTTAACGTAGAATGGTACTTTAAAAAAACAACCAAACATGATTTTTCTACCATAAATTTTTTTTACAATGATTCTAATTTCAATTATGACCCATAGTTGAAAACAACATGTCATTCTAATATTTAATGTACTAAAATTATCCAAAGTGAATTTTTTATAAGTAAAAAAAAATTCAATGTTTCAAAATTTATATGGATATTCAAAATGGAGAAATTATATTGATTAATCATAATTATTTTAAATGTTACTACAGTTATTTTTAACATTTATGAAAAAAATGATGCTTGAAATTGAATGTAGAATTTTTCAAAATGATTGAAACTAGATTTTTGAAAATAAAAAATTATCTTTTTAAAATATTAAAATGTTCTGAACAAATTAAATGAATTTGGATGCTTGGAAAATTGATGACCCATAAGAATTTAATATACATTAATCTGACATTTGACGTTATCATAATTATCAAACTTTTCTTTTTCACAGTTTATACTGGTTTTGATCTATCATATGGATACCAAACAATTAAAATTTTATTAATTTTATAGGTTTCACATCAATAGATAGGTCAATTATTATCAATAAATTTTTGTTCTATAATAATTAATAATGTATCTATCCAAAATACATTTAAGTAAAAAAAAATATAAAGATTATTTTATTTAATAAAAACCCCGTGTAAAAGAGTTTGAGATCCAAAAAAATAAAAACATTATCAATTATATATAATTTTTTTAGAAAATTATTATCACATTATTTGTTACATGTAAGAGAAAATTGAATGAAAATTATATGTCAAATGTTCTAGAAATTATCCATATGGAATTTATAAAAAAAATATCTTAAAGGTCAGGAGTGTAATAAATGTTCAAAATGGAAATAAAGTTTTGTTTTTAATAAAACATTTCATAAAAATAACCTTATATATTTTATGATGACTAAGATTTTAATACACATCAATTAGACATCAGGGGTAATAAAAATGATTGAAAATTTATTTTTATAATTAATACTCATTTTCAAAAGAGATTAAAATGTTTATAACATAAAAAATGAACATGTAGATTTCATGAAATTTGAGGTCAACATTTATAAGGATCACATTAGATAGTGATGATGAAATATTGTATTTATTTCCAATAAATGTTTTCAATTAATTTTAATTATATTAAAATAATATGTGGTTGAAAATACATATGGGTTTTTTATATAAGTTCACCGTAAGTATAATGTAAATCCATTGGAAGTTTATACTCATGGTTAGTGAAACCATAAGAAGTAAGAACACCCATTGATGCATGTTATTTGAGTGAAGGATAACATAAAATAAATTTATTATAAGTTAATTTAAAATGGATGTCTTGTTTTAATGATAATAATAAATAGAATTTGAATTGAATGCTGAATTTTTTTTAAAGAAACTCAATTAAGTCACTGGAAGTAGTAGATATAAATCAGATGTTTATTAAACTAATTTTCAGTGGATTCACTTTGGAATTTATTTATTAATGGTATCTATATAGAAAATATATAATTTAAAAATTTATCAATCTATAAGAAGATGGTTACAATGCAGATGGGAAGGGCAGACAATAATCACCTTGTGTGGGGTAGAGCAAAAAAAAAATTAAAAGAACTATGTTTTTTAAAATTAGGTTTTAGCAATTTGAAAAAATTTAAATAAATTTAGGGTTTTTATAATTTTTAAAATAGTTATCATGATGAATAAACTTCTTTCACACATCTTTATTCAACGAGGAATCAGTATTGTGGTTTACATTTCTTCTTCTAATTAAATGGAATCATGAACCTTGTTCATAATTCTTGTGTATCTAAAAAACATGAGGATTGATTGAGGTGCACACCTCCTTCCAAGAGAATACTATAACAAGAACCACCCTCTTATTTCTCCCATTATTCCCATGCTAATTTTCAGCGATGCTCTGATGAATTAATTTCTCTATTTCTAAATTTATTATTTTCTGCCTTTGGCAATGTAAAATTTCATTGGAAATTTTTTTGTTTTCATTTTTTTTATTTTTTAAAATGATTTATATATTTAAATTATAAGATGATATAAATTTATTATTTAATTTATATGTTATTTATATGATTTATATTATGTTGAATATTTTTGGAAATTAAAATTGGATATTTCGATAATTTATGATTTGTTGAATTATGAGGTATTTTGTATAAAATAATATTATTTGTATTTAGGAAAAATATAATTAGTTACAATGTTTATATCTATAATTATAATAGATAATATTAATAAATATGATTGAATATATTTATATGTTAATAAGATATTACATATTATATTTATATTAAAATAAATTTACAATATGTTATTTCATAAATTAAATAATTCTATATGATTATTTTCTAAAAAAAATTTAATACTAATAATATTTGGAAAACATATTACTTTTTTTATTTGAAAATAATTATGTATATGTTATGTTATTTATCATATGTAAATTTCATTATATTTACACTATATTATTTGATATATATAAAAATAATATTGTGAACTTAATGGATTTTTTTTAAAAAATAATATCAATAATATCTTCAAAAAAATATCTATTATAGATAATAAATTTTAAGAGTTATTATGTATAAAATGATAGTATTTATAATCTGGAAAAGATAATTACTTATAAAGAATTTATATATGATTTTAAAATCAGATGAAAATATATCATTGGTTATATAAATATAGGAAATGTTATTTTATTTAATTAAATTTAAAATATACTATTACAATAATTTTTTACCAATAATTATATATATAATTATGTGCAATTAACCATAAAATAATATTATTTCTATTTAGATAAATATAATTTCTTGCAAAAATTTATATGTATAATTAAAATTAGGATATTAGTAATTAAATTTGAATATATTTATTTGTATTTATAATACAATATATTATTTTTTATATTTAAATTATTTTATCATATATTTTTAGATACATAGATAAATAAAATTATTTTAACTAAATTTTGTTTAAAAAATATATAATTAATAATATTTTATAAAAACTAGTATAAAGATTATTTGAGTATGAATATATATATATATATATATTATAAAATTTATCATATATAAATTTAAATGTATTCATATTTAAAAAATAATAACAAATATAGTATTTCATTTAAAAATATTATCACTATACATTTACTATATGCATTACATATTAACTATCTAAAAAAATAAAATTAAATATCATTGAGTGATAATTGATCTTGAGATGAGTAACCAAATATAAGATTCAAATTATATATCATAATTATTTTCTATTTGGTTATATTTTTTTAGTAATTTAATTTTCCTCCTTGGATGATGTCATGTGTGTCATCCCTCTCTCTATGAGTATAAAGTCATGTGTATCCATGGTAAAATATTTTCTATTCCAATTCCATAGAATCCATTACTTTTATGTGGGTAATATAGTAATAAAACAATACTCTACAGGAGGTGTTTATGTTCAATGTTTTTTTATACACCAGGACTCAAAGAAGAATGATAGGTTCTAAAATATGAGAAAATGGAGGCTCAAGGAGTTTACCCCTATTCTTTGGTTGGTTAATCAATTAATGATAATCCAATATTTAGAAATAGTCTCATCCTAAAGTCACCATCATTTATATATATATATTATCAAATATAATTTAAATTAAAGACATATTATATTTTTATAATAGTTAATTAAAATGGAAAAAATATCATTTCTTATTTAAATCTCTAATTATATATTTGTATATATTATTATTATAAAAAATGTTAAGATTTATCTTTAAATGTCATCATTACTTAAATAAATGTTTAATAATATATATAATTATATTTATAAATATTATTAATAAATATTTACTAAGTGAAAAACATAAGAAATATCCTAAAGAATAGTATAAGAAAATAGAGTGATAACTAATCCTAAGAAGGATGACCTAATTATTATTGTGATTTAATGTGTAATTATTTGTTATGGGGTTATATAATTTTTAATAACAGAATTTTAATTCCTTTTTAATGACATGTGTGTCATCTATATCCCTATAAATATAAATTCCTTTATGTTTACAGTAAAATATTATGTATCCCATACCCCTTGAACCCTCACTTACATGTGAGTATTATTGTAATAAATTTATTCCCTGCAGGAGGTATTCATGTTCAATGATGGATTTATACACCATAGAATAAATAAGATTAACGACTACTAAAATTTGAGATAATAAAGACTCTAAGATCCCCCCATAGGTTTTTTTGGTTATTGATTAGTAATAAACTAATACATATAAAATGTCTCAAGATGAATTAAACATCATTTAATTATAAATTAATTAAAAAAATTATGCATTTCATGATTCTCAATATATATATATTATAAATTACTAATTTTTCTTTCTGGATAATCATGTGTATGTTTATATACTAAAATAGTGATGTTATATATAATGATTATATATTTAGCTATATTTTTTCACCTACAAAAGTAGTTACCCTTCGTGAATGTGTAGCATTGGAAGAAGATCATAAGAATATTAATCATTGCTGAAAAATAAGGACTTATCATGTAATTGCATCAGTCATATATTGACATCTTCTATATTTTGATCATTTATAGAATGATTTATATCGTTTTCTCTATGACGAGGAATGGGTGGGAGAATCACCGTTGTTTATAACATAGTGAAATAATGGTATAACTTAATTATATGTCAGTATTTCTATTATTAATGAGGTGTGACATACAACTATAGAACCCTATTATGGGACTTATATTGATGTCGGTCATTCAAAACAATATCATTCATTTTCATCTCATATTACTCTAGTAATAGAAACTAATTATGAATAATATGATCATAAGGTGGAAAAAATATCTATGATACAAGCCTATTGATAATATTGATTTAATAAAAGAGATTTTCTTTGATGAGGAAGTATTTCATGATGAAACAAGAGATGATGTGGGTTTAGAGGAAGTGGCCAATGAACATTATCAGGTTCCTTTGATCGGTAGGAATGAACTAGTGAGTGGTAAAAATTATCCATTATTTACATCCATAGTGGAGGTAATGTCATGGGCATATGAGTTTGATTGGGGTGTCATTACAGTAAGAAATGAATTCCCAAGAAGTCTATGTAACATATTTTTTGTAACTAATATCATCTTGTATAATGGATTAGAGTTTGAAACTAAATGATCATTGAAAAATGTGGTTAATAAACACCATATAGTGAGGAATCTTTTATTTGTGGTTGATGACTCCAATAAGGAAAAATACCACATTCGGCGGGACAAACACATCTTGTAATTTAAAATTTTCACACATTCAATATATGATAATTTTTTCATGTTAGAATATGACTATTTTTGAAGTCCCATATCCTTGTGTGCACCCAAAACTATCATAGGATCATTCCACATAAGATTTACAGTTTATGTCTACTTCATTTTTTTACACTATATGAACATGGAAGGATGTTCTTTCGTAACTTTTTTGAGAATGAGTGTTGTATTTGTTCAAATACTGGATTTCTAATTCCATGAATGGATAGAAAAAACATAACAATGTTATAAAATTGTATGATCATTTTGATGAATCGTGCAATGTTTTTCCAAGATAATGGGATTATTGCCTCTAAAAAACTAGTAATCTATCATCTCAACACTATTGAGTATGTCTCCCATATAATCATATTGATAAAGAAGGGATATTCTATAGGATATTCATGCAATTCATACAAGTATTTCCTCATTTAATTATTTAAAACAAATAATTCGGGTTGGTATAAAATTTATTTTTGGAAAGTATAATAGTATATTACTTATTTCTTCAATAATGGATGGAAATTGTGTGCCTCTACCACTAAAATACAATATTGTTGAGAAGAAGAAAATTGAATCATGGATTCAGTACTAATAATATATATTCATGAATGTTATGAAAATAAAAGGATTTTTCTTAATATATAATTACCATAGAGTGATTATAGATTTTTTTAACAATGATGTGTTTTCATTGAAGGAACCTAATGGATATTATCAATTTTTTATCAAACATATTTTCCATAATAGATAAAAGAATTTTAAAGATGTGGAAATAAAGAGAAATATCATAATTTTGGGTAAATTTCATTAAACTAATTTATTTTTTAATATTTTTTGTATCATTTTAAATTAAATTATTTCTTCTTCTTTAGCTTCATGAACCACAACATATAAAATTTGATGAGTCTTAGGAATGAATTCAATAAGAAAATAAAGATGTGAATTATTATATAATGTATATTTAAAATTAAAATGTTCATTTAAATATTATGATGGTTAGATATGTAGACATAAGACCACTATGATTATAGTTTCAAAAAATGAATTCTTCTATGGTGTTCATAAACAATTAATAACATTCTTAGTACATGATACATTCTATAAATATGTGAAGAACTGTGTCATATTATCCCAATAGTCATAACATGGGATACAATAAGGGTTTTAAATTGGTAAAATATTCGAAAATAAAATTGATAATATATTATCAGATGCACAATCATTTCATGTTTAAATTATTGATCTATCCGGGAGTCGGTTTTAGGTAACCGAGTGTTACAACCCGCTCAACGGAAGCTGTGGTTGAGTTAAAGTGGTATTACTAGAGAACATTTACTATGATTGTGTTTATTTCTCATAATTGAGGTATCCCTATGCACATGTCATTATATCTTGTCCATTGGGGAACTTAACTTTGGAAAAAAAATTAATCTAGTATATCACTTGACCAATCTTGTTTAATCCTATTATACAACAAAGATGTTTGTTGGTGATTTTAATTATTATAACTTACTTACTAATTATCCATATTTGGTCTCTAATATTACTAGGTTTTTACCTGAGGGAGGCCAAAGTTTTCTTATGTTTTAAACAAGATAGGCTTGCCTCAGTAATAGGGAGTGGTACTACAATGTAGTATATGTAACAGTTAGGTTATACTCGTAATAAATGTCCCAATATAGAAATAAATAGCTCAACTTTACATGATTGTTGACATTTTATATATTTTTTATCTTTATTGTTTAAAAATATATTGTACTATGTCCTTTATCATGTGAGATTCACTTATAATGTTATTCTATATAAGTTTATAATAAGCATGTATTTTAGTATTTCATGACTGTTTATTATTTTGGATTAGATTAGGATATTTTAGAATAGTCCAGAACAATATATATATATATATATATATATATATATTAAAAACCAATAAAAAATTTAACATACTATATAGGCCCATAATAAATCAATGAATTTAAATGTTATTGAAATACATCATCCAAATTCATTTTTAAAATACATATAAGACTGATTAAAGGAATATCATAGTTTTATAACCGTAGTCAAATAAATATATAATCTATGTATAGGTAAAATAAATATTCATAAATATAATATATGAATACATAATGGTGAAATATTTCCACATAAATCTAAAAAATTACCAAAAAATATAAAAACATGAGATTCATATAATAAAAATGCAAACAAGTTTTTTCCATTTTTTCTTTGAAGACCATCTCGAGCATCGACATGTTCCTGTCTGTATTATTATTTAAAATCCAATAAAATCCTTTTCTTCTTCAAAAAACACCTTGTTTACCATATTGAATCACATACACTCTCAGAGTTTGATTTTTTTCAAAATGTGGAGAAAACTGATATGTTATCAGGAAGAAATTTACAAGCTTTATTAAAAAAATCAAATAATTAACCATCTCTTTTTATATGATAATTCTTTTCATCATTTCCCATTATGAAATATATCTATATGAATAATTTTATTAATTTTATTCACTAAAAATTTATTTTTAAAAATTTGTAAAACTGACATTAAATAGTAATTATTGTATCAAATATATATATATGACATAAGTTCATTTTATAACCTTCTCAGATAAACATATTTCTCATCTTGTCTTATAGGGGTGTTATGTTCCGACTCCATGTGTAAGATGGTCACACCACTTCCATCATGATACACTCTCTCAGGCCATTACCTCTTATCTTCATTGTGCAGGGTTTAATAGTGTAACAATTTTTTATTTCATTTCCATCTGTAACCATATCATTGGATGAATTATAGTTAGATAGAGGCTGAAGAAACATACTTTTCATCTACTAGAGGAAGAGATAATGATCACCCTCAAGGATGTATCCACAATGATCTCCCACCCTGTATAGTGTGTGGATGTGAAAAGATGAGTTGATGATGATTGGTTTGATCAAGTTTAGATACTACAATGCTTAAGGTCCTTGATGATGGTATGTGTCTCACTGGAAGTCAAATAGTCATGCTTCTAATAGGTAATCACTCCATCCATTTAGTCGATGATGCCGATGAGATCTTCATATTGATGTTTTAATGCACATATATACATAGAATTATTGGTAGAATGATCTTCACTAATCATTCTACTATATTTTTCCACCTAATGTATTTAATTTTACTTGAGGGACAGGGCCAAATAGGGTTGTACAACATGGGGTCTTCATGTCCTTCATATAAATATAGACCACTATGAAGAACATGTAGCACTGATAAGATGAATATTATAGTATGTTTTTATTAGTTTCTAGATGTGGGTCTGAGAGAACACCCCTCACTTCTATCAACATGGGTGAACACCATTGATTGTCGATATTTTATAGGATTCCCTATGCATATGATTTCATGTTTTTTCTAATCAGAAAATCAAATCAATAAATTTCTATTATGAAACTATAAATAAAAAAATTGTATTTGTCGGTGGATCCATTCCAAATTAAATTTAGACAATTCCATATATGATTTCATCCCTTACAAACTTATATTAAGAAACCATTGACCTGATTATGTACATGATTACAAATTATATACAAAAATAATAATTTTTTTTGTCATACTAGATTTCATTTATTAATTTTATATTCATTTCTTGATATTCTTGTTTTTATGAACATCATTTTTGGAAATGTCCTTTAAATTATCTTGACATGTTGTATTGTTATTCTTACTACCAACACATGCATCACACCTCTAATTCATTTTCATATTGTTGAGTGGTACAATGTTAATTGTGTTACGAATTCATTTGACTTCTATCAGCTTATCCTCACACTTCATAGTTTGGGTTACTCACTTCATTACATGTAAATGTTAGGGATGTAAGTCTTCAAATTAAGGTGATATAATACCTGATATATTGATATGTGCAACCAACATCATGAGTCTAAATTTTAAGTGGAATGAACAATATACATGCATTTATATGATAAATAATATTATAGTCCCTGGTACTAAATTAACTCATTGTTATATTATATGTTCCATAAATGAGGCTACCATTATTTGGTAATAATTATTCTATTACACTTTTAAACAACATATTTTAACATTGTTTAATTATTTAATTTATTTTTTTAGGGATGATTGTGTTAAACACTTTGTTCGTATGTCTGATCCTTCAAAGGGAAGCACATTTGACCAACTCTATCTTCAAGGAGTTGTGATAGTGCGTCTTCTTCCAAATGAATTATATTTATCATTGGGTTTTCTTTTATGTGGTACATGATATTGGGGGTGTTGAGCCTGATATAGATTCCCAAAATGTTGAATAGTATGTTAGGGATTTTCCACATGATTATATGGAACATGAGAGGAATTCCAATCATGATCAGCTAGATTATTATCTGATTCTCATTATAGATGATCCATAACCACATGATATTGGTATAGAGGTCCACAATTAATCTTCTAGTGATTCTTCTTCATTATCCCTTACATTTCCATATCATGTTGCACTGATTATGAGTGACTAGAGTGTCTATCTATCACACCGTCCATTATGGGATTTTTAAATAATTTATTTATTTAATATTATTTGTATAAATTTTGAGTATTCAGGAGTTTATAAGTGTTTTCAGAATGAAATTTTCATTTTTTTAAATTTTAATTGGGTGTACAGTTATCCACCATTATTTTAAAAACTATGTGAAAACCATGAATATCGAGTTTTCCTTAGACAGAGCCATTTGGCATGGTCTATACATGGTTTTAAAACCTTGTGGAATCCTAGGAGTAATCATGTGAGTTTTTTTCTATGCTCATTGTAGATGAAATTTTTGTCACATAGTTTTCAAATTGTGTGGGTAAACCACACATCATTCTTTGTTTTTATGAATTTTTATTTTTTATTTTTCATTTTATATCTTTTTCATTTATTTCCCCCTTTCATCCAATTACCCATTACAAAACTACCACATGTCCAATCCCATTTTTATATATGAACCCCTCTAAAATATACTCCTTATATAGAGATTTCTTTTCATTTATTGTAAATAGGGGGTCAAATCTCCAAGGTATTCTCATGTCTCCCCTTCTTCTTCGATTTTATTGGGTTTACTTTCTCCCCATCATTGAAACTTTTTTAAAAAACCCATGCTACCTATCTTACCAATGATTTTTTTATTTTTTTGATGATTTTGGTTTGTGTATCTCGTTTGGTTGTCCACCATGAAAGACAAAAGGTTCTGGATCACTATAGACGGGTTCCACTTTACCTGAGGTTGGTTTCCCCATGCTTAAGACTTAAATTTAATAACCTTTTATTATTTTTTATTAATTTTTTATTTATTTTATTTTCCATATTTGTGAATTTTGAACTAGATTTTATAAATGTTTCATGTTATTTTTCATTAGAAATAATTTATTTACTTGTAATTTTAAGTGAAACATGAAATTACATGTATTTAGAATTTCTTGAAATGGTTATTTGAAATAAATAGAGATGTTTATAATTAGGTTCACACCATTTACATCTAGAAATAAATTGAAAGTACTTTATTTGTCCTTTTAAGTCTTTATGTAAAAATTTAACAAAATTATTCCAATGTATTTTCAAGTGGATTGTTTTATAATTTTATTTTTAGTATATTTTGAAAATGATTTTTGAATGTCTTATTGAAATGTCAAGTATCTATAAAATATTTAATTATATAGCTTTGCGTAATAGTTCATCATTTGTAAAATATTTCTTGATATATATATATATATATTAAACATAGAAACACACACATATATAGGTACACACACACACACACTCTCTCTCTCTCACATACTAAGATATATTTATATCTATGTGTGTGTGTGTTTAAAAATTCACATGAGAATATGTTAAATTGTGCAATGAGATAAAGATGTGTGTGTGTGAAAGTGTATATGAGTACAACTAGAATAAGGGGTATTTATATTATGGTTTCTAAAATATAATTCAAAATTCCATTTGAATATTTTAGGGGGGGTTTAATGGTTTTGTGTGTGTCCAATGTCCTATTGAAAACTTTTTGAAATTTGTTGACAAGGATTGTCGCCTATGAGGAATGATTTTTTTTATATTATGGGAAAGACATACAATTAAGGTTTTTTGTTGAGAGGTTGATAAAGCTATGTTTTCTATTTATATTTATGATTATTCATTTTTGTGATTAATAATTATTTTCTCTTCCTTTCATTACATTGGTCATGGAAACCCTTATTAAATGGGATTCTATCATTTATGGGATTGGAACCCATTCCACTATCTATACTAGTGAAGTGTGTTCCCCATATTTTTAGTTATGTGGAACTATACATTTCCATTATAAGCTAGTAAAGTATGTTCGAGGTTATATTTCCTTAGTATCGAAATGGTAGATCCCATGACACTTTTCCAAGATTGGTAGATTGAAATAAGTGTCCTTATGTTTCTTAAAATTATCATGTTTACTTGAAATGGTTGGAACCATGGATGATTATAATTTATTCCTTATGTTTGTTACTTTTTTTTATTTTATTCCATCATATTGTTCCACTTATTTGTATTGGGTGTGTTCTTTTTTCTATATGTTTTGTGAATATTTTTAAAAGGGTTATTTTACCATGACTAGGTGATTTATAAAGAAATGTTTTAAATTTTTTTTTCATTTAAATAAAATTAAAAAATTTATAAAATTGTTTTTGAAGATGGTTTGGGTTTATATGTTTTCTAGGAAAAAATCATTAAACAATATAGTTAAAACTATCAATAAATGGATATTTAATTTAAAATTCGCACCTATGGAGTGTTTTCTCCATTGCCTACTTATTGATCTCTAGGTCACACCTATCTATTATTTTATTTTAAATATTCCATTCATCCTATGATAGGTCTCGAGAGAGTTGATTGATTTTTGGAATATGATGATACTTTTTAATTTTATAAAATTCATCATGTGGTTCCCATTACATGATTTTTAAGTAATTACCTTTTTTATTATACAATTTTTGTTGTTTAGACCTTAAAATGATTTATATACTACTTTTTGTAATTTTTATTGGTGGATTGCGTAATTTAAGAAATGATTATGTGACTCTAGAGCTGTAACATATTGGGGGATATTGGGTGGTGAGTGGAGGTATGATGAAAAATAGATAGAGTTTGGGAGAGGGGGTATCAAATGGATTAGTGTATATATTATAGTTTCTTATGTCTATAGTATCTAATATTTTATTTTTAGTGTGGAAGTATGACATATGTATATTCCATGCCAATGTTTAGGTAGATTTTTTTTGTTTATTTTAATCTGATTGAATGGACTAATCATTATCACTATTTATTATTGATTTCCAAGTACTTATCTCTATCCTATGGTGTTTGAGAACTCCTTTCTAGTAATCCATGATGTGTTTTATGCATCTAATGGATGGACCACTTGAGCTGGTTCATGAAAAATGGTATCAGATGCTTTGTGTTATGTGATTGTAACATGGGTTTGATGTGTATACAATATTGTTTTTGGGTTTTATGTTAGTACTGAGTTCAAATTAGTCATTCGGACAGAGAAGGTTTTTCATGAGTGGGTTATTGATCACTATGCATCATAATTATGCTTGATTCACCATGGGTAGAACCTATATTGAGTTTGAGTTAAAAACTTTACTTTATTACTTTTTATCACTTCCTGATCCTACTTATCATGATTGAGTTTCCTTGGGGGTTAGGATGAATTTTGGGTTGTAAATGTATGATGGATCAGTGGCAAGATGTTGGCCTGAATAACCTATAAACTGGGTAGTGACCAAATTCTTGATCATCAGACGTCATAGGAATTGGTAAATGGTGGGATTGTGGTCCTTTAGACCTCATGGATTAGTCAATATTAGTTCTACATACTATTTAGTTTTAACTTACACAACCATTTAATGACACCCATGATTGGGGTGAATTAAAGGAGGATTTTTGATTTGTTGACATGTGGTCTGGAATATTTGGGTGCTTTGGGATGTGCCTTTGTTTTGAAATTTTTTTTTGAATTAGAATAGAAATTTTTTTATGAAAACATTTTGAAAATATTTTGTATTATTTTAAAACATTTTATGTGTATTGACTATATTATTGGGTTAAATTTTTTATAAAGTGAAGAGTTTTGGAAAGGGCGTAGTTTTTGAAAAAATAGAATTGGGTGTTCTACTAAAAGTTTATTTTAAAAATATTTTTTTGTAAATGGGGTTTGAAATCCTTTTATGGGAGTTTAGGAATTTATTTAAAATGTGGTTCTTTTAAATTACATTGGTTTATTGGTCTTTTTTTTTATTTTTTTCCTTAGTATGGTGAGATATTTTATTTTAGATTTTGAGATGTGAATTAGTTGAGTTTATGTATCTTGTTATTAGAATTATGCCTCCCATAAAGGTCCTAGAAGGGGTAGATTTTGTGTTTCTAGATATGTACATTATAGTGATTTTCTTCCTTATTTGGTGAATGTTATCTAATTTCTTCCCCTACCTATACATGTAAATGAGTTGTAAGTCCAAAATCATTCATGGTCAGGGAATTTTCTCATGCTTTATAGAATCATATCCCCCCTATTTATACATTATTATTGGTTTATTATGAGAACATACAGAGAATATAATTAGGTGTCGTGGGATCCTGTGGATATTTTTATTGGTACGATTCTTAGTAATTATTTTTTTCCTTTTTGTTAGATTTAGAATGAGTGAAAGATTTATTTGTATCCTTGATTTGGTTGTGCTTTGGTTAATTTAGTGAGAGTTTTTATTGTATGTTGGTGGTTTTTGTGGTTCGTATTCCCAATTTATTATCATTCATTCATTGATTTTTGATTCATGGTTTTTATATTGGGAGTTTATCATTGTATGGGATGTGCATGGGTAAATTGAGGTAGTTCATTGTGTAACTAGGACAAGTTACCATAATTTAGATGGGCACTTGATAATGTAAATTATTTTTTTGTTCATTAAGGATAATAATTAATGGAAAAGGTTCTTACAATTATTTCCACACAGGAGGAAGCAACGAAGATGATGGAAACACTGATACACCTGAAAACTAACAGTGAGAAAAGTGTATGGATCAACTAGCAGGATCTTATACTGATAATAGGATTCAAAGAAGGTAATATCAACATAGATGAGTACTTGAAGACTTGGGATAATATAGAAACACACGTTGATGATCTTAAAATAGATGATTCATTATTACAGGTTCCAACACTTTCCTAGACATTATTTTTGGAGAATGCTTTGGGTTGGATCAAGTTATCTTTCATCAATTATGTGGTTTATTTTAGTGATGTACCTGAGTGAACTTTTGGTTTCAAACTTTTTCCTTAAAATTTTTTTGATAATAAAATATTAATTGTTATTTATTGTGAGATGGTGTGACATCCAAGCTCATCTCAATCTTTGAAGAGTAATTGGACTTATTCTCTATGTGACCTTAGGCACACCTCTATAAACTCCAAATGTTTCTAACTAGAATCGAGGTTAATGGGTGGTACACTTGGGAGGTTATACCCATAGGGAATGGCCTTGTTAAACATGTTTTTCTCCATTTATTTTTTTGGGAGTAAATATATAAATACTTCATCATTGTGGTGTTTTTGGTTCTTCTCTCATCCCTCTTATGTGTGATTTGTTACTGTCTTATTCCACTATTGAAAACCTATCACCAATAAAATTATAATCCCATTTCATGATATCTATCATTTTGGTATGGGGCTTCAATGTGGCTAGATTTACAACTCTATATCTAGATCACAGTTTCTAGTATATGATTATTTAATCCCTACTATCAACCTTTAATAGGGGGTCGAATATACCTGGATTCATTCACTTGGATAGGAATATTTCTATGGACTTCTGAAATGTTTCCATGTGATGATACTAGTTTTTTGGGGGAATTTATATTTTATAGTTGCAATAATGTCTCATATGTTTATTAAATGGTAATTAATTCTTGGTATGGTTATTGTGGGAAAACTATAGATATTTTTTGTTGGATATAATCATTAGAAATCCAAGTGGCGACGCTAGAGTTTTATAGACATAAGGAATATTATAGGGTTACCTTCATGTCTTAATGTGTTAAGTTTATAATACTAACGGTTTAAAGTATGTG
The DNA here is from genome assembly GCA_963277665.1 of Viscum album. NCBI lineage: Eukaryota > Viridiplantae > Streptophyta > Magnoliopsida > Santalales > Viscaceae > Viscum > Viscum album. Next base: position 738,334,739 of record OY728123.1, on the reverse strand, counting down.
GATCTATTCTGGTCAATATAGAAGTTAGGGTACTTTGTTTTCTTTTGTGTTTCTTAGTTGTGGTGTTATAGGATTATCTCTATGGATCTCCACTATTTGATTTTTAGCCTCAGTTTTCTTATCTAATATGGTTTGTAAATTAGAGATGGTTGGGTTCACTATGGTATCCTCATTAAAATATTATTTAAGGAAAATGTTTCAAGAGAAGTCAGACGTATTTCTTATTTTTTTATAAAATGGGGGATTATCAACAGTATTGCATTTTGTTGTTGTTTTTTATGTGTTGGTTTTTGTGTTCTTGTTTTGTTTCCTATTATGGTCGCTGATGTAGCTATGTTTCTCTATTGATGGTGGTTTTTGTTCATACTATGGTTTTTTATATATGATGAGTGGTTATCTCTATTATTTTGTTCATTAATATTTACAATTGTGAGGATTAAGTTGATATTGTTCCATTGAAGGTGATGGGTTTTTAGGTCAACATTTCTTTGTCATACTATATTTTTTTGTGACATAGAGGTCCTATCGAGGATGAGGAGAATATATATCTAACTAGGACTGTTTCTATAACGACCCATACTTTACATACATTGTTTTTACTTCATAATTGAAGCACACTTATTACAACATATAACAAAACCAAGAAAAAACCGTATAGGTATAGTGTCTTTAGAAACTAGGAAACATAAACAACTGGTTCATAAAGCATCTACTTTGCCTCCCATTTATTTCATCATATCTAGAGTCCTTTTTTGGCATATTCTACTTAATAACCTTCTTCCTGACCTGGGGAAAGAAAACATACAAAAGGGTGAGCTCAAATTCTCAGTAAGGGTAAACAAAATAAATATCAATCACATCATATTCATTAGAACATAACATTTTAGAGATCTTAACCTGCAAAAGAGAGCATAATTTCATAACATGGGTTAAATCATAGTAGTGAAATGAAATCCCAATAATCATAACTTAAAACATGAAACTTTGTGGCATACACACATAATAATATAGAATCATATCTTATTAGTCAAGACTCATTGCCAAGACTATCTTAGTGGAGAAAGTCCATTTCTGAACCGAGTCACCCTCGTTTCAGTCCTGTTTCACTGAACCGGTATAACCTACCGTTCCAGCCATGTCTATCTCATGAGATATAAAATCTTTACCCAATGCATTGGAGGGATATATAGGTCCCACCAATCTCATAATGATACCATTCTTATGTGTGCCACAAAATCATAAACCATACATCATAGCATAACCCAAGTAATAAAATTGGGAATCTTAAACAACATGACATCATAAAACAATTCATATAAGATAAAGGAATTCATAAAAATATTTCCATCACAACATAATCAAATCCACGTAATAATAGGGATATAAACATAACCCTATATTATCTTAGATGGAAAATAATTTTGATAAAACACTTGAACTCCATTCTTGAGGAAAATATCCTTTCTACTTCCAAAACATTTTTCCTTTATTAACATGTCATACAATTTTAAACTAAAATAAGTTGATCAAAAATAAACTTGAAAACTTGTAAAGGAAGATTCTTGGAAATATTTTTTTAAAAATCCATTCTTTCCGTATAAGTTAAAAAAACATTCTTCTCATACTTTTGTTGGAAAAGTCAAAAAGTACCTCGTACGAAAAACGACAAAAGATTCCTTTCATATCCTTTACTAAAAACTCACCGAAGGGTAAAATTAGATTTAAACAATTGTAGGTGGATGGAAATAATATTACATATTGAGGAAACATGGATGTGGATGATAAAATACACCCTAGTAAATGCCAAAGTATAAACAATCTCGGATAAAAATGAGATTGTGATATTTCCCCTTACCTTAGGTCCGATATGCTTTGTACATGTCCGAAACTACTGTATAATGATTTAAATAATGTTATTGACTTATTCCAGAATCTTACTTATTTTTATGATATCATATTTGGTCATATTCTTAGCTTCTTAGTAGTAATATTTCATTGCTACTTGTTATTCGGGTGTTTATAACGTTTTGTTCTTATGCGTGTTTTGTCGAATAAATTCTTATTCTTCTCTTTAGGTTATAGATACCTCATTTCCAGAATGGTATTAGTGTAAAATATATCATATTCATTCATTCAATTCATTTCATTTATATAATCATTATGAAATGAAGATAATGTAGAACGAGTTGCATCACATCGTGGAGACGGTATTCCGTACGTACGCACGAGTGATGATATCATTCCTATGATTGTGGAATTGTATTGGAGTGTATGTATACTATTTCAGAATCATTATCACTTTATAATAGTCATATATAGTCATTATTTACTCCATTATACCCATCCAAGTAAGGTGGTGGTGGAAAATAGATTACACCACGGCGTGGAGACGGTATTTCGTACTTACGCACGTGCGGTGATTTCTTTTTCCGTAGGATGGATGGATGGTGAAATAGGGTTGTTTCATACTTATAATAAAATATCAGTATATTAGTGATACTGATGTTATTACTTCATAATGAAAAAACTAAAGAAGAAGAAGTGGAATAAGAAATAAAGATGAAAGAATCGGTTACGGACATTACCACTTCTTTGAAGTGCTTCTTTGAGACCTCCTTTTATGGCACTAAAATAGGTCTTTGAAGAAGACCAGAACCTCAAGGATGTATCTAGGGAAGTGGAGAGGAGAAATTGGCAGGGTTTGGCCGATCTTGAAGGCTCAAAGTGGTGTTAGGAAGAGAGGGAGGAGGTGCCCTTTTATAAGGGAGGAGAGGGGCACCTTTGCAATAACTAAAAATATTATTTTATTATATTGTCAAGTTTGGTTTTAAATAGCTCCAAATTGATTTATTTCGAGGATAAGGTGGGGATGGGTCGAAATAATCTCATCCAATAGAATTTAGACAAGTTTAGATTCCTATTTTAACCTTATCATGTATATTTAACATTAAGTTAAATAATTTTACTTTTATCGTGTCTTCTTGTGTTCTTATACTATAAGGTTAATAAACTTACTATAAGTAGCCAAAAGAACCCCAAGTTGTTTATTATTAATATATATAACCTTATATAAGTCATTTGGTAGAACCTTATATTTTTAGGAATAAAATAACAATTACTAATATAATATTTGTTTTAAAAACTATTTTATTTCAATTTTGACACTATTTAGTAATTAATTTTTGTGAAAATCATAACAGAATGATTAGTTCGAAAAAATTTAATTAAATCAATAATAACACGTCATATTAATCTAGAAAATTAGTTTAATTCATAAAAAGTGTCAAATTACATTTATTTTGGTGTTTATAACATCAATTATGTCAATATTTCATTAATAAGATAATTACTGCATCATCTTTGTGTCCTAAATAAATTAAATTATTTAATGTCTAAAAATTACAAATAAAATACCATTATGTAGGAAATCATTTTATTTTTCTAATTAATATTTATAGTATAATTTATCTTATTTATAACCCAATATTAAAAATTATTTACTTATTAAACTTTGATTTTAACTATTTTAACCCTTCTTTAAATAAATTAATAATAAACGTCCTAATCTAATCCAAGTGGGCCTAAATGGTCATCTTTTATTCCTAAGTTTGTTTTTGGTCGAATTACACTTATCCAATAGAATTAGGACATGTGTTAGGGTAATAATAAAATCATTTTTACCCTTAATTACCCTATTTACTTTTAACCGTGGTAAATAAAAGTAAAAAGTTACTATTCACCAAAAAATTATTTTCATCTCATTGAACCACATTTTACTTACTGACATCAACCGTGTCTCTCAGATTTTTGAAATTCCACTCACAGAAGCGTTAAAATTAAGTTTTATGAAAAATTCAGTTTTTTAACTACCACTTAGTGGTTTCACTATTCATAAAAAATTGAAAGTTTTCAAAAAAATACCAAAATTTCACCCTAGGCTAATTTCGATATTACGAATCCAAAAATGAAGTCCATTTTGAAAAATAAAATTTATAAAATTTCAAAACCTGGTTATTACTATTTATAACGGCTAGTTTTAATAATATTTTAATAGTATATCGTTGTTTAGTGAAACTCGGTATTGCGTACGACGCAAGCTATCGGGGAAGGTCGTGATTTTGTGTAAAGCAAGCCAAGCAACTGTTGTGTAGAAAAAGATTCCTTTGATGATTTATATAACATAAAAGTCTCGGGTGTTACATTCTACCCCCCTTAAAATGAATTTCTCCCTCGAAATTCGTCACTTTGTAACAAACAGATGAGGATACCTCTCCCTCATCACATCCTCAAGCTCCCATGTAGCTTCTTCTAATTGGTGGTTCCTCCATAAAACTTTCACCAATCGAGTGGTCTTATTTCGTAGGACTTTTTCACTACGAACCATAATCTCTATCGGTTGTTCTTCATAATAAAGATCTTGCTCTAGCGGTACAACTTCTGAGCTGAGTACATGTGAAGGATCAAGTATGTAATTTCTCAGGAGAGATACAAGGAACACATCATGAACTTGAGAGAGATTCGGTGGAAGTGCCAATCGGTAAGCTACCTTCCCAACACGATCCAGTATTTTGAAAGGACCGATATATCTAGGGCTCAACTTCCCCTTCTTTCCAAATCTCATGACCCTCTTCCAGGGAGATATTCATAAGAACACTTTATCACCCACTTCAAACTCTAGGTCTTTTCTTCGGTTGTCGGCATAGCTTTTCTGTAGACTATGAGCTGCTCTTATCTGCTGTTGAATAGATCTGACCTTTTCTGCCATTTCATCAACGAGATCGGGTCCTAATATCTTTCTTTCCCCAACTTCATCCCAGTAAGTTGGAGTCTTTCATTTCTTTCCATAGAGAGCTTCATAAGGAGGCATCTGAATACTAGAGTGAAAGCTATTATTATAAGAAAATTCCACCAAAGGGAGGTGTTGATCCCAACCACCTTTGAAATCCATAGAGCAAGCTCTCAACATATCTTCTAGAGTTTGAATTGTTCTCTCAGACTGACCGTCTGTCTGAGGATGATAGCAGTGCTGAAACTCATCTCTGTATCCAGAGTATGCTGAAGACTTCGCCAGAACTTCAAGGTAAATCTCGGATCCTGATCAGATATAATAGAAAGTGGTACTCCATGAAATCTTACCACTTCCACTACATATATCCTGGCAAGCTGATCCAGAGAGAAATCCTCTCTAATAGCAATGAAGTGTGCAGACTTTGTAAGACGATCAACTATGACCCAGATAGCATTATTGCCTTTGGATGTTTTAGGAAGTCCTGTGACAAAGTCCATAGTGATGTTTTCCCATTTCCATTCAGGTATGGGTAATGGTTGTAACATCCCCTTAGACTTCTGTCTCTTAGCTTTAACTTGTTGACAAACCAAGAATCGAGAGTCATATTCAGCAACATCTCTTTTCATGCCATCCCACCAGAAGTACTACTTCAGGTCCCTATACATCTTCATGCTTCCAGGATGAATAGAGAATGATGAACTATGAGCCTCATCCAGCAGCTCCTTCTTTAATTCTGGGATGGGAGGAACACAAACCCTATTCCTGAACTTTATTATCCCATCACAATCAAGGTTGAATTCAGGAACATTTCTCACCTTCTTTTGTAACTTGACATCTTCTTTCTGGGCCTCTTTAATCTTCACATGTATAGATGGTTGAACATTCATTTTAGAAAGATACGATTTTTCCCCATTCATTATAATTCCAAGATCCATCCTTTGTAAATCCATAAATATTGGATCTTTTGTGATCCTCATCATGGATAAACTAGCGTGGTCTTGTCGACTTAATGCATCTGCCACCTTGTTTGCTTTCCCATGGTGGTAATGGATTGAGCAGTCGTAATCCTTAATTAGCTCCAACCATCTTCTTTGGCGCATATTCAGCTCCTGTTGTGTGAAAATATACTTTAAACTTTTATGATCAGTATAAATATCACACTTTTCTTCATAAAGGTAATGCCTCCAAATCTTTAATGCAAAGATTACCACACCTAACTCCAAATCATGAGTTGGTTAATTTTGCTCATGTATTTGCAACTGTCGTGAGGCATAAGCTATCACCATATCATTTTGCATAAGAACACACCCCAATCCCTTCTTGGATGCATCACTATAGATCACAAACCTTTCTCCACTACAAGGCAGTGTGAGCACAGGTGCACTGGATAACCTTCTTTTCAACTCCTTGAAATTCACTTCACATTCCTCCGTCCAAACAAACTTAACTCCTTTTCGAGTCAACTTGGTGAGTGGATTTGATAATCGTGAAAAATCTTTCACAAAACGTCGATAATATCCAGCCAAACCAAGAAAACTTTGGATCTCAATTAATGTTGTTGGTCTCAACCATCTTTCGATAACCTCTGTTTTTGCTGGATCCACAGATATCCTCTCTTTTGAGATTATGTGACCCAAAAATGAAACTTTTTGAAGCCAAAATTCACACTTGGTAAATTTGGCATAAAGCTTCTCCTTTCTCAGGGTCTTCAATATAATTCTCAAGTGATCTTCATGTTCTTCCTTTCTCTTTGAATAGACAAGAATATCGTCTATAAAGACTACCACAAACTGATCAAGATAGTCTCTAAAGACTCTATTCATTATATCCATGAAGATAGCAGGGGCATTAGTAAGACCAAATGGAATCACTATAAATTCATAGTTTCCATACCTTGTACGGAAAGCCGTCTTTGGTATATCCTCCCATTTGACCCTTAATTGATGATACCCTGAACGAAGATCAATCTTGGAAAAGTATTGAGCTCCTCGTAGTTGGTCAAATAAGTCATCAATGCATGGGAGAGGATATTTTTTCTTGATAGTGATCTTGTTAAGTTCTCAATAATCAATGCCGAGTCTCATTGATCCATCTTTCTTCTTAACAAACAGAACAGGTGCTCCTCAAGGTGACACACTAGGGCGTATGAACCCCTTATCAAGATTCTCTTGGAGTTGCTTCTTCAATTCCTGCAACTCAATTGGGGCCATTCTATAAGGTGTCTTTAAAATAGGCAAAGCACCCGGTATGAGTTCTATTGAAAACTCAACTTCACAATTCGGTGGAAGACCCAGTAATTCCTCCAGAAAGACATCATCAAACTCCCATACAATGGGAATATTCTTAATCGTGAGTTTCTCACCAACCATTTGAGATAAATAACCTTCATTTAGTGGAATCAATACCCATAAAATGGAAGAAATTTCCACTGTAAGGTTATGTTCATCCTGGCATCGATAGACGATCATAGATTGATCTGGAATATAAAATGTGACTTCCCTTCTTTGGAAATTGATATGAGCTCCATGTAGAGAAATCCAATCCATTCCAAGAATCACATCAAATTCCACTATAGGAAGGATCACAAGATTTGCAGGAATCACTTTCCCACAAACTTCAATCAGAGAATAATTATAAACTTTTGATGCGACTGTCCTTCCATTAGGTGTTGTCATAGCTAACTCAACATCTAATTGTTGAGGTAATACGGTGATACCCTTAGAAAATTATTCAGAAATAAAGGAGTGGGTGGATCCAGAATCAAATAAAACATTTTCCACTTTAGAGTGGATGGTAAGTGTACCTTTCACCACATCGTTATCGTACTCCACATCGCTGATAGAAATTGCATGTGACTTTCCTTTGTCTTTTGCCTTAAGAGTTTTTTGACGTCGACCATCATCATCAACCCTTGGATTAGGGCATTTATTGGCATAATGTCCCATCTCCTTGCACTTGAAACATTGAAGTGTTGTAGGGTCATTCTGTGTATCCCTTCCTTTGTTTTCATCATTAGACATCTTCTTCCCATCATTACGGCATTCAAATGCCCGATGACCTTCCTTTCCACATTTGAAACATTTACTTGTCCCTTTAAGACAACTCCCTCCATGTTTCTTTCCACACTATGAGCATAAGGGAAAGCTCATATTCTTTTCAGTGTGCTCTTTAGATTTTCCTTTGAATTCCATTTTCCTCTTCTTATCAAACCCATATGACTGATGGGTTACTCCAATCTCCATCTCGACTTTGAGAGCACATCGAACGATTTCCGTGTAGCTATTGAAGTCCCTTATGGCTAATGCCCTTCGAAGACTTGGTTTTAAGCCACTAAAGAATCGATCGATCTTACTCTCAGGTTGGATAATAATACCAGAAGCGTACCTTGCAAGCCTTGTAAAATTTTCTTCATAGGTACCAACAGATTCATCATCCTTTTTCTTCAGTTCAAGAAACTCTTTCTCCATCTTTTTTCGGAGAATACGAGGTAAGTACTTATTGAAAAATAAGTTTTTGAACTCGTCCCATTCCATGGACTCAATTTCATCCCTTTTCCTCGTATTCTTAATAAGATTCCACCATTGATCAGTATCACCTTCGAAACGATACACTACTAAGATGACTTTATCATGCTCAGAACATTGAAGAACTGAAAATATCTTTTCAGTAGTACTAATCCATTGTTCAGTAACTAATGGATCAGTAGACCCACTGAATGAAGGTGGACGCAATCTCATGAAGGATTCAACGGAATGTTTCTCCTTCCTTTGCTCGTTTGGAAGTCCTGCATGATTCATAGCTTGAGAAAGTTGTGTGATCATGGCTACAAGATTTTGAATTCCAGCTCCCATAACATTTGGTTGCTCAGGGGGACAATCATTGCATTGCCCGTCGCATTCCGCATTAACACGGTTCCTTCGGGTTCCAGCCATTGACTAAAACCAAGAAGAATAGTGTGAGAAACACTAATTATAATAGGAAAACCACATAATCAAGAATAAGAATTCATACTTAAGGTCTTATCCTAGGTTATTCATGGCCATTTCTAAAATACTAAGATTGTGTTCTATGCTTAGACTTATCCTTAGGGTTCTTACTAAGGCTTTCACATCCTAGTTTCCAAAGGTTGACTATACCTTTCCTCTGATACCAACTATAACGACCCATACTTGACATACATTGTTTTTACTTCAGAATTTAAGCACACTTATTACAACATATAACAAAACCAAGAAAGGACCGTATAGGTATAGTGTCTTTAGAAACAGGTAAACATAAACAACTGGTTCATAAAGCATCTACTTTGCCTCCCATTTATTTCATCATATCTAGAGTCCCTTTTTGGCATATTCTACTTAATAACCTTCTTCCTGACCTGGGGAAACAAAACATACAAAAGGGTGAGCTCAAATGCTCAGTAAGGGTAAACAAAATAAATATCAATCACATCATATTCATAAGAACATAACATTTTTTAGATCTTAACCTGCAAAAGAGAGCATAATTTCATAACATGGGATAAATCATAGTTTTGAAATTAAATCCCAATAATCATAACATAAAACATGAAACTTTGTGGAATACACACATAATCATAGAGAATCATATCATATTAGTCAAGACTCATTGCCAAGACTATCTTAGTGGACAAAGTCCATTTCTGAACCGAGTCGCCCTCATTTCAGTCCTATTTCACTGAACTGGTATAACCTACCGTTCCAGCCATGTCTATCTCATGAGATATAAAATCTTTACCCAATGCATTGTAGGGAGATATAGGTCCCACCCATATCATAATGATACCATTCTTATGTGTGCCACAAAATCATAAACCATACATCATAGCATAACCCAAGTAATAAAAATGGGAATCTTAAACAATATGACATCATAAAACAATTAATATAAGATAAAGGAATTCATAAAAATATTACCATCAGAACATAATCAAATCCATGTAATAATAGGGATAGAAACAGAACCCTATATTATCTTAGATGGAAAATAATTTTGATAAAACACTTGAACTCCATTCTTTAGGAAGATATCCTTTCTACTTCAAAAACATTTTTCCTTTTTTAACATGTCATAAAATTTTAAACTAAAAGAAGTTGATTAAAAATAAACTTGAAAACTTTTAAAGGAAGATTCTTGGAAATATTGTTTTAAAAATCCATTCATGTCGTATAAGTTAAAAAAACTTTCTTATCGTACTTTTTTCGGAAAAGTCAAAAAGTACCTCGTACGAAAAACAACAAAAGATTCCTTTCATATCCATTACTAAAAACTCACCGAAGGGTAAAATTGGATTTAAACAATTGTAGGTGGATGGAAATAATATTACATATTGAGGAAATGTCACGAACTGAATCTGGTCGCCACTAAAACTGGCACCAAACCCAGCCCGTGACATGACCCGAAGGGCGTTCCCTATCCCCACAGGCTGGCACAAGTGCCCGGGTATCATTTATTTTTGTTTGGGAACGATTTACCCAAATATGAAGGCATAAAACATTAAAAACAATCAATAAACTGAATCTGAAAAATGTAAACCAAATGATGTTTACACAAAAACCAGAACTGAATACATATGTTTAGAGACACTAAAAGTGGTCTAAAAACAAATAATGACAACATAATGAAATCCCCATGAACTCCACACGACAAGAGGGTCATCACCCACAAACCTTCTCCGCAACTCCGCCCCAACGATGAGGACTAACACCCTGAACTGCCATCACCCATATCCTTCCCTTTACCTGAGTCAAGCATAACAAAGTCTACTTACACCCAAGGGGTGTAAGTAGGGTGTGAGCCTAAGCCCAATAGGATACCACCTAATGATTCCAAAGTTCATTCAATATAAGGTGAAGAAGCAAACATTTTTAATTTGTAAAGAAAAACGATGATGAAATTCCAAGAAATGCAACTTTCATTTAAAAGAAAATTTTTCAAACTAGAATTTCCAGAATGTTAACATATCTAAATGGAAATGATAGATACTATAAATTACTGAAAAAAACACCCAAATACATGGGTAAATACTAAAAATCTAATGAGCAAAAAACCAGGAACACCCCTAGGCACTAGGTTGTCTCGGGCCCTATGTACCTCGTACCTCGGTGTAAAGCAACCATAGTAAAATCCACTCTCGTGCACGATCCACTAGTAGGGATCATACCCACAACATAGTGGTTTACAATCATCATCCACATAGTTTAGTTAGAGTTGTCATTATCCAAATGCTAAGTGAAATAGGGACAACACCCATCCGGTCCACTAGCCGTACTAGTACAAATCCACCCACCTAAGTACCCGGGCTTCCCCTTTTGTGCTCAAACAATTTCAGCATGCAACATAAATCCATTTTCAAATAAAATACCACTACTTGTCACACAAAATCAATACAGTATCTATCACATTTTTATACCACTTAAAACACACAATAAAACACTTTGATTTGTAATAAAACAATTCTTCAAAATCACGTAGTGTATTGCACAAACAAAAACACCTTGAGAACACCAATTGCACACTATGTGCACATTTTTGAATTAAAAAAACATAAATGGAATCCCAATACATTTAAATTAAAACAAAAAATCATTTTTTTGGGAGGCCTCATATGGTTCAAGAAGTGACATCATTGTAAAACCTCCATTTTTACACAACACGGCTCTTAGAAATTCATGTGTTTCACAAACAACATTAAAACCAACTTTCACAGCATCAAACACATGGGAAAATCCTCAAAACAGTATTTTAAGTCCTATTATAGTTCATTAAAATCAACTAATTACTTATTGGTCAGCCCGAAATGAACCAATAAAATATTTGAATGAAAAGCCCCCAATCTCACCAAAAAATGGAACTTAAAATTCATTTGCATTATAAAAGCAACTAAAACCAATTTTTACAGAAACATTCAAGTGAAATAAACATTAAGGTACCATGAACACAACAATATAATTCACAAAAATTGCACACACAATGGAATCACCTACCAAAACCAAGGAAACCCTTGAATCTCCGTGCGAAAATCAAATCGCACCCCCGCCGCACCAAGAGACAACTAGATCAAACCTGAAACCACATAAATTGGCCAAGAAAGCCCAAAGTTAAACCCTATGTTCGAAAACCTAGTTTCTGGACATTATTAAACTCAATTATAACCAAATATACCCAAAGAACAATGAGTTAAACCCAAAGTAATTTGAAAGAGGAAAGGAAAGGGATCATTTACTTGATGTTTCTTGAAGTAATCACTCCAAAACACCAGTAGCTGAAATTTAAAAGATCCAAAATTTAGGTTTCATACGCAAAAGATGTATTAGGTCATTTAGAAACTATAATGGAGGAAAAATATTGAGAATTGAGAGAGTTATGAAAGAAAGACTTTACCTCTTTAAATCTGGGCGATTTGAGGAACCCTCTGAAGTTCGGCATCAAATCCCGATTTACCAGAGCTTCAAAGAGGTGGGAGAGGGAATGGTCACGCGGCTGGGTTCATTGGGGTTGGGCTCCACTAGGAATCACCGAAAAATCCCAACAATTGAATAAGTTATAACATAATCAAAATTTATTTTTAAAACAGGAATTGGGCTTTCGGGCTGGCCCAAGCCCTTAGATAAAAACAAAAATAAACTCTGGTTATGGATTTATAAAAGCTCCAAATTTAAATTTTGGTGTTAATAGGTCAGGGGATGTCATTTGGGAAGTTGAATGGGTGAAAAATATTAAAAAATTAAAAAGTTATAAAAGAAACAAAATTGGTTTTTAAATCGGGAATTGGGCTCACGGTTTGGCCCAATTAATGAAAACTCTCTCATTCCTCCATAAAAGATTGGGAACCCCCCCAAAACAAAGTATGAATGGAAATTAAATGAAATTTACCTTTAAAATAAGTCATGTTTGTGAAAATTCTCCCCACCATAAAGAATTCCGCCCTCGGAATGCCACAACAACACCAGATGCAAAAGCAAAGCCCAAACGATAGACCAAGACAGACTTCCTTACCACGTTTTCACCCGCTTCAAAAAGGATGAGCATCTCCAGTTGATCAAATGAAGGAAGATAATAATCTCACCAACAAAAAGTATCCCACTTACTTAAAATTATGAAAAACATTAAAAACACATCCCAAAACAAAACACCTCAAATACTACAAGACCACGCTCAAGCAATCCACTTGAAATGAACAACGAACTCGAATAACGCTACCACAACATTATGTAAATAAAACCATTGGGTGTTCTCCAACCCCAAAATTACCCAAGTAACAAATTTTTGGATAGATAGACTTGAACTATACTACCTCCTACCTAGAATACACCAAGGAGAAAACTGAGTCACTAGTACGGGGTGACCCAATCTGGACATCCCACCACCAGGGACAACTCAATTTTCTTAGATAGAATAAGGATAACAATTGGGGAAGGAACGAACGGTCTCCCCATCATAAGGGTTAAACTAAAATTATTCCTTTTCCAAGAGAACATACACGATACCCATGATGGGTCTCCCCACCATAATAATGAACACAACTTTCCTTAAGACAAAATCAAGACACTAACAGGGGGCCTCGGACGGAATTCCCAGCATTATGGGCAGATTAATATCAGAATTATTCCAATGAAACTTAAATGAGTCCCATTGTGGGTATACCCCAAAAAAACCCAACCATATTAACTAAATATTATGGGATAACGACAACAAAAACAATAGAATTTTAAGGAGCTGGCATGGCTGCATAGTTGGTTCACACGGTTTGGGAAACCGCGAGTTAACTGTGTGGATCATTCTATCCAAAGAGGAAACTTCACACAGTTTCCTTGGCCAAAGATCATGGATGTGCGGAGACCATGCATTAGCTACTATCTCTTATCACACGGTCCCCTGGGTTGGCACATGGTTACTTCTAACCACGTACAAACTATGCACTTCAATCTGCCTAACCCAAATTTTAATCTTTTCTCCAAAAACACAAGGGACCCCAAAGGGAAAAAAACAACTCAGGGTAAGACATGGGAACAAGGTACTCACACCTCTTTCCACCAAATGTGAGAAATTGGAACAAGACGATGAAACCAGAGGATTAAACTATTCATTTCTTTCATATTTAGGATATGACCTTGACCAAAAGTTTGAACAACTCTAGGATTTCCCCTAACTACGCGCTAGCTTCTCTCCGGGGCCAATGGCTGGAGCTCAATGGATTGAAGCATCTTCGGACATGTAGTTAGGATTTGGAAACCACTAAACTGAAAATATTCTTCCAGTACCAAAAACAATTATACTGTAATCTCAGATGGTCTCATTGAGACATGACGCACTTCAAACCCGCTTTTCCCCAACCCATCATTTTACCAAAACAAGAACTTAGAGGATGCACACACATCACCCCTTTTTTTCTTCGGATGCTAAACAGCAGAATGAAAGGACATATAGAAACACATTCCTCTAGAACATAGGATTTAGAATTTCCTATAGGGAGACACACATCCAACAAAAAAAATAGTGACTCTCATAAGATTTCACAATCTTCACCCTTATAGTCAAATGAACACATGACATCGCAAGGCATCACCGAACATAACCGTTGTGGATAAAAGAAAACACAAAGAGCGGGACCTTGTACTAAGTCCAAAATAGCACATGATTCCATCAAGTGTCCATAATAGCCACTCTTGGCCAGATCTTGCACACCGATGGGTTAACATGAACTCTTGATTCAATGAGACTGACGAAAGACCCAGAGGCCCTTTAAGACACCATTCTACACTGACAACTCTGAACTTCATTGACCTTAGACAACTTAGGAAACATAAGAAACTAAGGTGTATTTCAACCTCCCACAAACACTCTCCCACTATAGGGGGATCTGCATAATTGAAAAAGAAGAGGGGTAAACACAATCTCCAAACCTCAAGAATAAAGTCCTTATGTTGATCAACTGGAGGATCATCCAACGGTGAATCACCATAGGCCAAACATGAATCATACATTAACACTTTATGGGGGCATACCCTGGCCTACAGGAAAACCCAAGGACAAAACCAAACTGGTCATTTGGTCACAAAAGACCACAAACCTGAACCGAACACATGATGGGAGCCACCACATTGGCCTCCCAAACTTTTCCTCAAAAGAGACCACTGACCGACACTTCATTCCAACTTATAAATGAAACACCAAACCAAAACATCGTTCAAACAAGAGGGGTTATTGAACTCGAAACATCCCACAATAATAATCCTGAAAACACATAATCCATACCTCCCAACCATACATTATCAAAACACAACACTTTCCCTAAAAAAATTATTTAAAAAAAACAGCGTTGGTGGGTTGCGCATTTACCAATGGTATCTCATGAGCCTCACACATGCATGTTTACATGCCACACTAGGAACCCACCTCATATCCATCCATATTCCCAAATAAACCTATGCATGTGGTCACCCTTGAGAGTACCAATTACCAAAAATCAAACCTTTCCTCTTTTTAAAATAAAAACTTTGACCACAATTTTCCTTTCTCAAAAACACTAACCATAATATCAATACAAAATTTTTAATCTCACAAACCAATTTAGAAAAGAATGAATAATTCAATAAAATCACATATTCATGCCTTTCACAATTGTTTGAAAACATTTCAACCCATTTCAAAACACTTCTAATTTCATGAAAAACACCATTTCATAAATCTCCATTTAATTAAGAACTCAACTCTTCTCATTTCAAGAAAAGGTTCTAAAAGTTCATAATTTTTTTTGTTCAGTAGTAACCAAACCCAAAATCCATATTCAACCCCCACACAAAAATTCTAGAACACTTAATTCAATCCAAAACACTTTTCCACAGTTTAAAAAAATTCCACTAGAAACATATTTTCAGAACCCCAATTAACATAGTTCATACTTTCAAAAGAGGTATAAACACATAATTTAACCTTTTGAAATAATTCTAAAATTTCATTTATAGACTTTAAAAAAACCATTTTCACTTTACTAGAAAATAACTTCACAAAAATTCACACTCCTTAATGTGAAGTCATTTTTTTGCTTAAAAAAACATGTTTCCAAGATTCCAAAACAAAGAGACACAAGACAATGTGAGAGGAAACTAGTTTCGGTGGGTGACTTGGACATATGGTTGGCAGCCATATTCCAATAACTTCTCCATCACAGAGATTATTCTAGGGAAATATCCACGGCTCCACATGGCTTTCCAGGCCCTGCGAGATCACTGAGATTATTCGCCCAACTCTCTTTTCATTTCCCGTAGTCATCATTAAACCAAGAAAACCAAATGAATCAGATAAATCCATAAATCCCCTAGGGACTTGAATCCCGTCCTGAGGTGTGCTGGCCAGGAACACTACCCATGACTGAAATTTCAAGTCCCAACAATCCTAGCTCCAGACTATCCTGACTCTTCCCCAAATAACATGACCCAAGGAGTGAACCTCCTCTGATACCATTTTGTCACGAACCGAATCTGGTCGCCACCAAAACTGGCACCAAACCCAGCCCGTGACATGACCTGAAGGGCGTTCCCTATCCCCAGGGGCTGGCACAAGTGCCCGGGTATCATTTATTTTTGTTTGGGAACGATTTACTCGAATATGAAGGCATAAAACATTAAAAACAATCAACAAACTGAATCTGAAAAATGTAAACCAAACGATGTTTACACAAAAACCAGAACTGAATACATATGTTTAGAGACACTAAAAGTGGTCTAAAAACAAATAATGACAACATAATGAAATCTCCATGGACTCCACATGACAAGGGGGTCATCACCCACAAACCTTCTCTGCAACTCCGCCCCAACGATGAGGACTAACACCCTGAATTGCCATCGCCCATATCCTTCCCTTTACCTGAGTCAAGCATAACAAAGTCTACTTACACCCAAGGGGTGTAAGTAGGGTGTGAGCCTAATCCCAATAGGATACCACCCAATGATTCCAAAGTGAATTCAATATAAGATGAAGAAGCAAACATTTTTAATTCGTAAAGTAAAACGATGATGAAATTCCAAGAAATGCAACTTTCATTTAAAAGAAACGTTTTCAAACTAGAATTTCCAGAATGTTAACATATCTAAATGGAAATGATAGATACTGTCAATTACTGAAAAAAAAACCCAAATACATAGTTAAATACTAAAAATCCAGTGAGAAACAAACCAGGAACACCCCTAGGACTAGGTTGTCTCGGGCCCTATGTACCTCGTACCTCGGTGTAAAGCAACCATAGTAAAATCCACTCTCATGCACGAGCCACTAGTAGGGATCATACCCACAACATAGTGGTTTACAATCATCATCCACATAGTTTAGTTAGAGTTTTCGTTATCCAAATGCTAAGTGAAACAGGGACAACACTCATCCGGTCCACTAGTCGTACTAGTACAAATCCGCCCACCTAAGTACCCGGGCTTCCCCTTTTTTGCTCAAACAATTTCAGCATGCAACATAAATCCATTTTCAAATAATATACCACTACTGGTCACACACAATCAATACAGTATCTATCACATTTTTATACCACTTAAAACACACAATAAAACACTTTGATTTGTAATAAAACAATTCTTCAAAATCACGTAGTGTCTTGCACAAAAAAAACACCTTGAGAACACCAATTGCACACTATGTGCACATTTTTGAATTAACAAAACAAAAATGGAATCCAAATACATTTAAATTAAAACAAAAAATAATTTTTTTGGGAGGCCTCATATGGTTCAAGAAGTGACATCATTGTAAAACCTCCATTTTTACACAACACGGCTCTTAGAAATTCATGTGTTTCACAAACACCATTAAAACCAACTTTCACGCATCAAACACATGGGAAAATCATCAAAACAGTATTTTGAGTCCTATTACAGTTCATTAAAATCAACTAATTAATTATAGGTCAGCCCGAAATGAACCAATAAAATATTTGAATGAAAAGCCCCCAATCTCACCAAAAATGGAACTTAAAATTCATTTGCATTATAAAAGCAACTAAAACCAATTTTTACAGAAACATTCAAGTGAAATAAACATTAAGGTACCATGAACACAGCAAGCTAATTCACAAAAATTTCATACACAATGGAATCACCTACCAAAACCAAGGAAACCCTTGAATCTCCGTGCGAAAATCAAATCGCACCCCCGCTGCACCAAGAGACAACTAGATCAAACCTAAAACCACATAAATTGGCCAAGAAAGCCAAAAGTTAAACCCTAGGTTCGAAAACCTAGTTTCTGGACATTATTAAACTCAATATAACCAAATATACCCAAAGAACAATGAGTTAAACCCAAAGTAATTTGAAAGAGGAAAGGAAAGGGCTCATTTACTTGAATTATCTTGAAGTAATCACTCAAAAACACCAGTATCTGAAATTTAAAAGATCCAAAATTTAGGTTTAGTACACACAAGATGTATTAGGTCATTTAGAAACTGGAATGGAGGAAAAATATTGAGAATTGAGAGAGTTATGATAGAAAGACTTTACCTCTTCAAATCTGGGAGATTTGAGGAACCCTCTGAAGTTCGGCATCAAATCGCGATTTACCTGAGCTTCAAATAGGTGGGAGAGGAAATGGTCGCGCGGATGGGTTCATTGGGGTTGGGCTCCACTTGGAATCACCGAAACATCCCAACAATTGAATAAGTTATAACATAATCAAAATTTATTTTTAAAACAGGAATTGGGCTTTCGGGCTGGCCCAAGCCCTTAGATAAAAACCAAAATAAACCCTGGTTATGGATTTATAAAAGCTCCAAATTGAAATTTTGGTGTTAATAGGTTAGGGGAGGTCATTTGGGAAGTTTAATGGGTGATAAATATTAAAAAAATGAAAACGTTATAAAAGAAACAAAATTGGTTTTTAAATCGGGAATTGGGCTCACGGTTTGGCCCAATTAATGAAAACTCTCTCATTCCTCCATAAAAGATTGGGAACCCCCCAAAAACAAAGTATGAATGGAAATTAAATGAAATTTACCTTTAAAATAAGTCATGGTTGTGACAGGAAACATGGATGTGGATGATAAAATACACCCCCGTAAATGCCAAAGTATAAAGAATCTCGGATAAAAATGAGATTCTGATATTTCCCCTTACCTTAGGTCTGATATGCTTTGTACGTGTCCAAACCTCCTGTATAATGATTTAAATAATGTTATTTACTTATTCCAGAATCATACTTATTTTTATGATATCATATTTGGTCATATTCTTAGCTTATTAGTAGTAATATTTCATTGCTACTTGTTATTCGGGTGTTTATAACTTTTTGTTCTTATGCGTGTTTTGTCGAATAAATTTTTATTATTCTCTTTAGGTTATAGATACCTCATTAACATAATGGTATTAGTGTAATATATATCATATTCATTCATTCAATTCATTTCATTTATATAATCATTATGAAATGAAAATCATGTAAAACGAGTCGCATCACATCGTGGAGACGGTATTCCGTACGTACGCACGAGTGATGATATCGTTCCTATGATTGTGGAATTGTATTGGAGTGTATGTATACTATTTCAGAATCAGTATCACTTTATAATATTCATATATAGTCATTATTTACACAATTATACCCATCCAAGTAAGGTGGTGGTGGAAAATAGATTACACCACAGCGTGGAGACGGTATTTCGTACGTACGCACGCGCGGTGATTTCTTTTTTCGTAGGATGGATAGATGGTGAAATAGGGTTGTTTCATACTTATAATAACATATCAGTATATTATTGATACTGATTTTATTACTTCATAATGAAAAAACTAAAGAATAATAAGTGGAATAAGAAATAAAGATGAAAGAATCAGTAACGGATATTACCTCTTCTTTGAAGTGCTTCATTGAGACCTCCTTTTAGGGCACTAAAATAGGTCTTTGAAGAATACCAGAACCTCTAGGATGTCTCTAGGGAAGTGGAGAGGAGAAATTGGCTGGGTTAGGCTGAGCTTGATGGCTCAAAGTGGTGTGAGAAAGAGAGGGAGGAGGTGCCCTTTTATAAGGGAGGAGAGGGGCACCTTTGCAATAACTAAAAATATTATTTTATTATAAAATCAAGTTCGGTTTTAAATAGCTCCAAATTGATTTATTTCAAGGCTAAGGTGGGGATGGGTCGAAAAACTCTCATCCAATATAATTTAGACAAGTTTAGATTCCTATTTTATCCTTATCATGTAGATTTAACATTAAGTTAAATAATTTTACTTTTACCGTGTCTTCTTGTGTTCTTATACTATAAGGTTAATAAACTTACTATAAGTATCCAAACGAACCCCAAGTTATTTATTATTAATATATATAACCTTATCTAAGTCATTTGGCCGAACCTTAGATTTTTAGGAATAAAATAACAATTACTAATATAATATTTGTTTTAAAAACTATTTTATGTCAATTTTGACACTATTTAGTAATTAATTTTTGTGAAAATCATAACAGAATGATTAGTTCGAAAATAGTTATTTAAATCAATACTAACACGTCATATTAATCTATAAAATTATTTTAATTCATAAAAAGTGTCAAATTACATTTATTTTTGTGTTTATAACATCAATTATGGCAATATTTCATTAATAAGATAATTACTGCATCATCTTTGTGTCATAAATAAATTAAATTATTTAATGTCTAAAAATTACAAATAAAATACCATTATGTAGGAAATATTTTATATTTCTAATTAATATTTATAATCGAATTTATCTTATGTATAACCCCATATTAAAAATTATTTACTTATTAAACTTTGATTTTAACTATTTTAACCCTTCTTTAAATAAATTAATAATAAATGTCCTAATCTAATCCAAGTGGGCCTAAATGGTCATATTTTATTCCTAAGTTTGTTTTTGGTCAAATTACACTTATCCAATAGAATTAGGACATGTGTTAGGGTAATAATAATATCATTTTTACCCTTAATTACCCTATTTACTTTTAACCGTGGTAAATAAAAGTAAAAAGTTACTATTCACCAAAAATTATTTTCATCTCATTGAACCACATTTTACTTACTGACATCAACCGTGTCACTCGGGTTTTTGAAATTCCACTCACAGAAGTGGTAAAATTAAGTTTTATGAAAAATTCAGTTTTTTAACTATCACTTACTGGTTTCACTATTCATAAAAAATTGAAAATTTTCAGAAAAATACCAAAATTTCACCCAAGGATAATTTCGATATTACGAATCCAAAAATGAAGTCCATTTTGAAAAATAAAATTTATAAAATTTCAAAAAGTGGTTATTACTATTCATAACGGCTAGTTTTAATAATATTTTAATAGTATATCGTTGTTTAGTGAAACTCGGTATTGCGTACGACGCAAGCTATCGGGGAAGGTCGCGATTTTGTGTAAAGAAAACCAAGCAAGTGTTTTGTAGAAAAAGATTCCTTTGATGATTTATATAACATAAAAGTCTCGGGTGTTACATTCTACCCCCCTTAAAATGAATTTCGCCCTCGAAATTCATCACTTTGTAACAAAAAGATGAGGATAGCTCTCCCTCATCACATCCTCAAGCTCCCATGTAGCTTCTTCTAATTGGTGGTTCCTCCATAAAACTTTCACCAATCGAGTGGTCTTGTTTCGTAGGACTTTTTCACTACGATCCAGAATCTCTATCGATTGTTCTTCATAAGAAAGATCTTGCTCCAGCGGTACAACTTCTGATCTGAGTACATGTGAAGGATCAGGTATGTACTTTCTCAGGAGAGATACATGGAACACATCATGAACTTGAGAGAGATTTGGTGGAAGTTCCAATCGGTTAGCTACCTTCCCGACATGATCCAGTATTTTGAGAGGACCGATATATCTAGGGCTCAACTTCCCCTTCTTTCCAAATCTCATGACCCTCTTCCAGGGAGATATTCATAAGAACACTTTGTCACCCACTTCAAACTCTAGGTCTTTTCTTCGGTTGTCAGCATAGCTTTTCTGTCGACTCTGAGCTGCTCTTATGTGTTGTTGAATAGATCTGACCTTTTCTGCCATTTCATCAACGAGATCGGGTCCTAATAGCTTTCTTTCCCCAACTTCATCCCAGCAAGTTGGAGTCCTGCATTTCTTTCCATAGAGAGCTTCATAAGGATCCATCTGAATACTAGAGTGAAAGCTATTATTATAAAAAAAATTCACCAAAGGTAGGTGTTGATCCCAAGCACCTTTGAAATCCATAGAGCAAGCTCTCAACATATCTTCTAGAGTTTGAATTGTTCTCTCAGACTGACCGTCTGTCTGAGGATGATAGCAGTGCTGAAACTCAACTCTGTATCCAGAGTATGCTGAAGACTTCGCCAGAACTTCGAGGTAAATATCGGATCCCGATCAGATATAATAGAAAGTGGAACTCCATGCAGTCTTACCACTTCCTTTACATATATCCTGGCAAGCTGATCCAGAGAGAAATCCTCTCTAATAGAAATTAAGTGTGCAGACTTTGTAAGACGATCAACTATGACCCAAATAGCATTATTTCTTTTGGATGTTTTAGGAAGTCCTGTGACAAAGTCCATAGTGATGTTTTCCCATTTCCATTCAGGTATGGGTAATGGTTGTAACATCCCCTTAGACTTCTGTCTCTCAGCTTTAACTTGTTTACAAACCAAGCATCGAGAGTCATATTCAGCAACATCTCTTTTCATTCCATCCCACCAGAAGTACTCCTTCAGGTACCTATACATCTTCATGCTTCCAGGATGAATAGAGAATGAAGAACTATGAGCCTCATCCAGCAGCTCCTTCTTTAATTCTGGGATGGGAGGAACACAAACCCTATTCCTGAACTTTATTATCCCATCAAAATCAAGGTTGAATTCAGGAACATTTCTCACCTTCTTTTGTAACTCGACATCTTCTTTCTGTGCCTCTTTAATCTTAACATGTATATATGGTTGAACATTCATTTGAGAAAGATACGATTTTCCCCATTCATTATAATTCCAAGATCCAGCCTTTGTAAATCCATAAATATTGGATCTTTTGTGATCCTCATCATGGATAAACTAGCGTGGTCTTGTCGACTTAATGCATCTTCCACCTTGTTTGCTTTCCCAGGGTGGTAATGGATTGAGCAGTCGTAATCCTTAATTAGCTCCAACAATCTTCTTTGGCGCATATTCATCTCCTTTTGTGTGAAAATATACTTTAAACTTTTATGATCAGTATAAATATCACACCTTTCTCCATAAAGGTAATGCCTCCAAATCTTTAATGCAAAGATTACCGAAGCTAACTCCAAATAATGAGTTGGGTAATTTTGCTCATGTATTTTCAACTGTCGTGAGGCATAAGCTATCACCATATCATTTTGCATAAGAACACACCCCAATCCCTTCTTGGATGCATCACTATAGATCACAAACCTTTCTCCACTACAATGCAGTGTGAGCACAGGTGCACTGGATAACCTTCTTTTCAACTCCTTGAAATTCTCTTCACATTCCTCCGTCCAAACAAACTTAACTCCTTTCCGAGTCAACTTGGTGAGTGGATTTGATAATCGTGAAAAATCTTTCACAAAACGTCGATAATATCCAGCCAAACCAAGAAGACTTCGGATCTCAATTACTGTTGTTGGTCTCGACCATCTTTCGATAACCTCTGTTTTTTCTGGATCCACAGATATCCCCTCTTTTGAGATTATGTGACCCAAAAATGAAACTTTTTGAAGCCAAAATTCACACTTGGTCAATTTGTCATAAAGCTTCTCCTTTCTCAGGGTCTTCAATATAATTCTCAAGTGATCTTCATGTTCTTCCTTGATCTTTGAATAGACAAGAATATCGTCTATAAAGACTACCAAAAACTGATCAAGATAGTCTCTAAAGACTCTATTCATTAGATCCATGAAGATAACAGGGGCATTAGTAAGACCAAATGGAATCACTGTAAATTCATAGTGTCCATACCTTGTACGGAAAGCTGTCTTTGGTATATCCTCCCTTTTGACCCTTAATTGATGATACCCTAAATGAAGATCAATCTTGGAAAAGTATTGAGCTCCTCTTAGTTGGTAAAATAAGTCATCAATGCGTGGGAGAGGATATTTGTTCTTGATAGTGATCTTGTTAAGTTCTCGATAATCAATGCAGAGTCTCATTGATCCATCTTTCTTATTAACAAACAGAACAGGTGCTCCCCAAGGTGACGCACTAGGGCGTATGAACCCCTTATCAAGATTATCTTGGAGTTGCTTCTTCAATTCCTACAACTCAATTGGGGCCATTTTATAAGGTGTCTTTGAAATAGGCAAAGCACCCGGTACGAGTTCTATTGAAAACTCACCTTCATGATTCGGTGGAAGACCCGCTAATTCCTCCAGAAAGACATCATCAAACTCCCGTACAATGGGCATATTCTTAATCGTGAGTTTCTCACCAACCATTTGAGATAAATAACCTTCATTTAGTGGAATCAATACCCATAAAATGGAATAAATTTCCACTGGAAGGTTATGTTCATCCTGGCATCGATAGACGATCATAGATTGATCTGGAAAATGAAATGTGACTTCCCTTATTTGGCAATTGATATGATCTCCATGTAGAGAAAGCCAATCCATGCCAAAAATCACATCAAATTCCACTATAAGAAGGATCACAAGATTTTCAGGAAGCACTTTCCCACAAACTTCAATCGGAGAAGAATTATAAACTTTTGATGCGACTGTCGTGCCATTAGGTGTTGTCATAGCTAACTCAACATCTAATTGTTGAGGTAATATGGTGATACCCTTAGAAAATTCTTCAGAAATAAAGGAGTGGGTGGATCCAGAATCAAATAAAACATTTGCTACTTTAGATTGGATGGTAAGTGTACCTTTCACCGCATCGTTATCGTACTCCACATCACTGATAGAAATTGCATGTGACTTTCCTTTGTCTTTAGCCTTAAGAGTTTGTTAACGTAGACCATCATCATCAACCCTTGGATTAGGGAATTTATTGGCATAATGTCCCATCTCCTTGCACATGAAACATTGAAGTGTTTTAGGGTCATTCTGTGTATCCCTTCCTTTGTTTTCATCATTAGACATCTTCTTCCCATCATTGCGGCATTCAAATGCCCGATGACCTTCCTTTCCACATTTGAAACATTTACTTGTCCCTTTAAGACAACTCCCTCCATGTTTCTTTCCACACATTGAGCATAAGGGAAAGCTCATATTCTTTTCAGTGTGCTCTTTAGATTTTCCTTTGAATTCCATTTTCCTCTTCTTATCAAACCCATATGACTGATGGGTTACTCCAATCTCCATCTCGACTTTGAGAGCACACCGAACGATTTCCGCGTAGCTATTGAAGTCCCTTATGGATAACGCCCTTCGAAGACTTGGTTTTAAGCCACTAAAGGATCGATAGATCTTACTCTCAGGTTGGATAATAACACCAGAAGCGTACCTTGCAAGTCTCGTAAAATTTGCTTCATAGGTACCAACAGATTCATCATCCTTTTGCTTCAGTTCAAGAAACTCTTTCTCCATCTTTGTTCGGAGAATACGAGGGAAGTACTTATTGAAAAATAAGTTTTTGAACTCGTCTCATTCCATGGACTCAATTTGATCCCTTTGCCTCGTATTCTTAATAAGATTCCACCATTGATCAGCATCACCTTCCAAACGATACACTGCTAATATGACTTTATCATGCTCAGAACATTGAAGAACTGAAAATATATTTTTAGTAGTACTAATCCATTGTTCAGAAACTAATGGATCAGTAGACTTGCTGAATGAAGGTGGACACTGTCTCATGAAGGATTTAACAGAAGGTTGCTCCTTCCTTTGCTCGTTTGGAAGTCATGCATTATTCATAGCTTGAGAAAGTTGTGTGAGCATGGATACAAGATTTTTCATTCCAGCTCCCATAACGTTTGGTTACTCAGGGGTACAATCATTGCATTGCCTGTCGCATTCCGCATTAACACGGTTCCTTCGGGTTCCAGCCATTGACTAAAACCAAGAAGAATAGTGTGAGAAACACTAATTATAATAGGAAAATCACATAATCAAGAATATGATTTCATACTTAAGGTCTTATCCTAGGTTATTCATGGCCATTTCTAAAACACTAAGATTGTGTTCTATGCTTAGACTTATAGGGTTCTTACTAAGGCTTTCACATCCTAGTTTCCAAAGGTTGACTATACCTTTCCTCTGATACCAACTATAATGACCCATACTTGACATACATTGGTTTTACTTCAGAATTGAAGCACAATTATTACAACATATAACAAAACCAAGAAAGGACCGTATAGGTATAGTGTCTTTAGAAACTGGGAAACATAAACAACGGGTTCATAAAACATCTACTTTGCCTCCCATTTATTTCATCATATCTAGAGTCCCTTTTTGGAATATTCTACTTAATAACCTTCTTCTTGACCTGGGGAAACAAAACATACAAAAGGGTGAGCTCAAATGCTCCGTAAGGGTAAACAAAATAAATATCAATCACATCATATTCATAAGAACATAACATTTTAGAGATCTTAACCTACAAAAGAGGGCATAATTTCATAACATGGGATAAATCATAGTTTTGAAATGAAATCCCAATAATCATAACATAAAACATGAAACTTTGTGGCATACACACATAATCATATAGAATCATATCATATTAGTCAAGAGTCATTGCCAAGACTATCTTAGTGGACAAAGTCCATTTCTGAACCGAGTCGCCTTCATTTCAGTCCTATTTCACTGAACCGGTATAACCTACCATTCCAGCCATGTCTATCTCATGAGATATAAAATCGTTACCCAATGCATTGGAGGGAGATATAGGTCCCACCCATATCATAATGATACCATTCTTATGTGTGCCACAAAATCATAAACCATACATCATAGCATAACCCAAGTAATAAAAATGGGAATCTTAAACAACATGACATCATAAAACAATTCATATAAGATAAAGGAATTCATAAAAATATTTCCATCACAACATAATCAAATCCATGTAATAATAGGGATAGAAACAGAACCCTATATTATCTTATATGGAAAATAATTTTGATAAAACACTTGAACTCCATTCTTGAGGAAAATATCCTTTCTACTTCAAAAACATTTTTCATTTATTAACAAGTCATACAATTTTAAACTAAAAGAAGTTGATTAAAAATAAACTTGAAAACTTGTAAAGGAATATTCTTGGAAATATTGTTTTAAAAATCCATTCATTCCGTATAAGTTAAAAAAATATTCTTCTCGTACTTTTGTCGGATAAGTCAAAAAGTAACTCGTACGAAAAACGACAAAACATTCCTTTCATTTCCTTTACAAAAAACTCACCGAAGGGTAAAATTGGATTTAAACAACTGTAGGTGGATGGAAATAATATTAAATATTGAGGAAACATGGATGTGGATGATAAAATACACCCCTGTAAATGCAAAAGTATAAACAATCTCGGAAAAAAATGAGATTGTGATATTTCCCCATACCATAGGTCTGATATGCTTTGTACATGTCCGAACCTCCTGTATAATGATTTAAATAATGTTATTGACTTATTCCAGAATCATACATATTTTTATGATATCATATTTGGTCATATTCTTAGCATCTTAGTAGTAATATTTCATTGCTACTTGTTATTCGGGTGTTTATAACGTTTTGTTCTTATGCGTGTTTTGTTGAATAAATTCTTATTCTTCTCTTTAGGTTATAGATACCTCATTTCCAGAATGGTATTAGTGTAATATATATCATATTCATTCATTCAATTCATTTCATTTATATAATCATTATGAAATGAAGATCACGTAGAACGAGTCGCATCACATCGTGGAGACGGTATTCCGTACGTACGCACGAGTGATGATATCGTTCCTATGATCGTGGAATTGTATTGGAGTGTATGTATACTATTTCAGAATCAGTATCACTTTATAATAGTCATATATAGTCATTATTTACACCATTATACCCATCCAAGTAAGGTGGTGGTGGAAAATAGATTACACCACGGCGTGGAGACGCAATTCCGTACGTATGCACGCGCGGTGATTTCTTTTTCCGTAGGATGGATAGATGGTGAAATATGGTCGTTTCATACTTATAATAACATATCAGTATATTAGTGATACTGATGTTATTACTTCATAATGAAAAAACTAAAGAAGAAGAAGTGGAAGAAGAAATAAAGATGACAGAATCGGTAACAGACATTACCTCTTCTTTGAAGTGCTTCTTTGAGACCTCCTTTTTGGGCACTAAAATAGGTCTTTGAAGAAGGCAAGAACCTCTAGGATGTCTCTAGGGAAGTGTAGAGGATAAATTGGTAGGGTTTGGCCGAGCGTGAAGTCTCAAAGTGGTGTGAGGAATAGAGGGAGGAGGTGCCCTTTTATAAGGGAGGAGAGGGGCACCTTTGCAATAATTAAAAATATTATTTTATTATAAAGTCAAGTTCGGTTTTAAATTGCTCAAAATTGATTTATTTCAAGGCTAAGGTGGGGATGGGTCAAAATACTCTCATACAATAGAATTTAGACAAGTTTAGATTCCTATTTTAACCTTATCATGTAGATTTAACATTAAGTTAAATAATTTTACTTTTACTGTGTCTTCTTGTGTTCTTTTACTATACGGTTAATAAACTTACTATAAGCAGCCAAACGAACCCCAAGTTGTTTATTATTAATATATATAACTTTATCTAGGTCATTTGGCCGAACCTTAGATTTTTAGGAATAAAATAACAATTACTAATATAATATTTGTTTTAAAAACTATTTTATGTCAATTTTGACACTATTTAGTAATTAATTTTTGTGAAAATCATAACAGAATGATTAGTTCGAAAAAAGTTAATTAAATCAAAAATAACACGTCATATTAATCTATAAAGTTAGTGTAATTCATAAAAAGTGTCAAATTACATTTATTTTGGTGTTTATAACATCAATTATTTCAATATTTCATTAATAAGATAATTACTGCATCGTCTTTGTGTCGTAAATAAATTAAATTATTTAATGGCTAAAAATTAAAAATAAAATACCATTATGTAGGAAATCTTTTTATTTTTCTAATGAATATTTATAGTCTAATTTATCTTATGTATAACCCCATATTAAAAATGATTTACTTATTAAACTTTGATTTAACTATTTTAACCCTTCTTTAAATAAATTAATAATAAATGTCCTAATCTAATCCAAGTGGGCGTAAATGGTCATGTTTTATTCCTAAGTCTGTTTTTGGTCAAATTACACTTATCCAATAGAATTAGGACATGTGTTAGGGTAATAATAATATCATTTTTACCCTTAATTACCCTATTTACTTTTAACTGTGGTAAATAAAAGTAAAAAGTTACTATTCACCAAAAATTATTTTCATCTCATTGAACCAAATTTTACTTACTGACATCAACCGTGTCTCTTGGATTTTTGAAATTCCACTCACAGAAGCGGTAAAATTAAGTTTTATGAAAAATTCAATTTTTTAACTACTACTTAGTGGTTTCACTATTCATCAAAAATTGAAAGTTTTCAGAAAAATACCAAAATTTCACCCTAGGATAATTTCGATATTACGAATCCAAAAATGAAGTCCATTTTGAAAAATAAAATTTATAAAATTTCAAAAAGTGTTTATTACTATTTATAACGGCTAGTTTTAATAATATTTTAATAGTATATCGTTGTTTAGTGAAACTCGGTATTGCGTACGACGCAAGCTATCGGGGAAGGTCGCGATTTCGTGTAAAGCAACCCAAGCAAGTGTTGTGTAGAAAAAGATTACTTTGATGATTTATATAACATAAAAGTCTCGGGTGTTACATTCTACCCCCCTTAAAGTGAATTTCTCCCTCGAAATTTGTCACTTTGTAACAAACAGATGGGGATACCTCTCCCTCATCACATCCTCAAGCTCCCATGTAGCTTCTTCTAATTGGTGGTTCCTCCATAAAACTTTCACCAATCGAGTGGTCTTGTTTCGTAGGACTTTTTCGCTACGATCCAGAATCTCTATCGGTTGTTCTTAATAATAAAGATCTTGCTCCAGCGGTACAACTTCTGAGCTGAGTACATGTGAAGGATCAGGTATGTACTTTCTCAGGGGAGATACACGGAACACATCATGAACTTGAGAGAGATTCGGTGGAAGTGCCAATCGGTAAGCTACCTTCCCAACACGATCCAGTATTTCGAAAGGACCAATATATCTAGGGCTCAACTTCCCCTTCTTTCTAAATCTCATGACCCTCTTCCAGGGAGATATTCATAAGAACACTTTATCACCCACTTCAAACTCTAGGTATTTTCTTCGGTTGTCGGCATAGCTTTTCTGTCGACTCTAAGCTGCTCTTATGTGTTTTTGAATAGATCTGACCTTTTCTGCCATTTCATCAATGAGATCGGGTCCTAATAGCTTTCTTTCCCCAACTTCATCCCAGCAAGTTGGAGTCCTTCATTTCTTTCCATAGAGAGCTTCATAAGGAGCCATCTGAATACTAGAGTGAAAGCTATTATTATAAGAAAATTCCACCAAAGGTAGGTGTTGATCCCAACCACCTTTGAAATCCATAGAGAAAGCTCTCAACATATCTTCTAGAGTTTGAATTGTTCTCTCAGACTGACCGTCTGTCTGAGGATGATAACAGTGCTGAAAATCAACTCTGTATCTAGAGTATGTTGAACACTTCGCCAGAACTTCAAGGTAAATCTCGGATCCCGATCAGATATAATAGAAAGTGGTACTCCATGCAATCTTACCACTTCCTTTACATATATCCTGGAAAGCTGATCCAGAGAGAAATCCTCTCTAATAGCAATGAAGTGTGGAGACTTTGTAAGACGATCAACTATGACCCAGATAGCATTATTTCCTTTGGATGTTTTAGGAAGTCCTCTGACAAAGTCCATAGTGATGTTTTCCCATTTCCATTCAGGTATGGGTAATGGTTGTAACATCCCCTTAGAATTCTGTCTCTCAGCTTTAACTTGTTGACAAACCAAGAATCGAGAGTCATATTCAGCAACATATCTTTTCATTCCATCCCACCAGAAGTACTCCTTCAGGTCCCTATACATCTTCATGCTTCCAGGATGAATAGAGAATGAAGAACTATGGGCCTCATCCAGCAGCTCCTTCTTTAATTCTGGGATGGGAGGAACACAAACCCTATTCTTGAACTTTATTATCCCATCACAATCAAGGTTGAATTCAGGAACATTTCTCACCTTCTTTTGTAACTCAACATCTTCTTTCTGTGCCTCTTTAATCTTCACATGTATAGATGGTTGAACATTCATTTGATAAAGATACAATTTTTCCCCATTCATTATAATTCCAAGATCCATCCTTTGTAAATCCATAAATATTGGATCTTTTTTGATCCTCATCATGGATAAACTAGCGTGGTCTTGTCGACTTAATGCATCTTCCACCTTGTTTTCTTTCCCAGGGTGGTAATGGATTGAGCAGTCGTAATCCTTAATCAGCTCCAACCATCTTCTTTGTCGCATATTCAGCTCCTTTTGTGTGAAAATATACTTTAATCTTTTATGATCAGTATAAATATCACACCTTTCTCCATAAAGGTAATGCCTCCAAATCTTTAATGCAAAAATTACCGCAGCTAACTCCAAATCATGAGTTGGGTAATTTTGCTCATGTATTTTCAACTGTCGTGGGGCATAAGCTAACACCATATCATTTTGCATAAGAACACACCCCAATCCCTTCTTGGATGCATCACTATAGATCACAAACCTTTCTCCACTACAAGGCAGTGTGATCACAGGTGCACTAGATAACCTTCTTTTCAACTCCTTGAAATTCTCTTCACATTCCTTCGTCCAAACAAACTTAACTCCTTTCCGAGTCAACTTGGTGAGTGGATTTGAAAATCATGAAAAATCTTTCGCAAAACGTCGATAATATCCAGTAAAACCAAGAAAACTTTGGATCTCAGCTACTGTTGTTGGTCTCGACCATCTTTCGATAACCTCTGTTTTTGCTGGATCCACATATATCCCCTCTTTTGAGATTATGTGACCCAAAAATGAAACTTTTTGATGCCAAAATTCACACTTGGTAAATTTGGCATAAATCTTCTCCTTTATCAGGGTCTTCAATATAATTCTCAAGTGATCTTCATGTTCTTCCTTTCTCTTTGAATAGACAAGAATATCGTCTATAAAGACTACCACAAACTGATCAAGATAGTCTCTAAAGACTCTATTCATTAGATCCATGAAGATAGCAGGGGAATTAGTAAGACCAAATGGAATCACTATAAATTCATAGTGTCCATAACTTGTACGGAAAGCCATCTTTGGTATATCCTCCCTTTTGACCCTTAATTGATGATACCCTGAATGAAGATCAATCTTGGAAAAGTATTGAGCTCCTCGTAGTTGGTCAAATAAGTCATGAATGTGTGGGAGAGGATATTTGTTCTTGATAGTGATCTTGTTAAGTTCTCGATAATCAATACAGAGTCTCATTGATCCATTTGTCTTCTTATCAAACAGAACAGGTGCTCCCCAAGGTGATGCACTAGGGCGTATGAACCCCTTATCAAGATTCTCTTGGAGTTGCTTCTTCAATTCCTGCAACTCAATTGGGGCCATTCTATAAGGTGTCTTTGAAATAGGCAAAGCACCCGGTATGAGTTCTACTGAAAACTAAACTTCACGATTCGGTGGAAGACCCGGTAATTCCTCCAGAAAGACATCATCAAACTCCTGTACAATGGGCATATTCTTAATCGTGAGTTTCTCACCAACCATTTGAGATAAATAACCTTCATTTAGTGGAATCAATACCCATAAAATGGAAGAAATTTCCACTGGAAGGTTATGTTCATCCTTGCATCGATAGACGATCATAGATTGATCTGGAATATGAAATGTGACTTCCCTTTTTTGGCAATTGATATGAGCTCCATGTAGAGAAAGCCAATCCATGCCAAGAATCACATCAAATTCCACTATAGGAAGGATCACAAGATTTGCAGGAAGCACTTTCCCAAAAACTTCAATCGGAGAAGAATTATAAACTTTTGATGCGACTGTCGTGCCATTAGGTGTTGTTATAGCTAACTCAACATCTAATTGTTGAGGTAATACGGTGATACCCTTAGAAATTTTTTCAGAAATAAAGGAGTGGGTGGATCCAGAATCAAATAAAAAATTTTCTACTTTAGAGTGGATGGTAAGTGTACCTTTCACCACATCTTTATCGTACTCCACATCGCTGATAGAAATTGCATGTGACTTTCCTTTGTCTTTAGCCTTAAGAGTCTGTTGAAGTCAACCATCATCATCAACCCTTGGATTAGGGAATTTATTGGCATAATGTCCCATCTCCTTGCACTTGAAACATTGAAGTGTTGTAGGGTCATTTTGTGTATCCCTTCCTTTGTTTTCATCATTAGAAATCTTCTTCCCATCATTGCGGCATTCAAATGCCCGATGACCGTCCTTTCCACATTTGAAACATTTAATTGTCCCTTTAAGACAACTCCCTCCATGTTTCTTTCCACACTTTGAGAATAAGGGAAAGCTCATCTTCTTTTTAGTGTGCTCTTTAGATTTTCCTTTGAATTCCATTTTCCTCTTCTTATCAAACCCATATGACTGATGGGTTACTCAAATCTCCATCTCGACTTTGAGAGCACATCGAACGATTTCCGCGTAGCTATTGAAGTCCCTTATGGCTAACGCCCTTCGAAGACTTGGTTTTAAGCCACTAAAGAATCGATCGATCTTACTCTCAGGTTGGATAATAATACTAGAAGCGTACCTTGAAAGTCTTGTAAAATTTGCTTCATAGGTACCAACAGATTCATCATCCTTTTATTTCAGTTCAAGAAACTCTTTCTCCATATTTGTTCGGAGAATACGAGGGCAGTACTTATTGAAAAATAAGTTTTTGAACTCGTCCCATTCCATGGAATCAATTTCATCCCTTTGCCTCGTATTCTTAATAAGATTCCACCATTGATCAGCATCACCTTCCAAACGATACACTGCTAAGATGACATTATCATGCTCAGAACATTGAAGAACTGAAAATATATTTTCATTAGTACAAATCCATTGTTCAGCAACTAATGGATCAGTAGACCCGCTGAATGAAGGTGGACGCTGTCTCATGAAGGATTCAACAGAATTTTGCTCCTTCCATTTCTCGTTTGGAAGTCCTGCATGATTCATAGCTTGAGAAAGTTGTGTGAGCATGGCTACAAGATTTTGCATTCCAGCTCCCATAACGTTTGGTTGCTCAGGGGGACAATCATTGCATTGCCCGTCGCATTCCGCATTAACACGGTTCCTTCGGGTTTAAGCCATTGACTAAAACCAAGAAGAATAGTGTGAGAAACACTAATTATAATAGGAAAACCACATAATCAAGAATAAGATTTCATACTTAAGTTCTTATCCTAGGTTATTCATGTCCATTTCTAAAACACTAAGATTGTGTTCTATACTTAGAATTATCCTTAGGGTTCTTACTAAGGCTTTCACATCCTAGTTTCCAAAGGTTGACTATACCTTTCCTCTGATACCAACTATAACGACCCATACTTGACATACATTGTTTTTACTTCAGAATTCAAGCACACTTATTAAAACATATAAAAAAACCAAGAAAGAACCGTATAGGTATAGTGTCTTTAGAAGCTGGGAAACATAAACAACTGGTTCATAAAGCTTCTACTTTGCCTCCCATTTATTTCATCATATCTAGAGTCCCTTTTTGGCATATTCTACTTAATAACCTTCTTCCTGACCTGGGGAAACAAAACATAAAAAAGGGTGATCTCAAATGCTCAGTAAGGGTAAACAAAAAAAATATCAATGACATCATATTCAAAAGAACATAACATTTTAGAGATCTTAACCTGCAAAAGAGGGCATAATTTCATAACATGGGATAAATCATAGTAGTGAAATGAAATCCCAATAATCATAACATAAAACATGAAACTTTGTTTCATACACACATAATCATAGAGAATCATATCTTATTAGTCAAGACTCATTGCCAAGACTATCTTAGTGGACAAAGTCCATTTCTGAACCGAGTCGCCCTCGTTTCAGTCCTATTTCACTGAACCGGTAAAAACTACCATTCCAGCCATGTCTATCTCATGAGATATAAAATATTTATCCAATGCATTGGAGGGAGATATAGGTCCCACCCATATCATAATGATACCATTCTTATGTGTGCCACAAAATCATAAACCATACATCATAGCATAACCCAAGTAATAAAAATGGGAATCTTAAACAACATGACATCATAAAACAATTCATATAAGATAAAGGAATTCATAAAAATATTTCCATCACAACA
Source organism: Viscum album (assembly GCA_963277665.1). Classification (NCBI taxonomy): domain Eukaryota; kingdom Viridiplantae; phylum Streptophyta; class Magnoliopsida; order Santalales; family Viscaceae; genus Viscum; species Viscum album. The sequence continues at coordinate 738,299,565 of OY728123.1, read as the reverse complement.
TAATCAAATCCATGTAATAATAGGGATAGAAACAGAACCCGATATTATCTTAGATGGAAAATAATTTTGATAAAACACTTGAACTCCATTCTTGAGGAAAAAATCCTTTCTACTTCAAAAACATTTTTCCTTTCTCAACATGTCATACAATTTTAAACTAAAAGAAGTTGATTAAAAATAAAGTTGAAAACTTTTAAAGTAAGATTCTTGGAAATATTATTTTAAAAATCCATTCATGTCGTATAAGTCAAAAAAACTTTCTTCTCGTACTTTTGTCGGAAAAGTCAAAAAGTACCTCGTACGAAAAACGACAAAAGATTCCTTTCATATCCTTTACTAAAAACTCACCAAAGTGTAAAATTGGATTTAAACAATTGTAGGTGGATGGAAATAATATTACATATTGAGGAAACATGGATTTGGATGATAAAATACACCCCAGTAAATGCCAAAGTATAAACAATCTCGGATAAAAATTAGATTGTGATATTTCCCCTTACCTTAGGTCTGATATGCTTTGTACGTGTCAGAACCACATGTATAATGATTTAAATAATGTTATTGACTTATTCCAGAATCATACTTATTTTTATGATATCATATTTGGTCATATTCTTAGCTTCTTAGTAGTAATATTTCATTGCTACTTGTTATTCGGGTGTTTATAACTTTTTGTTCTTATGCGTGTTTTGTCGAATAAATTATTATTCTTCTCTTTAGGTTATAGATACCTCATTTACAGAATGGTATTAGTGAAATATATATCATATTCATTCATTCAATTCATTTCATTTATATAATCATTATGAAATGAAGATCATGTAGAACGAGTCGCATCACATCATGGATATGGTTTTCCGTACGTACGCACGAGTGATGATATCGTTCCTATGATCATGGAATTGTATTGGAGTGTATGTATACTATTTCAGAATTAGTATAACTTTATAATAGTCATATATAGTCATTATTTACACCATTATACCCATCCAAGTAAGGTGGTGGTGGAAAATAGATTACACCACGGCGTGGAGACGGTATTCTGTACGTACGCACGCGCGGTGATTTCTTTTTCCGTAGGATGGATAGATGGTGAAATAGGGTTGTTTCATACTTATAATAACATATCCGTATATGATTGATACTGATGTTATTATTTCATAATTAAACAACTAAAGAAGAAGTAGTGGAAGAAGAAATAAAGATGAAAGAATCGGTAACGGACATTACCTCTTCTTTGAAGTGATTCTTTGAGACCTCCTTTTTGGGCACTAAAATAGGTCTTTTAAGAAGACCAGAACCTCTAGGATGTCTCTAGGGAAGTGGAGAGGAGAAAGTGTCAGGGTTTGGCCGAGCTTGAAGGCTCAAAGTGGTGTGAGGAAGAGAGGGAGGAGGTGCCCTTTTATAAGGGAGGAGAGGGGCACCTTTGGAATAACAAAAAATACTGTTTTATTATAAAGTCTTGTTCGGTTTTAAATAGCTCCAAATTGATTTATTTCGAGGCTAAGGTTGGGATGGGTCGAAATCATCTCATCCAATAGAATTTAGACAAGTTTAGGTTCCTATTTTAACCTTATCATGTAGATTTAACATTAAGTTAAATAATTTTACTTTTACCGTGTCTTCTTATGTTCTTATACTATAAGGTTAATAAAATTACTATAAGCAGCCAAACGAACCCCAAGTTTTTTATTATTAATATATATAAACTTATCTAAGTCATTTGGCCGAACCTTATATTTTTAGGAATAAAATTACAATTACTAATATAATATTTGTTTTAAAAACTATTTTAGGTCAATTTTGACACTATTTAGTAATTAATTTTTGTGAAAATCATAACAGAATGATTAGTTCTAAAAAACTTTATTAAATCAATACTAACATGTCATATTAATCTAAAAAATTAGTGTAATTCATAAAAAGTGTCAAATTACATTTATTTGGGTGTTTATAACATCAATTATGTCAATATTTCATTAATAAGATAATTACTGCATCATATTTGTGTCATAAATAAATTTAATTATTTAATGTCTAAAAATTAAAAAAAAATACCATTATGTAGGAAATCGTTTTATCTTTCTAATTAATATTTATAGTCGAATTTATCTTATGTATAACCCCATATTAAAAATGATTTACTTATTAAACTTTGATTTTAACTATTTTAACCCTTCTTTAAATAAATTAATAATAAATGTCCTAATCTAATCCAAGTGGGCCTAAATGGTCATATTTTATTCCTAAGATTGTTTTTGGTCAAATTACACTTATCCAATAAAATTAGTACATGTGTTAGGGTAATAATAATATCATTTTTACACTTAATTACCCTATTTACTTTTAACTGTGGTAAATAAAAGTAAAAAGTTACTATTCACCAAAAATTATTTTCATCTCATTGAACCACATTTTACTTACTGACATCAACTGTGTCTCTCAGATTTTTGAAATTCCACTCACAAAAGCGGTAAAATTATGTTTTATGAAAAATTCAGTTTTTTAACTACCACTTAGTGGTTTCACTATTCATCAAAAATTGAAAGTTTTCAGAAAAATACCAAAATTTAACCCTAGGATAATTTCGATATTACGAATCCAAAAATGAAGTCCATTTTGAAAAATAAAATTTATAAAATTTCAAAAAGTAGTTATTACTATTCATAACGGCTAGTTTTAATAATATTTTAATAGTATATCGTTGTTTAGTGAAACTCGGTATTGCGTATGACACAAGCTATCGGGGAAGGTCGAAATTTCGTGTAAAGCAAGCCAAGCAAGTGTTGTGTAGAAAAAGATTCCTTTGATGATTTATATAACATAAAAGTCTCAGGTGTTACAGTTTCAATATTGACATGATATGGATCGTGGATTTCCTTAGTCATTTTAAATTTTTGTTGTCAAGTTCACAAGTGGTCGGGTGGTCATTCATTGCGCCAACTCGTTTCTATTTAGTATTGTTGTTTTCTTGATTGTTTATTGTTGTGTCCAGGATATTTAGTTTCCTAACATATTTTTACAAGATTTATTTGGACATTTTTAGATGTTACCATCATCATAGTGGATGTGATGATATTTGATTAGGTTTCCCAAATTAAGTATATTTGGTCATGTGGTTACTTTTTTTTTCGTTTTTTCATGTTTCATGTACTATTAGTTTCTCATTCAGAAAAAATTTAATTTTTCCTAAAAAAATATACATCAGACTTTATAAAAATAAATAAAAATTATGTCTAATAAGAAAAATGATATGTGAAATAGAGTCATATAACAATACTCACCCACTAGGACGACCAAACATATTTAATGAAATTAGAGAAATGAAAAAAAGGCTCAAAAAAATATTTTATCCATACCTCATCCCATCCCCTAATACAATCCATGATATACTTATTGATCATGAAAAACTGATTTCATGCCTCAACCCTACCTATGTCACCCCAAACTAAACCACTAGATCTAGTCTATAATGCCACATAACCTCATGTTTCCCATATGCAAGAGGTTTAATACTAATAGTGGGGGGTAAAATCCATTAGATGGGAGACTATACCCTCTATATTATATCTTTCAATAATTAATAATAGGTAAATATAAAACATGGAGTAAGAAATTATAAGGAAAAAAATTAATACTAGATGGGATACATTTCAAACCAGAAATAAAATGGCTCCCAAAGTGGAATTCCAACCCATAGTAAGAACACAAGAAGATAAAATATAATTTAAAAACTAGAATAATCTAGAGTATGTATTGCTACCACTCCCAGATCCATGATCCCCAAATAAACCCTCTATCATGGACCCCTTTCCATTTCCCTATTTCTAATACATGAATTTTTCAAGGAATCAAGATTCCAATGTAGGGTGTGAGTAATAAAACCCAGTAAGAAACCACCAATGTGTCCATAAAATGATTTCACATTCATAAGTGTTTATTTCTTGCTAATAAATAAATTAAAAACAATAAAACGACCATGTATAGAATCTATATGAAAACCGAGCTTCCAAAAACCTCAGATGTACCTTTTTTTACTCCATATTGGATGAATATCTATGTAGTCATGGAAAATGTCACAAACATAGGAGATAGCCATGAAAATGATTAATTTCTAGACTATACCTCGGTATATAGGTTATACCACAATAGTTCATCATAACCCATTGTTAACTCTCATTTAATGTCACATATACTATATTGCCAAACTATTCTTACATAGGCCAGATCACATTGACCATCATGCACCTAGGTCATTCAACCATAGGAAAACATGTCCTCTCATCTATCATGATCTTGTAATCATTTCATAAGCAGTTTCAAAACAAGCTACCCTATTCAGGCCATCAATACAAAATGGTTCCACATTAAATCTTGGAACCATAAATAAAAAAACAACACAACAAATACCTAGTACATAATATGGAAATATTCCATATAATAAGAGGAACTATAGAATACAGTGAGTGAGAAACGAAATAAAAAAATTAATCTTGTGATCATAATAAACATAGTAAAAATTATATCAAATCACTATATCATAACTTTCTAATGATCATATAAATGGAATTTATATGGTATGGAACTTCCTACATCATGGTCGCAAACAAAGAAATCAAAGCTTCATCAAGGGAATAATTATTGAATCACACCATTCACCCACTAAGGACTAGATTACATGTCAAGGATTCATAAATTGGACTCTGGTTCAACATTAAGGAGGTTTAGAGTGAGACATAATGAAGTAAAAAAGTAAATAAGGTGATTATAGAATGAAAAACCATGACATTTCTATCAATGGAGCCAATTTCAAGGTGTGTCAAAGAAGAGGACCTCAATTCACCAGATCCATTTTCAATCAATGAGAAAATCATGAATTCATCATTAGTTCTTGAATAAAATCATAGGTATTACCATTTATCATCATAATACCATCAATACATCTTTTTAAATGAGATTCAATATGAAAATCTAGAATAAGATAATGTTAAGATAATTTATCTATGTAACTTACCAAGAAACATCCACCATCTGTGAGAATTCTCTCTCTAATCGAGAGAGGTTTTTGTTGACATGTTAATTTCACCCCCAATATTTCATTAATTCATTAGTTTATTATGGTTATATCATCGATCATTTGTCTAAAAGAAGTATAGGAACATGGTTCATCAATACATACCCATTGAACACACGTTGCCAAAGGTAAATCGCAGTTTGATCATGAAATGACTTCAACAAGCTAAATCATCCATATATCTATAATGAAAAGTATTAAAAAAAATTGGTGCATCATGGAAACAAAGATCATAAATAGATCCATGAACATCCCTCAAGGAGGAACAAGGATTTACCATGGATATAAGGAATATACTCACCGTTCTTTCTTCCCATATAAGTTAAAGGTTGGATAGACAAGGGGAAAGTATTAGAGTCAAAGGACCAGTGGGAAGTTATCAAATTTTTATTAGTACCAATAGAGTTGGAATTAGATGTTAATTAATGTGGTTAAATGTTTGAAATGAAAATTCAAGGGGTTTATTTAATTTACCCCTGATCTAGGTGAACCGACTACCTGATGGGCTTCACCGATGAGCCAATGTAACCACCATTCTATCCATGATAGTCCATCTGTTGGCTAGTGAACCTAGAAGATGCAACTAGGTCCTTAAAATTCTAGAGACTATCTGGTGGTACCCCACCATAAATACGGAGAGATCTACATCTCCATATAGACATAAGGGAATCCCATTGGCTAGAAAGTAGGTTACACTAGCTTACCAGTGGATGCATTATAGCCACCACATGACGTTACCTTTTCGCAACCCTTCTACTTTAAAAAATAGAATTCATATCCACTAAAATATTTCTTAAAATTAATCCATTATTAATAAAATTAAAAGAGAAATAGAGAATCAATAACCATTGATATTCCATGTAATGAAAGAAATTAGTATATTAAAATTATACCCCCTGCATGAAACTCATCAATGAGATGTACCTTTAATGTTTTTCTTGGAAAAAATGAACAATGATTCTAAACCTAGACTTATTCTCCTAGGTATCCTCCATTATTTGACCATGAGACCATAAATTATATAATTGTGGTACCATGTTTCCTTGATTTACTTTGTCACTCTGGTCTACAATATCCACCAGTCTATCCTTTTATGATGCATCTGGCTCCATCTCAGTATCCGTATAGCCGATGTAATGCATCTAATCAAGGATGTACCGCTAAACATGAGACACATGAAATATATCGAGCATACATCATTAGTGATATAGAATATCTAGGTGGTACACCATTATCCCAACCCACTCAATGATCTTGAAGGGTCCAAAAAATTGGGAAATCATCCCTTCATTCAGAAAACATCGATGTCCTAACAAAAGAGTCACTCTCATAAAGAATAGGTCACCATTAAAAAAAAATTTAAGTATTATCATTTTTTCAACATAAGATCGATTCCCCACCTGGGCTGTGATCAAAATCTTCTGAATCAACTTCACCCCCAAAGAGGTCTCAAATACCATATTGGGATCCAAAAACGATGCCACACTAGCCTTGTGCCAACATAGATATGAATGAAAAATCATACCAAATATATATTCATAGGGATCCATTTGAATTAAATCCTAGTATCTATTATTTTATTTGAACACATAAAAGGATATATAATCATCCCATTCTCCACAAATGTCAAGTATAGAAGCCCATATCATATCCTGTAAAATATAGATTGTCCACTCCAAATTTCCTTGTTTCTGAGGAACATAAATTGTGCATAACAATAACTGATTCACTAAGGGATTCTAAAATCCATAATGAAATAAAAATTTAATATTTGGATCTATATTAGATACAATACTCAAGGGAATTACCTATATAATTGTGAACTAACAAATATAAATCTGTCTCATATTATCTAGTATGTGATTCCCATGAATCAGTAATAAAAATGTATATTTAATCAAATTAATGTCAATAAAACACAAAAAAAACATCACAGATCCTTAGGGTACTGGAGAAACCCATCATAAATTCCCTATTTAGATCCCCCAAATTCCACATGGGCCTACGAAGTGGATATAGTAGATTTCTTGGATTTTGGTGCATGACCATTACCTTTAAATAGGTAAGGAATTAGGAAACAAATTGAACAATTTCACACTTAATAACTAGCCACCAAAACTTTGGCATCATGTCTTGGTAAATTTTCATCACTCATGGATGCACCTCCCACCTAGAGTTATGGAAGTATCTCAGATGAATTTCCTTAATTTTACTTGGGACTATAAATCACCATGTACATAGATCACATCACCTTTATCCAATAACCACATAGGTAATAGATCACCACATACAATTCATCCCCCCATGAAAATAGAATCAGTGTAATGTTCCCAACCAGACTTCACCTAGTATGAAATAAAATATGTGATCATTAGTAGTGAAAAGGTCATAAATCTCTAATCCTTATAAGCATCCCTCCTCCAATCATTCATTAATCTCGTCAAGATCCATTGTACCTTTAATTTCTATTCACCAATATCATACTAAACCCATATCTTATAGCTAATATAATATACAATAATTTCACATGTACTTGGTACATATGCCATCTCAAACACAAACATACTTAGGTAGTCTACCCAGCAGATCCACCAAAGTTTTCAGTCTCATAGTGAAATGATATAACGAAGGATCTTATGTCCAGTCTTAAAAAAACATCAATCTTAATAGATAATGTCACAAACACTGAAAATTATGGAATAAAGATTCCATGTCCATGTCTTGAGTAGCATAATTCTTCTCATATGTTCATTGTTGATGTGATCCACAAGCTATTACATGCTCTCTCTACATCATAAATGCTCCCAAACCAATGTCTAAGGCATCCCAATTTATAGTATAATCCATACCCAATTAAGGATGCTTCAAAAGTGTTGACGTATTTGATCTCCTCTTCAACTTAAGAAATACTTCTTCATAATAGTCAAAATAGTATAACTTTAATCCCTTGTTCATCTTCACAATCATGGGTGATGATATAGGGGAGAAGTCATGGATAAAATATTGGTAGTATCTAGATAAATCTATAAATTTATTAATCTAAAAAACATTCTAGGGATGTTTCTAGGAAATCACTACATCCACATTTTATGGTTAAATAGATATACCAGTCATAGAAAACGCATTCCCTAATAAATTCACCTATAGTGTCCAAAACATACACTAAAATATCTTGGCATATGGATGATGATATTGAATCATACATAATACTCTCTTGAGTTTTATAGAATGCCACTATGGATTAGTTGAATAGATAAGGATTCTTCGATGAATAAAATTATGAAAAAGTAAATATATTGGATGAAGATGTTATTCATGATATCCATGAACATTTTTTTCACATTCACCAATCCAAAAATCATCACCATGTATGCATATTTTCCATACCTTCACTAAAATTATATCTTAGAGATGTACCCCTCTCTAACCTACAACCGGTGATAACCCAATCGATGACCAATATTGGAGAAGTATTAGGTTTTCTAAAACTAATAAAAAAGTCTATCCATCCAGGGAAAATGATATTTTTTTATAATCACATAGTTTAGTTTCTAGTAATATAAAACGATTTGAATGAAACCATCATCCTTCTTGGAAAATAATATAGGCCCACACCATTGTGATGTAATCACCCTAATAAATCTCTTAAGATTAATTTCTTTGAGATATACACTGATCTTCTTCAGCTTAGATACTTTTATATGATAAGGGGTATTAAAATGGGCAATACACTCTGAAAAAGTTCTATCTGAATGTAAAATCCTCTATCTAGAGGTATTCCTATGAGGTTATCTTTCTAGATATCATGATATAGATCCAAAACTGAATAAAAAGACTCGTGGACAACTACTCTTCCATATAAAATATCCTATCCCACTATATGTAACATGATTGAACATATCTAACTCATGTTTAGACAAAATCCAACTACTCCCATTTTAAATTATATGTACATCATGTACTTATCTCCCATTGGTGATGTAATTGAAACCCATCTCCGATAGATTTCAATGTGGTCTTGGAAATTGTTGAAATGACCCATTCCAAGAATCAATTCAAATCTCATAATCTCTAGAACCATAAATTCCCACATTTTTTCATAACAAGAAATGACTATAGGATACTCTTGGAATCCCTAAAGATGATATACATTCATTCCCAACGGTGTATAAAGAGAAATTAACATCGAAGAAAACTTGACTAGTATGTCATGTATATAAAAAACATGTATAAATAAGAAGGAATAAGTAGAGATCATAAAAATAGTATTAGAAAATGTAAAAGTGATAAATATTGTACCTCAAAATATAGATGGTCCATCACCACCATCCACTAGAGCCTGATCAACTATATAGACTCGACCAGCCTCAGCTACATGGAATTAAACCCGATAAGCATGATTGGACTAATTTTTCATCATCTGAGATTTATATTGGGGACCCTATCTGGTCTCATGGATTGATACCTACATTTATCTTGAACTACAATAAGGTATTTTTTTAATCCATTAAGAAGAAACATGGTAGATTCCCCATCCTACCAAACCGATGACACATGATTTTCATTTGATGGCATGAAGTATGATAGTGCCGCCACTATCCATAGTTGAACCAATAATGACCTAATTCATTTATGGAAGGTTCTTAATATCCTCTTCTCATATATTCATATTTTATACCACTGTGATTTTTTTTTCAACCATTCACATCCTACCAATAGAAGTATCACTAGGAATTACACTTAAGGATAGGAAAAGACATGCCACCTTATCCTCTTCTAGACCGTTCTCGATCATTAGTTCCTTGAGAATAAAATATGTATAATTCAT